>JAHFWI010000010.1:10000000-20000000 GCA_028554975.1 Himalopsyche kuldschensis | reverse complement strand
AAGCCTTGAGGCAACTCTGACAGTAATTTCACTATAAAGCCCCCTGATTAGACATGGTCAACTACTGGATTTTTCATTTTGTGAGATGGTCAACTACTGAAACAGGAACATGGCTTTAAATAATTTAACACAACTTTTTTAAACGGGACCTTTCGTAATTTTTGTTACATAATATTAATTAAGACATGATCCACTATGAGTATGCTTGCTTTGCCATCGTTAGTTACATTGCTAAACCTTAATCATTATTTTTGTTGAAATTTTCTCTTAAACGGTCAGCTACTGGTACGTTTACCTTAAAGGCAAAGTAAGATAGTTATTTTATCTCAAGATAATGTGACAGGTCGCGGGTGGCTTCTAATACATAGTTACAGAAATATCTGTATCAATCGTAATGTTGTCCCTCACAATTATTTCGGGAGGACAATAGAGCTTTGGGATACAAATTTTAAATTATAAAGATAAGGAAAGAAAGTAACCATTACCTGGACAATACAAAACAATGCAATGCAAAATGGACAAACTATTGTAGCTTGGTAAACATTTAACCAGGGCTGAGGAGTCCCCTTATTTGCCTATTTATGTGTATTCAATTAAATAATAACCCTATAAATGCGGCCAAAGGCCAAATTTGACATATTAAATGCGAAAATAAAAAGTTTAAGCTTTTCAAAATTTCCGACTCCGAGTACGACTCTGACCAAAACGCCTCGACGACTCCGACTACGACCCCACAGCCCTGCATTTAACAGAATGCGATATCAACTCATGAACGACCCATTGGCCCAGCGGTTATCAAACTGGGGTTCGCCGTCCAGTTTCGTAGGGGTCGATATTCTGAATAATTTGAGAGACGCTACTTTGGCCCAATGGTTGGCGAAAATTGCATTGCTCACCTGATCGAGAATGAACATTTCTTTTTGTCAATTAAAATTAAAATTCAATAGCAATTAACATAATATTTCATATATTTAAAGATTTCGACTAAAAGTCCTTGATGAAATTTCAATATCAAATTTGAATCATTTGAATTTTCTATGAATTATGCCGATTACGAACCAGGTTTCACCTATAGACATCACAAATGAACGATGAATGAACTTTAACTGACATTCATTCATGCCCTTGAAATGTTTGAAGATGCCAAAAGGCGAAACCCGAGTGACAAAAATCATGGAAAATTCAAGCGATTAAAATTTGTTATCTCCTTGCTTGGAAACAGGGACGTAGCTAAGGGATATCGAATAGGGCTATCGTCCTGGGCGTTCTGGCACTGAGAAAGCATTGGGGGCACCAAAATGATGCCAGAAATGCTAAATCTACTCCTTGCCCTAGGCGCCAGAGGAACTCGCTACGTCTCTGTTTGGCAATATGGTGTCTCACACATGAATTAAGACATAACATGTTTTTGACTGGCATATATGTATGTATATTGTGCTTAAGTGCATAGCAACCAAGTCTTGGATAGCGGCAATTTAGACACTCTTGAAAATCATTTGAAAGCACTGTTACGACGAGACACGACCAGAGAGGGTTGTAAAACTGCAACGGCGACATCTTTGTATCACATATGAAGATAAAGATTCCAAGGTCACATGTTTCTTCATTATTTGGTAGACAGTATTAAGATAACATTTCAACATTTATTTATATCTAAAATTTGTCAGAATCTAGTTCAAGATATTTAAAAATACTTTCATTGCGTTTGAAGGTCAGCTTACTAATTTTAAAAGTCAATGCACTAAGCCGAAAAATGTGTAAAAAGTAGCAAGTCAACAAATGCACTGAGATAAAAATTAATAACATGCACCGACTATTTATTATTGTTTAATTTGACATGCGATATTAGGTTCAGCAATTTTCTGCAGTGTTTCATTGTGTTGTTTTTTGCGTGAGAGATCACACGTTACGGGCTTATTGACAGATCTAAACACTTTTTAGAATCGTTTTTTTTACGAATGCACTATACAGTTCATTGACGTTTTCTTATTAGTGAGTTAACTTGATTTTTATACTACTTTTTTCGTGAAACAATCGTTTTATTTTGTAGCAAATGTTCGAGGACATTGATAACCAAGTTGATCCAGAATGGGGGAGCATCGGAAGTATTGGAGATGACGAAGAAGGTAGAATATATGGTGGGTGTAGGGACATACGGGCGAAACTACAAAAATGGCTGTTTTAAGTTAAATATGGCATTGTCATGCTCAAATGCAGTTCTGTAAGATATAAAAATATGAAACTTGTACGAAGAGCGGTTTACCAGATATTGCTCGGCTTTCTTGCGAATCCGTAAGAACAAAGTTTAACATTGTAAACTGTTTTACCATTTATCTCAGTTCGTTGTTTTTGTAGTTTCGCCCGTATGTCCCTAAACCCACGAATATAATACACACCAATATTTTGTTTATTATTAACATGAAGTTAAGTCAATTAAAAACAAAACCAATGAAAGTAATACGAAAATATATTATACATATGAAAAATGATTCAGCAGTTACTCCCTTAAATAAATATGTTTATTCATTTGTATTTTTCATCGATATTTTAATGCTTTTCCCTGAATTATTTATCAGTGCCTAGTTTCACCGTTTGACTTAGATTTGTTTTGTATGCATAAAGGCATAAAGGCAGCTATTTGCAAAAGTCATATTCTTATATATAATGAGCCTATCGTGTTTTTTCAACATGTCTTAATTTTGTTTGATGATAAAAAAAACCACAGAATGCAGTGGCGGATTAATATTTTTGACACATTTGGCATTATCAGCTGATAATGCTAAGCATGAGCGAAACCGGCCCTGATAAATTGTATGTGGAATAAGTAGGTACTAAAAATGGGATATTACTTGTATTTATTTATAAATTTTTTACATCAATTTTATCAATAACAAAACGCATATAAAGTATATAAAGTTCTAAACCTCGAGAGAGCCACACAGCACCTTCAATAGGGCCACATATGGCCGCCGGGCCAAGGTTTGGGCATGCCTGGTTTAAGTGAATTCGTAATGTTTTTTAGAATTTTTCATCCAACCATAAACACCATAGATAACAAAAAATAATTTCATCCCATGTCAATGAATTTCGTTTTAAATTTATATTTCAATTTCTGTGTATAGCAGGGGTCATCAACCTTTTTATGCTTACCGCCCACTTTTGCTTATTTTTCATGGTACAATTTCCTTACCGCCCACCAACATCGCTATATTTCAATAATCTGGAAGGTATTTAGGAGATTTGAAAAAACAAAATTTTTTCACCAACAAAAAAAGTGCGTATACATACATTGAAAAAACATAAAAATCAAATACCATCATTCATGAGAACCTTGAGTCTGATGCTGTGGGACTAAATATTTTACCTCATGCTAAATTTTCGTTAAAAACAAATGAAGGACTTCTCTCTCAGTGATTTTCAGACGACTTCTTAGTGTCATGATTTTGAATGATTTTAGGATAAAAGCAAAAATCGCCCACCGCCCATCACGGAAGCCGTTATCGCCTCCTAGTAGGCGGAACAGACCAGGTTGACAACCCGTTGTGTTTAGCTTGTTCCGTTGAGATTTATATCTTTATTGCACTCAACTATACACATTATCCCTTGTTAAGCCAACGAAGTTCTTCCCATTGCCATTTTTTTGTCAGTCTGCCAAAGACAATTAAGCGGACGCTCGGTCATAAATTATAATATAATGTAATATGTAGTTAGGTAAATGTACCAGTAGCTGACCGTTTAAGAGGAAATCTCAACAAAAATAACGATTAAGATTTAGCATTAAACCGAATGATGGCGAAGCAAGTATACTCATATTGGATCATGTCTTAATTAATATTATGTAACAAAAATTACGAAAGGGCCCGTTTAAAAAAAGTTGTGTTAAATTATTTAAAGCCATGTTCCTGTTTCAGTAGTTGACCATCTCACATATTGAAAAATCCAGTAGTTGACCATGTCTAATCAGGGGGCTTTATAGTGAACTTTCTGTCAGAGTTGCCTCAGGGCTTTCTGTCACACCACTCGTGGTTGAATCAAGTAGCAGTGGTTGGGCCAGGAACAAGGTACACACCGCTTGTAGATTGATCACTTAATAAATTTGAAATAATACACTTTCCTCACTAGGTGTTGTTTTCAAATGGCCACCCTGGCACTGCATTGGCTATATAGTGATGTGTTAGTGACTCATTCCGACCACAGATGTCTTAAATTGTCTGAACTTTACAATTTAGAGCAATTCTGCATCTGCATTTCTTATTTTGGGCCATTTTATTCTCAAAAGGTTAACTACTGGTACATGGTCAACTACTGGTACATTTACCAGTAGTTGACCATGTACATTTAGTTTAGCGCTACCTACCTGATTGGAGTTTTCGTCCCTTTATTGTTTTAAATGAAAAGAAAGTAATCCAGTGAAATCCCGATTCTAAGTTTTCAAGAAACCATAAAAAACAAACGTAAGCGATAAGACAAATGCGGAAATGTTTAAAATATGAGTTTAACTTTTAAAATTACAAGTACTTATTCATTAGACTTTGTTATTTTACCATTTTTTTTAAGTCCTTAACTACAAAGACCATTCAAATTCGCATATTTTTCTAACAGTATAATCTACACATATCCTTGGAGTGGAAAAATATTTTAATATTTTCGAAGGCCAATAACGCTTCTATAAATGTCATTACAGGTTCATTGTTGCGTTTTTCGCCATCTTCTTCTACAGAGGACATAGGTGCTCAGTAAGTGAGTGATCACCGTAAAAATTGTGATCATGAATCGTAAAGAATTGCACACTTGCAGTCTCAGCTTTTTTCTACGAACCGATTAGATGAGGTCGAATTTGCTTATGAGAAATACTCAAAAAAAACAGTCAATCGGGATAATATTCGTGAAGGGATATTTAGACGATAAATCGAGAAAATCGATTAATCGGGGAACGAATAATTTGGGATTTATTAACATTGTTCTTATAGGTGTTTGGCCGGGACTATAGAAAATGATTAATGCGAGAACGTTAGATCGGGGTTCCACTGTATGTACAAACTGCTTAAAGATTCTATTGTCCTAATACCGGCTATTCTTTTAAAACATTCCAGGAATCAAGACGACTAAACACTACATAATTTCCGGGTGGTCTCGACACAGAATCCCTTATTCTAGGATCGATTGTCATAACTCTCGTATGTAATGAATTCTCAAACGCCATTGTTATGGTAACTGAATATTTTTTTCTTGATAACAGTTGAAACTGCTTGTAGTAAAATTAAGGACACGTTTCAGATACAATTATCGGCCATTGAAATAATGGTTTAGTTCATCATTACCTAATGGTATCTTCCCCAAATTCAGTGGCGGATTACCCCATAATCGCAAGAGGCACACGATTGGGGCCTCCTAATCTAGGGACCTCAAAAATAACTTAATAATGTTATGTTTTGAAAAATATTTTTGACGCATGTATTTGGTAGAAAATATATTGGGTCAAAGCGTCGATAGATCGCGTAGCTATTCCAAGTCACCCGCCTGTCTGGTGTACTATTGTAAACATCTCTGTTTCCTCTTTTATAACAATGATAATAAATTCAATTTATTTTATGAGTCGATCGCCGTCAAAAATTTCAAAAAAAACTACCCGTAGTGGTAAAAGTTTGGCCACCCCTGGAATATAAAATGATGTCTCACCGAAAAATGCATTTCCAATGGTAGTAATATTGAAAGAGCGACGGGACATGTATGACGAAGTACGGTGTGCGGGTGAGCTATGTTCTGAATTGTTTCTAGTGAGCCACGGGGAATATCTACATTGTACAAATAAAAATTTGGGGCTGCTGTCTTTTTATTTTAACGGCATATTTTCTTAGTATTATTAAAAGTTTTTTTTTCTAAATAATTTTTACCTAAAATTATCTTTTAGTCAGAAAAGCTTGTATTTACCGCATTCTATCATATAAATGAATTTCAGAATTATCTATAGTTGAATAACGGAGTTAGAAAAAATCCAGAGTTGCACTGCATTTGCACACTTTTTTTATTAAATTTATTTGACAAAGTTCTCAAGTATCTCATTTATCTGTTCGTTATCAATCCCCGACTTTCTTTACCAGTGATGGATTGAGATTTATTGAGCCCGCACTGAAATGAAAATTGCGGCAATTCAAAACGATTCATATTTCAGTTACATGATTTCAAAAATCCTTAGCTTATTCGCTGTAGGTAAAATCAAATCCTTCACTGTGTTACGTCTCAAAAAACTAAAGTTTTGATGAATTTTCCAATACGTATTATTTTATAAGGATGCACATTCAATTCTTATTATTGTCAATTTATACTGAATACATAATGATCTACTATATATTTATGCAGGGCTTTTTTTTGAAAAAAAAAAGGTACCGGAACTCACTTCATGTCAAGCTTTTTACTAAATAAAATAACACATCTATCTCATCCAGTTCATAACAATACCATATTTTGTCATTTTGACGAATTATATAAATATAGATTGTAATTAAGTAAACGCAAACATTGTTTCGTCTAATTGATTTTTAAATTTTGAAAAAAATATATACCGGGAAAAAGGGTGCCGGAACGCCATTACACCGCGTTATATGGGAAAAAGCCCTGTATTTATGAAGTAACACACTCAAAATTAGTTTCAAATTGATATAAGTCACACTAAAACTCTTATGTTTTTGACGTGACAACGTCTTATAAATCGATGAACGCCCGCTGCACGCACGAAAAAACATGACTCATTGTCCCGTTTGTCACGTTACGCCGAAGGCAAGCGTGCGAGCGAGAGCGCGGATAAGCGATAGAGAGGCACGATCGGCCTACCGTTCGGATTGTGCCGCATCTATCTCTCTTCCACTCGATTGGTCGATGCGTCTGAGTAGAAAAGAGACAGCGGCAGCACACAACTTATACACCTACAGTACCTACACGTGATCTGTTTACAACTGTTTATAAAGTGAAGTGAAATGTTAATGTGGTTTTCATTGTTTATATTACAACAACAATTGCGGCAATAAAGGTAATTAATTCTAGCATATTAAAAATCTGATTAATGTATAACAAATATACTTTAAATAAACAATAAATTATTTAGTTTTCATTTCACTCCTTCTTCGTATCCATACAAAATAATGATAATTCAATAAAAATGATTCCATTTTATTCATAAAAGTATGCAATCATTTCATCAATGTTTTCTTATGACGTTGTCACGTTAAACTATCGTCCGTAAACCGACTTTATTTTGTTGCAAAAATAGCAAGAGCATCAGAGGGCGGCTGAGCACCTTCAGCCGGGTCTGTTAAGATTTTTTATTTATTTAAAAACCAACTTAACAATCAAATAAAATTATATCTCCAAAATCGTGAAACTGACGAACAATAACAAAACCGATTATAATAAATATTTGTATCTTGATAAATTATTTCAAATGCGACATGATTGTAATTTATTGCACATCGTTATCTTTCTTTTTATTTTAATAATCGGCATTAAAACAATTTAAGACAATTATTTGACGATATGAAACTCGGTCACATAATGATTACATTAAAATAAAAGAAATAAAGTGAATTGATAAATTTTTTATGTATCTTTTTCTAAACATTTAAAAAAACTACGGCTTGTGGGAACCCAATCGAAAAAGGATTCATTTGCTTTAAACTCTATTGTAATGTGCATTGAATATAATCTTTATCGACACATATTGTAAGAAAGATTTGTCAATTCGTGGGTGAAGGGACATACGGGCGAAACTACAAAAATGTTTTGAGTTAAATATGGCATTGTCATGCTCAAATACAGTTTTATAAGACATCAAAATATGAAACTTGTACGAAGAGTGGCTTGCCAGATATTGCTCGGTTTTCCTGCTAATCCGTAAGAACAAAGTTCAACATTGAAAACTGTTTTGCCATTTATCTCAGTTCGTTGTTTTTGTAGATTCGCCCGTATGTCCCTAACCCACGAATTATATGTGTAAACTGACTGGATGACAAGTTAAAAAATATGTTTACTTAGAAATGCGGCGGAAAGGTGTCGATCGCAAAAAAAACTAGCTTAAAATAAGCACGTAATATACTTTTGACAGTTGTAACTAAGTTTTAAATCAAAAACGCCACTTGGAGTTAAACCTCTTACACCAGTCACTAGTAATGTTCCAATCGTAACAGTCTATATTTGAATTTAAAAAAAAAAACAAATTTAGAACAACAGTTCATAGTCATTTTGTTCCATGATCGAATCAAAACCATATACAATCAATCAAATTGTGCGTAGCTTTCTTGAATTTTTTAAAATAATATCTTGCAATAGAGAATGCTGATAATATTATACACATAATAAATAAAATCTTTTTGATATTCCACAATATCAATCATTTCATAAAATAAATGGTCCGCGCAAAAATATTCATTCAATACAGATTAAAAAATTCACGTGTACACTATTGTGCCAGAAAATTTTAATTTTATGAGTATTTCTCACGTATCACATGAGAAAAACATGAATGGCGATCGTGCAATAGATGTGTGCAATAATTACTCCGAAATTACTGTTAATTTTAATAACGTCTTTCCGGTAAGAATTAACAGTTCAAGGATGCATTTAACATTAAAAAGGATACAAATAATTTACCTAATGTAAATATTATAAATTTAAGTTTGGTAATCTTTTTTTTGCAAGCTTTCTTTTATTTCAAGCGTTTTCGTTTTCGAACAAATGAAAAAATTATTATTATTGCAGCAAACACTGATTGCGTAAATCTCTCGGTAAATTATGGATATATGGTCACGGGACAGAATTTTTGTAAAGATTTATGAAAAATAAGCACGTTAAATGGAATGAATGTAAGGCTTATGATTTTTTTTGAAATGTTTCGTCTTTAATTTTTTAATTAATTATAATAGAAGATCCTAAAGAATGCTTCGCAATAAGTATAAAATCGAGTTGTTTTAATTTATAGGAGCAAAAATGCAACCACAAACTACACAAATAATAATATTATACAGATAGAGACAGTCACATAAGTTTATTATTTGTTTAAAATAAAAAGAATAATTGTATTATAGGCTAATATTAAAAAACAAATTCTTCTTTCAGAACTCATACATTAATCAGTAATATTCTTCAGATTTAATCATTTTGATTCCAAATTTTATAATAATCCACAAGAACTCAAAGAGTAAAGTGAAAACATTAAATTATAAGCCAGTTTGTATTAATTTGTTGAGCTTAGTTCGAGAGGATTGGGATTCTGTTCCGTGACCATATATCCATAATTTACCAATATCTCTATTCTTAATTCAAAATCAGAACTGTTGACATAACATTTCATAACTGTGATTACATTTTTGCATAAATTTAGCAGTACACGTTTCGGCTTATGTAAACATTTAAATTGCTTAAATATTGTATAATTGAAAAAAAATATATATGTAAACAATCGTTTATTGATACTGAAACGATTGTAACTATAAAAAAAATGTTTTGTGTAGCCATAAAAAGTGTAACACAATAGACACGTAATTTTGGCGGTTGTCACTTTCACCTGTTGAAAAAATTTGCCCAAAAGTTGCATTATGATATATTGCAAAGTATTGTATTAATAATTCCAATGGCATCAACATATTTTTGAGAGTATTAAACTACTGGTTTCCTAAACGCACAACTGAAGAATAAATTTAGGATAGTATTAACCCTGAGAGGAGTGATTTTATTAACCCTTATTAGGCAGGGCTTTTTTCCATTTTTTTCCATTGAAATTTCAAAATCAATTAGACGAAACAATGTTTGCGCTTACATAATTACAATCTATATTTATATAATAAGTCAAAATGATAAAATATTGTATTGTTATGAACCGTATAAGATGTGTTATTTAATTTAGCAAAAAGCTTGACATGAAGGGAGTTCCGGCACCTTTTTTTTTCAAAAAAAGCCCTGCCTTTATGTAGATAAGTCTACATATCGTTACCTTACTTTAAACAGGTTATAACTGTCATTTTGGCAAAAAACTACCCTTTGGTCAGAGAAGTTTTTATTAAAAATAAACATAAATGATAACTTCAGAAACATATATTATTGAATTACGTTGTAAGCAGAACTCCGGAGATCATCTGAACACTTTTTTTACTTTTTTATTTAAAGTTCTGAGATTGTCATCATTAGATCATTAAATCATTATCTCTCATTAGAATGGATTAAGTTGTGAAAAATATTCTTAAAATAAATAATTTGAATCATTTTTAAATACTCGTTGTTACAAATGAATTTTATCTTTTGAATTAAATAGTATGATCAATCCAAAATTCAAACGTTCACATCTAAAAACAAGGTCAAAAATCGTTAGAACCTTTTCAAAGTAAGGTGTCGATATTCTCTTAACATTGTAAAACACCCTCGCCCTAAAAAAAGAATTCTTCTGCTGTAACTTAACATCAGTGATATGAAGTTTTTTTATTCCATGTCCGCTCCCAATGTGGAGCATATGGTCTCCTAATGGAGCTATCTCAATATATTTTTCTACGTGGTGACATTTGAGGCTATAACAGGACAAGTGGGACAGTTAGGTTATGATAAAGACTAAGGTTAGGTTTGGGTTCGATGAGGTTTGTGAAAGGGTAGGTTTGTATTGGGTGATTAAAAAAAATATGCCAGGAAGCGTTTTGTCGGGGGACATTTTGTCCGGGGACGCTTTGTCTTTCGACCTTGTGTATTTCGAACATTTGTCGGCACACCATTCAAAATAGTGTAGTTTACCTCCCAGGTACAGATTGATACAGAGAAAAGGTAGGTTGAGTCGGAGCCGCTTCGAAGTCTTTATTTCGCGAATTGACCATCCCGGATTTCGATTCGCAAAACGCTACCACTCAGCCACGGCGATCGGCGACCGGCGTAACAGTTTCAGAAAACGTTATCAGTTTTCTTTCCGACTTGGCGTCACTGCAACAGCTGACAGGTTGACATATTTATGTGCCATTGAATGTTTAGCCCGCGCGCGGTAAAAACGATACCAACTGTCAGTCAATCGACGACGGTCGTATTGAAGGTTCGGCTTGTTAAAGTATTGCCATCGTGCGAAATACAAATAAAACATTTCGATAAATACTTGGACCAGTTAAAAACACTCGGGTACGTTATATATTTAAGTGATTATTGAAACTCTTAAGGTCTACACTGTCAATTTTTGGTGGAATGCAATTACATTCAAACGAATTGATTTTGTAATTTCATCAATTCTCAATTATAAAGTAAGCGTTGCTTTATAATACATAATTAAAAACGTGAAAATATAATTAAAATGTAAACACGAGTAACATTTCTATTTTTTTATAGTGTCTATGAAGATAATTGAATTGTAATGTTGTACATAATTCGGTCATAGTCGGTCCCTGTGGTCTAGTGGCAAGAGCTTTGTCCTAACGATCGGGGGGGCCGGGTTCAATTCCCGGCAAGGTCAAATTTTTTCAATTGAAAAAAAAGAGACCTTGGGCTGGGTGTATGTTATTTATCGTCGATTTTGTGCACAACTGATTCATTATTTATCATCGAGTTAATCACGTATAAATTTCACAAATAAGAATATTTGGCGTATTGACGTAAGCCGTAATGCCATTCTTTTTTTTTATAGTTATAAAAAAAAAATTGAATTCGGTGAATTTTCGAAACATTGTTCGAAACATTTAGTGGTAATAATCAAAGACTTTTTTGCACTTGTTTCACATTAAATTTATTTGGATCAGGACCGGTTTCGCTAATCGCGGGCATTTTCATTTTCATACTGATGATTCAACCGAAATTTTACGAATGAACATTTTCGCGATGAACATAAAAACTCGACACTAAGCTGAATACCAATATTTATGACGAACCGTAATTTTAATAGTGCCTTTATATTGGAATAAAGTCCATTTATTTGAATGGTTATTTGTTTTGAAATAAGCTACTAACATACATAGCTGTCGGTTTAAAAACAATATTATATTGTTTCAATTGAATATACCGTTTAAAATCTAGAATTTGAAAGCCACGTAGAAGAAACGTATTTAACATTCTGTAAAATCTGCAATAAAAACAATTAATTTATTCATGTAACAATCTAAATTGGTACGACAAAAATTGAACAATTTGTTTTAATTCAAGTGAAATGTAATATAGTTATTGAACAGGTGTTTTGAGTGTATTTATATATCAATGAATTTGTGTGTTGAATTATTCAAACGAATGTATGTTTAAAAATACATTTTTAAGGTAAAATACGTTAGTGGATCATTATCATATAATTTAAGCATTAATTCCACATATAATAGTATAACGATCAGGACCGGTTACTAACATCATTGTGTGTATTTTATTCATTTAAAACAATTCCTTCCCACCAAGAAGTGGCAGTCATTACTTTAAAAATGTGTATTTATTTGATTCATATGATTATAAAACCTTTTATTTCTCATCGTGAGATGATATTTTAGTGAACGTGATCGAGGATAATTTTTAAATAATTTTTGGTTTTTATATAATGTATAAGATGAAAGTACTTATTTTGTCGTGATGATCAATTTGGGTACCGAGGAAGTTAACTGTAATACATTGATCTAAGATCGTTTTAAAATAACAATATTTTTGAAATATTAGGTAGTAAACAGAACCTATCCCCATTCGCATAACAATACATAATTATATTGTATGCCATGTCTTTTTTGAAATTTGACTAATACGTAAATTTTGAAAAGTAGTAACTTTTTAATTTTGCATATAATATCTAAGTAAAATTTGGCTATTAGCCGGATTGGTAGGGTTGATATTTAATTGAATACACATAAACAGCAAAATTAGAAAAATAAAAGTGACGACATTAAACCTTTTTTTAGTCCGAGTCGGTGTCGTGTTTTTGGTAAATGTTAGATTCGGAGTCGTGGTTTTGGTAAATGCTGGAGTCATAGTCGGAGTCGAACTTTTTTTTACCGACTCCACAGCCCTGGTAGAATCCCATTCAAAGTGAATTACGAGTTACTGAAGTCAAGAATCACTTTTTTAATCCAGCTAATATATCACAGACTACTCATCCAATTTGAAACGAAAGTCGTACTATTTAGACATCAATATTATCACATGATCGAAACCAGTGACGGCTGGTGACGGGGTGTTGGGGGGTGCAAAGGAAGATTCAACCATTTTTGCAAGAGTTCTTACCTATTCATTGGATTTTAAAACACTTCTATAGCATGGACTTTCAATTCAGATGTTCGCAATACCAACTGTTTCTCTTCCGTAGTACGGAAAAATAGTTGATACTTCCTTTTGCACCCCCCAGCACCGCGTCACCAGCCGTCACTGATCGTAACGACAAGTCGATATAATGCATATTGTACTTTAACAGATTAATCGTAAATTTTACCCGATCTACCCGATTACTTATCCAAACAAAACACACAGATACAAACAATTGTAAGATCTTGTTTTATCATTGTTGACTATTGTTTGTTTTTATAAATAAAGATCTAATTCAAAACAAAACAATGCATGTGTGACCCCATAAATATTTTAAGAGAAATTGTAATCGATGGACTTTGTTCTTTTCCTTGATTTTTATCGCTAACGAACTGAGTTTCGTCTTTCGACATCTTGAGGCATTTCACGTGCACGAATAAGCTTGATCTGAAGACTGACTGATATTGTTTTGATGTCGACCGGTAATTTGGACGTTGCGCATCGCAGTAGATGAGTTAAGTTTAATCAGTTAACCATTTTCTATTTTACCTTTTTTAACTTTGAGATGAGAAAATGACTCGCATTGATATGTAGTGCCAAATGCAGCAAAATTCACAGTTTGTGACAGTGAATGTAATATGTATCGCCAGAATATTCATTCTATTATATATGCAAAACCTAAAAAAATGTGTCAGTGCAGTGATGCACAACCTTTTTGGCAGAACGGCCAAATTATAAACTTGATCGAGGGAGGCATGTGTGATTAAATTATCGTTATTTTAAGTGTATATTCAATTGAAATTGGAAAAAAAAGTTACTTTTTTTAGTAGGAGTCGTGTTTATGGTCAATGTTGGAGTCGGAGGCGTGGTTTTGGTAAATGCTGGAGTCGGAGTCGAACTTTTTTTTACCGACTCCACAGCCCTGCTAAAGACATAATAATTTTGCGAAACCTTTTGAGATATTTAAATTGTAAATAGCTGGTCCGGTCCGTGGGGCAGTGTTGTTGGCTTGCGTGCCGGAACGCCCGGGTTCGATTCCCGGTCCGAGCGGATTTTTTCAGTCGATAAATCTGTTCAAAGGCATGGGTGTTTGTGTTGTTGAAAATCCCTTCCCACCTTTCCGACCCCAAAAAGCGAAGCATAGTGACAGCGATTAGCTAATCACTAATCCTGTCCAAGTCCTCTTATCCTTTTCATTTCCTATTCTCTTCGCAAAGGAGAGGTTGGGCAACTGAGTAACAAGCAGTTCTCGTAGAAAAACATATGTTGAGATAAACTCCATGCTGGGAGCGGACATGCTAAAATAAAAAAAAATTAAAATATCGATTATTCTTCATTTACTTTAAAACTTTCTCCTCTACATTGTAAAAGTAAATGGAAACTAATTTTCAAAGTACGTGAATGTCATTTACAGTATTTGAAAATGTAAAACCGGATGTTGAAAAAATATAATAAAATGATATTTATTTATTTGCTAGCTTTTAAATAGCGTGGCGTGATATAGCGTGATATTCAGTTGTAATCATTGACAGATAATTTATGTTTAATGCGTTAATAAAGAGATATTGTTTGACATGTGGTATTGGTATCTCTGGTTAGCTGAATAGTTACAAATGATTGCTGATTGCTTATTTAATAAGTAATTAGGTAAGAAAGATAATAATAAATAAATAAATTAGTTCCAACATCGCTAGACGTTCTTATCGGGAACATGAACCGAGTGTTGAGTGCACTGAGTACTGAGTCAGTCAAAGTTCATATATTATATTAAAAAGTTAATTTCAAATTTCGAACAGAACAATTTTTTTATTTAAAAATTCAATTTGATAACTTTGTTACTTACTCTACACTTCATGACAATTATTTTTTTAAATAAATATAACCCAGTTTCTTTTATCACTATTGAGGTGTTCGCTATCAATACTTGGTGGAATGGCATTATAATATTAATGATAAAACATTTTTAGTACTTATTCCACATTATGTCCGGTTTCGCTCATAGTGAGAATAATCAACTGATGACAGCTTCTGTTGTACAATTTCCACATATATTTTGTCAAGATCAGGACTGGTTTCGTTAATTGCGAGCATTTTCAACTGAATAAGTCAAAGTTCAAATATTAAAAGGCTGATTTCAAATTTCGAACAGTACATTTTTATTACAAAATTCAATTTGATAACTTTGTTACTAGACAGGAGTTAACAATTATTTTTTGAATTTAAATTCTTACAACACCAGCTTTCAACAAGAATTTACGGTTGAACCTAAAAGTTATATGCAATGGAATAAAAAAAATTGCAATGTATATTTTTACAATGAAAATGAATTACCACGTGTTGGCCACGTAATAAAATAAGACTATTAACGATATAAAAAAGCAATATGGTCACCCTTATTTTAAATAATATTTTTCTGCCTTTTTTGATAAAATAGTACATTTGTGTTTGGGGGAATAGTAGTTTGGTACGAAAATAAAATATATTATATGATGTAACATCATTTTGACGATTTCCACAAGATTCCTAAAGTTTCACGGCTTTAATTAAATATATTATTATCGTTCAATAAGATTGGTAATTGCAATCAATATTTTATTACCGCAGGATTATTTTGATTATTTTTGTTTATTGTTTTATTACCGCCAGATAATTATAATTAGAGCACGATAAAATACGACTTTAGCAGGGTTTCTGTAATTCCACCAAAACCAGTGGCTCTTTGGACAACACAGTTGTATACGAGATAGTAGGATAAATATTAAAAAAATAGTTAGGTACTTAATTTAAGTTTTAATAATTTTATTTGTGTTGGTAAAAACATAGCAAAAATGAAGGTATTGTCGCTATAGTGTCTTAAGTCTAAGAAAATAGAAAATATCGAGATTAATTTTCCTTCTGAGCTGTGCGCGCGGCCGCGCAGCAATTTGAACCCCCGCGCACTGGTCCCAGTTTGGTACGCACTCCAATAGTTGATGAATTTAACGACCTGGCAAATAAAGATTGCTTAAAATATCAAAAAGAATCATAAAATAGAGAAGCATTATTTAATGAACGTGTCACTAGCATTTATTTTTTCATCCATGTCCGCTGCCAATATGGAGCAGATGGTCCCCTTATAAATTATTTCAACAGAAGTTGCTCGAAGATTAAAATAATGCTGCGCATTTGTTGGATTGGTCTGGTCAGTCATTGAATTTTGCGTGCAGTTAACCTCTCAGCTTAGGCTTAGACGGAACATTGATCGATATGTTATTTTGAAAATATTTTTTAAGAGTTGAGACATCTATTTTTGCTGGCTATTTTGCTACATTCAGAACTATTAACAATGTAAAAAAATAAATAACATTTATTTTAACAGAATTTTATAGTATTTATATTCTTATCGCTAAAGTTATCGATGGTTGTTCCAAAGAATTTAAACTGGAAAATTGCGAACACATATAATTATTATTGAACAATTTATTTTATGAAGAATAATATCTTAAATAGTTTGCATGCTTGTGTAATCCATCATTCATAAGCCATAAATAATGTTATAAATAATCTATGGCACTGTTATGTTGAAAATATTTTTCTTATGTTGGTAGAAGTTTCAAACAGTTTATGTATGTATATTAAAATACCATTTTTGCAGTCAGTTAAAATTTAATAATTTTGAATTTAGAATAATATTAATATTGATGAATGTGATTCAGTTATTAAATTGAAAACGATTTCCGTTTGAACATATTATTTCTATTATGTTGTGTGTTTGATGCTTTATTCATAAAGCTGTCAGAAACGGTAAATTTGTTGGTGCAAAACTAATTTGTTTATCTAATGTCAAAATAATGTGTTATTGGGTAGCGCGTAATTTAAAAATAATTTAACTGTTGTATTATCAACGAAATTTAACGCAATTAAGAAAATTGTTATGCGTTGTATTTACTATGATACATTCGTAGTACCGTAAAACGGGGTGAATAGAGACACTTTTTACCTTTCAGGACTATGTATCTTCATACTGCACAACATAATTCAAATATGGATGGCTTGAAACATGTTTCTATGGTCCTACTACACATTCATGACAATATTTTTCAAATATTCACTATCGTTATTAAGACACAGTCAATTTTATTCGATATCTCTATTTACATTGAATTGGGGTGAATAGAGACTTGGCAGGTGATTGAAACTCTATTCTATATGAGTTTCTATTCACTCTGTTTAACGGTGCTTATAAACTTAAAAAAACATGATTTAATTTAATATTCGTACAATAAAAGAGAAGTTTATAAGAAGGGGTCAAAAAGTAAGGATACACAGGGATCGAACTTAAAAACGTTTGTTTCAATTTGGGCCAATCATTAAGTTGGTTTGGTTTTGTCATTCGAAAGATTGTAGTATTGTAGTCATTGTAAAGAAGTATGTATATATAAATAATAAAAATACATTGGATACTTAGTAAAGTTGTACTAAAGTTCAATCCTTGTTTTTGTCTCTATTCACCCCATTTCACGGTACACATAATAATAAACAAGTAATTATACTCGTATGAGTTGTGAACTATTTCTGGTAAAGTTGTCATACAACTATTATTTCATATTAAAAATTAATTTCTATACAGCTTTCATCGTATCTACATATGTATATAAAATACGAGTATTCGAACCCGGCTTCGCTCGGACCAGTTTGGGGTTATGTTCACCTCGGCGCGTAAATTCAGACGGGACAAGTTGAAACAACTTTTTTCAAAATTCAAAAGTCTAGGTCAATTAAAATGGAATTAAAATGAACATTTCAGACTGGCATTGACATTTCACAGCCCCTTTCATATATTGACAGCCCCATTCTCGCCCATTAAAATGTCTAAATTCAAGGAAAAAATCTAATTTGCTGTCAAAGAAATGTCAAATAATACCTTCACGTAAATAAAAACATTATTATATTAATAAAAGCCGGGAAAATGTCAGTAGAAGACTAATTTATTAAATTTTGACTAAATGTCTTCGCCGATAAAAAAATCAAACATATTTTCTTTCATATTCGTTTTTATGGCAACTTGATGACCAACAATGCAAAAGGGAATTACAGACCCACAGACATACATACGCCGTTTCGGTTTTATATATGTACTACTCGATACTCGAGTAATTGGAGTCTTTACACACACATTGATAACGAAACAAATTTACCGTCGAAACTTTCGCGAGCGAAATCAATTCGTTTGTTTGAACTTGCAACAACAATGCAAAAGGGAATTACAGACATACATCCCCCGTTTCGGTTTTATATATAAGATTCGATTCTTTCATTGTAAAATGTGTCATTATTTATTATTGACATACCGATCTATTCTCACTTTTGAGATGTTCTCTGTCAATACGTTTTCCACATTAGATTTATTGGGATTTGAAACAGTTTTTCTCATCGCGAGTATTCTCAACTGATAAAAGAACAAAATGTTCGCGATGAGCGAAACCGGTGCTGATCCTAGTAAATTTTATGTAAAATAAATGTTTTGAAAATAGCGCACTGTTTGACGGGGATTGTTTATTAGCCAATCAGTATTTTAAATTGATTGGCAGTTTCTCGTTTTAGAAAAATACAATTTAATAAATACAAAATAATTCAATAAATAAAATTGCATACTCTTATACTCATTATTCTGTAAATTACATTTTTATCGATATAATTTATGGCAGTTTTTTTTCTATAGATTACCTAAATACCGCACGCGACGCCGTATTTCTAATCATTTACACTTAAAAGCAGTGGTCAGGAACCTTCTTAATGCAACAGACACTCCTTATGATTTCGGGATTTGAGAATTAAGGTTACACACCTACATATCGAAAAAAACTTACCAAAACACATTATATCACCCATTTATAATTTTATGGAATTGTGTGGAAAAAAGATTTTTTTGTGACGTTAGCTATTGAAGAGCATTTAAGAAAATTGGGTAAACTGTTCTTACAGAGTGATATAAATGTTTAAGTTTGTAATTTGTGAGCAATATTTAAACATACGGTAAGAAAAATAACAATGTATTTTAATTCTGCATAAATTATTTTATATAATTGTTGATAGCTATTTCGGCTTACACCCTCGTGAGAACTATGTTTTAAACGTATATTAGAGATAGCTTATCTAAGTTTTAATCGCTTAAACAGAATTTCCTGAGTAGCCATATTAAGCCGAAATAGCTATCAACAAATATTATATATAAAATAATTTATGCAGAATTAAAATACATTTTTATTTTTCTTACAGTATTATAATGGAGTTCTACCAAGTAAATGCCTACTCAATCAATAATATTTATACACTTTTAAAATTTGGAAAAGCACTTAAATTTACTGTCACTTGAGTGCCCGCGAGCCTAGGGTTACCAACTGCTGTTTTAAAAAAATGTGTAATAATATTAACGTTGTTATGCATATATCATATGTAGATTATATATTATATTGCAGCTTAGGCGTAGATTACAATTAATTATTAAATCTATTAACGTTTACTCATTTGTAGCTATAGCCATATGGCTATACATGACGTCAATCAATTAGAGTTATATAATATTTACCCCCTCTGATATCACTCTTCGTTCACAAAAATCCCATTATCCTTTGTTCTATTGCATAACTGAAATCTTCTATTGCCAAAACGCTATCTGATGTCCATACTACTAGGGTTTCAAATCCCTGGTCAAAAATTTGTTCCCAGTATTTCGGGATTGCAATATGTCGATCCCGGGACTGACTTTTCAACGGTCGATAATTTTTATATTTATTAAATATTAGCCGTGTTAATGTTTCATTAAAAAAAGTTTGAAATAATTGATGTCACTATCTTTTTATGAATATTTTGTTTTGTTTGTTTATCCATTACTGAAGAGCGAAAATATTCGATTGAAATATAATGTACGACAGTTTCGATCTCGTTCGAATGCGATCTGATAACTAAGTAATTGAAATGTCTGGTTATGCATTTTTTTATAAATTTCACATTGCTCAAATGGGGACACATTAAAACTAGCCAAATTTGACACATAAAAATGATGTCTGGTATCAAAATCAGAACGGTTCACGACTTGGGGAAACACACACATTACACTCTGACACTATCATCACTGTTTCCATCATTCAGATCATTTTTTCCAAATATAATGGTTTGATTTACATAGCTAAGAATGTGCTTAGTGGTATTTCAAAATCCAATTTGAATCGTTTGAATTTTGTACTTTTCCATGTATAAAATTAGTAGAACAAAAAGTACAAAAGTCAAACGGTTCAAATTTGATAATGGTTTGAGTTATGAAAAACCGTGCTTAAAATAAGTTACATTTAGTTGCTAATTGTTAGAAGTGATTTCTTTTCTTTTAAGTGACATAATATCAATGTAAACTTCTAACGCTTATATCTCAAAACAGTTTCAAAAGCAGCTCTCTATACTGGTGTTATTTTTGTTCCTTTTGTTATATGGTTCAAACCATTTCTTGTCATTTTAGCCAGCATGGTGGAAAAGACACGCAGATCGTCGGCCGTCGGCATCAGCTCGCAGTTGGACTCCATCCTCGAAGAGTTGGGAAATTTTGGACGATACCAATTCGTCAACTATCTCCTGATTGTGATACCGATCGTTTTCAACGCATTCTTCACCACATCGTATATCTTCACTGCGACAGACACACCACACAGGTGAGTCAATTTAATGATCTAAATCAGGGTGTCCCAACCGAGAGGCGCGCCTCCTTGGAAGGCGTGGGTTTTAGCCAGGAGAGTCGCCAAAAAAGTTTGTATTATGAAAAACACTTTTTTTTTAATGGAGGCGAAGCAGCATAAACTTTGGAAGCCACTGATCTAAATAGTTAGTAAAAGGCGTGGGCGTATGCGGTATCTTTTCCCGCTCCCAATGTGGAATATATGCCTTCTTATTGAGGTTCCTAAACATTTCTTGTCCACGCGAACTGCTTTTTAATCACCCCTCAATCTCTTAAGTTATATAACACTAGGGATCCAAATAAAAAGACAGGGCAACACTAGTGGCTAGCTAGTCGTTCTCGCTATGCCCCGCTTATAGGGCCAGATGAGCGGGAAGTAATTTTAGCTATTTTTTACATATCATAAAGAAAATCATTCTTGTAATACAGAAGTAATTACATTTACAAAAATCAAGGCTATTAAAAAAATATCAACGACTAAAATTTGTTTTGGAAAACAAATATGACTAAAAACAATTACAGGACAATAAAACGTTTCGAATTGCATTTGTAGGTTATGGTCAAATATTAACGTTGTTTTCAATCGATCACTGAATGGAACCGCACAAAAATTGGCAAGGTTAATTTATGTATTATGTTATTAAATATTATCACCAATTCTATTGTATGATTTAGATTCAATTTTAGTTAAGATGTAATGATCGAACGTGGTCCTGATATTTATAAGTATATATGTGTAAATAGTGTTTTTTTTTATTTATCTAAATAATGCCTTTCCATCAAGAAGTGACAGTTGACACTTAATTGTGATCAAATAAAGTTCGAATTTCGAATTCTAGTGCCACGGCTGAAAGTAAGGAACATGTTTTACAATTAGAAAAGCTCCTCCTTGGATGTCGTAAAGGATCACGTTGGTAATCCTTCAGATGAGGGGCTGAATCAAAAATTTTGCATTTGACACATAATTCAAGATGGCTGCCGACAGGGTTATGTATATTTCTACGTGTTAGAACAAGTAACATTTCTAGGTGTTAAAAAAAACCTAAACTTACCAAACCTAACCTAAGATTAAAAAACCAAACCAAACCTAACCTAAACTTAAAAAACCTAACCTAACCTTGCCTAAAGTTAGCAAACAAACCTAGTCCTACCCAAACCTGACCAAAAATAAAATTTAAAATAGCTAATTGATTATTCCACACATCAGCAATTAATTAATAGTGAACACTGTCGGCAGCCATCTTGAAGTATGTGTCAAATTCAAAAAAAATGATTAAGCCCCTCATAAAAGAAGATTACTCTTTTCATCTATTAACCGCTTTATTTCTCTTAACAGTCATCCTTCGCCATTGTAATCTAACCTTGTATAAAAACATGTGATTGAAAATTCTCGCATTTCACTTGTCAGTTGGTGCCGGTTTTTCAATTGTTTTGACACACTTTTGTTTCTTTTTCATATATATATTGACATAATTTACTTTTTTATTGATTTGCATACAAACTTAACAAATTTGAACAGTTGCAATTCACAATGTATTAAAAAATGCGATTGGTTTTTTTTGCACAGTACCGCACTAGGATGGATAAGAATAGTATAATAGTATGATTAAAATAAGTTGTACACTGGGAAATAAAAGCTTAAATTAATAATAACTCTTACTTACATGATTTATCATAATAATATAATTGTGTACTTTTGAACCTGGCCGAAAATAAGTTGCGAAAGTTATATTTTAAATAAATATGTAAGGTAAATGTACTAGTAGTTGACCATTTGAGAATAAAATGGCCCAAAATAAGAAATGCAGATGCGGGATTGCTCTAAATTGTAAAGTTAAGATAATTTAAGGTATCTGTGGTCGGAATGAGCCACCAACACATCAACATATAGCCAATGGAGTGCCAGGGTGGCCATTTGAAAACAACACCTAGTGAGGAAAGTGTATTATTTCAAATTTCTTAAGTGATCTATCAATCTAGAAACGGTGTGTACCTTGTTCCTGAACCACCCATTGCTACTTGATTCAACCAAGAGTGGTGTGAAAGAAAGCCCTGAGGCAACTCTGACAGAAATGTTCACTATAAAGCCCCCTGATTAGACATGGTCAATTACTAGATTTTTCAATTTGTGAGATGGTCAACTAATGAAACAAAAACATGACTTCAAATAATTTATCACAACTTTTTTTCAACATGCCCTTTCGTAATTTTTGTTACATAATATTAATGAAGACATATGATCCAATATGAGTTTACTTGCTTTGTCTTTATTCGGTACAATGCTAAACCTTAATCGTTATTTTTGTTGAAATTTTCTCTTAAACGGTCAACTAATGGTACATTCCCTTACTGTTTCCACATTTATTCTGATAAATATTAGGGCCGGTTTCGCTCATCGCGAGCATTGTCGTCGGTTGATTTTTTTGTGCATACAAACATGTTTTAAATCAGTTGACAATGTGCGCGATAAGCGAAATCGGTCCTGATCTCCATGAGAATTCTTGTGGAAGTAGTACTATATGATGTGTTGTATTTATTTAAATAATCCCTATTCAAACAAGAAGTTACGGTTTACACCTTGAAAGTAAAGTTTTAAAATAATAATTAATAAAATTAGTATTATCAGCATCACATTATCCATCTAAGAACACACATTAGATGCCAACAGAACGAAACCATGCACTCAACTTGGTTTAATACTGTTTATACTGTATCAAATAATTATGTCAACTGATATTTTTCACTCATAATTTGATTTTGACGCTTTTTTTCTTTTTGGCAGTCTTATCTCTTGAGGTGGGCCTGTTTTTATTCTGTAATAAAAATGTGGTAAATGCGTTTTGAAAGATTTTTTATATCTCGTATTTCGTGAGCATGCTAAAATATTATTGGTGTGTGAAAGGTCGATTTGCCAATATTCTTTTTATGGTATAATTCGGTTTTTTTCTAATATTTTGGCTAATAGTTAGTGTTTGCATATCGTTGACTATATAAACCAATTGGATAAACACAATGGTTTTTTTAAATCTACCGATGACAGTGCCTTTAAACCAGTGTCCGCGGACCGGCACCGGTCCGCATAAACTTCCATGTTTCGAAAACTTTGATTACAAATAAGCAGCAACGGATTTCGCACTTACCAAAAGATGTAATTTTAATAAAAATAATAAAACATTTTTAGTACTTTTTCCACATGAGATTTATTTCATCAGGACCGGTTTCGCTCATGGCGAGCATTATCAACTGGTAAGGAATACAATAAAACAGTGGTATTTATGCAAAAGATAAGTATGAAAACAAGGTATGACAAACAATTGGTAAATCAACTAAGCAAATAAATTAAAGCAAATTACAAGAAAAGATTTCCATCTAATTATGGTTGACAGACATGTAGATTTATTTATTTTTATTAAATGCACTTAATTTTAGGTTTTTACTTTGTTAATGTTAATTCATACTTAATTGATTTTTGATGTGTTAGTTTTGCATTGCTAAGAGGTCTTGAAGATTTTATTTTTAGTCCATTTAACTTGTAATTTGCTTTAATTTATTTGCTTAGTTGATTTACCAATTGGTTGTCATACCTTGTTTTCATACTTAACTTTTGCATAAATACCACTGTTTATTGTATTCCTTACCAGTTGATAATGCTCGCCATGAGCGGAACCGGTCCTGATGAAATAAATCTCATGTGGAAAAAGTACTAAAAATGTTTTATTATTTTATTATAATGCCTTTCCACCAAGTATTGACAGTGAACACCTTAAAAGATGTAATTTTATTAGCTTCAATTAATAAAATTTATAGAACATTGTTACTTCTTGGTGGTAGGGCATTATTTAAAAAAACACACACATTTTATAGCACGAGCTACACAGTCATATATTCTAATAAAGATCAGGACCAGTATCGCTTGTCGCGAGAATTAACAACTTAACACAAACTTCTATGTCGGATCCTTCTCGACATTATAAAGCTTGGGGTTTTTATTAATGTTAAATTATCCTTATTTCAAAAACCGTATTTATTGGATTGTGTTCCTCAGTTAAAGTTTGTAACATGTCATAATGTGGTATATTTTTTCGGTATTTCGTTTTAGCATGCTAATAAATACGCAAACCCTGTGATATCAATCAATTACTCATATCTATTGAGGAGTTGCTGGAAGGAAAATAATAATATATTGAGAAGCGATGATACGATGAGCGATGCCTATCCTGATCTACATATCGTGGGTGTAGGGACATACGGGCGAAACTACAAAAATGGCTGTTTTTAGTTAAATATGGGATTGTCATGCCCAAATGAAACTTGTACGAAGAGGGGCTTACCAGATATTGCTCGGCTTTCCTGCAAATCCGTAAGAACAGAGTTTAACATTGAAAACTGTTTTGCCGGTTCGTTGTTTTTGTAGTTTCGCCCGTATGTCCCTACACCCACAAATTATATCCAGAGTACGTGTAAATGGTACAGCACAATGTTTTAATACAAATATGATGATTTGTGTAAGCAATAAATCTTACCTAACACTAAACATCAATGGATCAAAATGGCTGTCATTCTCTTCATATTATCTAGAGAGTATAATGCAGGCATGGGCAACCTTTCCTAGGTCTGGGGCCAAATTGTCATTTTTTCTCCGAGTGAAGGGCCGGACCAAATTATTAACTATAAAAAAGTAATATTTAATTCAATAAAACACAATGTTACTACTTATATATTTTGTTATTTACCTCCATAAGAATTATATGTGATGTTTGTGTGAGCTGATGGACTAGGAAAATGGTTTTAAAAAAATATTATCCTTCTCTACAACTATTAATTTCTTTCTCCTTTACTTTGCTGAGATGAAATATGGCCGGATAAAATAGCTCGGAGGGCCGGATACGGCCCGCGGGCCGGTGTTTGCCCATGTATGGTATAATGGATAAATTTGATGTGATTAATTCGTCACGAGCTTGGGATATCGCAATGACGTCAGTTGTCCGTTTTTTAACAATACCGATTCATCGGATAATTATTCTTAAAGTAACTATGGCCATTAGCACGTGTATCATACACAGCCTTGCTTAGTATAAAATTTAAAATAACTTTGATTATTCTACGTATTGAGACACGTGTTTCGCCTCTCTCACAGGCATCTTCAGACTTATGTTTTTGTTTTGTTTCTACCATCCCCAAATCCCAAATTATATTTTATTATTTATCAATTTAATTCAGGGCTGTGGAGTCGGAGTTGGAGTCGTGGAGTCGGGGTTTCTTGGTCGGAATCGGACATTTTGAAAAGCTTAAACTTTTTATTTTTGCTTATAGTATGTCAAATTTGGCTATTGGCAAACATTGGAAAACAAAGTGACGAAATTTAAAGTTTTTTAGTCGGAGTCGTGTTTTTGGTAATTGCTGGAGTTGGAGTTGGAGCCGTAATTTTTTTAACGACTCCACAGCCCTTATTTAAATATTAGAATCAAGTTTTTAGGTGTTCACTGTCAATACTTGGTGGAATGGCATTATAATAAAAATAATAACACATTTTTAGTACTTATTCCACGTTCAATATATTGGATCAGGACCGGTTTCGCAGTTGATAATGCTCACCATGAGCGAAACAAGTGCTGATCCAATAAATTTAATGAGGAATAAGTACTAAACATGTGTTATTATTTTTATTATTAGAATCAATTTATCTAAGCAATCTTTGTGATAGTAAGTCCGAAGATGCCTCTGAAAGAGGCGAAACACGTGTCGCAACTAGAAACATAATACGAGGAATAATAAAAGTTATTTTTAATTTTAAATTTAAAAAAACTTTCACAAAATTACCAAAGTATCCATCGAAAGTACTAAAATGAAAGGGGTGTCTATAAAAGGTTTGTGCAACTAAAGGAATTCGTGCAATTTCAATGCCTGAAGATGCCGAAAGGCGAAACTCATGGAAAGGAACAAATTACAAACTAATCAAATTTGATATTGAAATTCCATCAAGCACCCTCAGTCGAAATCCTTAATTAAGTAATATTTCTGTTTCAATCACTATTAATGAAGAGGGCCAGAAAGAAAACGTTGTCTATGGTAAGCACGGCTTTGACATATGTAATTATTTTATTTGACATCATTACAAAATATTATGTCACGAAAACAGGAAAACGTCACTTTGCCAACACGCATTGTTTCTACTCTAAATTATACAATCATCCAATTCCGTCGTAAAATTTACATATTTGTATAATTTCAAACGCTTCTACAAAGATTACAGGAATCGTTGGCAAGGTTAAGTTATATGAAGCGTACAAAAGCAAAAACCGATATGTCCACATTGAAATGGTTAAACATTTTTAGTACTTATTCCACATAAAATTTCATGGATCAAGACCGGTTTCGCTCATGGCGAGCATTATCAACTGGTAAGGAATACAATAAAACAGTGGTATTTATGCAAAAGATAAGTATGAAAACAAGGTATGACAAACAATTGGTAAATCAACTAAGCAAATAAATTAAAGCAAATTACAAGAAAAGATTTCCATCTAATTATGGTTGACAGACATGTAGATTTATTTATTTTTATTAAATGCACTTAATTTTAGGTTTTTACTTTGTTAATGTTAATTCATACTTAATTGATTTTTGATGTGTTAGTTTTGCATTGCTAAGAGGTCTTGAAGATTTTATTTTTAGTCCATTTAACTTGTAATTTGCTTTAATTTATTTGCTTAGTTGATTTACCAATTGGTTGTCATACCTTGTTTTCATACTTAACTTTTGCATAAATACCACTGTTTATTGTATTCCTTACCAGTTGATAATGCTCGCCATGAGCGGAACCGGTCCTGATGAAATAAATCTCATGTGGAAAAAGTACTAAAAATG
The DNA here is from genome assembly GCA_028554975.1 of Himalopsyche kuldschensis. Taxonomy (NCBI): domain Eukaryota; kingdom Metazoa; phylum Arthropoda; class Insecta; order Trichoptera; family Rhyacophilidae; genus Himalopsyche; species Himalopsyche kuldschensis. The sequence goes on along the minus strand of JAHFWI010000010.1, from coordinate 19,972,210 downwards.
TTTTATTATTTTTATTATAATGCCTTTCCACCAAGTATTGACAGTGAACACCTTAAAAGATGTAATTTTATTAGCTTCAATTAATAAAATTTATAGAACATTGTTACTTCTTGGTGGTAGGGCATTATTTAAAAAAACACACACATTTTATAGCACGAGCTACACAGTCATATATTCTAATAAAGATCAGGACCAGTATCGCTTGTCGCGAGAATTAACAACTTAACACAAACTTCTATGTCGGATCCTTCTCGACATTATAAAGCTTGGAGTTTTTATTAATGTTAAATTATCCTTATTTCAAAAACCGTATTTATTGGATTGTGTTCCTCAGTTAAAGTTTGTAACATGTCATAATGTGGTATATTTTTTCGGTATTTCGTTTTAGCATGCTAATAAATACGCAAACCCTGTGATATCAATCAATTACTCATATCTATTGAGGAGTTGCTGGAAGGAAAATAATAATATATTGAGAAGCGATGCCTATCCTGATCTACATATCGTGGGTGTAGGGACATACGGGCGAAACTACAAAAATGGCTGTTTTGAGTTAAATATGGGATTGTCATGCCCAAATGAAACTTGTACGAAGAGGGGCTTACCAGATATTGCTCGGCTTTCCTGCAAATCCGTAAGAACAGAGTTTAACATTGAAAACTGTTTTGCCGGTTCGTTGTTTTTGTAGTTTCGCCCGTATGTCCCTACACCCACAAATTATATCCAGAGTACGTGTAAATGGTACAGCACAATGTTTTAATACAAATATGATGATTTGTGTAAGCAATAAATCTTATCTAACACTAAACATCAATGGATCAAAATGGCTGTCATTCTCTTCATATTATCTAGAGAGTATAATGCAGGCATGGGCAACCTTTCCTAGGTCTGGGGCCAAATTGTCATTTTTTCTCCGAGTGAAGGGCCGGACCAAATTATTAACTATAAACAAGTAATATTTAATTCAATAAAACACAATGTTACTACTTATATATTTTGTTATTTACCTCCATAAGAATTATATGTGATGTTTGTGTTAGCTGATGGACTAGGAAAATGGTTTTAAAAAATTATTATCCTTCTCTGGAACTATTAATTTCTTTCTCCTTTACTTTGCTGAGATGAAATAGGGCCGGATAAAATGGCTCGGAGGGCCGGATACGGCCCGCGGGCCGGTGTTTGCCCATGTATGGTATAATGGATAAATTTGATGTGATTAATTCGTCACGAGCTTGGGATATCGCTATGACGTCAGTTGTCCGTTTTTTAACAATACCGATTCATCGGATAATTATTCTTAAAGTAACTATGGCCATTAACACGTGTATCATACACAGCCTTGCTTAGTATAAAATTTAAAATAACTTTGATTATTCTACGTATTGAGACACGTGTTTCGCCTCTCTCACAGGCATCTTCAGGCTTATGTTTTTGTTTTGTTTCTACCATCCCCAAATCCCAAATTATATTTTATTATTTATCAATTTAATTCAGGGCTTGGTCGGAATCGGACATTTTGAAAAGTTTAAACTTTTTATTTTTGCTTATAGTATGTCAAATTCGGCTATTGGCAAACATTGGAAAACAAAGTGACGAAATTTAAAGTTTTTTAGTCGGAGTCGTGTTTTTGGTAATTGTTGGAGTTGGAGTTGGAGCCGTAATTTTTTTAACGACTCCACAGCCCTTATTTAAATATTAGAATCAAGTTTTTAGGTTTTCATTGTCAATACTTGGTGGAATGGCATTATAATAAAAATAATAACACATTTTTAGTACTTATTCCACGTTCAATATATTGGATCAGGACCGGTTTCACAGTTGATAGTGCTCACCATGAGCGAAACAAGTGCTGATCCAATAAATTTAATGTGGAATAAGTACTAAACATGTGTTATTATTTTTATTATTAGAATCAATTTATCTAAGCAATCTTTGTAATAGTATGTCCGAAGATGCCTCTGAAAGAGGCGAAACACGTGTCGCAACTAGAAACATAATACGAGGAATAATAAAAGTTATTTTAAATTTTAAATTAAAAAAAACTTTCACAAAATTACCAAAGTATCCATAGAAAGTACTAAAATGAAAGGGGTGTCTATAAAAGGTTTGTGCAACTAAAGGAACTCGTGCAATTTCTATGCCTGAAGATGCCGAAAGGCGAAACTCATGGAAAGGAACAAATTACAAACTAATCAAATTTGATATTGAAATTCCATCAAGCACCCTCAGTCGAAATCCTTAATTAAGTAATATTTCTGTTTCAATCACTATTAATGATGAGGGCCAGAAATAAAACGTTGTCTATGGTAAGCACGGCTTTGACATATGTAATTATTTTATTTGACATCATTACAAAATATTATGTCACGAAAACAGGAAAACGTCACTTTGCCAACACGCATTGTTTCTACTCTAAATTATACAATCATCCAATTCCGTCGTAAAATTTACATATTTTTATAATTTCAAACGCTTCTACAAAGATTACAGGAATCGTTGGCAAGGTTAAGTTGTATGAGGCGTACAAAAGCGAAAACCGATATGTCCACATTGAAATGGTTAAACATTTTTAGTACTTATTCCACATAAAATTTCATGGATCAGGACCGGTTTCGCTCATGGCGAGCATTATCAACTGATGAGCGAGCATTATCAACATGTGCGAGCATGCTCGCCAAGAGCGAAACCGGTCCTGATCCAATAAATTGTATGTGGAATAAGTACTAAAAATGTTTTATTATATTGCCATTCCACCAAGTATTGACAGTGAACACCTTAAAAGTGAAATGGTTATAGTATATATACATATGTAGTTGTTATGCTTTATTATCATTGTATTTCCAATAAATTAAGAACGATATGCGTATTTATATCAACGCTAAATGCAATAACTCTGTCATGTCGACTTTGAATGTATCGGTTTCCGCGTGTGACACCCTCGACATTTTTTTTCTTATGATTTTGTTACCATATCCGCTCCCATTGTGGAGCTTGTGTACCCCTTATGGAGGAGTCTCAACATTTACCAACCCGTCCCCAGGTATTTTAAATTTAACTTTGTTGCTGAAAGGTGTTTTTTCTTCTCAAGTTGATCACGAGTGACTTCACCAATAATTCTCTTTGAGATTGTTTTTCAAATGTATGCATCCTTGCCTGGTGGATATTTTTTTAATGTTTATCATCCATGTCCGTTCCCGGTGTGCAGCTTATGGCTCAATGGAAGTATATCAACATATTTTCTCTGGGAACCGCTTGATACTAAACCTCCTTTTATCGAAGATAGTAGGATAGGACGGAGACTGCACTAGTGGTCAGCTAATCGCTATCGGTACGTCCTGGTTTTAAGATCGTATGGGCGTTGGGGAGAATCTTTGACAACGAAGACCTATCCTACTATGATGCCTACGATCATCATAATTCGATTGAAAAATTAAAAACTGTCCCTATTGGAATTCGAGCCCGAGCGCCCCGCAACTGAAGCCAACAACTTTGACACTCGACCACGGACCTGACAACCTTATGCATATTTGCTATGGTACATTGATTTATTCTTTAATTTACGTATTTTTGATAGATTTGAAAAAATATAGACTTGTCGGTTTTTGCTTTACGACGCCTCGTATTAACTTCAATCGACATCATATTTTTTTTCAATTTGAGGTTATTGTTAATTATTAATTTCATTTAAATATTGAAGTGCGTGCAGTTGTACAATACTGAACGCTACGTGTGCTCTTTGATAAGCTCCAACAGATAACACATTATTATTAAAATGCAAGCCTGATAAGCTCCAACAGATAACACATTATTATTAAAATGCAAGCCTATTTTATGGATTGAATTGACATTTCGTTACATTACTTTGAAAAGGTTTTAATCGAAATTTTGGCCTAAAATTATCTTTTGGTCGGCTTGAACACTTTACTAAATTTATTTGACAAAGTTACAAGATTATCATTATTTCCATCATTAGATCTTTAAGATCATTATTTCTCAGAGTTGTGAAAAAATATGCTTAAAATAAGTCGTTTGAAACATTTTTACTTGCTCATTGTTACAAGTGAATTTTAATCAAACGAAACTTCAAACGCTCATATCTCTAAGCAGTGTCAGGAGCAGTTAGAATCTTTTCAAAGTAAGGTGTCAATTTACTAGTTGCTAAACATAATATAAGAGTTGTGAGTTGATGTGATGTGATGCCGTAAGGAAAAGTATCGGGCATTCAGTAATTCAATAATATATTGTCAGATAATGAATAGGAAACGAAATAATAATGAAAAATCGTGACATAAAAATATTGAATTCGATTTACGTGACACGTTTGTCTGCATTAACTTCTGGGATTGGCATGGTCGCAATCATAATATAATGTGGCATTGTCGAAAGATGGTAAAGTATAACACATGATGTGAATATAAAATAACGCGATAAAATATATACTTGACATTGCAAGTAACGAATTCGCACTACCGAGTATTGATTCCCGAAGGCTATTTCGATTGTTCATCTCTAACTAAGGTCACAGTGTTGGTCTAGTAAAAACACTGTTCGAAATTCAAAAGTGATGAATTTGAATTCAGAATAGGGTGACCAGATTTATAAAAATGCTAACCCGGTACGCGATGCAATTCTACTCTGAGAAAGAAAGTGTTCGTGTATCAATTGTATTTGTTGAAATGATTTTGGATACACAAAATATATTTGGTTTTTCTGTCTGGTGCGAAAACGAATAAATCAGAAGGTTTTCCAACGCGTAAGCAGGCTACATATCAGGAGGTAGTTTTTAAAGAAAATCAAATCCATTTGTTGACAAACTAAGAAAAAATAGATATTTTTCCTCGTAAGTTTGTGTTTACTAGCAATATTTTTAAAATATTTTTTAATTTAAAGAATCATAGATAATGTGTAAAAATTCAAACTTTTCTATGTGAATAAAAAAAGTCTCAAAAGTTTAATGTAAAATTGGCGTATAAAAAAAATAATTTAGGAATTGACCAGTTTTGAAAATGACCTCCTGATATAGCTGTCCATGTGAGATGTATGACTTTTCCACATTTAATCCACACACTTATAGTGATTGTCCATGTGCTTTGCTGATCGTCATTGCACCGGATCTGCAAACGTTTCAATTCCAATAGCATATTTGTCGGAATCATTGGGATGCGTGGCAACAATACATCATAGCCCTTTAAATTTTCCATTTAAAATTGTAGCTTCGGTGATATTCTTCATTTTTACTGAAAATAGAGAGTAGAGATATATTTTGTAGAAGAAATTTTTGTTTAATCAAGTAAATTTATTTTAATCGGAAACCGTTGCGGGCATCCGAAAAACAACTCACCAAAGTTTTATCGTAATCGCATAAATGGTATAGAAACAAACAAGCATTCAGTTTTATTTACAGTCGCGGCGAAAGAAATTCGCGCACCCGTTACAATTCCATTCATTTGCGAATTTTTTCTCGAAATCTTTGCCACATAAAATCGATACGATTTAATGTGACACTCTCACCCCAAAACTATCTATAGTTGTTTTTAGACGGCCCATAAAGAAATGTTCTTTCAGGCTTGTTCGACTCTTAGACGAACTGAAAATCTGGGGTTAACTGAAATACATATATCTTATATATAAAACCGAAACGGGGGATGTATGTCTGTAATTCCCTTTTGCATTGCTGTTGCAAGTTCAAACAAACGAATTAATTTCGCTCGCGAAAGTTTCGACGGTAAATTTATTTCGTTATCAATATGTGTGTAGAGACTCCAATTACTCGAGTATCCAGTAGTACATATATAAAACCGAAACGGCGTATGTATGTCTGTGGGTCTGTAATTCCCTTTTGCACTGTTGGTCATTAAGTTGCAATAAAAACGAATATGAAAGAAAATATGTTTGATTTTTTTATCGGCGAAGACATTTAGTCAAAATGTAATAAATTAGTCTTCTACTGAACTTTTCCCGGCTTTTATTAATGTAATAATGTTTTTATTTACGTGAAGGTATTATTTGACATTTCTTTGACAGCAAATTAGATTTTTTCCTTGAATTTGGACATTTTAATAGGCGAGAATGGGGCTGTCAATATATGAAAGGGGCTGTGAAATGTCAATGCCAGTCTGAAATGTTCATTTTAATTCCATAGAATTAATTGACCTAGACTTTTGAATTTTGAAAAAAGTTGTTTCAACTTGGCCCGTCTGAATATACGCGCCGAGCTGAACATAACCCCAAACTGGTCCGAGCGAAGCCGGGTTCGAATACTAGTAATATATATATTTGTTTAATATTGTAATTTTATTGAAGAAGATTTTGATATAGTACAAGTTATATGGACGATTTTTTTAAATTGAATGCTGCCTAAGAAAGAAAATAATACTATTTTGTTTGTTGCTATAGTAATTATTGTATTTATTTATACAAGGCATGTATTTAATGGGTCAGTAACTAATTCAAGTTTTGGTCAGTTAAATAAATAAATGGTCAGTTAATATTATAAACGGTCAGTTTTAATTGTATCAGTGTGAATGTGGCCAGTTATCAAATAAAACGGTCAGTAATATATTTTAATGGTTAGTTATTTTAAAAATAAAAATGGTTTCGCTCATGGCGAGCATTATCAACTGATGCTCGCCATGAGCGAAACCGGTCCTTAAATGTTTGACAGTGAACACCTTAAAAGTGGTTAGTTATTTATTAAAAACGGTTAGTTAAGTTTTAGTTTGACAGCTTGTGAATTTTATCATATATGGTCGTAATAGGCAAATTTATGACATGTTCTTTTTATTTTAACTGACCATTTATTATTTTAACTCAACATTTATTATTTTTAACTGACCGTTTTAAGTATTTATAACTGACCATTTATCGAATTAGAAACTGACCAAATAATTAGTAGTCTTTAATACAATTGCAGCGCATTTAAGAGTAGCAAATAATATGTTTCACATACAAATTAAAAAAACTAAATGTACACATATTTTTTGTCCGTAAATTCCATTGTCAAACTATTGGGTCAAGATAAAGCCACCGTGAAGAAAAATTTTTAAAAAATTCAGTTAGTCTTTTGCCGCCTGTTTAATGCAACGGTCAAAATAGTTTGTTCTAAATTTAAAAAAGTGCTGAAACATTATCGTACTAAATACAATAATTCATACTTAAACCTTTTTCATTAATTTTCATTGTGATTCAATTAACGTTTAATGAATGTTTACGACTTAATTTAATGAAATCAAAACATTTTCGGTATGCATAGGAACTTGACAGTTATCGAGAATTTAATCGAGTGTGTTAATATATTATCATAATACAGTGTTTATTTTTAAATTTGTTTTGTTTAGGTTGCTAATGAACCTAAATTTTCTTGTTCTATGCTGATACAACGTGATAAAAATTAAAAAATAAACAATTGTCAATAATATAAACCAAAACTCGAGTGCATCTTTTCGTTTAAACATACAAATTAAGACCTGATGTTTAACTAAGTTTTACGGTCAACCCTCCTACAGCACCAAGATAGGGATTTTTTATGGCTTACATTATCAAAAGTAAAGAGACATACAACTACTGATATACATAATACTAGCCAGTTCCATGACAAGCGTTGCAATGTCACTCAAAGTAAAGAAAGATTTTTACGTTTTAGTTGTGTTTATTGAAGTGACATGCTTTTGGAAACACAGCATTTTTTCTTTTTCTGTCTGGTGCGTATGAAAATAAATCAGAAGGATTCCCAACGCGTGAGCAGGTCACATACAGCTGCACATGTGAAAAGCATGGATTTTTCAAATTTTGTCCGCACACTTGTTAGCTAGCTTTCGTTAGCGTCCACATAACAAATCACCAAAGATTTATCGTAATCGGATGAACGGTATAAGATCGCTTACGGGACAAAAAAGAATTCATTTTAATATATGTAGGTAAACAAAAAACTTTTGTGGGCGTCCACACAACGAATCACCATAGCTTTATCGCAAGCAGATTAACGATTTGGGAAAGTAAGAACCTTTTCGGGCGTCTACACAACAATCGGATGAACCGTATAGCAGCGCATAGAGTATGAACAAACAAACAAACAAATATTGATTTTTATATATGTTTCAGTGAAACTGTATTCTCAGTGAAAATGTATCAAGTAATAGATTTGTATGACAACATGAATTCATTGGTCACGATCATTGAAATTATTGGCCCAAGTCGATGATTTTCCGGCTCAAAATTTTGGTTTGCTTCTATGAAACAAAATCAGCAAGTAGTCCCTTTCATAAAACGAGAACCAAAGAAAAACCCAGACAAACAAAGGGCTGACGATAGGGCGGTCAAATTTAATTTCAATGACAGCTAGGAGAAGAATACAGTTTCACCGTAACACATATATGAGATTACATATTTACGAAACATACAAATTAACGGAAGACTCCATCACGTGTAATAAAAAAAACCGTTTTTAGCATAAGGTTTTTTGGCAGGGTTGACTGTAATAATATTACTAAAGACATTCCAAATAAAAAAAATCGTCCATATAACTTGTATTATATCAAAATCTACTTATAGAAGGGTTGTTGAATTTTAACCGTGTATTCTGTTATTAAAGCCATCGCTTAAATGCTTTTTTTCCAATTTAGTTCTGTACGAATGAAAATAATTTTCCGTCTACTAGGCGTCCGTGAGTTATCGGTTTGGCATTACTTATTGCATAGTAATTCAAAGATATTTATTTAAATGTTATATGAATGGACCAGATCATTGATAACAAGTAATTATAATGTCTTGCTTCAAATAGTTACACGATAATCTGATCTTACAATCAATAGTTAACAAGCATTGATTATTAGATATTGTTTATGAAAATTATATACATATGTTATTAAAACAAGAATTATGTTTTGATATATGAAATTAGCCATGGTAATTTATCAAATGAAGCGTGCTGTATTTTCACATGAAAACAAACATTATGACTTGAATTCAACAAGAAATACATAATATCAGTTATTTAATAATAAACTGAATATAAGTCCATCTTTGATAAATGTATGGCAAGTGTGTCAAAAAATTTCAAATCTTATATATAAAACCGAAACGGCGTATGTATGTATGTATGTCTGTAATTCCCTTTTGCATTGTTGTTGCAAGTTGCCATAAAAACGAATATGAAAGAAAATATGTTTGAATTTTTATCGGCGAAGACATTTAGTCAAAATGTAATAAATTAGTCTTCTACCGAACTTTTCCCGGCTTTTATTAATATAATAATGTTTATTATTTACGTGAAGGTATTATTTGACATTTCGTTGACAGCAAATTAGATTTTTTCCTTGAATTTGGACATTTTAATGGGCTGTCATCAAATTAAATAAAGTTTGTAATTTTATTTTAACTCTATTTTGGATGTTAGATTTTGTGATATAATTATGTCGAATGATATAACATTAAAAAAATATTGATCGCTTAGTCCGAGCGACGCCGGGTAGCAATACTAGTATTATATAATCAAACTTAAAGGGTTTAATCCAGGGCTGTGAAGTCGGTAAAAGAAAGTCCGGCTCTGACTCTGACAGCATTTACCAAAACCACGACTCCGACTGAAAAAAGATTAATATCGTAATAATAATTCAATTAAATATCAATCCTATCAATGCGGCCAAAAGCCAAATTTTACATATTAAATGCAAAAATAAAAGGTACAAACTTTTCAAAATTTCCGACTCTGAGTACGACTCCGGCCAAAACGCCGCGACGACTCCGACTCCGACTCCACAGCCCTGGTTTAATCAGTGTAACTATGGAAGAAGCTACTAATTAAAACACTCAAACTTCTTTTTGTGCGATTACAAGGCTATGCGGTTTTTTTAAATGCAATTTTTGCTGCTAAAAGACAAAATAAACGTACATATATAATATCGTAAATCACAACGCGTTGTTCAAATACTGTAGTGCAAAATCCAGTGCTTCACCTGTTTATTACAATGTGACCTTGACACATGCATCCTTGTACATGTTATGTCCCACATAAAGTCATAGCTTTTTTTTTGCGTGATTTTTCGCGGAACGCATATACCACACAAACAAACGTTTAGGTGTATTCTGAAAATAGTTTATATTTTACGACTACTAATTATTTGGTCAGTTTCCAATTCGATAAATGGTCAGTTAAAATAAAAAGAACATGTCATAAATTTGCCTATTACGACCATATTTGGTAAAAACTTATCATTTTTTTTAAATTAATTACCATTAAAATATATTACTGACCGTTTTATTTAATAACTGACCACATTCACACTCATACAATGACAACTGACCGTTTATAATATTAACTGACCATTCTGATTTTTAACTGACCATTTATTTATTTAACTGACCAAAACTTGAATTAGTTACTGACCCATTAAATACATGCCATATTTTACTACCAACTGGAAACATTATGTTGCGCCTATAAATTTTTACATAAAATGCATAAACTCACACTTATTTTCCTTCTATACATCGTTTCAAAAGGATCGTACCTTATATTAAATATAAGACTCATTGTTGAAAAGATATTCGTAAATGATTATTTGAGCTCTGAAGTCGAATTTATGAAATTATGTATTTCTTGGTTTTCTCCTAATATCTAGAGTCAAATCTTGATTACAGACTATTAACAACACAGCCAACTTTTACTTGTAATCTATATATCTTTATATGACCCCTTATCTGTGTGTGTTGGCACGACCTCACCTGAAAGAATGCACCGAACTTCTCTTTAACCCATTGTTGATACCATAAACATTACGCGAAATCCATATCAGTAGAAACAAATTCATTGCTATCATTATAATTTAAAGTAAACTTCGATGGACAGTGTTTCTTTTCGGATATAACAGTCGCGTGCTAGGATTGAAGAACGGCATAACTAAAGTGACCATACGTCCCGTTTTTAGCTAGCCTGTCCCGTTGTCCCCAAGTACAGCTTCGGGGCGTCGAAATGTCCCGCTTTCAAAAAGAGGGCAACACACGGTAAATTTTTTAAAAAAAGTGCAAAAAATCGACTTTCGTAATAATAATTTGAACCATAAAAACTTCTGAGTAATCATTGAATACATTTTATGCTTGGCCGGAACAAATGCACCCGTAGAAAGAGTCTTTTCACAGATGAATAAGTTGTGGACGACAGAAAAAACACAGCTAAAAGTCGGAGTACTTAAAGCGATGTTGTTAGTTAAAATAATTTTTAAAAAATCCTGCCAAGAATTCCATTCTTATTTAAAAGCAAACCCAGTTATACTTAAATATAAAACAACATATATTTTTTCATATTTATAATATTTATTCCTGTTATTTTCTTTATCAACATTCCTTTTCTTTTTATTAATACATAAAAACTATGAAAAAATACGTGTTTTCTTGAATATACATACTATTACGTAAAAATTGGTAGATGTCCCGTTTTGAGGACAAAAATAAATGGTCACATTAGGCATAACCAATGATACGCGACGTTTATTTTCACATTTTTAGTAGCGTGCAATGATTGGAGGGTGGCACGGCCAATTTCGACTTTATTCTCTTTTAAGATTGGTCTCGATATACTGATCTCTTCCAGATAATACACCAACCGTTTAGCGTTGCCTGTGCCATGCACCCAATTTGTGTTGCGAGAAATTTCAGATTAAATAGAGATGTAAAAACAAATAACTGAGTTGTAAGCCTGCCTTACCAGAGCAACTACTTGAAAATATCAGCCACCTTCAGCGGAGCAACCTCGCTCTTGCTATGGAACCGTTTTCAAGCCCTTCAAACAAAATTGAGATATCTCTTTCAAGAGATCTTTAAGCGTTTTATAAATTGATTTCCAAACCGCTTTTCTTGGGACTCACCTGGTCCCGCCACCGAGGACACACGTATCTTAATTTGGACCGATCACGCAATCAAAGTGACACGGTTTGGTCAACTCCTCAAAGGTCACAGTTGTTCTGTTTGTGCCTTTTTAAATTTTAAATTTTTTGTAAGATTTGTTGTTTGCTTTTTGTCTGTTTTACTAAAAAATTTTCCGCTATTCTATAAGAAAGATCCACCATTAACTTCTGTTTAATATTTTGTATTTATCGGTTTTTTTTTTACTACTAATTATTTGTTCAATGGTCAGTTATAAATACTTAAAACGGTCAGTAATAAATACTTAACACGGTCAGTTAAAAATAATAAATTGTCAGTTAAAATAATAAATGGTCAGTTAAAATAATAAATGGTCAATTAAAAAATAGTAAATGGTTAGTTAAAAATTATATACATATGAGCAGTTAATAATAAATTTTGGTCAGTGTTTTATTATAAAATGGTCAAAATAACCGTTTTTAATAAATAAATAATCATTAAAATATATTACTGACCGTTTTATTTAATAACTGACCACATTCACACTGAGACAATGACAACTGACCGTTTATAATATTAACTGATCATTTTGATTTTTAACTGACCATTTATTTATTTAACTGACCAAAACTTGAATTAGTTACTGACCCATTAAATACACGCCTTTTTTTATGTCTGCTATTTCTAAGCAAGGTCAGCAGTTAATTCGTGCTTAACTTAAATTTTGATTTAAATAGCCTATATTAGTTGCTCAAAATTAAGTTTTCTCTGTTTCGTTGTATTTTTTTGTGAAACCTATCATCATATATTTATAAAAACCTGTTCAACCTTATCATTGGTATTTCCTCTTTTCTTCTTTGATCATAATTTATTAAATTATCTTTGGCGGTTACTTTGTGGTAGTTCATTTGAAAATAAAATAACGTGTTTCGCCTCTTCTAGTGACATCTTCAGACTTACTTTCGCAAAGGTTGCTTTACTTCTGACGGAGTCTGACGATTCCTATGAAATAGGCGATACACGTGTCATTTAAATATAGTCACACAATACGGGAAGTTAGTTATATTATACTAGCCGGTATCGGCAAGCGTTGCAATACCAATCAAAGAAAGAAAGTGTTTGTGTTTTAATTGTGTTTATTGAAGTGCTTTTGGATACACGGATCTTTTCTTGTTTTGTCTGGTGCGTATGTGAATAAATCAGAAGGGTTTTTTTGGATTTTGGGAAGCAAGAAAACCATCAAAGTTTCATTGCAATCAGATGAACGGTATGACAGCACATAAAATGCGAACAAACATACAAACATTGATTTCTATGTATTAGATTTTATGATCTTTTGCCAACTTGGTGAGGTTTTTCCTTCTCATATTAGAGTCGCTTTGCACTCTTATTATAATTATTATTGGTTTGTGCTCAACAGGTATTCATTTAGAAGCAATTATTTCTTAAATTATTAAATTATTCAAAAAAATTAAGTAATCGTCATAAATAGTTACACAAAACCGTAATAATGGCGGTGGAGGAAATTCGGTCACCGTCGGTTTGCGACCAGCTGGATTGTATCCTCGAGGAAGTAGGAAACTTCGGAAGATACCAAATCTTCAATTATTTCATGATCGCTATGCCTGTGTTACTCATTGGTTTCTTTGGCTCATCATACATCTTCACAGCTGCCGAAGGCCAGTACAGGTATTTTAACATATATTTTATTTGGCCAAAATATCATTAAGATTTGAGATCGAATTCGTGTTATTGGAGATTCCTGTTGCATGCGATTTATCAGCTTAATCTAATGAATCAGAACATGACAATTCAGAACATGACAATTCAGAACATGACTTTTCAGAACATGAAATTTCAGAACATGACATTTCAGAACAATCGGCCTACCTACGGACACCGTCCGAGCGCGCTCGCTTTATAATATTGGGTTTTCACATACATATTTGTCTATAAACAATTTACCAATTATGAATAGGGCTGCCACAACAAGAAAATAACTGTAATTATGAGATCGCCGAAATTAAAATAAATGTTCACTAACTATTGTAGTTAGTTCGCGTGCATTTTAAAATTCATTCGTTGGGCTGGCACAAATATGTATGTATATATGTATGTGGGATCTGGCGGTGGAGTCGGGCAAAATAACGAAGGTCTTAGTTTTATAATACGTCTTAACACCGGCTTATTCTGGCGGAAAAAATATCATAACAAAAAAATCTTAAGATTAAAATTAACATTTATATAATATATTCATCTCTATTGATTCTATATCGATCATTATTACTGTAAGAATGCCCTTTTACTGGGAATATTTGGATGATTTTAATAACTAAGACGTATCTGACAGATGAAAGTGAGGTTATTAGATCGCCAAAATGGCCGCATAGATTGAGATGAAATAACAATTCGTGAGGTTTCCAAATTTAAATTGATATTGCAAAATCTTTTAAATGGATGAAGATGATAAAGAAAAAATGTGTAAAAGCCTTGATGCATTTAAGTAGTTCTTCCACCTTGCTTCTCAATTGTCACCGTTATAAACGCCATCTATTATCACGCCAGTTTACTAGTTTATCTAATTGGCTTACAAGTATCACTACTATTATAGTGATTACCCTACTGACCTATAAAGGCATGCTATCAACAAAACTAAATTGAAACTGTATGATAGAGAATTAATTTCCCTTTCAAAAGGATATTTTTATTGTTTTTGATTCGGCATGCTAAAAAATAATTAAATAACAAACGAAAGATTCATACTTAATGTTATTTCATCATAAACACAATGCGTATGCTTGAGAAAACAATTGAAATATTTACGTCAAAACAAAACAAAAATTATTCAAAGTGACGTTTATTTAAATTAGGAATAATCCTGTGTTATATTCATGGCAATTCGTTACGTTGCCCAATCAGTGTTTAATTTTCAAACAGGGAGAACAACCTGAGCAAAAAACATTATTGTTCATGTAAATTAGTACCGCTGATAAAATGAAATCGATTTTCAAACATGATTTAGTTGTGTTATATACCGAAAATACAATAGCCATGATTCATCCACGGAAATGTCGATCGCAATTTGCAATAACGTAACCTCACAATACATTCTTTGTGATTGAACAATAATCCAAATTATCACAATGAGTTGACAATGAAAAGCATCTGATACATTTTTACCAATATAATTGCATTACCGTTTTTTCAAAATAACAATAACTATCAATGTACGTTGGACAAATAATAATTGTCTATGGTTTCTAAAAATTCAAAATGGCGAATCGATTCAAATGAATTATCAGAATCAGAATGTTTTAAATGAAATCTGGCTGCTCACTTATATGAAGTTCTTTACTAAATAAAACCAGGGCTGTGGAGTCGGTAAAAAAAAGTCCGACTCCGACTCCGGCATTTACCAAAACTACGACTCCGACTCCGACATTGACCAAAAACACGACTCCGACTAAAAATCGGTTAATATCGTCACTTTTTTCCCTAATTTTCCTATTTATGTGTATTCAATTAAATATTATATATTTGGGTGAACAAGTTGGTTGTCCCACCACCCATCCGTTATGTGTGTGCAGCCGTTTTTCACAGCCGCCTTCCATAATGCTATACGATCAAGAAAAGAAACGAATTTACTCCTCACTTACTTGGCCCGATATTATGCGGCCAAAAGCCAAATTTGACATATCAAATGCAAAAATGAAAAGTTCAAACATTTCAAAATTTCCGACTCCGGCCAAAACGCCGCGACGACTCCGACCCCGGCCAAAAATCCCCGACTCCACAGCCCTGAATAAAACACATCTTTTAAATGCAACTTCTACGTCTACCATGTGATGATCAGGGCCGGTTTCATCCATAACAAGCTTTTTCAACTCATAAAAGAGGAATTTCGACTGAAAATGCTTGATGGAATTTTAATATCAATTTTGATTCGTTTGAATTTTGTACTTTTCCGTGAGTTTTGTCGCTGACGACCCGGGTTTCACCTTCCGGCATCTTCAGGAATGTCAAGTGCACGGTTGTACTTGAACTCAGTTCAGTAAATGCCTGTAGACGCGGAAAGGCGAAAACCGTGTCGTTAGCGACAAAACTCATGTATATGGACAAAATTCAAACGATTCAAAAAAAAAAATATAAAATTAATTGAGTAAAAAATATTTTTACCAATTTTTTTTTCACTCACCATATAAATCTCTTCTTTCTTCTTTTTCCAGATGCAAAATTCCAGAGTGTGACTCACAAATTCCAGAGTTCGAACCATTCTGGCTGACAAACGCAATTCCCCACACTGATAACACTTACAACAAATGCCTGAGATACACGCCCAGTAACTTAACTGAAAGTTTTTCAGGCAACCCCATTTATAATGATACCTGCCCGAGTGACATATTCCATAACAACCTGACATCAGAATGCACATCATGGGTATACGCCGATGGGTTGTCAATTGTCAGCGAGGTAAGTAATCTTTTAGAGTTGGCATTTACTAGGCAGAACGCCATTATAATACGGTGATGGAATAAACTCCCACTTCCCACTTAGTATAAACCCAGATTAGCTTTCACTTCAAGAATACATCAAATCAATTTGTCACATTTAATAACTTATTATTATCATATAAAACTAAGATGGTGGAACAGAGAAGAAGATGTATTGTGTGCCCTGTCTACAAACGGTATATAAACATGATTTAATGCACGCTTAAAAATACTTCTGACGAGGGCGTAAGCCGAAATAGCTATCAACAAATATATAAAATAGTTTCTGTAGAACTAAAATACAGTGTTATTTTTCTCACCATATTAATCTTTTACTTTCTTGTGTTCCAAGAGGTTCTGTCTCATATGTTGAAACGCTTGATACACCGAAACCTCTTTTTGTGCGATTTCAAAGTTATACTGTTTTTTTAATGCAAATTTCTTAAATACATATATTAAATATTTATATACCTCGCTCCGTGGTGCAGTAGTCAACGTCTTTGCCCACGGTGTTTGATTGCCAGGTTGGATTCCCGGTACGAGCAGATTTTTCAGTCGATAATTCCATTTTGCTCAGAGGCAATGGGTGTTTGTGTTGTTAAAAATTCCTTTCCACCTTTCCGATCCCAAAAGAGCGACGCATTGTGACAGCGATTAGCTTACCACTACCCCTGTCGTAGTCTTCGTATCCTTTCCATCCCTACTCTCTTCGAAAAAGAGAGGTTGAGCAACTGAGTAACAAGAAGTTCTGGTAGAAAAACATATGTTGAGATAAACTCCGTGAGGAGCCCATATGCTGGAATTTGGGAGTGGACATGGCTTAAAAAAATATATATACATATATGGGTTACCGGAAACCCATATATGGTTAAAATTATTTGTCAGAAACTGGTTTTTGTACTTATTTATACTCCGTCATCAGACCGTATGGTCTTTCGTCGAGAACTGACTGTGTGTAAATATGTGTACACTCAAACCTTTTTCTGTGCGATTTAAAATTTATCCTGTTATTTTAATAAAAACAAAAAAAAAATCAAATATATTTTTGAGACTTTTTCAACGAACATACATTTGTATGTGATAACGTAATTAACAGCGCAATGTTCTCTCCTCTCTCGTAAAAACAACTGCACACTGAAAGAGGACATGGCTTACCAAAAATGTATTTATATTAAATTAATAACAAGTTATTGTTGTTTTATTATTAAAATATAATAGCTTGAATATTATTTTAATTATTAAAAGTCTGGATGATAAAATATAACTATGTCAATGGCCAAGTACTTCAAAGTATCGAAGTCAAGGGAGATAGTTATATTTGACATTGGATTATCTTTATCCAGTAAACAGTAAACACTTATGAGAAGGTTTGAACTAATTTCAAATTGATAAGTTTCATATTGTTGCTTCGGTAGACAAATTTCTTTTCAGTCAAAAAAAGTGGACTTGAGTTGATAAGACTTGATGACATTTGAAATTATTTGGCACACCAGTAATCAAACTGCATACCAGTCAAACACACTCGATTCTCTTTTTGTTCTACATAACACGGTTTATAAAAAGTAGCGTTTTTTATAATGATTTTTACATGTCTTAAAAAAACTTAAATTTATTCTTGGATTTTATTATGGATCGGAAATGTGAGTTGGGATTTTAAACAACACAAACACCCATTGCCTTCGAACAGAATCGATTTAAAACTTAAATTAAAAACTCTGTTCGTACCAGGAATCGAACCCAGGCGGTCCATCACGGAAGCCAACGACGTTGACCACAGCACCACGGACCAAACCGGTTGTATATAAGTTACAGTGAAACTGTATTCTCAGTGAAAATGTATCAATGTAATAGATTTGTATGACAACATGAATTACACTGGTCACGATCATTGAAATTATTGGCCCAAGTCGATGATTTGCCGACCTAAAATTTTGGTTTGCTTCATTGAAACAAATACAGCAAGTAGTCCCTTTCATAAAAGAGAACCAAAGAAAAACACAGACAAACAAAGGGCTGAAGATAGGGCGGTCGAATTTAATTTCAATGACAGCTTGGAGTAGAATACAGTTTCACCGTAACATACATATAAGAGATTACATATTTACGAAACATACAAATTAACGGAAGACTCCATCACGTGTAATAAAAAAACCGTTTTATATCATAAGGCTTTTGGCAGGGTTGACTGTAATAATATTACTAAAAGCATTCCAATTTAAAAAAAAAAGTCATAATAGTCCATATAACTTGTACTATATCAAAATCTACTTAAAGAAGGGTTTTTGATTTTAAGCCTTGTATCCTGTTATTAAAGTAATCGCTTAAAAACCACCAAAGAAAAACACAGACAAACATTGGGCTGAAGATAGGGTGGTCGAATTTAATTTCAATGACAGCTTGGAGAAGAATATATTTTCACTGAGAATACAGTTTCACTGTAACGTATACAAAAATAAAACACTCATAACAACCCATTTCCATGCATCAATTATTATTTCCGGTTGAAAATACCCAAAAAATGAACATTTAGGCAAAGTGACTTGACGCCATTTTAATTTACAGTTTGATATCGGTTGCCAATCATGGAAAAGAACTTTGATTGGAACCATAAACAACGTGGGTCAATTTATATGCCTGCCTCTGACCGGATATGTCTCGGACAAATATGGAAGAAGGACGACTCTGGTGGGAGGGGCAGTTCTCAGTGGAATTGTTGGAGTTGTAAAATCTTTCGCTCCTGAATATTGGTCGTTCCTCTTCCTGGAATTCTTGGAGCCAATGTTGGGTTCTGGTGTATACAGCGCAGCATTTATCCTTGGTAATCCAATCTATCTGTCATAATACATAATTACAAGAAGTACACACATAATTATAAAAAGGGGCGTACATGTTATTAATATTAACATCAACTGATAAGTCTAATGTAATAAACAATTGGTAGATTATGAACAAATTTTTAAAAGTTGTTATTTTTACTGGAAAAGGGATTTTTTTACTTTGATGTTTTTGTAATATTCTAAGATAGCATAATATTATTTAATTGTAGCCGGTAACTGTCAAGCGTTGCAACGCCACTCAAAGAAAGAAAATGTTTGTATTTATTGAAGTGTTTTCGGATTCACAATATTTAAGATAAATAATTTCAATTTAATTTCACTAACATTGATTGGTATCGATGACATTTGCCGTTTGACGTTTGCTGTTTGTCTTTTTCCGATTGTCTATGGTACGACACACGCGCCACCTACTGAAAGTTAATTGTACTTTGCCTATAACCTTTGCGCAAGTGCAACAATACGTTGTCAAAATTAACGGTATGACAGCGCATAAAATGTTAAAAAACATTTTTTATATAAAATACCTACTGTTAGTTGATTTTACTATATCTTTAACCTTCGCGCATGTGCAAGCAATAAGTTGACAAAGTGTTATCGCAATCGGATGAACGGTATGGCAACGCCTAAAATTCGAACAAGCAGACAAACATTGTTTTTTATATATTAGATTATCTATTATCCATAATATGACTATCTATTTCATATTTATAATCTATTTCAGGTATCGAGCTCGTTGGTCCAAAATACCGTGTCCTCGGCGGTACAATCATAAGTGCTTTCTATGCGATCGGTGAAATTTTCATGGGCCTGGCAGCCTGGCTAGTCCCTTACTGGAGAAACCTTCTACGGATCATCTATGCACCTTCCATTCTCCTCGTCTGCTACTTCTGGATCATCCCTGAAAGCGTGCGTTGGTTACTGACCAAAGGGAGAACAATATCAGCCGGAGAAATTTTAACAAAAGCCGCGTCTGTCAACGGGAAAGTCCTGTCGGAAAAGGCACTGCAGAAACTTTATTCGAGTGCAGAGCACGAAGCCAACGAAGAATCTAAGAAAAAAGAATCTGGGCTATCACGAGTATTGGTGTCAAAGATTCTCATTGTCAGATTGGTGTGTTGTTCAGTTTGGTGGATAACATGCACGTTTGTGTACTATGGACTGTCTTTGAACTCGGTTTCAATTGCTGGAAATGTTTATTTGAACTTTATTTTAGTGTCGTTGATTGAGATTCCTGGATATATTATGTGTTACCTTTGCCTCGATCGATTTGGAAGAAGGCCGACTCTGTGATTGGCCATATCTTTCTTTGGGAAAACATGTTTTAAAGGATTGTGTATTTTCGATGGTTTCATTTGCCTTTGTCCCAGTTGGTAAGTAGTAAACATGTTTTAAAGAATGTTTGTGTTATTTATACACGATTACTTTCATGAAACGGACTTATTTTCTTAACAATGCCATTAAAAACTGTAAGATATTTACAAGTAAGACTACTATAAGAGTAGGATCTACAACAAATGGTCTGAAGATAAAAAAATTATGCGATAAATGGTCTCCAGACAAAATGTTTACGGGACAAATGGTCCCCAGACAAAATGGGAAGAATTAAAATTTTCTGATACAAAAATGAATATGAATTTATAAATTGCTTTCGCCGTTATTGTTTTAATCATTGTGCGTATGAACAATTCACCAGATATAAATAGGGCTACCATAACAAGAAAACATCCCCAATTCAGAGAACGCTGAAGCAAAAGTTACTTTGAGGAATTCAAAAATAAATAAGATTTTTAAGCTCAGCTCGGATTCTAAAAAATATATTTTTTTTCAGATTTGGGCTGGCTGAAATTGACCTTGTACTTGTTTGGAAAGTTCAACATTACTATTGCGTTCACAGCTGTGTACGTTTACACTACGGAACTATTCCCTACCAACCTTCGTCATTCGTTTACTAGCCGTGTGCTCCATGTTTGGAAGAGTGGGTTCAATAGTTGCCCCCCAGACACCATTATTGGTAAGTAAATTACATTATCAACCAGAAATAACTTTCAGTACAGTGGTAGTTTCCCAGTGGCAATAGGTGGGATAAAACCCTAGATTTATTTATCGATATTCCTATGTTATTACAGTGGTACCTCGAGATACGAGTGCCCTAACATACGAGATACAGGGAACGGCCGGCTGCACACAACCCATCAGTTTGTCATGACGGGTATCTGTGTGCGCTTTGCGTATGTGTGGAAGGGGTGTATATGCATGTATTGGTGGCAAATCCGTATGTGCACATATATTTGTGTTGGTATTGGATTCTACTTTGACTGTCAAACGCTATGAACCTACTATAAAAACATAGTTCGCTCCATCTCTTTCGCACAACCAACGTTTTGGGGGCTGGAACGGATTAATGGCATTTCAATTAATTTCAATGGGAAAAATTGCTTTTACATACGAGCAAGGTTACGGAACGAGTTAAACTCGTATCTTGAGGTATCTGGTTATTAGTATTTGCTATACTACATCCCGATAATTATAAACAAACCCACTTAATTCATTGATACTTATTTACATCAAATTTTCGCTAATTCATATAGACTACGCTAGCGTATTTGATTTAGTGATCTACTTTTATTTTTTAATATAAACGATACAAATTGTTTACTACGCGTCAGCTCAACTACATCCGTGCACTTTAAATGCTTGAAGATGCCGAAAGGTGAAACCCGAATCTTTAGCGACAAAACTCATGGAAATATACAAAATTCAAACGATTAAAATTAAATAAAGTCTAAATTAATCTCTCTAACACAACATCTTATTTGGAACATCTAATGCATTGTACCTTACAAAAGGAGTCTCCAATATTATTTAAGATCCTAGACACTTATAAAAAAAACTTAATTTTATTATTTATAATTGCAGGAAGTGTATATGGAAGCTCTACCACTTCTTCTTTTTGGCGCTACATCTGTCATATCCGGAATTATGATTCTGGCTTTTCCGGAAACAAATAATATCCAGCTCCCTGATACAATAGAAGAGGCTGAAAGTATTTCCAGAAAGAAAGCTCCAATCAAGAAAGTTACCGTATAGCATAGTTTTTCTGAAATATATAAGTATCTTCCAGGAAGAAAAATAAGAAACACTATCAAATAATTTTTTTGATTTACAGCAAACAATGTAAAAAAAAAAGTGATAGAATACATAGAAAAATTCGAAGATTGCTTCCTTGAGTTTTAAAAACCTTGTTATTTGAAAATAACGTAATTGTGTTAGAGGAAATCGTGTAAAAATAAGTAATTATAAAAACCAGATAAATAAATCTAAAAATATTTTTATATAAATATTATACAAAGCGCATGTCATCCATATATTGATAAATGAATATGAAGATTAATTATGCAAGTGTTCTAGCAAAAAACAGTGGTAGCAAGCAAACGCGCTCGCCCTATGGCTATCGACTGACTATTGTTTATGTTTTTGAAAACATCAAAATGCAATAATGTGCGAAATTGAAAAAATATAATATAATTATTTCTGGGAATCGTGTAAGAACAAATAGTTTGTGTAAAAATATCTTGAGCATATTCGTTCTTATTTTGGAAAGAGTTGTGTGTAGTTAGTCATGAGAAATAGAGAATGTAAAGTGACATCTATTAATGAAAGAGATAATTAAATGATATTTTCACAAACATTGTTGTAATTGAAAATGTCTAGCGAGCTAAAATAATATTAATGTTGAAGTTTATTGCATTTATGTATTCCGGTAGAGTCCGGGATGAAGTATTTTATTTTCAATAAACTAATTCTTCTGAAGTTTGTAGGTATATTTTAAATATAGACTAAAATATATTTTACTTTTTATTCTTTATGCCCATAGACAATTCTATCTCAAAAAGAGGAACTGTCAAATATTGGATCATTTGAATTTGGCCATCAATGTAAGCAATAAGTAATATTTTAATCAACAGGGATATTTTCAAAATGCTACTAAGCTAAATTTTATTAATAAAATATTTGTGGAACAATTGATGTAATTTTCGATAAATCTTTAGAATTTCTATTATTCCACTAATCTATACAGTGGCGGCTGGCGACAGAGTATTAGGGAGTACAAAAAAAGATTCAACTATTTTTCCGTACTACGGACAGCCAAAAATTCATAAGACTGGCACTCCGTTGGTATTGCGAACTTCTGAATTGAAAGTCCATGCTATAGAAGTGTTTTAAAATCCAATGAATAGGAAAGAACTCTTGCAAAAATAGTTGATTCTTTTTTTGTACTCCCTAATACTCTGTCACCAGCCGCCACTGAATCTATACATTGCATTGTCCAGTGATCTGATATTGATGAAATAATTGTTTGAAAAATGGGTAAAATCCTAAGCTATGAAATCAATCAAAATTTTCACACTTTTGACACATAATCCAAGATGACCGCCGGCAAAGAGTTCCCTGTTAATTAATTGCTGATCAATATTTCTACATAGATTCTATGTATGTTTCTATTTCTACCAAACCTAACCTAAGCTTACCTAAACCTAAATGATGATTCCGCAATGAAAAATTATGTTGGTTCAACATTTAATTAATAGGGAACACTTTGTAGCGGCCATCTTGGATTATGTGTCATAAGTGTGAAAATTTTGATTAAACCGCTAGTTAAGGATTTTACCGAAAAAATTGTACTTTGAGAATTAGCAATTTTAGTATTGTACACAAGATATTTGTATTTTATTTATGTATATTTATGAATTTTAGCATAGTTAAAATAGTTTTTATGTGATGCATCAAAACAACATTTCCATATTTAGTATTATGTAGGTAACATTATTATAACTAAGTAGGAACAAATTGAAGAGCTAAAATATAAGTATTTTCATGTTAATTATAATTAAACTGTCTTGATTTTTGTTTATTTATCAACCAGTTTTTTATGGTTTTGTTTTTAACTATTATAATTAAATATTAAAACTATTTGTTAGTTTTAAGAGGCTGTCTGTATTATATTTATATGCATACAAATATTTTAATATAATGTGGTGTAAAATATACGGAACAATCTGTGGGTACCTTCCCAAAACTGCCACACGCGTTTAACACAAGGAAAAAGTTACAAAACACCGATAAAAAGCGTACCACTTCAAACGAAACCTCTTATTTAAAGGAATGGATCGAAATTATTATAAAATACAATTAATTAAATTCAACGTTTACATTACAAAGTACTTTTATGAATGTGTAATCTTTAAAGATTATTACAATGATATTTATGATATATTCTAAAATAAATAGTGACATTGCAGGGCTCTATGATATTTCAATAGATAGGCCAACGTGATTACGTCTCTTACTAAAATCAAGAGACAATTGAAATAAGGTTAATGAGGTTGCCATAATTATAAAGATGTTAAAATTTAATTCTCTATAATTTATGGTTTCAATTGATTCTATGTGCTTCATATTATTGTTTAGTGAAAAATACATGTGATAGACTTGGGAGCGTTTATAAAAATGATATTATTTTTCTTCATTTATTTTTCATCAATTTGCCAAATACAGTCAAACCTCCGAAAACACTACTCCGTAAAACACGCTGGCCGAAAATATTCGGCGCAAATCCCCCGATGGCACGGTCGCATTCCATTGTCGTTGCTATGTAACGTTGCCGGATGTTATTCCGGGGCGGATGCCGATGCACACACAAAGCCAAACGGCTGGCCGTCTCTACGGTGCATACTCTCGCATACACTCAAACAACACGTGCTAGACAATACACGACGGCGTGCTGACTTCCTGTTTGCTACATTTTGCTAGCGCTATGCATTGTATCACTTAGCAACCAAATATATTTACGTAAATATTTCGTTCAAATATTTTTTTTGCAAAACTCATATATAATCTTAGTTTGCATTTTTCGCGGAAAAAGACGAAGTCCCTAATTTTGTATGAGATTCACGCCCCCTTTTACACTACTTCTTATACCACGGTCCCGACTATAGTGTTGGCGGGGGTTTAACTGTAAACTGCTTGTATAGACATCTTTCGAGAAAATTGTGAAGTGTTTTGACAGCATATGAATCTTTCTATGCTGGAACCATATTTGCATGTATGTACCTACATAATTTCTGTTTTATTGTGCTAACAAAAAATGTTTTTTATTTATTTCATTTGCCTTCTTGACAGTTAACACCTTAAAAGTGATAAATAATACAACATAAATTAAATAATAATAAATCATATATGTATCACTAAAATAAGGAAAAATGTGCCTATTTATAATGGACTGTAATTATGTTTTCAACAATCAGTAAATTCTTGTCAATGATTTTAAAGATGGCTATGAATTTATTTATATAATCAAACGTTATCATCTAAATCAGCGTTGTCCAACAGAAATCGTTTGCTGGGCCAAATAAATTATTACCTGTAAATGATGAGCCGCATAAAAAAATAAAAGAAACGTAATGAAAACAATTTATTAATTAATAATTACAATGTCACTTTTTTACCACACCACATGACCAGACCGACTGTCATGAAGACAATTGGATGTCATGTCATACACAAAATGCTGATATAAATTCACGCCCCTGCTTTGTTTTGTTATGTTTGTTATAATAATACGGAAAGAAAAATAGCAATGTATTTTAATTCTACATAAATTATTTTATATATTTGTTGATAGCTATTTCGGCTTACGCCTTCGTCAGAACTATGTTTAAAACGTGTATTAGAGATAGCTTATATACCCTTTGCTAGACAGGGTGCCTCCTACATAATCTCTTTCTGTTGAAACCATACCTACGTCACATGAAAGAATTTTAAATAAGTTTGATTTATTGGTCTAAAGTAATGGTGGGAAACAATAATTTGGGTATTTTTCAGGAGGCACCCTGTCTAGCAAAGAGTATATAAGCTATCTCTAATACACGTTTTAAACATAGTTCTGACGAAGGCGTAAGCCGAAATAGCTATCAACAAATATATAAAATAATTTATGTAGAATTAAAATACATTGCTATTTTTCTTTCCGTATTATAATGGAGTTCTACCAAGTAAATGCCTACTCAATCAATAAATTTGTTATAATATGTAAAATATATTTGTAGAAGGTTGTAAACTCCGATAGAGCGGCAGAAAATATTAAATTGGGCCGCGTGTTGGACAACGCTGATCTAAATAATGAAGAATGTGATATTTTGGTTACTATAAAGAACTCATTCCAACTCTATCACTACCTTCTTAATATTATAGCACAAACCAAAGTTAGTCATGTCCATTGAAACTCTATAACTGAACACGAATATGCATTTAAATTTCAATTGTATAGACTTCAAATTCACTGCAGATATCCATGTTAAATCTAAGAACTGACTCATATTTTTTGTAAATACTAAATTCAGCATTGTTTGAAATTATATTTAAAGAAAATAAAGTACATATTATGATTTTGGCCATAAATTTGTGACACATTAAATATTGAGCATATAAAACACAGTATTTTTAATTTCTTTTATTATCAATACATTTTTAATCAAATGAATCAAAAGTTTTTATGAACTAGATTTATAAATCAAATTATTTAGAAACTAAATTATATATGTACATATATATATCTGATTCATCATATAAAATCTTAATACAGATAGCCATAATAAAATCACAGCGTCAAATCCTAAAAGTAATAATTTTAAGAAACAATATGATATATTGCAAATGTGATATTTTACATTAAATATTTAATAAAATGTTGTTATCGAAAAATTTACTTAACATTGTTTTTCTTTCGTCACATATGTATATCTTCAAGGCGAGTTAAAATGTTGTAACAGTGACATCTGTGTATAATGTGAAAAAACTATATGTCACCATTTTTGTATATCATTGGAATGGATGCTTTATATTTCTATAATAATTAGTTATTTGCAACACTTTAACTCTTATAACTCCTATGTCGAGTCCAGCCCGACATTGTACAACTTGGTTAGAAAAATATTTTTTATTAATTTTTGATTAACCCACTTTCAAATACCGTATTTATTGGATTGTGTGCCTTAAAGTTTGGAACATGTTATAATTTGGCTTTTTTTCATTATTTCTTTTTACCATGCTAATAAATACATAAACCGTATAATATCCAATATATTTCTCAAATCCATTGAGGAGTTGCTGTAAGGGAAAACATAAAAAATCGCAGAGTGCAAAAGGGTTTATCAACTGAGACGATGACAAAATTAGAGTTTCATTATTTGACCAATTATAAGAATGAAAATTCATTTAACAACATTTCTCATTAATAGATGTCGCTGTCTGGAAATTTAAACTTATTCGCTCTACCATCTTTAACACAGACATATTTTTATTTGTTTCTTTGTTTCGATTCTATAACCCCCTCTCTTGCTTCCCTTATAAAGGAAAAATCCCAATCTGATTGATTGCACCTCATTAGTATCATTATGTGATTGTTTTGGTTCTATCACCCCTTTCCTTGTTTCCTTTAGAAGGAAAAAAACCCTTAATCCATTTTGTAATTTCATAATTTAAAATGTTAGAATCAATCTTGCTTCATTACTTAAGCAAACTTTGCGATAGTAAGTCTGAAGATGCATCTGAAAGAGGCGAAACACGTGTCACAGTTGGTAGTACAATACGTGGAATAATCAAAGTTATTTAAATTTTATATTAAAATGAACTTCCACAAAGTTACCGCCGAAACCATCGAAAGTAAACAAAATTTTGTCACATAAGTACTATCTGCACATTTGTTAAAATAACACTATACATAAGCTATAAATTTGGAATTTTATCTATTCAAATATATTTTTTTAAAACACCTAACACTAGAATAAGTACAGTTGAATCTCCTATAGAACTTCCTGCTACAGAGCGGCTTTCAATAGCACGATCGGGAGACTCTCCGTTAGTGATCCCTCTTATTACGCCAATTTCTACAACGTGCCACATTTTCAAGGTCGAATAAAAGATTTCAATCTAAATCGGAGTCGGAGTCGTATAGTCGCAGTGTTTTAACCGAAGTCGGAGTCGTGAGAAACATTGGAAAAGTTTAAGCTTAAAATGTATGCATAAATTTGCCTATTGGCTGGATTGGTTGGTTGATATTTAATTTAATCCACATGATTAGGAAAGGTGGGAAAAAACGTGGCCAAATTAAACTTTTTTCAGTCGGAGTCGTGTTTTTTTAAAACTTTCCTGCTGTGGCCTATATAGACTAGTTTTAAATTTAGAAGAATCACCCAACCTAAAAAATAAGATGAGTGTCCCATCGCAGAAAAAGTGTGGGAAGCACTGTGGAAGTGTACTAAAATGGAAAAATGTTAATTTGTTAAAATGTAAATTGTTAAATACATATCAATTGATTTCGTGCAATTATCAAAATACACTAAAAACCCTAACCCCAAATATTGTATGGATAGCTAGTCGTTTTATAACAGTGCTTCCCAAACTGGAGGCCAGCAGCTTATGGATATTATCACGTAATCTTTGCTAAGCAGAATCTAATTTTACACAAAATGTACCATGTCTACATTATTTTGAAAGCCGTTATATTTTTGTTTTGACGCGACAAACAACTTTCAAAATAATAAAATATTATTTAAGTAATACAATTCTTAGAACCGCTTAATTCAATTTACGCATTAAAATTCTCAAATCAAGCATAAATTGATTTTAAGTAAACAATTTTTTTCTAACCTTCAAATGCAGTTTTTTAATTAATTATACGTCATTTTCGGCCAAACTATAAAGTATAAAAGATATAATGACGTGTCGTTCAACTGATTTATGTATTATTTATTGCGTTATGCATAAATATTATATTTTTTATGTTTTTGAATCCCTGGAATCGCTAAAAATAGACAGTAACTCGTGATGTTCTTTTGGAAAAAACATAAATACTCTAAAGGTGGTTGCACACGTCCAAAACATCTTTGCAAAACAGCTGATGATACGTATCTCTTCATATTTTATTTGTGGCATATAAAAGCAAAGGTAGTGTCTATATACCTTCGAAAAGCTGGCAAAATAACCTAAGATATGTAGAACAGATCATTATGTACGTAAATTTACATTCTTCGAAACAAAAATACTTATATATTATATAATATTATTTCCATACCAAAAAATCACGTGACAAAATGGCCGCTCAGTACATCTGACAGCTAACTTTCAATTGTTTCTGCGCAAATACAACAATCTGAACAATTTGAAACAAATGCACCATTATCGATATTTATAAATCTTAAAAAGTGGTGCAAAATGGCTTCTTTTTATAACACGGATAATATTTTTAGTGCTATTTTGCAAAGGGAAAAAAACTCACTGCATTAACTCTTACAACTCATACTTGACTAGTAAAACTTGGTTGGAAAATTAGTTTAAATAATCCTTATTTAAAAAACCGTATGTATTGGATTGTGTACCTTAGTAAAAGTTTGTAAAATGTCATAATGTGGTATATTTTTCGGTATTTCGTAACGCAAACTCTATGATATCAATCAATCTCTAAAATTTATTGAGAATTTTCTGAATGGAAAAAAATAATATATTGAACGGTTAAATTTGAATCGTTTGTCAGGCATTTAAAGTGCACGAATAAAATTTAACTTCAAACTTGTTTCACCATCCGACATCCTCAGGTGCATGAATGAATTGGTCAGTTCAAGTTCATTCGTGCATTTGATATTACCTGAAGATTCCGAAAGGAGAAACATTTGAAAAAGAAAGGTGTTGGATCGTTAGCGACAAAACTCATGTAAAAGTACAAAATTCAAAGGTTCAAATTTTATATTGAAATTCAATCAAGAAATTTCAGTCAAAATCCTACATTAACTGCATTAAATAAGTTTTTGGGCGTTTTTCTCTTTAAGCCCTTAATCAAAAGCTCTGAAATACAATGCATAACAACTAAATATGCAAACAGTAATATACAAAATGTCTCATGTAATATTGTCGTACGCGCTTATTGAATCATATTACGTATATTGCATGCAATATACGACCAAAAACAAACAACTTGGACTAATGTATTATGTACCAATATATATTTTGTATGGGCGGCTCACCTTTTCAAAAAGTATTTGCATTCAAGATTGTTTTGTTATGTTTTTTATTGTAAGATAAAAACTGAATTAATTTTGTTGCTATCAAATTAATAATAATTATTCAGCTTTCGATGGATTCGGCGGTAACTTCGGGGACGTTCACTTTGATATAAAATTGTTTGGACATGTGTTTCGCCTCATCTTCGGACTTACTATCGCAAAGTTTGCTTAAGTAATAAAGAAAGATTGAATCTAATATTCATAATGATACATTACAAAATGGAGTTTGGAATTTTTACTTTTTACGGGAAGCAAGGGGGGAGAATAGAAACGAAACAAACATAGTATATTGTTTTTATCTGACCGGCTGACAAATCTTGTCAGTTTAATGACAGTTGCCAATATTGACAGAACGGTTAGCCACGCTAGTAAATATCGTTTATGAATCTGATAAAAAAAATCCTTGAAAGTATGAGCAAATGTTTAGAATTTAAATTGTTTGAATTTTCAACTTTTTGAGTTATGTCGCTAACGACGCCAGTTTCGCCTTTCGGCATCTTCAGGCATTTCAAAGTGCACGGATGTTCTTAAAATGACGCGTAGTAAACATTTTGTATCGTTTATATACAAGGGTAATTCAAATCCTTCAAATCCTCCAAATTCACCTCAGTCGGAATCCTTAAATGTAGGAATTACCCTACCTAAAAAGTTTTCCATTGCAGAAAAAATTTGGGAAACATGCTTTATATTATAATATAATTTATTTAAACCATTGAAGCCTGGATTCTATCTGAAATACAGAGGCAACAAATTATAGAAGTAACAAACATCGCCGTAAGTAATATATTTAGAAACGTTTATGAAATATCAGTTCCTCGCTTATTTTAATTAAGAGATTCGCAGAATGGTTTTTCCCCGGTCAGAAACAATATTTAGTAATTGACTAATAGTAAACAATACGAAACATATATCATTGACGAGTTCTACAAATCTTTAATGTGTTTTGTAATTCTCTGAAACACTTCAATGGCGCTAATTGTCAATTCGCAGAGGAAATACATTACATTTAATTGCAAAACAAACACCTATTTTTTCCCACAGAGGATTATTTTGACGGTAATGTTTTTACTCGACAATTCTATCATTCAAACCACATTTTTCAGATCGCGTTAGATCAAACGATTCTGTTAAAATAGTTGATTTTAGTAAAAAGCAATGCCTCTTCATTCATGGAGAGATTGGCCTCACACTTCACACAACGCTCCAACTCTCCGAGCCTCAAAAATCTTAAAAAACCAACTTAAAGACTCTAAGAAACTCGCCAGGATGATGACGCACACCTTATGCTCCACTTCCCTTCTCTTACAGACATTTTTCTAACAGCGGAGGCAAATGTGGATGAGGCCATCAGCCTTACCAGCGTCCATCTAAACGCCCTGAGAGATAAATCTTAAATTACGAGCCAGGCTTGTCTTTTCAAGAAGGGACTGGGCATGTCTATGAAGACCGTCATTCCCATTCTGCACAAAGCCTTCAGCGGAGAGAATCTTTTAGATAATCAATACTAAGCTAGCTTACATGCTATCCAGTATGGAGCTTACAATAAAGACTTAGTTTGTACATAACCAGCTAGGATCCCGTTCCGTGAACTCCAAGTATAGTTTCAGTAGGTTAATAAAGGTAGGAGAGAAAAATAAACAGCAGAATTCAAACCTAAAACATACAATGGATCCTCGATCTACCATCTTGTTCTCACATTCATCGTTTTTATGGTTTCTACGTCTACAAATAGTTAATTCACATGACATCATGATTGCATTTTCTATAAAATTAGTTTTGCTTATTTATTTTCGACAGATATAGATACGTACATGAAAGTTAGCTTATTTTTATGTCCGTGAAACTATTATATTATTATTATGTTTTGTTTTTTCAATTTCAATTCACGTGGCGAATACAAAACTGAATAATGAATGAATGAATTAATTATATTTTTTTTGTAAACAACAAGTTAATGCGTATCATTTCGAAAAAAAGCATCTCCATCAATCTAATATAATTATAATAAATAAAAATACTTACATACTTTTGTTGTTTGAATTTTGTGTTATTCTATGAGTTTTGTCAGTAACGGCCAGGGTAAATTTACCAACACATTTATTTATCCAATTCATTGAAGCTCAACAATTACGCTAATTCATCCAGATTACGACATTAACAATTAAACTAAGTGACCTACTTTTATTCATATATAAAAACGATACCAAATATTTACTACGCGTCCGTTCAACTCGTGCCTGAAAATACTGAAAGGTTAAATTATTAGCCGCAAAACTCATGAAAAACTACAAAATTCGAACGATTTAAATTTGATATTATTTTGTTAAATTTTCAATGCGAGAATTTGAATTATTTACTACACAACCGATTAGAATGAGATCTGCAGGGTGGTACCACTCGGTTACGGGACCAGCAGTAAATCAGCAAATATGGAATTCATCTGTCGTAAAAATGACATAAGTTTTTCCTAGAGCAAGATGGCGTGTCAAATATTATTTCATCATTAATACTACTTAACTACTTTCTCTTGAAAAACACAATTATTGAAAAGCTTCAACGCATTGTGAAATGTATTTTTTGTGTAAATAAAAGATGTGTTTGGCAATAAGAAAAAAATACAAAATTTTCCTGTTTTCAAAGTCAATCACATTACTGGAATAATTTACTAGTTTCACATCGTACTAATAAGCAGAAATAATTACAATAATTCAATTTAGCAGTCTTTTGTTTTCCAGAATTGTTTGTCGAGTAGTTAGATTCATTTATTATTATTGCGTCGATTTCCGACGCTCTTAAAATTGTGGCCACGCAGTTTCATTAATTTCAGAATCATAAAAATACTTAGATAAAAGATCACGTTTATCTTCTTTAGAAATCACTATTTTGAAATCAACTGCCAAATTGACATCTCATTATAAAACACCTAACAACAATGAATATCATCACACAGTGAATAGATTATAAAATTAAAAACACTTCTACAGAATACGTGGAAATCAAATTTAAATATACATACATGTTTTTTATTAATCAATTATAGTTATAAACGACATGCTGTATTATTCAAAACGTCATCAATCTGACGTCAGGTATGCTTATTTCAAAATTCGAACAATTTTGAAACAAACTCTCATCTAGTAAACGTCAAAACGATATAATTTTAAAATGTCAGCCATATTTTTTGTGGAAAGAATCTTCTTGAAAATTTTCACTGCTAAAGATAAAGCGAACTCAAAGTAATTATATTTCGATACGGTAAGAAAAATAACAATGTATTTTAGTTCTACATAAATTATTTTATATAGCATATTAAGGGTCGAAATTAAGCGGCTCGAGATATTTCAACTGTGTCAGTAGATGGTTCAATAATTTTCGACACAGGATGGTTGCCTTAAAAAAGTTGTGTCATTTAGTCAATTCAGATTTTTTTCACTTTTTACGTACCCTTTCAATGAAGGTGCAATGATTTTGAGAATTTTGTTGCGACAGGTAAAAATAGTTCTAACGATGGCGTAAGCCGAAATACATAGGTATCAACAAATATATAAAATAATTTATGTAGAACTAAAATACATTGTTATTTTTCTTACCGTATTATAATGGATTTCTACCAAGTAAATGCCTACTCAATCAATAAAGTAATTATATATTTTGTTTCCATATTTTAAGTATCTATTATATATCCATGTGATGATTTCTCACAGACTTTTAGGTTAGGTTAGGTTAGGTTAGCCATTATTTGATTACTTACGAAAAAAGAACGTTTTGCTACGGACCCACGGACGTCTAAATTTTACATGCCGACTTCTAGCCGAATCGGGAACAGGTAAACAGATTAGCATGTGATACAGAATCTAGGACAATCCGTGTGATGGTTACATACATATTATAAGGAATAGACTTGGGCAAGTAATATGGGCGGAAAGAAAATTTGTTTTATTTACTGATCAGTTGTACACGAGTCTTCATTGCATTCCAGTTGTGTCATTGACGCCAACGTTTCCACAGCCAACTTTAGGGCATCCACGCAAATATTCTTTTACGTTTTTGGTCGCTTATGTAACCTACAAGCCTTCATTTAACATATCAAATAGCATTCTTATATGAGTCATTAAAATGTAATGCATTTCTATATAATTTGTCAATTCCATGCTTTTGAGAACAATGAAAGAAAAATAAAGCTATCTGAAAGTAAATGTGTTTTCATCGCTTTTATTATATAACTAGCGAGTACCTGACATTCGATGCAATGCCACTCTTAGAAAG
This sequence comes from Himalopsyche kuldschensis, assembly GCA_028554975.1. NCBI lineage: Eukaryota > Metazoa > Arthropoda > Insecta > Trichoptera > Rhyacophilidae > Himalopsyche > Himalopsyche kuldschensis. Next base: position 19,937,641 of record JAHFWI010000010.1, on the reverse strand, counting down.
AAAGTGTTAGTGTTTTAATTTTGGATACACAATATATATTTTGATTTTCTGTCTGGTGCGAAAACGAATAAATCAGAACGGTTTCCAACGCGTGAGCAGGCCACATATTAGTAGCTTTTTTGATAGGCAGACGTTTAAATTCAAAAAAATCTATTGGAATCATTGGGATGCGTGGCAATATTTCATTGTTTCCATTAAATGTTCAAATAATAACTGCTTTAAGCAATACTTGTATCCAATACATATAATACGAGGCATACCTGGAAAATCGAGGGAAATAAAGATTTTTACTTTTTTATTTTAAATAGAAACCCTTCTGGGCGTCCACACAACAAATCACCAAAGTTTTATTGCATGCGGATGAACGGTATAGAAACGCACAAGGGACAAGCAAACAAAAAATCATGTTTGTATATATGTATATGGATTTTAAGGCGGCAAAAATTATATAAGTGTTTCTCCAATATTGTATGGCTCACTTACACATACGTATCAAAAAAAAATCAGGTCAAATTGACATATTATCTTAAAAAAAAAAACAAAATAGCCTCACACGATTATCTCGGAGAAGATATGCTTTATTTGTATTGAGATGCTACACGTGTTGAGAACCATTCTTTACCCCCCTTTGACGATTATATGATAACGTTGGGATTTTTTGACCCCAAGACCTTTTTGAATGGTAAAAATTGTTGATATCACTTTATCAAACTGGTTTGCGTATAGGTTTAATTTGCACAAAAATCTTAGACTCGAATTATAAAACCGCACCAATCATGTGTTCTACACGCTTTATATGATCAAAACATTTCATTGTTTCGTTCATCACTGTCAGTAGAATTTTACTATTAGATTCATAAATATAAACATAAGAATTATTCAACGTTTCGGAGATTATTTTACTACCTGGTTGATGATTTTTAAAAAAACTTCAGTATATTAGAGACAGCTTTAGAGATACAAAGTATACATTGGATAAAACAGTTTTCTTCGGGACAATTTAAGCAATTATATTGCGAGAAACATGTTAATTAAATAAGTGTGCAAGTTACACCAGCTCGTGGCATCCGATTCTTTGGTAAAATGTCGGAAGAAGGACGCAGGGCCTCCGCGGCAAGCAACACCTTCCACGTGGATTCCATCTTCGATGAGATAGGGAACTTTGGAAAATACCAGTTTATCAATTATTTACTGATTGTCATTCCAATTGTTTTCACTGGATTTTTGAATGGATCCTTCATCTTCACATCAACAGACGAGCCATTCAGGTTAGTTATGATTATTATATTATATTTTTCCTCCATTCAGAACATTTGAAATTAATGTTATTGGACTTCTTCGCTCACCAACTCGGTTCACCTTTTTAATATCATCTAATAAGTCACTTTTAGGGTGTTCACTGTCAATACTTGGTGGAAAGGCATTATAATAAAAATAACAATACATGTTTAGTACTTTTTCCACATAAAAATTATTTGATCAGGACCGGTTTCACTCATGGCGAGCATTGTCAACTGATCTATCATTGTCATAAGTGTAAGTTGTAGAGCAAAAATAAAAAATTGTCCTAGAATTTTTATATCAGAGCTATCACCGAATAGTTTCTTCATTATTTACAACACCAAAAAAACATTAAGAAAAATAAATTAAAATTTTAAGAATGATCAATAAAATTCAAATTATTGCATAACTCTTTCCATTAAAAACAAAAAAAAAATGAATTAAACAGATTAAAAAAAAAAAATATTTTTAATGCAAATAATTTAAAAAAAATACTATTTCAATTCATGTCCACTCCCAAGGTGGAGCATATGACTTCCTTGCGGAGGTATCTCAACCTATTTTTTCTACGATAACTGCTGTTACACAGTCGCTCGACCTCTCATTTGTTCGATGAAAGTAGGGATAGAAAGGAAAAGGCTAGGATAGGACTTGTGGTTAGCTAGCCGAGCTCATTACGCCCCACTTATAGTATCGGATGGGTGGGGAGGTATTTTTAGACAACGCAAACACCCATGCCTTCGAGCAAATGGCTGAAAAAGCGCTGGTCGAACGTAATCTTTAATTTATTTCAATATCAATCTCGACTGTTTGTGGCCGTATTAGCCGCACTTTAGCGCCAGGGTAAATGTGCCGGCATTGCTAATAAAAACTGTCAATATTCAATGTCATAGCAACTGTCAGATTTAAAATAAGAATACTTATAAGCTGCATGTACGATAATTTGCATTTTGTCCGATAGATTTGTCCTTATAAAATTTGTTCAAAATTAACATTTCAAATAAAGAACAATATTTCAAATCGTTAATTTTATAATAGGATTGTTTTTTGGCATCCATTATTTCTGGGGAAAGAAATGAAAAGCCATGGTTTCTGCGACATGTTTTATTAATTCAGCATAACAATCTTTACATCAATTTACTTCCGTATTTTTTTATAGTATTTTAGTACAGCTGAAGGTCAGTTCCTGGCACTTATTTTGTTACGTCACTTCCGCGTGACCATATATACGTCATTGTCTTCTGAAAACTGATCAAAACAAAATTTTGAATTTACCTAGTCGTTGATTGAAATTTTATAATAGATTCAGACCATCGATAGATTTCATCCATCGCCCCGCCCCCTTCTTAAAATAAATAATTTTTCCGGTCCGTGGTGCAGTGGCCAACATTGTTGCCTACCATGTCGGACTGCCTGGGTTCGATTCCTGGTACGAGAATATTTTTCAGTCAATAGATCAATTTATAAATCACTTCCCACCACTGCGATCACAAAGAGCGACGCATAGTGATAGCGATTAGCTAAAAACTACTCTTATCCCAGTCCTCGTATCCAGTGGCGGCTGGCGACAGAGTATAATGGAGTACAAAAAAAGATTCAACTATTTTTCCGTACTACGGACAGCCAAAAATTCATAAGACTGGCACTTCTTTGGTATTGCGAACATCTGAATTGAAAGTCTATGTTAAAGAAGTGTTTTAAAATCCAATGAATAGGAAAAAACTCTTGCAAAAATAGTTAGTTTTTTTTGTACTCCCTAATACTCTCTTCGAAAAAGAGAGGTTTAGCAATTGAGTTACAAGCAGTTCTCGTAGAAAAACATATGTTGAGATAGTCTCTGTGAGGAATTCATATGGTCTAAGTTGGGTAAAACATGGTAAAAAAATAAAATGCACAGAACGGTGCTTCTCTTGACATATGTTATAATAAACACAATTGGCAGGGAAAATTTGCTGGTTATTACGCTGCGAAAAGTTTGAGAAACCCTGTTAACATAATTACAAATTATTCATTTGTATCATTTGTATTTTTATTCATTTTTTTTTCATGTACTGTCAGCCCTGCTATAGCGGGAGGATATGGAGTAGGCTATAACAAATAAACGCTATATAAACTTAGGCACCCATACAAAATTTGGGATTTGGTTTTTTCAATTGTATTTTGTGATTTGAAGCAAATCAAACATTTTTCCAATTTTTATATTTTCAGTGTTTAGTTTGTAAGCAAGCGACACGTGCCTTGTACGAAAAACCGCCGTATACGCTATATCAAAAAACTCTATAGAAGTGTCCGCTATAGCAGGGTTCTTCATAATTTGTATATATGTATGTTACAGTGAAAATGTATCAAGTAATAGATTTGTATGACAACATGATTTCACTGGTCACGATCATTGAAAATTATTGGCCCAAGTCGATGATTTAACGGCCTAAAATTTTGGTTTGCTTCAATGAAACAAAATCAGCTAGTAGTCCCTTTCATAAAAAGAGAACCAAAGAAAACCACAGACAAACATAAGGCGGTCAAATTCAATTTCAATGACAGCTTGGAGAAGAATATATTTTCGCTAAGAATACAGTTTCACTGTAACATACATACATATGTATATCTACTATTCATTTGCGTCATTGTATTTTTATCCATTTGTATCATAATTCCTTTTCCAGGTGCAAGATACCCGAGTGCGATGGAGCAATGCAAGAATTCGAGCCCTCGTGGCTGGCAAACGCGATTCCTCGAACAGAAAACGTCTACGACAGGTGCGAGAGGTATTCATCGAGCAACAACTACACGGACGTCTACGGAGAGAACTCAATTCACATACTGTTCAATGACACCTGCCCCACGGGGATATTCAAGACTAACGAAACCGTGAAATGTAACTCTTGGGTATATGGGCAACACCACACAATCGTCAGCGAGGTTAGTGTATATTTTTTTTCTTAATATTCCGACTAAAAAAATTATAATCCCGGAAAACCGGTAAAAAAAAGTTCACAAATCCCGGAAAACCGTTTATATTTCCGGTATTTTTACCGGCACCTGAAAACTGTACCGGTTATTTTTAAAGTCAACCAATATTTAAAAAATCATATGAACGTAAAGCATCAACAGATTTTCGTTATGTATGTATGTATATAATTTAAAAAAATATGTGTGACTTAATCATCACATCCATATTTTTTTAATGAATACAGTTATTGTAAGTAAAAATAAGATTTTTCAAGTTATGCTGCATTTTTAATTTCGAAACAAATCTTGATTTACAGCTGTGATGCACAACCTGCGGCCCACGAAATGTCATTTCGTGCGGCCCAATATAAAAAATATCATTCACCTTTTTTCCATCAAAACTTTTCACGGACGATGGAAGAACTAAAACCTACACTAAAATTAACGATAATTTAATTTTCACTTTTACTCATGTGGCCCTCGAACAATCTGAAAATTAATAAGCTGGCCCTTCTTTCAAAAAGGTTGTGCATCACTGGTGTATAGTATTCACTTTGGAAGTCAAACAATCCTCACCAAGGTGTCAAATGAGTTTTTTGATTTTTCTAAAAATTAAAAATTGCACTAAAAAAATAATTATGTTCAGGACTGGTTTTGTACGGTGACGTATCTTGACCAATACCAAAATGATCGATCGCTGAGAAAACCTGCTCCTGGTCATACTGATGAACAAAATTCACATTATTTTTTCTTTTCAGTTTGACCTTGGCTGTAACACTTGGAAGCGTGCCATGTTAGGGACTATGAACAACGCTGGACAGTTCATAGGTTTACCGGTTACCGGTTTCATATCAGACAGATATGGACGCAAAATAGCCCTGGTTGTTGCCAGCGTACTGAGTGGAATTTTCGGTCAAGTCAAGTCACTCTCTCCAGACTATTATTCGTTATTGTTCCTCGAGTTTTTGGAACCAGTTGTTGGATCTGGAGTCTACAGCTCTGCATATATATTAGGTAATTATACTGACCGGTTATTTTTTCAATTGAATGACCCAACAGTTGTTCAGCGTGGAGGCAAAGGGTCATTACTTTTTACTTCAATAGAGTTTATGTATGTATAGTAAACGATATGTCAGTATGGCTTAACCTCCGTTTACATAAAGAGTGGAATGATAGAAGAAAAAGTTATATATTATATTTGCACTTTGCTACAAGATTAAATTGTCAAGAGTCTAGATAGAAACTAAAACACCACAGACTTGAATTGCGACAAACTCATGAATTGGTTCTTAGAATGGAAGTATTAAACCTTTATATTTATAACATCATCAAAATAAAAAGATTGCGAGCAGAAGCAGTGATATAATTGGATGGGTTAACAGTGTTGATGAAGTAGCTTCTAAAGATAATGGTAGAACTCTTTTAGAAGATACTGTGATATGGATAAAAGATATTTTGGGTCGTTCGTTTGTGGATATGACAAATTAAAAGAAAACCATGAATATTCGACACAGCAGTTTCTATTTGTAGGATTTCAAACAGGATGTGTTGATAAATTGTTGTAATTTTTGTTTTGTTTCATGAGTTATAATTTGTCTTTCTTAGGTATTGAAATGATGGGTGCAAGTTACCGAATTATCGGGACAACCCTGCTCAGTACTTTCTTCGCTTGTGGAGAAATGCTGCTCGGCTTGGTATCTTGGTACTATCCGTATTGGAGAGTTCTGCTCAGAATCATTTACGCTCCACCGCTTCTTTTAATATTCTACATATGGCTGCTGCCTGAAAGCGTGAGGTGGCTTCTGATCAAGAAAAAGACCATCATGGCTGCAGACATATTGAAAAGGGCCGCAAAGGTGAACGGGAAGGTCCTCTCGGACTCTACGCTCAAAACATTCCAGTCGTGCGCGACGGAAGAACTTAGCGGGGAGCCGAAGAAGAAAGGTGCCAGTATCTTGGCAGTCTTCAGGTCAAAAATATTGATCGTTCGGTTGGCCTTTTGCTCTTTCTGGTGGGCGACGTGCACCTTCGTCTACTATGGACTTTCACAGAATTCTGTCGAGGTTGCAGGCAATGCGAATGTCAACTACATTTTGGTTTCTATGATAGAAATTCCTGCCTATATTGCGTATTACTTCTGCATGAACCGATTTGGAAGAAGAACCACTCTGTCTGCATCGTGGCTAGGCAGTGGGCTTGCCTGTATTTTATCTGCATTTTTACCCATCCGTAAGTATTTAATATTGATCTCTAATAAATCGATTCGCTCATTTTTAACTTCAATTTCTATGATTTTGTATCAAATAAGTAAGTCATCTTCTTCTTTTTTCGGGAAGAATTTAACTTTTTATCGATGAGATAGATACGAATGCTTCAAATACTAAATTGGTTGAAAAAATCAACATTTTAGACCATTCCGGGAGAGTCGATCGTTCTTCGATCTTCTATTCAATGACCATTTAAAGATAAAAACTCTGATAATCTCTCTAATAGTCAATGAATACCGTAAAACGGGGTGAATAGAGACACTTTTTACCCTTCACGACTATGTATCTTCATACCTGCGCCGCATAATTCAAATATGAATGGTTTGAAACGTGTTTCTATGGCCCTACTACACATTCATGACAATATTTTTCAAATTATTCACTATCGTTATTCGATGTCTCTATTCACATTTAATTGGGGGTGAATAGAGACGTTTTAGATGAATAGAGACAAAACAACCGATTGTAATGATTGGAATATATGACAGCTCTATTCTATGAGTCTCTATTCGCCCCGTTTTACGGTACTTATTAACTAAAAGAAACATGATTGATTTTAATTTTCGTGCAATAAAAGAAAAGTTTATAAGGAGTCAAAAAGTAAGAATGCACAGGCAACGAACTTAAACACGTTTGTTTTAATTTTGGTCAATCATTTAGTTGGTTTGGTTTTGTCATTCGAGCAGATAGTATATTAGTCATTGTAAAGAACTATATTTAAATAGTAAAAAATACATTGGATACTCAGTAAAGTAGTTCTAAAGTTGTTTTTGTCTCTATTCACCCCTCTATTCACCCCGTTTTACGTTACTGATTTTATCACGATTTCTTTCGGAGATAATTCAATGAATATTCAATTGCATTAACTGTTAATTTATTTCAACGAAACGGCGTGCTAAAAAAACCAATCCATAAATCACAATTTCAAATGACAGATGATGTATTATGTCATAACTTGAACTTCATTTTTCTATAAGATTCATTTGTTTGTATCTTCTGCTTTTCTCGTCCGTTAATTCAATTCGTTTGTGTTTTTTTTTCAGACATTGGCTGGCTCAAGTTGGTAATATTTTTATTCGGAAAGTTCAGCATAACGGTCGCATTTACCGCGATTTACATTTACACTGCAGAGCTGTTCCCGACTTCAAACCGCCACGCTTTACAAAGCGTGTGCTCAATGTTCGGTAGAGTTGGGTCCATCATTGCACCACAGACTCCAATACTGGTAAGCCTATGAAAATACATTAGTGTTTTTGTCCTTTTGTCCTTCTTTTTCTATCCAATTTGGTATAGCAAACACCAAATCAATTATATTTAACACTGCTTGATCAATTTCATTAAAATATTTGGCTCAAACCACTACCCAATTAAGTAATTCAAGTTTTGGTCAAAAAGTAAATACATAGGCTCAGTTGCTAAATTTTGGAATAAACAGTCCGTTCTCACAAATTATATTAAGTTGTTTTAATAAACAAATGAATGTATACTTTTTTAAAACTAATTCTAAAAATATATTCTAGTTTCTTCACCGTAACGAAATTTCAGCGGTTGACACAACTGTCTGAATTAATTTTAATTAAATTTTTAACCATTCCACGACTTGGTCTAGAATTAAAAGAAGACCTTTTTATATGTTTCTTTCATTTGATTTCGTTTTTTTCAAAGATATCTCTGAAACATAAATAGTGCTGCAATATCAATGTTTGCAAATATTCTGCAGGAAAGTCAAAACCCGAATCAAAAAAATTAGTGCAGAGCGTCAACGTTAGATCATGAAAATTGACGTTCATTTTTTAAATTGGGTTTTTCAGTCGTGCTATATGCAAGCCGTTTGATAGTTGGGTGATTTTTATGCCTTTTTCTCAGAGTTGGAAGGTTGCTTGCATTCATTTTCACAGATAATTCAAACAGTTGCCAAAAACTCGAGTAATATAACATGCTGTAAGTAAAAACAAAAAGTTCAATCAACCAAGATACAACGATATCTTCTCATATTTTTTACTGTCGGGTTTCCTTTCTTTCGGTCCATATTACAAATATTATATTCTTTTTCAGAGTCTATATTTCAAAGAATTCCCCTTGATCCTGTTCGCAGTCAGCTCCATCATATCAGGATTATCAGTCCTCGCATTTCCGGAGACGAGCAATGTCTCGCTTCCTGACACTATAGAAGATGCCGAAAATCTAGGCAAGAAAAAAGTTATCAGTTCTGCCAACAGTGATAAAGCCAATCCTACAAAAACAATAAATCCGCCCATTTCTCCCAATCCTGCCAATTCTACCAGTAACGATTCGAATCCTACCAGAACTCCGGAATCTTGTATATACTATAAGTGATCCCACCTATACTGCAAACTCCGTCAGTGTAGAATATGTTGAAGAAAATACACGACTTTAAAAGGTCAAATATGTGGTTTTTTGAATTAGTATTCAGGTTTAAATTAAAACAACCATGTTTAAACATTGTGTCACTTTTTTGTGACCGATAAAATGAACATAACTTTGCTTTTGTTCGTTTTGATTGATTGAGGATAAAGACGATATTAAATTTAAAAGAATACAGCAAGTTCGTAGTCTTTAAGCGCTCAATACTAAAATTTAAGGCTAAAGATGACCGTTTTTGGGCCGTTAATTTATAATGGCGAAACAAACATGGCAGGTATTATAAACTATTAAGAAATTTGTACGTAAGTATTTTTCAACTTATGAACTATTACTATGCTAGTTTGGTGTTCCAAGCAAGAAAGCAGTAAGTGACTGTAATTACAAAATGTGTTTTTGAAGTTTTAGTAGGTATTTAGAATTTATAAAAAGCGGTTGGTACGAAAATGGACCAATTTCTTTGTAAACGTGCAGAAAGTACTTGTATTGTCAGTCTCTTTGATAAGAAAACTTAAGTTGTTGCTTTTGCGAATAAATTCTTATACTTTAGGAGATTTCCATTTTTTAACACGGGATTTTTTAGTTGATTTACCGCTGTAAAAGTGAGCACCATATATCAGGAGGTAGTTTTCAAAAGTGGACAAATCCATTTGTTGAAAAACTGAAAATGTGAGATATTTTCATTACTTTTTCCTCATAAATTTATGTTTACTACCAATATTTTTAACATATGTTTTAAATTAAGGAATTACGGATAATGTGTAACAATTCAAACTTTTCCATGTAAATAAAAAAGGTCCCAAAAGGTTAATCTAAAACTGGCAGTTGAAAAAACGTATTTTTGAATTGTCCTCTTTTGAAATTTAGCTCCTCATTATAGCTTTCAATAATATTAAGCAAATGAGATTCATAACTAAATTCCAGTAATTTTTCTATTTATGAACCATAATTTGACCGCCGCTCAAATTCGGAACTAAAATTATCCCCATATAGTAGATACATTTAAAAGCCTTCGAAGTTATATTGTTTTAGTAAAACTATATTTACATGAAGATTTTGTTTCATTTATAGCTTGCATATAAAAATGTGTTGGTAAATAAACACATTTGATTGAGTATTGCACACTTTTTACGCGATGGTGGCGCCCTCACAAACAGTCAAGTTATAATGGTACATCTATAGTTACTGCCTTCTTCCTTGGAAGGGTAGTAACATGGTCAGTAGTATTTAGCTATTTATTTTTAATGTAAAGCTATACTCTGCGATAATTTAATAAATTTATTTATTGTATGTATATAATTTGAATAAAAAATAAATAATTTAATTTTTTTTTTTATGTATGATGATTATTTGTTTGCCAATAAAATAACAGAAGTACGAGGTGGTGTCTCGTTATCCCATAGGGGGCAGCACTAGGTAGCTTGTATATTATTTACAATTGAATAAATGTAAGTATTAGTAATTAAGTCAATATAATATACTATTTACGGGGTAAAAAATCCATTGTGACAAGTACAAACAATTCTAACATGGATGGTAGTGGATTTTTCATCAATTAAAACGTTACGTATGTCCATTAATGTGCCTTCATTTTCAAACAATAACAATTCAAAATTTTAAAAAAACATCGAAAAATTGCTCCTCTTAGAATCATAGGTTCCCAACCTTTCTCGGTTGGCGACCCCTTTTTATAAAAGCCATGTGGCCCGCGACACCGATGCAATTGAAAAAGGCATGTTTCATTAGGTTATTTAAAAAGAAAACGAAAATGTATTAGTGTAAATATTTTTTTTAGTTGAATTTAGCGTCCCCAAATAAAACCCGTCGCGAGCCCCTTTCGGGATCGCGACTCATAGGTTGGAAGCCCGTATCATAGATCATATGTATAATAAGGGTCTTTTTATAAGGAAGCTTAGTTTTGAAATGTAAATAAAACAAGTTGTTTGTGAGATTTCGACTAAATTTTAATTTCATTTGTAAGTATATTTTACGGCATTACATATGGAATATAGCATCAAATGTCTGCCAATATCCATTCATTATAAAATGGGCCATGTCGCTAAAGTTGACTTTTTTGACAAATTTGGGTAAACTTCCAACTGCTCCAGAACCCAATCAGGCGTTGTCTGTGGTCGTTTACCTGAAGTTCCTTGGTTAGTTGGATTTTATACGGGTGCAGACATAAGGCCCGATTCAAAATTCGCCAAGTTGAAGTCGCAGAAAAGCCAAGTTCTTGTGAACAACGAGAAATAAGCTGCCTTGAGTTTTCCTGTACACTTTCACACACAGCAGCAATTTTTTCACCAGATATTGTATTTTGATGACGTACAGGTAGGTGTTGGCCGATTATTTACCAAACTGGTTGACTCAAATTTGGCCACTTAACAATGAATAATCTACTCAGCAGGACAAAGTAACATATTTTGAGCGTCCCTATTGAAATACCCTATATATGACCAAGAATATTTTTAATTTCTCTAAGTTGTCAGATCACATTCGAACGAGATCGATTCCCTCGGATAAACAACCGAAATATAATGTTCATAAAAAAGATAGCGTTTTTCGATATTTTTAACTATTTTTAATGATAAATCAATATGGATAGTATTTAATGAGAATGAAAAATATCGTCCAATTATAATCGGCTAATTGCGAACCCGAAATCCCGGCATCAATATTTGGCCAAAACCTTGGAGGACAAGGACAGGACTAGTGGATAGCTAATCGCTCTCACAATGCGTTGCATCTTGGTATAGGAAAGGTTGGAAGGGGATCTTTGAACACTACAAACACCCATTGCCTTCGAACAAAATCGGTTTATCGACTGAAAAAATCTACTCGTCCCGGGACTTGAACCATTTCAATCCGTCACGGAAGCCAACGACGTTGACCGCTGCATCACGGGCCGGGAAAATTGTAATATTGGGCCGCAGGGTATGCATCACTGTTTTTAATCTTCATATTAACGTGAAATTAGAACGTCATAATTGAGATTAATATAACATCGGCCAAACATAATATTGACTTTCAATTGACGTATTAGTGACATAGTGACGCTAGAGTGTCGACTAGAGACTCCAATTCGAGTATCGAGTACTCGATACTCGAGTGTACTCGTCCATTTTTCAAGTACTCGATACTCGAGTATTTTGAAAAATACTCGAGTAATACTCGTTTTAGTAGTAATCGTCGAAGTTTTTTCTACTGCGAGAATTATAAAGAAAAACATCAAACCAATTTAAAATTTGGGTCGCTTAATTCTCTATTATTGTTGAAATATATGTTGCATAAATGGAAATAAATGTATTAGTAATATTCAATAAGTTTCTTTAATTATTTGTCATTTATAAATTCGAATTAAAAATATATATTTTCGTACATTTGAAACTACTCGAGTATACTCGAGTACTCGATTATTTTGAAATTTTACTACTCGATACTCGAGTAGTTGAAAAATCGAGTAATTGGAGTCTCTAGTGTCGACTGATGCACACATAAATAAGCAATTTAAATTAATATATAATTTCTAGGAATTTCTACGTGACGTCGTTATATATAGCTACACTTAATTTACCATCATGCTTGATGGCATTACAACTTTTTTCTGTTTATTTGAATAATCTATACAAAATTGCATTCTCTTTCTTTTGCTAACTTCGACTATTCACGTGATGAAAATTTAACCGAATAATAATTTAGTTAACGTAAATGTACCAATAGCTGACCGATTAAGAGAAAATTTCAACAAAAATAACGATTAAGGTTAAGCATTATACCGAATGATGGCAAAGCAAGAATACTCACATTGGATCATATGTCTTAATTAATATTATGTAACAAAAATTACGAAAGGGGCTGTTGAAAAAAAGTTGTGGTAAATTATTTAAAGCCATGTTCCTGTTTCAGTAGTTGACCATGTGTCTAATCAGGGGGGATTACATATAGTGAACTTTCTGTCAGAGTTACCTCGGGGCTTTCTGTTACACCACTCTTGGTTGAATCAAGTAGCAATGGTGGTTCAGGAACAAGGTACACACCGTTTCTAGATTGATCACTTAAGAAATTTTAAATAATACACTTTCCTCACTAGGTGTTGTTTTTATATGGCCACCCCGGCACTCCATTTGCTATATGGTGATGTGTTAGTGGCTCATTTTGACCACAGATGCCTTAACTTGTCTGAATTTTACAATTTAGAGCAATCCCGCATCTGCATCTCTTATTTTGTGCCATTTTATTCTCAAAAGGTCAACTACTAGTACATTTACCTTAATATATAATTTCTAGGAATTTCTACGTGACGTCGTTATACATACATAGCTACACTTAATTTATCATCATGCCTAATGGCATTAAAACTTTTTTCCTGTTTATTTGAATATTCTTTACAATATTGCATTCTCTTTCTTTTTCCAACTTCGAATATTCACGTCATGAAAATTTAACCGAATAATAAATAAGTTATTTTATTTTATTTTTTATTATTTTTGATAACTTGTTGTTGCGAAATATAAAGAGAATAATAAAGCAAGGCAATAAATCATCTGGGATAAGTTATTTCATACTGTCAAACATCGTTAGCGTTAAAAGAGAAAAAAGCAGTTCGCCAAACAATTATTTTAAATGATCACGAGCCTTAATTGTTTATTTTATAAAACGCTGGGAATATTTATACAAATTAATGTTTTCTTCTCATTCAATAAAATTTCTATCCGCCGAGAATTATTGATAATAAATCACATTATGATAACACATTGGCTGCGGGGAATCAAATCACATAGAGATGCGACGTGTATTCCTCGTTTCCCGTAGCCAGTGTGTTAAGTAATATATTTTCTTTTAAATCCATGTCCACTCTCAATCTGGAGACATGTCCATTCTAATGGAAGTGTCTAGACATATTATTTTTTACGAAAACTGCTTGTGACTGAACTACTAACTTGTTGAACAACCAGTTTGATGACAGTGGGGATAGAATAATAAAGGCTAGGGTAGGACTCGTGGTTAGCTAGTCGCTCTCGTTATGCCTCTCGCACTAGGGCTCGAACCCGTGAAGTCCGTCACGGAAGCCAACGACGTTGGCCATTGCACTTACCATCGCATCGGACTAACCATCGCAAAGTTTGCTTAAGTCATTACTTAAGCAAACTTTGCGATAGTATGCCGGAATATGCCTCTGAAAGTGGCGAAACACGTGGCATAATAAGTAACACAATACTTGGAATAATTAAAGTTTTTTAAACTAGCCGTTGGCAAGCGTTGCAATGCCACTCAAAGAAATAAATTGTTTGTGTTTATTGAAGTGCTTTCGGATGCACAATATTTTAGATAAATAATTTATATTTAATTTCACTAACATTGATCGGTATCGATGACATTTGCCGTTTGACATTTGCTGTTTGTCTTTTGCCGATTGTCTACACGCGCCACCTATTGAAAGTTAATTGAACTATGCCTATAACCTTTGCCCGAGTGCAACAATAAGTTGTCAAAATGAACGGTATGCAAGCGCATACAATATGAAAAAACGTTGATTTTTATGTAAAAGAAATACTGTTAGTTACAATTGTACTATGCCAAAAAAATCCGTGAAAGTGCAAGCAAAAAGTTTTTAAAGTTTCATTGCAATCGGATGAACGGTATGGCAGCGCATAGTGTGCGAACAAACAAACAATCATATATTGATTTGTATATATTGGAACATTTTATATTTATGATTGTACATCCTTAGTAAAAAGAACTTTCTTTCATAAAGCTCCAATAGGAGCCCATATGCTTTACGTTGGAAAAGGTGGTAAATAGTATGAATGATAAATTCAAAAAATGTGCTTTTGAACTAACTTTCTAACATTAAGTGAAAATACCAGGGCTGGAGTCGGAGTCAGAGTCGTGGAGTCGGAGCTTTTTGGCCGGAGTCGGAGTCGTCGCGGCGTTTTGGCCGGAGTCGTACTCGGAGTCGGAAATTTTGAAAAGTTTGAACTTTTTATTTTTGCATTTTATATGTCAAATTTGAGTTTTGGCCGCATTGATAGGGTTGACATTTAATTGAATACACATAAAATTAGGGGAAAAAGTGACGATATTAACCTTTCTTTTTGGGTCAATGTCGGAGTCGGAGTCGGTTTTGGTAATTTGGAGTCGGAGTTTTTTAGACCGACCAGCCCTGAAAATACTCGCACATAAGTTCAATATGTACTAGAATATCAACAGAAAGAAAATTGTTATTTCCATTACAAAATTGTACATCTGCTGTTGACAGGATGACGCGATCGTTACAGTTGAAGATGTCAGCTTACGTTTTCGTCTGTGACTTGAATAGCTGTCGATTGATAACTTCTCGACAAAGTTCTGCCGGCAAGAGATTGTTAGAGTCCCACTGCCTTATTTTTGGTTTCAAACGAACTGTTTTGAAAAGTCGGAAACGATGGGACTTTAGTTAAATGTCACTGGAGTCGGGAAAGGCGGGAAGAGATTTTCAACAACACAGACACCCATGCCTTTGAATAGATTTATCGACTGAAAAATCCGCTCGTAGTGGGAATCAACCCGTTGACACTGCGTCACGGACCGGTGCACGGTACATATTACGTTTGTTTAATTCATCTGAATCTTTTACATGTATACTAAAAGCCCTTTTTCCACGTTTTTATTCCCCTTTAAAGAATTATTTGTAAAAAGACAGGGCTGTGGAGTCGGTAAAAAATTCCGACTCTGACTCCAGCATTTACCAAAACGACGACTCTGACTCCGACTCCGACATTGACCAAAAACACGACTCCGACTCCGACTAAAAAAAGGTTAACGTCGTCACTTTTTTCCCCTAAATTTCCTATATATGTGTATTCAATTAAATATCAACCCCATCAATGCGGACAAAAGGCAAATTTGACCTATTAAATGAAAAAATAAAAAGTTCAAACTTTTCAAAATTTTCGACTCCGGGTACGACTCCGGCCAAAACGCCACAACGACTCCAACTCCAGCCAAAAAGCTCCGACTCCGACTACACAGCCCTGGTAAAAGATGATTGGCAATTCCTTATAACCGTTATAGTGGCAAAACAAAAAATCGTCACCGACAGCAACCAAGCCACGAGTTTTAGACGTCATACTGTTATGTAAAATAAAGATCGTTTGTACACTATTTAGCGTGCCGTTTCATTTCAACAGAGTGTGCCATTGTCATTAACATCACAAAGTGTTAAAACTCTCCAAATGCAATAAAGATACTTATAAATGATGCCATTGGTTCAATTTTCCGACGACAGGTACAGAGTGTAACCATCAAATTCTTGTTATCGCCTCTGCCATTGTCACGACAAATAGGCATAGCTAGGCTTACCATACGTCCCGGCTTAAGACCTTGGTCCCGGCCGGCTTGGTATTTTGTCCCGTTTTTTTTCCACTTGACGATGAGACGCGTTTCTTAACTTCTGACTATACTTCCGAATACATAGGCTCCCAACTTTTTTCGGGTGGCGTCCCCTTTTATAAAAAGCCACGTGACCCACGCCCCAATGGAATTGAAATTGGCATTTTTCATTAAAAAAAATAATAACGGAGATGCATGAAAGTGAATATATTTTTTAGTTGACTGTATAAGTTGGTTACCCCACAGAAAACCCGCTGCGATTCCTTTGGGGGTCACGACCCATGGGTTGGGAACGCGTTTCCTAATGGATCTCAAAAATTTGGTGGTGCAACGATTTTCCACTCGCAAAAACATTTATCATGTCAAAAAATGGAAGAGTGGAGCTCAATCAAATTGTGTGCTTTGACAAATGGATAAAATTATTCAAAAATTTGCAATAGAAACTTGTATCGCTGCACCTGATCTGGCGAAAATGGTCACATATATCAAATTTGAATTGTTTGAATTTTGTACTTTTCCATGAGTTTGTCGCTTACGACCCGTGTTTCGCTTTTCGGCATCTTCAGGCTTTTCAAGTGTACGTATGAAATTGTACTGACCAATTCATTGATTTACTAGAAGATCTCGGATGGATAAACAATGTTCAAGTTGATGTTTATTCGTGCACTTGAAGTGCCTGACTAAACTCATGCAAAAGTACAAAACTCGATTCAAATTCAACCCCTTCCACTCCTCAGTATATATTTTGTCCTTTGCAGGGCTTTTAAATAGATTTGACAAATTCATTGATATCACAGGGTTTGCGTATTTATTAGCATATTAAAATGAAATACCAAAAAATATACCACATTATGACATGTTACAAACTTTAACCAAGGCACACAATCTAATAAATACGGTTTTCGAAATAAGGTACTGAAACTGATATTTGATTGAAATTATTGGCCCAAGTCGATGATTTGCCGGCCTAAAATTTTGGTTTGCTGAAGCAAAAATTGAAATGAACCAAAATCAGCAAGCAGTCCCTTTCATTAAAAGAGAACCAAAGAAAAACACTGACAAACATTGGGCTGAAAATAGGGCGGTCAAATTTAATTTCAATGACAGCTTGGAGAAGAATATATTTTCACTGAGAATACAGTTTCACTATAACATGTAAAATTTACCTTTTGGCCGGATTGGCGAAAAAATGTGGCGAAATTAAAGTTCTTGTAGTCGGGATCGGAGTTGGAGTCGTGTTTTTGGTCAATGCTGCTTTTTTTAACGTCTCCACAACCCTGGGAATGAGTACTAAAAATTCTTTATTATTTATAAATATAATGTAATAATATTTCAGGGAAAGTTTTAGTTTTGGAGTAATCTTGTTTGGCACTGAAAATTGAGACGTTTGAATAGTTCTCATGAAATACAATGCTATATTTTGTATTATTTTTTTCAAAAGATGCCGTATTTCGTGGTATTTGTCCAAAAGTCCATTGATACGTGTATTTTTTCCCTAAACAAGCTGTCAGGCTAACGATTATTTGTTGACAAATTAAATCTGTATACATATGTATTAGACGCATTTGTATGCTAAATGAAACGTTGAAAACTTTTGCCGAAAATATCAGTTTACTTTTGTCCGCTCAGTTGATTTTAACAATATGATGTCTCGACATCACGAATAAATAAAACTGTTAAAATATTAATAATGTTAATTCAATTGTCAATTTAACTGTGATAAAAACTTTTTAATTGCAAATAGATAACTAGTCCTTGCAAGTAAGTACAATGGTGGAAAAGGCGCGTCAAAATTCAGTTGTTGCAACTTCAGTGCAACTGGACTCCATTCTTGAGGAGTTGGGAAACTTTGGACGATTTCAGTTCATCAATTACGTGCTTATTGTTATACCGATTGTGCTGAATGGCTTATCAGATTCGCCGTTCATCTTCGCAGTAGGTGAGGAGCCACTAAGGTCAGTGTTTTTGTCTTTCCTTTCTCAACGTCCTGGATTTTCAAAATGTTGATATTCCAAGGAATTTAACCATCAAGTATTGTCACCCGCTTCCCGATATTCCGTCTGAATTTTATACGATTTTTTTCCAGGTCGTATGCCTTTTGAAATAACTCAAATATACTAAATACACAAACTATTAAATCAAATTAGTTTCTGTGAATTTGATAGAAATTAGATTAATATGCATCTTTTAACCTGAAGATAAATAACACGTATACATTTTAAGTTACTATGCGAATTAAGTTGCTTTTTAAATAGAATAATATATATTCATCTATAACTTTAACGTTACATATAAACAAATATTGATTGAAGGGTATGATATTCATCTCTAATCAATTTTAACGTGTTAATTGTCAATCCTTTGTAGACATGCATTATATTTAAATAAATAATACACAATCAAGGTCGGTTTCAATCATCGCGAGTATTATCATCAGTTGATGCGCTAAACTGGTACTGGTTACTGCACATACAATGTTGGAAGCAGTAAAAAATAATTGTTCTTTAATTAAAATAAATTTCAATGATGTAACCTTCGAATTTTATAAAAAAAACTGAATGTTCAAACCTCTAATACCAAAGATTAGATCGCTACAGATGATCTGTTGTACAAACATATGAAAAATAATATCTCTGATAGTAGAACTTATTAAAATTATTGTTGTTAAACGAATCTAATAGCAATAATTTAAATTGAAATAACATTGCTTCAAATTTATAGGAAATTCCACCGAAAATATAAAAAACAAAACAGTACTTTCCTGTTTGTAAATTATCAAAAAACACTCGGTAATATCGGTAGAAGTTCATCGATTAACAGCAAATCTTATAAATAAAACCGAAACGGCGTATGTATGTCTGTGGGTCTGTAATTCCCTTTTGCATTGTTGGTCATTAAGTTGCCATACAAACGAATATGTTTGAATTTTTATCGGCGAAGACATTTAGTAAAAATGCAATAAATTAGTCTTCTACTGACGTGAAGGTATTATTTGACATTTCTTTGACAACAAATTAGATTTTTTCCTTGAATTTGGACATTTTAATGGGCGAGAATGGGGCTGTCATCAAATTAAATAAAGTTTGTGATTTTATTTTTACTCTATTTTGGATGTTAGATTTTGTGATATAATTATGTCGAATGATATAACATTAAATAATTAAGGTCGCTTAGTCCGAGTGACGCCGGGTAGCAATACTAGTCTATATATATAAAAATGAATGTCTATGTATGTCCGCTATGGACTACTAAACCGCTCGACCGATCGATGTGAAACTTTACAAATTTATTGAGTGCACCCCCGCGATGGTTTCTGGCCTACCAACCCCGAAATGATATCGAATTTTTACAAATTTCTCGAGTACAATTCCGCGAAACTTTCTGGCGTACACCCCCTCCCCCACCCCACATCCTAATCCCCCCTACAATTGCTGGCGTAGCGACGCGCGCAGGGTACAGCTAGTATTATATAAAACTAATGAGCTTATAACTAAAAATGTTCATAAGCGATATTTAAACATTGTTTATTTTGATTTTTTACCAATACAAGTTATCTTACAATAAAAAATAAACGAGAAAAGCAAATATGCCCAGACAATAAGTGACGGTATAACAAGTTTTAATGAAACCTGTACAATAATCTTTTGTATTATTTTTAAATAATTATTGTTATGCTACCATGTATTTTTAATATATTATATAGTTATCAGAAATCAGAAACACGTATTTAATTTAAAAAACAAAAAAACAAAAGACGATTCATTGACAACAAAATGAAAATAAAAGTTCATGCGAATAATATGCACAGACAACATTCTAGGAAGTAAAAAATCTTCTCAATTTTAATCAATTATTTTTACTTTTTGATGATCAACCGATCACCGTAGCTAAGTGGAAACGGTATTTGTCTTCAGCACACTTCGTTTTCATGGTACAAGGGTTGTTGTATTATAATTATATGACATTTCATTAAGCATTGGAAATGATTTTAGAAGTGAATTACACTGGATTCTGTCAAGTTTTTTCAGTCAAAATCGGAATTACATTAGTCTACAGTTATTAACTGATATTAAAAGCAAAATAATACAGTAAATAATCTTGTTATCTTTGGAAACATAAACATTGTATGATTATCACCATTATTTTATTCATCTCAACCTAATCTAACTATGTATCTTAGCTGCATGTCTAAGTCAGCAATAAGAATATGATATTTACTTAATCTTGTAATTTTCCAACTGAAATATTACAATAAAAATATTAAAACATTTTAATACTTTTTCCACATAAAATGTATTGGATCAGGACCGGTTTCGCTCATGGCGAGCATTGTCAACTGATCGCCATGAGCGAAACCGGTTCTGATCCAATAAATTTTATGTGGAAAAAAAACTAAAAATGTTTTATTATAATGCCATTCCACCAAGTATTGACAGTGAACACATTAAAAGTGATAAAATATTACAATCAATAATTTTTACAAAACAATACCAATATCAACCAAAATATGTATGAGGTGCTTTCGAGCATGCTTTTGTATATGTTGTACTTGCTATTATAAAAACATATTTTTTATATCCATGGCAGTATAAACCAGAAAGGTTTCCATCATCCTTAAATGATACAATGAAAACACACATCGGCCTCTTAGAGCCTCTACTTTTCAGGAGAGCCAAAACACAGGTTTCACCATTAATCAATGTTATCTATTTTTTTAACAGACACACACTGTCTTTTCATTATTTTCAAATGGCAATGTTTTGGCTTTCTGTTTTATTTGTTTAATATGAACAAGAAAGTAATAAAATATGATACGTATCGAAATATCTTCGTATCCACTACTCGTATGAATATCTTTTTCCATGCCAAAAGGGCGTAAGTGACAAATTATTTATTTTCATAAGGGCAAAAAGGGTGAACAAATATTGTATCAATTAGAACAAATACGTTTCTCAGTTCAAGTACATCCGTGCACTTGGAATGCCTGAAGATGCCGAAAGACGAAACCCGGGTCGTTAGCGACAAAACTCATGGAAAAGTACAAAATTCAAATTTGATATTGAAATTCCATCAAGCACCCAAAGTCGAAATACTTAAATACGTGTCTATATCACTTCTTTCGATGTATTGGAAAATCATCCTTCTGACAGTCTGTGCATATTTTTTTAGTAAACCTAACTTTTGTTACGTAAAAAAATGCTACTAACGTCTTTTTCGTTTGGTTTAGACGATATTAACTTGTATCTAGTAGCATTCATAACTCAAAACCCTTGAAAATCGGAATATTCAATAAAAAAAATACACTTTGCAATTTACAAAATACAAAATACTGTATCACTGTATTTTTAGCAAAAAATATATTAAACAACATTTGCGCGTTTGTGAAAACCCAATTTGATTTTTCTTTAAATGTTAAAAAATCTATAAGTGAAACTACTTGCTGTGTGCGAGAAACAAAAACACAAAATAAAACAATTAGGACAAATTTAAGATGTTTGCCATGCTTGCAAAATGGAATAATGTTTTACGTTCACTTAAACAATTTGATAAATTAATGTTGCCATGTCTGAGAGGGTTCGAAATATTATCAAATCGGCGATCATTTTTTAGAGTCGATCAGACGGTAAGAGCACAGTTTCCCAATCGGCGGGCCGGGTCGTAAGTTCACCCGAATTGAACGCAGCGTGTTTGACGAGAGGGCTTGTGTCTACCTTATATTTTTTTTTATTAATTCCCGCATCCGATGAAGAGCATATGGATAATTTCAAAATAAATTAGTTGCAACATTTGTTTTGTAACGTTTAACCCCTTAAATATCAGTTTATTTTTGCATTTTTTCGGACAAAAAGGTGTCTTTAATTTATAGCTACTATATTTTCAACCTTGCTTTCTCCTAATGTGGAGAATACATACTCATAATGGAGTATATCTCAACATACGCTTTTCTACAAGAACTGCTACTGTTGACCTGTTGGTCTCTTTTGATGAAGGGTTCAGGAGAAGACTAGTAATTAGGTGATCACTATCACCACACCTCGTTTTTAGGATAGGAAGACTGGAAGGGAATTCTACGTACAATAATGCCTTTGAACTCACAGGTTGAATGAAAATTTCCGCACGGATATTAATATACCCATGCTACAAATTATAATATACGTACGTGAGCGTTGAGCATTCGGCTACAGAACCTTACCCATAAACAACTGACAAAGCACTTACTCTTTTACTCGGTACAACGATGTTTACATAGCAAAGCCATTTAAATGCAATAGAATCTGTTTAAAGCTCACAAAGCTGTTTAAAATCACCCAATATCTTTTACTTAAAGCTGCCAGTTTTAGATTCAGTCATTAACTCACTCATTAAGTCACTTAACAAAATAGGATACGAACAGTTTTGCCAGAATATGCCGATAAGCTAAACCCGGATCGTACTGAGCGACAAAACTAAATGAATCCGACTTCATTATGAAGATAAGAGATTTATTCAACCTTGTAACCTTGCATAACGCTTACTATTTAATTGAGAATATTATTTTTGATTAATTATCTTAAAAAAAATAATCATTTGACGAGTATTCAGTTTATTTATAAATTATAGAGGAGGATAAGAGGGGAGTAGGGATTCCAACTCAGATATTCGATATCCGGATATAGTCGCCTCTTTTGAGCTATTCGATATTCGGATATAAGGGAAAATATCCGGATAGTATTCGTATTCGAGGAAAGACCACATCACAATTTCTCCACATTTCAAGAATAGATATGAATATCCCAGGTAGTGGTTTTTTTGCCTTCGCCCAACTCGGGTGCTATCAATATCTTATCATAATACTTTATTTTAACGAACCGGCTAGAACTCGGGTCTAAAAAAATCTTTATCGCAGTAATGTCATTTATTATGCAGCTGCAAATTTTAAATATTGTAATACAATGGAACGGTATTGAAATACATATGTATTTACATATGTAATTTGTCTCTATCTAAGATTTAACAAAAGTGGGAAAAGACTTAGTCTTAAATTATTATAAAATGTATTTAAGTGAACAAGGAAACGTTGATTGTGCACAATCTCTATTTGCGTGCGAGTTATACGATTATTTATTAAAAACTTAGAAATCGAGACCACTGTCGGCTTGCATAATGAGCAAGAAGCAACTGGCAATTTCTTGTTTATTAAAATATGTTTTTTAAATCATAATATTGTTCATTATTACATATAATACTATTGTACAACATTTTAGCCATGTCAAAACTATCCGGACATCCGAATAGCTTAAGTTTTACTATTCGACATCCGAATAGTTGATTTTGACGAATAGTTGGAATCCCTAGAGGAGAGGTATTCAAATAAAATTGACAATCCGTGGTTCGTTGTAAAGTTGATAACTACCCATTCCCCAAACATCTCTCACTTCTTATGTCAACATTAACACTATCAGTCCGGCAGATTTGGACGATGTATTGACGCATTGACGAGAAATTGATAACAAAACTCATCGGTTTAATTTGAGTGTATTTTTTTGTCATAAAGCAGTGATAAAAAGTCCAGATTATAATATTAAACAAAAATGGTCGAGAGAATGCGAAAAAAATCCTTGCTCGGTGCCACGGTACAGTTGGACTCCATCCTCGAGGATCTGGGAGGCTTTGGAAGATATCAGATCATCAATTATGTGCTTATTGTAATCCCGGTTGTCATGTTTGGTCTCACGAATGGTTCCTTCATATTCACAATGGTTGCCGAACCCTTCAGGTTAGTACAATAATTTAAATTATTAATACTTTCGATGGATTCGACGGTAACTTTGTGGAATTTCATTTTAATATATAATTTAAAATAACTTTGATTGTTCCGCGTATTGTGTTACTACATATGACACGTGTTTCGTATCTTTTAGAGGCATCTTTGGCCTTACTATCGCAAAGGTTGTTTAGTAAGAAAGAAAGACGTATTCTTTTATTCTAAAATGCTAAATTACAAAAATGGAGTTTTAGGAATATTCCTTTTTACGGGAAGCAAGGAGGGGAGGATAGAAACATATCAAACAATAATTATACTTCTTATGACGCTAACCTTACAAAATTATTAACTAATGAAATGCTATCGATTGTGAAGGGTTAAACACATTGGAAATAAATTAAGCAGAGGCAAGCAACCTGTCCTATTTTTTATTAACCATATTCGCATCCAACTTGGAGCATATGGACTCACGGAGCTTATCTTAATATGGTTTTTCTACTAGAACTGTTTGTTACTCAGTTTCTCACTTTAAGTAACTCGTTTTTCCGAAGAGAGTATGGATTTAAAGTATACTAGAACTAGGAAAGGAAAATGGTTAGCTAATCGCTCTTGCTACGTGCCCCTCTTTTTTTTGAGATCGGAAAAGTGGGAAGGGATTTTTTTAACAACACCCCCGAGTTGAATTGAACCCGGGCAGTCCGATACGGAAGCCAACAACGTTAACCACTACACCAATGACCGCACATTATGGTGTTATATAATAATACTTCCTTACTGTTGATACATTTATTTATTTCTAAAACTGTTAATTTTTAAATATTTATTTATTTTAGGATATATTTATTTTAAATTGTATATACATATGTTACAGTGAAACTGTTTTCTCAGTGAAAATATATTCTTCTCCAAGCTGTCATTGCAATTAAATTGGACCACCCTATCTTCAGCCCAATGTTTGTCTGTGTTTTTCTTTAGTTCTCTTTTTATGAAAGGGACTATTTGCTGATTTTGTTTCATTGAAGCAAACCAAAATTTTAGGCCGGCGAATCATCGACTTGGGCCAATAATTTCAATGATCGTGACCAGTGTTATCATGTTGTCATACAAATCTATTACTTGATACATTTTTACTGAGAATACAGTTTCACTGTAACATATATAAACATTCTTATCATTGGGGCTTATAAATCTCCGAGTATAAATTATAATAAAAAATCATTTTAAAGTTGTTCCATTATTGCATAGTAATAATATAATAAGGTAAATGTACCAGTAGCTGACCGCTAAAGAGAAAATTTCAACAAAAATAACGATTAAGGTTAAGCATTGTACCGAATGATTGCAAAGCAACTAACTATACTCATATTGGATCATATGTCTTAATTAATATTATGTAACAAAAATTACGAAAGGGCCTGCTTAAAAAAAGTTGTGTTAAATTATTTAAAGCCATGTTCCTGTTTCAGTAGTTGACCATGTATCTAATCAGGGGGCTTTATAGCGAACTTTCTGTCAGAGTTGCCTCAGGGCTTTCTATCTCACCACTCTTGGTTGAATCAAGTAGCAATGGGTGGTTCAGGAACAAGGTACACACCGTTTCTAGATTGATCACTTAAGAAATTTGAAGAAATACACTTTCCTCACTAGGTATTATTTTCAAATGGCCACTGTGGCACTCCATTGGCTATATGGTGATGTGTTAGTCTTAGTCTTAAGTCAGTGGCTCATTCCGACCACAGATGCCTTAACCTGTCTGAACTTTACAATTTAGAGCAATCCCAAATCTGCATTTCCTATTTTGGGCCATTTTATTCTCAAAAGGTCAACTTCTGGTACATGGTCAACTACTAGTACATTTACCTTACCCTAGCGTCTAATTATTATGTACGCTAGGCAACACCATCCATACTAGACAGGCGTAGCATAAATTGTCGTAGAGGACTGTACTACGATACATATTTAAGCGTAGCATGTATGTTTAATTCATCTAACTGCGCGTTGCAGTACTTTGAAAAGCACAGTGATGCACAACACATTTTAGGAGAAAGGTCAGATAATCGATTACCGGATAGTTCCAGGGCCGCATGGGAAAACTTGATTAAATTATAAAATTTTTAGCTTATTTAAAATTGTATTATTTTATATTGTTCTTCCAACGTTCGTAAAAAGTTCTGACGTAAAAAGGTGATAATTGTCATATTGGGCCCCACGAAATGTCATTGCGGGCTGCAGGTTTTGCATTACTGTTCTTACATATATGATAACTTATAACTATTGAATTACGCAGTTACCAGAATTTTAGAGAATATCTGCAAACTTTTTTTACTAATTTATTTGATTATCATTATTATTTCCATAATTAGATTATTAATTCTCAACAGAATGGTTCGAGTTGTGAAAAAATAAGTAATTTTAAATATTTCTACTTGCTCATTGTTACAAAGTACATACTTTGAAAAGGTTCTTATTAACATTTTTGCCTAAAATGACCTTTTGGTCAGAAAAGCTTTTATTTACTGCTTTCTATCATATGTATGTATTTATCTATTCTTGAATAACGAAGTTAGTAGAATTCCAGAGTTGCACTGCATCTAAACTTCCAACGCTCATATCTCAAAACAGTGTCAAGAGCATTTAGAACCTTTTCAAAGTAAGGTGTCGAGGTGACTGAGATTCTTAGATGCACCGTGTGGCGGCCATATAAAAAGAAAAAACCAGGGCTGTGGAGTCGGTAAAAAAAAGTTTATCCAGTTAGTCCAGCATTTACCAAAAAAAAAAATTATTATAATAGAAGATCCTAAAGAATACTTCGCAATAAGTATGAAATCGAGTTGTTTTAATTTACAGGAGCAAAAATGCAACCACAAACTACACAAATAATAATATTATACAGATAGAGACAGTCACAAAAGTTTATTATTTGTTTAAAATAAAAAGAATAATTTTAGTATAGGCTAATATTTAAAAAAAAATATATCTTATTTCAGAACTCATACAATAATTCTTCAGATTTAATCATTTTGATTCCACATTTTATAATAATCCACAAGAACTCAATGAGTAAAGTCAAAACATAAAATTATAAGCCAGTATGTATAAATTTTTTGTGCTTAGCTCGAGAGGTTTGGGATTCTATCCCGTGACCATATATCCATAATTTACCAAAACATATATGTATTTGAATATCGAAATATCAATCATTAAAAACTTAGTGTGACGTAAGTAAGCATCAAGTTGTTCGAAGAATGTATTGAATGAGTTGCTTTTAAAATAAAAATATGTTCACCTATAACACTAATATGACGATTGCATATTTAAATATATTGTCGTCATAGCTTTGGTAAAAAGCGTCAAGTCGGTAATGCCGTACGTATTGAGTAAATTGATGTCGGATATATGTTGTATTCCAATGGCATAACTGCTAAACAACTAATAATTTGAATATCTTTACAATAATTCATGTTGAGCAATGAATGCATTTGAATATACATATGTAGTTAATATATTTTCATTTAAGCATTAATTTTAAAACATATGTTTTAAATTTTAATATTTACTGATACAAAATTGCGCCGTTTTTATAATATGTATGTTGTCATAATTTGTTTGGCGAAAGTCATCGGAAAAACTTCAGTCGGCCATTTTGATGAAGCTGCGCATGTGACACGAAGTCGTAAACAATAATTTGAATATGGAAGAGTTTTATTTATTTATTTATTTATTCATAAAAAAATACAAAGCATGACATTACAGCTCACGCCAATACGCCATGCATTTGACAAATGTATTTACATATACATACATACTTGTATACACATAATAAAAATTACAAATTGTTATTATAAGAACAGAGAGAAAAAAATTATAAAATCACATTAGAAATTTTAAAGATGTCAACCGAGTGAGTTCCGACAAAATCAAATTTTATTCAGAAAATATAGTATTCGTCTGAACTCACTCACGTCAATATGAAATATGTCGACATCCGAAGCAATGCCGTTTAAAATTATTAAAGCTCTTCCCAGAGGCATTCCCATTGGCAGACTAGTTCTACCCCTTGGAAGAACAAACAACTCATGCTCACGATTCCTCAAAAAATTATCAGTAACATTCAATTTAACATTTTCAAGAATGGTGGAATTCTCATTTTGGCCTCGGATAAGCCGAAAGAAATATAATGCCAAGTACATTTCTCTTCGAGCATTCAAACTATTGAAAGTGAGCATCCCTAAGAGAAAGTCTGTTGGATAAAGCCATGGGTAGTATCCATATGTCCTCAAATAGAGAATTCTCAAAAATTTCTTCTGAACCCTCTCCACCATAAGAACACAGTTTTACCGTTATTATCCCATAACACTATTATTTGACAGATTTTTGAAACCATTTCAATGAAATAAATACATCACTTAAATATGGGTTTCAGTTTGGCTAAATGGCCAGCCATGTAGCCAAGTGGTCAATGTTGTTGGCTTTGATTGCGGTGTTCACCGTTTGAATCCCAGTACGGATAGTTACATAACTTGCTTTTTTTATCGATATATGAATTTGCATTCAGAGGCACAGATGTATACATTCCCTTCCACCCATCCAATTATAAAATAACTAACTAATATGCATGTCACAGCCAATGTTCCCTCTAAACTGAGGGTTGAGCTGCACGGAAAACTCAAAGAACGAGCAAGCCAATTCAACAAATGCGCGGCATAATTTCAATCATCGAGCAAATTTAGTTGAAATGATTCATTAGGAAGTCATATGCTACACATTGCGAGCGGGCACGGATTAAATAATATATTTTTTAAATACTTATTTGCTCATCTATAATATATTTGAAGTAATATTTATCAATTGAAGCGTTAAATTCAGCAACTATTCGTGTACGCGCCAACCTGGGACGAGTACGTGTGGTTTTCAAACTGCTGCGCGGCCATACACGCAGCTTTGAGGGAACATCGGTCACCCTGTCATCCTGGAATTCTCTTACTTTCTTTGAATGAAAGTGATTGAGCGAGTGAGTAACAAGCAGTTGTCGTAGAATAGCTTTTGTTAAGAAAAGCTCTATTAAGAGTACGTATTATGTTCTCAAATTAAAAGTGGACATGGTAAAAAGAGTCTCATGAAAATTATCTGTGATAATAAATTTATTCATCTTAAAATAATAAACCAGAGACAATAAATATGGCTTCTTATAATACGAAAGATCTTCCTTGTTTCAAAAATGCTACTGTTCATTGATTATCTTTGGTATTTCTAAAGTAAACATTTGCATAAACACATAATCATTCGATGTTTTTCAAAAACTCGTTATGAAATTCGAAAAACGAAAAAATTAACACCGTTAAAATTAGTATTAATTTCACACGAGTATAAAAATTCCAAAATTTATTATAGGTTATATTAATGCACGGTTTTCTTGTTATTGTTAATTCGTCTACGCCGCTACGTCTCGATGTTTATTGTATTTGAAATTTTTCACCATTGTTATCAGATTACCGACCATTTAAAGGTTGATCAACCAGTTACCCGTTTATCAGTCACGCACGGTTTGTTGAATAAATCACTCAAATCTTTTGTCACAAGGACCAGTTGACTTTCAACCGTCCTGTAGATTAACACGATGTGCCTTCTTCAAGAAGCTTTATTGACAATTAACATATACATTACATATATTAACGTGATTTATACTAAACATAATTTGGTGATTTAAAACTGTGATAATATTACTCATATCGTTTGAATTAAAAATAAAATGGTCGAAAAGAATAGACAGAATTCGTTAGTTGGTACCACGCTTCAGCTGGACTCTATCCTCGAGGAGTTGGGAAACTTTGGACGATATCAGTTCGTAAACTATGTGCTAATTGTTATTCCTATTGTATTATCTGGGTTAGCGAACGGTGCCTTCATATTTACAACGGCCGCCGAACCCAGCAGGTTAGTAAAATAATTTTAAAACACACTATTCTTTACCCATCGCTATCATCAACCACTTACTAACTACCCCTGGATGCAAGATTGTTTTCGACTTAATTAATTAAACAATATTTATTTTTTTACTGCCACGTTTACTTCTTTGGTTTTTTTATCATTGATCTATGTATAATCTAAGCAAATAGGCCAACTATTTTGGGTGGATTATTAATTAAATACACAATATTGTATTTATGTTACAGTGAAACTGTATTCTCAGTGTAAAATGTATCAAGTAATAGATTTGTATGACAACATGATTTCACTCGTCACGATCAGGGTAATTATTGGCCAAGTCGATGATTCACCAGCCTAAAATTTTGGTTTACTTCAATGAAACAAAATCAGCAAATAGTCCATTTCATAAAAAGAGACGCAAAGGTAAAAACACAGACAAACATAGGGCTGAAGATAGGGCGGTCAAATTTAATTTCAATGACAGCTTGGAGATGAATTTATTTTCACTGAGAATACAGTTTCACTGTAACATATACATTATTAACAAGGCCATTTAGCTCGAATTAAAAAAAAGTTTACGAATTAGCAAATATACAAATTCTTTATGTGGATGTATTCATCTCATTAATATGCGATAAAATGCAATGGTTGTATGTATTATTATCATGGGTAATTTTAAAAATCAGATTGCGGAATTTATATTTGAGTGTAGTACTTATTAGTTTTAAAATAAGATCACCATTTTTATGTTGGAGCTATGTAGTTTGGCAATTATTTTTTTATGCAATATACAGTTGAACTGTTCTAATTAAAAGACAATTTATTTACAAAATAAATGAAGCTGTACACTGTTAGTTAACATCAAAGTGATATTCTAATAATATTAGCAATACTTTGAGAATAGAGAGTCTTTCACTCGAAGCTAAATAATGTATAACTTTCTTATTTGAATTTATTGTATCATACAATAATTTTAAAAGCTTATATTTAACTTACATATTAAAGTGACAGTTTCAGTCACGTTGAGGTAGATGTTTTAGCGTGACTATGTGATTAACAAATGGTAAAATAAATAATGTAAAAATAATATGTGTGATTTAGAACCTATTTGATCTCTCTTGAGATAATATTGAATTACTCACATACCAATAAAAAGATGAAGCCAAATAATTGTGAGAGCTTTCAGTATATTCACAGTCTAAGCAGATAATTTTAATAAATATCACTGTTAACGTGTTAACTGTCAATAGTTTTCACTTAGACGTGAGTGAGTTCAGACGAGTAATATTTTTTTATTTATTTTTACGTTGATTTTGTCGGAACTCACTCGGTTGACTTTTTTGCCAATTTCTAATGTATTTAGCATTTTTTTTTGCCTGTAAACCATATTTTTTTGTTTCTTCCAATGTTTTAATCTTCTTTCAAATTGCAAAAGCAATAAACATATAAATAAATAAATTCGGTCCTGGTCCGTGGTGCAGTGGTCAAGTCATTCCAAGTCAAGGCTTCCGTGACGGACTGTCCCAGCTCGATTCCCGATACGAGAAGTTTTTCAGTCGATAAATCGGTTCTGTTCGAAGAAAATAGATTTTTGTCTAGCGAGAGCGATTAGCTAACCACTAGTCCTGTTCTGGTCCTCGTATCCTTTCAATCCCTACTGCTAATGTTCGAAAAAGCGAGGCTGAGCAACTGAGTAACAAGCAGCTCTCGTAGAAAAAACATATGTTGAGATAATATCCATGAAGAGTCTATATCAGTGGATCTCACGTAAAATTTGGACGTGGCCGCATTAGGAACATCAGCGGTCTTACAAAAATGTCTGATGGCCGCACCAAATTTCTTTTTTGTCAAAAATAATAATCATGCATGTATTTGAGTTTTGCGAACTGACAATTCGTGATGCATAATACAATGCATCTAAAATATTAAATTTTCAGTGTCATTGTTGAAAAATAAACATGTAAAAACACATTTTTTGTAATATCAATATTAACTATCAAGCTGTTGGTGGCCGCACGTGAGAACCACTGGTCTATATGCTCCAAGCTAGGAGCGGATATAGTTCGCTCT
The DNA here is from genome assembly GCA_028554975.1 of Himalopsyche kuldschensis. Taxonomy (NCBI): domain Eukaryota; kingdom Metazoa; phylum Arthropoda; class Insecta; order Trichoptera; family Rhyacophilidae; genus Himalopsyche; species Himalopsyche kuldschensis. The sequence continues at coordinate 19,905,646 of JAHFWI010000010.1, read as the reverse complement.
TCCTATACTTCTTCGATGTATAATTTAAAAGTGGGCGATACCTGTCCTGATCTTTATAAAATGGCGTGTTGAAGTATTACAAAAGGTGTGTTTAATTTACACTTAATATTACATAATTATGACAAAGCAATATAAATACATCAAAAGAATGATACTTATTTTCCAAAATCGTAATTTCCACACTATGAAACCAGTTTATTTAATAGTGGTATATTTATTCTAGTACATCGCATCTGTCTTAATTTTGTGATAATTATGCTAACATATATTTTATCAACACGTTCCGCGACCGAAATAATTTGTTTCGTACGATCATTATCGCATTTCACATGAACATATTATTTCTGAGTAAATAATGAATGCTGAAAATCTGTCGTATTAATTATATTATAAGTCATTTTTACAACGTTGTATCAATATTGCATAGTAATATTATCACATCGTAGCATTCGCATTATCACGTGCGTTAGATCAGTGTTCCCCAACCTTTCTACCCCTGCGGATCGGTAAAAAAAGGGAAAAAATCGTGGACCACTAATACTGGAAATAAAAATGTGCTTTATGGAATTTCAATAGCGTGGAACTGCCTCCTAATTTAATATGTGGGTTTTGTCAGGTGTATTATTAACATTTAAAATATTGGATAAATTAAAAAGTTTAAGTTTTTGCGATATAACAATCTCTTGCTTGCAGAATTATGACGAGAAGGCATTAGAGAATCGATATAGGCCGGGAGCTATTCTTCTCGATGACCCTCCCTAGGTAGAAACACAACAGTAAACTGACTTCTCAACTGTAGCGATCGCGCCCTCCTGTCGGCAGCGATGGGAATGGAATGACAGCAAATAAAATTCAAAAGTTTAAACATTTAGAGACGAAGGAGACTGGAAGAACTTTGTTTGATTTTTGTACTTTTCCATGAGTTTTTTCGTTAACGACATGGGTGTCACTTTTCGGCATCTTCGGGCATTTTAAGTACACGAATGTACTTGAACTGACGCGTAGTAAACAATTTTTATCGTTTATATACAAAAATAAAAGTATATCGCTAAGTTTAATTGTTATGAACGTAATCTTTATGAAAATTTTGATGTATGTAAATGAGTTTCAATGAATTATGTGGGTAAATTATAATTATCGCGTATTTTGAATGTAGTAGGTATCACAAATACTAATTACCAGATAGTAACATAGAAATTTCGATAAATAATTCGTGGGTTTTATCCGACTTATTATTATTGAATTGATTGATTTCAAGTGTTTGAGTTTATAATAAATAATTGAAATTTGGTTGTTTGTGGCTCGGTGGAAAGTCTCTGCGGCCCAGCACTGGGCCGCGGACCACTGATTGGGGAACACTGCGTTAGATAACAACGTTTATAGGTCAATGTAGCAAATTGCCTCTTCGTAGAGGACTAAAGCTATAATAAATTGTTCAGTCGCTGTTGAACCAGAAGAGCAGATCATGTTGAAAAATGAATGAATTTGTTCTTGGAAGAATGACATCTATGAGTCAATGAGCAATAGTTATTTTTAACGGTTTTTTTACAAACGCTCGTCAATTTTGAGTTGATGCAAAAGTTTTGTCGTTTTTTTTTTTAAATAAATAAATAAAAAACATTTTTGTACTTATTCCACATATAGTATATTTTTTCAAGATCAGAACCTGTTTCGTTCATCGCTATCATCTGATAAATATAAATGTATATGAAATTGAGAAAGACTTTTTCAAATTGTTTATCAATGTAATCAATAATCTTATTTCCATCGTCTGCTACTACTTTCTCCCGCCTCAACTTGCAATATATATATGTATGTGTCTACTAATCCTAGTATATACCATAAAAAAGTGTATACAGAAGGTTCACATTAAGTTTCATCTCAATCAATTTTGTTCAACTTGAGATATCATGGCAACCATTTTTTAACATTGAAAATATGCAATAAAAAACGGCTTTTTCAGAATCGTAGACCAGAATACCCCCTTAAGTTACCTCTTGCTTTTAAGAAAGCATTTACAATAAACCTCTCGCATGCGACTCAATGTCCGCTTCTAGAATCGAGCACCAAGAATCGGGCTAATTTTAATACGAAGGAAGAAAATAAATTTTATATTTTTACTACCTAGTGTAAGATAAATTGCATCGATTATCATAGAAATTGATATTAACAGTAAATTTTAAATTCCTGACACAAGTACGTAAAGGTGTCAATTTGATTTATTCCCATTAGCATATAGACAAAAACAAATATTTTTCCTCATCGGCAGAATAGAAAGTAAAAAAAACAAACAATAAAGCCCGGTATATACGTGCAGATTTCAACACCCAACGGAAAGAACCTGTCAAATGATTTTTTTTTATTATTTTCAGTGTGTAATCAAGCGCTCGTGTTACGTATTTCTATGGTGTATCATATTCACTTGCTGGAATGGCATAATATTTAAAAATATTAATGCATTTTTTTGTACGCACTACACATTACGTTTATTAGGATCAAGACCGGTTTCGCTCATCGTATAAATAAATGTGTTCATTTTTTTTACATATAATATTACGTCACGACAAACTCTTTGGGGGGAAATGATTTAAAAATAAAGATTTTTGCGGCAAAGAGATTAAAACAGAAAAATATTTTTAAATTATTAAAAAATGAATTCGAATTGAAAAAATTAATGAACCCATAGGAAATAAATTAAGTGGTGGCGAGTGTCCTGCTGATTTATGATGTATTTTTTAAAAATACTTCATGAATGATAATTCTTTTATTTATTTCTAAAAATTCTTTTTTATTTACTCGATGAAGTATTTCTACATCACTACTTTGATTACAAATGTGATTTTTTTCTATTACTTAAGTGATTTGCAAACTTCTGAAAAATCGTTACTTTTATGACATCGTGTCAACCTGTCTGCCCTACATAAAAAATATTGGCAGTCTCCACAAGAGACGCGATAGATACCACTCTGTGACAATTATTCTACGCGATCTGCACTGCTTAATAAGATTTTACCTAAATTATTAACAGTATAAAACAACTGAAAAAATCCTAATGAAAATATTATTGATGTATTAATTTCAACAATTGTGATTCAGAAGAATAAATATCAATTTTAATGGAGGACAATACGTGTTGCACTTTGTTTAAATATCTAAGATTTCCATTTCAATATTACTTACGTTGCCAATTTTTTAGATATACAAATAATATATGTCTTTCATTATCTTGTTCAAATAATTAATTAGAACAGAAAGTATACCATATGTCACTCACAGTTACATAAATACACAGTATAATATAAATGCCATTATTTTTGTAATTTTAAATTGAAATTAATAAATTAAAATGACACTCTCAGATGTTAATAAATCATACATTCAGATAAGGGAATAAAAGTATTTTAAACCTTTAAATTGAGTTTAATATATATTTCTTCATTCTACTTTCTCTTAAATGTTTTAAGTGTTCTAAGACAAAAGTGGTATTAGAATTAAAACAGCTATACTTACAGTATGCATTTATAAAAATATATTAGTGTTCTTCTATCACTTTTTTTTAACATGTCCGCTCCCAGCACGGAGCATATGGACTTCTTACGGAGTTTATCTCAACATATGTTTTTTTCTACGAGAACTGCATGTTACTCAGTTGCTCAAACTTTCCTTTAAAACGGACAACTTATATCTGACAGTAATCTTATATATAAAACCGAAATGGGGATGTATGTCTGTAATTCCCTTTTGCATTGTTGTTGCAAGTTCAAACAAACGAATTGATTTCGCTAGCGAAAGTTTCGACGGTAAATTTGTTTCGTTATCAATGTGTGTGTAGAGACTCCAAGTACTCGAGTATCGAGTAGTACATATATTTATTTATTTATTTATTGGCAAAAAACTATTAAAAATACATGGCATTACAGCAAGCGCCAATGCGCCATGCATTTGAGAAATTAATAAAGATTACATAAAATATTACACAAAAATAAGAAACAGAACAGAAACATATTATTTACATAAGAAAACATAATTTTAAACAAAGCATCAAGTTCACTGCCGAAGATGTCAACATCAATAGGCAGCGCATTTATCAGCCGAATAGCCCTTGCAACTGGAGATTCAAAAGACCTACGTGACAAACAAGTTTTGACAAAGAAAATTGATTTGTCTTTGTTACGACCACGTAGGTAAAAGCTGGGAGCATGCAAATTTAAATTTTCAAGGATGTCAGGGTTATCAACTTGGCCCCGAAGATATATATAAAACCGAAACGGCGTATGTATGTCTGTGGGTCTGTAATTCCCTTTTGCATTGTTGGTCATTAAGTTGCCATAAAAACGAATATGAAAGAAAATATGTTTGATTTTTTTTTATCGGCGAAGACATTTAGTCAAAATGTAATAAATTAGTCTTCTACTGAACTTTTCCCGGCTTTTATTAATATAATTATGTTTTTATTTACGTGAAGGTATTATTTGACATTTCTTTGACAGCAAATTAGATTTTTTCCTTGAATTTGGACATTTTAATGGGCGAGAATGGGGCTGTCAATATATGAAAGGGGCTTGTGAAATGTCAATGCCAGTCTGAAATGTTCATTTTAATTCCATTTTAATTGACCTAGACTTTTTAATTTTGAAAAAAGTTGTTTCAACTTGGCCCGTCTGAATTTACGCGCCGAGCTGAACATAACCCCAAACTGGTCCGAGCGAAGCCGGGTTCGAATACTAGTGTAACTATAAAAAGAATTAATAAATCAGTTTAAAAATTTTACATAAATGATATCAAATTGTTTATAATTAAAGTTTTAACCTCTTTCTTTTTACAATAACTATAAGACAGTTATTAAAAAAAATTATACCACATTCAAAATGAGTAAAATTTTCCATAATTTAATTCAATTGATTCTAAAATTTATGTGAAATATGTTTTTTTTACAGTTTATTGATTGCATTTGGCATTTACTTGGTAGAACTCCATTATAACACGGTGAAGAAAATAACAATGTATTAAAGTTCTACAGAAATTATTTTATATATTTGTTGATTGTTATTTCGGCTTATGACATCGTCAGGACGATGTGTAAACATGCATTTACTTATTGATATATACTGTTGTAGACAGCGTACACAAAACATCTTCTTTCCTGTTCTACCATTCTAATTGTAAATATATGGTAATAATAAGTTATTAAATGTTTTTTACAGATGCAAAATACCAGAGTGCGACGGGAGCAACGTGGAATTTGGTCCAAAATGGCTGCCGAACGCCATTCCCTACTCGGATGATATATATGACAAATGCTCCAGATATGGGTTGCAAAAATATCCAATAATATCAAATAGCTCTTCATCAAATGGAAGCGTATTGGAAACTTGTCCTAGTGAATTGTTTGACAGAAATGTTACATTAAAATGTGATTCGTGGGTATATGGAGAACATCTAACAGTCAATAGTGAGGTAAGCTATGTTGACATATATTATTTTAATTTATTTATTTATTCAAGAAAATACAAATCATGGCATTGCAGCTGACGTCAATGCGCCATGCATTTGACAAATATATTGACACCGCCTTATGTGGTGGGTCATCAGAACTCTCTCGAACGATCTATTTTTCACCTCAGTCTATGAGTTTAAGTCGATATCAGGAAATAAATTCATTCTTATAATAATCCATATTGAAATCTATAGCGATGCAATGTAGAGTTATTTCAATTTCTCTTATCTCTTGACGCCCGACAATGCATGTGCTTCATAAAAAGTTCGTAAGGCGATAAATAATCCCTTATCGGCGGGCGCACGTGTTAACGATTTTTGAAACGGCCATTGTTTTTCTTTCTAAAGTAACCGTTTGTTTTCATACAGCAGTGAGAGATTGGACTGCATTGAGAATGCACGCGCCTAATCCTCTCCCTAAGAATTAAATTCGAGTCAAATTCCTGATATCTTCTTCGCTATCGTAATATTTGTGTGTTGTATAACGTCTGTGTAAACTATAAACAATTAAATAATGGATGCTAACCGCAACCACATAACGCTTTGAGATCGTCTTTTCTTTATAAGAGTACCATGTTTCTCCTACTCCGTCCCCAAAATCCCTCTTCCTGAGTGTCGGATAGGAGGCTCCTTCTCGATTTACGAGGGAGCCGGAATAAAGGTCTTCTATACCTATATCTTCTATATCTTATAAACATTTCACTTTTAATGTGTTCACTATCAATACTTGGTGAAAAGGCTTTAATAAAACATTATTATTTACATTTGCCAAGTACATTTCTCTTCAAGCATTCAAACTATTGAAAGTGAGCATGCGTAAGAAACAGTCAGTTGGATAATTTTAATATTATTGAAAATTCTTATTTGACCTTGTTAATTTAGCATTTTGTATATAAGTGCTATAGGGGGCACTATAGGAGGGAACGCTATATGGAGGCTAACTGTACTTGGATATATGTATATCATTCATCATCATTGTAGAAGCATATATAATGTGACCATTTATTTTTGTCCTCAAAACGGGACATCTACCAATTTTTACGTATTAGTATGTATATTCAAGAAAACACGTATTTTTTTTTATAGTTTTTATGTATTAATAAAAAGAGAAGGAATGTTGATAAAGAAAATAACAGGAATAAATAATATAAATATGAAAAAAATTATGTTGTTTTATATTTTTCTGAAGTATAACTGGGTTTCCTTTTAAATAAGAATGGAGTTCTTGGCAGGATTTTTTAAAAATATTTTAATTAACATCATCGCTTTAAGTACTTCGACTTGTAATTGTGTTTTTTCTGTCGTCCACAACTTATTCATCTGTGAAAAGACTCTTTCTACGGGTGCATTTGTTCCGGGCAAGCATAACATGTATTCAATGTTTACTCTAAAGTTTTTATGGTTCAAGTTATTATTACGAGAGTCGATTTTTTGCACTTTTATAAAAATTGTTACCATGTGTTGCCCTCTTTTTGAAAACGGGACATTTCGACGTCCCGAAGCTGTACTTGGGGACAACGGGACAGGCTACCTAAAAACGGGACGTATGGTCACTTTCAGCGTATATGAACAAGTTAATGTCATAAAGCTGTCAAAGTCAAAGTTTGAGAAACATTAGAAAGAGTCTGAGTCATGTTTTTGGTTAATGTTGGAGTCGGAGTCGTATTTTTGGTAAATGCTGGAGTTGGAGTCGTATTTTTTTTTAACTGCTACACAGCCCTTAATTTTTGCAATTAATTGATGACAATAACAATAATTATCAACTGATGACTGATTCATCAGTTGATAATGATCAGGTCCTGATACAATAAATTCTATGTGGAATAAGTACTAAAAATGTGTTACTATTTTTATTATAATGCCATTCCACCAAGTATTGACAGTGAACACCATAAAAGTGATGATTGATAACATTTGAAGCTCAGTTAAGCTCAACTATAGTTAAATAATAATCAACTTTTTTCTTCTAGTTTGATCTTGGCTGCGAAATATGGAAACGCACATTGGTTGGTACGATTTCCATCGTTGGCCAGTTCATCGGAATGCCTCTGACGGGTATTTTGTCTGACAGGTATGGAAGGCGTACGGCTCTCGTTGGAGGAGCTGTCCTCAGCGGAATATTCGGAGTGGTCATGTCCTTCTCGCCTGACTATTGGTCATTCTTGTTCTTGAATTTGCTGGTGCCGATACTTGGATCTGGAATGTACAGCTCTGCATATATTCTAGGTTTGTTTATAACAATATTCTATCCGTGTGCTATAGATATACTTCCAGCCAGTTTCTTTTAAATAATTATAATAGTCTCGTATTTTTCCCGTCTGAATTTTAATAAAGTTTCTAGATCATATGTTTTATTACATTGGTCTGAATTTATATTAAATACTCATGATGTAAATTTCACAATATAGAGAGCAGAACAAATAATTTGTGGTCAGAATTTATATAGAATGGTCACAATTTTAATAAAAGTGGTCATATTTTGATTTTATCCTAACCTAACATAACCATTATTAATTTCATTCAGACCGCTAATATTTTTATTCTGACCAAAATTAAATTTTTCTGACCAAAAGTTTATTTCAATTCTGACCTTTTAATTTGTTGCCATTATAATTCTGAAGATAATTAATATATTCTACCACTGTAAGTATGAGAATTATTGGAAACACTTTACTTTTGAAGCTATTTAATGACAGCTGACTGCAAATGAATAACTCGACTTGCCTCTTTGAGGTGGATAATGAATAAAGTATGAGTGAGTAAGATTTATATCATGAAGACATGAATGTTTTACAATCTTTTCTACAAACCTCTTAATCCGACCATAAAGAAATAAGTCTAGAGAAATTGAATAGTCATTTTTAGACTCTATTTTCTTCTCTAATCTTCATTCAAAAGAAAAGTCCAGCAACTTAAAATTCTCCATGTTATTAGCAGTCAAAACATAGAAAAAGTTCTAATAATATAACACTACCTTTATTTTCTCCAGGTATTGAGCTAGTGGGTCCAAGGTACCGAGTGCTAGGGAGTACAATAATCAGCTCGTTCTACGCAGTCGGAGAAACACTCTTAGGGCTATCGGCCTGGTACTTCCCATACTGGCGTGTACTATACAGAATCATTTTCATTCCGCCAATTCTCATGATGTGTTACATGTGGATAATATCTGAAAGCGTCAGATGGTTGATGAACAAGGGAAAAACTGAAATGGCTGGTAAAATCCTGGCCAAGGCAGCTAAAGCGAACGGAAAAATACTGTCAGAAGACACTTTGCAGAAGTTGTACAGGAGTGCAGAGGTTGATGCGAAAAAGAATGAAACTGCAAACAAATCCGGGCTGGCGCAGGTCCTAAAGTCGAAGATCTTACTGATAAGGATGCTCTGCTGCTGTTTCTGGTGGATAACGTGCACTTTTGTCTTCTACGGCTTGTCTTTGAACTCTGTAAGCATTGCTGGAAACTCGTACATGAACTACATCTTGGTGTCGCTGATTGAAATTCCAGGATATATCTGCTACTATTTCTGCATGAACCGATTTGGCAGACGTATTACTTTGTGTGCAACATTTTTGGGAAGCGGTATTGCTTCGGTTTCGTTTGCGTTTGTTCCAGATGGTGAGTTAAATTTTGTAAATATTAATATCATTACTTGAAAGCAAAAGCATTTTTTTCCTTGCGTGAGTTAGGTACTTGCAATGAAATAAGGCTTCTTGAATAATATATCAAATATTTTTACTAAAGCCACACAAAAAAAATGCAAAACACGGTTCATCAAGTCCTTCACTCCGAAAGAATAATACTTCATTTTTCAAGTACAGAGTAAATTTTTAGAATTGATTATAAACCACTTCATTTATTCTGTTTTAAAATATTTTTTCTAATTCTAACTCTGTATTGAAATTAATTCCAGGATTATTATTAAATATAATATATTTACATAATGATAATTAAATAAATATGTGAGAATGCCACAGTGATAAACTCCATATTATTTATACATATATACAGTCTTCTGCTGCGCCACTCAAAGGGTTAATATTTTATCAAACCTAAGGGTTAATATAACATTATTTGTGTGTTGTGCTTCATATTGACTACCTGATTTATACCATAACTGATTCCATTCGCAAGGATTGCTATGAAACCACCGGTCATAAAAATACTTCAATATAATAATAATATTAAGATTACATCCCATGAAAGCATTACAACATTTTTGTTTAATATTTCAGAAATCATTTGGTTGAAAATGGTGCTATATCTATTTGGAAAGTTTTCAATTACAATTGCTTTCACTGCAGTTTATGTATATACGACAGAACTGTTCCCGACTTCCGTACGGCACTCTTTACAAAGCATCTGCTCAATGTTCGGAAGAGTTGGATCCATGGTTGCTCCTCAGATGCCTATTTTGGTAATTATACATGCTCACTTATCTCACAACTAAGTGCTGCATCCATAGCGAATCGTAGACCTTGACATTTAAACTTATATCTAAAACTTCCGATTTCCGCTTTCAGAGTATTTACTTCAAGCCACTTCCACTACTTCTTTTCGGAGCCACATCTGCACTGTCAGGATTATCAATCCTGGCGTTCCCTGAAACAAGCAATATTCGTCTGCCTGATACTATAGAAGAAGCTGAAAATATATCAAAGAAAAGGATATTGATTGGAATTGAAGAGTTAAGAAAATAAAGAAGAAGATTGTTTATTCATGTCACGGGTGGCCAAAAGTTTTGGTGATGCGATCGACTTTTTTATTGAAGAAGTAGTGGTGAGCTGCTTGATCAAAAAATGCTCACCCTTTCAAAACACAAAAGGATGGAATGAATTTATTGACAGTAAAATCATTGAATCAGAAACCAATTTTGATGATACAGTTTTTAAATAAACAAACCCATTAAACAAATAATCAAATTATAAAGATGAGCTAAAAGACAAAAATAGTATTAGCTGTCATATCTTTCATAACAAAACATGCTGGGCATTCAATATATAAAGTCATTCACATACTTTGAGGTGTGCAATACAAGAAAGGGATGCAATACAGGACAATTTTTGCATTCAATATTCCTTCAAGACGTGTTTTTAAAATGGCAGTTCAACATATTTTTCAATTCAGAATAAAAATCGAGAATACGGCAGCAACTGACTTCAAATGACTGAAACTTAGAGATTGACTCCATTATTATTCCAGCTCCACATTTTAAGTGGCTTAGGTATTCTAAGTCATAATTAATACACAAAAAGATGATGATGTTGCCATATATGAAGATAAGGCAAGACTAAATAAGTATTAACACCACCTTGTATGTTCTTGAGAGAGAAATTCGTGTCGAATTGAAACATGGCAGACTTGCTCCCCTTATGAAGTGTGAGATCAATGTACAATTGAGGTTACATATCTGTATGTGAGTATGATCTGTCAAAAGTAAAAACAGAAAATAAAAAAACAAATATCAACCTGTTAAAAATCAGACTCCGAGATTCCATTGTCTTGAAAAAATGTATCATTTGTCACAATAAACATTTGATTCAACTAAACACTGCATAAAGGAAAATGAATTGTTTTCTCTCTCTATCTGCTATGAACAAAACCGTTAGAGTAGGAACAAAATTGAATTTGCAACAATTCTAATATTTCTTTGCTTGCTATTCACAAGTGGGGAAAAAATGCCTTACAGCAATGTTCTAACATAATTCTCCGCGTGTCATTTGTTGTATCACTCTTATAATTAGTAATTAAGTTAGAGTAAGAGTGAGAAAGCAAGCAATTCACAATCATTCTAATATTTACATAGAAGCAAACAAGTGACTCTCGGTCACTGCAAAGATTAGGTCAATTATTTTCATTTGATTGAGAACGCCACACGTTTATTACATATCTATCATTGTAAAGCTCACAAATCAATCATTGAATATAAGTAAGTTATAATATGAATTGTCAATAAGTAATTTAATGTACTGACGATTCCTAAATATAGCAACGTGATAACTTTCAAATTTTAATTTGTTTTCCATCACATATCACGATTATTTATTTATTAAAATCATTATAATAAATTTATTGTCTGCCAAGATATTATAAGTAGTTATAAGTGTGTATATATTTATATACAATAGCAATTTTATTTTTTAAGTCTTGAAGTCCAAAGTTTCAGAGCTCATTTCCCTTTAACGGAAGTTATCCAACAAACCACGGATACAATTATGTAAATATTTTTTACAAATTAAATAATGAAATATCACTAGTCATTTTCATATCCTGTTCTACATTGTTGAATTATTTTATGGTCACTATTTCTAACTTATGTGATATATTATGTATACAGAAAAATAATAAATAATTTATTTTGAATGTAACTTATTTTTTTATAACCTTGATTCCTATGACATATGTTTTACTATAATATGTTAATGCATTAATGATTTGTTAGACTCGCAATATTGTAGAAGATGACGATTTTAATGTATGTTTTTCAATTCTATATAAGAAACTTTAAATCCCTTTTAGACTTTAATCTTTTTTTGGCATTCTATATGTTATATGTTGAAAATGGGCTACTGTGGATAGTGTCCCAGTTTTTTGCTGCTGTCAATGCCGGATTTATCGATATCATATGTGGCCAAAGCTCGGTTCACAACGATTACCGATGGGTCATAAATCATGAAATACAGTGTGCAGGTGTGCTAGATACTCATTCTGAATTGTGTCTAGTGAACTGCAGGGAATACCGTTCATCATTCTTTTTAGAGACACATCTAATCAAAATGACAAAATATTTGTGATCAGTCTAATCTAGAATAAATTTTGCGTCACTTTTGTACCATTCGAAAAAGAGCACCTCTAAAACTATATTGCGTCTGGGGCCTCCCCAGTGTTGAAAACGGGACATTTAGTGTCTCAAAGCTGTATTTGGGGACACTGGGACACGCCGTTTGAAAACGGGACGTCTGGTCACATTAGTCTTAGCTTACCTCTAAATTTATAGCTATGAAGTGTTGAAAGACGACACACTTAAAATTGTTGGGCCCACAGCTCCCAAGTGATTGATACCTTGCTTTAAGTGATACTGTGTCACATAAATTATCACTGAATATTGGAGGAAATAATTATATAACTTACACATTTATTATGTAAATAAAAATCACATTTATAAAACAATATAAAACTATTTATTTCAACTTCATGATATCAAATTTACAATACAAGAAAATATAACATTGAGTAGTAAAAAATATACGAAAACCAAAATGCAAAACCTGTCAACTAAAGCTTTGAATAAAACATACTTTGGTTTTTACAGTTTTGGTCAGTAAAGAAGTCCACAAGTCAACAATTGTATAAAAACAATGATCTCACCTCAGTTTCGTTAATATAAAACAAAAGATATATTTGTTTGTTATCAATACGATATTATTAACACAATAACGTACCTACCTATAAATTGGCAAGTTTTCAGGAGAAAAGAAAACAAGTTTTTTAGGGTTTTAGAAAAAACATTAGATGAATTAGAATACATATCAATTCGCTCAATTGTTACACATAAATATTATGCTGTCTGTTTCTAGTTTATCAAAAAGCATACCATAGACAATAAATATATCAGGGGACACATTGTCAGATTAGATACATTTTAGCTAAAAACACTATTTATTTTGTAGATAATTTTTTGTGTTGAATATGTGTCCAATTTCACATGTATAAAACAAAATTAATAAGTTATTATTGACACAAAACCTACTACTAGTACCTTACTAAAAATTGGCAAGTTTTTACTCATACAATTATGTCTATGGTATGATGCTTCTTGGTAAACTAGAAACATACAAAAACATAATAATATTTAATATTAATTATGCTTTTGTCTGTTTCTAGTTTACCAAAAAGCATACCATAGACAATACATACATCAGCGGACACATTATAAGATTAGATACGTTTTAAGATTATTTCACTACCTGTAATTTTAGCTAAAAACACTATTCTTGCAGATACTTTTTTGTGTTTCTATCCCATTGAGTGTGTGTCCAATATCATTCATATACTCTCATATTTACAACAAAATCTGGGAATACAAGCAAATTTTAAGGATGCCATTATCAAAAATACACCTTTTTATGTCAAACAATTTCACCCAGAAAATTAGTATTGTTACATGATACGATATTTTAAATATCCTGTATTTAGAAGATAGGTTTGGAGGAAAATAATTGTGGACAATATACAAACAAAATACTTACATATTCCATAAAATATGACATGCAAGTAGAATATTATGCATGATTTTAATTTATCAAAATAAATCTCCATGTTTCATTATATCTATACTAATATAAGACAATATACATAAACATAACATGTATGAGTTCAAATATATACTGTTACCAGTTTTAAAATCTCTTTTTCTTTAATTCTTCAATTTATATCAGTGGTCAGTAAGTTGTTTAGTCATAAGAACTGTAAGGTTCTGTAATTTTAACACATTGGCTAAGGGGAGATGGAATACGTATCATTTCTCCATATTTCCCGTAGCCAATGTGTTTAAATGTTGTAATTAAATAAGGTATTTTAAAGAACTGTAATCAATAATATTAAATTGTAAAATAGTCCAAAACTATATTATGCTTATGTTGAGATGTTAGCGACCACTGTTTTAAACAATATCTAGCTGTAAATAAGGACTGGGTCCATGGTTGAGTGTCAACGTCATTCATCAGTTGCGTAGCTGATTGGTTTGAGTCCCAGTCCGGAGAATTATCGATAAATAAAATGGGATGTAGTAAGAGCAGTGGTTCTCATGTGCGGCCACCAACAGCTTCATAGAAAATATTGATATTTTTAAAAATGTGGTTTTACAAGCTAATTTGTCAAGCTAAGTCTCTGAAAATCAAATATTTTGAATGCAATTTGTACCAATGGTAAATTGGTAGACATGTTTAGGTCCATGTGTCATACACAACAGATGTAACACAACAGACTCGAAACAAAAATTTGGTGTGGCCACCAGACATTTCTGTAGGACCGCTTATATTTACGATGCGCCCACAGTGGAAATTTCCGTGAAAACCACTGAGTTAGAGCAATTAGCTAACCACTAATTCTATCCGTTCTATTCCTACCCTCTGCAACTGAGTGAGAAGCAGTTCTCAATGAAAAACTCCATATACTCCCCATTGGGAGTGTACATTGTAAAAAAATATATTTATTTTTGCTTTAAAAAATAATATTGTAGACAATGATAATTTCTATTTAACTTTGAGCACATGTATTTTATAAAATTAAATACATATTTTATCATGACAGCACAACTTTTTACAGCAATAAATATGTTATGATTGTTTTTTGTTTGTTATGATTAGAGACTCCAATTCGAGTATCGAGTATACTCGACCATTTTTCTAGTACTCGATACTCAAAAAATACTCGTTATATATGAACGATGACTAATTTCCAAATTTTATTTTTTTCAAGCAGCGGACAGAAAAACTAAATAGCACTGTTATTTTTGAATTCATTATTTTTTTAAAAAAACGTTCAAACCAAATTAAAATTTGAGACGTTTTTCTCTACTATTTTAGAATAAAATAAATGTATTAGTGCAATAAAATAAGATTAAATTAAAATTGATATATTTTGGTACATTTGAAACTACTCGAGTATACTCAAGTATTTTAGAATTTTACTACTCGATACTCGAGTTTTCGAGTAATTGGAGTCTCTAGTTATGATGCTTTCATAGAAATGATTAATCACCAATAATCACAATTGTAAACTGTTACATTTTTGAACACAATATAATTTTTTATTTTTGGCACATCAAGCCTTCTTTATAAAATAATCATTTTTTTTCTTAAATCTTGAATTGAATAGATTTTCCGCTTCATGGGTAGTTTTGAATCTGTATAAAAGATTACTATGAACTTCTTTGTGTCAAAATTTGACATTTATAATAATGCTTAGATACATGGGATATTAAGTATTTGTCACAGATAAATTTCATCCACATCATAGAAATTGTTGTATAATATTTTGAAATATGAAAATATTGTTGTTAATTTTTTGAATAATCATTCATGAATTTCACAACAATCTTCTCTCAGAATATTTTTGGTTACTCCCTGTATACTTAATCTACCACTGTATGTGGACCATACTGCCGTTCCAATGAAGCAGGCTGAAATTGAGTTATGAATGCCATTTGCTAAATATTTACTATATATTAACTTTTATGGTGCTCAGCAGCACGATAACTAAAAAAACTTAAATTTATGATTGTGAATAAAGTGACAACAGCACAAGGTTTTGATTTTATTTCTATGATAACAATAAAATCTTTCTCCAACTATAGTAAATACACAGACAATTAATATCATTTAATAATTATTTCAAAGGTTTTTACCCACCTCTTGAAGTAAAATATTGAGCCGCCTGACGAGTAAAAAGTATATTTTCAGTTAATTATAATATACAATCAAAAATATACTTGCGATTGCTAAATATGTTTAAGTTGTTAAATTGGTTCTGTGAAGGTTTTAGCACAGTAAGTCCTCTGGAATAAAAAAAGTGAGAGATTCAGAACTGAATCATTGGTGCAAATGTATTTCATACAATAATAAATTTGGACGTTTGTAAATGGGTTGTGTGAAGTATTTAGCACAGTTTCAACATGGCAATAGTCAGCCCTCTGTGTTAAACAAATATTTTTGATTTTTCCATAAGCCTATCATGTCAACTCTTCTTCAAATGAGCCACTTTAAATATTCACTAACATGGCAAGACCATAAGCATCCCTAAAATAATTAATCTGAAACATACGTTAAAAGTCAAACAAAAAAAGATCTAAGTAGTTTTGGACACTCCCGCTGTCCAACTGCAGTTTTTACATCATTCAGACAACACCCTGTAGGACAGTGTTCTTCAACCTTTTTATGTCTGTATCAAAATTTTCTAAACATGAAATTTTTTGCAGACCAGCAATAAATTCTTGCGGACCACAGGTTGAAGAACACTGCTGCAGGAGATGTGCTTTAAAAATTTTGAGCACTAAAACATAAACTATGATTTCCACCCTACAGATGTACCATTATAACTTGACCGCTAGCGAAGGCGCCACCATCGCATGAGTGATGTGCAATACTCAACTAAAACTGTATATTCACTAACACATTTCTATATGCAAGATTTGAATGAAAACAATACAACTTAAATGGCTTTTGAAGATATCTACTCTCTATGGGGACAATTTTAGTTCTGAATTCGGCGGCGGTCAAGTAATGATGGTATATCTAAAGCAGTGATGCACAACCTTTTTGGGAGAAGGGCCAGATAATCAATTTCCAGATAGTTCAAGGGCCGCATGGGTGAAACTGATTAAATTATAGATATTTTTAGTGTATATAATTGAAAAATTTATTGTTTTATATTGTTCTTCCAACGTTTGTAAAAAGTTCTGAAGGACAAGGGTGATTGATATTTGTCACTGCGGGCCACATGAAATGTCATTGAGGGCCGCAGGTTGTGCATCACTGATCTGTAGTAATTTATTTTCAGAAAAATTGATTTAGTTTACAATAGTATTAGAAAAATAACTAACTTTAATAAAGAAGACATAAATGGTGGGTTAGATTTAATATAAACATTCCAATAAAACAGAAGATATTTATCATGACGGATTTTCGATGCTGTCATTATGAGGTGTAAGTTTATTCATTTCTTGCATCTCGGTGTCACTCAGCACCGGCTTCCCGCATAAGTCCGGCGGGATCAGTCTTTTGTTTATTATCCGTATCCAAACCATAGACACGATCATAATCATGGTGGTTATTGAAAATGTCCAAATTGGTCCGAGTTCGGTGTAAACATAACCTACAAACACTGGCCCCATTACGCGGGACAAGCAGCCGCTGCCGGTCAGGAGACCCATCCATACGCCCTGGAAAAGCATAAACAAATGTAATAAAATATTAATTGCAATTTAAATGTGCTGCCGGCAGTAAAAGAATGGAAGACAAATTTCTGAATTGGACAAAAAACAACATATAAAAATGTTCTTTGTACCCTAAAAAGTATACAATAATTTCCTGCAGCTAAAATGGTTATGACAATGAGTATTTTGACATAAAAGGCACTATTTGCATGTTTATTTTGTATGTATAAAAATGACTAGCAGCGACATATGGGTGTATCCCATGATTATTAAAATGTTATGTGGATGTTAATTGTCAGATAGTCAATTAAGATATTTTGATTTATTTAATTCTAAATGCTCATTGTTTTCAAAGTCTACTTCTTGGTTTTTTTCAGTTTATGACACATCCTTGATAGAATTGCAATACTAATGTTGAATCCGTTGACTTTTATACTTTTCCATGAGTTTTGTTGCTAACAGCCCGGGTTTCGACTTTTGGTATCTTCAGGCATTTCAGGTGCACGAATAAACTTGAACTGCCAGTTGGCAATAAAACTCATGAAAATGTACAAAATTCAGAGGATTCAAATTCCGATATTGAAATATTAATTGAGAAATAGTATAAATTCTTGTTGGTTCAAGAGATAAAATTCAGTTCAACTATGCATCAAAAGATATGTAAAATTTTAAAACTTAAGCATAAAAATTTTACAGCTTAAACACAAAAATTTTAAAACTTAATTAAATCACCAAAGAGACCAATGGCTAGCGATAGAATTTTTTCTAGTAAAGCTCTACGACATCAATAATTTTCTAGTTTTACCTGAGGTCTAGGTCCCAATATCTTCGAAAAGATAGTCTGGATCAGCGTCACTCCCAGAGGATAGCCGATCGACGCACACATATACGCTATGAAGAACTGTGTCACCGTCATTGCAGGGGTGTATTCGCACCACGCCTGCGACAGAGGACAACCGAGGAGTTCTTCGTCACCCGAAAGATGCACCAACATCTGGTCCATAGTGTAATTGGTAAAGTTCGCACTCATGCTCATCTCTCGAATGTCGGACAGTGTCATATTCTTCGGGATGGCAAGCTGGGGAGGATCTGGACCCCAGGGTATCAGGAACACGGATCCCATCATCGTTATGAGGAATCCCCCCCACAGCAGCAGTTTCCTCTCTTGGAATCTCTTCGTCAACTTTTCCGTCATCGCAAATACAAGGCAGGCGACAATTGCACCGACGCTCATTATGATTCCCATATTGTATAAAGATTTTTTCTTAGACCAGCCAAACTGGTCCATCGTCAGAGATGTCGCCAACGTTTCCACCAGAACGAAATTGAAGACCAATACGAAGAAGGCAAATATGAGAGACCAGCACGTGATATAGTCCGGTTTGATAGATTGCCATGTGTCTTTTTCTGTAAATTAAGAAAATCATATTATCAAATTGAAGAATTTCCAACAGATTTCTAATGTCTTTAAATCGCTCCACATTCTATTACTATATCAGTGTTGTTTTGGAATAACCTGATAACTGCAAAATATTGAATTCACAGAAGGAATATTGAAACAAATATGAAACAATCAAAAAAATAAAAGGGACTAAATAAATTATTATCAGAATTTAAATTATTCCACCAATCATCTGAATAACAGTTTTCAGGAGTTCAAATATTTTATTTTGAAATCAAAATGTCCATATGTTTGATTTTGATTATTTTAACAAAATAAATTAAACGAAAATTGCACATTACAGTTGTCAAAACCATTTATAGCATTGTTACATCTATGGTGTAAATTTTCAACTGAGCTAACAATCAGTTCTCGTAGAAAAAACTTTTGTTGAGATAAACTCAAAAGAAGTCCATATGCTCCACATTGGGAGTGGAGACAGTTAAAAAAAGAAAAAGTTTCATCGTTTGATAAAAGCGAGAAGTCACCTAAAATCAAATGTATATTTGAGGATTTCAACTGAAGGTGCTTGATGGAATTTCAATATAAAATTTGAATCATTTGAGTTTTGCACATTTTCTATGATTTTAGGTATCTTCAAGAATTTCAGGTGTCTCACGCGCCTGAAGATGCCAAAAGGCGAAACCCGCATCGTTGACAACAAAACTCGTGGAAAAGTACAAAATTCAAACGATTCAAATTTTTTAATATATGTAGTTTTCAAGCCAAGATAACGGCTAAGTATGTACGCATACACACCGTCGAGAGTTATCATAATAATTATCTTACTACAAAATAAAATCAGGTTTCTTGGAAGCATGGGAAAACATTAAATGATACGTGACGACTTCATCAGCAGCGTAGACGAGAGGCGAGTGCGAGATTAATTCTTTTATCAGGACAATGGTTCCGTGATAATAATGTATGGCAAAGCAATCCTTATCTCGAAGGTCCATAGTGCATTTGAATAAAACTATGTAGTATTTATTATATTGAGGAATCATCACACAATATTATCTTACTAGAATGTCTGTATTTAAATAATTACACAATTAAATAATGTTGATAGAATTAATATAATAGGTTGACATGTAATTTGTGTCAGTTATCATAACTGGGTGAAATGAATAAAATTATTTCTGTACTATGTATGTTTGTAATATATTCAAACAATTTTATTAAAATTTCATTACATTTTCCATAAAATTAAAATTGAACCATTTGAATTTTGTATTTTTCCATGAGTTTTGTCGGGCTTCAGGTATTACAAGTGCACGGATGTACTTGTACTGACACGTAGTAAACAGTTTGTAACGTTTATATACAAAAATAAAACTAGACCACTAAGTTAAATTGCTAATAAAATATGAATTAGCGAAAATTTTAGTTTCAATGAATTAAGTGGGTTTGTTTATAATTATCGGAATTTTTGAATGTAGTATCGCAAATACTAATTACCAGATAATAACAAAGGAATATGTCAAATAAATGTAGGGTTTTATCCAATCTATTATTATTGAATCTGTCGTAAGATACCGAAAGGCGATAACGCCTCATTAACGACAAAGCTCATGGAAAAGTACAAAATTCAAATTCAATCCAATGTATTTAATTTTAATCGCTAAAAGTACTAACGAAACGAAAAAGATGACCAATATTCAAATAGCTGATTGACTCACCGTTAGTTTTCCCCTGGTACACCATGACCTCTCTGGCGGCTATCTTATGCTCAATAAAAATGAAGGGCAGGAACAGGACAAAGTTGATTATGCCAAGTATGACATTGATCCATCCGGTGGCCGTGAACATATTCAACCGCAAGCTGCCGTATATTTGAATACCTTCTTCACCGAGAGGCGTGACCGCAGCTTGGAGGCCGGGCCCTATCACAAACCCGAGCACTTGAGCCAGGGACACTATCGAAACGGCGTGGGTTCGTTCTTTTATTCGAGTCGCCGCAGATAGGTATGATCTTGCAGCTGCAATGTTGGCTGGAAGAAGATGAAATTCATAAGAATTGAAATAAAGGATCGCAACAGAAGTTTTTCAATGATAACTGCTTATTATTTTTATATTGAATTGTTTATAGCATGCTCAAAAATGCCTTAGAGAAAGTCAGTTGGATAATGTTGTCAATTTCTATACATCCTCAAATAGAGAACATAAACTCAGCCTCTTAGAGACAAAGAGAGACGTAACTAATTTTTCTCTACTTTTCAGGAGAGCAAAAAAACAGTTTCACCAGTAATCAATTTTACCTATTTTTTTTAAAGATACACACTGTCTTCATTATCTTTAAAGGCGATGCTTTGGATTTCTGATTTATCTGTTTAATATAAATAGCAATTAGTTCTTATGTGTTGTTTTAACGTTTAGTGGAGAACAAGAAAGTCATTATAATACATATTGAAATAATACAGTGAGCAAAATAACTAGTTCTGAGGAGGGCATAAGCCGAAATAGCTATCAACAAATGTATTAAATAATTTCTGTAGAATTAAAATACATTGTTATTTTTCTCACCGTATTATAATGGAGTTCTACCAACTCAATCAACATATTGAAATATATTTTTGTATCCACTTCTATCGATATGTCTATTTAGCACATAACATATTATTTTAGCATCTAGTCTAGGCATTCATAACTTAAAAATCGAGATATATTTCATTTATCCTAAGGGGTCGAAACAGTCATAAAAAACTTTTTATCAAATTAAAGAACCAATCGGTGAGTGACAGGGAATCCTTGAACCTCAATCTGATTGCATTATTTGCGTTAATAAGAAGTAAAGGTTTTTGTGCACATCGTATGGGTGATGCTTTTTTCATTTCCTTTGTTGTGAAACCAATCAAAAGGATTGTTAAAACTCCCACGTGAATCAATTTCTGCATAACAACAGTGAATGAATCACAATCCAATGAATAGTAATTATTAGTGTTCATTTGCACTTTGTTCAGCAGGCATTCTTGTCAGGAATAAAAATATAAAGTAATGAGTCAATATTTACGAAAACATAACAACAACACGGCCATCATTATTTTACATCCTCTTTGCGTTATTGTTATCATTCCAAAAAAAAAAAACAATAATAATCATTATTAACTAACACTTTGTGAACTGTTGTCCGGCCATTGTAAAAACATTAATGCACGGACACGTTTCAGTAATTTTAAAACAGAGCAGACAATGGTGTTTATTAAAACTAGCATCAGCGAGTCGTGAAATCATTACAAGCAAAGAATATATTGATATACATAATTGAGGATTTTGACTGAAGGTGTGTAATTTTGTGTTTTATTAATTGAATTTTTCAATACGGCATGGCATGGCCGCCACACGGTGCCTCCAGAATTCTCTTTCACCCGCCAACCTCCTCGCTTCTTCCCAGGTCATCCCGGCGTCCCGTAGCTACATCCTATGGATGGTCATCAAAGGCTTTCCGGGACGTCGGGATCCATCAGGTTGATAGAAGAAACAGGCAGAATTCAGGCTCCCCAGAGGCATTGGCAGCACATGTCGAAGCCAGGTCCATCGTCGCATTTTTATTTTGAACGAAGTAAGGGACTGGCTTGTCTCCAGTCTCTTACAAACGTCAAAAGACTGTACTTCTGATATTCGCCGCATCCATCTGTGTTCGATGCACAGTATGCGGTTTGTAATGTGCCATGTGCTTTTGTAATGTGCCATGACTCACAACTGTAAAGCAGCACAGTCAGTATGCATGCGTTGAATAAGTTGCACTTGGTCCTAACCGAGTACAAACATGAGTTTCCGCATTGAATTGAATGTTGCTCCAGCTATCCCTAATCGGATCGCGAGCTCTTAACGCGGGTTGCCATCTCCCATAATGTATACTCCCAGGTACATAAAACCAACGACTCAAGTCTATCGAAGTCTATATCAAGTCTTAAAACTGTCACATTTAAAAAAGAACCTCTTTCCTTCTTATCTTTGTGATTGAAGTAAAAGGACAAATATACTAACCCTTATATGACTAATTAAGGGTTTCGACTGAGGGTGCTTGATGGAATTTCAATATAAATCGATTTATAGATTGCAGTGTAGTGACTGTCTCAGATTTTATAATGGTAAAACTGCTAGAACCATAAATATGAGAGTGCCTGAGCATTAAGCCGCTTTTCGCTTAAAAAAAGATACCTCCACCTTCGCCAACCATTTAATTCTTGAAAACCACACGTTTAAGAAATCTTGGAAATTAATCGAGCTCAGCTTAACAGTTTGCCAATTTTAAACGAGCAACTTTATTTACCAAGTTCACCATTGTTGTACCCTTTTAAATAATTGACATTTATTAATATTTCAAGCACTTGCTATCATTAAATATTAATTCAAAGACTTAAAATCAATCAACTCATTAATAATAGGTCAGATAAAACCCTAGATTTATTTTAGCTATTCCTCATAATTATAACAAACCCACTTAATTCATTGAAACTTGTAAACATTCAATTTTCATAATTTACATTTTAATAGCCATTTAACTTAGTGATCTACTTATATTTTTGTATATAAACGATACAAATGTTTACTACGCGTCAGTTCAAGTACATCCGTGCACTTGAAATGCCTGAAGATGCCGAAAGGCGAAACCCGGGTCGTTAGCGACAAAACTCATGGAAAAGTACAAAATTCAAACAATTCAAACCTTATATGACTGCTTATCGAAAAATCATTGTGTGATATTGTGCGAAAACGGCTGATTTTTCTGAACAAAGCAATGCATCAACAAAATTTCGTAGATAAAAACATATCCCTCTAAAATATGTTTCAATTAATATTATTACCTATGACAATTTGGTTGCCTTAATGGTACTGGAAATGGGGACATCACAAATAGTTATGTTTGCCAACATGATTATCTTATCATTTTTAAATTGAAAAAATGTTTGCAATGCAATAATTCTCTGTGCATTATATGCTGTTATCTGTTTCCATAGGCAGAATGGATTCAATAACGGACACATTATGTGTGGAAGTGAATGATTCATAATATACTAGAAAATATATAGAGCAGTGATGCACAACCTGCGGCCCGCAATGATAAATATCCAGGGATGTGGAGTCGTTAAAAAAATTACGACTCTGACTCCAGAATTTTACCAAAAACACGACTCCGACTAAAAAAAGTCATCAAGTATTCTTTCCTAATTTTCCTATTAATGTGTATTCAATTAAATATCAACCAACCAATCCGGCCAATTGACAAATTTGATATATTATATGCAAAAATAAAATGTACAATCTTTTCAAAATTTCCGACTCCGACTTCGACTCCGATCAAAACGCCGCGGCGACTCCGACTCCACAGCCCTACAAATATCAATCATCTTTTTCCAGATGGTGCAAGAACAATGTAAAACAATGAAATTTTCAATTTTATATACACTAAAAATATCGATAATTTAATCAGTTTTACCCATGCGACCCTCATACTATCTGAGAATTGATTATCTGGCCCTTTTCCCAAAAAGGTTGTGGATGTAATTAGAACAACATTATAAAACAGAAATCGTTTGGTGGGTAAAATAAAATATTACTGATATTTGGTGGGCCGCACACGAAAAAAAACAAACTAACAACTAATTAATATAATATTCAACAAAAACAAACTTTAAAATAAAAATTATTCGGATTCTTAGACGAGTGGTTTTTCAATTATATACATACACTAAAAATATCGATAATGTAATCAGTTTTCCCCATGCGGCCCTCAAACTCTCTGAGAATTAATTATCTGGCCCTTCTCCCAAAAAGGTTGTGCATCACTGATATAGATATTGATAAAATAAAAATAAATGAAAACAAAAATTCGATTCACGTCTTTCAAAAACAGAGTGCAGGTTAATCGGTAAATAATCTTCGCAATTTATTCTAACAAATTCTTGGAAAATATAACGGTACCAACCAGAACTAACACCCACGAAG
Organism: Himalopsyche kuldschensis; assembly: GCA_028554975.1. Lineage (NCBI taxonomy): Eukaryota > Metazoa > Arthropoda > Insecta > Trichoptera > Rhyacophilidae > Himalopsyche > Himalopsyche kuldschensis. The sequence goes on along the minus strand of JAHFWI010000010.1, from coordinate 19,880,830 downwards.
AACCTCCCGATGAGCATCCAATACTTCTTCTGAGTCTCGAAGACTTCAAGGTAAGAATACATCCCGCTGGATATGATGAACAGGAATATGGTGTAGAGAAGTGGCATCCGTATCGAGCTGGCTTTGTTTGACCACCATCCGATTATGGGGGAGAATAATATCTGCCCCAGTGGATTGGCAGCCACCACGTATCCCATGAACTCCTTCCCCGCTGTTGGGTCCAGCTGAAAAGCGAAAAGTCAAGTTTAGGTTTATTATTATTTAAGAAATATTCAGATAATCTTTATCTTAAATATCTATCTTTATATTAGTGATGCAATGTGTAAACTTTTGGTATTCTTAAATTATTGTTTTTTACATCTTTTGTAGAAAAAAAATATGATTTTGGTTTCGTCGCAATTAAATAAATAAGAAAATAAGACGGATTATTATTGGCCAAAACCATTTATACTGTCGCTACCAATTGCCAGTATTCAAACTTTACTGCCCATACGCGATAAAATATCGTTATCTTATCTCAAACGCGCCTCTTTCAACGAACGTTCCAAATCAAATGGATGCTTTTTACATTAAAATGTGTAGTTATGAAGTCGCGTTCACAGTTTTGATATCACCAGTCTAGAATAAACATGTGCACGATCAGGTTGTATATGGACTAAGAATAGAGTTTATCCCAAACGGGATCTTTCTACGAGAACGGCATATTACACAGTTGCTCAACCTTTCTATTTTGAAGCGTGTAGGGATAGAAAGGTTAGGACTGGGACAGGACTATCGGTTAGTTAAACGCTCTCGTAATGTACCATTTTAAGAAACGCTTGAGAGTGGGGGGGAGTATTGGGGTAAAATAAATAATTCTATTGAAAAATAAAACTACCTAGACTTGGATTCAAGCCCAAGCGCTCAGAGACTGAATCCAACAACGTTTGACACTCAACCGCGGACCTGATTTTTTTCCTACTAACTGACACTTTATTGGTATTATGTCAATTATGTAAGACTTCAAATACCTACCAAAAGACAACACCCCTAAGTCCCCTCCGTCCGGTTAATTATAATAAATGAATATAAATATATATATTTTTTAAATATGATATCTTATATATATAAAACCGAAACGGCGTATGTATGAATGTATGTCTGTAATTCCCTTTTGCATTGTTGTTGCAAGTTGCCATAAAAACGAATATGAAAGAAAATATGTTTGAATTTTTATCGGCGAAGACATTTAGTCAAAATGTAATAAATTAGTCTTCTACTGAAATTTTCCCGGCTTTTATTATTAATAATAATGTTTATTATTTACGTGAAGGTATTATTTGACATTTCTTTGACAGCAAATTAGATTTTTTCCTTGAATTTGGACATTTTAATGGGCGAGAATGGGGCTGTCATCAAATTAAATAAAGTTTGTGATTTTATTTTAACTCTATTTTGGATGTTAGATTTTGTGATATAATTATGTCGAATGATATAACATTAAATAATTATTGGTCGCTTAGTCCGAGCGACGCCGGGTAGCAATACTAGTATTCTATAAAACAAAGCTTTGTCAATCATTGCTGAAATGATAAAATGTATACTTAAAATTTCAATGAAGCAGCTTGAATATTTAAACATATGATAACATTGTAAATTTATGACCCGCGTTTTTCGATAACGCCTACACGTGTCACGTGACTATCCAAAGCCTGCGTTACGCATAGGCGCAGCGAGCGAATTTGAAACGGCTGCCAAATGTGACCAACTGCATGTACTAAGGCCACGGAGATAAGAAGAATGATTTTTTACAGTTAGAACACTTAAGATTATAGGCAGCCCTGAAAAATACCGTGTGACTAAAAAGAGTTGTATAAATAATGTATTCATGCATTACGATCGATATTATTATAACACGATACATAAACGCAGATAGGGTAAAACCTACAACTGTCGGCCACTTAAGGATTTTTTCAACTTTAGTCATTTTTTGTGGACACTTATCATAGAAGAGGCAAAATAAAAAAAATACTGTGTGCTAGATTGATGATTTTTTTATAATAATCAATTTTTAAAATACGTAAAAAAAAATTTTTTGATAGAAAAAAAATAGTTTAAAAATGGTGGTACAAAACTACAATTATGGGCCACTTTCTGCAATTGTTGGCCACTAAAAGATTCAATTATTGGCCACCCCAAAAGTTGTTAAAAAAATATTTTTTTAAAAAAACAGAAACTAGTCGTATAATTTTATGACCCCAAATCATTATTGAGTGTAAAATCAAGTGCTTTATTGGATTCCAACATCATTTGTTAAGCTGCAGTTTTTGGCCAAAAAGTCAAAATTTTCCTAGAAATATCGGAGAAATGTAATAAATACATAGGTGATTAGTAATATTATTAAAACACTATTCATGCAATAAAAAATTATATTTTATGATTTTTTCATAAGAATTTATAGCATTAGCTTGGCCGGCCAGTAATAGATAGCATTTGTTTTTGGAATCAGTTAATGGCCACCATCATAATAACCTTTTACAAAAATATTTTCAATGCATAAAAATAATTATTTTATAACTTCACTAAAGATGAATAATTCTGTTCAATTAAAATTGTAATTAATTAACTTTCAAACGTGTATGATGCTTTTAGACTGAAGTCCAATCCTTATAATATTTACAAGAGATCTCACTTGCGTAACAGTAACACTCCGGCTGTCTGATATAAATGCGTTTTTGGAGTTGTTTGGAAATTCATAAAATGACAATTTTATGTTTAAACGATAGAGGAATAATAAGGGAAGTTGGAAATGTTGTTTTGGTTTATAAAAAAACTAGATTATATATGTAAGTGGTCAATAATTGTAGCTGGCCCACAATAAGAGGTTTTACCCTACCTCGCCAAAAACGAGTTTTCCTATGCGGTTAGCTATATGTATGTAGTTTCTTGTAAAAATTCTTGGTAATATGATATTGCAGCGAAAATGAACTATCTATTCCGTATACATAATCAATTATATCACCGGTTCGTTTTATAAAAAAAATATCTCTAAAAAATGTAATATAAGTTTCAAGTTCTTTTATCATTTTTTATTATTTTAATGATTTATAGGTCAGGGCAGGCCAATCCGACCGGTCGATATTTTATACAAGAAAGAACCATCGACGAAATGAAACTTTTCTTTTCACAAAAATGGATGACCCGGACGTATATTAATTATAAGCTACACAGTAAAATTTTCATTGATACGCTTTACGGTTATTCGTTATAGTCAGGGCTGTGGAGTCGGAGTCGTCGCGGCGTTTTGGCCGGAGTCGTACGTTTTTGCTCAATGTCGGTGTCGGAGTCGGACTTTTTTTTACCGACTCCACAGCCCTGATTACAATCCTATTAACCTTTTGTATAACAGAGCATTAAGCAAATGCGCCCGAAAAACCTCAAGGCATTTTTCGCCAAAAACGTTAGTCTTAATTTTATTATTTATCTGAGCTGATATTAGCGAAATATTTTTGTTTTGTCATTTTAATATGTATAGTGCAAAAAATAACTGTTTTTATATAGGTTTTAAAAGCATACAAACTAACAAAAAAACAAATATGTACCTATTAAACGTGTTGAAGAAACTGGGCACGTAGGATTTAAAGGGTTAAATTAATGTTTGTATTATGCCATAAAATGTTATATTTTGACCAGTTGATATTTTAAAATGATAAAGTTCCCTACTCGGAGCATATGACTGCCACACGGTGCCTCCAAGATTCACTGTTGAAATTGATTGATATGACAAGGTTTGCGTATTTATTAGCATGGTAAAACAAAGTACCGAAAAATATACCACATTATAACATTAACTAAGGCACACAATCCAACAAATACGGTTTTTGAAATAATAATAATTAAAACTTAATAAAAAGTAATTTTCAAACCAAGTCGAGCATGACTCGAGATATGAGTTCTACGAGTTAAAAATGTGACCGCCACAAATATTAATATAAACAAACAAGTTGGCCACCCCTGTTCTGTGTTGTTATCTTTTCGATAGTTCCGCCACATAATACAATAAAAGGCACGAGATAATTAAAATGGCCGCCAATCGAAAGTTATATTATTGTATCTCAGCATTTAAACTTTGACTTGTTATCAATCGAAAAATGATAACTCTTATGTAGGCGACAACGGAGGTAATTTAATCACGTGCCATTCGTAAGATAAATAGGCAAATAAGAATGAATAAGCAATTATCATACCCGTATTTAAGTCTAAAATAGCGCCTTTTATACATAAGCTGTTAAAGCAAGCTATTAAACATGTTTCATAGTTTAATTTATTACATTGCTTCGAAATTTGAATTTGAAAGTAGTACTTTTTTATTTATTTAATTGTCAATTACTAACTACATTTTTTTATAATAAAAATAATAATACATGTTCACTTCTTTTATTATAATGCCATTCCACCAATTATTGATGGTGAACCCCTTCAAAGTACATTATTTAAAGAGTAGAACCAGCCTGCCAATGGGGATGCCACTGGGAAGATCTTTAGTGATTTTTAACGGAATTGCTTCGGATGTCGACATATTTCACATGGACGTGAGTGAGTACAGACGAGTACTATTTTTTATTCTCACTCAGGAACTCACTCAGTTGACTTCTTTGCCAATTTCCAATGTATTTTTTTTAATACGGTAAGAAAAATAACAATGTATTTTAGTTCTACATAAATTATTTTATATATATTTGTTGATAGCTATTTCGGCTTACGCCTTCGTCAGAACTATAGTTCATAATATATTAAAATACATTGTTATTTTTCTTACCATATTATAATGGAGTTCTACCAAGTAAATGCCTACTCAATCAAGTATTTTTTTTTACTTTTATTATATATGTACGTAAACTATGTAATTTTTTCTTCTAATATTTTCATCTTTTTTCACATTGCAAAAGCAATAAACTTATAATGTGTGATTTTTGTAATATATTCATATATATATATACCAAATAAATAAATAAACTTGTTAAGGAGCCGATTCTTCAAGAGTTGATTGTTGTTTCACCTTCACGCCATCGCCAGGACTATAGTTAAACTTATTTTAGCTAAGCTAATACATACGGGCTTAAGCGACATACAAAATATGGTATCATCTCACTTAACTGAATAAATTTAAAACGAAGTTCTAACTATGTCGTCAACTTACTAATGTAATTCTTGCAGAACTTAATACTTTGATATGCCTACTTAATAAGCACTTTTTACTTTCTTCTTTTAGTCAAAAGACTCCGATGTAATAGAATCAAACTGATGAGAGTTAACCAATCAAAAATATAGTAAATAGTAAAAAAAAAAAAAAAAAAACCAACAGATTAACAATTCGAGGCTTAACTCGAAGACATTGTCTGCAGTTCCTCGTTTTCCCACATGCATCGTTCAGTTGGTCAGGTCGCGAATAGTCATCATCAAAAAAATACTGCACTGATCTTTTCTATAGCCATCGTTTTACCACACCGATAGTTTATTATTATTTCCAGTCAGTGTGCCAAAAGGGACATGTGTTTTCTTCATTGGAACAAGACTGCATAATCACATTTAGTTACATTGTTGCCTTATCGAAATGCTAATAACATTGTATATCATTGTTGCAGCCAATAATAAATGCAGGCGCCCCAGAGATGAATGCACGTAACTCAGTAATGCATCTCGTTTATTATTTCTCACTCGACCTCTTGCCAATGCACGCAGCACGCGCTTTGATAGCCACAGGGGTGGCAAACCGGTCAAAAATTGATACCGAATATACTTGTCATGCGCAAACTGCGGCCCAAAACAATCATAGTTACCGACACTTTGTTTTTTTGCTGTGACGTTAAAAATGGCGGGATTATTGTATGGCTGCAAAGTTTGAGAGAGTTTGAAGTGTCAGTTTGACGTTTGGCGATTTGAATATGGAAATTATAAATTTAATGACATTGTGTGACGTAATGATGATCACCGAATAATGATAATCAAAGCTGATAGAAGGTGACCTCTGGCGATTATTATTTGTACTAAATCGTAAAAAAACAGTGGAATAAAGTTCATACAAAAAAAATCAACATGCAGAAACGAATTCTGCAAATTATCTTCGTTTCCATTAGTATATGAATAAATTAAGAATGATCAAAAGCCTTTGTTGTCGAACTGAATCTAATAGTGAAGACTGGGTGAACAGCGGCATGAAACAATGACGTTAATTTTGATAAATGCAATTAACCAACGAATCTCCAGCCTTATATCATTAATATATTTACGAAAATAAAACAGACATTGTAGGACACATTTAATAATTATGAGAAGAACCAATTTCGCACAGAGAGTGACAACAGCAATGTAACAGATATATATTGCACCCCCTATAGCCTATCCCTATACAATACCGTCGTAAATCTATATTTTTTATTTTATCACAAAAGCCACACAAAAAATATGTGAATACAAAAGAGGTCTGAAAACGCTCATTCATTCTACAAACTAAGATTCATAAAAAAATTGCTGAAATATTTTTAGTATCGATTTCACCGTTTTACTAATGTGAATTACTAAAGTTCTTTTTCTCTGATACTATTTAACCTCTTCTCTGTTCAGCTGATTTACAAATATTCAAACAATTAAGATTTCAAAAAATATAATAAATAATAAATAATAATAAATTCGCCAGTGCTCGTGCAAAATACAGTCATGGAGGTTGGTTATCAGACCAGATAATGCAAACCTATGTGAATAAAAATATCATGTCTGGGATAGTTTTAACATTGGTAATTCTATTTATTGTTGAATATCAATTTTCAACACACCGCAATCAGGCGTTTCAACGTACTAGCAATCAACGGGTTTAACTCAAGATATGAACGAACAGTATAAAATAAATTTTAAAAAACCACGAATCTAACCACATTCAGATTTTCCACACAATTATAGACAGAGTGCGATATACACAAATGAATCATTTCAAATTATGTATGACTCGTCAGAAGGTCAATAAACTAACTATGTCGGGATTGAAAAAAAAAATTGTTCTGTATTATCGGAAATTAATATCATCCAAAACCAAAATCAACAATTTTTTAATGTCATTTACATCGAGACAAATCGTCATTTCCATTACAAAATTGAATATCTTCAAAAAATGTGTTTTCGACTTCATTTTATTGAAGACACTGCAAAAATCGCCCTTGCGCCTATTTCACACACACACAACGAACAAAAAATATGGTGAAGGTAATATATGTACAGGCTAGAGACTCCAAGTCGAGTATCGAGTGCTCGATACTCGAGTATACTCGTCCATTTTTCAAGTACTCGATACTCGAGTAATTGAAAAATACTAGAGTAATACTCGTAATTTATAAATGACGAGTTTTTTCTACTGCGGGAATAAAAACAACAAAACTTTGAACCAAATTAAAATTTGAGACGATTAATCCTCTATTATTTTGGAAACATATATATTTTATAAATTGCCCTAGCGATCAGATGAACCCGGGTTCGTCCCAGCAAGGTCAGATTTTTTCAATTGAAAAAGAAATATTGGACATGGGTGTATGTAAGTTTTTGTCGAGTTGTTCTTGACTGATTCATTATTTATCATCGAGTTTATCTAGTATGGATTTCGCAACTAAAAATATTTGGCTCATTGGGATTAGCTGTAATGCCAAATATTCCATTACATTTAAAAAAAAATTCAATAAGCCTATTTATTTATTTATATGTACATACACAAATAAATAATATATGTTTTCGTATATCTGATACTACTCGAGTATTCGAGCATTTTGAAATTTTACTACTCGATACTCGAGTAGTTGAGATGTCGAGTAATTGGAGTCTAGTACAGGCGGACCTCTACTTATTCGCTATTTCGCTCATTTTTAAAAATTCGTTCTTTTGAGAAATTTTGGCGAAAATGCAAAAATGTTTAGTTTTTATACGTGTTTTGTAGTGATGCTGGAAAAGACTTTTTTTCCTCATTGTCAATATTAAATAATTATTGTTGGAGAATATTCCCTATGTCAAATATTCAATGAATGAACGAAACTAAGATGTTAACACTGAAGATGATAATGAGACGATTGAATCTTAACAAAAGAATATCTAATCAACCAACATCGTATGAACATGAAATACAAAATGAAAGTGAGGAAGAAGAACTAGAAAAAAATATCACGACTTTCACAATAATAAATATGAACGAATCTTTTATGCATCAAGATAAATTTAAGAATATTATGGAAGAATGAGTTCCCAATGGAGAAAGGGCGATCCATAAAAGCACGGCATGTTACTGAACACGAAGAAAAGAAAAAAATAGTAAAATACAACTAACTCTCGACAAATTTATGAAGGAAACATAAATGGTGTTAAATATATAAGTAAGTTTTGACAAAAAAAAATTTGAAAGGACAATTTTTGGTTTTTTGTTTTACATCCCTGTACTTTCGAACATTCAACTTTCGCATACATTTTCAGGAGCCAATTATGTGCGAAAATAGAGGTCAGTTTTTATTTTTGTTTCATTACGATAAAAAAGATTTAACTTTTTTTATGAAAATTTTTGATGTTGCATCATGGAAACGATGACATATTATTATGAAATGCTGTGTTTCAGTAATTGTTCAGTCATAGTAAACTCCCAAAAAACACTGTCACTGCTGTCCCCACCCCGCTCTCGTCCTGTGGGTTGCGTGCCACCGGAAACCCAGAATGTAGGCGATATATCAATAAAAGATGTACATTACAAATTAAGCAAATATGTACATAATATGTTCTCGTCGCAACATGGGTTGGCAATGAATGCAGGAGATCCAATGCCAATAATTTCGCATGTTTACTATGCATAAGTGGTTAACGAGGAAGGAACGTTCACTCGCCGCTAATAGAATAAAATAATAATATACCTAAATGAATATTCCGGATAGTGTGTAGGCTAGGGATCGCAATACCGGTATTGCAAATATCAACACCGGTATAACAAATAACAACATATTATTTGTATATATGCAACTATGCTTGCTCCCAATTTGGAGCATATCGACGAAAGATGTACCATTATAACTGGACCAGTGGTTCACATGAGGATTTGGCTGCGGCCACCAACAGCATCACAGTAAATATTGATATTGAAAAAACTGTGGTTTTACAACTCAATTAGCCAAAAAGACTCTCAGACTGCCAAAAGGATATTTTTAAACATGTTCAGGCCACATGAGGATTTGGCTGCGGCCACCAACAGCATCACAGTAAATATTGATATTAAAAAACTGTGGTTTTAGAACTCAATTTGCCAAAAAAGACTCTCAGACTGTCAAAAGAATATTTTTAAACATGTCCAGGCCTACATAACAAAATTCAACAGAAGCACAGAATTTGTTTTGGTGCGGCCACCAGACATTGTCGTAAGACCGCTTTTGTCGACGATGCGGCCACGGTAAAATTTCACGTGAGAACCACTGAACTGGACCGTTAGCGAGTGCGCCACCATCGCGTGAGTGACGTTGCAACACCCAACCAAAATTGTTTAATTTAATGACACATATTTATATGCAGGGCTGTGGAGTCGGAGTCAGAGTTGTAGAGTCGCGGTGTTTTGGCCGGAGTCAGAGTCGCGAAAAACTTTTGAAAAGTTTCAACTATTTATTTATGCATATAACATGTAAAATTTATAGCCCTGAAATGGGAATGTAAGAAAATCTGTATGTACATTTATTATTATAAAACCAACCAATACTACTTAAATGGCTGTTGACGATCATCGATCAATGGGAACAGTAATTTTAGTTCCAAATTCGGCGTCGGCCAAGTAATGATGGTACATCGAGATTTATGGAATTTATCAACAGCAATGTATCTACGAGAGCCGCGTGTTGCCCTACGTCTCTTTTTCAAAATGATAAGGGAAGGGCATGACTGGTGAAAAGATTATCGATCTTGTTACGTTTCATTTTGTATATATTTGACTTGAAAAATGAAAAACTTTTCAGCAAAGATACATAACTAAATTGTGTTTTAAATCTCGGCATACAATTTATAAATGTTTCACGTAGTTATACCGACTGAATGTCGAGTCGAAAATGTTGCAATACGTTGACGATTCTTTGGGCCACATTACATTTTGTTTTAAACCGTTTTGTTCTGCGATAAAAAATGTACCCACGATAAGAAACAATGAGGTACATTTGTTATGTCCTCCCTGGTTAGAGGTCTGCACGGGCTCGGGTTTGGCCCGCGGGCCGGGTAACGAAGGTTTGGATTCGGGCCCGGGCCGGGCTCGGACGCATGTTTACAACAAAATATAACAAAAATCGGGCTATTTTCGAATGAGTTCACCATTATCGTAAATCTAAATTTAATACCATACTAAACGTCACGTACTCGTGTTAGTCATCTTTTCGGCCCATTCGAAAGAACAAGATGCATTGTATTGAATTTAATGACTTATTTTAGTATTTTTAATGATGTCTGCTTCATAGGAGTTTGTACAATACGCATAATGAATTTCATAATATGATCCTGACTTCAGTATTTCTTATATGCTTATTTCAATCGGTCGCAATTCGATTTGTTAGGTTGATTTTTTTGAAATTTTAAGACAAAACTGAAGAGTGGAGAATATATTTCTTCAGTCAGGAAAAAATAACGGGAAAAGTGAAGTGTGGAAATCATTTAGTGAAATCATAGAGGTGACTACAAACAAAAAAGTTAGATACGTTGAGTGTATAAAATATAAATGCATTTTCAGCTTTTCTAGTTCAAAAACAGGAACTTTTCATTTGTATCGTCATTCCTGTAAAACAAACAAAAACTAATTCTAATTAGGAAGAAATGAATTTCGCACAACACACGATAATTGGTGAGTCAATTTTATTAAAAAAAATTCGGGCAAGGTTGCAAAATGTCGGGCTCGGGTCGGGTTCGGGTAAGATTTTGAAATGGCCTCGGGCCCGGCCGGGCCGGGTGAAATTTCAAAATTTCGGCCCGTGCAGACCTCTACCCCTGGTCAAATGATTCCCATTCCATGAATGTTTTAACCATAGCATAGAAATAGCTATCAACTATGTTACATATTTTTTGTAGAACTAAAATACATCACTTTTAATGTGTTCATGTCAATACTCCGCGGTCCCGATCCTAATACTTCTGATTTGAAAGAAGTACAAAAAGTTTATTTATTTTTTAAATGAAATAAATTGCTTTTTTCACCGTGTTTTAACGGAGTTTCACCAAATAAATGCATACTCAATCAATCTTATATATAAAACCGAAACGGGGGATGTATGTCTGTAATTCCCTTTTGCATTGTTGTTGCAAGTTCAAACAAACGAATTGATTTCGCTCGCGAAAGTTTCGACGGTAAATTTGTTTCGTTATCAATGTGTGTGTAGAGACTCCAATTACTCGAGTATCGAGTAGTACATATATAAAACCGAAACGGCGTATGTATGTCTGTGGGTCTGTAATTCCCTTTTGCATTGTTGGTCATTAAGTTACCATAAAAACGAATATGGAAGAAAATATGTTTGATTTTTTTATCGGCGAAGACATTTAGTCAAAATGTAGTTATTAGTCTTCTACTGAACTTTTCCCGGCTTTTATTAATATAATAATGTTTTTATTTACGTGAAGGTATTATTTGACATTTCTTTGACAGCAAATTAGATTTTTTCCTTGAATTTGGACATTTTAATGGGCGAGAATGGGGCTGTCAATATATGAAAGGGGCTGTGAAATGTCAATGCCAGTCTAAAATGTTCATTTTAATTCCATTTTAATTGACCTAGACTTTTGAATTTTGAAAAAAGTTGTTTCAACTTGGCCCGTCTGAATTTACGCGCCGAGGTGAACATAGCCCCAAACTGGTCCGAGCGAAGCCGGGTTCGAACACTAGTACTACATTTATATGTATTGTACTTTCAATGTGCGAACTGCAGATTATTATTTTTTACGACGAGTCATATCTATTCATAGAAATATTTACATAATATGCAATAACTGCGCTCGTTGCTGAGGAAACTTTTTTCCAGTGGCAACACTGACAACACATTTGATTTTATTTATTTGAAGATTTGGACTTTCTGATACTGTCATGCAGCATGTTGCTGCAATCATATCGAAAAATAGTCTTTGAAAAGTGAAGAAGAAATAACAATGATGTGTTTCATTTGTTTTTAAACAAAAATAATTAGCGCCTTTGTGGGAATAAAATTACTTATCAAGAAATATAAAGAGAAGAGTGTTATTAATTTTACAAAAATCGCATAGACCATAGGTAATCACTGCATTAAAAAAATATATAAAAGACACATTAGGCATACGCTAAATAATTTTTTATCAACGCTCGAAACTGACCATAGATAATAGAGTAAAGAGGTTTAAGAATCTCAAGTAAAACTCGGTGACCTTGTGATTAATTACTGTAGTGTGTTTATGCAGAACTTGTCTATGTCTACGGTACAAACGACCAGTAGCAGTAAAAGTCAATTATCTATGCCAGTGATTGACAATCTTTCAACAAAGGTGGACACATGAAATGGCCTACGTATTACAAAGAAAGCTTTCGTCAATGCTGCAGTGTGGTGTACAGGCGTCCCTCAAATTTCGAAAACTCTGCTTTCAGAATACGCTATTACGCACATTTTTTAAAGATTTTTGTTGAGTGAACTTCGTAAACTATGGCAGATGAAACATTTGTATGAAATAACTGAACTTGGATGTTAACATCAAAGGTGCGAATGAGTTGATTGTGAAAAATAGATGATACATAAACAAATAAGCTTATTTAATTTCATTAATACATTTATTTCAGTTGATAAAACATATATGCATGTCAAAAATAATATAAAATTAAACGTCTCAAATTGTTTACTTAAAAAAATATATATTACCTGGCAGTAAAATCTACTTAGTTAATCGCAATGATTCCACATTATATACATATTTTAAAATAAATAAAAAAATTGTAAAAATTTCTTCATTTAAAAATTACAACCATTCCTCGATTATTTTCCAAAATACTCGGAGGTATGAGTATTCGATACTCGAATTGAAGTCTCTACTTAGTACCTCTGTCAAATGAATACTAAATTGAGCTAAAAGAGTTAGATTACAACGCAATGAAAATGAAGAAGAAGGGCATAATGAAATCAAGGCAAAGAAACAACTGAGAATAATAAAACGCGATAATTTTATCAATTCTACATTAATTTCATAATTTTACGAGGCGTCATTCGTTCCCGGTATATTTATAAAAAAAAATGTGGCAGGCACGTCGAACATGCCACGGGTTTCTAACAGCTGATAAAATAAAATAATATCTACATGAGTACTTCATCGTTGTATGGATATTTCTCATTATGCTTGAAGAATAATAATTACAATGTAACATACAAACATAATGTCGCTAAGTGTATTTTAATTTCAATAATACATTATTATATTCACGATAGTGCAGGGTGCTGTGGCTGTTATTATACAACTGACTCCAATCAATATTTTTCGAAGGGAGTAGGGACAGAAAAGATACAACACGGACAGGACAACGAGGAAAAATGAAAGTATAAATAAAATGAAAAATTAAATGTATGTACTATATTGAAAAATGACGCTGTCCTGAGTGGTATTCGAGCCCCAGCGCACCGCAGCGCAACGATGTTGACACTCGACCGCGGACCACACAACGTAAGAGTTACAAGACTAATAAAAACCTCATACACCATTATAAAAGATTAGACATGAAAGAGGAATGTAAATAATGATAAATATAAAAACCCCCGTACAAAGGCATTTTAAAAAAAAACCCTTGCGTCACCATGTAGTAACATTAGTCTACCGTTGTCAACATACATATATTTGAGAGAAAAAAAAATGGCAGATACTGTTGCTTCGCTTGGAAACATAATCACCGAAACATTTAAACATTACTTCATTCATTTCTGTTGCATAGGTTCCCAACCTTTTTCGGGTGGCGACCCCTTTTTATAAAAGCCATGTGACCCCGATACAATTACAAATGGCATTTTTCATTAGGTAATTTTAAAAAAGCAACGAAGATGCATGAAAGTGAATAATTTTTTTCGTTGACTGTATAAGTTGGTGATCTCACAGGAAACCCGACACCACCCATGGGTTGGGAGCCCGTGCTCCATTAATTATCAAAAGCAAGTGTTCAAAAAGGTAAGGAGGCATCGTTAAAATCAGAATTCCCTCTCTGGTTTGTTTTTTAAAATCACCAAAAAAGATGTATTAAATAATAACTGCAGAAAAATATTTAACTTCATGTTCTGAAAGACGCCCTGAAGCTCCAAAATAAATTTACACACAAAGATTTCCGCGGTCAGTGAACCTTCCTGCTGCACTAATTATTTGCACTTATGTTATTTTGTTTTTGTTGCATCTTCTTTTCGCCGCTCATAATATACACTGTAATTGCATGTTATATGTAAAGAAATAATTTAATAATATCTGTCTGTAATATTACTCGGTATTTTTATAAATTGGCGTTCGGGCCCAGTAGAAGGTAAGTAATGATACAGCCAGAATACAATGTGATTGGCTTGACTTTTCCACTGTCTTTAGTCAGAATATTATTTGTCATGTAAAATATTTATAAGAATAAAACGAAATGTCATTTTCGAAGCATTTAAATATAAGTATGCACATATATGCACCCGTGTAACAATGTGTTTATTGGAATCGAACATGTTTTGTGCATTTATGAATATGATATAAATGACATATCGAAATTGGCGCGCTGCCAAAAAACTGAAAGTCATCCCAATTCAGTGCAGACCAAATATGTAAATGGAATGGTTTAAAAATAAGACGATTTGTGTGCATTCTTTGAAACGATAGAATCGCTGATTTCTTCGAAGGAATATACACAATTACTTTTCGACTAATATGATAAATATTATACGCTGTTATTCATGAAATTAAATATAAATATGTTATATTCATTTACATATACAGTAATACAGGCCATACGAAGGATATTTCAAACCGTTTCATGAATTATTGATTTCTGTTCGGAGGTAAGGATGTATGTGTTGTATAGATTATAGAAGATTCCCTCCAGCACCCACCCATCCGATCCTTAAAACGGGACCAGCCTTGTCCTAGTTTTATCCATTCTATCCCACCTCCCTTTCAACAAGAGAGTCTGGGCAACTGAGTAACCAAAAATGTATAAAATTCTAAAAAAATAATACCACCCTAGCAAGTAATGTCTAGTCCGTGGTGCAGTGGCTAACGTCGTGACGGACCGCCCGTGATCGAGCTTCGATACGAGCAGATTTTTTCAGTCGATATATCTATTCTGATCGAAAGCAATGGATGTTTGTGTTTTTAAAAATCCCTTCCCACTTTTGCTATCCCAAAAAAGCGGCGCGTAGCGAAAGCGATTAACTAACCGCTAGTCCTGTCCTAGTCCTCGTATTCTCTCAATCCCTCCCTACTCTCTTCGAAAAAGAGTGGCTGAGCAACTGAGCAACAATCAGATCTTGTAGAAAAAAGCATGTTGAAATAAACTCAGTGAGGAGTCTTTATGCTACATGTTGGGACATGGTAAAAAAAACTAATAGTGTAGCCAGGAAATAGTAAAAACTACTTCAGTTAATTAAAAAGGATGGTGCTATAAAATGATTATTATCCCAGTTTATAGGATAGGACGTGTTTACGAATGACATGTTGACTGATCACAGACATCCATGCATTTATTTACCAATAACGTCAACAACTCGACCAAATAACCGACATTAAATCTCATAATTCATTTCCACCAATTAGTAGCAGCGAATGAATGATGTTGAAATTCACGATACTATCGAACATCTGTCAGGTGGTTGAGCGATGAAATATTTATTTTATACAATGCGGAATGAAGACAATAAAATAAACACCTTAAAGTGATATGTTTATTTTAAGACTCCGAGTTACTGATAACATCAACAAATAATACATCAACCGTGCAGGTGTGCGGTGAGTAATCTTATAAATAAAACCGAAACGGCGTATGTATGTATGTGGGTCTGTAATTCCCTTTTGCATTATTGTTGCAAGTTGCAATATAATAATGTTTATTATTTACGTGAAGGTATTATTTGACATTTCTTTGACAGCAAATTAGATTTTTTCCTTGAATTTGGACATTTTAATGGGCGAGAATGGGGCTGTCATCAAATTAAATAAAGTTTGTGATTTTATTTTAACTCTATTTTGGATGTTAGATTTTGTGATATAATTATGTCGAATGATATAACATTAAATAATTATTGGTCGCTTAGTCCGAGCGACGCCGGGTAGCAATACTAGTAGTAATATATATAAGTTTGATTATTTTCAGTGCACGTGTAGAAAAAAACTGACAGAACGAAAACGCGCGAAAGTATTCGTAACGGGTCGTCTTAGCTGGGCGAATCTGGGCGAGGCGATCCGGCGCGGCTTTGAAAGCGGCAGAGTTTTAAAATATCAAACGGTCCTGGCCTATGCAAGTGTCATATGTAAGCGAAGCGATCCGGTCAGGACGGCATATGTCGCAAGTCGCCTCAAGTGCGCACTCATGGCACACGCGAATCGCTTGAAAATATGAAACGGTCCAAGCTCACCAGAGCGTTAATTGCGTCTGGCCGAGCGATGGCACTTAAGACCTTTGATCAACTACGTTTTAAATTGACTGGATTCGCCTAAATTCTCTTGCCGGTTCGCGTCGCTTACCTAAGACACGGGGTAAAGGGCGATAGAATTTTGACAGAGAATCGCCATTTCTAATAAATTAGTCTTTCTTGACTATAACCACATATTTTAAAATACGTGTGAGATAATAAATATCATCTCTGTTCAGCTCTTCCATGCAAGAAAGCAGTAAGTAACCCTGACAAACTTTTGAGAAAAATAACACATGTGTTGAGAATTAAATACTACCCAGTCGCTCATCCTCTATTTATCGGAAAAACGGCAGCATATCGATGGCTTAAAGCAGGCATGGGCAACCTTTCCTAGGTCTGGGGCCGGATTGTCATTCTGTCTTCGAGTCAAGGGCCGGACCAAATAACTATGTACACATAAGTTATATTTAATTCAATAAAACACGTTGCTACATCTTATATATTTTTTTATTTATATAATGAACGACATAATATTAATATTACTGATTACATAATTAAGTGTGGCCGAGTGTGGAAGTAAGATTGGCCTTGTACTTGAATTACAAGACTCTCCATATTGGCGATGATATTGTTTGAGGATAATCTCATAGAATTTTCGAGTTTTTCATTTGTTACCCTCGTTCAAATTTTTGATTTAGTGTGTTTCATCCTCGAAAAAAACTGATCGCACGTATATGTGCTGCCGAAAATACAAATGATTTTTCATAAAAATTTGCGTACATTTGTATATTTTTCATCCACCAAATATAATTTATAAAAATCCGTCAAAGCAGTGGTTTTAGCAATAAATCCCCCTAAAGCTCAATAAGTTCCATCTGCAAATTTTGAAGAAAGATTTCGAGGAAATTTTCGCAAATGAATAGAATTGTGAAGGGTGCGCGGATTTCTATTCCCACGACTGTATATGTGTTGTTTGTATGAGCTGATAGACTAGGAAAATGGTTTTAAAAAAAAAATCCTACCTGGAACTATTAATTTCTTTTTCAATTATTTTGCCCAGATGTAAAAGGGCCGGACAAAATAGCCCGGTGGGCCGGATCCGGCCCGCGGGCCGGTAGATGCCCATGTATGGCTTAAAGAGTAATTTTGCTAACTCCACTTTTGGCTGAAAATGACTTAATAGTGCCATCTTGTTGAATCGTGCAATGTGCATGTCCCATAATTTTTTATAACCAAAACTAATTTGAGCGCATCGTAAAAACGTTTTAGGAAAATTTGATAACTCCATTGTCGATCTAAAAATTCTAAAATCTACACTGCTAATTATCCAGTTCCGCCATTTTGTATTGTCACCTGTCATTTATTAGTTGTTTTTCACCGGTGGTACAAATAAATCTTTTGAAAGGGTTTTTTTTGGTTTATAGCACACAATTTTCCATTCTCAAAATAATCAGTTTTTACCCTCTCCTGCACAATTGACAAAAACGGAGATAGCAAATTTTCTCTTTAAGCCATCGAGATCCGCTCTCAATGAAGATGATCCGAACGGGAGAGTGCAGTTTTGCAAATGTTACTTGACAAGACAAGAAATACATACTGATGGTAGAAATGAGGCTTTCACCGCTTGACTTTATATGGGCTCACACAAAAGGAATAGGAAACGGTAAAAGAGCAAGAGTCGGCGGATTGAAACTAAATTTTAAAAATCAATTTTGAAAGACGGCGACAGATTAGATCTGTGTATAAAAGGTCACGTAGATCGAGGGATGTACTCTTTACCTATTCGGGAAACTTGATAGTGAGCAATACGCGGGTGTTTTTTTCAGCGTGATAAATATCCAGACGAAGAATTATAGCCGATGCGTCCGGTTGGAATACGCCGTGCGCCAATCCAAGCACGCGATACAAGCTCGCAGTACTCTGATTGGCTCATCCATTCCTCAGTTTAGTATGTTTCGTTTTGTCAACTGTAAAAAGGGAGTTTTAATCCTTTCGATGGATTCGGCAGTAACTCTGTGGAAATTCATTTTTATATAAAATTAAAAATAACTTTGATTATTCCACGTATTGTGCTACTAATCATGACACGGTTTCGCTTCTTTTATGATGCTTCTGAAGATGCCTCTGAAAGAAGCGAAATTCAGATATTAAAGTGCACGTATGAACCTGAACTGACTTCAAATGAATGAAATTGAAATTCCAACAAGCTTTCAATCGAAATCTTCAATTTAAAAAGTCTTTTCAGGGATGTTTGGGACAGCACTCCGGTCGAGGTCTTGTCAACATAAAAAATATTTTCTCTAACAAGAACTGAATCTAATAAATTTTCTCACAATCGTAAGTTCTTCTTTAACACTTAAATTAGATTCCTATCAAAATCTTTTTTAGAAAAGACGCCGTGTTTCACAGACCACCGAGTACACGGATTAAGTATCTCTGATATAATTGGATAATGATTGACAGGCAATTGTATCTGCAGGTACACCCGTTACGTGAACCCTGCTTGCAGATTGCATGTTCGCAGAAGGTGGTTATAAACATAATTCGTATTATTAAATTGTAATGTTTCCAGTATTTTGCCTGCAACATAGTACCTACTGTAGATTTTTAAACTGGTTCGTGCGAATTGGTTGATAAAACTTTTGTAAGAAAACCTTTTAATTAAATATTGGTTCAGCGTTCTGTTGATTAAGTCATCGATGATTTAATATGTTTTTTAAAAACTGAAACGTGTAACGTATTAACTTTTAGTACCGTTAATATATACCGCGGGCCTGTAGCCGAGCGGCCAGCATCGTTTACGATGCTCACTGGTTTAAATAAGGACAGTTTCATAGACTAATTGACTATGTGTGCCAATATCTACCCAATTCTATAAAAACTCTACAAAAAAAAGATTCTGAACTACTAGTTAACAGGCAGCTGGTTAGGAGTCTGTTTGCTCCATTGTAAAGACACACGAAATAGCTTTACCCACCGAGTTCATTCTTACGTTTATATTAGAAATGAACTGCCTTGAATCAATCACCTGATTATCGAAAATGTAAAAAAATCATACAGTTTACTATACATCCTTGGTTTACGTCCATAGCAGGTTGCCGCGAATGAGTGGACAGGTTTAGGGCGTCCGTTCATTGTTTCAGGGCAGGCATTTTTAACACTTCTTCAACCAGCAGATTTTTATTTCAAGCATGGTATGTAAATGATAGCATGTCCTTCACAGTGTTGTACCACCGTTTGTTATTGTCTCATCAAAAGTTAACGCTTCCTTTTAACTTTGCCTCAAGTCCGTGGCATTGTATATTCTCAACAAGACCTTATCATTTCCTTCGATTGTACATATTATCTTGTGTTCAGAGATATGTATCAATACCAGGAATTTCAGCGACAAATGAACATATTTCCAAAACATATCTAGACTCTTGATATATATGTAAGTAATTTAAATATTTGTGAATTTTCTTGAGACGTCTTTACTAAATAAAATTACCTTCGAGCTAAAAACTCTTTTACGATGACGGTGTATCGCAGTGATGCACAACCTGCGGCCCGCAATGACATTCCATGCGGCCCTACGTGACGAATATGAATCGACTTTTTTACGGACGAATTTTATATTCACCAAAAAATATCGATAATTTAATTACTTTTCTCGATGCGGCCCTCTAACTAACTGAGAATGGATTATCTGGCCCTTCTCCCAAAACGGTTATGCATCACTGGCGTATCATTAAGCATTATGGTGACAGTGAGAGCAATGGCGGATTGTCTTATAGCCGCATGAAGAGCGAGTTAGCTTTGGAGGTCTTCGTCTTAGGGCCCCAAAAATAAAATTATATTTTTATTTAGAGAAGATAACAAATATAGATGAAAATCTCTACCAAATTTTACGACGCATTTTGTTATCAGAAAAACAAGGCCTCCAAATTATATTGGGCTTTGGGCCAAGGGGATAGAGGTATGTATACACGGGGTAAAATTTCAGAAACAGTGCTGCCCAGCCCGGTCCGTACACTGTGACAGCGATCTTATCAAAAAATGTTTTCTTCATTTTACGAGTCAGCAAAAGTTTGTAAAATCAAGCGGACATGCGATTGTGCGTTGTCGTAGAGGAGAGTCCAAGAACATCCTTATCGTTGGCTTTAGCGAACCGGTCGACAATAACTTCGGAGACACATCACACCACTGCTAGGTACGACATAAATATTTCCCATAATTGTATTTTTAGAAGAGTTGAATGACCCATGAAAAGATACGCCGGAATCTCCATGCTGCCCGAGTGTGTTCACGAGAGTATGAATAAAAATAAACACTAATAAATATCGATAAAGGTTTGGAACACGTGAGATTTCGGAACATCCAATTATTTGACCGACCAATAACACGCAACGGTCGCATGGCGAAATATAATAACGGCGTGACTATAATTTAATGACATGATTTACAATAGACTGCTTTGGTGCAAAAAAGTGTCCAATTAAATTAGCAATAAAAAATGATTTGTCGTTAAGACACCAATTGCGATAATTTCATTACCAAGAATGGGTACTTTTGAACTTGTAGAATGTAAATGATGCGCCATGTTAGTCAATCTGGGCTGTTTTTTTTTAGCTTGCCAAATACATACCGTAGTCTAAAAATCTAACTGGTATCTTATATATTACAAATGAATTGTCTCCCTGATTTATCACTTCAAAGTAATAATAATATGTAATATGTACAAATAAAAAAGGACAGATGGCTACACTTCTTTAATATATTTCCGTTGGTTATTCCCCACCCTAAGAAGTGAATCCTTTTCTTCGACACATATTTCCAAACAATAATAAAGTTATTAATATGTAGATACAATAATTTGTCGATGTTTTGAGTCGATGAAATGCACTGGTGAAACAAATCCGTCGAACTAAATATTTCGTAGTTTGCGGTATTTTTACTTGTTTTTTAACACATTGACTGCGTGGTGCGTCGTCTCTCTATGTGTTTTGGAACCGCTGTAGCCAATGTGTTAATATTTTTAATTTAATCATGTGTGTTCGTCTTTTAAGTCTAAGATAATGATGGCGTTGCTGAAATTAAAAATCACCATAACACCAATGTATTTTAGTTCCACAAAAGTTATAGTCACAACTAGTTAGAATAGTTCTGACGGGTAACCGGACAAATCAGAACATGACAATTCAGAACATGACGTTTCAGAACATGACAAATCAGAATATGACAATTCAGAACATGACAAATCAGAACACGACTTTTCAGAACATGACATTTCAGAACATGACATTTCAGAACAAGACTTTTCAGAACATGACATTTCAGAACATGACATTTCAGAACAAGACTTTTCAGAATATGACATTTCAGAACATGACATTTCAGAACAAGACATTTCAGAACAATCGGCCTATCTACGGACACCGTCCGAGCGCGCTCGCTTTATAATATTGGGTTTTCACATACATATTTGTCTATAAACAATTTACCAATTATGAATAGGGCTGCCACAACAAGAAAATAACTGTAATTATGAGATCGCCGAAATTAAAATAAATGTTCACTAACTATTGTAGTTAGTTCGCGTGCATTTTAAAATTCATTCGTTGGGCTGGCACAAATATGTATATATATATATATATGTGTATGTGGGATCTGGCGGTGGAGTCGGGCAAAATAACGAAGGTTTTAGTTTTATAATACGCCTTTATTTATTAACAGTCTTAACACCGGCTTATTCTAGCGGAAAAATATCATAACAAAAAATCTTAAGATTAAAATTTACATTTATTTAATATTTTTACATGCTTCTCAAATGTCGTATCGAGATCGACTTGCACAGAATTTTTATACACATAATAATAACATTAAAAATTATTAATTATGTTGTTATTATTAATTAATATTTTTATTGTAAAATATAAACATATCGAGATCGACGAAACATATCGAGATAGAATAAGCCGGTGTTAAGACTGTTAATAAATAAAGACGTATTATAAAACTAAAACCTTCGTTATTCTGCCCGACTCCACCGCCAGATCCCATATATTTGTGCCAGCCCAACGAATGAATTTTAAAATGCACGCGAACTAACTACAATAGTTAGTGAACATTTATTTTAATTTCGGCGATCTCATAATTACAGTTATTTTCTTGTTGTGGCAGCCCTATTCATAATTGGTAAATTGTTTATAGACAAATATGTATGTGAAAACCCAATATTATAAAGCGAGCGCGCTCGGACGGTGTCCGTAGATAGGCCGATTGTTCTGAAATGTCTTGTTCTGAAATGTCATGTTCTGAAATGTCATATTCTGAAAAGTCTTGTTCTGAAATGTCATGTTCTGAAATGTCATGTTCTGAAAAGTCTTGTTCTGAAATGTCATGTTCTGAAATGTCATGTTCTGAAAAGTCGTGTTCTGATTTGTCATGTTCTGAATTGTCATATTCTGATTTGTCATGTTCTGAAACGTCATGTTCTGAATTGTCATGTTCTGATTTGTCATGGAACCGTTCTGACGATGTCGTAAGCCGAAATAGCTATCAACAAAGTATATCTTATAATTTTTGTTGAACCAAAATACATAGCTATTTTTTGAGTTATAATAGAGTTCTATCAAGTAAATGCCAATTCAGTTAATAAATCACCATCTTTTTATCGCTGTATATTATGGGAATATTCTATTGAGTGATGATTCATTCATGTTCTCAAACAATTCACCTTTCACAATTATAATATTTGTCATATAAAAAATAAAAATATGGGGACGCCTTCAATGGCTATTGTGTGGTGTGTTTTTGAATGCCGTGCCTGTTTTCAATTTGATACGGATTTCGAAAAATATTTACCTTGTCCAAAAATGGCCAGATTCCTGTCAGGACAACGCTGAATCCCAAAGACATCAAAAACATCGTGAAGTAAATTACGTAAACTGATCTCCATCGTTGCTTGTATTCTTCTGGAGTTTCTAAGCCGTCATCTTCTTCTTCTTTCTTTTGTTGCTGATCCAAAATCGCTTTTCTTCGTGTTCGCTTAATCCAATCCATATTAATTTATTCTCAAAATATTGTCAGCTTCGTCAAATATTATATTTATTGCAATCGCTCGAAAATTAAACAGTGATTGTCTCTTCTTACGATAAATTACGATTTAAATTAAGAACACTGAATGAAAAAATGTACCAAACCTTTGACACAGTTGTTATCACAAAGATTCGAAAAAAACTTTCTAATATCAATTGAATACTAGTTTATAGTACGTAATGGTTGAAAAAATATTAAGTGACTTCAATACACACGTTTTATTATTATTAAATATTGTATTGTGATAACCACAGCAAATATAATCACGTATTCGCCGAAAGAAATATCACTAATAATATCATCTAAAAAAATCATCAACACTCTTAGTAAAGCACTCTCACTTTTTTACGATTGTAAACAAAGAATAATCTGACGTTTGACACTTATTATAAACGATTTCAGATACCTTAAAATCTGCTAAATATATTTTATCGGTATATTTTACGAAATGAATGTATTGATACGTCTAATAACAACAACGTTAAAATGTGAATTGTATTATCTAAAGCCTTGGCTCGATGTCAAAGCTATGTTGTTATGAATACATATGGCATTATTATTGGCATAGCTCTAATCTACTGCGACTAAAGACGCACCTAAACACTTCAAATGATTCTATAAAACTAAAATTTAGTTGATGAAAAATTTACTCGGTTGTGTTTTGTTTCTCTCAGCCACAGCTCTCAGCTGTTTTGTCGTCTATCATTTGACTTGTTGCGCGAATACATTCGAGATACAACAATTCGTACCGTCTCTGTCTAGCACACTATCATTGCGATACCAGCATATAAAGTAGGAACTCTACCTATAGAACAAGCACGAACAAATTACATACATCACAAACGCTTTTCAAATAATATTATGTATAATAAATTATCAAAGGTAGACTTTCACTTGCTCATTCATACCTATTTGATATGAAGAATTTTATCAAGATTGATATAAAATAAAACACAGATTATTTATTTTTATAACCATGACACTAAAATATGGTGTGAAATCATTCTGTAAACAAAAATATTGAATGTCAAATATTATAAAATATATTATGTTAATATGCATTTGAAAAATATGTGTTTATGCAAAAGATGCGTCTTTAAAGCTTGAATTTATTGAAGACGTTTTATGATTTCTGTACTAACTTGATTTATTTAAACAAATTTAAGAGATTCTTAAACAAATCAAAGTCTCTTATTTTCTTTTATCAATTTTGGAATGCAGAATAATATATTGTGTTTGATTCATTCGTCGTTTATGTTTTCAAAACCATGTATAGTGATTTTATCAGTGAAGTGCTTTCAATTTTATTTTTTTGGCAATTATATACATTTTGTAAGGGAGGAAAAATATTAAGTTATGATATTCAAAAATTTCTTTCTTCACATTTGATGAAAATATCGTTTAATTTTAGTCAATAATAAATTATTTACATATCTAAATGTCTCAATGATGAAACTTTTTATGAAATGTAATACCTACTATCAAATGTATGCATATTTACATATACATACTTTTTATATAATACGCATTACTTACTTGATATTTACATTATGTGCATTTGTTTTATAGTTAATAAAAACTACTATTAAATAATGTTTTAAAAATATCAAAGAATAATTTAAAAAAATTCATAGCTATTTTGGCTTTACACCATCGCTAAACTATCCAATATAGGTATATCCATCATTTGATAAGAAAATAATTTTATTACTATATTAATATATTTTTTGTTCCATAGACTAGCATTCAAAATATCCAAGTCTATGGATAGTGCTGATGTTGGTAGCCACTATTGAACTGGAAATTTTTCATTTCTGACAAACAGAAATCCATTCGTCAATTTCCATTAAATTATTTTAATAATGCAGTCTACACGCGTCGTCGGCACTTTGTTACGGCAAGGTAATAATTTTGATGTTTCTTTTTATTTCATAGCGTTCATAATCCCAAACATTTTGTTCACTCCTAGAATTTTTCTTGCAGTTCACGCACAACTTTCGTTCACCTATTCTATTTAGTATGCTTTTATTACCGATAACTATTTTTGTTTAAGTCGTTATGATACATTATTTATGTATACCCTTTATCATTTTCAATAAACACCTTCAAAAGTCAATTCATTTAGTCTACATTTGAAAGTTATGTAATCGACATAACCTAAGAAAGATCCGTCAAATTTTACTTGACTTAATACCTACATTATCGGACCGAATTATTTGGTATTTAATTTTCTGTACAGAACATAACTGCTTGCTACTCGTTTTTTCTGTGCAGAAATATTCGTTAAGATTGCTAATATATCTATTCAGACCAAATAATAATTTTGGCTGCACTGTCCTGAAGTGTTGCATAATTATTTTATGCATTCAATTCTAACAGATTCATTAGTTACATAGTCTTTTCCAATATAAATAAACAGTGCCGGTTACATAAACTTACATTCAGGGGTGAGGTCTTCTGTGACAACATTGTCCAGTGGTGGCATACTCTTTGAGCTTGGTGTGTCAAAATTCAGAAAAAAACATAGCTTGATTCAGGTGCCGTGTCACTGCTATAATTATCCGTAATTTTTTGACATGCAGCCCTTGGTCTAGTGACTCTAGTGGCAAGAGCTTTGCCCTAGCGATTAGGTGGGTCTGGGTTCAAGTCCTTGCAAGATCAGATTTCTTTAATTAAAAAAGAAATATTGAGATGGGTGTATATCATTTTTCGTTATGTTTCTCAACTGAAAAATTGTCATTAAGTTAATCTCGTATGACTTTCGTATTTTAAAATATTTGGCGCATTGGCATTACCTGTACAATGACAGATACTTTTTTAAATCCTTAAAAAATAATAAAAAAAATACTAAAATCCTTTCCTGTTTTTTGTAGTTGGTTTGTAAGCTTTCCATCATGGGTATTGAAAAAAAATGTTAATAAATGGAATGCTAGTCTTAATCTGTAAATAAAATTTAGAATGTTTTGTGATTGAAAAATATTAGATTTATTTTCAAATTAAAAACATTTATATATTTATCATGAAATTATATTTTAGTTCGCTCCTACCATGCCGGTAAGGTTCATCACATTCCTCCATCAATGAATGAGTTGCCTGTACCAGTTGGATCATGGCAAGAAGCCCACAACATCAAGCAAAAGAAATATAACGCCCTCTTGGCTGCTGGAATTGGTTTCATGGCCTTCTCCATTTTCACTGTAAGTTTTTTTTGTATAATTCTACATAATTTGCCTTTAACTCTTATCACTCCAATGTCAAGTGTTACTCGATTTCATCTGATACATACTATGATTTTATTAATATAAAATTTAAAATAACTTTGATTATTCCACGTATTGTGTAACTAACTGTGACACGTGTTTCACAAATTTTCATGAACAGTAAAGATCGCGTAGATTCATCGTCACAGAGTGGTATCTATCGACTCTCTTGTGGAGACTGTCCAGCGTCTTATGTTGGACAGACAGGTAGAAACTTTAATATTAGAATTAAAGAACATATAAGATGTCTAAAGAGTAATAATTTTTCTGAGTTTGCCAATCATTTAATAGAAAATGACCATAATTTTAATCAGACTAGTAATGTAGAAATACTCCACCGAGTAAATAAAAAAGGTTTAAAGATGAATAGTCTAGAATTTTTAGAAATAAATAAAACTCTTAATAAAAAAGATATATTATTAAATAATATTCTTAACAGGACAGGATGCTCGCCTCTGTTAACATTATTCCCAATTCAAAAGAGTAATCACCCAACCTAACTGATTGATTGCAGCTCATTAGTTTATAGTTTATTAGTTTGTAATGTTTAACGTCATTAGAAATATATTTGTTTGCTTTGTTTCGATTCTATAACCCTCTCTTGCGTCCCTTAAAAAGGAAAAATCCCAATCTAATTGATTGAGTGATTGCACCTTATTAGTATCATTATGTTATTGCATTGTTTTGATTCTATCACCCCCTTCCTTGTTTCCTTTAGAAGGAAAAAAACCCGTAGTCCATTTTGTAATTTCATAATTTAAAATGTTAGAATTTATCTTGCTTCATTACTTAACCCTTTGGTTACGGAGCAGCGATTTTTCGCTGCTCATTTCCTTTATGAAAAAGTCGGCGCAGCGATTTATCGCTGCTGATTTTAGCCCCAATTCAATGTACCGTACCTTTGCGTACAGGCAGATATCGGACCAACTATTGTTTTAATATGCACTAATACACGTTTATCTATGATATTATAGTAGATATATGTTTATTACTTGTTTATTTATATAATTATATCAGTATAAAAAAACAAAAAAAAAAAAAAAAAAACTTGACTTTTTTCGGATTTAGTAATAAGAATTTTAATTGATATTTATAATCTTTGTTATGTTTGTTGCTTGGGACGGGTATGGTTCGGTGATTTGGCGATGCAATATTAGTCAATATCTAGAATAAAAGTAAATTTGTCGACTTTTTACGCGAGCACAAAAAAAGGAGAAGGTTGCGCCGAGCAGGCTGGGCAGTTCAATTTTTTTGATTATTTTTACACAAACATACAGAACAAATCACAATATTTATGCCGACAAAAACAATAAATCAATCGCCAACACCGCGGCGAACTTTATAACTTTTTCAGAAATACAAGGTGATACAAGGGCAGCGTATGGGAATGTTTATTTTGTATGATTGTTTGAGTCACTTACGCAAAATGAACACCTAAGAAGAATGCATGGGCGGAGGGTGGTAATTTAAAAAAAAATATAAATATTATATATAATATATAATATCAGATAAATATGTATTATGCATATTTTATATAACTATTGTAGTTATACTTTGTATGCATTCGACACATCGCTGTAATATGTATGTACATATGTATACTATACTATAAAATAATAAATATATTTATATGTGCTATAATTTCCTGATTATCTTGACAAAAGAATCACATGCACGAAATAAATGTATTTTTTGCCTAACACGGTATACCTTTTATAACCACGAACAACCACTGTACATTGACGCTGTTGACAAAATGTCTGTATTTTTCAAAATAGGTGGTCCATTTCACATATTCGTTATATATTTTGCAAGCATTATGCTTTTGATTTAAATTTCGTAATATTAGTTGTCTTTTGACCACAATCGGGATAAGGCTGTTGTAAAACATTTCATTATAATTTTTGAAACCCTAAAAATATAATGGAATCATTATCCGAAAGTTATCGAGCCATAAGTGAAGACGTAATCTCTGATGTGGAATTTAGTGATATTGATATTACAGACGATTTGAATAATAGTGAAAACAATAATAGTGACAATTTTATAAATATACATAGATTATTGAGACCTCTGGATTCAAGCAGTTACGATGAAGAGCCAATTATAGGCATTGATGAAGAATTTGTCGAAATATTTGCAGACGGAAATAGTTCATCAAAATCTATACCTTTTCTGGAATCTTCTGGCATCAAGCATGGCCCACCCTGTGACGCAAAGCCAATAACATATTTTGACTTGTTTTTTACCAATGTCTTATGGAATTTGATGGTGGAAGAAACCAATAGATATGCTAATCAGTGCATCAGGGCGAGCACTCGTCCACAAAATAAATGGAATCCTGTTACTGTGCTGGAAATGAAAGCATTCATTGCGGTAATTTTAGAAATGGGAATTACCAAAAGACCATCGATTTTATTGTACTGGGCGACAAACTCGCGGTGTATACCATGGTTCAGAAAAATGTTTGCGAGAGATAGATTTCTATCTATTCTCCGTTATTATCATCTAGTTGACAATAGAAAGTTTTCTCCGCCTGGTTCTGCAAATTACGATCCTTGCGCTAAATTCGACCCCATCGTAAAACACGCCAATAGGGTATTCAGACACTATTATACACCGTATAAATATATTTCTGTGGATGAAACATTGGTCGGAACAAAAAGTCACTCTTCAATTGCTCAATATTTAAAAATAAAAAGCATCACCGTTGGGGATTAAAATTTTGGATGGTTTGCGATGCTGTAAAGAATTATTGCTTGGGGTTTTACTGTTACAAAGGAAA
This sequence comes from Himalopsyche kuldschensis, assembly GCA_028554975.1. NCBI lineage: Eukaryota > Metazoa > Arthropoda > Insecta > Trichoptera > Rhyacophilidae > Himalopsyche > Himalopsyche kuldschensis. The sequence continues at coordinate 19,851,092 of JAHFWI010000010.1, read as the reverse complement.
GAAGGACGCAGATTATGGAAAAAAAGAACATTCTCTGGGACACAGAGTAGTAATAAAGCTTTTGGAAATGGGAAACTATCTGGGCAAGGGATATCACGTCGTTGCCGATAATTTTTTACAGTATCGATTTGGCAAAAGACTTGTTTGCCCATTTAACGTTTTATACTGGTACGTGCAGAAAAAACCGTAAGGGTATTCCGGAGGGCCTGTTGAAAAATGAAGGTGGGGAAACGAAGTACTTCAAAAAGAATGAAATACTAATGTGTAGTTTTAGAGAGAAAAAATCTCAGACCAAGCCTGCTTTATTACTGTCAACACAGGCTGCAGCAAAAGAAGAAACAAAGATAAACCGAAAAAATAAAGAAGTAAAAAAACCTCAAATTGTAAATACTTACAATAGATATATGGGGCGGAGTAGACACGTCGGACCAAATGTTATATTGTTATTTGGACGAAAAGACGAACAGTAAAATATTGGAAGAAAACTGTCTTCCATATCTTTGGAAGAATGGTTTTGAATGCTTTCATTCTATATAAAATGAACACGTCGGATTCCAAAATTATGTCCCGGTTACGATTTACCTCTTCAATTATAGAAAGTATTGAAAATGAATGGAGGCCAAAAGGTAAACCCGATGACCAGATCAGAACGTATGCGACAAAATATTTTAAAAAAATTACCAGGGCGTAATCAAAGACAATGTGATGTTTGCAGTCGTAAAAGTGGCGAAGGGATCAAACGATCGAGACTAATTTGTGTCAACTGTAATAGAGGGTACATGCATTATGCCTCCCAAAACATAAGTGTTAGATCATAAAAACGGTTTTGTGTTAGATTATAATATAAGATTTTTATTGGATTCAATATGTTTTAGCACTAGGTATGTATCATAATGTATGTTTTTATTATTTTTTATTGTTTACTTACTTTTATTTTTATAGCCCATATACTAAGTTTTAAGATTTTTCGATATAGATTCAGATCCTTGATAAAGAACAATGCAATGTGTTCGAAGCGTAGATTTTTCATAAAATCGGTTAGTGATAGTTGATTCGTGTTTGTGTTTCTAGTTATACACAAATACAATTAATTAGTTTATTTTTTATTTACATTACTGTGTTTCGTTTAATGTTTATTCTTAAGACCTCCCTTTTCTACTATCTATGTAAATGTAAATAATTATTTTTTTTATTAAAAATTAAAATATTTTTTTTATAAAAAAATAAATTATTCTAATTGATTGCTTATCTACATTTTTTTTAAATATACTAAAACTGCATGAGAAACAACGAGGTCATCGCTAAAAATCTAACACCAATGCCTCTCGTGTATTATAAACACAAAAGTAGTGGTTTTTTTTAGTTGTCTTTTTTATTTGCAAATAAAATAAAAAATGTTTTTTAATTTCCACACGTTGGTGATATTGTATATTTTAAAAAATAAACATAATGACTGTCATTTTATATCGGATTAGATTGCTTTTTGCCTTTCAAAATTGCAATTTATGTAAAAAAAAAAAAACATAAACAAATGTATTTTATCTTCATAATCTTTTTTTTTTTTAATTTTTTTCTTCGATTTCTTTAAATAAATTTTGTTTTTAGTATATTGTATTTTATTTCATTGACTTATTTTGAAAAATGTAGAAGATATAAACTTTTTCCAAACCTCTAAAAAATTTCAAAAATCATCCTCGTCTTTTTCGCAAATATCTATACAATTCAGTCCGTAACCAAAGGGTTAAGCAAACTTTGCGATAGTAAGTCTGAAGATGCCTCTGAAAGAGGCGAAACACGTGTCACAGTTAGTTACACAATACGTGGAATAATCAAAGTTATTTTAAATTTTATATTAAAATGAACTTCCACAAAGTTACCGCCGAAACCATCGAAAATATTATGATTTTATTATTTTATGTGATGGTATTGAATATTGAAGGGAGACACCTAAAGAAAATATTATATGTCATCAGACTCTTGCCTTGTTAATTTCCACTGTTTTTTTTTCAGGCAAAAGCTTCAGGACTCCTGTACTTCAACTATTCTCCCCCAAAATCCCTTGATTAAACAGATAACGATTAAATCAATCAATTTCTTAGAATACTTTCCATCTAAACATTTCTTTGTTTGACAGTTAGTTTATTGTATATTAATTTCTGTGAAGGTACGCTGTGACTACCTGATAATTTAATAAAAATGTTTATTTAAAGACAGTGTTTAATTTTGTTCATATTACTGTTCTATCATGATTGTATGTCCAAGCTTTCAGTATAAACTCCCTCCATCTGTCCTAGTATGTCCAGTAGAAACCAGTGCGTCCGTCTTCTTGTTGGATATTTCTAACTAGGGATATTTCTAAACAGGATCCTGTCGTCTGATCATATCTGTTCATACATTTCAGGTTACCGTCTGCATAATGAAAAAAAATGCCCCATTAACTATTATTAGAAAAGATCTTACTCATTTATCTTCACATTCTATCATGTTCAGTAAATGAAATGCCTTGTGAAGACCAGTTATCGTTTTAAAGTAAAGTAAAAAATCACTCATTGAGGTGTTGTCACTTCTTGGTGGAAAGGCATTATTTAAATAATTAAAACAATTTTTTTTGTTCTACTTCCACTGAACTGCTGACATCTGACAGTTGAAAATGCTAGTGAAACCAGTTTTATTACATGGAAGTAGTACAAAAAAATGTGTTTTTATTTACATGTAATAAACTAACTTCTTCATATCTTGGAAAATTTACACCAGGGTGCGTAAACAACAATTTACAATTATTTAAAAGACATCTGTATGAAACAGTCCTTTTTATTTTAACAAATCCGCTCATCATTTAATACTAAATGAACTTTCACGCCGAATTTGGTTTTTCACATCACCAGTTTAGAAGAGACGATAATTATATTCAAGAATTTTCAATTCGGGATGAAAAGTTAAGAATAAAAATAATTGCTGTTTTATAACGTACATAGCTTTTTATTTAGTTTCTTAAATTTTACAGTTTTATCATCGAATTTGTTAAATATTCTTTACAAAAGATTTCTACATTTAATTTTATACGGTGGCATATTATTAATAACATTTCCCACTTTAAAAAAGTAAAAGGCACTAAGATTTATTTAAATAATTACTATAGTACATGTTGATATCTACAAAAAGTTTTCGCAATGTGTTCATAACAATAAGCTTTATAACATAATATAAGAATAGTATAATAGTATGATTAAAATAAGTTGTACACTGGGAAATAAAAGCTAAAATTAAATAATAACTCTTACTTACATGATTTATCATAATAATATAATTGTGTACTTTTGAACCTGGCCGAAAATAAGTTGCAAAACTTATATTTTAAATAAATATGTAATGTATAATACAAATTGGTAGAGGCTTACAAGAAAGATCGAAAAGAATCATCATTCATCATTCTTTAATTCCTCATTTTCCAGAAGTATCATATCTTGACTTTGAGTTTAATATTTTACATTGCAAATTTAAATAATAAGAAATATGGGCGAAAAATACTCGCTAGAGAACATTTTCTTATCCATGCATTCATTACATTAAAACTTAAAAAAGAGGTTTTTAAATCACACTGAACATGCGTTAATTTAAAATGAACCAAAGATATACATTTAATGTGTTTCTGCAGACTGTGTTACAGTTCTGTTTAAAATATTGAATCTTTGTTTCTGTGAAAAAGAAATAATATATCGTGTCATGCATTACAGGTTCACTAACGAAACCCGCATTGATTCAGGTCTATGAGTGCTATGCCGATATTTATATCTAATTAAAGCCCTTGTAAAACAGCCTTATATTCTACTTCATTGTTACTATGAACTTTTAATGATAATATTATTAGATACGTCATACAGTTTAAGCATCGAATTGACAATAAAACTAAATCATAATAGAGAGACCATTACTTCAAACACACATAAATATTCAAGAATAAACCAGGAAAATTGCCATAATGCTGAAAACAGATTTAAAAAAAAGGTTTGACACATTTGATACTATGTTATGATTGCACAGCAAAGTGAACAAATGATACCAACTGAAAAATAATCTTACATTATTACTAAGAAATAACAAAAAATAAACTCTCTTGCAGTTGTATCATCGTACCAGACTAAAGGGTTTTCAGTCTCATTTTTGTGTTTAACTGTTGGATACAAAGCCATTTTCTCCGAGTGCAGTATTTCTTGCAATACGCTTGAAAGATATAACTTTACAGTTTAACAATGTTACAAAATCTACAATCAAAGACAAAACATGAAAAACGATAGACGACACATTTTCATAAACTAAAATTATGAAATGTCTGTTATTTAGAAATGGGTTTATAATTTCATGCATATACTCGATCTTTGTCTATGGGGATGATTTTTTCTTCGTATTTAATTCCATGTTATTTCAAATTGTTTCATGCATGTTGGTCCAACATTTTACATTCCAAATTCACACGTAGACATGAGATCTCAGTTCATTATTTAATGGCGCACACAATCACTAAAATAAATTAGTTTAATATATTTGAGCAAAATTGGATCAAAAGATTAAATTAAGCTGTGTTTGCTTTTGTGACATAAATACAGAAATTCATATAGAAAGCATATATTCAGGACCAGATTTACAATAGGTTATTGCAAAGTAGTTGGAGCATCAGAGACTAAAACAAATGGAAAAGCAGCCGTCTCTGCCAAAATTGAAGGCAATGAATCCAAATATATTATTGAATTCCATTGCATCAGAATGTACAGTTAAGTATTTCGACTGAGGGTGCTTGATGGAATTTCAATATCAAATTTGAATTTTGTACTTTTCCATGAGTTTTGTCGCTAATGACCCGGGTTTCGCCTTTCGGCATCTTCAGGCATTCCAAGTGCACGGATGTACTTGAACTGACAGTTAAAAATTTAATTTCAATTTTCATTCAAATTTAATTCAAACACCTTCAGTCGAAATCCTAAATTGATGCAAATTGTATTTTCTCTTGAGAGATACAGATTTTAAACATAATTCCCTTTTACTTTTGCACACAGATATAATAACTTTGGTAGCATGCATCAATCAAACGGTTTCATCATAAGACCCCTTCAAATGTAAATCCAGCCGTGCATACAGTTCACAGATGATTATCAACACAGCATTAGACAATGTTTATTTGATAACATCATAGCTTCTGATATTCATATTTGGGGTTATCATAATTCAATCAATAGAAGGTGTGGCATAACTAAAATATTTGCATGTTGTGTATGATATGAAATACTAATATTTATTTATTTAAAAAAGTATTCAAGCATGGTAATTTCTTTATTATTTGAACAGGCAGGTTATTAATTGTGTTATTTTCTACAATATTCTGTTAGTGGGAACGGGCTATTTCAGAGAAAGACTCTAAGATATCCTTGATTGTGAAATCCAAAGCTATCATCGATCCGGGGTAGCACTGTTGGATATGCTCCTCGAGGTATTTATATTGAGTGATAAATTCTTCCTGCATCGCTCGCCATACAACCTGTAATTAAAACAACAAATTTTCCTCAAACAGTTCAGCCAACATCAGGAAAGAAACTATTCTCACAAATAAATAATACAATGCGAGCGGAGTGCGCAAATTTAACTGCTAATTGGCCATCAAATGTCAATCAAAGTAATATGCCAAATAACAAAGTAATTTAAAGGGCCCATTAATAAAGTGTTAGTTACATTTTTCAAGACTGGTGGCTATACATACACAGAAAGGGTTTTTTTAATGTTTATGGCATCTGGCAGTTATCAGATTAAATATTAATATAGTAGGACCTTATCTATCCGGATTATTCTGATTCAAGATGAATTTTATATCTTAATAATAAATAATGCCTTTCCAGCAAGAAGGGACGGCTAACACCTTAAAACTGATTATATAATTTGTATTATCTTACTTGTAATAAATTTTCTTCTTCACACAGATGCTTTTCAACCTTCTTGTAAAGACTGTCGAGTCCCTTTTTCACTTCTCGGTGTGGATACATAGCAATAACTTTTCTGAGCTCTTGTTTGCTAAAAGCCATCTGGTAAGATATTTCAGACTTATTTACACCTTGACTTACTCGGCTTTCCACTCCTTCAAAGAATAACTGGAATAATAAACAGACGTTTAGTATAATTGAGATCACAAAATTAAGACAAAGTGACAAAATCGATGTAGGAATTAAGAAACGAAAATCTAATGAAGGAATTACAGATATTTTTCTCCTTCCTTTATATGTCCTAGTGAGCATGTTTAAAGATTTGTTTTAACCACTTCTCCGGGGCTGACTGGTGTAGCAGTCCAAGCCGACATGGCTGGTAAGCATTGCAGCTAGGGACTCCAATTACTCGTCATCTCAACTACTCGAGTATCGAGTAGTAAAATTGAAAAATACTCGAGTACTCGAGTATACTCGGCAGATGTACCAAAATATATACTATTAATTCACATTTTTGGAAATAAATAGGGGATAAATAAATAAAAAAGCTTATTTAATTTCATTGATACATTTAATTCATTTTACTAAACACATATTTTAAAAATAACAAAGAATTAAATGTTTCAAATTTAAGATTTGTTCTAATTTTAGTTTTAATTATTCCGCGGTTGAAAAAACTCTCGGTAGCTGTGGACGTTGGTTTTATCGTTAGCAATGAATTGAATAGTGTATCTTATTTATATGTCCGCTGCTTAAAAGAATCTAACTTTTTTTAAATCTTCTTTTAAATTTTGACTACAAGAATGTTTAATGAATTTAGTTTTCGGTTTATGAGATATCGATGAAATGGCATTTTTCAACTCTTGTTGAATAGGATCTTTATCTTTAAAATATACATATAATAGGGCATATAGAGAACTGAAAATTTGGCTATTTGTAAAAAAATAGTTGAGCATGTGTAGAAAAAATAAAAAATAAATATTTTCCATGTCTTCTTTGTGTAATCAATCATAATTCGAAAGCCACGTCGATTTTACCACAGAAAAATACAATAGGTAACTATTTACTTCGGAGATATAAGTGAATATTTACTTAAATACAATAGCTCAATAATGCACGCATGGTGGGAAGGAAGAAGGCGAAAGACAATTAAGAGATAAATTTCATTAGCAGAATAATTTAACAACTGACATATTGTATGGGATGGTAGGCGTAAGAAGCCAAATAATAATTACTTACGTCTTCGTATACCAAGTGCGATATTCGCTCCTCTGAAAGCTCAATTAGCAAAACGCGCTAAGTGGGAGATACAATAAATTAAAAAACATGAAAGTTCTACAAAACGAAACAATGTTCTCGCGATGAACTTAACCTCATTTTACATGTAAAATGACGAGGAAAGAAAAATTATTGCTATAAAATATCGGAAACAAAAGCTTCTTTATTAGACTTTGTTTTTCTTTCTGTTTGACAACGAAGTGTAACCGTGTTTATATTTAATCTATATAGCGGAAGTATAAGTTTCAATAAAAAATGACGTTTTAAATCATCTTACAAAAAGATTATTATTTATTATACTTATTATTTAGGGGAGATAGAAATATACAAACAGTAATGTGTGAGTAGCAACCACTGCATTTTAGCCGAGCGAAACAGTCGTAAAAATGTTATGAGTTAGACAGAGTGCAATACATACAATATTCGATTGAGATCGGCGGTACAACAGCGGAAGTACACGTGCACATTGTTCTTACATGCTACAAACTTTTAAAAAGCTTATTCCGTTATCTAACTTTGCCAAGTTTTTAACTGTCATAACATTGTTTATTTGTGATTCGGAAAATTTTCACAATGGCCAGACAATATCTGACACAGGAAGAAATGAATAAAATTGCTGAAGAGTTTAGTGATAGTGATACTGATTCCGATAAAGATTTTGAGAACATTGCGGGTATTTCGGATGCCAAAGATATGGAGGATGATGAATGTTGTGGTCACCATATTTTTTAAGGAATACCTACTAATAATATAACAAATTTTAAAAAATATTTTCATTGAATATGATGAAACTGCGTCAGTTAAATATAATTTCTTGGAATGTTCACAAATTCACAGAATGAATATAATCTAGTTAGTATTTTAGTAAAGATCCCGATATTTTGTTATTTCTTATAATTAAAAATATGTTTCCATTAAGAGTTTGTGTTTTTTATTGCAAATGTTCAAGCACATTTGAGTGACAGATTTGTAATGTGTTTTTATGGTAATAAAATTGTTCATTCAGAGAACGAATTTACGCGGCTGTGCTTTTATTTTGACACACATGTCTCCATCCATTTCCCTTCCGCCAGGCCCCCCCGCCCCTTTCGCCAGTGCCCCTTGTCGACCGTCAATTACAACACGCGACGATCACGCTTTGTAAAGTTTCAAACGTCTTCGAGACATATTCAAGGTTTCTTACGCCTATGTATATATTTTTTGTAAATAAAATTTGGATAGAGATGTTTTAAAGCTAGGATCAGTATTTACTCGAGTATTATTCAATATACCCGAGTATCGAGCACTTGAAAAATGGGCGAGTATACTCGAGTATCGAGTACTCGATACTCGAATTGGAGTCTCTAATTGCAGCCATATAGCTACTGAGTTAAAATCTTTGTAATAATGCTACTGAATATTGCATATTATCAATGTCACCTATCGAACTTAAAAGAAAATATATTCTTAGCTGCTTAGTACTTACATTAAGTTTTTCTAGAGGTCTCCCAAAATATAATGTGACGTAAATCTTGAGAGAATCGTTGTATTTTATTTTGGCATCTTTCCTCAATCCGTCTAATGAAGGTATTTTCAATTGACAAAGAAGGGAGTAGAGATGATGGAAGTTTTCTGAAAGCAATGCATTATAAATAAATATAGATTTTTGTTTCTTCAAGTTTGAAATGACCAAGTTTTTTTATTTAGATTTTGAAAGATGGAAATAGAGGGACCTAATTATCTATAGTGAGATATTTGAAATAATTTAAGGCATACAAGTATTCTTTCCAACATTACTTTACGAGTTGTCTTCATTATCAATTTTATTATTGCCAATCAAATTTCGGGAATATAATGAGTTGATTAATTGTGGGAATGATTGTTTTGAATAGATGTGACAGTAGTGAAAATTAGTATGTATTATCTATCACTCACTTGGTTTTTAATATAACATGGTAAATTGTGTTTGAAAGAATAGATTTGGAGTACAATTTAAAAGGATTGTGAGATCTGACCAGATTGAAATAAATATTATAAGCATACCCATTTTAATGACTTGGTTTGGAGTTTTCGGATGATCCATTCTATTAATCGATTGCATCATGGCGCTGACCAGTTGAACATACCACTTGTCTAGATCGGCTCGTCGACTCGATTTGCTGAAGATTCCTTCGGCAGTCTTGCAAAATTCCTAGAAAAAATATAATGTCTGTGAACACATATACGCTTCTGATAGAATTGGCATTTAGTTTTTTTCTCAATTTATTCGCTTTTATTAACTATTTAGAACAATCACTTCTTACACTACATCATTAAATGACATTACAACAATATAAGCTGATATAAATAAAAGATTAAAGACTTGATTTTTTTTTGCATTTTGGCACTTTCCAAAATAGTCTAGGATACAAAAGGTTAAAAAATTAAGAATCTTTACCTCAAAGCTTTCCACAAATGGAAGTATCCCACATTTAGGTTTTCGCATCGTGGCTTTGCACGGTTCCGATAAAACCTGGAGACGCCTTCTCAAAGCCGCATCGCATGCCCTCTTTGCCTGTACCAAACAGGAACCCAGGGAAACGGATAATAAACTTCCAGCATCTCGTGCAGCCAGCACATGGGTACCAACTACTACCAAGGTTTGCATGCAGCCACTAAAAAAAAAAATATTTTAACCCTTTGGATGCTGTTGTGGTTTTTAAAATCCTATCGAAGAATGCTAAAATTTGTATTTGAATAATGCATTATTATTTAAAATACTTAATTGGCGACTGTGCTATACTTTATTTGCATCATATTACATAGAGATCTTTGCCAATTCTTACACTGTAAATATATAAAATACAAATACTTCAAATCTAGGATAATATCACTTACTAAGCATCGACTCTTTCATAATGTGCAATAAAAGCGGCTAATTCCTGTTCCAAGCAGGGAAATAGTTCAGCCATCATTCTTCTGACGTCTTCACTGAATAGTCTATCTTGCCGCGACCTCCCGAGCTCTTGGCCTTGCGCCTGAAGGTCTCCGGATCCCGGTGAGAGGTCTTTACTGCTGAGGTCGTCGCTCGATGGAGAAATCACTAAACTGGCTGAAGTGTCAGCGTTGAATGAACCATCCATCGACTGTTGTCCACTCTGAAAGAGAATTCAATTTATCTTAACAAAAATCTGAATTATTCTAACTTTGTATGCAAGACGTGGAGATTAGTGTCAAGCTATTGGCAATCTGATACAACTGGATCTGGCTGCATCGAAATTCTATTCAATTTAACCCTTTGGTTACAGCAGAGCAACATCGCTTCATGTTGAAGTTTCAAGTTAAAATGTCACATGTTTGTTTATTGTTAGTCTAATCATTTTGCAATACGTTTATAAAAGCATTAAAAGCGTATTTATAATATTAAAATATTTTTTGACTAATAACTTGGTACAATTCCGTTATAACATGGTGAAAAAATAGCGATGTATTTTAAATCTACAAAAATTATATAATATATAGTTGATATCTATTACGGCTTACGCCCTTGTCAGAGCTATGTTTAAGCATGCATTAACTTATCTATATATATACTGGCGTAGAAAAGGTACACAATGCATCTTCTCATCTATTCTAACATCCTAGTTTTGTTATTGAAAAATATAGTATTAACTGTGATAAATTGATTTCATCTTGACTGGGTTTATTGGGTTATATTTAATAAATAATTTAAAAGGAGTCATCAGTTTTTTATTAACTGTTCAGACGCCATGGCGTGCAGGCACGCAAACGCGATTACGAGCTTATTGATGAATAAATTAAATATTTTTTAAATGCAATATTATGCAGAGACACCTTTTGGAGGCAATGTGATTGTTAGAATACCCATATGTTGAATCGTTTTATTTTTATTTGAAGTTGGGCTAACAGATGTAATTAGGGCTGGCACCTTATTATCGTAATGATCACTCGATTGATAGAGCGCATCAGAGGGAGAAGAGAATAGCTAAATATCAGTAAGTGCGATTAGACAACACATAGCATTTTGTGATATTTATAAAATATAGTTTATTATAAAAAAAATAACTTTCCAGTCGTAACAAAATAATTCTAATTTATTCATAAATTACATAATTTTTTTGTGGCAGCCCTAGATGCAATTTGTCCTACCTATATAATTTTATTTATTATAGAAAAATATATATATATATATTCCATATTTTTATTTATAATATTTATTGTTTTTGGCAGCCCTAGAGACGTTTTTTAAATCTTGTACTTTTGATATATTTTTTTCACTTTTCTATGAAAATCAATAATAACTTGAGTATAAAATTATTTTCCGGGTATGTTACGTGACATTTTCATGGAAAAATTGTGGATTGAAAATGGTGGCGTACAGCAAAAATCCATGCAATTGGCTTGGCGTTTAAAGGGTTAAACAGAAAAAAATCGACTAACCTTAGGTCCTTCTAATTGGAAAAATGAGACACAAAATTGCTGTTCACTGAGACACACCGGCTCCAGTTGTGATAAAACCTGTAAATATATTTTTAAAAAAATCTGTAATATAATTTTGCAATCTAAATTGGGTATAACAGAGCAAGTTTATTAAGCAACATACAATATCACTACTGCTATTAAGGCATCCGTGATACAATTCAAATTAAAGGCTGTTCAATTGAGAATCATTAAATTTAAAGATTCGAGTAGCATATGGTCTTTTCACATATATTACGTTGCTATAAATTACAAGGTGGCGGCTACGCCTGTAAATTTTTCCTGATGTGACTTGTATTAAAACCCTATGTCAATATTTAGCCTTTTGACGGCTAAGAAAATATAGAGATCCACGAAAATTACATTTTAGCAGGTATATCTATCGTTTTATTTAAGTTTAATAAATGTTGTTGATAATATACAAATTCAGTAGCATATTAAAGACATTTAAACTGTCAAACAGCTATAATAGTTCGAGATATAAAGTTGCGGTGCTCACGGCCCATGTCAGCTTGTATTGCTAACAGTCAGCCGTGGGAAAGTGGTTAAGTTTGATATGACAACAGATGACTAAATTTGGGATTTTCTGGTACTGCTGTTTGTTCATAAATTGTATTTGTAGTGTCAAATAATTTTACACTCAGCATATAAGTAAACAAACTAAAAACATTAAATATTACAAAATTTCAATAAAAAATATTGTTATATTTTGTAGAATTCAGACAGTGGATCCTTGTTTTCGTGCCAAGCTCATTTTAATATTGTTCAGTTTGAATAAAAAAACCTCCTTACAGTTTCTAAAATGGCATCGAAAGAATGTGACGAAGTGGAATGACTAGAAGCATCTTCTCTTAAATCGGCGGCTTTGCTCTTCTTGTCTTTTGGATTTTGTGCTGTTGAGTTTCCGCCGATTAACTGTCTCGCGTGTTCAAAGAATTGCTTAATATCCCTATCATAAAGTTTACTTAGTGAACTTGTGTACACCTAAAAAAAGAATTAATCAAATAAAAAATTATTAAATCATAAATGGCAATGGATTAAGCAGTAATTTTTCTTTAAATTAGTAGTATATGTTACGAGTATTTAATTATAATTTTACATTTGAGAAATCTTTATTTTAACCTAAATGTATGTCATTTTACTAGGGATTTTTTTTATTTTAGTGTGGCAGCATTCAAAGTGTTCTGAATTCTCGGATTTGTTTTGTTTTATTTTTTTTAATCTTTTTGCAAACAAAAAAAAACAAAGTCTTAATTGATATTTGACAATATAAATAGGTGTTTTTTCATGTAAATGCAACAGTTTGAAAACAGTTTCATTTAAAGAGTTATGAAACATCACTAGTTTCACTTGACTTGTCATAAAATAATCGGTAACCGGACAAAACAGAAGATGACAAAACAGAACATGAAAAAACAGAACGTGATTAAATAGAACATGACTTTTCAGAATATGATAAAACAGGTTAGGTTAGGTTAGGTTTTTTGTCATGTTCTGTTTTATCATATTCTGAAAAGTCATGTTCTGTTTTGTCATGTTCTGAAAAGTCACGTTCTGTTTTGTCTCATTCTGTTTTGTCATATTCTGTTTTGTCATGTTCTGTTTTGTCATGGAACCAAAATAATCAGTTATTTATAAAAATTAAAAAAACAAATGACAATCACTTACTCTAGTTAAAGCTGCATATGCCTTGGTATCCATTTGTTTGGTCCAATGCATAAGCGGAGCATACTCCGAGAGTTCATCATGGATGTGCGTTCTTTGAGGCAGGGTCAGTCCATCGGCTCCTAGCATTGGAAACTCTTGACTCGCGTCGTTCCCCAAGTGAATCAATAAGTTATTTAGATGGCGTGTCAGAGCTTGTGTGAATTTTTCTTTATATTTGTTGACTTTTCTCAATTGCTCTTGAGTTGCTGCCAACCTGAGAAAAAATGGATTGAACATTTGAGGCAGATATATCTACTTTGTAATGTTGGTAGTAAACAACGTCTTTGTGTTTCACACTTAAATTATTAATTTAAATGATTAGTTATTATATATTGCATGAAATGACTTATAGTACATGTACATTTTTTTTATGACTGAAAAAATGTCGGCTTCATTTCTGAAAATAAAATCGAAAAATACCGAAATATGATTGGTTGGTAAATGATAACAAACGATTTACTTTTGCATAAACGGTGGTTGAGGAGTTGTGAGGGCATTTCGAAGAATATTTCCGGCATTCAGAGCTGCTTCTCTACCTTCGGCAGTTGTAAGAACTATATCCATTGAAGCTCCGGTGACATCAAGCCAAATCTAAAATAATGACATTAAAGATGATAAAAACAAGAGCTAAAAGCATGGAAATGCCGACGAATTTAATAGGTGGGTTTTATCCAACATATTATGAAAGAATTGGTTGATTTTTATTATTTAATTTATAATTTATGAATGTTAGTGGTGGTATTTATTTAAAATGATGAGTGTTGATTGTGTGATTCTCATATAACAAATGATTAGCAAAAGTTGAGGTGTCTTTATTCAATCTAAAAGCAGCTAGATGTCCAGCCACTCTTATATGCAATGTGCGGGAGGTTTTCCCATGTAGAATTTCTGGCATAATATTTAAGATTATCAATACATATAGACTATTTGCTGAAGAATATTTGACGAATGAGCAATTGATTCTTACAATTATGTTATCAAGTTGTTGTAATAGCCTCTGACTATTTCTATTGGCTGTTTCTATCATTCCATTCTTCTCTTCCATTTTGTCCATTGTGTCTCGTATGTGACAAAGCATTTCATCATACCTGAAATTTTACACTAAATAATTAAACATACGCCGGAGCCGTTGTATTCAACTAAACAGTTAAATATTTTTGTTTTTCATGCTCAGTGAAACTTGATCTGAAAACATTTAAAAAATGTGGAATGAGAACTATATGCTGAGTTTACTTTTTATACACACTGTCATTATTATTTTCCTAAGATATTATATTCAGTAATTATTTTCCTTTCCTTCTTACATACAGTGATTAAAATTTAAAATTACAAGATTCATTTTCATCTTCATTCATAGAACTTATCGTCGATGTACTGGCAGAAGGCTTTAAGTAAAAAAACCTTGTTTCGAAATAATCTACTTTTTCTAAAGTCATGAAATTGAAACTGTTTTTACACACAAACCATTAATTGTTGAACTTACCACTCATTAACATTCTTTAATCATTTAAAAATTAAATTAGGGTATAATAAGTCCAATTTATTGTTGTTTTATTAAGTTTTTTAAATTTAATTACAAAAAGACTAGATGAAATAATGGTGAGCTTGTTTTTTCAGCTGATAGAGTGTGTTTATATCTATCGATCTGCATCCATGAAGATGATCATCTGAATTTGTATTGGAGCATTAATTTTTAAAGCCAATGCGAGATGGATAACTTTTCAACAGATTTGGGAGACCGATGATAATATACTGAATGAAATTGATTACCTATCTAATCTGGCTTCTACCGTTTCCGCATATGAAATTGCTTCCTCTAATTTCTCCATTAGCGATTCCACTTGTGTTTCAGATGCCAGCATACTCTCAATATTTTCCTGCAAATTACAATAGCATAGGTAAATGTTTTGTCGATAATTCCAATTCCAAGAACTGAGAGTATAACAATTGATGTTACGCTAAAATGCACTAAGAAACCGATCTTGATAAAGAATAGTTCTGTGCTGACAGCTTAAGGTGCACAATGATCAAGTGTTTCATGGAGCAGCAATTGACATGGGAGAAATAACAAATCTAGTGCATCATTTCACCATACTCTACATGCACACAATGTAATAGAAAACAGACTTGGATGTGTTTGAACCAATGAACGTAGGAACTAATCTGAATACTTAAAAGAACCTTAATAAACAAATACTTACTCCATCTAATATAAATAATTTATCACCGAGCTGTGACATAAATTGTTCGGCATTAGAAATTGCTGAATCACAATTACCGAGGACGCTCATGAGGGCAGTTGTGTCGTCTAAGTCACTAATTCCTTGGTATTCATACCCTGATTCACTCTCCGCTACTTGAGCTGTGAACAAAAAATCAATGCAACAATAATTATATAAAAACAATAGTAAAAATAAATAAAAATTGTACATTATTATACAGTAAGATTTATCTTACATATAAAATTACCTGGAATAATGAGTGGACTATCGGGGCTTTGCAAGGTTTGCAGCCCTAACCAGACCTCTGGGAAATGTGTAAACTCCATTTTAGCTTTACTGTGGATGACTATCTGATGAAGACCAGTAATAAAGTTTTGCCGGTCATGGTCATTCAGCGCCACCCATCTGTATAATTTATCAGCGGTTATATCTAAAGTGAGAACCTGAAATATAATAAAAACATTAATGGTAAGCTAAACGTAGTTAAATGTCCACTTTAAATGTAGGACATAACATATGGATTCGTTATAAAAAAATTAGGAGTAGATTGAAATAAACTGATTGAAAGTTAGTCACTCAAGCTTCATTACAGAAGAAAATGCAGTTAATAGACTTCTAGTTCTAATAAGTTGATTAATATCTTTTTGGTAAATGATGTCCCTTCCCCAGGACTGGTAAGCAAAGGAATGAAAGCATTATATACACCTTTATATGATACATTATTCAGAAATATTTTTTTGTATACATATTCCTAAAATGGGCAATTTATAATTTTCTACCATAATTTGAAAAAACACAGTAAATGGCAAGCCATATCCTGTTACCTTTAATTACTTTCAAGATTCAGACATCTTTTCCATGACAGCAGTAAAAGAAATACGTGATAACTTGTTTATATTTGAGGGATTTCAAATACTAGTTCAGATTGTTTGAAAGCATATAATATGAGGCGTTAGAATTTGATTCACCAAATTAAAAGTAAAGTTACTTACGCCCAGATCTGTACCACCATCTATGGTTCTGATCTCATTGAGCAGCCAAGTTCTCTTCTTTTTGAAAGCATTTTTATCTATTCGTTTAACTTGACATACTGCTACCGAAGTGGGCAAATCGGTGCTATTCACCAAGCACAGGTAGCATGTCTTTTTCTTTTTCAATAGTTTTGCCACTTCGCAGACAACTAATAATTTCTCTGCGTTGGCCTCAAACACCTCTATTTGAAGACTATGCCGAATTGCAGCCATTGTTTGTGTGAATTGTTCACTTTTTTAATACAAAAAACTACTTTTATTCAATTGACGGTCTTGGGAACCGACGTAAAAAATTGCAGTCCAACATTATTACGATAACCAGGATGAGATATGAAAAGCACTTTCATATCTAGGAGTAAATAATCATTTTTGAAACACCTATCTCGTAATAGAACAAAACTTTAAGCAATTTTAAATCTTGAATTCCAAAATAGTTCGGCAAACGTCAAGGGAGTGTATGACATTTCGTGATAAAATAATTGTTTATGGCTATAAATAAAAAAAAACATAGGTGGTCAAAGTTATAAAACGCCCACCTTTTATAAATTATTTATATTCTTGAAAAAAGATAAGCGAAACCAGAAGAAAATAAAAAAAAAACATTAAAAACAATTTGCACTGTAAAACATTTATTACATGCAAATAGTTTGTCGACACCAACAGAATTATTTGTATTGAACAAAATAGAATTAATCAATAATCTTCAAAAAAGTAACAATTGAATTTATTAATTTAGCTATAAATTTTTGTTTCATGAATCACCGTAAAAAATACAATTTTACAATATTTTTAGTCCTGGCCATGTCCTGGCTAAGTAGATATCCTAGTCTATGGCACTGGCAATTTTAATAGTAAAGCAAGAGGCGGCCAATTGACAGATAGGTTATAAAATTTAGAGCATCCAAAAAATATAATCATGGCTGCAAAAACTCAAAAGCCCACTAAACCCAAAACAAACGAAGAAATTGTTGCTGGATTTCAATCTCTTCGCAATGAACAAAGAAATTATGCCACTAAGCTCTCAGAATTAGAAATGGATCTCAATGAACACAAGTAAGTCGGTTCACCCACCCCGGAGCACATGCTTAATTTTTTGCCTTTATTTATATATTTAGAAGAGAAAGTCATAATATATCGAATGTATTTGAATCTTATGGTGGGTATTTTGTGTGTTTATTAAATTTAATCCCTGAATTGTTTGCTTTCAGAATCGTAATTGATACTCTTAAACTTGTCAATGAAGATCGCAAATGTTTTCGAATGATCGGCGGTGTTCTCTGCGAAAGGACAGTGAAGGAAGTAATGCCCGTGTTAACAACGAACCGAGACCAATTGACAAAAGTCATCGCTACTCTAACGGAACAACTTTCAAAGAAAGGGGTTGAAATTAATGAATATAAGGAAACCCACAATATTCGTATTAGGGGACAAGATGAAATTCCACAGCAAGAACAAAAGGATGCTCCAGCCACCAAAAGCAACGTTTTAGTGTCCAACAATTAACCTAACAGTGATCGAACTACATAGTGCTGTGGACAAATTAAAAACTAACCTAATACCCATTTCAGTTTTTTTTTTAAATAATTCTTTGTTAACACAAATGTCAGTAAATGAGTGGTAAAGAAACCATACCCGACATTTTCCGAGCGTTGAATCATTTCAGCAGACCTTTCTTACTAAAGCTTTTGATACTGATTGGCCAATATTATAAAAGCTGTTTTTCGTTTGTTATCTATGATTTCTTTTAGCAAGATATTTATGGGCCGTTGGCTTTGTGTTGAAAGTATGATATCTTTAAATATTATGTAGTAAATGTTGTCAAAATGCTCTTTCTTCTAATTATAACATGATTCATGGGTTTCTAATGAACACCTTCATTTGTCATAAAAATTTGCATCGTTGATATGAATGCTAATTTGCATTGGAAAAAGATTTCACCACTACAAGTCTAACTCAGCTTAAAAAAATACTACTTTAAGAAATGCATTTAATTATTACATAATTATGATTTTTACTTTAATAAATTAGACTGGATTGCTCTTCCAATCACCTCATACGTTACTACCCCTCATACGTTTTTGTTTGCTCATATTTTGCAAACCAATTTGTACCAATTAAATTTAAAAAGCATATCCACTGCCCATAGACATCATTTATGTATTTATAATTTTTGTAGATAGTCTATGACACAGCTTTTAAATGAATCCACATTTCACCATTATCTAGCAAATACTTTGCCGAAGCCAAGTTGACTATGATTCGATACCCAGCAGTATTCTATTTTTTTCTCTTTTAAAAATATGTGTAAAGATTTTTTAACTGAATATCTTAAAGAAATGGGTTTGCATTTTAAATATATTAATTTTACTAATCTGCAAGATCTTTAAAAATGTGAATACTCACCATGCGGAATAAAAATTGCTGTATGTTCAATTCTTGGAAATTCATTAACAACCATAATTTAATGTTTATTTTGATATTGCTTAATAAAATATTCCCGCTTGTTTTATTGTCATCTTTACCAAGCAATACCGAAAGGTATATTTTCTTGAACATTTATTACGTCCTAGACGATGTCCTTCATTAAACAATCGCTAAATTTACAATAATTTCAGTCACACAAAATTTTCATTTTATATCCTTAATATTATTATTAATAAAAGCTTTAAATTATATATTCTGAAATCTGTTTTATTTTATAAAGACCTCATCCCTACTGCCCATGTTTGTTTTCAAGCAAAAACAGGTTTCCATTTGACGTTGGATGGTTCAAATGTTGATGCTAACAACATTGGCGACACAATACTTGGTATGCCCTGTGCATTGGAAGTTGGAAACTATTGTGGTGTCCCAAGATTCCTGAGAAAGTTGAATTGCTTGTATTTAGAATACTATTCCACTTACTGGTTGATGTCCAAGATTATCTGTGGCAGGGAAAGAGTCAGACTGACAGATGTAAGTTCTACAACAGGCGCAGGAACATAATATTTGTATTCTACTTAGCACTGGTTAGATTTGTAGAGAATCATCCTAATTTTGTTTCCTTCAATTTTTTTGTGCTCCACTACACAATAATTTGACATACATCCACAGGTAAATGGATAATCGTTTTTTTGTATCAAGGTGGCCACTTAAAAAATAATGATTTTTAAATAAGTCTGCTGCCAATGTGGTCTCCGAATGGAGTTTATCTCAACAGATGTTCTTTTATAAGAGATAGAAAGGATACATTTTGCGGTTAGCTAATCACTAGCTACATCCCATTTTAGAATCAGCTGGGTGTGGAATGGAATTTTAAACAACAGACATCTATGGTTCCAAACAGAAATCAATAATTCAATTGAAAAATGAAACTGCCCTGACTGGAATTTTAAGTCAACCTCTCAATCAATGAAATGACTTCATCCAATATTTACATCAATAATTAAAAAAAAAAAACTAGTACTTAACATCAGTAATACTTCCTGATGAGAGCTATCCCAATTCAATGATAATTGAATCTTATATCTACCTGTAAATACATGAACTTATTAACATATTCAATGCTAGACCTGTTTTAGTAAGCAATAGAACACGCTCGGCGTGTTCTCATCATCCAATGTGTTAAACTCTTGAATAGTTTAAGTGAATATTTTACCAATTAAGATTGTTGTATGTAAATATAAATCCAGACCAACACAATGCCGACATTGATTTATTACATACTAACAGGGGTGAGTTTAAACTATTTTATCAAGAAATCTTGGAGATTAATCGAGCTCAGCTCAACGGTCTGCCAATTTTGAACGAGCAACTTTATTTGCCTAGTTCGCCATTGTTGTACCCTTTTAAATAATTGTTATTTTTAATTTATTGTCATTTATTAATAATTGTCATTTATTTACAATTCAAGCACTTGCTATTATTAAATATCAATTCACTTACTATCAGTAATGTAATATAATAATAAAGGCTTGAAATCAATCAACTCATTAACGAGAGGTCGGATAGGACCCTAGATTTATTTTAAATATTCTTATGTTATCATCTGGTCATTAATATTTTCAAAAATCCCCGTAATTATAACAAACCCACTTAAATCATTGAAACTTGTATTCATTCAATTTTCGCTATTTTACATTTTAATAACCTTTTAACTTAGTGATCTACTTATATTTTTGTATATAAACGATACAAACTGTTTACTACGCATCAGTTCAAGTACATCCGTGCACTTGGAATACCTGAAGATGCTGAAAGGCGAAACCCGGGTCGTTACGACCCGGCGTTAGCGACAAAACTCATGGAAAAGTACAAAATTCAAATTTGATATTGAAATTACATCAAGCACCCTCAGTCGAAATACTTAATTATAATACAAACTGTGTCAGTTCAAGTTGCCAAAAGGCAAAACCTGTCATTTTAATTGTAAGTTTTAATGTGGATTAAAAAACAATTTAGTGGTGTAAAAATATATTTATTGAAAATATTATGTATGTATAGCATAATCTACTTTGTCTTAAAAACTATAATGTCTTAGAATATTGTGCGAGAATAGCAAAAATATTATAATATAGCAACAAGAATGGCAACTCTAAACATTGATGTTACTAATTTAGTACTTTTTTTTTAATTCGGTAAGCCGAACAGAACACTTAATCCTATATTGCAACTTACAAAATTAATGGAATTGCGACACCCTTACTCGAAAACAATTTCTTAATAAACATAACAAAATCAAAAGAAAATTTCAGTCGATAAAACACAATTCAGAGTTTTAAATCACAACGCAAGAAGTGTACATATCCCAAATAAATGACTTCCAGGTGAATAAAATACATAAAATATTGTACATGGTTTTGTGAACTCTGAATGCATTCTTGCCTTATTACAGTGGTTTCTTGATCTGTGATTTACAGTGGTTCTTTGATATGAACTGTGGGAAAAATAAAATATATATGAGAACATGGCAACATCTCTCTGAAGAATTCAAATACACATTTTTTTATGAAGGTTACATAATGTTTCAAACGATGCAGCCATATTACTATAAAGAAATTTACTGTGATACTTTTGCATACCAATCAATTAATATAAGTAATATAAATTAATATAAAAGATCTAGAGTGTTTCCATTTGATAATAATGGCTTACATATTCAACTACGCAAGCATATTTAAAAAAAACGATTGATGGAATAAGAAAGCAACTTCTGTTTAATTTATAATGTGGTTACATTTTATAAGTCTACAAAATATAAATAATACATCAAGAAGCCACTGTTAAGGCAAATAATAAGTGAATAAAGCTGCGCACACTAAAAGATATCAACGTATTATAAAAGAGAGCCATCAATGGACGAGCATTGATCATCAGCATTTTTTTAAAGGGCAACACTCGCCGAATGTTTCAAGAGATAAAAAAAAACAACGAGCTAAATCTTGATAGTTATCATTGCAAAATTTATAAAAATAATATTATATTATGTGAGCCACCAGATATTTGTGCTAAAGAAAAAGGGCATTGAGTTGAATATGCTAGAATAACTAAAATACATGTGTGCGTAAAAGGACCACTCAAATCAACTCTGGTCAATCAGTAAATTTGATGTTAACATATTGGCTACGGGACGTGGAATACGTGCTAATTCTCCATATGTCCAGATTTTGGTAAATTATGGATATATGGTCACGGGACAGAATTCCAATCCTCTCGAGCTAAGCTCAAAAAAGTTTATACATACATACTGACTGACGTATAATTTTATATTTTGACTTTACTCTTTGAGTTCTTGTGGATTATTATAAAATGTGGAATCAAAATGATTAAATCTGAAGAATATTACTGATTATTGTATGAGTTCTGAAAGAAGAATTTGTTTTTAATATTAGCCTATAGTAAAATTATTCTTTTTATTTTAACAAATAATAAACTTATGTGACTGTCTCTAACTGTATAATATTATTATTGGTGTAGTTTGTGGTTGCATTTTTGGTCCTGTAAATTAAAACAACTCGATTTCATACTTATTGCGAAGTATTCTTTAGGATCTTCTATTACAATAAATTAAAGACGAAACATTTCAAAGAAAATCGTAAGCCTTACATTCATTTGATTTAATGTGCTTATTTTTTATAAATCTTTACAAAAATTCTATCCCATGACCATATATCCATAATTTACCCAGATTTCTTCAGTGGCAAATTTTCTTACCGAAAATCTTCTAATGGCTATCCTGAAAGGTATCAATTTTAAACTTGACACCAGGGCTGTGGAGTCGGGGCTTTTTGGCCGGAGTCGGAGTCGGCGCGGCGTTTTGGCCGGAGTCGGAATATTTTAAAAAGTTTGAACATTTAATATGTCAAATTTGGCTTTTGGCCGCATTGATAGGGTTGATATTTAATTGAATACACATAAATAGGAAAATTAGGGGAAAAAAGTGACGATATTAACCTTATTTAGTCGTGTTTTTGGTCAATGTCGGAGTCGTGGTTTTGGTAAATGCTGGAGTCTGAATCGGACTTTTTTTTACCGACTCCACAGCCCTGCTTGACACCCTTCTTTCCTTTTCACATTAATGCAATAAGATTATAATAATTGATAAATAAAAAAAGTTAGTTGGATAAATAGTACGGACCTTTAACTACAACCTTTACCTGTAAAACTAAATACCATCATCATTATGTATTAATATAAAAAAAATATATTTAAAATTATCGTATGTTTCAATTAAGTAATTAATGCTATTTAATTTTGATGGAAATTCAATTATTCAGATTATTTAAACTTAGTCTATTTCAAAGATGGTTTGTTATTTTTAGACCTTCATAGCAAATATACACTTCAGTTTGAAAAAAGTCCCATTCATAATTGGCAAAACAGACAACATTTTGATCATTCAATAAACAGTAGTATATCATACTTGTAGTTAGTGGTTTATGACATATTGCTATTTGCCGAGCAAAAGAATTCAACATGTTAGGTAACTTTTGTATGGTTCTTTTTTTTTAATAGAAAACCATACAATAATTGAAATGCTAACACCGTTATTTTGCATGAACTAATTATACGAATGGATCAATTTATTAAAACAAATGATCGTCATTCCAAAATCAAAATCAAAAACTATACTTCTAAATAAATTTATATTAATGTAACAGAAGTTGGCACTGGCAATATATATTTAGACAAAGATAACAAAATGTTTGGACAGAAGCTTTGGACTGACTTAGAAGAAATGAAACAATTTTTAAACTGTGATTCTTTCCAAACAAAATTTAAGACTGAGAATTGAGAATTTTTTTGAGAGATTAAGTTTACACATATGTCGGGTAAAACGCTTCGGTAGTGTGAATTGGTTCAGTGTTGTATTTTTGAAAATGCGATTTTCCACCTGTCTTCTCAACCAGAGTGATGTGATTAATGGATATGTTGTGCGACACAGATTTACACATGTCGTAAATTGCCAAAGCCGCTACCGTGACAGCTGTCAAAGCCTCCATCTCCACTCCGGTCCTGCCGATGCACTGAGCCTCCGCGGATATAAGTATTTCAGTCTCGTTGAGTCCAAGGTACACGTTGATACTCGACAACGGTATATTGTGGCACAGTGGGATGATTTCTGATGTACGTTTCGCAGCCATTATTCCAGCGACTTGCGCGACTGTTAAAACGTCACCTTTTTTCATATTATTGTCGTTTATCAACTGTATTATTCTTGCTCCGACTTTGACGGAACCTTTTGCTCTAGCCGACCGCTTTGTTACAATCTTTTCTCCAATGTCCACCATATTAGCTTTGCCTGCTTCATCGACATGGCTCAATTTTCCGTCATTGCTCAATTTTCCGTCGTCTTTGGTCGAATAGTGTCGCATGCTCATTGAGTTTATAGATTTTTGAAGCAGAAGATTTGAACTGACGTTGAGTTTGGGTGTGCTGATACGATACTTGCGTATTTTCTCAGAATTATAATTGACTATGTTATTTTTAGCTGCAAAAAAATTAATAAATACTGTAGTACATTCAGTAATCATCAAAGCATACCAGGATATGATTATTTACAGTGTAATAGAAGCATTATCCTTGTTAGCCCTTTGATTGCAGGGTGTTCGATATTCGTAAAAAAATTTACATAATTACATTCTATCATTACTATGCTGGTTATAGCTTTTAAAGTTTCATGCAAACGAGTTTCGTTCTGTATGCATCTAATCTCCAGCGTGGAACTTTACTGTCATTCATGAGAGCAAGTAACTAACCACTAGTCCTGTCTTAACCTTAAAATTTCTATTCCTATTTTCCAAATTGAAGGGAGGTTGAGCGACTGAGTAACAACTATTAGGAGACAATATGCTCCATATTGGGAGTGGACAAGGATTAAAAAAAATCATAACTTCCAAATAAACTGGAAGCTTTGACTTCCAAATAAGGTCTTGATCTTTATTCAGTTTATCTGCAGACATGTAGTTTTCTATTGACTTTGATTTCAGGAATCAGTTGAATAGAAAAGGATTTTTACTCTCAATATCATATGGCTACACATTTGTCTCAAGATATTATCATATTTATGAAAGTCTGATCTTCATTTGAAGCAAATAATTTGACTGCCAATTTGGTTTCATTAAAATATATGAAAATGGCTACAGATACTTGGCCATACTACACAAAGGTTAAGATATTTTTTCTCCTAACAAAAGCAGTGGTGTTCTGCAATCAAAGGGTTAAATGGAAAATGAGTAAACAACCTATGTGCTATATGAAATGAGGGTTTGTTATTTAAAAAATGGGGCGCTGAGGTGGCAAGCGAGTATGTTAAAAATGTGCAGGGGGTACAATGAGGTGACTTTCGTTTGAAAACAAAATTGCTTTTTGGTACGTACATAAAATTTTTGCTATCCACCAATAAGAATCATTGGTCTATTCTCCATTTGCGATAGATTCAGCATGCCTAAAAATACATATGTTCTATACATCTAAGTAATAATATTCAAGACCTGACAAGCTGACAAGCATACATTTTAGAAATAGTTTAATAAGATGGCATTGATAGAATAAAGCAAACTTTGATTAATCGTAAAACGAAATAAACTATCGATAATTAGTAAAATAAACACATTAGTAAAAAAAAAGTGTTTGCTAGCTAAATAAACCATTCATGATAGGATGTATCATATCATATTATTTTACTATGCCTATTTCAAAATCTAGCCTAGTACCTCACACGCAATGGCATGTGAGCAACATTTACGTCTCTAATGGTACAGCACGAAATGATTTTAGTTAACCCTTTCCGGTCCTATGTTGAATCTCATTCGACATCGATTTCTTTCTCGTGGGTCCTATGTCGAATGTCATTCGACATTTTTTGTTCTTCATTAGTATTGAGTTAATATGCAAGTTCACATTTTTTTTTCACTCGTACCTATATTTTACGTACAACCGTATTTTGAGCACAGGACCAAATGATTTTTTGACGTTGACGCGACACAACTTTTTGAAATACCAAACTATTACCGATAAAAACTATTGTTCTAATAATTCTAACTCTACCAAAAATGCCTAAAATTTAGAAAAATCGCGATGACAACAAATTTGAATCTATAAGATGAAGATTGTATAAATGAACTGGATTATTGAATGGAGTGAATTTGAACTATTTGTTGACAGTGAAAATGAACCTTAGCTGTATATTTTTTAAAATATAGATATTAATGACATTACTATGTATATTTGGAAAATCAATTTAATTTGTACCAAAAATCTAGTTTTTATTTAAAAAAAAATTATTAGATTCTCTCAAAATACTGTAAATTTATAGTGGACCTGCTGGAACTTTTTTTTCTTTTTTTGTGGACCGGAAAGGGTTAACATTGGTTTGAGAATGTCAAGTTCCATCTATGCTTAACTGGGATAATTAATAAGAAATTATATTGGGATAGAGACATCTCTCATTTTACAAAAACCAATATACTTTAACTGAAAATTTTGCGTGCAATTAATTAACATGTATATAGAAGCAGAAAAAGGGTTTATAGAAACATATTTATGGGAAACGTATGTTAAATGTTAGCGACAAACTAAATATTCCACAAAAATAATTATTATCAATATTGACGTTAATAACCCTAGTGATTAAAATAAAAAAAAGGTTGATTTTTTGGCTGGAACCAATCGTTAAATTATCTTGAGGCAAGATACGGGTGAGTAAAAACAATAAATCTGTGTTTATGATAAGATTTATCACATTTCTTTGTACTTTTAAAACAGGTGACATATAGTCATAGAAAAATATTTACGAACTAAGCATTGAATTGGTTAATGCGATTCTAGGTGTATGTTTGCTTTTTCTAACTGGCTGATTCAAAATAATGCAATTTTAAAATTCATATATATGTTTTAGAATCGTTTGAATTTTGTTGAGTTTCACCTTTTGGCATCTTCAGGCATATGTTTTAAAAAAATTCTCTAGACTACTAGAGCTGCTAGTATTAGATCAAAAGAATCGCGTTACATTTGACCTAATATGGTTCAACCGAGGAGTGAATATGACTGATAAATAAATGTCATTTGGTTAGAATTACAATATTAATGTGAAATAGTCAACACTAGTTTGCAAATTATAAATGTGAATCATTGCCACAAGCATGATGTGCATAGGTGTTAGTGAAACAAAAAAAACGTTGCATACAAAGCAATGGCTGAACACTGAAGACTTTGTCGATTTCTCTTACCCGCGTGCTGTTTCTTTTTCCTGTTCACAGCGGCACCGATCATGCATGTCAAGTCGTCTTCGCTGATGTTACTTCTAAGAGCGTCTCTCAAGCTTACTTCTGCGTTACCAAACAGGCATACCTGAAAATATACATTCAAGTCACAAAGGGAACAATTTTCCAACAAATGTCACCGAGCAAGATTCTTTCCAGATTTATTAATGTAGTAAAAATGCACATGCCTTTAGGTTTCCATCAGCCGTAAGCCTCAAGCGGTTGCAAGAACCGCAGAAGTGTTCCGACATCGAAGAGATAAAGCCGACTTGTCCTTTGTATCCGGGTACTTTCCATGCCTGAATGAATTGAAAAAACAAAATTGAATCTTCTATTATTAACCCTTTGGAAAGTGCTCACGAGCCAAGCCATTTTTGCCCAAAAAACTTACTTTACTAACTAAACTAATTCTATTATTTATCTCAGCTACTAATTGATCTGTGTTCATTTTTTTGTTTTGTTATTTTATGATGTATAGTGTGACAAGTAATTCTTTTATATCAGTTGTAAAAATACATAAATAAAGAAAAAAACAAATGAAGTAAAAACGAGTTATAAAAAACTGGGGGTGATAGGTCGGGCCTCTTTGATACTTCGCATATATTTGCTGATTGAAAGGGTTAAATTGCAGTTTGAGCTTAGTCATAAATGTAAAACTACTTAGATGTAATTATAACTGTATTTTTGTGGGTTAAACCCCTTTCTTAGCACAGTAGAAATCTACTATACCAGTGCACGCTTTGCCATTTGCATCATATTGCAAAATATTAAATATTCTGGATAATCCTGTGGCTGTGGCTTTTTGTTATTGACCAATTACAGGAATAAATTACTTACTTTTGATGTATCATTGGTAGCGTTGACAAGTGGCCCAAAATCTGACCACTGAGCCTTTATTTTATCAACCATTTCCTTGTAACTGACCATGGTTTTATCTTTCCAATTATTTCCACTGAATGGCATGTACTCTATAAATCTGAAATGTCAAATTAGACTTGAATTTTGTTAATGTTGATGATACATTAACATTTTTAGAGGTCCTTTACCCCAAACTAGATTTTTTATCACCATCAATGCAAATCTGTTACATGTGTCAAAGACATATATATTCTTGAGTTTATCTCAACAGAAGTCGCTCAGCCTCTCTTTTTCGAAGACAGTGGGCCAAGAAAAGTTGGAAGCTGTCCAGACTGGGATTTGAACCTGTACGCTACGCACCCGAACCTGTACGCTACGCACTCAAATTACTGATCCACATTTTTTTATTTGCATTACTTAATATTACTGATAAGTCCTCCCATCAGATATAAAAGTACCAAAGGAAAATTTGTATCTCTTTCTAATGTTTTAGGAGATGTCCTACATCCTAGAGCTAACACTAATACAGTCAAACCTCCGAAAACACTACTCCGTATAATACTTTGGCCGAAAATATTCACCGCAAATCCCCCGATGGCACAGTCGCATTCCATTGTCGTTGCTATGTAACGTTGCCGGCTGTTATTCCGGGGCGGATGCCGATACACACACACAGCCAAACGGCTGGCCGCCTCTACGGTGCATACTCTCGCATACACTCAATCAACACGTGCCAGACAATGCACGCAAAGCGCGCCGACTTCCTGTGTGCTACATTTTGAGAGCGCTATGCATTGTATCACCTAGCAATCAAATATTTACGTAAATATTACGTTCATATATTTTTTTGCAAAACTAATATATAATCTTAGTTTGCATTTTTCGCAGAAAAAAACGAAAACCCTAATTTTGTATGAGATTCATGCCCCCGTTTACAATACTTTATATAACCCAGTCCCGACCATAGTGTTAGCGGGGGTTTTACTGTATTGACTAAATAGTATAGTATGCAAATTGTGAATCTGCGCATTATCACAAATCCGACTCATACTGGTATGAATCTTCACTTTTTGTATATATTATTCAAATAGTAAAAAATGCATTGATAGCAATCTACGACACAATTGTTTTTTGCAACGGCACCCCCCCCCCCGCTCATCCATGCATACAAGTGATTTTGTTGTTAGCTAATCAGCAAAGATACCGTCAAAAACGATTCATATCTGCTTATCATTATCTCATATTAAAATAATATCACATCAAAAAACACAACACAATCAATTACTATTACAAATAATGACCAGCAGTTTTAATTATGCTTGTGTAAAAATAAAGATCGTAAAAAAATTGCAAAATAATCATTATATTATTTACAGATTGACCTTGAAGACAAGTTGTACTCGTGTATGTATTGGTATTTAATTTCAAACAATTCTCAAAGCCAGATTAAATAAACATGTCAATAGTTTTACCTGACATCAACAGCTTTCTCCTTCGTAAACTCGACAAAGTCACAGATTTCATCATCATTAAAGTCTGAAATATAAAGAAAAGAACAATAGTTACTTTGACAAAGGTATTCTAGATAACATATACTTTATTTCCTCAGCTCTAAGATGTTGCAGATCAAAAGAAACACTCTTTTTTTTTAATTAGGTCTTTACAAAATATATGATAGTATAGGTATATTACATGATAGTATAAAATATGCAATGAGTACGATCGCTTGTGTAGAATGTCCATTGCCGCATGTGCTGTGTTGCATGTAGCGCCGTCCTTTTGGAACCACATGGTAACGGTATTCAAATCCACGCCAAACAGTGACTTTCTCGGGATGCATTTAATGTCGGTGTATCTCTTATGGATTGGAATCGCCCCAAATTCAATAATTATATATACTTTAGGAATGAACAGATCTTGAACAGAGTAGTGACTTCCATTATAAAATTTGAAGATTTGCACACATTGTTCAATGCTATACCCTACCATGGTGTGTTGCCGTACACTACTAAACAATTGACAATAAATTTGACGGATTACTAAAACAGCATGGCTGCTATAACCTAACAAATTTCGAGCGTCCATATTGAAAGACCGTGTAGAACAAAAAAGAAATGTTATTTATGTATTTATAAATGTGGTGATGATGATTAGTTACCTTTCATCACCACACAGTTGACTTTGACAGGATTGTATCCAAGCTGCAAAGCTAAATCAATCCCAGCCATGGCTCGTTCAAAACCCTGAAAAGAAATGATATTTAAAAAAAATGTGACTTGCAAGTAGTAGGGACAGCACTTGTAATGGTGCAATAGTGCGTTGAACCTCCATTTATATTCAATCAATTAACAATATGAAAATAAAAATACATAATTTTTTATCCATGGCTTCTCCCAATGTGGAGCTTAACATATTGTCCCGACTAAGCTAAAACGGTGATAGTAACATATTAGTTATTCTGATTTAAATATGAGGTTATGTTCACAAAAAAATATGCCCACTGCCAAAAGGATTTTTTAAAAAAAGTTGTTCTACTTGACACAAAATTTTTTCACTCTTTTTGCTCTCCTCAAAAGTAGCGATTTGTTCACTAGCTCCTGTCCTTTGTCTTGGAAGAGGTGGATTTTTTTGTATGTTAAGAATATTATTATGTGACTTCACTTCAGTATTTACCATGCCACACGCAAAGTTTGTATCAAGCAAAAGACAAAAGCTTCACTTACCCTTCGCCTAGCCATTAATTCGTATCGCTCTGGCTTGAGTGTATCAAGAGAGATGTTAACCACATCGAGTCCAGCTTTTTGGAGTGAAACCAGTTGCCGAGTCAGTGTCAAACCGTTTGTGGTCATCGCAACCGTTTCTAGACCTGGTATGCTCTTCAGAGAATCTGGAATGTTTAATTGGTGATCGTATTGAGTGTGAAATTTCATTAGATTGAAAGAAAACAATTAATATATAAATGAAGATTTAGGATCATTATATTATTTGACACATTTCCTAATAGAGGAAACATAATCTAGATTAATTGTTTCTATGCATCATATTAAATTGATTGAGATTTTATAAAAAAATCAGATCATATAAAATTGACAGGGAAATCAGGATAGAAAAGATATAGCGGCTGATAAATGATCTCACTTATAATATGCACAATGTCCTTCCTAACGGTTGGTTCACCTCCTGTCAGTCTTATTTTGGTTACTCCTTGCTTGATGAACACTTCAGCTAGCTGAATGATCTCATCCGTGCTCAGTAAGTTGTCTCTCTTGGTCAAAGGCACGCCTTCTTCTGGCATACAGTATGTGCCTTAAAAAAAGAACAAAATTGCATTGACCCTTCTACTGCCTTTGCCTGGATGTTGTGATTTGATAGTTTCCATAAAATGTGTAAAAATATGTATCAATGGCTCGAATTTCTAAAATGGACATTTGCATACCATATGAATTTCTACCAAAGGAAAGATGTTTACAATATTTTGACATTGTTTTAAAGCAAGATTGTAGCATCAAAGAACCTTTGGAATTATAGGTGAGCATCTTAGCATATGCTTTTCTAAAGAACAACTCTTCACTCAGTCAATCCACCGCTTTTTTTTGCAGACATTGTGGATATAAGGATAAGGCTAGGACACAACTAAGCTAGAAGTCCATAAGTAGGGAAGGGTCTTCAAGCGGGAATCCATAAATCTATTGAAAAATCAATTTATGAATCTGTCCATACTGGGATTTTATCCTGTGAATACCACAACTGAAGCCAATGATGTTGACAGAGATTTTTGAAGAGGCTGTGAGAAGGGAGGAGAGGATAAGCCCGCACCTGGGATGTGGGATTATATACAAATTTATCAAAACCATATGGTTCATATTGATTTCGAATGCCACCTAAACCATCTCACACTTGTTGCAGATAGAAACTGACTTAATATTCTACGAATATACAGAAAATTGATGACATGCACATGAGAATTAGCAACTGGGACAATGCATTGTTGATTTGTGTAATTTGAGTGCCGCGAAAACCCACATGCAGTCAGTGCAACACTGCAATAAACTGGTTTGACCTTCAAAAATACTTATAATTTGCCTGCAGCTCTTGAACTCGCCACGCTATTAAATGTTAAGTACATAGTTACCGATAAAATAATATATTTTTCAATAATCATCAATCAAAAGTGTTTCTATGTACACCAATTATGAATAAAAATTTAGTTACTATGCAGAGCAAATGAGAACTGAGGGATGCTTGCATGTAAGAAAGCAAAACAACTGCTGGGCCACAGGGAATCGTGGAGGCGCCACGTGGTGGCTACACAAGGAATGAATGTGTTCTTAGGAGAATAGAGCAATTTTCACCAATCACTAGGGCTAGAATTTAAATACAATCAAACATTGTCAATAATTAAAATGTTTATGAATACTTACAATTAAATAGATACTTACCAGGATTTGTGAATTAATTTCACATTAAAAATATATTATTTATGTGTTTATATAAATTCTAAAAATATAACTAACATTAACAAATGGGAAAATTTCACCATTGAACTAGAACCAGTTAAAAATGTATGTGGAAGGAGTACAACAAAAAAGTGTTCTATTTATTTGAAAACAACTGACAATTACACCTTTGAAGAGTTAATAAACATCTATCAAATCGGATAGCTTTATAAGTAAGATAAAAATAATATTTTCAAGTGTAATGCAAAATAAAAATGGTAAAAAACTGGCGATGCGATATAGCTAACATATAAGGTAAATGTACCAGTAGTTGACCTTTTGAGAATAAAATGGCCCCAAATAAGAAATGCAGATGCGGGATTGCTCTAAATTGAAAGTTAAGACAATTTAAGACATCTCTGGTCGGAATGAGCCACTAACACATCACCATATAGCCAATGGAGTGCTAGGGTGGCGATTTGAAAACAACACCTAGTGAGGAAAGTGTATTGTTTCAAATTTCTAAAGTGATCGATCTAGAAACGGTGTGTACCTTGTTCCTGAACCACCCATTGCTACTTGATTCCACCAAGAGTGGTGTGACAGAAAGCCCTGAGGCAACTCTGACAGAAAGTTCACTATAAAGCCCCCTGTTTAGACATGGTCAACTACTAGATTTTTCAATTTGTGAGATGGTCAACTACGGAAACAAAAACATGACTCAAATAATTTAACACAACTTTTTTTAAACAGGCCTTTTCGTAATTTCTGTTACATAATATTAATTAAGACATATGATCTAATATGATTATACTTGCTTTGCCTTCATTCGGTACAATGCTAAACCATAATCGTTATTTTTGTTGAAATTTTCTCTTAAACGGTCAGCTACTGGTACATTTACCTTAATAATCAAAGAGAAAGTTTTGCCATCTTATTTATTTATTTAGTTTGTAAGCTTCTATGTTTATATGTTCGCCCAATCAACATTTACATAAGAAAAATAAACAGATTCAAGGTCAAAGGACAATAAACTGTAGTAAAAAGTTAATACGAAAGTTAGTTAAATTAAATTAGTTAAAAATTAATAATTCAAGACTTACATCGCAAATTGCATTTCTCTGTCAAAGATATTCTAAGATACGTATGTCGCCGGCCAAAAGTATCAACCAATGGGTCAAGAGTTTCCGATTTTATCTGAAAAAATAATTAGTAGTTTTCACGATCTGTCGAGTATGATAACAAAAACTTTTACTGATTGTTTACAAAGTTAGGCTCACCTTTATTGACGGTGCACGACTCGAAAGGTTGGAGTAATTTTGAAAAAATGCCGGGATAAATGTCTTGTGACATTTCTGAATAATCTGCTTGGTTAACATTGAATTGAAGGTTAGTAAAATTGTTCAAAACATAAGCCCTGCAATGACACTCGATTGACAGCGAATGACCATAACTGACAATCTACCAAAATACCATATTTTATAAAGTTAGCTATTCTAGTACCATAACTAACCATAGACAATAATATTTTGATTATATGGTTAGGTACTTAAAGTAGGTAGTAAATTCACATGACTTAAATGTTCAAAGTATCAGTATTTTAGTAGCGCCATCTGTTGATAGAAAAGACAACGTTCGCACCAAGAATGTTTTTTTTTGCAAAACTACTTTGAGCATCATGTACTAGCCGCCAAATTTTAAAAAAGAAGCTTTATGATAATAATAATGATGATTGTTTTTTAGCACGACGACTTTTGACGATAAGTATCTAAAATAAATAAAAACGACAATTTTTTTGTCAATTTTCTCGTTTTCTATCCTGCTCAGAATTAGTTAATAAATAATATCTGTAAAGTATTTTTCTTGTAGTCCTTGAAAAAAGTAAGCAAATACTTAATAGTTTCAAGATTGCTGATAATAAATATTTTTTTCCTGAAAAAGTAATATAATTATTATAAGTGAGACTTTTGACGATTTATCAAAACATGACAAATAAGAGCTCTACGGAAATATCTTTTAAAAGGTCTGCACGAAGGACTTTCTATTTCGTTGTTGTATTGACAAGTGTATTTTAATATGATTAAATAACTAGAAAAAGCTTTTCAAAATTAATTTGTGCCAACTCACTGTAAACAAGTTTTGGCGTCTAGTATTGTTTCGGTAGGTACTTACTGCGTATAATATTATCTTTATTATTTACTATCATGCTAAAAACAAAGATGATGAATGTCCGAAACCAAGATTGACCAATCACTTTTCAATTATTATAAAACAATATATAAAGTCAATTTGAGAACAAGAATCATTATTCTCCTTTATAGGAAGAACAGCGAAGGTTTTATGGGTAGAGCCTTTTTCAGTTTTCGAACCGTTTGTTAGGGCGGCGTTTTGTAGTATGGCAACACATGTAATATTTTTAGATTAGAAAATAGTTGTCATCTATTTATTTTTGATAAAAAGCTTCCTAAATATACTAATTTTAAGGTAACGTAGTGATTTCAAAGTTATTTAATTGAATGCTTATTTTATCTGAGATATCCCGAGCGTAAACTGATGTTTAGTACTTTTGTAGGTTAGGCTAGTGAGATATATAGGGACAAAGTATGCAGAATAACCCCCAGGAGCTTTCATGGCAGGCGATTCAGGCTATTGTGGGGGTGAAGCTCTCGATCGACGTTCTCCGGTTCGATGAAATAGGATTCCATTTGATAAAAAACGCACAGCCGAGCGTGATAGATTTAGATTCGGACATCGAAATAATCGAGGACGAGAGCGATGGCGAACATTCTTCCGACGTCAACGGCAACGGGCGGAGCAGAACCTCAGAGGGCAGCGCTAACTTGGACCACATCGAATCGAGCACAGACGAGGTGGAAAAGTCTCCGTGCGAGGACGAACCGAAAGAAAACGCGTCCTGTGCATTGTGCGATATGAAATTTACCTCCAAAAGCGACCTGTCAACACACACGGCCAACAGTCATTTCGACGATAATGATAATTCAGTTGATAACAATCTATCCATAGACGATTATTTAGAAGTCACCCTGTCGACGGATTCGGAAAACAGTCACGGATGCGGAAAATGCGACCAAACATTTACCAGCGAGGGAGACCTTTCCTCGCACATATGCAAACCAAAGATAGCAGAGGAGAAAAAACACAGCTGTCACGTGTGCACGGAGAAGTTTACAAGTTATTGGGAGCTCCGGAAGCATATAAATACTCATTTTCCCGGTATGCTGGATTCTAAGTCAAGTTATTGTCACTTATGCCAAAAAGATTATACTAAGACAGGGTTCATGAACCATTTAAGAAAGCACACGGGAGAGAGACCGTTTGTTTGCGAGCTATGCAAAAAAGCATTTTCGCAGTCGAGCAGTCTATCTATTCATATGAAGTTTCACCTCAATGTGAGAAAGCACGCGTGCACCATCTGTGAAAAGAAATTTGTAACCAAAAGTGAACTCTCCCGCCATATGACCGTTCACACCAAACAGAAATCGTACTACTGCGGGGTCTGTGATAAAGCCTTCACCCGCTCGGATAATATGAAAAAGCACGAAAAAACTCACGGATGAGTTGCGCACCATGATAAAAAAAAATGATATTTTTGGAAATCTAGTTATTTAGTCATTAAATTGAGCACTTTTTATGAAATGTACACTACCAAAAATTCTAATTTTATAATATACCCTTGTTCTCTAAAGTCAACTAAATAATAATTAATAATATTTCGTTCAAAAAGTGCC
This sequence comes from Himalopsyche kuldschensis, assembly GCA_028554975.1. Classification (NCBI taxonomy): domain Eukaryota; kingdom Metazoa; phylum Arthropoda; class Insecta; order Trichoptera; family Rhyacophilidae; genus Himalopsyche; species Himalopsyche kuldschensis. The sequence continues at coordinate 19,814,645 of JAHFWI010000010.1, read as the reverse complement.
AAGTCGTGTACAAATACTTCTTAAAATATTTATCTAGTTACGGAGTTGCCTGTAGAAAAAAATATTGTGAAAACAGGTGCTAAATAATTTATATTTAGAAAAAAAAATGTCTGAATCCAAAGTTGCCTTTTGTAGCTTTACTTGATGAGCAATATTCGTGGAGAGTTAGCGATTCTACCTCTAAGTTATAACTCATCGTTTATCGTACGAAACCTGGTTTAGATGTAAGTCGTACTAATTGCGCCGAACGCGTTGGACGGAGTGATGAAGGCGGTCCGTTTACATTTTATAATTGCCACCGATTAAAGATTCTAAAAATAGTCATTACGATAGTTTAGATAAGTGACAAATAATATTTATCTAATCGAAGAAACCTTATACGAAATCGATTTTACTTTTACCACTAAAAAAATATTTGGATATCACTGTATTATAATGCAATTCTATTTTTGAATATACATTTTAATTAGGACTCGGATGAAAACGTAAATTTAATAAGAGGCATTAAAATTTAAACAACATAGATATATATTATATATTTTGTTGTTTATCCCAAAGATAATTCTGTTATATTACTTATATCATATAATAGATTAGGATTAAGCGATTCATTAGTGGTGGGCCCGCAGAGGGTTTACTTCTTTATATCCAAGTATTGCCTTTGCTAAAATAATTGTTATAAATTATAAAAAACGTGAGCTTATTAGTACGGTGGACACTCGATCAATTGTATTTGAAAATATGTATCTAAAGTAATAATAAATGTAAGATGGATATATTGAATATTTAAAACAGGGATGTACACCCAAGATAGATAGCTGTTTTAACAGCTGGTTTTTCATACACGGTTGCACAAACAAAACACGTGTTTTGGTTCACCTATTCAAGTGGCCTTTTATTATATCAAGACTGCTCTATTGTAGTTATTGATGTATTTATTAAGTAAACCTACCAAGCCTTGAATAGTTCTAAGTGTTTTGTAAAAAATAAATTCGATTGGTCACTTAGATACACTGTTATACAAACAATCATTAATAGTCAATTTACCAACAGAAACTGCAACATTTATTGTTGATCCCAACATTTGCTTAGTCTCAAGTAATATCATTTATATTTGAATTTGAATTTTTTGAATTTTGTACTCTTCCATGAGTTTTGTCGCTAACGACCCGGGTTTCGCCTTTTGGCATCTTCAGGCATTCCAAGTGCACGGATGTACTTGAACTGACAGTACAAAATTCAAAAAATTCAAATTTGATATTTAAATTCCATCAAGCACCCTCAGTCGAAATACTTAATTTATATTTGACTTTATGCCATTACTGATACTGCAACCATTTATTGGGATATTTATCCTTTTTCCAGTGTCTCGAAAAAATCACTTACTGATAACTGATAACCAAAAAGTTTACCCGTTTTATTTCATCAAAATTGAAAGTTGAAAGTACAAAATTGAAATACTATAAACCTGCTATCCCAAAATTGCAGATGATTCAGACATGCAAAAACTTTTTAAATATGTTAGCAATTAATTGCATACACCAAATACCAGAAATTTATTCTATAAATTCAATGAAATGCTCATTAGAATTTATTCTATTAAAATGTTATAATCGGTATGAAAATGCGTTGAGATGCGGCAATGCGATTCGTTGAGGAATAACGGATCGACGTCCTACTCGATGTGTACCGTGTTTCTATCTGTACTCCTTCATAGCTCTGTCCAAATTGTTCCGCCGATTTACCGCAGATGCCAGTGCATTTGCGGATATATCTGTGAACTGTCAATACCTAAGATTTATCACGTCTAGTTATCCATAATCTAGCTTAATTGTAAACGTATTTATTTTGTATGTATAGAATTTTACAAATGCATGCATGACTCAGTTTTAAGCTAATATTAGAATATATTAGGGGAATAGGAATGTCAGCCAACACAATATAAAGAAATTTACAAGACTGAAAAATCAAAAATTTTGAATTCAAATAGATATTATGAGCACAAGATGAAGTCTTACTCTCGCAAAATGTGAGGGTACTCGTTTCTATTGTGATTGTGTAGCCTTGTTATTAATACATGACAATTAGGAAATAAGATATATTTATATCATTGAAATCTTGTAATGCAGGTTGCAGAAACATTTGTAATTTATTTTTCTCTTATTAAAAAATTGTTTGTTGAAATTGCAGTTTTATTTCCACACATTTACTTGCGCCAGACTCGCGCCATCTACTTTCTGCCCACAGCTTTTAGCTATGCTAGACAGTGAGTGAAACATTGTGATAAAAAGACCTGGCGCATTATATTAATTCATTGATTGAATTGGCATTTACTTGGTAGAACTCCATTATAACACGGTGAAAAAAATAGCAATGTATTTTGGTTCTACAGAAATTATATGATGTATTGTTGATTATTATGATAGTAAAATAATAAAACATTTTTAGTACTTATTCCGCATAAACTTAAGTGGATCATGACCGGTTTCGCTCATGGCGAGAATTGTCAACTGATTGTTGATTGCTGATCAATTGACAATGCTCGCCATGAGCGAAACTGGTCCTGATCCACTAAAGTTTATGTGGAATAAGTACTAAAAATGTTTTATTATTTTTATTATAATGCCATTCCACCAAGTATGATAGTGAATATGTTTGTTTAAACATACTTCTGACGATGGCGTAAGCCGAAATAGCTATCAACAATATATCATATAATTTTTGTAGAACTAAAATACATTGCTATTTTTTTACCGTGTGATATTAATTTATTTGTCAAATAATATCTCATTGCCCACTAATTTTGATTAGTGGTTTATCATATTGAAGTATGGTGTTACAAAAGTATTTAAAAGTTGTAAGATCCTTCTGGATATATTTGTATATGAACATTCTAAACCAACAATCTTCTCAAATTTAATTATGACAATATTTTACAGTTAACTGTTATAATAATAAGTAATTACTGCAATATTCTAAAACCTATGCAAAATAGTTAAATTGTAATAAAGTTTGTTTTTGATAATTGAAAGTTGTATAAAAATTCACAAGACGTGCAGGTAAAACACAATTATACCAAAAGTAATTTTGGACATACTGTACCTTAACAACTGTACCAATCATTAGTTTACGCAAAAGGATTTCCTCATTTTTTTTAGTGCTTTCAACTTTAATTTTGAAAGATTTGTTGAATCTCTGAAGAGAATTGTTTTTAGCTCTTTGGATCCCAGACTATCTTGGTAAGTGGCTGTGAAAAATCCCAAGGCATTTCATTCGCAAAAAACGAGTATTCTATTCTATTATTTGTCCCAGCTAATATTAACACTTTGTTTACGTGCACTTTTCATTACTATGGTAATTAAGCACACATGTGCCACCATAAACAATGGGTTAATTTGTTAATTTTCATGTGATGTCATTTTATGGTTTAGTGTTAAAAGTAATTGTTTTATATCAGCTGTAAAAACGTACAAATGAACAAAAAAACAAATGCCATTATTGCTGGGGCCTCTGGGATTCTTCGCATATACTCGCGTGGCTGAAAGATTGGCTCCATGGTATTAAAAGGGTTGAGAGATTTACTAAACTTAATTTATGCACTGTAGAAGTTACACGAAAATTACACATGCCTTGAGCTAACATAATGCAGTTTGGAGACTTGATGAATTTATTCTCAGTAATTCATTTTTGAATAACTAAATTAATTATCTCGCATTAATATTCTTGTTCTAATATAATTCTTGACTGACTACTTCAATCATTATTTTTGATATGAACCCGTTACTGTAAAAGGTTGGAATGTCAGGTTCTGTGAGTTAACAAGATATATTTTATCTTATCTTATCTATCAATTATACTGTTATTAATTTTTGGGCAAAATAATTAAATTCACAAACAGCATAAAATAACTGCTGGAGGAATGAATTTGCATTATGAGCATTACTTACATGTATGTTATATTATTATTGATAATAAGTCATTATAAACTTAATATTATATCGGTAACAGAACTAAGTAATTTCAATGCCAAATTATTATTGTGAGTCATGAACAGTTCCATCATGTATTGGGAGATAAGTATTGTTATATTTTTCCACAACATAAACATAAACAATATTTGGATGAATTTTCTTTTTTTTAAGATACCTGATCATAAAATCCAGTAGCCATGTCTCTTTTCAAGAATTTGAATGCATACGAATTACACAAACATCTAGTGAATGAATACATGCTGACAAATAAAGGTTCCACTAAGCTGTTGACTAGAGATACGTCTAGAGATAAAAGAGATTTTGATGTCATAAAAGAAAATCACAAATTTCTTTGGGACGAAGATCCGGCAGATACTTGGGAAAAACAACTCGCGAAAAGATACTATGACAAGCTTTTTAAGGAATATTGTATCTGTGATTTGAGTAGATATAAAGAAAACAAGGTAAATACAGAATAATATGATTGGGATTATTTATATATATTTCTTAAAAGCTGTCAGTTTTTTTTTGATTAAATTTAATATTTACGCAGAAACCATTCTAAAAAGAATGAAATAGCAAAGTATTCTACAAGAATTATACAACGAAAAGAAGATGGCTATTTTGACTTTATACCATTATCAAAACTATAGTTCAATAGATTTTTATTTATCCTTATTATATATTAGCTTAGAAGAGATTAAAATATACAATTTTATTGAAATCTAAATTTTTTAGTTATATATTCTAAATTGATTTTTAAAGCGAATCTATTCAAATAATAATTATTAAGTATACTTACTTTTCTTTAACATGGTACGGTAGAAACTTTCCACAAAAAAGGGTAGAAAAAGACTATACCAAAAAAGTGATAGAATGCATAAAAAACTACATCCCTGAATTTAAAAAAACAATTTCTGTTTTATGGAAAATCATGTAAAAAAGGAAATAATGAAGACACACTAAGTAAACTACTCATAACTACTATGTATTTTAATTAAGAAAAAAAGACAGTTCTCTTCATAATATACGGGGACATATGAGGGATTGGACATAAATATTGCTATTGTTCCTAGACGTGTTCCACTGTTATTTCAAAATCTCGTAAAAGGAGAGATGAGTGTATTGTTTAGTGAGCTTCTTATAACGGTTCAGGCGGTCTCCTTGGATATAAATATTAAAAATAAACTCGGACTCATTATTAATTTATTTGGCCCACAATTTTCCTAGATTATTAATCTTGTTTGGAAATTTTCAAGGTCGCTCTGCGTTGGAGAATCGAGCAGGAAGTGGTTATTGGCAAGGGACAGTTTACGTGTGGGAATAAGAAATGTATTGAAAAAGAAAATCTTAAGTCATGGGAAGTCAATTTTGCATATTTGGAGAGTGGTGAAAAAAAGAATGCCCTCGTAAAATTGAGTGAGTTTAAAATTATCTAAATGTCTACATAATTTCTCTTCCAGTTAAAAGAGTATTTAAATATAAATGAAGACTTTCAGAAATACTCGTTCTTAATTTAGTTTTCATTGTATTATATCGTTAACTAATCATATCAAAAATGTTTAGAATATTAATGAAAATCGTGCCTTACCATTTTATGTCATTGCGTCTTTAATTCCCAGAAGATAATATTAATACAGTTTGAAATTTACATTGTGTGAATTATTGCAACATCATTTCTTTATTTTCGTTAAACTTACTATAAAAATCTTAAGGAATATTTAAATTGAATATCGACCTTAATGATGTGTCTAATTTTGAAAAGATAAATTGGAAGTATTATATAATACTGCTCCAAAAATTGAAAACGTGAAATATAACCAATAACTGTAAAAATTATCCACATTGCAGGACTATGCAGCGACTGTTCAACCAAATTAAACTACCACACGAAGAAACGCGAGGTGAAGAGATTGAAAAAGGGAGAAAAAAGAAGATCAATTAAGGGCAAAGATAAAGCTGAGAAAAAGAAAGATAATGATGTGAACATTGAAGAGACCTTGGCTGACAATGAACCTTCAACTTCAACTTCTGAATCAATCAAAGCTAAAAAAACAGAGAGTGAACAAGAGCCTTGGTCTAAAGGTAATGTTACAAATTTCAAAGCTTTTTTGAAAGATTTACAGATAATATCTTATTCCTGCTTTTATTAATCCACTCAAACTATGCGGAGTGGTCACTAAGTTTCCTAGCTACATATATAAAGGTTTTTATAAATAGCTTAAAACATGATGTGTACAGTGATATACCAGTATGGTATTATTTTAGCAAAATGTCATTGAATTGCGTCCTATACAGATGAGTAATTTTAATAATGTAATGAATAAGAAATTTCTCACACTTCATCAAAGTTTTTTTAACCTTTTTATTAACACATTGTTTACGGGGCTTTATAATTACGCACAAATTTGTGCACACCGTGAACAATGGATTAAATCCAAGATATGAATATTCCAACTTAACCTCTTCTTTGCTGAGCCGATTTTCGAATATTTCAACAACTAAGAATTCATACATTAATTCATAAGTATCTATGTTAAATATACTCATGCAGATATATCAGATCAAACAAAGCATACATATTTGAATATAAAAAATTCTCTCCGTGATTGTTTTAGCACAGTTAACTCTATTTATTTTTGAATACCAGTTTGCAACACTCTGAAATCAGGCGTCTCAACATATGAAACGTTAGCAGTCAACGGGTTAATTCCTGGAGACCACGCAAATATATTTAAACATAATTGCTAGTTTCTATAATGGAATCTAAGACTATGATTAATGACACTTGAGCACTTTTAAAGTTCATTAATCATTAATGGATTAAGAAGAATCAATAACGTATTCCAGTGAATATCTTAAAAGTGATCAAAGTACATGAGTCTAGCCTGCACATGATTGACCAGACAAAACGTGTAAAGATAAAAAAAATTATGAGAAAGCTCATTATCGAGATCATGAAGGTCACCTACATCCTTTTTCCTAAGAATAACTTAAATATTAAAATCCTTAAATCGTCATTTTTCAAGTTAATTTTTACTTATCATGTTCATTAATTTTATCACTCAACATTTTCAGTAACAGATTTAATACTCTTGATTGTAGGAAATGTACCTGAAGAAAAATCGAGGGATGAAGAATTTGAAGAATATCTTGAAGATTTATTACTGTAGATTGTCAGACCAACATGACTGAACAGCCGGCGTGAGAATCCCCCAGGATTCCTACTATATCGCTATGGCACTGAGTATTCGATTTTTACACGCAATTTGAATCAGCATTAGTGTTTTTACACCAAACGTAACCAAACAATTTGATAATTATATTGTTTTGCTGGCTTATTTTTACTAGTTTCTTTGTGTAATGATGGAAGGTGAATCTTTTCTTTTGAGGAGCATCTTTAGACTAAAAATGCAGGCTTCCCTTAAAAACATTAATTATTTACAGAGTGAATTATAAAATATGTAGTGTTTTAAATTAAAACCTAGTCAGTTTTTATTTAAATATCAGATCAGAACCCGTGTGTCACAGTATTGATGTATTCATACAATTTTGCCTGTCATGACAACAACGTAACATGTGCCATTTTTTGCTACATGATACATGGAATTAACAAAGCTTTCAAATTTATATTACACGTATTCCACAAACAATCAGTTTTGTGACACTTTTGTTCATTCCAATTTTTGTACTTATTATTATGGCTTAATTTTTATAAGAATAAATAGAATTTATCACATAAAGTTGCTCATTGTTTAACTTTTACCTGTGTTATCCTACTTGATAAAATGTTTGACTCTAACCGCGACCATTGTGTGTGCACTTGATATATACAGGGGTTAGGGAAAAGTGGAGCCAGTTGTCGATAGGGGTTAAGAAACATCTTCCGCTTTCTGATGAGCTTGATGATTGTAGAAAATAAAATACTTACATAAACTTATAATATTTATTCTAATAAATGTAACAAAAAGAGTATTTTGAATTTCATACAAGATTTCTAATTAAATCACTCATAGAACATTGGTTAGTATTCTATGAATACATACGTACAGTTTACAATTTTTAATGAAATAATATTTCAAATTCTATTAGAGCTATCGGTTGATTGATAAAAAATATTGTGCTTTTTATATGAATAAAGATAAAAACGTAACATACTCTTTACTTGAAATAAAAACTACAGATCGCAGTACAACTTTAAGTTATTTTTTTCACATATTTTGATATATTATCACATCTTGACTTAAACTGAGTTCTTCGATAATAATGTAAGTCAAAATAAATTGACAGATCAGGTAAGCTTAATAATCGTACATCAATAAAATTAACAAAATATTCATTTCACTAGCCCAGTATGTATATGATTATTTTTCATAAATTTATACTAACAAAAAAATAAATTCTTTATAACATAATAAAACAGAATAATTACATTGAAAATGTTCAAAAAGATTAAAAATAAGGTATACCATAATCAAGTAAATGTTATGAACTACGGTCCACGTGAAATATTTTGTTTTTTAAAATAAATGTTATGTTGATATTATTGCTTAAGGTCACGGCTGTAAAACTATCTGGCACCAGTCCAAAAAGCTTTTAGATCTTGGTGCTTCCTCAAATTTTCTGACCTGAAGTGGGCTGACACTAATCATATTAAAATGTGGAATAGCTTGATTATTGAAGTTCTAAAACGATTTAAAAAAATATATATTTCAATATAAAATAAATAAATTTTATCACGATAATTATTGTTTAGCGAATTACAACAAACTTTTTCCTGTAATCTATAGGTATTGATTTGGTATTCAAAGATATAGCAATTAAAATCAATCGAACCAAAGATTTTTTTTATATTCTTGAGGACGTCCAATTAGGAATACAAACTCTCACTAAAAACTACTTAAATAAATAATATATTTTTTTTAAATAAAATTATTGACTTATATTCAACACAATATATTGCGTTATAATATTACGGAAAGTAATCAGAAAAAACATTTTTTTTTTTGTAATACATATTCAAGTACAATAAATACTTTTTTTGATCATAAATAAACGATATTTATAAAGAATAGAATATGGTACTTGATTTCCATTAAAATTGAGGAAGATTTCTTTATAGATATTTAGATCATTTAAATTGGAGATTGAATGAATGAATCAGTAAAGGTATACAAACGTAATTTTTTATTACGGCAATTAAAAAAATCTTTTAAAGTGAACTAAACTTATAAACATATGGTACTTGTTAAATACCTGATAATGGGATCAGTGTTTAACATTACAAACCTGCTACTCAGTATGGAATACAATAAACATTATAATTGACAAGTACCACAAAAACGAATAAAACAAAAACAACAGTGTAACGAAAAATATTTAAAAGTATTTTTGAATTTGGAATAAAAAAATATATACTTAACCCAAAGATATTCTTTATGTAAGCATTAAGATTGCCATCAGCAAATAATTATATTCAAGAGAAACTTTCATATCAATAAGATTAAGAGTAAAGATTGCTTTTTTTAGATGAGCATTGAAATTAAAGAGGTTTTAAGATTATTTAGTTACTATTAATTGTTATTATACTATGTACAGTGTTGTACTGTTGGAGAAAACGTTGAATCAATCTTTTTACTGAAATAAATAACAAATTTACATGTAGCAGCATTATTTAACATAGCATAAGTTAAAAAAAGAGAAAGAGATTATTTGGTTTAATGAATGTTAAAATATTAACACAATCAATTAAAATAAACACAAAGTAATCGATTAAAATAATTTCGGAACGAGAAAAAACACAATATGACAAAAAATAATGTATAAATCATGTGTCCTTATATTGAAAAAGATCTCATTTGGAGATAATGATAACAGCTACTACCTATTTAACTGCCTAAGTATAGCGTAATGATGCTAAGCAAAGAATCTTGACAGTATCTGACATTCAATAATATATTGACACCTCAATTGTTGATGGTGTAAAAATGACAGATTGATGGTGACAAAAAACCTTTTGTCTATGACTTCAATTTGTATAAGATTATAGCCCTGTCAAATTTTACTTAATGTAGGTTGTTTTCAAACAAAAGTTGAGGTACAAATCGATAGATTAATAACGCAAAATCGTCCATAAAAATTGTCAAATTTTCAGCAAAGTTTAATCTTTAAAGGAGTGAGTAAATCTATTCTGAATGTAATTCAACATAATCTTGCTTTATTATTAATTAAACTTTTGCGATAGTTAGTCCGAAGATGCCCCTGAAAGAGGTGAAACAATTAGTTAACATAATACATGGAATAACTGAAGTTATTTTAAATTTTATTTGCTACTGTTTGAATCAAAAGTATATTCATACTCATTCAAAGGTTAAAACATGTTTTATTCGAGATTGATTAATAGAAAAACATTAGCATGTTAATTTTATAGATTTAAACCGTGAGAAATGATAGATTGTTTTACCAACCAAAGCTCTTGCGTAGATACGTCATTGTATTACAGATTGAAATGACTATAGTGAATAGTTTGGTGTACTAAACTATAACCTTTCTTGTTATTAGCCCATCTTAATGTACACTCAGTTTTCACTTCACTAATACTATAATTTGAAACAATTTTTTTTTTTATATTTTTTTACCAGTAACATAAATTTGTGCATAAGATAGGAAGAGAAACCTTTTTGAATATTTATTTATAACAGAAAGTAAGTTTTATGTTACAAGCCTTTTTTAAGGGTAGTTTTTAAAAACGGCGTAAGGTAAATTATCAGATTCTACTATGTATATAATATATTCAGTAAGGAAGTTGACTTTGGTTGAAGGAAAATCAATTTTCATTAAATCTTAAAATAATCCAAACGTAGGATATTTATATTGGAAGAACCGAAACAGCCGAGTTATCAACTGAAATGAGGTTCCTGCCCCGCAAACGAAATAAAAAGATACCGTCTGAGAATATCTAGAATTGACTCGGGGTCTCTTTAAACTTTTTTAGTGACTTCTTCGCTGGGTCCGTCTTCGCTGCTGTCTTCGGAGCAATCCTCGTCGTGGGTGTGCGTGAGCGTCTTCGGAGTCTCGGGTCTGACGTGAGGGATTGTCGGCGCCGATGAGTTGTTTTGATTGGTCAAATGGTTGGATGACATCACAGTCTACAAAACAAGAAAACAAAATATGATAACGCATTTTTAGTACTTATTCCATATGAAATTTATTGGATTAGGACAGGTTTGACTCATGGCAAGCATTATCAACTGATATATTGTATGCCCTATATTGTACAAAAGTGCATTATTGTATACCCTCTACAATGAAATCTATGACTAGTAATGTTATCTCTAAGGCAATATGATCTACAGACAAGCACTATTCATTGAATATCTAGGCAAGCTAAATTAATTTTATAGTAAATTATGAAAATAAATGTGTGAATCTATTTACAATAAAAAATTTAAAACGGTTGACAAGAAGTTTTTGAAATGTTGGCTTTACACAGGATCGGAGAACTAAATCTTATTCATAAAACCTCAAGAGATTTTTTACCGACCCGTCACACATAGGTTATTATTTCTGTTTGTGATATGTATCAAATTCTGCGCCGAATGATCTACAATTGGAGGCTTTGAGCATATTCTTGACATAACACCGACTCAGTACTAGGACGGTAAGAAGGAAATAAGACTGAGCATCCAATAGTTGGAAGAGTGTTATTTGGCTAAATTTCAACATAAAAAGAGTTCTTAAAATAAGGACTCCAGAAACAAACACGGCAGTCTCAATGTTTTGCGAAAATGTGTTAGATATGACATTACGTAGAGATGGCAATTCTACTTTTTTAATTTGTATACACAAACAATGTCTATTTTTCTCCTTTAATTTTGGATCATCATTATTATTTTGCAGTTAAATATCGTGTGAGATGTAGAATTGTAAATTTTTTACCAAGCAAGTGTTTTAATTATAATGTGGGATTACCTCATCGCTAGGGAAGCCTAAATTTTCATAGTTTTCACTGCCCGGCGACATTGCCATGACATTGTAACCTTTGCTCGATTGCCTAGACCTGTAATAATAATGATAAATGAATGAAACAAAACAATAAAACAAAAAAAAGAAACAATCACCATTGGAATGAATAAATAAAGTAGGAACAATTACAAGACAAACATTCTAATAATTGATAATATTATCTACGATTAATAAAATGAATATTTTTAATACGATACTAAACTTGATAGCTTAAGTTTCATGCATGGATGAATATCAATGCATTTCAAATAACTTTGATTTTCAATGACATGCAGAGATAACGCATAATGATTGTAACCATGCATATATTTTTTTATAAAAACAAAACTGCACTACTTTGTCCAATCAATGAATTAATGAACTCAGTGCTAAGTTCTTTACATTTTTGTAGTAAAGGCCCTAAGCTAAATGCATTGGAACAATTAGAAAATTAATAGGTATCACAATCCAATGACATGAACAAACTAATATTAATCAATCGCCACTTCTTAAGCCGTTAATAAACATTAATGCAATTTTAAATAAATCAACTTGATACAATACTAATTTACGTTTGTCCCCACCTAATAAAAACCCAGATTATTTATGTATTTAACTTCGAGAAATACATAAAATTCAAAGTGTCACATTTCATAACTTATTATTACCATATAAAATTAGGATGGTAGAACAGAAAAGAAGATGTACTGTGTACCCTGTCTACAACAGTATATAGAGATAAGTAAATGCATGTTTAACGCTTTCAATGCTAAACCTGTTTTTTAGGATGAAAATGGACACGCTCTTTCTCAATAGTTCTGATGATGGTGTATGCCAAAATAGCTAATTTCTGTAGAACTAAAATAAATTGTTATTTTTTCACCGTGCTATACAAACTAAGGATCACATAACTCCGCCTGGATATTTAATTTTGAATATTGTATAAGAATTTTTAAATACAGAAAAATATATAAGCTGGCAGTAAAATAATACACTCCACACTGCAAAAGAAAAAATACAAATTATTGATCAGAATGTCTTGAATGCTCTGTTGGATTTACCTATCTATAGATGGGGCATCCATTTGGAACCGCTGCTCATGGGCCACGGTCGATTCGTGAGGGAGAAGCATGGCCGGAGCTCGGAACATGTAGCAGAATGGATAATACATGAGGTTCAGGAACGAAGCGGCGTACAGATCTGCATAGCGCACCACCTGAAAATAGTTTTCATTATAAAATATGCTGAAGTAATACAAAAATTGTGATTTATTTATACGTAATAGAGTGTTTTATACACATAAGTCTATTGAATATGATTGGATACATTTCTGAAACACAAGAAGATGCAATGTGTCAAATGTGAAATGAGGGTTCAGAAGAAATTTTTGAGAATTCTCTATTTGAGGATATACGGATACGACCCATGGCTTTATCCAACCGATTTTCTCTTCGGCATGCTCAGAATCAATAGTTTGAATGCTCGAAGAGAGGCCAAAATGAGAATTCCACCATTCTTGAGAATTTTAAATTGAATGTCCCTGATAATTTTTTGAGGAATCGTGAACATGAGTTGTTTGTTCTTCCATGAAGTAAAACCAGCCTGCCAATGGGGATGACACTGAGAAGAGTTTTAGTGATTTTTAACGGAATTGCTTTGGATGTCGACATATTTCACATGTACGTGAGTGAGTTCAGACAAGTTCTGTTTTTGATGTATCATAGTTGATTTTGTCGGAACTCACTCAGTTGACTTCTTTGCCAATTTCCAATGAATTTATTTTGTTTCACTCTTATATCTGTAAACTATGCAATTTTTTCTTCAAATGTTTTCATCTTTTTTCACATTGCAAAAGGAATAAACTTATAATTTGTGATTTTTGAAATGTACATACATATATGTACATATATATAAATAAATCATAAGCCAAAAATAAAAACTTTTTGTTACTTATAATAAAGCCGAATTCGTTTCCTAAAATTATATATCTTACCTGAGAAGAGAAGAAAGTCTGCCTAGAGCCGGACCTGAACAGGGATCCCATCATTCCGTACGCCAGGTCCATCTTGTGGGTGACATCCCTAATTGATGTGCGCAGCTTGGATATATCAGGCTTTTCTTTTGTGCTAGAATCTAAGTTTCTGCAAAGGGAAATCATTAGAAAAGTCATTAGTATATTAGTTGAAGTTGTTTGTGAAAATGAATACAATAGTTATGCTATACATTTACAATCTCGCTCACGTACAAACTCTCCCTTTGTCTCATGGATGCACGTGCATAGTGAATATGCGCAGACACAGTATTGCGTTATATGTTAAAGATATATAGATAAACAGACACAAAAATCAGGACACATACGTGTATATATATAGGAATAGCCAGGGCTCATTGGTTTGAGACCTAGAACACTTAATAATAAATAATTAGTTTTTATTGCAGAAAAATAAAGCAATATCTAAAACAACATAGATTATTGTATATATGTGAGGTACATGGCATCTGCATCTTTCTATCTTATCTATCTATGTATCTGTAATTTTTGAGTCCCCCTTGGAAACAGTATGTATGTATGAATCACGTTGCTCAAATTGGTAATATTGCATGCAGTATCTGTAAATTTGATATTGTAGTTCCATCAAGCACCCTCCGATATCTCATCGATATCTTAAGTTACATCCAATAATTCAAATGTTACTTACTTGTACATTTCACCGAGCATAATATCGAGGGTTTGGAGCTCAGCGAACAATTGACACTTGTCAGTCCATACGTGTAATTCTTGTACCAGTTCTGGAACTATGAGGAACGTTCTCCAGCCACGGATCTTCTTTGATTTGAGAATATCGCCGAAGATGTGGTCGCCGATGTACAGAACGTCTTTTCCTTTAGCTCCAATCATCTCAGTGAACACGTCGCATGATCCTGGTTGGTGAAAATGTTATTGATATATTTCAAGTTGATAAGGGAGAGTTAACAGAGAAACTATATTCGATGATTTAAAAAACAAAACATGCTATTGAACTCAATATGTAAATAACAAGGTTAATTAATTATTTGACATTATTCCTGTTAACTATTTTTTTTAAACATGTGGGAATATAATTTTTCAATAAATAGGCTTTGAAACATGGTGGATTTGTGTAGTACAATTATTAGGCTCATTTTTTTCTGGTCTGAATTTATTAAAGTCATAATATTAAATGAATTTATATTAAATGGTCATAATATTTATATTTACCCATTGTTTACAATGTGCACAAATTTGTGCCTAATTACTATGGTAATTATAAAGCCCCGTAAATTAAATGGTCATAATAATATTGGTTAGAATACAGAGTGCAGGATAAATAACTTATGGTGATAATAATATTAATAAAACTGGTCATATTTGTTTTGACAAATGGTCTGAATTTTTTTTGGTGAACCTAACCTAACCATCAATTATTTTATTAAGAATTGAATTTTTATTCAGACTTGTTTAAGTTGATTAAATTCACCACACTTATTTTGTTCCCTAATTTTTTCATAAGTAACAATACGTTAACCAATACAGCACAGTGGCAGTGTGTAAGCATGCTTCTCGTATTTACCATACGTTACACTGTATTTTCAAATGCTAAATTTAAATCAAAAGGCTGTGATATCATCAACCTGGTATCATATAGGAAATTAAACAGTTGACTAGGACCATTCTTTGCCGCGATAAAAGTTTCTTGTAACTGACCTCCAGAGTAAACTTGTTCCTTTTGCAGAGGTCCCATGTGCGTACCGACTCTCAGCGCTCCGGTGAGCGTGTCCACTTGCCTAAGGATTGTCCCTTCTCCGAAGAATACAGGTTTGCAGGCGTCCACTACGATTATATCAAAGTAAGTCTTCCAGTCTCTGTGCGGATCCTCGGGCTGAAATGATGTAATAAATGCACAGTTACGTAAAGCATAAGGATTCTCTCCCAATTTGAAGATAGTCTCATATTAGGTATATCATATTCCAATAATTATCTATTCATCTGTTAAGACACATGGTTCTCTATTGACATTAATTTCACGAAGCATATAACAACCAAAATGGATTTTTAAGCCCAACAATATATGGCCACAGATTTCTAACGAAAAATTAACCAAATACTTTTGATGGATTCGGCAGTAACTTTGTGGAATTTGACTTTCTCAGTAATAGGATAGGTTGCTTGCCACTACTAAATTTATTTCCGTTGGGTTTAACCCTTCCCAATTGATTGCATCTTATAATTATTGTTTATTTTGTTTCTATCCTCCCATCCTTGCTTACAGTAAAGAGGAAAACTCCCACACTCCATTTATGTAATTAATCATTTTAGAATATTAGAATCAATCTTGCTTTATAACACGAGCAACCTTTGCGATAGTAAGTCTGAATATGCCTCTGAGAGTGGTGAAATACGTGTCACAATTAGTAATACAATACGTGGAATAATCAAAATTATTTTATATTAAAAATTACCCTTTTTATAATTTTCAAAATAATGTGATTACAAAAAATCACTGATTGATATATTTAGTTTCAATATATCAAAAATACTAACATTTCAGTAAATATGAGAATAGCAATGGATAATATGTAGATGACAAAATAATTGTCTATGCATGTATGGCCATACTACTCAAGGGTTAACAGTCCAGATAGTCTACATTAGAAAAGGAGAATTGGATTAACAATATTTAACGCTAATCGTGCATCCACAAAATACTGCAACATAACTCACCCTTGCACCGTGTCGGAAATCAAACAAGTAAGTCATAATCTTATTGGTGAATTTGTAATCGCTATTGGTAAGCAGGAATACTTTGGCTCCGCTCTCTCTAATCCTTGTCAAGAACATCGGAAGCCTCTCGTCCTTCTTCACAAACTCCTCTAAGTTTTGGATCGTTCTGGTTTTCAGATCACCCTGGATGTGGACGTAGTCTACGGCGTTCCGCACGTCTTGAAAGATTGATTTGAATGACATGGCAAGTTCTCCGCCTCGCACACCGGTCTTTTGTCTACAAAGCAATAAAGAACATATTAAAGAATATTCCTGTAATTAAAGGCAAATTGGCCACATAGGGTAAAAGAAACGTTAGTCGATTTTGAATGCCAATAGATACATAATAATATCAATAGAAGAAGTGGATACGAAGATTGTTCAATACGTATAAAAATCACTTTCTTCTTCATATCTCCACTAAACCTTAAAACTACAAATAAAAATGAATCAGAATGCCAAAGCATCAAGTAATAAAGATAATTTTCATCTGTTAAAAAATAGGTAACATTGATTACTGATGAAACCTGTTTTTCAAAGCATCTTCTTTAAAGTAGAGCACTCTTCAGGCCGACATGTTTTTTCTTAAATTTATTTATATTTGTTTCTAAACTATAGTAGGGTTTTGCAACAAAATGTTAAAGAAATGTTATATTTAACATATAATTCAGAAAGTCAAAGCATCACCTTAAAAGATAATGAAAAGACTATTTGTATCTGTTAAATAATAGGAAACATTCATAGCTGGTAAATCTGTTTTATGTTTCTCCTGAAAAGAAGTGAAAAATGAGTTAGGTTTGTCTGTCTTTAAAAGGCCGAATTATGCTTCATTTATTTAAATGTAATTGAGTGATTAATGTACGAAAGTCATTCTTCCAGAATGCCAATTGTAGCAAATATGTCAATATTTCTGACCTGGTGTACTGTGGTGAGTTGGTGAAGAAATCTATGAGGCACGCCAACAAGTATGTTTCCGGTAAATTGAAGAGTGTATTCAAAACGTAGACTCTGGACTCATCCAGCTGGAGGAATTTGTTGGGGTAAAGTTCGTACACTTGGGAGCTGAAAATAAAATTGACATTAAAGGTGATGTTAACACTTTGTTTATGGGGCCTTTTAATTACTTTCGTAATTAGCATGTAATGTCGTATTTGATGGCCAATTAGCAAACGCACAAATTTATGCACTACGTAAGCATTGTGTTAATAAACAAAAATCTAGTCAGACGGATTCAAACAATTCAATTAATTTTCATTAACTAGTAGTTGTCATCAATAGATGTCACCATTAGAATTCAGGAATTTATTAATTTATTAATACTTGTGCACATAAGATTCGCTGCAGAAACAATTTGCTAATTGACTCTAAGATAAGAATGCAACGAATATAATTGGTTATTTATAAGGTCACCCCGCTCACAAGATCACAGCTGACCTAATTGATTTCACGTGCATAATAAAAGCAAAATCGATAAGAAATCTGAATTAAGGATACAATATGACGTGTTATTGTGAGCTAAAACTGGGGTGAATGAATTTACTTAATTACAAAATATTGGATTTGTTTTTTTTTGTTTAGTTTAAGCTTTCTGGAGCTGTTCCAATTTGAGTCATCAATGCCAAGGGTAGAATATTTATTTCATATTAAATATTTCGTCGGTCCCTGTGGTCTAGTGGCAAGACCTTTGTCCTAGCGATCAGACGGGCCCGGGTTCAATTCCCGGCAAGGTCGGATTTTTTCAATTTAAAAAGAGACCTTAGGCTGGGTGTATGTAATTTATCGTTGAGTTGTTCACGACTGATTCTAATTTATCATCGAGTTAATCTCGTATGACTTTCACAATTAAAAATATTTGGCGCATTGGCTGTAATGCCAAATATTATTTTTTCATTTAAAATAAAAAAAAATAAAAAAAATGTAAATGTCACTTCTGCTTGACATGGTGAAAAAATATCAATGTATTTTATAGTCCTACAGAAATTATTTTATACATATATGGTTGATAGCTATTATTATAACCATATATAATATAATTACTGTAAGACTAAGTTTAATACATTGTTATTTTTTCACCATGTAGTAATTGAGTTCTACCAAGTAAATGCGAATTCAATCAATCACTTCCGCTTCATTACCTCTAAATAAAATAAAAAAATATTTTTTATAGTGACATGTCATCCCTACCAAGCCAAGACATTTCGGTGATGAGTTAAATATGAGGCTAGGTTCACAAAAAAGAAAACACGGAAAGAAGTGGTAAAGAATCGAAGTTGTTCTAATTGACACATTTTGTTTACTCTTTTTGCTCTCCTGAAAGGTAGCGATTTGTCACTAACACCCTTTTGGCTTGGAAGGGGGGCTATAAAATGTATTTGATTATTGAAAAATATGTAAGTATTATTAAATATGCACATCAAACCTTGCCGCCTGCGTTGAATTTAATTTTGCAACATAAAAAAATGTAATTCACGGGTCTGGGTGTTTGAGAGTTAACAAGCTTTTTTTATACTTACTGTTTTAAAAACTCGAATCCGTGCACGCAAACGAGGATATTTCCGTATGCGTCTACTTTGAGCAGATTTCCGTACAGTGTATCAAACCATAGACCTCTGTAAGATGAAAACAAAAGTTATTGTAGAGATATGATATTCATGGCACATAAAAACAATATAAGAAAAGAAATCAGTAATACATGAAGAAGAGGCAGTGTAAATTTAGCTACAATAATTCGGTAAATTGTGGATATATATATGGTCACGGGACAGAATTTTTGTAAAGATTTATGAAAAATAAGCACATTGAATGAAATGATTTCTCATATTCAGGTATTTGAAAACAGATAAAATTATTTTAATTGATGTAAGGCTTACTATTTTTTTTGAAATGTTTCGTCTTTATTTTAAAATTTATTATAATAGAAGATCCTAAAGAATCCTTTGCAATAAGTATGAAATCGAGTTGTTTTAATTTACAGGAGCAAAAATGCAACCACAAACTACACAAATAATAATATTATACAGATAGAGACAGTCACATAAGTTCATTATTTGTTTAAAATAAAAAACAAATGCTTCTTTCAGAGGACCACAAATCCATATGTGAATGCATTAAAGATTTAGGCTACTTGATAATTATTTGAAAGTTTTCATGAATAATTGTTTTTTTATATTTCACCTTACTATGCGTTTTAAAATTCCGAAAATAAATTCAGTACTCATACAATAATCAGTAATATTCTTCAGATTTAATCACTTTGATTCCACATTTTATAATAATTCACAAGAACTCAAAGAGTAAAGTCAAAACATAAAATTATAAGCCATTATGTATAATTTTTTGAGCTTAGCTCGAGAGGATTGGGATTCTGTCCTGTGACCATATATCCATAATTCATACAGATGAGCTCTAGAAAAGTACGGTAGACACGGCAACATTTGAATTCGGTTCATGTTGAACCATTGATAATCGACTACAGATGTAGAGCATATGTGGTTTCTACAGCACAGTCCATATCTCGGCACTAGTTGACTATATCATCAGCGTGTGATGAATGTTTCTCTATCTCCTTCGCACAGCCACACTTGTGTAATAGCAAGTAGGATACAAAACCAAACGTTAGCATGCCTTTGTATCTCCCTCACATTTAACATACACTTAAGCGAGAAAGGGAGAAATTCACACGCCTGCTACACAATAAATAATGGATACAAATTGAGTATATGAAAAAAATACCTGATAGGGAATGAAGGATCATATTCAAACTCTAAGATTTCTTGAGGATATCCAAGGTTGACGAGATGTTCTTTCACTAGATTGAAGCCGAGAGTTTCATATTGAGGCGATTTGTATTCTGGAAGAAATTAGAAAAAGAATTGACTTTAGTTATTAAATATTTAAAAAAGTCATCCATTATAAATTATATTATTCAGCAATGAAAACGTCAATAAGTTTTTGGATCAAAGAATATGGTAGAGTTATTTTTAATTGCCTGGTATTTAGCTGAGCGGTTAACAGTATATAATTGTTTGAATTTTGTACTATTCCATGAGTTTTGTCGCCAACGACCCGGGTTTCACCTTTTGGCATCTTCAGACATTTCAAGTGCACTTGAACTGACGTGCAGTAAAAAATACAAAATTCAAATTTGATATTGAAATTCCGTCAAGCCCCCTCAGTCGAAATCCTTAATTAAGTATAGGCTTTGCTTAAATTGCTTGTGGATTTGAATTCCAGTACGAAATTATGGATTTGTGTGATAACTTGTACCAAGCCCTATCCTTCTATCTTTACTGTCTCGAGAATAAAAGAGGTAAACTTCTGTTAAAGAAAGCTCCATTTGCTGCCTATATTGTCTGCATTGAGAGCGGGTAACATAGGACATGGTAAAAAATAAATAACTTTTAACCCGTTGACTGCTAGCATTTCATATGTTGAGACACCTGATTGCGGTGTGCTAAAACTATCACGGACAAGATTTTTAAAATTCAAAGAGGTGTGCATTATTTGGTCTGATAACCTTCATGAGTGTATTTAACACAAGCACTGACAGATTAATTTATTGGAAAATTTTTAAATTGGCTAAGCAGGGAAGAGGTTACGATGTTTATTGACAAATTCTTGATGGAAAGGAAAATACATTTAAATAAATAAGACACAATTATTTGCACGACATGCGCATTTTTTATGTTGAGAACAGGACCTGTTTCATTAAATGAAACTTAAAAAAAAAAATTATTCACCTGCTAATGTATAGTCCATGTCGAATCCATAGAACTTGATGTTTTCTAGATGCAGCGAACGGTTGACGAATATTCTGAAACAAAGAGAAAGCAAAAAAACATTAATATTAACCCTTTGCAATACTTAATATATTATTTCTTTCCTTCCAGCAACTCCTCAAAAGATTTGAGAAATTGATTGATAGATTTGCGTATTTATTGGCATGGTAAAACGAAATACCGAACAATATACCAAATTAAGACATGTTACAATGTTTAAGAGATAAGGAAAAGTCTTACAATGTCGAGCAGGATTCGACATTGAAGAGCTGTAGGTAAACGTCAATCGAAATGTATAATCATTTTTCAAGTTATTTAATGTGAATTCTTGGTATTAAAGTATAACATTTAAATAAAATAAGACAATATTTTTTTTGTTTGTTTTTAATATAGATTAGGACCCGTTTCGCTCATCGAGAACACTGCCAATTAATGATAATGGTCTGAAATAACGAATACGTGTTTGCATATAATTTTGAAGCAAAATGAACCTTCAGTGTTCTTATTTTACGACTAATGGTAGAATAAAAAAAAATGCAATATTACAGTATACACATTATCATTACAGAGGTCATTAGCATAACAATCACAATTTTCAACATTTGGTACTAGATGGCGTTAGGTTAGACTTCCTGCCGATATTAAAAAACAGCTGATTGTCAATGTGCCGGATATTTAAAAATTGTCTGTATTTCCGGAATATAAATACAAAAAAAAAGATTTAAAATGTTCAATTGAAAAAAATTCTAATCGATAATAATCTAAAGCTCTTACCGCTGGGCTACGAGTCTGTAGTCTTCATAGTAAGTAACGTTTACCATGCTCGGCATTCTAACGGGGACTGACGCAAAGTTCGTTAATTCAAAATTATTTAAAAAAAAAAGAAAGTCGAAAAAGGTTTCGAGAACGAGTTTTATTATACTTAAAATGAAGTTTTTTTGATTTTCGTGATGAAATGTAACACCTGCGTAAGATACTACATATTTATTATAAGGAAGTAACGAAAGTTTAAGACCGATTGAAAAAAAATAGTGTAAATATATAAAGGGTCTTTTTATAAGGACGCTTAGTTTTGAAATGTAAATAAAACAAGTTGTTTGTGAGATTTCGACAAAATTTTAATTTCATTTGTAAGTATATTTTACGGCATTAAATATGGAATATAGCATCAAATGTCTGCCAATATCCATTCATTATAAAATGGGCCATGTCGCTAAAGTTGACTTTTTTGACAAATTTGGGTAAACTTCCAACTGCTCCAGAACCCAATCAGGCGTTGTCTGCGGTCGTTTACCTGAAGTTCCTTGGTCAGTTGGATTTTATACGGGTGCAGACATAAGGCCCGATTCAAAATTCGCCAAGTTGAAGTCGCAGAAAAGCCAAGTTCTTGTGAACAACGAGAAATAAGCTGCCTTGGGTTTTCCTGTACACTTTCACACACAGCAGCAATGTTTTCACCAGATATTGTATTTTGATGACGCACAGGTAGGTGTTGGCCGATTATT
This sequence comes from Himalopsyche kuldschensis, assembly GCA_028554975.1. Classification (NCBI taxonomy): domain Eukaryota; kingdom Metazoa; phylum Arthropoda; class Insecta; order Trichoptera; family Rhyacophilidae; genus Himalopsyche; species Himalopsyche kuldschensis. The sequence goes on along the minus strand of JAHFWI010000010.1, from coordinate 19,791,607 downwards.
TACCAAACTGGTTAACTCAAATTTGGCCACTAAACAATGAATAATCTACTCAGCAGGACAAAGTAACATATTTTGAGCGTCCCTATTGAAATACCCTTTACATAGTTTTACCTCGGTATCATTTGATATGTAACGCTACAGATATTTTACTATTTCTACGACTCTACGCCGCTACGCAGGTCTACGATACATCGCTATAAAAAATAGTGCGAATAGCGATAAGCAGTGGCAGATTAAAAAATATTATTTTGGGGGCCCCCCTTTCACGAATGATAAAAAAACGCCGCAAATATGTTCCGAGGTTTTTAGATTCCAAAATAACTATTTATTTAAACAAAAAAATAGCAGTGAAGGTACATTCGGATGAGAACCACAGACCTATTATTTTCTATCCAATTTATGGCGCGCGAATAAGTATATTAGTCTATGGCCTCTATGGTATCGACAAACCCTTGGTAAATTTTTAAGTATGTGGATTGTCTATGGGATGTCGCACAAGGTGACAATAATTATTCTTCAACAGCGACGCTCCTGACCTGTTATTATGTATGCTTTTGGCAATCGACTGAGTAAGTACACTACCCAACAGGATCGACAAATCGTTGGTAATTTTTAAAATCTATGGATTGTCTGTGGGTTGTAAATTCTCTGATGAAACCATAGAGTTTTAAAAGGTGGCAATAATTGGAGTAGGGAAAGTGATATAAACGCCGTGACTTCGTTGAACACCCCATTCTCTGTTCAGCTATCGTATGGATAACAAGGATTCCGCACAAGCAAGACCATGACGTTAGCATTACGTCGCCTTGAGGCTTGGACTGTCCCATGGCGACGCAACCCTACCACTGGCATTGATCATACGAATAGCCCTTTCGACCGGCGACTAAAATGACCTACGCGAAAAATATGTTTGACTTTGCTCATCACGTAGGTAAAAACTGGGAGCATGCAAGCTCTAAGTCTTCAGTATGTCTTCATTGTATATATGTTTTTTTTTTAAATAAGTAAATAAAATTTGGAAATAATTTTTATTATATTATTTCGAGTACTTATAGACGAGTATACTCAAGTATTTGATACTAGAATTTGAGTTCTCTAAACCGGATGAATGTGACGATTTTCAGTTCGCCAATTTGTGTTCTTCTCGGTATGAGAGGTGAGGGAGAAATGATAAGGATTGAGATCCATATACATACATACAGTTAGCAGAGCTAGTGTACATACGATATTAGAAATACACAAGTTGTTGTTATTAACATTCAGATAAGATTAATAAAAGCCACTGGATAGTCTTATTTGCAAATCGTATAAAAAACGTAGGATGTTTTCAGAAACGGTAAAAAATGTTTACATCTTTTACATCGGAGATTATTAAAAGACCTCGGACGAAGTAAATGTGGATAGAAATAAACTGCATTTAAGCTGCCATTAATATTGTGTACTATCTAACGATAATATCAATATACATACAGACGCAGAGCAAAAAACCGCGCACTCTTCATAATTCCATTCATTTGTGAACATTTCATCGAAATCTTCAGTACCGTGCAAAGTGTCGCATTAATTACATCTACCGCCTGACTTCGCCTAACAAGATTGACTGATGACAGAAGAACCATTTTTTTTTCTAGAGACAGTGTATAGATTTCAGTAGCTATTAAAAGACAAATATCAAATGAATTCTTACATGAATATTTTTTAAATATATTTTGCAATATTTGTGACGGTATTCGAGACGCCACCAGTGACCTTACGGTACTGAAGTGGTAAAAGAACTTTTTAATTGAATATCTCCACTCAAAACCAAATTGAAGACATCACGCGATTTTACGTATTTATTTATTTATACCGTGAAGCTAAAATGCCAATTATTGTATCGTTATATTCACGCTAAAACCAATATAATTGGGTTGACTAATTTTACTAACGTGCGACATGGGAAATATCATTAAAAGCCAATTAAAGAAAAGAAGAGATCGGGCGCCAAATATCAATTATGTACTTTTTAAGTAAAACAAATGACAAGCGCCGAGATATTCGATTGACAAAGAAGATTCATAATCAGTTTTAAAATTGTGTTGCTAGCGTTAAAATTGTGTTGCTAGCGTTAAAATTCAATATGGAAAATTGGCATAGTATCACATATATTTGTGATTTGTAATCAATAATATTTTTTAAAGATCAAGGCACCGTATGGCTCATCAAGATCGCGATCAAACAATTGATACATGAAATATAAAAAGAATTAACGAGAAATTTTTGGAGGAGGTGGAAAGGTTTTATATTTAAAGAAATAAAACATTTATTTTTTTAACAACTTCCAGATATTGTATAATGACCAGGAACTGCTTTCAAATAACCTATTTATCTTTTAATCCATTATGACAGTGCTCCGAAACCTTTCATGTCCCACTGCAAACCAAACATTTCGCGACACACCGGAAGTAAAACATACAAGTATATAAAAGGGTATACAAAAAAATATAATGTGTATTTTTTTATTTTTTTTAAATATATTGACACCACCTTATTTGGTAGGTCATCAGAACTCTCTCGAACGATCTATTTTTCACCTCAGTCTATGAGTTTAAGTCGATATCAGGAAATAAATTCATTTTTAATAAAACTCTATATTGAAATCTCTAGCGATTCAATATAGTGATTTCAAATTTGTAAAAATACATTTCTGCATGACGTTTTCCAGGAATGGTATTGCGGACGTCTCGCTCTAAATATATCTGACTCTTTTACGCCCTGAGTGCATGAGATAGAGGTATTTTCATGCAAAGTTCGATGGACTATAAAAAATGGGTTATCGGGCGCACTGTGTAACGGCTTTGCTACCTAAAGGAACCGCTTTTTTTAATACAATGAGTCAGTGAGAGATTGGAGTGCCTTGCGCGTGCACTTGTTAGCCATATAAATCTTGCAAGATTGGTTGAGGTAATTCTCCCATACTTGAAGTCTTGGAAAGTAGCCTCAAGCTCTCAATCCTTCCCCTAAGACTAAATTCGCGTTCAAGTCCTGATATCGTCGTCATAATTGTGTATAACTGTGTTTAAAAGTAAATAAATTGTGTTGTGTGATATCCGCACTAGTTTAACACTTTGAGATCGTGTTTAATTTATAAGATCATCCTGATTCTCATCCTCCAATCCCAAAATTCCACTTCCCGAGTGTCAGACAGGAGGTTCTTTCTCATTTAACGAGAGAACCAGAATCAAGGTCGTCTCAATATGTACTTACATACATTATGAAAGAATTATATGCAAAGTATTGGATTTCAAAGACAGATAATTTTAATTTGAATCGTTTAAATTTTGTACTTTTCTAACTTTTCTAACTTCCCATACTTCGCTTTTATAAATCGATAATCTTTTAATGACGCGTAGTAAATAGTTTGTATCATTATATATAAAAATCAAATATCACCAAGCTAAAAACGTTAAAAATGTAGCAATCCACCACGGCACACCTGGAATTTACTCACGGCACACAGCGGTTGTTTATGCAATGTGATGCAAATACGAAACAAAGTGTAAAAAAGAGATTATCATGAAACATAGTGCGAGTTATATAACCCAATTATTTATCAAAGGTCACCTTCGATTCGCTCTAGGATCATGAGACAAGTTGTGTCTGTGTTAATCACGCACCCTATTATACGGGGGAATGGCGTTGCTACATGCTACGCCTCGCCACTGATCGTGCTCCAGATAGCGTGAAAAGAAGCAATTGAAATGTCAATTCACGCCGAACCGTATTCGATTTTCAAAACGTCAATAATGTTGCCATTCAATGGAGCTTAACAAATAGTAATATTGAACAGATGATTACTATTAGAAATGGGAAATAAAGACTTGATATATATATTTTAAATCCACGTCCACTCCCAATGCTAATCATATGACCTCCTATTCGAGGTTTCTAACCATCTTTTTTCTTAAGAGAACTGCCTGTTACTCAGTCGCCTAACGTCTTTACTTTGATGAGTAAGTTTGAAAGGATAAGGCGATAATGCGACCCGCTCATAGGGTCGGATGGAGTGGAGTAGATACTCCAATTCGATTATCGAGTACTCGATACTCGAGTATACTCGTCCGTTTTCCAAGTACTCGATACTCGAGTAATTTTAAAAATACTCGAGTAATACTCGTTTTAGTAATAATTGTCGACAGTTTTTTCTTCTGCGAGAAATATAAAAACAAAACTTAAAATTAATTAAAAAATTGTTGAAATATATGTGGTATAAATTTAAGTTTTAATGATATTCAATATATTTCTTTATTTACTTATCATCTATTTATATACACAAATTCGAATTAAAAATATATATTTTGGTACATCTGAAACTACTCGAGTATTTTGAAATTTTACTACTCGATACTCGAGTAGTTGAGATGTCGAGTAATTGGAGTCTCTAGAGTGGAGACAATCTTTGGACAACACGAACAATCATGCTTCCGAACAGAATCAATTTTTATCAAAGTTGATCAGAACTTCTTAACTCCTAGAACGCCTATGTCTAGTCCAGTGGTTCTCATGTGCGGCCACGGTGGCTGCATGCGGCCACCAGAGGACTTAATTGCGGCCACCGACAGCTTCTCAGAATGTATTGCTATTGAAAATAATGTGGTTTTACAAGCTAATTTGTCAACAAAGACTCTGAAAATTGCAATTAATACCAATAGTAAATTGACATTTACATAACAAGTATGTTTATGTCCATTTGACATACCTCACATACAACAAACTGAAAAACAAAAATTTGGTGCGGCCACCAGGCATTTCCTCAGGACCATTTATGTTCACCATGCGGCCACAGAGAAATTTTTCGTGAGAACCACTGGTCTAGCCTATCTTATAGGTAACGCGCAACAAAGGTCAAGCCTTGCTCGAAATTGTGGAACTTAGTTGGAAAAATATTTTTTTATTAATTTTCAATTATCCTAAAAATTATTTCATTGTGTGTATTGAGACGACCTCGATCGCTCTCTCGTAAATCGAGAGGGAGCCTAGGATCCGACACTCGGGAAGAGGATGTTAGGGATGGGAGTAGGAGAAAGTAGGAGGCTCTTATAATAATAAAAGAAGGTCTCAAGCGTAATGGGGTGCGATCAGCACACATTGTTTTAATAAAGAATTTAAAATAAAGAATTACACGTTGATACATTTACACAATACAAGTTGAATTTAAAATACAATGAATTTAGTTTAAAATGGCAATACCTCGATTACAATTACGTTTAGTGGTTGATATCAGCTCGCTAGGATGCGGAACTTAAGAGGAGGATGAGGAGACCGAGAAGTTCTTTCGGGGCTTACGTTTGGGATGTTACTCGAGCAACACGAAACTTATTCGGATCTTAAGAGCTCAATCAAATCTCGCTAATTTGTCACTGTCTAAATAACTAAAAATGCGGTTCTAATATGGCCGCTGCATGATCTTAGCGGTTATTGCCGGTCTCGCCATCATCTGACCATAGCAAATAAGCCGTCCAGATAGGCGATCGCCGGACCGTTCGTTCGGTCCACGGGAGTCTGCGTGTAATACCATGTATCTTTAGCACTCAGGGCGTAAAAGAGTCGGCTATAGCAAGAGCAGTGGTTCTCACGGAAATTTCCAGCATCGCATCGCAAACATAAGTGGTCCTGCAGAAATGGCTGGTGGCCGCACCGAATTTTCGTTTTGAGTCTGTTGTGTTTGATGCATGTCAAATAGACTTGAACATGTCTGTCATTATTAGTTGCATACTAAATATTTCATTTTCAGAGTCTTTGTTGACAAATTAGATCGTAAAACCACATTTTTTTTATATCAATATTTTCTATGAAGCTGTTCGTGGCCGCACATGAGAACCACTGATCTAGAGCGAGACGTCGGATTCTGTATCGACCTCGAGACGCCGCGCCTAGATGTCCGAATAACATGTTTTGAAAACTGCTCTACATTGAATCGTAATGGATCTCAATATACATTTAGTATAGTTAGACTGAATTTAATTACTGATATCAACTTAAACACATAGATTGAGGCGATTAATAGATCGTTCGAGAGTGTTCTGATAGCCTACAATATAGGTGGTGACAGTATGTATGTGGTATATTTTTCGGTATTTCATTTGACCATGTATAAGTGTTACCATGTTTTGTTATGGAAACGCGTAATCTCATTTTGGAGAGATTGACGATAATAACAACCTATTCCGATGTCGTTAAAGTTGACGTCTCTCTTTTCAGCCACTTATATAAACACGAATATCATGTCTCTTTTTTTAAATTTCGACATTTAAAATAATAACGCCTTTTTATGTATGTAATTTCAATCTATTCTATTTCAGTGCAATACCCACCCCATCTATGTATGTTCGTTCAACCTAAATACTTATTCTTCGGTTCAAATAAAGAACATTGAAATCCTTCTCTACTGACCTCTTCCAAATAGCAATAGACAATGTAGCGAACCGTAAACAATGAGTTGATAAAACGTTGCGTAGTATGGGTACTCAATAATGAAATATCGAATGTTGTTTCATTTAAATACATTCCTTTGAATATTGTTTATGTTGTGCAGATAAATACACGGGTATCGGCGGGTGGTATCTAAAAATAAAATCAAACGTTCACGCGCTTGACCTTGACGATTTCAAAGCAAAACACAAGTTAGTTGAATTCCAAACACGGTTTTCCGCAGCTGCGTTGTTTGAAAATTGGAATACTGCAATGGAAATAGCTGCGATGAAAATAAAATGGCCGCCCGAGCCCAGCTGTTCGTCTGTCAAACAAACGTCACGGCAGGTGAAAGCCGTGCGCCGAATAAACAAAGATTAATTATAATTAGTTAGTGCCAATCATTCCCAAATATTTCGAGTCGAATAGCCACGATAAATAAATAACATTAACATACGGCCAGTTGAATGATGTGTATATTTATTAAACAATACATATTGTACTGATCAGTGCCAGATGTCTAAACGACTATGAAGACAGTACACAAAAGATTTAGCATAAATGAAGAATTGTTTGTAAAATTAAAATTTTGACTGAAGGTGCTTGATGGAATTGCAATATCAAAATTTGAATCGTTAGAATTTTGTACTTTTCTATGAGTTTTGTCGCTAACGACCCGGGTTTCACCTTTCGGCATCTTCAGGCATTTCAAGTGCACGAATGTACTTGGACTGACAGTTTGTATGGTATGGTATATACAAAAATAAATGTATATCATGTTTTAATTGTTTTTAACGAAGTCTATATGAATAAGCGATTTTTTTTATGTAAATTAAAGAGTATCAATGAATTTAATGGGTTAGTTTAAAATAACCTAACCTGGTGGGACATAAGTGTATGTCATTTTTCGTTGAGTTGTTCTCGACTGATTCATAAAAAGTTCTCATCGAGTTTAACTCGAATGACTTTCAGATTAAAAAATATTTATATCGGCTTTAATGCCAAATATTTTGTAAATATAAAATAAAAAAAACATTCGAGTGGTAGTTGCCAATTTTCAAGCGGTTTATCAATTTATTTTTCGTGGACTTTTCGTATGATAATTTAAATTCAATATGTAAAGTTAGCTTTAGGAAGCACTGGTTCAAGTAACTAAGCAAGCAAGTATCGTTCGGGAATAGGTTCCCTGATAATCGCGTGCTAACGACAACCTACAGCGATTAGCTCGCGATGCGAAGAGGAGAAGCGTCACGATCGGCGATGGAGATAAGATTATTATATGTAGTGCACGACTTTTGTATTATCCTTGTTTGCGCAATAATTTATATCGCTACGGTGGCAAAACTGCCAACTCAAACGGTTCGAAAAACGCTCAGTTAAAAGTATCGATTTTAGAGACGCGATATTGATGAAGAAAAAAGTTTCTTTCAACAAAATTATGTTAATACTTTCGATGGTTTCGTTGGTAGCTTTGTGGAAGTTCATTTGACTATAAAATTTAAAGTAACTTTGATTATTCCACTTATTAACTGTGACATGTGTTTCGCCTCTTAAAGAGGCATCTTCGGACTTACTTGCTTTCTTTACTTAAGTAAATGGTCAAATGGTCGAATGGTCACACTTCCGCACACTGTTTTTTTCATCGAATCATTCTATTCGTAATACGGTGAAAAATTAACAATGTAGTAATAATAAGTTAATATAAAACTAGGATGGTGGAACAGAGAAGATGTATTGTGTGCCCTGTCTACAACGGTATATATAGAATAAGTAAATGCAATGGCTTAAACATAGTTCTGACGATGGCGTAAGCCAAATGGCTATCAACAAATATATAAAATAATTTCTGTAGAATTAAAATACATTGTTATTTTTTCACCGTATTATAATGGAGTTCTACCAAGTAAATGCCAATTCAATCAATACATTATATTCGTGCTGCTTGTTTCATTCCTTCAAACCAATGCTTAGTATTAACTAATTTGTCTTATTTAATTCTATAATTTAAAACTTCAAAATTAAAAAAAAAACAGTTAAACGCCGACATAAAATTAGCTCAAATTAATCGCATTTTGTCAAAATGGTTCAAATGGAAGATGGACAGCAAATTGAGAGCGGATACGGTATATTCTGATAATATTTACTAATCAAATTGGGTAAATAAACAATTTTATCATAATGCAATTAAAAGCTCACGCTGTTCTTTATATGAGCAATTCAAATATCACTTTTAGGGCATCAAATGTCACTTGGTGGAAAGGCATTATTACAAATACATGCTCATGCTATAGAAAGAACTCCTTGTTCATGAATATGTGTGGAAGTGAATACCTTTAATAAAATTTGACTTTAAAGAACTCAAACAAGTAGATTACATTATTTCCAATTAAACGGTTTAACCCAACCCTACCTGATTGATTGCATATCATTATTTAATATTTTGTAATGCTAACGTCATTAGTAGTATAATTATTTGTTTGCTTTGTTTAGATTCTATAACCCCCTCCTTGCTTCCCGGTAAAAGGAAAAATTCCAAACTCCATTTTGTAATTTTATCATTTTTAAAATGTTAGAATCTTGCTACATTACTTAAGCAAACTTTGGGATTTTAAGTCCGAAGATGCATCTGAAAGAGGCGAAACACGTGCCACAGTTAGTAGCACAATACCTGGAATATTCAAAGTTAATTTAAATTTTATACTAACGAACAAGTAGTTTTAAACAGATTTAAATTTATTGATTGAGTAGGCATTTACTTGGTAGAACTCCATTATAATACTGAAAGAAAAATAACAATGTATTTTAGTTCTACATAAATTATTTTATATATTTGTTGATAGCTATTTCGTCTTACGCCTTCGTCAGAACTAACTGCTATCTAACTAACTAACTAGTTCCGACGAAGGCGTAAGCCGAAATAGCTATCAACAAATATATAAAATAATTTATGTAGAACTAAAATACATTGTTATTTTTCTTTCCGTACTAGATTTAAATTTTGTACGAAAGATTTATTATTCATTGTAATATGATAAAAATAGATCATGCCAATACATGTATAACGTTCTCAATAATAAATTTACGATCACTTTACTCCATCGATCTCGACCGTCACGTATGGCTTTCGTGATAGCTCCAGCGGGCGCTATAACCAACGCTACATGCAGAAGATGAACGACTTCCACCCACCTTCACCGAATTGCGTGTCGGTTGGGCATATTTACAAGCCAACAGTAATTTATCCAGTTAAAATAAGATCAAAAGAACACTTCGTACATTCTGGTATGGTTTTCAATAACGCTACACTGACACGCATTGAAAATCTGTCAGACATAGGGATTGCAGACAGTGTCTGGTGGGTGACCGGGGACATCACAAAGGTAACGAAATTATGAAACATTAGGACAGGTTTCGTTCACAGAGGTGTCATAAGATCAGGCAGCAATCAATAGACCGAGGGAGGAATACATCGACCGTTAAAGGTAGAAGAAACGTATGTCGATTTTTGCCGGTTTTGATTTATGAAAGTCACTAGGTGCAACATAATATACTTTCGATGGATTCCACGGTAACTTTGTGGATGTTCATTTTAATTAAATTAAAATTAAAAATAACTTTGATTATTCCACGTATTGTGCTACCAATTGTGACACGTGTTTCGCCTCTTCTTCGGATTTACTATCGTCAAGGTCGTTTAAGACTTTGGATGCTGAGAATACAAAGCGTATTAAAATACAGGTCTAGCATTGAATGTGTTAAGTAATAAAGCAAGAATTATTCTAATATACTAAAATGATAAATTATTATATTGTAACTATTCTCCCCTCCTTGCTTCTTGTAAAGAGGCAAAATCCCAAACTCCATGTTTATATCAGTTGAAAATGCACGCAATGGTGAATGAATGAATGGTCCTGATCTTAATGAATTAATGGTGGAATAAGTAAAAATATCTTTTATAATTTTGAAATATTTCAATATTTTCCAAACATCAAAAATGCACACATTTTTATTGAAAATACTGAATTTTGTTCCATTTTCAAACTGAACTTTTTGCGTATCCCCTAATTAGAAAACGCCGGGTTCAATGCAGCACAAAAACTTTAAAAAAATAACGAGATGATTCTCGTCAAAATTGTCGATATTAAAAAAGTTACACGTGCAGCCAATCTCGTCTTTATTGAATGAACAATACAGGCGGGACGAATCGATTATTATAAATAAATCATTTCACTACGACCGCGACAGATTCCGATTTGGCCACCGGCCCACCACATTTCGAAAGACGTATGTGGTTTTATTTTCAGCGACAGATAGCTGGCGCGAAATCGAACCGCATACCTGCGCCTCGTACTCGTTCTGTATGACGATGTAATTTCACCTGTCGACCAGGAAGATGTCACACCATTGAATAACTTCTTTGTGGAAAGGCATTATTTAACTTCTAAAAGCCCTACGGTCCCGTATGCGACCAGTGATTATGGTACACTTCGCTATCGGATTAGAATGATTTATGATAATAGCTTCAACGTATGAATATTAGCTTTCATAAATAATGTATTTGAGATACCGATCCATAATTTTATTTTCGGCTTCGTTAAATATTTTTGTCATAATGAAAATTATAAACATCTACGTTAAAGGGTTGACTTTTGGCATATGCGTTGTGTTATATCCGGTGGACCGTAAAAAATCAGCTTTATTCACACTATTCAATATATTTCAATGCGGATTCAGATAGCTGAGCGAAATCGAACCGCAAACCTGCGCCTCGTACTCACTTCGCATGAAGTTGCCATTTCACCTGTCGACCAGGAAGATGTAAGCAATGCCCGGTCCATGGTGCAGTGTTCAACGTCGTTGGCCACCGTGTAGGACCACCCGGGTTCGATCCCCGGTACGAGCAGACTTTCAGTCGATAAATCGATTGTGCTAAGAGGCAATGGGTGTTTGTGTTGTTAAATCCCATCCCACCTTTCCGACCCCAAAGAGCGACGCATAGTGACAGCGATTAGCTAATCACTAGTCCTGTCCTAATCCTCGTATCCTTTACATCCATACTCTCTTTGAAAAAGGGAGGTTGAGCAACTGAGTAACAAGCAGTTTTCGGAGTAAAACACATGCTCAGATAAACTCCATGAGAAATCAATATGCTCCAAGTTGGGAGCGGACATGGTTAATTGAAACAGAAAATGCCATTTTAATCCACTCGCTCCCTACGCGAGTGTATATTTAGATCACCAAATATTATAGGTAGTATCTATGTTAAGTATTACAGGGCTAGTTATTAGTAATACGTCATTTCGTACAATACCGTAATCAAACCGTGAAGCCACCCCAAACGATTGGCAACCCTCCAAAAATATTTGTGAATTATTAACGGGCCGCCTAACCCGCGCATCACAGGGCTAATGATTGATCGACTTGGAGGCTATATAAATAAACAATTCCAAGAGGGACGAAAACAGTTGCCCAGGCTCTGGTTCTACGAAAAAATTCAGACCATTTTATCCCGACACGATATTTTGGGATTTTTTATATTATGCGATTGTTAAAAATGTTTTTTTATTGAATTCGGGAACAGTATCGCTGAAGGGATAATAAATAATATGAAATAAACAATCATAAGAAATAAATTATAAAACACAGTCAACCCACATACAGCACCTTTTGCAATAAAGCGGTTTTTATAGCGTGTGCTGCAGTATAAAAAATCTCATAATAAATATGTTATTACCTTTGATGGATTCGGCGGTAACTTTGTGGAAGTTCATTATAATATAAAATTAAAAATAATTTTGATTATTCCAAGTATTGTGAAACTAATTGTGACACGTGTTACGCCTCTTTCAGAGGCATCTTCGGACTTACTATCGCAAAGTTTGCTTAGCTAAGGAGCTGAGGGTGGCCTGGAGGGCCCATGGGGAGTAGGGGAGCCCAAGGATGCAAAAAATGGGGCCATCAAGGAAATTTCTAAAGGGGCCGTGTGTAATTTTGTGTCTGAAAAGGGGGCCATGGGTCAAATAAGTTTGGGAACCTATGATGTAAGTCATAAAAAAAAATCCTACCCCATTGCTGTAGAATGGTTGACTGTAAAAAACCGTAGCTTTAGTTTTCTTTAAAAAAAATACGACGAATAATTATGACTCTGAAATTTGAAACTGAATCATCGGTTCGCTCTTCTTATGTTAATGTTAAACTCTGCTATTTTTGAAGTTTTATTTCAATAAAAAAAAGAACATAAATTATTGAATGATAATAATGAATTAATTATGTAAAAAAGGTGCTAAAAGATTGAAATTATGCCGCGCATTTGTTGGATTGTCCAGCTCGGTCTTAGAATTTTCCGCGCCGCTAGCCTCTCAGCTTAGAGAAAACATTGATTATGACTTAACCTTTTATGTAACTTCTTAGGATAATCTTAAAAGGACTTTTCAAAGTATAGCCATCGAAGACGCTGATCTCCTTTAAATCTCCATTAGGTTTAATGTCTAATGGGTGACACCTTATTAAATATGATTTACTATCCGCAGCAGCGATCGTAAACTGGTGGTTCGTGATAAAATGTCAATGGATCGCGGAGTTGTTACAGCGGCATTGCACCAAAAAACACGTTAAATCAGTGGTTTACAAACTGTATACTACTACGCCTCCCCAAAGTGTTTTTAATTAAACAAACTTGATTTTTTTGGCACCACCCGGTTTGGAAACTGCTTATTCAAAGCATGCAGCAAAAAGTATCCTATTAATGAATTAGTTATTATCAAACAAACGTTACTTTCAAAATATGTAGTTTATTTTTCGGGTGCTGTTAACTGTAATTTCTTGGTGGAAATGAATGGTAGTTGAAAGTGCTCACGATGAGAGCAACCGGTCTTGAGCATTATTGAACAGTTCAAAAAATATGAAAAACGTGTTAGTGTTACTGTACACGATGAAAAAAAAATAACAATGTATTTTAGTTCTACAGAAATTATTTTATATATATTTGTTATTTCGGCTTACGCCATCGTCAGAACATATTTATTAAGTTATTTTTTTTCATCGTGTTATAATGGAGTAACTTTAGTTACCGAGTAACTATACGAAATTACTGAAATAGTCACAGCTTAAATATATCGCGCTAGGCGTGTAACCTCACCCATTACAATTTCTTTTTCATTTAAAGTCGAGTATGTTTCCTCGTGACTTCAGCCATCTTCAAAAAAATATTAACCATCCTGGTCGGTATCTATGTGGACTTCGGAGCTACATACCTGAATTAATCCGCAGTGAACGTGTTGAGCTGTAAGCGGGATCCGAAAGGTTGGCGATCTTTCTACACGTTCGTGCACTCATAAAAGTAAAATTTAAAAAATACTCGAGTACTCGAGTAGTTTCAGATGTGCCAAAATATATTTTATTAATTCAAATTTGTGTCTATAAATAGATGATACATAAATAAATAAGCTTATTTTATTTTATCATTATATTTATTTAAATTTATGAAACATATCTTTCAAAAATAATAGAGAATTAAGCGGCTCAAATTTAAATTTGGTCCAAATTTTTGTTTTTTAATTCCAGCAGTAGAAAAAACTCCCTGTTGCTGTGGACCTTGGCTTAAAAGTTAACAATCAATTAAATTGTGCTATCTAGTTTTTCTGTACGCTGCTTAAAACAAAATAAAATTTGGAATTAAATCTGCATTTATATATTACGAGTATTACTCGAGTATTTTTCAAACTACTCGAGTACCGAGTACTTGAAAAATGGACGAGTATACTCGATTCTCGAATTGGAGTCTCTACTCACCACCAATACGAAAGTGTGAATGCATGCTCAATGCATGCGTATTGCATTTAGAAACGCAAACTGCAGAAGATTTTTTACATACTTAGTACAATCAATGGAGCCACGGCATAGTGTTATTTACCCTTGACATTTCAAAAAGAATGTCACTAGAATATCATATTCAATACAACTCGAGAGAGGAGAATCAATACGCATCCAGTAGGCCAAGATCGCCTATGTAAACAAAGCTATCACGTGCACAGCGGTTGAGATAGCACGTGCAAACGACTTTTTTTTACCGACACCACAGCCCTGCTACTAAGTATAGTCCACACATCTCACGCGGAAAACTAATCGCAGGGTTAATTTATCACGCGATGAATTATTTTTGGCGATCAATTTTCGATAATTCACTTTGTCTCGCACGAGAGATATTTAATCACTTACATATTAATACATTTTTCCCCATATTTGCAGCATATGACCGCCTAACGGTGTCTCCAAGATTTACTGTCACCCGTCAGCCTCATTGGTTCCTCCCAGGTAGAAACTCCATTTACTCGACATCTCAACTACTCGAGTATCGAGTGATGAAATTTAAAAAACTCGGTATACTCGAGTAGTTTCAGATGGACCAATATATATATTACAGTGAAACTGTATTCTCAGTGAAAATGTATCAAGTAATAGATTTGTATGACAACATGATTTCACTGGTCACGATTATTGAAACAGCTTGGAGAAGAATATATTTTCACTGAGAATACAGTTTCACTGTAACATATATAAATAATTAAATTAGTGTATATTATTTTTTTATTTGGATTATGTTTCAATATCTTAATTTGTATCTTCATCATAAATGTGACATTGATAAGAAAAGCCAGCAAGACCCAAAGCAAAAGTAACAAAGAAAATTCTCGCATAGCTCAACGGTAAAAACATTTGAAAAAAATATATATCCTAATAGTAAAATCCACGCGTAAGACTCAGTTTAACGCAACGGTTAAACATTATTTATATTTTTCTTTTATAAATAAATACAATTTGGACATAAATCTTAAAAATAAAATTACCGAAACTGATTCGTAAAAAAGGGTTTTTTTTTTAATCAGTTCGCGATGAGCGAAACCGGCCCTGGTCCAAATAAATTCAGTGTGGAATAAAGTACAAAAAATGTCTAATTATTTTTTAATAATATAATTACGTTATGACAGTTACAGTGCATCGTTGCATTAGACGAGAATGCAATTTTGACGTGACCTTTGCCAATGCGCAGCCGAGGCGCCGGCATACGAGGAGTGACGGGATGTCACACCGTTTTGGCACGCCAAATTGCCGAGGCGGATCCATAACAGATTAATGCGTATGTCTCATATACCAGGAAGAAACAAATTAATTTAATGTCGAGATGAGATTTTAAATATTTCTAATAATAGAGATAATACAACGTTGTGATTCTAGCTAGAGTGTCACGGAATTGGATCGCAGGATTCTAACATCAGCGGTCAGCGGTAGGGATGTGCCGAGACAACCCGGGAATATTACGCTTTCGCTCGTATTGATTCCCGGACATTAAAACAAAAACAATTTTTCCACAAAACGAGATCCACTTATTGAAAACAGAAAATGGATAAGAATCATTAACCACATTCTATTATCACCGGGCAACGTGACTTTGGCATATTTCATAGGAATTATGTTTATGCCCAGTCCGTGGTACAGTGATCAACGTCGTTGGCTGTCGCGACGGACCGCCCGTGTTCAAGTCCCGGAATGAGCAGATTTTTTCAGCCGATTCTGTTCGAAAGCAATGGGTGTTTGTTCTGTAAAAAATCCCTTCCGATCCCACAAAGCGGCGCGTAGCGAGAGCGATTATCTAACTACTTGTCCTCGTATCCTTAAAATACTTAATCTCTTCGAACAAGAGAGGTTGAGTAACAAGCAGTTTTCGTAGAAAAATATTAGTTATATGCTCTATACCAGGGGTTCTTAATCTTATTGCGGTGACAGGCGCATTGAAGATTTAGGAAATGAGTGACGGGCGCATGCCGGATTTAAAAAAAAACAGATTTAAGGAGAACATATGTACATGTACATAAACGAGATCTTGTTTTTTTATTTTATTATTTTCACGGTGGAAACCAAAGATTTTCTCAAATATGTGGAACCAAAACAAGACGTTATCCTCGTTTAAATGTCGGCTAAATTACAAATATTTTCAGTCAGTCCGTTTGATTTTAAGATTAAATCATATTGACTATCTAATAATAAGACTATATTGTTTTGCCGGGCTCATGAAAATGGCTTTGCGGGCACGAATGCGCCCGCGGGCACGTGGTTAAGAACCACTGCTCGCTCTATACCCTCTGACCCAACGGTCCGTCCCCATAGATAAAAAAATCTTAATATCTTTCTACATAATGGATGAGAATCATTTACCGCATTCCATCATATCCAAGCAATGTGAATTTGGCATATTTCATAGGAATTATGTTTTGTGGTGCAATTTAAATTGCACCATATTATAATCTGGTCATGTGTCGACAAATATAGCTTGAAACAAAATTAAAAAGAGTTACCCGCTGTGTTAATGGTCAATAAATGTAATTTTCCACGTTGGATGTAAAATTATTTCCGCGTTATCGGCATATTACGTATAATTGTACATTTCAAATGATAATTATTAATTTATATAACATTTAAATCGCTTTGATAAATTAAATTGGTAAGTTGGTATTGGAATACGAAAAGAATTTTTAGTCTAGAAACATCTTGAAAATTCGCACAATAATTATGCAAAATCAACGAACACTCATCGATGGAAAATTACTGATGAAAAATGGTGAAATACTGTTAAAAAATAATAAAATAAATAACATTGCTTATACTTAAGGTGTTCATTGACAGTACTTTGGTGGAATGGCATTGTGATAAAAAATAATAACATAGGTTTAGTACTTATTAGATTAATTAAGACCAGGACCGGTTTCACTTATCGCGAGCATTATTTATACAAAACCTAAGTAAGACTTATAAAGGTATGACAAACAATTGGTAGTTAGAATATGCAAATAATTCAAAATAAGCATAATTAATATCAAACAGACTGTATTAAAAATGTTGAAAACCTATTAGTTTATCTTCCTTATTAGTCATGCTAAGCTTTTGTATTTCTTTTCAGCTGATAATGCTAGCGATGAGCGAAACCGGTTCTGACCTAAATAAATCTAATGTGGAATAAGTACTTAAAATGTATTATTATTTTTCATAACATTGTTTAAATGAATTTGCGTTTTGTAATTGAAAAATAATATCAGAACAGTTTTAATTTAATTGAATTAATTGATCATTATTTAGTTAGGCAGAATTGTAAAAATATGTACGGTCTTAGTTTCCGGGAATCGAAAAAATACAAGACTTCAGAATCCTTAGCCAGCGGTTTGTGAGTATCGGGTTACGTGCCGTGAATGCCTCCTGAGAATTTCAACCCTAATTGCCTTTCCTTTTTGTGGGGAGGGGGAAAGGGACTGCGGGGAAGTTTTCCTTATTTGAATAGCAGCCAACACAAAAAAAACATTCTTTACGTAATAAAATGAAAGGAAACATTAGCTAATTAAAATAGCATAGAATCAGAAATGTAAGTAGGTATATGACGGATATGAAAACCCGAAATGGAAATGGAGTTTTATTGACTCCAGGCACGGCAGAAGAATTTATATTTTTACAGAGCCTTACCTTACTTTGAAAAGGTTCTAACTGACATTTTGGTCGGAAACGTTTGTATTATTGGATAACGGTGTAAGCAGAATTTCAAAGTTCATCTGCTCACTTTTTTTACTGAATGTATTTGATAAAGTTCTAAGATCAGCCATCATTATTTCCATCATCAGATCATTAAAATCAATGTTATTATTAAATTGGCATTTACTTGGTAGAACTCCATTAAACATGGTGAAAAAAAATAACAATGTGTTTCAGTTCTACAGAAATTATTTTATGTATTGTTGAACGCTGAATATATTTCGGCTTACGCCATTATCAGAATTGTTGAACTATTACAGTAAATAAAATAATTTATGCAGAAATAAAATCATTATTTCTCAAAACAATGGTTTGAGTTGTGAAAAAATATGCTTAAAATGAATAATTTGAAACATTTTTACTTGCTCATTGTTACAAATTAACTTTATCCCTTGAATTAAATACTATGCTCAATCGAAACGTTAAGCCAGGGCTGTGGAGTCGGGGTTTTTTGACCGGAGTCCTAATCGGAGTCGGAAATCTTGAAAAGTTTGAACTTTTTATTTTTGCATATAATATGTCAAATTTGGTTATTGGTCGGATTGGATTGGTGGGGTTGATATTTAATTGAATACACATACATAGGAAAATTAGGAAAAAAAACGTTTTTGGTCAATGTTGGAGTCGGAGCCGTGGTTTTGGTAAATGCTGTAGTCGGAGTCGGGTTTTTTTTACCGACTCCACAGCTCTGCTTTAAGCGCTCATATCTAAAAACGGGGCCGAGAGCAGTTGGAAACATTTCAAAGTGAGGTGTCTAGAGGGCAATACTCGCCTCGGAACACCGCAAATTTGCGATGAAATCGCACTGTTTTCGATCGACTTGGCACGCGCGCATTGCGTATTTTCGTCGCCCAAAACGAGAACAATTTTCTAGAAGAGGTAATAAAGTCTACTACCTACCTCTGCGCGAGTGTAAAACTTGATATTCTTAACCGGGGACTTTTTTTTCTATCCGCCTAAGAAATTTCGCAACACAATGCGCATATAACTTCACTTTTAAAAATCTATTAACCCTTTTAATGCCCTATATTATTTTATAAGTTTTCCAAAAATACCCTGGAAATTATCTGTTTTTTGTGTTTTCGTGAATTTAAAAAAACAGTGTTAAAAATAAAGATATTTCGGTAAAATATTTAATATTTAATGTAGAATCAACATTACAGACTGAATTGAGTTATTTTTTTAATAAAAGACAAAAAAGAGCATATTAATAAATAATTATAAAAGTTTTCCATTTTATTTTACATGAAAAAGTGAACGCACAATTTAAAGATAAAAAATATTGTTTTTTATTTATTTAAAAAACAAACAACCAATGCCTCTGAGCATAATGGATTTATCGACTGAAGAAATCTGCTCGTACCGGTAATCGAGCCCGGGCGGTCCGAAACGGTAGCCAACGACGTTGTCCACTGTACCACGGACCAGGCAATTTTTCAAGTTTTTATTTTAACATGAATAAATTATCTTTCATTTTGCTATAAAACATAGTCTTTAAAAATACAAACATCGTTGGATACGGCTGACAATGCTGGCAGAAAGCAAGTATTTGAAAGCTAAAGAAATGCTGAGGCATAAAGCTATGTAAATTCATTTATCGGTGTAATAAAACTCACCTGTTAATTGCGTGATAAATATTTGGAAAGTGCGTACTAAAAACGCACTCGAGTTTTGATTTGCATAACTACCAGGTGGTTACGAAAATCAATTAAAAGAGACACGCCAATAAAAGCTAAAGCGCTGATGGAAAAAATAAACCGATCGAAAAACAATTATTTTTCCGAGATCCTGTTTCTCGGAATAAATTATTTTTGATTAGATAACAACGACACGGCTTGCCCGCGCGTACAAGAGGTGTTTCCTAATTTAATTAAGCGTTATGCAACATCTGAATTATTTAAATTAAAATTTCACCAAGCGCTCTCGGTCCGTTACATATCACAAATTATGTGACAGAGCAGTCTCGACTGAAAAGTATGTCCATTTCGAATATGACGCAGAAGGGCTTTGATGGAGAAATTAAATTTGATATGGAATATTAAGAAAAGTGTTAATATAGTGCCATTTCACCAAGTAATGACAGATAACACCTGAAAAGTGATAAACACCTAGTCGCACAAAAAAGCTATGACTTAATATGGGAACATAACATGTCACATTGTAATAAACAGGTGAAACACTGGATTTTTCACGTACAGTATGTAAACAACCCGCTATTTATTAAGTTATTTCATCATTATGTACGTGTATATAGTCTCAAAAATATATTTAAAAAAACCGCATAACTTTGAAATCGCACAAAGAGAGCTTTAAGTGTAGTAAAAAAGAAATGCAGTAGAGAAATTGAAGTTAAATGCCGCGTCCGTGGTGCAGTCGCCAACATCGTTGTCTTCCGTGACGGACCTCCTTTTTTCGAGTCCCTGTACAAGCATTAGTCGATTTATCAGTTATGTTCGAGGCCATGGGTGTTTGTGTGCTAAGACATCCCTCCCCCCTTTCGATCTTAAAAGCGGTGCGTATCGAGAGCGATAAGCTTGCCACTAGCATTATCTTTGTCCTCGTATCGTTTCAATCTCTATTCTTTCCGAAAAAGAGAGGTTGAGAAACTGGGTTAACGAGCAACTCTCGCAGAAAAACATATCTTGAGATAAACTAAGTGAGGAGTCCGTGTGCTCCACGTTGGGAGCGGAGATGGTTACAAAATCACTTATTTTTTTTTTGTTCAGAAACAAGCAATCATCATAAAATTTCCCTTTAACAGTGACACGAATGGTACGTGCCTCTCGTTAATATCTATAAAAATAGTTGCGAATCACTTGCTTACTCACTCTTACTAATGTGTCAACAGCAAGCTGAGTGAAACAAAAAACGAGTAATGGAGAAGCCAGTTAGAATTTGAGCGGAAAGTCATTTGTATTTCCACTGCTTTGACAATAGCAACAGTGTGAGAAAACAAATAGATTGTAGAGAATCCAAAACGAATTGAGCAAGTGATGTATAATATTTCAAAACAAAAGCCGATATATCTATCTTTAAATGTTATTATTGTGTTCCATGCTAAAATAATCAATTTTATTAATAGTCTATATTTTCTATGGTTACTATTTCTTATAAAAACAGCACGATATATTTTGATTTATTTTCAATAGACAAGCAATCGCTGATTGCAATAAATATATTAGAAATAAAAAAGGATTTTGACTGAGTTTTGTCGCTAACGACCCGGGTATCGCATTTCGGCATATTCAGGCATTTCAAGTGCACGGATGTACTTAAACTGAGAATTTCATGTTTCAGTTCAAGTACATCCGTACACTTGAAATGCCTGAAGATGCCAGAAGGCGAAGCTCGGGTCGTTAGCGACAAACTCATGGAATAGTACAAAATTCAAAAAAATCAAATTTGGACATGCTGGTTTTGGTGTGCGATTTCTGTGATATGTAAAAAACTTCAGATATTTATTTTCGAATGTCAGGTTTTGCAAGTTATCCATAATAAGATATCGTGTAGAATGACCTATGTTATATAAATGTAGGTACATCTTGTGGGATTTTTATAAAATCTGGACTTTGCTCTTGATGCCTCAACTAATCTTTTGTTTTCGTTACACAGCAAGATAAGACTCGAATAAATGAATCAGAGTCGGCAATCGACTCGGATGAGTTCTATTCGTGTTTATGTGACGAATCCCCCAAGTTCAATTCATATTAATTATTCCCGGTAAAAGATGATACATGAATACCATTCATATTGCGCTATTTATACCTGACAAACACAGCGTTTTAAATAACTACAGGTGTTCAAATGTTAGTTCGAGTACTGAGTTGCCCTATACATAATGTGACCATTTATTTTTGTCCTCAAAACGGGACATCTACCAATTTTTACGTAATAGTATGTATATTCAAGAAAACACGTATTTTTTCATAGTTTTTATGTATTAATAAAAAGAAAAGGAATGTTGATAAAGAAAATAACAGGAATAAATAATATAAATATGAAAAAAATTGGTGAATCCGTTTTCTTAAAAAAATCAAGCACTGAAGAACTTGAAGCGGCAGCAAGATCGGAATTTCTGTGTTTTTCTGATCTTAAGTGTTGGACAATGTCGCTGGCACCTCCGTGGCCTACGCTAAATTCTGTACGACACTTTTCACATCTGATGTCCGATGGAGTATTACTTTGTTTTATAAACGGGTACTTAGTTTGTAAGTTAACATTAAAAGTGCACTTGCGTTTAGGCATTGCGTTAAAATGAAGGGTTCACGTATACAATTATTACATTAAAACACGCCAATAAAAAAAATCAATCTTCAAGAAAGACGCGCCAGCTGTCAACGTGTAGTCGTGTACCCACAAATGAGCAAACTGCCGAATTGTAACACACAAATATGAATTGTGGGTGTTACGATTGCGCATGCACATGCACATGACTCACCAGCCACCCGCTGTAGCCATATGCACCGAAATCAAACTAGTATTTTTTCCGCAAAGTTATACGAAACTGCTATACTACGCACCACCGTTGATTTTTTTTAAAATTGTTACCGTGTGTTGCCCTATTTTTGAAAACAGGACATTTTAACGACCCGAAGCTGTACTTGGAGACAACGGGACGTATGGTCACTTTAACTATACACAATGTGACCAGTAGAGATAATTTAGCTGTTGGGAGAGCATACGTAAGGGATTGGATGTGGAGCGCACATAGTCGACGATGCAATTTAAAACTGCTGCAGTTTGTCTGCCGATGGATCTTGGATGTATCACAGTTCAGGTGGTAACATTAAAATAATTTTGTGATGAAGTCGATATAGAATATCACAATTTTTGGGAGATGACCCGCAGTTGGAATAATTATTAAACAAAGATAAATGTCTCAATATACTGAAACAAAATTTTTAAAAACATTAATAAAATAGGTAACCTAATATGACATGACAAAACATTACTGTTTTGTCAGTTGTACTGGATTGTGGAAAGTGTGAGAAAGAAGACCTACAGTTTTTGTTTTCCTGGTTTGGGGAAAAAAATAAATGGTCACGTTACTTATAAATTATGTGATCTTGATCTTTAGAAACATTAAATTTAATCACATAAGTATCATATAAAACGATTAAAAGGTAATATTAAACACTTAATTGCCAAGGAAGCATAATAACAACAAAATGACGCCCGGGGAAGGGACATTAGTTTGATCAAACAGGTATCGAGTAGAGTTGTTTAGCTTCCTGCTAGCTCTTTCAAATCAACTAAACGACTCGCCCTGAGCTGGCTGGGACAGTTAGTCGTAAAACGAGTTGTTATGATAAAGCAATTGTAATATTTTCCGTAGGTTGTTCTGTTATGCAGAAAAACTTCGCGACACAATGCAACTAAGAATGCTAACATGCGCATATTACAATTCAACGAAAAAAGTGTCGATTCAGACGTATGTCGACGCACGTAAATGGTCGCTGCATATAAATCAGGGCTGTGGAGTCGGAGTCGGAGTCGTACTCGGAGTCGGAAATTTTGAAAAGTTTGAACTTTTTATTTTTGCTTTTAATATGTTAAATTTAACTTTTGGCGGCATTGATAGGGTTGATATTTAATTGAATACACATAAATAGGAAACTTAGGGAAAAAAGTGACGATATTAACCTTTTTAGTCGGAGTCGTGGTTTTGGTAAATGCTGGAGTCGGATTCGGAATTTTTTAGACCGAGTCCACAGCCCTGATATAAATACATCAGTCAAATATAGTTTCTTTATTGATTGAGTAGGCATTTACTTGGTAGAACTCCATTATAATACGGAAAGAAAAATAACAATGTATTTTAATTCTACATAAATTATTTTATATATTTGTTGATAGCTATTTCGGCTTACGTCTTCGTCAGAACTATGTTTAAAACGTGTATTAGAGATAGCTTATATACCCTTTGCTAGACAGGGTGCCTCCTACATAATCCAGGCACATAAAGATAGAAATTAAGTTAATTTAAAAAAAAAGTTCCAGAATAAAGTTCACTTCAATATTAAACCAGATCAATAACTTATTTAAACCTTTTTCTCATGTTGGGTTAGGATGGTTGAGCAGAGAGGGGATGGATGGTGAGCCCTGTCTAGCCTAGGTATATAAGCTATATCTAATATACGTTTAAAACATACATAGTTCTGACGAAGGCGTAAGCCGAAATAGCTATCAACAAATATATAAAATAATTTATGTAGAATTAAAATACATTGTTATTTTTCTTTCCGTATTATAGTTTCTTTCGTAACAAATCAATACATTTAGCATTGATGGGGTTTCAATATCACATTTGTATCGTTTGAGTTTTGTCTCTAACGAACCAGGTTTCGCATTTCGGCATCTTCAGGAATTTCAAACGCACGAGCGAACTTGAACTGACGCGTAGTAATTATTTTGCATCGCTTATACATATATAGGCATACAAGTAAGTAAGTTCAAATGCCATCATCATGATTTGGATGAATTGGCAAATGTTTTGATGTTTATGAGTTTAAATGAATTGTAAGGGTATTTTGATTGCGATATCGTAAAAGTTAATTACCAGCTAAAAGCATGAAAATATATACAAATTGAAAAGGTGGGTTTAATCCGACGATTAAAGAATCGGTTTATTCTATTTTTTGAATTTATATTTATAGTTTACTCTTACAACTCCCATGTCTAGTCTAGATCTACAGGTAACGCGCAACTCCTGCTCTCTGCTCGACATTGTGAAACCCTTTTTGGAAAATATCTTAATCTTAATTTTTAGCTATCCTTATTTCAAAAAACGTATTTATTGAATTGTGTGCCTTATTTAAAGTTTGTAAACATGTCATATTGTGGCATATTTTTCGGTATTTCGTTTTACCATGCCAACAAATACGCAAAAGCTGTGATATTAAAACATTTCTCAAATCTATTGAGGAGTTGCTGAAAGGAAAAAAATATATATTGAGAAGTTTAAAGGTTAAATAACAGCGTGGGTGAGTTATGAAGATTATGCTGCCTATGTGAAATTGGCAGAATATTCAGCTACTTATATTCTATTTATTTCAAGTATTTCCTGGTAAACCTGGTTTTATTCGATCCTTAAAACGGATCGAAGCGAGAGCAATTATTGAAACACTGAAACACAACAATGTTCTTTCGATTTCTATACTCTCTTCGAAAACGAAAGACTGAATTTCCTTTTAAGGTGTTCACAGTCAATACTTGGTGGAAAGGCATTATAATAAAAATAATAATACATTTTTAGTACTTTTTCCACATAAAATTTATTTGATCAGGACCGGTTTCAGAACTGATGGTAGACAATGCTCGCCATGAGCGAAACCGGTCCTGATCAAATAAATTTTATGGGAAAAAAGTACTAAAAATGTATTATTATTTTTATTATAGACTGAATTATTGCAGGAAAAACTTCTGTAGATATAAACTACATTATATGCTCCACATTGTAAGCGGATATCGCTAAAAAGTGTAGACCGACAACATTTATTTATTTCTGGCTTGGAATAATTGCAGGAAAAACTTCTGTAGATATAAACTACATTATATGCTCCACATTGTAAGCGTAAATCGCTAAAAAAATGTAGACCGACAACATATATTTATCCCAAGCCAGAAATAACGATTTATTATATACATTTTAAGATTGTCATGATAATTACATAAATAACTGATAGTATAAAATATTTTAGAAACATATATATTATATTAAGTGAAGTTTAAATTTTTAAGTGTGGAATTTATTATGTAGTCGTGAAAAGACCTCAGGCATACTTAACACTAGTATAATTGGTATGGTAATGAAGAATAAAATACTACTGGAAAAGAAGCTGTTTTTATTAGTTGTTGCAACACAAAAACAGGTAAGCAATCAATAAAAATTTGAAGTTTTCTACGGAGCCAATAAAACATCTCACAATTTTTAATTTATAATTTATTAAAAATAAAAAAAAAACGGCTTTAGATAATTATATATGGCGGTGATAATAATTGCATCTAAATTGCATGCTAGCATTTTTTTGGTTATAAAATACAAAGTAACGAAAAACTTAAGGCCTTCAAGTCTAGACAAAGCAGGAATAAAGTGGGGGCTGGGTGATTAATGGAAATAAAGATGAAAAATGATACGAAGATACAGACCAACTGCAAGGAGAAAAAGTAAAGAAAAATCGTTTGAGCCAAAGAATGTGTTGAATGAAAGATCAGTTACATAAAACCAAATGATGACAAATTAATTCGTGTAAGATTTTATTTAAAAAAAAAACCGCAGCCGTGCAAACACGATTAATAGACGACGGGCGAATTAATTTCAAGCTTATTGAGGAAAATCGATCGTTGAATGAAATACTAGAGATGAATTTTATTTCATTGACTGTAAAAAAAACTGGTAGGATTTTTCTCCATAGCGATTTTCATTCGCAATGTCCACTCTCGGTATTGACCGTATTATATATGTTACAGTGAAACTGTATTATCAGTGAAAATATATTCTTCTCCAAGCTGTCATTGAAATTAAATTTGACCGCCCTATCTTCAGCCCAATGTTTGTCTGTGTTTTTCTTTGATTCTCTTAGGCCGGCAAATCATCGACTTGGGCCAATAATTTCAAAGATTGTGACCATTGAAATCATGTTGTCATACAAATCTATTACTTGATACATTTACACTGAAACATATATACTCTATCAATGGCGTACTTAAAAAGTAAGGATTGCTTACGTGTCCATGCCGTTTTATGGATCGCAAAATGATAAATCCAATGTAGCAGTTATATATAATAGAATATGTAGATGTATGGTAACCAGGGCTGTGGAGTCGGAGTAAAGTTTGATCTTTTTATTTTTTCATATAATATGTCAAATTTGGCTATTGGCCGGATTGGTTGGTTGATATTTAATTGAATTCACATAAATAGGAAAATTAGGAAAAAAGTGACCCTTTTTAGTCGGATTCGTGTTTTCGGTAAATGCTGGAGTCGGAGTCCAACTTTTTTCCACAGCTAAAAAACACTCAATATATTGTTTTGTTTTTAATATTGACTCTTGCTCATAATGTAGCACGGACTATATAAGTCTAATTTTTTCTATTTTTAATACTGTATAGAACGAAAAAGACGTTCAAGATTATGTAAAACACCAAACAGCCATCAAATAGCAACATCGATTTTCGGATTGCCCTACTGTTGCATCGATGTTTTGCGATATGTCTGGTATAGGGTTTCTAATCCCGGGATTTTGGGATTGTAATAAGTCGATCCCGGGGTATTGGAATATTTTTTTAATGGTCGATAATTTTCATATTTATTAAAAATAAGCCATGTTAATGTATCATTAAAAATAGTTAGGAATAATTAATGTCACTATCTTTTAAGTAATATTATATTTCGGTTGTTTATCCATTACTGAAGAGCGAAAATATTCGATTGAAATATAATGTAAGAGAGTATCGGTCTCGTTCGAATGCGATCTGACAACTAATTGAAGTAAAAAATATTTCTAATTATGAAAATTTAAAAAAAAATTCACATTGTTAAAATGAGGACACATTAATGTAAATACAATACATATAACGCTTTTATTGATGACAAATCAATCCCGAAAATTATGATCCCGGAATCATGTTTTCGAATCCCGGGAATCATCAAGTATTGAAAATCCTCGGGATACCGGGATTGGAAACCCTAGTCTGGTATATGTAGGATAAAAAAAACTTGTCTCATTCGATTGCATAACGCTTCCGATAAAAATATTCAAGTGTAATTAATTCTAGTTTCAAATTGTATGTGGAAATAAATAATACAGTAAATAGTACTTTTAAGATGGACACGTCGTCCCTGATAATTTTAATTAGAGCTGCGACAAATTTTATGACCTCAAGCGTGTGACGTTTAGGTTTTGAAAATTTATGACCGATCAACTGTTACCAATTGCAATCAAATGACCTGTTAATATTGCAATCCACGTAAGTTTCGATTAAAATATTTGTTGGTCTCTGCGGTCTAGTGGCAACAGTTTTGCTTTAGAGATCTGGGGGCTGTGTTCAAGTCCCTGCAAGGTCAGATTATTTCGTCATTAGTAGTATAATTATTTGTTTGCTTTTTTTGATTCTATAACCCTCTCCTTCCTTCCCGTAAAAAGGATAAATCCCAAACTCCATTTTATAATTTTATCATTTTAAACTATGTATGAGAATCAATTTTGCTTCATTACTTAAGCAAACTTTGCGATTGTAAGTGCGAAGATGCCTCTGAAAGAGGCGAAACACGTCTCACAGTTAGTAGCACAATACGTAGAATAATCAAAGTTATTTCAGATTATTTCAATTTAAAAAGAGATCTTCGACATCAGTGCATGTCATTTTTCATTGAGTTGTTCTCGTACGACTTTCATATATTTTTTTTGTCACATTGACAATAGCTCTAATGCCAACAGCTGCCACCAATGCGCCATGCATTTGACAAACATAATAAAGACAGCATATACCATATAACAACATACAGCAATCATTCAACAGAGAATAGCATAAAATACATAATGTAGAAATTAAAACAGTATTGACCAACTGAGCAGTTCTTGTGACTGGTGACTCAAATGACCTACGCGACAAACATGTTCTGATAAAAGAAAATGTTTGGATTTAGTTACGGCTACGTAGGTAAAAAACTGGAAGCATGCAAGTTTATAGTCTTGAGACTCTTGAGTATGTCAGAGTTATCAACTTGGTCCCGAAGAAGAAGAAGAGAAAAGTGATAAAAGGCGACACCTGGCGAGAGATATGTGATACATCAAATTAATGTCATTTCGTCAATCAGCCAGACTATTTTTGATGCAATATTAAATGATTGCATTGCAGATAAGATTCCTCTATCCTCTATTCCTCCTGCCATGCCGGAGATATACAAATATCGCATTGTTAACCGGCCTCCGGTTGTTTGCATGCAAGGTTCGATCGATCGAAAGGCTGGAATTGGTTCAAAGAGTGCTCACACTTTTTGTGCCGCTAACTACCTTACAAGTGAAACTAAATGAAACCTTGTAAAAAATGCGCAGTCTTTCATTTGGATTCGATAAAAGTTAATCAAAGGTGTTAAAAAAACCATTTTTGATAAAAATATCGATGAATTGTGCGTAGGGATTCCAACTATTCGTCATTATGAACAATTCGAATATCAAATAGCAAAACTGAAACTATCCCGATTAAATCGGATATCCGGATAGTTTTCAGTATATTCATTAGATGTTTTTCTCAAATAATACATCAATAACGAGCCCATTTTTAATAAAAGTCATTTATTAAAATTTCAATTACACTTTAGTAATTTATTTTTTAGTAAAATTATTGATTTTCGCGCGGAGACCCGTGTCGTCCAAAAAACCCTCACACACTCATCCAATATGTTTTTATTCTATCCCTACTGTCTTCGAAAAAAAGAGGTTGAGCACCTCACTTAACCTAACAGTTCTTATTGAATACTTCTCTTGTGATAAACTCCATTAAGACTCCATATGCTCCACACTGTAAGGCGAACAAGTTTTTTCCAAAAAAAAATAACAACACGGTGAAAAAATATCAATATATGTACATGTAAACCAATTTATAGATATGTTATTGCATGTTTAAACATAGTTCGACCGTTAGCACAAATAGCTATCAATATGTACTTATTATGTGTGTTTTTGTAGAACTGAAATAAATTTATATATTTTATCCGTGTTTAAATGGAGTTCTACCAAATAAGTGCCAATGTAATCAATACTAAAGATACGTTTTGAAATTCCACCTTTTGCGTTGCTATGCTACGTTAGAAAAGCACAAGCCCGTCCCACAACAGGTAGGTTGTTAATATTATTTTGGGTACTAAAGAAAGTTACAAACGACAAGGTAAGTGTTATTTTTAATTAAATTGATGTCACGCCTACGTAAAAAAATATTTTTGGAATTACAATAAACACAAAGTGGTATTTTAAAATCTAATTTCATTTGCATTTTTATATTAGGTCCCCGGGCGACGAAAACGATTCAATCAAAACGGCGGATTACTAATTGGTCAATCTTAACACATTGCGTTAGAAAAGTATCAGGGCTTACATCTATCTATATATATAAAAATAAATGTCTGTGTGTATGTCCGCTTTGGACTACTAAACCGCGCGACCGATCGATGTGAAACTTTACAAATTTATTGAGTACACTCCCGCAGTGGTTTCTGGCCTACCAACCCCTCCCCCCAACCTCCATTTTTTTTTTTAAACTTTACGAATTTTTCGAGTTCACTTCTTCGAAGGTTTCTGGCCTACCCTCCCATACGCCCCCAAAACCCCACCCCGCCAAACAACCCCCTTCCCCCCCAAAAATTGATATCGAATTTTTACAAATTTCTAGAGTATTGAATACATGCAAATTGAATTGAATATTTGTGTAATGTCTTTCCTTCAAATTTATTTTAGTTGCTGGCGTAGCAACGCGCGCAGGGTACAGCTAGTACAATATAAATATAATAATTTAACAGAAGCCCTAAAATATCTCACGATATGTTTATAAAGCGTCTGTCATAAAATGTGTCATAAATTAATAAAATATACATATATCGGAGGCGCTGATGTTATTTTTTTAACCATGTCCGCTCCCAACTTGGAGCATATGGACTACTCACGGAGTTTATCTCAACATATGTTAGTCAGTTGCTCAACATCTCTTTTTCGAAGAGAGTAGGTATGGAAGGGATACGAGGACTAGTGGTTAGCTAATCGCTGTCACGCGTCGCTCTTGGGAGCGGAAAGGGATTTCTGATAAAACGATTTTCACATGGTTAAATGATCAGTCCCGTGCAGCTCTGCATCGGGCCAGGTAGGTGAAGATTACATTCTAAATAATGTTTAATAATTGATAGCAATGGTTGAGAAAGTGTTAAGTCGCCATGTTTGAACATGTCCATTCAAACGGATAATTTTACTGCATTCGTCGCCAACATGTCAATTAAATTATAATAATAATAAACGGAAAAATCCAGTTAAAATTTCATGTCAATAGTGGTTTCGAAGTTGCGTTGACTTAAAAAAAGAAAAAAGAAGTTAACCTCAACACACCACCTGCGCCTACCTTCCTTACATACAACATCAAGAAAAATAAATGTTTACTTTGCGAGTGCATCGTAATCTTACAAAGCACATACAAGATAATAATGTGTTTTTTTAACCTTTCATGTCAATTTCTGTGGTTTTTAAAAAAAAATGTTTGAATTACAAAAAAAAAAAAAATGTGTTGGTCAAGTGAGTGATAGTGTTCACCTGGGACGGATGAAGTACGACATTAAAACTACAAAAACATTTTTTATTAAAAATAATAATTTTGGTTCATTAGGCTTGGGTACAGTGTACAATGTCAGAACCAAGTTTGTTCAACGCATGCATACTTGTGCTGCTTTATACTGATGTCAGATGCCTGCGGCGAATACTTTGATTTAAAAAAAATGTTGAATTTACCAGCCCCTTAAAAAAAACGATGGACCTGGTTGACATGTGAGTGATAATGTTCATCAATTGGGACCCGATGAAGGCCATGATTAATTAAAACTACAAAAAGATGCAAGGAGGTTGGCGGGAGAAAAAATAATAACCGTTGGTTCAATAGGCGGATATGACACACTCTATTTTATCATTCGTATGACCATCAGATGGTTGGTACATTACGATAAAAATATTCGTTAAATTACACTTAAGGAAGTTCACAATAATACGTATGCCTTCAATATGTTTAAAGCTCGGCCTGACGTCCTGGCCCACGGAGCTGGCTAACAGAATCTTCCCGGCCAGACCCATTGGCCTTCAGAGCGGTAAGAGTTAAGGCGTAGTGAGACAATTTGAAGTGTTTTGAAACTTGTTGATATTCCCGTTTGATTATCAATATTTGGTGAAATTAAGGGCTCGAGATTTTTCAACTGAGTCAGTAGATGGTTTTAATTTTCGACATCTGATGAATAAATTGCCTGTGGAAAGTCAAAAAATTTAGTCAATTTTATTGTTTGAAACTTGTTGACGTTCCCTTTTGATTATAGAAGGGGAGCAATGGCGGCTCGAGATATTTCAACTGAGTCAGTAGATGGTGCAATAATTTTCGACACAGGATGGTTGCCTTAAAAAAATTGTCAGTCATTTAGTCAATTCAGATTTTTTTCACTTTTCACGTACCCTTTAAATGAAGGAGCAATGATTTTGAGAATTTTGTTGCGACGGGTAAAAATAGTTCTAACGATGGCGTAAGCCGAAATACATAGGTATCAACAAATATATAAAATAATTTCTGTAGAATTAAAATAGATTGTTATTTTTTCACCGTGTTATAATGGAGTCCTACCAAGTAAATGCCAGTTCAATCAATAATAAAATCTTTTTACGACTAAAGATCTAAGATTTAAGATTTCTACGATTAACTAAGATTAAAGTTTTCCAAATGTATAACAATCCATATCAAATACAGATATTATTTTTTTAGGACTTGGGGAACACGCATTCGTGACGGCTTTTCTCGTCAAGTTGATCTAGAGAAATTTCAAAATAATTCGTCGAAACTTTCCATGGCTTCGACGGTAACTTTGGTGAAGTTAATTTTGATATAACGTTACTTAAGCAAACATTTAATATTAAAAATAACTTAGTTTCTTCCACGTATTGTGTTACAAATAGTGACACGTGTTTCGCCTCTTCAAGAAGCATCGAGTTTACCCCACGTGATTTTCAAATCTTGTGTCAAATATTTCTTATCATTCTTTTACCAATAACAACAAAAAACAAACTGACAAATTTTATTCGCGACCAATTTAACATTTCATGTGCACCGTTATAAATACTTTTAATGTCATTCTATTCTAGTGATTGATTCACGCATTTCAAAATACATCTTGAAATCATTGTGTGACAAAGTATTATGCCAGCCAGCCGTCTGCAAGAGGATTCCCCTCACGTAAATCCAGGAAGGACCCAATGATACCCACTGATTGACAGTAACAAGTTCGTATTAATAAAACGGTAATGACATTCAAAAGGTACGGCTCTGTACCAACAAAGAGTAAAAGTATCATTTACTAAGGGGAATAAATACATCGTATGATGGAATCGATGGTTAGGGGGTTAGATAGAGGGTTAATGTCAATTGTTGGATGAATAATGTGAGCAAGATATCGATGATGTTTCCTGATAACCATCGCAAGCTTTAACTCAGGGCTTTGGAGACGAAGTCGTGAAAAACTTTTGAAAAGTATGAACATTGCATGTGTGCATAAAACATGTAAAATTTGGCTATTGGCCGGATTCGTTGGTTGATATTTAATTTAATACGCATACATTTGAACAGTTAGAAATGAATATCTCAATAATAATAATATAAATGAACTCGAAAAGACCCTACTTTAAAATATAACAAAGACTTAAAAATCAATTCTTTAATAATAGGTCAGATGAAACCCATCAATTGTATTCATCAGCATTTCCATGTTATTATCTGGTAATTAGTATTTACGATATAACTACTGAAAATACTCGATAATAATGTTTTACCCACTATAAAACCTTTCGCTAATTCATAAAGATTACGTCAATAAAAAATTATCTCAGTGACCTACTTTTATTTATGTATATAAATGATACAAACTGTCAGTTCAAGTTCATTCGTGCATTTGAAATGTCCGAAGATGCCAAAGAGTGAAACCCGGTTTGTTGGCGACAAAATTCAAACAAACATTCTATATGAGGGATTAATGATCCCGTTCTTACGTTCTATGCCCTGCAATCTTCATACCAACGAAATATTATCTCTAAGCCATTTAAAATCGACATCGAAAATGATGATCAAATGCATAACCGCCTCTCTCCACCATATGTAACGTTCAAAACCACCACAATCGAAATGCACAAATCACGTGCCAGGGAACACTGACCTATTGCCCTCTCACCATACAAACGTTTTGTGTTCCCTTTGCAAATTATTGTAATATTATACTTGACGATTAAAATCGTTTTTTTCCTTTGCTGAAAAATTTGATTTTGTGGAGAGAGGCGGTTATGCATTAAACCCCTCATATTTTCTTTCCCTAAGAATAGTCTGCTAAGGTAAATCTAAGATCGACCGTAGCGTGTGGCTTTCGTCTGCCAATAACCTCTAACCTCAATTTTTAAATTCCTTGAGGCATGCCGCAATTTTCTATTTTGTAACATTTACATTTTATACATTCAAGAAATACAATATGTCAATACGTATATGACGTATGTCATAATATGCCCTAACCCTAACTTGATACACTTTTATTTGAGATACATATTTTCAGTCAGTAAAGATATTGCGATGCGCGATTCTTCTGTAAAAACCTTTGTTGTTTTTTCAATGTTTTCTTATCTAAGATAATATGTACATATGTACATATATATCTTTAGGCAATATATTTCCCGGCAAGATTCAAAGGCCTAGCGATTTATAAATATTTTTTTATCCGTTGTTCAAATCGAACTTCCTTTTTTTTGCCAGATGCGAACCCAGCGAGGGGCAGTTGAAGGCAGATTGCAAGGAAATAAGGATGCAGTGAGGAAAGGGCTAGAAGAAAGATAATTTATCTTTTGTAAGACCCATTATTTTCCATGATAAAATAAAGGATGGGTGGGTGGAGGAAGGTTTAAAAACACCAGTTTGAAAAATAATCAATTAAAGCTTAGGATTCAATATTTGGCACCTGTAATTCCGTAACCAGTGGATCAATCCTCTTACTAGCATAAACAAATATCTATATATTTTCTCAATTCTCGTGGTTTATAAATAATTGTTATTCGTATCGAGGAATTATATCGGACATGCAAACAAGTTCAATTATTTGATTCTCAAAACGGGTCGAATCATGAACGATTTCCGAACCACTGAACCTCGTTTAGCTTTATCCTTCAATCCATTCAATGGCTGACATGTCTACATATCCGCAGGGAAGCGTAGCCAAGCTCACATTTAATGTTTTCATACAGTCATAAATAATTGAAAAACTTATATATGTATATTCATTTTAAACCTACCTACATTCAGATAAAAATAATAAAACATTTTTAGTACTTATTCGACAAAAAATATTTGGATCAGGACCGGTTTCGCTCATGGAGAGCATTGTCAACTGATAAGAAATACAAACGAAACAGTAATATTTATACAAAGTTTAAGTAATAATTACAAGGTATGACAAACAATTGGTATTATAACAAAGCAAATAAATTGAAGCAAAATGTAAGAAAAATAGATTATAATTAAAATGTTGAAGACCTCTTAGCAATGCAAGCTATTACATCAAAAAGCAATTAAGTATGAATAATCACAAGCTAAGTAAAAACCACTAAGTTTAGATGATATAATGTATGAAAGTGTAGTCATTACTAAAATCACCGTGCGATAGTAGGTCTGACGACGATTCTTAAAGAAACGAAACACGTGTCACTATTTCTAACGCAATGCTTCGAAAAAAATTGTAATTCACGACACAGAATTCAATTCATCTGCTCATAATGTCTGCCAAATTTTAAGACATTTAAATTAATTAAAACAAAATAAAGATACCATTATAAATATATCATTTGAATGTACGATTTAGATTCTAGATACGTAATGTTATTTTCAAATATAGAACACGGTTAGAGCAGCTGTGAGCTTAAATAATCAATACGCAAAACGCTCTGCTATCGAATTGCAGCGAAAGGGGAGAAGGGGTTTCTTGTTACAGGGGTTGCTTGCAACACAGTTTACGCAATTATTTTAGCGGAATTCATTAGTAGATATTTTAGGCCGGTCGAGAGAGAGACAGAGGGAGATAGAGTTGACAAATCGATATTCAGCACATGACAAAAGGAAATCTCTGAATTAAAAAAACATAATATTTTTCATAATAAACATCCGATTGTTTTCCAGCGCATTCAGTTCTTTGACGAGCACTTTTATAATAAGTACATATGCTCATATAACCTCGTATTCTACAATATACATTCAAAAGGTAGTAGAAAAGAATCTAGTGACATGGTAAGCGGCTTCAGGGTAAGAGTCAAACATTGTGAAAACGGGCAGCATTCAAATTTCTAAAAAAAATGCGGGCCGAGCACTAGCAGCACTGGGCCGCAAGAGACGTCAATTCAAACCATGCACCCAAACCTAAGATTGAATTTGACAGCTGTCAAATTTAATTTCAATGGCTGGAATGTCATTAACAAGTGTCAGTGAGAATATATTTTCGCTAGTGAAAATGTATTAAAATATGCTTTGACTGAAATTCCAGTGAGAATATATTTTCCCTGATAATATACTTTCGCTGTAACATATACATTAACTAGATTTCACAATGAAATTGAAAGCATCATAAAAAGCAATAATTATAACATGGTCAAAAGAGCAGATGGCGCATGAAAACCTTTCGAGAGCCGATCAACTTTCATTCAAATTACTATTCAGTGGCCATACTTTGAAGTTTTAATTGGAGCTTAGAGTGTAGACATTATAAAAACAGTCCACACCTGCTTTAAAATCAAACAAATATTATTACTCCCAGTGAAACGAGGGGGGCCAATAATCGAAATCGGGCATAGATTTTTTCCTATTTTCGGCACGTTTATATCGCCGTCATTTATCAGAGGAGGTGTGTTTCACATACGCAAATAACTGAAATGAAAATCGATACGTGAGCTGCGATGTGACTGATATTCGATTTCATACAAGTAAAAGTCTGCTTTAAGACGGGCGTTATATGTATGTAGGGCAGCGAAACTCAATACATTGTGTCAATGTAGTAAACAATGGGCACCGCACCAACTGATAATCCTTTGATCGAATGAGTCAAGAAGATTATAATATAGTGAATCAAACAATTCGTCTACAGTAAAGTACTCCAGAGATTTTAATTCGTAAATATTATAATCCCGGTCTATGGCGCAGTGTCAACGGTGTTGGCTTATGTGCCGGACCGCCCGTGTTCGATTCCCGGTACGAGCGGATTTTATTCAGTTGATAAATCTGTTCAAAGGTATGGGTGTTTATCCTTTCCATCCCTACTCTCTTCGAAAAAGAGAGGTAAAAGTAACAGTTGACAAATCAAAAAATTCTATAGATTATTGGGTTTGCAATGCAAAAAAAAATTGTAGTCATCAGAACAGAGAAAAAATTAATAAAATCACATTGGATTTTTTCAAAGAAGTCAACCGAGTGAGTTACGAAAAAATCAACTTTTATTCATAAAAAATTGTATTCGTCTGAACTCACTCACGTCAATATGAAATATGTCAAAATCCTAAGCAATGCCGTTTGAAATTGTTAAAGCTTTTCCCAGTGGCATCCTCATTGGCAGAATGGTTCTACCCCTTGGAAGAACAAACAACTCATGTTCACGATTCCTCAAAAAAATATTAGGAACATTCGATTGAACATAAAGCCATGGGTAGTATTTATTACATAGAGTTTACATCAAACGATTGTAAGATGTTGTATCAAATTTTCAAATAATATAAAATTTTCAATAACGTATTGTGTTACTAATTGTCACACGTGTTACGCCTCTTTCAGACGCATATTCGGATTTACTGTCGCAAAGTATAACACAATACGTGGAATAAACAAA
This sequence comes from Himalopsyche kuldschensis, assembly GCA_028554975.1. NCBI lineage: Eukaryota > Metazoa > Arthropoda > Insecta > Trichoptera > Rhyacophilidae > Himalopsyche > Himalopsyche kuldschensis. The sequence goes on along the minus strand of JAHFWI010000010.1, from coordinate 19,753,953 downwards.
GTTATCTTTCATTTTAATATAAAAATGAATTTCCACGAAGTTATCGCCGAATCCATTGAAAGAATCAGTCATCGGTAGTCAAACAAAAATAAACAACCTTCATCGCAAAACCTCGGAGATTACACGGCCTATACTCACTCATTGGGCGCCGTATTCCTCATCTCGGTCGAAGACAAGGCGTCCAGTATCTCGCGGTGGTGACCGTTCCCGTTAGCCGCATCGCGGCGACAGTTGCAAGTGCAACTACCGTCCCCGCCCACGTCGGTCGCGTCGTCTTTCACCATCGTCCCGGCGGATTACGAAAATCACAGGCGATTTATTCACTTAGTATATTTATTCAACGGTCCGCCGAACTTTTTAAATTGCAGCACAATTGTTTTTATCTGTATGTAATTTTGACAAACGATTGTTATCAAACGTGTGACGCGATCTGAATTGTTTTCGAAGTATCAAATAACTGATACAGTAAAACTAAATGAAACTGTAGTCTTAAAAATAATTTTACAATCAAAATTTCGGTCTCTTCTTGCTATCGAAAATGTTTATTGCTAAAGGTCTTTCAATAAGTACGCTTGCTTGTGTAGAATGTCCATCGTGGCACGTGGTGTGTGATCACACGTTATCAGTGTTCATATCATCCAGTTTAGGCCACAAGAAGTTGCTTATCATCGATTTGTAGTGCGCCGTTGACGATTATGGCAATGCCAGTTTCGTCTTGGAAGAAGTACTGACCGATGATTCCGCCGGACCAAAATTCACACCAAACAGTAATATTCTCGGGATGCATTTGGTACTGGTGTATATCGTCTGGATCGGAATCGCCCAAAATCTGTCAATTTTGCTTGCTCACATATACATTTATCTAAAAGTGGGCCTTGTTTCTCAATCGGAATAGTGGCTTTGATATTTAAATTTGATGATTTTCACACGTTCTTCAGCGCTAAATCATTTCGTGTTGATTTGCCTACACTACTTAACAATTGACAATATAAATTTGAGAGATGTCACTTTAGCAAAATTGTTGCTAAAACCTAACAAATCTCGAACGTTCCTATTGGAAGACTCGTATAGCTAGCAAAACTCGATTCAAATTTTCATTCAATTTTGACAGCTGTTTCGAATTAAGAATGTTTGCAAGTGTTTTTATTAATACATTACGTTTTATTTAATTGTAAACAAAAGAGACACGAAGTTTTCATAGCAGGAAGTAACATAGTAAACAGTTGATGCAGCGCATTGAGCTTAAGTGTATTTTTTATATTTATTTAAGTTTGTTTTTGGATACACGGTAAAAATCAATATACACATTCATTTGTTCTGAAGAGAGATATTTGTACTATTTCATTCTGATGCTCTTTTAAATCCAATTTCTGTTGATAATGCTCTAAACAACGTTTACGTTAATAATATAAAATTTAAAAATAACTTTGATTATTCCACGTATTGTGCTACTAACTGTGACACGTGTTTCGCCTCTTTCAGATCATCTTCAGACCTACTTAAGATGACTCTGAAAGAGACGAAACACGTTTCACAGTTAGTAGCACAATACGTGGAATAATCAAAGTTATTTTAAATTTTATATTAAAATGAACTACCACAAAGTTACCGCCGAAACCATAGAAACGTTTACGTTATCTAATAAATGTTTTATATAATGGATTTCGTAGATTGATTATTATAATGAAGCATTAAAAGTTATGTAAACTTGAAGTTCAACTAAATACACTCCGATATGTTTAGTATTGCACGGCACAGCTATTGCATTTGAGAAATTTACGAGTGCATAAATACATTTACACAAAGTAAAATATTCTTTTTGACTTAATAACTTTATTATTGAAACGGTTGTGTAACTATGGGTTGACACGTGTTTCATCCGAGTGAGAAATTTTTAGACACTACACAAACAAGCGAAACAAGTTTTACGCCTACTTACACAACCAGTGGAATAAAACTTTTATTAATTTTGTTTTTGTACTTAATAAATTTCAAAAATGTTACAGTAAAGTCTACAAAACAAAACATTAATAAATTGCATTTGACGAATGAAAATTCACAAACTCAAAATGCTTACTAGCTAATCGAAATCGATTCTGATTATATTGAAAGTAAAAATAAATACAAAGACTCTTCGTTAATAATTGACATAACTATTAACATTTAATCATTTAAAAGAACTTCTGAAAATTTTGAAATAAAATTAAGTTTTATTCAAAGCTTCCCGAAACGGAGCTATTTTGATGTAAATAAATGAAGATAATATGATATTTCATTATACACATCTACTGCATAATATATCGGCAAACTTACAATAAATATACAGTCAAGATTTACTTTTAAACAAATATTTAAAAAATGCAGATAAATATTGAGCGTTATAAACAGCTGTTTAATTAATTGTTAATAAGTACACTCAATTTCGTATGCACTTTCCGCGATAAGACAAAGAGCCGCCTAGGCCGGCAAAGTATTCTTTGTCCGTCATAGAACTTAAGTGCATCAAATTCAAAACTGCAGTTTCATCTATCAAACCGGTCACATAACATTGATAACAATTCACGGAACACACCGATAGCACGTTTTCTCTCGGTACATATTCAAAGCAATTCACACTAAACATTAAATCACACCAGTGTGTTTATATTGGAAAATATTACAAAAAAAAGTTTTCCGTCAATCGGCGGTTTCGAATATTCTTCACGGAGCACTCTTGTGTACGTGCGCATGCGACAAATGGCTCCCATGTACTGGCCGCACCGAGTGAGAGAAAGCACAGATATACGACAATATTGTGCGGGATATTTCGGAGATTCCGAACACGGGTCTTGTTCGACATTGTCTTGATCCGAACTTGGGCCATTTCAGGCGGAGTCATTCGAGAATTTTGGATGTAGGATGGCATAGCTTATATAAATGCTAAATAACGCTTTTATAGCGAACGAACTGCAGCTCGAGTCGTTAAAATTCGAAATATTGCGTTGTGATAATATCGTCTACACCAGGCACGGGCAAACTGCGGCCCGCGGAGGGTTTTCTGTGGCCCGCCATCATAAATCCAAATTCTAAGTAAGAATATTTTTACAGACAAAATGGTGCGCAAACTCATGCGATATCATTGGTGACTCTGCTCTGAAACTTATTTAAGCACAATGCATTTATAATTTTTTTTGAATAGCACTTTTCCCGGTCGTAAATTTAATACAGAGAGTTACTATGTCAAATAAATGCAAATCAGACGTCAAAATATTTAAAATGCACAATATTTAATACGAAATGAATTCCGCGATTATTTTAGTTGCGCCACTTTTTGAAATCTATGTATCACATAAAAAACGATCGGGGGGTGTATATCTAAAAATGGTTTTTTACTTGCGGCCCGCTGCTCATTTTCAATTCTTGGAATTGGCCCTCCATCCGAAAAGTTTGCCCCCCCCCCTGGTCTACACACTCTACACAAGCCTATCATCAAGACATAGCGTAAATCCGTAGTCTTGTTGAACTATTATATTAGATCTGGATGTATATCTAATAAGTTGTACGTATTTTAAGCGAGCTTTAAAGAGGTTAACGAATAGAGCACATATTTAGGGTGCTTAAACCTTTCAACAACCCAGACTGAAACTCCATGTCTACGATTTCTATAAACTTGCAAAAAATGTGTTCAAATTGATAATAAATAAATTGCCAAACTGATATGTAACGCATTTCCGCGCTGCTGCTGAATGAAATAGTTTATCTTTCAAATTAAATATTAGCAAACTCATCTTTGAATATGCTTCAATCATAAAACACATCCAATATATCGTTGGAATAAAGACATTTGAGGCAAAATCAGGGTCGCATTTCATTATAATATCTCACATCCAAGTTCGTTAGTTCGCGACGCGTAAGCTGGCACATCGCATATCAGAGATTTTTTATTTGGTATTGAATTTAAATATGTAAGCAGTGAATATATATTTTTTCACAATGTATGTATGGTGGTTTGAAAACCCTAAATTTTGCATAGATTTTCGCGAAATCGGATAGGAATAAGTATTTTGACCGGCTTTGATAGATGCCTATTGTATTGTGAGTACTTGTTTAATATATTTTTACTAATGATTTCTATTCCTTTTTTATTCCGTATTGCAATCTTGGGCTGTTGTAAGGTTAAGCACCAATATCACGAATTAAAATGAGCGACCCGATCATTGTGTTTGCGGAATTTAGTGCAGTGTCGACGAAAATTTTTATTTACAAATAAACAATTTTAGAAAATACAAAAAAGATTTCCACGATGATATATTCTATCATTGCATGTCAACACATTCATCATCTTGCAGTCTCGGCAAAAAGAGCTGCGTAGAAATAAATCGCTAAATAGATTGAACACATAAAAGAGAATATTATTAATGTACTTGACTGTCATATTTTCATAATCAATAGCGAAATAATCTAATCTAATATGTAAGAATCAATATTTGTTTGTTTGTCCGTCCTCTATGCCCTGCCATACCGTTCATCCGCTCGCAATGAAACTTTGACAAACTTTTTGCTTGCACTTGCGCGGAGGTTTTTGGCATAGTACAATCAGTTTACAGTAGGTCTTTTATATAAAAATCAATGTTTTTTCATATTGTATACGCTGCAATACCGTTCATTTTGACAACTTATTGTTGCACTTGCGCAAAGTACATAGTACTATTAAATTTCCGTACCGTAGAAAATCGGTAAAAGACTAACAGCAAACGGCAAATGTCATCGATACCAATCAATGCTAGTGAAATTAAATCGAAACTATTTATCTAAAATATTGTGCATCCGAAAACACTTTCTTTCTTTGAGTGGCATTGCAACGCTTGCCGGGTACCGGGTGGTTTATTACAAAATATATTTGCAGAACCATTATGATGTACGAGAATGCAATTGAAATATGCCTACTAGAAATTTCTTGGCATAGTTGGTCCGAATAAGTATAAAAAATATTTGAGATTTCGACTGAGTGTGATGCCAGGTTTTTTTAAAGCTGCATTAAATTCTAAATAAAAACATCAGCCATTCATTTTTATCATATTAATAAATTCTTAGTAGACTATAAATATAAAGTTATTTTCTATCTTTTTCTAAGATACCTATCCTTTTTTTTGTTTGAATGTATTACATATTTATGTTAACACATTGGCTACGGAAGACGTGGAGTAACGACGCGTATTCTACGTTCCCGTGGCCAATGTGTTAACAGAAAAAACATATTTATGATTGTTTCAAGCAGGGCTGTGGAAACGGTGAAAAAAGTCCGACTCCGACTCCAGCATTTACCAAAACCACGACTCCGAGTCCGACATTGACCAAAAACATGACTCCGACTCCGACTAAAAAAAGGTTAATATCGTCACTTTTTTCCCCCTAATTTTCCTATTTATGTGTATTCAATTAAATAAAAACCCTATAAATGCGGCCAAAAGCCAAATTTGACATATTAAATGCAAAAATAAAAAGTTCAAAATTACTGACTCCGGCCAAAACGCCGCGCCGCCAAAAAGCTCCGACTCCACAGCCCTGGTTTCAAGAGGTTATTATATTCTGACAAAATATTGACACATTGATTAATAGAAAAACGTTTAATTCATTTAAAGTCCCCATAATATTCAATCATTAGTTTATTGAATCGGCATGTACTAAACAGATATCCATTAGACTAAGGCAGGGGTGGCCAGGAGCGACTCTTTGCATATACGTTTGCGTCTCGCAAACTAGCAGAAAACTAGCTTTAGTTATTCTCACAATATCTTTGGTTCTACATATATATGCGAATTTTTTTTTAATGTATGGACCAAATAAAAAATCAGCTTAGGAGCAGAATGACGGATGAAAATTAACAACCATGTAGGTATTCAATTAAAAATAATATCACTTTTAAGGTGATCACGATAAAATACTTGGTGGAAAGGCATTTTAATAAAATCAGATATAGTAAGCCATGAAAAGCGATGCATGGACAAGGTTCTAATAGAATTTGTCACTGTCGGTAAAAAATTCTGAAGAAGAAAGGTGATTGATATTTGTCATTACGGGCCGCATGAAATCTCATTGGGAGCCACAGTTGTACATCACTGTTGTATGTGAATCTACATCTTTTACCTCAAGAAAATTGGTTGCCTATATACATATATATATTTACAAGTATAGTAACGTTGTTAGACCCCATATAAGAAACAGCCAGTATTAAACAAGGGCTCTTAAATTTAGTTTACATAATGAAAATGCGACGATGCGTTAACGGCACAACTTGTATTGTAATGGAACTCGAGTCGATTCCGCCCTCCCAGACTGCGGATAAATTACAATAGAGGGCGGGCGGCGAATCACAGCCCCGTGGCTCGCAGTGGGCGGCGGCAGGGCCCCGAGCAGGGTGTTGATCCTTGAACTTGGCACGCCGCAGTAGGGCGGCGGAGCGGAGTGTGCGACACTGCCGCCTAACAAATCCCCCCAATTATTAACCGCCCGCCGTTCGCGGATGCAATATTAAATACTTTTCAACAATTGCTGAGCTGTTCCGAACGAAAACCATCGCTACAATACAGCTTGTTTAAATGTATACTTTGGCTTCGGTCGTCCAACAAAATGTAGTTTACTGTCGAGAGAACACGCTCAAAAGGTGCGGACGCTCCTGGCAGGTATAACATACATACATGGGATCATTTCAACCAGATTTGATGCATCAACACGTTTCTCTTGCAAGTGTTTTAATAATTGCATCCATCTATCAAAGCTATCAATTTGGTATCAATTGAAAGTATAGTCAGAAGTTTTGAAACGCGAAACAACAACCGCGACAAAATGTCAAACAGGCCGGGACCAAGCTCTTAACCGGATGGCTGCCACAGACGTCTTAAGACGCTTAACTTTTCCGTGAACGGCACGTCAATCATACAAAAAATGACTCTTTGGACGCTTTCTTTAAGCGGGATTTTACTAACTAAAATCAATTGTAACTGATGACTGATAAATATTTTAATTTTGTTATTATGGATAAATGACGGCACAATCGCATCGTAATCGGCAAGTTTTTACATATACACATTTAGAACGTTTTATTTTTAAAATAAAATTCGTGGCGTGTGAGGTACCGCCATACATGCACATGATGGCAGTTAAAAGATAAAATACAACAGATAATTGCAAAATTCTAATCCCCAACGGGAACAAAAAAAAAAATATTAATGTGGGAAATCCTTAACTGTCAAAAGTAAAATTATTTTAATATTTATGGCGCTGTATCTCACTAAATTTACATTAATTCTAAATATTTTATTACTAGCGAGTAGCCATACACTATGGCCAGAAGATGTGTGGTAATGTGACAGCAATAGTTCAGTTTCCAAAAATATCAGATAGTTCTACTTTTGATACTATGCGACTCAATTATGGAATCTGTAAGGTAGATTGCCATTTGTTTTAATAATGAAATATCCTACGTGATAAAGTTGTGATGACCGTAGAATTAAGTTAAAAGTGTTATATGTATTATACATTCTATAAGTGCAATACAGCTGTTATCGCATATTGCAAATAGCAAGCAATCGCAAACGTGACTTAAAACATGTAAAATACGTCAATTTCATTGTGTAATCACACGTCTAGAATTTGATTTATCTGCTGTAGTCATAAGCGACACAACTTTAGATATTTTTTATTATTTATCTGTCAGAAAAATACGCTAGTGTTTTTACAAATGGCAATGATAATTGTGGCCTCTGACCCCGCTGGAGGCTTGGGCAATTAACACCGTGCCCTATGCGACAATTACTCGAATTAATTTTACAGATATACAAGAACAATCCAATATAATATATAATGCAAGATAGCGTAATTTTTTATAGTAAAAAAATTAAGCATTTGTTTATTTCGATAGCGTAATCAGTGTAATGGACCAAAGCTCATCGGGAGTCGTTGATAAAATATTTCCGTGGAAATATGTTTTAGGCCAGGGATGCCCAATTGAAATCATTTGGTGGGCCACGCATAAATATTATTTTCGTAATTTTAAGCAGATATATGAACTGCGTGTTACTCAGTTGCTCAACCTCTCATTTTCGAAGAGAGCGGAAACGTAACGAGGTCTAGTGATTAGCAGATCGTTGTCACTATGCGCCGCTCTTTGGGATCGGAAAAGCAGGAAGGGATTTAAAAACACAAACACGCATTGTCTCTGAACGGTATCGATTAATCGATTGAAAAAATCTGCTCGTACTGGGAATCGTACCTGGGCGGTCCGACACGGTAGCCAACGATGTCGACCACTGTACCACGGACCGGACAAATAAATATTTTTTAAACCATAATAATAATAATGAATTTGAATCGTTTAAATTTTGTACTTTTCCATGAGCTTTGTCGCTAAAGAACATAATTTCACCTTTCGGTATTTTCAGGCATTTCAAGTGCAAGAGTTAGCTTAAACAGAAGCGTACTAAATAGATTTTATCAGAAGCTTTCATGAATAATTAAGAAAATCCATTTCTTAAATTAGTAGTCAACCCGTTTCGAAACTTCGATTTTACCATTTTAAGCTTGGAGAAAAATGACTCGCATAGATATAATGTTCAAATAAATATATTTTCTTGATTGAGTAGGCATTTACTTGGTAGAACTCCATTATAATACGGTAAGAAAAATAACAATGTATTTTAGTTCTACATAAATTATTTTACAGAACTAGTTCTGACGAAGGCGTAAGCCGAAATAGCTATCAACAAATGTATAAAATAATTTATGTAGAACTAAAATACATTGTTATTTTTCTTACCGAAATATATTTTCAATGAAATTCTTGAATTCAATTATAATTGGTCATTTTTTTTTGTATTTTACCAATGGCAAAATGTATAAAAAGTTGAAATCATCGCAAGGGTCACAAAGCACCTTCAATTGGGCCACATGCGGCCCGCGGGCCAAAGTTTGGGTATGCCTGTGTTAGGCGCTATTTACAGAACGGCACGCTTTGTGTGAATGTTTTATAATATATAACGATAATTATTAATTTATATAATGAAGATATTTGGCATTTCATTATTATACAATATCTTATAAGACAAACTGACAAGCGTTCAAAAATTATCCACGAGACCCTTTTGCTTAAAACTATTTTATGCGATTATAAATTATATGATAAATTTGAATATTATATTTAAAAATCAACACGCAGACAATAGTTCACGCATAAAAAAACTTGAAACAGGTAAGGTTAGGTTTAGTTTATATATAATACTATCAATGTTTTCGGCGGGTAACTTTGAAAGTATGACAATGCTTGAGAAGAAAGAGGCGAAACACGAGTCACATACATATTCGAACCCTTAGGATAAAAGACACGTATCTCGATGTCTGTTGGTTTTAGGTAATAAATGCCACTAGATATAACATAATATGTTATGTTATTTGCTAAGTAGAAGTGGATACGATAATAGTTCAATACCGTGTTCATAGTTCGACTAAATATTGAACAACACATCAGAATAAATTACTACAAATAAATCAGAAGGCCTAAGCATCGTCTTTAAAGATAATGAAAAGGCAATTTGTATCTGTTTAAAAAAGGTAATATTGATTACTGGTGAAATCTGTTTTTTGCCTGTCCCCAAAAGTAGAGAATATGATTTCTCTGTTTCTAATGAGCCGTATTATAGTGAGATGAGTTGTCCACCAAAGGGCTGGCGCTAGGGCTTGTCGGTTTTTTGGCCGAATTTACGAACTTAGAAAACCGAGTTCTTTCAATTTGGTAACCGGTTTTAAATATATTTTTTATTATTTAAATATAAACGTTAATATTTTGACTTGAAGCCGCCACCGTCGGTGATGAATGTGTCGAAGTTGATCGGAGCGTTTATCTCAATAAAACCATGGAAGAATCAATAAATAAGTTCCTTGAGAAACCTCAAGAAATAACTTCGAATTTAAAAACATTAAAGGCAGAATTCTCTATCGACGAGTCTACCAACAAAAGGACAAAAAATTTGGATCTGCTATTTGATGCCTAAAAGACTATATGCCCCACATCAGTACCCAGCGAAATGGTATTTTCAATATCAGGGAATTTTGTAACGAAAATTAGATCATCACTAAGTGATCGATCAGTGGATGCTTTGTGTTTCCTTAAAACATATTTTCTGAAGAATAAAACCGAATAATTTTGTTGTATTTTTTGTCGTGTATTATTGTATTATGTATAAATAAACAAAATTAAAAAAAAAAAAATCGTTCACTATTTTAATTTGATTATCCATCTTTTGTAAAACTTCAATATTGGAATTCGAAAACCGGTTATTTCAAAAGTCGGTTTTTGTATAAGCCCTAGCTGGCGCCAAACAAACCTTTTTTCCATGGACACTGACTGGACTTGTCAGATTGTAACTAACCATGCCAAGTTAAACCTTCTTTCAACGTTAACAATTTGAGCTGGGAAAGATGGTTGAAAGGCCCGACCACACTTGTGGACACGACCATTAAGAAAGTCTACATATTTACAACAATAACAAATTAAAAAATAATAAAACTATAGCTATCTTAACTTAACTTGACGTTCAACGAAGGCAGTGCCAAATATTATAAAATGTTATCACACATGAATAATTATTATTTTCCAAAGTGACTTTGCCCTGTCAAGATGTCGCTGTGTGAAATTGATTTTTGGGCGATGAAGCGTAAGAATGTAAATGAGTAGGTGTATTGACGAAACATTATAACAACTACAGTAATTAAACGTGATATTGTTCAGTCAACTGTATTTTTTCGTATTTTAGTTTTATGAATATAATTAATAAAAGAGAAAATCCGACGAGGAGCGGCTTAATAAATCTATGTACTAAAAGAAAAATACCCAGTTCACAAGTGAGGACAAAATAATGATTCCAGTTATCTTAACCCGTTATATGTCGGTAAGTATATGGGTATTTCAATAGGGACGCTCAAAATATGTTACTTTGTCCTGCTGAGTAGATTATTCATTGTTTAGTGGCCAAATTTGAGTCAACCAGTTTGGTAAATAATCGGCCAACACCTACCTGTACGTCATCAAAATACAATATCTGGTGAAAACATTGCTGCTGTGTGTGAAAGTGTACAGGAAAACCCAAGGCAGCTTATTTCTCGTTGTTCACAAGAACTTGGCTTTTCTGCGACTTCAACTTGGCGAATTTTGAATCGGGCCTTATGTCTGCACCCGTATAAAATCCATCTAACCGAGGAACTTCAGGTAAACGACCACAGACAACGCCTGATTGGGTTCTGGAGCAGTTGGAAGTTTACCCAAATTTGTCAAAAAAGTCAACTTTAGCGACATGGCCCATTTTATAATGAATGGATATTGGCAGACATTTGATGCTATATTCCATATTTAATGCCGTAAAATATACTTACAAATGAAATTAAAATTTAGTCGAAATCTCACAAACAACTTGTTTTATTTACATTTCAAAACTAAGTGTCCTTATAAAAAGACCCTTTATAAGAACGGTCGTGCACCGAGGGCCGCGATTTTCTTAGAAAAAATAGCTTCACTTGAAATTCGTTATGCTTATAATACAAAATATGTCAACTGTAATTTTAAGAGATGTCGCTATGTGTATCACATATTGAATGATAAAATCGTCGAACATGTCCAGTATTAGTGGGTGTAAAGTGGACCGCATATATAGAATAATTACTATGTACGCTCATTTTCTATGGTCGGCACTGCGCTCACGGAATTGTAGACCGTATATGTTTCTGGCATACAACCGGTTAAATGATCAGTGCATTAGTATAAGCTCATTTATATATTTGTAGGTAGATGTCGCTTTGAGATTAATCAAGGATAAATAAATTTGACTGATTGTGAGCCAATCACTCCTCGTCTTTATGTAAAACATAAAATAAAAAATGTAGACAAAAATGCATGTGTTTAATGGGTCAGTATCTTATTCGAGTTTTAGTCAGTTAATTAAATAAATGGTCCGTAAATATTATAAACGGTCGGTATCGACTGATTCAGTATGAATGCGGACAGTTATTTAATGAAACTGTTAGTATTTGAATTTAGTCAGCATTATTAAATAAATGGCTAGTTTTAGTTTGATAACTAGTGAAATTGATCAAATATGGTTGTAAGAAGTAAATTTATGGCCAAGACTAAGGCTTACGATTTTTTTTAAATGTTTTATTGTTACTTAGCCCAAACCTAAACTAACCAAATTGTCCTACCACTACTAATAAAAAACCTTTCATAGATATATACTTACCATTTTACAAAAAATACTGACCATTTTCCAATAATATACTGACCACAATTAACTATTTACTGACCGTTTTATAAATTTATTACCGACAAAATATTTAGTTGCCTATAAGTAACACGTAATTTACTAGTAATGTACCGACTTAATCACATACAATATACGAATGGAGGAGTTCATTATAAAAACTTAAAGTACGTCGAATTACAAAAAGAACGACTCCTGTATAAAATTAACATCATACATTTTATTCAAACTATGAATGTCTTACGCAGACTATGATAAAGTTACAAACACATCGAAGCGTTGCCACCCTATTGTTAAACACTTGCATATGTATATTATACATGTAGTAACGAAAGTCATTTGAGCAAATGAAATTAATAAATTACACCTTAAAATGATACCATGCATATTTTTCTAAGCATGGCAACGCTGTTTATTTAAATTTTAAATGAATAAGACACATATAGTACTATTTTCACATGCCATCGTTTGTTCCCATTGCAAAATTGTATATCTGCAAAAAATGCGTTTTCGACATCTTTGAAATTTATGACACTGCAAAAATCGCCCAAACGCATATGACACTCAAGCAATTAAGAAAAGTTATGTTAAAGGTAATGTGTATTAATTATTTTTTAACCATTTGTATGTTGCCTTACATTTTTTTGATTTTTAAGATATTCAATTTTGTAGTGGAGTCGGCGATAAATTCTGATAAAGACCAGGACCGGTTTCGCTCATCGCTAGTGTTGTCAACTAATTTATTTGAAAAATGTATAACCTAACGCCTTTAAAGCGAAGAATATCTTTTGACACTTTTAAGCAGGGCTGTGGAGTCGGTAAAAAAAAGTCCGACTCCGACTTCGACTCTGACTCCAGCATTTACCAAAACCACGACTCCGACTCCGACATTGACCAAAAATACGACTCCGACTCCGACTAAAAAAAGGTTAATATCATCACTTTTTTCCCTAATTTTCCTATTTATGTGTATTCAATTAAATATCAACCCTATCAATCCGGACAAAAGTCAAATTTGACATATTAGATGCAAAAATAAAAAGGTAAATTTTTTCAAAATTTCCGACTCCGAGTATGACTCCGGCCAAAACGCCGAGCCGACTCCGACTCCGGCCAAAAAGCTCCAACTCCACAGTCCTGCTTTTTAGGTTTGAAAAAAGGTTTTTGATCGCGGTAGACCAGTGGTTGTAACGGTAAATTTCACCGTGGCCGCATCGTAAACATAAGGGGTCATATAAAAATGTCTGGTGGCCGGATTTTTTTTTGTTTAGAGTTTGTTGAGTTTGAGGTATGTCAAATCGAACTACACATGGTTGTCAATTTACCATTGGTTTTAATTGTATACGAAACATTTCATTTGCTTCTTGAGATATTGACTTGTAAAACCACATTTTCATATTTTACAATATCAATATTTTCTATGAAGCTGTTCGTGGCCGCAGTCAAATCCACTGGTGGCCGCACATGAGAACCACTGCGGTAGACTGAAAGTTACTTCACGGGGATTTTTCAGGATAACGGAGGTTATTTTGAATTTAATAATTGAGATGCTGTGATGGTAGCAGAATGAATCAATGCTTTCGTCCTGATATTTATCATAATAAGTACATATAATATATACATATATTGTGTTTTATTTATTTAAAAAACGCCTTTCCACCAAGAAATGACAGTTGACATCTTGGTGGAAAGTGTTCAATTCTAATTGGTTGAAACTTTATGGACCTTACTTAATGATTCCAATAAGTTACATACATATATGCTATTGCTGGAAGATCACACAACGTTTTGGTTTTTAGAACAAATCACCTTGAAAATATTCAAGGTTTAAGATAACATCGCAGGATTCATAATGTTATTCAAGGGATCCGGACAAATTATAAAAAGTGAAGGTTCAATGGAGGTTCTGGCGAGTCTCCAGACCAATAAAGGGAAACACGCCAATTCTCGAGACGGAACATCGCCAAAACTGATTATAATCAGGAACATGGTATTGCAACGAATTGGCAAATGTTTACTTAGCCGATATGCTCACATGTATGACGGCTTAACACGGCATTGCGAAATATCCAATATTAAGTAAATGCCAGGGCTGTGCACTATACAGGGAACTACAACTAGAATTACTCGATGTAACGTTTCCGCTAACGACCCGAGTTTCGCCTTTAGCATCGTCAGACATTTCAAGTGCATGAAACTCTGATTTTGATATTGAAATTCCATCGAGTTTTTCAGAAAAAAATCCTCAAGAATATGTGTAATTTAAAAATGCTGTTTTAGCAGAACTGTGGAGTCGGAGTCGGAGGATTTTGGCCGGAGTCGGAAATTTTGATCTTTTTATTTTTGCATATAATATGTCAAATTTGGCTATTGGCCGGATTGGTTGGTTGAAATATAACGTGACGAAATTAGATCGAGAGTCGGAGTTGTGTTTTCGGTCAACGTTAGAGTCGGAGTCGTTTTTTTAGTAAATGCTGGAGTCGGAGTAGTAATTTTTTAACGACTTCACATCCCTGACTTTAAGTTATAGATTTTTTAGTAGAATAAGTTCCGTAGTTCTGTAATCAATTAAAAGTAGTATAACCCTCATATCATTAATAATATAGACAATGCTTCCCTTTTCAATCAATCGTATCGTATACATAAGTAATGCACAGGCATATGTACATACAATATAACAAATACGGTAGGTTTTTTGTATGTGAATACCAATAAAAAAATGTGTCGCATAATTTGTCAACATAGTGTGCCGATGATTTGATTTAAATAAATATTGCCGGATTAAAACCGTAGCGTAATAAATGTTTCATTTGAGGCCATCTTTACGTGTAGGAAATCCACACGCGCCGGATCCTGGCGTCTGTGCCGTCGCATTCGGGCGCCGGCGCCGCAATTACGTAGCGACCTTCACATGGGCTAAAGGCTGTTGTCGCGTCCTTGGAACGCGTTCGTTTTGGCGTGAGTTCGGCGATCGCTACGCCACTACGCCAAGCTCTACGGTTTGGAATGCGGCGGACGTTATGCTAGGGTAGAAAACCCTCTACGACACTTAAGCCAAATGAAATCCACTGACAATTATTATTTGCAAAAAAAAAAGATTCTTGTTTTGTTAACGAGGTTATCATATATATTCAATAAGATTTCAATGGGCGAAGGAATGAAACGTGACAAGATAATAAAATTACATATAGCAATATTTTATACATTGACATATTGCCTTTTAAGCAAATCTGCTACCAATGTGAAGCAAATCGAATTGCATAACTAGAACTGGTTTAATTCATAATCTATTAGTAATAAGGCATAATCTTTCAAATCAAATATAGCAAGAAAAGCTTGTCATGCACTCATGACCACGCTCCACATTTGTGATGTCTTTTCTTCTCGGCTTGATCTTGAGTGAATTAAGGGGGTCTCCCCAAGTGATATTTTGAAACAATCTTTTTTTTTTTTAACAATATTGCGTAGGGAAGATAGTGCGATGTAAACAGACTGCGGAAAATGTAAACAAGGGCTAGTGCATGTCTTAAAGTTTTCGATTCGCGTAAACATTGCGTTTGGATCACGATAGCCGTGTTTTTCAAGGCGATTCACAATTAGACGCTATTAATAATCATCTTATTTCAATTTCCCGCATAAGTTGTATTTTTTTTTTATTTTGATTCGCAATTTCTGGAAGATTGTCAACAAGTTGTTGAGAAAATGAGACGACGATTCACGCCTTTAACACAGCAGCGTTTTTAAATGTTTGCCGGGAGCGTCGTCTTCGGACTAGGTGGTTATGTAAGGCTCTTAAGGTGTACACTGTAAATACTCGGTCTTGGTGGAATTGTACTATAATAAAAACAACAAAAAAAATGTAGTACTTATTCCACATAAAATTTATAAGACCAGGACCGCTCATAACGAGCAATCGATAATCAGTTGAAGTTATGAAAATGTTTTATTATGTAAGACTTGTCTTCTTTGCATGATTTTTTACAGTCGTCGCGGATTGAGATCTGCTTGCTCGAAAAAAAAATATGCCACTATTTCTATTTCGATAGGATGTGACTATCACACGCGAAAGCTTACAATATGGCAAATTGATGTTGTCTATGACTATATTTTATCAGCTATCAATGTTAATTGATACATTTTAGATGAAGATATTTTTAAGTGAACACAAGAATAAAGCAAGCGTAATTGATGAGAGGAGACATCACAAACATCGACGCCCAAGATTTCATATTTTCAAAATCTGCGTGTCCATGGTCGAGTGGTTTCGTGGGTTTGAACTCATTTTTCAATTGATTCCCGTTCGAAGGTATGAATGTCAGTGATGTCAAAAAACAACCCCACTCATCCAGTCGTAAAGCGGACCGATAAGCTTACCACTAGTCTTGTCCCAACCCAATCTAAACCCTACACTAATATCTATACTCGCATTAGAAAATAAAGGTGTGCTAACTGAGTAACATTTTTTTAAATCGTTTGAATTTGTACTTTCTCATGAGTTTTGTCGCTAACGACCCGGGTTTTGGCATCTACAAGAATTTCTATTGCACTTGTCAACCAAACATGGCGCATTATACAGTTAACAGTTACTGGAATTGTTTAAAAGAATTGCCATATTCAACTGTTTGAATGAGAATGAGATGTTTCAACTAGATCTGATCAATTACACGATTGTTTGTCAAACTTATTATTTTGCATTTTTTCAAGCAGTTGGCATTGCCCCATAACTGATGATATTTCCTGACTCTTAAGGAATATATAGAAACAGTGATGATTCAATTTACTATAAGTACAAAGTGAACGGTTTGTTATATCTATCTATGAAATATATGTAAAAATCAATATTTGTTTGTTCGCACCCTATGCGCTGCCATACCGTTTATTTGATTGTAACGAAACTTCTTGCTTGCACTTGCGCGGAGGTTTTTGGGAGAATAAAATTAGGTTACAGTAGTTCTTATATATAAAAATCAATGTTTTTTCATATTTTATGGCAGCGCATTTACCGTACATTTTGACAACTTATTGTTGTACTTGTGCAAAGGTTATAGACATAGTAAAATTAACTTTCAGCAGTAGGCGCGTGTGTCGTACCATAGACAATCCGCAAAAGACAAACAGAAAACGTCAAACGGAAAATGTCATCGATACCGATCAATGTTAGTGAACTCAAATCGAAATTATTGTGCATCCGAAAACACTTCAATAAACACAAACACTTTATTTCTTTGAATAGCATTGCAACGTGTGCCAGGTACCAGTTAGTATCCAATAATAATTAAAAGATGTTGTTAACTTTCATTTAGTGGCGTGTGTGTTGTACCATAGACAATCGGCAAAAGGCAAACGTCAAACGGCAAATGTCATCGATACCGATCAATCTAAAATATTGTGCACCCGAAAGCATTTCAATAAACACTTTCTTTCTTTGAGTGGCATTGCAACGCTTGCCGGGAACCGGATGGTTTATTATAAAATAAGCATGCATCATATACAATTTTCAAGACTAATAAAATCAGAATTTGATTCCAGCTGCACGGCGAACAATATGTAGGTTGCATTTTTCAAAGTGACACTTCGTACTACATTTATAGCATTTTCAATAAAGTGAGCGAGTAAATTGCCAGTAGTTGGCAACGTACCAAAAACAACATGCAGGTAAAAATCAAGGATGGCAACACTTATTCGATTTTAAATTTCGGTTATGTAAAAAAAAAAACAGGTAATTTTTCCACACATAAATAAGATACCAATTTTAGATGGTTTATCCAGGGCTGTGGAGTCGGAGTCGTAGAGTCGGGGCTTTTTGCCCGGAGTCGGAGTGCGGCGATTTGTCCGGAGTCGTACTCTGAGTCGGAAATTTTGAAAAGTTTGAACTTTTTATTTTTGCATATAATATGTCAAATTTGGTCATTGGTCGGATTAGTAGGGTTTATATTTAATTGAATACACATAAATAAGAAAATTAGGCAAAAAAAAGTGACGATATACAACTTTTTTAGTCGGAGTCGTGTTTTTGGTCAATGTTGGAGTCGGAGTCGAGGTTTTGGTAAATGCTGGAGTCGGAGTCGGACTTTTTTTTACTGACTCCACAGCCCTGAGTTTATCTCTAATTACTGTTATTTTAAAATAGCGTTAAAAATATAATTCTTAGGTTGAGATTGTTCATTAATGGAAAAGGCGGATTAAAAAAAGTGTCAAGCTGAGATATGCAGAAATTATCTCAGGTAAATTATTATTATACGGTAGGATAATAACAATGTATTTTAGTTCTACATAAATTATTTTATATATTTGTTGATTGCTATTTCGGCTTACGCCTTCGTCAGAACTATCAATCAATAATTATTATCAGCTGTAATTGCATTCATTAAATACATTTATGATATTCTTTTCAGAACAATAGATCAAATAAAATTTCGATAAAACCAGTTTTTATGTTATACATATAAAAACAATTTAATTTAAATTTTTTCGTACCCATAGATTAACTCTTCCCCATTAATATAAATTAAATGGAGTTAATTAATTTAACAACACAGCTTAAAACCCTCCAAGGACGAGCGTGACCATACGGTCACAATGATCCCTATTTTTTCCAATTTAACAACAACCGACTTGCGTTATTTTGTAAATGTAATGCTATGCAATCAAACGAAATAATGTCGGCGTGCTTTAAAATTTGATCAAATTGTCGTTAAAACACAATGCAAATAATGTGTTTTTTTTGCCAACAAATAAAACGGCGTAACAGAAAATGAACTAAGGCAAGCTTTCTTTTGTGCAAATGATGAGTTTTACCGTTTAAAACGAAAATAATCATAACCGATCTCACTAAATACGAGACAAATACCGGTACCAAATTCGGTCAATTCGGCAACCCTAAATTTTCGATTAAATTATTATTAAAAAAATTCACTGAATTTATATGATACAGCACGGTTGTTCAATGAAAATCAAAACACAGCTGTGCCACCTAACTCTTCTGAGGTCATCAGATGAGATTTTAAATTAAATTTCTGCAAAAAAGCTAAACAACAAATAAACAGCCAGAATTAGGTCACGAAAAAAACATTCGGTGCACCTACAATAAACAAGTTATATTGGTGTGTATGCAGAGGGGAAATACTCATTTGATTATAATTATAGAGGTGTAAAAGAATTTATTTTACACATGGTGCGATGTTATTTTATCAATGCTCTTCGTGACCATCATGAACGTGTATTCAATTTTTATAAGAGCACGAAAGACGAGAAAGATATTAAAGGGTATTTCAATAGGGACGCTCAAAATATGTTACTTTGTCCTGCTGAGTAGATTATTCATTGTTTAGTGGCCAAATTTGAGTATACCAGTTTGGTAAATAATCGGCCAACACCTACCTGTACGTCATCAAAATACAATATCTGGTGAAAACATTGCTGCTGTGTGTGAAAGTGTACAGGAAAACCCAAGGCAGCTTATTTCTCGTTGTTCACAAGAACTTGGCTTTTCTGCGACTTCAACTTGGCGAATTTTGAATCGGGCCTTATGTCTGCACCCGTATAAAATCCAACTGACCAAGGAACTTCAGGTAAACGACCACAGACAACGCCTGATTGGGTTCTGGAGCAGTTGGAAGTTTACCCAAATTTGTCAAAAAAGTCAACTTTAGCGACATGGCCCATTTTATAATGAATGGATATTGGCAGACATTTGATCCTATATTCCATATTTAATGCCGTAAAATATACTTACAAATGAAATTAAAATTTAGTCGAAATCTCACAAACAACTTGTTTTATTTACATTTCAAAACTAAGTGTCCTTATAAAAAGACCCTTTTTAAATGAGTGGTTAGCTCATTGACTGATTAAGATTATACCGACTGTGTATTTTAAGATGAGTGAATGTACTCATCAATTGCCATCATAAAACCAGCTGTTCATATAACACCGCTTTTCACAGAACACACTAATGACAAACTAAGCGAGTCACACCTTTTTTTTGTCTCTTTTACTCAAGTATGTAGCTGGTTACCTTAATTATTCAAATATAAATTAGAAGAAAAAATACTTAAATGTAAGCCTAGGCCATTCAAATATCAGACCTAAATTGCGTACATCCGTAGTTTGAATCACGAAAATTGAAAAGGACAAACATATCAATGATTTCAATCAATAAAAATAGTCACTTCCGAGTTGTTCACTATCGATACTTATAAAAGCATTTTATTAAAAATAATAAAACAATTTTTCTACTTATTCCAAAATTGAAAATCAAGCTGTTGAGTATGCTTGCGTTGAGCGAAACTACTGCTGATATTCATAAATTAATTGTGGAATAAGAATAAACAATGTTTTATTATTTTTTACAGTAAAAATCAGGGCTGTGGAGTCGGAGCGTTTTGGCCGGAGTCGTACCCGGAGTCGGAAATTTTGAAAAGTTTGAACTTTTTATTTTTGCATTTAATATGTCAAATTTGGCTTTCGGCCGCTTTGATAGGGTTGATATTTAATTGAATACACATATAGAGGAAAATTAGGGGAAAAAAAGTGACGATATTAACCTTTTTTTAGTCGGAGTCGTGTTTTTGGTCAATGTCGGAGTCGGAGTCGTGGTTTTGGTAAAAGCTGGAGTCGGAATCGGACTTTTTTTCACCGACTCCACAGCCCTGGTAAAAATAAAGCCGAGGAAAAGCTTGGTATGAAAATACACCAAATCTTCGACTTTTCATGACGTTTTGATGAAACACCTTATTGTAAATCGATACGTAAAATATACCATTATTTTGACATCTATAATCGGAGTCGGATTGCGGATCAAAAAGTTTATTGAGTTTTTTAACGAATGCAAAACTCTGGTTAAATGACAATTTATCGATAAATTATTCCGCGGTTCGAAACCCTTTGCGATAAATTGATAATGGCTTTATTGCAAGGGAAATTCTCATCATTGAATGAATTTCAATATCAATTGTTTGAATTTTGTACTAAATATGATTAATAAACAATAAAGACAGAATACATTTCACATCAAGCACATTCACTAATTCATCAAGATTGCGAAGAATAAAAATTAAACTTAGTGAGTTACTTTTATTCTTATGTATATATGTTACAGTGAAACTGTATTCTCAGTGAAAATGTATCAAGTAATAGATTTGTCACGATCATTGAAATTATTGGCCCAAGTCGATGATTTGCCGGCATAAAACTTTGGTTTGCTTCAATGAACCAAAATCAGTAAGTAGTCCCTTTTATAAAAAGAGAATCGAAGAAAAACACAGACAAACATAGGGCTGACGATAGGGCGGTCAAATTTAATTTCAATGACAGCTTGGAGAAGAATATATTTTCACTGAGAATACAGTTTCACTGTAACATATACATATAGGCGATAAGAACTATTTACTATTCATCAGCTCAAGTGAATTCGTGGCCTTGAAATGCCCGAAGATATCGATGTTAGCGACAAAACCAATTGAAAAGTTAAAAAAAATCAAACGATTCAAATTTAACACTTTTTAAGTGAGAGAAAACGATGTTGGAAAATCACTGAGCAAAGAACAATGGTAATCACGTTATCTAATTACCGAAAGTCAACAAACGATATATCCGTGAATATATTAGAGATGCCAAAAACAATGATAGAGTAGCTATACCATAAGTTCCCAACCGATTTCGGGTGGCGACTCCTTTTTAAGAGCTATGTGACCCGCGACCCCATTACCGCGAAAGAGGCATTTTTAAGAAGTTAATTTTTCAAAAAAATTTTAGTTGACTGTATAAGTTGGCGACCTCACAGATGACCCGTCGTTCGGGTTTGCGACCTTAGGTTATACCTCGCGGGTTCCCATACAAAAAAAAAAAAACATTTTGTGTCATTATATTCATTTCTTTGATCGTACAAAGTAAAAAATTTAAACGAGACATAATATTGTCTGACCGAAATCCTTTTTCGGAAAATAATTCATCAAGGTTGGCAACATTTGGAGTGGATTAAAAAAAAAACAATTTTAAATTACCTGTGCCCAATTTCTCTACGGTCGAGCCAAATATTTTCCGCCGCATAAACAGCCTCGGCGTATCCTTCCAGATCGTACTCGCTCCGATCCTCTCCGGGCAGGAGCGAGCCGGCCGAGGAGAGGCGCCGCCTGTGCGCGAACCTTCGGTGGGCTGAGTCGACGGCCGCCGCTATCTCGGGGTCGTCCTCCTCCAGGGTGAAGCTGACCGGGGGCCGGGACTTGGACGAGGAGTTCGCGCGCGCCCTCAGCTCGCCGGCGGTGATCGGAGGCGTCACCGGATACACCCCGACGAACGTGGACACTGGCGACGTTTCCGGCATTACGGCAAACACTGAAGTTACTTGAAAAGTTTTATCTTCTTAAAAAAATACCTTAATGTTAGCACACTCGCAAGTTTTTAAGCCGAAAAGAAATGTTTGTTATTTCACAGTTAGTTTCATCAGTCACGTAAATAAACGTTTACACCTGTAATAATAATGTTTTATAGAAGTCAAATAATGAACAAGTCATTGAAATTTGTTTCGAATATTTTAGAATCGCTTACACGCGATGCTTAATTATGTGAGCATCTTTAACCTTTTACACACCATCCTACAGAAATAACGCGTCAAACCGCGGTTTAACCTTAGTCGACCACTTTGAATTGACATTATTTAAACCGACGTTGATGGTGTTATGCTTATGAATATTTAAATCGTTTTCATATTTATTTACCTAAATACTTAAAATACTCTACTAGCCGTCGCGTTGCATGGCAAAGCAAATATTTTTATATTGTGTACATGTGAAATGGAAGATTATTTTGTTGGCAGTAAAACTTGTATCAGATAATGTTTGAATTGAATTACTATCTTAGAGAAGCGGTGTGGGGACACGAGAGCTAAACAATGGATCATTTCGATTTATTTCAAAAATTCCTTACACAGCGGATGTGGTCGAGGGCACTATTGCCAAGCCACTCTGAAAATGCCTTCAGAGAAAATGAAAAAAAATATGGCGAAATACAGGATTGTCTTTCAATGTCACTCGAGCGGGAAGCGATTACTCAGGTCAGTTCGACTGGGAAGCTAATAGGGTAAACTGTAAGTGCTTTCTGCAGATTTGCGACGTCATGCCGATCTAGTGATTTGATTTATTCGAAGATGTATGGATACAGGGTCATTTTTAAAATTATAGACATTCACCTTCGAGCCAATAGGCAAGCCGAGTAAACTATTGAGAAATATAATAAAATTTTGAAGAATGTCTGACAACGTTTAATTATTAAATCTTGAAAATGAGAATTCAGTAAAGGATACTACCAATTGTTTTGCTCAAACCTAATTCAAATGCTGAACTAACAAGAACGGTGTTGTCATTTGAAATACCACAAAAGAAACGCAACAAAACATAAATTCATCGAATAAAGTGACAGTGGAAGTTCTAAGAAAAATAACGTACACAATAAATAATAAACATCTTTTTTCTCAGATTTACAAAACAACGCAAAGCTGTTTTCAATAATAAATACTATACATAGCCGTTCGCTTTTTTATTCATTTATAATATGTACGTTGAGGCTCGCAAGGGTCTAGCGATCATACCGGGACCGTACGGGTTAATTCATAATTCGTAGGTCGATATAAGGTTAGGTAATGTTTATTTAAATTTGAATGTTCTTCAATCGTTTCAAAAAAAATCTGCTACAGGTCTGCAGCCGCGTAAACATTACGTCAAAATTAGAGACTCCAATTACTCGACATCTCAACTACTCGAGTATCGAGTAGTAAAATTTGAAAATACTCGAGTATACTCGAGTAGTTTTACATGTACCAAAATATGTATTATTAATTCACACTTGTGTATGTAAATATATGATACATAAGCTTATTTCATTTCACTCATACATTTATTTAAATTTAAAAAAATAGAGAATTAAGCGTAACAAATTTTAAATTGGTTCGAAGTTTTGTATTTTTTTTTCAATATTTATCTTGTCTCTTGTCATTGAAAAGATAAGTAAGCAGGACCCAAAGCAAAATTAACAAAAAAAAAATTACGCACTGTCAACGAGTATTACTCGAGTATTTTTCAAAATACTCGAGTACTTGAAAAATGGACGAGTATATTCGAGTATCGAGTTTTCGATATTCGAATTGGAGTCTCTAGTCAACACGGATAGATTACTGTAGCCATGGCAAACATGGGTACAATAATACTACGCATTTCTAGGGCTACATTTCAGTCAACATCAGAGGGAAATGTATCAAAGCGTTTCCTTCATTTTCGAATCAAGATTTTAGGATGAAAGTGAAATGTTTTCAGCATAATACCAGAGTAAAATATTTTATTTCTATTTATACGTTATTACGCGGTGTTTTCATAGCGAATCGTTGTATTATAAATATATTATTTTTTCTGTAAAACGCAATATATCCGCGACCCATGCGATAAGATAATGAACTATGTTTATTGTTAATTACTGGCGATTTAATTAATAAACTATCAATGCAAACGAATGATTTCACATACAAGTCGTATATTCAATATAATATTATAAATAACTATATTATATTTATGCAAATAATTCAGAAAGCCTACAATTTGTCTGAACATCCCTAAAGATAACTCTATGATTACTTTTAAGGTGTTCACTGTCAATACTTGGTGGAAAGGCATTATAATAATAATAATAATACATTTTTAGTACTTTTTCCACATAAAATATATTAGATCAGGACCGGTTTCGCTCATGGCGAGCATTGTCAACTGACTCATTTAACTCTATGATTGACCAAACCATTCTACTTTTGTTTCCAATTTCGTGACACGTTCTGATTTTTACACCAACCATCATTTTCTTTTACGTCTTTATACCACATGTACCTACATGATTTTTATAGAAATATTTTATTGCTAGCCATATGACTAGAAGAATAATGTGACAGCATTAGTTTAGTTTCGAAAAATACGGAATAGTTCCACTTTTATTGATTGATTGAGTAGGCATTTACTTGGTAGAACTCCATAATAATACGGAAAGAAAAATAACAATGTATTTTAGTTCTACATAAATTATTTTATATATGCGTTGATAGCTATTTCGGCTTACGCCTTCGTCAGAACTATCTATATAGTTCTGACGAAGGCGTAAGCCGAAATAGCTACCAACAAATATATAAAATAATTTATGTAGAACTAAAATACATTGTTATTTTTCTTACCGTATTAGTTCCACTCTTCATACTCATACTGTATGTTACGGTAAATAAATTCAATAAACCTGCAAGCCTTTGACACAGCTTGTAAAATTATAACAATATAACGAAAACACACTTATAATACACATGTTAGTACTTAATTCTCAGAATTAAATATTGTGAGTTGAGCGTTCCGCGGGGTCTGAAAGATTGAATACCGAAATTGTATAATATATATATAGATTTAAAGCTGTGGAAATAGCCAAAATATTTATGAAATCTATCGGCGAAAGAAAAATATTACGATTTTATTAAAATTATTATTTAGCGAATGATGGAATTCCGAACATTTTTTGCGGAAAATATGCATGTATAAATTTTCTCTTTTTAATGTCAAAAGCTCGCCTGAAGTTTGCTTGGAACTTCAATATTTAATTTATTACAACGAAGCTGTATTAACTTATATTGAAAATGATATCGTCTTTGCTATGGCAAAGATACGCGAAGTAGAAAATGATATTTTTGTATTTTTTATAATCAAAATTGTTCCACTTTAAAACATTATCGTCTGGCAATATACAAAATCATAACAACAATGTCAAATTTGAATCGTTTGAATTTTGTACTTTTCCAGGAGTTTTGTCGCTACCGACACGGGTTTCTCATTTCGGCATCTTCATGCATTTCAAGTGCACGGATAGTAAACAGTTTACAAAAATAAAAGTAGATTTCTAAGTTAAATTGCCATCAACGTAATCTATATGAATTAGCGAAAAATTTGATATTTTGAAAATAAAATTTTTGTAGTATTGCAAATACAAATTACCAGATAATAACATAGAAATATCGATAAATAAATCTAGGGTTCTATCCGATCTATTATTATTGAGTTGAATGATTACATGTGTTACAAAAATGTCGAGATGCACACGCATTCTTTGATCAACAGTTATTTTATTAAAAAAAAATCAACAATGTTTTAATAAAAATAATAATTCATTTTTTGTACTTTTCCCACATAAAAATTATTTGATCAGGACCGGTTTCGCTCATGGCGAGCATTGTCTCAAAAGTTCGTACAAAGTCATCGAAAAAAATATTCACATTAATGCATTTTCGTTGTTTTTGTTAATTACCATATGAGAAATGCTTATTTCAATTGCCTTGGAGGTCGCGCGTCAAATGGCTTTTATTAAAATTGGTCGCCACCCAAAAAAAGCTGAGAACCTATGGTTTAAAGGTTAAGTGGAGCTGTGAACACGTATGTGATTTTAATACGCATCAAAATATCTTCGTACCCACTTCTATAGATTTGACTCTTAGACACAACGTTACCGTTTTAGCACCGGCGAAAATCGAGATCCGTTTTATTTTTCCTTCGGAGCCGAATATGATTGCATAAAATTGTATGGTTTCTCACTGAATGAATATAATCAACTAATTCAAGAGTCTCGCAAACAAGTTAATAATTGCACTGATGCAACCGTCAAAACGCGCGCGATCTCGGGCAAATCTTAGACGGAACTGACCGAAGAGCCCCGCGAAGCAAAACAATAATATATCGCGGAATCTAGAAAGTAATCGCCGCCTTATCTGCCAGGGAGGCAGAACCGAGTGTCACTGTTGCGGTACGGGACGCGGACGACCGGCGTGCGCTAGCGATAGTGGAAGTCTGAAATTCACCTGATACCAGCTAAAAGAATTCCCCACTTTTTTCCCTATACGCTATGACTTTTCAAAAATTTAAAAGGGACAATACCGTAAAACTACTTACGTTATTTAAGGGTTAAGATGTCTTTGATTCTTTATGAAATCAATCCCATGTAAATTACCATACCACATGGTTTTTAGAGCGTATTTACGAATCCTCGATAAAGGTTGTCACACACAGTTTATAATATTATGTCAATTTTGCACCCCAATTGGATATCAAAAAAAATATTTTTTATTGATTTTTCTTATGATTTTATGAATAATTTTTATTTATTCAATTGCTTTAAAACTTATATACATGCAAAATAATATTTACGTTAATATTGTGAATATTTTATCAAAAGCCCTGAAAACCTCTATACACCTTTTGTTGAATATCTTTTAAGAAAACTATTAAAACGAAAAGTTTATATTCATTTTGTGAGCCGTAAGAGTTGTCGGATATATATTCGATGTGATAATTTGAGAAATATTATTTTTTGACAACTTAAACATAGTTGTCCACCGGTGAGTTCTTAGCTGTCAGAGCTTTTTCTTATGCAACACACCGGTGTGTCGTTAGCTTTAGAACGGTTAAAAAGGCGAAGGCGCCGGGCTTGCGAATAGAGGGCCGATTAACCGGATAGAATAAACACAGTAAACAAGACATTACAATGCTAATTACAGCTTCTATGGATGCACCATCATTACTTGGCCGCCGCCGAATTCGGGACTAAAATTGACCCCATAGAGTAGATATCTTCAAACGCCACTTAAGTTGTATTGTTTTAGTAAAAATATCTTGCATATAAAACTGTTGAAGAATATAAACAATTTTCGTTGGGTATTACACATCATTCACGCGATGGTGGCGCCCTCGCTAGCGGTCAAGTTATAATGGTACATATTTCGTTGAAATAACACGGTCTACTGAAAAGAACAAAAAAACGTCGTTTCCATTGGAAAATTGAATACAGGTTCTCGACATTGGACATTTATTTATACATAATTATAAGACATGCAATACGCTTACAATTTTTGAAGTGAACAATTGAAGAATCGTGTCCATAATGACTGGTAAACGGTCTCGGTTGTAAGTCGAGGACTACCTGTATATGTACAAGTCGCCCTTCCGACTATTTCACACACATAACTAACAAGAGGTACCTTTGGTAAATTAAGATATCTTGCTGATGACTTAGAACAGCTAACCTGACTGAGCCTATTCGGCGACTAAGCCAACCAGTCCAGTATAAGTACGAACATATCAAAGGGTTATTTTTTACTTTACACCATTATTTACAGTTTTTGTCTCAAATTTGAATTCTGTACTTTTCCATACGCTCTGTCGATAACTACCCGGGTTTCGCCGTTCGGCATCTTTCGGCATTACAAGTGCACGATAGAACTTGTGCACTTGAAATGCATGTCAAAGCTTACGGAAAAGTACACAATTCAAAGATTCAAATTTGATATTGAAATTCCATCGAGCACCTAAACTCTTATAAATATATATTGTTAGCAAATAATGCTGATTCACCATACTTTGCACTTTACATCACAAATTTTTATTCAGATAATTACCATTACTATCAAATTAAATGTGCGAGTGACAGTGTTGATAAATTATTATATCATACATAAAAAACAAGACAGTTTTCGACCATTTAAAATTGAGTTGCGAGACAATTTATTTTTAAATAAAAATATTCATCAATAATCTTGTTTTGATAGCTTTTCAAAATTTTGGCGACTTCTCAATTATAATGATAAATTTTTGTCTGCAGGCACGACCGAGCAACTGCGTTTTTTAATTTTACACATACGAAATCCACGTATTTAAGTCACAATATGACATTAATTAAGTAGATTAATTAGATCGTTTAAAAACATACCCGTATCCCTCTCCATGAACCCAAATTGCTACATTTCATCCAATTACATGTCGGGTCCTATTCTTTCAAACATGTTTTTTTAGACATTACCAATCAAGTAAAGAAGGTCCTTGCTATCCGAGGGTAAATTGACACTTAATAGCAAATCCGTTTTGAACGGGTAACAAGAAAGGAGTGAGAGGTGATGATGTGAGAAGAAATAAGAGTATTAAGTGTCAGTTGATGACTGCGTTATTGCGCAAGAATTTTAATCGTTTTTTTGCAAATTTGTCACGGATAACGGATAACGAGTACATGCTCGGATTGCGAGCACCGCAAAAAAAGTTTTTTTAAATAAAAACTGGTTGTAAGTAAATTTCTCAATCTCAATCTCGAAGAATGTATAAAACGGAATGAAATAGCAAGTGTGTATTTTTTATTGATAAGCTAACAGCTGTTCTTTGGACGTCGCGTATTCAGAATCGAATTGGTGGAGTGAAAGCATCTAAGCCCATAAATTAATGTAAAAGTGTCCATTTGGGGTCTTCAGCATTTGACTTCACAACCGAGTAGAAAGATAACCCGGAAAAGTTCACCATTCGGTTATAGGACTGTTATTAGATATATATTTTCAAAACAGAAAAACATGGCGGACTCGTCAAAATCAAGTCGAACTATTAAATTATGTTTTTCTTTGATTATTACAATTCGATAAAGGTCGACAAAAAATAAATACGTTTGCGAAACAACGGATTGGAATGAGTAAAAAATAGCATAGTCATCCCTTCTGGTCGAAGAGCGACTGTCCGGCTATAAGATCAGATGGTCTTTGTTATGAGTATGGGTTAAAACCTGATTTGGACATTGTTTAGATTTATTCAAAATTAGAATGTTTTCATAAAAATGGACTCGTCCAATTTAGCAATAGACTAAATGCAGTTTGTTATCAGAGAGAACCGCTGATAATTGAAACGTGAATGGCGCAATTTTATTGCAGTTCTCTACCTTTTTTAATGTTCTCTGCAATACGTTTTGCGGCAACAGCTGAACAATTTAACGCTCGCTGTATTTAGAATTTTCAACAAAAATAGAAAATAACGCGAATTCAAACGTTCTGGTACGAAATCACTGGAAGGCCACATGTAAAACTTAAAATAGCGTCGCTGTTTTCTGTCAAACATGGCGGTATTTATATAAAATTCATAGACAATCTTATAAATATGAGACGAGAGGGCTAAACGAGTATCTATGTGTTGCAATCAAATGAATTCTATTATCGAAATTTGAAAATGACAAACACAACTAGTGTCCCAAATTTAAAATACTAACGCTGGTACTTTCAGAGGAGCCGTATCTAGATAAGTGGTTCTCATGTGCGGCCACCAGAGGATTTTGCTGCGGCCACCAACAGCATCATAGATAATATTGATATTTAATAAAAAATAGGTTTAAGTAAATTTGTCAACAAAGTCACTACAATTAAAATATTTTGTATGTACTGAATTGTGCAACAAAACATGTTAGTTAATCATGCTAGGTAAACATGCAAAAACTCAATATGTTTAGGTCTTTTTGGCATAAAAGAATCCACACAAAAATTTAGTGCGGCCACCGACATTTCCGTATGACCGCGGATGTTCCTAATGCGGCCACAGTCACATTTCACGTGAGAACCACTGATCTAGATAAATTAAACGTTATAAGGTCACGTCATGTTTGGCCATACCTGAAATTTAAAATTATCAACATTAAAAAGAAAAGTTTTTCGTAAAACCTAAGAATTGATATGTGAAATCAAAGTGTGTTAAAACAAAAATGATTCTTAGGAATTTGAATTATTCACTGATTCGAAGGTTCGATCGCACAATGGTTTTTCATATTAAATGCAATTGTTTAAATAATTCAAGCCAAGAAAGTGAAATTCAGGAGCAGGTTGGTAAGGATACAGAAGATATTTTCTTTGGTTTTGTAATAAATCTGGTGATAAGATAATAAGTTATAGAAGAAAACGGTTTTTTAAATATATATTATGCACGGAAAGTAAAAAAATATTTCAAGCACCATCTTTCGATATTTTAACTATTTTTCATAAAACCTTCATAAGAATATATTGTGAGAAAAAACAAACTCATTGACTGACATCGCATGTCGAACACGCTGTCAAATTGATATTTTTTTGCGGCCCTGTCGAAATCTGTATCTTTGTATTTTTTATTCGTACATTAAAAATAACACAGATAAGAGTAGAATGTAGATGAATATTAGCCATGTCCACAACCTATGTGCTTAGAAGAAGTCACTAGTGTTTCATTTTAGGATGTATAGTAAAAAAAAGTATTTGTTTTATATCGGTTGTAAAAGCATATAAAAGGAATAGAAAAACAGATGCCGTAAAATGGGTAAAAAATGGATCAGACTCTGGTATTCTTCGCATATATTCGCGGGGTCGACAGATTGGTCCCGTGGGACTTAAAGGGTGGATGTCCGATTTCTAGGATTGGATCGCGGTATAGCCTTGTTTGAATCTGAGCAACTGGAATCGATCTATCATTTTATCAGCTGAATACGTGGTTACTTTTTATAAGGGCAATTGCATATGTTTACTATGTATATTATTAGAAACTTTCACAATATCAAAAGTTTGTTGTTGATTAGGCGTATTGTACATAATTAATTAGGTTATCGTTATTATTTTATGCCAGTGTAGGATTGATTGACGTCATCGATGGATGCTGTTGTTGATAGTTACATTTCAGAGAAAACAACAAACTATGACGTCTTGAATATAATTGATAAAATATCTAATAAAATTGCCAAATGCACAATTTCATACAAAAAACAACAAAGTATATTGCAGGAAAATCTTACAATGTATTCAATTAATGTTAAGTACAATAATATGTATTTCAAACCGTAAACCGATTTGATACAACAGCTGACAGCTCTATTATCCGACTTGTTATGTAACTAGGCATAGAATAGAGAACAAATATTCATAGAAAATGCGAATCCCGGATTGTTAGCGAAACAACTCGTGGAAAAGTACAAAATTCAAACGATTCAAACATGTCTTTTAATTTGATGCCATTGGATTTTCTAAAATCATTATAATATGTATATTGTTCGACCCGTGGTGCAGTGGTCAACGTCGTTGGCCCGGGTTGAAATCCCGGTACGAGCAGATTTTTTCAGTCGATAAATCGATCGTGTTCGAAGGGCATGGGTGTTTGTGTTAGTAAAAATCCCTTCCCCCCTACGGATCCCAAAAGCGGCGCGTAGATTACGATAACGTAGAAACGGCGATTAGCAAGCCACTAGTCTTGTCTTCGTCCTCGTATCCTTTCAATCTATAGTCTCTTTAAAAAGGAGGTTGAGCAAATGAGTAACAAGCAGTTTTTTGTAGAAAAAATATGTTGAGATAAACTCAGTGAGGAATCTATATGCTCCAAGTTGGGAGCAGTGTTCCCTTTAAGCTGTGCGCTTACTGCGCGCACATATTAAAACAGAGCGCACAAAAGTTACACAAGCGTAGGATGTAAGGGCGCTAGAATGAATTCCTAGCGCTGAGTAACATGATATTAGTTATGGACGTTATTAAAAATGAATAGTTTCGTTGAGAAAGTCAAAATACCACTATGTAGCGCACAAAACGTTTGTAAAATTAGAGGGAACATTGGTTGGGAGTAGGGTTTCCAAGTATTCGTCAAACTCGACTATTCGGATATCGAATAGTAAAACTTAAGCTATCCGGATATATTCGGATATCCGGATAGTTTTGACACGGCTTAACTGATGTGCAATAGTATTAGAATTATTAACTAAAGTATGATTTTTAAAAAAAATCTAAGGTTTTAATTAACAATCGTATAGCACACAAATAGCGATGTTGCACGTTCAACGTTTCCTTGTTCACTTACATATATACATTTTATAATAATTTAAGACTAAATCTTTTAGTTCTACATAAATTATTTTATATATTTGTTGATAGTTATTTCGGCTTACGCCTTCGTCAGAACTATCTATATAAGCGAAAGAACTAAAATACATTGTTATTTTTCTTACCTTATTATATTGGAGTTCTACCAAGTAAATGCCTACTCAATCAATGAACTAAATCTTTTCCCACTTTTGTAAAATCTTTGATAGAGACAAAACATATAAATACACATTTTAATACCGTTCCATTGTATTACAATATATAAAATTCGCAGCTGCATAAAAATGAAATTATGGCAATAAAGGTTTCTTTTAGACCCGACTCCTAACCGGTTCGTTAGAATAAAGTACTGTGATAAGAAATTGATAGCACCCGAGTTGGGCGAAGGCAAAAAAATCACAACCTGGTATATTCATAATTCTTCTTGAAATGTGGAGAAATTGTGATTGTGACTCGAATACGAATACTATCCGGATATCCGAATTGGAATCCCTAGTGGAGCCGACATGGTAAAAAAAAAAGAAAAATAATATGCAGACTTTTAATTATGTAAGGATATTTTCAGATGTTATTATATTGTTGTTTAACCACTGGCGTAAGAGCGGCCCCGTGTGGAAATCATCATCGTGAAGAGTGATGATAATATTCATGGCGAATTATCGGAATGGCAAACGCATTGACCCGCGCGCAATAATATACACACATTTTTATTTAAAGATTATCTTATTATTTTGCTCAACTCATTAATAAAACGATGAGTAAGGTTATGTTAGACAGAGCAGGAAAATAAGGCTATCACTTTATTGACCCTTATACACCCAGAGCAGTAATAGTGCACACTAATTATTATAACCAATGCACCATTGCCGACACTTATATAGAGATTTTTGCTATAGCGTATGCGGCGGTTTTTCGTATAAGGCACGGGTCACTTACTTACAAACTAAACACTTATAATTTTACTAGTGTTCGAACCCGGCTTCGCTCGGACCAGTTTGGGGTTATGTTCAGCTCGGCGCGTAAATTCAGACGGGCCAAGTTGAAACAACTTTTTTCAAAATTCAAAAGTCTAGGTCAATTAAAATGGAATTAAAATGAACATTTCAGACTGGCATTGACATTTCACAGCCCCTTTCATATATTGACAGCCCCATTCTCGCCCATTAAAATGTCCAAATTCAAGGAAAAAATCTAATTTGCTGTCAAAGAAATGTCAAATAATACCTTCACGTAAATAAAAACATTATTATGTTAATAAAAACCGGGAAAAGTTCAGTAGAAGACTAATTTATTACATTTTGACTAAATGTCTTCACCGATAAAAATTCAAACATATTTTCTTTCATATTCGTTTTTATGGCAACTTAATGACCAACAATGCAAAAGGGAATTACAGACCCACAGACATACATACGCCGTTTCGGTTTTATATATGTACTACTCGATACTCAAGTAATTGGAGTCTCTACACACACATTGATAACGAAACGAATTTACCGTCGAAACTTTCGCGAGCGAAATCAATTCGTTTGTTTGAACTTGCAACAACAATGCAAAAGGGAATTACAGACATACATCCCCCGTTTCGGTTTTATATACAAGATTTAGAATATAAAAAATGGAAAAATGTTTGATTTGCTTCAAATCACAAAATACAATTGAAAAAATTAATCCCCAAATTTTGTATGTGTGCCTAAGTTTATATAGCGTACTCCCTATCCTCCCGCTATAGCAGGGCTGACTGTACGAGCTTTGGCGTCACCGTTCTGAGATTTTCTACATTATTTTTTTTGATACGTTTAATCTAGTCAAATACATTATAGATTCATGTTTTTTTTTAAAATATTTTAACCTCCAGTCCAGTTTACAATGCGAAGTACACCCAATCCTCTTTTTGCACGGGGATTAAGTTCCAAAGACTAAGGTGCCTGTACAAAAATGGTAGATAGGTTCCATTACAGTGAAACCTATATCTATCGTTTTTGAAGGGACCATAAAAATAAAC
Source organism: Himalopsyche kuldschensis (assembly GCA_028554975.1). NCBI lineage: Eukaryota > Metazoa > Arthropoda > Insecta > Trichoptera > Rhyacophilidae > Himalopsyche > Himalopsyche kuldschensis. The sequence goes on along the minus strand of JAHFWI010000010.1, from coordinate 19,718,975 downwards.
TATGGATGCGGGAAAACAATGAATTCGGGAATATAGAAAAAAACACATTAATTAATATTTTATGATTTATTTGCACATACATATTCTAAAAAATCTAAAAACATATGTATTTCAGGTATAATTCAATTTGTTTAAATAAAAAAGTAAGCTTCATGGAGACAAAAAAAAATACCTTGTATTGTATATAATCTTTCATCGACATTTGATTTTTGGCCGCGAAATTTAAACGATTAATGCGGCAAAATGATGCACAGAGAAATGACAAGATGCAATCTTTTTTTACGTGTTTCGTATGAAATTAATTCGGGACAATGGGTATGGTCAAAAAATTGCGCCTCCCGAAAAGAACCCTCGGCAATCGCAAAATTGCCCACCCGGAATCCGGATCTGCCGTCAGTTGATTTGTATCGATAAAGAGTGCAGTGGACGATCTTTGCAGGGGGTATCGAATCGAGACCTTAGATGGCCCGAACGACCCCGAGTCAATATTTATTGTGCATGCTATATGTACCAGTCGTGGTTGCCCCCCCCCCATGAATGCTTCGAGTGATAAAATGTTTGTTTATTAAAGAAGAATGGAATAGTCATAAGAAAGTATCGTAAAGTTATTAAGAAAAATATAAAATGTTTTTTTTTTTGTGTCAGGGTCGAACTGAGGTGGAGCAAAATCAGTTTGACCCGAGTACGCACATGTAAGGAGAGCGGTATTAATGAAGTGATTTCCCTTTGACTATGTATTTTGTATTTTTACCATTCAATATATAATGTTTATAAGAAGTTATTATCAATATGTCAGTTCTAAATAAGTAGTAGTAATTTTATTAATAACACTATGTTTTTCAAGAATAAAATTTTTTCAATCATGATATTATTTAATAGACGTTCATTGTTTTACATTTTACAATATGACATTTTTTATACATATTTTTTTTTATAGAATAAAAAAAAATATTTATTTATTATAGCTAATGCCATTGCGCCAAATATTTTTAATTGTGAAAACCATACGAGATAAACTCGATGATAAATAATGAATCAGTAGAGAACAACTCAACGAAAATTTACATACACCCAGTCCAAGGTCTCTTTATCGATTGAAAAAATCTGACCTTGCAGGGAATTGAGCCTAGGCCCGCCTGATCGCTATGGCAAAGCTCTTGCCACTAGACCGCAGGGACATAATATAATTATAATTACAATAACAATGGGATGATATGAACTTTTATATATAAATTAAACGAAAATCTTGCAGTCAAAATTCTTATACATATAACTAATGTTACTAAAAAACTTTTGAGTTAAAAGATACTATCTGATGCTAAAAAACTTGGATATTTCGTCTATATTTACAGAACGACAAAAGTATGAAGCACCATTCGACTTACAGTTACAGGTCTTTGAAATAAAGCGGTCCAATAAAAGAATGCGTACATATTTTTTCTATAATGAAATATTTTGTCAAACAGAAATAATTATTTCCTACCAACGGTATCGGATTGCATACGGTCCATGGACTAAACAATTATACCCAACCTTCACAGATTCGTCGCTACTTTCATTTGCGCTAACGTTAATGAGAAAGGTTCAAAAATAAAAAAAAGTCAGTCGATAGCCAAAGGGCGACCGCGCTCTCAAAACCTGCCACCGTCTATTATCAAAAATAGGAATTGTGTACTGTACCAAAGCAGTTGTCAGTGACTTTTTATCGCAATTACTTGTCCCAACAACTACACAACTTAAATTAGATTTTCATATTAGTTTTGTAGTTAAACCATGAATATATTCAATCGAGATTATCCTTATCAAAACAGGGCAAGTAGACTATATACATACTTGACGCGCTACACAATTCATTTTTTGCTAACAAAAGCTAATAAAAAAACGTTATCACTGGGTACTCAAAGCATATCACACGCGAATTACTACGCTCCATTGCTGAAAGTGGCTAAGAGTGTCTGTTGGAGAAAGCATAACCAAGGGCTGAGTTATTACGGATTTATTACGGATGCGGAGCTGTGAAAAATCACACGACACATTTACAGTGAAACCCCGATTCTACGTTTTCAAGGGACCGTATAAAACAAACGATAAATGCGGGAAAGTTTTAAATATGAACTAAATGCCGGGACTAAAGAAAATGAATGCACCACGCGGGAAACCGTATAATGCGAGAACGTAAGATCGGGGTTCCATTGTAATGAAATTCAATTAATCGATTGTATTAAAAATAATCCCACAGTTTTAGTACTTATTTCACATTGAATTTATTGAGATCAGGACCGGTTTCGCTCATTGCGAGCATTATCAACTGCAGCTGAACTGAGTACTAAAAATGTGTATTATTATGCCATTCCACCATGTATTAACAGTGAACTTCTTAAAAGCAATCGATGGTTTATTTTAAGTCTAAAATGCATGTATGCATGTATGCATTCTTACATACGCTTTTGAAATGCTTCATTGAGTTTCTCGGCCCCTTTTTTCTGGATAGAGCTAAGACAGGATTAGTAGTAAGCGTATAGTAATTTGGTATCACTATACATGACACGTTTTGCCTGAAGAATAATTCATTAGCTTAGCTTGGTCTTTTGAAAAAAGAACATGTTTCAATTATTTTCAGTTCGTTGTCGAGTATTTAAAAAAAACATGTTACATAGTTGAAAAGATAGATGGTGCAAAAGTCGTGTTTTCTTTAAGTGAGATAATGTCCAGCATATCAAATTACAATTTAATGACAACTAGCGACATCGATTGACAACATTAGCTACTTGATGCATATACAAAAAATAGACAACAGTATAATCATTCCATTTATTGAGGTCGTGCATAGGGCATGAATAAAATATCAAACAGATGTTTTTAAATAACAGATGTTTTAATTACCGCACGTTTAAATTTAACACTATATGGTTATCAAATATTTTTTATTATTTAACTATTTTTTTATACATTTATTATTGATTATTTCTCAATACTTATTGACGAGTAAAACATTAAAATTTATCTTCTTCATATCTAATGAGCGTCACACTTGCCAGTTGTTACAAATTATTTTCAATAAAACATCGTTGCTTAGTTATTTTATTCAGAGCAAATATGCCAGCAGTTGTGTTTGAAGTGTTTTTGTTTTGATTTTTTCGTAATCATGATATTGCATTCACGTATCTATTGATATGTAGCATCATGTTTCAAAATCTCCAATATTAAATTATTTAATTTTTTAAGGTAAATATATTATTTTAAAATTGTTTAGATTCAATTCAAGATTGACAACTCGACTTTCCATTAATACATTCCTAACTCAAAAAAACAACTTTGGCAATTACTCCTGAGACACTCCTTGCAATCATCGGTTGAAAGCGTTTAAATTTCTAGTGCCACCAGTTAAACGGGCTGTAAATCTGGAGCAAGTGAAATTTGGAAAATGTTCACCCAGTCTACTTTTTACGCGATTTCGGCACCTTTGCATTCTTTAACGCGATTTTTTTTCGAAAAACTTCTTGACATAAGAAATGGCGAACGATTATATCAGATGCAAGCCGGCAGTGACAGCACCAAATACTCCTATAAGTGAATACATTAGGCGAGGATACATGGGATCTGCTTGAAGACCAAATTATGTTTTTGATACTTTTTTACGAGATATTTTGATTATTGGAACTAATTTATCAATTTAAGGTTATTTTTATACGCGTCATTTTCTGGAACCAATGCATCGCGTAATAAAAAGGATTGGGCGTATAGTACGATTGTGATCCTCTGTAGATCTTTCTTAAAAGTGTACCACAAAAGTTTCTTGTAATGGTTGTTTGTTTTACTGAAGATTTTTTTGAATTTGGAACATGTATTGGAATAAACAATAAATATAAAAACAAAAGAAATTTCAACTGTGCTCCAGTAATGTCATAATTACAACAAATAGATAGGCAAAATAGTTTAAGTGAAAAAGTAGTTCACAAAAGGAAGGAAGTTGTTGCATGATAAAGAGCATTGAATTATGTTCATAAGTAAGTGATAGAGTGTGCTAAAACTTACTGGCAGCTGCCAACTTTAGATTAATGGGATATAAAGCTCATATACATATCATCTAGAAATTCTAGAACAGTTTTTTTTCTCAGTCAACAGTATTTTATGTCAATAAGCAATGGAGACTATCTATCATGTCTAAAAATAGTCATAACATAATTTCATGTTCAAGTGGCGTTATATGATTACTTTGTCACTAAGCCAATAATAGATCAAGCATGAAAAGAGCGTTTTTCTACTCTTTGTTTCATTAACTTGGCAAGAACATGTAAAATTTTGAATTTCCTGCTCTGACATCACCTGTAACCACAGATAATTATACATATTTCATGTCACTATTGTCGTCAATTTTTCTATGGACAATTTAAAGAATAATAATTATTAATGTAAAAGTTATTATTGTTTTCTTTTTAATATTCATATTTTTTAGGTATCACAATTTCCGTGCAATAAACAAAATATTGCTCAAGGAATCAAATTCAAATTCTCTATTATTCTTATTGTTTATTCCAATAAACTTTCTAATTTCAAATTTTTTGTATAAATGACAGTTTTCATTTTTGTTACTTTTTTAAGAAGCATTAAAATGGCTGAACTGTTTTAAAAATAATAGTGAAAATCTAAATAAGGAATACGATTAAATGATATTTTAGGATACCTTCTGATGGCGACATGCTGAGTAAAGGTAGTGATAATATATTTCTTTTTAGTAAATATTGGCATTTTCCAACAACTGTCTTTTGAATAAGTAGGTATAAGGAAAATCTAAATAATTATCGATTTGAATAATACATGAACAAGACCACCAATACATAAAATCATGACCAATATATATGCTTGCTATTAAAATATAATCAGGTGAATAAAAAAACGTTTAATTAAAAGACACCATAATATTCATACATACATATGTACATATTATGACAGATACAAAAAGGAGTCAAAGCATGTTTAATCGAGTTTGATAAACAAGTACCTATGTGTTTGTTTCAATAACAAGCTAGCAGTGAAATTAATGACATTTGTTTACATCTAAAGTTTTTGCAAAGTTGGATGTAAAATATATTCACTTTAAAATACAATCAGTAATCTATACATTGACAATAAATTCTGCTGTTTTATTTTTAGAACAATAGAAAATAAATCTGATGGTTATAAAATGAAGAGGTAATATATTACGCAGTTTCATAGACAAGCTCTTATATTTTATTATATAGTGGTCGGCATAATAATAATTATGTTTATTAATCCTTTGTATCGAGTCTAAAGCAATGATGATAAGGGCATTAAGGTTCGGTAAAATACAACAAATAGTCAATATTTTTTTTATCAATTATTTACACACTGTATACATATTTGTATATTCTACAGTATCTCTCTATAAACCATGTATACATTGTATCTAAAATAAGATACAATGTAAACATTTTTAAAGCAATTATAATCAGCTTTTATGATAAGGATATAGTTTTATTATCGGCTATAAACCACACCTGGTTAAAAACCACAATGTAAATTGTGTGTGCACACAATGATATTCTACAAAATAATTAAAACCTTATTATTGGAAATCATTCATAGCATATTAATTTGGGAGATATTTTTTGTATTTGTACTCTACTGTCGTTACATATATTTTTTCACAAAAATACTCAATACATGAGCCAGGGCTGCGATTACGAACTATTTGTATCTATTTCATATTTGTTATGAATTACTTTGATAACAGAAACATTAATTTATTGTTTAAAAAGTATAGTAATATAAAATTTAAAATAACTTTGATTATTTCACGTATTGTGCTACTAACTGTGACACGTGTTTCGCCTCTTTCAGAGGCATCTTCAGACATAAAGGTTTTATGCGCACATATTTGACCCTTCTTCCAAAAAAATCACATCAATTCAATGGCACTTAAAAAAGAAATAGAGACTGTTATTCCAAAAGTTGTATTACTATTTGTGAACATAACTAGTGAAATAACAAAGTCATCAATTTTATATTAAAAATTAAAAATACATTTTCACAATGTTACCGCTGAATACATTGAACATAAGATAAATTTTTAGCAGAAAAAATTCTATTTACTCCAAAAATATTATTAATATAACAGATTCATCCACGAATGTTTTCGAAACGTTGCCTCAGTACAATAGAAGGTATCTTTAAATTATTATTTTTGGTCAACAATGCAGTTGATAAATAAAAAAATACAATGAGTGGAAAAGTTGTATAGTGTTTACATATAATGAGAATAAATAACTCACCTATGTGCCGCTTTCCTGTAGTATTTTCGTCCAACGTTGGTGAGTTCTCCATCAATGAGAACGGTGGATGGCTGCCTCAGGAAGTCTCTCATATAGCCCGAGTCCGACATTTTGAAGAGTGCACGTTTATTCAAGCTGCAAAACGATGCAGCACTGATGTAGTTAAACGTTTGACGTTGTAAGAACAGTAATCTCCCTCTAGCAAGCACCATTAGTGATATGGTTATCACTGTGTGTTGACACAGTGCCTTGCAATCAGTGACGTGTTTTAGAGTTAGGCATACAGGATGGAGCCCACAATTATTATTTGCTTTGTTAGTGTATCATCAAGTTCTACGATACAGTGTTTAATATGATCGGTAAGAAAAAATACACATTAATTAAGGGCTTGCAATACTTATTATATCCTACACTTATTGCTAACACTAAGAAAAAATTGCACTAATTAACCTTATTAATTTTTAAAAAGCAAGCGGGATATTTATTTATATTGCATTCATAGGATCATTATTCTAGATAAACAAACAGAAGATTAGAATTTTGGTTTATATAATTCAAATAAGAGCATACTCAAGACTTAAGACAGATTTAAATCTATATTAGAATGAATATAATGTTAAATATAATAAAAAATAATAATTATGTGGTATTTTGGTAACGATCAAACAACATTATTCACTTATTTATTAATGATTTACACTGCAATCGAAATACAGTATCAATATCTGATGGAACTTCAGACAATTCATCAGTTTTTAATTATTATAACATAACACATATATTAATTCAATATAATATATTGTAAGCTACGGAAGTATATTATTAATAAATAAAACTGTTTAACGTAGGAAAATTAAAACACTATTCGATTGAATGGTTCTATTATTATAATAGTGTACATATTACGATTCGTAGGAGGGAATTATTTTTTTTATCATTTAATTTCGACAATAACTGACGTAATATAGAGAAAGGGTTATGATTTTTGTATAGCTTAACTACTGTTAAAAACGATCACTATGACAGAAAACAATATTTTTTAGGTTTTCATTCAAAATAAGCCGATTTTTAGATTACAAGTACTGGTGGACTGCGAATAATGGACTGATAGAATGAGGTTTTCAGATGAGTGACAATAACTCGCGATATATTTTCCCACTTTCAATTTCGCACATGCAATCCCGAAATAAGCAACATTTTTTGTGAGTCACTGTCGAATGGAAATGATGTAACTTAATTTTATTTACATCTAAGGCAGCCTCAGACATAAAAACAATACTTGACGTACCAAAATTAACACAGATGTCTCCGAACGTTGATTGTCAACTGCGAGAAAAACTAAAAAATTTCAGCAAAATTGAGAGGCTTTTAAAATACTAATATTTGGATGTCACTGTACTTTAATATTTTTTTTACCACGTATGTTTATTATTATATTTTCAAAAAAAAATATGAGTTGATTTATTCAAGCCTGGAAGAGATAGTTAACAGCTGATTTAAATGCCATTCTATTGTTGTTTTCCAAATACGATTCCAATTTTCATGACTTTATTTTATTACATAAATTGTCCGCTGGGATCGCTAGTCTACGAACAATTGGGCATACTTTTTCTTTTCTGATAAAAAACTACTACACCGACAACGTCGTAACAAAATCTATACCCGTGCATCTGATAAAGAGTATTATGTAGTCTATGGTTATGATATTATTGCATGCTGTCAACCTGTAAGCGTGACTTGACGGTATGAGTACGCCCAATTTAAATAATCGCAACTAATAGTTTGTAAATTTACAAAAGATGGTGGTAGACCCACAGAATAAAGATTGAATTCCTCATTATTGTTTTTCTTCTTTTCTATATTAATGAATTTTTATTTACTTATTCAAATAAAACTTTTCGTAAATAAAATCTCAAAAAATGCCAATTAAAAGATTTTATTTTATTAATGTCATATAAGTTTCCAGGCTTTTAAAAAAACTTTGTCTACCAAGCTATGAAATCAATTTAACTATTTATACTTGATCATATTTTTTGTTGTATACTAGAGTTTTGACAGTTGCAATCTGAGCTGGATTGACATAAAAGTATAAGTTCGATAGGCGCTGCATTGTATTGTGCATGTCTGGCAACGTACCTAGTATCTGATCTGAAAAAGGGAGTGTCTGAATAATGGCTAAAATCTTGAGCGATTCGGCCTTTGTGTTTCAGGCCGTAATACTAATCACTGGTATAATTTTGATTATCTTTTACTTTCGAACCAAGAAGGCTAACAAAAAATCTGTGGAGGGTAAACACGTTGTAGTTACCGGCGGATCCAGTGGGATAGGTAAGGCAGTCGCCATAGAAGCTGCTAAAAGAGGCGCTCACGTAACGTTAATAAGTAGAAATGCTGTTAATCTCGAAAAGACTGTTTCCGAGGTTTTAAAGAATTGCAAAGATCGACAAACGCAAAAGATCCAATATGTTTCACTAGACGTCACTGAAGATTATGAAACTATAAAAAAAGCTCTGGTTACTCTGGAGGAAAATGTCGGGCCTGTGTTTATGCTAGCCAACTGTGCTGGCATGGCTATTTGTGGAAGGCTGGAAGATATGACTATTGCTGACATAAAACATATGATGGATCTCAACTACTTTGGGTCGGTGTATCCAACTAAAGCCCTGATTGGTGGTATGAAATCTCGCGGTCAAGGAATCATAGTATTTGTCTCCAGCCAAGCTGCATTACTGGGTAAGATATCAATAATTTCATTTAACAGATCAACTTAATTGTGTTATAGAGACAAGAGCTTGGAGAAATAGCCAGATTCTCTTTTTGTAAAGTCTGGAAGTGGATGTTTGTAATCATTTCAAATCCGCCATAATATATAATAAATGGGTACTGGAAGGGATGACAGGGTAAAGAAATTTTGAACTGGGCGTTATGTATCTATACTTACTAAGCTAAGTCAGGCTAGTAGGTAATATTTTAAAGTAGACTTTTTCAGAATTTAAATGCTTGATTATATTTCCAATTAACAGTACATACCATTTTTTACTCTGTTTTTATCATTCATCATAAGCAAACTTTGCGATAGTTAGTCCAAAGATGCCTCTGAAAGAGGCGAAACACGTATCACAGTTAGTAGCACAATACGTGGAATAATCAAAGTTATTTTAAATTTTATATTAATAAATAACGAGTTTATAGAAATGATTAACAATAATGATTGATACGAAATCAGTGAAATATGGTAATGACTTTTGCAAGTAAGATCAGAAATGCACATAATATATAATGTTAACGTTATTAGTAGTAAAATTATTTGTTGGCTTTGTTTCAATTCTATAACCCCCTTCTTGCTTCCCGTAAAAAGGAAAAATACCAAACTCCATTTTGTAATTTTATCATTTTAAAATGTTAGAATCAATCTTGCTTCATTACTTAAGCAAACTTTGCGATAGTAAGTCCGAAGATGCCTCTGAAATAGGCGAAACACGTGTCACAGTTAGTAGCACAATACGTGGAATAATCAAGTTATTTTAAATTTTATCACATGTTATTCAATGTAATGACTTAGTTTATCAATAAAACATGACAAAATAAGTAGATGCTACTCAGTTTTGTAAAAATGTCACATAGTAATTTCTAACTCTTTGCATAGATGATGGGGATAGAAAGGGCTCGTAATCAGCTCTCGCTACGCCCCGATTTAAGGATCTGTGGATGGGTGCAAGAGAATGAAAACATCTTAAGCATTAACTTACGAGTACAAATCAATTAAAAATAAAATGCAATGTAATTAATATTTGGTACAAATATATCTATTATTTTAGGAATTTACGGATACGGTGCATATGGAGCAGCGAAATGGGGTATAAGAGGACTCGCTGAATCAATCCATATGGAGACTCACGATACTGGAGTGTCCGTGACTGTTTGCTATCCTCCTGATACTGACACCCCTGGATTTGTGACTGAGGCGTCTTCCAAGCCCCAAGAAACTAAACTTATCTCTGAAAGCGGTCCACTTGCCACTCCTGAGGCTGTCGCTATGCAGCTGATGAATGATTCTATGGTAAAATATCCAGTATCTTTTCAATGTTTAGAAGAAAATATTCAAGAGTAGTGTGTAGATATTTTATTTGTCATTGGATTATTGATTTGACTTTTATTATTTAACAAGTGGTTAATGAACCACTCAGTTCCATTATAAATATATAGATATATATCAATCATATTTAAATATTTAAATATACACATTGGGTACAGAAGACATGGAATACTTGTAATGTCTTAAGTGTATCTGGTGTTAAATCAAAAAATTATACTAAAGATGAATTCCGTATTTCTCAGACATCTTTTACTATGTACCGGAACGAATGTTGCAAAAACAGGTTCTTTCAAAAGAACAACTCAACGGTCAAAATTCCCTATTCGACACAAATCCTACCATTTGAAGCAGGGTGCAAAAAAAAATCATTTAATTTTATTTCTCAAAAATTTAATCCATAACACAAATCTCTGTTGCATTTAATTAATATTATCTTCTTCAGCACGGAAATGCCTATTCTACCGTTGGCATCGAAGGCTGGATGCTCACTAATCTCTCTGGAGTCTCCTGGGATGGATATCTGGGTGTAGTCCGGCAGTTCTTCCTGATGGGCCTACTTCGTTTGGTATTGGGGTGTTACCAATTCACCTTCAACCGCATAATTGTCAAATGCAAAGCTGAAAAAAATACTAACAAAAAAGCTGAGTAGGTGAAACCGAGTATGTGGTTGTATCTTCTTATTTTAAATTTTTGAGAGCATCTGTCTAATTTAGTTTTACTGTTGAATTATTCTTAATTAATTATAGTTTTTTTTACTTCTCAGTCTCAAAATGTTAACTGCTATATTTATAACCAAACACGAAAACCAAAGTCACTCTTAATTAGCTGTGTATAATTGCTTTGATTTTCATTACAAAATGCAAAGCTTAATCTGTAAGTGAAGTAGTAAATTTCTTTAAAATGTAGAATTGCCTGCAAAATATTGAATCAATGATGCATTTTACTGAAAGATTTAATTAATATAAAATCACACAACTCTTGTTACTATCTCAGCTAAAAGAAGACCTTCAATTGTTTGTCACACTTCAATGGTTTATCAGTCACAATATTTTGCAAATATGAGTAAAAACAAAAACAACAACTTGTGATTCATTTTTTGCTATAAGTAGTTTCAAATATTAGTGCATATCTTTCACATAAATTACTTTATCACAAAAATTTCATATAAATTGAACAAACTAGTGAAACAAAAATGATAAGTAACAATGCAGAAATTTCCATGTTTTGAGTTACGCTCTTGTTGCAATGGTTCAAAGGTGGCTGATAACAAGTGTACACGTATATTCTCAACAGACAAACTTTAATACCAACTGCGATTGCTGCCTACTCACAGACACTGCAGAAGTCCAAGCAATGGTGATCTTGCTATAATTGAATAATCTTAGATCAGTTGATTAAAAAATATATATGATGGCTCTGACTTGAGTATTGCAAATATTATGAAATAGATCTCCAAAGTCTGGCTAGACTCTTGGAATAATAAAGTTTTCCAAAGCTTATGTCTACCATTAACTTACGTTTTGTGATGCATTAGTAGCACGGAAATGAAGATACTTTAATTATGATTGTTAATTCATTTTAAAACCGTTTTTAAGCTCACCTGTAAACACACAATACACACATTTTAAGGTAAGATAATATTGAGTCATAAATGTGTTTGATTAATATAAAAATGTTACCTGGCAGTAGTTTTTTGTTTTTTTAGATATACCCTGAATCAAATTTTGCCAGCTTCCATGAGATTTGTTACACTTGGAACAAAACCCTCCATTTATAATTCACGCATATACCTTGTTTGTAATTTGAGATGTTCTCAATGCTAATTATATAATTTTTTCTATGCTCAGATCATGTCATCAGTGTTTTCTATTTGGAGTTAATCTATCAAAACAGTCGTCAAAGCAACATCCATTTACTATCTGGCATTTGTTTAAACGATAGTTTGTCAGACTGTACCATAAGCTACCTAACACTCCTGTTATGATTATAGTGCTCCTTGCACCATTAAAGGTCTTAAGGTGACCCTATGAAATCTAAGCTTATCATGCATCAGACCTTAATATAAAAGTTTATCGGAATCATTAAACTCGTGTTGGCTTGGAACCTTGTGATGATATTTTGAAATTCGTACTAGCTTCTTTGCAAGCTTGATCTGAAAACTGCTTTCCTACACTTTCAAATATCTATAGTGTTAAAAATGTTAATAATCCAATGAAGCAACTGCAGAAATACTTTTTGGCTTACCGAATCTTCTTGGATGATGGCTGATTTTGGCCACATGAATGTGTCATTAATGATACAATATGTCTTTCGCTGAAAATGTGAATTCTCAATCTAAAAGAAATTTGCGAGCAGCTTAATGTTGTATTCTTTTTAATTCAAAGTGTTATTGTGTTTCAAACAACACTTATATAATATCATGCTATACGAATTATCTACATAAAAAATAATCCATGTTTTATTCTCAATGTTACATATAAGCAGCTATACTAAAAAACGGTATACTTCAATGTTTTCTTTTCTGTGAAGCTTTAAGTGTTTAGAATTATAATGAAATGTATTTGTTTGCTCACTGGTAAGACTCTTTTTGAATGAATAAGGTCCTAAATTATTGTGCATATGTTTTGGAAAGTCTCAACAAAGCTGTTTGTATGATAATTGCTATTTGCATTTTATTTCACATTCCATTTGATTGTAAAAAAATTCATCTCGAGCTTCGTGCCAAATTATTTTTGCAAAATATCATGTAGATTGAAATCATTTGATATTATTAAATTCAAATTTCATCTAAGAAGTATTATAATTGCAATAAAAGAATTTTAGGAGATATTTAAAAATTGAATTGTTATAGTGTTTGCATTTATTTAATATGAGTATTCTCTAGTATTCATGTGCACCCCGAGTTCTTTTGATGGACATTTTTTTTATTTTTGATACGGAGGATTAAAATTCTTAATCAAAGTATATTTTCATAATAATTTCACAACCACTCCTTTTAGAGACCTTATGATAGAAGGGAATGGGCTAAAACCAGTCGCTAGTCGATTATTCTATGCCTCATTAACGAATGGTTTGAGTTGGAAGGGGTGAAACTCTTTGTAACGTGTGACTCATTTATGCATGAAAAATTCAATACAGTTTACTCCTACGAAACTGCGATAGTTGGTAAAAAAAAAAGAAAAATCCTAGTCAAAACAAAAATTGAAATAAGTACAAGAAATATCAAATCAACAGGAAAAAAATGAAATGAGAAATGATGGGTTTTTTCTTTATGCTTTACTTTAAACTTTTGGCTAAGAAGCACTACATATTATAAAACAGTCCAAAGTGATAAAATAGTTTTGAACTTTAAATAAAAACTGATATTAGATACTTCAAAATCTGTCTCACCTATTTCCTGTTTTGGTAAACCCAGTTATGTAGGAGTCTATTGTATACCAGTATCTTCAACTGATGGTTTACAAATATACTTACAGAATCTTAAATCTCTATGTCTATTATCACAAATTCATTTATTGGTGTGTAATGTAATCGGTGTGTCATAGTCTACTCTTTACCATTGATTCCAGTTTATCAAATTACTAGTCTTTACTATAAAGTCATTAAATTGGCTAACATGATCCATGTGAAGACCACAAACAATAACATACTAAGTCACAGTGTTGTCATATTCAGGAAATAATAATTTAAATTATTTTTCGATTGTGTTTATCAAAAGAATATTGATAGTAAAAATTTTGCTGACTAACTATTTTAAACAACAAAAACTACATTTTTAGTCACAGAATGTCTATCTCATATTCTAATATCTGTTAGCTTGAATTTTTTATTTATGCATATAACATGTATAATATGGAAAATTTGTCTAGTGGCCGGATTGGTTGATTGATCTTAAATTTAATACGCATAAATGAGAAAGGAATGAAAAAAAACCTGAAAAATTTAACTATTTTTAGTCAGAGTCGGAGTTGTGTTTTTGATCAAGGTTGGAGTCCGAGTTGTGGTTTTGATCAATGTTGAAGTCAAGAGTCCGAGTCGTGTTTTTGGTCAATGTCATTTGGAGTCGTGTTTCTTTTAATAACTCCACAGCCCTGCTTAGAATGAATTGTTTATGGTCTTCATGTTAAGTGTCTAATTTTATTCATTAACATACATTAAAAGTATACTTAAATAATTAAATGTGTAGTATATTATTATTTGGAGAACTAAAAACGCAACATGAAATTGTCTTTTAGTGTTACGATTGCACTTTTCATGTGTTTCAAACCATGCAAGCATACTTAGACACTAATGAATATTAACAGTATGAAAACAGATGTGTACAATTTTGATTGGCTTCAAAATTCATGTTGAGTTTTTAGCACTTCATTCATTGGTAAACAGGTTATAATAGCTATAGGCTTATTCCATGTTCAAAACTAGTTAGATTTATTAGGCTCCAAAGAGGTACACGGGTAGAGATCAATGTTTGGTGTAGTTGTAATTTTATTCATTAACTTCCAGTTACGTTTTCATTTTGATTTAGGATTGTTGGCTATTTATATTTTACTGTAGGAAAAGTACATTTTCACCAAACTTATAAATATGGCAGGTATTTGATCACAGAATAAATAACATCTTAAACAATTTATAAATGCTAGCAGTAAGTAAATAAAACTTTGTGCGATATATTGACAGCAATTTGAAAATTCTTTTGAGACAAATTTCAAAATGACTGCCCTAAATCAAATGACAAATGAAAAGATGTTCAGTAGAGAGTAACAAGTTGATATTATTTTTAAATTTGTTATTGAAGCTAAAAATAAATTTAATGTGAATCTATTGTAAAGTCGATTGTTTTTAGGAGATAAAGTTGAAATGATTACATGTTACATTCATATTTGCGGTTGTGATATTTAGAAAATTCCAAAATAATTCCACTGGCCACCATTAAACAATTGACAACTATTTTGCCAACATAACAAATCTAAAATCACGCATACACAAACATTTTTCATTGGTATGCAACTACTAAAAAAAACATTCCATTTTCTAATTTTAAATGAACACCGCTGAGTGTATTGATGAATATCAAATGAGCCATAGACTATTTTGAAATCTGAAGATTTTTGCAGCTTTTGATACAATTTGAGCGAGAGAATATTTTGTCTGCAGAATAAATGAACAGGTACATAAAGTAATTTTTCAATGTAAAGATAGACTAGGGTTCTAAATAAATAAAACAATTTTTTGTGTTCCACATATAATTTAATAAAGATCAGGACCGGTTTCGACTTACGTGAGCATTTTCAAATGATGATGTTCATCATTCTGGCGATGAGAATTCTTTCGAAATTATATGTGGAAGAAGTACAAAAAAATGTGTTTTTTTAAATAACGCCTTTCCACTAAGAAGTGACACTTTCCAACATAAAATAGAGACTTTGGTACATTTATTGTTTGATGAAATCTAATTTCAATGTGTACTAAGCTTAATTTGATATTCATTGAAAGAATTTTATGTTGTAACTTACTTATTAAGATTTATATTAATTTATTAGGACTTGTTGTAATCAAAATGTTTGTCAATGGCTGTCCATAATTCATTCCTCCATTTTAAGAGAGTAAAAAATGCTGAAAAAGTTATTAAAGAACTTAAAAATATGCTAGCTATAATATTTATCTGTTGTGGATTTTTGCTGATGCGTCGATTATTAGCGTTAACTAGTAGTGAACTAAACTAAACGTATTTCTGACATTTATTGCATACGGGCATGGGTTGATGTGGCGCGTGCTTTAGGGTCTTATGAGTAGTGTGGGAGAATATATTGAAAGTATTGTATCGGAATGACTGAATAGGCCTTATAGGAGTAAGCGATGGGAGTGGTCAGAGATGGTTAGCGTTTTTTTTTTTTGTTAGTTATGATTGCAGGTATCGATGAAAAACCAAAAGGTTTATGTCTCCAAAGTATTTTAACTGTTTCTTAATACCAATTAAGCATAATTAAGTTAAAATGTCCAATTTACAATACAAAATATTGTTGTGTATAATTTTATTACGAATCTTTGTATCCAAACGCATACATTTTTGTATTTTATTGTTAAAATTTTGACTGAATTTTACTATGAATATTTTTTTATTGAATTAAAATATTATTTGAATATAATGTGAGTATTATTTTTGCCCTCTCTAAAGTTAACCCGTTCAGTGCAGAGTACGCTACTTAAATATTCACAGTGTCAATATATCCTGCAATCTATCTTATCCATTCCTTCAGCGTAAATTCCTTCAACGAATACCCTCAAAGGGCTAGAGAAAAAGACTCAGTAACATAATCCACAACCCCAAAAAAACGATCCAGTGACTGTGGGGGATTAAGTGCTTGGGAGGCCCCAGGCGTAAAATAATTTTTGAGTCCCTCATTTTCGAATGATAAAAAAGTGTCTCAAAATTCATTCGAGATTAGACTTTATCACATATATTTTGTAATTAATGTTGATTTCTGTTCGAGTCGTTTCTATTTGAAATTTAACCTACCCCAAAAAAATATGGCAAAACGCCAGCGAGACCTCGCCTTCCCAGAACTTCCACCAACTTGGTTTTCTGGTGGCAAAAAAACCTACAACTTCTACACCCGCATTTACACCAAGCACCAGTCAAAGAATTCAGACTTTCGTCCGCCACGACAAAAACCACGTTGTATATGGCATTAAATTTACCCCTTCGTTTTACGTCAGAAATGACAGCCAACTTACTAACTTCTAAATACATACAATTAATTTGATTAACTTTGATACTTGTCAATTAAATAAGGCTGTTAAAAGTTATTGCACTTGGCCGAAGGCAAATTTAGAGCAGGCCGCTGTGCCGTCCAATACAAGATCAAATTTAATTACATTTATAACGAGTACTTACTTACACACATGCTCCACATGAATGTTTAAATGACGTGATGCATTGTCAGAGATTGTCAAAGTTTTTACATTATTTTTAGTATTGAATGCTTACTTTCGGACATGTTTTGAAAAATAGCGTGGGTTGAAAAATAAGTCATGTCATTAAAATAAATACTTTTGTTACATACATGGACAGTTAGCGTAAATAGTTTTCGGATTATAATGCTTTTGGCCTCAAGCATTTTCGGGTGGTATATTCTAAAAGCCTCACATTGTTTTGCGCGCAAAAAATACTATTTACTTATAACTAAAACAAATATATTTTCCAAAAGAATATACATATAAATACAAAAAATACAGACATAATCATTAGATACTAAGTTATATTTTCACAACAATAAGAAGTCCATATTACTTTATTTAAGAACATTAAAATATATTTATATAATTATTCAAAGCATACAGAAGAAAAAAATCGTATTTCAAAACATTATTACTACAGCCCCAAATAACACACCAAAAAATTAAAACTTTGATCTTCTTTTGCCTTTGCAACATACGTATCTGTAAACAAAAAATATTTTAATTCCCAATAAGGATTTTTACAAAATGTTAAGCAACGGATTTTAGATATTTACCCAAATTTAGCATTTTTTTTAATCATGTCCGCTCCCAGCTTGGAGCATATGGACTCCTCACGGAGTTTATCTCAACATATGTTTTTTCTACGAGAACTGCTTGTTACTCAGTTGCTCAACCTCTCTTTTTCGAACAGAGTAGGGATGGAAAGGATACGAGGACTAGGACAGGACTAGTGATTAGCTATAACCGCTGTCACTATGCGTCGCTCTTTGGGATCGGAAAGGTGGGAAGGGATTTTCAACAACACAAACACGCCAACACGCAAAAAATGAAAACTTTCAGTTAATATTTTGAGGATTTAGTTATTATTGATTTTTTTTTAATTTGGTTTATTCGATTGACAAAGGGGCACTCTAATGGGTGTTTTTTGTTTTACGAAAATAGAATGCCATTTGTCTTTTATATAAGACAATGAAGTGCGCGCCGATAGATCGGCGCTCTGAGGCTAAGAGGGTTAAGACGAACACTCTCTTGCAACAGCTTTCACCCTTTGGACGAGTTTTTTTTGTATGAGAATGACGTTTTTTTAATAAATTGAAATTTTTGCATGACTTTTCACTGGTTAAATAGATCGAAAGTTTAACCTCACTCAGAAAAATAATTTATATAAACATTAAACGTACCGATATTGTATTTATGAACTGAAAATAGGCTCACGGATATGCTGGAAAAGGTAAACGATCACTATTATTGAAAGGCGCTGTCTAAAAAATGTGAGTGGCTTTAATCGGGTACAGCAAGTTCCACACGCGTGCTTGGAATAATGTCATACACATGGGTAGCGAAACAAATGTGTAAATAATAAAAGTAATAACAATAACTGTCAGATATTATTGACAGGTAAGACACTTGCAGCAAAAAAATGCGACAGCCCACAACACGTACATTTTGTAACGTGTTTGTAGCTTCATGATAATAAATCAATTTTAGTTTTATTGAATTAAGCACATTACTAGAGACTCCAATTACTCGACATCTCAACTACTCGAGTATCGAGTAGTAAAATGTCAAAATACTCGAGTATACTCGAGTAGTTTCAGATGTAGCAAAATATATATTTTTAATTCGAATAGGTGTATAGTTAATTATATATGACAAATAAATAAAGAAACTTATTGAATATCATTAATACAATTATTTCCATTTATACAACATATATTTCAACAATACTAGACAATAAAACGACTCAAATTTTAAATTGGTTTGAAGTTTTGTTTTTATAAATCTCGAATTAGAAAAAAATTTTGAACCATTATTACTAAAACGAATATTACTCGAGTATTTTTCAAATTACTCGAGTATCGAGTACTTGGAAAATGGACGAGTATACTAGAGTGTCGAGTACTCGATACTCGAATTGGAGTCTCTACACATTACTGATTTTCAGGACCAGTTGTGAACCTGTGGCAACACTTTTATGAAGAATATGTGGGATTGGAGAACACATGAATTAACTCGAGATATAAAGAATCGTTGTTATAAAAAGTCACCATTGTATATTGGTCCTTTAGTTATTAAAATCATATCAGAATATTACAATCAATATTAATCTAATTTAGCCTAAGTAGCCTTGCGATAGTAGCTCTGAAGATGTTTATTAAAGAGACAAAACTTTTATCACTATTTGATTTACAGTACGGGGAATAAACCAAGTTACCTTTTAATGTATATTAAAATTAACAAAGTTGCCAAAACCATCATAAAAATTACGAAAGAGTACTTTCGATAATTCTATGGAAATTCATTTAAATATAAAATTTGATTGATAACGAAGTATGAAGACGTTTCTAAAAGAGGTGAAAAACGTGCCACAAATTTATCTTTTCAGCACGGTTAAAATTAGTAATGTATTTTAGTTTTACTAAGATTATATAATTTATTATTGATAGCTATTTCGGCTTACGCACTCGTCAGAACTATGTTAGCAAATAATTTTATGTAAATAATAGTTTATTAGCAATGCAAAATGATTTAATATAAAGAAGTTAACGATCGTAAGATAACGTTTGAGAAAATTAATGTTATTTAATTACAAATAAAATTTTCACCATCAATAGTAATCAAATTGTGTTACTCGCAGAAGTTTTGATAAGGTCCTCTATTCATTTGTATAATGAAATCTCCACTGCTTTAATCAAAAACTTCTGAGCTGGAAACTTTTCTTGCTCTAGTTGTTTTAACAATTTCTCCGTTTGCACAATAATCACACTGTAGACTTGTTGAATTTATTAATCATACATTTATGATTTAATTTGGTACATCAGTGTATAAAAGAATAAACGGAAAAGTATTCATAAAGTGCTTCAATGGCGGGAAATTTAAAATGTGTTGTCTATGACGAATTAACATATTATTGTCTTTGAAGAATAATATTCTTAAGTTTTATTAGTCTCAGAAATAGATAGATGGTACTCGACTTTGAATATTTCCTGAATATTAATTATTGTAAAATGTTTTGGGTACATATCTGGATTGTAAAAAGTTGTATACATGAGATTATATACAGGCTGAGACTCTCTGCTGTACCCGGTAAGAACAGATTGCCACCGATTTCACGAATGCATACTTACAGTTCTGCCTTACGGTCGTGAGTCAAGACACCTTACGAAAACACTGGGTAACCGTAATCAGAAGGTTGCGGTTATACGTGGGGTGTGGTGGATTGACTATGTCAGGAAATAAACAGAGTACCAAGTTCACTGCCGAAGATGTCCACCTCAAAAGGTAGTGCATTCATCAGCCGAACAGCCTTTGCGACTGGCGACTCAAAAAGACTTACGTGACAAACAAATTCTGACAAAAAAGAAAATTGTTTTGGCCTTGGCTACGACCACGTAGGTAAAAACTGCATGCAGGCTTAACGACTTAAGGATGTCAGGGCTGTCAACTCGGCCCCCAAGAAGAGTACAAAAATTCAATATTGAAATCGATATTCGAGCTTCAAGAGAGTATAGCGAAATCATTCCTAAATGAAACTTATAATAAAACTCCATTAAAGAATTATATCGAAAATAGTTGAATTTTTTGAAATATTATAGTCTCTACATCTGTGTACATTGTATTCAATTTGTCAATTATTGATCTAGCGTTGCTAATGGTAAGTATGACGTAGAACCTTTTACGACACGAAAGAACCTTATTCCAAATTCATGCATATCAAAAGGTTACTGTTAACGTTTGCATTAACAGCGTATTATAAGACATAAATAACCAATACACATTATTGTTTAATCAAGATACCGTTTTATAGAGCGAAAGGTAGACATTTTGCAATAAATGTGTGCGAGCACATATCGCGCACGCTTGCTTAAAATGTGTATGCTCAAGTACCTGCCTACGTTATTTTAACACTCGCAATGGCATAGTTTTGCCATTTTTTTAAAAAAATATATCTTAGAATAATGCTACGTTTATGATCAGCCTTTTTAAACTAAATTACTGCAAATGCTAGTCCAGCGCCAAATATTTTTGAAATTGGAAAATCACTCAAAATAAACTTAATAGTTAATGACAGTTCAACGCCAAATATTTTTGAAATTGGAATATCACTCGAAATAAACTTAATAGGAAAGGCCTGCACGGGCTCGGGTTAGGCCCGTGGGCCAGGCAACGAAAGATTGAATTCGGTCCCGAGCCGGACTCAAGTAAAAATAATAAAATATATCGTGTTGTCTCCGGATGTACTTGCCATTATCGTAAATCTTAATTATAAACATCATGTAATTTGGTGAGTCAATATTGAATTACTTAAAAAAATAATAAAAGAAATCGAACTTGTTTGGATTTTAAGTTTAAAAAATGTCGCACTTGGGTAAAATGTTTGGAAACTCTTTCAAATCGTAACCTATTCGAACAAAATATATTTGTGTACAATGTTCAACAAATTGTACTTTCTGCAAAACATAATATATTTCACCATTTTGAAACGGGCATATCCTATAAGTCAGTTTTAATCTATTGACTGTCAATATTAATTTCGTTCATATATATAAGACACATTTTTAATGATGTTAATTACAAAATATTTAGTAAATAGCAAGACCGGTATCACCTAATTTTTAACGGATAAATGATACATTTAAACAGGGCTATTTATTTAATATTATGTATCGTAAATAAAACTATGTATATGAAAAACTATTGGTTAATAATTGTGAAAAGATGTTAAAAATAATCTTATTAATTTAAAATAAGGTCTTTGAGATGTAGAATAGTAATATTAAATCATTTGATGTTAAATATCGGGCATTGTTGTCAACCCATTATTACATAAATATGTATGTTCATTATAACAATTAATTGTTGCAATTCAAAATTGAGAGTAGAGTTGTAGGATTGCCATATATGTAATTAAAAGCACTATTTTTTTCATTTGACGTGCCTAGTTGTTTATGGTCTCTTTAGTTATTATTCAATATTTTCAGAACGAATACATTCAACTGTCAATTTCAAATTAAGAATACCTACAGTAAAATAGCAATGTTTGGATGTGACAAAATAATTTTGGTTTTATTTGTTGGCAATCGTTTTGACCAAAGAGTAAAACAATCTCTTTATATACCGAGAGAATTATTTGATAGCATGAAACAAATATACCTTACATGATATTAAAAGGTTTAGCCTTAAGGGAATTTATGAAGTCATATTGATAAAGCAATGTAAATTTTCAATACAAAAATACCATGCAAAGTAAATTTGAAAAAAATATACACGAAAATGATTCTGCTTACTTACTGAAGAATAAAATGTTTTATCAATTATTGAATAAATATACACACAATTTATTGATCATATGTTATTGAATAAGATTTATTCAATGGTAAAATCAAACGTTTTAAAAGCCAATTCAATTCTTCGTCAAATAACATGTTTGTTTTCAACTGTTTGTTTAATTGAATACTACATATAATATTTATAATATGTTATTTACTTGCCATTACGATAAATATCATCGATAAAAACATTTAGTCGGAAATATAGATTTTAGGTAAACACAATTTGTTGAATATGAATAGTTTTGTGTCAATGACATCCAATTAAACAACATTTTTTTTTATATAGTGCCATTCCACCAAGTATTGACAGGGTCCACCTAAAAGTGAACATAATTTTAACCATACTTTGAAAAGGTAACTGACATTTTGGCAAAAAATGACATTTTGGTCGGAAATGTAATCCTAAGATTGTCATCATTTTGTCATGTCATAATTAGATCATTAAAATCATAATTTCTCAATAGAATAGTTTGTGGTTTGAAAAAATAAGTATTTTGAAAGATTTTTATTTGCTCATTGAGAATTTTATCTTTTGGATTAAATAGTATGATCAATCCAAACTTCAAACGCTATTATCTATACATATATATAATAAATATGAATCTCGAACCTAAAAACCTTTCTAAAACCTTTTCAAAGTAAGGTGTCGAATTGTAAAAGAACCACTAAGTAATCAATGAATGCAAGTGAAGTTTAGCATTTTTGTATATTTTTGAAACATCGACACCCTAATTTGAAAAGGTTCTAACTGCTTTTAACACTGTTTTGACAGATGAGCGCTTAAAGTTTCGATTGATTAAAATTCACTTGTAACAATGAGCAAGTAAAAAATATTTAAACTACTTATTGTAAGCATATTTTTTCACAACTCTTGCTGAGAAATAATATTCTTAAAGATCTAATGATGGACATAATAATGACAATCTTAGAACTTTGTCAAATAAAATTAGTAAAAAGAGTGTGCAGGTGCAGTGCATCTCTGGAACTCCGTTATTCAACCATAGATAATTCCAGGGCTTTTTTTTGAAAAAATAAGCTGCTGGCTGCACTCACTTTTTGTCAAGCTTTTTGCTTAATAAAACTATATTCAATTATCATTCAAGTAAAATTTCGTCCAATTGAATTTGACATTTTGAAAAAAAATATTAAAAAATCTTTGAAAAAAGGTGCCGGAACGCCTTTCCACCGCGTTAAATGGGAAAAAAGCCCTGGATAATTCTGAAATACACATATTTACATGATAAAATGCTTTAAATACAAGATTTTCCGACCAAAAGGTCATTTTAGACAAAAATGATAATTAGAACATTTTCAAAGTAAGGCAATGACATTTTATAACTTATATTAGATTAATACATTTTAACTCAAATTAATTCATGCGTTTAGACATAAAGAAACATATTTTAGAAAAAAGCTTAAAACATGATTCGAATTGTCTATTAAAGAAGCTAAATCCATAGACAATAATTGTTTTACTCAATTTCAGAGCACACTAAAAAAAATGCATAATACCAACATTAGTATTTTTTACCGCAGGGCTGTAATTATATAAAACAAAATTGCTTTTGTTATGCTTCGTGGCTTCTGTCGGCGAAAAAGGAAATGTATATTCCGACTTCCAACGTTTAAAATGCTAGATTATGTTGCTGGGGTTTCAATTTGTTTTCACTGGAACAATGGAAACATTATTACTGCCGCTGCAATTTGCGGAAACTTCATCAATAAAAAATGAGGTCGCCACGGTGGTTGCACTGCGTTTTTGTTTCATTTTAATAATATTTTAAAAGTGGGTATTAATTAATGTTTATTTAATATAGATTGCTCAAGGGATACATAGAAGATTATGTAAGATTGATATTTATTATATTTATGGGACAATGATACGATTCTTGTCGTAACTAGGGTTTCAATCCCGGGACAAAATTTCGATCTAGGGATTTTGGGATTGCAATTAATCGATCTCGGGGTTTGATACTATTTGTCATGTTTATTAAATATTAGCCATGTTAATTAATCATTAAAACAGTTAAAAATAATTTATGTCATTATTTCTTATTGAAAATTATATTTCGATTGAAGATTGAACATATTTTATTATGTAGAGGGTATCGGTCTCACCCTCGCTAGATTTCTATTTAGTAAGTTTTCCCCCGATAACTGATTCAATTTGGGGGTTAATCGCGATTAAGTTTTCTTGAGGTTTTCCATAATTTCGTCAGATGCTTACTCGACCAAGTCTGGTTCAGTACTGTTGAAGCTTTTCAGTATTCATCAGTTTTCTTTACAATCGGAAGAAAACCAATATGGAAATCGGTAAAGATTTCGAGGAAATATTCGCAAATGAATGGAATTGTGAAGGGTGCGCGGATTTATTTTGCCGCGACTATATTCTTAAATATGTATATGTTTAATTATCTAAACATATCCTGGCGTAGAAAAGGTATCCAATACATTTTCTCAAATATTCTAACATCCTCATTTTATATTACAAAATATAGTAATAATTAAGAAAAAATGATTTTGTGTAGTTCTTGAAATGAAAGCAAATCTGGGTTTTTATTGAGTGGTAATGAACGTTAATTCGTTTTACTATAACTGAATCAGTTGAAAGTGCTCGCGATGAGCGAAACCAGTTCTGATCATAAAGAACTAATTATGGAATAAGTTCAAAAAATGTTAAGTGATTTTTTATTTTTAAAGCCATTCCATTCCACCAATTATCGACAGTGAACACAATGAAAGTGATAGATAAAACACATTTTTTTTATAGTACTCCCACCTAAATTATACTAAAGATCAATACCAGTTTCGCTCACCGCGAGCATTTTTAACTTGCACTTCCGGCAATAAGTGAAATTTAACACCTCAAAATAAAAAAAAATACTGATCATAAATGCTTTATTTCACAAATTGAAAGGGTTAACAAGTTATTTGCCTTCAAATAATGCCTTCGGCCCGAGGCTGTGTTAATGGCACACAGAAAACTCACCTAGTTTTTATAATGACCATTGATATAAAGTAGGTGCATATACCTAAGTACCGAACTGAAAAGACATGTACAATGGTTGAAAAGTAAGGGTACTTGTGTGTACCTTGGGAAGGGCGTGGCCGCCTATAAAAGAGCCGTCAAGTTGTGATGAGGATAAGTTTCACTATTCGTGGCTACACCTGCCAGTGACAAATACACAACAATATGGCTATCAGGGTGAGATACCAATTTCTGTCAATATCGAAACAAACATGCATTATTGTCTTGTCTGTGGTACCGAATATCTCATACATTGTTTTGTACTGAATTGCCCATCACTACTCAATCAAAGTTTTTAAATTTAGAATCTGCACTTTACTTATTTGCAGAGTGGCGGATGAAAGTAAAAATTACCGGTCGACGAAATGGATTTTGTGTGTACATTTTTAATAACCCATTTCGAGTTGCTAAATAAATATATGAACACGATTGAAAGATTATAAACCTTTTAAGAAAATGATTCTTTTCGTCTGTCAAATAAAAAACAGTTTTCTGAATTTTAATCCACAATTTTATCACACGGAGTTTATCTCAATATATATTTTTCTACGAGAACTGCTTGTAGCTCAGTTGCTCATTGTTTTTTTTTTATGAATTTAAATAAATAAAACACATGTTATCTTACTATTTCCTCGTGCATTCTGATGCATTCTGATTATCTGATGCGGTATCGCTCATTTTGAATTTTACATGAACGGTTGGTGTAATGATCGAAACACATTGCATTAAGAGACAAAAATGTCATTGTTTCTAAGCACAAAACCAGTATAAACACAAATCATTTTGCGTTTTTTCTTATGGATCTCATATGAATCAAATAAATTTTTCTAATGACATAAAAACATCTCACTAAAGACTCAAACTGGTTGCAGCATATATCCTATAAACAGTTTAGCTTATTGCAATGGATTTTCAATTTTTTATTTTGTAGAGTAAGCATAGATTTTTGCCACAAAATATATAAGTAATTATTCAGAATTTAATTTTAAAGCTCAAATCAAAATACATCGAAGATTCTTTTATTAAATAATCATTGTTTGTTCTTGTTTAAGAACGCTATATTGAAACGGCGGCTCGACCAACCACGCGTAAACTGTATCGCGTAAGGAATTGAGAATTTCTAATTAAATTGTTATTTGCATCTGCGTATATAAATAATATATTTGGAAAATAGCTTAATTTGAAAATTTCGCGAATGTTTGTAGGTGACAGCATCCACGTGAAAATCAATATTACCGAACTAACTTAGGGTAAAACCTCCTATTGTGGGCCAGCTATAATTATTGGCCACTTACATATAAAATCTAGTTTTTTTATAAACCAAAACAATATTTCCAACTTTTGGTTTATATAATATAGTTCTCTTATTATTCCTCTATCGTTTAAACCTAAAATTGTCATTTTATGACTTCCCAAACAACTTCAAAAACGCATTTTTATCAGACAGCCGGAGTGTCACTGTGAAGCATGTGAGATTCTTGTAAATATAATAAGGATTGGACGTCAGTCTAAAAGCATCATACACGTTTATAAGTTAATTAATTTAAATTTTAACTGAACAGAATTATTCGTCTTTAGTGAAGTTATAAAATAATTATTTTTATGCATTGAAAATATTTTTGTAAAAGGTTATTATGATGGTGGCCATTAACTGATTTTAAAAACTCATACAATTTCTATTACTGGCCGGCCAAGCTAATCCTATAAATTCTTATAAAAAAATTCTAAAATACAATTTTATATTGCATGAATAATGTTTTAATAATATTACTAATCACCTATGTATGTATTTATTACATTTCTCCGATATTTCTAGGAAAATGTTGACTTTTTGGTCAATAACTGCAGCTTAACAAATGATGTTGGAATCCAATAAAGTACTTGATTTTACACTCAATAATGATTTGGGGTCATGTAATTATACATCTAGTTTCTGTTTTAAAAAAAAATATTTTTTATTACAACTTTTGGGGTGGCCAATAATTGAATCGTTTGGTGGCCAACAATTGCAGACAGTGAGTGGCCCATAATTGTAGCTTTCAACCATTTTTTTTGAACTATTTTTTTTACTATGAAAAAAATTGATTATTATAAAAAAAATATCAATCTAGCACACAATATTTTTTTTATTTTGCCTCTTCTATGATAAGTGTCAACAAAAAATTAATAAAGTTGAAAAAATCCTTAAGTGGCCGACAATTGTAGGTTTTGCCTACTGGATACTAATCTAATTATAGTTTCAGATGAAATTGAATTTTTCCATTCGATGCTAACATTTATCTTGAACTGTAATTGTTTATTTATTGAATTTTTCAATCCTAGATAGAGCTGTCTTGAATAAAGACTATGAGTTATTCGAATTCAAACTGACATGAATATCTCAATTATGGTGAACCAAAGAGACATTTTTAAAAATGGAATTCCATTCGATTTTATTCAAAAAATGAATACGTGGCAAGAATTTATGAAAAAACAAATGATTGATTAATCATTTTACATTC
This sequence comes from Himalopsyche kuldschensis, assembly GCA_028554975.1. Lineage (NCBI taxonomy): Eukaryota > Metazoa > Arthropoda > Insecta > Trichoptera > Rhyacophilidae > Himalopsyche > Himalopsyche kuldschensis. Next base: position 19,690,764 of record JAHFWI010000010.1, on the reverse strand, counting down.
AAACGATCTAGAAACTGTCATTGTTTGTTAGTTTATTATATTTCTGAAACAAAGTTAAAATAAAAATAAATCTTATATATAAAACCGAAACGGCAGAATGTATGTCTGTGGGTCTGTAATTCCCTTATGTATTGTTGGTCATTAAGTTGCCATAAAAACGAATATGAAAGAAAATATGTTTGAATTTTTATCGGCGAAGACATTTAGTCAAAATGTAATAAATTAGTCTTCTACTGAACTTTTCCCGGCTTTTATTAATATAATAATGTTTATTATTTACGTGAAGGTATTATTTGACATTTCTTTGACAGCAAATTAGATTTTTCCTTGAATTTGGACATTTTAATGGGCGAGAATGGGGCTGTCATCAAATTAAATAAAGTTTGTGATTTTATTTAAACTCTATTTTGGATGTTAGATTTTGTGATATAATTATGTCGAATGATATAACATTAAATAATTATTGGTCGCTTAGTCCGAGCGACGCCGGGAAGCAATACTAGTATTTTATAAATTTATGATTCAAATCGCTTAGCGTAAACGGTTTGAACAATCGAAGTTATTGCATTTAAATTGTTTGAATTTTGTACTTTTCCATGAGTTTTGTCGCTAACAACGCGGGTTTGCCTTTCGGCATCTTCAGGCATTTCAAGTGCACGGATTTTCTTTGTCTGACGCGTAGTAAACAGTTTGTATCGTTTATATACGAAAATAGATCACTATTATTGTAATAGACAATACAAACTGTTTACTACGCGTCAATTCGAGTACATCCATGCATTTGAAATGCCTGAAGATGCCCAAAGGCGAAACCCAGGTCGTTAGCAACAAAACTCATGGAAAAGAACTTAATTCAAACAATTAAAATTTGATATTGAAATTCCATCAAGCACCCTCAGTCGAAATCCTTAATTAAAGATAATGCAATCTATCAATCAGTGTACGGTCTCTATGGTCTAGTGGCAAGTGCTTTGTCCTAGTGAATCAGGTGGGGTTTATCTCGTATGATTGTCTTCTTTCAAAGTACATATTTGGCATATAACCTTTATTTCTTAAAAAAAATCGAAAAAGTGTTATATAATCATCTTATGAAACAAATATCTTCTTAATCTGGCAATTTCACTCGATATATTATTCGTGGAGTTAAAATTTTAATAAAAAACGAAGCCATTAAAATAATATGTTTTTCATGATACTTTGTGCTATCAATATTTTCTTTAAATAAATAATAATGCATATTTTTTTCGTCGAATTGAAATACCCCATTCTAGAACAGCGAAGTTTTTGATAAATTGAAAGAGCAAATAAAACAAAATTTATAGTTCCGCATTTCAAAATAGCTGTTCGGATTTTTTTACTATTTGTATTGTATTGTCGATAGCTTTTGCTAGAAACTTTTTTTACTGTTATTGGAATTGAAATATATTTTTTCAATAAACTCAGGAAATTGGCATATTTACAAATGAATCAATTTTTCTTATAAATACAATAGATATATTATATTTCCCGTCATTATATAAAACATCTTGTTCTTTAAAACAATGAATAATGTTTTTTTCACTATTCTGAATTTTCGATAAATATTCTGGTGTTTTTTCCTTGGAACCAACGATATCTTAAAAGCAGAATCGTTTAAGAAAAATACAAAATGTCAAAAAAATACAATCCACCAAGAATGTTCGTATTAAATTACCAAGAAAAAAGTAAAATCTTTGAAGTGGGAAAAGAAAGACGAAATCCTTTTATTTTAAGGAATCAAATTTTCATTAAATTTAATTAAAACCGAGTAATGGATATGCTTGCTAAGGCCTTCTCTTTAATGATGTTTAATTATTTAATTTTATTTCTGTTCTTTGTGGCTTATTCTTTCTAGTTTAATATTATTAAAGAATTGTTTATATTCAGTAATAAAGGCTTATTGTTTTCAAATAGTTCTTTCAATCTTGCACGTGTCTGTTTTTTGGTTTTTGTTTTTCTAAGAAGATATAATCATGGAAATTGGTATTACCTTTGTATTTGGAACGAGTAAATATACCAACATAACCATTCTAAATACAAGGAAAACTCAAAGTCCAAACTAAGCAAAACTTTTTTTAAAGTTTCAGTAATATTTATCGATGTATCGATAATGTTCGAAGCATGGGTGTTTTTGTGTTGTCTAACGTCCATGCGATTCAATAGCGAGAGCTTATGAATTGAAGAAAGGTTTAGCGACTATCAAGCAGTCCTTATAGGCAAAAAGTATATTTACATACCATCATTAAGAGGTCACATGATGCACACGAAGAGCGGATAAATATTGTAAAAAAATTCATACAATTGTGTAATGGAAAATTATAATTTTCAGCTTTGCATTTTCTTCGCACTCGTTGCATGCGCTAGCGCGGGTTTCCCACTCGGCTATGGAGCACCAGCCTATGGAGCTCCAGCCTATGGCGGCCACGCCTTCGCAGCTCCTGCCATCACATCTGAACACAGCAACACCTTGAGAAGTTACGGAAACCTCGGTCAGGTCTCCACCTTCTCCAAAACCATCGACACACCTTTCTCCAGCGTCCGTAAATCTGACGTTAGAGTGAGCAACCCAGGATATGCCGCAGCTCCCTTCGCTTATGGTCATGGATATGCCGCTCCAGCCTACGCTGCTCCAGCATACGCTTCGCCTTATGGTCATGGGTTCGGCGCCCCAGCATACGCCGCTCCAGCCATCGTACCTAAAGTCGTAGGAGCACCAGCTCTTCTTGGAGTCGCATATTCTGCTGCTCCAGCTGTCGCTCATATGACTTACAGCAACGGTCTCGGTTTCAATTATGCTTGGTAGATAATTTTCAACAAAATTATCATCAAGTACATTTGACACTTACAGAGACACGTTTCAAAATGGTACCATTTTAAATTCAACATCATGCTAAGAATAAACAAAAAAAAATCCCAATTGTCAGCAACACTGAATGTTTTATTATGTCATTATAATATAAAAAAATTCTCGATAGTTACCAAGTAAAATGTCAGTAAAACATCATCATGTATGTAATGACTTATATACATAAATGATGTTTTAAATTTCAACACTTTTAAGCATAGTAGAACAAAAATAATTCAGCAATCATTTATTATAAAGATTGTATCTTAAATATCATTTTCTAGCGTGTGCATGAAAGCTTCATGGTTTCGATGAACATTGTTTATATATATTATTTAATGCTAAGTTAACAGCGGTTGTAACATAATTTATTTTTTGTGAAATAAAACGAAACATACATAGAAAAATTGTTTTATTGATTTTTATTACAAGACATATTCCTTATCCGATTCTATTTATGCTATTCTGCTTCTGTCATCAGCGTCCAATTGTCATGTGTTTGCTCCAGACCAGATTGGATATTATTAATCACTAAATAAATCCATACATATGTTATAATGTAATTATTTATCCAAGCGTCAATATCAACGTTTTTCTGCTCAAAAGATTTTACTAAGAACTATCAATTGGTTTCCGATCAAATTCTTATTACAAAATCTTCATACCTTAGGCTAAGAGGAAAAAAAAATACTTCCAAAAAATAATTATGTTTATTAAAAGTACCTATATATTTTAAGGGCAGATGTTTAAATTATTTTATGAATTTTACCAGTCATAATGCACGTTAGACCATTTTTCTTAAAGAATAATTATTAAATTCGTTGCATGGTATATAAAAGTTTAATTTAAAGTACAGAAACGCTCATATGGTAGACTCCAGCACGGGGCTTCGGTTATCCAACCAAATGTGCTTCATTATCGAGAAAACACGCTCCAAAGTTGCGGGTGTTCTTGGCAGACATACATAACATATGTATATGATGACATTTTAGTCAGATTAGGTGCATCGATACGAAATGTCATTGCCAAGCCGGCCAGGCACCGGGACCAAGGTCTAAAACCTGGACAACCCCGGACAAACCGAAACGTATAGTAAGCCTACTTCGATGTATAATAACACTGAAGGTTTTAACCGCTTCAGTGCCGTAAGGCCACTTGTGTCTACTGCGTACGAACGTCACGAATACCGTCACAAATATTGAAAAATATTTACAAAAATTTGCAGAAAGAATTCAAATGATATTTTATTTGCATAACTAGTGAAATTGATACACTGTTTATAAAAAAAAATCATCTTTCTGTCATCAGTCAATATTATTGAATTTTTTTTTTAGAAGTCAGGCGGTAGATGTAACTTGAACCACCGGTACTGAAGCGGTTTTACCTATCATGGTTGGAAAGGCATCATATTCAAATAAATAAAGCACATATTTATTGAACTATTTCTACATATTATGTTGCAGAATGATCAGAACTGGTTTCGCTTATCGCGAGCATTATCAAATGATTTCTATGTAAAGGAGGTAGACGTTTGAATCGCTTGAATAGCTAACACGTTTTTCGTGTTAGCTATCCCCTCGAGCGTTGGCGTGGCCTGTGATCTTTACTCCACACAAGCAATTGTTTCTTTAGCTATTATAAACTTTAAGATAAGCTTAAGATTTAGTCAGACAAGTCTAGTGTCTTCTTCTTCTGCCAAACTTCTGACAAACATCTAGAATCTAGAATGTAACATTTGAAAAGATTGCATCTCGCCAATACTGGCTTAATTTCATGCATACAATCTTTTGATACTGCTTTTGCACTCACAGATATAGTCAAAGTAGTAATTTTAGCCCAGATCTACCAATCTCCCATTAAAACTGAGGTGACATTAACTTGGCCGTATACAATGCTTTACGGGACTGATAATTAACACTGCACTTTGGTGCTTACAGAAAAAGAAAATTTACCTTTCTTACTTTAGTTTAGGTGGTATTAAGTATCCTGTGTATCCGAATACTGAGAATCCACCGTGAAGGTAGTGTTTAATCTACTTCACGTTGAGTCTCGAAATTAAGAAAAAATATTCAATTACCGCAATACTGTTGCAAATTTACGGAATGCCTCATATTTGGCCATGGTCGAGTTCAAATCAGCTTGACCTTTTGGGCCCGTATGAGGACTGACGGCCACAAGCAGCTCTGCTAGTTCAGCATTCATCTTGGAGTACATAGTACATGATTAGTGTCCTGATGGTCGCGTTCACTAGTGAAATCCAGCCTTTTTATTAATCTTATACAGTGGTTCTTAACCTGGGTTCAATCCGAACCCCAGGGGTTCGTTGAGTAAGTCTCGCGGGTTCGGCGGAAGTCAAGACACACCCCGACTTAAATAAGTAGTAAATATTCATTATTATGTTTTGGTTCGAAAATCATGTTTTAATGGTTTTGATCTTTGTTCATTTTGTGCATCTTTATATAAATATATACCTATGTTTTGAATATGAAAAAGTCATATTTTATTTTTCTAATAAAGAAGGGTTCTGTGAATGCGCATATGAAACTGGCGGGGGTCAGTACCTTCAACAAGTTTAAGAACTACTGTTCTAATACATTGATTGCAACTTGTTTATAGAAAAGATTAAGAGCGATAATTGGTTTGAAAAGCTGTACAGTTTAGAATTAACGACAATTGTAGCTAAAAAACCCTGTTTTGAATAGGCTTATGACGCCATTACTGACTATAAGCTGATGCAATATCACATACGATATGCACTTTCCGCGTGTGTTGTTTATTGCATCTAAATTCTAGTGAATGCAATTGGCGCAACGCCCAGACTGGTTTTTAAACTACCATAATTCATGCCAAAAGTCGGTCAATGTGAGACAAATATGTGCATGACAATATTTATGGTATATCCACGTTATCAAAGTTGTATTGTGTCAACCATAAAGACCAATGTCTGTTTAATTGATAACAAACATACGCGTAGTTTAGATACAAGGGCAGTGATGGTAAACATATTACACGCGTGTCCCATCGCCCAAGAACAGATTCATTTATATATAATATGTTAGTCCGGTCAGTGGCGCAGTGTCAACGTTGTTGGGTTGCGTGTCGGACTGCCCGTGCTCGATTCCCGGTTCGAGCGGATTTCACTAGTCCTATCCTAGTCCTCTAATCCTTTCCATCCCTACTCTATTCGAAAAAGAGAGGCTGAGCAACTGAGTAACAAGCAGTACTCGTAGAAAAAACATATGTTGAGATAAACTCCGTGAGGAGTCCATATGATCCACATTGGGAGCGGACATGGTTAAAAAAAAATATATATAAATGTATTTGTACATTACAGACATCACAAATTATATGTTTATTGCTTTTGAAAATGTGAAAAAAGATAAAACATTGGAAGAGAAACATATATGGTTTACAGATATAAGAATGATAAAATAACTCTGGATGAGTTCCGAAAAAAATATGTCAAAAATAATACTCGTCTGAACTCACACACGTTCATGTCGCATCCGAGGCAATACCGCTTAAAATTGCTAAAGCTCTTCCTAGTGGCATCTCCATTGGCAGGCTGGTTATACTCCTTGTAAGAAGAAAAAACTCATCTCTGTCTCAACTCATCTGTCGGTCTCTGTGGTCTAGTGGCAAGAGCTTTGTCCTAGCGATCAGGTGGGCCCGGGTTCATTTCCCGGCAAGGTCAGATTTTTTCGATTTAAAAAGAGACTTTGGGCTGGGTGTATGTAATTTATCGTTGAGTTGTTCACGACTGATTCATTATTTATCATCGAGGTAATCTCGTATGACTTTGACAATAAAAAATATTTGGCGCATTGGCATTGGCAGCTGTAATGCCATATATTTTTTTGTTATATTTATTAAAAACAAAACTCATTTTCATGATTTCTCAACAAATATCAAGAACATTTAATTTAACATTCAGTGGAATCCTCATTTTGGCCTTGGATAAGCCGAAAGAAATATATAGCCAGGTACATTTCTCTTCGAGTATTCAAATTGTTGAACGTGACCATGTCAAAATCGGTTGGGCCATGGGTATCTGGATAGAAATCGTTTGAAGAATGTAAAATTGTGTGAGCAGGAAATTTAGACCGCTTAGAATTGATTACGAGACACATTAAACACTATTTAATTTAATTTAAGAAAGTCCTTTTGTAAGATCTCATTTTAATATTTAATTAAGATTAAAAACTTTTGACCCATTGACTGCTATTGTCTTATACGCTCAGATGCCTGATTGCAGTGTGCTGCAAATTGATATGTGAACAGTTTTTTAAGGTGGTCACTGTCAATACTTGGTGGAAAGGCATTATAATAAAAATAATAGTACTTTTTTAGTGCTTTTTCCGCATTAACTTTATTTGATCAGGACCGGTCGTATTTGATCAGCGAAACCGGTCCTGAACAAATAAATTCTATGTGGAAAAAGTACTAAAAATGTATTATTATTTATATTATAGTGAACAGTGTTAAAACCAGGGCTTTTTTTCCATTCAACGTGGTGGAACGGCGTTCCGGCACCTTTTTTCAGGGAATTATCAAATTTCAAAATCAATTAGACGAGACAATGTGTGCGCTTACGTAATTACAATCTATATTTATATAATTGTTAGCCATGTTTTTTTCATGATTTTGAAACACACAAAAGTTGGTTCACCATCACTGTACTAAGGCATGGATATGTGAAAGGTGATATTGTTACTATTAATAATAAATATAAATATTTATAGTATTGTTGATTCTTGTTTTTTCATCACGTTGCACCAAAAGTGGATCAAGTATTAATTTATGTACAACTAGTATTGCTACCCGGCGTCGCTTAGTCCTAACCTGACTAAGCGACCAATAATTATTTAATGTTATATGATTCGACATAATTATATCACAAAATCTAACATCGAAAATAAAATCACAAACTTTATTTAATTTGATGACAGCCCCATTCTCGCCCATTAAAATGTCCAAATTCAAGGAAAAAATCTAATTTGCTGTCAAATAATACCTTCACGTAAATAATAAACATTAGTATATTGCAACTTGCAACAACAATGCAAAAGGGAATTACAGACATACATACATACATACGCCGTTTCGGTTTTATATATAAGATATTTTATTTTATCGTGAGTAGAATGGAAAATTTTTAAAACACATTTTTTACCTCTTTGTTATATTTTCATTTTTTAATGGATAAAAATTAAATTATTTTCGAAGCCATTTGAGAAATTAGTACTACGTATCTCAAACCACCAACGCTAATTAACCCTTCAAAAACATTAATTGTTTTTATGTTTATTAAAAATATATCGTTTACGAATAATTTCTTATGTTGTAAGAAGTAATTAACAATAATTAATTAAAAATCTATAAATAAAAGACTAAAATAGGAATTGAATTCTTGTTTTATAACATATTACGTCGTTAACAGCAGCTGTAATTTTTTTTTGTTGCTTTCTTTCAAGCACTTTGATAATGGAGTTCTTATCATCCTCATTAAAGTATGATGGAGTTGATGGAAGGAAAAAATAATAAATTGAGGATTTAAAATATTTCGCTTTAAAAAGGAAAAAAAGATAAACAACATTAGAAAAACGTTTTTTAAATTTTATTTGTGTCTTTGTCTAAAAAATGTAACAAATCGCTGTCCTAAATACAACTTATCACTAAAGAAGTTAAATTGGTACCAAATGAAAATACTTTTTCAGCAAAGTACCTACTTATTTAAACACTGTTTTAAGTAATTATACTCATTTTTATAGCTGTGTCCCGTTTGCTTAAAAAAATCCAAGGCGTATTTGTCACCGTCTCCAATTTAGATGGTCACGTTCTTTGGGAGAGCAATATGATGGCGAGGTGGAATGGCCTTGGAGTCAGTCTGACGCAGCAGGGTCAATTTGAACTGCATCAGTACCACGAGGTAGGTTGCTATGAATGATATGTTCTGTAAAAATAGTGAATGCATGTGTTATATATCAGAAGTGACGAATCTTTATGATTTTGTGCAGTACCGTTTTCAATGGAATATGCTCGAGTTTGCGAAAGAGGGGCGAGGCATGAGGGCGTAAGTTCGCAGACACAAGATCAATTTGGTATTGTACTCTCCAGCAGTGTTGCTTCCGTACGGGTGCTAGTTTTATTTGAAACTAAATTTAGTATAGAGAAAAATATTCACTTAGTGTCGCTTCTGGATAATAAACACACCAGTTTATTGTTATTTTTAAGTACTTCGTTTTTTTAGAATAAAAAAATCAGTGCAATTTTTTTTAAAACCGTGCAATAGTTTTGGGTGTAGTTCCAAATTTGATTTCAAGAGAAAATTTAAAACAGTATAAAGAAATTACACATTCATAGATGAGTAATTTTGTCGTCGTTGTAATAATACTAATTCCACACATAAGCTCTCTCAAAAGCATCTCAAAGAGATGAACACAAACTAAGGCTTATAGCGGAATAATAATTAGTCATGCTTATAATAAATTGTACATTTGATATATTACAAGCCATGCGATAATAAACAGTTTTGTATATATATTATATTGGAAATAATTGCCTACATTTAGTAATATATTGTAGACATATTAAATCATTAATCATCATGCTGCTGTCATAAGCTGCCAAAGGCTGTCTTCGAAAGATCAATTGATAAAATATTGGAAAAAGGCGGCAAGAACAAGTAATAATTTGATACTTTCAAAATATATATTTTTTGAAACCGATAAATACAATTCCAATATGCCCAATATTATCCAATATTAATGCAACAAACTGCTGATTGGATGGTAAAATATGGGCAATTTTTTTTTCATTAGAATAAAACACTATGGAAAAATAAACTTTCAAAATAATAAAAAAAAACTATCCGTGAACTTCCACAAAGTAGCCGCCCAATACATCGAAAGTATACAAACATCGTTTAATACGACTAATATTTCTAAGCGGTTAATATATTAAGGTCAGGACCGGTTTCACTCATCGCAAGAATTTTCAACAGAATTATTTCATCAGTTGAACATGCTCGCGATGAGCTAAATCAGTCCTGATCTTAATAAATGAATTGTGGAATAAGAAGAAAAAATGTTTTGTCATTTTATGATATAATGTCCTTCCATCTCTAAGTATTGACAGTGAACACGTTAAAAGTGGTTATATTCAGTTATTGCTGAGTTATGCAGTATGGGTTAAAACATGTCCTTTGATACGGTATGATAGCTATTTCGGCTTACGCCTTCTGTTCGTATAGTTCTGACGAAGGCGTAAGCCGAAATAGCTATCAACAAATATATAAAATAATTTATGTAGAATTAAAATACATTGTTATTTTTCTTAGGCTCGTATTTTAACGGTCATAATAGTAATACAGTTGTGGTCTGAATTTATAATAAGATGGTCCGAATTTTTATTACAGTGGTCTGAATTTATATTAAATGGTCATAATGTATTGGTTAGAATACAGAGGGCAGAATAAATTATGAATGGTCAGTATTTAAACAAATTGATTAGAATTTAAATATCATTGGGCAGAATTTAATCGAAATTGGTAATATTTAATAGTATTTGGACATATTTATTTTGACATCGGTCAGATTTTTTTTTGGAGATCGAATAGCGTTTCTATTGGTGCAAAGTGATGTCATACGACAAATGGTCCAATAGGCGGTAGATACTACTGGCGCCGCGGCCATTGAATAAATCACTAGTATTTACGTTAATTTGACATCTGTCAAAATAGATATTTTCTCTAAATATTACAAATTAAATATCAAAATGAGGAGAATTTTGATGATGAAAGTCACCGAGAATTCAGAATTTTAATTTCAACAAATCGGCTTCTCAAAAATACAAAAATCAGAAATAATGTTCATATAGCGCAATATATAAATTAGTATGGGAAGGGATGCCCGTTATTGTTCTTGGAACCACGGATATGGATACAGTTCTATCCAAGGGGAATGGCTGTGTGCTCTGGTGAGAACACACGCAATTATGAGATTATAAATATATGAACCCAAACCTTTACCGAATTTTATTCTGACGTTTTGTTTTTATTTACCATTTCAGACCAAAATTGTTACAAATTCTGATCATTTTATAATTTTATTCAGACCGCTAAATAATTTTATTCCGACCGCTTAATAATTTTATTCTGACAATCATTAATTTTATTCAGACCGTTACTATTTCTTTTATGACCTTATATTGAATTGTATTCTGACCAAGGAAACCATTTTTATTCTGACCGAAACATCATTTTAATTCTGACCATTTATTTTGTTGCCTTTTTCTTACCGTATTATAATGAAGTTATAACAAGTAAATCCATACTCAATCAATACATGTCCTTTGATGAATTATACGAATGCATTTCAAAGCTCAACGGCTTAAGACTGAACGGAGACATTCATAATTGTTGATATACTGCAGTGATGCACAACTTTTTTTGGGAGGAAGGCCAGATAATCAATTCATAGATAGTTCGAGAGCTGCATAGATAAGCAAAAAGGAATAATTTAATTGTATATAAAATTGAGAACTTTATTATTTTATATTATTATTCCATCTTCCGTAAAAAGTTCTGAAGAAAAAAAGGTGATCGGTAATTGACTTATTGGGCTGCATTAAATGTCGTTGCGTCCCGCGCGCCCCAGGTTGTGCATCACTGATATACTGCAATGAGTAATCTGTTTCAGTCAGACGATTTTTAAATAAATATGACAGCCACAATGATCATGTGTCGAGACAACTTTAAATAGTTACCGTCGTGATGAGCTCCCTGTTAATATTGGTATATCCATCCAGGTTCATGATTGGTGGATTTTTCGATATGGCCACCAAAAACATTTCCACCTCTTTTTGAGTACTGTGATCAACCACTGACAGATTGACGTTCAGCAAACGCTCTTGAAACTCGAGTCCAACCTGAAATAGGAAGTGGATTTACGGAGTAAATATTTGGAGAAAAGAAAGTATTAAATAGCGTACATTGAGTTGTATACTGCCGTTCCAAGTAAGAAGGCAGTAAGTGACTGAACAACTATTGAGAAAAATTTCATAATGTGTTTTTTGTAGGATTTGTATTAAAATTTTATAAAATCGGTTGATGCAAGAATGAACTAATTTATTCCTAAACAAGCAGTGAGTGATGCAAAAACTTTTTGGAACAAGGCTCAGATTATTAAAATTAAGGTCAGATTTTTCAATCTCCATCAATTTGAAAAAAAAGATCTTGGCAGGGCTGTGGAGTCGGAGTCGGAGTCGTCGCGGGGCTTTGGCCGGAGTCGAAATTTTTTAAAAGTTTGATCTTTTTATTTTTGCATATAATATGTCAAATTTATCTTTTGGCCGGATTGGTAGGGTTGATATTTTATTGAATACACAAATGTAATTAGGAAAATTAGGAAAAAAAAGTGACGATATTAAACTGTTTTTAGTCAGAGTCGTGTTTTTGTTCAATGTTGGAGTCGGAGTCGTGGTTTTGGTAAATTCTGGAGTAGGAGTCAAACTTTTTTACCGACTCCACAGCCCTGGATATTGGACTGGGCGTATGTAATTGTCGTTTAGTTGCTCTCAACTGATTCATTATTTATCATCGAGTTTATCTCGATGACTTTCAGAAATATTTGGCGCCAACAATTTACAGCCAATGCCCATTGGCTGTAATGCCAAAACTTTTAAAAAAATGATAAAACATATATTTATATATTTTTTTTATACTATATTATCAAAATAAATGTTTGAAATTGATTGAAAATTTAACTTTTTCGATTAATTGAAAATGCTCGGGGTGAGCTATGTTGGTCCTGATATTTAAAAAATATATGTGAGTGTAAAACAAAAAAAAATGTTTAATTTATTAAAATATAATGTTTTACACTAAGAGTTTTTACATATTTTTCAGAAGACAATTTACATTTTAAATGTGATACTTGTATCAAGGTAAATACGACATTAAAACCTTTCCTCTCACTTGTAAATGAAGTTAATTTCTTAATAATTGTATAAATATCTACAAGATTAACCTTTCTTGTAGCATGATAGGCTTCGTTACAAATAATGTAGAGGAGTCCCATGCAGTACCCTCCGAGCACAAAGAGGCCTATCTCTTTGTAGCTTAAGCCGTGCTCTAGAATCTCAGAAAGGGAGCCGTACAGGGAGATTATAGTCGTAAAGAAAATAACCAGACAGTATATCCCGTACATATTGGAGTAGGCGCGACCTGAAAGTAAAATAAAATTATATTACTCTTAAGGGTTGCAATTCCGGGATTTAAATTTTTTATTACCGGGATTTAAGATTCCCGGAAATTCCCGGAAAATAAAATTGATTTCAACGTCATCTTACCACAAAGAAAATTGATCGCAAACTCATTTGCGTGACTTTTTCAAATTTTATTATTACACGGGAAATTGTCCCAATAAATAATTACCATAATTTACTATCCGATATTGATAAACCGAGAATAATAGTTTATTGATAGGTATTCAGTTCACATTGACAAGATAACTGAAGAAGACACAATATGTATTTTACTATGTTAACCACTGTTGAATTGTTTGAATTTTGTACTTATTCATCTATCGGTCTATTCACCTATGACCCGGACTTCGCCTTTCGAAATCTTCACACGTTTAATGTGCCTACATTCATATGACCTGTTCAAGCTAATTTGCTAACATGAAATTCATTAAGACGCCAAAAGTAGATATATAGTTCAAACGATTCAAATTTGAAATTGAAATTTCATCAAGCACTTTCAGTCAAAATCGTAAATGATAGATTATAACATAATCACAAGTATATATTAATTTTGAATAAATGATTTTTCATATGAAAGTTTCATTGCAGAATTAGATGATCCAACACGTGGCTTGCATGATTATTATTGATAATCCCGGGCAATTCAATACATATAAGAAAATTTCCGGGATTGGGCTCCCTAGATATGAGTATGTCACACTGAAACGCGTGGTTGATAAGCTGCTTTAATAGTTCTAAAATAAACTTCAATATTTCAATTGAGAATATTAATATTTCATAAAAGAGTATATTTAAAACTTCATACTATATTTTTATAATGTGCGATATTAAAAGTGAAAAATATTTATGAATTACTTAGAATATCTTATCAATTATTAACATACAAATTTAACGATTTCAACTCGATGAGAAAAGATATCACATAATATTTAACCATACCATAAATCTCAAAATCGTTTTTTTTTTGAAAAATGCAGCATTTAAAATTTGATCCAAAAAGAGTTAAAATAAAATCACAAACTTTATTTAATTTGAGCTCCATTGTCGCCTATTAAAATGTCAAAATTCAAAGAAAAAATCTAATTTGCTGTCAAAGAAATGTCAAATAATACCTTCACGTAAATAATAAACATTATTATATTAATAAAAGCCGGGAAAAAGTTGGTAGAAGACTAATTTATTACATTTTGACTAAATGTCTTCGCCGATAAAAATTCAAACATATTTTCTTTCATTTTCGTTTTTATGGCAACTTGCAACAACAATGCAAAAGAGAATTACAGACATACATACATACGCCGTTTCGGTTTTATATATAAGATTATAAAATCTTCAAATAATAACACTTTGGATTTATTGCGATCAGGACCGTCTTCGCACATCGCGAGTATTTTCACATAATGTTATAATAAAATGCTAGATATGAGCGAAACTAGTCCTGATATCAATAAATCAGATGTAAAATAAGTTATTAAAATGTGTTATAATAATGCAATTCAACCACCAACACATTAAAAGTAAACAAATTGTTTTTCAAGTCAGTTACTTACTCTGTCTTCATTTTAATTTAATTGCGGTAAGTTATTAAATTAGGAACAGATTAGTACAAGAATTAAATCACGCTATTTTTTTATTGCACCAACAACCACATTATCACTTTCATTTATTGTTATCATATAAAAGTCGACTATCATATATCGTAGAAAGTTCCCACAAAGCTAAATAATACGACAAACATGAATTGTTTATTTATTGTTCATCGATACCTCGATGGTTTTGTATTCGATTCGTGTATGTAAGTAATATGATTATAATGAAAACTTTGAATCGAATATTAGTTGTATTGGGTGATATAATATAGGGTCTTTTTATAAGGACGCTTAGTTTTGAAATGTAAATAAAACAAGTCGTTTGTGAGATTTCGACTAAATTTTAATTTCATTTGTAAGTATATTTTACGGCATTAAATATGGAATATAGCATCAAATGTCTGCCAATATCCATTCATTATAAAATGGGCCATGTCGCTAAAGTTGACTTTTTTGACAAATTTGGGTAAACTTCCAACTGCTCCAGAACCCAATCAGGCGTTGTCTGCGGTCGTTTACCTGAAGTTCCTCGGTTAATTGGATTTTATACGGGTGCAGACATAAGGCCCGATTCAAAATTCGCCAAGTTGAAGTTGCAGAAAAGCCAAGTTCTTGTGAACAACGAGAAATAAGCTGCCTTGGGTTTTCCTGTACACTTTCACACACAGCAGCAATGTTTTCACCAGATATTGTATTTTGATGACGTACAGGTAGGTGTTGGCCGATTATTTACCAAACTGGTTGACTCAAATTTGGCCACTAAACAATGAATAATCTACTCAGCAGGACAAAGTCACATATTTTGAGCGTCCCTATTGAAATACCCTTTATTACTATACATGCTTGACGTTTCATGTAAGTCAACTCGAAAGATTGTGACCCAGTTATTCTCACCTCTTGTAACTAAATATTTAACGTCCTTATTAATAAGAGATCGATACTGTTTATTGGGCGGGACTTTTCGTAGTTAAGATGTTGTTGTTTGATACTTTGTGGTGAGTGTATATATGTACAGACTGACCACGCTACTTATGTACTCGAAAGAGAGGCGCTGCGAGAATGTTCTGAATAAATTTGATACAGACTAAACGCGTTGGCTAAGTGCGGTAGGTGGATTCTTATGTCAGAGGGGAGAATGTGTATTTAGTATTAACGGCTGCCGCACAATCGAGTGAACTGTTAAAGGAGTCAGAGTGTATTTGTTTATGACCCAAAAATATTAAACTAAAAACCATAATAATTGTCATATATTTTAATTGTGAGACGGTATTATGATATTTTCAGAATAACGATAGTGTTATTCAACCACTAGTTATTACATTAATTTGTTTAGCTTTGAATTAAAAATGTTTAATTAGCCATTAAAATAAAGGTCAAATGATAACAAAAAAAAATTCAAAGCAAAAAATACATTTTGTTTTGGCTTCTAAAATAAATTTCAACCGTCAAATAATACGTCAAAAATGGAGTAACCTTAGTCGGCCATTTTAAAATGTCACTATTTAAACCTATTTCAGAAGCGAAAAAATAATTGTAAATTATGTTACTATGATTATTTTTCTATAGTCATGCTGAAGATGGCTTTTAAAGAGGTGAAACACTAGTTTCGTTATTTGCGAGCATTTTCAGTTGATCACTTGACCAAAACCGGTCTTGATAAAAATATGCGTGGAAAAAGTACAATGTGTTTTATGTATTTAAATAATGCCATTCCACCAAGAAGTGGCAGACCTTGAATCATTTGAATTTTGTTCATTTCCATGCACTTTATCACATTAAAAATCTACAAAATTCAAAAAATACAAATATTGTGTTGAAATTTAATCAAGCACCTTCAGTAAAATTAGTCCAATCAATTGGAATCGCTTGAGTAAGTATGGATACTGCTTGGCAAATGTACTAATGACAATTCATATTTTTAGACTGATGCTTCTACATGGAAAAACATGTGTTTTTAGAATGACTTTGTACGAGTTAAAAGCTTATTTTTCCAATATAATTCCCCACCTAATTGCTGCATCATGTGAGATAGATCCACCCACAGCTGCCGGTAATCTGCGAGCTGTTGCGATGCATTTTCACTCTGCAGTGCTTTATGTAGATTCAATGCGAGTCCTTTTGATGCAGTTCCAAATGCATTGCAGTTTATGTACCTAAAAAATAAACATATCGTCATTACTCAATGAAAATTCACGATTATTCATAATGAAATGCAGTTTTTTTTCAGACACAATACACGAGTAAATAAAGCGTAAAAAAATTACAATGTTTGATTCTAATTTTAATCTACTCTAGGATAAGAAAAACATCAACAATATTTTTTAAAACCGAGACATGCAACCGTGGCCTTCAATAAAGTTATTAGAAAGTTAAGATACGTTGGTGATTCTCGCAATGAAACAAGCCGGTCCTGATTATTAAAAAATATGTGTCTTATTCATTTAAATAAAATAAGCAAATAAATTCAGAATACTCATTGATGCGATTTAAATTATACTTTTGAAAGATGGTTGCTAATATAATGATATTTGGGCTTGAGAAAAAAACTTAAAGGCTTATTTATCTCCATCATTTTAATAAGTGTATGAATAAAAGAACAGTGATATAAATCCTCGAACAACAAGGTTGCCAGAACTACATAGAAGCGTAACAAAGGTGAGACTTCTCGTAGCGAGTGTTCGAAGGGACGCGTTTATCTAAAGTCCGATAGGTTAACCACGTTCGTGACGCAAGAAAAAGTCCCCGATGGAGACACGGGACGCTGTAATTAGCAACAGATTATGAATTAAAAATTACATTTACCAGCCATTATATTCCACGGCAGATGTTTTTCATGTAAGCGTTACCTTCTCTGCTAAATATATAAAAGAATTGTATACGATGCGCTCTGGTTGGTTGCGGTGTCGGCCAATCCTGGAGCGAAGCTAAAATTTACATCGCTCTTATTGGCTCGCGCTATTATCCAATCACCGCACGCAATCAAGCAGAGTTTACACACCCAATTTGGTAACGCTAGAAGACTGATCTATTTCTTACGCTCGGTTTTGTCAATACGACAAAAAAGTTACCTTAGAAGAAATTTAGGGCAGCCCTTTGGACGAGGTCGAGTCGAGTCGACACACGGCCACGAAGGGGTGCGAACTTTTGCCAAGCGCCGTGCTTTAATCGATTTTCATCCCGCTAAAGTTACTCGTGCCCGTTGATAACTTTATGAAAAGAGCATTCTCTTCTTCATCCTTTGTTAATCGTTTTACGAATGAATGCGACGGGAAATTCGTGCTAGTAAGTAAGCCGAAAATTTGAGACAGAAATTATTCAGCGAGAATTAATTGATTCCAAAGTAAGTTTCAGATTTCTATTCAAGATGTCGTTTCAATTATAATGGCCGTAAATTTACAATGCCTTTTGCTTGAAACTACTCTTTGTAACAAAAATCGGACATTTGATTATTTTCCGAGAATTAATTCTGTGAATAAATAAACTGATAACTATTTGTTGTGAGCACCGGTCACACAACCGGTTGGAAAACAATTTCATAATACTAACACGATGAATTTACATATGAACACATCGACATTAACTTCTGATAGTAATTTAGAATAATTATTGGTTATTAAAAATGTATTACCTAAAAATCCAGATGCATAATAATAATAGCCACACGGTTTCAGAAAATATATCATTTATAGTACAACCTAAATAGAAGGTTCATAATCTTATTGCCAATCCGGACGCATTTGAGATAAATAAAAATAATGACGGGTGAAGGCCGGTATTTTTACCACTTCAGTGACGTAAGATCACTGGTGGATGCCGCGTATGGACGTCACGAATACTGTCTATATAAGAATACTGAATATTAAATATCTTCCTGTAATGATTCTTAGGATCATAGGTAGTCGGCGGTAGACCATTTTGCTCGGCACTGAAGCGTTTTTAAAAAGCTTAAATATAACATATGTATTTATTTTATTATTTTTTACTGGATAGATTAACATATGTATGCGTTGCGTTCATTAAATCATCACTGTATAATTATAAACCGAAAGATTATGTTTGAATTTATCTTCACGAAAGAATTATAAAAAAAGCCATACAATGACAGATAAAAAGTGTGACAAAAAACCTTTTCGTTAAATAGCCTAAATCCTAAATTATGATATTTTTGCGATTTCAATAAATGATGATCAAACAAGATTTGAATTTTTTCCGTTATGAAAAATACAGTAGAAACACGAAAAAAGCCCAGCGTGGGCACATGCATCCGCGGGCATAAAAGGTTAAGAACCCCTTACCTAAATGAATTGAAGCACCTGTTTTATACCAGCTCAACTGAATATTTTTTAAGATTTATAATAATAGAATGATATAAAAACATAATTGACCACAATGAACAAAATCCGTTCAGCATCGCCATGATGTGATAGTAGGCAAACGTGTGCCAGAGAGCGAAGTCTGGTTGAAGGTAGTACTGCGCTATGATCACAGCAGCGCTGAAACTCCAGGAGAAGATGCAAAGCGCCCATGTGAGGACGTACAGATTAGGGAAAACAATTTTCGTCCCTGTGATGCGGAAGTACCTCAGCTGTAACATTAAAAAATATTATATGTAAAAGAGAACGAAATATTGAAAATTTTTGGTTAGTTTACAATAAAAATTACCTGTCATGAATTTCAATGAAATTGCCCCACGTTCTGGCCTCACCAATGAACATTCACAAGCAGATATAAAATTAATTAATCAATTCAAATAATCTAAACAAATTTTTAGTACTACTCCCGCGTAAAATATGTTGTAAAGATCAGGACCCGTTTCACTCATCGCGGACATTTTCAATTAATATAAATAAACCTAACGTTCAAGCAGCTAAAAAGTTTCTTCCATTATTTACAAAATTAGCGCATGACAAATAAATATGTACAGATGTTTTATTGGTATTTTTTTTTTATTTATCAAGATTCCTCCTTTACTGTGACAAATAATGTTTACATCAAGACAAGCATTTTACTTGCAGCCCTCTGTCGATTCGAAAACTTTTAATGAATTTCCAAGACGTAAAATATTATTCCCTTTTTGCTGCCGAGATAGGGGATAAAATAACAATAATTCTCCCTATTCTGAGTCGTATGAGATCACCTAAGCCGTGGTGTTCTCGAGTCACTTTCACAGGAAAGGGGATCTCTTTCCACACATTCGAATAATGCCTTAAATTTTTTAAGGATTCAAATTTTTCAATACCTACAATGTGACTGAAGATAAAAATTTGTTTTCTGAGTTTGATGGTCGATATCTCTTGGGGTGTTATCCTGTTTTAAGCCTGTTCATTGCTCACTTAATATCACCATAAAAACTTCATTGCACGTTGATAATTACCTATGTGAATAACATGGATACGATGCAACGCCTCCGTGATTCCTTACAAGCCTTAAATGTCTTTGCTCCGTCCAATGATCTCCCAGCATCTTTCAGTTATACCAAGCACATCATATGGATAGCACCCGATGGTCGATTTAAAAAACACCCAGCTTAAAAACGACTAAATTGAGACGTTTCATTTTTTTATATTTTTGAAATTTATGTTTTATAAATTGAAATAAATGTATTAATGAATTAAAATAATCTTATTTATTTATTTAAAATCTATTAATGTACTCAAATTTGAATTTATAATATATATTTTGGTAAAACTAAAACAATTTGAATATACTCGAGTACTCGAGTATTGTAAAATTTTAAGTAAATTATGGATATATGGTCACGGGACAGAATCCCAATCCTCTCGAGCTATGCTCAAAATTTGTATACAAACTGGCTTATAATTTTATGTTTTGACTTTCCTCTTTGAGTTCTTGTGGATTATTATAAAATGTGGAATCAAAATGATTACATCTGAAGAATATTACTGATTATTGTTTGAGTTCTGAAAGAAGAATTTGTTTTTTAATATTAATCTATCATAAATTTTTTTTTTTATTTTAAACAAATAATAAAATTATGTGACTGTCTATATAGATATTGTATAATATTATTATTTGTGTAGTTTATGGTTGCATTTTTGCTCCTGTAAATTAAAATAACTTGTATTCATACTTATTACAAATTATTCTTTAAGATTTTCTATTATATTAAATTTAAAAATTAAAGACGAAACAATTCAAAAAAAAAAGCCGTAAGCCTTACATTAATTTCATTTAATGTGGTTATTTTTCATCAATCTTTACAAAAATTCTGTCCCGTGACCTATAATTTGCCGGGAAATGATGGTAGCAAATGTATGTTTTCATTTCGAGTAGTTGAGATGTAAAGTAATTGGAGTCTCTAATGGTAAGCCTAATATGGATTCTAATGCAATCGATTGCGTGAGGGTATTTGTTTTTCTTCAATAAGATTACTGTTTTTGCGATAGCAATGAGCTAAAGTGTCTCATTAGTCAACGCCGACTTAAGCGGGTCTCCCCATGTGATATTTTGGAACAATCTATTTTTTTTTGCATATAATGATTGTTAAACACGTGTAGAATATGCTGGTAAAGTGATTTTACAATATTTGAAGTCGTTGAAAAGTTATTCCAGCTAGACTACACTTGTTTCGGGACACCGGTCACATTTTGACGCTTCGGCTTGTTACATGACAACTTTTAATACACATGTAAATTCAATTCATGAAACAAACCAAAATTTAAGCAAAAGGAAAGCAAGCAGCTTCAAAAGTCTAAAAACAGGAAGAAGAAAGAATCATCTATGGACCAGGCATAGCAGACTTATGGGGAGTAAAGATTTAATAGTTTAAATCGTATTTGAACTTTCAAACGCGTTTTTCTCAAAACTGTGTTTTCCTAACTGGCCTCCACGATATCTCAAGAACGGGTTAACCAATTACTTATAATTTTAATGGTAGATTAAAAACATTTTTTTTCATCATTTGAACTAGGATAGTGATAAAGTTTCAAGCTGTTTTGTTTTTACGTAACCAAAAGTCTAAAAAAATCATGAAATTTGAAATTTGATTTTTTTTCAAATTTTTTTTCGACATGGGTGCGTTTGGAGTGGTGAACCACACATTGTGATAGAGATTTTAGTCTGAATATATTTTCACTTACTTCTAAAATGTCAATAAACATATATGGTAAAATTTTCAAACTTCTGCGTTAATAAGCTTAGTCAAAAAAAATCCCAAAAAAAGCTAATAAAACTGGTCGTCACATGGGGGAACCCCCTTAAGTTAAGAGAAAAATGCTTGAGAGAAAGTTCGAAATGACACAGCGAACAATTCCTGATAAGTTTTAAACAGTTTTGTTTACTGAAATCAGTATTATTTGATGATTTTGATGTTTTCACCCCATTTTTCCACCCTCAGAGCCATAAATGAGACAATTATTTGCTGGAAAACACGAGAGAAAGACTTATAAAGAAAGTTTATACCCACTCTAAAAATAATTTGACAGCTCTCTTCGCAAGCTCTAGTCACTTTCAGTGGGCTTAAATTTGAGTAAAAAAAATACTGAAAATATTTAGTATTTCATTTCAAGCTCGTGAGAGTTCAATGGAGTCTGGCTCATTGTTTCGTGAAAACTTACTTAGTGCTTGGACAAAATTTGAATCAGCTCAAAACAGAGAAATATGATTTCTATAATTTCATTTCAATCGATATCATACATTTTGATAGTGAAGTCTTATATTAATATATTCATTCACTGTTCATTAGATTATGAAAAATAAAGCATTATTAATTGACCTAGATAATCAATGAACAAATTTATCAATCTATCCATATAAATATAAAACAAAACTCGTGTTAGTTACACCACTTATAAGTCAAGAACGGCAGGACCTATTTTGATAATCTTTGATTTTATGGCTCTGTCACCGTCCAGAATAGCAGAATAAGTATTAAAACATATCATTTTGATTTTTGCACATTTATTGAACTAAATTCATTTGAAGTATTCATTTTAACCTAATTTAAAACTGAATTTAGTTCAGCTTATAAGTTAACACGACATCTATTGATTCTGAAGCAGTACGAAGTTCACCGGGTCTACTAGTATTTAATAAATGGATCACTTTTGAGGTTTTCACTGTCAATACTCATCAGTTGATAATGCTTACCACGAGGGAAACTGGTCCTGATCCAATAAATTGACTGTGGAATAAGTACTAAAAATTTATAATTTTTATCACTTTTGATGTGTTTACAGTGAGTTCTTAGGAAAAAAGCATCAGGTATAAAAATATAGAATTAATTCCAAATTTTTATAATGATCAAAACAGGTTTCGAATTTTACAAAGTCATACATTCAAACTGGGCTATTTATATAAATTGTTGTATGACTGATATAATGAATCTGTTTTAATAATGAAAATATCCATGGTGGATTCTCAACGTCATTGGCCTGGAATTGCGGAGGTAACGTGTCCGAATTCTTGTACGGGCACTAAGATTTCTTGATATCTATTTGAGGGCTTGGATTTTTGTGATGTCTAAAAACTTCCCCCCTCCCCATCAGAATCTTAATAACGAGGCGTGACGAGAGATAAAGCTAACTTCTTGATCATTCTTACACCCTGCTACCTTATTCTATCTGAAAACTTTGAAAGTTAAGCAACTGAGAAACATCCAGGCGCTTACTTTGGAGCGAGAATGGCTTAAAAACTATGTACAGTGGTACCCCGATTTATGAGCTTAATTCGTTTCGTAACCTTGCTCGTATCTCAAAGCAATTTTCCCATTATTTGAAATTAATTTAAATGCCTTAAATCCGTTTCAGCACCCAAAATGCCACCCCAGTTGTTCTTGTTACGTGTTTTCGACTTACCTATGTGGTGTTGTCTAGCAGTTGTAGAGCGCCATCTATGTCTCACGTATGGGATTTGTCAGTTGTGCGAGAGAGAAAATTAGGTTTTATAGTAGGTCCATAGCGTTTGACAGTCGATGTAGAATCCAATACAAACACAGATATACATATACGGATTTGCCACCAATAAATTCATATGCACCCCTTCCACACATCCGAAAAACGCACACCGATACCCTTCATGAGATATCTGTATCACCTGTGCGTGTGATAATGCGAGACGCACGAGGCGCAGTAAACGCAGGGTCGTGAGCAGCTAACCGTTCCGCGTATCTCAAATGTTGATCGTGTTTTAAAGCAAAACTTCGCTCGTATCACAAATATCTCGTATGTTAGGTCACTCGTATCTCGAGGTGCCACTGTATTTTTTACTTGATTCCTTGTAAATATGTTTTATTTTTTAATTACACACACATAAGTATTATGTAGTACTTCAGGCATGCGATAATTTTATGGCGCCAATATTAACGATCGCGGCTGCAAAAACAAGATGCATATGAAGCGGACGTCCAATTGCATGTCACTAATATGCATGCACTTTTAAGTAAAACATTTACGTGAGGAAAATGTGGGTGACCCTTTCACATTATGTACACGAGCAAATGGCGTACCATAGATGCAGGCGATACACAAAAGTGCATTTAACACAATAGATCGGTAGTTTCCACGTCTTAAAAAGTTATTAATATTTAAAAAAATTTATGCGGCCACCAGAAATTTCTTATGTTTACAATGTGGCCACAAATTACGTGATATCCAATGCCATAGATTGATAAAGCCCAATATTGCAGACCGCTAAGAACTTATCTCTAGCGATCATGCACCACCGTAATACACGTGTTCAAGCACGATTACTATGATTGAATAAAACATAAAGAAACATTGAATAATATTGTCGATGTGTGAAATTCCGTAAATTTTTTTGTAATGTATTCTCCGAGCAACGTCTGCGTTACAATACTGGATATTTTGTCTCACTCACATAGTCTCGCTCGCACTCATACGTTGTGACTTTGACTGATTGACGACTTAGTTTGATCATTTTTTTTATTATATAAAATGGTTTCCTACTTGAGCGAAACCAAGCTATTCACAAAGAACTGTTCATCTAGTTTTATTTTGATTTAAAATGAATAACGGCAAAACTCTTGCGATTCTACGAGTACCAAACAGACTCTCAAATGTATAGTCAGACCACACTAATAAACATGTCAAAATGATCGATGCGTATGGACGTTAGTCTTTGATAACACGTTTCATCCGATGAAGTTTCTGACAGAAGTCGCTTGAAGAATGATGATTCCAAGAAACACTGAAGTTTCGTTAATATTCCTACCCTCCCATGGAAACATACTCAATTTTTCAAACTACCTTCGTATAAATAATTGATTTAGAAATTCGTAGAAATTAATCGAAGGTAAAACAACTAATTGAAAAACTTTTGTACAATTCGTGAAAGATTGAACTTATAAAAATAAATAAAATACATGGAATCGAATAAGACACACTCCAATCTTAATTAATATTAAAGTAGATTTTTTATTCCTCTCTTTTGATAAAAAAATAATTTATTAACTTTTCAAGCCTTCTTAATAAGCGTTAAAATAAAACCCGAGGAGGTCATTAGTGATAAAATATTCACCTACTCACGACGAAGGCTTAAATACTTAAGATGTAAAAAAGATATCATTACGATTACGATATTACTAAATCTTTAAAAAACATTTATTTAAATAACCTAAGAGACAAGTTCTAGCTTTTAACAAATGAATGTATTATTAAAAATTCTACCAGAGAATCTTGTTACTAAAAGTAGCAAGGGTTTGTCGTTGATTGATGTTTTAAGAATAAAAGTATCAAAAAAACAGTTACATAGTCGAGAATAGAGTTTCCAATCTCGTGTCAAAAGTCTGAACTCAGGATTTCGTGATTTCAATTAGTCAATCCCGGAATCCCGGGTCTGGTCCCGAGATTTGGGATATTTTTTATGCTCGATATTTTTCATATTTATTAATCATTAGTTATGTTAATTTATCATTATAAATAGTTTTATGAATGTAACAATTCGTTTGTTAATTAATTATTGAAGGGCGAAAATATTTTATTGAAATAAAACGTTCGGGGGTATCAGTCTCATTTGAATGCAATCTGATATATTATTGAAATTAAACATATTCCTGGTTATATATATAACATATTGACTGAGTAGGCATTTACTTGGTAGAACTCCATTATAATACGGTAAGAAAAATAACAATGTATTTTAGTTCTACATAAATTATTAATATATATTGTAATATATATAACATGTAAGAGAATAAATGTATTTTTTTTAAATTTTATATTGTCATTGTTGTAAAATGAGGGCACATTGAAGGATATATAAAACGTTTTCATAAATATCATTAGAACTTTATCTATTTGGCACTCACTTCAACATTATTTATCACCATCAAATGCTTCAGTTTTGCGACATGATATTTTCCGTCATCTAAATTTATTTTAGCACAATAATTTTGTTGCTGTCATCAATGCATAACGCAGCAGATAATTTATTTTCCACAAGCATCCGTCGTTCCAAAGATGACACGTGCGAGTACACGAAATATTACGACTTTTAAAAAAATCCTTTTGTGTTTTCAAATCCCGAGGCTCATCAGGTATTGAAAATCTTCGGGATCCCGGGATTGGAAACCCTAGTTGTGAACGTCTTTTGCAATAATTCAGTGCTTTAGAAATAAAAAGAATTGTTGGTTGCGACTTGGTCTTGTCTTGAACTTTTGAAATTTTATCTTGAGATGAAAATAAAATAAACCAAATTAACGCCGGTATGTGTGTCAACACCCTCGTTTGCGTAGCCCACGGTCAGTTTCATGAAAAGATTTATCGATTTCTGTTGGAAGACATCTACTATCCATCAAATACCAGTTAGCTTGCGCGATAAGCTAATCACTTATTCTGTCCTAGATATTCTGTTCTTTCTCTACTCCCTTACAAAGGAAGGGTTGGGAAACAAACATGCATTCTCGCCATGTTGCAGATATGAACTTTTTATGGTGCTTATCTCATGGAACCACTTGTTATTAAAAAATTGAAAAAACTTGTTTTTTTTAAATTATTTTCCATCTGCCCTATCCAATACAAAAAACGCGACACCAAGAGGGCGGTTGGCTTACTGCCATTTAAAAGTATCATCGCCTGACTGACTGATAACCAGTTTGAACTAAAAACTTTGTATTGAAATTTTCAATTGGGAGTCCATAAATGGCATACATTAAACATTGAATCGTCACAGTAGGAGCTATCTAAAAAGTTAGATTATCTTTTAATAGTTGTTAACGTAAGACTGGTTGACAGTTTGAAAAGGTAGTAACAAATGATTACATACAGCTGTTTCGTAGCTCAGAAGAGAAAAGTTATTAAATATAATATAAAGTTCATAATCTGGCTATCAAATATGTTAAATAAAACGAAACATAAACTTCACTTTCACAATTCAATTTTGAATCGTTTGAACTTCATCTAAACAAACTTTACGATCTAGAAACATTAAATGTTTCATACAGATAACCGAACGATAAAATTTTGCATTTCACTAACACAGTTTCATTTAAGGGATTTGGTAATTAACAAATCTGGGCTTATACACTTTTCAATAGAGATTACAAGTTATATTCTATTAAGCCTTACACACCCCTCTGTCTACAATACATAATAATATAAAATATTATTATATGATACGTGAGAAGGAAGCAAAGAATATATAATGTAAATGTATATATTAGGCGGAGGCTGTTCTGCATAAATTGAATTTGATATTAATTACTTTTAGATTAACCCGTTATATGCCGGTAGGTGAAATAACGGTCATGCACAATAGCGACGAATTTCAGTAATACAAGGGAGCTCTCTTTAAAATCGATATAACATTGATTATATAATAATCCGTTTCGTAATGATCCGGTAAGTCCGATCCGTGGTGCAGCGGAGAACGTTTTTGGCTTGCGTGCCCAACCACCCGGGTTCAATTCCCGTTACGAGCAGATTTTTTCAGTTGATAAATCTGTTGTAATGCATGGCTATTTGTGTTGTTGAAAATCCCTTCCCACCTTTCCTATCCCAAAGAGCGAAGCATAGTGAGAGTGATTAGCTAACCACTAGTTCTGTCCGAGTCCTCGTATCCTTTCAATCCCTTACTCTATTCGAAAAAGAGAGGTTGAGCAACTGACTAACAAGCAGTTCTCTTAGAAAAATATATATTAAGATAAACTCCGCGATGAGTCCATATGCTCCAAGTTGGCAGCAAACATGGATAAAAAAATAATATATAATAATACTAAATATATCAACTGTGAGTATAGGATTGTGATTATAAGAGATGTCACCATGTGTATTATATTTGCGAAATATAAAATCGTCGACCTTGTCCAGTATTTGTGGGTGTAAAGTGGACCGTATCTATTTATATGCGTATTTTCTACGGCCGGCACTGCGTTCACGGGACAATATTGTAGACGGTATATACACGTTTCTGGCATCCAACCGGTTAATGATTTCGATGGATTCAGCGGTAAATATGTGTAAGCTTATTTTAAATTGAATCTTTATTGAAATATTCAATCGGGTTTACGAAATTTTACGGAAAGATTTAAAATGTACAGCTTAAAATTTTTAGATAACAATTAACAGAAATGAACCATTAGTAAATAATATTTACTATAAGACAACTGGGTTGCCACTATTCAATTTATTTCTTATGAGATTTGACTCTAGCTCCACTGCTTTGTAAAGAAGAATAATCCCAGCAACCATTTTGGAATATATGTTATAAAAATTAGATTCAATCATAACCTTATTACTAAAGTAGCATTGCGACGGTAAGACTGAAGATGCTTCTAAGAGAGGCGAAACACGTGTCACTTTTTGCTATACAATACATGACATAACAAAGTTATCAATTAACAATCTTATATATAAAACCAAAACGGCGTATGTATGTAAGTATGCCTGTAATTCCCTTTTGCATTGTTGTTGCAAGTTGCCATAAAAACGAATTTGAAAGAAAATATGTTTGAATTTTTATCGGCGAAGACATTTAGTCAAAATGTAATAAATTAGACTTCTACCAACTTTTTCCCGGCTTTTATTAATATAATAATGTTTATTATTTACGTGAAGGTATTATTTGACATTTCTTTGACATCAAATTAGATTTTTTCCTTGAATTTGGACATTTTAATGGGCGAGAACGGGGCTGTCTACAAATTAAATAAAGTTTGTGATTTTATTTTAACTCTATTTTGGATTTTAGATTTTGTGATATAATTATATCGAAAGATATAACATTTAATAATTATTGGTCGCTTAGTCCGAGCGAAGCCGGGTAGCAATAATAGTACTTAATAAAAGAAGTGTGCGTGTTAGCCAAAAAAAAATATCTAACAGCCTAAATTGAAAATTAACATTAAATTTTGAATGCTAATGCTCTTGATGAGCGAAACCGGTCCTGTTCTTAGAAAATTATATTTGATGGTATTACAAAAAAAAACGTTTAAAATAATGCCTTTCAATCAAGAAATGATAGCTGACACCTTAAAAGAATAAATATTTGAAAATTATCTATATATATAAAAATGAATGTCTGTGTGTATGTCCGCTATGGACTACTAAACCGCTCGACCGATCGATGAGAAACTTTACAAATTTATTGAGTACACTCCCGCAATGGTTTCTGGCTTACCAACCCTTCCCCCCAACCACCCCCCAACCTCGACCTACCAATTTTTCTTTTTAAACTTTACGATTTTTTCGAGTTCACTTCTTCGAAGGTTTCTGGCCTACCCTCCCATACGGCATCCAAACCCCACCCCGCCAAACAACCCCCTTCCCCCCCAAAAATTGATATCGAATTTTTACAAATTCCTCGAGTACTGAATACATGCAAATTGAATTGAATATTTGTGTAATGTCTTTCCTTCAAATTTATTTTAGTTGCTGGCGTAGCAACGCGCGCAGGGTACAACTAGTTGACATATAAAATTAAGAATTTTTGAACACTTTCTTAGCTATGTAGTACCCATAGTAAGTTGAGCCATTGTTATAACTAAATATAATAGAGTATGATATCATAATAACTGTGTATTTATATTTGTTTCCAAGAGTAAGATATTATTTGTTTGCTTGTATAATAGGCTCAAGTAATTTCAATTTCAAGTGGTCGACTTAGGTAACTGCATGGCTTAATTGCAAGAATAAGACACAAATATAAAATTTAATTAATAAAATTACGTTGAATACACCGAAATCGAAGAGCATATGTGAACTCCTCAGCTACAAGTCCAGGATATATAAAGTATGCATTATCTTCATCGCATGAGTACGACAATGTAAAAAAATTAAGACATGTGTACGGTATTATGTTTCGTTTTGGATGCCATATTTTTATAAGAGAAAACAAAAAAAAATTCTCAGAAGTCTGCCAATACCAAAAATGTTAATTTTCCAAACTTGTCAATGTAGTAGATTGATCAAAGGGATAAAAACGCTTTGAAACAAAATATGTACAACAACAAAAGGCTTTCATTTGAATATTGCTCGTGATTGGTGAAGCAAAGGCGTTATTATTGTGTGAACGAAACCTTGAAATAAAGTAAACTTAATCTAATCTTAACTTGTTGAAGGAAGAAAGTAATCAATATGTAATGCAGATACTTTCTTATTTCTTAACGATATCGCACAGCTAAAGAACATAATTCAAATTTGAATCGTTTGAATTATCTACTTTCATAAATTTTGTCGCTAGCGACCCGGGTTTCGTTTTTCGGTGTCGTTAAGCATTTAAAGTGCACGCATGTACTTGAACTGACGCGTATTCAACATTCGTATCGCTTAAATATACAAATAAAAGTAGTTTAATTCTCATTGACGTAATCTATATGAATTAGCGAAAGTTTTGATGTCAATGAGTTTCAATGACTTAAGTGGGTACATATAATTATCAAGTATTTTTAATACCAATTACTGGGCAATAAAATGGAAATTTCGACGAATACTGGTGGGTTGTAGTCATTGATAGTTGTGCCATTTGAATAAATGCGACGAGTGAAACCGGACCTGATCTTTACCAGAATATTTGTGCAAAAAGTACTATTAAACATGTGTTATTTACAGGGCTGTGGAGTTGGTGAAAAAAGTTCGACTCGGACTCCAGCATTAACCAAATACACGACTCCGACTCCGACTAAAAAAAGTTCAATATCGTACGTTTTTTTCCCCTAATTTTCCTATTAATTTGTATCTATTCAATTAAATTCCCTTTTGCATTGTTGTTGCAAGTTGCCATAAAAATCGGCGGCATTTAGTCAAAATGATACCCAAATTTTTCCCGACATTAATAAATAATGTTTATTTTTAAGTACTTTGATTTTTTGACAACAAATTAGATTTTTTCCTTGAATTTGGATATTTTAACTCTATTTTGGATCATTATAACATTAAAAATTATTGGTCGCGATGTGCGAAGACCGTCCTGATCTCAATAAATATGTTTCAGATTTACTTGCAATTTATTTTCTAATCTTATATATAAAACCGTAACGGCGTATGTATGTCTGTAATTCCCTTTTGCATTGTTGTTGCAAGTTGCCATAAAAACGAATATGAAAGAAAATATGTTTGAATTTTTATCGGCGAAGACATTTAGTCAAAATGTAATAAATTAGTCTTCTAACAACTTTTTCCCGGCTTTTATTAATATAATAATGTTTATTATTTACGTGTAGGTATTATTTGACATTTCTTATTCATTATATTTATAAAGTTAATATTTGATGTGGCTAATTCAGGCTTTTAACAAACGTTTTATTACTATGACACAAATATTTGTATAGTGGAGTATGTATGAGGTTAAATATAAGTCATTTAATATGAAAGCGATAAATATTTCACTTCAAAATGGTAAAGCCCGTAAATCGATAAGCAACAATCAAATATTAACTAGAGGGAAAAGCCGTGCTAGACGGATAGAGTGTCTAATATGACCTGGCAAAGGTTTTACGGCTAAATGCCAGTGAGGTACAGTACATAGATGCTGTAGGGGTTGAAAGTGGCCGTATTTGCTAATATGTTTAAAAAAAAAAACATATTAGAAAATTTCAGATAATAGTTTTGCTGGTCGACGATTGTATCATCCAGTTCCCATTGAACTTGCCAGTTGCTAGCAGGCCATGAAAAAATCAATGAAAAACTCTTCGCGCTGGAAAATTTGGATTTATGGGTGGATTTTACTTGTAGGCATGCCCACCAAGACCCTGATCACTTTATATGGGACTGCCCTATGCATTCGAACGAGCATAAAGGTGTACTGTGGTCCGTCTTCCCGATAAGCCACGCTGATTTGATTGCAAACAAGGCTAACTTCTCTGCATTTGAAAAAAGATGTTAATTTATTTGGGGATCGATAAAACCTCGATTCGTCTCAATAAACCCGTTTAACACGACGGGCTCTCAGTATACGGATGATACAAGTTTACTGAGTATCAACTTGGTTAAGTATTTGAGTCACTCTGATTAAAATTACTAATTAATTCAATATTTTCAAACACATTAAGTGTAAGGTTCAAAATCAGTCCCGTGCAAATCTGCTCGGGGCATGGGTTGAGAGATAGACTCCTTTTTTCCCTGTCGGTAGCGTTGTGAAAGACAGACATGAAGCATTGACTGCATATAAACAACGAAAGGTTTTAATATTACCTGGATTGCCACCGCAAATAAAAATATTTTCATTGATGTTATGAAGGTGGATTGCTACAAAACACTTGGCCCATTGCCCGTGGCAGCTGCCTTTTCTGTCTTCTGTCAGAAATACGCTTTTAAATATCTGGTATAAGTAGTCTGAATAACTTACTCATCGAAAAGACAATTTAAATACATTCATTTGATGATTCTGGATATGTCAAAAATACTATTGAGTTTTACGTGTGCAATATCCAGTTTTTATAATACTGAAAACTCTGTCCCTCTTTTCAAACGTAAACGAACCATGCTGTATGTAGCTGTTTGAGCCTGCGATCACTGTTCGACCCCAAATTTAATTAGTTAGCTGAGTTCTCCGCAAGTATACGGATTGATTGACAAATAACAACTCGGCAAGGCTTGATAGAGGTCCACCGAACAGGCTTCATATCAATTAAGCCGTCATATCGTCGCTGTCGCGGAAAATGAAGCAAACCACGAAAACCCATTTTCTATCGATATATCTAATAAATATAAAAATCAATTTTTGTTCGTATTTTATGCGTTCCAATACTTTTTATCCGATAGCGATAAAACTTTGTCAAGTTATTGCTTGCACTTGCATGAAGGTCATAGGCATATTAGCGTGTGTCGTACCATAGACAATTGGCAAAAGAAAAACAGCAAATGTCATCGATACCGATCAATTTTAGTAAAATTAAATCGAAATTATTTTATCTAAATATTGTGCATCCGAAAGCACTTCAATTCACACAAACACTTTCTTTCTTTGAGTGGCATTGCAACGCTTGCCGGGTACCGGCTATTATATCTAATATTATCTTTTCTCTGCGACATCCTTTTGTCAATGGTTTGAATTCAGATCTATTCATAAGATTAATTGCATTGCTACATGACAATCTATTTAAAAATTATTGGTATTTTGTGATTTTAAGAGCCCTGTTTTATTGGGTAAAACAAAAAATTAATTGATAGACATTTGCTACAGATTTATCTGACGAGTCTTTCGTCCAGTGACAAAATAACGAAAGAATTTTCCTTTCTCAATTTATTAATCACGACTGGTAATTGACAGAGAAGAGGTGGGCGATAATGAGAGGATGTACTGCCTATTTATTATTTAAAAATTATCCTGAATATATTATTACGTTTTAGTAAAGTTAGAGTAATTTATTAATAAAAAAAAAATATATCACGACGCACTTTTCAAAGCCAAGATTGAACATAAGGTAACGGCTTAACAGCAGGTTACATGACATATTATTACTAACAAAAGTCAATCTGAGAACTGATGCTTTTGCAAATTAATATACGATGGAGATCACTGTCAAATGATTTATATAAGCAAGACCACACGAGGCACTTTTGTATTGCCCTTATTCCAGTGCAAATTCCATAAAGATGCTTTATTCGATACTCTTTAGCAATCATCATAAAAAAAATCGTATTATTATGGGCTCCTCAATTGGAAAGATATAACGAAACATGATTTATCATGAAATTATAAAATTAGCTCAGAAATGGTAATGACCTCAACGAGCGATACAGTGAGGGGAAAATATTGAGTGACGATTATATTTAAATATATTTTTTTTACACATAATAAGTTAGTGACGTTTTGCTGAACACCTACGTTATGCCAGTGTTACATGTGTTGAGGTTTCAAAGTCAGTGACTGTTTTACATACATATGTACATACATATATGTAAATTCCAGCTTTGCTGTAAATATTCAAGAAAATGAGGTTAAATTCTGTGAGTGCACTAGCAAATAAATCGTTAAATTTAAAATGAAAAGGGGAGTGCATGAATAAAGCATAATGAGAGAAAACAATACACACAGAACGACATTTTAGAATCAAATATATTATGCTATTAATCGCGCTGCGGACGAATGTAGATGATCTAATCCTGGATCATCAACGGGTTAATAGTCCTGGCAAGGTGTGAAGAAGCTAAACGTTTGGAGTATATCGAAGAATCATGGAAGTGCCGCATGGTGGAACAGATATGGACGTAAAAGAAGTGGAATATTCTATAATATTGCGTTTAAGAAATATTGTACGTTATTTTAAAGCCCAGATTTTTTAATAATATTTTTATATCAATTAAATCGATGAACACGTTACGATTTTACGCTGAGCCTATTTTCTGGCAGCAAAAAAATGCAATACAACGTGAGAATATTTTTCTCCGCGCTGCATCCGATGAGTGGTTTTAATAATAACTGTGCCAATTTTATTCTATCTGTAAATGTATTAAAGGAGAACCTAAGCTCAGATTTTTAAAAATATTTTTGGAGATATTTCAAATTTTTGAAGCTATGACTATTAACTGCACATATTAAGAAGGGATCTGTTAATGTAAGTTTTGTTACGATCCTTCTGCATGTTAATTTTATACATTTTGTGTTATAATGTGAAAACATTAACCTTTTGAATACAAGTTTAAGATTGTGTACCCTGTTGTGCCATTCGGCAGCATATTCACCTGATAGTGCGTCCACATGTTCTTGAACTTTGCAACTTCCAGTCCGTGTCGCCACGACGCCACCGGAAGCAAGAAGTGCGGTATCAGGATACTCAGAAAGATAACGTTGTAGATGATCTCATCGAAGCGTTTGTCAGACGTGCGGAGGAACACGCCCAAACGATCCTGACATACTGTTGAAAACGAAACAATATTATGTATAGTAGTCATCAAATCCCAGCAGTTTCCAAGCTGGGATGCGCGTACTATTGCCAGGGTAGGTGAAATATAACAAAAAGATTTTAAGCTCGGCTTTAATGGCAATAAACAACTGTAGACTGATGATATTCAAGAGTGACAGGGATGTTTTTATCTTGGCTCTGTACGGGTTAAAGAAATAAGGCATTTGATGAAACAACAAGCATATTTGAATAATTGATGGAACCATAATAATATTAGAATCTTCGAAGCGAATTGATATTTTTTATTAAAGGAATGCCATAAATAAAAAATATTTGATACTTTCGATGGCTTCGGCGGTAACTTTGTGGAAGTTCATTTTGATATAAAATTTTAAATAACTTTGATTATTCTAAGTATTGATGTACGAGTACCACGTATTATTCCACGAGTGGAATGATCAAAGTTATTTTAATTTTTATATTATTAATATTTGATTCGCTACTATTTACACGCAGTGACGGCTGCTGACGGGGTGCTGGGGGGTGCAAAAGGAAGATTCAACTATTTTTCCGTACTACGGAAGAGAAACAGTTGGTATTGCGAACATCTGAATTGAAAGTCCATGCTATAGAAGTGTTTTAAAATCCAATGAATAGGAAAGAACTCTTGCAAAAATGGTTGAATCTTCCTGCACCCCCCAACACCCCGTCACCAGCCGTCACTGGGTACACGGATAATACATACTAGACTTATAAGGTTTTAACTGTCGATACTTGGTGGAATGACGTTATAATAAAAATATTTAAAAAAAATAGTACTTATTACACAAATAATTTATTGGATCAGGACCGGTTTCGCTCATGGCGAAAACTGATAAGAAATACAACGAAACAGCGAAATTCATACAAAATTTAAGCAAGAATTACAAGGTATGACAAACAATTGGTACTACAACTAAGCAAATAAATTGAAACAAAATACAAACAAAATAAACTATAATTAAAATGTTGAAGATCTCATATCTTGACCTTGATCATTCATACTGAATTGATTTTTGATCTAATAGCTAGTACTAAAAATGTGTTATTATTTTTAATAAACTAGACATAATTGAATTTCATTAGAATTACTTTTCGCTCTACTGGGGATGTATGGAATTAGGTACGTTTTCAACGTCTAAGTTTAGATGTCTTCAAGATTATTTTCACTAAAATAACCGTCGCTGTGAATTCACATTAGAGTAGTTTTCCTTGTGAAATTCTGCACATTATTCGTTATCTGTTCCAGCAGGAAAGCTCATAATGTTATGACTACGAAACTGCGCAATTATCTTGCATTAACATCGACAGTTAAGAACTTTTGATGAGATGGGTGTGAACGAAAATAGCACTTAGTGACAATATTCCAACAACAACTACTAGCTAACTGTAAGTGATAGAATAATCAGCGTCTTGCAGTAGTGATACAAAAGTTTAAACTAATTAATAAATTAAGACTTTAAACAAAAAGCAAGTCACTGTGTATTTTAATAATAATGGTTGATATTGAGACGGCCAGGGTTCCTTCTCCATCTGACTGGCGTCAGACAGCATCCTTCCACGGCGTTCGGAGACAGAACTTAGCGATAGGATTGGAGGAAAGGTATCTCTGTATAGATTTCAATCGGTAATTTCTCTTGGCCGAAAACTCTATTCTAGAGTCGGCTAGTTTATTGTCTTCAAATTATTACATTTTTTATTCCAACACGAATACATTGCAGTTACAAGAACATTTTTAAACGCGTAAGACCAAATGATTAATGTGACTTCCTTCTGTCCGAGACAGGAGGGCGATACGGCTATCGGCTTGAACGGTTACGACTAACTGCCGACCGACTTTTAAAATCAATTCGCTGTTATCCACATCTTTTGCGAGGCGAACAGGACAGCATGCTGCGTTCACTTGTCCGGGTTACGTTCACTGTGCCGGGGTGCGTTCACAGTGCAGAGATACGTTCGCTGTCGGTTATGCAATTTTTTTATAACATTAAAATGAATTTATTCGCGATAGTTAATAGTTTGGTCTTATTATCATTGATCGAGGTGATAATAAGATCGTCCGAGAGAGTTCTGATACCCTACAACATCATGCGGTATCAAAACAATTAAGTATTTCGACTGAGGGTACTTGATGGAATTTCAATATCAAATTTGAATTTTTTGAATTTTGTACTTTTCCATGAGTTTTGTCGCTAACGACCCGGGTTTCGCCTTTCGGCATCTTCAGGCATTCCAAGTGCACGGATGTACTTGAACTGACGCGTAGTAAACAGTTTGTATCGTTTATATACAAAAATATAAGTAGATCACTAAGTTAAAAGGTTATTAAAATGTAAATTAGTGAAATTTGAATGAATACAAGTTTCAATGATTTAAGATGGTTTGTTATAATTACGGAGATTTTTGTAAATATTAATGACCAGACGATAACATAAGAATATTTAAAATAAATCTAGGGTCCTATCCGACCTGTCGTTAATGAGTTGATTGATTTCAAGCCTTTGAACTAATTTTAATGATAGTAAGTGAATTGATATTTAATAATAGCAAGTGCTTGGATTGTAAATAAATGTCAATTATTAATAAATGACAAAAAATTAAATATAACAATTATTTAAAAGGGTACAACAATGGCGAACTAGGCAAATAAAGTCGCTCGTTCAAAATTGGCAGACCGTTGAGCTGAGCTCGATTAATCGAGTGATTAACTAAGTGATCTACTTATATTTTTGTATATAAACGATACAAACTGTTTACTACGCGTCAGTATATTCAACATACATAATATTCAACTGCAAACTTATTAAGTATATAAAATCGATCTAAATATTTAAAGTATTTACGTTTCGTTGTACTATATCTTACAATTGTTCGCATTTATTTATTAGTTAACCTTTTAGTCGCCCATGACGAGGCACGTACGCGCTAGGTGTTCCAACTCCTCACGCCCGTGACAAACAATATACGCGCTGCCATTATATGTAGAGCGATTCTCTGGATAAAATATTTATTTTTTCAATTTAAATACTTCCAATGCTATCTTTAGATATGCATTTATCATGAAATCTATTACTGGCATAAGATAAGAGATTTCTTGATTGAGTAGGCATTTACTTGGTAGAACTCCATTATAATACGGCAAGAGAAATAACAATGTATTTTAAATCTACATAAATTATTTTATATATTTGTTGATAGCTATTTCGGCTTACGCCTTCGTCAGAACTATTCTGTTCTGTTTTATTCTATTCTAGTTCTGACGAAGGCGTAAGCCGAAATAGCTATTTTTTATTTATTTATTTAAGAAAAAGCAAATCATGGCATTACAGCTGACGCCAATGCGCCATGGATTTGACAAATATAAATACATGCATTTATATATATATACATACATACATGTAAATATATAATAAAAATCACAAATTAATTAAAAATTAAAAATAAGATGAAAATTACAATAGTCATAAAAAAAACAGAGAGGAAAAAATATTATTAATATCACATTAGAAATTTTCAAGGCAGTCAACCGAATGAGTTCTGACAAAATCAACTTTTATTCATAAAATATAGTATTCGTCTGAACTCACTCACGTCAATATGAAATATGTCGACATCCGAAGCAATGCCGTTTAAAATTGTTAAAGCTCTTCCCAGTGACATTCCCATTGGCAGACTGGTTCTACCCCTTGGAAGAACAAACAACTCATGTTCACGATTCCTCAAAAAATTATCAGGGACATTCAATTTAACATTCTCAAGAATGGTGGAATTCTCAACAAATATATAAAATAATTTATGTAGAACTAAAATACATTGTTATTTTTCTTACTGTATTATAAGAGATTTCCCTTGAAACAAAATCAAGGATCTCACATTTCATTATATGTCTAACAAATGGTCGTTAGTACGAGACGTATAAGCTGGCGTGACGAATTTCAGTTACTTGATCATTTATTTGCATTGTGAAATAGATTTTTTATTCTTTGGTGTTGATTTTTAATCTGTATATAGATTCAGTGGATAATTATTGGAGCTATTTTTTTGAAAATGTATGGTATTGTGACAACCTTAAATCTTAAATAGATTTTCGTGAAATTGGTAAAGAATAAGTATTTTGACCGGCTTCGATTAATGTCTATTATAATTAAGTGCTTGTTGAACATATTTTTACTAACGCATTCTATTATTTTAAATTTATTGAAATCTTGGGCTCTAGGCTGTATACCTGGCGTTTCACTCTGGGCAATGAAAAGGTTTAATAACGTTGTGTTACGAAAACAAGAATGGGAAAAAGTGGAAATGAAAAAACATTTGGGAGAAAACTTTAATAAATAACGGCCAATGCTCAACGATATTAGGGTCAGTGGCGGCTGGCGACAGAGTATTAGGGAGTACAAACAAAGATGCAACTATTTTTCCGTACTACGGACATCCAAAAATTCATAAGACTGGCACTCCGTTGGTATTGCGAACATCTGAATTGAAAGTCCATGTTATAGAAGTGTTTTAAAATCCAATGAATAGGAAAGAGCTCTTGCGAAAATAGTTGATTTTTTTTTTGTACTCCCTAATACTCTGTCACCAGCCGCCACTGATTAGGGTGATATGATAACGTGAGGTATTATTATGCGAATATTTGTCCAAAATTTATGAAAGGTTAATCATCTCAGTGGAGGTTTTTTGAAATGATTTTTTGTGAGAGTTCGTTCAACTGCTCTTTGAGAATAAAGCGATAGGGAAGATGCGCAAAAGGTAACGAGGATTTATTTGTTTTCCATTTATTCAATGTCTCAAAGGAATAGAAGAAAAGGTTGTTTTTAACGATTATTTATATGAATTCTCGTCGACATAATTATTTTCCACCGTAAAGTCAACAGTTTTTCACGTGATTTCATTATTTACGACTTATGCTTAATGCAATATCACATTTGAATATATTATTGAAAGTATGAACGAAATAATTATAATCTAAGAAAATACAATCAGCATTGGCAAAATTTTAACAAAAAAAAAATATTTCAATTCAGATGTATTCTTATATAATTGGTCACCGTAACCGAGTTGTAACGACTTCAATCCCGTGCGAATGTGAACTTTTACATAAACTGAAGAGTGTATTGATTTTCAAAATATATTTCAAGAGGAACGAAATGTCACTCATTGGTTCGTTGTTTTGATGTTTTCATAGCTTAAGGGTTGTATCAAGTGTATGACGAATTTAATCAATATACCAACATCCTTAAATATGACAGATTTTTTAATTAATAATAAATTTATAAATTTAAGAGTATTTTTCTGAGATCATCTTCAAACCATTGCTGTAGCCTTAAACTTGATAGAGGGTAAACTGTTATACATACCCGTTGTATGATATCGTAAATCCTAGATTCACAATCATATTTATATTCCGGTATGCGGCTGAACCAAACCGTGGATAAAATAAGTTAAAATGAAAGATTAATGTCAAAATGACAGCCTCAGTGATCTACTGGTAAGAGCGCATTTGTTCTAGCGATCAGTCGATATTTTTTCAATTTAAATTTGAGATATTGCACATGGGTATACATTAGAGAATCCGATTCGAGTATCGAGTACTCGATATTCGAGTATACTCGTCCATTTTTCAAGTACTCGATACTCGAGTATTTTTCAAAATACTCGTAATTTATAAATGTAGACATATTTCCAAATTTTATTTACTTATTTAAAATATATATAATTTTTATCGTTGCGCTTAACTGAGTCTTACGCGTGATTTTGGGTCCTGCTGACTTATCCTTTGGGTCCTGCTGACTTTTGCTGGCTCTTATCAATGACTATGATGACAAGAGACAAAATAAAATATTGAAAAATAGTCTTTTGATTTTCCGACTTCGGATGCAGCTGTGGCATAATCAATCTGATGCGCTTATTTATTTATTAATCATTCATTTAAAAAAACAAATTTTAATAAACAAAAATAAAATTGGTACATCTGAAACTACTCGAGTACTCGAGTATTTTATATTTTTACTACTCGATACTCGAGTAGTTGAGATGTCGAGTAATTGGAGTCTATTTGATTCATAAATGTTATTTAACTTTGACTAGAAGATATACGTTATTACAACAAATAAACAGAGGGTATATCTCTTATAACCGTACATTACTGCAGTTCTTAAAGCTAAGCACAAACATTTATCTTCAAAAACCACATACATGTATTTATAAGCTATATCTGTAAATTTTCTATAATTCATCGTCGAAATATTTATTCATGCAAATGGTTGAAAAATGTTTCATCTGATAGTAGACTAACAACTGAGTAAAAGGGCTTTGATTCATTACTCCCTGATTCAGTGAAATTTTAGTGTAATGACTCTACGAAATAGGGGTTTATTGAAGTATGATATGATTCATGAATGAGCTTTCAAAAGTAGAGCATTTGCAGCGTGATTATAATCGCAGAGCTTTACATTATTTCCGTCTATCTACAGCCCAAAGCTTTTAGTGAAAATTAAGAAAAGGCGCAGAAAACATTTTTTAGTTATTAAACATTCTATGAAATAAACTTTTAAAGCTGCCAGAACTCAGTTAGAGAATAGAAAGCATAATTGAAATATAATAATACCTTTATTGTCATTTTAAACAATAAATTATTATAAAGGGTCTTTTTATAAGGACGCTTAGTTATGAAATATAAATAAAACAAGTTGTTTGTGAGATTTCGAGTAAATTTTCATTTCATTTGTAAGTATATTTTACGGCATTAAATATGGAATATAGCATCAAATGTCTGCCAATATCCATTCATTATAAAATGGGCCATGTCGCTAAAGTTGACTTTTTTGACAAATTTGGATAAACTTCCAACTGCTCCAGAACCCAATCAGGCGTTGTCTGTGGTCGTTTACCTGAAGTTCCTTGGTTTGTTGGATTTTATACGGGTGCAGACATAAGGCCCGATTCAAAATTCGCCAAGTTGAAGTCGCAGAAAAGCCAAGTTCTTGTGAACAACGAGAAAAAAGCTGCCTTGGGTTTTCCTGTACACTTTCACACACAGCAGCAATGTTTTCACCAGATATTGTATTTTGATGACGTACAGGTAGGTGTTGGCCGATTATTTACCAAACTGGTTGACTCAAATTTGGCCACTAAACAATGAATAATCTACTCAGCAGGACAAAGTAACATATTTTGAGCGTCCCTATTGAAATACCCTTTATAATCACCTGGAACTT
Organism: Himalopsyche kuldschensis; assembly: GCA_028554975.1. NCBI lineage: Eukaryota > Metazoa > Arthropoda > Insecta > Trichoptera > Rhyacophilidae > Himalopsyche > Himalopsyche kuldschensis. The sequence continues at coordinate 19,648,527 of JAHFWI010000010.1, read as the reverse complement.
TTTGTATAAAAACAAACAAACTTTGATAATTCCACGTAATGTCTTACTAATTGTAAGACGTGTTTAGCCTCTTTAAGAAGCATCTTTGGACTTACTATCGCAAACGTTGCAATTACCAAGCAATAAAGCAAGATTGATTCTAATATTCTAAGATTAATAATTATAAAAATGGAGTTCGGGAGTTTTCCTTTTAACGGGAAGCAAGGAGGGAAGGATGGAAACAAAACAAACAACACTTATACTACTCATGACATTATAAAATTATTAACCAATGAGATGCAATCAACTGGAAAGGGAACCAATTGGAAATAAAATTAGCAGTGGCGAGAAACCTGTCCTATTTTGTATTAAATCAATCGAAAATCAGTTTTCATTTTGAATACAAAATAAAAATTGTAGTTTCAAGTATCAATAGTTTCTTTATTCCACTGGTTGTGTAACTAAGTGTGAAGCTTAAGTTATCAGACAGATTATGAGAGATTTTATCTCTCGATAAAGGAATGTTCAGAATGATTTTGTACGGGCCAATGAACATATCACGGTGAAAAAATAGCAATGTATTTTAGTCCTACAGAAAATATATTCTACATGCTTGATAGCTATTTTGGCTTATGCCATCGTCAGAACTATGTTTAAACATACATTTTCTTAAGTATTTTTATTATTACTAGTAGCATTTTTTCACCGTGTCACAATTGAGTTTTACCAAGAAAATACCAATTCAATCGAAAAAATGAGCATAGTTCACATACTTGCTCATATAAATTGTCAGTGGCGTATATTTATTAAATTAAAACGTTGAAAAGTTGAGATATTAACAGTGACAGCAAATAACTATGAAAAACTCACCCATTACGACCAAAATGGACTCCATGCTCCAAATGAAGTACGCCCAGAAGGTCGCCGTTGATACCCACTTGTACGTCGTACGGTATGAACCCAAGGAGTCTGAAACGCCAACAAAAAATAATTACAGCGTAAAGCTCGACCGCCGCGAAACTTTCGAAAGGAAGCCTCACCGAGCAATTTTTTTACAGCGGACTTCAATTAATATTACATACAAAGTATGAGCTCAGAATTCAAACGGAAAAACGTCTGCCTCTTACGATTTAAAAAGAGAAGCCGCTTGCATTAACAATGCGAAAATGTATTGTTTAAATTGTTTTTTTTTTGTTATTTTAATGCGCACTTTCCATTTTTTGTTAAAAGAAAGATGAGCAATACCGGTTTATATAGTTTCAGATAGCTGTACATGGAGGCTGGATATAACTTATTTTGTCGATAAATAATTAAATAAGACACTTTATTTAGTATTAATTCCACATATCAACTGATGAAATATGCACTGCAAGGTTATGTTTAGAAACTATTGTCTGTTATACCTTGTCTTAGGTTTCTTTATGACTACAAATAACTTTGTATCATTGTATATTTCATCATTCGACAATGCGCAAAACCAGTCATGGGTCATCTACCTGGCCCATACTGCACACTAGTGGGGGATAAAGGTTTCCGTGGTGGGCGGTGGGGGATGTTTGTCAAAATGACAAAACAAAATAGTTTGTCTGTTAATCGCTGAAAGTTGAGGCTTTCATTTGTTTTTAAAATTGAACCAGTCATAAAATTTTTAGTCTTGCAGCATCATGCTCAAGGTTTTTATGAATTATTGAATTTGATTATTATTTATGTTTGTTCATAGTATGTGTACGGCAATGAAATGTTGGTTATAAAAACTTGTTTTTTCGAATCTCCTAAAATCCTTCTAGAAATGTTTTCACCCATATACTGGATTGAAATATGGCGATATTGGTGGGCGGTAAGGAAATTTTACCATACAAAATAAGAAAAAGTGGGTGGTAGACATAAAAAGGTTGACGACCCCTGGTATATATTGTCTAAATATTATATTTATCGTCAGCCAGATGTCGGTAAAGCATGAATCATCTAGTTGTCACACTTAATTTATTCGGCATTAAAAAAAAAACAAGAAATTACTGTATTTCTTTTAAAAATTCATAACCAAATTAAAAAAATAAATATTCAAAGGGTGGGGAACCTTGAAGATCTCATTTTTATAATATAAATGAATGCCTATATAATAAGACCGCACCAAAGAAATTTAAAATAGCTGTACACGGAGGTTGGATATAACTTATTTTGTGGATAAAGAAATAAATAAAACACGCTTTTTAGTATCAATTCCACATATTCCACATACCAACTAATGAAATATACATACACTGCAAGGTTATGTAGAGAAATTATTGTCTGTTATACCTTGCCTTATGTTATTTCATCATTCGACAATGCGTTAAGCCAGTTCTGATCTTAATCAGAATACATATACTTGGAATCAGTACAAAATAGTGTGCTTTATTTATTTAAATAAAGATTTTCCACCACGAAAAGACAATTAACACTTTAAAAGTGAATTTAGGTACATTCAAAAAAGACACGATACCGCACTTAACCCAGAAGGTCATTGTAACTCGGCCACAAGGACGGCAGAAATTTAATATCAGACTAGACGCAAAATTGGGCATTCAATTGATTAGTGAAGCCTATCTTTATAATGTTTTGAGGCTTTATTTTATTACCACCTTCAATCAAACAATCATTAAAAAATGGGGTTTCAATTCGTTAGCATCAGAATAAAAATAGCATACAAATAAGTTGAAACAATTCCATTACATTATCAATGTCAATTTTATCAAAAAAGGGTAGACAACTTTTTTCCAATTTAAAGTTTGCCAAACAGGTTTGTGAGTTTTTAATCAAATACTTCCAGTTGTCAACGACAAAAACAAGTATCGAAATAATCACCATAAGCCGTATGCAATTGTCGCTTTGTTTTCTAGCGAGTTCTTTTTAGATCGGGCGTCTTAATATTCATCCCCTCGATGTGATGAGAGGGTCTGGGGACACTTCAAAATAAGCACACCATAAGGGGATCCCACGCCTTCCACTTTTATGCAAATGCTACCTCTGGCTACGTCAAAATCTAGGTTAAAGTACTTTGCGTATTATGCCACCGAAGCCAGTAAGCACTTTATTGTTTTGTGTATCGGAAGCCGAGACTGTTTGAGATTATCGGATTCTCATTCCGTTGCGAGTAAGGATTCCAACTATTCGTCAAAATCAACTATTCGGATATCGAATAGTAAAACTTAAGCTATCCGGATATATTCGGATAGTTTTGAAATTGCTAAAATGTGTGGCAACGGCATTGACTTGCGTGCCGGACCGTCCGATCCCAAAGAGCTACGCGTAGTGACAGCGATTAGCTAATCACTAGTCCTGTCCTAGTCCTCGTATCCTTTCCATCCCTACTCTCTTCGAAAAAGAGAGGTTGAGCAACTGAGTAACAAGCAGTTCTCGTAGAAAAACATATGTTAAGATAAACTCCGTGAGGAGTCCATATGCTCCAAGTTGGGAGCGGACATGGTTAAAAAAAAAAATTGTAGAATAGTATTAAAATTATGATACGGTATTCATGAAGTGAAAGCTAATCTGGGTTTTTACTAAGTGGGAATAAACGTATAATTAGTCAAGTTGATTTATTTAAAATTGCATTAGTGTTATCAATGGTGATGCGTTAATTGTGATCTGTTCATTATGAATGTCATTGGATTAATCATACCTATTAATTTCTATCAATTCCAATGCATTTAGCTTAAGAATTATTAAAAGAATGTAAACAAATAAGGACTGAGTTTAAGTCATGTGATTCCTCTATGAGGTGGTTTGGTGAAAAAAGCAGATTCGCAATTTTATAATAATTAATCTTTTCCCATTTTTGTAAATTAGAAAAGACAAAACATATTACTAAACATTTCAATACCGTATTACAATATTAAAAATTTGCAACTGTACATAAAGTATTATGACAAGATATTCATAGCACCCGAGTTGAGCGAAGGCAAACAAAAACCACTACCTGGGATATTCATAAGTATTCTTTAAATGTGGAGAAATTGTGTTTTGATCTTTCTTCGAATACGAATACTATCTGGATATTTTCTCAAATATCCGAATACCGAATTGTTTAAAAAGGGCCGAATATATCCGGATACCGAATATTAAAATATCCGAATTGCAATCCCTAGTTAAGAGGCAACTCAAAATATTTCATCAAATAAAGATACACTCATATTGACGACATATTGGAAAACAGGGCTATTTCCATAACAATGAGTCTAACTGATGTCATGGTATGTAAAGGATTTGGTATAAAAAGTTATTACAATTTTAATATGATCATGCAAGTTATCAATTGACTCGATTGAATTGTTTATAATTAACTTTTTACCAGGGCTATGGAGTCGGAGTCAGAGTCGTCGCGGCGATTTGGCCGGAGTCGTACTCGGAGTCGGAAATTTTGAAAAGTTTGAACATTATATTTTTGCATATAAAATGTCAAATTTGGCTATTGGCCGGATTATTAGCGTTGATATTTAATTGAATACACATAAATGGGAAAATAAGGCAAAAAAAAGTGTCAATATTCAACTATTTAAGTCGGAGTCAGAGTCGTGTTTTTGGTCAATGTCAGAGTCGGAGTTGTGGTTTTGGTAAATGCTGGAGTCGGAGTCGGACTTTTTTTGACCGACTCCACAGCCCTACTTTTTACAGATCTATTAAAAAATGGTGTCTGTAAAGTCGGTTCACGGACAATAGTTTAACGTGACAACGTCATAAAAAAACATTGATGAAATGATTGCATACTTTTATGAATAAAATGGAATCATTTTTATTGAATTATCTTTATTTTGTATGGATACGATATTTTGTATATTTGTTATACGTTAATCAGATTTTTAATATGCAAGAATTAATTACCTTTTTACTGCCGCAATTGTTGTTGTAATATAAACAATGAAAACCACATTAACATTTCACTTCACTTTATAAACAGTTGTAAACAGATCACGTGTAGGTACTGTAGGTGTATAAGTTGTATGCTGCCGCTGTCTCTTTTCTACTCAGACGCATCGACCAATCGAGTGGAAGAGAGATAGATGCGGCACAATCCGAACGGTAGGCCGATCGTGCCTCTCTATCTCTTATCCGCGCTCTCGCTCGCACGCTTGCCTTCGGCGTAACGCGACAAACGGGACAGTGAGTCATGTTTTTTCGTGCGTGCAGCGGGCGTTCATCGATTTATAAGACGTTGTCACGTCAAAAAGAAATACTGCTCATCTGTGCTGAACCATTCGGGCCGTATTAAAAATGTATTGAAATTTATCCATGTTAAGTTATATACATTGATGTATGACTATATATTTTTCCAATTAATGATTCTCAAAACATCTCACCAAAACAAAATTTTCATACAATGACACAAAATATAGATAATGCCTTTTAATAAAGATTGTATAAGAGACTTACAAATTTTAAAAATCTCAATTTGTTACCTATGAAGATGCCAAAAGGCGAAACGCGTTAGCAACAAAGCTCATGAAAAAGTACACAATTAATACGATTAAAATTTATATTGGCACCGCCTTATGTGGTAGGTCATCAGAACTCTCTCGAACGATCTATTTTTCACCTCAGTCTATGAGTTTAAGTCGATATCAGGAAATAAATTCATTATTATAATAATCTATATTGAAATCTATAGCGATTCAATATAGAGTTATTTCAATTTCTCTTATCTCTTGACGCCCGACAGTGCATGTGCTTCATAAAAAGTTCGTTAGGTGTTAAATAATCCCTTATCGGCGGGCGCAAGTGTTAACGATTTTTGAAACGGCCATTGTTTTTTCTTTCTAAAGTAACCGTTTGTTTTCATACAGCAGTTAGAGACTGGGTAGCAGGGAGAGAGCACGCGCTTGCCAGAGAAGTCTTAAAGTTGTGGTAAGCGCTGGAAGTGGCCTGCAAGCTCCTAATCCTCTCCCTAAGGATAAATTCTAGTAAATTCCTGATATCGCCTTCGCAATAATAATAATAATAGTCGTGTAATATGTGTTGTAGAACGTAACGTGTATTGTTAATCTATCTGTGCTAAATCCGTGTGTAAAGTCTGTGTAAACTATAAACAATTAAATAATGGATGCTAAACGCACCCCCATAACGCTTTGAGATCGTCTTTTCTTTATAAGAGTACCATGTTTCTCCTACTCCGTCCCCAAAATCCCTCTTCCTGAGTGTCGGATAGGAGGCTCCTTCTCGATTTACGAGGGAGCCAGAATAAAGGTCTTCTCAATATGTTACAGGGAAACTGTATTCTCAGTGAAAATGTATCAAGTAATAGATTTGTATGACAACATGATTTCACTGGTCACGATCATTGAAATTATTGGCCCAAGTCGATGATTTGCCGGCCTAAAATTTCGGGTTTGCTGCAATGAAATAAAATCAGCTAATAGTCCCTTTCATAAAAAGAGAACCAAAGAAAAACACAAACAAACATAGGGCTGAAGATAGGGCGGTCAAATTTTATTTTAAAGACAGCTTGGAGGAGAATATATTTTCACTGAGATTACAGTTTCACTGAAACATATTTACTAGAGGAGTCGTAAACGAAACAATACAAGATGAAAATTTAAAAGAATGTGTTTATCACGGTTTTTTTTTATACATATTGTGTCTTTTAGGAGGAAATTTTATGACCAAGCTTGCATCACGAATTCTTAATGACAGTTTGAAATGTCATGTTTATGAAGCCATATCGATTATTTTAAACTGAAAAATATCTCACCTTTTGGTACTCTCATGATAGGCATTATCCCCATGATCTGGAACATGACCAGTAGACTCTTCGTAGTCTTGTAGAAACTGTCATGCTCATCCAAGAGCTCTGCATCGAGGTCGGTTATCTCTGGGCGAGCGTTTGGATTGCCCGGAGTGCTACCGCCTGGTGCAGAAGGAAATGAAACAAGGTAATTTTTTATTTTATTTTATATTTATAATAATATTAAAAAAATGGCATTACAGCTTATGCCAATGCGCGAAATATTTTTAATTATGAAAGTTATACGAGATTAACTTGATGATACATAAATCAGTCGTGAAAAACTCAACGGTAAATTGAATATTATGATTTAGTTTTTTTGAATCTTTATTGAAAATTTATTTTTTAATGAACTACATTGCCAAAAATGGGTAACCTGTATTATGTATTAATTATCCCCCAATTATAGCCCAAAATCTCCTTTGCATATAAAATTTAAAATAACTTTGATTATTCCACGTATTGTGCTACTAACTGTGACACGTGTTTCGCTTCTTTCAGAGGCAAGTATCGCAAAATTTGCTTAAGTAATGAACTTTGCTGAAATGAAACTTTTGCAACATGTGTTTTATTATTTTAAATACAATAAGTTTCAATTTAAAACTATTTTTTTCCCATGTCCGCTCCCTGTTTGGAGCATATGGACTTCTCACGGAGTTTATCTCAACATATGTTTTTCTACGAGAACTGCTTGTTACTCAGATGCTCAACCCCTCTTTTTTCGAAGAGAGTAGGGATATAGAGGATACGAGGACTAGGACAGGACTAGTGATTAGTTGATCGCTGTCATTATGCGTCGCTCTTTGGGATCGGAAAGGTGGGAATGGATTTTCAGCAACACAAACACCCATGCCTTTGAACAGATTTATCGACTGAAAAAATCCGCTCGTACCGGTAATCGAACCCGGGTGATCCGGCACGCAAGCCAACCCCGTTGACACTGCGCCACGGTTGTTACGCGCACAAACGGCCAATTGTTAATTTAAGAACTCGCGGATAAAGATATTGATTTTTGGGAAATAAACGCAAACTTTCCGCCATTTGATAATTTAATGTCGAAATAATATTATTGACCATGCATTGAGATACTAATATTGACTTTATTATGGTTGGTATTTGATATTTTGACCTTAGTGCGAGTGGATAATATATTAACCAATTTCGGCCTTTGATCTATAAAGGGTTAAAGTTATAATAACTGTCGTTCCTATTGCACATTTCATAACAAAAATAATTTATTACAACTTTTTGAATAACTTTCTTCAGCTATTGTGTGAAATTTTATCTACGCCACTGAATACGAGCTGAAATTATCGAAGTAAAAACAAACTCTTTGCACCGGAAAGACACTGCACAAGAAATGTTATTAATCTTACCTAACAACTTGTTTCGATACGGATTAAGTAACCCTGTGTCTTAGGTAAGCGACGCGAACCGGCAAGAGAATTTAGGCGAATCCAGTCAATTTAAAACGTAGTTGATCAAAGGTCTTATGTGCCATCGCTCGGCCAGACGCAATTCACGCTCTGGTGAGCTTGGACTGTTTCATATTTTCAAGCGATTCGCGGGCGCCATGAGTGCGCACTTGAGGCGACTTGCGATATATGCCGTCCTGACCGGATCGCTTCGCTTACATATGACACTTGCATGGGCGAGGACCGTTTGATATTTTAAAACTCTGCCGCTTTCAAAGCCGCGCCGGATCGCCTCGCCCAGATTCGCCCAGCTAAGACGACCCGTAAGATTCTTCCGAGGCTAACAGTATATTTTAAAGATGCATATCAATACATAAAACATTTTCTTATTAAATATTCCTGATAATAAATAAAATACTACTGATTTATTGGGTTAAATATTTCATTATATTTCTTTCGACCTATACGAGGCCAAAATGAGAATTCCACCATTCTTGAGAATGTTAAATTGAATGTCCCTGATATTTTTTTGAGACATCGTGAACATGAGTTGTTTGTTCTTCCAAGGGGTAGAACCAGTCTGCCAATGGGAATGCCACTGGGAAGAGCCTTAACAGTTTTAAACGGCATTGCTTCAGATTTCGACATATTTCATATTGACGTGAGTGAGTTCAGACGAATATCATATTTTATGAAAAAAGTTGATTTTGTCAGAACTCACTCGGTTGACATCTTTGAAAATTTCTAATATGATTTTATAAATTTTTTCTCTCTGTTTTTATGACTACAATGTTTTCATCTTGTTTTTAATTAATTTGTGATTTTTATAATGTATTTACATGTATGTACGTATATATATAAATACATGTATTTATTGATTGAGTAGGCATTTACTTTGGTAGAACTCCATTATAATACGGAAAGAAAAATAGCAATGTATTTTAATTCTACATAAATTATTTTATATATTTGTTGATAGCTATTTCGGCTTACGCCTTCGTCAGAACTATGTTTAAAACGTGTATTAGAGATAGCTTATATACCCTTGTATACATGTATTTATATTTGTCAAATGCATGGCGCATTGGCGTCAGCTGTAATGCCATGATTTGCTTTTTCTTAAATAAATAAATTATGAATCTAGATGGCAAACGGAAGACATTGTTTACAAATCTTACAAACCCGCGACTAGAATCTCTTAATGACCAATTAATATTGTGTGAATATCAAGCGAGATTTAAATCCGTTTCTTAATGAATGTCTGTAATGTTTTCATTAAATCCTTTATGTCTATTCAAAAAGATATTAGCTGTTGTGACAGGTCTCATTATTTTGCCCATCCACCCTTAAACAACAGAGGGGTTGTCGGAATATGAAGAAGAATTGTCAAACAAGTAATGATCAAATTTAAAGATCAATACAATCAAACGTTGTGTTTTATTATGAAAGTTGTCATGCGGTATTAACACATCGCAGTCAACCATGGGGTGCAATGATGTTAGCGCACCGACATTAGCGCACCGAAATAAACTCGCAATATTATTAATTTTAATGAAACCAAAACTTAGCAAAACAGATTAAAAATTACACCGAACAATTTAAAAATAATAAAGCAATAAATCCACAAATTTAAACAGTATAAAATACACATCAAACACAAGTTAAATTTCAATATTATAAGAGATTATTTTTAAGAGATATACATTAATAATACATGGATAAACTCACATATTTATATAAAATGTTTTATTGTTTATTTTATTATTTTTTTCCAATTTTCTCGGATAGGTTTGTTAAGGAATCAATTAATTTTAAATAATATGTTATTTTAGTGAAAAAGTTATCTATGGTATGTACATTGCTTTAAATTAGCAGTAAGCGACACACAATAATCTTATATTGCTTATGCGCTAATGTCAGGGTGCCCAAACATGGCTTATGTCATAGGTTCTTAAACTTTTTCGGTTGGCGACCCCTTTTTAAAAAAGCCATGTGACCCGCGACCCCCAAGCAATCCAAACATGCATTTTTAATAATTTAATTGACAAAATTAACGCAAATGCATTAAAGTGAATATTTTTTAATTTGACTGTATAAGTTGGCAACCCATCAGAAAACCCGTCGCAAACCCTTTGAGTGCCGCGTCCCGAGGGTTGGGAACCCGTGATTTAGGCTATTATAAACCTTCATCAACCGAATTCTAATACCGACTATCAAACAACATCTATTTCTAGCTAATCAGAGCCATATAAATTGCTTAATTATGCATGCGACGTGATGTTCCATAAAAAGCTTTCATTAACATTTGAATAGCTATTATTTACAACGAAAAAAACGACAGGTCAAATAATAAAATCCTTCCATACCATCGCTTCCTTTATTTTTGGCATATCCATTAGCTTTGATTCTCCGCAAGTTCTCCGTTTGTATCCTCTGATTCGGGTTCTGCGCGAAGTAGCTTTTCGGCAAGCTCTGGGAGTAAACACCAGGTCCCGAGACGTAATCCATCTCGGATCAATGATCGCACCCTTATGATTGATGAGATGAGCAGCGGCCAAAGTCCTGGAGTGAAAAAAGAAAGCTATTATTACGCCTGGCAAAACAGCGCTCTGCTTTTTAATTAAAGCAGCAGTGTAATTAAGAAAGCGCTTGCAAAGAAACAATATACCCCGACGATGGCGTCATTCTATCGTAATTATTCACTATAAATTAGGCCATTTTCTTCAGCGTTGTCTTGCTGTCAAGTTCGAGTGGGCGATATTTAGTTTCATCTATGCTGGATCAGGTTATTTCAGATACTATTAACCGGATGGCTGCCACAGACGTCTTAAGACGCGAAATTTTCCGTGAACCACGCCAATGATACAAAAATGACGTTTTTAGACGCTCGCTTTAAGCGGGATTTTACTAACTAAAATCAATTGTAACCGATGCATCATCAATATTTTAATTTTGTTATTATGGATAAATGACGGCACAATCGCATTGTAATCGGCAAGGTTTTACAAATAAACATTCAAAAGATATATATTTAGAACGTTTTATTTTTACATTAAAATTCGTGGCGTGCGAGGTACCGCCATACATGCAGGTAAAAGATTAAATAGCATCGATATTTCGATATTATATATTATCTTCTTCGGACCCCGGGTATCACCTATGACATACAATTTTAAATAACTTTGATTATTCCACGTATTGTGCTACTAACTGTGACACGTGTTTCGCCTCTTTCAGAGGCACCTTCAGACATACTATCGCAAAGTATGCTTAAGTAATGAAGCAAGATTGATTCTAAAATTTTAAAATGATAAAATTACAAAATGGAGTTTGGGATTTTTCCTTTTTACGGGAAGCATGGAGCATGTTGCACGAAGAGGTTATACATAGAAGACATCCGTTACCAATGTATATTTCTAATGGGGCCTATCTCAACATAAGCTTTTATGCGAAAACTGTTTGTTACTGTTAGATAGCCTCAATTATTCGAAAAGACTAGGGATATAAAGGGAGTGCTAAGACAGGATGAGTCGTTAGCTTGCCGCTTTCGTTTGCCCTGAATTGTGTGTTAGAGGGATTAATACATGTATACATCTATGCATTTGAATATAAATCAACTAGAAAAACAATTAATGTATCTGCCAGTACTAGGATTCGAGCCCGTGAGTTCTGCAACCAAAGATGACGATACTCGACCACGGACAAGACTTTCGGTACAACTATTATTTAAACAAACAATTGATAAAAATAATAAAAACATTTTTAGTACTTATTCCACATACAATTTATTAGATCAGGACCAGTTTACCTCGTGGCGAGCAATGTCTATTGATAAGAAATACAACGAAACAGTGATATTAATAGAAAATTTAAGTAAGAATTATATGGTATGAAAAACAATTAGTATTACAACTAAGCAAATAAATTGAAGCAAAATGCAAGAAATTAAAATGTTGAAGACCTCTTAGCAATGCAAGCTAATACATCAAAAATCAATTAAGTACGAATTATGCGATGAGCGAAACCGGCCCTGATACAATAAGTACAAAAAATGCTTTATTATTTTTATTATAATGTCATTCCACCAAGTAAAAGTAAACAATTGATAATTAAAAATATTTATCATATTAAAACAATACTGAGCAAACGTTCGAATATAGTTAAAAAAATCTTTACTCATTCCACTGGAAGATAGTTGCCAATAATTTTCTACAAACAGAATCCATTAAAGCGTCCATTTAAAATAAGCTGTAAAAACAGTCAAATTGGAAATATAAATTTAATCGAATTTACCTCACTCCGTCGAAGGCTCCGTAACACTTTCGCATCTACTAACACTCGTCCGTCGGCCACGGGCTGTAAAAAGATTTTAAACGGAAAATGGTGACGCATTTGCCGAAGGGTTGTGTTGCAAAAAAAAGGTTTAATTTAAATTCAAAATTAAATGTCGAAATAATTAAAAAAAGCAACGCGAATTTTATGATGGAAGAAGTTTTTAAAGTGTAAATAATTGTTGAAATTACAAAAACATTTTTATTTTACAAATCGTGAATTGATAAACTTTATCCCGACAAAGACAGGAACAATTAAATCTAAGCGTTGTTTATTGCTGATGCCTTTTCTCGTATATATATTAGTATAGTATTTAATGTTTTATATATAAAACCGAAACGGCGTATGTATGTATGTCTGTAAATCCCTTTTGCATTGTTGTTGCAAGTTGCCATAAAAACGAATATGAAAGAAAATATGTTTGAATTTTTATCGGCGAAGACATTTAGTCAAAATGTAATAACTTAGTCTTCTACCAACTTTTTCCCGGTTTTTATTAATATAATAATGTTTATTATTTAAGTGCAGGTTTGACATTTCTTTGACAGCAAATTAGATTTTTTCCTTGAATTTGGACATTTTAATGGGCGAGAATGGGGCTGTCATCAAATTAAATAAAGTTTGTGATTTTATTTTAACTCTATTTTGGATGTTAGATTTTGTGATATAATTATGTCGAATGATATAACATTAAACAATTATTGGTCGCTTAGTCCGAGCGATGCCGGGTAGCAATACTAGTGTTTTATTAAACGTGAAATATCTGTCATCAAATAAATATGTTTCAGATTTACTTGCAATTTATTTTCTAAGCAAAACCGATTTTCCGATGAATGGGATAAAACTTTCCACGTAGTGAAAATTAAGTAAAATAATATTTCAACATCCTTAGCTTTATTAATTGAAGAAATATGAGATGCTTAATCAGTATTTCATAAAGTTTTTGAACTAGATATAAACCGATTTGTTGCAAATTACAAAGTTTAATTTACGGTAAAAAGATATGCTCTTGATTATCACAACGAAATGGTGGAACGTCAAATTTATATAAATTTGTGATGAAGGCATGCTATTAAATAGTGTCAACGTTGTTGGCTTGCGTGCTGGACATTCCGGGCTTGATTCTCGGTACAAGAGTATTTTTACAGTCGATAAATCTGTTCAAAGACATGGGTGTAAGTGTTGTTGAAAATCCCTTCCCACCTTTCCGATCCCAAAGAGCTACGCATAGTGACAGCGATAAGCTAATAACTAGCCCTGTCCTAGTCCTCGTATCCTTTCCACCTCTACTCTCTTCGAAAAAAGAGAGTTTGAGCAACTGAGTAACAAGCAGTTCTCGCAGAAAAACATATGTTGAGATAAACTCCGTGAGGAGTAAATATTCTCCAAGTTGGGAGCGGACATGGTTAAAATAAATAAATAATTAAGTGTAACGGGTCGTCTTAGCTGGGCGAATCTGGGCGAGGCGATCCGGCGCGGCTTTGTAAGCGGCAGAGTTTTAAAATATCAAACGGTCCTCGCCCATGCAAGTGTCATATGTAGGCGAAGCGAACCGGTCAGGACGGCATATGTCGCAAGTCGCCTCAAGGGCGCACTCATGGCGCACGCGAATCGCTTGAAAATATGAAACGGTCCAAGCTCACCAGAGCGTTAATTGCGTCTGGCCGAGCGATGGCACATAAGACCTTTGATCAACTACGTTTTAAATTGACTGGATTCGCCTAAATTCTCTTGCCGGTTCGCGTCGCTTACCTAAGACACGGGGTAAGCAAAATTTTAAACGTTATTGATAGCATGCAACATCTTTAGTAAGTAAGTAAGTAATCTTTAAATAAAAATAATAATACATTTTTAGTACTTTTTCCACATATAATTTATTTGATCAGGACCGGTTTCGCTCATGGAGAGCATTGTCAACTGAGTTTTCAGAGAGTGTGAGAAATTGTCAACTTCAGTTGACAATGATCGCCATGAGCGAAACCGGTCCTGATCAAATACATTTTATGTGGAAAAAGTCTAAAAAAATTATTTTAAACGTTGTTCACCAAGTATTGACAGTGAACACCTTGAAAGTGGATAAGTAATCTTTAGCCAACATCTTAAATAATTAAGTCTAATCAAAATTTTAACCTTGTTAATAGTATACCACATATTTAATTATGAATTTTTGTTTTAAATTAACAAACCGAAAGCAGATAAAACACTTATTTAAAAAACAGCATATTAAGAAGTCGCCAGTTGACATCAAACAACTTAAAACTACTTGTTAAAGTTAAGCCTACCAATTAAAAACTGTTATAGATATAGCAACGAAGCAATGCGTAACTGCTCCGTAGACACTCATGGTAATCATTTAAATGCATATAACGCTGCTCAGTAAGGGAATATGTTACAGGTAGGTCTGTAAATCCGCAACGGGCGGTGACTGGTAGAATCTGTAATCAAACAGTTTGAAATTGTTTTAATATTGTTTTTTTTTGATGACCCTTACTTTTAACGGTTAATTCATTCAGTAGTCTAATTAAAATTGAATTGGACCGACTACCACCGCTAGGTAAGGTAAATAAAAATTTCAATTAAGCGAGTCAATAGAGGTGGCGTGAAAATAACAGCTTTTCAAAGAAATGGCGGCTAGATGTAATAATTGTTCGTATTGTTTACCGCGAGTTCCAGAAAATGGTATTGCCAAATGATAAATATTTAAAATGTGACCTTTTTGCATTCACCATTATCAGCCGCTCTCGATCAATTGCAGTGCTTACATGAAAGAAAATTTTGCTCTAGAGTTTCGTCATAGAATGGTATACCGTAAAACGGGATCAATAGACACACTTTTTTCCCTTCACGACTATGTATCTTCATACCTGCGCCACATAATTCAAATATGAAAGGCTTGAAACTTGTTTCTATGATCCTACTACACATTCATGAAAATATTTTTCAAATAATTACTATCGTTATTAAGACGCAGTCAATTTTGTTCGATGTCTCTATTCATATTAAGTCGGGGTGAATAGAGACGAGAGAGGGTAAAACGAGTCAAAAATACAGATTATAATGATTGGAATATATGAAACTCTATTCTATACGAGTCCCTACTCATTCCTTTTTATGGTCATTACAAAAAAACAACCAAAAAAACATGATTGATTTTAATTTTCGTGTATTAAAAGAGAAGTTTATAAGGGGTCAACAAATAAGAATGCACAAGCATCAAACTTAAAAATGTTTGTTTCAATTTTGGCCAGTCATTTAGTTGATTTGGTTTTGTGATTCGAGAGATAGTATTATAGTCTATTGATTGAGTAGGCATTTACTTGGTAGAACTCCATTATAATACTATAATATCTTTCATTACAATATTTTTCTTTCCGTAGTATTATAGTCATTGTAAAGAAATAAAGGGTCTTTTTATAAGGACGCTTAGTTTTGAAATGTAAATAAAACAAGTTGTTTGTGAGATTTCGACTAAATTTTAATTTCATTTGTAAGTATATTTTACGGTATTAAATATGGAATATAGCATTAAATGTCTGCCAATATCCATTCATTATAAAATGGGCCATGTCGCTAAAGTTGACTTTTTTGACAAATTTGGGTAAACTTCCAACTGCTCCAGAACCCAATCAGGCGTTGTCTGTGGTCGTTTACCTGAAGTTCCTTGGTTAGTTGGATTTTATACGGGTGCAGGCATAAGGCCCGATTCAAAATTCGCCAAGTTGAAGTCGCAGAAAAGCCAAGTTCTTGTGAACAACGAGAAATAAGCTGCCTTGGGTTTTCCTGTACACTTTCACACACAGCAGCAATGTTTTCACCAGATATTGTATTTTTATGACGTACAGGTAGGTTGGCCGATTATTTACCGAACTGGTTGACTCAAATTTGGCCACTAAACAATGAATAATCTACTCAGCAGGACAAAGTAACATATTTTGAGCGTCCCTATTGAAATACCCTTTATATACAAATAGTAAAAAGTACATTGGATACTTAGTTGTGCTAAAGTTTAATCATTGTTTTTGTCTCTATTCACCTGCCAGTCCCTATTCACCCCGTTTTACCGGTACTAAAGTTTAAAAAATTACATTAAAATCAACTGTCACTCATTAATTTACGTCAAATTAACGTAGTGGCGCTTCGATCGAATGGAACACATTTGAATATCATAATCGATGTTCATTTATTTCAAGATAAAATTTTTACTCTAAATTACCGTGGCTGGAAAAAAGCGACAATTTTTATTAAAATAATGTAACATACGATGCTGTTATATGTAGCATGATCTACAAGTGTGAGGAACCAGCTAAAAAGGCTAAAAACCAAACGAAGTGGAAAATATTGATCGTGACAGCCGAGGTTTACACCAGACTGTATAGCCATAGAAGAAGAAGTAATGCTATAGCTAAAAAGCTTAAATGATTACAGAATTTGACTCAGACGAAATGTCGTAGAGGAGGCAACGTCAGTATTCGAAAAAATATACTGGAATTTTCTCGCAGTCTTTGTTAGAGAAGATATATTAAAATAAGTAGCAAAGTTTAGAAGGCTCGTTATTTTCTCGAAAGCGGTCTACGATTTATATTCGAGAATTGGTAATTTTGAAATGTATCAATGTTGGTGGTGGCAGTTAGATATACTATGATAGATTTTTCGTATAAGTATAGAAGTAAAGAATACAGATAGCCGTAATTGATGATAAAAAAGTAGTCTTATTATAAAAAAGACAGTGGGCTGGGCTAATTCGGAGCGTAATTAAAACTTCAAATTATCTGCCAAAAACCCTGAAACCTTACGCCGAACAAAACCAACTAATAATTGTTCAAAGTACGCAATACGAGAATTCAAAAACATTAATAAAGCAGTGATAAAGGGCAAACAAAATATTTATGCTAAAGGTATTTTTAAATCCAAAATCATGATTCCTACCCTACATACAGACAAAGGTAGCGGCTATTGGATAGTTTATAGTTCTTCCCAAATATTACCCCCAAATTAATACCCTCTGTGAATAGGATTTAATAAACTACTTGGAACATGTTTCGATCGTGAGCATATGGCCACCACGGGGCGCATCCACGATTTCCTGTCACCCGCCAAATGCTTTCCTCCCTGCCATGACATGCCAGCATCCTTCAGTTTCGCCAAGTTCATCATATGGATAGTATCCAACCGTCGTCCTGGAAACCGGTGTCCCACCAGTTGGAAGAAGAGGCACGCCGAGTTGAGGCTCTCCGGGGTCATCTGCAGCACGTGACCCAGTCAGTTGCAACGTCTCTCCGGGATTGCTGACGTAACAGGGCGCTGCCAGCACGTTCCCTAATCTCCGAGTTCCTCGCTCAGACATATCATTTCAAAATCACGAGTCTTTGTTAGTTGCCATGATTCGCTATCGTAAATCAGTACTGGCAGAAGGCATGCCCCGAATAAATGGCATTTGGACAAAAGCATTTAAGTCAGCTGAATAAAAGTGAAATATATCAATTAATATTCGATATTCTGATATGCACCGTGAGCTTTCAATAAAATTCACGAACTTAGAATGCAAATACTATTTTTTTTATAATAAAAAAAAGAGTAAAAATATTTGGGATTTCAGCGATATACACATAATGCCAATGCGCCAAATATTTTTAATTAAGAAAGTCATACGAGATAAACTCGATGATATTTTTTTATGAATCAGTCGAGAACAACTCAACGAAAAATAGCACACCCATGCCCAAGATCTCTTTTGAAATTGAAAAAATCTGACCGGGTCATGAACCCGGGCCATCTGATCGCTAAGGCAAAGCTCTTGCCACTAGACCACAGGGGCGACAATTCGATACACTACCAGATATTGCAAATATTGAAAAACGTTTTATTCAATATGTACCAACAATTAAATTGTATTGTTACCTTTATACATCTATTGACTAGTATTTTTAACGAAATTCATTTTGTTTTATGATCATTTAAATATAATTGACGACTTCGACAGAAGGTGTTTGATGGAATTTAAATATTAAATTAGATTTATTTGAAGTTTTATCACCCTAGTAGACCCGGGTTTCGCATTTCGGCGTCCTCTGGCAGTTCAAGTTCATTCGCGAAGAACTGAAATACAGAAAATATATATTATTTAAGCTTTATATCCGCAGGAAAGATACCTAAGTGAATCGCATTCGTGCGTAACGCGTAATATTAACTCAGCGCTTAAAGCTCAGTTGATTTATATTAAATGCCGTACCTACGTACATATATACCTTTATACTGACTTCCGGCAATAAAGAACCTCCGAACTTTTGGCAGCGTAGCCGGAGAGCAAGAAAGAAAAATATGCGCTGTTTTATTATATTGCGATATGTTGCTGAGACAAAAGACTTTTTGTTTAGCGAGACGAACATATGCGCAGAAAAAGAAACTTTATTCTGTGTTCATTAAAAAAAAAAAACATTTCCACTGATATTAAAAAGAGAATTACAAGTTGGCGTTGAGACGACCTCGATACTCGGGAAGAGGGATTCAGGGATCGGAGTAGGAGAATCAGGATGCTCTTCATTCAAACCACGATCTCAAAATGTTAAACAGTGCGTTTAGCACACACATATAATTTATTCCCTTTTAAATACAGTTATACACAATTTAATTACGTTAGCGTTAAACACGTTACGCACCCATAGAATTTAAATTAAAAATACAAAACACAATTATTACAATTACGGCGACGATATCAGGACTTGAACGCGAATTTAGTCTTAGGGGGAGGATTGAGAGCTTGAGGCTACTTTCCAAGACTTCAAGTATGGGAGAATTACCTCAACCAATCTTGCAAGATTTATATGGCTAACAAGTGACCGTGCGACGCTCTCCAATCCCTCACTCACACTGTATGAAAAAAAACGGTTCCTTTAGGAAACAATGACCGTTAAACGTTCGCGCGATAACATTTGCATGAGATACCTCGTATCTCACGCACTCAGGGCGTGAAAAAGTCAAGAGACATTAAGAGCGAGACGTCCGCATAAATGTCTCTTTTACAAATTTGAAATTACTCTATATTGAATCGCTATAGATTTCAATATAGAGTATTATAAGAATGAATTTATTTCTTGATATCGACTTAAACTCATAGACTGAGGTGAAAAATAGAACGTTCGAGAGAGTTCTGATGACCTACCGTATAGGGCGGTGTCAGCGTATTGTTTTTATTTTTTTTTAACCAAGTCCGCTCCCAACATGGAGCATATGGACTCCTCACGGAGTTTATCTCAACATGTTTTTTCTACGAGAACTACTTGTTACTCAGTTGCTCAACCTACCTTTCTTTTCGAAGATAGTAGGGATGGAAAGGATACGAGGACTAGGACATGACTAGTGATTAGCTAATCGCTGTCACTATGCGTCGCTCTTTGGGATCGGAAAGGTGGGAAGGGATTTTCAACAACACAAACACCCATGACTTTGACAGATCTATCGACTGAAAAAATCCGCTCGTACCGGGAATCGAACCCGGGCGGTCCGGTATTGTTTTTATTAATTATAAACTAAAGTGTGAAAAATTCTGCAGTAAATAGTTGAATAAATATCGGAAAATTTAGAAAAGAGATAGTGTTCTTTAGGGTAGGTTTAACCTTACTATCCGCTACGAATTTTCTTCAGGGCGTGTTTTGATTTGAGCCAGGAACGTCCTGCGAGACTTGGCTTAATCTGAGTTTAGACATAAAAGAATCGAAATATATTATAGAGAATTAAGAATGTTTATATGTTACCGTGCTATGAATGATGATAATCATCTAACGTTTTGAAATCATTGCACGCTTCGTCTTCAAATCATTTAATCCTGGTTTGAAAATATCTTAACCAATGAAGTATTTCTATAAAAAATTGCAGCGAAAATAAAAAGCGACACATTGGAAAGAAAACTGACCAAAATAATAATGTTTTTAAATTTGGAAGTTTTGATCTTTTCATAAAAAAGGTCAATGTTTACTAGTATAAATTCGTGGGTGTAGGGACATACGGGCGAAACTACAAAAACAACGATCTGAGATAAGTGGCAAAACAGTTTTCAATGTTAAACTTTGTTCTTACGGATTTGCAGGAAAGCCGAGCAATATCTGGTAAACTGCTCTTCGTACAAGTTTCATATTTTTATATCTTATAGAAATGCATTTGAGCATGCTAATGCCATATTTAATTCAAATCAGAAGAATTAGTAACAATATCAAAAATACTTTTCGAGCAAAATAAATTGTGTTTTCTCAACCACATTTGAATCTTTAATATTTCAATGAAATATACATAAATAGTAATCTTTAATTTCACAATTATACTTTCATGCTTACTTAATTGTACATTAGAATATATTCTTCGTATTAAAATATTATCTTCGGGCTAGCTACCGAATCGGGATCGGGTCAAATAAGAGGGTTCAATATTTTGCGTAATCATGACACATTATTTACTATAACAAGAATATAATATAAAGAATCAAAAAATTTGAACCATACAGACACAAATTATAATATTTTTTTTGACCTTGTTTGATGGTAGTTTTGGATTCCTTGCTTCATTTTGGACCTATATAGCTTGGCGCAGATGGATTTCGTTAGATTTTGGTCGTGGTGTATAAATTGAAGTGTCTAATGTGAAAATCTAACGAAATCCATCTGCGCCAAGCTATATATAGGTCCAAAATGAAGCAAGGAATCCAAAACTACCATCAAAAGTAGCGTCAGAACAATATTTGCCACGTGTCTTAATACTGCAATTTTACCGAATATAATATAAAGAATCAAAAAATTTGAACCATACACTATCACGAATTATAAATCCTTTTTTATATTGATTGAGTGTGCATTTACTTGGTAGAACTCCATTATAATACGGTAAGAAAAATAACAATGTATTTTAGTTCTACATAAATTATTTTATATATTTGTTGATAGCTATTTCGGCTTACTCCTTCGTCAGAACTATAATTTAAATAATTTATAATTTAAAATCTCATCAAATTCAAATCAATCGTCTAAACACAAACTGTCAAAATTAAGCAATATTTTGTTTCTCTGCAGAAATTTTCAAAAATTGAATTTAGAACACGATAGTGCGCTGTCAACAAAATAAACAATCGAAGTTGACTTGACAATTAATTGAATGTTTAACCTACGTCATTACGGTTTGATATAAATTATCCGTTTCTATGGTTACACATAAACAAAGAATTGCGGATTGACGAAGATAACCATTTGTACCAAAAACAAATAAATAGATTGTCACTGCATACATACAGTAAATAGCAATAATTAATGATTCAGTATAAGTGGCAGATGAAATGTTCTCTATGTCAGTAGCTTTAATTTATTCTCATTAGAGAGCTGTCTAAGTTTCATATCATTTTCTACCAACGGTTACATGACAGATGGCAGTAGTTGTCATATGTTTATGTTCAATGAAGGTCATTTATACAATGGCGTACATGTGTAGGTAAATGAACAGTGATTCGTATGCGAGAAAATAGTTTAATATATTTTGTAATCTGGCGCAGGGTTGTTTTCCCGCCAGGGTTGGGAAACTTTTTTATTAATTATTTTTAATAAATAAACTATTATAAGATGTCTCACACCAAAAATCAGATCTCGTAAATAATGTTCTCAAGACTCAATAAAGAATTTCGACTGAGGGTGCTTGAAAGAATTTCAATATTAAATTGGAATCGATTGAATTATTAATAATTGAAAATTATGTAAAGCGGTAAGACAATAACGAGTTTGGAAGATTAATCTTCCAAACTCTTAGGCCACATAAAATAGTCCATGTCTCTGGTGGGCCACACATAAATACTTTAAAGTTTAACCCATAATAATGTTACATTTGAATTTTGTATTTTTCCATGAGCGACAAACGCTAGCGAGTTTCGCCTTTCACCATCGTCAGTTATTTCAAGTGCACGAATGAACTTAAGCTGACGCGTAGTAAATAGATTGTATCCGACGTATTTATAAAGAATTTAAAAAAAAAACCACCGATTAAATTAGCAGTCAACATGTTTCGACACTTCGATTTTACGATTTTTAGCTTTGAGAAAAATGACCACGCAGCTCAATTTTTATAAAATTAATTTTTATGTAAAGGGTCTTTTTATAAGGACGCTTAGTTTTGAAATGTAAATAAAACAAGTTGTTTGTGAGATTTCGACTAAATTTTAATTTCATTTGTAAGTATATTTTACGGCATTAAATATGGAATATAGCATCAAATGTCTGCCAATATCCATTCATTATAAAATGGGCCATGTCGTTAAAGTTGACTTTTTTGACAAATTTGGGTAAACTTCCAACTGCTCCAGAACCCAATCAGGCGTTGTCTGCGGTCGTTTACCTGAAACTCCTTGGTTAGTTGGATTTTATACGGGTGCAGACATAAAGCCCGACTCAAAATTCGCCAAGTTGAAGTCGCAGAAAAGCCAAGTTCTTGTGAACAACGATAAATAAGCTGCCTTGGGTTTTCATGTACACTTCCACACACAGCAGCAATGTTTTCACCAGATATTGTATTTTGATGACGTACAGGTAGGTGTTGGCCGATTATTTACCAAACTGGTTGACTCAAATTTGGCTACTAGACAACGAATAATCTACTCAGCAGGACAAAGTAACATATTTTGAGCGTCCCTATTGAAATACCCTTTATTTTATCAATAATAAAATTAAAAATGAAAAAAAGTTTGAAACTTCGAAAAGGCCACCCGAAACCTTCATTTGGCCAGCGGGCCAAGGTTTGAGCATGCCTGCTCTAACCAAAACCATTACGGGTCGTCTTAGGTGGGCGAAGCGATCCGGCGCGCTTTAAAAGCGGCAGAGTTTTAAAATATCAAACGGTCCTCACCCATGCAAGTGTCATATGTGGGCGACGCGATCCGGTCAGGACGGCATATGTCGTAAGTCGCCTCAACTGCCTGACTCATGGCGCGCGCGAATCGCTTGAAAATATCAAACGGTCCAAGCTCACCAGAGCGTTAATTGCGTCTGGCCGAGCGATGGCACATACGACCTTTAGTCCGCTACGTTTAAAATTAATTGGTTTTTACACGTCGCCGCAGCGCACCGCAGCGCTTCGTCTCGCCTACCTAAGACACGGGGCTATAGAGGTAATCTCCATTCCAATACCTTCTTCTTGCTGCTTTTGTAATGGAAAGAGAGTAGTAATATGCTTACATTACGTGGGTTCGCTATTTTCAAAATTGTACTGTTGACATACTTTTATTTGAATAAGAAGGCAAAAGTATTTCTGATAAATTGCCTCAAATCAATTTGCTTCTACATACAACTCTTTTTGTGGTCCATATATGAAAGCAAAATTCCCGGAGAGGCATTCAATATGTTCAGCAGAATTCATCATTCAACGTAATGAAATTTTCTAGGTATTGATAAAACAAGTTTCGATGATCAGTTATAAAATTTTTGATAGAAATATTTTTTCAAACTTTTATATTAAAATTGTCCCGTGAATATATTTTTTCTAACGTACATTATAAAATTTAAAAAATACATTTAGAGACGATCTTATCAGACGTCTAGAGAAGTAAACTTTGTACCCACTTTACATTGTTGGTGGAAAACGCTTAACCCTTTGCTCTGCTCGAAGTATTTTTTTTTTCCTTCTAGCAATTCCTCATTAGATTTGAGAAATTGATTGATATCACAGAGTTTGCGTATTTATTAGCATGATAAAAAAAATACCGAAAAATATATCACATTTGACATGTAACCAACTTTAATTAAGGCACAAAATCCAATAAATACAGTCTTTGAATAGTGAAAATAAAAAATATTTTTTCAATCAAGTTTTACAATATTGAGCAGGAATCGACGTAAAAGTTGCGCATTACCTATACGGGAGTTGTTAAATCACGGTTTGCAAACATAAAATAACATTGATAGGTTTGTTATTCCACGTACTGTGTAGTGGCACGTGTATCGCCGCTTTGTGAATCATCTCAGACTAACTATCGTAGAGTTAGTTTTGTAAACTTCAGAAACTTTGGATTTCTGTACTTGATCGAATAAATACCAAAATAACTTCAAATGCAGCAAAAATATGCTTCTATTGATTTTTTTAAATCGCGTTGGTGCATTCATTATCTATGAAATATCGCAGTAAAAATACGGAGAATAAATTTTTCATGATTTAAAATCGAACAATATTTCATATCGTTGACCTATTTGCAATGCAAATCTCGCAGATTCAAAAACTAAAACTTTATGAGCGGACGTAAAAACGTAATAAATTTACAATGATATTTGGTAAGCAAAACAAAACACACATTGAAGTATTTTTGATTATTATTATATTAATGTAGAAAGGCATTTTTTTTAATAATATCATCAATATATCTGTATTTTGGTAAGTATCTCGTATTTTAAACTATTGTAATAAGCAATGTCACAGAATCGTTTATTCAGCAGTTTCTCTCTGAGTGAGTTAGTAGCGGAAACATAACAGCGAGGTGGTTTTCGCACAGTTGCTGTCTCAGCTATTGCATTTTTTTACACATGCGAATGCCGAAAACATCCCCATATAAATGAATTTTAAATCAAAAATAATATTTCCATCTTCGGTTTGTATTTATTATTTGGCATTTAAAATATTGAAAGTCTGTAAGTACATTTATTTAACAAAGTAACTCTATGTGATAAAATAAACCACTGGTAAACCTTCTGTCGAACGAATTTAATATATGCATTATGCTTGAACACGTTTCAGAGCAGAGTCATCAATTTGGTTTGAGCATGGTCATCATTTATTTTTACGCTGGGTCACCATTTAATCGGTAAAAAAAATCACGTATCAATGAGTAAGTCGCGTAGAAAAAGGAAAGGTCCACAAAAATCGTACAGATAGATACTGTGTGTTTTTACAGTTTTTGGGAATATTTGAACGTGATAAAAGTACAACGTTTTTAATACTAATATTTTGATGGTTTCGGCGGTAACTTTGTGGAAGTTCATTTTAATATAAAATTTAAAATAACTTTGATTATTCCACGTATTGTGTAACTAACTGTGACACGTGTACTTAAGCTAAAACTACTTAACTAACTGTGACATTATTACTTAAGCAAACTTTGCGATAGTAAGTCTGAAGATGCCTCTGAAAGAGGCGAAACACGTGTCACAGTTAGTTACACAATACGTGGAATAATCAAAGTTATTTTAAATGTTTTTAATACTGTTGGAGTTGACAGCGCGCTGCGGTTTTTCTGTGAAAATAATAATATGATTGTCTGCGTCAATATAAAATTGATATTGATGATAACATTGATAACCCATTAATGCCAACGACACGAGCAATCGATTACAATTAAAAAGCTCGCATGTGACATCAAATTTTGCGGTGAATTTAAAATCCCAAGTTTTTCAATTTACATATTTGTTATATTATCATATCGATGAAAATACGTCCGTTGATTAAAGCTGAAATGTGAAATTTTTTTTATTTATATCTCGGTTGTGTACAGTCTAAATCTTTCTTTGTTTTTTTTCCACGGATCCATTGATAGACCGCGGAATCTCTCTCTACTCTACATTCTAGTTTTATTCCCGAAATTCAAATATTCCATCATTTTACGCCAAATTAAAACTGCCGAATATTTGCCAATGTCATTCGGTTGAAGAGATTAATCAATTTTCCTGATTTTCCTAACATATGAGCTAATAATGCCAATGTCAATGTTTGCACTTCGGCTACTAACGAGAAAATTATCGTCGTTTACCTAATTCAATGAATTTGTATAACAGTAATTGAGTCTCTGCTGATTTTGCCACTTCGAAACTTGACTTTGAAAAGGTTCTAACTGCTCTTTTGATATATGAGCGTTTGAAGTTTCGATTGATCTAAAATTCACTTGTAATAATCAGCACGTAAAAATGCTTCAAATTACTTATTTTAAGCATATCTTTTCACAACTCATTCTGAGAAATAATGATCTTAAAGATCGAATGATGGAAATAATGATGAAAATCTTAGAATTTTGTTAAATAAGCTAGTTAAAAAAGTGTGCAGATTCAGTGCAATCTGAAATTCTGCTAGCTTCATTATTAAACCATTCATAATTCTGAAATTCATATATAATATATGATAGAATGTAGTAAATACAAGCTTTTTCCGACCAAAAGGTCATTTTAGGCAAAAATGACAATTAGAACCTTTTCAAAGTAAGGACACGACTTGGCTATGGGGAAGATTTGCAAAATAAACGTGCGGGTATCCGATTGATATTCGAGTAAATTTGAAAGCCCTTGAAAAACTAAATAAATGTCAAATGGAAATCACTTTCAAAATAAGAAACACCTTACTCTTGAGTTGATTGTCTTTGGTTTTGTCAACAGATTCATTTTTCAAGAGTTGGATGGATTGATAAAGTACTAAACAATGAATTCCTCGCGCCTCTGGAATGACAGTCGATATTGGCTTTAATTTAAAGGACTTTAGTTAAGGTTGAGATAAGTCTCAATATCTAAGCCAGGGATATCCAACTGAAATCACTTGTTGGGACAAATAAAATAATACATGGCTCTGAAGTGCCACACATACATCTGTTTAAGCTAAAAAATACTAATAATAAACAAACAGCTCATAATGAAAATTATTTTATAGTTTTTTTTTCTTAATTCTTTATATACAGTTTCATTATATGATATTTTTTAAATGTCAACCGGTAATTTGGACGATGCGAATCGCAATAGATTAGTTCAATTTTTATAAGTCATCATGTTTCAACCCTGCGATTTTTCAATTTTTAACATCGAGTACATCAATAGCTTTGAGAAAAATTACTCGCATCGATATATGGTGCCAAATGCAGCTATAATGGACATTGGCAACTGCATGCATTTACTTGCATAAATTGTCATGGTTTTTGATGAGTTTCAAATTAAATATGGTTTATGATAAAGAATAACAGAAACATTTCAAATATATGTTATATCGAAAAAAAAACAAGTTAAAACATCGGATTTTCTATACAAATTTGTACTCACAAAGAGGCAGACTCGTTACTCGAGAATACTCGTCCAATTTTTGAAGTACTAGTTACTCGAGTATTTTAAAAATATTCGAGTAATACTCGTCATTTATAATTGAAGATTTATTTCCAAATTTTATTTACTTAAAAAAAAAAAATATATATAATGTTATTCATTGTTAACTACAAAACCGACGTCCACAGCAACAGAGAGAGCTTTTTCTACTGGAGGAATTATACAAAAACAAACTTGAGACTTAAACTTAATAATTTGAGACGTTTAATTCTCTATTATATTTTAGATATATTTTTTTATTAAATTGAAATAAATGTCTTCATGAAATTAAAGAAGCTTATTTATCATCTATTAATATAAACAAATTTGAATTAATAAGATATATTTTGGTTCATCTGAAATTACTCGAGTATTTTAAAATTTTACTACTGGATGATCGAGTAGTTGAGATGTCGAATAATTAGAGTCTCTACTCATAAGACTTTTTGTCAATAATATTTTTTTACAGTAGTACTTGAAAGCTTTTGATTTCACCTCAATAAAATTCTTTGATGCGTGATATGCAATATTCACTCATGAAAAAGATTTATTTTGTTTGTATTTATATTTATATCTTTAATCAACTATTCGCTTATGTTATATTATTATAACCCTTCGCAAAGATTGAAATTCGAGTGTATAAAACTATCCCAAACCGTGAATAAACATCTCTTCTTTGACATCCCCAAAGGTCAAAGGGTTTTAGATAGATGGGTCCATCAAACAGTCTAATTGTGTTTGTAAGTGATGTCAACTGTATTTTGTAAAGTTTTGAAACCCTAATATATTATTTGTGTCCATTTAAAAGGACGCGATCTTCTTTTAATGTTTACCATGACAAAATATCGGTATGTGATGGAAAAATGTTTTTGCCTAAAGGATAAATTATACTAGTATTAAATGCGTATTAGACATTTGTAAATGAATTCTACAGTATATTTATAAATATAATATTTTTTTGTATTACTTAGATGATTATACGAAGATCAGGACCGGTTTCGCTCATTAAGAGCATTTTCAACATGTAAGTTGAAACGAAAACAGTTTGAAGACTAATGTTAAAAAAACAAACTTTAAATTGTTATATGGTTTCAATATAAAAATTAAATTTTAATGTTTTTTTTATATTTGAAAATATTTACATAAAGTAGAGGTCTGCACGGGCCGAAATTTAAAAGTTCTACTAGGCCCGAGCCTGAAAATCTCCAACCCATAAACCCAAGCCCGAGGCTCATTCCCGAACATCTTATCCAAACCCAACCCAAACCTGACAGTTTTTTCACATTTTCAAAAAAAAAATAATCAACATTTAAAATAAATTTATATCAAACTCATCAAATTATAATATGTATATAACAATGGCGTATACATCCCGAATAATCGGATTTATGTTTTGTTTTTTGTGTACCTAGGCCCGAACCCGACCCCAGCCCGAATCCAAACCTTTGTTACCCGAACCGACCCGAGCCCGTGCAGTCCTCTAACATAAAGTAACCATCAAAAGCATCGACGGACTACATTTACTTTTTTTCAACTTTTAAAGTTACCCTTTCTTTTAATGAATAATAAATCTGATTTTTTTTTAATGCATTTTTTGTAATAATTAACTTTCATGTCAACAACGTTGGTTGTCAACATTATTGTATTGCAAACCGGAAACCAATCGTGAAACAAAACCAAACGTGCAATTTTATGGTAACAATTCATCGTTTAGAAATTTTGCCGCGAAGGCTTTTGTATGTGAAGCAAATAATGACACAGCTGAGCTTTCAATATAAGTTGCCATACTTTTAATTAATAGTGAATTATATTCCGTGGGCATTTCCTAAAATCTACATATATTGTTTATATTCTCATTATTTCTACCTACGTTAAAAAACAAATCTCCATTTCTTTCACGTTAGCCAATAACCTGATACTATCTTTTATCTAGAATTTTGTTTGGTGTGGGCGTGAGTCTATCATGTTTGGCTGACGTCCTACCTATTAGCCTTCTAATGAATATCGCTAGCTCGGTTCATTGATTATTTAATATGAAACGAAATGTTTAGTCCATTTCTATATTAAAGAAGATACCTTTTTGATAAAGTTAAGCTTCTAACGCTAGCATATATATGATCTACATTATTATCAAAATTTTCTTTGAATAAAAAACAAGGCTATGGAGTCGGAGTCCGAGTCGTGGAGTCTTATTTTTTCGCCGGATTTTTACTCGGAGTCGGAAATTTTGAAAAGTTTGAACTTTTATTTTTGCATATAATAAGTATGTCAAATTTAGCTTTTGGCCGGATTGGTTGGTTTTGTATTTAATTGAATAGTCATAAATAGAAAAACTAGGAAAAAAAGTAAACAAAATTAAGCTTTTTCTAGTCGGAGTCGGAATGTTTTGTTCGATGATTGCATCATGTTTGTAAAGTGTCAGTTTTATAGAAATCGTATAATAATAAGAGAGACAAAAACAATCTATTTTTTTTTCAATTAGTTCAGTTTGAAAATATCTAGTACGTTCTTTTTCTGGATATATAATATTAACGCCCTATTTTTTATACTTTATTGTATGAATTCTCTACAATCAGTATTCGTAAGGTAATTTATATATTACTACGTTCCTTACACAAACCATTCACATATAATAATTTTTATTACGTTGCGTTAAGCCAAGATGGAGAAATGATGAAAAGACTTTATTTGTACCAGTTTTAGCAAAACATTATTAGCCTTGACAATAGCTTTATTTATTTTCAGTATGTAGAGAGTTTGGTTATTTAATCTAGGTATGTATTACTTTGCTTAATTGACAACAAAACGAATTATAATTTTTCACTGTAATTTTTTTTGAATTTTACGATGGAAATTATCATCGACGCTGGCAACACTGCCTGTCATATTCCCTAGTCCTGTTTCCCGATTTTCTTTAGTCTACGCCACCACGTGGTGGTAGAACAGTGTAGCCAAGAGCTCAAACCGAACAAGATAGATATATTATTACATTCGATATCTTAATTAAAAAAAAAAAGAATTTGATGTGTATAAATATAAGTAAATAAAAAAACACTATCAATACATTGACTTGGGTAAACACAATTGATTTAACTTCAAAGTTTAACAAAGTTTTTTAAATTTTAACAGAGGAATGCAAATTTATTCAAATCGAATGTTGTTTATTAATTAAGAAGTGAGTAAATATAGCGAAGGGTTTCAAATATTCAATTATTTAGGGTTGCAATTGAATTATAAAGTTGTAAGTCACCATATCAAACGTTAAGTGTAATATATGTAAAGTTCTAAAGTTTATAATGTCGTGTTAATGTTATCTCACTAAACGTGATGGCTGGCTTGCTACTGACGGTACTGCTGCTAGCAGGTAAATATAATTTAACTAGAAATACATATTATCATTTAAACAGTGGCGGTGGTGACAGAGTATTAGGGAGTACAAAAAAAGATTCAACTATTTTTGCAAGAGTTCTTTCCTATGTATTGGATTTTAAAACACTTCTATAACATGGACTTTCAATTTAGATGTTCGCAATACCAACGGAGTGCCAGTCTTATGAATTTTTGGCTGTCCGTAGTAAAAATAGTTGAATCTTTTTTTGTACTCCCTAATACTTTGTCGCCAGCCGCCACTGCATTTAAATATATACCGTTTATAATAAAATAAGCCAAAGACGATAGTATTTACATCTCGACTTTATTATGTTATCATCATGACGAATGAAAGTTTTCACTCATTATCCTCAAATACTCTCCAAGAAAAATCAAGACTGTTAATTTAGAAATCTTGTTCTATTTATAAAAAAACTATTTAATTTGATTTGTGAAAGATGAAACACTCACTATCAAATTTGATTCGTTCAAATGTTGTACTTTTCCGTGAGTTTCGTCACTTAAGACCCGAGCTTCGCCTTTTGGCATCTTCATGCATATCAAGTGCACGGATGAACTTGAAGAAAAAACACAGGAAACTCATTGGCAAGTACATCAAACGATTGAAATTTCATATAGAAATTCCATTGAGCAGCAACCTTCAGTCAAAATCTTAAATTATCGTATATTACTATTATTATTATTATTATTAGGTATTTTTTATGGTACGAAACTTTGGTAAAATAAAATTATTGTCACTTCAAAATAAGAGATTGTCGAGTCAATAAATTAAAAAATAACGTTTCAAATTTGATATTGTAACTCCATCAAGCACGTTCAGACAAAATACTAGATTAAATATTCACTGCTGTTTACGCGAGAACTGGTTTTCATTTTTTTAAATCTATGTCCTCTCTTAATTAAGTCTGCCGTTGAAACCTATTTTAGAAGCTTAAAAAACTTGCCAATAATTTTGCTACGCTTAGCAACATATACATATGTACATACATGATATCATTTACCACTTTATTTTATTCATTTCATTTATGGATCAACTGACTGTATACTCTACGATAGAATATTGTTTATTATACAATCAATGTCGAATCTATTCTTCTTCTAACGCGCATATATTTGATGTGCATAGAATCATAGATGTTGCGCAGTCCGGTCCGTGGCGCAGTGGCTTGCGTGCCAGACCACCCGGGCTCGATTCCCGGTACGAGCAGATTTTTTCTGTCGATAAATCTGTCCAACGGCATGGGTGCTTGTGTTGTTGAAAATCTCTTCCCACCTTTCCTATCCCAAAAAGCGACGCATAGCGAGAGCGAATAGCTAACCATTAGTCCTGTCCGAATCCTCAAATGCTTTACATCCCCTACTCTCTCAGGAAACGAGAGGTACAGCAACTGAGTAACAAGTAGTTTTCGTAGAAAAATATTTGTTGAGATAAACTCCGTGAGTCCATATGCTCCAAGTTCGGAGCGGGCATGGTAAAAAAAAAGTGGTTGCTATTGTTATGTTCACTCGCTCACGTAGGCTTGATATAATACAAATTCAATCTCATATTTTTCCACTACGCTGCTCGTTTTTTCTAAATGCTGGAATCGATTTATTCGTATATCATACCAAAGTATTAATATATATATATAAATATATTTGTATGGTTATCAGCAGTTTTGCAGGGCTCCAGAATTTAGTCAGTTGGAAGAGAAGACACTATCATGTCCGGAGTCTTTTGACACACCGACGACATTTTTGTTTTTCTATGAAACCTGTTTGCTACGTTTTTTTATATTTGTATTTACAATATCATATAAGAGGTATTTCAATAGGGACGCTCAAAATATGTTACTTTGTCCTGCTGAGTAGATTATTCATTGTTTAGTGGCCAAATTTGAGTCAACCAGTTTGGTAAATAATCGGCCAACACCTACCTGTACGTCATCAAAATACAATATCTGGTGAAAACATTGCTGCTGTGTGTGAAAGTGTACAGGAAAACCCAAGGCAGCTTATTTCTCGTTGTTCACAAGAACTTGGCTTTTCTGCAACTTCAACTTGGCGAATTTTGAATCGGGCCTTATGTCTGCACCCGTATAAAATCCAACTAACCAAGGAGCTTCAGGTAAACGACCGCAGACAACGCCTGATTGGGTTCTGGAGCAGTTGGAAGTTTACCCAAATTTGTCAAAAAAGTCAACTTTAGCGACATGGCCCATTTTATAATGAATGGATATAGGCAGACATTTGATGCTTTATTCCATATTTAATGCCGTAAAATATACTTACAAATGAAATTAAAATTTAGTCGAAATCTCACAAACAACTTGTTTTATTTACATTTCAAAACTAAGCGTCCTTATAAAAAGACCATTTATTTGCTTCGATTCAATAAAGTTTTTTAATTATTCACTGTATTATTATTTAAAAAAATGTATTATTTAAAAAAAAACTCATATATAATTATTTATACGACAATTTAAATGAATTGATAAATTGCAGAAAAACGCAGGAAACTTCGTTGAAGCTAATTTTAATATGAAATTATAATCGATACCTTTGTTAATCCACATATTGTGTAACAAGCATTGAAACGTGTTTCGCGTCTCTGAGAAGCATCTTCAGACAAACTATCGTAAGGCTTATCTGTTTATAAGGTTTAAATTGATAATGTTTTTTTATTTATTTATTAAAGAAAATACAAATCATGGCATTACAGCTGACGCCAATGTGCCATGCATTTGACAAATATATATACAATTATATATATATATACATAACTGTATATACAGTTTAGTAGAGAGAAAAAATAAATAAAATCATATTGGAAATTTTCAAAGAAGTCAACCGGGTGAGTTCCGGCAAAATCATCTGCTTTCATAAAAATAGTATTTTTCTGAACTTATATAATAGTTCGGTTTATCCGACGTTTTAATAAAGAATTGATTTATTTTTATTATTCAGAAGTTTTCATAAATAATTAAAATTTATTAAATAACTAGTTTTGCTACCAGGCGTCGCTCGGACTAAGCGACCAATAATTATTTAATGTTATATCATTCGACATAATATTATATCACAAAGTCTAACATCCAAAATAGAGTTAAAATAAAATCACAAACTTTATTTAATTTGATGACAGCCCCATTCTCGCCCATTAAAAGGTCCAAATACAAGGAAAAAATCTAATTTGCTGTCAAAGAAATGTCAAATAATACCGTCACGTAAATAATAAACATTATTATATTGCAACTTGCAACAACAATGCAAAAGGGAATTACAGACCCACATACATACACACGCCGTTTAGGTTTTATATATAAGATGTCGGATCCGTACAAAAAATGTGTTTTTTATTTATTAATTGAGTGAAATAAAACACTTCCCTTAGATTGGTCAAAGTAAGAGTTTTCTTAATTATTTGACACCGTGCTTAAAGCGTCCGTTTTCAAAATGTTGAATTTGTATTTCAAGTACAATAAGTTGTTATTGAAAAAATGAATGGGTTTATAGATTGACGTAATAACCGTAGAAGAAAATTAAGTAGACGAATTTAAGGTAGTTACGTTGTATTATATTTATCCCCTTTGTTCTCTTTGTTGCTACATATTTATAATCTGAAGAGATGTCAGTAAAGATGATGAGAGAATTGAAATACACGAGACCTATTATTTAAGCCGGAGTTGGACTTAAAATTAATTAAGCTGCTTTGTCACCAAAAAGCGTTCTTAATGCGGAATTATTATTTTACTCCCGTATGAAAAGATTGCCAAATTGTTATAATAGAGCCATATTCCTTGCAGAACAAAAACAGAATAGAGTTTTTGTCGTAGGGAAAGAAAACCATTTTGGTAAATGAGCTTTTATACGTAAGATATCATCTTACTTAGAAACTGTGGAATTACTAATTACTTGAAATACGAATATTTTATCAACCGAATGAGTGAAGTGATAGTAGGTAGTATGGAATTATTAGAAAATCATACGTGACAGTTGATAAAAACATTTTAATACGGTTGTCATTTTCTAATCCAAGTCTGCTACTAATGTGAATGATGTGGAGCTTATTTTAACACGAGCTTTTCATCGAGAATGGCTTGTTACTCAATCTTTTGTACCTGTTATATACAAATAGAGATAGAAGGATAGAGCAAAGGGGCTAGGTTTTCACATTTGTTACTCTATTATTTAGATACATTCAAACAAAAATTCAAAAATCGGATTCCCGGGAAATGTAAAGGTGTAAAATTTTATTTGATTATGGAATATAATGAGTAATAAAAGTTTGCCTTTTTTCGTGATTAATTGACAAAAAATGCAAGATCTTTTCCACGAATCTAAAAGCTCCAGATACATATTTTGCAAAAAAATATCAAAGTAATGATATTTTGTTTTTGAAAGTTTTTATTTGAAAAAAAACCTTTATAAAACTCAGCGAGATTTTGCAACCAAACATTGAGGCTGATCAGTTTGGCTATGACTCCAGATACTAGCTCAAAATGGTTGAAAGAAATTGTATGGTGTATGAATATATTCTTTTTTTATTGGATATCTATTTGATGGAGGTCTAAAGTCCGTCAGCGTCAAAGTTCTTCCCGTGTCCTATGTCTCTAAGTGTGGTATTTATATGAGGGGTGTAAAAGCTCTATCCGTATATTATCATTTTTGAGATATTGATTGATTAATGATCCGGTTCTTACGTTATATGCCCTGCAATCTTCAAACCAACGAAAAATTACCTCTAAGCCATCTAAAATCGACATCGAAAATGACGATCAAATACATAACCGCCTCTCTCCACTATATATGAAGTTCAAAACCGCCATAATCTAAATGCACCAATCACGAGCCAGGGAACACTGACCTACCGCCCTGTCACCGTACCAACGTTTTGTGTTCCCTTTGCAAATTATTTTAATATTATACTTGAAGATTAAAATCGTTTTTTTCGATTCCTGAACAATTTGACTTTGTGGAGAGAGGCGGTTATGTATTTAAACCCTTCATTTACAAATTTAATTTCTTTCATACCCAGCCAACAAGAAGGCGCGATCGTTCCAGACGTCAGCATACTTTTTATTTTTTCCTATGTAGGGTCATCGAGAAGAATAGTTCACGGTCTATAAATATTCCCAGATGCTTTCTCATCAGTTATTTTGTATACATAAAAAAATATACCGTAAAAACTTATGTTTCAAGTTTCTCTTTAGAAAGAATCCTTGATACCATGCAGAAAATTTTAAATGTGAAATTATATAAAATTCCCGACGAACCAAGAAAGTCTGAATCGATAAAACAGAAATCAACAAAATATGCACGAAAGTCCGTAATGCGATGAAAACCAAGTGATCATTAAAGGAAACGTAACACGTAAAAAGTAATGGAAAGCAACGTTCGTCGATAAATTTGTAAACACGTGAGAAAAAGGTTGCTACTCACTTGCAAAAGCTTCTTTTTAGCCAAGTATGCGTTTCTTTGCTGACAAAATTTCCCAGCGGTATTTAAATGTTTGAACTCCAAATTTAGTTTGGTACTCACAAAATAAGAGGACATTTCATGAAACCTTTGGTAGCAAAAAAACTATATAAAATATATATATACTAAAGTTGCTGTGTTCGATTTATTTTATTTTCGTAATACATCTTGTATCAAAACAGCAATTTAATTTGTCATGTCCTGCTTACAATATTTGATATTTCCTCTGCTTTCGTTTCACAAGCAAAAGCTACAAACGCCCCCAAATAAAATAAATAGATTGATTGAATTAACATTTAATTGGTAGAACTCCATTATATATTATTTTTATCTCCATATCCGCTCCATATTCGGAGCATATGGCCGCCACACGGTGCCTCCAAGATTCTCTGTCTCCCGCCAACTTCCTCGCATCTTCCCAGGTCATCCCGGCGTCCCTTAGCTCCCCTGAGTACATCCTATGGATGGTCATCAGAGGCCTTCTGCAGCGTCAGGATCCATCAGGTTGATAAAAGAGGCAGGCAGGATTCAGACTCCCCTGGGGCATCCGCAGCACATGTCCAAGCCAGGTCCATCGTCGCCTTTTAATTTTGAAGAAAATAACAATGTATTTTTTAATTCTACAGAAACTATTTTATATATTTGTTGACAGCTATTTCGGCTTACGCCATCGTCAGAACTATGTTTAAGTCTGCATTTACTTATCCTTTATATACTGTTGTAGACAGGGTACACAATACATCTTCTTCTTTGTTCCACCATCCTAGTTTTATATGGTAATAATATGTTATTAAATGTGACACATTGATTTAATGTATTTCTTAAAGTGAAAGCTAATCTGGGTTTTTATTAAGTGGGGATAAACGTTAAACTAGTATTGTATCAAGTTGATTTATTAAAAATTGCAGTCCCTAGCAAAAAACTTTGTTTTTTCTTAATATGCCATATTTCATGTCTTAGTAGCAAATCTATGACAAAAGAAAAATGGGTTATATAATCAACGTGGCTTATAGTTTTTAACAAAGTAATGACGTGTATATCTTCTTTTGAAATATAGCGGTACTTATATAGACTACCTGGAAACGTTATTGTGTTCTCCGCTGTAAAGTAGGACGTGAAGATATTTCAGCCTTATTTGTTAACAATGTGCAAAAGACCTTCACTCTATTTCTGAAAATTCTGCTTAAGAACTGTTACAAAATAGAAACAAGAATATTGACAACGCCACCAATTTGAAGATTTTTTCTGGAGATGCCCGATTTAAGAACTAAATTGCATGTTAGGTATTTTTTTTACAAATTACAATTATGTCTAACATCGTCAATATTTAATTTATAAAAATATCTTACATTTTAAAAGTAAAAATTTGTTCTAAATAATCAAACATTGATCAGACTTAAAGTGTGTCACTTCTTGGTGGAATGGAATTATTTAAAATAAATAGGCTAAAGGTTTTATTTATGCTAAGTGATAGAATAATATAATAACATTAAAAAATAAGAAAAGCGATGGAGCTTTGAGTTCTAAGGCGCGTTATCGTCAAAGTTTAGCGTTTATATTCAAGTTGCATTACCTTCTCATCGCTGCTGACAGAAGGGCTTGATCGTTATAGTTTAAGAGGACAGCTTACTTTTTTTTTTTCTCTATGGGGGTCATCGAGAAAAATGTTACTCAGTCTATATCGATTATCTGATTAATTCTGCAGGCAAGAGATCGCTGGGTTTCAGTGATGGCCCGAATTTTGTACTCGCATCTGAATTGGTAGTGTTTTTTTTAAATTTTAATAATTAAATATTGCAGATACCAAAACGTGTTGATATTATTTTGAAGTCATACAAAATATGACTTCACAATTAAAATTATTTCCTATGCCAAAACCAATGCACTAGATAATTTCGAGTCATGAATAAATTCGTTCGTAAAGAATTTTCCCAGAAATACTTCTTGTATTCATAAGCCTGGATATTTCAACAATAAGGTGCCATTCAT
This sequence comes from Himalopsyche kuldschensis, assembly GCA_028554975.1. Lineage (NCBI taxonomy): Eukaryota > Metazoa > Arthropoda > Insecta > Trichoptera > Rhyacophilidae > Himalopsyche > Himalopsyche kuldschensis. Next base: position 19,610,146 of record JAHFWI010000010.1, on the reverse strand, counting down.
TGCTAAATTATGCACCTGGGAAATCCAAAAGAATTTAAATTAAGGAATATTTTTACGGTGATTTTGAAAATGAATGAATTCGTGACTAGAAAAGCAATAAAATTTTTATGATTGAATAAATAATTTTGGCATTTTATTCATTATTCTTCTGAATATCAGTGTTGTCTGGAGTCTGGACATTACCTTACAATTAAAAAGTATTAAATTTTCAGAATAAATATCAGAATTTAGATTAATCCACTAATTATATACATTTTTGACGGTTTTCAAGAGAATAATTATTATTTATTTATATTTATTTATTTACCATGTCAACTCCCAAGTTGGAACATAAAGACTCCTCACGGAGTTTATCACAACATATATTTTTTCTACGAGAGCTGTTTGTTACTCAGCTGCTTAACCTCCCTTTTTCGAAGAGAGTAGGGTGGGAAAGGATACGAGGACTAGGACAGGACTATTGATTAGCTAATCGTTGTCACTATGCGTCGCTCTTTGAGATCAGAAAGGTGGGAAAGGATTTTACAACACAAACACCCATTGCCATTGAGTAACATCGATTTATCGACTGAAAAAATCTGCTCGTACCGGAAATCGAACCCGGGAGGTCAGCTACGGTAGCCAGCGACGTTAACCACTGCACTTATTATCAATTAATTATAATATTCTTATTATTAATAATATAATTAATAAAAAAAACATAAATATTAATAGTAAAATTATATCTTAGAGTGCCTATCCACTATTTATTTTTTCAAAAATCATTTATTCCCAAAGAACACCAATATACTATATTGTCAAATTCTATTTCATTATCTGATTTTTTTTAATACGGTGGGAAAATAACAATTTATTTTAGTTCTACATAAATTATTTTATATATTTGTTGATAGCTATTTCGGCTTACGCCTTCGTCAGAAGCCGAAATAGCTATCAACAAACATATAATGTATGTATGTAGAACTAAAATACATTGTTATTTTCCTACCGTATTATAATGGAGCTCTACCAAGTAAATGCCTACTCAATCAATACAATGATTTTGTTTACTTTAAAGAAAGAAAGATACACAATACACACATTTTTTATTTATATGCACAAATATGAATTAATAATAAATATTTTGGTACATCTGAAACTACTCGAGTATTATATTATTATACTACTCGATAATCGACGGGATTTCTAGTAATTGGAGTCTCAAGTGTGTATTCATGTTTGTTTCTCACTAATTTTGGTTTATATGGAGCTTATTCATTATATGTTGCATTTTGACACCAAGCCATATATTCAAGATGTTCTACTCATCTTCTTTTAATCTAGTAATATCATTGTGGTTTTTGAAAGTAAAAAGCAAACTAAACCAAAGTAATCTGAACTTAACAGATGTTGGTTGGTTGGCCAAATAAAATACAACTGGTATTCGGTCGGCCTCACTCATAAAAAAAACAAATAAACAAGAGAAGTAAAATATTATATTACTTGATAATGAATACGACACTTGTTTATTTTTATATTAAAAACAATAACTTTATCAAAATATTCCATAGTCAAGTCTTCGGTTGCGGTGTTTACTGGTTTGAATACCAATACAGATAGTCTCATGAATTATTTTTTTAACGATTTGTATCAAAAGCATATAGTTGTATGATCTTTAAAATTCTGTCTCACACATCAAGTCGCAAAGTAAGTGGACATTTATACCCACTATTTCCTTACTCTGTTCGAAAATGAGAGACTGGACAATTTAGTTACAAGCTGTTCTCGTAAAAAAGCTTAAAGTGGTTTAACTCTGGTGAATCACAGTAAGAGCAGACGTGGATAATTTAATATTATACGCAGGGCCGCAGGAAATCCGCGTGTCGGACATGACCAGGCTGCCTGTTCTATATTACAGCCTGCTAATGCTATAGAATTAAAACAACTGACAATGCTCGCAGTGAGCAAAACTGGTCCCGATCTTTACTTTAATACATTTGGAAAAAGTCATATATAATGTGTTTTATTTTTTTGATAAGACATAATAAGAGAAATAGAGCGTACTGGATTTTCTTTTTTATCAATTTTAGTTTTTTTTTTTTTGGATATCAGTTTGACGGAGCATCAAATTCTAAGGCGTGTTAGCGCCAGTCTCCTTCGTCTCTAAATGTTTTAACTCTTGAATTTTATTTGTTGACATTCCCTTCCCATCGCTTCCGACAGGAGGGCGAGATCGCTACAGTTGAGAAGTCAGTTTAATATTGCGTCTCTACCTAGGGAGGGTCATCGAGAAGAATAGCTCTCGGCCTATATCGATTCTCTGAGGCCTTCTCGTCATAATTCTGCAAGCAAGAGATTGTTGGGTTATCGTGAAGGCCCACAGCCTTATGAAACTTTTTAGAGGTTTTACGAACGAATTCGCGAATAGTGGGCACACTTAAATCTCTGTGTAACAGCGAACCACGCACGAACCATGGAGCATCACATACTTGCCTCAATGACTTATTCTGAACAAACAATTTTCATTTAAATTAAAAACAATTTTGATTATTCCACGTTTTGTGTTAATACTTGTGAAATGTGTTTCGCCTCTTTCAGAGGAATCTTTGGACTGAAAACATATGTCACAATTAGTAATTAAAAAACTTCCACAAAGTTACCGCACGATCCATCGACAATATTAACTTTCATCATTATGCCACTGTTATTGCTATGCACTGCTTTTACCGCCATTTAAAATTTACCGCGCACGCCTATTATTTGTGTAAAGTGATGTCGACATTTGCTGTATGAAAATTCCCATCTGAAATCAGCGCTTTAGCATTTTTGGTATTTGGAAACTTGATTTTTCCCCTGAGGGAAACATCTCCTGAGATTGGAGTCTATTTTTCTAATATTATTATTAAATGGATGAATTTTGAAAACTTTCTCTCCCAAGGCGGCCGAAAACTTTATCGAAGCACGAAAACTTGTAATGTTATAGGAAACTGAGGCTTCGCAGAACCCTGATTACTCTTTGAACAAGAATTTACGTAAAAAATGATTGCAAAGTGTGAATATTTGGATGAATAAAAGTATTTGAATATTATTAGAATGAGGTGTTGTTACTTAAAGTCAAGCTGTTATTTTGATTAAGACATTTTTCAACGGGATTTTTGCTGAAAAATAAAGTCAAAATTTACTTAGATTCTAATTTTTATTTTAAATTCAAATTTGGTATGTTAAATCATTTCGCAGCTTTAATTTTTATTGTCATAAAATTTCTATAGAAAAATTTTGCAAGTTCAGCAATGCCAGCTTCAGTGTGTTTTTGTGCACAATACATTTTATTAACTTTTGCGTGGCTGAGGGTGAAACAGTCGACCACCACTGCTACGTTATATTGTTAGCTTTACTCAAATATCTATCTTAATATTAGTGATACAATGTATAAACTTTTGGTATTCTATTATCATTGATTTTTACATCTTTTGCAGTAAAAACATATGATTTTGATAGACTAGTTTCGTCGCAATTAAATAAAAAAGGAAAAAAGTTGAATTATTATTGGTTGAAAACCATTTATACTGTCGCTACCAATTGCCAGGATTAGAAATTCACTGCGCATATGTGGTAAGATAATGTTATCTTATCTCAAGCGCGCTTCTTTCAACGAAAATCCCAACTTAAATGGATGCTTTTTACCCTAAAAGGAGTAGATAAGAAGTAGCATTCACGGTTCAGATCGCCTTTATGATACTATCATTTAAAAATACTCGAAAAAAGAGTCGCTTCAGATGTATCAAAATAAATATTGTTAATTCACATTTGTATATATAATATTTGATTTTTTTGAATTTTGTACTTTTCCATGAGTTTTGTCGCTAACGACCCGGGTTTCACCTTTCTGCATCTTCAGGCATTTCAAGTGCACGGATGTACTTGAACTTGGTCAGTTCAAGTACATCCGTGCACTTGGAATGCCTTAAGATGCCGAAAGGCGAGACCCGGGTCGTTAGCGACAAAACTCATGGAAAAGTACAATTTTTTTTTTATTGACATTCCATCAAGCACCCTCAGTCGAAATACTTAATTGTGTATAAAAATAAATAAATAAATAAGCTAAGCTACTCTCGTCATCACTTGTCATTGAAAGATAAGTCAGCAGGACCCAATGCGAAAGTAACAAACGAAATTCTTGCATAGCATAGTCAACGGTCAAACCATTTAAAAAAATAATTTGCCTGACAGTAAAATTCACGCATATGGCTCAGTTAAACGCAACTGTTAAGCATTATGAATAATTTAAAGATATTTTTTAAATAAGTAATTAAAGTTTGGGAATAAATTTTCATTTATAAATTACTAGCATTACTCGAGTACTTGAAAAATGGACGAGTATTCTTGAGCTTCGAATATTCGATACTCGAATTGCAGTCACTATTATGTTATTTGACTGGTATTTAATTTTTCTTTTTATTAAGCTACTAGTATTGCTACCCGGCGTCGCTCGGACTAAGCGACAAAAATTATTTAATGTTATATCATTCGACATAATTATATCACAAAATCTAACATCCAAAATAGAGTTAAAATAAAATCACAAACTTTATTTAATTTGATGACAGCCCCATTCTCGCCCATTAAAATGTCCAAATTCAAGGAAAAAATCTAAATTGCTGTCAAAGAAATGTCAAATAATACCGTCACGTAAATAATAAACATTATTATACTAATAAAAGCCGGGAAAAGTGCAGTAGAAGACTAATTTATTACATTTTGACTAAATGTCTTCGCCGATAAAAATTCAAACATATTTTCTTTCATATTCGTTTTTATGGCAACTTAATGACCAACAATGCAAAAGGGAATTACAGACCCACAGACATACTTACACCATTTCGGTTTTATTCGGTATTAAGATTAATTAATCAATCAAATCAAAAAGTGATTCTTCCTAGCTAAAAAGCACAATCGTAAGCCGTTGTGTACGCAAGCTTATTGTGTTGTCTTAACCTGGGTAACAAAAAATATTGCTTTGTGAAATTTTGTTAAAAACATACTTTAAGTTTAAGTTCAAAGGTTTTGAAACTAACTCTAAAGATTGTGGTCTGTTCTGTGGAAATGTAATTTATTGCGATTTGCTTTGTTCCTATATCCTATCTCAAACCTAGAAATAGCTCCGTCTGCCAATATAGAATTCCTGTAAATAAAGGTGTCCACTGTTTCTAACGTAAGTACATAATCTTGGCACTTTGAAAAGTCTGATTGTTCCTGCCGTTTCCTTTGAGACTCGCTCGTATTTATTTTAAACCCATGATCTAAAAGACTCAAAGACTCGACATGGCAAAGACAAATGATGACTGTTTCTATGAGTGTCATTTATTAATGAGAAATATCGGTTAATGATATATTTTAAAATATTAGTAAATTCACTTTTAATGCATACATGCTTTTTTGCATTGCTTTCGAACGCTTTAATATTAAACACTCATGTAACTTTTTAGTATTACAGGTATTCAAAAGATGTTTGCATACGTAACTCATTTTTGGAAAAAATGTGACTCGTAACATTTTTGAAATACACCATTAACCATTACCGCTGCTGGCAGGTAAATATAGTTTATTGGACATATATAATATCATATAAATATATACCATAATCTTATATATATAACCGAAACGGCGTATGTATGTCTGTGGGTCTGCAATTCCCTTTTGCATTGTTGGTCATTAAGTTGCCATAAAAACGAATATGAAAAAAAATATGTTTGAATTTTTATCGGCGAAGACATTTAGTCAAAATGTAATAAATTAGTCTTCTACTGAACTTTTCCCGGCTTTTATTATTAATAATAATGTTTTTATTTACGTGAAGGTATTATTTGACATTTCTTTGACAGCAAATTAGATTTTTTCCTTGAATTTGGACATTTTAATGGGCGAGAATGGGGCTGTAAATATATGAAAGGGGCTGTGAAATGTCAATGCCAGTCTGAAATGTTCATTTTAATTCCATTTTAATTGACCTAGACTTTTGAATTTTGAAAAAAGCTGTTTCAACTTGGCCCGTCTGAATTTACGCGCTGAGGTGAACATAACCCCAAACTGGTCCGAGCGAAGCCGGGTAGCAATACTAGTATTATATAAATTACAATTATGACAGTAGTTAGAGCCGTAGTCACTTCTTTAATCATAAAATTAATGTATCGAGGTCATGACCAGTTGCGCTTATCGCGATCATTTTCAACTGCAAAGCCGTTTCTGATATTAAAAAAAATATTGTAGAATAAATACAAAAAAAGATTTTATTATTTTTTAATATAATTCACAAAGTATTGATAGTTAAATTATATGAAAAATTTTCATTATAAACTTTACAAGAGAGATAATTTTCCCTCTACTGAAAATGTCTCGTAACGTTTTCTAAATACATACACGATAAAATTTTTAAACCAATACATTTGCGGTAAACGTCTGCTGCTCAAAGTGAATATGACCTGGCATATTTTCTTCTCAAGTGAAAAAATAAAAAAGGGAAAAATAAAAATTCAAAAGTAACATCTCTTGCTTTTAATATTTAAAAGAATTTCATTTAACAACCGCGGTGTCAATAATACTCTAGCTAAGAATATCTAATGAAAGCATGACGATAATAACCAGTGGCATATTAGATAGTCGTGTTCAAGTGACATGATTATCCCTGATACAAATTAATTTAAATAATCATAGTTGGTCTACGGTTAAAAACAACCACTATATCGGACAAAAATTAAATAAGTCATTGCTGGACTTATTTTTTCTTCTGTTACACTCATACAATTCTGATTTTTGTGGATTAAATTAAAAATTGACCAAATAATCCGGCCAATTGCCAAATTTTACGCGTTATATGCATAAATATAAAGTTTAAACTTTTACAATTTCTGACTCCGAGTACAACTCCGGCCACAACGCCGCACTGACTCTGACTCCGACTCCGACTCCACAGCCCTGATTAAATTACAGATCAACCAACCAATCCTGCCAATAGCAAAAATTTTCATAGTAAAAATGTTATAGGCATAAGTTTTTCACGATACCGACTCCGGCTAAAACAACGCGATTCCACTATTCCAGCCAAAACACCACGACTCCTAGACTCCGACTCTGACTCCACAGTTCTATAATCACAGTAGCGGACCAGAAACAGTTTCACTATTATGAAAAAGCACCGCGGCGACTCCTACTCCACAACCCTGGTTACAAGTTAAAGCAACCAATATGTCAGATAAAATGATAATGGTTTCAGCACCATAAGTTAAAATCCATCTCTCGTGTGCATCTTGTGGCTCATTCGACCGACAAAAAAACCGGGTTTCAATAGTAGAAAATTTTGCCAAAAGAACCGACAAGCACTGCACGGAACCGAAAACATATAAAATATTTAAATTAGTCCCAAGACAAGTCTCGGGATTCCAGGATCAAAATTTTGAATCGGGATTAGATTCCGTAGCCCTGATAGTTGTACCCACAATTACAATACAGTATTTATACCTACTCGCCCAGCTAAAATAGTTTACCTTTGAAATTGCCATGGAATTAAGTGTAAATTAAAATACTCAAGTGGTATCAGTATTCGTATGACTTTGATTTCAGTTTATTCGATGATTTGTATTTATTTATTAAAATCGCTCAGCCGCCAAATCAATCGTTTCTGAGCAAACATGCCAGTGACGCTATCGGGTTGTGTTTGTGTATTCAATTTGTTTATTTTGATGGCGATTGAAATGAAAAATAGCTTCCATAAAAAGAGCCTTCACTCGAGTGGATAAGCTCAAAGTGGATTGATATACTTTTTGCACTTTTAAATTTTCAATATTCGAGCTAAGCTTAAAGCTATTTACAAATACCCAAGCCCATGTCGTCATATTTTTTAATTATTTATTTTTTACTTAAAATAATTACCGATGGCATCTTTATATTTTTGAGCAAATATTTATCATAATTAACTAAGCATCTAAGTTGTCCCCATTAAAAACATATGTTAATCCCGTCCTTTTATTTAACCTAGCCATCCCGAACACTATAGATTTTGTCCCAACAGATACTTTACCTTAAATATCTATCTTAATACTAGTGATACGATGTCTAAACTTTTGAAATTCTTAAATCATAGTTTTTCTACACCTTTTGCAGAAAAAAAATATGATATTTATTGGCTAGTTGCGCCTTAATCGATTAAAAAAGAGAAGAAGTCGGAATTTTTCAGTCTAATAAGCGATAAGAGAACGTGAAAATAGTGAGTCATAGATAACATGGACGGAGTGTTTCATATCTGGCAACAATAATAGGCGATAAGCGATAATATAAGAGATAAGGTAATGTGAATTCGTGCACGGCTATTGGCTTGTTAGTCCGCCATAGCCATTGGAGTGGAAACGTCGTCGTTTACATGCGCGACTTAAATATGAATAATTATAGGAAAAATACGGATTTTTAGATGATTATTTTTTTTCAGAAAGATGTATAAATATTCTTCAAAGCATAATCAATCATTTTCTTATTGCAGTCAATGCCAATAAGGCCAAAACACTGGGGTCTTTTTTTACCCCCTTTCGGCCTGAGAGTCATTTTTCAAAGATAGTCCTACGAAGGTTAAAGAATCTCCTTACCAATCAGTGAACATAATGGAAATATTGCTTGTGAAAAAAACATGTCAAAACTATATTTTACAAACCATTAAAGTAATCTCTTCCCTAATTTCGGGAAAGATGTTTGGAAAAGAGACTTAAATGGTTATTTTTTCATACAAAATGAAAACATTGTCATTCCTTGTATGTATTGTGAAACAAAAAGTGACATGTGTTCCGTCTCTTTGCGAAGCATGATTGTTTTGAATGATTTTCTAGCGTATACGGAGGAAAAGAGATTAATGATTTTTTCTACGTTGTAAATTTCATACTGTTTAAACTCAACCTTTGTTTGGAACAAATCAATCAACAAGTACTTATAAGGCGTCAGTTTAAGTACACTCATGCACTTGGCGTGCTTGAAGATGCCAATGCGAAACCGGAGTCGTTTGTGACAAAGTCCATGGAAAAGAAAATTGGAAGGGTAGAAAGGGATTTTTAACAACACTAACACCCATTTCTGTCGAGTAGATTGATCGACTGAAAAGATTTGGAAAAAAATCGATACTAGAACCCGCCTGGTCCGTGACGGCAGTCAATGACGTGACTACTACTCCACTGGCATATATGATATTGCTTATGTGCTAACAATGTGACATCAAGAAATATTGTTGAATAAATTTCCTGTATAATGTGCTTGATTTAAAAAAAATCCTCATTCTTAATTAAATGGAAATGTACCTTTAATAGTTTTTCACGAGGCACTTTGAATTCTTGGTGGAAAGCCACTGTCCTTAAAAAAATAAAACAAATTTACCCCGGCAAGAACTGTCAACTTATCATAAACATTGTCATCAATTGATAATACTGGTTATGAAAGCAAACAGTTTCGATTTTCATACAATTGTGGAATTAAAACAAACGAATGTGTTGTTTAACTTATCTAAAATTGGATTAAGTCTGATGCCACTTGGGTATTCGGCAATTTATTATTCCCCGGGTAATTTTATCCGGTAATTAAGTAGCCGACATGTTTTGTGTAGTTAAGCAAATGAAACTTTAGGTACTAAACCATGGATGACTCAATAAACCGATTCAATTAAAATAGGTGTCCCAATCAAAAACTTCTCGCATAAAACTGTCAAATAACTTTATAAAAGGTATGGTTACAAGTTTAAATGGTTTCAGTGCTCCACATTTTAATGTACCTTTTTTGGCAGTGAGGCCCAAAAGTTAAAAAAACAATTTACATTTTGACAGTTTAAAGAAGTGGATAACTATGTTATACGAATACTTTCATATTGAAATTGAAGCCTTTACACAATATTAACTATTCCTTTTGTGAATGTTTTTTAGCAGTTATAAGTAATGTCCAATATAAAATGGAAAAAATCTTAGTTTTTTCAACGTATTGTGTTACAGTTAGTGATACTTGTTTTGCCTCTTTAAGAAGCATCATCAGTCCTACTATCGCAAAGTTGCTTACGTGATTAGTTTAAGATTTAGACTAATATTCTAACATTATGAATTACAAAATGGATACTAAAATTTTTCCTTTACAAATACAAACAATTAAAAATAAAGATCGTATTTCAGTACTGTACATAATTTTATTTTTGTCAGTTGAAAAATTGCGTGTGAAAAGAAACAATAACATCAAGAAACCCTTTAAAGAATATTGACTGCAAATATTTACAGAGGAAGTGTTATGTGAACTTAAGATTATAGAGTTTTCTTTCAGTCTGTTAAGTCTGTAAATGTTTTTCAAGAGTGATTCAAATATGAGCCTGTACGTCTTCAAAAAAAAAGTAATTATTTACTCAATTTAGATAAAGACTTCGATGGTATAATCAGGCATTTAAAACAAAAGGGTAGAAAGTGTATAGAAAACTTTGTGTAAACGATTTCACTGGAGAAACTTGTATGATGAACATATATAATTCCAGCTTAATAGTTTGCAATTTTAAACGAACTACTTCTCTTCCGAACTCACCATTGTTATACCCTTTTAATTAATAACTAACTCAAACTTTTGAAAACAATCAATTCAATAATAATAGGTTGGAAAAAACCTTAGATTTATTTATCGAAATCCTTACGTTATTATCTGGCTAAAATTCCCGCTAATTAAACAAACTCACTTAATTAATTAAAGATCATAAAATTTTCGCTATTTTACATATATTACGTTAATAGCAATTTAAATTAGTGATCTACTTTTATTTATGTATATAAACGATACAAACTGTTTACTTCGTTAGTTCAAGTACATCCGTGCACATGAAATGTCTGAAGATTTCGAAAGGTGAAACTCGGGTCGTTAGCGACAAAACTCATGGAATAGTACAAAATTCAAACCATTCAAATTTGATATTGAAATATCATCAAGCAACTTCAGACGATATTCTTAATTACATAAATAATTAAAGTTGAACTTCATAAAAAAGTAATGAAAACTAATAATCTTAAATTTCTTTTATTGTAACCAAGAAAACGTGGCATAGATACTTGTTAATGGCATAGACCAGTGGTCTCCAAACTCAATAAGGATGTGAGCTACTTTCCGAAATTGAAATTGTCTGATGAGCTACTTATAAATACATGAGGGCTTTTGAAGCAAAGTAAACTTTCTACCAAGAAAGCATTTTGGAGAAAAAAAGCTTTTTTACCTATTTTAATGCCGTTAAATTCAATGCAGAATATGTATTTCCCTTATATATAGTGTTAAAAACATAATATGTATTTTGAAATTCAGTAATTTTGCCACAATTTTTTGGATATTAAAATTATTAATGTTGGTGATGCTGCATTTGCTTAAAATTTTTGAAGAATGCGGTTTTTGAACCCAAACGATTGATGAAACTTGATACTAGCAAATTTATAAATTGTAAAATATCCTACGCGAGCTTCTTAAAATCCCACCGCGAGCTACCGGTTGCTCGCGAGTGACCGTTTGCCAATCAATCGTACACACTAGAAAATATATGTGTTAACGTCCCAGAATAGATACTGTCTTTTAAGATTATTACTAAACGTGAAAAGTTATTCACGCTTGTAATAGCTTTAATCGACTGTATATAATTTGTTTTATGTATTTTGATATTATTAAATACAGCATACATGAATAGTTTTTAGATAATAACTCAATCAAGAGAAACGATTCCTGAAAATAAACATTAGATGATTCGATCGTTAATAAGATGATTTTTTCTAATGAGTCACTCAACTGATCAATCCCATCAGTTTGAATTTTCGAGATGTGTACTATATGAGATAATGTATGTATGCTTAATAAATGTCTGAATTTTTATCAATTTTCTTGTAACTTAGCAGGAATTCAATCGCATAACAAATTATAAGGAATTGTTCGCCTCTCTGGAAGAATTATAGAAATTATTTTGGTAGAGAATAACAACATTTATAGATGGAAAGATATTGTAATTATTAATCTTTTGACTGCCAGCATGTGCATGAATGGTGGTACCTCGCACGCCACGAATTTTATTGTAAAAATAAAACGTTCTAAATATATCTTTTTTAAATGTTTATTATTTAAAAATTTGCCGATTACCATGCGATTGTGCCGTCATTTATCCATAATAACACAATTAAAATATTTATGACTCATCAGTTACAATTGATTTTAGATAGTAAAATCCCGCTTAAAGCGAGGGTATAAAGACGTAATTTTCTGTATGGTTGGCGTTTCCGTTCACGGAAAATTTCGCATCTTAAGACGTCTGTGGCAGCTATCCGGTTAAAATAAAATAGCTTGATAATTTTTCGGTGTTGGGAATAAATTGCATTATTATACCGATTCACCGTTACATTTTATGTTCATTTTAATCAAATTTGGATAAAACTGACAAATCAAAACTTACTTTGAACAAACATCTTAATTTTTGATTCTGACAAGGCAAAAACGATGAAAAAAAATCTAGTAATATGGTAATTACTTAGCAGTATCGAAAATGCCCGACCGCAAATATAGAGGCATCGCAAGATTGGATCTATGCAATCGGATTCAAATTTAAAAATAAATAAATTTCATTATACCAGATAGAATACGATGTCAGTTACTCTAGCATGATGTATAGCAGGAGTGTCTTAAGCGTCGATCGCGGTCGACTTTCGCTCGCGTAACTATTCCTAGTCGCTTGTCTGTCTGGTCACATCTCTAATGTTTGATGAATTAAAAAATAAATTTAATATGCAACAGTAATTTCTTGCGAAATTTAATAAAATCCATTAATTCTCAAAAACAAAAACACAACAGCCTTAAAATTACACTGAAAAACACATAAGAAATTTAAAACAAAATGCAAACCTTTGATTTAATTAAATAGTATGATCTGCTTTGAAATACCTTAACTTCTAAGGATTTATTTTTCATAGACCTACTCATAAATTTGTCTCTTACTGCAATCTGGATGCTATAAATACGAAATAGTTGAAACATTCTATGTACGTCAAAGATAACATATTCATCCAAATGCTGCAGTTTTAGTAGAATTGTTATGTTAGGAAAGTAAATTTACTTAAAATTGGCAGTCAACAATATAACATATCATATATTGCGCGCAAGTGTCGGCGAGGTAGTATCTGGTCGGTATTGTCGGGGTCTTTAATGCGCGGTATTGCGCGGTAGCGTTCCGCACGCAAGTGTCGAATGACATCCTTATTATGTTCTCGTATTTAATTGTTATTTGTGTACAGTCATTTATAGGTATTTACGATTTGTAGAGCCGATAATTAGCATTTTGCTTACGATAATAAAACTAAAATTAATTATCATTTTGTTTTATTTACATACGTATGCTTGTATAAAAGTCATCATAAAATGAAATTATTAAAATAGCTTCATATTGAATTGGTTTTCATATTTAGAATTTCATTAAGGACTTACTTTTGGCTTAACATTACAACTTTTAATGTTAGTAGATCGCCGTCAATAATTGCGAAAGCAGGTTGCCCGTGGTGGCTAAAAGTTTGGACCCCCTTGAAGTATAGGCAAAAAAAAAGAATTGGATAATTTTTCTTTTCTCTGAAACGAAATCTATAACATGCATATTCAATTACGCATCTGTTTCTAATGAATACAACAATAGAATTCGATTTACGCATAACTAAGCGATCTTTCAACGATTAATTATTTCGAATTTTTGAAAAGTAAAAGTTTTATTCACTGATAAAACATAAATTAAATTCTAAGAATAATTTAAATTAAAGAAATCTTACGACAAACGCATAAATTGTTCAATGAAATTAAAAGGAAGCTTCACTTTTTAGAAAAAAAATTGGCATGTTTATCTGAAGAATTCGTTAGACGTTTTATATTTATTTTGAGATTGATATACCTACGTTCACTTTTTTTTATACGGCATTCAAATTATAGCGTCTTCTAAAAAGAATGAATTATTTTTACGAACACGATTAAAAGAAACAAAATTTTCAATGACTGTATTTTTTCACTGTTTCAATGATTTCATGGTATTTTTTTTTAAATAGCTTCTGCTTAATCAGCCAGTATTTCTGAAATAAAACCGGAAAGCTTTATCACAAAAACATCGCAGTTTGTTGGAAATAAAAAGCAAAATTCGAAAAATGGAATGTCAACAGGAAAATACTAAATACTTACCGAGTAAATGTCAACCTTTAAAAATGTATTTTCTTACTCGGTTTTTTTGTGAAACTTATGCTTTATGGGTTAGATAAAATTTTCAAAATTAATTTTTAAGCAAATTATTTTTTTATTTTTAGTGAGTCAACAAACATTATGATTTCATGGAGACAGTGCTAATTGGCATGACTAAATATAAATTGTTGTTTCCGTAAATTAATTTTTCTAATAATACACCTGATTCTATTTTGTGCCTGGAATACGATACTGGAAAAAAACTTGCAAAAATAGCATCAAATAAAAGATGTACATATCAATGAAAAAATAAACAGTCTTTATTATTTTGAAAACATACTATTACATTTCAAAACATTATATATTTTAGATTTTGTGTGTAGAGATATTTTCATTGTTTGCAAATACAATAATTTAACAGTGACGTGCCTTGATTTTAGTTAAATTAACTGTTTAAAAAAAAATGTTCATTTCTTTGCCTGATACAACAAATATTATAAGTACATAATTGAATTTTTAATAAAAAAAAAATTGGTGTCTGTAAAGTCGGTTTACGGACGATAGTTTAACGTGACAACGTCATAAGAAAACATTGATGAAATGATTGCATACTTTTATGAATAACATGGAATCATTTTTATTGAATTATCATTATTTTGTATGGATACGATATTTTGTATATTTGTTATAGGTTAATCAGATTTTTAATATGCAAGAATTAATTACCTTTATTGCCGCAATTGTTGTTGTAATATAAACAATGAAAACCACATTAACATGTCACTTCACTTTATAAACAGTTGTAAACAGATCACGTGTAGGTACTGTAGGTGTATAAGTTGTGTGCTGCCGCTGTCTCTTTTCTACTCGGACGCATCGACCAATCGAGTGGAAGAGAGATAGATGCGGCACAATCCGAACGGTAGGCCGATCGTGCCTCTCTATCGCTTATCCGCGCTCTCGCTCGCACGCTTGTCTTCGGCGTAACGCGACAAACGGGACAATGAGTCATGTTTTCTCGTGCGTGCAGCGGGCGTTCATCGATTTATAAGACGTTGTCACGTCAAAAAATTTAAGTAAAGGAAGGAGGTTACTCCATGTCAAAGAGTTATTGTTCAATCACATAAAATAAATTGATTGTTTAATTATGAACAGGTTGTCTCTTTCATGCGTGATTTAAAATATGAATAATTATAGGAAAACTATCGATCTTTACAAATATATATTTTTTAGGATGACGTAGAAAGATACGTTTAAGTATAATATATATTTTTTTATTTCAATATATGCCAATAAAGACATACCACTGGGGTATTTTTAGACACCCTTC
The DNA here is from genome assembly GCA_028554975.1 of Himalopsyche kuldschensis. Taxonomy (NCBI): domain Eukaryota; kingdom Metazoa; phylum Arthropoda; class Insecta; order Trichoptera; family Rhyacophilidae; genus Himalopsyche; species Himalopsyche kuldschensis. The sequence continues at coordinate 19,594,611 of JAHFWI010000010.1, read as the reverse complement.
GGTCAGACTCCTCTGTTATTTTTCAGGGACTGTCTTTTGAGGATGGGAAAGCAGTGGTAGGTGAAGGAGAAAAGTTAGTTAGTTATCTATTCGATATTTTTTTACGATCCCAAAAATGTGGCTATGATTTTTTAGATGTGTTGTTGTGGTAAAAAAGCTTGTTTTTAAATATCCCTTCAACGATTGCAATTTTTTTTTTCAATATATGTAACCAAAGATCAGACAAGATATGATATATATACTGGAAAATTTTATCTTTTACAAACAAGCCCTGTGTAAACAGCCTTTTAAAAGTGTTTCCATGTATATGTAAGCAAGAGTAAACCACGAGGATCGGCCTATTTGTTTTGAATTTACGTATGATTTTTAGCAGAGCTTATTTAGTTTCTATTTGTCAGCTTTTTATAATTCTCTGTAAATAATATTATTTAAGCTACTTATCGACAAGCTATTTCGGGAGCTCGAAATCAAGAAACGATGTATCTACTTTGCAATATTAGTTTCATACTTGAATTATTAGTTTTATCGATCTTGTTTTCTCCCATAAAATTTTATTTTCTTATGCTTTTTTTAAGTCAGCTGATTGCAATTAACATGGCATCCAGGTTTTTAGTATCCTAAGTAAGGATGTCATGTTGTGAGAATTCTACACTGAACGTATCCATACTTCAGACAAATAAATGCGCAAACGCATGAACACATTAGCTATGGGAGAAATCAAAACACGCGTTCCCTGCAGCCAATGTGTTAACAATGACGGTTGGTATAGCCAAAATAATCGGCGTCATACATGGGTACAATTGATGTTATTTCTTTGTATAATTTGTATGAATAAATACGAGAAAAGTATAAATGTAAAAATGTATAGGTCACCCTTTTGAGCAAATCACAATCACAAAGTATGGTAAAAATGATATAAGCCTTATGAAAATATTTCCAACTCGTGCTGCAATTGTTGAACATGTTTAAATCTTTATGGAAAATGCTGCATTTTCTTTTTCCTAAAAAGTTTATTGTATCGCGAGCGCTTTAATAAGTTCTGAAGAATTCAACTGCAAAGCTTTATATATTTTCCATGAATGCTTTTTTAGTTTTATCGTTATGATCATTAATTTTTAGACTTGGAATATTGCTAGTTGTGAAGAAATAGTCCTCCTTCATGATGTTATTCTTGATTTTCATTTTAATAAGCATCATAAAAACGGTTTATTTTTTGATTAAATTAGATAATTGATATAAACTTTCTTTCAACACAAATAGTGTAATATTTCAAGCCGATCCTTACCTAAATCATGTAATAAAACAAAGTTACTTTAAATCTAAATTATATCGTCCGAGATGGTTCAAAGCAAGAACCGATAAATCCACTTTGTAATGTAAGTGGTAAAAGATTCATTTACGAAAACAACCTTTGTGATAGTAATTCCGAAGATGCTTCTGAAAGAGGCGAAACATATGTCACAGCTAGTAACACAGTACGTGGAATAATCAAACTTTGAAACTACAAAGTTCACTGCTGAAAATGTTCATCTCGATAGGCAGTAGAGGCTCCAATTACCCAACATCTTAACTACTCGAGTATTGAGGGTAAAATTTATATATTTTACTTCAAATTTGTGTATATTATTACGAACCTATTTAGATTATTTTTCAATATTTTATTTTGTCCCTTGTCATCACAGACTCTCGTCATCATAAACATGTCATTGATAAGAAAAGTCAGCAAAACCGAAAACAAAAGTACATTTAAAAAAAACATATTTACTGAGAGTAAAATTCACGCGTAAGACTCAGTTAATCGCAACGCTTTAACGTTAAATATATATTTAAAAAAAAGAGTAAATACAATAAAAAAATAAACCTTCGTTTATAATTTACAAACATTACTTACAAAAATACCAAGAGTATTTTTCAAAACACTCGAGTATCGATTACTTGAAAAATGGACAAGTTTTTTCGGTTATTGAGTATTCGATACTCGAATTGGAGTCTCTAATAGGCAGTGCATTTATCAGCCCTTAAATATTTCATTATTTTGGAACTGTGTGAAAATTCTGTGCGAAAAGAAGATCGGGTGTATCATGAAGTATTATGTGAAATGACTTAAATTTATTGACAAAATATCGGTTTTTGATTTTATACGTCTCGAAAAAAAAGCGCTTGAATTATCAAAGGTCGTTATAAACGTGATCCAATTCGAGGTGTTGAATTTTTGATGGTTATATATTATTATTTACACACAGTTTGGTATTTTCAATTGAATAGAAATACATCTTAAAAAAAACGAGCCAACTTAGCTGGTCTCTGGCACGTTTCTTACACCCCTTACAAGATTTTTTTTATATTTCAACCGCTCATAAGAAAATGGTACACAGTGTGAATTCGTAGCAAGCAGTTTTGAAAACACAAGTTTTCTCTACATTACACATTTTTGATAGAAAGGTTTGGTAGGCATTAATGAAAAGCGCTTTTCCAGTTTTTCACGCGATTTGCATGGAGAAAAACGATAGAAAATTCAAATTGTCGTCGTTCACATACGATCGCGCGAATCGAGGGTATACATACATATAAAATTAAATGTTCTACCAGAAACATATATGTATGTATATGTACGTGGTCTACCAAAAAAATAAATATACGTTAGAGTATTGAATTTTATTCTGACCGCACTTGGACTGCTCACGGAGTTTAACTCAATATGTTTTCTTCTACGAGAAATGCTTGTTAATCAGCTGCTCGAACTCTCTTTTTCGAAGAGAGTAATCGATTGAAAAGATACGAGGAATAGGACAGGACAAGTGGTGAGTTTATCGCTTTCGCTATGCGCTTTTTGGATGGGGACCGGAAAGGTAGGAAGAATTTTTTAACAACACAGACATTTATGTCTTCGATAGGAACGTTAAATTGAATAAACAAATGCTCGTACGGGGATCGAACCAGGGAGGTCCGTCACGGAAACCAACGACGTTGACCACTTTGCCATATTGCAAATAGTGTGAGCATATTATTTTTTAAACACAATCTTCTCCTGATGTGAAACAAATGCAATCGCAATGGAGTAACTTAACAAAAAAAACTCGTCGTTTGTTTTTATTTATTCAACCGAATTTCCTTTTTTCACGGGTGTGGTCACACGGATTGGACTATTTATTGACCAATCAGCCTCGTTACGCTCCATTTTAAGTATCGGATGAATGGAAAGAGAACGTGAACATAACATACATCCTTGTCATGGACAACTCAAAAGTTTTTTTTATTTATAATGAACGATTTTTTGTTGTAATATATTATACTAGTATTGCAACCCGGCGTCGCTCGGACTAAGCGACCAATAATTATTTAATGTTATATCATTCGACATAATTATATCACAAAATCTAACATCCAAAATAGAGTTAAAATAAAATCACAAACTTTATTCAATTTGATGACAGCCCCATTCTCGCCGATAAAATAAATGGTGTTTGGGTAATCAATTTTCTGTACATCATTTTCTGACGCAAAACTTGAAATATCTTATATATAAAACCGAAATGGCGTATGTATGTCTGTGGGTCTGTAATTCCCTTTTGCATTGTTGATCATTAAGTTGCAATAAAACCGAATATGAAAGAAAATATGTTTGAATTTTTTTCGACGACGACATTTAGTCAAAATGTAATAAATAAGTCTTCTACTGAACTTTTCCCGGCTTTTATTATTAATAATAATGTTTATTATTTACGTGAAGGTATTATTTGACATTTCTTTGACAGCAAATTAGATTTTTTCCATGAATTTGGACATTTTAATGGGCGAGAATGGGGGCTGTCATCAAATTAAAAAAAGAGTGTGATTTTATTTTAACTCTATTTTGGATGTTAGATTGTGTGATATAATTATGTCGAATGATATAACATTAAATAATTATTGGTCGCTTAGTCCGAGCGACGCCAGGTAGCAATACTAGTTATATATATTATTGAAAATATTATTTCGTTATTTGTTAGTTAGAAAATAATTTTAATCGTGTTATAGGATGGCTACTAAACTAACTGCTGAATCATACGTAAAGGATGTTTCGTATTCAGATCATGCGGGAAAATATATAGCAGGCACAATATTAAATATTGTCTTTTACCTGGCTAATATTTTAGGGTAATAATGGTTATCCGAAGCAAACAGGAGCAAAGTTAAACGTGTGCGAAATAATTAATAAAGAATGCTGCGCGGGTAATTTGATAAAAGGTTTTTCTTTTTCGATGTCAAGGCAATGAAATGTTAGAACATTTATTGCACCCAAATGGTTCTTTTGAAAAGCTTGCTAAAATATTCAGGTTGGTTTTGTAGAAATTGTATGAGAACAATTTTATAAACATAAATTATTTAAATACAAAAATATTTCTACAAATATAATTTTTAAATGTGCTCAGTTGTGTGATTTAAAATTTAAATTTGAACGACAAAGACCTGTGAGTATTTTCGACAGATTTTTACCTTTCTTTGAAAAGGTTCTATTTAACATTTTGGCCTAAAATTATCTATTGGTCGTAAATGACTGCATTCACCGCATTGGCATCTGTTTTTGAATAACGAAGATAATTTTTTCATACTTTATTTAACAAAACTCTCACATAATCATCTTTTTTTCCAAATAAAGTAGTTTGGGTAATGAAAAACCATATTTAAAAGTAATACGTAAATATATTTACTTTCTCATAGCTAGAAGTGTAATTTATCTTTTTAATAGTGTATTATCAATCCAAACAAACAAAACAGGGTCAAGAGCAGTTAGAACCTTTTCAAAGTAAGCTGTCGAAATGTTAAATAAATAAAGCAACAACGAGATGTTTTTATGTAATATAATATTTCCATTTATTTAAAAAAAAAAATGGTTGTTAGAAAACGTTCTTAGACTCTGCTGGTACAATTATTATTTTACCAGTAACACACCATCTTAAAAAATATCGTGTCAAACCGTGGAGTAACCTCAGTCGATCACTTTCAAGTTATTATTAAAGCTTATTTTAGAAGCGAAGAGATAAAAATAAATAATTTTACTATGCTTTGAAAATATACATACATAGTTATCAGGGTATCATTTTAACCTACATATATGTGCACTGCCATTGCATGGAAAAACAAGTGCTAACGACTTTCTAAGCAATTGATTTGTTTTGTTTCAGTTTTTTGCGGAGCACAATCTGATGACAAATGCAAAGGGAAATTATCACGATGTCTGTCGACATTACCTCTTCAGAACGCAGGAGGATTGCCGGTATCGCAAGAGCAAATTGAAACACTCTGCCAGTAAGTTAGACGATTGATTTTCGTAGATATATGATAGAAATCGTTACCTTAATTTGAAAAATTAAATTACTCTTTGGTCGGAAAAGCTTGTATTTACCGCATTCTATCATATACATATATGAATTTCAGAATTATCTATGGTTGAATAACGAAATTAGCGGAATTCCGGAGTTTCACTGCATCTGCACACTTTTTTAACTAAATTTACTAAGATTGTCATCATTATTTCCAACACTAGATCTTTAAGATCATTATTTCTCAGAGAGTTGTGAAAAAATATGCATAAAATAAGTAATTTTTATATGCTCATTGTTACGAGTGAACTTCATACGCTCATATCTCAAAACAGTGTCAAGAGCAGTTAGAACCTTTTCAATGTAAGGTATCGAAATGTTAAGGATGAGTAGTTGTATGATGAAATCATGAAAATATTAGTAATTTAAGCTTATTGCATACGTAGAATCTAGCTTAATATGTTGCTGGCAATCTTTCAAAGACGTTATGCTTTACGACACAGCCAAATATGTTCATTAAACATTTAGTGGGATGAGTTTTGTCTCACTGAAAGATTCATTGAAATCAATACCTACTTGCATGCCATAGTTTTTTGAAGAAAACGTTTATATATTTTTTCTATAGGCAAAGCAATTATTAGAAAAGTGACAGTTAATCAAACATTGAGCGCGAGCCTTCATAACATTTCATCGTTTCGATTTTAAAATTGTATTATTGAGAAACAATTTTTTTTCTAGGAAGCATCAAGATTAAAAATAGCTTTAAGATTATTCCACGTATTTTGTGACACGTCTTTCACCTCTTTCAGCGGCACTATCACCGTAAAACCGTAATTTTATCAGTTGATGAAAAATAAGCACATAAAATGAAACGAATGTAAGGCTTACGATTTTTTTGAAATGTTTAGTCTTTTTATTATAATAGAAGATCCTAAAGAATACTTCGCAATAAGTATGAAATCGAGTTGTTTTAATTTAAAGGAGCAAAAATGCAACCACAAACTACACAAATAATAATATTATACATATAAAGACAGTCACATAAGTTTATATTTGATTAAAATAAAAAGAATAATTTTATTATAGGCTAATATTATAAAACAAATTCTTCTTTCAGAACTCATACAATAATCAGTAACATTCTCTAGATTTAATCATTTTGATTCCATATTTTAAAATAATCCACAAGAACTCAAAGAGTAAAGTCAAAACATAAAATCCTAAGCCAGATGTATAAATTTTTTGAGCTTAGCTCGAAAGGATTGAGATTCTGTCCCGTGACCATATTTCATAATTTACTCATTTTCCTATAAAACAGTTAATTATGTAGATTTCCTACCTTTAATTATCAAAAATATAGTCATTAAATTTTGTTCACTATTAAAACAAATACCCAATCAAGTTTTCGTGTCAAATTGCCTTTTACCAAAAACATTTATGCGTTGTTTGAAAGGGCAGATTTTGAGTGTTATAATTTATTATCATACACCTTCTGCCGATCATCTGTTAGATAGGTAAAAGTTTCCTATTTTACGCCCTTTCCTCTGATCCCGCAGTTTCACTATGCTACCCTTTTCCCGAAAACTAATAACCTTATCGAACCAGCTGGTGAGCTTTTGACGTCCTTTATTACATATTGGATATGTTGACATTCAACCCGGCAGACTTTTTCCTGCGAACAAAACACACGAACCGAGTTGAACAAAGTTATATTACATTTGTTTTGTGAGGATATTTTCAATTATAACTAGTCTAAAACAATAATTTATTGTTTGCTGTAGCAATGACATTCTAAACACCTTTAAAAGTTTTAGTGAGAAGACATTTTATTTTAATAATGCCAGGTCCGTGGTGCAGTGGTCAACGTCGTTTACTTCCGTAACGGGCCACCCGGGTTCAGTTCTCGGTACGAGCAGATTTTTTTCAGTCGATAAATCGATTCTGTTCGATGGCAATTGATGTTTGTGTTGCTAAGAATCTTTTCCCTTCTTTCCGATCGGGGCATCTAGCGAGAGCGATTAGTTAACCACTACTCCTCGTATTATTTCAAGCCCTACTCTTTTGAAAAAAAAGAGATTAAGCAACTGGCTAACAAGCAGTTCTTGTAGAAAAATATATATTGAGATAAACTCTGAGAGGAGTCCGTATGCTCCAAGCTGGGAGCGAACATTTTTTTGTACTTCCATATATTTATATTTTATAAAGATCAGGTCTGGCTTCGCTCATAGTGAGATATTTGCAAGTGATCACATCTTGCGATGAGCGAAACTGGTCTTGATCTTGTTTTTTTTATATGGTAGTAGTACAATTGTGTTTTATTTATTGATGTGGTGAAATTATTTCAAATTAATAATACACATTATATATTTACCACTTCAGAAACGGTTTATCGAGCATTATCAATTGATCATCAGTTTTTGATAATATTCGCGATGAGGGAAACCTTTCCTGATAAAATATACGTAGAAGTAGTATAAAATGTGTTTTGTTTATTTAAAATAATTTCTTTCTACCAAGGAATGACAGTTAACACATTAAAAGTGGCTGGTGAAAATTTGAGAGTGAATAATTTATCTCATTGTCATTGATCCTGTTATTCCAAAGTGTCAAATGTCAAGAAAGTTAGATTGTTAGTATTTTTTTCTCGGTATTACTGTTTAAGATTAACCTAACTTAGGCCAGGTAGCAGACTTCGTAGAAATGCTCAAAGAAAATCCGGGACCAGACTGATGGTTTAGTAATAAACGAGTTAATTTAGAAAGAATTTCTTTTTTTTTTCAAAACAATAAATGTACTAATACTTAAATTAGAATTTTTTTAATTTTGTACTTTTCCATAAGTTTTGTCGCTAACGACCTGGGTTTCGCCTTTCGGCATCTTCAGGCATTCCAAGTGCACGGATGAACTTGAACTGACAAGTACATCCGTGCAATTGGAATGTCTGAAGATGCCGAAAGGCGAAACCCAGGTCGTTAGCGACAAAACTCATGGAAAAGTACAAAAATCAAAAAATTCTAATTTGATATTGAAATTCCATCAAGCACCCTCAGTCGAAATACTTAATTGTACTAATACTTGCTGTTTACCATTATTTCACTCACAAAACATCACGGCAAGACTGAATAATTTACCAAATATATTTTATCGATTGAATTGGCATTTAATTAGTAGAACTCCATTATAGCACAGTGAAAAAGTAGCAATGTATTTTAGTTCTAAAATTGTCATCGCATCCCGACAAAAAAGAAATAGATAAATCAATTTGTCACTTAAAATAATAGGCTTACCATACGTCCCGGCTTTACCAGGATTCTCCCGGTTTTAGACATTGGTCCCAGTGTCCTGGCTGGCTTGGCATTTTGTTCCTGTTATTGTTTTGTATCACAATGAGACGCTCCTCAAACTTTTTGACTGTAGGTCCAACCAATCAAAAAAATTCTTGATAAACATATCGATGCACTGAATCTGGTCAACATGATTCCATGTCTGTCAAGAACGTCAGTACAATTAGAGCGTGATTTTTCTATAATGAAACACATGTGGTCGGATGACCGAAGCCTCACACTGGAGTTTACCGCACGAGCGTTATTGTTCCTTAAATTAAACCATGAGTAGTGTTTCCAATAACGAAATCACGAGATCCCGAGGGTTTTCAATCCCTTTCGAATCCAGGGATTAAAAAACGTAATCCCGAAATATTCAGGATTGAATGGTCAACAGTAAAAGCGGGTTTTTTTCCATTATTGTGTCCTCATTTTGATAGTGTGATTTTTTTAAATATGCATACCAAACATATTTTTTATTTCAATTAGTTATCAGATCGCATTTGAACGAGTCCGATACTCTCGTAAATTATATTTTAATCGAATATTTTCGCGATGGTTAATCATCTTCAGTGATGGTTAAACAACTAAAATATAATATTCATAGAAATATAGTGACATCAATTATTTGTAACTATTATAAATGATACATTTACGTGGCTAATATTTAATAAATATGAAAATTATTGACCATTAGAAAATATTCCAAATCCCGTGACGGCTTATTGTAATCCCAAAATTCACGGATCAAAATTTTGACCCTGGCTTGGAAACTCTAACCATGAGAACTGGGGTTAGCTTATTGTATATTCGTGCATTTCAAGCCCACGAATGAAATTAAATTGACTTCGTTTGATAAAAAATTAAAATACTATTCTTGAGGGTTCATTTAAAATTTGCAAACATTTCCAGGAACTAATAAAAGTCGACAATCACTTGTGTGCTAAAATATGTATTTTATTTTCCAGTGCTTACAATGTCGGGAATGAGTGCATTGAAAGCTGGAGCAAGGAATGTCTACCAGAAGACACAAGAAAGCTTGTCAAGCAAAATAGAGAAGGTGTTATGCTGCTGATGGGGCTTTTATGTGAAGATAAGCTCTTCAAAGCTAGTAAGTCATACTAAATATGTATTCATTCATAAATCTCTTTTTTTTCTTAGAAACCACCTCGCCTTCCTTAAGATCTCACTCACTTTTGACGTATTTTATATCTGTAACGATGCTATCACCATCTGTTTAGATCATCTTTTAATTAATAATTTAATTTTGATAAAAGTATAAACATCTAGTTTACTTTCAATAGGTATTTCTTTTCAGTATTTTAATTGTAAGATAAATAAAAACTTTTCATAATTTTATGGTACAGTCAACCCTTTTATATTGCAGAGATAGAGACTACGCTATAGAAACCCACCACGTTGAATACTTTATTAATATTTTTACAAATATTCATATTTGCAATGAATAATATTGCCTTTGACAAAAATACTTAATATACAGGTGTTGATGTATACTATTCAATATTAACGAAATATATGATTTAATCTTGAAAGTTTTGTAGAAAACAGTGATCTAATAGGGAGCACAAAAAAGCGCTGTAGTAGGGACCGAAGGTTCTGTTAACCATTTGTTTTTATTTTTATTAATATGTGAATTTTACACTAAATTGATCGAGTCATGTGGATTTGAAGCTTTTCATCTTAGCTATCTTATTCAAACCGACTCATTCATTGAAAATAATAGAAATAAGACCATGTATTTGAGTAAAATTCAGTGTAAAGATTAAATCTTTTAATACGGAAAGAAAAATAACAATGTATTTTAATTCTACATAAATTATTTTTAAATATTTGTTGATAGCTATTTCGGCTTACGCCTTCGTCAGAACTATAGTTCTGTTCTAGATAGTTCTGATGAAGGCGTAAGCCGAAATAGCCATCAACAAATATATAAAAATAATTTATGAAGAACTAAAATACGGTAGAGAATAACAATGTATTTTAGTTCTTCATAAATTATTTTATATATTTGTTGATGGCTATTTCGGCTTACGCCTTCATCAGAACTATCTAGAACAGAACTATAGTTCTGACGAAGGCGTAAGCCGAAATAGCTATCAACAAATATTTAAAAATAATTTATGTAGAATTAAAATACATTGTTATTTTTCTTTCCGTATTATAATGGAGTTCTACCAAGTAAATGCCTACTCAATCAATAAATTAAATCTTTTATCATAGAATATACCTAAATTCATCAATTAATGTTTGTCTGTTTTATAGAATATCATATGAAATTTTCCGTGCTACTTCTCGTGCACAAAAATTTCACTTATTAAGTATTTACTGTCGATATATGATGGAAAAGCATTATATTAATGAATATACAAGAGTATAGAGAAAATAAAGAAAGAACACAGAATTATTTCTAAAAAAACTAAGCATGACTAATTGTGTAGTAAGTACAACTTTTTTATTATATTTTGTAGAATATGAATATGGTTGCGGTATAAAAAATGTTACGTATTACTAGCAGACTAGCATAACAAAAACAACACGGTCTTCACATTGCTAAAGAACAACCCTATTTGTACTTGTACAGTTACATAGATTTAAACCTTTTAGCTATATTAAACAAACACTTCTTTTTCTACAGTTTTTTGGTCTGCTGTAAACATGTTTTTATTTACTTATACTCGTAAATCATAACTCTTTCCAACAAAGAATTTACTTTTAGAGATGCCAGCTTAGACGCAAAACATTTCATAAATCAGTTCACTTTTTAACTTCATCACATTAAAACATTTGTCATATGTGATTGTTGAAATTCCTTTGGTTTGAATGCGTTAATTGAATTATTTTCTATTGTATATGCTTCCAGTAAGGGAAATATGCAATCATCATCATCGTTCAAATATTGTACGTTTTGCAGTATATCTAGATATATCGAAAAATACAGGCTTTCTTCGTTTTTTAATGTGGTAAAAAATACTTAGAACATGATGAAAACAGTAGTAATGAATTGTTCTACAAAAATTATAAGATATGTATATGGTTGATGGCTATTTTGACTAACGACATCGTCAGAACTATGTTTTTTAATACATTTAATTGTTAGAATTTTTTGAATTTTGTACTTTTCCATGAGTTTTGTCGCTAACGACACGGGTTTCGCCTTTCGGCATCTTCAGGCATTCCAAGTGCACGGATGTACTTCACTTGGAATGCCTGAACATGCCGAAAGGCGAAACCTGGGTCGTTAGCGACAAAACTCATGGAAAAGTACAAAATTAAAACAATTCTAATTTGATATTGAAATTCCATCAAGCACCCTCAGTCGAAATACTTAATTATATCAACATTTAATTGTCTTTATATACTGGTGTAGACAAGGTACACAATACATTTTCTCTTCTGTTCTTACATACTAATTTAATATTATGATAATAAATTATTTAATGTCACTAATTGATTCTTTGTATTTCTTTAAATGAAATCTAATCTGGATATTTATTGAGTGGCAATAAACGTAAATTAGTAATGAGTTGACTTAGGATTGCATTAACCTTTTGTAATAGTATGATTAGTGGCGATGGATTAATATTAGTTTGCTCATTAAGAATGACTTTGGATTGATGATATCTAAAATGCATTGCAATTTCTTTCACTATGTTATAATAGAGTCCTACCAAGTCAATGCCAATTCAATCAATAAAAATACTATCGTTAACAACCCTTTGTATAATTCTGTCTCAATAATTACAAATTATTACTGACCCAGGAGCGTAGTCCGGATTAACTTTAAGTGTTTCAACGGAGTCGGCTACCCGGATTAACTCGGTTAATCTTGAAAAAATATTCTGAGAATTTTTGTAGCCTTAAAACATTGCATAATAGTCTATTTTTGTATCTTAAGAAACCTCGGAGAAAGTACATATATTAAAGTAATAATATTTTTTTTGTTTTTGTTTATTTATACACTAAAATTAAATTAGTTTAGCATAAGGATGATTAAGTCACAATTACTTTAGCTTAGAATAGTCTTAGTGTGTCATGATGTTTGCCATTTCACAAAATATATCATCAATACTTTTCTTTTTGCTAGTGTAATCTTATGTCAAGACTCCATATCAAACAGCTGCATGTCAATATTGTGAAAAGCTCGCAAACGTTGAGTGTATTGTCGTCATGTTTTAAATGTCTGAGCTTTGGTCGTAAAAGCTCTTGTCTGGCAATAAAGTTGAGTAGTGCTGAATAAATATGTCTTTTGCAGGTTACTTGAATCACACAAACTGCTTTCGAAGCGTTTCCGGTGATTGGGATAGATGTATGGGGGTGTTTCACAACACGGCACGTGAAGTTGCAGACTCTCAAGCTGGGAGAGAAAACACGCCAAAAGCTCACGTAGACTTGTGCTGGTGAGTACCTATACAGTGATATATATGTTACAGTGAAACTGTATTCTCAGTGAAAATATATTCTTCTCTAAGCTGTCATCGAAATTAAATGTGACCGCCATATCTTCAGCCTATGTTTGTCTGTGTTTTTATTTGGTTCACTTTTTATGATTGTTACTTGCTGATTTTGTTTCATTGAAGCAAACCAAAATTTTAGGCCGGCAAATCATCGACTTGGGCCGATTTCCTTTATCGTGACCAGTGAAATCATGTTGTAATACAAATCTATTACTTGATACATTTTCACTGAGAATACAGTTTCACTGTAACATATATAAACTTGAACAAAGAATATTAAATTTATTGGAAACATCGATTTTTTATATTTTATCTAATGAATAAATATCTTGCAAATAGACAGATTTGAGACTGCATAAAATCAGTATTTTTTCAGTGAGTTATTTGAAAACAAGACGAAGAGAAAACACATCATGAAAAATTATGTCTTAAATCTTGAATTTTATATCAGAAAAGTCTATAGTTGTTATTGGTAGGTACCTGAGTCCAGAACTATTTGATTGCTCAGGTAAAGCTCTTACCGCTCGACCACTGGTGCCCATACGCAATTATAATTCACTTTTGAGTTGTTAACTGTCAATACTATAATAAAACATTTTTGTACTTATTCCACGGTAAATTTATTTAAGTCAGGACCGGTTTGGTTTATCGCAAAAATGGAACATGTGAAGATAGTTAAAAAGACACAAAGAAAAATGATAATAAATTATATTTTTTTGAATTTTTGAATTTTGTACTTTTCCATGAGTTTTGTTGCTAACGACCAAACTGTCAGTTCAAGTACATCCGTGCACTTAGAATGCCTGAAGATGCCAAAAGGCGAAACCCGGGTCGTTAGCGACAAAACTCATGGAAAAGTACAAAATTCATAAAATTCAAATTTGATATTGAAATTCCATCAAGCACCCTCTGTCGAAATACTTAATTAATAAATTATAGTTGTGGCATAGAATCGATCCTGTCAGTTCAAGTACATCCGTGCACTTGGAATGCCTGAAGATGCCGAAAGGCGAAACCCGGGTCGTTAGCGACAAAACTCATGGAAAAGTACAAAATTCAAAAAATTCAAATTTGATATTGAAATTCCATCAAGCACCCTCAGTCGAAATACTTAATTAATAAATTATAGTTGTGGCATAGTATCGATCCCTTTCTATGGAAACATACATTAGAGATAGAGGTTTCCGTTTAATGAACAGATTTATTGAGAAATACGTATGACGCTTACAGTTGTTTTATCAAGCAATTTAAAGTTGTAACCGAAATTTGTAGAGAATGAATTTATCCCAAAAAACACAATTCTACTATAAATTTACATACGATTCGAATGTATTTGAGTTTAAAATGTTGCTAACGTGTTATACTTGAATGAATTGATTTTATTTACAATATAAATTGATTACATATATTAATTAAAATATATTTGAACCAGATCCACTACTAATGTAGTCCATATAGACTTCTTATGAAGTTTATATAAATGTAAGTTTTTACAAAAAAAAATGCTTGTTACTCAAGCAGACTAAAGATTGAAACAGTTTATCTAGAGCAAGACTTATGGTAGCTAATCGCTATTGCTACGTCTCGTTTAAGGGTCGTAGGTGTTTAGAAAAATTTTAGTCAGCATACAAATCAAAGTTTTGAAATAGAAAAATGAAACCGCCCGGCCCGAGAGTCCATCAGCTCCGCAACCAAAGCCAAGCATGTTGACACTCAACCACGGATCTTTTGATTATGAAAGTGAATGACGCGTGAGAAGTTCATTCGTGCACATAAAATGCACGAAAATGTCGAAAGGCGATACCCAAGTCGTTAACGATAAAGCTCACGGAGAAGTAAAAAATTAAAACGATTCAAATTCGGTATTTAAATTACATAACCTCTTTTGGTCGAAATCCTGAATAATATAATTTAAGATATCGATACCTTATTTTGTAAAGGTTCTAACTCAGTGGTTCTCATGTGCGGCCACGGTGGCCGCATGCGGCCACTAGAAGATTTTGCTGCGGCCACTAACAGATTCATAGTTAATATTGATATTTAATAAAAATGGGTTTTTATAAGTTAATTTGTCAACAAAGACACTGAAAATAAAATATTTTGTATGCATTGCATTGTGCATCAAGAATTGTTAGTTAGCAAAAACTCAACACATACATGTATAGGTCTTTTTGGCAAAAAGGATTTGACACAAAAATTTTGTGCGGCCACCAGACATTTCCGTAGAACCGCTGATGTTCCCGATGCGGCCACAGCCAAATTTCACGTGAGAACCACTGTTCTAACTACTATTGACACTGTTTTGAGATATGAGCGTTTGAAGTTTCGATTGATTAAAATTTACTTGTAACAATGAGCAAGTAAAAATGTTTCTTTCACTTGTACATATTCTTGCTGAGAAATAATGATCTTAAAGATCTAATGATGGAAATTATGATGAAAATCTTACAACTTTGTCAAATAAATTTAGTAAAAAAAAGTGTGCAGATTCAGTGCAGTTTATAGATATGATAGAATGCGGTAAAACAAGCTTTTCCGATCAAAAGGTCATTTTAGGCCAAAATTTCAATTAGAACCTTTTCAAAGTAAGGTAACGGTATTATAATATTAAAAATATTCATTTCAATTCTTGTAGTGCTTAAGTGAAGATTTATACTATGGATTTGAGTCAAATCATTTGACTATCTTTGTGTTACTAAGCTTTGCCTTTTTTGTTTTATTTTTTCTCATTAGTTGAAAATATTCAAAAGCTGAAATAAACTGGTTTTGCCCTTGTGAATAAATGTGAAATATTAATGATACAAACATATTTCATTATTTATTTTGTTTGATGTAATGTGTGTTATGTAGAAAGCGGCAAATATTTAGTAGATAACTTTCATTCAAATTTAGAGTGGATGAACTTTTGAAAAAGGAATTCGTTTTATTTAGCACGATGGTGTAAATGATGAAGGATAGGGGAGGGTGGAAGGCGTTAGTGCGGCAATAATGAGAAATGAGAAATGACCACCCTCATTAATGAGAAAAGTGCTGCCGCTGAGTAAAAATACATGCATACTAATTTTTAATAACTTTCTTACCCTTATGGGAGTGCGAGAATTGAAATAACAGATGAGATTTTTATTTTTAGATTCAGAAAAAGTAACTTTAAAATAATGTTGCTATAGATGTACCATTATAACTTGGTAGCTTGTGAGGGCGTCACCATTGCGTAAAAGGTGTGCAATACTCAATCAAATTTGTTTATTTACTAACTCATTTTTATATGAAAGCTATAAATGAAACAAAATCTTAATCTAAATATGTTTTTACTAATACAATATATCTTCGAAGGCTTTTAAATGTATTTACTATATGGGGACAGTTTTAGTTCCGAATTTGAACGGCGGTCAAGTTATGATGGTAAATTTATATCTGTCAGTGGAAATATGTCGCAAGAAATATGTAGTTAATCCTTCGAGCTCATTATATATTTAAAAAAAAAATTATTGCAAACATTTAAAACACATTTTATAGTATTAAAAAATAGCAATTTAATTTTTGTACATATTATACAATAGATCTATTAGGATCATGACCAGTTTCGCTCATCGCAAGCATTATCAGCTGGGCAGCTGTTGAAAATATGTTTGTGATGAGTGAAGCTGGTTCTGATCCTAGTAAATCTAATGTGGAATAAGTACAAAAAATGTCTTGCTGTTTCTTAATAAAATGCCATTCAGCCAAGTATTGACGGTAAAGTCATTTAAAATGATATGACGTGTATTAAAAAAGTATCGGTTAGAGTTACATTGTGTGATGTCATATTCCGCGTTTTTTTATTTTGATCTTATCAGAACACGGTCAAAACTTCGATAAATTATGGATATATGCTCACGGGACAGAATTTTTGTAAAGATTTATGAAAAATATGCACATTCAATGAAATGAATGTAAAGCTTAAGATCCTAAAGAATACTTCATGAAAAGTATGAAATCGAGTTGTTTTAATTTACAGGAGCAAAAATGCAACCACAAACTACAAAAATAATAATATTATACAGATAGAGACAGTAACATAAGTTAATTATTTGTTTAAAATAAAAAGAATAATTGTATTATAGACTAGATATATAACAAAACAACTTCTTCTTTCAGAACTCATACAATAATCAGTAATATTCTTCAGATTTAATCATTTTGATTTCACATTTTATAATAATCCACAAGAACTCAAAGAGTAAAGTCAAAACATAAAATTATAAGCCAGTATGTATATATTTTTTGAGCGTAGCTTAAGAGGATTGGGATTCTGTCCCGTGACCATATCTCCATAATTTACCAATACTTCTATGATGTGTTATTTTATAAATTAATAATGTTTTTCATTGGAACTTTCATCAAATTTGTCTATTGTACTTTAAAATTTTAGGAACGAAATATTTATGAACGATCCATAATGAAAATTTATTTACAGCTATTTTTAAAAAGTTTTAGACGTCAATAATTTCTTGGAAAGGCTTTCGTATTATGGTTAATAAATTAACTAGGAATCAGAAACGGCGACTTCAAAGCAAGTAACTGTGTTGTTTATGAAAATACGAAGTAATAACTCAATCATTAAATTACATTTTTGAATATCAAATGAGACTCCGATTGAATCCCAAAAATAGAAATACACCCATCCCCCGCTTAACACGGAATATAGGTTCTGCTAGATCACCAGGTTAAGCGAGACTAACAAATGTATGAAAAAGAGAAGATAGGTTCTTATTTAGAAATAGGTAGGTAGAACTTCTAAAAAATTACTGAAATTTTATGAACACGGATAAAATATATTATTCAATGTCACTATCACTAGAAGATATTAATAAAGGATTTTTTTTTCTTTTTATTGGCTGAATGTCATCATCACTAATACTTTCAATTACATTTTCTGTTATATTCCTTCGTCAAAAAAAAAAAATCGTTAATTCAGCCTGTTGGATCGTAAGGCACGTTGGAGTATGATTAAAATAAAAGGCAAGCCAGGTTGAGGCTCTCTAGAGCAGTGGTTCTCATGTGCGGCCACCAGCTTTTGCTGCAGCCACTGTCGTTTATTTGTTACGACTTTTTCGAATTTAAGTCTGGATGTCACATTCCATCTCCAGACAAAATCTTAAATATATCCTTGAAGATAAATTTCCAAAATAAGGCAATTATAGTTGCAATTGGCACCACATATTGCTGCTAGTCATTTTTCCCAAAGTATCATAAAATTGAAGTGTCGAAACAAGTTGGCCGACAAAAATTTAACTAATCTACTGCGATGCGCGACGTTAACGAATATCTTAAAATGTAAAAAGTATTTAAAAAATATAAAACATATTAATTGTGAGCTGTTTATTGATAGTATAAAATATCATTATATTTTTAATGTGTGACCCATCAGAGACAAGACTTATTTTATTTCGCCCAACGAGTGATTTCAGTTGGGTATCCCTGTCTTAGAAAGTTCTTATTTAGTCGTATGTGGTTTCAGCTATGACCTGTTAACGCTAAGATTTCTTTTTCTTTCCATCCATCTTCTGGTAGGGCATTTCAAGTTTTTTGAAGCTATAATCTTCCCTGGTGAATTATCATACACTGGAAATTTTGCATTTGTTTTTCTGCCACTAAATTGTTAACAAACTGTTATTGTGAACCTACAATTCTTGTTCATAAATGCGAGACCAGGGATGTCTAACTGAAATCACTTCGCACGCGGGCCACACATAAATATTGTATGCCATAATAATAATAAATTTGAATCGTTTGAATTTTGTACCTTGAAATGAGTATTGTCGCTAACGCGCCGGGTTTCACCTTTCAGCATCTTCAGGCATTTCAAGTCCACGAATAAACTTGACCTGTAGCGTAGTAAATAGTTTATTTCAAGCGTATTAATAAATAATTTAAATAACCCACCAATCAAATAAGTAATCGGTATGTTTCGACACTTCGATTTTTAGCATTGAAAAAAATGACTAGTATCTAGAGACTCCAATTCGAGTATCGAGTACTCGATACTCGAGTATACTCGTCCATTTTTCAAGTACTCGATACTCGATTAATTTGTAAAATACTCGAGTAATACTCGTTATATATAAATGAAGATTTAAACCCAAAATTTATTTTGTTTTAAGCAGCGGACAAAAAAACTAGACAGCACAATTTAATTGATTGTTAACTTTTAAACCGAGAGAGTTTTTTCTACTGCTCGAATACAAAAACAAAACTTCGAACCAAATTAAGATTTGAGACGTTTAATTCTTTATTTTTTTTGAAATATATGTTTCATAAATTGAAATATATGTTTCATAAATTGAAATAAATGTAATAATAAAATAAGCTTAATTATTTATGTATCATCTATTTATAGACACAAATTTGAATTAATAAAATATATTTCGGTACATCTGAAACTACTCGAGTATACTCGAGTATTTTGAAATTTCACTTCTCGATACCCAAGTCGTTGAAATGTTGAGTAATTGGAGTCCCTACTAGTATCGATATATGCAGACAAATGCGCATATAATGCACATGACCAAATGCCTTAATTCCGGAAATTTATCGATAAAAAAATATTTTTGTTAAAATTCTTGTATCATATTATAATTCGTCATAAATTTAGTTACTGATTTTTTAAAGTAATTCTTCCAATTACAAAATGAATTGAAAGTTGCAAGCCTGAAAAGGGCCACCCAAAACCACCAACTGGGCCATTGTTTAGGCATACCTGTGCCTGAAAAACAAATACTCAACACAATTATTTTAAATAACAAACATGTGATTCTTTCTATTTCGTAAACAAACGAGAGTTTCAGAGAGAAAATAATGGAAAAATCTTAAAAATATTCATAGGGTTTTTATCGCGATTATATTATACAGCGATATGCGCGTGCTTTTAACCTAGCTATCCCGAACACTATAGATTTTGTCCCAACAGCTACTTTACCTTAAATATCTATCTTAATACTAGTGATACGATGTCTAAACTTTTGATATTCTTAAATCATAGTTTTCTTACACCTTTTGCAAAAAAAAATAAGATATTTATTGGCTAGTTGCGCCGTAATCGATTAAATAAGAGAAGAAGTCGGAATTTTTCAGTCTAATAAGCGATAAGAGAACGTGACCATAGTGAGTCATAGATAACATGGACGGAGTGCTTCATATGTGGCAACAATAAAACGCGATGAGCAATAACATAAGAGATAAGGTAATGTGACTTTGAGCGCGGTTATTGGCTTGTTAGTCCGGCATAGAGTGGAAACATCGTCGTTTTCATGCGCGACTTAAATATGAATAATTATAATAAAAATAGGAATTTTTGTATGATTTTTTTTTCAGAAAGATGTATAAATATACGTCAAAGCATAATCATTTTTTTATTGCAGTCTATGCCAATAAGGCTAAAACACTGGGGTCTTTTTTAACCCCCCTTCGGCCTGAGAGTCATTTTTCAAGGATAGTCCTACGAAGGTTGAACGACCATATACGATAATTTTCAGACATTTTATTTTGTGGGAAAACATTTCATTTTCCACAAAGCCTTAGCGCTTTAGGCAACGTTAGAATATCGCAATGATGAGACGTGTTTTACGAAAGGGAGTCTAATGGAAAATGTAATGTTGTAAACGTACTGAGATAAATTAAAAGTACCTCAAATTTTCTCTTACAAATAACCTTCCCTGAAAATTCTTTTCGGATTTTGCTGTACATAAGAACTGGGAATTGTTTAAACCTATGCTTAAGGCCATTCAAATTATTATTTAATTATATGTATACATGTATATAAAGGGTATTTCAATAGGGACGCTCAAAATATGTTACTTTGTCCTGCTGAGTAGATTATTCATTGTTTAGTGGCCAAATTTGAGTCAACCAGTTTGGTAAATAATTGGCCAACACCTACCTGTACGTCATCAAAATACAATATCTGGTGAAAACATTGCTGCTGTGTGTGAAAGTGTACAGGAAAACCCAAGGCAGCTTATTTCTCGTTGTTCACAAGAACTTGGCTTTTCTACGACTTCAACTTGGCGAATTTTGAATCGGGCCTTATGTCTGCACACGTATAAAATCCAACTAACCAAGGAACTTCAGGTAAACGACCACAGACAACGCCTGATTGGGTTCTGGAGCAGTTGGAAGTTTACCCAAATTTGTCAAAAAAGTCAACTTTAGCGACATGGCCCATTTTATAATGAATGGATATTGGCAGATATTTGATGCTATATTCCATATTTAATGCCGTAAAATATACTTACAAATGAAATTAAAATTTAGTCTAAATCTCACAAACAACTTGTTTTATTTACATTTCAAAACTAAGCGTCCTTATAAAAAGACCCTTTATATAAGCACATTATAAAAATTACAAATTGTAAGTTATTTTTAATCATTTCTCTCTCTGCTAGTCAAATGAAAACATCTTAACTCTTCTTTAATTGAATATAAGTAATACGGTAAGAAAAATAACAATGTATTTTAATTTTACAGTCACTAAAACATATTTCTGACGAGGTCGTAAGCCGAAATAGCTATCAACAAAAATATCAAATAATTTCTGTATAATCAAAATACATTGTTATTTTTCTTACCGTATTATAATGGAACTCTACCAAGTAAATGCCTACTCAATTAATGGATATAAGTAAATATTCATAAAAATTAATATATTCGTAACAGGCGATAATTTGACAGTTTGTATGGGTACCTACAGTAAAAAAATCACAATTTATAACACAATAAATAAGCATTAGAACTAAAATTTACTGATAATAATATAATAAGAAGAGTGCAACAACAAGTTATGAAATATTGTTTTAAATTCATGAAATCGATTGTCACTGATCAATGAACTTTATGTGAACCAATATATTTATAATATATATTTAAGGGTAGATATTTCGTCATTTTTTTTACCATATATTGGACCATATGGATTCCACACGGAGTTAATCCAAACATGGATTTTCTACGAGAATCGCTTGTTGCTCAGTTACGTAACCTCTCATTTCTTAGAAGAGAGTAGGGGTTGAAAGGAAATATTACAGTGGACAGGACTAGTGGTTGCGCGAATCGCTCTCGCAACGCGCCACTTTTTGGGATCGGGAAGGTGGGAAGCGATTTTTAATTAGCATCCATTTCCTTCAAAAAAATCGATCAGAAATAAAACGGATTTATCGATTGAAAAAATCAGGACTTGAACCCGGGTGGTTCGACACGGAAGCAAACGATGTTGACCACTGCACCACAGACCGCACGAAATTGATGGCAACATAAAAAGTGGAATATTACTGTGCGAGGAAAATTGCAAAGCCTGAAAACCTGTTTCATTTAGAATATTAATTATATATGAAAATCAGCAGCAAATCTTTACAATGCTCAACAGAGCATTGATCTTATTACCTACTAGGTGTAAGAAACGTTTTTTTATGTATCAGTATGCTTATAAGGAAGTCTTTTTTATTAAAAAAGATTCCGTATGTAATGCTTTTAAATTTCTATATTATGCTAACATAAGTGCCTGGCTTTTTTTTGAAAAAAAAGCTTTTATATACCTACCTGCTACCTTTGCTTTTGATATAAAACGGGGTTGAATAAATATTCTTTCCCAGCGAAGTCCTTAGCAACCCTTGTATTGTTTGTTTTGTCCCTATTGTAGAGAAGAAATACGTCTTGGTGTAATGATAAGATAATGATTTCACTTGAAATGTCTTTGGATAATGCTTCAACTCATCGAGTTGCAAATATCTCAAAGAGTTGCTTAAAACTCTCAAAGACTTATTCAAAGTTCAATAGTCAAGATTTTGGATTAAAAGTCACAGTACAAAGGAAGTCGATGATTGAAGCATTCTCAAAAATGTATATATTATACGTTTGTTTCAATAAATGTTGCAAACATTATCTACAATACGGTCAAAAAAATAACAAAGTATTTTATTTCCGCAGAAATTATTTAATATATTTGTTGATACGCCATCGTCAGAACTATGTTTAAGCCTGCATTTATTTATCCTATTAATACCGTTGTAGACAGGGTACACCATACATCTTCTTCTCTGTTCCACCATCCTAGTTTTACATGGTAATAAATGCGACACATTGATTTGATGTATCACGTTATAATTGAGTTCCACCAAGTTCTACCAATTCAATCAACAATTATCTGCAATATGATATGGGTCACGTCTACCATATTATATGCCTGTCAGTAATGTGTGATTAGCACTCTCAGTAGCATATCACTGTGATACAACTCAGTCGATCTTTGTTTTATGTTAGAATGAAGGGAAACTTGCTCTCAAATACAATTTGAGCTCAGTTTGCGAAAAGATCTCACAGGAAAAGCTCTCTTACACTGGGTGAAATCGTATTCAAAAAGAAAACATTACTGCAGATAACATTGTTATTTGTTAGAATTCTCCCAAAAAAACAATGACAGTTAGTCTTAGGAAACTTAATGGTGTGTCAACATATAACTTCGTTATTTGGTGCCGGAGTTTTTTACCTTTTTCATAAAAGTTTAATTTAAAGTATAGAAACGCTCGTACAGTAGACTACAGCATGCGACTTCGGTCATCCGACTAAATATGTTTCATTATTGAGAAAACACGCTTCCAAGATGCGGACGTTCCTGGAAGACATAAACTATATGGCATGATGAATGCCAGATTAGGTGCATCGATACGTTTCTCTTTTCAAAAAAATGGATTAATTTGTCAAAGCCCTCGATTTGGTTGAAATTTATGATTCATTTATGACGTAAAAAAAGTTTTTACGTTGAAACTCGTCGCAATACAAAATTTGGAAGAACAGTCAGAAGTTTTGCATCGCGTCTCATCATCACGCGAAATAGAAACCGGGATAATTTACGTCCCAGTCAAGCCGGACGTGTGGTAAGCCTATGTTTATAGATTCGTAATGAAGTTATCTCTAACAAAGATTTTTCTTCAAGAATACCTTGCAACTCAGTTGCTCAACCAACATTTTTCAATATATACAATCTAAGATCGTTGAGATATACAGTCGATCGAAATTTGAGATATACAGTCTAAAATCGTCTGTCATCAGTCGGTCCCTGTGGTCTAGTGGCAAGAGCTTTGTCCTAACGATCAGGTGGGTCCGGTCTCAATTCCATATAAGATCAGATTTTTTCAATTGAAAAGAGATCTAAGACTGGGTCTATGTAATTTATCGTTGAGTTGTTCACGACTTATTCATCATTTATCGAGTTAATCTCGTATGAATTTCAAAATTAAAAATATTTGGCGCATTGGCAGTAGCTGTAATGTCAAATATGTATTTAATATTTTTATTAAAGAATCTTTGGTTGCTTCCTTTTTTATTTCGAAGCTATATTATAAATGTATTATATAATTCTGGCAAAAAGATTTAGTCAGCCTCTGCTGCGAAATGAATTACTCGAAAAAAGTACTTCCTCTTGTGAACGCGCAATAAAATTTCAAATGTGTGCATAGGCCCATGTTGTGTTCAATATTGGGAGTTAAAAATGAAATAAGTTGAAATACTTTAGAAGGTCAAAAGATTCTAAAAAACCTTACGTCAAATATTTGATTATGTTTATTAAAATGGACGGAGAATGATTTTTGGTTTGAAATATGATTGTAAAATGTATTATTAGTATTGAGTTAAGTCTGTGGCAATAAACGTATGCAGAATGTGTTGGTTAAGTCGTGGTTTCATATGGATATCACTAGGGCTTGAAGGTTTTCAAAAAACCGGTCTCTTGGCTAAATTTGCGACATTTCCAGCACATTTCAAGCACATTGTTGCACATTGCACACAAAGTTAACATTATACTATTATTTGCAATTCAATATGAGGACATTATGTAAAAAATACAAAATACCTGTTCTTCTGAGATGTCTTTTACAGGTCGATATGGTCAAAAAAAATCATAGAATTTGCTACCGCCCAATGTTGTCAAGCCCTCAGAACAATCTCGGGTGATCTAATAATCACCTCAATCAATGAGTTAAGACCAATTTGATTACAATGATGCTATAAATTCACGGTTAATAACTCTACATCACAATTTACGTAAATTACAATGTATGGAGTTTATAAAATCATGTAACCGACGTCTTAGAACAACGTTTCCAGGTCGATACCTGAGCAACCGCCCCTCTCCTCTTACAGCCCAAGTCCCCGTTAAAATAAATAATATACAGGACCTCCTAGACACGGATAATCTAGTCGCATAATTTTGATGCGAGATAAGTAGTATCACGCGCAGATTCATGCTTGATCCTTGAGTGGTCCAGTCGTACCAGTTTTTACGGTATTTGCGGCGAAGGTACCGAAAGTAGATCTTTTAGAGCATCTTTTACTTGGGTATAAATACGCTGGTTTTAAACCAAATCTGTCAGTTATCTCAATCATCCCAAAAAGGATCTTCAGATCTTAAATAGTCTCAGTAGAGCCTTGGTAGTCGAGTTCCTCCTGCTCCTCGGGGAGCGACAGATCGTAATCAAATTGGTCCTTTGTTAAATCTTCAAATTGTGTTACACTCTATAAATACCGTCTTCTGTAATATTTCATCTTTAACTAAAATCTGTGTCTTAAATAAACTAGCCGACTCTAAAATAGAGTAACGGTCCATCTACTGCAGAGCGAAATCTTTGCTGTGAGAGATAACTGTCTCCTCATCTTGTCCCTATTTTTAATCACCAAACGCCATGGACGGATGCCGTCTGTCTCTGTCCTTATGATACTAGAGTCACAGTGTTCAAATTTATTGAAGCGGGTTCAAACTTTCCTCGCACAGTAGACTGTGAATCATCCACTATGGAGTGGATGCGGTAGCTGCCGATTGTGAAATACAACTTAACGTCATTCAAAAAATGTGCTAAGGAATAAGTACCGTATCGATAACTATCAACAACATTGCGATCCAGAAGACATTACTACGTGACTGCAGCAAGAGGTACTGCAAGAGAATTGTAAATAACATATCATGTGAGAAGCAGTGTCATATTGATTCAGTTGCACGTCTTTGAATACGAGATAGTATTTATTGAACACGGCTGTCATTAAGTTTCATTTGAGAACATGGTCTTTAATATATTGTCATATAATATTTCCAGTCCCATTTCGGATAGCTTAGTGTTAGATTCTGGTACAAAAATGAAAATAATTTTTTTTGTAATTAATTGATTAATTTGATGTAACTAAAACTGTATGTTTACTATGTAATTACCGCCGGTCCGTGGCACAGTGGCCAACGTTATTGGCTACCGTGTTGGACTACCCGGGTTTGATTCCCAGTACGTATTTTTTCAGTCGATAAATTGATTCTGCTCAGAGGCATTGGGTATTTGTGTTGCTAAAAACCCCTTCCCACTTTTCCGATCCTAAAGAGCGACGCATAGTGACTGCGATTAGCTAATTACTAGTCCTGACCTATTCCTCGTATTCTTACCATCCTACTCTCTTCGAAAAAGAGAGGTTGAACAGCTGAGTAACAAGCAGTTCTCGTAGAAAACATATATTTTAGTATTTTTTTAAAAGAAAAAAAATATTTGGCATTACAGCTTACGCGAATGGGCCAAATATTCTTAATTATGAAAATCATACGAGATTAACTCGATGATCAATAATGAATCTTTAGTTTATAATTTTTAGATACAAAAATGTTTTTTAACAGAAAGGAATATAAGCTTATAAAAATGAATGGATTATCTTTCGTGTACGTAAAAAAATGTGAGGCGTCTGCCAGTCTTAGATTTGAAGGGAACTTTTCAAACTGAGGAGAAATACAATTACTTTTACTTGGTATCTAAAATCAATTTTCTCAGGAAAATACAAAAGTTTTAAACTTCTTATACTGATACTTTTTTTCGGCAATATTCGCCCAATATTCTTTGTAAAACTAACAGAATTTTGCGATACTGAAGAATGTTCGAAAGTTTGGTCTTCTTTACTTACATAGACGGTTGTAAAATAATCGTATTTTCTTTCGATAATCTTCATTTTGTTTGAGTATCGCTCGTAATCGAAATATTGTTTAAATATATATTTTTAAATTGATAAATAATGCCTGCATAAACACTGCTGTAAATTTTGATCGATTTTTGATGGGAAAATAATTGAGACGTAAATATTTTGAAAATTTAGATATCTTTAACCGCTTCAGTACCGAGTAAAATGGTCGCATGATCACATCTACCGCCGACTTCAAAAAAATCCTTTCTTCAACAAGGCTGACTGATGACAGAAGAATCATTTTTTTCTAAAGACAGTGTATAGATGTCACTATCTATGAAAAGAAAAACATCATAAGAATTCTTACAGAGAGACTTTTTATATACACATTTTGCAATATTTGCGACTTAATTTTCAACATCCGTACGCGGCGTCCACCAGCCTTATGGTACTGAAGTGGTTAAATTGGGCTCTTAACAATTTGAGTATGGTCATGGCATTGAAACGCTGGCTGGAAAGCAGAATGTGCGCTGTTGATCTGCATACTTGAAAGCTCAAATAATTTATAGCAGCTTAAAAGTTCCTACAAAATCGGGGTTCAGAGAACTGATACTGATTCTCTTGAAATATTATTTTTTTACAGTTTTTCGAGTTCGGTTCGGAAGATTTAAAATAACGTAATATTCGAACGACGGTCCCAAAAAAGAGCGTGTTGAACCAAGAGGGGGGGGGGGGGTTGTCTGAAAAATAGCCCAGTTTTATTTCTTTAAAAATGGATTTACTATAATTTAACGTATCTTTGTAAACCCTTCTAAAAATAATTATATTAAAATCAATAATTTTCCTTTCACGCATAAAAAAGACAACACCGCTCTAATATTCATGCAAGACTGCCGTCATCAAACTTATAAGCGCGAGCGCTTATCTACGCCTTTTAATGTAAAAAAGCATCAATTTGATTTGAGACCACGTCTGACTGAGGCGTATTAGAGAAAATATAACGTTGTCTTATCGCTCATGGGCAGTGAAGTTTGAATCCTGGCAATTTTTAGCGACGTTATAAAGGGCTTTTAGCCAATAATATTCTAACTTATTTTCTTTTTTTATTTAATTGCGACGCAATTAGTAAATAAATATCATATTTTTTTCTGCAAAATGTGTAAAAAAGTATGATTTATGAATACTAAAGGTTTGCACATTGGATCACTGATATTAAGATAGATATTTAGAATAAAGTGGCAGTGATGGTAAATTGTTTTACCCACCGGGAAGGAAATGTTAATTGCGACGCAACGAGTCGATACAAATCATATGATTTACGAATAAAACAATTTTACACATACGATCACTGATATTAAGATGGATATTTAAGATAAAGTGGCAGTAGGTCTGCCTCGCCCATCGGGAAGGATGGGTAAAGAGTTAAAGGATTGTGAAAATGGTTCAAAGGAAGAAGAGCAAAATCGAGTTTTTTCTTCAATGGAGTGAAACTATTTATGTAACTGAATTCAGCCAAGTTCGTCTGTGATTTAAGATTCAAAGTTATTTTTGGTTTCTTATTTGATATAGAAGTAAAAAAGGAATTTTGATAAAAACTGCGTAAAACAATGTACATTGAGAAGTCCAAACTTCGTTTGATGTTGGACTAATTATTAATTAAATAATTTTCGCTCGTATTTTCTAGACCGTGAAATGCTTTCGAGTGGTTTTTCTTCGGAATATACGTTAAAATGAAGGATTACATTTCTCTACCGCTTAAAATTTAATTAACACCCACTGCATTTTCCTAGAAAAAATAACATTAATTGGTTGATTATCACCATATTGGCATGGCTCAGATGGACAAATATTTACAATGAAATAAATAATTAATTTACGACGATTCTTATACAAATAATCATAATGTAAGTTGATCTGTTTGATTTTCTTTCGATTCAGTGATATTCAAATGATTTTTACTTATTCTGAGATGATAAAAATTACATACCAGAGAAGTTGTATTCTGTTGAAAATACGTAATATTAAATCACAGTGCACATTGTAAGGTTAGTTTTACGGCTAGGTATAAATTTCTTGGTAGAAATCCATGATTTTTAAAATTCCAGTGGTTCAAAAACTTTTTCGTTAAAGGGACAATTTTTAAATCAAAAATATTTGGCAGCTCAACTTTTATAAACAAATATTTCGTTTCCTTAACTTTTATACTGAACTTAAAATATTTAATTATTCATATTATTTAATTTCATTATTTCAACAAAAAAACAAAATCTTTTTACAACTGTGCTTTATTTTGGTGATTCTGAATTGTATAAAGACTCAAATTTTACTGCTCGATTATGCCCAATTATACGATAATGACCTACGTGGTTTGTATCATTATGTATTTTTATGGTTTAATATTTCATAACGGATATATTTTGTTTACAAATAACAAATAAACCAATTGTTTGATTACAAGCTATATTACACTTAATTTTCTTGAAATGCCCTTTTTAACAGTGCTCGTCTTGAAAAATGAAAAAAAAAAGATTTAACATAAAACTCGTTGGACACATCAAAAAGTCATGCGAGCCACACTTTATGAGCTTCTGATTTTATATAAAGGGTCTTTTTATAAGGACGCTTAGTTTTGAAATATAAATAAAAAAAGTTGTTTGTGAGATTTCGACTAAATTTTAATTTCATTTGCAAGTATATTTTACGGTTTTAAATATGGAATATAGCATCAAATGTCTGCCAATATCCATTCATTATAAAATGAGCCATGTCGCTAAAGTTGACTTTTTTGACAAATTTGGGTTAACTTCCAACTGCTCCAGAACCCAATCAGGCGTTGTCTGCGGTCGTTTACCTGAAGTTCCTTGGTTAGTTGGATTTTATACGGGTGCAGACATAAGGCCCGATTCAAAATTCACCAAGTTGAAGTCGCAGAAAAGCCAAGTTCTTGTGAACAACGAGAAATAAGCTGCCTTGGGTTTTCCTGTAAACTTTCACACACAGCAGCAATGTTTTCACCAGATATTGTATTTTGATGACGTACAGGTAGGTGTTGGCCAATTATTTACCAAACTGGTTGACTCAAATTTGGCCACTTAACAATGAATAATCTACTCAGCAGGACAAAGTAACATATTTTGAGCGTCCCTATTGAAATACCCTTTAATAGCTCAAGAGAATACAATTTTTTTTTTAAATACATTCGATTTTTTCGTTGCAAAAACAATATTTTAATGCAGTTTATCAAAAAATTTATCTGTTACTAAATATGTCGCTATTTAGTCGTTTCAATTTAATTGTTTATATAAGTTACTTGTGTCATTTTTCATATCAAATAATTACACATCTAAACAAAGAAAAAAAAAAGTCTCCTTTTCTACATCTAGGATCTGTCAAAGCGGTTAAATAATCTCCCAAATAATTCTCGCCAGTATATTACATTTTATTGCTATAAAGATTGAGGCATTTCCAATGAAAACTGGAGCAAAATATATGAATTAATGTCAATAATAAAACAACATTGATGAAATACGGAAGGAATTTTTGTGAAAAGACTTTATACTAGGCGTCAAAAAGCAAACAGTTATATGCCAACTCTGGAACCAATATTGGCAAATGACGTTTTTGTATTTCACGCTAAAATAATAAACTTTGTCAAAATTCCATGAGTTTTGTATTTCAAATTTAGAACAATGTGAACTTTTACTAACTAGTGTACAACTAATTGCGATGGATATAAGCGAAATAAATTGGACACATCGGTGTTTGTGTGCGATGTCCGTGACATGCGGAAAAGCTTCGATACTTTTGTCAGGCTTTGTAAGTTCATTACGTGTCGCTGAAAGTCGTGTGAAACAACTCGTAATAGTATAGAATATTTCAATAAGGACGCTCGATTTAATAAAAATGTAAATAAAACAAGTCATGTGTGAGATATCTATTTTATCTTGTGTTCATTTGAAAGTATATTTTATGGAAACTGTGGAATCTATGTCTATCTATGGATGTATTGGTGCTGGTGTATCTCGTATGGATCGGAATCGCCCTGAATCAGACAAGTTTCCTTGCTGACATATTCATTCATCTATAAATGAGCCTTGTCGTGAAATCTAATTTTTTTGGTGAAATTTTGGTTCACTTTCAACTGCTTCAAAGTCCAATCAGAGAATACACGGCGTTGTCTGTGGTCGTTTACCTTAAGCTGCTAGGTAAGATGGATTTTATACGAGTGCAGACCCAAGTCCCGACGCAAAAATCGCCAAGTTGAAGACACAGAAAAGCCAAGATCTTGTAAACTACGATATTACACTCGAACAGTTGTGCTTTCAGCAGATCTTGCGTTTCAGTGATGTACTGGTGTTGGCCGATTGTTTACCGGTCCAGTTCACTTGAACTTGGCCATCAAATGTTGAATAGTTGACTCGGCAGGATAGCTTGACAAATTTAAATCGTCCCTATTGAAAGACTTACGATTTTGAAAAATTGTGAACTTCGGTCGGTTTTTGATTTAAAACTAGTAATAGAAAAATTTCAGAATATTTTTATGAAAGTGGCATCGTTAATGAAATACTGTAATAAATGAGGCTTCGTTTGCCTGCTCATGTGTTTATAATTTATTAATGAATCGGCAGATTATGGATGCATTTGCTGTCAAAATAGCCAAGCATTGACATTCAAAATAACGGTTGCCACACACCATAATATTCAAATGTAATTATAATCTATGAATATTCAACATCGAAAAATGTTTTTCTACAAACTTTGTACAAATGGAAATATTGAATTTATAACTATTACGAAAATGGTGGCATATTGATTATATTAATATAAAGCTAGTGGTTACTCTAGGCTTCGCTGGGTACTTTGTTTTATATAAAAAATAATAACACATTTTTAGTACTTTTTCCACATGAGATTTATTTCATCAGGACCGGTTTCGCTCATGGCGAGCATTATCAACTGATAAGGAATACAATAACAGTGGTATTTATGCAAAAGTTAAGTATGAAAACAAGGTATGACAAACAATTGGTAAAACAACTAAGCAAATAAATTAAAGCAAATTACAAGAAAAATAGACTAAAAATAAAATGTTACTTACTTAACTTTTGCATAAATATCACTGTTTTATTGTATTCCTTATCAGTTGATAATGCTCGCCATGAGCGAAACCGGTCCTGATGAAATAAATCTCATGTGGAAAAAGTACTAAAAATGTGTAATTATTTTTATTATAATGCCTTTCCACCAAGTATTGACAGTGAACAACTTTTTTTATGTTTTAATATAATTAAGTAACGGTTTTATACAAAAAATAACGAAATAAATTGAATGAACTTTAAGCTATAAAAGCGACGGCCTTCTGCTGCAAGTCATTGCAGCGCTAAAATAAATTCATTATTCATATTTTGTATTTATAATGATTATTATACCATTCCCCTCAGAAGCTCAATGACTAAAATTATTATACTAAATAACAATATTTAATACTGCGTGTCTAATATAAAAATGACGTTGCGCAAAATACAATCTAATAAACAATAATTCGATAATCTTACAAATTATATTACGGCCTTTAATGGTCGACCACTCCGAGGCGCATCTCTAAAACCCTCCTATCTTAAAACCCGGTTGCCTTATTTAAATCATTTTCCGACCTGAAAATCTTAAAATTCTAAGAAAAAAGAAAATCGTTTTATTTTGGTATTTTACACAATGCCTTTCCACGAAAAATATGTTATTATGTATTAATGCTTTGAAAGTACAGACTTTATTAGACAATTGCTCGACATCTCAACTACTCGAGTATCGAGTAGTAAAATTGTTATATTTAAATTTGTGGAAATATGTGATAAATAAATAAATTAGCTTAATTTATTTCATTAATACATTTATTTCAAATTATAAAACATTTCGCTGTAACTGTGAATGTCGGTTTTATAGTTGACAGTGAAATAAATAGGGTATCTAGTTATCTGTCCGCTATTTTATTGATTTCAACTTTTAAAAATCTTCATTTAAATTTTGGCTTCAATAATATTTAAAGCAGATATTTTATGATTTTACTGCCACAGTTATGCATCTGTGGACATTAGTCAGCAAATTAAAAGATTATTTGTTAATACATTATTTTGACTTTCGTCATCATCGATACGATAAGTCAGCAAGACCCAAAGAAAAAGTATCAAAAGAATTTCTCGCATAGCAAAGTCAACGGCAAAACCATTCGAAAAAAAATATTACCTTACAGTAAAATCCATGTGTTAGTCGCAGTTAAACGCAACAGTTATACACTATATATAAATATAATTCTTTTTTAATAAGTAAATAAAAATCGAAAATAAGTCTTCATTTATAAAGTACGAGTATTTCTCAAGAATTGAGTACTTGTAAAATGGACGAGTAATCAGGAGTATCGAGTATTCGATACTCGAATTGGCGTCTATAGTTGAAAGTGACTAACTTTTTGAGCTGAAACATCAACTAATGTTCAATGTATAAACTTATTAATGAATCATTGCTTTTACGTGATTTAATATGTAGGGTTATACTATATTGATTCAATAGTTCAATAGAGAACGTGTTTTCTATCTAATTTTGTAACATCGTTAGCATAATATTATATAATGATTGAACGAAGACTAAATGTTATTTTAATTTTGAATCATTATGTTAGCTTTCCACACTACCACTGTTTGTTGTTTCGTATCAGCAGTTATACATTAGAATTTCAAGCCACCCACTCATTAATCTCTACGATGCCGTGGCCGTGTTTACACGTTAAACAATCCCGTGCTCGTAGGGCCGGACAAAAAAAAATGCGCGTGTTACACGAATTACTTGAGACGTAGTTTAAAGGTCACGAGAAACGTTTATAATAATTTTCAAGTATCGTGCATATAGTGACATTTCTTGAAATCGTAATGTAATACTTGAACTTTAAAGGTATTGTTTGTCTATAATATATCGATTTAAAAAAAAGTTGTTTCGTTGTGTTGAAATGTGTTGCTAGCAGAATATGCGTAAATCCTTGTTTTGAGGCATACCACTCAGTGGAAGACTATTAATTTGCTTAAATAATTTTGAACGCATTTTTTATATACATATGTATGTACATACATTTATTATGAATAAGTTCCGATATAAAATCACGTTCATGTATTTTCTGTGTGAGTGTTGTGACTACCCTGAGATTTTGTAAAACGTTTGTTGGTTTGGTTTTTGAATAAATTATGGCATAAATGACACATCGTATATTAATAGGGTAAGTGTTTGTGATGTACTATTAATATATATCAAAAAAAGTGTATATATATTAGGTTTTATTTTTTGATAGAAAACAACGGCTCTCCATACACGGGCATACTTATCCTACCTGGCACCTAACAGGTTAATTACATAATTAAATTTAGCTCGCAAGTATTTGCGCAGCAATTAATATATTGGTAAGCCACACATTTACGTTTTCCTATTACACTGCGTTTAATTTCCCATCTTTCACACACGAAACCAATACACCTTGATGTATAACATAAAAATATTAAGGTACAAATTCACACGCATTGTGTAATTAACTTTTTCTTCCCTCTGAGTGAGATAGACTACCCATACTGCCACTATATATTTAATATCTATCCTAATTTTCGCCAGCCGGAGGGTGAAACAGTCGGTCACCACTGCTACTTTATCTTAAATATTCGTCTTAATATAAGTGATACAATGTGTAAACTTTTGGTATTTTTAAATCAATGTTTTTTACACCTTTTGCAGAAAGAAACTATTTTATCAACTAGTTTCGTCACAATTAAATAAAAAATGAAAGAAGTCGGATTATTATTAGCCGAAAACCATTTATATCGTCGCTACATATTGCCAGGATTTAAGTTTCACTGCCCATACGTGATGATTTTTACATTTAAAGGCATAGATAAGCGCTCGCGATCATAGTTTTGATTAAGCAAATCTGTCGAGAACATCAACGCGAACAGATAAAATATACTAGACTTAATAGTTATAGGAAAACTATCGGTTATTTATAGTATTTTTTTTAGAACGATGTATAAAAATACGTTAAAACATAACATACATTTTTGAATGAAATCTATGCCAATAAAGCCATACTACTGGGATATTTTTAGACCCCCTATCGGATCACGCGCTATTTTTCAGTGACCGTCTTTCAAAGGTCAAAATCTGTTTAGTTGTTCACATACTGTACGTGCAAAATCCAATGCCAATGCGCCAAATATTTGTCCTTGTGAAAACCATACGAGATTAACTCGACGACATATAATGAATCAGTCGTGAACAACTCAACGATAAATTATATACACCCAGCTTAAGATCTATTTTTCAATTTAAAAAATCTGAGCTCTCGGGAATTGAAACCGGGCTCACCTGATTGCTAGGACAAAGGTCTTTCCACTAGACCACAGAGACTGACTATGTTTCATATTAAGTCATTGCTTTTTATGCGTTTTTCGCGAAACGCACAAAAAAGGTTAAGGTGTATAATCACTGAACAAAATATAAATACTTGGAAGTGCCACACGTAACGATTTGTAACCAACTGCCGACTTAATTAACAAATTAATTTCGAAATTAATTTGATTGCATTAATTGTTTCAAAGGCTTTGTGATAAAATTGCCAATCCGTATAAGCATCCCTGCCTGTCAAGTGTTCATTTGCAGCCACCCTGTCAAATGTATTTTTACATTTGATATGAATTGAAATTGGGAATTAGTGGAAAATATGGGGGCTTCGGTGCATGCTTTGTCAATATTACTACCTCTGAGTAAAAGCTTTTTGGCGCAAGAAGCTTGCGACTGAAAAGTTTGATAGACGTAAATAAATAAATAAACACCCCTGAAAAGCTGCTTATGGTGAAAAGGTCGTCATTTGTGACAGGAAATATTTTCACATATTTTTCCGATAATATTTAATTTTCATAATGTCTTCTTTTTTGTTTTTCAATTTTCAAGAAATAAGTGGTATGCCATCTGAATGAGAGTAAAAAAAGTTCTTACAAGAATATTATACCGGAGATGACCGCACTTTAGCTCTGTGTTTCTTAACATAAATTAATATTTGGCAATTGCATCAACTCTGTTTGTTTTTGTGAGAAGGTCTTGTTATCTTTTTTTTTGACAGCGTATCCGAGTTCGTCTGCATTTATTTTTATTTTATAAATTTAACAATGTTTCAAGAGATCCATTGAATGACAGACTTATAAAAATTGATTCTGTATTTATGCACGTCGTTAGCTTCGTATTGGCTTAGGTATGGTTATACATAGATATGACGAGGGCGTAGGCCGAAATAGCTACCGACTATGTGTTATTTAACTTTTGTAAAACTCAAATACCAAAGAAATGCCAGTTCAATCTATAAATAAATACAATTTCAGGTGCCGAATGTTAAATCATGACACCAACACGAACTATGTTGTTGAACCTAGATTTTAAGAAATTGCAATGCCGACAAGAAGATATGTGAAAGCCGTCACTTTACTAAAACACGACAGACAAGTCTTGTTTAAAAAAGTGAGGGACTTTGGAAGAGAAACGCATTATGCTACGTATAATTTCATCTTCACTGGACCCAAAATTGTCTTTAATTAAAAAATCATTATCATTAACTTTGTATTCAATATGATTTAATATTTTTTCTAGTGCCAAATATGGATTCAACCGTTGCATATCTCTGGCCTCGAGGGCAAAGTGCGACCGCTCCGCAGCTGTCATGCTGCGGAGGATCTCCGAGACCTTATCGTCGGACAGCATGAGGGCAGCCAGGTGTGAAAACATCAAGATGTCCGTCTGCTCCAGGGCACTTCCAGATCACCACGGACCTCCTCGGTTATACAACAATTTACTCTTCACAGTCGTTATATTCGTCTTAAATAATAAAATAATCAATTAGTTTTTATATGTAAGTGGAATATTGAGAATTCTTAGATTTATAATGATGTATATTTTAGTAAAGTGGTCGTCAGATCTGATCTCTACCGCCAAAACTTTTTCCAAAACTTTTTACACTTGGCGAGTCTGCATTATAATAATAAAACTTATTTGTCCCGTCAGTCATTTGAGTCATCAGTCACAAGGACTGTACGGATGGTCAATGCATTGCAATGACTATAAAAAAGGATATTTTCCGATATGAAGTCTTGATTTATTTTATAATTTATATTTTAATAATAAACTGTGTTAAAAATAAAAGCATAAAAGCTATTCTCTGTTGAATAATAATTATGCTTTGTTATTTATTATGTACTATCTTTATTATATTTATCAAATACATGGCGCTTTGTCGTTTTGTTAATAACATTAACATATATATTTTGAATATTTAAGTATTAACAGGGTTATTGATATCAATTTAAGAGAGCCAAGGCAAGGTATAATAAACGATTGTTGTAAAAGTTTTTTTCTTAAATTTACTCACATTGTGGAACTTATAGCCTCCTAATGGAGGTACTTCAACAGATTTTTTTCTACAAGTCGTGCTTGTTACTCAGTCAGTCAATCTCTTTTTAATTCGATGAGAGTAGAGGTAGAAAAAACAATACTAGGACAGGACTAGTGGTCAGCCAGACGATTTCACTACGCCCTGATGATGGAGTTGGGTGCGTGGAAAAGATTTTTTAGAAAGCACAAATACCCATGCACTTGTCTTGTTTCAAGGTATAGAAGATTGAGTCCAATTGGAAAGCCAATTCATTCATCAGACATCGATTTAAAGTTAAATTTACGAAACATTCCTTGAATGGAGCCATTGCGTACAATAGTGCAAGAGTGATCAAGATCAAACAAATCGTTTTTTTAATTTAAAATACTTAAAAATGGGTTAAACACACTCAAGGAGTTTGTGTTTCATATGTTTATTTATTTGAGCTTTCATTATAAAAGCGTTATGTAATAGTCAAATGAGTTGAATCGAAATCAAACTCAACCAAAAGTTCTCTGAATGTATTTTTCAAAGTAAAATGAATATTTTAAGAGTAATTCGGGCTATTTGTTAAGGATATTAATTGAAATCTAATACTAAATGGTGTTTTTATTTTCTTTGAATTTCTTGAATACTTGTACGATTTCACTATAAAAATAAATTTCCATACATACGGTGTTAATAAATAATTTAAGTCCCAAAAAAGGAAGGCCACATTACAATATTGACTTCATTCCAC
The DNA here is from genome assembly GCA_028554975.1 of Himalopsyche kuldschensis. Classification (NCBI taxonomy): domain Eukaryota; kingdom Metazoa; phylum Arthropoda; class Insecta; order Trichoptera; family Rhyacophilidae; genus Himalopsyche; species Himalopsyche kuldschensis. The sequence goes on along the minus strand of JAHFWI010000010.1, from coordinate 19,556,368 downwards.
ACACTTTCGTTTCCCAATTTTCCGAGCAGAAAATGTAAATAAGAAGAAAATTTCTCTGTTCCCCGCATTGGCTTCACAGCTAAAATTTCCGTTTTATATTTACGATTTGTTTATTTCAAATAATGGGAAAAATATTACAAAATGAAAATTATCATTTGATCTTTTGCTTCGTACGAAATAATGTATTAATACCTTGTATTTTTCGAACGACGGCGAAACATCTGTCATAAGAATAAAACTTTTTTTTTTTTTGAATAATTTAAGAGTTGTACGTTTCAAAACTTTTACGTCATAATTTCTGAAGGAATTGACAGTTATAAATTACTTTTTGTTAGCTGTGTTTCCTATTCAGTGACGTTTCTTCTAAGACATTAGGTACTTTAAACAGGAATAAATTATAGTAAAAATAATAACAGATTTTTTGTAATACCACATTGAATTTATTGAGATCAGAACCGGTTCCGCTCATCACAAGCCAACTGTTAAGAAATACAGCGTTATTATTACAAAAGCTATGATATTCATATAAGCCTGACTGTCATTGTGAAAACTTTAAAGGTGTTCAAAGTAAATACTTAATATAAAATGGCTTTATAATAAAAATAATTATAGATTTTTAGTAATTATTCTACAATGAATTAATTGAGATCAGGACCAGTTTCGCTCATCACGAGTATTATCAGCTGCTAATAAATACAACAATACGGCGTTATTTATACAAAAACTATTCAAGACTTATAAAGTATGACAAACAATTGGGAACACAAATATGAAAAAAAATCAAAATAAAATAAAACAAAATAGACGATAGTTAAAATGTTGAAGACCTCTTAGCAAAACAAGCTACTTCATTTAAAACCAATTGCGTTAGAGTGATCATTAACAATATAATAAATAAATATATTTTATTTTAATTATTTTCCAAAAGCAATCCAGTTTAATTATGCCACCCCTTCCAAGCAAAATTGTGTAATTGACAAATCACTGCTTTTCAGGTGAGCAAAAAGTGTAAACAAATAATGTATCAATTAGAACAATATCGTTTCTTTGCCATTACTTTCCATGTATTGGAGTCGTTTCGGAGAAAATCTTTTTAGCAGTGTGAGAATATTTTATTTTAACCTAACCTCATATTTAACTCAGTATCACCAAAATGTTACTAGCGTCCAATTGGCTTGGTAGGAACGATATTGATTATATCTTATATATAAAACCGTAACGGCGTATGTATGTCTGTGGGTCTGTAATTCCCTTTTTCATTGTTGGTCATTAAGTTGCCATAAAAACGAATATGAAAGAAAATATGTTTGAATTTTTATCGGCGAAGACATTTAGTCAAAATGTAATAAATTAGTCTTCTACTGAACTTTTCCCGGCTTTTATTAATATAATAATGTTTATTATTTACGTGAAGGTATTATTTGACATTTCTTTGACAGCAAATTAGATTTTTTCTTTGTATTTGGACATTTTAATGGGCTAGAATGGGGCTGTCATCAAATTAAATAAAGTTTGTGATTTTATTTTAACTCTATTTTGGATGTTAGATTTTGTGATATAATTATGTCGAATGATATAACATTAAATAATTATTAGTCGCTTAGTCCGAGCGACGCCGGGTAGCAATACTAGTATTATATGTATATGGGTGAGAGTAAAACTTTTAAAATAATTAAAATTGATATTTCAGTACCCAAAAGTTTACTGAAAATAATGAAACTGAAACAAAACAGAGTTCTATAAAATTGTAAATTATATTTTTATTTAAAAACTTTCGGATATTTAATGTTTCTTTAACTTCTACGTCATTAACTGTAGACCTTGCATAAAACTTCACATAAATGAAAATATGCGATTCAACTTTAAACTATGAATAATATTAAATACGATTCACTCATTTTCAGGGGCTTAATCGTACTTTAAATAATTTATCATTTTTTTCTTATCCTAACTGTTTTGTTTTTGTGAATTATTTAAAATGTGTGTGTTTGAAAATGGAATATGTGATACATTCGAGAATTAATTTGGATTTGGAACAGAATTTAAAAAAAATAGGCTGGAACTTTTCAAAAGATGACCTTTCACTTAAAATAATTAAAGTATGTTAATTTTAAAAATATTTGCATATTGAATTTTAAAGAGCCAGTATTCTTTCAGAAATTAAATACAGCTCTATAAATGATAAATATCTTCTGGTCAGCATGTATATACATATTATATATACAATGATACTTTGATATATGTCAGTACCTGTAGTCTGGTGGCAAGAGCTTTGCCCTAGCGATCAGATGGACTCCTAATTCATCCCGACGTCTCGTAGCTCCACTGAATACATCATATGGATGATCATCAATGGCTTTACGGGACGATGGAATCCATTAGGTTGATAAAAGAGACATGCAGATTCAGGATGTCTTGAGGCATCTGCAGTAAACACCCAAACCAGGTCCATCATCACTTCTTTCTTTTGGACGTAATATAGGGCTGGTTTGTCCGCTCTCTTACCTCCGTGCTCCGGACAAAGTCAAACCACCGCACTCCTAATATACGCTGCAGGCATCTGTATTATATTGATTGAGTAGGCATTTACTTGGTAGAACTCTATTATAATACGGTAAGAAAAACATAAATTATTTTTTATATTTGTTGATAGCTAGTTCGGCTTACGCCTTCGTCAGAACTATCTGTTTTATAAACACAGTATACGGTTACCTTGAGCTCATATGTTCTATTGAAAGTAAAGCGTGTTTTTCAATATATATTTATCGGATCCGTGGTCGATCGAGTGGCCAACGTCGTTGGTTTTGGTGCTCTCGAGTTCGAGTCCCAGTACTAACAGATTTTTGGATTTCTATTCGAAGTCAAACATTTTTATGATGCTTCAAATAACTTACCAATCCTTAAAAGAGGCGTAACTATAATTAGTTATTAGCATGCTAGTTTTCCACCAAGCCTGAAAATCTATCAAGTCTTCGAAAAAAAGAAGTGGAGTATCGGAGTAACAAGCATTTGTCGTATAAGAACTTGTTATATAAGTTCTATTAGTAGTCTATATTCTATATATTTACTAAGTTTAATCATTGTGAAATTTATTTGCAGAAGTAGTAATGATATTTAATATTACATATACCAGTAGAAATAATAATTAAATTATTTTTCTTTTTGAATATTTTATTTACAAATACTAAGCTAGTGAAATATAAATTGTTAAAAAATACTCTTTGTGTACATACTTCAAAATGAATATTGTGTAAATCTTTCATTATATCACATCTGTTAGTATAAAATATAAAATATTATTAATGTAAAAACCTATTTTTTTTTATTTAAATAAAGGAAGAAAAAAACGCCTTGTTTTATTATCACGAATATGAATTTTTTTTTTTTTGTTGAAAATTACAACTATGTACATAAAAATATGAAAATAAGAAGAAATATTGTCATTTTGATTAGATATTCTCCATATATTTTCCATTTAAAAAACTTTAATCATACAGGTAGTCCTCGACTTGCGACCGAGATACATTCCTGAACTTTGGTCGTAAGTGGAATTTAAAACAAAGTATCTACACATATAAATCATTTTTGTTTATACATATACGCTATACTTATTGATTGAATTGGTATTTACTTGGTAGAACTCCATTATAATACGGTGAAAAGATATCAATGTAGAAGAATTAAAATGAATTGTTATTTTTTTGGTCGCAATACTTATATTAATATGATTTTATTTAAAAATTTGTAGCTGTTTATTAGCAACAAAAATTGATTTAATTCTTAAAACTGATAAAAGCTCCCTGGTGCCATGTGTTGCAAGACTCTTTCCTGATCAAAGTGTCATCTAATCTTCAATCATAAAATCTTCAGCAACCTTGTACATTCGGCACTTGCAGCCTTCCCACTAATGTATGTACATATATTCACATTTTGATGATTCATCAAGTTTTTAAATCTCGCAAACCAACAAACCATTGCTAGCAGTAAATGTTTGCTCCCACACTTTAATTTCCTTTGATTTTAGGTTTTCAAAAAAGCTCCACGCTTTTTCCTTTTCCTTTTCTGTCTCGAGGCTTAAGATGAATCGTTTATTTATCAAATCTTCTATTCAAATTACCAATAGATTTCCATTTCGCAAGTCTTATTTTTTGATTATTATATTTATATTTTTTATATACAATTAATAAAAAAAAAAATATGTTATTACAACTAATACCAATGCACCAAATATTTTTGATTGCGAAAGTCTTTCGAGATCAACTCGATGATAAACAATGAATCAGTCGTGAAAAACTCAACGATAAATTACATACACGTAGCTCAAGATCTCTTTTTTTTAATTGAAAAAAATCTGACTCTTCCCGGGAATTGAACCCTTGCCCACAATGAAGCTCTTGCCACTAAATCACAGGGACCAACATATATGTATATTAAAGTATCTTTGTATATATTTACATGCTGATTATAGATTTGATGGAGGTTGTTCCGTAAGATGCAATTCACATTTAAAAAAAAGCTTTCATGTTTTTGGTCGAAAGTCACTGAAGTCAAGGACTACCTTTATATCCCATGAAAACTTATCCTTAAACAATTTGAAAACATTGGGCTGTTAACAATATGAAGAACAAAGTTTTCATCAATTGATTTTTTAAAAATACAATCTATTATATAATATTACATTATGCTTTTGTTTTCATTTAATTGGCTCTATTCGCCGCCTTTCAATAGAATGGACCGTCTTCAGTTAACCCAGCCAATTGTTAAGTGTCTCCTAGAGAATGTGAAGGATTAGTTGAATTGAACATATTGTATGGAATTTATCCGATATCTTCTACAATGCTTGTAAGCAGCAAGCAGAGTTTGTATTGTCCAGAATACGACTGTCCAATTTCAAAATATAGTAAATGTTTCAATGTAAATCTTCAAGATGATCAAAACACATATTGCAACTTGAAAGTAACTGTGAGTTAAATAGAAAATACTTTTTACAAAATAATTGACATTTGATAATGTTTGTTGGATACCTTTAAAATTTCACTATATACAGACTCTTTTCCTTTTTATAATAGAACCAAAAGAGTTCACTAAGGTAAATTATTAATTAATAATAAAGATAGCATACATTATAAAAATATGATAAAGAAGATTGTTCAGTTCTCTCAATATTTCAAACTCACAAATAAGAGATGTAGGTATTGATTATTGATAAAAGCTTTCCATATAGAAAATATTTTGAATAAACATTTTCCACTTGTTTATTTAATAGAGTACTGCTGAGTAGGTTTTCATCGAAAACTTAAAATCAACATCAAATTAAGGCTCGAATATTATGAGAACATTTAAAAGTTAATCTCTAAACTTCAATCTTGTTGAATGTAAATCACAGGAAAAAGAGAAATGTAATATAATAATTTTAACGTTTATATGAAAAGCAGTATAGAGTACTCAAGTAAGAAAATCCACCTAATGAATTCAATTTATTGGAGTTTGATAAAAAAAAAATATTAAAAACGAAATTATGCAAATGTCTCTGAAAGATGTATGCCAAGGGGTAGTTAGGATATACACCCAGTCCAGGGCATTTTTACGAGATTTTAGATCCTACTACTAGGCGTGTTGTAAAATTTCTTCAGACTGCATGATAAACTACACGGAATTTTACAAAAAATGCCCGGAGAAATTTATAAACACTAATGCAATTTAAAAAAAATTCACTTGATGCATTACTAGTTTATGTGTATTCCCACTTAGTAAAAACCCAGATTAGCTTTCACTTCATGAATACACCAAATCAATTTGTCACATTCAATAACTTATTTCCATATAAAATTAAGATGGTGGAACAGAGAAGAAGATGTATAGTGTACTCTGTCTAGCCGAGGTATATAAGATTGTTCTAATGAACGTTTAAAACATAGTTCTGACGAGGGCGTAAGCCGAAATAGCACAACTACACAAACTACAAATATATAAAATAATTTATGTAGAATTGAAATACATTGTTATTTTTCTTACCGTTTTTTAATAGATTTCTGCCAAGTAAATACCTACTCAACCAATAAACTCAATTTGCTTTTTCGAGTCGTCGCTCCCAAAACTTAGACAAAAAAACAAAAAGTCGCCCGTAGTGTTAAAAGTTTAGCCACTCCTGATTTAGTCTATGATATATTAGAATACAGGCTTGAATCACTAACAAAAATCTGAATAAATATAATAAAATACATATCCTTGTTGTCAAAATACTTCATTCGAAAATAATATATAATGACCGATATTGAGAAAGGATATTGCTAAAATACACAACTAACCAACGCATTTTTTATATTCAGAGAAATTGGAGCCCAAGGAAAGTTGATTAAAATGGTAATAACTTTTAAGCTGTATCTAGGTTACCGATAATTAAAATGAAAATTGATGAAGTCTAGTCAGAAAATTTATTTATGTATAGGATGCGAAAGATTTATACGAAAAACAATTCACTACATAAAGTGTTCTCAGAATTTTTGAAAACCCCTTTTCCAAATACCTCTATATAAATTTCCCCAAATTGGAGTGATTATTTTTAGAAGGATCATTGGAAAGGGTTTTCATGTAAAATAATATTACTTCCTACTTTAAATAATATGGATTTAAAGGCTTTTAATACTTAATGTGAAAGTTGAAGAATTTTTATATGTGCTAAAGCTTTTTCATTCTAAAGTTTAATAGGTAACCTTTACAATGCTGAAACTATTCATAGTGCCAAGCGTTTCTATTTTAAATACTCTCAATATCCAGTTTCAGGGGCACCCGACATTTGCGCGCCTAAATTATCATGCTGACATTTGCGCGCGGAACGCTACCGCGCAGTATAGACGCGGCATTTCCGCGCAGACATCACCGCGCCTGCACTTGTACGCCATATAAGACAATTTTATACTGTTTTAAATTTACTTTCCTAACATAATTTTACTATTAAAACTGCGTCATATTTCAAATTAATTGATACTTTGAATAAAATGGATAAATATGTTATCCTAGACATATCTACATAGAATATCGAAATATTCAATATTTAAAACACCCACAGTAGTAATAGACAAATTTATGACTAGGTCTATGAAAAATAAGCACATGAAATGAAATGATTTTTTATGTTTAGAAGTTAAGGTATTTGAAAGCCGATAAAACTATTTCAATAAATCAAAGGTTTGCATTTTGTTTTAAAATTCCTTTATTATTTTTCTGTGTAATTTTTGAGCTGTTATGTTTTTAACTTTGAAAATAAATGAATATATTTTTTTTATTAAAATGTTAAAATTAGTATTGTGTGCAAAAGTCGGTGCGGTAATGTCGCAGCACCATATCATTAAATATATGTGAAATGACTTTACGTACATGTACGTATTTTTTGTTGGAATTTGACAAATTGTGAACTATCGATTTATGCATTCAGGTGCATCAAATAGTCGGTCGTTTTATAACTGAGAAGCCTTAGCAAGAGTGACAATGTCATTAGATAAGGCACAAGCCGTTGCAGCGAAGCAGCGAATCCCAATTAATTACATCTGATTTTTTAAAAATAATTTTGCTGTGTTTAAGTATTTTTTATAAGATTTAGTTTGATAATGCTCACTATGAGCGAAACCGATTCTAATCTCATAAATTTAATGTGCAATAAGTACTTAAAATGTTTGATAATTTTGATGTTAAAGTCGTATAATTATTTTTTGTTTTATTTATTATCTTCCCTCCTTGCTTCACGTAAAATGGAAAAATATCAAAGTACATTTTTGTTTATTGATTGAGTAGGCATTTACTTGGTAGAACTCCATTATAATACGGTAAGAAAAATAACAATGTATTTTAGTTCTACATATATTTTATATATTTGTTGATAGCTATTTCAGCTTACGCCTTCGTCAGAACTAGTTCAGAAATAGTTCTGACGAAGGCGTAAGCCGAAATATGTAGCTATCAACAAATATATAAAATTTATGTAGAACTAAAATACATTGTTATTTTCCTTACCGTATTACTTTTTTGGTCATTCATTTTGGAATATTAGAATCAATCTTGCTTTATGACTTCAGCAACTTTTGAGATAGAAAGTCCGTATTTGTTTCTGAAAGAGTCAAAACACCTAGCACAACTAGTAAGCAATACGTGGAATAATCAAAGTTTTTTGATTTTTTTTTATTAAGAAGTGTTAGTCATCTACCTACAGATCGAAAAAAATGTTGAGTTCGATTAAGATTAATGAAGGTGTTTATACGAAAATATCTGAAAAACAGATATTTAGGTTAATTTGATTAAAGATTCAAAAGTATTCTTCGTTAACTGGGTATCATACTGCTGTTTTTACAAAGAGCGGGTATTATAAAGTCATAAAATATATAGCTCTCAGCTTGATTGAGCGGTTTATCTGTCTTCTGGAAAATCGTTTGGATTATGTTGAAATTTTTGACTGAATATCAATGCAACAAAGATTTATCAATGAGTAATCCATGGTGAAGCCATTTCAAAAAATCACCGCAGTCTAAATTGTCATGGTTTTTTACTATATTTTTGTTATACCTTTTATAGCTTTTGTCTAAAAGAGCCGCTGTATTTTTTTTTATCTCTAATCAGCCGATCATGCTCGCGGTGAGCGACACCGGTGCTGATCGAAATAAATCCAATTTGGAGTAAGTACTAAAATGTGTTATTATTTTCATGTATTATATTTTATTTTTTTACGATAAAAAAAATATGTTATTCTGTTCTACCATCCTATTTTTTTTACCTTAGAACACAGAAGAAGATGTATTGTAAACCCTGACTACAATGGTATATAAGGATGAGTATATGCAGAATTAAACATACATATGTAGTTCTAACGATGGCATAAGCCGAAATAGCCAGTAACAAATATATACAATAATTTTTGTAGAGTTAAAATACATTGTTATTTTTATCACCGTATTATAATGAAGTATTACCAAGTTAATGCCAATTAAATCAATAAACTCAATATTTGATACAACTTTTATTCAGATAATTCAGATGAATGAAAAAAAAATCCTTCCAACTCTTTGCATAACTTATATTATAACAAATATCAATAAACATTTGGCACAGTTGGTAAAATAAACAAGTTACAGTTAGTAAACTTTATCAGTTGCTTTTGTCACATCAAAAGCTCATTGATTTAATTTCTCATATGCTTAGTGTAGCTTATCACTCATAAATAAGGTTTCATAATATATGCCTCTCTGGCCCTAAAGTGTCTTTCAAAGAAAGCACTTATATTATGAAATTCAATCTCTCGTGAATAATTAATATTACTGTCGAAATGAAGGACCTAATAATATTATTTTAAAATATGTGTTCAAAGAAAAATAGGGCTCCGGGAGTAGTTATCAGGTTTCTTTTAACATTAAATGAGAGAAGCACTCTGTTTTTATTAACTTTTAATAAATTATATTTTCTCATAAAAAAAATTATAAACAAGAAATCGTCCATATTTTTAACTTTACTCGACAATTTTTTAGTAATTATTTCAATATTTATTCTAGGTCATCTTTCTCAGTAGTTCATATATTTATTTTAATGCTATGAAAATTAGTTATGTCCAGGGCTTTGAGAGGAAATTGTAGATCTCATGATTTTTTGAGGTCTCCTCTTTATATAAAATTTTCTGAACTATAATATGTGCATATTTATCTTAAATATACTAATTTTAAAATAAATACTACAATACATATGAGTAAATATCTAATGAAGTCTTCCTCAAAGTGAGACCAAAGGAAGCCTTTTCTTCCCCTCCCTTTTTATGAGCCTGTTTATAGCAAGTGAGATTCATCCAACCTAACATACTTATTTTCCTGAAAAAAAACCTTATTATCAAAAAAATTGTTTAAATAATATATTTTTTTTAACTGTATTCATAAATGAACCTTGCGATAGTAAGTCTGAATATGCTTCAAAATTTTCACATCTTCTTCGGGGACGAGTTGATAACCCTGATATCCTTAAGACTATAAACTTGCATGCTCTCAGCTTTTACCTTCGTGGTCGTTAACAAAGCCAAACAACTATTTTTCACGTCACGTCAGTCATTTGAGTCACCAGCTACAAGGGTTGATCGACTGATCAGTGCACTGCTTATCGAAATGGAGATTGTCAGCAGTGAACTTGGTGCTTTATTTTAAATTTAAATTTTATTCTTATGATTTTTATGTAATTAATAACTTGCATGTCGCATTGGCGACAGCTGTAATGCCATGTATTGTATTTTGTTATCCAATAAAAAATAATTATTTAAACATTTATCTATAGTTAGTATTCTAAACTTGAAATGAATGATTGATATTAGTGGATTGTGAGTAAATATTTACAATAATAACGAGAAAAATAATGTCAAAAAAGGACGACTGAAAAATACACCAACTACCTGTGGGATTTTATTTTGATTGAAAACTAGATAGTTTCCTTTGTCACACACAGGATGTATCGTTGAGGCTTACCAGCTTTGCAGGCGTACGTGACTTTCCAACATTTATTTTTCACCTTCGATTTGAAATGATCGTTTTCTTGATAAAAGTAATTTTATTCTCAATATGTTTCTCCCATTTAATTTCGTGAAAAGAAAATGCAAATCTTTCGGCAAGTAATGCAAGTAATGGGAACCGGTTCCATGACAAAACAAAACAAGACTTTTCAGAACAAGACAAAAAACCTAACCAAACCTGTTTTATCATATTCTGAAAAGTCATGTTCTGTTTTGTCCGGTTACCATGGGAACCAGTTCGTTTTCCACCATCATAATATGATAATAATATAATAATATGCATATTATGCTATGTATGCAAAGCCAATAATTCATGATAGCTTTTCACAATACAGTAAAGATTTTAAATTTAAATTAAAGTTTTTAAATTAATTTATTTTTCAATTAAAATATATAAATATATGACATTACAGATAATGCCAGTGGGCGAAATGTTTTTAATTGTGAAAGTCATACGAGATAAACTCGACGATAAATAAAAAAAACCCGACAGTAAATTGAAAAAATCTGACCTTGCCAGGAATTGAAAAAGGAAATTGGCCAAGAAATTCAATCAGCCATCGAAATCATTTATCAAAAATTTTATAATGACTTCAGTACAATTAATTATAGTAAAAATATTAAATGTACATATGAACCCCTGAGAGGTGAAGTGAGCCAAAACTAAAAATGGTGAATCTTTTATATTGGCCTTTTAAGTTCAATCATGTTTTTACTTCGATTATTTGTGGAATTATAACGTTATAAGACAAGGTACGTGGAGGCTTAATAAATAAATGAACATAACAATTTGACAAAAGAAATTTTATATATAAAACCGAAACGGCGTATGTATGCCTGGGGGTCTGTAATTCATTGGGAATGATATAACATTACATAATTATTGGTCGCTTAGTCCGAGCGGAGCCGGGTAACAATACTAGAAATACCGAAACGGCGTATGTATGTATGTATGTACATATGTATGCTGTGGGTCTGTAATTCTTTGGGAATGATATAACATTAAATAATTATTGGTCGCTTAGACCGAGCGAAGCCAGGTAACAATACTAGTAATGTTATAAAAGGGATTAGATTATATCACCGCAAAAATGTCTTTTGAGGCGCTCAGACGTGAAGCGAGCCAAGTAGCAGAGGGATGAAACTTTTTTTTAGCTCAGGGCATACATAGGAACTTTATTTTATGAAAAAAATCACTATTTCAGAGTGTTTTAAGCATATCACTTTACGTGTAAGCCACTTTAAGGCCTGCAGAATATGGATACTGCACCTGACTCATTTTTTCCAAAAATTCCACATGGCTCACTTCACTTCTCAGGGGCTCATATTAAATATTTATTATTAATCAGTGATGCCGAAATATTTCAAGTATTGATATCTCGCTTGGGTTTATGTACCCATATTATGTCAAAGGTACTGTATTGTTCGGTGGTTAACAATTAACAAAATGTAGAGCACGAAGTATTTTGTCAGGGATAACCGGATTTAAAATTTTCACACAATTTAGTGACTGGTTTTATCCGTTACAGTGTCACAATTCCGATGTAGGGTTACCATTTGTTGAAAATAAAATTTGGAACCAAAATATAAAAGACATTCAAAAGACGATATGTAATATACTGTATTTTGGCCTTCAAAAGACGGTCCAAAAAATGAACGCGTCTGCCGAAGGGGGGTCTTAAAATACCTCAGTGGTATGGCTTTATTGGCATAGATTGCAATGAAAAAATGATATAATTAACGATTTTGACTGAGAGTTCTTGATGGAAATTCAATATCTTTACTTTATTCAGTATTTTTCCATGAGTTTTGTCGCTAAAGACTAAGGTCAGGGTCAGTTTAAGTACATCCATGTACTTGAAATGCCTGAAGATGCCGAAATGCGAAACCCGAGTCAATAGCGACAAAACTCATGGAAAAGTACAAAATTTAAGCAATTAAAATTTGAAAAAATGATATATTATGCTTTAACGTACTTGCTTCAATACATTTTTTAACAAAAAAATATTATTATAATCGATAGTAAAAGACAATGATTTACGAACACCAAAAGTTTACACATTGCATGAATGACATTAAGATAGATATTTAAGATAAAGTGACAGTAGGGGTCTTCTATCTTACACGTTGGGAAGGAATAGTTATCATACACTCTTCTGGATACATACTATTGTATATATATATGTAATCTGTATTTGAGTAACGGCATATGGCTTATTAATGGAGATCATTTTTCGTCTACGAGAACTTCTTGTTACTCAGTCGCTCAACCTTTCTTTAGCTCGATGATAGTAGCGGATAAGAAGGATTTCAAGGCAAGGACAAGACGCGACGCCCCGCTTGTAGGATCAGATGGGTGTAATTTTTATATATGTAACGCAAATACCCATGCGCTGGAACAGAATCAATAAATATAATGAAAAATAAGCGGAATATTAATACTGTATGTAATGTAATTTATAAATGTCTATAGGGAGCGACCAAAATAACAACTCACTTTCTTAATCACTATTGTTTATGCTAAGGTTAAAGGTTTGTCACTGCTGATTTTGACTGACGTCTTTTAGACCAGTCGACAGTTCTACTAAAACTTGGCCTTTCTCTATTGAAATGGTAACGTCCCGAACAAAACAGAACATCTGCGATGCGCACGCTAACAGGAAGCGGTTATACGCGTAAGCCTCCAAAAGCTCTGGGTTGTGAAAGGCGTATAATATAAATTGAAAGCCTCTCAATGCTGTAGAGTGCTTTTCCATTTACAATAAAAGCTTACAACTACACGAGAAGCGCGATTATTGGCAGGGATTTTGGAGATTTAAAGATTTACCTGAATAAACATCGCGTTAAACTATCATGTTAGTTATTGCTGTCATCGGCTTTTGTTAATTTAATAACTGACCACAAATGTTCTTTAACGTTTCTCTTGCGATTTATGATCTACCGTATTACTATTAAAGCACGTTTGATACTATTCTAAGCCATTTGGAATACCTTAGTTATCACACACGAAATGAAAATGTATAGGTAAATCTAAATAGGACAGGTTGCTCGTCAATGCTTAATTTATTTCTAATGGGTTTAACACTTCTAAATTAATTCCATTTCATTTGTTAGTAATTATATTTTAAATTAATATTATTTGCTTGTTTTGTTTCTATCATCACCTCCTTGCTTCCTGTAAAAAGGAAATATCCCATCCTCAATTTAGCATTTCAGAATATTCGAATAAATCTTGTTTTATTACACATTGCTTGCAAAAGAAGTCCAAAGATGCCCAAGTCACACAACACGTGAAATAATCAAAGTTATTTTTAACATTATATTAAATCTAAAGGTTTTATTATATCGAGGGTCCATCGAGAAGATTGGCTCTCAGTCTATAACGATTCTCAGATGCTTTCTATTCGTAATTCTGCAGGCAAGATATCGTTGGGTTACAGTGATGGTCAAAAGCCTTCTGCAGTTCTCACAAACGATCTCGTACATCTTCAAAGGATACAAATTTATTGATTAGAAAATCGCAACATTATAAAAGATTCAATATTCATTTGTAGCTCTTATTATTTTGAAGATAACAAATTATGAATACCAATAGCAATCATTTTTAAATATAAAATTTAATATAGCTTGCAATTTAATAAAAAAATATACGAAGATTTCAACCCCTATTTGAAAAACAGTCGCCCAATTTCAATCTATTTATAAAGACGTTATTTTTATTACTTATCGGATGATATCGATGGAGATGGATTTGCTTATGTTTTATTAAAATGTACGCTATATTGCGTATATGTAATTTATATTGCGTTTTAAGCAATTGATTTCTGAAAAATTTCCACTTCAAGGAGAATATTAATTTCTTTACAATATCTGATGCTTTATAGAAGTTGCTGATTTATATTGTGATTCTCGGAAAAGTGTACGTAATTCACTTACAATGTTTTCGATATATTGCCATATTTTTCAATAAAGCCTTTCATAATGAATGTCTTGATATGGGACGTAAATATTTCATATTGATATTAATAGATTGTTTACAAAAGAAGTGGGGTCCTTTTCATTTATTTATTACAAAGCAAATATTACCTGTCATTCAATACATGAGGCGTCTAAAAACAAAAACCAATATTTCCATTTTGCAATGTTGGTAGTAAACGTCGTTTTTCGTTTCAGTTATTAATTTATTTTTCCATTTTATTCTCCCACTTCTTGCAATGCATTCATAAGCCAGACTGTTCTTGTAGCTATTGTATAAAATAGCCCAATTTGAGAAAAATCGATTTAGGTTTCTTCTACGCGTAAAGCTGTCGTTTTAAAAGGAGGTTTTTATTTTTTACCAAGAATTTTCAGTACACACACATCACATTAAAAGTGATTTTGAATGTAAAGTCAATTCTTATTTACTATAAAATAGTACACAATCACATAATTGAAACATCATTATATTAAAAATAATAAAATATTTTTAGTACTTAAAATTTATTATAAATTATCTACATGTATTAAAATTAATGTTGCTAATTATGCAATCCTATGCAGTTCATCTGATTGCGATAAATCTTTGGTGATTTGTTGTGTAGACGTCCGAAAATGTTATTGCGTTCCCAAATCGTTCATCCGATTGCGATAAAGCTTTGGTGAATTGTTGTTTGGACGCTCACAAAAGTTTTTTAATTACCTTTATATATTAAAATGAAAGTTTTTTTGTTCTGTATGCGATCCTATATCGTTCATTTGATTGCGACAAAATTTTGGTGATTTGTTGTGTGGACGCAATCGAAGATTTCTTAATTATCTATTTATCCATATATATATAAATTAATGATTGTTTATATGACCCGTATGCGTTCGTATAACGTCTATCCGATTGCAATTAAACATTGATGATTTGTTGAGTGGATACCTTCGATGGCTTATGAATCAGTACAGCCATAAACAATTAAAACACAAATACATTCTTTCTTTGAATGGCATTGCAACGTTTGCCGGGTACCGGCTAGTGCTTTAATAAAACAAACCGCAATCCAATGTTCAGTAATATTTGCAAAAGGATTCGAGCCCAAACCTAAAAGTATGGACATACAATAGTGATGACCACTTTCATGTAGTGTGAAAGTTTTCAAAATGAATATAAGAGTATTTTTTATCACACACATAAGTTTTCAAACGAAAAATCGTCACGTTGCAGTGAAAGGTGACATTGCAGTCAATTTTCCGGGAAATTTTGCGAGCTAACATATTTCCTTTTCAAACACGTGAAATGATTCTAAGCACTTTGAGCAAATAAATTATACTGAGTAATGGATCAATACTAGTGTATTAGTTAATGATCCCTTTCTTTGAATAATCGATAAAGATAGTATGCCTAACGGTTGCAAGGGACGTGTTTAAGGACTGGCGAAGATAAAGGGATTAAATTTTAGTCAGATCACGTCCTTTCAAGGGATAGAACAGCGAGTTAAATATGGTTTTAGTAGAAGGGATTGTGTGAACAATGTATATGCAAATTTATCACAGAAATTATGTAGTCGGCGACCACGACATACATGTTATCTTTGTTGTGTTTTTATAAAGCACTATCTGGTACTCGGCAAGCGTTGCAATTCCACTCAAAGAAAAAAAGTGTTTATGTTTATTGAAGTGCCTTTGGATGCACAATATTAAAGATAAAATGCCGATTTTCTATGGGTCGACACACGTGCCACTTACTAGAAGTTAATTGTACTATGCCTATAACCTTCACGCGAGTGAAACGATAAGTTGTCCAAACGAACGGTATGGCAGCGCATAAAATATGAAAAAACATTGACTTTTATATAAAAGACATATTTTAAGTTCATATTACTATGCATGTAACCTTCGCGTAAGTGCAAGCAATAAATTGACAAAGTTTTATCGCAATTGGATGAACGGGATGGCAACGCATAAAATACGAAAAAACAAACAAACATTGATTTTTATATATTAGATAAAGTTAAATACTCAATTTAAAGTAGCTTAACTCAAAATCATAAGCATAACTAAATTGCATATTCTTTTTTACTTCCAGTCCGAGTCCAGGACTTTATTGAAATGCTCAATAATGCTTTAATAACCAAACATACAAGTAACTTTTTCGTATACAAATTGTGTATATAGGTATTCTAAAGATGTTTGCATTGTTCCATTACTGATTTTTGGACTCGTAACGTTTTCAAAATACACGATTCAATTATACTAAAACTAAATAGATAAAAATCACTTTTGACCTTGAAAGCAACAGTGAAATAAATGTTTCCATGACAAAACAGAACATGAATTCAGAATATGATAAAACAGTACAAGAATTTCCAGAACATGACAAAAAACCTAACCTAACCTAACCTATTTTATCATGTTCTGAAAGTCATGGTCTGTTTTGTCATGTTCTGTTTTGGCCGGTTACCGAAATAAATAATAAGTACTAGTTTCGAGTTTTGTTAGCTTTAATGTTTGTTTCATACTATTAGTAAAATGAATTAAAGTTTCTTTTACGGTGTGTGACAGAGGATAATTATAAAAGATTTATTATGTTAAGGAACTGTTCCAATTCTCGGACTGGGCATCACATAGAAAATCAAATTCACCAAGAACAACATTCGAAAACAAAACACCAACGAACTTAGCAACTTAAAATACGACTTGCTTTTAGAAAATTTTCATATAAATTTCCTCTTATAAAATTAGCACACGGTGCTCTATGCTTGGTTAACTTTTATAATTGCCATTTTAGCTGAGAGAACAATACATTACGTAAACTTTCCTTCCTACTTGACCATTAACCCTAGCGGCACTCGTAGCTAATCTTTACCTACGTTCCACAGTATAATATTCCTCTTGTACATCAAAATTTTCAGGCAAAAGATAAGATATGATATTAATTTAGTTGTGACATAGTCCAGGAAACATATACCATTGATTTTACACGCATTCTTCTTGTCTATACTATATTGTCAGTACAGCGTGACAAAAATCAAACTAAACTAAACTTGTGCATATGGACTACCCACGGAGTTTATTTCAACATTTTTTTTCTTCGAGAACATCCTGTTACTCAGTTGCTCAACCTCTCTTTTTTGAAGAGAGTAGGGATGGAAACGATGCGAGGACTAGGACAGGACTGGGAAGGGATTTTTAGCTACGGAGCCCCCCATTACCTCTGAGCAGAATCGATTTATCGACTGAAGAAATCTGCTCGTACCGGGAATCGAACACGGGTGGTCCGACACGGTAGCCAACGACGTTGACCACTGTACCACGGAAGACATTAATAAAAATTATTCTAATTATAAATTAAAAATGTTTTATCTCTATTACTTCTTCGAGTGGCAGTTGTCGGACCACTCGGGCTCAAATTCAAGTCTGGACAGTTTCATTTGTAAATCGAATTATTGATTTAATTAAGTATTTCGACTGAGGGTGCTTGATGGAATTTCAATATCAAATTAAAATTTTTTGAATTTTGTACTTTTCCATGAGTTTTGTCGCTAACGACCCGGGTTTTGCCTTTCGGCATCTTCAGGCATTCAAGTGCACGGATGTACTTGAACTGACGCGTAGTAAACAGTTTGTATCGTTTATATACAAAAAATATAAGTAGGTCACTAAGTTAAAAGGTTATTAAAATGTAAATTAGCGAAATTTGAATGAATACAAGTTTCAATGATTTAAGTGGGTTTGTTATAATTACGGGGATTTTTGAAAATATTAAATAATACATATTCTTATGTTATCATCTGGTCATTATTATTTTCAAAAATCCCCGTAATTATAACAAACCCACTTAAATCATTGAAACTTATATTCATTTAAATTTCGCTAATTTACATTTTAATAACCTTTTAACTTAGTGACCTACTTATATTTTTGTATATAAACGATACAAACTGTTTACTACGCGTCAGTTCAAGTACATCCGTGCACTTGGAATGCCTGAAGATGCCGAAAGGCGAAACCCGGGTCGTTAGCGACAAAACTCATGGAAAAGTACAAAATTCAAAAAATTCTAATCTAATTTGAATTATTGATTATTGTTCGGACACAAAGATGTCTGTGTTGTCTACGAAGTCCTCCCACACCTATCCGATCCTTAAAAAAAAGCAAAAGCTAACCATTAGTTGTTCTATCTTGTGTATCATTACTCTTTTCAACTAAGAGTTTTAGCAGGTGAGTAACAAGCTGTCTCGAAGAATACGTATAATATAAATCAATTATAACCAAAAAATGCAACAGTTTAAATTTGAGTATTACATTCATATTAATATATGGATGAACTCAAATAAAGGCCCAACATACGGCTTGCATCGCATAAAATTTATCAATAAATCATGTAAATCATATTATTTTAATTAAAGGTAATTTTCTTTAAAACATAAATTTCATTGCGGTTCTGTGGCCATTAGAGACTCCAATTACTCGACTTTTCAACTACTCGAGTATCGAGTAGTAAAATTTCAAAATACTCGAGTACTCGAGTATACTCGAGTAGTTTCAAATGTACGAAAATATATATTTTTAATTCGAATTTGTGTATATTTATAAATGACAAATAATTAAAGAAACTTATTGAATATTACTAATACATTTATTTCCATTTATGCAACATATATTTCAACAATAATAGAGAATTAAGCGACCCAAATTTTAAATTGGTTTGATGTTTTTCTTTATAATTCTCGCAGTAGAAAAAACCTCGACGATTATTACTAAAACGAGTATTACTCGAGTATTTTTCAAAATACTCGAGTATCGAGTACTTGAAAAATGGACGAGTATACTCGAGTATCGAGTACTCGATACTCGAATTGGAGTCTCTAGTGGCCATGCATTGTTTTACTCTTACCACAAAAATAATAAAATAAGTTTATCGAGATTTTATTATTCAGGTCAAAAAACAGGTACACAAATAATTTGAAATGAATAACGTCTAGTCTATGAATAACATGACTGAAAAAATATCGAAAATCTACAATAATATTTGTATTTGGTATCTTAAGCTAAACGTTTTCTTGGACACAATAGATTTGCTTTTAGGCCAGCTCTTGTAGCCATGAAAATATGAAGAATTTCTGTCACTATCACATTTAATATGAAGCCAGACTCTATTCATTACATATAACCATTTAAACCTACTTTAAAAAACTAGATTTAAATATAACAATACCCTTTTCATAGAAAAAGGTATATAAAAAGATGGCCTACTTAAAACTTATTCTGTCTGGCAGAGTAAAACATATTAAATATACATTTTTTCTGTAATAATTTTTTTAATCGTCGTTTTCTATGGAATAAACAAAGAAGGATTTTTCTTTGTAGGCTTAAATTTAAAAAAAAACCTATATTTTCTTCGTGTATTAAAATTAAAAAAAGTCAAAGAATATTGTTTGTATTTTTTTAAAGTGTTCATTGAAAGCTTTGCGATGTATATTGAAAAAAAGCATTTTATTTACAATTCAAATATTTGGATAACTAAAAATTTTTACTGTTTAAATTACAAGATTTATTTAATATCAAGTTTGAGTGAGACATTAATACAAAATATGCATATTTCATGTCAAGTATGGCAATTATGTCGATGTGTAAATTAAGCATTTTATTTAAATTATTTACATATTTCTGTTACCCAATATTTTTTTGTTACACATTTATAAGTCTTGCTCAGTTTTATATAAATTGCGCTCTGTTAATGTATTTAATTATTAGTTTAAAACGAAAGCGATGAGCTAAACCGGTCCTGAACTTAATGAATTAGTGTTTGCTTTCTTTTTATTTATTTTTCCATACTCGCTCCCTATTTGGAGCATAAAGCTGCCACACGGTGCCTCCAGGATTCTCTATCACCCGCCTACCTTCTCGCTTCCTCCCAGGTTACTCCCGTAGCTCCGATGAGTACATCCTATGGATAGTCATCAACGACCTTTCGGGAAGAGACAGGCATCCGCAGCACATGTCCAAGCTGGTTTGTCCTCTCTCTAATCTCCATATTCATGATAAAGTCAAACTACCGCACTCCTAATATTAGCCAAAAGCATCCGTTTTCAAAGCACAGTATACGGTTACCCTGTGATTTTGCAATGTGCCATACTCATCAGAAAGTCGTCGGAAAGCTATTCATGTTATCGTTTTTATTATTTCTAGGTCTTTCTTATCTTTCAAATCGTGTTTAGATCTTTTACAGTTATGAGAGAAGCATAACAATGCTTTAAGTAAGTATCTAGTTAAATTTAATTTAATAGAACTCATATCTCGCGCCTGACCTGTTTTGGGATAGAAGATACTTTATAAAAAATATTTAAGTCCCACCAAATGTTTGCAAATAAAATTAATTGGATGTCACAGGGTGCTAGTTTGCGACGAAGTTGGAAGACTTGGATACTGAAGATTTATGAACTTTTTTTTAAGTACAATTATGTCAGTTAAGGCTGTCAAAAGTTCAACCTCTTGGTTTAACCTTTAGCGCCCGAGTATTTTTTGCGAAATGTCCGCGCGACCCATAGCTCTAATAATAATAATTTTATTCCTAAAACAAGTCAGCCAATTTGGGTAAAATAAAAAGAATTAGCGAAATAAAAGACTGCTTATAATTGGACAAACGAACAAAGATTGGCACCGTAACTTAATCACTTTCCAATTCTCTAGGTAAACAAATAAACGTATCCATTTTAGTTACAGCTATCTTGAAACAAGATTTGGTCAGCCCCAAGGATAAATTCCTAGGTATAGAAAACAAATATGTATTCGCATTGAAATATATTGTATAGTGTGAATAAAGCTGATGTTTTACGGTATCTCAAATACATTATTTATCAAAGCTAATATTCATATGTTGAAAATTATTATCAGGATAATTCGATAGCAAAGTGCACCATAATCACTGGTCCCATACAGTACCTTAGGGTAAACGCAACTAAGAAAAGAGGCGATACAAGGGGTAAAATTGTTTAAATTTATGGTTTTTATGAATTTGCAACAAGTAAATTTTGTGTTGCTTTGGGTAAAATTGGGGTCAGTGCCCATCGTATGCCAGTTGCATAAAAAAAGATTGTTAAGATTCTGAGCGTTCTGAAAGAAAATTTCATTTCGCAATTTACAAAATCGTTGAACTATAAAACAATTGTTCGCTGAATTTAAGGATACAATTATAGGATAATATATGAAGTGTCTAAAAGCAAACACCGATTTAGTCCACGAAGTAACAGTAAAATATTTGTTTGTGCTTACAGCAGCTTCAGCTGTAACTTGTTTTTGTTCTAAACTAAAATTTGATCACTTTTATATAAACTTTTCACAGACCTTAAGATGCCCTGGATGCCCATACCACGTCTTGTTCTCATGAATTAAACTTGGAATCATCAGAGTATGACTCTTAGAAGATTTCGAGGATATATTCGCAAATGAATGGAATTGTGAAGGGTGCGCGGATTACTTTTTCCGCGACTGTATATGAACGTATTTTTGGTAGTTTTTGATAAAAAGTAGAATTTGCTTTTAGACACCTCATGTGCGTTGTGAACTCTTGTTAGTTTGTTCAATGAATATTATACTAGATAAATTGTTCATTGGAATTGATCGTACGTACTTGAATGAGAACACATTAAGATAAGAATATAATGTTCGCTTACTTCTGTTAATTAATTCCACACAATGCATTATCTTTTATGAGGTTTGAACAATATTTTCGGCTATTTTTGAGTATTATAAAAACATTGTGCTCAAATTTCCATCACATTTTTCTCTTCAGATTTTTTAACGGACGATGTAGAATAAGAAAAAAATGAATTTAATATCCACAAAAAATAACGATGATTTAATCACTTTTACCCATGCGGCCCTCAAACATTCTGAAAATTTATAAGCTGGCCTTTCTGCCGAAAAAATTGTTTATCACTGAATTGACATATCTGAGTTAAAAGTTTGATTAACAGATTCATTTATGTAATTTTAATTGTTTGAATTTTGTACTTATACATTAGTAAAGTCGCTAACGACCCAGGCTTTACGTTTCAACATCTTCAGGCATTTAAGGGGCACGAATGATCTTAAACTTACACGTCGTAAATAGTGTGTAACGTTTATATAAAGGAATAAAAGTAAGTCAGTAAGTTGAATTGCCATCATCGCAATCTGAATGAATTAGAAAATGTATTGAAGTTATTTTATTTGTAAATTGCAATTTTCACGTATTTCAAATGTGATATTATTAAAATTATTATCAGCTAATTGTGTAGATTCACCGTTGAGCATCTTCTAACATTTCAAGTCAAAGTATCGCTTTAAATATTATTTTAAAATTCATTTAAACAAAACCAAATTTGAATGAAAATTGATGTGTATTTTCAATGTGATATCGTATCGATCCGAAATTAATTACCAGCTAATGGAAATGAACATTCATTTAATAGGTGTGTTTTATCCGACGTAATGCCATTAAGCATCTCCAGTCGAAAACCAAAGTTATTTTTTGTACCATGTCCGCTCCCATCTTGGAGCAAATATACTCCTCACGAAGGGATGGAAAGAATACGAAGACTAGGATAGGACTCGTGGTTAGCTAATTTTTGGGATCGGAAAGCTTGGTGGGAAGGAATTTTTTATGGCGCAAGCGCCCATTGTCTTCGATTCGATTCGATTTATCGACTGAAATCTGAATCTGAAAATCTGCTCATACCGGGAATCGAACCCAGGCGGTCAGTCACGAAAGTCAACGGCTTTGACCACTGCACCACGCACCGGAAAAACATACTTTAATTACACAAATTCAAATTTATTTACTGAATACTCTCTCTACAAGTCGAGAATGCTACATTATAGAGCGAAAAAAATATCAAGCTTTAAGTAGACCTTCGTTCAAACTTTCTCGTTTGACGATACCGGTCCTGACCATAATACAAAAATCTTGTATATTTAAAAAAAAATGTTGAATCAGTGTCACTATGCATCGCTCGCTGGGATTGAAAAAGTTGGAAGGGATATTAAACAACACAAACACTCATTGCCTCACTACTGACCATCGCACCATAGACCGGGCATGTTATTTAATAATTATAAAATCAATGCTTTGGCGTCCAGTAGCTTGAATGTTTACATGGCCTGCCATTGAAATTCATATCATGCATTAATATTCATGGCATGAGAATTGCATGTCCATATCAGCATAGCGTTTGGTGAAATAATAGCTGGCTATTGTAATTATTGTCAATAGCATGCTCTCCATACATTTCCACAAGAATACTGTACGCTATTAATGGTAGTATTGTAAAGCAAATGTTCCATTGCTGTGATATAGATTTCGTGGAATACATAATCCTCAACAGTTGATACTATCAAAAGAACAGATTACAATTTTCGTAAAATGTAGATTTTATGACGCGAGTTTAAACCAGGGCTGTGGAGTCGGTCTAAAAAAGTCCGACTCCGACTAAAAAAAGGTTAATATTGTCACTTTTTTCCGCTTATTTTCCTATTTATGTGTATTCAATTAAATATCATCACTATCAATGCGGCCAAAAGTCAAATTTGACATATTAATTGCAAAAATAAAAATTTCAAACTTTTCAAAATTTCCAATTCCGAGTACGACTCCGACAAAAAAGCTCCGACTCCACAGCCCTGGTTTAAACCCCTCATTTCGGAGGCAAATTTATTTGTCATACTTATATTTACAAATTTGTATATTTAAATGGAGCATAACAAATCTAATTAATGGATGTTGTTACTAGTCGACATATTAAGATAAATTAAATGTTACTAGATGCTTGCTGGTTTATGAATACCACTAGAAAGAAAATAATATGTTACGTTAATATATTATATCAAAGAGACATGTCAATAAGAGGAGTGTATACAATCACTTTCTTGCCACAACCAATATGAAGAGATTAGTTTTTTTTTAAATAACTAGTAAGCCAAAGCATCGAATATAAAGAAATTTAATTGATCTTTGGAAAAATAGGTAACTTTGATTATTGGTGAATGCTTTTTTTTGGCTCTCCTGAAAAGAAGTGAAATTGAGTTAGGTTTCTTAGTCTATAAAGGGTTGTTATGTCTGTATGCTATAATGACTACTAATTATTTGGTCAGCTTCTAATTCGATAAATGGTCAGTTATAAATACTTAAAACGGTCAGTTAAAAATAATAAATGGTCAGTTAAAATAATAAATGGTCAGTTAATAAAAAATTTGATCAGTGTTTTATTGTAAAATGGTCAAAATAACCGTTTTTAATAAATAAATAACCATTAAAATATATTACTGACCGTTTTATTAATTACTGACCACATTTACACTGATACAATGACAACAGACCGTTTATAATATTAACTGACCATTTTGATTTTTTACTGACCATTTATTTATTTAACTGACTAAAACTTGAATTATTTACTGAGCCATTAAATACACGCCTGCTGTAATTGCATCATTGTATCACACCACCATTCATGTGCTAAACTCCGTTTTGACTTTCATTATAATTTATCATGATCATTGTTTTTTGATCACTGTGTTTTGATAGGAAAATAGAAAATGACAACATATTATTCCATCGGTTGTTTTTCTAGTATTATAGTTTCACTTCTTTGAAAAACATCGTCAGACTAAAATTCATACGTAGAGTTGATTCCTTTGTTATAATTAAAAATCTCACGATATAGTTATTCTGGTAGTTCTTCTCGAAGCGTAGCAAAGATGGAGCTTTTTTATGTAACTGCGAGTGTCTTGTTGATCAAGACTTGATTGCGTTAGTTTAAAAGTGCAGAAATAAGTCTCTCTATATAGATTTAAATGTTTCTCATTTTGACGATTGATAGTGTAAAATATTTCGTGCTTAAACTTACATATATGAAACTCTAAAATATATCATTTTGTTTATTTGAAAAATATCGTCAAACATTTTGGCTGTTTCAGTATTGCATTACGTAATAATTGACAACTATTTGTATTTGCTGTTTATTATTCAGCGTTTCGCAACAGTAGGGTCGCAACTCTCAAAGTTACCCTAAAAGAGCATTTGTGCTTGTGAGTGTCAGATTTTGATATCATTAAAAACTTATTTAAACGTATTTGTATTTTTATCCAAATTTAATAACCAATAAGAATTGAATTTAAATTACACAATTCCTACTTTTTTTGCAGTACAATAGCTATCTATTGTATATTTATGATTTGTTTTTTACATAGTCACTGGACTACTAAGTGTTTCTATGGGTTGATTCTTTTTTAGTTCATTCATTTTCACATTTCCATTTACAGATATAATAAATATTATTATTTTTTTTCGATGGTTTCGGCGGTAACTTTGTGGAAGTTCATTACTCATTACTCAAGCAAACTTTGCGATAGTAAGTCTGAAGATGCCTCTGAAAGAGGCGAAACACATGTCACAGTTAGTTAAACAATACGTGGAATAATCAAAGTAATTTAAATTTTATATATAATAAATATTATAACGATTTTGGTGTAAAATAAAACTTTAGGGATTTTGGAACAAAGGCACTGACAAGTGAAACAAAATTTTAAGAAGATATATCCAATTCATATTGCATCATATGAAGTTCATTTATATGTATAGATTCGATTAAATCTCGTTGGCTATCATTTTTTTACCACTCACAAAGTATACGTGTTTCCAAATCACAAGATTATCCAACTTTGTGGAAGTTCATTTTTTTTTGGCCTATAAGTCTGAGGATGATCTGAAAAACGTGAAACACGAGTTACGAATAGTTTTGAATAGATAATTCTATAAAAACTGTTTATAGCTCGGTCGAAAAAGCTTATTTTGAGACAGTAAAGAAAGCAAGATAAGACTATAAAATGATTGATTGACTAATCGCTGCTACTACACTCTATTTTTAGGATCGGATGAGTGAGAAGATATTTAGAAAGCATATGTATCCATGCCTTTCCCACATAAATCTTTAAATCGATTGTAAGATAAAATATAATGCATTTAATTAAGAATTTCGACTGAGGGCGTTTAATTGAATTTCAATATCAAATTTGAATCTTTTAAATTGTGTATTTTTCCATGAGTTTTGTCGCTAACAACCCGAGTAAGTACAGTAGCCTCCCGGTTAAGTACGCATATTGAATCAAAGGGTATTGTGCGTACTTAACCGGGAGGTGCGTACTTACGTATTTTAAGGCCCGCCCCCTTTCTTTTCTGCACCTCTCCTACTTACATTAAAAAATATGGTGCAATATGGTAAATATGATGCAATAAGGTATAAATATTGCGCAATAATGTCAGTGCTATCAGAAAGTTTCTATGGAAGTGCTTATGGACAATGCACCAGGACATTTTGAGGCATTTAAACGAGATAATGTGGAGGTTGCATTTTTCCCACCTAATTGCACATGCTGGAAACAGCCATGTGATATGGGAATTATTGCAGCCCTGAAAAAGCGAAATATTTGTATCTCAAAGAAGTCCTTAACTATTATGAAATGGATGATGGTTTAAAAAGCATCAAAGCAGTTCAAGGAAAACAGCTTTCAAGGGGTGCAGCTGGTGTTGCATATGGAAATGCAGCACATTTATTAGATGCTGCCAATTTTGTTAAGGAGGCATGGGACGCCATCTCAGCAGAGACAATCGCGAACTCTTTTGCCAAAACCGAGATAATGACCCTTACACCCGTTCCTGTTGAGAATTCTGAGAACGAATGGATCAATGAAATCATTACAATGTTTGCAAAAGTAAGCATTGAAATTGACGTCAACGATGCTATAAACTTCGAAAGAATTGACGAGGAAAACACTGAAGAATATGTTCAGGAAATTCTCAAAGATGTGGACGATGTTTTGGAAGATGTGAAAGAAGTACCGGATGAAAGCCACTTATCTGACGATTCCGATCTGGAAAACAACGAATGTCTAGTCAAGTTTGAAGGCTTTGAAAACTTGTGTGAAATGGCAATAAATATAGAAAATCAGCTTTTATGCCCAGTTGTTAAAAATGCAGCAGGAGCTGATTACAACGATCTTCTATGCTCTTTTGAAATTTTTCAAAAAAAAATAATAAAAATAGCATCAATTTCAAAAAAAATCAAACAATAAAAACAATGTGCAGTTGACACTTATATAAAAATGTAAATTTGTTTTTTTCTCTTTGTATAATAGTTAATTGTTATCTTAACTGTTTTCCATTTTATAAAATAATTGTGTTCAGTTTTCTTTAATTTTTTGCATAATAAATATTGATCCAAGTTTTTTGCCATTTTTCATGCGTACTTAACCGGGATGCGTACCACATTTTTTGCGTACTTAACCGGGAGGTTACTGTAGTATTTACATTAAAAAATCCCGATAATTATAAACAAACTCACTTTATTCATTGAAACTCAAATTCGCTAATTCATATTTTAATAGCAAGTTAACTTAGTCATCTACTTTTATTTTTGTTTATGTTACAGTGAGACTGTATTCTCAGTGAAAATTTACATTTGAAAAGTAATAGATTTGTATGATAACATGATTTCACTGGTCACGATCAGGGAAATTAATGGCCCAAGTCGATGTTTTTCCGGCCTAAAATTTTGGTTTGCTTCAATGAAACAAAATCAGCAAGTAGTCCCTTTCATGAAAAGAGACCCAAAGAAAACACAGACAAACATAGGACTGAAGATAGGGCGGTCACATTTAATTTCAATGACAGCTAAGAATATATTTTCACTGTGACGATAAAAACTGTTTACAACGCGTCAGTTCTACATCCGTTCACTTGAAATGCCTGAAGATGCCGAAAGGCGAGACCCGGTTCGTTAGTGACAAAAGTCATGTATTCCATGAAAATTCAAACGATTTAAAATTGAATATTATTCCAACTACGACGTGAAATCCACAATACTTATTGAATTAAAAAGGCATTTTAATACTATTTTTGAAATAGAATATGACCTAATAAAAAGTGACTTTATTATGAAAAACAATCTTTAAAAGACACGACGTGCCAAATGTTATAGAATCACTGTGAAAGCTGAACAGTTCAAACACATGAAACAACACATGCGTTCTAGCCAAATAATACCTTACGACTATAATAATACCCCTCTAGAATACATTAAACTACGCAATTAATTTTAAGGTTCCACTTGTCTTGACACGTGCGCCCGAAGCATACAGTTGATTACTTACTGCTATTATAACACTAAATGATCATTTCAGATCTCGCTCATAATATAATTAAACTTTTAGCCCGGAGATATTACGTACTCATGATAAAATAACATAGTAATTTGGTATTTTGTTTTAATTTTAGCAAGCAATTAATTTTGAGTGATTAGCTGCGTATTTATCGTAAAATTAATGAGGTTTGAGAATGCAATTAATCACATAATTAAGTCACAAGGGATGAAAAACGAACATCCAATTCCTGTGGGTAATTAAGTTGCATGATTTTGTCTATTTAATTTCTTATCGGTAAAACCTATTTGTTAAATTAAACATCAGTAGAAATGATAGTCTTTTATAAATTGCATTCATTAAGTAAATGTACTAATTTTCTTCAATATAGAGCAAGAATATATTGTAGCGAAAACTTTGGCAGACCTTTAAAATTGGTATGTATTTAATGGGTCAGTAACTAATTCAAGTTTTGGTCAGTTAAATAAATAATTGGTCAGTTAAAAATCAAAGTGGTCAGTTAATATTATAAACGGTCAGTTGTCATTGTATCAGTGAGAATGTGGTCATGAATATATTTTAATGGTTAGTTATTTATTAAAAATGGTTAGTATTTAATTTAAATAGTCAGCTATTTTAAAAAAATGATAATTTTTCGTTTGACTGCTTTGAATTTGATCAAATATGGTCGTAATAGGCAAATTTATGACATGTTCTATTTATTTTAACTGACCATTTATTATTTTTACTGACCATTTAATATTTTTAACTGACCGTTTTAAGTATTTATAACTGACCATTTATCGAATTAGAAACTGACCAAATAATTAGTAGTCTTTAAAATTTAGTGATATTGAATGATGAAATATATGAAATTCATTTTCAAGCATGAATCAAAAAATATCATATTATAATGAAATAACCATGAACTCTTTTATTTAACCATAAAATAACAATTTAAATCTGCATACTAACCAAAGGCAACTATATGGTCAGTATCTAATTCGATAAACGGTCAGTATGTTATTGGAATATGGACATTTTTTGTAAAAAGGTTAGTAGTTATAAACGGTCTATTATTAGTAGCGGTAAGACAATTTGGTTTGGGTTCGAAAATAATCAAACATTTCGTTAGCCATAAGCTTGGTAACAAATTTGCTTCTTACTACCATATTTGATCGATCTCACAATTTGTCAATCTAAAACAAGCCATTTAAAATGACTGACCACTTAATTCAATTAAAAATCGTTTTACATAAATGACTTAACGTTTCATTTAATAACTGGCCACATTCATAATGATTTAGTGGATACTGACAGTTTTTAATATTTACCGAAAATTTTGACATATTACTGACCATTTAATTTATTTACTGACCAACACTCAAATTGGATAATGACCCTTTAATTTCACACCCTTACATTTTCAAACATTCCAAGGGAGTTGAAGTTATAATCAAAAATAATCATGTAATAGGTATATTATTTTCATATTTTCGATGGTTTCGGCGGTAACTTTGTGGAAGTTCATTTTAATATAAAATTTAAAATAACTTTGATTATTCCACGTATTGTGTAACTAACTGTGACACGTGTTTCGCCTCTTTCAGAGGCATCTTCAGACTTACTATCGCAAAGTTTGCTTGAGTAATGATATTATTTTCTGTACAATTATATTGTTACATTCAGGGCTGTGGAGTCGGTTAATATCGTCACTTTTTTTCCCTAATTTTCCTATTTATGTGTATTCAATTAAATATCAACCCTATCAATGCGGTCAAAAGCCAAATTTGACATATTAAATGCAAAAATAAAAAGTTCAAACTTTTTTCAAAATTTCCGACTCGAGTACGACTCCGGCCAAAACGCCGCGCCGGCTCCGACTCCGACTCCGACTCTACAGCCCTGGTTACATTTATTAACAGTAACAGTGAGTATAATATACTCTGATTCATTCCAGAAACCTTTTCTATTTCATTAATTATTATGAACTCATTTCATCAACCGTAAACGAAAAACAATTTTGATTTAATTTGTTTCTCAAATGAGATTCATTTAATTTATAAGACTCTTATTTCAGAGAATGAATAGTTTGCCAACAGAGATTTAAACATTGGTGTATGTTTCAAATTTAATATTTCAAATGTTTTGTATTTTCGAATTAATTTAGAGCAAAGACACGGGTTGGCAGAAATGAAATAAACGTATTTAATCATTGTGTGAAATCAAGACAATGAAGAAAGGTTTTGTAAAACTGAGAACTAAATTAGAAAATATATTTCTAAAGGAAGTCAGGATTTAACCTTTAAACGCCCAAGCATTTTTTGCGAAATATTCGCGCGACCCATAGCTCTTATAAAAATCATTTTTTACAC
The DNA here is from genome assembly GCA_028554975.1 of Himalopsyche kuldschensis. NCBI lineage: Eukaryota > Metazoa > Arthropoda > Insecta > Trichoptera > Rhyacophilidae > Himalopsyche > Himalopsyche kuldschensis. Next base: position 19,525,321 of record JAHFWI010000010.1, on the reverse strand, counting down.
TTTCTAATTCTCTAGTTAAAAAAATAAACGAATCCATTAAGCTACAGCTATCTTGAAAAAAGAATCGGTCAGCCCAAAGGATAAATTTCTAGGTATGAAAAAAAATCCACAATTGTAATATAATATGTATATTGTGTGAACAAAGCTGATTTATTACGGTCCTTCGGATATAACACAACGCATATCCTAAGAGTTAACCTTTTAACGGAGATGTTTATATTCCTCATTTTGAAAAAAATATTTAACGAAACCGAAAATAAGACATTATTTATGAAAATTAATATTCAAATGTTGAAAACTATTTTTATAAATCAGTGTAATCCGATAGCGAAATGCACCGTAATCACTAGTCCCATACGGGACCGGCTGTACCGGGACGGTTAATTAAGAGGTTTATGTGAATAAAAAATGATGGCAGGAAAAGGAAATGGAACAAAACATGATCTCTATGGCGTAGTAAAATTCTTTTAAAAATCCTTTGAATACATGCTTAGGTAGGAAACAAGGAGATTGCCGTTTCACGGCGTGATAATATGGTTTACTCACTTGTCCAAAACAGACATTTCCCCCAGCATTTTTGTGGTATAAATATAATTCTTATATATAAAACCGAAACGGCGTATGTCTGTGGGTCTGTAATTCCCTTTTGCATTGTTGGTCATTAAGTTGCCATAAAAACGAATATGAAAGAAAATATGTTTGAATTTTTATCGACGAAGACATTTAGTCAAAATGTAATAAATTAGTCTTCTACTGTACTTTTTCCGGCTTTTATTAATATAATAATGTTTATTATTTACGTGAAGGTATTATTTGACATTTCTTTGACAGCAAATTAGATTTTTTCCTTGAATTTGGACATTTTAATAGGCGAGAATGGGGCTGTCATCAAATTAAATAAAGTTGGTGATTTTATTTTAACTCTATTTTGGATGTTAGATTTTGTGATATAATTATGTCGAATGATATAACATTAAATAATTATTGGTCGCTTAGTCCGAGCGACGCCGGGTAGCAATACTAGTATAATATAAAAATCCTCCTATTCGAGTGGGAATCATTTAGCTTTTAAAGTATTGGAAATCGCAAAGTGTCTTTATGTAAATAAAAATATTTTTCGATTTCGAACAAATAAAAAGAAAATTGAAACAGTGATTTAAGTTGTGTTCCGTGTTTTTTTTGTCGCTGTTGAACGTTTTCAATTCCATAACGGAAAAGTTTTTTCTATTTTAATATTGTATTATAATGATTTTTCCATCTCGCAACTGGAGGTAAAGGTTTTATATTTATGACGCGAGAAAAAATTGTTTCCGTAAAAAACGTTTTGGCTAAAACATTTTTTTCTTTTCCTAATGTCAAATAAAAAGAAAAAAATACTCATTAATCGTTATCAGCCTTAATATAAAGTTTTAAATAACTTTGATTATTCCACGTATTGTGTTAATAATTGTGTGTGACACGTGTTCCACCTCTTTCACTGGCATCTTCGCACTTACTATCGCAAAGTTTGCTTAAGTAATAAAGCAAGATTGATTCTGAAATTTTAAAATGATGAATTACAAAAAGAAGAATGGGATTTTTCATTTATATGAGACGCAAGAATGGTCTTATGCAATCAATTGGGAAAGGTTAATCCCATTGGAAATAAATTAAACAGTTGTGAGCCACCTGTTCTATTTAGAGTTTTATTTAATAATACTCAATTATGTACATTAAAAAAAAATAATATTTGTGAAACTTTTAAAACCTTTTATTAACTTCGCGGAGTAACAATTTCTACTTTACTATTCTCATAAAAATATGTTTTTTTTCTATTACATGATTTGCAAATTCGTAAAAAAATGTTACTTTTTAGTGATGTTTTGTGTTTTTAATTCTAATATTTATTTTTAGACCTGTCTGCCCAACATAAGAAACTTGGCAGTCTCCACAAGAGAAGCGATAGATACCATTCTGTGACGATGATTATACGGGTAAATTTTAAGTATTTGGAGTAATAAAACTATCCGATTGAAAGTCCGAAGATGCTTCTGAAAGATACGAAACACAATAAGTAACACAATATGTGGAATAATCAAAGTTATTTTATTTTTAAATAACTCCCTCAAAGTTACCGCCGAATCGATCGAAAGTGTTATCAGTCTTGCTCGAGATCTGACTGTAAAAAAGTACTGATATGTACAATCAAAACACTTGTGTTATTATGTTATCAAGATTTTAGTAGGTACATAGTTGGAACTTGCAAATACAATGATAAATATAGATCAAATCTAAAAGAATGTATTCATAGGTAAAATTGTTTTTCTGCTAATTTATTTCAGCTTGATTGATTCACAGATAGAAATTGTTGCATTTAAACTACAGAGCCGAGAATAAATCCATAAGTTATCTAAGAAATTCTGCAAACACGATAGCTTCATGGTTATGTGGCACAATTATCTGCACTTAAAAGCTTTTGAAAGAGCAGGTAGATCTGATGTCATATTATTTATAATTATTGAAACTATATAATGCAAAAGCTTTTAGCACACGGTGTTTAAGTCTTGGAAAGTCTTGCATTTTGTAAAAGGTGTTACTTTGTCAGTAAATGTACGGATGGGTAGTACTACTATGGTTATAAAACCTATTTCCATTAAGTATAATACAAAAGTGTATTTCTTTGAAGTAGCTCTCGTGTAGAATATGCACTCAGTTCTCCTAATATTTTGTTATTAAAAAAACGTATTTTTTTTTTGTAGATTTTGATTGAAGTACCATTAACTTGGTAGAATTCCATAAAAATAAGGTGAAAAAAATCTTTTTAGTTCTACAAATATTGTTAATTATATACATTTAGATATAACAGCTTCAGCCGATACAACGATTTATTTTCACCAGGTGGTTTTTAGTCACCATCATGATTAAATGTCACCCACCGATCGTTTTTCTTCCTCCCATGACATGCACGCATTCCTCAGTTCCAAAGATTCTGCATCATATAGATCAGTCTTTTACATGCGTCGGTGAAAATTGGAAAAATATTCCGCGTACCGCATCTACCAGATAAATATTTTGCACTTACTGATTTTCACTTTTTGAAGACACTGGATAAAGAACACTGATAAATGTAATACTTCTTCCAGACCACCAGGATCATACCAGTCGGATGAAGAAGAAAGCAGAGTAAGCGCTTTTAAGAGGCATCCGTAGAACATGACAGCCAGTTCCATAGTCGTTGCTCGTAGCCACTAACGTAACATCGACATCGAAAGTCAGAGCTCATATTATTTTTAATTTGAAACAGAGAAACATGAGTTTATTTATTTCTTAGTCAATATTTGGAGCGCTGAATTTTAAAACGAAAAGTATGCGCTAAGATGCATAGTATTTTGAATAAGCCACGAAAAAAACTTCTGAATATTTTTTGTACCGACAATTTTTTTCCATATGCTCTACCATTATCAAGCATGTGAACTCTTACTGGAGTGAATCAACAAGAAGTGCTTGGTACTCAGGTTCTCAACCACTAGGACAGGACAAGTGGTTATCTAATCGATGTCTGTACGTGCCTTCTTCGGTATCGGATGGGTGCTGGAGGACTTGATTGTAAATTAGAAAACGCAAAAATTTTTGCTTTCCGTAAGAAGACATTCCATGTATCCACGTCTCTAAATATAAATCAATAGTTTATTGATCACTTTTAAGGTGTTCACTGTCAATACTAGGTGGAAAGGCATTATAATAAAAATAATAAAACATTTTTAGTACTTTTTTCCACATGAGATTTATTTCATCAGGACCGGTTTCGCTCATGGCGAGCATTATCAACTGATAAGGAATACAATAAAACAGTGGTATTTATGCAAAAGTTAAGTATGAAAACAAGGTATGACAAACAATTGGTAAATCAACTAAGCAAATAAATTAAAGCAAATTACAAGAAAAATAGACTAAAATTAAAATGTTCAAGACCTCTTAGCCCCCAAAAACGTCCTTGGCCAACAGATGTGAAGTTTTTTATTTATACTATTTGGTTATGTAATTTTAATTATAATGATTATATTTTTGAAGAAAGGAAAGTCGATAACATTGTAATTTAAAACATTTTTAGTACAAATTCCAAAAATTAATTAAGACCTTTCACTCATGGCGAGCATTGTCAACTGATAAGAAATACAACAAAACAGTGATATTTATACAAAGTTTAATTAATAATTACAAGGTATGACAAACAATTTGTAAATAAAGCAAAACTAAGCAAATAAATTGAAGCAAATTGTAAGAAAAATAGATTACAATTAAAATGACCACTTAGCAATGCAAGCTATTACATCAAAAATCGATGATGCTTATCCAATAAATTGTATGTGTGATAAGTATGTTTCATTATTTTTATTATAATGCCATTCCACCAAGTATTGACGGAGAACACATTAAAAGTGATCGATACCATTGGTTTTTTGGTGTCTTCTTCCATTGTCGATTTTTGTCAATCAAAATCTCTTGTTTCTCTACTGTATTTAGTTAAGTCAATAATATTTGTTTTCTTTTTTAAGCCAATACCGATTGCCATAGACTTTTCTTCATCCTTTTTTATCTACATATGTAAACAGAGCCACCTCGAGTGGGATATGGAAATTATGTTATGTTTGCAACCTTGCTAAGGTGGTGGCTTTTAATACAAATATAGTCGCTACACCATATTCTGTGATTTGACAAATATCAAAGTTCAGACAGTTTTATCAAAGATGCTGCTGCTCAAAAACCCATACATTGTCTCTATTAACTATTCAAAATAGTATGTAAACTTAACGTAATATAATAAGATTAACAAAGATCAATTAAGTCCCAATAAGAATGATTCATTATTTTATGATACATTTTAATGACAAAATCTGAAGAAAATATATTTTTAAAACACCGAAACTTTTGAATTTTGACATTACATTTTTAGAACTATATTTGTTTTTTCCCCCATAGATGGCAAATCTAGTACACTGGCGACATCTATGCTGCGTACTGCAATGCTCGATTAAGAAATTTTCATGACGAGATGGCCTCTAAAGAACTTTCATTCAATAAATATCTCATACCCATCGTTTTTGTTTACTGAACAAATTTATAGAAATACAACAATACATTTGTATAGTGGTCAGATTGATGCACAAAACTTTATTACTCAATTAAATAAATTAGTGATAAAACCTGCTCTTATAAGGGTTCAAAATTATTTTTTCCCCAAAGAAACTGGGGATGGTCGAAGGAAAGGTCTCGCTGTAAGCTTTACATAACCCTGTTTAAAAAAAATCAATGGAAGGGAAATAAAAATGGAGTTCATTCATTAAATCAAATTTATGAAACTCTGTGTGGGATACTAGACCTTAAACTCCACAATCGAAGCCAAAGAGATTTAGTCGACCATGGACAAAAATGCCCTTATTTTAAAAAAATCTTTAAAAAAGTCGTAATGTTGCCATGCCACTGTGGAGCGTTACAGAATGAGATATTTTTTTTACAATACAGATTGTCATCTATGGATCTTTACAAATGAATTTGATTCTCTGTTCGTGGCTTTTTTTAGAAAAGGTTAATTTGCTTTAGTGGAAAGATATCATCAAACAATATTCATAACTACATAATGATTTTGAAGTCCGGTTTCACTTACCGTGATCATTTACTTAAGTAAAGTAAACGAGGACCAGAATCAATACAAAATAATAATACAAATTTCTAGGTGTTATCATCATCATAAATAAGTATATAAAGTAAAAGCGAATTACTTAACTTAAATAAAAAATATTTGCTTATTAGACAATGAATTTATTTAGATAAAGACTGGTTTCGATCATCCAGAGCATTTTCAACTAAAAAAGTACAGAGCTATTGTTAGTATTGATAGTGAACACAATAAAAGTGAATTACTGAAACTATATAATATTTGAAATAACTTTAATTAATCCACGTATTGAATATGAATTACAATACGCGGAATAATCTAAATAAGTTATTTTATATAAATATGAACATCTTTAAAGTTACCGCCAAATCCATCGAAAGTGATATTGAAATTCCACCAAGTAACTACGGTTGAAATCCTAAATTATAGTTCGTTTCAATTTTGAACCTTCCCCATACCGTCTGTTCAAGTTCATTTGTGTTAATTTTCTGATTTGAAAGAAACCTATTTGATTTGATTTTAAGTTAAACTATTATGATTTTATTTTAAGTTAAAAGTATATTAAGATAAGACAATCTATATATTTAAGAAATACGTCTTGCTCGCTTGGCTTCTATCACGAAAAAGGGACGAATTGAACCGCGTGTTAACTGACGTTGAAGTTGAGTTGACAGCTAACCGGATGAGCACATTACATTACTTTCGAACCAATTGTTTTACACGTAGACTAGCTTCATTTAATTCCTTATTCCAACAATTTGCACACTTGTAAAGCCTGAAGATGCCGAAAAGTGAAATCTATAAAGGTTATCGGCAAAACTCTCTCCGTGAAAATTTTTAAAATCAAACGATTCAAATTTACTAAAACTATGAAATGTAATAGATACTCTTGCATATCTTGTATGTTTTTAAATAACTCATTTTCAATTCTGCTAGCACTATGAATGTAGAGAATTTTTTTTTTAAATGTAGAGGATTAGAAATTTGAATGTAGAGAAACCTTTTCTGTGCGGATTGCGTTGTGAAATGCGGCCATAAAACACAAGCTGCATAAACACAACGGGTACCGGTGGAAAACTAGCTAGTGCAACGGGGGCTCGATTTTGTTGAACATAATATAGCATGTCCAACAAAAACGTACTTAACCAACAGATGTAAAGTTTTTTATTTATACTATTTGGTTAGGTAATTTTAATAATAATGATTATATTTTTGAAGAAAGGAAAGTCGATAACATTGTAATAAAAATAATAAAACATTTTTAGTACTTTTTCCACATAAAATTAATTGGGTCAAGACCGGTTTCGCTCATGGCGAGCATTGTCAACTGATAAGAAATACAACAAAACAGTGATATTTATACAAAGTTTAAGTAATAATTACAAGGTATGACAAACAATTTGTAAATAAAGCAAAACTAAGCTAATTGCAAGGAAAATAGATTACAATTAAATTGTTGAAGACCACTTAGCAATGCAAGCTATTACATCAAAAATCGATGATGCTGATCCAATAAATTGTATGTGTAATAAGTACTAAAAATGTTTCATTATTTTTATTATAATGCCATTCCACCAAGTATTGACGGAGAACACCTTAAAAGTGATCGATAACATTGGTTTTTTGGTGTCTTCTTCCATTGTCGATTTTTGTCAAAAAAATCTCTTGTTTCTCTACTGTATTTAGTTTAGCCAATAATATTTGTTTTCTTTTTTAAACCAATACCGATTGCCATAGACTTTTCTTCATTCTTTTTTATCTACATATGTAAACAGAGCCACCTCGAGTGGGATATGGAAATTATATTATGTTTGCAACCTTGCTAAGGTGGTAGCTTTTAATACAAATATAGTCGCTACACCATATTCTGTGATTTGACAAATATCAAAGTTTAGACAGTTTTATCAAAGATGCTGCTGCTCAAAAACCCATACATTGTCTCTATTAACTATTCAAAATAGTATGTAAACTTAACGTAATATAATAAGATTAACAAAGGATCAATTATTTAAGTCCCAATAAGAATGATTCATTATTATTTTATGATTTAGTCTAAATAATGCCAAAATCTGAAGAAAAATATATTGAGATAAAACACCGAAATCTTTTGATATTTTCTTCTATTTCATTATACATTTCCGTTTCTATATTATTATTATAGTTCAACGTTTCACCCATAGATGGCAAATCTGTTTATACCGTACACTGGCGACATCTATGCTGCGTACTGCAATGCTCGATTAAGAAATAACCATAACTGCTACTCCAAAGAAAAGCTGAGCTTTTCATGACGAGATGGCCTAAAGAACTTTCATTCAATAAATATCTCATACCCATCGTTTTTATTTTACTGAACAAATTTATAGAAATACAACAATACATTATGTATAGTGGTCTTTTCCAGATTGATGCACAAAACTTTATTACTCAATTAAATAAAAATTAGTGATAAAACTCCGCTCTTATAAGGGTTCAAAATTATTTTTTCCCCAAAGAAACTAGGGATGGAAGGAAAGGTCTCGCTGTAAGCCTTTCGCTCTCACTACACCCTGTTTAAAAAAATCAATGGAAGGGAAATAATTTTTGAAATCGCAGAGTTCATTCATTCGAAATTAAATTTATGAAACTCTCTGTGTGGGATACTAGACCTTAAACTCCACAATCGAAGCCAAAGAGATTGATAGTCGACCATGGACACAACATGCCCTTATGTAATAGTTAACGAGCAAACAAATAGTTGATAGCTTAACCCTTAAGATGCTCGTGACGTCCGATATACGGACTGCCACTGTGGAGCGTTACTTTGAATGAGATATTATTTTTTTCAATTTAAATACTAGTATTGTCATCTATGGATAAGCGCCTTCTATTAATTATCGAACATATCGCTGGAATAAAGGTACTTTCTTCGATCAAAAGCAGGGTTCCCGCAATTCATTGAATATTCTTTATCCACGCTTGCTAGTTCGCGACGCGTTAACTGGCGTTATGTTACTTGATCATTTATTTGCGTTGTAAATAAGATTTTTCATTTATTGCTTATTAGAATTTGAATACATATTGAAGCTATTTTAGAACAATGTATGGTGTTGTGATAAGTATACTTGTGCATAGATTTTCGCGAAATTGGATAAGAATAAGTATTTGAACCGGTTTTGATTGATGCCTATTATATGTTTGCTGAAAATATTTTTTCTATTGAATATTCTATTTTTTAACTATATTGAAATCTTGGATTGTTGTAGGACTAACAAGGTCAAAATATAATACAAAATATATGTGGAAGAAATTCTAAATTTTTTAAAAATATTAATAGCACATAAATATAGCATCGGATGATTGCAGTTGAGGATTACGGCTGTGAATAATATGCCTTTTATATTTTTCGTACGAGATAATTTTTACGACATTATTCAAAACGCACAAAAGCTGACCTAATTTTTAATAGCAGGGCCCATACGACAACACACGTTTACCATTTAAATTAGCGCACACAATAGGCCCTCCTTTGTGAATTTTATCAGTTGGAGTTATGGAATCATATATTTTATGTTTTATTAATTCAACAGTCCCGGAATATTTGATATTTGAAACGTATAGCATCAAAAGTAGAACAATGCAATATTTTTCAAAACTGAACTAATGCTGTCAAATTGTTCTTCTGGTCAAAGTGTATGTCTAGGAAAAAATATTTGTGAAAAAATCAATGTTTGTTTGATTGTTCGTATTTTATGCGTTGCAATACCGTTCATTCGATTGCGATAAAACTTTGTCAACTTATTGCTTGCACTTGCGAAAAGATTATAGACATAGTGAAATCTAACTTACAGTAGGTCCTTTATATAAAAATCAATGTTTATTCATATTTTATGCGCTGCCAGATCGTTCATTTTGACAACTTATTGTTGTACTTGCGCAAATTTTATAGGCATAGTGAAATTAACTTTCACTAGGTGGCGCGTGTGTCGTACCATAGACAATCGGCAAAAGTCAAACATCAAAAATGTCATCGATAACGATCAATGTTAATGAAATTATTTATCTAAAATATTGTACATCCGAAAGCACTTCAATAAACACAAACACTTTCTTTCTTTGAGTGGCATGCAACGCTTGCCGGGTACCGGCTAGTGTTGTATAAGTACGTCAAAGAAAATGATGGTTGGTATGAACATCAGAACGGTTCACGACTTTGAAAACAAAAGTATAATAGTTTGGTCAATCATACATTCGACCATTTACAAAAGTATCCTTATTATTGATTGATTGAGTAGGCATTTACTTGGTAGAACTCATTATAATACGGAAAGAAAAATTACAATGTATTTTAGTTCTACATAAATAATTTTATATATTTGTTGATAGCTATTTCGGCTTACGCCTTCGTCAGAACTATGTTTAAAACGTGTATTAGAGATAGCTTATATACCTTTGCTAGACAGGGTGCTACCTACATCATCTCCTTCTGTTGAAACCATACCGACGTCACATGAAAGAATTTAAATAAGTTTGATTTATTGGTCTAAAGTAATGGTGGGAAACAATAATTTGGGTATTTTTGGGTTATTTTATCGTGTGAAACCACTTAAAATCTGCAATTTCTAAGTGCATCTATTTTAAATTGTTTTAAGTTTATTGTTTGTTAATGGTTTTAACAGAGGTGAGCTATTAATTGTGATCTGATCGTTAAGAATTTCATTGGACTGATTATATCTATTAATTTCAAGCTGTTCCAATGCATTCAGTTTTAGGCCCTTATTGCAGGAATGTAAACGAATCGGGACCGAATTCGGATTATGTGCTAATTCTATAAGGTGATTTGCATATTGTGAATCAGTTTTTCCATTGTTAAAGGATCTAACATGTTCGTTTGCGCGAATGGAAATGCTTCTCCCAGTCTGTCCGACATATTGTTGCAATGTGGCCGCTCATATTTTTTTTATGTTTCAAGCTTTTATGGGCTCTTTTTAAAATTGAAAAATATAAATAAACTCAAAAAGCTAATCATACGTTTTTCGTATTTTTCTCTAAAAGTAGAAAATTGGACTTTTGATACTCACTGTATGACTTATTTTAAAAATATAATATCAACCGGATCGGGGTAGCCGGCTTCGTTATTAATTTACATTTTAAGTGTTAGTGTTAACAGAGTGGTTTTTGTAAAATTGTGTTTTTATCGTTTATACTTTAATACTGGGTTTATCGTTTTTATTTTGATGCTTTACGTTCGTACCTACACATACAGGAAGAGCAACGCAAAATTTTCTGCGTAACAATTGTTAAATAATTTTGCAAATTCTCTCTATGCTGTTTTTGTCAAATACAAAAAATGTGAAACCGATACAAAAATATGAATGCCTCTCAGACCAAAAGTGGTATTTACGTTTTATACTTTCGATAGATTTAACCACATGTTCCCAAAGTGAGCAACCAAGGAGGAAGGAAGGGAGCTGAGGGGGGCCTGGAGGGCCCAGGGGGAGAGAAGCCTGGGAAGCAAAAATGTTGAAAATGAAGGAAATTTCCAGGGGGGCCGGGCCGTATGTAATTTTGTGTCTGAAAGTGAGGCCATGGGTCAAATAAGTTTGGGAACCTATTGATTTAACGGTAATTTTTTGATGTTCATTATATAAATAAAATAAAATTGAAAACGTTGTTTTTCCACGTATTATGTGACACGTGTTTCGCGCCGTTAACTTTTGGATCTCTTATGATTCCTCCGACATCGTATAGGTGAGGCGCAACTCCTGGAGTCCTGCTTGATATTGTACCTACATGTTGGAATATTCTATTAAAATTTAAAATTATCCTTCTTTCAAAATATGCAATACGCTAATAAATACGCAAACTATGCGATATCAATATTTTTTTCAAATTTATTGTGAAGTTGCTGGAAAGAAAAAAAAGTTATAAATTGAGGAGTGCAAGGGGTTAAGAAGCATTTTAAGTAAGTTTAAGTAATATATGGTAAACTGGTGTAATGCAGAGGCTCTCAAAGTTCTGATGTGTCCCGCGAGTGTTTTCGTAAATCCATTTTTTTACATTTTTTAACTAAAATAGATAAAAAGGTGAACACAAGAGGTAAAGAGAACATTATCAGAAATATGGAATGTACTATATTTTTCAATCGAACAAAATAACATTTTTTTATGTCTCATTTGCAAACAAAATATATCCGCTGTGAAAGAGTAACATAAAAATTCACTGATACACAACAACATCAATTATTAATTCAATTAAGTATAATTGAAGATAATCGAGCAGTAAAATTTGAGTCTTAAGGGGGTCAACCCATGTGATATTTTGGAACAATCTTTTTTTTTTGTTGCATAGAATGATTCTTTAACACGTGTAGAATATGCTGGTAAAGTGATTTTACAATATTTGAAGTCGATGGAAGTTTATTGCAGTTAGACTACACTTGTTTCGAGGCGGGACATCGGTCACATTTTGACGCTTGGCTTGTTACATGAGAACTTTCAATACCCATGTAATTTCAATTCATGAAACAAACCAAAATTTAAGCAAGAGCAAAGCAAGCAGCGTCAAAAGTCTTAAAACAGGAAGAAGAAAGAATTTTCTATGGACCAGACATAGCAGATTAATGGGGAGTAAAGATTTCATATTTTAAATCGTATTTGAACTTTCAAACGCGCTTTTCTCAAAACTGTGTTTTCCTAACTGGCCTCCATGATATCTCAAGAACGGGTTAACCGATTGCTTTGAAATTTTAATGCTAGATGAAAAACAAGTTTTGTCATAGTTTGAAATAGGATAGTGAAATTCCCATCCGTTTTGTTTTTACGTAACCAAATAGTCGAAAAAAATCATGAAATTTGAATTTTTTTTTCAAAAACTTGTTTAATTTTCAATTGTTTAATTTTCCACATTTTCAAAAGATCCTAGTTCTAACGATTTTTACAGTTTTATAGATTTTTTAATTCCCGATAAGCCAATCAGCCGGTCGGATGGAGTCCGTTTACCACCTTTTTTTCGACATGGTTTCGACACATTGTGATGAAGATTTTAGTCTGAAAATATTTTGACTTTTTGCTAAAATGTCAATGGTAAAATTTTCAAACTTCTACGTTAACAAGGTTCGTCAAAAAAAAGTCCCAAAACAGCTTAAAAAACCGACCGTCACATGGGGGGACCCCCTTAACAGAAATCATTTAATGTTAGAAATCAGTGTTCAAACAAAATATTTCACCAAAATAAAGAATCAGATTAAAAATAAAAGTTCAGACAGTGAAATATTTTCTTAAAAGGGGTGGTCCGTCGTTTGTTGTGTACCACTGGTGTAATGAATAGTGATAATCATTTATTCCAATATAATTACTCAAAGTCACTGCCAAATACAATCAATACGTTCCAATTACATTTTAACAGTAAGCATAAAATTTTTATACTGTGATGTATCAGTTTAATATAAAAACTAAAAAAAACTGAAACAAAATTACTACTAGACAGATTAATAGATGTAAAATAAATATCCTAATGCCCCTGTAATTTTCTAGAAAATTCTGTAATTTCTTTTACGAGATTACAAAATTACTTGCTTAAGTACATTACTTCTTATCTCGGTACTTCAACTAGTTAAAATATCATCTATTGAGTTAATCTCATCTCACGGGAAATCAAAGTAAGTAACTCTGCAATGGGGAATTTTCATTCGAGAAAATATAAGTATAATATTTGAAATGTTCTAACTATCTTTTAACGAAGAATATACTTTAGCTATAAAACTTAACAAGATAATATATTGATTCGAAAACAAAGAAACAATTAATTCTTTTTTTTAACTTCAGATAATCAAGTAGGTTTATGATAAATTTATTCATTTACGATTAAGTCAAATCAAATTATAGTATAGAATTTCGACTGGAGGTGTTTGATGTTCTTTACTATGCGCTTTGCCGCTAACGACCCGAGTTTTTCCTTTCGGCATCTTCAGGCGTTTCAAGTGCAAGAATGAACTTGAACTGACGCGTAGTAAACAGTTTGTATCGTTTATTTATAACAATAAAAATGGATCACTAAGTTTAATTGTTCTTAACGTAATCTACATGTATGAATTAGCAAAGGTTTTGATGTAAATGAGTATCAATGAGTTCTGTGAGTAAATTATAATAATCGGGTATTTTCCAAAAGTCGCTCCCGTATATTTCCCCTTCAAATATAATATGTGACTTATTAAATTTCGTTCGTTTAAATTTTGTCGCTAACGACCCGGTTTCACCATTCGGCGTCTTTGAAGAAAACGAATGAACTTGAACTAACGTACTTAAAGCGCAAAATTCAATCGGTTCAAATTTGATCAGTCTTAACCAGAAATGCATAAACCTTGGCCCGTGGGCCACATGTGACTCAATTGAAGGTGTTATGTGGCCCTTTCATGGTTTTAAATTTTCTGTACTATTTGAATTTTGCTATTGGTAAAATCAATGAAAAAAATATGTATCGCTGCATTGATTGACGAAAATTTATCGAATCTACTGCGATGTGCGACGCCCAAATTACCGGTTGAATAATAATATATTATATAAACTAAAAAGGAAAAATTCAATTCAGTTGTTATTCAATGATTATTTTGGCCTAAAATATTTATGTGTGGACATGCGTAGGCATCCGTAGTCTCAACTCTCAATTAAATTATAATATATAAGACGTTTTTATTTTTTGTATATAGATTCCTTCCCTCGTCTAGTGGAAAGAAAATTTACCACCCTTAAAAATCTGATCTCTGATTATTCAATTCATTCGCTGACTTTACTAGCTATACCCAAACGTTGGATGCATTATTATAAACGATACATATATCCAACGTTGAACGTTGTCGTAAAGCCTATACCCTTGCTTTAATTTGAAATGTGTAACTCATTAAACCTTATCATACGATTCCTTATCAGAAATGTATCCGTACCTATCCCTGATAATACTTAGGGCTTGTTCCGTAAGACTTATCCGCAACGGGAGATAATGCTAACTGGACATTAGGTCCAAACATAAACCTTAATGGCAGGGCGTGATAGGACGATGCCATTTAGACAGGTGTATTGATTGGCACGTCTCGAGAAGGTACACCAAAAGTCAATTGAATAAAATACAACGATAGAATTTCTTACCGTTATCATTTATCTCAGAGTGTTATCGGAGCCATGAGGTTTTCTTGATTAAATTCAATTTGGTTTATCGTGTAATTATCTATATTATTTATCTTGAAAATCTTGTGTATGATAAAGAAAGACTGAAGTATCTTCTTAAACTTGCAAGAAGTACATAGTATAAAAAATGAAGTGCATTATTATGCCAAATTAATTGCACGTAAAAAATGTAAAAAAACTTTTATATTTACATAAAGTCAGCGTATTTTCAAAATGTATCTTTTTGAGTGTGAGAGTTGAGCCCAGATACGTGCATCTGTTACTTCCGTCCCCTAAGTTTACTGATGACTCTTTTTTGAATATCTATTTGATAGAGCTTTAAGTCCTAAGGCACATTAGCGTCAAAGCTCGTCCCGTCTCTTTCATCTCTGAGCTTAGTTTTCATATTGAATTTACATTCTTTTCCCAACGTTACTGGCAGAAAGGCGTCATCGCTGTAATGGTGGGCAATGCATGGCAAAGCCAGTTCAATAAGCTGGATTGTAAAATAATAAAAGAAGATCAGGAACGTAAAAACGATAATGAGAAACACGCACGATGGACCGATTCATATGAAGACAAGAAGATTTAGCTATTTATCCGTATATCGAAAAGCGTTTGGTAAAGTCAAAGTTTAGACAAATAGTTTTCACAATAACCAATTCATTTTGACACCGACTTATGTGGTAGGTCATCAGAACTCTCTCGAACGATCTATTTTTCACCTCAGTCTATGAGTTTAAGTCAATATCAGGAAATAAATTCATTCTTATAATAATCTATATTGAAATCTATAGCGATGCAATGTAGAGTTATTTCAATTTCTCTTATCTCTTGACGCCCGACAATGCATGTGCTTCATAAAAAGTTCGTAAGGCGATAAATAATCCCTTATCGGCGGGCACACGTGTTAACGATTTTTGAAACGGCCATTGTTTTTCTTTCTAAAGTAACCGTTTGTTTTCATACAGCAGTGAGTGATTGGACGGAATTGAGAATGCACGCGCCTAATCCTCTCCCTAAGAATTAAATTCGAGTCGAATTCCTGATATCTTCTTCGCTATCGAAATATTTGTGTGTTGTATAACGTATGTGTAAATCCTTAACGATTAAATAATGGATGCTAGCCGCACCCACATAACGCTTTGAGATCGTCTTTTCTTTATAAGAGTACCATGTTTCTCCTACTCCGTCCCCAAAATCCCTCTTCCTGAGTGTCGGATAGGAGGCTCCTTCTCGATTTACGAGGGAGCCGGAATAAAGGTCGTCTCAATATATAATCTGGGTACAGTGGTTTAGCTGCTAAGCACTTGAGCTTGGTAAGATGAGTAGACTGACAATATCATTACAGTGATGCAAAATAAAAATAAAAAAGTCAAAATTTTAGTTTTGAAATAATATTTTTTGCATGATCTTATATTTAACATACAAAAAGAACGATTGACTTCTGACTGGCATTCTCATAAATATTTCGTGCTGCACTAAGCAAAAGTTGTTTCAAGAGCAGAATAGACTTTTTTGTTCTTCTAGGTAATGTCCACATCCATACTTTAAAGAAACAGTATAACAAACCGTTAAATTGGATTACTAATTTTGTTTTCCCTTGTTTTGGTTACATAGCGTTTATTGCTCAAAACACTTTTTTCAATTTTTTATATTTTTCATACTGTAGGTATAGTGTAGATGTGAAATTATACAAGGATATACTTCTGAATATGGACAATGAAAGACAAAAGTTATATAAGTCAAGTTCACTGACGGTTGGACCAGTCAACCATGCTAGATTGATTACATCTGCATTCAAGACTGCATTCAAGAGCTTTGTGATATAGATTTAATACGGTAAGAAAAATAACAATGTATTCTGCATAAATTATTTTATATATTTGTTGATAGCTATTTCGGCTTACGCCTTCGTCAGAACTCGTCAGAAATGGAGTTCTACCGAGTAAATGCCTACTCAATTAATATAGATTTAAGCTCACAGGATCCTTTCAAATGTTTTGATTCTTAAATGATTCTTAGATATCTTTAATGGGATTCGATTGTCTTCTTCCACACCAGGTTCAGTTAAAGCTCTCCCAAGCTATCCACAACACGTGTTGTTTTATAAAGGCTCTAACAAAAACATAGCACTTTGATTCATATTTAAATTTCTATGCCTTGAGCAAGAACAATGGCCCTTGTTTTTGTTTATAAAAACAGTAAAAAAGACAACACGTTTACCAATAATTCTCATTTCTCTTTTACACAGGTCGTAAAAATTGCTTTACGACTTGATTGTTAACTTCGATGTAAATTTATTTTCTTTCTTTCGCACAAACAGAAATGGCACAAAAATGCCAAATTACAAAGGCTCGTAAAATGTGTGCCGTTAAAAAATTCAAAGCGAAACATTTTTTTTACATAAACAAACTTGTACTGGGAGGCTTTGTCTGGGAAATCTTGCTTAATTAAAAAACATTTGCGGTTTTACAGCTTTAAAGGGAAAGTATACATCCGTAGGAAAATGCTTGTTTACATTCACCATTTTCATCTATATTTCAATGATTATTTACATACAGTATTTTTCTTGGTTATTTAAAAAAAAAATTAAAACCTATTGGGTGGACAATGAATAAATCATTTGCATTAATATTAAAATTATTTTGTAACTGTTTCAATAGTTTCTATTGATTACATATCCAGTGGCGGTCGTGAATAAGATATCTGGGGGTGCTACGGTTGTTAAAAAAATAAAAACAAATATTTGGATTTTTTTACTATTTAATTTAAAATTAAATATTAAACACATTTAATAAATCATTTAAGTAATGCTTTTCTTTCCTCAAGTGAATCACTTGCTAACAAGTAAGAAATGAGAGGAAATAAACTCGCACCCGTACGGACGTAGCACTGCTGGAGAGACAGCACCAAAACAAGCTGATATCTGCGAACTCCCTTCCCTACGCCTTTCCT
Source organism: Himalopsyche kuldschensis (assembly GCA_028554975.1). Lineage (NCBI taxonomy): Eukaryota > Metazoa > Arthropoda > Insecta > Trichoptera > Rhyacophilidae > Himalopsyche > Himalopsyche kuldschensis. The sequence continues at coordinate 19,507,567 of JAHFWI010000010.1, read as the reverse complement.
TTGCCCACTCGAACATAGTCCATTGAAGTGGTACTGCACAATTTTAGAAAGATGCGTCTGTTTCTGATATTAGTACCGTGGTGTTTGATAATTATTGGATGTATCGGTTACTGAAGTTATGTACAGCTCGCGAACTTAATACGCACTTAAATAATGTATCATAAAATATAAATAATAATATTAAATTTTATTGGGGTGCTGCAGTTTCGCAGTGCGTATGGATGAGTCACTACTGTAAATATCATTTTAAAAAGCCAATCAAACGGTATTTATTTAGTGAAATATTGTTTTTGCAAGGAAAAATTATCTTAGGAATGAGAACCAAATGTACATTTTACAAGGCTTTGAGTAAAAGTTGCCATATGACGATTCAATGTAATTATTTACCTCTGTAGCCACCAAGCCGGCGAGGCTCTCATTGACTTGAGCAATTCTTCTTCCCTTTCATTATCTGTTTCCGGTCATTACTAAAAGAAGCCGAATCTTTTTATTTTTTTTGCCCAAACCGTCCTTTCCAATTATGTTATTAGATTTAACACTTGCTTAGCCGTGCAGTAGCTATTAGTAAAGCCATTGAAATCAATTGTATGAATTTGACATTAATACAACGATTACCATGTTTACGTTTCTTAGCATAAAAAATTATTTACCATATTTTTTTCTTCTAAAATAGGCTAAAGTAATGAAAATTTTAAGTGGTCGACTAAGGTCACTCCGTGGTTTGAGACGATACTTTTAAGGATGGCAATATAAGTCTTCATATCGACAATTAAATTGACAACACAGTATTGTTTGACAGAAAGCTTAAATAATTTAAAATTTCGACTGAGGGTGCTTGATGGAATTTCAATATCCAATTTGAAACGCTGAATTCGCTAACGACCCGAGTGAATGGTCAGTTCAAGTTCATTCATAAACTTGAAATGCCTAAAGGTGCCGAAAGGCGTAAAAGTTCAAAATTCAAACGATTCAAGTAAATAAAAAGCTTCTCTCTGATGGTAAATTTAAATGATGATTGTTTTATTAATATTTTTTATTATATCCGTTCCTAGTATGAAACATATGGTCTCATGAATAAAGAAATTTCAAAATCTAATTGCTATTGACTCACATTACCTGTGTTTCAGTGATCGTTAAGGTAGAGAGATGAGTAGTCATATCAGTTCACTAATCGATCTTCCTATTCTCCGTTTTCCTGTATTAGATAGATGGGAAATAAAATCCACGAGACAACCAATCAAATTAGGTATCCGCTCGACTGTTTTTATAGGCTTCAAGAAAAAATATCTATCAACGAAAACTGTCTAAATCCATTAAAAGCGATGTACGTTCTTTTTCTATAATGATTAATACTTGAATCGATCACGGAGACATTTCTTTGTGACGGACTTTTCCCAATTCACGAATTTAATATAAGCATTCAATCAAAAGACATTTAATGATGGAAGTTTTTTTAAAACGTATCGTTCCCGCGAAAGAATTTTTCTCTTCCAAATGATTACATCTGAGTTAAGTTCCGCTGAGAAGTTTGGCGAAAAGTTGTTTTCGGTACCAAGTCATTACTAACCCAGGCCTTGTGCAAAGTTTACTTTCTCGCAGCAAAAGTTTACAGTTTTACATAATAGCTTGTCGGAATAATCCTATTTATTCTGTGTCTCATTAGGATCACCTTGCCCGTGTGTGAAACGTTTGAGTACATTTTTCTAACAGTAACAGAAATGCCTACTTATTTATTTTCTAGAGTAAAAACGCCCAATCGCGATGCTTAGTTAAGAGATGTGATTATTTTTGATTTTATTTTAGTAAAATAACAATAAATAACACTTCAAACAAAAGCAACTGAAGCTTGATCAGACAATGATTCAAATACTCATTTTAAGGGTTGTAACAGGCACTTCTTGGTGGAAAACCAATATTTAAATACATAAATAAAACATATAGTTTATTCTAATCCAAACACTGGCTTAAATTGATTTCGTTACAGCTCAACACTATTTAAATATTATTATTTAGTCATATAAAACAAATCGTCTCAGTAGAATTCTAATCCAAATATTAACCATTTTGTGACAAACGTTAGTATTTTCGATATCATTATCTTTGCCTGTCACCTATCTATTTTATACAGCCTGAAGTAATGCTGATATTCTAAAAACTATTTTATTATTATTTATGTGGCTACCTCAAAAGGTTTCCTCCGCTGACTCACACCACTTGATAATTTTGATTATACTTTAACTTGTACCGCTTTTCTTTCGAAACGTGAATAGTTTGCTGTTTTATATCAAAATTACAGTCGAAATAAAATTACCCCGTACATGTCCACGTTCAGTACTTACTCCTAGATGTCTAAATATATTGCATCTCTCGATGTTCAAGCCCGCATTCGTTCGAAATCACGCGGGCTCTGTCGCAAAGTTCATTGATTTTATTCGAATTTGTTAAGCAAATGAAACACGAGTTGCAGCATGTCAATTGCCTCTTGAATGCTTCCAACAGATTTGACAAACATAGTCAGTGCTTCAAGATATACAAATGCATTGCAAATCAATTGAAACGGAGTTTCCGCACTTCAGATATATCAAACATATGTTTATCAAAAAATTGCAGGAGAGGATAATAAATACACCGATGAGCAATTGTATTTTTTCGAAACTCATAGCAACGTCGTGTTATACAGTTGCAATGATCTATTTAGATTTATTAACAAAGATTTTTAAAGACAATTACTTCATTTATAATACGGAAAGAAAAATAGCAATGTATTTTAATTCTACATAAATTATTTTATATATTTGTTGATAGCTATTTCGGCTTACGCCTTCGTCAGAACTATGTTTAAAACGTGTATTAGAGATAGCTTATATACCCTTTGCTAGACAGGGTGCCTCCTACATAATCTCTTTCTGTTGAAACCATACCTACGTCACATGAAAGAATTTAAATAAGTTTGATTTATTGGTCTAAAGTAATGGTGGGAAACAATAATTTGGGTATTTTTGGGTTATTGATCGTGTGAAACCACTTAAAATCTGCAATGTCTAAGTGCATCTATTTTAAATTGTTTTAAGTTTATTGTTTGTTAATGGTTTTAACAGAGGTGAGCTATTAATTGTGATCTGATCGTTAAGAACTTCATTGGACTGATTATATCTATTAATTTCAAGCTGTTCCAATGCATTCAGTTTTAGGCCCTTATTGCAGGAATGTAAACGAATCGGGATCGAATTCGGATTATGTTATAATTCTATAAGGTGATTTGCATATTGTGAATCAGTTTTTCCATTGTTAAAGGATCTAACATGTTCGTTTGCGCGAATGGAAATCTTCTACCCGTCTGTCCGACATATACTAAATCACATGTACCGCAAGTCATCTTATATATACCGCTTCTATCAAGTTTATTAATCCTGTCTTTACTATTTTTAAGATGTGTACCTAAGTTATTATTAACTTTAAATGCTACATTTACTGAATTTTTAATCTCGTGGTGAATTTTTTCACTAATACTCCCTAAGTAGTTAATTGATTTAAAGAAGCGGTTTTCTTGTATTAAGTTAGGGTAAATAAGTTTTCTAGCTAGTTTTAAACGTTTTTTTATATAATAAGTTTGTTATCACCTTTTTCTCATAGCCATTATTACGCGCAATTTGTTCTATAGTATGTAATTCGTTATAATAATCTATCTGATTCATCGGTACAGCCAGTAATCTGTGTATCATTGAATTGTATGCAGATAGTTTAATTTGCCAAGGATGAAGTGATTTGGAGTGAATAGTAGTATCACAGAAGGTTGGTTTTCTTAAGATTTGTAACATCGTTTTTCCCACTGAATCTATGAAGAGATACGTCAATCTCATGAATCCGATTGCACCGTTGCTCTGAAAATTTTCGATTAACATATTTTTTTTTGTAGAACGATGTATAAAGATACGTCAAAGCATAATCCATTATTTTTATATTGCAGTCTTTGGCAATAAGGCCATACAACTGGGGCCTTTTTGACCCCTCCTTCGGCCTACGAGTTTTTATTAAGGACAGTCTTTCAGAGGTTAAAGCAATTTCTGTTTGAAGTCGACGGGCTGCAGTAAAAACCTCATGGGATAATCGACTCACTGTCCTGATCGATATTGTGTAATGGTTTATTGCAATAATATTAAATATTTACCTTTAATAATATATAAGTATCAAAAGAGTGAGATTATTTTGGCAACGATACGACTAGTTCAAGATAAAGAGAGAAGTTGCTGTTTGGTGTGAAGTCACTGAGTGAATAAGATTAATCGATTTCAATACCACGATGCTTTATGCTATACATATTATCGTATATAACTACTTTATTCTACTAATACAACAAATTAATGCTTAACGGTTTGTTTCTCCCGTGTGCCTGCCTATATCGTCCATCTGATTGCGATACAGCTTTGGTAAGTTGTTGTGCGGACGCTCACAAAGGTTTCTTTAGAAAAACTTTAATTCACTTGATTTGCCAGGTAAGCCGCCGCGCGTTTTAGTTTTAACATTGAAAATTGCCGTACTTTATCATTCTTCTCCAACATATAAATCCGTCACGACTTTGCAACGGTACCAGGCTTTCAGTGAAAGAGATAATGAACAATATCATCCAGGCTAAAATATTAAATGGAAAATTTAAAGGAGAAGATATACTGTTGCCACGCATCGCAATGATTCCGACATTTATATTATTCGAATTAAAAAGTTCTCAGTTTCCAGTGCGACTCGCATTTGCAATGACTATCAACAAAGCACAGGGACAATCGCTACAAATGTGTGGACTAAATTTGGAAAATTCATGCATCTCACATGGACAACTGTATGTGGCCTGCTCACGCGTTGGAAAACCTTCTGATTTACTTTTTAAATGCACCAGAAAAAAAAATATTGTGTATCCAAAAGCAAAATTAAAACACAAGCTCTGTGTTATATGTTATATAAAATACAATAAAACGCAGATAAAAACGATTCGAAAAGTTTTACAACTCTTTGGATTACATAATTAATTCGAAGTGAGTTGTTATTCAAGATAATTCTTAACTTTTAATGATGTAAATTCATCTTGGAGACATTGATATCAAATTTAATGCCACTGTGAAACTACATGTGTTCCAGATTTGTTCATAGTTTGAATAGCAATCAATCGATTGTTTGGCTATGAATTTGAGGGAGAATTGCTTTCATAGAGAAATTCTTCGCAAACAATGGGCTTGTGGATAACAACTAACGTTGGTACAGTTTGAATTAATGAAAAAAGTTCCGAGACCTTTTTGTTTGTCTGTTATTGTTTGGCCGAGGCTTTTTTTTGTCTGTGTGGCTAAGCAAACTTTAAAAGTGTATTTGATCGAGTCGATAAATTGGAAAAAGTGGCGAATGAATAATAGGACGCTTTCAGCTGAGAAATAAAATATTTTAAATCTCTCTCAATGTAAACTATACGGACTGATAATAAAGCATCTTCACGGGAGGTTTTTTTTACGCTATCTAGCTAGTAAGTAATTCATTTGCACAACCTATCATCTCATAAATAATCGTAAGAATGGGAAGATGTAGCAAGTTAATGACTAGTAATTATTTTATTCTTCTCACTACACACGCAGTCCTGTACTTATATATGAAAGTATTCGTGCATATGGAATTCGAGTTCGTAAATTGCAAATTAACCGGTTCTATGCCAGAAACGTAAATACACGTGAGCGCAGTGCCTGCCATAGAAAATGAGCGTTTTATAAACGGCCCACTTTAAACCCACTTATACTGGACAAGGTCATTTGATATACATATGTATATATCTCTAAGAATTACAGTCCTATACTTACAGTTGACATATTTTGTATTATAATCAATGTAATATCGAAGAGAGCTTCTTTGTATTACCGAAATTCGTCACTATTCAAAGAAAATCGCGGCACTCGGTGCTCGACCGTTCTTATACCTAATGGGGTATAACGGGTTAAGTAATGATTTGCATATTTTTAAGGAGTTACCAGTAGAATTTTGGTAGAATAACTTCACCTTTCAATGAATGAAACAAAATTGTTTGTACTGCAAAAGCTAGCCATAAGCGAACCCGTAGGAAAATGAAGAACCATAAATAATTGTATGAAAAAATAATTAGACATCCTTTGTACTTATTACACATTACATTATTTTATTGGGATCAGGATTCGGAGTCATGTTTTTGGACATTGCTGACATCGTAGTCGTGTTTTTTTCAACAACTCCACAGCACTGGCTTTAAAGTCATTTTAAATTCTCATTTCCATCTCGTGTGCACAATAGTTTATTTTAAAGAATATATTTATATTGCCTTGTTGATTAAAAACGTTGACATAATTTTTTTTTAAGTAAGGGTTAGTGGATTAAAAGAATTATAAAATTAAAACTTGTTTCTAAGCGTCTCTTATGTTCGCCAATTATGACTAAAGTCACTAAAAGTTCCAAAATATTCTAATCGCTTGTTCGCATGAATAATCTGTTTATAATTATTTTAAAAGTTAACCAAGCACTTAAAGAAATTAAAACAAATAAAACACATTCTTCGAAGAGATTTTTAAATAGGCATAGGTATTTAACACACTTGTATTTATTTCTTTTCATCAATTTAGATTCGATATTGTGCACAATTTATATATAAAAAAAAAAGTTTAATCACAAATACACAGTTTTTCACATACGTAATATTTTGAAGATCAAAACCAGCTTCGCTCATTACAAAATTTTCAATTAATGTTTCTCGTGACAATGCTTACGGTGAGCGAAACCGTAATAATTAATAATTGTGATTTATTTGTTAAAAATAATGTCTTTCCAGCAAGAATTGACAGTTGGCAACTCAAACGAGATGTTCTTAATATGAATTCTATGTATTGACTGTCACTTATAGGTGAAAATGCATGAATTTTAAACAACTAAGTTCCACAAGTATTTTGATACAGATCAGGACCGGTTTCAATCATCGCAAGCATTGAGCATAAATTTATAAAGCAAGACGCGCATATTTCTCCGGCTTGTGCGCCTGAGGTATTTAAAGCATTAAGATTACAAATAAACTGTCTTGTGTCATTCTAGAAACGTGCCCAAGTCACATCAGGTGTTTCTTTACTTCAATTGATCACTTTGAATTTATGAAAATCTGAGACTCTCCTTGCCATGACTTGAATTCGTAAAATTGCATTCGTAAATGAAATATATTCACAAGTTTATGATTGAAGATACATAATTTTGTTGGCGTTTAATACATGAATGGTGTTTGTGCAGCTTTGTGTTGATATAGGACTTACCCTGCCATGTCCAAGCGAACATAAATATAGCCTACACAAGGGCTTAAATAATTGGAGACTGCAGTGGTTTTCATCTTGACGTGGGGTGCTTTCAATGAATATTAAATGTCATTCAAATATTATGATAAACGGTACTTTTATACAATATTATCTTTAATAAAAATAATAATACATTTAAGTACTTTTCCACATAAAATTCATTTGTACAGGACCGGTTTCGCTCATGGCGAGCTTTGTCAACTGAATTGGTAGAACAACAATATGTCATAGCTTACTTAACTTTTGTATAAATATCACTGTTGTATTGTATTTCTTATCAGTTGAAAATGCTCGCCATGAGCGAAACCGGTCCTAATCAAATAAATTTTATGTGGAAAAAGTACAAAAATGTATTATTATTTTTATTATAATGCCTTTCCACCAAGTATTGACAGTGAACACCTTAAATATTATCTTTGTTTGAAAACCATTATTTATTATAATGATTATAATTTTTTCAAATAAACATTTTTATTCAATAATTTACACTTCTTATCGTACTCATATCGGAAAATCTCAAGTTTTTTAAATATTCGCTAAATCTTCTTTTTTTTTAAAAAAAGTAACGGTAATTGTAAAGGGTTTGTTGGTTACAGATTGTTGTTAGAATAGACAATGTAGACATGGCAGACTTCCATGCTTTTTTATGCAATAAAAACCGTTAATGAAAGTTCCCGCTCTGGGTTTCGTAATCGTAGATGACATCGACTATTTGGCTAGAGAACCGTCGTTGAGAATTTCGACTGAAAGTGCTTCGTGGAATTTTATAGCACATTTGAATCGTTTGAATTTCGTACTTAATCATGTGTTTTTTTATTTGCTTACGATCTGGGTTTCGCCTTTTGGCATCTTCATGCTTTTCAAGCACAAATGTAGTCAAGTGTCAACGTAATTGGCTTCGGTAACGGAGCTCACGGCTTGAGTCTTAGTATGGGCAGTTTTCCGTTGGGCTGGGCTGGAGTTTCTGGAACGAAAAAATAATATATTGAGGAGTGCAAAAGGTTAACAAATCAAAGCATTTTTTTATACTACATTGTTCCTGCGAAAACCATGAATGTCTATTATAGACTTATTAAATTCACATTTTCGTTGATATAATGTGTTAAGGAATTTGTGGATACATCAATTATTTATAGAAAAACCTTTTATTTTATTATTTCAAAACCGTCAACTATTTCGGCTTAGTTGATTCAGAGTGTATTCGTGCGACGATCGGGATTAAAACTTTTGAGAGGATTATTAAAGATTGAAAATAAGCGCGCACACAATCCTAACAAAAGTCTACCCTATTGTCCGTTGATTCAAAAGGAAAGGTACCCTTTCAACTATTATCTAACCACGGCCCTTTATCAAAATTCCACTATTGAATACAACATGGCCCAAAAATCCGCTGGAAAGGTGTTCAATTGAATTATTATTTATTATAAGGCGATTATAATATAAAAGACGGAAAAGCAGACCAATTGTTCGGAAGGTAAAGAGTGTTTTACTTATGGACTTGATTATTAATAATCGGAGGACCCTTCATGGTGAAAATTATATGAGAACGTTCTCGCATATTTATATAAATATAATTTAGAATACTGCTACACGTTTTATAACGGTAGTTTGTTTATGTTACAGTGAAACTGTATTCTCAGTGAAAATGTATCAAGTAATAGATTTGTATGACAACATGATTTCGCTGGTCACGGTCATTGAAATTATGGGCCGAAGTCGATGATTTGCCGGCCTAAAATTTTGGTTTGCTTCAATGAAACAAAATCAGCAAGTAGTCCCCCTTTCATAAAAAGAGAACCAAAGATAAACACAGACAAACATTGGGCTGAAGATGGGGCGGTCAAATTTAATTTCAATGACAGCTTAGAGATGAGTATATTTTCACTGAGAATATAGTTTCACTGTAACATATATACAATGGAGGTCTACCAAGTAAATGCCAATTCAATCAACCAAAAAATGTTGTTCACTATTTTAGGTAAATTTTTTCCGGTCCATTCCGTATACCATAAAATCTTCTTGATAATAAAACATAATTACTCATTTTTTTGTAATTTTTTGTAATGTTAACTTCTCTGGTCGTATAATTATTGTTTGTTTTGTTAATCCTCCCTCCCATGCTTTCCTTAAAGTCAAAAAATCTAAGCCTCCGTTTTGTAATACACCAAATTTTTACTCTATTAATTGAACAACCTTTGCGATAATAAGCACAAAGATGACTCTTAAAGAGGCGAAACACGTGTCATAATAGTAGCACAATACGTCTAATAATCCATTCCTTTATTAAAATAATAACACATCTTAATTACTTATTCCACATTGGATTTATTGACATCAGAACCAATTTCACTCATCGCGAGCATTATCAATTTTTATTATAATGTCATGCCACTTAGTATTGACAGTGAAGTAATCTATTCCATATTGAAACGAACTCCACAAAGTGATCGCCGAATCCATCGAAAGGATTTAAGGATTCATTTTCACTGACCCACTCCCCATCTGTCTTTCGAGAAATACTCGAGAGTGACATAATGTATCTTTTCCACATAAGGTTAAACGATATATTCTTTACTTTATATCATGGCATACCTATTTTATATCAATATACACTTTTATAGTATTCGCGCGACCATGTGACTCCCACTAAGGTACCCAAATTATAATTTTTCACCGAATACTGGTGTGAGCTTTTCAAAAACTCGGAAAAGCTGAGTAAATTTACGGCTTACAGGATCGAAAACCGTCTATTGTATTTTATCAAAGAGAAAATGCGAGGCAATTTCCTACAGATCACCGATTTTAAATCGAATGGCAATTACAAATAAAATGTTTGACCAGTCGTGGGAAAATAAGGACCCGCGACATGTCCCAATGAATTTATAGCTGATATGTATACATATTTAGAATTATCGGAAAATGGTCGAGGTTCTGAGAGCCCTATTGTCTCACAGATTTCATCCTTGATTTAATAATCTGGGTAAACCCCTTCCACTCTAAAGGCTTTTTAATAAAATTCCTCCAACGCCAAGACATTTGAAGTGAATTTGGATATACAAAGATAGTGCTGTTAAAAATAGATAGAACAAGGTTTATTTTCGATGGTTTCGGCGGTAACTTTGTGGAAGTTCATTTTAATATAAAATTAAATAACTTTGATTATTCCACGTATTGTGTAACTAACTGTGACACGTGTTTCGCCTCTTTCAGAGGCATTTTCAGAATTGTAATCGTAAAGTTTGCTTGAGTAATGAAGCAAGATAAATTCTAAATAATTTAAAATGTTAGAATTTATCTTGCTTCATTACTCAAGCAAACTTTGCGATAGTAAGTCTGAAGATGCCTCTGAAAGAGGCGAAACACGTGTCACAGTTAGTTACACAATACGTGGAATAGTAAAAGTTATTTTAAATTTTATATTAGAACAAGGTTTATTTAAATAAAAAATGGGCTTATATTCCTAAACAGCTAAACTCAAATCATGTATTTCAAATGTGTCTTCAAGAAAAACATATAAAAACGATCAAATAAAATCAGATAATGTCGGAGAATGACACTCGATATTGGAGTGGAAAGAGTTAGAAGTCTTGTAGAGTTTACTTAAAAACTCTTGTGATTTAAATATTGTTTTAAACCATGTCCGCCCCCCAACTTGAAGCATATGGACTCCTCACGGAGTTAATCTTAACATATGTTTTTCTACGAGAACTGCTTGTTACTCAGTTGCCCAACCTCTCTTTTTTAAATATGGAAATAATACGAAGACTCGGACAGGACTAGTGGTTGACTGATCGCTGTCTCTGGGAGCCGCTTTTTGGGATAGGATAGGTGGGAAGGGATTTTCAACAACACACACACCTATGGCTTTGAACCGATTAATCGACTAAAAATCTGCTCGTACTGGGAATCGAATCCGGGTGGTCCGGCACGCAAGCCAACAACGTTGACCTATGCGCCACGATCGGATAATATATTAAATCGTAAAAATATCATTTTCTTTGATGATTTGAGATAAAATAACCTGATGATTAAGTATACATCATCTATGAAAACTATTTTTTCATTAGTAAAATGAAAATAAATTATAAAGGCATTAAAAAACAGCCATTTAAATTAGAGCTAATTCGATAACTAATATTTACATAATGAAGATTTTTTTTTCGATCAATGCTGAAATTAAATTTTCATATACCCTTTTATAAAAATCATTGACAAAGCCTGTATTAGATAATATAGCGTATAAAAAAGAACTGATTTAAAATAATATTAAGCTCACCTTTTTATTTGAGCTATTTTTTTCAGAATGTAAAGAACTACCGAGGTATTTTCTTTCTATATATTGTATTATTAATATAAAAAAAAAACTTGAATTTTAGTCAATGGAATCGATGGGTATCCAAAAATAGAGAGAAGGAAATTTGAAACGTTTTATTATGAAAGTATGTAATTTTTCTGAAAGATTTCTCTGTGTGGTTTTTAATTTTTATCTTTCCAGGTTATTTTCATGTAGCGCTGAAGTGAATGCTTTACCAAGATAAATAATTTTAAAATCAATCAGAAGTATATGTTTGTCTTCTTTTTAATGATTGGAATAGTTTCATAAAGACTTGAAAAAAGAAAAGATCGAACACACATGAATTTGTCTTCAAGCAGATTATAAAAAAACATAAACTCCGATATTATATAATAGTTAAAAATTGTTATATTGATTGTCGATTTAATTTTGATCGTAGTGCAGTCCTTACAAGTTTTCAATCTCCTAAGCCAGTATAATAGATTATCCTTGATTGAAATTTAGCAATACAACGACGCCATAAAATCTAATTCACGATTTCAATTAAAACTATTGTTTTGTGATATTTGGTTTCCCGTTAAACAGTACATAAACATATAAAAGATAATGGATTCTGCATTTTGCACAAATAATGTGTGTGGAACTATTAATCGAATCGTTGAAAATTGGAAGCGTCAGAAACACAAATTTGGGAAACCCACCCGATTACAATATCAATAATGAAGTTAACTTTTGCCTGGCTGAGGGTGAAACAGTCGACCACCACTGCTACTTTATCTTAAACATCTATCTTAATATTAGTAAGACAACGTGTAAACTTTTGGTATTCTTAAAATCATTGTTTTTTTACATCATTTGCAGTAAAAAATATGATTTTTATAGACTTGTTTCGTCGCAACCAAACAAAAATAGAGAATAAGGCAGATAATTATTGGCCGAGAACCGTTTTCATTGTCGCTACCAATTGCCAGGATTAAAACATCACAGCGCATACGCGATAAGGTAACGTTATCTTATCTCAAACGCGTTTCTTTCAGCGAACATTCCAAATCAAATGGATACTTTTTAAATTAAAAGTTTGTAGTAGATAAGAAGTCGCATTCACGGTTCGCATCGCCAGTAGAGAATAAACAAGAACACGATAAGGTTTGTATCATTCATGCGTGACTTAAAATATGAATAATTATAGAAAAATTATCGATTTTAATATATTTTTTTATAGAACGATGTATAAAGATACGTCAAAGCATAATCAATCATTTTTTTATTGCAGTCTATGCCAATAAAGCCATACCACTAGGGTCTTTCTTAGACCCCCCTTCCGTCTACGAGCTTATTTTCATGGACAGTCTTTCGAAGGTTAAACGACCGCTCAAAACGCAAGAGAAACTGGTTCAAGACTTATACTAGGGGTGGCCAAAAGCGTCGATCGCGTAGCGATTTCTAGTCGATCGCCTATCTGATCTGAACAAATCTCTGGTGCCCATCTCAAGAAGCGTGCGAGATAATTCGTGTGACAGGGACAGCACGCTAAAATCTCGAAGTTAGCCGATTATCGACGAGAATCTCTTTCTAAAACCCGGGTCGAACAAGGGTTGACAATTAGATTAATATAGGCTTTAAATTACTACTTTTAATGCTGGTCGATCGCCGCCAATAATTTCAAACGAAAGACGATCGCGGGCAAAAAAGTCTGGCCACCCCTGCTTATAAATTATTTACATACAAGAATATGAGTTGAATGAAGTCAAATGTAGTGTGTAACTTTTACTTATTATGTGAAAAAGCTCTTCGAGAGTTTTGCGACTAGTTGTTGTAACCGCTTAACTATACGTAAATAATGGTTCATTTATTTTATTTATTGAAAAAAAAGACAAGTTCATTGGTTTTGTATTTAAAAAAATACAGATAAATTAGAGCAAGGCATATTTTGTTGAGTTATAAGCTTTGAGTAAGTTTGAGAACATCTATTTTATAAAATAATCTGTATGGACCCACTCACGTCTATTTTATAAGTTATTTGATTGGAATCACCATCGGCAGTCATGCTTTGCATTTTATTAAATGAAAACATTCATGTCCAAATCCAAAATTCATATAAGATAAAACATTTGAAATATTTGTCTTGCCACTGAATCATTGATTGTCATGAACATATAAATGAACAAATTTCTCGCACTCTTAAAGTACTCACTGTTAATATTTGGTGGAATGGCATTATTAAAGTACGATAATTTTTTTTATTTATTCCAAAAAAACAATAAAAATAGGATCATGACCGGTTTCACTCCTGATATCGCGAAAATTTTCAACTGATAATACTCACAACAATACAGAGTTATGTTATACAAAACCCGGTCTCAATCTAAATAAATTTACTGTGGATTAAGTTCAATAATGTATTGATATTTTTCAACCACTTCGCCATGGAGTTTTTTTTCTTAGACTTGCATTAAAAAACAATTGTGGCCTGGAGCTTTTTTGTATTTTTTAGACATTATTTATTAAGATACGTTTATGCTCCTAAATGGTTCCTTTAATTTTAAAACTTATCTACCTTGCTATTACAAAGTATGTTTTGTTTCCGTGAATAGTTTGCATTATTCTAAAGTATAGTCCGAAACTATCCAAATATGTACGATGAATATTTGAAACTTCTGTATTATTTGATGAATTTACAATACAATTCGAATTGAGTGTTTTGGGGTAACAGTGGTACTGAAACATTTGTCCTTATGCCCACTTAAATAGAATATAATTATGTATTGCTATATCAGTTGAATTCTAGTTTCGACACCTTACTTTCAAAAGGTTTTAACTGCTCTTGACCGTGTTTCGAAATATGAGCGTTTGAAGTTTCGCTTGATAATACTATTTAATTCAAGAGATAAAGTTCAGTATCAAAATAAAGCGTCTTTTTATAAGGACGCTTTGTTTTGAAATGTAAATAAAACAAGTTGTTTGTGAGATTTCGACTAAATTTTAATTTTATTTGTAAGTATATTTTACGGCATTAAATATGGAATATAGCATCAAATGTCTGCCAATATCCATTCATTATAAAATGGGCCATGTCGCTAAAGTTGACCTTTTTGACGTCAACTTTAGCGACAGCATACTATTTAGTATATTATTTGCAGTATATTATTTATGTCTTGAATATTTTTTAATATTTATAAAACTTCTCTTGATGCATAATAATTTTCGTTACCATAAATTGACATAAGAAAGTTTATTATCATGGTTTTTGAGACAGCATTGATATCAGTATTTTCCAAGCTGGGAGCGGCACAAAACATATGTATTATTCAGGGAGACCGTTGCATGAAAAAGTTTGAGAAGCACTGAATTATAGTTACCAAATTCAGAAACACCACAATAGGGAACAATAATTCATGAAAAAGTGGGCGAAATTTACCTTTATTAGCGATGTCAATTTATAATATGTGAAATGTGCTGAAAACCTCCAACAGTTATTGTATAGTGAAAAATCTAATGCGAAAATATATTTTAAATGTTGAAAATAACTTATTGTTTGAATTGGCATTTACTTGGTAGAACTCGTAAAAAAAATAACAATGTATTTAGTTCTACAGAGCTCGCGATCCGATTAGGGATAGCTGAAGCAACATTTAATTCAATGCGGAAAGTCTGGGACTCACGGTTGTACTCGGTCAGAACCAAGTGCCACTTATTCAATGCATGCATACTGACTGTGCTGCTTTACGGTTGCGAGTCTTGGCACATCACAAAAGCACAGAATAACCGTATACTGTGCTTTGAAAACAGATGCCTGCGGCGAATATTAGGAGTACGGTGGTTTGACTTTGTCAGGAACACGGAGGTAAGAGAGCGGACATACCAGCCCCTTATTACGTCCAAAATAAAAAGGCGACGATGGACCTGGCTTGGACATGTGCTGCGGATGCCTCAAGGGAGCCTGAATCCTGCCTGCCTCTTTTATCAACCTGATGGATCCCAACGCCGCGGAAGGCCTCTGATGACCATCCATAGGATGTACTCAGGGGAGCTGCGAGGAGGTTGGCGGGAGATAGAGAATCTTGGAGGCACCGTGTGGCGGCTATATGCTCCGAATAGGGAGCGGATATGGGAACAAAAAAAGAAAAAAATACATTGCTATTTTTTTCACCGTGTAAAATATCACCATTATATTTAGATTTCATGTTGCGTTCAAAATGTTAAGAAGCGCTGGTTCGTATCGTGAAGTCGTGGATTGTGAAATGTTAGGTAAAGAGATGTCTAGTGTCAAAGAACATGTAGTGAAACTACAACGGAATATTAGTATAACTAGAATTCCTTAAAGTCGGTTGAATTACAAAGGGCTGACATGTTGGCAAAGTTGTTTTCGAGTGGGTCTAGTAGGTGAGTTGCGCTCAGAAACAAGACTGGCTTACAATACAATACAGTACAGGGGTTAGCAATTAAACTTTTGATTGATTAGCTATGATGCACAGTTATCGTTAAGAGTATAGTTAATTTGTTAAGGGTTTCATATACCTATTTTCCTTTCCACAACACATTGAAATAAGTGTTATTTATTTATAAAATATTACCCGGTCCGTGATTTCCGGTACGAACATATTTTTCAGTCGATAAATCGATTTTGTTTGTAGGCAATGGGTGTTTGGTGTGTGTAGTTAAAAATCCCTTCCCACCTTTCCGAACCCAAGCAAAAAAAAATAATACGGTAAGAAAAATGACACTGTATTTTAGTTCTATATACATTGTTATTTTTCTTACCGTATTATAATGGAGTTCTACCAAGTAAATGCCTACTCAATCAATAAAAGCGATTAGCTTACAACTAGTCTCCGTATATTTTCAATGCCTACTCTCTTCGATAAAGAGCAACTGTGTGACGAGCAGTTATCATAGAAAAAAAATATGTTGAAATAAACTCTGTGAGGAGTTCATATGCTCCAAGTTGGGAGCGGACATGATTTAATATATATATATATATGAAATGAAAAAAAATTTGACAACGCCTTTGCACTTTTAAATGTTTATAATTTATATAATTTAACCGATATTTGTATCATTTTATAATAATAGATAGTCACCAGATGCCCTCTTAACAATAATGTGTTGGATAACTATTTTCCTTATTATATTTCTTATATATATTAGATTTCTGGAAAAATGGCCAACAACAAGCATAAAACCAAAATTGAGGACTTCGATTAAAGGTACTTGATGAAATCTTATATATAAAACCAAAAAGGCGTATGTATGTATGTCTGTAATTCCCTTTTGCATTGTTGGTCATTAAGTTGCCATAAAAACGAATATGAAAGAAAATATGTTTGAATTTTTATCGGCGAGGACATTTAGTCAAAATGTAATAAATTAGTCTTCTACTGAACTTTTACCGGCTTTTATTAATATAATAATGTTTATTATTTACGTGAAGGTATTATTTGACATTTCTTTGACAGCAAATTAGATTTTTTCCTTGAATTTGGACATTTTGATGGGCGATCAAATTAAATAAAGTTTGAGATTTTATTTTAACTCTATTTTGAATGTTAGATTTTGTGATATAATTATGTCGAATGATATAACATTAAATAAATATTGGTCGCTTAGTCCGAGCGACGCCGGGTAGCAATACTAGTAACAATATAAAATTAGAATCGATTGAATTTTGCTTTGACTTCAAGTTCATTCGTGCACTTGAAATGCATGAAAATGCCGAAAAGCGATACCTGGGTCGTTAGCGACAAAACGAATGTACGATTCAATGAATTCAAATTTGATATGCAAATAAATTCCAAAAAAAATATATATACATTTGATTGGAATAAAAGCGTTTTTTAGAATTAATAAAAGATTGTAGAAACGATTATTTTAATATTTGGCTTTTTTTACATGTTATGTACATAAAGAAAATTATTAAAAAATGGAAAAATATGTATTTACATCCTAAGAAAAAATTAAGGAAATATATAAAAACATTTTGACCCAATCATCAACTGTTCGTTTTACGAATATTTTTCTAAAAACAAAAACGAGCTTTTATATCGTCTTTTAACTGAATTATTTTATTTTGGAAGAGGAGTGGAAAATCGAAATAGATTTTTCTCAGTATTGGATGTTTTGTAAGTTTCGTTCCGTTATATGGAGGTAAGAAGTTCATCCGTATTTTCCTAACCTTTGCTAAATGGAACGGAAATATTGTCTTCATAAAATTTTCACTCACTAACATAAGTATCTATGAGTTTCTACTTAAAAACATGAAAGGAGGTTGCTCTTTACAGATCTATTATATATTGCAGCTAAAAATTTAATTTAATAGTTAAGTGTTATATTGAATTAATGGTATTAAAAAGGGATATTCATGTCAGCATGTCGTTAAGATTCCAGACTCAAATGCTAATCCTGGAATAATTACTTGGACCTATTAAACAAACAGCATTGAAAGAATATTAACTGTGTATCCACGTATATTGCCATTATCGTATGAATGTATAATACATAACACCTGAGCACGAAGCTAATGTAAACCAAGCTCTAATTTAAAGTCACGTAGTGTAAAATGAGTGATATAGTGTGTATTATTGAAAAAAAAACAGTGGTAAATTAAAAAAAATATTGAAAAACCAGAATTGGTAAAACACGCGCCATTGCTAGTATTTGTTTGGTCGGGGAAATGATACTCGAAATTCTCTGACAAAAGTAATATATTTTTTTTGTACGTATTGACCAGGAGAAATATTAAAAATATAGTTAAAAACTCTATGCATATATATACAAATGTATATTTGTTTGTTGTTTTGTTCCGTATCCGTTCCTATACCGTTCATTCGATTGCGAAAACACTTTGGTGAGTTGCTGTGTGGACAACAACAAAGTTTTTTTTCTAAAGAAAGGTATGCCGCCACGCGTATCAAAATTGTAAATTGGCGTACTCATCATTCTTCTCTGAAATATTAAAACATCACGACTTCAAGGCTTTGAGTGAAAAAGATTATGTACAATATCATCTAAGCTACAATTTAAGGAGAAAATGTTCTATTGCCACGCATCCCAATGATTTCAACAGATATGTTGTCTTTTTAGTTTACAGTTTTTGGTGCGACTCGCATTTGCAATGACCAACAAAAGAGCACAAGGACATTCGCTTCAAGTGTCCTGATCTCAATTCATTCAATGTGGAATATGTTCCAAAAATGGGTTATTATTTTTATTATAATGCCATTCAGCCAAGTTTTTACAGTTAACACCTTTAAAAGTATCACATAAATTTTATTTCAAATGCTTGATTTGTTTAGAAACTTTTAGATTTGTTGATAAAAATTAGAATAATCATTTGATAAATTTGAATCGTTTGACTATTGTACTTATCCATGAGCTTTGTCGCTAACGACACGGGTTTCTCCTTCCGGAA
The DNA here is from genome assembly GCA_028554975.1 of Himalopsyche kuldschensis. NCBI lineage: Eukaryota > Metazoa > Arthropoda > Insecta > Trichoptera > Rhyacophilidae > Himalopsyche > Himalopsyche kuldschensis. The sequence goes on along the minus strand of JAHFWI010000010.1, from coordinate 19,488,528 downwards.
TCTTCCGGCATTTTAAGTGCACTACGCGAAATTCCAGCAAGCACCCCCAATCAAAATGGTTAATTAAGTCATTTCTAGCTTAAATTCTTGAATGCCTTCACCTTTCTTAATTCACGTCACACTTAAAACGCAGTTGCTCAATGTGATACGAATATAAAATCGCTTATTTAGACTTTACTTAGAAAATAACATTATTTAATCCATTTAAGCTTTTATTTATCGGTGAATAGAGGTTAATATTGATTTAAATAATATACCTCAACACAGATGGCCAGCTGATTAGGTGGTACGTAGGTAAACGATACTAGAATAACCGTTATTTTAGATATCGTACTTTTGACTTTGTCTAGGCAGAGCATCAATATTGTATGAACGATTATAAATATAGCAATTAGTTATGTAAATTTATTTCTCATTCCAATGAAAACTCAAACTACTATTAATAAAATGCGTGGTCGACTCATGTTTATTAATACATAATAAAATAAGTTAGATTAAGTCAGTGGTGCACAACCTTTTTGGTAGTAGAGCCAGCTTATAGATTTTTGGATAGTTCAAGGGCCGCATGGATAAACGTGATATCACGTCCAAGATGTCAATTGTCGTCTAGGTAAAAAAAACATTTTGAAAAAAATATTTTGGTTGTTCTACAATTAATTTATTAAGATCAGGACCGGTTAAGGTCATCGCGAGAATTTTCAACATGTTTAATTGTTGAAAATGCTTGCGATAAGCAAAACTGGCATTTCGGTAGAGATATCAATCGAAACTCTGTTACTGTAAAAAATGATATTAAATCAGCAAGATACATTTTCTAAGGATTAAATTATATTATAAATTATTTTCTGTTCAACTATGTTCATTATAAATATTGAATGAACTCCAGATTGAACATCTGGACATAGGCAGTTTTTCGAGACAGTTTTTAAATCTCATTCTATCGGCCTGGGTAAAAAAATGAATAATCCTCCCTTTGATGAAGTGCATATACCGCACTTGGACGAGACCGATACCCTTGTACATTTTTTTTGTTAAATAAAATATTTTTGCCCCTCAATAATTGATAAACAACTAAAATACATTATTCATAAAAAATATAATTATATTTCTAATTTTTAACTTTTTTTAAATGATTAATTAACATGGCAAATATTTAATTAATATGAAAGATATCGACAGTTAAAAAATATCAAGACCAGTCCTGGGATCAAGGGATCGATTTATTGCAATTCCATAAACCCGGGATCAAAATTTTGGTCCAGAATTGGAAATCCTAGTCATATGTAATCTTTCTATGTAAAACTGTAATATATGTATAATACACATCCAACTTGTGGAATATTATTCAATATGCCACATAGGCTTGTTTGTATACAGCCCTCCGGCAAATCTACGTCCCAGAATCGTTTTGTTTTTGCCCTAAATAAACTATTATTTTATGAGATAGAATATGAATAGATATTAGTTGACGGACATCCGGAATGTTGACGTTTTTCATGGAAAATTAAGACTCTAAATGAAGACTTTCTGGAATATTTTCTATTGATATAATAATGGAGGCTAAAAGTACGCAAATATTTTCAGATACTCGTGACGTTCGATTTACGCGGTGCCATTTTAAAGCAATTCCTAGAAGGTTTTTTTTTATGTAATCAGGAGGTAATTTTCAAAACTGGTCGATACCAAAATTTTTTTTATCTGCCATTTTAGATTAAGCTTTTGGGACCTTTTTTATTCACATGGAAAAGTTTGCATTTTTACACATTATCTGTAATATTTTAATTTAAAACATATTTTGACAATATTGCTAGTAAACACAAACTTATGAGAAAAAAGTAATGAAAATATCTCACTTTTTCTCTGTTTGTCAACAAATTGATTTGACCAAATTTTAAAATGACCTCCTGATTATAAGCTTCAATAATAAAAACCATTGATTATTCAATATATCGCTGGATTAAAGGGATTTTTCCCTCAAAACGGGTTTTCAAGTAAAAAAAAACTAGCGTAGGTAGAATTTATGAAGAGAATTTCGAAGAGATCTTCAAAGGAAATACAATTGACAGTGGTAAGCTACATGTAATATTTAAAAATGATTAATTTTTTATTCACTCTTTTTTGATTAGTGATAAACTTATCACATTATTTACGCAATATATTCAGGATTATAAATGCGTCAGCCCATTATATGCCGGTAGGTACAAGAACAGTCGTACACCTTATACAAGGAAGCTTTTTAAAAATCAATATTAAATTAATAATAAAACAAAATATGTCAACTTTAAGTAAAGGATTGTGATTCTAAGAGATGTCACTATGTGTACAACATGTTTTGAATTTATTTGAAGTATTAGTGGGTGTAAAATGACCGTATATATACGCGAATTTTATATGGCCGGCAATGCACTCATGGAGGTGTAGACTGAATTTATACGTTCATGGCATACAACCGGTTAAATGAATAAATTAAAAATATTACAACCATCATTGTCCTTGAATACAAAAGCTCAGCGCATGAAAGTTTTCATTCTTAGATAAAAGCGCTAACCATTCGGCTTAAAAAATGATTAAATACAACCAGACCAAAAAGTCGCTACTGTAGATTGTAAATATTGTAAGATTTCATCATATCATTCAAGAAGAGGGTCTTATCTGATTTATATTACACCAAGATGAATATCGGCTTGCCTGAAATACCAAAAATTTGGAGACACTTCGACCTCCTAGCAGTAAAATAGCCGAGATCTCTCATTAATGTCATTCCATACACCTATATTATTTTTGATGACACTGCCTTATCTGTCGGAGCTTGTTACGAGAGGAGCGTGGTAATTCAGCTAGATAATACTTAAGGTGAAATAAGGTTCTTATAATGCTTATAAGTAAAGTTCTATGCAGTATTTTCAAACCTAATCTTTAACTGCTTAAAAGCCAAACATATAATACTCACTATCAAGGTCGTCGAGTTAAATTATATTACAAAAAGGACGCAGAAAATTTACAAAATTTTCATATTTTGTTTTCTTGAAATTGTTTCAGAATTTATATAAATTGGGGGTTTTCACAAAGTTCAGTATTATATATAAGTTTATACATAAGTAAAAAATCAAGACTATTTGTCGAGTAATGGCGATTATTAATTTACATGCCTTACCAGAGTTTTTCTTTTAAGCTTAATATTGATGCCAGTTTTGCCAGAAAGGCATTATTTAAAATAAAAATATAAAACATTTTTTTTTGTTAAACTTCCACATGATTCGTCAGGTTCGTTCATCATATTTTTCTATCATATTTAACTGATTTCTTGAACATGCTCAATTTCGTCTGTCTTAATAAGATATCTAAAGAGACGAAGTACAAATAAAATATGTTCTTTTTGATTAACCTAAATGATGCATTTTATCTCATTTTTCGCAATACTGATTCGTTTAATTGTATTCAAAGATAGAATATCATTCGAAAATATGTTATTTTTTTGTATATTCAAGCTTAATCTACAACTTCAGGAGGTTGCTAACTAAATATGTTGGTGTATTTTCTCGATTAATTGGACGGTAACTTTGTGGATTATATTTTTGTGTAAATTTTTTCAACGACAACATTGTTATGGGTAGAGGTTAAATAAAAATAATTTTCTAATCATTTACTGAGCTGTTTAGTAAAAAAAACAGTCAAGTAATTGAAATAAAGATGTAAATGATACCGTGTTTATGTTTCGAATCATAGCAACATTATTGACTGTTCTATTTGAGCTTATAAAATAGGGCTTAATCACAATCTGTAGTTTATAAAGAATATTTGTATAGTATGGCGCTGAAAGGGTTAAAAATCATTCTTATTAATCTTGTATAATGTTCATATAAAAGTAAATTTCTAAAAAACCATCGAAAGTTTATTCATACCACAGAACAAATGAAGAATGTGATGAATATTTTTTTTTAATTAATTCAGCCAACCGTGCTTAGAATCAATTCCATCCAAATCCTGAAAGTTTTTGTTCTCGCTGAGTGATGTCACCATTTGTCCGAAGCTTTTTTGTTCTTAAGAAATAAGGCGGAAAGGTTTTTGGCACCGCTATACTAAAACAGTGAAAAGGAACTATTTGATTTATTATATTTTTCATTAAGTTGTCCTGTTGATTATTGTTTCATGTTATTAGACTTTTGCCATAATCATAATACCTGCGGGTTGGAATCTAAATCAACGTTTTTGTGCGGATTTGCAGCCAAAGATATGAAGATGTCTTATTACCAATTCTTTCATTTTTATTTAAAAAACAAGGGAAGTTATTTGTTACCACTTAAAACAGAGCAATTGAACGAATGCTATAAAAAATCTTTTGTTTTTGTATTGAAATAAAGCGATTTTAAATAAATATTTTTGTATTTAACCCTTAAGATGCCGTGCTAAAAATAGCGTGCCGTAAAAAAACCTCAGTCAATCATACTTTCAAGTTCATCAAGTTCATTTTAAGATTTAAGAAGACAGGTTTTGCTCATCACAAGTATTTATTTTATATTGAAAACTTTTGAAAGAATTTATATGGCAGTATGATACCTGACATTGATACCTTAATACAGTAAAGTTATTTCCACCTAGTTTTAGACTGTATGACTTTTAACTGTCATAATTTAAACTTATTTGAGAATCCAAAAAAAGGAATTTAATATTGTTAACATTAACCAAACTGTGTCTTGTAACCATTATTTTTTATTAATTACAATGACTCGACTAACTTTTGCTACTGCATGGTAAAGCAAGTGTTAAATAAAACTTGAAGCGTGAAAAATTTGGTCCATATTTCAAACTCTTCGTGGTTTTTTGTGTCTGTAGAAAGCATACAACTATTTGCCAATGTATTGTTTCTTGATTTTAGTACTTCGTGCCAAGAGTTCAGCGCCGCTCAACTGTAGGTGATGCTTCACTGTCTCCATGAAAGGATTTCTCGACTCAAATAAAGCGAAACATTCTCAAAAAGACTCGTCTATTGTTGTTAAAAAAAACGTGTACCGAGAACGAAGATTCAGATGCCAGTCTACAGTCTGTATTATTCTACGTGTGTCGTCGCAACAATCTTTTTTTTATCACTGTCTAAAAAAATGTATGAAAAAAACCCTGTGTGCCCCGTGCTATGTTTTATATCGATTAATATTCAATTTTGGGCAAATGAATAAAAGCAATAAAAAAATATTCTTAACCCATGCGAAGCCATGTTAAAAAATTCCTTATAAAACTGGAAAGTGTTTTTTTTTTTTTTAACCATGTCCGCTCCCAACTTTGAACAAATGGACTCCTCATGGAGTTTATCTCAACGTATGTTTTTCTACAAGAACTGCTTGTTACTCAGTTGCTCAACCTCTCTTTTCCGAAGAGAGAAAAGATGGAAAGGATAAAAGGACTAGGACAGGATAAGTGATCAGCTAATCGCTGTCACTATGCGTTGCTCTTTGGGATCGGAAAGGTGGGAAGAGATTTTCAACAACACAAACACGCACGCCTTTGAACAAATTTATCGACTGGAAAAATTTGTTCGTACCGGGAATCGAATTATTGGGTCATTATTGGGTCGCATGAAATGTCATTTCGGGTCACATACGGTTATGCATCACTGTCGTTCAGTAAGTATTTATAACCATTGACACATTTTCCCGGTTCGTGGTACCGTGGTCAACGTCATTGGCTTCCGTGACGGACCGGCCGGGTTCAAGTCCCGGAACGAGCGGATTTTTTCGGTTGATAAATCGATTCTGTTTGAAAGCAATGGATGTTTGTACTGCTTTAAATCCCTTCCTACCCTTTCAATCCCAAAAACAAAAGAGTGACGCATAGCGAGAGCGATTAGCTTACCACTAGACTTCGTATCCATTAGATCCCTAATCTCTTCGTAAAAGAGAGACTGAGCATAAGAAAACATATGAAAAATTCATTTTATGATAGCCAATCGGGATGCAACATTGCAATAATATTATAAGCTCTATTTGACAACCCTTATCAAGGATTCGTAAATACGCTCTTAAAGCCATGTGGTATGGTAATTGATATGGGATTGCTTTCATAAGGGATCAAATACATCTAAACCTTTAAATAACGTAAGTAGTTTTATGGTATTGCCTTTTTTTGAATTTTTGAAAAAGTCGTAGCGTACAGGGTAAAAAGTGGGAAATTTTTATTTTAAATTTTTTTAATAAAGAAAAATAAATATTTGGCATTACATCTTACGCCAATGCGCCAAATATTCTTAATTTTGAAAGTCATTTGAGATTAACTCGATGATAAGTAATGAATCAGTTGTGCACAAAATCAACGATAAATACACTCAGTCAAGATCTATATTTTCAATTGAAAAAATCTGACCTTGCCGGGAATTGAACCTGGGTCTCCAGATCGCTAGGACAAAGCTCTTGCCACTAGACCACAGGGACAGACGTATATTTAGTTGGTAACAGGTTAAGCATCCAGTGCTTTTAATAAACTCGAAGCATGGCTTTTCCAAATAGACAGATTCATGTAATGTTTGTTTGTTTGATGAAAATCTGAAAAATTTATGTTGTTTTGGTGTGTATTAGTCGCAAACAAAAATTGAGCCACAGTTTGAAATTGCACGTCCGTTGAAAATTGTGTAAATTTTCCGAAACTGTGTAATTGGTGGCGCGAAACGAATGCGATTCTATTTTTGCGAAAACAAGCAAAATTATTCATTCATTGTGGACATATCTGTGTACATGTGATATCAAAAAGCAATTCGTATCATAAAAAATAACTGTTAACATGAAATGTAAACAACTGGAACAAAAATAATTGAACCTGAAAATAGAATGATGTTTTATATTTACAAATAACTAATTATGGTTGTTTTCAGTTTTATTCGTGGAATAAAATATCCGGAAATTACTTTATCGTTCTGAATAGTAAACAGAAGTTAATTAATGAATATTTTTTAATGTTATTTTCATTGAAAACTGAAATTCAAAAAATTTTTCAATGTCAAAATTTTCCTTTGCGCACATTTATTATTAAGATTTGAAAATATTAGGTCGATGAGATTATCTTTCAACCAGTCCTAGTCCCGGTCCGCTGCACAGTGGTCAACGTCGTTGCCTATCGTGCTTGACCACTCGGGCTCGATTCCCGGGACGAGTAGATTTTTGCAGTTGATAAATCGATTCTTCTCATAAGCAATGTGTTGTCAAAAATCTTTTTGTCACCTTTCTTATCCCAAAGAGCGACGAATACTGACAGCGATTAGCTAACCACTAGTCCTGTCATAGTCCTCGTATCCTTTCCATCCCTACTTTATATAAAACAGAGAGGTTGAGCAATTGAGTTACAAGCATTTCTTGTAGAAAAAAAACATATGTTGAGATAAACTCCGTGAGGATATGGTAAAAAATCCATTATTATTAACGTTAAATAATAAAAAAAATTGGGAGAACGGATATGGTAAAAAAATCTTTCTTTATTATTGGCGTGATAGAAAAACAAATGAAATAAAAAATCTAAGTATGAACAGTATAAATAAAGTGAATAGCGATGGAGGAAGGATGAATAAAAAAAACTTTTTAAAATAAATATTATTGATATTATTACTGGAACACATTTTGACAAAACTATTTTTGTTCCATTATCAATGACTGATGCCAAAAAAACTATCAATAATTATAGAAAAAATATACCATATTGAAATTTATCGTTAAACTCAAGTCATTAATTACATATGAAATGGTTTGAAGTTTGCTTGGTGCATTATATGATCAGTGGTTTAATATTATTGTTTTTATTTTATTTTATTTTACATACATACATACGCCGTTTCGAACGGTAGTTGATCTTTTATTTTTAACGATAATGCTCCGCTCGGACTAAGCGACCAATAATTATTTAATGTTATATCATTCCCAAAGAATTACATACCTACAGACATACACCGTTTCGGTTTTATATATAAGAATACAACAAACAAAACATTGGTTTTGATCAGTCAAATTTGCATAGGGAAAATATGTAAATTGAAAATATTTTGTATGCAAGTGAATAAATAGTAATATTGTAGTTCACATTATTATTCGATAAATTTTGTACAGCATTTTATTCGAAAACATTTTAACAACAAATCCAACAAATGAATCAGACCTATTTCATGAAATCGCATTTCATTGTTTTATATTTTATTGCCATGTGCACAAAAATTTGTACCAACATTAAAAGGCATGGCAAATAAACGATTCAAATAAAATGAACTTCCACAAAGTTACCGCCGAAACCATCGAAAATAAACAATTCAAAGTTTATTTATGTTTAGCAATATAAGAACAATACATTTATATTTATAAACCTATGGCGAAAGTAGAAACATTTCAAGCTTACAGTTTTCTTCAATGATTAACGGTATAGTATTTATTTACTATATTAAATACAGATAATAGAAGTAGTTACACCCTTAGAAATGAAACATTAATAAAATACTTCGTTGTAGAAATCTTATATTATCATGTTTTGAAGAAAATTATTTCATCCTTTAAGGGTTAAAACTATAGAACGTGACATTTTTGAATCTGACTTAATAAAAAAACAATTTTGTCTTGTTGAAAACTGTATTTTTATCTTTACCTGAAATTCAAGCGAAAAAGTTATCGAGAGATTACATGTTCATGGTAAATTCTTGGTGGAAACGTTACATATTTACTTATTTATCTAATAACATTTACTGATCAGCACAGGTTTAGCTCATAGTGAACCTTATCAACAGATGGAGAGGTTTAAAGAGAACACAATTTGTATGTGCGGCCAGAGACAATAATTACAAATGATTAAATTGTGATATTAAAAAATAATGAGTCAGATCTGAGTCACTGATCTGTTGAAATGTCTCGTGATAAGCGAGACCGGTCCTGGTCATAATAAATCTAATGTGTAATAACTGCATTTTTTTATTATTATTGTTGAATGTATTGGCATTCCACCAATTATTGGCAGTCAACATAAATAGTGATATTAAATTTGAATTGTTTGAATTTTGTACTTTTCCATGAGTTTAGTCGCTAACGATCCGGCTTTCGCCTTTCGGCATCCTCAGGCATTTCAAGTGCGCGGATGTACTTGAACTAACGCGCAGTAAACAGTTTGTATCGTTTTTATACAAAAATAAAAGTAGATCACCAAGTTAAATTTCTATTAAAATGTAAATTAGCGTAAATTTGATGTAAACTAGTTTCAATAAATTAAGTGGGTTTGTAATAATCATCGGGATTTTTGATTCAAACAATTAGAATTTGATATTTCAATTCCATCAAGCATCCTCAGTCGAAATCCTTAGTAGTGATATTGTTGGAAATTTTGGAAATAGTACAGAAAATATTTGTGTGCACATCAATTCCGTTTGCTTGGCTTGCAAAAGGTTTAACACTTTGAATCCCGGAACCGTGTTTTCACGTGGCAAACCAACTATGCGTTGAATCCCGCAAATGTGTATTCACGTTTTGTTCTATTTATATCTTAACACGTATGATGTGTCTGCTAGCTCTTCTGAATACCGATAACGGTGTGGTCATCAATAACAAGCTTGCATTATCAACCACGCTTGATGGCAGAAAAAAATCGATACAATTATTTTATTACCAATATCGGCAAAAGAAATTAAACAAGCCCATTCAAAACTTGTACGATATGCACCAAGCAAAAACACTGTGTAATAAATACTTGGAACACGTGTAAAAATTGATAAATTGTTTTTCATAAAACCGAAAACTAGCGATAGTGACAAACATAAGATGGATATATATGGTCACGGGAAAGAATTTTTGTAAAGATTTATGGAAAATAAGCACATTAAATGAAATGAATGTAAGGCTTACGATTTTTTTTGAAATGTTTCGTCTTTAATTTTTAAATTTATTATTATAGAAGATCCTAAAGAATACTTCGCAATACGTATGAAATCGAGTTGTTTTGATTTACAGGAGCAAAAATGCAACCACAAACTAGACAAATAATAATATTATACAGATAGAGACAGTCACATGAGTTTATTATTTGTTTAAAATAAAAAGAATAATTTTATTATAGGCTAACATTAAAAAACAAATTCTTCTTTCAGAACTCATACAATAATCAGTAATATTCTTCAGATTTAATCATTTTGATTCCACATTTTATAATAATCCACAAGAACTCTAATAGTAAAGTCAAAACATAAAATTATAAGCCAGTATGTATACATTTTTTGAGCTTAGCTCAGAGAGGATTGGGATTCTGTCCCGTGACCATATATCCATAATTTACCAAAATCTATACTTCAAAAATAAACCTGGCATACGGGATAGTTTCACCTGATTTGTGTCGGGTGTCAAAGTGTTTTATCATTTATAAACGAGCTGTGTTTTATTATAATTACCGTGAAAATAAATACGTTGCTAATTTTTCCGTAACGTGGCTCGCTACTTCGTAAAATAAATTTTAGTAGCATACGGTCCATGGAAAGTAATTGTGCGAAGTGAATGCAGGCGGTGTTTGCAGTGCACTAAATGAACCATCTTTATTAGATCACGGGCAAGACTTGCAGGGAGACGTGATCTATTTACGTGGAAGTAATTCTCTTTTATTCCTTAGTCTTTCTTGGAAAACCACTACGTGATCATCATACAACATTTGTATTGTTGCATTTGAATATTTTAAGAACCCAAGGCAAACCAAGTGAGCCTTAATGAATTTACAATGCACTGCTGTTATAATATACATTATCTACGGTACTCTGCATTGTACTCAACACAACCCGCTACGACATTGCATTTTTCGTACGTGTTGTGTTCCTGCGTAGCAAATTTATTTCGTCATTCTTCCTGTACATTATTCATTAAAAATTTTCCATATATTTGTTACCATATAATTAAATGTTTCGATTTCGGCTTACGCCTTCGTTGAAATATATAAAATAATTTATTCGGTATAGATTTAAACATTGCTGACAGTGACAACTGACAGAAGTCAGTTCCGTACATTCGTGCATTTGGAATGCCTGAAGATGCCGAAGGGCGAAACCTACTCAATCAATACACTGCTGTTATAATATACATTATCTACGGTATTCAGCGCGGTACTCAACACAACCCGCTACGACATTGCATTTTTTTTTCTTTGTTGTGTTCCTAAATAAAAAATTTATTTCGTCATTCTTCCTGTACATTATTCATTAAAATTTTTCCATAATTCTGTTTCATAATTCTTTTTTAATGGGGTTGGTACGCCAGAAACCATCGCGGGGGTGCACTCAATAAATTTGTAAAGTTTCACATCGATCGGTCGAGCGGTTTAGTAGTCCATAGCGGACATACACACAGACATTCATTTTTATATATATAGATAGATATGATTGAATGCGGTAAATACAAGCTTTTTCCACCATAAGGTAATTTTAGGCAAACATTGCAATTATAACCTTTTCATAGTAAGGTTACGACTTGTTGAATAAATAGACAAATTGTGCTTATGGAGTTATTTTAATATTGTATTTTTTTTTCATTTCGCGGCTTTATGATTGAATAAACAACAGAAGAAGTATGCCTTGCTGCACAATTCATTTCTAACATAACCTTCACTCACTGTTTCAATTCATCAAAAAAACATATTCAAGGTATTCAACAAATCTGTTCAAACGTTCCATTTCCATTTCAACATAAATATATTTGAATAATCTTTGAAATTTAGCCGGGATGCGAGGTGGAAATTTCACCTCGATTCTTGGATGCTTGGAAGCGTGACGAAAAATTCCGATCCCTTCTCAAGACGTGAAAACAAAGTCATAAAGAGCTTTGATTGGTTATCAGATGGAGTATGGTTATGAAAAATGAGCACCAGATTAGTTTGTCATCAAAGAATACTGTGGTTTTTTTCGGTATCTATTTTAAACATTTCATGTTTTACTTTCTGTCCGTTTGTTTAGGTTAAGAAACAAAAATCACTCATTAAAGGTATGACGACATGCAGAATCAAGCTTTTGAAACACAACCCTATGGGCTTCATGGAATTTCAATATCAATTTGAATCGATTGAATTTTGTAATCTTCTATAAGCTTTCTCATTAACGACTCGGGTTTCGAATATCGGCATCTTCATGCATTTCAAGTGCACGAATGAAGTTCAAACGATTCAATTTTTCTATTGTTTTTGTATACTCTTACAGTGACTGATAATAAAATTTGATAATTTGCACGAATGAAGTTCAAAAGATTCAATTTTTCAAAATATTTTTGTATAAATTTGACAGTTACTGATTGATAAAATTTTAATTTGTAGAACTTCAACGATATAACCTAATGGTGATTTTTTACCGTACACCAATAAATATTTTATATATTTTTGACAGTTTATTGATTGAGTCAGCTATTTTAAAACGTATTAGGTAGAACTCCATTATAATCATCTCTTTCTGTTGAAACCATACAACATAAAGAAATTTAAATAAGTTTAATTTATTGGTCTAAACATAAACTCTAAAGTAATTGAGAAAAATTATTATTTTTTGAATTTTACTTTAGACCAATAAATTAAACTTATTTAAATTCTTTCAAGTGACGTTGGTATGGACAGAACAGAAAGAGATGATGATGTACGGGACACCCTGTCTAGCATAGGTATATAAACTATCTCTAATACACGTTTTAAACATAGTTCTGACGAAGGCGTACGCCGAAATAGCTATCAACAAATATATAAAATAATTTATGTAGAACTAAAATACATTGTTATTTTTCTTACCGTATTAAATTTGACAGATGTAACGATAGCAACATGGCTGCTATAACCTATCAAATTTCGAGCGTTCCAATTGAATGACCTGTATTTGCATTGACTGTCTCTTTGCTAAGACAACTAAAGTTGCTGCTTTGATAAAAAAAAAAAATATTTTACTTTTCGCAGAATTTCATTCATTCACAAAAGAGTATTTTAGTTAATATACTGCTAATAAAGTGATATTGAATTGACCCTATTGAGCTACCTTGTATTACTAGAAAGATTAATGGAAGTAATTTCTGACATAATCTTCAATACTATGTACGTTAAGAAAATCAGCCTAATATTATACCAAAGCCGTTGTGCGCATCATTGGAGATGCTATATTCTTTGAATGGATATTACCGTAGATATAGTATGTAATGAAAAGTGCCCAAGCATGTACGGTATTGTACTAGAAACATTGTACGGTGCAATAAAGCCTATTATCCAAGGAATATGGATTCCATAAGCACGGACGAGAACAGGTAAACAATGTCTTTTGAAATATCCTATTCGCTTGGACGTAGTTTGTATTATTATATGGGTACAATGTCAGTGTTAAATTATTCAGAAAAACAATTCTGGTTATTTCCTCAGGAGATTTCTATCGATGGTTCACAAGGGATAAGTTTTATAAAGTAATAAATATTTGATGATTCACTAAACACGTATGTGAATAAAAATAATAATACATTCTTAGTACTTTTTCCCCGCATAAAATTTATTTGATCAGGACCGGTTTCGCTCATGGCGAGCATTGTCAACTGATAAGGAATACAATAAAACAGTGATATTTATACAAAAATTAAGTATGAAAAACAAGGTATGACAAACAATTAGTAAAACGACTAAGCAAATGAATTGACGCAAATTACATGAAAAATAGACTATAAATAAAATGTTTAAGACCTCTTAGCAATGCAAACTAATACATCAAAAATCAAAGTAAAAGCCCTCATTAAATGCACTCATACTTAACTTTTGTAAAAATATCACTGTTTTATTGTATTCCTCATCAGTTGACAATGCTCGCCGTGAGCGAATCCGGTCCGGTCCTGATCAAATAAATTTTATTTGGAAAAAGTACTAAAAATGTATTTTTATTATAATGCCTTTCCACCAAGTATTGACAGTGAACACTTTAAAAGTAAACACATGTAATGAAATTTATTTGAATTTTGTACTTTTCCATGAATGGCGAAACCCGGGTCAATAGCGACAAAACTCATGGAAAAGTACAAAGTTCAAACAATTAAAATTTTATATTGAAATTCCATCAAGCACTCTCAGTCAAAATCCTTAATTACATATGTAATGGTCAGCAACAAAGATAAATATTCAAGGTAAATTTACAAACTGAAACATATATTTTTTTCAGTTTGATATTTAGGTTATTTAATGTAACGTTGAAACAAACAATGATGACAGTATTGACAAGCGAAACCAGTCATAATATTTACATAATTTATCTGGAAATACGACGCCAAATAGTGTTATGTAATCTCACAGTAAATCAGTCAAGCTAATTTGATAAAAAAAGGATTAAAAGTAAACATAGGAATTTTTCTTCAGTTTTATATATTACTAGTATTCGAACCCGGCTTCGCTCGGACCAGTTTGGGGTTATGTTCACCTCGGCGTGTAAATTCAGACGGGCCAAGTTGAAACAACTGGCAACTTAATGACCAACAATGCAAAAGGGAATTACAGACCCACAGACATACATACGCCGTTTCGGTTTTATATATAAGATTTTGGTTCATATGGAACTACTCGAGTACTCGAGTATTTTGTAAAATGTACTACTCGATACTCGAGTAATTGGAGTCTCTACACACACATTGATAACGAAACAAATTTACCGTCGAAACTTTCGCGAGCTAAATCAATTCGTTTGTTTGAACTTGCAACAACAATGCAAAAAGGAATTACAGACCCACATACATACATACGCCGTTTCGGTTTTATATATAAGATTTAAAAAAAAATAGGTAGGATTTATATAACCCTTCAAAATTCAACATATTAATTAATTATGTGAAGAGCTCGTGTCAATATTACTATTATTGTTTATTACTATCTGACCTGTAAAAAATAAAATTCGAACCGCCATTATGTATTTTTTAAAAATAGGAATTTTAACCTTATTCCTTAAGTAACTTTGCGATAGTAAGAGAATGCTTCTAAGAGAGATGAAACACGAGTGACTATTTGTTACAAAATACGTGGAATTGACAAAATTACTTGATATAACCGAGAAACACGGTGAGAAAAATAACTTTTAATAAATTTTATTTTATATATTTAACTAGTTAGTTCTGACGATGGCGTTGGCCGAAATAGCCATAAAAAATATTCAAAATAATTTCTCTAGAATTAATATACGTTGCTATTTTTCTCACCGTATTATAATGGAGTTCTACCAAGTAAATGCCAACTCAATCAATAAACTGAGTAAAAATCAGGTTTCATAGTTCACTGTTAATATTAACTCCACAAGGAGTTCAAATGATACGAATTGGGAGCGGATATGGTTGAAAAAGTACCTTCCAGTTATGGTAATTTTTTGTACTGGAATACATTGAAATTTTATCGGCCACCCACGAAATGTTCCCAAGATTTCTCACCGTTTTATTTATCCTCAAATTTATATCATATATATTTGTTAAGGTATCCCTGGGGCGAAAGATCTGCAAGAGGTACTTGCAAGGGCGATGCGCATTTCCATATATATCGGTAATCTTAAACCACTCTTATTCAATATGTGAGGTGGAGAGGCTGTCAGAGGGCAAAGAATTCTACAGATGCTCTCAAACATAATGCCCCGGTATTATAAAATGTGCCAATGGATTTTGCTATTCAAACTTCTTGTTCATTTGAAATATATA
Source organism: Himalopsyche kuldschensis (assembly GCA_028554975.1). Classification (NCBI taxonomy): domain Eukaryota; kingdom Metazoa; phylum Arthropoda; class Insecta; order Trichoptera; family Rhyacophilidae; genus Himalopsyche; species Himalopsyche kuldschensis. The sequence continues at coordinate 19,472,872 of JAHFWI010000010.1, read as the reverse complement.
TGATCCAGAAATATTTTACACAACATAAAGATTTTTCTTTCAGATAGGATCACAACAAATCTGAAAAAAAATTTAGTAATCTTTGAACATAATAACTTTTTATGCTATATAATATATATTTAAGATACAAATTTACAATTTCGACTGAAGTTAATTTTTCACTTTTTCTAGTGTCAGTTCAAGTTCATCGCGCGCTTGAAATGCCCAAAGATGCCGATATGCAAAAACTCGTGTCGTTAGCGAGAAGAAGTTAAAAAAGCTCATAGAGAAGTAGAAAATTCAAGCGATTTAAATTTGACTTTCATATATATTTAACAATGATCAAGACCGGTTTCGTTCGTCACAACTACCATTATTAATTTAGTTGAAAATGCTGTGCTTTATCTGTTTAAAATGGCATGTATTGAATGAAGCTATTTTGAAAAAACTTTATGAAAAAATTTGGTATGGAACAGGAAGCAGTTTAGGCACAGTTGTTTAAAAAACATAACTTAATAATCAATGATTAAAATGTTGTTTAATATACTGCACTATTATCAACTTAACAAATGTTTTCAAATTGGAAAAATGCAATTAAAAAAACTCAATTGATTTTTATTTATTTAATATTTACCTTACCGTTACTTGAATCCATGAAAAATGATAGCTAAGCTCTTACCACTGAACCACGAAGTACACATTAAAAAGTGGGTATATATCAGTCTTATAATACATACATATGTTTTTATTTAAAAAGGAAATTATAATACATGACATTACAGCTGACAGAAGTAACGAAATACTATGATAATTAAACAGAGAATGGCATAAAAAATAAAACACACTATATATAACATGTGGAATACATTTGCAATATATACATACATACCTAGTGCAAAAATGTATGGCTGAATAAAATTTCAAATGAAAAACCATATTGAAACTGTGTATGTTAGATATTGTCAATGCTTAGATATTATTAACCGTGCTTTCTGAGTAATCGTTTTGATTTTCAATACGCTTTTTGAGGTATGTTTGCTTTTTGAACTTAAAACTCTCAAAAGCCAAACCATTAAAGCTCTAAAGCTCCGGCTAACGTTTTACAGAATGCAGCCGGGCGTCGATATTGCGAATAACTGGCGTCGGTTCTTTGAAAATACTTAGACGCCTGCCGGTGGAGTTACCGATTTCAAAATAGCTTCACTTTAGATTTGTCTTCTAGCGACGGAAGAGAATTATTATCACTCAAATCTGAGAGGGAATTTTGAGTCTAGGTTTCGTTTTGTCTTCATAATTTTAAATACAATAAGCTAAAATAATGTATATTATGAATTTGTCACAGGTATAATAACTTTTTCTACCCGTCGGGTAAAATAGAAGACCCCTACTACCACTTTATCTTAAATATCTACCTTTATATCAGTAATACAATGTGTTAACTTGTGTTAATCTTAAATAATTGCTTTTTATACCATTTATTGAATAAAAAAGAAATTATCGACTTGTTTCATCGCAATTAAATAAAAAAAAAAATAAGTTACATATATTATTACCGGCCGAAAACCATAAATCACAAGAATTGTCAGTATTCAAACTTCACTGCACATACGCGATAAAAGTTTATCTTATCTCAATCGCGCCTCTTTCAAAATAACATCCTATGGGACTGCCTCAAATGAATTCCGAACGAACAGAACTGTTTTCCGTGGTCCGTCCTCACACAGGCCCAATAGGCCACGCTGACTTGATTGCAACTATGGCTAACTTCATTGCATTTGAAAAATTTGCAAATTTATTCGGGGATCGACATAATCTCGATTCTTCACTAGAGTTAATATACTCGTCTAACACGACGGGCTCACAGTATACGGATTATACACAAGATACTCTTTATCAAAATGATTTCAGTGGCTGAGCTAGTCACTCCAATTTATTTTATTTTATTATTTTTATTTTATTTTCTATTTTAAAGCATTTTAGTGCATGGTTCAAAATCAGTCCCGTGTAGATCTGCTCGGGCCATGAATGTGAGGAGTAAATTTCTTTTTCTGAGTCAATAGCGTTGTGAAAGGCGGCCATGAAACATTAGCTGCATATACACAGCGGGTGGTGGTGGGAAAAACCAACTTTCAAACGTATGTTTAAAAAAAAATGGATGTTTTTTACATTTAAATGTGTAGATAAGCACTGACGTTCATCGTTTTGATTACACCAGTCTGTAATGAACATCAACGCGATCAGGTTTTCACTTTGATGCGCGACTTAAAATATGAATAATTTTAGGAAAACTATCAATTTTTATAAATATTTTTTTTAGAATGAATTGTTCCGGAACCGTCTTTCGAGGGTTAAAAGCTTATTTCTATAAAGGGTTCTCCTTGAAATTAGCTGGGACTGTTTGGGTCGGTTTTAAAGTGTACATAAAATCAGCAGCATTGGTCACTTTAAAACGATTTCCAGGAGTTCTAAGATCAAGAAATAAATGACAAACTAAATTTCAATCAATTTTGTACTTACTCGCTTCTACGTGACTGCAATGCTCAAATGAATCTTAATGCATGAAATAAATTTTTAAATACCTTTGATTATTCCACGTATTGTGACACGTTTTTCTCCTCTTTCATAGGCATCTTCGGACGTACTATCGCAAAATTTGCTTAAGGGGGTCCCCCCAAGTGACGGCTGGTTTTTTTGGGATTTTCTTTTGACGAACGTTATCAACGTAGATATTTGAAAATTTTACCATATGTTTATTGAAATTTTAAGAGTAAATAAATATATTTTCAGACTGAAATCTTCATCACAATGTGTGGTGCACCACTCCAAACGCACCATATCGAAAAAACGGCCTCCATCTGACCGGCTGATAGGCTTATCGGAAATGAAAAAATCTAACCGCGTTTTAATCTATAAAATTTTAAAAATCGTTTGTCTCAGGACCTTTTCAAAATGTAGAAAATTGAACAATTGACAAGTTTTTGAAAAAAAAAGTTTAAATTTCATGTTTTTTTTCGACTATTTGGTTACGTAAAAACAAAACGGCTGGGAATTTTTTTATTATCCTAAGACCTAAGTCAAACGATGACAAAACATGTTTTTCATCTACCATTAAAATTTCAAACCAATCGGTTAACCCGTTCTTGAGATATCGTGGAGGCCAGTTAAAAAACACAGTTTTAAGAAAAACGCGTTTGAAAGTTTAACTACGATTTAAGCTATGAAATCTTTACTCCCCATCAATCTGCTATGCCTGGTCTATAGATAATTCTTTCTTCTTTCTGTTTTAAGATTTTTGAAGCTGTTTGCTTTGCTCTTGCTTAAATTTTGGTTTGTTTCATGAATTGAAATTACATGTGTATTGAAAGTTCTCATGTAACAAGCCGAAGCATCAAAATGTGACCGATGTCCCGCCTCGAAACAAGTGTAGTCTAACTGCAATAACTTTCCATCGAATTCAAATATTGTAAAATCACTTTACCAGCATATTCTACACGTGTTTAAAAATCATTCTATGCAAAAAAAAAAGATTGTTTCAAATCACTTGGGGGGACTCCCTTAAGTATTCATTACTCAATGTTTGCCTTTGCGATAATAAGTCCAGAGATGCATCTGAAAAAGAATCGAAACATCGAAAAAAGCATAGAAACACGTGTCGCAATTACTAACACAATACGTGGAAAAACCATAGTTATTTTATATTGAAATGAACTTTCACAAAGTTACCGCCGAATTCATCGAATGTATTAATGCTTGATAATCATCAATACATAATTTTATATTAAAATGAACTTCCACAAAGTTACCACCTAAACCATCGAAAGTATCAATACATTTGTTTCAAAACTTGTCGTTATTTAATTCAATTAAAAATAAATACAGAACATCTCACTTAATCTAGGCATAAGTAGAAAATCATTTTATCGACGACTGTATTTATTTCAAAAGATAAATGTTTAAACAATGAACTATTTGGTAACCAAACCTAGTATGCTTTAATTGTGTTACTGTTTCCAACGAGAAATCCTTAGAATGAATAGACTCAAAATTTTATTCAGACCAGAAGTATTTTAAAATTATATTCTCGTCTCTATCGACTACCATAGTGTTTAACTTTCAACTAAAATGACTTCAATGGAAAACTTTTTGTAACAGATTGGCCTAGAATATTATTTGAATAAATTAAGCTTCCTAATTACGTTTTTCCCTTTCAAATGTTAAAAAACTTTCATACGGCAAACACCAATGGGGAAAGATTTTATAGTAAAAAATAACAAGTGTATTTGTGAGTAACATATTTTTTTATTACTTAATATTATTCTGAGGCATTACGGAAAAGTGTTTCAGCAGACAACCATCAGGGAGAACGAAAAAATCTTTAATTTTTCTTGCCTTAATGATTGCTAAAATTTTCTTTTGTCTTTTGGGACGAACTTGAAAAGGCTTCAGTGTAAATAGGCCAAGTGTGTTTTATTTACCATAAATATCTATGTTATCAGTGAGGAGCCCTCATTCATTCTCATTCCGTTTTATACAGCATGCTTAAAATAAAATAATATTTTGATTGCCGATATGAACAGTTATTAAAGAACAAAATATTTGGAATATACAATTAAAATAATCGTATATTATCATTGAGAATATCGACTGAATAAATAGCTGAAAAAAATAAAATAAAACCCCATACAAATTCAATATTGAATCTAAATCTAATTGAGCTGTCAGTCAGGTTCAATTGTACACTTGAAATGCTTGAAGATATCTAAGCCAAAACCCGGGTCGATAACCAATTTAATTCATAGAAAAATATCAAATTTAAGCGATTGAAATTTTAAATATTATCAATAATTAAAACAAATTTGTAGGACAACTCCAAATTTTTTTTTTGTGCCGCTATTCCTCCACAAACACATTAAACATAGTCTTTAATGCCGTTCTATGCTGAACAATTATGTATGATGTTTTACCATATATTATGAATAAACTATCTTCATTACGTTTGTCAAATGTATGGTGCAATGGCGTCAGCTGTAATATCTTGTATAAGTTTCATTCACAATAAAAAAATAAATCATATGTAAAAAATATATGTTATTTATCTAAAAAAAATCTTTTTCACCAAAAAGTGACCGTTAACACCTTAATTGCCCAATTGAATATGGAATCTGACATCTATATTAATAATAACAAACATTATAATTGATACACTAAAAAAATTCTTCATTAATTTGGCTAAAAAATGCATTTTTCTGGAGACGAACCACATACACTCTCTAGATGATTGCGTATCGTGTATGGCAGCATAAATAATTATGACAATTGGCTTCGTTACCTGGTATATTAAACAATCGTGTACGTGATGCACTTTTTTATTCAGCATCAAAATGTTCTTTTTGGATGAATAAAAAACATAAAGCCGATTGAAAAATCAATGTCTAAGATTTGGGACTGAGTGGAAGAAATCTCGAAGGCTTTGGAAACGAAGCGTTTCTTTTTTCTAAAGTTACTAAAGTTCTGCTGTTGCGGAAGTTTATTATCAGAATTGTATGCAATCAAAACAAACAATTGAATTTATAATGCTTACCTATACGAGTGTTTGATTTTAAATTTTAAGGTGAATAGCGAGATTTTTCCAATCTTTTTTTTAATTGCCTCTGAGCAGAATTGATTTATCGACTGAAAAAATCTTCTCGTACCGGAAATCGAGCCCTGGTGGTCCGGCACTGTAGCCAACGACGTTGACCATTGCATCACGGGCCGGGAAAATATTTACCATATTTACTACGCATTTTTAAAATAGAAAAATATTTTCCTGAAAGTACCGAGAGTCCTTCTGAAACAACCTGTATACGAAGAAAAATTCTTCGTCTTGAAAAGATTGATTTTTATGCCATTCCCAGACACCCTACCACTTCTGTTGGAAATAATTAGATGGCCCACAGAGAAATAAGAAAAAAGGCCATGCATCAATTTCTTCGTTATAGAATATTATCGTAGAACTATAATTATAATTATTTAAGAAAATTTATTTGGTTTGTATTAAAATATATCACCTGTTGTAGACACTTGGTGAAAGGTGTTGTATCATACCAGGGAATCTTGTGTATCCTTTGTAACTGTCATTCAGTTTGACTGCTGTGTCAAGTAAGAAAAGTGTTTATCATTTACAAAATTCAACGATCCTGTAGATGTAAAAGCCAGTTTTTACGATCTCTATTCAATGACGTGTTTCTATGCTAAATCTAAACGTGCGGCACTTTCCGGTAACTAAATTTCATAACGCATTTTTTACGTAGTATAGTTTGCTAATTTTTAATAAGAAAATTAATCTTCGTTACCCAGCCATGTTAAACTTTAAAATAAATGACATTAAATATCTTTAATTATTCAAACAATCGAAAATTCAAACAGATCGAAAAAAACCCATACTTCTATATCAAATTTGAATCGTTTGCATTTTGTACTGTTCCATGAATTTTTGTCACTAATGACCCGGGATACGCCATTCGGCATCTCCACGCATTTCAAGTGAACAAATTTACTTGAACTGACGCAGAGTAAACAGTTTGTATCGTTTATATACAAAAATATAAGTTGACCACTAAGTTAATCTATTTGAATTGGTGAACATTTTGATGTTGAAGAGTTTCAATGAATTTTGTGAGTAAATTATAATTACCGGGTATTTTGAACGTGGTATCGCAAATACTTATTACCGGATATTACATGGAAATATCGATAAATATAATTCGTGGGTTTTATCCGACCTATTACTGACTGAGTTCAATTGTTTGTGTTTATAATAAATGATTTTTGTTTTTAGTTGTGTAATCATAGTGAGTCTGAAAGATTGAATTATTCATTTGAAATTGGCAAACTTTTAAGCTGAGCTCTATTATTTAAAAAAAAATATAATTCAGATGTAACTTTTAAGCTAGTAGGGGCATGTCCATGCAATTTAGCTGGTGCCATCAATTGTAATACGTGAATCTTGTAATTTACCCATACAATTACTTATTCAACTCTTTCAAATTCATAAACATCAAAACATTCGATAACTAATTCAGATTGCGATATTAACAATTAAATTTAGTGACATAATTTTACTATATCAATTGAGACGACCTTCATTCGGATTCTCTCGTTAAATGAGAAAGAACCTCCTGTCCGACACTCGGGTAGTGGAATTTTGGGATCGGAGGATGAGAATCAGGATGCTCTTATAAATTAAACACGATCTCAAAGTGTTAAACTAGTGCGAATATCACACAACACAATTTATTTAATTTTAAACACAGTTATACACAATTATGACGACGATATCAGGACTTGAACGCGAATTTAGTCTTAAGGGGAGGATTGAGAGCTTGAAGCTACTTTCCAAGACTTCAAGTATGGGAGAATTACCAATTTATAATTTATATGGCTAACAAGTGCACGCGCAATGCTCTCCAATCTCTTACTAACTCATTGTATGAAAAAAAGCGGTTCCATTAGGTAGCAAAGCCGTTACACAGTGCGCCCGATAACCCATTTTTTTATGGTCCATAAACTTTGCATGAAATACCTCGTATCTCATGTACTCAGGGCGTGAAAGATTCAGATACATTTAAAGCGATACGTCCGCAATACCATACCGGAAACGTCATGCATAAATGTCTCTTTTACAAATTTTAAATCACTCTATATTGAATTGCTATAGATTTCAATATAGAGTATTATTAAAAATGAATTTATTTCCTGATATCGACTTAAACTCATAGACTGAGGTGAAAAATAGATCGTTCGTATCCTACCACATAGGGCGGTGTCAATATGTATAAGCGATACAATATATTAATTAGGCGTCAAATAAAGTTTAATCGTGCACTTGAAAGGTGTGAAGTCGATGAAAGGCGAAACCCAGACCGTTAGCAACATAGCGCATGAAAGTAAAAAAGTAAATAGTTCAAACTTAATATATGTAGTTCATGTTACATTTTTTTAGAAGATTCAGTATAAATTCATTGGCTTGTTCAATATTGCGAGCAACCATACTTACAAAAAAACAGTCTTGTAAACAGATTTTTAGCGGCCGATAAAACAAGGCGTGACATAAATGTATACAGTATAAATTTGGATAGTTATAGCCTAAAATTAATTGGATTTACATAGCTATTCATGCAAAGTGTCTAGTTTTATATGTAAGAGACAAAAACGCCTCACGGAGTAATGTTGTATTTTATTTCTTCTAACCCCCCTTTCCTTCTCCAGCGTGTGTGCTACTTAATTTTGATTTACCTTCAAAGCACTACAAAACTAGTTTTATTTCGCCTGACATCTACATAATACTTCTTTTGAAGTGATTTTTTTTCTGTGGATGAGATCTTTTATTCAGTTGTAGACAATCGAAAAATATTTGAATGGTGGCATCATCAGCAGTAACATAAATATCGGTATCTATATATATCTGCGGTACATGCGATTTGATATACGTCGGTCAGACAGGTCGTAGTATATCAGTTCGTGTCACAACCTCAGAGAGGAATCACATGACCTTAATTCAGTCCCGAATTGCTTACATTCTTCTAATAAGGGCCTTAAGCTAAATGCATTGGAACAGCTAGAAATTAAAAGGTATAATCAATCCAATGACATTTTTAATGAACAGATCACAATTAGCACATCACCACTTCTTAAGCCATTAATAAACACTAATGCAATTTTAAATAAATCAACTTAATACAATTCTAATTTTACGTTAATTCCCACATAGTAAAAACCCAGATTAGCTTTCACTTCATGAATACATCAAATCAATTTTTCACATTCAATAACTTATTATTTCCATATAGAATTAAGATAGTGGATCAGAGAAGAAGATGTATTGTGTACCCTGTCTAGGCGAGGTATATATGCTTGTTCTAATGCACGTTTAAAACATGGTTCTGACTAGGGCGTAAGCCGAAATAGCTATCAACAAATATATAAAATAATTTCTGTAGAATTAAAATACCTTGCTATAATTCTTACCGTATTGTAAATATCGTCGTTTCTTTGGCAAAAGGATATGAATATCTGCAAAATATACTTGTTTGACATCTTTATATTAATCACCCTAACGCATTTTTAAAATAAAAAAAACTATTAAATATTATGGTAAAGGTAATATATATTCATAACGCGTATTTTAAGTGTATGTTTCATCACGATAAAACTATTTTTATGCATCTATGAATCCATGAATTTCGGAACGGAATTGACTATATTGGGAATCAATTTATGTTTGTATCTGAAAGTTGCATCGAAAAACTATGTAGTTTTCTCTGAATGTTTATTAACAAATTGGTATTTTATTGATAGAACTCCATTATAATAGATTGAAAAAATGCGTTGATAGTGTTTCAGCTATATTTTATTAGTAATTTTTATTGATAACTTTTTCGGCTAACGCCCTCGTAAGAATTGAAATACTTTGATAATTTTTCACTTTATATCAAGTTTTTTTTAAAAGAAAATCAAGTGCTGCTGTTTTTAAAATATTTTACTATACAAGAGTAGGGGTATAAAGTGATTAGCTAACCATTAGTAATTCCATCCTTACTCTCTTTTACAAAAAGAGGTCGAGTGACTGACTATTAAGTCGTTTTTTAATAAATGTTTTATTGAGATAAACTCCATAAGAGAGTCATGGTTATTCTATGGTTAAACGCAATGAAGAATTTGAAATCACTTAGCATACAATTAAGATCGTATTATGTAGTTGAAGATCAAAGTTTAACCAGTTTCATCTTTGTATTAAAGGAAAAAATATAATTTAAAAAAAGAATTATTTGCGGATATGCTTTGAAAATAAAGGTTTACCAGGGCAGTTTTTAGCGCTAGCCTGAATTCAACCCCGCCAGCGGCTTAACAAAAGAAATACAATATATTCTTATCTAGGGGACGCAAATATTCGCTTATGATGCGATTCCCCATAAACTGACCCTTTTTATGTACATAGTAAGAGTGAACATGCCGAAAAGCTTCCGACACTATTGAAGCTTTATTATTTCCTAGTGCTTTCCAATTCCTCACATGCGATGCCGCTCGAAAATCTTTCAAAAAATAATATTAAGATTAAATAGAATGAAATATCTTTGAAAGGTGCATATGAAACGTTTTTACTATACAAAAGTAGTAACAGCGTAATAAATATTGATTTCGGATAAATTCTAAAGATTGTTTAGTAGTTTTTCATGACTTTCACGTGAAAAGAAGTGCGTTTTATAGCTAGCCAAAGTCTTATAACTGCTACTCTGAACAGAGATAATTTGCAATCGACCATTTATAGACTTCTGAAAGTCGAAAGGCCGGAATCTATTCAACTTGAATTGACCTTAAGCTTTTTTTGTTGTAAATAAGAAATGAGCTTACAGAACGGATTGGGTGGCTGGGTATTATATAAATCTTGTTATTGTGCTAATTTAGGAAAGGTGATATCGTTGGAATGGTTCATCAAAATGTAAGTAAACTTAATAACTCTTTCGAAGTAAAGATATATAAAGTTCTTTTGACTTATCAAATTTTTAGGACTGATAATTTGATTTAGGATGCTGTTCACATCATTTGGGAAATATTTATATATTCAAACATCTAGAAAGTGAGCCAATAGATTTTATAAAATATTTTTTGTTGCGTAATTCCCAGTTATTTATTAATGGAAAAAGCACGAATTATGGTAGTAGTAAGGTAGTAGCTCAGAAAATTTCTGTAATTCAGTTATGAATGCTATTTTCTAAATATTTTGGTAGCTATATATAGTGATCACATTAATCGTAGTAAAATTATCTAAAAAATGCTATGTGAAAAAATGGACATCTGCTAGAAGTTTGTTACCAAAGAGGCAGTCAATGCATATGCAACTACTAACTGCTTGCTTAAAAAGAAGTTAGTTAATTTCAGCATCAATAGCTTTTTATAAATTTCAAATACTAAAACTTAAAAAAACACATTATGTCATGTTTCTCAAAAGTTTTTCAGATTCAGCCAAGGCATTCTTGCTTGAAACGGCAGTGTTGTGGTGGATACAAAGCTTAGTACCTATTCAACTGTAAAACTGTTTATGACAGTAAAAACACAGGAAGACAAACATACCACCATTCTTGAAATAATCTAAATCTTTTAATGTGCGTGTGAAATAGAAATCTTCAATGTCACTCAATACTCATTTATTTCATTTACTAACTAGGATATACTGTCGAATATTATTTCTTTGAAAATAAAAAAATATTGAAGATTTTTCAAATTTAATTGGTATTCAAAAATAATTAACGTAATTAATTTGTGAAAAAAATCCGTTTGACCTTTCACAAAGGACAAACAAACGTTAATTAAGTCTACCTTCCATTCTTTTGTGTTGTGCCTACTTATTTTATTTTTTTAAAAAAGAAAAAGTTAATTATAATTATTTCACCGCAATTTTTTCTGTTGCAAATATTGTTTTCCCGGCTTTTAAGGCTGGTATTTATTTTAAATCCTTTGAAAGAAAAAAATATGTAGGACTTAATAATGGGAACCGCAGTTGACATTAAAAAGCTCAGGTGCAAAGACAAAATAACGGTTGTCGTTACTCTGTGCCTTAATTAGAAAATTCAAAAGAAACTTTCAGAAAACAGAAAGTTACCTTTTTATTTGCATAGTGATTAACGCAATACGAGGCAAGTACAGTGTCATAATTGGACTATCTTATTATCCACAGGTTTTCAAAAAGTTTAAGATTTTTTCGTATGAGATACAGTAAGTTTTTTTGTTTTGCACCAATTGCCAACAATTGATAATTTTTTGGCAATATCTCTTGGCACAAACAATCAATGCTTAGTTATTTAATTAGTATTTGTTTCATTGTTTTAATATTCAATTGCTTGGCAGGTAAATAATCAAGTTATCAATAATAAATACAAATCTCACTAATAATTCAAAAACATGCTTTTTACTGAAACTATGATGCATTCCCAGTTTAGGTTCTTGTTTCAGTTCCGATCCCGTACAAGTAAACTGAAACGTAAATTTTTCAATCAATGTATTCATCTTCAGAGAAATGGATGTAGTACTGTTATCATCCCTTGAGTGTGCACTAGCCAGATAAATCTAACAAAGTGGTTGAGGAAACTCCCAAGTGTAAGTCCTGGAAGTAGCGTTCAAACTCCTAATCATCTGCCTGAAAATTCTTAAAATCTAATTCCTGATATCGCCTACATAATCGCGATAAGGTTATCGTTATAGAGGTATTGCCAACTTTAACTAAATTCAGTGTAAAATAAATGTATTGTTTTAAAATCTGTGTGTGTAATTCTTTTATAATCTAAACTCTGCGTTTAACTTTGACTTTAACTAAATAAATTGTATGAGTGCTAATCGCACTTGTTTACCCTGTGAGATCGTATTTAATTAAGAGCATCCTATTTCTCATACTCCGATTCCTAAATTCCTCTTCCCGAGTGTTGGATTGGAGGCTCTCTCTCATTTAACGAGAGAGCCGAGATCGAGGTCGTCTCAATTGGCTACCACGCGCACTACCCTTAATCTAGGCTTACTACTAGTATTTTACCTGCACCATCTTTTCAATCTTTACCTATTTGAAACAACCACTGTTGAGATACTCCATCAAGTTTACATATGCTTTAAAGTGAGAGCAAACACAAATTAAAATGATACATAATTTTTATTTATTTGTTCTTTATTATTTTTATTGAATTGATTTGAGCTTTTTGTATAACAGATTTAGTTCTAAGCTACAGATCTACTATTGAGAAGATAAAATATATAGTGAGTAGTTCTTATAATATTTAGTCAGCCTTTGTGGTCTAGTGACAAGAGCTTTGCTCTAGCAAATATATATATCACTTTTCAAGTCCAGGCAAAATCGATTTAAATTTGAGATCATTGACATGGGAGTACATATGTGATTTAACTTTTCCTCGATTTAATGTCAAGTGAAATTTTAAATTTCTTATATATATTGTATAATTTTTCAATAAACTATATTTGTCAGGCCCGTGGTCGAGTGTCAATGTTGCTATCTTTGGTTACGGGGGAGCAGTCGGTTTCGAGTCACGGTTGGGGCAATTTTATTTCTCAATCAAATTATTGATTTCTGTTCGATGCTATGGATTCTGTACTGTCTATGAGGTACTCTTTCACGTCGACTTTTCATGGCTTAATCCAATCCAAACTCTCTTTAAAAAGAGATGTTGAGCAACCGAGAAACAATCAGTTGTTATTGAAGAACTTCTATTGAGATAATGTCCATTATGAGCTAATATGCTCCACATTAAGAGCGGATATATAAAAAAATGAATCGGTGCATTGGAATATGTTGTAAGGTTAAATAATTATTGTTTAAAAAAAAATTTAAAACGCAAGAGCGTTGAATTATCGGATTCAGAAACGGGGATAAAAATATTTAGCTTAAATAATAATAAAAGATTTTTAGTACTTTTTCCACATAAAATTTATTGGATCAGGACCGGTACGCTCATGGCGAGCATTGTCAACTGATGAGTGCTTGTCATGAGCGAAACCGGTCCTGATTTAATAAATTTTAAGTGGGAAAATTACTATTTTTTTTTTATTATAATGCCATTCCACCAAGTATTGACAGTAACACCTTAAAAGTGTTAAATAATAATATCAAAAAGTCAAATTCGACTATATTTGTCCAACGCCTCTGTGTTACTTTGTAGTTAAACAATTCAAACAAACCGAAAGCTTTTTAAGTTAAGTTTTAAATGAACAAATTAAATTCTAAAATATAACGTAAAAGCGCTTCTTCGTGACAAAATGTTTCACACCGCTGATATGCCTAAATAAACAGACATTTTCCGTTAAGATCGATATATTTTAACGAAAATACCGTGCTTAGATAAAAATGAACATCACAAAGTTGATTCTTAATATCAGGAAAAGATATAGCACATCCCATTTCAATGGTTGAAGGGAAGATTCAAATTACTCAGCAATTCATACACCAATGACGCCCTCATATACGTTTCAAATATTTACCCGACCTTAAGTGCTAAGCAGGGGTGCCAATTTATTATAATAAAATAACCGTGATTATTTTTACATTTTTCTAAGATAAAAATAGGCTATCTTGTATTTGATAATTTGACTAATTAATATACAAACAAACTTTACTCATTCTTATCTAAAAACAAAACCATGTTTTTAAAGTATGCCCGCTTTTAATGTTGAGCAAACAGACTCCTTATGCAAATTGTCTTAACGAATTTTACTCACATAGCCTGCTGGTTACAAAATCTAGCCTTTTTAAGGAAAGTAAAGATCAAAAAATAAGTTCACTATTACTATGTCTCGCTTTTAAGAAATCTGAAAATTTGAAACATCGCAGAAAATCATACGTAATATATCCGGTCCATGATGCAGTGGCAACGGCTTTGACTTGCGTGCCGGACCACCCGGGTGCGATTCCCGGTACGTGCGGATTTTTCAGTCGATAAATCTGTTCAAAGGCGTGCGTGTTTGTGTTGTTGAAAATCCCTTCCCACCTTTCCGATCCCAAAGAGCGACGCATAGTGACATCGATTATAAATAATCACTAGTCCTGTCCTAGTCCTCGTATCCTTTCCATCCCTAATCTCTGAGGTTGAGCGACTGAGTAACAAGCAGTTCCAGTAGAAAAAAAATATGTTGAGATAAACTCCGTGAGGAGTCCATATGCTCCAAGTTGGGAGCAGACATGATTAAAAAAAAAAAGAAAATATTTTTGTTCCAAAAAAAAAATATAATATTAAAGTTGGTCGCTATTTCAGCTAACGCCCTCATAAGAACTATAGATACATTGTTTTTGTAGAGTTAAAATATATTTTTTTATGTTCACCGTGTGATTATAAAGTTCTACCACGTAAATGACAATTCAGTCAATCAATTAACAAAATGACAATTTTGCCTTCTAGATAGTTTAAAGAATTAATGTGATAACGAAGACAAGAAAGATTTGTTCTTACATAATGATTATTGATAATTTACTCGGTTCTTAATAATAATACTAGTATTGCTACCCGGCGTCGCTCGGACTAAGCGACCAATAATTATTTAATGTTATATCATTCGACATAATTATATCACAAAATCTAACATCCAAAATAGAGTTAAAATAAAATCACAAACTTTATTTAATTCGATGACAGCCCGCCTCGCCCCATTCTCGCCCATTAAAATGTCCAAATTCAAGGAAAAAATCTAATTTGCTGTCAAAGAAATGTCAAATAATACCTTCACGTAAATAATAAACATTATTATTAATAATATAAGCCGGGAAAAGTTAATAGAAGACTAATTTATTACATTTTGACTAAATGTCTTCGCCGATAAAAATTCAAAGATATTTTCTTTCATATTCGTTTTTATGGCAACTTAATGACCAACAATGCAAAAGGGAATTACAGACCCACAGACATACATACGCCGTTTCGGTTTTATATATAAGATATCTTAGTCGTTTGATAAATGAATCGTGTTGGGATTCGAGATAACGAACCGAAGCCAATGACGTTGAAACTTGATTACGTATACAGCTATTAAATTTCTTACGCTTCTTACTTCAGTCTTCTATCTTTATTAACTATTAAATGAGAGGTTAAAAATACTTCATTGCACACTATTAACTTTACACTAACAAGATAAATAAAACAAACCAGACATAACCGAAAATCTATTACCTCAAAGAGTTCTTTAATTTATCTCACAAAATATGGCATATCAATTGTATATTCAACAATATAAAAATACATCTGGAGTTTAAATCATGCAAATATAGGTGTCATTATAATTTTTAAGTTAGTAAAAAAAGAGTTAAAAACTCAAATGCACATTCAAAAATAATTCACATAAAACAACCAATGAATCAACTTCTTATTGCGCTGTATAAACGCATGTTGGTATGTGTATGTGTAATGCATACATATAAATAATATGTGTGTTTGTATGGGTATGATATATGTACAAGAAAGTGATATGAATAATATTAGATAAATTATACGTGCAAATGCATAAGAAAACCTCTTGAACTGTCTTCACCATGGATTGCTCACCACTACAGCCATAACGCCCTCTTGTCAGCAGCTATGGGAAAGAAATGTATATTTAATATGAAAACAACACTCAGAGACGGGAAGAACTTTGATGCTAACGCGCGTTAGTACTTAAAGCTCAATCAAATAGATATCCAAAGAAATAAGTTGCCTAAGTTTATTTGTTTGAAACATTCGTCTCTTTAACAAGTGTATTGAATAATATATGTTGCTGTGTTTATAAAATGAAAACGTTTTTTCTCATCAAATGCTATTTTTTAAATACAAAAATTCAATTTCGTATTAAAAACTCAAAATTGATGTGGCATATTAAGGTATCGAAAACGAATTCAAGAAATAAGGTTCCAATTTTCAGCTGATACATTTAACTATTCCTGAAAAATGTATTCAATTATATGAATTTACGATTTTATACCCAAATCGATTACAATGCCATGAATACCCCAGTACTCGCCAAAATACTCGAGAGAGCATCCTTATTGCTAGAAGGTTTATGAATACCAGGGTGAAATCTGCAAGGACCAAATCGACTTATATTTCCCACACAGGTGAGATGAGAAAGGCTTCCTAGGGATGCATGATTTTTGAAAATGCCTCCCCGAGGAGACGGTGCGCCATCTTTCGCGAAAATGTGGCATTAATAATAAAACAGACGCTGTGTTTTATTCCTAAGTGTTTCACAAGGATTTACGATTTAAAAAAGGAATAAATATTTCCCATACATGAGAAAAACGCTCCATACGTGTGAAAAATTTTAAAATTCAAACGGAATTTAAAAACGATATTTTATTCAGCTTTCATTTCGGCAAAGTTTTAAATGCTAAGTTATCGTGTATTTTCTCTTAAAGCATAAATTGATAAGTGTGTGGTATAGTTATATCATAATAAAATAATAAATAGTAAATATGGTCCCATGGCGTCGTGAAAATGTTGTTAAATAACATTTCAATTTAGTTAACTTTCATACTTTCGATGGATTCGACGGTAACGTTGTGGAAGTTCATTTTAATAAAATTTAAAATAACTTTGATTATGCCACGTATTGTGCTACTAACTGTATTAAAATACCCAGTACGGAAAAAAGGCGCTGTTATGTTTCAAACTTTGCGATAGTATGTCCGAAGATGCCTCTGAAAGAGGCGAAACACGTGTCACAATTAGTAGCACAATGCGTGGAATAATCAAAGTTATTTTTAATTGTATTATTGAACTTTCTTTTAGGATTTTGACTTAATGGAATTTCGATATCAAATTAATGTTATTTGACTTTTGTACTTTTCCGTGAGTGTTGCCACAAACGAACCGGGTTTTCCCTTTCAACATCTTCAGGCATTTAAAGTGCACGCATGAAATAGTTTTTATCGCATGTATATAAGAATATAAGTCAATAGTTGAATTTAGTCGTTAGTATTGCAATTTGGATGAATTGGCGAATGTATTGATGCCAATGGGTTTGAATAATTGATTACCACGTAATAGCATGGTTTCACCTTTCGAAATCTTCAGGCATGTCAAGTATCGTTTCAAATATTATTTCAAAATTTATATCAAAAAATTAAAACCTTAATAAAAATCGATAATTAAATTTGGATAACACTTAATTTCACTGTCATGCAAAATGACCAACAGTAAGTTAATGATTTGATCAGCGTTGTCGATGGGTGCCATATTATGGTGCATAAAGCCAAAGATTAAGCCTATGCCAGACTTTATGTCACCATGAAGTAACATTGATCGACAGTTGTGATTTGCCATTGAAACCTGTTTTTGCATTTATTTATTGAATTGGCATTTATTTGGTAGAACTCCATTATAACACGGTGAAAAAATAGAAAAGTATTTGGAGCCATACAGGAATTATATGATATATGGTTTATAGGTATTTCAGCTGACGCCATCGTTGAAAAATATAATATTATAAATTTAAGCGTATCCATGATTTTTACTTTATTTCATTGATTTTAATGGCTCTATCAGCTATCTTTTCTGGATGGCTGAGCAAGTGTTAAAACTTTGTTAACTCTCGAAAGACGCTTCCTGAAAAATAACGTGTGATCCGAAGGGTGGGATTAAGAATACCCCAGTGTTATGGCTTAATTGGCATAGATTGCATTAAAAAAAAGTTATATTATGCTTAAACGTATCTTTATACATCTTTCTAAAATTGTATATATTTATAAAAATCGATAGTTTTCCTATAATTATTCAAATTTTAACTCTTGCATGAACGGACAAGCGTTAAAAAGATTTTGTATGAGCATGTCTTTTAATGTAAAAAGCATCCATTTGATTTGAAACGTACGTATAATCGAGGCTCGTTTGAGATAAAAAGATAAGTCACCTTATCGCGTATGGGCAGTGAAGTTTGAATCCTGGCAATTGGTAGCGACAGTATAAATGTTTTTCAGCCAATAATAATCCGACTTGTTTTCTTTTTTTTTAATTGCGACGAAGCTTGTCCATCAAAATAATATTTTTTTAATGCAAAAAGTGTAAAAAACAATGATTTAAGAATAACAAAAGTTTACCCATTGTATCACTAATATTAAGATAGATATTTAAGATAAAGTGCCAGTGGTGGTAAACTGTCTTACCTACCGGGACGGAAATGTTAAGTACCTTCATAAAAATAGTAACATTGTCCCTGCAAACCGCGTATACTACATCGGCACGTTTCGTATACATAAATCGAATCACACTAAATATATCGAAAATAAGTTTCTTCCACATTTTTGCGTCTTCTCATGTTTCTCATAGTATGTATTTTAAAGTGTTGCCATAAATGAATATTAAAACGAGACTCGCCATATATGACATTAGTTTTTAAATACGATACAAAGTTACATTCTTCCTGTTTGCAGTTGAGAGTACTCTTTAGAACAACGGTCACCAAACTACGGTCCGCTAAAGATTTTCATCAGGCCCTCCAAAAATTCTCGATTTTTTTACATTTTATAATTATACTAGATCATATTAATCAATATTGTAATTGGATTCCAACGCAAATTTATTTGTCTTTTAACCCGCCAAGTTTGAAAAAAATTCAATCGGGCCCGTTTCTGAAAAAGTCTGGGAACCCCAGGTCTAGACTCTAGACTCTAATGCTAGAGAGTAGTTCGATTTAATCAGTCAAAAATTATTTTTTACAACATAGCAGCCCTGATTATATATAGAGAATTTTTGAGTGGAGTTTGAATTGAGTATAACAAAATATTATACTACGGTAAGAAAAATAACTATTTCGGCTGACGAAGGCGTAAGCCGAAATAGCTATCAACAAAGATATAAAATAATTTATGTAGAACTAAAATACATTGTTATTTTTATTACCGTATTATAATGGAGTTCCAGCAAGTAAATGCCTACTCAATCAATAAAATATTATACATTTATATTCAATTCCAAAATTTTTACAGAAAGTTTTCATTAGTAGAGGAAGTTATTCAATAAGGTTAGCGATTTTTTAAAAGAAGATGTGAGTATTTGGGAAACTATTTGGAAGTGTGTGTCTAAAAAATCTACGCCATTTTTATGGATTATGAGTATATTCTCATAGGTATTCTTATTTTGTAGTGATACCACTCGAAAAGTAACCGGCTGATAAAAATATATCACTGTAAACATTAAATACTATTGAAGTTTTCTTAAGAAGAGTTTTACACTTACACAATAAAAAACAACATTCAAATAAACTTTTATTGCATCGAAGATTTCTACATTCTAGCCGTAACAAAATTGCTGAATATCCCCAAGCTGCAATTTTTTTCCTCATATAAAACTTCGTTTATTTTTGCCAAAGCATCCGCTCTACGTCTTGTAGCATTCCTCTTTATGTTGTTTGTAAATCTTTGCCGAACTACCATACTTTAAAAGACACAAAAAATCTTCTCCGGGATATTTTTGCATACGTAAAACTTTGTTTTTATTTGGCATACGCTCGGTTACTCACAACTAGCGACTCAAATTCGAGTATCGAGTACTCGATACTCGAGTATACTCGTCCATTTAGCAAGAACTCGAAACTCGAGTTTTATGAAAAATACTCGAGTAATACTTGTTCGTAGCTTATGAACATCTCCTTCCAAATTTTATTTACTTATTTAAAAAAATATATACAATATTTTACCATTGCATTGCCGAACCCGTGGATTTTGCGATCAGGTAATATTTTTTTAAACGGTCTTCCGTTTTGTTGGCTTTAACTTTATGATGACGAGATTTTATGTCAAGAATATTTTGTTACATCTGAAACTACTCGAGTATACTCGAGTACTCGAGTATTTTTAAATTTTACTACTCGATACTCGAGTAGTTGAGCTGATGAATAATTGGAGTCCCTACTCACAACTTAAGCGTAAGGGTAAATAAAGACATTACAAAAATATACCATCACATTTTTTAAGTTGTTTTGGCTAAAGAGTGGCTGCTGTTTTGCGTGGCCAAATGGCATCTCTAATTATAGAGAGTGAAGCAATTCTTTGTCTTTATCTGATCATTTTTTACCATAAGCTTTTACTTAAAACGTATATAAACACTTTTGTTCCGTAATCACTCGTAAGTGGGCTGCTGCTATCATTAAGCAAACAAACAAAAAAAACGGTGCCCAAAAAATAACACTTCAGCCGAAGGGGGTCTAAATTTTCTAAAAGCATAGATTGCAATACAAAAATGATTTGTTAGGCCTTGTCGTATCTTTATACAACTTTCTAATAAAAGAATTATATACAATTGTATATTTTTTCTATAATTATTCATATTTAAGTCACGTATGAAGAAAACGACATCTCCGCCGTGATATTCATACAAGACTGACGTAATCAAACAAATAAGCTCTAGCGAGATTTTATTTGAGACACACGTCTGACTAAGGCATGTAAGAGATAGAATAACGATATTTTATCGCTTATGGGCAGTGAAGTTTAAATCCTGGCACCGATGTAATTCAGCTAGTTTTAATCTGTCTTAATTTAATTGCAACGTACCTAGTAAAATAAAATAGTATTTTTTTCTGAAAAATATGTAAAAAATTATGATTTAAAAATACCAAAAGTCTACAGATTGTATCACTGATATTAAGATTGATATTTAAGATAGGTGTCGTCTAGTAGGGGTCGTCTGTGTGGCCCATCGGGAAGCAAGGGTTATAAAGCTGCATGTTATGTAACTATTTACTAAACTTCCCTTATTTGAGGAGAATAAGGGTACGGAGTTGGAGCTAGACTGAAAAAAAGTTTATCTAGATATATGCAATCATAGGAACGGTAAGAAATCAAATTCACGTAAATACATACCTTTATTCACAAACCAATAAATCGTGAAAAACTTGTGCAAGCTGCAAACGAAGTCTATCTTTTAATAAATCTTAGATGCAGTTGAAAATATTAAAAGTTTTCCTTTTCTATGACGATATAAAGAAATGAATTTTTCACTCCGTTACATCAGCAGTTGCTTACAAAATCTTGTAACAAGTTTGAAAAAAGTTTATATGAATGCTTTAAAGTTTGTAAATGTTCAATCAAGTCCTACATTAATAAAATATTAAACTTTTACGGTGTAAGCTGTTAATTCGTATGGATTGAGTAGGCATTTACTTGGTAGAACTCCATTATAATACGGAAAGAAAAATAACAATGTATTTTAGTTCTACATAAATTATTTTATATATTTGTCTGACGAAGGCGTAAGCCGAAATATGTAGCTATCCACAAAAATATAAAATAATTTATGTAGAACTAAAATACATTGTTATTTTTCTTTCCGTACTGTTAATTCTTAGTCAAAAAGTTTTATTTGATACAAATAGATCTCACTTTAAAGGTGTTTACTGTAAATACTTGATAGAATAGCATTATATTAAAAATAATAAAACATTTTTAGTACTTATTACTCATTAAATTTATTAGATCGGGACCGGTTTTGCTTAAAGCGAGCATAATAAACTGACAAAGAAAACAGCGATATTTTTACAAACGTTTAGCAAGACTTACAAGGTATAACAACTAAACAAATTATTTTTTACTCAACATATAGCAAAAATATGATCGTGCATCTAAAAACTGTATGTATTTAATTTCAATGTAAAAATTCGTAAAATTCGTAAAACGGTATTGGAAAGAAATATATAAAGCGTTCTTATTCAGTTTACCCCAGCAAAAAAACTTTCTGAAATTTAAGCTCCAAGATAATTAAAGATCGACGTGAAATACATATTCATCATCTTTTTGAATTGAGAAATAAGTACCTTTTTGTGTCAATTAATTAAAATAATTCTCTGTCAAATCGTTACCTTACTTTGAAAAAGTTCTAAATGAAATTTTGGAACGCATGATAAACGACGCATGGCGACCATGTCCTGTCCTAGTCCTCGTATCCTTTCCATCTCTACTCTATTTAAAAAGTGAGTTTGAGTAACT
The DNA here is from genome assembly GCA_028554975.1 of Himalopsyche kuldschensis. NCBI lineage: Eukaryota > Metazoa > Arthropoda > Insecta > Trichoptera > Rhyacophilidae > Himalopsyche > Himalopsyche kuldschensis. The sequence goes on along the minus strand of JAHFWI010000010.1, from coordinate 19,450,410 downwards.
GAGTAACAAGCTGTTCTCGCCGAAAAAAAAATGTTGAGATAAACTCCGTGAAGAGTCCATATGCTCCAAGTTGGGAACGGACATGGTAAAAAAAAATCATAATTCAAGTTCTAAGAATATCTACATCGCTATTTCTCAATATGATGGTTTGAGTTGTGAAAAAATATGCTTTCAATAAGTAATTTTAAACATTTTTACTTGCTCATTGTTACAAATGAATTTTATAATACGGTGAAAAAAATAACAATGTATTTTAATTCTACAGAAATTATTTTATATATTTGTTGATTGCTATTTTGCTTATTTACGCCACCGTCATAACTATGTTTTAAGCCTGCATTTACTCATCCCTATATAAATGTATGTCCAAATTAGAATTTTTTGACTTTTGTACTTTTCCATGAGTTTTGTCGCTAACGACCCGGGTTTCGCCTTTCGGCATCTTCAGGCATTCCAAGTGCACGGATGTACTTGAACTGACGCGTAGTAAACAGTTTGTATCGTTTATATACAAAAATATAAGTTAACAACACGCAGTAAATTAGTGTTGAAGTTTCGTGTTGTTAACTTATATTTTTGTATATAAACGATACAAACTGTTTACTACGCGTCAGTTCAAGTACATCCGTGCACTTGGAATGCCTGAAGATGCCGAAAGGCGAAACCCGGGTCGTTAGCGACAAAACTCATGGAAAAGTACAAAATTCAAAAAAATAAATATTGAAATTCCATCAAGCACCCTCAGTCGAAATACTTAATTATAAATGTATGTCGTTGTAGACAGGGTCTTCTCTCTTCCACCATCCTAGTTTTTAAAATTTTATTTTGTTCACCGCATTATAATGGAGCTCTACCAAGTAAATGCCAACTCAATCAATAAAGTGAATTTTATCCTTACAATTAAATAGTACGATCATTTCAAACTTAAAAGGCAGCCTTGGAAGCAGTTAGAACCTTATAAAAGAATCGTGTCGAAATATTACGTTTTTAATATAAAAGAAGTCGGCAGTTAATTAAAAACATTTTTTTTTTAATAAACACAAATTCATAAGAAGGCATTCTTGGAAATGAAAAAGATCATCCATCCAGGCACCAGGTTCACAGAAGCTTAGCAGGGATTTCGCGTAACAGCTCTGCGCACGTTTGCTGAATAAGACAAGCGGAGTACAAGAAATTATTTTAAAAATAAGGCCAATCCTTTTTCATTAATGGTCGAAAAGAGCAGCCTCTGAGTCTAGAGTAGGGATTCCAATTAATCGTCATTATCAATTATTTGAATATCGAACAGTAATACTGATATAAAGGGTATTTCAATAGGGACGCTCAAAATATGTTACTTTGTCCTGCTGAGTAGATTATTCATTGTTTAGTGGCCAAATTTGAGTCAACCAGTTTGGTAAATAATCGGCCAACACCTACCTGTACGTCATCAAAATACAATATCTGGTGAAAACATTGCTGCTGTGTGTGAAAGTGTACAGGAAAACCCAAGGCAGCTTATTTCTCGTTGTTCACAAGAACTTGGCTTTTCTGCGACTTCAACTTGGCGAATTTTGAATCGGGCCTTATGTCTGCACCCGTATAAAATCCAACTAACCCAGGAATTTCAGGTAAACGACCGCAGACAACGCCTGATTGGGTTCTGGAGCAGTTGGAAGTTTACCCAAATTTGTCAAAAAAATCAACTTTAGCGACATGGCCCATTTTATAATGAATGGATATTGGCAGACATTTGATGCTATATTCCATATTTAATGCCGTAAAATATACTTACAAATGAAATTAAAATTTAGTCGAAATCTCACAAACAACTTGTTTTATTTACATTTCAAAACTAAGCGTCCTTATAAAAAGACCCTTTATTATGATGTCCGGAATGTTTTTCGTTTATAAATTTTCCTCAATTAATCAATACATTGAATAGTACAACAAAAACAAGCCCATTTTTAATAAAAGTGATTTATTCAAATTTCCAAAATGCATATTTTAAGAAAAAATATCAAGGGCATAAAAATTTTCATATTTCAAATTTACAAACAAAATTCTTCTAGGTAAAAATAAAGAAAAAACCGACCTTTTTTGCTCATCGATGGTCTTGATATCTAAGTTTTTGCTAAATAATCGTATAACTCGCACGGAAACAGCTATGTTGCACGATCAACGTTTCCTTGTTCATTGATATACATTTTATAATAATTTCAGACTAAATCATTCCCAACTTCTGTATAATCATAAATAGAGACAGTACATTTAAATACATTGATTGAGTAGGCATTTACTTGGTAGAACTAAATTATAATACGGTAGGAAAATAACATTCTTCTGAATAAATAGAAAAAAATCCTTCAAAATAACATAGTTCTGACGAAGGCGTAAGCCGAAATAGCTATCAACAAATATATAAAATAATTTATGTAGAACTAAAATACATTGTTATTTTCCTACCGTATCATTTCAATACACATTTCAATACCGTTCCATTGTTTTACAATATTTAAAATATTCTCGATTCGTGGAACTCAAGTAATATGATAAGATATTGATAGCACCCAAGTTGGGTAAAGACAAAAATAGCCACTACCTGGGGTAGTAAAAATGGTTTATTATATGTAAATAAGTAGTTAAGTACTACCTTGGGTATTCATAATTATTCTTTAAATTTCGAAAAATTGTGAGTTCATCTTTCATCGATTTTGTAATAAATGTATTTCATTAAAAATTTTCACGAATACTATTCAGATATTTCCCCAAATATCTGTATATCAAATAGCTTAAAAAGGGCCGAATACATCCGGATATCGAATATTCGGATATCCGAGTTGGAATCCCTAGTCTAGAGATATATTATCCTTTGTTTATTTGTAACAAACTTTCATAATTAATAATTTACTTTTGTTATGGAAAATGTGCACCGACAAAACCAGAAATCAGTGAATAGCCAAAGCGTCTAGTTAGTGACTCAGTTGTTTTATTAACTAGAGCTCTTCATACTACATACTTGTATATATATAATATCATTGTTATTCCACACCTCAGTCTCAAAAAGGAACGCATTTTTTTCCATCAAAAGTTGACCATTATAAAAGTTTAGTTTATATAGTACAAATATCTTTATTTGTTATTCTAGAAGCTTCAGTGTAGTAATTATTATAATTTTCAACGATATATTACTACTACCGCAAGTTTTTTTTAACTAAAAGCAGTGTGTTTTGATTAAACAAATAATTGAACAAAATTATTAGAAACGAATCAACAGCAAGCCCTTATTGGTTTAGTTTTACAGTCAGTTCTCGACTTACGACCACCTCGACTTTCGGACTTACGACGAAGATCAAAATTTTGTTTTATAATATAAAATAAAAAATTGAAAAATAGTTGCTGATTATTGACAACGCTCCTCCACACTTAGACGAATCCCATGCCACACTACAAGCATTTTACAGCCGATGGATCAAGGGGGTATTGCTAAGTTTAAATTGCATAATTTAAGAATTACTTTTGCTCAAGCAAACAAAGTAATAGAAAAAGACCAGACATTGAGGGAATTTTGGAAAAACAACAACATCTTTCAAGCAATTAAAAAGATGGTCAAATGTAACGACATCATGTATGAATGGAACAAACTATTGAAACGTTATAATAATATGAATTTTAATGGAGAAAATGAAGTAGGATAAGTAACGGATATCATTGTGCTATTTACAGTATCGATTTTACCTTGATTGTGGTAATTATTATTATATAATAAATATATTATAACCTCAATCGAGCACTTTGAATTCACATTATTTAGACCTATTATATATCTCAACTGACTAAGCAAGCTTAGTTGGAGGCAAAGGTTGAGGGTCAAAGTTGTTGGGATTGTTGTAGAAAAATAGAAGTAGATCACTAAGTTAAATTGCTATTAAAATGTAAATTAGCGAAAATGTAAAGTTAACAAGTTTCAATGAATTGAGTGGATCTGCTATAATTATCTGAATTTTTGAAAATATTAATGACCATATAATAACATTGGAATATATTAAATAAATCTAGGGTTAAAACCAGGGCTGTGGAGTCGGAGTCGGAGGCGTGGAGTTATACTATTAAAACGTAATAATAATATGCATTTTAATAGAGTAAATGAAGTCGACGTAAGGAATATCATTGTATTATAAATATATTACTTAAAGCACCTAAATATTCTGAAATAAATACCACAAACGTACTTGACACTTTTTATGTCTATCATTTCATTATTTTTTGTATGAAATTTGACTTACGACCTAGGTGGTGGAACGGAACCCCGTCGTAAGTCGAGAACTGACTGTATTTTTACGCTGTAAATTCGTTTACGTTTTTTCACCGTTTCCACAGTTTTTCCTCTCATATAAAACATTTTATTTGGCCTCATTCTTATAAGTTATAGAATTATTGTGATATGTGGCCTATTGCGAAGAATCTATTTTAATTGAACAAGTGTGCATAAAACACATTTCTGCACGATTGAGAGAATTTTTTGAGTTCAAATTACCTTAAATTTTGAGGATGAACTTTTGGGTTTATCAAGCTGGCTTAAACTAATGCCAATTAAAATAGTTTTATTAGCTTTGTGAAGGTACCTAGATAATAATTTAATATTTATTATTTAATGGAACAATCCGAAATAATTGACAATATTAATTTCTATGTTTCTTCAATGATTATCTAGGTAGAATAGATCGTTACACACTGTTGAAAATTTTATAAATAATTTAAAAATTGTACAGCTGTAGAAAATATAAATTACTCAACTCCTACAAATTCTATGTGTGTCTATCTTGACTTCGTATATGCAACGCGAAATTCCTATGTCGAGTCCTGCTCAACATTGTATAACAAGGTTGATTTTATTTTTTAATAATTTTAAATTTCCTTGTTTCAACAACCGTATTAATTAGATTATGTATGCCTTAGATAGGGGGTTACCAACCCCGTGCCCGGCTGATTTGTGTGCGCCCATTCAACCGTGAGAACAATTTTTCATTTCAATTTTCGTATATTTTATTATATTTGAATAAGTTTCTATAAGAATTAAATAAAATATTTTCAAAAATTATTAAATAACTAGTATTGGAACCGGGCTTCGCTCGGACCAGTTTGGGGTTATGTTCAGCTCGGCGTGTAAATTCAGACGGGCCAAGTTGAAACAACTTTTTTCAAAACTCAAAAGTCTAGGTCAATTAAAATGGAATTAAAATGAACATTTCAGACTGGCATTGACATTTCACAGCCCCTTTCATATATTGACAGCCCCATTCTCGCCCATTAAAATGTCCAAATTCAAGGAAAAAGTCTAATTTGCTGTCAAAGAAATGTCAAATAATACCTTCACGTAAATAAAAACATTATTATGTTAATAAAAGCCGGGAAAAGTTCAGTAGAAGACTAAATTATTACATTTTGACTAAATGTCTTCACCGATAAAAATTCAAACATATTTTCTTTCATATTCGTTTTTATGGCAACTTAATGACCAACAATGCAAAAGGGAATTACAGACCCACAGACATACATACGCCGTTTCGGTTTTAAATATGTACTACTCGATACTCGAGTAATCGGAGTCTCTACACACACATTGATGACGAAACGAATTTACCGTCGAAACTTTCGCGAGCGAAATCAATTCGTTTGTTTGAACTTGCAACAACAATGCAAAAGGGAATTACAGACATATATCCCCCGTTTCGGTTTTATATATAAGATAACGTAATTCCAACTCATTTGTCTGCATAAATCGATATAGATCACTGCTAGAGTAACCCAGAAGTAGAGTAGAGCAGCCAACCCTGTACGGGGCAGCAAACAGCAATTATACTCAGTACCTCGCAATGTTTACTTTCTTCGTTTGGCATTGTTTGACAATTGTCATTATTTATTAAGCACCTTCAATTGCTTCAAGAATAAATTGAAAAGAGATTTCAGCAGCTTACTATCATCAAGCCAATGGTCTCCTTTTTTTATCAATCCTTTTACTTGCCAAATGAATATAATGGAAATAGCTGCATATATTGCAGAGCTTGTTGAAGTAAAGGCAGAGGAACTGGAGTTAGAGATTTTGGATATTCAGAGTGTTATTATGTTAAAATCCTTAATATCAGATGAGGACTTCTGGAATACAGTGGACGGAAAAAAGTTTCCATTTTTAAAAAAAGCGGTATATAAGATTAAATCATTTTTTGGTTCCACATACCTTTGTTAATTATTATTTTCAACAATAAATTTAATAAAATCAAAATATAGATCTCGACTCACCGATGAACATCTTTATGATTGCTTGTTAACAGGAACGTCTTGACTTGTGTATATGTAACTTTTATAGGGACTTGGGCGGTAGCCTAATCCCTTTCATCTGTAAGGGTTAATGTTACTTTAAAATCTTTGAAGTGGTGTCGGTTTCTTGAGGGTGGTCGCCCAGAGCGGCAGATACAATAACCTCGAGTGTAAATTTTCTGTTTTATAGGTTTTTTTTGGGGGCTATGTTATTTATTATGATTTTTTATAAATATTCATGTCAGCTGTGTTATGCAGCTGACATCTATTTTCTTTTTTGCTCTCTTTTTTTTTGTTATTTAGACTCGAGGGGAGGTCAAACGCTCTGGGTACCATGTGGTCTGGAAGTTCTTTCTTTTTCTCCGGGAGTCGAGATGTCGTCTGCTTCTTGCTGGTCCGGGTCACGCGACGTCGGCCAGGTTTGGTCGGATGCTGGATGGGAGGGTAAGGGTAAGACTAGCTAGGGCGGGTCTTGACGTAAGACGTTGACAGGCCTAGGGTGATGTATGGGTGCGAATTTAACGTAATATCGTGAGAGTGCTTTTATCGTGGGATTCGGGTGATCTTTTATGTTTTTGAAAAATTTATCCGCGAGTTTCTGCGTGTGCTCTTCGAGAGAATCTATCTTTAATATTTTAATTTAAAAGTATGGAACGTCATCATACTTCCCTAATTATGAGGTACTGGCCAATAAAATGCAATCCCAAAATTGACACGGACTTATATTTATTTTATATAATAGAATATAAACAATAATTTAAAAATATTTTTTTGTGTATTATTTATTACCAATTTTTCACATATTTTTTTAAAGCAAATTTTGCTTTGAAAAAATATGTGGTGCCCGCCACCCTACCGATTTTTTAAAATGTGCTCTAATGTACAAAAAGGTTGGTAACCCCTGCCTTAGATTTTGCTTGATTTTTCGTTTAACCATGCTAATAAATACGCAAACCTTGTGATATCAATCAGTTTCTCAAATCTATTGAGGAATTAATACCTGAAGGAAAACAATAATATAATAAGTAGTGTAAAGGGTTAAAGGTATTGATTGAGTAGGCATTTACTTGGTAGAACTCCATTATAATACGGGAAGAAAAATAACAATATATTTTAGTTCTACATAAATTATTTTATATATTTGTTGATAGCTATTTCGGCTTACGCCTTCGTCAGGGTATTTTGAAAGGTGAAACCAAAAGCTTGATTCAGTGGGTTGAAACAATCGTCTATTAAATGTTCCTTGGTTTTATCTCTTTCTAAAGAAACTGTGTCAGCACGTGTTCATTAAATATAATTAAATATCTTTGAACTTCGCCTTATATTACCGGACCAAAGTAATTTCATTAGGATGCAGTGTTTCATTTATCCGATGAAACTATACTGGAGTAAATAAATTCTGTAAAAAAGTGCATATTCTTAAAAGTTTCATATTGTTTTGTCTCCGAGGTTATTCTTGTGTTGCTGTCGCAAACTGGCAGATTTACGAAAAGAACTAACAACAATTTTTTATACGCGTTAAAAATAGTCGTTGAAATATTGTTAGTAAGTTTAGAGCGCTCGCCATGAGCGAAACCGGTTCTCATCCAATAAAATTTACGTGGAATAAGTACTTAAAATGTTATATGTAATTTTGTTCGTATAAATGCTTAATTTTGTTGTCACTTTCGAATTTGAAAATCTTGTATTTCTAAATCTCTTCTTGCAAGAAAGGTGAAATTTTATTTATGGTTTTTTTTGTTGCGAAAACCGCAAAATATTTGATATTTCATAAGATTACATATAAGAGAATGGAATTTTTTTAACTATCACTTCTTGGCGGGAAGACACTTTTTTAAATAAGTAAAACCAATTTTGCTACTTTCACATATATTCTGATAAAGACCAATGCTAGTTTTGCTTATCTCGAGTATTGCCTAATGATGAAATATACCGTCAAACAAGTTTATTTATATCACAAATTGTCTTTTATCGGAAAAATATAGAAGCAGTACTTTAAAAATCTATCGCAAGAATTTGATTTCAAAATATCTACTAGCCAAGCAAAACCTGATAAATACATTTTTTTTCTTTTTAACAGCTGGAATTCAAATCTCTCTACCATTTTATAATAATTCCTTTCGAATCCTTCAACGGATAAATAGCTGTTTTTCTCAAGACGTACAAAGCCAGTGAGTGTCTTGTAAGGGTAAATTAAAAAAAAAACGAGATAAAGGTTTGGTATCACTGTCAAAGTGAAATGCTAGTACCGCAGGAAGTAGAGTACCCAACCAACAAACACCCCAGAGACACTGACGGCAAAAATAAAAATTTAGAATGAATATTTTGTACGGCTTCATATAGTTTTCAATATAAATTTTATTTCATATTGACATACATTGAACACAATTTTCATATGTCGACACGAAAAAGAATTTTCTAAAAATAACAATTGGGATGAATGCAAATGCAGGTGGGTTCAATAAAGAATGACGTAAAACCAGAATGCATCAAATAAAGAAAAACAAAATAACCATTTTTGACAATTCATTTGTTTGCTGGAGAAATCTTTTAAAATAAATGCATGAAGCATACGTAATAAAAATCAATACATTGATTGAGTAGGCATTTACTTGATACGAACTCCATTATAATACGGTAAGAAAAATAACAATGTATTTTAGTTCTACATAAATTATTTTATATATTTGTTGATAGCTATGTATTTCGGCTTTCGGCTTACTATAACCAGGGCTGTAGAGTCGGAGTCGGAGTCGTCGCGGCGTTTTGGCTGAAGTCGTACTCGGAGTCGGAAATTTTGAACTTTTTATTTTTGCATTTAATATGTCAAATTTGGCTTTAGGCCGCATTGATAGAGTTGATATTAAATTGAATACACATAAATAGGAAATTTAGGGAAAAAAGGGACGATATTAACCTTTTTTAGTCGGAGTCGGAATCGGACATTTTTTTACCGACTCCACAGCCCTGGTTATAACGAAAGGCGATGCAATGTCGATGTAAAAGCCCCTAACAAATCTCCTGAACAAGTTGTTTCCTAAAGTGGAATCAGTGCCGCTAATTCTTCTATTTTTGTTCAGATAAACATCAATATTCCTGATAAAAATCGCCACTTGGGTGGTATCTGGTATGTCTGTGCTTTCATCCAATGCTAGAGCATAAAATATGAACTTGGATATTTGATTTCTCCAATTATCTTCAATATAGTTTCTAATGTCGTCGACACGCCTAGTCATAGTTTGACGATACAGGCTTATTTTTGAGAAATTTGCTTTTAGAAAAATTGGTTTTATGTACACTAAATGAAAAAAATGTGTGCATATGCTCCGCGGGCCACGGTTAGACACCCGCGGGCCACCCTTGATCTAGATTGCTAGTGCTAATCTCTTACTGCTAAGTAGAGACTCCAATTCGATTATTGAATACTCGATTCTCGATAATACTCGTCCATTTTTTAATACTCGACACTCGAGTATTTTGAAAAATACTTGAGTAATACTCATAATTTATAAACGAAGGTTAATTTCTAAATTTTATTACTTATTACAATACTTATTTAAAATATATATATATATATAATGCTTAAATGTTGCGCTTAACTGAGTCTTACGTCAGGTATTTTTTTAATGGTCGTTGACCATGCTATGCGAGAATTTCTTTTGTTACTTTTGCTTTAGGTCCGGCTGATTTATCTTATTAAAAGTTTACGATGACGAGAGTCTATGATGATAAAAGACAATTTATTCTATCTATTTCTGTACACAAATTTGAATTAATAATATATATGTTGGTACATTTTTTTTATTTTTTTATATAAAAATATTTGTACTGCGAAATATTCTGAGTTGTGAGATTAACTCGATGGTAAATAATGTATCAGTTGTGCACAAAATCAACGATAAATAACATAACACCCAGCCCAAGATCTTTTTCTAGGACAAAGCTCTTGCCACTAGACCACAGGGACCGACTACGATACTCGAGTATTTTAATATTTTACTACTCGATACTCGAGTAGTTGAGCTGCTGAGTAATTGGAGTCTCTAGTACTAAGCCGCAGAGACAAGACGGGGATGAAAGAGATATATAAAATACGTAAAGAAGATACTTTTAAAAAATTTTGAAGACTTCCATATTTGAGCAAATAGTATGTCTGTTTATGTCACACATGTCTAGTGATTCCCGTGCGGATTGGAATGAGATTCCGAAATTGTACGGAAGATATGCGAAAGGAACAGTACATGGGGGACTAAACGTGAACTTTTATACCGTCGAGTATTTTCAGGAAGATACAAGACGAGAATTTTAACTCGAACTCTTTCTTTTATGAACATTTTTTTAAATATATGAAAGACATTTAGACATAACGAAAAGAAATGATTGACAATTATTACAAGTAAAATTATTACCAGCGTGACACGTAAAACTAACGTAAATATCTATTTCAAACAATATCAGGGCCGGTTTAACTCATGGCGAGCATTATCAACTGACATGGTCAAAAAAAAAGTTATGCAAGTATTACAACTAAGCAAATAAATTGAAACAAAATACAAGCAAAATAGACCATAATTAAAATCCAATAAATTTTATGTGGAATAAGTACCAAAAATGTTTTGTTATTTTTATTATAATGCCATTCCATCAAGTATTGACAGTACACCCCTTTAAAGTGAACTACTTATGAACCTAACAGATTTTTTCTGCTAGATAAAAACTTGTTTAAAACGTGTATTAGAGATAGCTCATATACCTTTGCTAGACAGGGTGCCCCCTACATCATCTCTTTCTGTTGAAACCATACCTACGTCACATGAAAGAATTTAAATAAGTTTGATTTGTTGGTCTAAAGTAATGGTGGGAAACAATAATTTGGGTATTTTTGGGTTATTTGATCGTGTGAAACCACTTAAAATCTGCAATGTCTAAGTGCATCTATTTTAAATTGTTTTAAGTTTATTGTTTGTTAAAGGTTTTAACAGAGGTGAACTGTTAATTGTAATCTGATCGTTAAGAAGTCTAGCAAAGGTATATAAGTTATCTCTAATACACGTTTTAAACATAGTTCTGACGAAGGCGTAAGCCGAAATAGCTATCAACAAATATTTATATAAAATAATTTATGTAGAACTAAAATACATTGTTTTTTTCTTTCCGTATTATAATGGAGTTCTACCAAGTAAATGCCTACTCAATCAATAATTTATCAATATATTTTAATATTAAAAGGAAATTCCACAAAGCTGTCGCCGAGCTTATGGAAAGTACATATGTTTGTTATTAAATTACTCAACATCTTTTTTTAGTATTTAGCTAACCGTTTTCCTTATGCCCAAGTATTACAATCGTAATTATGAGGAGTTCTACACACATATCCATACCTTGGAACAGATACATGATAATAGATTAAAAAATCAAATTAATAAGACTGCCTGCCTTCTAAAGTGAAATAAAAAACCTTTGTGGACTATTCGACCGAAAATTAATACTAACAACAGGTTTACATTATATTTTTAGGAGAACGTAAATAAACCTACACAGTAGAAGCTTTATTTTATGTAACGAACCTATAAATAGTGAGCCTTGAGTTTCACAAACACATTTCCGCTGAAATTTCTTTCATTCTAATATACAATTTAAAATAGCTTTTATTATTCTACGTATTGTGTTAATAATTGTGACACGTGTTTCACGTGCTTAATTAATAAAACAAGATTGGTTCTAATATTTTAAAAATGCAAAATGGAGTTTGGGATTTTTCCTTTTTACGGGAAGCATGAAGAGGGTGGGGTTATAGAATAAAAAAAAAGCAAATAAATAATTATACTACTAATGACGATAGCATTACAAAATGTTAACTAATGAGATGTAATCAATCAGGTAGGATTAAACCCTTCAATTGGAAATAATGTAAGCAATGGCGAGCAATCTGTCTTTTTAAGGATATTAAGGATATAATACTTTTATTTATTTCTAAAAATTCTAAACTATTCATTTTTAAGCCTTTTTTATTCTTTTATTCTATTTGTATCTATGCATGTTTCATTTATCCAAGATATTCCAAATTCACTAGAATAATACTGTTCTAATATTAAAACCTTGATACATACATAGGTTGGAGTTTTATTTTTTGAGAATGTGTCGAAAATGCGTATAATAATACCTAACACCTCAGGGGTGATCGTTGTCTTAAAAAGTCCTTATGCCACCCCATCAAACTTTTTCCGATGTCTTTCCGATGAAAATTTATTGCAAAAGTTTTTTCCCCCTTTTAACAGATTGGAATAACCATGAGGTAATAAAAGAGACAGATTTCATGTAACCTGAAAAAGTTCGATCAATTTGTTCTGTTTTCGGGGGGGATATAAAATGGAGTTTTTTTTTTCACTGGAGAGGACGATCAACGATCAAAACGATCAAAGTTTGATGAGTAGGTACGTAATATTTTCTTTCCATTCCATTTCCTCTATAGGCACGTAAAAATAACACTGAAAACTATGGATGAAGTAAAAACTTCCTGTCCGTTATGTGTGATTTAAGTTATTCGAATCAAGTATTTTCAAACCCATGTATTTTAAGTCGGAAATATGAACTCCGATCATAATGGGATCCTTTGAATGTACTTTTCCATGAGTCTTGTCGCTAATAACATGGGTTTTAGATTCCGACACCTTCGGACATTTCTAGCGCACGGATTAACTTAAACTGATAAATAGTTTGTATCGCTATCGGTAGTAAATATTTGTAGCGCTTGGAATCAAGGTAAGCCACTTATTGATTGAATTGACATTTGCTTGGTAGAACTCCACTATAATATTGTATTTTAGTCCTGAAGAAATTATATTACATATGGTTGATAGCTATTTCAGCTTTCGCCACCGTCAAAACTATACTTATTAATACTTATCATTTATTTATCTATGTAAAGGGTCTTTTTATAAGGACGCTTAGTTTTGAAATGTAAATAAAACAAGTTGTTTGTGAGATTTCGACTAAATTTTAATTTCATTTGTAAGTATATTTTACGGCATTAAATATGGAATAAAGAATCAAATGTCTGCCAATATCCATTCATTATAAAATGGGCCATGTCGCTAAAGTTGACTTTTTTGACAAATTTGGGTAAACTTCCAACTGCTCCAGAACCCAATCAGGCGTTGTCTGTGGTCGTTTACCTGAAGTTCCTTGGTTAGTTGGATTTTATACGAGTGCAGACATAAAGCCCGATTTAAAATTCGCCAAGTTGAAGTCGCAGAAAAGCCAAGTTCTTGTGAATAGCGAGAAATAAGCTGCCTTGGGTTTTCCTGTACACTTTCACACATAGCAACAATGTTTTCACCAGATATTGTATTTTGATGACGTACAGGTAGGTGTTGGCCAATTATTTACCAAACTGGTTGACTCAAATTTGGCCACTAAACAATGAATAATCTACTCAGCAGGACAAAGTAACATATTTTGAGCGTCCCTATTGAAATACCCTTTATATATATATACTGGTAAAGACAGGGTACACAAAACATCTTCTCTTCTGTGCTAACATCCTTATTTTATATTGTAATAAATTATAAAATGTGACAAAATTGATTTTATGTATGTCTCGAAGTGAATGTTAAATAAGTTTTTCTTGAGTGAGAGTTAGAATTGTATTAAACTGATTTCGTTAAAATTACATAACCTTCTGTAATGATATGAGGACTAAGACAGGACTAGTAGTTAGCTAATCAGTTTCGCTACGCGCAGCTTTTTAGGATCTGAAGAGTGGGAAGAGATTTTAACAACAAAAATTCTCATAACCTTGAAACAGAATCTATAAATTGACTGCCCGGTCCATGACGCAGTGGTCCACGTCATTATCTTTCGTGATGGACTGCCTGTAACCCCGTGTCTTAGGTAGGCGAGACGAAGCGCTGCGGTGCGCTGCGGTGCGCTGCGGCGACGTGTAAAAACCAATTAATTTTAAACGTAGCGGACTAAAGGTCGTATGCGCCATCGCTCGGCCAGACGCAATTAACGCTCTGGTGAGCTTGGACCGTTTGATATTTTCAAGCGATTCGCGCGCGCCATGAGTCAGGCACTTGAGGCGACTTACGACATATGCCGTCCTGACCGGATCGCGTCGCCCACATATGACACTTGCATGGGGGAGGACCGTTTGATATTTTAAAACTCTGCCGCTTTTAAAGCGCGCCGGATCGCTTCGCCCACCTAAGACGACCCGTAAGAGAATAATTATTTTATTATTTTTCAATAATAATTTAAACTGAACACTGAAGACTATATTTTTGTTCGGTTTGGTCAATCTTGAATGTAGAAGTGATCGAAATAAATATAAAGTTTCATAGGTAGTATGTTGCGGAATCGATATCCACAACTACTTACCAACTTTTTCGTTTTTTTGTTGTTTTTTTATGTTTCTCCAATGAAAACGTTTCCTTTTGTACTAAATCCATATTCCTTAATCAGGTCACGTATTCAAAACTTTTATTTTGCAAAATATTACATCAGCAATTGAGTATGTATGTCTTTCGCCAATATTTATGTTTCTATAAACTTTAAAAATTTCCAGCCCAGAAACGTCACATTACTTATTCAAAAATGATTTTTCATCTTCAGAATGGCTTAAAACGTAGTTTGCCAAAGTTTAATTCACCTGGAAAATTCTTGGAAGAAAATGAAAGCCGATTTTTCATAACTTTCTTGAATAAGCTCATAAAAAATAATATGTCAAAGAAGGTTTGTTTTTACAAACACGACGTTTCCTTATTATGATGGTCTTGAAGTTAAACGTGTCAAAATAAATACGTCACTGGCATATTTAATTTGAATTAAGTACTTTTTTGTGCGGTTTTAACATTATGTTTTTTAAAAAAAAAGTAATAATATTTTCAGCGCGACGATAATTTGATTGTATTTGTGACGGATCTTATTTGCACCTACATACTTATATACACTTTATTATTAATAGCTTTAAAAAACCATGATTATATAAGGAAACCAAGAGAAGGATCCTCGGATTTGAATATTTTATATAAAAAATGAAAGTGTAAGGGGAATCGAACAGCTTACCTAGAAAGCATGGAGGGTGGCTATATCTTTGCTTTAAATTGCATTTTATTTTATATATAAAAAGGAAATCCTCTTAAATGATGACCAGCAGATAAGTTAAAAAATATTTTTCTTTTGTCGAGTTTGAAAAAGTATATATTGACACCGCCTTATGTGGTAGGTCATCAGAACTCTCTCGAACGATCTATTTTTCGATATCAAGAAATAAATTCATTCTTATAATACTCTATATTGAAATCTATAGCGATTCAATATAGAGTAATTTCAATTTTGGTAAAGAGATATTTATGCGGACGTCTTGCTCTAAATGTCTCTTATCTCTTTCACACCCTGAGTGTACGAGAGTGCATGGTACTTCATAAAAAGTTCGATGGGCCATAAATAATGGCTTATCTTGCGTGACGTTTAACGGTCGTTTTTCAACGGTTTGGCTACCTACAGGAACCGCTTTTTTTTTCATACGTTCAGTGAGAGATTGTACAGCATTGAGAATGCACGCTCCTAATCCTCTCCCTAAGAATTAAATTCGAGTCAAATTCCTGATATCTTCTTCGCTTCGTAATATTTGTGTTTTGTCTTGTATTTAAATTAAATGTACTAGTGTAATATAACGTCTGTGTAAATTCTTAACGATTAAAAATGTGTGCTAATCACACCCCATAACGCTTTGAGATTGTTTTGTTTATAAGAGCACCGTGTTTCTCCTACTCAGTTCCCAAAATCCCTCTTCCTGAGTGTCGGATAGGAGGCTCCTTCTCGATTTACGAGGGAGCCGAATCAAAAAGGTCTCAATATACATATATCACATTGAATAATAATGCAAGGAAAAATATGTGATGCCTTATGTTACGTGCGTTATTCGCTATTACACAGATATTTAAGAGCAATCCCCAACATAACTCGTGGAATTTCTACAGTTTCATAGTTTAGTGGCCCCTCGCTCTTGTTTAACGATCTCATTAACGAAGGCATCAGAGTGTCGTTTAAAGCTCAGAGCCATTCTTCTAGATGACCATCTAAAGGATAGCGATTGTACTCTAATACCAGCATGGAAAGAGAATGCAAATTGAATATAAAAACTTAACTAAGAGACGAAAGAGAAGGGAAGAACTCACATTCGAACTTCAAGCTCAATCAAATAGATATCCAAATAAATAGAAATATTGATACCGCATGATGTTGTAGGGTATCAAAACTCTCTCGGAAGATCTTATTATCATATTTTCGATGGTTTCGGCGGTAACTTTGTGGAAGTTCATTTTAATATAAAATTTAAAATAACTTTGATTATTCCACGTATTGTTATAAAAACTTGTAACCGACTTTCGAAACGACGTCTTTCAGAGGCATCTTCAGACTGCCTATCGCAAAGTTTGCTTAAGCTAAAATGCTAAGATAAATTCTAACATTTTAACATTTTAAATTATGAAATTACAAAATGGATTACGGGTTTTTTTCCTTCTAAAGGAAACAAGGAAGGGGTACTGATAGAATCAAAACAATGCAATAACATAATGATACTAATAAGGTGCAATCACTCAATCAATTAGATTGGGATTTTTTCCTTTTAAGGGACGCAAGAGAGGGTTATAGAATTGAAACAAAGCAAACAAATATATTTCTAATGACGTTAAACATTACAAACTAATAAACTATAAACTAATGAGCTGCAATCAATCAGTTAGGTTGGGTGATTGCTCTTTTGAATTGGGAATAATGTTAACAAAGGCGAGCATCCACCCTGTTAAGAATATTATTTAATAATATATCTTTTTTATTAAGAGTTTTATTTATTTCTAAAAATTCTAGACTATTCAAAAACAAACCTTTTTTATTTACTCGGTGGAGTATTTCTGCCCACGTACTAGTCTGATTAAAATTATGGTCATTTTCTATTAAATGATTGGCAACTCAGAAAATTATTACTGTTTCAACATCTTATATGTTCTTTAACAATAATATTAAAGTTTCTACCTGTCTGTCCAACATAAGACCTATTGACAGTCTCCACAAGAGAGTCGATAGATACCACTCTGTGACGATGAATCTACGCGATCTTTACTGTTCAATAAAATTTTCCTAAATAATTTACTGTGTGGCTTGCGGGTTCTATATTGTCTGGCAAAACTTAACTATCTTTGACGAAATGTCTCCTAAATAAATGATTCTACGCCAGTGTTTGATATTTTCGTTTGCTTTCTTCTCTCCTGAAAAAATATTATTATTATTAAATAAAAATATTAATAATAATTATTAAAGAACATATAAGATGATGATGCTGTTATTATTTAAAGATGATTTCAATGGTAAAATAAAAATAAAGAGAAAAAGCTTAAAGGCGTAGTAGTGATGACAACTTTGGTATATCATCATAACATTATTGTTTTAATCAGGTCTTTGGTGATCAAAAAGGATTCATAAAAATATCATTACCGCTTAAATGAAAGATAAAAGGAATATTTAATTTTACACTTCAGGCAAAAATCTAACAGCCCTTTTATGGTTTCTTCCTCAATTAGGGTCGTCAAAAATGTACTTTAATATTTAAAACATAAATGAACACATCAAAAATAAACGTTCAAAGATACATTTTGCATAATTGTTATCTACAGTTTGACTGCGAACAATTTTCTTTGCTCCCTTCTCATTATCATCTGGCAAATTTAAGCTGTAACTACAAATCGTTTAAGGATCTTTTATTTTAAGACGTTTTCCAACTAAAATAATAACCACTTTTAAGGTGTTCAGTGTCAATACTTGGTGGAAAGGCATTATAATAAAAATAATAATACATTTTTAGTACTTTTTCCACATAAAATTTATTTCGGTTTCGCTCATGGCGAGCATTTTCAACTGAAAATGTTGAAAATGCTCGCCATGAGTGAAACCGGTCCTGATCAAATAAATTGTATGTGGAAAAAGTACTAAAAATGTATTATTATTTTTATTAAAATAATAAACAGTTTTATCTATTTGGATACTTCGAATAATCTTTAAAAGTCCCGATTTCACTAGAAATGAATATGATTTTTCACATACTATGATATCATGTATTCTAAAGGAATACAAACCTTTATGAAATGGCTTCTTTTTTACTGTTTATTCCAAAAGCTTATTCTTTTCTATTTAAACTATATGTGGACTCCGCAGAGAATTTTTAGTTTCTTGGCTAGGGTTGTTGCTAAGGTGAGCACAGAACAAGTCTTAGTAACCTTTCACTGCATGTAAGCTAGCTATGAACTGGATTGCTTAAATATTCTGTCAGCCAAAAGCTTTGTTTCATGAAAGCACTTTAGAAAAGTCTCATTCGAGAACGATTGTTTTTCAATCATTGAAAAATGTTCAATTCTTTCATGACTGCCACTAAGCGTGCATTTTTCTGTGTGTTTTATTAAGCTGATCGTTTCTTTTTTTGAAAATTTTAGTGATCCGGTTCGTGGTACAGTGTTCAACGTCGTTAGCTTCCGCGACGGACCAGACGAGTTCAATTCCCGGTACGAGCAGACTTTTTCAGCCGGCTAATCGATTTTGTTCGAATGGCATGGGTGTTTTTGGTGCTAAAAATCTCTTCCCAACTTTCCTTAAAAAATGACGGCTAGTGAAAGAGATAAGCCATTAACACTAGTCCTGCCTTAGTCCTCGTATCTTTTCAATCCTTACTCTCTTGGAAATAAGAGAGGTTGAGCAACTGAGTATCGGGAAATTCTTGTAGAAATACATATTATTGAGGATTTCGACTGAGGGTGCTTAATGGAATTTCAATATCAAATTTGAATTGTTTGAATTTTGAACTTTTCCATGAGTTTTGAACTTTTCCATGAGTTTTGTCGCTAACGACCCGGGTTTCGCCTTTTGGCATCTTCAGGCAGTTCAAGTGCACGGATGTACTTGAACTGTCAGCTCAAGTAAATCCGAAAATTCGAAGTCGAATTTCTTAACTCTTGAGAATGTTGAAATGAATGCTTTGAAAATTCAAACAATTCAAATTTAGAAAGACATATGTTGTGATACACTCCATGAGGAGTCTATATGCTACAAGTCGACATTTTAAAAGAAAAAAAATATCGAAAACAACTAATCTCTTTTTTACCAAACAATGTAATTGTCCACTACCATTGTTGTTAAAAAATATTTAATCGTTACACTATGTATATGAATCAAAATAACAAAATCACAAATAAGATATAAGTATACTACATGCTATATTTCTGGGCTGCTTATTTTTATCATAACAGAATAAGCGATTTTGAAAGCCATCCCTATTTTACTGCAGATAATAAAGTTAATAATTAGTTAATCAAATTAGGGAGCGCCGAGATTAAGCTTTATTATTTTTGCGTTTTATTTGAACGCTATCGCAGACGAAAATAAAGCAAAGGAATAATCATGACCTTACCGCAACAGAGCTTTTACAATCGTAACAGCGATTCGTTTTAAATGATTGTTGATACAAAACAATTTCATTTATTTTAGTACAATATGAAATAATTTACTTTCGTATCTTATACTTTAGTTTACAATGTAAAGTTTTTTGTGACGGAAACAAATGAATACAACTTTTGATATTTATCTTTGCTGTATTTAGAATCAAACTAAATACGTTCGATAGGCAAAACGGGTAGCTTTTTAAAATAAAATAAACACAGAAATAATAACATTCTTTAGCGGTGATAATGAAGAGTAAAATACTTATTAAATCATTTTCTCAAAAGCTGTCTATGATCTGAATTCAATGTATAATACATATAACTGTTTTTTAACCATTTGTACTGCCAATGCGTTGTATAGGGTATTGACGCTCAAAATATGTTACTTTGTCCTGCTGAGTAGATTATTCATTGTTTAGTGGCCAAATTTGAGTCAACCAGTTTGGTAAATAATCGGCCAACACCTACCTGCACGTCATCAAAATACAATATCTGGTGAAAACATTGCTGCTGTGTGTGAAAGTGTACAGGAAAACCCATGGCAGCTTATTTCTCGTTGTTCACAAGAACTTGGCTTTTCTGCGACTTCAACTTGGCGAATTTCGAATCGGGCCTTATGTCTGCACCCGTATAAAATCCAACTAACCAAGGAACTTCAGGTAAACGACCGCAGACAACGCCTGATTGGGTTCTGGAGCAGTTGGAAGTTTACCCAAATTTGTCAAAAAAGTCAACTTTAGCGACATGGCCAATTTTATAATGAATGGATAATGGATAAAAAGACCCTTTATATGGTCTTATAATAGAGTATATTTCAACATAAGACAACTGATTATTACTCAGTTGCAAACCCTTTCGTTTTCTATGACAGTAAAGGTACAAAAGAATAACATTATAAATTCTTTGCGTAAAAATGTATAATTTGATATAAATATCCATATTTTACTTTAAATTTATCATTTGACAATACTCACGATGAGAAAAACTGGAACTGATTGTTATAAAATATACGTGGAATTAGTTATTAAAATTGTTTATTTGATTTTGAAGAAAATATCGTCTTATTTTTATGTGTAAATCTTTTGGGCTATAAATTATTCAGGATAAAAAATACCCGTCTATGTCATAAAATATTTCATCAAACAACGCTTGATGTTCTGATTAAAGACTACTCTATTTTATATTACTTTTATATCAGTATAGCAAAATATGAAATCATAGTCAGAAGTTAATCCTGATTACGTTGGTTCGCGGTTTCTAATAAGTGGAAAGGCGCCTTATATTTCGCCTATCTAAATATAACCACCAATCTTATTCTATTTATGGTATATTTGGTATGAGCGTAACACATTTATTATCTTAATGGTAAACAGTGGGTACTTTACGAAAGCTCTCTCTTCTCCTTGTGCGATAAACTTTGGAAACTTAATTATGAAGCTTTTCGTGTAAAGAAGAAGCTGGGAGACATAATTCTATATTAGTTGTGGCAGGATTTTACCGTTTGACAGAAAACTGCAGTTAAGTGAAAATTTACAGGTTAAACTTTGTCCGACAGGTTGCTTTCAAGGCTTGAACGAATTGTAAATTAACACACTTACTTACATTCTGAAACTTTTACCAGGTAAAACTTTTAATAAAGCTTCTTAGTAAAATTATAATGGAAACGAAGTAACTATTATATTCACTGGAAGTATTCTCAGCAACCATCTTTTTTAATTTAAGTATACATATTAATTTTAAATGAAAGAGTTTACCCGTAACTGAGTGACTTATAATATGACGTTTTCGTATAAAAAGTACCATGAGAAATGAGAATATAATCTTAAATATGAACATATTAAAAATATGTTTCCTTTCAGTATAACAACACGTTAAACGATCATTAACTCTTTTTAACTCGTACAAATACTATAAGGAGTCGAGTTCGACATCGTATAGGTAACGCGCAACTCCTATCTCAAGTCCTGCTCAACACTGTAAAATAAGGTTGAAAAATTATTTTATAATAATTTTAAAATATCCTTATTTCAAAAAAAGTATTTATTGGATGGTGTGCCTTTGTTAAAGTTTGCAACATGTATTTCGTTTAACTATGCTTATTAATACGCAAACTCGGTGATATCAATCACTTTCTCAAATCTATTGAGGAGTTGCTGGAAAGAAAAATTTAATATTAACGAATGCAAATGTTTTTTCATCAAAACAATTCGTCGAAAATAAGGACTTATTTTGTATCACTGTAAAAAATATTTTTATTCTGTTACAGTGGAACCCCGATCTTACGTTCTCGCATAATACATTTTCCCGCGTGGTGCGTTCATTTTCTATAGTCCCGGCATTCAGTTCACATATAAAACTTTCCCACATTCATCGTTTCTCGCATACATCGTTTGTTTTATACGGTCCCTTGAAAAACGTAGAATCGGGGTTTCACTGTACCATTTAATACACATTCCGAGAGAAAAAATGTTTGTCAAATTTGTAATATCATAAATAAAAAATCTTTGTTTTCTATCCATTTAACTGCACTGAGGGTAAATGTTCACGATTAATTACATTGGATGAACATATTTGTGTACAATTAATTCTAAGCGTCTAACATATTTCGTGTTTAATATAACAGGAGTCGCCAAGCTGCGGCCCTTCAATAATTCGTCACGTGAAAACAAACAATCATACCGAGATGTCGTTATCAATGTGTTTGTATTATACGCTTTGTCGATAGTTTATTTGTTATATTGTATTTTATTCTTCATACGGAACAGCATGCTTATTTTAGAAGCAAGCCAATCTCAATACACATACCAATACGAAAATAGAAGCTTCGGTCAAAATATAGCACCTCAAATAATAATTTACTTCAACGAAAAATGAGTATTGAAAACTTCGGAAAATAAAAATCATTGATAACGTGAATTTGTGCAATGAACTACTTTAAAAAAAACTACAGAATTAAAATTGATACTTTCACTATTTCGTGTATTGTGTGAAAAATGGTGACACGGTTTTCATCCCTTTTGAGAAGCGTCGTCAGACTGATGGAACGCCAAAACACATGTCACCACTCGTTACAAAACACAGATAAAAACTAAGTTAATACTTTTGAAATGTGGTTGAAGTTCATTCTGATATACAATATAAAAAGGTGTTTTTAATTTGTGAATGCACTGAGACGGCCATATGATTCTTTTCCTTTGTTGGACCACGAGTATAACAACCCCTGTAATACACCCTTAACGCTGTAAGGGAATGTTTTACCTGATGCGGAAGTAATCATCTGATCCAGTCGCAAGCCTCCTTTAGACCGATGAAGGATATGTAGGTTGGTGAGATTAGGTTAAGTAAGAAAAGCCTATGTTAGATTAGAAAGCTCTGTATAGTGAAATTTGGAAAATAAACTATCTGCTCTATTCATACATTCTTCGCCACGTATTTTAAAAACGAATAATACAGTCATTGTAAACACATTTTTTTATAACTATGTCCGTTCCTACGTGAAACATATGGTATTCTTACAGAGTTTATCTCAGCATATATTTTTTTTCTACGAAAATTGCTTGTTTCTCAGTTGCTCAACCCCTCTTTTTTGACAAAAGTAGAAATTGCAAGGATAAGAAGGCTATGGCAGGACTAGGGGTTAGCACGAAATACCACGAAAAACAATTATGCTCTTTTCAATGTCATCACTATTCATTTTACATCACGATGCAAAGTCAGTCGATTATTTGAGCAGAGAGAGGTGAAAAGTATACTCTTATGAAAGAGGGGTCAAAAAAAAGTTTAAGTATTCTATTCTATATTTGAAGACATGTGGATACTCTCCATGGCTTAATCCAACCAATTTTATCTTAAACATGTTCACGTTCACTTGCAGAAATGCACCCAAATGAAATGCAAAGCCAAAATGAGAATTCCAAAATTTTTAAGAATGTTTAATTAAGTGTTCCTGATATTTTTTTATTAATAATTAACACAGATTGCTTGTTCTTCCAAGGAATAAACAGGCCTGCTAATAGGGATGGCACTAGTGAGAGCTTTAACAATTTCAAATGATATTGATTCGGATGCTGACATTTTCCACGTGGACGTGAGTGAGTTGAGACGAGTAATTATTTATATTATTCAATATAATTTTCTCGGAACTAAATAGGTTGAATTATTTGCCAATTTCCAATGTATTTTACATGGCCAAAGCAATAAAATCATATTTTTTAAATTTATTTAATGTGTAGGTATAATTAAAAAATGAGCATTATTCTACCTCCAAAACTTCCCAAAAAGTGGGCTAGGTATACTAGAAATAGAATTATATTTAATGTTATCATTAAGAATTATTGCAAAAGTATTTTAGACAACTAACTTTTAGGATAAACACATGCCGCCCCTATATACATATTTAAACCACTAAATCATCGAAATAAACATAGTTTAAGCAATATTATTTCCATTTTTATGTATTAAGAACAAATCTCTTCACGAATGTAGGTTGAGAAATGTTTTATGTAAGTTTATTTGGCAATAAAGCTTACCCACAGAAACCAAAAAGCTCATCCGAGAAGAAATAAGTTCCAGTACACGTTATGTGGGACATACAAATCACGACTGCGCATTTCTGTAACAGTTGCAAAGAATTACGACGTACGTTCAGTGTAAAATGGCTGGAAAGAAACGTAATTGCAATGCAGTCAAACCCCTATTCTACGTTTTTCAAGCGAATGCGAGAAAGTCTAAAATATGAAATAAAAACAATTAACCTTTTGAAATACTTATGTATTTATTAGAATTTCTTATTATACCTACCTATAACATTAAAAAAAAAGAAGTCCTAAAGATTGGCACTTCAATTTTAACAAGACTCTAGATTTCGCATATTTTTTACAGATTCATTTTTATCCTTGGAGTAGAAAAATAATTTTATTTTTTGAAGGCCAATAGCGCTTCTGTTAATGTCATTCCAGGTTCATTATTGCATTTTTCACCATCTTCTTCTACAGAAGACACAAATGCTCAGTAAGTGAGTCATCACTGGAAACATTATGACCATGAATCGTTAACAATTACACACTTGCAGTCTCAGTTTTTTTCTACGAACCTATTGGATGGAGTCGAATGTACTTAAGAGAAATTTTCAACAACAGCGGTCAATCGGGATAATGTTTGTCATGGGACCATAATTTTTAGAAGATAAATCGGGGAACGATCAAAGCGAGTTTTTATAACATTGTTCTTATGGCTGTTTCGCCGAAACTTAAAAAAATGAACGCACCACGCAGGAAAACGGTAAATGCGAGAAAGTTAGATCGGGAGTATGAAAATAGAACAAATGGCTTTGTCCAAACGATTTTCACTAAGGCATCCTCACTAGTTTGAATGCTCAAAAAGAAAATTAAGTACCTGACCATATATTTCTTTCAAAATTCCACCACTCTTGAAAATAATCAAATTTGAATCGTTTCAATTTTATACCTTTTCATGACTTTCGTCGCTAACGACTCAGGTTTCGCCTTTCGGAATCTTCAGGCATTTAAAGTGCACGGATGTACTTGAACTGTCAGTTCTAGTAAATCCGCAAATTTGATATTGAAATTCCATCAAAGACACTCTTAATTCTTGACAATGTTGAATTGAATGCTCTTTATATATTTTTAGGAAACGTAAACATGAGTTGTTTGCTCTTCCAAAGAGTAGAACCAGCCTGCCAATGAGGATTCCACTAGGAAGAGCTTTATCAATTGTACCTAAGTGGTATTTATGTACATATTTCACATGCACGTGAGTTCAGACTAGTACGGTTTATTATAGTTGATTTTTCGGAATTAACTCGGTTGACTTCTTTGCCAATTTCCAATGTATTTTGTCTTCTTTCTATAAACCATGTTCTAATCCTCAATCTTTTTTCATTGAAAAAGCAACAAACTTTTAATAATTGATTTTTGTAATAGATATTATTTGTGAGAGAAGGCATGATATTATAATACATATCCTGGAGGCTTTGGCGGAGACCATGTTTTATTTGATAACATAATATAATATACAAGATTTATTTTTTTTAAGCAGCTTTAGAAACGTTTCTAGAGCTGCTATGTTGTCTAGTTGTATGTAAATGAGCTTTTCATGAAAGTTTCGGAGATGTTTCATCAAAAAGTGCTGGATAAATCTTAAAGAAAAAAGAACAGTTATCAATTCACTTTTCTAAAAATTAGCTACTGAGAGAAACCGTCACTGGAAGGCACGTGTAATGAAAATGTCTCGGGATAGGCTCAGCTCTGCAGACGTTGGAAGTTTTCCGTAGGGTGTACCCGGTATAACTTAAGGACGCCGTCATGTCATGAGATAAAAAAGCTGCAGATTGGCAGGTGACTGGGAATCTTGGTGGTGCACAAAGGGACCCACCGCTCAACAAATTTATCGAATGTGCTTAAGGAAGAAGCCACACAATATAAGAAATCAATGATTGATGACGAGAAACTATTTAATACGCTTACTTAGTTCATGCATGTACTAAAAATGCCCGAATATGCCGAAAGGTCAAACCTGGGACGTCAGAGACAAAACTCATTTCAGAAATTTAATGTAAAAAAATTAAGCACTTCAAATTTGGTTTTGTAATTATTTAAAGCACATTCATTTAAGCCAGCCATACTCAACCTGCGGCCCAATCACCTCTTCTGTGCGACCCAAAACAATTATAGTCACCGAATACTTTTTTGGTGTTGTTTTCAATATTGGGTTGCAATCGGTTGGTACAAAAACTGTACAAAAATGAGCCCTGCTTCTGCTCACATTATTCTCATCTACGTATCTTTGTGACTTGTCATATCTATCTGTCAATCTATCTATATATATAAAAATGAATGTCTGTGTGTGTCTGTGGAAAAGTGGACTAATAAACCGCTCGACCGATCAACCAATCGATGAAACTTTACAAATTTATTGATTACACTCCCTCAATGGTTTCTGGCTTACCAACCCCTTCCCCAACCACCCCCAACCTCAAACTCCCAATTTTTTTTTCGAATTTTTACACAAATTTCTACTACACTTACCCCACCGCCAAACCCCCCTCCCCAAAAATTGATTGATCGATTTTTACAAATTTCTCCCCCACCCCACCCCCCCCCCAATCCCCAATCCCCCTTACAATTGCTGACGTAGCAACGCGCGCAGGGTACAGCTAGTTCTAATATAAAATTTACGAATAGCGTATTTAAAAATCGGCTTACTCATTCTCACCTTGATGATGTATTAATTAAGAGTAACCTGTAGTAATCAGGAACCTGATTTGACGAAAATAGTTAAAAATTTGAATCAATATCAAAATTCACATTCATTTTCAAGATTTTGGATACATTAGTATTTTTGTGAAATTTTTACGTATTTTTTATTTGTTGATGATTGTCATTTTTTATTTTGAAAAATACATGGATACACATATGTATACACTTGGGCCTCGTATAACACCTTAAGCCGTGTTGTATAAAAATATGTCACATTTTATACATCCTTGTTATACGAAGCCCAAGTGTATTTACAGTTTACTATAAATATGTTGCGGCCCAAATAGCGAAGCAATAATCAGAATGCGGCCCGGACGAAAAAAAGTTGAGTATGACTGATTTAAGCCATTAAGAGACAAAGAGATCCATTTGTCTCCGCTTTTCAGGAGAGCCAAAAACCAGATTTCAATTTTAGTAATCAATTTTACCTTAATTTTATCAATGTATTTACTCTTTATTCATTAAATGTACTTATGTTGGTTTTTAATTTGCTAATGATCATTCATACTTAATTTATTTTGCTGTAATAGCTTGCATTGCTAATAGGTCTTTCAATATTTTAATTATAGTCTATTTTGCTTAGCTGTAATACCAATTGTTTGTCATACCTTGTAATTCTTGCTTACAATTTTGTATAAATATCACTGTTTCGTTGTACATATTTTTTATCAGTTGATAATGCTCGCCATGAGCGAAACTGGTCCTGATCCAATAAATTGTATTTGGAATAACTACTAAAAATGTGTTATAATTTTTATAATAAATATTTAAGTCGATCTGCCTAATTATATCACTGAAATATAGACCACTTTGGAAATCTTTGCTTTAAATAATTAATCAAAAATAAACAGTTTACACGTAAAATATTGCACATTCATTCAGTGAAACGAAATATTTTTTGCTGTATGCTTTATTTGCGATTAGATTTCAAATAAACTTCCGTCAATAAATCTCTCCCTTTCTAGTTAAATATTGAATTTCCACAGACAAATATAACAACAAACGAACGCGTCAAAAATTTACTGGTGTGTGTGTTTTCCGTTGAATTTTCTCGGAATCTCATCCTTAGACGTCGAGATTGAGTCGAGAATTTTATCGAAAGCAAATTCGTAACAGAATATTCAATTTAAAATTTAGTGCTCTCGAAAGTGTTTCAATGAACATGAAAACAATAAATAACTTACTTTACACAGAATTTAAATGAACATTGAATAATTCAATTAACAACATAATTAAGCGATTGGGAAGAACGAACATCTTGTCTGTTTATTTGGGTGGTGTTTTGTATTTCCAATTACTTTCAGATTTTTAAAGCGATGGGTGAAAACACCAAACAGAAAGTTGTTTGCAATGCTAAATCTTTCTTATTCATATAACTTTAACCACTTTGCCTAAAGTATGATGAAAAGAATATCGCCGCGCCTATGAAATCCAAAATTCTATACCAATAATAAATGATTGTTGGTAAATCTCTTACATCTTACACCAATTATCGATATAAATAGGCAAATAATGATGTTTTCATTGATACATATTTTTTTTAACCATATCCGCTCCGAATATGGAGAATGTGGATCCCTCACGGAGTTTAACTCAACATGTGTTTTTTTCAACGAGAACTGCTTTTTACTCAGTTGCTCAACCTCTCTTTTTCGAAGAGAGTAGGGATGGAAAGTATACGAGGACTAGGACAGGACTAGTGATTAGATAATCGCTGTCACTATGCGTCGCTTTTTGGGATCGGAAAGGTGGGATGGGATTTTCAGCATCACAAACACCCATGCCTTTGAACAGATTTATCGACTTAAAAAGTCGAACTCGGGTGACCGGCACGCAAGCCAACAACGTTGACACTGCGCCACGGACCGGACTTAATTTAATAATTCTCGAAATAAGCAATAAACATTAAATTATAGAATTAGTAAATAAAAGTGTATTGTTTATTTTAATTGAATGCCTTTCCACTAACAGTTGACGCGTTAAGATATGTATCATTTTATTAATAGTGTTTATGTAGACAATTTCGAAACTTAAAATTATTTGATGACGTAAGGTCCGTGGTTGAGTGTCAATATCATCGGTTTCGGTTGAGAAGCAAACGAGCTCGAATTTTATTCCAGACAGCTTCATTTTTGAACGTCTTTGTTGTTTAAAATACCCTCCCACACGCACCCAATTCCTAAAAACGAAAAGTAGCGAGAGCGACTAGCTTGTCACTAGTCTTGTCAATGTTATCCCTACTGTCACAAAAAATGTTAGTTTGAGTTGATCGAGCAGTTTTTGTAGATACACACTGTTGAGGTGAACTCCACTGGGAATCCATAAAGTCTACGTGTCAAGCAGACATGGTTAAAGAAAGTACTGACTGATTGTGGCAATTAGTAAAGTCCCATATCAAGTAAAATATTAGTTAAAAAAATAGTTGCTGCTGATCAGAATCTAAAGAAAATAATATTTTAATCTTCGTTAAATGCTTAATATCATTTCGTGGGTGTAGGGACATACGGGCGAAACTACAAAAACAACGAACTGAGATAAATGCCAAAACAGTTTTCAATATTTAGATTTGTTCTTACGGATTAGCAAGAAAGCCGAGCAATATCTGGTAAGCCACTCTTCCTACAAGTTTCATATTTTTATATCATACAGAACTGCATTTGAGCATGAAAATGTCATATTAAACTCAAAATAGCCATTTTTTAGTTTTGCCCGTATGTCTCTACACCCACGATTTATTACAATCGATACTATACAAAAGCAATATATTCTACAATGTTGATAAATTTGCAGTACATTTTTAACCGATATAAAATTAGAAATGAAATAAAATACAATTTATTATTAACCAATCAAGGAAATTCATACAACAGCGTCGACCACTCGGCAACAGTTCTGGTAAGCTTTAATGTAAAGCGCGGTCAATGATGTTTAATGTCTTATATGACGCCAAGCTTTTACAATATTACAAAGTGCATAGTTAACATAACTATCAGGCAAAGCTTCCTATGAAATTGCATATGTAATACAAGACAGAGCTTTGTTCTCATTGTAAAGATTAATTGGCTGGTGTCATAAACTATAGAATAGATAATGTTTGTCGCTAAATTTTCACTGTGCTATACAGTTGTTTGCGGCCAGTTGGAATTTAAAGAAACACATGGAATAATGTGATAATGTAATGAATGAATATTTCATAATAAATATAGAATTAACAAATGTATGGATCAGAACAGAAACATATTAATTACATAAAAAGAAAAAATACAAAAACAAAGAACCAAGCTCACTACCGAAGATGTCCACATCAACAGGCAGTGCATTCATCAGCCGAACAGCCCTTGTGACTGGCGACTCAAATGACCTACGTGACAAACAAGTTCTGACAAAGAACATTGATTGGCCTTGGCTACGACCACGTAGGTAGAAACTGGGAGCATGCAAGCTTAAAGTTTCAAGGATGTCAGGGTTATCAACTCGGCCCCGAAGAAGAAGAGTAAAATGTTTCAACATTGAAATCGATCTGCGAGCTTCAAGAAAATGAAACGAAAGCATTCCCAAAAGAAACTTGGTTGGATAATATTCCATTAAAGAATTATCAAAAGGAAATAGATTGAATTTTTTGAAATAATAATAACGCAGAAATTTTTTATGAACTCGCTCCAGTTGCGAAATATATTTATTTTCATATGGACCCCAAATAATAGATCCATATTCAAGGTTGCTTAAAACTAAGGAAATATACAGAGTACGAAACACAGTAGGATTTTTAAATGGCTTACTTTGCCGAACTATGAATCCAAGAAGTTTACTAGCATGCAGGGTAATTGAAGAAATATGGGAGCGAAACGATAGATCAGTATCGTTTCGCTCATGGCGAGCATAATCAACCGTTATAAAATACAAAGGAATAGTGATATATATAAAAAAGTAAAACAATTGAAGCAAGAATTAAAATGTTGAAAACCTCTTAGCAATGCAAGCTATTACATCAAAAATCAATTAAGTATGAATAATCATAAACAAAGTAAAAACAAAAATAAGTGCATTTAATAAATAAATCTTAATGTCTGTACTCCATAACGTGTCGTGGAAAGTCCAGGGAAGAATGCTCAGTCCAACGAAAATAATCTGTGAAAAGATTTAACGAGACAATGGAAAAATACAATTCAAAAGAAATAAAAATATTCTAATAAAGAAATATAATAAGCTAGAACCAGTGAACACGTTAAAAGTGATTTATATTTTTATTTAAAACAGTGCTCATTAGGTCACGTTGGAACCGCACCGCATTATGAAGGTTTTATGGTCAGACATTTAAACTATGTATAGGTTATCGACCTTTCGTCTTTAGTACTATTTGGTATCATTAAAGTTATCCTTGATTTCATAAATTCCCTCAAATACACACGATCCTTTGATATAAAGGGTCTTTTTATAAGGACGCTTAGTTTTGAAATATAAATAAAACAAGTTGTTTGTGAGATTTCGACTAAATTTTAATTTCATTTGTAAGTATATTTTATAGCATTAAATATCGAATATAGCATCAAATGTCTGCCAATATCCATTCATTATAAAATGGGCCATGTCGCTAAAGTTGACTTTTTTGACAAATTTGGGTAAACTTCCAACTGCTCCAGAACCCAATCAGGCGTTGTCTGTGGTCGTTTACCTGAAGTTCTTCGGTTAGTTGGATTTTATACGGGTGCAGACATAAGGCCCAATTCAAAATTCGCCAAGTTGAAGTCGCAGAAAAACCAAGTTCTTGTGAACAACGAGAAATAAGCTGCCTTGGGTTTTCCTGTACACTTTCACACACAGCAGCAATGTTTTCACCAGATATTGTATTTTGATGACGTACAGGTAGGTGTTGGCCGATTATTTACCAAACTGGTTGACTCAAATTTGGCCACTAAACAATGAATAATCTACTCAGCAGGACAAAGTTACATATTTTGAGCGTCCCTATTGAAATACCCTATAGTTTGCAGAAATGATGAGCTAACTGCTAGTCCTGCCTTCGTTGTATTCTTATATCCTCACACATTAAAAAAAAGCAGTTTGTGACACTGGTAAATAGTAGTTTTCATAAAAAAAAATACTTATAATGAGGAAAGTAATATTATTGCTAAGGTAAGTTAAGAAATTATATGGCTTTTGTTAATATTGACGGTTACCATAGCATGTTACGTAATAAAAGACGAAAAAATAAATTAATTTAAGCGGATTAGCTGTAATTAAATTATTATCTATTGAATTCGGTCCTTTTGGATAAAAGAATCGTTCCTCGGTTGTTTTGAGCTATAAATTCCACTAGATACAAAATAGTATGTTACGTTATGTGTCAAAGAGTCATATCAATATAAGTGGATACTTAGGTATTTCAGCGCGTATTAAATTGACTATCGTGTTTAAAGATCCACTTAGCCCTAAAATAAAAGTTTTTTTTGCATTGCCTTCCCATCGCTGCTGACAGGAGGACGCAATCACTGTCGTTCAAGAACTCAGTTACTTTTTCGTCTCTACCTATTGAGGGTCATCGAGAAGAGTGACTCTCGGTCTATATCAATTCTCTGAAGACTTCTCATCATAATTCTGCAGACTAGACAAAAATAAGTGAAATTAATTACTGGTAAAACCTGTATTTTTATAAAACTAGAGATACATGAGTTAGTTTTCTTTGCCTATAAGGGGCTGAATTGTACTGTTTTAAATGTACTAATCTTAATCGGCGATCCGAATTAATTTTAGCAAAGTTAGTATCTCTGGAATGTGTCACCACAGAGAATTTATTCCTAAAAGGATCATTGATTAAACCACATTGCGCCTTACTGAGCCTTTAAGCGGGTTGCACATAGGTACAATATAACTATGTTCAAGTTATATGCAACCATTGGGATTGTTTATGAAAAAAAAAAAGCATAATAATCTTCGGACTCTAAAGTTGTGTGTATTCAGTCTTAGCTGAACTCGCAATTCGCAGGGTTTTAGAATTTGATCAAGATACTCACTTTCTACAGAAAACAATTTTTAGTTGTCCACTGAATTCTTTATATATATTATATTATATAATTTTGTTAGTCTTTTTAAAAAGTAAAAATGACATTTAAACATTTTTCTATGCGATGTGTATTATATGGATTCAAAAAAACGAGTTATGTAATAAAATGCTTATTCCATTCCATCCAAGTGGTAAACAATTATACTGCCTTTTTATATAAATAACTGACCAGTTTTATCTCCCGATCTTAACATCATACTAATATGTGGAAATGGTACAAAAAATACAATTTTTATAATAGTCCCACGTATGTATTGCAAAATGATCAGGACCGGTTTTGATCATCGTGAGTATTAACAATGGAATAATATTATATAATTAATGAAATAATACTTTGAGTTTATAATTCTAACTTTAAATGAAATTTATCATGCACTATATAAAATCAATGTTTGTTTGTTTGTATTGTATGCGTTACCATAACGTTCATCCGTTTGCAATAAAACTTTATCAACTTATTGCTTGCACTAGCGCAAAGGTTATAGACATAGTAAAATCAACTTACAGTAGGTGGCGCGTGTGTCGTACCATAGACAGTCGGCAAACGACAAACAAAAAACGTCAAACACAAAGACTTTCCTTCTTTGAGTGGCATTGCAACGCTTGCCGGGTACCAGTTAGTTATAAAATAAAAAATGAATTGAGTTATGTAAAGCTAAAAAATGTATATTAAATAAATAATATATTTTTCCACCGATAATAACTATAGTTAACATTATTTAAGTGAATTAAAGTTGTACATCCAATGAATTTAAAAAACGTTTACAGTGTAAAATTTTAATTTGTAATAAAATGTGTAGAAAATATTTCATTCTGTCGATAGTGGCGACCCACTGAGCCAATCCTAAGAAAGGGTTAGATGAAGGCTTTTGCCAACTAATCCTTAAATGAAAAAAATCACAGAACATGGCGATTTCATCCCTTTTACTAAGACCAGTTATGTGTAGTGTTCCTAATTCATTGAATTATATTTTGCTTTGACGTACCTTCAAAGGAGAATTGTTTTGTGTTATTATTATTTTTAGAAAAGTGTTATTTTATTAATTTATATGCGTTAGAGTTACACACACACACGCAAAAAAAAAACTTGTCATATAATTATTGTTCATTAAAAGATACATAAAGTAACGTTAAGGAACTATAAATAAAGTGATGCCACGACACTACCGCGCAGGAAATTACCGCATTTTTATTTTAGAAAATTTAAGCAGACATAAAAATAAAAACACAATTGCTTGAAAATTACAATGAAAAATCATAAAAGAAATTTAATCTCTTCGATGCCACGGCAGTGTTTATACGCCAAGCAATTCCGTGCTCGTAGGGCCGGCCATATAAATAGCGTGTTTTCACGTTATACTTGAAACGTGGCTTAAAGGCCATGAGCAACGTTTATAACAATTTTATAACATCGTGCTTATAGTGACATCTCTTGGAATCGTGATGTAATACTAGAACATTAAAAATATAGCATGGTAATCTATAAAATATCGATTTTAAAAAGAGCTGTTTCGTTGTGCTGAAATGTATCACTAGCAGGGTATGCGTAGAACCTTGTTTTGAGGCATAACTTTCAGTGGAAGAGTATTAATTTGCTAAAAGAATTTAGAACGTATTTTTTATTTACAATTAAGATTAAATATACTATGAATTAGTTCCGATTTAAAGTCAAGTGTTGTGACTACCCTGAAGTTTTGTGAAAGGTTTGTAGGTTTGGTTTATTTATAAATGACACATCGTGTATTTATATGGTAAGTTGTTGGGGTATACTATTAAAATATGTCCAAAAAGTATATATTTCTTAGGAATATTTTTTGAAAGAAAATCGCGGCCCTCCGTGCACGGCCATACTAATCCTAGCCGGCACCTAACAGATTAAAACAAGATGCAAACCATTGATTTATTTAAATAGTATTATTGGATTTCCAATACCTTAATTTCAAAAAATAAAATTAATTTATAAAGATATGGACCGGTTTCGCTGATTGCGAGAATTTCCATCTGGTGTGAGATTTTTTAGTATACAATTTTCCAAAATACAAAGCGATATAAAACAAATAATAAATTGAAAAGCTAGCATGCAAAGCTGTGTGCAAAATCAATCATGTACGTTCGGTGGTAGCCGCAAAAGCTGCAAAAGCTTCTTTTCGAAAGAGACAAATAAGGAAACATGACATGTTGTCATTTCGAATTCTTCCTACCATACGTAGATCAGTCAGCAGTTGGAAAAGCTCCGCATTTCTCTATTTTTCTCGCAACCTTACTTAACTTATATCTTAGGGTAAAATCCCAATGCCTCTATTTCTGTAAGCAGTTCTGTCATTTCAACTTATAATCAAAGGGTTATCTTCAGCAAATACGGAACCACAAAACTACAGCCGGAATATTTATCATGTATTGTAACATTTATCAATATATAGCAAAGAACAAAATATTTTTTACCACCTTTTATTGTAATTTTGCGGTTATTATTTGGATATATATTTGATGAAACTAGTTTCATGGCGACTCCTTCGTCTCTAAGTAAAGTTTCCACAGTTTTGGACTGAGATTCGAGCCTGAGCGCTACGTAGACGAAGCCAACGATGCTGATAATCGACCACGGCGCCGTGTATTTATTTATACGGTTTTGTAATTAATTATAGCTAGGCTAAGTAATATAAATATTTAATTAAATTTAATCTAAATATTTGTTTTCTTTATTGGAATGTACCTAGTATCACTAAAAAATGCCAAATTAATTAAGAAGTCAATTTTTGTTGGAAAGAATACATTTTGATTGCAATTTAAATAATTGTCAAAAAAAATATTTATATCAAAAACTGGTTCTGGTCTTTATGAAATTGTTCGATCAGAATACATTTAGAAACTAATTCCTGTACTTTTATGACACACTTAATTAATGATTTGTCGCACTTAGTACACACACACACAATAAGTCGAGTAAAAACGAATTATGAATCAGAAGACGAACTGACCACGCATTAATTAAAATATAATAAATCTATTGTATAAAATCAATGTTGGTTTGTTTGTTCGTATTTTATGCGTTGCCATACCATTCATCCGATTGCGATAAAACTTTGTCAAATTATTGCTTGCACTTGCGCAAAGGTTATAGGTATAGTACAATTTAACTTTCAGTAGGTGGCTGTTTAGACAATCGGCAAAAGAAATACAGCAAACGTTGAATGGCAAATGTCATCGATTCCGTTCAATGTTAGTTAAATTAAATCGACTTTATTTATCTAAAACAGTGTGCATCCGAAAGCACTTCAATGGACACAAACACTTTCTATCTTTAAGTGGCTTGCAACGGGTACCGGCTAGTACCTTATAAAATGTATAATTGTTTAGAAGTATGAATTATTTTGATATTCAAACAAAAGTTCACCACTGTTTTATTTTAAGCTTGTTTTTATATCGCTACTTTGAGAAACTTTTCGATAGTATAACTAAAGAAACTTCACCTCACTTTAAACATCCTCCATTTTATATAAATTAAGAGTGCTGCGGACTGTCAAATGCCAACTTTGGACGAAGGACGGAGAGACCAGGCGAAGGCTGACGAGGGTTGATGAACTTCAATTTTCGAAAAATGTTTCGGATTCTACAAACTAAACGTATCATGCCGAGAGCATTATAAATAGCTAGAAATAATGATAAAAAGATACTGTTGGACCGAAAATATTTGTTTTATAACCTAAAACAAAATAATTTAAGGTATGCAAAATAAGATAAGCCGGGTTAGTGTTGCAGAGGTAAAAATTGTTGGCTTCTGTGACGGGCCTCACGGGTTCATGTCCCAGCAGAAGCTGCATTTTTTCAGTAGATTTATTGATTCTGTTCTAAAGCATGTTCTAACTCATCCGATTTTATAAGCGAGCATATAGTGAAAGCAATTAGCTTACCACTTGTTCTGTTTTAGTCTTATCCTTTCTATCGCTAATATAATCTGGAACTAAATAGGGGTTAGGTTAGGTTAGGTTAGTTATCGTAGAAATAAAATGCTTAGAGTCCATATACTCCATATGGAGAGCAAAAATGGATTAAACAAAAAAACAAAATTGGAAAATCATCAATAGAATGACTTGAGAGGTCAACGTCGTTGGCTTTCGTTCAAGTCTCAGGACGAGCAGCACTATTTTAAGTTGATTTATCGATTCTGTTCGAATGCATGAGTGCTTGTTTTGTTTGAAAATTGCTTCCCACCTATCCACCCATCTGATCTTATAAGCAGTAAGAATTAAATATCCCCATAAGCAGGCTATATGCTCCACTTGAAAGCTGACATATGGCAAGAAAAAACTTGAACATTAGCGTAAGGGTGAAAGTCTTGTTTACTTCAATTTGGCAATATCTCAGATACTCATTGTACTTGGAATTAATCGAGGTTTAACTGAAGTTTCTTTAAAAAAAAATCCAGGCAACAGTCTTTGGAAAAACATTAAATAATCAAATGAAAGTACGTACAAAAGAGGATCCGTTGCTTATTGAACTGTCTGTATAATGAGACAATAATTAACTCACTAAATCTCTACAGTAAAAATCTATTTGTTTTATATTATTGTATTAATAAAAAGTCATTTTTAAGATCGTATCTGTTCTTCGCGGAAACGTATTATTTAATATATGCATCTTTTTATAGTACTGCCAATTACATTTGTATGAAGATTAGACCAAGTTTTACTCATCGAGCAAATTTTTAATAAACAATATATGAATTTTATATTAAAAAAATGCTTAAACAAAAACTTAAACTGACCGCAAAGCATTCGAATTTATCATTAAAATCTATAAAATGTCCAAAAAGAAGCAATCACAATAAAAACGATGCTAAGTCTGAGATAAATCAATTGAATTAGCTTCTAGGCAGTTCGCAGAAACTAGAAGATTTCCTTTTCAATGATAAAATAAACTATGCCTGCCTTGGGTTATTCAAGATAACTACTTTTAAAAAAAAAACTATATTTGCTCATTTTATTTTTTTCCATTTCCAAATTTAGATATTTTTTCGTTTGATATTACACTTTATTCTGATTTTGTATTTTCTGAAATGCCTTTTAATAAATAGAATTGGAAAGTAGTATTTTTCTCGATAGAAGTTTTTTCTTGATTAACTTTAGCATTTTTGTATGAAATAAATTCAATACATTTTTTAAAGTTATTTCAATAATATGTAAATTAGAATGTTTTCCATGAGTCAGTCATAAGTTAATGTAAAAAAAAGAATTGCTCTCATGTTTTTAAGGATATCTCTTTTTCTGATTGCTTCAAAAAGGATTGAAAATATCAAAAAAGAACCAGCCAACAAATTTATAATCAAAGGATATTTGAAAGGATTTGAACACCACTTGGAATCGACAAGTAAAAAACACGCAAGAGTTATTTTAAACATCGCTATGAAAATAATTTATGTTAATATTTGACATATTTGTAATTTTGTAAGACGGAATAATTGATTCACTTTGTGTTACCATTTTATCGATTTTTTTGAGCTTGGAAAGATAAAAGGGTGGATTCTGGAACATATGATAATTGGATAATCACTCATTGTAAATTAAGACAGTATTCCGGCCTAGGATTCTAAAAAAGTCGTTTTTTTTTTTTTGCATATTTTCAAAGTTAAAACATTTGAAAATATGTTTTTAGAAGAATTTTGTATAAATTCTATTATTGTTAAAGATATAGCTACTTAAATGACGTAGAATCTAACCAATCTGGCCGGTTTTTAACTTTTCCCTAAACTTAAAACCATTTTTTTATCGGATTTTTTAAAAAATATTTCCCATGATATCTCAAGTTCTACATAACCGATTTATATGAAATTTAATGTGAATTTTCTTTAAACGTTATTTTATAGTATATACTAGGATTATAAAAAAAAACAATTTTTACTATTTTTAAAAAATTCGGAAAATCAAAAAAACGGAAAAAGAAAGATTATTTTTTCAAATCACCATCATTTTGCGAAAAAATATTTTTTTGACTTTATTCTAGTGTATACTAGAATTGCATCTTTTTTGATTACGAATATAATTTTTTTTATTATTTCGTGTGACTAGAAAAGTTGGCATCATGGCAATCTTGGAGCGTCATATTTTTGAGACCCCCTACTTTACCAGCCTGTTACTTTTTATGTTTTTAGTTTTTTGGCTTGAATATTTTTTTGTATATTCTTTGAATATAAATAAATATCTAGTAAAAAAATGAACGTTAAATTAGTATTACTTGTTTTTTCTCTATAGCAGTTGCAAAAACACCTAAAATTTCAGCCTCTAGACCAGAATACTGCCTTAAGCCAAAATTTCAGTATGGAATCGGATGTGATATCATAAGACTATTCTATTAGATTATTTAATAATGACAAACTATGCGATAGTTTGTCCGAAAATGCCTCTAAAAGAGGCAAAACACGTGGAATAATCAAAGTTATTTTAAATTGTATACTTTGACACTATTGTTACATAAAATTTAAATAAGCTTTCATATATCAGTCGGTAAAGAGTAACTACTCAGTAACCACTCCAAAACTGACTGAAATGATATTATTTATTATATTAAAAACATAGAAATAGCAGTTCAAATAGTAAACAAATAAGTTAAGGTTAAACGATGTCTTTTGAAGTAAGGGAAAATAAGGGAAAATTTTTCCCTCAGTGAGAGGGGTTCGTGTCGAAAGAAAAAATGTTTTATTTCCATTGAAACCCTCTCAGATACGGGATAGATATGATATTTATCATGCAACTCGCGACAAACTCTCGGGTAGCTCATGTTTGATTTCTTAAACTTTTCTTTATAGCATGCTTTCGCTTCATATTGCAGTTGAAATAAAATGTACTATATTGAAACAGCTCGGCTGAAATTTCAATATGTCTAATAAATCAGATGAAGCCCGATTGTCCGCTTTGCAATGTTAGTAATGGTGTTTCACGCCTGAATTATAAATTTTATCGAAAGTTATCTGTTTCTTATTGAAAACATCATGCATTGCGATACATGGAAAAGAAAATTAATTTACTAATTTGAAAAAATTATTTACTTATTTCTGTGTGATTTCCGTGACATACAAATAAATTACAAAGTGACGTTAAAGAAAAAAAATATGCTGGATTGCAAAAAAACATATAATTTTGTGTTGTCTAACAATTTCCCTCCCACTCATCTGATCCTATTAGCGGGGTGTACCAGGAGCGACTAGTTAACCACTAGTCCAGTCTTAGCCTTATCCTTCCCATCCCTTCCCTCATCGAATATTAGTCAGATTGAGTAACTGAATAACAAGCAGTTCAAGTGAAAAAAATGTAAAATGAGTGGACGTAGATTTAAAAAAAAGGATGTGGAATAGCTAGATATGTAATCGATTTTATGTTATTCGGACTCTTATCGGACGAAGCTTTTTGATGGCTCATATCACCAGTTTTTTTTACTCTTATAAACATAAAAAAAATCAAATTGAAAATGCTTGAATTTTGTAAATTTCTATAAGTTTTGCCGCTAACCACCCGGGTTTCACCTTTAAGAACCGGAACGGTCGGGTTTCAGACATTTAAAGGCACACACGAACTTGGACAGACACGTACTAAAAAGTTTTATAGTTTACTAGTATTGCTACCCGGCGTCGCTCGGACTAAGCGACCAATAATTATTTAATGTTATATCATTCGACATAATTATATCACAAAATCTAACATCCAAAATAGAGTTAAAATAAAATCACAAACTTTATTTAATTTGATGACAGCC
Source organism: Himalopsyche kuldschensis (assembly GCA_028554975.1). Lineage (NCBI taxonomy): Eukaryota > Metazoa > Arthropoda > Insecta > Trichoptera > Rhyacophilidae > Himalopsyche > Himalopsyche kuldschensis. The sequence continues at coordinate 19,409,533 of JAHFWI010000010.1, read as the reverse complement.
CCATTCTCGCCCATTAAAATGTCCAAATTCAAGGAAAAAATCTAATTTGGTGTCAAAGAAATGTCAAAGAATACCTTCACGTAAATAATAAACATTATTATTAATAATAAAAGCCGGGAAAAGTTCAGTAGAAGACTAATTTATTACATTTTGACTAAATGTCTTCACCGATAAAAATTCAAACATATTTTATTTCATGTTCGTTTTTATGGCAACTTAATGACCAACGATGCAAAAGGGAATTACAGACCCACAGACATACATACGCCGTTTCGGTTTTATATATAAGATATATAAGAATGCAAGTGATTATTAGTCGGTTTAGTGAAATCGTAATGGTATCACTTGCACCCTTATATTTACTTTGCGTCATTTCGAGTTCATCCGTGCAATTGAAATGCCTGAAGAAATCAAAAAGTGACATTTCGTTACTTTCGACACTACGATTTTTCGACACTACGTTTTCAGGTCGTTAGTTATAAAACTCTTTAAATTACAAAATTAAAGCGATTTAAATTTAATATTCAAACTCAATCAAGTAACTTCAGTCGAAATCTTAAATAATTTAAATAAAGTTGCTTTTATTCTGTTTTAAATTAAGTTTTAAAGTGATTGGATCTGTAAGACTTTTGTCTTTTTCTTTAAGCTTTATCCTTGGGAAATTAATTCGTATTTATTGTTCTTTTAATCGCTTTATGTAATTGTAGCCAGAAAGAATCTAACGACAACCTTCTAAATCTTTAAAACGATGTAGAGAAAGATTGACATAATCGCTCGCAACCCTTGTTTTAAAACCATCTCTTTTAAGGGGGTCCCCCATGTTATGGCCGGTTTTTTGGCTTTGTTTGGGACTTTTTTTTGACGAACTTTATTAACATATATGTTTGGAAAATTTTACCATATGTTTATTGACATTTTAAAAGTAAGTGAAAATATTTTCAGACTAAAATCTTCATCACAATGTGTGCTAGTTTTGACGAAGGCGTAAGCCGAAATAGCTATCAACAAATATATAAAATAATTTATGTAGAACTAAAATACATTGTTATTTTTCTTTCCGTATTACAATGTGTGGTGTTTTTACGTAACCAAATAGGTCATGTAAAAACAAAACGGCTGTGATTTTTTTCATTATCCTAGTTCAAACGATGAAAAAACATGTTTTTAATTTAAAATTAAAATTGCAAGGCAATCGGTTAATTCGTTCTTGAGATATCGTGGAGGCCAGTTAGGAAAACACAGTTTTGAGAAAAACGCGTTTGAAAGTTCAAATACGATTTAAACTATGAAATCTTTACTCCCTATTAATCTGCTATGCCTGGTCCATAGATAATTTTTTCTTCTTCCTGTTTTAAGAATTTTGAAGCTGCTTGCTTTGCACTCGCTCGAACTTTTGTTTGTTTCATGAATTGAAATTACATGTGAATTGAAAGTTCTCATGTAACAAGCCGAAGCGTCAAAATATGACCGATGTCCCGCCTCGAAACAAGTGTAGTCTAACTGCAATAACTTTCCAACGACTTCAAATATTGTAAAATAACTTTACCAGCATATTCTACACGTGTTCAAAAATCATTATATGCAAAAAAAGTAGTAGTAAATATTCAACATTACATAAATCTAGAAGCGAAATACGTCGCTAGTTTTTTGTGTAATATTTGCCTAAAGCGTGTATCATAAAACTGTGAAGATTACACAACATTATGCCGGACATGGTTTGTAAATATTACAACATATTAACATAAAAAAATAAACCACCTCTGAAATAGAAGCTGAAAAACGTGTCGTCATGGTCTTAGTATTTTTTTCGTCACAGATGTTCGCTTATTTACCATAATGTATTTGGGCTAACATCCTCCTAATATATGGGTATTAGCATATAAATGTCAAGAAATTTAAGCCCCGAATAAAAAAAGAATATAATCACTTTGCTGGCGTTTATAGTAAGACACATATGTACCGTCAGATTTGAGATGTAATTATTCGCACTTTTTATAATATTAATAAAAATGAGCGACAAAAGACCCTTATAAATTCGTTGGAATGGTTTACGGAAGTGTAAAAATAAACCGTTTAGTTTGTTAAAAGGAAAACGTATTTTTTTATCTACCGGAAAAAATAAAGTCGTACAATACTCTGTTAGAACTTTTTTATCATATGATATTAATTAAGAATGTTATGTTTTAAAATAACCCTTTTCTGATTGTATATTTTCGATATCAAATTTGAATTGTTTGAATTTTGTACTTTTCCATGAGTTTTGTCACTTACGACCCGGGTTTCGCATTTCGGCATCTTCAGGCATTTAAAGTGCACGGATGTACTTGAACTGACGCGTAATAAACAGTTTGTATCGTTTACATACAAAAAAAGAAGTAGATCACTAAGTTAATTAAAATGTAAGTTAGCGAACATTGTATGCAAACAAGTTTCAATGAATTAAGTGGGTTTGTTATAATTATCGGGATTTTAGAAAATATTCATGACTAGATAATGACATGGAAATATCTTAAATAAATCTAGGGTTTTATCCGACCATTATTTATGAGTTGATTGATTTCAAGTCTTTGAATTAATAGCGACAATTATTTATTATTAGACAGAAGACATTGTCTTTGAATAGCGACAAAACTCATGGAAAAGTACAAAATTCAAACAATTCAAATTTGATATATATTTTAAATAAAGAACCCTTAGTCAAAATCCTTAATTATTTTCAATATATTTAAAATGATTTTGACCAAATGGTAGTGTGAGCTCTTATTAATCTTTGTTGTTTGTTTTGTGGTATCGGGGAAATGAGAAACATGAAGCCTGAAAATTATAACCTACATATGTGAGACAATGGCAACATGGTCAGTATTAAACACAAAATTTAATTGAATCCTTTGTCTTGTGTGTAGTACAATAACACTATTTGTAACTATTATTTTTCTTTATTCTTTCTATCACTTATTCTGAAATAGTTTCAGTGAAGCTACAACAGGTAGACCACAAAAATTTCATAGAAGGTAAATTGCGAACCAAAGGCTTGACCTTTATAATCATAGGAACTTGAAAAACGACGAAGGACAAGCTGGTTGAATGTAGGTAGACTGGTTCCAAAGTTTTCGTTCCAAGCATGCAAGAACAATTTTCAATTAATTTTAAAGACAAAGATTAAAATCAGTCTTCAAAAATTGATTGAACCGTTCTAAAAATGAGAGATAGATAGATATTATTAGAAAAACAATCGATGTATGTATCTACATAGCTTTTAACTATACCAATTCCTAAAACGCGTGCACTTGAATCGATTAGTTAATCAGTATACTTGTGTTAACCCATCCGTGAGTCTTCCAAAAAGACAGAGCTTCAACAACTGAGTAAAAAGTAGATATTATTGAAAAGAAAAAGTTGGGAAAAGCCCCATTTAAAATCCACAAGCTCTTCATTAAGAGAAAAAATATCTAAAAAATTGCATATACCTGCCTAGCATGGCATTCAATCCGTGCGAGTAATAAGTAACATTAAGTTTCAATTTTGTATTAATTGCCGGTAAATTAAGAAAAAAAACGTTAACTAAACACTCATTTGAACATAGTTTATAGTATTACTTCTGGTTTCGGAGTGTAGCATTACAATGAGGGTGTGTGAAAATGCACTGGCCGTTTTCGAGTGCAAAGTTTACCTTAAATCTATGGCCCGGCTCCAAGCGATGGAGTGAGCAGATAAAATCCAATCGCGGGATGTATGTAGGTATAAAGGTGAAATTATTACTGGCCAGATATCGATTGGGTGAATTGTAAAAGGGTTGGTTAAACACACCGAATGAAAAGCTGCAATCTAAGCATGTCAATAGCGGTTCGAGCTGCTCGAGAAAATCAGTTTTGGACTAAGAAATTAAAGAAAAGTCTCCAAATGCAATATCAGTTTATTTGTATGCATTCTGGATGAACACTGTATTAGAAACAGTTTTTACGGTTAGAAGCTTCGAAAACCCCCTTACGAATACTGTTTTGGGGTATGAATTAAAAAAGTTTTTTTAAAACGATTTGTTCGTATAAAAAGCGTCCGTATAATACATCTCAGATATAAAATTTAAGGATTTGAACTGAAGGTGTTTGATGGAATTTCAAGATATAATTTGAATCTTTTGAATTTTGTACTTTTTCATGAGCATTGTCTTAAGCTGACGCGTTCAATGCCTGAAGATGCCGAAAGGTGAAACCCGGGTCGTTATCAACAAAACTCATAGAAAACTACAAAAATTGAAACGATTAAAAATAACGAAAAAAAAAATCTTTTGATATTTTTGATCTATTCATGTGCTTGAATTTTCCGTCTAGCAATTACTTCCGAATCATGTTTTGAATTTGAATATGTTTTCCATCAGGGGTGGTTTGGTAGTAAACATGTTGTTGGCTTATAACAAAAAAATAATTTAAAATATTTTATGGCTGTATTGAATTTTCCCAAAGAGCAAATGTCAGGGTAAAATCGCCGACATGTATCTTTTTGCTCCGCAGGGCGAATTACATAACAATCGAATATCTGATCAATTTATTACACAGAAAGAGCGATCCCGTAATGCGATTTTATCTAAACATGCGTTGAAATGTCTTCAATTTATCCCGACATCGTCCCTTTTTGCGGAAAAAATCTGGCATATAAGCTTTATTACAAAATGAGAAAAAAGGGCATGAAACACAATAAGCATTTTTTGCGGTCAATTTTCCTCCGGATTCTTGTTTCTTTTGCTCTTTTTTCTTTGAAAACCTTTTCGCTAAGCGGCCAGATAAGGAAGGAAGGAGACAAATTAGCTGGCAGCGTCCTTTGGTAGATGCGTGTTTTAAATTTTTAAAGCAAAATATGAAGCCGACAATGCTCGTATCTTTAACTGCGTTATTTACCTTTTGATTGATTGCAAGTTAAATAATATTAATAGAAAACCTCATAATGTAGATTTTGTAATCCATACCAGCTCCCGATGAGGATCATATGGCCTCTCACTGATTTATACTAGACTTGTGGTAAACTATTTGCTCTCGCTTGTAATGTATGTTGCTTTAATTAGACAACACAGACATATATGGGTCCGAAGATAACAATAATTTTATTGAAAAATCAAACTGACTGGACAGGGATCCGAGCCCGTGAGTTCCGCAACCGAAGTAAGCGACGTTGAAACTCCACCGTTGGCGTAGGACTCGACGATTTTCTTATCTTTTCATCATTTTCAAATTGAATTTTTTTCGTGGCTTGAGTAGCTTCAAGACTCTCATTTAAAAAATATGCTTTTAAGAGAACTGGTTGTGAAGATGCAGTTGCATTAGAGTAATATTGTATTGCTTGGAACATGCTTGTGTCTATTTATTGATGGTTTACCTACGACGACAGTATACTGTTGTCTTTGGTTAGATTACACCAAACGAGAGACGAAACCAATATTATGAACCAATTTCATCTTTATTGATTCATTCAATTTAAGATTTCGAATGTAAATTACAATTACTAAAAAAAGGTGAAATGATATATTGCCACTCAAAAAAATACAGTTGAACCAGAGCTTAATTATATACAGCAATGCAAACCTAACACATCAAAAATCAATTAAGTATGAATTAACATTAACAAAGTAAAAGCCCAAAATTAAGTACATTTAATAAAAATAAATAGTTTTGCATTGCTAAGAGGTCTTGAACATTTATTTTTAGTCTATTTTTCTTATAATTTGTTTTAATTTATTTGCTTAGTTGTTTTACCAATTGTTTGTCATACCTTGTTTTCATACTTAACTTTTTTGAATAAATACCACTGTTTTATTGTATTCCTTATCAGTTGATAATGCTCGCCATGAGCGAAACCGGTCCTGACGAAATAAATCTCATGTGGAAAAAGTACTAAAAATGTGTTATTATTTTATTTAAATTTATATTATCAGGACCGGCTTTGCTCATGGCGAGCATTATTATTCATGCGCGAAACCGGTCCTGATCTAATAAATTTATTGTGAAATATGTAATACTAAAGAAAAAATATTATTTTTATTATGATTTATTTATTACTTTTATTTATTTTGTTGTTAAAACTATTTACTATACGTCAGTCCAAGTTCACTCGCGCACTTAAAATGCCTGAATATGCTGAAAGGCGAATCTCGGATCGAGCATTATCAACTGGTAATAATAACGCTCATCATGAGCGAAAATGGTCATGATCTAATAAATTTAATGCGGAAGTCCGTGGCGCAGTTTCAACGTTGTTAGCATGCGTGCCGGACCGCTCGCGTTCGATTTCCGGTACGAGCAGATTATTTCAGTCGATAAATCTGTTCAAAGGCTTGGGTGTTTGTGTTGTTGAAAATCCCTTCCGAGCTTTCCGATCCTAAAGAGCGATGCATAGTGACACAGCGATTAGCTAATTACTAGTCCTATCCTAGTCTTCGTATCCTTTCCATCTCGAAGAAAAACATATGTTGAGATAAACTCAATGAGGAGTCCATATGCTTCCAGTTGGGAGCGAACATGATTCAAAAAATACGTTCTAAATATTTTTAATTATTTTTATTATATGAATCGTACATTATGGCGCTAAATATACGTATTATTATATTTAAATAATTTTGTATCCATATACATACATACATATTGTGATTTTAAAATATTTTTCTTTTTTTAAGAATTTTCTAGTTTTGCCACGTAGACGTTTTGCCACGGAAATATTCAAGAACACTCAAAACCTAAACAGCTACGGACAAAAAAAGCAAGTCATTCCTCTCCAGAGACATGACCTGCGCGCTTTCTTGCCAAATCCGACTTTCCAGGTAGCTTTTTGATTTAAGAATTTATATGAAAAGTGGCTGCACAACCTAATATACTACTACAGAATTTTAAAATAAAGTAATACACTATTGTAGTATTTTTACTATTTCTACAAAACTTGTTTTCGAACCTCAATTAATAATTTCGTTTAAAAATTAAAAAAAAAGCGATAGTAAGTTGACACCTTACTTTGAAAAGCTTCTTACTGCTTTTGACACTGTTTTGAGATATGAGCGTTTGAAGTTTCGATTGATTAAAATTCACTTGTACTGAGCAAGTAAAAATGTTTCATATTACTTATTTGAAGCATATTCTTTCACAACTCTTGCTAAGAAATAATGATCTTAATGATCTAATGATGGAAATAATGATGAAAATCTTTGAATTTTGTCTAACAAATTTAATAAAAAAAGTGTGCAGATGCAATGCAATAATATGAATATACAAAAATATAATTTAAGATTTCGACTAAAGGTGGTTATTTGATGGGATATCTATTTGAAATTTGAATCGTTTGAATTTTTAACTTTTCCACGATCTTTGTCGATAACGACCCGGCTTTCATCTTTTGGAATCTTCGGGCATTTCAAGTGCACGAATTAGCATAAACTGATTGAACTTGAGCGACAAAACACATAGAAAAGAACAAAATTTAAACGATTCAAAAAGTTTTGTAGAATTACAATACATTGTTATTTTTCTTACCGCATTATAATGGAGTTCTACCAAGTTAATGCCTACTCCATCAATTGATTCTAAAATTATCTTACACATACTTACAATTGAACTGAATACTTTTGCGTCAAGTAGATGAAAAAAAAAATTCTTCAAAGATGCAGCAACTGTACTCTGTATATGGTTTTTGGATTTATGTTTTTTATTTTGACGTTTTTTTAATGCGAGTTTCGTCCCATAAATACAACATGAAAAATTTTCTTTTTTCCATTCGTTAATCTAAAAGTTACGAAGAAGCCCTTGCACATTGAGTGTTGTTTGTTCAGCTTACTTGGAAGAGAGTGAAAGTTGTTGGCTATATTTCAATGTCTGCGGCTGGTAAAAGTCCTTGCAAACAAAGGTAAATCATGATTTTGACGTACAATAACAATAATTCATAAATCATCAAAATATATTAGCAATACGACTGCCATCCGCAAAAACAGGAGCCACTTGTTTACACGGCAACTTTCGTTTTCAGATGATAGCAGAATTTCCAGTGAAAGCTCACAGCCTGGCTTTTAATTGTTGTTTTAAAGTTTGGCGAAATTTTGTGTAAATTCAATGTTTATTCGGCAATGCGGCAAATAGTTTTAAAAAACGTTTAAATTAATTGATTATGTTGTTGAATTTTATTGTTATACTTTATTGCTAGAGCATCACGCTCAATAGTTGAAAAGGATTTTCTTTCATTCAACCATGGTCGCTGTTAGCAACCTTATCTTCCTGATTCACCTTCGATATTTTATGACCTTACTTTGAAAAGGTTCTAATTTAAATTTTTGCTTTAGTGACCTTTTGGTCGGAAAACTTGTATTTACCGCATTCTATTATATGTACATACATATATATGAATTATCTATGTTTGAATAACGGAGTTAGCAGAATTGCGGAGTTGCACTGAATCTGCACACTTTTTTACTAAATAAGTTCTAAGATTGTCATGATTACTTCCATCATTAGATCTTAAAGATCATTATTTCTCAGCAAGAGATGTATTTTGCTTCAATTTGTCAGACCTTGTAATTCTTGCTTAACTTTTGTATACATATCACTGTTTCGTATTTTTAACAGTTGATAATTTTCGCCATGAACTACAAACTATTCACTATGTGTCAGTTCAAGATCATCAGTGCACTTGAAATGACTGAAGGTACCTAAAGGCAAAACCTGGTTTATTAGTGATAAAACTGATGAACATGTGCACAATTCTATCAAACACATTCAGTCCCGTAAAATCGTCGAATAATAAAATTAATTAAGTACGATAGTATTATATATCTTAAGATATTTTTTAAAGATGCTTAAATACGAGTCACTTAATGTTAAACAATAATAAATAATTAATTTCATATTTAAATGACCTCCTACTCCCGCCAAATCCGTATGTTTAAAAATTTTTTGTATGTATTTTTTGAAACTGATAATTTTACAAAGAAATTTTACTTTTTCCATATGCTAGAGAAACGGTAAACTGTTTTAAAAATTATGCTGAAATAACTATCAACCATAATTAATGTGACCATTTATTTTTGTCCTCAAAACGAGACATCTACCAATTTTTACGTAATAGTATGTATATTCAAGGAAACACGTATTTTTTCATAGTTTTTATGTATCAATAAAAAGAAAAGGAATGTTGATAATGAAAATAACAGGAATAAATTATATAAATATGAAAAAAATTATGTTGTTTTTTATTTTTCTGATGAACGAGTTTTCTTAAGTATAACTGGGTTTGCTTTTAAATAAGAATGACGACAATAACACACGCCAATAAAAAAATCAATCTTAAAGAAAGACGCGCCAGCTGTCAACGTGTAGTCGTGTACCCACAAACGAGCAAACTGCCGAATTGTAAAAAATAAATATGAATGTGTGGGTCTGACGATTGCGCATGCACATGCAGATGACTCACCAGCCACCCGCTGTAGCCATATGCACCGAAATCAAGCTAGTATTTTTTCCGCAAAGTTATACGAAACGGCTATACTACGCACCACCGTCGATTTTTTGCACTTTTTTTTTAAATTGTTACCGTATGTTGCCCTCTTTTTTAAACGGGGGACTACTTGGGGACAACGAGACAGGCTACCTAAAAACGGGACGGTCCCGTTCAAAACGGGACGTATGGTCACTTTAACTATAATGCATATGTATGCATATTTAGTCAAATCAAAAAATTTGCATTTTTACCCAATTGTTCAAAAAGCAATACCAGCCAATTAAATGTGTATGTGTTACAATATTTAATTGAAAAAATCTATTATGATATTCTTTTGCTTTGAGATAAAATTTTCAAATACGACTGATTAGACGTAATTTTTACAAGATGAAGAAAATTAATTTTGGAAATTTCAGAAATCCAATATTTCTTAATTTTACGTCTCGTTAAATTAGAGTTTTAAAATATTTGAATTTTCCTTCAAAATAATATCTCCCTTTTATCGGAGGGAAAATTCAATTCTTTTATCTAAGACGAACGTTTATTCATTTTACATTTCAAACATCAATGATGTTTTATTACGCGAAAATGTTTTCTTGATTTGTATTTTGCAGGTAATAAATTTAATATCAAAATGGAAAATCTTAAATTTACAAATCGCTTGTTGCAAGAAAGGTGTACAAATAAAATTTTCTTTGTCGTTTATTTGCATCGTGACATGCGCAAATATTTAATATTTCAAAAAGGTTTTTCCTTAAATAATTTTATATATTTGTTACAAATATATAAAATAATTTATGTAGAACTAAAATACATTGTTATTTTTCTTTCCGTATTAAAATGAATCATATTATATGCCTTGTTTCGGCCGTTTCGACAAGTGTTTGAAGTAAAGTACGCAATCTCAATCTCAAAGAAGCATTGAATTGGTTAAGCAAGTAAGCTTTGATACTACTTTCAGATATAATTTTATTTAAATCATGACCACTTTCCTTCATCGCGAGCATTATCAACTGATGGAATCTAGGGTGAAACAATGTTATTTATATCAAAATGGAAAACATAAGACAAAGTATAATTTGAATGTCGTTGTCAGAAATAAAAAAAACAACCCTTATTATTTTATAAATATTTATTAGTTTATCATAAATTCTCGTAAATATTTCCATTGTTAAACTAAAATTTGATTGCATTTTTCAAAGCAATCTGAATAAGCAACGATGTATGATACCCAATTTTTCATAAAGCCACAATACCTCATAAAGCAATCTCATTTCAATTTTTCTATTGTTTCACAATAGCTTGATGTTTACAATAATAAAACACAATACTATGTATAATACTACTTCTGCATATATTCTAACAAAAATCAGATGCATGAACATTATTCAAATATAGGTGCACAATATAAAACGTTTTTTGTTTATTTAAATATTGCTTTTCCCCCAAGAAGTGGAAAGTTGGAACATTGAGAGCGATTTTCAAAATGAAACTTCCACTCTTTCTTTTTGAAATATTAAATATTTACATACTTTATTGCTAGAGCATCACGCTCAATAGTTGAAAAGGATTTTCTTTCATTCAACCATGGTCGCTGTTAGCAACCTTATCTTCCTGATTCACCTTCATATATTAAGTCGCGCATGAAAGAGACGACTTGATATTCATGTCAAACTGACGAAATCAAAAGTATGAGAGCGAGCAATTATCTATGCTTTTTATATGTAAAAAGCAACCATTTGATTATGAGAGGCACTCGCAGACTGTGGCGTGTTAGAAAATATGATAACGTTATCTTATCTTATCGCGTATCGAGTGAAGTTTGAAACCTGGAAACTGCAGGCACGTTATAAAAGGTTTTCGGCCAGTAATAATCCGAATTATTTTCTTTTTTGTTTAATTCCTAAGAAATGAGTCGATAAAAATCATATTTGTTTTGAAAAAGGTGTAAATACAATTATTTAAAGGATACAAAACGTTTACACATTGTATAAGTAATATTAAGATAGATATTTAAGGTAAAGTGGCAGTAGGGGGAGTCTGTCTCACGCGTTGAGAAGGAAGGGTTAAAAGATCTCTTTGATACATCCTTAGGGCAATGAGCTTTGGAGATAAAGGTAGTGTGTTGACTAAATACATTGAATTATAAGAAGACATTGTCATGGAATAGAAAAATTGATCGTAATGTCTTTCTGCAGGAGCGATCCTTTAACAGGGGGTGAAACTTTGATTTATATTCTGTCGATACGAAAACGATAAAAGTGAATGGTTTTTATTCATTAACACTAAAAAAGCATTGAGCATCGGAGAAGAAAATAATATTGAAAACGCTAATAAATGTGAATCAATTTTCTTTGACAGCGATGATCAAAGTCAAAACAGATAAAGGTGAATTTATTTTTATTTGCTAAAATCCGTCAAAAGGTGCGATTGAAAGTTGTTTTATTTGAATAAAGTGACATCAAAGGAACATTAATTTTCCGATAATTATTCACGCAAAATATCAATTTAATAAATCGTTATATGACAGCTGTTTGTAATTACAAAATAAATAATTACCGCTAACGGTGATTATCTTACTCAATTTTTACATAGAGTTGTTTGATCATTACAATATTAACTGTGATATTTTAATTTCATATCGAATTTTGAAATAAAAGGCGTTAATCATTCATTCAATGGAGACACAATTCAAAAAAACCACTCAATTATTTAAATGAAAATAAAATGAACGATACGACTTTTGATTGTTTTTAATTAGGTATTCATAATAAGCCCAAAATAAATAGAAAAGGGTAGAGAGAATATTCTATCGTTTTTTTGTTTGTTTGTTAAGTACTGACAAACAAAAAAAACATACTTAAAAACATTTGACCATATTTTAAATAAATAAAACAGAGGGAAGACTTAAAAATCGAATAATTTGTCATTTACGTTGACAAGTGAATAGAGTTATTCGAGTCGTTTATAGTAGATACATCAAGTGTTTGTCACTGTTTGTTGCTGATGTTTTATCAGTTATATGCAGGGCTGTGGAATCGGAGTCGGAGTCGTGGAGTCGGAGCTTTTTGGCCGGAGTCTGAGTCATCGCGGCGTTTTGGCCGGAGTCGTACTCGGAGTCGGAAATTTTGAAAAGGTTGAACTTTTTATTTTTGCATTTAATATGTCAAATTTGAGTTTTGGCCGCATTGATAGGGTTGATATTTAATTGAATACACATATAGGAAAATTAGGGGAAAAAAGTGACGATATTAACCTTTTTTTAGTCGGAGTCGGAGTCGTATTATTGGTCAGTGTCGGAGTCGGAGTCGGAGTCATGGTTTTGATAAATGCTGGAGTCGGAGTCGGACTTTTTTAGACCGACTCCACAGCCCTGGTTATATGTTAAAAAAATATAATCATTTGAGATTTTTGAATTCAGTGCTATTAAAATACCTATTAACTGAGCTAAGTGAGTCCAAAACATATTATAATCTCTGTGGTCTAGTCGTCTAGTAGCAGCACGAGCTTTGCCATAACGATCTGGTGGGTCTAGGTTCAAAGTCAGATTTTTTCAATTGAAAAAGATATCTTATAAGATATCATTTTTCGTCGAGGTTTTTTCTACTGATCCATAAAGAAATCTCATTGAGTTAATATTCATAATTAAAAATATTTTGCGCATTAGCATTAGCTGTTATGTCAACATCTTTTTTTCTTGCAATAAATAAATAAAATATTTCACAATGGTTCGATTATGTTCCGTGTAAAAAGCTTCCCTTCCTTAATATCAGATTTGTCAGTTAGAACTTAAATAATAATTTAGTTTTTATAACTATACGTTACCATGTCTGCTACCAACCTACTGTAAATAAAACGTCTTAACGTTAGCTGTTTATCGAGTAGTGGTTGTTTTTCAGTACCCAAGCCTCTTATTTTGCAAAAAAATAAAGATACTATCATTGGACTCGGGTAATTATTGAATTTAAAAATAGTAAGTATCAATACATTTGAATAAAAATCTTTAAATAATTTTTTTTAAAAACAAGTTTATGAATGTTTCACTAAAACCTAGATGTACGAGCAAACAAAAGATGTGGAATATTTTAAAACGCGACCGATTTTATTCGAATATCTAAATCGAAATAATTAATTTATTTCAGTCGATGTAATCATACAACCAACATTGAATCTATATACCAGAGTGAAAATGCCTTGTAAAGGATATTTCAATAGGGACGCGGAAAAACAATATCTTGTTGTATTAAAAAAATATGGAGTTATTTATATACGACTTTTTGAATGGTAATTCTTACCGAATATTGAACTAACATGACTTGTTAAGGAAAGCTTATAACGATATTTTGATTTACAGCTATGTAAAATACAACGTCCGGTCCGTGTCGCAGTGTTTGTGTTGTTGAAAATTCCTTCCCACCTTTCCGATCCCAAAGAACGACGCATAGTGACAGCGATTAGCTATTCACAAGTCCTGTCCTAGTCCTCGTATCCTTTCCATCCCTACTCTCTTCAAAAACGGGAGGTTGAGCGACTGAGTAACACGCGGTTCTCTTAGAAAAATATACATGTTGAGATAAACTCCATAAGTCAAATGCTCCAAGTTGGTAGCGGACATGGTTATTTGTCGTATCTAAGATTCGAGTTCTTGGCTACACAATCGAGTAAAGAAAAAACTTTCAATGGAATCGGCGGTAGGTTTGTCGATGATAATAATAACTTAGATTATTCTACGTATTTTGTAACCTTTCGTGACATGTGTTTCGCCTCTGTCAGTCTTATTGTCAGAAAAGTTTCTTCCATGATGGAAGAATGCCCGCATGTAAACTACTAACATTAAAAAACAGTGTCTTTGAATATAAGTATCATTTAAAAATCATTGCGAAAAAAATAATAAAATTGTAACTTAATTGTACTGTAAACAATTTTCAAGCTGAATAATTTTGAGTAAAGTAGATGAACAAAAGCCGATGATGATGAAAAAATGACGATGCAGCAACTGTACTTTGTCGTACACTTTAAGATTTTTTAAAATAAATTAGGACAGGCGGTTAAGATTAAATCTTATTCCAGCTAAAGGTAGAAGTCCTTCAAAAAGGGATCCCTAAAATATTCTGTTGTTTGAACAACATGTTTGGTTCATCAAAATATCGATAAAATAAAGACAATATTGTTATAGCTACTAAGCAATTATTAAGTTATGTGAAATTGAGATACACCGCCTTTTCAACGGCCTTTAACGACTCATCGTAAATATGTGTTAGCCCTTTTCAAGTTTAATGCCACTGGAATCCAAAATGACCATATCAAAAGTCGTTTATAAGTTATCTTCATTAAGTGGAAATGGTCCGATGGTAGTATTATTGTATGACCCAGTGACTCTGAACATTTTACATTTTCTGGTTATACAACCTTATTTTCTCAATTGTATTTCATATGAGTAATAAATGAATCTACATATATATTGGTTTAACATTTACTTGATATAACCAGGGCTGTGGAGTCGTTAAAAACAAATACGAATTTGACTCCAGCATTAACCAAAAACACAACACCGACTCCGACTCAAACATTGACCAAAAACACGACTCCGACTCAGACTAAAAAAACTTTTATTTCGCCTCTTTTTTTTTCTTATTATCTTACATAGTTATGTGTATTCAATTATATATCAACCAACCAATCCGGCCAGTAACCAAATTTGACATATTATATGCAAAAATCCGGTCCGGTCCGTGGCAGCGGTTTTTACTTGCGTGTTGGACCGCCCGGGTTCGATTCCCGGTACGAACGGATTTTTTCAGTCGATAAATCTGTTCAAAGGCATGGGCGTTCGCGTTGTTGAAAATCCCTTCCCACCTTCCCGATCCCAAAGAGCGACGCATATTGACAGCGATTAGCTTATCACTAGTCCTGTCCTAGTCCTCGTATCCTTTCCATCCCTACTCTCTTTGAAAATGAGAGGTTGAGCAACTGAGTAACAGTTCTCGCAGAAAAAAATATGTTGAGATAAACCAACCTTTCAAAATACGACTAGTAAAATTCGATCGAGTACGACTCCGACTCGGGTCAAAAAATTCCACGACTCCGACTCCACAGGGATGGATAAAATTCTTTTAAAACACGGTTGAAACATAGTTCTGATAAGAGCGTAAGTCGAAACAGTTCAGCTTATATAGCTGTTTTAATATTATCAATTTTTAGCTAAAATTATATCAGCCTTCCGTTAGTCTTTTTTAATGTTTTTTTTTAAACAAATATAATAATCTATGACAGCACAACAGAGATTGTTGAAATCATAGTATGATATACATATCTATTACTGTCAGGTCCGTGATCAAGTTTCATCGTCATTGGACTCGTTGGCTTCGGATGTGAAGCTCATGAGCTCGGATTCCGTTCCATGCAGTTTCACTTTTCTAAACGAATCAACAATTATTATTTAAAGATATGGATATCTATGACGTCTATAATTTCTATCCCACATTATTTGTTTGGACTACTACCACATATGATGTTATAAAGATCAGTACCGATTCCGTTTTGGGGTGGTTAAGTATGTGCTAGTAAGTAGAGACTCCAATTCGAGTATCGAGTACTCGATACTCGAGTATACTCGTCCATTTTTCAAGTGCTCGATACTCGGGTATATTGAATAATACTCGAGTAAATACTCGATCCTAGCTTTAAAACATCTCTATCCAAATTTTATTTACAAAAAATATATACATAGGCGTAAGAAACCTAGAATGTGTCTCGAAGACGTTTGAAACTTTACAAAGCGTGATCGTCGCGTGTTGTTTGACGGTCGACGAAACTGGCGAAGGGGCGAGGGGGCCTGGCGGAAGGGAAGAGGATGGAGACATGGTGTCAAAATAAAAGCACAGCCGCGTAAATTCGTTCTCTGAATGAACAAATTTATTACCATAAAAACACATTACAAATCTGTCACACAAATGTGCTTGAACATTTGCAATAAAAACACAAACTCTTAATGGAAACATATTTTTAATTATAAGAAATAACAAAATATCGGGATCTTTACTAAAATACTAACTAGATTATATTCATTCTGTGAATTTGTGAACATTCCAAGAAATTATATTTAACTGACGCAGTTTCATCGTATTCAATGAAAATATTTTTAACACATTTAAATGGCGCCGTATCATGATTAAAATTTGTTATATTATTAGTAGGTATTCCTTAAAAATATGGTGACCACAACATTCATCATCCTCCATATCTTCGGCATCCGAAATACCCGCAATGTTCTCAAAAATCTTTATCGGAATCAGTATCACTATCACTAAACTCTTCAGCAATTTTATTCATTTCTTCCTGTGTCAGATATTGTCTGGCCATTGTGAAAATTTTCCGAATCACAAATAAACAATGTTATGACAGTTAAAAAACTTGGCAAAGTTAGATAACGGAATAAGCTTTTTAAAGTTTGTAGCATGTAAGAACAATGTGCACGTGTACTTCCGCTGTTGTACCGCGATCTAAATCGAATATTGTATGTATTGCACTCTCTGTCTAACTCATAACATTTTTACGACTGTTTCGCTCGGCTAAAATGCAGTGGTTGCTACTCACACATTACTGTTTGTATATTTCTATCTCCCCTAAATAATAAGTATAATAAATAATAATAATCTGAATAATAATCTTTTGTAAGATGATTTAAAACGTCATT
The DNA here is from genome assembly GCA_028554975.1 of Himalopsyche kuldschensis. NCBI lineage: Eukaryota > Metazoa > Arthropoda > Insecta > Trichoptera > Rhyacophilidae > Himalopsyche > Himalopsyche kuldschensis. The sequence continues at coordinate 19,392,375 of JAHFWI010000010.1, read as the reverse complement.
TTTATTGAAACTTATACTTCCGCTATATAGATTAAATATAAACACGTGTTACACTTCGTTGTCAAACAGAAAGAAAAACAAAGTCTAATAAAGAAGCTTTTGTTTCCGATATTTTATAGCAATAATTTTTCTTTCCTCGTCATTTTACATGTAAAAATGAGGTTAAGTTCATCGCGAGAACATTGTTTCGTTTGTAGAACTTTCTCATGTTTTTTAAATTTATTGTATCTCCCACTTAGCGCGTTTTGCTAATTGAGCTTTCAGGGAGCGAATATCGCACTTGGTATACGAAGACGTAAGTAATTATTATTTGGCTTCTTACGTCTACCATCCCATACAATATGTCAGTTGTTGAATTATTCTGCTAATGAAATTTATCTCTTAATTGTCTTTCGCCTTCTTCCTTCCCACCATGCGTGCATTATTGAGCTATTGTATTTAAGTAAATATTCACTTATATCTCCGAAGTAAATAGTTACCTATTGTATTTTTCTGTGGTAAAATCGACGTGGCTTTCGAATTATGATTGATTACACAAAGAAGACATGGAAAAGATTTATTTTTTATTTTTTTTACAAATAGCCAAATTTTCAGTTCTCTATATGCCCTATTATATGTATATTTTAAAGATAAAGATCCTATTCAACAAGAGTTGAAAAATGCCATTTCATCGATATCTCATAAACCGAAAACTAAATTCATTAAACATTCTTGTAGTCAAAATTTAAAAGAAGATTTAAAAAGTTAGATTCTTTTTAAGCAGCGGACATATAAATTAGATACACTATTCAATTCATTGCTAACGATAAAACCAACGTCCACAGCTACCGAGAGAGTTTTTTCAACTGCGGGAATAATTAAAACTAAAATTAGAACAAATCTTAAATTTGAAACATTTAATTCTTTGTTATTTTTAAAATATGTGTTTAGTAAAATGAATTAAATGTATCAATGAAATTAAATAAGCTTTTTTATTTATTTATCCCCTATTTATTTCCAAAAATGTGAATTAATAGTATATATTTTGGTACATCTGAAACTACACATGTATACTCGAGTACTCGAGTATTTTTCAATTTTACTACTCGATACTCGAGTAGTTGAGATGACGAGTAATTGGAGTCCCTACTAGTAACTCATGTAAAAATTATATCGTTTATGAAATAATTGTATATTGTTATTTAAACAACAAAGGTTACGATAAAGGTAATGAACCGCTGCTTTCATATGTGGTTACATGTACCAAACTTTTACCGACTTCTCTTATCATTTAAATTTAATTTACTCAAAATATATATGAATAAATGAGTTCATAGATAAAACGTAGCTTAATTCTAATTTGCACAAACGGATGGCAACAAGGGTAGTTTCCTATTGATAGTATATTATTGAAATTATTCAATGAAATAATATACGATAGGCTATACAGAACAAACACGTTATTCAATGTATATAAACATTGCAAAATGTTAATAACACAGTATTACTTTATTGACCTTTTGCATTCCTAAATTTATATTTGTTATTCCTTCCAGAAATTCCTCAATAGATTTGAGAAATTGAGTGATTTCACAGGTTTTGCGTATTTATTTGTTTAGCAAATACGACTTTTGAAATAAGGTTAATTTAGAATTAATGAAACATATTTTTTCAACCAAGTTTTACAATGTCAAGCTAGACTCAAAATGGAAGCTCTATAAGTTCATGATCAAATAATAAAGTGGCTAACATTTTATTTTAATAATACATTCATAAAAACGTGACCAAATTCCTTTTATTTTCAAATTAGTTTATACAATTTCAATAAAGTGATAAATTTGCAACGCTAAATTTTATTAAAAATACTAACTACAGTTAAACCCCCGCTAACACTATAATCGGGACCGTGGTATATGAAGTAGTGTAAAACGGGGCGCGAATCTCATACAAAATTAGGGACTTCGTCTTTTTCCGCGAAAAATGCAAACTAAGATTATATATGACTTTTGCAAAAAAAAATATATGAACGAAATATTTGGTTTCTAGGTGATACAATGCAAACAGGATGTAAGTTCGCGCGTCGTGTGTGGTCTATCACGTGTTGTTGAGTGTATGCGAGAGTAAGCACCGTAGAGACGGCCAGCCGTTTGGCTGTGTGTGTGTATCGGTCACAGCGGACTTATTTTTTTAACGTCCGAGCAGGAACGTCACCTAGCAACGGCAATGGAATGTGACCGTGCACATCGGGGTATTTGCGCGGAATATTTTCGGCCAGCGTGTTTTACGGAGTGGTGTTTTTGGAGGTTTGACTGTATTCATTTTTAATTCATGTAAACCAACATTGTTATCAAGCCGTTCTAAAACTACTGAAAATGTCATACCCAATACTTAAATAATTGATTTATTTACGGTTTCCGACCTATAATTTACAATTGAAAAAACGCGACCAAACAAAACGAAGAACCATAATATTTTAGTTGAAGCAACAATCGATTATTATGACAGTAATTAAATTAGCATTAACAAATTAATTACGTCTATTCTACGTCTATTTCAGTTAATCATTTCGACACATGAATAATTTTAGCCTGCGATTATTAAAAGCAGTCCAAGAACGAAGGGAGCAAACAATTCACAACAAATATTTCCGCATCATTAAGCACACTTTCATTGTTTCTAAATACATTTTGCATATCAATATTACTAATGACAGCGCTTCAGCGGCCAGTAGCAAAACAACGGATTTATACATAATTTAATCAAACAAAACATGAATGCCAATGAAGTTGTATACGGGTGGAATAATTAGCAGGGTGAAACGTCAGCTGTCAATAGTGTATGTTGTAGGTATGCAAATGTGCTTTTTTAAAAATATGTTTTTGGTTATTCAATGCTAGTTTATGGTATAATGAAGAGAAGACACCATAAACACAATAACTTTCTATTTTTTAAATTTTTAAGTAGTTTAATATGGTAATTTTGTACTTTTCCATGAGCTTTATCGCTAACGATATCCTGTTACCGCCCTTCGGCATTTTAAGAGTACAAATGAACTTAAGCTAGCTCGTAGTAAATATTTTTTTTTAACCATGTCCACTCCCATCTTGGAGCATATGAACTTCTCACGGAGCTGACTCAACATATGTTTTTTCCTACGAGAACTGATTGTTATTCAGTTGCTCAACCTCTCTTTTTCAAAGAGAGTAGGCATTTATTTATTTTATTTTTATTTATTTATTTAAGAAAAAGCAAATCATGGCATTAAAGCTGACGCCAATGCGCCATGCATTTCACAAATATAAATAGATGTATTTATACATATACATACATTTTAATACATAATAAAAAGTACAAATTAATTAAAAACAAGATGAAAACATTGAAGTCATAAAAACAGAGAGGAAAAATTATTAACATCACATTAGAAATTTTCAAATCAGTCAACCGAGTGAGTTCTGACAAAATCAACTATAAATACATAAAAAACAGTACTCGTCTGAACTCACTCACGTCCATGTAAAATATTTTGACATCCGAAGCAATTTCGTTAAAAATCACTAAAGCTCTTCCCAGTGGCATCCCCATTGGCAGACTGGTTCTACTCCTTGGAAGAACAAACAACTCATGTTCACGATTCTTTAAAAAATTATCTGGGATATTCAATTTAACATTCTCAAGAATGGTGGAATTCTCATTTTGGCCTCGGTTAAGTCGAAAGAAATATGTGGCATGGAAAGGATACGAGGACTAGGGTAGAAAAAGTTTTCCTTTTAGTACACTGTATGTACGTACATATGCATGTAAAATGAATGAATTTATATTATTCTGTGTGTATATTTTAATGGATCTGACCTTTTGAAATAGCTTCACTATTGATGTATCACCTTTTCAGCGATTACAAGATTTTGTTAGAAAAGACAGAAGAGGAATTTAAATTAACCATTAAAACCATAGAATTTAGCTCAGAGATGCAGAAAAAGTAAAATGTTTTGATGAAACCATTCTTTTAAGCTTTAAAACTCAATCAAAATGCTTTCCAAAAAGGAACAAAAACCTAAATTTATAAAAGTATTATCTATTCTTAATTCACAATTTGGATTAACCGCATATTAATTAAAGTTTTCCTCATTCAGTTCAAGACAAACGTTTGCTTGAGATGTTTCTGCATAAGTTAAATTGGTTTTCGATGCTCTAAGCAGTAATTTATATGTCTCAGAGCAGTGTTGAAAGCCAATATTGTCTGTTACAGGTTGCAGCTGCAGTGAGCTTAAAGTTATGAATTATGACAGCTTTTACGCTGTTAATAGCTGCACCGCAATAGAATATAGTGGTCAAAACCCAAAAGTTCATCAAAATACATTGACTAGACGGTTGAGCAAATCCAATGCACAATCGGATAATACGGTACGAAGTTTGTGCTTAGTATTTATCGATTAAAACTGAGCTTTTGACCTGAGAAGCTTTACATTCAATAAAACAGCAATGTTGGATAATTTATACATGCAAGCAAGTAGTAAACAATGTCTTAATGCATGAAAAGTTTTATTGATGTTGTAAACTTTTCATTTTATAATACACTCTTTATGAAAACGAATTTTTTATCTAGCTTATATCCATATTAGAACTGATCAGTTGATGATGCTCGCCATGAGCAAAACCGGTCCTGATACAATAAATTTTATGTGGAATAAGTACTAAAAATGTTTTATTATTTTTATGACTGTAATATTGATAATGATATGCAATTAAAAATAAATACAATATACTTTTAGGAATGCTGTCATTTCACTCACTTGAAGCTCGAAGACTAATTTCAATATTAAAACATTTTTCTCTTCTTCTTCGGGGCCAAGTTGATAACCCTGACATCCTTGAAAATTTAAATTTGCATGCTCCCAGCTTTTACCTACGTGGTCGTAACAAAGACAAATCAATTTTCTTTGTCAAAACTTGTTTGTCACGTAGGTCTTTTGAATCTCCAGTTGCAAGGGCTATTCGGCTCATAAATGCGCTGCTGTTGATGTTGACATCTTCGGCAGTGAACTTGATGCTTTGTTTAAAAATTATGTTTTCTTATGTAAATAATATGCTTCTTATTTTTGTGTAATATTTTATGTAATCTTTATTAATTTCTCAAATGCATGGCGCATTGGCGCTTGCTGTAATGCCATGTAATTTAAATAGTTTTTTGCCAATAAATAAATAAATAAATAATTATAAATTGAAATTATAAGTCAACGCCACAAGCGTGCATATTTGTTTGCGGTCCTAAAAATCCGTCGGTATTTAGGGGAAATGTTTTTGTTTAAAATAAATTAAATTAATAAATACATATATTTAAAATACACAAACCAATCTCATTGATTAATTGGAATTTACTTTGTAGAGCTCCATTATAACGCGGTGAAAAGATAGCAATGTATTGTAGTTTTACAAAATGATATATAATTGATATTTCGGCTTATGCTTTCGTCAGAACTGTATTGGATAGATATATATTTTAATTTTTGTTGAAGTAAAAAAATTTTTTCTCCGTGCTTCAAATCGTACTTAATTATTTATATATAATTGTATGATCAGGCCCGGTGACACTCAAAGAGTTGTTATTTAAATCCTGAATTAAAGATTTTTAGTCAATAGTAAATAAGTGTTTATAATTTCCATCATTATGTGTTAAAAAAACAGTTAAAAATTTAAGAAATATAATATAATAAGAAATCATTACAGTAAAATCAAAATTCTTTAGAATCGATTTTTCTTCTTGATCCATGAGATAAATTTTACCAGTTTCTTTCACTTTGTAATTTCAATGCCCAATGTGCATATGTAGACACAAAAAAAGCATTTATGGCACACAATATAACACTTGTTATGGATAACATGCCTAGCTGACTTTTCATGAAAAGTAAAAAGAAAAGAATGATGTCAGAAGTCGACGAATTGTGACATATCCACTTTTCACAGGGTCAATTGGCCACGCCGATTTGGTGGCTAAAACAAATTGCTAGACCTTTTCGAAATTTACTACGTCATTCAGAGAGCGAGAATACCTCAACTCTTGGCAGTGTTTCGTTTATCTAGAATCTAGATGTGTCGATTTTGCATACACTTCGATGCACGCCACGTACGTCTTGGGCAGGTTATTCTGAGATACTTAAAGTTTGCTACTCTACTGGATACCACCGTATGAAACTAATGGAAACCAGTAATGGCTGGTCTAAGGTAAGTAAGATAACTGCTTTCTTTCTGTTTTTCATAACTGAGACAATTTGTAATCAATAAAAAAAGCATTGACAATCATAACTTTGATTTTTAATGTCTTAGAAACATGAAATGGATTGTCAACGCTCCTTAACAGGAAAACACAATGAAAATCTTTAAGACTGCTAAATTAACGGATGAGCGAAAATACTCTTCACACAATTCTTAGAATACTTGGCATAATGTCGACACCTTACTTTGAAAAAGTTCTCACTGCTATTGGCCTTGTTTTGAGAAATGAGCGTTTGAAGTTTGGATTGATTCAAAAGATAAAATTCACTTCTAACAATGAGAGAGTTAAAGTTTTTTAAATTACATATTTTAAGAATATTTTCTCACAACTCACACCATTCTTTTGAGAAATAATTTTCTTTATGATCTCGTGATATAAATATTGACGACAATCTCAGAACTTTATCACATTAATTTATTTAAAAAAATCAGTGCATGTGAATTGTGAAACTTCGTAATTCAATAATATATGATTCTGAAGTTAACATATTTGCTAGAATACGGGTAATACAAAGTTTTCTTATCAGAATATCAGTTAGAACCTTTTCAAAGTAAGGTAACGATGTGTTAAATGAATATAAATATTCCAAGAATTTTCTAAACAAACCTTTGGGTGACATGCTTAAAAATCTTCACTGTTGTTATTGCAAGAGAAGTTTACACGATTTGGTTTTCCAATATTGAAAAAGCCGATCGTTTTGCGACAGAATAGTGATCATAGTTTTATGAAGAATTCGGGCCTTATATTATTTTGTAACTTTATTCACACGTGTTATCTATTGGAATCACTTACCTAAAGATTGGTACCGTTAGAGTAAGACAGGTGGTGGTATAAGTGAGACGTTACGATTTTTTATGCGGTAGCTTACTTCCGAAATAATGAAACCGATGTCACACATATGTATTTAATAAGAATATTACTTTCTTTGTTTGTATGATTTTTAGTTTTCATTATAATTTTTTCTCATGCCTTGTTGAACATAGATTTTATAAAGTAGAACTACAAAAGTATACCTGACATTATTATATAAGATTTTTGAATATTTTTTCCTATGTGAAGCATTCCTTATTAAGAGCTTAATATGTCAAAATTTAATGAATGAAAAATACACATTTTTGATTTCTACAAATTAATTAAAATGAAAATATCTCTCCGCCTATTTCAAACACACTCTAACACATGTAATACATATTTATTATTTGCTTTTTGTTTTGTTATGATAAAGTTATTTTTTTAACTGTTTTTAAGCGCAATTATTACGAAAAATATTTTGCATATATGCAATTTTCAATAGAAACAATAGATATCAATGAATATTGTGATCTGGCATAAGAAATTTGAAGAAGATAAGCACATAAATATAAAAATACAAATACAACTTGTAATTCTTTATATGCCTTGTTTTAAGATTTAAATGGTTTGGATGGAATCTAAAAACCACAAACATCCATGTCTTTGAATACAAATCAATTAATCGATTTATTTTTTTGGGAAAGGGACCGCTCAGGGATTTGAACCCATTGCCACCGCAACTGAATAGATTGAGCGCCCCGGAGCGTTGATCAATCGGCTAGGAATTTAGATAAGTGTTTTTACAGAAAATGGTCTCAAGGACTGCTCTCCATTTACAAGTAATTACAGAATTATGGCTGAGTGGTGAGTCCTGACTTTTTTATCGGTTCCTATTAAATTATCCATTCCTGACAGCTAACACTACGTACAATATTGAGAACTGCATATCGACGGCTTAATTCTAACATCGTGTTAGAGTGTTAGTCATTTTACACAAAGTGTTCAGGAGAAAATTAAAACTGAATATTTCAACTTACAGAAAAAATCTTTTTTTATTTTTTGTGGGAGAATCTTTAACTATTATGAATAATTCTACATAATCTTGGCGCGCTAGAATCGAAACATAGGACTCCAATTACTCGAAATCTCAACTACTCGAGTATCGAGTAGTAAAAATTAAAAATGCTTCTATTAAAAAAATGATTACACAGATTTACATACAATTTTGCAATGGAAGAGACATCTTAAATTAAAATGCCACAGCTGATCTTTTTGTGCTTATGGTTTTTTAATATTGAAAACCGTTTAGTTTCCGAACAATAATAGAGAATTAAACGACTAAAATTTTAAATTGGTTTGATGCATTTTAAAATATGTTCAACGATTATTACTAAAACGAGTATTTGAATACTTCAGTTGGAACGTAAAATTGACTTTTTTTTTTTATTTGTCTGGTCTTTATGCAGTTTTTAAGTGTCTTATTCGAAATTGAGTGCTTCGGCAGTGTTCTGGAGGGTACCCACTCAGCTTAGATTTGAACGATATTTACGGTATCATACCGCACCTTAATGTATGGCGTTTTGTCTGGTTGTTCTTTCTTGTAGGTAGCCAGTAGAGACTCCAATTACTCGAGTATCGAGTAGTATTTTTAAGTACTCGAGTATACTCGAGTAGTTTCAGATGTACCAAAATGTATATTATAAATTCAAATTTGTGTATATAAATAGTTGATAAATAATTGAAAAGGCTTATTTTATTGTATTAATACATTTATTTCAATTTATGAAACGTATATTTCGAAAATTATAGATAATTAAACGACTCAAATTTTAAACTTGGTTCGACGCTTTGTTTTTTTACTCCCGCGGTAGAAAAACTCTATCTGTTGCTGTTGACTTCGGTTTAAAATTTAACAACGATTTCAATAGTGCTATCAAGTTTGTCTGTCCGCTGCTTAAAAAAAATGGAAAATAATCTTCATTTATAAATAACGAGTATTAGTCGAGTATTTTTCAAATTACTCGAGTATCGAGTACTTGAAAAATGGACGAGTATACTCGATACTCGAATTGGAGTCTCTAATCGAAACTAATTCGCGCACAGATCTCAGGCAAACTGATGAGCTACATGATATTCGAATGGCGTTCAAGGCGCTACTGGGATACGTGAAATTGTCACTTGTCAATTGGATTTTGACCCCTTTACATTTGCATCTTGACATTAAATGAATGAAATAGATGCATTGCTATGCTTGAAAACCAAAATCATCAAAACATGAAATTATGATAACAATGATTTACACGGTATTAGAATTAATCTGACGATATTTACCGAATTCTAAAACTCCTCTCCTTGGAAAATGAAAGAAGAGGAGAATTTAGTAGGCCCTACCTATGGATGGTAGATATTTAAGCACCGATAATTTTCTTATATAAGGATTTTGACTGAGGGTGCTTGATGGAATTTCAATATCAAATTTGAATTGTATACATATAGATAGAAATTGTATAGATAGAATAGATATTCACATGTTATTATCTGGCAATAAGCATTTTCAAAAATCCCGATAGTTATAACAAACCCACTTAATTCATTGAAACTTGTTTACATACAATTTCGCTAATTTACATCTTAATAGCAATTTAAATTAGTGATCTACTTTTATCAGGGCTGTGGAGTCGGTCTAAAAAAGTCCGACTCCGATTTCGACTCCAGCATTTACCAAAACCACGACTCCAGTTCCGACATTGACCAAAAATACGACTCCGACTCCGACTAAAAAGGGTTAATATCGTCACTGTTTTTCCCAAATTTTCCTATTTATGTCTATTCAATTAAATATCAACCCTATCAATGCGGCTAAAAGTCAAATTTGACATATTAAATGCAAAAATAATAAGTTCAAACTTTTCAGAATTTCCGACTCCGAGTACGACTCCGGCCAAAACGCCGCGACGACTCTGACTCCGGCCAAAAAGCTTCGACTCCACGACTCCGACTCCACAGCCCTGACTTTTATTGTTGTAAATAAGCGATACACACTGTTTACAACGCGTCAGTTCAAATACATCTGTGCACTTGAAATGCCTGAATATTTCGAAAGGCGAATCCCGGATCGTTAGCGACAAAACTCATGGAAAAGTACAAAATTCAAAAAATCCAAATTTTCTTATTATTCTTATGTCTTTCTTTATTTTAAAATATTTATTCTTCATAAAGTATTTTATACGTGTATGAATCATGATAAAAATGTAATCGATTGCCAAGATAACCAAGTATTTATGAATTAATTATACTTTTTGAATTCATAAATCAAGGAACAATTGAATATAATAAAACTGTACAATGGTACTTTAGATATCTACAGAAGTTATTCTATAGAATGTAAAGATTCCGGTTATATAGTCCAATAGAAATTATGTATAACAGTTGAATACTGACATTAATGTAAAAACATAAAACGGAACTTTAAGGCTTTGCTTAATGTACCAGTCGGTTGGTGATCGTATTGGAAGCGTTCGTTGAGTCTTTGAATTTCGAAACGGAGAGCTTTAATTATAAATGTTTTTAAATATAACTAAATGAATGTTTTTTTTCTAACTTTTGTTATGTTTATTAAATTATTTATTATTTTTGATTTACGGCTATGAATTATGTATGACACTGATAAAGTATCAACAGTTTAATGCAGTTATGCACAACTTTTTTGGGAGAAGGGCCAGATTGTCAATTCACAGATAATTCGAAGGCCACATGGGAAAAACTGATAACATTATCGATATTTTTAGTGTAAATATTTTTTTTTTTAAATAATTATATATTTTCATTGTCTCAAAATGAAAATAAGGGTGATTTTTTGTCTTTGCCGCATGAATGTCATTGGGGCTACATAAAAAGAATGGATATGTCTCATAATGAAATGTTGGATTTTTTGTCTGTGGTAAGAATAGCTCTTTATAAAAAGTGGATATAGAAACAAATAGGCAAAATGATCTTTAGATATACAAATTATCAAAATGATCATTCTGATATTTTTATGAGGCATCAACAGTCATTGTAAAGCAAAGCAATCAGTGTAAAATTATTTTGTTTATTTTCACGGGCTGTATAAATGAAAAACCGAGGAAAAGAGAATCAGGTGTGTCGCTATTATTAAAAAGAATACTCCGCTAAAAAACAACTGTGTTATATACCCTAAAACGGAGTGAATAGAGACACTTTTTACCCTTCACGACTATGTATCTTCATACTGCGCCACATAATTAAAATATTAATGACTAGAAACATGTTTCTATGGTACTACACATTCATGACAATATTTTTCAAATATTCACTATCGTTATTAAGACACAGTCAATTTTGTTCGATGTCTCTATTCACACTGAATTGGGGTGAATAGAGACTTGGCAGGTGAATAGAAACAAAACGACAGATTATAATGATTGGAATATGAGGAGCTAATTTTTAAAAGTGGACAATTCCAAAATACTTTTTTTCAACTGCCAGTTTTAGATTAAACTTTTGAGACCTTTTTTATTCATATGAAAATATTTGAATTGCTACACATTATCTGTTATTCCTTATTTTAAAACATATGTTAAAAATATTGATAGCAAACACAAATTTATGAGGAAAAAGTAATGAAAATATCTAAAATTTTCAGTATTTCAACAAATGGATTTGTCCACTTTTGAAAATTAGCTCCTCAATTATATGAACCTCTATTATATACGAGTTTCTATTCATCTCGTTTTACGGTAATTATAGACTTAAAAGAAACATAACTTAATTTAATTTTCGTGCAATAAAAGAGAAGTTTATAAGGCGTCAAAAAGTAAGAATGCACAGACATCAAACTTAAACACGTTTGTTTCAATTTTGGCCAGTCATTTAGTTAGCTTTTTTTTGTCATTCGAGAGTATTATAGTCATTGTAAAGAATTATATATAAATAGTGAAAAAAACATTGAATACTTAATAAAGTTGTGCTAAAGTTCAATCCTTGTTTTTGTCTCTATTCACCCCGTTTTACGGTACATCATGCGGGTGTGATAAATATTATTCGTTACAGAAGTGTATGGAAAGTGTAAAGAATATCCACAGCAAAGTTAAAGATAAACTTTTGTGACAAAGTGTTTAGCACCAAACACGTTTGATTTGTCACGAGTGTCACCCGAATTTCGTATGTTTTATGTCGCCGAAATACAAGTGGTGGAAAAGTTCTCTCTGTATAAATCAAAACCGTTGCTGCGTCAAATTTTTAGTTGTTGCTATAGATAAACAGAATGTAAATTTAAGGCGCCGAGGCAGCACTACTTGAGCACCATTAGTCACATCTGCTACAGACATTTTCCAAAGAAAATCCCAGAACCTCTCCCCGGTTTCTCTAGCTGAGATACTGAATATTTTTAAGGGGGGTGTTTTTCAATAGGGTTGCAACTCTTTTTGTACCAAGTACTTTATACGCATATTTGTATTTCACTACAGTTGTATTATTACAAAGACACACAATAAATACATTTTTATAGAATTTTTCGATAGATCCCGATTTATTTGTTGACAGATTTGTGAAAGATTTTACTAACTTTTCAGTATTTTGAATGAAAAACGTCTGTTGAAACTGTATTTTTAAATATAGATTTTAAAATAACGCTGTTGATTGAATTGGCATTTGCTTGGTATAACTCCATTGTAATTCGGTGAAAAAATAACAATGTATTTTAATTCTATAAAAATTATTTTATATTCGTTCATAGCTATTTTGGCTTACGCCATCGTCAGAACTAGTTCTGTCATCAGAATAGTCCTGTGAATAACTTCATAAAATATATGAAATAATTTCTGTAGAATTAAAATACATTTTTTTCTAACCATGTCCGCTCCCAATTTGGAGCATATTGACTCCTCACGGAGTTCATCTCAAAATTTATTTTTTCTACGAAAACTGCGTGTTACTTAGTAGCTCAACCTCTCTTTTTCGAACAGAGTAGGGATGGAAAGGATACGAGGACTAGTGATTAGTTAATCGCTATCACTATGCGTCTCTCTTTTGGGGTTCGGAAAGGTGGGAGGGGATTTTCAACACAAACAACCATGCCTTTGAACAGATTTATCGACTGAAAAAATCCACTCGCACTGTATTTTTTTTTACCGTACTAAAAAAAGCTTTGTTTATTCAATGTATTGTGTAACAAGCAGTGACACGTTTTTTGCTTCTTTAGTAAGCGTCACCAGTTTAATTATTAATGATAATTATTAATTTTATATTAAAATTTACATAAAGTTATCACCGAATTCATCGAAAGAAAATTGCAAAAAAAGACATTATCGATGTTGACATTACAACACTTGTCAGAACAGAATTTTTCCGATAAAATCCATTTGTAATTTTTTTTAAGCAAATAATATTTTATCTTTTTATTTATGAGGCAGCAGATCTTAATTAGCAAAATTTTATAATTCCATCCAGGCATGAGGAGTTGTTTGTGTCTTGAAAAATGGATAATCTTGACAATTCTTATTTAATTAAATTACTCTTCACTTGCATATTTTAGATAAATTAATATTGTACGGCTTGAGAAAAACATTTTTTTTATTTTCAAAACGATGTCAAATCGAATTTTTTTGGAAATGAATTATATTGATGAAAAAAAAAAGTGTAAAGTGTTGAGATTCATCGTCATTATATCTGTCATTTCTTAAAACACTGTTTCTCTAAATCGTTACCTTACCTAAAAGGTTCTAATTGTCATTTTTGCCTAAAATGACTTTTGGATCGGAAAAACTTGTATTTACCGCTTTCTATCATATATATGTATATATGAATTTCAGAATTACGTATGGTTGAATAACGGAGTTAGCAGAATTCTGGAGTTGCATTGCATCTGCACATATTTTAAGCAAATTTATTCGTCAAAGTTCTAAAATTGCTATCATTATTTCCACCATTAGATCTTTTAGATCATTATTTCTCAGCAATAGTTGTAAAAAAATATGCTTAAAATAAGTAATTTTAAACATTTTTACTTGCTTATTGTTACAAGTGAATTTTAATCCATAGAAACTTCAAACGTTCATATCTCAAAACAGTGTCAAGAACAGTTGAACCTTAAAATATATAAAATCATTGTAGGTATTAATGCATACAATTTTTATAGTATATTGTTGTCTGCTTAAATTGTACAAATGGTGAGTTTTAGAATTTTTATTATATGTTCTCTCCCAGTCTGTATCATACCTGCACACTTTTTTTAATATGTTTTAAGATTGTCATCATTATTTCCATAATTAGATCTTTAAGACCATTATTTATCAGCGAGCGTTGTAAAAAAATATGCTTAAAATAAGTAATTTGAATTGTGATTTTTACTCCATAGAAACTTCAAACGCTCTCAAAACAGTATCAAGAGTAGTTAGAATCTTTTATTAGTAAGGTGTCGATATGAAAACTACACACACGTATTTTATGCAAGAACCTCATATTCGATGTGTACTGCAGGCTATACGAGCTTAGTTTTATTGAAATGAGAGCTCTATTTTTTCAAATAAAAAATACGTCATGTATAGAATAAGGACGCTAAATCGATTTGATATTATTGTTTTTTATTTAGATTCATATTATAATTAAAGTGTTGAACCGTTGAGTTCATAGAAGATAGTGTGGTTGAATATCTAAGGCCCTCGATGTTTTCAAAATGAACGGAAAATGTTGATCCGTTATTCTTGACCTTTCTGTGGTCCTCTCTTGTCTTAGTGGGCGCCAAATAACTGTCTACAGGCCACGTGTTTACAATGTCTAATATAGTAAACATGCCAGTGGCGTACTATAAGGGTTCGTGTTTCTTAAGGCACATAAAAATAAAATGCAAAAGATAAAAAATGTTCGTGTTAAAACTATTGATGTAGGTTTCGATTTGTTTTGGTTTTGCGAGAAGCTAAAAAAGCAATATGTCGTCATTTTAGCACGTCGCCTATAAAACTTAATGAGACTTTACTGGTCAAAATTTTAGGTATATAAATATTTACTCAATAAATAAGTTACTTTGATTTGTTGAGTTTTTTTTAGCCCCAACGTGAATCATCTGCAAAACGAAAACTGAACGTTACTTGTTACATTTGCTCAATCTCTCTTTGTCGAAGAGAGTTAGGATTGAAAGGATTCGAGGACTGGGACAGAACTAGTGGTTAGCTAATCGCTCTCGCTATGCGCCGCTTTTGGGATGGGTTGGGCAAAAAGGAGTTTTTATAGATTTCACTTGAAAATTTAAATAAAATTAATTATTTACTGTGGAATAAAAGACTAGGTCCGGTCCATGGCGCAGTGGTCAACGCCGTGGGCTACTGTGTCGGACCACCCGTGTTCGATTCCCGGTACTAGCAGATTTTTTAAGTCGATAAATCAATTCTGCTCAGAGGCACTGTGTGTTTGTATTGTTAAAAATCCCTTCCCACCTTTCCTATCCCAAATACCATAGTGGCGGCGATTAGCTAACCACTAGTCCAGTCATAGTCCTCGTATCCTTCCCGTCCCTACTCTCTTAGAAATAGAGAGGTTGAGCTACTGAGTAAAAAGCAGTTCTCGTAGAAAAACATATGTTGAGATGAGCTCTGTGAGGAGTCCATATGCTCCAAGTTGGGAGCGGACATGATAAAATAATAAAAAATAAGTACAACAAATCCGTTAATTCAAACTCCTAAGAGTCTATTTGATCCTCATAGAGGGCGAACACGGTTAAAAAATTTTCACATAAATTAAAAGTGTTGATTTTCACGCATATTTTGCAGACCACATGTTGAGCATCGCTCAACCACCGCTTTCACGAGATACAAGGCTATTTGTCTTTTGTACTCTGGAACTTGTCCATTTTTTGCTGTTTGTATTGTATTGGAGTGGTTTAAAAAGCATGTTACTAACGAATATTAAGACGGTGATTACTTTCCTTAATATATTTTCAGTCAAGGGCGTTTTGAAAAATCGCCCTCGCTTCAGCTTTGTTTTACGTGTCAAACAAGAGCTGCTAAATCAGCTCGTTTGAAAATAGTGCTTTGTTATTTCTAATATTAGACATTTCAAAGCGCAAAGTCATACAAAAAAATATACGATTCTCATTACTCAAAGAACAATGGAAATTATATTCAGTATTATTAAATTTGATAGTGAGCTTTCAAATAACGGCGAGGGGATCTACGAATGAAAAAGTATAACATTGTTAAGTATTCCAATTTTTTATGTTGAAACTTCAATTGCCACTTCGTTACCTAACTTTTAAAAGGTTATAATTGTCATTTTTGCCTAAAATGACCTTTTAGTCCAAAAAACTTTTATTTACCGCATTCTATCGTATATATGAATTTCAGAATTATCTATGATTGATAAGTGGAGTAAGCAGAATTGCATAGTTGCACTGCATCTGCACATTTTTTTTACTAAATTTATTTGACACAGTTCTAAGATTTTCATCATAATTTCCATCATAAGTTATTTAACCTAGTCATCCCGAACACTATAGATTTTGCCCCAACAGCTAGTTTACCTTAAATATCTATCTTAATACTAGTGATGCGATGACTTACCTTTTTGTATTCTTAAATCATAGCTTTTTACACCTTTTGCAGAAAAAAAAATGATTTTTATTGGCTAGTTACGCCGTAATCGATTAAAAAAGAGAAGAAGTCGGAATTTGTAATGTGAAATCGTGCACGGCTATTGGCTTGTTAGTCCGTCTTAGCCGCTGGAGCGGAAACGTCTTCGTTTTCATGCGCGACTTAAATATGAATAATTATAGGAAAAATAGGGATTTTTATATGATTTTTTTTCAGAAAGATGTATAAATATACGTCAAAGCATAATCAATCATTTTTTTATTGCAGTCTATGCCAATAAGGCCAAAACACAGGGGTCTTTTTTTACCCCGCTTCGGCCTGAGAGTCATTTTTCAAGGATAGTCCTACGAAGGCTAAGAATATTATTCTAAGGAGTTCTGAAAAAGTATGATTAAAATAAGTTATTTAAAAAAAAATACATGCTCATTATAACAAGTGAATTTTAATGAATCGAACCTTCAAACGCTCATATCTCAAAACAGTGTCACGAGTGTTAGAACCTTTTCAAATTAAGGTGTCGACTTGTGAGTGATTGTGAATTGTAAGCGGAGGGTTTTTGTCCGTTGTAGCAAATTTGTAATAATCTTCAAAAAGTTATCGAACGCATTGTTAACAAATTTGAAATTTAAGCTTTTAAACCTTCTATTTTTTAAAAGACTTTGAATTACATCATCATCAATAATTAATCAAAAACTAATCATGCTTTACCAACTTGTGAAAAATTAACAACGAATGAAAACATTAACAAAAACAAAGTGTGATCCGTGGTAGATTGTCAAAGTGGTTGACTTCGGTTACAAAGCTCTCGAGCTCGAATTCCAGTCCGTACAGTTTCATTTTTCAATCCAATTATTGATTCATGTTCTAAGACATGGATATCCACCTTCTCAAAAAATTCGAGATGTTACAAGATCACCATGAGTTTTGTCCTAGTCCCTTTCTTTATATCACTACTATATTCTAAAAAAGGTAAACCAACTAAGTAACTTACAGTTCATCCAGAAAGGTTCAGATGAAATAAGCTCCACTGAAAGTTTATCTATCAACTGAACCCTTGCCCGAAAAAATGTTTTATCCAATAAAAATATAAGTATTTAGTTATCAATTCAGCAATTTTGGGTATGTTAGTGTGCATCTTTTAATGTAACTACTATGAAAATGTAAAAAAAACATGACAGGTTAAGTTAAGTTTTCTCCACATTTCTAAAAACAGTCTAATTTTTGTTCACTACATTCTTCCAGGCAATGGCTCAATTATACACTGGCAGTAAGCAAGAAGCCAATGTTACAATCAAGTTATGGCAATAAGTTATTCAGCTTAAATATAAAGTTATATCCCCATTAGATCATGAATTAGAGTCAAATAATTGATTGATTGAGTAGGCATTTTCTTGGTTACTTGGAAGAACTCTATTATATACGGTGAAAAAAACAACAATGTATTTGAATTCTACAGAAATTATTTTATTTATTTGTTGGTAGCTATTTCGGCTTACGCCACATAGTCAGAACTATGTTTGAAACCTGAATTTACTCATCCTTATATACTGTTGTAGACAGGGTACACAATGCATCTACTTTTTTGTTCCACCATCCTAGTTTTATATGGTAATAATAAGTTTTTAAATGTGACACATTGATTTGATGTATTTCTCGAAGTGAAAGCTAATCTGGGTTTTTCACTATACTTAGTAAACTTAGTAGGAATAAATAATATCTAAATTAGTGTTGAATCAATTTCATTTATTTAAAATTGCATTAACGCTTATTAACGTTTAAAAAGTGGTGAGCAGTTAAGGTTAGTCTGATCGTTACGAATGTCATTGGATTGAGTATACCTATTATTTTTAATTCTTCCAATGCACATTCAAAATAGCTATCAAAAAACAAATACAATAATTTCTATAGAATTAAAATATAATACATTGTTATTTTTTCACCGTATCAAATAATTCAAATATTATATTTAATAAAAGTTCATTTGTCTACATCTTAGATTTAAACTTGACAGTTTACAACTCTATAACAAGACCACATGCGCCATATTGGGAAAAATAATGTCATTAATTTTGAATTTTTCGATTCTCACATTTGCTGAACGATATCAGTCAATCATATTTACGTCACGTGCATTAAATGTGCATTCAGGGTACATGGTTTCCCTTTGCATACATAGTAATTAGGGTGATTGATCGATCACACTGCTCATCGCATATCGATGAATAGACACATTTATTTTTCACAAGAATAACGACAACCCATCAATAAGGTTTTGTTCACACCCTCCATTTGGCATTTTTTTCTACAAAAACACAGGATAGTTTTACGTGATAAGTGTGGTGTGGCGCGCAGACATCTGAAACTTGGCAAATAAGGAAGTATTAAGTTAACTATCAAACAAATTAAAAGCAATATCAAACCACGTATCTTAACTTTTGTAAAAAGGTTTTTATTTCGTCGTTAACTGGAATCAATTATTGTCAAGAAAAATGCATTTATCCAGATCGTGAATACAAACATACATACATTTTAAGTTGCCATCCCCTCATCACCCTTCGTTATCATGTTAGTTTTCACGTTTAAGGCGTCACCGTCAATACTTGATGGAATGTCATTATATTAAAAATAAAAAAGACATTTTTACTACTTATCAGATAGATCATAGTTGATAATGCTCCACATGAGCGGAACCGGTCCTGATCCAATAAATTTAACGTAGAATAAGTACTAAAAACTTTTTATTATTTTTATTTTATGTTAGCTTTCGTTGGCGTCGTGGTCTAGTGATAAGAGCTTTGCCTTAGCTAAAAAGTGGGTCTGGTTTCATGTCCCTGCAAAGCCAATATAAAATTATGTCCATCGAATTGGCATTTTCTGTTATGTAATGTATTTTATTATTGATAATTTTGACTGAATATACTTGATAGAATTTCAATATCAAATTTTTAATCGTATGAATTTTGTACTTTTTCACGAGTTTAAGTCATTTCAAGTTCACTTATGGCATTGAAATGTCTGAAGATACCAAAAGGTGAATCCCGGGTCGTTATTGATATAGCTCACGGGAAAAAAAATAATTCAAATTTTATTTTGAAATTCCACTAAAACATCTAATTATATGTATGAATAAAAAAATAATGATGAAAAAATGTGGTTCTTAAAATACTAATTAATTATCTAATTAGTGGCCAAATGATGTTATGATATTTGCAAATATGCTGTGTCGTTAGAGTGGTTGCGTTCCAGAGTCTATTTTGGTAATAAATATGAAAAATCGACGAACATTATATTGCTTCGTCATCGTCCAATTAACGATCCCTTTGTTGAAGAAACAATAATTAATGTGTGGATAACATGATATATGCAACAAGTAAACAATACACCATGATTTGTCGACCATTATAATATTATATTGCAAAAGTATCTTTTGTTCAACGTTTCAATGGATATGAAGAGAGAAATATATATAATAAATAATTTCGACTGAAGGTGCTTGATGGAATTTAAATATCAAATATGAATCATTTTAATATTGTCGGAATCGTCGCGGCGTTTTGGCTTTAAGTTTTAACTTTGTATTTTTGTATATAATATGCAAAATTTGGCTATTGTCCGGATTGGTAGGGCTGATATTTAATTAAATTCACATAAATAAAACAATTAAGAAAAATAAAGTTACAAAATTAACCTTTTTATAGCCGGAGTTGGAGTCGGAATCGTGTTTTTGGTCAATGTTGGAGTCGGATTCCTGCTTTTGGTAAATGCTGGAGTTAGTCGCTGACGGCCCGGGTTTCACCTTTCGGCTTCTTCAGACATTTCAAGTGCACAAATGTACCTAATTGAACTGACCGATTCAGGGAACTCTTGGAAAAGTAAATAAACTGTTTCACTCACTGAAAATTTGATTTCAATTACCTTTGATCACCTTTACTTCACCAATTGCTTCGTCGGGCATTTCAAGTGCACAAATGTATATGAACCCACGCGTAGTGAACAGTAAGTGTCGTTTAAATACAAAAATAAATATAGAAAACCATTATTTAACGTGACAAATTATTTGTATGTATTTAATGAAGTGTAGGCTAATCTAGGTTTTTCTTGAGTGGTATTAAATAGTATTTTTTCACCGTGTTATAATGGAGTTCTACAAAAAAAAAAAAAAATCGATTCAAATATCAGTTTCACAAAATTGACGACGTCCCTCTTATTTTCATTTAAGAGTACGTTAAAGTTTATCAAGGGTAACTTTTTATATGACGTAAAACGGGGTGAATAGAGACAAAAACAAGGACTGAACTTCCAAGTAAGTATCCATTTTTTTATTATTATTTATATATAATTCTTTACAATGACTATACTACTATCTTTTGAAAGACAAAACCAAACAAACTAAATGATTGGCCAAACGTGTTCGATGTTCGTTTTCCAAAAGTTCGATGCCTGTGCATCCTTACTTTTTGACCCCTAATAAACTTCTCTTTTATTGCACGAAAATTATATTAAATCATGTTTATTTTAGTTAATAAGTACCGTTAAACGGGGTGAATAAAAACTAATATCGAATAGAAGTTCATATATTCCAATCATTACAATCTGTTGTTTTGTCTCTATTCACCCTCTCTCATCTCTACTCACCCCGGTTCAATGTGAATAGAGACATCGAATAAAATTGACTGTGTCTTATTAACGATAGTGAATATTTGAAAAATATTTTCATGAATGTGTAGTAGGACCATAGAAACACGTTTCAAGCCATTCATCCATTTGAATTGTATGGCGCAGGTATGAAGATACTAAGCCGTGAAGGGTAAAAAGTGTACCTATTCACCCCGTTTTACGGTACGTTTTTTTTAAGTTAGCATAAATGCAGACAAGGTTTGCCAGGTGTCCGCGCAAAGTTTTGACAGTAAACAAAGTGTGAACACGTTTGTTATGAATAAGGTTGCCTGGCAGTGTCAGCTGCATTCGTGAAACGCTTTGTTGGGAACTTGGCTTACAAAGTTGGCGTTTTTGCTAGTGTATAACAATTGATTGCTCACTCTAAACTTGATATAATTTATAAAATAACAAAAAAAGAAAAGGGAATTTGATTAATGTTTGATGTCCAATATTGTTTACTCATAACAAAATCTCAGCAAGAAAACAATTAGACCTTTCGCAATATGAAAATTATTTCAGATTACTTCTTAGTGTGCTCTGTATAGACGCATTCATATGTGTGCATTGCATATATTTACATAGATATGTAGATATATATATATTGAGACGACCTTGATCTCGGCTCTCTCTTTAAATGAGAGGGAGCCTCCGGTCCGACACTCGGGGAGAGGAATTTGGGGATCGGAGTACAGGATGCTCTTTAGTAAAAAACGATCTCAAAGCGTTAAGATGGTGCGATTAGCACACATATTTAATTAAAATGTTAGACGCAGAAAATTTACACGTTAATTAATACACTAGGATTACGATTAAGGAGATATCAGTAGCTAGGAATTTAGGGAGAGGATTAGGAGCTTGAGAGCTTCTTTCCGTAGTTTACGTTTGGGATGTTACTTGACCAACACGAAGTTTTATCCGGATCTAAATTGCTCACTCAAGGCTTGCTAATTTCTCACTGATAAATTACTCAAAAATCGATGCTAATAAGCTCATTATCGCATGTGCTTAGCGGGTATTGCCCAACTTATTGTCATCTTAACGGAGCAAAACCGTTAAAAATGCGCCCGATGAACTATTTTTAATAGTCCAGCGGACTCTGCGTGAAATAACACGTATCTCATGCACTCGGGGCGTGAAAGAGTCAGCTACATACCGACTTGGAGATGTCGCGCCTAAATGTCTGTTTTCTATGATTTGAAATTATTCTATATTGAATCGCTATAGATCTCAATATAGAGTGTTATTAGGGTGAATTTACTACCTGATATCAACTTAAACTCATAGACTGTAGTGATTAATAGATCGTTTGAGAGAGTTCTGATTGCCTACCATATAGGGCGGTATCAATACATATATAAACTTGTGTATGTATGAGTATGGCGTACAGAAAATTGATATAAATAATATATATGGTTCATATATGTAGATGCAAAATCTCATATCTTGAACTGGCTTCACCATGGATTGATCACTACTACAGTGATCACGCCGTCGTCTAAACAACGCTGGAAAATAAATGCAAATTAAATATGTAAACTTAACTCAGAGACGAAGGAGACGGGAAGAACTTTGACGTCAACGCACCCCAGGACTCAAATCTCTATCAAATATATCAGAACCAAGCATTAGAAATAAGTTCATCGATAACTTTTTGTGAAGTCGATTTCAGTTTAAAATTTAAATATAAAAATAGCTTCGATTATTCAATGTATCTATATGAGAGGCCACATTGATACATCACTTAGGATAGCTCTGTGATTGGTCCAAATTATGACCAAACCATTCTACTTTTGTTTCCAAAGTCGTGAACCGTTCTGATTTTGATACCAACCTTAATTTTCTTCAACGTTTTTAAACCACATGTACATGCTATGACCAGAAGTATAATGTGACAGTATAAGTTCAGTTTCGAAATATATGGGATGTTTTACTGACTCCACAGCCCTGGTTAATATAAAGCTAGCGCAATGTGTATTAGCGTCATCTGTTATAACAAATGAAGACATGTCATAAACAAATTGACGATAATTTTTTTTAATTAAAGCCAGCACAATGAAATTGATAATAAATTTCAAATTTAATTTGTATTTTATGATTGGTTTCATATTTCGAAAAAAATATTTCTTAATTGAAATTGAATAATAAATTTCTTTAATTGAAATTTTAACCTCGATCGTTTGTCATGATACAGGTACAAAGACTACTCGTTATGAATAAAACATTTTGAAAAAAAAAACATTCATTTTACAAGACAATATTTAGTTATTACTTAGCCTCAAAGCCACGTCTATGAATAATGATATTAAAGCTATAAATGAAGTAATTTTAATTAATTTCAACAATTCGTATTCAAAAGAACTCCTTCGATGTCTAAATTGTATAACTAATAAGGTATATAAATTCGCAAGTACTCGATTAATGAAATTCTTCATAAAATATAACAATGTAATAAATTTTACGAAGTTGGGATGACATTTTTTTTAATAATAAAATTCATGCTTTGCAATACTCAATTAATTTTTTAAATTCATTGCTCAGTAATAAAAAAAATTAGCTTTAATTGAAAACCCGTTTTAATCAACGTCACCTTGTGTATCATTCAAAATTTAATATAACTAAGATTTTTCATTGAATTAATTAGATTTTTTTTTACAAAATTTTTTCCAAGCTCAACGAATTGGTTGTAATATTATTTCAAAAAAATACAATTTTGACAAAATTTGGTTCGCCTTAATTTATTATTTCTCTAAGTATGAAAATTAAAATTCAAAATTATAGAAAATTGTTACACATTCAAATACTTTTTCAGTAATTGAATTCTTTGACCTTTTATAAGAATCATATTTCTGTTGTGAAAAATCAATCTTAATTATCAACATCATTAATTTAAAATTTAAAATAACTTTGATTATTCCACGTATTGTGCTACTAACTGTGACACGTGTTTCGCCTCTTTCAGAGGCATCTTCAGACTTACTATCGCAAAGTTTGCTTAAGTAATGAAGCAAGATTGCTTCTAACATTTTAAATTATTAAATTGCAAAATGAATTGCGGGTTTTTATCCTTCTAAAGGAAACAAGGAAGGGGGTGATAGAATCAAAAAAATGCAATCACATAATGATACTAATGAGGTGCAATCAATCAGATTGGGATTTTTCATTTATAAGTGAAGCAAGAGAGGGAGTTATCGAATCGAAAAAAAGCAAACAATTAAAAATATTTCCAATGACGTTAAACATTACAGCACAATACGTGGAATAATCAAAGTTATTTTATATTAAAATGAACTTCCATAAAGTTACCGCCGAAACCATCGAAAGTATCTACATCATTACTTAAATTGTATGTTAATGAGAACTATTATTATTGGTTCTTATAAAAGTAATTGTTATTTGATGTCAACGCAAATATTCAATCGATATTCAAAACGAAAACAAAATTACCAATTCGATAGCTTATATTATTATAATATATTAAAAAAATACATTCTTAAATCTAATAAAGAAAAACTCTAGCCACTGCGATCAAGAAAAGCTATATTAAAGTCCTTAAAAGATTAAAATCACATTTAAATCTTTAGCATGGTTGTTTGTCAATTGTTTGTGTTTTCTCTGAGTTGATTTCGTATCATTCAACATTTTCAACGTATTCTATCCAAAACCGGACTCAAGAAAGAAAGAAAAAGCAACCCAATAGTCAAGGATAGTAAGAGGTAGTTCATGGTCTGAAATAAATTTTCTACTGCCGATTTTTCTTGTGCGTTATGAGAATAATATTATAAAAAATGAAAAAATAGTTATATTTGTTTAATTATAAATCAATATAGGCTGATTTTAATCGCTATTTTCTACAAATGGTTCGCTGCTTCTCCGATTATAATCTTAATACTGATTTTTATCAGAATAACACTGCAGACAATTTTACTATCTCCAAAATTTGGCCATATGCTCCCACAATGGGAGCGGACAGTGATTAAAAAAATTTCAGAATCAGCATTTGGCCACATGATGATTTCTGGCAGTAATCTGACACACACGTATTTTTGTCTCATCAGTATCAACTAAAAGAGGTTAAGTGACTGAACGACAGTCAGGTTTCATTAAACAAACTTCTGTATTAATGATATTTGTAGAAGTCTTTGAATTGCTTTTGTTAAAAAATTCAAAACGATATTAAAAAATATGCTTATGGATATTGTCAAGAAAAAAAAATGCGGAAAAATTCTCGACGTAGAATAATTTACAAGCAACTGGAAGTTTTTGAAAGTGCTTTTTTAGCCACAGTCTATCTTGAGAGAAAGCTTTCGTTCACTGAATCGGACCAGGATGTTAACACCTGTATCCGTATAAGTTTGTAATTAACGACCCCGTCACGTTTCCTCGTATGAAAAGCTTCGAAACACTGCAGTGCATTTGGAGCCACGAAAAAATAAACGTCTGTAACACAATTTTCTAAAATATTTGCAAGGCCATAATGAAAGTCCCGAGGAGTAAATCGAAATAAGTATTTAATTCACCAAACGCTGAGACGCTGTATTTCTAAGCATTCATTCTTTGACTGTAAGCTTAAATCTTAAGCAAGATATTTTATAATCTTCCTAGCAAAGATTGTTTGCTGGAAGATTAACGGGAACATTATTTGTCTACAAACAATGGCACAATCAAAGCAAGTTGGGCAGTTCATAAAACTTTGATGAAATATTATTTTCTACCTCGTAAGATAAAAGAAACGTATCTCGACTTTTGGTGGTTTCAAGCTATGAATGGCACTAAATACAAAATAATATTTTACGTTATTTATTTAAATGATACATTAATAGAAGAAGTAGATACGAAAATATTTCAATGTATATTATAATGACTTTCTTGTTCATACATAGGTCACTAAGCATTATAACAACCAGTTAGAATCAAAACTATTTTATGTTGAATAAATCAATCAGAAAGCAACGCTTTTAATGAAAATGAAAAGACAATTTATATATGTTACATTGATAACAGATGAATCCTGGTTTTTGGCTTTTCCGTAAAGTAAAGAAAAATTACACAGGTTTCTCTCTCTCTCTCTCTTTTAGCGGCCGATATTATTTTAAAGTTAAGAAGTGGTGTAGTAAATAATCTCTCTACGTAAAATGTTGCCTGTTGTTAAAAAAATACCATAACAAGAAATATCTAAAATTTAGTGTCTTCTTTCATAATTAAATAAACAAAGGAGAGATTGAAACCATTATATGTATCATTTTTTCGCTGAAAATCATTTTTTCGAAATCATTTTTTTGCTGTTTATAAAAATATGAACTACATGTACAATGTAGATTGAGAAATGGTCACTTAAATGTCTTTCATTGATGGAATTATCACTTATTAACATAATAAATCGTTTTTGTATCATCAAAGATGATATTTTATTTTCAAATTTTGAATTAACCGCCTTAAAATATGATCATAAAAAATCTAAGGTATATTTTTTCCCTTACACTATTGTATCAATATTAAAAAACTATGATGTCATTTTTAAAAGGTCACTGTCAATACTTGGTAGAAAGGTATTATAATAAAAATACTAACACATTTTTAGTACTTATTTTACATTCAATTTACTGGATCAGGACCGGTTTCGCTCATGGCGAGCATTATCATCTTTTTTTTTTGACTATGATGTCGTTCGAATATTGAAATTTAATATTCCATTAAATCGTTTTTCATCTTCAATAGATTTTTATAGAAGACATTGAATGTTCCCTAACCACTCAAATGAATGCGACTGCCCAAATTCTGTATGAGATTTTAAGTCGGAATAAAAAAGCAACTTTTGTTTCCCTGATATTTTTTAAAATGAATTTGATCATTTTGAACGGGTAATATTGTCAGATTACTGCTAGTGCTGTCTTAGCCCAATCTCTGCTCTCTTTTAAAAATATAAAATGTGAAATTGGGTTCCATGACAAAACAGAATATGACAAAACAGAAAGTGACAAAACAGAACATGACAAAAACCTAACCTAACCTAACCTCTAATGTTCTGTTTTGTCCGGTTACCGTGAAATTGTGTAGCCTGAAGTTCCCATACAAAGCTTTTGTTAATACAGACTCCATTGGGAGTAAATATATTGTAGTATTAGTGTTTAAAAGATTTTTTTTTCCATATTTGTTTGTTTAATTTCACACTGAACAATTTTCCCGAGCAAAACAACAGTTAATTATTTTTGCTGCATCCATTATGTAGCATAAATGCACTTTTGTGAAACGCTTTATGAGCTTTTGCCGTATCGCTATTGTGTAAAGTTCACTACATAATTGGCTTGAAAAGCAACGCTTGCAATTTATCCATGGAGCTTTCAAAAGTTTCTCGCATAAAAATACAAATTCAGCAGAAATGAGATTACCAACACTTTGTGTGGAAGCGTTTGAAATATCTTCCTTTGAAACCCAACAAACATTCATGAAGTATTTTCTTCATGTAATATTATGAAAGGCTCATACTTATTTCTCCTAACACATGCGCGTATTACTTTAAATAATTACACATTTTTATTACTTATTCCACTTTTATGGTATGTCAATACTTAGTGGAATGGCATTTTAATAAAAATAATAACAAATTTTTATTACTTAAATTCTATCCTTTGTTTGTAAGAATTGATATAGTCTCGTTAAATCTTTTCACCGAATTATTTTTCGTTGGACTGCGCATTCTTCCCGGACTTCCCATGACTCATTATGGATTACAGTCTTTAAGATTTATTATCTATTTATTAAATGCACTTTTTTTGGTTTTTACTTTGTTAATGATCATTCATACTTAATTGATTTTTGATTTAATAGCTTGCATCGCTAAGAGTTCTTCAACATTTTAATTAAGCCTAGTTTATTTTACATTTTCATTTTTTGCTGCTCTGGTAATGATTTTTCTGTACACTGATGTATGAAATACGATTCCTATCTTTTTAGATACAAATCTATTAAATAGTTTAAGTCTTCAATTTGCAAGCGTAATTCGACAACCGAGTGAATATAAAAGTAGAATTTTTGAACATCAAACATCTTCTTAAACTTCTTTAACGAATACGGTAAGAAAAATAACAATGTATTTTAATTCTACGTAAATTATTTTATATATTTGTTGATAGCTATTTCGGCTTACGCCCTCGTCAGAACTAGTCTATTTTGCTTCAATTTATTTTGCTTAGTTGTAATACCAATTGTTTGTCATACCGTGTTATCTTGCTATTTTTTTTTATAAATCTCACTGTTTTGTTGTATTTCTCATCAGTTCATAATGCTCGGCCATGAGCCTGAAACTGGTCCTGATTCACTATTTTTTATGTGAAATAAGTACTAAAAATGTGTTATTATTTTTATTACTTATTCCACATTGAATTAATTGAGATCAGGACCGGTTTCGCTCTTCTCGAGCATTATCAACTGTTAAGAAATAAAATAATACAGCGCCATTGATACAAAAGCTTGCAAGACTTATAAGGTATGACAAAAAATTGGTCACACAAATATACAAGTAATTCAAAGTAAAATAATAAAAGGTAGATATGTGCATATAAAAAATGGGGAATTTTTTTAATAATGATGCGTCAAGCGTTAAGTGGAAAAAATACTCTTTTAGTTTAACGATAATAATATAACGCGACAATATCTATTCTTACAATAAAATTACGATATTTTGAGATTCACACAAAATTTTGTCCCTGTAAAGTTGAGATCTTGATTATCAGTGTGATTTAATTTTACTTACTTTAAATAAATACTTGAATCTGCCTGTTTGAATCCATACGAATGTGATTTTTTCAGTTTGTTACTTACTTCATTTACAGAGATATCTGTTGAGGAAGATAACATCAGAATAAAAAATCCCAGCTATGACGGCTACAAAAGTTTCGAATTATCTTATTAACATTTTTTACTTTTCAATTTTACTTGGTTGGTTACATACAGGTTTTACAAATTACAATGAAATTTTACAAATTAATACAAAAAAAATCATAGCGCATATTCAAACATATTTTTAACTGAGAAAAATAAATATACGGATTCAAAAATTACAAAAACTCGATTAACATTTATGATTAAAATGTAACGTTGATGCATTTAAAACTCTCTTGGGATTGGGCAATCCGAAGGTGACGATTCGGTGGACGTTTTGATAGTGTAAAGCCATGTAACTAGAGTGTCAAAGGCTTTCATGTTCTAATTTCTAATGGCTTATTTGATGGACTATGTCTTCCCAGGATACTTCAAATTATGACACAGCCACCCGTTACTGGTTTATAGTCTCCAGAGACCTATGGCTCAAAAATAGGTACCAAATTCACTCACAGATGATATGAAATACGCGTTTTTTTTGCAAGAATAAATTGTAATGCATTTACAAAGGAACATGGTCAACGTAACTTCGAACTAATAGTTGAATTTTTTCACTCTTATCATATGGGCTCTAAATGAAGTTTATCTCAACGTAAGCTAGAGAACTGATTGTTACTCAGCTAGACAACCGCTCTTATATATAGTATAGTTAAGAAGAATAGAACCAGAACAATACTGACTAGTAAGTTTGAAGATGCTTTAGAAAGAAGCGTAACATGTGTCAGAATTAGTAACACAATACGTGGAATAATAAGTTATTTAAAATATTGTATCATAACAGGACTAAATGTAAGCTAATCAAGCTCGTGACGTTCCGTATTTTTTTGTACATCAGGGTGGGTTTATTGGACAATACAGGCATCCATGTCTCCGAACGACATGAACACACCCTTTCGAAATAAAATATTAAAAGTGGTGTCTGCCTAATTCTGTATTTTTAACTGTTAATATTTGTCCAACTCAAACTGGTAAGTTTCCCTAAGCGACGTGATTTTTCCTTTTGGTTTCAATTTAAAGAGTAATTTGCAGGGCTGTGGAGTCGTCGCGGCGTTTTGGCGTACTCGAGTCTAAAATTTTGAAATGTTTGAACTTTTTATTTTTGCATTTAATATGTCAAATTTGACTTTTGTCCGCATGATAGGGTTGATATTTAATTGAATACACATAAATAGGAAAATAAGGGGAAAAAGTGACGATTTTAACCTTTTTTTAGTCGGAGTCGGAGTCGTATTTTTGGTCAATGTTGGAGTCGGAGTCGGACTTTTTTTTACTGACTCCACAGCCCTGGTAATTTGACTAGAATTAATGATGAAGTGTCGGAGAAAAACCTCTCCATTCTTGTACAGTCATTTATTCTCCAAATAATCAAGACGACAACACGTTTCGATATTAGTTGTGATGGAATTGTCTAAGTTTCATTTTAAGTGACACTAGACAAGCGATATACTTAAAATAAACAAATGCAGATCTCACTTTTAAGGTGTTCACTGTCAATACTTGGTGGAAAGGCAGAAATACAGATTTCTTCTTTTCACGCACAACACATTTGAAAAATCAACCATTTTAATTGCATAGAATTAAAATAAGGAAAAATGTGGGAAACGATTGATATATTTGATGGTAAAGAAACAGAGAGTGCATTAAAAAGATATCTTGTAAATGTGGGCTCGAAATTGAGACATCATAAAAAATACATACGTAACGTTATAAAATGAAATATCGCTTAAGAATTTATTATTTACGTTGGGTTATTTCATTAATTGGATGTCGAGCTATTTCTGTTCTAAATTCCTGAATCACTCTTGAAAAGGTAGGCATGTAGAGAAATATTTTCGAAGGCGGAAGCATTCAATTTCTGTAGGAAACTTTGCGGTATACACTTCACGAATCTCTTATCGGTTTGATATAAAGATCAACTCAACAAAATGTATCAAATGACTTATAAAATTAAAACTAAAATAAGCAAAATGTAAAAATATTTTTATTAAAATAAGCAAATTCAAACTGAAAAGGACATATTATATTAAAATAGTTTTATTTACATCAAGAATTAAACAATTTAACACTTTTTAGCTCTACAGAAACGGTTGTCAGTTTATTCGATGTTCATGTTAGAAATCAAAGCAGCAGTATTTGAATAAATAATAACTTAAAATAACTTTGAATATTCCATGTATTGTGTTACTAATTGTGACACGTGTTTCGCCTCTTTTAGAGGCATCTTCGGACTTATTCGGACAAATTTTGCTAAATAAAGCAAATCGATTCTAATATTTTAAATTGATAAAATTACAACATAAAGATTTTTTCTTTTTACGGAAAGCAAGGAGGGGGGTTATAGGATCAAAGCAAAGCAAACAAATAATTATACTGCTAATGAAGTTAGACAATATAAACAGTATTTGATTTAGTATCTAACTTCTAAGTAAGATTAAATCATAATTAAAATTTGTAGACTTTACGATGTTACTAAAGTAATATAAAGTATTATATAGTGGATTTTTATGGGTTGTTTTTTTATGAATTGGAATTTATTTGTGGTCAATTAGTAATATATTTTTAAAAAATCTTGAAATTGCAGTAAAAATTAACTGCCAATTTTTTCACGCGAGATTATCGTTAAGATTGCGAATACCCGTGTCCAAGATTATGCATACATATTGAGAGATCTTGCCACTAAACATGACCCTCATGATTGGTAGATTGAAGCATTAAACAATGCCGCCATGTTTTTTGAGGATTTTGATGTAATGTAGTAGATTAAAAATATACCAATTTCAAAGGGGTATCTGACATGACATTTTATAAATGGTGTTCTGTCAAGAAAATGTCAATTCAATCCGTAGATAAAATTTAAACCAATATTAAATGAATATATTACAAAACAAAAACTAAGAGTCGATATCTCAAATTGCTTATTAAGATGAACCAAGGTTTTAACAAGACAGAACATGTTTGTCAAATTTGGATTAAAAGCGATGGTAAAATTGCCTTAAGGCCGTAATGAAAATCTTTTTAAGCCTAAGATATTGTATTTACCTCATCCCTAAAATTGTGTTTTTCTAAAGCGTGCTCAACGTCAATTCCGGGGATTTTGACTAACGGGTAATAACATAACAAGCCGGTATTGTTTGAAGATGAAGGAAACATGTTTTTTGACGTCAGAATGAAAATTTTAAGAAACACCAAGTCTTAAATAAACAGGCTTGGCAAATATTTCACATGTCATGAAAAAATATTTTGACTATTTGTTTCGCAGTTCAGGTTTAATGACAACTAAAAGGCTGCTATCAATATGAATGATACTGAGCCAACAGGAAAAGGAATATTTAGTAACTCAATTGTTTGCCAAAAAAGAAACAATCTGCAAGAAAGTTTATGTCCGCTCTCAACTGGGAGAATATGGACACCTCATGGAGTCTATCTCAAGATGTTTCTTTCTTCGAGAACTGCTTGTTACTCAGTTGCTCATCCTTTCCTTGTCGAACAGAGTATGGATTGAAGGGAAACAAAAACTAGAACAGGACTTGCGGTTAACCAGACACAATTGCTATGCGCCGTTTTTTGGGATCGGAAAGGAGGGAAGGAATTTTTAACAACACAAACACCCACAGCCTTCGAAAAAAATCGATTAAGCGACTGAAAAAATTTGCTCGTACCGGGAATCTAACCAGGTCAGTCCGTCACGGACGCCAACGTCGTTGAATACTGCACCATGGACTGAGTGACATTATTGTTTTAGTATCTGTATATTGTTGTCCAAAAATTATAAAGTTAAGACAATTACCAATAACAGCAGGCGTTATGTAACTTGAAATGCAAATTAGTTCTTTTTTAAGCATTATGTGTTGAACAAAATTTGTTAATTACTACAAGAGAAGCAAAAACAAAAGTTTGCAATTTGTTTTCTGTTTCAGTCGAACAATTAATATTGGTATCTTAACGACTTGGAATAAATTTAAAAATGGAAACAGAGAATGCTAATTTGGCGTTTACCTGTTCGTAAAAGTTCTTATATTCGAAAATCCTTTGTAACCTTTGAGATTTATAACTCGAGCACATTTTCTTTATATTAATTTTATAGGTCTGAAGTAAGCAGCTGGATCGCTTACTTATTCGGCTTCAATTTTAGGGCCCAAATTACTTCCAAGTCAATGTTTTAAAGAAGATATACGCCTCAACTGAAAAACTTTCTAACTCTCAATTATGCTCACGGTGATAAATGACATTAATTTGTTTTACTCGTGAAATAATGTGATTTTTATTCAATTCTAAATTACAAACATACCGCTTTTTTCGTAATCAAAAGTTTTACATTTGTTTCAACAGCAAAATAAAACGATTGTCTGAAATTCGTTCAATGTATACTGTCGAATTTATTTTCATAGTTTGAATAAAAAAAAAATGTCTTCACTCACCATTTTTCGTCATCAACGGAAGCAACTTTTCAGCTTAATTCTAATGGATTTCGTGACTTTTTTCATTTACAATTTGATACGTCTGTTCCCAAAATATAATAGAATAAATTTAATCAAATGGGTATCTTCATCAGAGAATTTAAGAGAAGGGCGGGGCTTGGAAAAGACTCGTATAAAGTATATCTTAATTTAAAAATTGAAAAAAGGTATCGAGTTCACAGGGTGATCAAATAAATATATAAACAATTAAAAAATAACAAGAAATTTTATATGCATTTAACACAAAAACATTTATTAAGATCATGGCCGGTTTCATAGCGATGCAGGTCCTGATATAAATAAATTTATGTTTGAATGAATAAAACAAATGTATTTCGATGGATTCGGCGGTAACTTTGTGAAATTTCATTTTAATATAAAATTAAAAATAACATTAATAATTAAACGCATTGTGTAACGATATGTGCTTCGCCTCTTTCAGATGAATTTTCAGACTGACTATAATATTGTAAAAATAAAAGTAATAATTCATTACTCAAGCAAATTTTTGCGATCGTAAGTCCGAAGATGCAAAACACGTGGTACGAAAATACCTTTTTTATTTAAATATAATCCTTTTCCGCCAAAAGTTTACAGTGCACACCTTAAATATGATAAAAGGTGTGTACTGTCACACTATAACAATTAATGATTGAAAATTCCGTACAAAATTTAAAAATATATACATTAATTAAATGTTGATATTCTCTGCAACACCTTGCTTACAAAATTATTGGTTAGAAATCATTAATTATGAAATTCGAGTGTTTACGACAAGATATTAATTTTTATATAATACTTATATGAATTTATGTATTTGACAAGGTGCTAGAAGAAACCTGATGAGTGTAACAAATTCATTAATTTTCTTAAATGAATTAATTTTAAACAATACATTCACAGGTTAACTAAATAAACTCATTTTCAGTTTGGTTTTTAATTTTAATTTTTTTAAATTTTTTTTTAATAATAAAAAAAGTTCAGTAGAAGATTAATTTTACATTTTGAAAATCATACGCCGATTAAAAAATCTCGATTCGATTTAAGGCAACTAATAAATCAAAAAGTTGTTACAAAATCAACGATAAATAACATACACCCAGCCCAAGATCTCTTTTTCAATTGAAAAAATTTACTGACTTTCGCGAAATCAATTCGTTTGTTTGAACTTGAACCCGGGTCTCCAGATAAGATTTATTAAAGCTCTTGCCACTAGACCACGACCGGATTTTTCTCCTTGAAATATAAAAATGCATAATACGGTTCTACATAAACTATTTTATATATTTTTATTGATAGCTAATTCGGCTTACGCCTTCGTCAGAACTATAGTTAACATATATATAAAATAATTTATGTAGAACTAAAACACATTGTTATTTTTCTCACCGTATTATAATGAAGTTCTACCAAGTAAATCCCTGCTCAATCAATACAATAAAAATGCATCATGGTCGAAACTGACATTAATAAAACTTTCGATGGGTTCGGAGATAACTTTGCGGTTGGTGTAAAATTAAATTAGTAAATTTCTAATTCCACGCATTGTGATACGTGTTCGCATCTTTGAGAAGTATCTTCAAACTAACTATCGAAATATTACATTGGTTATGATCCACTCTTAATGTGGAGCAATTGGCCTCCTAATAGAAGTATGTAAACATTTTTCAGTTTCTCAACCTCTTTTTTGCTCCAAATTGTAGATGGAAAGGTACTGCTAAGCCAGGACTCTTTTATTATTATTTTAAGACAGCAAAAACACCCATGCCTTTATACCAAAACAAAAATTGTAAATGCTGCTTGTAATGGGACACCCGTCACGGAAGCCAACGACGTTGACCGCTGCACCACCGACCTGGCAAATGATTAATTCTTTTATTATAATAGTAAGTCTGAAAATGCTTCTCAGAGCGGAAAAACACGTGTTGCTTATCACAAAATGAGGATTAACGTTATACCATAGATTAATTCTATTTTTTTTTTAACCATGTCTGTTCCCAACTTGGAGCATATGGACTCGTCACGGAATTTATCTCAGCATATATTTTTCTACGAGAACTGCTTGTTACTCAGATGCAAAACCTCTCTTTTTTGAAGAGATAAGGGGGTGGAAAGGATACGAGGACTCGGTCTCAAGACTCGCTATGCGTCGCTTTTTAGAAAAGGAAAGGTGGGAAGGTAATTTCAACAACACAAACACCCATGCCTTTGAACAGATTTATCGACTGAAAAAATCCGTACCGGGAATCGAATCCGGGCGGTCCGTCACGAAAGCCAACAACGTTGACACTGCGTCACGAACCGGACATTATACTATATTAAACTAAAAAAAACAAAATCATTTTTAAGTACTTATTCCACATAAAATTTATTGGATCACGACCGGTTTCGCTCATGGAAAGCATTGTCAACTGACAATGACGTTGACAATGCTCAGTTGATAATTCTCAGATAGACCTCAGTTGCATATGCTGGCCATGAGCGAAACCGGTCCTGATCCAATAAGTGTTATGGGGAATAAGTACTAAAAATGTTTTATAATTTTTATTATAATGCCATTCCACCAAGTATTGACAGTGAACACCTTAAAAGTGACTGTATTATACATTTAATTTAATATTGACATGAATTTCGTTTTCAACGGTAATTCATGGCTTAACTTAAAATTAATTTTCAGACAAATTATTTTAAATACCTAAAATCCTAAAGCAGCTTCTTAATTAATGTGCTCGATATTAGAAAAATGATTATAAAAATGTGTGGGGTTTTGAAAGGCTTCCACGAAACAACGATAAATAGTGAAAATTAAGTTAAATATCTGCTTCAAAAATGGAAGACGAAATTTTCCAACAAAACGTGATTTGCATAGTGAAGGGTTGTACTATATTCGAAATTTATTCACCGGTCGTCCATTCTCGTACAGCCTCGAATCAATTATGGAAGAGAGATGCAGCCGGATGTAATTTATTTACTCGACGAGAAAATGTGGGCCACTAACGACACACAATACAAAGAAGAACGTATTGAAATCCTATTAAAACGATGTAAAATTAAGCAGAAGGGCTAAGGGACAAAGTATGTTACCCAATGTCGGCCTTTAACTAACGATATCTAAAAACATTATTCATTCGCAAAAATTATCGCAGATACTTTAATAGAATATTTAATCTTTATTTTATTGCGACTTCGTGATTTTAAACGCTTTCATAGATTTATTAATAAAATCATCGGCTACGAAGGGTGGTTATTGTAAGCAAATTCAGGCCATGGAAATATTCTCAAGAGATTTTCTATGGAATTCAATTCACTGTTATATCAACGATACAAAATATATAATATCGATCATACTTAATAAGAGTTTATCGAGTGTATCTCTTTTGAATGGTTTATGAATTCGTGTCCCAAGTCCCAAGGTGTATGAGTATTTATACCTAACCCCACGCCATACGTATCGTTTTATAATAAATATAAACTAAGACACAGCTTTTAGCTTTTAAAAATCATCAAACACAAAATCATTTGATTGTTGGTTCGTATTTTATGCGTTTCCATACCGTTCATCCGATTGCAACAAAACTTTCTCAACTTATTGCTTGCACTTGCGCAAAGGTTATTAGCATAATAAAATCAACTAACAGTAGGTCTACTATATAAAAATCATTATTTTTCATATTTTATGCGCTGAAATACCGCTCACTTTGACCACTTACTGTTGAACTTGTGCAAAGGTTATATGCATAGTAAAATTAACTTTCAGTACGTGGCACGTGTAAGACAATTGGCAAAAGACAAAAAGCAAACGTCAAACGGAAAATTTCATCGATACCGATCAATGATAGTGTAATTAAATCGAAATTATTTATCTAAAATATTATGCATCCGAAAGCACACAAATAAACACAAACACTTTCTTTCTTTGAGTGGCATTGCAACCACTGCCAGATACCGGCTAGTATCTTATAAAAATATGTTTTTTTATTTTCATGAGGGACTGACTAACAACTAACAAACATACAGAAATTTAAAATTATATTTATTATGCGTCGGCGTTCATTCGTGCCTAAGTTTAAATTGTTTACTGTTATTGAGTAACTGAAAAACACTTTTATTTTCTGCTCCACGTGTAGCAAGGACGGTAGAACGTGACATTTTTTTGCTGAGTGACATTTCTAGCGAGCTTTCGGATTAGGAAATTCACTGGCGAGCTTTCGCTTCCCACACCATGCTACGCTAAAATCTACACACCATGCTACGGATCGTCTACGCTTTCTGCTGTGACCTTTCTTCTCTAATAAAAACCTTTAGATTGCACACTAAAGTAAGCCATGTATATTGTTCAATACTGTATGATGTGACACACTAATGTCTCCAGACCTAACATAGAAATAAAAACCTTCCATAACTTTAAATTCTTTAGCCACTATCCATTTGTATAGAACTATTTTTCCGATCGACATAGTTCAATAAAAAAAGATAGTATTGGGAAACTTTTATGGTTATTGATTATTTTAATGTGAAGAATAGGGTAGATTAGATCAAACAATAATTTGGGCAAAGCAAAATTATTTTTTTTTTATGAATATACAATTTTTATTTGTATTTTAACTAGGCTTTCATAGTATTGAAAGTCTAAACCAGGACAGGAATGAAGCTTATACTTTCAATTTATTTTAAGTGTTGTAATGGATGTACTTTTCGCTAGAGTGAATTTATTTCAAAACTTTGTCATATTTTCATAAAATACCTTGCCAATGTTAAATTTACCGAACTGTAACGCTCGTACGGTAGACTCAAGCTTCGGTCATCCGACCAAATATGTTTCACTATAGAGAAAACGAGCACCAAAGGTGCGGACGTTCCTCGTTAACATAACATGTTTTTTTTTTTTTTTTGATCGATTGGACTCAAACAAACGCCGGGACAAAATATATAACAGCCGGGACCGGTGCCTCAAGCTGGGACAATCACGGTCAAGCCGGGGGGGCGTGTGGTAAGCCAAATTATAGTCAAATGTCACTATGCATGTTTAACTGTCATTTTTTTGGTAAAGCTCTATTTCAAACACATTTTTGTACGACTTACATAGACAGTTAAAGTTTTGATAGACCAAGAGCGTTTTCACCTATCGCTAGCATTATACATAAGATGATTATTTTATTTTAATATAATATAATGCATGAAGCACACGTCCGGTCCGTGGCGCAGTGTCAACGTTGTTGGCTTGCGTTCCGGACCACCCGGGTTCGATTTCCGGTACGAGCGGATTTTTTCAGTCGAGAAATCTGTTCAAATGCATAGGTGTTTGTGTTGTTGAAAATCCCTTCCCACCTTTCCGATCCCGAAGAGCGACGCATAGTGACAGCGATTAGCTAATCACTATTCCTGTCCTAGTCCATCCCTACTCTCTTTGAAAAAGAGAGGTTGAGTAACTGAGTAAAAAGCAGTTCTCTTAGTAAAACATATGTTGAGATAAACTCCGTAAGAAGTCCATTTTTACTTGTGTCACCTTATTTATACCCGGGTCTCGTC
Organism: Himalopsyche kuldschensis; assembly: GCA_028554975.1. Classification (NCBI taxonomy): domain Eukaryota; kingdom Metazoa; phylum Arthropoda; class Insecta; order Trichoptera; family Rhyacophilidae; genus Himalopsyche; species Himalopsyche kuldschensis. The sequence continues at coordinate 19,353,205 of JAHFWI010000010.1, read as the reverse complement.
TTTTGGCATCTAAAGTCCAAGAGTGAACTTATACTTACGATTGTATCATGTACCTATACTTATAATCCTAAATTATACGATGCCTTTCTACCAAAAATCGACAGGTTACACCCTGAAATTGACTTTAAATTATATAAACAATTAAATATACGCCAATATTCACATGTATGCGTTGATAGTTTATATTCCTACACCCTACCCTCTCTGTTAACTTTACGAATTATTTATTATATCAATTATTAAATTACACTTTCATAGAAAATTATCCCGAAGTAGAGCTTAGAAACTTGAAAGCACTTGAGAATTCTTGACTCATATTAACTGATTCAAGGGTACTATTAGTTTACTGTAATTTAAACTGATCGTAGAATAGGTGCTAAGATATTTTGAAACCTATAAGCCTTTTAAATTTTAAAAAGCTTCAAAGTTTCAGTGTCAAAGTTTTTATATAAATAAAGAAATTATCATGACTCGTTATATACTTGTAAAAACTGAAAGCAGATTTTAACAAATTATAAAAACTTAAATAAACACACGATATAATATTATTGCCTGGGAAGTTGATTTTTTTCATATCGATGAATCCAGTATATCTTTAATAAATATTTATTTGAGTTTTTAACAATAATAAAGTTAAAAATAATGCATGATATTCAATTTCATTTTTAAATAATTTATTATTTACGGCTAGAGGAAACGCAATCAGTAAGCCACTATGAAATATATTTTACCAACCTGATTTTTTGAAGTAAAAATTTGGTTTTCAATGTTGTTTTTTACATATTTGAAATATTTTAACGTAAACGGTTAAATATAGGATAGGGTAAGGATAGATGCTACATTTCAACCGTCGATTTCCATGTAGGTGAAAAATCGATTATGTATGTAAGTATCTTTACCAGGATTCAAACCTGCAGACACTGCAACCAAACAGGATTGACAACTTAGCAAGAGTCATGGGAAAGGTAAACAGGAAATTGAATAAAACGTTTCAAATTCAAAGAATGAAATTTTATTTCCGTTAAATCGATACTTTACATTGAATGTATTTATTTCGAAATATCAATATATTACAATACGTTTACCATAAATTTTCCAATTGAATTAGCTACAATGATATTGATAAATATAATTTATTTATTTTGTGACACTGGTTTATTTTACAATTATTCTAGGTACGTGAAATATAAACGTATTCATGCAAAACATATCATTTTTTATTGCTATTTTAATCACAGAAAAAACATTTGTAACGAAATAATTGTCGGAGAAAAATTAGGATGAATTTTAGCAAATGTATTTCAAAATATCTCTTTGGGTCATAAAACACTTCACAATTACCGGGCTCAAATATTTGTGAAGAGTTTTAAAGGATTTAATTTGACAAACATGAACGGCAGCAAAAAAATTAGGCATTTCATTTGAATCTCTTGTGAAAAACATTTTTAACGGTCGGGAATTATTGTGTTTTTTTTTTTGGAATATTATTTACAATATTTTGAAACAGCAATTAACTTAGATGTATTTATAATACAGTTTCACCTACGTTTTATATCACAACATTTTGAGAGACATTTTTTTCGAAATATTCGTTTCATAAAGATAATATATATATGTATTTTTTTATTATAAAATAGAATCTTACATTGAAATAAACCACTATATAATATAATAGGTACTAGAAATAATAAAACAAATAGTTAACAAGTTTCATGTATTACTAAAACGGCTATATTTTAAGCTGACTGACATAAACCATTTTCTGACATATAAATTAATATTAGCTTGAGATCAAGACGATGGAAAAAAATCATCAGTAATATAAATATATGAATATTAAAAAAAAGCTTTATTATAATACTCAATCTTACAATAGTATTTTTTTTATTAAATTATCATTTAACTTCTACAGCCATTTATTAATACTGGAATTATTGATGACTTATTTACAAAATTAAAGTATAAATTTTAAATTAATTATTACACGTCTTGTTAAAATTTAGAATATTCTTACAATGATTAACTTACTCTACTGGAATGTTTGACAATTAAAATATTTTATTAAATAAAGCATTTGAATCTAGCGATATCAATTAAAATTTATTGAACATTTCAAAGTTATTTTCGTCACATTAAATATAATAATTAAAATTATTTCAAATATAAAAGTTACATAATATCTTAGTGGTGATTTCACGTAAAATACAATTATTGTTCTATTATAATATAATAAGTAAATTAACTTCAAAATTTTATTCCTAGTAATTTTTTGAAAGCCCTCCTGTAGTCTAAATTAAATATTGTGTAAATTAAGGGATTCAATGCTGAATTAATGTAACCCAGCCATGTGATGAAGTTGATTAATTTATCGGTGGGGCAACAGGTCGGACAGAACGGAAGGATTACATACATAAGGAAGAAGGGAAGCCAGCATACAACAAATACGCCCATTATTATTCCCAGCGTTCTCGCTGCCCGTCTTTCTTTGGAAAGTGAGATTCTTTGTTTTTCTTCGATGAATTGATAAACCTGTCCAGGTTTTTTAACAACAGGAGGTGGAACCGGGTGGAGTGCAACTTTGTCATCTACTGGCTTGTGTGATGCTCCGGATGAATGTTCTGGGTTATCGGTAACGGATTCTTCTTGCGTCTGAGTTGGAACTAACAGTTTATTCTTCCCTTTGTCTTCGTCTGTTTTCTTCTTTTTCTTCTTTTTGCTCTTCTTCTGCATCTTTGCGTTCGATACTGAATCAGCAACGTTTGGGTGCTCGTTGTGATTTGTTTCCGAGCTTACAGATTCTGCGTCAGGCTCCGGGGACACTTCTTTTGGATCAGTTTTCTTATTTTTAGTTCCCAATGCGATTCTTGACGCTTTGGCTCGCTCTCTCAATCTCCGCCTTGTGGCGACGTATATCTCAATATACACTATTGTCATAATAAATAACGGGATAAAAAACGACCCAAGAGAAGAATATATGACGTAACCTTGCTGCGATGTAAGTTGGCATGGAGTCTCTGGTAAAAATTCATCGGGCCAATCGTTCCAGCCCAACAGTGGCGGAGAGCTGATAATCAGAGAAAGAATCCAAACTCCTCCAATCAATGCAAGAACTCGCTCTAGCGTCCTCTTTTGTGCGTAGTTAATTGGGTCAGTTATAGCCCAGAAACGATCCAGAGCAATAGCGCAAAGATTTAATATTGAAGAAGTGCAACACATAACATCGCATGTGACCCACATTTTGCAGAACAGTATTCCAAACTCCCACCTTCCGAGAATGGAATAGGCTACGTTGAATGGCATTACCAAAAGTGCGACTGTGAGATCGGCAACAGCAAGAGATACGATAAAAAAGTTTTGAACTATCCGTAGAGGCTTATATGTAAACACACTAAGTATAACAAGAATGTTTCCGACTACTGTTGCCATAATAATAAAGGACAAAATTACGGCTGTTATTGCCGCTTCCCATTCTGGAACTGCAAGAAGGACCCCTAGACTACTTTTGTATACGGGTCTTTCTACAGCTCCACATCCTCCGATCTCTTCACTGATATTACTTGCGAATGTCGAGATCGCTATCGAAGAAAAATTGTCTTCTTCCCCATTAAAACCTTCCATGTTGAATATCGATAATTTTACTCGTTCTATAAAAAATATGGACAGCAAATATTTATTCTTATATACACATTAAATCAATAAGTTGATTTAATACAGTGATAATACAAATTTAATTTGAACGAATAATGTACTGCTAAAAATTTACAGTATTTGAAATTGAGGATGATATGCATTGAAAGGTAAAAAACACGATATTTATAATACTAAATTCAAATATTTTTGTTTCAATGTTTCGTTTAAGATTCACTCGAACACTGGTTTGTTCAGCTCATCAAGTGATAAAACTGGCTCTTGAGATGTGCGTAAATATTTGAAGATTATCAGACGTTTTCCTGGTGACCATGTTCTGGAATCCACAACGCTGCACACCAGGTAGAAGTGCAGCACTATCCGTCTTATGTCGCTTCATCTGAAAATAAAGAAAATTAATAATTAATAAACCATTATTCCTATTTATATCTACTACCCTTTTTATACAATAAAATTTGAAAAGATTCGGTGTGTGAAATAATAAAAAACGTTTAAAAAAATCTTTAAGAAAACAGTTTTTATATTCAGCACGATTTCGATTCACCAGTGCAAGACTTAATTATCTGCTCCCAATAGCTGTTTTTGCCAACTTGTTAACTGTTTCTTACTCAACTGTCCAACATCAAATTTTCTGAGCGAATAGGGATAGAGAAGATATGACTAAGATAAGACTAGTGGTTAGTTAATTACTATCACTTTGCCCCGCCTTAAGGAATGAATAGGAGTAAGAAAGAAAATTGGACTACATAGACCTTACCGTCTTTGAACAAAAATCAATAATTTTACTATAAAATAGCACTTCGTAGTCTGGGACTTGAGCCCGTGCGCACTTCAACCAAAGCCAGCGACGTTGATACTTATAAACATTATGAGTATGGTTACTATAGTTTTGTCTTCAAATGATATTTAAACACGGTAAAAAGCACTGTTTCAATTTGTATTGCTTTTAGGTATCAATCAAGATGGTTTAAATAAAGTACGGTACGAGTTGATATTTCAGAGATTTTTCTCTATTTTATTAAAGTCCTTTTATACCGGATGAGTAAAGAAGAGTAAATAAATATTTTATCCTGATTTAAATATAGTTAAAAACTATAGTGATCACAACCCTCTTCATCTTACATTTATTATTGATCAGCTGTATAGACGAATTATACAGACTTCTAAACGATTCAATACATGTGTTGAAGAGGACATGAATTGAATCGTACAAAAACTTTTAGAGCCTTTATAGAGAAATGGAAAAGTTGTAAATTTATCGAAATGAAATGATGCATTCTAAGATGTTCGAAGAAGATTATAATGTGTATTAGGATAAATCTTGTCATATGAAATAATTCAAATACAAGCATTAAACTACATATATTGTAGAATATGAACCGACAAAAAAAGATTATTTAATTTATGTACGAGTCAAAAAATAAATTTATAATCCTATCCACTTCCGAGAATTTAAAGTACTGCGAATATAATATATCGAATGAGATAAGCAGGCAAGAATGGCTTTAACGGTTCTCGAGCACCATTTGCAATATATTCCGACCCTTACAATCTACTAACGTCTGGATTTCCGTGCGTACAAAGATCGCAAACGACGCGATAATTTCCTTGCCTACTCAATCAATGTTCGTGGTGGGCCCTTTGATCGCTCCAAATTACCATCGCCGCAAATGGGGCCACGTTTGCATGGCGCTGTCTGAGTATCAGGGATAGCGGAGCACCTCCCAGGGATGGCAGAGATTCCATTTTTTAAATGTGATAAATTATATCTGCACTTTGGTTTGAGACTTAAAATACGCACAAGCTTTAGGTAAACGAAATCAACCGAACAATCCGTGATATGAACCGTAAATCAATGCTCATGGTATTGAAAGTTAAGTTTTCACAACGTTTAAGGGGTATTCTGGTCTGGGATTCTGAAAAAGCCGTTTTTTATAGTATATTTTCAAAATAAAAACTTCAAAGGTTTTTTCTAAATTCAAATTATTGCTAGAGATATAGTTACTTTAGTGATATAAAACACGTTTTCTCGAAAAAAAATCGGATTTTTAAAAAAATGGTTGTCATGATATCTCAAGTTCTACAAAACCGATTTTGATATCATTTAGTGTGAATCTTCTTCAAACATTCCTTTATACTAGGATTAAATTTCAATTTTTACTTTTTTAAAAAAAATCTGAAACTCTTAAAAAGATTTTTTCTTTTCAATCCTCTGCCATTTATAAGCATCAGGGTCCGTATGTTTGTTAGTAAGAGCGAAGATGATCAAAACAATATAAAAAAAAAACATGACAGTTTCAAATATTGTATGTTAAGCACCGATAAGTTTTACTATTTCGATAGTATATGGTGTGTAACGAATGTACATATTTATAAAAATTCAAAGTGTAGCCCTAGATCTTGCGGCCACGATGCTCTGGAAGGCTCTTGTGGAGGCTTTTACGTATATCGCTGACGGCCGTGTACACTAGATGTCCCGAAATAATTTTACACCAGAATATACGCACAGATCACGGGCTTAAGGACTTTTAAATGATACATACCATCTGGATGCGGTAGACATTATTTGTAAGTTATAAACGTTTTGGTTCGCCTCATACGTTTGCATTATATATAAAGACATTAAGCCAATTTGTCTGCTACAGGCTGTTTTGAAATGAATTATTTAGGATCAAGAATGAAAGCTTTTACTTCAAGTGCCATTTGTTCAATGAAACTTTTCCAATATTTTAAAATATGTGTAATATATTTTTAATCCATGTCCACTCCCATTGTAAGGCATATGACATCCAAATGAGCATATTTACTGGACTGCTTGTTCCTCCGTCGCTTAACTTAATATTATTTCGATGGGAATAGTGACGGAAAGTATAAGGATAGGGCAGGACAAGCAGTTAGCTAGTCACTCTCGCTACACCCCGCTCGGGTGGGATATATTTTTGACGACACAAACACTAATGGCTTTAAACAAAATCGATAAATCAACTGATATAGCTACAGTTTTTTTTAACTGTTTTTCAGGTTGTATAAAATTTTCATCGGTGGAAAAAAAAAGATATTAAAGTTAATTATTCTAACACCTTGCATTGCTAAGAGGTCTTCAACATTTTAATTATAGTCTATTCCACTTAGTTGTCATAGCTTGTAATTTTGCTTAACTTTTGTATAAATATCACTGTTTCGTTTTGAAAATGCTCGTCATGAGCGACCGGTCCTGATCCAATCAATTTTATGTGGAATAAGTACTAATTTTTTTATCTTTTTTTGAAGATATTAAAGCTCCCATTTGCGGGCCGAAACTTTTAGCTACACAGTGCACTAGAATTTTTGAAGATGCTTCCATTTTATGTAGAATTAAAATACATTGTTATTTTTCTTTCCGTATTATAATGGAGTTCTACCAGGTAAATGCCTACTCAATCAATAGAATGCTTTACCTTAAAAATTTACATGCCACAAGTTAAATAAAAAAACTTTGAAATTCAAGGGCCAACAACTTGGACACTGTAACAGAATACAAAGATGTAGACTATACAGTAACATACCCAATTCAAGATGTTTATATAATACAACAAAAATAATAATTCAATGCTGCACAGCACTTAAAAAAAACTTTAGGACGCCTCTCAAGTATTCAGAACTGCGTCATTTTGGATCATTTATTCCGAATGCCAGTGGCGAGCAGGTAAATGTAAAATAGTATCGTAAAAATTTTGGGCAACCGTATCTTTTTATATCTCGAAATTTCATGATCTCCCATTTTATATATGTATGACAGGCCAGACACGTCCGTTCTGGCAATTTGTACTCCACGCCTAATTTCACTCGAGTTTCCGCCCACGCCTACCACACATCCTAGATTCCAGATACGCTATCTGATAGATATTTAAAGACGCTGTTTAGCCTAATATATATGGTATGACTATATCAACATTTATTAAGGTGGGAGATTGTTATTATTATACATTTTCATGCAATGCTTTCAAGGAGAATTATAAGGGGACATTTTTCAAACTGCACGAACGTGATAACTAAGTATTTTCTTTTATATTTTTTTTACCAATTTAGAGAAAGCATACTTTTCGTAGAGCTTAACAAATAAACCGTAGTTGAAAAGCACCCAGCTAATGTGAAATTATAATTTAATGATTAATGTTAGGAGCAAACTTATCCTTAGAAGTAAACTTCTATATACAGTACTAACTCATCCAGTTATGGTGTACGCTACACCAGTATGGGCGTTTGCACACCTTAAACATCTGAAGACTCCAGATTAGTTAAAATAAGTCATTACGGTAAATATGTGATGATCCAAGGTTCATGTGTAATTCGCTGTAACACAAAAATTTACGTAAGATCACTCACTATTCAAAAGTTTTAAAAGCTAGTGGGCCATCATTGTAACCAGTGACGGCTGGTGACGGGGTGTTGGGGGGTGCAATGGAAGATTCAACCATTTTTGTAAGAGTTCTTTCCTATTCATTGGATTTAAAAACACTTCTATAGCATGGACTTTCAATTAAGATGTTCGCAATACCAACTGTTTCTCTTCCATAGTACGGAAAAGTAGTTGAATCTTCCTTTTGCACCCCCCAGCACCCCGTCACCAGCCGTCACTGATTGTAACCCAACGATATCTTACCTGCATAACTCTGTCGAGAAAGCATCTGAGAATCGCTTAAGACCGAGAACCATACTTCTCGATGACCCTCTGAAGACATAAATCGAAAAAAACAATCGCACTTTTCTGTAAGCAACAATGGGAAAGGAATGCAAATTGAATATGAATACTTAGCTTAGAGGTGAAGGAGACGAGAATAACTTTGATTTTCACGCGCTTCAAGACTTGAAGCTCCATCAAATTAGATTTCCAAAAAATAATAATGATTTCGTCATGGTTTTATCGACAAAAACTATTCGAAGAAAGTAGGGAAAAATGGATGAAATTATGACATGACTGATGGTAAGATAATCGCTGTCACTGGCCCCGTTTATTTATTTTTACATCTGATAGGTGTGAGGTTATTTAGTCTACTTGACGACCGATAAGATAACATTTATTATTTTGTTATAACACTGGTTGTTCAAAATTACGCTCATTGCTTAGAACAATACAAGCTTGATAAATTGATCAGTAATTGCAACCGACTTCTCATATAATCGAGGTTTATTTTTTCACCCCTATCTATATGTTCGTCGACCATCCAATCACGATGAAACAGTTTTCGATTTAATCAGTCATAGACATTTTTTTATACTGGCGTATTGCCCATTTTATACTGTAGAATTTTGAACACATGATTGGATAATGCAGTAACAAAGTCTTTTGAGTCATTAAAACGAATGAAATACAGATTACAAATCATACAATATAGTTATATACAAGCGTATCAACATTATTCTTTATGTGAGATTTCAGAATTAGTTTTTATTACACAACTGCAACTAATGTTAGATCAAGGTTATGTTTGGCATTTTTTAGAGGGCTTTGTAAAGGTTAAAAGGTTAGTCTCAAGTCTGGGATTTTTATTATACTTACTTAGACTATTAAAAGTCCGACAATTCAAAAGAAATATATCATCTCCAAACAGTATATTTAATTCAAACTTGAAAGTTTCTTTCATAAGAAAACGTTGTTTTAAAATCACTTATACTTGTTATCGATCGAATTGGCACTTAATTGGTAGAACCATATTATAACATAACAAGACCAATCAATTTTCTTTGTCAGAACTTGTTTGTGACGTAGGTCTTTTGAGTCGCCAGTCGCAAGGGCTGTCGGCTGATGAATGCACTGCCTGTCGATGTGGACATCTTCGGCAGTGAACTTGGTGCTTTGTTTGTATTTTTTTTCTTTTAATGTTACTAATATGTTTCTGTTCTGTTTCATGTTTTTATTTTGTGCTGTATGTTGTGTGATATTTTAATTAAATTTTATCAAATGCATGGTCCATGGGCGTCACCTGTAATGCAGTGTATTATATTTTATTTTTTCCAATAAATAACATAGTGAAAAAATAGGAATTTATTTTAGTTCTACAAAAATTGTATAATAAGGCATTATAATAAAAATAATAATACATTTTTAGTACTTTTCCATATAAAATTTAATAGATCAGTACGAGCATTGTCAACTATTGGATCAGTTGACAATGCTCGCCATGAGCGAAACCGGTCCTGATATATTAAATTTTATGTGGAAAAAGTACTAAAAATTTATTATTATTTTTATTATAATGCCTTTCCACCAAGTATTGACAGTGAACACCTTAAAAGTGACAAATTGTAAAGTATAAAGTTGATAGCTATTCGACATACGCCCTCGTCAGAACTATGTGAAAACATTTATTAATTCATTTTTTTATACTGAAGAAAAATAGGGTACATCTTGTCATATATTCTACCATCGTAATTATAAATTGAAAAATATAGTTTTAAATTTGACAAATTGACTTTATGTATTTCTTGTAATGATATCAAATCTGGTTTAATTATGTGGTCCTGAATAGAAATTAGTTGATTGATTGAGTAAAGTTTCATTATTGAGGACTAGAAAAAGTCAACACGGATCTGTATAATCCATTGATGTAAACTTACGGCTTCCACTTCAATCTGCCCTGGTTAATTGATATGAAAAACTTTTGTTTTGCTCGCTCGGTTAAAAAAAATTTCATCCATTTTCAAAAACAATGAGTGGAAAATATGCTAGCACTTTGTGGATGAGTTAAAGCAATGTTTATCAAACATAACTACACAAAATATAAACTAAAGAACCTTTTTTCGAATGAAAAGGTTTGATTAATTAGTTCAATTTATGGTCGACAAAAAAAGAAAAAATTAAAATCAATAATACTGCAGTTGATTTAATGTTCTTATTATTTTCGCTGGTATTCGACTTAAAACAATATTGATAAAAATAAACAATTTATGTGTCTATCTATTTAATCTTATATATAAAATCAATATTTGTTTCTTTGTTTGTTCGCTTCCCTATGCCCTGCCATACTGTTCATCCGATCGCAATAAAACTTTGACAAACTTTTCGGTTGCACTTGCGCGGAAGTTTTTTCATATTTTATGCGCTGTCATACCGTTCATTTTGACAACTTATTGTTGCACTTGTGCAAAGGCTATAGACTTTCTACAATTAACTTTCAGTAGGTGGCGCGTGTGTCGTACCATAGAAAATCGGCAAAAGACAAACAGCAAACGTCAAACGGAAAATGTCATCGATACCGATCAATGTTAGTGAAATTAAATCGAAATTATTTAACTAAAATATTGTGCATCCGAAAGCACTTCAATAAACCCAAATACTTTCTTTCTTTGAGTGGCATTGTAACGCTTGCCGGGTACTGGTTAGTATATTTAAAAAAAATCAAATTGAATCATTAGCTCCGTCTCTCTGTTCAAACGATTCAGCACTGTTTTTATTTGTCTTTGATAGATACCTCAAACAAATAAATAAACTTTTACGAGTTGTTAGCTTACATAAAAAATAATAACTGGTATATTTTCTTTTCATAATATGCATCATTTACTAATATTAAAAATAGATTCTGCTTTCTTTGTGTTCAACTTACGTCTATACGATTTTCTGAAGCAAGAAAATTATTTCTTGCAACGTCCGAAACACTCGATTATAACGTTGTATCACAATGCTGGACATAACAAGGGTCTGATTTGTCCGTTAACTTTCAAATAACTCATTTCATTTCAAGCCATCGAATTTCCATCGAACTTCCATCGACGTGTTTGAAACAAACTGTTTTAGACGTGCAGTTTTTGTTAGCTGCTATGGTAATCAATCGATTTAACTTTATTGTTTATAACAAACACTTTAGATATAAAAAAAAGTTCCTGTTTTTATGATATTTCCTCCATTCAAAGCTCTTTAACTTTTGCCTGGCTGAGGGTGAAACAGTCGACCACCACTGCTACTTTATCTTAAATATCTATCTTAATATTAGTGATACAATGTTTAAGCTTTTAGCATTATTAAATCGTTGGCTTTTTACATATTTTGCAGTAAACAAATATGATTTTGATCGACTAGTTTCGTCGAAAGGAAATAAAAAAAAAAATAAGTCTGATTATTATTGGCCGAAAACCATTTATACTATCGCTACCAATTGCCAGGATTAAAATTTTACTGGGCATACGCGATAAGATAACGTTATCTTATCTCAAACGCGATTCGATCTCAAATGGATGCTTTTACCATGAAAATGTGTAGATAAGAAGTCGCATTCACGGTTCGCATCGCAAGTCTAGAATAAACAAGAACACGAGCAGGTTGTCTCATTCATGCACAACTTAATATATGAATAATTATAGGAAATTTATCGATTTTGATATAAATTCTTTCAAATAACGATGTATCATCGCATGAAAGAATAATCAATCATTTTTAATTGCAGTCTATGCCAATAAGGCCATACCACTGGGATCTTTTTTAGACCCCCCTTCGGCCTACAAGCTATTTTTCAAGGACAATCTTTTGAAGGTTAATGTCAGAATCGTATGATAGCTTTTAGTTTCAGTACATACGGAGAAGATATTTAAATTCTATCGTTTAAACATAAAATTGTCAGTTTATGAATTTCTAAACCACTCCAAAAACGCATTTTTATCAGACAGCCGGAGTGTCACCGTGAAGCAAGTGAGATCTCTTGTAAATATCATAAGGATTGGACTTCAGTCTAAAAGCATCATACACGTTTGTAAGTGAATTAATTTAAATTCTAATTGAATCGAATTATTCGCCTTTAGTCAAGTTATAAAATAATTATTTTTATGTATTGAAAATGTTTTTGTAAAAGGTTATTATGATGGTGGCCAATAAATAACTGATTCCAAAAACACATACAATTTCTATTACTGGCTGGCCAAGCTAATGCTATAAATTCTTAAAAAAAAATTCTAAAATATAAGTTTTTATTGCATGAATATTTTTTTTAATAATATTACTAATCACCTATGTATTTATTACATTTCTCCGATATTACTAGGAAAATGTTGACTTTTTGGCCAATAACTGCAGCTTAACAAATGATGTTGGAATACAATAAAGCACTTGATTTTACACTCAATAATGGTTTGGTGTCATGTAATTATACATCTAGTTTCTGTTTTATAAAAAAAAATATTTTTTATTACAAATTTTTGGGTGGCCAATAATTGAATCTTTTGGTGGCCAACAATTGCAGAAAGTGGCCCAAAATTGTAGTTTTGTTAAAAAAAAAATTCATATTTTAAAAATTGATTATTATAAACAAATAATCAATCTAGCAAGTGGAAAAAATCCTTAAGTGGCCGACAATTGTAAGTTTTACCTAGTGTGTTTCTATTTGATAGTAAAATAAAATTGATAACTTGGTTGTTCCACGTGTAGTGAAATAAAGTGTTTTCAAAAGTATCCTTACAATAATAAGTCTGAAGATGCTTAGCGATTTAGCGAAACTCTTGTAATTTCTTGCATCACAATACGTAGAATGGAAAAATTGTCGGTTCAATTTAATATATAAATATAAGATTTCTGAAAATCCTTATTATCTTTTATTTTCTAACGCGATAAACGTTTACTATTTCTAATTATTAAATTTCCGTTAAAATAACTTCAAAGGCGTAAAAAAAAGATTTGACGTTTAAAAGTTTGCAAAGCTTTGGTTTTAGCTGTTTGGAGTGCGGTAATGTCGAGAAAATACAGAATGTTTATATGAAAATGGTATTCATTGAGTATGTGAATAGGATTTTTTCTTCTTTTCACCTTTATTATTGAAGTGAATGTGGAATTTTTAATGTAAAAAATGTAAAAATGAACTGGAGTTTGAAGCAAAAAAAAAATATGTTTGTTAGTTGTATGTTATTATATGTAAGGAATTGAAATATTTTAAGAAAAAATGATTTTGACTGAAGGTGCTTGATGGAATTTCATAACCAAATTTGAATCGTTTGAAGTTTGAACTGTTAGTCTAATCAGTTAGTCTTCGTTTCTTCACCTTTGTTATATCCGATTCAATAACCATTGGTAATTTTATTTCTATAAAAAACAAAGTATATATATTTTCCTTTATTTGTTTTTAATTTGTAAGAATTGATATGGCTTCTATTCTGTTTACAGGAAACAATTTCGTTGGATCATTTTAAGTAATTACTGGGATTTCCATCTAATTATGGTTGACAGACATGCAGATTCATTTTATTAAATTAACTTATTTTTGAGCTTTTACTTTGTTAATGATAAGTCATATTTAATTGATTTATTATGTTTTAGTTTGCATTGCTAAGAGGTCTTCAACCTTTTATTTTTCGTCTATTTTTCTTGTTATTTGCTTCATTTATTTGCTTAGTTTTTCTACCAATTGTTTATCATACCTTACTTAACTTTTGTATAAATATCACGGTTGTATTGTATTTCTTATCAGTTGTTAATGCTCGCCTTGAGCGAAACCGGTCCTGATCAAATAAATTTTATGTGGAAAAAGTACTAAAAATTTATTATTATTTTTATTATAATGCCTTTCCACCAAGTATTGAGAGTGAACACCCTAAAAGTAATGTAAAGAACCTTTAATATAAAATTTAAAAAAGCTTTGATTATTCCACGTGCTACTAGCTGTGACACGTGTTTCGCCTCTTTCAAAGGCATCTTTGGACTAACTATCGTAAAGTTTGCTTGAGCTAGTAGCACAATACGTGGAATTATCAAAGTTATTTTTAATTTTATATTTAAATGAACTTCCACAAAGTTACCGCCGAAACCATCGAAAATATTAAAGAACCTTTATTTAAAATAATTTAAACAACTTACCACTATTTACAACTTACAACTTATGAGCTCTTACGAATACATGTTAATTCAATCAATATATCCTGAATTACATAACACAGGCCCAACCTAGGCTAAATTCGTGATTAAAAATAGTGACTTTTTGATTTTCTCGACTGAAGAAAACGAATAAATGTAATATATCTAGTCCACTTTAAGCTCACACGACATATCACGACACGATATTCCACTTTGTTGAACATATTTAAATTTTATTCTGGACCTGACATATATATTCCGTTTTTTTTTAAAGAATATTTAATAAATTTTCCATATATCGGAAAACCTTTCCAATCTACCGGCGATGTCAAACGTGACACATCTTTCGCCTCGGGTATTGAAAAGGTTAACAGGAAATTAAGTAATACTCGATCTAAATATATGATATATCTTGAAGAAAAATACGCGTATTTTTGGTCTAATTTATTTCATGTTTATTCAGGCTGTCACTACTGTCTTGGAAAAATAGGAGCCGTATTCGAAAACATGTTTTAGAGTACAATAGTCTGTGAGAGGGTCAATAAAGCGGTAATGTCCCGAAATGAAACAATATTTTAACACAATTATTTAAAACTGAATGACCGGAAAGCACAAAGGGTACGGACGTGGTTCCGTGATCCTAGAAGAGTTTATTTTAAGCGAGCTTATGATAGCGTAGCCTATTTCACAGAAGATAAATGGTGAAACTTAAAAAAAAAACGTGTATTTAAAGCTTTACGTTTTTGTGTTCCTTTTAATTTTTCGTTTCTTTGAGTATCACACTGCGTGGTCAAAGAATCAGTACCGTGTATCTCCGTATCGACCCAAGTAATTGAGAAGTATATTGATTGAGTAGGCATTTACTTGGTAGAACTCCATTATAATACGGTAAGAAAAATAACAATGTATTTTAATTCTACATAAATTATTTAATATAGCTGATAGCTATTTCGGCTGACGCCCTCGTTAGAACTATGTTTTAAACGTGTATTAGAGATAGCTTATATACCTAGGCTAGACAGGGTAAACTATACATCATCTTCTCTGTTCCACCATCCCAACTTTATATGGAAAAAAAAGTTATTGATTTAGTGTAATCCTGAAGTGAAAGTTTATCTGGGTATGTTTAGGTTTTTTTTTTTTATAACGTGGGAACCAACGCAAAATTAGTAATGCATCGATTGAATTTATTTTAAATTGCATTAGTGTTTATTTTCATACCGTATTAATTAAGTAAATTCTTTTCTTTTCTTGATCGCTTAGCGCAGCCATACTCAACCTGTGGTTCAATCAGCTCTTATGTACGGCCCAAAATTATTAGTCACCAAATATTAAAAAAAATATATTGAACAACTAGCTGCATTGGGATTTGAATATGCATAGTTATTTGATGAATTTATCGAGCTCAAAAACGATATAAACCTGTAAGATGTTTTCAACGTTTTAATTACAGTCTATTTTTTTGTATTTTACTTCAATTTATTTGCTTATTTGTAATAATAAGTTGGTTTTTCCCACCACCACCCGTTGTGTATATGCAGCCAATGTTTCATGGCCGCCTTTCACAACGCTTTCGACTTAGATTGTTGGTCATACCTTGTTTTTCTAACTTAACTTTTGTATAAATATCACAAGTGTTGATTGAATTCACTTTAAAAGATTTAAATGTCAATTATTGGTGAAAAGAATTTATCACTTTGAAGTTGTTCACCGCCAATACTTAGTGGAATGGATATATATTGAAAAATAGGGGGACATTTTTTGTGCAATACTCATTTCGCGTACAATTCATTTGGATCAGGACCAGTTTCGATCATCGCGAGTATAATCAACTGGTAAGGAAGAAAAAAAAGTTTTTTAAATACATTATATTTCAATAGATAAGACACAGAAATATTCTATGAAGATCAGGACCGGTTTCGTTCATAGCGATCATCTTCGACGGAAGTCGTTAGCTGAACACAATTGTCATCGCATATGTGGAACTAGTAACAAAAAATAATGTATTTACTCATTTTGATAGAGTGAAATGATCGAGTCACAACAACCCCGTTTGATGATTTAGGACCGTGGGTATGTAGTATTGTTAGATTTTGACAAAACGTTGAATTATCGGTTTTGAGAATGCGTATAATATACAATAATATGATACTACTCAATTCATGTTTATGATTGAATTTTTCAACAAGAGAAGACCTATAAGAAAAGTGCGTCGAACAGTTAGTATTTACTTTCTCTAACATACATTAATAGTATACATATATAAATGTTTAAAAATAGACCATTCTTCAAGCCAACTCCTTTTTCTCAGATGAAAAAGCTTTATCGAAGCTTTTATGAGAGAAATAAGACATTATTCTTTATCAAAATTATCAGTGATTTTCTCTTGAATATCGGCTTTCATTTTCTCTGTCCTTAAAACCTTTATGCAGGTAGAAATGAACATTTATCTTCGAGAGTAATACTTTGGTAATATTAGAGGCATATAAGCACCCACAAAATTGACATTTTCTATCATTAAACCTCCTCCGTAAGGTCGAATCGAGATCGAGGTTAAGTTTTATTATACGCATCTAAAAAGTCTCTTGGAAGAATATTATCATAAAAAGAATAGGCAATTTCCAAATTTACGAAAGATAACATGCTATTTTCACAGTTATCGAAAATATGTTATTGAATACATGGTTTTAAAAAATATGTAACGAAATAAATAATATACGCATCGGTTCTTGGTGGAATTTCAATATCAAATTTGAATTCTTTGAAATTTGTACTATTAGTGTTGTCGCTAAAGAACCGGGTTTCGCCTTTCGACATCTTCAGGCATTTCAAGTGCACGGATGTACTTGAACTGACGCGCAGTAAACAGTATGTATCGTTTATATTCAAAAATAGAAGTAGATCACTAAGTTAAATTGCTATTAAAATGTAAATTAGCGAAAATTTGATGAAAACGAGTTTCAATGAATTATGTGGGTTTGATATAATTATTCATCGGCCATTAGTAAAAAAAGTGTGCAGTTGCAGTGCAACTCCAGAATTCTGCTCACTCCGTTATTCAACCATAGATAATTCTGAAATTCAAATATAATATATGATAGAATGCGGTAAATACAAGCTTTTCCGACCAATATGTAATTTTAGGCAAAAATGACAGTTAGGACCTATTAGTTAGCTTTGTTTTAAAATTTTAATAATAAATAACTCCTCTCAGTAAATTATGTCAATGTTCATTCACAGATTCAAACCACTGCCCACAAAACTGAATTGAACGAAAGGCTTAGATATTTTCAGTTCGACTTCGGCAGCCTCCTACCTGTAAACGTTAAATTTATGTAGGTTCTTCCATTCAAAACATCAGGGTAAGCTTTATTTGATTCATTCTAAAAATAAACAACTCACTTAGCTCCCTTAATTATATATAACGATGGTTTTCTATTGACAAAATGCTTTTCTGCGGGAAGAAAATTTATCATCAAGATTTAATTAAATACACGTATTCAATGACGAGGTTTCGAACGTTTTAATTACTAACTCATTAAAACTGACTAGAAAGGGTTTTAGAATTCTTCGTTCGACAGTAAATGAAATTTTTCCGCCATTTGATAGAATTTTATTTAAAATACTTCATTATAAAATATTACACAATGCTGAAATGATTTTCACGGAACGAAAGATTGAAATGAAATAAAATTTAATATGAGAAATATTTAACGAGTTTTTGAAGAAACAGTGGGGTTAACAATTTAAAATTCGATATAAAATAAATAAAACTTCACCATATTTTTCAATATTTATTTATATTTGTATTTTAGATGTTTCTACATTAACACAATGCTTAAGTGGTGCACCCGTCTGTGCGTAATGTGCATTATCGTTATGTATTGATATGGCAAGTTAAAGTTAATTCATTCTTGTTTTAACGTATTCTCACGTCACGCTTAATAAATTGACTATAAAAAAAAACCTTTAATACTCCTTAATGAAAGCTTTAAGTAAAAAAAATATTCAATAAAATGAAACATACGCTTAGTAAACTGTCGAACAATAAAAATAAATGAAATTTCAAATTGCGCTATATTCTAAATTGACTAATATTTTTTTATTTTTCAAGTAAAAATGCGAATACAGTTAAATATTATATCCACTTTTTATTGACATCAAAATTACCTAGCTCACAATTGATTTTTATAAGAAAATTCATTGCATATTTTTATTATTGACTACAAAATAAAACCAAAAAGTCAATGTTTGTGTTATACTTGTAACGATTTATGAACTGATTATTTTTTTATTATCTAATGGTTTTTTGTTAGTCAATTAAAAATGGTTTATTAGAAAAAAATGTATTTATTATTTAAGCTGTTTTTTTTTGGCAAAATACACTTCGTTAGTAATGTGTTGTATGAAAACAAGCTCACATCACTCAAAAATTACATTTGACGAAAAATGGTGAAAAATGTTTTGGGTAAATATGATGAGCAAAGAGGTTTTCTGCGAAGAGTATATTTAAATTGATAAACAAAACCAAACAAATTATAATCTATTTTTGAATGGAACTTTTGATAATTTTACTATGACACAGAAGTTTTCGAAACATGTTGATTGTTCAACCGTGTAAAATGGTTCAAAACTCTAGTGTTGTCGTTTTTTTTGCTCCAATAGAAAATGTTTACTTAATGAGTCCATACACTTTATTTTGTAAACATGATTCCATACATTTCACATCTGTCAAGAACATCAGTACCTTGGAAACGTGTTTTCTTTATAATTAAACACATTTGGTCGGATGACCGAAGCCTCATGGTAGACTCTACTATACAATAAAATGAACTATGACATACATATCCGCTCCCAATGTGGAGCACAGTGACGGCTGGTGACGGGGTTTTGGGGGGTGCAATGGAAGATTCAACCATTTTTGCAAGAGTTCTTTCCTATTCATTGGATTTTAAAACACTTCTATAGCATGGGCTTTCAATTCAGATGTTCGCAATACCAACTGTTTCTCTTCCGTAGTACGGAAAAATAGTTGAATCTTCCTTTTGCACCGCCCAGCACCCCGTCACCAGCCGTCACTGGTGGAGCACATGGCATTTTTATGTAGGTATCTCAACATATTACTACACACCACACGACCACGGATACGCCAAAGTTCCGTTATACTCCTGGACAAAGCTTTATTAATATGGTAGGCCTAATTATTATTATACAGTATTCACAATAAATGGAATTATATTAAGTTACTTTTAATGTAATATTTGGTAGTTTTAAATATTTAATATAATGAAATCTAAATTGGACCAGTCTGTGGTGCAGTGTTCAATGTCATTGGCTTCCATAACGGACCGCCCAGATTCGAGTCTAGGTACGAGCAGATTTTTTCAGTCGATAAATCGATTCTCTTTGATGACAATGGGTCCACCCCTTCCCACCTTTAAATCCCAAAAAACGGCGGGAAGCGAGAGAGATTATCTTATCACTAGTCCTGTCCTCGTCCTCGCATCCTTTCAATCCCTTCTCTGTTTGAAAAGGAGAGGATGAGTAACTGAGTAACAAGCAGTTTTTATAGAAGAAGAAGAGTCCATATGCTCCAAATTGGGAACGAACTTGGTCAAAAAATAAAATTGGCTTATTGTGTATTATTTACGATAACGCCTTTCTTTTCGGAGCTTTTAACAAAATTTCTACATATCGTTTACCATCAGTCGGATTTAAAACGTTCTTTAAACTTTTCTACTGACGTGTTATTTCCTTTCACAAGCGTTAAATATTTCTGGCACATTTAGTTTAGTTTTTTTAACGGGAACTATTCATTTTGCGGTACCTACTTAAATCCGAACAAGCTACATTTGTATTTAGTTTCCTTTTACAAAGCCTAGCAATTAAGCTTCTATTAACACGTATTTAAAGTGTAATTGTTTCGTGTAAAAACAAATTGTTTCGTATCGCGTTTTATTTAAAATGTTTTGTTAATTGAATTCAGTTAAAATTGTTTTAATCGTTGCAAATCAGGGCCGTGAAACTTTTGATTACCCTCCTGCAATGGTTTAGTGGAAATATCGCGCAACACTTAGCGTGTTCCGATGCAGTAAATATAATATTATAAACACCCTTCGCGCGACACATGATAGTTATACGAGAACAACACACCCCCTTGCGCTCTAAGGGGTGGTCGTTAGTGGCACGTGTTCAATTATAGGATAATTTACGATAATTGACGGAGGATAAACGCTTTGAAAAATTTATCTTAAATTGCTGAGATTTATTCACTTGTAATGTGTGCACTGCCAATTCTCGACGCAAAAAGCATTATTATTGTTTTTCAATAAAAAAAAAGACATTTTTTGTTCCACTTCTACATTTATATAGGCTGTAGATATTTTTGTATCGCATCTAAAAAAAACTACCTGCATTAAAAGATACGAACAAAACACAAAATACACGTACACAAATAATATAACATATTATATCATACAAAATACTTTTTTTTAACCATGTCCGCTCCCAACTTTGATCATATGGACGGAAAGAGAAAAGGGATGGAAAGGATACGCAGGCTAGTGGTTAGATAATCGCTGTCACTGTGCGTCGCATTTATCAACTGAAAAATTTGCTCGTACCGGAAATCGAAACCAGGCAGTCCAATACGGTAGCCAACGACGTTGACCACTGCACCACGGACTGGACAACTTTAAAGTTTATATCTTATTAATCGGTATGCTTTACAAAATCACAGGGTAAGCCTAGTACAGCCAACCCTTCAACAGCACCGAGACAAGTATTTTTTTATTACTTACTTTATCTTTGAATGTAAAGGGTATTTCAATAGGGACGCTCAAAATATGTTACTTTGTCCTGCTGAGTAGATTATTCATTGTTTAGTGGCCAAATTTGAGTCAACCAGTTTGGTAAATAATCGGCCAACACCTACCTGTTCGTCATAAAAATACAATATCTGGTGAAAAAATTGCTGCTGTGTGTGAAAGTGTACAGGAAAACCCAAGGCAGCTTATTTCTCGTTGTTCACAAGAACTTTGCTTTTCTGCGACTTCAACTTGGCGAATTTTGAATCGGGCTTTATGTCTGCACCCGTATAAAATCCAACTAACCAAAGAACTGCAGGTAAACGACCACAGACAACGCCTGATTGGGTTCTGGAGCAGTTGGAAGTTTATCCAAATTTGTCAAAAAAGTCAACTTTAGCGACATGGCCCATTCTATAATGAATGGATATTGGCAGAAATTTGATGCTATATTCCATATTTAATGCCGTAAAATATACTTTAAAATGAAACTAAAATTTAGTCGAAATCTCACAAACAACTTGTTTTATTTACATTTCAAAACTAAGCATCCTTATAAAAAGACCCTTTACATATTTATGTAAAATTTGCATGAAGAATGCAGCTCGACGGTATAAAAAACCGCTTTATAGCAGAGTGTGCTGTAGAAGGGTTGACTGTACAGCTGCTTAAATGCTTGCTTATTACCATCAATATGGGACCTGTAGCCTTTGGAGACAGTCATTAAAACTGTAGTTCAAATGGGTTTCGTCGATGTGACTAGAGACTCCAATTCGAGTATCGAGTACTCGATACTCGAGTATACTCGTCTATTATTATGGTACTCGATACTCGAGTAATTTGAAAAATACTCGAGTAATACTCGTTATTTATAAATAATGATTTTTCCAAGCAGAGGACAACGCATCTTGTTAGAACTATTGAATCCATTGTTAACTTTCAAGTCGACGTCCACAGTATAGATAGAGTTTTTTCTACTGCACGAATAAAAAAACAAAGCTTCGAAATAAAATAAAATTTGAGACGTTTAATTCTCTACTATTTTCGAAATATGCATATGTCTCATAAATTGAAATAAATGTAATGATGCAATTAAATTATCTTATTTATTTATCATCTATTTATATGCACAAATTTGAATTAATAATGTATATTTTGGTACATCTGAAACTACTCGAGTATACTCGAGTACTCGAGTATTTTAGAATTTTACTACTCGATACTCGAGTAGTTAAGATGTCGAGTAATTGGAGTCCCTAGATGTGACGATAGCATGAATACTTGTTATCGCAGATAGCTCAGTGCACAAAAACGTGGCTGTAATATAAAATATCTAAGTATTTTCGTGATTATCACATCGTAAGGCTAAGCCAAGACTCTTTGTTTGACCCTCGCGACCGGCGTAGATGTGACCCTTTTAGACCCATTTTCTGGTGCGTGTTAAATTTACCTTAATTTACACCATAGCATTATAATTGTGCTCGTGACCACGGATTTTAAAGCAAAATTAAATAGGTTAACTTATTAATTGTTAATTCAACGGTTATTGAAGAATTATGATTCATTTGCTTTTGCACCTATTTGTGTATGTATGTATGTATATTAACTTTTACATGCTTGTGGTGATAAATTTAGAGAAATGCTCCTTAAACTTATTTCAATAAGTGTGACTGGATGTGGATTTAAAGCAAAATTAAATGAACTTTATTCAATGGTTATTGAAAAATTTGATTCCGTTTTTGCACTTATTAATGTATATGTTACAGTGAAACTATATTCTCAGTGAAAATATATTCTTATCCAAGCTTTCATTGAAATTAAATTTGACCGCCCTAACTTTAGCCCTATGTTTGTCTGTGTTTCTATTTAGTTCTCTTTTTATGAAAGGGACTACTTGCTGATTTTGTTTCATTGAAGCAAACCAAAATTTTAGGCTGGCAAATCATCGACTTGGGTCAATAATTTCAATGATCGTGACCAGTGAAATCATGTTGTCATACAAATCTATTACTTGATAAATTTTCACTTAGAATACAGTTTCACTGTAACATATACAAATCTTGGCTTGCTTGTGATAATTGATTTATAGAAATAATTCTTAATCTTATGGTAGGTAATTGTGACGTGTTTCTTTACCATATTATAATTGTGATGGATTTGAAAGCAACAAACAACTTCAAAGCTTATTGAAGAATTCTGACTCCTTTTTTTTGCACTTAAATAAACCATGGCCTGCTTGTGATAATTGATTTATATGAATGTCTCTTAACCTTATTATAATTGTGATATTGAATTTCAAAGTAAAATTAAATGAACTTAATTCAAAGGTTACATTTTTATTCTTAAAAATCGAGCGTGTGATGATTCAGAAAGAGTAATGTTTATTTATCTTATTGAAACTAAAACTATCTAAGTTTATAAAATACGATTCTTTTACGTATATGTATTTCGTTAAACGGATTGCTTGAAATAATAACCCTAACACCAACTGCCCCCATAAACGAAAATGCAGTTATATGGCAAGAATCACCAGTTAAAAAACCATGACGATCTTATTCTAGGTGTATTTCTGTACCACTTTTATAAATTTATTTCAATAAAAAAATCAACATACTGATTTTTAATTTGTTACATAAACTATAGTTAGTCTAAGCAATACTATAATATACTGAGATTCGTAAGGAAAAACATAGTGTGATTTGTAATTGTACTGCTTTTTTGCTTCGAAAAATTAGTTGAATAAAAAATGTAAGATATGAAAAGCTCATTATCTCAGAATATGACTATATCAAATGACTCCCTTTATCTTATGAGTGCAGTATTTACTCAGACTAAATATAATGCAGAAGCACTGTGGTAAACTTACGCAAAAATAGCTCAAAATTATTCTTAGAAATATCTGATTTTATCATCACAGTATAATGCTATGATTAATTTTGGTTTCAGAAGTAGTCCCCAAATATTATTAATATAAAAATTCCACAATTTTCGGTGACACCTCTGTTATGAAAATTTCAATTAGAGCTTATTTATCTTAAAACTAGTATTGCTACCCGGCGTCGCTCGGACTAAGCGACCAATAATTATTTAATGTTATATCATTCGACATAATTATATCACAAAATCTAACATCCAAAATAGAGTCAAAATAAAATCACAAACTTTATTTAATTTGATGACAGTCCCATTCTCGCCCATTAAAATGTCCAAATTCAAGGAAAAAATCTAATTTGCTGTCAAAGAAATGTCAAATAATACCTTCGCGTAAATAATAAACATTATTATATTAATAAAGGCCGGGAAAAAGTTGGTAGAAGACTAATTTATTACATTTTGACTAAATGTCTTCGCCGATAAAAATTCAAACATATTTTCTTTCATATTCGTTTTTATGGCAACTTGCAACAACAATGCAAAAGGGAATTACATACCCACATACATACATACGCCGTTTCGGTTTTATATATAAGATTAACAGAAATAAAAAAAAAATCCGTTGATATTGGATTCGAAAAAAGATCATACCAAAATACGCTATACCGATCTGCTACTACATTGCATTTTTTTTAAAATGTGTAGACTGTAGACAAACAATCAAAACAAAAAAAAATAGAAAAAAATACTTTGCAACGATGCTCCAAGTAGACCTACTAAGTGACTTAAATTTTATTGTTACTTCTAAGTTAACATGATTAGTAAGAACATTTCAATTACTTAAAAATTTAAGTAAAAATGTATTTATGATAGTGTATGTTTCGCAATCTAATTCATGCTATTTTGACTCTGGCCTTTAAGAAAGTGAAGCAAAAAAGTTCAGTACAGACAAAAAATCGATCTTAGTGTATCTGTATACCTATATAAACTTTATATCGATATGCTTATACGTTATGTTTGTTGGAATACCAAAACACATTTTTTTAAGTTATTCAGCATATCAAATCGAAAAGAGATCAGTACCGGTTTCGTTTGTCGCGAAGATTTTTATCTGATGAAATATAAAAACATGAGATTTCAAATGAAGGTGCTTGATGGAATTTTAATAACAAATTTGAACCGCTTCAAGTGCCTCAAAATGTCAATAAAAAGAAAATCCGGTATGACGTGACAAAACGCATATAAATGTATAAAATTAAAAT
This sequence comes from Himalopsyche kuldschensis, assembly GCA_028554975.1. Taxonomy (NCBI): domain Eukaryota; kingdom Metazoa; phylum Arthropoda; class Insecta; order Trichoptera; family Rhyacophilidae; genus Himalopsyche; species Himalopsyche kuldschensis. Next base: position 19,327,805 of record JAHFWI010000010.1, on the reverse strand, counting down.
GGTTTAGTATGGTAATTTAAACTTATCAAACAATTGTTGCTCAAATTTAAAGACTCCTTACAAATAAAAATCTTATTGATTGAGTAGGTATTTACTTACGTAGGTAGAACTGCATTATAATACGGTAAGAAAAATAACAATGTATTTTAGTTCTACATAAGTTATTTTATATATTTGTTGATAGCTATTTCGGCTTACGCCTTCGTCAGAACTATCTGTCAGAACTAGTTCTGACGAAGGCGTAAGCCGAAAATGCTATAAAGAAATATATAAAATAACTTATGTAGAACTAAAATACATTGTTATTTTTCTTACCGTATAATAAAAATCTTGATAAAATTTAATACCGTTATATTAATCACAATTATTAAGTCAAAACGTCTAATATACGAGCCCATGAAAGATGAAATGAGCCAAGTCTGAAATGCTGAAACTTTTGAGTTCAATCACATTTTAAAACTACGTGGAAGCTTACCTAATAAATAATCAAAAACATGTTTTTCAAGGTTATTAAGATAGACATTATGTGTGAGATAAGTTCACTGCAAATGTATTATTTGAGCCATTGAGAAGTGAAATGAGGCAAGTAATAAAATGATAATGAAAAAAAAACACCAATTCAGTGTCAAATTTGAATTGTTTTAATTTTGTACTTTTCCTTGAGTTTTGTCACTAACGACCCGGGTTACGCCCTTCGGCATCTTCAGGCATTCCAAGTGCACGGACGTACTTGAACTGTCAGTTCTACCAAGTAAAAGATGATAATATATTTTTTGTCATAAACAATACATCAATTAGAATGATCGTAGTCATTATAAGTTTCAAGCTAAGCCAAAGATGTTACGAGATTCTAAAAAGGTCTCCCATTAATTAATTTGTATTAACTGTCATTTCAAGTACATCCGTGCACTTGGAATGCCTGAAAATGCCGAAAGGCGACACCCGAGTCGTTAGCGACAAAACTCATGGAAAAGTACAAAATTCAAACAATTCAAATTTGATATTGAAATTCCATCAAGCACCCTCAGTCGAAATACTTAATTATACGAATTCAGTGTGTTTTTAATAATCTCACTTTACTTTTCAGGATTTTTTAAAGCCTGAAGAATATGAAACTGTGCCTAAATATTTTTTTACAAGAATGCTACTTGTCTCACTCCACTTTTCAGGGGCTCATATTTCTGGTAACCGGACAAATCAGAACATGACAATTCAGAACATGACGTTTCAGAACATGACAAATCAGAATATGACAATTCAGAACATGACAAATCAGAACACGACTTTTCAGAACATGACATTTCAGAACAAGACTTTTCAGAACATGACATTTCAGAACATGACATTTCAGAACAAGACTTTTCAGAATATGACATTTCAGAACATGACATTTCAGAACAAGACATTTCAGAACAATCGGCCCACGGACACCGTCCGAGCGCGCTCGCTTTATAATATTGGGTTTTCACATACATATTTGTCTATAAACAATTTAACTTTTTTAGTAAAATATAAACATATCGAGATCGACAATAAAAATTATTAATTAATAATAACAACATAATTAATAATTTTTAATGTTATTATTATGTGTATAAAAATTCTGTGCAAGTCGATCTCATGTAAAAATATTATATAAATGTAAATTTTAATCTTAAGATTTTTTGTTATGATATTTTTCCGCTAGAATAAGCCGGTGTTAAGACTGTTAATAAATAAAGACCTATTATAAAACTAAAACCTTCGTTATTTTGCCCGACAAGATCCCACATCATATATAATATACATATTTGTGCCAGCCCAACGAATGAATTTTAAAATGTACAACTAACTACAATAGTTAGTGAACATTTATTTTAATTCTCATAATTACAGTTATTTTCTTGTTGTGGCAGCCCTATTCATAATTGTAAATATGTATGTGAAAAACCCAATATTATAAAGCGCCGTGATGTTGTTCTGAAATGTCTTGTTCTGAAATGTCATGTTCTGAAATGTCATATTCTGAAAAGTCTTGTTCTGAAATGTCATGTTCTTAAATGTCATGTTCTGAAAAGTCTTGTTCTGAAATGTCATGTTCTGAAATGTCATGTTCTGAAAAGTCGTGTTCTGATTTGTCATGTTCTGAATTGTCATATTCTGATTTGTCATGTTCTGAAACGTCATGTTCTGAATTGTCATGTTCTGATTTGTCATGGAACCCATATTTCTATATCTGGCTAGGCGATACCTTATTATAAGGTAGCTTTTATTTGACAAAATATATTCAATCAATGAAAAAAATGCAATACGAATACATTTTCCCCGTTACAGTATAAGTTCTTCAACTATATTGCAGGTAGTAAGTGAGTGCGGATGTAATACAAAATAATATTATTTCACGAAAGAATTTTTATTTGAATTTTTCTCTCGCTTTTATTTGGTCATGGAAAGTTTGTTTTTCCAGCGACGATTCAATTATGTGAATAAAAATATAAAAAAAATGTTATCGGTTGCAACGCAAATGTACGCTTTGCTAACCGGAAAATGGAGACGGAACTATTATAAATTACTGTGGATCCAAATTTTCGTTAAAGTTGTATAAGAAGTTCTTTAATATTGTCAAAAAAATCGACTTTTATATTCACTCGGTTTCCGAATAACGCTTTTAAATTGAGGATTAAAACTATTAATAAATTTGTATCGAAAAAGATATTAACCGTATTTCCATATGTATGTATAAAAAATCATTCGCGTTATACTAGGGCAGTAGAAAATGAAACTTTTGTGTTTTTCCTCCAACGAAACATATTTGATTTATAAAACTATTTTGCAACACGGTAGAAAGAGAGGCACATTCGCGTGACACGTCCTGACAATGACACGCGCACACTAACGTAATGATAACGTATGAGTTACGCAGTTAAATACTCTCGGGCCTTCGTTTGGGTTGGACTATTCGGTCATTTGCTGATGTTTTTCATGTTTAAGTAAATTAGACTGCAATCATACTACATTTTGACTTGGATTGGTTAAAGCCATTTCTATCAGTATTAAAATAAAAATAATAAAAAAAAATTTGTACTTTTTCAACAAAAAAAAAAAATATATGGGATCAGGACTGGTTTCGCTCATGTCGAGCATTGTCAACTGATAAGAAATACAACAAAAAAGTTTAAGTAGTAATTACCACGTGTGACCAACAATTGGTATGATAACTGAGAATATAAATTGAAGCAAAATGTAAGAAAAATAGATTATAATTAAAATGTTGAAGACTACTTAGTAATGCCAGCTATTACATCAAAAATCGATTAGTATGAATAATAATTAACATAGTATAAACAAAAATAAGTGTATTTAATGAATCTTAATGTCTATAATCCACGTGAAGTGCTCAATCCAACGACAGTTCTAAGAAAGGAATTAAAAGGGGGGAATATCATTTCTTATAAATAAAAGAAAACAATATGAAGCAGAAATCGAACGAAATAAAAGTATACAGATAAAGAAAAATAATTATCTAGAATTAGGTTAGTAAAATGAGTATAACAAAGGTGAAGAAACGAAAACCAATTGATCTTTTAATAAATTAGAGTTAGGTAAGAATTTATGTCGATTTATTTATAGGATCTCTTGTTTATCGAGTTTTAAAGAATTATTGTTAACATGCAGGAAATAAAGTTTTTAGAGATATCAAATGTATTCTTATTTAGGAACAAATGGTTCCCAAATGACAGGGAACACCTTGAAAGTGATCTATAATTATTTTTAATTTTCACATGCCTTAGAATCTTAAGAACATTATATAGATACTTTCGATGGCTTCGGCGGTAACTTTGTGGAAGTTCATTTTAATCAGACTTGTAATTTAGAAATACTCTATCGAGTAAAAAAAAAGGCTTAAAGATGAATAGTCTAGAATTTTTATAAATAAATAAAACTCTTAATAAAAAAGAAATATTATTATATAATATTCTTATAGGACAGGTTGCTCGCATTACTTACATTGTTTCCAATTAATAGAGTAATCACTAACCTATCTGATTGATTGCTACTGATTAGTTTATATTTTCATAGTTTGTAATTTTTAACGTCATTAGAAATATGTTTATTTGTTTGCTTTGTTTCGATTCTATAACCCCCTCCCTTGCTTCCCTTATAAGGAAAAAATCCCAATCTGATTGATTGCACCTCATTAGTATCATTATCTGATTGCATTGTTTTGATTCTATAACCCCTTCCTTGTTTCCTTTCGAAGGAAAAAAACCCGTAATCCATTTTGTAATTTCATAATTTAAAATTTTAGAATCAATCTTGCTTCATTACTTAAGCAAACTTTGCGATAGTAAGTCTGAAGATGCCTCTGAAAGAGGCGAAAAACGTGTCACAGTTAGTAGCACAATACGTGGAATAATCAAAATTATTTTAAGTTATTAGTTATTCAAATACTGCTGCTTTGATTTCTAACATGAACATCGAATAAACTGACAACCGTTTCTGTAGAGCTAAACAAGTGTTTAATTGTTTAATTCTTGATGTAAAAGTTGTTTTAAATTTTATATTAACATTATAAAGCACTATTTTACATGATGTATGTATATTGACTATACTTCACCAGAGCAGAATGTATTTTGGTACTGTAAGGGAATGGTTAAAAATAATCAATGCTACATATGTAAAGACAACATGATGAATGACAGACGGAAAAAAACGAATTGTTGATCTTTGAAAAAAAGGTATAAACATCATACAAGTCTATTGTTACGGTCGCTATAGAAGCCAACACATCAAACCTTGAATGTATTTTGTTTCATATTTTAATTTTTCATTTTAATTCACCTCTACATAGATATGCCGCGTTATCTTCAGGTAAAGGTGGTAAATATTATAAACTATAATTATGCGTGACATTTTCATACTTTCCCACAAACTTTGAACTTATCCAGAAACAGGATACAGTGCGCTGTGTGAGAGAATAGTTTACTTATAGTTATTTGAAAACTTCATACTTTAACAACTAAAAGCAAAGTTGAGCGATTGATTTTCCACTTGTTCTTGAAAAATACTGTCAAACTACTCTCATAATTACTTGTATTTTGTTCTACATCATTAATAGATATTTTCAATGTATGTATGTATAATATTTCACATTGAAAAATACTTTAAAGTTGCAACTGTCTTGGTGGAAAGGCATCATTTAAAATAAAACACGCAAAAAAATACAAATGTTGTGTTTTATTTATTTAAAAAAAAAGTACAGTCAATTCGTGTAACTTTAGACTTCAATATAACATCGGACAAAACTTGAGCAAGTACCGTTTATTTATTTTTCTGCTGACTAGTAATCGTGATCATTCTTGCGATTGATGAATATAACAAATCGATATTTTGTCTTATACCTACGTGGTCAACAAAAAGAGCCACATTCACCTCTCAAATTATTTTTATCTTTTTATCATATTTTGTAAAATAATCCAAAAAAACTATGAAAATATACGACTTTTTTATTTTTACGAAACAGGTGGCTTCTTTAATGCCAGGTGTTACGGATAGGGAATGGGCAAAAGGTTGTAATTTTTTTAATAAATTCCATTAACAGACTATCCTTCTTTGTAAAAGTTCAATTCAATGTCAACAAGCTGGATGATTCAGCTAAAATTCGCTCATCGAAAGTGGTGGTGTCCAATGTTACCCAATTATAAATTTAATATAGTCCGCCCGTAAAAGCAGCTTTAAGTTATTTTTTCTTGTATTTTCATAATATTGGAATTCAAAATTATATAAAGGAAGTGGTAAGAACACATAATAGTCTAAAAAATGAAACTTACTCTATCTGAAGTGTCCAAAGTTACCCGAATTGACTGTATAAATTTTACGTTTATTACTACCGAGGAATTTGACACTGCCGTTCTTATCTAGGCATACCTTATATAACAAAAAACAATTTAAGTTAAGGAAAACAAAGTAATAATTAAGGTTTATTTGCATATTCAAAGTTAATGTTATGTACATAATGGACTCAAAAACATTGTCAAGATTACAAAAGACACATCAGAGATGTTAACTTGAAATTGTTTGTTTCTTGAAAGCATTTGTACTACTTAATGTAGCAAAAAGGTGTACCACAGTAATCATGTTAATATCCTTAAACAAAATAATTGAGGCATAACAACATATTTTTGTTTTGACATAACACGACTTTTTTAAGGGTTTTGATTTTCAATCATCGAAAATTTATCTCTCCGAGAGGATGAGAAATTTTTCCGCTTTGTAAAAATAAATTAAAGAAAACTTGAATTTGGAAAACGCTCTGTTTAAGTATTGAGATAATTTTTCAATTGTGAAATATATTTTTTTACATAATAAATTGGCTAGTTAATAAGATTTGAGTAAATTAATCAATTTTAAATATGTTGACGTTTATCACAACTCATTTTAATTGTATTTTAATGATTAACTATTGTAAAATAATGACTTTAAGTTAACTTACGCTCATCATCTATTATAATCAAGTTAGAAGAATCGGATATTTGTTTTTATTTCGAGATTAGTTAGAATAATATTTTTAAAAAACTCAAGAGATAAACTATTTTATAGATTTATTTGACTGTTACAAATCGACGACAAATTTCCATAATATTTAAAAAATAAATTGGAATCGTTTGAATTTTATAATTTTCGTTGACCCAAGTTTCGTCATTCCGCATCTTCATGCATTTCAACTGCATGACTGAACTTGAACATCGTCGTGGAAAATTCAAACCGTTCAAATGTCATCATGCACCTTCTGCTGATATCATCGATAATACATGAAACGTTTGAATAATTTAACTACAGTCTTGACGTATAAATTTAAGAAAATGTTTTAATGTTTTGTTTAATTAATTTTAAGCCATGAAACGGTATTCTAAAAATAGCTTGTCAAGCCATAGAGTAGCCTTTAATCGACTTTGAATATTCATTGCTTAAACCTATACTAAAAGCGAAAAAATGTGGCTATGCTTGCAAAATTAAAAATTCTATCATTTTAATCCTTATTTAATAGGTGAAACTATCGCTACTTTATGGCTTAGTAAGTTTTAGGAAAAAATAGTAGTAAATCCCGTTTCGCAGCTTAAGAAATTTATTAGAAAAAACTGTGTGCACATATCTAGCCTTTTACTCGTACAGTTTGATTATGTTGATATGTCTCTATCAGTACATGTTATTAATAAGCTTGAAACACTTACAAAAAATACTGCCGTATTCAATTTGGACGTTTTGTAGTTTTGTCTAAAGAAAAAAGCTTTTCGTAGTAAGAACATAATTATATGAAGCTTAGTCCAATACCAAAGAAAAGTCACATTTTTTCTTTTCAATATTCGAGTCGTGCCAATTAGTGAAACAAAGCTAACGGTATCAAAAAAACCAATATCAGTTCATCCGCGTATCAGAAGGACAATAATGAAATAGCAACATACTGCTTAAGCTGCGAAATCTCGACAGGAAAAATGGGCAAAAAAATCATCGGACGGAATTACTTTCCCAATTTTCGTAAAATCCATATCACGGTGTCGCCTCTTGGCGCCAATAATAAAATAAATGAAATTTCTGAGCCTTCCCCAGGCCGTGCCAAAAAATAGGATCTCGGCATTTCTGCTGGCGCAAGAGCCTATCTTAAATATTTAATTAAAACGTTGTACTTGGTACCTGATGGCATGACCCTAACGCATTGTACTAAGTAGAAGGTTTGTATTGTATTCCGAAAACAAGGCAGAAATTAAAAGATTTTTTTGCTATCAGGGCTCGGCTGCAGTTATTTCATAATATTTTTTGGTTTATGAAATTTACGCTTGCAATGTTATGCGGCTTGATTGACATTACATTGAATACATGTATCAATAGATTTTAAGGCAACTTTCAATGTGTTCACTATCATACTCAGGGGAATGGCGTAATATTAACCTTCGTAGGACTATCCTTGAAAAATGACTCTCAGGCCGAAGGGGGGGTAAAAAAAGACCCCAGTGTTCTGGCCTTATTAGCATAGACTGCAATAAAATAATCATTGATTATGCTTTGACGTATATTTATACATCTTTCTGAAAAAAATATATGTAAATCCCTATTTTTCCTATAATTATTCATATTTAAGTCGCGCATTAAAACGCCGACGTTTCCATTCCAGCTATGGTCACGTTCTCTTATCGCTTATGGGCGTGAAATTTTATGTTAGCGCTTCCCAAAAATTCCGTACATTGACAATTAGACTGAAAAATTCCGACTTCTTGTCTTTTTTTTATCCATAACGGCCAATAAATATCTTTTTTATTCTGCAAAAGGTGTAAAAAACTATGATTTAAAAATACCAAAAGTTTAGACATCGTATCACTAGTATTAAGATAGATATTTAATGTAAAGTAGCTGTTGGGACAAAATCTATACTGTTCGGGATGGCTAGGTTAATACTGATGTTAGTTAAAATAGTTACTTATTTTTTGTACTTCATTCTCTCAAATAAATTTCATCTTTTAGAATCAGGTAGGAGTTGAATACTCTAATCCATCACTTTTAAGGTGTCCACTGTCAATACTTGGTGGAATGGCATTATAATAAAAATAGTAAAACATTTTTACTACTTATTCCACATAAAATTTATTGGATCAGGACCGATTTTGCTCATGGTGAACATTTTCAACTTAAACAGCTGATTTAATGGACTTTATAAGTTGATAATGCTCGCCATGAGCGAAACCGGTCTTTATCCAATACATTTTATGTGGAATGAGTACTAAAAATGCTTTATTATCTCTACTCTAATCCAAGTTTTTTTCTATGTTAAATAAGTAAATGGATTGAAAATGTCATTTGAAAAGTCCAAACCCTTGGCCGTGAAATTAATTTGGAATATCGAGCGTCTCGATAACTACAATTTCCTTTTGATTATTTATTAAAAGTGACTGAGCAAATTACAGTTATTCTGGAAACGCTGTCGTTTTCTTGAAGCTTGTTTTCTTAAGAAAATATTTTCTATTCTTCTACAGTGTTGAGTTTGAAATCGTATTTTAAATGTTCTTAAAAAAATAAATTACATTGTAACCTGATGAATATTTGTGTACTTGATGTTATATTCAGTTTTTTCTTTTCAGTAACGGGCCGCGTTGGGTCAGTAATGTTCTAAAAGAATGCTAAGAATAATAACAAGCACTTAAAAAATCTTAAGTCCGTGGCTTAAATTTTACGATAATACACGATGCTCTTACCTGTTATGTTTTACGTCGCTTTATCTGATATGCGACTAATTCTGAGCTTTGAAAAGCTCGCAAAGCCTTAAAAAGCGTATGAAACAAGTAAAGCATCTTTGAAAAGAGCTGTATTAGTAATTCTGAAACATATTTTAGTTGAAGTGTTTTCCTCTGTTGAAATTCATAGCCGTAAATGTATTAAAAACTTTTTAAAAAAACTGTTGTGATAAAGGAAAACGGCACAGTTTAAAATAACCTAGCTGAGCGTAAAATTCTCCAAACTGATGGGCCGTGTAAACTGGTTTTCGAGAAAGTTTCCTGAAATCTTATCACTTTTCAATTTAAAAGTTGGTTTATGCCTGCCTTTATTGTTTCTCTACATAACAACTTACTTAATTTGGTAAAAGGTTTATACAAAGAAACTCGGATGTAAAATTTTCTATCACAGTAAATAACAATGTTTTCCCTTTTATAAAACCATTCCTCTGTTTTCTACTTTCACGCTTTTCTATCTGGCCGGGCTTTGATCGACTTCGGCATATTACTCGATTTTTTTTCTGAACCCTGTTCATAATCTTGACAAACTCTTGACAATAGACATAAATGCGCTCTTAAAAGCAAACATTTTTTCAAAATTGCTCTCCATTTTAGTCACGGTTATTAAAACTGCTTGGTTGATTAATTTAGCATTGCCTAGAGAAATAGACACTTTTTCTTTGAACTTTGTATTAAGTAACTATTTTTTTATTACATTTGTCCTGATCTAAATAAATTCAATGTAGAATAAGTACTTAAAATGAGGTGTTTTTTATTATAATGCCATTCCACCAAGTGTTGTCAGAAAGCACATTAAGAATGAGAAAGATAACATTTAAAATATACGAGATGGTGTTATCGAACATAACGATAAACGATCAATTCAGCAAATGTATTTACTCTTCATGTTTTTTGCCATGCACTATGGTGCTTTAAAATAAAACAACTGCGATTTTTTCAACCACTTAGTTGAAATGATATTAAAATCATGTTTATCGAGAATCTGCCGTGGTGGTTAAGTTTGAATCCTCTCATATGGCATATTATTCTATTTTTAATTTTTGCCAGATGAAGAGTTCTATGTATTTTTCAGATCGTCGATTTTTTGACAAAAATCCTTTTGAACGCCAGAAAATATCTTAACTGACGAATACCGAAATTAAAAAAAAAAAGCTCCACTTAATTTATTCATCATTTTTTTATGTATATTTTACTATATTTTTCATGTAACTTACAATGTATGGAACAGATGATGTTATAAATCCTTTTGCTCTATTTACATCTTGATTTCAGGAACGGATATGAAGCTGGTAGGAATGAAATAATAATAACAAACATCCATGCATTTGAATATCAAGCCATAAACCAATTGAAAAAATCGGCATTTTTAAATTATATAGTCGGATGTATAACCCTTAAAAAAAGCTTTTATGTAGTGAAAAAACTGAAAAACACTGTCCAATTCCATATAGAGGTCTTCAACATTTTTATTATAGTCAATTTTGCTTCGATTTATTTACTTAGTTGTAATACCAAATGTTTGTCATACCTGTAAATCTCGCCTAACTTTTGTATAGATAGCAAGTTTTTTTAATGATTAATGAATTAGAAAAAGAAGTAGTCCACATCTATTTATGTAGATAGCTTCAGTACCGTAATGCCATTGGTAGCCACGGCGTATACCGTTACAAATATTGAAAAATATATAAAACTCTTCCAGTCAGAATTATAATGATATGGGCATCTTTATACTGTTTCTAGAAAAGAATGGTTTTTATTTCATTAGTCAAACTTATTGATTTTTGATGCTATAGCTTGCATTGCTAAGAGGTCGTCAACATTAATATTATAGTCTATTGCTTGCATTTTGCTTCAATTTATTTGCTTCTATGTAATTGTTGCTTTTTTGTACAAATATCACTGTTTCGTTGTATTTTTTATCAGTTAATAATGCTCGGCATGAGTGAAACCGGTCCTGATCTAATAAATCCAATGTGGAATAAGTATTTTAAATCTGTTATAATTTTTATTATAATGCCATTCCATCAAGTATTGACAGGGAGCGCCTTAAAAGTGATCAAAAATATACTATTAAATTGTATGGCTGATTTTAGGGATGGATACCTTCATGTTGAATACGGCGCGTATTTAATAAATAGCTTGACGTCGTTCCAGCGGAGAGTTATGCGAGAGCCTGGGGACAATTTCATATTATATTAAAAGTATTTTATGCCCAAGGATTAAAATCATAATTTACCTCTAAGGTTTTTCACTCCAAACGCTCGTGACTCGAATGTTCAGCTTAAAAGGCAGCCACAATATAATAAAGGTTTTATGAGAACATGCTCGGTAACGTATTATGGGCTAGTTAAAATAACTTTCAATTGTTTTTTTTGGTTCTTACTTTTCTCTTCACTAAAACGATGTGAGTATGTTAACCGGTTTCTCAGTTTTCTAGCATTTTTTTACTGGTGTGATTAATTGTATGTACATTAAAAGATGTCTTGCTGAAGATTCTCTTACACGCAAAGAAAGATATGAAGAAAATACACAAAAAACCCCTTACGATAACAAATGTTAACGGTACACGTAGTAGGGTTATAAGACTTGGTGTACTGTGAATATTATAGCTCTTTGAAGAATTAAATTGTTAATCTACTGGTGATAAATTTCCAAAGTGTAACATCTCACGTGGATGTTGTTTGTGATATATTTTTTTATGAAATATATCTTTTAAAACATTTTCTTTTTCTTAGCAAAAAGATTCCCACTGTTATCCAATGTCTATATTTAAAGGTTTTTACTTAGGATTTTTGCTTAAGACTAAGTATTTTTTTAATGGTTACTGAAGTGGTAAAAGAAGTTGTCCACATCTATTTATTTTACAATGTAAAACCGTGACAGAACCGTTAGGACACTGGTGGCCGCCACGTACGGACATCGCGAATACCGTTACAAATATTGCTAAATATGTAAAAAGATCTTCCAGTAGAAATTCTAACGATAATTTTATTTGCATTGCTAGTGGCATCTATACACTGTGGTTAGGTTAGGTTAGGTAAGGTAAGGTTAGGTTAGGTCTACACACTGGTTAGAATTTTTTTTTATTCCTTCATCAGTCAATCTTATTGAAACAAATGCTTTTTTTTAATTACAACTTTATCATGAAAGATAAGCGAGAACTGTTTTAGATAATTTCGATTCCCAAATCGACCTTGCATAATATATAAAGTAAGAAGACTCATTCGAAGTTTTTCTTAATACGGACAAGATTTGAATGAATGGTTTTTTTATTGGATGCGCTACGGTAAGGAGTTGTCTGGAAAATTGAGTCAATGATTTAATAATAAAACTATTATAAATTCACAACATTTTTTTCGTCGTTGACAAGCCTCAAAAGTATGAGTGAAAAAAGATTGAGTGGTGATAAAGCTTGTGTGGTATTTCAATCAATCAAGATTATACTGGTCATCAATAGAATATTTGAGAGCTTTTAAATTATTCATAATGCATAATGCATAATATGCATAATGAAATTCAATTTTTAGGTGGTGTTCAAATTTTCTTTCACAAAGAAAATAAAAGTAATAACCTTGTGATGGGACTAGGGCTAAATTTAAAAAAAATCTAAAAGCTTTAAAAATGCTCTGTTTGAGCAGTACGATAAAATGGTAAGACATAAAAACGCGCATTATATTATAGATATTGAAATAAATTGATGAAAATATTCATTAGTGGGTTCCGATATTCGATCATGAAATCAATTAAGGGACAAATGAGGGGTTTAAATGCATAACCGCCTCTCTCCACAAAGTCAAATTGTTCAGCAATCGGAAAAAACGATTTTAATCTTCAAGTATAATATTAAAATAATTTGCAAAGGGAACACAAAACGTTTGTATGGTGACAGGGCGGTAGATCAGTGTTCCCTGGCTCGTGATTGGTGCATTTAAATTGTGGCGGTTTTGAACTTAACATATGGTGGAGAGAGCCGGTTATGCATTTGATCGTCATTTTCGATGTCGATTTTAAATGGCTTAGAGGTAATTTTTCGTTGGTTTGAAGATTGGAGGGCATAGAACGTAAGAACGGGATCATTAATCAATCATTATCTCAAAAATGATAATATATGGATAGAGGCGGTTATGCTTTTACACCCCTAAAATCGTGGATCATTATTACCCACACGGATACTTTTATGATAAACAATCTTTTGTTTTCAAAAAAAAAAAACAGTTTGGTATGGTTGTAATTTAAAGAATAATTAAGGATTTCGACTGACAGTACTTGATCGATCAGCCACTCTTATATTCGTTCGAGATGTTTTCCTAATGAAGGACTTACGGCAGTCACTACACTGTAATCTATAAATGCCAGATTTGTTTTAATATTTATGGTATCTTTATTATTAATTAATAATTGACCTGATGAATTCTTACAAAAGAAAGCTGGTCTAATACTTTTACAGCGCTGTTTCCTAATCTTTGAAGACGCCGAAAGACGAATCCCGGGTCGTTATCCACAAAACTCATGAAAAAGTAAAAAATTCAAACAATTCAAATTTAATTTAAAGAAATTCCATAAAATTTATATTCAATTAAATATTTAATAACTTCCACATTTCACTTTCGCTCATGGGGAGCATTGTCAACTGACGATCAGTCCTGATCCAATAAATTTGATGTGGAAAAAGTACTAAAAATGTTTTATTATTTTTATTATAATGCCATTCCACCAAGTATCGACATTGAACACCTTAAAAGTGTTCCACATATATTGTGCTATGTAATTGCATAATTTTAAAACGATAGAAAATAAATAGAAGCAGAAGAAGAGTTATTTATTTAAAATTAAGAAAGGCAAAGATGAAACAATTGGTGTTGTATGACGTTGGATGATCAAACATTAATGAAATCAAATAAACAATGCTTAAAATGTTTATGAATTCTAAAGAAAGAGTGTTCACTGCGTGAATCAATAATTAATCACACATTTAACATAAATTAAGTAAGCCATAATATGAAATCTTAAAATACCATTCACAGCATAAACAGGTGAGAAATTTTACTATATATCTGCGAAGCTCTTAAAAAAAAATTAATATTGTAGATAAACAATGCATTTTGATTAATACACAGTTCTGTATTTGTTCACAATTTTTTTATGAAATGCAGGAAGAAATATGATTTGTTATTACAAACAACAAGACAACGATTGCTTATTAAAATGTATTTTTAAAATCTTGTCAGCTCATGTTTTACAGGATATTTCTCGAGCTTTATATTATCTACAAATGTATGTTGCACGTACAGTGGTGTTGCAATATTATAAAGAACTCATGAAAGAAACATAAGATATTAAATTGATTTATGATTTCTTTTGAAAGTGCTTTGATAGAATTGCTATATGAAATAAGGATCGCTTAAATTTGTGAATATCCATGCGATTTGTTACTAACGACCCAGGTGAGCATCATTGAGCATTCGAGTGCACAAATAAACTTGACTTACGCTAAGTAAAAAGTTTTAACCGAACTTAAATTAAAAGTTATTGATAGCAATCGGATTTATTTTACTCATGCTAGGTATTTGAAATGACAGTTACTTGAAAATTGGGAATGATTTCTGATATTAGAGTGAGTATGTATATCCGAGATTGTTATTTTAAGAGTAATATTATTTAATTGTTTGATTACTGTATTTTTTACAAATAAAGAATACAGCTACAAGGGTGAATTAAGATGGCCTCATTTTTTTGAATGGAGGTTATGCCCAATATATAAATACCGAACAAAATATCGAATGGAGCGAAGCCCTCAAAAGACTTGGATGATGTTGAAGAATAATTACACAGTCATTAACTGAATCGTACTATATGATTAAAAGTAGCGATACAAAGTTCTTTAATGTTCTCCAATACTAATAAGAAACTCATTATAATCGTATTAAACTAAGAAAATTTGTAAAATGATTGTTTTCTATCAAGCCAGGGTACTATGTAATTATTTGTAATAGTTGATTACTTTTCTACGTTATGTTTTTTTTTATCGAAATGTCTATTTCAATCATGAAACTTTCTTTGTTCATAATTTCAACGCAATTATTATTTTATTACAGTTTTAATTTTGCACGTCTCTGTTTCATTATAATACAAACTCAGTCAAGCCAGTCTGCTATTGTTTGCCGTTTAATTAAGAAAGACTATGCACAGAAAAATAATACCGAGAAAAGACTGCGGAATAAAAAAAAAAACGATATTACTATTTCAACATGGCTATTATGCCGAGATTCAAAATTCTTCATGGTGAATTGTTAGCCGACATTGTTATCGCGAACTGATTTTTATGATCAGATAAAAAATGGGTTGATCGAGCTTTTCTTTTCAAAACCGATTTTAAGCTTCGTTTAATATTGAAAGCTCTTTGGGAAGCAATCACTTATGTTATAAAATTTCCTCGGGCTGCTCAACGCACTTCTCGTATCCATTATCACTATTCAGGAAAATGTTGCTATATTTACTGAGTTATTTTGTGAAATGAATTATTGGGCGTGAAGGTTATGGAAAAATATATTTTGGCTATATTAAAACATTGATCAAATTATATATTTGATTATTACGTTGAGTACGTTTAAACAGTCAAATATAATTTCTTTCAATCTTATTGTCTAATCTTAAGTAAATGTGTGACATGTCTTATGTGAAAACTGTATAAGAAATGAAATCGTTATTTATATAAATTGTAAAAAAGATTTAAATAATCCCCATTTATGTTGTAAGCTGCTTTTAATTTTGCTCCTCACGGAGCTTATCTCAACATATATTTTTCTACAAGAACTGCCTGTTACTCAATTGCTTAACCTCTCTTTTTCAAAGAGAGTAGGGATGGAAAGGATACGAGAACTAGGACAGGACTAGTGATTAGCTAATAGTTGTCACTATGCGTCACTCTTTAGGATAGGAAGGGTCGGAAGGGATTTTCAACAACACAAACACCCATGCATTTGAACAGATTTATCGACTGAAAAAATCCGCTCGTATCGGGAATCGAGCCCGGGTGGTCCAGCACGCAAGCCAACAACGTTGACACTGCGCCACAGACCGGCTTTTAATAATACAAAAAAAAATGTTCGTATGCTATAAAAGGGACAACCTTTTTTTGTTTCATTTGTTGAATTTTCGAGGCAAAATTAATGTACGTTGAATGTATTTTACCACTTGGTTAATACTCGACTATATCAGTTGCATGTTCTTTAATCTTGTGGTAAGTGATTTATTTTATTAATAAGATGTTCTGAATTCATGTTTCTGCTATGTCAAAATCGATGATACGATCGAGAAAAAATCTCATATGGTTAACACTAGCGTTAAACATGCCATAGCCGAATGTAGTTGAGTCATTATAATGAATCAAATAAAAGAGAACATGATACCATAATAACCGTGGGTACAAATGTTTCCGAACTAGATTTACTACCTTGGTATTACTATTTTCTTCTTGAATATGTTGACATATTGACAATGTAATGTGGCCAATAAGGCTTACCCAAGGAATGACATGATATTATTTAGGATGGCATGCTGTGTGTCAATCTCATGTGCTTAAAGTTTGATCATACATTCATTTGTATGTGAATTAAAAATATACCTGACATATTCTATTTCTCTCTTCCCAACCACGTTCTACTATATCGAGGCTTTCTAAGATAAAGCGAATTGAAACTTTGAGATCTTTTTAAAGTTCACCGTTATGCTAGGGGTGGTACAGTGATGTTAGAGTCTACAGAAGTGTCACGTTGTGTAGAGTAAATTGTCTCTCGATCCAGTTTAAAGTTTTTAAATTGAGCAGCTGCAATGAAAGCTTCTACTATTGCCACGTTTCTGCAGAATTAAAATAAGTATATAATTCGTCTTTTATTTAATTCATTTAAAGTACAAACAATACATGTTAATATAAAATTCTTATTAATATAGAATAATTCTCAACGTAAAGAATATTTGTTTGCTGGAGCACGAAGCAAAAAATTGAATTTGGTTTTCGGCGAAAAGAAAAAGTGGGATTATATTAAAAACTATAAAGAATATTTTTATTTGTGCTGATTCCAGGTATATTATTTTACTATATTCATGGTCGGTATCGCTGATCGTGGATATTAGCAAGTGGTTTCCGACTTTATCACCGGTTGATAATGCTGGAGATAAGCGAACCGGTCTTGATTAGTATGTGAAACTAATATCCATTTCTATTCAGTATGTTGAAAGGTTGCTTATATTTCATGTTTATTCTACGTATTGTGTGACTATTAGTAACACGTGTTTTACTCTTTCAGAGATTTCATCAGGCTTACAACACTATAGTTCCAAGATAAAAGGAAAAATTTGTGAAATTGAGTTATGAATGCCATTTGCTAAATGTTTTTTAAAGCTATAGCTAAACAATAACAAAATATCCTTTAATTAAAAAAATCGATAAAATTATGGCTATATGGTCACGGCACAGAATTCCAATCATCTCGAGCTAAGCTCAAAAAATTTATTGTGGATTATTATAAAATTTGGATTCAAAATGATTAAATCTGAAGAATATTACTGATTATTGTATGAGTTCTGAAAGAAGAATTTGTTTTTTAATATTATCCCATAGTAAAATTATTCTTTTTATTTTAAACAAATAATAAACTCATGAGACTGTCTCAATCTGTATAATATTATTATTTGTGTCGTTTGTGGTTGCATTTTTGCTCCTGTAAATTAAAAATTACTCGATTTCATACTTATCGCGAAGTATTCGTTAGGATCTTCTATTATAATAAATTGAAAAATTAAAGACGAAACATTTAAAAAAAAATCGTAAACCTTACATTCATTTCCTTAAATGTACTGATTTTTGCTCACATTTCTGTCCCTCCACCCAGAGCACGACACTAGTGTCTCTCTTGTCACAGCCATCTTATTTATTTATTCATGAAAAGTTAAGAACAGTTCGATTAAGCTAATTTTTGTCTAAAATAGATATTTTTTTATTATTTAAACACACAAATGGATAGAAAATATTTTTTTACAAAATATCGTACATGAGATTACCTGAAAACTGCCGATACGTTTACTTGAAAGGTTGAAAAAAAGCGACAAAAAATCCATACAATGATGTAACAAATAATTTGGACTTTTCTTGAATACGACCATTCTTTACCGATTATGCAATAGTCATGTAGGCAATGAGTCGTGCGAATTGCTTTAACCGCAATCTACGAAAATAGGACTCGATCGACTCGCCTTTTATATGGGTACCGCTTATTGTCAGGAATCACTAGGCATGAAAGTTGCTACGCCAAATGAAGATTGATTATTTGTTATTATCATACATTTTTTATGAAAGTAATTTATACAAGGAATAAAAATGTCGCAAAGAAATTTACAAATAAAAAAATATTTTTTGCACTCCTGTTACCTTGCGTTTTATCTGAGACTAATATGAAGAATCCAAATGGTTTATTTTTAAAGTTAAAATCACTCTTTTAAACTTTTTCAGTATACATATATGTATAAGTAAAAAGAACACGACAAGCATCTCGAGAATTTTTATCAGTTGTGCTCAAATTATATAAGGAAGTATAACAATTTTTTTTTTAAAACCCTTAACTCCCTAGCCATCCCGAACAGTATAGATTTTGTCCCAACAGCTACTTTACCTTAAATATCTATCTTAATACTAGTGATACGATGTCTAAACTTTTGGTATTCTTAAATCATAGTTTTTTTACACCTTTTGCAGAAAAAAAATATGAAATTTATTGGCTAGTTAAGCCGTAATCGATTAAAAAAGAGAAGAAGTCGTAATTTTTCAGTCTAATTGTCGATGTTCGCAATCGCTGGGAAGCGCTAACATAAAATTTCACGCCCATAAGCGATAAGAGAACGTGACCATAGCGAGTCATAGATAACATGGACGGAGTGTTTCATATCTGGCAACAATAAAAGGCGATAAGCAATAAGATAAGGTAATGTGTAAGGTAAAAATTCCAAACTTTATTTTGTAATTTTATCATTTTAAAATATTAAAATCAATCTTGCTTTATTACTTAAGCAAACTTTGCGATAGTAAGTGTGAATATGCCGAAACACGTGTTACAATTAGTAACACAATACGTGGAATAATCAAAGATAAATTAAATTTTACATTAAAAATTATAGTCTATTTTGTTTTATTTTACTTTGTGTTGTAATACAAACTTTTCCCATCCCAACCGAAGCAATCGATGTTGACACTCGAACACGGTCCCAACGCTGAATTAATACTGAGTACTAAAATTAACTGTAATGATTTAAGAATGCAACTCGCTACATCATATCGGAATTTCCTCTCACCTGGCCTTGCAGTCAAGGGTTTATGTTTTTATTTTTGTCCTTTCATTCAGATACATCGATGAGCATGACAGTAGTGTCTTTCTTGTCACAGCCATCTACTAAATCGCTTTTTTTTGACTAGCTAACTCGCCAAATGGAAAGATTCGACTGAGGGAGTGGATATGGATAAAGAGTCCAGTTACTATTCCTGTACAATAAATAATTATAATGATGTGATAATAATCAAACTATCTTGAATGCAATAAAAAAGAGAGCATTAAAACCTAAAAGCCTTAAGGAGGTCCCCCCATGTGACGGCTGGTTTTTTTTAGCTTTTTTAGGATTTTTTTTGACGAAGATTAATAACGTAAAAGTTTGAAATTTTTACCATATGTTTATTGACATTTTAACAGTCAGTCAAAATATTTTCATCACAGTGTGTGCTGCTCCACTCCAAATTCACCTATATCGAATAAAAGGTGATAAACGGTCTCCATCCAGCTGGCTGATAACGGCATTTTAATTTATGAAGCTGTAAAAATCGTTTCAACTAGGATCCTTGAAAATGTGGGAAATTGAACAATTGGTATGTTTTTGAAAAATAAAGTTCAAATTTCATGATTTTTTCCGACTATTTTGTTACGTAAAAACAAAATGGCTAAGAATTCTTTCATTATCCTAGTTCAAACGACGACAAAACATGTTTTTTAATCGACCATTGAAACTTAAAATAATCGGTCAACTCGTTCTTAAGATATTGTGGAGATCAGTTAGGAAAACACAGTTTTGAAAAAAGTGCGTTTGAAAGTTCAAATACGATTTAAACTATGAAATCTTAACTCTCCATTAATGCCTGGTCTATAAATATTTTTTTCTTCTTCCTGTTTTAAGTCTTTTGAAGCTGTTTGCTATGCTCTTGCTTAAATTTTGGTTTGTTTCATGAATTGAAATTACATGTGTATTGAAAGTTCTCATGTAACAAGCCGAAGCGTCATCTAACTGCAGTAACTTTCCGATGACTTCAAATATTGAAAAATCACTATATTTTACATGTGTTTAAGAATCATTCACATGGGGGACCCCTTAAATATGATCGCTTCAAAATCGATTTATCGTAAGTCGTTGCTTAATAAATAAATTAAAATGACCGTTACCCAGACCATTACAGAAGGCTAATGCATTTACACCTAAATTACTTTAATTGAAACGAATATACGTTGGATAGCAGTCAATATTATTTTTCATTCCAAGCAATTAATAATATCAAAATTTTACATTTCATACAATATTTTTCAATGCAATTTTAGGTTTTTTTTAGTATGAGCTTTTTTCGCTGATGACTTGGTTTCTCTTTTCGGCATCTTCGAGCATTTCGAGTTCACAAACGAACTTGATCTAAAGCGCTGTATTTACTACGCGTCAGCTTACAATTCAAACGTTTCAAATTTGATATTGAAATTTCTTTCATTTAAAATTGCAGTAAAAATCCTCAATCAATAAATTAGGATATTAGAATAAATAATATGAGAAGATTTATTGTGTATCTTTTATAAGCCAATATATATATATATAGCATAGTAAAGTAAGACTGGGGGGTAAACCGAAATAGCTATCAATTGTATTTTATATAAAATTATATTAGTAGACTTAATATGTATTACGTGCCCGGTCCGTGGTACAGTGGTTAACGTCATTGGCTACCTTGTCAGACCGAGCAGATTTTTTCAGTTGACAAATCGATTCTGCTCAGAAGCAATGGGCGTTTGTGTTTTTAAAAATTCCTTTCCCACCTTTCCGATCCCAAAGAGCGACGAATGACGGCGATTAGCTAACCACTAGACCTCGTATCATTTCCATCCCTAGTCTCTTCGAAAATGGGAGGTTGAGCAACTGAGTAACCAGCAGTTCGCGCAGAATAACATATGTTGAGATAAACTCCTTGAGGAGTCCATATGCTCCAAGTTGGGAGCGGACATGGTTTAAAAAAATTGTACTGCTGTATTTTAGTTGGTAGTTCTACCAAGTAAAAGCCAATTCAATCAATCAGTAAAATGACTTTTTTTTAAAATAAGTATTATGACGTATTCATAAGCAAAAACTGTTATTTTGTCCACTATTATACAACTTAAGGATTATATAGTAATAAATGACGTTTTTGTGTTTAACGTTTATTATTAGTTTGTCAACTTATCTGCTGTTTTATTTTCTTCTTTTGCGAGTCCGATATAAAAGTTTATTTTTTACCGAGTGGTCAACTTAATTTTCTCCGGATGCAGTAGTGATGGTGGTTTAGAATGTTTCTGAACGGGTGGTTTAGCAAATTGGCGTTTGGATTTGTGTTCGAAAGCATGGCTGTTTGTGATGTTAAAAAAATAAGCTCTCACTTATTCGGTCATGGTAAAGTCTTGCTTTGTCCTCGCTTGATCGTTTAATTCTTACACGCATGAAAATGAGAGGTTGAGTGACTGAGAATCAAACAGTTAAGGACTATGAACTTTAAATAATGAGACAGTCTATATGGATGTTTCATCAGCGATTAAATATTACATACAAGAATTATTCTTAATGACGCACCTTTATCCAGCTTTACCTTCTAATGGATTGAATAATGTGAATCTATATATATATAAATGAATGTTTGTCTGTCTGTATTTCCGCTATGGACTACTAAACCGCTCGACCGATCGATGTGAAACTTTGCAAATTTATTGAGTACACTCCCGCAATGGTTTTTAGCATACCAACGTTGCCATACCGTTCACCCGGTGGCTATAAAACTTTGTCAACGTATTGCTTGCACTTGTACAAAGGTTATAGGCATAGTAAAATCACTTACAGTAGGTTTTTTTTATATACAAATCAATGTATTTTCATATTTTATGCACTGTCATACCGTTCCTTTTGGCAACTTATTGTTTCACTGGTGTACAAAGGTTATAAGCATAGTACAATTAAATTTCAGTAGGTGACGCGTGTTTCGTACCAAAGACAATCGGCAAAAGACAAACAGCAAACGTCAAACGGTAAATGTCATCGATACCGATCAATTTTAGTGAAATTAAATCGAAATTATTTATCTTAAATATTGTGCATCCAAAAGCACTTAAATAAACACAAACACTTTCTTTCTTTGAGTGGCATTGCAATGTTTGCTGGGTACCAGCTAGTGAACAATAAAATATCTGAAGGAATTTTTAAAGCAAGTTTATTTTCACCACATTGGCAGCGAGAATGGTTTAAAAAATGAAGTTTTACGAAGCGTATCGTAAAAGCTTACATTTAGACTGATATATAAAGATAATTTATCTAAATATCGACGGCTGGTTTACATAATAACAATTGTACAAAGAACGAATTCAATATGGAGAGTTTACCGTCTGAAATCAGAGAATACTTGCTTAAAATAGGTATATCAACAAAAAATAAAATCAATGATTTATATACACTAGAGAAAAAAATCCAACAATGCATTCAATTCCATTGGATGGTTTTTTTTCAAAGTCTGGCCTTTTATGTGGATTGGTTTGACGGGATAATTTATGGATCGAAAAACTCTTACAGTAAGATTTTGGATGTTATTTTGATTAGATTTTGCGAAAGCTTTTCAATGAAAGCTCGGTTATACTGCATATCGATTTCTTTATGTGTCTTCTTGGCGCATCCAAAGAAGATATTTTATGCAATATTATGCTGCAAATGGTAATGAGATTCAGGAAAGAATAAATGTATGGAGAAAGAAGTGTGATGAGCTTAATTTTAACCTTTCGAGGAGTGACTACTAAGAATTACTGAATCTAATTCAGCATAATCTTGCTTTATAATTTAAGCAAACTTTGCTATAGTAAGTCCAAAGATGCTTCTCAAAGAGATGAAACACGTGTCACGTTATTTAAAATTTCATGTTGAATTTAATTGAATTCATTCTACTGTGTTGAATCAAAGGAACGTCCATATTCCTTCAAAGGTTTAGTCAAAATACACGGAAATTTATTAAAATTAAATACGCATATAGAGAAATGGTGCAAAACTAGCGACCCACGAGTTGCATGCGGGTCGGAATGACCTTTTATGTCCAGTATGAAAAATATCAATAACCTTTGTTTCGTCAGAAATGTTCGCGGACGATGGAAGAACAATTTTTTTTTCTTCCCATATCCGCTCCCTATTTGGAGCATATGGCCGCCAAACGGTGCCTCCAAGATTCTCTGACTCCCGCCAACCTCCTCGCATCTTTCAGGTCATGCCGGCGTCCCTTAGCTCCCCTGAGTACATCCTATGGATGGTCATCAGAGGCCTTCCGCGGCGTCGGGATCCATCAGGTTGATAGAAGAGGCAGGCAGGATTCAGGCTCCCCTGGGGCAACCGCAGCACATGTCCAAGCCAGGTCTATCGTCGCCTTTTAATTTTAGACGTAATAAGGGGCTGGTTTGTCCGCTCTCTTACCTCCGTATTCCTGACAAAGTCAAACCACTGTACTCCTAGTATTCACCGCAGGCATCTGTTTTCGAAACACAGTATACGGTTACCCTGTGCTTTTGTGATGTGCCATGACTCGCAACCGTTAAGCAGCACAGTCAGTATGCATGCGTTGAATAAGTGGCACTTAGTTCTGACCGAGTACAGCCGTGAGTCCCAGGCTTTCCGCATTGAATTAAATGTTGCTCCAGCTATCCCTAATCGGATCGCGAGCTCATTACGCGGGTTGCCATCTCCCGTGATGTGTACTCCCAAGTACCTAAAACCATCGACTCTCATCCCATCGATTTCTTGCCCCGCACTCATCAATAAACAATAGAACAATAAACAATAAAAAAAAATCAAAAAAGTTTTGCGTCAATGATATAGAGAGTATAAATCAATTCTTATACAAAACTATCGTCGATTCAAAAGATCCAAAAAAACAGAAATGTAGCGAAAAAAAATGTATAATTATCGTATTTTTAATGGAAACCTATTGCAGACACATCTTTCCAAGGCAATGTGATGTGCCGTTTTTATTTTATTCGAGGCTTAAGCTAACAAATATAACTGGGGCTTGCAACCTTATTATCGCAAATAAACCTGGATTTATTTTTTAGATCTAAGATATTTTTGATATATATTTTTTTTCTTTTCTTTGAAAAAAAATGAATTGGAATTGGCTTGGTGTTTAAAGGGTTAAGATCAGAATCGGCTGACATGAATCATAACAATCATTATCGAATTTAATAAAAAAAAAAAAAGAGGAAAAAGACTCGTAACAGGATTTGCAACTGTTGTTTAAAATGTCAAAAAATATGTGTTTAAGGAAAGTAAAAATCAATGTCGCTTTTAAAAAACGTTGTAGATTTTTACATTGGGTAGTCATGTTATATTTTTGTAAGCTTCTATTTCAGTCTCGTCGAAAAAAGCCTACTTGAAGATATACGAGAGAAATATATCCTTTGGGATATATTTTTCTCCTAAAGCAATAGTAAAGTAAGTCATATGTATTGAAGCTTATATGTTTATATAAAATGTTTAAGTCGTTTGGATCAGTGACGGCTGGTGACGGGGTGTTGGGGGGTGCAAAGGAAGATTCAACCATTTTTGCAAGAGTTCTTTCCTATTCATTGGATTTTAAAACACTTCTATAGCATGGACTTTCAATTCAGATGTTCGCAATACCAACTGTTTCTCTTCCGTAGTACGGAAAAATAGTTGAATTTTCCTTTTGCACCCCCCAGCA
This sequence comes from Himalopsyche kuldschensis, assembly GCA_028554975.1. Taxonomy (NCBI): domain Eukaryota; kingdom Metazoa; phylum Arthropoda; class Insecta; order Trichoptera; family Rhyacophilidae; genus Himalopsyche; species Himalopsyche kuldschensis. The sequence goes on along the minus strand of JAHFWI010000010.1, from coordinate 19,302,512 downwards.
CCCCGTCACCAGCCGTCACTGGTTTGGATACAGTTCCGAGACTTTAAGTAAATATAAAATTTCCTTCAAAACATGTATGACCACACAAAGTCAGACATGATTGCCTTTAAACCTGTTTATCCCGAGAGAAAGGGACATATTCGCAATATGAAAGCATTTTGAATAATTTTTCAAAATCTGATAATATTTTTAAAAACAAATTATTGTGAGGTCTTCATTTTACAAGATGGTAGAAAAAAATCCAATTTTATTTGACTTGTAAATGGGTATTTCATTATTCGGGAAACATACCAAATGCCAGAAGCTTACAAATATATAATTGAGACGAGACTAAGTAAATAAAAATAAACATACATTTATAGTATTTATTCCACATTTAGATTTCTTATGATCAGAACCGTTTTCGCTCAACAACAACTATGTTAGACTAATATCAAGACGATATCAAATATGCTTTTTTTTTTGACTTTCTATTACTTGCATTTTTGTAGTAGCAATTGTTTGTCATACCTATATTAGTCTTGCTTACCTTTTGTAATACCAATGTATTTTCAGTTAATAATTCTCGCGATGACCAAAACCGGTCACGATCTAAGTGAATCTAATGTGGAATGAGTAATAAAAATGACAAATTTGAATTGTTTGAATATTTTACTTTTCCATGAGATTTCGCGTTAATGACCAATGTTTCGCCTTTCGGCATCTTCAGGCATTTCAAGTGCATGAATGAATTTAAGCTTAGAAGTATGATGGAATGGTCTGAAATTGAAACGATTTAAATTTGATATTGATATTCAAACAATCACATTCAGTCTAAATTGTAAGTTATACTAAAAATTTGTTTTTATTTTTTATAATTGCACCAAGTTTTGACAGTAAACACCTTATCATATTAATACGGTAAAAAATAACAATGTATTTTAGTTCTACATAAGTTTTAGATATTTGTTGATAGCTATCAACAAATAAATATATAAAATGTATGTAGAACTAAAATACATTGTTGTTTTTTACCGTATAATAATGGAGTTCTACCAAGTAAATGCCTGCTCTTTCAATACCTTATCATATGCAAATTGCTCTAAATTGAGATTTTCAGGTGCACATTTTCCAATCCGTTTGCAATCAACTATTGCTTTCAGTTAATTGAACAATGCTATGTTTCTATCCCAGTACATTAACGTTGGGTAAGTGTCTGTTATCACCAAGTAAAATTCGATTACACCATTAATTGTTTCCCTCACCGTAGACAAATATTTTGAGTCGGTTAAATGCCTTTTACTTGATTGTTTGTCGATACATAAGCAATTAATTTTGATAGAGACAAATAACAGCTGATGTTTACCATCCATGAATAATATATGAACGCCTTGATGGGAATTGATGATTCAAATAATTTGATCTATAGCATGATCACTTAATGTTGAATGCTGACAATGGATGAATTAATTAGGATTGCGTTTTCACAAAACCTCTACATCAACTCGGATATAATTGCTGTTTTGACGTCTACGGGAATTCATCTAAAAGCTTCATTGTTAACTGGTCGCGAATATTCTATGATTAAATTAACGTATTATGTTATCTGATATTAGAGACTTCAATTTGAGTATCGAATACTCGATACTAGAAAACAATCGTTCATTTTTATAGTACTCGATATTTTTAAAATACTCGTATAAGTAATAATCGTTGAGAGTTTTTTCTACTGCGGGTATTATAAAAACAAAACGTCGAACCAATTTAATGTTTGAGATGTTTAATTCTCTATTATTGTTAAAATATATGTATGTTGTAGAGCTCTTAAATAAGCTTTTTTATTTATTTATCATCTTTTAATATACAGAAATTTTAATTAATTATATATATTTTGGTACATCTGAGACTACTCAAGTATTTAAAAATTTTACCTCTCGAGTATCGAGTAGTTGAAATGTCTCGAGTAATTTCGAGTCTCTAGCTGATATTATGGTACTGTTAGATTCATTCCTTAATCATCCATTTTTATTTTTTAATATAATATGCATAACGATGTAAATTGCAAATGTAAAATATTAACTAATTGCAAGCTGAATTCTTTAACTGTAGCGATCGTGCCCTCTTGTCAGTAGCAATTAGAAAAAAGTGCAAACAAATAAAATAAAAAAAAATACTTTACTTGAGGCTGACTGAAAGAACTTTGGTGCCAACGCGCCTAAGAACTTAAAGCTTCGTCAAATAGGTATCCAAAAAAACTAATTGCAAAGAAAAAAAAGATATTTTTTAAATTTGTGACAAGATCATATGATCATTATAAAAAAATTTGGAACTAGATATTAGGACAAAGTCGTTGTTCGACACGTTATATTGAATGCAGTATTATTCAGTCTGTTAATAGAATACGTATTTAATATTTCTTGAATGGAAGACTATACGATATTTCTGCCTAAATGAGGGATCGTAGAAGAGATTTGTCTTTCAGAAAAATATAAGCAGAGCTACATTCTAATGTTTTTACACTTGAATAAAACCACAGCTGAGGCTGCAAAAATGTTTCATATTTCACAAATGGCAACGTTTTTTAATAAGTTCAAATTGGAAATATTGTGATGGTTTTCGCAGTCAAGTGGGCAAAGCAATTTTGAAAGCTGAATTTGAAACAAATCCCAAAATAAAAATCTAAGAGTTATCAGGATTGGCATGTCCTAGTAAAGACTTAATGATTCATGAAAAAAAATGGCAAAATATGAAAACAGGGTTTTCTTGCACGCATTTTCGAATCGTAAAAAACACGCAAAAAATCCACCTTCATTTATTATTGCCGAGTTGACAAGGATAAAAATACACCAAATATTTATGTGACTGTATTGCATCCTACATATTTACAGGGACTGTCTATACCTAACATTCACGTATTCACGTCAATTGAAAACATTTTAAGAGACGAAAATCCTACCTTTTTCTTAAAATCAGAAGAGTTCTAAAAGAAAAAAGTATTTACTTGACCAGAAAAAGAGCAGTAAGATAACAATTTGTTTATGGGTCCTTTTCATTATTTTCGTAATTTTTTTTTTTTTGTTGTAATGGAATGACAATAAGCAAAAGCACAAATCTGTCGATTCAGCAAGAATTGTGTTAATTTAAGTTATGAATGTTGAGTCAAACGCAAGAGTCAATTTAAGTTTCATTGATAAATAAATTTATTCCAGGTCTAACTAAAATAATTCTGCCCTGGAAAAAAAAAACACCTGGAAAAACAATCATCAAGTTAATTAGTTCAGATTAACAGCTTTCTTGTAAAACTCACTTCATTGGAAATATTTCGCGTAATATTAAACATCACACGTTTTTTAGAATTGAGATTGAACTCGAAGCGAAAAAGAAAAGATAAATACTTGAAATACAATGAAAAGTAATAAATCAATGGTTGCGATGGTGAAATTAACAATGAATCGATGTTAACAGTAATCAATTTTATTACTTCCGTTGTCAACATACAAAAATGACGAAAAATATCAAAGTTATTTAAAAATTTGAGAGCTATCGAATTCAATGAATTGGTAATAAACAATTAAACGTAAACTTCAAAAGAATGTTTATAATATAATTTTAAAAGCTAAGTGGCCAATGAACATAACCACAAAAAAGGTTTCACGTTATAACAAGGTTAAAATATATATCTATGTATGTTTGTTCGATTGTTTCCAAATTCATACTTGAATTTTAAAAATCGTTGTTATTTATGAAATGAAACAATTTTTCGAAACCTCTGGTACGGTTTCAAGTGAAACTGCATATAAATCTTTTTCTAAAAAACCAATCTCTTCTTTTAACCCCTCTCCATCCATGCAAATGATCTGTCGTATTCCACCATGGGGCGCTTTCACGAGCGCCGGCAAGCAATCGTCATAAAAGGTCCCTATTTTAAGCAAAAAGTATTTTTTTAAATGTGTATTGCTCATAAATATATCCTTGCTATCATTTAAACCTTTAATTTATTTTAAAATGACGGATTAAGCGCAGAAAATCATCTGGAATGAATTGCGATCATTATGTGCTTGATATTTGAATCCAGCATCTCAATTGCAATGTCTCAGACTGTCTGCATTGACGACGTCCGCCGTTGACGCCCTACCGCATATGGCAACCTAGACCATCATAATTATTTGTTGACCGACGGGGATGCGCCGAGACGTAATATTACCAGTACTATACAGCTGTTTGGATAGTCCATAATAATATATTTGTATTATTCCGGCTGTCGCTATATTTATTGCGATTCATAAAAAGGAAACATTTTCTTACCAATAGTGTTTTTGGTTAATAATATAATATATATGGCAAGAGAATATTGTTTTCGAATGGATACAATCTCGCATTTACTATTTATTTGGTTAAAATTTTAACGGCTGTGATGAAATCGTATTTTTAATACAATTACAAATAACAAAAAGTGGAAAATAGGAAAATATTTTTAATCATTGTTTGCCAGTATTGGATATTTCATTTTATTTAAATTCATCAGAGGTAGAAACATAATATATTATCATTTTTACACAAAATACAATTTAATTGAGAAATTCAATTGAGGAGCTATCTCTTTTTCCAATCTTACAAAATTAGTTTATTGATTACGATTTTAAATATAATTTTAGAAAAAGTAATTTGAAATATTACAATACTTAGTATCGAATAAAACAAAAGTTATTGTGTTTTAGTGCTCAAGTTTGCAAAAATGATTTTTGAAAGAATAATGAAATTTGTTTAAGATTGTGACGAAATCATCATAGTAAACAATTTTTGCATTTACAGATTAAATTTGCTACCCGTAAAAGATTAAAGAAATAGTTAAAAGTATGTACTCATAATAAATGTCATATCTTTATGATAAATATAATTTTTAGCAGCTTCTTTTTCACAAAGCTTTTAAATTTTATTGCCATTCTTTGATAATCCTCTGAAAGGTTATCCACTATTTTATTATCCTATGCTTTGAGTTGATTTTACAATCTGGGAAAAGATAATATAGTACACGTGCGTACGAAGTATACGTGCAATTTCAAAACATGCAAATTTGAACGAAAAATCTATTTATTACATTTCTGGCATAAAAAGATTAAATAATGACTTGAACATATTACACAAACAAACTCAAAACAGTAAAGGCTCAACTTTCGGCACTGTTGTATTTCTGCCAAGGCAAATGCCACATTATAAAAAATAACAAAAGAATGAAGACAGCCTCCTTTGGTACCTTTTAAATTTACTGTAAAGTTATAAATATTTGCGCTCTCTATTCAACTTAGGATGATTTTCAGTATGTCTCTCTCTAAGGTATTTCTCATGTGTATCTTTCTAACACATTTATTTGTGCATATATCTATCGCATCTTTAGATTTAAAGTCTGCAAAATCAATTGGCATTAGAGAAAATTAACGATTTTGCGTAAAAATCATTATATTTTTGAATTTTTGATTTTGTTTTTGAATGAAGAACTATTTTTTCTGTGAATACCTTAAGTTATAAATACTTACTGACTATAATGAGTGAAATATTTAACTTTTTAGTTGCTTAAAATCTTACGAGAGCCGCATGGATAAGCAGGTGTTAATAATAGTTCAGGCGCTCGTAATGTATTTTGTCGTTGAGTTGATTCAGAAAAAAATCAAGAAAAGCTCATTTGCTTTAAATTATTCTAAAATATCAAGGCCGCTGAGATTTATTCGTAATTTTAAACTTTTATTTCGACTATTAAATATGTAGTTTTAAAAAACGTGTAGAAGTAAAAAGGTATTTTTGTAAGCACACGATTTGAGCAAAATGCGAGATATAAAAATGATTTGTTTCTTAAAATCAAAAAGTATCTCTGTATGAAATTCAAAAAAAATTCAACCAAATTTCTCTCTCATGGAAATTTTTACTTTATGCTACGAAAAAAGCGAAAATAAATATACGCATAAAAGTGGTGAAAAGAAAAGTATTTTATTTCTTGGAAAAACTGATCAATCAAATTCCGACACAATCTGAAATTGAATTATTGATACGCGGTATAAAATATAGCTTAAAGTTATCTGTTCATATGGGATTGGGTCGTTTTACCGAAGTAAATATTGCGGAATTTTCTTCGAAAAGACTCCAAGCTGGGATCTTTGATAGACCGATTTTACATCAGGCGTGAAAAAAAAGTGTCGCTTTCTCCTAAAAGAGATGAATCTTTACATTTTTCTATGTAATCTTATACCATTATGATAAATAACTAATCTTGTAATGTCTTAAAGAATGACTTAATAAAATAAATAATACTTTATTTGTTGTATTTGTTCTTCACCAATATCAATAATTGAGCCAATATACATATTAAAAACCTTTTTTTATCATGGGAACTAGAGACTCCAATTCGAGTATCGAGTACCCGATACTCGAGTATATTCGTCCATTTTGCAAGAACTCGATACTTGAGTATTATGAAAAACTCGAGTAATACTCGTTCGTAGCTTATGAACATCTCCTTCCAAATTTTATTTACTTATTTAAAAAAAAATATACAATATTTTACCATTGCATTGCCGAACCCGTGGATTTTGCGATCAGCTAATATTTTTTTAAACGGTCCACCGTTTTGTTGGCTTTAACTTTACGATGACGCGATTTTATGTCGAGAATATTTTGTTACATCTGAAACTACTCGAGTATTTTAGAATTTTACTACTCGATACTCGAGTAGTTGAGCTGACGAATAATTGGAGTCTCTAATGGGAACGCACCCAATTTGGAGCATGGACTCCTTATGGACTTTATCTTAACATGTTGTCCCTATAAAAACTGTTTGTTACTCAGTTGCTCAGCCTCTCTTTTTCGAAGAGAGTAGGCATTGATAGTATACAAGGTACAAGTATACAAGGACTATGACAGGACAAGTGGCTAACTAATCACTCACTTGACGCACTAATTTTAAGGATCGGAAAGGTTGGAAGGGGTTTTCAACAACACAGACGCCCATTTCATTCAAACAGAATCGATTTATCAATTGGAGACTCGAACCCAGCCGGTCCGCCGCGAAAGCCAACGACGTTGACCACTGCACCACGAACCGGGGAAAAAATGTATGTTAATAATTTAAACTAAATTATACATATTTTTATGTTTGTTTTCATATTCTTCGCAGTCAAATGGTATTTTTATACAAAGTTGATTTATTTCAGTAAAAACAAAACCAAAGCCATGAGACGTTAACAGCAAAATCTTTTTTAGTTCTCAATTCTCTTCCTATTTGTTTTTCATAATTTCTTTCACTTGCTGCTTGAAATAAAGCTTGAAAGACCCGACAAAACCATTTGAAAAATAAATGTTCAAACTCTATTAAATATCATAACAATCTCACCAATAGAAACCGATTACTTCAGTTCAGAAATGTGCAACTTAATTTCTTCGATATTTACTGTAATTAGCAATCATCTGGCTAATGCAAATAAGCATTTATTTTAAACTAGCTGTACCCTGCGCGCGTTGCTACGCCAGCAACTAAAATAAATTTGAAGGAAATACATTACACAATTCAATTCAATTTGAGTCAATTTATTGATTTCGTTCATTTGGAAAAAATTGTGACATTGCAGCTTTTCGTTTCAATTCGACATCAATTTTTGGGGGGGAGGGGTGTTATTTGGCGGTGTGGGGTTTTGGGGGCGTATGGGGGGGTATACCAGAAACCTTCAGAAGAGTGAACTCGAAAAATTCGTAAAAGTTTAAAAAAAAAAATTTGGGGGTGGAGGTTGGGGGGTGTTTGGGGGGAAGGATTGGTAAGCCAGAAACCATTGCGGGAGTGTATTCAATAAATTTGTAAAGTTTCACATCGATCGGTCGAGCGGTTTAGTAGTCCATAGTGGAAATATAGACAGACAAACATTCATTTTTATATATATAGATTGATACTATTATTTGATAGAACAAAGAAACTATTAACCTTACGGGTCAAACACAAATAATTCAACATTTGAAAGAGTTCAATATCATTTTAAGATGTTGTACTATTTTTTGCTGACCGTATCATGTATAAAACATCATTTAAGAGCCAACAAGTATAAAATAATGTTTCGTAAAAGAAAACAAACAGTTTTTTAAGGCCACGTTTACTTAGGCATGGAAAACTTCGCCAAACTTTGCCAAGCATTAATCCAAACTTTCTTAATAGAGATAGCATCGGCGTATGTGTCGAAGGGTATTTTAGGAACAAAAAAAAAACTGCATGTTCATAATTCATTTAGACAGATTAAGGGCTAAAGTTTGCAGAACCGGGGCGGGGATAATTTAGTGACAAACGCCCGCAAATAGTTTGGGAGTATTATGGACTGGAATTGACCGCAGACTGTAAGTCTTACTGTCTATACTTTGGGAAACATTGGAATTGCTTATCGACGATGAAAGGAAATGTTCCCATTCATTTTACTATAAGATTTATTTAAGACGAAAATTATTTATTGCAAATTACTGAAATGATATTTGAAATAAACAAGCTGACAGAAACGACTGGGTGGTAAAACACTAGACGCATAAAGCGTGATCAAAATTTGCTAACTCTGTTTCTATACACATATAGTATGCAATACTTTTCAATTGTTTTATATTTAAATTAAAAAATAATAAAGCATTTTTTCTACTGTTCCTCTGTTAATTTATTAAGATCATGAGCGGTGCTTGCTCACCGCGAGTATTTAATCAGTAAAAAACTCTCACGGCAAAACTGGTACTGATCTTAATGAATTAATTGCGGAGAGAGTAAAGGAAATATTTTATTATTATTAAATAGAATTACGTTCACACATTTTTTTTGAATTTCTATAGTAACCAAAACTATTTGGAATTAATGCCAGATATAAGTTGTATGAATCAGTCTATAACAACTCAACGAAAAGTAACTAAGATCTCTATTTCTATTGACCTTGCCGGGACTTGAACCCTCTCTGCCCTTGCCCTGGTCGCTAGGGCAAAGCTCTTGCCACAAGGCCACTGAGGCCGACAGTATTGACACTGGACACCATAAAAGGGATTTATATTTTTTTCTCAAAAACGGTTTACTTCAAGCATGCTATGTTCCAACCAGTGTTATATTATGTGATTCAGATATAGTAGATATTTGCAAAAAAATGCGTATAAATTTAATGCAAGTCTTTTATCATATATTATGCGCACCCGTAAATTATTTGAGTTGAAGAAAGATAATAGTTACTTAAAAAATGCTCTTTCTAACTCTTTTTCAAGAATCTGATACACCTTTTCAATCCCGTATATAAAGTTAATTGAAAATAAAAACAGCGTTTGCGTCACTACAGCGTGTATGAAAAGCAATTAAGCTAATCACAGTGTCTTAAAATACGTTACCGTATAAACAAGCTTTCAAAAGCTGATACAGTTTTTTCCTCTTGTGTTTTTTCTAATAAGAACTCGAACACTCTCTAAAGGGAAAGTTGTTCGCTCGACGAGTCCTTCTATACTAAATGTAGAAACTAGTAATAAAAGTCCGTGAAGTTTTGGGCGTCGTTTTATATAAATTTATTTACCGGTACTATGTATTTTTCAGTTTTTGAGGAAGAATCGACTGGTGTTCTTATAGAAATGTGTAGTAAAATTATAAAAACACAGGAAATACCATTTTTAAATGAAATATTTTGGTGGAACAATTGGCTGTCCCATCGCAATCCTTTAAGTGTATGCAGCCATATTTTATGGCCATCTTCCATTACTCTATGCGATCAAGAAATAAAATGAATTTCATCCTCGCACACTTGGTTTGATATAGAGCTGCACGAGACTGATTTTTAAATCATGCGCGACGGTGACAAATGCACCAAATCACCAACCATCTTTGCATAAAGCGTAGTGACTTTATATCACTGGAACGGATATTTTATTTTGGGACCGTAAATTAAAGGTTAAAGAGAATATACAATTACTTTCTCAGTCTGTTTCCTGTGTATCCGTATCAGCCGTGACGTTAGATATTAGACTTTATGTTAAATCAAGAGTATCCCGTCCTCCATATGATGTTATCGGGGATAATTATCGAATGCCTCATTGTTGGCCATGGTCGTGACTATGTCAATGTGACCTGTCGGCGCAGCAAACAGGTCTGCTCGTTCGCCATTGGTCCTGGGTCGGTTCCACATTACGCGATTAGCGTCCCGATGGTCGTGCCCACGAGCGCAATCCAGCATTTCCACTATATTAAATAGCTTGCCGTTGAGCTAGCTTTATCCGATTATTAGCTGGCAAGTCCTTTGCCCAGCGATAGTTTCTTAACCGTGAGCCTTCATGTCACGTCTGGGAACAAAAAAGAAGGAAATCATTTATGGTGGCTGATTTTAATGCAGTTGATTTGAAAATATTCTTACTCAATATTTAATACTAAGATTTATTAAGATTTGTTGGCAAAAAACTATATAAAATACATGGCATTACAGCAAGCGCCAATGCGCCATGCATTTGAGAAATTAATAAAGATTACATAAAATATTACACAAAAATAAGAAACAGAGCAGAAACATATTATTTACATAAGAAAACATAATTTTTAAACAAAGCATCAAGTTCACTGCCGAAGATGTCAACATCAACAGGCAGCGCATTTATCAGCCGAATAGCCCTTGCAACTGGAGATTCAAAAGACCTACGTGACAAACAAGTTTTGACAAAGAAAATTGATTTGTCTTTGTTACGACCACGTAGGAAAAAGCTGGGAGCATGCAAATTTAAATTTTCAAGGATGTCAGGGTTATCAACTTGGCCCCGAAGAAGAAGAGAAAAATGTTTTAATATTGAAATTAGTCTTCAAGCTTCAAGCGAGTGAAATGACAGCATTCCTAAAAGAAACTTGGTTGGATAATATTCCATTAATGAATTGTACGAAACACAGTAGGGTCTTCAAATGGCTTACTTGCCGAACTATGAATCCAAGAAGTTTACTAGCCTGCAGGGTAATTGAAGAAATGTGGGAATGAAACGTGAAAGAAAAGTCAAATGTTATACCAAGATCAACAACTTCAGACAAACGCTGTAAAGTCATATTCGATATCTCATATTTATATTTGATAGGAAATTTTGAACGAGAGAATGAAATAAACTTAAGCATCAAAATTATTAGTAATTACTCCATCAAAATTAATCCTTTTATGGATGAGAATCTCTTGAGAAAATCTGGGTTGTAATTATATTATAATGCTACGCCTTTGCTGGAAAATGCCTCTTTAAAACAAATAACATATCCTTTTATTAGAAGCGGAAGTAATTTTCAAAATGCACTCTCAAAGATAATTTCCTTAAAAGTACATGTTGCAGATGGCGTACTTTGTAATACTGTATTCATGCAAATGTCTCTTTTCATTTATTACAAAGCGTTCATATGTTTTTAGTATCAAAGAATTTACAGATTCTCTTAAAAGACTATGAACTTTAAATAATAAGTCTATTTCACGAATAGAGATGTTTCATTAGCGATTTTAAGCAGTAATTAAATATTGCATACAAGCCTTATTCTTAATGATACACTTCCAACTATATAACATACCAATGAATTCAATAATGTGATTCTAATATATAAAAATCAATGTTTGTTTGTTTGTTTATATTTTATGCGTTGCCATACCGTTCATCCGATTACGATCAAACTTTGTCAACTTATTGCTTGCACTTGCAAAGGTTATAGGCATAGTAAAATCAACTTACAGTAGGTTTTTTTTAATATAAAAATCAATGTATTTTCATATTTTATGCACTGTCATACCGTTCATTTTGACAACTTATTGGTGCACTGGTGTACAAAGGTTATAGGCATAGTATAATTAACTTTCAGTAGGTGGCGCGTGTTTCGACCCAAAGATAATCGGCAAAAGACAAACAGCAAACGATAAACGGAAAATATCATCGATTCCAACCAATGTTAGTGAAATTATTTATCTAAAATATTGGCATTGCAACGCTTGCCGGGAATCGGCTAGTCTTTAATAAATTGAACTTTAGAAGACCGGTGCATAGTGACAAGTAACAAGTAACTACCTTCTTTGAAATATCCTTCAATAGATCTCTTTGGAGTAAAATCAAATCCAAGAAAGAGTATTTGATATTGAATTACTGACGTCACTTTTGCAATGGTATAGAAATAGAGTAATGCAGTATAAGTGATAAGTCGAAAGCTGTTGAAAGCTTCCAGTCGCACCTCACATTTTTTTTTTGTTCAGAGGAATACCACTTTCATATTCTTCCTGTTTTAACTTTCGTAAGCTCCTTTCGAAGTTTCACACGTAAGTAAGAATTCACGTGGTGAATAAAAAAGATTTTTCCACACACAACTTAGCTATTAATAGTTTATTATTGTGAAAAATAACGAATTTCTTAAAAATCGATATAAAAAACTCTTGAGAAATAAACTAATCATTTTTTTTGATAAAATGATTCAATTTAACAGCCATTGCTAATAAAAAAATTAAAATAACTTATGAATGATTAAAATAACTATGATTATTCCACGTATTATGCTCCAAGCTGTGACACGTGTTTCACCTCTTTCAGAGACATCTTCGGAGTAATTATTGCAAAGTTTGCCTAAGTAATGAAGCAAGATTGATTCTAAAATTTTAAAATGATTTAATAACAAGATAAAGTTTGGGATTTTTCCTTTTTGCGGGAAGCGAGGAGGAGAGGTTATAGAATCGAAATAAAGCAAACAAATAATTTTACTACCAATGACGTACCTCCAAAGTTACTTTAAAATGTATATTAGCCATAGCTACTTATGTGGACTTTTAATGGAGTATATTAGAAAAGCTTGTTATTTTTTGTGGAAGGTTTTTTTGGGGATTTTAAGGACATATCTATGACGCGAATAAACTTATAAAGAATTTTTTCTAGTAAATTTGTCACAAGACTACGTTTTGATGATCAGATTAGCGGTAAGGGGATGTACGTATCGGATTGAAATTATAATAAATTATATGTATTTAAAGAAGTATAACAATGGTGAGCTTAGAAGATTGAGTTGCTCATTTAAAATTGGTAAACTATGAAATAACTCAAAAGGCAAAACCCAGGTCGTTAGCGACAAAACTCTTGGAAAAGAACAACATTTGAACGATTCAAATTTCTAAATAATATAAACGCATTGTTTGAATCCGTTACTCAAAAGCAGAAGAAAGCAGTTGAATTATTTTACTTGACTGAAACATTATTCTTATAAAGTGACTTTGAAATTTTAGTGAAAAATAAACGCTATATTTTCTTTTACACTGTTATAACCCAAACACGTATCTTGGCTGAAGTCGCATTACTGTATAATTAATTATTTCATCACATTGAAACTGAGACGTACCAGTTGCATTCTGAAGTTTCTCAGACGTGTCTTTATAAACTTTGCTACGAAAATTATCCCGAAAGATTATTATCTCTGGAGATAATAAACTTTTCAACAAACACTTCCGAAAACGTGTCGGGGCATGGATGGGAACGTATAAATTATTATAATATGAAATGGTTAGACACGTTATTATGTGACAAAGTATTTTAGCTTTACGCATTATTTTAAATTATGATATATTTTAGATAACTTTATAAGAGTAAAAAGAAAAGATAAATTGTAATCAAATTTAAGACATTACATGCTATTCAATGACTAAGCATGTTTAGTTTAATGTTTTAAATAAAAATAGTAACACATTTTAAGTACTTATTCCACATAAAATTTATTGGATCAGTGGGAGGGATGCTAACTAATCTATTAATCATGGCATGGAATGATGAGAGCTTTTGTGACCACGGGTGAATTGATTGATGGTGAATGACGACATCTTTATAAGTAGGCTATAAAACTCTTAACAAAAATAGAAATATTACTAAATAATATTCTTAGTAGGACATGTTGCTCGCCATTACTTACATTGTTTCCAATTAATAAAGTAATCACTAACCTCTCTGATTGATTGCAGCTCATTAGTTTATTAGTTTAATAGTTTGTAATGCTTAACGTCATTAGAAGTAAAATTATTTGTTTGCTTTGTTTCGATTCTATAACCCCCCCCCCCCACCTTACTTCCCTTAAAAGGGAAAAATCCCAATCTGATTGATTGCAGTTAATTAGTATCATTATTTATTTGCTTTGTTTCGATTCTATCACCCCCTCATTGCTTCCTTAAAAGGGAAAAAATAACCCGAAATCCATTTTGTAATTTCATAATTTAAAATGTTAGAATCAATCTTGCTTCATTACTTAAGCAAAATTTGTGAAGTCTGAAGGCGAAACTCGTGTCAAAGTTAGCAGCACAGTACTTGGAATAATCAAAGTTATTTTAAATTTCATATTAAAATGAACTTCCACAAAGTTACCGCCGAAACCATCGAAAGTATAGTAAACAATATATCTTCTCATCTATTCTTAAAAAATATTTTTTTATTGAAATAATAAAAATGTATACAATAATAGTTTTGAATTTAGTTTATTTCAATATAAAATTAGGATGTTAGAATGAGTTAGAAGATGTATTTTTCACCTCTTCTACACCAGTATATATACAAGTTAATGCATGCGTAAATATAGATCTGAGGAAGGTGTTAGCCGAAATAACTATCAACGTAATTCTATTTTTAGTAAATGACATTTTAATCTTTCATTTAAAAATATTCTTCAATAAAGCTGCGTTAAAGTTTGATAAAAGCTGTAATATTCTTCTATTTTGCACGATTGATACAATTCCGATTACCATGCATACTGACTGCATGGGAGATTCTAACAACTTACATCGTAATACGCATGAAAATCATTGTTCATGTCTACTGACAATAAAGGGGAGATGTAACAGGACACGTTTCTTGATTTATGAGACTATTTCGCAGATATAATGTATTTACATTCAGTAACCCTGTCTGTCATACTTAAATGTTATTCAATGAGTTATTGTTTATCAACCTCAGACTGATTGCCCCGTCGAGTTTGTGACCGAGTTAAACGTTATTTTCCCAAGCGTAGCGTAGTACGGCTTTCAGCTCAAAACATGTTGATCTCCTGGAATCATGTCAAACACACCCCTCTTTAGATGTTAAATATTAGATATTACAATTCAAGAAAAACAATTCGAATTCAACTATTATACAACATTTTTGTAATTTCACATTTAAGAATGTTAGAATCAATCTTGCTTTATTACTTCAGCAACATTTGCGACAGAAAGTTAAAAGATGCACCTAAAAGAAGGAAAACACGTGTCACAATTAGAAAAACAATACGTGGGGTAAAAAAAAGTTATTTTAATTTTTATATTAACTTTCTGTTAAGTTATGTTATTTTTTAGAGCTTGAATAAGTACATTGTTTTTTTTTCACCGTGCCAGTTTAGACACTGTTACTTTTTAATATTGATTTGAAAAAAGCAACACAATAAGCCGTTTTAACGTATAAATGCTAGCAGTTAACAAGCTTAATAGATTACATGACTTTAATAGGTCCTAAAAACACTTTAAAGTGAAATTGACAACTAATTTTTGAGGATAGTGATAATTGATAAACTAACGTAATGTGTAATCCACTTCAGATATAAAATTTAAAGCGGTGATATCATAAAATCTGTGCAGAATATGGTAAAGCTATAATAATAACTGTAAAATTTTAGCTTTCAATGAAATCGAGTCGAGCGAGAAATGATACGGTATGGCGTTAAAAGCACCGCACCCTTTCACCTTTTTATGATAGAAAAAAAGCTCAGTGAAAAAAAGCATTAGATACCATTATAGCAATAAGCCCAGATAAGAAATAATAGAAAAATGAAGCATTAAATAGAATGTAAAACGATAATGATTGATATTTTCAATAAGCTTTTTATCAATAAATCCATCACAGTTATTTATATCCTGATAAGTAGTTACTCACCTATTTAATATTTATGATTGCATGACCTCGTGGACTGTGTAATTTTTTGTATTTTTGAATAGTGATGTAAAAAACTAAGGAACGATTCATGAAAATAAGTGTATACATTAATTAATTTGTAAAAAAACCTTATGTAATTATTTTGAATGCAACCGAACTTAAAACAGAACCATTTTTGTAGAATACAGTTTAATTTGGAGTAAGCTCCAGCTAAGTCATAAAAAAATTCTTGGGTCCGAGGTGCAGTGGTCAGTGTCGTAGACTGCCATGATCGACTTCATGGGTTTGAATCCTAGTACGAGCAGCATTTTTTTTGTCAATTTATCGATTCTGTTCCAAAGCATGGGTGTTAGTGTTATCTAAGAATTCCCTTCCACCAACCTGATTATATAAGCGGAGAGTGATGGCAGCGATTGACTAACATAGTCTAGCCCTATTCCTTCTATCCTTTCAATCCTTACTCTCTTCAAAGTAGAGAGGTTGAGCAAGGAGTCCAAATACTCTTCGCTAGGAGCGTACATGGTAAAAGAATGTCCCATTTTTTCCTAATTTGATCTTATTATTTTATATTCTATCATGTGCTTGATGGTAACATTTCATTTTTTTTTATAAATATTCGAGAAATAAAATCATCTTGGAGATAGTGCGTACATTTTTCAAAGAAAAAAATAATTAAACACTAACCAAATTTATTTCATTAGAAACTTACTTTCATACGAATGCTGAAAACTGGTTCTTGAAGATTCTTTCTAATCATCAGCGGACCTGGAATGAATAAAAAAATATTTACTGAACACTTTATCTAAGCTAAAATATCGCACAAAATTGAGCATATGTGGTTTTTATATATCAAAAATGGGAGTGCATAGGTCATGAGAAATCAATTTTAACAATAAATTGTTCGTGTGTGATTATGAATCGCAGTCAAGCCGAAACTGATTTCCTTGGAACTGATTTTGAAGATAACTATACATCGTCATAATAGCGCAAACTTTATGGCGAAATCGGATTGTTATTAGTCATTTCTATAGCAATCATAAATAGAGTATGTAGTGCAAAAATAGTAATAAGTAATAACTATTATTTTTAAAACTGAAACCGTTCTTTACGGAAACATTTTTACATTCAGTTAATGTGTTCCAATACGGTAAAAAAATAACAATGTATTTTACAGAAATAATATTATAAATTTGTTGATAGCTATTTCGGCTTACGCCATCGTCAGAACTATGCTTAAGCCTACACTTACTTATCTATATATACCGTTGTAAACAGGGTACACAATACATCTTCTTCTTTGTTCCACCATCCCAGGATTGTATGGTAATAATAAGTCATTAAATGTGACACACTAATTTGATGTATTTCTCGAAGTGTAAGCTAATCTGGGTTTTTACTAAGTGAGGCTTAAAAGGAGATATAAAATACATTGTTAAATTTTTCACCGTATTATAATGGAGTTGAAATGCCAATTTAATCAATTAATGTGTTCCTCTGATCAAAAGGTAAAAATCGCAATATAAAAATATGCGTGTAATAAACTAATATAAAACAAAGAAAACCACTTATTTTTTAAAGTTCAAAGCAGTTCAGGTCAGTGAGTGAATTATTTGATGCTACTTTCTCGTCTGTATTTCAATTATTATGAATCATGCTGGAGTGCAACTTTGCACGTAAAATGTTGATTTAAAACAATTTCGAGTTCTGTATATAATACATAACAAGACGTTTTGAAGTAAAAAGATAAAATACCTCTGTGACAGGCTGAGACCAACAGTAGATTATATTCTCTGAGAAACGACTGCTGGAAAATCTTTTCTGGTACAGAAAGACACATTTAAGAGTTCTATTGTATTCTGTTAAAAGAAATTGACCGAATAATTCACTATAGAATCTTTCATGTGCCATGTTAGTTTCATAGAACTTCGTGATTCAATCAATATTACTTGGTTCGTTTTTCTTTGGTTGGATGGCTTGATATGTATTTTGACTATATGAAAGTTAACCCACTGATATAAAGGAGATTTTCAACGAAGAATGTTCAACTGTTATATTTAAAAAAAAATATTAATTGAATTGGCATTTACTTGGTAGAACTCCATTTTATCACCGTGAAAAAAATAGCAATGTAGTTGAGTTCTATGGAAATTATATTATATATAAATGGTTGGCTATTTTGGTTTGCGCCATCATCAGAACTAGTTTTTCCATCGTGGTATATTAAGGTTTTTTTAAATTCAATATAAACTTTCTCGTACTTATTCCACAATAATTCTATTTGGTATCAGGACCGGTTTCGCTCACCATGAGTATTTTCAACTTACATTTGTGCACTTGAAATGTCTGAAGATCTCAAAAGGCGAAACCCGGGACGTTAGCGATAAAACTTATGGAAAAGTACAAAATTCAAACGATTCAAACTTGATATTGAAATTCCATCAAGCACCTTCAGTAGAAATTCTTAATTTTGTATTTTAAATACATTGTATTTCAACCTGTGCCAGGCTTTCAGTGGAAAAGAAGATGAACAATGAAAAAGCAGACGTACTGTTGTTGGGGCACTCGTTTGTTTAATATGAACATAAAATAAAAATATTGGAATAATAGAATGAAATTTCAAATAACTGATATATTTTTAATTTCGAAAATACCTTGCTAAATAATTTTAGAGAAAAAAATTGAATTATTAATTCTATATTTTTGTGTAATTTAAAGAAATCTATACCTGTGCAAGACGTATGAACGACGATTAAATTCGTATTTTTTTCCGATTGTCTATTTATAAATTTTCAACGTTTTTGTTTTAATGAGTTACGAAAATACTTGAGAGAGATAAGACATTATTAGGATAGGATTTTCACATCGCATGAATATGAGCTTTTTTTGTTTTTCTCAATGATTGCGAAAATCAAAGTTGTGTTTTTATATTATCTACACGAAAAAAATTACATTAAGAAAGCGGCAATCTTAATTATTATTTCGTGAGCGTATTTCTCGAAAATCGGCGGAAGCCGTATCACGAAGAAGAACTGAAGGAGTAGTAAATAATAACAGCTTTATAATAATGAGTGTGCCTTTTAAAAACGAAAGCTTTTTTTTACCTATATTGACCATGTCTATTTTTTTTTAAATTTAATTATATTATACAGCTGAAAGATTTTTAAGAATGGAAAATATTTTTTTTATTCTTATTTAAGTACATGTGAGTGTTACTGCTTGAAAAATACAATATAGGATCGTTATAAATTAATTATAACCTTTTCAGATTACTATTCATGCCTATTGAAAGTGTTACAGTAATCGATTTGTGGCCAACAAGGAATGTATTGATTGAGTAGGCATTTACTTGGTAGAACTCCATTATAATACAGAAAGAAAAATAACAATGTATTTTAGTTCTACATAAATTATTTTATATATTCGTTGATAGCTATTTCGGCTTACGCCTTCGTCAGAACTATGTTTAAAACGTGTATTAGAGATAGCTTATATACCTTTGCTAGACAGGGTGCCCCCTACATAATCTCTTTCTGTTGAAACCATACCTACGTCACATGAAAGAATTTAAATAAGTTTGATTTATTGGTCTAAAGTAATGGTGGGAAACAATAATTTGGGTACTTTTGGGTTATTTGATCGTGTGAAACCACTTAAAATCTGCAATGTCTAAGTGCATATATTTTAAATTGTTTTAAGTTTATTGTTTGTTAAAGGTTTTAACAGAGGTGAACTGTTAATTGTAATCTGATCGTTAAGAATTCTTCATTGTTATTTTTCTTTCCGTATAACAAGGAATGTCTTGCCCACTCAATTTCCCGGTTTGAATCTACATATGTGCCAGATATACTCAATATTTAATTTCATGTTAATAATGTGCTCATATAGCAACCCCTTAGAATCAAAGAAACCATACTAATTTTTATCTATTTTAAAAGAGAGCAAAACAACAGGTTTCACCAGTCATCAAATATATCCATATTATTATAAGAGATACATTTTTTTTGTCATATACATCTTTGAAAGCGATGCTTTGGCTTTCTAATGTATTTGTTAAATATAAACTAGTCATTAAATCGAATGTTTTGTTTTAATGTTAAGTGGAGCTATAAACAAGAAAGAGATTTTAATATGAATTGCAATATCTGTGTATCCACCTTTCCTAGGTGCAAAACGTAACATATTATTTCATAACTCAAAACCGGTTAATACCAAAATACGCCTATTTTATCCTCGATATCCTCGAAGGGCTCGATAATATATAACTAACTATAAACTTTGTTTCAATTCAAGTACGATACACAATAACAGATAAATACGTATCAGTGTTTATAAAGGGTCTTTTTATAAGGACGCTTAGTTTTGAAATGTAAATAAAACAAGTTGTTTGTGAGATTACGACTAAATTTTAATTTCATTTGTAAGTATATTTTACGGCATTAAATATGGAATATAGCATCAAATGTCTGCCAATATCCATTCATTATAAAATGGGCCATGTCACTAAAGTTGACTTTTTTGACAAATTTGGGTAAACTTCCAACTGCTCCAGAACCCAATCAGGCGTTGTCTGTGGTCGTTTACCTGAAGTTCCTTGGTAAGTTGGATTTTATACGGGTGCAGACATAAGGCCCGATTCAAAATTCGTCAAGTTGAAGTCGCAGAAAAGCCAAGTTCTTGTGAACAACGAGAAATAAGCTGCCTTGGGTTTTCCTGTACACTTTCACACACAGCAGCAATGTTTTCACCAGATATTGTATTTTGATGACGTACAGGTAGGTGTTGGCCGATTATTTACCAAACTGGTTGACTCAAATTTGGCCACTAAACAATGAATAATCTACTCAGCAGGACAAAGAAACATATTTTGAGCGTCCCTATTGAAATACCCTATATATGTAATACGATATAATCATATGTTGCTAATAATCTGTCATGAAACAGCCACAAACTTATTATTTGATATATCAAAAACCAACCCTCGTCTGCAATCAATTCGCAAACGTTTACCGACAGTAAATTTAAACAAAAGTTTTATTGTTTTTATTGTATCATAATATTACCTAAGGCTTATGCACAACCCACTCACTAATCAACGTGAATTCTTTCAAAATCATCCAGTGGATAGTAGGTATTTGGATGTCAAGAAGGACAAAAGAATATTGACGAAAAGATTAGGTTTACCAGTTTGAACATTTTTACCTGTTTCAGCATTTTTCCGAAGTCTGAATGTCTTTCAAATGATACCACTTTACCTTTATTATATTTGCAACAATCGGATATATTCCAAAAGTCTTAATGAATGGTTTTCATAAATCATCGGTGTATAACTGATATTATAAAAGAGCAGGTACTTGTAATGCACTTAATTGCATTGCTCAGACATCATGAATGGAATTTAAATTAAAAACCTACAGCCAGATTTTTTATAACATCTTCTTATTGATAGTAAAGATTTATTTAGACTCATTTCAGATGGTAAACTTAAGAATTTATGAACACATCGCAATTAAAAAGCATAAAGCTAATGCTATAGAAGCGAAGTACTTTATGCTTAATGCAAGGAGCAAACTTTCCCTAAAGAGTAAACTTCTTTTATATGCAGCAATAACTCGTCCAATTATGGTGTACGCTACACCAGTATGGGCTTTCGCTCAACAAAAACATCAGAAGCCACTCCAGATTGTTCAGAATAAGTTACAACAACAAATGTGTGATGCTTCATAGAACGTGCGTGCCTTGCTGTTACACAGAGATTTGAGTCTACTTTTCGCTAGTAAGCCTCTTGAAAGTTTCACAAAGCAGTGGGCCATCACTAAAGCCCAACGATCTCTTATGACAAGAAGGCACCAGAATGAAATTCTTCTCGATGACCCTCCATTATTAAAAAGAAAAAATTAGCTGTCCTCTAATACTGTAGTTATCGAGGCTTTCCTGTCAGAAGCGATGAGAAGGGAATGCATCTTGAATATAAAAACTAAGCTTAGAGACGAAGAAGACTGAAAGAACTTTGAAAATCCATCATATAGTTATCCAAAAAAAATAATGTTATAATTGAAGAAATAATCAGTTACTAATCGAAGCTGTAAATTTTTCCATTATAAAGCTGACAATTAATCAGGTCACACGTTGAATGAGTATTTTAGAAAAGTTCAAAGCATGAAACCGATAATGATAAAAAAATGAACTCTATCAGAAAATTCTTTTTGTAACAAGTAGGTGTGTGAGATTGTTATTTAATGAGATCATTTGCAATGAAGCGACTACAGCACTGGTTGACTGAAAGTGTCAACTAAAAAATAAATTGACTGTGGAGAGTTTTCATCCCCTGAGTGCATCTAGATTCAGTTACATCTAGGATACTGTATTCTCATCCCCTTATCATTATTGAGCGGTGTCAGTTTCTAGATGGAAAATAAGAAGATTGCTCTACAATTTTAATTAGATAGGTACATGGAAATAGTGAAAAGTACAGAAGTTTTAAATATTCATATCACGAAGAGATCTTTCAAACGAAGACGCTAAAAAGTAAACATTAAAATGTGTAACCCTTATAACATCTTGAAATTTTTGTCTTGTAAATTAAATAAGTATTAAATATGTTAGGTGCCTACTATATGTATTAATCTAATATAATTTGTAATATATTGCATAAGGTTGCCAAATATAAAGACTGCATTACATAATTCATTTTTGTTTCGATAATTTGATCATTTGAATAAACATTTTTTTAAAAATCTGGTTATAATGGTAAAAATAGAATTTTAAATAAAAGGCTACACAATAAGCTGTCAAAAATCACGTACTGAAATAAATTAGTAGACGTTTTTTTAGTAATATTTTTCATGGATATAAATGATATAATAGTATAATATGTACATATGTGTTGCTTAGTCTCGCTTAGTTTTCGTATTAATAATGCTGTATTGCTGTAGTTCTTATCAGTTGCAGATGAGTGAAGCCGGTCTCCTGACCCAAATAAATTGAATGTGGAATAAAACAAAAAAACGTCCCATCATTTTTTGACTAAACGCCTTGACAAGTATTGACAGTGAACACCTTAAAAGTAATACAAACAGTTGAAGATTGAATATGCATTACAAAATTTAACAATTTTTGGATGAACTTTTGTTAACATTTTCTGCAGCACCTTGCTTAGTAAAAAATGGTTAAAAATCGAGTTCTTACGAAAAGAATATCAAATTTTGCATCGCCTTTATAATGAATCATTTTAATATATCAATGAATTTTTGTATTTTAAAAGTTGCTCAAGCAAATCTGGCTCCGTTCAAAGTTCATTAATTTTCGTAAATAAATAAATTATAAACGTTTTCAGTTCAGTTTTGAATTCCGTTTAAAAACGTGCAGGAAGCAATATAAATAAAAAAGGAAGTTATCTATGCCTAGCCTGAAATAGTCTGAACTGACAAAACCAGCGATAAAAAAGTTTCAATTCAAACGGCTATAATTTATCTCTAGTGAAAAATTGAAGTGAGTTTCAGCTTACTTAGAATTGCAAATTAAAGATATTTTTTGCGGTCAATATATCAATGAAACGCCAAAAAAATAAGCAAGGAAGTATTGGCGGGAAACAAAAGTGTAAAAGGGGACACTTCCGTTTCATTTTAGCAAAACCGCCAAACACTCGCAAAAACAGGGCATCGGTTTTTTCAATCGTGTTACGCTAGCTGGGCGACCGCTGGGACAGAGAAATCCATCCGGCCGCAGACAAATGGTGCACATTAATTTCCCTTTTCAGGCGCGGTGTTTTATGTCGCGTCATATTTCAGCACCAACAAGTATTTTTTCATGTCGTCGGCCATATGCCGGACGGAATGTGATTTTAGTTGCCGCGGTTTGTCAAAAATTTTCGCAAATTCTGGTTTTTGCCAAAAAGATTTTTTTATCATCACTGAAAATTCAGCCAAAGTCTTACATAATTCAAATGATACTTTTTAAAAATTGATAAAGCGATTTATAATTTTTGGTACACATAATAAGCATCAGCAGAAATCATTATCAGCGGGCTTGAATTGGGACACCAAATTAACTTTTTCGATTGATATACGGAATTGATTTTAATGGGTTAGATATAATTAATTAGTTTCGAAAAAAGTATTAAGCTATTCCACGATAAAAGCCTTAAATATGAAATTATTCTCAGTGTTTATAATAGTTGAAATAATATAAAAGCATTGAGTACAGTGGCATTTATAAATTTTCTTGTGATAACTGTCAAACTGTTTATATCGGGAAGACTATAAGAAGCTTTTAACTCAAAATCGATAAGTATTTAAATAATATGTGTTTGCAATCCATTTGACCAAAAACATCGTAAAGAAATGAAAATTCTTTGTCGTATAAATCGTTTAATAAGTAAATTTAAACTTTTATAAAAGCACTCACATCTAATTTTTAGTAGTTGTATAGCGAATTTATCAATTTGAATTGGGTATCCCACCATCTCCCGCTACGTGTATGCAGCCTGTTTCTCAGCCGCTTTCCATATGTTTCGCCTAATAAAGAGCTGCACGATACTGATCTTTAGCATAATCATGCACAGTGATTTAATAAATATAACATAAGTGAAAAAATGTCTCAAATAAGCTGCCGAAAATAACAACAAATGAAAATCAAGGATGTGATTTACATACATGTTTTTTAGCCGTAATGGGTAGCAGATTTGTTAAATTTACTACGCAATTTCCAATCAGGCAACTTTTATAATATACGGTTAAAATATAAACAATTAAATAGGCCCATTTCAGTGTAATAGTAATGAAAAAAAAATCTGACTTCAGGATTCTTTTTAAGATACAACCATACATTTTTTCGAACACATAATTAAATTCATCGATTCTTCCTAAAAATAAGCTCGACGTTTGACCGTTAAACTGACTTGTTCAAACATGTGTGATCCAGAAACTTTTGGACCTTACTTCGTATTAGCGTTAAAACCCGACCATCTGTTTCGGTATTATCCGAAAACCCATATTTTCAAAATTGTCCGTGTGTTAGAATTTCGATTTTCTTTTGTTTGTTTTTGCGTTCTCTCTTTTCATAATATAGAGCGATTCAAACTTTGGCAAATTTTCGACGTTTCGTGTTCAATTTCCATATAACACGTTCTTTGTTGTTCGATATTCCAATTTTATTCGTGAGTTTTGGAATGGAACGCTTCGTTCAAATCTCAATGCATACGATTATGTGGGATTGTGTGAAATTTTGCATTCGTTGCGATTGTGTATTTCAGTTTCTAGCGGATCAGATTTTAGGCAATGTCTAATCTTTCTGTCATGCAAATGGCCTTAAATAATAATTGAACCCAACACAACGAGCTATTTTCAAGTCATTTGATGAGAAAATATAGGCAAATAATTATTTAGTCAGTATCGATTTCGATAATCGGTTTGTTAATATGAAAGAAATAGTCGGCAATAAATACAAATAACGGTCAGTAAATATATAGCTAATTTTGGTCATTATATTATATGACTGACCATTTAGTCATTTTTAAGAAACCTTCTTTGGCGTCCACACAACCAATGCACAAAGTTTTATCACAATCGGATGGTATAGGATCGCATACGCGGCAAAAAAACATTCATTTTTATATGCATGTATAGATAGATAGATAATTAAGAAACCTTCGTTGGCGTCCACACAACAAATCAACATAGTTTTATCGCAATCGGAAAAATTATTAAGGATTGCATACGGGACAAAAGAAAATTCATTTTAATATATGTTGGTAATTAAGAAACTTTTGTGGGCGTCCACACAAAAAATCACCTTATGGCAATCGGATGAATGATTTGGGAACCCAGCAACCTTCCCGGGAGTCTACACAATGAATCACCAAAGTTTCATTGCAATCGGATGAACGGTATGGCAGCACATAAAATACGAATAAACAAAAATTGATTTTTACATATAAGATTGTGAGGATGACGTGATTTTAAAACGGAGATATTAAAAAAAAAATGAATGACTAAATATTTTTTTTATGTTAACTTCGCAACATGTATTTTATGGTAATAGCACAGTGAAAAAATGTGTACAATTTTTTTATATGTTGTAAAACAGGCCGAAGTTCTGTTAACTCCTGTTTACACACTGCGTTTCCTGTAAAACACATTTGTGCGGCCGAGTTTATGCTTTTTTCACTAGGGTAACTCGGGTAACATCTGCTCGAGCATGTTTTGTTACAGGACGCTAAAGCGAAAGCGCAAACTCGCGTTCGCCTTACTCAATTCAGTGGTTGTGCCGGCTCTGTTATATCTTAACCGAGTGAAGATATAAGTAAAATATATTTGATTTTAGGAAGTAATATTAACGTTCAAATATCTTTCAAAGACAGAAATGGCCGTACAGCAGTGGTTCACACGTAAAATTGTGGTGTGATCGCATTGTAAATATGTACAAGCGTATCTCCGAAAATTTTGTTTGAAAATTTACTACTGGTATTAATTGCGTTGAACACTTTCTTCACTGTTAGTTCCATGCATTTCTTAACAGTTTAGTGGAGACTTTTTGATGCACAGCACAATGCATACGAAATATATATTTTTTTGGTCAAATAAACCTTTTTTAAAAAAATATTTTTTCTGAAGTGGTTCGTGACCGCAGGAAAAGCTTCTGGCGGCCACACATGAAAACTAATACTGTAGAGCAACCTGCTTCTGAAACTTATTGTGACGACAAACAGTATCTATAGAAGACGAAAAAAAGTAAAGGTATCAAATGAATACAATGTTTCCTATATTAAAATTAAACTGTAGGTATTTGTATTCAAATAATAAAGATACATATTTTTGTTCTACTCTCACATATATTATAGCTTGCCCTTCGACATCTTTCAACATCAGGATCACAAATTGCTTAAATATTGAAAATTTACAGCTGGTATTAATTGCATTGAATACTTTTCTCACTGTTAATTCCATATCTTCTTTGCATTTCATAACAGTTTGATTGACACTTTTTAATGCACAATACAATGCATACGAAATATTTAATTAAATTTCTCTTTTTATATCAATTAATCTCTGAAGTTTAATATCAATATTTTCCTGCTGCCACCTCTTAGTGGAAAAGATTCTGGTAAGCACACATGAGAACCAATACTGTAGAGCAGTGGTTCTCACGGAAAATTGCACCGTTGCCACATCGTAATCACAAGTGGCCCTACGGAAATGTCTGGTGGCCGCACCAAATTTTTGTTTAGAGTCTGTTGTGTTTTAAGTATGTCAAATGGACCTAAATTTGTTTGACAATTTACTATTGGTATTAATTGCATCAAAAGTAATTTAATTTTCAGAGTATTTGTTGAGAAATTAACTTTCATTACTAAAATAATATCAATTCTTTTATGAAGCTGTTGGTGACCGCAGCGGAAGCATCTGGTGACCGCACATGAGAACCACTGCTGTAGAGCGACCAGCTACTAAAACTTAATGTGATGACTAACAGTATAATAAATTTAAGAAACTGTAATTGTATTGAAATATTAATAAAATACTTCACCATTTTCAGAGTCGCAAATACCGAACAAGACGCCGTTATATCAAATATTGTATAATAAATTCATTAAAAAATATTTGATCATCATTTTGCAATAGAGTTTCAAAGTGCATTCGTATTCCAACGAAACTTTTACTTTTCACATCGATAACAAAATAAACTTTACGCAAAAGTTTACCTTCTTACATTGTTACAGCGTGCGAGTTAAAATTGAAAAATGAACACTTCATGCTACACAATTTTCCGCTCCGTAATTTGTACCAGAGTAATTTTCAACCAGAAATTTCAGCGTGATAAAATAATAAATAAAGGCTTTATCTTTATTTTCATTCTTAAAAGAAATTCCCCGCTTTAGTGACGTTATATATGATACTCTTAAAATAAATTAAATACACTATAAAGGTATTAAATAACGCTAAGTGAATTTGTTTGAACCAAAATGTACTTATTAAAAGCTTTATTGCAGAAAAGCATAAATTTTGTTAAATTTAATTTATATTCAAAAGGTTCTCACATAAAAAACGTAATGAAGCTTAAAAAAAGTAAATTTTTAATGTTAAAACAATGACAGTCTTAATTAAAGATTTTGGCTGAAAGTGCTTGGTAGAATTTAGTCTAATTTTTGTAATCATCTAATTGTTTTTTTAATCAAAACGAGAGAAGATCTGAAAATCGCTTTTGACTCAGAAAGATTCTTCTCGATGACCCCCCACAGGTAAAAAAATAAAGTTAGCTGACCTCTTGATCAGGCTTCACTAGGGATTGCTCACTAATACAGTGATCACGTATTCCTGACAACGCCGATGGTAAAGGAATGCCACTTGAATATGAAAACTAAGCTTGGAGACAAAGGAGACGGGAAGAACTTAGACGTTACGTGCCTCAGAGCTTGAAGCTCCACCAAAAAGTTTTTTTTTTATATATAATTGTAAGGATTATGCTCTCGATGAACACATACAGAACGATACAAAATTTGAATCAATTGAATTTTGTACATTGTAATAAACAGTCTGTAACGTTTATTTTTTCATATGTTACAGTGAAACTGTATTCTCAGTGAAAATGAATCAAGTAATAGATTTGTATGGCAACGCGATTTCACTGGTCACGTTCGTCGAAATTATTGAACCAAGTCAATGATTTGCCGGCCTAAAATTTTGGTTTGCTTCAATGAAACAAAATCAGCAAGTAAGAAAGTTTCATAAAAAGAGAACCAAAGAAAAACACACACAAACATTGGGCTGAGGATAGGGTGGTCAAATTTAATTTCAATGACAGTTTGGAGAAGAATATATTTTCACTGAGAATACAGTTTCACTGTAACATATGTATATACAAAACAAAGGAAAAGTACAAAATTCAAACGATTCAAATTTGATATTGAAATTCCATCAAGCATCTTCAGTCGAAGTTCTTAATTAAAACAAAGTCAGTTTCTTAAAAAGCTTACTGATAATAAAAGAAGTTATATTGAAATAAAATATTGTTTTTATATTTCCGTTAATGTTGGAATCATAAAAAACTTCAACCGTTGAGCATTTCATATAAAGTTATTCTATCTATTTGTGGAGTATTTATTATTTATGTATCAAAACTTTTCCAATTTCGGATATTCACACCACACGAAACTAAGAGCTTCTTATAAAGCCATTTTTACTACAGTCACGTTTACGGAAATTATTTTCATTCGAGAAGTTTTTATTGTTTTATTAAGCTGTTCAATGATGCTTTATTTCCGGTGAAGGCGAACAAAAACCAATGAGCATTAATATTTTTTCTATGTAGTTTTTTTTGAAAATTTGTCAATTTATTTTATTTCCGTTTTTTTCTGGCTTGTAAAAAAATTGTGTTGGAATAGTAAATCAACTTCATCTGACATAATTATTACGACCATTGGTTTTAAGGAGGCTTTTAATCTTGATTAATAATTATATAGAGAGAAGATTATTCACAAAATAACATTAAAGATATTTTTTCTGTAATATCTCCGCACTCTCATCTTTAACCCATTTTTTCCCAGTGTTCCAATATTGGAACATTTAGTATTCTTACCCCCACTTCATTATGCATAACGCAATTAAATTTTTGATTGCATCAGTCTGTAGCTAGCAAGTGGGGGGATAGTTTCGTCTATTATTTTTCTCAGGTTTGAACCTGTCAGAGTTAGCAGTGTCCTTTTATTTGCATCAATTACGTTCAACAGAAAACGTCATCTGCCAAATAAGTTTACACATCTTTATAATACATTTATAACATATTGACCATATATATTATAATCTCTTATTGTTCTATTTAGATTCGATATGTGAAGTGCATTTAAATTTTTTTCCATATGTAACTTTTTTACTCACAATATTACACATGTTCCTAATTTGGAACACTGGGATTATACCAACATTGATTTTTTTTTCCTATTAGAAAGAAAAATGTTGAAAATGATTTTATTTTTGACGGATTTCAAATGCGCAAGTGTGTTTATAGCACCTCCCGAAAAATCAACGAAATAAAAAGTTAGATTACTTGTAATTTAGAAGAAATGTAGTAAAACTGTACTTAAAAATAATGGAAATCCCATGAAACAGGGAGGAAGGCCAAAATCTTCAAAAGAATTATCCAGCAGGGTCCCCGTCAATATTCGATATGATCCGCTGGATGATTCCAGCTGATAAACAAAATCGATGTGCACTTTGTAAAAAAATGCGACAAAAGGAGTGCGAAAAATGTAGTCTAAATTTGCATGAAAAATGTTTTAAAAACTTCCATTTTCGTTAATTCATGTTTATATATTATATTCAAATAATTTTAGTTATCTATAAATACTAATTTATAAGGTTGCAAGCAAAAAGTGTTGAAATCAACTTTATTTTTTAATCTTGTTTTATAACGTTTACCTCATTGTATTCCCAGTGTTCCAAATTTGGAACATTTCGAAAAACTCGTATAAAACCAAAAGGAATCAAAAAAAAAGAAAAAAAACACAATCTTATATGTAAATATATAAAACCTAAACGGCGTATGTATGTATGTCTGTAATTCCCTTTCACATTGTTGTTGCAAGTTGCCATAAAAACGAATATGAAAGAAAATATGTTTGAATTTTTATCGGCGAAGACATTTAGTCAAAATGTAATAAATTAATCTTCTACCAACTTTTTCCCGGCTTTTATTAAAACAATAATCTTTATTATTTACGTGAAGGTATTATTTGACATTTAATTTGACAGCAAATTAGATTTTTTCCTTGAATTTGGACATTTTAATGGGCGAGAATGGGGCTGTCATCAAATTAAATAAAGTTTGTGATTTTATTTTAACTATATTTTGGATGTTAGATTTTGTGATATAAGTATGTCGAATGATATAACATTAAATAATTTTGGTCGCTTAGTCCGAGAGACGCCGGGTAGCAATACTAGTATATCATATAACTTAATGGCTTATTGAAATTATTATAAATTTTGAGAGAAAAAAAATTGGGTCAAAAATGGGTTAATCTATAAAAAGGACCCTTAATTCAACGTCTTAGAATAAAAGAAACTTTTTTTGATATTCGCCGGCTTTAAGCTAGTTACAAAATAATGTGTTTCGTTATGTGTCAAACAGGTGAAGATATTTCAAAACACTTTTACTTTAATAACTGCTCCACTAATCCTTTTTTTCTAATAGCACATACGAATAAATTACTATTTTATATATCAGAAGTTCAAAGCATAACGCTTAAAAATATTTAAAAAAATCTATGTTAAATTTGAGGTAAGATTGATTTCTTGTGAAACCAGTTTTTTAGCAATCCTAAAAAGGAAAGAAAACTGGGTCATGTTAATCTGTTTTAAGGTGGCAAATTAAACTTCAGTAACACTATGTTTTTAAATGAATAGTATAAATAAAGGGTCTTTTTATAAGGACGCTTAGTTTTGAAATGTAAATAAAACAAGTTGTTTGTGAGATTTCGACTAAATTTTAATTTCATTTGTAAGTATATTTTACGGCATTAAATATGGAATATAGCATCAAATGTCTGCCAATATCCATTCATTATAAAATGGGCCATGTCGCTAAAGTTGACTTTTTTGACAAATTTGGGTAAACTTGGGTTGTCTGCGGTCGTTTACCTGAAGTTCCTTGGTTAGTTGGATTTTATACGGGTGCAGACATAGGACCCGATTCAAAATTCACCAAGTTGAAGTCGCAGAAAAGCCAAGTTCTTGTGAACAACGAGAAATAAGCTGCCTTGGGTTTTCCTGTACACTTTCACACACAGCAGCAATGTTTTCACCAGATATTGTATTTTGATGACGTACAGGTAGGTGTTGGCCGATTATTTACCAAACTGGTTGACTCAAATTTGGCCACTAAACAATGAATAATCTACTCAACAGGACAAAGTAACATATTTTGAGCGTCCCTATTGAAATACCCTTTATATACCACATGTATTTTGATAAAGATAATGAACGGTCATCAGTTGAAAATGCTAGCTATTAGCGAAACGAATATTTTCGTCAAGAAGAGTCACACGTAAAAAATGTTAAAGCAAATCATGACCAATTAACTACATACTTCAATTGTTTTTTATTGGACTAAGTCGAGTTATCATTTAAATCATCATTTAAACCACAATACTATCGCTCCAGTAGGAAAAATATGACAATTTTGATTCATACAAAAAGGACGGCTCACAAATACTTTTATTCTAAATACGTTTAGAACATATCTTTCATTATTATTATTTAATATTATGTTGCTTAGTAACCACTTCCTTTTCATCTTAATATTATGTTTCGTGGTGACAGTGATTGGCAAACTACTTCAGTTGTCGTTATCTGTCTGTACTTATCGTCTCTAAAAAGTAAGATTGAGTGACTAAATTACACCCAGCTCTGTAACAAAAACAACTATTGAGAAACTCCATTAAGTGTATGTGATTATGCTTAACATTGGCAGTGGACATCGTATCAAGATAAGTGATACGATAGCTAGACATCAAAAAAAAGTATACAGACTCTTATCCCTATTGAGTAGCCACATTAGCCACATTAGCTACTCGGGGCTAGGGACTCCAATTACATGACATCTCAACTACTCGAGTATCGAGTAGTAAAATTGTAAAATACTCAAGTAGTTTCAGTTGTACCAAACAATATATAATTAATTCAAATTTGTGTTTATAAATAGTTGATAAATAAATAAATAAGCTTATTTTAATTCATTTATACATTTATTTCAACTTATAGATCATTTATTTATAAAATAAAAGATAATTAAACGTCTGCAATTTTGATTTGCTTGGAAGTTTTGTTTTTTTATTCTCGCAGTAGAAAAAAACTCTCTGTTGCTGTGAACGTCGGCTTAAAAGTTAACAATCAATTAAATAGTGCTAGTGAGTTTTTCAGTCCGCTGTTTAACACAAAATAAAAATTGGAAATAAATCTTCATTAGTATTACTCAAGTATTTTTCAAATAACTCGAGTATCGAGTACT
This sequence comes from Himalopsyche kuldschensis, assembly GCA_028554975.1. Lineage (NCBI taxonomy): Eukaryota > Metazoa > Arthropoda > Insecta > Trichoptera > Rhyacophilidae > Himalopsyche > Himalopsyche kuldschensis. The sequence continues at coordinate 19,269,629 of JAHFWI010000010.1, read as the reverse complement.
CGATACTCGAATTGGAGTCTCTACTCGGGGCACTCTCAAATATTCCATGTAATTATCCGATCTTCTTTTTACTAGCGAAAGTCATTTAGCACCATTTTTTACAAGCCTTCCTCCGATACAATACTCCTTACGTTCATTGTTCGTCTCGAATATTATCCGTCTTCGTTGAAGCAAAAACAATTTTCAAGAAACAAAAGGTTTTCATTTGTAATGTCTGAAAGCACTGGTTGTGTCATCGTTATGGTCAACGTCTTCGAGCAGTGATTGCTCATTTATAATTCAGTTATATTATATAAAGATTTATTTCCTCTTTTAACGATAAAGTGTATCTCTTATTAAGTTGTCGGTCCCTGTGGTCTAGTGGCAAGAGCTTTGTCTTAGCGATCAGGGGATCCGAGTTCAATTCTCGGCAAGAATAGATTTTTTCAATTGAAAAAAGATATCTTGGGCTGGGTGTATGATATTTATCGTTGATTTTGTGCACAACTGATTCATTATTTATCATCAAGTCAATCTCGTATGACTTTCACAATTAAGAATATTTGGCGCAATGGCGTAAGTTGTAATGCCAAATATTTTCTTTCTATTTCATAAAAAAAAAATCTCAAAATTGATTAATCAAAAAGTCATCAAAGAGTTAAATACAAAATCATTTACTTTAAAAAACATTTAACAAATGCCTAGCTCATTTGTCAATTTACATTGTGCACGCGAAGTTAATAGAAATCGTTGTCAAGCAACTATTTGCGAATTCAAAATTCAACTAAAATGACAGACTATTCTACGTATTGTGTGGTTATTAGTGACACGCATTTCGCTTCATTCAGAGGCATTATCAGACAAATTATCACATGGTTGCTTTAGTAGTAATCTCATATGACATCATTATAACTAAAAATAGAAGTCGGGACTTATTTTTTTTACGAGAATCGGCGAGAGACTGGCTTATAGTTACAAAAATATTATAATAAATAATATACATGTTGTATTAAAACAGTAACCTATGAATCTATTAAATGAATTTAATTACTGAATTTCCTGATAATGAACTTTATTTGATGTGATTATTAGTCTTTTTCCTTTCACAACCGGCTACAATTGGTCACAAATAAAATTCTCGCTTCTTCAAAATTTTTCGAATCACAGTACGGGCAATTCTAAAAATTGTTTTTGTTTGGTTTTAATATCTATAATTAGTGCTCGAAATTCTCTTTTACTTTCCACAAGTCCTTGTATCCTTTATATAATTGAAAATTAAATGTTGAGCAATTGAGCAACATTATGAAAATATGCTTCATTCATTTTTCATACTTTGCAAATCAAGTGCAGACATGGTTATAAAAAATCACCTTAAAAATCATCTACGTATAGGTAATCTTATATATAAAACCAAAACGGGGGATGTATGTCTGTAATTCCCTTTTGCATTGTTGTTGCAAGTTCAAACAAACGAATTGATTTGGCTCGCGAAAGTTTCAACGGTAAATTTGTTTCGTTATCAATGTGTGTGTAGAGACTCCAATTACTCGAGTATCGTGTAGTACATATATAAAACCGAAACGGCGTATGTATGTCTGTGGGTCTGTAATTCCCTTTTGCATTGCTGGTCATTAAGTTGCCATAAAAACGAATATGAAAGAAAATATGTTTGATTTTTTATCGGCGAAGACATTTAGTCAAAATGTAATAAATTAGTCTTCTACTGAACTTTTCCCGGCTTTTATTAAAATATAATAATGTTTTTATTTACGTGAAGGTATTATTTGACATTTCTTTGACAGCAAATTAGATTTTTTCCTTGAATTTGGACATTTTAATGGGCGAGAATGGGGCTGTGAAATGTCAATGCCAGTCTGAAATGTTCATTTTAATTCCATTATAATTGACCTAGACTTTTGAATTTTGAAAAAAGTTGTTTCAACTTGGTCCGTCTGAATTTATGCGCCGAGCTGAACATAACTCCAAACTGGTCCGAGCGAAGCCGGGTTCCAATACTAGTACAATATAAATATACCGTCGTCGTCATCGACTGCAATCTTTTTCTTATATTAGATATAAGAAATTAGGAGTGTGTTTTAGTAATAAACTGAAAGCAACCAGAAGAAATATTTTTACAAATACTGATACATAAAATCAAATTTGGTATAGGAGAATTTAAACGAGAAATTCTACCGGAAATAAATTTGATAGCAAGAAATCACTCGTCTTCGTTAAATTGTTATTTATTTATTAAAAGATGATTTCAATAGGTTATTTCATTAACAATCCATGCCAATATTTTCGTGATAGAATATTTCAGCTTTAAAAATTTTCAACATTAATGAGGAATATTTGTAACAAAAAAACATTAAAATTCGTTCTTATTTTATTGCTGCAAAAATGTGTATCTTGGCATAGCCTGATTTATGAATGACAAGTACCAATGACGTTCTGAGAAACCTTACCCTAATGAGCAATATCGTGAAAGCTTTTCGATTGAAAAAAAAACTTATTTCACATCATCCAATATGACTCTCTTTATACAGCTGTGATATTTTTTGCGAATTTCTCGCTGTGAGCTTTTATGTGCCTTTTCTTTATAAATGATTAAAATAAAATCTGAAATGATAATTATCAAATTAAATGAATGCGAACGCACTCTGCTTGATTAAACGCAAATGAATTACAATTGCAAACACTTTTTGATGCAGGTCTGTGAAAAAATATTTATTTTAGCAATCAAATATCAATTTCTCCAGTGAGTTTGGACACAATTAAAAATGATCACAAAACCCTGATTGGTGGCCGATCGTCAACGTTGTTGACTTTGGTTGCGGAGCTTATGGGCTCGAGTACCAGATAGGTAGCATCACTTATATTTAAAATAATTGATTTTTGTTCAACATAAAGACAATGACAAATAAGAAATTATATTCAACGAATAAGTTCAAGCACTCAGTATTGAATATAAAGATATTATCAAAGAATAAGTAAGTCAAGGTTATAGGTCACTGTTAATGCTTGATGGAATGGTGTTGTATGGAAAAAATATTTTTTTGTACTTATTTCAAATTAAATGTATTTGGATCAGGACCAGTTTCGGTCATCGTGAGCATTTTCAACTTATAAGAAATACAACAATATATCATTTGATATTTTTTTTGTTTGAATTTCATTGTTAATGACAAGTCTTACTTAATTAATTGAGTTTTTTTGTCTTTGTAATATATTTGATGACATTTTATTAAAACTCTATTTAATATCAATTATACATTCATTAAGTTATTTGCATATTCATATGACCCATTTTTTGTCGAACCTTTATTAGCCTTGCTAGGTTTTTTATGAATTACATTGTATTTTTGTATTTCGTTGAAAATGCTCGGGAAGAGCGAAACCGGTACTGGTCCAAATAAATGTTATGTGGAATAAGTACAAAAAATATCTTATTATTTTTTAAATCAATGTCATCCCATCATGTTTCGACAGTGAACACTTTAAAATTGACCTAAAAGATTCTTTGATTCAGTGAGGAAAAAGTACAAAAAATTAAATGCGTTCTTATTTTTCAATCTTTTAGATTCCAATTCATTATGCTATTCTTCTGAAGTATCCCGCTATGAAGATTTCATCGTTAGCATGCAAATATGTGTGATCCGTTTTGGTCATGCATGTAACGAACTGGTTATCATTCTGGAAGGGTACAAGCATATAGTCTTATTTAGTTGGGTTGCTCTCACAGAAATGTGTCAGCGGGAAGCTAAACGTGATTTTCTCGAGAAAATTTAATTTATACACTTGCGTGGAAAAGCCACGGAAAAGTATAACGTGACGCTACTAAAAACAAGCCAAAATATTACTTTTGTCATTTTATATTAAAGACTTAAAAAAACTTTCATCCCATTATTTTGGTGAAAGTTAGATTTATTTTTTATTTGTAAGCAACAAAGTAAAGAGCAATATTTCCTTGCTTAAAAAATATTTAATATGTATTTTTTTAAATTTAAATTGCTACTCATAATGTAATAGAGTGTATTAAATGTTTAGGATGGGTAAGGTTAAACATATCTTGAGATAAACGTCGTGGAGAGTACGTATGCTCCACGTTGAGAGCGGACATGGAATAAATGATTATTATCGCCCTTAGTCCAAGCTGATTTGTCAAACTCAAGTACATATTATGATAAGATATTGATAGCACCCGAGCTGGGTGAAGACAAAAAGAACCACTACCTGGGGTACTAAAAATGTTTTATAATTTTTATTATACTACCATAAATATTCATAAGAATGTCGTCGATTTTATAAAATATTTCTTTAAAATTATCATGAATACTATTCGGATATTTCCCAAAATATACGAATATTATCGAATGGTTCAAAAAGGGCTGAATATATTCGGATATCCGAGTTGGAATCCCTACTTGCGACAGTTCGACTAGCGACAATTCGCACCTACGACCGATAAAAAACTAGTATTTATCTTAAAGTTTAATTAATTGCATCTTTGAACTTGAACATTTCTTTTAAAATATAATGATAAAATAAACAGAGAAGATGAAATAAAAAAAGTAGAACTTCAATAAATTAAGAAATTAAACGTGAAATAATTAAACAGTATGAGAGTGGTAAAACTCGCAATCTACAATTATCAAATTTTACGATTTCTAAAATTTTGAAGAATAAAGTAATAATCGGTGACAGGTAACAAAAAAAAAGACTAACCCTTCTATAAAATGAAAAAAACTATTGATGTACCAGTATCTTGCAACCCATGGACCAAGGAGCTATTGTTGATAGTATACAATTTAAAATAACTTTGACTACTCCACGCATTCAAAAATATTCTAATCCAAAGTTGATTTTAGTAACGGGTATATTAACGAATCATTTCATGGAATGACGAGAGTTTTTGCGACCAAGGATTGAGGAATTGTGCTGGGATAACGAAATATGTATAAGTCAATGGCAACATCTAATTTGTTGATAATATCATGTCAAGAAAATTCAAGGGTTTTTGTTGCTCGATCTTTGGCGTGAATTTGCTTTGATTCTATAACCCCGTCCTTGTTTACCGTAAAAAGGAAACATCCCAAAATCTATTTTGTAATTTTGTCATTTTAAAATATTTTAATAATCTTGCTTTATTACAAACTTTGGGATAGTAAGCTCGAATGAAAGAGGCAAAGTATGTGTCACAATTAATAGCACAATACGTGGAATAATCAAAGTTATTTTAAATTTTATATTAAAATGAACTTCCACAAAGTAACCGCCGAATCCATCAATAAATTAAAATTTTACAATATAAATATTTAAGTTGTACATGTTTTGACATATATGACTGATTTTAATACATATTTTGTATGAATTTCGACTTATTATTAATATAGATACTATGTATAAGATAAAAAGCGTCACGTCCACTGAGAATTAGAAATTCTGTATGAAATATTATATTAAATCATTATTACGATGTAATAGTTCACACCATTAGCAATGCAGTTTGCAAGTTGGTCATCGCGAGTATTTAGGATGCAGCAAAGTCCATGCAATCTTTGTGTGTCTCATATACAAGTCAGTATAAACATGGGTGTAGCGATTCCAAGTTTTCCAATTAACATAACGTGGGGGAATAGCGTCTAAATTCGAGGAATGAGAAATTACTCAAGCACCAAGGCTCTCTGAACTATTTGTAGTTGGCTATTTGCAGCTGAATGATTTGTTGGTCCACCTCGGCTATGAAGTTATTGTTCAATGGCAGGAATGATTCTTGAATGTTTGTTTGAATTCTAAAAAGTTTAGCCAGCTGGATTTTCAGTATATTCAGTCAAGTGGTCAAAAGCTTCCAACTTTGGGCATGTGAATTTTTTTCCGATGGGTTAAGTTGTTACTCAATTCAGAAAGAAGAAATTGATTTGATTCGTTGAAAATTTTACTGTTATGTTTATTGTTATTGAAACTTATACATGGCATTACAACTGACGCCAATGCTTCATGAAATGGCAAATATAATATCATGTAATTATTTTTCAATTGAAAATAGCAAAAATTCATGAAATATTATTCATCCAGAAATTATAAGTGTAAAAACAAAACAACAAGTACATTGCTGAAAATGTCCACTGTGCATAATCAGCCGAAAAGTCTTTGTGACTGGTGACTCAAAACGACCAACGAGACAAACAAGTGTTAACAGTGGAAAATCGTTCAGCTTTATGGACGTCTTCTTTATCGTAAAACTGGTTAAGGAAAACGAAGTTATATACTCCCCACGATTGAACTTTCAAAAAATATAAAAGTAGTCATACTTATAATACTAGTAATACCATCTTTGGATAAGCTTCAACAATAAAATAGATAGATTACGGAATGTATATGGAATGTATACGCTGGAATAAAATGATTTTCCTTGAGATTCATTGTAATATCACATGTCTTCTTCGCTAGCTCGCGACGCTTAAGCTGACATAACACAGTTTTTGTGTTTCCAAATAAGATCTTTCATTTATTTTGTCTGAATTTTCATCTGTAAAGAGTAAATTTTTATTATTTTATGGTGTATTATGCATTGATTTTCGTACATTTTCGTGAAATTAGATGGTTAGAAGTATTTTGACCAGCTTTGAGTGTTGTATATGTTTGTTTAACATATGTTTACTAATGAATTCCTTTTTTCTTAGATTATTGACATCGTGGGCTCTGAGCTGTAAGCCTGGTGTTTCGGTCGGGGCTGTTGAAAGGTTAATAACCATTCGATCACTGTATGGGATAGGTTTCATGTTTACACAACAGTTTGACCAGAATATATCAGACTAATATCTACATATATAGATATAGTAAGCTCTATATCTGAGGCATTGAGTGAATACTGATCGATTTGCAGCTAATTGATTGCATCTATATGCACTCGGAACGATCTGTTTACGTTCAAATGAATACAATATTATCAATACACATCGGACAAGGTTAATTTGAGTAATGGTTCGGGACTTTGATTTCAGATAGCCAAACGATCGCCTCCTGCAACAAACATACTGGCGAGTATACACGGAAGAAATAATTTTGCAAGCGATGTTTGTTTTTGGACATCGCATCCAATTAACTGGAAATTATAAAGCATAGATAATTAGTTGATGGATAGCGCTTTGGTTATCAATGGGACTTAATGTAAATATGAGCTTAAACTTATTAAAATATTGATTTATATGTGAATTGAAACCGATGTGTATATTCCAATCGTTTATGACACTTTGTTAATTGATTGAAATTTACTTTTCCACTATTTAACCGGTTGTATGCCAGAAACGTATATATCAGGAGGTTATTTTCAAAAGTGGACAAATGTATTTGTTGAAAAGCTGAGAATCTGAGATATTTTCATTACATTTTCCTCATAAATTTGTGTTTAAAATATGTCTTAAACTAAAGAATTACGGATAATGTGTAAACATTCAAACTTTTCCATGTGAATAAAAAAGGTCTCAAAAGTTTAATCTATAACTGGCAGTTGAAAAAAAATATTTTGGAATTGTCCACTTTTGAAAATTATCTCCTGATATACGGTCAACAATTCCGTGAACGCAGTGCCGGTCATAGAAAATAAGGGTATATATACGGTCAAATTTACACCCACTTATACTGCACAGGGTTGAATATTTTATAATTCAAACATTTTAAACACATAGCGAAATCTCTTAAAATCACAGTCATATAAATACAGTTGTCATGTTTTGTAGAATAGTCAATGTAATATCGATTTTAGAGAGATTTATTGTATTAGCAAAATCTGTCGCTATTTTTTCAAAAAAAATCGCGGCCCTCGGTGCACGACCGTTCTTATAGCTATCGGCATATAACGGGTTAAATTTTTACAGTTACGCAGTAACTTTAGTCAATAGAATAGACCATGTTTATGTTTCTAAGCAAAGCAACGTGATTGAATAATATTTTATTTTATTCGAATCGTTTTAATTTTGTACTTTTCCATGAGTTTTAACACTGACGACCCGTCAGGCATTTTAAATGCATGAATTCATTCGATCAAAAAATATCTCAATTAAGAACATTAAAATACACCATTGTGTTAATAGTGAAGGATTTAAAATTAATGGGTCGCAACAATTGATGAAACATTGTAAAAATTATGTGTCCAGTTTTGTTTACGCCCCATTATACGTTTCTTTATAATCAAAATGCAATTTTACCGTGTAATTTTAATAATTGTATAGAACAGTTGTATCCTTTAGACCAGGCATGGGCAACCTTTCTTAGGTCGGGGGCCGGATTGTCATTCCGTCTTCGAGTCAAGGGCTGGACCAAATTACTACACATAAGTTACATATATTTAATTCAATAAAACACGTTGCTACATCTTATATATTTTTTATTTATATAATGAACGACATAATATTAATATTACTGATTACAAAAATTTAGTGTGGCTGAGTGTGGAAATACAAGACTCTCCATATTGGCGATGATATTGTAAGGATAATCGCATAGAATTTTCGAGATTTTCATTTGTTATCCTCGTTCGAATTTTTGATTTAGTGTGTTTCATCCTCGAAAAAAACTGATCGCACGTATATGTGCTGCCGAAAATACAATTGATTTTTCTTGCAAATGCGCGTACATTTGTATATTTTCCATCCACCAAATATAATTTATAATAATCCGTCAAAGCAATGTTGTTAAACTGTGGTTTTAGACATAAATCCCCCTAAATCTCAATAAGTTCCATGTGCAAATTTGCTGGCACATTTTTTACATCTGAATCAATCGGATGAGCAAATATAGCGAATGTGTAGTCTTTGTTTTGGAAGTCAGCAAGCCTTGTATCATATTGCTCTATTAGTGCCTTCAGTTCATCTCCATAAGAATTACAGTCGCGCCAAAAGGAATCCGAAATAGCCGTTGAGCCTTCAAATCTCACATGCTTTTCAAAAGATGGCTATTAGTTTACTTTACAATTGGAAAGGAAAAAAAAGGAAATCGGTAAAGATTTCGAGGAAATTTTCGCAAATGAATAGAAAAGTGAAGGGTGCGCGGATTTCTATTGCCGCGACTGTATATGTGTTGTTTGTATGAGCTGATAGACTAGGAAAATGGTTTTAAAAAAAAATCCTCACTGGAACTATTAATTTATATTTCAATTATTTTGCCCAGATGTATAAGGGCCGGACAAAATAGCTCGGTGGGCCGGATCCGGCCCGCGGGCCGGTAGATGCCCATCTATGCTTTAGACAATTTTATTCAAGCGTTACCTTTACAAATTATTCCCGAGAACTTCTTTACACAAACTTTTTGTATTGAATTAAACCACCTCTTCGAGACGCAACTGTTTTTATATTCAATTTTGTATTTAAGTCACAGCTTAACAGTAAAATAATGAATGAAAACATTTAAAATTCTTTATTAAAAGAAAGTTATCAAATAGCAGTTCTGTGATCATAATATCTTTCATTTAAAAACCCAACTATGCAATAGTTAACAGACAACGTAATTTTTCTTGTTTTGTAAAAAACAGCGCTCTGAAACACTGCTATACGGGGGATTGTCGCATACGTTATAGAAAACTTCTCCTCAGAAGGGAACGCCATAGGGATATTTACTATGGTTGTATTTTTGAACATATTAACTGTTAAATTTAACAAATTTGTAGTTTACAAACGTGCGCTACTCAAATGAAGCATTGTTTGTTTCTTGAGGTTCTGTAATGAGTTAACACTATAGATTGAAAAAAAAGTATCCATTAAAAAAAAAGGTACAATTGTTTACTGGTTAACATTCGAAAGAGGATTCCAAAAAAAGAACGCGTCTGCCAAAGATGGGTCTAAAAATACCCCAGTGGCATGGCTATATTGACATAGAATGCAATAATAAAATATATTTTATGCTTAAACGTATCTTTATAGATATTTCTAAAAAATATACATAAAATTCGATAGTTTTCCTATTTAAAGTCACGCATTAAAAAGACGACGTATGCGCTTTGATATTCATGCCAGACGTAATCAAAAATATGAGCGCGAGCGCTTATCTACGCCTTTTAATATAAAAAGCATCCATTTGATTTGAGACGCGTGCTTAGGGGAGTTAGAGTTAAAAGATAACGTCATCTTATCGCGAAAAGGCAGTGAAAATTGAATCCTGGCAATTTGTAGCGAAGTTAAAAATGGTTTTCGGCCTATAATAATCCGAACTATTTTCTTTTTTATTTAATTGCTATTACAAAGGTGTAAAAAACAATGATTTAAGAATAGCAAAAGTTTACACATTTTATCACTGATATTAAAATAGATATTTAAAGTGACAGTAAAGAACGTTCGTCTCATCTGTTTGGGAAAGTAAGATTAAACCTGTGTTTTTTTACTTTTAAGTTAGGTTTTTCTGTCTTTAAAGGCTGAATTTACGGTCGCAATTGACTTAGAAAGCTTTTAGGGATGACTTTTGAAATGCATATAACTTCCTGATTGCTTTGCCCTCTCTCTTATTATAAATATGCCAAATAAATCATCGCCCGACACGGAAAACCTATTATAGAATTTAATGTTCCAATAAACATGCGGGCCTGAGTGTTAAAAGACGTGGATGCGTTGAATCCGGAGCACTCGCCTTATGGAAAAGGGTCCGATTTTGATTTATGCCGTCTTATAATTTTGGGTGTCGACGCATATGGCTATGTAAAAAGATGTCTTTGGGCAAAAGGGAATTGCTAAATACGTGCGAAATGAGATGTAAGGAATAACCGTCTCGAATTTCCGCAAAGTCCTTGCAAAACTATTGAGGCATATTCAAACGTTTATTAAAACAAAATCCACATATGATATCATAGAAAATTTACCAAATTAACTCTTACCACTCGAGTGCCGCCATACAAGCGGCATTGGAAGTTAGCCGTATTACTCGAATGCCGCTTCTATGGCGGCAAGACTATAAAATAGTTTTATTCATATTTTTACCAATTTTTATGTTGCGATTTCAGACACAATAAAATAAATACTAATTGATCTAGACATTTAGATAATAAAAAGTCGTAAAAGTGACGGCGTTCTTAATTTCAACATGTGTTTTTTTGTAAATTTTTCGTGTCAAGCGATATTTTTTTATGTCACATTTGGTCATAAATTTTATTTATTGAACGTTCTCACAGTGTTTGAACTGAAGTTTTACGCATGATCTGAAGTGTGTTTATTATTTTTTCAAGTTTATGCTCCCTTTTATTTGTTTTTAAAATCAAGGGCGTAACGTGCAGTTCACAGTTTTATTTTTGAATATTCTATTCAGTTTTTGATGACAATACTGACTAATATGGTATATCGATTCAGAAACTTATAAATCTAATATAAAATACCGGGGCCCGCGGTCGAAATGCGGTCTGTGAATGATTTTTTTGTGGCCCGCGGCGCAAATTTAGGGGATAATGATATTCAAAATTTCATTGATTATACGTCAAAATATTTTCAGAATGTTACATTTTCTGCGACCCCCAAAAAAATATATTAGATTGAAGCGACCCACGGTCTTCACATGTCTGTCTAATGAAGTAAGAAACCATGTTCGCTGCTAACTTGAAGCATATAGACTCCTCACGGAGCTTATCTCAATATATATTTTTCTACGAGAACTGCTTGTTACTCAGTTGCTCAACCTCTCTTTTTCGAAGAGAGTAAGGATGGAAAGGATACGATTATTAGAACAGGACTGGTGGTTAGCTAATCGATGTCACTATGTGTCGCTTTTTGGGATCGGGACCCATTGCCTCTGAGCAGAATCGATTTATCGACTGAAAAAATCTGCTCATACCTGGAATCGTCCCATGCGGTCCGACACGGAAGCCAATGATGTTGACCACTGCACCGTGGACCGGGTAAAAAACCTAATGAAATACCTATTGATTTACTATTTTGTGAGGAATCGTTTGACAATGCGTACTGCACTGGGAAAAGAGTTGTTTTTGACTGATGTTAATTTATGAGACAGCAGCTCGTACAACAAGTGTATTTGAACTATTTGAAAGCATTTCATTTGGATTAACGAAATGAATGCAATATTTAAAAAAAATTAGCCATCACCCTGCTATTTTATTTTAATTATGTAAAAATACATCGGGATCATTTCAGGATTCATTCGTCAGAAATACACGAGATCCTTTCCCATATCAGTTCAGCATATCAGTTCCCGCAAAATTATATTTTGTACCGAAAAAATGTCGAATACACATATAAAAAGCAGTGATAATGTTGATAGTGGAGATGTTGAATTTACTTTTAACGTTGATCAGGATGGTGTTGATAACAATGATGCACTCAATTGCGTCAATGATAGTATTGGTAGTGATATAATTCCTCCGATGAGAAAAAGAAGATTACTTGCTATCGAAAGTAATAGAGATGAATATGTGGAAATAGTAGCAGGACAGGACAAAATACAGGAGTGAATGATGATGTATCGACGATGATTACAAAAAGGTTATAGCCGATGGAGAATGGATCGACATCACAAAAAATGATGATGAACCTTTCCAGATAAAAACAGACTTCAGCAGATTCCTTCAAAAGAGTCGATGGATTCTTTTTCAAATTATTTTTTACTGAAGAATTAGTGAACGATATTTTCAAAGAAACAAATGCTTATGCTAAACATAAACTTGGGGAAAAGCGACTGACGAGAAGATGAATTTGGCATTCGTGGGTTGATGTGCAAAATAACGAGTAAAACAATACATAAAAACCCAGGTGCGGAAGGATACCACATTTTCACTGACAGATACTACACCAGTATTCTTCTTGCTGAAGAATTGTTTAAGCTAAAATGTCATTTGACTGGAACTATCATGAGACATCGGAAAAGACTGCCGCCTGGGATAAAAAACACAAATTTCACCGAAAAAAAAAATACAATGGCGTATGAAAATATCAATATTTTTGATTCTCGCTTGGAAGAACAAGAAGGTGGTTACATTTTTAAGCACATGTGACACAGCAGAATTAAAAACATTCCAGAGAAAAGTTTGTGGTGGTTTGGCAGTCTACATCGAAAAAACACAAGCTGCAATAAATAATACGAAACATATGGGTGGAGAAGATCGGGCCGATCATTGTGTATCATTGTATTGTTTTTTTGCAAAAATCCCGAAGTGGTGGAGAAAAGTAAGTTATAAGCTCTTACATATTATATAAAGTTTCGAATGAAGAGAAAAATGAAAATCCAATGACGCATATGAAATTTTTCAAATTATTGGTTGACCAATAAGTGGGAGATTTTCGGCTAGGTGGATTTCGTAGGCGCACTTCAAATCTTCCTACAGAAGACCAACTTACAGATAAGTCACATGTACTGCTTCCCGGGACTAACATAGACTGTGCAGTGTGTAAACATAGAAAAAAATCTCAGGTGGGAGATCAGAAACACGATTTTTTTTCGAGACTTGCATCTTAAGCCAAGATTACATATTGGAGATGGCTATGTGAAATACCACACAATGAAGAATTACAAATAAAATGAAAATAACTACATTATATTCATTATATGTCTATTTTACAGAAATAATAACAAAACATTTTTTTTTCATTTTTTTTAACATTTTTTTCATCAGTTGAATGTTTTACATTGAAAATATGCTCGTCACGGAAAAATGCCTCGAGTTGCCGGTACCCACATACAAAAAAATGCTCGAGTGTTAAAGGTTTTAATATAATTAAGATATGCTTTTGAATCAAATTCTTATCATTATTAAGGTTTTGCAACGTGTAATGGAATTAATTAATAATCAACGCAATAAAGAAAAATGTGAAGCTTTTGTGAACTGTGAGTTTTCCAACAACGAATGAATTCAAGTAGATTTTCAAATAGAGATAAGTTTTTAACCGATTCTATGACGGTAAAAATCAATATGGCCGTACACAGGAGGCCGCGATTTTCTATAAATCTAATAAATCCTAATAAAAAAATCGATGTATTACACATTAAAATTCAATATTCTTTGAGTTCAAGTAGTACAACACGCTCTCAAAAGATGTCACTATATGCAAGTTAAATTCAATTATTTTAAATAGGAACTGGTGACTTGTAAATTAAGTACAAAAGAGAGCGTAATATTACGCGCATTTTGTATGGACGGCCCCTTGAACACGGACTTGTAGCGCGTAAATATACGCTTTAGGCAGATATCAGGTTAAAAATATCAAATTTTTATATGAAACACTTTTATACGAGGCTGTGGAGACGTAAAAAACATGACTCTGATATTGAACAAAAACACTACTACGACTCCGAAAAAAAAAAAAAAAAAAAAATTGTCAGGATTTTTTCCTACCTTTTCAATTTATGTGTATTAAATTAAAGATTAACTCCTCCAATTCATATGTCGAATCTTGCTCGACATCGTATAAGGAACGCGCATGTTAAGTCTTGTTCAACATTGTCAAACTCGGTCGGAAAAATCTTTTTTTAATATCTTATTTAAAAAACCGTATAAGGAACGCGCATGTTAAGTCTTGTTCAACATTGTCAAACTCGGTCGGAAAAATATTTTTTTAATATCTTATTTAAAAAACCGTAGAACTTAGATTGTGTGCCTTAGTAAAAGTCTGTAACATGTCATAATATGGTTTATTTTTTCGGTATTTCGTATTACCATGCTAATATAAACGCTATCATTGAGATATCACTAAATTTATCAAATCTATTGAGCAGTTGCTGAAAGGAAAAATATTATATGTAGAGAAGTGCAAAAGGTTAACCAACCAATCGGTGAATAGAAAATTTTTTCACAGTAGAGTAAAAAGTTCTCTAAAGTTTTCACGACTCTAACTCCATCCTTAAAATACGGCTACTCCACGACTCCGACTCCACAGACTGCTTTAATACAACTGTTGAGGTGGACAGTGACGGCTGGTGACGGGGTGTTGGGGGTGCAATGGAAGATTCAACCATTTTTGCAAGAGTTCTTTCCTATTCATTGGATTTTTAAACACTTCTATATCATAGACTTCAGATGTTCGCAATACCAACTGTTTCTCTTCCGTAGTACGGAAAAATAGTTGAATCTTCCTTTTGCACCCCCAGCACCCCGTCACCAGCCGTCACTGGTCAGGTGGATCGATTTTTTTTTTCGATTTAATTTAAGGAAAAAGTTAAATATTTTATACAAAATATATTTTTCTCAACCGACTTTTCAACGGTGCCATATATAATTTTAAATTTTTCAAATCTAAATTCACATATCAGAAACAAAAAGTAGCGTGCGAAGTTCTCAACACTAATTATTTACGGTCAAGAATAAACATTTCCATTTACAGTTTTTATTCGCAATTATAGTGATATTCATTTTTGCTCCTCAACATACATTAACAACCAATCAAATAAAAATAATGTTAAAATAACATACGAAATAGAAAAAAAGCAAATGGACAATATTGCCACTTATAAAAAATAAAAAGTGGAGGCCTAATGCGAAAGTAATTGACATTTTGCCGGCCTTATTTTTTCAAAATGTGATTATCAGTATATCTGCCAGCTCTAAACAAAAATAAATCTTCTAGCTGTGTAATGAACCGTGCGCAAAATCTATATTTCTTAAATGGAAATAAAAACACCCCTTTTCAAAAAACTGATGTTCATAGTCATGCAGTCACGGTTTTTTGGCCGGAGTTTGAGTCGTCTCTAAGGACTCCAATTACTCAACGTCTCCACTACTCTCGAGTAGTAAAATTTTAAAATACTCGAGTAGTTTCAGATGTACTAAAACATATATTAATAATTCAAATTTGTATATGAAAATAGATGATACATAAATAAATATGCTTATTTTATTTCATTATTACATTTATTTCAATTTATGAAACATATATTTCAAAAATAATAGACAATTAATTGTCTCAGATTTAAATTTGGTTCGAAGTTTTGTTTTTTTCTTCCAGCAGTACAAAAAACTCTCTCTATTGCTGTGGACTTTGGTTTAAAAGCTAAAAATCAATTAAACTGTGCTATCTAGTTTTTCTGTCCGCTGCTAAAAACAAAATAAAATTTGGAATTAAATCTTCATTTCTATATTACTAGTATAACTCGAGTAATTTCCAAATTACTCGAGTATCAAGTACTTGAAAAATGGACGAGTATACTCGAGTATCGAGTACTCGATACTTGAATGGGCGTCTCTAGTCGTCGCGGCGTTTTGGCCGGAGTCGGAAATATTGAAAAGTTTGAACTTTCTATTTTTGCATATGATATGTAAAATTTTGCTATTTGCTTGATTGGTTGGTTGATATTTAATTGAAATCTGAACACCTGACAAGTGATGTATACAATAATTCAGTTCATTTACAACAATTTTCATTTAATGCTTTATGGTATATTATATTTCATCGATCAATAATATTCACATTATAATGTTAGTTGCCATAATATGATAAACTGTGCTTGTATGTTTGTGTATTTTACGTGATATGAGACATGCCTTAGGCTAACTTAATATCATATCCGATATTCAAATTTAGTGGAAAATCATGCTTACATAGACCGTAATAATTTAATATTGACGTTTACGTGTCAAATATTTTCCAATAATCTTTAACACTTTAATATTATAATATTTGTAAAGATATTTCAAGGTTTAATATACTTAGACGAAGTTTTTCAGCGATGTCAACTAAACGTATGTATTCATGACAAACAAACGTTGCCATATGTTGGCAAAACTAATGGATAATCTTTAAATGAAGTATTTTTTACAATGTGATTTTTTCTAAATTATAATTTTAGTTATGCCATTGAATTTGTAAACAAATTTATTTGAAAAAAGTTCGAATATTTGGTGTAATATTCTATTTTAAAATGTGAAAATATTGTTATTTTGACTCACAGATTATTCAAAAACAAGAAAAATACTTGGAATATCAACGATATCTATATGCTTGATGGCAATTTCAATATCAAATTTGAACCGTTTGAATTTTGTACTTTTCCATGAGTTTTGTCAGAAATCTTCGGACATTTCATGTGCACTGATTATATATTTTCATTTTGAATAAATACCCTTTATTAAAAATTCAAACACTTGAAGTAAATCAAAAGGTCTGATAAAACTTACCGATTATGGTGGTAGGTAGTTCCATAATTTTTTTTTTTGCTTTTATTACCATGTCCTTTCCCAACTTGGAGCATATGCACTCGACACGAAGTTTATCGCAAAATATATTTTTTTTTCAATGAGAACTGCTTGTTACTCAGTTACTCTGCCTCTCTTTTTCGAAGATAGTAGGGATGGCAAGGATACGAGGACTAGGACAGGACTAGTGGTGAGCTAATCGCTGTCTCTATGCGTTGTTTTTTGGGATCGAATGGTGGGAAGGGATTTAAAAACACGAGCAAACATTGTTTCTGAGCAGAATTGATATACAGAACCATGTTTTTAATTGGTATTTTTTTTTCAAAATACCCTATAATTATAATTTACCCAAACAGTTCATTGAAACTCATTTAAATCAAACTTTTTGCTAATTCATCTAGATTACGTTGGTAACAATGAAACTAAGTGATCTACATTTATTTTTGTATATAAACGATACAAACTACGTCAACACTTTACTTTAAAAAGGTTCTAACTGTTTTTGGCACTGTTTTGAGATATGTATTTCGATTGACTAAAATTCAAATGTAAAAATGAGCAGTTAAAAATGTTTAAATAAATTATTTTAAGCATATTTTTTCACAACTCTTGCTGAGAAATAATGATCTTAAAGAAGGAATGATTGAAATAATGATGAAAATTTTAGAACTTTGTCAAATAAGTTTAGAAAAAAGTTTACAGATGCAATGCAATTCTGGAATTCGGCTAACTCCGTTATTAAACTATAAATAAATCTGAAATTCAAATATATGATAAAATGTAGTAAATACAAAATTTTCCGACCTAAAGATCATTTTAGGTAAACATGTCAATTAAAACCTTTTCTAAGTAAGGTAACGTCGCGTCAGTTACAGTTAATTCTCGTAATTGATTTACCTGAAGATACAGAATGACGAATCTCGAATAGTAAGTGACAAAATCATTTTTGGTATCATTTTTTATTCAAGTTTGATTTTTGTTTTCTTTCACTTACTCTAGCATTAAACTGTTTTTTCAATTCCCAGTGTACCTACGTATCTTGAAATACAGGTGATTGTTGGCTTAGAATAAAGGACAGGAAATTCAAATTCTTCAAACTCTTTGGGCCATCCTGACATCCTTTTATCTTTAGATTGTGTGGAGTTATTTCATGTCAATCAATGCTGTTTGTATTTTAAAAGCGTAAACTTTCGATATCCGTTAACGTCAGTTTCCTTGTAAGTTACCTTCTTGAACTCGGGGGTGATAATTAAACATCTAATCCTCTAAGGTCTAGCCAGACATGCCAAAATTTATTTGATTCCACCTAAAGCTATTAATATGTCGTTAGCAGGCATGACGCAAAAGCTTTGTGAGAAAATCAAAAGAGCTTTATTTTATTGTTCAATAATTTGTTTGGATTAAGTCGTACTTGAAATATTTACTAACGAGTGATAATTTTATTTCTTAGAAAAGTCAAAGCAAGAGTGTTATTAACCTTTGAAAGACGGATCCTGAAAAAAAACGCGTGATCCGAAAAGGGATCTAAGAATATCTCAGTGGTATCGCTTTATTGCAGGGCTGTGGAGTCGGAAAAAAATATACGACTCTGATTCCGACTTCAGCATTTGCCAAAAAAACGACTCCGACTCCAACTCCGACTAAAAAACGATTAAATTCGTCACGTTTTTTTTCTACCTATCATATTTATGTTTATTCAATAATATATCAACCAACCAATCCTGCCAATAGCCAAATTTGACATATTAAATGTAAAAATAAAAAGTTTAATCTTTTCAAAATTTCCGACTCCGACCAAATCGCCGCGCCGACTCCGACTCCACAGCCCTGCTTTATAGACATAGATTGCATTAAAAAATGTTATATACTTTAACGTATCTTTATACATCGTCCTAGAAAAACGTTAGTTTTTCTTTAGTTATTCATATTTTATGTGGCGTATTGAAGAGACAACGTGTTTGCGTTGGTGTTCATGACAGACTGGAGTATTCAAAACTATAAGCGCGAGCTTTTATCTACGCATTTGAATGTAAAAAGCATCCATTTCATTTGAAACGTTTGGCACGTTTGAGATAACAATCTACTTTCATAAAGCATTGTTAAATTTTCTGATCGTTTTTTTAAATCATCTTTTGCAAAGATACTCCAAACTTGAATTGAGATAACGTTAACTTATCACGAATGTGGGGAATCAATATTTTCCAAGTAAAGAGCGGATATGGTAAAAAAATATACAGACTTTTTTTAAATTTTTGAAAGAATGTGTTCATAAATATAAATTAATCAAAATAGTACATCATTTAGGAAGGCGAAACATTGCTGTAATAAATACTTTATTTGATGGGTACGATACAAGAAATTTCTTTAGAACGGTCCTTAATCATTTTAAAATAAATTCTACAAAAGGTTAAAAGTAAACAATATTAAATAAAATTGTTTTTATGTAGGTCGTATCAAAGAATCAAATCAAATAAATAATTTCATTCAAGGCTAACGTTAGTCGAGATAATAAACTATTGATAAAAAACACCCTTAATATCCCGGTATGCTGAAACTAGCACTACCTTACAGAAGGGGTGAGAGGTCGTTTTCCTCTGCACCCACGCAAAGTAAAAAGCTCACGAAATATGTTTGCTAGGATTATTTAAAGGAATATACAGTTTGTACATTTGTAGCTTTCGACGATACAGGTTCTTTTATCATTTCCATCGTAATGTATTATGAATTATGGCTTCGTACACACTAAAACGTGGCATGAATATTATTAATTATTATTGAAAAGCAGATGAAACTTCATATATTATTTAAAATAGTGCCTGAAGTATACTATAATTTTTGATAGAATTGTAATGACCTGTGTTGAACAGTAATATATTTTTTATATCTTGAGCCATGTCAAAATAAGTGTGATCTCTTAATAGAAAAGCAAAAGAAGCAGACTTTTTTTATTTTTTTAGGATTTCGTTTTTTTGAATGTGGGTAAAATAAATGTCGAAAACACAGTTTTTTCATTACAATTCTATCGAAAATTAACCTCAAATAATACTATACTTCAGGCAGTATTCAACTTGTATTCAAAGATCCTTGAGTTTGGTCGCTTTCGACGCGGGTTTATCCTTTTTACATCTTCAGGCATTTCAAGTACACGAATGTACTTGAACTGACCCAAAATTAGCAGTAAGCATCGCTTAGGGCTGTGAAGTCGGAGTCGAACTCGTGGAGTCGGAGCTTTTTGGCCGGAGTCGGAGTCGGAGTCGTCGCGGCGATTTGGCCGGAGACGGAAATTTTTAAGAGTTTGAACCTTTTATTTTTGCATACAATATGTAAAATTTGGCTACTGGCCGGATTGGTAGGGTTGATATTTAATTGAATACACATAAATAGGAAAATTAGTTAAAAAAAAGTGACGATTTTAAACTTTTTTAGTCGGAGTCGGAGTCGTGTTTTTGGTCAATGTTGGAGTCGGAGTCGTGGTTTTGGTAAATGCTGGAGTCGGAGTCGGACTTTTTTTTTAGCCCTGGTTTATATACCAAAATAACAACACGAAACTTCAACACTAATTTACTGTAGCGTTTATCATTAGCAACAAACGCATCATACTACCCATGGCTTTATCCAACAGACTTTCTCTTAGGGATGCTCACTTTCAATAGTTTGAATGCTCGAAGAGAAATGTATTTGGCATTATATTTCTTTCGGCTTATCCGAGGCCAAAATGAGAATTCCACCATTCTTGAAAATGTTAAATTGAATGTTCCTGATAATTTTTTGAGGAATCGTGAGCATGAGTTGTTTGTTCTTCCAAGGGGTAGAACCAGTCTGCCAATGGGAATGCCTCTGGGAAGAGCTTTAACAATTTTAAACGGCATTGCTTCGGATGTCGACATATTTCATATTGACGTGAGTGAGTTCAGGCGAATACTATATTTTATGAATAAAAGTTGATTTTGTCAGAACTCACTCGGTTGACATCTTTGAAAATTTCTAATGTGATTTTATAATTTTTTTTCTCTCTGTTTTTATGATTACAATGTTTTCATCTTGTTTTTAATTAATTAATGATTAAAATTATGTATTTACATGTATGTATATATATAAATACATACACGTATTTATATTTGTCAAATACATGGCGCATTGGCATTAGCTGTAATGCCATGATTTGCTTTTTCTTAAATAAATAAATAAATCAGTTCAAGTAAATTCGTGCCTTTGAAATACCTGAAGATTTCGAAAGACGAAACTTGGGTCGTTCGCGACAAAACTCATGGAAAAGTACAAAATTCGATCGATTCAAATTTGATATTGTAATTCCATCAAAACCCTTCAGTCGACATTATTAATTATAAAGACTTTGTTACATTATTTTATAGACCCACTCTTTGGTTTTCTTTCACCACAAATGTTGAGACCCAGTAAAATCAACTTGAGATTGTAGGCTAACGAAAGAAGTTAATTGAAGAGCTGAGATTATTATTGGAGGAAACTATGCTATCCTTCCAAGGAAGAGGGTGGTACCAAAGAACCAAATCAAAAATTTATGAAATTTAATAATGAATGCCATTTGCTTAATATTTTTGAAAAACTTTATATGGTACTCACTTAAAATACTCAAGATGGAAATCTGCTAAATTTAAAAAAATATAAGCAGCAACTTTAATTTTCTTAGCAAAGTGGTAGTCAATGCAATGAATAAATTCTAAATACTAAAACTTCAAAAAACATATTATATCATTATTCTCAAAAGTTTGTCATTCACTGCCTTCTTGCTTGAAACGGTCGTATGGTTCTCAGTCTCAGTTTGCTGAAAAAATAATTTCGATGATGACTATAGTATAAATAATTTTATATTTTAATTAAATTCATCTAAAAAATAACTATTTTACGAAGAGACAAATTTTTCGTTTTTTTGCGGTGTCATATTAGGCAATTAAATACCAACGATGCTATTTTCTTTTATATTTATAGAAATTGTTGTTAATTTTTTTGGCTTTATGAATTGTTGAGTCCCCGTGTGATGGGATCACAAAACCGTTTTGTTATTAATTTCCCGCTAAAGCGGCTTAGTCTTGTAAAAAGGAAGCGAAAACTCGCGCGTAATTCCAGGTTTAAAAAGCCACCGAATTCGTAGAATTTTCGCAGAGCTACCTACCACCTCTGATCCCGGCAACCATTCCGTGCGGTATTCACAGCGTAACGTGATATATTAAAATCTCTCGGTTTCGTTAAAAAAAATCAAGTGCTTAGTTTGGAAAACAACGAATACTCCGCTTAAACCTTTAAACGCTCGAGCAATTTTTGCGAAATATCCACGCAGCCCTTGCGTAGCTCTTTTAAAAATAATAATATCTATAAAACAAGTGAGCTTATGTAGTTAAAATAAAAAGCATTAGCAAAATAAAGGTTTGTTCATAATTTATGAACAAAGACCAGCCCCGC
The DNA here is from genome assembly GCA_028554975.1 of Himalopsyche kuldschensis. Classification (NCBI taxonomy): domain Eukaryota; kingdom Metazoa; phylum Arthropoda; class Insecta; order Trichoptera; family Rhyacophilidae; genus Himalopsyche; species Himalopsyche kuldschensis. The sequence continues at coordinate 19,247,098 of JAHFWI010000010.1, read as the reverse complement.
AACTTGTACGCTTTCTAATTCTCTAAGTATACAAATAAACGAATGCATTTTTCTTCAAAAAGGAATCGGTCACCCCAAAGGAAAAATTTCTGCATTGAAATATATTGTATGGTCTGAATAAAGTTGAAAAAAGTCAACCTTGTAACGCAGATTTTTATATTCCTCATTATGACAAAAGTTCTAAACAAAACCGAAAATAAAATTATGGATCGGTATCTCATAAACATTATTTATGAAAGCGAATACCTATAAGCTTATATATTGAAAACTATTATCATAAATCAGTGCAATCCAATAGCGAAGTGCATCATAATCACTGGTCGCATAGGGGACCGTAAGGCTTTAAAAGGTTAATATGAAATATGAGTTCATACAGTTGCTTATTAAAAACAACTAATTCGCAAGCGGATATAAACATGTTTTTGTTACAATTTATACTTGAGGATTCCGACTTTTCCGACGGGTTCTTGATTAAATTTAAATATTTAATTTGAATTGTTTGAATTTTTTTCGAATCACAATTAATCTTAGTGATCTACTTTTATTCTTAGATACAAGGGATACAAACAATTAACAACACGTCAATTCAAATTCATTCGTGTACTGCGAAATGCCCGAAGATACCGAAAAGTGATTCCCGGGTCGTTGGCGACAAAACTTAAGAGATTCAAATTTAAAATACACGCAGTCAACCCTGCTATTACTTTATTTTTACCGTGTCATAATGAAGTTCTACCAAGTAAATGCCAATATAATCAATACGTTTTAGGTTGCAACCAAATCTTAATAATCGGAACAAGAAGTCTTTTTCAAACACAACACATTGAAAATCTTTTTACTTCACACGTTTTATGATTTTTTTAGATCTTTTTATTTGGATATCTATTTGACAGAGCTTCAAGATTTAAGGCGCGCTGGCGTCAAAATTCTTCCAGTCTCTTTCGTCTCTAAGTAAAGTTATTTTTTATTATTATTTGTTTGCATTCCCTTCCCATCGTTGATGATAGAAGGGCGCGATCGATACAGTTCAATAAGTCTTCTTACTTTTTCGTCTCTACATATGGAGGGTTATCAAGAAGAATGTCTCTCTGTCTATATTGCCTTCTCATCATAATTCTGCAGACAAGAGATCGTTGGGTTACAGTTAAGACCCACTGCATAATGAAACTTTTTAGAGGCTTCAGAAAAGAACTCACAAATAGTGGGTACACTTATATCTTTATGTAACAGCGATCCACGCACGAACCATAGAGTATCACATACTTGCCTCAATGACTTATTCAGAACAATCTGGAGTCTTCAGATGTTTTTGGTGAGCAAATGCCCATACTGGTGTGGCGTACACCATAATTAGACGAGTTATTGCTGTATATAGTTATTGCTGTACTAATCATAAAGCACAATTTTTCTTTTGTAGCATCAGCTTGGCGCTATTTTATCGCGGTGTGTTCTTTAAACTTAAGTTTACTATCTAAGGTAATTCCAAGAGACTTTACTGTATTCGACCACTTGATCTCTGTATTGTTTGGAGTATCTTTTTGGAGTATCTTTGCGAACGATGATTTAAAAAAACGATTAGCAAATTTTACAATGCTTACAAAAGAAGATTGTTTTACTCCACGGTGTCTTTTTTTTATTGAAAAAGATTATTCCAGAGCCATTAGTTTAAAATCACTCTGAAAGTAACTCCGGATAGAAGAAAAAAATGCCTCCAAAGTGAATTCTAGAAATAATGTTCGCCGCCGCCTTGCTTTGTTCAACAACTTGCAAAAATGATTTCTCGCTGAAAAAATCGGGATATGATAATTTGCACAAAAAAGTGAATGTCGAATTTTTCAAAATGCTTTCAGTAAAAATATTTTACATAATATTCTTTTAAAAGATGTCTGACTCTTGATATTTCTCGACGCAGTTGTGGCTGGCGACATAAATTATATGAAAATGAAATTTTGATTAGTCTAAAAGACATGTCGGACTATTTTTAAGAATAGAATATTATTTTAATTCACGTAAAATATTTGATATTCTCAATTTTTTTTAAATTTTTGTCTTGTGAATAGAAGTTTAACAAACGAAAAAATATATGAAATCAAATTGAATTTATTGCATAAAAAACTTACTTAAAATTGTTATCAAAATCTGCCTTTTTCTATTTCAGCTTTTTTTAATATCTTACAATACAAAAAAAGCTCTGGGCTAATTTTTACAACGTAAGACAAGCGCTCTTACATTGCCTACGTATAATAAAAAATATTTGTTTTGAGTCAAGTAGAAGCAAAACATGCCACGTTAAAATGGCATACGCTTAACGTAATACCTAGTCGGTTTATTGCTATGTTCGCACTAGAGACTCCAATTACTCGACATCTCAACTACTCGAGTATCGAGTAGTAAAATTTAAAAATACTAGAGCAGTTTTAGATTTACCAAAATATATATTATAAATTCAAATTTGTGAATATGAATAGATTATAAATAAAAAAATAAGCTTATTTTATTTAATCAATACTACTATTTCAATTTATGAAACATATATTTCAAAAATAATAAAAATCAAGCGTCTCAAATTTTAATTTGGTTCGAAGTTTTGTTTTTTAATCCCGCAGTAGATACAACTTTCACTGTTGCTGTGGAGATCAGTTAAAAAGTTAGCAATGATTATAGAAATAGTGCTTTCTAGTTTCTGTGGTTTATAAAAAAATTAAATTTGGAAATAAATCTTCATTTATAAATTACTCGAGTATCAAGTACACGATATTCGAATTGTAGTCTCTAATTGCCACGTCACGAATGATGTTATATGAGAGCTTTTAAGTTCTGTCGAAATCTGAGCATTGAAAGGGCTTTATACAAGTGCTGTGTATGAATAGCTATAAGCTCAACGTTGCCTTTCCTTTTTCCAGTTGATTGGATCCCTATCGGCCAAAGAGCAACCTTAAACTAATACACTCTGACCTGAAATGCTGAAAATATACTCCAGGGCTCAAGGTTTATATCATAATTTGTTTGAAAATATTAACATCATACAATTAATAATATCTCTCAGGTTCATACACACTTAAAATTTTCCATGAATTGAGGTCAAACAATATATTTCATTAAAGTAAATAAAAAAATTGGTTTTTTTTGTCGTTAATCAAAATAGGATATATAAATTGTTTTAATTAACACGGTTCTCGTTCATATTGTATACAATATGTATTGTCAGTCCCTGTGGTAAAATCAGGTGAGCCCGGGTTCAAGTGCCGGTTAGGTCAGATTGTTTCAATTGAAAAAGATATCTTGGATATGGGTATATGTAATTTTTCGTTGAGTTTTTCTCGACTGATTCATTATTAATCATCGAATTTATCTCGTATGACTTTAACAATTAAAAATATTAGCTGCAATGCCAAAAATGATTTAAAATAGTATGATTACTCATGTAAGCTATAGGGAATTCTTCAAATTTAAAAAATGCTGCTAAATTTATTACATTTTTTAAGACTTATATTAATTAATGATGTATTGAATTCTTATAGAGTCAAGGCAACGAAAAAAATACCAATGGCATAGTTCCAATGAGCGTCAAGTATAAATCGGCCGTTTTGTAAGGCTAAAAACCTCCGACAAATATTTGGTTGTGATGTGAAAAAGCCACGGATGAACGTAGCTAAGAATTTGCTTTTAAAGCCTCAAATGTAAATGTTTCGGAGGCGCAAAGACCCAGATGGGAGGGTAACGTTGACAGGTAGGTATGATCCTTGTAAACCTTTTTTACAAGGGAATCTAGCAGGCACTCGACCCTTTGCAAGGGGTGTGCAGGCAGCGTTAAAACGATGCTGAACACATTATTGTGTCTAGTTAGAAGAAAAATTCTGATGGGGTGAATATTTGAGGACATCATTGTTAAGCTTTTTAAGCGAATAGAGTGACTTAAATAGTCACATAGTTTAGAACTACAGCTTCATCTTGTTATGGGATATTTAATGTAGATGTCGTTTTTTTATTCTAAATGAGTTAAGTTTTAAGCAGATTTCTATATATGCCTGCCATGCGGACAAACTATAAAAATAAAGTTTTCATTTGCATATGTTTTCATTAATTATAACATTCTATATAGGTTACAGGTAGTGTTAAAAGACTGTAAAAAGGTTGAAAAACATATTGTAAAAGATCTTGTAAAAAATTTATATTATATAATAGTCAAATTTTCGGTGTTCAATAAAGTTTAATTGGATAAAATAGCTTCAAATATCATTAAGTAATTTACTTTTACAGTTGATATAAACATTTACAGTATTGACTGTCGTGATAAATTTCATATTTTTCTTGGATTCGGGCTTTTTTATAAATTACTAGTATTGCTACCCGGCGTCGCTCGGACTAAGCGACCAATAATTATTTAATGTTATATCATTCGACATAATTATATCACAAAATCCAACATCCAAAATAGAGTTTAAATAAAATCACAAACTTTAATTAATTTGATGACAGCCCCATTCTCGCCCATTAAAATGTTCTAATTCAAGGAAAAAATCTAATTTGCTGTCAAAGAAATGTCAAATAATACCTTCACGTAAATAATAAACATTATTATATTAATAAAAGCCGGGAAAATGTTGGTAGAAGACTAATTTATTACATTTTGACTAAATGTCTTCGCCGATAAAATTTCAAACATATTTTCTTTCATATTCGTTTTTAAGGCAACTTGCAACAAAAATGCAAAAGGTAATTACTGACCCACATACATACATACGCCGTTTCGGTTTTATATATAAGATTATGTTTTAATATGCATCAGTGTTGATATCTTCTCATATTTATAAAAATCAGTGTATGTTTGTTCGTATTTTATACGTTGCCATACCGTTGATCCGACAGCAGGGAATTACATACATACATACATACATACGCCGTTTCGGTTTTAATTATAAGATTTTTAAGACTTAACTATAAAAAACATTATTTAACTGGTTGTGTAATTAAAACTTAAAGCTCAATACCTCATCATACTTGTTTGTCATGCCAACAAGCTGTAGTGGACAGAACTCAAAGTATTATATTATCTATAATACGTTTAAATAAATAAATTCAAAAAATATCGACAGGGAGATTTTAATGGACAGCAAAATTTTAACCTAATGGCTTTTGGATTTTGTGAAGCTTTAATTATATTCCACCCATCAGATCTTAAAGATGAGACCAACCAAAAGTGATCAGCTGGCACTGTTTCAGCTCCAAATTTAAATTCTTAAGCAAATATAGGTCGAGTGACTGAACAAGGGCATGCTCCTTGGTAGAGGACATGGTATATGGTAACTGGTAAGATCATGCATTGAATAGCTTAGAAAATTTAGTTCGAGGAAAACTGCTCATTGAATTATATATTGCGCTCCACGCGGTTTCATGGATAAGTATGAAAATACTTTCTCTTTGAATGAATTTTTATCGTATATTTATTTTAGATTCAATTTATTATTGGAATTTTCCTGTTCATCTTACGATGAAGCCTGGTCGTGCAATAAAAGGGATGCTTCACAGTTTTGTGAGCAGGTAGGTATCTCCTTACAATTTTTTTTGGAATATTTCGTGAATATATTTGGGTAGCAGTAGCGTGTCTAAGCTATTTTTATATGTAAATATTTATATATTTATTTGTATTGTGAAAAATATGTTTATTTTTTTGAGAAACAATTTGATAGTCTTATACATGTGTTAACATATGCCAGTCACGTATCTGAGTGGTGATGGCATGTAAGTTTAGATCTGTTTATACCTGAATGAACAATTTCAGTCATCGATCTATGGACTTGTATTCAAATATATCAGTGCCAAATTTTATTCCCTTAACACTTTTGACCCATCTTATTCAATCTTGCTTTCTTGGAAAAAGTATCAGCAAACGAATATTTCTTAATACTTTCGATGGTTTCGGTAACTTTGATTATTCCACGTATTGTGCTACTAACTGTGACAAGTGTTTCGCCTCTTTCAAAGGCATCTTCGGACTTATTATCGCAAAGTTTGCTTAAGTAATGAAGCAAGATTGATTCTAACATTTTTAAATGATAAAATTACAAAATGGAGTTTTGGGATTTTTCCAAAAAATATATTCAAAAGCTTAAGCATGCAACCGAATAAAATTTAACTCGAGAGCCACTACCCAGTTGACTACGGAGCTAACGGGTATACTATTATACACATACCAATATTTATATACCGAAACAAAACCGAAAGTTAAATAGATATTCAAACACAAACAACCCTTATTTAAAGATAACACAAAACAATCTAAACAATTTATTTCTGGAAATTTAATATTAAGTGTCTACCTTTATTTTAGACCATGTTATTATTTCACTGGATTTGATGTGGAAACACCACAAGTTGTGATACATTTAGGGGACGTTCGTGACGCCTCAAAATGTCGGCATTAATTTACCGCCCCATAATAATCCGTTAGGGTTATTTGCGTTGCCCTAAGCAAACCGAAGCCAGACCACTTAGTAATTGTGATGTAACAATTATGAAATTCAACGGGATAACATGTTCCCGTAAGCCTGCGTGGACCTTTTTCGGATCTCAAACGTATGGAGTTATGCTAAAACGTTAACACTGCGAGATCGACATTAAAGGTTGCCAAATTTTTTCTCATTCTAAGATATATTTTAAGAATGCGTTCTTTTCAGAATCTTGAAGCTTGAGGAATACTTTCAATTTTGAAACATTTTTCCCTTCTTCTTCGATGCTCGGTTGATAATCTTGAAATCCTTACTTGCATGCTTTCAGTTTTAACCTACGTGATCGTACCAAACCAAAGATAAACATTTATTTTTCAGATCGCGACAAATCGCGTAAGTCATTTGATTCACCAGTCACATGGGCTGTTCGGCTGATCAATGCACTGCCTATTAAAATGGACATTTTCATTAGTAAAATTTCTTTAACTCTTCTAATTTTTATCTAAATTATATGTCGTGTTTTAATGCCATTCTCTGTATAATATTGTTTGATTGTGTTGTTATATATTTGTCAAATTCATGGCGCATTGACGTCAGCTGTATAGTATTTTTTTCAAATAAACAACCAATATTCACCAAGCGACGTTGTTTTGGATGGAAATTTTGCAGTTAAACGTATTTTCTAGAGCTTAAACAGGTATTTTTAAATAACTTAGACAGTCGGTGGCCGCATATTAAATGCAGATTTTGATTCAGTTTTAAACGATCATATTTTTGCGGTATGCTTACTATGGAACGAAGAATTACAACTTGAAAGCGTAGTATTTCGTTCTTTAAAAAACAGTAAAACTTGAATTTCTTAAAATCTATTTACATATATTTTATATTTTTGAGACAAAGCTTTGATTTTTACGATGATAAAATAAATAACATAAGTATTATGCACTCACTACAGCAAAGCTGCAAAGGAAAGATGTGTTTTAAAAGTCAGTGTACGATGTTGATTAATATAAACGTTTAAACAATTACCATTATGATTAGTCATCTTATCTCAAAGCAACACGCATCTTAAGTTTCACAATGGAAAATTTGTAGTATCAGTTCTATGAGCTTAAAAGTATGTATAGATAAAAATTTACTAAGCACACATGGATTATTTAATTAAGGGTTTTGACAAGTTGTGCTTTATGAAATTTCAATATAAATTTAAATCGTTTACGTTTTGCACTTTTCCATGAGCTTTGTCACTGACAACCATGCCGAAAGAAGAAACCCGGGTAGTTGACGACAGCAATTATGTAAAAGTACACAATTTTAACGATTCAACTATGACACTTGGTTTAGTTAGTATATATTAAAAATCAAAAAGTATCTCAGAAGAAGATGTAAGTCATATAGAATATGATTTAAAGAAAAATGAATACGTTGTAATGTCACTCAAAGAAAGAAAGTGTTTGTGTTTATTGAAATGCTTTTGGATGCACAATATTTTAGATAAATAATTTCGATTTAATTTCACTAACATTGATCGGTATCGATGACGTTTGCCGTTTAACGTTTGCTGTTTGTCTTTTGCCGATTGTCTACACGCGCCACCTACTGAAAGTTAATTGTACTGTCTATAACATTTGCACAAGTGCAACAATGTGTTGTCAAATTGAACGGTATAGCAACGCATAATCTACTGTAAGTTGATTTTACAATGCCTATTTAAGCAATAAGTAGACAACGTTTTATCGCTATCGGATCAACGGTATGGCAACGTATAAAATACGAACAAACATATACTGATTTTTATAAATATGAGAAGATATCAACACTGATGCATATTAAAACACAATTATTCATAAATATTATATTATATTAATTGGTATTAAAATATTTATTGAAAAAGCTTTCAAGTGAATATAATGTTACTCCTCTGTTAAATTTTCATTATTTAAACGCCTGTAACAATTATCTCAAAAACTGGCAAGAGCATATAATGCTCGCGCCCGGGTCTGAGTTTTATTTGATGTTACAGGAATGAAGGTGTTAGGAATGTATTATTCTGCGAAAATTATGCTGAAAATTCATCATTCATTAGAAATTCAAGCTTATTCTAATCCGGCGCGCGAGAGCAAACAGCGAGTCTGGTGCTTTTTCGTTTCTGTTTATTCTTGTATAATTTGAAAATTAAAATGTAAACGCACTTTATGTAATAATTGGAGCTTTAACAAAAAAAATAGATTTTTATTTTCCCATCCATCGAAATAAAATACTTTTTTATTACTTAAAAAATTTAAACGCACAATCAGAGAGATTATATAATATTTACTATGAGGCGTGCAGAAAAAATCAGCGGGTGTGTTTAACCTTTTTTGTTACTTTAATTCAAGGGTAGCCAAACTTTTACCACGACGGGCGACTTATTTTGAAATTTTTGGTGGCGATCGACTCACAAAATTAATTGAATTTATTAACATTTAAATAAAAGACGTTTTAGAGATATGTACATCAGTACGCCAGACAGGCGGGCGACTTGGAATAGCTACGCGATCGACGTCTTGGCCACCCCTGCTATAATTGATAAATAAATTATCCATGGATCACTTTCCATGGAATCAGCGTTAACAATGAGGAAGTTTTATTTACCTGTTATATGCTTGTAGGCTTAAAAATGGTCGTGCACCAAGTGCCGCAATTTTCGTTGATAAAATAGCGACGGATTTCGTTAATACAAAGAAGTTCTCTTTAAAATCGATATTAAATTGACTATAATAGATATTATCAATGTAATATGGATTTTGTAAAATGTAATTCTAAAATATGTCGTTATGTGTATAAAACGTTTGAATTATAAAATCGACGACCTTGTCCAGTATTAGTGGGTGTAAAGTGGATCGTATTTTTACGCGCATTCTTTGGCCGGCACTGTGCTCACATAATTGTAGACCGTATATATTATGTATAAAAGTTTCTGGCATACAATCGGTTAAATAATATCCTAAATAACAGGCTGCTTGCAACTGATAAATTTATTTCTAATGGGCTTATTCCTTACCAATTGATTTCATATCATTAGTTTCTAATTTTGTAATACTTGCGTCATTAAAAGTATAATTAATTGGTTGTTTTGTTTTTATCATCCCTTCCTTGCTTCTCGTAAAAAGGAAAAATCTAAAACTCCATTTTGTGGTGTATCATTTTTAAATATTTGAGTCAATCTTGCTTTATTATTGAAGCAAACTTTGCGAAATTAAGTCTGAAGATTCATTTGAGAGAGGTGAAACACGTATCACAGGCGTAGAAAAGCGATGGCGCTCATAGTTTTAATTACATCTTTCATGAACATCAGCTCTTCTAATTTTTCTCTATCATGCGAGACTTAAAATATGTATAATTATATTAGTACTATCGATTTTTTACAGCGAGATACCTATACATAAAAGCATCATATAATTTTTTTTTAATGCAATCTATGCCAATAAAGCCATAACACTGGGGTGTTTTTAGACCTCCCTTCAGATCACGCGTTATTTTAAAGGACCGTATTTCGAAAGTTAAATAAAATCGTGTATCTTTTGTTAAATGTTTCGTAGCACTGTAAAACTCTCGACGTATTAATGAACTCTATCATATTTGCCAACAAGTTTTTGAAGTATCGTTATGTTTGCATAACCGTTTGGATGCAGGGGCCACTAATTATTGCACCATTGTATCTGGCGGCTCGACGCGAACTCGCCGTTTCATTTGTACGTACATAATTGGAGAGTGCATGAAATAATGGAGTGTGTACTAACTTGTCATCGACAAACATGATCACATATCTCTCGCTTCAGCAAAAAGTAACACTGCGTTTTAAAAAATCGTTTTTCGCTTCCATGAAAAATGCACCCGAATGAATTTCATTCTTTTTTGGTTATTTTTGTGTCATTTTTCGTATAGCATTAATTTTATTTTGATTATATCCATAATCAAATACTCACTGATACGCACACATTTTTAACCATATCCGCACGCAACTTGGAGCATAAAGACTCCTCAAAAAGTTTATATCAACATGATTTTTCAACGAGAACTGCTTGTGACTCAGTTGCTCAACCTCTCTTTTTCGAAGGGAAAAAGGATTAAATAGATACGAAGACTAGTACAGAACTAGTGATTAGCTAATCACTCTCGCTACGCATCGCTTTGTTGGATCTAAAGAGTGGGAATTGATTTTCAACAAACAAAAACACCCATTGTTCTCAAACAGAATCAATTTACCGACCGAAAAAATCTGCTTGTGCCGGGACTCGAGCCCGGCTAGGCTGTCATGGAACCCAATGACGTTGAACACTGCACCACAGACCGGGAAGACATTTTAATTTTTAATTATCCACCCATCACTGCTTTTTTTGCATAGATTCAATACAGAATTTTCCAATGGCGCAATAAACGTTCAACATATCTAAAAAGCTGTAAATGTCAAGAGCTTTTTTTACTAAGCTTACTTAGCTTTTCAGAAGTAACTGCTCAAAACTCGGTGGCGTAAACTTAAATACGCAGAAAAACTGTGAGATACCAGTAGCTTCTAAGTACAGTTTTATTAATCTTTGCTTTTTATATGAACTTCTTGATCACTATTATAGTGTTTTTGGAGATGGTTATGAACTTTTTGGACACACCCTAATCTTCAAAGTTATAGAGGGCAGATTTTTCCTTGTACTGTCTCAAGAACAAATGTAATTAAAAACCGACTGTAAGTCAAATTTATTAATTAATAACGACGATATATATTTTTTTATACAATAAAAGTTCTGAAAGATCAAGATGTCGTTTGAAAGGTGTTGCAAAGTACACTATATTCACTACAAAATAAGTAGAAATGCCTACTTATATTAAAAGTGGGGTTTATCCATCGTATTATGAATGACTTGAATATGAAATATTTGAATTAATAATTTGAAAGATACAAATAACAATTGCTAGATTGAAAGGTTAAGTTGCTCCCTTAAAATTGGCGAACACTATTCAGCTGTGCCCTATTTATTAGTAATATTTCCTGATAAAATATATTGCTCAACCTCTCTTTTTGGAAGAGAGTAGAGATGCAAAGAATACGAGGACTAGACCTGGACTAGTGGTGATGAAATCGCTGTCACTATATGTCGCTCTTTGGGATAAAAAAGGTGGGAAGGGATTTTGCACGTGTTTTTATGTATCATTGACCCCTTCATCCACGCCTAATGAGTGATTCCCAAAAGGATTATCAAATGTTAATGTATTTTTATTGAATATAAAAGCAGCTTAATAGTTGTTCATAAATAATAATGAAATAAATTAGTTAATCAAAAACAAAATGTATTTTTTCCCCATTGAAGTGGCAAAGTAATAAATTGTAAACCAGTTCTACGGAAAAGAAAAGGGTTCATTTTATTCAACACTCAGTTTGTTTATAAGTATTGATCAGATAAAAATGTGTGTGGACAGTTTATCAAATAGCACACATAAAATAAGCATATTCAAGGTGAGAAAGCTCACAAAGTGATTGATCACTCCTCTGTATCAATAAAGTTTCCTTATCGGAGAAAATAATAACATTTCAACTTTTTCACGTGTCACGACGCTTACTCCTATACGGAGTATATGTAGTTCTGAACGTAAACCATACTGACAATGACAAAACGTTTTGTTTGAATTTTATTAATGGGGGCCCCCATGTGACGGCCGGCTTTTTTGATTTTTTTGGGATTTTTTTTTGACGAACATTAAAAACGTAGAAATTTGAAAATTTTACCATATGTTTATTAACATTTTAACAGTTAGTCAAAATATTTTCAGACTAAAATCTACATCAAAATGTGCAGTGCACCACTCCAAACGCACCCATGTCGAAAAAGCAAAAAAGGTGGTAATCGGCCTCCATCCGACCGGCTGATTGGCTTATGGGAAATCAAAAATTTTTTACTTAAACTTAAAAAATCGTTTGAACAAAGTTCTGTTGAAAATGTGGAAAATTTAACAATTGACAAGTTTTTGAAAAAAAATGTTTCAATTTCATGATTTATTTCGACTATTTGGCTACGTAAAAACAAAATGGCTTAGAATTTTTTCATTATCCTAGTTCAAACAATGAAAAAACATGTTTTGAATCTACTATCAAATTTTTTAAGCAATTGCTAAACCAGTTCTTGAGATATCGTGGAGGCCAGTTAAGCAAACACAAAAATGCGTTTGAAAGTTCAAATACGATTTAAACTATAAAATCCTTACTCCCCATTAATCTGCTATGCCTGGTCCATAGATAATTCTTTCATCTTCCTGTTTTAAGACTTTTGAAGCTGCTTGCTTAAATTGTGGTTTGTTTCATGAATTGAAATAACATGTGTATTGAAAGTTTTCATGTAACAAGCCGAAGCGTCAAAATGTGACCGATGTCCCGCCTCAAAACAAATGTGGTCTAACTGCAATAACTTTCCAACGACTTCAAATATTGTAAAATCACTTTACCAGCATATTTGAGACGTGTTAAAGAATCATTCTATGCAGCAAAAAAAAAAGATTGTTTCAAAATATCACATGGGTTGACCGACCCCCTTAAGATAATATTGCAAAATAGTGTTTGCTTGCCGAAAAGCTCCGGATATAATAAAGTAAACTCTCGATATATCGTGAGAATGCTAGCGACGGGGCGTCAATTAAGACTGATAACTTGCTTTATAACATAGTTGCTGTGTCACAGATACTCTCGGCTTTAAATACATAAGAACTAGTTTTATTTTTTACGTTATTTTTATCCATTTAAAACAAAATTATTGTTTATTAGTAAAAAAAAAACACTCCATAACATTGCAGTAGATCACTTTTAAGGTGTTCACTGTCAATACTTGGTGGAAAGGCATTATAATAAAAATAATCATTGTATTCCTTATCAGTTGACAATGCTCGCCATGAGCGAAACCGGTCCTGATCAAATAAATTTAATGTGGAAAAACCGTGTTTTCCTAACTGGTCTCCACGATATCTCAAGAACGAGTTGACCGATTGCTTTGAAATTAAAAACGTATTTTGTCATTACTAGAACTAGGATAATGAAAAAATTCTCAGCTGTTTTGTTTTTACGTAACAAAATAATCTTTTTTCAAAAACTTGTCAATTGTTCAATATTTTCAAAAGATCCTAGTTCAAACGATTTTTACAGTTTTATTTATTTTAATGCTGTTAAATTTTTTGATTTTTAATAAGCTAATCAGCTGGCCGGATGGAGACCGTATACTACCTTTTTTTCGTCATGGGTGCATTTGGAGTGGTGCACCACACATTACGATAAAGATTTTAATCTGAAAGTATTTTGACGTACTGTTAAAATGTCAATAAACATATAGTAAAAATTGGGGGGATCCCCTTAAGTTTTTACCCTTTTTTAATTCATCATATCATTCACTCTATTTCCAATACATCACTCACTTACTGTGTATTTCGGTATACATATAAAAAAATAAGCACACGATGGTAAAAACTTTAATATTCTATTCAAAAAATATTCAACAAATACAAAATCAGAAATTATTTCCCAAGTACGCTTACAAATATTTCATATAAATCAATGGAACCATACCAGGTGGCAGCGCGTAACGTAATTTCATTCAAGTGTGCGGAGAGCTTACCCAGTGTTTCTAAAAGATGGTTTCGGCAAGGCACGACGCCGGCTTCGACTTCGACTCCGACATTGACCAAAAACACGACTCTAACTCCGACTAAAAAAAAGTTTTACTTCGTCACGTTTTTTTCCTACCTTTCCTATTGATGTGTATTCAATTATACATCAACCAACCAATCCGGCCAATAGCCTAATTTGATATATCATATGTCAAAATAAAAAGTTCAAACTTTTAAAAATTTCCGACTCCAAGTTCGACTCCGACTCCTCAGCCTTGGTTAAAAGTATTGTATGGACGTTTTTTATAAAGTTATAAGCAAGATGTATTTTTAGAAAACGTATTCAAGACACTGTACAAGTTTTTTCAGTAGTGAGATCGATATAAACCGTACCAATAGTTTATAAACGCACAATTCTCCCCCCCCCCCCACCACTCGTTGTGTATATGCCGCCAATGTTTTATGGCCACCTTTCATAACGCTATCGGCAGAACAAATGAGTCTATTCCTCATATTCATGGCCAGAGCAGATCTGTACGGCTGATTAATAAGTAACATGTGTATCGTTTTCTGAGAGATCATCGTGTTGAACGAATTTATTGACATAAGCTAGCCTCAGTTGAAATCAAGTTGGCTTGGCGTATAAGGCCCGTGTAAGAACGAACCACAGCATATATTTCTGATCGTTCAGAACTTATTTGAAAACAGTGCCATATCACGTGATAGGCGTCTTAGTGGGGGTGCTCACAAGTAACATCTGGCCCTTAAAACCAACTTGCCCAGCGCACTGAACTTGCCATGGCCGGTTAGAAACAGGCAAGTCCAATGGGATTTGATCTTAATGCAATCATTTAGAACACATCTGAGAAAAATTGAAATATTTGTCGCCCCTTGGAACATCTAGTACATCTGGTCTGCCATGCAGTGACGACAATTGTGAGCACTTGCTAAATGCACTGTCTATTTTGAGGTACATGTGTTTATGATTGCAGTGATGGCCGTAATACATAATCAATTATTTCGGTGGCTATGTTTGTTTTATTAACCTTCGTAGGACTATCCTTGAAAAATGACTCTCAGACCGAAGGGGGGTAAAAAAGTCCCCAGTGTTTTGGCCATATTGGCATAGACTGCCATAAAAATGATTGAATATGCTTTGATGTATATTAATACATCTTTATGAATAAAAAGTCATATAAAAATCCCTATTTTTCCTATAATTATACATATTTAAGTCGAGCATGAAAACGGCTATGGCAGATTAACAATGGAGCCGGTGACTAACAAGCCAATAACCATGCCCGAAGTCACATTACCTTATCTCTTATCTTATCGCTTATCGCCTTTTATTGTTGCCAGATATGAAACACTTCGTCCATGTTATCTATGACTCACTATGGTCACGTTCTTTTATCGCATATGGGCGTGAAATGTTATGTTAGCGCTTCCCAGCGATTGCTAACATCGACAATTAGACTGATAAATTCCGACTTCTTCTCTTTTTTAATCGATTATGGCGCAACTAGCCAATAAATATCATATTTTTTTACTGCAAAAGGTGTAAAAAACTATGATTTAAGAATACCAAAAGTTTAGACATCGTATTACTAGTATTAAGATAGATATTTAAGGTAAAGTAGCTGTTGGGACAGAATCTATACCGGTAGGGATGGCTAGGTTAAGTACACACAAATAGACTCAGAAGGTTCACGACAGAATATAATTGGGATTCGCTGCCTTACCAATTGCAACCACATTTGAAGTACAGGCAGCTCTCGACTTGCGAACATAATTGGTTCCTGAAAATGTTTGCAAATGTTGAATGTTTGAAAGTAAAGGTATGTAAAAAAACAAAAAAAATGTATTTTTAATTTTTTATACTGGCGTTCCGAACATATTCTTTCTACCTTACTTGTCAAGAGTTAGTTCAATACCAACTTTTTTTTATCCGTTCTTGGTAAGGAGTCTTACAGCATTCTGCATCTTTTTCAATCGCCATATGCTTTTGAGATAAGCGTTCTCCAATGTGATCACATTCTTCTTCTTTCTCACTCTCAGTGTGTATTTCATTTAATTCTTTTTGCTCAGCTTAGTATTCATTCGACAGTTGTACTGCGTTAGATTTGATCAGTTCAATCACATCTTAGATGTTGACATTCAAGATAAGTTAATTTTTTTCTTTCCTTTTCAATTCCCTTTGATGTTCACCTTGATAAATTAAGATTGACTTAAATTATAAGTCAACAGCCATATTTCCAATAAGTAACATTATCAATCAGTATGTTATGGGCTTATGTCAAGAAATAACTGATTTTTCTATTGATAAGAATAAGAATAAGACTGGGCATTGTTTCCAAAATAATAACGTCACAAAGATTTAAAAGTCTGCTTTTTTAGACGGAAATGTGTGAGTGAACGCAAGCTTCCCGTCCGTAGGAGCATTAGAACAGAATCAAAAAAGTTTTGTAGTATCGACAAAATCTTTAAAATTGTGTGAAAAGCGAATTGTGCGAAAGTCGAGGGCTGCCTGTGTATGGACGCCGTGCTTTTGAGCAGGGCTGTGGAGTCGTTAAAAAAAATACACGACTCCGACTAAAAAAAGTTTAACTTCTTCACGTTTTTTTCCTACCTTTCCTAATTATGTGTATTTAATTAAATATATATTTTTTTTTTTTTTTTAAATATTTGGCATTACAGCTTGCGCCAATGCGCCAAATATTCTGAGTTGTGAAAGTCACACGAGATTAACTCGATGGTAAATAATGTATCAGTTGTGCACAAAATCAACGATAAATAACATAACACCCAGCCCAAGATCTTTTTTTTTCAATTGAAAAAATCTAACCTTGCCGGGGATTGAACCCGGGCCCCCCGATTGCTAGGACAAAGCTCTTGCCACTAGACCACAGGGACCAACCAATCCAGCGAATATCTAAATTTGACATATAATATTCAAAAATAAAATGTTCAAACATTAAAAAAATTCCGACCCCGAATACGACTCCGGCCTAAACCCCACGAAGACTCCGACTCCGTCCAAAAAAATCCGACTCCACAGCCCTGCTTTTGAAGCATAATAGTAACCGTAATTACGTAACTGACTGGCACCGGAGTGATTTCCATTACTGATAATCAATTGCTGAAAATAATTGTTTGTTTTTTTGATCAATATCCAATTAATTTTTAAAAAAATCAAGTATCTTGACAATGTAAGTGTTTTCCAATATCGAATATTTTGTAATTATTATTATTATGACAGAGCTTGAAGTTTGTTCGATATTTTCAATCAGCGGTAATACCTTGTGTTTTTCAATTTCATTTACAGACAGTTTCATTATTCAATCTGAATATTGATTACTATTCGCAGACATGGATGTCTGTGTTGTATAGAAAATGCCTTTCACACTCATCCGATCATTAAAACAAGACGCTGCTAGAGCAATTAGCTTACAAAAATTAGATGCATTCGATCATGGTGCACACAGGCTCGAGTCCCAGTCAGTTTAAGATTAAACTTTATGAGAAGCTGTTAATAGACGTAGATGAACGCGATGCTTAACTTTCCACACAGCCAACTTGTCGCGTACCCAGGGTGTCAAACCACTTTCCCCTTCCTATCTTATCCTTTTTTTGTTTTTGTTTATCCTTTAGAGGTTATCATAGTTGCAAAAAGGTTGGATTTTTTCAATATTTGTGCAACTGTTTCCAAAGATTAAATATTGATACTTTCGATGGTCGATCAAGAGAGAATAAGCACACATCGCTAGGCGCTTGAGGGAAGTCATGGGATTCTGCCACTCGATGAAATCCAGGCTAAAGGGCTGGAGCGCCGAAATGACTTCTTTTTCAACAGTTTATTCTCATCGCAAAAACGTTAGGTTTTTATAATGTTTGTGCACCTTCAAATGATTAGCTTTGTGGTAATTCATTGTAAAATACTATCTATATATATAAAAATGAATGTCTGTATGTATGTCCGCTATGGACTACTAAACCGCTCGACCAATCGATGTGAAACTTTACAAATTTATTGAGTACACTCTCGCAATGGTTTC
Source organism: Himalopsyche kuldschensis (assembly GCA_028554975.1). Classification (NCBI taxonomy): domain Eukaryota; kingdom Metazoa; phylum Arthropoda; class Insecta; order Trichoptera; family Rhyacophilidae; genus Himalopsyche; species Himalopsyche kuldschensis. Next base: position 19,228,971 of record JAHFWI010000010.1, on the reverse strand, counting down.
TGGCCTACCAACTCCCCCCCCCCAACCACCCCCCAACCTCCCCCTCCCAATTTTTTTTTTAAACTTTACGAATTTTTCGAGTTCACTTCTTTGAAGGTTTCTGGCATACCCCCCCATACGCCCCCCAATTCCCACCCCGCCAAACAACTCCCCTTCCCCCAAAAATTGATATCGAATTGAAACGAAAAGCTGTAATGTCACATTTTTTTCAAAATGAACGAAATCAATAAATTGACTCAAATTAAATTGAATATTTGTGTAATGTCTTTCCTTCAAATTTATTTTAGTTGCTGGCGTAGCAACGCACGCAGGGTACAGCTAGTTTTAAATAAATTTGACTTCTCCACGTATTGTGTGACTAATTGTGATTTTGAATAGGAAGTGTTATTAAATTATATCCAAAATAGGAAACAGGTTTTTCGGCATTGCTAAATTTATTTCTAATGGGTTTAACCCTTCCCAATTGATTGCATCTCATTAGTTAATATTTTATAATTCTAACGTCATTAGTAGTCGAATTATTTGTTTGCATTGTTTCTATAGCACCCTTCTTGCTTCCCGTAAAATCCCAATTTCCATTGTGTAGTTTATCATTTTAAAATATTAAAATCAATCTTAATTTATTACAATAGCAAAATTTGCGACAGAAGATGCCTCTGAAAGAGGTGAAACACGTGTCACAATTAGTAACACAATACGTGAAATAATCAAAATTATTTTAAATTAAATATTGAATTAAATTTTAACCCAAATGCGTAAAAGATTTTCCGTCACTGGCGATGATTCCACACAGTAATAATTCGCATGCCTTAAATGTAAATATGAACGGATGTTCGCATTATTAATGACCTCAGTTCTAGGGGCTGTTTATCAGAAAATATTTCTCTATGCTTTATCGTACCGTAATACATTATTTTATTTAACGATAAAATTTACAGTTTTCGTGATTTAACGCCCAGTCAACGAATTTAATGTTAATGATAATGATAAAGCTTTGAAAATAATATTTGTATCGTTAATAATACAGTTTTAATTACCCTCGTGGACGAGGTCTATAACGATTATGTGAAATTAATTACTGCACGTTAATTTTTTTCACAAATCTTTTCTTTGCTTGCAAGTTCGTTCCAGCATTCTATTTTTTTTGTAGTTCTTCAAAAAAATATATTTTTTAATTGTGCTTTAATTGCTTTCGATCATTATTGAAAAAAAAAAAAAGTTAAAAAATAATTGAAAATGTTTATTAAAAAATAAATAAATAATCGTATAACTCGCATGCAAATAGAGATGTTACACGATCAACGTTTTCTTGCTCACTTATATACATTTTATAATAATTTAAGACGTAATCTTTTCCCACTTTTGTGAAATTTTAGATTGAGACAAAACATAAATACACATTTCAATACCGTTCCATTGTATTACAATATTTTTTTGTACTTTATCACTTTGTCTAAAGTGCCCTGAATAATCCAATTGGCAGATTAAGACATGACCGAATCGGCATTAAAGTATTTATTTGTTGCTCAGAATTAATGATTTTAGCATATTAATATAAAATAACTCTCCTGGCTTAGAAACCGCTGGCTTAAGGTAGTTTAATTTGGTTCCGTATTAAAATGCGCTTAATTTATAGATACATAAAATTGCCACAGTTTTTATGCGTGGAAATTTTCTAAGTATTCAAAAGTGCATGTTTTGCAAAGTAATCTTTTCAGTTCCGAACGTGTCTAATATAAAAAATTGTTTCAGAGTGTTGAAAAAACAGTTCAACACTCTATTTTACTGTACATTTTTTCAATAGAGGATTTTCCGAATTCTTAAAGATAGTAAAAATTGTTTTTTTTTATAATCCTAGTGTATATCATAAATAAAAGTATAAAAAAGGTTCACACTAAATAACATCAATATCGGTTTTGCGTAACTTGAGAAATCATGGCAACTTTTCAATCATTCAACTATAAAATCCGAGAAAAACGTGGTTAATGTTTCGGGAAAAGTTGAAAACCGCCCAGATCAGTTAGATTCTACGTCACAAAAGTAGCTATACCTCTAACAATAATTAGAATTTAAATCTTGTAAGAATATATTTTCCAAGGTTTGAACTTGAAAATATGCAATTAAAAAATAACGACTTTTCAGAATCTTAGACCAGAATACCCCCTTAACTGAGTCAAATATTGACACGATTAAAAAAACTTAATTGAACTCGGCTAAATGATTTTTAGTCACCGTGTACACGTGATTAATTATTTATTATTATGAAGTAGAATAAAAGGAAATTTCAAAAGTTTTCTCGTAGCAGTAAGCGTTCAATATCGTGCTCGAGCTGAATCCCAACCCTTAATGAGGTCTAGATGTTTATAAATTCAAGTTATTTGCAAGCCACGCTGTTATACATAACTAGAGACTCCAAATACTCGACATCTCAACTACTCGAGTATCGAGTTGTAAAATTACAAAATACTCGAGTACTCGAGTATAATCAAGTAGTTTCAGGTGTACCATTTTTTTGTTAATTCAAATTTGTGTATTTAAATGAATGATAAATAAATAAATAAGCGTATTTAATTGATTATGCCTCAGCTGCATGCATAGTCGGCAAATCAAAGTATCATTTTACAATATATTTTTTTGTCTCTCGTCATCATAGTCGTCGATAAGATAAGTCAGCAGGACACAAAGCAAAAGTAACAAAAGAAATTCTCACACAGTATTGTCGACAGCAAAACCATTCACAGACAGACAGACAGTAACACCACGCGTCATACCCAGACAAACGCAACGGTTAAAAATTATCTGTATATATTTCTTATAGCAGTAGGTAAATAAAATTTGGAAATATGTCTTCTATTTATAAATTACGAGTAATACTCGAGCATTTTCAAAAAAAAACGAGTATCGAGTATTTGATACTTGAATTGGAGTTTCTAGTTATAACTCATCAAAAATATAAATCGATTTCACTTTCGCAGGGGAAGATGGGGTGGGTTTGTGAAGAGTGAAAACAAATCCGCATATTGAAGTCGTAAATCATGATTAATTGGAACGATATCCAAAATAATAAGGTGACTGGCTTTATGACATCAAATACGAATTTAAAACGTTCAACTTTGTCTATTACAATTTAAATTTGTATACATACGTAATTAAAACTAACCATAGAATCAATATACCTATAATTTAATTAAAATATAATAGATTGTGTGTTATTTACAAAATGAAGTGAAGAGTAAATATTGAAATCGATTATTTAATTTACGACACTGGTTTTGTTTGGATTCAAGTTGTAAATGTAAACAAAGAGAAAAAAAAATATATCACAATTTGACATAAACGTATGTATTACCTTGAATTATGACTTTAACAACAGATTCACACAATATTATTTCGTTTTGATTGATGTTAAAAATTATTCATTCAAAAAAAGTATGTGTGTTTGGACCTAATTTTTAATAAAAAAAAGATTTTTTCTACAACAGGTAGTAAGAAAACTATTTGATCGTGCGATTTTTGTATTTTCAGTTGGTGCTCCTTGTGAAATAAAAGGGCGTACTGAATGGGTATGAAGTTATGATTTGACATTGGGAAGGGGATTCCATTGCCTGCTGTTTGATTTGGTTATACATTGTAGGTAACAGAACTTATTGTGCTCTCGGGCAAAAAAAGTCTTAACCGCGCCTGACTCTTTTCACAAACTAATCAATTTTATGTGTCTGATACTTCATTGGTGGTAACATTAGGAGAACAATTGAAGCTTTGCAATATATCAATAATTTTGTAGGAGGCGAAACATCGCGTCATAAAACAAAAAAGTAAAATGTTTTATAGTAATTTACGTTATTCTAATCAAAGTTCTCAAAATACATCTTAATGCTAGCTAGTAAAACTTTCTTTTCTTTTCAGCTGAAAATGAATAAACTTTTCGGTAATAAATCTTACAAAAAAATATTTTTTGATTATTATTAAAACTGTACGGAAATACGGAAATCCTAGCTGATATTGTGAAAGCGGATGTTTTGATCGAAAGATAATTACTATTGATACTTTATCTTAAACTTTGGTGGCAAAACAAGCTTTAGGTTGATCAGTCTCCATTCTACAGTGAAAATTAAATTAAGGCCTAATTTTAGTAAAGTTTATGTCAAAATATAAAAGTTACATGACTTACATAAATCTTTAAAATTTACGACTGTTATGAGTCAACAGTGTCGCATCTGAGTAACAACCATATCCTCCCTTGACGTGACGAATGTTGACTTATAATGAAACAGGAGTTGGATTAATGTTGTTCTGAAATATAAGTCTTTCATATTATTGCCAGATGAGAGAAAAAAAATGTCTTCCAATCAAGCAAACATATTAAGCACGTCTCCTTCGACCGACATACCGAAAAAAATTAAAAAAAATATTATATCGACTGCAGAAAGACAAAAAAGAGCAAAACTTTTTTATGGTTTATTTTTAATTATCACCAAGTTCACAACTTAATACGCGTTATATCAAAAGGATGTAAGTTGCAAATGCCATTTTGGTATCTAATTAAACTTTTAATTTTGAAAAAGCAGGAGATGTGAAATTTGTGGCTAGAAAAAACTACTTACACAAGATTTGTTTCGTCGTTTTGCTTTTAAACAGTCGATTTATATCTCTCAGTAGATATAACAATGACATACCTACCTACTTAACCAAACAATTTTTTTTTTAGGAAACGTGTTCAAATTCTTTGAATCCAATATGCAAATTTATAATTTTCTGGGTTTTATAAATTGAAACAAATGTACTTCAAGGTGAACCATGTCCTTGAAGGTGAACCATGTCCAAGGGATTGGGTGGATGGTGAGGTGTTAGCACTTCACCAAAAAAACTTCCAATATCGTAATAAAATTCTTTTTTAACTTAGGATTTCGACTGAACTTGCCGAATGATATTTTAATATCAAATTTGAATCGTTTGACTTTTGTACTTTTGTACTTTTCTATCATGCGTCAATTGAAGTACTTCCGTACACTTGAAATATCTTAAGATGCCGAAAGACAAAGCCTGGGTCGTTAGAGATACAGCTCATAGAAAAGAACAGAATTTAAGCAATTCAAGCTTAAAACTTAAACTGCTTAAAGTTAAAAACTATTAATAGTTTTAAAAGTACAGGTTGCTTAACATTATTTCCAATTGAAGGGCTTAGCTCAACCCTACCTGATCGATTGCATCTCATTAGTTAATATTTTGTAATGCTTACATCATTAGTAGTATAATTATTTGTTTGCTTTGTTTTGATTTTCTCTCCTTGCTTCCCGTAAAAATGAAAAATCCCAAACTCCATTTTGTAATTTTATCATTTTAAAATATTAGAATCAATCTTGTTGCAAACTTTGCGATAGTTAGTCCGAAGATGCCTATGAAGAGGCGAAACACGATTAGTAACACAATACGTGGAATAATCAAAGTTATTTTAAATTTGTTATTAAAATAAACTTCCACAATGTTACCCCTGAATCCAGCGAAAAGAATGTGGTAGTGTCAGTGTCAGTGTGGTAGCAAATTAGTGATACATGAATTACTGTATTAAAATATATCATGCAATGCAAACTTACGTTCCACCCATTTAATTGACATTAAATAATGATAAAGTGAATATCGATTCCTTTTTGCCAAACAATACTTGAAATATATAAAATGTGCTTCTATCCATATAGGTCGTAGTAATATCTGTAATGTGACTTTTTTTGTATACACTGTTGTCAATTTTAATAGTATAAAGGTAAATACGAGACGGCGACTCCATCGGGAAATCTGGAAATTATAAACGCCGGATTTTTCCATTTTGCGAAATCTATTGAACGAAAAAGTGATAAAAAAGAATTGAACAGCTTCGTCGGCGCTTCTTCATTTCAGGAAAATACATTTATATCCACCAGGTGACCGTTATTTTGTATTTATTTACTTCTGCATTTGACTCGGTACAAAGGCCCGGAACGCGCCGGTGGCCAAACAAAGTTGCGCGAGCCGGATCTGTTACACTAAATGAAATAACAGCATTTATTATTTTCCTCACAAATTAAATTCATCAGTCAATAAATGGATTATATATATATAAGCCTTTGAGAGGTTAAGTGAGTATGAAAATGTTGAAACTTTTCAATCAATCAAGTTCAATCACGTGTTCACTAAGCTTTTTTGTGGAACTATTTTAACATTCCGTGGAAGCTTACTATTATACCAAGGCTAAGAGTCGGAGTCTGGAGTCGGGTCTTCTTGGCCGGAGTCGAAGAAGGAGCTGTCGCGGCGTTTTGGCCGGAGTCGTACTCGGAGTCGGAAATTTTGTAAAAGTTTGAAATTTTTATTTTTGCATATAATATGTCAAATTTGGTTATTGGCTAGATTGGTTGGTTGATGTATAATTGAATAAACATAAATAGGAAAAGTAGGAAGAAAACGTGACGCAGCTTAACTTTTTTTAGTAGGAGTCGTATTTTTGGTCATTGTTGGAGTTGGAGTCGTGTTTTTGGTAAATGATGGAGTCAGATTTGCAATTTGCGACTGCACAGCCCTGTATTTTACATAAATAAACAGAATTTTATCATTAAGGCCTTTGAGAAGTGAAGAAAGCCAATTAGCAAATGACGATAAAACATTATCTTATGAGCCAAGAGTTTTTTTTTATGAAAAGAAGCATTAGTTCAGTGTCTTTTAAAAGAAACTCCTAAAATTGCAGAATAACTTTTCACAAATTTAATGTTTCAAAATATTTATTTCTTTTAATCGGTAAGATATTACTTAAAATGAATAGTTTTTCTTCATATTCACGACGCAAAATACAGTGCTATGTAATTATCATAAATATAATTGAAGTGTCTTGTGCGGTTCTTCAGTTAAGCCTTGAAGTAAATAAAACACCAACTAAACAAAAGCTCGAAAGCTCCATACCAAAAAAGTTTTTGCCCGGAAGAGCTTTTTTGTATTGAATACCGGTAATGTACGGCGCCGTAATCAGCTCTTAGATGGAATAAACATTGACAAGACAGTCAGTAAAAAAAGCCTCTTATATGTGAGAATCTACCTTGCAGAAAGGAAATTGATATAAGTCGATTCGAAATGATCATTTTTTTGTATCGATACACAGTAATAATCAACCACTACGTTGTAATTATTTAAAAGTTCGATAGCTTGAACAACTTAATAAAAATCAGTTTTTATAAAAAAGAATATGCCACATATTAACAGTAAAAACTTCATTTTTGAATTATTTGAATTTTATACTTTTCCATGTTTTTCCAATTTTATTTGGCAATTATTATTTGCGATTCTACATTCTAAAATCCAGACAATTATAAACAAACCCACTAAATTCATTGAAACTCATTTACATCAAACTTTCGCTAATTAATGTAGATGACGTTAATAGCAATTTAACTGTGTGATCTACTTTTATTTTTGTATATAAACGATGCGAACTGTTTCCTACGCGTCAGTTCAAGTGCATCTGTGCGTTGAAATGCCTGAAGATTCCGAAAGGCGAAACCCGGGTCGTTAGCGATAAAACTTAGCGGAAAAGTACAAAATTCAAACGATTCAAATTTGATATTGCAATTCCATCACGCACCTTCAGTCGAAATTCTTAATTATAAATCAGGGTAGTGGAGTCGGTGAAAAAAAGTCCGACTCCGACTCCGACTCCAGCATTTACCAAAACCACGACTCCGACATTGACCAAAAACACGACTCCGACTAAAAAAGTTGAATATCGTCACGTTTTTTTTGCATAATTTTCCTTTTGATGTGTATTCAATTAAATATCAACCCTACCAATCCGGCCAATAGCCAAATTTGACAAATTATATGCAAAAATAAAAAGGTCAAACTTTTAAAAATTTCCGACTCCGAGTACAACTCTGGCCAAATCACCGCGACGACTCCGACTCCGACTCCACAGCCCTGTTATAAATACATCATACTAAGAGTAAAATAATGTTTTATATAACAGTGGTTATTGTGTCACAATCATCGTCACTTCAGTCACTTTACTGGAGGATCTAAATTTAAGAAAAGACTTACATCACAATAGCCGTTAATCGAATTACCTTCAAAGATGTGAATGCTTGTGATAAAAAAAGCATCCCATCTATCCAATGAGACGGGCGTCGTGAAATCGATTAGCCAACCACAAGACCTGCTTAACCTCTAACTTTCAATAATTATATTCTATACGAAAAAAAAGTCGAAAAAATCAACTGTCGTAATAACTTTTTGTTAAGGTCAGTTATAATAAGCAGGGATGTGGAGTCGGAGTCGGAATCGTGGAGTCGGAGCTTTTTGGACGGAGTCGGAGTCAGCGCGGCGTTGTGGCCGGAGTCGTACTCGGAGTCGGAAATTTTGAAAAGTTTGAACATTTTATTTTTGCATTTAATATGTATGTCAAATTTGACTTTTGGCCGCACTGATATTGAATAGTAAAATACACATAAATAGAAAAATTAGGGGAAAAATGTGACGATATTAACCTTCTTTTAGTCGGAGTCGGAGTCGTGGTTTTGGTAAATGCTGGAGTCGGAGTCGGACTTTTTTTTACCGACTCCACAGCACTGAAAAATAAGACTACATATGAGCCGTATCGTATCAAAAGTAGAACTATCAATTATTCAACATTAGAGAAAAATAAAAAAAAACGTTTTGTTGGCATGTTGAGTTTTTGAGATTTTAATTTTGAAAACATCCCATAAAAGCCTGAAACTTAAAATTCGTATAAGTGGCCACATTGCAACATCACTTGGTGATCGATCGAAAATATTATTGACCAAACCATTATACTTCTGTTTCCAAAGTCATTAACCGTTCTGATTTTGATACCAACCATCATTTTATTTTACGTTACACGACCACACGTACATAGCTTTTATAAACATACTGCATTTCTTGCCATACACTATGAGCAGAAAAATAATGTGACAGCATTAGTTTAGTTTAGAAAAATATGGGATTGTTCTACTTCTGATCCTATACGACTCGTATTCGTCCTTCATTGAGAGTGGACATGATTACTAAAAACGGAATATTTTGAAAGCTTCAATAAAAAATTTGGAAAACATATTTTTTGCAACTTAATGTCATGGATTAATGAACCGACGAATTAACCCTGTCACAGACGAGCTTTTCTCAGTAAAAAAAAACTGAATATACAAAAAGCTCTCATTGTACCAGATTTTAATCCGGTCCATTAAAACGACAGTATAATGACCCGTTAATTAACTCGTTTTTGTAAAAAAACTTAATTAAAATATAAAGCGATTACAACCAGCGAATATTTTAAAAACAAACATAATGATTACGTTACTCAGGCAGTTACATTGCTTTTTTTGATAGCGTGGCTGTTTTTTCCATCATCATCATCAAAAACTAGAGTGTTTGTTTTTAATGAGCCAACACATATACATATTTAGAACAGTGATTATTAAATGGGATGCCATGCAACCTTTTTGATTGAGCCGCATATGTTTTATTAAAAATGCATCAAGATAAAAAATCTTAAACTCAGCTGAAATGATATTTTTGGCAGAACTATACTGAGATATTACGCTGCTGATATTCATTATAAATATGAACTAGGTGCAGTATCACATTCTTCAAGACTTATCATATCCTAAAGGTAAAATGAGATTATGAAAATACGATGGAATTGTGTTAAATAAAAGTATGCTCTGAGCTAGTAAAATTTTACATTTTACTACTTGGCCCACTTCACTTTTCAACGGTTAAAATGATACGTTTGCGCTGAACTTATCTGATCCATTTTATAAAATTAATTCAATCATTATTTCCCTGAAATAATAAAGAGGTTATTATTTTGAAATAATAACCTCTCAAAGGCTCATTCATATCAGTTAATTTATGCATTTATAAAAAAATATATATTTATAAGCAATACATTGATCAATAGGACAGTCCTTGCAAATGGCGTCTCAAATGGTGCATACAAAGACACAAACTTTGCATAAAATCTATGTATATATGTATGTATGATTGAATGCTTTTTATTTTCTTTGCTTTGATCTTTTAAATTTAAGACATGTGCAAACTGGTTTCCCATTTTCACCTGTTTCTGTATATGCAGCCACTATATCATAACCGCCCTTAATAACGATATTGACCGCAGAAATGAGTCTACCCTTCACATTTATGGCCCGAGCAAAGCTGCACGGTGCGAATTTTTTACCATGCTTAAATATATATATAAAAATATTGAAAAACAGCGTAAGTAGCTCAGCCACTTAAATCAAGTTGAAATTTAGTTGTGTAGGTATAATCCGTATCCTGAAAGTTCGTTGTGTAAGACGAGTTCATTGACTCTTGTGAAGAATCAACGACATTATTTAAATACTCAGATAAACTAGCGAATTTCTGCAGAATTTTCTTTTACTCTTTTGGAATTCATTTAAAAGCAATCCCATAGAACACGATAAACGCCTTGTTGGGCGTGCCCACATGTACAACTCAGTTTCGTACAGACCAGTATCGTGCAGCTCTGCGTACTGCTTAGACGCTAATAAAATAAAATATGTATTTTATAAACTGATCTTTAACTACAGAAGGCAGGTGAAATAAGCCACATTAAATCAACACTTACAAACAACAATTTATTTATGTTCCTATACTATTCCATTTTTTTCAATTAAAATCAGCGTTGGGCTTGGGCTTGGTAAAAAGACGTTTTTTTAATATTTATCTAAGTACTAGTATTGCTACCCGGCGCCGCTCGGACTAAGCGACCTTATTTAATGTTATATCATTCGACATAATTATATCACAAAATCTAACATCCAAAATAGAGTTAAAATAAAATCACAAACTTTATTTAATTTGATGACAGCCCCATTCTCGCCCATTAAAAGGTCCAAATTCAAGGAAAAAATCTAATTTTCTGTCAAAGAAATGTCAAATAATACCTTCACGTAAATAATAAACATTATTTTATTAATAAAAGCCGGGAAAAAGTTGGTAGAAGACTAATTTATTACATTTTGACTAAATGTCTTCGCCGATAAAAATTCAAACATATTTTCATTCATATTCGTTTTTATGGCAACTTGCAACAACAATGCAAAAGAGAATTACAGACATACACACATACGCCGTTTCGGTTTTATATATAAGATTACATGGATCTTCAAGTCCTCCTCGTGCCCTTAAACTCCGAGCACAGTTTTCATGTTTAGTTAAAATTCTTTTCCCATCATTTTTGTAGTAGTGAGTAATCCATAGTTATGTTCATGGAGTTAGATTATGCATTTACACGTATTATATGTACTATGCATATAATTTTTCTGTATAGCATACCAATACATTCACAAATGTAAATAAAAATGGTAGTCATCTAGTTAGTGTATTTTTTTTTCTTAAGCTTTTTATGTGTTTATACTTTCGTTTAATTTAAAAATGTAAACGAAATGAAGTAGAATTATGTTTATTAGCGTTTTCTTCTTCGCCTACTCTGTTGTCTCTCTTAATAATGATCACAAGTCTCGAAAAAAAGAGATATCTTAAAAGCATGACCTTTCTGTCCTTTTTTTAATATTATGCAAGCACTCCTACAAATAAAGTGCTCCGTAATGAATCTCACAGGTAGAAAAAACATTTTTTTTACGGCAACAAAAAAAAACGTTAAATTCGCTGGCTTTAGCAGTTACGGGCGATGTGGATGCGAATTTCTTGGCCCTATATATCATACTAAGCGAGGTATGAATTTCAACAAACGTTCTATTTTTAAATTAAAATGATACAGTAAACTTCGCGTCATTCTTTGACATCAGATTGTAGAGGGCGACATCTCCCAACGGCTAACGATGTTATGTATTAATCATGGCTGACACGGCGTGTTCGAATTTTTAAACTTGAGACATTAGAATGTTGCTAGCGGCGAGAAAATTTTACCTTTTATTCATAAAAGAGCTGAATATTTATAAATAAAAAAAAACATAAAATGGCGAGGAAATAAAAAAAAACCCGCAAGAATTTTATTATAAATATGCTCAGAAAAAAAAATATTATATAAATGAAACATTATTTTATTTTAAAATAGAATTTGAAGTGATGATCAATCAATTGAAATTGCCTAGCTGAAAAATAGTTAGCTATATATGTTGATATATTATAATAATAAAAATACTACCACATTTTTAGTACTTATAATATTGAATTTCTTGAGATCAGAACCGGTTTCGCTCAATTATCAACTAATGCAATAAATCCAATGTGGAAAAATTACTAATTATGTTATTTTTTTTATTATGTATAATGTTATTCACCAAGTATTTACAGTAGACTCCAAAGTGGTATTTTATAATGTTATTGATAAATTATGAAATAAAAAGTTTTTATTGCTCGCGATGCGAGAAACTGGACGTGATATTAAGAAGAATACACGTGAAAGTAGTACCTACTTTAAATTGTGTTTTAATTATAAATACATATAAATTTTGCCTTTCCACCAAAAAATGACACCTTAAAAGCTATTAATATACATTACGATTGGACATTTAAAAGTCATTCAGGGCAAACAATTTTTCATTAATGCTTTGTAGTAAGTTTGAGAAACTCTGTTCTACATTATACATTGTGACATCTTCAGCACTTGTGTTTTAATAAATTCAATCATGACAATGAATCAAATTTGAAAATAATTCGAAAATGCTGACTTATAAATAACGTTCTTTTTTTGAATAATGTTTTATCGAAACAAAAACAAAACAAAGTTTTTTACGCTGCTTGTTTTTGTTTCATAAATGTTGTGAAAAAAGTCGTGTGACGTTTACAAAATCTGAAATATTGCACTTTAAGTTCGTCTGTTAGCTCGTTTTAGAATAAATAGAAATATACAACTAGTGTTTGTGTTTTCCATAAAGCACGCGTTGAAGAATCTCGGATGTGACGTTAAAAAAACGGACGATCTCGGATCAATTTAGAATAAAGCATTGATGAAAAGGAATGAGGATATTATTGGTGGAAATCAGAACAGTGCAGTTCTCAGTGTGATTGATGGTATGTCTTATTTACTTATAGTATCTGTTCGATGGTACATTCTTTTTTATATATTTTAGATTATATGTATATTTCTTGCCTCAGGCCTGTATGTCAAAGTATAAAGATTACACCAATGAAGCGTTAGGATTATGTGAAAAACAAGGATTATGTGAATTTTATGCGGAAAAAGTACTAAAAATGTTTTTTTTTTTTTATTATGTGAAATAGTTTACTTTACAATAAAAGTTGTTATCCAATTCATCTGTTAAACGATTGAATGATTTAAAATGGTAATACGACTTCTCAACAATTACTAAAGTTCTAATAATTGGCTCTTAGCCATCCATTGTTGATGAGTTTTGCTAGTAAATATTTTTTTTTATTGTATTCTAAATAATATTTTTGCATCGTACCCAGTGACGTTGATCACTTGACCACAGACCTGACAGTGAATAAAATTTAAAAGAAGGGCATTTGTATATAAATATTTATTCTAAATATGTACAAAAATTTGTTTGTACTACTTCCACTTATAATGTTATAATGATCAGAGCTGGCTTCGCTCAATGTAAGCACAATAAATTGATGATATAATCACCGCGAGCACTATGCTAGCGATGAACATACTTGGTCTCCATTTATATAAAATTATTAAGTAACCAATAAGTGGCAGTGAACAATTTTCAAGACAAAATAGTATTGATTGAGTTGGCATTTGGATTTGGTAGAACTCCATTATAATACAGTGAGAAAAATAACAATGTATTTTAATTCTACAGAAATTATTTTATATATTTGTTGATAGCTATTTCGGCTTACAAATACATAAAATAGTTTCTGTAGAATTAAAATACATCGTTATTTTTCTCACCGTAAGATAAAATAAAAGCTTAATTTGTTTATTTGAAAGTTTTATATTCCAGTGGATTGTTTTTCATAGTCTGCCATTACATCTAGATAAAAAAGACAACAAATTGACGCGAGAATAATGGTATTTAAATAGTTTTATTTTTATAAAACCATATAAAGTAATCTCTTATAATGACTAAATTAAGTAGGGTGATGAATTGATACCAAAGCTACCTTATAATTATTCTGTTTCGAAGTAGCTAAATCATCCTGATTATGAAAAGTTTCCAAAAATTTGGATGATTTATAACAATATTTTATGGAAAATTTTTGAACTACAACATTATTTAATACGGGAGACCTTTTCACGTAGCAAGATTTTTCCAGACACCGCGATTGTAATTTCCGGGAAAAACACGCTTTTCCAGAATCGGAGCTCAGTTTTTCGTGATATATCACACATTATGATTTTATATTTTAGATTTTTATCCATGTCATATTTTTCCATATCCTTCCTCAGATGATTTAGGTTATGCGTGTTTCAAAATTAAACTAGCGCGTATGTAGAAGAAAAACAAGTGGGAATCTGAAGATATAGAAGAAATTTAATAACATCATTCAAATTTTAAGACTTAGTAGACGGGACCCGGCAAGCGTTGCAATGCCACTCAGAGAAAGAAAATGATTGTGTTTATTGAAGTGCTTTCGGATGCACAATATTGTAGATAAATTAAAGATTTAATTTACTAACATTGATCGGTATCGACGACATTTGCTGCTTATCTTTTGCTGATTTTATATGGTACGACACACGCGCCACCTTAATTGTACTATGCCTGTAACCTTTGCGCAAGTGCAACAATAAGTTGTCAAAATGAAAATGGCAGGACATTAAATACGAAAAAACATTGATTTTTATATAAAAGACTTACTCTTAGTTAATTTTACTATGCCAACAACATCCGCGAAAGTGCAAGCAAAAAGTTTGTTTATGTTTCAGTGCGACCAGATGAGCAGTATGGCAGCCCATAAGGTGCGAACAAACCAACAAAAAAATATTGATTTATATATATGTATAAGATTATATATATTTTATATACCGTGAGCTCCGTAGAAGAGACTAGTATGCTATTGAGATTTTGTCCACTTGGTCTCCGAGATCAAGAAATTAAATCCAAAAGCTCAAAGTCAAAATATTTTTGGCCATTATTAGGTATATCCGTTTCGATGATCAAAAAACATTCATTACAGATTGTCATGTTGCTATAGGAGGATGAGTATTGGTTTTGAACAAAAGATGTCAGATGAATTGTATATTTTCGAGGTAATTTTAGATACCCAAAGTGCCTTATTACGTTTGAGAGAAATTCAGCAAAAAATTGTCTTGGAATTTTATCGTAATATCTGTTCGTAAATTGACGATTTTGATAACGAATATTTAGAAACTATTTTCATACTTATTCATTGAAATTATTCTTTAAAAATGTTTTAAATATTAAGTGCTTATGGGACGCTATTTATTTAGCCGAAAACCTTATCGTTTTAGTTATAAAAAGTTTGATACCGCTTCAGTAAATAGTTTTTAATAATAATGGCCTTTTTTTTTTGTAACGAACAAAACCGGTCCTGATCTTGATCAAAAAACAAATATTTCAATTTGATTGTTAAAAATAGTTTAAAGATTTAAATTAAATAACGAATTTTCCTTCTAGTTTCACATTCCTTTATTCTGAAATTTTTCAAGAGGAAAGTAAAGCAACAAAACCTTCCAAACATTCTTTGTTTGTTTATGTATTCATCATTGAAATACTTCCTTGAGCAACAATATTGTTGAATAAGAAAAGAAAGTGAATAGAATTCAATTATTTTAATCCGAACAGTATATTTCAAAAACTTAATTATATTTTGTGGTGATAAGTAGAAATAAATTCCACAGAAAAAAAAACGTAAGGTTCAGTTATCATATTTTTTAACGTACATTGGTACCTCGAGATACGAGTTTAATTCGTTCCGTAGCCTTGTTCGTATTTCAAACCATTCTCAGCACAGCATATTTTTTTATAGTAGGTCCATAGCGTTTGACAGTTGAAGTAGAATCCAATACCATCACAGATATACGAATTACCAATACATTCATATGCACCCCGACCACATATACGCAAAGCGCACGCAGATACCTGGCCATTCCTCGTACCTCAAATTTTGCTCGTATTTCAAAGCAAAACTTCGCTCGCTCGACGGCTCGTATCTCAAATGGATCGTATGTCAGGGCACTCGTATCTCGAGGTACCACTGTATAAGCATTTGAAGGTGGTAATTTTTTTATTTTGATAAATGATATATTCACGATTTGACGATGGGTAAATCAAGATGTTATATATTCTTAAAACGGGCACCATTTATACTTATGTATGCTTAAAATATTTTCAGTTAAATGTTCTTTCATATTTTTACCAAATAATTCAGAAATGATAAGGAATATTATAGAAAACTGAGAAAGAAATATGAGGCCTTAGAAATTGCTGGTGAATTCAACGTTGACACTTGACACTGTGAAGATAAAGAAATTAAGTTGTTAATTTGACCTTAAAAACACGTTTTGCAATTCACGATGAAAACATTTGACGCTTTTATTGAGGGGGCGACCGCTGTGTGATGTTAACACTTATTTCGATCGAAAATCGTGGCGTAAAAATGAGATTATGCGACATGCTGTAGCCAAACCTCAAAATCAAAATGAGATTTTTCCCACACATATTTGATGCAAAAAAAGCGCTTAAGTAAAGATATCACATATGTTTTCCTCGCTTCGTAAACACATTTTGCGAGAATGACGTTATATCGGAAAATACGACGCTACCAAATGGAAAAGTCTGGGTGCTAGATTCACATTTTCTAGACCTTTTGTAAATTATTTGCGGCAGTTATTTGAACGACAGCAGAGGGTATAGGGGATAAGTCATTGGATTAAATATTTATCTGCATATTATCTTCCCCGGAAAATAGATGGCGTTGTTAGTTATAAATAGACCTGTGAAGAAAATTTGCTTTGTTTTCTGGGGGCCGTAATATGATCATTAGCGGGAATTTATTTCTTCGCATTCTTCTTTCTATGGACCAATTGCAAATGAGTCTTTATTGCGCCTAATAATGGAATTGTAAGGTGGAAATTTGTCTGGCATCCGGTTCCTAATTCTCTACGGAAGTTTTCGTCTTAACTACTCATTTCTATAACACATCCTTATTGTTTTAAAGTCAGGTATTAATTCTTCAAATACACAACTTAAAATTAATCAAAAAAGTAGAAAAATATCAATTTATCTTTAGTTTAGTTTGTATTTAAAAATCATATTTGCTTACGGTGATTATGAACTCAAAAAGATGGAAATGAAATGGAGATTGAATAAAAATAAACAGCACAATGGAGAATATGTGTACGCGATAAAGGAAAAGAATCAAGGAATAACTAAATACATCAATCTTTTAGTGACGAAAAGTTTTGGACAACATTTTGCCCTTAGAAAGGTAGAATGAAAAAACGATGGTCCCAAAACAACAAAGCAATCAAGAGATATCTTAGAGTATCTTAGAGTGAAATCCAAATCAAACTTTGATTCATCAATTTTGAATTGAAAGAATTTATTTCACAAAAGTAAAAAATGTGTTAATGTTGGACATATATACACAAAATATTAAAGTCCAATGCTTTGTGCACAATTAACGCGTAATCAAACAGCCTCACTAGTTTGAGTGTGGACTGGCTGATGATTTGAAGAACGTTAAGCAGCTCCTCCTATGTCATATCGTTAAATACTTTTTAATAGTTTTGTAATCTATTTATAGAATGTTTACTGACGTGTTGATGTAAACGACACATACTATAAATATATATTTTTTTCTTTTTTTAAAGATGAATTTATAAGACACCCCTGAGTCCACATAAATCAATTTTATTGTACATAAAAATATTTTTTACTACCATAATAAAATATAAAGAAAATTTCATTTTAAGTTAGGTTAATTATACTGAACATAAATGCTTTGCTGTTGTGATAATCAAATGAATCCTTTTTCAAAAGAACTCTGTCAATTTATTATAACTATTATGGCAAACGTAAGGAAACATTACTCCAGGACCAAGACTTGGGGAAGCATTTCTACCAAAGATTTATTGACGTCTGTGAACTATTATTGAAGAGTTGAATAAGCTAAATTATTATTTTGTTTATTACTTAGTAATGAAAGGATACTATAATGAATGATAATGAAATGAGATATGAAGTTATAATGTATTCCATGGATTGGTTTGTTTATGTTTCAGTTCATTTCATTACTCAATTTTGCGTGTGTTTTCATTGAAACGTTTTATATAAATTTAAATATATTTTGTGTACCATTCAAACACTTACAACTAATAAGATAATTTTATCCTCTAGACATTTTTTGCGTCAGTAAAAGTCAACAAAATTAAGGACAGATAAAATTTTAATATTAATTATTTTCATCAAAATATCCCATGAATTACTGCGTCATTCATAGCATTTTTTTAAACTTTCCACTAAAATTTACTTGTCACCTACTGTCACTTCTTCGTGGATAGGCATTAATTTAACAAATAAAACACATTATATCATGACATCCATTTGGACATGTGCTGCGGATGTCCCAGGTGAACCTGAATCCTGCCTGTCTCCTCTATCAACCTGATTCAGACGTCCTGGAAGGCCTTTGACAACTATCCATAGGATGTACTCAGGGGAGCTACGGGACGCCGGGATGACCTGGGAAGAAGCGAGAAAGTTGACGGGGGATAGAGAATCCTGGAGGCACTGTGTGGCGGCCATATGCTCCAAATATGGAGTGGATATGGAAAAATAGTACTACGTAATGAATTTAATTTATTTTATTATTGCCTGTTTACTAAAAAGTGACTCGTGAGTATTCTCGTCAGAAAAAAACTTAAAACTTAATAGATTCTTAATCTTCTTTTATGATAAGCTTCATTAGAAGACTTTATGTTCCTCGAATTGAGTGGAACATTTATAGGTAACGTAACAAATTGAATCCGATGAAAAACAATTGTTTTAATCACTTTTGTTTATTCCATTTAAGCATTGTTTTTTTTATGAAGAGTTTAATGACGTTGCGTCAATCCTCCTCAACATAAAGTGATTTATTATTCTCGACACGGTGATCGGTTAGATGTATCCATAAATTCGCTACAAGTTATTTTGGCGCGAGATTTTGATGAAGTGAGAGTTGTGGCGCCATCTCTCGTTTGATGTACGGCACCGGAAATATAGCCACGTTTCACACCAGCCCCCCATAATAGGCACGAAGTCACTTAACTGGTCCAAGCGTCACATTTAGTTTTTTTGTTTCGATCGTTTTGCACGTATTTAAAATTCCGTTAAGATGAACCAAATGCGAGCCTACTATTTTTGAAAAGTAAAATTTTCTCTTGTCGATCATGAAAATTTTTCAACCATTCTGTTTAAGCACCTTTTATGTGTTAAGCTATGACACAATGTGATTCCAAAAATTGATAGTACCTATTCATTCTTCAGTTGACATGTTGAAGTAAAAAATTTAAGAATCAACATTCAACAACGAAACACAAGGACAATATTGTTTTATAGCAAAGATGCAGGATTGATATTATACAAAAGTAAAAATGGCGTTTTCAAAATAATACTAGGTTCACTGTCAATACTTGGTGGAATGGCATTATAATAAAACTTTTTAGTACTTTTTCCACATAAAATTTATTGGATCAGGAACGGTTTTGGTCATGGTGATGTACCTATTTATTGATCGAAATATTTATAGTCATTTTTGATCTATTTTTTTATTGAAATTGAAAATTTCTCTGTTGAAAATAATATAAATACAAGGTAGTCTAGGCAGGCAAGACTTGAAAATTTCTCAGTTACTTCGATATTTCATATCAATAACAACAATGTATAACACAGTATATCCTACATGTTTTAAGAGCAAAGCTTTTAATGAAAGCTCATTCCAAAACTCATCAAAAAAATATTTTATTATAATGTATGAAACTTTGATTCGATTCATTACGAAGGAGTGAACTCTGAGCCTTATTCACAGCAAAGTTGTCAGATCACATTGGGAAATGATCTCATCATATTGATAGCAGTTAATTTACTCAAGGGAGTGGGTTAATGACTACACGTTCGAAGCCTTACGCTTCCCGAAAAAAAAGTTTCGGAAGGTTTTCGGGGTGGTGTCTTACAATTATTAGGGTTGAAAATAGGGTATGCCTTTTTGGCAATATTCTACGCGTTTCTCTATTTATTTTATAAGGTCACAGAAGTGTGATGCCAATTACTTTACAGGGGACTTGCCACGATTGGCAGTCCAGGTAAAACTTTTCACCGCTTCGCCAAAGCGAGTTTTATTATTTAATAGATATTTAAAATAAATAAGTTTTTTTAAGTCAATTGTGAATTCTTGATGGAAATGCGATATATTTTCTGAAGAAATAAAACACAATTATTTGGTAAGACTTCCACATATATTTTGTATTGAAAGACAAGGTTTACTTTCGATGGATTAGGCGGTAACTTTGTGGAAGTTCATTTTAATATTAAATTTTAAATAGCTTTGATTATTCCACGTCGTAATGAATAACATAAGCAAGCTTTGCGATAATTTAAAAAGGATTTAACCCAACCCTACCTGATTGACTGCATCTCATTAGTTAATATTTGGTAATGCTCACGTTATTAGTAGTATAAATATTTGTTCGCTTTGTTTTGATTCTATAATCCTTGCTTCCTGTAAAAATGAAAAAACTCCATTTGGTAATTTTATGATTATAAAATATTAGAATCAATCTTGCTTCATTACTTAAGCATAATTTCCTATAGTAAGTCCGAAGATGCATTTGAAAGAGGCGAAAAACGTGTCACAATTAGTAACACAATAAGTGGAATAATCAAAGCTATTTAAAATTGTATATTAAGACAAAGCTATGCCTATCACTAGCATGATCAACTGGTGACATACAAAAACAAACAGCGTTAATAATACATAATTATGATGAAGAAAATATAATTTTGTTTAAATAAATTCCACATATTTTTAGATAGCTAGTAATCAAAACTATCATTATAAATTTTAGACTCACGGTATTGACCAACAAAGAAGCAAAGACAAACTAACTCATAACTATTCTAAGGTATATTTAAATGAAAAAAGCATTTTTAACATGGATTATATCTTGTTTGACATTTATTCTTAAAAAAAATCATACTTTAGCAAAAATCGTCAAACCTTTACTACTATTTTAATACTGGTGTGACTTTCTTATTTCACTCTTTAAAAACGATTGAACGAATAATAGAATTTACTTAATGTTTTTCTGTTATTAAGGATCAATTTTCTTAGCTATTTTTTGACCTGTCCGAAGCCTTTCGGTCAAAGGTCATCTTTAATATACTATTTACTAGTATAACCACTAAAATATTTGTATTAATAGTACGCAATAAAAAGCAACCCGTCAATTTATGTTGGTTATTTCAAAACTTTACGATTCGGACCGAATCAAATATCAAATAAAAGCGAAACGCCAATTTATTTGCAAAATAATGCTTCCATTAAATTTGATTTATAGAAATAATCCCGCCATCAAACTTTGCTCGCGAAATCAATTCGACAGTATCGATGGCGGAGCGAAAACTGGGATTGGTTAAAATTAATGAGCTTTTCATTTAAAATGAAACCTGACAGACACTATTCAACACAACGGTTTTTGTGACGTCAATTCAATAGAGTTGGGTCAGAGCTTTTGTCGCCAAGTTTCTTTTTTTTTAAAGCTTTTCGTTTCACACTTAACATATTACTTTGAATCAGATTATTTAAAATAGAGAATCATTCATTCAATGAAACTTTAATTAATCATTTGATTTCTGAGTAGTGAAATATACGACACTTTTTTGGTTGCTATCAATGCTTGGTGGAAAAGCATTATATTTAAACAAATAAAACACAATTGTTTTGTACCATTTTAAATGCAAATTTTAAAAATATAGCCAATTTAGCTCATCGTGAGCATTTTCAATTGACTACAGTTAAAAATTGAAAGATGATCAGTTGAAAATGAGCTTTTCCATGTTCACGTTACTTTGTTTAGAGGGTTTTAATTTTATTTCTGATTTTGTTGTGAGTTGAAAGAATAGCGTTTGCATACAAATTCTTAGTGAAATAATACAATTAATAGTAATTTGTAATATTTAATTTTACAATAAATAAATATGCAATAAAATAGTTTAAAGCTATTTTGATATCCTTTCTTTTAAACATTATTTGGAGGGAAATGCTAAAACAGCATTTTACTATGTTATTTGCATAAAATTTACTAGAAACTCCAGCTTAAAAAAGATACTAGGTATTGATTTAATTAAGCATATTTTGCCTTTTAAAGCTGTGTGAGCTGTGAAAGAAGTCTTTTCGTTTGGATGTCTCAGTGCGTAAACAAAAAACACATTCACGTATACTTTATTTAAAAAAATTAAAACAGATCGTTCCAGAGGGCTTTAATTTTTTTCAACCTGATCATATTTGGACTTGGCTTGGAAGCCTGGCTTAATATGACCAAAAGCACCGAAAAGGTGCTGAAGTCTTTCAAATGTATTGTTCTAGGGGTGTATTTTTAGCAATCAATGTGGTCCGTACTATAATAAAAACAAAGAACCAATCGCTGTGAAAAATTAATCTTCAGATGGTTGGGTTTCGTACATAAAATCGGTAAATTCTTCACAGTGTGAGAGAACACACCATGACCGGACCGTACAAAATCAACGAACAGCTTCGAGCTTGTCACAATATCTTTTGCCAGGCTGAAAGTGAAACAGTCTACCACCACTGCTACTTTATCTTAATATTAGTGATACAATGTGTAAGCTTTTGGTATTCTTAAATCATTGTTATTTACATATAATATTTTGCAGTAAAAAATATGATTTTGACCAACCAGTTTCATCACAATAAAAAAGAAAATAAGTCGGATTATTAGTGGCCGAAAACCATTTATACTGTCGCTACCAATTGCCAGGATTAAAACTTCACTGTGCATTCGCGATGAAATAACGTTATCTTATCTCAAACGCGCTTCTTTTAACGAATATTCCAAATCAAATGGATGATTTTTACATTAAAAGGTGTAGATAAAAAGTCGCATTCACGGTTCGTATCGCCAGTCTAGAATAAACAAAAGCACTACCAGGTTGTCTCATTCATGCGCGACTTAAAATATGAATAATTATAGGAACATTATCGATTTTCATATATTTTTTTTTATGTAATGATATATAAAGATACGTCAAAGCATGCAGAATCATTTTTTTATTGCAGTCTATGCCAATAAGGCCATACCACTGGGGTCTTTTTTAGACCCCCCTTCGAGCTACGAGTTATTTTTCAAGGACAGTCTTTTCAAGGATATTGTTTGTTCCGAGCTAAAAGAAAGCTTTTCTGAATATAAGAACATCAGTGAGAGTTCCAAGTAATCTGTAAGCCCCAGAGTGTGACAGTTCGTTAGAAATCACTCTGTTTCTGTCGAATAAAGTTAGTATCTCGAAGGATCACGTGTTTATTGATTCACTATATAGTGTAGAGGCATTAATCAATAACGCGTTAGATTCTTACATACAAATTTGAGCGCACACATTTTCCTAAACTCATACACAGTTGTTAACATTAATCAATCATTCTCTGATTGCTGCACGCAAGGAAATATTCTTGATATTTTGTGACACTAATTTTGCTCTTACGATTTTTGTCACCTTGGAGAATCGTTCGTCGTGCTCACATAAAGAAACCATAATTCAATTTGTTATTTTTGGGAGTATAAACTAAATTGATTCTTTCATTACAGCAGTATTAAGAGCTTTGTTCAAAGCAACTATTAGAAAAGCATTTGCTGTTAAAAATGGCATTTCCAATACAATGATATCTGCACTTAAGACATGAAATTTGCTTACATTCTAAAGCACCTCAGATCAGCTCTTTTACTAATTGTAAATTAGAGTATCAATAAATTTTACTTTTTTTTTAAAGTGCACTTTAAAGTTTTTTTTTACTAAACTTATTTGTTCATTTTTATTTTCTTAAATAAATGCCACTATCACCGAAGCTTTAGTGCACTTTAACGTATCAACAGAATCTTGAAACCACCACTTTGGTCTTGTTGCAATTTTTGTTTTCAATGAATTTTGCTTTTAAATTGACAATAAAACAAAACTTTAACGGTTTATTGTATTGTATTTTTTATCAGTATTTTTTGTAGAATAATTAGAGATCACTTACAAGGTGTCAATACTTGGTGGAATGGCATTATATTGAAAATAATAACTCATTTTTTGTACTTATTCCGTATAG
The DNA here is from genome assembly GCA_028554975.1 of Himalopsyche kuldschensis. NCBI lineage: Eukaryota > Metazoa > Arthropoda > Insecta > Trichoptera > Rhyacophilidae > Himalopsyche > Himalopsyche kuldschensis. Next base: position 19,204,707 of record JAHFWI010000010.1, on the reverse strand, counting down.
GATTTATTAAGATTAGGACCGGTTTCGCTCATAGTGAGCATTATCCACTGATTCATTAATCAGTTCATAGTGATATAACATTCAATTTCACTGCACTTATAGCCGTTACTCATATAATTCTCAATATCTTCATAAAATGTGGAAATCATTGAACATATTTCTTTCATAATTTCTCACAAATTTGTGCAGTGTAAAATATCAACATGTTAATTTATTGTGCTAACAAAATCAATGAATTATTTTCACTTAATAAGAAAACGTAAATTTCACCATGCGACACTAAGTTTTCCATTTCAGGAATTTTAATAAAGGAAGAAGTGGTTGACTACACGGCCGGAAAACTGATCGTTGATGCAGAAAATGCTTACACTACACATCGCGTGAGAAATCTTCTGACCGCTTATCACAACTTAATACGATCACTTACAAACTGGAAATACCGACATGCTTAAAACGACCATTACTAACTATGCTTCTAAGCTAAACCTTCACTGTCAGTACTTGTACAGTGTCGTCGTCAAATTGCTAGCATTCTTTTAATGTATTAATGAATTTAACAATATGGAAGAGTTTCACTTTTAAAGTGTTCACTGTCAATACTTGGTAGAATAGCATTGTAATAAAATAAAATCAAATTTTTAGTATTGATATTCATACAAAAGTTAAGCAAGTATGACTGCTTAGTTGTTTTTTTTATCAGTTGATAATGATCACCATGAGTGAAACCGATCCTGATCCAATTAATTGTATGTGGAATAATTAATAAAAATGTGTTATTATTTTTATCAATGTAAAAGTTTCATCATCAAAGTAAATCATTTCAAAAAGACGATCAAAATAAAATGCAAATAATATTATAGAATGCGAAAAATAACAGCTTCGAATTTTGCTAAATCAATCAGAGTCAGAAAGAGTCAACAGAAAGAAATCTTTACTTCACTGTTTAATTTATTTCCTATGGAATCCTTCCAAATTGATGCAACTCTTAAGTTGATATTAAATCATAGTGTTTTACTGCAAAAAGTGGAAAAAAACATTGATTAAAGAATGCCAAATGTTTACACATTGTAATATTAAAATAAAGTAGCAGTGGTGGTCGACTGTTTCACCCTCAGGCCGTCAAAATTTTATAAAATATCCAACGAAGAAATGCGAAAAAAATACCCGTTTACATAAGTTCTATGCTATAGTAGAGGGATGAAAAAATATTGACACGCGAAATAGCGTCCGGGCACCGCCTATGGTCAGGGTGACAATTAGGGGCGCTGTCGAAAATATTTACAGTGGAAGGGCCGCAGTGAGACACCGACAAAGCTCAACGCTAGTATTTCCACAGGCTTTGTTTCTAAATCCTCGGAAAATTTCACTCGACATCGGTTGTTTTCCGGCGAGGAGCGAAACAATAGCAGGGGGTTAATTTCATATGCCGCGTCAAATATTTTTTTTCTAAGGAACGTAAGACAAAAGACGTGAGAGATGAAGTTTTTTTTTTAATGTAATTATATAATACGGTATGAAAAAATTAGGGTGACTTAATACAAGAACACCGCTTCTTTAAATCAATTCACCATGAGATTAAAGATTCTGTAAATGTGGCATTTAAAGTTAATAATAATTTAGGCACACATTTTGTTAACTTGATTTGTTAACATTCCTGTAATAAAGGCCTTAAGCTAAATGCATTGAAACAGCTAGAAATAAATAAGTATAATCAATCCAATGAAATTCTTAATGAACAGATTACCATTAATGGTGGTAGACCACTGTTTGATTATATATTTCTATATGTTTTCCAGATATTTAAATATACTTTCAATGAGATTATCTATACCTTTTCAAATTAATGCAACTCATAATTGATATCTTTAAGTGTTTTAGTGACTAGTACTTTGATTGTTTGTAAAACGAAAAATCCAAACATCCATATTCTTATTGATTGAGTAGGCATTTACTTGGTAGAACTCCATTATAATACGGTAAGACAAATAACAAGATAACACGGGCAAATGAACATGTTAGATCCTTTAACAATAAAATAACTGATTCACAATATGCAAATCATCTCACAGAAAAAGCACAGGACCCAAATTTGGTCCCGATTTGTTTACATTCCTGTAATAAAGGCCTTAAGCTAAATGCATTGGAACAGCTAGAAATTTATAGGTATAATCAATCCAATGAAATTCTTAATGATCATATTACCATTAACGCTTCACCTCTTCTAAATCCTTTAACAAGCAATAAACTTAAAACAATTTAAAAATAGATGCACTTAAGACATTGCAGATAAAAATAACCCAAAAATACCCAGATTATGTTCTCAGTATTACGCTAGACCAATAAAGTAAACTTATTTAAATTTTTCCATGTGACGTTGGTATGGTTTTAACAGAGGGAGGATGTAAGGGGTACCCTGTCTAGCATTGGTATATAAGCTATCTCTAATACACGATTAAAACATAGTTTTGACGAGGGCGTAAGCCGAAATAGCTATCAACAAATATATAAAATAATTTATCTAGAATTAAAATACATTACTATTTTTCTTACCTCATTATAATGAAGTTCTACCAAGTAAATGCCTACTCAATCAATAAGTAATTATATTACTCTGCAAGGAAAATATTTACAATGATTTTCTGCCGACAAAGGTTGCTCCACTCATACTTTTGCATAAGTAATTATTTGTGCTACTTACATTATAAATTTTACCGCATTTAACTAATTCAGATTAAAATGGAGCCACTGTTTTAATAATTTCAGCAAAATTTATCGGAGTTTGGATTAAGTTTAAAATATACAGTGGAAATCCTATGCTGTTTATGAAAATTTATTCAAATAATAAAAGCAGCTGCTCAAAACCATTGGAACTGCAAAACCCAATTTAATCTGGTATTATAATTACTCCAGTCATTTATTATGAACTTAATTATACTGGTGCATATAAATTAATTGTAAAACAATATGAAGTCTGAAAATAATGACACATTGCACGCTGCGGGTGCAATCTGTTTCATTGTAATAAGGTTCTTCAAGTTTTTAATTTAACTTTTAATTAAATAATGTTTTATTAAATAAAAAAAAAAAAAATATTGTTATATTCAAGTCAACATTGTGTATTAGCTTAACTGATATTATTCAACCGAGGTAAAAATGATTTTCCATTGCATGTTGTCATTTATACCTGGTTTTCACAAACCTTAGATTTTTATTCTTGGCCTATAAGTTTATTTGAAAATTGTTTCCTGTGTACCCTTCTCGTTAAATCGTTTCTTCTACTTTATAAATATTGTAAGTTAAAACAGAATTGTATGCAAATATTGATAACCAACTTCATTTAAAAAAAAATTATCGGATTGACAAAAAACAGCCTTACTGATTTGTTCATTAGAGTCAATTTACTGCGCTACTAATGACATGCAATTCCTTTCCAATTGAATTCTTTACGAGTCAATTGCTTTTTTTGCTCTGCCTGTTATTGACACACTACTGAGAAGAAAAATCTTCTGTGGCTTAATTCTTGTTGAACTCTTTGTAATTCGGTGAGAAAAATAACAATGTATTCGAATTCTACAGAAATTATTTTATATATTTGTTGCTATTTCTGACTAGTTTTGAATAGTTCTGACGAGGGCGTAAACTGAAATAGCAGTCAACAAATATATAAAATAATTTCTGAAGAATTAAAATACATTGTTATTTTTCTCACCGTATTATAATCTAATTCTACCAAGTAAATGTCAACTCGATCAATAAATCTTTGTAATTCGTTTGCGTTTTATTATACGTACTAAGTAAGTGCCAAGTGATTCGCAAAAACTTGTATATTTTTTCATAGTTTAAACAATGACGCAAAATCGTACATTCGTGAATGACGCATGTCATTACAATGTGTGCGAATGTCTTAAAAATGCATTTTTGATTATAAAATTACTGTCAATTATTGTCGGTTCCTTCAGAATTTAATTTAATTTATATCTGCCCATAATTGAAAATCTTTCAACTGGAAATTCGTTTTAGCGATGTGCAAATTTTTCAGGACGTTTTTTTATGATGCAAAATTTGTTTACAAAAATATTTGGCAGACAATTTAAAACCGTTTAAGAAATTGTTGACAAAATATCGAGACAGACGTTTTGGTTCAACGACCCTGTTGTGAATATGCATACAGAAAAATTATTTAATTTCTTGGGTTGAGTAAAAAAACAAATGTTGATTTGCATGACTTTTTGATCCAATTGAAACCAATAACATATTTCATCGGTTCTGGCAAAAGAACTTGAAGAAAATGTACTGCTATGATGTCTAAATTCTTGGAAAACGCACTTTTATGTACATTTTTTCCTTTAAAGTTATTCAAAGAAGAATAACTAAATTTTAAGACTTGATCAATGCACTGCTTATTGAGATGGACATGTTCAGTAGTGAATTTGGTGCTTTATTTTGATATTATAAGATCTTTTATATTTGTCAAATCCTTGGCGCATTAAATCAGTTGTAATATGTGTTGTATTTTTTCCAATAAACAAACAAATTCGATTGAAAAAATAAGTGATATCAACACTTGTATCTTGAGTTATAAAAAAAAATAAATAATAAGAATTCTAATTCGAAAAATCCTTTATATAAAAGAACGCCTATACAATTAGTTTTTGTGAAAAGTGGCAGTGCTCTAGCGTCGCAATGGCCGACTATAAAAATGTGTTTGAGCTTTATGTACAGCCTTATGACCTTTCACTTCCGGGAGATGAAATTTTTCGCTTCGGTTTGCAACTGAAGTATCTCAGTTAACTGCTCACCTTTATTTGTTACCTTCCCCGTCGGATATCGCCGTACTCGGCTGCGTTTTCTTAATGCGCCGTGAAATTGCGGAACTCCTTTACAACGCATGCTAAAATGACTTTTTGTGGGAGTGATCATAACCGAGATGTACAGAGGCAGAACAAAACACGGAGACAAAGGCGGTGGCACTGCCGAAGTGGAAAATAAGAATTTTAATTTTCATCAAAAAAAAAGTTTTCCAACATTGCCTTGTATATTTTTCGCGTTAAGATTAATTGTTTCATCAAGCCCTTCTTCTTAAATAAAAGATTTTTAAATTAAAAACCCTGAACTGAGAGCTACTAAGAAGAATGTAAAATAGTATATGATTCAACAGATCCCATCATTCTTGTGAATAAAAAAAATGTTCTTGATGATTATTAAAATAACCGTTGGAGTTTGTCGTTTCTCATTCTAAAAAGAAGGATAATTAGAAACAAATTCATATGCTGAACTATCAAAGTAAACGTTTAAAGTTTTTACTTTTCCATAAGTTTTATCGCTATCGATTACCATCCATAGTTTGAAAGAATTAAATAATTTAACAAAAAAGACCTGTCGTAGGTCACCCAATTTCTTTTTTCTGTTTACTTCTTAGTGTGGTGTAAAAAAACATGCATATATGAATGTTTGAGTGTATCCGTAATGAAAATGCATATGCTTACCTCTTGAAATGGCTTCACTATGGATTATTCACCACTATAACAATCACATGTCATCATCGTTGGTAAGAGTATCTTATTTTATTTTTTTTTGATACCAATTTGACGGAGCATCAAGTTCTTAGGCGTGTTAGCGCCAAAGTTCTTCCAGTCTCCTTCGTCTCTAAATGTTTTAAACTCTTGAATTTTAAATGTTGACATTCCCTTCCCGTCGCTGCCGACAGGAGGGCGCTATTGCTACAGTTGAAAAGTCAGTTTACTATTGCGTCTCTACCTAGGGAGGGTCATCGAGAAGAATAGCTCTCGGCCTATATCGATTCTCTGATGAAGAGTATGTTAATTAGCTATGTAATAAAATAAAGCCAAAGACGAAGAAGACGGGAAGAACTTTGACGCTAACGCGCCTTAGAACTTCATACTTCATCAAACTAATATATAAACAAAATACACGAACGATCCGTGATTAGCTTTTCAGCATCGTTGGGGCTTAAGATATTGATAAAGTTATCAAAATCGCTCTGTAACAAACCAACCACACTGCTTCAATCAAACATATTTTTTTCGGAACATAAATGAAGCTTTTAAAAGCAATTACATATAATACGTACAGTTTCATCTTTAAAATCCTTTACGCCACACCACTGTGGAGAAACATAAGTTTACATTTATCTAGTCATTTGTTTTGTCTAGTCAGTGAAATGTTGCAATGCATGAAAATTTTTATACGGTAGCATCTTCACTTTTACTTATTTGACTGACAGTCGCTACTGCATGTCTTAGCAAGTGATATTCATTTAAAATAACGTAAATTTTACTTTCTACTGTTAAATTGTCTTCAACATTGTATGCGAATGCCTTAAGCCCATTTCGGAAATACATCTTATGAACGAAATGAGAAAATTAATACTTCCCGTAATGTATTTAATAAAATGTCACATATAAATCATTCACTTTTCCAGTATGTAAGCCATTCCACCCGACCATACAATAACTTATTTGTTTTTAGGGCGCGGTATCCTTTTTCTAAATTTTTGACGTAAAAAGCTTTGAAGATTTAAATGGCTATAAAATACTATTCAATAGAGGCGGCGATCATGTGAAATAGTATGTAATTCTCTGGCGGGTTCACCTTGCATGGGCTTTATTTTCAAAATGTTATAATAAAGTACCCTTTTGTTTTCGAAATAATGTGCGGTCCTGTCGTTCCAACAAATAAACTACACGAATTCGGCTATAATCTCTGCGGTATATTTGTTATTTCTAAATAGTTACCATTTTGTATAGCATGGCATGTAAGCGCTATGCTCTGAAAACGTGGGAGGAGTTCAATGAATAAAGTAATTGAGACAATTAATTTAAAAACGCATTAATCTCACTCTGAAGTTTTGTGAAAAAAATACAGCCATTTGCCGTTGAGTAATAATGTACGAGTATTTGTCCGAGGCCGTGGATTCAGTCATCTTTTTTTTATGATGATGTTAGAAATCCTTTTGAGTATGAACATCAATATAATTATGTATTTCAGGGAGAATATTTAATAGATATAGATGATTCGTCGCATCGGCTGCTAACATTAAAACTGTTTCGGTAAAATATGTTACATTGTAAAAAAAATATTTGTTATAATTAATCAAACCATTTTATGTTGTTCACCGACAATACTTGGTGTAATAGCATCATATTAAAAATATTAGTAAATTTTTTGCACATATTTCACATCAAATTTATTTGGGTCCGCACCGGTTTCGCTAATATATCGGCCGATCATATCAGATGAAAATGCTCGCGATGAGCGAAACCGGTATTGATCGAAATAAATTAAATGTGGAAATCGTACAAAAAGTCTGTATTTTTAATTAATAATACCGTTTTCATTGGTGTGGGCACATTTCGATTTTCGAGATACATATTTTAGTTTAATAAATGAACTGACAAATATTCAAAAATTACGGATATCTTTTGACTAAACTCAGATTAAAAATGCATCATACGATGTACGGTATCCTTAAATAGAATGTATTTATCATATACATATATTGCGATGAAAAATTATAATGCTGATATTTTAAGCACAAAACTTTATTTTATTTCCGTTACTCAAGTAAAACTTTATTCCAATTCCAAATTGAATAATAAATTCTTTACATTTTTTTTGCAACACTCTCCCAAAATTTTGCTTCTTTTAGTTAATCACTTGCTTGACATTCACTAAAAAAGTCGTAGCACAATAATATAATCAGTAGGTACATATTTAATATGAAATTGAAATAAAAAATGAATTATGGAAAATTAAAAACACGATTTAAGTCTAAGTGATACATTTATGTTCGCAGTCAACAATTTACATTAAAAAATATAATTCCATGAAAGCTATTTTCAGCGTGCATATAAAACGAAACAGACAGACTTATGTACATTATTATTCTTGAAAATTTCACTAGCAAAAAAAAAACAAAATTCAATTATTATAATGGTACAAAAGAAGTGGTTGTTCGTAGTCAAAAAATATAAAAACTGTTTTTCGTGTCAAGTTAGAATGAGTGGGCTTAATTTAAATATATATATATATTATATTTGCACTTGAAAAAAAATGTCTACACTTTTTTCCACAGGCACTAAAAAAGCATGAACCACCGTACTCTGTCTCGCATATACGACCAATGTATCCATGACATATATATAAATGTATTTTTGCAGTGTGCCCAGCTCAAAAACTTCTTATTTATCTCTGCTGCATTACGAGTTTTGGTTTGTATAAAATTATGCTCATTTTGTTTTTCTTTTTAATATTTTTTCGTTTCGAAAGCTGTTTGTTCTGCACTGTAAGTTTCCGCAAAACATGGCTTTGGTGGAAACTTTGTGGTGTAATATTTAAAACTATTAATTTTTTTCGAAGTTTAGTTGAGAAAATGTTATTTGTTTTGAGAATAATTAAGTCGCTGGACAAACTCAACGAGATAAGAATACACGTCATTATTTTTTATATAAAGGCTCTTTTTATAAGGACGCTTAGTTTTGAAATGTAAATAAAACAAGTTGTTTGTGATTTTGACTAAATTTTAATTTTATTTGTAAGTATATTTTACGGCATTAAATATGGAATATAGCATCAAATGTCTGCCAATATCCATTCATTATAAAATGGGCCATTTCGCTAAAGTTGACTTTTTTGACAAATTTGGGTAAACTTCCAACTGCTCCAGAACCCAATCAGGCGTTGTCTGTGGTCGTTTACCTGAAGTTCTTTGGTCAGTTAGATTTTATACGGGTGCAGACATAAGGCCCGATTCAAAATTCGCCAAGTTGAAGTCGCAGAAAAGCCAAGTTCTTGTGAACAACGAGAAATAAGCTACCTTGGGTTTTCCTGTACACTTTCACACACAGCAGCAATGTTTTCACCAGATATTGTATTTTGATGACGTACAGGTAGGTGTTGGCCGATTATTTACCAAACTGGTTGACTCAAATTTGGCCACTAAACAATGAATAATCTACTCAGCAGGACAAAGAAACATATTTTGAGCGTCCCTATTGAAATACCCTTTATATTCAACTCTATTCGTTGTTTTTTTTTTAACTTGTGTTGAAATATGCACCATTAAAAGTAAAAATTTCTCACATTCAGGATCAAAATAGTACGTGTGTTTTTAGATGACCAAATTATTCAATTTCCCTTTTGAACATAATTGTAATAAGGTAAAAACAGTTTCTATTCTGACGATGGTGACTTTCATCAATTTAATCGTGCTGTAGACCAAAAATACATTTAATTTATAATGTGAGTGACTTTACACATTGACTACAGAAGCAATCTTAACATATCGAAAACCAGGGCTATGGAGTCATTAAAAAAACACGACTCTGACTAAAAACAGTTTATTTTTCTTATTTATGTGTATTAATTTATTATCAACGGACAAATCCGGCCAATAGCTGATTTTTTCATGTTATATGCATAAATAAAAAATCACCACACTCATGTTTCATAAGACTGTGGGCCTTCACGATTACCCAAAAATCTCTTGCTTGTAGAATTATGACAAGAAGGCCTCAGAGAATCGATATAGGCCAAGAGCTATTCTTCTCGATGACCCTCCCTAGGTAGAGACGCAATATTAAACTGACTACTCTACTGTAGCGATCGCGTCGGACCCTCCTGTCGGAAGCGATGAGAAGGGAATGTCAACAAATAAAATTCAAGAGTTAAAACATTTAGAGACGAAAGAGATCGGAAGAACTTTGGCGCTAACACACCTTAGAACTTATGCTCCGACAAACTGATATAAAAAAAAAAACAAGCCCTGGGAGAAACGACGCATATTTCACGTTCCTCGTAGCAAATGTGCTAAGCAGAAGAATATTTTTCAAATTTCGAGGATTTCAACTTCTACTCACTGATAAGCAAGAAAAAATAAATTAACAGCAATGGTGTATGCTCGAAGAGATTCTATTCGCTTTGAAATTTCCGTAAATGGCTTAATGATTGTGACATTACATTTGTAATAAACCTGGTGCAGCATAAGAGGGTTTACTGCGGTTCAGTCTTAAACCTTCCTTAGAAGGCAGCACCTAGAGAAATGACTATGTATTTACAGTTAAATTAAACTCTCGAGATAAACATTTCTATTGCAGAGCGGATATGTTTAAAGCGTTCCTTTATAATTTATGTACCAAGAACCCCTAAGCATGATAAATTATTGTATAACCTAGATATAATGTCAGCTAATAATATATCGTAACAAACAGTAACAAACACATCCACGTAACGAACTTTAAATTTATAAGGTCTAGAGGATTTTCATTAAAATAAACTTAAGGTTACATTTCGAGCGCAAGCCGGTACATAATTCATACATGTCCTTTTGGAAATCCTTTATCCGCAAAACGGTCACAAGATCTAAGGAGATGATTTATACGAATTTCAATCCTTTGTACAAATATATACTATTAAAGCTATCTACAATAATTGAGGATGTCTTTTTTTTCACTTACCGCGTAACTTAAATACAAATAAAACGTATTTATTATACGAAGGAAATTATAGCTTGACCTCACATTTTAGTGATAGCGTCAGTCAAAATTTTTCTTTTATGCGGTCGAATTCTTATATCACAAAAATATAGTTCATTCTATTATTGAATTATGTATGTAGTTACTACTTTAGATAAACTTTTCACCTGAGGAGTTATACATAAAGCTTAACTTAAAAGAGCTTTATTATAATTTCGATGGTTTCGGCGGTAACTTTGTGGAAGTTCATTTTAGTATAAAATTTAAAATAACTTTGATTATTCCACGTATTGTGTAACTAACTGTGACACGTGTTTCGCCTCTTTCATTGCGAATTGTTGCCATACATATTGACCTGATTCACTTCGCATGGCATTTTAATATCTTATTTAAAGCTTTATATGAGATGCGAAATGTTTCAATAGAACTGTTATTTCGTTGGCCATTTGCAAATAACTGTCTGAAGAAATATTTTTTCACTCGTTCATATTGTTTAATAGTGTATTCTTTTTGATCAACATGTTTTTTAAAATGAATCAAAAACGATTTGTTTCTACAGTTCAACATATTTTGTAAAGATCAAGACTGGTATCTAAACCATACTTTTACAGACAAATTACAAATAAAAATTAACATCGCATAACCTGACCTTGTAATCGATAAGTTAATAGAACAACGGGCTTTATTCGGGTGAATCGCGAAGGCTTCTTAATACAGTCATTTTACAATGAGACAGGAAAATAAATAATATTGTGAATCCATAAGCCCTTCAATGAACAGAATTAAAACACAACAAATTAATTTCTTTGAATGCCATTGCCGGGTACTCGCTAGTAATTCTATAAAACAGAATTCTCGAAAAAAATAGTATTTTTTAAAAAAGCACGCATGAAGACCATATTACTTTTTAATTAATAGAAACAAAAATTAATTGTAAAACGATGTAGTTTTATTAATACACGTTTTGTCAAAGAATTATGTCGCTAAGAATCGCACATTTTACTAATAAACGAACGGTATTCACGTTTTGTGGATTAATTATACAATGCAAAGAAACATAAGCACGGTTGTGATTCCTCTTGCCTCTCTAAATACTTGTTTATTTATCAAATTTGAACAAGAGAACTTATTTGAAATGTAGAGTTAATATTTATTTGTTTTTGCTGTTTCAGATTCTACTGCGGTGTTTCAAATAATCAGCAATTATATTGTTATAATCAACATTATTAAAATAAACCGATTAGCAAATTAATAAAGCAGCGTATCTAAGAAACGAAGAATAATAATCGTTTTATAGTCATTTAACTATTGTAGATTAAACATAATTTGCTTGTACCGAAATTCCCATAGCAATGCATACGTTTTCAAATGAAGTATTTTGAAAGATATTGTTTTACTCTTTACCGAAAAAACATTGTTTTAGACGGACTAGATAAGTATTTTTTTTTAACCATGTACGCTCCCAACTTGGAGCATGTGGACTACTAACGGAGTTTATCTCAACATATGTTTTTCTACGAGAACTGCTTGTTACCCAGTTGCTCAACTTCTCTTTTTCGAAGATAGTAGGGATGGAAAGGATAAGAGGACTAGGACAGGACTAGTGATTATCTAATCGCTGTCACTATGCGTCGCTCTTTGGAATCGGAAAGGTGGGAAGGGATTTTCAACAACACAAATACCCATGCCTTTGAACATATTTATCCGCTCGTACCGGGAATCGAACCCGGGCGGTCCGGCACGCAAGCCAAAACCGTTGCCACTGCTCCACGGACCGGACCTCCAGATAAGTAATTACGATAGTAGAATAGCTTTACACGATGATTATTGTGATCTATGTATATGTGTCCCGGCTCTTGGTCCAATGGTCAACGTCGTTGGCTACCGGTTCGTACCGCCCGGGTTCGATTTCCGGTACGAGCAGATTTCAATTACAGTCGATGAATTGATTCTGCTCAGAGGCAATGGGTGTTTGTGTTTTTGTCCTCACACGGGCCCAATAGGCCATGCTGACTTGATTGCAACTAAGGCTAACTTCATTGCATTAGAAAAATTTGCAAATTTGTTCGGGGATCGACATAATCTCGATTCTTCACTACAGTCAATATACTCGTCTAACACGACGGGCTCTCGGTATACGGATTAAACACAGGATACTCTGTATCAAAATGATTTCAGTGGTTGAGCTAGTCACTCCAATTTATTTTATTTTATTTTCTATTTTAAAGAACTTTAGTGCATGGTTCAAAAACAGTCCCGTGCAGATCTGCTCGAGCCATGAATGTGAGGGGTAAATTTATTTTTCTAAGTCGATAGCGTTGTGAAAGGCGGCCATGAAACATTGGCTGCATATACACAACGGGTGGTGGTGGTAAAAACCAACTTGTTGGGTGTGTGTGTTGTTATAAATCCCTTCCCACCTGTCTGATCCAAAAGAGCGACGCATAGTGACAGCGATTAGTTAACCACTAGTCCTGCCCTAGTCCTTGTATCCTTTAATCCCTACTCTCTTCGGAAAAAAGAGGTTAGTTAATTAAGCAACTGAGTAACAAGCAGTTGTAGTAAGAAAATAAAACATTTTGAGATAAACTCCGTGAGGAGTTCATATGCTTTAAGTTGGGAGCAGACATGGTAAAAAGTCATATCTATGCAAAAAAATTATTTAAAAATTAGCGCTTATACCACTTTTTCTGGAGAAAATAAATTTATTTTCATATAAGTTATTTTGAACAATAAGTACATATGTTTTTATTTTTGATAATTTATTACGATTGCATGATGCTGGAATAGCTTTAACCTTCGTAGGACTGTCCTTAAAAAATGACTCTCAGGCCGAAGGGGGGTAAAAAAAGACCCCAGTGTTTTGGCCTTATTGATAAAGACTGCAATAAAAAAATGATTGAATATTCTTTGAGGTATATTTATACACTTTTCTGAAAAAAAAAATCATATAAAAATCCATATTTTTCCTATAATTATTCATATTTAAGTCACACATGAAAACGACGACGTTTCCACTCCAACGGCTATAGCGGACTTACAATGGAGCCGGTGACTAACAAGCCAATAACCATGCACGAAGTCACATTACCTTATCTCTTATCTTATCGCTTATCGCTTTTTACTATTGCCAGATATGAAACACTCCGTCCATGCTATCTATGACTCGCTATGTTCACGTTCTTTTATCGCGTATGGGCGTGAAATTTTATGTTAGCGCTTCCCAGCGATTGCTAACATCGACAATTAGACTGAAAAATTGTGACTTCTTCTCTTTTTTATTTGATTACAGCGCAACAAGCAAATAAATACAATATTTTTTTTCTGCAAAAGGTGTAAAAAACTATGATTTAAGAATACCAAAAGCTGAGACATCGTATCACTAGTATTAAAATATATATTTAATGTAAAGTAGATGTTGGGACAAAATTTATACCGATAAACTATACACAATGATTATTGTGAACTATTATAAAAGATAGTCAATAAAATACTCTATTATTAGTGTTTTTTGTATTTTGTATTTTATTTTAAATATAATTTAAAAAGTCAAAAAGAATAAGCATATCGATTGAATACTGAAAATTAGTTGACGGCAATAATTTGAATGGAAAAAAATAGCAATTTTCACGAACGAGAGAAAACGATTGTGAAACGAAGTATTAATGTGGCTTTTGAAATAATGTTATCCTCTGTGGCACAAAAACAACAAAAGCGTCAGAGAATTAATTAGTAAATATGTTTGAAATATTGTCCTTTTCAACTTCTACGCGATACATATAATTTGGGGGTTCGTATATCTCAACGAAATGCTGAATTTACGGTTTATCGGATCATGTTTGCGACAGTTACAATATATCCCGAGGGTGGCAGATGGTATAAAAGCGTGTACAGACTCCAAGAGGCCACTCGAATTGTAATCCTAAATACATGCTGTTGTTAATCACAACAACAACACATTTATTATTTTATTTCTTATCGACTGACATCTTTATTCAAAACCATTCAATCTCTTGATTCAAAATTTATGTATTCCAACTGTCTTTTTTTCATAAAATACTTCGTTTTTTCAAATATTAATAATTTCTCACATATTTATAGCTTATTCCACGTATTGATGCTTCAAAATTCTTTCTAATTTTATAATTTAATAAAGCTTATTTTTTAGTATTAATTTTGGCAACAAAAAAATTTCAAGTAAAACTGTTCGATTCATCGATTTTATATCAACTTGTTTAAAAATAAAAACATATTTTATTTGTCACTTTTTAGGTGATCAATACTTGGTGGAATGGCATTATAATAAAAATAATAAAACATTTTAGTACTTATTCCACATAAAATTTATTGGATCAGGACCGGTTTCGCTCATGACGAGCATTGGACAATGATAAATGATCAGTCGACAATGCTCGCCATAAGCGAAACCGGTCCTGATCCAATAAATTTTATGTGTAATAAGTACTAAAAATGTTTTTATATTTTATTAGTATGAGAAGAAATACTAGATGTTCTACAATATTCGCTACATACGTTTAGGGAAGAAAACGCTCGTAGAGCGTTTAAAACTATAAATACTGTGTGAGCATATCACGCGAGGAGCGTTATTCTCTCTTGTAAGTTGCTATTCATGAAATAGTCTTTTATTTGTATTCCATTTCCGTCTGCACAAAACTTCTAAATCATCTTGATCGGTATGATGGTAAATTTTAGTCCAACACAAATTTTCTATTGAATTGTTTGAATTTTGTACTTTTCCACGAGTTTTGTCTCTAATGACCTGGGTTTAGCCTTTTGGCATCTTCAGGCATTTCAAGTGCACGGATGTACTTGAACTGACGCGCAGTAAAAGGTTTGTCTCGATTATATACAAAAATAAAAGTAGATCACTAAATTAAATTGCTATTAAAATGGAAATTAACGAAAATTAACGTAAACGAGTTTCAATAAATTAAATAGGTTTCTAGGCGGCAAACCTTTAAGCTCTATAACTATGCATTCTTAGATTAAAAAAAACATTTTTTTTATAATGTGACATTTGCTTCTCACCCCCTCCTTAAATCGATTCGACACAAATTATTCACTGTGGTGGTGCTCATTTTTCTGTTAATTTTTCTGGTTTCTAATTAAAAATAGGTTTATTTAGTTACATGACCCAATGATTTTTATTTCAATTCGTTGATAAAGTCAAGTTTTTTTGGTTTCATTTAATAATTAATTTTGAATCACCATTCTGGGACACATTATCAATTGAGTATGCCTGGGGAAGTACATGTCTATTCAGAGGTAGCAATAATGCTTTCAAGATGTCAGCACGTTAATTATTACTGGATGATGAAAATCATGTGATATATTATTTAAGTGGCAAAACTTTACGACGCATAATTCAATGACAAATACATTGATAAATTTCAGGCGTAAAATATTATATTGGTTTAAAAGGGATGACTATTTTTTACTATTCATTGTTTTACGACACAGGTAGGCAAGGTAAAATATATATATTTTGTAGCACAGTTCATGTTTCAGACAAATTCAGGTTATTGAAGTGGAATGAGTGATAGTATTCTGTTACGAAGTCTTTTTCAATATAAGTCGACAGAAACGTGATTTGGGATTATAATTTCCTTTTTTTGGCCACTCTTGTTCATCCCTTTTTAAGATATTAAAGTGAAATTATTCATGAATAAATACAATTCTACGCTGTAATTTAACTGTAAAAAGCTTATGAAATTCAAATCTATCAATTTCTTTTTCATTAAAGTAAATATGAGATAAGTATTTGGTTACACAAATAAAATATGTGTACATCAGTTGATAGCAGCTCTAGAATATCACACTCTCGTGAAAACTATTAACGAGAAGGAAATGGTGGTTAGATAGTATCTTTGATATGACTAAATAAAATAAGTCTAGTTCGACTAAACATGTTTTTTTGTTCAGGCAATCGGGTCTAATAAGGAAACTGAATATTCAATCAATTTTATTTTCATGTCATAACACTGAGTTCTTCATGTTTAGCCAAAAAAACTAAGCTTTTGGAACATCATTTATTTTCTACAAGAATCTCTTGTAAATCAATTCCTGAGCTTCTCTTTTTCGCAAAGATTACGGATAGAAAGAATACGACTTGGATGATACCAGTGGTTAGCCATTCGCTCTCGCTACGTTCCGTTCTTAGGGTCAAATAGGCTTAAGAGAGAATATAAGACAGCGCATATGTATACTCAATGTCTCCGAACAGAAACTAATATTACAATGACTCAAATTTTGTTTATTTTTTTGCTACATTTATTTAAAAGGTAAGTAACGCATTTGACGATATTTTACGGAAAATTCTTTATATACAGTCACTAAAATCTTGATATAAATTTTATTAAATAGTTACATCTAATTTTAAACAAGACGTAGATAAAGTTACTGAAGATTTTTAATCATAAAAATAAAAACAGTATAGAGAGTGTCCGTAATTTGTGGAATATCATTTGAATGTCGGTTCATTTTTTTAGACTACTAATTATTTGGTCAGTTTTTAATTCGATAAATGGTCAGTTATAAATACGTAAAACGGTCAGTAATAAATACTTAATACGGTCAGTTAAAAATAATAAATGGTCAGTTAAAATAATAAATGGTTAGTTAAAATAACAAGAACATGACATAAATTTGCCTATTACGATCATATTTGATAAAATTCACAAGCTTTCAAACTAAAACTTATCATTTTTTAAGAAAACCTGACTATTTAAATTTAAAACTAACCATTTTTAATAAATAACTAACCATTAAAATATATTACTGACCATTTTATTTAATAACTGACCACATTCACACTGTTACAATGACAACTGACCGTTTATAATATTAACTGACCATTTTGATTTTTAACTGACCATTTATTTATTTAACTGACCAAAACTTGAATTAGTTACTGACCCATTAAATACATGCCATTTTTTTATCGATCCACTGGTAATGTAAAAGATAAATAAAATGGCATGTGTTTCCCCTTTGGAACTTTTTTTAAACATTTTATTTATTAATTATACTCTTGAAGTTTTTCCGCGTTAAATTAGGGCTGCGATCTTTTATTTTACCATGCGCGGAGTGGCAAAAGATACAAACAATAATAGAGACTTTTTTGAGAAGGGTAAGCCCTAAGGAAACAAATTAAAATCAAGGAGTAACCCCTCATATTTAAATAAATATGCAAAACACATCCAGTATCCAGTAGTGTAATAAAGAGGCAGCAATTATAATTTTATTTTGCGACCAAGAACATTATTTGAAACCCTGAGAAGTGGAGTGAGCCAAATGGCATTTTTGGACATAATAATTGGGAATTAGATGCAGTTAGTTTTATCTAAAAATAAAAACACACTTTTAGGACTAATTCCAAATCTTTTTTGAATCAGGACCTTTTTCACTCATGGCGAGCATTATCAGTCCTGATCCAATAAATTTTATATGGAATAAGTACTTAAAATGTGTTATTATTTTTACTATAATGCCATTCAACTAAGTAATGGTAGTGAACACTTTAAAAGTGCAGTATTATATTCTTTAGGTCTTATAGTATCCTACAAAAGAAATGTGATTATTAAAAAACAAACTAAATAGTGTTTTTTTTAAGAAAATAAAAGTATGGTTCTAGCTAATACTAATATTTCATGATTCTGCTACTTCACTTCTCAACGGCTCAAATTACATGTTGGTATAAGACTATTGCAGTTTATATTACTCTAAAATAGTTATTTTTGTTCATTAAAGAAGTAAGCTTCCAGGTAATGTTAAAATGTTAATATATATCTGCAAAAAAAAAAACGAACTAAAAACGTGATTAAACTTTAAAGTCAAACATAAATATCACCATTTCAGACTTGGCTCACTTAACCTATCAAGGGTTCATTAATTGCCTCTGCATTTTTCGAACAAAAATACCGAGAAATTTATAAAACTTTTTATTTAGATAATTCTTTCATTCAGTGAAAAACATGAACATAAGATTCACACCATGTAAGACAAAAGTATATCTCCTTTACTGGTAGTATAAAATTGAGCTCGAAATTTCAACGAAATGTCTGTAGCATGGTGAACGTGTTTTATGACACTTACAAGAATGTGTATTTCGAGTAAAATTGTGTGTTTCATATCATATAAATGTCGTAATTATTACAGTATAGAACGTTTCACTATAGTATAAAAAGTAGTCGTAACACTTGGCGTTGTTTGAATATAGAGTGGCAATAAAAAGTGACTTAAGTTTAAATTTAAAACACGTAAAATTACACATTTCAGTAATTTTATAAATTAATATTTGAATGCTTTCATTCCCAACGGTTGGTCTCCGTCAGTGACAAAATGGAGGTCTATGAGATATAAATGGGGGTTCAGGATAGGTTTTAGGTTAAGCCTTACTAAATTGAAACCAAATATTGAAATTTTGCTATAATCCTTAGTAATAAAAGCACTTTTTGTGTATTTTATTACGTAAAAATGTAACTTAAATGTAAACGTAACACTTCTTTCATTTTTAGTATTCTACTCTGACAAACAGTGAAAATACTCATTGAAATCATTATTAAGAGGTATTTTACGCGCATCTGTATTGATGTGGTTCTTAGGATGTTATTTAAAGATATTAAAAGGTAAAAATTAGTTGCTCTGTGTCAGATTCAAAAACACATTTAAAGTTGATGATTTCTTAAAAAAAATGTATTAAATGGGTCAACCGAATACTGAAAAAGTTCGGCAAGGCATCTACGGCACAAAATAGTTTGAGGAATTCTGCTTTAACGTAAGCCTGTGAAATCAAAGTACAGTCTTTTAAAAGCAGCGTCCGCTAAGTAATTGACAACAAAAAATGATGTTTTTTGTCCGACAAATTTTGTTAGTTGAAATTTAGGTAAGCTGAATAAATTGATTCTAAATATTGACATTTGGTGCTTTTAACATTTCAATTTAACGTCTGAATGTGTTTACAAATTTTTCGACACAGACAACATGACACGCTGAAATATAGTTTCTACTCGGTTGCGTGGATGAAAGGGTGAAAACGGTAAATGAACAACAGTAACTTTGTCATTATACTGCTTGTGACATTTTTAACGTCTCGTTGCGAAGCATCTTCAGACAAGCTGGATCGTAAGATTTTTCAAAGAATAAAATAACCCCTTTATCTATAAAAGATAAAACAGTCATTTCATTGATTATTTTTTTAGTTGATTTGCAGTTTTACTGTGAAAAGCACTCCCACCGATTTTCTAATGATGAGTGGAGAAAACTCTTTTTTTTCAATCTCTCTCATCCCTAATAAGAAAACCTGAAAGAATGACGATCAGCAAGCTTTGCGCAAAGGTTTTTATTTAAACTTTCCAAAACTAAAATAAACAATACGTCTATTATAATCGTCTGATATAATTAAGAATCTCGACTGTAGGTGTTTGACCGAATTTCAATATCAAATTTGAATCGTTTGGATTTTGTAATTTTGGGAGTGTGAGTGAATGAGTTGTGCTCCGTGTCATTCATTGAAGTCGTTTAACCTCTTTAGTCAATGCATTGTTTTGCCCATTCAACTGACTAACTTTATGAAAATAATGCTAAAACACGTCGTCCATGTTTTAATATACCACGGGAGCTTATCGCTTATATTTTATTAAAAAAAATAATAATCAGAAATTTATATATGAAAGGACAGCTTGAGCAAACGATTTATGTTTGATACAGTTAAAATATATTACTGAAGGGCAATGAAATAAGGTAAGAGGAGAAACAATAAATATCAATGGGAATAAGTCTCTTATTGTTTCTCCGCGTTGTTTTAACATTTTACAACAATCGTTTAAAATAAAACACGATTTAATCTTTAATTATCATTCAAATTATTGAAACAGTACTTGAGTACTTAATGAGCTTTAGATTTTTTTGTAATAATATTAAAGAGTGGGTATGGTACATGAGAAATCAATGTGGTAAACAAAGCAATATAACAACAGCCCATTTCCATTACATCTTAAGCCCTTAGGCATACTATCCTGTCAAAACAATGATACACAAACATAAATATCTCAATATACAATCGATCAAACATGGTAAAAAGTCGACCATAATAGACAGATTCTTGTAAAATATATTTTTGTTCGCAGTCTTACAATTTCAAAGACTTACTTAAGCGCCTATAAATTTTGGCTGGCCTCCTTTACAGTCTTTGCACGGTTCATGTCCTTGCTGACTTTTCCCAATGCTTATGATCGTGTCCAATTTGAATTAATATGCAATGAAACGGTTTTTTAAATTAAAAAAATATTGAGGAATTTGAGAGAACAAGAAACGTCCAGATTAAAATGTTAACGATTTTTTTGTGGTACATGGTTATATTATTAACCTTCGTAATACTGTTCTTGAAAAATAACTCGTAGGCCGAATGGGGTCTAAAAAGTCCCCAGTGGTATGACCTTATTAGCATAGACTGCAATAAAAATTGATTGATTATGCTTTGACGTATCTTTATACATAGTTCTATAAAATAATAGATATGAAATTTATACTATTCATATTTTAAATCATGCATGAATGAGATAACCTGATCGTGTTTTTTTTATTCTAGACTGGCGATATCAAAACTGTAAATGCGACCTCTTATCTACACGTTTATATGTAAAAAGCATCCATTTGATATGGAATTTTCGTTGAAAGAAGCGTTGTTGAGATAAGATATCATTATTATCGCGCATGCCCATGCGAAAGTGAATTTTTAATGCTGGAAATTTGTAGCGACGATATAAATGGTTTTCGGCCAAGAATTATCCGATTTATTTTCTTTGTTATTTAATTGCCACGGAACCAGCCTATCAAAATCAAACTCCAAACGATTTTAAAAAACAATGATTGAAGAATTCCTAAGGTTTACATATTGTTTCACTAATATTAAGATTGATATTTAAGATAAAGTAGCAGTGGTGGTCGACTGTTTCACCCTCAGCCTCCCAAATGTTAATAAATTGTTTCGATCGTACCTACAATTTTTTTAAACTAATAACAATATTCATACTATACATGTGAGAAATTCAATCCAATTCAATAAACCCCGTTATGAATATGGAAAATATTGTATTCGTTTGTAAGATTAATTAAATATCTGACAAAGTGTGGCTGGCACCTGAATAAATCTCCCTCAATGTATGGTTTTGCTATGTGACAGAAGCATAACAGGAAGATAGTATAATATACTATCTTAGTATACCAACACAATGATGGAGCTTACAGATATAACGTTGTATCGGAATTTATGTTTAAGATATTATCTACAATAGTTAAATCAAGAATAACAATAACATGTTTTCAAAATAAATAAACCAATACCATCTCTCACGATAAAATAGAAATATTTTTAAAAAATAATACCTTTTAAATATTAATATAACGTGCGTTAAAATACAAAATCGTCCTAACTTATCTTACATACTGTTCCGGAGGCTGAATCATTTTGTTTTGTTTTGTTTTATTTAATTTTTTTAATGTCGAGAGGGGCGTTTAAAAAAGTTCTCTATACATAGTTCTAACGAAGGCGTAAGCCGAAATAGCTATCAACAAATATATAAAATAATTTATGTAGAACTAAAATACATTGTTATTTTTCTTACCGTATTGTTAAGCATATTTTTTCATAACTATTGCTAAGACATAATGACCATAAAGATCTAATTATGTCAATTTTAGAACATAAATTTAAACTGTCAAATAAATTTAGTAAAAAAGTGTTCAGATGCAGTACAACTCCGGAATTCTGCTAGCTTCGTTTTTCAACCATAGATAATTTTGAAATTCATATATGAGGAGCTAATTTTCAAAAGTGGTCTATCCCAAAATACTTTTTTTCCACTGCCAGTTTTAGATTTTTTTTATTCACATGAAAAAGTTTGAATTGTTACACATTATCCGTAAATCCTTAATTTAAAACATATGTTAAAATATTCATAGTAAGCATAAATTTATGAGAAAAAAGTAATGAAAATATCTCACATTTTCAGTTTTTCAACAAATGGATTTGTCCACTTTTGAAAATTAGCTCCTCATATATTTTAGAATGCGGTTAATACAAGCTTTTCCGACCAAAGGGTCATTATATCAACTGTATCCGTTGAATGCCAATTTTAGACAATCAAATATAACCAAATTTTATGATTTTTCTCATTGCCATTGAAATGATTGATAGTCTTTTTAGCTTAAATTTTTGAATGATACTCCATATGTACTTTAAGTATAAATAAAGCAGTAAACTACAAGATGAAATCAGAATTCTGAAAGAATGCCTGGAAATCAGCTATCATAAATTATATTTGATGCCTGCAGAAGTAAATGAACCAAACATAATATTGACTTACGCTTTACATCCAAAATATCTTCTTTCACCAGTTCACCACACGAGATTATTTTGAGTAGACTTTATTTTGAAGTAACATACCTGAAATTTAAAAGAAAACAATATAAGTTTGTTATAATATCATGAGTGGCAGATTCCAAAAGATGTTTTGTCGACAGTAAATTGTCTTTGTTAAATATTTTGAATACCACTAAGGATATTTTGATTGTTCGAGCTCTCTCAAGGATTCTTACTGATCGTTGAATAACAACTCAAAATTCTTGTAGCAAGCTGTCATAAACAACGTGAAAATTCCAATGATAGGCAATTCGTGCTAGTAAAAGTCCTTTTTTGTCGCTTTCTCGAGAAACTTAATTAAATTGAGAGGAATTTATTTTTACTACCCTTTTACACTTAAAATGACACTATGACTTTAGCGCGCCGACGTTAGCGATCTGGACGATAGCGCGTAGTACAAGCCCTGACATTAGGGCAGCGGCACAAGCGCGCAATGTAAGACTGTTGGGTATGTTGACTGCTCATTTAGATAAAAAAATCTTACCAAGATGCCATATTATTTTCTTTCAATATTCATCCCATAATCGAAATATGCTAAATTAAATTGAAAATTTGGAAGCCATATGTCCTATGTGAGTACGTTACGTGAGTAAATTAGAATTCTTTAAAAGAATCTATATTGATATTGAAATTCAATTTGTCTTTAATGATTTAAAAGATTTTAAAATAGGTACATGTTTTTTTATTATGTACATGTTTTTACTAAAATGTTAATGTTATTAGAATTAGGCGCTAACGTTGGCGCGTTAATGTCCTGGGCATTGACGTCGATGCACCCTTAAAATAACTGATATTTTGTAATAAAAAAACAAATTTAATTCACAGTTAAACAAAACTTAAATATGGTGGTGGTCATAAAATATATGAAAATAAATTAATAAGTTAATCCAATCAATAAATGATTTAGTTTTCTACCTGTGATGTCAACAATCGGAATGACACAGTATGAGTTCACACTTGCCTGAAAATGCCATAAGGTAAAACTAGTATTTAATGGTTGTACAATATTAAAATGTACACCTTTTTAAGCATTCAAATTTTTTAATGTATGGATACAAAAATGTCTTGTATAAGTTCACGGGTTCCCAACTAGTGGGTCGCCAACTTATTAAGGTTACTAAAAAAAATATTTACTACATTGCAATTTCGTTGTTTCTTCTGTGAACTTTATAAAAATGCCTTTTTTCTATTGCATCAGGTTCGTGGGTCACATGGCTTTTATAAAAAGGTGTCGCCACCCGAATAAAGTTGGGAAACTATGTATTACGTGAATATTGAAATGATATAATATACATATGGTCGAGTGTTGTTGTTTTACGAAATTTACTTTCAACGGTGATGTTTCCATTCTCATTTCAAAGTTGAAGAGTAAAAGCAAATCTTTTAGTTTATTTAGAGCCACGTTGTGGTCCAAGACTATATTTTGTTAGCTGATCACTTAGTTAATTAAATTCTAGCTTAGCAGAGTGTAAGCCGAATATATGTTTAACTTTCACTCGAAACAAAATATTATATCACTTTGAATCTGGAAATGTAACATACATAGGTACCTAAATCTATAGGTAAAGTTTACAAAGTTTATCTAGAAATAAGGTTCGTTATTTTGAAAGCTTCTAGTCGAAATTAGCGAAGTTAATTGACTACTTATGAGAAAGCTGTCTGGTATAACTTGTGTTTTATAATTTAATTTGGATACAAAACGAGTGTTAATATACTTTTAAAATAACTAAGCTTTTAATTCAATTATACTGCACAGATCCTGTTGCTCGGTATTGTTAACTATTGGGAATCAATCGTCTTATTTGGATTTAAAGCTATGAGTTCAAATTTAAGACGGATAATTCTTATCATTTATTTTGCAGTAAGAGGCAAAAAAAGTCTCATGATATTCACTCTTCTTGCATTACCGCGTATCCAATCCTAAAAAAGTTGGAAGAGTGTAGCAAGATTTTCTCTTACTCTATCTTTCCATCTCAAAAGTGAGCTGACCTCTTGAACTGGCTTCACTGGGGATTGCTTGCCACTGTAGCGATCGCGCCCTTCTGTCAGCAGCGAGGGGAAGGGAATGCATCTTGAGTATACAAACTAAACATAAGGACGAACTTTGACGCTTACGCGCCTTAGAACTTGAAGCTTTATCATATTGATATAAAAAAATGTGATCTTGAATCGCTTGAATTTTGTACGTTTCCATTTCCATCGTCGCTTACCACTAGAGACTCCAATTATTCGTCAGCTCAACTACTAGAGTATCGAGTAGTAAAATTTAAAAATACTCGAGTACTCGAGTATACTCGAGTAGTTTCAGATGTACCAAAATATTCTTGACATAAAATCTCGTCATCATACAGTTAAAGCCAACAAAACGGAAGACCGCTTAAAAAAATATTACCTGATCGCAAAATCCACGGGTTCGGCAATGCAATGGTAAAATATTGTATATTTTTTTTAAAATAAGTAAATAAAATTTGAAAGAGATGTTCATAAGCTACGAACGAGTATTCCTCGAGTATTTTTCATAATACTCAAGTATAGAATTCGTGCAAAATGGACGAGTATACTCGAGTATCGAGTACTCGATACTCGAATTGGAGTCTCTACTTATCACCCAAGATTTACTTTTAAGCATTTTCAGGCATTTCAAGTGCACAAATGAACTTGAACTTTGTTCAACTTTGATATCGAAATGATATCAAGTACTTTTATTTTAAATCATCAATTTACTAACAATTTGTGCTCAGTCATGAAGTATATATAGAATTAAATCAATTTTAATTTGTATCCATCAGTGAAAATAGTACGGTTATATTACAATTTGTAATAACACTGCTTACTACTATTTTTTAGATTTAAAAAATGCTTCAGCTATTGGTCGAATGGCATTTTCACAGACAGGGACTAAAATCTTTGGCTCAAATACTTTCTAATACTTAATACGTTTCTGATAATTCTCAGGTCTAAAAGAGTCTGAAATTTAAATTTGTAATTTCAATTGATAGAAAATCTACAAATTGTTAAAATATTATCATTTCAATGTTTATATTAATTTTATTGACAAATGTTTATTTGTCCAATATTACTTTTGTCAGATGGAAATTATTGCTAGTTTTCTGTAAAAATAATCTGAATGCCTTGCCGCTTGTTTATTGTTTTTTTTTATGCGAAGTCAGTTTTTTACTCGCTGTGCTTTTATTAAATAAAAAAGCGTTTGCTTCACTTCCGCTCTGTTTTATTCGTCAAAAATTAAGCGAGTATTTTTATTTCCGCGAATAAAGCTTAACTTTTATTACGTTTCATTTTATGTTTTTCTAAAAGGTTTTAAATTGAAACACGTTGTTAATTTTTGCAGTATGTAACTTGTTTTTGTTTTATGTTTGTCCAAACTAGTAAATAATGGTCGTATGTGTTAAGTCAAAACATCAATACTATTTTATTTTTCAAAAACTAAATTTCATTATTATAAGCATAGTTACTTAGACACAATCGTATTCTGAACTGGGTTGCTAATTTATTGACTCTGAACTCTTTCGCTGCCAATAGCGCAATACAGGTTATTCCGATCTACGCCACGCCGGCCATAGTAAAGAAGCGAATTTACGCGTTGTACTTTGTTGCTCGATTACTATCCAAAGTAGATAGTTAAAAATAATGTAAAAAATTATGCTAACAGTATCATCTGTTGTTAACATGATGTAATAGTATGAAATTAACAATTATAAATAATTAAATTCAATACATTGATTTAAAAAGAGCTTGGTTCGTCAACCAAAACGCTTTTTGCAACGTATCATGCAAACGCATGTGTATTTTTTTTTTAAATTTCGTTATGTTTTATAAAATTGTCATATCAAAATTTTACACACATACAATTACTTTTCACACATGATAATGTTTGCGACTTTTTCATGATAAGTGATGTGCCAAACCTGACGCTTTAAGATTTGTTTTCTTGAATAAATGACGGCAAAGCCTTGAATATCTACCGTTAATAAATTATTACAACGTTTTAATTTTTCAAAAACATCTCGACTCCTTCAGCACTACTATATGATAACCTTACGGCAGTCAAAAGATTGAACAAACAAATTTATTATTAGAAAAAGATATAACTTTCACAGAGTTTTCTTTATACTTTACAACTATACAAAACATACAATATTTTTTGTCATAACTTGTATGAAATAGTTCAGCGTAGACTTACGTGAGATTGAGTAATGCAGGTATTGTGGTGGTATTTCATATAATTAATGGTCAGATATATTATTTATTGTTTACTTAAAATCAGACAATGTAAAGTGATTTATTATCCCAGCACTCAAGACAGCTAAAAATACTAAAATTCTCTGACCATCTCGACACAAAATACCCACCTCTGAATGTGCAAATGTAGAAATCTAGAGTCGACGATACTGCGAAGTTCAGCAGCAATGATTGTTATAATTAGGTGTTAACTCAAAGTTATATGAACTACTGGAGGGAATAAATTAATATGACTAACGATCTAGTCAGATGAATTCTGCAAACTAAACGTAAACTTATAAACGCTTGTAGTTGGAAACTGTTAGAGGGTAATTAAACAAGCCTAATGCGAATAATCTTGACACACATCTCAAACAAGCATTAGGCACTCGATCAAATCCTCAAGTTAACCGATATTTTGCCAACTAAGTACAAGAACTGGTTAAGTATACTTTGCACACAACCGGGACAACCTGTGGCGTGTTTACACTGTGTTTGGTCTCACAGGGAGCTGGCAGTTTCACAATGTCGAGCTTTTCGCGAAGATGGTAATAAATTACGGCCTTACCGAATGACGTCACATAACTTGTCCGCATCCTTGTAAAAGTTTTCTATCGCCCAATAACTTGAGTCAAGCTTGCTTGTAGCTTTAACTTCGTATAATGATTTTGACATAATTTCATACAATTAATTAGTATTTATCACCCTGTTATAATAGAGTTCTACCAAGTGAATATAAATTCATCCAATAAATAATTCAGTTTTCTACATGTGATGTCAACAAGTGGAAAAGTACAGTATGAGTTAACAATAGCCTGAAAATGCTGAAAGGTTAACCCGGTGTCTTAATTATTGAGCCTTCCAAATCTGAATTATAGAAAATATTCTTTTTTTCGAGTTTCCAGACACAAGAATTGCTTGCATTTGATCAATCTTGAAATAGTATGTCTTGAAACTTCGATTATAAAATCTTTGCCAGGGTAATAAGTTTTTGTTTGTATCAATGTCTGCTCCCAATCGGGTTTATCTCAATAAATTGTTTCTCCGATAACTGCTTGTTATTCAGTTGCAGAAAGTTTCCTTTTTGAAGAGAGTACATGTACAAAAGATATGACATATGACTAAGAAAAGACTAACGGTAAGCCGTGAGCTCTTGCAAAGTCCCGTTTGAAGGATCGGCTTGATTCATGAAGGCATTTTTACAACACATATATTCATATATCCAAATGAACATCTTTATTATTCAATTGAACAATTAAATACCTGGACTAAGACTTTAGCCTGTGAGCTGCGCAACTAAAGTCGACAACGGGCCCAACAATCTTTTATAGATAAAAATGTTAAGATCACTCAGCTGTTTTATTTCTCGGTATCTTTTAAGTATATTGGCCTTATTAATTGATTAAGTTAATGAGACATTCATAGGTTAAGACTCCACCACGATTTAAGAATAATTTGTAGGTAAAGTATAAAGCTATTTGAATGTAAAGTCACGTTTCAAACAATTATTAAATGGCTTGGAAAATTTCATATCTGATTACATTTAACATTAAAGTCTACTCTAAGACGTGTGCAAATAACTACAAAAATAAATCAGGATAAGTGTTAGCTCATAAACATAAAACAATTTTAACTAGTTTTATTTAAGATTTTATAATGTGAGAGTTTTGTTCAACAAAAATCTCATTTGTTTGAATGTTGAAAACACTTATTTACTTAGCCAGTAAACAGTCATTATTCTTTTTTATTCCATACATACTAGCGACCACCCAGCATGCGTTACAGTGCCAATCAAAGAAATAAAATATTTGTGTTTTAATTCTGTTTATTGAAGTGCTTTTGGATACAAAAAAAAATATTATTCTGTCTGGTGCGTATACGAATAAATCAGAAGGTTGTCTTAATTGCACAACATATGATTTGCCATGAAACTGATAGCTGTGGCGCGCAGATCTCCTTTTTTGACGAACTTTCTCACTGTAAAATGGCTGTACTAAACACAACAAATCAGCAAAGTTTTATCGCAATCGGATGAACAGTATAGCAATTCATACGAGACAGACCAAAAAACAAAAATTCATTATAAATATATATGCAGGTATCTCTGGAAACTATTTTATTTTTATAAAAATTATAAGCTTGTACGATAAGAAATATTGTTTTTTAAAAAAAATTGCAAACCCTTGGCAATAAGGCATTATTTTTGTAATTTATTTACTTCTTTACAAACGATATTAAATAGTATATGAGTGTCTACGGGTCTACGCAAAATATCACGCACGCTATTCTCACTATCATGTCATCGAGCTTAAAGCTTAAACCAGCTATGATTGATCGAACCTGGTTTTGAAACTTGGATCTTTCATACAGCGGCGACGCTTGAATCCTTATAAATCATTTTAAGCGAGGACTCGCCACTGTGAGGTGTTATTGAAAACTTATATGTCTAGATAGTTTTTAGAACAGTTAAAGCACAGCTAAACTAATGTGATGTGAATATCAATTTACATTATGCTTTATTCTGTCAAAGTTTATCTAAGATAAAGTGACGTATCTTATCATGTATATAAAAAATCAATATTTGTTCGTACACTATGCGATGCCTTACGGTTCATCCGATTGCGATAAAGCTTTGGTGAATTGTTGTGTGGACGCCCACAAATGTTTCCAATAACCTTTATGTATTTAAATAAATGTTTTTTGGTCTTATACCTTTCATCCAATTACGATAAAACTTTGGTGATTTGTTAATTTTTAATTTGTTTTATAAAAAAATAAAATTGGCATTATAGCTTACGCCAATGCGCCAAATATTCTTAATTGTGAAAGTCATACGAGATTAACTCGATGAAAAATAATGAATCAGTTGTGCGAAAAATCGTCGATAAATAACATACACCCAGCCAAAGATCTATTTTTTCAATTGAAAAAATCTGCCTTGCCGGGAATTGAACCAGGGCTCCCTGATCGCTAAGATAAAGCTCTTGCCACTAGACCACAGGGACCGACTGACTTGTTGTGTGAACGCCAGGGTAGATTTATTAATTATCTATCTTGACATATAAAAATGTATGATTGTTTGTATATCCCGTATGCGTTCCTATAACGTTCATGCGATTGCGATAAAACTTTGATGATTAGTTGTGCGGATACCTTCGAAGGTTTTTGAGTCAGTACAGCCATAACACTAATAATTAAAACACAAATACTTTCCTTCTTTGAGTGGCATTGCAACGCTTTCCGGGTACTGGCTAGTGCTTTATATTATCAAAGTTTATCTAAGATAAAGTGACAAGTATTAAATAAAATAAAACGGTTGTATACTGTTAAGTAGAGCGCTATCTTTGTCTCACGTATGGGATTTTTCGGATGTGCGAATGAGATGGAGCAAAGTATATTTTATATAGTAGATCCATAGCGTATGACAGTCAAAGTAGAATCCAATGCCAACACATATATACATATACGGATTTTCCACCAATACATTCATATGCACCCCTTCTATATCAAGGGTATCTAGCATGTTAAGGCACTCGTATCTCGAGGTACCACTGTACTATAATATTGTAAACACACTATTTATGAAGCACTTTCTTAATGCGGTATCTTAAAAGCATACTGTGGAAGCTTATGTTAAAAAATATGCTAATTTTATTTAGTATTCAAGAAAATATGAATAGTTATAACACGTGTGCTTTTGATATTAAAATCAGTTCAGTTTGAAACAGACTAAAACTTCATTCTTAAATGTCTCTAAAACTAAATTCGTATAATACGTAATAAATTATCACTATAAAGCGTTTAATCTCATTTGCTCTGAGATTTAATAAAGTTTATGTTGCTAGTACATTTAAAATGCAGTTACAGGCTTTCATAAAATCGCAAAGTTTACTCTCGGAGCTTTTAATAACTAGCATAAATTATTTACCCTACATACATATGAATGAAGCGAAACAAAAGACAGGCATTTGTTATGAGTAATAACTTTATATTAACTTAACTTTAACTTAAAAGCAGAACCGTACTAAGTTTCCAGAATTTTTGATTTTTTTTAAATTATATCTGAATTCACTGATGCGGATCATAAAGACTATTGATGGATTATCAGAAAAAGGTTTGTTTGTAGCTATTTTTAAATCAGTAACTTAATCTTTTAACTGCCAGCATGTGTATGTATGAATTTACCTCGCACGCCACGAATTTTATTGTAAAAATAAATCGTTCTAAATATATCTTTTTTAAATGTCTATTTGTAAAAACTTGCTGATTACGATGCAATTGTGCCGTCATTTATCCATAATAACCGAATCAAAATATATATGACACATCAGTTACAATTGATTTTTGTTAGAAAAATCCCGCTTAAAGCGAGCGTCTAAAGGCGTCATTTTTTGTTTGATTGGCGTGCGTTCACGGAAAAATTCGCGTCTTAAGAAGTCTGTGGCAGCCATTTGGTTAATTCTTTTAAAGAAAGGACACATACAAAATAAGCATTTGAGTGGATAGTTTATTATGTTTATGTTTTCATAAGATGTTATAAGTAGTAATGATTTTTCTGTTCATGATAAACTTAAATGTATAGATGCAAAACTATTGTGGCTTCTTTCGCACATTATTTATTCAGAGTCAAAGTTTTAGAAAGGGTGAAGATACGACTTGTTTATTTGAGACATTATCCTGGCTTCCAAGCAGAATTTATTTGTAAGAACATATATAATTTCACGAAACAACTAAATAATGGAAACGTTTTGTTTGTGAACCATTGGTGTGTTGGTAAATAAACTATATTATAAAAAAATGTGTGGTTAATTAAAAGACGGTAAACAAATAAAATATAAAAGCAAATATTTCATTTAATATAACGGTTTTAAAAAAACAAACAATATCAGCTGATCAAATTGAAATTTTTTAAATATCGATGTTTACTTTGTTATCCATTGTTAATTTCTTGGTAAGCCGATACGTTATTGTAAGTCAGTTAACCTTCAGTGAAACTGAAAACATGGATACAATTCTCCTTGATCGGATATTGGATAATGTAGAAACAAAAATACAAAATTCGAATATTGGAAAATAAAAATTTCCCGGTGAAAACTTGGCCTTGTAAAGGTATATTTGCAATGGCATGTGCGTGAAAATTCTGAGCTTTTAGTCTTCTTTAAGTCCCAAATCACTGACGTGGTAATATGATCTAGACTCAGGTGCTTATATGGTCAGATGTGAGACCACAACACTCCTTAGGGTATTAAATGTTTATCCAGTAAGTACAACAAAATGCCCTCGCCCTCAAAGTCAGAAAATGTGGAAATCAGTTTTAGATTTTTTAAATTTGTCTTTTAGGCATGAAATAAACTGTATAGTATTTTTGTATCGACAAATAATGAAGTCAATCGTAGCTCTAGATGGTTTGTAGCATGATATATTTAAATTAAACAAAGGATAGATTTTTTTTTCATTTTAACTATTGAAACAAATTATCAAAAATCTGCTTTTCATTTTCATTATCAGGTAAGAGCTTTAAATTTTGTTCGTACTTTAACACTAATGATGAAATAAATTTCAATTGATCTATTACTACTGTGTGCCAAGCCACTTAAAGTAAGATTTAATTTAAGCACCGAATTAAGTTTATTTTACTTTGTTTTCTTTGGTTGGTACCTATTGTCGTTAAGATAGCTTCAGATTGAAACCGTTTTTAATGATTTAACTGTCAAATAAATTAGGTTTAAAAGTACCTTGATTACTTTTAAGGTGTACACTGTCAAAACTGGGTGGAAGGGCATTATATATATAAAAAAAAAGAACTCAAAAAAACTACAAAATTGTTTTATTATTTTTTAAGACTTCCTGAATTTTCATGCGTTCAGTTTAAAAATGAATATTTCAGTTTCATAATAAAGCGCATTTTTTGTGCAAGGATAAACAAATTAATGTTCAATATTAATTTCAAATATTTCAAAAGCTAATTAAAAAAAACCTATATTGAAAAATCTCTCACGGCCTTAGTTAAAAGCATAATTTTTACAGTAAGTATATTTACAATTCAGTTCAAAATTGTGAGGATTTTTCATTTGAGAAAAATATCATTTTCGCTTCTGATAACTATTTATATTATAATAAGCCAATATGATTTTGTAAAGATTGAATTTATTTGTGACGTAAGCTTGTGAAACAGTAAAAACAAAATTTAAAGCAGGCTTCGTGTTCAAGTATCAGCGTTGTTGGGTTTGGTTGCAAATATCACAGGCTTAGTGTACGGCCACAGTGACAAGCGTAACTTCTCGCGTGGCGTAACATCACTTGCTTCATTATCAAAGGTTGCCGAAATGACTTTAACGATGGCGCCGTTTGAGAAGTCGAAGCGCAGCGTAAATGCCGAAGTCAAATCAGTTCGAAATTTAACAGTGCTGGTTTCGGTGTACAAATTGTTAACGGTACGTTTTGACTTCTCAGACGGCGCCATCGTTAAAGCTATTGCGGCAACCTTTGATTATAAAGCGAGTCTCGCTACTCTACCCCAAAATTTACTCCTGTCACTGTAGCCATACGCTCAGTTAACACTACAGGCAGTTTCATTTCTGAATCGAATTAATGATTTCTGTTCGAAGATAAGGATGTTTGTGTTTTAGGAAATTCTCTTTCACAGATATCAAAAACGAGATGTAGTGAAAATGATTAGCTAACTACTAGTCCATGCAATATGCATATTATTTATATCCTTACTCTCTTAGAAAAATACGAGTAGAGCAATTGACTTAAAATAACTTATCGTGATCTAACCTCTATTAGAAGCAGACGGGGCTACACAAAATTTTGCAGTAATTATTTCCGAGAAAACTGTGACCAACCTGGTAATAAGATTAAAATCACTAAGTGATTAATCTTTTATGACCAAATCGATTCTCACACGTTACTATGAACATAATGTTTGTTGACGGAAATCAAAGATTTTGACAATGAGTTATTTTCTATAATACAATAAACAGCATTGAACAATTTTTGTTCAAGGCGTGATTGCTTTGAAATTGTCGACAGCCCGCATTGTTTATTTATTCTTTGTGGATTTTATTTATCAAAAAGGCTGTTTGTGTCCATAATATTATCAGGGCCGAATTTTTTGAGCGATTGATCATTTCGACGCTTAATCTATCGTCAAAATGAATTTATGTACCTAACTAGAAGTATTTTTTCTAATCATTTATTTATCGCAGTGGAAATATCTATGCCTTGTATTTAAACTGTTTTTTTTTTTTTTTCACATGTACTCCCAATAAGAGCATGCCAACTAGAGATTTTTTTAGTTAGACAGTAAGGATTAAGAAATGGTTTTAAGAAACAGCTTGTTAATATATTATTGATCTCTAAACAGCCTGTGCTAAGAGAGAAAGGAAATGTTTCAGGTATAATAAGGTGAAACACGGTGAAAAAATAGCAATGTATTTTAGTTCTACAAAATTATTACGTTATAAAGTTAATAGCAATATCGGTTTACATCTTCGTTATAACAATGTTAAAATATACATTAACTCCGTTACATACTACATATTTATACTTGCGTGGAAGAAGAACAAAATATATCTTCTCAAGTATTCTATATAAACATCCTAAATTTATGTAAAAAAAATAAAGTATTGATAGTCGCAAATTGATTTGATGTATTTCTTTAAATACTAGCAAATCTGGGTTTATTGAGTGGTTGTGAACGTTAATAAGTTTTAAATTAATTGATTTCGGTAAAGTCGTATTTGACTTCAGTAATGATCTGAGTAATGGTGTTGAATTAATGTCTGTTCGCTCAGTAAGAATATAATCGATTTGATTATATCTACTATTGGTCATGTGGCTCGTGCTTGTTGCTATACATAGAACAGACAGGCAGGCAGCAATTTTCAAACTATCTCATCAAAAAATTACGTGCAATCTTTCGATTCAATATCCACATGCCCACATCTTTGTAGTAAAAGCCCTAAACTAAATACACTGGAACAACCAAACATTAAAAATAACTTATTTCACGGTTTGTGTGACAAATAGTGACACGAGATGATGAGTCGTCATTAGATAAGATTTTAAATACGACAGGTGGTAGACCACTGTTTGATTATATATTTATATATGTTTTCCAGATATTTAAATATACTTTCAATGAGATTACCTATACCTTTTCAAATTAATGCAACTCATAATTGATATCTTTGAGTGTTTAAGTGATTAGTACTTTGATTGACATTCGTAATGTTACCGCCAATTCCATCAAGAGTAAAAATTAGCCCTCTTATTTGTAAAAAAGTCACATATCTTAAGTGTTGCATGTGTAATATGTATAGATCTTCAAGTTTTCAAGCGTAATTCTATGTAATTATCTTGGATCTGGTGTAAAACGATTTCAAAAATTTGATAAAGTTAAGTAACGTACTATACTTTTGACACTTTTCTTCATTTATTTGATTGATGATAATAAGTGCTTTATTACGTGACGTACATAATAAAAACTACCCTTACGTGTTTTGTGAGCTTTCATATCAGCGAAGTTATTCTTTTTTAAAACGTAATACACTAATAATTAATATGTTACCATAGACGCCATTTTTGTTCAAAAAAATAAAACACTCCATTCTAATTATCACATTAACGTTTTTTTAGATATAAAAAACTATTTGTATTTTTTATTGATGACTAGCTGGTACCCGGCCAGCGTTGCAATGCCACTCAAAGAAAGAAAGTGTTTGTGATTATTGTACAAGTAAAGTCTTTTCGGATGTACAATATTTTAGATACATAATTTCATGATAATTAATTAATTTTTGCGTAAGTGCAACAATAAGTTGTCAGAATGAATGGTATGTCAGCGCATTAAATATGAAAAAAACATTGATTATTATATATAAGAAACACTATTTGTTGATTTTACTACGCTTATAACCTTTGCGCATGTGCAAGCAATAAGTTGACAAAGTTTTATCGCAATCGGATGAACAGTATGGTAACACATAAAATACGAACAAACAAACAAACATTCATTTTGATATATAAGATATTATGATGAGCCCATTATTCAACCCTGTAAACCCATCAAATGTTTTTCTTTTCGAATATCTCAACAGAATTGTTGTTTAAATGTAAGTTATTTTTCTATTGGAGCTAAGGAAATGATGCGAAATTAGACAAGTAACGGACAAGTGGTGAATTTATCGTACTCAACATGCTCCGTTTTTAGCATAGTTACGTGAGAAGGAAAATTAAATATAATAATTATGATTTGCCTTTAAAGAAAAATTTCCAGCTGAATAACCTGTGAACACCTAAAAGCCAAATTAGTTCAGCGTGGTTTAAATGGCACACACATTTGTTACAGATCATCTACAAGCCCTCATTTTTTTTTACACAATTTTTACTATTTAAATTTACGTGCTAATTATAAGCTTCATATATACTGAGTCAAAGCGTTAAATGTCAAATAGTATATTAAGATTATTAAGTGGGAGTACGTATTTTTTTTTAATTGAACTATAATTATAACAGTTGATGTTAACACTTAATCATAAAAAAATCTCTGTGACAAAATGTATTTCGAATCAAAATGAAAGATTGCATTCGAGGACTTCTGCATTGATTTTCGCCAATTGAGCCTTCTTATTTGCAGAAGAGCAAAGCTTCCCGAGAGGTAGAAACTTTTAATTGGACGAGCAGCGAAGCCTTAAATTTGAAGTGGTTTAAAGAGTCCATCTGGTTGTTTGAAAATATGATCTCTACCTACAGACAATTAACAAAGACTCCTCGCCCTAGCCCTCTTTCTCCACTTTTATAATTTGTGTTTGAATGAAATTGAAGAGACTTTCACACACAAAAGGTGGACTCTAATAGAAAATTGGATTTTTTTCAAAGTGATTTCAATCTTTGTTATACCGACGTTATTTTATGTTTTCGCGTTTGATCAATAATACTGTTTTGTCGGTAAGAATTGATAAAATTATTCATTGATAAACTTTTATTTTGTTTGTCTCACATTTCCAACGTGTGTGTTTTATTTAACCAATTTTTATTTATCAGTTTTAATGTGTTACCAGTTACCACTGTCAATAATACATTTTTTGCAGTTATTTCAAAATAAATATATTTAGATCAAGACAAGGCTGAAAATGCTCTCGAGGAGTAAAAGCGTTCATAATTAAAATACGTTTACTGTGGAATAATTTGCTCCGAAAAAATTCATTTTATTTTTTAAACTTTCATTTATTTATGAACATTAAACAACATAAAAACTCATTTAGTTTTGCAATCTATTACCAAAATTAACTGAATTAAATATGAGGACATACACAGTGAATAAAAGTCACGTTTTACATTTCATTCGCATTGAAATATCGTTGGTATACTAGCTGCCTGCTAGAAGTCAAAAAACATTTTTTCAACATAATTGACTTTTTCTTTAATCATGAATTTGGAAGCTTAAAAAATTTGTGCATTCCGAGTTACATTTTACAAAAAAGGAGACTTACCGATTCTTTTAAATTACGATATACCTAGATGGAATAACGATGATCTTGTATTTTCAATTAATAGATCATATAAATATCTATCGATCTGCATTCATACCTACAAACATCTAACTTTTGACTAAAAGCCCTGGCTTACTTACAGTTTAAATTACGGCCAAAATAAAAAGCTTCTTGTATTTCATTTACAATTTTTAAATGCCTAAATATGGCTAGAGAAGTCATTTGTATTTTTGTTCAGAATAGATTACTTATAAAGCTATTCCATTACAACCGGAAACGATAAACCAAAATTCACCCTTTTCCGTAAAAATAATTTTGTCCACGTGTTTTTTGGAATATTTAACATCAAAAAAATACCGACAAGATGATATTCTTGTAAATATCTTGCGATTTACAATGTGGGATTAACACACAATTTGTGATTTATTGTATCGAAATGTAAACGAAATGTTAATTTATTTTGAATGTGTTATTTTTTTTTTGGTACTGGAAAAGATTTTTTGCTTTCAATGGATACGGAAATATTTTATTACGTACTTTTTTTTATGGTTAAAGTTTAGCACAACGCACTATAGAATAAAATTTATGTCCGAGAAACACATAACTTATTTCCTTGTGAATTATGAAATTCAAACGCCCTTCTTTCATTTTATGTTTAATGGGTAGTGTAATTGTTTTTTTAATAAAAAAATGATCGTATGCTATTTTTGTATTTTTAAGCGATTAAGACGAATAAAATTCAGTACGAGGTCGTATATGTGCTAAATTCTAGTCTACTACTAATCTGTTATAGTAACTTCACATATTTTGTGATTTTTAACCCATAAAAAGCCATCTTAAAATAACACGTATATCACCGTAGTCTACTGCGCTTAGCCCGTAACGCGCCATCGTAAAAATATTGAATCAATCTTTATCGTTACTTAAGGCAACCACTTTAAATTTTCATTTAATCATTTAACATGTGCATGGATGGCGGTACCTTGCACGCCACGAATTTTATTGTAAAAATTAAACGTTTAAATATATATTTTTTAAATGTTTATTTGTAAAAACTTGCCGTTAATAATGCGATTGTGCCATCATTTATCCATAATAAACAAATTGAAATATTTATGATACATCAGTTACTATTGATTTTAGTTATTAAAATCCCGCTTAAATTTCGCGTCTTTCACGTCTGTGGCAGC
The DNA here is from genome assembly GCA_028554975.1 of Himalopsyche kuldschensis. Taxonomy (NCBI): domain Eukaryota; kingdom Metazoa; phylum Arthropoda; class Insecta; order Trichoptera; family Rhyacophilidae; genus Himalopsyche; species Himalopsyche kuldschensis. The sequence goes on along the minus strand of JAHFWI010000010.1, from coordinate 19,165,844 downwards.
CATCCGGTTAAAGCTTTTATCCAAAACGAAAGAAAAATAGTAAATAATATAACTATGTTTGGAAGTTATGGCGGTATCATTTTCACTTTTATTGCAATAGCTTAACTAACTGAGACAACGGTATGACTAAATAAGTGTAATAACTCATTTGAGAAACTAAAAATAACGTTGCTACCCTTGAAAACATATACAATGTATCATTTACATCTTTATTGCATTCATTTCAATAACTTTAATGACTGACGGCTAAAGGGTGGCACATTAAGTTTAAAGCTCACTGTAATAAAATGTTATATATGAGATTCATAAGATTCATCAAAAAGCGAGAGCGATAAGCAGCCCACTTCTCCTGTTCTAACAATATCGTTAATACCTCAACTCTCTTTAAAATAGAGGGGTTGAAAAATTCAGTAGCAAACCGTTCTTGATAAAAATAAATTATTGATAAGCTCAGTAAGAGATAATATGTAATATTTTCTACATTCTGGGCGAAAACAGTGAAAAAAATATAGAAATCTACATTGATTTAAGAGGATAAGTATATGGTTTCCAATTTATTAATACAGATGTTGACCGTATGCACATTTTTTGCCTGCTAGTTTAAAATGAAAACTCTTCAAGTTGTTGGTAGTTTGCCAATTTTAAAAAAATAACGAAAATATAGTGCTTAGGTAAAGTAAAGCCACTGTGTGAAAAAACCATTTGAAAGCATCTGGAATCCGTCTCGAGACTAGAAAAAAGTATCAAACCGAGAAACTTCTGCTTTGTTTTATCGTGGTGACCTGGGTTTTGAAGTTGGGGACGGCATCGTGGATTCGTGGTATTAAGTATTTTCTGTTTGTTTGTTCAATCTATAATATTGTATACATTCAAGAAGTATATACAGTCAACTTTTCAACGGGAGAGTGGTATAGAAACTTACCTTATCATAGAAAACTAGGCACCCATTCAATATATTAGAATAGTTTAATTATCAAATACAACATTATATCATGGATGCAGCTCAATCTTTTTTTATATTGAGTGTTACTATTGAGGATAGAGCTAAGAAAGGACAAGATATTTATTAAAAGATCTCGGTTAGCCACGTTTTTAGAACAAATTTTAAAGTTTATAGTCACATATAAAAATAGGATGTTTCCGAGCACAAATCAATTTACGAAACACTAGCCGGTACCCGGCAAGCGTTGCAATGCCATTTAGAGAAACGAAAATCATTCATTTTTATATGTATAGATAAATAGATAGTTAAGAAATCTTTGTAGGCGTCCACCCAACAAATCACCAAAGTTTTATCGCAATCGGGTGAACGGGACCAAAAAACATTCATTTTTAATATGTAGTGGTAATTAAAAAACTTTTGTGGGCGTCCACACAACAAATCACAAAAGCTCTATCGCAATCGGATGAACGGTTTGAGAACGCAAGAATCTTCCCGGGGGTCTACACATCAAATCGTAAAAGTTTAACAAACAACAAACAAATATTGATTTTTATATATTAGATTCCGTACTGTGACTTAAACAACGACGATGACCTTCGTATTTTTCAAATTACTAGCAAAAAGCTTTGTCGATCTATAGATTATTCACATAAATATAAACGTATGACAATAACTGTGCAACGGCGTGAAAAAGCTCACTAAAAGCTCTATAATGAATGTCTTAATAACAAAATAGGTGTGGTATGCGAGCGCCTGCAAGTGACGTGTAAGAGAATGAGTCAACGAGAAGAATGAACCTGGACGAGTATGATATTGAAGACAAGTGGAGGTGGAATAATATTCTTGTCGTGCACAACAGTTGGGAAAATACTGACAGGTCGAGGTACGACGGAGGTCGAGGGTTGAATGAAATAATACAGTTATGAATTATTATATTTTACGTCACAAAGCTTGAACACGTCAATATTATAAATATATTATGTTCATTCATTGTTAATAGAGTCTACCTACGCGGTGTTTTATTCAAGAATTAATAGTTATGAACCACGACAAAAAATCTTTGAATAAAACAAATTATACTGTACTCTGATATGAAACAGATTCGGGTTTACTCATCGCGAGCATTTATTTTCAAATGATGAAAATCTTAGTATGAGTTAAAGCAGGGCTATGGAGTTGGTAAAAAAAGTTCGACCCTGACTCCGACTCCAACGTTGACCAAAAACACGACTCCGACTCCGACTAAAAGACGAAGTTTAATATTGTCACTTTTTTTCTTAATTTTCCTATTTATGTGTATTCAATTAAATACCAACCCTACCAAATCGGGCCAAAAGCCAAATTTGACATATTATATTCAAAAATAAAAAGTTTGAACTATTCAAAATTTCTGGCTCCGAGTGCGACTCCGGCCAAAACGCCATGACGACTCCAACTCCGACTCCACAGCTCTGAGCTAATGTATGATTATCTTCAAATTATTGTGAAAATTCTCAAGCCGATTGTTTGTTATACCTCTTTTTGTTTTGAATAGCCTTGTTACATTGTTAATTTAATAAGTTAACAATTTTCGCAATGAGAAAACCCGGTCTTGATTTTTATCAGAATATATGTGGAAGTACTGTCATGTTTTTTTTTTTTTAAATAATGTCTTTTTACCAAGAAATGACTGTTAAATCCGTAAAAGTTATCCAGAGAACGAGACGCATCGAATGCAATAAGCTAACCACTGCTCCTGCCCTAGTCATATTCTTTCTATTAGAGATCCAGTAACAGAAAAGAAAACTTCTGTTGAGATAAACACTGATAAGAGTTCATAATGTTCTATACTGGAAGTGGATTTGATTAAGAAAATATAGCTTAACTTTAGACGTTTTTTTCATTGGTAACGGTTATATCACTGGTTCAATCTAAACAAAAAAAAAAATGAACGTTATCTACTATGCACTTACATTCATTGCAAAGTGGACATCGGTTACTATTTTTAGGCGCATCGAAGTGCTTTTTAATCAACTTTAATGAAAATAATTTTATTTTTAGATTAACAATAATGTCGAAAATCTTTAATTTGTAATTATGGACACCAAGCTATTTTGCTTAGGATAAAAACGTTGTCTTTCGTATTTATATTTATACTAAAAATTAAGTAGTTTCTTAAATACACATTTTCCGCATTTTTTATTTTACATTGCTGTGTAAGATAGAATAAAAATAACTTTACACCAATATAACGTGATCGTGTTTTCGCTGCTCTTTTTAATCAGCCCTTTCATCGGGCAAAAGCTCTCCTGCTTAATTCAATTTCAAGGTATTGATTTGAAAAGCTTAGTCTGCGAAAACTAATTTTGAGCAAAAAGGGTAGAAAAAAACCAATAAATGAATACGTTAATAAATGAACGAGAACTTTGTTTGGAGAACGTGGTGGGGCTTTTATTGCAAAGCTCTTCATCTGAATTAAATAATTCAAAGGATTTTTTTTATGATTGCGGGGCAAACTTTGAAAATAAGCTAACGCGATCTTCTATTTTAAGTTTCTTTAACACCGAATTAAAACTACTCATGGTGCAGTCAAAACTAAAATACAGTTTTGTCAATGTTTTAAAATCATCGTTAAATATATGAACCTTTATAAACCAACTGTTTTCTTATTTAAATCCACGTTCATTCCAACGCTTAGCTTGTTGTTATCATAAAATCGTACCATTTATCTATCGATTTGCAATTTTTCATCATACTCGGCATGCTATATTATAAAAAAAAACAAGATTTCATTGTTTCAGTGACTCTATATAACCTCTCTTTATTAATTATGCTTTGTCAATTATATAAAATTACTTAAATGCAGATTTAGTATGCAGGTTGCAGTATATTGGGTTAGTTGCGTTGGTTGAAGTATCGTAGACGACCACAGTGGCAGCAACCAAAGGGTTACCACAAAAGGAAACGAAGTGCGGCGATCTTGGGCGGCGGCTTAAGAATTTCTCAACCGATTATAATGTATAATGCGCTTTTTAACTATGGTTTTGCAGAAGCGGCTGCAGCGTTTCAAGCCATACTTAAGATTTTTTTCTAGACGTATATTACCAAAAAATATAAGCTTAGACTGGTGAACTGTGATCAAATGCCACTGTAAATATATTAACAGCACACACATTAACAAAATCAAGAATGACTGACTTTGAAACAATTCGAAAATTATTAGCAATTGTTTCGAGATAATTTTGGTTCCGTTATACTAATTCGCTTTGAATATCTTCGGTTGTTATTCTACAGTTCCATTGGTTGGCTTCTCTCGTTTTTATCTAGAAAATCTTAACACCCTTCTACTATTATTGAAACTTAAACTGCTTTAAGAATTGACAAAGTGAATAATTTTATGAAAACTATTTAATTTATTGCACACACTGTGTAACAATTAGTGACACTGACACATGTTTCGTTTCTATAAGAAGCATCTTCAGTCTTACTGTTGCAAGGCTTATTTAATTACTAAGATACCCTTGTGATGGTCAGTCTAAAGATACTTATTGATGAAACAAAGAACGTGTCATAATTTGATACACAGTACGTGGAATAAACAATGTTATCAACTAAATTTTATATCAAATGAGCTACCACAATGCTACCACCGAACCTATTAAAAGTTGGAAGTTATTCCTTCGACAAGAATGCATATATTCCAATATCCCATGTACCAATGGATACTGATAACCATCAATTTTGACCGGCTGTATGCCAGAAACGTTTATACACTGTCTTCAATTCCGTGAGCGCAGTGCAGTGCCAGCCATAGACAATGCGCGTATGTATGTATACGGTTAACTTTTTAACCACTAATACTGGACAAGATCGTCGATTTTATAATTCAAGCATTTTATACCCACAGCGACATCTCTAAGAATCACAGTCCTGTACTTACAGTTGACATATTTTTTATTATAATCAATGTTGTATCGATTTTAAGTGCTTCCTTGTTAAACGGAAATCCATAGCTATTTTTTCAAAAAAAAGTCGCGACCCTAGGTGCAAAACTGTTCTTATTCCTACCGGCATATAACGGGTTAGTGAAAAATATATGGTTTGCTTTTATTCATGTCAATTTGTTAATCAAAAACTAATATAGTTTGAAAAACTACGCGCTGACAAACAACTTTTCAGTGCGGCGAAGATATTTAAAATTGTATCACAAACATTGACCAGCATAAAAATTTCAGTTGGGTAATTAAAAAAAAATATGAATCATTGCTTCACTGAGGCAATCCTTTGAGATATTTTTCTTCTTCTCGTGGAAACTTTTTCAAATTAATCAAAACTTTAGCCGTTGGTGAGTTTTTCAAATCATAAAATACTTTAAAAACTTTTAACATCGTAAAAGACTCAAGGCAGTTTTTTATTTACCATATTTTTAAAGGTTAAAGATGATGGAGCAAAATATTCCAGACAATTAGTATAAATGCACTTTTTTGTCCGCAACAAACAGTTTTTTTTGAAACAATTTAAAAGAAATTATCAGGGTCTGTATCCTTTACTCGGATACGTGATACCCGTGCTCGCCTTGATAAAAACCCGTCCTGATTGTTTTAAAACGTAAAAGATAAAGTTTTTTACGCCTACCAAGGGTATTTTTTTTAACAACCTGAATACGTATATACGTACAAGAGAAAAATTCTGGTCCTTGTGAATTAAACAATGAAATAAGTCTAGAATAGGAATATTATTATTAACATTGTGCCATTTGATTCTGTTGAATTTCGTTGAACTAGAAATTACCAGCTGTCACTGGTGAATATTTTTTCTTAATCGATACATTAATTGAATTTTACAAAATATATTATAAAGCCAATTTTGAAAATATGCCATTTTGGATACACGATGTGGTTTTGCTGATTTATGAAATGTATTTAACAAACTAGTTTCATACATATGTACATATTTCTTGAACTAACACCGTGTTTTCAATTTACAATGCGCGTTATTATTGGTTTATGTTTTAAACCCAAAAATATAAACCATACGATAATATTTAAGAAAGCATTCAATAATTGACGGTTCTTTAGTTAAAATTTCAATATTTGACACGTAAAATAGAAGATAAATCTTACGTTTTGAAAATATCGTATTTTTGCGTATTATTTACATATATGTACGATTTCACCTTTATTTTGTAAACCTGCAGAAAAACAGTTCTTTTGTGACCGTTGAGTAAAATTTGTCAATATTTTGAATTGTCTACTTCTTGGTGGAAAGGCACAATTAAAATAAATAAAACTCATAATATATTACTACTTCCACATATTTAAATGGTCCTTATCTTTATCAGAATATAATATACATGGTTTAGCAGGTGTCGACGTCATCAAATTAAAAATATTCAGACTTATTCAAACGGATGTGTTCAATTAAATCCTTGAAAATGTTTTCGCTCTCTGATTTATAAAGATCTTGTGACGATGACGTATTACACCGCCGAAAATAGCTAGTTTTTTTTTTTTTTTAAATAAAAAACTCTCATAATTCTTAAAATAATTCGCGAGTAATTATAAAGTGGGATAACAATAAGTTGTGAGGCCGTTTATTAAGATTTTATTTTTTCTCGCGTAAAATAGAGAATTATTTAGCGCGCAAAGGCCAGGCATTCTTATTTTAATTATCGCTGAAAAATACGTAATACCGCGATATTAATCGTCTTTTACTTAGCATTTATCTTCAATTTCTCGGCGAGCTCTCGTTTCTCATTCTTGGCCGAATAAAATTTTTACTCCATTAGTCTTCGTTTAATCTAATGCAGTTGTAAAATAAATAATAAAAAAAGCCTCCACAATTTGAAGTGAAATATTCGACTTAATGTTCTGAGATATCATTTCTTAGAACGTGCCGGCTAAAAATAATCTCTTTTAGTTATTCATAAGGCTTGAGAGCCATTAAAAGTTATAAATTGAATTCATTTGATGGATAATGTCTGTAAGGTTTGGATATGATAATTGCACTATGTCTGAGTATTTAGTGCCACCTGTCAATTTTTTTTTCAGTTTTACTTGATGCGCAAAATCTGCAGACATAAAGAAATATAGCGTCCGTGTTGTGCATATTTTATGTTTTATAGAAGAAAACAAATTAATAAAAAAGACAATTTTATTTAACATCACTACAAGTAGTTCTATTAAAAAACTTTTTTTTAAGATATTCTCCACATTATTAGCTAACATTTGATAGTGGTTGCGATGATCGGAACCGGTCCTGGTCATTACATAATATATACTAATTTTATGCTTAAAATTGTGTTTAAAAGATAATTTGGAACAGAAGCAACTTGTATTTTTTGGCAGGTACGCACTTTCAGTTGAGTATATGACTATTTTAAAATTGGAAAAACAGTTATTTTTCTGCACTATATGTAAATATATGCAAAACATGATTTCACATGTATCTGAATACACATCAAAAAAGATCAACTAAATTAAATAAATTGAAAACAAAATCAATGTATGCAATGAATAGAATCACTATCACCCGATATATGAATACAGCTGTTGATTTCATACCATTTCTAATTTACTATCCTACAATCTCTCATCTTTCATTATGAGTCTGATATTTCGAGATGATTCCGTTCTGAATAAAGTAAATTTCAAGAATTATAAAATTCCAGAATTATATGAACCATGATAATGAATACTTATTTAAAATAATTTAAATTCTTGGTTTCAGTGATAAAAGACTTGCCAAATAATATAATTATAAATGGATAAGGCTATGACTAAATATAAATTATGCTACCTTATGGATTCTGCGGTGTAATCATATTTTTCAGGCTAGGAAATTTCATAAATATCTAATGCTAATAAGTTTTAAAGTGACTACTTTTTACGATAGTAATATATATTTAACAGAGATGAATGCATATTTTACCTTCGTAGGACTATCCTCGAAAATGACTCTCAGGCTAAAGGGGTGTAAAAAAAGACCGCAGTGTTTTGGCCTTATTGGAATAGACTGCAAAACGACGTATTTATACATCTTTCTGAAAAAAAAAATCATATAAAAATCCCTATTTTTCCTATAATTATTCATATTTAAGTCGCGCATGAAAACGACGACGTTTCCACTCCAACGGCTATGGCGGACTAACAAGCCAATAACTGTGCACGCAGTCACATAACCTTATCTCTTATCGCCTTTTATTGTTGCCAGATATGAAACACTCAGTCCGTGTTATCTATCACTCGCTATGGTCACGTTCTCTTATCGCTTATGGGCGTGAAATTTTATGTTAGCGCTTCCCAGCGATTGCTAACATTGACAATTAGACTAAAAAAATCCGACTTCTTCTCTTTTTTAATCAATTACGGCGCAACTAGCCAATAATTTTTTTTTTTTTTATTCTGCAAAATGTGTAAAAAACTATGATTTAAGTATACCAAAAGTTAAGACATCGTATCACTAGTATTAAGATAGATATTTAAGGTAAAGTAGCTTTATGGACAAAATCTACACCATGGCTAGGTTAATTTGTATCACACTTATAAATAGTACGATAAAAATGCAACCGAGGCCAATAAAACAAAAACCGATTAATACTATTTACAATGATAATAGTAATCGACGTTTTTTCATCCACACTATTAGTTACCACGACAATAACAGTTAATTTGCCTATCGTATTGTAGTTACAGGTAGCCGCGATATGCTTTTTTTATTACCCAATTATTCGCTAGCCGCCATAAATATTCGTGAAATTAAATTGGACATACTGACTTGGATTTATCGGATTTTGTATTTGATATACGCGAAATGCGTTCAGTATTTGTATATTTTACTCTTTATATCACAAATTTAAATGGAATTTTCTTTTTGAATAACTTGTCTGTAGTAATTTAGTAGTTATTGAATAGCTTGCATTGTTAAGAGGTCTTCAACATTTTAATTGTAGTGGATTTTTCTTCAATTTATTTGCTTAGTTTAAATACCAATTGTTTGTCCTACCTTGTTACTCTTGCTTAACTTTTGTATAAATATCACTGTTTCGATGTATTTCTTATCAGTTGATAATGCTCGCCATAAGTGAAACCGATCCTGATCCAATTAATTTTATGTGGAATAGGTACTGTTTTTTTTAATTTGATTATAATGCCATTCCACCAAGTATTGCCAGTTAACACCTTAAAAGAAAACTTGTACGTGTCGTTTTTTTCAATATAAATAAGTTTAAAATTTGAGTTGTAAACGGAATTTTTGAGTGTAGGATCGCAAATACTAATGACAAGATAATAACATAGGAATATCGAAAATAAATGTAGGTTTTATCCGCCCTATTACTACTGAGTTGATTGACTTCAAGTGTTTGAATTATTAATACACGATAACCATTTATAGGGGAATAACAATAGTGAGTTTGAAAAATAAAGGCAGTATTCTGGTATAGGATTCTGATAAAGCCGTTTTTTTTTTTATTATATATTTTTAATTTAAAAACATTTCAAAATATGTCCTTACGAGATATTTGTTTAAATTCTAAATATTGTTAGAGATAAAGCTACTTTAAGGACATAGAATCAAACCAATCTGGGTGGTTTTTAGCTTTGCTCGAAACTTTAAACTTTCGGATTTTTTTACAAAATAGTCTCAACTTTTACTTAACCGATTTCGATGAAATTTGATTTGAACCTTTTTAATACATTTTCTTATGAAAAAAAAAAAATGTCAACTTTTACTTTTTTTCAAACCTCCGCCATTTTGCGAAAAAATATTTTTTTGACTTGGTTCTAGTTCTAGTATATACCAGAATTGTTTCTTTATTAATTACGAGTGTTTTTTTTTTTCATTTCATGTGACTAGAAAAGTTGGGATCGCGGCAATTATGGAGCGCCATTTTTTGAGACCCCCCACTTTACCAGCCTGTAACTTTTTAAGTTTTTAGTTTTTTGGTTTGAATATTTTTTTGTATATATTTTTAAAATATAAATAAATATCTGGTAAAAAAATGAACGCTAAAATTTTAATTTTTTAGCGTTCTAGTTATTTGAGCTGTTTTTCTATAGCACTTGCAAAAACACCTAAAATTTCAGCCTCTAGACCAGAATACTGCCTTAAGTTGTTCGTTTAAAAGTACAAAAATACAAAATTCAAACAATTCAATTTTGATTTTGAAATTCCATCAAGCACCCTCAGTTAAATCCTTAATTATAAAAATGAGTTTACTAACAAAGTGAAAGTAATTAACTTGCAGCGCTATTTAACTATTTCATTAAAGTTATTGTTTCCGCTAGTTACAGCTATTTTGGGAATGAAGCTATTTCGATTGAAAAGTCAAATTTCCGGATTCGCTTTTAAAACGGCCAATAAATAATTTCGCAAACACAATCCGAATCGAATGAATGTTTTGCTTGTGTGATTTGCAGGGCAAAGTTTAGCTGTAAGCGAGATTCAAAAATGATTTTGAACAAAAGCTCACTAAAACCCTTAGTATTTTTAGCTATGCGAATTCGGTATTAGGCTTATTGATGTGAGTGTATCGAGCCATGTATGTGTGTGTTGTTTCAACCCTTCCGTCCACCTTATCTGATCCTGAAAATAGAACAAATAGTAAAACGATTTGCAAACTACTAGTTTCTTCATTAACACGCATTGTTATTCATTTTATAACGAGATAAGTTTTACAATCGTCTTTTGAGCAGTCAATACTAATGAATAAACAGTTAACTTATTATATGCCGGTATAAATAATAACGGTCGAGCACCGAAGGCCGCAATTTTCTTGGAAAAAAAAAACGACGGCTTTCGGACATATGATACAACATAGCTCTTTTTAAAATCGATTATAAGACAAAATATGTCAACTGTAAGTATATGATTGTGATTCTAAGAGATGTCGCTATGTGAGTAAAATGTTGGAATTATAAAATCCTCGACCTTGTACAGTATAAGAGGGTGTAAACTGTAGCGTATATGTACGCGCATTTTCTATGGCCAGCACTGCGCTCACGGAATTGTAGACCGTATATATACGTTTCTGGCATACAGCCGGTTAAAAAACATTAATAACAATTAATCAAAGGGCGTATTTTATATTGTATTTCATTATACAGTATTACATATATTGCATATTTTCATGTTCATATGAAGTTTTCATTATGTTTTTATTATTGACTAACCGGTACCTGGCAACGTTGCACTGTCACTCAAAGAAAGAAAAGTGTTTGTGTTTATTTATTGAAGTGCTTTCGGATGCACAATATTTAAGATAAATAATTTCGATTTAATTTCAATAACATTGGTCGGTATCGATGACATTTTCCGTTTGACGTTTGCCGTTTGTCTTTTGCCGATTTTCTATGGTACGACACACGCGCCACCTACTGATGTTTAATTGTACTATCTCTATAGCCTTTACGCTAGTGCACCAATAAGTTGTCAAAATGAACGGTGTGTCAGTGCATAAAATATGAAAAAACAATTATTTTTATATAAAAGACCAATTGCCAAAAACCTCCGGGCAAGTACAAGCAAAAAGTTTGTCAAAGTTTAATTGCGATCGGATGAACGGTCTGACAGGGCATACAGTACGAATAAACAAGCAAATATCGATTTTTATGTATTTGATATGTAAGCTGTCTTTTGATCAAAGTTTTCTTTGAGGGCTTTTTTCATGATTTCTGATTTATGAGAAAACGATAAATAAATACTATTCCTGACTATGTGATTTAAGTACATTCGAATCGTTTAGACAAGGGCTATTATCAGTTTTAAAATATGCTTTTTCGTGTAGATCTTGTATGTGAAACGGCAAAACATTATGTGCGATCGTAAAAACGGTAACACAATTTAGGAATTTTTATTCCAACATCAAATTTGAAGTGTTTTCTTTGCTTGTCAAAAATGTTATTTGAATAGCCTCAAAAACTGTTTTCGACAAAGAAATATGCCTACAATTTTTTTTTGTGGCGACATTTTATCGTTGCTCTGAATAATGCGTCTCTTAAACTGTGGAATCATTTGCCTAAAACATTATGAAAATCTACATATAATGTTTTGTAAATTACTTGTTCAACATCTGATTTTATTTTTCAATATCAATAAAATATTTTTTTACCCAAGTTCAATTTTAATTTGTTTATATTAAAGATGGCGAAATCTTTGGGTATGTTCATTCTTCTCATTTGACTTTGGTATTCTTGTGTTCGATGAAATGATCTGTCAACTGTTTTCAAAAATACTCTCCACGAGTCCGAATCAAAAAACTGTATAAGTAACGAGTCAACTATTAATAGCTGCAGTCAATGTAATTTTTTTTTGGTGAGAAATACTTATATATATACAGTCAACCCTCTTAGAGCACCGAGTTAGGGATGCTTTACACTATCAAAAGTAAAGGGACGTACAGTTACTGATAAATATTCTTCGAATGCACATATTTATCTATAATATTACATATTTACGAAACATATAATTCGCCTGACGACTTATACTTTAACCGTTTTATAGCAGATGGTGCTTAAGAAGGTTGACTTTAAATATGTTTATATATGTGCATTACAAATATCATACATAAAAAGTTTATAACCTTTGCAATTTAAAAACATTGTAAGACAAAAAATATGGTTTACAGAAAGAAAAGAGAGAAAACAAAATTACATTGGAAATCGGCAAAGAAGTCAACCGAGTGAGTTCCGAAAAAGTTGTGTTAATATCCGAAGCAACACCATTTAAAATCGTTAAAGCTCTTCCTGGTGGCATCCCAATCGGCAGACTAGTTCAACCCCTTGGAAGAACAAACAATTCATGTTCACGATTCCTCAAAAAAATATTAGGAATATTCTCAAGAAGGGTGAAATTTTCATTTTTCATGACATCAATGAAAACTATCGCTAAATATCAATTTTGATAATTAAATAACGAATAATGTGCTAGAGTTAATTTTGAGCAATACATAATTCATGATCAGATTTTTGTCATGATGGGTTGTGTAAGTTGTAGTGTAGGTTTGAGTAGCAAATTTATGTAAAGCTTTTTTTATTGGCAGAGTGGCAATATTGTTGAGCTTAACCTTCGTAGGACTATCCTTGAAGAATGACTCTCAGGACGAATGGGGGTAAAAAAAGACCCCAGTGTTTTGGCCTTATTGGCATAGACTGCAATAAAAAAATGATTGAATATGCTTTGACGTATATTTATACATCTTTCTGAAAAAATTTAATTCCTATTTTTCTGCATAAAGCGTAAAAAACTATGATTTAAGAATACCAAAGTATAGACATCGCATCACTAGTATTTAGATAGATATTTAAGGTAAAGCAGCTGTTGGGAAAAAATCTATACTGTTTGGGATGGCTAGGTTAAAACGAGCTGTCTCGATTAAGGAACGTAGTTTTTTAATAATTCACTTTTTACCGGAAACACTTACATCATTTTGCGAGAAAAATAACTTCTAAACAATGTACTGGTACACTTAGGAAGTTTTCGTCCCAAACATGTAACCGAATAAAAGGAACGCCCAGAAGCGGTAATCTCCCGAGTAAATAAATATAGTGATAAAGTAAAAAAAGGAGATGGATCCTCGGGTATAAATAAGTTAGAGAATTCTTACAAGAGTAGAATGTAGATATTAGTTTGAAGCTCGGTGTCGAGTGACTCGGTGAGAAAAATAGAGTGAAAGCATTTGGGTAATACGAAAATAAAATGTTTTACGTAAATTTTTCAGCGTAAGAGTTTTTTTAAGATATACAGCTTTTTAAAAAAATGGCTTCATTTCTTTGTACCAACAAAAAGTATTAATTATTACGTAAGCAATTTATACATTTCTTTACTTATTAAAATCCTTCCTAAAAACAACCTTTTATCACCTTAGAGCAGGGGTTCTTAACCGCGTGTCCGCGGTCACATTTGTGCCCGCAAAGCCATTTTGGTGTGCCCGGCAAAGAAATAAAGAAAGAAGAATGAGACATAAAATGTTAATTGAAATCTCAAAAATATTAGCATATCTATTTTATCTTCTGAATAGGTTGTTTTCCGCTGTCAGTAAGTTAAAGGGAAATTTTAATTGAACAATCGAAATTCACTGATGTTTATCAAATATAGCCGGTATTTGGGGTATACATCTTGGATGATTAGTGCGGTTAATGAAGTGTCAATATTGTGCACTTGTTAATGTGCGTATTTTTCTTGCTGGCAGCACCCGCTTAGTCAAAATTTACAGCAATTTTGAATAATCGAACCGGTGGCTACATTTATCAGAAATCCTTTCAATGCAGACACAGACATTTATAAAATAGCTAGTTCCCTAGGGGAAATTCTTCAAGAGGACAAGCGAAATATTGAAGAAAAAATTTTAGATTTTCAAATAACAGCATAAATGAAAAATGGGCCCAACAAAATAAAATTCTGTTTTGGTTCCACATATTTGTGTGAATCTTTTTTCTACCATGAAAATAATAAAATCAAAAACAACATCTCGTCTTACCAATTCCAACCTTGATAAATGTTTACGATTAGGACTATCATCTTATACTCCTCATTTTGAAAAGTTAGCTAATGAAATGCAATGTCAAATATCGCACTAAATGTGTAAAGATATGTACTAATTAAATCATGTCTATTTTTTTAAATCGGGCATGTGCCCGTCACTCATTTCTTAAATTTCAAATGCGCCCGTCACCGCAATAAGGTTAAGAACCCCTGCCTTAGAGTAACAATAGTCTTTTTAATCCATGTTCGCTCCTAGTGTGGAGCATTTGGCTTTTTAGAGGAGGAATCCAAGAATATTTTTTTTTCTACGAGTACGAGAACTCCTTGTTACTCTCTTTAGTTTGATGAGAGTAGGGATGACAAGCATTAACCTGTTGCTCGTATTGGTACTCGAAAACGCAAGACCACGACGATGACCACTACACCACGGATCTGACTGTATATGGTCATTTAGTCCTGTTTTCGAAAACGAAAAAAGTTATAGTTAATAGCTTGGAAATATAAACATAGTACTATTTATATCTTTATTTTATTCAACTGAGTATGGTTACTGCATAGTTAAGAGAATATTAATAAATTAGAAAATGATTCCCTTAAATATATTCAAATATTAATCATACAAAATAATATTATTGTATTAAAGTACATCTTTAATACCCTTAGACCCAAAACTGCTTTATGGTGGATTTGTTAATAATGACTTAGAAGATATCCAATATTTTTTTAAATATTTAACCGAAGATTGTCCATAGAACCTTTTTTATGTTTTTGACAGCTGCAAATAAGAGGTAATTGAATATTTATCATTGAAGCAAAACTTTGTCAAAGAGAAAGGTACATTACTACTCTCCATTGTTCATTGGAGTGGAAAAAGGCTGATGCAGAATCTTATATTAAAGTATGCATCAGGAAATGGACCTAACTCACGCTATACATAAACAAAGCGTCCACTCGGTCATGAAAAAATGTAGAAAATACAAAGAATTCAGAGAAACCCCTTTCGATATAGCTACTGGGTGATTGCAAACGAAACAAACGGTTGAATATTGGCAGCTAATGCTGAAAAATGAATTTAATTGTATTGATTATTTTTAAGTGATTTTCAGTTAACAAGTAAGCACGTCTTATGTATTGACAATATGATTCCATTAATGTATGGTTATTCTTTAATTCTGATCACATTTATTACACTAGTTGCATACTTCCTCTTTCTCAGTTTATTTTAAATAAATCTCTTTTAAGGTGTTCACTGTTAATACTTGGTAGAATGGCATTATAATAAAACAAATAAAACTGATCGGTCGCCATGAGCGAAACCGATCCTGATCCAATAAAATTTATGTGGAATAAGTACTAAAAATGTTTTTTTTTTTTTATAAATAAATCTGTTTCGGCTTACTGTAAATATATGACACTATCTTAAAATGTTTGCGATGAGTTTAACCAACCATGATCTTAACGAAATATTTATTTAAGTTGTGCGAAAAGTTGTGTTTTATTTATTCATAGTAACATTTGATGAAATTCACATTTTAAGAGGCTTCTTTACTATTTGATTTTTCTCAAACGAAATTTCCTTTCAAATAATGAAATACTTATAGGTGAATGAAGGGAAGGAATTTTCTATTAAAATAAAATATCTCCTCAATTGATTATCCCTTACGAATACTAATGTAATTATAAGATACACTGCAATTAATTATTGACATCAGCAGTCTGGTAATAATCATTATACATATTGCTCATAACAGGATCATTAAATTTTTCGACCGTTAAATTAAGTCAATATAGTACAAAAGTAACGTACACATTTCAGTAAACTTTCATAGTTTTTCCTGTTTTCAAGATACAGTTGATGATTTATGCTGTTTTTAGTAATAACAAGTTTTCCACAAAATCTTCGAATACATAAATCAAATGATAAAAAAATCAAAATTAAATTGATGCCATATTTTAACACATTCCTACTTTACAAAAAAGCCACGTATTTTGATACCTGTAATATTAATTTTAATGAGCTGATGGGAGTCTTGATGTACGGCTTAATAATCTGTGATACTAAAAACTATTTTCAACATATCGTTACCTTACTTAGAAAAGATTCTAATTGACATTTTTTCCTAAAATTACCTTTTGGTCGAAAATGTTTGTATCTACAGAATTATCTATCCTTGAATAACGAAGTAAGAAGAATTACGGAGTTGCACTGCATCTGCACACTTTTTTTACCAAATTTATTTGACAAAGTTCTAAGATTATCATGATAATGATCTTTAAGACTTTTATTTTTCAGCAAGATTTGTGAAAAAATATGCTTAAAATAAGTAATTTGAAACATGTTTACTTGCTCATTACAAGTGAATTTTAATCAATCGAAACTTCAAACGCTCATATCTCAAAACTGTGCCAAGAGCAGTAAGAATCTTTTCAAAGTAGGGTGTCGATATGTAGATCGTAATAAATAAATATTTTTTAAAGCTTTATATACCTAGTGTTAGGCTGATATTAATCCAAAATCCATCGTTACTCTCCACAAGTCAATATCAGAAGTTTAAGGGTGTGTGGTTTTCGGAAAACATTCAAATACTTTATGCTTTGGACTATAAATCAAAATAGGAACTAAACGCAATAAAAAGGAAAAAAAAACAATGAATTGGGAAACATTCTCAGTACATGCTCATAATAAAAAGCGATTTTAAATCAAATATCATCGTAAAGATCTCCCTTGAAAATTTTACCTCCATAAAAGTATTTCGTTGTACTTTATTACACGCCGTTTCAAATAAGTTCTGAGCATTTTATATATCGCTTTGCTACTTTTAATGGCTGTGATATAAATTACGAACGTACGCACAATATTTATTTTGTTCATGTTAGGGCTTTGGTTCATGTTATACTTGACTATTTGATCTGTGAATAAACAATGTTATATTTTTTAAATATTTAAACAAACATCCGTTGAGTCGTATAGTATCAAAAGTATAACTATCCCATATTTTTTGAAACTAAAATGATAATGTCACTAGGCACTAGGAGTTCACATGATATTTATTGGGAGAGTAAATTTATAATTTCATGAACATATTTCATGTAGGTTCTATTATTATATGTTGAAACGTTTTTTTTGGATTGTAGGGAAAGTGAGTAGGGCTATTATTGGAGGAAAAAGATAACATATACATATGTGTATCTCGAGAAATAATTGACGCGCGAAGTTTCCGTTCTATCCCAACGCCCTTTTCCTTGAAAGCAAAATGGCTCGACGCTTCCCAGACGAGGAAAAGCTCTCACCTCACAAACAATTAGACTCTCGGAATAAAAAGGCTTTCATTTTAAAGCGCAAATGGCAAAGGCCAATGGTAATGATACAGTCTTTTGTCTCAGTAGTAGCAATCCAAATGATTGCTGGCGTGTGATGTATGCAAAGATTGCAAAAAATGAGAACAGTCTTTCAATGTTTACAAAAGTATCTTCAATATATTTTTTTGTTTATAATTTTGCTGTAACCCTCAGATTTTTTTTTGAGTACTATAGTTGATTTTGTCAGAACGTACTCAGTTGACTTCTTTGCCAATTTCCAATGTATGTTTTTCCCCTCTCTTCTGATGACTAATATCTTTTTTCACCTTACAAGAGCAAGAAACATATATTTTTTGAAATTGGCATATATATATAAATACATATGACACATAACGAAGCAGATTATTCTACATCTAGTGTCATTCAAAACTCAAAGCAAGCAACAATCAAGACATGTTTCTTTTATTATAATGGGCTAAAATGTAGCACATATTCTCATTACTGACCCATATCTACGTTGAAATCGGTGCGATGATTTAAAATACGTATTATTTACTACTATTTTATTAATTCTATTTAAAGAACATTACTACATGGTTAACAATCAGTCCCGTGCAGATCTCCCCGGGCCATGAATGTGAGGGGTTAATTCCTTTTCCTAAGTCGAGAGCGTTGTGAAAGGCAGCCATGAAACATTGGCTTCATATACACAACGAGTGGTGGTGGAAAAAACCAACTTGTACTTATTATTCAATACTTGTTATTTAAAGCTTGATTCATCGTCTGTAAATGAAAGTTTTAAATATAAACGTACCCCATGTGCATTCAAAATATCTAATGATTGAGTTTGAATTTACTTGGTAGAACTCCATTATAGTACGCTTACGCCATCGTCAGAACTATGAATATAGTATATAGAATATAGTGAACGATATATAGTTCTGACGATGGCGTAAGCCGAAAAAGCTATCAACAAACATATAAAATATTTTTTGTAGAATTAAAATACATTGTTATTTTTTTTAACCATATTTAAAATATCTCATACAACAGAATGATATTATCATATTCATACTGTATACAAAAACCAGCTTAGTATATTTGTAGCCGTTAATTGTGTCTCGTTAGTGAAAAATCATTTTTAATTATCTTCTTTTTTTATATGATTATTCGATAACGGTGGCTCGTACTAATGAACCCGCCGTCCAAATCTGGGCATGAATAATTGAATTCATCATTATATAGGTAAAAAATAAATTCAATCACGATGGACTGATATGGGCTTGGAAAGAGTACGAATTTAATTAAAATTAAAATAAAAATCCGTATAAAAAATAAATCAATATAACATTGGACAAAACTTGAGAAGTACGTTTATTTTTTTTTCTGCTGACTAGCAATCGGGATCATTCTTGCGATTGATGAATATAACAATTCGATTTTTTGTCTAATGTATGATCAACAAAAGAAGCCACATTCACCTATAAATTATTTTTTATTAACTAATCAAATGAATCAAAGTAAAATAAAAACCAAATAAATTTTAATTAAAATGTGGAAGACCTCTTAGCAATACAAGCAACTGCATCTATGAGCGAAACCGGTCTTGATCTTATCATTTTAATCTGGTATAAGTTTTAATAGTTGAATATTGTACTATTCTATGAGTTTTGTCGTTAACGACCCGGGTTTCGCCTTTCGGCATCTTCAGACATTTCAAGTGCACGTATTTACTTTGACTGGCGCGCTGTAAGCAGTATGTATCGTTCATATACAAAAATAGAAGTAGACCATAAAAAAAATTGATATTGAAATGTAAATTAGCAAAAATTTGATGTAAACGAGTTTCAATGAATTATAAGTGGGTTTGTTGTAACTATCGGGATCTTTGAATGTTGTATCTCAAATACTAATGAACAGATAATAGCATAGGAATATCTAAAATAAATCTAGGGCTTTATCTGACCTATTTTAATATATGGAATAAGTATATAAAAAAAAATATTTGTATTATTTATTGACTGTATTTATAATTAAGCAGTTATTTCAGGAAAAATTGTCTTTAAAACATAGCTCTCGAAAATGTTGACATCCAAGGCAACCCAGAATTTTCCGATAAACACTCAGCACGGTGAAGAAATTCATTTTATCGGATGTCGATTAAGTGCTTTATTTTCTAATTTTTTTAAGCATCAGACAAGCGATGTAATAAGAGTTCAAAGAATCAAACGGACAGGTCACGTTGTCAGATGTGAGACCCCTATAGCTCTCCGCAGGGTCTATGGGAAAACCTATAAGGCGCTCGACCCTTTTAAGGCTCTCACAAAATATGGGCAGGCGAAATTGAAAACTATGCCAATGGTATTCATGTGGAATTACTTCAGGGTGAAAGCTCTGAATTTACAAATCTTCATACCTAGGGTTCAACGAAACTGTCGGTTCTTATTAGAAATGACTGCAATCTTATTTTTTTGAAATATAAAAGAACCATCGTATTTATTCAGCCTTAACATTACTATCCCGGTAAATAAGACAGTTTACCACCACTGCCATTTTATCTTAATTCAAGTGACACAATGTGTAAACTTTTGGTATTTTTAAATCATTGTTGTTTACACCTTTTGCAGTAAAAAAATATAATTTTGATTGGCTTGTTTCGTGGTAATTAAATAAATAAGAAAATAAACTGGATTATTACTGACCGAAAACCATTTATATTGTCGCTACCTATTGCCAGGATTCAAACGTCACTGCCTATACGCAATAAGATAACGTTATCTCATCTCAAACTCGTCTCGATCAAAAGTACGTTTTAAATCAAATGGATGCTTTTTATATTAAAAGGCGTAGATAAGCGCTCACGCCAACAGTTTTGATCACGCCTGTCTGTCTTGAACATCAATACGATCTGCTTTTCCGTTCATGCACGACTTAAAATATTGAATATGAATTATTATAGGAAAACTATCGATTTTTATAATTATGTATATTTTTAGAACGATGAATAAAGATACGTTAAAGCATAATATAGCATTTTTTTAATGCAATCTTTACCAATAAATCCATAAAACTGGGGTATTTTTAGTCCCCCCCCTTGGGATCACACGATATTTTTCAGAGACTGTCTTTCAAGAGTTAATAACGGTGAATTCATGTATTCAATTGTGTCATTAAAAGGTGAAGTGAGCCATATCAAAAAATGATGAAACTCTTCTTTTAGACATTTAAGTTTTATCACATTTTTACTTTTTTTTTTGTTTTTGTGGAATAACCTTAACAGTTTAGCATTGCGTGGAAGCTTACTATATAAAATAAATGCACAGAAAAATGTTATTTCAGGTAATGAATGATTTAATTAGCGTTAAAAAAGGGTGAAATTAGGTCACCAAGGATTTTTTTAATTTGAGCCCTTGATAAGTGAAGTGAGCCTAGTACCTAGCACTATTTCAGTGTATTTTTAATAATCTCACTTCATTTGTAGGATACTTTTAGTCCTGAAAAATATGATACTACATCTAATTATTTTTGCAGAAACGCCATTTGGATCACTTCTCATGGTCTCAATTCTTATTGAAGACGCATGATTTAACCACCCGTAAAAATATAATATATTTGATACTCATTTTCACGCAATGAAATTTTCTTCAAGAATAATTATATTCATTATTATCAATTATGTCTAGAGAAGCAAACGTAAATAATATATAAAAGCGCTCTTTGATACTTTGATTTTACAATTTGCCTGTCACATCATTTGATTTTTGATCATTGACTTCAGGACAAAGAAATTCTTTACGTTACATTTGCTTTGGAAAAATATTTGGTAAATTGAAAAAGGTGATGTGTATTTGAGAGTTGAACATTGCTCGAAATATTACCATTTATATTCAAATTTGTATTTCTTTTGATTAGACGAGAAGACTTTGCTTAACTGGAGCAAAAAAATATTGCAATGTATTTAATATACATATTTTTGTGAAATCTTTTTGAATAGTCATCATGAATACAAAGAATTAATCATGAATACTACATATCGGAGTACAATCAATTAATAAATGTTCTTCTTTAACATTATTTAACATATCCTTACAAAAAAATAATGTATCTTCAATTGAATTTCTACCACGAAAATAACAATTCTATCAATGAATAAAAATCGCAGTAAATAGGCATAATATATTATGTATTTTTAGATATATAACACACATTATACAGTACTATTTCCACATAAAATCATGATAAAGATCAGGCCCGGCTTGGGAAATCTTGAATTATAAATTTAGAATGCTCATATAGTGGCATTTCATTTGAAAGAAAACATGATTTTTTTTCTAATGACAGTGTTACTTAACTGATATACGATCATTTCAAAATTTTTGCTACATTTCTAAACCCTGTTGTTTGTTATACTTGATTTTACGTCTCTTCTGTGGTTATAAAGATCATTGTTTCATAGTTTATTCCATCAGTTGACAATGCTCGCGTTGAGCGAAGCCAGTCCTGGTCTTTATACAAATGTACGTGAAGATAGTACTGTATTTATAATGTCTATACCTGGGATGTTATTACACATTTTTTCAAACAGTTCTTTTTCGATACGGTTGTTTGAAGTCTTTTAATGACGTGTATGTTAAAATACAAGGGGTTTTCTTTTACTGTTTGTTATGATGCGATTACTACATAGTATACCAATCCATCGAGCGTCCCAACACTCCCAAGGTATAGAACACTATGTCCATATCTCAATTTGACCAAAAATTGACAAAATCTATTTAACCTTCGAGGTACAGATGTGTTGTAATTATATAAATAATACCCAAGAAGTGACAGTTCGTACCAGAAATGTTATAATATATATAACTTGTTTTTTGTTTTTACAAAAACGTCATGAGTAAATTGACTGAGTTGGCATTTACTTGGTAGAACTCCATTATAATACGGTGAGAAAAATTACAATGTATTTTAACTCTACAGAAATTTTATATGTTTGTTAATGGCTATTTCGGCTTACACCCTCGTCGGAACTAGCAGAATAGTTCTGACGCGTAAGTCGAAATAGCTATCAACAAATATATAAAATAATTTCTACAGAATTAAAATGCATTGTTATTTTTCTCGCCATTAGTAAAGCTTTAAATATATTTCAAATCAATATGGCTGCCAGTCCTAAGTAACAAATAATATGCCAAGTAAAAATAATGTTGTGCTTTTCATATGCTTTCGAATAAAGTATAAATATTTGTGAGAAAGATTTCCGTGATATTTCCCAACTTAGTATATATGAAAGAAATCATTATATTTGATCGGCCCTTTCCGTGGGTCGAAATAAGTAACGCTACGATAGTAATAATTGTTTTTCCATCCCCTACTCATAATCAAATTGCTCTCGGAACACTTTGGTTGCGTGGTGTAGCGAAAGCCTGAAGGAGGATTTGATTGATGAGGCTTTAAAGAAAGCTCTGCCGTTCAGTCTTCAATTGTGTATGGACACAAAAAAAGAAAATTGGACTGACTTTGCGGCTTATTGTATTCAACTGTTGATGTTCAGAGGAATGAATGGCGAAAAAAGCTACGCACAACGTTTTGTTATTTTTTAAATGGCTTTGAACATTTTATTTTTATTATTTTGAAAATATAAACAGTTCGAATATTAAAAAAAAATTATCGAATATTAAACAAAAATATTGAACACAAATTCTACTTAACTGTGGGTAAAGTTATCAAGCCCGGTTAAGTTATAATCTTGGTCCGTGGTGCAGTGGTAAACGTCGTTGGCTACCATGTCAGACTGCCCGGGCTCGATTATCGGTACGAGCAGATTCTTCAGTCGATAAATCAATTCTGCTCAGAGGGAATGGGTGTTTGTGTTGTTAAAAAATCGTTCCCACCTTTCCGATCCCAAAGAGAGACGCATAGTGGCAGCGATTAGCTAACCATTATTCCTGTTCTAGTCTTCGTATCCTTTGCATCCCTAATCTCTCGAAAAATAGAGGTTGAGCGACTGAGTTACAAACAGTTCTCGTAGAAAAAAATATGTTGAGATAAACTCCGTAAGTAGTACATATGCTCAAGTTGGGAGCGGACATGGCTTAAAAATGTTATCAAACATCTTACTTTAGTAAATATAACGCATTTAAAAGAACTAGTTCTGGTAAAAATCAGAACTGGTTCCGCACATCGCGAGCACTGTCAACTGACGAAATATACAATGAAACAAGGCTATTTATAATAACAAGATACACATACAAGACAAAGTATAACAAATAATTGGGTTATAATAAATAAGTGAAGAATTTAATAAGTCGACTTAAAATCTTAGCAAAAGTTTAAGTTTTTTGCGACGCCCGCTCCCAACTTGAAGCATATCCTCACGGATTTTATCTCCACAGATTTTTTTTCTACGAGAACTGCTTTTTTCTCAATTGCTTGACCCTTTTTTTCGAAATGAGTAGGGATAGAAAGGATACGAGGACTAGTGCATAGCTAATCGCTCTTGACACAGCTTTTTGGCATCGGAAAGATGGGAGGGGATTAAAAAGTCTAGCTTGGTCTATTAAGTCGTCTTAAGTCTGATTTTTTGCTATATTTCTCAAACCATTTGCTTATGTTTCTCTTTTTACTATAAATAGCCATGTTTTGATTCTATTTTTCGCCAGCTGACAATGCTTACGATGAGCGAAATCAGCTCTCATTTTTATGAGAACATTTGTTTCCAATATGTTTTATGTATTTAAATAATCCATTTTTACCAATGAGAGACAGTTAATACCAGCGAAGAATCTTATTATTATTCCTACTTTTTAATAAAATAGTGCCAATAATGAATGCTATATTTTGAATACTTAATACTTCTTTGAGAATGTTCTAAAGGCAAAAACATATTGTTAAATGTGTAACTAAGTGTAGTATTTTTTTATATACTACGCTAAGTATGACAAACAGCTTTTTTCATAAACTCTTATCCATAGGATATGCAAGATGACTGTATTTCGAATTTTTATACTATTAAATTTCTCTAAATTTCGTTGAGTGTATTTTATTAGGAGGAATACGAATATATAAAAGCGCAAGAGAACTGTAAAAAGACATCTTAGATAAAAGATTGAGCCAGATTCAAAAATATCATTTTTTGTTCATTATTATGGTTGAAAAAGTTTGATTCTAGAAAGGAATAGGCTCCTGTTGTAAAAGCCCCGAAAGCTTTATCTGCTTTTTTCTATAATAAAAATCTAGGAACTCCTAAAATAAATCAAATCAATGCTAACATTATGTTACAAATATAAATACACAAAATAAACACAACAGAAAAGAACACACTTAACGTAAAACAAATTATAAATATATCAAACGTTTTTTTAACATTCGCATGTATCCTTTTCAAAGTAAAGATGGCACAGCCTTTTATGAAAATAAATACTATCTTTATTTATTTTCCGTCAATATATAAATGTCGAAGAAGTGTATTCATTTTATAGTCATAAAAACATTTGTTAAGAAAATACTGTCAGGGTATTTTTTATTTTCATCATAATAATACACGGTATAGAAATGAAAACGCTGGAAAACACATTATTATCATTTCAGATGTATCAGGTTTTCTTGGTATCCGATTCGAATCCTTTATATATATCGCTTATTCAGATGACAATCTTGCTTGATGGGAATTTTTTGTCAACAAAACAATTCCTCGACAAATAAACCCCCACATCCTAGGCAAATATGCTCTGATTACATTTTTTGATTACTACAACAAAAATATTGTTTGGCTAGGTGAGCAAACAAAAATTGTTTTAAGAATCTTATTTTGCGTGCTTATTCTTTTTTCCAAGCTATGAGTATGGCATCGTATTAAGATATCTTTGTTGCTATGTCAAAGATTTCAACCTAAGTCAAAAGGGGTACTTTTTTATTTCTCTGTTTGTGCTGCTTATTATGACACGTGTTTCTTATCGCCGAGAAGCATCCTCAAAATTACTACAGCCAGTGGTAGAAAAAAGTAATGAACTTTAATTTTTTATTGCAAGGATAATGTTTGTTAAAATTCTTTATAATTTTACGGAAAAGTGTCTATATTATGATACAAATAAATCTAATAATTTTTCACGTGACTTATCTTATCCATGGATTATTTGCTCTTTAGCAAAAAACTATTTTTGCTAACTATTTGTGACGATTTTAACTATGAGATGAAAGAGGCAAAAGGTTGTGAGGAAATAACAATAACATTAGGATCAATTTTAAAACAAGTTTAAGCCTTGATCGATTAAATTTATAGAGAATAACGATTTCATCAATATGACACAAATTTTACAAGAAATATGTATGAAAAATTATGTGCGGTTTTTTGGCAACCGCCAATAAAAATTTTCGGTCTCTATGGTCATGTGGCAACATCTTTGCTCTAGCGATGAGGTCCCGGCAAAGTCAGATTTTGTCAATTGAAAAAAGAGATTTTGGACATGGGTGTATGTAATTTTTCGTTGAGTTGTGCTCGAATTATTCATTATTCATCATCGCGTTTATCTCGCATGAAATCACAATTAAAAATAGTCGGCTTATTGGCATTAGTAAGCTAGCTATTCTTTGCTAGTAAAGTATAGATAGAAAAGTTAAGTTGTTACCTATTTGTTCTTACTATACTTCGGTTTAAGATAGTAGTTTGTACACACAACACGGAAATTCGTACCTTTAAACAGACGTCCATAAATCGTTTTTTTTACTTTTTTCACTGCGATCCGAGCTTGTAAGCACCCTAACCAAAACCCACAGCTTTAATTGCAGTGCCACATTTTTTTCCCCTTAACCGCTCTCTATTCGGAGCATATGGCCGCCACACGGTGCCTCCAAGATTATCTGTCTCCCGCCAACCTCAGGATCCATCAGGTTGATAGAAGAGGCAGGCAAGATTCAGGCTCTCCTGGGGCATCCGCAGCACATGTTCAAGCCAGGTCCATCGTCGCCTGTGCCACATACCCAATCTATAAATAATTATTTACAATACAAAATTTAAAAGCTTAAGACTTAAAAAGGAAATCATGTTGAACGCGACAGTAGATTGTCCAAGAACATATTTATTACAACGAAGATCTTTAAAAAAGAAAGATTTTATCTTTGACTCTCAAATTCAATTAAGTCCCTACAAAGTGAAAAAATGAGAATTTCTTGTAAATTATAGGCCTTTTTAAAACTTGAGCCCGTTTCTAAGCCAGCTAACTCCTTTTATAGTATCTCCAATCCTCTCCGGTAAATATAGCAATATATAACTGCGTTACCCATTTGCCATTTTTTGTTCCTGCTTCGTTTCTTTATCTTTACTCTAATTAATCAGACAATTTAATCTTCTTCGGCCGGTCACTGTAGCGTTTCCCTTACAACTATAAAATCAAAACAGTGGCGTGCGTAATTATTAAGGTGCGGAGGGTTTCATTTAGTTGCGATGATAATATAAAACATTTAATTTCACACCTCTTCAAACAAGTCTTAAATTGAAATTGAAGGTGTTCACTGTCAAAACTGGATTATAATAAAAAATAATAGCACGTTCTTGTACTTATCCCAAATTATATTTATAAAGATCAGGACCGATTTCACTCATCTCAAGCATTACCAACTGACCATTTTTTCGACTTAAGCAGTTGTATACCAGAAACGTATATATCCAGTTTACAATTCCGTGAGCGCAGTGCTGGCCATGGAAAATGAGCGTACATATACGGTCCACTTTACATCCACTTATACTAGACAAGATCGACGATTTTATAATTCAAACATTTTATGCACATAGCGACATCTCGTATAATCACAGTTTTACACTTACTGTTGACATATTTTATATTATAATCAATGTTATATCGATTTTAAAGAGAGCTTCCTTTTACTACCAAAATATGTCGCTATTTTTTCAAATAAAATCGTAGCTTTTGGTGCACGACTGTTTTTTTTACCTACCGGCATATAGCAGGTTCAATTGACGATTTTTGGTAGAAATTCATTGAATAATTATATTAACACATTTTTTTTTTACTTTCCACAAATATTTTTGAAATGATGAGGGCCAGTTTCGTTTATCACGAGCATTTTTAACAGTTCATATTCAAAATATATGTGTAATTAGTACATTTTTTCGCAGTGAATCTGTAGTATACTGTTTCGGTATTCATCGCAAATTTAAACTAATCCGTTTTGGGATTGAATTTGGTTTCAAACTTTATATAAATAATAATATATATGAATTTGTACAATGATTTATCTATTCATTCTTATATACATATTCATACGAATCCTTCATTGAAAATTTATTTACGGTGAGTTGTGGGAGTACTTTTTTATGTACATTATTAAAATCAAAAAAAAGTTTCACTCGGCAAAGAGCAACAATTTTCAGCGAGTCGAGTGATAACTTATTCTCGAAATTTGACTGTGGTACTATAAAACTTTCTGCCATTACGATTATGTTAACAATTGCTTTGAGATCCTTCACAAACTGCCACTGACTCAGCGACATCCCTCCACCCCATTTACATTCGAAATAAAGCTCACTTCCTGAAAATAATAATAAAAAAGCTTTACAAGAGGCAAAAAATATCGGTGAGTGAGAAGACAGCGGAAACATTTTAAGTAGACTCGTCCTTTACAATGATATTCGCCTCAAACGGAGCTTTTATATTACTTTAACTTTACACCTCTTGTTGATAAAGTTTTTTTAAGATTTTACATAATTTGTTTTCCAAAACGTAGTGATTTTAGTTTCATGTAAATTATTTAGTTAATTTCTTGCAAAAAAGTCCAAACCAAGTTTCAGCAATGGATGTGAGACATAATATCTTAGACAAATTCTAAGAATGTTGCCGGGCATAATTGTTTTTTTTACCATGTACGGTCCCGACATGGAGCATATATGCTTCTCACGGACTTGATCGCATCATGTTTGTTTCTACGAGAACTGCTAGTTTTTCAGTTGGTTAACCTCCTTTTTTGGAAGAGAGTAAGGATTGAAAGGATACGAAGACAGGACTATGGTCAGCTAATTGCGTTCTCTACGCGCCGTTTTTTGGGATCGGAAAGGTGGTAAGGGATTTTTAACAACAAAAATACAAATTGCTTTCGAAAAGAATCGATTTATCGACTAAAAACATATGTTCGTACCGGGACTTGAACACAGCCGGTTCATCACAAAGCCAACGACGTTGACCACTGCACCACGGACCGGGTATTATTTATGTGTATTCGGTTTGCAATAATTTTTCGCTTAGAACACACCATTGACTTGCACTTGAAATGACAAGGCGAAAACCGGGTCGTTAGTGACAAAACGCATGAAAAAGTACAAAATTAAAACCATTAAAAAATACGTTTTGTTTTAAGCACGTACATCTGTGCGTCCCATTGAATTGAATGTGACGTATCATATGAATAAATATTCATTTTTATATACATAAATATGTACAATATACCTGTCGCAAATTAAGCTGTTATGCCCATTTGTTTTTTGTTATTTACAAACGATTTCTTCATCAGTCTTAGAAATTATTGAAAAACTCGAGGTTTTTTGTTGTTGTTTGAATAGACATTTTTATTTATCGCATATGAAGTCACACAACAATTGCTGATTGATGGTACCTATTATTAAATGTATAGATATCTCGGTTTGCGATATTTTTTCGCCTAGAACACACCATCGACGTAGAAATGCTTCTTTTAATTCCGCTGGATGCCAGATATTGATTTTGCAAAGATACCCGGACGAAACTTAATGAAGGATGTCATCCTTATAATTTCAGGGCAGGACTTACCTGGCCTTAAGTGCTGCCGTGACAAAATTGATGGAAATTGACTTGCTCTGATGTTTTCGTAACCTGCGAAGCCTCGGCGGTTGGTTTTAAGCATGGGCAAATATTTGCAGATCGTATAATGTATTTAAATACAATATCGAATATTCGTGAGATGTTGCAAGAGGGTTGGGACGAATTAAAGGAGACCGCAAATATTGAAAGGGTAGAAGGGTGAGTCATTAATTTTTGAATCATGTAAAATGGTAATTAAATCATTACGTATAATGGGACCGCAGATATTTTTATAATGATCTACATTTTGTCCGAACCGCACTAACATTACCTTTAAATTAACGAAGACAATTAAACTAATGACACTGGGTTTTTCATTTCGGTATCTTTAGGCATCCTTATATGCTTCTAGAACAGTGGATTTCACGTAAATTTTTTTTTTAGAATTGGCTATTGTGATATTACTGGCTTCACCACAAATTTATTTGTGATATGTTTGCTATAAGTGCGATAAGTCCTAAAAATCAATGTGTGGAGGATCCATCGCCGGAATGTATAATATTTAATATAGAATTAAAAATAACTTTGAATATTTCACGTATTGTGTTACTAATTGTGATTGTTTCGCTTCGTTTAAAGGGATCATCAGACTAACTATCGCAAAGGTTGCTTGAGTAATAAAGCAATATTGATTCTAATATTCTAAAATGATATGATAAATAACAAAATGGAGTTTGGAATTTTTCCCTTTTATGGGAAGCACTAAGGGGCGGATATTAACAAAACAAACAATAATTATACTACTGATGACATTCGAATTACGAAATAATCAACTAATGATATGCAATCATTTGAGAAGGGTTAAACTCATTGGAAATATATTAAACAGTGGCGAGCAACCTGTCCTATGAAGGATATTATTTAATAATATTTATTTCTAACTATTTTAAGCTATTCATTGTTAAGCCTTTTTTATTTACTCGGTGGAGTATTTTTACGTTACTACTCTGATTAAAGTTATGGCAATACGTTGAATAATCTAATGACACTATTTACGTGATTATTTGATCACGCGAGAAATTTGTAAGGCGTTTACACTTCTGTCTGTTCATGAAATGTTGTTTGGACATCGCAATGATATTTCAATTACAAACGCTATCCCAATCAAATAAAAATAAACAATTTTTGTACCATCGCAAACGCTATATCCGAAAAAAAGATAAATCTCAGCAATTAACAGCGAAATCCAATTTGGCGCGTTAGCAAATTTAAATGAAAATTTCTGAATTCTTTTCTGCTTCGCGTGTAATATATTTCAAAAAAACTGTCCATGTTTCAAAATGAGTAGGTGTCTATTGTAAGAGGAAAATGAAAGCTTGTATTGTGTGCGTTATTATTTTACCCGAAAACAACCTTTGCATGATTTTATTCAGGAATCGTGTTTGCGGGAAATTGATTGATTACATACATAGTGAATAAATTCAATTGTTCGGGAGCTTTAATGTTAACGGTGTTTACGTAACACGCTGACCGTGTACGTAAAAAAAGCATTCACACAACAGGAAAGGGAAGTATGAACATTATAAACTATGAGCCCAAATGAAAGCTCTAATTTATAAGATGCCATAAATTCGAATTACCGGATGTTGTATTTTTTGATTAGTCAATTGGCTTTCCGGTCCGTGGTGCAGTGGTCAACGTCCTTGGCTTCCGTGACGGACCATCTGGGCTCGAGTCTCTGTTCGGGCAAATTCATTCGTTTTTAGTCGATAATACGATTCTGTTTGAAGGCAATGGATATTTGTGTTGTTAATTCCTTCCCACCCTCCCATCTCAAAAAGCGGCGTGCAGCGAAAACGACTAGCTAACCACTAGTTCTGTCTTCCATCTTGTATCCTTTCAATCCCTCATCTCTTCGTAAAAAAGAGGTTGAGTGACAAGCAGTTCTTGTTGAATATTATGTTGATATAAACTCCGTGAGGGGGCCAGATGCTCGAAGTTGGGAGCGGACATAGTAAAAAAATAATCAGAGGCTAAAATCATCCGTAAAGTATTAATTCAAAGTTGTCGGTCCCTGTGGTCTAGTGGCAAGAGCTTTGTCCTAGCGATCAGGGGACCCGAGTTCAATTCTCGGCAAGGTTAGAATTTTTCAATTAAAAAAAGAGATCTTGGGCTGGAAGTATGTTATTTATCGTTGATTTTGTGCACAACTGATTCATTATTTATCATCGAGTTAATCTCGTATGACTTTCACAATTAAGAATATTTGGCGCATTGGCGTAAGCTGTAATGCCAAATATATTTTTTTCTTTAAAAACAAAAAAAAAATATTGACGCATTCGTTAAAATATTATATCACATTTTCATCCGATAAATCAGATAAAAACCCATGACTGTAAAAGAACAATATATTAAAAACATAGTTTATTAGTTTTTCCATGGCCACAGAATAATTTGTCAAAAGTTCGATACATAGGGTTAAATTACCCATTCTATTATGATACCGCATTTAAAAAACACAACAAGTAAAATAATAATTACTGATTTTAGCAGATGGTTGAATACGTAAATAAACAAGTTTTAAAAAAATAAAAAGGGTCATATGAGCACTACTCGAAATATTGTTTTGTGTTTATACCTTAAATGTTATACTATCGAGTATATATTTCACTGAAAAGATTTAACAAATAATAAACGATTATGTTTCGACAAGTCAATTTAGATTAGTCAAAACATTTATCAGTCATTTTTACATACTGTAAATTTCCATTTTACGCAGCGATGGGAAGGAAATGCAACTTGAATATAAAAACTAAGCTAAAAGACGAAGGAGGCGGGAAGAGCTTTGAAGCTAACGCGCTTTAGAGCTTGAAGCTCCATCAAATAGATATTATTTTTATTTAATATTATATGTTATACATCAAAAAGAATTTCTGTGGAACTGAGACAACGATGTTTAAAAACCAATCGCATTACACTTGTAAAATAAAAACGTGTATATAAAAGTAAAATTGATTTAAAATTCTAGATACATTCCACTTTTTATTTTACTTTTAAGCTGAACAAGCAGCAGTACAGCAATTAAACATGTTTGGAATTTCAATCGCTCTTCGTTGTCTATGAAGAGAAATTTGCAATCACGATTTTGAACGGTAAAAGCAAGAACAATTTTTCACCTTGACTCTTTTACAAAATACATTAATGTAAATTTACAGATAAACGTCCAACTAAAACTGAAATGCTATTAGGGCAGACGAGTGTCAATCATACTTGACATGCTTGGACATATAATTATTACGCTCAGAACAATTTTGTGACTTGATATTCACGTAATTGTAAAGTTGCTGACGCTGCCACAGCCACAGCGAGTGGCTGGTACTATTTGTCTATCGATTTACTCGGTCACCAGTTTAAATGAACGTTTTATTTATTAACCTTCATCTTTGAGTTAAATTAAATTTTCCTTCCAATGTTGCTGATAAAAAAACGTGATCACCGTAGAGATGACAAATCAATGGTAAATCCAGTTCAAGAGGTCAACCTATGCATCCGAATACGCATGTATTTTACTTTTCACATTTACATTTATAAAAAATCTTTGCCACCACTTCACATCTGCGTTAAATTAATTTTCCCTTTCCTTGTTTTGACTGGAGAGCTTAACGATCAATGGTGAAACCATTTCACTAGGTCAACCTATGCATCCGAATGCGTACGTATTTTACTTTCCCAAATACTAACACATTTATAAGTCATCTTTGCCTCCACTAAGGTAAACTAAATTTCCCGGTCATCGTTTCTAACAGAAAGGCGTGTTCACTGTAGAGGTGAAAAATGCACATTGAATCCAGTTCATGAAGTCAACCTTTGCATCCAAATGCGTATGAATTTTATTGTCCCGTATATACGTACCCATATGTATGTCATCTGTGAGGTAAATTAAATTTTCCTTGCATCGTTTCTGAATGTAACGTGGGATCACTGAGAGAAATCCATGGTGAAGCCATTTCACAAGATCAACGGATTTATTTTTTTGTGTGTTTAAATATATTTATTAATTTTCCAAATATTATATAATATTAATAAAATCATGTCATGATTTTTATAAGAGAATGAATGAGCTTTGTTATTATCTTATTTATTAATTTCTGGAATCTTCGTTTCGCTTTAGTAAAATCGACTGCTATGAAATTTGATTTAACTCAGATGCTATTGGTCTTAACCGGGACACTTTGAATGAGTGGATTTCTTCTTATAATAAATTTAGTATAAATTGGCAGTTTCTGAACTCTATTCCTACTAATGGCTAAAGGGGTAGTTATTAAGTTGTCAACACATTAATTACTCCGTCATTAGATATATGTCATGATATCTAAGAACACAAAAAAGGATGAATTATTTAATCAAGGAAAAACTATTTTTAATTCAGTGATTTGAAACTTTAAGCGATCGTATGTAGGAAGCGATGAAAATGCTGTAGAAAAACATGGCTTTAAATACAAGGTTTTTATGACCAGAAAACAGAGTCACTCGAAATGGATCTGTTGCCCATGTCAAAAATACAATATTTACGAGCAATAAAATAAGATATATTATCAAATCATATATTTATTTCTGAGCTAAAAAAGAATAATAAATCAAAGTTTATCGACCTTATTTTGATCAGCCACTGAGAAATTGTGAGAGTCAGTAAAATATAGGAATTGATGAAAATCATTGGACTTAAAAAAAGTATTGACGTTTGAATCTTTTTAATTTTGTCTTTAAAAAACTGAATATCGCCTTTCGTCATTTTCAGGCTTCAAGTTCTTCAGTTTAAGTTTACAAATGAACTTGAACTGACGCGAAATAATTAGTTTGTATCGTTTATAATATATCTAAGTATTGTGAAGTCATATAGTTTGGCTGACAACACGAAACTTTAGCACTAATTTACAGTAGAGTTCAGTCAATCTTGCTGTACTAGTAATATTGATATAATTTTATAATTATTCTACTGAACGTTCATAGTGGAATTTAGCTGTGCTTTGGTGATATCTTATTATATTTTTGGTAACGGACGCGTATAAATAGATAACGTGCCCGACAAGCAAAAGAATGCAAGAGATTTCTAATTGAATCATAGCAAACTGCAATAGTGCAATCGATCACTCGGATTTAACTCAGAACCGCCTCATTTTCCGAACTTCTACTGTCAAAAACGCTCCTTTATAGAAAAACTGCTGTCAAAAGATGACACGATGAACAATACATGGTTTTCTGTAAGGCTCATAGAAGTAATATAATTTGTTTATATTGATAGTTTTATAGAAAGTAATAAACATACATAGTGATAAAAACTTTCATTATGATTCATAATAACGCAAGCACGACGTAGAAAGATTTAAATAACTGAAATAATCAAATGAGGTCCAAGATAAAGTGTAAACGTTTTCTTTTACTAAATGCCTTGTACAGGCGACATCATTTATTCGCTCTAAAATTTTAATGAAATTCAAACTTTGCAGCGTTTTCAATTTCCTCTGTCACAGTTTGCGAGTAAAACATAGAAAATTCTGTTTGAATAAGAGTATTTTGATAAATATTTCGCCTTGTACACTGGGCAAAAATATTTGAGTACGCCATGACGATAAAAACACAATTACACACTTTTTTATTCACCTCTACAATTTTCTTAAAAAATCAGTCTCGCCAAAACTTTGTTCGAAGATTTTGAAACGTAATTGAAATATTTAGCTTACGCTTGGTATTTAATTATCTTTTAAATTAATATAGAAACAACGTCACGATGCTTATATTGAATCAAATGATAGTCATGCTTATCGTCGGTATTGCAACTTTATCTGGGCTCTTTAATTCAATAACGACACAATATTTACATTTTTTAGGTCTGTAGCCAAGTGGATACCGTCAACATTCAAGGCAGTGTATTCAATGGGTCCCGAGATTGACATACACTTTTCTAACGTTCCTTTTCAATATTTATAGTTTTGTATTAGTATTAGTTGTTTTTATCTTTTATTACTGTTTATGAAAAGAAATGTCAAGCGATTGATGAGGACACAATTTTTGGAGAAAGACTTTTGTTGAAATTGATATTATGCTCCATATTCCTTGCTTCCCCATACTGAATGAAATATAACGAACGTATATTTAAAAACAAATTTTATTTTTAAAATAACCAGTCAATATCTTAAATTATTTCTTAATTTTGAGTAATTGTAACGAAGCCACACACTAACACCACCTTGTAATAACATTCGTCTTAAGTTGATGTGTATTTTCTTTGAAACTTGTTTAAAAGCTACAAAATGTTGCCTGTGTTTGGAAATTTAATCACTGTACCATGTTAACTTATATTCTATGGTTCAATTAACCATCGTCACAAACTGCATGTCTTAGAAAGTTCTAAAAAAATAAATACCCTTATGTCATATTCAGTGGCAAGAGTTATTTCCTATTCATTGGATTTTAAAACACTTCTTTAACATGGACTTTCAATTCAGATGTTCGAAATACCAACGGAGTGCCAGTCTTATGATTTTTTGGCTGTCCGTAGTACGGAAAAATAGTTGAATCTTTTTTTGTACTCCCTAATACTCTGTAGCCAGCCGCCACTGGTCATATTAGTTTTTGAAAAAAATTAGGTTATAATACCTACATTCATCAACAAAATAAGACCTCTTTGTCTTATTCCATCTTGAACAATCAATATATAAAACTATACCTGTAATAAAAGCTTTGTTTATTTATTGTACTTTTCATTAGAAATGAATATGTGCTCACTGAATGAAATGAACGAAATAATGCGATTTTACGGGTTTTATTTAAATAAATACCACAACACAAACCTTGGTAAATTTGATGTCAATTGCACGAAATATTCACTTTGGAAAGTCGTTTGTAACCGTGAAACAGTTCATCATTAGTAGTAGAACAGAAATGCAATTTCTATGCTCATTTGTCTGGAGCAGTTTTCTTTTATGACTTCTGTGAAAGATGTTCTGTGAAAAGCAATGAAACATCTGCCGATGAAGCCAGCTAGCTTTTCAAGAACTGTAACACTAAGAAAACCGAACGAAAGGCGGAATAGATAGATAGATAGCTTTCAAAGTTTTTCCACAAGATTACTGTTGATCAGTTAGAATTTCAATTCTTAAAGAGTCATTATTAGCTAAGAGTTATAAACACGCATAAATAGTTAAAGCTGAGAAATATGTAAAACAGATTATTAAAACACGTACGTCTGTTTTTGTGATTTTTATAATGAAAAGTTCAAAAAATAAGACATGACAGCTTACTGATTATACCAGGAACAAATTAGTCAAAATTATATGAGATTTTGGTCAAAATCGTATTTAAATTACGGTTTTGTTGACAATAATCAAAGTCGTTGTTTATTGTGTTTGTGACAGTGAGTTGTTTTAAAAGAAATATTTTCTGATGTAAACGATTGCTTAGTCGTATGTAATATTGAAAGATTTTAGAGGCTTGAAATTCTTTAAAATCACCAGCGATCATCAAATTGTATTTTGACGTGACAACGTCTTATAAATCGATGAACGCCCGCTGCACGCACGAAAAAACATGACTCATTGTCCCGTTTGTCGCGTTACGCCGAAGGCAAGCGTGCGAGCGAGAGCGTGGATAAGCGATAGAGAGGCACGATCGGCCTACCGTTCGGATTGTTCCGCATCTATCTCTCTTCCACTCGATTGGTCGATGCGTCTGAGTAGAAAAGAGACAGCGGCAGCACACAAATTATACACCTACAGTACCTACGCGTGATCTGTTTACAACTGTTTATAAAGTGAAGTGAAATGTTAATGTGGTTTTCATTGTTTATATTACAACAACAATTGCGGCAATAAAGGTAATTAATCCTTGAATTAATGAGTGCGAATAAAATATATCAATAAAAAATTGTAGATTTCATTTCACTCCTTCTTCGTATCCATACAAAATAATGATAATTCAATAAAAATGATTCCATTTTATTCATAAAAGTATGCAATCATTTCATCAATGTTTTCTTATAACGTTGTCACGTTAAACTATCGTCCGTAAACCGACTTTACAGACAACCATTTTTTTTTTATAACTTCGAAACGACTGGAAATGGCACATTACTCAAATATTGAAAAAATAAAGATTTACTAATTATTTTTTTTAAATTGAACACTACAATATTTCTATTCCATCAGTCTTCAAAATTGAATATTTAATTTGTGAGTATTTTCACAACTGTGCTTTTAAGCTGCACTCATTCATTGTTCAGTTAATAATTCAGCTAAGTGAGTTTTTTTCCAAAAATACTTACTAAGAATAACTAACTAAATCAGTAAAAAAGCTAAACATTTCTTCTCTGAGAGTTTACCAAGTTAAACAATCTGCAGAAGATAATCTGGTGTCTAAAGTAAAATTTAAGCACGAAAAGCTTGGCCATTTGTCTCGGAAAAGTTTTAGACGATACGTGTTGTAGCCACATAGGCTACGGCGGAAATAAGAAAAGACCATCCTTAAATGCGCTTTTCATTAAAGAGGTTGTCTGTGGTATCGAGTTCACTGATACTAGATACCTATGATAAAAAAGCAGATATCAACAGTATTATTTATTTGTGCTATTTATTCTAGAAATCACTTTTAAGGTGTTCACTGTCAATACCTTGTGGAAAGGCATTATAATAAAAATAATAATACATTTTTAGTATATTATATGATTTATGATGTATTAGTTTGCATTGCTAAGAGGTCTTCAACCATTTATTTATAGTCTATTTTTCTTGTTATTTGCTTCATTTATTTGCTTAATTGTTCTACCAATTGTTTGTCATATCTTACTTTACTTTTGTATAAATATCACTGTTGTATTGTATTTCTTATCAGTTGACAATGCTCGCCATGAGCGAAACCGGTCCTGATCAAATAAATTTTATGTGGGAAAAGTACTAAAAATGTATTATTATTTTTATTATTCTAGAAATGTTTTCGTATAATTTGAGCCAGTCATAATTTTTTGCTGTTTATGCTTTGTTATAAAATACACAGTAAATCATAAGCTTTGGCATGGTACGGATAACAAACAAAGTATCAATGCTCATAATCAAAAAGATGCAACTAATTATTAATTTATATTTACAAAAAAAAGTGTTAATAAATAGATCTAGCTGGCTTTTTCGACTGAACACCAAATGTGCCAATAGTTTTGAGTAAATATATATTTTATATTCTGTTTTTTATATGATTTATGCAAACATATTTGAATTTACTAAAGCTATTTATGTTGTATTGTAAAACAACTTAAAAACATATTTTTTTCGCTTCCTATTTAAATTCTTGCAATAACAAAATACTTCAAAATAAAAAATAACCTATTCAATTCTACGTAGGTATATGAGACGCAAAATTTTTAATTAAATTTTTAATTAAAGAAAAACTTTAATATTACGGTAACCGACATAAGAGGTTTATAAACATTTAGCAAAAACACTCAGTATATGTGACTTCTCTTCTTTCGTTACAATGTGGAAAACTTTGTAATTATGTAGATTGGTTGTTTCACCAACTGCGTATGATATTGAAGCTCAAAATTCATTGTGTAACTTATTCTCACCCCTGCACTGTGAATAAGCGAATGAACTTTTTCTTTCCACTATTAAATTATTCAGATAGCAACAGCATCAGGCAATCAGCTTTAATTATTTTTATTTTTTTAGATTTAAAGCATTCAATCTATCTTGGCCGATTAGTAACATGACAAGACTTTCTTCTCGCTTATTTTACGTGGGAAACAATTTGAATCTTTGATCGGATTTTTCGTAAAAAGCCTTCTGTAAATAACAATGCAAAATAAATAATTAAATACTTTTTTCTTACCCAGTCTTAGACAACAAAGCTTTTGTTTCTTTCATTTACATTTTAAAATTGAGCGTCCTTGTTGAAAGATCCAAGAGTGTTGCTATATATAAATTATTCATTGATACTCAAAAAGCTTACGCTGTGACAGTTTATGACATCACATATTTTTATTTTAAGGTGTACACTGTCAATACTAAGAATGGCATTATAATAAAAATAATATTTACTTATTCCACATAAATGTTATTGGACCAGGACCGGTTTTGCTCATAGCAAGCATTGTCAACTGAAAAGAAATACAACGAAATAGTGATAATTACACAAAAGTTAAGTAAGAATAAGAAGGTATATCAACAAAGTAAAATACACGAAAGAGAGACTATAATTAAAATAAGAGGTCCTCAAAATTATAGTCTATTTTTCTTGTATTTTGCTTCAATTTATTTTCGTTTTGTATAAATATCACTGTTTTGTTGTATTTATTATCAGTTGACAATGCTCGCCAAGAGCAAAACCGGTCCGGGTCCAATACAATTTATGTGGAATAAGTAATAAAAATGTTTTATTATTATTTTATATAACATACTTGTTTGCATTAAAAAAATATATTCACTAACAAATAATTCGAATACCTAAAATAAATAATGACGTCAGATTAAAATGTCTTTTATTTTAGCTTAAAATATGGTTGTATTTTATCAAAATATTACATTAAGACGGATCCTAGCATTATCTTGCAAAATAATTCCGGTTGCTTAGGTATATTCTTGTTTGTTCTTTTGTTTATTTTGTTCTGGTTATAAACGTGTTGACTTTGCCAAGACAGTTGTCAGCGGTAAACTAAATTAGTCCTTGTTGAGGTGAAAATTTAGTATTACAACTTACGCCATTTAAGGAGATGTTCGTTTTACGATCCCTAGTCTTATTCGGTAAAAGCTCGCCTTGTGTTTCACCCAAACGATCGACCTTTGAAGTTGTTTAACGAGCATTTCTGACAGCAAAATGGTCGACTTAATGGTGGATACAAAACTAAAAAGAGGCATTTTTTAACATCAAACTCGTGATGTATTTAACGACTGCAACCATAAATAGAAATTAGAGCTGTATTACACACTTTATCTCTTGCAAGATAAACAGTGACGGAAGTGACGAAAAAGATTTTTATATTGAACAATTTCATACTTGTCAACGAATCACATAATAAGTTGTGTTTTGGCTATTTATAACAAAATATTGTACGATTTTTGAAAATGACACTTTTAAAAAAATACCTTTTGTGTACATTTTAACCTGCGTCATATTTCAAGCTTCAGATGTATCCATATATGCTTGACATGTTGAGCATATAATATAATGACATTTGAGTGTACGTGTTGGTTGTCCCGCCACCTCCACTATATGCATGCAGCAGTTGCTCACATTTACTCCTCACAAACTTGGTCCAAAACAGAGTTTCACGGAACTGATCATTTAATCATGCACTATGGTACTAACATGAAAGAAAAGAAAAATATGAAGGAAAAGAAAAGAAGATGTGACCTGCCCAACCACTTTGTTCAAGTTAAATTAAGTATCCTGTTACCCTGTATATCAGAGAAGCATATATAATGGATGGCAAGAGAATATTCATGAAAAAATATAAAGTATTTTAGTTTATAGAAGTACATTTACAAACATGAAAAAGTGTTTGACATTGCAGCTGATGTCACTGTCCCAAATATATTCATATTGAAAACTCATGCCTACTAAATAAATTGATGATTTTTTTTATTATGTATTTGAGATCAAATTGACGAGAAGTGAAATTGTATTTACCGATGTCAAAGAAATCAGAAAACAACACTTTTTTAAGAAAATATTATTTTCATGAAAAAAAAACATGTATGTATCTTAATTTTATTTTTTGTTTCATTTGTTATCCAAATCCGCATTCAATGTGGAGCTTATATATAGACTCTTAATCAAGCGTCTCAACAGAGATAAGTTGCTTTCATGACAATCGACAATTATTCAGTTGCTTTACGAAATCTTCCGAAAGGGTAATAAATATGAACAATTGTGTTGCGAAAAAGCTTCCTGCTAACTAACGGTCTTATTTTTCTCGTGTTTGCAAAATTTGTAGTTCTTCAGCACAACATCAACGTAGAATTGTATTAATACTATGTCATTAAAAATTTTATTCAAATAAAAAAAAATCAAATATAAAAATATATTATAAAAATTACGGTTTCATTGGTCACGAGAATTTTTAACTGATCTTTATAAAACATATCGATCGTGATGCAAAACAACAGAAAGTGCAAATTTGTTGCTTGGAGAAGTCAAAATTTTTAGCTTGTACTATTGAAATCTTATATATAAAACCGAAACGGCGTATGTATGTATGTGGGTCTGTAATTCCCTTTTGCATTGTTGTTGCAAGTTGCCATAAAAACGAATATGAAAGAAAATATGTTTGAATTTTTATCGGCGAAGACATTTAGTGAAAATGTAATAAATTAGTCTTCTACCAACTTTTTCCCGGCTTTTATTAATAAAATAATGTTTATTATTTACGTGAACGTATTATTTGACATTAATTTGACAGCAAATTAGATTTTTTCCTTGAATTTGGACATTTCAACGGGCGAGAATGGGGCTGTCATCAAATTAAATAAAGTTTGTGATTTTATTTTAACTCTATTTTGGATGTTAGATTTTGTGATATAATTATGTCGAATGATATAACATTAAATAATTATTGGTCGCTTAGTCCGAGCGACGCCAGGTAGCAATACTAGTATTTAATAAAAATTAAATAACAGTAAGATGCAATATTTCTTTGCAATAGGGAAATAATGAGTTTTTTTGATATTTTTTACCAGCGTAAATGTTGGTTTTGCATTCAATGCGTACAAAATGTCAAAGACACTTATTTTTCAAGTGTCGATTTTACACAATAAAAATGTGAAACATACTGATATTTTTGCAGTCAAAACGGAAAATTTCTATTTTTGCACTTGGCAATACGGCGAAGTTTAAAAAATAATTGTTTTTTTTATCTTATAATGTCATTCTACCAAAAATTTCAGCACACATTTTAAAAGGAAAGTAAAGTTTGTTTGACCGACTAGTATATAATTTAAACAATTTTAGTAATCTTTATCCAAGCTGAAAAAAAAAGTGTATACATAGAAACCAAAATCAGTTCATTGTTTTGTTGATATGTTTTTTTAGATACGTGGTGACATTTCAAAAGAGTATATTCATGTTGACTGACGCAATATATAACGTTTTGATTAAAAATATGTCACGCAAAGAGCTTTGACTGTCACCGTAAATTTTAAAAAAAAATCTAGTCACAACTACCAATATAAATTTTGTGAAATGTTAATCTAGCCAGATTTGTTAATTGTTCTTGCATTGGACGTAATGGTAATTAAAAACTATAAATCAACCACCGAATGAAATAACTTTCAACAAAGTACTTAAAAAGCTATATGGCATCACAAATAAATGATTTATCATTCTTGCTATAAATTTAAAACTAAAAATTGCTCAATTTTGTTAACGATTTGCCATTAAAAGAAGTTTAAAGGCATTTAAAAAAAACTGGAATGTTTTAAGATGGTAAGTGGTATACGTCCTTCAGAAGCTTGGCGATTACCACTCCCAGTAGCAATCAGTAAGTCCTGGGCTCGTATCTATTTTGCTCAATTTTGAATTTGAAATTTCTTTTTTCTATTCGAGTCAATCTTTAGTGGTGGCGCTAAAATTAGGACTTTTCTTGTCAATCTTGCTTATAAAGTTGTATTAACTCTCAATATAATTTTACTAAAATCTATAGCGCATTTGTTTAACTCACCTTTTTAACGGCAATTTACATCAACAAGGAAGATCTGTAATGAAATGAAGAAACAATATTAACTTATTTTACTGATAATAATGTGTAAAATCATAGAGAAATTATAGTATGATTTGAAAAAAAAAAAATTGAAAATTATTTGGATGAGGTGGCCGTTGGTTTTTTTTTTATCACTTTTGAGGTGTACATATATTGTTAAGTATTGGTAGAAAAGTAAATTGAAAAACAATGCTCGCAATTACTGAAAACGTTCCTGATCTTTGCATACCATTGTTTATAACGTAGAAGTAGTGTCGTGTTAGTATCTTGAGCAACGTCATTGGCTTCGGTTGCGGGTGGCAAATGCTCGAATCCCATTTTTATTTTTTGATCGTTTTACTGTTTTTTTTGGAGACATGTCTGGAAAATGTCTGTGTTGTAATAAAACTCCCTCTCGCATCCTTCTGACAATAAAATCAAAACATTGCGAGAGCGATCAGGTCACCACTAGCTCTGTACTAGTTCTATCATTTCTATCCCTTGGACAATACGCTAGACAAGCAGCTCTCGTTTAAAAACCCGTGAGATAAACGTAGGAACAGAGTTGTAAAAAAA
This sequence comes from Himalopsyche kuldschensis, assembly GCA_028554975.1. Lineage (NCBI taxonomy): Eukaryota > Metazoa > Arthropoda > Insecta > Trichoptera > Rhyacophilidae > Himalopsyche > Himalopsyche kuldschensis. The sequence continues at coordinate 19,122,061 of JAHFWI010000010.1, read as the reverse complement.
AGTACAAAAAATTGTGTTTTATTCATTTAAATGTGTATTAAATTCTCCATCCATTCTTTTAATAGATATAATAAAATGATGGTGACTTAAATTAACCATTTAATTTTAAGCGCTTTATTGAGAAATGTCTCCCGCCCCTGTCTTCGAGCAATGCAGGTGTTAGAACAAGAGGCGTACATAACTAAGTTCTATGTAAAAGGTTCATTACTAAAAACTTGCAGTTTCTAAAGCCTTTGAAACTGGTAACTTGAAAGTCATTTTGTGTAGTGCCATTTATTTAAATTAGGCAGTGCCGAACTTTAACGTTAAATTTTCTCACTATTACAAGAAAATCGTTGTGTAATACAGCAAACTAAACTACAATTTTATAGATACAAATTTAATAGAATAGAATATTTTTGAAATGTAGTATTTAATTATTCAAAGAAGCTAATGCCAGTGTACCAATTGATTTCATTAAAAAACCATACAAGCTTGTTGACTTTTTCTCTTATTGATAATTTAAGCTTTAAGTGAAATAAAGTCACATACAACGATGTCCACAATTTCAGATTCGAATTAAAAGGAATTTCAATTGATCATTGACTTTGCCGGGACCAGGACCCAAACCCACTTGATAGCCATGATGCTGCAATTACCCCGAGATCACAGCAGCTGGCAAGTAAAGTAAGAAAAAAGAGTGTTGATGAGTTAAGAACTTACTAGGCATCAACGGTCTGTACACAAATACACGCAAGACTGATGTCATTTGTAAGCAAACCTGTCATAATTCAGATAGCACCCTCATCAACCCATGGAAGATCATATGGATGGTCAGTAGTTTCAGTTAAGTTGGTACACATATCGCGGATGATAGTAGAAAAATAAATAGCTCGTTATTTGTTTAAGAATTGCTGTGGCCACATTGAATCAATGTTAACTGTATGGAATACACGCAGCTGTAAGATAGGAACGCACGCACTCTGCCAGTGCTATTTATGCTAGCACACCATAGCACGTAACAAAGACTGTACATTGAGCATTGAACTTGGGGATTGGTAAACGTATCAGGCAGCGTCTTTTTTCGCCTCTGTGTCCTGATGACGTTGAAATTGGCTCAGTTTTGTGCTTCAGATGAGCGTCAAGCTTATTTTTCTTTTTTTTAACCAGTAAAATTCTGACATCTTGGAAATTGTCATGTTCTATTCGTGAGATATAATACACATAACTGTAAGAGTAGGCATAATATGTATGTGATGAATCTTACCAAATTGGTGTGATATAGGGAAACAGAGACAAATATCGTCATTGAATTGATTTTATTGGAGAAAAAATTGATTTATGCAGTGTCTATTTATAAATTTATATCATTACGAGCTTGGAAAAGAATGCTTAGGTGGCGATCAAAACCAGTTTTTCTTTTAAAACGTATTGTTAAAAAGCCCCACGCAATATCTTTGCAGTTCTGTCCAACAAACATACTATTTGAGCCTTCACATTCAACAAATTGTGTCTATTTTACTAAAAATTTTTAATCTTTTTAATAACTCAATTTTTCGCAATTTTATCATCACTTTCAAGTATTACAAATCATCTAGAGGAAATTACAGTTGAAGCAGATTTTTTCATTATTATTATCCCTCAAAATATATGTCTTTATTGCTTTTATGATTTATAACATTTTAAATTATATTGCAGTGACATTAAATTGTTAAGAAACATACAATTGCTCACCCTGCTTCAACAATAGGTCTGCAAGAAAAATTATAATGAAGAAAGTTTTGTATGAAAAATCTTTTTTAGATAGTTATAAAATTAATCCATAAATCAATCATTTCAGACTATGAAATGTATCGCTGTTAAGTGGAAAAGTTGGGCAAAGTATTTTTTATCTCGCGACACAAGCAATATTTAATGTTAAAAAAACACATTTCATAAGTTTATTCTGCTACTTTTATATTTAATTTTTTTACAAAAATCTCACCATTTGAAAAAGTTCGAATAATTAATGTTAAATATGACAAGTTAAAGCGTTTTACTTTTTCAATATTTAAGTGATTTTGTTCAGTATTAATTAAATTGAATTGAAAAGCCCCAAGATTTTTTTAGCTATCCAATTTATGACATTGTTAAGTTTACTACCTACTCATTTGAAATATTAAATTAAATATTCTGGTATAGTAAAACCAAATCTCACAGCCATTTTACAAAAATACGAATAGTTCTTTTATTCCAAATGTGGAACACATGGCATCCTAAAGTATCTCAAAATTTATACGTAAAATACTTGTTACTCAGTCGTTCAACCTCTCGTTTTCTAAATTCTATGAAAATATATAAATATAAAGAAGGATAAGGCTAGGACAAGAGTAGTTGTTAGCGAGTCGCTTTCGCAATACCCCACTCTATTATGATCGGATGATTGTAAAGGATTTTTTAGACAACACAGACACTCTTGACTTAAAGAAATGCTGCTTGTATTGGTACTCGAACCCATAAGGTACGCATTGTTTACCATTGCACCACAGACGTGACATGTCAATACAGACAATTAAATGAATCAATTTATCCCTGGAAGCTGTTAAATAATTGCTATATGTTTTTTAAAATACATATAAATAGATTTGTATTTTGCATCTTGATTGCTTTCCAATATTTATTGTGACTTTAAATATATTTATATTTGAGGCCTTTAAAACGTCAGATTTTTTTTTTCGGAAGGCGAAAAAATCGTTTAAATACCGTGACTCGTTTTCTGGATGGATGATTTTTCACAGGACTTAAGAAAGTAGGAGGTCAGTGATTGGAGTAGGGAGGCGAAGGAACCAGAAGAGATTAGGAGGCTGATTGCAGCGTCCAAAGTAGAGACTCCAATTCGAGTATCGAATACTCGTTCATTTTCAAGAACTTGATACTCGAGTATTTTGAAAAGTACTCGAGTAATACTCGCAATTTATAATTGAAAACTTATTTCCAAATTTTATTTACTTATTTAATATATAAATAATGTTTAACCGCTTAACTGTAAGCCCAACGTCCACAGCAACAGAGAGAGTTTTTTCAACTGCGGGAATTATAAAAAACAAAACTTTGAATCAATTTTAAATATGAGACGTTTAATTCTCTACTATTTTTGAAATATATGTTTTATACATTGCAAACAGGAAAATAAATCTGCTTATTTATTTATCTATCATCTATTTATACATATACATCAATTTTAAGTAATAATACATATTTTGGTACTACTTTAACTGAAACTACTCGAGTATACTCGAGTACTCGAATATTTTAAAATTTTACTACTCGATATTCTAGTAGTTGAGATTTCGAGTAATTGGAGTCTCTAGTCCAAAGATTCCAGAGAAGGAATGTAGCGACAAATAAAATTTAAAAATATTCAAATGTCCGAATATTCAAATTTCCAAATATTCGAATTTCAGAACCTTTTCGAATATTTCATTGAATTTTCTATGTATTCAAATTTTTCACATAGTTTAGATGTTCGTGTATATTAAAATATAACAAACAAGAATTCTTAACCTAAATTACTCCAACAGTCTGTGAAACAGCCAGGTGTATTTTTTGTATGTGCGTGATATTAATCACAACCACAGCGAGAAAACAGCGCCAGACACTTCGCAAGAAAACAAAACAAAGCAATGTCCGATGATTTTTCTCTTCGTTCAAAACAAAACGGCTTGAATTCTTAAAAACGGGTAGACAAACAAAAGAAAGGTATTTCGGGAAAGATAAATCATATTGACTTTTCTGAAAAAGTTTTGAAAATTTTTTATCGACTCTTAGTTGCTTGTAATTATTATCCCACCATAACGTATTTTAATATATTATTATCGTAGAGGTTCGTGTAAATAATTTTGCAGTGAAGTTAACGCACGAGACATGAGCGCGCCGACGTTAGCGCGCAATACTAATAATTTTAATAAGAAATAAAAAAATATTTATTTTAAAAACTTTAACCAAAAACATGCTTGAAAATCACACCGACGGAAATAAAAAAAACGTTATTATTTTGATAATGCCATAAAATCAAACGATTCAAATTTGATACTGAAATTCCATACTTCCAAGTACTTTCAGCTGGATTCCTCATTTACCAGATAATTATATAAAGTTGAGTATAACTGTTAACAAAATATTTAAGACAATCCATGTTACTAAGCTAACATGTTGGTATTTTTGTGAGATTTTGATTTTATATTTTATGATATTAAATTTAAAATTAAACTTTACGTTGACAAAATACTTTTCAATAAAAAATGAATAGCTTTAAATAAAATCATAATTATTTATACGTCAAAACATATATTGTATAGTAAAATTTCTTATATAATACGTACTGCTTTATTTCACAATTTATTTTCCGAGAAAACATTCTAATAGGGAAATGAAAAAATATTTTCCGCAGACCGAATCTTTTTTTCAATCAAATGGCTCGATTTATATTTTGGTATTTATCAATACGTCTGTAAAAATCTTTTTCTCGATGGAAGACTCCATCATTTCTATTTTTTTCTTTTTATTATTTTCTCTTTCGACAATGCCTTACCCATTTACTTTGAAAAGCAGTCTGGCATCACGATATGGAAGAGATGAACACATGAATTTTTATATAAATCGAAATTCAATTGACTCTTTTAATCGCGAATAAAATACGTTTTTTGAAAATATACCAGCACGACTGGTCTATTTTTGTTTTTTTGGTTTGTTTGACATTTATAACAGAATCAGCACAATTAAAATTCTGTAAATAATTAATTGTAAGGTAAAGCTATCTCTTTTACAATTCGCTTGTTGACTGAGAATTATTTAAATTATTCCTGTGACTTGTTTGCTGTTAAACATCTGATTAAATAGTTATCTTTCTTCATTTCAGTATACCTATATCTCAAACGAAACTTTGAATCATCTAGGATAATCTTTTGTATCATATTCTCCCATACCGCGATTCTCGATCTCAATTTTCTTGCCACATGTTAAAACTATTGAAGTTTGTCAGAAATAAATTGTTTTCTTTACAGCTTAAACTTTATGGTATCTGAATTTTAAAATCTTTATATCGCTTTTCGGCATGCGTTACAGTTTTGCATTTACTTAAAATTATGTCAGCTGAATTCATTATTATATTTAAATATTACAAAAAAGCTTTCACAAATTCTTAAAAGCTTTCAACAGATAACTGTGCTAAATTATTCCATTAAGAATAGTGAAAAATGTGATTATTAGACTGATAATCTTTTTTGTTTTAATACTTAAATTGAATTCGGCAGTAGGTTTTGGATATCAATTTGATAAATTTATTTGATTATCAGAGATATCAAATTTAATTTTATATTTTCAATTTTAATTTTAAAATCATTTCCAAGTAAATGAGTGTCTAGGTAACGAGATGTTTTCCTAAAAAAATCTGTTGCAAACATCGATATTAGGAAAATAAATTCTTGGCATTGAAAATAGACGTGAGTGAGTTCAGACGAATACTATATTTTATGAATAAAAGTTGATTATGTCGGAACTCACTCGGTTGACATCTTTAAAATTTCTAATGTGATTCTATCAATTTTTTCTCTCTATTCTTATAGCTACAATGTGTAATTTAAAAATTTTATTATGTGTATACAAGTATGTATGTATATTTAAATAAATTTGTCAAATGCATGGCGTATTGGCGTGAGCTGAAATGCAATGATTTCTATTTTTTTAATAAATAAATTTACTTTGTTTGAAAAATTGATGCCTATTATTTTACAGCTTGAGGTTGAGTAAACTTTTTTTATGGTCAATTTGTATTTTTTATTTTTTTCTGCGACAAATATTATCCAACGGAAAATTATTACGCAAAATATCGTCCAAAAAGTGTTGTTCATTTTTAAAATAAATTACACGTTGTCATGAACGTGTCTCTCCCTCAATGAATTTCCCGGCATTCAATTTTCTTAACTGAAGTGTGTTTTACTTTTAAAGGCATCGCAATGCCAGCTGACTGCTTGGAGATTTCTCTGACGTCATTGGGAAAACTTCTGGAAATGCTGAAAATGTGAATCAGTACGGATAGCTTCGATTCGATTTAGCTAAAGGGAAAAAATCAAATAGCTTGAGGTTACTAAGTGACCGCTTTACTGAATTCTTGAAAATAAATGGATTGAATCAATGAGAAAGTAACTAATAAAATAGTTCAAAAAAACATGATTTACTTTGAATATATCATAGATCAAGCTTGAGTCTTCAATCATGTTTATAAATCACTTTCGAAGTGTCAGCCGTAATTTCGTGATAGAAAGCCTTATTCCTTATTTTTCGGAATCAAGGTAAGTTTTACCAATTGCGATCATTGTTAAACAATTGTGCTTTATTTATATTTAACATACTGCTTTTCCATTAAGAGTTGGTTGATACGTTTAAAATATCTAAACAAAAACAGACCTTCATCGAGAAAAGCCATAGATTGATAATAAAATGCGAAAATAATAATTTGGCTTAGATAAATAAAGAAGAAGATTTTTATGCATCAGTAGTTGTATAATTAAGAATTTCAATATCAAATTTGAATCGTTTGAATTTTCTACTTTTCCGTGAATTTTGTAGCTAACAACCCGGGTTTAGCCTTTCGGCATCTTCAGGCATTTCAAGTGCACGAGTGTACTTGAACTGTATAGTCAAAAATAACGCCATCACAAAAGACAGTCAAAAAACTTTTTTCAATTTGAAAATTCCAATATCAAGTTGATAACTCAAATTAACGGAATCCATGATACGTAAATATAAGTATATTTTGGTAACCTATAAGTCTCTCAGTGGTAAAATTGTCCACAAGTTTACTAACAGTACGAAAAATTCTATATATTTTCCAACAATATGACAAGAAACAATATGATGATATTTGACACTGCAAATAATAGATTTTCTTTTGTGAAGAAAAATACACTTTACGAATAGATAACGTTTTGATACATCGCTAAAGATGTCTAAAAGTCGACAAAACTATACTATAATAAGGAATGATTGACTATCAAAAATTCTTTCTCGGAAAGTAAGTGAAAATTTGATAATGTCGTAGAATACGAGAGAAACAATTGCCGATAGTTTTTGACAGATATGATATCGTAATTCTGTCAAACTGAATAAATATAGAAGGGTAACAGTTCAATAGACATTCGAATTGTTTGTCGGGAATAAAAGTTTTCACAGAAATACAGATCGACACCTTACTTTAAAAAGGTTATACATGCTCCTGACACTGTTTCGAGATATGAGCGTTTGAAGTTTCGATTGATTAAAATTCACTTGTCCACAAATGTTTCAAATTACTTATTTTCAACATATTTTTTCACAACTCTTATAATAATGATGGCAATCTTAGAACTTTGTCAAATAAATTTAGTAAAAAAAGTGTGCAGATGTTATTCAACCATAGATAATTCTGAAATTAATACATATGATAGAATGTGGTAAATACAAACTTTTTCGTCAAAAAGGTTTATTATAGGCAAAAAAGTTAAAAAGAACCTTTTCAAAGTAAGGTAACGAGATATCGAAGGCGTTTGATTCAAAGCGAATTCATTGTATTAAATATGTACGTTCCACCCTCACAGATTTCTATGGAACGTGAGTAGTACTAGCTTACACTAGGGTGCAAAGATTTGTTTAAAATATAAATGTATTTATTTGGTAACTGATTTGTTAAGAAGTAATAATTACGAGTTAAAAATCATTTTTTAAGAATCTTAACTACATGTGAAAAAAAATGAAAATTTATTCGGGGATCGACATAGGTCTCGATTCATCACTAGAGTCAATATACTTGTCTAACACGACGTGCTTTCAGTACACGGGTTAAACACAGAATACCTTGTTTCAAACTGATTCCAGTGGTTGAGCTAGGTCACTCCAATTAATTTCATTATTTATTTTCAAGCACTCTAGAGCATGGCTCAAAATCAGTCCCGTGCAGATCTGATCGCACGATGAATGAGCGGGAGGGGGTAAATTCCATTTTCTATGTCGATAGCATTATCTGCTTATACACAACGGGTGGAGGTGGGAAAAACCAGCGCATGAATACTGTAAAGCTTTTATGTAATTGGCTTTAGTAACAGTTCTCACAGGATCGAGTCCAAGGTCGTTAAGTTTCATAATCATAATCGAATAAAAAAACAGTATTTAAAAATACACTGATACTAAAATATCAAAACTAAAATAAAAAAAGAGACGAAACAAATGTCACATCCAGAAACAGATCTTGTGGTATAATATAAAAAAGCAATATCAAGAAAAGTTTTAACAATGAGACCTGTTATATTTCTGATGAGAAAAAAAAAAGGTTTATAATAATATAAAAATTGACTTTATTTTAATTAAATCACCACAGAGCTCGAGCCTTAGCACGTAAATATATTAAAATCCTATTTGTGATGATTGCCGATAATGGTTTAAAAACTAATGGCGTCAAGTGCTTAAATCTAAATTTAGTTAGATAAGTTTTGAAGATTAAGGCATTAGGAAAATTATATAGTTGGTAAGATGTCTTGGAAACTTTTTGAATTTCACATTATGTTATTAATGTTGAAAGTACGCCTCGGATTGTGAAAATGGCTCGGCTTGGGCGTATTATGTTTTCTTTTCGATGCAAAAAAAAAATCTGATGGTATATGAATGTTAATTCTTAAGAACTTTCGATTATGAAAGAGATTAACGCGAGGTTACGGCAAAAAATTTATTCGGGTATTATAGCGAAGAAAGGCGTTTCGAATCGTAAATATTAAAGTACTGCGAAAGTTTTGTAATTGTTCGGATTTCTTAGCTTTACTAATTCTAATGCGATTTATTTTGACACATAATTTTGAGCGACTAATTTTGAAAAAAATATTTTTTTAAAACAATTAACAATCATTAATTATGACTTTAATCTTGATTATTTAATTATGAAAGGATTTTTCATGTTCACAATGAAATTTGAAACAAATTATTGAACGTTTACTACATAGAAAAAATCTGAAAAAAGCATTTTGATAACAAAATAACCCTAACTTGGAAAAATGTTGAAAATCTGCTCGTTTGTTTGTTGCTGTCATGTTTTTACATAGTACTTAGTAATAGTTTTCACGTTAAGCGATGCATTACATTTTTAAATTGATTATTTAACATTGATAGATTTAAAAATAATAATACATTTTTAGTACTTTTTCCACATAAAATTTATTTGATCAGGACCGGTTTTGCTCATGGCGAGCATTGTCAACTGATCACTTAAATTTCATGTGGAAAAAGTACTTAACATGTATTATTATTTTTATTATAATGCCTTTCCACCAAGTATTGACAGTGAACACCTTAAAAGTGATTGATAGTTTTATTCTTTATAACATCATTCCAGGCATTGGTTCAAATAACAAATTCAAAAAATAAGAAAATCTCTTGAGCTGAGTTTAATCAGAAAAGCTGCATAAGGTTTAAATAAATCAAAGTGTGTCCAATGCATTTCTAGTATCAGGGCGAAAAACCACTTGCAGGTTGCGGTAAATTAAGAAAGTGTATTTTTTATGTTAAATATTCCCATCTGCTTTTTTACTAAGAAGGTAATATGTGAATCTTTACGTTCATTTTACAAGCTTTTGATCTTACCCTTTAAAGGATAATATAAAGATTATACAGTTAACATTTTTAACGCAAATTTTACGATAATCTTTGTATTTTTCTCAAAATTTTATGTTGATTTTTAATTGGTTTAAATATTTTTATGCCCTCGGAAAAGAGAATATGAAAAAATAAGGTTTACTCGAGTTAAGAGTCTTTTTTATTTTTCACAAATTAATGAAACGTCATGTTGTAAAGAATTGCGATTGCGTTGCAATATTTAATTAGTTGCTATTTTATCGTTTGCTATTTATAATAGGCGTGTATTTAATGAATCAGTATCTAATTCAAGTTTTGGTCAGTATAATAAATAAATGGTCATTTAATATTATAAACGGTCAGTTGCCATTGTATGAATGTTGTCAGTTATTAAATAAAACGGTCAGTCATGTCTTTATAATGTTTAGTTATTTATTAAAAACGGTTTGTATTTAAATTAAATGATCAGTCATTTTAAATAAATCTTAAGTTTTAGTTTAACAGCTTGTGAATTTTATCAAATATGGTCGTAAGAGGCACATTTATGACAAGGTCTATTAAAAATAAGTACAGGTATTTGAATGCCAGTATGATCAGTATTATTAAGTTAGTTAATATTTCAAAACTCTACTAACCAAGAAATTTTCACACACAAATTTAATTGCTTCGTGTATAAAGTAGATATCTGATATTTCAAACGGCCCACGACTTTTTTTAACTAACAATTTTATTGTTATTAGTGAGAATTAATAAAATTATATTCCCGTAAAGCACTTTGTAGAGCTTTTGTTGAACGTAAACTTCCGCTACATACAACGGAAGCTTTCGTTAGGTAAGTTTTCAAAACTCTGCCAGAAGTTTCATCAGAAATGGAAAGAGACGATAACTTTATATTAGGTTTCGTGTTCTTTGAAAATCAAAGCATAAGATATCTGACTCTAACTAGCCAATTACCAAGTGGAATAACGATATATTTAATTATTTCATATCGTACATATATCTTATTATTAACTCAAAGGATAACTCGTCACTAATTAATAAACTTGGCTTAGGTTCTGATAAATCATTTCATTTCTACAAAATCAATTATTAAATTATATTAACTATTGGATAAGTATTGATAACTGTTAATGATTTCCACTCAATTCAGGTCGATGCAATTTCAGTAACAAATTTGAATCGTTTGAATTTCGTACTTTACCATGAGCTTTAGTCGCTTACGACCCGGGTTTTGCCTTTCGGAAACTTCAGGCATTTCAAGTGCACGGATGTACTTGCACTGACGCGCATTACACAGTTTGTATCGTTTGTTTTACTTTTTGAAAAAACACATTCGATTTAGACGCATTGATTTATTACAAATTAAAAAGGGCGAATATAAATTGAGATAAACAGTGCTCAGCTTAATAGTTTGACAATTTTGAACGAACAACTTAATCTTCCAAACTCACAATTGTTGTATCCCTTTAAATAATTATCATTAATTATTAATTCAAACACTTGAAATCAATCAACTCAGTAATTTAGATATTCCTTTGTAATTATCCGGTCATTAGTATTTGCGATACTACATTCAAAAATCCCGATAAATATAACAATCTTAAGAAAAAAAATTATGCTCCAAATATATTTAATAAAAAAGAGTTTTACGTTGAATGTATTTGCTAGATATGCATCACAGTTTTCTATATATCAAATATTTCAGATAAAGCATTTCTTCAGCAATCTTACAACCCATCATGCGGGTGACATATTTCATCAATATTTACACATGACCAAAAATGTCACAAAAAATAAACGAACATACTTACGATACAAAAAAAATATTCAAAGGCAACGCACTGTTGCCAAAGAAGGGTTAAATACGCCCACGTGCTTTGAAACTTCTTTTCAAGAATATGTCACTGTGTTAAATACAACATAGAATTTTTTGTTAGATATTTTGTCTCAACGATTCAGCGTTTTTTGACAGTTTGTCACATCGCTTTCGTGTATGAAAATATTTACTAAGCTGAGATCAATTGACTGATCTTATCTCTGTCGTTTTTATTAAAAAGGAAATATATTTTTTCTCACTACGTCACTCGTAATGTAGACTCACTTATAAGGGTATTTACTGTCACTTCTTGGTGGTAAGGAAATGTTTTAATAAATAAAACACATTATATAATATTAGTTACTTCCACAAATTTTCACAAAGATCAGGACCTGTTTAAATATACGGAAAAATATACAATTAAACAATATTTAAATTCGTTTGAGAAATGCTAGGTACAAGAATTTAAAGAGAATGATACAAAAGTACAGTTAAAATCTTAGTTAGAGTTAAATTATTGTGTTTTATTTATTTACAACTAGTATTGCTACCCGGCTTCGCTCGGACCAATTTGGGGTTATGTTCACCTCGGCGCGTAAATTCAGACGGGCCAAGTTGAAACAACTTTTTTCAAAATTCAAAAGTCTAGGTCAATTAAAATGGAATTAAAATGAACATTTCAGACTGGCATTGACATTTCACAGCCCCTTTCATATATTGACAGCCCAATTCTCGCCCATTAAAATGTCCAAATTCAAGGAAAAAATCTAATTTGCTGTCAAAGAAATGTCAAATAATACCTTCACGTAAATAATAAACATTATTATTAATAATAAAAGCCGGGAAAAGTTCTGTAGAAGACTAATTTATTACATTTTGACTAAATGTCTTCGCCGATAAAAATTCAAACATATTTTCTTTCATATTCGTTTGTATGGCAACTTAATGACCAACAATGCAAAAGGGAATTACAGACCCACAGACATACATACGCCGTTACGGTTTTATATATAAGATAATGCAACCAAGAAGTGACAATTAACATCATGTAAATAATCTCATGTAACGGAATGATAAAAATAAAAGCACTAGTACTTGTTAGCCATTTTTAACCATCAATCAACCAGGTATCGTCAAAAATTGTATGTAAATTGAGAATTTAAACAAGCGCGTTTAGTAAAAATAACAACACATTTTTAGTACTTATTCCATATCAGATTTATTGGATCAAGACCGGTTTCACTCATGGCGAGCATTATCAACTGATTACTCTCGATATATCATCAATTTAACTTCATATTTGAATTTCGTACTATTCTACGAGTTGGCCATTGGAAATGATTTCAAAAAATTCTTAACCAAACCTGATTGTGGAACTATTTTTTAAACTCTTAGCAACAATTAGGTTTTATTTATAAACGTTTTTTTTATAATGATTAAACAAAAATGTTGAAAGTTTTTAGTACACCCAACAGGACGAATTTGAGAAATAAACTCATAAAATTCAACCGAAGTAACAAAAAAATAACCAACGTTGGTGTTTAAGAGAAAAAAAGTTTCCCTGTAAAAAAATTGACGCCTTCAACAACAACATATTTTTGCTTTGGATACTTTCAAAGCTCTTTACGTCCTAAAGCCTTTGGGATTGAAAATTGCGCGGCTCTCGGAATGGTAAATACTCGAAGATTTTTGTTTACAAAATTATAGCCTAAGCGGTTTGATGTAAATTTGGTCGAAATCTCGACTCAGGTGGGCAAGATATTTCATATTTTGGAGGCTTACCATCAGAAAGGCCTACCTACAAAAAATCATCTTTTTTAATTTTTAATTTTGTATTTATGTATGACAAACGCTATACTCTCCCACATAAATATATCTGTATACAGATATGTTTTAAAGTAAGTAATATCTACAAATGAAAATATTAAGTAATAAACACAACTGCATATTAGCCGTTCTTATTTTTGAATTTGTTTGAATATTTTTTGGTGGAATAACACTTTAGTTGCCATATACGGTAACACCAAAATTTTTCTCAAAACTATGTTTTTGTAGGATTTATGGTCAGTAAAAATGAAACAAATGGTCAGTAATGAATTAAACGGTCGGTAAAAAATTATAGGTGGTCAGTAGTTTATTAGAAAATGAAAAATCATTTTTTTCAAAAGGGTCTGATTCTATCTATCACGATTTGATAAGGTTAGGTAATAATCAAACATTTAAAAAAAAATAAGACTTTGATTTACTAAAATTGTATTAACTACTTTCAAATATCTTAACTTTAGAATCAACACATTTTATGTGTTTATTTTTCCTATACTTAGTCATAAATTTGCCCATTACGAACGTATTTGATAAAATTTACAAGCTATCAAACTAAAATATAATTGACTATTTATTTTAATACTGACCGTTTCATTTAATAACTGACCGCATTCATACTGATACCGTTTATAATATTTATAACTAACCATTTATTTAAATAACTGACCAAAACGTGAATTAGATACTGACCCATTAAATACAGGCCTTTTTTGTAGATGGATCCTTGTAATTACTAACACCCGATTTAAGACTGAGTAAAAATGCTGTGACCAACGATGTGTTTATAAAAATTTAGCAAGGGAATCAAACGAGTATACATCGAAGTCAATGTCACCAAGAACATAAGCTTTTACTATTTGAGTAAAACCATTATTTTAGTACATATAATATTAACGATACAATTAAAGAAAACATACGTTAAAATTAAAATGTTATGTGTCCATTTAATAATTAACGTCCACTCACTCATTTCCAACGTAACAATTAAGTAAGTTTACATAAACAATCTTGTATCAATGAGTGATGGGTGCTTCTAACTTATTATTATATTATCAAGTGAAAAATGTTTTCGCCGGTTATTATTAAAGAATTGCGTGTCTTCTAGCTAAGGTTTCGTGTTAGGTATTTGTTTAACAATTTATTTTTCCCGGCCCGTGGTGTGGCAGTCAACATCGTTGGCCTCCGTGACGTGCCGGTTGGGCTCGAATCCCTGCGCGGGCAGATTCTTTTAGTCGAATTATCCATCCTATTCGAAGACAATAGGTGTTTGCGTTGCTAAAAACCCCTTCCTACTCTTTCGATCTCAAAAGGCGGCGCCGAGCGAGTGCGGTTAGTCAACCAATTGTCTTGCTCTAGTCCTCGTATCGTTTCAATCCTTACTGTCTTCGATAAAGAGAGGTTAAGCAACTGAGTAACGAGACAAACCTTATCTTCCACATACCTTTTTCTAACAGCAATTTCTTCAACAGTGGAGGCAAGCGTGGAAGAAGCCACCAGCCCTGCCAGTTTCCAAATTAACGCCCTAAGAAATACATATTAAGCTACGAGCCAAGTAAAATCATCTAGAAACTGGCCTCGTCTATTATAAAAAAAGTAAATTTCTCAGATTTACGTAAACATCACGAGCAATTCTTGGTAATAATTGAACCTTTTTAATGATTTCAAGACAATTATTCTCGGGTTTTTCTTACGAGTTTTCCCCACACAACGCCTTCAGCTGGCAGAATCTTTTAGAAAGTCAATACTTAGGTAGCTAACATGCGGGAAAGGGAAATAAATACTTAGTCTGTATCCACCTTAGCAAGAAAAATAGCCAGAAAACTAAGAGTCCGCCTAGCGTACTCCACATATAGTTTCAGCAGGAAAAAAAATGAATAACGAGCAGTTCTCGTAGAAAAACATATTTTTATTTAGCTCATTATGCTCCACGTTGGTGGTGGATTATATATATATCTTTATAACTTTATAAAAACCTGAAACTTCTAAGCCACGTTTTTATCAAAAACTGCTAAGCAACGTTTCCTAAATCAAATCTTAATGTTTCCAAGAGCTTTAGCCGTTCATATTTCGTAATGATTTATTTTAGAGTCGGAGCTTTTTTTCATACTCTACACATAAAAAGTCTATGTTTATACATACCGGCTTTGCGGTGTACAAAATAAAATACGTTGGTTTTTCCGTTGCAAATCTCCTTACATAATACTTTTGCAGGGAAACCAGGACGTCGTATATATTATTGCACGATGTCTATTTTGTGACGGGATTTATTTTGCGTTGTTTTTCATGCGCATATAAAAAACGGCATCAAAGTTTAAAATACAAATTTTCTTCCTTTTCTTAGGTTACTCGGAAAATTAATTGCATCCATAAAATATTATAAAAATGAAGAAAAATAGTATTTCAAGTAATAGATAAGCTACAGTGATAAATAATTAGGTTTTTGAAAATGACATTTAATTGATTATTCACCTACACTTAGTGTCAATCTTCAGCAATCAAAAGCAGATAAATCTCACAGAAAATTTATCGTGCAATAATTCATCATCAAGAAAATTTACCGTGAAATAAGTTTGAATTCTACTACTCCAATTTTTGAAACCAAAAAAAAGGTTGTCACTTTGCCAATCGGCAACAGTGGTTTATACCATCAGTTTACATCTTAATTTAAAAACACAGGTAGTTTATTGAGAATTTGATAACTGATTTTCAGAACCTTTTTAAATGAATGAATTTTGTACTTTTACTTAAGTTTTTGATAGCGTCCTAGGATTCGCTTTATGGCATTTGCCGCGTCAGTTCAAGTTCATTCATGCACTTGTAATGCCTGAATATGCTGAAAGACAAAACCCATGGAAAAATACAAAAATTTAACGATTTAAAATTGATATTGAAGTTCGATGCAATACAAAATTGTATTGATTGAATTGACATTTACTTGGTAGGACTCCATTATAACATGGTGGCATAATATTATTTTCTAGCTACTTTTCCCTTGTGCGAACTTTTTTTTGACATCTTACTGTATTTTTTTTTACAATGGTAGTGATTGACTAATTCGCATTCAATTCTTGCTACTCTCACTAAGGAAGTATTGTGCTCTGTTCTTAATCACTTTATTGTTTTCCCACAAACCGTCTTAAAATATAAACTTTTAATGAAGTGCTACGAAAAAATTATCTTTCATTATTCACCGTGGATATTAAAACGAGCTTTGAGTTGCGTCAAAAGGACGTAAATGTAGTGTCATGTCTGGACCTTAACGCATTTTATGCTTGAAATAAAAGTTTTTTTACTGTTTAAGCTTCATTTTATGTAAGATATAGTGTCAACAAGAAGATGACTCCATTATTGTCTGACAATGTACTTTTAAAGTAGTGAAATTTATGAGCTTGCCAACATTTCTTGAATACTAATGACAAACGCCGAGAATAAAGGCTTTTGTATCATATTGTTGGTACGAAAGTGGTACAAAATATACATTATTTACATCGTTAATTATTTTTTTAATAATGACTATGCTGCTTCAAATTCGTACCAGTGCCAATGTGGTGTTTTTGAATTATTGAAACATATTTTTTCTGATTCGATAACTATGAATAAGCCAAGCCAATACTTAAGTGGACTGATGAAAACTTTAGAATTAAAATCAACGCAGAAAAGAGCGCGGCAATAATGTTCTCTATGGGCTTCTGATAATGCATCATTTTTCAAGCGAGACAAATCGGCCATCCTAACCTCTTAATTAAAATAAAAATGTTTAAAATTAGGTATAAGAAAATTAGACAGGGATATTGTGACCGTTAAGCCCCGTAGGGTTTAATGTTTTATGCAGTGGTGACCCCGAAGAAAAACAAAATGGCGAGCAAGCGAGAAGGGCAGCGGCCATTCAGTCGGAAGCCTTGGTCGTGGGCAGTGGGGTAGTTTTAAGGGGTGAGTTGTACGAGGGAGAAGATGGCCACGACGCTGTCTGCACTCCGGCTCCACGTGTGAGGAACCCTCTGATATCCGTCGCAAACTGCTGCCATCCAGGCCATAAGTCTTCCGTGAAGGCTAAGGCCAGTCTCCCGGGTGGAGATTGGTGGAAATTTGTGGTATTCAGGAATCGCATATCGAAATTTCCGGGAGGCCGGATTGCAGGGATCCAGGTTCAGGCCATCTCCAACTCATGTAAGTAAACTCACCCCTAATAATTACGTGAATCTAATTGTGCATATCTATGTTTGTAGGTTGTGTTTTGTAAACTAGTGCCTCGGCGATTTTCTTCAAAAATCTACCTCTATCTAATCTAATCTAGTTAATTATCGTTTAGATTAAGTATAACTTGTAATGTGTTAACGATGACGGACGTTAGCCTGAGCGTCGGTTTGAGCTTTGAGCGATATCT
This sequence comes from Himalopsyche kuldschensis, assembly GCA_028554975.1. Lineage (NCBI taxonomy): Eukaryota > Metazoa > Arthropoda > Insecta > Trichoptera > Rhyacophilidae > Himalopsyche > Himalopsyche kuldschensis. Next base: position 19,104,425 of record JAHFWI010000010.1, on the reverse strand, counting down.
GTTAGGAAGGGGGGTTCAAGTTAGAGTCGTGTTAATCTACTTATAATAAGCAGTCACCCGGGAATCCAACGGAGGGAGCTGACTTTTGCCACGTGATCGTTTCCTGGAATAAATTCGAAAGCTTGACTGGATGTCAGGACGAGGTCACGAGTGTTGTGATCCAGATGATGTCCAAGATCCGATTGCGGGGAGGGAAGGGAAACTTTGGGAGTTTTCTCGAGGTGCTAGAATCTTGTGTTTGTTTATTTTGTTAGTAGTAAAATCGTTGGTTGAACTGCCCTCCGCATGACGTCACAGTCTACCGCGCCGGACATCGTGAAGTTAGGTTAATTTGCTTTGTTGCGATTGAATGTATAATACTGTGTTTTTTGTTGTAATTTTGTTTTAAATAAATTTACGGCTGTCGAAATATTTTCGACAGCAACTAAAGAACAAATGGACTTTTTATCCGAAGTTGTAGAGACGTAACTTCCCGCCACGTAGATTTGCAGATAACGATAGGCTTTAGCGCCTAAAGCAACCTGCATTTTCAGATGGGGATGCTTTTCCTTGAAGGAAAACTGTGAAGGGGTTTTCCGAATGGCGGAAAACCTAGTAAAATCGTTACGCGGAAGTTTCGTTCTTAGCACTTCATTATAAAACATAACTTAAATTGCATAAGAATGCACAATACAGAGATCAAGTGGTCTTATACAGTCTAGTATATTGGACTTACCTTAGATAGGAAACTGAAGCTTAACGAACATACCGCGATTAAAAAACGCCAAGCTAATGCTAAAAAAGCGAAATTGTACTTTAAGCATAATGCTAGGAGCACACTTTCCCTAAAGAGTAAACTTCTTGTATATTCAGCAATAGTTCGTCCAAGTATGGTGTACGCTACACCGGTATGAGCTTTTGCTCACCAAAAACATCTTAAGACACCAGATTTTTCAAAATAAGTCATTGCATCAAATATATGATGCTCCACGGTAAGTGCGTGGCTTGCTGTAACACAGATATTTAAGAACTCACACTATTTGCGAGTCTGTTTGTGAATCCTCGTAAAAGTTTCACAAGGCAGTGTACTATCACTATCACCAACGATCTTTTTCCTAGATTATTATGACGAGAATGCATCAGAGAATCGTTATAAAACGCAAGCCAAGTAGATACGAAAAAGTAAGCTGACCTCTTGAGATGTAGCGATAGCACCCTCATATTAGAAGCGATGGGAAGGTAATCCAACTTGAAAAAAAGCACTAATCTTAGAGACGAAGGAGACTAGAAGAACTTTGATGCTAACGCGCCTTAAAACTTCTAGCTCCATCAAATAGATATCCAAAAAATAAATTTACAAGTAAGCCAGCTTAACTGATTAGATTGAAGACAATAAGGAAATATAAATGGTTTTGGTAAGACTAGTTATTTGTAGTATAACCAATTAAGGATTTTAAAGAGGGAGGGTGGAGAAGAATAAAGACGTCGCAAGCATCTTAAGATTTTGGTTAATCCATCAATCGATTGAAATATGATTGCGTATAATCTTTTATTCGGGGATTATAAAGTATTGAAATGCTTGATGGCTCAATTGAGATTAAAAAAGCTTAAAAAACTGGAAACTTATATTATTTCAAATTATAAAGAAAATAATTCTAAAACTAATTTATCGCATCTGTTGACAATATAATAACTTACTAAAGATGTGCTTGATAGAACATCAATATCTTATTAAGACCTTTCAACTTTTGCACACTGGTGTAATTTTTGCCACAGATTATCCAGGTTCCATCTTACAACAATTCAAGTGCATAAATGAACTCGAAAATAATTTAAGTATACACCATATCGTTGTTGAAAAATTGTGGGTTCAGATTTTGCTGAAATTCAGTAAACAAGCACACATCATGATAATCTTTTTAATGTAAAAATATTAAAAGCCCAAATTAATAAAGTATTATAAAATCACATTTATCGTTTCATCAAAAATACATATGCATTTTATTAATTATATATTGCACATCCAATCAGTCAATTAATAAAACAAAAAAAAATGATTACATTATTAAAACATTGTAATTTGAAAGGCTTATAAATTTATGTTGAACCAGCCTATGTACATAAAATTCCGTTGAACAAAATACCTGAATTATGCTGAAATCTCAAATCATAAAATTTGATTTCTTCAAAGAGGGTGAAAATTTTTCATGAAATTCCTGAGAAGTGAAGTGAGCCAAGTGGATTTTTTTTAAATAATGAGTCAAATGCAGTATCATATTATTCCAGTCTAAAAGTATCATACAGTTGTAGTTAGATTGATAAAAACACACTGAAATAGTTTTTTTTTTTCAGAAAATAAAAGTATACTAGGCTGACTTTACCTCTCAAGGGTTCATATCTTTGAACATAACCTTCGATATATTAATCAAGAAGACATGAAAACAGTAACGTAATAATTAAACTGACCATTTTTTCTGAAGATGGTTTAAGTTCATTTGTGTATTTTAAATGACTAAATATGACGTAAGGCGAAACCATAGCAACAAGGATCATGGAAAAGTAAAAAAATAAGGGTTCAAAAAAAGTAATCAAATTATTAATTCAGGTTCATCCGTGCCAGTGAACTCGAGGCAAAAGTTGAACTAAAATATAAAATTTAATATTAGAAGTATTTTTAAAATATCCGTAAACATTTAGTTTTTTTTATTTTGCTACAAAAATACACATCGAATGGAAAAAATGTTGGCTTTTCAGGTAAAAAAGATGATACATAAAAGCAATTTGACCTGCAAAATCGAACCCCCATAAATTCAATCTCACGTTTGAAAAGTCCACCTTTATTATATAATAAATATTAACTATTGATTTTTCGGAACGTAATTCTATATATCACTGTGTTTTGTAGTGAAATGGTCAAGATTTTTGTGATTCCGGTCATGTGGTGGTTTATCATGCTATTGGGCTTTTTTCTTTTTCGGTAGCGATAGTCTCTGGCTCAAATCTTCGCACGGGCTCTTTTATTGAATGATCTGTCAATCGACTACGGATTTCAGTTAAAGTTCATGAATGTTAATCAATTTTTACGAATTGAGGGTACCAAATAATCATTTCTCAAAAAAAGCATTTTTCTATTACAAAAGTATCATTGTTATGTTTTCCTGCTTCACAAAAAGAAGTTGTTAACAAACATTAATTATATAATTGCACCTAAACCCAAAAGATCATCTTTTTCGATTGTGGAATTTGAAGTTTGAAATTTTTAAATCGATATGTCTAGGTATATTAAATATTATATAAGTTGATTTTTTAATTATACAGTGTAAGAATTAGTGTTTAAATACATCATTTCTGTGATGATTCATTATTCCCGATAAACACTTGCTTATTTAATGAATCGATTAAAATTAATAAAATAACTACATTCAATGGTTTTGGCGGTAACAATAATTTTGTTTATTCTACGTAACACATAGTGACACAAGTTTTGCATACTTAAGAAGCATCTTCAAACTTACTTTCGAAAGATTACCTTAGAAGTAAGGTTACAATTGATTTTAATATTCTTTTATTTTATTGATTTTTCCTTTCACGGGATGCAGAAAACTAAGACAAACACACACAGCTCAAGCAAAACATACACTAAAAATGAATAATTAATGAATTGCATTCATTTTAAAGGTTTATTCCAATTGCAAATAAATTAATTAGTGGTGTCGTAGTAAAAATAATATTTAATAATAAAACAGTTCTGTTGGTTCTTTTATTAAACTGCTTGGAAATTTAAGTGCATCTATAAATTTTAAATATAATAAAATTTGCAAAATGAGTCGTCAAGCTTGGTTTTTTACGATTTGGTCTTTTACAGAGAAGAATTATCAATGAGTTTTTGATAAAATATTTTGTCAATGTTCACTTTTTACCAAAAAATAATTATCAGAGATAGATCGCAAATTATCGAACTCAACAAATCAAAATACCCATGTGAAAATTCGCAATCATTTTCCTGTGCGAACATTTTATTCGAAAAACTTTTTAGATTAACAATACGCTGAGTTATGGCTTTTGGTGTCAAGCAAGCTAGGCTTCCCAGAGTTCACAGTGTTTTGTTCGGGGGAGATTATAAAATGAGTTTATATTATAAATAGGGGATGGGTGCCTAACTGCAGCAGGCTGATAACCGAATTCTCCAATATAGGTGGCCTTTTACGACCCGGTAAACAATTTTTGCCACGAACCTTTTCTACCCTACAGCGGTCAGACATTGTATTATTGCAATTTGATAATATATACGACCGGTTTTGATACAAAAATGAATTTATTTATGCAAAAAACGTCGGTGTACGTTTCGATTTTTTTAACGTAATATTTTCCGTCCGAATTTTTACTAGGCTTGTGTTTTATACGTTAAACAATATGCGCTTAAAAAAAAATATCATTATATTCAAAATGATAGTTATACTTCATAATTTCTAGCACGGTGAAAAAATAGCAAGTCGGTTTTACAAAAAATATCTAATGCATTGATTATAGGTATTTTGGCTTACGCTTTCATTAGAACTATTCTTTCTATTAGTGATATTAACTACAAGTTTAATCTTTTCTATCTCCACTCCCTTCAAAATTCAGTGGCTAAGCAACGAATTAACAAGCAGTTCTTGCAGATTAAATAAATTCGTTCTATTGGTGCTATTATTTTTTAATAGTGTGTTAGCCGAAATAGCTATCAATTTTAAATTTTATAATTTTTGTAGAACTAGAATACATTGCTATTATTTCACCGCGTAATAATGGAGCTCTACAAAGAAAATGTTAATTCAATCGAGTCGAAATTAATTTGCGTGATCGAGTGTCAACGTCGTTGGTTTCGGATACGCAGCTCACGGGTTACAATCTCGTTTGCACACGATAGAGTCTCACTCAACAGAATGCATCTGCGATAAGTACTCTTTACTCAGTTGTTCAATCACTATTTTTCCGAGAACGTAGGTATAGAAAGAACATAAATAGGGATTATATAAGAACTCTCGTTACGTCCTGTATTTAAGATCGTATGGGTGTTGCTGGAGGTGTTTTTGGACAACACAGAGACCAAGTTGGATACCATCCGTTGTGTATATGCAGCCTATGTATTGACATAGAAAAAAGAATTTACCCCTCACATTCATGGCCCGAGCAGATCTGCACGGGACTTATTTTGAATTATCTTATCTTAAAAAAAAAAAAAAAAGAATGACTTGGAGTGACTAGCTCAGCCACTGAAATCAGTTTGTACAAAGTATCTGGTATACAATCCGTATACTGAGAGCCCGTCGTGTTAGGCGAGTATATTGATTCTAGTGAAAATGTATATATGTAAATATATGTCGATCCTCAAATAAATTTGATTTTTTTTCAAGTGCATTTAAGTTAGACTTAGTTGTAATCAAGTCAGCGTAGCCTATTGGGCCCGTGTGAGGACGGACCACAGCACAACACATTCGCCCATGTTTCTGAATAGAAATTAATAATTTTATTTAAAAATGAAACTACCCAGACTGGGATTAGACTACACGACGGAAGCCAACAACGCTGAAAAATCAACATGATACATAATTGTTCTTATCCTTTCTGTGTTTAACGACACAAATTTATTGATGACGTCTTTTTTTAAGAAATTTCAACTATTAGTAAAAACGTTTTGGTTTATCGGAATCGACAAGGGTATGACAACTAACCAGCCCGGTACGCTTGAGTGTGAAAGGTAGGCTTAAAAGCTCCTAAGTTCGCTTTAGCAAAGTGATGAATAAATTACATAAATCTCATAAATATTATATTATTCTTGGGTTTTCCGGCAAACTGTTATAAAGTTTTCAATTAGTAGACACCTACCTTACCAATATTAAAGTTGGAAACGCGAAATTATGATTCAATTTAAATTGGAGTAAAATATTTAATTTGTGTTTAATACATTAAATATGTAAAATATTCTTTTTGGTGCTGTAGAAAATAAATTCACGAAACCGTTGCTAATATTTATTCATTGTTTACATACATTGTTCTTTTTACGAATTCTCTAATTATAAAAAGAAATTTTATTTATGATTTTTTTTTTAAACTTATTCAGCCATGCAATAGCCGTGCTTCCCAAGCTGGGAGCCTCAAAAATTTGATTTTTTTGCAGGTGGCCGCGGACTATTTTTTTCACCATGATTACCTTGAACATGTTGCTAAGCATAATGAATTTATTTATTTAAATTGGTCCGTTTCCAAAATACAATAAAATAGCTACAGTTACAAAAAAAAACTCCACTATTATTCCACATATCTTTCTACTACATATACGGGACACGTGTTTCGCTTTTTTCATATGCATCTTCAGGCTCACTATCTCAAAGAATACTTAAATAATAAAAACTCGTGTCACTAATAAAAGCACAGAACGTGGATTTTTTTTAGTTATTTTAAACTTTATTTTAGTTTGAAGTTCCACAAAGCCAAAAAAATTATTTCTAATTTTTTTTTCAGAAATAAATTTCACTTATTTAACCATGCAGTGGCCGTAGTTATGTAGTTGAAGGAGTGCTTCCTAAGCTAAACTTGTTTTTTTTGCTGACGGCCGCGGATATTTTTTTTCAGATTTAGAGGGCCCTTGCAAGTAAAAGTTAGGGAAGCATTGTGTTATTAAGTGAACGAAATTTAAAATTATACCATCGTACATCTTTCCATGCACAATAAAGTTATTTAATAAAAAAAAATCGTTTTTACAATTAAGATTAAATTATGAGAATTGAAAGTGTTAATAAATTTATATTGATTTTAAACATTTATCTAAATTATAGCATTGACCTCTGTCACCTGAGATGTGTTTCGAAAGGATGAAACATGTGTCATAATAAGTTACAACCAGAATATAAAATTAATATTTAAATACCTTCATTTGAAATAATCACTATACATTTGCTTGTTATTGTCAATTTTGTCGCTGTCAATATTTTTATTGTTCACCTACGTTGCCAAACTTTTTAAAAAATTTGTCCTGTATTCAATAAGTCTAATTATTTTAATCCGAAGAATTTTTTTTAATAATGAACGCTGAGAATGTTCTTAAAAGTGCTTTTTATAATAAATGTCTCTTTTTTCAGTATTAAGCGAGGTCATATAACTGTTAAGCGAAAATGATTAATTGTCATACTTTAAATGTCTCTATATGGTGTTATCTCATTTATTATCACAATGAAGTCATATTTTATTTGATAAAAACTCACTGGCAAGCTCATTAAATCCATGAAAGGTCATAGAGCGAGACACATATTGTTACCTTACTTTGAAAAGGAACTAATTGATATTTTTGCCTAAAATGACCTTTTGGTCGGAAAAGTTTGTATTTACCGCATTCTATCATATGTACATATATATGAATTTCAGAATTATCTATGGTTGAATAACGGAGTTGCACTGCATCTGCACACTTTTTTTACTAAATTTATTTGACAAAGCTCTAAGATTGCCATCAATATTTTCATCATTCGATCTTTATGATCATTATTTGTCCGCAAGAGTTAAATTGAAAATATGCTTAAAATAAGTATTTTGAAACATTTTTACTTGTTCATTGTTACACGTGAATTTTAATCATTTGAAAAAATAGACGCTCATATCTCAAAACAGTGCAGAGCAAAACCTTTTCAAAGTAAGGTATCGATAAAACAATTTTATACTTTTTTAAAAAATCATTTCAATTCTTAATCGAAAGGGAGTTATATACATAAATAACAAAATAAAATTGTACTAACTACACATTCAATTTATTTATATCACCACTGATTTTGCTCATCGCGATGAATTAAACCGTTCCTGATCTAAACAAATTCAATGTGGAATAAGTATTCAATATATTTAATTATTATTATACCTAATGCCATTCCACCAAGTATTGACAACAAACACCTTGAAAGGGAGCATTTTAATTTGCGATCGTAATGTGTAGTCGATGATATCTGTCATATTTTTTTCCAATCCGCCATACATAGAGAGTGAATCTAAAATAATAGCTCGGGATTTTTTTTTTAAATATTTGTATCAATTTACAATTTGTGTACCTTTACTTATTCAAGTCGTGTTGATAAATTTAATATAATCTTATCAATACAAGTCTTAGCATGTTCATTTGTGAAATCTCTGAAAAATTTCACAAGGCACTGTAACCCGACGATCTCTTGCCTGCCGATACGAAAAGGCATTAAAGACCGAGAGCCTTTCTTCTCGATGATCCTCTATTGGTAAAAACAATAAGTAAGATGACCTCTTGAGCTGTACTTATCGCGCTTTCCTGTCAGCAGCGATGAGATAGGAATGCAATCTTAATATTAATTTTGAATTGTTTGAATTTTGTACTTTTCCATGAGCTTTGTCGCTAAAGACCCGGTTTACGCCTTTCGGCATCTTCAGACATTTAAAGGCAATCACTGGCACGAGATCCGCGTCGTTAGTGAAAAAACTCATGGAAAAGTACAAAACTCAAACAATTCAAATGTAATATTGAAATTCTATCAAGCACCTTCAGTCGCCCTTCTTAATTTAACTTAAAAGCTTGACGGGAAGAACTTTGACGCCTTTCCTTGTTAATTGAATATTGACGTACAGAAGCAGCTGTTGAATTCAATTCTTGCAATATTCTATCAATTTTCTTCGATAAATCTTACACGTCTATACAGTGTTTGAAATTGCATCTTACGTTAAGCAATCACTTACACCTGCCCAACGTTGTCTGTCATATCAATCGCTTGTTCAAAGGGAATATCAAGTGACAGGTGGACTATTTGATATGAATTGATAGAAGATTGTATATTTGGATCATAGTTCACAAAAAGGTATATATAATATAAAACCATTCCAAGACTTAAATAAAGCGCTAAATTTCATATAAAAATGTTTCAAAAAACTGTATTTAAGATATGTAAGTATAACAATTCATGTATTTATTATACATAAGAAATACTCGTTATTTGCTTTTAATATTCCAAAAAGATGCAGTAAAAAAAGAAGCCAAATCATGAGTAAATTTAAAGATACTTAGTGTTTTTAACAATTTTTCACAAATGAATACAAATTGTTTTAAAAAAATGAGCATCGTTTTAATCAATTGATATAAAAAGTGCCTGTAAACATAATTCGATTTGCTGTTTTTCAGTTACATATGTATATATCTTACAGTGAAACTATATTCTCAGTGAAAATTTATCAAGTAATAGATTTGTATGACAACATGATTATTGGCCTAAGTCAATGATTTCCTGGTCTAAAATTTTGTTTGCTTCAATTAAACAAAATCAGCAAGTAGTCCCTTTCATAAAAAGAGAACCAAATTAAAACACAGACAAACATTGGGCTGAAGATAGGGCGGTCAAATTTAATTTCAATGACAGCTAGGAGAAGAATACATTTTCACTGAGAAAACAGTTTGACTGTAACATATATAATGCCACCGGATCCAAAATGATATGTTCCGTTGTGCCAAAGAGACAAGTTAATCGGGATTTGTATCCACAAAGATATTTCAATACGTAGCTCTTTTATAAATTTAAAGAACACATCATTTTTTTTTCTATTAACAAAAAAATCAGAAATCCAAGGCAGCGTATTTTTAGATAGTGAAAAGACAATTTTTACGGTAAAAAAATTAGTCATATGTATGACTGGGGAAAGCTGTATTTTGGCACTCCTGAAAATGAAAAGTAGAGAAAAGTGAAAAAGTTTTGTTTTGTTTAACGATCGTTTTTAGTTTTCGATTAATTTCAATTTAAGTCCACAGTTTGCGAAAACTTTAAAAAATAAGGACATATAAATTTACTAAAACCTGTATAATTTAATATTATCTTATGATGTAAAACATTCAATTTTAAACAAAATCATTCGAAAAACGGTTAAAATATTGCCAAATTCATTTTTGACCAATTTTATTACATTAAACGATTGACTGTATAGTCATGTTGTTCTTAATTGAAAACACAATGCGAAAAAAAATTAAGTCTATCGATAAAACTAGCAATTTACGCGTGAAACACAAAATGTCATTTACTGCTTGCTTTGCAAAGTGCTAATATCGGTGTTTGCTTTTAGGCGCCTCATATTTTTGATTTTAATGTTTCATAAGCACAGTTGTTAAAACCTTGATTAAATTTTGCCTCTCATTAAACAGACGGTAAGTACGGTTTGCACTAATCGGTTTTGGTCAGTATTTTAGACTCAAAGTCAATGATAATACTTATATACATAACGTATACTCACTAATAACCATAAATTTATCTGGCTTACGGATTGTAGGTAACGTAATTTGATTTAAAAAAACCCATTTTGAGTACTAATTCCACATAAGACATATTGAGATCAGGACCGTATTCTCTCATTCATCATATATCAATTGATATAATTAGGTATTTCGACTGAGGGTGCTTGATGGAATTTCAATGTCAAATTTGAATTTTGTACTTTTCCATGAGTTTTGTCGCTAACGACCCGTATCGAACTGTCAGTTCAAGTACATCCGTGCACTTGGAATTCCTGAAGATGCCGAAAGGTGAAACCCGGGTCGTTAGCGACAAAACTCATGGAAAAGTACAAAATTCAAAAAATTCAAATATATCAAGTGTTTTTAATAAAAAAATATTTTGTTTTTCAATTTAAAAAAATGTTTAAGGTTATTTCCAATAATGTTGTACCCTGCTTTGAAAACTTTAAGGATTTTCAACACTAAGCTTGTCACTAGCTCTGAATATGACGTTTGATTTATACATTTTATTTTCTATTCATCAGGGTTTCCCAAGCTTTGTTCCACTGAACCTTAATAGATGTCCCGCTACTATTAGGAAAGGTTTTATCCACTGCATCCTATTCAAATGTCTTCTACTTCAAATTAAAAGGCGAATGATGATCAATATAATAATTACAATCTGGGAATGGAATCCATTTTTCATGACAGATTAACCAGTAGACTTAATCACAAGTGACTATAAAAATCTTAATGAATAAATTAGCGACTCTGACTTGAAACAAAAATACAAAGATCAAACTTGAAAAGATTTATGGGTGAGTTGGTTAGAAAAAAACCCCAAGTTTTCGAAATAAGCTATTATTATTTTACTTCTGTTTTCTACAACATAATTATGCGAAGCCACAGCTGATATTAAAATATAATGCAAGTTATCAATGTTTTCCTGATATCAAGAAGATATGCAGTTCGAGGTAATTGTGTGCTATATTTTTTCATATTTTTATGTTTATACTATATTTAAAAATAATTACAAATTAATTAAAATTACCAAACCTTAAGGGCTTCGTCACTCTTAAGGTGTTCACTGTCAATAAATTGTTAGACGGCTGTATATTTAAAAATAATTACACATTTTTTGTACTAATTTCACATACGATTTATTAGGATCAGGACCGATTTCGCTCATCACGAGAATCAGTATACAGATACATATAATACTTAATATCACTCTAACAAAGTGGCTGAGCAAGTCACATTTTCTTTTTTATTTTCTTTCTATTTTTCTTCTCTTTAAGCACCTAAGTGCATGGTTAAAAGATCAGACCCGTGCAGCTCTGTCTCGGGCCAAGTAAGTGAGGAGTAAATTCGTTTCTTTGCTTGATCGTATAGCGTTATGGAAGGCGGCTGTGAAAAACGGCTGCACACACATAACGGAAGGTTGGTGGGCAGTATTAGGGAGTACAAAAAAAGATTCAACTATTTTTCCGTACTACGGACAGCCAAAAATTCATAAGACTGGCACTCCGTTGATATTGCGAACATCTGAATTGAAAGTCCATGTTATAGAAGTGTTTTAAAATCCAATGAATAGGAAAGAACTCTTGCAAAAATAGTTGAATCTTTTTTTGTACTCCCTAATACTCTGTCACCAGCCGCCACTGGTGGTGGGAGAACCAACTTGTTCACCCAAATATATAATCATCAACTGATAAGAAAGAAGTTTCATTAAAATTTTCGAGATTGCAAAGTGTTCCAATTTCAGAAAGAAATTGGGAAACCCTGCTCAATTCAAATAGTATGGCAACAAAGAAAAACTGGAAATATAAAAGGACGAGTTATATGTATAAGAGCATTTATTTAAAATGAGATCTGTGAAAGTTTTCCAAATATTTCATAGTTTCTTGGCAATCGAGCATAAACCATTTACACTTTATCACCAAAATTATAACAGTGTTACAGTATGGGATGAAAAAGTCACAAAATAATTTCACAGATACTGGTATTGTTCTGCGACACTACGAAATAATTTCCTGCTTAATAACATTTTCCAACAATGAAAAAAGATGGCTTTTTTTCAGAGTACGCCATTTATCAACTTCTATGACGAAACTTTACAAATTGGCACCACATAGCTTATGGAAAATCTCATTATATGTAAGATTTGAGGTACAGTAAAACTTGTATACATTTTGTAAGAGCATGAAAAATAACTAGTTTAACAAATTGCTAAATTCCGAACGCGAATCGTGCTTTTTTTTTCACGTTTATTTTTGGTGCTTTTTTGTCGTTTTCGTGGTAACGAATACACCTAATTGACCATTTGTCGATGTTTTTCAAACGGCAAACACTTTTACAGAAAAATGCTATCAAAATATTTTGATTAAAAAAGTTTTATATTTCTTTCATTCTTACTGTAATTAATGCTCTTTGAAGAGATTTTTTAAATTGGGAATTTTGGTTGATGGTGTTTTAATATCAAATTTGAACCGTTTGAAATTTGTGCTTGACTTTTTGAAATGCCTGAAGATTCCGTAAGGCGAAACCTATCTTTAGCGATAAAACTCATGGAAAAGTACAAATTTAGTAAAAGATTAAAATACAAGAAATAGCTTGAAAGGATGGCTTTTAATAATGAGCTGTACCAAAAACGTGATCACCGTATAAAACGATTTAAAGGCATTTAAAGAAGTTAAACAAACTGAGTAAAAGAAAGCATTTAAAATTATTGATTTAACTATTAATCCAATTGAAAACCCTTAACTTGTGACTTGGTTTTTTTCTTGTTTTTTAGGAAAAAAAAGGCTTTTACAATTATCAATTAAATTGGCATTTCCTTAAATTCTACTATAATGCTAACACCAACCGTGAAGTCACCATTCATCAGAGCATTACAAAAGGCTTATGCAATTTTACCTGAATGCACACCAGTATAAACTTATTTATGTTCAATATTTTTTATCATTTCAATAAATATCTAAAATCAATTCGTCACATTATGAATTACTATTTGTTTTTCAATATACAATTATTATATTAGAAAAGATGGAATTGGTGCCTCTTCTACGCCAGTATATAAAGCTAAGTTAATATTAGCTTAAACATTGTTCTGATAAGAACGTAAGCCTAACAATATACATATTATCATATATTTTGTGTAGAACTGAAAAGCATATACGACTAGCATGTTTTATTCTGCAAGACGAAAATAGTGTGGACGTAAAATATCAGTACTGGCTTAATTAGTGAATCTGATAAGTTGTAAATGTATGTTAAATATTGGATTTCTATTCAATATTCATATTATTCTTGGTAACATATTTTTTTTACAATATAAATTGTTTGTGTAAGTGTTTTTTATTATAATTACAGTTTTTATTCAAAACTGTTTATAATACTCCCATGCTAAGAAAACAAAGTGTCAATTTTGAAATTATTGTTAAGTAGTATTTATTTCTATAGTGAGATTGACTTTGCTCTAAAGCTTATATGTGTTAAAGAGAAAAGCTTTTTAAAGGAAACACTCTAAATGTCAAATTGTAGAAAAATATATAACAACCTATTTTACTTCCTCCATCAACCTTATTCCTGTACCTTTTGTTCCGACACATATATAGCTTGCAGCACCTTTTTATTTCGAAAAAAAAATGTTCAAAAACCCTTAAAAAATTTGTGTGGGTCTAACAAACAATAAAACCACTTTTAGTTATATACGTATTGAGAATTTCACGACTTAAATACAACCAGATACGAGGTTAAATCATTACAGGATATTTTTTACTTTATTTGTGCTCTCAGTTGAGATTTTAACGAGGGTTGGTATGTGCCAAGCATTGCGCATTCTATAGGGATGTTTCCCTTTCAGAAATTGTAATATTGACATTTTGGAAATAATTTATTGACAGCGAACTAGCTTTCAACACAAACCGGATAGTTTTCACCAATTTCTAAAATGATCAATTGAATTTTACATGACCCTGAAGCCTTATTCTTACTATGGACTTTCCAATGCTGCTGCTATTTTTAAAATATTGAAATTTTATAGGCTATTTAAAAGTAAATTAACTTTCTGGTAACACTTGTTTTCATGGCTACATTGTAACATATTTATATAACTAATAAAACCAATTTAAAGACGAAAGCGACGTCTTAAATTAATGAATTGCGCCCGATGGCCAAGGTGTGTTACCTGTGTGCTGTGTTGAAGGTGATTGTATTAAAGAAATCAATAGATCGATAGGGGAAGGATAGTTTTAAGCTCTGGCGCAAAAATTAGAGGTGCTCAACAAAGGTTTGGGTACACATATACCTAAATAGCGCCATGAATCAAATAATTATCAAAAAAATCTCGTCTGTATTGAATGTCTTTCTAAATGTGAACTATTTCAGAATTTGAGAAATATATTTAATATTATCAGTCAGTCGGCTGGCTTTTTTGTGTAGATTAAATATAAATTGAAAATTAATACATGATGAAAAATTTCTAAAACAGCATGATTGAGTTACAGCTAACGATACTATTACATAGCTACGTAGATCTGAAAAAATTCTAATTATGGATTTATACATAAAATCATATGATATAGTTGTTGTTACTTGAATTTTATTTAAGCAATGCAAGGTGCTTGATATATCTGACTAATTTTAAAATTTAATTATATGGAGCAGAGCTTCCTAAAATGGTGGCCGCAAAAAAAATGTTTTTTTTCAGGAGGCAGCGGATTTTTTTAAGATTTAGAGGGCTTTTGTGGAGGAATCATAGTTAAGAGGATCAATAGTTATTTCAGAAAAGGTAGAATTTCGAGTCAAATTCGAAGAAATATATATAAATATTTCAAGTAAATTCTTTTAAAAAAATGAACACTTGAGACCTAACCTAATCTGAAACTTGACTTTACTTTACAAGTGAGCCATGCCGGGGAGGGGACACTCTTCGCAGTTCGATTATTTGTTTCATTTGTTTCATTTGACCCAATTAAGTAGGTACATATGTATTGTAACATTATAAAACGCTTCTAACAAAAGCGTAATTTATTTCAAATATTTGTCATTTCAAGCCAATTAGTTTCAGGTCATTGCTTTGTGAAAAAAAATCTGCGTACCATATTATCATGGTATTGGTTAGTGTGAGTCACATCCCTAGTGTGGCGGGACAGGTATTAAATTTTGTTTGCAAAGGTTGGAATAAGCATGCAAAAAATGGTAAAGGCTTGATTTAAATTTAAAAATGGCATAAAAAGGCCAGCTATCTGTTCGTTTGCCGAAAAAAAGCAAACAAACATGCAAATGCGGCTGTTTAAGCCGAGGTACGATTGCTCGTGTGAAAGGAAAATTAATTTAATTACATGCTCACGCTATACTAATAATAACGCACAAACATACATATATCAGTTATTTTAATACGACACGTAGCCATTCTTGTTAATTATGCTCGTTTATCACAATTAAACCAATGGTTAATTTTTTTCAATTTCAAAAAAAATACGCAAACAAAATGGAAGCCTGTTTATTAATTATTATTTGTAACCAAGTGTTACACTAAAGAAAAAGTTTCGGAAGCCCTTTTTTAGAAGATATGAGTGATCAACAAGCAAAAAACGTTTATGTCAACTTTGCAAATGTAAGTGGTAAGTGTTCGTCTTAGTGTTATTTAAATAATTCATTTTACTAAAAGTCTATTTTTTCCATTATATTGTATTTTGAATTAAGAACAGTTAGGATTTTTTTCGAAATAATCACTTATTGTCATTAATATATAAACGAAGTAAATTTGGACACATCGGCTTTTATAACATGGCTTTACCAAGCTTGATATTAATGTTCAAAACCACTATGTATAATAATAAAATCAATTTGTCAAAACTAATACTATATTATTTGAATATAAAATAAGCATGTATTGTGTACCGCTTTAATGCCAGTATTTAAAGATAAATAAATGTATGCGAAGACAAATTTCTGACGAGGGTGTAAGCCAAAATCTATATCTTCTATCTATCTATCTATATATATAAAAATGAATGTCTGTATGTATGTCCGCTATGGACTACTAAACCGCTCGACCGATCGATGTGAAACTTTACAAATTTATTGAGTGCACCCCCGCGATGGTTTCTGGCCTACCAACCCCTCCCCCCAACTACCCCCCAACCTCCCCCCAACCACCCCCCACCCAATTTTTTTTTTAAACTTTAAGAATTTTTCGAGTTCACTTCTTCGAAGGTTTTGGCATAACCCCCCCCCCCCACCATACGCTCCCCAAACCCCACCCCGCCAAACAATCCCCTCCCCCCAAAAATTGATATCGAATTTTTACAAATTTCTCGAGTACACTTCCGCGAAACTTTCTGGCGTACACTCAAATTGAATTGAATATTTGTGTAATGTCTTTCCTTCAAATTTATTTTAGTTACTGGCGTAGCTACGCGCGCAGGGTACAGCTAGTTTATTAATAAAATAAACTTTCATGGTGTTTACTGTCAATACTTGGTGGAATGGCATTATAATACAAATGTTTTATTACTTTTATTAAAAACTCTTGAGATACTTTAATTTGTGTATATAAACGATACAAACTGTTTACTACGCGTCAGTTCAAGTACATCCATGCACTTGAAATGCATGAAGATGTCAAACTGCAAAACCCGGATCGTTAGAGAGAAAACTCATGGAAAAGTACATAATTCAAACGATTCAAACTTTATTTTATATAATTTTTATAGAACTGAAACACAATGCTATTTTTTTACAGGTTCATAATGGATTTCCGCCAACTAAATTAAAATTTTGAGACATAATATACATTAACTTCATAAAATAAAAAAAGTTTAAAAATAGTAGAAGAAAGCAGGGGTGGAGGTAGAAATAAAATCCCTTAGCTACATGACCTCTGTAAGTGGTTTTATCTTAAAGGCGTAGGTGATCTAATACGATTGGCTGGGGGTAATAAGTTTGACCGTAATTAAGTCGCACAACCTTTTATGGGACAATGGCCACTCACGTGAAGAAGACCTCAATGTACCCACTGAAAAAAATAGCTATTCAGGTAACTTTTCCTGAAAAACATACGAGCCGACGGAGATCAAACGTGACTTTTTAATGTTGATTCGAGGCAGTTGCAAAATCCACAAGATTTGGCTGTTTGGCATCTTTTGAACAAATAAATGTTGTTTTTAATGAACCGGTGACACGCGCCCTATTATTGCTGATTGGGCACGGAAACCAAATTGGTTTGTAGCGTAACGTGAAGCTGTCTCTAATAAATCCTAGCTACCATTCGAATGCTCAAACAAATACTTTTATATGTTGGTTTTCTGAGTTTTCTAAGTCCAATGAAATAGATTTATTATCTGATCGACAGAATAAAAACCAGTTTTGATGATATTATTGATTATAAATCTCTATACTGTCCTTCCAATGAAGAAGGCAGAACTAGCAAAATTTCTGAAATTGAGCTACGAATTCCAATTGCTTAATATTTTTGAAAGCTATATATGGTGCTCACTTTTATAGCAGTAAACTAACTTAAAAGGTGGACATCTGCTAAAAGTGCACGAGTGTCTTAGCAGAAATGCTTCAACTCTAGTTTTTCAAAGAGGCAGTCAATGGTTGTTCGATAGTAAATTTGTTCATTTTTTTCATCAACCGCTTTTTATAAACTTTAAATACTAAAACTTCACGTGCTATTTTTCCCAAAAGTTTAATAGTCACTTACTGCCTTCTTGCTTAGAATGACCACATTCTTTACATTAGTGGACAATATAAAATAGCTAAATCTTTTATGCAAATAACAACGTTCGAATTATCAATACAATTGCAATAAAAAAATTTTGATGATAAATGATAAATGTCAATTCTTGGTGTAAAGCAATTTTTAAATACATGTGACACAAAAAAATGAATTATTATATTCCACATATATTATGAAAAATATTACGACCGGTTTCCCTCATCGCCAACATTGTCAACTTAGATAAAAAAAAAGTCAGTTGGCAATGCCTGCGATGAGCGAAACCGGTACTGATCTAAACATAATATATGTGGAAGTCGTACAAAATGGATGAATTTAATTTATTTTTTATTAATTAATTAATTAATGAATTAAATATGGATTAAATATTATCAATCAATACAGTTCCTAGTGAATTTTCATCATTTATTTTATTCTTGTCGATAAACATGGAATGATATAATAATAATTAAGATGAACTCTTAAGCGTCGATAGCTGTATATGCTTATCATGGCAAAACAAAAACGCACAAGAGCCAAAATTGTCTCCGAAACAAAAAGCAATAAAATACAGCCAGTGCCGCCAATACTCCAATCTAACCAAGTCTCTTTCGCACAAGCATTTTTCAGTCGAGATTGAAAAAATATATGGCGTAAAACAAATCATTTATTGGTATTGCCGCACGTTTGCATGACAAGCATAAGCTAAAAACCAAATTTAGATTGAGTTCTAGTCCGGCAATGTCCATCGGAAATCGCACGGTAGGCTGTTTTAAATTATACCGATATTTGGTGGGCCGCACACATAAATAAAAAACCTATCATTTTACATATCTTTATGAGTCTTGCTTGGTTAAGTATATATAATGCTGTATATTTGTATTTATTATCGGTTGATAATGATCGCGATAAGTGAAACTGGTCATAATCTAATGTGGAATAGGTACTTAAAATGTGTTATTATAATTATTGACAGTAAGCCCCATAAAAGTGAAAAATTTGCTCTATATCTAATTGAAAGTTTCGACTGAAGGTTCTTGGTAGAATTTCGATATCTTATTTAAATGTGCCATGAGTTTTGTCGCTCACTTCAGTCAGTTTAAGTCCATTCGTGCACTTTATATGCTTGAAGATTTCGAAAGGTGAAACCCGTGTCGTTCTAAAATTCTTAGAAATGTACATAATTCAAATTTTACTTTATGATAATTAATGTCACATTTATTTGTTTTATTTATATTTAATTAAGGCAAAGCAACTTATTAAAATAATATCTTATTAGAATTTTCCAAGTATACTTACACTTTTTTTTTTTGTTTTATTGTATTATTAAAAATATATATACATATACTACAAAGAAAGCGTAAAGCTCCAAAAAGCTCGTGTGTTCAGCAAAGCTAGTCTACTAGGTGTGCTTAGTTCCTTAGAATTTAATAGGTTTCATATCAGTTATTGAGTATTTATAATATACCAGTCATTGTATTAGAGATAATTGATATCTTTATAATACAAAAAAGTAAATCTGAATTGGACTATGAATTTTGCTAAGCATGCGTTAATCTTTATTCAATGCCAAATTTACCTTTAAAAACATTTTATTTACAGTCGCAAAAAATATGTTTTTAAATCATTCATTTCATTTTTATTTGAATCTTATTTTGCATGAAAAGCATTTCATAAATACTTACCGTTCATTTAATAAAACAACTAGTATTGCTACCCGGCGTCGCTCGGACTAAGCGACCAATAATTATTTATTGTTATATCATTCCACATAATTATATCACAAAATCTAACATCCAAAATAGAGTTAAAATAAAAACACAAACTTTATTTAATTTGATGACAGCCCCATTCTCGCCCATTAAAATGTCCAAATTCAAGGAAAAAATCTAATTTGCTGTCAAAGAAATGTCAAATAATACCTTCACGTAAATAATAAACATTATTATTAATAATAAAAGCCGGGAAAAGTTCAGTGGAAGACTAATTTATTACATTTTGACTAAATGTCTTCGCCGATAAACATTCAAACATATTTTCTTTCATATTCGTTTTTATGGCAACTTAATGACCAACAATGCAAAAGGGAATTACAGACCCACAGACATACATACGTTGTTTCGGTTTTATATATACGATTTATATTTACCGGCAAAAACTTTGGTTTCTTAATTCTGTTCTGGGAAAGCTTTACTTAGTAAAAAGCTACTTTTTTTGACGTTTGTGAACTTTTACAATAGTTCTTTTTGATATCGACAAGAAGATACCTAAATTAAATCCATTTTTTAAGATTTTAGCAAACGAAAAATCATAGTTTTCTTTAATTAATAAAAAACGTTATCTCAAAATTACAGCACGAATATAAAAGTGCAAAGTCTTTTAAAATCAGAATTATTATAAATGAAAATTTTACAGCCTTCAGCCTGACTAACGCTTAGGTAATGAAATTCAATCTTGTATTTTTTACAGCGGGGAAAAATATATTTTTCTACAAAATTCAATATTTTGATTACCCATTTCGGCTTCATGAATTTATTAAAATTCAAAATTGATTCAGTCGATATTTACATTAATAAACTTCAAAATAGTCGAAAGTTTCTCGGCAGCTTTCTTACTTTGAATTTCCACTTTGTGCCTTTCGTAGCGCGAAAGTCATTTTTTTCAATATACCTTTTGTGCCTGCGTAAGTCGTTAGTATTTTGTAAGTTATAAATTTCTCAGAATGTAAATTTTTTTTTGAATGCCTTAACATCCTGTGACTTTGATCAAAGTTTACAATTTTCACACCGCAAAACAAAAATTGGACTATTTCCATGTATATTGAAAAATATAGTACGCAATATCTATCCGATTTGTTCCGACAAGTGAATACAATATTGAAAAACTTGTCCGTCACGATGTAAATCAAAAATATATAATATGTCTTTTAATTTAGTCTCAGGCTATTTTTCATACATTGAAAATATATCGACACACCATCACAAAAAAATCTGAATATTAAACAACTAACTTAGATCACTTTTAAGGTGTTCACTGACAATACTTTGTAGAATGTTGCTTCCAATTTTTACCCGCGTGTTGAAAGTCAAGGCCAAGCAAGGTCACGTAGATCTTTTGAGTCGTAAGTCATAAGGGCTGTTCGGCTGATGAATGCACTGCCTGCTGAGGTGGATATCTTCAGTTTGGTGCTTTGTTTTTAAATTATTTTTTATGCAGTTTATATGTTTCTGATTCATAAATTTTTGAATGTTGTGTCATATCTTATAATATATATATTTTTTTAAAATATAAACTAATTTATTATTATTGTCAAATGGATGGCGCACTGGCGTCAGCTGTAATGACATGAATTGCATTTTTATTTTTTCCAATAAAAACACAATAATAATAAAACAAATTTAGTACTTATTTGACATTGAATTTATTTAGATCAAGACCAGATTCGTCCTCGTCGCGACCATTATCAACTGAATCGAATTTGAACTATCCTCACTTGATAATGCTCGCGATGAGTGAAACCGGTGCTGATATAAATAAATTCAATATGGAATACGTACTAAAAACGGCTTAATATTTTTATTGCCAGCACAGATGTTTGTACCTTAATACAATGCTTACGAAGTGCACAAATTTGTGCGTTTGCTAGTTGGCCATCAAATGCGAAATAACATGCTAATTATCAAAGCAATTAAAGGGGCTAGTAAACAAAATGTTAATAACCCTCTCTCGCCCTTTTTGCCACAGTGAAATTATTCATTGACCTCTTCCAAATAAAAAGAAATTTATGATGCACATGTTGGTGTGCTTATGATACTCTACCTTCGTATAATCACGTATGTGGCACTTGAACTTTTGATACAATAATCCTTCACCTTTGTTATATCCGTCTCATTTAACTCAAGTCTTTTTATATGAATATGTTTTAAAAGTTATATTTATTACATCTATTTTTGAATTTTGTTTTTAAGAATTGATAAAGTTTCGTCAAACTATTTTTCAGAACCCTCATGACCGTTGAACTGGAATATTATTAATTTCCACTTTGCACACGACTCGACATTATCATTAAAATACCCTATTCATATTTGTTTGATTATTTATGTATTGCTAAAAATCCTTTTTACTAAATTGGTTTTAAATGTACTAGTTTCTATTTCTAAGAGCTCGTTAAAATTTTAACTATAGTCTATTTGATATTAATTATGTTTATATTGTTGTATTTTTCTTTGAATAATTTCCATATTTGTATGACCAATTGTTTGTTGTACTATGACTATATATATAAATAGCGCTGTATTCTTTTATTAACTATCAGTTGATATTGATCACGATGAGCGAAACCGGTATTGATCCTAATACATCTAATGTGGAATAAGTACAAAAATTGTATACTATTTTTTTATTACGGTATTACTTAATATTTTCGATGGTTTCGGCGGTAACTTTGTGGAAGTTCATTTTAATATAAAATTTAAAATAACTTTGATTATTCCACGTATTGTGTAACTAACTGTGACACGTGTTTTGCCTCTTTCAGAGGCATCTTCAGACTTACTATCGCAAAGTTTACTTAAGCAATACCGATCAAAGTTAATGAAATTACATCTAAAATGTTGTGCATCCGAAAGCACTTCAATAAACACAAACACTTTCTCTCTTTGAGGGGCATCGCAATGCTTGAAGGCCAATGAATTATATAAAATGTTGTATTTATCTATTCCTACAGCTCGATGTTTGAATATTAAAAATTTTCCTGATAATACCTAAATACTGTTATTTTGTGTTTGTTTCAGCAACTTTTCCATCAAACAGCGTATTTGCATGTTAAAGATATAAGCATGTTATATAAATTCACTCCCCTCTGAGATGATTTTGTCATCTCAACAAAACGTGTCACTGCTAAGGAAGGTTTTTAGTAGCAAGAAATGGATACAACCCATGCAAGAGTAATCACATTACAGATGTTGTTTGACTCTTCTCACGACTGTATCTATAATAATAATAATATATTCACAAAGATTAGACTCCAGGGCTATTAAAATTTTAATCAGTTATGTGCATTCAAATAAGGTTGGTATTTTTCAATAAATTAATAAAAATCCTATTGCCCTAAAAATATGTATTTTTTATCATTTGTCTAATGTTGAGTCTATGGTGTAGTAGTCGACGTTGCTGGCTTTTGTGACGAACTTCATGGGTTCGAGTTCAAGTAAAAGCAGATTTTTTTCAGTCAGTTTCTCCTCTTAATTATGAGTGTTGGTTTTGTCTTAAAATTTCCTTCTTCTCATCCAATCCTATAAACGGGGCGTAACATAAGTGAAATGCTACGAAACTAGTCCCAACTTTCATCAACACTGAAGAAGTATAGCGACTTAGTAAATAACAGTACTTGTAGAAAACAAACGTCTAGATACCTACCTCCGTTAGGAAACCATACGCTCCACATTGTGAGTGAATATGGATTATAAAAAATACCAATTATTTTAAGTATTGATTTTTATTCGTAATTTGAAAACGCATAGCTTAAAATGTAAATTAAATAACTTAGCCCGAGCTTGGAATAATCTTATCTTATATATAAAACCGAAACGGGGGATGTATGTCTGTAATTCCCTTTTGCATTGTTGTTGCAAGTTCAAACAAACGAATTGATTTCGCTCGCGAAAGTTTCGACGGTAAATTTGTTTCGTTATCAATGTGTGTGGCAACTTAATGACCAACAATGCAAAAGGGAATTACAGACCTAGAGACATATATACGCCGTTTCGGTTTTATATATGTACTACTCGATACTCCAATTACTCGAGTATCGAGTAGTACATATAAAAAACCGAAACGGCGTATGTATGTCTGTGGGTCTGTAATTCCCTTTTGCATTGTTGGTCATTAAGTTGCCATAAAAACGAATATGAAAGAAAATATGTTTGATTTTTTTTATCGGCGAAGACATTTAGTCAAAATGTAATAAATTAGTCTTCTACTGAACTTTTCCCGGCTTTTATTAATATAATAATGTTTTTATTTACGTGAAGGTATTATTTGACATTTCTTTGACAGCAAATTAGATTTTTTCCTTGAATTTGGACATTTTAATGGGCGAGAATGGGGATGTCAATATATGAAAGGGGCTGTGAAATGTCAATGCCAGTCTGAAATGTTCATTTTAATTCCATTTTAATTGACCTAGACTTTTGAATTTTGAAAAAAGTTCTTTCAACTTGGCCCGTCTGAATTTACGCGCCGAGCTGAACATAACCTCAAACTGGTCCGAGCGAAGCCGGGTTCGAACACTAGTATCCTATAAAACTACCAACTTTTAATAATTGAATGAACAATGTTAGGTATGTTACAATGCATCGTTTACTGTTAGTAATGTGGCTTTAGTTTAGATGTTTAGTTTTTTCCACATTTCTTAAACCAGGCTAATTTTTGGATACAGCATTCTTCCAGCCAAAGGCTCAATTCACATTATATTTCAAAAAAATATCTAGAAGCGTTTTGGTACTTCCAATTCGGTCGTTAATATATTGCATTCGTCTTTGAAAACGTGATCCATCAAATCAAATTTTTGCCAAAGCAAATTCAATAAAAACTTTGTTGTGTTAATTTTGTTCCTTTGTACTTGAACGATTTTTTTATTTATTGATTGAGTAGGAATTTACTTGGTAGAACTCCATTATAATAAGGTAAGAAAAATAACAATTTATTTTGATTCTACAGAAAATATTTTATAAATTTGTTGATAGCTATTTCAGCTTACGCCCTCGTCAGAACTATGTTTTAAGCGTGCATAAGAACATTGTATGCTGAAAGCTTATGGTTCTATTGTGTCTTTATGGTTTCTATGATACATAGATTGCTATCTGTACCTATGAGTCAGATAGATTCTATTAACGAACTACACACAATAGAACGCATAGCGCTTAATAATGGCTACGTGATAACGGTGATTACCAACTTATTATATAAAAAACGATCAGTTCAAATCACACTGAAAACTTTATTTTTAATGTTTCATATACTCATTGCCCATGTGTGTATGTATTAAATGGTTGAATATCCCTTCGCCTCGTTATCTTATTGTAAGGCACTCACCGCATGCTTGAGGGTTAGGGGAACAGCGTGAGTTGTTGTTTTTT
This sequence comes from Himalopsyche kuldschensis, assembly GCA_028554975.1. Lineage (NCBI taxonomy): Eukaryota > Metazoa > Arthropoda > Insecta > Trichoptera > Rhyacophilidae > Himalopsyche > Himalopsyche kuldschensis. The sequence goes on along the minus strand of JAHFWI010000010.1, from coordinate 19,079,332 downwards.
CAGAAGCGTGCGCGGCAAGTCTTAAATATATTACTCAATACCAAATTCTTCAATATCATTTTCATACATCATATAACCAGAAGAGCTTCCTTGTGACTTGAGAGTAATGTTCTTCGCTTATGGGAAATTAATTTAATTGAAAACGCTGCTAGGATTTATGCATAGTTGTTGCGGGAAAATTTACTTTGCTGGAGTCTTTGTATGCATTGTGTTTTAAGTCATTGTTCTCGTAGAAAAGTCTTTGTATGATTTGTTTCATTTTAATTAATAAGTCACTGTTTTTTTTCAATAGAGCATCGTTCACAATGGTGTAATTTACTTCGTAGAAAAGTTGGGAAAATACTTCATCACATCACAAGATCTTGCATCTATCACTTACTTTTTTTAAAGTCACGTCTGCTCCCAATTTGGAGAATATTAAATCTTCGAGGTTTTTATCTTAATATATGTTTTTTCCAACTGCTTGCTACTCAGTTGCTCAACATCTCTTTTTCGAAGAGAGTAGAAATTGAAAGGATACGAGAGCTAGGGCAAGAGGTTCGCTAATCGCTCTCACTATGCGTCGCTTTTTGGGATCGTAAAGGTGGGAAAAGATTTTTAACAACACAAACACTCATTTCCTTTGAGCAAAATCGATTTATCGACTGAAAATTCTGCTCGCACCGGTATTTGAACCTCAGCAGTCCGTCGCGGAAACCAACAACGTTGACCACTGCACAACGGACCGGACATTACTTTACAAATACTAATAGTTTTCTTTACATACATATAAGCAATAATCTTACTGAAAACATTCATTTGTTGTAGTTTTTATTTAAAAACAATAGAATATGTCTAAAAATAATATTTTTTTCGATAAAAGAGTAAAAGCCACAAATATTGTAAATAAAAATGTTTCATTTGAAAAAATCCAATTCAATTTAATGTGAAGCGATTGGATTTTCAAATACGTACAAAACAAAGCCGCACAGAAATGAGCTCAAAGAAAATCGTATCGACTGCAACCAGCTTGATAAAAACCGCAAAACGGTACAGCATTGCCTTTATAGTTGCTACGGAAAATTGAAAAACAATTTATATGTTATTGTAGTAATCTGATTGGTCAATAGATTTTCCCGGATGGTAACGGCGATTCAAAAGCAAACACCGTGTTCTTGATTCGTTTTTCCATCTACTTTTACAGTTTATAGAAAATCAGGTTTATAACTAGTATTTCAATAGAAGGTATGTGATTATGATAAAACCTTAACTGTATATCGACAAAAGCCGAAATGAAGTCAGCAAAACAAAAATATTTTTCAAATACTGAGAATAAGTTAAAATTCAATCTCTCTTTTAGTCATCAGCTATACTGCCCTGAAAAGAAAAGGGGCATAAATTGAATTATGAATGCCATTTGCAAAATATTTTTGAAAGCTATATGTGGTGCTTACTTTAATAGCAGAATAATGACTTCGAAATACTTCGTTAATAAATGAACATCTGCTAAAAGCATAATTACTTCTTAATAAAAAGGCAGAAACTCTAGTTATTGATTGAGTAGGCATTTACTTGGTAGAACTCCATTATAATACAGTAAGAAAAATAACAATGTATTTTTCTTACCGTAACTTTAGTTATCTTCGCTTATATGCAACTACTTACTTTTTATTGATTGAGATGGCATTTACTTGGTAGAACTCTATTATAATACTGTGAAAAAAATAGCATTTTTTTTTGATTCTACAGAAATTATTTTATATATTTGTCGATAGATATAGTTCTGACGAGGCGTAAGCCAAAATAGCTATCAACAAATATATAAAATAATTTCTGTACAATTAAAATACATTTTTATTTTTTATGCCGTACTGACTGCTTGTTACATATATTTTGTACTTGTACATATATTTTTTTTCAGTTTCACATCAACCGCTTTTTATTAATTTTAAAAAAACACATTGTGTCATTTTTCTCAAAAATGTCAAAGCTAGGAAAGGCAATATAAAGCTACACAGAACTGTGGTATTAGTTGATATAATAATTTAGAATTCAGTAAAGTAAAAAAATCAATTAAATGTTTTGCAATCAACTGCTTTATTGTTAAATCGGTTGACTACAACTTTAGCATTATTTTTTTCAATTTAACTGTCGGGAGGATTTAAAAAATTCAAAAGTTAAATTTTTTCAACAGTTATTTAATCTTTTTTTAAATATTTACTTTATCCATGTAATAAACTAATTGCTTAAAGCCAGCTTCGGATACAGTCTGGTGATACTTATATAATTATGTATATAAGAGGCTTTTCGAAACAGAACATGAGCATAAGATTTCTGTGCAAGGATTTTACTTTTCTGAAATGTTTTCGGAAGAATAGATTTATTTACGCTGTAAAGCATGTCTGTCTTAATGTGCCATATAATTCAATTGAAAAAAGCTAAAATATATACTTTTTACCTAATTTATTATAACTGTTACAGTGGATAGGTTTACGGAAATTGTCACTATATATAAGAGTTTTTATTTTTACATTTTATACTAATGCTGTGAAAGAAAATAAATGTTAAATCTTTTTTACGGTAACAATTTTTGTATTCATGTCTGAAATATAAGCACGCTTACAATGTTACTCAGACTTAATTCACATATGTACCTTTATAAGACATATTTATTCTTGTAAATTGTATTTGTTACAATCGGCTGAAATTTATATTTAGACAACAAATTATTTGGTCAGAAAAGTGGTCAGTAATAAATACATGAAACTGCCAGTAACTCATTCATTTTGGTCAGTGTATTATTGGAAAATGGTCAGTCATTTTTTTGTAAAAGGGTTAGTAGATATCTATAAACGGTCCATAATTAGTAGTGGTAGGACTATTTGGTGGGATAGGTTTGGGTTGCGTTAGGTAAAGTAAGGTTTAGGTAAGATTAGGTTAGGTTAGGTTATATTCAAACGTTTCAAAAACATCGTAGCCCTAAGACTTAGTCTTAAATTACTATTAGCCTTTAATTAAAATTTAGACTATTTGCTGTCAAACTAAAACAAGCTATTTATTTTAAAAGAATGACCATTCAATTCAAATGCTAACCGTTTTACATAAATTACTGACCATATTCATACAAGTCACACGAGTCAGAGAATACTGTCAGTTTTTCTTATTTACTGATCATTTCGACATATTACTGAACATTTGTTTAATTAACTGTCCAAAACGAGAATAAGATACTGTCCGATTAATTACACGCCTTTTATTAAATTTATACGTTAACTGAAGGAATGACTAATAAATTTTTATTTCAATAATTAACAAATATTAATGAATATTATAATTTTTAGAATAATAACTCGTGAAAAGGTTTTATTGTTATCAATACTTTCTAGCTGTACTCTGTTATCTTGATGATTTTAATCCGACGCACAACTCAAATTCAGAATATCTACAAAAAAAAACAGTATTTGCTTTCAATTATTCATGTTTTGACAAAATCCTCTTACGCCTTCAGAATTCATCCCTTAAATTAAGCAAACCAAGTACTAAATCTTTCATACGCAGATGTGTAAATATTGTTACTCAGTGTGTTATTATAACATATTAGAGAAATCAAAATAATTAAAATAAATAGTAAATGAAGCTCATGTAAACAAAAATGGCAGCGTCTAATTAAACTGATTGAACTGTTTTTTATTAAGCTTCATGTTCTGAGATAAATAAAAGGATAACAAATGACAATGACTTAAATTTGAATTGTGTGAATTTTGTACTTTTCCATGAGTTTTGTCGCTAATTACCAATTTCAAGGAATTTCAAGTGCGCAGATATGCCCGAAAATGCCGAAAGGCGAAACCTGGGTCGTTAGTGACATGTCCCATGGAAAAGTACAAAATTCAAACAATTCAAATTTGATATTGAAAGTCCATTAACTACCCTCACTCAAAATCCTTAATGACTAAAATATTTGTGTAATGTTCCAATAGTATTCAATTGATTAAAATAAAAATCGAATAAAGATGCTGTTGGTATCTGTAGTCTAGTGGCAAGAGCGATGCCCTAACGATCAAGTGGGTCTGTGTTCAAGTCCCGGTAAGGTCAGATTTTTTCAATTGTAGAAGAGACCTTAGAGATGTTTGTCATTGTTTGTTGAGTTATTCTCGACTGGTTCGTTAAAAAAATTCAAGTCTATCTTGTATGTCTTTCATTTATAAATATATTTGCCGCATTGGCATTATTTGTAATGCCAAATTTTTATTTATATTAAAAATATAAATATTATAATTATTACGGTGCCATCCTTTTTTTAGCATTTTAAATCATACAATTAAAATTTGTAGCCAATAAACTACATTTTTTGAACCGTATAAATAATCTGGTACAGTAAAAACACCCGATATAACGTATAATATTTTTTGGAGTAACCTGGACTGGCTTAACTCATCTCAAGCATTTTAAATAATTCCTTTACACCCAAAATTGTCACTAACATAAAAAAAATAATACCATTGATGTCTTATTAAATAAAACTTAAACTATTTGATTTCAAAATTTTAAAAATCACTACATTTTTCAGCATATACATAACTACCATAGTAAGGAGTAAAAAGTTCAATATTTTTGAACTTTATTGTAAGCCTAATAAAGTAATTTGTATGGATATTACGGTTTTTAATATTTCACACCAAAAACGTAAATTTTGGCCAACTGCCATTCCATTTAACTAAGTAGCGCATTTAATCTCACACAAAAAGTTTAAGCCCATTTCGGTAAATGAAAACTTGTGCTATGCTAGCAGCAGAATGCTACGCTAAAAGAGCATAATGTAAGGTTTAAATTTCTTTATAATTATTATCATAGAGTTTGTAAGTCAACACAGCTATATCGTACAGGAAGTAAACTTCCTAATTTTACAAGCCATGTCCGCTCAACATGTCGAGCATATAGACTCCTGGAAAATTGCATTAACCTTTTATAACGGAATAAGATGAATTAATGAGAAAATAAATCAACTTAATACGATACTAATTTACGTTTAATCCCACTCAATAAAAACCCAGATTTGCTTTCAATTCGAGAAATACATAAAATCAATTTGTCACATTTAATAATGTAGTATAACAATTTAAAATAAGGATGCCAGAACGGAAGAAAAGATGTATTGTGTACCTCGTCTACACTAGTATATAAAGATAAGTAAATGTGTGCTTAAGCATAGTGCTGACGATGGCGTAAGCCGAAATAGCCATCGACCATATATCATATGATTTCTGTAGAGCTAAAATACATTTTTTTTTCACCGTGTGTTAATGGAGTTTCTTCCAAGTAAATGCCAATTCAATAAATAAGCCAATAACTTGTCATCTAGTTTCTCAATATTTTTGGAAGCAAATAAGAATATCCTTTCAAAACTCTAAACCTTATCTGTGGCTTAGAGTTTTGAAAGAATAAGTGGCTAACCATTCGCTGTTACTAGCATATCAGAGACGGTAGAATTTAAATATTGTATTAATGCATTTAAACTGAAAAAATTGAATAGCTTGTAAAATCAATAATGATTCTAGACCGCGAGTACTGCTATCGTATAAAAACACGTAAGTCACCCGACCACGAGCCTTGAATGAAGAAAAGTGGTCTGCTGCAAATACATTTTGGATGAAATAAGAAGATACAATTATAAATATGGCAAATGGCAACGTTGGGTTGAAATTCCAGTCCAGGTAATTTTACTTTATAATCGAATAGTTGGTTATTTGATTAGTAACACTATTTGTGGAATAATCAAAATTATTTTTAATTTTACATTAAAATGAACTACCACATAGCTTCCACTGAATCCATGGAAAGTATATGAATAATTAATTTCTTTTCTAAGATATGGATGACCGCGCTGTCTAAAATTTCCTCACACACCCATCCGATAATAAGACAAAAGCAATTGACTAACCACTAGTCTGGTAATAATCCTTTCCTTTTTATTCCTTCTATATCCGAATATGAGTGTTTGAGCAACTGAGTATCGAGAATTTCTCGTAGAAGAACTTCTGCTGTAATAAATTTCGTAAGAAATCTAAATAATTCACATTGGGTGCGGACATGATAAAAATATATTAGACTATCTCTTACGCAAGTATAACATAAAATCAATACAAATAAGAATTTTTTATTTTTAATGTCTTCCAAAAGCTCTTCGGCAAATTTTTTGCAATGACTCTTTACCTCAGAACTTTTTTAACTCAATAATTGTTATGCGTTTACGAAAAGATATTAAAAAATTTCACTCGCCCTTGATTTAGAAAAGCTTGTTAAAAGCTTGAATTATACACAACTAAGAATATGTAATTAAAAATCCTTGGGATTACAACTAAAATACCAAATAGTCAAAGTAACTCCACATGGCATGTTTGTTTGTAGATACAACGTATAAATGATATGTTTTGTATTCATACAATAAATCAACGTCTGCTTTATAATAAACATTGCCAATGTGTGTGGCAATAAGCAACGAATCCCTTTGCTTTATTTTCATTTCTTCTCGTGTCAAAACAGATTTCCCTTTTAACAAATATTGTCAGATGAAAATTTAAGCTTATTACAGAATCGAGTCATACAACAACTCATCTGTTGGTACTCGGGCTCAAGCTGTAAATCACAGCACCTGTCATCCGAAGCAAAGGGCAAAATGATTTCCCAGTGCCCAGAAGACAAACGCAATGAAATTTGACCTCAGCACTGTAATATTAACGCAATCATTAGATTTACCTTACAGCAAACATTGCTTTACTCACACTGCGCGTATCACGTAAATAATTTTCTTTCTAGTATTGCAAAAAATGATGAATTACATTTTATCTTTGTAATAGCTGTACTCAGCGTGCGTGGCTACGACAGCAATTGTAGGGGGGATGGGGGGGGGGGGGGGGTTGTACGCCAGAAAGTTTCGCGGAAGTGTACTCGAAAAATTCATAAAGTTAAAAAAAAATAATTGGGGTGTGGAGATTGGGGGGTGGTTGGGGGGAGAGGTTGGTAGGCCAGAAATCATTGCGGGAGTGTACTCAATAAATTTTTAAAGTTTCACATCGATCGGTCGAGCGGCTTAGTAGTCCATAGCGGAAATACAGACAGACAAACACTAATTTTTATATATATAGATTACTTTTAGTCACATTCACTTTCAATTCAGGTATCTTGACATAATTTTGCTACTAATCAACCTGTCTTTAGTTCGATAAGAGTAGCAATAGAATAAATAATACTTGTGGTAAGCTGGTCGCTCTTGCTACGCACCGCTTATAGGATAGGATGGGTGGAAAAGAATTTCCAAATATCACAAACTCCCATGCCTTCGAAAAGAATCGATAAACCGTCTATAAAAAATGCTGCTTGTACTGGGACTCGAGCCTGTGAGGTCCACCATGGAAGTAAACGATGCTGACCACTGCACCACTGAACCGACCGTATAAACGTCGTCTGTTTATATTTTTATGGAAATCTATTCAATGGAGCTACAAGTCCTGAAGAGCGGTAGCAAATTCGTTCCTTCTCCTTCGTCTCTGAGTTTTGTATTCATATTTAATTTGCATTCCTTTCTTGCTGTCCTGCTGACAGGAAGACGCGATGATGATGAAGCCAGTTCAAGAGGTCTGTTTATGCATTTATATGAACAGTATAATTTTTTTATATAAATTTCTCGTGTAACGTCCCCATAATGAGCGTCATTTTAAGTTTATCTGTTCATTTGAATTTCATTAATTATTAAGTGTCGAAAGGCAAAACCTGGCTGAGTGACTAAACTCATGGAAACGTATGAAATCCAAACGATTCAAATTAAACTTCATTCAGGTCAAATCAGTTTAAAAAAATTATCAGAAACTTTTTCTTAGTTATATTCCTTTTAAGCAGGGTTATTTTTTTCCTTATCGAAACCATAATAACTTCTAGTATACTGGTTGATTTTCTTGGTAAAGTGAGTTCAGAATAAGTATTTATTTATTAAGTATTTTCTTGTTCAAGGCAGCTGAAGACTTGAGATTCGTACGAAAATAGTGGTCTTGGAAAATTGTAATGTCAATCGTTTTTATTTGAATACTAACTATTTCTTTGCAATACGTTAGTAATTTACTATGCACGCTTTCGTGCCGCTTATGCTTTGATGTTTTTGAGCTTTTTAGCCAGCTGATAAAAAAACTTTACCGAAATAGCTTTTATGTAAAAAATATTTACATCGAGCTTCTTTTTTGCACACTGGAAATGTATGGCAAGAAGAAAAAGAAACCTTTTTCGGGCGATTAGTTCGTATGAAACAAATTTAACTTTTTATAGAAGTCAGTCAAGGTTCATTTGATCGATCGAGTCTTGTTGATAAATCAGCCGTGAATACGCTAGCCGTACAGGTAAAAGCTTAACAAAGTTGATATCAGTTTCGTGTTTTTTTCGTCATCATTTGTATCTTACAAAACTTCGTTATCAGAATTCTATAAGATTGAAGCTTACAAATGCTGTTAGTTGTATAACATACAAATATCCTATACGCTTTGTTCTTTAATTTATCTACAAACAAAAAAGTAAGAATAACCCTTTTTTCAAGAAAAATATGACTTTAATATTTTTTCACTGAATATATTTTTTAATTGAGGATTTCGACTGAAGGTGCTTGGAGTAGTTTCAACATCAAATTTAGATTGTTTATATATTGAAATTTTTCATGAGTTTTGACGCTAATGACCCGGGATTTGCCTTTCAGTATCTACAGGCATTTCAAGTGCACGAATGAAGTCTAACCGGCACGTAGTACATAGTTTGTGTAGCTTATAATTACAGGTAGCTGGTAAATAAATTTTACGATACAACATTATTTAAAAAAACCTTAAATTATAATTGACATATAAACTACTAGTACAATTCATTGAAACTTATAAACGTCAAAAAATTCGCTAATTCATCCAAATTGCAAAATTAACAATTACAGCTGGTGTACAATTTTTATTCTTATGCATAAACGATATAAACTATTTATTACGCGTCAGTTCAAGTTCATTCGCGCACTTGAAACGTCTGAAGATGCCGAATGGCGAAACTCCAGTCGTTAGCGATAAAACTCATGAAACCGCACAAAATTTAAACAATTCAAATACGTTTTTATTATGTCCTATTTTAATACAATAAAAACATGCAAGATAAAAATCGATACAATCCAAATCATTTTATATTTTCGAAGAAATACAATCTTGTATTTTATTCTTATAGAGATGTTTTTAGTGGAAATTCAAACGCTTCGTATTAGGGGAAAATTAGGTAAAATAATAATTTGTAACATAAGTATTGGTTCTTTCAAATATAAATAACAAACATTTTTTTAAGAATCCGATCATAAAAGTCAAAAGCAATTCTTTTTAATGCTTTCCTATGCCTGCAATTAAAATTATATAAGAAATATCGAAGACATCATTAAAATAGCTCGAGTATAAAAAAAATGGGCGATAAACTTAAGCTCATCAAAAATTTTGTTGATAACTTCGAATCGTTAAAAATAGCGATACCGTGAAACGGGGTGAATAGAGACTGCCAGGTGAATAGAGACAAATGCAAACGTTAACACAACTTTACTAAGTATCCAATGTATTTTACAATGTATAAATCTTTACAATGACTATAATACTATATCTCGAATGACAAAGCCAAACCAACTAAATGATTGACTAAAATTGAAACAAACGTGTTTATGTTCGATGCCTGTGCATCCTTACTTTTTGACCCCAAATAAACTACTCTTTTATTGCACGAAAATTAAAATCATGCTTTTTTTGATTAATAAGTACCGTAAAACGGAATGAATAGAGACTCGTATAGAATAGGGTTCCATACATACCAATCATTACAATCTGTATTATTGTCTCTATTCACCTGCCAAGTCTCGATTTACCCTCTCTCGTCTATATTCACCTCTATTCAGTTTGAATAGAGAAATCGAACAAAATTGACTTCGTCTTAATAATGATAGTGAATATTTGAAAAATATTGTCATGAATGTGTAGTAGGACCATAGAAACACGTTTCAATCCATTCATATTTGAATTATGTGGCGTAGATATTAAGATCCATATTTGTGTAGGGTAAATTGTGTCTCTATTCACCCCGTATTACGGTACGTCAATTTCGCAGAGGGAATAAAAATCAGCTATAAACTTTTACGCGAGTAGAATGTACGCCAGTCGAAATATTGGTAGGTAATATGTCTTTGGCGTTATAATGTCAATGGCAAAGCTTGTTTACTGTACGGCAAAAGCTTCGCTACATCAGCTTTATGGTTTCAAGTCGTTACATGGGATATAACGCTGTTGTTACTAGTGACGTAGAGGTGTAAAATCGACCATATACCTTGATATTCGTTATTTGAAATAGTTATAAAATGTTTAAAAAATATTGTTTTTGAAAGGATAAATATCTTGACCATGCAGTTTGACGAAGAATAGAAAATGGAGTTCATTAAAAGAATCATCGACAAAAAATAGTATAAACTACCACCGTTTATGAGCTTTTCAAGTTTGGATTGATCATACTATTCAATTCAAAAGATAAAATTCACTTGTAACAATGAGCAAGTATAAATGTTTCAAATTAATTATTTTTTCACAACTGAAACCATTCTAATGAGAAAAAATGATCTAATGGTGAAGATAATGATGACAATCTTATAAATGTATCAAATTAATTGTAAAAAAAGTCCGCAACAAACTATTTCATCAAAGGGACAGTTTTGAAACCAAAAATATTTGCCTAGCCGCCCATGATAGAAACAAAAATCACCGTCTAGTCTTATATGTATGTTTCACTTAATAAACTCCAGTATTTCACTTATTAATTATTTATACGAAAAAACGATTTTTGTAACTGATTAATATAGTGATGAAATATTTTAATATACTTATTTATGAGCATTTAATGAATTGTGCAGACTAATATTTTACTACTGATATCCCTAATTATAGTATTACATATTACCGATGCGGTTTATATCATAGCGTCTTTTTATGTTATATTCTTTCATAACGGATATATTTATTTTGTGAGTCATAAATCAATGCTGTTTTGCTTGATTTCAAAATATAGGACATAATCATTTTCTTGAAATGTTCTGTTTACCTAATGTGCTTTTTTTATCTATTATAATTTGCATATAGAAAAAATAAAGATTTGACATAAAATTCGCGGGACACTTTATTAACCTTTGGTTGAACGAATCATTTTAAATAAATCAAGCAATTTTCAATTCAATGACGAACCGTAGTGTACCGCCGATCACATTCTACGAAAGCCTGACACCAGTCTTCCAAAATAACGGAATCCATCCGATCATCAGCGGAGACAGGCAGAACTAAAGTAACTAAAGAACCTTGAAGCATTGCAAGGTCATTTACAAGCCAGGTTCATCTTAACTTTTTAACTCTGGGCGTAAGGGGCTGGCTTTTCCACCCTCTTACCTTCAAGTACCACTGTACCCCAGGATTCGCCGCGAGCTGTTTTCGAAGTCTAATATACCGTAACCCTGTGTTTTTGAGGTGTACTATGACTCCAATAATGCGGACATGACCGTACACATTAGATACATAAATTACGGTAGCATATCTTGTATAAACTATCTAAATACAGATCCCGAACCAAGATTAAAGGGTTCCCGTAAAAAGGAAAAATCCCGAACTCCATTTTGTAATTTATCATTTTAAAATATTAGAATCAACTTGTTTTATTACTTAAGCAAACTTTGCGATAGTTTGTCCAAAGTTGCCTCTGAAAGAGAAGAAGAACGGGTCACAATTAGTAACATAATACGTAGAATAATCAAAGTTATTTTAAATTTCATATTAAGATTAAACGGATTACAAATAATACAACTAGTCAACAATACTTTAGCAATAGATATGTAGATTTTTTCTGTTCTTTCATGGCGTAAAGCCAGTCTGCCGATGAGGATGCCACTAGGGGGAGCTTTAACGATTTTAGCTTCCTTGTATAACCGTTGAGATTTTTGCACTAAGAGCTACCTCACTCTCCATCCATTTATGAGTTCCTTCTTCGAACGTCGTGGACAGAGGCTGTCTCCTTCTTTCCGAAGGAGACCAGAGTCAGGTCGACTCATTATATACATATTTATAAATAAATAAATGTTTATTATATTTTTGTCAAATACATGGTGCATTGGCGTCAGCTGTAAGACCATGCGTAGTATTTTCTTAAGTAAATATAAAAAAATAATCTTGAATTTTTCTAATAATGAAAGTCATCGTCAGTTGATAAAAGATGAGATGAGCTCGAGATGAATGAAACCGGTTCTGTTTGTAATAAATCTAATGTTGAATAAGTACAAGAAATGTGTTTTTATTTTTTTAAATAATGCCATTCCCCCAAGTATTGAAAGTGAACACCATAAAAGTGATATTTTTAAATCACACGATGGGCAATCGTAATATCATTAATATTTCAAAAGAATTAATAGCTTATTACTGAAGAAAATATTCTCATTAATTGTTCAAAAACAATTGTGTTCGTTTGATTTGAACGCACATAAAGTAAATGATATCAAAAGAAGTTTACATGAGCTTTATAAATGAAAGTCTAGTAGATTGACATCCCTAACTGTAACGAAAGCACTGTTGGAAAACGCGGTCTTTGGTTCGTTATCAGGCTTTACTTTCTTACAGTAAACGAAAAGAAAAAAGCCGTTATTCTCATAAATAATCAATCTTTTTCAGTTTCAAATAATAGTTATCAACGCATGTTCACATTGATTTAATGAAAACCCATTTTTTAACTTGACTTTTAACCTTATCTTCGTTCTGACGATATATTTTATTCATTCTTTGTACGCTTGAGCGCACACGTTCCTTAACGTTAACGCCTTGTGTAATATTATATATTATATTGACAATCATTCGATTTTTTTAAATATTAAATGAAAAAAAAACTAATTAAAATTATAGTTCAAAGTGCCCTGTGGCTTTGGGCAATAAATAGAGTATTTTGAAAGAAAATGCATAATTAATATATAAAAATCAATGTTTGTTTGTTTCCTTGTTCGTATTTTATGCGTTGCCACACCGTTCATCCGATCGCATTCAAACTTTGTCAATTTATTTCCAACACATTGCGCAATACATAGGTATAATAAAATCAAATAAAAGTAGGTATTTTATATAAAAATCAATGTTTTTTTAAATATTTTATGCGCTGCCATACCGTTCATTTTGACATTTTACTGTTGCACTTGCGCAAATTTTATAGGCATAGTACAATTAACTTTCCGTATGTGGTGCGTGTGTCGTACCATAGACAATCGACAGAAGACAAACTGCAATCGTCAAACGGTAAATGTCATCGATACCGATCAATGTAGTGAAATTATATCGAAAGTATTTATTTTAAATACTGTGCATCCGAAAGCACTTCAATAAACACAATCATTTTCTTGATTGAGTAGGCATTTACTTGGTAGAACTCCATTATAATACTGTAAGAAAAATAACAATGTATTTGAGTTCTACATTATGTTATATATTTGTTGATAGCTATTTCGGCTTACGCCTTCGTCAGAACTATGTTTTAAACGTGTATTAGAGATAACTTATATACCTAGGCTAGACAGAGTACTCCATACATCCCCTGTCTGCTCAACCATCCCAACGCCACATGGAAAAAATTTAAATAAGTTATTGATCTGGCGTAATCCTGCGAACGTTAATCTGGGTATTTTTGGGTTTTTTTTATCGTGTGAAACAACTCAAAATCAGCAATGTCTCAAGTGAATCTATTGTAAATTGTTTTTAGCTTGCTGCTTGTTAAAGGCTTTAGAAATGGTGAAGTGTTAATTGTAATCTGTTCGTTAAGAATGTCATTGGAATGATTATACCTATTAATTTCTAGCTGTTCCAATGCATTTAGCTTAAGGCCTTTATTACAGGAATGTAAACAAATCGGGACCGAATTTGGTTCATTTGCTTTCTCTATGAGGTGGTTTGCATATTGTGAATCAGTATTTTTATTATTAAATTATCTAACATGTTCATTTACCCGAATCGAAATATTTCTTCCGGTCTGCCCGACTTATACTAAATCACATGTACCGCAATTCATCTTATATATACAAACATTTTCTTTCTTTGAGTGGCATTGCAACGCTTGCTGGCTAGTATAAAATAAATTTACAAATTTAATCACATTATTCCAACCAACAACACATCTAGAAGATATTCTATATAAAGTCTTCTTTGGTACCATCACAATTTCTTGGAGACCATTCCTAATATTTCATCCAGTTTACACAGAAATTCAATTAAGTGCTGTGCCTTTTCCACTAAATACCACCCCTAAAGAATTATAGATGAAAAATCTTTCTGCGACTGCTACGCTTACTCATCGTCATTTGTTTAATCAGAACCTCCCCTAACTACAGCCTTCCGAGGAGTTTCAATTTAAAAAAAATATATTTGGATAATTTATACAACGGTTGTAATCTGGAAATTTTACGAGTGGTAATATTGTAAATTTTCCAGCGCGTTTATATCTTTTAGAGTAACGGAATAAAATTTTGCTCAGCCAAAAGCTCCGTTTCATTGTTAGTAGGCTGACAAAACAATAACCCAAATCAAAACAATAATTCGTTGGGCCCTTTGAACTTTTTGCCATTCCACTTTGAAGATGTAAACAATACGTATTTTGCAGAATACTATAGAATTGTTATTGTTCATAGTCAAAAATGGAAATAAATCCCCGTTGGATAGTCTTTCTAAAGTATAAAACCCTTGATGGCAAAAGACATAATGAAACTTGTGTACAATGATTTTCTTGTCATGAGTATTAATTAGACAACCGTGGGCAGGTGACAATGATTAAGGATATTTTTGTGTGAAATAATATTGCAAGCAATGAATGATAACATCGCAATAACTGAAACACGGAAAAATGACTATTACGATATCAAATTTTCCATTCAAATTTTCTTAGCAAATATTTTCATTTACAAAATTTGAAAATCAACAGTTTTCTTATTTTAGTTTGACAGTTTTAATCATTGAAAGAACAAAAACAAATTCAAATAATACTGAAACACTTTTCTTCGTTTTCTACAAAACTTCAACTGACAAAATCTTGATCAATATGAATATCTTGAAGAATATAAAAACAATTGTAAATTCTATAAATCATTTCCCACCCTAAAGAATAGTAAGGAAATTAACTGAATTCCAATTTAAATGATATTCGTGTGAAGTTGTGATATGCTATATTCCGCTGCAGCACCTATCGATGGCTTGAAGAGAAAATTTGCCATCTCCGTTTTTGTCAATTGTGCAAGAGAGGGTAAAAACTGATTATTTTGAGAAAGTAAAATTTAGTGCTATAAACAAAAAAAACCCTTTCAAACGATTTATATGTAGGTACCACCGCTGAAAAACAACGAATTAATGACAGGTGACAATACAAAATGGCGGATTTGGATAATTAGTAGTGTAGGTTTTAGAACGACAATGGAGATATCAAATTTTCTTAAAACGTTTTTCGGATGCACTTAATTAAGTTTTGGTTATAAAAAAATTACGGGACATGCACATTGCATGATTCAACAAGATGGCATTATTAAGTCATTTTCAGCCAACAGTGAAGTTCACAACATTACCCTTTAAGCCATCGATATGTAACTTAAAAGATTTTTCCATCAAAGTTGCAATATTATTTAATGAAATAAATTAAATTATGACAACTCAAAACATAATAATCGAAGAAAATTATTAACCACTTAGTATTCAAACAGTTAAGAGCTTTGACGTTTTGCCTGGCAATATTTAAGAGCTTAACACCTATATTATTGCCTAACGTAGCCTTATTTATAAATAGTATTTATAATAACCAATATTTTAGTTGTATGAACTAAAGTATCTGCAAAAATAAGTATTATTTACAGACGGCGATAATATTTGTTTGCAAATAACTTTGTTCTTTTTGACAAATTTGCGTATCATATTCCTCTTGAAATACTTTGTTTGCGTTGACTTATTTGTTTCGATAAATTAATGTGAGATGTGTAGAATAAATCAAATAATGCGAAAATGTGGGTATTTTCTTTGATTTCGGTTTGTTTTCATATGTAGAAATGTTAAAATCAACCAGCTGTGAAAATTTTAATCTGATCTAAGCAATAAATTATCTTTCGAGTCAATGTGTGTAATATATTTATTTGTTTTTAAAAAGAAGTGCCATTTTAATGATTAACATATCGTAATGTTTCTTTGAAAAGGTTCTAATTGACATTTTTGCCTAAAATGATCTTTTGGTCGGAAAAGCTTGTATTTACGGCATTCTATAATATATGTGAATTTCAGAATTATCTATGAATGAATAATAGAGTTGCACTGCATCTACACATTTTTTTTACTAAATTTTTGTGATTATGAAGTTCTTAGATTGTCATCATTAATTCTATAATAAGATCTTTAAGATCATTATTCCTCAGCAAGAGTTGTGAAAAAATATGCTTAAAATAAGTAATTTGAAACATTTTTACTTGCTCATTGTTATAAGTGAATTTTAATCAATTAAAACTTCAGACGCTTATATCTCAAAACAATGTCGAGAGCAGTAAGAACCTTTTCAAAGTAAGGTGTCGATATACTGGCTCTTGCTGACTAATCACACTTTTTTCAATATTTATTGCATCTTTAGCTTGGAACTTTGTTTGTACCCACAAAAAGACAAAAGAAAAGGAATGTGAATAATTAATGATGTTTTTTTTTACCGCGTCCACTGCCAACGTGTAGCATATAGACTCCTCGCGGAAATCATCTCAATATGTGTGTTTTCTACGAGAACCGCTTGTTGCTCAGTTGTTTAACTTCTATTTTTCGAAAAGAGAAGGGATTAAAAGGATACTTAGACATGACTAGCTTTTAGCTATCGCTCTCGCTGGGCACCACTTTTTGGTTTATTGATTGAGTAGGCATTTACTTGGTAGATCTCTATAATACGAGAAGAAAAATAACAATGTATTTTAATTCTATATAAATTATTTTATATGTTTGTTTTCCATCGATAAATCGACTAAAAAAATCTCCTCGTACGAAGACTCTAATCCAGGGATACCAGGAATCCATTTCGTATGAAATTTGACCAATTCTACAGCATATATTAAGGAACGTATCTCGTTCGTAAGTCATAGAATACCCTAGTGTCTAAGGTGATTTGTCTATTCCGATGACCGGGCATAATTGCTAAATACATATAAAATATATTTATGAACCTACATGATTTATGTTGATATTTACTTAGTACAAAATTCGGTCAATTCAACTTACAGCATATGTTACAGGAACGTATCTCGGTCGTCAGTCAAGGAATACCTTGTGTTTAAAGAATTTTTTCAGTTCTAAAGAGTATTCAACGTGCTTGGTAGTATTTCCTATTCTCTCCGAACTTATATGAACTCTGAACGTGTGCCGGTTGCCAGTCTCCAAAGGCGATCCAAACGATGCCGGCTGTAAACACCTGCGCAGCGACCGTGTTCGCAAAGCACGTCTCCATTTGAGTGCTCACAGGTTTGCGAATCACTACTGGCTCGCGTACGTAATAGATACTCGGCATTAGATTCCCTAAACGGGCACTTTCAAGAATTTATTTATGTCGAATTTATGAACGTCCGTGATGCTTTCAATCTATTATATCAACTTGAACTCTAATAAGGCGCTGTGAAATTGTTAATTTATCAAAGATCTTTCTTTATACAAGCTCTTGATCTACTAGGTCTTTACTCGTAACCAAAAAAGAGAGATTGAAACTACTGAATAACAATAAAAAATACTTATTCCACATTAAATATAATAGAACAGGACCGGCTTCGCTCATAACGATCATTATCAACTGATGATAATGTAGCTATATGCTTTCATCTGCTGTTTATAATGAGCCGAGACTGGAATTCTACATTTTATAATAAAAAAAAAATCCAAATATCTTCTTCTGTCTATTTCTGATCATTTTTAAAATTACCCGTTCAATTTGTTTAGTGATCAACAACCGTGATTTTATTTCATAAATGAGAGTAAGGACATGATTAACTATATTCAATAAAATCTTATTTATCTTTTTCAAGGGCACTGTCAACACTTGGTGGAATGGTATTATAATAAAATTAATATAAGATTTCAAGTACTTATTCCACATTAAATTTATTAAGTACACCTAAGCCTCGTATAACACGGTTATACACAACACGGTTGTAAAAATTGTGGCATATTTTTGTACAACACGCTTTATATAACACGGTTTCAAAAAAAAAAAAATAGTTTAAAATGTTTAATTTGTACGTCCGTGTAATGTGCACATGAAAAATCTTACAGAGCGTGTCGAGACTTGTCAATTTTGTTTGTTTCGATAAATTGCAGTTGCGCTCTGGCAGTCAATGGAGCAGTGCATATTTCTTCGTAATCCGTAGATTATTCTGGGTTATTGTTTGTATGTATATATACACTTTAAATATTTCATTTTATCATTACGTATATGTACACTGCCGGCCAGTTGATTGTTGACAATGCAAAAATTATCTAAATTCTAGCTAAAAACCATTATTTCTTTGTCTTTAACTACATACTAATATTTTTGTTTATTCAATACGTGTTGACATTCCTATACTTGAATTATATAGAACATATAGACTGTTTATCTTTGGAGATATGAATGGGAAGAGGGATCGATTCTAGGAAAATAGTAGGGGGTTGTAAAGACTGTATTGTGTGTTTTATTTTACTTTGTTTTATTTGCTTCGATGTAATACCAAAAGTCATACCTCGTAAGTTTTGTTTAGCTTTTGTATAAATATCACTGTATTGTATTTCTTATCAATGATAATGCTCGCAATGAACGAAACCGGTCCTGACCCAATAAATTCAATGTGTAAAAAGTAATAAAAATGTTTTATTATTTTTATTCAATCTCATTTTATTATTCATTCAAAACATTGACCCTCTTAATCAATCAATTGGCCACGTATAAGTTAGGAGACGTGACTAACCTTCCGCACGGCCGCTTCGTCAGATACGAATTGAAGTTTCCCTCTCTATGTACGCAAAAAAGCAACCAGAATTTTATTTAGTTAGATATAAGACGCGAAGTTTCTAGCTTCACTACTTTTATATACAATAAGAACACTGAAAAGCGAAAGCACCAAAGTTCATGAAAGTTCAGAGAGCTTTTGAACTAAGCGACCGTAAGTTAACATAGCCATCTTTGAGATATTAAGGGATATACTTGGTGTAGAGGATTGTTTTAAACTCTTGCAGGATGATATTCTTGTGTTTTATAAAGCGTGATGATGACAGATTCAAAATGCAAATTCAACTTCAACACTGAGGATTTATTCATTTTTTTTTGAATATATAATTAAATATACAAGTGTGATAAAAAAAAATGTCCAGTTTAATTTTAATTTTAAGAGAAAGAGAAATTTGATAATTATATAAGAAACCAAGTTAAAAAGGTCAATTGAGTCGTATAGTATCGTACCATATCGGGAGAAAGATGACACAAAAGCAGTTGCTGGTAAGTCATTAGTCCATCTTTAAGTGGTTAATCTACCACGAGTTATTGATAAAAACCTAAATATAAAGATAAAAAACATGTTAGGAAAAATAAATGATAATCGTTATATTAAACACACATACATACGCGATAGAGAAAAATTGCAATGGCACCAAGTGGTAAACGTCGTTATTATTGGTTCCATGACAAATCGATACGACATTTGAGAAGCATGTAAAAATATTATATAAATGTAAATTTTAATCTTAAGATTTTTTTGTTATGATATTTTTTCCGCCAGAATAAGCCGGTGTTAAGACTGTTAATAAATAAAGACGTATTATAAAACTAAAACCTTCGTTATTTTGCCCGACTCCACCGCCAGATCCCACATACATATATATATATATATATATATTTACATATTTGTGCCAGCCCAACGAATGAATTTTAAAATGCACGCGAACTAACTACAATAGTTAGTGAACATTTATTTTAATTTCGGCGATCTCATAATTACAGTTATTTTCTTGTTGTGGCAGCCCTATTCATAATTGGTAAATTGTTTATAGACAAATATGTATGTGAAAACCCAATATTATAAAGCGAGCGCGCTCGGACGGAGTCCGTAGATAGGCCGATTGTTCTGAAATGTCTTGTTCTGAAATGTCATGTTCTGAAATGTCATATTCTAAAAAGTCTTGTTCTGAAATGTCATGTTCTGAAATGTCATGTTCTGAAAAGTCTTGTTCTGAAATGTCATGTTCTGAAATGTCATGTTCTGAAAAGTCGTGTTCTGAAAAGTCATGTTCTGAATTGTCATATTCTGATTTGTCATGTTCTGAAACGTCATGTTCTGAATTGTCATGTTCTGATTTGTCCGGTTACCGTTATTATTATATTCAGATTCGTGTTCACGAAATCAAATCCCAGTAAGGGAAATTTCATGAAATGATTCTTCAGTCAATGTACGAATTTACTGTCAGAAGCATCCGAAGGCAAAGCTGAGATTGATAGATAAACTTTTGTCAACTGATGACAGCGATTCAGGGAACATTCTCGATGTGAGCGAAACAGGTCCTGATTTTTATAAGAATATATGTGAAAAAAGTATTGTATAGAATTACTATTTTTGATGGTTTCGGCGGTAACTTTGTGGAAGTTCATTTTAATATAAAATTTAAAATAACTTTGATTATTCCACGTATTGTGTAACTAATTGTGACACGTGTTTCGCCTCTTTCAGAGGCATCTTCAGACTTCAGACAGAAGTCTGAAGATGCCTCTGAAAGAGGCGAAACACGTGTCACAATTAGTTACACAATACGTGGAATAATCAAAGTTATTTTAAATTTTGTATAGAATTACGTTTCATTTATTCTTACTTGTAATAAAAACCATACAAAATATATTTTATATCATATATGACAATTCAAAAAGAAATTTGATGCGGTCTAATATGACAAATATCAACTTTTTTCTTCAGAGGTTTTTACAGACGATGGAAGAAAAATATAGAATAATAAAAAATGAAATTTCCGAAACACTAAAAATATAGAAAATTTAATTACTTTTACTTATGCGACCCTCGAATTATCTGATGATTGATTATCTGGCCCTTCTCCTAAAAAGGTTGTGCATCACTAATTTATTGAATGGAAATAACTGTAGATGCCGAAAACGAAAGCCGTTTCGTTAGTTAAAAAACTCATGGTGAAGTACAAGGTTCAATCGATTTAAATTTGTCATTGAAATTTCATCGAACACTTTTCTGGCGAAATTATTGATTGAACGTTACAAAATTCGATTTAATAGGAAGTGTAGTAAATAATTCGCTATTTATTGGTATAAAATAAATGTAATGCAGCACTCACTCCTAAAAAAAACATTGTAGAGATAGATCGGATTTGATGATGTCTTGACCCTTTCAAGACTTAACGTAATAAAGCAAATATCACGTTCGCTTGAAACTCTATATTGAAATAAAATTCAAGGGATGCGCCTTAAAGTTGTTAAGAGTGAGTCGTTATTATTTTAAGAAATATTTCCGAAGTGAGCTTTTATTTTTTGAACACATTACAAATTACTATTTCCTTATTTATTCTGACATAGATCAGGACCGGTTTCGCTAATCGCAAGAATTTTCATCCGAGAGAAACTTGTCATAATCTTAAAAAGAATATATGTCTAAAAATTGTAATTTTTAATTTGTTTTATTTATTTGTTGACAACGTTTTTGATGACCGAAACCGCTCCAGACCTTGATCAGTGAAAACATGTGGAATAAATGTTGAAATCGTATTAAAGTATGTGTGTTATTTTTTTTAGTTCACTTCTCAGGTCTCTAATTTAAACTGTTATTTTTAAAGGATTCATGAACAGTATACTAATGTTCCTTAATTTTCTTTAATTTGTAATGTTGAACGGTGTACTAATGTTATCCGGTCCGCTGTGCAGTGTCAACGATGTTGGCTTGCGTGCCGGACCGCCCGGGCTCGATTCCCGGTACGAGCGGATTTTTCCTGTTTTTGCTGTTGAAAATCCCTTCCCACCTTTCCGATCCCAAAGAGCGACGCATAGGGACAGCGATAAGCTAATCACTAGTCCTGTCCTAGTCCTGTCCTAGTCCTCGTATCCTTTCCATCCCTACTCTCTTCGAAAAAGAGAAGTTGAGCAACTGAGTAATAAGCAGTTCTTGTAGAAAAAAGCATATGTTGAGATAAACTCCGTGAGGAGTCCATATGCTTCAAGTTGGGAGCGGGCATGGTTAAAAATAAATACTAATGTTACTCCACGAAAACATTGGTGTTTTTTTGGGATGGTTTTGTATGGGTTATAATCTCAAATAATTGTCAATTTCTCAATTTACATTGTTGGAAGATATTCTATTAATCTTGTGGTTTAAATAAACATTTTTTTTCACTGCTAACCGTATCCTTTTATTTCATTCCTGGTATCGTGAAACTGATATATTATTTTGTGTCTAGTACGAAAGGTGCGGGTCGTGAGATCTCTGACCCGCACCCGAAGAAACGATTAATATTGGAGCAAAGACAGTTCGTCTTCATTCAACTACCCTTCAGCACACGACAAATACGATATATCATATTGTTTACAAAAAGGACCCTATCACAATTTAAAAGGAGAAACAAAATAAGATCATGTAACTACTACAATACATCGAGATAAAAATAGATATTTATAATACACATAAAGTCGAACCACAAATGCTCTGGAGCAGAGATAATTTGTACAATTTTCTCAGCGTTGTGTATCGGCTTTCGCTTAAAAATAAGAATATCCTTCCAAGAAAATTATTCCTTAACCGCGACACACCATTCTCAAAATATCGTGTCGATCCGGGGAGTAACATTATTCGATCAGATTAAATTGTTACTATTTAAGTCTATTTTAGAATTACAAAAAAAGTCAATAATATTATAATGTATATGCTTGAAAATATATACATTGTTATCATAGTGTAATTTGGCTAAACAAATATGTCTACTGCATGACCAAGAAGTGTTGATCATCTTTTTTCTTCATCCATCCAAAGTAGGATGAATGATGATTAGAGATTAGAAATGAAAATTAGAGAAAACTTAATCATCAAAAAAAGACTAAATTTGAATCGTTTGGATTTCGTGCTTTCCACAAGATTTTTAGTTAGCGATCAGGGTTTTGCGTTTCAAGTTCTGCTGTCTTTAGTTCTTGTCAGTTCAAATTCATTCGTGTATTTTAATAGAAAAAGTCAAAAGATTCATATTTGATATTTAAATTCAATCGAGTAACCTCTGTCGAATCCCTAATTATAAATATTGACTTTTTTTTTAAACTAGAAACTTATTCTTAAAAAAACTTAATTAAAGCAATTATAATTTTCTCAACTTGCGTGATAATTGCTCAAAAATTAACACGTTGAAAATTAATTTATAAATTTCCAAAACCAAATTAATATAAATTCTTCCATGTGACCTTATTGTACACGCGTCCAACTTACGACAAGCTTTAAGTTGATTTAATACCCAGATTACCCGAGTGAATTAAGCTCTCAATGTTAAGATCCCTTAATTAAATCCATACGTGTACTTGTTGAGATTATTCCACAGCGGAAAGTTCATGTCGAAAAGTTTCCGAAAATATTCGGCCGTAAGCCGCGTAAGATATCGCAAAGTTTAGGCTAGGCAACTGTCGGGGTATCTGTTTCGCCGGCACATAATTTGATTGATGCAAAGGTCCGGTTGATCTATTCGGGGGTGAGTTTATTTGCCGTGCACTTGGCAGTCCTTTTTACTTTAGTGTCCCAAGTTTAAGCATCTTCGTCTTATTGAGTTGGCTGACCCTTGAACACACAGTATAGTATTGTATATGAGTATAATAGAAATGATGCCTTAATCGAAAAAAAGGTATTTACATAGTCATTTGAAAGATAATGCAAGATTTTTAGTTAGCTTGTCCGTAGAAAAGCCTTTTCCTGCTTTGGCTTTTCATTTATACGTATTATTTAAAACATTTTGTATACACTCTTTTTGACAGAATAAAATCAGCACCGATAGCTTTCATTGTATCTGCTATAGCGTTTGGCATCGTAGAACTAACATGACGTTCTCTTAACAAAATAACAGTTTCGTTAAGAGAACATTACTAAGCGGACAACGGCTTACATTAATATCAATAACGAAAGCCTACAGGACGACATCGACGGATGTACTTCCAGTACTTGCTGAGGTGCTCCTGTTAAATTCGCACATACAGTTGCATGGAGCGATTACCCTTTTAATGAAGGGAATTAACACATCTATATAGGGCATCGGGATAGCGGCCTAGACGCCTGAAATCCACATTTACCGCTCATTGGTTGGCAAGCAAGTGCTCTCAATTATCGTCACTGCATGGCAGACGAGATCGACTGCATCTTCCAAGGGGCGTCAAACGTATTAATTTTTCCAGATGTTTCTAGGTAGCTTGCAATAAAATCACTTTCACCTTCTTTTTGGACTAGCCAGTTTCTAACCGGCCATGGCAAGTTTAATGTAAAACTCTTAGCGCTGGGCATGTTGGTTTTAGGCCGGAATGTCCCCGGACGCACACCGGGATGCTTATCACATCCTATGGGACTGCCTCCAAGTGAATTATGAACTATTCGCTGTGGTTCGTCGTCACACGGGCCCAATAGGACACGCTGACTTGATTGCAAGTAAGGTATACTTCATTGTATTTGAAAAATTGCAAATTTATTGTGAGATCGAAATAATCTCAATTATTCACTAGTATACAGATTATACACAGTACATTTAGTAGTTAAGCAGATTTCAGTTGCTAAGCTAGCCACTCACTTATTAAATTATTTAATTTTCTATTTTCAAACACACTAGTGCATGGTTCAAAATGAGTCCCGTGCAGATCTGCTCAATCTATGAATGTGAGGGGTAAACTCCTTTTTATATGTCGATAGCTTTGTGACAGGTGGCCATAAAACATTGGCTGCATATACACAATGGATGGTAGTGGGAAAAATCAACTTGCTATTAAGAAAAGATCATACAATCCTGGATAGACTATAGCAACGTCCAGAATAATAACGTGCTTAATATCACAATTTACACTATATGGAGTGCCAAAGCTTTCTCAGCCTCTATTTTCCGTCAAAAGATGACTCCCGTCACTCGTAAAAATTAACGTAGGTAAAATTGAATCTCTACTGCAATCTTTTATCATAAAGAAAATATCTCCCATGTGTGAAGAATTCTCACATCGAAACCGTGACAGTCCACTAACCAAATCTAAGAACTTCCATGATGGAGACGACTTTTATACCGTTTTCTTGCAACCTGTATATCTGATTGACAAGAATAAAAGAGGCTTAAATAGCTGAGGAAATTATAAAACTTGTTTCATTTTACTTGTAAGGACAATACAATTAATTCAAAACAGGTCATAGTTAATCCAAGGAAAATTTTATTTTGTTCGTTTCTTATATTCTCGTATTGAACTTGGGTGACTTTATACTATATGAAACATTGACGAGAAACTTTTTGATTTCTTAGATTTAAAATTCGTATTAAATATATATATCTAAGATCAAACAATAAGAAATAAATGTCTTTTACATCATTATTCATTTTAAAAGATTCACTGTAAAAGAAGAAAAATGGATAAAAGATTTAAAACATTATAAAAGGCTCTAAATAAATACGCAAAAAGTCATTATATAAATGATACTTCACTTAAGACTTGAGTTATAAAACTCTACATAAATAATATTAAATTCAAGAAATTCAGATAAAATATACCATACTCATATAAAAATTAAATCTTTATCACGGTTCTATCAGTGTAAAGAGAACTTCCCTTTTCATTTAAGACCAATAAACTTTTTATCTTTGTGCTTTTAAAATCCTTAAGTTAGTGTATACTTATAAAGCTATAATTTGACCTTTGATATCTCCATTCCGGTGAAGCAAATGACGCGGGGAGGGAAATTCCGGATGTACTCCAAAGGTAATTTATTCACTAAGCTTTGGAAAAATATTTTTTCCACTTTAAACGGCTCTAATGATTCCCAGGGGGCACACTTGACTCCCCTAACGTTTCTTCTTAAGAGCATCAACATTTATTTAAAGCCATATAATGATGTTTTCAATGAATATGTAATTTGGTATATGGTTTCAATTGTGAAAAATATAGGCGTTTCACTCCAGTGCAGGGATATGGGATACCGGTAACAGGTAGCAAGCTAAAAACTTAGTATTTTAATTCGACGAATTAAACTAGAAAAATAATTTTCTCATTAAAAACGTGCGTTTTCGTGTTTGATTTTTAAAAATTTTAACGATAATTTTTTGGTGGAAAGACATTATTTAAATCAGGGCTATGGAGTAGAAGTCGGAGTCGTCGCGGCGTTATGGCCGGAGTTGTATTTGGAGTTCGGAAATTTTGAAAAGATTAATCTTTTTATTTATGCATATAATATGTGAAATTTGGCTACTGACCGTATTGGTTGGTTGATATTTAATTTAATATACACAAATAGGAAAACAAACACTAAGCTTTTTTTATTCCGAGTCAGAGTCGTGTTTTTTTAACAACTCCACAGCCCTGATTTGAATAAATAAAACACGTAATAAAATACTGCTTCTTCACACATTCTGTTGAAGACTAGGACCGGTTTTGATCATCACAAGCATCGTCAATAATGATTGATGGATCAGTTGAATCATGCTGATCAATGCTGGCAATAAGTGAAACCAATTTTATATTAATTTTAAAAAATCAAAAAGAAAACAGTTGAATACTTTCTGTGGCAACAATTCATATCTGAAATAAAATCAAATTTTATCTCTGGCGTCCTTAAAGCTGATGCAGCACTTTCACTTCAACTTTGAAATCCTTTGCCTTTATTCAGCCCTGGTCCTGACGGATTACTACGGATTTTCGCAGATCGTGTTTATCCTTCTAAAATAAATTTAATAATATCAACAGTTTAAACTTATTAACTAACTGCGAAGCTTAGCGTCAAGATTAAGCAAAATAATTTCTTTAGTTTCGCAATAAATCAACGTTGAATATCGCAGCCTTGAGTCGCTATAACAACCTGACAAATAGCATCGTACACTTTCGTTGAAAGTTGCGTGGCGCACTTCCTATTTGCGTTTCTTCCAAAAGCGCGCAAGGGAAACTTTGAACAAAGTTACCCTTTAAAAGCTTATCCATTCATTCAAACATTCAACAAGATATATTATTTTCCTTCAGTAAAAACAATTGTGTAACCATTTTTGTTTGTTATGAGGAACAAAATATACGGATTTCTGTTGCAGTATTTTTACAGAAATGATAACAAAAAGAACCGGCTCAAGGTTAGTTTCTCAACATTTATCATCAAAGAAGGTACAGCGAGAATGATGAGGGGTTTTGTAGTTGCCAATTTGATTTTTCTACGTTTTGTTTCTAGACTTACACAAAACGAAAAGAGCGCTGAAATATTATATATAAAACCGAAACAGCGTATGTATGTATGTCTGTGGGTCTGTAATTCCCTTTTGCATTGTTGGTCATTAAGTTGCCATAAAAACGAATATGAAAGAAAATATGTTTGAATTTTTATCGGCGAAGACATTTAGTCAAAATGTAATAAATTAGTCTTCTACTGAACTGTTCCCGGCTTTTATTATTAATAATAATGTTTATTATTTATGTGAAGGTATTATTTGACATTTCTTTGACAGAAAATTAGATTTTTTCCTTGAATTTGAACATTTTAATGGGCAAGAATGGGGCGCTGTCATCAAATTAAATAAATTTTGTGATTTTATTTTAACTCTATTTTGGATGTTAGATTCTGTGATATACATAATTATGTCGAATGATATAACATTAAATAATTATTGGTCGCTTAGTCCGAGCGACGCCGGGTAGCAACACTAGTACAATATAATCCACACTCGTTTTATATAAGTTTAGTCTATAAATCAAGTCAAATTTAAATCTAATTCTTTTATGGTTTTCTCTCTGAAAAAAAATGAATAACTGACTTAGTATAACTTTAGTTTATAGTTTATTTAGTTAGCTATAGACCTAGATGCAAACACTGAGCTAAGTCACAGAGATTCAGTATTTAAATAAATAGAACATAATTACTACAATACTTCTAGATATATTCTAATAAAAATCAGGACTGGTTGGCACATCGCAAATATTGTGAAATATACATTAAAGCAAGGATAATTATAAATATAAGACAAATTGGTTTAATAAATTTAAAGATAATCAGGCAAACGGCTTAAAACTTAATGCTAAAAATGTTGATGAGTCTAGACTCTAGAGACTCCAATTCGAGTATCGAGTACTCGATACTCGAGTATACTCGTCCATTTTTCAAGTACTCGATACTCGAGTAATTTGAAAAATACTCGAGTAATACTCGTAATTTACAAATGAAGATTTAATTCCAAATTTTATTTTGTTACATATTGTTGTTAACAGCGGACAGACAAACTAGATAGCACTATGTAATTGATTGTTTAGTTTTAAGCCGACGTCCACAGCAACAGAGAGCTTTTTCTACTGCGGAAATAAAAAAAACAAAACTTCAAACCAAATTAAAATTGGAGACGTTTAATTCTCTTTTATTTTTGAAATAAACGTTTCATAAGTTGAAATAAATGTATTAATGAAATAAAATAAGCAAATGTATTTAATTATCATCTATTTATATATAAAAAATTGAATTAATAATATATCGTTTGGTACATCTGAAACTATTCGAGTATACTCGAGTACTCGAGTATTTAAAAAATTTACTACTCGATACTCGAGTAGTTGAGATGTTGAGTAATTGGAGTCCCTATTGATGACTTCTCACAAATGAAACTACACGACGAAAGAATCCAAACATATAATTAAGGTACACTTTAAAATTACATAACATTTCCTATGTTGACAATGCTTGCGAAGAGCGAAACAAGTCCTGATATTATTGTGAAATTAATTTTATATAATGCATTCTATTCATTTAAATAAAACGTTCCCAAAGTGAGCCTAAATGTGTTGAATCTTTTAATATCACGTTGTCACGTACTCAACGACATAAATATCCACGTGGAACTATAACAAGTTAATCCTTGAAATTTTAAAAGGTTTCTGCTCGAGAAAATGCGATGAAACGACATCGTAAATAAAATTGTCATTCACATTATGGTGAATGTGCATTAAAAGTGCAAAGCTTGAAGCTGTGAATCTCTTTACAATTTATCGATGCATTATGCACTTGTAATAATAATGGAAATATTTCAAGCGACGTTTTCAATATACCCATCACGTAAATTGTATTGAAGACTTTATGTTATATGAATTTATATAGAAATTATGATATTAAGTATCTCTCGTATTCATTTTACTCCCACATGCATTTACTGTCATCAATTTTGATTAATCGAGAACCTACTGATGTTGTCTCTTAAAATTTTTACCAAATTTTTTTTGCCTTGTTGGTGGTGGACCATTTGAATTTTCTTTTGAAGAGTTTAGTTATTAATGTTGATTTTTTCATTTGTTTTTTCAACAGTAAGATCTGAATCAGATATATTTGTAAATGTAAATTCTGTATGGATTAGACGATTTCATTTAGTTACACAGACGTTATTCATTGGAAATATTGAAAATACAGAAGAGACTGAAAAAAAGATAGTTTTTCTGTCAATTTAAATATGGGAATACATTTTTAATAGCAATGCATTTTTTTCTAATACATGAATCGACTGATATCGCTAATGACCCGGGATTCGCCTCTTCGCATCTTCAGAAATTGTAAGTAAAGAATGAACCTGAAATGTACAAAAATGCTGAATGTCAAAATCGAGGTACAAACGTTAGTGACAAAATTCTTGGAAAAGTACAAAAATCAAACAATTCAAATAAAATGAATGAGAAAAAAAAATAATAAAAACATTTACCCTCAAAAGTGGCATGAGTTTCAACATATTAATATATACCGCATGACATTGGTGTGTGTATTTTTCATTGATTTATGATATATTTTGGATGATTAATTTATGTATTGTTAAAAAAATATTTGAGAAAAATACAACGTTGAAAAATTTTACAAAAAACATGACAGGTTTTGGTTTTTGCTCATTTCGATATGAGTATTTTGTTATTCTCATTATTGGATGATAATAAATTCTTCATACAACGTGAAGATACGCATTTTTTTCGTACCGGCTCAGTGGTTGCTCTGTGGCGCCACTGATATTAGAATCTCTCGCATGATTTATGCTTTTAATTCTTCCCCCAAAACAGGCCTACCGTTCTTCTCTTTAAGACTATATCCTATTATAAGAAATCTCACTGTATTGCCAAAAACATTCAATGTCTGAAGTATTCCGTATCCAAGAATAAACATGACTTGAGATGCATACACTATTGAATGAACAAAAAAAAATATCCTACACTTTAAGGAAAATAAATACTAGAAAAAGTT
Organism: Himalopsyche kuldschensis; assembly: GCA_028554975.1. Classification (NCBI taxonomy): domain Eukaryota; kingdom Metazoa; phylum Arthropoda; class Insecta; order Trichoptera; family Rhyacophilidae; genus Himalopsyche; species Himalopsyche kuldschensis. Next base: position 19,048,824 of record JAHFWI010000010.1, on the reverse strand, counting down.
TACGAATTTTAAATGAGCAACTTCTTTTTCTTCATTCAACCTTTCAAGTATATCACTTTTAAGTTGTTCTTTATCGATACTTGGGAATGGCATTATAATAAAAATAATAAAAAAAAAATTAGTACTTTTTCCACATACAATTTATTGGACCAGAACCGGTTTCGCTCATGGCAAGTATTGTCAACTGATGATTTCAAGTATATATATTTTTAATTGGATATCTATTTGATAGAGCTGCAACTTCTGACGCACGTAAGCGTCAAAGTTCTTCTCGTCTCCATCGTTTTTTTTCTACCTTTACTCTCCTACCAAAACTATACGTGAAGTCCGTGAAGCGGGCTCCTAGTTTACTGGCTATTTGTCTTGCTGTGTGGGTACAAATTAAATCTTTGTTTCTCTTTCCCGCATGTAAGCCAGCTACTGACTTTATAAGAGATTTTGTCTGCTGAGGGCTTTGTGGGGGAAAATACTTAAGAAAAACCCCTTACAAGAATGATTGTCTTGGAATCATTAAAGAAGGTTCAACTCTTACCAAAGTCTTCTTCGTCTCTTAGTTAAGTTTTTATATGCAAGTCGCATTTCATTCCCGTCTCTGATGACATGAGAGCGCGGTCAGCTTACTTTCGCTTTTAACCTTTGGAGGGTCATTGTGAAGAATGGCTCTCAGTCTATAACGATTCTCCGAAGCCATCTCGTCGTAGTTCTGCGGGTAATATATCGGTGGATTACAGTGATGGCCCACTGACTTGTGAAAAATTTTACAGGCTTACGAACTAGCTCGCGAAAAATCCACTCCGTCCACGTATTTCAATCTTTTATATTTTGTACTTCTCCATGAGTTTTGTAACTAACGACACAAGTTTAGTGTATCATCCTCTTCAGAAATTTCAAACTCATTCGTGCAATTTAAATGCCTGAAGATAGCAGAAGGCAAAATCTGGACCGTTCGTTACAAAATTCATGAAAGCTTACAAAATTCAAACGATTCAAACATGATATTAAAATTTACCAAGCCCCTTCAGTCGAAATCACAAATAATGTCTTTTAGAATGGGTTTTTAATCGCGTGAAGAGATTCATTGCAACAAAATAAAAACATTGACGAACAACTGAAGTATTAATTCATTGCAAGACTTATCGCTTGCGTTATTAATTAATGAATAATTTTAACATATATTTATGGATATTTTTAAAGTAAGATATAAGTAAACTTTACCATCACTATAAATACTTTGCAATGAAAGAATGTAAAAAGCAGTTAAGGGTTGGGGAACTAAGGTAATTTTTGTCCTCAAGTGTGGTACTTTGACTGAATCCAAAATTCTCATTTTATTTTCATATTTACATTGTTACGAGCAACCAATTGAAGTTTCTTTGAGTTCTTTGAAATCAGATAAATTTATGCAGCCTTACGACATAAAATAATAACACACACCGGACCTGCTTCGTAGGGTTGACTTGAACAATACGCAAGAGGGTATCTTTATGAGGGAAATGAATTTGCTTCTTTTATAATATTTATATAATATGTTATATATATTGTTTATGACTGTATTTTAAACGATTTCCTTTATTGCATTCTGGTGATATGCTCATGATGACCTTTACTGGGCTTGACAAAATATTTAGGATAAGTATAAGAATGATGAAAAGTATTTATAAAATGGCTTAGAAATTTTTATTTGTATGCTGAGGAATTATTGTCTCCAAAAATCTTTATTATATTTTCACTGTGGAGTATTTATAACTCTTTCCACTGAAGTATTTTACACTTCATTATAAAACCAAGGTGACTAAATTTAAATGAAGGTAATTTTAAGCTAAGTTTGATTATTTCACGTATTGTGTTACTAATTGTGACACGTGTTTCGCCTATTAAAAAAGCAAACTTGCAAAAGTTAGTCCAAAGATGCCCCTGAAAGAGGCGATTTAGTTTTAGTTTTATATTTAAATGAACTTTCACCGAGTTACCGGCGAATCCATCGAAATTATTGAATATGAATTGCTTAAATTTGTAAGAGTGTTATCCCGGGTTTCGCATTTCGATATTTTATGAAGTTTAACTGAGAAACGAGAACTAAGTCAGCTCAAATTCATTCATTCATTTTAAATGCGTGAAGATGGTGAACGGTGAATCCCGGGTAGTTATAAAAGTACAAAACGATTAAAATTTTTAAAAAAAAATTGACAACTGAAAGGTTTTAAAAGCGAAAACAATCAATAAAACTCCCTTACGAATACTGATTTTCAATGCTCAGTAAAAAAAAATGTTCAACTCTTATCAGCAAATTTTTACTATAAATACTATCTTTAACATTGTTATGCCTTGACTGACATTTAAGGGTAGCTCTAATGTGACCGCGTGAACATTTTTCTAAAAGTTTTGTGCGCAAACTTAATTATACCTCTCGTAGGGAATTACTTGAGGTAATAAATGAGTCGTTTAGTATCAAACGCAGGACTATCCACTTTTCGAATTTTCGAGAAAAATACGAAAAACGTTTTGTTGACTTTCTAATCTTTATTTATATTTTTCAATTTAAAAAAACACCCCATAAAAGCCTGAAACTTAAAATTTGCATGAGCAACCACATTGCAACAACATTAAGGATAACTCTGTGATTGGTCGAAAGTTTGATTGAACATCATCATTTTCTTTAACGTTTTTATACCACATTTACATGATTTTTATTGATACCCATACACTATGACCAGAAGAATAATGTGATAGCATTAGTTCAGTTTCGATAAATATGGGATAGTTCTACTTTTGATTTCTATACGACTCAAATAATCTCATATTCTTAGGATCAGATCCTAACAGAAATTTTTCCGTGTAGCTCCCGAAACTTGACGAGTACTAAAATACAATGGAAAACAGTCAGTAAATAGGCATTTAGCCTGTAAATGAGAGTACAGATTACGTCGTGTGAACTAATGACAGAATTACATATATAATACAGTATATTCCAGTTGTTTGTCGAAACGAATATACACACCTATGTATATAAATATGTGTAGTTATATACCTCGATACAAATTGCACGCCCAGCTATGTGTGTTTTAATTGGATAACTGTATATATATGCTCTTTGGGCCTATTTAAATATGTTACATAATTATACTATTTATGTACAGGATATTAAACCGAAATGTAAAATGTGAAATTTTTGTGACAATGAGTTATTCCGACAGCAGGAAAAGTTATTTCGTGACAATGGAAAATTCTACTTTTCTTGTTTTCCCTATTTATAACATCGACACCTTACTTTAAAAAGGTGAAGTTTGGATTGATATTATGTTAAACAAAAGATAAAATTCAATTCAACAATCAGCAAGTAAAGATGTTTTCATGTTACTTATTTTATACATCAGGGGGCCTGGGTACAATTCCCGCCAAGGTCAGATTTTTTTCAATTGAAAAGGAGATCTTGAGCTGGGTGTATGTTATTTATCGTTGATTTGTACACGACTGATTCATTATTTATCATCGGGTTAATCTCGTATGACTTTCACAATTAAGAATATTTGGCGCATTGGCGTAAGCTGTGATGGCAATTTTTTTTTTTTAATCTGTAAAAAAAAAAGGACATGGTTTATCATAACTTAAACCAATCTATTTGGGAAGACTGATCTTAATGATGGAAATAGTGATGATAATGTGAGAACTTTATCAAATAAAATGTGCAGAAAAAAATTTGGCATTCTGCTAACTTCATTATTCAACTACAGATGACTCTGAAGTTAGCACACATAAAAAATATGATTAATACTACCGTTTTCGACCAAAAAATCATTTATGGATAAAAATCAGTTAGAACCTTTTTAAAGCAAGGAAACGAAATGTTTTAGCAGTAAATTGTTAACAACTTAATTTCCTTTAAATAACTGCCATTGAATAGACCGAAACTTTATCAGATTTCTATAAAATGAACAGGTAGTATCGTACTATCGTTATTCTTCTTTTTAAGGTTCTAACCGATATTTCGACCTAAAACGACAAGTTAACAACAGCTTGAAAGTGATAATTTTTTCCATGTTTATTTTCTGTACACAATCTTCTCTTTTCATATCTATTTTACAGGCCTGTTTTGGTGAGCAGCTTTGATGTGTTTTATGTATTTAGTAACCAAAATTGTATATCCTCTGCTAATAGCGTCTATCTAGTTAAGTAAATTCTTGACAATATTGACGTAAGAGATCTGGGCAAAATTATGAGTGAATTAATAATTTGTTGGTGTGTTTTACAAGCGCTCCAGTGATTCTAATTTAATCTTAATTTCAATTATGTTCCATTCGCTCTATTTTTTTAATTTGAAAAAGTCCTATAATATCAGTAACAAATACATATGTATTTATAGATAAATATTAGTAACATCAATTTCGTTTGAATGGAATATACAACATATATTCTAAGCATATGATAAGCTCTACCTATAAGCCTCGTTTTCTGAATAGTTGTGTTGATAATAATTTTAAAAAAATTGCACGGGATCAGTAAGTTTTGATTTCGAATAAGCAGTATGAACCAAATGAACACTTTTTCAAATACAAGATAAGTTTCGTCATCTATATATATAAAAATGAATGTCTGTGTGTATGTCCGCTATGGACTAGTAAACCGCTCGACCGATCGATGTGAAACTTTACAAATTTATTGAGTACACTCCCGCAATGGTTTCTGGCCTACCAACCCCTCCCTCTAACCACCCCCCAACCTCCACCTCCCAATTTTTTTTTTTAAACTTTATGAATTTTTTGAGTTCATTGCTTTGAAGGTTTTTGGCATACCCCCTCCATACGCCCCCCAAACCCCACCGCGCCAAACAACCCCCCGCCCCTCCAAAATTTGATATCGATTTTTTACAAATTTCTCGAGTATTGAATACATGCAAATTGAATTGAATATTTGTGTAATGTCTTTCCTTCAAATTTATTTTAGTTGCTAGCGTAGCGCGCGCAGAGTACAGGTAGTTACCTATGTAAATCAAAGCTCTTGTCATAAACTTCAAACATTGTCAATTAAAACTTATAAGTTTAAGATTCAATAATTACGCCTTCGTAAACGATTGAATTTCTCAAATCTTGTAATTTAAAAATGCGTTCGGTCGTTATCTTAAACATTGATTAATTTTTTTGTAGAACAAGAAATCATCTGTCAAAATCATTGAACCGCTTGGAAAATTATATAAATCGGTTATCATTTAAAAAAAACCCCTCATACTGAAAAATATCTACTTCTCTACGCTAAAACGTCTCCAAAAAAAGATATTTATAATGTCATTCATCTGGCAACAGCCCGTGTCACCGTAAAGCAACAAACATAACAGCTTTAAATACATAAGACATCAGTTAACTCTTTGATAAAATTTGCTTCTAATCCGTTTAAAAATGCGATGACCCAGTAAACGACAAAACGAATTTCTAACTGTGTTTGATATTTAACGATTCTAATTCCATTTATTTTCAAGAGAAAGTTCATCGCTCTATCTTGACGTCAATAGAGGGCAAGAGTAGTAGAATGAGGATGAATTTCTTGTTCAAAATAACTTGCTATCTAAAAGCTCTATTTGGTTCTACTGGTTTCAGTGTAAAAGTAAAGTTGTTAAAAACCACGGAAAGATTATTCAAAAATCGATTGAATTAGCTCTACCGTATAAGAGAATTAAAATTTATATTTCGTTATTGGAGTTTACGATGAAAATGAAGTGTGAAGGAAGGATAGTAGAAAAATATACTCAAATATAAAAATTTGCCTTTATAAGTGGCAAGTCACTTCAACGTATTGATTTGTATCTTTCTTCTATTCGAATTCGCATATTTTTAGAAGTTATAAATATCCACCGTTGTTTGAAATCACATTTTCTGTTGACATGGAATACATATTTTAGAATTGAATATTTTTACTGCGGCTGTTTGTGGGACAAACATGAGTCAAAAAGTATTGTTTTTTTTCAATTGAATAAACAAAATATACTATTGAACGACAAAGACAACCGACAACAATGAATTTGTTTTGCTGAGCAATATTATTGCTTTGAAATAAAAACTTAAAAGGTGAATGCAAAAGTATTTAAATTTTTTTTTGGAACTATGTCCTATTTTAAGGTGGAAGATTACAGTGTGATCTTATCAGAAGTGATTTACTTAGAACTGATGGCTTTTCAATCGTCCCACATTTATTTAACAGAAAGTGAAATCACAGAAATATAAGGCCTTTAACAAAATGTCACAAATCAATTGATGAAACTGTTTATCTGGGTTGTTAGACATTGCAAATGAAGTCAAGGAAGTTTCATACTAAAATGAAATTCCACAAAGTTGCCGCTGAATCCATCGAAAGTGCTATTAACATAATCGTAATATATCATGTACTTGCACGTGTCATCTTTGGAACACCGGATGCTAGTGGAAAATATTTGTTTTGCTGCGTTATGCATTGATGACAGCATCAAATATAAAAAAAACAATGTATTTAAATTACGTCCGGTCCGTGGCGCAGTGTCAACGTTGTTTGCTTGCGTGAGGGACCACCCGGGTTCGATTCCCCGTACGAGCGGATGTTTTTCAGTCGATAAATCTATTCAAAGACATGAGTGTTTGTGTTGTTGAAAATCCCTTCCCACCTTTCCTATCCCAAAGAGCGACGCATAGCGAGAGCGATTAGCTAACCACTAGTCCTGTCCGAATCCTCGTATCCTTTTCATCCCCTACTCTTTTCGAAAAATATAGGTTGAGCAACTGAGTAACAAGCAGTGCTCGTAGAAAAATACCTTTTGAGATAAACTGCCTGAGGAGTCCATATGCTCCAAGTTGGGAGAGGACATGGTTAAAGAAAAAATTGAAATTAATTTAGTTATTCAGTATTTTTCTTGAGATTTGGTCACTGTAGCGCCCAAAAACAAGCCACCCCTGTTTGCAGCTCTTGTTAAAATTTCAAAGCACACTTTAAATTCCGTCAGACTGCTGGCAATAAACCATTAACGAAATATAGCTAGCTGTGTGGTTATATTGTATTTTAAGTACAGCGGCACTTATTTATAACGTGGAATTCGACGCTCTCCAAAGAAAAATGTTTATTATGAAAACTTGACGGATCCATACGCGGCCAAGGTATCGCAAAAGCTTTAAAAATATTAATAACTTTCTAATATTAATGAAAGCAATCATTCTGATGAGTGAGTCTCAACCATGGTGTAAATAATTTCATTAGTATTAAGTTGTGCCTCAATTAAGCTTGGCATAACGTTATCAGCATCAGTTAATCGTCAGTTTAATATCTTCCTGCTTGGAGATTATTGAGTTAATTTAGTTCGTCCATTAAATAAGCCCAACTTGGGATTAGGCATTAAAAATCGATTGACACATTTAAGGAATGCTTAACATTGATATCAATTTTAATATTTACGCTGAGAATGTTTTGGCAAGTCATGCTCGAGTAGTTAATTAATATAAAAGTATAATATTTGTTTGAATAAAAATCTATTATACATAGTTTTTAAATATGTCAATAACCTAATCGCTATACATTCGGGATAATGAGCTACACACACAGTCACACACATTGTATTGTATTTTGTTTCACTTAACCTAGCCATCCCGAACAGTATAGATTTTGTCCCAACCTTAAATATCTATCTTAATACTAGTGATACTTTGTTTAAACTTTTAGTAATTCTAAATAATAGTTTTTTACACCTTTTGCAGAAAAATAATATGATATTTACAGGCTAGTTGCGCCGTAATCGATTGAAAAAGAGAAGTAGTCGGTATTTTTTAGTCTAATTGTCAATGTAAGCAATTGCTGGGAATCGCTAACATAAAATTGCACGCCTACAAGTGATAAGAGAACGTGACCATAGTGAGTCATAGATAACATGGACGGAGTGTTTCATATCTGGCAACAATAAAAGGCGATAAGCGATAAGATAAGTGATAAGGTAATGTGACTTCGTGCACGGTTATTGCATTCTATGCCAATAAGGCCAAAACACTGGGGTCTTTTTTTACCCCCCTTCGGTCTGAGAGTCATTTTTAAAGGATAGTCCTACGAAGGTTAAGCACTGGAAAACTGTGCCCAGTTAAATTAATATATTACGTTTTAATTATTTACATTCCAGGCGGGATGACGCGAGTTTAGATGTCGGGAAGGGAAAAGGTTAAAAGCTATATTTAAATCCCAAAGTAAATTTTAATAATATAAATAACTTTTTGTTCACACTGATAAAGTTCAATAGATTGACTTAGGAATTGAGTTGAAATATATGTTTAATAAATAATGATAGATACTACACATATGCATTTATCGTAATGTATATATTTTTTATTCTTATTATACAACTGGAACTATTTCATTTGAATGCTTTCTATCTTTATCCAAAGGTTAACATTTTTTTTTTTTTTGTGATTGAAAACTTTAGTGTTACCTTAGCAATAGTGAGCTATTTTACAGATGTGTATTCCCGTACAGTCTTGTATATTGCAAGCTTTGCAATAATGCATAATTATAATAAAAAAAATGTTAAATAGAAAATGTAGTTGGAAAATCAGCTTAGTAATTCAGTGAAGTTTAAGTGGCATCGATGAAATAATTCAAAAGTCATTAAAATATTGAGAGAGATTTAGAAGTTTTTCATACGGTATTGTATAAAAAGTTGATTGTATTTGTTGGAGTTTAGATAAATAATACGAATGAAGAACTATCTAAAATTAATTATAATGTTACTAAATGTTCATTATTTGTAAACTTTGTTTATTAGTGCCTTTGAAAAGTCAGTATCCGATATAATAATAATTAATATCCCTTACTTTCCCTTAATTTCATTCGATAAATAAACCCTTTCTATCTGGCTATTCATTTTCCCGTGTGTAGAAAATACACATGTTTTGATTCCCTACATTTCAGTCCCGCACCAAAGCTCGGCCCATAACTCACCCCAAAAGCTCGCCGGGTTCATTTTAAAACGTGGTCCGGTATATAATTCAAAGGCTGATCGTTTGGTCAAGCTACGTGTGTAATTTTCGTTTTGAAGACCGATTGTTTTGTATGGTGAGAGAAATTTCAGGCCGTTCGCCGTAATGGCGATATTTTTAAGCACGGAGCTGGATTCAACATGGCGATAAAAGAAGGCTAATGCTTGGAATTATTGTACTTCAGATTGTTGCTTCCGAAAGCTAACGTAAGCTTTTCAACATTCGAGACTTTTAATGAGAGCTTAAAAAAATAAGTAAATATACGTTTGAATTCGGTTATAATTCTTGACAAAATACTTATGAGTTTTAATATGCGTTGTTTTGAATGCTGGCATTTTTAATGGAAACGTACACGATTTCAATACGCAATAGTGGATTGACTATTAAAAAACGGCTAAAATTGCAATCCCGTAATTTGCGTTAGTTGTCTTGTTTATTAAATATTTACCATGTAAATTAATCTTTAATAATTTCATCACTATCTTTTTAATGACTATTATGTAAAGGTTTATCCATTATTGAAGGGTGAGATTATTTTTTTCTCAGAATTTCATTGCATTTTAATTTCAGAATTATCTACGGTTGACTAACGGAGTAAGCAGATTTCCAGAGTTGCACTGCATCTGCATATTTTTTTACTAAATTTATTTAACAAAGTTCTAAGATTTTTATCATTATTTACATCATTAAATCTTTGAGATCATTATTTATCAGCAAGAGTTCTGAAAAAAAAAGTAATTTCAAACATTTTTACTTGCTCATTGTTACAGGTGAGTCTTAATCAATTGAAACTTTAAACGCTCATATTTTAAAACAGCGTTTAGAGCATTTAAAGCCCTTTCAAAGTAAGGTGTCGAATTGTTATATCCATTAAAAAACTAAATGTACCACAAAATAAGTGTCATTTTTTAAATCATACTATATTCCTTAAAAATATTTTACTCGGGCCCTTAAAGGGGGTCTTATTTATGTCATTAAATTATTGAAAGCTTCTTTCCAAGTTGGAATTATTTCGAGGGCCACTTTGTAAACATGCGTTTAAGGAAATTTATTTAGCGGAGTCCTTTGACGTCCTTATCCATTTTACCTTTGATCAATTTTACTTCCATTATGGACATCGTTAGGCTGAAATATTTTACAGCAAAGGCACGTTCTTGATCATTTAACTGTATAAAATTGTTGGCTCTCTGTGGATTTGAGTTCGTCTTGGAATCAGGTGGATTTAATTTTAATTTAATTAATTAAGCAATAAAGATGTTGCGGTAAAGCATAACCTTACGACCATTTTGAGGCTTACAAATTCAGTTAACAGCGTAAATATTTTCATAAATTATATTACTATTTATATATTTTTTCAGCATATTTTGTTTTTACATCTATTTGATGAAGTTTCAAGTGCTAAGGCGCGCCAGAATCATGAAAGTTATTCCAGTCTCCTTCGTCTCTAAGTTCAAGAGCAGTGGCGGCTGGCGACAGAGTATTAGGGAGTACAAAAAAAGGTTCAACTATTTTTCCGTACTACGGACAGCCAATAATTCATAAGACTGGCACTCCGTTGGTATTGCGAACATCTGAATTGAAAGTCCATGTTATAGAAGTGTTTTGAAATCCAATGAATAGGAAAGAACTCTTGCAAAAATAGTTGAATCATTTTTTGTACTCCCTAATACTCTGTCACCAGCCGCTACTGTTCAATAGGTCAGATTATTTTTTTCTTAACTATGGAGGGTCATCGATTAGAATGGCTCTCAGCCTCATAATCATAACTCTGCAAGCAAGATATCGTTGGCTTACAGTGATGGCTCACTGCCTTGTGAAACTTCTTGAGGTTTCACAAACGAGCTCGAGAATAGTGGTCGCACTTTAATCTTTGTTTAATAGCCAACCACGTATGTACCATGGAGCACCACATATTTACCAAATGACTTATTCTGAACAATCTGGAGAGCCTTTTTTTGGTGAGCAATGACTCAATTGATGTAGCGTTCACAATTATTATCAACCATGTGTCTTATAGGAATGCTTTCGTTTCACTCTCTTGAAGCTCGAAGATCGATTTTAGTATTTAAACATTTCTCTCTTTTACTCCAGGCCGAGTTGATAACCCTGACATCCTCAAGACCTCAAGCTTGCATGCCCCCAGTTTTAACCTACGAGGTTGTAGCCAATACCAAACATTTTTTGGTCAGAACTTGAGTTGCCAGTCGCAAGGGCTGTTCGACTGATGAATGCACTGCCTTTTAAGGTGGACATCTTTGGCAGTGAACTTGGTTTTTGGATTAATATATTTCTGTTCTGTTTCATATTATTTTTTTCGTGTTGTGTTATATTTTATTTTTATTCAACTTGTCAAATGTATGACGCATTGGCGTCAGCTGTAATGCCATGTATTGTATTTTTATTCTTTCCAATAAATAAATAATTGGATGAGTAATTTCTGTATAAGAGAATTTTACTTTCAAGGGAAAGCTTGCTTTTCGTATACATATCTCACTCGGATCACATGGCCACTTCACGAGGCCTTTAAAATTAAGGATATTAATCATCAGCTTTCCATGGCTCTCTATACCAAGCGGTCGGTAGAAGAAACAGACAAGACTCAGACTCCCTTGGGTCATATTCAGTCCAAATTCACGTCAGATTCATCGTCACTTATTACGACCGGTAAATTTATGGGTGAAAAAAAATCACCTTTTAATATCAATGCCAGCAATGAAAAAAAATTCACGCAGAAAGAATAAATTCGAATATCAAACATACATAGTTACCGTATATTTTGAAGTAGATTTTGATACTTTTACTTGATACGTTAAATTATTGCCATTTAAAATAAGATACCCAAATAATAATTACATTTTTTTTTATATTATCCAGACGCAAACTGCGTATTTTTTTTAAAATAAATATCTGTTTTTCACAATTAAAGAAATTCAATCACTTTTAAGGTGTTCACTATCAAAACATGGTGAAATGGCATTATAATAAAAATAAAAGCATATTTTTAGTATCTATTCCACATTCAATTTATTAAGATTGTGAACGGTTTCGCTCATCGCGAGCATTATCAACTGAAGAAATATAATAATACAGTGTTATTTATATAAAGAACGCTGTATTTTAGAAAAATAAAAACTATTCAAATAAAAATAATTGCACTTTTCGACATTAGATTTTTTAAGATCAGGGCTGGTTTCGCTTTTCGAAAGCATTATCAACTGAAAAGAAATACAAAAATATAGCGTTTTTTATTCACAAGCTTAATTTATATAAATAACACTGTATTCTTATAAAATTTGGTGTAAATTATGTATTAAAATTGTCCATTATAACTGTATAATACTCTTTAATGGCTAAAGACATGTTGAATGAATATTAATAAGTTACATATTTTTATATTTTTTTCAGTTCAATAAAATATTCATACATTTAAAAGAGCAGTAAAGGTTTATTATAATTTTTGTTGAATTTCAAAATTGCCACTTAAAACTTTAATAATATCGGGTCATCTGTATAAAGAGAGGATCTCTCGCTATAGAATGGTAAATTTATTCGAAGTTAAGCCTTTATGTTATAACAGCTATTAAAATTTGACGTGAAAGTCCTTAAATATAATTTACCGCCAATCTTTCAAACTTCGAGGAGAGAGAAAATTTAATTTATGATTTTTCCCGATCCGAATGTAAGTTATAAAGTACCCTATAAGAAATATCTGTAGAGAAGAAATGGTTAAAGTTTTTTTTTGTAAAAATAAATGAATGGTTCAGATGGGAAGAAATCGGAAAGCATATTTGAAGAAAATGCTAAGTCAGGTATAACGAAAGTATTGAAGTTTATATTTCTGTGGGTAATTTCTTGTAATAATACAAACTTTAAACGGTTATTACTTCCTCGGTTATAAATACGCTTTTATAACAGTTCGACCGCGTAAAACAAGTTATAAATAAAGAAAAAAGTAAAGACTATGGCTTTCGACTACCGTTTATATGGCAATAATTTAGTAGCGAATTCAGCAATTTGGCTGAGAAATTATTATCGACTTTCTACTCGGTTTTATTCTAGGTTTTGCCACAAGATGAAAAATAGGGATGAAAAACCGCAAGAGCATAAAAATCTTTGTTTATAAGGCTATAAATCGATTCAGTGTATTTGTAGCTATCGAATAATAGTTTTAAAACAAAAAAAATAATGTAATCCAAAAAGGAAAAAATATTGAACTGGCTTATTATAAAATGACTTTAAAACTACATTATAAGCTCAAATTCACACAATGCTTAATTAGGGAAATTCAGCATTGAAATAAATATGTACGTGATATAGTACTACTTCCACACGTATTATGGTTAAGATCGGGGCCGGTTGCGTTCATCGCAAGCATTGACATCAACCGATAACAATGCTCGCCATTAGCGAAACCGATCCTGATATTTTTTGTGCGATTTTCCGCGAAACGCATCTGCCGCACAAAAAAGGTTTGAGTTTATATATGAAGTTTGAGTGAGACTCAATAAATAAATTATCGCCAATTGTCACTGTGACAAATGACTTCAGCATTCCCCTTGCAAATAGAGACTCCAATTACTCAAAATCTCAACTACTGTAATTTTTTAAAATACTCGAGTATACTCGACTAGCTTCAAATGTATCAATATATATGTTATTAATTGAAATTTGTGTATATAAATAGATAATACATAAATAAATAAACTTATTGTATTTTATGAAACATATAATTCAAAAATAATAGAGAATTATATGTCTCAAATTTTAATTTGGTTCGAAATTTTGTATTTTTTTCCCGCAGTAGAAAAAACTCCATTTGTTGCTGTGGACGTCGGCTTAAACGTAATCAATGAATTAAATAGTGCTATTTAGTTTTTCTATCCGCTGCTTAAAAAAAATCGGAAATAAATCTTCATTTATAAATTACGAGTATTACTCAAGTATTTTTCTAATTACTCGAGTATCGAGTATTTGAAAAATGGATGAGTTCACTCAAATTGGAGTCTCTACTTGCTTCTAATACAAAAATGTTACCAAGTAATAAATTGGTTTTAAATGAAACCAATTTGTTTATTAATATATCACTGCGTTTTGTGTCCCGAACCTTTATTCGGTGGAAAATATTTACAGGATGTAATTTAAAAGAAACGTGATGTCCCCAAGGCTCGTATGCTCTATTTCCTAAACACATCCAAAGCAATGGAATAGAAAATGTGTTTCAGTCAAAATATTTAGATTGCTTTCAACTTTGAATACAAAAATAGTGCCCGAATGAGTGAGGTTGGGATTTAATTCAAATACTGTATATTTGCTTTCGTATTATTAGTTCCTTCTTCTGGTAAACTAAATTTGGGAAGTGCAAATATATTTATTTTACTACACAGATTCCTACTCCGGGTAATGATATAAGTTGATGATTATTTAAACTAACATTCAGTGGTGTTAACCTGTTAAATATTTTTTTAAATAAAGTTTAGTGTTTAGGTACCTTATGTCATAATTTTATTATTAAAAAACTTTTGATTATTAGTAAAAGATTCTAAAAATAATTGATCCTTCTCACTTTTTTTTTATATTTGTATGAAAATTCTTTTTGTAAGTTTAATATTTTTCCGTCATGCACACAATTTTTCTGTTTTCAAAAATATTGAATACACTAATGTCATTGCGTGCAATATTTAAAAATGATTAATAATAGGAAAAAGGCATCAGCTGAAGTCTGGAAGGAAGAAGGCTGTGTGGAGTCTGGAGGCTGGTAACTGTCAGTATATGTCCAAGATTTTAACCTGTAAGGGAATCAATCTTAATTTGATATGATTCAGACACACTTAATGCAAGCCCTTACAACTAGACCACAAAAGCCAACTTTATAGTGCAGTACCACTATGATGAAATCATTTAATTAGTAAAAGACAGAATGTTTTAACATATTAATGGATAAATTAAAAATTGTAATTGGAAAGAAAATTTTTGGCAATGTTTCTAAACAAACAAAATATCAATTAAAAAAATTGTATAGTATCTTAATGTTACGTAATAATTTTCAGTTTTCTTCAAATGACTTGAAAAGGTTTATTTAATAAGATAATCTGTTTATGAACTTCAGCAAGCTTCCAAAAATGAGCATTTTGGAGATATAACCAAATGCCAAAGTTCATAACTCCAGAATTACTAGAGGTTAGATGGGATATCGAATTTTGCCATCTTGTAGATAGATCTCTACGAGCGCAATATCCATATACATATAGCGATACCTTGACTGTTTCGTCAAAAATCTAAGTTATCAAGTTTTAACATCTGAAATCTGACGAAATTGAGAGTAAACAGAATAATGACTAGTTTTTGATTATATTTTAAGTAAAATGTATTATTTTTTATCCATTATAACTGTTATTCATTTTGGGCGAAATGAATTTCAAACATTATATAAAATTCACCGGATAGATCGAAGTTTTAGTATCTTTTATTGATTGAAATGACATTTACTTGGTAGAACTCTTTTTTTTTCACCGTATTATAAAACCTTTTTACGGAATTTATTTTCCAGCGTTACCAATGACTTCCTCTCAGCTTGATTTTTCAATTCTTCAATTCGAGCAGTTCTTGGCTGATATATTCTTTATGTTTGGTTTTTTATCTTAAAAAAAACTGCACAAATAAATCAGATGATAATCGGGTGGTGGTTTATTTGGAAATTAACAAAAATATGACAGAATTTTCCGAGCTTATCTTGCAGTTCTCTGGCGAGCATCCAAAACGGCATGTAGCCTGACATTGTCGAGTGCAGTATGATTGCCTTTGAACAATCCGTTCGCGTTTTATATTAAAAAAAAGTATATTGATGCAAAAATGGTTATTTTTTACCAATTCACATCTAACACGGCAAAAATTTCAATGTAAAATCAGGATATCAGAAAAGATATGACGATATATTGTATACCTAACAACACCAGTGTATAAAGATAAGTGAATGGATGTTTCAACATATTTGTGACGTCAGCCGTAATAGCTATCAACTATTTATTAGATAATAAAATATTTGTAGTACTTATTTCACATTGAATTTATTAGATCAGGACTGGTTTCACTTAACGCGAGCATTATCAACTGATAATAAATAATATAGTCTCGTTAATTTTTTTTCAGAACCCTCATGATTGTTAGACCGGAGTAGTATTTTTTCCACACTTTGCGCATTGCACATTACGGACATTAAGAATAAAATATATATAAAATATTCCTATTTATTATATGCACTAACCCGCTGGACTTTAAATTTTTGATAGTCATTCTACCTACATTGGTTTTTGATGTTGTAGCTTGTATTTCTAAGAGGTCTTCAGAATTTGAATAAAAGTCTAGATTGTTTTGATTTATTTTGATTTATTTGCTTAGTTGTAATACGAACTGTCTGTCATACCCTGTTAGTCTTGCTTAACTTTTGTATAAATTGTATTTCCTATTAGTTGATAACAGGGCTGTGGAGTCGGAGTCGGAGTCGTC
Organism: Himalopsyche kuldschensis; assembly: GCA_028554975.1. Classification (NCBI taxonomy): domain Eukaryota; kingdom Metazoa; phylum Arthropoda; class Insecta; order Trichoptera; family Rhyacophilidae; genus Himalopsyche; species Himalopsyche kuldschensis. The sequence goes on along the minus strand of JAHFWI010000010.1, from coordinate 19,032,349 downwards.
ACGGGGTTTTGGCCAGAGTCGTACTGGGTGTTGGAATTTTTTAAAAGTTTAAACTTTTTATTTTTGTATATAATATGTAAAGTTTGGCTATTGGCCGGATTAGTTGGATGATATGTAATAAATATAGATAAAAATGAAAGGTAGGAAAAAAGCGTGACGAAATTAAACTTTTTTTAGCCGGAGTCAGAGTCTCCGGATTTGTAGTCTCTTTTTTTTAATGACTCTACAATCCTGATTTGGTAACGTTCGCTCTGAGTGAAACCGGTTCTGATCATTCAATGTGGGATAACTCGTATTAATTCGTATCAAATATATTCCAATATTGCTGATTTAATTTCATTTTAAAACAACAATGAGCGAGCTTCCTTTCATGTTCAAGACTCAATGCTTGCCAATCAATTCATGAAGCACAATCAATGCTTTTGTCTCGACTTAACATTCAAAATTAAGCTAGCGCTATATTGTAACGTTTCCGTTGTACCTATTACAATTAAACAATTTTAAAATTAATTATTGAGTACGAAACTAGAATAAAATTAATATTAAAAAAAAATAGATAAAATCGTTTTAAAATATGTTCCAGGTTAAAAAAAATAGTAGCACTTTTTGAATATTTATTCCACATTTGATTTATAAATATCCGGGCAGGTTTCGATCATCGCGAGAATTACCAAGTGAAAGTGTGGAGTAGTACAACAAAATATGTTAATATTTTTATTATACTGCCATTTCATCAAGTATTGACAGTGAACACTTTTAAAGTAAAGTTCCAGGTATTTAAAATATATAAAACACACTTATGAAGATCAAGACTGGTTTCACTACTCGCGGGAATTGTCAATTGAAAAATATTGCTGTTTCTGTTGACAATCAGTTAACAATACTCGCGATTAGTGGAACTCGTCCTGATCTTTATCCAAATATATGAGTAGTAAATAGCATATAACATGTCATTTATCTAAATAATGCATTCTCATCAAGAAGTCACAGTTAACTAGACTTGGAAATCCATATGGATAGTATGGAGCATTAGAACAACTTCTAGCAACTTGATTATTGTCTTTCTTAGCCAAAAGTGTAAATTGTTGGCCAATGGTTGTTAGCAGGGCTGTGGAGTCTGAGTCGTGGAGTCGGAGCTTTTTGGCCGGAGTCGGAATCGTCGCGGCGTTTTGGCCGGAGTCGTACTCGGAGTCGGATATTTTGAATAGTTTGAACTTTTTCTTTTTGAATTTAATATGTCAAATTTGTCTTTTGGCCGCATTGATAGGGTTGGTATTTAATTGAATACACATAAATAGGTAAATAAGGCAAAAAAAAGTGACGATATTAACCTTTTTTTAGTCAGAGTCGGAGTCGGACTTTTTTTTCCGACTCCACAGCCTTGGTTGTAAGCAAACAAATTAAAAGCCGTCGTCGGATACCCATAATCACTTATTTTGAAAGTAGATATTTAATTAAATAGTTCAAAGAACGTTGATTATAATGTCATTTTAAATATTGATTGTTTACTCGAGTCGAAATTAAAGTTCAGACGGAATTTATAAAAATCCATAATAAATTCCAAGGTCAATTTAGTCGTAAAAATACGTGGGTTCAATTTTATGAAATGATGTACATCGCCATTATTTATGAACTACATATATTGTGACCACTTAAATAAAATCACGAAGCCAATTGACTATTATTTATCAAATTAAATCGATTCCCTCGACTGTGTCTACGGGGCGTATGATATTGTATTAATGGATTTGGTTCATCCGATTCGATGTGAATATTTAATTTAATAAAATTGGACCGGAATTTTCCGGGTAAATTAATATCAAACCAATGACCATGAGGATTGGCTTAATTGAGTTCACTTGGTAATTTGACCGCAGAACTACGTCTAACTAATTTTCACGCCAATACCCTAGATATTTTTTTCCCTAACTTCATAAATATAAATCACCAATATTTCGTCTTATTTTACGGGAACCTCAATAAGTTTCATCCACTTGGTACTCCGCTTTCCTAAGCCAATCCTAAATGGAAGCTTAGTAGTAAGTTAATACTCAACATGCTTGCATAACCTCTTCTACTCATTCTTTATACCAACCTCTACGTGTTGGCCCCTGGAAGCACTGGCAATTTATAAACAAGGCTTATAGAAAATAGAGTCATGACTTGGGTGTCCAATCCCGGGATCCCGACAATCTTCCATTCCTGATGAATCCCGGGATTACAAAAAATAGTCCAAAAATAGTAGATTTATAAACAATAAAAGCGTTACTTATTTCAATCAACGTATCCTCATTTTAACAATGTGATTTTTTTTTAAAAGTGCATAATCAGATATATTTTTTATTTCAACTAATTATCAGGATTCGAACGAGACCGATTCTCTCGTACATTTTATTTCAATTGAATATTTTCGATCTACAGTAATTGATAAACAGCCGAAATAATATATTCATAAAAAGATAGTGACAACATTTATTAACGTGGCTAATATTTAATAAATATGAAAACTATCAACCATATAATATTCAAAATCCCGGGACCAGTCACGGAATCCTGGGATCAACTTATTGCAATCCTGAAATCCCGCGAACAAAATTTTGGCCATGGATTGGAAACCATAGTCATAACCTTCAGAAAAGATGGCTAATTGTGGGTGTAACAAACCACACTCGGAAAGAACTTCATTTCGGACATAGTTAAAACATCATCATTAAAAATAGATTTAATTACAAATGAATACATACAATGTTTCTAATTACTATTTCACTTATTTTATTATCATAGCTGTAAAATACAACAAACTCGCATTTTCTCTTACATACCTACACTTATGTTAATTGTATATTAAAAATACAAATACTTGTGCTATTTTTTGCCAAATTGCATTCTTATTTTTTGTTGTTTTTAATCCAGCTCCGCTCCAAATGTGGATAGCTAAACATATTTTTTTCTATGAAAACTACTTGCTCAGTCACTCAACCTGTCTTCAATTCGTTGAGAGTGGGGATAGAAAGAATAATACTAGGACATGACTTGTGGTTAGCTAGTCGCCCTCGCTTTTCCCAGCATAAAGGATCGAATGGATGGGAAGGATTTTTTAAAACAACAAAAAAACCCATGCCTTCGGACAGTATCGATTAATCGACTGGAAAATTGTGATCGTACTATGATTTGAACCCGTGAAGTCCTCCACAAAAGTCATCGACGTTGAACTTTGCACCACGGACCTGATATTTTTTGTAAATCACAAAAGGATAAATGGGTAAATTTTCATCTTTCCGGAATTATTTTGTCTCTAAATATTAACCCAAGTCAATTAATTTCTGAAAAAGCTCACGTGTTCGGTTTGCAGATAATACTAGTTTTATTATATATTTTTGCAGAAAATAATAAATAATTCTATTAAGTAATTAACACGCTTCATTATCAATCTAAATACTAGTGTAACGTAAAGTGTGATTCTTTATTTGAGGTAAAAACAATCGTTTTCTTCTTTACATTATAATATTTATCACGACAGTGCTTATACATTTCGAAGTATATCGAATAAAAATTCTTTAAATCTAAACTTCTTAAAAAAACCCATTTGCCCATTGACTTCATACAAGAACAAAAAAACCTACTTTACAATCTTTTATTGTATCAAATCCTCGTTTATTTTTGAAGCATAAGCACAGGGCATTCAATTCAATTTTAAAGATAAACAAATATTGTTATGTTGATTAAAAAATAATCGTTTTTCGTCGATCAAAAATTGCTAAGCATCGCGGAACGCTTTAAAATGTTTCGAGTCGAGTTCATTTCAAATACGTGTTATTCTATAAAAGGAAAAAATATTTGTATTCTGCTTCTTTATTTTCCATGGCAACATTTTGATAGAGGACAGCCAGGAATCAGGGATACAAGACAAATGTTTGACGAAGGAAAAAATGTACACAATGGTCTAGAATGCCTTTGGGTTGAATGTTAGTTTATGGGACCGTTGAAAGGGATTTTCATTGTACAGGCGTAGGCTGTAGAAGGCAGCCCATCGTTACCTTACCTTAAAAAGGTTCTATTTGACATATTTGCCTAAAATGACATTTTGGTCGGAGATGCTTTTATTATCTAAGTTCTAAGTGATGTTGCAACGTGGCCTATTGGCTATGGCTATTTTTTAAATTGAAAAATATTAATAAAGCTCAAAGCTAACAAATCGTTTTTCCTATGTTTTACGAAATGTCGAAATGTGGATAGTTCTACTTTTGATACTACGTTGCCTTAAACGATCTTTTGGTCGTAAAAGTTTGTATTTACCGCATTCTACATTATACATGAATTTTAGAATTATCTATGGTTGAATAACGGAGTTAGCAGAATTCCGGAGTTGCACTGTATCTGCACACTTTTTTTTCTTAATTTATTTGAAAATGTTCTAAGGTTGTCATCATTGTTTCTTTCATTAGATCTTTAAGATCGTTATTTCTCAGCAAGAGTTGTGAAAAAATATGCTTAAAATAATTAATTTGAAACATACTTTCGATGGTTTCGGCGGTAACTTTGTGGAAGTTCATTTTAATATAAAATTTAAAATCACTTTGATTACTCCACGTATTGTGCTACTAACTGTGACACGTGTTTCGCCAACCTAACCTAACTATCGCAAAGTTTGCTGAAGTAATCTCTGTAAAAGGCGAAACACGTGTCACAGTTAGTAGCACAATACTGTAGGAAGTGAATTTATCTAATCTACGAACGCTCATATCTCAGAACAGTATCAAGAACAGTTAGAACCTTTTCACAGTAAGGTGTCGCCTTGCAACCTATCCTGCGTGTGTAGTTTATTTTCAGAGTCCTCTATCTGAACTAAAATAAACACGCGTTTAATGGCAATCCATTATTTATGAAGGGTGAATAGGGAGACAGGTGCTTCAAATTTAGCTATTTCGTGTGATCAAGGACTTCAAAACGTCTGGCAGGATAATTGAACATGCTTTACAAGAATGAGCACACTAAAGTAAAGAAATCAAACTAATTGGGTTAATAGTAATGTTTGTAGAGTTGTTTCTAAAGTTAGTCAATTTTCCAATCGTAAAAAATTAAAAGGTCGGATGATTTTATTAACACCAATTACTTTCTACGTGTCTGATAGTTTGTGGTATTGGTATTATATAAATGACTAGTATTTCTACCCGGCGTCGCTCGGACTAAGCGACCAATAATTATTTAATGTTATATCATTCGACATAATTATATCACAAAACCTAACATCCAAAATAGAGTTAAAATAAAATCACAAAATTTATTTAATTTGATGACAGCCCCATTCTCGCCCATTAAAATGTCCAAATTCAAGGAAAAAGTCTGATTTGCTGTCAAAGAAATGTCAAATAATACCTTCACATAAACAATAAACATTATTATTAATAATAAAAGCCGGAGAAAATTCAGTAGAAGACTAATTTATTACATTTTGACTAAATGTCTTCGCCGATAAAAATTCAAACATATTTTCTTTCATATTCGTTTTTATGGCAACTTAATGACCAACAATGCAAAAGGGAATTACAGACCCACAGACATACATACGCCGTTTCGGTTTTATATATAAGATTAAGGTACGGTGAAGTATTTTACTTCTACAAAAAATGTATAATAATATATCATCGACATCTTCTAAGTCAGTTTACCCGTTACCAGTTTTAAATAGTTTTTGTAGAACTAAAGTTACTTACTTTTTTTCATCGTTTTATAATGGGTTATATTTAGATTTCTAGAGCCTCGAATTCGAGTATTGAACACTCGATACTCAGAAATGCTCGTCCATTTTTCAAGTGCTATATTGCTCGAGAATTTTGAAAAATACTTGATTAATACTTGTTGAATAATACGGAATGGTTTGGCATCACTACCGGCGTCAGACAGGGCTGTGTTCTAGCTCCGTTCCTCTTTATAATAATCTTCGACTTCATCCTGAGGAAGTCAATTACACCTGACCGAGGAGTAACCGTTGCTCGCAACCTAAAACTATGTGACCTCGCGTATGCCATCGACGCTGTCATCTTTGACAAATCAGTAGCGGGTATTCAGGAAACAATGGATAGACTGCAGAGCAACTCGTATCGCGTTGGCCTCAAAGTCAACGCGAGTAAAACCAATGTGCTCTGCAACAGCGCCTGTCCAGATCCAGACTAATCTCTGATGAGTGCGGGGCAAGAAATCGAGAGAGTCGATGGTTTTAGGTATCTGGGAGTACACATCACGGGAGATGGTAACCCGCGTAATGAGCTCGCGTTCCGATTAGGGATAGCTGGAGCAACATTTAATTCAATGCGGAAAGCCTGGGACTCACGGTTGTACTCGGTCAGAACCAAGTGCCACTTATTCAACGCATGCATACTGACTGTGCTGCTTTACGGTTGCGAGTCATGGCACATCACAAAAGCACAGGGAAACCGTATACTGTTTTTCGGAAACAGATGCTTGCGGCGAATATTAGGAGTATGGTGGTTTGACTTTGTCAGGAACACGGAGGTAAGAGAGCGGACAAACCAGCCCCTTATTACGTCCAAAATTAAAAGGCGACGATGGACCTGGCTTGGACATGCGCTGCGGATACCCCAGAGGAGCCTGAATCCTGCCTGCCTCTTCTATCAACCTGATGGATCCCGACGCCGTGGAAGGCCTCTGATGACCATCCATGGGATGTACTCAGGGGAGCTAAGAGACGCCGGGATGACCTGGAAAGATGCGAGGAGGTTGGTGGGAGACAGAGAATCTTGGAGGCACGGTGTGGCCATATGCTCCGAAAAGGGAGCGGATATGAAAAAAAAAATACTTTTTGATTTAGCAATGCGAGATTATTTTTTACTTTTGCTCTGGGTTCTACTGACGTATCTTATGATGAAAAGAGACAAAACTAAATATTGAAAAAAAAATACATTAAACTTTGAGTAGTTAATTATCATGGAAATGTTAATTGATTATGTTGAATAAATAATATGCTAATCAGTAACAAATGTTTCCGTTCATGCATGAGGTTATCAAACAGAGCAATAATTCTTGTTTACTGAAACCATTCTTTTGTGATCATTCAAAAAATACTGATCGACAATTTGATTCCATATATTATTGATTGAGAAGGCATTTACTTGGTAAAACTTTATTATAATACGGTAAGAAAAATAACAATGTATTTTAGTTCTACATAAATTATTTTATATATTTGTTGATAGCTAAAATACATTGTTATTTTTCTTACCGTATTCCATATATTATGTTTAATTATCTGTTAATTCAAATCAGTTTTCTCACAACAATTTTTTATCATGTGATATAAATAACCGTGTTTATATCAGGCATCAGCTTGAAATGCTCGTGATGTGTGAAACCGGTTCTGTTCTTTTTTTTCAATATCACTATAAAAAGCTGAACTTTTTTTATAAAAAAAGGCTTTAATTATATTGCCCGATCTGTGGTGCAGTAGCTTCCGTGACCGCTTTTTTCAGTCGATAAATCGATTCTATTCGAAGACAATAGATGTTTGTGTAGTTAAAAAATCATTTTCCACTTTTCCGATACCAAAAAACGATGCATAGAGAGAGTGATTAGCTAACCATAAGTCCTGTCCTGGTCCACGTATCATTTAAATCTCTACTGTCTTTGAAAAAGAGAGGTAACTGAGTAAAAATCAGCGCTCGTAGAAAAATATACGTTAAGATAAGCTCCGTGAGGATTCCATATGCAGCAAGTTGGGAGGGGACATGGTTAAAAAATTACTATTGCACGAGATTCGGTAACGTTCCAAAGTTTACAGGCCATCACTTTTTCAATCATTGAACAAGTCTCGTTTTGCAAAAATCCACTGCGAAGTGTTTGGCATAAATAATTGATTTATTAGCTGGGGCCAGCAAAGCAACTCGAACGTGGTAATTGAAGTATGGAGATAAAAGGTTTTTAAGGCAAACACAAGACTGTGTAAACGCTGTTAGTGGGCTGCTGGTTATCCAAAAAAATATTTTATTTCCTGAATGGCATTTCCTCCGAACCATTGCTACCGATGTTTTTCCTGCTTTTCGTGATGAAATACATACACACATTTTACTAAGTTTCTTTGTGTTCTTTCGCCCAATTTAACCCCAAATGGCATTTTTCAAAACTAATAGACTTGCGTGCCTCTACATAAAGAATTTATAATAGCCCTTTGAGCTAAAAGAAATCTTGTGATAAACAAAATGCTATTTTTCATTTAAATACCACCGTTAACCTTTTTAGGCCCTACGGTCCCATAGATTATGGTGCACTTTGCCATTGGATTACACTGATTAATGATAATAGTTTTCAACATATGAATATTATCTTTCATAAATAATTTCTTTGAGATACCGATCCATAATTTTAGTTTCGGTTTTGTTCAATATTTTTGTCATAATGACGAATATTAATATCTGCGCTACAATGTTGACTCTTGGGATATGCGTTGAGTTATATGCCACGGACCGTAATAAATCAGCTTTATTCACACCATAAAACATATATCAATGCCGGTATAGATTTTTTTCCTTACCTAGAAATGTATCCTTTGGGGTGACTGTTTCTTTTAAAACACCTTACGAGTACAGACAATCAACTGGTCAAAAATCTATGCATAAATTGGTTGAGAAATCAATGTCCGTTAACTATGGCTTCGAGTTGAAGTGCCGATTTCTCAATTGGTGTCCACAAAAAATACCAAAATGAGATCTCATTGAAAAAGAGTCATATAATACAGTCAACCCTCCTAGAGCACCGAGATAGGGATTTTGTTTTGACTTAATAAATCAAAAATCATACATGGTCTTAGAATGCAGATAGTTATGTCATATATACGAAACATATAAATTGCCTGAAGACTGCAGCGCACGCTATAAAAAACCGCTTTATTGCAGAAGGTGCTTTAGGAGGTTTGACTGTATTGTACTAGCTATTTTAAAAAATCGTATATACCTATTTAGCGAAAAACATTTAAATATTCATACATGGATCTCCAACAAACTACCAATTTACAGGAGTAGTCGACTCTGTTTTCCGCTAGATGGCTGGAGTTTCGTCTAATTAACCACACTCCCAGCTGAGATATTTTGGCTCTATTACCGGGTTAAATTACAGGGTTGCCAATATGAATAAATATTCTATTGATTTTTAATTATACAATTAAAGTTTGAGTATTTTTTATATAACGATAATTACCTGTTCATTTTAAAAATATGAATTGTTATTGTCATTCACATCAATGTGGATCATATGAACTTCTTATGGAATTTACCTCATCGAAAAGTTGAGTTTCAACGGCATTGGCTTCAGTTGCGAATTGCACGGGCTCAAGTTCCAGTTCAGACAGTATATTTTTTTTATCGAATCATTGACTTTTGTTCGAAGAAATTTATGTCTGTGTTATCCAAAACTACCGTTCACACGAATCCAACCAGTAATAACGATGAACTTACCACTACTCCTGTCTTAGTCATATCATTGCTATCCCTACTTTCTTGGAAAAAAAAATCTTAAATCTAAGCGTCAAATTGTTTTCACGGAAAACATATTTAACCTGTTAACCGCCAAAGTCAAAGTATTCAATCTACGAGTGTCCGCCAGCGATTTAAGTGAAAATAGAAATTGCATAAAAAGTGATTTAACTTACATAATTTATCCTGTCCTGGCACATGTGTGTACAATACATTCTGTGCTGCGGAACGATTTATGGGCATATTAGATTTCGTCTTCATGTATTAAAAACATATAATAAGTTTATGTATGTATAAAAAAAATCTGTATCAGTCAATACGCATGCGACTCACGGGTGAGGCGTTGGCGTACAAAAGGGTAGAGATAAACTTGACAAGTAATTTAAATGCGCTACATTAGAAGTGGACAAGGCGAAAAAAATAGATTTAATCACTTATAAATCGATTATTTAAAATAAATAAAACGCACTCTAAAAACAACTATTTCATAAATTCTGATAAATATCAGAAGTATTTGATAATGCTTTTTGATAACTTTATAGTGTGTATTTATATTTATTTCAAGTAGCTTAATCGTTGCAATAAAAAAAGTTTTTTCAGGATCAAATAAGTTTGTTGTAACTAATTTTAGTTACAACAAACTTACGCTATAGACATCAGTAACTTTAAGCGAACCACCCACCTTCCATTAATCGATGTATATATGTATATGTCCGTACGGGAGTTAGAATTCCTTGAAAGGGAAACCAACAATAGTATAAACCACTTGGATAAATTACCGGAAGTGAATAAAAATGACTTAAAACATCGAGTATTTGACAACCCTAGCCAAATATTATGAAACGCTTGGATAAATTACCGGAAGTGAATAAAAATGACTTAAAATATCGAGTATTTGACAACCCTAGCCTATGATCCTCAGCGCAATAATGCATGGGCGCGTTTGAATTATTAAACCGCCACGTACGTGAATACGATAACGATGGCAATATTGACCTTTCATGATGATGTTAATTTGAACAACACGCTTCTGTTAGTTTTGCCACTTTACCCTGTATCAGATAGCAAAGACAAGTAAACAGTTTCCTTCGCTTTTAAGCACTCTTCTTTATGGTTTTAATTCCACAAAAACACGAGTATGGTATGATTGCACGAAAACCTTTCCGGTCAATTATTTCCGTTATCAACATTGCTCATTCGGTAACCAATGTTCTTAATTCAAATCTTGTAAAGAAAAACAGTTGAGTCACGTCATTTACTAAACAAAAGCTGTTGTTCCTTTTTATAGCTTAATTAAAAGTGACCTAAATTTATTTTATAATTGAACGAAAGAATTTTTCAGTGTAAAATCAAAGTTAAAATACTGTCAGTAGTTTCACCTTTTTGTATCGTCCACTATAACTGAATGTAAATTTGAAATAGCATATCATCGGTCCTGAATTTGAAGTCCATATTAACTCCAACTAAATCTTTACAAATTATATTTCAAAAGTAAATCTTATAAATATGTAAAACCGAAACGGCGTATTAACTGTGTGTCTGTAATTCCCATTTGCATTGTTGGTCATTAAGTTGCCATAAAAACGAATATGAAAGAAAATATGTTTGATTTTTTTATCGGCGAAGACATTTAGTCAAAATGTAATAAATTAGTCTTCTACCAACTTTTTGCCGGCTTTTATTAATATAATAATGTTTATTATTTACGTGAAGGTATTATTTGACATTTCTTTGACAGCAAATTAGATTTTTTTCCTTGAATTTGGACATTTTAATGGGCGATAATGGGGCTGTGAAATGTCAATGCCAGTCTGAAATTTTCATTTTAATTGACCTAGACTTTTGAATTTTGAAAAAAGTTGTTTCAACTTGGCCCGTCTGAATTTACGCGCCGAGGTGAACATAACCCCAAACTAGTCCGAGCGAAGCCAGGTAGCAATACTAGTATTTTATAATACTTACTTTTAGATTTCATAAAAAATGCCCGTAATACACATAAGTGTTTAAAAACGGTAATTTTATGAAATTGAATAAACCTGATTTATCATTAGAATTTATTCGAAGTAAGACACTGAAGGCTAGAAAAACAAGCTTGCAATTAAAAAAACAATATGTGTCTGATTATCTATCTCTCTATCGTCTGTTTTAGTGATAGGATAGACTGAATAAGGAGGTTTTAAAATTAAGGCTCAATTTCAAATTTAAAATAATAATTGCATTTATTATATTTTATATTATGTTCAACATGTCGACACCTTGCTTTGAAAAGGTTCTAACTGCTCTTGACACTGTTTTGAGATATGAGCGTTTGAAGTTTCGATTGATTAAAATTCCTTGTAACAATGAGCAAGTAAAAATGTTTCAAATTACTTTTTTAAGCATATTTTTTCATAACTCTTGCTGAGAAATAATGATCTTAAAGATCTAATGATGGAAATATTGTTGAAAATCTTGCAGTGCAACTCCGAAATTCTACTTACTCCTTTATTCAACCATAGTTAATTCCGAAATTCATATATCGGGAGGTGTTTTCAAAAATGGTCAAATCCATTTGTTGATAAACTGAGAATGTGAGATAGTTTCATTACGTTTTCCTCATAAATTTGTGTTTACTATCAATATTTTTGAAATATGTTTTAAATTAAAGAATGTATAAAGAAGGATAATGTGTAACAATTCAAACTTTTCCATGTAAATAAAAAAGGTCTTGAAAGCTTAATCTAACACTGGCTGTCAAATATTTTGAAATTTACCACTTTTGAAAATTACTTCCTGATATATGATATATTGCGGTAAATACAAACTTTTCCGACCGAAAAGTCATTTTAGACAAAAATTTCAATTAGAACCTTTTCGAATTAAGGTAACGATGTAATATCTACTTGTGATATCATAACAAATATCGCATGTTATGTGAAGACACATAAATAAAAATCATCACAGACATTACACACGTTTTTTGTATGAGTTTCGTACCCTAGTTAAATGGTATTTTTTTATCCCTGAATTTATCTCATGATTCTTTAGTAGCTTTATATCATTTTTAACGTGGTTTTCCGTGAAATTATCTTCCCTGTAAATCGAGGGACGAGCGTACTTTGTTGGATTCGTTTCCTTCATAATTACAGTTATAACCGATGGCGTAATAATTCTCGCCTGAGCTTTTATCACGTAACTAGTAGGTATCTTTTCCTTTAAGATATTCCACGAGGGGCTTTTGATATATGAATAAGACCGAATTTTCGCAAAGGGTTCAACCTATATTTGAATAATTGATACATTTGACAGCGTATGCTTGGAGGAGCATTGAATTCAATTTGGCCGTATTGTATCAATTGCGATGCGAATTGTTTACAGTACCGAGAGGCTGTCAAATTTAAATAATGCCGCGGTGCAAAAAAAGAAAATGGCCTCTGCTAAATACGTTTCCGGCTTCGTAAATTAAATTTTTGCGCGCAATTTAATTAAGACTTGTTTTTTTCTTGGCTTAGCTACCAAAGGTGATGATCACTATTATTAAAGAGGGTTGAGAACAAAGAAACGTTTTTAATTTATTTTGTTTTTCCACAGATGTACTTAGTAGGTTTAGTGATACTTCCGGCAAACATTTGAAGGGCTCTGAACTTCATTACGAAAATGTATATCCACATAAGCCTACAAAATAGGAAAGCTTTCATTTAAATATTGATCGTTTTTATTTTAAAATCTCTTTCTTCTCTATGATAAATGATTATACCCACGTAATTTTGAAAAAATCTGGAAAATGTTTTTTAAATTATTTGTTTGAGCGCTACGAATCGCAAGATGGTCCTTGAAAAAAAACTTGTGATCCGAAAGGACGGACTAAAAACACCCAAGTGTTTTGACTTTATTGGCATAGATTGGATTAAAAAAATGTCATATTATGCTGTATCTTTTTTTTGTTTATTTCAAGGATTTCTAATTTATCGAGTTTTAAAGATTTATTGATAACATGCAGGATTTTAAAGTTTTTAGTGATATCAAAAGTATGCTTATTTATGTACAAATGGTTTCCAAATGAAGTAAATCATTTATTAAACGTTTAATTAGTCTTCGTTTCTTCACCTTTGTTATATCCGATTCATTAACCAACGTTTATTGTATTTCTTCCTTGTACACCTTTATTTAAAAAAAAAAAATTTGGGCTTTTATTTAAATTTTTTCTTTGATAATGATAATTCATTCTTAATTGATTTTTGATGTATTAGTTTGCATTGCTAAGAGATCCTCAACATTTTATTTATAGTCTATTTTTCTTGTAATTTGCTTCAATTTATTGCTTAGTTGTTGTACCAATTGTTTGTCATACCTTGTTTTTCATACTTAGCTTTTGTATAAATATCACTGTTTTATTGTATTCCTTATCAGTTGACAATGCTTGCCATGAGCGAAACCAGTCCTGATCAAATAAATTTTATGTGGAAAAAGTACTAAAAATGTATTATTATTTTTATTATAATGCTTTTTCACCAAGTATTGACAGTGAACACCTTAAAAGTGATAAAATTATAAGCCAGTATGTATAAATTTTTTGAGCTTAGCTCGAGAGGATTGAGATTCTGTCCCGTGACCATATATCCATAATTTACCAAAATATTATTTAAGGAACATTAATTAATAAAAACAGAAAAAAAATACGATGCGCTATGAAAAGTGGCCTAGAAGTGTTAGGTCAATTAAGAGTTATTGATTTACCCTGTGAAGGAATGATATGTTTACGAAATTAAAATTTCAGTCTGAAATGAACAGTTGAATTTACGATCTTTCATAACGAACAACTTACAATTAAAAGGAATCAATTTGATGCAAAATGGGCTTCGAGGAGAATATAATATGTGTGAATATTAAATAAGAATACAGATAGTCTTCGATCTAAGCAATCAACTAAAATTCAAACCAAGGGCTCCGCCTTTCAATTATAATGAAAATATTCATTCCTTCAAATACAACCTTAATTATTCAACCAAAGGATCAAGATGGTATATACACATTTAAAGAGTATTTATTCCCTGGGAAATACATTTCAGCAAGCGGTTAGAGCTTATAATAAGACATAACAGAAAATCGTAATCCAATTTTGAAAAAAAGTACAAGATTTTTCAAACTGTTAAAAATATATAATATGCCTGGAGTGATATGTCAATACACAAATATACGTGTGTAAGCATTTAGATAATTTTTGTGCAATGTATCTACCTGAATAAATAAAAATTTCACTGTCAATAATTTTATCAAATTTATTGAGATCAGGTACGGATTCGCTCATCGCGAGCGTTATCAACTGTCAATAATATTTTCCTTATAAATTGTCTAATGTGTATGTTTATTAATTTTGCTTTTATATATCCTTTGAAACTAGCACATATTATTTTTATAAAATGCTTGCTTGTAAATCTTCTGACTTACACGAAAACCTTTGGAACCAATTAATGGCGTAAGCCGAGAACTTACTGCATTTCTTACAAAAGGTCATGTAGTTTTTAATGGTTTCGTTCAATCTTGTACGCAATTAGTGTTAATTTATGCACATGAATTCAGGTCTAAGATAGTGCTAAGGCAGGGTTTTTAACCTCGTGACTGCGCGCACAATTACGCCCGCGGAGCTTTTATCGTACGCCCTCTACAAAGCTTAAAATAACGAAAAAACACAAATTGTATTTTATTTATTGAAATTGTTTTTCGAAGAATTTTTTATTTTCATGGAACTGTGTGGTTTTTTTTTAAAATTTAAAGGTAAATTAAAAAATAGTACATGAATGTTACATATATGAAAAACTTCCACAGGAAACAATGATAAAAAATAATAAATATGTTCTTGGTATGTACTTTTTGGTTTTAGATTTGTTTTTTAAAAAATCCGGACTGCGCCCGTCACTATTCTCCTCAATGTTAAATGCGCCCGGAATCGCAAACAGTTTAGGAACCCCTGTGCTAAGGTATTAGAAATAGTGTCGTTCAGCTGACTGAAATTAAAAAATAATTTCAATTGATAAATTCACTACTAACTTCTCTTGTGAGAAGAAAAATAATAAAACCGCTTGTGTGTATAATACCAAGAACTCAAGGTGTCTTTTATATCTTTCTCCAGTATAAATGGATGATATTTCTAAGAAAACTTACACCTTTAGTCTTAAATTATATCGCCGGGTACTTATCACTTTAATGTGTCACTCAAAATTCGGAGCCATAAAAACACATAGCACCACCAATAAAAATTGATATAAAACGTTCGCCTTGAAATTGGGTTGCTACGTCACACTCTAAATTGGAAAAGAAAAATATAAACACTTTTAGTGGAATTTTTATATATCATTGGAAATATAATATATTTGGACAAAGATAAACGTCTATGAATGTCAATGTTTTTTATTATTTTTTGTAAAAAGATCATGCTTATGATTGCAAAACTATTTTATTAAGGATATTGATGGAATTTCAATATTAAATTTGAATCTTTTTTAGTCAGTTGAAATGCATGAAGAAACCGAAAGGCGAAACCCGGGTCGTTAGCGACAAAGCTCATGATAATGTACAAAATTCATCGGTTACAATTATGGAGAGCTCTTTTAGTTTTATTGATACAAATTTAAGAAATACTTAGGTAATTTTTCTAACAGTCACTTAAGCACATTATCATATTATGCAGGTTCTTAAAAACAAATTTAAAGTACTACTGCCACATAAATTTTGATAGAAATCAAGACCATCAGTTAAAAATTATTGCAATCAGCGAAAACTGTTCTAATCTTTATCATAATATACAATGTAGAAGTAGAACTATTTAATGTTGACTTTTAATCTGTTTACTTTTCATTCTTGGTGGATAAGGACAGGTTACGCCCATCGCAAGAATTCTCAACTGATGAAGAAATACGAAAGTAAATTTTAGCACTTTACCATGTGCTTTATACATTTAAATAATGCCTTTTCACCAATAAGAGGCACCTTCGAAGTAATTCTAAGCAGCGTCATAAGTCGCGACTACTTTTTATTATTTTTTCTATGCCAAGCCAAAAAATAAGCTAGCTATTTTTTGAGCTACCAATTTGATTGATCAGTTTTTCGTTTTGTTTTACGCAATGGTAGTTGGAGGATTGTGTATTTGACATAACATCAATTGAATGCAGTGCAGGCTATTCATTGAGATTTCACACTGTCACTCACTTCATGCATGTCAAATATGACATGACCTTATAACGCTTGTGTATGCTATGGACATCGATTTTCGACTTTATATTTTATCTCGAAAGTACTGTGATAATATCGTGACATTCTGTAAGGTACAGTTGAATTACTTTTTATTACTATGTGGGAATCATACTAAAGATTAATATTAATACATTACCTGGTATTATTGTGTTTTTTATTTCAGATTTACTACACAATTGATCACTACATTGACGGATCCAAGGGAGGGAGGCATGGGGGCCTAGGCCACTCCCTGTGGAGGATTTATTCCATTCAAAATATTATTCGCATTAATTTTCAAATGATTTTTATTTCAATAAATATGTTTTAGTTCTCTTTTTTTCACGACCCTTTAGTTTAACAGCTTTATATACGAAATTTGATAAATTCATAATCATATCCTAATTATGATGTTCTGTTACTAATTTTATTAAGTTTGATAATCAGCACTGTCTCCGCTGAAAGGAGTTTTCCACATTACAACGCATGAAAACCTGACAAAAGAATCGAATGAGTTCAAAAAGACTATAGGGTCTGGTTTTGTAACATATGCACTGGATGTTTTTTAATGTTTGCATTTTTGAATTGAAATAAAAGAATCGATGACAATGGTCAGAGTCATCAACTAAATCACATGACTTTGATCGGGCTTATCACTTCTTTTAACGCAGGGTCATCATTTCTTCTGTAAAACAAATCGTGTAAAAAGGGGACTGGGTGTTTTATTTATGTATATGATTATTTTCAAATTGGATGGCCACCCCCTGGGACAATTTCTGGATCCGCCAGTGGATCAATACATCATGTTTACCGGTATATATTTATATTTAAAAGGAAAAAACCATTTGTTTATCTCCTGTCTTAAATTAAGTTCATCTAAAACGCATGTAGCTTTTAGTATTAGTAACGATGGACGCTTTCATTGAGGGATGGGGAGGATATGTACTCTCAAACGAGCTTATTCAAACTGAAAATTTTCAATAAGAACTTCTTTCTATGAACTCGCTTAAAGTCTCTTATTGGAGATCGGGAAGATATGTCTAAGGACGCTTTTTACTTTGACTAATCAGGATAAGTTGATAGCTATTTTGACTTCACACAATCAAAAATATGTATTCTAATTGATCAGACGATGGTGTAAAGCCGAAATGGCTATTTACTGTTGAGTTCACGGAGTTCAACCAGTACGACATGGTTAAAAACATAACATGACGAATTACTAATATTGATATTCAGAATTATAGATCCATCCAAATTTATTGTTTGCTTTTTCATACGGTGACGATTATTGCCTTTCCCATTATATTACCTAATTTATTTAATATTTTATTGATGGGTATATTTTAGTGTATATTAACTTTAACCCGTATCCGTTATTTCGTTTGATTCGTCCTATATTATAGGTAATAAATTTTAATAATTCTTACTATTTTTCAACGAAGTATGCATGGAAAATACCATTTTTTTTATTGGTATAGCTTCGAATTACAAAATTTACTAGGAATTTGTATTGTTATGCTTTACTATAAAATATTCTTATCAAAAAATCCTTTTCAGTATGATTGTCAGAAAGAAGAGTTTTAGTGCTTCTTAATACCAGAATTTATCGAGAGCATATTTGAGGGGTATAAAAGAAAAACCGCCACTTTCCACATTTTATAATTGTTTAAATAATGATTGATCAATGATCCGTACCTTACGTTCCATGCCCAAAAAACATCAAACTTAAAAATAGTCGCCTGAAAACCATTTAAAACCGACATCTAAAATGGCGATCAAAAGAATAAACGCCTTCTTACACTATATTGGATGTTCAAACGCGCCACAATCCAAATGCACCAACACGAGCCAGTAAACACTAACAAACCGATAATCTAATATTTCCGCCTTGCTCTGTCACCATACAAAAATTTTGTGTTCGCTTTGCCAATTATCCAAATTGGTCAATTTTATTTCAAATCAAATCCGCCATTATAATAAACATTCAACAAAAAACCGCCACTTCAAAAGTGTGAGCTGCAAAACCTCCAATATCGAAAGAATGATTGTTATTTTTTTGCAATAGCAAAATTAAAGTTGCTTGCTTTGGAATTGCCAATCTAAGAAAAACTCGAAGATGTGAAAACACTCAAAAATCATTTTTTTACATTAAAATCGTTTTTTCGATTGCTGAACAATTTGCCTTAGTGGATAGTGGCGGTTTTGATTTTATACACCTCATTTACAATAATACACAACGATCAATAAAATATGCTAAGTGTTCTGTATTGTGATGTTTGTATTATATTCTTATCAAGAATTTATTTGAAACAAGTCTGTCAGTAATAATTAATGTATCATTCATATGGAACGAAATAATTTGTAAAGACCTTTTCTTTCAGTTTTGTTGCTTGTAAACATACAAACACTTGATAGCTTATTGATCACAAATAATGAATAAACTTGTGAGTGTTTTTATTGAAAAAACAATTTACTATGCTTTCATCCTTTACTCAGAAGATTCATTTTTATATTTATCATTCAAATTATACTTTCTCTATCTCCAGGGCTTTTATTGGTAAATACGTTACTCCAAGACTGTGGATATATCATATACCCTATTTTATAATGAAGAGCATAATTATATTTTATATCAAATCAGGGTCTAATTCCAATTCTTTATAACACAAAAATAAAGGTTTACTTCTGTTTAACATTTTTTTTAAAAATTGATTTTAAGTTTATGGTTTGAATATGGGAACGTAGCTTAATAAAGATCCATAAATATTAGTCATTTGATTTATGTTACTGTTCACACGCTTAATAAATTGTGTTTTGTCGCTTACAACCCAGGTTCCGCCTTTTGGTATTTTCAGGCATTGCAAGTGTATGAATTTTTAACTGTATAAAGCTGCGTGTTTTTTAATGATTAACTTTTCCATCCCGGTGTGTGAGACGGTCGACCCAAATTGACACTTTATCTTAAATATCTTAATATTAGTGAAAGTGTTTAATGTGCAAAAATTTGGTATTCTTGTTTTTACACCTCTTGTAGAAAGAAAATTATGATTTTTATCGACTAGTTTCATCGCAATTCAATAAAAATGAAAAGTTTGATTACTATTGGCCGTAACCCTTTTATATCGTCGTTACAAATTCTCAGAATTCAAACATCACTGTTGATATGCGATTAGATAACGTTACTTAATTCAAACGCGCCTCGTACGTTTCAAATCAAATGGATGTGTTTTACATTAAATGACATAGATAAGCGCAAGCGCTCATAGTTTTGATTACGTCAAGCTGTCATGAATATCAACGCGAATACGTTGTCTTTTTCATGTGCGACTTAAAATATTAAGTTTTTGTATATTTATTGATTGATTAGGCATTTACTTGGTAGAACTCCATTATAATACGGTAAGAAAAATAGGGCACAGGGTAACCGTATACTGTGCTTTGAAAACAGATGCCTGCGGCGAATACTAGGAGTACAGTGGTTTGACTTTGTCAGGAATACGGAGGTAAGAGAGCGGACAAACCAGCCCCTTATTACGTCCAAAATTAAAAGGCGACGATGGACCTGGCTTGGACATGTGCTGCGGATGCCCCAGGGGAGCCTGAATCCTGCCTGCCTCTTCTATCAACCTGATGGATCCCGACGCCGCGGAAGGCCTCTGATGACCATCCATAGGATGTACTCAGGGGAGCTAAGGGACGCCGGGATGACCTGGGAAGATGCGAGGAGGTTGGCGGGAGACAGAGAATCTTGGAGGCACCGTGTGGCGGCCATATGCTCCGAATAGGGAGCGGATATGGGAAAAAAAATAAAAAAGAAAAAAAAAATGTATTTTAATTCTACGTAAATTATTTTATACATTTGTTGATAGATATTTCATCTTAAGCCCTCGTTAGAACTATGTTTTAAACATGCATTAGACTATTAAACAAGCTTATATACCTTGGCAAGACAGGGTACACTATACATCTTCTTCTCTATTCCACCATCTTTTTTTTTTTATGTTTTGTATGTTTAATGTTTTGTATATTTATTTTTCAGAAAGATGAATAAATATATGTAGCGCATAATAAATATTTTTTTAAATTCAATTTATACCAATAAACCCATACCACTGGGGTATTTTTAGACCCCCTTTCGAATCACGCTTTTAGTTTTAGAGACCGCTTATCGAAGGTTAATACAGTTATATGCTTAGTTAAACGTGCGATATAGAGACGGAAACTTAGTTTGTGCCTAATTTATTAAATAAACTATCTCGAAAGCTGAAGATCCACTCTGCATGGCCAATATAATGACAGTGGGTCAAAACTCTTAATACACACTAAAAGTAAAATAAGCAACGATAAAAGCTTTTTTGTGTTTGTCTTAAGGATCCAAAAAGTGACGTAAAGTAAATAAATACTTAAGAGGTGAAAACTAGATGGTTCGTTACAGAGCCTTAAATGAAAATAAATTGGAAATGAAACGAATTTTACACAGTAAGTAACCCAACACCTTCAATTTTGACAATCGATTAAATTGGTATTGAATGGATGGCAAAAATGTATATCACTTTTAAGGTGTTCACTGTCGATACTTGGTGGAAAGGTTTATAGTAAAAATAATAATACATTTTTAGTACTGTTTCCGCATAAAATTTATTTTATCAGGACCGGTCTCGCTGACATGGATGACAAAAATGTATATCACTTTTAAGGTATTCACTGTCAATGCTTGGTGGAAAGGCATTATAATAAAAATAATAATAAATTTTTAGTACTTTTTCCACATAAAATTTATTTGATCAGGACCGGTTTCGCCCATGGCGAGCATTGTCGACTGACATTGTCGACAACTGATATCGATTGTAGGAAATTTCAAAATCAAATTTGAATCGTTTGAAACTTGAACTTTTTCATGAGTTTTGTCGCTAGTGACCTGGATTTTGCCTTTCGGCATTTGCAACTATTTCTATTAGTATCTTCGGTATCAAGCATCTTCTAAATTCGATCATTTCAAATTCACTTGTGCATATTCCATGCATGAAGAAGCCAAAAGACGAAACTCCGGTTATAAGCGACAAATCTCATAAAAAAGTATGTTAATTTTGTAATATTCCATGAACTGTATCGTTAATTACTCAGGCTTCGCCTTTCGGCACATAAACAAGTATAGTTCTGTCTTTAGTTCGGTGAGAGTAGGGATAGAAATGATAAGACTTGGACAGGGCTTGCCGTAAGCGTGTCTACCTCGTTAGTATCGGATGGGTAAGAAGGAATTTTTAGACAACACAAAAACCCATGCCTACCAACAAAATCAATAGATCGACTTAAAAAATACTGCTCGTACTTGGACTTGAACCCGTATCAAATCCGTCAGCCAGCAACGTCAACCACTTAACAGTGAACCCGACGACATTATATTGCTTCATATAAAGTACATAAGGCATTAGATTTATTTGTATTTATGTGATCATGAAAAGGTTATGTACATTTTACTTAAAATAATAACAAAGGCTTAGTAATTATTCAATATTAGATTTATTAAGATCAGGAACCGCTTTGCTCATCGCGATCATTCAAAACTGATCAATTGTTAATATTGCGGAATGCGTACTAAAAATGTGTTATTATTTTTGTTACAATGCTATTCCATGAAGTATTGACAACGCGACACATTAACAAAATTGACTGACGAAATGTAAATACAAGTGTGAAAGCAAAAAAATACATCTTAAAATATAGCAACTTTTATCTTTGGACTCAAATTTTGAATGCATCATGCGTAAAGGTAATAAACCTTTTATTTTCGTTTTTGATTTGATGATAAAATAACGAAATGTATCCCCGGCGTGACGTAAAGGAAACTGTGATATTAATTACTCCTTCTCGAAGCGTGAGTTACAAAAATAATATTATCATTGTGTATTGAAACAATAGACACATCTTTTTATGGTTTTATTTTTGCAATTTTTCTTTCTTTGATTTCTCCAGGGATTGAACATGTCCCTTAAGTTTTATCAATGTAAGTCAGAGGCCTGGAAACTTTTTTGAATACAAATCAAAAGAGCCTCCATCACCTCTCGAACATCATTCAAGGCTTTGTTTTTATTTTTAAATCGTAATTTATTACTTTTTTGTTGTTTTAAGAATCGTGCGTTTCTTTTGTGGGATTTACAGGTTCTGCTTATCTACATATAAGCGTTATACAAAAAGCGAAATAAAACTTTTCAAAACTTTTTTTTTTTTTGCATATATATCTATTTGCTAGAGCTTTAAGCTCTAATACGTGGTTTCTTCAAAGTTATTATCGTCTCCTTCGTCACTTAGTTTAGCTTCCATGTTCATGTACACTTCCTTCCCATCGTTGCTGACAGGAAGTCGCGATCGCTGTAGTGGTGAACAATCCCTAATGAAGTCAGTTCAAGAGGTCAGCCTTCTTTACCTTTTTACCTACATATGTAGGGTCATCGAGAAGAATAGTTATCGGTCTCTTACGATTCTCAAATACATTCTCATCATAATTCTGCATGCAAGATATCGTTGGGCTACAATGATGGCTCACTGTCTTGAGAACCTTTTTAGAGATTTCACAAACGAACTCGCGAATAGTGGGTATACTTAAGCCTCTGTGAAACAAATTACGCGCGTACCATGGAGCATCATATATCTGCTATAATGACTGAATTAAAATAATCTGGACCCATGTGCAAGATCTATTTTTCAATTGAACAAATCTGACCTTGTCGGGACTTGAAGCCGGGCTAACCTGATCGCTAGGGCAAAACTCTTGCCACCACAGGGACCGATTTATATTCGTAAAAAAGTCAGATCTCTTTACACTTTATTCTTTTCACGATCAAAGTTCTTTATATTGCTAATCGCGACACTTCTAGTCCTAGTTAAATATCATTGTATTAATCGTTTTTTCCATTTATCGGTGTTAACTTTTAATTATTGGCAAATAAATAAAACACATAATTCGATGACAATGCTCGCGATTTAACTGGTCAAGATCTTTATCAGAATATATGTGGAGGTAGAAATTTATATTGTGTTTTTATTAATCTAGGATCTATATTAGTTTTCTTTTTTAATTTGCGTATTTGATCAAGTTTATCTCGATTGACATTTTTTATAGCTTGCTTGAACTTATAAAAAAAATAAAGATTGACATATCTGACACTTCGGCTATTAGAAGACGTAATGCAAAATGTTTTTGGTGGAAAAATATAATTTGGGATACAGTATAAATTATGCAACTAAATTCACTAGTCTATCTTTGCCAAGATAAAGTATCGATTGCAGGGTGAATAAAAATGTATCTATTGAAAGGTTACCCTTCAGGGGCAATAGCTTTTCTACGAAGTTTAAATGTACCTCAAGACACATAGCACCTCATAAATTCAACCCTGATTCTTCCCACCGGAAACAATAAAACCGTAAAATGTTTTTGAAACGATTTTCAAATCATCATTACTCTTTAGATTAGTACTATCGTGGGACTTAAAACGCAATAAATCCCAGAGGCGAGGGGTTAAATAACCCTTTGCGGCAAACCGTCAATTATTTCTTGGACCGTTTGTCTGAGAAGCCTTTTCGTCACTTAGCTACGATTTTGGAAATTCTATAGCCAGAGGGTTACAGAGTTTTTGGAACGTCTATCGAACGGCTTGTTCAATGCGCAATGTATTTTTATTTAGGTATAGAGATACTTTAAAAATCTATCGAATTCTCAGCTACAAATATGCGGTACGCTATTTTCTTCTTTGGGTCTGACGTAAGATGTAGGCAAGGGTGGAAAAACAAGACCCAGCGGCTAAAAATTGAGAAAAACAAATCGACAAGAAATTTCCTTTGAACTATGAATGCCATTTTTAGAAAAACACGAAAAATAATCCAACGGTTAGTCTAACAGTAAATTAAAGCATCGACTTATGTGGAATTTACTAGACAGTATCACTCGGAATAATGTTGAATACTTTTATTGCAAGGGTAGAAGAACACTATTTTTTCTCCTATTGAAATATTAAATAGTTGATATTTTTAATATTTCTTTGTCATAATGTAGCTCAGTTTATTTATAAAAATACTATTCAATATAACTCTTAAAAAATGTTTCGCGTCACCTAAAATAGTAAATAGGTATTACCTCATAATAAAGATTCTGGGATTTTCTACTGTTGCATTGATATTTACTACTGGAAATGATTTCCACAAGATTTTATTTAAAATTATACATTAAAAATGTTTTGTTAAAAGCTCCAAAAAGTGCTTAAGCTCCATTATGATAAAGCCAAAAAATAACAAGGTTTTAATTTCAACAAAGATAGAGTCATTAAGCTTTTTTTTACCACGCCCTCGTCAGAATTACTTGTTTACTCATACTTTATTATTCTTTCAATTAACCAAGATGTTTCTTGGTTATGAATGGTTGTGATTATTTTTCTCTTTAAGTTGCCCTCGAGTGATTTTATAAAATTTGTTAAAAAATTATTAAAAATATTTTCTTTATCTTAGCTTCTTTTGCTGTAGTCTAGGCTAAGAAGCCACTGTTAAAAGCAAACAGACATTCCCTGGGATATAGATACTCCAATTATTCGCCATCTCAACTACTCGAGTATCGAGTAGTTTCAGATGTACCAAAATATTTATTATTAATTATGATAAATAGATAAATAAGTTTATATATATTCATTCATTAATTTTTTAAACATATATTTCAAAAATAATCGAGAATTAAACGTCTCAAATTTTAAATTGGGTGAAAGTTTTGTTTATATAATTCCCGCAGTAGAAAAAATCTCTCATCGATAATTACTAAAACGAGTACTTGCAAAATGGACAAGTATTCGATACTCGAAGTCTCCACTATGATACCAATTCGGTTACTTTTTAAAAACTAAAAGTATGAATAGTGCGCCATAAACTCTTCGCTCAGAATAAAGAACGTTATTTTGTCATATATTAGTTACGTTTATTGGTATTTCAAAGATGTGATAAAAGTTTCTTTCTTTCCATTTAAAGTACTCACAGGTGGTGTTTTGTGTTCCGTATGCGAAATTTATGGATACTTTGTAGGGCCATATAGAAGCCATTAAAGGGTCCGGACCTTAGACAATGAACCATTAACCTTGACTGAGACATCCACGTTAGAGACCTTATGCTTAAACAAGTGCTTCCTAAATTAAGATGCACACTTTTTCAGTTGGCAAGAAAATAAATTTGGAAATAGAATACTTTCAAAAATTCAGTTTGTTTTGCCACTAATCGACGGCTGAAAAACATTCTAAGCTGTTTTCTTCCATAATTTATTCATCTAGTCTATTTTCATTCTGGAGTCTATTTAAGCCTCGGAAAACTTTATATTATAAACATGGGGTTACCTTTTTATCACCTTTAAGGTGTTAACTGTAACTTGTCTGTTAAGTGGGAAAGCCTTATTTGAGTTCACAAAACACATGCATAGAAATGATTCCATAGATATTTTGATAGAGATCAGGACCGTTCCACTGTTCGCGAGTATTGAAAAATGTAAAAATAAAGCACATGTTCAAAATTGTGAAGTTATAACTTCACAATTTTATTTTATTTAATGAAAAATACCACGGCTACTCTCGACGCTCACTCAATTGGTCACTCTCTTTTATTCAGAGAAATTATGGAAAGATGGAAAGGTTAGGACATGAAAAGTGGTTGGCCAATAGCTCTCACGACGTCCCATTTAAAGGGCGGTTGGGCTAGTGAGGGGATTTCAGACAACGTATACATCCACTTCTCCACATACATCCAACAGTATTTAACTATTCAATTAAAAAATAAACTGCATCAAGATTTTAAATACTCCACATATGAAGCAGACATGATATGAACCAAAACTTGACTTTAAATAATTATTATTTGTACACATCATGTGTGTGTAGGTAAACACAATTGCACAATAATAAAATTAGACATCCGACTTAAAAAGATAAGAACGCAACTGTGAACCGTCAATTTACCTAAACGCTATAGACAAGTCTTTCTATAAATATGACACAGCTAGAGGGGATAAATATATAGCTTAGTAAATAAATATATTTATACGTTATGTTTTTTTAGCAAACCTTGAATACTACGCAAGTTTTTTACAACAGAAAATCATACATGCATGTAAAAAACATTTAACCTTACATGAGCTTATGCGCATTTTACATTTTGGGGTTGTACCACATTTTAGAATGACCCCTTAAGCGTGACTTTTGTCAGGGAAATAACGTCGCTTGGGTAATCTTATCTAAAACAATCTATTTTCAGCTATTTAAAATTATTTCTACCCCTAGACTAGGTATTCATTATAATAACGTAATTACCGACGGTGTAATTCGACGCTTAATTATCGTAAAATAATAGAGATGATGTTAAAAGCCATGTTCCACTTTATATTAGCTTTCCACTGTAGCAATGTAGTTATCTTTAGTTTTATTGCTTCGATTTTCAATGCAGTAGTTCAGCACCATATAAAATAATATTTACATGTAATTAAAAAGAGTTATTTTTGATTTGAAATAAATCGAGAATAAAATAATTTCATTCTGGATAAACTAAAACAAAAGACATGTTGTAAAAAGTAACACAGAGTATAATATCAAAAGTATAACTATCCACATTTCAAAAGCCACATTGCAACAGCACTTAGAATAACTCTCTGATTGGTCAAAATTATAATCGACCAAACCACTATACGTTTGTATTCAAAATCGTGAACCATTCTTATTTTGACACAAACCATCATTTTCTTTTACGTTTTTTTACCTCATAATATATGTACATGATTTTTATTCCTAGCCATACAATATGACAAGAAGAATAACGTGACAGCATTAGTTCAGTTTGGAAAAATATGGGATAGTTCTACTTGTTCTAAATAAAACAATTTGTATTCTTCTTCTTCATTTCTTCTTTTACTTTCAAAAGCCAGTCACTTTTCTCAGTATACGCAGGTCTTGTGTCACCTCATTCATTCAGTGAAGTCATACATTTATAGTGATGTTGTCTTTACTCAATGCTATAAAATCTTAAGAGCTTTGGAAGGTTTATTTCATCCGTGTGTCATTTGTATTATTAAATCAAATATGTTATTGAAATAGTTCAAGTTGAATATTAGAAAAAACTTCTCAGAAGTGATGCTAAGGTTTGACTGAATTGCCGCTGAGCTACTTTCGAATATAACCAAGTTGCAATGATTACCAATGGATTGATGGATGTGTATCCAAATGTATGATGTTTGTGATATTTGTATCCCTTCTAAATACGTCCGTCATTGAAACAAATAGTTTTTTAGTTGAAAATCGTCTCCGCGGTGAAGGAATGTGAAATTTTGTCAGGCACGTGCAAGGCAAAGGTTTTTGCGTTGTCTTCAAAAACCTTCCCACCCATTCGATCATATCAGCGGGTCGTAACGAGAGTGATAAACTAACAACTCTTCTTATCCTTGCCTTATCATTTCCATCCCTACTCTCATAGAACCAAAAAAAGAAGTATGAGCGACTGTGTTACAAGCATTTCTCGTAAAAATAATATCTTGAGATACTAAGATGAGGAAGCAATATGCTCCACATTAGAAGTGGACATGGTTTAAATAAAAGTTTTATTCTCTCATCGCTTCATTACATTCACTTATTATTACTGATTTCTGAGAAATGCTTAGTATATATAATAAAAGATAATGTAAGCTGACCTCTTGAACTGGCTTCACAAGGGATTGCTCACCACTTCAAATATCAAGCCCTCCTTTCATCAATGATTGGAAGAGAATGCAACATTAATATGAAAATACGCTTAGAGATAAAGGAGACGGGAAGAACTTTGACGCTAAGACATTAAGCTTCATCAAATAGATATCAGAAAAAAAGAAAGAAATAAAATGCATTCTTGTTTACTTAAGGCAAAATTTATAAAAAAACAAGAAATTGATGATGATATGTTTATTTTATCAAAGCAATTTCTTATTTTTCTACTCAGCACAATCTCTCTGATTCATAAAAAATCTTTTTTTTCGACGTGCCCAAATCTTTCTTAGCTTAACAATAATTTTCAAATGCAAAGGTTTCTTATCTCTTTTTCCTGATAATCAGCTTATCTTATAGAGATCGGGAAATAGGAAATAAATTGGTTCACCTTTACGGTTTGAAAAGCCATTTGGCTCGCCCACCGAACTTTCTTATCCCCAACATCAAGACAATACTGACAGATGAAAGCTTAAATTTTCCTCCAGGGCCGGATTGGCTACCCAGGAGAAACATTTATTCAATCGCGTTTTATAAAACCATTCCGTATATTGATGCCATGCGAAAAATGGCTAATTTCTCTTACTGAATCGATATATATATATTTTTTTTTATCTTGGTTCACTTTGTTTATGGGCCTTTTCAATTACTATATAAATGACGCAAAAATTTTTGCACACCGTAAACAATGGGTTTAGCCAATTTTAATTTTGAATTAGTATCAGAATCAAAACTTATTAAGTTTTTCTTTGACTTACCTATCTTTTTTTTTAATTGCAATTTACAGTATAAAACCTGACCCCAAATAGTACATGAGTTCCAAGTCTCTTATAGATGCGTTTCTATAGAGCGGTCCTTGTTTCGACGCTATAGGCCCTCCTATAGCGTCGAAACAAGGACCGCTCTATAGAATCTAATCTAATCTAATCTCTATAGCTCTATACATCCCTATGCAGGAGTGTGAATAGGTTTGTTATAAAACCTTCATTCGAGGCCTCATAGATTAAGAATTTTTGGAATCACATGAGATGAAAATTTAATGATATTTTTTTCAATTCTTACCCAACTTTGGAAGTTTATTTCGTGTTTCGCCTCTTTCAAAAACATTTTGAAATAGGCAAAACACGAATGACTTTCTGTCACACGATATATGAAATTAACGATTTTATTTTCTTTTAAATGATAATTATTTTTTTATGGTCACTGGAGATCAATTTCGTCAAATAATTAGTAAAAGAAACATCACAAAATATCAAATTTATATTGAATAAAACTTAATTCGTTATTTAAAATGCCGAATCCTTAACTTAACAAAACCGTAGATGTTAAAAATTCGCATAAGTGTACTGACAAAGTTTTTGATATTTCACTTGAAGTTAAATTAATAGCCAATCCGCTTCTGACTATATTTAAAATGTTTCTTGCAATGCTAACGATTTCGATTCAAGAAATACACGGCTGGTTAAAGTGGTGGTTTAAAAAAACACTAGAGAACAATTCAAATTATAATATATATTCCTCCAATGTAATTATTTACCAAGAACTAATTAAAGTACGCCAATTTTACATACGAAACACACATTTTTGTTCGTCAAGAAAAACATATTTAATTTCATACCGTGGATATCTCAGGTGACCTAGATTCTCGCCAATTACAGCTTCTTCCTTGAAATTGATATCAATAAGACGATGATCAAAATATCACTATCATCTGTGACTTGTACACAAATATTTTTTATGAGATATAAATCATGTAGAAATATTGTCGTAATATAAATATATTCTTGTTTCAATAAAACTTAAGTTCACCCTGACCAGGAATATTTTTTTATCTTAAGTCGAATGAAATTTATTTCTTATTAATAATAACTTATTCAATATTTCACACAGCTCGCAAAAATAGCAAAATGTTAATGTTGTCTTTAAACTGTTTTCGCCTAGCAACTAAATTTAATATTTTGTATTTTTTAGGTTGAATTTTAAATATTTTACCACTCTTGTAAACTGTGTCTGCTTTCAATTTGAGGGATATGGACCTCTGATATAGTTAAACTATTTTTTACCCGGTTGATGAGACACGTAAAAGATTTCTAGTTCAAAGTTCGAAATGGACTTTGCTGTGACTTCATCTTAGCTCACTAGGGTAAAAAGTTCTTTAGAAAGTACAGATTTTGAATCTGTATATCAAACGGTATTGAGATGGTGAAATTCTAATTTTATCTTAATGCTGTGAGCTGGGCCAAGCCAAAAGAACTTATTTCAGTTAGGAAAGCTTTCTTTTTCAGAGAAGGTAAATGAGAATAAGTGTCACTAAGGGGAAAATACCAATGTCTTTAAGGAACCTGTTTTAAGGGCTGGGTGTGTGTCAGAGAGTACACACAACGCATCCGAATGTATTCATTAATTAAATGAAAAAATACAATCACCCAATTCACAAACCTGTAGACAACGAAACTTAATAAGAAGAACGCTCAAAAGATTAATTCCATTTCCCTTATTAAAGGATAACTTTCTGAGATTAATTTTAAATAACACATGTCGATTTGTGTATTGTCTTTAAAAAAATGATAGGTTATTTACAAAAAAAAATGATAGGTTGTGGAGTCAGAGTCGAAGTCGTGAAGTCGGGGTTTTTTGGCCGGAGTCGTACTCGGAGTCGAAAATTTTGAAATGTTTGAACTTTTTATTTTTGCATATAATATGTCAAATTTGGCTATTGACTGGATTGGTCGGTTGATATATAATTGAACAAACATAAATTTTGTAAATTTTTGAGTCGGCGTCGTGTTTTTGGTAAACGCTGGAGTCGAAATCGGAGGCAAATATTTTTTCAACAACTCCACAGCCCTGGTTTTTTAAGCACTGCCGATTGTCAAAAACTGATGCAAAGAAAGATAAATCAAAAGCCAGTCCTACAATAAAAAAGAATAACATATTGCTTGTACTTATTCCACATTAGATTAATTAAGATCCGGACCAGTTTCACTCATCGCAAGCACTATCAACTGAGCGCTTGACGATTACAGCTTGAGATGAACGAAATCGGTTCTGATCTTAATAAATCTTTTGTGGAATAAGTTTATAAACCTATATTTTTTATTATAATGTATTGATAGTGAACGCTTTACTGCACTTTATTGTTTTTAAAAATATGAGATATTTGGCATGGTAATTTTGGTCATCGATTCCTTATATGGGTGATTGTACTTTGACATTTGTTTCTGCAGTCCAGAAATCCATCTCTTTGAAATTTCATATCATTTATCTATCTGTGTATTCAAAAGCAAATGTATACTAGTTTGTGACCTGTTGATATTTTCAAGCAAACATGCTTGATTCTGACCGAAGCTTCAGTTTTTCCGGAAAAAAGGGGTTTGTAAATACGGGGCTTTTTTCTTGACTCAAAGTGTTAACGAGAAAATAGACGACATAATGATCTAGATTGCGCGTAAGTATGCTATAAAAACTATCCGTCATCTTAAAAAGATATTTTAAAGAGTTATTTTAAAAAAAATTAACAAACTTTCCACTCTGCTATTAGTGAATTGTTTGCCTTAGTTGGTCATTAGTGTTTGGTCTAACAAAAACAAATAATGCCCTCTCGTAAAAAAATATCAAACATTTTTGGGTTTCGGCAAATATTTCAATTAGATGGCTTTAGTACCTTGTGTAAAAAAATATTTTATCATTACCGAACTTGTTATCCGGAATAAGCCGTTACTAACTTCGCGTTAATTTTTAATCCCTTTTGGCATAAAAAATTTGGATGTGTAAAATATTTTGGGCCTACGCCGAATTCGGGTAAGCGGTAATTAATTTTTTTTGAGAAGGGTTGTTACTTGTAACACTTCTGGTTTGTTACAGAAATACAGAATCAAAAGATAATGGTTTACACTTTATGCTATAGGTAAAAGGTATTTCTTAACGATGATAACATAAATCATAAGGTCGGTCCCTGTGGTCTAGTGGCAAGAACTTTGTCCTAGCAATCAGGGGGCCTGGGTTCAATTCCCGGCAAGGTCAGATTTTTTCAATTGAAAAAAGAGATCTTGGGCTGGGTGTATGTTATTTTATCGACTACTAATTATTTGGTCAGTTTCTAATTCGATAAATGGTCAGTTATAAATACTTAAAACGGTCAGTTAAAAAATAATAAATGGTCAGTTAAAATAAAAAAAAACATTTCACAAATTTGCCTATATTCGACCATACTTGATAAAATTCACAAGCTGTCAAACTAAAACTTATCATTTATTATCTTATGAAATTAAATACTAACTATTTTTAATAAATAACTAACCATTAAAATATATTACTGACCGTTTTATTTAATAACTGACCACATTCACACTGATACAATGAAAACTGACCGCTTATAATATTAAATGACCATTTTGATTTTTAACTGACCATTTATTTATTTAACTGACCAAAACTTGAATTAGTTACTGACCCATTAAATACATGCCTTATTTATCGTTGATTTTGTGCACAACTGATTCATTATATATCATCGAGTTAATCTCGTATGACTTTCACAATTAAGAATATTTGGCGCATTGACGTAAGCTATAATGCCAAATATTTTTTTTATTATTTTAAACTAAAATAAAAAATAGTTGAAAATAATTGAATGAAATTTTCTTCTAATTTGATTTATAAATTAATGCTAAGCCAGCGCTCTTCAATAAAAAATTGCCGAAGTGACATATGTACCTACTAATGTATTTCTTAATTTCGAAAGATAAACAAAGTAAATAACTATTCAATAAAAACCAAGTTTACGTCTATTATATAAAAAAAAGCTTCAATACGACTTGAATAGACCAGATTAAAAATGAATCCATAGAATAAAACTATCGACATAGAACAACGTTTGAGGATATTTGAACGATTACGATGGAAGTTCATTTCATATTGACATTTAAAGAGCTTGTCTGTTGACTTATCAGCTGACAATGTTTTCGAAGAGCGAAACCAGTCCTGTCCATAACACAATATTTATAACGAAGAAGTAATACTCACGGTTTTATTCAACTTATTTAGATAACATAACGCCTTTCCAGGACTAATTGTCAAAAAGTTTACAGCTGAAAAGTGGTTTCTATTAACTGTTTATAATACTGTTAGGAAAGCAACATTTCAACATAAGTCAATCGTTATAATCAAATTTAATTATTATTTATACAGTATGACAAGACATTTTCGACGATAGCCAAGGACTATGGTCGAACTTATAAAGCTTTGAAGCATACGAAATAGTTACACTATACAACTAAGGTTTCGCTTCCCAAAAAGCTATTTACGTTTTATTTATTTATTTGTTATTTATCGTTTCTTCTCAGAAACCTTAAAGACGTTTCCCGTTGCCACCAACATTGATTCAGCCAAACCTTTAAATGTCTACAGAGTTTTTTTATTGCATGATTGAATTAATTTGACTTTTATTTATTGAAAAAGCTTTCAAAATTAGCAAAAATTCTAGCAATATCACTTACTACCGTATGCTCAACTAATTATTCTATATCAATCCGTTTAAGTATCATGATTAAAATAAACGACCCTCTGGCATTTAATATCAAATTGAATCTTATAACACATTAATTAATATATTAAGACCCTTACAATACTTTGTGAAAGTAACAATATGCTATCAATAAAAAAATATTCATTTCCATCAGCTTAGATGTTGGTTTATGATGAAAAAAATATTTGAGTACTGAAAAACATCTGCGGCAAATGTCTTCAATTTATTATCAGAGCTTTTTCCTACCCTATATATTAAAAAAAACATTTTCTGAAAAGGCTTTCACGGGATCGGATTTTTTCAAAGCCCGGATAATTGTTTTCTTCAATAACTTAATACCGAGGACTTATCTTGTCTGTAATAACTGTTTATAGAATTATGTAAACGGTTATTATTGTAACAAAATCAAAAGCATACGTGAATTGTTTATGTAGTTTTATAGCTATGATATCATGTTATACATTTTTACAGTGACGGCTCGTGAATAAGATATCTGGGGGTGCTGTGGTTGATTAAAAATGTTTATTTGGATAAAATTTTACTTTTAACATCAAAATTATTAAAATAAAATATTTTATGTGTTTAACGAATCATCGAAGCTATGCATTTCTTTCCTTATGTAAAACACTTTCTAACTAAAAAAAAATTAGAAAAATAAAACTGGCACCCGTACGAACGCAACGCTGCTGGAGAGACTCTAAACCAAGCTTGCGTAAGCGATTATCTTCCCGTGTCCCTCCTTCGACAACTCGAGCATATTCCATCGAAAACGGTTCTGCAAAAAATCATAAAGAAGCGTCATTTTATGATATGAGTGCCACGGTATATGATAATTATTGGATGTATCGGTCCGGTGATTCTTACATTTATGAAGATTATAATATAATATTTTTTGGGGTGCTACAGTTCCGCGTATAAACGAGCCGTCACTGCCTTTTAAGGCAAGTAACTTATTAGTTATATGGCTCAATTTTAAATGGCCTTTGATGAAATTTATGGATCATACGGGCAAAATACGATTTTCCACAAATACTTTTGCATGTTTATATTATTTGTTTTCATTTATGTATTACTAGTATTGCTACCCGGCGTCGCTCGGACTTAGCGACCAATAATTATTTAATGTTATAGCATTCGACATAATTATATCACAAAATCTAACATCCAAAATAGAGTTAAAATAAAATCACTAACTTTATTTAATTTGATGACAGCCCCATTCTCGCCCATTAAAATGTCCAAATTCAAGGAAAAAATCTGATTTGCTGTCAAAGAAATGTCAAATAATACCTTCACGTAAATAATAAACATTATTATAGATAATAAAAGCCGGAGAAAATTCAGTAGAAGACTAATTTATTACATTTTGACTAAATGTCTTCGCCGATAAAAATTCAAACATATTTTCTTTCATATTCGTTTTTATGGCAACTTAATGACCAACAATGCAAAAGGGAATTACAGACCCACAGACATACATACGCCGTTTCAGTTTTATATATAAGATTATTTCTCCACACTATCTCATAAGTGACGTTTTTGGCTAAAATGAGTTGTGTTTAAGCCTTGGATTAAAGTTTTAGAGGTTTAAGATTTGGATTTTTTTCTCCATATGATACAATATATTATCCCGTTCCCTAATTACACCAATTTTTTATAAATCCTTTGTTCCAACATTTATTATTGTGGAACAAAAAATATCCTATGTGATAATACACGACCTTGGATATTTTTTACAAAAAATTAGGA
Source organism: Himalopsyche kuldschensis (assembly GCA_028554975.1). Classification (NCBI taxonomy): domain Eukaryota; kingdom Metazoa; phylum Arthropoda; class Insecta; order Trichoptera; family Rhyacophilidae; genus Himalopsyche; species Himalopsyche kuldschensis. The sequence goes on along the minus strand of JAHFWI010000010.1, from coordinate 18,996,635 downwards.
GCACTGAAGTGACAAAATAGCTTTTGTGGAAGTATCTTCTAGCTTAGATTCTGAAGTCGTCTTAAACTTTACTTGATGAACGTTTCCAAATTCTTAATGATTTTTTTCCTATATTTTTAGATAAACATATTGATAGTTTTGACTAAAACCGATATTATAAGAGAAAAGATAACAACAGTATAATTTTAAATAGAATCACCGTCATATATTTTTTCAACTATGCCTAATTTGTTTTGCGAGATAGTCTATAGTGCAGTAGTCGTTTACTTCGCAAAAGGTATTTGATTATGCGCTCTTCCTATTTCATTTTTTTACTTAAAAATAATTGTGTTTTTTGTCTGATAGTAGAATTCGTAATTTAACCGGAGGGTTAACGCCATTTTTACGGCTATAAAAGCGCGTTTGCCCCGTACAAAACACTGGTAATAGTATAAAAGGTAGGGATAAAAAAAGCTATGAGGTAGTTTTTCTTCCAGCCTAAAATCCGTGCTTATATTTGAAAGGGTGGGAGAAAATGGTAATACTAATAGAAAAATTCCTCTGAGCATTGAAATTATCATAATTGGATTGTTTATAATAGCTTCCGTTCGGGGATTCAATCCCGCGGCTATTGTAGTCGAATAGGACAACGTCTTATAACAAACATGCCTGGTCTATCCTTACGTGATAAATAAAACTGATTGAATGCTAAGAGAATAAATTTAATAATATAAATCGTCAATTTACAAGTTTTAAAGTCAAAAACTTTATTTCAAGATAATCGACTTTTTCTGAAATCATAAAATTGAAACCTTTCTATTTTTACACTTTAAACCTTTGAATAAGGAATTTACCAGTATATGACATTTTTTAATCGTTAATAATAATAAGGTCCAATTTATTTTTATTGTATTAAATTTGTTGAATTTATTTACGAAAAGGAGACTCATCAAACACAATTTAAGTTAACATCTATCGAGCTGCATTCATACCTCAAAATACCCGAGTATTTACATGACCGCTTCAGTACCAAGTAAAATCTCATCTACCACCAGACTTCTGACAAATCTTATTTTCAACAAGATTGACTAGTGAGATATTAACTATTTTGCAATATTTTCGACGTCCGTACGCGGTGGTCACCAGTGGCCTTGCGGTACTGACGTGGCTAAAGCTTTCTGTCAGTAAGTCTGCGATATATAGATCAACTAATTTTTGCAGTATAAAACCACAGAAATTAAACGTTCTCTATTTGTATGTGTGAGGCTGTATATTTGATTTATTGATTGAGTAGGCATTTACTTGTTAGAACTCTATTATAATACGGTGAGAAAAATAACATTGTATTTTAGTTCTACATAAATTATTGTATATATTTGTTGATAGCTATTTCGGCTTACGCCTTCGTCAGAACTACTGCTTAAGAACTACTGAATGGTTCTGACGAAGGCGTTAGCCGAAATAGCTATCAACAAATATATACAATAATTTATGTAGAACTAAAATACAATGTTATTTTTCTTACCGTACTGAATATTTGACGTTATATGTCGACCGTTTGATCAAATGGTTTTTCAAATCGATTTATTTATGTGCTTAATGCTAAACTTTACAATTCTTCTCACAGTGATAAGCTTACCACAAGCCGTGTCTTGTTTTCTTTCCTTATCTGTGTTTTCTTGAAAAAATGAGTATTTGAGTAACAGAGTAACACGCAGTTTTCTTTGAAAAGCTTCCGTTGAGATAAGCTCAATTAGAAACACATACGCTCCACATTGTCGGCGGATATGGTAAAAATTAAGTTTGTCTTTGCTATTTCAAGTGGCTTATTTGCTTTTTCTATCCGATAAACATGATTCGTTAAGTCTTTAACTAATATACTAGAAATGGCTCAACAATCAGTGTTGCTTGGACTTGCTCATTTTTTATGGCATGTATTTAATGGGTCAGTATCTAATTCGAGTTTTGGTGGGTAAATTAAATAAATAGTCATTAATATGTCAAAATGGTCAGCATATACTATAAAGAGTCAGTATCCACTGAATCTGTATGATTATCAGTAATTTATGTGAAATGATAAGTATATGAATTACTTTTTCATTCTTTCGAAATAAATGGCTAGTTTTAGTTTAACAGCCTGCCAGCGCAATTAATCAAATATAAGAAGAAAAAATATGACCAGATAAGTCCAAGGCTTACGAATTTGTTTAAAGTGTTTATTACCTGATCCAAACCTAGCCCAACAAAATCGATTTCCCACTTCTTATAACATATTGTTTATTGTTATATACTAACCCTTTCACAAAAATACTGACCATTTTACAATAATATCATGACCAAAATTGATTATTTACTGACCATTTCTTTCAGATTTACTGACCGTTAATCGAAAAAAGATTCTGAACTAACAATTACTTTCCTTTTTTGTATTGCGAGTGAAACATAAGTGCCTCAAATAAAATAAGCATTTGTAGATGTGTGGAATAATATATAATTGAAAATAATAGATGAAAAATCGTTTGCTTTGTGTTTCAAGGATCATTTATTTTGCGGAAAAAATCGATACCCGAGAAAAATGCCGCTGAAAAAAAAAGTGAACGACAACTCAGATTAAATTTAGGTGGCGTGAGAACTTTCCGAATCGGGTTTTTTTTTAAATCTTCCAAATGGGAAATGACTTGACGCAAAAACAATTTTATGTGGAATTAAAAAAAAGACAAGTGACTTTTTTCAACACACCCTCGATGTACTGCCAGTCTGTGGAAATTTGTATTTTGGCTGGAAGAATATTTTATCCTGGCGTCGTGTTAAGTAAATGTGACAGAGTTTGAATTTGAAAAATGATGGGTATGTATTTTTTGTGTATATAATTATTCATTTTATGCTCTTTGTCGTTGATAGCTAATACTAATAATAATACAACATTTGTTTGCACTTATTCAAAATTCAATTTAATAGAATCAGCACCGGATTCTCCAATCGCGATAATTTTCAGCTGAATTCAATTTTTATCAGTCGATTGGCGAAACTGGTCCTGATCCAAATAAATTTAATTTGGAATAAGTACACTAAGTGCTATTCCACCAAGTACTTTTAACGTGCAAAGTGAAGACGTTAAAAGCGATAACTGATGCATTTTTCTTAAATTCTCAAATATATACTTACAGACTTTAAAGATCCCGTTGTTTTAGTAAATCGGATAAAGTTTTTATGTGGATGTTGATATTAGTTTTAAAGTTTAATGAAAAAAGTTTTCTGTATAATAAAGTGATGTGATGAAGATTTTAATAAAAAACATATTGACAGTTTGTTGTCAAAAAAAACTTTCAATAAAACAGTTGGAGGTAGATAATGTTATTTGTAGGCTTATTGCCCTCGCTACGACCCGTTTATAAGTAAGAAATATTTTAGACAGTAAGACATTCATGCCTTCGAACAGAATCCAATAGATCGAATCCATGAGGTTCGTAACTGAAGTAAAAGACGATGGCACTTAACTAAAAATCTGCAATATCATAAAAAAAACAAGAGGAGAGAGTTATTTTTTTATATTTTATCCATGTCTAGTCAGAGTAGAGATCATCATGAAGATTTTTAGGAATCAGTTTCATTTTCACAAATATCAATGATTTGAACACAAATCCTTAAATCAATCTATGACATCGACACTGCATCTATTCAAATTCGTAGACACAACAAATTATTAAAACAAGATCATCCCAGAACGTAGAACGGGTCTTAGATTCATTATCAGAACTATCGCATTACTAGAGATTACAATGACGTGGTGCCTAAACTAAAATATTTGACAACCATTGTTATTTTTTTGTACGTTGAAATTTTCTACTCTTAATGCGGTTAGAGCACTTTACATAAAACGTGTCGATATAAAAATTGGGATCGGACGATTGCGTAATTTATCCAGAATTAAAATATCAATATAAACTTTGAGTCTTATTTTTTTTCAGAGAGCGTATAGATTTCTTTACGTAGGGTATTTCAAAATGAAGTGTATATTGAAGGTGGAAGGAAATATGAGAAAATAATATTACAAGCATTTTTCACAAACAAGCATGATATTTTCAATAATATCGTTAGATTAATTTATTCAACACTTATAAAGCGAAATTTTGATGATAATCAAGCCACTGTGAAAAATTTCATTTTTTTTTAGTTTTTAAAAAATATTTTATACAACACGATGACAAAATAGCAATGTATGTTAGTCCTACAGGAATTATATAATATATATGGTTGATAGCAATTTCGGCTTATGCCATCGTCAGAACTATTCCGATCGTAAGCTGACATAGCTATCAAATATTTATATAATATAATTACTGTCGAACTAAAATACATTGCTATTCAATAATGTATTATAACCATATAAAGTTAGGATGTTAAAACAGAAAAGAAGATGTATTGTCTACCCTGTCTACAACAGTATATATTGATAAATAAATGCATGTCATAACATAGTTCTGACGATGGCGTAAGTCAAAATAGCTATCAACAATATATAAAATAATTTCTGTAAAACTAAAATACATTGTTATTTTTTCACCGTGTTGCAATGGAGTTCTACCAAGTAAATGCCAATTTAATCAAAATATACTATAAAGTTGATAGCTATTTCGGCTTACGCCCCATCAGAACGTTAGGAAGGTAGTAAGTCCCAATTCAATTCATAAATTAATTGTGCCATTGAAAGTATTAAGATGAAACCAAGTTTATGTTTCTAATAGTATCCACATATGTATAATCTCAACAAGATCGATACCGGTTACGCTCATCGCGAGCATTTCGTCAGTCCTGATATTTATCACAATATATGTGGAGATAGTTTATAAAAAAATTACCTTATTTATTTAAAATAATGCTTTTCCAACAAGAAGTGACAGTTAGCACGAAAAAAGTTATCATAAAAACATTGCTTCCAATTATTATTCTTAAGCTTTTTAAATAAGCTGTAGCGAGAAATTACAACTGTCAAATATAATCATATATAATACAAGCCGTAATATATTTATATAAAAAAAAAACTAGAATACACTAATAAATAGTACGTGACATAAAGGATTTTTAGGGAGGCTTTGTACGGGTTAAAGCATGTCGGAATAGATGTATAAAAAATCCACACAAAAAGAATATTCTTTTCTTTGAACACAAAAAAAAGTAATTCTTGTTTTGATATCTCAATAAATAATTGAATATACATTTCATTTGAAAAAATGAAAATACACATTCCAGCTGTAATGATTTATTTATTTCACCTGGTTTGGATATTTGGCGCATTTTTTACGAGAGGGTAAAACCATAAGTTTTCTTTTACAGATGCATACTATTCTTTCATGCTTGATTTATTGCCTATCCATTGTATATGATGATAGGATGTATGAATAGATGGATCTATATTTTGAACTATTTGAATATTTTCGTCTGTGGGGAACATATGCGATTACATTTTACACGTTCCGTATGTTAATAAAAAGGTTTTTCCTCAAAAATTGGCCCATTATTCATTTTTTGATTGCTTTCTTATTTTCCAATTCAATGTATATTTTCGTTTTTTTGCTATGAAAACAAATTTAACGTAATCGTTCGGTTGTTTTCCAGATGAATTGTTTTCGCAATATTAATGTCTGCCTTTTACAAGTGTCAAAATGTTTAACGTAAAACCGATACAGTAGGTTATATGAAAAATAAATAATTTATTGAAATGCCATATATATCCACACAAAAATACAATGCATTAGAATTTCGACTGCTAGTGTTTGATGAAATTTCAGTATAAAAATTTTAATCGTTTGAATTTTGTACTTTTCCATTTGTTTTGTCTTGGACATGAATGTTCTTAAAGTCAGTTCGTGCACTTGAATGCTTGAATATGCCGAAAGACAAAAATCGGGTCGTTAGCGACAAAAAACAAAAAATCAATACATATACACCTCGCTTAACACGGAAGATAGGTTCTACTAGATAACCGTGTTAAACGAAACCGTGTTAAGCGAGACTAACAAATGTATGAAAAAGAGTGGATAGGTCTTTTTTAGAAATATTAAAGAAATTGGTAGATAGGACTGAAAATTTATTGAAACATTATGAACACAGATTAAAGATATTATTCAATGAAACTCTCACTAGAAGATATTAATTTGGGGATTTTCCTTCTTTTTATTGGACGAATGTCATCATCACGACTACTTTCTAACTCTTTTCTACTTTTAGAAATTCTCACAGCTGTGCGCACGTCTGCAAAGCAAGATTTAATCGAACAAAATATTTTTTTTCAACAAAACTGAAACCGTGTTAAGCGAGTATCGTGTTAAGCGAGGGATGGGTGTATATATTTATCTAAACTTTTCATTTTTTTTTACCGCACATATTTATGAAAAATATACTGAAATAAATATAGTTTCTTTTTGACAGATGCTTCTAGGATTACGTACTGCTAAAATCTTTCTGAGTTGTTTGACATTGTATGTATAACTAAAAAGGATTTTATCGTTTAAACTGTTTATAGTATATCAAAGGAGTCATTCTAAGTAAATGGAAATCCAATCAATAAATAGTGTAAACGTGAGCTTTGAAATTATTAGATAATTTTGATCGACGGTGTTACATCGCTCCATCATTTTTTAAAGGTTCAGAAAAGCTCTCCCTATCCATTTGTAAATAGCGATGAATATAAAAACTGTCGGAAAATCACTGCAAATAAAAATCAGTAAAAAATTAAAATTTAACCAAATTTATTTAATATTACTACTTCCTTTGTTAACAATTTTAATACACACAAACTGAAAGTATCCTTATAAACATATCGATAAATTCTACCTGAATCATACTTCATTTCCAGTTAATTGACGTTTTAACGAAAATTTAAAACACTTTTCGGCTTGAATAATATATACTGTTTATAACTAAAGCAACATTTGAAATAGTAAGTCTAATGATGTATTTGCAAAAGGCAAAACACGTGTCACGAATAGTAGCACAATACTTGAAACAATTTATATTATTTTTAATTATATATATACTGTTTTCTTTGATGAATACCACTCGAATAAGAAGTGGTTCTTTTTTGAATTTTTGAACTCATTGTGATCCATACGTGTTGTTATTACTAAACATATTTATCAAATAGAAAATTAATGACAAAGTATGCATGTTTAAAATGTTAAGTTTTGGTGTTGAAAACCACTTTGGTATAAGTGACTGTATATATAATGAAACAAACACAAATAGAAAAAACTACAGATTAGTTCATTTTGTATGTAGGACTTAAGTAAGAATTCTTTGATATACATCAATAATTGAATGTACACTGATTTACAACAGTTTTTTAAAAACACATATTATTACCAAGATTAAATTATTTAATTTTATTCGAATCGTTCAAACAGAATTCAAATAACACATTTGTGATTTATATTCTTCTACTCGTTTTGTCTCATTGTTAATATGTATTAATGTAATCATATATAATATATGGTGATATTTAATCGAATAATGTTCCAGAAATGTTTGTTAGTAATTTATATACAAAGCAAGAGGAAAAGTATTAATAATTTTAAAAAATACTTACGCCCAGCAAACAAGGATATAAATAAATATGTTGTATTGTCTGGTAACTGGATTCAAGTCGTTTACATCTTAAATAGACATGTCACTTTCTCACATTACAGACAACTTGTTGTTAGCAATCAAACGTAGTTTTATTATTTTGTTTGTTTAAATATTTAAAAAAACTATCGCCAAACTTCACTTCACCCACTAAACATAAGGTAAGTTATATAGTTTATGATTACATCTCAAAAATTATATCCATGTCACATAAAGAATAAAAATTAAATAACTATATTATCTTGAATGAGATATACATATATTCATCAGCTCATTTTTATGTTATCAAATGGCATATTGTACTTAAAAAAACACTTGTTTGAAAATATAAAATAATAAATAAAAAGAATCTGTTTCTTTTTTTTTGTTAATATTTTCTTTGTCTACAGTATTTTTTAAGCTGAAAAAATTGTTAATGTTTGATTTTTTTAAGTATATCGTTTGACAGATGTGTCGTATAAGCTTACGCGTAGTCGGTAGTAGAGGCTTTACGTAGCTTGTAATATTGTGAGTCTATTCTACGCCACGGTTAGGGGCCGACTGCCGGTCTGCTACGGAGCCTTCGTAGATATCGGTTAAAGCGCTCAAAGCTCCCACTGCTCTACATCTACGAGCGCTGTAACCTGAGTTAAGGTTTTCGTTGTTCACAATCGTTGCGTTTTTCTCGAGCAATGTCGTTACGGCTGTACTTGCCGTTATTAAATTAATAAATTCTACAATGAGATTGGTTTTCTTTGATTTCGTTACATTACTGTTTTCCGTTACCGAAAAAGGATAACACTCTCTCAAACTGACAATTTACTTCAGCTTTTTTTCCAATTAATGGTAAATTATTGGTTAATTATTTTTAATGCTTAGGTTAATAGAAGTATAGTAAATTTTTGTTTGTTTATATCCTCCCTTTTCTAGTTATCGTAAAATGGAAAAAAAACCCAATCATCATTTTTAATTTATTTTGTTCAAATATAAGAATCACACTACCTTATTACTGTAGCAATCTTTGATTGATTGATGAAGCGAGAGTTAGTATTAAGATGCCCATGAATGAGGTAAAACGCGTGAACTTCCACAAAGTTACCGCCGAATCCATCGAAATTATTAAAACTGATGACCCTAACAAGCTTTTTGAATTTAAACATAACCACCGATTCAAGCTTCAAGATTCACCACAAGTATTAACAATTTTGATGTGTTCATTGTCAATACTCGATGGAATGTCATAATAATAAAAAAAATAACAATTTTGCTAGGATAAAACTAAAAGTTAGGCAATCGCTCTATCTACGTAATACGTGACAATGTGTGTGCTTGTGTATTATACGAGACGTATAAAAGCAAAAACCAATCATTCCACAATTTGTAAAAATAATTACATTACAAGTGTCATTTCAGATAATGTGTTATGACTTTTTTTCGATAGTGATTGATTAAGCATTGTGAGCGTGGGAGTCAAATTTCTTCGCGTCTACTTCATCCCTGAGCTTAATTGTTAAGCATTATTCCCGTCCCATCTTTGCCGGTTGCGTTAAAGGGCGTGATCGTGTATTTGTATGTTTATATATATAACTTCCCCATACACTTTTTTAATATTAATATATCGTCAGTATACTGGTTGAAGGCTTCATATGAAAATTGGGTGTTTTAAAGTATGAATTCAAATCGATAGTTGTTGACACGCTCTATCAACTGAAAAATAAGCTTACCGTTATTCCATTCAATGTTTTTGTAATTTAAAGAAGTATTTCGCACTAACTCAGTTTGGTTGACACTTAATGACTGGCAGAAGACTATAAATAACTAAACTTACTTCCAATAACTCTTATGTCGAGTCTACCTCAAAGTCTTAAAACTAGGTTAGTTTTTTTTTTTAATTTAAAGTTATCCTTATTTCAAAAACAGTATTATTTGGACTGTGTGCATAAGTTAAAATTTGTAACACGTGGTATATTTCTCGGCATTTCGTTTTATCATGTTTTATAAATACGCATACCCTGAATATCAATTATTTCTCAAATCTATTGAAGATTTGCTAGTAGGAAAATAGGTAGTGACAATATTTAGTGAATTCGTAAATGATTTAAGAAAGTGTCAAGTCCACAAATTAAAAATGAATGTGAAAAATATTCAGTTAATTCGGGTAACTTTGGACTTCAATATAACATTGGACAAAACTTCAGCAAGTACCGTTTATTTATTTTTCTGCTGACTAGTAATCGTGATCATTCTTGCGATTGATGAATATAACAAATCGATCTTTTGTCTTATACCTACGTGGTCAACAAAAAGAGCCACATTCACCTCTCAAATTATTTTTATCTTGTTATGATATTTTGTGAAATAAACCAAAAAACTATGAAAATATTCGACTTTTATTTTGTCGAAACAGGTGGCTTCGCTTAAAGCCAGGTGTTACAGATGGGCAAAAAGTTGTAATTTTTTTTTAAATATTTTCCATTGACAGACTATCCTTCTTTATAAAAGTTTAATTTAATGTCACCAAGCTGGATGATTCAGCTAAAATTCGCTCATCGAAAATGGTTGTATCCAATGTTACTCAATTTTAAATTTAGCATCAGACCGCCCCTAAAAGCAGTTTTTAGTTATTTTTCCTTGTATTTTCATAATATTTAAATTCAAAGTTATATAAAGGAAGTGGTAAGAACACATAATAGTCAAAAAAATGCAACTTACTAGGTATACAAAAAAACACCTGAAAAGTGTCCAAAGTTACCCGAATTTACTGTAAAGCTTTCGATTTCATGACTTCATGGTTTTTTCACTCAAAGCCTTTATAAATGCTATGTATTCAACAATATACATGCATACATACAAGTGCCATTAAAAGAAACAATCGGAAAGAATGTTTTTTGCGTTACAAACAGTCGTGTTTTTTTATTGGGATCATTTAATTTTTCGAGATAAAAAATAAGTATTTTAAGTTCAAAACTATACTAAAAATCACATTTATATTTTTTAATGTGTCACGGAAATCACACGCGGCAACAAAAATATTCAATGTCGATTTATCAATTTTTATTTCAATTATAAAATATATTACAATAAGCCACTGGTTCCACATATTTGAATATTTCTCTTAATTGAATAAAAATTTCGATTGACAAACGAGCAATCATCAATCTAATATTTTAAGCTTGAAACACAAAGACATGCATTGCTTACATTAAAATGAAGACGATCATTTATTTTTATCCCACGAAAATGTTTATGATGAAAAAGAATTTAAATAATAGCCGGCATAGTTCCAATCTACAAGTGGTATTTTCATTTTCATCTTAGCAAGAATATTCAATTGAATTAAATATAATGCCTGTAGTTTATCGTAGGCTCTTCTGAAGTTGTATTAAAACAACGGTTCTTTTATCGTTTTGGAAGTTTAATCTTGCTTTTGTTGTGAATTATCTTGCTATTAAACTGGGACGAGTTTGGAAACTTTATTCATATGTTTTGCATATTAGAAATTATTTCAGCGACGCGTTGACACGTCTAATTGTCTAACTTTCATATTTAAATTACCTTCAATGAAGCAAAAATATCTTCTCAAAATATGAAGCTTTTAAATTAAATTTAAAAATAGCAGACTATTTCTACGGCACTGTGTTATTAACGGCACATTATTTCATTTTAATTTTTCTAGAAAAATGCTTAGCACAAATGCTTTTTACTAACGTGTTTAGAATTTGTCTGTCTCTTTCTGTTGTCTTTCTGTAACTGTCTCTCTGTGATTGCTATCGGATATGAACTGAGTATGGATGTTTCGAGGGTTATATCAAAAGATTTTTTTTAGAACTGACTATTAAGTTAATACTTTCTATGGCTTCGGCGGTAATATTTAAAATAACTTTGATTATTCCACGTATTGTGCTACTACTACGACACGCGTTTCGCCTCTTTCAGAGGCATCTTCAGACTTACTATCGCAAAGCTTGCTTAAGTAATGAAGCAAGATTGATCCTAACATTTTAAATTATGAAATTACAAAATGGAGTTTGGGTTTTTTTCCCTTTTAAGGGAAGCAAGAAATTATAGAATCGAAACAAAGCTAACAAATAATCATACTAATGAGCTGCAATAATCATATTGGGATTTAATTTTTAAATAAATTTTAGACTATTAAATTGACTGTCGTGCAACTTTTATTTAAAGAAGACGGTTTATTTACAAAATTTTGGAGGCAGGGAGAAAATATTTGTAAAACCGCATCTTCTGCACCCTGTTTGAATGACTTAACATCATTAAAATACAAAATATTTTCTGATGTTTAAAAAGTAAAGTTAAGATTGTATTGAATCGAAAGCTCCAAGCACGTCGCTTAACAGAGTAAAAAAGCTCGACTTTGTTAAGCAGTCAAATATAAATGCAAATTATGGACGAAATATTAATGACATTTTGTTTATATTTCCACTTCAATACATTAGGCATTAAATTATGTTGATTTCATATAATTATTAATGATACGGAATCTTTGTTGTCAAAATCTACTGGTACTGAGAAATGATTATTGCATATCCTAGAAATATCCTCTGCTGTAAAAGGAAATGGTTTTTTCAATACCGTCATTGACTCTCCTACCCATCGGCAACTCTTACTAAGTAGAGGAGTGGGAAATCATATTTGTGTTTCGTTTAAATAAATAAGTATATGTTGTTTTGTGATTCAGATTGATTACTTGATGCAAATAATTGAAGAAAATAAAAGTAGTTTAAGTGAACCATTCTACGATCGAGTTGTTTAAATGTCTCGGTTTAATAATATATTTGAGACATATCCACTACAGATGTGGAGTATAAACACTTCTTATGGAGTTTATCACAACACACTTTTTCTACTAAAACTGCATGTTACTAATTTGCACCACCTCCTATTTTCAAAGCAGTATAAATATACGGATGGGGCAGGACTAGTGATTAGTGACTAGTGGGGACCACAAATAAAATAATGGCTTTAGACAGAAACCATAAATTCGATTGGATAATGATATTGCTCAAACCAGTGAGCTCTGCAACTGAAAACAACGTCATCATCACTCGAGCATAGATCCAGACACTCATATATAATATGACAATTTATTCCTCGATATTTTTATGGCAAACAAATAATAATCCTATAACCGTCTTTATTATTTGCTACACAAATTATTATACTCTTTAAAACAATTTTCTGCTGTGTGAAATTAAAAACTTTTAAAGTTAGTCGCATATCTAGAAATTCATAATATTGATGATAAAGTAATATTTCAGTCAGAGCAATTGAAAAAAAAATCATTTCAGTTACACTAAATAGTCAAATTAAACAGTTTTTTGCGGCCCTTAAACTTTTAAGCGATCAAAAAACGTGTTCAAAAAGTCGTCACAATCGCGTTTATTTGGCCCTTTATTATTTAAAAAAAAGTTTTGGAACCATTTGCCAAAATTTTCTATAACGCGAAAAGTGAAACATTTCTATAACGCCTTTGACAAACTATTCATATAAATAAAATCTTTGCGAACACTTCGTGGAATTTTAACTCTCCAACTTCTGCTGGTGTACTGCGCGCTGGGTTTATAAAAAAAGTGCGATGTGATGATTTTTTCATTGTTACAGATCCTGATATTATTACGTTATTATTACCTTACACAAGAGACAGTGATATTTTTTACAATGGAAATGTAAGTATACACCACGGTCGTATTAATTTTTTTGCAACTTTTTTTTTTACAATATTACACCATGTAAAATAACACACCAAAAAACACATTATTTTTTTGTATAACAACATGTGAGAATTATACATTTAAAAGTTTTAAGTGTGGAAAGTTTTTTTTAATATTAATTAAAAATAACGTGTTTATTTTTTTCTGTTCAACTATAGAATTTTTATGAAATATTTAATGAGAAAAGCTTAGAAATATACTTCTGTTTTTGAGCTAATTCTGTTACTGAAAAACGTTAATTTTGTTTGAATTTCGTACTTTTCCATGAGCTTTGTCGCTAACGGCCTGGGTTTCGCCTTTCGACATCTTCAGGCATTTCAAGCGCATTCACTTGAACTGACGCGTAGTAAACAGTTTGTATCGTTTATATACAAAGGGTTATTAGCGTCAAAACACATGGAATAGTACAAAAATCAAACCATTCTAATTTGATATTGAAATTCCATCAAGCACCTTCAGTCTTAAAATCTTAGTTAGTTCATTTTGTTGCTTAACGTTTAAAATTCGTTTAATAAAGTGATATTACTATCACTAATAAAATTCAAAATATCGTCAAATGATTGAGATTGCGAAATCTTGGCTTGTAATCGGATACATTTAGTCGTATCCCTTTATATATATATCGTTCTTTAGAGTCTCATCACTCTACATTACGAAATTTTCAATTTGAGATGAAAAGCGAAACTTAAAAGCATCTTTGAGACAATTTTCGACCACAGACCCGACTTGCTTTCTGCTTTACGATGTTCATACGTTATGATTAGTTATTTGGTGGCTTTGAAACGTACTTGAAGATGTTTTCCTTATTTTCCACACCAATGAATACAGACCGGGTTTTAGTTATTGTAACCCCGCGGTTGAATGTCAACGTCGTTGGCTTCAGGTGCAGAACGCACGGGTGTGAATCCCAGTCCAGGTAAAATATATCTATGTTGTCTTAAATTCCCTCCTTCTCCTATGAATGTGAAACATAAAGAAAGCGATTAGTAGACCACAAATCCCACACTAGTTTTATCCATTATATATGTACACTCATCAAACTGAAGACTTTGCATCACATTTGGAGTGGACATGGATTTTTAAAAAAACAAGTTACCTACCTCCTCTATTCCTATCTTCGAAAAGACGAAATGAGTAACAAGCAATTCTCGCAGTTACACGACTAAAGTATTGATTTCTGTTTGAAGACAAACATGTCTGTGTTGCTTAAAATTTCTATCATACAAGTTCGGATCTAAAACACGAGTCCTAGCGAGAACGATCGGCTAACCACTAGTCATGTTCTAGTCCTATCATCTCTATCCATAACCTCTTCGGATAAGAAAGTTTAAACAACTGGATAACAAGCATTTCTAGTAGAAATGCATATGCATGCTTGACATTAGAAGAATACATGGTTACTACTTGTGCTCATGCAGAATAACGATGCATAATTTCATTATACTGTCAAGTTATTTACTGGTTGTTAAAAATGATAAAAGCTTCTTAAAAATATAATATCAGGGCCATTTGAAATATAAATAAAGTGCTCAATATTACACGAAATAGATCTTTATACGAATAGAATCTGAAAATTACTTTATCTTGCACCAAACTCAAAATATTTTTTATAGTGAATGCGTAGAACTTCTTCCAGACGATTGCACAAACTCTTATTATACGTATAGTAAATATAAAAAATAAGCTTTTATTCGCTCATATTTTCAGTGAAAAAAACATAACATATGCTTAAAAAGAAGTCGCTTTAGTTGTTTATTTCATAGCGGAATAAAAAAAAAATACTATTTTTTGCCTCGCAACTTTAACAACATTACATTTCTATTCACTTTACATGGAGGCATAATACTTTGAGGATTTTATTTTTCTGCTCTCGTTTCTCGAGAACATTAATTCAACATTTTTGCGTAGAATAGTATTTTAAAAATCAAGTTAAGTCGGTGAGAAAGAAATAACTTTTACATATCACGTTGATATATGCGAAGGTTTTGAATGCTTCATAAAGTTTACCTGTCACAAATGTACCCAAAAACCATATTTGTATAACATTAGGGATAAGGTTATGTTTACTTTTCAATATGATAAAATGAATTCTTCATAAACTATTGAAAATTATATCCGTTTCAATCACAAATTCACTAAAAAAACAGTTGAAAGAAATTAATAAGTATCCGAAAGGTCTAATTGAATGTTTATTAAAAAATGCTGAAATTTCAAAGAAACGAATTGATGCTTTATTTCAATTTTCATAAACCAATAAATAAGACACAATTTCCAGCACTTTTATAACATTATACACATATATATATTCTGATCAAAATAAAGACAGTTTCATTAAATCGCGAGCATCGTCAACAAACTGCATTGCTCTTTACGGGTGGAAACCGGTCCTGATCTTAATTATAATATATGTGGAAATAGTACTAAATAGTGTGTTTTATTTATTTAAAAAAAAATTCTACCAATAACTGACGGCCACCATAAAAGTAATATACGTGTTTATCGGTTCATATTTTTATTAATAACTAATAATTTTCCTTACATACATATAACAGTTTTGTTCAATATATTCTACATGTTGTGATACTTTTCATTTGTGATTATCATTGAGCGTTATAGTAGACTTGATATTTGATACTTAAAAAGTTTTATAAAACATCGTAAAAGTCAAAAAAAATTGGTTCTTTTGATTAACTACTTAATTCAATAAAGTTTCTTATGACATCGCATTTATAATTCCGCGGCATATTTCTATAATTAAACATTCCAACGTTTTCCGACTAACACAATCTTCGCATGTAATTATTTTATTTTAAACGTTATAATAATATTTGATGTAAGCTGCAAAGTATATAAACATTTGGTATGAACTCTGAAATATTGATGAAAATTTGTATTTCGCTTCCCAGTTACTCATATTATTTTCCAGGAGTATTAAAGTAACGTCAAAGCGCACTCTATCCCAATTCAAACCTTCTATCAATTTATTTTACCTGCCATACAAACATACTTCCAACTATTGATATCAATTGGCGCGCCCGCTTCCTTTTAGTAACGCGGTCGTTCACTTCCTTGAACTTCTCTTCATTCAGAGAAAACTCCGAGTATTTGATAAAGTCTTTCAACTTCATAACAGCGATATTAACATTCTTAAACCATTGAAATAATATCTGATTCGATTAACCAGATTATTAAGATCTTCAAATGACTTAAAACTACTAGATATGTATTATTTAGTATATCAACAATTTAAAATAGTATTATATAGCGCGCTAACGCTGACGCGCTTATGTCGCTTTTTTCCCTACTTTTCTACTTTTCTGCTAAAACTGCTGCTATATGTGGAGTTCACTAGGCGGGCTCCTAGTTTCCTGTCTATATTCTTGCTAAGATGTATACAGACAAAGCCTTGGTTTCCCTTTCTCGCATGTAAGCTAGCTAAGTATTGAATTTCTAAAAGATTCTGTCAGCTGAGGGTTTTGTGTGGGGAAAACAGTTAAGAAAAAACCCCTTACGAGAATGATTGTCTTGGAATCATTAAAAAAGGTTTAATTCGTACCAACAATTGCTCTTATTTTTTACGTATTCTTGAGTAGTTTAATTTTCTTATAATAGACATGCCCAGTCCGTTACTGGCTTGTCGCTTAAAACGTATCCCTTAGGGCGTTAATTTGGAAGCTGGCAGGACTGGTGGCTTCTTCCGCGCTTGCTTCCACTGTTGATGGAACTGCTGTTAAAGAAATGTGAGTGGAGCATAAGGTTTGATAAATCGTCTTGACAAGGTTTTTAGAGTCTTTGTCGCTTGTACTGCGCTTTTTATCGGGATGCCGTTGGCTACAACACGGCAAGTAGTATTGGCCGTATCCCTCATTTTTTTATCACGCGAAGAGCTTTATCATACGCAAATGATAATAGCTTTCACACAAAAGCAGATCCCCAAGATAATAAGCATAACAAGGACGCTGCCTTACGATTACGCAAATATTACCAGTGACAACACTGTGATGAGTGATGTACTGAATAATGAACAGTATTATAACATCGCGTGACCAGTATCTAAAGAGCTTTATTACAATACAAAAAAACAATAAACACTAATTCCAATATTTTTAAAAGTGACTAATTCTTTAATAAAACCTTACCTTTTTTCATGTACGCTCCCAACTTGCAGCATATGGACTACTCACGAAATTTAACGCAACATGTTTTTTTACGAGAAATGCTTGTCAATCAGTTGCTCAACCTCTATCTATCTATATAGAAGCGGTATCTATAAGATGTTCAGCGGTACATGCGATTTAATATACGTCGGTCAGACAGGCAGGAGTATATCGATTCGTGCTTAAGAGCACGTAGGATCATTTAATAATAAAAAAAACAGATTCGCAATTTGCAAACCACTTCATAGAGAAATTACATGACATAAATTCTGTCCCGATTTGTTTACATTTTTGTAATGAGGGCTTTAAGCTAAATGCATTGGAACCACTAGAAATTAATAGGTATAATCTATCCAATGACATTCTTAACGAGCATATCGCCATTAATATCTCACCACTTCTTAAGCCTTTAATAAGCATTAATGCCATTTTAAATAAATCATCTTGATATAATACTAATTTTACGTTTATTCCCACGTAGTAAAAACCCAGATTAGATTTCACTTCGAGAAATACATCAAATCAATTTATCACATTTAATAACTTATTATTACCATAAAATTAAGATGGTGAAACAGAGAATAAGATGTAGTGTGTACCCTGACTAAATGATTTATATGCAATATCTAATGCACGTTTAAAATATAGTTCTGACAAGGGCGTAAGCCAACAATCAAAACAACAAAAATATAATTTAATTTCTGTAGATTTAAAATACATTGTTATTTTTCTCACCGTACGATATTTAAAATCTTTAAAGTGACTTTAACCTTCGTAGGATTATCCTTGAAAAATGACTCTCAGGCCGAAGGGGGGTAAAAAAAGACCCCAGTGTTTTGGCCCTATTGGCATAGACTGCAATAATTGAGGTACATTTATACATCTTTCTGAAAAAAAAATCATATAAAAATCCCTATTTTTCTTATAATTATTCATATTTAAGTCGCGCATGAAAACGACGACGTTTCCACTCCAACGGCTATGGCGGACTAACCAGCCAACAGACGTGCACGAATTCACATTACCTCATCTCTTATCTTATCGCTTATCGCCTTTTATTGTTGCTGGATATGAAACACTCCGTCTATGTTATCTATGACTCACTATAGTCACGTTCTCTTCTCGCTTATTAGACTGCAAAATTCCGACTTCTTCTCTTTTTTAATCAATTACGGCGCAACTAGCCAATAAATATCAATTTTTTTCTGCAAAAGGTGTAAACAACTATGATTTAAGAATACCAAAAGTTTAGACATCGTATCACTAGCATTAAGATAGATATTTAAGGTAAAGTAGCTGTTGGGACAAAATCTAAAGTATTCGAGATGGCTAGGTTAAATACCGCAAAACTTCAGCTTAAGATGTGTTTTTGTAGGAAGTAAAAACCAATCATATAATAAATAATAATGACCGATGATCTTAAAAAATACAATACATAGGAAAAACTGATCACCATTAAATTATTTACAAAAAACACGAAACAAAATATAGTTATAAAATATTTGCTTTTACTAAACTTAAACTACTTTTTTTACGCTCTCCAATAAAGTTGTTTTCGTGGAGATACGAGCTTTACATTCTACACAGATGATACTTCTACACTTCTAAGTGTTTCATTATATTCTCGTACTAAAATTCTTTATTACTGACTGTTCACTCACACTCACGTTACTCTTTATTTCGGACATTTTGTCATGAATCTTTTGATGAATATTTTACTACTATCAAAATACTGGTTAAACACCGGTGATGCTGGAGGGCCATAAAAGCCTAAGAACAGCCATTATTCGAGGAGGTATGAAATAAAGGTTTAGCCTGTATTCACCCCCTAGAATACTTACAGCCAGGAAATGCTTTCTTTTTTGAGTAAAAGGGAAAAATGTAGCAGTAAAAACATGTTTTTGTAGCATTACGATTACACTAATGATGGGATCACAGTAATAATTGAAATAATAAAATTATTCATTGTGTTGAGTAGGTTGCAACTAATACAATTTATTTTTCTCATGTTACATTATGAAAATCACCTATCCAATATATTGTGTAATCCAATTTTGTATAAGCCATAACTTTGTAATTCTATGAGGTGTGTTACTAGAATTAACTCGTGTATTATGATTATATTTCAGAAGTTTTTGGATGATTATTAATTTAAAAATGACTTAATAATTATCTTTTTCGAAAAATCATTGAGTAATTGTATTCGAAGTCTCTGTGTGAAATTCATTTGGTAAAATAGCATATCTGAGGCCCCTAACTACGAAAAACACATATTTATGCTTTGGTGTTTCACGCTCCGGCTATTAGCCGTAAGTATAAACGCATGATTGTAGTAGTAGTGAGCAATCCATAGTGAAGCTAGCTCAAGAAGTTAGTTTATGCATTCATATCATATTATATATTACTAATATTACTTTTCCTTGTAACGTTACCCTACAAGCAAGCATTCATTTATACAGCACACTAAGAAGTAAACAGAAGAAATCATTTTCGTGATGCGAGAGGTCTTATTATTTATTTGTGGAATTAGTAAATCAACATATGGAGGGTAATCTAAGAGAACGGTTCTCGGCCTAAAGTGATTCTCAAATGATTTCTTGTCATTATGATGCAGGTAAGAGATCGTTGGATTACAATGATGGCCCACTTTCTTGTGGAACTTTTAAGAGATTTCACGAACAAACTTGTGAATTTTAGGTATTTTTAAATCTCAGTGATACGGAAAATAACATCGGTACAAAAGACTATTTTTCTTATAAAAATATTGAACATATAATATCATATCGACATTGATTATATCAGTGTCTACATGTGATTTTAGTGACATGCGGGAAGCTTAACACATTTTTTTTCGTTGAACTTTGGAAAATATTCTCTATTACATCGTTACATGTAGTATAGATTCTTTATAGTGTAAAATCTTTTCTGTTAGTTCATTTATATCAAGAATGACTCACGTATTCAGCAAATAGATTAAAAAATTAATCAATTTTAAACGTCAAAAAACATTTAAGCAAAATTTTCATCAGGTCGTGAAACAGACAACGTAGTAATCACTAAGCTTATAAAATCACTTATAAGACCACATATAATAAATAGATAATATTTTTATACTAATTAAAATCAAACTGATGAGTCCTGACACGGATCAAACAAATTGTAAAAGCCTACGCATCCAAATGGATCCTTGTAATTGAAAAGTCAACCTACGGTCGCACAAAGGTTTTAGATTAAAATGTCAAACGCATTAAAAACAAGCTTTTTTCTAAACGACTGTTTTGTGAAATATTTATTATAGTGGCATGAAAAAATACACGTTTGGAAAAAATAATGACAGGCTTTGAACGATTTAAATCAAGGCAAAGTTTTTAATTATTGTGGAATTACAAAGTTTCCTTCCGTAATTTTACTATTTTTTTATAGACATAATTAAATATTTTTATGGACATAAACACGACGTTCCCGTGACGGATCTCATGGGTTCCAGTCCTTGTACAAGCAGACTCTTTCTGTCGATTTAGCGATCCTGTTCGAAGTCATGGGTGTTTGTGTAGTTAAAAATTATCTCCGAGCCAAAAAGCGGTGCGCAGCATAAGCAATTGCCTAACCACTAGTAATATCATAGTCTTCGTATCTTTTCAATATCTACTCTATTCTTTAAAGAAATGTTGAGCAACTGAGTAAAAAGCAGTTCACGTAAAAAATAAGTATGTTGAGATGAAGAGTTCATACGCTTCACGTTGGGAGCGGACACGGCTACAAATACATATTTTTTTTTAACCATGTCCGCTCCCATCTTGGAGCATATGGACTCCTCACGGAGCTTATCTCAACATTTGTTTTTCTACAAGAACTTTCTGTTACTCAGATGCTCAACCTCTCTTTTTTCTAAGAGACTAGGGATTGAAAGGATACGAGGACTATGACAGTTAGCTAATCGCTGTGCATCGCTTTTTGATATTGGAATGGTGGGAAGGACTCTTAATAAGCACCCTTGTACAAATAAAATTAATCACCGCCATGTCCACTCAATGTACAAAAATATGTGGCTGTAGATACCAAAAGAAAAACCTGGGTCGTAAGCAAAATAAGCAATAAAAAAATATCATGGAAGTGTACAATATTCGAACAATTCAAATTTGACACTGAAAGCCTCAATTATTACGTGTCTTACTTTAAATATAAATGCGTGATTTTTAATTGCAGTGGCTCAACTAACATAGAATACTGTATGGAGAAAAATATGATAATCAGTCATTTAAAACGATTCTGTTCTGTGCATTGCATTAGTGGGTGGTAAATTTACAAAGGCATGTATTTAATGGGTCAGTAACTAATTCAAGTTTTGGTCAGTTAAATAAATAAATGGTCAGTTGTCATTGTATCAGTGTGAATGTGGTCAGTTATTTAATAAAATGGTCAGTTATTTAATTTAATGGTAAGTTTTTTTTATTAAAAACGGTTAGTATTTTATTTAAAACAGTTAGTTATTTAAAAAAATGGTCAGCTATTTAAAAAAGTTTTATTTTGACAGCTTGTGAATTTTATCAAATATGTTCGTATGAAACAAATTTATAACATGTTCTATTAAAAATTAGCGCATGAAATGACATTTAATATTTTTTAACTGACCATTTATTATTTTTAACTGACCGTTTTAAGTATTTATTACTGACCATTTTTTTAATTAGAAACTGACCAAATAATTAGTAGTCATTTGGCAAAGTACATATTCAACTAATGAATTAATTATTTACATGGAGTGTTTGCACATTTTCGTAACGAAATTCACTGACAAAAGCAGAATAATGTCATAAACAATAAATTTACATTGTGGCATTTAATATGCAAGCTCGTTGATTTAAAAATATACAAAACAAACATAAAAAAATCTTTCAATAAGCCTATTTGATAAATTAACTTTTATTGTGATCACGGTAAATTTTTGATAGAGAAACATTATATTTAATTAAATAAAACACCGTTACTCTGATGTAAGAGAGAGGATAAGCCAGCCCTATAGAAGGTCCAAAAAAAAGGTATCGATGGACGTGTGATTCGGATGCAACAGGGGAGCCTGCCTATCTCTTCTTTAAGCCGGAAATCGCTGATAGTCGCCTGCCTGAAAGAGCGTTGATGACAATACATAGAATGTACTCAACGGAGCTTCGGGACGCCCGGATGACCTGGTGGAAACAAGTAAGTTAGCAGGTGACAGATAATCTTAGAGGCACCGTGTATGCTCCGAATAGGGTACGGATATGGAATGTTAAAAGACACAGATTTTTCGCTCATCTCGAACATTATTAACTTTTATTAAGGATTTCGACTGAGGATGCTTGATGGAATTTCAATATCAACTTTGAATTGTTTGTACTTTTCCATGAGTTTTGTTGCTAACGACCTGGGTTTTCAGGCATTTCAAGTGCACGGATGTACTCGTCAGTTCAAGTACATCTGTGCACTTGAAATGCCTGAAGATTCCGTGACAAAACTCATGGATAATTAACGTTAGTTAAATTTTAAATAAATATAAAATTTATAACTATGCCTTTCCACCAAGAATTTTCAGTTTTCACTTTAAGAGTAAGAAGTCAACAGTTTATAAGTTTATTTAAAGTTATATTAAAGCATAATAAGATTACCGTGCTGAGGTGCTAATAAGCTTTTCAATGTTTAAAAGCTCTCTCGTTATCTTGCAATATTGCTATCGCTATGCTCTAGCCTGAAAGCCTCTTCTAAAGATGGTCGCAAAAGTTCGCTTTCGTACTTTGCTCGGCAAGTGAAATTTACTCAGTTAATTAAGCTTGTTCCTTCGGTGGTTTAACAGGAAATTATCACGAAGCTTTTAGCCTTGAAAGCTCACTGCCTCCGTGTTCGAGGGCATGGTGGCCAATTTGTTTCTTACGAGTGTGCAGCATAGGATGCAAGTGCGATCACTTATTAGTACTGGTGCATAGAGGCTAGAAATACAATTCAAATGTTATTCCAATATCCAGTAAAATTAGAAAACAATATTAAAAAAATATTTAAAAAAGATTGTTGTAAAAATAAATTCATATTATTTCATAAGATAAAACAGATGTTTTATCAAGATCCGGTAAATCTGGCTGGTGATTTAAAAATATGTGTAATTTGTCTACAAAATGTTGATGCATTGATAACAATTAATGATTTTCAACTATGTACTAATTGAAATTTAAATAAATAAAAACATTGTACCAACATTTATTCTGATAAAGACCAAACAGTGTATTTTAAATGTGAATTTATTTTTTTATTTATGAATCCTTGCTTCCTTAAGGGGGTCAACCCATGTGATATTTTGAAACAATCTTTTTTTTTGCATATAATGATTCTTAAACACGTGCAGAATATGCTGGTAAAGTGATTTTACAATATTTGAGAAAGTCGTTGGAAAGTTATTGCAGTTAGACTATGTACACTTGTTTCTAGGCGGGACATTGGTCACATTTTGACGCTTCGGCTTGTTACATGAGAACTTTCAATACACATATAATTTCAATTCATGAAACAAACCAAAATTTAAGCATGTGCAAAGCAAACAGCTTCAAAAGTCTTAAAACAGGAAGAAGAAAGAATTATCTTTATAGACCAGGCATAACAGATTAATGGGGAGTAAATATTTAATACTTTAAAATTGTATTTGAACTTTCAAACGCGTTTTTCTCAAAACTGTGATTTCAATTTATTTTTTCAAAAACTTGTCAATTGTTCAATTTTCCTCATTTTAAAAAGATCCTAGTTCAAACAATTTTTACAGTTTTATGAATTAAAATGCCGGTCGGATGGAGGCCGTTTACCACCGTTTTTTCGACATGGGTGCGTTTGGAGTGATGCACCACACATTGTGATGACGATTTTGTCTGAAAATATTTTGACTTACTGCTAAAATTTCAATAAACATATGATAAGATTTTCAAACTCCTATGTTGATAAAGTTCGTCAAAAAAATATCCCAAAAAAAGCTAAAAAAACCGGCCGTCACATGGGGGGACCCCCTTAAGGTGAAAAAAGTATTATTTATTTAAATAATGCTTTTCCGCCATGAAGTGACAGTTAACACTTTAAAAGTGATCAATTATTTTTGACAGTTTAAATCTAAAAAGCTTATTTTAATGGAGTTCAATTTGATTGCATATTTGATGAAATATTTTTCTAAATAAGGATAGATAATAGAGCATCTTAAAAAGGTTTTTTCAACTTCTGACCGTAAGTCAGTCGTTTGACACGTCTATTTAGAAAGGATAAGAATTGAGGAATAAGTATGTACAGATAAATTATAAATTAAGCATTATTTGTCAATAGCATTTTTCAATCTGATATTCTTTTTGTGTTTTTTAACACGAAATCGTTAATCTATGAAAATCATTGTTTGTTAACTTATAATGAGAGATTAGAATCATTAAACAACCAAATACGAAACTGGTCAATCGTCACGTCTGTGATAAATTTTAAAGTCACAAAATCGATATTTGCCGGAACCCAGCAAGCGTTGCAATGACACTCAAAGAAAGAAAGTGTTTGCGTTTATTGAAGTGCTGTCGGATGCACAATATTTAAGATAAATAATTTTTATTTAATTTCACTTACATTGATCGGTATCGATGACATTTGCCGTTTGAAGTTGGCTGTTTGTCTCTTGCTGATTGTCTAAGTGCAACAATAAGTTTTTATATTATATTATATTGAATATAAAAAAACATTGATTTTTATATAAAATACCTACTACAGCTAATTTTACTATGCTAAAAACTAATGCGCAAGTACAAGCAAAAAGTTTGTCAAATTTTCATTGCGATGAACGGTATGGCAGGGCATAGGGTGTGAACAAACAAACAAACAAATACTGAATTTTATATGTTAGAAGATACTAGAACAAATAACAAGGGTTCCCGTGCAACATTATGGAAAAATTGATTGTGTAATTAAATTACCTCTATCAATAATAATTCTTGATTTTTTATTCAATTTTGAAGGCTTATTAGATGTTTGATTAACCCAGTGGTCGGCAAAGTGCGGCTCTTTGGCCCCGTAAGTGTGGCTCAGACATAAATAATAAAATAGTAAAAAAATACAAACGTCAGAAGAGTCAAGAGACTTCAATGTATCTTCTTCTGTATTAAATAACTGAATGCAATTTTCCAGGAATTATGATATGGCTAGTTTTGTTGTTAGTCAAGAAATTGCTAAGAGGGAAACCGTACTCAGACGGTGAATACATTTTTTTCTTAGTTGAAATGGAAGTCATAATTTTCAACGCCTGGAATAGTATTCCTGACTCTTATGATCAGCTGAAAAAAACTCGCGCTTGATGTTATTTCCCTATTTCGGTTCTACGTATTTATGTGAAAAATCTCTTTGAAGCATGAATTTTATCAAGAGTAAGCTCAGAAGTATTGATGAGAAAATAAAAATGGTTGTCTGTAAAGTCGGTTTACGGACGATAGTTTAACGTGACAACGTCATAAGAAAACATTGATGAAATGATTGCATACTTTTATGAATAAAATGGAATCATTTTATTGAATTATCATTATTTTGTATGGATACGAAGAAGGAGCTGAAATGAAATCATACAATTTTTATTGATATATTTTATTCGCACTCATTAATTCAAGGATTAATTACCTTTATTGCCGCAATTGTTGTTGGCCAAAAAACAATGAAAACCACGTTAACATTTCACTTCACTTTATAAACAGTTGTTTACAACTGTTTAGGTAAAGTGAAGTGAAATATTAATGTTGTGTGCTGCCGCTTGTTTATTTTCTACAACAGACGCATCGACCAATCGAGTGGAAGAGATAGATGCGGAACAATCCAACGGTAGGCCGATAATTCAATAAAAATGATTCCATTTTATTCATCCGCGCAATCTCGCTCACGACGTTGCCTATCGTCCGTAACGCGACAAACGGGACAGTGACCATTTTTTGTTTTTATAAATATAGTATGTAAATAAAATATTTATGAAGCATAAAATCGAGCTTTGTTCAGTGTACCCATAACTAATGAAGGTCTAAAATTATAATAAACGTGTATTAAATTAATTGAGAGATTTGGCTCCCAAATCTTTTTTTTAATCGTTGCAATGTTGATATTTGGCTCTTTGGCGAATAAGTTTGCCGACCACTGGATTAACCCAATAACCACTCTTGAAGATATTTGAAGTTGACAGATGTTGCTTTTTTTAAATTTACCATTTAAATGTTTGATAAAGAAAATAAATTCTGTACGTACATACTCCTTATCTCATGTTCAAAGACGTTACATCGATGATGATAATACAAATCTTTTCTGTATTTACTGCTTTAAGTGTTTTTTTTTCTTTACAAAGTAAATCTTTAAATCGGCTTAAAGTCTATGTGTTTTGAGAGCTACAAGCCTTTAATGCCAGGTTTATAGTTTCCCATTCTTTTGTTTGAGCCGAACATGGGATTAAAAGGGGTATTCTAATTCTTTTATAATTTCACAAAATAAAACAGTTAATCCCTGAACCAATCTCACCGAATTTCTATGGCAAGAAAATATTCTTCGGTCGCATTTAAAAAAGTACTACGCCGAATTCAAATAAAACATTAATTCAAAAGATTATTTTGCGGCAGATAACGCTGCGAATAAATCACATTATGAAAATTGAAAAAAAATTAAGAAACTGTTAAACAGATCACATTGAAAAAGTTCAATAGCTCGCCGGCGATGTTTTTATTCATTTTGTCGTAAATTATCGTTGGTACACCGGTTATCAAAAAACGTTTTAATTTTGTATAAAAACTCGGCGTTACATGTAATAAATCTCAACTTGAAACAGTCTGAGTTATATAGCACACTTATCGACATATCAGAGTATTTGCTAAAATTCTTTTATTATTTTCCTTTCTTGATTGGCCAGCATTAAAGTATTAGTAATAAGTTATTCTATCCGATGAAAAAATTCCGTAAACTGCTGAATTAGGGAGTTTGTATTAGCGAAAAAATTATAATTTATTAGCCCACCGTCGCAGTTATCTAAGCCGGGAATTTGAACGCCCTCTAAATAATTCTATCGATGATAAACTGATGTCTCACCAGACGAACAAGACTGCGATGGTGATAAAACATTGTCATTGAACGCGGAAAACCTCTTACAGGTACTGCTTAAAAAAAGAAAACGTATGATTTTTCATGTATTGAAATAATGAATTTAATCTTTTACCAAATTTATTGAAAATTGAGATTTGATAACAAAACTGAAATTCGATTTAAGAGGGTCCCTCCATGTGACGGCCGGTTTATTTAGCTTTTTTGGATTTTTTTTCTGACGAACCTTATTAACGTAGAAGTTTGAAAACCTTACCATATGTTAACTGACATTTTAACAGTAAGTCAAAATATTTTCAGACTAAAATCTTTATCACAATGTGTGGTTCACCACTGCAAACGCACCCATGTTGAAAAAAGGGTGGTAGACGGCCTCCATCCGACCGGCTGATTGACTTATTGGTAATCAAAAAATCTTTTAATTTATAAAATCGTTTGAACCAAGATCTTTTTTAAAATTGAACAATTGACAAGTTGTTGAAAAAAAAATCATTCAAATTCAAATTTCAAGATTTTTTCGACTATTTGGTTACCTATCAACGAATTAAAACGATGACAAAACATGTTTTTAATCCACCATTAAAATTTCAAAGCAATCGGTTAACCTGTGTTTGAGATATCGTGGAGGCCAGTTAGGAAAACACAGTTTTGTGAAAATCGCGCTTGAAAGTTCAAATACGAATTAAACTATGAAATCTTTACTCCCCATTAATCTGCTATGCCTGGTCCATAAATAATTTTTTTCTTTTCTTGTTTTACGACTTCAAATATTGTAAAATTACTTAACCAGCATATTCTACTCGTGTTTAAGAATCATTCTATGCAAAAAAATAAAGATTATTTCAAAATATCACATGGGGGGACCCCTTAAATAACCGTTAAGGTTTTGCTTATTTAATAAAAACAAAATATTCAAGTGGAACTACATTACGAGATTTTTTTGTTTTGTATCAATTTGGCTAAAAATAAAGTTATTATAAAATTAAAAATAACTTCGTGTTTCGCCTCTTGCAGAGACTTCTTTGGACTGACTATTGCTAAGTTTGCTCAAGTAAAATAAAGTCTTAAAGAGGCAAAACACGTGTCACAATTAGTAACACAATACGTGGAATAATCAAAGTTATTTTTAATTTACTTTTAAAATAAACTTCCACAAATTTACTGCCGAATCCATCGAAAGTATCAAAATAAAGTTGTCAAGGTATTTTCCAATGTATCTCATGAAAAAAACATGTTACTTCAATCAAAGTTATCGAAGGACGCTAAAAATCGAAACTCAAATTTTAAAATAATAAAAGCTCATTTCGATGTCCTTAAATTACACAGCAAAAATAAGGTTACTTTCAAAAATGACGGACTGCCAAATTCAACTTCCATAATGTGTGAACATGACAACTGGTAGATCTTTCAATTATATCACATTTATTGTGTTAACTATCAGATAAATGATGATCTGAATATGATACCAGTTAAACTCAATATTAGCAAAACCATGTGCAAGTAGTACTAAAAATGTGTTTTCTTAAATGGTATGCTATTTACTCATCACGATTCATTACGGCCCCAAAAATATGTTTTCATTTATTTTTATTCTTCAATCATAACATCCACAGGAAAAGTCTTTTTTTTAATTAAAATTGAATAAATTTTCATTGAAATTGTATTTTTAAAAGCCTCAAGTGCACTTGTAAGATTACTGCGTAATGTAAAAGTTTTCAAATAAATATAAATGCTTATGTACGTAGATATATAGCCATCAAATCGTTTTGTATACCATAAATGTGACATGAAACATCTTGAACTTTCCCATCTTAAAAAAGCGCGAGTAGAAAGGAATCTCAAAAATTATATTACGCGAAAAAAATGCGAACACAACTTTTTAAACTTTGCGCATAGATTTTTTGATGAGAAAAGCAATTCAAAGTCATCTTCAGAACAGTGATTCTTTATCTTCAGTTTTAGGTCAATAGCATTATAAAATACAACTTTTGTAATTTATCTCTTTAGTAAATTTTTAATTTCTTTAACCAAACTCCGTCCAATGGACAAATATTAGCTCCGCTTATATTGATTCATTCATAAACAAAGAGAAGACGTAAGAATATCCTTTATCTTTTTTTCTTAAAGAAAATTGTGTGACTTACCATTAACAAGTTCTATCTAGTCTATCAAGGTCATTAAAGATTCAAATGGCAATGAGCATGATTGTATTCCTACACATAATAGCGTTATATTCTCTGAACAAAATAATGAATCATTTTCTGTACTTATTCCACTTTTTGTTTATTTAAATCAGGACCGGTTTTGCTCAACGTGAAAATTTTCAGCCGATGATTTTTATTCTCTTTTTTGATGGATTCAACGGTAGCTATGTCAAATGTTTTCTCAAAATATTAATTGACAACTTTATCGTTCGACCTTGGCCTCCTAGGCCAACTTTAATGCATGAGAGAAATATGCAGCGTCATATTTGAATGTGCGTGGTTCAAAGTCAGTCCCGTGCAGATCTGCTGAGGTCATAAATGTGAGGGATAGCCTCTTTTATCAATATCGATAGCATGGTGAAAGATGGCCATTAGGGATTCCAACTCGGCTATTCGAATATTCGATATCCGGATATATTCGGCCCTTTTTAAGCAACTCGACATCCGGATATTTGGGAAAATATCCGAATAGTATTCGTTATAATTTTTAATGATATATATTAACAAATCGACGAAGATCAAGTCACAATTTCTCCGCATTTAATGAATAATTATGAATACCCCAGGTAATATAATAAAACATTTTTAGTACCCCAAGTAGTGGTTCTTTTTGCCTTCACCCAACTCGGGTGCTATCAATATCTTATCATAATTGAGTTTTACGAATCGGCTTGGACTAAGAGCTAAAAAAATCCTTTAATTCCGTAATTTCATTCATTATAGAAATACCGTTGCCGTAACAAGATTCAGCTGAAAATTTAAAAAAATGCAATACAATGGAACGGTTTTGAAACGTGTATTTATATGTACTGTCTCTATCTTATATTTTACAGACAAATTCAACCAATTCAAATTTGATATTAAAATTCTATAAACCACCCTCCGTCGAAA
This sequence comes from Himalopsyche kuldschensis, assembly GCA_028554975.1. Classification (NCBI taxonomy): domain Eukaryota; kingdom Metazoa; phylum Arthropoda; class Insecta; order Trichoptera; family Rhyacophilidae; genus Himalopsyche; species Himalopsyche kuldschensis. The sequence continues at coordinate 18,965,966 of JAHFWI010000010.1, read as the reverse complement.
TTCTTAATTAATATTTTACAGACAGTTGGGAAAATGGGTTGAATGAATCGTTTTGATGTATTATTCAATGTATTATTTGAGGAAAATTAACATACTAAAAACTATTTGGATATCCGAATATATCCGGATAGTTGATAATGGCGAAAAGTTGGAATCGCCACTGGCCATAAAACATTGCCTGCACATACACAACAGGGTTGGTGGTGAAAAAAACTAACTTGTTCTGCCATGATGACAGCGTGTACAAATAAAAAAAAATTTAACATGTTAACCAACTTAAGAAAATATACAACATAATTATATCACTTATTTGTAATGCAAATATATGCAAAGTGAACAAAAAGATTCACAATTTCTGCTTTGTCACTTTTGCCAACTTTGTGCCGAGCTTTAAAGCACATTCCCACGGTGCTATTTATTATTGTGTTAGAAGTTTCAAAGTTTGAAATGCGAGAGCCAATACGACGGAGGCATCTTTGTTTTAATAAATCTTCAAAAACATACTTTAATGACAAAGCTCCGACATACGAGCTTTTATACACTTTTTTTCATTTTGTATATCATTATCGTTTTAAAGTACAAATAAACGTGTTCACTATCAATACTTGATGAAATCGCAAATTTTTAGTTCTTAAAAACATACAATTTATTGAATCAGGACCAGTTTTGCTCATGACGAGCATTATTAACTGATAAGAAAAAAGAACGAAACAGTCAAATCATGCATAGTATTTCTAACTGAATAGTGTAAAGGCAGTGACAATATTATCTACATACATAGGTGCCTTATTAATTTACCCATTTTTTCACTACGTAATAAAAGTAAAATAATCGATTCAATACAAAAACAGTTTAAAGATCATTAATATCGAGTACGAATCATTTATCATGCAAAAAAAAGTTTACATTGCCAGTTTTCCTAACAATATTTGGCAGACGTATTTTTTCGATTAATTCTTTATAAATTCTTCTGCAATATAAATAATGATACAAACATGACACTAGCATTGCAAGATGGAAATAAGACAACACAACCATCGGCTCTCAAGCCCCCTTCCACTCCACGGAGCGCAAAAGTTTTCTCGTTATATACAATGATAGATGAACGTTTGAGAAATTGCTTCGCTTCCTTGTTTGTAATAATATTGTCAGATATGGTAACTTATAAGCTACTTTTCACAATTTGAATTAGAATATGTTTTATACATAAATAATACAAATTGTAAAGTAATACTTCCACACGTATTCGGTTCACATCGGTTTCGTACATGGCAAACATTATCAACTGATGTATGTATCAAAATACTTGACTGTATGGAATTTATTTATAAAACGGTAAGAAAAATAACAATGTATTTTAGTTCTGCATAATTTATTTTATGTATTTGTTGATAGCTATTTAGGCTAACGCCTTCGTCAGACGTGTATTAGAGATAGCTTATATACCCAGGCTAGACAGGGTACCCCATACGTCCCCTCTCTGCTCAACCATACCAACGTCACATGGAAATTTTTTAATAAGCTTAAGTTATTGGTCTGACGTAATCCTGAAAACGTTAATCTGGGTATTTTTGGGTTATTTTTATCGTGTGAGACAACTCGAAATCCGCAATGTCTCGAGTGAATCTATTTTAAATTGTTTTTAGCTAACTGCTTGTTAAATGCTTTAGAAGAGGTGATGTGTTAATCGTAATCTGTTCGTTAAGAATGTCATTGGATTGATTATACCTATTAATTTCTAGCTGTTCCAATGCATTTAGCTTAAGGCCTTTATTACAGGAATGCAAACAAATCGGGACCGAATTTGGATCATGTGCTTTCTCTGTGAGGTGGTTTGCATATTGTGAATCAGTTTTTTTATTGTTAAAGGATCTAACATGTTCATTAGCCCGAATCGAAATATTTCTTCCGGTCTGCCCGACATATTCTAAATCACATAAACCGCAAGTTATATTATATATACCGCTTCTATCAAGTCTATTAATCCTGTCTTTACTATTTTTAAGGTGTGTGCCATACTTATTATTAACTTTAAATGCCACATTTACTGAATCTTTAATCTCGTGGTGAAATTTTTAACTAATACTCCCTAAGTAGTTAATTGATTTAAAGAAGCGGTTTACTTGTATTAAGTTAGAGTAAATAAGTTTTCTAGCTAGTTTTTATTGTTTTTTATATAATAAGTTGGTTATCACCGTTTTATCGTAGCCATTACTACGCGCTATTTGTTCTATAGTGTGTAGTTCGTTAATATAATCTATCTGAATCATAGGTACAGCTAGCAATCTGAGTATCATAGAATTGTATGCCGAGAGCTTGCGGTTCCAAGAATGGAGCAACTTGGCGTGAATCGTAGTATCACAGAAGGTTGGTTTTAATTTAATAATTTATGTAGAATTAAAATACATTGTTATTTTTCTTACCGTATTATAATGGAGTTCTACCAAATAAATGCCTACTCAATCAAAGAATTTATTTATTATAATGCCTTGCCACCAGTAAGGACAGTTAGCATATTAAAAGTGAATTAGAAAAAATACTTCATTACACGTAGATCTGTAGGTCTAGTGCAGGGGGAGGCAAACTTTTCGGATGAGGGCCAATTCCAAGAATTTAAAAAGAGCAGCGAGCCGCAAGTAAAATACCATTTTTAGATATACACCCTATCGTTTTTTGCGTGATACATTGGTTTCAAAAAGTGGTGCAACTAAAAAAATCGCGAAAAAAGTATCCAAAATACGAGAAAAAACAAAAATGTTTTTCAAATTTAACCAAAAAAAAATTTTTTGAATAAAAATTTACCTAAAAAATTCCCATTTTCATTCAAAAATAATATTCACTTCGTACTAATTATTGTGTATTTAAAATATTAGGACGTCTGAAGCGCATTTATTTATAGTAACTCTCTGTGATAAAATTTACGACCGAGAAACGTGCTATTCAACGATTTTATAAATGCATTGTGCTTATAAGTTTCAGAGCAGAGTCACTAAAACTATCGCATGAGTTTGCGCACCATTTTCTGCTGTAAAAAGGAAAATCGCGTACCTACAAATAAATCACGGTACCGTCCAAAAAATCACGAAAAATATTTTTTTCTAAAAATAAATGAGAAGAATGAAGCTGTTTAAAAGGTTGAAATTTTTCAAAATTCAGGTACTCATTTTGTAGTTGATATTTTTAAAACTGCTTATGAATAGTCATAGAAGAAGATGGAATAAGAATTAAGCTGAGGTTCATGATCGAAAATGTCTGTTTACATTTTTCGTGCAAAATCTTTGAATTGGTCGAATTTGTCTGAATTAAGATCATTGTAAAATTTGCTGATTTCATCACGACGGTGTAATTCTCTTAAATCAGAGTAACATTACAGATCAATAATCTCAAGTTGTAGCTCTTTCAATACAGTTTTAATATCTATTGAAAATGGATCGCTTACTAGCGCCAAACTTGTCTCACTTTTTCGGTAGTCAACAAATCTTTGTGAAAAATCGTCATTCAGCCGTTCATAACATGCAGTTAATAGTATTTAAGTGTGCCACGATGTCCAGAGTAAATGAAAAATCACAAATCCCTAATCATCAGTATCGGGAAAGTCCGTAACATTATTCATTTCCAAAAATAAAATTATAATACTTTTTATATCCCGAACTTTTCGAAGCACTTTTTCCAAGCAAAGCCATCGAATTTGACTGTGAAAAGGAATATCTATTCACTCAATATCTTGAATAATTTTTATTTGATTTTCAATATTTTATTAAAAATATATGAAATAAAATATTCTTACTTAGAATTAGGATTTATGATGGCGGGCCGCAGTTTGCCTGTGCCTAGTCTAGTGGTAAGAGCCTCATACACCTTATCGATCTGATAATTATTGCTTAAAATATTAACACACTGATAAATAAAAATAACGGTATCTGAAGATCCTTCTCAAAGCACGTGTCACTTCTTGTTACACGATACGTAGAATAACAAATATGAAAAATTACCGTTATCCACAAATTTACCGCCGTAGCCATCGAAAAATTTCATAAAAAATTTCATCAATTGATTATCGTCATGTGGTTGTGCGGTTCTGAACATATATTTGTGGGAGTCGCACAAAAAAATGTTTTTATCTATAATCATCATCATATATCAACATTGCACTTTTAATGACATTTAACACAGTTATTCAGTTTCAGATCTATTTTGTAATTTCATAAATTTCACTAGGTTTTCATCTTTCTGAATCTTCAAGCGTTTCGAATGCACGGATGAACCGACTCATTGAAAAGTATAAAAATTCAAACGATTCAAATTTTGAATTGAATGTCAATCAAGCACTTTCAAAATCAAAATCCTCAACTTTATTTTAGCAAAAACTGATTTTATATTTTTGATTCAAATCATTAAAAACGTATTTTACCGTTCTTTGTATTAAAATACCCAATCGATACGGTTTAATCAAATGAATGCTTTGTCAATTATTCAAACAAAAATAATATACGACAAAATTGACTCACTTACAAAGATGCTCAAATTACAGTCGATCTCTCTAAAAATAAAAGCGCGCGATAGATGTCGCAATTAAGTGCCAATATGTTATCACAAAGTGTTCCAAATTCAAACATTTGTAGCAGCTAGCATAATTGGAATGATTTGTGCCTAAGTATGATCATTTATGCGAACACTTCTATGACCATTTCACAACCTTAATATCCGTACGCCGCTCTAGCAACAGTAATCGGCGCGCGCACAATAACTTCGTCGCAAAACGCTACACCCTGAAATTTAATCCGGGCTTAAGCGTTAAAACATGCTTTCAGAATAAGGCTGTGAAACTCACGCTATTTTCTTTACGAGTGATCGTATAGATCTGGAGTCGACAACGTCATCTTAGTATTTTTATTATTTTATCAAATAATACATTTAATTTTCATTTCTTTTCACCGTGATATTATTGAAGTATTTTTTAATATTTATTTTTTTAATATATTTTAATATAAAAAAATATTTGGCATTACAGCTTACGCCAATGCGCCAAATATTCTTAATTGTGAAAGTCATACGAGATTTACTCGATGATAAATAATGAATCAGTTGTGCACAAAATCAACCATAAATAACATACACCCAGCCCAAGATATCTTTTTTCAATTGAAAAAATCTAACCTTGCCGAGAATTGAACTCGGGTCCCCTGATCGCTAGGACAAAGCTCTTGCCACTAGACCACAGGGACCGACCGCCCAATCTAAAAGTATTGAGCTATCTGTCAACTAATATAGTTCTAATAAAAATAATAACACATTTTTAATATTCCACATTGGATGTTTTGAAATCAGGACTGGTTTCGCTCATAGCAAGCATTATTAACTGATCAGAAATACAAAACTAATTAAAAATATCGCTGTATTTTTGTCATCAGTTGATAATTCGCGCGATAAAAAAACCAGTCCTAATCTCAATAAATTCAATATGGAATAAAAACATTTTTTTTTTTATTATTGACTTGACAACGTCTTATAAATCGATGAACGCCCGCTGCACGCACGAAAAAACATGACTCATTGTCCCGTTTGTCGCGTTACGCCGAAGGCAAGCGGGCGAGCGAGAGCGCGGATAAGCGATAGAGAGACACGATCGGCCTACCGTTTGGATTGTGCCGCATCTATCTCTCTTCCACTCGATTGGTCGATGCGTCTAAGTAGAAAAGAGACAGCGGCAGCACACAACTTATACACCTACAGTACCTACACGTGATCTGTTTACAACTGTTTATAAAGTGAAGTGAAATGTTAATGTGGTTTTCATTGTTTATATTACAACAACAATTGCGGCAATAAAGGTTATTAATCCTTGAATTAATGAGTGCGAATAAAATATATCAATAAAAAATTGTAGATTTCATTTCACTCCTTCTTCGTATCCATACAAAATAATGATAATTCAATAAAAATGATTCCATTTTATTCATAAAAGTATGCAATCATTTCATCAATGTTTTCTTATGACGTTGTCACGTTAAACTATCGTCCGTAAACCGATTTTACAGACAACCATTTTTTTTTTATTATATTGCCATTCTACCAAGAACAGTGAACACTTTTGACAGTGAACACTTTGAAAGCTATAAAGCTCTGATGGAAGTAAGCAATTTGATATTCAGAAACAATCTGATGTCACTTTTTTCCAAATTTTCGTATCAATGTGTATTAGAATAAATATTTACCAACCAATCCGGCCAATAGCCAAATTTTACATATTATTTTCAAAAACAAAAAATTCAAACTTTTCAAAATTTCCGGCTCCGAGTACGACTCCGCCGCGATGACTCCAATTCCAACCCCGGCTCCACAACCCTGATTTAATCCATGAACGCTCGGCGACCCCTGGGATAGGGCAACGTCACATGTGGGCTATTGTTGGACCGCACGAAATTGATCTATGTCGTTAAGCTTACACTAGGAAATCACGACGAATCCAGGAGTATGTGAACCTACGTCGATTTGGTATTTTGCAATCGCCTGATGAAATTAATAAGTGGTTTTTATTTATTATTCACCCAGAAAGAACATTACATGTAACCCTTGAAAGACGGTGCCTGAAAAATAACGCATCTGGCGGAGGAGGGTCTAAAAATACCCCAGTGTTATGGCTTTATTGCCATAGATTGCATCAACAAAAATATTAAATTATGCTTTGACGTATCGTTCTAAAAAAATATATAATAATCGATAGTTTTCCAATAATAATTCATATTTTAATTCGCGCATGAAAGGACAAGCAGTTTAAATTGATGTTCATGACAGACTGACAGACATTGATGGTTTGTTTAAACGAGGCGCGTTTAAGATAAAATAAGATAGGCAGTGAAGTTTAAGTCCTGGCAATTTGTAGTGACGATATAAATGGCTTTTGGCTTTTATTATTTAATTGCGACGAAACTAGTCTGAAAAATTTGTAAAAAATTCATTGATTTAAGAATACCAAAAGCTTACAAATTGTATCACTAATATTGAGATAGATATTTAAGACAAAGTAGCAGTGGTGGTCGACTGTTTCACCCTCCGACTGGCAAAAGTTAACAAGGTCGTGACGAAATAAAAAAAGGCAACAAAATAAATGGTCAGAATGAAAATGATGATTCGGTCAGAATAAAAATGGTTTCCTTGGTCAGAATACAATTCAATATAAGGTCATAATAGAAATAGTAACGGTCTGAATAAAATTAATGATTGTCAGAATAAAATTATTAAACGGTCGGAATAAAATTATTTAGCAGTCTGAATAAAATTATAAAATGATGAATTTGTAACATGATGAATTTGTAACAATTTTGGTCTGAAATGGTAAATAAAAACAAAACGTCAGAAAAAAATTCGGTAAAGGTTTGGGTTCATATATTTATAATCTCATAATTGCGTGTGTTCTCACCAGAGCACACAGCCATTCCCCTTGGATAGAACTGTATCCATATCCGTGGTTCCAAGAACAATAACGGGCATCCCTTCCCATACTAATTTAAATATTGCGCAATATGAACATTATTTCTGATTTTTGCATTTTTGAGAAGCCAATTTGTTGAAATTAAAATTCTGAATTCTCGGTGACTTTCATCATCAAAATTCTCCTCATTTTGATATTTAATTTTTAATATTTAGAGAAAATATAGATTTTGACAGCTGTCAAATTAACGTAAATACTAGTGATTTATTCAATGGCCGCGGCGCTAGTAGTATCTACCGCCCATTGGACCATTTGTCGTATGACATCACTTTGCACCAATAGAAACGCTATTCGATCTCCAAAAAAAAATCTGACAGATGTCAAAATAAATATGTCCAAATACTATTAAATATTACCAATTTCGATTAAATTCTGCTCAATGATATTTAAATTCTGATCAATTTGTTTAAATACTGACCATTCATAATTTATTCTGCCCTCTGTATTTTAACCAATACATTATGACCATTAAATATAAATTCAGACCACTGTAATAAAGATGCTGACCATCTTATTATAAATTCAGACCACAACTGTATTACTATTATGACCGTTAAAATACGAGCCATAAAAAAATGTTTTTTTTTATGTCACGCATTGTTTCGAAATTAAATTGATTTCAAAAAACATCATTATGATGTTATATTTATAATTTCCTGTGCGTGATTAAACAATATTTGAAGTTTTCAAATCACAAAACCAAATTAAACTTTGTACGTTGACACAATTTACAAAAATTGTATACGAAATTTTCACAAAGAAGTTATTATTTGGATTATAGATATTTGGCAACTTCGTATCTATAGCAAAGGATTTCTAGAGGCTATCCGTTGCTAATTAACGTTGTCAGTAGCTTCTGACCACTCCGACTTTAATATACACATTTTGTCATAAAATCTTTGACCCTGTGAATATTTTGCACTCCTCTGCTTGAAAATATTGAGATTCTGAACTTAATATTGCAGGCTTCTAAATAACATAGGTACCAAGGTATTATATAATGAAGTTTCAATATCAAATTTGAATCTTTTGTAAATATTTGTTCATTTCCTTGAGTTTTCAGTCAGTTCACGTACATTCGTGCACTTGAAATGCCTGACGATGCCGAATGGTAAAACCCGTGTCGTTAACGAAAAAACACGTAGTGAAACATGTGACACGTCTTTTGCCTTTTTAAGAAACACTTTGAAAACGTGCTTAAAATAATAGGGAACTATTAACATAAATTGTGTTTTTATTTATTTTTTGTGGCAACCATGCAAACATTTTCTTAAAAAAAAACACTTTTCTTTGATTGTGAAAAGATTACCTGGAATTATCATGGGAAATCGATGGCTGAAAAGGGTGGCGTCTAAACGGTTAAATTTTCAAATAATAATTCAACATGATAACAATCAATGTATTTAATTCGCTGAGAAAAACATATTCAAAAGGAAAACATATTTTACAGTTTCTAAAATTTAATTGTTCCCATTATCTTTAATCTTGTTACAAAGAACTTAAACTATCCTTCTAACCGAAATTAACTTAAGTACCAACGTAACAATTAATTTTAATTGTAACTTCAATTATAAAATAATCGTTCATCCCAACACACACACACTCGTAGAAAGCTACCCGTGTGTGTGTGAAGCTAGTACTGGTATTTGTTATTTCTTTTGTTTTTGAGTGGGGTTGTTCCGATATTAAATTTTCCTTACTTTATAGAACATTATACCCTATTCATTGTAGAAAAGGGGTTATTTTATTGAAGAATTAAGTAGGTATCTCGTAATGAATACTCGAGTGTATGATTAAAATTTGAAGCAAGTATTACTCGTCGGTGATTATTTTTCATTGCCTTTAGTAAAAAGATCTTTTTTAACCTTTTCTTTACGGTCTCAGAGAATACCATCCGTTCTGGTGATGTGTAGTCAATACGCATCGTGCAAAGGGGACCAGTCATCGCGGTGATTTGGCCGGAGTCGTACTCGGAGTCGGAAATTTTGAAAAGTTTTAACTTTTTATTTTTGCATATCTCAAATTAGGCTATTGGCCGGAATGGTAGGGTTGACATTTCATTGAATACACATAAATAGGTAAATAAGGCAAAAAAAAAGTGACGATATTAAACTTTTTTAGTCGGAGTCGGAGTCGTGTTTTTGGTAAAAGTCGGAGTCGGAGTCGTGGTTTTGGTAAATGCTGGAGTCGGATTCAAACTTTTTTTTTACCGAATCCACAGCCCTGGATTTTTTACATTTACATATATGCAATAAAAAATTTTTTTGTACAATGTACTTCTAAATATTATTCTATAAATATCAGGACCGGTTTCAACTGATGATTTATTTCAAATAGATCTTTAAGTATTGACTTACTTGTCGCAAAAAAACAATGTAGAAATAAAGTAAAAAATACATTATAATTTATTACATTTGAAGCTTTTGCTTGCAGTAGACGAATAATATATTTTGTTTTAATTTATTGTCATTCACTTAGAAGAAATCCATTTTAATAAAGTAAGAATATGCTCCTATACAACGTGCAAAAAATGACCCATGTAATTCTTGCCGATCGTTTTGATTCGTTCATTGTTTAAAGCACTGATTTTTTATCCCTTTCCGTCTGCTTATGAAATGAAAGTCAAAAGAGGAAAACAAATGAACAGATTTTTATGAACAGTCATTCGAATCGAGATAAATTTTCAAAAATCATATGTATATATTGACACCGCTTTATGTGGTAGGTCATCAGAACTCTCTCGAACGATCTATTTTTCACCTCAGTCTATGAGTTTAAGTCGATATCAGGAAATAAATTCATTCTTATAATAATCTATATTGAAATCTATAGCGATTCAACATAGAGTTATTTCAATTTCTCTTATCTCTTGACGCCCGACAGTGCATTTGCTTTATAAAAAGTTCGTTAGGCGATAAATAATCCCTTATCGGCGGGCGCACGTGTTAACGATTTTTGAAACGGCCATTGTTTTTTTCTTTCTTAAAGTAACCGTTTGTTTTCATACAGCAGTGAGAGATTGGACTGCATTGAGAATGCACGCGCCTAATCCTCTCCCTAAGAATTAAATTCGAGTCAAATTCCTGATATCTTCTTTCGCTATCGTAATATTTGTGTGTTGTATAACGTCTGTGTAAATCCTTAACGATTAAATAATGGCTGCTAACCGCACCCACATAACGCTTTGAGATCGTCTTTTCTTTATAAGAGTACCATGTTTCTCCTACTCCGTCCCCAAAATCCCTCTCCTGAGTGTCGGATAGGAAGCTCCTTCTCGATTTACGAGGGAGCCGGAATAAAGGTAGTCTCAATACATATGTATTTGCTTTAAATCCATTCACCGATGGGAAAATCAATTTTCCAATTGATGCCCAAAATCTGTGATCGTTCGGGAAAATCTAGCGCAACTAACAGAATAAACGATTTTTTTAATGTTTTTCGACGCAAAAAAATGAGAGCAAATATCTCTTTTGAACTTATTCAATCCACTAAAATACGTAGCACATGTTTTAAGTCGAGTTTCAGAAAGTTTCAAAGCACTTTAAAGGCTCATTTATAATGCATCAAAGGTACCCTCGTTCCATGAACGTTTCATTGTACATAATCGCAGGCTGTTATAATTTTGTTTCTTGGCCACAGTGTGTTTTTTCTTCTTCTGCAAATGTGACCTGAATTGAAAATGCAGATGTTAATGTAAAAAAAACCTTCCGGGAAGCGTCTATAGGAAAATTATTCAAATTTTGCTGGTAATTTGTCTAGCTTTAAATTCAAATTTCGAACATAAATACTTAATTTTTATAGTACGATTATTTTTAAGTCACCGATAAGTTTGTTATTAAATGAAATTAATACGTTTATATTATGGACTTTTGTGTTATTCACTTTTTGTAATCTATTATGAATTATTAAATGATATCCTAAATAGGATTAGCTGCTCTCCACTGCTTACATTATTTCCATTGTCAGGTTTAACCCATTCCTGATTGATTGCATCTCATTAGTTGATATTTTGTAATTGCTAACATCATAAGTAGTATAAATATTTGTTTGCTTTACGTTGATCCTTTAACCCCCTCCTTGCTTCCCGTCAAAAGAAAAAATCTAAAACTCCATTTTCTAATTTTAAAATTTTAGTTTATTGATTGAGTAGGCATTTACTTGGTAGAACTCCATTATAATACGGAAAGAAAAATAACAATGTATGTTAATTCTACATAAATTATTTTATATATTTGTTGATAGCTATTTCGGCTTACGCCTTTCTAGTTCTGACGAAGGCGTAAGCCGAAATAGCTATCAACAAATATATGAAATAATTTATGTAGAATTAAAATACATTGTTATTTTTCTTTCCGTATTAAAATTTTAGAATCAACTTGCCTTATTACTTAAGCAAACTTTGCGATAGTAAGTTGGATGATGCCTCTGAATGAAAAAAAACACGTGTCACAATTCGTAACACAATACGTGGAAAAATCAAAGCTATTTCAAAATTTTATATGAAAATGAGTTTCCACAAAGATACTGCCTAATCCATCGAAAGTATTATTATAAATCTGTTTCATTTTATTTCCGAAAAAACTTAAAAACAGTTAATGGCGATTCGTGATCAGTCGATTTCGTTCATGTTGGCTCTATTAAAAATTGCTTTCTTGCCATGTGAATATATAAAAATCTTAAAATAACTCAATCACCAAACGAAAAACCCATTTTTAGTTTCCATGCGATTAAAGTAAGTTTGTTTCAAAGATTACTATTCAAACACTTTAAAGGTTAAATATTTAATTTTAAGGGACATTTGCCTTCGTCTCTACGATTTATTCATACGCAAGCGAGGGGTTTGAAATGTGTTGCACGGCAAGGGCAGCATGTAAAATAGGAAAAATGAATCCATCTCTTGGTTGGGTTTTCCATTAGTATTAAAAATTCAAGCACTTTTAAAATATTATGTCAATCAAAACGCTGCGTTGAGTGATCAAAATAAAAAAAATCTATTTGAGGCATTTTCGCTTTTTTGTTCCATTCTCTGTCAAATCAAACATAGGTCGCGGCATTTTGCCCACAGTGAACAGTCAATATTCACTTTTCTGCAAAATTTAATCCCATATTTTTTTTTCATCTATGTATATAATTGGGTCGTATAGTATCAAAAGTAGAACTATCCACGGTGAAAAGACCAGATTAGTTTTCACTAGCTAATAATTTACTAAAACCATACAAAACTAGGATGTTAGAACAGAAAAGAAGATGTATTGTCTACCCTGTCTACAAAAGTATATAAAGATAAGTAAATGTATGTTAAAACATAGTTCTGACTATGGCGTAAGCTGAAATAGCTATCAAAAATATATAAAATAACTTCTATAGAACTAAACTACATTTTTTTTCACCGTGTTGTATTGGAGTTCTACCAAATAAATGCCAACTCAATCAATCAATAGAAGTATAAAATTTTCGACTATTCGAGAAAAATACGAAAAACGTTTTGTTGGCTTTTCGAGATCAATTTAAAAAAACAGCCTGAAACTTAAAATTTGTATGAGCGGCCACATTGTAACATTACTAAGGTTAACTCTGTGATTGGTCGAAAGTATGATTGAAAAACCCATTATACCTTTGTTTCCAATGTCGTGAACTATTCTGATTTTGACACCAACCATATTTATATTTTACGTTTTTAGCAGGGCTTTGGAGTCGGAGTCGTGGAGTCGAAACTTTTTGGCCGGAGTCGTACTCGGAGTCGGAAATTTTGAAAAGTTTGAACTTTTTATTTTTCCATTTAATATGTCAAATTTGGCTTTTGGCCGCATTGATAGGGTTGATATTTAATTGAATACACTTAAACAGGAAAATTAGGAGAAAAAGGTGACGATATTAACCTTTTTTAGTCGGAGTCGTGTTTTTGGTCAATGTCAGAGTCGGAGTTGGAGTCCTGGCTTAGGTAAATGCTGGAGTCGGAGTCGGACTTTTTTTCACCTACTCCACAGCCCTGGTTTTTATACCACACGTACATGATTATTATACAAATATTTTACTGCTAGCCATACACTCTGACCAGACAAATAATGTGACAGCATTAGTTCAGTTTCAAAAAATATGGGATAGTTCTCATTTTGATACTATACGACTCAATTTACGAATAAAAAAAGCGGTTATTAAAATTTTCGTAAATAATTAAATTCCAAATCTGAATGCAGTACAATACAACGAATTGGGATAGTGAAATAAATCTTGGACACGATGTTGAATTTTGCGGATAAATTTTGTAAATCTTCATTTTAAAAATGTGTCTGGTATTCCTTAAAATGACAACTTCGCACTGATTCTATGAGCTTAGAGAAAAATCTACGCTATCTTTTTATCAGCTAAACTCATTTTAAGATTATCATAATTCCCCTAAGTCTATAAAAGGATTTATCGTTACGTACTTTTTATGAAATCTTTCATTAAATTTGGTTTATTTTTTTGCAAAAAATCAACTGAATATTGGGATCGGCTTGTGTTTAAAATAAACAAATATTAAAGCTGAAAAAAAGGTTCTGTCAGCAAATTTACTAAGAAATATACAAAGGTATTATGCTGCTATTTTTGTAGGGTTTGCAGGATACGCATTTGCGAAGAGCGAATGTTGGATTTGTCAGGAGGACTTTGCTGAGTGGACAGATCTCACTCAATAGAGCCTACAGGACTATGTACTTCAACGGACGCTTTGCCGATTTGGCTGGCGTTTTGCCATCAAGTTTGCACATACGGTGCAATTACTCTTTTACTGAAAGGCATCAACACGGATATTGAAGGCTTCCCTCTGACGTCACCCTTGTCGCCAAATATACCTGAACATCATACTCTCCGTTCACTCTTAAATGAGCTGGGGTAAAAAATGGCTCTAGCATGGCAAACTAGTTGGTGTGCATCCACCAAAGAGCGCCAGACATATCTTCTCAGCCATACGTGACTTGGAGGCTCTAGGTGAAAGTCTAGCGCCTCAACACTGGACTTTCCAGCTTAAAACTGGACATGCCAATTTCAACGGCAAATTATTATTAATTATTTATTACGTATTTGGGTTTGGTAAGTTGGTCAAAAGACCGGATTGCACTTGTGGACACGTCCGCCAGGAAGCCAGTCACGTAATGTGGGACTGCTCCGAGATGAATGCTGAACGAGCAAAGCTGTTTGTTGTGGTTTGTCCTCATAAGGGCCCAATAGGCCACGCTGACTTGATCTCAACCAAAACCAATTTTGAGGCATTCGATAAATTTGCAATATCATATGGGGAACGGGACACTATTGATTCCTCTTCAGATTCAACACGAGGTAGATTAAACTCCATGGATTCTCAGTATACGGATATATAGAATACTTAATATCACCTTTTATAAGTGGCTGAGCAAGTCACATTTTCTTTTTTTCCTTTTTATTTTGTGCATGGTTAAATGATCAGTCCCGTACAGCTCTATCTCGGGCCAAGTAAGTGAGTAGTAAATCCTGTTCGTTGCTTGATCGCTTAACGTTATGGACGGCGGCTTTGAAAAATGACTCTACACACATAACGGGAAGTGGTGAGACAACCAACCTGTTCACCCAAATATATATAAGTTTTATAGATCAATTTTCTTTGCCAGAAATTGTTTGTCACGTAAGTCTTTTGTTTGACCAGTCGCAAGGGCTGTTCGGTTGATGAATTCACTGCCTGATGATGTGGACATCTTTGACAGTGAGCTTGGTGCTTTGTTTGTATTTTTTTTCTTTTTATGTAACCAGTATGTTTTTGATTTGTTTCATATTATTTTTTCAATTTTGTGTAATATGCTATGTGACATTTTTACTAAATTTGTCAAATGAATGGCGCACTGGCTTCAGCTGAAATGCCATGTATTATATTTCATTTTATTCCAATAAATGAATAAATAAATAAAAACTTTGGCAGAGGTCGAAAAATATCTAATAATTACAAAAGGGGGTCATAGACTGGGCATTCGTGCATTAAAGCATAACCGCCCTTAATTGTAATAATATTGCTGAACGTCTTAAATTTGGTATCTTACTCAATTTAACTACAAATACAGGCAAACAAATCAAACGCGCAGTCGATAGTAATAGTTACTTATGTAAAACAAAGGCTTCTAAATTTGAAAGCTCCAATGAACAGTCGTGACTAATTTGACAGTATGTTGTACCGCTCCGTATAAAGAACATGACGACCATGATAAGCTATTGTAACCTTGGCAGTCAAAGGGTCACGACATTGGACTTGTCAATATCAGAGCGTTTGATTTAAAACTGTTTAGCTTTAAACGTCCACCAGTGGCTCTCAACAAACCGTACGGTTAATATTTACAGAATCATTATGAATAAATAAATACAATTCTTGGAATAATGCAAGTCATTTTATATTACATATAACACATTAAATAGTACAATACTCGCGATGTCTTGATCTTTTTTAGAATATAATTCAGGAGGTTGTTTACAAACTTGGTCAAATCCATTTGTTGACAAACTGAGAGATTGAGATATTTTCCTTACTTTTTCCTCATCGTTTGTGTTTACTAGCAATATTTTTAAAATATGTTTTAAATTACAGAATTACAGATAATGTGTAAAAACACAAACTTTTCCATGTAAATAAAAAAGGTCTGAAAAGTTTAATTCAAAATTGGCAGTAAAAAAAAATATTTAAGAATTTTTGACGATTTTTGAAAAATACCTCCTGATTTATGTTAATACTACTATATAATGTTTTTTTATATATTTAAACAACGCCTTACCGCCAAGAAATGACAATAAAAAAATGAATTAAAGAATTAATAATGCCAAGAAATAAAAAAAAAATCTTATTTGTCTTGTGAAAACCAGCAGATTCATAACAGTGTATTCATATTCTCAAATAGATATTTACTCTTTCCTAATTTTCAATAGATAAACTGGTTCGTATTTAACTGCTTGGATAGTGATGTGCATCTTTCCTGGTAACAGAGTAAGCTAAAAGATGTATAATGTGTACCATAACTGCTCCCAATTTGAAGTAGGTATACTGACTTCAGAAAGAGCTTTTTTAAAAGAAGTTATTTTTACTGTAACTATGTGAAAGCTAGTTTTTCAGTTTCCCATTTTCTAAGAGTCAGGTTAAAAATATAATGCTAGGCTAAGTTTTTTAAGGACTTTACAGATAAATCAAATTGGCTTGACAAAAATGAAATAATAACCTTATACTTAATTAGTGATGTAATAGAGTTTGTATCTTCAACATTGTTTTTAAAAACCAATGATTAGCTACATATTTAGAATTAATAGTATTCAAATAAATTTATATGACAATAGAACGAACTTTGACGATTTTAAGCGGTATCTCTTCGGATGTCGACACATTTTACGTGGACGTGAGTGAGTTCAGACGAGTAATATTTTGCATGCATTATACAAAACTCACTAGGTTGACTTCTTTGCCAATTTCAAATTTCATTTTTTTCTCTTTCTATTTCTTTCAAAAAAATAATTATCTTCTTTCAATGTTTTAATCTTTTCCACTCTGTAAAAACACTTTTACTTTCGTAATTTAGGTACATAATGTACATTACAAATAAATAAATAAAGGGATTTAATTATTATCTTCGTTATTTCTGAGAATAGTAAAAATGTTTTGGAAACATACGTATTGAAAGACAATTAAAACTTAAGATTTCAATCGGCCATTTTTTACTGATAATATCTCATCTCCGTAAAATTATTGTTTGCTGTCACGAATTTCAAAACGATTATATTTCAAATGTCTTTAACTAAATAGAAAAGTTTTGAAATCACGAGCCTTATTTACAGTTAAATGTCGCTACGAGAATTCTGGCTAATTCTTTAACTCTGAGCAGATTGGTTAAGCCTGTCCCGTGGGACAGTTCGAAACTTTTTGGTTGTTAGGTATCAATAAACTTATAAAGGGAATCAGCTTAATCCTTAGGGAGCGGATCGGTTTGTTAACACCGACTCTCGTATATTTATTGGGACGCTTTCACACACCACTCGGCTTCGGAAATAAATTATACCGAAAGCATGAATTCAGTTCTCAGTCAGCTGGGAAATACACAAGTAGAAGTAATACATCAGCAAGGAGTCTTAAGTAAATGTATTTTGTAAAACCAAACTATTGATGTTTGATTTAACTATCGATAATTTCCTGATCAAACTTAATTGTATTATACAAATTACTGATAGAAGTAATATGGTTTAAAGTACATATGCAAAATAACAAAGTTTCTTGTTAAAGCCAGTAGCATAATTCGTGGGTGTAGGCTGTATAGACATACGGGAAAAACTAGAAAAATGGCTGTTTTGAGTTAAATATGGCATTGTCATGCTCAAAAGCAGTTCTATAAGATTTAGAATTATAAATATGAAACTTGTACGAAGAGCGGTTTACCAGAGATTGCTCGGCTTTCCTGCAAATCCGTAAGAACAAAGTTTAATTGATTGAGTAGGCATTTGCTTGGTAGAACTCCATTATAATACGGTGAGAAAAATAACACTGTATTGTAATTCTACATAAATTATTTTATATATTTGTTGATAGCTATTTCGGCTTACGCCCTCGTCCGAACTATACAGAACTATTAGTTCTGACGAGGACGTGAGCCGAAATAGCTATCAACAAATATATAAAATAATTTATGTAGAATTAAAATACATTGCTATTTTTCTTACCGTATTATAATTAATTAACATTGAAAACTGTTTTGCCATTTATATCAGTTGGTTGTTTTTGTATGTAGTTTCGCCCGTATGTCCCTTAACCCACGATATATTCTATTAATAATATTACACAAATTGTAACAGTGGAAAAAAGGACTTTTTCTTTGTTGTTTCTTACAATATATATGTCAATTTAATTTTGTTTCTTACAGTATATACGCTTATTTAATTTATACAATTTGTTACTAGATGATAGTGAAATAAATTTTGCACGCTTAGCCATGCTGCAATACACATATATTATACATTTACTCGGGAGAACTCCGTTATTGGTATATTCAATAAATGTCAGTTTGTGATAAGATTGGCGACATTTTTTTGATTTTAAAAGCTGGCAGCCTGTGGTCATAAAAAGTATTAGCTAACTTGACACTGAAGCAGTTTATGAAAGGACTTTGTATCCATCTTGCAAAATTTGTCAATCACTTTAAATGTGTTCAATTCAATACTTAAATAAAAATAAGAATAATTAGGTACATATATTTGGTATTTATTCCACATTGGATTCATTTAGATCAGGAACGGTTTCGCTCATTGCGAGCATTGTCAACTGAAAAGAAATACAAAAATACAGCGTTATTTCTACAAAAGTTAATCAAGACCTAAAAGGCATGACAGACAATTGGTAATAAAAATATGCAAATAAAACAAAATAGACTATTATTAAAATGTATAAGACCTCTTAGCAAATCAAGCTATTATATTAAAAGTCATTCAAGTACATAAAAATGATCATTACCAATATAAAAACCACAAGGTATGTGCATTTTACAAATGGAGAATATTGTAATTGCTGTAAATTATAATATAGAGTTGATTTATAATGAATCTTTAACTGATCGATCTTAAATTAGTTGATTGAGGTAATTAAAAGATCGCTCGAGAGTGTTCGCAGCATATGAAAATGTTGGCCTGTGTCATGTACAACCTTTCGAATACTTACCGGCACATAATGTATTAATATACCACTTAGCTCACTTTCAATACTTGGTGGAATGGCATTATCTTAAAAATAATAAAACATTTTTAGTACTTTTTCCACATAAAATTTATTGGATAAGGACCGGTTTCACTCATGGTGAGAATTGTCAACTGATAAAAAATACAACGAAACAGTGATATTTACACAAAGTTGAAGTAATAATTACAAGCTATGACAAACAATTGGTATTATAAATAAGCAAATAAATTGAAGCAAAATGTAAGAAATATAATGTTTAATTAAAATATTGAAGACCTCTTAGCAATGTAAGCTATTACATCAAAAATCAATTAAGTTTGAATAATCATTAGCAAAGTTAAAACTAAAATAAGTGCATTTAATAAATCTTAATGTTTGTAATCGACGTGGAGATTCCAGGGAATGCTTAATCCAACGAAAGTTCTGCGAAAATAATTAAAAGGGGGGGAGGGAATATCAATTCTTACAAATAAAATCAAACAATTAGTATCAGTTTGTAATGCTCTCCATGAGCGAAACCAGTCCTAATCCAATAAATTGTATGTGAAATATGTCCTAAAAATGTTTTATTATGACCTACCACTTAGCTGTTAAACCTTGCAATATACAGAAAAGAATTTCATGAAATAATGATAGCTTTGTGTAATTTGCTTCGAATTCGTAATTCGTTGACCTTTTTAAGCTGTATCAAACGAAGCATAAACACCGGCTCACTTGATAGTATAATTAATTACTTCTGTTTGATTTCGTATAATTATCATTTGATCTGCCCTTCGTGCCTTTCGTGCCAATTAGGGCGTTTTAAAATCATTGACGGCCGGCGGGGTGCGAAGCCCGATTCGGCGACGCAGGTTTTAAATTTCATTGAAATGAGGCATTCAGGCAAAAACAAATTACGGCAGGCAGCACTTTTCCGAAATGACACTTCATGCTGGGGCGGCGTGAAGTTTGCCGCGAGTGAATAGGCACTGGCGTGAAAGCTTTTTTGGGAAATGAAACGATTTGGCACCAATTGAAGTGTCGTTATTTTTTACTTTTTTTTTTTGGTAAAAGCTTTATGTACGCAGTTGATTTCCCATTTAAATCAAATTCAATCATCACCATGTATGTATATACGATGCATTGATTACTATTCATGTTTCAGTTTAATAGCATAATAAACAAGATTTAACCAATTTTTAAATTTCTCTTGACACTTTTCTTTTTGTGTTATGTTTGAGCGTTTGAAGTGAAAAATTGGCACTAATAAAATGTGTATGTTTCCAAATCAAATTTCAATCGTTTGAATTTTGTACTTTTCCATGATTTTTGTCGCTAACGACCCGAATTTTGCCTTTTGGCATCTTTAGGCATTTTAAGTGTACGAATGAGCTTCATTCAAATTTGATATAGAAAATCCATCAAGCACCTTCAGTCGATATCCCAAAAGATAAAATAATCCACATCCTTTATAGTCTTTTTGCAGAATTCTTGACTCATAGCTTGGGAAACAAACTGCTCTAAAGCTTTACTAATTGTCTTAATATTAAAATGGCATATTTATATCACGAACACACAATATGTGATATTTTCAAGTAATTAACCGGTTGCATGCCAGAAACGAATATGTACGGTCTACAATTCCGTAAGCGCAGTGCCAGCCATAGACAAAGCGCGTTTATATACGGTCCACTTTACATACACTATTACAAGTCGAGGCTAATTCTAATTATTAATAATTATATATTATATATTAATAATTAAAGATTAATTCAAACATTTTATGCACATAGCGACATCTCTAAGAGTCACAATTCTGTACTTTCAGTTGACATATTTTATATTATATTCAATGTAATAACATTTTTTTTTTAATTTTTAACAAAATATTTGGCATTACATCTTACGCCAATGCAGCAAATATTCTTAATTGTGAAAGTCATGCGAGATTAACTCGATGATAAATAATGAATCAGTCGTGTACAAATCAACGATTAATAACATACACCCAGCCCAAGATCTCTTTTTCAAAAATTGAAAAAATCTGACCTTGCCGGGAATTGAACCCGGGACCCCTGATCCCTAGGACAAAACTCTTGACCACAGGGACCGACATTAAAGAGAGCTTTCTTGTATTATCAAAATCCTTCGCTATTTTTTCAAACAAAATCGTGGCTTTAGGTGCACGATCGTTCTTATACCTACCGGCATATAATTGGTTATAGACAAAAAACCTCTTAATTTATTTCATAGTCATTTTAAAATACTCGTAAAACATGCTATAATTATTGGTCAAGTTTTCTGTATAATTTGGGCTCGTTTATTTTTACCGTGTGTAATTTGTCATCTCTCCAGACTGGGTAAAAAACTGACCACACAAGTCGAGCCAAAATGCTGTTATTTAGCCCGCTATTCTAAACAGCTCGAGCTGCTGTTTTTAAACTATATATTACATTTGCGTTTGCAGGCTTTCGTGTCGGCCAAAAATTTTGCCCATATCACCAACGTAAACTCGTCTAACTTTTGCAATTACCAACGTACGAGTGATAAACTATTTTATTTACCGTATTATATGAGCTTTTAAAAAGCTAATCACAACGCTTTTCGATAGAACTTTTGTGAATTGTTTATTTTATAAAATGTACTACAATGCTACTTTCTTTGATACTGCTTAAGTGAAGTGAGATTATTAAAAAAAAAAAACACTTAAATAATGTTTCTGTTCATAAAATAAAAGTATTTCCTGAGGTTATACACAATCTCCTTTATTTTGCTACTTGGTTTTTTTTCCATATCAGCTCCATATTCAAAGCATATGGCCGACACACAGTGCCTCCAAGATTTTCTATCACTCGCCAACTTCCTCGCTTCTTCTCAGGTCATTTCGGTGTCCCGTAGCTCTCCTGAGTACATCCTATGGATGGTCATTAAAGGCTAAAGACTTGGCTTACTTCACTTCTAAAGGGCTCAAATGATATATTACCAGTGAACTAGTCACACTTTTTTTATGAAACTATTTCCATGAAATAATTTTTCTTCCACTTAATGTTAAAAAGTTAAGATAATTCCACAAAAAAAAATAAAGTAAAAACATGATGGAACTTAAAAGAGCAATAAAAAAGTTTCACCATTTTTAGACTTGGCTCACTTCACCTCTCAAGGGCTGGAAAATTGATTTTTGTTTTTTAGATAAAAGCAAACAACGCATAAATTTCGATCGAAATTTCAACGGAAGTCGGTTGAGGGATGATATTTTCAAACTGTGACATCACTTGATTGATCGTGGCTCTGTCATTTTTTCTCGATACACAAACATTATAAAAGCAACAATGTAGTCAGATGCTGTTATGAATGCCGTTCTTAATAAACCCTTTCATAATAATTACATTTTAGCCAGTATTAAAGACAGTTATATCAATTCAAAGAAGACGTTAATGAAATTCAGTCGTGACGATATTAAGAAATTTATTGAGACAGTAAAAAAGTTGTAAAACTTCTTCTTTAAAAATATATTTTTATAAATCCCGTAATTTGATGGTTTCTTTAACGGTTTTTTCCTCAATTATAGGGCGCTATTTTATTTTACATTCCATCCTCATATAAATTGAAACATCCTTCCAGGAGTAATTTAAAATTTTATTTCACAATGTTATGTAAAATATATCTATGAGTGCTTGAATGGCACGTTTTAACGTATATTTTTTTATCGTGAATTAAGAAATCAAAAAGAATGAAAATAGTTTACTTTTTTGTATGGTATACTATATATGTATATATTTATTTAAAATTTATAAGATGGAAAATATTTGGCACCACAGCTATGAGCTTACCTCACATGAAGTTAACTTAAATGAGATAAGTCATTCATTCGAAGAGGAACTACATCTAAAACACACCTTGAAGAACAGTTTAGTTTAAATCGAGACCTGGACAACGGGAACAGAATTTAAGCCAATGTAAGCCAAACATAAATTTAAGCCAATTTAAGCCAAGCATTCAAAAAATATATAAGATTGCATGAAATTTGAATTGGCCGGAGATTTCATAGGAGGATTTTCTAGTTGCCTTAATTCGACCCCATTGAATTTTCTTGGTAGCACTCCATTATTGAAGCTGACAATTACACTAGAACTTTAAATTGTTTTGATAATTAAAAAATGTGTTAATTTTTTTTAATAGTTCGATAGTTAAAATGTGTTGTTAGTTTGATTATAATGCCATTCCAACAAGTATTGAGAGTGATCATATTAAAAGTGTTTTGACGATGGCGATTTACTTAAATAAAAATCATCTTTATATTATTACAAATATCAGTCTCACTTGTTATTAAAGTTTTATTATTAAAGTTTTTTAAGTTTATTTGAGTTTAAAATGCGTTAAAAAGAAATAAAAAATCTAATATTCTGCTTTGATTTTTTTCGAAATCAATTCCTCAAAAACGCCAAGTGTTTGTCAAAAACTTTACGACACGATAACTGTGTTCAACAGGGCAATATAAGTGCCTTCAGAATAAAAAGTTTTTCAATAATAATTTCTCGGATATAATAACTTTTAGTAATGTAATGATTTCTTTAGTACCCGACGTTTCAAGATGGCAATGAAAGGTGACCGACATTTGGCTGAGATGAAACTTTGACAGATGTCATAAATATTTCATGTCTTATTCTTATTCAAAATTTTCTCATAAAGCATTTCAGTGCCTTCTGCCAAATGGGGGCTAAATCTGGGACAGGGTCATCATAATCAGCTGTTCATTCATGTCCCATTTAGTTTAACACTTTATAGGTAAGAGTGACTTTGACTTAATGTTTTACTTAAAATATTTGATTAATGTTGGAATCTATGGTGTAGTTGCAAAAGCTTTTCCGTAGCAATCGGATCGTTAAAAACTCAAGCTCTAGCAATATTAAAATCAAATATAATTATTTTCAAAACAGGAACAGGGTGTTCGCCGGGTAAGCTAACTACATTATTAAAAAAAAAAAAAAAAAATTGTAATCACTCCATATTGAATTTATTAGAATCAGGACTGGTTTTGCTCATCACGAGCATTGCCAACTGAGGGTTCTTATTATTTTTAATATAATGCCATTCTACTTATAAGTATTGAAAATACCTTAAAAGTACTTTTTTACTTTTTTATGTAACATGAAACAATATGGCCAAATGCTGATGAGCGTTTTATTAAATGTTTAAACGAATAAAACTCGTTTAAACTGTTTGCCTCGAAAATCCTCAATCACAATGTCATATGTATATTTCAACAGAACCTACATTAATTTTGTCACAAATGAATTTTTAAGTTTCTCAAATGTTTTTATTATTGCTTGTAAGCATGAACTTCACATTTTAAATATTTTCACAGACTTAAGGACTGTTAACTATGAGCTTAAATTTACTCAAATGACGATCAAACAAAGTAGTAAACCTTCGCGACAAACACCCTGTATTTGAGATCTCGAATGTAGGTGTTTCTAATGTTTTCCCTCGACGATTTAGTCTCGAGTGACTGTGTTTTTGCATTCTCCAATGTCAAATATTTTCACGAATGTCAATTTAACGAACCAGCCTTGTAGTCGAATGATCTCTAACGCTTTCGACAAAGTCAGTTTCGTGACTCCAAACGAATACTTTCACGCCTTAATTCATCAATTAATTTGTACTCAAAGACTACAGTGTCTTAAATGAGACTATTTAGATGTTTAAGGCAAAGATTATCTAGTGACTTCATCTTTTATAGTTTGTATAACATACCATTGCTTTTGACTCGCATTTTTTAAGACTTGTTTTCACTCCATACCTACATTTTGTGCTTAAATTCTTTATTAGATGTTTATTAGCTTTTTCGGATAAAAGAAAAGTTATTCGATTTTTGCCGTTATTGGATAACAGATGTAACGAAATACAGTTAAACCCCCGCTAACACTATAATCGGGACCGTGGTATATGAAGTAGTGTAAAACGGGGCGTGAATCTCATACAAAATTAGGGACTTCGTCTTTTTCCGCGAAAAATGCAAACTAAGATTTTTTATGAGTTTTGCAAAAAAAAATATATGAACGAAATATTTACGTAAATATTTGGTTTCTAGGTGATACAATGCAAACAGGATGTCAGTACGCGCGTCGTTTGTGGTCTAGCACGTGTTGTTGAGTGTATGCGAGAGTAAGCACCGTAGAGACGGCCAGCCGTTTGGCTGTGTGTGTGTATCGGTCACAGCGGACTTATTTTTTAACGTCCGAGCAGGAACGTCACCTAGCAACGGCAATGGAATGCGACCGTGCACATCGGGGTATTTGCGCGGAATATTTTCGGCCAGCGTGTTTTACCGAGTGGTGTTTTCGGAGGTTTGACTGTAAAATGTAACATTATTCGTCAAAGAGTCATGTCAATAGAAGTGGATACAAAGATATTTCAATGCGTATTAAAATCACTTTTTGTTCATAGCTCCGATATACTTTAAAACAACACTTTAGAATAAATTACTATCTTGTATTTAGCACACAAATCAGAAAGCAAAAGCAACACCTTTAAAGATGGCTGAAATAACCCGTTTAAAAAAAGGAACAATTGATTACTGGTGAAACCTGATTGCTTACTCTCTGACAAGTAGAGAAAAAATAGTTTCTACGCTTCTAAGGGGCCATGACATGCTTTACACAGAGAGCACATATGGTCAAAATACATAAATGATTGAGAAAGGATTTAAAAATGAATAAGTGCTTATTGTACTTTTTTTTCTTTTAGTGAAACCAGGCATGTATATCAATTATTAATTTTAAATTCATGCCATTTTAATCTGGCATAATTTAAGAATTTAACAGCAATCGCGTTGTCGAGACTTTCAGACTTTGAACAGTTCTTCATATGCGGTTGAGGTGTTTACTGTCTTGAATTCCGTACAAATTCTTTGAAAAGTTGTACCTACAATCAATTTGTAGATTAATAATAGTTCTTCCTGGATACTTGATCCTAAAAGCAGGGCGTAGCGAGTGTTATTATCTTTAAAAAAAGTCTTACAACAAAATAACAAAAAGCTCTCGTAAAGTAACGTATGTTGAGAAGTAACTTTAAGATTGTATTTCCTGTAAATAGAGGGCGAAAGTTCTGGTTATTTAATTTCGTTCTGTAAGTAAACGTCCGGTCCGTGGCGCAGTGGCAACTGTTTTGGCTTGCGTGCCGGACCACCCTGGTTCAATTCCCAGTACGAGCGGATTTTTTCAGTCGATTAATCTGTTCAAAGGCATGGGTGTTTGTGTTGTTGAAAATCCCTTCCCACCATCCCGATCTCAAAGAGCGAAGCAAAGTGACAGTGATTATCTAGTCCTGGCCTAGTCCTCGTATCCTTTCCATCCCTACTCTCTTCGAAAAAGAGAGGTTGACCAACTGAGTAACAAGCAGTTCTCGTAGAAAAACCTATGTTGAGATAAACTCCGTGAGGAGTCCATATGCTTCAAGTTGGGAGTGGACATGGTTAAAAAAAAAGTAAACGTTTAAGTTGTATTTAAAAATAAAATATCAGTATATTTCGTACGCCACTGCGGCTTTTCAGATGAAAGAATTTTTAAGTATACCGAGAGATTTAAATTTATCTAAAGTATATACTAACGAAGTAGCGCAATTGAAAGTTTTATCAAATTGAATAGCCTAATGAAACTTATAACTGGAATTCATTAGCATTAGAAACCCTAAATCCAGACATTAAGCGGGGAGACGTCATAAAACATTCCACATTTACCACTTAACACTTGCTACATGAAAACCTACATGTAAAACAATGTTTTTCAATGAAAATTTGTTTTTCAATTATTATTTATTCTACAATAACTATTGCCGAATATTTATAACTAAAGGCTGACAAGGTGAAAAAATAACAATTTATTTTTGTTCTACAAAAATTATATAAACATTTTTTTTTTTTTTTAAATAAATAAAAATATTTGACATTACAGCTTACGCCAATGCGCCAAATATTCTTAATTGTGAAAGTCATACGATATTAACTCGATGATAAATAATGAATCAGATGTAAACAAAATCAACGATAAATAACATACACCCAGCCCAAGATCTCTTTTTTCAATTGAAAAAATCTAACCTTGCCGAGAATTGAACTCGGGTCCCCTGATCGCTAGAACAAAGCTCTTGCCACTAGACCACAGGGACCGACAATATTTGACAGCTATGTCGGCTTAGGACTACGTAAGAACTATGTTTAAGCATACATTTACTCAGGATTTTTTTCCATTAAGCGCGGTGGAACGGCGTTCCGGCACCTTTTTCCCAGTATATATTTTTTTTCAAAATTTCAAAATCAATTAGACGAAACAATGTTTGCGCTTATCACGTTAATTACAATCTATATTTATATAATTCGTCAAAATGATAAAATATGGTATTGTTATGAACTGGATGAGATGTGCTATTTTATTTAGTAAAAAGCTTGACATGAAGTGAGTTCCGGCACCTTTTTTTTCAAAAAAAGCCCTGCATTTACTAATCAATATATACTGGTGTAGAAAACCATCAGTCAAAATAGCTATCTACTATTATATATGTGTATAATTTCTGTAAAACTAAAATATTTTTTCATCGTGTTATAATGAAGCTTCTACCAAGTAAATGCCAATTCAATCAACTTAGGATTTTTTACGGACCTAATAATTCGAAATAGTTAATATTTTTTTTTAATTCAGGTCTACCGATCTCAATGTGAAGTATGTGGCTTCTTAATGAAAGTATCTAAATATTTGTTTTTTATACTTCGCTTATTATACGCTTATCTTCAATCAATCGAGAAAGACTAGCTTTTTTTGAAAATGTTTTTTTTTTTTGGATATCAATTTGGCGGAGCATCAAGTTCCAAGGCGTGCTAGCGCCAAAGTTCTTCAAGTCTCCTTCGTCTCTTAATGTTTTAAGCTTTTAAATTGTATTTGCTTGCATTCCTTTCCCATCGCTTCTGACAAGAGGGCGCGATCGCTACAGCTGAGAAGTCAACTTACTATTGCGTCTCTACCTAGGGAGGATCATCGAGAAGAAGAACTCTCGGTCTATATCGATTCTCTGATGCCTTCTCGTCATAATTCTGCAAGCAAGAGATTGTTAGGTTATCTTGAAGGCCCACAGCCTTATGAAACTTTTTAGAGGTTTCACGAATGAATTCGTGAAAAGCGATGAGCGAACCCGTGGTGAGTTAAAAATAATATAGTTGTTCAACAAAAAAGCACTGCTTTATTTCATAATATAAATTATAAACGAAAAATACAGCTTTGTACAATATTGTAGAATTCAATATATTGCGAGGCAAATTATGGATATATGGTCACGGGATAGATTCCCAATCCTCTCGAGCTAAACTCAAAAAAAAATTACATACTGACTTATAATTTTATGTTTGTGTGGTCCTCTGAAAGAAAGAATTTGTTTTTTAATATTAGCCAATAATAAAATTATTCTTTTTATTTAAAACAAATAATAAACATATGTGACTGTCTCTATCTGTATAATATTATTATTTGTGTAGTTTGTGGTTGCATTTTTGCTCCTGTATATTAAAACAACTCGATTTCATACTCATTGCGGAGTATTCTTTAGGATCTTCTATTATAATAAATTTTAAAATTATATGCTTTACAGTAATTAAAATAATGTTATCTGCTTTCAAATGCCTGAACAGGAGAAAATATTTTTCACAAATCTTTACAAAACTTCTGTCCCGTGACCATATATTCATAATTTACCTATTGCTATTGTTTACAAAGTTTACATCATAAATAAATCCTATGTACATCTCACAAAAAATCAAACAAGCTGCTAATGAAAAATTCTCATCAATTTTTTTATCGACAAACATACGATAAGTTATCTTGATTTATTATCATTGTATTATTTTGAGCAATTCCGGACTTCATATTGATATCGAATACGTACGCACGCAAAGCGGAAAACACTAAATTTATATTACCAAGTCTATACGGAAAGGGTTCATATAACATTGTTTTTCATATTATGTCCCGCATAAAATGATCTTCGTATTACATAAATACACTTTTTAGTAGCGAAGTTATTACGGCCGAGCAAATAAATATGAATGTATCGTTATTTTTGCGACGAAGTATTTATTATCTATCGTTTTATTCGAATAAAATTTCACGATTTATGCGAAATTTATGCCAGAGCGACATGTTAAAAAAGAGCTTTATATTGTTTGACCTTTTGAAGCTTGTGCAATAAAATGCGATTATTGTGCTAACGTTGTTTATACATATTATATACCGAGATGGAATCGTCGAATTTTTGCAAATAAATCATATGCATGGCTCGTAAATCTCTTACTTTTGACGATATTACGAATACGAATGTAATACAGATCATATGGAGAATTAAAATAGAATTTTCTTTTCGATAACTGGTTTTACAATCGTTCAACATGTTGTTTTTTCGGGAAGGGTAAGGAACAAATTCGAAAGCAATGGTTGACTGTAGCCCTTTTCTCTCCACAGTTCCCTACTTCTCTGTCTGAAATGCTGACTCTGGATCAGGACAACAGAAGAAAAGAAAAAGACGACTCCACGACTCCGAGAAAACTTCCAGAACGTCTAGGACACTGCAGGTTGATCTACTCTCGAGGGTATGCGTGCGTTATGTTACATGTATTTATTTTAAAAATAAAGAAGAAAAAATTAATCCCTTAAGGTTATTGCATCACGAATCAGTGTCACCACCATCAAGAAATCGATACATCACCATTTCATCACTGCCCATCATCTTTTTTAAGCTAGCGAAACGCAACCTCAAGAGACGAAATGAAAATGAGGGTTTACCACCCTCGGTCCCAGATACAGCGTAAATACAAATCATCACCAACTGTAGTTCAGCATGGATAACTGTAACAGTTTTAAAGCGATTTTGAATAACCATACTCTTGATATGAGGGTCATCGCAGTCGGTTGTTAAGCGCTACCTGCCGGTTAAAACACCCTTTAAGAACACCAGTTTCAAGAAATATTTTCAAAATATGCCGCGCTATATTTTCGAATACAAAGAATTTTTCTATTTGAAATTTTCCACCGAAAACTGATTCAATTTGAGCTTTGACTACGATGGACGTTTGCTTGCAGCTATCCATAATTTCGTCAGATGCTTACCCGATAAAGTCTGGCTCAATACTTTTGAAGTTTTTAAGCCTTGTTTGTTCATCTTAAATATTAATATCAGTTTTCTTTACAGTCGGAAGAAACATAGTAGAAATCGGTGAAGTTTTCGAGGAAATATCTGCAAATGAATGGAATTTTGAAAGGTGCGTGGATTTTCGCTGTGACTGTAATTATCGTATCCCTATCTCAGAACGCCTTTTTTAAATTGAATATTTAATAAGTGAAATGTATGAGTATAGGAGAAATATTCATAATTTTAGATGTAAATCAACAAAGCATCTAAGTTCTAAGGGTTTTTGATTTCTCGGTCCAATAATTAGCTTTGCTAACTTAATAAATTATAAGACGTGTGAAGTCGGCGGAAGTTAATAATACTGGCATACCATTTGAGAAATTAAAATGACTGAAGAGTATTCAGGTATACTAGCAATACCACGTGGTGTAAATTGTTATGCTCTTTAAAAGAAGGATATATTGTCAAAGAAAATGAACATTTTAAATAAGTCAAATTTAATAAAATAAAGAATAGTTTACCTTTATTTCTTTGTTGATGTATATATTATGTAACACTATTTGTCATTGATTACTTTATAGTTTTTTGCACTCAAATCTTGGTAGAAAGGCTTTTTTACAAAGACCAGGACTGGTTTCGCTATTCGCAACCATTATTAACCAATGACTAATAAATACAAACAACGCAATTTATGTTTCAAGCTTTTCTATTGTTGAATATGTATGAAAAAGTTGTTCCACCTTACAAAGATAAAACTGCCAATTCAGCTTTCATTGAACAAGGAAACATGATTCTCTTTTTCAATAGAAGTCAATAATTATGTGTTTCAAAATGATTTTGTATATTTTAATATTTCGATATCCGTAGCCACATTGAAGCGCTCTCTACTTCCGTTCTAGTATGATAATTATCTGTATAGCTGTTATCTTCGAAACGAGAAGATACTTAGTAATTTATAAACCTTAAAATATATTATATAGAAAAGTGGTAAATAGTATGAGAATAGCTATTCTTATGGTAATTTTGCTCGCGTTTCTCTGTCTTAGAATCATATGTGGTGGGTGCATATAAAATACGTTGCAACCCACAATTTATGGGTAGATGCAAACAGATTAGAAAAGTTCAACTTGTGGGGATGAATATCAATGGAATTACTTTCCACTTTGAGGATGGCACGTGAATAGTTTCAGAGGGATGTGACATATATAGCATTTTTCTCCAAGCCATTAAAATATTCTCAAATGTTGAATAACTATATTTATTTTAATATAAAACCTTTACACACACAATTAATAATTAACACCTAAAAAGCTTCATTTAATATAGTTAATGTGGACAGCAAAGTTTCATTGACTTAATATTTTATATATAAAACCGAAACGGCGTATGTATGTCTGTGGGTCTGTAATCCCCTTTTGCATTGTTGGTCATTAAGTTGCCATAAAAACGAATATGAAAGAAAATATGTTTGAATTTTTATCGGCGAAGACATTTAGTAAAAATGTAATAAATTAGTCTTCTACTGAACTATTACCGGATTTTATTATTTACGTGAAGGTATTATTTGACATTTCTTTGACAGCAAATTAGATTTTTTCCTTGAATTTGGACATTTTAATGGGCGAGAGTGGGGCTGTCATCAAATTAAATAAAGTTTGTGATTTTATTTTAACTCTATTTTGGATGTTAGATTTTGTGATATAATTATGTCGAATGATATAACATTAAATAATTATTGGTCGCTTAGTCCGAGCGACGCCGGGTAGCAATACTAGTTGTATATAAATCATATCAATCAACTTTAAAGCTCAGTAGAAAATTACACGAAAACACATGAAAAAAATTCATAGCCCATATCACGCCATTAAAAATAACGTGCCAAGCCGTAGAGTATCATTTTTCAACCACTTTGACTTATCATTATTTAAACATATTTTAGAAGTGAATATCTAGCTAATGTTTTAATGTTTGGAAACATAATAAATCGTATCACTTAAAACTTTAATATAATTTATTTCAAATAATTAATTGCAAATGTAATTAGTTTGAACATTGTACTTTACCATGAGCTTAGTCGCGAGCACCCCGGGCTTCGCCTTTCAGCATCTTCAGTCATTTCTAGTGTACGAAAGAGCTTTAACTCCGAACTGAACGTACAAGTTCATTCGTGCACCTGGCTTGTAAGCGATAAAGCTCATGGAAAAGTACAAAATTCAAACAATTAAAATTCTTCAATATAAATTGTCAATTAAAACCAATTGCATTGGTTCAACTTATTATGACTACAGCATGGAGTAGCAAGTGCTATAGACAGTCAATTTGACATAGTTGATTTTTTGCACACCTACAAAGGATATTAAAACCAAAGGAGATATGTATTTCGTACCTTTTCTACACCAGTATTAATAAAGACAATTATATGTATGCTTAAACATTGTTCTGGGGATGGCGTTAGCTGAAATAGCTATCGATTATAACTTTTCTAGAACTAAAAAACATTGCTATTTTTTCGCCGTGCAATTCTCCTTAAGAAAACAAATGCTGAACAACTGAAGCAGGTCTCATAGTAAACTTCAGGGGTCTATATCAGTGGTTCTCACGGAAATTTGCACCGTGGCCGCATCTTAAACATAAACGGTCCCACGGAAGTGTCTGGTGGCCGCACCAAATTTTTGTTTTGAGTCTGTTGTGTTTGAGGTATGTCAAATGGACCTAAACATGTCTGTCAATTTACCATTGGTACAAATTGCATCCAAAATATTAAAATTGTTGAGTCTTTGTTGACAAATTAGCTTGTAAAACCACATTTTATTAATTTCAATATTTTTGATGAAGCTGTAGGTGGCCGCACATGAGAATCACATGTCTATATGCTCTACATTAAGATCAGACATAGTTTTTAAAAGCTGTATTAATTAATTTTCCACTCAATAAGTAGGTTTGTATTTCTGTTCACATTAAAAAATACATACATAAATGCAACGAAATATAACAATTCACACCTCAAAAGTGAATTATAAGACAATTATGAATATTAAATATGATATTAAAGAAAAAAAACCACCGTATTAATAATACTTTCATCTGGGTACTATATCTTTTATCTTTAACAAGCTAATTGGAACACCCTACCAAAATGTTCAAGGTGATTTTACGGGATTATCTCGATGGAAAATAATATCTTAGCCGAGATACGAAGATTCAGAAGATTTTAAAAAGTTTGACTATTCACTAAGTCCCTTTTCACCTTTACCCTTGCACGAAAGTTTAAGAGAGCTTAACTCGGGGATGCATAACATTTTGCTTTCTTTATCGCTTTGACGTGCCATATAATCGTTGTATCTCAATTAAAATAAATATGTTAACTATGCAGACAAATCAAACTAAATTTACTTTGAAGCCCCCAAGTTAATTTATGAAAAGTATCAATGTTATTATATACGTATATTGAGAAGAGCTTATTTCAATATATAATATACTAATCCAGGGCTGTGGAGTCAGAGTCGGAGTCGTGGAGTCGGGGCTTTTTGGCCGGAGTGGTACTCGGAGTCATGAAATTTTGAAAAGTTTGATTTTTTTTTTGCATTTAATATTTATTTTAAATTTGGTTTTTGGTCGCATTGATAGGGTTGATATTTAATTGAATACACTGATACCAACCTATATTGTAAGATATCAGAACGACGTCTCCCGGTCGGTACTGGAGCCGCCGTTTCGTGTCAGTCGGATGAGCTGTTCGCCCACTAAATTCTTGGGTATAAATATGCCGATTTAGAACGAAATAGTTCCTCCTCAAAACTCCTCATGTTTACGTAAACATTACGAGCAATTCCTGGTAAGAATTGAAGATTAGATGACAGAATCTATTAGAAAGTCAATACTTAGCTAGATTACATGCGGGAAAGGGAAACAAAGACTTAGTCTGTATCCACCCTAGCAATAAAAATATACAGGAAACTAGGAGCCCGCCTAGCGGACTCCACATTTAGTTTCAGCAGGAAAGTAAAGGTAGGGGAAAAAAACGAAATAGTTTAGTTATTATCGGTCATCGAAAGTCGATAGTCGAGTCGCTCCTGCCCCTCGCAAGGCAGGTAGTCGTAATATAATCGTTTTGGTCCTGCGCTTTAAATGTGGGTTTTAGTGCAATTGTGTTTCTGTGTTTTTGTAATTGACTTGAGTGAATAAACTAGCCGACTCTCAGATAGAGTAACGGCCCAGAGAATACCTGTCTTCCCATCCTGTCCCTAAGTTCCTTCACCGAACATCGTCTCAACACATAAATAGGAAGATTAGGGAAAAAAGTGATGATATTAAACTTTTTTTAGTCGGAGTCGTGTTTTTGGTCAATGTTGGAGTGGGAGGCGTAGTCCGAGTCGTGGTTTTGGTAAATGCTGGAGTCGGAGTCAGACTTTTTTTAACGGCTCCACATTTTTTGCTGCTCTAACAAAAAATGGTGTATTAAGTTTAACAATAATATTAATAGATAAAATCCATTGGTTTTTTATCGAACTACAATTCAGTCAATATGTAAATCAAAGCAATAAATTCGATGGATTTGGCGGTAGTTTTTAGGTTTTTTTTTTCAATAAAACTGAAACATTTTATTCCACTGTTTGTGTAACAATTAGTGTAGTTAATATTAACTTACTTAAAGTTATAACAATCTATTATGAGCATGATGCTTACGGAAAATCATTCAACCATTTGTTCGTGAAAGCTTGAAGGTTTCACAAGGCAGTGGGCCATCATCGTAACCCAACGATTTTTTACCTCCAGAATTATGACGAGCACGCATCTGAGAATCGTAATTGACTGAAAACCATTCTTCATGATGACCCCTATT
Source organism: Himalopsyche kuldschensis (assembly GCA_028554975.1). Taxonomy (NCBI): domain Eukaryota; kingdom Metazoa; phylum Arthropoda; class Insecta; order Trichoptera; family Rhyacophilidae; genus Himalopsyche; species Himalopsyche kuldschensis. The sequence goes on along the minus strand of JAHFWI010000010.1, from coordinate 18,930,779 downwards.
GGTAAAAAGATTAAGAAAGATAACATCTTAAGCTTGCGTCATTGGGGATTGCTGACCACAAAAGCGATCGCGCCCGGATGTCAGCAACAAATGAAACTTGAATATAAAAACTAAACGGGTAGACTTTGATGCTTACGCGTGTAAGAACTTGAAGATCCATCAAATAGATATCCATATGTTACAGTGAAAATCTATTCTCAGTGAAAATATATTTTTCCCCAAACTGCCCCTATCTTTAGCCCTTTGTTTGTCTGTGTTTTTCTTTGGTTCTCTTTTTATGAAAGGAACCACTTGCTGATTTTGTTTCATTGAAGCAAACCAAAATGTAAGTCCGGCAAATCATCGACTTGGACCAATAATTTCAATGATCGTGACCAATGAAAAAATAATTCTTGAGCGATAATGGTTTGCGTCTGCTGCCTTTGCCTAAGAATTTTTAACCCACTTGATAAAGAGTCGGTTATTATGGACCAGAGTTTATTCTATAAAATTCTGTTATCAACGATGCGGAAAATGCAGCAAGCCGCATGCGGGAAAGTTCATTATAAAAACTACTCCGGAGATAATGCAGTTTTACGGAGACCCACCTTTGCATTATACGGTTTTTTTAATGTATTTTTAATGAATTTTACTTCACGGTCCTGATGAAATAAATCTCATGTGGAAAAAGTACTAAAAATGTTTTATTATTTTTATTATAATGCCTTTCCACCAAGTATTGACAGTGAACACCTTAAAAGTGAATTTTACATCAGTTTTACCTTTAGAATTTTTAAAAAATGTAATTAAATAAAAACACAAGATATTTTCTATGCGCTTTTTCAGAAAGAGATTTTTTGCTAGTACTGTTTCATGTACAATGTAAAACTGTGGCCTTAGCTGACACATTGCACTATAAGTTGTTTAGCAATAAAAATAAATAAAATCTTCTAAAATATTTGCTTTCATAGTAAAAACTAATTTTAACACATCAAGGCGTCATTATAAAAGCAGAAAGAACACTCGCATAGAGCAAACCATGCTATTGAAGTCCATTTATCTTGACGCAAATTTGACGAGCCCTAGATACAGTTCGTCATTTGCAGCTGAGAATGTTTATTAAGGCAGTATTCTGGTTTAGGATTCTGGAAAAGCCGTTTATTTTTATTGCATATTTTCAATGTTTAAATCTTTGAAAATATATTCTTAGAAAATTTTGGTGTAAATTGTAATTATTGCTAGAGATATAGCTACTTTAATGGCGTTAAATCTAACTAATCTGAGCGGTTTTTAACTTTTCCCGAAACTTTAAACACGTTTTTATCTAAATTATTTTTCAGTTTTTTTCAAAAATAATTGCCTTGATATCTCAAGTTCTACATATCCGATTTAGATAAAATTTAATATGAATTTTCTTTATACATTATTTTATGATATATACTAGGATTATAAAAAAAAACAATTTTTACTATTTTTAAAAATTCTGAAAATCAAAAAAATGGGGGAAATAAAGAATTTTTTTTTCAAACCTCCACCATTTTGCAGAAAAATATTTTTTCATTTGGTTCTAGTATATACCTGAATTGCATCTTTATTGATTATGAATATAACTTTTTTTTTATTTTATGTGGCTAGAAAAGTTGGGATCGTGGCAACTATGGAGCGTAATGTTTTTGAGACCCCCTACTTTACCAGCCTGTAACTTTCTAGGTTATTAGTTTTTTTGGTTTGAATATTTTTAAATATATTTTTAAAATATTAATAAATATCTGGTAAAAAAATGGACGTTAATTTGTCATTATTTTTTTATATAGCACTTGCAAAAACACCTAAAATTTCAGCCTCTAGACCGGAATACTGCCTTAAGTACACTGTTAGTTAAACGTTTTCATCGTATAAATTTTGATAATCGATCAAAACTCAATTGAAAATCCTGAGTGTTACGTTCTTTTGCTTTTCTAGAGTCGATAATAAACAAGAATGACATACGTTTCTTCATACTTATACCGCATTATTTGTTCCATGATATTTCAATTATTTTCGACATAAATCAATTTGTCCCATTGAAGTATCAATAAAATATAGATGTATTTTACTTAATGACGGTGCACCGACATAACCGCGCCAACATTACCGCGCCAACGTGTGCGCGCAATACTTATAATAGTTATATCTGCTTTTAAATACATTAACTTCTTAAACATAAAAAATCATTTTATTTCGTGTGCTTATTTTTTATATACCTAGTCATAAATTTTCATCGTACTGCACACTGGATGTTATAAATATGAAATATTTAAAACATTCTATGTGCTTATGTCAAAGATAATACTTTTATCCAAATTATTCAAATTATCAATTAATTTCGAAAAAAGATGCAGTTTTCGTAGAAAAATTATGTTGGAAAGTAAATTTATTTAAATGAGCAGTCAACAATACAACAACGTCGGCGTAGTAATGTCGGGGTGCCCTTAATGACACCATACCACAGTGAATAAATATTAAACACTGTAAAAAGGATCACATTTTAGGTGTTCACTGTCAATACTTGGTGGAATGGAATTATAATAAAAATATAAAAACATTTTAAGTACTTTTTCCACAAATATTGAAGACCACTTAGCAATGCAAGCTATTACATCAAAATCGATTAGTATGGATAATAATTAACAAAGTAAAAACCAAAATAAGTGCATTTAATAAATCTTAATGTCTATAATCCACGTGAAGTGCTCAATCCAACGACAGTTCTAAGAAAAGGATTAAAAGGGGGGAATATGAGTTCTATAAAATAAAAGCAAACAATATGAAACAGAAATAAAAGTAGACAAATAAACATTTTTTTCTGGTAAAAATGATTGTTTTAATAAGCAGCTAAAATAAAAAAATAGGCACTGTATATTTCAATGTAATAACATTGTGAAAACATGACAGTTGCATTTGACCCACGCTTGTTTTCTAACAACAATCCAATTTCAATGCGGAATTATTTTTATTTTACACAACAAAAAAAACATCCGCCATACCTACACCTGGGAGTCAAAAAATATTTTTCGGGCGCCCCTGAGAATCGTCGAATCAAAAATACAATAACATAATATTGTGTTAGTGTGTACCTTTAAAAAACACTTTTTTCGGCGCGTGACAATCCAGATTCATTCCATATAAATAATTCATTCCGCGTACTATTCGCTTGAGGGACGATTGATATTTTATTACTAGAAATATAAATTTAAATTAAACTTCTTCAATTCTTCTCAGTGATGCTTTTTCTTATCAAAAATCCATTCTTTGCTCCCCATAAAAGATCCGAAGATACTTCTGAAAGAGGCGAAATACATGAAATGAACAAAGTTTTTTAAATTTTATATTAAAAAAGAGTGTTTAGAGGAAATAAGAGACACCATTTTTTTAGAACATACTTATATGATGCAGTTTTGAAAAAAAATGATCCACAAATAGACCATCACTGCCCTATCGTTTTTTTTAAATGTATTGCTTAAGTTCTGACAGTATGATTTTGCAATATTAAATAAGCACATAAGCCTAGCCACCTAGAAACCTTAACCTAGCTATCCCAAACAGTATTGATTTTATACCAAAACAGCTACTTTACCTTAAATATCTATCTTAATACTAGTGATACGATGTCTTAACTTTTGGTATTCTTAAATCATAGTTTTTTACACCTTTTGCAGAAAAAAATATGATATTTATTGGCTAGTTGCGCCGTAATCGATTAAAAAAGAGAAGAAGTCGGAATTTTTCAGTCTTATTGTCAATGTTAGCAATTGCTGGGAAGCGCTAACATCCATTTTTACGCCCATAAGCGATAAGAGTACGTGACCATAGTGAGTCATAGATAACATGGACAGAGTGTTTCATATCTGGCAACAATAAAAGGCGATAAGCGATAAGGTAATGTGACTTCATGCACGGTTATTGCCTCTTAGTCAGCCATAGCCATTGGAGTGGAAACGTCGTCGTTTTCATGCGCGACTTAAATATGAATAATTATAGGAAAAATAGGGATTTTTATGTGTTTTTTTACAGAAAGATGTATAAATATACGTCAAATCAATAATTTTTTTAAAGCAGTCTATGCCAATAAAGCCAAAACAGTGGGGTCTTTTTTTATCCCCCTTTGGCCTGAGAGTCCTTTTTCAAGGATAGTCCTACGAAGGTTAAAAGTGTAACCAGCAATTGGCTTAAAGAATGCAACAAAAATTCAAAGATTTTCATTCATTCATCTGTATTTAGCCAATTGACACAGATGAAATAAAACAATGCCATTCCATCAAGTGCTGACAGTAAACACCCTGGAAGTGGACATGAAATATCGTTATTGAGATATTGTTACTTATATCTTCAACGCCACACTTTTAAATCCGTATGTTTGTACGAATCCGGTATCGAATATTTAACTTTGAGATGATATTGAGTCGCCCTCTGTTTTTTTGTCGTTAGTGCCGAGTACCGACTTTTACCACCAGAACGGAAATGAATTTTTCGAATGCACGGCCGAATTCTAAACAGGCTTATTCTCCCGCCAAAATTCGTCAATTAAAATGAAAAAAAAAGCGGGAACATTTCAATACAGCGCGTACAATTTAAATATTTACGCAATTCTCAATTGATTTGCATCACAATACGCGCCCCTATTAATGAATAATAATTCAAAAAGCCGACGAAATATTTTTATAAAGCACTTAATGACACTCATTTTGCATTCAACGAGCTTTCCAGGTGGTGTTCCATATCATAGAATCGAAAAAAGCCTATGTAATTATCAAAGCCTTATTTTTTTTTAAACAAGGTGACCGGTCTGTGGTGCAGTGGTCAACGTCGTTGGTTTATGGTATGTTTTATTTATTTACTGACAATCAATTGACAATGCTCGTGATAAGCGAAATCAATCTTGATCTTTATCAGAATATATGTCAAAAAGTACTCGATCATATGTCTTATTTTATTTAATAATGCATCCCTTAAAGAAATGACATTTAACGCATAAAAAGTGATTCATTGTGTAAAACGTGTTTCAAGTCACAAGTTTTTGCTGTAAGCTCGGTCCGTGGTGCAATGGTCAACGTCGTTGGTTTCCGTGACGGACCGCTTGGGTTCGATTCCCGGTACAATCAGATTTCATCAGTCGATAAATCAATTCTGTTCGAAGGCAATGGGTCTTTGTGTTGTTAAAAGATCCCTTCTCATTTTTCCGATCCCAAAAAAAAGCGGAGCACGAAGCGAGAGCGATTTGCTTACCACTAGTTCTTTCCACTATGTTATTATTTTTACTATAATGCCTTTCCACCAAGTATTGACAGTGAACACCTTAAAAGTGACTAGTTCTTTCGTTGTTCTAGTATCCTTTCAATCCCAACTCTTTTCGAAAAAGATAGGTTGAGCAACAGAGTAACAAGCAGATCTCATAGAAAACAACACGTTGAGATAAGCTCAGAGAGGAGTCCATATGCTCATTGATCAGTTGATAAAGCTCGCTAGGAGCGAAACCACTCGGGATCTAATAAATAAAATGTGGAACTAAGAGCGAAACCAAATGATTTTTCAATCGATTCCGTTCGAAGACAATGGGTGTTTGTGTTGTTAAAAGATCCCTTCTCACCTTTCCGATCCCAAAAAAACGCGGGGCACGAAGCGAGAGCGATTTGCTAGTCACTAGTCTTTTCACTGTCTTCGTATTCTTTCAAAATCCAACTCTCCATCAAATCTCCTCCAACTCCAAATCAAGAGAGGTTGAGCAACTGAGTAAAAAATATGTTGAGATAAGCTCTAAGAGGAGTCCATATGCTCATAATCAGTTGATAAAGCTCGCTAGGAGCGAAACCGCTCGCAATCTAATAAATAAAATGTGGAATAATTACTTAAAGTGTTTTATTATTTTTATTCAAAGCTATTTATCCTATTTTTAAAATTTTTTTAATTATCAAAAACAATTTCATTCCGTTAACCGTTTAATGATAACATTGTACACTAATATATAAAGCAAGAACCACTTCGCAGTTGCGGGGCACCATTTAAGTTATCTATTACTTAGGGCCGCAACAAGTTTCCCTCCATCCCTGATTCGCACTATTCGGTCGAAACTACCAAGTTATAATCCCAGAGATGAAACATTCTGTGGTGAAAGGGTATATCAAATTGATTGTTTAATTTCATCGGTTGGAATTATTATTTAAACGTTTATAAGTCTTTTAAGCTAAGATTAAAACGCAAACATCTGCATATTTACTCATAAATAATAATAAACACTTTTTTGCTAATAGCTTAATAATAAATTTGAATCGTTTGAATTTTGTTGACTCGACCCAGGTTTCGTCTTTCGGCATCTTCAGGCATTTCAAGTACACGGATGTACTTGAACTGACGCCCAGTAAATAGTGTGTATCGTTAATATACAAAAATAGAAGTAGATCACTAGGCAAAATTGCTATTAAAATGTAAATTAGCGAAAATTTGATGTAAACGAGTTTCAATGAATTAAGTGGATTTGTTGTAATTATCGGTATTTTTATATGAAGTATCGCAAATACTAATGACCAGATAATAACATAGGAATATCTAAAATAAATTTAGGGTTTAATCCGACTTATTCTTCGCTGGTTCCGCTTTTAAAGAGAATTTGTGGGAATGCTCACTAAAGAATCCGGCATTCAACATTTCATAACACTATCACTTGTCAGTTCAAGTACATTCTTGCACTTGAAATACTTGATGATGCTTAAAGGCGAAATCCGGGTCGTTAGCGACGAAAATCATGGAAAAGTCAAAAATTCAAGGACGAAATTCAAACGGATCACTTTTAAGGTGATCACTGTCAATGCTTAGTGAAATGGCATTATATTAAAAAATAATAACACATTTGTCGTTATTTATTCTTATTCCACAATAAATTTATAAGGATCAGAACCGTTTTCTGATGAACGAAACTAGTCCTGATCCTTATCAATCTTATGTGGAATAATTTAAAAAATGTGCATATTTTTATCACAATACTATAACAAAAATTGCGCTTGATTTTTATATTTTTTAGATATATTGATTTTCCCTTTTAATAATTTTGGTTTTTCAATAGATAAAATAATTTTCATTATATTTCATTATGTGAATGAAGAATTCTATTATTTTTTTACTCATCTAGTATTTTGTCATCGTTTAGGACAAATAGGTTGTATATTATAATCACGTTGCTTAAAAGAAATATTGTAAGAAATGATTTTTAACGAAGCGAAGATGGTTAAAATATATATTCACTAAGGAAACTGAGTTAAAATCTTGAACTTCTCTGCATGCTTTTATTAAGCTATATTTGTGGTAAAGTTCATAATTTATTTATAATTTTGAAATCGTACTGTTTTTGTTTCATAGCTTATTTGAACCATTTACTTATTCTACCAATTCAGATGCTAAAATAATTTCTCCGAAAATTTCACTAACCAGGGTTCTGCGAAGTGACGATCAATTATGTACTGTGATCAGGGTATTACTATGACTCTAAGAAGGGTGTCATGAGTAAGATTTAATATTGTTATTTAAACCAACCCAAGATACAATAATTGTTTACGATTTTGATCGACCAATCAAAGATTGCTGGAATTTCAGGGCGCCTTAATTGCTCTATTGCTACTATGAAAGGAGATTAATAGAATTATTTATTGAGTGAAGAAGTTCATTCTAAGAAATATGAGCTACTGTGAAGAACATACGGAATATGAGGCGTGTAGTATCAAAAGTAGGACTGTTCCATATTTTTTGGTACTGAACTAATTCTGTCACATTAATCTTCTAGTCATAGTGAATGACAAGCAATAAAAAATGTGTTTACAAATAATGTACATGTGGTATAAAACGTAAAAGAAAATGATGGTTGGTATCAAAATCAGAACCGTTCACGACTTTGGAAACAAAAGAAGAATGGTTTGGTCAATAAAACTGTTGGGCAATCTCAGTGCTATCTTTAACATACCCTTTAACTTTAAGATCCCCCAAAAAATACCCAAATTATTGTTTCCCACCATTACTTAAGACCAATAAATCAAACTTATTTAAATTCTTTCATGTGACGTCGGTATGGTTTCAACAGAAAGAGATTATGTAGGAGGCACCCTGTCTCGCAAAGGGTATATAAGCTATCCCTAATACACGTTTTAAACATAGTTCTGACGAAGGCGTAAGCCGAAATAGCTATCAACAAATATTTAAAAATAATTTATGTAGAATTAAAATACATTGTTATTTTTCTTTCCGTATTACTGCAAATTAAAATTATATGATATTACTCTGACTGACTTCATAACATTAACTGTGATACTATAAAAACATGGCATTGCTATTTTTTAAAGTGTAGAAAACGAACAACCTCTCTGCATTCAAAGATTTTTAGTAAAATATAAATAAATGAAAAAAATCTTAGCCGACTACATTTGAATGTACTTTTTTATTCTCATACCCAATTCTTACAGTCTTGATTTACATTTTGTTTGTATAAAAAAAGAAAACGAGCCAATTTTAAAATGAAGTCTACAATTTAAAAGTATGTAATAAATTTACTGAATAGTTTCTGAATTATTTAATAACAATTCCAATTCGTCTTTTATCGCAGGGTTAAAATATCCTCTGGTATATGAAGAAATGAACAAATCAAATTTATTTCTCTAAAAAAATGCCAGTAGGGAAATGGTAAATAAATAATGTGCTCATTTGTCGAAATGTTATATTTAAGAGGCCATGTTTTCTATAAACGCTTTTCATGCGTACGAATATTTTCTCAGAAGTCAAAGTCATTAAAATATATGAGATTTTTTTTCCAACGTCTCAACACGGCAATATTGGATGAAGCTGTGCATCATATTGCCGCATGATTTAGCCGCATATTTTTTTAAAACAATTTATTAAACAGCGATAACAGTTCAATATAAAATAACTTTGATTATCCCACGGATTGTGTTACTAATAAAGCAAACTTTTCGATATTTAGTCCGAAGATGAAATAAGACAGCGCTTTTTAGTTGATAAAGGAAACAATTAGTATATTATCAAAATTGAATCGTTTGAAGTTTGTACTTTTCGCCATCTCGGCATCTTGTACACGAACATAGTGCACGAATGCTTGTGAACAGACTTGGTACTGATATTGAAATTTCATCAAGTCCCTTCAGTCGACATTCTGAATTATATATGTTATGTTAAACTCACGACCGGTCTTACTCTTCGCGAGCATTTTCATATAACTTTAGTCTTTCTCATTGACTTATTGGTTCCATGACAAAACAGAACATGACAATTCAGAACATGACGTTTCAGAACATGACAAATCAGAATATGACAATTCAGAACATGACAAATCAGAACACGACTTTTCAGAACATGACATTTCAGAACAAGACTTTTCAGAACATGACATTTCAGAACAAGACTTTTCAGAATATGACATTTCAGAACATGACATTTCAGAACAAGACATTTCAGAACAATCGGCCTATCTACGGACACCGTCCGAGCGCGCTCGCTTTATAATATTGGGTTTTCACATACATATTTGTCTATAAACAATTTACCAATTATGAATAGGGCTGCCACAACAAGAAAATAACTGTAATTATGAGATCGCCGAAATTAAAATTTTAAAATAAATGTTCACTGGCACAAATAATATAAAAATATATGTATGTGGGATCTGGCGGTGGGAGTCGGGCAAAATTTTAGTTTTATAATAGCAAAAAGTCAACACCGGCTTCACGCACAAAAAATCTAAAATTTTCTCAATGTTTACTGTTCGCGTGCATTTTAAAATTCATTCGTTGGCTGGCACAAATATGTATAAGATATATATATTTAATCAAATTTATTTTATTAATTAATTTTAATGGGCAAAAATACTAAAGAAGGTTTTAGTTTTTTTTATTATAATATTTATTCCACAGAATATTGACACCTTAAATCACCGGCTTAACATTTTTCTTTTAGTGTGGAAAAAATAAATTTCATAACAAAAAACTATGACTTAAGATTAAAATATTGAAGATAATTATAATAATTCATATGTTATGTTCTAGCATTGGATGAAAGCTACCACTAAAGTCGATTTTTATCAAGGGTGTTGATGGTTATCTGAACAAAATATAAGAATTAGCAGCACTGCTACAGAACACGAATCGCTGATGAGCATTTGGAAAATTTTGCGTGTAAAAACATCAATAGTTAAACATTATGAACTTGTTGTTATTATTTTTGATTATTTTTTTTATTAATTTTTTATTGCGTAACTCTAATATAATAAATATGTTTGACTCTCATTTTTGTAATATCTTCTTAAAAAAAGTTAAATTGTTTATCAATAAAAAAAATATTTTGTTGTGTGGCCCGGTGAAATCTCTAAAATATGGCCCGGCTGCTGAAAAGGATTGGCCACCCATGCCTTAAATGGAATCAATGTGATTTTTTTTAAATTCGGGCATAGGTATCCTTTTCCTTGATTCGAAGTCGAGTCAAAACAAATCATTTAATTTATTCCATAAGAAAAAAGTCTTGTTAATACTGAAATGTCATGTTCTAACATTAACTGAAATGGCACTGCTATTTTTTTTATTATAAAGGTGTAGAAAACGAACAACCTCTGTTCGTTTAGTAAAATATAAATAAATGGTAGCCGACTACATTTGAATGTATTTTTTTATTCTCATATCCAATTCTTACAGTCTTGATTTACATTTTGTTTGTATAAAAAAGAAAACGAGCCAATTTTAAAATGTTCAATTTAAAAGTATGTAATAAATTTACTGAATAGTTTCTGAATTATTTATGTTCCAATTCGTCTTTATCGTTAAAATATCCTCTGAATATGAAGAAATGTCAAATTTATTTCTCAAAAAAATGCCAGTTTGTGCTCATGTTCTGAAAGAGGCCATGTTTTCATAAACGCTTTCATGAATTGAATATGTTCTCTGTCATTAAAATATCCGGTTTTTTTTCCAACGTCTCAACTTATTGGATGAAGCGTTAAGTGCCGACCACAATTTATTAAACAGCGATAACAGTTCAATATAAAATAACTTTGATTATCCCACGGATTGTGTTACTAATAAAGCAAACTTTTCGATATTTAGTCCGAAGATGAAATAAGACAGCGCTTTTAGTTGATAAAGGAAACAATTAGTATTTTATCAAAAATTGAATCGTTTGAAGTTTGTACTTTTCGCCATCTCGGCATCAACACACGAACATAGTGCAAATGCTTGTGAACTGAGAATATGAAAAAAGCCCCTAGTCGTTCTGAATTTAGGTTAAACTCACGGGTTTTTTTTGTTCTAAAATGTCTTTCTCATTGTTATTGACGTTTATTCTGAAAAATCTATTAAGTTCTGTTTTGTCATGTAGAACATGACAAAACAGAACGTGACTTTTCAGAATTTTTAGGTTAGGTTTTTTCATGTTCTGAAAATGTCTTGTTCGTTTTTCATATTCTGTCATGTTCTATTTTGTCATATTCTGTTTAGTGATGTTCTGTTTTGTCTGTTTTGTCAGGTTCTGTTTTGTCATGGAACCCTCAAATTATTAGATACGTAAAAAGTTTCTTCTCTCAAAATAGTGGCTCTTATATGATAATACCTTATGTGTACTGTTAAAATAAACGTTAGTTTTTATATATGGATAAGTAAATGTATAATATAAAATAACTTTGATAATCCCACGTATTGCGTTACTTATTGTGACATTTCGACTCTTTCAGAGGCATTTTCAGACTTGCTATGGCAAAGGTTGTTAAGTAATCTTATATATAAAACCGAAACGGCGTATGTATGTATGTCTGTAATTCCCTTTTGCATTGTTGGTTATTAAGTTGCCATAAAAACGAATATGAGAGAAAATATGTTTGAATTTTTATCGGCGAAGACATTTAGTCAAAATGTAATAAATTAGTCTTCTACTGAACTTTTCCCGGCTTTTATTATTTATTATAATGTTTATTATTTACGTGAAGGTATTATTTGACATTACTTTGACAGCAAATTAGATTTTTTCCTTGAATTTGGACATTTTAATGGGCGAGAATGGGGCTGTCATCAAATTAAATAAAGTTTGTGATTTTATTTTAACTCTATTTTGGATGTTAGATTTTGTGATATAATTATGTCGAATAATATAACATTAAATAATTATTGGTCGCTTAGTCCGAGCGACGCCGGGTAGCAATACTAGTATATTAATAATTATAATTAACTTCCATAAAGTTACCACCGAATCCATTGAAAGTACAGACTGGCCACTCTACTTATGCACTCGAAAGAGTGGCGCTGTGAGAATATCCTGAATGACGCCGACAAAAAAAAAATTGCCAGAGTTCGAAAATCTTCAATTCCCTAATTGATTTAGTATCAACGGCTGCAGCAAACTCGAATGAACTGTTAAAGAAGTCATTTTAATAAATTCAATTTGAAAAAAAATACACACAAAGCCCACCGATGAATGTGCTTACATATTCTTTAAAAGCATAAATCAGCATTACACTCGAATATTTTATTAAATTTGAAGGTATTTTCATGCTTTTAGCTAGTAACTAATTTTTACTATATCACATTTTTAATACCTGATTATTGAAATTTACCCATACAATCACTTCATTTAAGCCATGGCTGTGGAATCGCAGTCGTAGTCGGAGTCGTCGTCGGGTTTTGGCCGTAGTCGGAAATTTTTAAAGTTTGAAAAGTTTTTGTTTTTTAGTTTTGCATATAATTTGTCAAATTTGGCTATTGGCTGGATTGATCGGGTAATACATATATAATTTAACTCACATAAACAGGAGAGGAAAGATAAAAAAGTCTCGAAATTAAACTTTTTTTAGTTGGAGTCGGAGTCGTAGTCGTAATTTTTTTTAACAATTCCACATCCCTGATTTAAACTCACTAATTTCTAAAAAATCACCAGATATTAACAACTAACTTAATGACTCAAATTGTATCTTATATATAAAACCGAAACGGCGTATGTATGTATGTGGGTTTGTAATTCCCTTTTGCATTGTTGTTGCAAGTTGCAATATAATAATGTTTATTATTTACGTGAAGGTATTATTTGACATTTCTTTGACAGCAAATTAGATTTTTTCCTTGAATTTGGACATTTTAATGGGCGAGAATTGTCATCAAATTAAATAAAGTTTGTGATTTTATTTAAACTATATTTTGGATGTTAGATTTTGTGATATACATAATTATGTCGAATGATATAACATTAAATAATTATTAATCGCTTAGTCCGAGCGACGCCGGGTAGCAATACTAGTACTATATATAGCGATTGAAAAAAAAATATGCGTGAATCAAGTTCATTCGTAAGCGACATTGCATTGAGCATAGATATAAAAAAAATGTTTTTTTTGTCTATACTCTATTGGATAACATATTACACATATTAGACTCAACTATATTTATGCTTACGATGAAGACAAATATGGAAATGATATACATTTAAAAATTATTATTATAGCATATTAGCCTCGGATATACTGTATGACATTCATGCTTATCTAATGTCATACTCTTCTTAAGCATAATTTGCATATCTCATTCCACGCTTATGAATAATATATGTAATGTTCAAACGGTTTTATGATCTTTTTTATGTAAACATGGCCACTTGTCAGAAGTGGTTCTATATCTATTTCTATTCGTTACAACAACACAAGCGTAGTTAATTAGTTTCCCAATCTCGAATCATTACCAAGGCATCTTAATATTATTGGTACAAACCGTGGGGTTACCTTCGTCGACCATTTTAAATTGTTACTATTTGTGGTCCACTGTGGGGCATAAGGAGGATCTCTACAAAAAAAATCTACGATAACTGCTTTTTACTCAGTCGCTCAACCTATTCTCAGTTCATAAGCAGGGCTGTGGAGTTGGAGTCGGAGTCGGAGTCGTCGCGGCGATTTGGCCGGAGTCGTACTCGGAGTCGGAAAATTTGAAAACTTAGAACTTTTTATTTTTGCATATTATATGTCGAATTTGGCTATTGGCCGGATTGTTAGGGTTGATATTTAATTGAATACATATAATTATGAAAATTAGTCAAAAAAAGTGACGATATGAAAATTTTTTAGTCGGAGTCGTGTTTTTGGTCAATGTTGGAGTCGTAGTCGTGGTTTTGGTAAATGTTGGTGTCGGAGTCGGAGTCGAAATTTTTTTCACTGACTTCTAATGATAAGAATACGTCAGGATAAGTGGTTTGCTAAAGATGTTCCATTATAACTTGACCGCTTGTCAGGGCGCCACCATCGCGTTAAAAGTGTTCAATACTCAATCAAATTTGTTTATTTACTAACACATTTATATATGCAAGCTATAAATGATACAAAATCTTCTTTGTAAATATATTTTAACTAAAACAATATAGCTTTGAAGGCTTTTAAATGTATCGTCTATATGGGGACAATTTTAGTTCCGAATTTGAACGGCGGCCAAGTTATGATGGTAAATCTATAGTCGCTCTATCTATGCACGCTTATGTAACCGCATGGGTGGGAAGGAATTTTTAAACAACACAAACACCCATGCTTTCGAACAGAATCTATTTATCGACAAAATAGTGTTGCCTACACTGGGACTCGAATATTTGAAATCCAGTTCGCAAGACAACGACGTTGGCCACTGCATCACGTACCCGACTATTTTAGAGGGCAAAAAATGAAAAGTTTATTATTATGCTTGGAATTTTTTCTCTGTATTATAATGGAGTTCTACTGAGTAAATTCCAATTCAATCAATCATTTCTAATTATCATGGATACTTTTATTAAATCAATTGTAATGGTTCAAATAACTATGACGACTGCATGCCTTAACTTTTATAATTTCTATGTTGAGCCCTGCTCGAGATTGATAAACATGACTGTAAAATTATTTTTATTTATTCAAAATAATCCTTATTTAAAAAAACCGTATTTATTGGGTTGTGTTTTTAGTTAAAGTAAGCAACATTTATTTATTTATTGGGAAAAAACAATATAAAATACATGGCATTACAGGAGG
Source organism: Himalopsyche kuldschensis (assembly GCA_028554975.1). Classification (NCBI taxonomy): domain Eukaryota; kingdom Metazoa; phylum Arthropoda; class Insecta; order Trichoptera; family Rhyacophilidae; genus Himalopsyche; species Himalopsyche kuldschensis. The sequence goes on along the minus strand of JAHFWI010000010.1, from coordinate 18,915,754 downwards.
CGCCAATGCGAGATGCATTTTAAAAATTAAATACAAATTACATAACATATTACACAAAACAAAATTAAATATATATGAAACACAACAGACACATATTATTTACATAAGTAGAAAAAAAATATAAGCAAAGCATCAAGTTCACTGCCAAAGATGTCCACATCAACAAGCAGTGCATTCATCAGCCGAACAGCCCTTGCGACTGGAGATTCAAAAGACCTACGTGACAAACAAGTTTTGACAAATAAAATTGATTTGTCTTGGTTACGACCGCGTAGAACTGGGAGCATGCAAACTTAAAGTTTCAATGATGTCAGGGTTATCAACTCGGCCCTGAAGAAGAAGAGAAATATCATTATTTGGCGTATATTTCGGTATTTCGTTTTACCATGATAATAAATATTCAAACCTTATGATTATCCATTAATCATTTTTTCAAATCTATTGAGGAGTTGCTGGAAGGAAAAAAATAGTATATTTAGGAGTGCAAAAGGTTAATACTTATTGTTTATATTTTGAATGTACAAAAAACTTATGTGTGTTATTATTTGAATGAACAAACCGTATAAAGCAATAGATTCCTATTAATTCAGCTACTTCTTTTAGCAAAAAATAAAACACAGTGAATTAGAAATAGTAAAGAGTTCATCAAATACTAATGGAAACAACGATCGCTTCTAACAAAACAGTAATCTTCTACTAAATGTATTGGATGAATTATTGGTTGCCACTAGAGAATCCAATTCGAGTATCGAAAACTCAATACTCGAGAATACTCGTCCAGTTTTCAAGTATTCGATACTCGTAATTTATAAATGAAGATGTATTTCCAAATTTGATGTACTTATATAAAAAATAGAAATATAATGTTTATCCGTTGAGTTTAACTGAGTCTTTTACTGTCAGGTGATATATATTTTTTGTTATATAAATTGTTTTGCGGTCGACAACGTTATGCGAGAATTTCTTCTGTTACTTTTGTTTTAGATCCTGCTGACTTATCTTATCAATGTCAAGTTTATGATGACGAAAGTCTATTATTTTTAAAATGTATTTTTATAAATTGAAATAAATGTATTAATGAAATTAAATAATCATATGTATCATCTATTTATAATAGGGCTGTGAGTCGTTATAAAAGTTTGACAAAACATTGACCAAAAACACGACTCCGACTAAAAAAAGTTTAATTTGGTCACTTTTTTTTCCTAATTTTCCTATTTATGTGTATTCAATAAAATATCAACCAACCAATCCAGCCAATTATATGCAAAAATAAAATGATCAAACTTTTCAAAATTTCCGACTCCGGCCAAAACGCCGCGACGACAATGACTCTGACTCCGACTCCGGCCAAAAAACCCCGATTCCACAGCCCTGATTTATATACACAAAATTGAATTAAGAATATACATTTTGATACATTTGAAACTACTCGAGTATTTTAAAATTGTACTACTCGATACTCGAGTAGTTGAGATGTCGAATAATGGGAGTCTCTAGTTGCCACAGACCCGTCTTTGCGTTGCAATTTCGTAAACAAACATTTCAAGTAGAATGGTCTCGCGTACTTTCGATTACAAATGCTTCCGTGCGGGAAAGAATAGAAACACAATTCAATACCATCAATCTAAATGTAAAGTGACTTCGAACAACTAATGTTTCTCTCGACAAGTAACAGAATGCAAAATGGCAAAAAAAACATTTGATTTTGGAGCGCTCGGTTGAATAACTCCCATTTCATCTCAGAGGCGTTGTAGCTTTTACGCATAAATTTATATACTTTAATCTGGGTCTTGATTCATTGTAGGGCTTTAAAAATTTCGGTAATCTACAGTCCTTTACAACATTTCCGAATCGAGTGAATTATTGTTTTTAAATAAAAGAAGGAATTTGAATTTGGAATTACAACTTGTCTTTTTTATAAGAAAAATTTTCAACTTGAAAAAATAAAAGAATATTTGTTATCTGTCACCTGCACTACACTTGGTATCAGGAATTAAAATTAAATAATTTCCTTATTTTATTAGTGTGGACTAAGAATAACTCCATTATTATAAGGTTAAAATATATGAGTATTTATTAATTATCTTTCTAATGAACAAACCGATATAAGTACGTCACCATTACTGAAACCACCACAATAATCTCACACAATTATGCACCATCATTACGATGTACATATGTATTTTTTTTATCAATTATAAATTTTGTGACACTATCTATTTTTTAAATTATCAAATTGAATACATAAATATTTTAAAACATACCTCTGACGATGGCATGGAGACCGAATTAACTGACAACTAAATAGTTTAATTCTTTAATATTTTTGCCTTATTTATCTGATCTATGGAAATTGATATTAATCAACAAAGTCATGTCTCTTTTCATTTGCATATTTCACATTATTACTACCATATTTGATAGGATTGATCATGAGTGTATGTCGCTTTGCGTTATATTAAAATCTGCACTGTAAATCTGAACATAAATTTAAAATCACCTTTCACCTTTCACACTAACTCTAATTTTATTTGACATAATATTTCAATTATTTATTCAAGAAAACAACTACGAGCATTTAATGATCCTTTAATAAAGTTTTATTTATGTGCACGCCAATCTTACAATGCAATTGTTTTAAAACGATCAATTATTTATATGTATCTACACTTCCTTTTCATTTCAATCATTTATTGCTCGATGTTGTATGAAACATTGAATAATTATTTGGAAAACAATTCATATTGTTCATAAAATAAACAGTTAAAAATCGACTTGCTTATTGAATATTTTCTATTCCAATAGTGTTTAAAAAAAATGAAAATTTTCATTTTTTTCATCACAGTGTCCCATTTCAAATCATATCTGATTCCATGTAAAGCAAAAAAGAGTAGCTAGTACTATTTATTGATTTTCATAAGTTAACCGTTGACTGCTTACGTCTGAGCTGTTGAAAAGGCTGCTCGCGTTGTGTTGAAAGTTGATACTAAAACACGGTAGAGTGTAAACAATGATAATACCACTATGTATTTCATTTTGTATTCAAATATGTTTAATTTAAAATAACTTAAATTATTCCACGTATTGTGTTTACAATTATGACACGTGCTTTGACTCTTTCAGAGGCATCTTCGAACTTACTACCGCAAAGTGTTCTTTAGTTATAAAGCAAGTTGATTCTAATATTTTAAAATAATAAAATTCCAAATGGAGTTTGGGATTTTTCCTTTTTATGGAAAGCAAAGGAAAAGCAAAAAAATATGTTTCATTATTCTGCCAAAAACTATGCCTTTATTTAACACAAGTACTGCTTAAATAATGCATTTTTAAAACTTCTTTTGTTGAAATATACATGCGTTAATAGTGCGTCTCAACAGAAAACAGATTAAAAACATCATTTTTTTTCCAGAATGAGAACTATTCATGTTATCTTATAAGTTTACATTGCTCGCGATATATTACAAATTAAATGACAAGTTTGTTGTGTTTATTATCTTTCTTGGGACTTAATCAAATTTCTAATTAATTTGTCGTGTAACTAAATTAATTAAATCTTTTGAATTAGCGGCATTTGAATATGTATGGGGCGTTGATTCTGCGCTGATTTTGCTTATCCTAAACGAGTTGTTGAGCTGATCGGCATACCTTTAGTGGGCGGCAATCATTTGCAATTCAGAACTGAGGGCGTCAAAGTGGTAGGCGGAATATCTTTAACAACATTTACTCTGTTTGCACCCTGGCGAAGCTACATTTGAAGGCAGTTTATTCAAAGTCTCTTTTGGGAAAATTCCGTATCGATTGCATTTAATAAGATATCGTATTATGGATGATTTTCATTTTAAATATGTGTTTTTAAAGAAAGTCGTCACTTTTGAATATATCTTTGAAATTTTCTTTGTGTGAGATATGAAAAACATTTTCAAAACAAAAATCTTCCACCATTTATGTAAGGATTTATGATTTAGTCCAGTCAATTTATAACAATATTGATTTACACAAATATTTTTTTAAAAAAATCCTCAAAATGAAACTTGATCTTCTCATAACATAGTAAAAAACACGGTCTTTTCTTTTCGAAAAGAACATTCAAATTTAGATATGCTACAACTTCAGACTTTTTATAATTTTTTTTAAATTTTCTTTTGAGCTTTTCCAGCATATTTAAATATGAATGAATAAAATAACGTATTTTTTTAAATACTATATATCGAATTTAAGTCTTTTGAATTTTGTACGTTTTGCTGACGACCCAGTTTTATCTTTTGGCATCTTCAAGCATTTGCAAGTGCACGAATAAACTCGAACCGACTCCCGGATCGTTAGCGACAAAATTATTGGAAATGTACAAAATTCAAACGATTCAAATTTGATATTGAAATTCCATCAATCACCTTCAGTCAAATTCTAAATAAGTAAACATCGCTCTTTGCTATTTCATTCATATTTATTATTGATAATTCTCAATATCAGTTAACTATTTTTATAAAAAATAAACATTTTCAATTCATATTTTCGATGGTTTCGGCGGTAACTTTGTGGAAGTTCATTTTAATATAAAATTTAAAATAACTTTGATTATTCCACGATAGTAAGTCTGAAGATGCCTCTGAAAGAGGCGAAACACTTGTCATAGTCAGTTACACAATACGTGGAATAATCAAAGTTATTTTAAATTTTATATTTTCAATTCAAATTCAATGAACGTTTACGAAATGAATACCATATTAATTTTCATTTTATTCTACTGAAATTGCTTTATTTAGATATCATTTAAATATTGTAAGTCAAATGAAAAACTAAATATAAAAAAATTGTAATATAAAACTATATTCGTTTTTACTGTTTGAATAAAATGCTTTCAAAGTTCGTTTTATTATTTGAGTATAAAAGCATATAAGCGTGTATTAAAGTCATTTATGTTCAAAAGCGCTATAAAAAACAAAATATTCACATAGTTTGACAAGTAATTTATATATATATAAACAAAACATATAGTTTTAGTTATATATCAGCAAAGTATTCATCTCTAAAGCTAAAACTGTATTATTATAGAATTGGAATTCACGTATTATTATTTCATCATTTAAATAAAGACTTAGTTTCATTCATAACAGTATATCAACGAGATGAATATCTTCGTTGTTTCTGATCACTTCAGCGTACATAATTGAAATTCTGCTTCAAACTTACAGTGAATTCGAGCAGTCTAGAGATGTCAATCGAAGTATCGAGTACCCAACTCTCTCCGTGACTTCCCCCAACTATACAAAGCTGCGATACTCAGCGTACAGAAACTTTATACTTTTAATTAAAGAGAGTGTAGTTTTAAAGGACAGATGCGTTTTTGCTGTCAGTGCAATACAGGTTGCAATATAAGTACCAGTTTTAATTAACGTGTGAACTATATAACCACTTCTGGGCCATATGACCACTGGTGGCCGCCTCGTGTGGACGTCGCGAATACCGTCACAAATATATAACAAAATCTTCCAGTTAGAAATCTTATGACCTTTGTATAACTAGTGACATCTACATATATTTGGGTGAACAAGTTGGTTGTCCCACCACCCATCCGTTATGTGTGTGCAGCCGTTTTTCACAGCCGCCTTCCATAACGCTATACGATCAAGAAAAGAAACGAATTTACTCGAGACAGAGCTGCAGGGACTGAAAAATGCACTAAGGTTTTAGAAAGAGAATGACATCTATAAAAAAATGGTTCTTGTGTCATCAGTCAATCTAATTTGAAGGAAAAAATATTTTTTAGAATTCGAGATATAGATGTAACTAAAGCCATCACTTTTCTCATTACTGAAGCCGTCAAACTTATTTTTGTACTTCTTCTTCATATTTTATAAAGACCAAAACTGTTTTTTTCCTGTTGTGTTGATTTCTATAAAATATAAACAATTAGTAAGAAAATTCTATATTTTGCTTTGTACTAATAATTACATCAAACTTCTTAACACATTGGCTACGGGGAACGTAGAATACGCGTCGTTTTTTTATATGTTTCGATTACTCCCGTAGTCAATGTGCTAAAAAATATAATTATTATGTGTTGACAGTGAATACATATTAAAGTGACCAATGACGCTATACTTTCTGTCTTAATTAAGAAATATAAATTAAAAAAGCGTTTAACGTCCTCATTAGTTGATAATGCTTGCGATTAACAAAATATTTACTGATTCTAATAAATCTAATGTGGAATAAGTACAGAAAATGTGTACATAGTTTTGATTATATAATTATGTGTATTTGATTACATGGCATTCTTTTGTTTGTTTTGATATGGCTTCATCAGCTTATTATAGAATATCTACGATGCTTGAACTTCGATCCCGCCCATATGATTCTTAGAACGGAATGTACTGAAAGTAATTGGCTATCAATAAGTACTTTGATAGCCAGATACTTTATCTTTACTGTTATCCCGTACCGTATGGCATATTTTGAGTGAATGAATAAACAAAAAAAAATCACAGTACAATTTTTTTGATTCGTTTGATTTCTTTCGTGAGTTTTTTCGCTAACGGCCTAAGTTTCACATTTTGAAATCTTCAAGCATTTCAAGTGCACAAATAAACTTTAATTGCCGCGTATTAACAACACTTAACTTCAACTCTAATTAACTCTAGAGTTTAGTCAATCCTGCTGTTCTAGCAATGTTGAAATAATTTAGTATTTCGAGTGACAAAACTCATGGATAAGTAAGATCATAATCTAGGTGGCAATAAATAGTTTGTTTAATTAATTTACTAGAAGTCATTTCAGAAAAATAAATATACCACAAACACCTTTGTCGAATATTTTCGATGGTTTCGGCGGTAACTTTGTGGAAGTTCATTTTAATATAAAATTTAAAATAACTTTGATTATTCCACGTATTGTGTAACTAACTGTGACACGTGTTTCGCCTCTTTTTAATCAGACTAGTAATGTAGAAATACTCCACCGAGTAAATAAAAAAGGTTTAAAGATGAATAGTCTAGAATTTTTAGAAATAAATAAAACTCTTAATAAAAAAGATATATTATTAAATAATATTCTTAACAGGACAGGATGCTCGCCTCTGTTAACATTATTCCCAATTCAAAAGAGTAATCACCCAACCTAACTGATTGATTGCAGCTCATTAGTTCATAGTTTATTAGTTTGTAATGTTTAACGTCATTAGAAATATATTTGTTTGCTTTGTTTTGATTCTATAACCCTCTCTTGCGTCTCTTAAAAAGGAAAAATCCCAATCTAATTGATTGAGTGATTGCACCTTATAAGTATCATTATGTTATTGCATTGTTTTGATTCTATCACCCCCTTCCTTGTTTCCTTTAGAAGGAAAAAAACCCGTAATCCATTTTGTAATTTCATAATTTAAAATGTTAAAATGTTAGAATTTATCTTGCTTCATTACTTAAGCAAACTTTGCGATAGTAAGTCTGAAGATGCCTCTGAAAGAGGCGAAACACGTGTCACAGTTAGTTACACAATACGTGGAATAATCAAAGTTATTTTAAATTTTATATTACCTTTGTCGAAGATCGTTATTTGATTTTTTATGAATTTAATATGTGGAATTATTTTTATGATCATTGAATCGTTACTTAATTATTGCATTGCTTTTTATAGCTCACGTGTTTGACATCTCTATTTGCCATCTCAAATATTATAAAAGCTCTCAGCGTATCAACAATTCATGCTTGAAAAGATACGAAACACCACTTGCTAAGGTGAGAACCTTATCGTGGAACAAAAGAAAATTGTCTGTGAACCTCTTAATCTATACTTAGAAGAATTGAAATGAAATGAAGCATGCCAAGTGTAGTTTATTAAGCAAATACAAACATAAATCTACATAGTTAAAAAAACTTTTTCTTGCGATTTACTGTTGACGCTAATTTACTAATTGTATGAATGTCATTATTAATCTTTTCACATTTTACTGGCAAAAAACATTATGTTAAAAATACGCATTTTGGTGTTCGAATTCTCCATTACACCATTCAAATACATAAATGTACGGTTTTCGATAAGATCTATTATTTACCATTAATTTTTGTTTCAGGAAACAAAAATTTGGTAAGGAAACTGTCCTTTATTTCATAATCTGACAGGTTGGTAAGAGGTCATGTCAAATATTCATTTCTTTCAATGACTCTCTACTTGTATCTAATTTCAGTTTTCGGAACAGCGCTTGGAATCACATTTAACATTTAACCTTTTTTTATTATACAATCATTTAAACCTGTTATGGTTTATACATGCCTAGTGATTAAATTAGCCAAACTAAGAATCAAACAAATAATAATCACGGCGAAGGCATTAGATCCTTTATCTATAAAGTTTTATGCATTTGCATGAATCTCTTCAAAAGTAATTAATAATATTTGTGGAGCATATTGCAAGAAGTGTCACTGTCAAATATATCAATAATAAAGACCGATGTTTGTTTTTAAAGATATTTCGTCGATGTGTTTCTGAAAGTTTATTGAAATTTACTGTATATGTTTAGTCTAGTAAAGTGGTGATTTTCGTACTATCAAAACTTCTTATCAAAACACTTCTTACACTAATAAAAATATTTTAACACAATGAAAAAATAGTGTTTAAAACTCTTTCGCCATCGTCTGAACTTGTTCTGTCGATGACGTAAACCGAAATATCTATCGACAATATAATATATAACTTCTGTAGAACAAAAAAATACTTGGCTATTTTTTCACCGTGTAATAAAGGACTTTTTATTAATTGCTTATTCAATCAATATTTTAATACTTTGTGAACATAGACATATATTGGATAAAAGTATGGTGCAACATTATTTTAAATCAAATGTCATTTATAGCATAAAGGCGCAAATTTATATACAACTAAAATATCAATATTGAGCCACAAATTTGTCAATGCGTTTACCTTACTCTGAAAAGGTTTTTATTGACATTTAGGCCTCAAATGACTTTTTGATCCGGAAAAGCTTGTATTTACCGCATTCTATCATATATATGAATTTCAGAATTATTATTATTATTATTATTATTTTTTTAATAAATAAAATATTTGGCATAGCTTGCGCCAATGCGCCAAATATTCTGAGTTGTGAAAGAATTACACGATTAACTCGGGTGAATAATGTATCAGTTAACAACGCAATTTCAATTGAAAAAAATCTAACCTTGCCGGGGATTGAACCTGGGCCCCCCGATGTATCTGCACTAGACCACAGGGACCGACGGATTTTTCCATGGTTGAATAATTTGCATCTGCACACTTTTTTTACTAAATTTATTTGACATTGTTCTAAGATTGTCATCACTATTTTCATCATTAGATCTTTAAGGTCATTATTTCTCATCAAGAGTTGTCAAAAAATTTGCTGAAAATAAGTAATTTGAAATATTTTTACTTGCTCATTGTTACAAGTGAATTTTAATCAATCGAAACTTCAAACGCTCACATCTCAAAACAGTGTCAAGAGCAGTAGAACCTTTTGAAAGGAAGGTGTTTAATGGCAATTTGTGATTGATAAAGTATTTAAAAAAACCATCTCTTAATATAATTGATTTCATGGTACACTTACAGCCCTATATAGTCTATACTCTATAGTGGACATGCGTCCAAAGTATCGTACCACATATTTCATCTGACAGCGGAAGAGCTTTGGAGGACGGTCACAAATTGTTTTCATACTAAGCCTCTAACAATAAACAAGAGTCTCCATATACATTTAATTAAGAATTATAATTTACATTGTCGTAGCATATGCGTATCTACGGGTCTACGACGAAGAAATATTGTTTAATTAGAATATGATTAAGTACTTATAGCTTTATCAATATCATATTATATTTTTCAAACTTTTGACCAGGGCTGTGGAGTTGTTCAAAAAAAATATGAGTCTGACTCCAGCATTTACCAAAAATACGATTCCAACTAGAAAAGGTTTAATTGCGTCACGTTTTTCTCCTACATTTCTTATAGGTATATGTGTATTCAAATATATATAAACCAACCAATCCGGCCAATAAACAAATTCGACATATTACAAGCAAAAATAATAAGTTCAAGCTTTTCAAAATTTTCGACTCCGATTCCTACCAAAAACCCCCGTCTCCATGAATCCGACTCCGACTCCACAGCCCTGCTTTTGACACATCACGTCGTTGTTTTTAGCGTCAAAAGTTCCACTAGGGTTAGCAAATAGTTGTATTTTTAATCATAAAAAAGACAAATATAATAAATGAGTGTTAAGTAGCATTATTAATGTTTGCGATGTCTGAATTCTAAGCCACCATATGTATTTTTATTAATTTAAATAAAGCAAGAACAGTTAATAAAGCACGATAAAATATTGGACCATCCAAATTTTTGGCATGTGCTTTCGGGTTGTTGTGTTCAGGAATGGACCTCTTTATGATGCCACGCTTCGTGACTTTTTGGGGGGCAGTGCAAGCAACTCTACTTTTGTCATACGAGTTATGAGTTTCCGCTTCGCCTTACAGCATCTTTAGGCATTTGAAGTGCATGAATGAACCTAAACTGACGCGTAGTAAACAGTTTGTATCGTTTTTTACTATTTAAAAATAAAATTAGATCACTAAGTTTAATTGTTATTAACGTACTCATCAATAATAGATGAATTAGCAAAAGTTTTGATGCTAATGAGTTTCAACAAATTATGATAGTATCGTAAATAGTTATTACCAGCTAATAGCCTGGAAATGCCTACCTATATAATTGGTGGGTTCTATCCGATATCTTATTAAAGAATCGACTTATTCCAATAACAAGCGTTTGAATCTCTTATTATTGATACTTATTTTAAATGATATATGAATGTTGAGTTTGGTAGATAAAGTTGCCCATTTAAAATTGGCGAACTATAAAGCTGTGTCACATTTATTTCTAATATTTCCTGATAAATTACATGTGCTCTGAGTCAGCAAAAAGGAAATTTATTCATTTAAAAAATGTGTATTTGTACATAACTATAATACTGTGACAGTGCATTATAATTTTGGCAAGAATTTCTTTCTATCAAGAATTGATATCAGTGAATTTAATACAGTATATTAAATATCATTTAGCTAATATACAAATATTAATATTTTCATTTTTACAAGCACCGCCATTCATAATGTAAATATCCTAACATTTTTTTTTCTTTCGTGTTATTTCTAAACAAAAGATCACTTCGCTTATCGAGCAAAGTCAAACAATAATAGGTACGTCTATTTTCAGAAACATTATGGAATTATGATAAAAGAAGCTGAAAAAAAATATTCCTGTTTCGTTACAAAGAAAATGAAAGGAAATTGAAAGCTTCGTTTTTGATTGGGGGATTTTTTATCGTTTTAAGCTTTAGCCAAAGATGTAGGTCGTGATCCAATTATTTGTATTTTATTCTGACAATAAATGGATTAGTGGGCTGTTTTTTTTTTTACAAGAAGCAAACCTCGATCGTCTTTATCAAAGAGCGAAATCGAAAAGTGAAATTTTAAAAGTTGGCTGTTATGATAATTTATTATTATTTGCCTGCTGATTATTTGTTTCTGAATTTCATTTCCAAAATTGTGAATTAGGCTTACAAAAACTGAAAGAAATAAATAACTACTGAGACGACCTTGATTCGGGTTCTCTCGTAAAACAAGAGAAAACCTCCGTCCGTCAATCGAGGAGAGGAATTTAGGGATCGGAGATGGAGAATCAGGATGCTCTTTAATAAAAACGATCTCAGAATGTCAAATTATTAAAGTTCGGTACACAAGTTATATTTAAATTACACACAAGAATAAAACACAGAAGTTATACTCAAAATGACACTAATACTGATTAACAATTGCGAAAAACCGATACTAGGGACTGTACGCGATTAAAAAATACTCGAAGGAGGATACCTCGACCAATCTTGCAAACAAGTGCACTCGAGGAGTTTAAAACTCTAACTGCTGTAAAAAAAGCGGTTCTTGTAGGTAGAAGACCGTTGGAACAAAAGATCGTTAAAAACGTCAAGCGAGATAAGCAATTTTATTTATGGGTTATTGCACTTAACATGAGATATCGTGCACTCGGAGTGACACAGCCAGAGACATTTGGGAGCGAGCCGCCCGTATTACAAGAATGAATTTATTTCCTGATATCTTAAATACGGTTGTAAACTCATTGACTGAGGCGAACAAAAGATCGTTCGAGAGAGTGCTGATGTCCTACCATACTAGGAGGTGTCACTACATATTGTTTAATTATTAGATCAGGTGGTTAGTGGTTAGTGGTCAATTACCAAGAAAATTAGTCAAGAAAACAATTCATCTGACGTATCAATTCAAAAGGGCATGTTTTTAATGGGTCAGTAACTAATTCAAGTTTTGGTCAGTTAAATAAATAAATGGTCAGCTAAAAATCAAAATGGTCAGTTAATATTATAAACGGTCAGTTGTCATTGTATCAGTTTGAATGTGGTCAGTTATTAAAGAAAACGGTCAGTTGTATATTTTAATGGTTATTTATTTATTAAAAACGGTGAGTATTTAATTTAAATGGTGTGATTTAAGTGTTAGTTTGACAGCTTGTGAATTTTATCAAATATGGTCGTGATGACATGTTCTTTTTATTTTAACTGACCATTTATTATTTTTAACTGACCGTTTTAAGTATTTATAACTGACCATTTATCGAATTAGAAGCTGACCAAATAATTAGTAGTCAATTCAAAAAAGTGCTCTCAATTAGGTTTAAATTTTCACAACCAATATTGAAGTATAATGCATATGAAGTAGAAAAAATTAAATGTAATCGATTCATTTAAATATAATATAATTGACAAATTTGTGTGTTTTCAATCCTCACTTTTAACTGAGCAATATTTTTTGCAACGTAATGTTTTGTAAAAAATGTTCTAGTTCTTTTAAATATAATACAATATAAAATATGACGTACATATAATACTCAATTTATGGTCGAATTGTTGGCAAAATTTCTTTTAGGTCAAAGAAATTAATCATTATTTGAGTTTATAAAAAAAATCATAAATAAAAAGTTCGATTAAGTCACAATATAAATACACCTTTGCCAGACCACATCGAATTATTAAAAATTTGGTCAAAATAATATATTTATTATATTCCTACCAGATATCAGTTGACTCTATTCCAAACTCAAAAGATATCTTACACTTTCCATAAGAAAAACTTTTACAATCAAAATAATCATGAAACAAATTCTAAGAGTTAGTGATTACTTTTACTCAACTTAAACTTTAGGTAAAGTCCACAAGGGGCGGATATTCTTTGTCATATTATTATTTGTAACTTTCGTAATTTTTTTTTCTTGATAATATTATAATAGGTATTTTTTGTTGATTTTTATAAAACATGGAGCAATTTTATAGTATTGTAAGTTTACATGGCATACTTTTTTTGTAAGTTTTCCATGACACAAACGGCTTCTTTTATTTGTATACAAAACAAGAAAGGTCGTTTTTAACCCATAAGTTTCCGGTAGGTATTATAACGGTCGTACGCCTAAGGCCACAATTTTCATCATAAAAAGACAGACTACTTAAGGATGCTTTTTTTTATTATTGATAAAACATTGATTATAATACAAAATATGTCAACTGTAAGTATAGGACTGTGATTCTAAGAGATTTCGCTATGTGTATAAAATGTTTGATTTATAATAATTTTTGATGTTGTCCAGTAGTAGTGGGTGTTAATTGGACCGTTTATATACGTTCATTTTTTATAGCTGGTACTACATTCACGGAACTATAAGCCATATTTATACGTTTGTGGCATACAACCGGTTAAAAATTCTTATATTGTTACTAAATAAAGTATGAGAGATTCTGAGAAAGTGATTTGTACCAAGTTTTTGTACTTTCTATCAAAGTTTTAGTCTAAAAGGAAAGAGATTTTACAAACATTTAAAAGAAAAAAAACTAGTTCCTTTGTCACGCAATATTCTTTTCAGCAAATTAATGATAAAATCATTTGGCAAGGAAATTGCTAGTCGGTGACGCAACGTTTTAATTTCAAGATGTTTTGAAGATTTTATTGGGTGATTGACAAGCTTCTAAAGATAAAAGCGGTTTTTAGTTATGAACGCCACTAGATATAAAATAATATTTTACGTAATGTGTCAAAGGGACATATTTATAATTAAGTATTTCGACTGAGGGTGCTTGATGGAATTTCAATATCAAATTTGAATTTTTTGAATTTTGTACTTTTCCATGAGTTTTGTCGCTAACGACCCGGGTTTCGCCTTTCGGCATCTTCAGGCATTCCAAGTGCACGGATGTACTTGAACTGACGCGTAGTAAACAGTTTGTATCGTTTATATACAAAAATATAAGTAGATCACTAAGTTAATAGGTTATTAAAATGTAAATTAGCGTCCTATCCGACCTCTCGTTAATGAGTTGACTGATTTCAAGCCTTTATTATTATATTACATTAATGATAGTAAGTGAATTGATATTTAATAATAGCAAGTGCTTGAATTTTAAATAAATGACAATAAATTAAAAATAACAATTATTTAAAAGGGTACAACAATGGCGAACTAGGCAAATAAAGTTGCTCGTTCAAAAATGGCAGACCGTTGAGCTGAGCTCGATTAATCTCTAAGATTAAATATTCTTATGTTATCATCTGGTCATTAATATTTTCAAAAATCCCCGTAATTATAACAAACCCACTTAAATCATTGAAACTTGTATTCATTCAAATTTCGCTAATTTACATTTTAATAACCTTTTAACTTAGTGATCTACTTATATTTTTGTATATAAACGATACAAACTGTTTACTGCGCGTCAGTTCAAGTACATCCGTGCACTTGGAATGCCTGAAGATGCCGAAAGGCGAAACCCGGGTCGTTAGTGACAAAACTCATGGAAAAGTACAAAATTCAAATTTGGACATATTTATACAAGAAATGGATACAGAGATATTTCAATGCGTATTAAGCACTATCATAGCTCCACTAAACCTTCACAAAACACGTTAAAATAAATAACTTTTTGAATTTAGCAAATAGATAAGAAAGCAATTATCGTTTTTTATGATAATGATAAATAAATTCTATCTGTTAAAAAATTAAAAAGATTAAAATATTACTGGTGAAACCTTTTTTATGGCTCTCCTGAAATGTGCAGATTTGTTAGGTTTCTCTGTTTCTTGGGCCTTAAACATCTGTAGAAATTATGGCTTCATATTAGAATACATAAATCAATAAAAAAAAAAAAAAGTAATGAAAAAATGTTCACTCGTTAGTTGATGTAAAAAAATATAGATTCGATCAAGTCAATTTATTTAAATTTTAAACGATTGGATGGTAAGTCGCTTTGAACATTAGACTACATGACTGAGATAACTAACTCAATTGAAGTATAGTGCTAGAACTAGGGTAAGTGACAAACCCTTGAACCAAATTCAAAGACACTTTTTTATGTTCATATATCGAATAAAGTTTCCGGATTCTCAGTTATTTGGGATCGACCGTATATGCTTGACTGAAAAATGGCAAGAAAATAAAATACCAATATGTCAGCATATTCCCCTTTCCAAGAAATTTGCATATCGATATTATATTATAATAATATTTATTTGATATTTTATGGGTATGCAAAAAGCGGAAATATAAATCTCGCTGATCTGCATTGAACCCAGCGTAGCAAAAAGTAAATATATGAAGGAAATTCGTTTTATTTCGTGTGTATTTTTGGCACAAAATTGTGGAGAATCTAGGGGTGAATATGCAAAAAATCAACCGGAAGTTTTTTATATTTGCTCGAATCGTTTTCACGCTGTTAAGCAAATACTTTGTCACGTTGTATTATAAAGCGATCGCCGTAGCCGAATAGTTCAGAAAAAGTTTCCTTCTTCCATACATATGTGTATCAATATAATATGTATAATTTTATCGATGGAAATATTTGCCAATATTTGTTTCAATAAAAATAATGATCATTTGTAATTAATTGATTGTTGATGTAATAGCTTGCATTGCTAAGAGGTCTTCAACATATGATTACAGAGCTGTGGAGTCGAAGTTGGAGTCGGGTCGTCGCGGCGTTTTGGCCGGAGTCGTACTCGGAGTCTGAAATTTTGAAAAGTTCAAACTTTTTATTTTAGCATTTAGTATGTCAAATTTGACTTTTGGCCGCATTGATAGGGTTTATATTTATTTGAATACACGTAAATAGAAAAATTAGGTAAAAAAAGTAACGATATTAACCTGTTTTTAGTCGGAGTCGGAGTCGTGGTTTTGGTAAATGCTGGAGTCGGAGTAGGACTTTTTTAGACCGAATCTACAGCCCTGTTTGATTATAGTCTATTTTGCTTAAATTTAATTGCTTAGTTGTAATACCAATCGTTTGTCATACCTTATAATTCTTGCATAAATTTTGAATAAATATCACTGTATCATTGTATATTTCAGTTGAGCGAAACCGGTGCTGGTCCAAATGAAATTTTATGTGCAACAGATACTCAAAATGTTTTATTACTTTTATTATAATGCAATTCCACCAAGTATAGACAGTGAATACCTTAAAATTGATATTTATTTCAATCTTACTTCTCTCATTTCATTCTATTTAAGAATTTTAAAGCCTATAGAAAACTGCTCTAAGGCATAAATGTCTCATCAAATCTTTAAGATGTGGCATTTAGTCAAGCTTAATCGCTTTGTCTGTATTGTCTTTAAAATAAGTGTGAATAAACAAATAACTGTCTGTGGGTGACCGAAGTTTTCGTTATAAAATTCTTATGATATAAACTACACTATTATTCCATATGCTTCATACTTAAAGGAGACATGATAAATAAATGAAAGGAAAAAAAAACAGTTCTTTATAAATTCGTGCCGTTCAAATACTCTACTTTAATGGATCTTTATGACTTTCAATGGAGGATTCAGATATTTCAAAAAAAATGCTGATCTAATCGTAAACAATTAAATACTTCAGACGAAGCAATATTACATTAATCGTTATGCCAATCGGGTTGTACTAAAATTGAGTTTTCTTACATAAAAAACTACATGCTTAATGTCAGTTTCTGTGTTCTAGATAATCTAGAGGTAAAGCCCTTGAAATTAGGTGTCACACATAGATTTAAGTGTACCCACTATTCACGAGTTCGTTCGTGAGACGACTAAAAAGTTTCATAAGGCTGTGGGCCTTCACTGTAACCCGACAATCTCTTGCCTGCAAAAGTATGACAAGAAGGCATCAGAGAATCAATATAAACCAAAAGCTATTCTTCTCGATGACCTTCCGTAGGTAGAGACGAAATAGTAAGCTGACTTCTTCAACTGTAGCGATCGCGCCCTCCTGTCGGCAGTGATGGGAAGGGAATGCAAACAAATAAAAATTTAAAGTTAAAAACATTTAGAGACGATGGAGGCTGGAGAGAATCTTTGGCGCTAACACGCCTTAGAACTTTATGATCCGTCAAGTTGATGAAAAAAAGGTGGGAAATATCAAGGTTAGATTTTGACGCATTGACATTAGTTGAGTTTTTTAAATATAACAAATATATATGTCGGTACATTTTCGAAAAAACTCTCTAAAAACGTCTGCATAAAGACTAATAAATGGTCCTTGAGAAAATTAAGCAGAATAATTTGGTTTCATCTTTGAATCTTTAATTTAAATTTAAAATTATACTGATTGAAAGTTGAGCTTAAAGCTTAATTGAAAATTTAAATTTTGAATTGCTCCGCACGAGTGAAAGAAGAAACCAACTAGATAAAGCAGCAGACAATAATACCAATTGTTGAAGAATTTTTAAAAGCATAAAGCAAGATAAAAAAACGTGACCATGTTTGGATGACTTTGCTCCCTATTTATTTTCATATCAATTCTTGAAATTTCACTTGTTGTATTCGATAAACATTTGATAACATTGGAAAATGTTTTTTTAGGGTGGCAAAAAAATAGTACGATTTTCAGAATATGCTTTCCTTGAGTCCATCTTAATATCAAGAATATTGAGCTTCATTTTTGTTTAATTAAATGTGATGCAATTTTTACTCAAATAAAATGAATTTCTTGCAAATTAATTTAAGTAAAAATTAACACATTCAATACGCATATCGTACTTAAAGATATTCGCAAATAGTTCAAACATCTTCGGGCATTTCAAGTGCACGAATGAAATTGAACGACGAGCGATAAACTCGAGCTGCCGTGTTTTCAGTGCTAAAATTTGTGGAAAAGTGCAAAATTTAAACGGACTAGATGTAATATTTAAATCCCATCAAGCACTTTTAATCGAAGTCCTCAATTATCACTTGAGTATTTTTTTGTGATTATAGAAACCTTATGCCATCTGTTTTGAAATTTAAAGAGCCTTAACGATTTTAAACGATGTCGACATATTTCACATTGACGTGAGTGAGTTCAGATGAGTACTAGCCTTTTTGAATTATAAGCAGGGCTGTGGAGTAGGAGTCGGAGTCATCGCGGCGATTTGGCCGGAGTCGTACTCAAAGTCGGAAATTTTGAAAAGTTTGAACTTTTTATTTTTGCATTTTATATGTCAAATTTTGGTTTTTATTGCATTGATAGGGTTGATAGTTAATTGAGTACACATAAATAGGAAAATTAGGGGAAAAAAGTGACGATATTGAACTTTTTTGGTCGGAGTCGGAGTCGGAGTCTTGGTTTTGGTAAATGCTGTAGACGGAGTCGGACTTTTTTTCACCGACTCCACAGCCCTACCCTGATTACAAGTTGATTCTGTCGGAACTCATTCGGTTAACTTTTTTGCCAATTTTCAACGTATTTGTTTTCTCTCTTCTCCGATGACTAAAATGTTTTATTTTTTTCACATTGCAAAAGCAATAAACTTTTAATTTTTGTAATGTAAATACATATACATACATACTTATATAAACAAATAAATATTTCAGTTCTCAGAGAAACGAAATTTCATGATAACAAATTATAATAACGTTACACAAGACACATACTTTATTTCCAACTATAGCCTACAGTCCAATACGAGCTTTTCCTAATCCACGTTTCGCAAAAATATTTTTCTCACTAAAGTATCTGACCTTATACCATATCATTGTTTGGAGAAATAAAACGATAGAATCAATCTCCACTTAGATGTTATACATATACTCGCTGTGAAAACTTCCCTGAGCAAACATATTTTTTTTGCCTCATTCGGAAGACAAATCTAGAAAGAAATCCGTAAATAACGCGCGTATCAAAAACAATGCGCCACTCCTCTGTGAAAGGGTAGTCTCAATAATAACACTATCGTGACCCTATTCTTACATTTCGCTGGCCGATCACGTCCCGTCGCTCCAGTCGTTGAAAAAGTTTTGCTTGGACTTAGCGGAAGAAGGGAAACTTTCGCCGTACAAGATTAAAAGGCTTTGCGGCTGTGTGAAAAAGCTGCACGCTCTGATTTCACTCACCCCCCGCGTTAAAGCTTACTTTATTTTTTAGGCTTACGAGAAGTTAATGCTCCGCTCTGGGGTCGATTGTGATTAATACTGGCTTTCAGTATCGGTCGATGACTTATAAAAGGACTTATTTCCCCTAAGTGACTATTATTTATTATTCCACATTGACATAAATACACCAACTTATTGTTTTATTTTGCTTTTGTTTTGTATACGTTATGCCAAATAACAATAGCTTCGTGGATACTAAGCCACACATTGGTCACAGTTAATCACTTGAAAGAACATATCGGCTGCAACGTCAAAATTGCAAACAAATAATTTTGGCCTCCATTACTGATTTTAGTCATTAAAAACAACAATCAGAGCTTTTATTTATAAGAAAAAATATCATATTACAAAAGAACAATTTATTTTATTAATTTTTAGTTACTGTATTTCTTTGTTTTATGTTAGAAATCTTTAATAAAAAGCCTATCTTCATTTTAATATTATTAATATTTTAAAAATCCTAATACATAACCTTTTATTTTTTAATATCTTTTTAGTAGTGCAGTGTTGAAATCACAAAACACATTGCATGAGTTCATCAATTTTAAATGCAATGATGCGAGGCAAAAATGCGTGTTTGCTTTTGTTTTATATACAACTAGTATTGCTACCCGGCTTCGCTCGGTAAAAATAAAATAACAATCCATTAAAATCGTTAAATCATTAAATCATTAAATATTTAATTAAAATCAAGTTGCTAATCTAATTTGATGTCAAAGAAATGTCAAATAATACCTTCACGTAAATAATAAACATTTTTATTAATAATAAAAGCCGGGAAAAGTTAAATAGTTAGTAGTAAATTAGTCTTCTACTGAGAAGACTAATTTATTACATTTTGACTAAATGTCTTCGCCGATAAAAATTCAAACATATTTTCTTTCATATTCGTTCTTATGGCAAATTAATGACCAAAATGCAAAAGGAATTACAGACCCAAAGACATACATACGCCGTTTCGGTCTTATATATAAGATAATACAAATTGCATTAATATATGTAGCATAATGCTGTATTTCTACAGTTGCAGTTTATGTAAGCAATTCCGAAACAAAGACAAATAATGTATAAAAGAATATTTTCATTTCAACACAACTCTTCGTTAATTGCTTTTGGTATCTGATACGTTATTTTTCATTTGAATGTCAATTAGTGTAAGCACATTTTTCCATACCGTTAGCATTGTGTGAAAAAACCTAGAAATAAAAACTCATTCAGATAATAAACGTGTAGGCTTAAATTTTTTTAAATATTTAAAAATACTTCATTTGTATTTTGACATAGTGTTTACTATATACATATGTGTGTAATAAATAGAGATTAAATAACAATTAACGTTTACGTGTGAATTTGTCTATAGAGTGTATGAGAAAGGATACGAGAGCATTTAGTAAGTAGACCGAAGACATTAATTTGATGAAGTAACTTTCTTCTTTTCATGAAAAATTGAATATGTTTTAAAAAAAATAACTCTGAATACGTCACACAGTCAAAAATCAATAAATTAACTGTAACTTGTAACAGTAACTATTCATTTTTTTGATTTTACTACTTTTTATTACTTAAACTTATTTAAATTCTTTCATGTGACGTAGGTATGGTTTCAACAGAAAGAGATTATGTAGGAGGCACCCTGTCTAGCAAAGGGTATATAAGCTATCTCTAATACACGTTTTAAACATAGTTCTGACGAAGGCGTAAGCCGAAATAGCTATCAACAAATATATAAAATAATTTATGTAGAATTAAAATACATTGTTATTTTTCTTTCCGTATTGTAACTTTTCATAATGAATGAAACAGAATTTCAATTTGAAAGTAAAAATCTTCTATTCTATTCTATTTACTTCATTCCAACTACCAGTATATTTGTCCTACGCTACGAAATGCAAATTCGTTTAACCTTTTTTATTCTCAAGATCGTGGCGCAAATGTTTTCAACAGCCAAGTAAAACGTGCCATTTGCCTTATCTCAAGCCCACTATTGACTTGATAACTTTTCTCTTGCTTTTTAGGGTCTCCCAGAAGACAATGAATATTGGCCATCATGAGAAATCTAATTGATGAGATATCTAAAGCTGTATTTACGTTGCTCGTTTTTTGAACACTCAATTAATCACAGAAGAGAATATTTTTGGTTTCTTTGTCGATTTACATCATGATTACTTGGCTAATTACATGTTTTTTTAGGCATTGAAGAATAGAAACTGCCGAAAATTCTTATTTATTATTTCAACTAACGCAGATTTTGAAAAATGTATACGCTTGCTTTAGCGAAATTATATCTTTTACCTACGTGGTCGTAACAAAGACAAATCAATTTTCTTTGTCAAAACTTGTTTGTCACGTAGGTCTTTTGAATCTCCAAAGGGCTATTCGGCTGATAAAAAATTATTATGTTTCTGTTCTGTTTCTTATTTTATGCATGGCGCATTGGCGCTATGTAATGCCATGTATTTTAATAAATAAATTCCATACATATTATATGTACATACAGTAAAACCTCGATATAACTGACTTATTGGGGGGAGGTGGCGTCCGTTAATGCTGAAAGTCCTTTATATAAAAATAGCTTTAAAATAAAGCAAAAACTTTTTTTTGAAAATAAACTGTATTTAGAAAAGGATTCAAAACACGCATAAAATTTTATTTAATTGTTTTCGGACACTCGTCAGTGCTCCGCAACCTTTTTTGATCCGCGGCACACCTACGTGTTTTTCAAATTTTCGCGGCACACAGTATATATTTATATATAAAAATGCGCATATACAGAAATTACACGACTTTCATACACGCAATAAAGGAACTAAATATGATTTTTTTAGTCTTTTATGCAAGCAAATAAAAAATATTCATCAATTGATTGAATTGGTAGAAACTTACTAGAACTCCATTAAAACATGGTGCTGGCATTTACTTCAAAAATATATAATATCAATTCGAGACATTTAATTCTTAATTATCACAATATAAAATTAGTATTTTAGAGCAGAAGAGAAGATGTGTGTATACATAGTTAAGAAAATGTGTGTTTAAGCAAAATTCCGAAATAACTATAAGGTACCTTATAATTTTTTTAGACTAAAAAAAACGCTACTATTTTACCGTTCTTAAAAATATTCGGTTTTGGGAACAGTATGAAAAATAAGGTATGACAAACAATTGGTAGAACAACTAAGCAAATAAATGAAGCAAATTACATGAAAAATAGACTATAAATAAAAGTTTGAAGACCTCTTAGCAATGCAAACTAATACATCATACATCTTATATTTATATTTATTTGCTTAGTTGTTCTACCAATTGGTTGTCATTCCTTGTTTTTCATACTAAACTTTTTTTTAGATATCACTAAACTTTTGACAAATATGAGCACCGTCCTGTAAATTTTTATGTGGAAAAGTACTAAAAATGTATTATTATTTTTATTTTGTTTAAGCGAAACCGGTCCTGATCAAATTGGCATTTTATGTTTGGAAGAACTCATAACATTATAACACGGGGGAAAAAGCAATGTATTATTTTATTTTTATTTAGTTAGCCGTTTTTAACGCCATTGTCAGAACCATGCTTAGGCATTCTATTGACTTAACTATATGTATTTATGTAGAAAAAGTAAACAATAAATCTTCTCATCTATTCTAACATCCTGATTTTATAATGCAATAATAAAATATTCAATTTGATTTTGAATAGGGAAAACCCGTTAGCCACAAAACTCATGGAAATGTACAAAATTCAAACGATTCAAAATAAATATTGAAATTCCATCAAGCACCTTCAGTTGAAATTCTAAAATATAATAATAATTGTGACAAGTTGATTTTATGTATTCCTTAAAATTAAAGCAAATCTGGGTGTTTATTTAGTGGTAATGAATGTTAATAAGTTCTGTTTTTAAGATTGAAAACATTTACATACTGTGGCTTAAACAAGTGTCAGGATAATAAATAATTTTAGATTCTGTACTCAAAATGATCTATTATTCAATTATTTCACATAAAGAAGTGAAACATTCGATTTTTAAAATTTTGACAGAGTAAATCTATTATATTAATAGATCAAACGGTTTAAATAAAATTCTTTTTCTATAACACTGTACTACTTACTGCATAGTAGAGACTCCAATTCGAGTATCGAGCACTCGATACTCGAGTATAATCGTCCATTTTTCAAGTACTCGATACTCGAGTATTTTGAAAAATACTCAAATAATACTCGTTCGTCGCTTATGAACAACTCTTTCCAAATTTTATTTACTTATTTAAAAAAATATATACAATATTTTACCATTGCATTGCCGAACACGTGGATCAGGTAAAAAAAAATTAAACGGTTCTCCGCTTTGTTGCAGATATAATAAATATTTGATATATATTAAATAAATATATATAAAGATATGACAAAATAAATTCGGACAAATCTTAAATTTAAAACACATTTAAAAATTTAAAAAGTGTGAAGTGCATTTAAATTTATCAATGAAATAAATAAGCTTATTTATTTATTTATCACCTATTTATTTTAAAAAAAAATGTGAATTAATACTATATATTTTGGTACATCTGAAACTACTCGAGTATACTATATTTTTACATTTTAATACTCGATACTCGAGTAGTTGAGATGACGAGTAATTGGAGTCCCTACTGCATAGCATACAGAGAGACTTCGAGCGAAATAATGGCGCTAACTCCCTAACACGTGATATATAATATGTATATAAAATAATTGAGTGAGAAAACTCGAGCTATCTCGTCATACAATGCTCAGTACGAGATGTCGCAGCTATTGTTTCGCAAATACAATTATGTCTTCATATGAACGCTTTCTATTATAACACCAACGGGAACAAGTTTCAAGATTGTATCGCACATGAATTCAGACACCTTTGTTTCCCTAAGAGGTTCACAGGTGGCTCAATTTAGCGCGTCTGGGACTCTCAGCTGTTTGAAAAGCGATCGGGACACCATCTACCATCTACCAAACACTATTACAGCGAATGCATGTCTACTTGTAACAAAAAACCTGAAACTTATTTAAAAAACGAAGACCGATGTGTGTAATTCGTTTCTGATTGGCTGTCGTAGAATTCGTATCTGATTGGCTGTGTATAGATATTCTTTTATTTTCCAATTCAAAAAAATCATGAATTATTTGGAATTCTTTGTTGATTACTTTTTTGTTTTCGTAAAACTGTGATTATAATTATTAATACACGAAGCCGGATGAAACCACTGGTTAGGCGTAATACATGAATATTTTGTATGGAAGTTGTCAAACAAATAATTGCCTTATTTGTGTCAAATAAAATGCTAATATATTTCATTACATGATTGCTTCACGAAAACTCATTTAAAAATATTACCACAGTGAAAAATAGCCATGAACATATTTAAATTCTACAAATACTATTTTATAAAAATATACATAGTTGATAGCTTTGTATTTCGGTTAAGTATATAAAATACGATTACTAAGAATAGTTTGCAATTTTTTCACAGTGATATAGTGGAGTTCTATCAAGTAAATAACCATTTAATCAATATTATAAATAATAACAAATACAAAAATCTGAATCAAAAATCTCGGTTTCTTGGATTTTTTTTAAAACTATTTACCATTTCCATTTTCGATGCCAATGCGAATCATATATACTGCAAGCGGAGCTTATTTCAACAGTAATTTTCAACGAAAACTGCTTGCTACTCGACTTTCTCGTTTTAAAGAGAGTATTCAAAAAAGGAGAGGGCAAGGAAAAGCTTAGTGGTTCCCTCGCTAAGTATTGTTTTATTTGATCTTAAGATTGTGGTAGGGTTGAACAACTGAGTATTAAATTCACATTTTTTGGCTGTTTATAGATTTTTGCGACACAATGTATATTTGACTTCATTACATGGCGGCCAAATCTCTCTTAAAAGACTCCACTGAAACAAGAATTTTGTGCTTAATCGAATATCACTGTTGACTGAATAGATATCAAAAGTTGTGCAACTAATTAAATATATGTACTTTCACAAATGAAATGATAAATTTTTCGAAGCGGTTTTCAAAACCTTACAAATTATAATTTAATATTTCAATTAAAATTTTTGGAAGGCCGACCAGCAAGTTTAAAAGCTAAGAGAAAAAAATAATTTTGTTAAGATTGTCCCAATTTGGTACCGAACCTTTTCGATTTCTGCAATTATACTGAGGCATGTTAATTAAATAGTTGTAATTCGGAAAATTCCGAATCCTTAAAAACCATATAAAACTAAAAGAGTGGAAAATGAAAATGGAATTCAGCCGAGAATATTTAATTTATACACAAAAAACCAGGGCTGTAGAGTCGGTAAAAAAGTTCGACTCCGACTCCAGCATTTACCAAAACCACGACTACGACTCCAACATTGACCAAAAACATGACTCCGACTCCGACTAAAAAAGTTTAATATCGTCACTTTTTTGCCTTTTTTTTCTATTTATGTGTATTCAATTAAATATCAACCCTACCAATCCAGCCAGTGGCAAAATTTGACATATTATATGCAAAAATAAAAAGTTTGAACTTTTCAAAATTTCCGATTCCGACTACGACTCCGGCCAAATCGCCGCGACGACTCCGATTCCGACTCCACAGCCCTGCAAAAAACACATTTTAAAATACTTTTGCTAACATTGAATGGTTACGCAGAAAAAAGGTATTTCAATGCGAATTAGTTTTCGTTAGTATTACAACATTCTTTTTTCGAATAGGCGAAAGGTAGAAAGGTTAAATTAATATAGGACAACTGCTATAGTGAGTTGGGAGGCTACGCTACTCTTCCAAGGAAGATAGCAGTAACTCGCAAAAATAGACATGTATTTAACGGGTCAGTAGATAATTCAAGTTTTGGTCAGTTAAATAAATAAATGGTCAGTTGTCATTGTATCAGTGTGAATGTGGTCAGTTATTAAATAAAACGGCAGTAATATATTTTAATGGTTAGTTAATTATTAAAAACGGTTATTGTTTAATTCAAATGGTCAGTTATTTAATAAAAATTGACAGTTTGTGAATTTTATCAAATATGGTCGTAAGAGGCAAATTTTTAACATTTATTTTTGATGAATTCATGAAAAATAAGCGCATTAACTAACCATTTATTATTTTTAACTGACGGTTTTAAGTATTTATAACTGACCATTTATCGAATTAGAAACTTACCAAATAAAAAGTAGTCGCAAAAATACTATTGTTTTTTTAAAAATATATTTGAAAGCTATGGTGCTTTTATAAAAATTTTAAAACAAATCTTTTGGGAAAAAATAGACTTCTGTATAGATTATAAGAATTCTAGTTTTCTTATCAAATATGGTAATGTCAATGCAACTTATTCAATCTTTGTGAATGCAACTACTTACTGCTTATTTACAAAGTAGTAAGTTCATTTTTTAACTAACCGCTTTTTAAAAATAATACAATAATAACTGCCTTCTTGTTAGGAACAGCAGTTTACTGGACACTTCATCTCTAAGCATTCAAAATATAAAATTGGTAAGAATTCTCATTGGTGTGATACGCTAGATTTATTTGTTTATTTAACACAATATGGCAGTCACCATAGGACTTAATACATCCTCCCATCCCCCCCCCACAGCACCTAGATAGGGATTTTTTATGACTCACTCTATCAAAAGTAAAATGACGTAAGGTTACTTATGAACATTCTTCGGTTGCACATATTTATGAATAATATTACATATTTATTAAGCACATTATTTGTCTGAAGTCTGCAGCACACTCTATAAAAAAACTGCTTTATAGCAGACGTTACTGTAGGAGGGTTGACTGTTATTCAAAACCTGTACTTCATTTTCAGTACGGTTACCTTTTGATAAAATACGGTAAGAAAAATAACAATGTATTTTAGTTCTACATAAACTATTTTATATGTTTGTTAATAGCTATTTCGGCTTACGCCCTCGTCAGAACTATGTTTAAACGTGTATTAGAGATAGCTTATATACCTAGGCTAGACAGGGTACATCCCCTCTCTACCATACCAACGCCACATGGAAATTTTTTAAATAAGTTTAAGTTATTAGTCTGGCGTAATCGTGAGAACTTTAATCTGGGTATTTTTGGGTAATTTTTATCGTGTGAAACAATTCAAAATCCGCAAAGTCTTAAGTGAATCTATTTTAAATTGTTTTTAGCATGCTGCTCAAAAGGATTTAGAAAAGGTGATGTGTTAACCATAATCTGTTCATTAATAATGTCATTGGATTGATTTTGATAATATTTATACCTCTATTAAAATTACATTCTTTCTGCACTCTGAGATCCCTCAAAACACCAGATGAATGAACCTTTAACAATTCCCAAATTTTGTTGGTCCATTTCCCTTTTCGAATGGCAGGCAATGACTGATGTCAACATTATTTGTAAATTAAATATGTTACGTACGTAACAAAACGACAGGTAATTAAATGGGAAACCATTAAACTAGTTAGTAACCCTTTCGAACCAGCATGTCGAACTGTTCGGTATATATTTAATCACTTAATTTTATGGTGCTTTCCTAGTACTACTTTCATCCCCTAGCTCAATCCATAACAAATCGTCACCGAAACGATTTTATTGATAATAACACATAAGAAAATGTGAGGAACTCCTGTTTTAAAATGTCTTATATTTAATATTTTCTAGTAAATCACGTTCAATTCAACAATACATCGTTCGTATAATTATATAATAGTATATCACGCTTCAATTGTTAGCAATATTAATTGTGTATTAACACTATCGTATTGTGTTTCCAATCAAGAACAATATGCATATTTTAACCGGCTAGTTAGTCACTAATAAAAGGAAAAAGAAATTGGACATATCGACATTGAATTAATGTTTTTTTACTGGTATTTGTTTGTAGTGTGCAGGGCTGTGGAGTCGTTAAAAATAATACGACTCCGACTCCGACTAATAAACGATTAATTTCGTCACGTTTTTTTCCTACCGTTCCTTGTTATGTGTATTCAATTATATATCAGTCAAAAAATCCGGTCTATAGCCAAATTCGACATATTATATAAAAAAAAAAAATAGTTCAAACTTTTCAAGATTTCCGACTCCTAGTACGACTCCAGTCAAAACGCCGCGATTACTCCGAATACGACCAAAAAACCCCAACATAAAAGATCCCTAAATTAACTGTATTGTACCACAAAATTACTCTCAGTTTTAACTTTTAAGACAGTTTTTAAATCAATTTGATTGAAGTTTTACAATAGTTTTAAATGTTAAGTTTATTTTTCATGCTTTTTTGCCGTTAATTGTTGTAAAGAAATATTCAGCTGTCAATTGCAAATCATGCGTTCCGACTAAAATGACATGCTTATAATATCAGTCTTCCATTAATTGGTGAATTGTCTGCCAATTAATCGTTTCAGAAGAGTTCCAGTCAAACAAACGGCAAATTTGTCAATTGATCCCAATTGGCAGACGCGTGCTTTCTCCCATTTTAGTTATGCAAATAGACTAGGGAATCATCTTGCCGGAAGCCCGTACTTTGAATGTGGTCATCCCGAAAATGTTTCATCCCCCAAACAACGGCTGCTTTGTCTACACGTTTATTTTACACACAGTTTCTGCATTGTTATTCAATATCAGGCATGTCAAACTCGATTTGCAACTCAAGACAATAGCACAAGCAAATTGATATTCATTTTTAATCATTGTTTAATATTTGTACACTTCCACGCGATTTATTCTTTATTACAAATGAAACAAAAACAAATGGTATAATAGCTCGTTACCTTACTTTGAAAAGGTTTTAATTGTCATTTTTGCCAAAAATGACCTTTTGCACGAAAAATCTTGTATTTGCCGTATTCTATCATATAAATGAATTTTAGAATTATCTATGGTTGAATAACGTAGTAAGTAGAATTCCGGAGTTACACTGCATCTTTATACTTTTTTTAATAAATTTATTTGACAAAGTTCTAGAATTTTCATCATTATTTCCATCATAAGATCTTTAGGATCATTATTTCTCAGCAAAAGTAGTGAAAAAATATGTTTAAAATAAGTAATTTGAAAAAAAATTACTAGCTCATTTATAACAAGTGAATTTAAATCAACCGAAATTTCAAACACTCTAATCATATATAAAAACAGTGTCAAGAACAGTTAAACCTTTTCAAAGTAAGGTGCCGAGCTTACGCCAATGCTCCATGAAATATAAAAAAGATGGCCATGGTATAAAATAAAACATTATAATTACTAACCAGAGAGTGGCTTTCAATATATATTCGTTATAAGAGTAAATATAAATTTAAAGACATAATAAAAATAATAACCCATCTTTAATACTTATTCCAAATAAAATGTATTGGATCAGGACCAGTTTCGCTCATGGCCATCTTTATCAACTGATAAGAAGTACAACGAAACAGTGATATTTGTACAAATAAAATTGTATACCACTGTTTCGTTGTATTTCTTATCAATATCATTGTAATTGTTGACTCAAATGACCGACACGAAAAACAAATTATAGTAAAAAAATGCTTTGATTTGGTAACGACCACGTAAGTAAAAACTGGAAGTATGCAAGTTTATAGTCTAAGAATGTCGGGGTAAATAATTTGGCCCCAAAGTAGAAGAGAAAATCTTTTCAATATTGAAAAAGTGATCTTCGAGTTTCAAAATAATGAAACAAAAGCATTCTAAAAAGAAGCTTCTTGGTTATATAATACACCGTCAAGAAATTTGTGACTTGTGACGACTCATGTTTTACTTTTGACATCTTTTGATTCAAGTGCACGGATAAATAAATAAAACATAATATAAAGTAATACTTCCACATGTATTCTGTTAAAAAGCAAGACTAGTTTCGCTCAACACGAGTATTGTCAACTGTTATCAGAAACCGGTCCTGATCTGTATCAGAATACATGTGGAAGTAGCTCAATAGAATGTGTTTTATTTATTAAAAATACCTTTTCAATTATAAGTATTTATTTTTTAATACTTTCACATATTTTAATAATCCACCAATCATATTGTAGGCAGAAAAGGTGACGGACGTTAAAAACATCATCACATCTAAAAAATATTTCTAGAAAAATTTCCACTTTTATTGATATAAAAGTTGGATGA
Organism: Himalopsyche kuldschensis; assembly: GCA_028554975.1. Classification (NCBI taxonomy): domain Eukaryota; kingdom Metazoa; phylum Arthropoda; class Insecta; order Trichoptera; family Rhyacophilidae; genus Himalopsyche; species Himalopsyche kuldschensis. The sequence goes on along the minus strand of JAHFWI010000010.1, from coordinate 18,885,141 downwards.
AAAACTGTAATTATTTAATGTGGAAACGGTAGTTTTTTTAATTGTTGGTAGTAAAATAAATAAATTATTGAAAAGGGTACGAATTAAAAAAAAAAGTATGCCTTCAGGGTTGAACATCGCGATGCAAAATTTATTCTCCGCTCTTTTGAAAAAGAATATCTTTCACGGCAACAGAAAATGACAAACAACATTTCTAAACAGACTTTCCTTCTTGGTTCAGGTGTTTCTACGTCTCGTTATTTTTACTCTTTGTCATATGGGAGTTGTTTTCCGTCTGGTTGGAAGTACAAAAAGGCCTCAGAACTAAGTTTAGTTTTGTTTCCGATGCGTTCCATATTTTTTGACTTGCATATAAAAGCTACTGTTTTTACACCGTTGACGAAACTCCAGGGAATGACTTTCATATTGTTTTAATATATTATATCACGTTTTTTAAATCTTGTTGTATTCACTAAGTAATCAGCAAAAACCTAAACTATATTACAGTTTTATTTTTGAATGAATATTTTGTTATTTCCGTGGTAGAGTGTCAACGCCGTTGGCTTCGGTTAAGGAGCACATGAGTCCGAATCCCAGACTGTGTAATTTTAAAGTTAATCGAATTTCTAGTTTCTGTTCAGAGACATAGATGTCTATGCTGTCCAAAACTCTCGAGAGTGATAAGATACCCACTGGTCCTGTCATATCTATATCAAGGGCCTTTTTTATCCTGTAACGCGACTGAACGGCGTTCCAGCACCTTTTTTTCTCGAAATTTTAATAAATGTTCGTAAAATTTTATTTTTTCTATTTTAAAACTTTCGTGTCTTTTCTTGGAAGCCATTGACTGTTATTCCATTTTGAATATAAGGGTATCATAGGACCCATAAATAAATGGCATGCAAAAGTTTATCAGGTATGTACTTTCTTGGAAAGGGCTTGTTGTACATTATATTTTTTGTTCTGTTCTGTTTTCTTATCTCAAACCCATTCTTAGCGGACATGACATGAATAAAAACGAGAAGTCTTTAATATCGCCGATTCATTGGAACTCAATATGTATACATTTGAATTGATTGAAAATATGGCTAATAGTAGAATACTCGAAATTTAATTTGCCGAAAAAATTTATGATGGGCAAATTTTTTTCCTATGTTTGGCTATGTTTCATCTGCCCGTGTCCAACTTTATAATCATTCATTACTGACCCGTGAATCTGTATATATTTTGTTTTATTTTCCATTCATTATATGAAAAGCCGCCTTTAATTCTATCAAAATGATATTCGAATACATTTATAATAAACCTTCTTATAAAATGCTCGAAAAAAGTACGTTCCGGCATCTTTTTTTTTCCAAAAAAAGCACTGTCTATATCTACTCAAGCCATCCCTAATTTCTAAGAAGCAAAACATGTTGAAAAACTTAACTAATAAATCAATTATGTGAGAAAACTTACGTACAAGTATATATATAAGCTTCACATTGGGATCAAGCATGGCTTAAAAAATTACATTTATAATTGCATCAAACTACGGGATTCCGCGAACTAGATCACAGTGGATTTTTTACAATTACTTAAAGTTCTCGAATGAAGACTTCCAAACCTTCATAGCCTTAAAATGAAACCTCGAAATGAAAAAATATTCCGGTAGCAAGATTCGCTGATTAAAGTTTCACTAAATTGTATATTATTCTGAAGCTTTCTCTTGAGGCATATTATGAAAACCATATTTGTTAAACTAGTTACTAGTATAATATAATGAAAGCTTTTTTGTACAAAATTGTCTACTCAGACACTAGTTTCCAAATTTAAAAGCTTTTTCTTCATGGTATCATAACGTTGATAAAAGTCGTCGAAGTCTCCTAATAAGTTAATTAGACTTAAAGTGTCGTATACCAAAGCTAGTTGCCTCGCCCAAGAGTATCTCCGTAATACATCCTGGCCCACAAGGCTTAGGTTATCGCGTGTATAATCTAACGGTGTATTTTTCAACTAAAAGTCGATTTGATATAACGATTTTTTTAACATACATACGAGGTACCGTGCTGTTATATATTTACGCTCTCTTTTTCAACACGTGCTTGATTTTGGATACCGAATATTTGAGTCAAATGTGAGACTATTTCTGGTTCGTCGATACGTCGAGAGTCAAGTTGTCCACGCCATGGCGGCATTCACAGGCACGAATCCCGACACAAACGGCTTAATTACTTTTTGTTTTCGATAGTTATCTTGATTCGGTGGTTATCTTGTAAGTGCGCTGAAATGTAATATTAAAAACGTTGCTTATTCCAAGTATTGCAACGAAAATAGTGACCTCCTCGCCCATTCAATTCTAAATGCGGGATGTAGCAAGCGCAATAAACTCACCACTACATATTTAAAAAATCTGGCTTTCTTTTATTTTTGTTACCTACTACTTCCATACCAACTGATTATAATGATCAAGATGAACGAAACTGGTCTTGATCTATGTTAGAATAATTAATAAATAATAATAAGTGGTACAAACAAAATTATTTTATTTATTTAACCGGTTGTATACCAAAAACGTATATATACATACGGTCAACAATTCCGTGAGCGCAGTACCTGCCATTGAAAATGCGCGTATGAATATGGTCCACTTTACACCCATTAATACTGGACAAGGTCGACGATTTTATATTTCAAATCAGTTTATACACATAGCGATATCTCTTAGAATCAAGAGTTTCTTTGTATAACTGAAATCTGTCGTTATTTTTGCAATGGAAATCGTGGCTTTAGGTGTACGACCGTTCTTATACATACCGGCATATAATGGGTTAAAATAATGCTTTTCCCCCAAGAAGTTACAGTTAGCTGTTAACAACTTAACAATGATAAGTTTTTCTATGAGAATTAGTTTCTACTCCGTTGCTCAAGCTTTGTTTTTCAAGTGATTCGAAGAGAATGATACAGGAAGAACAAGCTAAGTGGCGAGTTTATTGCGTAAACATCACAAACATCCATAGTTTTGAAAATATAATGAGCCAATTGAAACACTGGTTTTTCAAAAGTGATCGAAAAAGGATTCGCATCTTTAATTAACGCATGCGAAACCAATAAAGCCGACCACTTGGCCACGAACCAGGCATCTTATTTCACACCCGCTAAAAAGTGTATGATATCGTCTTACCAACACGCAACTATCGTATGGTAACTTCTGTTGAAATAAGATTCATTAAGAATATATATTATACTGAAAATATTAAATATATTTAAGGTTTTCATAATTGGACTGGACTAACTAACAAAATACTATATTACTAACACCAATTTCAAGACAGTTAAATTGTGATTCTGTATTTTTATTATGTTCGAAAAAGTTTGATTTCATTTTGTTTCAAACACAAACTTCTTGCCTCGTTTGTTTTTGAACTTTCTCAACGCTATATTCAGTCAATATTTGAACGAATGTAACTAAACTGGAAGCTTTTGATCACGTGATAGTTACACTAAGAAGCTTTTGATATTTCATATTCGTCAATTTTATATTTATATTATTTCTTATTGTGTAATCTGAGTCCAATAATTTTCCTTTCCTCTCATCCATTTTCTTTGCGAAAGAAAAAGGTTTAAGACAAACTAAATAAGGCTTCAGACATATCCTGCCTGCGAAGAACTAAATAACTTATATTCAATGAGACATTGATTGACTGCGACTCACCCCCTTGAACTCAACATAAAATACCATCCCATAAATGAATTAAGAGAAGCCTCTCTTACCTTTTTTGAGATATGATTAACAGATAAATTTATCTGGACTGATGTAAATATCGATTGTCTTATCATATTGGCAACTATTGCGCTTGATAAAATATACACTTTTATAGAGAAAAATATTTATTAAAATTTTAGACTAGCTGGTACCCGGCAAGCGTTGCAATGCCATCCAAAGAAAGAAAGTGTTTGTGTTTATTGAAGTGCTTTTGGATTATACAATATTTTTGCATTTTTATATGTATAGATAATTAAGAACCCTCAGTTGGCGCCCACATAACAAATCACCAACGATGTATTGCAATCGGATGGACGGTATAGGATCGCATATGGGACAAAAAAACATTCATTTAAATAAGTACCTATATATGTAGGTAGTTAAAAAACTTTCGTATACCCAACAAATCACCAAAGTTTCATTGCAATCGGATGAACCGTATGGCAGCGTAAAAAGTACGAACAAACAAACACATATTGATTTTTACATATGAGAAATATGGAATCAGTGGTAACTTGCTTTAAATTTAATAGAACGTTTAAATTGGAATTTTTGCTATTCTACTGGTTAAGACAGTTGCTGTGACAACGGTTTTGCCTCTACCTAAAGTATCTTCAACACGTTAAACATACATCGTTAGTAGAAAAGTAATACTTTCAATTAATTGACACTGTGTATGCAGATTGTTTGAATCGGTATTGACTTGATAGGAATTTACTTATTTATTGAACTGTATTAAAGAATAGAGGATTAAGCCTACGACATTTATCAACAACTCGACTCCGACTAAAAAAGTTAATTTTGTCAGGTCATAAGGATAAATAAAAACTCTTTTTTTAAAAACAAATAATTTATTTACTTTACTAAAAAAATCACTTCCTATTTATTATTTCTTTATAATAAATACAACATAAAAAAGTTTTTAAGTACTAATTCAACATTAAATTAATTAGATCATACATATCATGACCAGTTGATAATGTTCACTATGAGCGAAACCGGTCGTGATCTAATAAATTTTATGTGGATAAAGTACTAAAAATGTTTATTATTATTATTAACTTTGTTGCCAAAAAAATGCGCTATAATAATATTTATTTACAAAAAAAATATTTATATATTATGTAAGAAGTAATAAGAAAACTCATACATGGACAGTCATCAAATTAGGTATAAAACGACAAGTATTGTGTTCTGTTCACGTCATTAGAATTTATCACTTTATTTTTCCTTAGTTGAAACTTTTCACAATTCCACAAAAAAAAACTTTATCATACTTTACAAAAATGTCAAAGAAAAGTTTCAACAAAGGTTTCCGGCGTATAACAAAGTATGAATTCACAAATTTATTTGTTTTAAAACAAATAAATTATTTACTTAAAAGTAAAAAAATCACTTTCTATTTTGTATTTCTTTATCTGTAGCTCCTTTGATTTTGATTGTAGGCTAAAAGGAAAGGCAACTCATAAGCTTTTATCATATCAATATATTTATTCTATGTTTCACAAATTAATATGGAAAGAGCTTTTTTATACATACATTAACGTATTTTAAAAGTAATAAATCAGCCGGCTGCAAAAATTCAAAAGATACTGGCGGAAACTTTAAAATGTTTTAACCCCTTGGTCGCCAACGACAAAATGTATCCACCTCATGAAAACACCGATATGAACTATGTATGTTGCACTGTTAACGAATCTTGTAGTGATTTATTTTTTAGATTAGTGCCGGTACCTATTGGCATATTTCTACGAATAATACAAAAGAGGAATTTGTCTTGAGAATATTCCTTGCTTTGAAACATACTTTAAATCGCTCGCTCACTGGAAAAGTTTGAGTAGCACTGATTTAAAATGCTTGCAACAAAAATAAGTATATATCAATTAATTTAAGCGTTTAAAGTAAGATATCATCTTTTAATATTGTAAAATGTTTATTTATTTACATTAAAAGCAAGTGTGTTTCACTTAATAATCAAGAAAAATAGAATCAATTCAAAAATTAATATTGCATATAAATAACATTTTTGTCAATTTTATGTAATAGATGAACAGCGGAAATTAATATTGACACTTTAATCGTTCGAAAATTTTTCCACATTATTGGAAAGGATATTGGAGGATTCTGTAAGATCAATCAAAATTCATAACGCTTAACGTCAACTTTGATGAATATTGATACAGCTGGAGATGCTATGTATATATTGTAATTGAAATCAAATCGTTTTATTTAAAGTATATTTAAAATATAGAGCTAATATTCAGCTCTATGCTTGGCATATTGGAGAAGTTATATAATAGTGGGACCAGTAGCGGCCGGTGACAAGAATATTAGGTAGTGCATAATTCTATCGTTCTATTCTTAGTTTTTAAAAAAACAGAAAGATAGCACGGATAAAAAGGTCTGACATTGGTGATTTATTTATTTATTTAAGAAAAAGCAAATCATGGCATTACAGTGATATCAAGTTTTTCTCTACATGATATTACAAGAGAATTAATTGTAATGATTTTACCATCGATCGAGTTGTCAAACAAAGCTTACTTTCAACTGAAGTCATCAGTTTTTTGAATTTTGTACTTTTCCATGAGTTTTGTCACTAACGACCCGGGTTTTGCCTTTCGGCATTTCAAGTGCACGGATGTTCTTGAACTGACGCGTAGTTAACAAAAATAAAAATAGATCACTATGTTAAATTGCTATTAAAATGTAAATTAGCGAAAATTTGATTTAAACGAGTTTCAATGAATTAAATTTGCTATAATTATCGGGATTTTTGAATGTAGTATCGCAAATACTAATGACCAGATAAGAACACAGGAATATCTAAAATAAATGTAGGGTTTTATCCGACCAATCATTATTGAGTTGATTGATTTCAAGTGTTTGAATTGAGTTAAGCTTGGAATATTAAGTTGTTCGTTTAAAATTTGTAAACTATTAAGCTGGGTTATTATGGATTATAGGGCTGGATTATAGGGGTCTATTTAAGTCATCAGTGTTGCAAATAAACAATTTTTAATGGATTAACGCTTTCGCTAAAGTTTTCAAATAAATTATTACTTAAAAGTTGAAGTAAAGGCAATACCCAATTGGACCATCCAAATACATATGTATAGTAAATTGAAAAATCTTCGGAAAAATTAATCAATTTGCAATTATGCTGTAACATGTAATTTTTAATCAAGTTATTATTTTTGTATACTTTTTTACAAAAATTTTGACAGCTCATCCACAAATTATAACTTATCATTCTCATTGGTTGTCAGTGAGATTTTTTAATTGACATAAGCTAACTGCTTTAGTATTCCTGATTAATGTTATTCCACCCAGGGTGAGTGAGTTGTCTTTTCGTAAACAATTGCAAGTATTTCTCTATTAAAACTGAACCTGAAATCCGTGTAGACACTGCAATTTCAGTGATATACTGAGGGTAGAAACCACACATCTTAATCAAGAAGTCGAGACGATTGCTGCTTGCATACAGTGTCAGCGATCTGACTTGTGTTCATACTAAGGTTTATAATGAAATATTTACGAAATGTGGACTGGAATTATTGTAGTATTATATATATATTAAATAGGAAATATATATCTCTAAAAAGTGAATATATCGATACATTTATCCTCAGCTGCTTGCGTAAAATTGCAAAATGAATAATGCGACACATCTGTTACATAGGACGTGCATCATTGAGGGAACAATGTAAGAAATTGTCGCATAATATATGAATCACTTTAAGGTGTTAACTGCCTTGATGAAAATGCGTTATATTTGAATAAATAAAATTGGTTATTACTAAGAATAATAAAAGATAATCCTACAACAAATCTAGAAAAATTTGTTTCTGTAAGTTGAAATATTAAGTTTTAAGTGTTTCCTGAACACTGCAGTTAAGCTGACTGATGAGCATGATGTTAGAACTAAGCTGATCTTATTTATTACTTCAGTGACATGGAGAATCGTCATATTGGTATAGATCATTTTTTAATTGGTTATTAGTTCTGTTATAATATGACAACATTAATTGTTAATGATATCTTTAATATCATACTCATATTATACGTGGTTATTTGATTCCATTTGTGTATGTTTATCTGTAAATTCTTAACGCTTATTTTTTCAGTTGATCAACCTCACGATAAGCGAAACAGTTCTTAATCTTGGTAAACTACATATATGTATGTGAAAGTAGTATTATTTATGAAAATATATTAATACGTTTGTGAAAAAAATACAGTAATCATTCATAGAAATGAAAAATGATAACATTTAATAAAATCACGGAAGGAATGTTTTTATTTGAATACAAAATGTTTTCGATTATATTATTATTTGCAGATTTATGAATGCATAAATGTCTATGAAAAGAAACATTTTGCTTCGCGTAAAAGTTTCGTGGAATCGGAATCTTTCAGAGGCATTGCGAAATTAGCGTTCAAATCGAGGCGTCTGTCAGCCCTGGCTTAGATATATGTACATACAATGCCGGCCGTAACTTGAAATTTGTCACGTACACTACGCTATGAATCACAAAAATCAAAATTTGAAAGTGTCCCATTTCATATTCTTCTGATAAATCATATTTTATGGACTCTTTATCATTCCAGAATTGAAAAATACACCTACTGACCGATTTGAAGCTGAAATATCGTGAAATGTGAAACCTTATTGCTTTTCCAATAACAGGCATAAGCTGTTGTGCGTGACGTTAGGAACCGGTTGTTTAAATCAAATATTCATCACCTTCCATGACGCGAAAATCAAGTTCAGTTATATTTTTATACTTATGTACTTGCCCTTCTCCACCCACCACTGCTTTCATGACCGTTAATAATATACGGCAGTATCCAGTAGTGCAGAGGTTCTTAACCTTATTGCGACAACGGGCGCATTTGAGATTGAGGAGAATAGTGACGGGCGCAGAGCAGATTAAAAAAAAAAAAAATTACGTCGTGCATATTTATTAATTTACGTATGTATGAGTTAAATTCATGAATTATTTTAAATTAACATTTGAATAAAATTTGGGCTTTTTCGTTGATTGATATTTTGTGGAGGCGCACGATAAAAGCTCCGCGAACACAATTGCGCCCGAAGGCACAGGGTTAAAAACCTCTGCAGTAGTGTAACAGTGTTTAACCTTTTGCACTACTCAATATATAAATTTTTCCTTGCAGCAACTCCTCAATAGATTTGAGATATTAATTGATTTCATAAGGTTTGCGTAGTTATTAGTATGGTTAGCCGAAATACCGAAGACTATACTACATAGTGACATGTTACTAACACTAAGGCACACAATCCAATAAATACGGTATTGAAATAAAGAAAATTTTAAATTGAGAAAAAATAGTTTTCCAATTAAGCTTTACAATGTCTACAAAACATAGGAGCTGCGCGTTACCTAAGCGATGTTGAGTTTGACTTGACATAAGAGTTCTAGGACTTCTACAGTTCTAACACATCTACAGTTTTTCTCATCTATCCAAAGTACTTTGTACCTTTACCGTGAGTGTCTCAAGAACAACTTAATAGTTTTATACTTTTGACCACAGCCGTATACCGTACAGGGATTCTAACCCGTGACGTTAGCCACAGAAGCTAATGATGTTGACCACTGCACCACGGAACTGACTCTAAACTTAACATATATTAAAATTTATTCCAGAATTCGCAAGCACATAGCTTGCCCCATCGCAACTGTCGATATTTGAGCTCCATTAAAATAAATTCACGGTAAAAATAATTATAGTAAAACTTAAACGAAGTCCCAAAGTCAACAAACCAAAGCTTTTGCTTCTTCCCAAACGTTGAGAGCTTTCCTGTGTTTTGAGCTCTGAGGTAGCATTAACGTCGTTGCGATGGGGTGATTTTAATTCATATTGAATGTGTTCTTTATTACTTTTTAGTAATATTGTTTATATCTGTAACTCTGCTTATTTATGGTACATCGCCCAAGCTCTAAATGGAAAATTTAAATAGATTCTGTACTACAATTAAAATTGATTTCAATAATATTATTCAGTATCATAACTTATAAATTCAACCAATCCTTTAATAATACGTCGGATAAAACTAACTTATTGAATAAGACGACATTTCCATGCACTTGAGCTGGTAATTAATTTGAACGATATCAATACGTTACAATAATCAACAAACTGAACTTCATTTTTAAGGTGTTCACTGTCAATACTTGGAGGAAAGGCATTATAATACAAATAATAATACATTTTGAGTACTTTTTCCACATAAAATTTATTTGATCAGGACCGGTTTCGCTCATGGCGAGCATTGTCAACTGATAAGGAATACAAAACAGTGATATTTATACAAAAGTTAAGTATGAAAAACAAGATATAACAAACAGTTGGTAAAACGTCTAAGCAAATGAATTGAAGCAAGTTACAAGAAAAATAGACTATAAATAAAAATTTTAAGACCTCTTAGCAATGCAAACGAATACATCAAAAATCAATTAAATATGAATTATCATTAACAAAGTAAAAGCCCAAAAATGAGTGCATTTAATAAAAATAAATAAATCTGCATGTCTACCATAATTAAATGGAAATCCCGGTAATTATTTAAATTGAGCCAGCGAAATTGTTTCCTGTGAACAGAATAACAGCCATATGGATTCTTACAAGTTAGAAACAAACAAAGGAAATATTTATTTATTTTTTTGTAGAAAAAATTAATGAATCGGATATAACAATGGTGAAGAAACGAAGACTAACTGATCGATTAATAAATTGCAGGATGGAATAAATTTATGTCGGGTGATTTAAAAAAAAAACAAAAAGTTAGCTCTGTTAAATGTAAGCTCTAGTTTGGTGACTTATTGTATTCTTTATCAGTTGACAATGCTCGCCATGAGCAAAACCGGTCCTGATCAAATAAATTTTATGTGGAAAAAGTACTCAAAATGTATTATTATTTTTATTAAACTGAACTTCATTAATACAAAGACATTCACTAATTCATCAAATGTTCGATTTTAGCAAGAATTATTTAACTAACGGTTTTATATACTTTTACTATTATAAATAAGTATGTAAATATATAAGCGAAACAAACTATTTACTACGCGTCAGTTCAAGCTTTTAATGCACGAAGATGCCGAAATGCGAACTCTGGGTCGACAAAATTCTAACGATTCTAATTGCATATTGAAATTTAACAATCACCTTCAGTCGAAATCTTCATGAATATTAATAGCTTCAACTTTGGTCTAATTATCGTCGATTTAACGCATTTAAGAGCTAAAATAAAAGCCGATCCACCCAATCCTCGTCTCGAGTAAAAAATAACGTTTTTAAATGAAAAATGAATAAATCATCCTGACAGGATTCCGCGAAAGTCTTTATAATGATTACCGAATAAACTCTTTGGCGAGTCTAGCTCGACATTGTACGACTAGGCTGGAAATTTTTTCGAAAATATCGTGTAAGCAACACGCAGTTGTAGTAAAATAGCTTCTGTTGAGGTAAGCTCTTGTACGAGTATATAATCTTATATATAAAACCGAAACGGTGTATGTATGTATGTCTGTAATTCTTTGGGAATGATATAACATTAAATAATTATTGGTCGCTTCATCCAAGCGAAGCATTATCGTTATAAAAAAAAAAGATCAACTCTGCGTCCGAGATTCGAGCCGGGGCCGGGCTATCGCGACGGTGGAACCTCCGACATCGACCGAAACCGAAACGGTGTATGTCTGTAGGTATGTAATTCTTTGGGAATGATATTAATTATTGGTCGCTTAGTCCGAGCGGAGCCGGGTAACAATACTAGAAATACCGAAACGGCGTATGTATGTATGTGTGCTGTGGGTCTGTAATTCTTTGGGAATGATATTACATTAAATAATTATTTGTCGCTTAGTCCGAGCGAAGCCGGGTAACAATACTAGTAAAATATAAAATAGTATTTACTCCTCGGTACAACTCCAACGTCGAGTCTAGCTCAATATTGCATAGGTACCGCGCTTCTTCTATGTTGTGTTTTTCTCGACATTGTAAAACTTGATAAAAAATATATATTGAGGAGTGCAAAGGGATAGTGACTGCATTAAAATTTACATTATTTGTTATTGATTAAATATAAAATGTTCCACAGTAAGAAAATATCGTTTGAAACATGGCAAAGGAGCTTTTGTCAGAAAGACTTCTCCGACACACATTTTCTCGAGTGATGTAGTGACAAAAGACCCATTCAAACACGGTCTATAAAATCTCTATTTAAAGTTAGTGCGTCGCAGAAAAGACGCAAAATAAATTTCGGAAAACCTTTTTGTCGAATGGTAAACAGCGAGCGTATACAATGGCAGAAGACGCAGACAAAACTATTTTATGAATTGAGATTTCGAATCTAACCGTGGCGCTTGGTGGGTTTATTTTATTTTTACGTCTCTAACACGCTAAGAGCTCGCTGTGAATGTATTCAATAAAAATTAAAATTTATTTCATCGTCATGAGCGTCTGGAACGTACATAGCCATCTCAAACACTCGAAAGTCTGTCCTTGAAAAATAACGTGTGATCCGAAGGGAGGTGGACTAGAACTACCCCCACTGTAATGGCTTTATTGACATAGATTGCATAAAAAAATGTTATATTATGCTTTAACGTATCTTTATACGTCGTTATAACATATATATGTAAGTGGATAGTTTTCCTATAATTATTCATATTTTAAGTCGTGCATGAACGGACAAGCAGATCGTTTTGATGTTCAAGACAGATTGGCGTGGTCAAAACTGTTAATGTAAAAAGCATCCATTTGATTTGAAACGTACGTTTGATTGAAGCGTGTTTGAGATAAGATAACGATATCCTATCGCGTATGGGCAGTGAAGTTAGAATCCTGGCAATTGTTAGCGACAATATAAATGGTGTTCGATAGTAATCCGAAATTATTGTCTTTTTTATTTAATCGATCAAAATCATATTTTGTAAAAAACAATGGTTTAAGAATAAAAAAAGTTTACAAATTGTATCACTAATATTAAGATAAAGTGGCAGTGGTGGTAAACTATCTTACCCACCGGTACGGAAATTAAAAAAAAATGTTTAGCTATGGCCAAAACCTGGGCTTTTATTTTTGTAAGCTAGCTATTTTTAAAGGAAAAGTATAATATTCAAAAAGCAATATCACAAGATCAGAGATTGTTTTGTTTATCGCATGCATTTAAAAACTGATGAAATGTTAAAAGAAACTGGTGTATTTAACATTAATTATTGGCGTACTAAAAATGATAGTAAAATAATAGATAATCGATCAAACATAAATAGAAGTAAATTTTATCGTATGAATACGCATTTCATTTATGTATCGCTTAAGCGAAACTGGTCATGATCTTAACAAAATATCTGTGGAAATAGAATGAAAAAAAATGTGCTTAGTGAATATGTATTTAAAAAACCGAGAAATTTATTCTTATACTTCTTATATTAGAGCGGATGTAATAAAAAATAGCTACACAAATAATATTCATAAATATAAATACAATGATTGAGGATTTCAAATGAAGATGCTAAGTGTAATGTTATTGTTATATTTAAATCCGTTCAGATAGAGTTCATTCAAGCACGTCAGTTCAATTTCATACAAACACTTGAAATGCCTGAACATGCCGAAAGACGAAACCCGGGTTTTATGTGACACAGTTCAAGAAAAGGCCATAATTCTAATAAGGTATTTTAAAGCCATCAAGCACCTTCATTCTAAATCCTTAATTTAAACATTTTCATAAATTGATGAAATCGCATTAAAGAAAATACATAAAGAGCTAGGTATGTAGTTTTAATGCTAGAGTTTAACATTGACCTATATAAGGAAAAATTCACGATTAGAGGTCGAGTTTGGAATAAGCTTAGATCGGCAAGTCACGTGTTGACCCTATACTTTAGAGACATATCAACCATCCACTTCAAATTTACTACTTACTCCGTGAACTTGGATGTCATCTCGAACATATGTGAAGCTTTTTCAGGTTGAAAGTTTTATACCTAGACAGTAGCGCACGCTGCATACTGACAAAAAGCTCTGATCTCAATAAAATATCCGTTTAATATAAAAGCTCCTGCTTAGTGATAAATCATAAGGCAAACAATTCGGCGTCATTTATTGCGTTAAATTAAATTCATAACACATTATACAGTACTACTTCAACATATATTCTGGTAAAGATCTGGAAAGGTTTTATCCATTTTAACATTGTCAACAGATGAAAGATATAACAACAGTTGTATCAAAAAATTAAACATATTACAATGTGTTTTAGAATTGGTTTAAAAATTGTAACAAGAATTGATTAAATTTTATTCGTCTAACTACAAAATACCTTTACAACAAAAAGCGACAATTAACACCCTAAAGATGACAACTTTGTTATTCGCCAAACGTACCAATACGTGGAATAATGTATATTACAATTAATGTCCACAAAGCTACCGCTGAATCCGTCGTAAGTATGCATTTATTATTTTCACGTGGCTTTATACGCTTGCAATACCAAACGAATATATCTCATAATTCAACTAGAACCTACTATAAGCCTAAAGCTGACAATTTTAAATATACGTTAGGAGACGTCAACGCGCGAACTAATTGGAAGAATTCTTATAACCATTGGCAGTTCAGCTAATGGACCGGAATCTGTCTATATAAATAATTATAACTACACGAAACCCCCATATCTGGTCTTGATAACAAAGCGTAAGAGGATTATTTACATTCCAATTAACCCTCATATCACTTGATCGTTAATATGATTCTCTCTTCGGACAAAAAGGCTGAATGCCTAAGGCATGTATTTAATGGGTCAGTAGCTAATTCAAGTTTTGGTCAGTTAAATAAATAAATGGTCAGTTAAAAATCAAAATGGTCAGTTAATATTATAAACGGTCAGTTGTCATTGTATCAGTGTGAATGTGGTCAGTAATTAAATAAAACGGTCAGTTATATATTTTAATGGTTTGTTATTTATTAAAAACGGTTAGTATTTAATTTAAATGGTCAGTTATTGTTAAAAAAATGATTAGTTTTAGTTTGACAGCTTGTCAATTTTATGAAATATGATCGTAAGAGGCAAATTTATTACATGGTCTATGAAAAATAAGCGCATAAAATGAAATAATTGCTTAAGTTCAGGTATTTGAAAGCAGATAATATTATTTTAATAAGTGTAAAGTTTACGATATTATTTGAAATGTATTGTTTTTAATTGTTAGAATAATTTTAATAGAAGATCCCAAAGAATACTTTGTGACATTAAGTATGAAATCGAGTTGTTTTAATTTTGAGGAGCAAAAATGCAACCATAAAATGTCAACTAATAATATTTCCAGATAGAGGCAGTCACATAATTTAATTATTTGCTTAAAATAAAAGGATTGATTTAATTGTAGGTTAATATTTAGAAACAAATTCTACAGCCATAAACAATATTCTTCAGCGTAAAAAATCATTTCAGTTCGTTTCAGAGGATCACATATCCACTGATGAATGTATTTAAGATTTAGGTTCGAATTTGAAGTGTCACAGCTTTTTGATAATTATTTAATTATTATATCACCAAACTATGCGTTTAAAAATTCCGAAATAAATTCAGTAGTCATAAAATAATCAGTTATATTCTTTTCAGATTTAATCATATTGATTTCACATTTTATAATAATCAACAAGAGCTCAAAAACTAAAGTCAAAACAAAAAATTATAAGCCAGAATGTATAAATTTTTGTTTTTTTCAACATATTGACAGCTTACATTCCCTCTGTCTCCATAATATTATATTTTATGGTTGCGCTTTTGCTATAAAAAATTAAGCTATCTATATATAGCTGATAATTAGACTGTGAATGAGCAAAAACTAAAATCAAAACCTAAAACCCTACATATATAAATATGCAAACAAATGTAAAATTGTCTGTGGTAACATTTTCAAACATTTGTCTCCTTTGTTTATGGTTCATTCTGAGATATCAATTTTAAGATTGCCCAGCTGATATGAAGCTGAAATTATATGACATATTATGGCCTATGTCTGATGACGAAATGATATTATGACTTTATTTTTGACGTTTCAATTTTAAGATTGCCAGCGAGGAATATGAACACCATATATTTGTAATGTTATATGTTACAATATAACTTATATCCCTCGTTTAAAGATATCTACTGACTCTTTTACAGAAAATTATTGACCATTTCACAATTAAAAACTGACCCAAAATTAATTATTAACTGACCATTTATATTTTTTTAACTGACCATTTTAAGTATTTATTACTGACCGTTTTAAGTATTTATAACTGACCATTTGTCGAATTAGAAACTGACCAAATAATTAATAGTCAATGCCTAACTAGCCGCTATTTCACGTAAAAACGAATTCAGTGCAAATGTTTCAGAAGAAATAATCAACACTGGTAGTATGACAGATGTGGCTAAATATAGACACCTTAATATCATATATGGCGTCTAAAAATCAAAACAATATTCCACGTATTGTGTAAAAGATA
Organism: Himalopsyche kuldschensis; assembly: GCA_028554975.1. Classification (NCBI taxonomy): domain Eukaryota; kingdom Metazoa; phylum Arthropoda; class Insecta; order Trichoptera; family Rhyacophilidae; genus Himalopsyche; species Himalopsyche kuldschensis. The sequence continues at coordinate 18,868,883 of JAHFWI010000010.1, read as the reverse complement.
ATGAAACGTGTTTCGTCTCTTTCGTTAAAAAGTATTATCAGGCCTGCTTTTGCACGGTCAATTTAGTAATGAAATCGTGTTTGAGTAGCTCATTTAAATTTAAATTAAATGACCTTCCACAACGTAAGTTATCACCGAATCCATCGAATTTATTATAAGTCAATATTTTCACTTTTCAAAGTTAGTAGTCAACTATGATTATTTTTGTTTTACCTCACAATTATTTATTTTAAAGATAGTTAGTTTTTTGTCATTTTATTGTAAATTCATCAAACATCATTTTATACTTGAGTAAATATAAAATGTATACAATTGATCAAATCAGCATTTGTTTGTAAATGTAAAAGATATCAGATTCTTTATTTATTTATTTATTCATTGGCAAAAAACTACATAAAATACATGGCATTACAGCAAGCGCCAATGCCCCATGCATTTGACAAATTAATAAAAATTACATAAAATATTACACAAAAATAAGAAACAGAACAGAAACATATTATTTACATAAGAAGACAAAATTGTTTAACAAAGCATCAAGTTCACTGCCGAAGATGTCCACATCAACAGGCAGCGCATTTATCAACCGATAAGCCCTTGCAACTGGAGATTCAAAAGACCTACGTGACAAACAAGTTTTGACAAAGAAAATTGATTTGTCTTTGTTACGACCACGTAGGTTAAAGCTGGGAGCATGCAAATTTAAATTTTTAAGGATGTCAGGGTTAACAACTTGGCCCCGAAGAAGAAGAGAAAAATGTTTTAATATTGAAATTAATCTTCGAGCTTCAAGCGAGTCAAATGACAGCATTCCTAAATAAACTTGGTTGGATAATATTCCATTGATGAATTGTCATACGGAAAATAAATTATGTCATTAAGAGTAAATCGTCTGCTCATATCTGGTATTGGAAGTATTTTTCTTTACATATCGACTTTAATAAGTCATATCGGTTTTGATTATACGTATTTTGAATGAATTATTTATTTGGGAACTTTTCCTTTAATAATATGCGCGCGCTACTGGAGCGAAAAGTAAAATCAAGTCCCAGATATCCACTTTCCGTTTCAATAAATTTTATCGGCTTAACGTTGTTGGTATCACTATTTATGGTAATAAAAAACATTAGGAACTCTTTTTCATACGAATTTTCATCAATCGTAGCAAAGATGGTATGATATCACAAAAACACTGCATATTAAAGGTAGACGTCGTTAATATAATTTCCACCGGTTGTTTTGAACAAGACTTATCTCTCTCAATTTAAAACTTGAAATATTCCATTAAGTCCATTCTACAATTTTGATAACATAACATGATCTAGTTATTACGCCTTTACTCTAGCAATCGGATAGTTACAAATAAAGGGTCTTTTTATAAGGACGCTTAGTTTTGAAATGTAAATAAAACAAGTTGTTTGTGAGATTTCGACTAAATTTTAATTTCATTTGTAAGTATATTTTACGGCATTAAATATGGAATATAGCATCAAATGACTAGCAATATAAAATGATCAATTCATTATAAAATGGGCCATGTCGCTAAAGTTGACTTTTTTGACAAATTTGGGTAAACTTCCAACTGCTCCAGAACCCAATCAGGCGTTGTCTGTGGTCGTTTACCTGAAGTTCCTTGGTCAGTTGGATTATATACGGGTGCAGACATAAGGCCCGATTCAAAATTCGCCAAGTTGAAGTCGCAGAAAAGCCAAGTTCTTGTGAACAACGAGAAATAAGCTGCCTTGGGTTTTCCTGTACACTTTCACACACAGCAGCAATGTTTTCACCAGATATTGTATTTTGATGACGTACAGGTAGATGTTGGCCGATTATTTACCAAACTGGTTGACTCAAATTTGGCCACTAAGCAATGAATAATCTACTCAGCAGGACAAAGTAACATATTTTGAGCGTCCCTATTGAAATATCCTTTATCTCAAATTCACAGCTAGGTCAATATCAAAATCAAACATTAATCACTCTTAAGGTGTTCACTGTCAATAATTGGTGGAATGGCGTTATAATAAAAAATATTAACACATTTTTAGTACTTATTCCACATAAAAATTTATTGGATCAGCACCGGTTTCGCTCATTGCAAGCATTATCGACTGATAAGAGATACAACGAACCAGTAATATTTACACAAAAGTTAAGCAAAATTACAAACAATTGGTATTACAACTAAGCAAATTACATCAAAAATAATTAAAATGATGAAGACCTCTTAGCATGCAAGCTATTACATCAAAATCAAATTAGTATGAATAATCATTACCAAAGTAAAAAAAAAATAAGTGCATTTAATAAATAGATCTTAATAAAAAAGGTTTCAGTGAAAGAAAGTGTTTATCAATAGTTTAGATAAATAATTTCGATTTAACATTGATCGGTATCGATGACATTTGCCGTTTGACATTTGCTGATTGACTACACGCGTCACCTACTGAAAGCTTGTTTTACTATGCCTATTACCTATGCGCAATTCAACAATAAGTTGTCAAAATGAATGGTATGTCAGCGCAAAAAATATAACAAAGACAATGATTTTTATATAAAAGACCTACCCAAAGGTAATTTTATTATGCCTTTTACCTTTGCGCATTCTAATGAATGGTATGCAAACAAACATTGATTTTTATATATTATATTTTTAAAAATATTAATTAATCTGCACTGTCAGATACATTTATTTTAATTATGTCATTAATTTGAGTGGAAGGTGGTAAAACTCAGTTTCTCGAACTATCTCTTTATTTTGCCTAAGCTGTGAGGCTTAGAGGAATCGAATAGGGGTTCGGACGTGAATTTATGTGCTTGGACACCAGTAATTTGGACCGCAACACCGGTCGAATATACACAATTTTACAGCTAAAACACTAACTTTTTAAGATGCTCACTTTCAATACTAAGCCGTTTTATCCGCTAGTCGATATTGTAGCCTTTAGAATATGTTAAAGTTTTACTTAATTAAATATACACTAAGACTATAAAAATGCAATGATCTTTTAAAAGTAATGAAGTCAGCAATGCAGTCTCTTCTTTGTGAATTATCAAGTATTCTATATAATTACAAGGGCTATTCGGTTGATCAATGCACTGCCTAGAGAAGTGGAAATTTTCAGCAGCGAAATTGTTGTTTTGTCTTTAATCACTTTTAAGGTATTCACTGTCAATAATTAGTGAAATGGCTTTAAAATTACTTATTCCACTTAAAACTTATTAGATCATGACCGGTTTTACTTATATCGAGCATTATCAACTGATGATCAACTAATGATTTGATAATTATCATGATCAGTTTATAATGCTTGCTATGAGCGAAACCGGTCTTGATCTAATAAGTTTAATGTGAAATATTTACTAAAAATGTTTTATTTTTTTTATCTCTAAATCTGAGAAAACACGCACTCATTATAATATAGCAACTTTGTTTGATTAAAAACTGCGATATTCTATGACGAAAAAGGATTTTCGTACATGATAAATAATAGAAAAATATTATTCTACATTCAAAAAAAATCAAATATTATTTATGGAACAATAGAAATATAAACAAATTTCCTAAGACGCTTCGCCATAAACAATATCTTATTAAACTCATGCACGTATTGTATTATTTATAAGAATACAGTCCCATCTAATATCTTGAAGCATTAGACGTTGAGATATTATTCTCTATTAGTTTTGAAACGTATTATTTTAAACTACCATGACACTTTGAAACGAAACAAATTTAAACGACGAGCTCCCTTGACACGCCTCTTTACAAGACGTACTCTATCATTATTTTGAATAAATGGGCGCGAAACGTGGACTTAATAATTTCTACTTTGCTTTTATAGATCGACACTTTACTTTAAAAAGGTTCTAACTGCTCTTGACACTGTTTTGAGATATGAGCGCTAGAAGTTTCGATTGATTAAAACTCACTTGTAACAATGAACAAGAAAAAATGTTTCAAATTACTTATTTTAAGCATACTGGTGCCGCGAAAGTCGAAGTATTCGATCTACGGCTGTACGCCAGCGATTTAAGAGAAAATAGAAATTGCATAAAAAAAATTTTAATTTATGTAATTTATAGTTTGAAGATTTTTCCGTTTGTCCTGGCACATGTGTCTACAATTCATTCTGTGCTGCAGGACGATTTATGAGTTTATTTGATTTCGTGTTCATGTATTAAAAACATATAATAAGTTGATGTATAAAAAATCTTTATTTTCAACGTAAAAACATCGCGACTCACCGGTGAGACGTTCGCGTATGGAGTCAATACGCATGTGACCCACGGATGAGACGTTGGCGTACAAAAGGTTAAAGATCTAATGATGGATAATGATGACAATCTTCGAACTTTGTCGAATAAATTTAGTAAATAAAAATGTGTGTGGATGCAGTGCAATCCCGGAATTCAATTAATTCCGCTATTCAACAATAGATAATTCTGAAATTCTTATATATGATAGAATGCGGTAAATACAAACTTTTCTGACCAAATGGTAATTTTAGGCACAAATGACAATTAGAACCTATTCAAAGTAAGGTAACGAGATAGCGAAATTTCCTTCAAACAAATTCAGTAGACTTGAACCATCTATGAATTAACTGATGACTCACTCACGATGAGTTATTTAGCTGGCATAATGGGCTATTATTAAATATACATATTGTCTTGCAATGTCTATTCAATTTGGAGTTAAACATACGGCGACAACGGGTATTCAAGATTCAAAGAGAGCGTTTTCGTATTATATGTGTACATTATCATCTGGATAAGTGTGTCCCGAAACAAAGAGATCTCATTACCTTTAAGGTGTAACCTGTCAATTCTTGGTGAAAATACATTGATATACACCCAATCAACAGAAAATGGTGCGTATTAAAAAATCCCGGTAAAAACTTCATATATTTAGATAAATTGGTTCCAAAAATGCTGACAATAAGGCGCAATTGCTACAGTTCAAGAAGTCCGCTTACCTTTTCGTCTCTACCTATGGAGGGTCGTCGAGAAGAATGGCTTTTGGTTTATATAGATTCTCTGATGCCTTTTCGACATACTTCTACAGGTAAGACATCGTTGGGTAACAATGAAGGCCCACTGTCTTATGAAACTTTTTAGAGGTTTTTCAAATGAGCTCGCAAATAGTGGGTACACTTAAATCTCTGTGTAGCAGCGGTCCATGCATGAACCACGGAGCCGTTTTGATTTAATCTAAACAATCTGGAGAGTCTTCTGATGTTTTTTTGTGAGAAAATACCCATACTGGTGTGGCGTACACCATAATTGGACGAGTTATTGCTGTATATAGGAGAAGTTTACTCTTTAGTTAAATAGTTTGCTCCTAACATTAAGTATAAAGTACAATTTTGCTTTTGAAGCATTAGCCTGGCTTTTTTTAACTGCAATATAGTGGGAGCTTGAGATAAGAGTTTTATTCGTTCCGGAACTTTGCTCGTATCTCAAAGCAATTTTCTTATTGAAATTAATAGAATTTCCATTAATATGTTCCAGCCCCCAAATGTCATCCCTTAAGCACTGAAAAACTTGGAGTACTTAGAGAACTAATTTAGCGTTGTGGATCAGTAGTAGAGCACCATATGTCTTACGTATTTGATTTGTTGGTTGTGCGAAAGAGATGGGGTGAAGTAGGTCCATAGCTTTTGACAGTCGAAGTAGAATCCAATACCAACACAGATATACATATACGGATTTGCCAACAATATATTCATATGCACCCCTTTCACCCATACGCAAAGCGCACACAGATACCTATCATGAAATATCTGTATCATCTGTGCGTGTGATAATGCGAGATGCACGAGGCACAGTAAACTGATGGGTACTGTGCAGCTGGCCGTTCCTCGTATCTCAAATTTTGCTCGTGTTTTAGAGCAAAACTTCGCTCTCTCAACGGCTCGTATCTCAAATATCTCGTATGTTAGGTCACTCGTATGTCGTGGTACCACTGTACTTACTATATGAGCTAAAAAATGTTTTTTCAGGGAAAAAAAGATGTGATAATACTTGTTAATTTTTAACGGCATTGTCCTATATAAAGTGTTGAACAATTTGATCACGGCTGCTTTGTAATCAATTGTCAAATTATTCTCAAGCCAACAACGGTCACCCCGGGCGTATTAGGCAGAGAGCACTTCAACGCCCCCTGCCAATTTACGGGTCATCGATTTTCAATTGCACTTCAGACCCTGTTTTATATGGTGACCATCAAATCTAAGAAATTGCGCCGGCTCATTTTGGTACAAACATATTTTTTACTTTGAGTCATTCATTTCCACTCAATTTAATCACAAATAAATTCACTGCTTGTTGTTAACCCTTTGACGACGTTATATGATCTAAATACTCTGTTGCAAGGGATTATATTTGAATAAATATAACACCTTGTTCTACTTACATGAACAATAAACCCTCCTATCCTATTTTACACGATAAAGAAGTTTTATATAGCGCATGTAGCCTTTCCCCGAATAACGACCCCGTTATATAATTTTCAAGGTCAAATTAGAGCTTTCAACTGCTTTCTCATTTGTTGATTTTATTGTCATTGCAAAATTAAAGCAGATAGAGCAGTGTTTCCCAACCTTTTTACACCCGCGGACCACCAATAGTGAAATGAAAATTGGTTTCAATTTTATATTGGCTTAATCTTATATCGTGACATATGGACATATTTAACTAAAACTAACAAATATACATATAGGCTGTCTGATACCATTAAAATTTAACAACAAACTGAGGGATTTTTCAGCAACCTAGTGCGAAACCTGCTATTGCATCTTTGCTAATACATACATTGGATATTCTTGGCTGCAGTACTGTCTCTGTCAGGCGAAATGCTACATGCCCTTGTATATTTCTTTGTTTTATTTTATTGAAGACATGGATGAAAATACTTTTTTGCATAAATAGCTTAATGATAAAGGCATTTATAAATTTATAGCTTTGGCCCGGCAGAAAGTCTCTGCGGCACCGGGCCGCGGACCTCCGGTTGGGGATCACTGTCTTAAAGAACCAACTGCTGAAGACTTGGTGGCATGCTCAAATTAAGTGTGCAGAAAAAAACAATACCAAAACGAACAATAAATTTAGTTTTTGTAGTGCTTGTTAAAAAATTCACGTCATAACTTATTAAGAAATATAATGCTTTCGATTTCATTTACCACTTGCATTTATTGCAAAGTGAACTAAGTGGATTTTACTTTTAAAGGCATCATTAAAATAATATCAATTATAAATTTAAACGCAAAAGATAAGACTGTTTTATTATTAACAAATATTTGATTATTATTCTGTTGTATTAAATAGATTTTCCAAGCTATAGTTGCCGCAAACATTGCTTTAACATATTATCAAATTGTCTCGATAGAGTGACGATCTATGCGACCACGCCCTGAATCACTTAACAATCTTAATGATGACAGGTTTGCTTGTATACATTTTAATGGTAAAGTTAAAAATAATTAAAATCATTAAATTGACTTATTTTATTAAGAATTTCGAATGAGGGTGCTTGATGGAATTTCAATATCAAATTTGAATTATTTGATTTTTGTACTTTTCGATGAGCTTTGTCTCTAACGTTCCGGGTTTCGCCTTTCGGCATCTTCAGGCATTTTAAGGGCATGGATGTACTAAAACTGACGCGCAGTAAACAGTTTGTATCGTTTATATACAAAAATATAAGTAGATTACTAAATTAAATGGCTGTTAAAATATACATAAATTAGTGAAAATTTTATTTAAACGAGTTTTAATGAATTATGTGGGCTTGTTATAATTATCTGTATCACAAATACTAATGACCAGATAATAACATAGGAATACCTCAAATAAATTTAGGGTTTTATCCGACCTATTATTACTGAGTTCAAAGACTTGAAATCTATATCAGCTGTTCATATTTATATAACTAACTCTTGGGGGGGACTCGAATCTGACCCTTTAAATCATAGGATCCCAACCTTTTTCGGATGGCGACCCTTTTTTATAAAAGTCATTTGACCCATGACCCCCAAAGACAAATTGAAAAATGCATTTATCATAGGGTAGTTAAAAAAATCAACAAAAATGCATTAAGGAGGTTTTTTTTTTAGTTGAATGTATAGGTTGGTGACTAGAGACTCCAATTCGAGTATCGAGTACTCGATACTCGAGAATACTCGGCCATTTTTCAAGTACTCGATACTCGAGTAATTTGGAAAATACTCGAGTAATACTCGTACTTTATAAATGAAAGTTTATTTCCGAATTTTTTTTTTTAAACAGTGGACAGATATATAAATAGCACTATTTAATTCAATGCTAACTTTTAACCCGACGCTCACAGCAACAGAGAGATTTTCTACTGCTGAAATAAAAAAAACAAAACTTTGAACCAAATTAAAATTTGAGACGTTAAATTATCTATTACTTATGATATATGTTTCATAAATTGAAATAAATTTATTAATTGAATAAAATAAGCTTATTTATTTATTTATCATCTATTTATGTACACAAATTTGAATTAATAATATATATTTTGGTACATCTGAAACTACTCGAGTATTTTGAAATTTTACTACTCGATACTCGAGTAGTTGAGATGTCGACTAATTAGAGTCTCTATTGGTGACCCCTCAAAAAACTCTATTGAAACGCATATACATATAAAATTATTGCTTCTTTAACATAAAAAAACAGTAAAATTCTGAAGTGTGTCTCGCTAAATTGAAAAATCACAACTGCATTGCTTCAAGAATGACACTCTAAAATGTGCTAAATCAGTAAAAAATAGTCGAGTGGATTAATGGCACTATACATTATTATCTAAAGCCGTGAAAGAAAGTGCAGTTCGTATAAATAAAATTGATAGCAGCTTATAATGCTTCTACTGTAAATAATGACCAAGTATGACCCTCTAAAAGGGTTCACTACCATATAAGAAAATCTTTGCTTTATTTTCTAGCATAAGGCATGTCTTAAATACATTCGCAAACAAATGAATAAGTTTTTTTAGTAACGTAAGTGTAAGAGACTTTTGTATTCTATAATAAAACGTTTAAAGATATTTTTAAATTATCTCACCTCCCTTATTAACATCATTACGCCCGACATCCGGTAGACCAGGGCCTATAGCAGTAAGCATTGATATTTTACGCTTATTTTTGTTTCATATTTGATGCAAATGAAATCCTAGTGGAACTTCTTTAAACGAATGTCATTCTTCTATAATTGATCGTTGCTGAATTGTTTAACTTCTCGTTTCTTGGAGAGAGTAATGGAAGAAGAATAGCGATAGAACAGGATTAGGGGTTAAAGTATCGCTCTCGCTACGCTCCGTATTTAGGGGTGCAGTGATGTAAGCGCGTGGGACATTAGCGCGCTGATGTTGGCGCGCAATACTACAACTGAGAACAAATACATGAATAAGAATAATAAAAACAGCAGCTTGAAAATAAAACGAAGAAACATAACAGAAATTTAAAACAAAACCTTACAATTATAAGGCAATCATACATAAATATAAACAGTTTAAAAACACATAAAATAAAAATTAAATTTCAATTATATTAGAGGTTCTTTTTACTCATATATTATATAATATCTCTCTTGAAGCTCGAAGATCAATTTCAATATTGAAACATTTTTTTCTTCTTTTTGGGACCAATTTGATAACTCTGATATCCTTGAGACTTTAAGTTTTCATGCTCCACCTACGTGGTCGTAACCAAGACAAATCAATTTTCTTTTTCACGTAGGTCTTTTGAATCGCCAGTCGCAAGGACTGTTCGGCTGATGAATGCACTGTCTGTTGATGTGGTCATATTCGGCAGTGAGCTTGATGCTTGGTTAGTATTTTTTTCCTTTTTATGTATGTAATATATATCTGTTCTGTTTCATATATACATATTTTTATAATTGTTGTGTTATGTTATTTCCTTCAAAGAAATTTAGTAAAATTACGTCAAATTTGACAAAATAAGTTTTTAAAACTTAATGAATGAAATCAATGAATTAAAATAAGATGTAATTTTACTCAATTTCTTTGAAGGAAACAGTTAACAATACAAAATAATCTTATAATGCGCGCTAACGTCAGGGTTTGTACAGCGTGCTAGTGTGGGGGTGCCGTTTTAAGAACCGCATGAGCAGGATGGAATGTATATGTTACACTGAAACTGGATTCTCAGTGAAAATATATTCTTCTCCAAGCTGTCTTTATTTGTGTGTTTTATTTGGTTCTCTTATTATGACAGAGACTACTTGCTGATTTTGTTTCATTGAAGCAAACAAAAATGTTAGTCCGGCAAATCATCGACTTGGGACAATAATTTCAATGATCGTGACCAGTGACATCATGTTGTCATACAAATCTATTGCTTGATATATTTTCGCTGGAACATATACATCACATACATTAACGCCACATGCGATAATCTATAAATCGATTTAAAAAATCAATTTCTGAAACTGTCCATCCATGAGGGTACAAAACCCATTTCGCTTTATCCGTCGCCATTAACATCGAATTGACCTCGGTAATCCTCTTAATGTCATTGAAATGCGGTAAGTATCAATTAAATGTCATCACTTCAACCCAAGTTCATGTTTATAGCTTGACAGTGCAATTCATAGAAGTCATCCAAAATATAGTGCAGACAATTTGATCGAACAATTCAATTGAATGGATCTATTGCAATTAATACACTTCACTTTACTTTTCGATTAAATATTCAATGATATTCTTTATAAGACATTTGCGTAACCATATTGTTACCTTACCTTGAAAAGTTTATAATTTAAATTTTTGCCTAAAATGACTTTTTGGTAGGGAAGTCTTGTATTTCCCGTATTATATCATATATATGAATATCAGAATATTCTATGGTTGAATAACGAAGTTAGTAGAATTCCAGAGTTGCAGTGCATCTGCACATTTTTTTACTATATTTATTTGACAAAGTTCTACGATTGTAAGATCATTATTTCTCAGCAAGGTTCTAACTGCTCTTGACACTGTTTTGAAATATGAGCGTTTGCAGTTTCGATTGATTAAAATTCACTTGTAACAATGAGCATGTAAAAACGATTCAAATTACTTATTTTAAGCATATTTTTTCACAACTCTTGCTGAGAAATAATGATGACATTCCTAGAACATGGTCAAATAAATTTAAATATTAAGTAAAAAAATTGTGCAGATGCACTGCCACTACGGAACTCCGCTAACTCCGTTATTTAACCATAGATAATTTTGAAATAAATATACAGTCACATTTCGTGAAACTGATGCTCTGGAGGGGTTTGTTTGAACCGGCAGGGAGCGTTTAACAACCAACCGGAATGACCTTCATATAAATAGTATGGTTTTACAAAAACGGTCCAAAACTGCTACAGTTTTTCATAATGAGCTTTAGTCGACCGGTGATTTCACATAACGATAAGTTGAAATCGATATTTCATCAAGTTAAGCACATCAACGTGTTTAATATATCCAAATAAGCAGTGGCGGCCGGTGACAAGAATATTAGGGAGTGCAATAAAAAAACCTATTTATGCAAAAAATCTATCCTCCGATTCTTGGATTTTGAAAATACATCTATAACACAGATTTTAAAGTCCGACATTGACGATACTAACTGCTTCTCTATACTTGCATGGCAAGAGACGGACTTCAATTAAGCTTATCACAATGTTATGCCGGAGAAGCTAATTTAATGCCGAAATAATACTGTGTAACTAAAAACATACGTCTACAAAGACTTGAAACCTTTCAAAGACTTGAAATCAATCAACTTAGTAACAATAGGTAGGATAAAACCCTAGATTTATTATAGATATTCTTATGTTATTATCTGGTCATTAGTATTTGCGATACTATATTCAAAAATATTACATATGTAGAAGATATATAATAATGAAGATAAAATTGTATTGTAGAATATTATATAGTTTGTCCGGTCCGTGGCGTAGTGACAACGGCGTTGGCTTGCGTGCCGGATCGCCCGGGTTCGATTCCCGGTACGAGCGGATTTTTTCAGTCGATAAATCTGTTCCAAGGTATGGGTGTTTGTGTTGTTTGAAAAATCCCTTCCTACCTTTCCGATCCCAAAGAGCGACGCATAGTGACAGCGATTAGCTGATCACTAGTCCTGTCCTAGTACTCGTATCCTTTCCATCCCTACTCTTCGAAAAGAGAGGTTGAGCAACTGAGTAACAAGCAGTTCTCGTATAAAAACATGTATTGAGATAAACTCCGCGAGAAGTCCATATGCTCCAAATCGGGAGCGGACATGGTTAAAAAAATATATTATACAGTAGCATGAACATAAAGTAGGTAATTAGATATTGTATTAAATTTTTTCGGACAGTTTTATATGGACAAACACTTTCTTTATACTAAAAACATTATTGATTCATATTATATACGCTAATAGCGTTTGTAATAAGATGATTATGAAATGACAAAAGTATGAAAATATAAAAAAAGTAATGAGTAATGAAATATTTATGAAAATAAAAATGTTATAGTTACGTAAATCGAAATCCAGCCAAGATAAAATGGATAGAATGCACTTTCACACATACACTTTCCACCCGCGATTATCGATATATTTCCGTACGTCAAAAGAGTTCATCTGGGTAGATTTAGCCCTATACTGAAGTATCAGGAAGCAGCAAAAACAAATGTGAATATTTTCGACAAAGAACGTGAAGATTCGAGACTTCTCGCATCTAGGGAGAATATGCACCACTAGCCTCGAAATTTCAAACGATTTTTTTTTCTTCGCGGCTCCGTAGACCCAAACTAAATAAACGCCTCCACGAACTAAAATCATTTTTTCTACCTACCTTGACAACGTCAATAGGGTCATTTCGAGAATTTCCAAGAAGTGCGCCTCAAGAGGGTTCAACATCTATAATCGTCTGGCGTTAAAACTTATTATTACTAGTTTTACTTTTTGCCCCGGATGCACTGAAATATCCTTTTATGAAACATACAATGATGGAATTTTGAATGAATAAATTGATATATTTATTTTGAAATTGCTTATTGCTTGAAACCATACACGCAAAGAATTTAAAATTATTAAATTGATATAAAGATCGATATAAATATTATATTTATTTGGAAATTGTTGCAATATATTCAAGAGCGCAGTGCACCATTGCGCTATAGCACGAGCCGTCCCTGCAAATAAGTGTTGAGCTTCAATTTGTTTGCAAAAATTACTGCTAGAATTATACATAAAACCGAAAATGCTTTGCTATTTTCTGACTTGCTCTTTCTCACCTGTATAAGATGCAACAAGCGTACGGACTTGGTTGCAAAACTAGCTGAAATATTCACAAATGATTGCCATATTTCACAGCTTATCACAAAGTTGCATGTGTGTAAACTAAATTAATGCCATGGTTCGTGCGCCGCATTAATTTTATACGAGAATGAAGATTGATGATTGCAAAATACGTACAAACAATTTCAGCCAACTACGAATGGCATGACTCTTGTGCCGACAGATTAACGGCAGAGTAAGGGTTAAATAAAGGGTCATTTAGGTGGCTCTATTCTTTTTCTTACTTTTCTGGTTGTATCTTCTCGATCAGATATGTACAACAAACGGCCCGCGGCCCGCATGCTGCCCAATTGAAGATTTTCTGCCGCCCCTTTTGGAGTGTGAAGCTCTCTACATTTTTTTTGCATCATGCTATCCATAGAATAAAAAATTCAATCTACGATTATTATATATGCAATATCAACATATATTTTTCTACGAGAACTGCTCATTTTCTCTTTAAGCCTTGGATATACTTAATCTGTGCCGGGTTGGTTGCACATATTCATGATTTCCTCATTTTTTTTATTAATAATATCCCCGATGAAAAGAGCTTGAACCCAACATATTTGCGTTAAATTTGAATTGCTTGAATTTTGTACTTTTCCATGAGTTTTGCCGCTAACGACCCGGGTTTCGCCTTTTGGCATCTTCAGGCATTTCAAGTGCACGGATGTACTTGAACTGACGCGTAGTAAACAGTTTTTATGGTTTATATACAAAAATAGAAGTAGATCACTAAGTTAAATTGCTATTAAAATGTAAATTAGCGAAAATTGAATGTAAATATTTTTCAATTTGTTAATTATAACAAACCCACTTAATTCATTGAAATATTCCACCCTGCACCCTCAGTCGAAATCCTTAATTATATTTGCGTTAATTTTGTATTATATCTATATATTTTTACGGTTTCCCTCTAATTAAGTTTTTTAAGTCACTTTAAAAGCGCTTAATTAGGGTTTTATTGTATTATGTAATTGTAATTACTAGAAAATGCTAGAAAACAATGACGTAATTTGATACTTTGGCCAAAGGGGAGAAATCGCGCAATGTGAAATGCAGGTAATAATTCTTCCAGATAATCGAGGTGCGTTACAAGGGGATACTTCTTGCCACAGAACTGTGAACGTATAGCTCTAGCAATGAAAATAAGACCGTTTCATAATTTAATATTTATTAGCTTTAATTATTAAAAAAAAAATCGGCCATAGTGATCAGCAGGTTCAGGTCGTGGTGAAACCAATATCGAATAAAAAAAAACAATGATAAACAGTCAACCCTGCTATAGCGGACACTTCTATGGAGCTTTTTGATATAGCGTATGCGGCGGTTTTTCGTTCAAGGCACGTGTCGCTTGTCAATATAAAAATTTGAAAAATGTTTGATTTGCTTCAAATCATAAAATACAATTGAAAAAACCAAACCCCAAATTTTGTATGGGTGCCTAAGTTTATAAAGCGTTTATTTGTTATAGCGTACTCCCTACCCTCCCGCTGTAGCAGGGCTGATTGTATTTGAAATCTTGGGTATAGGTTGCCTTGGTCATGGGTATGCGTGCCTTTAAGCTGAACAATTGTTTGAGACTTAAATTTCAAAATATATGAAATAGGTGACTTTATTATTAATATTTTATGTAATTCCAAATATTTTTCTTTAATAAATAAAAATTACAATTAGAAAACGATTGATGTCGATAGCAACATTAAAACAGTCAATATTTAAGCCGTAGTTATTCATTATATAATTATAACATATAATATCTTTTCTCTTCCATTAGCTTAATTTTAGTTTATACACCAAATAATGGAAATAGAGTCAATTTGTGAAAGACTTGATTAAGAGGGGAATACAATATACTTAAATGGCCTACCTGACTTTTTTCTGTTATTAGTAAAAACAAATTGTCACTTCAAGCAGCTGTTTCCGTAGTGTAGCGGTTATCACGTGTGCTTCACACGCACAAGGTCCCCGGTTCGATCCCGGGCGGAAACATTTTTTTTAAATGAAAATGGTTGATACCGAGTATAGCGGTTTTTTTAAAAACATTATGAGTATATTTTTCTTCCAGCCAAGTAGGTAGGTATGTCATGTGATAAATATCTAGGTTATTTTCAATTATCTGTTTTCATTTATTAGATATGAATTTTCAATTGTCTTTTCTTACTTCAAAAAAGTGTCCAGACAGTAAATTAAATACAACACCTTCCTCTTAGACGGAATCATTTTTATAGTTCCTATAATAATATACTTTGACACCGGTTACCATTTGGTGATTGTTAGAGGAATCGTAATTTAAAATGTAATTTGATAGGACATAAAAGGTGGCAAATGTCATTTTCCATTGCTACTCCTGTACTGATAAAAATACCTAACACTGGCTAACTTCACACTATACGAATGGGTGAACTATTAGAACCATTATCGTAAATTTCATTCTTCGCGAAAATTCATTTACTTACCTACATATTATTCTCGTTGGTTGGAATTTTTTCCAACGCCCCGTGCCTCCATTGTGAAATTTATTAGTTTCGTACTATGTAAGCACGTTCTCAACCCGAGCGTAAAGATAAAAATGTGACATTACGAGAAAGCCCCAGTGAGTGACGAATTCGATGCTTTTATATTGTTCCTGTTTCTTTTTAGGTATTGGCTGTTGATAAAAAGATGAAATATTTCAAAGGATAATCAAAAGCGCTTCATTCACTCTGAAACTGCCTCCTTCTCCCGAAAATACACCAAATTACTACCTACATCGATTTCCATATATAATTTGAGAAATATTTTTTTGACGCCTTAAATGCGACACACCGGTGTGTCTTTATTTAGAACAATTAAAGTTTTCAATAATTCCTGACGATGAATTGAAAAATGACCTTCGAAAACTTGTATGCCATTTTCATTTTCGTTTTCAAAATAATTTTATTATGGCTCTTTTGTTCAATTATTACATTTTTTAAAAAAATATTACTTGATCATTATATTGAAAAAATTGACAACAATTGTTATTTTTTATGTATTGTCTATTTGTATTTTTATATTTTTTTTTATTTTTCTATGTTACCAATTGTTTGTATTACTAATAGTCTTGCTTAGCTTTAGTATAAATATCGCTGTATTTGTATTTCTTATTAGTTGAAAAATAGCAAAACCAGTCCTGGTCCAAAAACATCTTATTGAATAAGTACAAATGTGTTTAATACTATGTCATTCACATGTATTGACAGTGGACACCTTAATATTTCAATTAAAAGATTACAGTTTATTTTTCATGATTCATTAACACACAAACATACATTAATTTTGTTACAGCATGAAAACATATGAAAAAATGAAACTAAAATATCAAATAATAAAAAAGAAAACTGACATTTTTGATAATATTCAACTGTCGTCACATCGTTGTAAAGAAACATGTTTCACTGAAATATTTTTTAGTCAAACGATCCATTTGAAATCTTGAAAGGGCCACATTGGAATAATAAAACATTTATCATTTCGTGTGTTTTTAACACATGTGCACTGAATGTGCATTGGATGCAAATACTACAACTGTCGTCACATCGTGCATGTGAAGTCAAACGATCCTTTGGATAGATTTGTATTCCACATTGTAGATCACATTGACGCTTTCAAAGATTTTTTGTCTATTTCACAAAATATCATGAAAAGATGAAAAGAATAAAATTAATTGGTCAATTCTATACATTATACAAAACCATTTTTTTTAATGTTGAGGCAAAAAAATAATAAAAAAATTGAAAAAAATCTCTCCACTCTTTTCTCAAGAAATCATCTTCAAATTGAAATGCTGCACCATGATTCCTCCAAAATCTCGACTTTTTATAATTTACATAGTCGGTATTTAAAGTCAAAATATCATTTTTGACAGACCATATTCTTCCAGTTTTCCCAAAAATTCTTTTGAAGAATGTTGATGAAGACTTTTCCAAAATTTTTGGCCCCCTGTTTCTGTTTTATTTTTCTCCACTTCCATTTCCATTCCACCTTGTAATAGCTTCCAGCTTTTTTCATGCAATGACTGGAAGCTGAAACTATCATAATTTTTTTCAAATTGGAGGATCAGATGTACGGATATTATCTGATGGAAAACCGATCTGTTTCAACAGTTTTTCATTTCTTATATAATAAACAATTAGTTTTTTAAGAAATTTTTGATGATATAGAATGTCTGTGATCTTTAGTTGTCTCCAGCAGTCTCTTTACATCTTTCTTATATCTCCTTTACCGGTTGTGCAAAATTATTTTTAAGAAGATTTTAATTTTTAAAAATATTTTGTTGGAAGAAGTGAAACCGGTCCTGATTTTTACACAATTTTTTGAGAACTAGTACAGAAAATGTGTTTTTTTTTTTGTTTAAAATCATGCATTTCCATCAAGAAATGACAGTTTAATGTGATACGTATACATGTTTGGGTACACTTGAACTTGTCTAATGTTAACTGAAATAAGGTCTTTTTGCAACCCTTTTACAATTAAATAAGATTTTGTTGAAGAACAGCATGAAACTGTGTTATTGTTTTTGCGAAGTATAAAGGATAAAATATTAGTTTTGAACAAAAATTACTTACCTGTAACCTGTTTTCAAAAATTAAAAAAGGACAATACCTTAAAACTTCTTATGTTATTTAACTGCTTAGATGTTTTAGATCCCTTATGAAAGCAATCCCATGTTAATTACCATACCACATGGTTTTTAGAGCGTATTTACGAATCCTCGATAAGGGTTGTCACTCAAAGTTTATAATATTATGTCAATTTAGCATCCCGATTGGCTATCATAAAATGAATTGTTGTTGAATTTTTATTTTGATTTTATGAATAATTTGTATTAAGTCAATTGGTTTGAAACATATATATATAATATGTAAATACTTGTAAAATAATATTGACAAAATAAATTAAATATTGTTAATATTTTATCAAAATTTTTGATAGCCCTGATAACTACTATACACTTTTTGTTGAATATCTTTTAAGAAAACTATTTTAACGAAAACTTCGTATTCATTTTGTGAGCATTAAGAGATGTCGGATGTGATATTCGATGTGATAATTTGAGAAATATTTTTTTTGACGCCTTAAACGTAGTTCTTAGCTGTCGGAGTTTTTTCTTATGCGACACACCGGTGTGTCTTTTGCTTTAGAACGGTTAAAGCATTTGAATAATTCCTGACGATGAATTGAAAATGACATTCGAAAACTAAGCGCCGCACATGCCATTTTCATTTTCGTTTTCAAAATAATTTGAATATGGCTGCTTTTGTTCAATCTATTATATTCATAAATTGCAAGAATGATCCCGATTACTAGTCGGCAGAAAAAAAAATATACGGTCCTTGCTCAGGTTTTATCCAATGTTATATTGAAGTCTAAGCTACCCGAATTGACTGTAATTGTTAGATTTTATATTGTTCGTTATCATTAACATTTTAAGTATGTATTGTCTATTTTCTATGAATTATGCTTAGGTATTTTGTTTTATTTTTCTATGAATTTTTTCATAATTGTATTACCAATTGTTTGTATTACTTTAATAGTCTTGCTTAGCTTTAGTATAAATATCGCTGTATTTTTGTATTTCTTATTAGTTGATAATGCACGTGATGAGCAAAACCAGTCCTGGTCCAAAAACATCTTATATTGAATAAGTACAAAAAATGTGTTATTATTTTTTAATACTATGTCATTCCACCATGTATTGACAGTGGACACCTTAAATTAATATTTCAATTACAATTTAATTAATTAATAAATAAAGAAGCCACTGAATGTAAAGTTGTGTAATGCATGTAAAGATTAATCAGTTTATTTTTCCGTTATATTTATGATTCAATTAACACACAAACATACATTTATTTTGTTACAGCACGAAAACATATGAAAAATGAAACTAAAATATCAAATAATATAAAAAATAAAACCTGCTTTTTAGATTTTTTGAAATTTAAATTTACATATAATCAATATTCTTTATAAACACACTTCAGGATTTAAAATGAAAAGATCAAGCTCGATGACAAGAGGGTTTGTAAAAGAAACATAATATGACACTGAAGTGTTTTTTGGCTGTCACAATTAACTACCTTAATTGATCCAAATTTAATCAAATATGTCTTGCTAGGAAAAAAAAAAAAACCACATCTGAAAAATTGTGATCTGCTTTTACATGTGCATTTAGACACATAAATTCATTTGCAAAATATTATAACACGACCATTTCCTCGGCTTAAGAGGTTTTGTTTGAGTTTGCACTCTATAAATTTACTATATATTACTTTCTCATTAAGGTTTCCATTTGTATTTGCATTCAAAAGTTCTTCCATCGTAGAATTATAAATAAAGCAACAAAAAAATATTAGGTACAAAAAAACGTTTTGCTATAGAACAAAAAAACTTAAATTATAATAATAAGTATGGCAACATCCAAATTTTTCCACTTTGCATGTTCATATTAATTTGTGGGTATTATTTGCAAACTTGACGAGTCGTTTCCAAAACCATAATTTGCGGGAAATTGCAAATAAACTGTATAGCATACTTAATAAATAAATAATTTGTATTATTTTTTTAATTGATTGTTAGCATCAGTAAAATATCCGAAACAGTCACAAACAATTTTACTGCTCAACATAATACACTAGACGCCATTAATCACGTGATTCTTAAACAGGGCTCCTATTGGCTAAATTGGAACGATACGTATTTAAAACTAAATGAAGTGGAACAAACCGTTTTTGAAATTTCGAATCTTTTTCGATTATTATTTTGTATTGTAATAAAGCCAAGTTTGAAGCTGTGACTTAAATTATTTTTTAAAGTGTATTTTTAATTACAAAATTAAATTCAAAGTTCTTTTTTTTTGAATTATATGTAACCAACAGTCTTTGCAAATAATGCACTTATTTATACTATATCATTAGTATCATTCGTAGATTTGTTTTCAATATAAAAAAATCAAGCCGATACCCTCCTTCTGTGTTTTTGTTTTGTTCGCTGCCTATACATTTTGGTGCATGATTCACAATATATACTGTAGTTGTCTGTATCTGGGAAACTGCAAAACGTCGCCAAAGCTCTTTTGGGTCGACACTTCTTCCATTTCTGTTTGGCCAAAAAATATCCGACCTCCTTTAAGCAGTGAAGATGCTTCATGAACTCATCATCAGGGATTCTGTCTTCAAGGCGACTCTTGTAAACTTTTCTCACCTCAGATTCTACGACAAGGTCGGGAAGAACCGAAACGTGCGAACCTTCAGTTGTTGTAGATAGAAATTTGGATCTTGGAATAGATTTGGAAACGCTGCGGATTGGTTGTGTTGGTCTATTGTCAGACGAGAAATCGTTTTCTAATTGAGAGTCAATAGACATAGACTCAGAAGTTGGCCTATCTGAAAAAATATATTAAAAGATTAACAACCTGTGGCTATCACTCATTTTGTAACAACTGACATAATTCAGTACGTCCCACAAAAAAAAACAGATTTTTTAGTAAAATGTTTTAAGCGTTCATGGCAGGCGAAACCGTGGCTGATCATTACAAAACTATGCGTGGAAATAGAACAAAAATGTGTTTTTTTATTTCATTATTATATCTTCACAGTGGTTTCCAAACATTGTCTCAAAAAAAAAGTTGCAATAATTATTGTAAATTTAAAAAAAAGAGTTTTTAACAAAGGAGGTTAACACAGTTTATAGTTACCACAATATGCCCATGAATCTGGAGTGACTACAATTTCCTCTCCTTCACTCATTTTTATTTTTGTTATAAGCGGAAAAGAGTTTGTAATTCTTATTAAAAATGCTTTAATATCTTCTTTTATTTCCCGTTTTATTTATCCGAAGTTATAAGTTTCTATATGTAGATAATTACAATGTTAACCAGTATCAATATAATTGATTAAATACAAAATCGATGGTTAAAGGATGTACAATATGTTTCATCTTTTTATGTTTACATTCAATGATTTTCATTACAATTTTAAAACTGAGATTATTTACTTATTAATTGTGCCACATAACCCACTTGTATCCGCATTAGAAGACAATGATAGATTATTTAATTTAATATGTTAAATAGTAAGATTAATGTTAAATTATTATTGTATACAACTAATTAAATTGACACATTTCACAACAGCCGTAAGTGTCACGCTTTATTTTAAAATCTACATTAATATCAAAAGTATAATTATTGTTTTTGGAATCTGAATTTAACGCTGCATTTATGTTTGATCGCGAATATTAATATTGAAAATTAGTATTTTAATGTGTTCAATGGAAATATTTTCAATATAAATTACAACTCTCTAATTTGAATGACAGTAGACTAATAAGAATAATGCTTTCAAATATTATTGTTGCATTGTATCATAGATTGTTTTTGGCCATTGTTCTCTTTTTAAAAAAATTATGGCCATATAACATAAAGCTTTATAGCTCGCTATTGTTACATTAATTTATCATAGATTGTTTTTGGTCAATGTTCTTTTTCAAAAAAATTATGGCTATATAGCATAATACTTTATAGCACGCTTGATTATTTTGTTTAGTAAATTCTCTATCCAAAATAAGCAGAAAATATTGATTCAAGCATAGAACCTGTCAATTTTGCCGATAAATTTTACAAAAAAAAAACAACGCTTTGAATATTAAATGACCTTAAATATTAAAAGCGTGTTTAAATAATTTTCACGCTTCTTTCCACTGATTATGATTGACATTTCAGAAAATTTTATTTTGTTTACAAAATGTTAAGCCGTTTTATCCCCTGGTCGATATCGTAGCCTTTAAAATACGTTAAAGTATTACTTAATTGAATATACACTGTATAAATAATCGAATAAAAGAGTAAACCCCAACTAACAAATTGCAATAATCCTTAAAAAATATGAAGAAAACAATGTAACTTCTTTGTGATTATTAAAGTATTTTATATAATATATTATATACCTACCCACTTATCACTTTTAGTGTGTTCACTGTCAATACTTGGTGGAATGGCATTATAATAAAAATAATATAATTCGTATGTGCGAAACCGGTCCGGATCTAATAAAT
Source organism: Himalopsyche kuldschensis (assembly GCA_028554975.1). NCBI lineage: Eukaryota > Metazoa > Arthropoda > Insecta > Trichoptera > Rhyacophilidae > Himalopsyche > Himalopsyche kuldschensis. Next base: position 18,846,459 of record JAHFWI010000010.1, on the reverse strand, counting down.
GTAATGAGGAATAAGTACTAAATATATTTTTATTATACCCACTTATCTAAACATATTTTTTTTAAATATATTATCAGCCTGCCTTATCTTATTAAAAAAATCTTTAATTTCTCTCTTATATCTATCAAAAAGCAGGTGTTTTAGCAGTAAAATAAATTTAAAAAATATAAAGCCCATTCCAAGCCAAACTCCAAGCCATTCAATGCGAGCATTATCAACTAATGGTTTAAAATGTTCGCTATGAGCGAAGCCGGTCCTGATCTAATAAACCTAATGGGAATAAGTACTAAAAATGTTCTATTATTTTTATTACTACAAGATATGATTACATTTAAATATGAAAACCATGCAGGTGTTTAAATCTGTATATTAACTAACACACTTACTTATTTTAAACTGGTAAAAGCCTTAGACAAGTTAAATCTTTCTACAGCGCCAATATATTAAAGAAGAAAAAACGTAATGAATAATATAAAATGGTTCTCCAAGTGTGACATTAAGCAGTATACCACACGTGTCTCTTGAAAAAACATCATAGATGTGGGCTAGGATTGTTTATGACTCAGACTCTCTATTGCTTGCCTCTCGTTTGCTTTTTTATCAGGGCTGTGGAGTCGGAGTCATAGATGAATAGTCGGAGTCGTCGCGGTGTTTTGGCCGGAGTCGTACTCGGAGTCGGAAAAATTTGCCTTTGGGTCGCATTGATAGGGTTGATATTTAATTGAATACACATGAATAGGAAATTTAGGGGGAAAAGGTGACGATATTGAACTTTTTTAGGTCGGAGTCGGAGTCATAGTTTTGGTAAATGCTTGAGTTGGAGTCGGAGTCGGACTTTTTTTCACCGACTCCACAGCCCTGGTTTTTATACAAAAACATTAATTTTACTAAAAATTTACTGTTATAAATCTGTGTCATGTTAACTCATAGGAAACGGGAAAGTGGAATACTTACGTGTCGCTTTTGTGTTTTGATTTCCCTCATAGCTAATGAGCTAAAAAGAGAAGTAAAACGATTAAAAAGTAATTATCGATAAGTAGATTTAAAATCTAAATTAAACATTATCATTGGTTTCTATCAGGGCTTTTTTACCATTTAACGGTGGAACGGAGTTCCGGCACCTTTTTTGAAGGTATTTTTTTTTCAAAATTTCAAAATAAATTAGACCAAACATGTTTGCGCTTACGTAATTACAATCTATATTTATATAATTCGTCAAAATGATAAAATATGGTATTATAACTAGCCGGATGAGGTGTGTTATCTTATTTAAAAAAAGATTAACATGAAGTGAGTTCCGGCACCTTTTTATTTAAAAAAAAAAGCCCTGGTTACTATTAATATATGTATATATAAATTTTTAACCCATGTCCACCCCAATGTGGGTCGTATGTCCTTGTTCAACATGTCTTCACTTTTAATGTGTCTATTGTCACTTCGTTACCATACTTTGAAATGGTTCTAATTTGCATTTTTGCCTAAAATGACCGTTTGGTCGGAAAATATTGTATTTACCGCAATGCATCATATATATGTTTTTCAGAATAATCTATGGTTGAATAACGGAGTTAGTAGAATTCCGGAGTTGTACTGCATATGCACTTTTTTTTACTAAATTTACTTGACAAAGATTGTCATCATTATTTCCATAATTAGATCTTTAAGATCATTATTTCTCAGCAAGAGTTGTTAAACAATATGCTTTAAATAAGTAATTTGAAACATTTTTACTTGCTCATTGTACATTTTCAAAGTAAGGTGTCGACTTATTAGACAAAAATCACTGTTTTGAATAAATATAACATTTTTTAGAATTATACATATAATTTGGTAAAGATCAGGATGGGTTTCGTCCATCGCGAGCATTATCAACGTTAAGCGAAAGCGGTACTGATCTTTATCAAATTAACTGTGGAATTATTAAATTAAAATAATTGTTTTTTGTTAATTGACTGTAGCTAAAATACAATTTATCAGATCGTTTGTTTTCTCTTTGCCTAGCTGTGCAGTCTCAAATTATCAACAGTCCGTATCATTGCCCTTGATTTATTCCCCAATACCTTAATTGCATCTCCAAAGCGTTGAAGCGTAACGCAATTACCTACCATAGAACGTCAAAGTTTCTGAGTGTCCCACAAATTTCGCCTGGTAATAGTTCAGACTGGCAATTATGCAGTAGTTAGAGTGCACACAATTCTTACTTATTTAACACTAGCTTACCGACGGCACAAACAGACGACCCCTACTGTCACTTTATCTGAATATCAGTGATACAATGTGTAAGCTTTTGGTTTTACTCAATCAAAATTTCTTACACCTTTTGCTGAAAAACATGATTTTTATTCATGACTGGTTGGGTCGCAGTAAAATAAAAAATATAATAAGTCGGATTATTACAGGTCGAAAACCCCTTAAAGCGTCGCTATGGATTGCCAGGATTCAAACTTCACTGCTCATAAGTGATAAGATAATCTTATCTCTAACACGCTTCAGTCTGACTGTTTGTCTCAGATCGTAGATGCTTGAACATTAAATGGTGTAGATACGCGCTCACGCACTCATGATGATTGTAAAGTTTGATTACGTCCGTCGAGCATGAATATCAGAATGGAGATGTCGTCTTTTTCATGCGTGACTTAAAATATGAATAATTATAGGAAATCTACCATTCAGTGAGATGTGTGGTTGTGCTAGGTGCACATTCATAATTGCTTCTAGTGAACAGCGGGGAATACCTACATTGCTCAAGCCGTGTTCTCAATCATACACAATCAAATATAGAAATTATAATTTGGAGAGACGGCCAACAATTAAATCATAATAAATCCCAATTTTTTTTGATTTTTTAGATGTTTTTTTATCATATAAAAAAGGGCCTCCTAAATTATATTGCAAAGGCTTCTACCACCACTACCTCTCCTAATCTTATCCTTCATATCTCTACTCTCATCAAACTAAAGAGAGATGAAGGAAGTGAGTAACAAGCAGTTAGTTAAACACGAGGCATGTAGATTGACCTTTAAAGCAGGGCTGTGGAGTCGAAGTCGGAGTCGTGGAGTCGGGGCTTTTTGGCCGGAATCGTCGCAGCGATTTGGCCGGAGTCGTTATCGGAGTTGGAAATTTTGAATTTTGCATATAATATGTCAAATTTGGCTATTGGCAGGATTGGTAGGGTTGATATTCAACTTTTTTAGTCGGAGTCGTAGTCGTGTTTTTGGTCAATGCCAGAGTCGGAGTCGTGGTTGTGGTAAATGCTGGAGTTGGAGTCGGATCGGAGTCGAACTTTTTTTAACCAACTCCACAGCCCTGCTTTAAAGTCTTTATGTTATAAAAAAAATATGTATATAATTCTATAAAAAAATAAATGGAGTAAAATTTTGATTAATTCTTAATAGGACAGTTGTCATTATCGTGTAAAATTTAACGATCTTGCATTGTATTGATAAAAAAAGCCTCCAGTGTTATCGATACAAAAAATAACATTTTTTTTTACAAATTGTAATACCATGCTTTCACTATTATAATACATATCAGAAAAGGATAAGCCCTAAAGCATGAGATGCCGGAACACGGTATTCTTCATCTTTTTAATGGCGTATCTGTTTTTGTCAACAATAGAAGCAGTTCTCTTTTTAATCTTGGAAGATTGAATAAATAATAAAGGATTTTTTTCAATGTTAACAACGCAGGATATAATGTTTTTTAAGCCTTAGGCATCCTGCAAATAATAACGAGGAGCTTCAAATAACTTGCAACGTCGTAATATGAAATATCATGTGTGCAGAATTTGTTTGTTTCTGTGGATAAGTGTATTTGATTGAAATAGTAAGAATTCGGGACCAATGTGGTATGAGGAATATTGAATATTGCAATTTTAATAAAATGGTTTAAAAAATATTATCTGTCAAACATTAACGTCGTTGACGAATCGATTCATTGAAATCTATTTGAAAGAATGAATGTCTGCGATGTCCAAAATTCCGTTCTGCCCAACTGATCCCTAGAACAGTGGCTCTGACGTGCGGCTACCAACAACTTCATAGTACATATTGATATCTAAATGAAATGTATTTTGTCATGTCAACGAAGATTCTGAATATTTTATATTTTGCATGCATTTGTATTGTAATATTGAATTTTAAGTTTAAGCAACTGTTATCAAATACATAGAATATGTGGAATTAACAATAAGCAAAGTCAATATCTACTCACTATCTAGTCAATATCTAGTCACTATCTAGTCAATATCTAGTCAATATCTAGTCAATATCTAGTCACTACATCTAGTCACTACATCTAGTCACTACATCCAGTCACTATCTAGTCACTAGATGTAGTAGTGACCAGATGTAGTGACTAGATTGTGACTAGATAGTGTCTAGATAGTGTCTAGATAGTGTCTAGATAGTGTCTAGATAGGATATAGATAGTGACTAGATAGTGACTAGATATACATATTCATCAAAACAAAAACATTACACTACATCCAGTCACTAGATGTAGTATAATAGTAACTAGATGTAGTGACTAGATAGTGACTAGATGTAGTGACTAGATAGTGATTAGATAGTGAATAGATAGTGTCTAGATAATGAATAGATAGTGAATAGATAGTGAATAGATAGTGAATAGATAGTGAATAGATAGTGAATAGATAGTGACTAGATATAGGTACATATTCATCAAAACAAAAACATGGTATATTTATTATTGTGGACAAACATTGATAGCACGGCAGATTAATTACGTAAAATGGGGTGAATAGAGACTCTTCACCATGAAGTGACAATAACACATCGACACCTTACTTTGAAAAGGTTCTAACTGCATTTGACACTGTTTTGAGATATGAGCGTTTGAAGTTTCGATTGATTAAAATTCACTTGTAACAATGAGCAAGTAAAAATGTTTCAAACTACTTATTTCAAGCATATCTTTTCAGCACTTTTGCCGAGAAATAATGATCTTAAAGATCTAATGATGGAAATAATGATGATAATCTTTGGACTTTTTCAAATGAATTTAGTAAAGAAAATGTGCAGATGCAGTGCAACTCCGTTACTCAACGATTCTGAAATTCATATACATTTATGTATTGTACCAAAAGGTCATTTTAGGCAAAAACTTCAATAAGAACCATTGCAAAGTAAGGTAACGACATTTAAAGTGATTTCGAAAAGCATGTGTATCTTAATATACAAACAAGACAAAATAATACAATTTAAATACCTAGCACGTTAACAGTTTTAATTCGCAAAAGGCTCCAATTGAAGCTAGTGTCTTCCCCAATTTGTACTATACTACTGCATAACATTACTAGACATTTTGGAATAATTTCAACCACAATGAAGATAAACAAAACACGGAATATCCATTACTTTATCGTGATAATGCTCTATCGTTAATGCAAAAGTTCTACTTAGCACCTTTCAAGGAACCTGATTCGAATTAGAGCTTTTCCCGGCATCACGATAAAGGTCACATGTTTCATGTGAGCCTTCCATCTGCAATGCTCAACATTTAATTTATCATTATTTCTAGATGTTATGACTTATTTACCTTTTTCTTATCATAGTCATAATGAAACATTTCCACAGAATATGTCAAGCGCTAGTTAGCTCTATTTTTGTCAGAGTCGTTCAGGCTATTAAGGTGAGGTTGGGAAATGATTAGCAATTAGCTAGCTACCGCTTACAGTATAAGGATAGGATGGATGAAAAAGATAAAATATCACAGGAGTGCGTTCCTAAACCATTACTAAAACTGCTTGTTACTTACTTGCTCAACCTCCTTTTCGAAAAGATGAGGGATTGAAAGGATACAGGGACAAGTGGTTAGCTAATCATTCGTCACTTTTTGGGAAAGGATTTTCAACAACACAAAAACCTATGCCTTTGAACAGATTTATCGTCTGAAAAAATCTGCTCGTACCAATTGGTTAACCTGGTGTAATATGATGGATAATAAGTCGATTATTTTAACAATTCACCCAAAAGTTGAACTTGGTATGGAACTTTGGGTGCTATAATTGAAAGATGTTGCAGGTTAGAAAAAGAAAACGTGGGAAGGGATGTTAAACAACACAAGTAACGCTTTCCTTTGAAAAAATCTATTTGTACCGGGAATATAACCCGGGCAGTCCATCACGGAAGCCAACGACGTTAACTACTGTACCACGGAGCGGGCATAATAGTATATCATACGTCATTATTTATTCGGTGTATTGAGGAAGGTGTATAGATTTAAATAAGGGAGACTTAAAATAATTGAAAAAAAGTTTAATATTAGTGTACACACGGATAAACAAGAGTAAGCATACATGAATCATTTAATAAAGCAAAGTCATAGAAAATTCATCCGTAGAAAAAAAAGTTATTACAACTTAAGCACCCGAAATTGTGTTTCTTAAAAATAAGTAAGAGAATGTTCGGCAAATATAAGAGAAACCTCTTTACCTAAACACATTTTGTAAATAATACATTCAGTGTTTGTATAGCTGGAATATTCATAGGCGACGGGGGACTATTCTGTTGTAGTCCTGAGCTCAAGACAAGGGTGCCCGTGCTGCCTTAAATGTTCTCTTTACCTCTCTCGTCCCTAAGAACCATCTTTTAAGTCTAACCAGAGATTATTTACTATAGTTTTTTGGTATAAAGCATTCCGCTATTTTCTGTGTTAATGCATTTTTTAAATAACCGTCATAGAACCTCGCTAGCAATCTATATGCTCTTTTATAATTATACAACGTACGATTGGAAAAAATAATAACTAGCAATAAGATAGTTCGGCAGCTGCGTTGCAAAAATAAGGATAAACTCTTAAAACTATTATGTATCTCACTTAATTGATCATAAAATGTGTGGTCAAACGAAAATGTAGTTGGCTTCGATTATGTATAGTGTTTTAATGCGGATTTAAGTGATATATATATAAGGATGTAAAATAAATATGCCTTATGCGATTATGAACAGTTTAAATCAAAAAAAGATTTTTAAAGTATATGTATTTACTTGTGAAACATTTTCCTAAGCACCTTACAATGATTAAACTCAAAATCACAGGAAACTTTTCAGTGCTCATAAAATATCAATTCAACACCTTACTTTGAAAAGGTTCTAACTGCTCTTGACACTGTTTTGAGATATGAGCGTATGAAATTTCGATTGATTAAAATTCACTTGTAACAATGATTCAATTTATTTATTTTAAGCATATTTTTTCACAACTCTTGCTGAGAAATCATGATCCTAATGATCTAATGATGTAAACAATAATGACAAACTTCAATGTACGAATACATGAATGTTGGTCTTAGAATTCACACTGGCACACACATATATTGCTAATTACTGGTCCTGTCCTAGAACTATACTTTCTATCTCTTCTCCCTCCGAAATTAGAGATTTAGGAACTGATTAATGGGCTGTTCTCGTAGAAAAAGCTTCTATTGACATAATTTGCATTAGGAATCTGCACGCTCAGCATTGGTAACATTTTTAAACTTTAATATTTTAATTAAAAGACATTTATTAAAGATTAAAAAAATGTTTAAAAGGCCAGAGCTTAAAGTAAACAAGGTTTACACTTTAGATTTATTGTTGAGAAGAAGACGCTCTGTGTTTCAGAAAGTCTCTCTCAATCAACTCCAAATTAATTCGCTTGTATTCCTCACACACCCGAAATAGATTAAAATGGAGGATTACTTTACTATTTGAATAATTTAAATAAGCGTAAATGTTTGTAGCATATTAATACAGCTAGTATACATTTATTGCTTTTAATGTGCTAACTGGAATTTTTGTGGGGGAAACAAAACATATAAATAAAATTGCTATGTTCTACTTCTACATATAGTGTGTTACCTCTTCGGGCCCTGGGTATAACCTATGATCAGGGCTGTGGACTCGGAGTCGGAGCCGTGGAGTCAGGGCTTTTTGGCCGGAGTCGGGGAGTCGTCGCGACGTTTCGGCCGGAGTCGTACTCGGAGTCGGAAATTTTGAAAAGTTTGAAAAGTTTTGAAGTCGAAGTCGTGTTTTTGGTAAATACTGGAGTCGAAGTCAGATTTTTTTTACCGACTCCACAGCCCTGCCTATGATACTCACGGTTTTTATCAGGGGTGTGGAGTCGGAGTCGTTGCGGCGTTTTGGCCGGAGTCGTACTCGGAGTCAGAAATTTTGAAAAGTTTGAAATTTTTATTTTTGCATTTAATATGTCAAATTTGGCTTTTGGCCGCATTGAAAGAGTTAATATTAAATTAAATATATTTACATAAATAGGAAATTGAGGGAAAAAAACGTGACGATATTAAGCTTTTTTTAGTCGGAGTCGTGTTTTTGGTCAATGTCGGAGTCGGAGTCGGAGTCGTGGTTTTGGTAAATGCTGGATTCGGAGTCGGACTTTTTTTTCCCGACTTCACAGCCCTGGTTTTTATAAAATATCAGCCTGGATGTAGAATTGAACGTACCAAAACCAAAAGCATAATATAATGCAGGAAACCGTCTTACCTACTGAATATATCCGAAAAATTTCATGACAGTATATAAGTTACTGTTGTAGAAAAATTTTGGTCTTTTTAGCATTCAAAATGCTTCGATTTTTACAAGACAAATACAACAATATTTTTCTCTACGTCATAAATTATTATTTAATTTATTGCTTCAATAAGAATTACTTTAACATATTTTTTATAATACAGCATGAAAAAATATGTTTTGGTAACTATAATTCAACAGCCGAACTGATATTAAATAACTATCATGAGTATCATATGTGATACCCGGAGCCCGAAAACGATAAAGATCAGGACCGGTTTTTCTCAACGCGAGCACTTTTAACCAACGTCGCACATATTAAACGTCGTAACAGGGTGAATATCAAAATGAGAAAAACTTAACAAGGTATACAATCAAATGATTTTTGATTGAATGCATGTTAATTTAAATCTCAACAAATATTAATGGTATTTCACACTTCAGTAGGTAATCATAATAAAGTATAAAATAAAAAAATGTTTGCATACATTTTCATTTGAACAGGTACCTAAATAATGGCGGCAGCAAAAAAATGTTTCCGCCCGGGATCGAACCGGGGACCTTGTGCGTGTGAAGCACACGTGATAACCGCTACACTACGGAAACAGCTGACAGTGGTGACAAAAGTAACGTATATATAAACATAATATTTTAGTCGAATGGATTTAGGAATAAATTCTAAAATATTATTTAGTTACCAACGTAACCACTTCGTTTATCAAAATTCGATTATTGTTTAATAAATTTATTTGAATCGTACGAAAAAAGAATATTTAACCACAGCCAATCAGAGCCAAGTAACGCACACCTGTTATCTTATATATAAAACCGAAACGGCGTATGTATGTCTGTGGGTCTGTAATTCCCTTTTGCATTGTTGGACATTAAATTGCCATAAAAACGAATATGAAAGAAAATATGTTTGAATTTTTATCGGCGAAGACATTTAGTCAAGATGTAATAAATTAGTCTTCTCCTGAACTTTTCCCGGCTTTTATTATTAATAATAATGTTTATTATTTACGTGAAGGTATTATTTGACATTTCTTTGACAGCAAATTAGATTTTTTCCTTGAATTTGGACATTTTAATGGGCGAGAATGGGGCTGTCAATATATGAAAGGGGCTGTGAAATGTCAATGCCAGTCTGAAATGTTCATTTTAATTCCATTTTAATTGACCTAGACTTTTGAATTTTGAAAAAAGGTGTTTCAACTTGGCCAGTCTGAATTTACGCGCCGAGGTGAACATAACCCCAAACTGGTCCGAGCGAAGCCGGGTAGCAATACTAGTTGTTTTATAAAGAAATAGTAACTGCAATTTTTATTTCAATTTGACTTTATTTATCTGTCTGTCGCATGCGCAGAGAGAGAGTGCTGCGTTAAAGATGTTCAAATTAATCAAGTCAAACATATATCGTTACTGTTAGTATTATAAATATTAGGTAGATATGCCATGTATTATCATTTGAATTTTAGATAGAAAGACTACTAAGTTTTATATATCGTTATTTCCATTTCAAAATTTCATTTATAAAATCAAAAATTTTCATAGTACCACAGTACAGCAGTTAAAATAAATAAATTTATCGTGATGAAATAAAAATTAAAAACAATACTTTTTTAGTTAAATAATATTTTCTTTACCATAATTTTTCACAGTTTTTTGTGTCAAATAGGAGATCTTTGCAGTGCTATTAATATTATATGGAAGTGAGTGTGTTCAGAAGGATATTTTTGTTTATGTATTATAGTTGATTTTGTCGAAACTCAATCCGATGACGTCTTTGCCAATTTCCAATGTAAGATTATTTATAATAAAAATAATAGCACATTTTTAGTACTTATTCCACATAAAATTTATTGGATCAGGACCGAATTCGCTCATGGCGCGCATTTTCAACTGTCAATTGTAAATAATCAGTTTATAAAAGTCAAGTAAGAAATAAAGGGTATTTCAATAGGGACGCTCAAAATATGTTACTTTGTCCTGCTGAGTAGATTATTCATTGTGTAGTGGCCAAATTTGAGTCAACCAGTTTGGTAAATAATCAGCCAACACCTACCTGTACGTCATCAAAATACAATATCTGGTGAAAACATTGCTGCTGTGTGTGAAAGTGTACAGGAAAACCCAAGGCAGCTTATTTCCCGTTGTTCACAAGAACTTGGCTTTTCTGCGACTTCAACTTGGCGAATTTTGAATCGGGCCTTATGTCTGCACCCGTATAAAATCCAACTAACCGAGGAACTTCAGGTAAACGACCGCAGACAACGCCTGATTGGGTTCTGGAGCAGTTGGAAGTTTACCCAAATTTGTCAAAAAAGTCAACTTTAGCGACATGGCCCATTTTATAATGAATGGATATTGGCAGACATTTGATGCTATATTCCATATTTAATGCCGTAAAATATACTTACAAATGAAATTAAAATTTAGTCGAAATCTCACAAACAACTTGTTTTATTTACATTTCAAAACTAAGCGTCCTTATAAAAAGACCCTTTATAAATATCACTGTTTTAGTGTATTCTTTATCAGTTGACAATGCTCGCCATGAGCGAAACCGGTCCTGGTCCAATAAATTTTATGTGGAAGAAGTACTAAAATTGTGTTATAATTTTTATTATAATACCATTCCACCAAGTATTGATAGTGAACACCTTAAAAGTAATTTTCTTTCTCTTATTTCTGTTAAAAATATTTTTTTTCTTTCAGTCTTTTAATCTTTTCTCTCATTGCAAAAGCAATAAACTTATAATTTGTGATTTTCGTAACGTATGTACGTATATATATATATATTAATAAATAAATTATTTAATATAGATGTTGAAAACGAATATTTTGCAAATATTCAATGTCGCAATGCAAACGAGTTCAACTCTGACTCCGACTCCAAGTCCGAATTGACATTGACCAAAAACACTACTCTATCGTCATTTTTTTCCCAATTTTTCCTAGTTATGTGTATTCAATTAAATATCAGCCCTACCAATCCGGCCAATACCCAAATTTGACATATTATATGCAAAAATAAAAAGGTCAATCTTTTCAAAATTTCCGCCTCCGAATACGACACCGCCCAAAACGCCGCAACTCCGAGTCCACAGCCCTGAGAAAAACGCTCAGGTTTTGCAAGAGACAGAGAATTGTTTTTTTTTTGTTGTTTGAACTAATTGAGCTTTTTGTTTTCAAAAGCTGTGATATGTGCCTACAACAATAGAGCTTCAACTTTATATAGTTATATTAATTCATATGGATACATTGTCATCGTTCGCTGTTGAAAAGTTTCTGTTACCCAACTATGCAGCCTCTGTATTTTCGAGCTTTGTAAACAATGAACACTATTGTACGGGACAAAAACAAAGAGATTTGAAGTGAGTGAAAATGCAAGCGGCGTATAATACTGCTGAAAATAGATTTCGACACCTTACTTTGAAAAGGTTCTCACTGCTCTTGACACTATTTTCATATATGAGCGATTGAGTTCGATTGATTTAATTTCACTTGTAACAATGAACGAGTAAAAATGTTTCAAATTACTTATTTTAAGCATATTTTTTCACAACTATTGCTGAGAAATAATGATCTTAAAAACCTAATGTTGGAAATAATGATGACAATCTTATAAATTTAGTAAAAAAAGTGTGCAACTCTGGAATATAAAATTTTAAATAACTTTGATTATTCCACTTATTGTGCTACTAACTGTGACACGTGTTTCGCTACTTTCAGAGGCATCTTCGGACTTACTATCGCAAAGTTTGCTTAGGTATTAGAATTCTGCAACTCTGGAATTCTACTAACTCCGTTATTCAACCATATATAATTTTAAAATTCATATATATGACAGAATGCGGTAAATACAAGCTTTTCTGACCAAAAGGTAATTTTAGGCGAAAATGACAATTAGAACTTTTTCAAAGTAAGGTAACGATTTGCTCCGTTAAAACCATAACGAAAAATATAACAAGTCATATAAAGTGAAAAGATTTTTGCATTTTTATTCGTAGTTGGTCTGTGGAGTTGGAGTCGTGGAGTCGCGGTTTATGAGTCGTGAAAAACTTTTAAAAATTTTGAACTTTATGCATATAGCATGCTAAATTTGGCTTTTGACTGGATTAGTTGATTGATATTTAATTGAATACACGTAAAAAGAAAAAGAATGGTAAACTTTTTCAGTTGGAGTCGTGTTTTTGATCAATGCTGGAGTCGGAGTCTTTTTTTTTAACGACTAATTTAATCAATTCGATGGTTGGCATAGAAGAGGGGAGAAGAGATTTGTTCAAACTTTCCCAGGTATAATTTTGAATTTGAGTACAGGGGTTCACAAACTTATTCGTCAAAGGAAAATTTTTTAAAGGAAAAATATTTCGTCGTCAATTCTTTTACTTTCAACAAAACATTCGTTATTCAGATTAATAATTTATATCGAAAAATTAACATTTTAAATTTTAAAACTGCTTCATTTCGTGAATTGTTGTTTTAAATATTGATTTCTGAGCATTTCATGATTTATGTATAGACTCCTCAATTATTCCGAAAAACGGGGTGAATTGAGACACTTTTACTTCACGACTATGTATCTTTATACCTGCGCCACATAATTCAAATATGAATGGCTTGAAACTTGTTTCTATGGTCCTACTACACATTCATGACAATATTTTTCAATGTTTCACTATCGTTATTAAGACACTGTCAATTTTGTTCGATGTATCTATTCACATTGAATCGGGGTGAATAGAGACGAGAGAAGATAAATCGAGACTTGGCAGGTGAATTGAGACAAAAATACAGATTGTAATCATTGGAATATATGAACCTCTATTCTATAAGATTATCTATTCATTTCGTTTTACGGTACCTATTAACCAAAAAAAACATGATTGATTTTAATTTTTTGCAATAAAAGAGAAGTTTATAAGGGGTCAAAAAGTAAGGATGCACAGGACGAACATAAACACGTTTGTTTCAATTTTTTCCAGTCATTTAGTTGGTTTGGTTTTGTTATTCGAGAGATAGTATTATAGTCATTGTAAAGAATTATATATACATAAATAGTAAAAAAATACATTGGATACTTAGTCAAGTTGTGCTAAAGTTCTTGTGTTTGTGTATATTCACCCCGCAGTCTCTATTCACCCCGTTTTACGATTTTATACTGACGTGTTTTGTATCATACTGTCTTTTTATCTTATACACTTTACGGATATATTGTTTTTTTTTGCAGCCATAAAACAATATTATTTTGTTCGATTACAAAATATAGTACACTCCATTTTTCGTGAAATTTTCTCGTTACCTCCTGTGTTTGAGGTTATCTTTATCTATTTTCTTTTACATGTGGAAAAAATACGGATTTAACATTATTCTCGCGGGACACATCAAAAAGTCACGCGGGATACACTTTATGAATCCCTGCTCTAGTACGTCACATGCCAAGATAAAAAGTAGTAGATTTTTGGTATTATTATAAATCAGGGGTTTTTAACCCTGTACCCGCGGGCACCTTCACGCTCGCGGAGCTATTATCGTGCGCCATCTATAAAGTATCACTCATCGAAAAAACCCAAATTTTATCACAATCGTTTATTTATTGTGATAAAATATAAGTTTTTATCAAAATTTTACTATATTGTTTTTTTAAATTAAATCCGGCCTGCGCCCGTCTCTATTCTCCTCAATCTCAAATGCGCCCGGAGTCGCAATAAGGTTAAAAACCCTGTTATAGATGATTTTCCTGTTGACACCACTTGGTAGCATATTATTGTTTAATGTATTAATTGTCACTTCTTGGTGAAAAGTCACTGTCTTAAATTTCTCAAAAATTCGCTTGGTAAGCGAAACCGGTCGTGATCTTTAGATTTCTTTTGCCTTGCAATTATTAATGACGATATGAACTGCAAATTTTGTAAAATGAAAAATGAAGGATTAGTTTTGTAAATATACTTTCGATAAAAATTTGCTCGTTTTTAAGGGATCGGAAAGAAAATGGATGGTTAAGGGTGTAAGAATCCCAAAGTTATACCTTTTTTGAATGGAGTAAAGCTCCGTAAATAGACTGTACAATTATTAAGTTTTTTTACAAAATCAAGCTGCCATTTGCTTATTGTAAACAAAATGACTTAAATTTATTTGTGGTGCTCTAAATTATTTGTACTGCTAAAAATAAATAAACCGCACTGCTAAAGGGTTACATGCCATAAACCACATTTGATAAAATCGGAAAAAATGTAAAAAGTTCATATATTTTTTCGGTGTTATTTTAAACTTGATTAATTAACAAGTCATTAGGGAAGACACCAGATAAACTTGGTTTTATTTGAATCCATTATTCACTTTAAAAATATAAACAAGTTAAAAATGAAACATAAATACAGCAAGTAAAATATCCACCATTGCTTAAAAAATGACGTACTTTTGCTTCTTGCAAAAAATGGTCATTTTTTAATTTTATTTTTTCAATAGTATTCGATTCAAATTTTGGTATATCTTTTGTACTTTTCATAAGATTTATCACTAACGATTAGGATTTTGCATATCGGCATCTTCAGGTATTTCATGTGCACGAATGAATTTGAACTGAAGTACGTTAAGTTAAAAATTCAAACTAATTAAAATTAGATATTAAAATTTCATGAAGAACATTTAGCTTAAATGCTCAGGTATACACTTCGTTCTAAACTTTTCTGGCCTCTGGGTGAAACAGTCGACCACCACTGCCACATTATATTAAATATCCATCTTAATATTATTGTTACAATCTATAAACCTAAATCATTGTTTTTTACGCCTTTTGCAGAAAGAAACTATGGTTTTTATTGACAAGTTTCATCGCAATTAAATAAAAAAGAAAATAAGTCGGATTATTATTGGCCAAAACCATTTATATTGTCACTACGAATTGCCAGGATTGAAACTTCTCTGCCCATACGCGATAATTTAGCGTTATCTTATCTAAAACGCGCGTCGTTCAAACGTATTTTTCAAGTCAAATGGATCCTTTTTAAATTAAAAGGCGTTGATAAGCGCTCACGCTCATAGTTTTCATTACGCCAGTTTGTCATGAAAATCAACGTAAACAGCTTGTCTTTTCATGCGCGACTGAAAATATGAATAATTATAGGAAAACTATCGATTCAGTTTAAGGACGATATATAAAGATACGTAATATAACATTTTTGAATGCAATTTATGCCAATAAAGCCATACCACTGGGCTATGTTAAGACCCCCATTCGGATCACGCGCTATTTTTCAGGGACCGTCTTTCGAAGGTTGAACAAATCGAATATCAGTATGCTTATTTATATTCTTAAAATAAAACATCAAAAAACCTCCCGACATGGATTGATGTACAAGGTTCTATACAGCTTTTAGTATCTCATGCAATGACTTATTTTTGATGACAAATTAAGTTGTAAGAACAAAGTTTTTAACTGTCCGAACAGAGATTCAAGCCAGTAAATGCCGCAACCAAAGAAAAAGTCATTGAGCAATCAGCCTGAAATTGATTATTTAAAAAAAAACATTTTTTAACCTATTTCAATTCTAGTACAATCAGTTGATAAAATATCACTTTCTAAATAAAAAAGAAAACCTCAATTCTACGTGGCATCAAATTAAAAATTTGTTGGGCTTTGCCAAACGTTCAAGTTGTGGACATATTCATACTTTCGGGGACGCCGAATTTCATAATTAATAAATAATATCTAAGATTCGAACCACGTTTTGTATTAAGAATGCCGACAGTAGGGTGGAGTATTAAATTTCAATCTTACATAGCCTTTTTTTTATTCCTGAAGAATGGATATTTAGGTTAACGGAGAAAGTAAAACAAAAAAAGTATTGCTATATATAAAAAAAGCTAAAATAAATATACAACTATTTAGTATGAATTTGAAAATTAGTTGTCATTTAAAAATTTAAAAAATCACCATTTGCTTAACGACCCTAGCACCCATATTAAAAAAATACATTAATTCACTGAGACCTTACTACAATCGAAGCTTACTGTGCTTCTGTTTGAAACAAAAAGCTTGAATATTACTAAATTTGATGTTTTTACTTTTACATGAGTTTTGTCACTAACGACAAGGATTTCACCTTTCGGCCTCTTCATGTATTTCAAGTGCACGAATGAGCTTGAACTGACATTTTGATTTACTACTACCACATATATTACGGTAAGAAAAATAACAATGTATTTTAGTTCTACATAAATTATTTTATATATTTGTTGAAAGCTATTTCAGCTTACGCCTTCGTCAGAACTATATATTTTCCACATATACCACATATATTTTCAAGAAATTCGATGGAATGCTACAATGGCAACAAAAAATAAACAAGAAGGATAGTTGATCAATTTATGATTAATTTTCTTATTCCTGAAAATGAAAGAGTTTTTATTTTTTGTATTTCAGTTAGTCTCAATAAATTTATGAAAATAATCTTCATATTTCAACTGTAAAATTGTTTTTTGTTTCTTACAACTTTTGAAAAAATATAATCAAAATACACATCGCGCGCTTACTTGCAATTCATTTCTTGGCACTGATTTAATGCTAGCATTTATTCCAATAATTATTAAATACCAATTGATTTCTTCTTCGTATTTCAATGACTCTTGTTGCTCTGGATCATGTCGATCATTCTCTATGAATATGGGTCAGAGGCTTAGAAAAATAAACATTCAATATTAGTTTATTTGAATATTAGTTTCAAATTATTTATTGAACTCTTCATACAATTGTTGAAAAGTGTTGCTACAAATATAAGGATACAATATAAAATTAGTTTATATTATATTTAACTGTCTTTTTTGTTTCCTGATACACCATGGTGCGTAAATGCAATCATAAATTATTCAAAACATGACCAACGGAAAATCGCTCTCCAGCAAAAAAACCCCGCCGCAAAAGGGTTAAAAAAAGCCCAAAATAAGATTCTTTGTTTTCTCCAAGCTGGCTCAAGAATATGGAAATTTATATTGACTTTATTCAAACATCATTTAGGAAAGACAGTTTTTTTATTGACATTTTTTTCGTTTGAAAGAAAATAATTAACTATCAAAAAGGGTGAAGAATATTAAGCAAAGCGTGTGATTAAAGAAATGCAAAACATTCGCTAAAGTTCTTTGGCAAGTCGAAGGCAAGTTGATATTGCGATATTGAAAATTGTAAGCCAAAGTATCGTTTTTAAAGATAATGCAAAAAATTGTATGTGCTACAAAATAGTTGAGATACGTAGATAACTGGTGAAGCCTGTTGTCTTTAACCACTCTTTTGATCCTTATGTCGGGCTGCAATGAAAGCTTTTGGCTAACCACATATTCTGTCATATTAGACTTTTATCAGGGGGAAAATTTAAAATTTGGTCAAATGCATTTAATTTGTTTGAATTTTGTGCTTTTCCGTGAGTTTTGTCGCCAACGACCCAGGTTTTACCTTTAGGCATCTTCGGGCATTTCAAGTTCACGGATGTACTTGAACTGACAGTCAGTGCACTGGAAATGCCTGAAGATGACGAAAAGCGAAATCCGGGTCGCTAGCGTCAAAACTCATGGGAAAATACAAAATTCAAACAATTCAAATTTGATATTGAAATTCCATCAAGCAAATCAAAAAACAGTCGAAATCCTTAATCAAATCCATCTGTTGACAAATTGAGAAAGTGAGATATTTACATTTCTTTTTCCTCATAAGTTTGTGTTAGCAAGCAATATTTTTAAAATATCCTTTAAATAGAAGAATTGCAGATAATGTGTAAAAATGCAAACCTTTCCAGGTGAATAAAAAAGGTCTCAAAAGATTAATCTAAAATTGGCAGTTAAAAAAATTATTTTGGAATTGACCAGTATGTCTTTCTTTACTCTTTTTGATGGAAGTTTCGATTAGGTGACTGCATCTGAATCAGTTCACATAGAACAAAACATTCAGGGATTAAGTTCTGTTTTAGATTCCACATGTATGTAGGAATTCTGAAATATTCCAGATAAATTAATCAATTTACTACTTTCGATAGATTCGGCGGCAACTTTGTTGAAGTTCATTTTAATACAAAATTTAAAATAACTTTGATTGTTCATAAAATATTAGAATTTATCTTGCTTCATTACTTAAGCAAACTTAGCGATAATAAGTCCGTAGATGCCTCTGAAACACGTGTCTCAATAAGTAACACAATACGTGAAATAATCAAAGTTATTTCAAATTTTATATCA
Source organism: Himalopsyche kuldschensis (assembly GCA_028554975.1). Classification (NCBI taxonomy): domain Eukaryota; kingdom Metazoa; phylum Arthropoda; class Insecta; order Trichoptera; family Rhyacophilidae; genus Himalopsyche; species Himalopsyche kuldschensis. Next base: position 18,827,701 of record JAHFWI010000010.1, on the reverse strand, counting down.
TTAATTTAACACTGTTAACTGTGTAAAGTGACTTAAAACATGATTTAGATTTTTAATGATAAGTTAAGATAATCATAACGCACTTCTTAGAAGAAAAACATTTTTCAACTGGTCAGTTGATAACGCTAGCGATGTTTATTGGGGTGTACAAAAAATAACTTAATGATTTATTTTTATTTTTATCCACTTCGGTCGACAAAACTTTGGTTTAAAATAAACAGTCACGAAATGTCAATATTTTTATGTGTACGCTGAGAGGTTATTTTTATTCGTTTGCAATCATTCGCATGGAGAATTTTGCGATTCTTTTAATAACAAACATAAAAATATCAAGATACATTCTGATTTAAACTCGAAAAATATGACCGCTGAATAAAATTTTATGAACGTATATAAACTGTTAGTGGTTTATTAAAAACGATACTCTTTTTTTACCAATACATCGTAATGAAAGTAATTTTATACCGATGTTGAGATTGGAAGATTACAATTTTTGTAGGCTTTCAATATTCTTTCATATTTTATCGGGTCTTCCTTTTTACTATAAGGTTTTCAAGGATAAATACATTTCGTTTACGATAGCCTTTCATATTAATCCAGACGACGAGCTTTCAATTGGGGAAAATGATATTTTTTCTTTGTTTATAACAGTTATTGTATTCAAAAATTGGTGCAAAACTATTAAAATAAAAATAATAACATATTTTTAGTACTTATCCCACATAAAATTTATTTATTTACTGAATCAGTTGATAATGCTCGCCATGAGCGAACCCGGTCCTGATCCTATAAATTTTATGTGGAATAAGTACTAAAAATGTGTCATTATTTTTATTATAATGCCATTCTCCCAAGTAAGGGAACACCTTAAAAGTGATCAGAAAACAATTATTGAAATATATTGTTTGAACGAAAAACTCTTTTCTTGGATGTGTATATTTTATTGGTTTTGATTTCAGTTTCAGTCAGTCAAAAATTTATTTCTGCAATGAATTTAGGACTATTCTTATATGTTTGATATAGTTACATTTTAAAGCCATTTGTGCTTAAACTGTTGAAGCTATCTAAGCATACTCTTTTCTCAACAAAAACTGATTGTTACTCAGTCGCTCATTCTCTCTTTAGTATGATTGACAATTCAGGTAGTAGGAATAGAAAAAATAGCACTGCACTAGTGGTTAGCTTATCGCTCTCGCTATACCCTGTTTAAATGATAGGATGAATGGCAAAAACATCCATGCCTTCGAACAGAATCGACTGAAAAAATGCTGCTGGTACTGGGACTTGAGCCCCTCAAGTTCGTCAACGTTCGTTCGTTCTTTAAGCCATCAATATTTACCACTGCACCACGGGCCGAAAAAAACATGATTATTTGATATCAATTGAACAAAAAATCTTAATTTTTCATTCGGTATACCCTTCCTTGCAGTTTTTCAATATATTCCTGAAGGCCATAAAACTTATTTTCTTACCATTAAATTAATATATAAATAATAATAAAATGCATTTAAAAAAAAATATTTTACAGCACACCCAACATTAACACCCACCGTACGCCACTAATAAAAACATACATAAGTATGGGTGACTATGAAAATAACTCAAAACTCGAGTATTTTAATCATGTACGAGAAAACGTTTTTGTTGTAACGCCAGTTGCATTAAAAAAATGAATCGCAAAGTCTTGTTTGTTGTTATGCTAAATTCGACCATCAGGATCCTTCTCACGTTTGCATTTTTCGTGATACCCTCCCAAACCAGCTGGTTGCTTTCCGTGCGAAAGGCTTCAATTAATCACATCGCTGTGTAAAAAATGAAGGCTAGAATTACAGAAAGTGCATCAAGTGCAAATGAAACGAGCTGCACTATCACGTAATTGCATGAATGGCGTCGAAGCGACAGGGTGGCATAAAAATTAAAGCTCTCGGTAATCTGCAAACTCCAAAAAAACTCCAATTACTCGACATCTCAACTACTCGAGTATCGTGTAGTAAAATTCTAAAATACTCGAGTATACTCGAGTAGTTTTAGATGTACCAAAATGTATATTATCAATTCAAATTTTTGCATATAAATAGATGATAAATAAATAAATAATCTTATTTTATTGCATTAATACATTTATTTCAATTAATAGACCGTAAGTAAAAAACGCTTTTAAATAAATTTATTAAAGTATATCTTGTATCGAGGGCTGTGGAGTCAGAGTCGGAGTCATCGTGGGGTTTTGGCCGGAGTCATACTCGGAGTCAGAAATTTTTAAAAGTTTGATCTTTTTATTTTTGCATATAATATGTCAAATTTCGATATTGGCCGGATTGGTAGCGTTGATATTTAATTGAATAAGTTACGATATTAAACTTTGTTAAATCGGAGTCGTTGTTTTGGTAAATGCTAAAGTTGGAGTCGGAGTCTAACTTTTTTTTACCGACTCCACAGCCCTGATTGTATCATTGCTATTCGAACTATTGATTAAATTCAATTGAATTTAGTGTTCTCATTTCTATTGCAATTAAATGACTAATTACTTTTCTTTTGAAACTATTTTATAAAAAAGGAGATGAAGATTCTGTTTATAAATTAAGCTTTCTCATGAAGTGAAGAAAACTCCAATTTACCCTCTGTAGTAAAAAGCTTTTTTGGATGGCAGCCATCTTGTCTTTGCTTTATAAACGCGCAAATGAAAGCTCCCAACTAACAATGCCGTAGTCTATGCACTGTGTAAGGCAATTAAAACAAATTTTACACCATTGAAGTTTTATTTTTTTTTATGCGAAAATGCACTCGAGGAATTTGCACGCCGTGGAATGCTATTTAAAATTATCCCAGCGTGAAATTTCAATGAACTTTTTGCAGCGAATGATAATTTTTACACGCCAGTGTTGAGGTGAAAACTTGATTTTTCTTCTCGTGAGGAGCTATTTTATGTAGCGTAGCTAGCGAAAAAACTACCCGCTTTAATAAAACACTTTATAACAGCTTAGTGTAATATAAAAGTTAAAATACGATTTTTTAACAATTCAAGAAGAAATATTAAGCAGTATAATAGTTAAGAATTTCGACTGAAAGTGCTTGATGGAATTTCAATTTCAAATTTGAATCGTTTGAGTTTTGTACTTTTCCATTAGTTTTGTCACCCACGACCATGGATTTGTTTCTCGGCATCTTCAAGCATTTCAAGTGCACGGATGTACTCGAAATGACGCGTAGCTAACAGCTTGGGATACATCTGTGATTGGTCGAAAGTATGATTAACCAAACCATTACACATTTGTTTCCAAAGTCGTGAACCAAGTTGGTTTTTACCACCACCACCCGTTGTGTACATGCAGCCAATGTTTCATGGCCGCCTTTCACAACGCTATTGACATATCAAAAGGAATTTATCCCTCACATTCATGGCCCGAGCAGATCTGCACGGGATTGATTTTTAACTATGCACTAGTCGTGAAACGTTCTGATTTTGACAACAACCATCATTTTCTTTTACGTTTTTATACCACATGTACCTGAGTTTCATACAAATATTTTATTGCTAGCCATGCACTATGACCAAAAGAATAATGTGACAGCTTTGGTTCAGTTTCGAAAAATATGGGATAGTTCTACTTACAACTCATATTTTGTATATTCTTTACAGTTGCTCATATTTCTTAGAATGAGCTTCACTCAATAAGTTATTCTATTAAACTCCTTTCATGGTCACAATAAATCAATTTAGGCGCCCTGAAATTCCAGTAATCTTTGATTGGTCGATCAAAATCGTAAACAATTATTGTATCTTGGAATGGCTTAACAATATTAAATCTTACTCATAATACCTTTCTTAGCGTCATAGTAACACCCTGATCACAGTAATTGAACGTCACTTCACAGAACCCTGGTTAATGAAATTTTCGGATTTAATTTCGGAACGGCTCAAATACAATGGATCCCCGATTTTACGTTCCCGCATAAACCGTTTTCCCGCATGGTTTGTTCATTTTGTATAGTTCCGGCGAAACACCCATTAGAACAATGTTAAAAGATCTCGCACTTAACGTTCCCCGATTTATCGATTTCCTCGATTTATCGTCTAAAAATTATGGTCCCGTCACAAATATTATCCCGATTAAACGTTTTTGTTGAATATTTCTTAGAAGGACATTCGAACCCTTCTAATCGATTCTTTGAAGAAAGCCTAGACTGCAAGTTTGCAACTGTTAACGGTTCATTGTCATAATATATCCGGTAATTACTGAGCATCTGTGACTTCTGTAGAAGAAGATGGTGGAAAAAGCAATAATGAACTATGGAATGACATTAACAGCAGCGTTGTTGGCCTTCAAAAAAATAAAAATATTTTTCTAGTTCAAGGATATAAATGAATCTGTTGAAAAAATATACGAATTTGAGAGGAAATTATTTAAATTTAAGTTCCAAACTGCAAAGAAGCAAAACAGTATTAAAGACTTTTTTAAAAATGAATGTTATAGGTAAGAATAAGTTATAATAAGAAGTTCTAATAGATAAATAAGTTTTTCTAAAGTTTATTTATTTATTTAATATTTAAAACTTTCCTGCATTCATCGTTTTCCGCATTAATCGTTCCGCGGTCCCTTGAAAAACGTAGAATCGGGGTTTCACTGTAACTCAAATATCAGATTTTTCTTAAAATTGTACAAGTTAGGAAACAATTCATTTATATTCAAATATACAGCTATCATTTCATTGGTATGGAGGGTAAAAATAATATGGTAATTTGCGGGGCAAATCGCAGGCAGATAAGGCATTTTCACACCCTCCTCTAAGCTGAATCATCATTCAATGTTCGATGGCAGCGCGTTTAAACATTGACTTTCCGAAAAATTTCCACACACAAAATGTCCTCGAATCAATCTCCGCAATCGTACAAGATGGAGAGAAATAAAGAACAGAGACGAATCGAGTCTGGGAATGATTCGCTGAAGAATATTCTCATTTTTCCATCCCTCACTTTGCATAACATATAAAGCGTATGCCATTATTCATTTATCTTGAAAAAACATTTTAAATAGATACCGGTGCTAAAGTGCTATGTGCAGATCATTCTCGAAATAATATCTCGTCGGTATATAAGAGAGTCAACAGTGGCTCTCAAAATATCGAATATCATGCTTAAATACCAGTCACAAATATGTATTTTTTATACTAACCCATTGTTTACGGTGGAAACAAATTTGTGCGTAATTACTATTGTAATTGAAAAGGCTCGTAAGCAAAGTGCTAATACTTGCCAGTTGCCATGCCACTCAAAGTAAGAAAGTGTTTGTGTTTTAATGACGTTTAAGTGCTTTTAGATTCACAATAATTTTTCTTTTTCTGTTTGGTGCGTATGCGAATAAATCAGAAGGTTTTCCAAGGCGTGAGCAGGCCACATACAGCTGTATATGTGAAAAGCATGAATTTTACGAATTCCACTGATTAGTCAGCTATCTTGGTAAGAACCAATTACAGATCACTAAGTTAATTTTTAAGTTGATTTTGGCAGCGCATAGAGTAAAGAAACAAATATTGATTTTTATATATAAGATTTGGAGGAAGTGTCAACAACGTTGGTTTATGGTGTGGAGCTCCCTGATTCAAACCCCAGTACAGGCAGCTTATTTTTGACTGAATTATTGCTTCAAGTTCGGAGACATGGATATCTTTGTTTTCTAAAATTTTTTGTAACAGCCATTTGATCCTAAAAACGAGATATAGCGAGAGTGATTCGATAATCACTAATTTTATTTAAGTTGTATCCTTTCTATCCTTACTCTCATTGAAAACGAGAGGTTGACTAACTCAGAAGACGTACGCTGGTATAAACGGCATTATGAACCCATCGTAAGATAGTTAAAAATATATATTACAATACTGCTTATAATAAAAAAAACTTTATTACCATACCGGTAATCAGTCCATTTTGTCAAAAATTTATAGATATACGTTCATCTACTGTCATCTCGTATATAACGGAATGAAGCTTATAAAACCTAACAACGTTTAAGCTTTGGTGCATGTTGGATGTTTTGAATTCCACCACAATCCGTTTTCACCGTCTTATTTTGCTAGATCTTTAAGATTTTTTCATGCTATCTATTTCAAACAAGATTATTGTTTTGATGCATTTGGTAAGATACATACATATGTATGTAAATGAAGATAAATCAAATCATTTTCATTCTCAATATTGAACATATCAGCTTTCAATAGAGTATTTCAAGTGGTTCGAAGTGTAATGTTCAAGATCATTTTAGCAACAGCAAGAAAATTATGAAATAAGTGATAGTAAGCTTATCACAATCTTTATGATCCATTTTTATTATCGGATAGAATTTGAGTAGGATAAAATGATAACACCACAGACATGCTTGCGAATAGAAATGCTAAAATAAGTTTATATTAAGGGAAGCTCCAGGTCCTAATTATTTTTAAACATTATCATTATTTTATCAAATAAATAGAGTGGTCGAAGCGGAATAGGAAAAACGTTATGATGATTGAGGAGAAGAGTTACTTTTAATTATCAGGATACTAGATGTTTCCAAATCTGATCATGATGATTCAGCACCAATCGATTTAACAAATAACTTGCCCAATGTTGTGTATTTTTCAAAACTGTCCTGAAGTATGCAATCACACTATCATTGGATTCATTTAAATTTTGGTTGAATTAAACAACATCTAAGAGCCAGTTGTCAACCATATTTTAGACTAGACGACCTAGAGACAAGACTAGCCTCTTAGAAGAAGTCTTCAACATTTTAATTATAGTCTATTTTGCTTAGTTGTGATACCAATTGTTTGTCATATCTTGTAATTCTTGCTTAACTTTTGTATAAATATCACTGATTCTTTGTATTTCTTATTAGTTGATAATACTCGCCATGAGCGAACCTGGTTTTGATCTAATAAATTATATGTGGAATAAGCATTAAAAATGTTTTATTATTGTTATTTTAATGCCATTCCACCAGTATTGACCAGTGAACACCTTAAAAGTGATCATATCTTACAATTTGGCGTATTAAAACGAAGAATACGGGAAATATAAAGGCTCCACTGTATGTGAATTAGGACAAAAACCGACTAGAATTACGCCAAAATTTGACTATTAACACCTCAGTAGTCTTTTAAATAATGTCTCAAACCCGTGACACCACAATTACGCGGGTGAAATTTTCCACAGCGCTTATCAGTAAGCGACAAAACTGATGAAAAGTTGTAATTTTGCTGTCATGGAAGTTCGACGATCAAATCGTTTTCAGCTGGAATTTAAATATATAAAATAATTATGTATATGCAAAACTTTATTATCTTGCCGTAAAATAGTTGCACTGTTACATAAGAATTTATTTAGAGATGCTGTAGCTATTGTGTTACACTTTTATCTGGTACTTTACAAAAGCGAATACTGAAAATTAATTAAATACTGAAATACTGGCAGTTGAAATTACACCAACGGCTGCATACTTATAGTTTTTGAAACACTCCTACAACAGAGGAAGTTTAACATTTCCGTCCCGGTGGGTAAGACAGTTTTCCACCACTGTTACTTTATCTTAAGTATCTATCTTTATACTAGTGATACAATGTGTAAACTTTTTCTATTCTTAAATCGTTGTTTTTTACACCTTTTGCAATCAAAAAATATGATTTTGATCAACTAATTTTGTCGCAATGAAATAAAAAAGAAAATAAGTTGGATTATTATTGGCCGAAATCCATTTATACTGTCGCTACCAATTGCCAGGATTCAAACATCACTGCCCATACGCGATAAGATAGCGTCAAATATCTCAAACGCGCCTCAATCAAAAGTTGGTTTCAAATCAAACGGTTGCTATTTACATTGAAAGGTGTAGATAAGCGCTCACGCAAACAGTTTTGATTACGCCAGTCTGTCTTGAACATCAATACAAGCTGCTTGTTCATTCATGAACGACTAAAAATATGAATTACTGAAGAAAAGCTATCGATTTTAATGTATATATTATAACGATGTATAAAAATGCGTTTAAGCATAATATAACATATTTTCGATGGTTTCGGCGGTAACTTTGTGGAAGTTCATTTTAATATAAAATTTAAAATAACTTTCATTATTCCACGTATTGTGTAACTAACTGTGACACGTGTTTCACCTCTTTCAGATGCATCTTCAGACTTACTATCATTATGTGATTGCATTGTTTTGATTCTATCACCCCCTTCCTTGTTTCCTTTAGAAGGAAAAAAAAACCCGTAATCCATTTTGTAATTTCATAATTTAAAATTTTAGTATCAATCTTGCTTCATTAATCAAGCAAACTTTGCGATAGTAAGTCTGAAGATGCCTCTGAAAGAGGCGAAACACGTGTCACAGTTAGTTACTCAATACGTGGAATAATCAAAGTTATTTTAAATTTTATAATAATATAACATTTTTTTAATGCAGTCTATTGCCAATAAAGCCATAACTCTAGGGTATTTTTAGTCACCTCTTTGGATCACACGTTATTTTTCAGGGACCGTCTTTCAAGTGTTAAGTTAGTTTAAAACTTTGCGTTCTTTTCCGTGTACATTTTTTTTCAAAAACTCTTTTATATAGTTGTCAAGTGAAATCCTTTGGTAAAAAATTTGTCGAATAGGCTACGTGTTTATTCAGGAATCATTATGTTTTCCGTCACTGTTTTTGGCAAAATAAACGATTTTTCTCGCAAGGCTTTCCCGGGTAAAATTGTCTTTCATCCTGAAAACGAGGAGCGCTTGAGCGATCATTTTCAATGTGTTTACAAATGTGGTATAAAACATTCATAACCAACAGAAAATAATCACGTCATAGAGCTTTTGCCTTGCAGTAGAGTGGTCAATATTTGCTCATATTTCAGCATTTAAGCTCTGTTGGCGTTAGTTGCATTGAGCTTTTATCAAACTCTTGCAGATAAGCTTTTGAGCTTTGTAATGCAGAAAAATAATTAATGCAGCTTTTAAAAAACTCACACTTAGTTCATGTATGGTGATTTCAAAAAAATTTTAAAACGCCTTTCTGTAAATAAAATAATGATTTGGTGTGCAAATGAATCTAGTTGTTTAGAGTCAAAACCTTTTGTGCATTTTGTAAGACTAATTTTATATGTAATATTTATTTGATTAACATGCTTACATGATGATAGGTGATGACAAAAGATGGTTGTTTTTATATTTGTTGTTTATACCAGTGAAAGATTTTTTAGTTGTTCAACCTCTCGTTTTCGATGAAAGTAAGTATAGAAGAAGAACTACGAAGAATTTGATTGAAAACTACCCATGGATCTCTTGAATGACAAGCTTAGGTGATAATCAGTGATGACAAAAGATGGGCTTATCGGTGGTAAGGTTGTTTTTATATTTTTTATTTATACCATGGAAAGATTTGTCAGTTGTTCTGCCTCTCGTTTTCGACGACAGTGAGTATGGATGGGATAAGACTAGAGCCCTACTAGTGATTATCTAAAGCGTACGAGTTTGTTCGTTAAACCTCTAAAAAGTTTCACAAGGCACTGGGCTATTATTGTAGTCCAACGATCTCTTACCTGCAGAATTATGACGAGAAGGCATCTGAGAATCGTTAAGACCGAGAGCCACCCTTCTTGATGACCTTCCATAGATACAAGAAATAGTAAGCTGCCCCGTTTAACTGGCTTCACTAAGGATTCTTCATCAATGTAGTGATGTGAAAGGAGTGTAATATGAATGTAAAAACTACACTTACGCTGCATCTTAGGTGGGCGAAGCGATCCGGCGCGCTTTGAAAGCGGCAGAGTTTTAAAATATCAAACGGTCCTAGCTCATGCATGTGTCATATGTGGGCGAAGCGATCCGGTCAGGACGGCATATGTTGTAAGTCGCCTCAAGTGCCTGACTCATGGCGCACGCGAATCGCTTGAAAATATCAAACGGTCTAAGCTCACCAGAGCGTTAATTGCGTCTGGCTGAGCGATGGCACATAAGACCTTTGATCAACTACGTTTTAAATTGACTGGATTCGCATAAATTCACTTGCCGATTCGCGGCGCTTACTTAAGACACGGGGTTAGAGACGAAGGAGACGGGAAGAACTTTGACGCTAACGCGCCTTTAACATGAAGCACCATCAATAAGACATCCAAAAAAATCCCTTTTATAAGCAATTATCAAAATGTGACACGTGGCTTGTCTCTTTGGTAGGCATCTTCTGTTCTAAATCCATTCATTAAAAAATGTAAAGAAATTTACATTACTTTAAAAAGCGGTAAAAGTGTATGGCAGAACCATAACGGAAAAAAACAACACAATATTACATTATTTCATTTAACTTGTATAAAATTACAATTACATAGAAAATTTCACCTTCCTAATACACTATTGAAAAGAAAAATCTACTGAACCTGTTTTTTACGCGTAGTATATTTTAATAATTTACTAGCATTGACTTACGCAACAGTAGCAGTATTAAGACCCCTTGCCAACCCCTTTAGTCCCTTATCGAAGGATTCGTGAAATGAATAATTTATTTAGCGATATTTTCCTGTCTCACTTGTGCCCAATTCAGCACTCCTCAAGCAGTGGTACTCAACATATTAAAATCTTTTTTTGCAAATATAATTATAATAATAAGAATTTCGACTGAAGGTGTTTAGAAGATTTTATTATCAAATTTGAATCGTATAAATTTTTTACTGTTCCATTTATTTTGTCGCAAACAACCCGGGTTTCACCTTTTGGCATCTTCATGCATTTTAATTTATTAATTTAGTCCATAGATTACAATGATGATAAAATAATCTGAAAAAATTTATGTATTGCTCCTAAGTTTTTTTTCGTGTCATAACATATTTTAAATAAACTTTATTATGACTTTAAATGAGAAAATATGTACAACTACAGGATCTTCAAAATTTTCTCGTGATGCCGACATCTAAATTTTGTGGCTATTGCCCCTCTACTGCACGCTTTATCAATTGTTTAGCTGGAAACCCTATTAACGGATCTAAAAAAACAACACTACGAAAAAATACAACATTTTACTCTATTTGATAGGCACACCGAATTAAGTAAAGATATATTTTTGTTGCGGCAATGAGTTAAAAACTAAAATAAATTGATCCCATTAAAACACGAGTTCCCAGCCCATGGGTCGCAAACGAATTTCCTGTGGGGTCACTAACTAAAAAAATATTCACTACAATACATTTTCGTTGATTTGTTTAATTATCTAATGAAAAATGCCTATTTCAATACAGCCTAGGGGGTTGCTGGTCAAATGGCTTTCATAAAAAGGGGTCACCATCCGAAAAACTCTAGAAACCTATAAATATTAACGATAATTTGTTATTCAACCACCTAGTAAAAAATATTTGAGCTGATTTCAAACCTTCTAAATATGTCAAATCTTCTCACTCTCGAATTATTAAAACCAAGTCCGCTTCAAATTTGGAGCATATGGCCTCTAAATAGAGATTATTCAATATTTTTTTTTGTTTTTACTATAAGTTCGATGAGAGAAGAAGCCGAACAGGTGGGAAGGAATGCTTGGACAACACATCACTTCGAACAGAATTGAGTTAAAAATCTCATGAGGTCTGTCGTGGAAGCCAGCATCGTTTACCACTGCAGCATGTACGTACATATTATAGCGAACGGTGCGTAGATTCAAAGTAATTAAAAAGGTTCGGTGGTCGGAAAAGTTTGACAGTTTGCGATCGAGCGTGAATTTCTTTTGTATGTACTTGTAGGTAGATGGTTCTTCTCAAAAACCAATACGAGAAGTGGATTTGGGTATCGTTTCTCTTTTTAATTTGTCAAAGCACAGCATTTTTTGGATAAGATAAGAACTTTATATACTGTGTAGTCAAATATTTCTTGGAAACGCACTGGCAAATTTTCTGAACGACCAAAAAATAAACGTTTCAGGGAAATATATAAATGCAAAGAAACTTTTCATATCACAATTCTGAAACAAGCGTTCCTCAACTTTCATTCCAATTTACTTTGTCATTTCTTGAAATTCAATTTTTCTGGACTGGAATCCGAAAACTAAGTAGATAGTTTTTTAACAAATTTTCCAAGCTTGGGTGTCGACAACAAAGTTTTATTGATTTATTTGGCATTTACTTTGTAGAACTCCACTATAACTCGGTGAAAAAATAGCAATGTATTTTAGTCCTAAAGAAGTTATATTATATACGGTTGTTAGCTATTTCGGTTCATACCATACTCAGAACTATGCTTAAACATACATTTACATACATATATAATACTGGTGTTGACAGGGTACACAATATTACCATCAACATATTTTATAATATTACTTTTCCAAGAGTTTTTTCGTGCTATCAAGTTCATTTGTTCACCTGAATTGCATGAAGATGCTAAAATACGAAACCCGGGTCGATAGCGATGAAAATTGAATGAATTCGAATTTGATATTGAAATTCTATCAAGATCGTCATTTCGAAATCCTCAAATATAATAGAGCACATAAAGAAAATATTATTTGACGTTGCAAATTTTGCATTATTCAGAAAACGGCACTCTAGGAGATAACGTTATAGGCGGGACTGCTACACTCGCTATATATGGGTTGAATATTTGACATTAAATATTTAATACCGTTGATAAATTTTTCATTGAATTCCTGCAGTTTTTTGAACACTAATCTATTGCTCTAGATTCAAAAAAATTTCTTGACATCTATTTTTTTGAGATGACTGTATTTTGCTTCCGTTGTCTGTTTTTTGTGAATGGCATACAAATAATATATTATGTATGAATTCATGAATGAAAATACTTTCACAAAACTAACCCACTTAAACATGATAATTCTTTGTTCAAGAACAATAAATCAGAGAGACTGAAATATTAAGGACCATCAACTGAATGGAAATCTGCTGGATGAATTTCCGGCCCTCGTGAAATGTACCAGCAATCTCGGAAACCAAATTTCCCTTCACAAGTTCTTCTCTACACAGTTTTCGGAGTATATCTGCAAGTTTCACTTCCACTAGTAAGCTCAGGGACAAAACGATCAAAGACTATGTTTGCAGAACGTTATTAGTATAAAATTAATAGATAACTTTTTTTATTTCCTGTATTCTGTAACAAATAGTGAAACGTGTTTCGATCTTTCAGAGGCATTTTCAGACTAAGTATCACAAGCTTACTAAAGTATTATGATTTATATAATAATTATTGATTTAGTTGACATTTGCTTATTAGAACTCCGTTAAGTTAGTAATGTATTTTAGCTCTACATAAATTATTTAATAAAAAGTTGAATGCTATGTATTTTGGCTTACGCCATCGTCAGAAATATTATCTCATGATTTCACTATTCTTACATATAAAGGGTCTTTTTATAAGGACGCTTAGTTTTGAAATGTAAATAAAACAAGTTGTTTGTGAGATTTCGACTAAATTTTAATTTCATTTGTAAGTATATTTTACGGCATTAAATATGGAATAAAGCATCAAATGTCTGCCAATATCCATTCATTATAAAATGGGCCATGTCGCTAAAGTTGACTTTTTTGACAAATTTGGGTAAACTTCCAACTGCTCCAGAGCGCCCAATCAGGCGTTGTCTGTGGTCGTTTACCAGAAGTTCCTTGGTTAGTTGGATTTTATACGGGTGCAGACATAAGGCCCGATTCAAAATTCGCCAAGTTGAAGTCGCAGAAAAGCCAAGTTCTTGTGACCAACGAGAAATAAGCTGCCTTGGGTTTTCCTGTACACTTTCACACACAGCAGCAATGTTTTCACCAGATATTGTATTTTGATGACGTACAGGTAGGTGTTGGCCGATTATTTACCAAACTGGTTGACTCAAATTTGGCCACTAAACAATGAATAATCTACTCAGCAGGACAAAGTAACATAAATGAGCGTCCCTATTGAAATACCCTTAATTATAAATTCCAAAATGAATGTTGGGATTTTTCCTTTTTACAGGACGCAGAAGAGGGGCTGAAGACACAAACAGTACGAATTTCGTTTGAAAATGTTAATCTTATTTTCATTTATATTTAAACATCCACAAAGATACTAAAAAGGTTAGGAAAAAAATGTGTTCCTTAAATAACATTTTGACACATAAATGGCACTCAAATATTTATTTTTATCTCAAAACTATGTTTTTGTAGATAAGCTTAAAAAATACTTTTTAAAGAGACGCAAGTGTAGTGTTGAAATATCTTCGTATCCACTTCTCATATCGATATGTCCTTTTCATATAAAACATAACATATTATTTTGTATCTAGTGGCATTCATAACTTAAAACCATCAAACATTAAGATACTTTCTTTTTATCTGAGTAGTATATGTGGAAGACATACTAAAAATATGTTCCATTTTTAATGAAATTATTAAGCACACCTCTTTGTCTTTGATCATTTATATCCCCGTCTCTGACTTGTTTGCACACGTGTCTTGAGAGAGTTTGTCGACGAGTTTCCCAGCTCTAGTAATACACAAATGGCTGACCATTCAATAAATGCATTTTCTACGCTCTCAAAATGCATGTCGTGTTCTCAACAGCAGGAAATTTCAACCTGCAGTCAGCTTTGAGTATATTCGATGGGCAAAAAATAACTGATTTATCTCAGTTTCTTTCTCCTTAAATTTTTACGTATACACCGTATATTATGTGTGCCCCTTAAACATTTGTTTCGGAATGAAACAAAAATAGTTCTGAGTTTCTGATGTTCAATAGCACAAGCACCCATTGCCTTGCATTGAACCCACTGAAAAAATCTGTTCTGACTGGGACCCGAACCCGGGTGGTCCATCGCGGTGAATTGGTATTTTTTTACCTGTAGGTCTGGGGAAGGCGTAAGCCGAAATAGATATCAACAAATATATAAAATAATTTCTGTAGGAATATAAAATACATTGTTATTTTTTTCGCCTTATTATAATGGAGTTCTACCAAGTAAATGCCAATTCAATCAATAAAAAAGACAAACAATGGCAAAACAGCTGACGCCAATGCCTCATGCATTTGACAAATAAAATAGAGACAAAACATTACTTATAACAAAACACACAGGTTCCTAAAGTGGGACTCCGGGTGGAGTAGGGGATCCCTGGGAATCAAAAATCGGGCCAGGGAGGCCGTGTGTAATTTTGTGTCTAGAAAGGGGGCCATAGGTCAAAAGAAGTTTGTGAACCTATGACTTAACAGATAATATCATGCAAAACACAATGTATCGATTTAAGTAGCAAATGCAAACTAAACATCAAGCTCACTGCTGAAAATTTCCACTTCAATAGACAGTGAATTGATAAGTCGAACAGCCATTGTGGCTGGTGACTCAAATGATCTACGCGACAAACTTTTACTTTGGTAACAACCACTTTGTTAAAAACTGGGACCATGCAAGTTTTTAGTCTTGAGTATGTCAGGGGCCTCCAAGAAGAAAAGAATTAAAAATTAAATATGTATAGTGATGAGCTTGAAGTGAGTGAAACGAAATGAATTCAATGAATCCATAAGGATAATAGTACAAATAATAATTCATTACTTGCTAGTTATTTTTGACTTTGTATAGTATTATTGTTCTATTATCAGATTGTCCGGTCCGTGGCGCAGTGTCAACGGCGTTGACTTGCGTCCCGGATCGCCCGGGTTCGATTCCCGGTATGAGCGGATTTTTTCAGTCGATATATCTGTTCAAAGGCATGGGTGTTCGTGTTGTTGAAAATCCCTTCACACCTTTCCGATCCCAAAAGAGCGACGCATAGTGACAGCGATTAACTAATCACTGGTCCTGTCCTAGTCCTCGTATCCTTTCCATCCCTACTCTCTTCGAAAAAGAGAGGTTGAGCAACTGAGTAAAAAGCAGTTCTCGTAGAAAAAATATATTTTGAGATAAACTCCGTTGGGAGTCCATATGCTCCAAGTTGGGAGCGGACATGATTAAAAAAAATAGTATTATTATTATTATTTGCAAATGATAAATTTTGTATATATTCAATGTCCGTTTAATATCCCTGGCTTAAGAGCCTTAAGCTTGATTCCAATAACTGCAGACTAAACCGCAAATTTGTACAAGAGACGACTACTACGTCAATACGCCAAGCTCAAAAACAACGCATAAACCAAGACTCACCACTCCATACCATAGAACTGTCCACGACAAGGGATTTCAATAACGGACAAATACACCAATACCGATAGTTAACTTTAAACTAAAAAAATCAATTACGGGATTACATAAAATATTTTTGACAACGGCCAATTGGAATCGGATTTTTTCAACCATGTCCGCTCGCAATTTGGAGCATATGGACTCCTTACGGGGTTTATCTCAACATATGTTTTTGTACGAGAACTGCTCAACCCCTCAACTTTCGGAGAGAGTGGAGATTGAAAGGATACGAGAACTAGTGGTAAGCTAATTGTTCTTGGCACGTGCGGCTTTTTGGGATGGAAAGGTGGTGGGAAGGGATTTTTAATAGCACAAGCAACAGAATCAATATATCGACTGAAAAAATCTGCTCATATCGGGAATCGAACCCAGGTGGTCTGACACGGTGAATTTGTGTTTTTTTTTAACTTTTCTATGAGTTTTGTCTCTTCACTCGTGCACTTGAAATGCCTGAAGATGCTGCAAAGAGAAACCCGTGTCGACTAATATGCTGAGTAACTACAATTTTAACTAAACATAACTAAATAATGATCCAATGACAGTTCAAAGCGATGTGTTTAAATATGAAATAAAAACAACAAGACCCTTCATCAAACAAAATAAGATAAATAGGTAGTACCTCGAGAATACTGCTAAGGCGTGCATTTATACACCCGGAAATGACGTTGAAAAATGAGGCTATGAAAAAGCTCCATCACCGAAAGACTTTCTTCGAAAAGCTTTTATCTGAAATAAGGTTCTATTGGCGTAATGATATAAAGACAGGAGATAAACGACCATTCTAATTGTAGCTAAAGCGACGTGAAATTCGTTTTGAATAAAAACACGACGTTTAATTTGTTTTCGTCAAAACGACGCTTAGATTATGCCTGAATGCTAAGGCTTCTATACTTGACATATATATATATATCTCGTAATTTTTAAGTAGTTTTTATGTTGAAATATTTCTCCTATTTGCTTTTTTGAAGTATAAAAAATTCTATATAATATGCATATGGACTCCTCACGAAGTTTATTTCAACATATATTTTTATACGATATAGTGTTTTTTTTCTTTTGTGAAAGCTATATGATTTCATTAGATATTTGTGGAAAATTTAAATATAGAAAACGCTGTTGATATTCAACATCAATTCTATTTAGAGTCATGCGCTGAAAAGATTTTCCAGCGCTTTTGTGGTGAGCACCTACTCGTAATCCTCTTTCACGAACATCATTTTTCACGGAAAACCGTTATTTTCACTTTGTTTTAAAAATCTGCAAGCAAAGCTAGTCAAACTGTTCGCCGGTGAATAAATATACAGATTTTATTTTTCAATTGTCCTCTTCAAGAATTGCATATGCATTTCTAATATATTTTACAGATGTGTTTCACGTGAACTCTTTTTTACTCAATGATTCAATTTTTCTTTTTCGAAGACTAGGGATACCAAGAATAGGACTAGAACGGGACTATTCATTTATGGTATTTCAAAAATCCTCTCTTCTTGTCGTATTATATCGAAAGTAGTGACAAAAATGACGATGCTTCTAATTTTAACAAGGGAATTAATCACTTTTAAGGTGTTCACTGTCAATACTTGGTGGAAAGGCATTATAATAAAAATAATAACACATTTTTAGTACTTTTTCCACATAAGATTTATTTTATCAGGACCGGTTTCGCTGGGGGAATTAATATAACATTACATTGGTGCTTCAGTTTCTCTATCACTTCTGTTATCTATGTATGTTCTGGGCTTTGACTCCTACTACTTTGAAGTATTGAATGAACTCCTTCACTCCTTTCACACGGTGCATTCATCGACTTTTTCGTATTAAATTTTACTGACAGGTGATCATTGTATCATCTAAATATTCTAAATGAAAAAAAGCATAATATTTTTCACTGTTTTTATTTATATAAGGGCTTTACTTATATCCCATAAATTACTAATTAAACTTTCAACGTGATATTAATGTTCCTGACAATTTTCATTTCGTAGGTTCATGCTGCTAAGTCTTAGCATCCATTTCCTGCAATTTTTTTATCAAAGCAATTAATTTATTGGTTATTCTTTAATCTGAATGTTTTGAATGGAAAATCAATAAAAAATAAAAGCTATGCGAACTGAATCCTTACACAGTAATCCACATTTTATCAGCCTCCACCTGATACGGTTCTACAAATATCAGAGAAGTTACCTTAGTTACAGTTAGCTCATTGTGTATTGATTTTGACAGTACATTTCCATTGAAGTCTCTGAAAATGCTTCTTTACTAGACGAAACATGTGATACTTTTTATGATAGTGAAGTTACAAAGCTATCAAATCCAAGTCAATAACGAAATGTGTGTCCTGTTTTACCAATTCAAACATACATATTTAAAAACTGCTTCCTATATTTAAATCATAATTTTAAATTAAAATAACTCTGCCAATATTTAGATTTATAAACTTCGCCAATTAAGAATAATTAGACTTATTCGAGTTGTATTTATAAGTTGCCTGTGTTTTATTTGAATAGTATTAAAAATGTTATTTGAGACAAAACACGAGGTGGACCAAGGCGAATTTTTTCAAAATAAAAACAATATTCAGCAAAAGGCTTCATGCTTAAAAAAGTCGGTATAATTTTATTTCTCTACATTTAAAGCATAGATTTAATTATTGAAAGACAAAAAAAAAAAAGTTTTTTTTAATCATTTGTTTTATATAGATAGTTATTTATTTCTTTAGCGATACTTAGAAAACCATTTCATTTTATTTACGATTTTTAAATGCTTCTTTTGCTTTTCATATTTCTACGAAAAGTACTTGATATTTAAGTAGCTTTCTTTTTTATTTAGTAACTAGGCAAACGTTTTTTCTTATAAATTGAATTGGGGATAATTTATTATGTAAAAATAAGTCAAACCATGAAAAGAATAGCTAATCAATAAATACTGTTACCGAATTTGCGATACTAAATTCAAAAATCTAGATAATTAAGTATAAAAAACTCACTTTATTCATTAAAACTCGTTGACATCAAATTTTTACTAATCTACATTAAAATAGCAATTCAAATTAGTGATCTACTTTTATTTTTGTATATAAACGATACAAACTGTTTACTACGCGTCAGTTCAAATACATCCGTGCACTTGAAGTGCCTTAAGATGCCAAATCTAGTGTCGTAAGCGACAAAACTCATGGAAAATTACAAAATTCAAACAAATTACTTTTTAATATTTAACAAATAACTCAGAAAGCCAAAGCATCGTATTTAAGATAAAAAGCTGTAATTGTTTTTAAAAAAAAGGTTAAATTGATTTCAGGTTAAAACTGTTTATTGGCTCTCCTAAGAAGTAGAAAAAAATGAGATAGGTTTCTCTGATATTTACTTTGATATTTTCGGTCTGTAGAAAGACCGAAAATATCAAAGTAAAACCGTTGATTTCGTTTCCAGTATGCATCAATTTTTTTATGTTTGACTACTTAAAAGAAAACACGGAAAAATATTAACCATTCGATAAGCTAAAACTAGCAGAGTATCTTGTATTATATATATATGCATGATGAATGAAGACAAAAAGAGTTATAACTATTGATAATAAACAACGTTAATAACTGAAAGAGTAAACAAAAAAACCTGTCCCGATCATAAAATTGTAGAATAAGGAATCGTGCTTTATTTTTGTATTCTGTATATATTTTAAACTGAGAGGCGAAAAAAAGATGGCTCGCTTATCTGAATGCGGAAAAAAAATTTATTAGAGTGATTTTTTCGTGATTTATTGATATGTGATATTGAAAATATCCATTACTTTCTAGTACCGGTAAAACAGGGTGAATAGAGACAAAAACAAGGATTGAACTTTAGCTCAACTTTACTAAGTATCCAATGTATGTTTTACTATTTATATATATTTTTTTACAATGACTGTAATACTATTTCTTGAATGACAAAACCAAACCAACTTAAGGATTGGCCAAAATTGAAACAAACGTGTTCATGTTTGATGCCTTCCTTACATTTTAACTCATTAAAAACTACTCTTTTACTGGAATAAATAGAGACTCGTATAGAATAGAGGTTTATATATTCCAATCATTATAATCTGTATTTGTGCCTCTACTCACCCCGATTCAATGTGAAAAGAGGCATCGAAAAAAATTGACTGTGTCTTAATAACGATAGTGAATATTTTAAAAATAATGTCATGAATGTGTAGTTGGGCCATAGAAACAAGTTTCATGCCATTCATATTTGAATTATGTGGTGCAGGTATGAAGATACATAGTCGTGAAAGGTGAAACGTGTCTCTATTGACCCTGTTTTACGACACATGAAATATTTTCAGTGATTCATGACTGTCACAATAGAATATCTGCATTTTTTTTTCAATCAAGTACGATACCCCCATGTAAATTACGGCGTACCTGGGCCAAAAGAACAATAGGCTTGGCGAATCCATATATTCTCCGCAAAAGACAGGAACAAAATATCACGGGAAATTGTATGCAAATAAATAACCTATTCGAGTACCGCTGGTGCGGGGTTTTTTTTGTCTTTTTGTCTCTAAAGTACGTAAAACATATAAATTACGACGGTGTATTAAACTAAGCCACTGTAAATAAAATTTGACGCATGTATTTTGCATATAAATTGAAAAGGAGTCTTCATCACTTTGGCGGAATGCTATTTTTTGTTTATTATTTCTTTCCTTAGTTTGACATTTTTTAAACGCGCAAAGATTTGCCTGTTGGAGATTTTGTAAGCATGAAAATAAAAATATCACTCTACTGGGATACAATAAACACGTACAATTTATTCATACATTTATATTGAGTTACTTAATCGTTTCTGAAACAATTTAAAAATGTAACGTCTTTTCTTCTACTTATATAAATATTACATTATAGCATATAATTGGCATTCAATGATTAATTGATAAAAGTATTTTAAACGCTTTCACATATATTTTTGAATTTATTAAATCAAATGGAAAGTATAACAAATGAAAATAAAGCGCCGTGAAATAAGCAAATATAATTAAGGATTTCGACTGAGAGTGCTTGATGGCTTGTTTAAATTTTGTACTTTTCCATGAGTTTTGACGCAACGACCAGGGTTTCGCCTTTCGGCATCTTCATTAGTATTTTCAAAAATTCTTATACTTATAACAAACCCACTTAATTCATTGAAAATTGTTTACATTCAATTGTCGCTAATTTACATTTTAATAGCAATTTAACTTATGATCTACTTATATTTTTGTATTTAAACGATAAAAACTGTTTACTAAGCGTCATTTCAAGAACATCCGTGCACTTGTAACGCCTGAGGATGCCGAAAGGTGAAACCCGGCTCGTTAGTGACAAAACTCATGGAAAAGTACAAAATTCAAACAATTCAAATTTGATATTAAAGATAGTATGTACATCACTTTTAAGGTGTTCACTATCAATACTTGGTGGAAAGGCATTATAATAAAAAATAATAATATATTTTTAGTACTTTTTCCAAATCAGGACCGGTTTAACTTTGTTATTCACCATAGACAATTCTGAAATCCATATATATGATAGAATGCGGTAAATACAAGCTTTAACAACTAATTTTAGGCAAAAATGATAATTAGAACCTTTTCAAAGTAACTAAATTAAGCTGCCTGGACTTATTTTTTATTTCAATTCTATGCAGCCGAATCCAACGACATTAACACTATACCAAGGATATTATTTAATTGATTAAAATATCGCACTTCAAAAATGAATAGCCTTTTTTAAATATACAAAAAATGTAAAAACTATATTGACAGTAAAGTCTTAATAAATATCATAGACAGATTAACCTATTAAATAGTTAATAACATCACAAAAAAGCTTCAATCCAATCGAAAGTTTCCAACCATAATAAAGCTTTTAACAGTCCCATTCAACAACAACAAAATGTAACCAGCAGCTAAAAAATACGTTTTCAAAGTGTAAAAGTTTTATTTGTGACATAAAAGTTCCTCACAAGTTCTTTTATCATGAGTTGGTCGTATTTTCAAAAAGAATCTCGCCGCTGCATCTTTCTCCCATTTGATGCTTTTTGATTTTATTTCAAACCACTTTCATAAAACCACTGCAATATAAACATTCGCTGTTGGATAAGTTTGTTCCTTGAATAGTGGTTGATGACAAAACCTACATTTCACACGGCTTTATATAGGGTCTTTTTATAAGGACGCTTAGTTTTGAAATGTAAATATAACAAGTTGTTTGTGAGATTTCGACTAAATTTTAATTTCATTTGTAAGTATATTTTACGGCATTAAATATGGAATATAGCATCAAATGTCTGCCAATATCCATTCATTATAAAATGGGCCATGTCGCTAAAGTTGACTTTTTTGACAAATTTGGGTAAACTTTCAACTGCTCCAAAACCCAATCAGGCGTTGTCTGCGGTCGTTTACCTGAAGTTCCTTGATTAGTTGGATTTTATACGGGTGCAGACATAAGGCCCGATTCAAAATTCGCCAAGTTGAAGTCGCAGAATAGCCAAGTTCTTGTGAACAACGAGAAATAAGCTGCCTTGGGTTTTTCCTGTAAACTTTCGCACACAGCAGCAATGCTTTCACCAGATATTGTATTTTGATGACGTACAGGTAGGTGTTGGCCGATTATTTACCAAACTGGTTGACTCAAATTTGGCCACTAAACAATGAATAATCTACTCAGCAGGACAAAGTAACATATTTTGAGCGTCCCTATTGAAATACCCTTTATAATGTCTTAAAAAATATACGTAATTCATTGTGACACTTAACGGTTATATCAGAAATGATTGTATTGCTTAAAATGTTTAAATAAATATCATAATATAGGTGCTCTATATTTTGCGACGTTGCCATCCATAAAGTGTATTTATAATCCATATTCAGATCGTCTTCTATCTTCTCTTCATTCTAACATCCTAATTTTATATTATATGCTTTCCCATCCCGGTAGGTGAGACAGACGACCCTTACTGCCATTTTAATTTAAATATCTCTCTTTATACCAGTGACACAATGTTTAAACTTTTGATATTCTAAGATCATTGTTTTTAACATATTTTGTTAAAAAAACTATGTTTTTTATCGACTAATAAAGAAAATAAGTCGGATTATTAATGGCCGGAAACTCTTTAAAACGCCACTACAAATTGCTAGGATTCAAACTTCACTGCCCATACGGGATAATATAACGTTATCTTATCTCAAACGCGTCTCGTTCAAACGTACGATTCAAATCAGATGCTTTTTACATTAAAAGGCGTGAATAAGCGCTCGCGCTCATGGTTTTGATAATCGTGATCGCCAAAGTTGTATATAACGATGTAGATACGTTAAATCATAATATAACATTTTTTAATGCAATTTATTTTAATAAAGGTATACCATTGGGGTTTTTTTAGACCTCCCCTTCAGATTACGCGTTATTTTTCAGGGACCGTCTTCCGAACGTTATAGAGGCGAATTATGTGTCCGTTCAGTGACCGTTTCTTACACACTCCTCGAATAAATATAGTTACGTTTAAAGTTTATAGTGAAATTAACTTTCAAAAAGTTACCACGGAATTAATTGATTTATGATTTTTTTATCTAAAGGCATGAACGTCGCGATGATGCGCCACGAGCATCCCGTCCTATCCCTTTGGTCTTTACAGGGTTAAGGGCGTTGTGAAATGTCACTCGAAGCTTTTGACCTGTGTAAATTATTATTCATCACCAATTTGACATCTCTCACGTAGTGCGCGCCTAGTGTCAAAAGGAATTATCGCGAAAGTCTTACAAGAGATATCAAAAATCATTCGCCGAGAAAGAACGATAATAGCTAAGTGTCGGATTGAAAATTTATGGCCTGGCAGTTGGCAAGGGTGTGGACTCATTGATTTCACCGCAATGGTACGCACAAAAAACATGGCGAGCGGGGTCTGAAAACCCAAAACCCAAAATTTAAAAGCTTATCATTCTTAAGAAGTTAAAGCTTTACCGTCTTATGATTATCAAACTCAGCGCTTCTCAACTTTTTTTGGCATATGACTAAATATCTTTCTGTAACACTCCCCTGCCCCTGAGAAAGTAAATATTAAAAAGGATACAGTCAATTCGGGTAAATTTTTCCCTTATAAGGGAAGCAAGAGAGGGGGTTATAGAATCGAAACAAATAAACATATTTCTAATGACGTTAAACATTACAAACTATTAAACTATAAACTAATGAGCTGCAATCAATCAGATAGGTTAGTGATTACTCTATTAATTGGAAACAATGTAAGTAATGGCGCACAACATGTTCCTATTAAGAATATTATTTAATAATATTTCTTTTTTTATTAGAGTTTTATTTATTTCTAAAAATTCTAGACTAATCATCTTAAGCCTTTTTTATTTACTCGATGGAGTATTTCTAAATTACTTTTCTGATGAAATACTTCAATCTTGCTTCATTACTTAAGCAAACTTTGCGATAGTAACTCTGAAGATGCCTCTGAAAGAGGCGAAACACGTTTCACAGTTAGTAGCACAATACGTGGAATAATCAAAGTTATTTTAAATTTTATATTAGCTAGATGATATTGGAAAAAACAGAGCTGTATTTACGCTGTATAAATATTGTTGAAATCACTCAATGTAAGAAAGCCGAAAAAATACCAACTATTGTAGCAACGGATTTAACAAACTAAATTAATTTTATTCATCTTTCGTCGAAAATTCAAGCATTCGAGCGAGGACTAAAATATATGATGCCAGATGCAAATAAGTCACCTATAAAAATATCAGTCAAGAATGTACGGGCGTTGTGCGGTGATATTCTTAATGCAAGTTTTGACGTGACAATGTCACTACCCCGTTCATTGCTGCCAAACGTTACATGAATGACATTTCACCACCATGGATTTATATCACCACTTCATTCTTCACCACGGACTGCCATTTTAACAGCTTAGTTTTACCTGACACCTCATTCTACAACATTGTTCATCTTACGTCGATCTCTACAAAACGTAAATATAATATTTACACCAGGGCTGTGAAGTCGGAATCTGAGTCAGAGTCGAAGTCGTGGAGTCGGGGGTTTTCGGATGGAGTCGGAGTTTTTATTTTTGCATATAATAAGTAAAAATTGGTTATTGGCCGGATTAGTTGGTTGATATATAATTGAACGCACATAAATAAGAAAGGTAGAAAAAAAGGGTGACAAATTTAAACTTTTTTTAGTCGGAGTAGGAGCCGTGTATTGGGTAAATGCTTGAGTCTACGTCGTAATTTTTTCAACGACTCTACAGCCCTCATTTATTCTTTTTTTTTAAGCAAAGATTAAGAATGAAAATAATAATTTCCCTTATCGCTACTAATGTGTAGCATGATATGTATAATTTTGTATTAGAACAGTAAACATTTATTTTGATTTGATTGAAAAAAGTTAATGGAGTCTAATATAAAATCTTAAATAAGTAAAGCGCTTCTAGCAATTACTAAAACACTACTAACTCTAACTAAACAACACTTGCGATATTAAGTGAAGATGCCTCTACATGAGGGGAAACAATTTTTGGTAATAGTCATACAATAGTGGAATAATCTAATACGTTTTAAATGAATTAATTTTAATATGGAGTAGGATGAAATCTCAATACATCAATAACTTCTCGATACGTTGCATTCTTAGTTTTACGTCATTGTTTGTGTTTTTTTATTCTTTTGTTTAAATCTCGCAATTTGGAGCATACGGCCTCCTAATCGACGTATATATGTATGTTACAGTGAAACTGTATCCTCAGTGAAAATATATTCTTCTCCAAGCTGTCATTGAAATTAAATTTGAACGCCCTATCTTCAGCCCAATGTTTTTCTTTGGTTCTCTTTTTATGAAAGGGAATACTTGCTGATTTTGTTTCATTGAAGCAAACCAACATTTTAGCCTAGGGGCAAATCATCGACTTGGGCCAGTAATTTCAATGATCGTGACCAGTGAAATCATGTTGTCATACAAATCTATTACTTGATACATTTTCACTGAGAATACAGTTTCACTGTAACATATACATAAACATTTCAAGTACTGTTTATTACTCGGTTACTACTCAACCCGCTTTTTAGTTCGAGATGAGAGTAGGGATAGAAATGATATGAAATAATTCACTTGAGAAGCGAATCACGTGTCACTTATTTATAGTCAATTTTCATCTTGAATGAGGTGAAATCTCAATATCAATAAGTTCCCGCTGCGTTGCATTCTCAGCTGTACGCTTCTTATATATTGTTAAGGCTTATTAATTTTAATCTTTGTTCGCTCCAATGAGGATTATATGGCTTTCTAATAGAGATATCGATAATAGAGGACTCCCTCCCGTATGAGGGATCGGATAGGCGGTATAGCATTTTTAGATAAAACAAGCCAAGCCCCCTCATTAACTAAATTGAAAAAAATGCTATTTGTACTGCGAATTGAACTCGTGATTTCCGTCACGGAAAGTCCGCGACACTGTCAACTGTGCCACGGACTCGACGCTTTACACCGAAATAATATACAGTAACATTAATTTAATCTCGCTTTCAAAGCATGAATCTCATTTACACGCCACTGCGTGGGATGTAAATTTGTAAATCGACCGTGCGTCGCTTTGAATTTCACAATGAAATATCTTACAGAAACTATTCAGATAAAATCTGCGAGAAACTATCGAGGTTTGTATTTATATACGCAAGTAATTATTTTATTGCTGGAAGCTTTTATTCTCAAGTAGTACCGTCTCTGTGTAAGAGACGCGATTTAATATGCGAGTCACATAGAAAATTAAATTTTACTCCTCGCCCGGGACAAATACTTTTCATATACATACTAAGTAACTTTTATCTCTCGTCTCAACTTCGTAATATTTGGAGATAAATCTGCGGTTTTATGATGGTATTACTTGTTTGAATTGCCTCCTTTACTTTTTAGTTTTTACACTCAGAGTGATACAATATTTGCTGGGGCTTGTTGGTTTTCAAAAACCCGTCTTATAACAAAATTTTCGACATTCAAAAACCGGTTTTTTTCAATTTCTTAACTGGTTTTAAATATATTTTTCAGGGCTGTGGAGTCAGAGTCGGAGTCGGCGCGGCGTTTTGGCCGGAGTCGGAAATTTTGAAAAATGTTTTATCTTTTTATTTTTGCATTTAACCCTCCCCATACTGTGCTAAAAACTTCCGCGAGCTCCGGTGATATGTATTTACTACACCATATGAAAAAGTTATTTAAAAACCGGAAAAATGTGAATATTTCTAGACATTGCTTTGATTGACGGAAGTTGAAATATAACAATTTTTGTAATCTGTCTGAAAAGAAGAAAAAACATTTTTATTTCTTCACCCGTCGGCAGTCGAATTAATGACGAAATGAATGGCTAGTTCGAAGTCGATCACTTCTACGCATGCGCTTTCGCGCCGGAGCTGAACACGTGCAAGAGTACACTCGCACTCGCTTACACACGCGCATAAATTGAATACGTTTGTGTATGGGTGATTCTTTGCCCGATTCTTCCACTAATTATTTCCATCGCTGCAAATGAATAACCATACATAACTGTAATTTTATTTAATACGTAATAACATTACTGAGGAATACAAAAATTCTCAGATCAGTATCTATTATATTTAATAGAAATATTCTCATTATTAGAGTCGAGTTGTAGTAAATACATATCACCGTGCAGCGAACCCTAATATGTCAAATTTGACTTTTGGCCGGATTGATAGGGTTGATATTTAATTGAATACACATAAAAAGAAAATTAGGGAAAAAAGTGACGATATTAACCTTTTTTTTGTCAGAGTCGAAGTCGGAGTCGTATTTTTTGTCAATGTCAATGTCGGAGTCGGAATCGGAGTTGGACTTTTTTCTACCGACTCCACAGCCCTGATATTTTTTATTATTCAAATAAAAGCTTTCATATTCTGATTTTGATTTTGTCACTGCTTAAAATAAAACGAGAAGAAATATATTTGTATGGAAGTATATGTATATACCCGAATCTCAATTTTCAAACGACTTTGTGTTTTCTTGAATCACATTTTCTTAAGAGAAACACCAAATAATTACTTGCTGTGTATTAAAATGTATATAAATAAATAAAACAAAAAAGAGTTTTTCACTTCTTGTGAAACCTCTAAAACCGGTTTTTGAACAATATTGACTTTAGAAAACCGTTTTTTTTTAAGTCGGTTTTATTTCAGCCCTAATATTAACCGTTAATGTAGGTTAACAAAATCATTTATTCGTAAATAATTTATGACGTTAATCACGTAAAATTCAACTGTGTTGTTCAAATAAAGTAGAATTTTCACAAGGAAATATATGCTTCTGCATTAAGATGAAAAATAAAGCTTTGTTTTTTTCACTCTCATACTGGCGGCTTCTGTGAGAGCTTTTGCGGTACGAGCTTTATTTACCCTAGTGATCAGATAGTTTCAGGTTTAATTTCTGACAAAGCCAATGTAAAAGTTCAACATATTCGGCATGGGTGTTCGTGATTTGTTTTCTTCTCGAGTTACTTAAAAGTTTCAATAAAATAAACTTAAAGCATTCCATCACAGTGAAAAAATAGTAATGTATTTAGTTCTACATTTTTTTGTATTATAATAATAGCTTTAGACTAATTTGGCATTTTTGTTTATTTTGGTATTCATGAAAATTAAATCAATTAAAACATCACTGGCCCATTATTGATAACTTTTACGATAAATTTTTTTATTTTATTTCATATTTTGCATCTACCGTGGTTAGCGCAGTTGCTTTTGTGACGGACCTCACGTGCTAGAATTTTAGCACGAGGAGCACTTTTTTCAGTCGATTTATGGATTCGTTTCATATGTATAGATCAGGGGAAGCCAAACTTTTAACACTGCGGGTGCCTTTTTTTGAAATTTTGACGGCGATCGATTCAATATTACAAAACTGATTTTATTATCATTAAAATAAAAGAGGATTCAGAGGTGTGTACGACAGTACGCCAGATAGGCAGGTGACTAGGAATAGCGACTCGATCGACGCTTTGGCCACCTCGGTATAGATGTTTGTACTGTCTTAAAAAATCTTTCCCACCCATCCGATCCTATAAGCGAGGCGTAGAGAGTGCGACTAGCTATCTGCTAGTCCTGTCCTAGTTTTTCCTTTCTATCCCTATTCTATCAATCCAAATAAGTAATAAACGTTAAATCATTGAGAAAAACATAACAGATCATTACTAATTGGTAATTTGTTTATCCGAAACAAAGTTCCGCTTCATGTTTGGATATGCCTGAAAATTCGACACCTGAAATGCACACAGATATTGAAAGCTTGGGAAACACCGGTATAAAGGAAACAATCTTTTTTATTATTTGTAGGTGGATGGTAGTGCACGTTCCCTGATATTACTTTACAAGACATATTTAATGTTGCTGTAACAACGAAAACTAGAATATTGAAGTTATTAAAATAACATTCATAAAACATATGTTTTTAGAAATTTTCGCATCAAAACAATGTGTTCTTCTAGTAAAAATAAAGATCACAAAACTTCACGAAGAATATGTTTGACGCAGGGCTGTGGAGTCGGAGTCGGAGTCGTGGAGTCGGAGGTTTATGGCCGGAGTCGTACTCGGACTCGAAAATTTTTTAAAGTTTGAACTTTTTATTTTTGCATATGATTTTTCAAATTTGGCTATTGGCCGAATCAGTAGTGTTTATATTAAATTGAATACACATAATTAGAAAAATTAGGAAAAAAAAGTTACGATTTTAAACTTTTTTTAGTCGGAGTCGGAGTCGTGTTTTTGGTCAATGTTGGAGTCGTGGTTTTGGTAAATACTGGAATCGGAGTCGAACTTTTTTATACCGACTCCACAGCCTAGGTTTGACGGATACAAATATCACAAAAATAAGAATTTAAATGTATATGATTTATCGTATAAGAAATTTACTTACTCAATAATAATTCATGGCAATCTTTTTTATTCCATCTTTATTTTCAACCACGACTTTCAAAGCTTTGCATATAGAAGTACTAAGAAGAACTTAATCATTTATGCATCTGAAAATTTGATATAAACCTTGGAGCATCGAAACTTCTGGATATATCAAAATTGTATTCAATTGCAGCCTTCGAAGCGGAAATTCAATTTCCTCGAGATGTTTGATATAGGTTTTATATTAATTTCAAAGTTTGCCAACTGCAAGCAAATTTTACATTTGAGACGACTCATGAATATATCATAGGGTTAAATTGACTTAACGGTTTTTACTTTACAATTTTTGTGTGCAACCAGTAATTTAACAATTCATGAAATTCAATCGTAAAACTAAGATGCTGAATGAATAGTTAAAAATTTGTTTTTTTTGTTAGACAACTTTGATTCCTGATTGCAAACATACAAAAATATCGATTCACATTGTAATAAAATATTCATAAAGGTAGTGGTTGAACTTCATTTTCGGCTATAATTTTAAAGGAAAAGAGATATTGGACATTTAATATTTAATTTTCCTCTTTTTGTATTAAGACCAAAAACACTACATTTTTAATGAATTAACTGTATTATATTCAACACTCTGATCATTGGTTGATTATGATCGCAATGAGCTAAGCCGGTCCTGATCTCAATAAATCCAATGTGGAATAAGTACTAAAAATGTGTGAATATTTTTTATTTCGACACCTTTCCACCAAGCGATCACATTTAATGTGAAATATTGACTAAATAAACAATTAAAGTAACTGCCTGTACTGGGACTCGAACCTGTGAGTACGGCGTAACGACGTTGACCGCTCGACCACGGACCCATCATTGTATTCATTCGCAAAGAGTTTTGATTGATTTGATTTGGTAGTTTTCATCCAAACTCATCATCGCTTTTACAAGCAACATTTATGTCATTGAAATTGTAACCAGAAAGATCATTTCTGGCAAAGAAAAATTGGAAACATTTTTTTTAAACTATTATCAAAATTGAAACTCAAATGGTTTTATTTTGTATTCAGTTGCGTCTATGTATTTTTTTGACAAACAAAATCATAACTTTTAGAAACCTTCATGGTTTTAAAAGCAACAATTTCACCGACTACTGTTTGAAAGATGTGGCAGTGCGAAACATATGACAAGCGAATGTATAATATTGTACACACAGAGACAGGCAATGGCTACCGAATAGAGACTCCAATTACTTGACATCTCAACTACTCGAGTATCGAGTAGTTTCTGATGTACCAAAATATACATATGTATATTATTAATTCAAATTTTTGTATTCAATAGATGATAAATAAATTAATAGGATTATTTTATCACATGTATACAATTATTTCAATTTATAAAACATTTATATAATAAAGAATCAAAAAGCCTAAAACAGACCCAAAGCAAAGGTAACAAAGGGAATTCTCGCATAGCAGATTCAACACCAAAACCATTAAAAAAATATATATCAATGGCTTAAAGAGTATTTTTTTTAACTCCAATGTTTTGGCTGAAAATGACGTAATAAAACCATCTTGTTGTATCATGCAATGTGTATGTCCCGTAAAATTTTTATAACCAAACCTTATTTGACTGCATTGGAAAAACGTTTTACTAAAATTTGATAACTCCATTGTCGTTCTAAAACCTACACTGTTAATTAACCAACCCTGCCATTTTCTATTGTCACCTGTCATTCATTCGTTGTTTTTCAGCGGTGGTACAAATGAATCGTTTGAAAGGGTTTTTTTTTGTTTATTTTACAAAATTTTACATTCTCAAGATAATCAGTTTTTACCCTCTCCTGCACAATTGACAAAAACGGAGATAGCAAATTTTCTCTTAAAGCCATCGATATATTACCTTTTAATCAAATCCACGCGTAAGACTCATTTAAACGCAACGGTTAAACATTATATGTATTTTTTTATTATAAGTAAATAAAATTTGGAAATAAATCTTCATGTGTAAATTACGAGTATTACTCAAATATCGAGTACTTGAAAAATGAACGAGTATCGAGAACTCGTAACTAGAATTGCAAAAATCTCTACTACCGAACGACAAAATAAGCGCCTCCAAGTAAAAGAACGAATCGTTGCGGAGAGGACAATGCGGCCTGACTTAAGCCCAGATTATCCGGGATTAAGTTTATCGCAACTTTGGGCGATATAACAAATGACAACAGCAAACGGAGTATGGACACAGGCTAACCATAAACAAACCTGAAGTTAGCGCCAGTGGAGAATATTGTCTATGGCGGAATCTGCCACCGGGCGTGATTTATCTATGCCCGATTTTGTAATTTATTGAATATATTATTAGTAATAATTTACAAATATTTACGATACATCTCGGACCAACTAATTGGTATTCGATTAGTTGTTTTTAGCTCTGTATAGCAGTAATTCACAATAACTCGATTGCTATGATCTATTTCTTGAGATTAAAATCTAGTGCCGAGATGCCTTTCATTAAGTCAATGGATATTAAATTAAAAAAAAATAGCTACACAGTTTTTAGTATTTATTACACATTGTATTTATCATGATCAGGACTAGTTTCGCCTATCGCGAGAATTATCAACCTTTCCTATACGTATCTTTTCTATCCATACTCTCTCATCAAAAAAAAGCAAGGTTCAGCAACTTAGAGACAATCAGTTTTCTTAGAAAGCTTATGTTGAGATAATCATGCTTCACATTGGGAGCGAACAAGGTGGAAAAAATGATTCAATTTTTTTTGATTATTGGCAAAATATCTAATAATATTTCTCTTTTTTGTAACTACGATCGATTTCAAAACCAAATAAACGCCAATTCAATCAATAAAAAATACGATAGAACTGAAATTTCTTAATCAGTTTAGTTATGGAATAAAAATGAACTATTTTTAAACCAATTTATTTTTATTTCCCCTATACGGTAAATGCATAGCATCATTCCGAGACACAAAACGGGGGTAGAATTTGACGTTATTTTATTTTGTATTTTATCTCTTTCAACTTATCCATTTTATTTCTTTTCGGCAGTAAACTAACAAGAATTGTACATTTTAAATCACTTTCAAAATTCTCCGATAAAGTAGCAACTTGATACAATGGTTGAAATATAAAATGACGGCTCTATTACAGTAAGCTTTTGTAAATCTGGTTTATCTGGCCATTAATGGAGCTTTATATCATTATGGGCAATTAAAGTGAGGTTGTTCTTTTATCTCTCTTCGCCTAATTGTTTTCCTCTGTGATTTATTGCATAACCATCATTTTGTATAAGTTACCAAGCCATCATCGTTCAATATTTTAGAATCAATTCTACCTATTTGTGATATTGTCAGCTTCAAACGCTTTTGCTTAGAGCCATGGAGTCGGAGTCATGGAGTTGGAGCCGTGAAAACTTTTGAATAGATTGAATTTATTATTCATGCATATAGCATGTAGAATGTGAAAAACTTAGCTTTTGGCTGGATTGGTTGGTTGATCTTTAATTAAGTACATATAAATAGGAAAGGTAGGAACAAAACTGAAATAATCAAACTTTTTTAGAAGGAGGGGGTGTCAAGTTTTTAGTCAGTGTTGGAGTCGGAGTCTAAATCTAAGTCTGAGTTGTGCTTCCGACTCCACAGCCCTTATTTTACAACTTGATCACAAGCACATTCTACATCTACATCATAAGAAGGTAGCAATAAAATGTATGATCATTTGCATCGGAATTTGTGATGTCTCTTCTCCTCGAGTTGATCTTGAGTGACATTAACAATTCTCATATATTTTTAAATTCTCTTAAGTTAGCTGTCATGCCAACTATATTAACTATATCATATTTTTTATATCCAGAATAAATTTGGAGCCTGTAAAGCAGTCTCTTTAGTTCCAGTATATACTTACGTCCTGTATAGGTTGTAATCCCTCTTCAGTTCATATTAATCATTCTGAGTACTGTCTTATTGACGAGCTTATTAACTGAATGATAAATACATCAAGAAGAAAAACTCCTTACAAATACTGCTTGTGAATGTTCATACAAAACAAAATTATTATTTTTGTATACATACATACATATATGTACATCCATAAAACACTGTTAAAGTTTTGTACTTCTTCACTCTTCCTCCAACCCAAGACATATTGTAACAAAGACTTTTCAATATACAACTTTTTTTGATTTTTTATGGGTTCCAGACTGTGTTTACATTTTGAAGAGACATTGAAGAGTATCTTATTGTTAATTATCTGTTATAAAAATTCTAAAAAAACAAGCTAAAAGTTGACCCATGGGCTGCGATACTGATTTGGATGAGCGACAGTGATTGACTAAATGGTTGTTTTCTTTAAAAACAATTTTGGACTACTTTTGTTTCACTTAATAGTATTGATTATCTTTGTTTTGTGATTTTTTTAATGTAGATTGAGTGCTTTATTCATAGTCAGTGTTCATAAAATAACATAAAAATTCTTCGTTAGTTTAATAT
Organism: Himalopsyche kuldschensis; assembly: GCA_028554975.1. Classification (NCBI taxonomy): domain Eukaryota; kingdom Metazoa; phylum Arthropoda; class Insecta; order Trichoptera; family Rhyacophilidae; genus Himalopsyche; species Himalopsyche kuldschensis. The sequence goes on along the minus strand of JAHFWI010000010.1, from coordinate 18,793,098 downwards.
GGTAAACTTTAATGAATAATTCACGTCAGAGATATTACATAATAAAGATACCACTCTGTACTCCAGACAAATTTGTGTTTTGGTTCACAAATCAAGACGACATTTTTTATCCTATCTTTTACTTCATTTCTCATTGTTGAAGCCTCGTCGTTCTTTGAAGTAATAATAATTTTAATTCCTCTTTTCAACATCCAATACTGTATTTTCCGATTTCAGTTGCAATCACAAAGCAAAGATATCGCAATAAGATTTCGAATGAATTTTTGATCAATTCGTTAACAAGCGTAGCTTGATTTGTATTCTAGTATCTGGAATAAATCTGGAGCTTATTTTTTACTTTTACAAATAACCGAGAAGCATAAATCTGAAATCGAAGTTATATTTCACTTCAATCAGCATTTTACAGACAAATTAAATAGTTACTTTTGTATCGAGCTCTGAAAATTCAAATATTCTTCTTCTTTAGGAGAATTATTAAGATCCATGATGAGATTTGTTAAGCACAATCATCGTCATGGTATCTCGTAACAACACTTTTTCAACGATTATATTTACTGTTTTTTTTCTTTAACCGCTTCACTGCCAAGCGCCCATTGGTATACGTTATGCAAAGTGGCCACAATTGCCGTGCTTACAGTACCATACAAATATTAATTTATATCTTTTTCCTCAAATTGTATTAAATATTGATTTATATTTCACATGATTTGCATGAGTAATACTATAGATAATATGACTTTCAGCGTCTGTGGTACAGTGATCAAACGGCGTTGGCTTCCGTAAAGGACCTCACGGAATTTGAGTCCCTGTAAAAGTGGATTTTTTCAATCGATTTATCGATCCTGTTTGAAGGCATGGCGACCCTAAAAGCGATGTGTAGCTAGAGCAATTATTCAGGTTACTTGTGCTGTTTCAGCCCACAATCTCTTCGAAAACGAGGGGTTAAGCAACTGAGTAACAAGCAGTTCTCGTGAAGAGTCCATATGCTCCAAGCTAGAAACGAACAGAGCTTAACATGTATTTTGAGATTTTGAGATTCTTAAGATTTTTTTCTCCTCGATCAAATTGATAATCAAAATAAGTTTACAATAATGCTGACTAGCTAATAATTTTACTAAAAAATAATTTCAGCGCACAAATGAATTTGTATGATGATAATTATAAGTAATTTAAAAATGTTCTGATTATTTTAATTATCGATAGAACAAGACGTTCATAGTAAAAAATTATCGAGTCTACCTTGCAGTCAATTGGTTACGGATTGATCGAATAAAATGCTATTTTTTTGTGTCAGTTTACATTTCTATTATTATGCAATACTTTCATACAATAACCATGCGCCGTTGCTTATGCCATATTTATCTGTTCACTTGACTTAAACAAAAATAAAACGGTCAGTAAGAGTAACAGTAAAATTTTCTTTCATATTTGTTGAAACGAATTGCCAAATAAAGAACTTAATTTATCGGAAAACCGTAATTTTCAAACGGAATTTAACTAAACAGATCATTTAAATTCACATACTACTCCCCATACAATTTTAAGCATTGTAATATTACCTTTAATAAAAATGTCACAACATTTTTTCAGCAAGCTAAGCCGAGTGACCCAAAAAATGTTGGCACAAAAATTTGTTCGGCAATAAAATGTTTAGAAAATATTACGGTAAATTTTAGAAATGGCCCTGTAATAAAACTAAGGAACACTTTTCGAAAGTTTTCCTTTTCCACCGCGTTGACCTTTGACATTTTTATGCAAATATAAATGATTTTAATGTTTTATTTACATTACAAAACATACGAATTACGTTTTGTATGTACAATAAAAAGATTTATTGAGCTTTTTGCATAAAATAATTTCGAGTTTATAGTAAAATGATATATATCAGGCGACAATGTGGAAAGATTTAATCGTTTGTGAGTCAAAAAAATTAACTGTAGTTTGTTTCATACACAACGTACTTTTAATCGGAGCATTTGATTTGTCTTATAGCTTAATTTCGGCTTATTAATTTCAATTTCATCCATTTTTTAATACTTTTTGTAGATATTTTTGGCATAAAATACCGTAAAGATAAGATGACTTCCAATCCCGGGATACCGACAATTTTCAATACCTGATGAATCCCGGGATTACAAAACATGATCCCGAAGTTTTCTGGATTTATTTGTCGTCAAGAAAAAGGTTATCTATTTCCATTAATGTGTCCATATTTTAAAAATGTGAAATTTGACATATGTAGATCTTAAGATAGTTGGTTAAAAAAAAATGTCATTATTGACATGACTCTACCTAAGTTCTATAAATTTAGTGTATTACATCATATTTAGTCGTAACAAATTTTATTAACTGCAGCAAAATGCAGTTTATGCATATATTTTTATATTAGCTAATATTTCCGTGCCGTGGGCGGGTGGCTGCAAATGGTCGGAGACACTTTGTTATCATTAACGTGACCTGCGTCAACAGACAACTCTGGTGATTAGATCAGCGCTGATCGATTATAATTAGTATGTGACCTACTGCAACTATGTATTCGTGATAAAGGGGTTGATCAGGGATGTTATACAGACATACCTTTATTTGATTAACGTTATTTTACGTTACTTTGTTCAGTTTTGTAAAGTTCAGTTTTTCAAATTAAATTTTTTGTTTAAGTAGAAGTGAAAGCAAATATTGAAATAAAATAACACAATATTTATTAGGATTGTATGAAGTTATGTTAATTCTATCATATTTAGATTTATCTTATAACACATTTTCAAAAAAATAGTTTTTTTTTTAAAGAATATGAAGATCACAAAATTCTAGATCACTTTTAAGAAGCTGCTCAATACTTGGTGGAATGGCATTTCAATAAAAAAATAATAACACATTTTTAGTAATTATTCCACGTTAGATTTATTAAGACCAGAACTTTTTCGATTATCACGAGAATTATCATCTGAAAATGGGTTGATAATCCTCACGATGCGCCAAGCCGGATCTGATCTTAATAAATCAAATAGTTTAAAGCTTTTACTAAAAATTTTGTTATTATTTTTTTTTACTAAATTCTAGGTCTATTTATCTTTTCTTGTTGCATTGTTTTATTACTATCGTATCGTATACATTTTTCATTTCTAAAAAATCATCAAATTATGATAAACCATATTTCTATTTCAATCAGTCATCAATATGTATCATTTCTTTTAATGGTTTGGTGTATATAAATTTATTTATAATATAATTAATTAATAATTCAAATAACGTAATTATTTAACTTATTTAATGGTGGGACTGTGGGATTAATCAGGGATGTGGAGTCGTAAAAGAAAACACGACGCAGACTAGAAGAAGTTTAATCTTGTCAGGTTGTCCTAGCTAAATATATATTTACATACAATCAACCAAATAATCCGGCCAATAATCAAATTTTTCATATGCTACATGTTATATGCATAAAAAAAGATCAAACTTTTCAAAAGCTTTTCACGACTCCGTTACGCCAAGTCCACAGCCCTGCAATTATAACTTTATATAACAAAAATCGGTTCTTAGTATTCAAAGTATAAATTTATTAAATTGTTGAATGCTTCAGCGAATTTTCTATTCACGACAAGTTATTACCTTTACGTGGAAATAATAGTTGTAAACGAAAATGCGTTTTTATAAACTGATTTCCACCGCGCAAAAACTGAAGCTTTCTTTGGAGCAGCTGAAAGCTTAGTTTTTATTACAAATATACTAAATAAGCTTTTTATTGCTTTTAGCGAACGTTATTCAAAGCATTTTATTATACCTTTTACTTCCGTTACTCTGATACATGTTAACGTATTATTATATCGTTGTATGCTTTACGTCAGGGGTTCTAAAACATGTGCCCGCGGGCATAATTGCGCCCGCAGAGCTAATACTGTGCGCCCGCTTCAAAGGATCAAATAACGAAAAAAACTCAAATTTTATCAGAATTTTATTTTATCTATTGAAATTATTTTTCAAAGAAGTTTTAACTGTAACTGTGACTTTTTTTTAAAAGGTTCAATTTCAAAATAGGACATGAATGTCACAATTTTTTAAAGCTTACAGGAAACAATGATTGAATATATACTACTTAAAATTTGTTTTTTTTTTAAATCCGGCCTGTGCCCTTCACTAATATTCTCTATCTCAAATGCGCCCGGAGTCGCAATTAGGTTAAGGACCCCTGCTTTACGTAATCAACTGTTATGTTCACTATAAATTACAGAATATTTATGAATACAACAACAAACTTTGTTTTTGAATCTATAGATGGAATTGAATTTGTCATTCGGTTTTTGTTTTTAATATTGTAAGCCGGCTGACAATTTTGACAACCTTACTTTGGCAGTATTTTATTTTATTTTTTTAATCTATGTCCACTCCCAGTTTCGAGCATATGTCCTTTTAATTGTTCATCTCAACATATTTTGTTTTTACCAGAACTATTATTTTTTATTTTTATTTTATTTTCTGAAGAAAATACAATACATGGCATTATATAAACAATAATGTAAAAATACTCCACCGAGTAAATAAAAAGGGTTTAAAAATGAATAGTTCAGATTTTTTAGAAATAAAAGTTTTAACCGTAACGCAGTATTACTAAATAATATCCTAAATAGGACAGGTTACTCGCCACTGCTAACATTATTTACAATGATAAGTTTAACCCTTCTTTTTGTCATTAGTAGTATACTTATTTTGTTGCTTTGCTTTGATTCTATAACCCACCCTCCTTGTTTCCAGTAAAAAGGAAAAATCCCAAACTACATTTTGTAATTTTATCATTTTAAAATATTAGAATCTACTCGCTTAAATACTTGAGCAAACTTTGCGATAGTAAGTCCAAAGATCCCTCTGAAAGACGCGAAACACGTGAGATAATTAGTGACACAATACGTGGAATAATCTATAAAGTTATTTTAAATTAGTCTTGATTTGAATCAATAAATGATTCATTATTTAGTTTAGCAGAATTGTAAAAATATTTATGGTCTTAGTTTCCGGAAATAGATCCAATCCGCAGCTTCTTTTTAAGTCAACGAAACGGTTTTATTATGTCTACATTTCCATTCAAAAATAGCTGCCAATATCATTTAATTTTAAGCAATTACCGAAAATATTTAACGACCTATATTTTGTTAAAAATGCGTATCTTTAAATTATATTTATAATTGCTAATTATATAAGAATTAACAAAATGTTTGTGAAAAGGGCTTTTGAAATTTATCCGTCCTTTTTAAAATATTTTCAACATTTTAAGTAGGATATAACGAACGAAAAGTATTTTATATTCGTAGAGAGGTCTTTGCTAACAAAATCACTTATTTTCGAAAGCGTTCTACTGTAATCTAATTAATAATATTACGATACGTTTAACTATAGTAGATAGAACAGTAGCGTGCCAAGATAAAAAAAGGGGCAGGAAGTATAATTACAAAAATGGTGTGCCTCGATTCTTTTATTTGCTCTGAGAGGCCGTTAGTAGTAAATATAATAAAAGGTTTTTTTATAGATCTCCTTTGGATATAACTAATACATATTTTAATTCATAAGAATATCCATTTTAAAAGCCGCAATTAAATAAGGTCCAATTTCGTTGGTGACGGTTGCGTAGCTTACGGGCTCGAGTCCTAGTCCGGGTAGCTTATTTTTTCAATCGAATTATTGATTTTGGTTTGAAGGTTTGTTAGAAATTTCAATTAATGAATAATCCCTATTCTCTTAAAAATAGAAGTAAAGAAACTGAGGATCAAGCTTTTTTCGTAGAACACTGAGAGAATCTTAATTTTATTTTAAAATTATAATACTCATAGTGATAATATTAAATTCTAATTTGATTCCATTGAATTCTGTACTTCTGTGTTTCTATGAGTTAAACTCGTGGAAAATTACAAAATTTAAGCGATTCAAATTTACTTACTATGTACTCGGCGGTAAATTTGGGTCATTTCATCTTATTATAACATTTAAAATAATAAAGATTATTCCACGTATTCCAGTAACACAATTGTTACTATTTGTGACACGTGTTTCGCCATTTCTAGATCTTATGACGTACTGTCACAAAGGTGGTCAAAAATAAGTCTGAAGATATCTCTGAAATTATTATTGAACGTTTTTTGTCAACACAATACGTGGAATAATGTTAGTTATTGTAATTTGTTTTTATCTGTATCAGAATATTTGTAATATGTGATAGCTTCTCTCTCCGAGTGAGTATTTAAAAACCTTCCTTAGTTCTTGAAGTGATGTCTAACGTATTGGCAACTTACTTAACCGGATGGCTGCCACAGACGTCTTAAGACGTGAAATTTTCCGTGAACGGCACGCCAATCATACAAAAATGACGTCTTTAGACGCTCGCTTTAAACGGGATTTTACTTACTAAAATCAATCGTATCACATACTGGCAGTTAAAAGATTAAATAGAAAATAAAATCTATTACCGGTATTGATAAATAGTCGTGTGGTATACTTCAATCCCTAGATAGATTGGCACAGTCAATGGATAGTGGCCGTAAGCTGAACGCTACTGAACAACGACCAATCCATCTTCGTTAGTCAATGAACCCTTGGTTCGACTCCCTGCTCGCCCCACGAACAAGAGCGTTGCTTTGAGAGCGAACAATTAACAAGCCTAATGAACTTTACAAAAATTTCTTTTTTCACCTAATTGCGTTATATTTAAAACGGCAGCTTTGCCTTCCCGGAGCTTTTTAGCTAGTCATTATTATTAAAGCTTTACTAAAAGCGCTTTTCAAATAGATTTCATTTAATGAAAGATACCACAAAAGTCTCTATGTTGAACTAATTACTATATGTCTAGTCACGCGGTCAACGCTTTTGACCATTCGTCATATTTGGAAATGGTGTCGAGAAATTTGAACCTCTGTATGGAAAAATTGTATGTGTATCCAAACTTGTCAAGACTCAGGCTACGGCCACAGTCACAGCGTCATTTGCTTCATAATCAAAGGTTGCCGCAATGGCTTTAACGATGGCGCCGTCTTAGAAGTCACAACGTAAAAAATTTGTACGTCGAAGCAAGAGCTGTTAAATTTAAAACTGATTTGACTTTGGCATTTATGCTACGATTCGATTTCTCAAACGGCGCCATCGTTAAAGTCATTGTGGTATCTTTAGATTTTGAAGCAAGTCTCGCCACGCTACGCTCGAAGCTTCGCGATGTCACTCAGGCCACAGCCTTAGATAGGGTGAGAAGAGACCAGTGCAGGATAGATCATCGAGAAGGTTGACAGTTTTAGCTACCTTGGTGACCACATCTCGAAAAATGGTAGAACAAGAAAAGAGCATGCTATTCGCTATGGAATAGCTACATTTAATGTCTGTAACTGTCTGTATCACGCAGCTGTACATAATTAAAACCAAACGCCTTTTATAAAGTGCATGAATTACAGTGCTGCTTTACGGTAAAGAATCATGGCACCTGATGATGACTCAGAAAAACTGTATGCTGAGCTTTAAGAATACTTGTCTGTTTTTAGGGTGAAGTGATTCGATTGGCAGCGCCCTGTTACGATAGCAATCATTGAGAGACGTTGGAACTGGCTAGGTCCAAGTGCTACGGATCCCTCCAGAAAACCTCAGCCCTGCCTTCCTGTTCGTCTGTGGGATTCCGAAGTCTTGGATGACCACTTGATGGAACTAAGGGATGCTGGCGTGTCATGGGAGGAAGCCAATCAACAAAGTGACAGGGAGTCATGGAGGCAATGCGTGGTGGAAGACGAAGAAGTATGGACACTTTCATGATTTTTTTTTCAGTCATAGAATTTGCTTGTATTGATTGGAGTATATTTATGTGATTCTTATGTTTCCTTTCAATCTAATCTTAATAGAAGTTAACACGTTGAAATAAGAAGAGTTCTACAGTTCTGTAGAACTAAAATATATTGTTATTTTTTTCACCGTGTTATAATGGAGTTCTACCAAGTAAATGCCAATTCAATCAATTGATATAAGTGGATTAACATGTACGCGTTTTTACTCAAACACTTCCTTTTTTTCAGTCTTACGCTGAGGCTTTCAAATTAATGTTAGATTGAAAATAGCTCTCAGAATGATTTTGTAAAATTTGGATAAGTAAAATTAATGATCCCAAACGTCGATGTACTTAAACACTAAGCCGGTCTTAAAATAAATTTAATAAAACTGAATTAAATTCTGTTTTACAATATTTCTGTCAAAAACGTGACGCTTAGATGGATATCAATTTGATAATCCACAATATGAAACGTTAGTGCTGTTAATCCACTCCATAACGCTGTGTATATTTTTTGTGATACGCAATTCAAAACTGTCATTTCCCAGTGTATTGCAGCAGTGATATAAAAATAAATAACCAAGCATTTCGTGTTTTTTTTTTACTGGAAATTTTTCCAAAGCCATGTTTATTTACCTGCGGTTTTTCCTCGACAAAGAAAATAACACGGGACATTAAATAGCGAAAAAAATTTACGTTCGAGTCAGCAAATAAACATCCGTATAAAAAATTCTTATTCGTACAGGACAAAACATAATAATAGCTTGCATAAAATAAACGCTCTGCAATGTAAGTATTTGTATATTTGAAAAGCCAGCCTGATAGACCATTTACTATGCATGGCCCATATACCATCTGGGAGATGAAAAACAACAAAATATTTACTTCTCTAGTCTAGGTATAGGATGCAACAAAAAAGTTCTGATCTTTTTCTTGACATAAAACATTGAATCTATGCGTCAACTGGAAAGGTAAGACGTAAAATTATGTATGCATATTGACATTGAAATAAAATAATACAAGGTAATTAAGGACTTTGACTAAAGGTGCTTGATGTAATTTCAATATCAAATTTGAATTGTTTGAATTTTTGTACTTTTCCATGAGCTTTGTCGCTAACGACCCGGGTTTCACCATGCGGCATCTTAATGCATTTCAAGTGCCCAGATGTACTTGGACTAACGCGCAGTAAAAATTTGTTTTAACCATTTCCGCTCCCAACTTGGAGCATATGGACATATGGATATTTTTCTACGAGAACTGCTTATTACTCAGTTGCTCAACCTCTCTTCTTCCGGCACACAAGCCAACAACGTTGACAACTGCGCCACGGCCGGATATTTTAATAGCAATTTAACTTAGTGATAACCTCCTCGTATCTTCCCAGGTCATCCCGGCGTCCCTTAGCTCCCCTGAGTACATCCTATGGATGGTCATCAGAGGCCTTCCGCGGCGTCGGGATCCATCAGGTTTATAGAAGAGGCAGGCAGGATTCAGGCTCCCCTGGGGCATCCACAGGACATGTCCAAGCCAGGTCCATCGTCGCCTTTTAACTTTAGACGTAATAAGGGGCTGGTTTTTCCGCTCTCTTATCTTATATTACGAATATTCTTAAATCGAAGGGGTAAACTTTTCGTATTGGTAAGCTACACTCAGTTATCAAAATGTTATTCAATAAATAATAATTTGAGATACTCTCATGTCAGTAAATGAAGTGAAACCACTAGCCACTTGCCACTGTCTGCCAATATAATTATGTGTTCACTTAACCTTCGCAAGACAGTCCTTGAAAAATATCTTGTAGGCCGAAGGGGAGTCTAAGACCGAAGGGCCGAAGGGGAGAAAAAGACCCCAGTGGTATGGCTTTATTGGCATAAACTGCAATAAAAAAATGATTGATTACGCTTTGACGTATCTTTATACATCGTTCTATAAAAATAATTAAATGAAAATCAATAATTTTCCTATAATTTTTCATATTTTTAGTCGCGCATGAATGAGACAACCTGATCGTGTTCGTTTTTATTCTAGACTGGCGATATCAAAACTGTGAATGCGACTTCTTATCTACACCTTTTAATGTAAAAAGCATCCATTTAATTTGGAATGTTCGTTAAAATAGAGGCGCGCTTGAGATAATATAACGTTATCTTATCGCGTAGGGGCAGTGAATTTTTAATCCTGGCAAATGGTTTTCGGTCAATAATAATCCGTATTATTTTTTTTTTTTATTGCGACGAAACTAGTCAATCAAAAACATATTTTTTTACAACAAAAGATGTAAAAAAACAATAATTTAAGAATAGCAAAAGTTTACCCATTGTATCACTAATATTAAGACAGACATTTCAAATAAAGTAGCAGTGGTGGTCGACTGTTTCACCCTCAGCCTAGCAAAAGTTAACCTGAAATAAAGATCATTGATCTTTACACCTTGCATGAATTTCTTGTTAAAAATTTAACTATTTTTAAGCGTCGTCTTGCGTAGCGTTTCATGAATAATTACTTTCATTTATCTTCTTTTATTTTAATAAACAACACTAATTTGTTGTGAAAAATAGCGTCAAAAATAGAAAAAGCCATATTTATTGCGACAAAAATTCTCAAACTGAACATTGTTTCGTCAAGAAATATGAGCGCTTTATTAAAGCTACTCTAGAAAGCACGTGACAAAGCTACAATTAATCACTTTCAATCACGCAACTATTCAACATTTGCATTAATCAGAAATTAAAACCATTTCCAGTGTTTCCTTAAAATGAAACAGTTTGTTTCGAAAACAAAGTTTCAATGACCTCCCACAGAATGTTAGACGTATTCGAGCGTATTTACCAAGGCTGTGGAGTCGGAGTTGGAGTTGTCGCGGTTTTTTTGCCGGAGTCAGAGTCGTGAAAATCTTTTTAAAAAGTTTGAACTTTAGGGCCAAGTAAGTGAGGAGTAAATTCGTTTCTTTTCGTGATCGTATAGCGTTATGGAAGGCGGCTGTGAAAAACAGCTGCACACACATAACGGTAAGCCAACTTGTTCACCCAAATATATATTCATGCATATATGTAACTTGTTTAATTTGACTATTGACTGGATTGGTTGGTGTATATTTAATTTAATACGCATTAATAGGAAAGGTAAGGAAAAAAAGGGAAACAATTAAACATTAGTCGGTATGTGACACCTAAAAGATTCCCAGTCACCAGCTAATCGTTTTGCTTTCTTTCATGAATTGAGGTTATAAAGGGTATTTTTATAAGGACGCTTAGTTTTGAAATGTAAATAAAACAAGTTGTTTGTGAGATTTTGACTAAATTTTAATTTCATTTTGTAAGTATATTTTACGGCATTAAATATGGAATATATCATCAAATGTCTGCCAATATCCATTCATTATAAATGGGCCATGTCGCTAAAGTTGACTTTTTTGACAAATTTGGGTAAACTTCCAACTGCTCCAGAACCCAATCAGGCGTTGTCTGTGGTCGTTTACCTGAAGTTCCTCGGTTAGTTGGATTTTATACGGGTGCAGACATAAGGCCCGATTCAAAATTCGCCAAGTTGAAGTCGCAGAAAAGCCAAGTTCTTGTGAACAACGAGAAATAAACTGCCTTGAGTTTTCCTGTACACTTTCACACACAGCAGCAATGTTTTAACCAGATATTGTATTTTGAGGACGTACAGGTAGGTGTTGGCCGATTATTTACCAAACTGGTTGACTCAAATTTGGCCACTAAACAATGAATAATCTACTCAGCAGGACAAAGTAACATATTTTGAGCGTCCCTATTGAAATACCCTTTATATTGTAAAATAAAAACAACAACCCGAATGAAAAGTGGCAAAAAGTATTAGTAAATAGTAAAATATTTGTTGCTTGTACTTATTCCACAGTAAATATATTGAGATCAAAAACAGTTACAGTCATCGCGAGCATGTTTAAACGATAAGAGTGTTCATCAATAATGAGTTATTTAAACAAAACTAAACACATCTTACAAAGGTGTACACCCAAACAATTGATAACAGAAATATGCAAATAATTTAAAGAAAAGAAATGATTTTATAAGATAACGTTTTCCACTAAGTATTGACAATGAACGTCGTTAAAGGGAAGTCAAAAGTGCCGAGAAATTGGTACTTTTTGCCGTTCGATTTTAAATAAGAATGGGGATGCTTTGAGGTTTAAATAACGTACATTGTTTTGATAGTAGTAGCTCAGTAATTAATAGTTCTCGTGAACTTGGCGGTAAAGGAAAAACAGCTTAATTATATCTGCGTTTTCCATTATTCTCCCATCTTCCCTTCCAATTGCCATTAGTATGTATGTCCTCTGCAAACCCTTTTGCGATAAAGCCACAGAAGCTTTGAAATCTGAATAGTGTGATAGATGTATTACTCAAGTAGGCCTTTCAACGCAAACCAGTTTTGTTAGTCAATACTCTCAGAATACAAATAACAAGGTTCCTTTGGTCAATATTCATAAATATCATTTCTATTATAGAATAATGTTGATCCCCTCACAATATACATTTTTTTTTTGTTCAACTTTGTTTACCACTAAAGAAAAGCATCAGAACAACTGTTACTGACTTTTAAGGTGTTCACTGTCCATACTTGTTGGATAATAAAAATAAAAAAATAAAGTTCCTACTTATTCCACATAAAATTTATAAGGTCAGGACCGGTTTCGCTCATAGCGAACATAATCAACTGATGATGCTCAGTTGATAATGCTCGTTATGAGCGAAACGAATAATTACTAAAAAAGTTTTATTACTTTTAAGGTGCTCACTGTCAATACTTTGTCGAATGGCTTTATATTAAAAAATAATAAGACATTTTTGTGCTTATTCCACAAAAAAATATTTGGATGAGGACCGGTTTCACTCATCACTAGCATTTTCAATTCTTATCAGTTGAAAATGATGTTTCTGACCTTTGTACAATTATGTGTGGAAGTAGTTCAAAAAAATGTGCGTCGACAATAAGTCTGAAGATGCTTCTTACAAAAGCGAAACACGTCAAATAACAAATAATCTCAGATGATAATAATCTTTTTGTTGTCTTTTTTAATATTTCTAAATGCAAAATATTAAAAAAGGTATGGTACGAGGTATGGTCGAATCAACCGTCCTTTTTTAAGTGTTTGGTTAGCGGCTTAAGAATTGCTCATCCGCAGATATTATAAGATATTAAGCTTCATCGAGAGACGTTTAATGACCTGAATCTATTATACTTGAAATGTAAGAGTCGTAAATCTAAAGTCGAGTAATTTGCACGCAATTTGCTTACAGCCCATAAGAAATACTTACAGTTCGGTATAGGGATGCCACACGATTCGGTATTTAGTATTCGGTAGACTTGTAAAAAACTTAGATACGTCAAGAATATTGTGATCTAAATCACGATGAAGCTAAAATAACGCTTTAGTGGAAAACGTGACATCAGTGTGAGAAAAAAATACTTTGTTCAAGTCTCAAACGAAATCTTATATCATTTTATCGCATTTTTCTTATGGAAAACTAGTATTGCTACCCGGCGTCGCTCGGACTAAGCGACCAATAATTATTTAATGTTATATCATTCGACATAATTATATCACAAAATCTAACATCCAAAATAGAGTTAAAATAAAATCACAAACTTTATTTAATTTGATGACAGCCCCATTATCGCCCATTAAAATGTCCAAATTCAAGGAAAAAATCTAATTTGCTGTCAAAGAAATGTCATACCTTCACGTAAATAATAAACATTATTATTTATAATAAAAGCCGGGAAAAGTTCTGTAGAAGACTAATTTATTACATTTTGACTAAATGTCTTCGCCGACAAAAAATTCAAACATATTTTCTTTCATATTCGTTTTTATGGCAACTTGCAACAACAATGCAAAAGGGAATAACAGACCCACATACATACATATGCCGTTTCGGTTTTATATATAAGATGACATTTATTTTTATTTATGGTGTACATAAAATTTTTAGTAAGTTTGCACTGCTGTAGTTCATTTTATCGATACTACTGTTTGTATATTTGTAATGTGTCTTCTTAATTGGAGCATATGCGCACTCAATAGAACATCAGCTAATTTGCATTAATTAATTGTTCTTCAGTCTCTCATTTTATTTGAGGAATATGTAGATGAAATGGTGGTTCTTCTATATTTTAAATCTATATCCGCTCCCAACGCGGAGCTAAGGGCTTTCTTATGGAGGTGTCTGATCATATTTTCTTACGATAGCTGCTTGTTACTCAGTCACTAACTTTTTCTTATATCGACGAGAGTAATGATTGGATGGATACGATTAGGACAGGACTGGTGATAAGCAACTCGCCTCACTACTCTTTAAGTATCAGATGTAGTTGAAGGAATTTATAGTCAACACAAACACCCATGCCTTTGAACAAAATCGATAAATGCCGTTCGTATTTGGACTTCGTATTTGGACCTGCGAGGTCCGTTTCGAAAGCTAACTACGTTGACCACTGCACCAATTATCATCGGACCCGACTAATATATTACTCATATTTCACTAAAAACTTCCTGTGCCGCTCGTTTTAGAACCTGGTAAATTTTCGGTTTAGAAAGATCACAGATATCATGCCCTTGAACTTTCCAATAAAATCGATTAAAAAATCAATCAATTATAGGTGAAATTCTTGGATTTGAGCCCGTTACCCCGCAAATAAAATAACAATATCCGTACTACAATAACAAAAACTGACAAAATGAACATAGTAATCATAAAATAAATGAATCATTCACATTCAAATGCTTCTGAATTACATAATCTTTAACAAACTCTCTTCTGGCATAGCAAGTGTGTGTAAAAATATAATTAATAACCGATTACTCGATACTTGATGTCACAACTCTATGTAAGTGCCTATCTGCAAGGTATTATGGATTGAGCGGTAAACCCTCTCACGGAATCGATGAGAGCTTTTTGCAACATCAGTGATTGTCAACCGTCGACCGCCGGCGAAATAATTTTAAAATAATATAGTACATAGCATTAAAATTTTTTTTAATTCAGAAATTAGCTATGCTTTTCCTTTCAAGCAAAATCGTTTTTTTCTATTACATTTTTGACATTACTTTTCAGTTGTTAATTTTCAAAACTTTACTTTACTAATTCTACTAATTCAGATTAATTAGGATCAGGACCTGTTTCGCTCATCGCGAGCATTTTCAGATGGTGAAAATGAATCAAATCTAATCAAACAATGTCCAACCTAAGATGGACATTGATATTTAAATTCCATCAAACACCTTCAGTCTAAATCCTAAATAGTGTTTATTTTTTTAAATCTTCTTATTTCACCGTAACCACCAAAATTCAATTAACATGAATATTTATAGCATACAACGAATTCTCAAATCTAAAAATATCAATATGCAAGTACCAAATACTTTCGATGAATTCGGCGGTAACTTTGCGGAAGCTAATTTTAATGTAAAATTTAAAATAGCACAAACACGTGCCACAATTAGGAACACAATATGTGGAATAATCAAACTTTTTAAAAATTATATATTAAAATGAACTTCCACAAAGCTACCGCCGAATCCATCGAAAGTATCAACTATATACCATATTATTTTTGTAGAACTAAAATAATTTTCTATTTTTAACCGTGTTATAAAGTGAGTTCTACCAAGTGAATGTCAATTCAATCAATAAATTAATTTCAACTATTGTAAACGTAGAAAGCTTAATGTTTTTAAAACTTTTTATACGTATTTTGCACTATAATAAAAATGTATGTTTGATTCACTCAAGAATAGTATTTTATTCAAGTAAGTTGATCCCAAATCGGTTTAAATAAATTTACCACCTCTGCTTTATACAGGACGGTTCAGAACTCTTACAGGTCCGCCTTTCGTGAATACGTATCGGTTGATTAATTATTTAGAGATGTTCGCAGCGGAATATATGTGCCGGTGCTCGCGTAAGGGCTGGCATTTTTGTTACCACCTGTATTTGCATGTTTTTCTACCAGAAGATAATAAAATTCACAAAATATGTATCATTTTAGTACCTACAGATTGGATAGTCTAGACTAAATCCTTTTACCGGAATAAAATAGGTCTTATTTCTACCGTTATTTTCAACGGGTTTCATGAACAATATGAAGATCGTAGTATGTAAAAAAATAATGTTTTTTTACACAATATATACGTAGAAGTGAATCAAACATATCGGGTCTTCAAATACATACGATTTATTTTTACTGATTCGTTCATTTTAATCGTATGACTGCGTAACGAAAATATGTGACTCATTTTGAATTCAAGTCGAATTCACCGTAAGTCATACTGTTTTATCACTCTATCTGAAATTGACAAAAAAAAATGTATGTTATTATGTCTCAGTTAACTAAGAGTCATGCTATTGATTGTTATGAGAAAGCAATGATTCACACTTTTACGCAATTCTTACAGATTCTCCGTGACTCGTCTGTATTTCAACCTCACCTGTGATTGATAAAACAGAATTAAATCGAGAACACGAATGACTCACGGTTTTTTCCTTATGTAATTTCTGCGAGTCATTTTTTTCTCTCTCTGTATAATATTGACATACGTAGTGTAAGAGCGTGAAAACAACAAGTTTTGAAGATTCTAATATTTTCACAGAGGCGAACGAGGGACAGTCGATCATTACAATAATCAGGTCATTTAGGTGCGTTCGTTTGCAAACAATGCAAATCTAATACATACCATTTATATACTTTTACAATGCCCGCATATATCTGCACGTATATAGGAACTATTTCCATAACAGTTTTATTTGAAATTCATATTTCAGGAAATACGGATTTCATCCCTTTGATTATAAAAATTCAAATAGTTTTCCCATACTTCTCCTATATTAAATGATTTCATTTGAATAGTGTTGCAACACAGGATACCCCGACATACATAGTATTATATTAGATTTTAGAAACCTCATGAATATATGTTATGTCCACATTGTCTAAAGATGCTTCTCAAAGAGGTAAACACGTGTTACAACTTACAACGTTGCACAATACGTGGAATAACAAAGCTTTCAGTGTAATTGTATTAGGTAATCCCGGAATTAATGTCGTTTTTTACAGTTTTGAAGAATAACATTCCTTCTATTCATAAGAGCGGGTCTAATTTTTTTGTAACTTTGTGTTTAACTTGTCCATCTGATCACAATAGAGAGCTGCAGTAACAGTTTGTCCTTGTTTTAACACTTCATAATAAATCACGCCTTTCGAATCCCACCACACACACAATAGGGCTTTCTGAGGATGTAATCCTGGTTTTGGGGTTGGAATTGGTGTTTGACCACGATTTAACCATTGTGTTTTTTTAATGTCGTAATACAACACCCATTTTTCGTCTCCGGTGATAAGGTCATGGAGAAACGGGGAAGAACGTTGCTTTTCTTGCAGTATTTTGCATATGTTGAGGCGCTGCGCTTTGTTGTGATAAGTTAGCGCGTGAAGAACCCAAATGCTTCTTTTTTAACTTTCCCCAGTTTCTCTAGATAGCGATGAGTATTCGATCGTGATGTCCCGACCTTCTTGGATAATTGATCGATGGTCATCGTTGGATCTGCATCAATTTCCGCCTCAGGGCTGCTTCATCCACTTGACTGCGCCGTCCACTTCGAGGCTCATCTTTCAAATCAAGATTGCCGAAATTTTTTGAACCATCGTTGGCACTTCCTTACGTTAGGTATATCACCGTAAATCTCACAAATGGATTCCGTTGCTTCTGTTGCAGTTTTTTTTAATGGGAACAGCATACAGCTTCCTAAATGTGTTTCCGAAGGACACGTCTCTGCCATTTTTTGTAGATGGAGTAGAATTGTTTTTTTTGTTTAAAAGACAGGAAAAGAATCACAGAGAAGACAAAAACAATAACAAACGTCTTTACTGGGCAACAGACCCAAACACACTGAGTCTAAGTTGCATATTAAAAAAGCGACATTAATTCCGGGATTACCTAATATATAAAAATGCACCTTCAAAAGTGGCTGTATCCATGGAATATATATTTGTGCTAATTTCTAAAATATTTTTTATTGGACCCAGGATACGCCTTTCGGCATTTTCACTCATTTCAAATACACAAGTGAACTGATGCGTAGTAAATAGTTTGTGCCGCTGAAATATAAGAATACAAGTAGGTCAATAAGTTTAATTGTCACTATCGTAATTTGTCTGAATTCGCGAAAGTTTTCACGTCGATGAGTTAAAAATAATTGTGTTAGTGATTGGAATGCTTGAAGATGATAAAAGGCAAATCCCAGGTCGTTTGCGAAAAGACTCAGGTACAAAATTAATGCGACTACAATTTGATATTGAAGTTCCATCAAGAACCTTCTGCCAAGATAGGGATTTTTTATGACGTACATCTACTGATAAATATTCTTCGAATACATATATATGTAGTATTAAATATTTACGAAAGATATACATAATTTTCCATGAGACTTTAGCACACGCCATACAAAACCGCTTTATAGCAGATGGTGCTGTGGAAGACTTGACTGTATATGTTTCATTTAAATACGTACGTTGTAGGTATTAAGGTGTAAAGATAATCTATAAAACGTATAAATGACAATACTTTTCTAAAGTTGTGAAAAATCGAAAGACACTTTATAAGTGAACAAAAGCACTCCGAAACAGTTGAAAAGTTTTTTCCATTAGCGTAGGAAATGGGGAAAATTATACGGAGATATAAACTCGATGTTTTTACAGTCACACTATTCCCTTATGATTAGGGATTCCAACTATTCGTCATTATAAACTATTCGGATATCGAATATTCACTTAAGCTATCCGGATAGTTTCGACATGGCTAAAATTTTGTACAATAGTATTAGATTGATTTGTAAACAAAATTATGATTTAATTAACAAGAAATGGCCAGTTGCTTTTGCAAGCAGACAGTGGTCTCGATTTCTACGTTTTTAATAAATAATCGTATTACTCGCACGCAAATAGAGATGTTGCACAATCAACGTTTCCTTGTTCACTTATATACATTTTATAATAATTTAAGACTTAATCTTTCCCCACTTCTTTAAAATCTTAGATAGAGACAATTTTTAAAATTTGCAGCTGCATTGGATTACTCCAACGGTATTTTTTTAATGAATGAAATTACGACATTAAAAGCTTATTTTACGCCGAGTCTTAGCCGTTTCCTCAAACTCAAGTATTATGATAAGATATTGATAGCACCCGAGTTGCGTGAAGGCAAAAAAAACCACTGCCTGGGATGTTCTAATTATTCTTCAAATGTGGAAAAATCGTGATGTTATTATCAGGGCTGTGGAGTCGGAATCGAAGTCGTGTAGTCGGAGGTTTTTGGCCGGAGTCAGAGTCGTTGCGGGGCTTCGGCCGGAATCGTACTCGGAGTCGGAAATTTTTAAAATTTTGAACTTTTAATTTTTGCATATAATAAGTCAAATTTGGCTTTTGGCCGGATTGGTAGGGTTGATATTTAATTGAATACACATAATTAGGAAAATTAGGAAAAAAAAGTGACGATATTAAACTGTTTTTAGTTGGAGTCGGAGTCAAACTTTTTTTTACCGACTCCACAGCCCTGGTTTTTATTCCTCGATCTTGTTAAATATTTCATCCAAAATTATTACGAATGCTTTTCGAATATTTTCCAAATAACCGAATATCGAATTGATTAAAAAGGGCCGAATATATCCGGATATCGAATATTCGAATATCCGAGTTGGAGTCCCTACTTATGATCTGTGTCTCTAAGCCACTATTTGGGATGCAACTTGTCTAAAACTGTCTGGTTCTCTCACCGACGCCAATGGTTTCTTTTAAAAGTTTTTCTGCTTTCATAGTTGCTTATTTGCGTGCGATTTGAGTGTTATTTCGTGTTTTCGAGAGAAACCATGCAATGGCGAAACTCATTTATCACAAATTACGTCTCACAATAGTGTTTTAAAGTCCAACCTAAAACATTTTCTGAATATGTTTAATCGTGGGGACTAATGCTAAAAGTGAAATACAGTGAAACCTCTGACTATCGTTTTTGACGGGACCATAGAAATAAAACCTTAAGCCTAAAACCATCGACTCAATCGATTTTGCATGGTTTTAGGTAACCGGGAGTACACATCACGGAAGATGGCAACCCGCGTAAAAAGCTCGCGATCCGATTAGGGATAGCTGAATCAACATTCAATTCAATGCGGAAAGTCTAGGACTCACGGTTGTATGACG
Organism: Himalopsyche kuldschensis; assembly: GCA_028554975.1. Lineage (NCBI taxonomy): Eukaryota > Metazoa > Arthropoda > Insecta > Trichoptera > Rhyacophilidae > Himalopsyche > Himalopsyche kuldschensis. The sequence goes on along the minus strand of JAHFWI010000010.1, from coordinate 18,773,072 downwards.
TTAGAACCAAATGCCACTTATTCAACGCATGCATACTGACTGTGCTGCTTTACGATTGTGAGTCATGGCACATTACAAAACCACAGGGTAACTGTATACTGTGCTTCAAAAACAGATGCTTGCGGCGAATATTAGGAGTACGGTAAAATAAAATACAAAAAAAATGTTTATCTGAATTTTATTTCGTTTCTTAAATATTTCTGCTGAGTTGTTAACTTAGTGAACGTTTCACTGCAGACAAATCTTTGCAAAGTATTTTCCGATTTGTTTTCACAAGTATTTGAAATCCGGCTCCATTGAGCTGTATTTAGCCATTGATCCCATATCGCGGCGATTCTTTGAGGCCTTGAATAGAGGCCATTTCTTTTATGTAGTCATGTAGAAGTATGTTATCAAAGTTGCAAGAATTTTCAATAAACTCTAGCCGACCAAACAAATTGTAACCTCAAATAAGGTAAATGTACCAGTAGCTGACCGTTTAAGAGAAAATTTCAACAAAAATAACGATTAAGGTTTAGCATTGTACCGAATAATGGCAAAGCATGTATATTCATATTGGCCTGCTTAAAAAAGTTATGTTAAATTATTTAAAGCCATGTTCCTGTTTCAGTAGTTGACCAACTCATATATTGAAAAATCCAGTAGTTGACCATGTCTAACCATGGGGCTTTATAGTGAACTTTCTGTCAGAGTTGCCTCAGGGCTTTCTGTTACATCACTCTCGGTTGAATCAAGTAGCAATGGGTGATTCAGGAACAAGCTACACACCGTTTTTAGATTAATTACTTAAGAAATTTGAAATAATACACTTTCCTCACTAGGTGTTGTTTTTAAATGGCCACCCTGGCACTCTATTGGCTATATGGTGAAGTGTTAGTGGCTCATTCCGACCACAGATGCCTTAACTTGTCTGAACTTTAAAATTTAGAGCAATCCCGCATCTGAATTTCTTATTTTGGGCCATTTTATTCTCAAAAGGTACTACTGGTACATGGTCAAATACTTGTACATTTACCTTACTGCCTATTTGACCGGAACGTTCTTGATTTTCCAATCGGTCGGGCCCAGCGTAGAACTCTTGTTGTTAATACCTCACTTTACAAAGTTCAAATATCAAGGAATGAATAAGGTTTGATTAAATAATTTCCGACCGAATTGTTTGTTTGACAAATTGTGAGTATCTTTAGTTAGGAAACGGAATTCAAATCAGCCCCTGACCTAAACTGAATGGATCTATCTCCAAACAAATAATAGAAACTGACCGGGTATTTTGTTTGATAAAAGATGTAATTGAGTTAATACTGTAGAGTCAATATTGTATTATCAGTTGACAATGCTCGCCATGAGCGAAACCGGTCCTGATCAAATAAATTTTATGTGGAAAAAGTACTAAAAATATATTCTTATTTTTATATTTATGATATTGTATTTGTTTTAAGCTAAGCTATAATAAAAGTTATATGAATATAACTTTTATTTTTTGCCAGTCATTAAGCCAAATCGAACGCGCTTTTCGATGTTATTCGATATTATAAACGCCTAAATTGTCAAGCAAACACTTTTACTTGTTAGTTTTAGACAAAAGCATCGATAAACCTGTGATATGTATATGCCCTTCTACTCGTCTGATTCTGACAACAGTTTGAAAGAAAAACAATTAACTAATAACTAATCGTTTGACATACGACAATGTCCTATCGTTGCATCCTTACGCTGTCTTTATTGGATAATAAACAGCTTCCTTAAAAATATGTCTTGAAGGATGAAGATTAAGAGGCCATAAAACTCCATATTGAGAGTTAATAAAGAATTAAATGATATAAAATGCTTTTTTTTAAACCATATCGACTTCCAACGTGTAGCATATGGACTCCTCATAGAGCTAAACTTGAGATATTTTTTTCTACGAGAACTTTTTGTTACTCAGTTTTTTTACCTGGTGAGAGTAGGGGTTGAAAAAATACGAGGACTAGTAGTCAGTTAATCTCTCTCGCTACGCTTTTGGGATCCGCCTTTGGGATCGGGAGAGAGGGAAGAGTTTTAACTACACAAACACATGCTATCGAACAGGATCCATAAATCGATTTAAACTATCTCATAGTGCAGGGATTCCATCACGGAAGCCAATAACCTCGCCCACTGCACTACGGACCCAGTAATAAATAAAATACTCACAGGTACAATATTCAAGGAATTCTTTAAGATTTTTTGTTTAACTAAGTTGCTTTGGATATCATCGGTCCCTGTGGTCTAGTAGCAAGTGCTTTGTCTTAGCAGTCAGGGGGCCCGGGTTCAATGTCCGGCAAGGTCAGATTTTTTCAATTGAAAAAAAGAGATCTTGGGCTGGGTGTATGTTATTTATCGTTGATTTTGTGCACAACTGATTCATTATTTATCATCGAGTTAATCTCGTATGACTTTCACAACTAAGAATATTTGGCGCATTAGCGTAAGCTGTAATGCCAAATATTTTTTTTCTCTAAAAAAAAATTAAAAAAATTATCATTGTTTGCAGATAACAGCATTTTTATCGACTCAACCATTTTAATTTCAAACTGTATATCTCTTCCTTTATTAGAAACATTGTGCTGGATGTGTAAAACCCTAAAATCAGCAAGAGTCTAGTTTTGTTTTTGAATTGCCTCAAGGTGCCGTAAAAAGAGTAACCCGAGACATTTAATGAAAAAGCTAAAGAAAACTTATGTGATCCAGTTTAGATACATGCGAAATTGAATTTCATCGTATTTGACAAGGGGAAAATTGCGAATTTCTTTCTTTATATCATTCATTTATGTCGGTCCCTGTGATCTAGTGGCAAGAGCTTTGTCCTAGCGATCAAGGGACCCGGGTTCAATTCCCGGCAAGGTCAGATTTTTTCAATCGAAAAAAGTTATCTTGGGCTGGGTGTATGTTATTTATCGTTGATTTTGTGCACAACTGATTAATCACTTATCATCGAGTTAATCTTGTATGACTTTCACGATTAAGAATATTTGGCGCATTGGCGTGAGCTGTAAAGCCAAATATTTTTTTTTAAATAAAAAATAAATTATTATAGCAATTAATTTACAAGTAGAAAAAAACTAGGTGAACATATCATTTATGAAGAATAATAAGATTACATCCTCTACTAATAATCATGGATTCAGTATAATAAAGAGTCATGAACATATGGATGCGGAATAATTATCTAAATCAGTGCTACTCAAATGCTGTCTCATGGACGAAAAAGGGGCCACGAGTAGGCGGTCAATAAAGTAAATATGCTATAAATATTTCATACTGATGTTTGTTTATCTCTTTCCACTATTCTTAACAGAACTATGTGATGGAGTCTCCAAAATTGACAGCATAATTTTCAGTTCCATGTAAATGCCTAAAGAAAACTCATTTTCCATATTCACCGTATAATCTATGCAAGGTCAGTTTTTTGACTGCAAGTATACTGAAGACGACAAATAGCATTGATAGTTGATACTTATCATCCTTAAAATTGTATAAGATAATATCAGAATTCGATAAATTATCTAATTACAAACAAGCTCATAATGAGGCTCTCTAATCCCGGGATCTCAAAGATTTACCTAATGAGCCCAGGGATTAGAAATCACAATTCTGAAATTTTGAAGATTGATTTATTTATTTCACCGAAATATTATTAACAAAATCGTAATATTTCGTTTACTTACACTTGTCATCCTTAAAACAAAGGAAGATCATATAAAAGAAGCTTTTTGCTCCGTTATGCATTGATGACAGCATCGAATATAAAAAAATCTGGATTACAACACTAGTTTAGTAAAATTATGCATAAAATTTAAATTGTTTGAATTTTGTCATTTTTTATGAGTTTTGTCACTAATGACGCGGGTTTTTCTTTGGGCATCTTCAGGTATTTCAAGTGAACTTGAAATGCCTTAAACTTCGAAATATTTACTTTTTTTAATTTTTTGGAAACTTTATACGAATGACTTTTCATCTATTTGTTATTCTAATAGATATATAGTTAATACTTTCGATGGTTTCGACGGTAACTTTGTGGAAGTTCATTGTAATATAAAATTTTAAATAACTCTGATTATTCCACGTATTGTGCTACTAACTGTGTTACTTAAACAAACTTTGAGATAGTAAATCCGAAGATGCCTCTGAAAAAGACGATACACGTGTCACAGTTAGTGGCACAATACGTGGAATAATCAAAGTTATTTTATATAATAAGATATATAGCTCTTTATTATAAAAAAGATGTAAATTATATTTTTTATGAGAGAGAACAAGGATAGTTTAGATAAGAGAATAGAGCTAAGATAGGCTCGAGTATCTGTCTAACCACTATTGCTACGCGCCATTCTTACGATCGGATGAATCTTCTATGTCCATGTCTAAGAATTCAAACCCAGAAATTAATTTTACTTCGGTCCGAAGGATTCGAGCCCATTGACATCGCCAACGAAGACGAGATCGACCACACAAAAATTATTACATGCTACTCTTATTTAAGTTCAAACAAACTATTCAAATAAGCTAATTTTCCTGCATTCATGCTTAGACAATTTGAATTTTTATCTCGATTATTTGTGTTTTGAAAAACCTCAATACAATATGACATGAAAAATAAGTGTGGCATTTACAATACATTTGTTTGAAATGTTAAAAACAATCGAGCTGTGGAGGTAATGAAAAAAAACAAAACATTTTTATCAACATTAACCCGCAGAATACAGCTCCTTTCCTAATCGTTTTAGTGAGGAAACAAACCCATTTATGTCAAATACAGTATTTTTTACTACGTCAATTGATAAAAGTTGCATTTTGGGAGAATGTCGTTCAACGATCATTTAGGCCCGCTTATACGGCAAATCGGGTTGTTTCAATTTTACATTACAAAGCAATAGCAACAACTCGTCGCCGGATTCAATTCGATATTATTTTTGTAGCAAACCATACCATATCGTTACCTTACTTTGAAAAGGTTCCAATTGACATTTTTGCCTAAAATGACCTTTTATTCGGAAAATTTTATATTTTCCGCATTCTATCATATATGTATATGAATTTCAGAATTATCTTTGGTTGAATAACGGAGTTAGCAGAATTTTGGAGTTGCACTGCATCTGCACACTTTTTTTACTAATTTTATTTGACAAAGATTGTCATCATTATTTCCATCATTCGATCTTTAAGATCAATATTTCTCAGCAAGAGTTGTTAAAATAATATGTTTAAAATAATTAATTTGAAACATTTTTTAGTTGCTCATTGTTACAAGTGAATTGTAATCAATCGAAACTTCAAATGCTCATATCTCAAAACGGTGTCAAGAGCAGTTACAACCATTTCAAATTAAGGTGAACACGGTGAAAAAAATTGCAATATATTTTAGTTCTAAATTAATTTAATGAGAAATGATTGATAGCTATTTCGGCTTACACCATCATCAGAACTATTTTTAAGCATATATTTACTTATTTATATTATAGTGGTGTAGAAAAGGTACAATATACATCGTCTCTTCTGTTCTAACATCCAAATTTTATATTCTAATAATTATTTGTTGTGACAAAAAGATTTTATGTAAAAGCTAATCCGGGTTTTTATAAACGTTGCATAATAATTTAGGCACACACCTTAAAAATAGTAAATACAAGCTTAATAAACTTGATAGAAGCGGTATCTACATATATAATGTTCTGTGGCTCATGCGAATCGAGATACATCGGGCAGAAATCAAAATACAGAATACGTTCTCCCTGTCACCGTTTCTAGCATATCCAATAGTTAGGGTGTTCACAACACAATACATTTTACAAGATTGCGAATTAAAATTGAATACTAATAAATGAAAAATCTTTTTTATAATGCATATAAGTTATCAAGTAACTGTGCTGTATTACGCGTCGCGAACTTACAAACATGGATGCTAGGTTTTATAAACAAATGAGGGAACACTGTTTTTTCACTATGGGAAATCTCTTTATTCCAGCGGTTGAAGCTTTTCCAGAAATGGCATTTTAAATAGAAAAAATAAATATTATTTCATTCATAGAATCATTACAAAATGGCAGCGGGTATATTGTACGTCACGGGTTTTTGACGGATGTAAGATATATAGCTTAAGATATTAAAAATAGCCATGATTTAAATATAATCTTTACAATAGAATAAGCCAAATTTATTCTTGAATAGGAAACGAGTTTGCTCGAAAGTCGCATATTTATTTATAATAAATGTACACCGGTGTATATAAATCCGAAAAACGTTTGTCTTTTAAGTGAGGCTTTTGTACACCCTTTAAAGATAAAGAAAACTCAAAAATTGTTCTTATTTTTAAGCCATTCATGGTATTTTTCAATCTTGATAATGGCCTTTTTGAATAAAACTGATTAAATCTTAAAATATAATTTCCGCTTAGGTATTAAAGTTATTTTCTGCTCGTGTTTATTCCGACTTAAAATTTTAGGTAAAATTTAAGTCTTTTAGTTTATAATAGTAAGCTTTGTTTTGTAAGAAATGATAATTTTAAAAGTTTTTTGCTTTTATTATTATACGCTCGGTCCTTGGGGGAAACAAAGTATTTCGCCATTAGTACCTTGAAAGGGTAGCAAGAGTGAGAATGGCTTTCAATAAGGATGTAGGGGTAAGAATATAGACTCCAATTACTAGACATTTCAACTACTCTAGTATCGAGTAGTATGATTTTAAAATACTCGATTACTCGAGTACACTCGAGTAGTTTCAGAGGTGCCAAAATATCTAATATAAATTCAAATTTGTGTATATAAATAGATGATAAATAAATAATTAAGTTTATATTATTGATTTTTTTCAATATTTTATTTTGTGTCTTGTCATCATATACTTGTCATTGATAAGATAAGTCAGCAGGACCCAAAGCAAAAGTAACAAAATAAATTATTGCATAGCATAGTTAACGGCAAAACCATTTAAAAAAAATATTACTTCACAGTAAAATCCAGGCGTAAGACTAAGTTAAACGCAATGGTTAACAGAATAAGTTAATAAAATTTTAAAATAAGTCTTTATTTATAAATCGCGAGTAGATATTGATACCACCGGATATTGTAGGTCATCAGGACTCTCTTGAACGATCTTATTATCACCTCAATCAATGATAATAAGACCTAAACAATTAATATAATGCGAATTAATTCACAAAATATTATAAAATCTTGCAACCGACTTCTAGAAACGACGTCGCTCGTTCAGTTCATTCAGCGACCACTTTGCGTCGATTGGTTGAATTCAGTTCAGGCCCGAACGCTTTGCGTCGATTGGTTGAGCTCTTTTTCACACTATAATCGTAGGGTATAAATATGCCTATTCTAAAGCCATAGTCGTTATCGTTCATCCCAAGCCGACTGTCCTGCCTTCGGACGGTAGGAAGTCGCAATATAATCGTTTTGGTCTTCTTACGCTATAAAATGTAGTTTTCACAGCAATTGTGTCTGTGTTTTATAAACAATGTAATCTAATTTTGTGTAGAATAAACTAGCCCGACTCTAAGATAGAGTTTCGGCAAAGAGAATACCGATTGAAATCTTTGCAAGAGATACCTTTCTTCCCATCCTGTCCCTAAGTTCCATCGACGAACGCCTTGGAAGGATGCTGTCTGTTATTACTCAAGAAATTTCAAAATATCGAGTACTTGAAAAATGGACGAGTATTCGATACTCGAATTGGAGTCTCTTGGATAGAATAATGGTAAAGTTTATCACCCTATACCTCTCTGGAATATTGACCATTATTAAATTTTGTCTTGTATGTCTCATTAAAAATAAACGAGTCATTCGTTTGATATTCAGTGAACATCAATTTTAGAATGATTTGCGGACTGTGATAATTAATATGTTTTCAACACATGATTTTCATTGGAAAAGTTGGATTTCTGTTCTTGGGTGGCAATAAGGATTCAAACGGTAAGCAACGAGCTTTACGCATAGTTTTCATTTTACTACCTTTACTTTCCTACTGAAACAATATGTGGAGTCCGCGAAGCCAGGCCCCGCTGAAGTTACCGCGCCGACACTTGCGCGCAATATAAGATTACTTCGTATTTTTGACTGCTCATTTAAAGAAACTTACTTTGCCAACATAACTTTTCCACTATAACTGCTTCTTATTTCAAATTATTTGATACTTTGAATAATTTGGATTAAAGTACTGTACGCAAACGTCGGCGCGGTAATGGCCCGCGCGGTTATATCGCTACATCCTTTCCCCGCATGTAAGCTAGCTAAGTATTGACTTTGTAGAAGATTCTTTCAGTTGAGGGCTTTGTGTGGGGAAATCACTTAAGAAAAACCCCTTACGAGTATGATAATCACGCAATGTTGAGTATTAATGTTTATAGAATTTGACTGTTGAAATCTTTTGATTAAGTAATTTTCGTATACTAAACAATATAAGATGATTATTTTGGAAAGGTTTTCTTTCGTATATAAGAATATACAATTCTTGGCTTGTTTAAAAAGAAAATGTTTTAAAGCCTACATAAATATTTTAAAATTCAAGCCTTGATGCCTTTTTTCATGCATTTTTTTCAGATATTCAACATTCACACACATTTACAGAAACCAATTATGTGGGAATGTCGAGGTCCACTTCTTTAAGATATAATAGATATTAACACTTGAAAATGCTAGAAAATTTTACTCTTCGCGATGCAACAAATGATCATAGTATAAAATTGAATTGATCAATAAGATCGATAAAATCGCTTTCAAACAAATGTATTCAACAAATGTATAAAAGTTTTCGAATGACCCAATTATTTCGATTCCTTATTTTGACCAGAAACAAACAAAGTAAGTTTTCGAGCTTAATTACATTTGATGGGGAAGAGTTGCCAGTAGATGTCGCCAAATTGAGTGCACATTTTGAAAAAATCAAGCCGAAAAAGATTTCGTTGTTGGTTTTTATGGCACAATTCCTTCAGTTCTAAAAACAAAAAGACCGTAAAAAGGGCGTTATATCCAGCCGATTGACCAATTGTGTTCATTGATTTAAGACCAAAACGGCAAAATTTTTACAATTGTTTTTTTTCTTGGTGATTTTTTTATCACCCGTCGATACGACGTTTGTTTTTGTCGAATTCTTGCTAACATCTCGTGATAAACAATTAATTTTTATTGAATCGAATCACCGTTCCATTAGTTTTATCATTAAATATTATTACGTTAATAATATGAAACGGCTTGTACAATAGGATCTCGGTTATCTAGATTGTTCTAATAAGACATCAGATGAAGGAATGCATAGAATTTACAAAAATGCATTATTTTCAATTGATTATTGTATAGTGATATATCGTGATTGGGGAAAAAAGCTCGTCCAATAAACTTTGACCGAAATAAGCCATGTGACATCGAGACACATTAAAATAAATTGCAATTTAAACCATACTCTGCCATTAGTCATGAGTGACCATTCTTTGTATTATTTTGTATCACAAATAATTAAACAAAATGTTTACCGATATAAAAATATAGTCAATCAGATTCAAATGATAGCCGAACTAGTTGTATTTTTAAAAAATATGTTTATTTAATGGGTAAGGAATAAAAAACCTGTAGATTAAATTTGACATATTTAGAAAGCTCTATCATTGCTAAATGAAACTTTTTAATCGTATCATGACTTGAATAGTATTATATTTAGTATAGAAACCTACAAAATAAACGACTCATAACGAAAGGAGCTTATTCATTTCGATAATAGATGTCGACAAAGCAAATTGTTTAGAGATATTTGAATAAATTTAGTATACTAATAAATACGTATAGTGCACAGTATTTTGTTTAATAAAATTCAATCACCTCCCAAGATTATGACGAATTATCCATGAAAAATATGGGACAGTGACATCTATAAGTCAGAATAATTATTAGTTTATGATTTTCCGAAAACATTCTTGATATCCTGTGAATAAGAAACTTGGCATAGTAACAATGGATTTATTTTGAACTAAAATTGATACAGTTTTTAAATTAATGTTTGTGTAGCTTATTGAAGCACGTGCTGAAATCTCATATGCAACATATTAATTTATTATTTGGGTTTTCTGAATTAAATTTGTAGATGTGCATGAATTTTTGTGATGCTTAAAATTCCGTCTCCCTGATTCGATCCTAAGAATGGCTTAGCTAACCACTTATTCTACACTCGCCCAAAACTTATATACTTACTATCTTTGATAAAAGAGAGGTTGAGAAACTAATTAGCCATCAATCCTAATAAAATGGAGCTTCCATTGGGTGGCCTAAAAATTATTACTTATTAATTTATTCGTGGATAAAAATTGTATACGAATGTTTATCTCTTGTTTATCATATATTTATTATTGTGCAAATAGGTGTATCAAAAAAATCTATACCACAACCTGCAAAGATAAAAAGAGTATATGTGACGGTTATATTGATGATAAGTTTTATCAAAAGTGGTAAACAACCATTATTTGTATTAGCAGAGATAAAGTGTAATTAAAAATTATATCAAATTGATTCATTTACGGCGAAACATATTGACACATCAATGATAACTCCAGTTGATGCATCCCAGCTTGACATAATACATTCAGTATTAAAATTAAAATAATTAAATATTTTTAGTACTTTTTCCACATAAAATTTATCAGTTGACAATGCTCGCCATGAGCGAAACCGGTCCTAATCGAATAATTTTTATTATAATGCGATTCCACCAAGTATTGACAGTGAACACCTTAAAAGTGAAATTCTGTATTATTTGTTGATAATATTTTTTTAAATTAACTTCATAGATATATTCATTAAGAAATATAATCATAAATTATATAACCTAGCTCACGGGTCGTCAGCCTGGTCCACTTTCCACTCGCTAGTGGGCGGTAAAGGCTTCCGTGGTGGGCGGCGGGTGATTTTTGCTTTTACCCCAAAATCTTTCAATATTTTACTTCACAATTTCTCATGGCACCAGGCTGAAAGTTCTCATTAATTTTTGAATTTGATTATACGCAGTCTTTTTTTGTTGCAATAATATGTTGGTTTTAAAACTTGTTTTAAGAATTTTGCTCACCCAAATTTAAGCGATGTTGGTAAGAAAATTTTACCATGAAAAACAAGCAAAAGTGGTCGGTAGGCAAAAAGGTTGACGACCTCTGGCCTAGCTCAATATAAAATATCACTGTCGCTTTGTATACGCTGTCCTTGAAAAAGTAGGTTTATATTTTTGTGTTTTGTGACGTCGTATTATTCTCCAGGACCACACCCTTCGTCACATATCATCAAAATATAAGACCCACCCAGCATCAACAGTGTGATTAAAAAGGAAGTAGAACAATCAACATCAATCTGACTATTATCAGCTTGATACGTCGTTCTTTTGTTGAGCTAAAAGTTAAAGAATATTAAATCAGCTTGTTTCGTTTTTCTTACTAATCGGGCATAATATTAAAACTTTTAATCCCACTGGGCCCCTGTTTTTGTTAAGTATGTTTTAACGGCTTTTGTTTTTTTTCACTTCATTTATATGCCCAACCTGTATAAAACAATTAATTATTACCTGTTATAAAACAATAATAAATATTACAATTTATGAGATAAAATCTCTTACCAAAATGGTCTGGGATCTAAAAGGTTAATGCGTGATTTTGTTTTTTTTAATATTTTTCGTATTAACAAACTGTACTCGATTTATTTTTAATATCTAAAACTAATTTGGAAAAATAATAAACTTATTTAATGTTAGGTGCTCGATTTTTATTTCATTGAATGACTGTGATATTTCACCAGGAAATTTTTAAGGACCGGCTGATAAGGCGTGAATCATAAATAACTTCATTCAGCCAATATTTTTGTACTAAATATTTTTACTATATTTTTGAAATGCATTTGCGTCATCTGTCATGTCATGTATTGTCAATTTATTTTTACAGTAAATAAAAAAATATTTTGTCACCGCACTGTACTGTTGTTTCTCATTATTGAAAACGGTAGACCTGTTGCATTTCAAACGATAAATAATCATATTTAAATTTCTTTTCAAATATCTCATTACTTGCTTAAAATTCATGGAATAAACTTTTCATATAAAAATAAAATTCCATCGTTTTTTCGTGTCCTGTTTTATAATATTAAATTATCAAAATAAAATTTTCGTTCAAATGTGTTCGTTCTGCGAATATTACATTGATGTCATAATTGAATGGCAATTAGTATTTGTTGTCCTGCCACACAACAAACGGCTTTGCGGTTATGGTGCATAAGTGCCATAATTATTAATTTATTCTATTTGTTGAATTCGTACATCTAACCGGCGGCCGTGATTTTTGACACTCGCACATGCGCTTTCAAAAAATGGAACCCTATTAAGAAAAGTCGATATATCACATAGCGAGTTCCTACATGCAATTTCATCAGATTTTCATTAAATTGAGCAAAGAATAAAAATAAAAAATTACTTGAATAGTCACAATAAAAAATACACAATATGTGAATTGCTGGGGCTACAAAATGTAGAAAAAAATAGACATCGGAGTAAATGATATGTATGGATATTAATAATAGATTTGTACAACAAAGTGTTTCATAGAGCAGAGGTTTATAGATGGTGGCTTGCAACTTACCCGACCACATATTTTTTTACGAGACAAAAATGTAAATCTGTCATTCTTGAGAATATTAATCTTTATGTTCCACATATTTTTCGAAATAATTGTGGGTCCTTGTTAATTGATTCATCGTCTAAAATAATGTCCAGCTTACCAACCCTGGAAATTGTGTTTACATTGCTCTACGCCTCTACGGTATTGTTGACTTATATCGACTAGATCAGTGTTTTTCAACCTTTTTACATCCTCGAACCGGTGAAAATTGGGAAAAATGTTTCGCAGACCGACGTTAGCCAGGGATCACATATTTACATCCATTGTCAACTTTCAACTATATGGTCTGACGACGAAGTATAAATATGTAAAAATAAAAAATATAGTTTCTCTCAAATATTTGATAACCCAATGTAAATGTCAAAATTTTACATATAGGTACATCCATAAGTATTTTGTAAATGTTTTTTTTTTTATAAGTTTGACTTTCGACAGGCTTGACGTCCAAGGTGGCGCAACAGAACCTGTACATATTTGTTCAGGATAATAAATTCAAAAAAAACAATTGAAACAAAAGTCAATGTAACATAGAATTTGATTTATGAAAGCTAAAACGATTGTTAAACGATTCTTTAATGCGTGCTCAACACAAAGTATCTTGACCTACAAACTCAATTTCATCGAAACCACTACAGCGAGCATGACCTCTCGCTGTGTTTTCCACCCGACGGCCTCCTCGGAAAATCTTGGCGCTGTAACTCGCAAGATGGCGTCCTGTGACGTCACACGCATGCGTACTGCGCCCGCCATATTGATCGGCAGGCTACAACCGTCTATGCAGGATCGATTCCCAACATCATTCTCCGTTTATCGTTCACACTTCACGCAAAACATTCATTAAACAAGCGTAGACTTTACATACTCCTTTATGATCAAATCCACAATAAAATAATTGAATTATATACTAAAATCGAGTGAAAAAGCTGCACTTAGTAAAAAGGTTCTAGTGTTTTTATCCTGGGAGTGGTTTTCTCTTCCAGTCTTAAAGATTGTGAAGGATCATCATGCAGCAAGGAGCTGATGGATTGGATGAATATGGAGGGTATGGTGCTCAGCAGAGACCTCCTCCTGGACAGGTTGTCAGACCCATGGTTGACCCTGAAGCTGAAGGAGAGGTCGATCCTACAAGGTTCGTATTCAAACAGACGAAATTTACTTATACCGTATTTGAATCATTTATTGACTTCACATAAACATTAACATAATATTCAATTATGTAACTTAAATGGTTTATTTTGTTTTCATTTTATTTTCAATATATGTAATTCATTACTCAAACTGACATGCAGTTCAAGGTTTTAAATAAATTCGATTTATAGTAAAGAATTACTTATGAATCAAATAATTATTTGGTTTTCCATACAAATATATACACTTAATAAACGTTGAAATAAAAGCTACAATATGTTAACAGTCATATATGTTTTAAATAATAATATATTGCTTATCTATAATCGTAATGCGTAATCATTTTTATTCCAGACTTCTTTATATTATACATTAAAATATCAATATTTTCATCCAAGATATTTTCAAGGTTTCGATAGTCTTGTTTTTACTACATCTTTTTTCGTTTCTTTGCACACAATGTGTATTCTAAATAATTCAAAACTGATTATTTTTGAATTTGGAATATTTTTATTGTTTATTTGTATAACCATCAACACTAATATAATATTTTGTGTAATCGTTCTATGTTTGAAATTAAACGTATTCAGAATTTATTTCATTTTTTAAACAGTTTTTGTTCTAAAATTTAAATAATAATAATTATTATTCTTTATATCTAAATTGTTTGTTTTTCTTGCACACTTTAATCTGTTCTATTTTTGAAAAGTACAATTTGATAAAATATTGAACACTACCCGCCTATTCATTTTCAACATATCAATACGCATACAAATAACATATTATACACTTTCAAGTACTTTTTACTTACCACTTATAATTTGTTGAATTTATTAAGATCAGGACCGGCTTCGCTCGTCGCGAGCATTATCAACTGCTGATAAAAACTACAAAAATTTGGTGTCATTTATACAAATGCATTTCTTATCAGCTGATAATGCTCGTGAAGAGTGAAACCGGTCCTGATCTCAATAAATTCAATATGGAATAAAGAGTAAACTTGTGCTATTATTTTAAATATATTATACAATTCAGAAAACTGATTCGAACGATAAAAAAAACTCGGGAATAGGTATTATGATTTGAAAATATTTTCGTATCCATATTTTTGTCTCAGTGAATGTCTCCATTGGCGAAGTAATATTTTGTTCGCAAATAGTTTAGTTTGTTGTTTAGAACTAATATTTTATTCATCTTACCCCTCTTATGTTTAATAATTTGGTTATTTTGCTTGGAGAATGCCCAAAAACTTTTACCACTGCTGACTTTTTTCAGCACAACCCCATCACTAGATTCCCTTCAGGACACCATTGAATTTTTAACTTTTAGGGTGTCAACTTTCATTTCTGGAAAGTGGAAAGGCATTTTTTAAATAAATTTTAAAAATATTTGTTGACCAGTTCAAAATACATCCAATGATTAAAACCAGTCCTGATATTAACAAAATATATCTACACAGTAAATCAGTTCAAGTTAATTCATGCACTGGAAATGCCTGAAGATGCCGAAATGCGAAACTCGGGTTGTTAGCGATAAAAGTCATGGAAAAGTAAAAAATTCAAACGATTCAAATTTAATATTAAATTCCATCATGAATTATTTTAAACAGTTAACCGTCCTAAAGCACCGAGATAGGGATTTTTTTATAACTTACTTAATCAAAAGTAAAGGGACGTACAGCAACTGATAAATATTCTTGGAATACACATATTAATAAAGTAAAATATTACGAATATATGAAACATATAATTTGCCATAAGACTGCAGCACACGCTATTAACAAACGTTCTATAGCAGAGGGTGCTGTAGAAGGGTTGAATATATAAATCAGGAGATAATTTTCAAAAGTGGACAATTCCAAAATATTTTTTTCTCAACTGCCAGTTTTAGATTAAGCTTTTGAGACCTTTTTTATTCACATGGAAAAGTTTAAATGTTTACACTCCGTAATTCTTTAGCTTAAAACATATTTAAAAAATATTGCTAGTGAACACAAATTTATGAGGAAAAAGTTTTGAAAATATCTCACATTCTCAGTTTTTCAACAAATGGATTTTGTCCACCTTACCTCCTGTTATATTTTATTTAAAAATGTACTTTGTATAAAAGTATAAATCCTCCTTATAAAAAACCGAAACGGCGTAAATATGTCTGTGGGTCTGTAATTCCCTTTTGCATTGTTGGTGATTAAGTTGCCATAAAAACGAATATGAAAGAAAATATGTTTGATTTTTTTTATCGACGAAGACATTTAGTCAAAATGTAATAAATTAGTCTTCTACTGAACTTTTCCCGGCTTTTTTTAATATAATAATGTTTTTATTTACGTGAAGGTATTATTTGACATTTCTTTGACAGCAAATTAGATTTTTTCCTTGAATTTGGACATTTTAATGGGCGAGAATGGGGCTGTCAATATATGAAAGGGACTGTGAAATGTCAATGCCAGTCTGAAATGTTCATTTCAATTCCATTTTAATTGACCTAGACTTTTGAATTTTGAAAAAGATGTTTGGCAACTTTGCCCGTCTGAATTTAATGCCGTAAAATGAACATAACCCCAAACTGGTCCGAGCGAAGCAGGGTAGCAATACAAACAATCTATAAACAGTATAAATGACAAAACTGTATTGCTTTGAAATATTGTTTATATAAAGTCGACACGTATTTATACAAGATATAAGATAACTAAACATAATACTTATAAAAGTTTACTATAGTAAATTATGACAATGGTTTCTGTTTTGTTCTGGTTAGCGGTTTTCCGATGTGTAAAATCTTTCTGCGCATGTTTTCCTTTTCTTATATTTAGAATGAATCTAAGGAAATTCTCTTATTCATTGGAAAACACACTGAATCGATGATTCGCTCTGTCAATATATAACTACTTACTGGAAGCCTTTTTTTATTTCAATTACAGCTCAAAGACGAATTATTACGATTCATTAGCTTAAGAACAGAATAATTGAAATAGGCCTTCCTAATTTCGTTGATTTAATTTGTCAAACATGTTTTTTAAATATTGATTTAAAGCTATTGTAAAGCGGGTGGATTCTTATCACACCAACGGAAAATAAGTCAGCTTAACTTTCATAGTCTCTTATTTAGTCACTCAATCTCTGTCATTTTTGGAGAGGTGAATGATAAAGCTGCATCTAATAGTTAGCTTGTCGCTCTGTCTCTTGACATCTCGTTCTTAGGTTCATTTAACAGTCACATTTTCGAAATACACCATAAATTGTAAAATAAATGTATGAATGTGTATATAAATGTATTTCTGCGAGAGCTGATTGTCTCTCAGTCCATTTTTTAGTTCGATGAGAGTAGGGATGAAAAGGATACCGCTGAGACATGACTAGTGGTTAGTTAGTCGGTCTTGCTACGCCCCCCTTATGGATGGGAAAGACTTTTCAGAAAGCACCAACATCCATGCTTTCGAACAGAATCTAAAAAGCGACTGAAAAAATGCTGCCTGTACTGAGACAAGAATCCGTTTGGTCCAGCGTTGGCCACAGCACTACTGACCTACAGTAAAATTCATTATAAAATATTAATATCGAAGAAACTTGCCTACAACCGTTTTCGATAGGTAACGCCACAAAAATTTGTATCTTTCGAATTATAGAAACGACTGTACAAATTACATAAATTTAAACTGGGAATGATACTATAATGTTGGCACAAACCAAGTATTTGCCATTTGAAAATACATCTTTAAAAATAACATATTTATAACTTTGTGATTGTGCTTGTTATTTTATTCCCACTTAATATTCAACATGTGAAATAACAAAAATATCAATTTCAATTTTACATTAAAGCTTTTAATAATGTTTTGATTTTGATGGTAACATCTTTAAAACCCTCCTTCACAAATTATCTCACAAATATAAGCCTCCTTCCCTTAAGGCGCAACATTACAAATACAAGGCCACCCTAAGCTTCCACTAAATTAATAAAATAAACAATATTTTTAACTACATATTTCTGGATATTTGATTTTAAATACGAGTGGCTTCACGAGATTTCTCTCAGTATTTGGATTAATACAATCCAAGTTCTAAGAAAACCAATTCAAACATAATTAACAATGAATTCCAAATTATCGATGTTTTATTTTTAAATTTGAATTTTATGAAAAAAAGAATATTCGAAGTTCAGCCAATCAGAAACCAGTCCGATTACAGCCAATCAGAAACGAATTACACACTCTTTGTTTGCTTGAGATTTGAATTTTCACGAATTCGAATGAAACCTTCCATAAAATTTTAATCGCCACCAGTAAAGAGGAAAATTTCAAAGCAAGTACGATACAGTGGAACCCCGATCTTACGTTCTCGCATTATACGTTTTCCCGCGTGGTGCGTTCATTTTCTATAGTCGTGGCGAAACACACATAAGAACAATGTTAAAAATTCACGCATTAACCGTTCCCCGATTTCTAGATTTCCTCGAATTATCGTCTAAAAATTATGGTCCCGTCACAAATATTATCCCAATTGACCGTTTTTGTTGAATATTTCCTAAAAGCACATCCGACCCCATCCAATCGATTCGTAGAAAAAAAAACTAAGACTGCAGGTGTGCAACTGTTTACGATTCATTGTCACTATGTTTCCGGTAATTATTAAGCATCTGTTTCATTAGTGAAGCATATGGACTCTTGATGGATTTCATATCAACATAAGTATTTGCTACTTGTAAGCAAATATCTCTCTATAATTAACACATCGATTGAAAAGAAAACAATAAATTAAATTGACCAGGGGCTTGGATCAGTGATCACTAAAAACAAAGCTAACGACGTTGACCACTCGACAAATATTTTCAAATATTACGTTTTTGTTAGCAAAAAAAATATATTTGAATTTCTCTGTTCTGTAACTTTTGCGTACCTATCCGCTTTCTGTTAATAATCCACTTATCCAATTAAACTTAAGTCCCGTCCCTTAATAAACACAAATATAATACAGATTAAAGTCGTAGAGACGTCTCGACATTCTTAATTTGAATTGAACTTTTTATAATAACGGTTTTCATAAAATAATATTCTTCGGTTGGTATTCCAGATCGACTTATAAAGTATTCAGTTGATTGTCTCATTCACCACATTTTCCCATATTCTCACATAAAAATTTCCCGACGGTATTTTCAAATGGGTTTTCTTAGATATTTATATCGCATCGCATCACAGTAAATTTGTCGAAATCCTATTGGATAATAACGATATACGTCTTCATATGTAGTCTAAAGTGAAAAGAATGTTAGCTGGAAAAGAGAAGTTTTACACAATCTTGCTTTATCTCTAGTTTATATTCCATTTATAAAATACTAGTATTGCTACCCGGCTTCGCTCGGACTAAGCGACCAATAATTATTTAATGTTATATCATTCCCAAAGAATTACAGACCCTCAGGCATACATACATACATACGCCGTTTCGGTATTTCTAGTATTGCTACCCGGCTTCGCTCGGACTAAGCGACCAATAATTATTTAATGTTATATCATTCCCAAAGAATTACAGACCCACAGCCATATATACATACATACATACGCCGTTTCGGTTTTATATATAAGATTATTCTTATATTAAAATGATACACAATTCTTTTTTTTTTTTTTTTTTTAGATAAAAAATATTTGGCATTACAGCTTACGCCAATGCGCCAAATATTCTTAATTGTGAAAGCCATACGAGATTAACTCGATGATAAATAATGTATCAGTTGTGCACAAAATCAACGATAAATAACATACACCCAGCCCAAGATTCCTTTTTTTAATTGAAAATATTTGACCTTGCCGGG
This sequence comes from Himalopsyche kuldschensis, assembly GCA_028554975.1. Lineage (NCBI taxonomy): Eukaryota > Metazoa > Arthropoda > Insecta > Trichoptera > Rhyacophilidae > Himalopsyche > Himalopsyche kuldschensis. Next base: position 18,753,469 of record JAHFWI010000010.1, on the reverse strand, counting down.
AATTGAACCCGGGTTCCCCGATTGCTAGAACAAAGCTCTTGCCACTAGACCACAGGGACCGACAATGTGGGTGTTTTACTTCTCTATCAATTTAAATAATTCTTTATTTCCAAATCGGGATAAAACAAACGTGCATATCGATGGGTTAAAGAGAAAATTTGCCATCTCCCTTTTTGTCAATTGTGCAGGAGAGGGTAAAAATTATTTTGAGAATGTAAAATTTGTGTTATAAACTATAAAAACCGCTGATCAAACGATTTTAAACGATCGAGCGGAGTTGGGTAATTAGCAGTGTAGGTTTTAGAACAATATCAAATTTAAACGTTTTTCTGATGCACTTAAATAAGTTTTCGTTTTCAAAAATTAACGGGACATGCACATTGCATGATACAACAAGATGGGGAAGTCATTTTCACCAAAAGTGGAGTTAACAACATTACTCTTTAAGCCATCGTTATGTATCTCGATCTTTGCCGGTTTGAGCTATAAATGCCACTAGATACAGTATAATATATTACGTGATGCCTCAGAGCGACATATCGATAGAAGTAAATACGAATATATTTAGCTCTACTTGACCTTAAAACAACATATGAGAATGAATTACTATTTCATATTTAAAAAATAAATCAGATAGCAAAAGCATCGCCTTTAAAGATAATGAAAAAAAAAATATCTGTTTAAAATAAAGGTAAAATTTATTACTGATAAACCTGTTTTCTGGCTATCCTGAAAAGTATATAAAAATGAGTTAGGTCTTTCTGTTTCAAAGGGGCCAAAATTTATTATCACAATTCTCTCCTGCAGCACTTTTTTTATTTAACATACTATATTCAACTTTTGGATGGCTTGTTAAAATAATCGACTTATTATCATTTTACACTAGGCTACTCAATTGTGTCCGCGGTGCAGTGGTGAATGTCTTTGGCTACCGTGACGAACTTCACGGGTTCAAGTCCTAGTACGAACAGCATTCCATTCAGTCGATTTATCAATTCTGTTCGAAGGGTGATTAAATTTAATCAATTTTTAAAAAAAACCCGACCACCCATCCGATTCTTAAAAGCGGCATATAGTAGCGAGAGCGATTAGCTATAACCACCTGTCCTGTCATAGTCTCTATCATTTCTATCAATACTCTCATCTTACTAAAAGAGTCGCCGTCACAGTTCTCGTCGAAAAAAAAAAGAGACATCCAATGGGTGTTCCATATACTCCATGCTGGGAGCGGACATGGCTTTTTTACTGTTCACTATTTTCATGGTTGATTTTAAATATTCCCATAAGTACTACTCATCATCGATCCCAACACCATCCAACACTACGGCTTCACACTAGCGATTCCAATTACTCGACATCTCAGCTACTCGAGTATCGCGTAGTAAAAGTGTACGAGTAGTTTCAGATGTACCAAAAGATATATTATTTATTCAAATTTGTGTATATCAATAGATGATAAACAAATAAATAAGGTTATTTTATTTCATCAATACATTTATTTCAATTTATGTGACCTATATTTCAAAAATAATAGATTATTAAACGTCTCAAATTTTTAACTTGGTTCGACGCTTTGTTTTTTTATTCCCGCGGTAGAAAAACTCTATCTGTGGCTGTGGACGTCGGCTTAAAATTTAACAATGACTTCAATGATGCTATCAAGTTTGTCTGTCCGCTAAAAAAAAAAAATTAAAATAATCCTCATTTATAAATAACGAGTATTAAATGATTATTTTTCAAATTACTCGAGTATCGAGTCTCTACTTCACACTCTTCTTACTAGGTGTGTTGCGTTGCGTAAAAACGTAATTCCTGTTTCTAATTTTTGTCATTGGTGTCTCTGGTTGCATTTATAAATAAATAAAAAATAAAAAAGTATAAAAGAGCTTTTCTGAATTGAGTTACATTGACTTTTCGTAAGACCCTGTGAACTCTTTGAATGCTCCTTAATTTTTCTTAGATGAAACCAACTCGGTATGATACGAGGTCGCGGATCTGACGTATAGTCGTATCATCTTGATCAGTCGCTTGGTTGAATAGCCTGAAATAAATTTGGCGCATTTTTGATAAGGTACTTGTAGTGGTAGAAGTGGGTTAGGATGAGAAGAGAAAGCATAACGCCAATTTTTAATTTGTTTTTTTTTATAAAATCTCGAAACTTTTAGAACTCACTTAAATTTTGAATTTCGAAAAAGCACTTTTTTACATTAATAATTGAAAACAAAAAGCGTAATTTGAATTGTAAAACTAGATTCACATGTGCAATAATATTAAATATTCGTTTTGATATTTGAACAAAAAATGGTTTATATCATACATAATCTTTATATATGATTGTATATTGAACACAAATATCCAAAATCATGTCTCTTAACACGTTTTTTTCAAAATAACGATGAATAACATTGGTGAAATTTTATCGATATTTATATTTGATTTGATATATTCATATTTTCTATGCATTAATGTTATGTTTTGCGCATTAATACTTAATTTCTTGTGTTCTATGTTTATCGAAGATTTACTGCCATATTTCTTGTACCCATCCTTTTGCATTATAATTATTCATCGTCAATTTTTAATAAGTTTGAATTTATTTCTCATCATTGATAGTTCTTGCGATGAGCGAAACCGGTCTCAATCGTTGAACAATTATTATGTGGAATTGCCGGATCAAGAGGTGTGACGTACAAAGTAATAGTCCTTTGCAATCTCTAACCTCATTCAATCGAACAGATCATCTTCCGACTGACGCACAACTAGTTCTCAAAATAAATACGTTTAATACGGAAAGAAAAATAACAATGTATTTTAATTCTACATAAATTATTTTTAAATATTTGTTGATAGCTATTTCGGCTTACGCCTTCGTCAGAACTATGTTTAAAACGTGTATTAGAGATAGCTTATATACCCTTTGCTAGACAGGGTGCCTCCTAGATAATCTCTTTCTGTTGAAACCATACCGACGTCACGTGAAAGAATTTAAATAAGTTTGATTTATTAGTCTAAAGTAATGGTGGGAAACAATAATTTAGGTATTTTTTGGGGGATCGTGTGAAAGCACTTAAAATCTGCAATTTCTAAGTGCATCTGTTTTAAATTGTTTTAGGTTTATTGTTTGTTAATGGTTTTAACAGAGGTGAGCTATTAATTGTGATCTGATCGTTAAGAATTTCATTGGACTGATTATACCTATTAATTTCAAGCTGTTCCAATGCATTCAGTTTGAGGCCCTTATTGCAGGAATATAAACGAATCGGGACCGAATTCGGTATGGTTTCAACAGAAAGAGATTATGTAGGAGGCACCCTGTCTAGCAAAGGGTATATAAGCTATCTCTAATACACGTTTTAAACATAGTTCTGACGAAGGCGTAAGCCGAAATAGCTATCAACAAATATTTAAAAATAATTTATGTAGAATTAAAATGCATTGTTATTTTTCTTTCCGTATTATAATGGAGTTCTACCAAGTAAATGCCTACTCAATCAATAAATACGTTTAGATTCTCACATTGATGGCAGAAGTGAAATATGAATAAAAATAATTGTCAAAGTTTGTTGTATTTTATATTTATCTATTTATTCAAGAAAATAGAAATCATGTCATTACAGCTGACGCCAATGCGCCATACATTTGACTATTAACATAATGAGTTTCCGCCAAGAACTATTCAAAAGGTTTCTGCGAATCGACAAATATTTCTAAGAATTAAAACATGAATGTATTTTGCTTATAAAATTACATTGTAAAAAAATCAAAACAGTTTTTCAATAAAACTCTGATTAATAAGGTTAACCTTGAGTAATAAAAAATCCTTTTGCCTGTAGCAACCCTATAATCCTAAGCTCCCAATAATAATGTTTTATTGAGCTTACGTATAAGCTGTGCAAACTTCCCCATAGTAAAATTTTGATGGCATCAACAACTTTCGTAGGTACGTGAAATGTATGCGGAAATTTGCTTACTTATTGGACAATTATTGAACCCTCTTGAATCATTATTTATTACGTTATACTAACGGTCAGCAAACTACGGCCCGCGGGCCAGATCCGGCTCTACAAAAATTATCGATTTTTGAAAATAAATTATTCTAATAAGAAAAATATATTTTTTAAAATGATTTGGTTGGGCTAATAACTATTTATTTCTATTCTATTGGTGCCTATAAGATACGACTACGTATAAACCCATAGGATATAATAAATTCCAATAGAAAATACATTTGTTTACAGTATATAATTATTTTTGAATACATAAATTAATATTCTTACTAGAATCCAACACGAATTCATTGTCATCCGGCCCGCCAAGTTTCTAAAAATTTCAATTCGGCCCGTTTCTAAAAATATCTGGCTACCCCTGCATTATACTATAGATTGAGATGTCATAAGGAAAAATAGAATATTCTGCGCTTACGGTTTCGATCCTGTTCGGGTAAATAGATGTGTGTTGTCCGAAATTCCCTCCCATACCCACCCGATCCTCGGTGAAGCGAGTGTAATTAGCTAATAACTAACCATGTCCTTGCCAGGTCCGTGGTGAGGTCAACGTTGTTGGCGTCCGTGATGGACCTATCTTGGTCAAGTCCTAGTACGAGCAGCATTTGATTTCAGTTGATTTATCGATTTTTTTCGAAGAAATAAGTTTTTGTGCTGTCTTAAACTTCTTTTCGAACCAAGAAGCAGACGTAGCGAGGACGGCCATCCAAGGCCTTGCTCTAACTCTTGCTTATCTCTATCTGAACATGAAAGCGAAAGGCGAGCATAATCATGACCTATATTACGTCACACCTGATTGAGGACTTGTACCGCTAGCTGTAAACGGTCAATTTATAATGTATAATATATGAAACAAAGACTAATTCCACCGTTTTTTTTTTCAGGTATGGCCAGCCAAAGGAAGCTACCCACAAAATCAGGGGTCGCTCTGACGTCATCGAGCTGCTCTTTGGGGCGGTAGACCAGGAGCTGCTGACGGTCAAGACGTTTTATTTCTTCTTCTACTCTGCGTTCGGTTCACTCTTCCCGCTGATGGGCGTGTACTTCAAGCAGATGGGCATGAACGCTGGGCAGTGTGGTCTGCTGATTGGCACCAGGCCATTTGTTGAGTTTCTTTCGGCGCCATTTTGGGGGAGCTTGGCAGATAGGTAAGGATTATACTCATGTTGCTTTTTACGATTTTTATTTAACCATGTAGCTAGATTTTTAGCGCAAAAAAACAACGGATGCGCCGTAGCTGTTGTTGAGCATAATCATTCGTTCTAATCTTGCAACATGAGAACAAGTATTTAGATAGAAATAATAAAACATTATTAGCTAAATTCCACATTCCACATTAAATATCGATGGCTTGCTTAAGAAAGGGTAATTTTGTTAACTCCAATTTAGGCTGAAAATGACTTAATAATGCCATCAATATGCATGTCTCTTAAAATTTTATAACCGAAGCATCGGAAAACGTTTTAAGAAAATTTGATATATCCATTGTCGTTCTAAAACCTACACTGCTAATTATCCAACTCCGCCTTTTTGTATCGTCACCTGTCATTTATTCGTTGTTTTTAGCGGTGGTACAGACATATCGTTTGAAAGGGTTTTTTGTTTATAACATAAAATTTTACATTCTCAAAATAATCAGTTTTTACCCTCTCCTGCACAATTGACACAAACGGAGATAGCAAATTTTCTCTTTAAGCCATCGATATGCTTGTAGTGGTGTTTACGCTGATGATGGTAGTGGCGGTGGTTGCGGTGTTAAAACTGAGAGATCTTGCTTATTTCAATAAATCAATGCTAGGCTAAGGCTCATAAGCAACCAGACACGCTTTTGTCTTAGTCTATTTGCTGAGCTTCATAATTATGTAAATGTCTTATTATGTTTTGTAAAATGACAATATTACATTATCGCTATCAATTCTGCCAGTATTAATTGAATGATCCAATATTCAATGAGCACAAATCCTGAAATAGAAGCCGCCAGTACGATTTCCTGCCACCCACTGGTTATTATTGGTATACAGTATTGAGTTATCTTCAATACTAATATTTTGTTATACCATCTCGGTTTTGAATATCAATATTGAAGTTTCAACGTAACTTTAAATTATTACTGTGATTCACAGATCCCTTTACGATTTTCTCATTTTATAGAAGGTATAATAGAGCTTAGTTGAGCTGTATTAAAACAAAAACAAATTATATTATATATCAGTTGGCAATGCCCGCGATGAGCCTTATCAGAAAATCTATGAAAGTAGGACAGAAATAGGACAGGGTACTCGCCACTGCTAAATTTATTTCCAATGGGCTAAACCCTTCCCAATTGATTGTATCTCATTAGTATTATAATTTTTGCTTCCCGTAAAAAGGAAAAATCCCAAACGCCAGTTTTGTAATTAATCATTTAAGAATATTAGAATGAATCTTGCTTCATTAGTCAAGCAACCTTTGCAATTGTAAGTCCGAAGATGTCTCTGAAAGAGGCGAAACGCGTGTCACAATTAGTAATACAATACGTGGAATAATCAAAGTTATTTTATATGTTATGGAAGTCGTACAATAAAATGTGTTTAATTTATTTAAAATATGCCTTTCCCGTAAGAAGTGACAGTTAACACCGAGGCTGTGGAGTCGGGGCTTTTTGGCCGGAGTCGTCGTGGCGTTTTGGCCGGAGTCGTACTCGGATTCGGAAATTTTGAAAAGTTTGAACTTTTTATTTTTGCATTTAATATGTCAAATTTGGCTTTTGGCCGCATTGTTTAGTAAATGTTTTAAAAGGTTTTTAGTAAATGCTGGAGTCGGAGTCGGACTTTTTTTTACCGACTCCACAGCCCTGGTTAACACCCTAAAAGTGACGACTGCAAAAAAGTTAAATATTCAACCTAATTCATTCAACTCTACAGGGCTACTTATTAAATATTATCAAAATCTAGATATTTTGACATAATAACATCGTCAGGATTATGTGTTAAGATATTTACGTAGATACTATAAGCAAAGAAGAGATATTAACTTATCATCGTGTAATAATTATAACTTCAATTAAGATAATTTACTATAATTTTTTGAAATAATTTTTTTAGGCCATGCTTGACAAAATGAGCACCTACAAGAGCTTACTAAGCTCAGCGGAAATTTTTATACTAGATTTTTTTGATACTCAGTTGCTCAAGCTCTCTTTTCAAAGAGAGTTGGGTCTTAGGTCTTAATAATGGCACTACGACTAAATTAAATTAACTTAATTACATATATCTCGAATTAAATAAATTTTCGAGTGGGTAAGAAAGAGTGATCAGAACTCCCACTTCGCCAATTTGGTCAGAAATAATATATTACGTAATCCCGGAATTATTGTCGGTTTTTACAGTTTTGAAGAATAACATTCCTTTTATTCATAAGAGCGGGTCTAATTTCTTGTAACTTTGTGCTTAACTTGTCCATCTGATCACAATAGAGAGCTGCAGTAACAGTTTGTCCTTGTTTTAATACTTCATAATAAATCACGCCTTTCGAATCCCACCACACACACAATAGGGCTTTCTGAGGATGTAGTTCTGGTTTTAGGGTTGGAATTGGTGTTTGACCACGATTTAACCATTATTTTTTTTTAAACGGGGAAGAACGTTGCTTTTCTTGCAGTATTTTGCATATGTTGAGGCACTGCGCTTTGCTGTGATCAGTTAGCGCGTGAGGAACCCAAATGCCTTCTTTTTGAACATTTCCCAGTTTCTCTAGATAGCGATGAGTATTCAATCGTGATGTCCCGACCTTCTTGGATAATTGATCGATGGTCATCGTCGGATCTGCATCAATTTCCGCCTTCAGGACTGCTTCATCCACTCGACTGCGCCGTCCACTTCGAGGCTCATCTTTCAAATCGAGATTGCCCGAGCGAAATTTTCTGAACCATCGTTGGCACTTTCTTACGTCCAGTATATCACCGTAAATCTCACAAATGAATTCCATTGCTTCTGTTGCAGCTTTTTTTGAATGGAACAAAAACAGCATACAGTTTCCTAAATGTGTTTCCGAAGGACACATCTCTGCCATTTTTTGTAGATGGGGTAGAATTGTTTTTTTTTGTTTTAAAGACAGGTATAGAATCACAGAGAAGAGAAAAACAATAACACACGTCTTTACTGGGCAACAGACCCAAACACACATATTACATAGTCAAAGTTGTATATTAAAAAAACGACATTAATTCCGGGATTACCTAATATATATCACCTTATATCAATTGAAAATAAATCAAAATAATTATCCTTACAGAGTTTCTAGCACGTGAGCTTTGTGAGAATTAAAACTAATGCAAATGTATTGCAGGGCATTCTTAACCCATGTTGTTACATCATTATATTAGAAACATATTGTTACTTATTTTGAGAAGTAAAACGACGTAACGACACTTTTAGACCAACGATAGATTGCTTTATTAAGCAATATTATAGAAAACGTGTAATTATATTTAACGTCTTTCCTGTGACGTAGCTTGTGGTTCAAATATTCGTTTCATCTCAATATTCGAAACCAGTTCAGTTAATTCCGACCTAGTTGCTTTGCATTTCTCGTGCGGCATCGCCAAACCCAAGGATATGAATTTTCGGCTTAATTTGTTATCTAACGAAGTGGATTTATACATTTTTCTCGGGAAAAATCTCGCATACGTGACTCGAATAAGGGTTGTCATAAATATTCTATTACAGTGACATACATATAAATAAATAAGACACATATTTGTATAACTTCCGCAGATTGTTTACTGTGATTGAAATTGTCTTTGGTATAGCGCGGTTTAAAGGATCAGGTCCATTTACTTTTAAAGTGTTTTGCTTCCATTCGACTAAAGTTAACAGAAAGCATTTGAAGTGGAATTTAAACAAGGGCTGTGGAGTCGGAGTCGGAAATTTTGAAAAGTTTGAACTTTTTATTTTTGCATATAATATGTAAAATTTGGCTATTGGTCGGATTGCTAAGGTTGATATTTAATTGAATACACATCAATAGGAAAATTAGGCAAGAAAAAGTGACGATATTCAACTTGTTTAGTCGGAGTCGTGTTTTTGGTCGATGTCGGAGTCGGAGTCGAGGTTTTGGTAAATGATGGAGTCGGAGTCGGACTTTTTTTTACCGACTCCACAGCCTGATTTTAACATAAATAAATAATCACCAACTACAATAATTATGCTTGAAATATATTTTTTTTAACCATGTCCGCTCCCAACTTGGAGCAGATGGATTCCTCACGGATTTTACCTCAACATTATGTTTTTTCTACTAGAACTACTTGTTGCTCAGTTGCCAACCTCTCTTTTTCGAAAATACTGAAGATAGAAAGGATACGAGGACTAAGACAGGGTTAGTTGTTAGCTAATCACTGTCACTATGCATCGGTCTTTGGGATCGGAAAGGTGGGAAGGGTTTTTTAACAACACAAACACCCATCGCCTCTAAACAGAATCGATTTATCGACTAAAATCGGCTCGTATCAGGAATCGAAACTGGGCGGTCCGAAACGGTACCCAACGACGTTGGCCACTGCACCACGGACCGGGTATTGATAGAAAATATAGGGGAAACACTTCAAGTACACTAAAACCTCGATATAACGGACCTCTATTTAACGATCTTTGGATATAACAGAGAAAAAATCCGGTCAAATGTAAAAAAATTAAGAACATCCTGTTAATATTATACATGCTTAAATTCAAGTGTCACCGCATGAAAACAATTTTTAAATACCATGATATTCACGTCATATGTCTAGCACTAGAGTCTGAGACATAATGCCGTCCTACTCGCAGATTGCACCTAGCCGGAGCGAGAAAAAGTTTTTTGATTTATTTCAAACCTATTATTATATAACGGACTTTCGGCTTTAAGGGACACCCCCTCCCTCCAATTATTCCGTTATATCGAGGTTGTACTGTACTCTGAAAAAAGAAGTCGTTCACACATTGTATCATATATATATATTTTTTTTAACCATGTCCGCTCCCAACATTGAGCATATGGACTCCCAACGGAGTTTATTTCAAAATATATTTTTTCTACGAGAACTGCTTGTTACTCAGTTGCTCAACCTTTCTTTTTCGAAGAGAGAAGGGATGGAAAGGATACGAGGACTAGGACAGGACTAGTGATTAGTTAATCGCTGTCACTATGCGTCGCTCTTTTGGGATCGGAAAGGTGGGAAGGTATTTTCAACAACACGAACAGATTTATCGACTGAAAAAATCCGCTCATACCGGGAATCGAACCCGGGCGATTCGGCACACAAGCCAACGCCGTTGACACTGCGCCACGGACCGGACTAATATTACAATAGTAATCAATTTAATGCTAATTTCAAACAGACATTGAACACACTATTTAATAAAATAAGATAGTTCCTTTTTACTCCTTTAATTAAATAAGGTATTCCATTTTTACCACTGTGTAATCATTTATTCTCCGCGTAATATGCGTATGTCATATTTTTTTGTCTGATAACCCTACTCCAAATTGAATCCCCTTGTTACGTGAAGGTACAATCTCCCGGATCACCAAACATCGTATAGCAAAATTATACGATTGTGAATGTGAATCGTTACGTTTTGTCCTGCAAAGCTGACTGTAAAATAATAAACTTTTAACCGCTTCCGGGGTGATATTTTTTGGCACGGTACAGCGGAATTCATGATTTTAAAGACGGTGTGAAATTCCGGGCAATCACGCAAATACGCGTAAATAATATTCGAACCATTTTGAACCAGAAAATACATGTTTTCATTATTTACGTAAGAATAGCAGCTAAATACGTAAGGCTAGAAGACAATTTAATATATAAAAATCAATATTTGTTTTTCAATCAATAATGTTTGTTTGTTCGCACCCTTTGAGCTGTTATACCGTTCATCCGATCGCAATTTTGTCATATTTTATACCGTTAATTTTGACAACTTATTGTTACACTTGCGCAAAGGCTATATACATGTAGGTGGCGCGTGTGTGTCGTTCCATAAACAATCGTCAAAAGACAAACAGCAAACGTCAAACGGCAAATTCCATCGATACCGATCAGTGTTATTCAAAATAAATCGAAATTATTTATCTAAAATATTGTGCATCCGAAAGCACTTCAATAAACACAAACACATTCTTTCTTTGAGTGGCATTGCAACGTTTGAAGGGTGCCGGCTAGTAACTATAAAAATTTGCCTGGAAAGCGGTTAATAAAAATAGGAGCATATAGTCTCAACATTGTGTTCAGTGATGTCACCAGCGGGTGCAAAATTCCTGCAGCGATCCTTTTGTAATGTCCTATACACCGTGTTCTCATTTCTAATCAACCATTAGGCACATAAAATCAATAAATAATATTGATTGAATTCTAATTTCCAATGAAAATACGATTTTAAAATTATTTGGGAAAATTTTCAAATTAATTGAAACGTAATTTATTGTATTTTGCAATATTTGCGATGGTTTTCGTGGCGTCCGTAAGCGCTGGCCACCAGTGGTCTTACGGTACTGTAAGCGGTTAAAAAAAAAAAAAAAAAAACATTTTTGCGAGATTAAAAAGAATGATTATGTAGCTTGGAATAGGTTTATTATTTATAACAAATAAAACAATTTTTTTTCTCCTTCCAAATATAATATTGTAAAGATCAGGAACAGTATTTAAATTTAATGAAGTATTTTTAACTGATCATGATAAAAAAAAATGTGTTTGTTTTATTTAAATTAATTCCTTTCCACTAGTTAACCTTTCAGACGCCACGGCGTTCAAGCACGTAAACGTCACTACGAGATTATTAATCAATACATATAATCGTTTTTAACGAAACCTTGTCATGTGATAACAAATTCGATATGTTATGCCGATCTCATTTTATTTGATATCGAGTGAAACGATGTCACTTTGCCACTGTGCTATAAGGAAGTTCGTTCAATTGACATAATGAGCGAGAAGACAACACAAATACATATAGACATGTTTTAGCGAGCGTTTTATATTACTACTCAATTCCGTGCTACCGAAATCAGTTTCACTTTGGCGAAACCCAGGTCGTTAGCGACAAAACTCATCGAAAAGTACAAAATTCAAAAACGATTCAAATTTTATCATATTTATTTTTTGTTGCGGCATTTTTTCATTTTTCTTTGAATTTCTTATTGTATTTTCCGGGTGTTTAAAAGTCGACGGTTGTAAACGGTGGCGTCTAAAAGGTTAACACATTAATACAGTCAACCTTGCTATAGCGGACCCTTCTGTAGAGCTTTTTGCTACATACGTCGGCTTTTCGTACAAGGCACGTGTCACTTCCTTCAAACTAAACAATTATGTATAATTTTACTAAAAATATAGAAATTGGAAAAATGTTTGATTTTCCTCAAATCACAAAATAAAGAGTACTCCCTATCCTCCCGCTATATCAGGGCTGACTGTAGTGGCATTTTTTTGTTGATTTACTGTGAATATAATTCTTGGGTGTAGGGACATACAGGCGAAACTACAAAAACAACGAACTGAGATAAATGGCAAAACAGTTTTCAATGTTATACTTTGTTCTTACGGATTTGCAGAAAAGCCAAGCAATATCTGGCAAACCGCTCTTCGTACAAATTTCATATTTTTATATCTTATATAACTGCATTTGAGCATGATATTGCCATATTTAACTCAAAACAGCCATTATTGAGTTAAATATGTTTCGCCCGTATGTCCCTACACCCACGAGTATGTAATGTATTTGAACAATGCTTGATGTTTAGCTTCATTTGTCTGTGTAAATGTTTTTATTCAAAACTTCATCATTCCGACTTGACGCTTTTTCCGAGCGTCAGTCAGAACGACGACAATTAACAGGTCTTCTTATTTTAACAGGTGGCAAAAGGGTAAACTTCTCCTCCTCGCATCCCTTTCTGCGTGGATAGTGTTCACTCTGCCGCTAGGCTTCATCCAGCCTCCGGCCACCAGCTGCCTGACGAAGCTGAACGCGACCGATTACGAGCTCAGGAACCCTGAGATCAATCCCCAAATCCTCAGGAAGAGGTCCATACCTGACGACATCCCGCTATACTTGATGGACAGCAAGGATTTTCCTCAAGCACAGTGAGTAAATGATCAATATTGAATTTTAGGCTGTAGTTTTGTAATTCAATCACCAAATAACTTCAGTCAGTTTATATATTAATCGCTGCCATTTATCACTTTTTTTGTTTTTTAAACCCTGCAGTATGTAAATATTTTTAATTTGCTACTTGTGAATAAAGTACATAAAATGTCATAAATCATATCATAAGCTCACATCTGTTGTTCCTATTCACCCATATCTTGCCTCGAGTTAATATGAATCATATTCGTCCTGTATCTCAAACCATATGTAATGCCATCAACAATTATTTTTATTCCATTCACATTTTTAACCTGTTTAAATTATTTGTGACCTAATAGCGTTGAAAAATAACAGCTTTTGTAATGTTCTCAATTACGCATAAATCAAAACTTTAACATTCGTTCACAAATGTCATTGCATCAAAACATTTCTTTTTTATTGATTGTATTGCCATTTACTTGGTAGCACCCCATTCTAACACGTTGAAAAAATAGCAAAAACTATTAAATTCTGACGAAGGCGCAAATTGAAATATCTACCGACATGTCACGTTTGACTGTCACTTGTTGGTGGAAAGATCTTACTAAAATAAATAAAACAAATTATTTAGTTCTATGTGCATATTTATTTTGATAATGATCAGGACCGGTTTCGCTCATCGCCAGTATTGTCAATTGAGTCAATCGGTTTATCAAAATCATGTGGAAATATTACTGTTTAACGTGCTTTATTTAGTATATAATATTTTTAGACCTAAAATGCTTTGCTGTTTTTTCACCGTGTCATTCGTTTTTTTCATTCGCTGATAAATATTGATGGAAATTTTCTATTTTTCATTTTCAGCATTTTATCCCGATCGTCCCGCTCAGTTAAGCCCCACAATATCGCAGGCCAGTCCCCTGTCGATGTCCGATACGCATCCAACTACAAAGACGCCGACCACAAGGGATGGGTTTCGCCAATATTCTCATCTATCGTCTACAGAACTCAGGACATACAGAAAGCGTTTCTTCTTCTTCTCTTGCTAGTCATCATAGGGGAGTTCTTTAGTGCGCCTGCTATAACCCTGGCCGACTCTGCAGTCATAACTTTGCTTGGAGAAGACGCCGATCGTTATGGACATCAGAGAATGTTTGGCTCCCTTGGATGGGGCTTGGCTATGTTCTTCGTTGGTATTGCTCTTGACCATTCTACCGCATTCCCTGATCACCCATGTGGACCTGAAAAGCAGGAGAAGAACTACACCATTTGCTTCGCCACATTTTCCGTACTCATGGGGGCTGCACTAATAACTGCCACGCAGGTAAAAAAGCTCTTAATCATCCGTTTACCTTTTCTTCTACTTTTGTTAAGTCGTTGATCCTTGTTTAGCAATTATCATGATGTTTAAACAGCCCAAGAATTTTACCCAAAATTTTCAATTGGCAAAATGCCATTTGCAAGAAAACTTGATGCTTACGAATGCGAATACCAAATGTTCGTGTATAAAATACCAAATATCGTTATCATAAAATACTATATTTATTAAATGATTATAATTTAAAATTCCGTGATGCAGTGGTCATCATCGTTGGCTTCCATGGCGGACTTCATTGGGCTTAAGCAACAGTGCAAGCAGCTTTCTTATCGATTCTGTTCAAAGGCACAGCTATTAGCGTTGTCTAATAATTCTTGACCACCGTCTCAACCCTGTAAGCCATAGGTTTCCAACCATTTTGGGATGGTGACCCCTTTTTATGAAAGCCATTTGACCCGTGACCCCCAAGGTCAAATTGAAAAAGTCATTTTCATAAAGTAGTTTAAAAAAATCAACGAAATGCATTAAAGTGGATATTTTTTTAGTTGACTGTATAAATAGGTAACCCCACAGAAATTCCGTGTTATAAGCATAGCATAGAAAGAGCGACAATCTTGTCACTAGTCCTGTCTTAGCCTGATCCTTATAATCTCTACTCTCATCGAACTGAATAGAGGTTAAGCGAGTAAGAACCAGATCTTGTATAAGAAATATGTTGATATACTTCATTCCTTCGTAACTCATTCAAATGATTCTGATGTATGATGAATAGGGCTTCATAAGTCATGAGCTTCCTTGCGAATTGCATCCTTTATTAAGATATTTCGTAATGTTTATGGTGTTAAGCAAGTGGGACACTCTTGGAAAGGTTCACCATAATATGTTTTTATTCATATTTGCAAATGTCTGGCATTGAATAAAAATAACTAACTCAAAGATTTCACAGAAGTTCACAGCAGCACGAACTTCTTGCGTAATAATTAAAACAATTTGACGTTTACAGATCAACTTCAAGTATGACTATCCTTCAGTAGATGTTGAAATCCAAGCCGCTCGTTCTCCACCCACTGAGGAGGAGCGACTTCAAAGCCAGCTCGCAGCCCAGCTTAATCTTCCAGGACTTGACACTTCAGCTGCGGGCCAAAATGATGCCAAACCGATTGCTCAGGTTTGTTTAATCAATTTAATGAAGAAGATTATAAATTATCATCAATAATTACAAATAGTTGTTACGTTAAAAGGCCGTCTCTTTTCATGAAAATGACGACAAATAAATTGAATAAAAAAACAGTTACTGGGGGGTATCTTGCTTCCAATGTGATGGTTGCTCTCGCGCACTTTCAACACACGCACTGTGTACAATAAACGAAAACCCTTGATAGTGTTCGTGAGAACAACCTTGCTTTGTGCATGTGTATCTCATTTCAAATAAAAATATGACTCATCTCACGTGAGACTACCAGGGTTGTCGTTTCATTGTGACAGTCAGACAGACAGCATCCGTCCAAGGCATTCGGTGAAGGAACTAAGGGTCAGGATGGGAAAACAGGTATCTCTTGAAGAAAAGATTTAGTTCGGTATTATATGGGCCGTTACTCTATCATAGAATCGGCTAGTTTATTTTAACTCAAGAATGTCAATTACAGAAAACAATTATAGAAAACACAGTAACGAATTTAAGAAGTTACATTAGAGCGCAGGACCAAAACGAGGACATTGAGATTCTCCTGCACTTCGAGGAGCAAGAGCGATTTGACTGTCAACTTTAGATGATTGAAAATGACGCGAATTTCGTTTAAAAATCGGTGAATTTAGGTCCAAGATTTGAAAAGGCGAGGATGAGTCATCGCATTGCGCTTCGAACACCGGCTACCAAATAACTGCCCATGCGTCTCGCCTTACGTCTAGACGTCGTTTTATGGACGTTAATAACATGATTTTGTTAACTTTAACGTGAATTTATTCGCGTTATAGTAATCGTGTTGGTCTTAACTCATTGATTGAGGTGATAATAAGATCACCTGAGTTCGTTCTGAATATGGAAATTTAGAGATTCGTCCTCGAATATCTTAAAGGAGTCAAAAGGAGGAAAGACAGAACTCAAAAAAGGCAGATGTTGGTCACCTTATTATATGGAGAGAATAAAATATAATTGTGTTTTTTTTTCATAATTCCAGACAAAGATGTTCGCACAGACTACTCGCGAGATGCCGGAATGGGTGACAGTTCTGAAGCAGTTCAAAAACTTGAAGTGCGCCAGCTTTCTTTTCGTCGCTTGGTTCATGGGCTTTGGAATCGGTCTGATCTTCACATTCCTCTTCTGGCATCTCCAGGATTATGGAGGCTCACCAACTCTATTCGGTGTGGCGTCAGTCATCAATCACATCTCCGAGATCTTCGCTTACTTCTTCAGTTTCAAGCTGATCACGCAAATGGGCCACGTCAAGGTCAGCTACAAGTCTTTGAAATTTTTGCTTAAAGCTTTTGCTTGA
The DNA here is from genome assembly GCA_028554975.1 of Himalopsyche kuldschensis. Classification (NCBI taxonomy): domain Eukaryota; kingdom Metazoa; phylum Arthropoda; class Insecta; order Trichoptera; family Rhyacophilidae; genus Himalopsyche; species Himalopsyche kuldschensis. Next base: position 18,736,575 of record JAHFWI010000010.1, on the reverse strand, counting down.
GATGCAATCAATCAGGAATGGGTTAGTCCTATTACCCCCTCCTTGCTTCCCGTAAAAAGGAAAAATCCCTAAAACAACATTTTGTAATTTATCATTTTAAAATATTAGAATCAACTTGCTTTACAACTTAAGCAAACTTTGCGATAGTAGATCCGAAGATGCCTCTGAAAGAGGTGAAAAACGTATCACAATACATGGAATAATCAGAGCTATTTAAAATTTTATACTAAAAGGAACTTCCACAAAGTTACCGCCGAATCCATCAAAAGTATCGATAAACGTATTTGCTTTAAAAAATCACTGAAGATAAAAATGAAAAATATTTATCTCAAGTCAATAACTCGACGCCACATATATTTCAAAACATACTTTATGCTAATCAATTGCTCTTAAAAGATAGTGTGAACCTAAAACTCATCATGTATTTGTATTAATGGTTTCAAAACTTATATCATTACAAAACTTTTTAGTAAAAATAAAAAATAATCATTATTGATTGAGTAGGCATTTACTTGTTAGTAGTTCTGACGAAGGCGTAAGCCGAAATAGCTATCAACAAATATATAAAATAATTTATGTAGAACTAAAATACATTGTTATTTTTCTTACCGTATAATAATCATTATCATTCAGGTTCTCTGCATCGGTTTGGTTGGCAACATTCTTCGATTCCTCTACATCTCTTGGCTCCGCAATCCTTGGTGGGTCCTCCCATTCGAGTTCATCCAAGGAGTCACCCATGCAGCCGTGTGGGCAGCTTGCTGCTCATATATCGCCCATTGCACTCCACCGGGGCTTAGGGCATCAGCTCAAGGTGTGCTGCAGGGTATTCATCATGGACTGGGGCGTGGATGTGGTGCTGTATTTGGTAAGATATTTCTTTTTAACCTAACTTTTTGAATGCTTTCATTTTGTTTCTTTTTTAACTTCATTCATTTTGGTGACGATACATTTTGTTTTTGTATCCATAGATTAAATTTGCTCAACAACTGATTTTTGAAAGTATTAATATTGATTGCTTAACCAGGACAGATATGTATTAAAAAAATCTTTAATACACACATATAACTTATATTATCATCAATCCACTGAACTATATCGAATTGGACAAATAAAAACAATTAATATTTTAATTTGATTCGGCATTTTAGGTGGTATATTTGTGAGCTATTTCGGAACGACTGCCACTTTCCGAGGATACGGAATCATTTGCATCATTGTTCTCGCTGGCTTCATCTTCATCAACTTCTACCGCAAAGATACTGGATTTGTCTCTGATCTGCCAGTCAGTGAAGACCCTCATCAAGTAAGATAATAGATACATGTCGGTGTTTTAGTTTTAAAATAATGCAAGATCGATCAATCAATGAGTAAGGTCATATTTATGCCGTGTATTTTCATTATCTTGAAAGGACGATTCTTTGGCTTTCTGATTACTTTGATAAATATAAAAGTATTCTGATGTGTTTGTTGTTTTAAGGTTTAGTTGAGATATAAACAAGAAATTGGTTTTAATAGATACATAGTGAACTATCCTCGTATCCACTTCATCTATTGACTTGTCTCTTTGACACATAACATTAGGTACCGTAAAACGGGGTGAATACAGACACTTTTTACCCTTCACGACTATGTATCTTCATACCTACACAACATAATTCAAATATGAATGGCTCGAAACTTGTTTCTATGGTCCTAATACACATTCATTACAATATTTTTCAAATATTTACTATCGTTATTAAGACACAGTCAATTTTATTCGATGTCTCTATTCACATTGAAATGGGGTGAATAGAAACGAGAGAGGGTAAATAGAGTCTTGGCAGTTGAATAGAGACAAAACAACAGATTGTAATGATTGGAATATATGAACCGTTTTACGGTACTTATTAACTAAAAAAACATGATTTCATTTAATTTTCGTGCAATAAAAGAGAAGTTTATAAGGGGTCAAAAAGTAAGGATGCACTGTCATCAAACTTAAACACGTTTGTTTCAATTTTACCCAACCATTTAGATGGTTTGGTTTTGTTATTCGAGAGATATTATAGTCATTGTAAAGAATTATATATAAATAATTAAAAAATACATTGGATACTTCAATCTTCGTTTTTGTCTCTATTCACCCGGCAGTTTCTATTCACCCCGTTTTACGGTACATAATATTTTGTACCTAATGGCATTCATAACTAAAAACCAGCAAAAATTGGGTTAAATTTCTTTTACTCTTGAGGTCAAATGGTTATTGACGTTTTTACTGTAACAGTTTCATCAACATGTCGTACTAACCGTCTCACCTACAAGTATTATCAAATACAACTGCTCATGGCCACAAATGATATTATATACAGTAGAACCTCGATTATCCGGATTGGTCAAAAATAAATTTTAAAAAATTACAAATTTGCTGATATGCACGTGGCGAATCGCGTCACTATTTACGTACGTACGTGATGGAATGCAGTCTAAATATTTTGATCGTTGCATTTGTTCTAACAATAAGTCCTGTGTAAAATATGGGTCAGTCATCGTCCAAATTCGATACGCATTTAACGTTTGTTTCTTGAAAAATTGATCACAATTTAAATATTTATTTTTAATATTACCGATATGTTGACGAAAAGAATACGTGTCGTAGTTTCATTAAAAGACAAATTGGATATAATCGATGCTTTGACACGGGGTGAATTGGAACGTTTTTTGTCTAATAAATATGGTGTCGGAACGTCAACGATCTCGGATAAAAAAGAACAAAGGGAAAAAATATTGAAGTTTACCAATTGTTTAATGTCATTGAAAACATCACGAAATGAAGAAACGATCCTGAAGATTCCACCTTTTTAATGATCAAAAAATAACGACCAGAAATTCATGTCCAGATAACAAGATCAAGAATTACGTGAAAAGAATATTTTTCAATACAAGATTAAATGGAGATCCCACCTTCAAAGCAAGCTCGGGCTGGCTTGAAAAATTCAAAGGACGACATGCTATCAGGGAACTTCAAGAAGAGTGCTTTTCAAGACAACATACGTGTCTTAAAAGTATTCGTGATTTGGCAGCATCGAAAAGAAAAGCTAGTTAGGGTTAGATAGGGTTCTAAAAAATTTTAGAACAGCCAAATAAGCCAATATTTGTGATGATTTTTACCAGGTCAAGCAGACATCGATAAATGATTTTTCTATAAAAAATAACTTATTATTAAAGCTATGTATTAATCTAAAGAAATAAAAATGATTTATACTGAATGTATTTATTTTTTCCTGTCAATTATTATTTTTTCGATTATCCGGATTTGTCCTTATCCGGACTACTTCATCCCCAATCAGTCCGGATAATCGAGGTTCTACTGTACTAGTATATAGTACTCCTTGTATATGTTTTCACATAAAAATATTCATCATCTGTGTTTGATCATTGCAGGTTGCTGAGGAAACTGCCCACCTGGCCCCGCATGGAGTTCCTAGCAATCCCTTACCTCGCGCCCTCTCTTCCAGTCGTTTATCGGATATGGGTAATCAGGAATACGGATCCACCAGGTCACAGCCGGCTGGGCCAAGCCTTAATGTACCTGGCGCGGCTGCACCTCAGCCGACTAATCCATTCAGGCAAGAGCCTGCCCCTACTAACGAGTATGGCTCTTATAGATAAGGTATATATATTTTTTAACACTTTTGATGCTTTCGCAATATGAAAAATAACGATTTGTAAACAAAGCATTATTAGCACTATGTTAACGGACCCTTTTAATTACTTTGGTAACTAACGTGCCATATCACATTTGATGGCCAATTAATAAAAACATAAATTTTTGCACTTCGTAACCATTGTATGTATGTAATATAAATTCAATATACATATATAAATCAGTAAGTAATAATTGTTAGTATTTCACAAGTATATATGTTACAACGAAAGTGTATTATCAGGGATAATATATTATCACTGGTATTTCAGTGAAAGCATATTCTATATCACTCGCAAGAATATATTATCACTGGCACTTGTTAGTAAAATCATAATGAAATTAAATTTTACAGCTGTCAAATTCCACCTTGACAGTTTGAATTGACGTCTCTTGCAGGCCAGTGTTGCCAGTACGAATAAAAAATATTAAACGCCTCATTCACATCGCGATGTTCATAGATCATATAAAAACTTATATGTGGAGCTCGTGGTTGCGTGTCAATGCTGTTGGCTTCGGTTGCGGATCACTCGGACTCAAATCCCAGCCTAGCCAGTTTCAGTTTTCATTTGAATTATTGATTCCTGTTCGAAGACATGGATGTCCGGATTAATTCCTCCCATCGGATCCTAGAAACAGGACGCAGCGAGAGCGATTACCCAACCACTAGTCATGTCTTAGTCGTGTCTTTTTTATCCCAATTATCACCGAAAAGGGAAGGCTGAACAACTGACTAACAATCAGTTCTCTTAAAAAGCTTATGTTTCGATAAAATCCATAAGACCACATGCTTCAAATTGGAAGCTGACATGATGGACTATATATATTATACTGATAAAGATCATGACAATGCCCGCATGAGAATATATGTGGATGTGGTTATATTTAATTTGCCTTAATTTATTTAAGTACTGCTGACTAAGAAATGACGGTTAAAACCTTAAAAGTGTATATGTTACAGTGAAACTGTATTCTCAGTGAAAATGTATCAAGTAATAGATTTGTATGACAACATGATTTCACTGGTCACGATCATTGAAATTATTGGCCCAAGTCGATGAATTGCCGGTGTAAAATTTTGGTTTGATTCAATAAAACAAAATCAGCAAGAAGTCCCTTTCATAAAAAGAGTACCAAAGAAAAACACAGACAAACATTGGGCTGAAGATAGGGCGGTCAAATTTGATTTCAATGACAGTTTGGAGAATAATATATTTTCACTGAGAATACAGTTTCACAGTAACATATACATATCTTATATTATATAGTTGTGACCTTTATTATCACATATACATATGTGTACTTACTGTGCAATATATTTTATTTTCAGGGAAGTTCTCTATTCACCCACGAAACTCATGAAGACCTGGTAAAAATCATCACAAATATTGGCTTATTTGGCTGTTCTAAAATTTTTTAGAACCCTATCTAACGCAACATCTGTTATTATACATTATATTATTGTACTTGTTAAGAAAAAGATATAAAAAAATGACTTTATTATTTGATAACCTAGAGCAGGGGGTGGCGTGTTATATTATAGGGTATGTAAAAATGAAAGCACGATAGTTCCAAATATGAAAAAACGATAGAGCTAAATAAATTATCTTAAACTGCTAGGTAGTCTAATTAAGGAATAATATTTATTTACATATTATACTGTAACTTACTATATAAAAAAAATATATGTAAAGTCTTTGCCTATTGGTATATTCAAATTATTTGACATTGTGAGAGAAGGGCTTATTGATTATTTTAATAGTTTCAATGGCAGTGGTGGATTACCCCATAAGCGCAAGAGGCATCATAGGTCTTTGGGCCTCCAAATCTTGGGGCCTCAAAAATATTGTTGACACATATACACCTTACTTTGACAATGTTTTGAGATATGAGCGTTTGAAGTTTCGATTGATTAAAATTCACTTGTAACAATGAGCAAGTAAAAATGTTTCCAATTACTTATTTTAAGCATATTTATTCACAATTCTTGCTGAGAAGTAATGATCTTAGAGATCTAATGATGACAATATTAGAACTTTGTCAAATAAATTTAGCAAAAAAAGTGTACTCGGGAATTCCGCTAACTCCGTTATTCAACCATAGATAATTTTGAAATTCATAGATAGGAATGCGCGGTAAAAAGAAGCTTTTCCGACGAAACGGTAATTTTAGGCAAAAATGTAAATTATAAACTCTTCAAAGTAAGGTAACGACATGTATTTGGCAAAGAACATACCACGATGCCACACCGAAAAAATCGGAGGAATATCGAATGACCGATGTACTTTATTCATTTTAAATTGCGTCTAGTGAACTGCGGGGAATACCGTACATTCTTCAAATTAAAGTTTGGATAAACGACTGAACATTAATCACAAAATATTTGTGATAAGTTTAATCTCGTCTTGCAACGCTTTTATTTAAATTCGAAAAAGAAGGCCTCCAAAATTATATTGCGCTTGGGGCCTCTGAAGTGCTTAATCCGCCACTTTTCAATGGACGAATCAAATGATGTTTATGCTTCTCATCTTCCCAAGATCTCATAAATTATTTCTGTGTTTAGTAAAAGGTATATTTTGCTACTTATGTATATTATACATAATAATATAATGTCATATCGTATAATACAAATTTAAAAACAAATAATTCATTTTATAATGTTATTGTTATTATGGAACAAAATCAATATTGACTTTAAAGTTCTTCAAAGTAAATGCAAATTAAATCAATTATAATATGAATTAATGACAGCATATTATTTCTGAAATGAAGTGGGGTTTACAAAAACTATCAATCTTTTATACATGTAATTTGCAAAAAATTAGCGAATCTTTTTGGCACCTTAAAAGAAAATTTAGCCTATACATAAACATATAATTAATAAGAAAATTATCTCACAAAACAAGCAACAGTTTTAATTTTACTTTCTGTATATATAATAATATAAAATACTCTTATACTAAATTCATCTTTAATGTTAAGTTTTTTTTATGTTTGTTACGTTTTTATCTTAACCTGTCAAATAGATAAATAAAAAAAACAATCTATTAAACATATGCATAGATAAATGTTGTTACTTGTATATACATAATCAATATCTTACCTTCAATTTATGCCAGTATTGACTATATAAAAATATATTTAAACATTGCATAGTAGTTTTTCTAAGTGTTGTACAACTGTAAATATTATTATATTGTACAAAACTCTATCGGTTATACATTTCAATTTATGTTGTATATTTTTATTTAATGTGGAATATTCAATTGAACCAGTATTGATTTGTAAATTACTATTAAAATAAATGTATATTATGTATTGTTTATTTGTAATCTAGTAAAAAAACACACATACAGTCTCTTGGTGCACTGTGCGCATTGAATGAATGTTGACAGGTGTATATCACCTGGTATTTATAATAATTGTTACATTGAAAAATTAACGATTGTTTGTAATAAAGCCGTTTTATTTAGTTACTTACAAGTCCTTGTTGATAATAAAAACAAAATAATCAATAACATGATTGTTCTGATAAAAATAGTAACACATTTTTAGTTCTTATCCCACATAAAATTTATTGGATCAGGATCGGTTTCGCTCATGGCGAGTATTATCAACTAACTGATCAATCAACTAATCAGTTGATAATGCTCGCCATGAGCGAAACCGGTCCTGATCCGATAAATTGAATGTGGAATAAGTACTAAAATTGTGTTATTATTTTTGTTATAATCTCATTCCACCAAGTATTGACAGTGAACACCTTAAAAGTGATAAATAACTCAAATCATGATTTAAAAATTTTTACCACAATGGTAATGGTAAATAATATAAATGAGCAAATAATTGATAAGATATACCGCTTATTTTTGCAATAATAATCAATTTTGGGCAAACAATGGATTGTGTGAAAGGGTCAAAATACGCGTCTCTTCTTCTTAAATTTATTCCCAAAACACACAATAGAGCAACTAAAAAATGTTACCTTATCTAATTTAGAATGTTGACTGAAGGAGCTTGATGGAATTTCAAGATTAAATTTGAATCATTGGAATTTTGTACTTTTTTCAATTGACAAGCTCAATTCAAGTTCATTCGTGTACTCGAAATGCCTAAAGATACCGAAAGGCGAAACCCAGGTAGTCGAAAGGCGAAACCCAGGACAAAGCTTGTCTGACAGTTCAGATATAAGATCAGTATCAAAATACACGTCTAGTGTAAGGCGAAACCCGGGTCATTTGCGTCAAAACTTGTCTGACAGTACTGAGACAAGATAGGTATCTTTTCAGTTCCAGTTCATTCGTGCACTTGTATTGCCTGCAGATGCCAAAAGGAGAAACCCAGGTCGTTGGTGAAAAAACTCATGGAAAACTACAAAATTCAAACGATACAAATTTGTTACTTTATCGATATGCAATATTTTATGAAATATCTGTTGACTATGAAACAGAATTTAGACAAAAGTAATAATATAGCTTCATATCAGTGGATTTAATAAAATATTTATTATGCTTAGTGTATTTTAAAATATTAAATAAATCATTTGTAAAAAAATTGTCCAAATTATTGGTCATTTGTTTATATTGTTATCGTTACTTTTTTATTTATAAAAAGTTACTTTTCACAGAAGCCTCTAACATTATTTGCTTGGATTGGCTCTATCTTCCTAAATAATTCATTTTGCATATCAGTCAGTGTGATTGTTAGTCATAAGCAAAGTATTATTTACAATAATGTAATTTTATTTTTGAGAGTGTAAAGTGAAATAAAAGAAATGTATTTATTTTAGTTATTGATTGACAAATCGGTCCAGATTATTGAAGCATGAGAGAACATTTGATAAAAAAAACTAATTAATTAGTTTATTGTAAATTAATTAACTGAGGTTTCAATCTACCTACATATATTCCTCCTAGCTACGGCCCTGTAGTAAACTTTTGATGAACAATCTCTCACGAGTTTGGAAATATCACATTAATAGTAGAATCCTAATTATCTTTGTATATTTTTTATATATATGAATAATGCAAAATATTTCAATGGTCAAATACAAAACTGAAGTTTACCCATTTAAAGTGACAGAACATTGTCATATTTCAGTTGTTGTTATCTGTCACTTCTTGGTGGAAAGTCATTATTCAAATAAATACAATACATGTATAGTATTACTTCCTTATAAATTCTGATAAAGATCAGTACCAGTTTTGCTATTGGTGGGCATTATCAACATTGCAGACTTGATCAGTTGTAGTACTATAAAATGTGTTTTAAAACAATTCATAGTTCAACTATGCATGTGTTTTATAAGATTTAAACTGCTTTATTGAAAACAATTTGAGGATGTGGGTACATGAGATTAAAATATTACATTTTTTTCTTTTTCTAGTGCTGTTTTCTAAGCATAATTTTAAAATTTCCCAGCATATATTTTTTAGTTTTTGACACAAAGAAAATTTTCCAAAATTCCTCAATAAATTAATATACAACATTAAATTCGTAACTATAAACTTCTTGAAAAAATATTATCATGGAGTGTTCCTGGTTTTTTTTTACCTATAACACGAATATTTAAATTAGATGAAAGCTATTTTATTGATCGCTGACATGGCTAATGAGTAATGTAATGATTTAGTTAGGTTTTAAATTTGTTGTATTTAAACTAAGCTACTATCAAAAAAATACAATGAAAATTATTAACTAAATATTGTTGTAAATTTTAGATATCAAATGGCCGGACGATGCAATTACCACCAAAGGTATGTAAAAATAAATTTAATATAGTTCTCTCCAGTGAAATAATTGTTGAATAATATTCGGTAGATATGGTAGCTTGCTAATACTGTATTACCAAATTATAAAAAAAAAAGATTATCAACACAAAATTATTATAAAGAATATCTTTTTCAGAATGTGTCATTTCTTTTTTAATCATATTCAAATGAAAATAAAAATAAAAATTAACTGACACAATGATAATTTTCTAAAAAATATTAGCATTTGTAATGGGATTTTATATCTAATATATATTTACGATGCACCATCATGGCAGATGAGTACATTAGCGAAGCAATGTTTGCGCTCACGTTATTACAATATAATATATTTATATAATTCTTCAAAATGATAAAATATGGTAATGTAATGAATTGGATGAGATGTGGATGGATTCAAAATTAGCGCTCTCCTGTGACGACGAGGGAGAAAGTGACGTCCACGTTCCAATTGGTCACTCATGCTCAAGGACTAATAACGTCTGACGTTTTTGATTGAATGCACGTGCCTAGCGATTGACAATGATGGGAACATTTTATTTACTTATTTACACAATTTTTTGCCAGATTAACGAAATATTCACAATCCAACTGTTATATTTCTTACCGGTCCACAGATGGGAAAAGGTTTGTGAAACATTTGCTAATCGTAAGCCAGGAGTATTCGTCTGCCAGTTGATTTGACTATCATTAAGATATGGAGTCCCATTGCTGGTCAACTCAATAAAATTGTAAGATATTTTTCTATAATTTTAAAATAACCTTTGACGTTTGTATTTGAATAATTGGGTTTTCTTTTTATTTAATAAGTGATTTTATTCGAATTTTAATGTATCGTGTAAGTTGTGTGGAATATATGAATTCACGCTATCAGAAAAAGTGGGTGTCCTTTTGAAATGATTATCTGTTTTCACAGCCCAACTTTAGAATGCATGATTTTGTCTGTGATTGACTTAAATCAATGAACAGTGTGTATACTTTATTGATTAATATAAGAAAAAAATGCTTCTCTAGCCATTTAATAAAAAATAAATGAATCGTTCACCATTTTACTATAATTTTTCTGTTTTGAAGTAACTAAAGCTTACGTGAAAATAAAACTTTGCTAAATTTATTATTAAGGTCAAAACGAAACCAATTCTCGGTGAATGAGTTCAGTGTTTAATATAATCATTATCAATCAAATTGAATATCAATGTTATAATGAAACTATAAAAAAAAACTATTTTTGTTGTTAATCTTAGATATAAAATACTATAAGGTTCAATGTCCTGTGTACCTTAATAAATTCTATAGGTGGTAAGAAATATTATAACAATATTTATGAATCAAAATAAACACAAAACGCAGGCAAATTGTTTCCATATTGTCAGATTATACTGATATAAAAAATGCCCCAAATAACAAAAGTATTCATTGATTGTAATATGTAGTTGTAACAAAATTATTAAATCATGTACTTGTGGAAAATTAAGATTTGCCATGCGGATAAATGTAAGTCAAAAAATACTCATGAATTTTGATTCAATAATGATCCTCGATTATTATGTTAAATAAATAAATAAATATTGTTATTTTATAGTTATGTTCACGGTATTTTTAAGCTTGGATATCTCAATTTAAATACCTCTGTTTTGTCAAACGAATTGAAATATGTAATATGAGTTTATTAATTTATGTGTGTCATTTAGTTTGAAGATTTTTTTAGTCATTACAAATCACTGTAAAAAATAAATAATGATTTGCACATGTAATATTTAAATATAGCCAATCATGTCGAAGAGATTGTATTTTCAAAAGAACGATAATGTAAAATTACGTTGAAAAGATAGTGTACAGCTACATAAAGCACCACATATATGCACTGTTGAAATAAACACATTATATACTTATAAATGTAAACATTTAAAATTGTTTGATTTTAAAACCCATAATTTTCCCAGTTAAAAGACAGGTGTATTTTCTGATAGCGAATAGACTTTTTTCTGCAGCTATTCCATTAAACAGATATCAAATAGTGTAAACAAACAAAGGAAATACAATGATTATTAAGGTAAATGTACCAGCTGACCGTTTGTGAGAAAATTTCAACAAAAATAACGATTAAGGTTTAGGATTGTACCGTATGATGGCAAAGCAAGTATACTCATATTGGATCATGTCTTAACTAATATTATGTAACAAAAATTACGAAAGGGCCTGTTTAAAAAAAGTATGCTAAATTATTTAAAGCCATGTTTCTGTTTCTGTAGTTGACCATCTCACATATTGAAAAATCCAGTGGTTGACCATGTCTAATCAGGGGGCTTTCCTCACTAGGTGTTGTTTTCAAATGGCCACCCTGGCACTCTATTGGCTATATGGTGATGTGTTAATGGCTCATTCCGACCACAGATGCCTCAACTTGTCTGAACTTTACAATTTAGAGAAATCCCGCATCTGCATTTCTTATTTTGGGCCATTTTATTCTCAAAAGGTTAACTACTGGTACATGGTCAACTACTAGTACATTTACCTTACCATACCAAACATAAAATAAAAGAATTTTCAAAATAAATGCAGCTTTATACAGTACCTAGCTGTCAAAAATAAGTAGTCACTTTTTAAATGGCTAGTAAACAATCTTTATTATGAAACTTGAGGAATATCCTATCCAAGCTTAAACACAGAACAGAAATTGAAAAATAGTTGCGACACAATATGAAATATAATAAATAAAACAAAATAATAAAATAATTGCTAAAAAAACCTGCATTTGGTCAAACACGACTTTTAAAATTTAATTTCACATAAAATATATAAAAAGTTGGTAAATCGGGTAAATATTTAATTGCAAGGAAAATGTTCGTGGCATATAGGCATTTTTGATTGAAAAATTGGCCCTTTCACCAAAAGTTTGTGAGCGCCTATTTTAAGATTACAAAGCTGGCATAAGGAACAAACACAATAATTTTTGTGAATTTAAAAATGATCTCTAATAATGCATATTCAATAACAAGGAGACCAGATTGGAAAATTCATTCTGCAATGAAGACAGCTATATATAAGAATAATTATTACGACATGACTGTCATGCCATAATAATATTTTTTTCTCTTAGTTCCATGTTCTATGATAGGTAGTAGACTAGTAGGTAATATATTAGGGGGACCGGAAAGAAAACCATTATTTTTAAGATTAACATAAAAATTTATTTTTCACCATTTTTCTACAATTTATTTTAATATTTAATTTCCATCGGTACTTACAACTGTTTCCCACCTATCTGGCAATTTTTCAATTCCCTTTTTTTAAAATCTGCTGGTTTAGAATTGAAATATTCATTAAGGTGGCTTTCTACCTCCTTCACATTGTAATTTTTTTTTTTTATCCATTAAGGAATGTTCCATGGACCTGAACAGATAATAGTCCGAAGGGGCTATATCTGGCGAATATGATGGGTGTAGAAGAACTTCCCACTTCATCTCATTCAGTTTTTCTCGAGTCATCTTCGCGGTATGAGGGCGTGCATTGTCCTGATGCGGAATTACCCCTTACCTATTCCCTGTTTCCTATTCCCTTTCCGCTGCTCTTTGTTCGCCGGGGATAGCTCGTGCGGCACCCAAATTCCCATTCTGTTTGTTTTGCCGATACGTTTTAAATGATCCTGTATGGTGGACCATGGAGATTGGAGCTTCTGCGATAATTCTTCGATACTTAATCGAGGATCCGACTCAATCAGAGATTTCAGCTGGTCGTCATCAAATGTTGAAGGCCGTCCTGATTTAGGGTCATTCTTTAAACTTCGATTGTCCGATTTGAATTTCCGAAACCAACTTTGACATTTGTTTACTGTTAGATTTTGTGCGTAAACTTCGTTTATAACTTTCGCGGCCTTGGTGGCATTTAAGCCCTGGTCAAACAAAAACAGCATACAGTGCCTTATGTGTTGTTCGTTTGTTTCGGGCACGGACATTTTTGTTTAAATAATAATAAAAAATATGCTAACCAATTGAACAATGGGTAATAAAACTAACAAGCATGTTTGCTGCACCGTGAACGAGCGCAGACTGAACATGTTATCTATGGACCATGCTATGGACTGAACACGGACTGAACCCAAACAATAGCAAATAAAATAATGGTTTTCTTTCCGTTCCCCCTAATATTATCTAAGATGATAGTTCATGTGAGTCGGTAATATAGATTTTTTACATAAAACATTAATTGTTACACATAGATGTCACCCATAGATATCACATTGAAAAAGTTGCTACTGCTATAAATTGTATTTATTATTTTTAGATGTATTTTACAAAATTAAAAATAAATATTTATTCAAATAGTGGAGTGAAAGTTATTTTTTTTATTAAATAATTTACAGATAATATCTCTTATATTCGTGGATAAATGCAAACCTTTTGCAAATGTATTAATGCTGCCAGGACATAAAATCTCATATTATTTTCATCTGAAGTTTGTAACGAAACGGTAAAAAAACGCTGCATGCCATAAAATTTGATAGTCGTTTACGATTTCGATAGGAATTAATTGCAGCAATTATTTCCAGAGACGCATCTTTTATCTATACTAGTGAATATTAATGTAAATATCGTTTCGAACGGAGACGTGAAGTTAAAATCTTACTAAGTCCACCAATAAAAGTATGCGGAAAGCCAATCCCTTATCTATTCCGGGTATGTGTCAAACCGGTATCTACATTTTTTTATAAACTATTATAGTGCCTCGGCAATTAATTGCAGCATTTTAGCATAAACAGTTAAACTTGAAGTGAACTAATGAGTTTATTCAGTTTTATTTCGTTTTAATGGTGAACTTATCGATTTTTAGGCAGCATCTGAATCATGCTAATGGATAATTTTTGGAGGCTCACGGAGCCCCATAATGGAGACTGAATCTGTGCGATCAGAGCTAAGTGCTCGCTCTAGAAGGTCCCGGGGGCATAGAGACAGGCAGCATTCACACAGAAGTACCAGGTAATCATGGAAAATTGATAATGCATCCATCATAAGTATTTAAAAACATGGAAAGTTTGATGACATGTTTGTGCAATATGAAAATATTTTATTTTCTCATCGCATCCTATCATTATGAAAAACATGCAGTGGAAAGAGTTGAACTGATAGACTTGAAGTTAAACAAAGATATTGGCTGAAGATAGATTCTGATAATATCTGACACGATTTGTCAGGATTGTCGTGCAGTGCTCAATGTCATTGGCTTCCGTGACAAACTTCACGGGTTCGAGTATAAGTATGAACAGTATTTCTTCAGTAAAATCGATTCTGTTCCGAAATATGTGTAATTGTGTTGTCCAAAAATTCCTCCCCCCCATACAATCCTACAAGTGGTAGGGAATAGTAAGAGGGATTAGCTAACCACTAGACCTGAATTACCCTTTTCCTTTCATAATTAAAGAGAAGATGAGTGACTTGTGGAAGAAGCAGTTCTCGTAGAAATTGTTTAGATACCTCCATTGGGAGATTATTTGGTCAACTCCTAAACTAGCACTATTATTTTAGCGTATAATCCAACATGGTCGCCGTGTCAGTGTTCCCAGTTTATGATCTATATTTTGACATGTTAGAACAAGGTTTAATTTGTTCTGTTCACACCAGTCAGTAAATATGGCAGTGTTTCAAGTGGTCTGGTTAGGTTAGTTTAGATCTTTATTTCAAATTATAATCAATTATTATTTTTTCCATAAAAAATATGAATAATTAATAGTAATTCACAGCGGCCATGTTGCATTAATCGTTAAAATAATAAATAGGGTTAGTTTAGGAGATTACCGAATATATACTCTACATTAGAAGAGGGACACGGATTGAAATTTTTCACTGCAATTCAACACAAGAGTATGAATCTAATAAAAGCTTTTATTTACTCTGATCACCACGATTTACACTGTTTCCATTTCTTAAGTTTGTAATAATCAAGTTAAAAATTACCAATATTTATGTCTTAGTATTGATACATTATTGAAAATTCTCATAATAATAATCTTATTTGGTTTAATCCTAGAAGCAGTAAATCCTCTCGGAATAAAGATTCAGACGATGCAATGGCGCCTTTCCAGACGAGTGTAAACATTAACCCTGAGACCGGAAGAGACGGTCAAGAAGTCATAGAAGTCCAAATACTCCCCCAGGATGACAATTGGGGAGAGAACACGACCGCGGTCACGGGAAACACGTCTGACAATTCTCAATCTCTCGAAGACGTCAGCGTGTGGCCGCCCGACGAAGGAGAGGGAGTCACTTATTTCTGCCGAAGACATTTCACTACGGCGATCACTCTGCTGCTATGCTTTGTTGCTTTTATCAGCCCGATTGTGATGGTTTTACTGCCTAAGCTTGGCGTCCTCGGTTCTTCCGACACATCGATACTAGGCGCAAGAGAACGGGCTACACTAGAGGCATGCGGAGCCGAGTGTCGGGGAGCATTGGCTGGGTTAGCGTGCCGATTGGCAGCCTTAGGTGCCGGTGGATGGGCTCTACTTCTCAGGCCTCCGTCTGCGAGATTACCGCGGACGCCGTTCGCTCGCTTGGCCTTGTTGACTCTGCTCGCGTTGTGCACTTTCACTCACTGGCTGTTCTATTTGGCCGCCGCTGAAGGAGAAGAGTATGGAGGGGAATATCGATCACACGTGAGCGCGGCGGGAGCCTTGGCGGACACTCTCCTGTGTGTGCTAGTCGCAGCAGCTTTAGTCGGGGAGGTCAGACCGTTGAGACCTGTGTACTGTATAAAAGTAACGAGATCTCCCGACGGTGCAAGTCGTTCCTACAGCTTGGGACACTTGAGCGTGCAAGGAGCGGCCGCGGCCCTGTTGGCCCGTTACTATTCAGAGTTCCCTGTCTACAATCCATACTTGGAAAAGATTCCTCTTTCAAAATCCCAGAGGAAGGCGCAGTCTAGTTTTAAATTCTACGATGTGGACGGCGCTAATGGAAATTCCATGCAGTCCGGTCAGTCGAGGTAAGAGCTCACACTTCTTTGAGGGCCCTAGCTCTAAAGGGGTGCATTTTTGTATTTTAATATAACATCTGTGAATTGATTTTTATCTTTTATTAATAAAATTCTTTTCATCAGGGCTGTCCTGACAGCTTCTGCGCGCCGAAGGGATTCAGCGCACAATGAACGATTCTACGAGGAGCACGAATACGAGAGACGGGTCCGAAAGAGGAGGGCTCGTCTTCTCACAGCCGCCGAAGAAGCCTTCGCTCACGTCAAACGTGTTCGAAATAGCGGAGACGCCAACAACGGAGCGCGGCCTCTGGAATCACACGAAGCGGCTCAAGCCGTCTTTCCGTCGCTGGCGAGAGCTCTCCAGAAGTACCTGCGAGTGACCAGACAGCAACCTAGGCACTCGGTGGATTCCATCCTCAGTCACTTGGCCAGATGCCTCGCCAGAGACTTATCTCCGCGGGCTTTCCTCGAACCGTTTTTGGGTCGCACTGTAGCTCTGCCGCAAGGAAGAGGACCTCAGTCTTGGGCCCTGGAGAGCGCGGCGGCCCCCACCTCTCCCATACGAGACGGTCACATTTTTCAGTTACGTCAGGGCGACATCTGTTTACTGTGTTGTGTGAGACGACTACCCCAGTTGACTATCTCCGAAGAGTTACCGGATCCGGCGACCGAGAGATTTGTGCTGCGTCTCAATTCGGAGACTTCCGTCTGACCCGAGATACCGCCCGCTCCCCCGCATCGGCTGGTGTGACGGAACGCGCCAATTACTCTATTAATTGTGAACTTGGGCTCAAATTTTTACACACGTATCAAGAGACTGAAGAAAAAAAAGGTTGGAGTAATTTAAAGCTCATTCGCACAATTACAACTATTAATCTACGTTTTATGACATTGCATTTTTACCTTCTTACCTTCAGTTGGAAAATTTGTTTTTCAGTACTAAAATAATTATGAAAAGCATTTAGAAAAGACTGAAATATTTACTCAATATTTGTAATATGACACCAACCCTATGAAGTCTTGCAAAATGTTAGATCTTATACAAGACAAATTTGCATTTATATTGGCTTGTCAATTTTATATCTCAGATGAAAAATATGTGCACAAAACCGGCACGTATTTCGTATCTTAAGAAATTTGAGTCCCATAATACTCTTATCGTAATGATTAAATGGAATCTATTCACAATGTAATGTTCCAACAAAGAATAATAGATTAATTTTTGCCGTAGAAATAACCATAATCTAATAAACTAATGGTTATAATCTTAGTTTATACTGATTGGAACTTAAAAATGTTTATTTTTCATATCATGAAATGACTAATGTGTAAATCTATACTGTTTAAGTTAGGTGTAATCAATACAAACGTGTAAATATTTTATTTGAACTAAATGGAAGCTAAACGACAAACCTACTTGCGAAACGGTTTTGGCATTCTCAAATTCAGAACATGTATATTTTTACTAAATAATTACTAAAAATAATCATGCAAGTGATATTTCTATGACGCATCAAAACAGAAGATGGAGACAATAGCGAAAACGGCTTCAATAATTGAATATGATCATTTATTATTGTAGTTTTGTGTGCTGCAGGCACAGTGGATTACAATTTGGTTCCAAGTTATATGAGAATTCTGGCTTATTGCAAGTTTGTCTCAGATATATGATGCTTGAATCCGATAATTAAATACGGACTACCAATTAATACAGATTTTGCAAGTCTATTTCACCCTTTTTCAAATGAAATTAATCCTTTTGCAAATGAATCTCAACCTTTTGCAAATGAAATTAACGCTTTTGCAAATGAAATTCACCCTTTCTAAAAATCGTATTAAAAAAATATAGAAACCGAATTAAACAATATGTTTTTTATGTATTTTAGTTTGAACTAATATTTCAGTTCTTTTAATTGTATGTACTTTACTTAACACGTTGTTGTCGGGACACGGCATTTGCCGTATATTTCGGACTGTCGGTTGAATGCGGGACACGGCAAATGCCGTATTTTAACAGGTCAGCCCAGAATTGTTTGCCGGCGTTTCATTTCACGCCGCAACTAATTACAATTACTTCTACTTCTTTGCCAAATTATAAGGGTCGAAGTTTGAGCGAATAAACAAAAAAAATAAACAGTCTAGTAGACTTATTTTGTGATCCCCGTTGCTTGTTCAGTTTGACCCCTGACACATGTTGGAATATTTTTCATTCCGCTCGCGTTGCTTTGTTCACCGTTTCGCATTTTTTTATTTGAATTTATATAAACATTTCATAAGAAGTTATCCTTTCAAAAATGTCTTCAGAAAATAATAAATAGTGACGATGAAGTGTATGCCGATAATTTATCAGACTTCATGGAATAATGATTTGGAAGAGTTCGGATCGGGAATCGGAATCGGCTTAGAAATATATTGCAATTATCATGTAAAAAGCGTGTTTTATTTTCAATGATTAAATATCATTCATGATTTTTTTGAAAATTTCAATTGAAAATATCGTTTTGTTTAGACGTTGTGTTGATTTTAAGAAAGTAACATATTTTTGCGCTTATCGCTAAAAAAACGCCTGCTACAGGCTTGAGTCTATTGTTCGAGGTGCCCGACAACACAGTGTTAAACTCTTAAACTGTACGGTTTACTTGTGAATTTCATTTGCAAAAGGGTAAAATAGATTTAAAAAAGGGTGAAATAGGCTTGCCTAAACTGTATAGAAGATTAACTTTGCAATCGGAAGGTTCCAAGACAACTGAATGAAGCAGATTAATTTAGACACTTGTATTGTTTTTGGTCTCCGATTTCTTAAAGTTCCATATATCATTTGAGAGCTCAAAAATGTATTGTAGATTTTTACGATGTCGTGTCAGCCGATCTGTCGGCCAGGTGATGGATAAGCTGCGGCTCAGTTTTAGCGCTTGCCAATTCTGCGACTTGCCGCTAACTTTGCGTCACTTAGCCCCGTGACCTAAATAGGTTTATAATTATTAATAATACTCATTAATAGAATAACGGTTGTGTGAAGAACGTACTGATTTTTCAATTTATTTAACGCTTTAATATTGCACGTGTAAAAAAAATCCAGTGACCGTGGTATTTTTGTACCACTCATTCTAATATAAATTTTATACTCAAACCACGTACTTAAACCACGGTAATAAGAGATAAAGGTTGATATTAAGAAAAGCAAAGAGCCTTTTTCCGCTGTGCTTTTTCGAGAGTATATTACCTTTTATCTTTATTACTATGTATGTACTTAAATCATATTGTTTTTTTATATTATTATTTTTAGTTTGATCAAAATCAATAGTGCAATATACTTTTTGCAATACTCAGTATTTTTTATGCTCTCATTTTTTGTGTAAATCAAATACTTTTGTCATTTATTGTGACTTCAATTGAATCTGAAACCATATTGGTTAATTTTATAATAACCTTCCGTCGAATCGGAAGATGATTCTCACCATTCCATGTCTGGAAATTTGTCCAAGAAGGCAGCTTTATTTCAATCTATTATTGAATATTCTTTCATAGTATAAGGAATTATTTTGTTTGTTAAAAAGTGTTCATCCAGTGTTAAAACTTTTGTCTGCTCGTCAGATGTACGAAGGTATTATCTACTAGGCTAATAAATTAATTTGGTGCATATCAATGTAAATGTTTTTAGGTTAAGGCATCGGGTTGTTTACCCCTGTGTTGCGTCACCTAATTATATATATATATTGTAATTTTTCGGGAAGAATTGAATCTTAAAACGCTTTGTTAATCGAGAACACACAGCTGCCTAGTATTATATTATATTTTTTACAAATATAACCATGGGAATAATTTTACAACAAATTTAGTAAGTTTTACTAAAGCGAGTTCTTAAATGAGAAGATACCGACATCTTTGAAAGGAAATTGTATGGTATGATTTATTTGTTTGAGTCTAAAATATTAGAAGATACCAACATGTATTTGCTATCTAGAAATCATTCTACAGACCTAATTAGATGAATTCTAATAATTACAGGAAATGGATGTTTGCATTTAGCAAGCTCCTTTTTCAAGAGATGAGATTCCCAGTAATCTATTCTTTATACTTGCTATACCATTTGGTAACGATATTCTGTTAAGGCCATTAAAATGAACAAAGGTAGAAATGAAACCATGTTTATGTGTTCAAAAACAAAGCATCACATTCCAATTATTTTAAAACATCTAAAATTGATTTTAATGATAATCTGCAACTGTTGACTACTTTCTTTCTATACCACACTGTTGCCATTCGATACGTCTTTCAGGAGGCTATTAACAGAATAACGTTGAATGACCTGTGAAGAATTCCGATTCTAAAGTAATCGTTTATCAGAAATAAATACGATATTGCCTAGACTGGTGCAAATTTATTTGAGTATATATTTCGGTATCATAGATGTCGATATATATTATTTAAAAATCCGCTTTGGAATGAGTAAAGACACGTTAACCAACTTACAAACTTGTGTTGGCAATAAAATCATAAAAGAGTGAAAGAAGACGATATGTTAATAAATAATATTAGTATTTAAGTATACTTACTAAATAAATTCCTCGAGTAACTGACGTAATATAACCCGAGCATTGTAATCCAGTTTGAAATTATTGCATGCGAACATCTGGATTCATTGTATCACCAATTCATGAGAAACAGTTGTATGATTGTAATGTAGACTAGATTTTAAGGATTATCATTGAATAGTTAGTGATTAATTATTAATGCAATATTGTGTAAAGAAAAAATGAATGGCTTTTGTGAAGCTGTTGTAACTGATTATTCAAAATGAAGGCATCCGAGATTATTTTATGCTAAAATTTCACACAATTAATTCTTGCCTCACTGTTTAAGAGCCGGCGTGTTTTTGTTAACAGATTGAAGTGACGTCATGTTAACTACTTTTTGATCAAGTTTTCTACTTTTATACAATTGTACTGAAAGATATTACATATATGTATGTGGTTTATCATTGAACCCTTTTTTGGGTTCATTTTGCGATGATAAATACAACTAGCATTATATTTCCTATATATATTATATCCTGACAAGTTGTAAACTCCTGTCAGAAATAGAAATACATCAATTAGCAGGAATTATAAATGAATTTCAACTCATTCAGCGCTAGCATGGAAGGATGGATATCTCTGATCTTCGAGGATAAAATAATCACGATTCCCAGACTTCCCTGCGGCATCATCAATTCAAATGCTTGTGAAATGAACCACATGATTCACCGCATAATAATCTCAGTAGAATAAAATCTTTGTTTCCTAGAAACTGTGAAGAAGTTCTCTCTTTTTGTCAGAAAAAATATGAAGATAGAATTGAAAATCATTTTCTATTTAAAGATATATAACAGGAAACTGTTATAAACAAGGATGATACCATCACATGTGTTAATAATATAAAATGAGAGAACTGAAGCTATCTCTGGTATTGCAAAAAGACAATATCCTCGACAGGAGTGTGACTAAATACATGAGGAACGAAATCTCCTTCTGGCGATCAACCAGTTAAGTTAAGTATTATTTGGTGTTTCCTGCAGTTTATTTGGATTAGTGTTATTGTATAATCATGTCACGGATGTCCTTTTGTTTTGAATAACTGTTTATGACATTTTTATCTTTCATGTGTGCCTGTTTTTTATATTTGATGTGCTGTTTACGCATACACTAGAGTTCAGTGCCTCTAAAAAGTAAAAATAAGATACTACATGTGAAGGAATCTCGCCCAGCAAACGTTTGTTTGTATCGACACAATAACCGAGTGTGAGGAATGTTTAGCTCTAATGAATGATATATTTATTTAGAAAGATCGTATTCCAAAGTTTATATTCTAACATAAGGCAAGTTAGATGGTAGCTTTTTTATATTGCGTATTTATAAAAATAAAAACATACCTGAAAACTATTATTGTATTTTATTTAGTGCGGCAACTTGGCATGGGTGACAGTTGCCTCCAACGACTCTACACCTTACTTTGAAAAGGTCCTAACTGCTCTTGACCTTGTTTCGAGATATGAGCGTTTGAAGTTTGGATTGATCATACTTATTTAATTCTAAAGATAAAATTCACTTGTAACTATGAGCAAGTAAAAATGTTTAAAATTACTTATTTTATGCATATTTTTTCACAACTCGAACCATTCTACTGAGAAATAATGATCTTAATGATGAATGTTTGAACTCAATTAAATAAATTTAGTAAAAAAAGTGCATATAATAAGTAATTCAATAATATGTACATATATGAAGTTATCGCATATGCTATAATATGGTTAATACAAACTTTTCCGAAAGGGTCATTTTTTGCCAAAATGTCAGTTTATCAAAAGTGACTGTTATCAAAGACAATTATTGATCTACCTACATTCACTTTCAAAGGGTTAATTGAAATTTAATTACAGTCAACCCTGCTACAGCACCCTCTTCTATAAAGCAGTCTTCAGGTAAATAATATGTTTCGTAAATATGCAATATTATACATAAATATGTGCATTCGAAGAATATTTATCAGTAGCTGTATGTCCTTTTACTTTTGATATAGTAAGTCATATATTATTTGATAGGTAGATTGCAACAATTCATGTAGAAGTTCTAGAAAAATATTTATTTTATTCTATTTTGGAAACAATAAAAAAACATTTCAATAAAACTAAATGAAACTTTTTGCAAAAGCTATTGCAAGAAACTGTCATAAATTAAAAAGAATAATTAACAATATTTTTCACTTTGGTATGAGTCCCATGTTCATGTGTTATTTGTCAGTTATATATTGGATTTAGAATTTTAAAATCTAGATTAGAACTAATGAAATAATAAAATAACTTAATGAGACCAATAATTTACAAACTGAAATGAAATTTAAGTGAAATCATTATTTAACTGAAGATAAATAAAAACTACAATTCAGTCAGTCATATTTTTGATTACATTGCAATATAATGAAACATTTCTCAAAAGCTCCCATAGTGAGTATGTACTAAACACTTCTAAATTCCTGTAAGATTACAGGATTATATATTGTAAAAATATTCCATTTGATTTTTCTCTTTTAAAATATTGTCTTTATACAAAAATTTATGCTAGTTTTACATAAAATTAAATCACATGACACTCCACAAAAATATATGACTAGTCATGCGTTTTGTCAAAGCCATTGTGTTGTATGGAAGTCCCATCACACAGAGGCCTGAGAAAGTCAGTTAAGTCTTAATAACAAAGTACACTTGAGCCTCGTATAACACGGTTATATGGTTCCACAAAAACGTTGTGTAATGCAAATCCGTGTTATACAAAGTTTGAAGTTTATACAAAATTAGGGTTTGCGTTCCAAAAAATAATATTGAAGATTTTTTTAAACTTTATTTTTTTTAATAAATATATATATATTTATTGAATGAAACTTTAATAACATAATATACTTTAAAATAGGCGATTTTCTGCTTTAAGCGTATAAATCTTTACCGATTTCCTTTAAGGATCCAAAATATTTTGTAATTCCCTCTAGAATTTCGAACTTCTTACCATTATAGGATCATTTTAAATAAAAAAAAAAACTAATTTAATAGCCAATTCCAAGCCGCCATTTATTGTTTTTAATGTGAAACATGTAGCTACTTTGCTGCAATTGCTTTCTGAGTCATTAATAGTGGTAGGTTCATCCAACATTTCGACTAATTCTTCTTTGTTCAACGTACGATCCTCCAATATTTCTTGGATGTCATGAATAGCCATGTCATAAAAACCTTCTCCACCAATACCACGACAAATGTTTATTGTCCGTGTTATATAAAGTGTGTTGTATAAAAATATGTCACAATTTATGCATTCGTGTTGTATAAAACCGTGTTATACGAGGCCCAAGTGTACAATGTTGATATAAATCAATTAACGAGTTGTCAAACACATTATCTTTTATATTGATTGATTTGTTAATTACTCGATGAGTAATCAGTCACGATTACTAATCTGTATCGTAACCGGCTGGTATGGTGAGAGAGGTCCAACGATCCTAGGGTTGACCTTGTTCCTCGGCCACAGCAGAACGAGCCACGTGGCCAATGCGGCCAAAGCTATGCACATGAAGACCAGCGCGACGGAGGTGATGTACTGAGTGGTCGTGGCGTGAAATCTACACTGCAAATCTCTATCAGGGTTCAAGGATGACAGTAATCTACCAGTTACCCTGTATGGCTTGAAGCAGCTGGAATGAAATCAAGAAAAAGAATATTACACAATACAGTTTGCTGTGAAAAATGTTAACAAAATGAAAACAAGGACAAAACCTAAACTAAAAAAAAAAATTACTTCTGTCGTTTTGTCATTGCGTAATTAAAATACTGCATCATATTTTATTTGATAGTTTATTATGTTAGAAGAAAATAAAAACATAACATCACACTTTTAAATAACTTGGATTATTCCATGTATTGTGTAACTATTCGTGACAAGTGTTTCGCACCAATGTTAAACACCATTAGTATTACAATTATTGTTTGTTTCTACCTCCCCCTCCTTGCTTCCTGTAAAAAGGAAAAATCCTAACCTCCATTTGGTAATGAATCTTGTTAAAATATTAGAAACACTCTTACTTAAAGCAACCTTTTGCGATAGTCAGTCTGAAGAATAAAAACGTGTCACAAATGTTATACAATACCCGGAATAATCTAAATTATTTTAAACTTTATAATAACACATTGGCAAAGGGGGAAATCAAAACACATAGATAAACGTTACGAACATAACAAAAAAAAATAAACCTTATAAATTCCTTCATTTTCTTGTCAATATTCAATTGCAGCAACCATTTGATATGGCAGTCGCACTTCCAAGGATTCCCTCTGAGATCTAGCATAGACAGCCGAGAAAAGATGGGAAACAATCTGGCGTCGAGAGTTTCAAGACCCGATCCCAAAAAGCTCAATTTAGATAGATAAAATTCGTAAGCCTTCGCATGGTCTCCGGCTAAATTGACACCAAAGGCAAACGGACTGAAATACTTCAATCGTTTACAGTTCTGCAACTGCAGTTGCTCTAAACTTTTCGATGAATGAAACGTATAGTTGCCGATTTCTTTTAAATTTTGCAAATCGTTTAAAATTAATATTCTGATATCGGGAAGGTTTACAAGGTGAGCTGCTTTCAAGTGTGATATATTGTTCGAAGATAAATCTAAAACTTCCACGGTGTAGGGGAGCTCCGGAAACTGTTCGATATGATTCTTGGCCAGTGATAATTCCCTCAGATTGTAAGCAGACATAAAATAAGACGGCGGTAAGTCGCTAGTGTTAATATTTGCCATAAACAGAGACATTAGTTTAGGATTCACAGATAACCCAAGCGATCCGAACATATTTGGACTTTGCATCAAGAATGGACCTAAATTGTTGTCGTCTATATTCAAAGATTTTAATACGGGAAGATGTTGAAAAGTATATTGAGGCAACGTTTGCAACCGATTCGATGCAATGTTTAGAGTTTTTAATTTGTATATTCCGTGAAAAACTCCAGCTGACAAAGACGATATATCATTATTGCTCAAATCTAATTCTTTCAATTTAGGCATACCAGCGAAAGAATTCGTTGCAATATCATCAATCTGATTATTATTGAGGTACAATATTAACAAAGTAGCACTTTTTAACGACGTGTCATTGGTTATTTTCGATATTTTATTATCGGATAAGTCTAAGACATGAGTGAATTTTGGTAAGACCATATACGGAGTTATAGCAGTCAGATTCGTATAAGAGCAGCTTATATCAACAGCCAAGAGGTGAGTTATATCGCTGATGTATTTCGAACAGTCGCAATAAAAGACATCTTGGGAACAAAGAGTTACATTAATGTCTTTTCCATTTTCTACTTCTGGGTTGACATCGCAAAACACAACACTGACAGTCAATAATTGTACGACCCAAACAACTACATACTTCATTTTAAAATTACTTTGCACTAAATGAAGAAAACTTTCTGTAAGGTGTAGCTGTTTGGAAATAAGGATGTTCAAGATAATAAGCAATTAAAAAAGTGTACACATAATAACTAACTATTCAATTACAGAAATTAATAGACATAAATTCTTATCTAACTCAAATTTATTAAATGAACAAATTATTTTTTCTTCCTCGCTTTTGATATATCCGTTTCATTAACCTATTTCTAGCATAATATATTTCTTTACTTGTATACTTTTATATCTTTTGATTTTTGTGTTTCCTCTGTAAGAATTGATATGGGCTTATTAATCTATTCACAGATTATTTTTCATTGAACTGGAGTATTCTTCCCAGACTTTGATGACTCATTACAGATTACGGACATTAATATTTATTATCTATATATTAAATGCACTTATTGTGGTTTTACATTGTTAATGATCATTCATACTTAATTGATTTTGATGTAATAGCTTGCTAAGAGGTCTTCAACATTGTAATTATAGTCTATTTGCTTCAATTTATTTGCTTAGTTGTAATACCATTTGTTTGTCATACCTTATAATTCTTGCTTAAATTTTGTATAAATATCACTAATTCATTGTATTTCATATCGGTTGATAAAGCTCACCATGAGCGAACCGGTCCTGATCCAATAAATTTTCTGTGGAATGAGTACTGAAAATGTTTTATTATTTTTTTATAATGCCATTCCACCAAGTATTGACAGTGAACACCTTAAAAGTGATAAATAATGCTCATTATATAGTACTATTTCCACATGTACTCTGATAAATATCAGGACTGGTTATGTTCATAGTGAGCATTGCCTAATGTGCACCAAGAAGAGACAGCTCACTCAATTTTATCAGTTATGAAAGATTCCAGATTGGAGAGACGTTTTGACAATTGAGAATGCAATCAGAAACAGTTTACAATGAGACCCTGGTGGATTCATTCTCACGGTAGATTTTATTCATATAGTATCTGCTTAATGATCAAGGTGTCAGGATCATGTGAGTAATACACTCAGCTATCGTGAAAACTAAGATAATTCAAACAAAAGTTTAATTGAGCAACCTTTGAAGATGCTTCTGAAAGAGGCGAAATGCGTGTCACGAATAGTAGCACAATACGTGTAATAATAATATAAGTTATTTTATATTAAAGGTTACACAGTGTGAGTTTTGCTGGATGCACTCAGTTTATGATTGTCATAACTGCAAAGAATTGATTTTGTATCCTAAATGTACCTAAAAATATATTTGACATTACAACTTACGCCAATGCGCCAAATATTCTTAATTGTGAAAGTCATATGAGATTAACTCGATGATAAATAATGAATCAGTTGTGCACAAAATCAACGATAAATAACATACACCCAGCCCAAGATCTCTTTTTTTCAAATGAAAAAATCTGACCTGCCGGGAATTAAGCCCGGGCCCCCTGATCGCTAGGACAAAGCTCTTGCCACTAGACCACAGGGACCGACACCGTTTATAAAACTGTTTCTTTTAATATGGGCTAGGAAAAATTTATTTCCTGATTCTTCAGATAATCAACCATCAAGGGAAGTAAAGTTTGTCACTCACAAGAATGCAAGAAATTCTTATTTTGGTCACATATAATAATATCATAAATTCCTCTTGATAAATTAAGGTCTCATAAAAAATGTCATATCAATTGAACGTCCCTACATATCTTTAAATACAAAATTTTCTTATCATAAATAATTTGATAGATAAGATAGTGAGGTAAATTATTTATCCATGACTATTTGATTCAATTAAGTTACCATTTAATAAACTACTATCTTTATATGCAAATAACCTGCAATAGGATAACATTATGATAAACAGATATATTTTATTAAGTACAGTTGCAGGATTTATAATATCCTGAAAGATTACAATCCTGGAGCCGAGTCAGTTACAGAACAAATTTGGACAGTTCCAGAACATGCATGTATGTAAATCTTCTGTTTACTGTGGGTAACCAATGAACCTACATTATAATATAAATATTATATAATGATAAATATATATATTTTATCAAGTACAGTTGGAGAGTTTATACTATCCTAAAAGATTACAATCCTGGAATTGAGTCAGTTACAGAACAAATTTGGACAGTTCTAGAACATGTATGTAATTTTTTGTTGTTTGTAAATTTGTCAATATCTTACCTTGATATTGAGAGTGTGCCTAGGTCCTGTCTTCCAAAGAGCACCAGCCTCGTCCAGCAATGCGGCTTCCACGACTAGAAGGATATTGGCTCCGGATCCGGGGTTGGCCACGGTCGCCCCCGATAGGCTCACCAAAAGACGAGCTGAGAAGAAATCTCGTGCTGGCTTTGTTCTCTCGGTCAGCGTCACAAAAGGAGCGGGGGGCTCACCCTATAGGGAAAAAGTAGGGCATTTGTAAAATTGAGAATAATTGATTAATTGCCAAAAGATTTTTTTAAATACATATCATATTCCGCAGGCGATAATTGAGCACCAAATAATGACCCATTTTGAGTTATATCCAGGGCTGTGGAGTGGTTAAAATAAATAACGACTCCGACTCCTACATTGATCAAAAACACGACTCCGACTCCGACTAAAACAGTTTCAATTATATATCAACCAACCAATCCGACCAATAGCCAAATTTTACATATTATATGAAAAATAAAAAGTTCAAGCTCTCCAAAATTTCTGACTACGAGTAAGACTCCAGCCAAAACGCCGCGACGACTCCGACTCCACAGCCCTGGTTGCATCACAAAGATAATTATTTATATTGTATCTAAGGCTCTATCCAATGCACAGGTTCCCAAAGTGGACCACTTGCCCACCTGGGGGGCCTGGAGGGATCAGGGGGAGTAGGGGTGCCCTGGGAATCAAAAATGGGGCTGTGAAGAAAACCATGTTTAATTTTGTGTCTGAAAAGGGGGCCATGGGTCAAATAAGTTTGGGAACCTATGATCCAAAGCAAATAAGTTCTTCATTAAAAAACATTGGCAATGTAATAATCAAATAAAATGGTTTAAATGTCAAAAATAAGCACAAATCTTTTTTGCATTTATGGTATGATTTTTGAAAGATTAGAAATAAACAAATGAATATAAAATAAATAAAATCTTCAGTTTTGATAGTATGTATTAAAACTTTATTTACATTCTCGTGAAAATGTGCTGATTTGTCATTTTTTTGTAATAGATTTATATAACCAGTTGCTTATATGTCAAGTCAATTATTTTATTCTATAGAATGAAATGTTCTTTGTTATTAACTGAAAATGATCATCAAATAAGTAAATACCTTGGCATCCGCTGATCTTTGTAGATGTGCTGTCAAGGTGAGCTGGACAGCTGCCGCTTTCCTGAATAGTCCAGCACGGGGCCCACTTTGTATTACACCCTCAACCTGATGATCAAAGTAACCTGATTATCAGCTTCATACACAATTTCAAACTATCGCATTATAGGTGTTTTTTTACCTTTGAAATACAGATACATTTAAGAAAATTAAAAAAAAAAGCGATTGTACCAAATACAGTCAACCCTGCAATAGCGGACACTTCTATAGAGCTTTTTTGCTATAGCGTATGCGGTGGTTTTCCGTACAAGGCACGTGTCACTTGCTTACAAACTAAACACTTATAATTTTATTTAAAATATAAAAATTGGAAAAATGTTCGATTTGCTTCAAATCACAAATACAAAAGCAAACCCCAAATTTTGTATGGGTGCCTAAGTTTATATAGCGTTTATTTGTTATAGTGTACTCCCTATCCTACCGCTATAGCAGGGCTGACTGTATTACATTTTCTAAGTTTTAAACTATAAAAGATTAATGATATTTGGCATATACATAGTTAGTTACCTTACTTTGAAAAGGTTCTAATTGATATTTTTGCCTAAAATGTCCTTTTGTCGGAAAAGCTTGTATTTACCGCATTTTATCATATATATGAATTTCAAAATTATAGAATACAATTATGGTTGAATAACGGACTAAGCAGAATTCCAGAGTTGCAATGCATTTGCACACTTTTTTTACAAAATTTATTTGACAAAGTTCTAAGATTGTCATCATTATTTCCATCATTATTTCTCAGCAAGAGTTGTGAAAAAATATGCTTAAAATAAGTAATTTGAAACATTTTTACTTGCTCACTGTTACAAGTGAATTTTAATCAATCGAAACTTCAAACGCTCATATCTCAAAGCAATGTTAAGAGCAGTTAGAAGTAAGATGTTGATATGTATCAGATGATCTAAAGATAATGACAATACCTTGACAGTGAGGTGATGATTATGCGGCACGGCGTGGTGATCTGCCGGTGGTCTCGGTTGTGGGCTTACGGCGAGTCTCACGACAGTACTCTGAAGAGGTTGGAAGAGGAATCGGGGCAGAGGTAAGGGACCACAGCAAATCGCTGCTGCTTGCCTCCAAACGCCTTCCACTTGCTGCAGAAATAACAGATTGATACATTGAATCTTCATCAAATGCTAATGCTTGTGATAAGCGAAACCGGTCCTGATCTTAATAAATATAATGTGGAATAAGTTATTATTTTTCTCAACTATATGTTATACAACTTCTGTAGAAATAAAATTCATTGGAATATTGTCACTGTTATTATGGAGTTCAACTAAATGCCAATTTAATCAATACATTTATATTGATATGATTCAATTGAAAAGTGAATATAAATGGAAAAAAACCAGGGCTGTGGAGTCGGAGTTGTGGAGTCCCAGTTTTTTGGCTGGAGTTGGAGTCGTCACAGCGTTTAGTCCAGAGTCATACTCAGAGTCAGAAATTTTTCAAACTTTTTATTTATGCATATATAGAATGTGAAATTTGACTGTTGGCCGGATTGGATGGTTGATATTTAATTGAATAGACATAAATAAGAAAGGTAGGGAAAAAACGTGACGAAATTAAACCTCCAAGTCGGAACGACTCCACAGCCCTGAAAAAAACTCATAGCATTCCTCAAAAAGATGATGAAAAGATGATATCCATTAATCAGCTAAATGACCATGCAAAATGGTTGATAAGTAAGTTTTAATTTTAGCTTGTATATATATTGTAGAATCTACTATTTCTTGCGTGGAAGAAACTTTTACATTCATATTGGTTTTTAAAACAAATTCATTAGGTAATTTACAGTTGCTTACCTTATGGGTAATAATAGGTTTAATATCAGCAGTGTCTCCCATCTGTGCAGATATTTCGTTTATTTTCTGGCACGTTGCAATCAGCAATTGTGACTCAAGGCAACTATTGGATAAATCTGAAAGAATAGAAGTTTATACCATGATTACTGTGTGTACTAAAAACTGTCTACTTTTGAGATGTACACCTCACTTTGATCTCCAATCATCAAAGTTTGCTGATAATAATCGCAAGAAATGAATTACCCTCGGTGTGTAAGAAGTCAGGGACCGCCTGGTCTTGCAGGGTCGCAGTGGATACTCTTTCTAAAGATTGAGCCATCAGAGAACACATTTGCTGGAGTCTGAAAACACAATACAAGCCTAGCATTATTCATTGTTAGATTTAGATGGATAAAAAAAAAGACATCTACTCTCTATTCCCCAAAATGACATGTCATGAGGCCCAGTATAACAATATCAATCACCCCTTTTTTTTCTCCAGAACATTTCACAGACGATGAAAGAACAATATAAAATAGTAAAATTTTCAATTCAATGTATACTAAAAATAACAATAACTCAATCACTTTTACCCATGCAGCCCTCGGACATTCTGAAAATTGATAAGATGGCCCGGCCCTTCTGCAAAAAATATTGTGCATCACTGCTATATTCGGACCAAACGGCAGCACTTTGCTTCATCTCAATAAACATTCTGTTGGTTCCGAATTCGGGGCACTCATCCCGCAAGTCGATAGCTCAAGCAAACAGATCTCTTTTCCCTTAAGAATAGCTGTAGCTATATTTAATTCAATGCAAACTACACGATTAAAGCCAAATGCCATTTATTCTAGCACTGAGACTTTACGGTAGCGAATCATTGCACCTGACGAAGTCCGTATACTGAGCTGTGAGAATTGACGTCTGCGCTGTATATTGGTGGTTTGATTTTGTGAGGTTAGGGAACATACTGGGCAGCACCCTGTTACGACAGCATTCATGGAGAGACCTTGAAACTGGTTAGGTCACATGCTGCAGAAAGCTTCAACCCTGCCTGTCTCCTCTTGCAACCGTCCTGGACGACAACTGAATACTATACGTAGGATGTTCTTGGCAGAACTGAGTAGCGCTGGCTTGTCATTGAAGGAAGCAAGGCGACTGGCGACTGGGAATCGTGCTGCGTGGTAGCCATATGCTCCACATAGGGAGCAATCATGGTCAAAGAAGAAGTGTAACAAGCAGTTCACAGATAAGAATAATACAATATCATTTTTCGCCCAAAATGAACAAACCCATGTTTGAAATAGGATATTACCGTTATAAATATAAACGAATATATTAAATCTTTTGTTTACATTTGCAGATGATCTAAAGTTGGAGGATCAGCGTCAAAGCTCGCTTGATAGAGCCGACAATATCCTTCAGCAAGTCCTCTCAACTCCGTTCCGGCTCTTCGGAGTTGTTGTGTTATGTGACCGCACCGGAGATACTCATCACGACTTGTCTGCAGGAAAAAAAGGCGAAGATTTAAAATACTGGCATAGAAGAGGTACACAATAGATCTTCTCATCTATTCTAACATTCTTATTTTATATTGAAAATATACAATTTGTATTTTGTATTACATAATGTAACGTAATTTGTATAATGTATTTCTTGAAATGATGAACGTAAATAAGTTTAAAGGAAGGTGATTTAGGTAAAATTGCAATAACCTTCTGTAATGGTCCGAGTAACGGTGATGGATTAATGTTTGTTTGTTCATTGAGAATGTCATTGGATTGATTATGATAAATGTATTTATTAATCTCTAGCTGTTTCAGTGCATTTAACTAAGGGCTTTTACAACATTCATAAATTTATAACTAAAGTGTAGTATATATTTTAGGATTTCGACTGAACGTGCTTTCAAGATGAAAAATTAAATTTGAATGACACGGGTTTCACCTTTCGGAGTCTTCAGGCATTTCAAGTGCACGAATGAACTTGATCTGAAAAC
Source organism: Himalopsyche kuldschensis (assembly GCA_028554975.1). Classification (NCBI taxonomy): domain Eukaryota; kingdom Metazoa; phylum Arthropoda; class Insecta; order Trichoptera; family Rhyacophilidae; genus Himalopsyche; species Himalopsyche kuldschensis. Next base: position 18,703,045 of record JAHFWI010000010.1, on the reverse strand, counting down.
ATTTTGAATTATATGGCAAATAAAAACTTGGCTACAAACCTGTGCCTGCGAGTGAGCAATGGCAGGTGGCGGCTGTGCACAGAAGGCCCTGCATGAAGCGAGGATTCTACCGAGGGCACCCAGCAATTCCCCTCGCAGACGGATGCATTCGAATTGGAACGACGCACACTGTCCTCCTGACCAGCCTGCCTAGAATTGTTAACACAGTCAATGGATAATTAAATAGTCATTACTTTAAAGATACTATATATTTGTTGATTGAATTGGCATTTACTTGGTAGAACTTCATTATAATACGGTGAAGAAATTATCAATGTATTTTAGTTCTACAGAAATTTCGGCTTACGCCATCGTCAGAACTATGTTTAATATTTGTCTTTGACATTTCATCATACATGTTTCTGTTGTTATCACTGGAGTTTAAAGTAACAAAAATTGTGTTCAATTTAAGGGTAGCGCAACCAACAATTGACAATGGAGAATTTCGACTGAAGGTGCTTGATGGAATTTCAATATCAAATTTTGATTTGAATTTGTTTGAATTGTATACTTGACGTCAGTTTAGCGTCCGTGTAAGTTCATTCGTGGACTTGAAATGCCGAAAGGTGAAACCTCAGACAATTTTCACGGATATGTACAAAATTCAAACGATTTAAAAATGAACAGTTGACAAGAGCCCCCTGTTCCTAAAAATAAAGATCAATACTTTGAGGGCAGCCATGGCTTGGTGATACAGCGTTGTGGCTTCTCTCAATTTACTCGGCAGCTCTTTCGGCTTGGCAGCTTGCAAAGCGGCCTCCGCTATGGCCACATCATGTAAAGCCCCTAACCAATGATGAGCCAACTCACTTCCCGCACTGCCTGCCACCTTCCCCAAGTGCTCAGCTCCCACTGCATGCTGACCATATCTAGAAGTCAAAGGTAAAGATTAACCGATATAATTGGCCGTTCAGCGGAGGTGCGATAGTGTCACATGCCAGATTTTTACTTTTTATGGATTTACTACATATTGGCAAATGGAGGATAAAATGAGACTGGCACTGCGGAATAATCTACGGACTGACCACTCTATTTATGCACTCTAAAAAGTAGCGCTGTGAGAATGTCCTGAATGACGCCGACAAAAAAAAAGATTGCCAGAGTTTGAATCTTATGTCAGAGGGGAGAAAATTTATTTAGTATCAACGGCTGCCGCAAACTCGAGTGAACTGTTAAAAAGTCAGAGTGTAGATTGATGTTGCTCCAAAGTGCTCATAGATACCAACCAACATGAGGAATCCAATGCTCAACTATTAAATGAAACAAAAATTGCAATGGATAAGATAACACGTATAAGATAGCACGCTGTGAATAGTTAAGAACGCACCGCGTATGCAGCACTGGATGTGTTAATAAGAAGGCTGTGGAGTTGGAATTGGAGGCTGGACTCGTACTCGGGGTCGGAATTTCGAATTTTTAATTTTTGCATATACATAATATGTGAAATTTGTCTATTGGCCGGTTTGGTTGGTTGATATTTAACACTTTGTTTACAGGGCCATTTAATTACTTTCGTAATGAGCGTGTTATTTCGAATTTGATGGTCAATTAACAAACGCACAAATTTGTGCACTCCGTAAGTATTGTGTTAATTGAATACACATAAATAGGAAAATTAGGAAAAAATAGTGACGAAATTAAACTTTTTTTAGTTGGAGTCGTGTTTTTGGTCAATGTTGGAGTCAGAGTTGTGTTTTTTGTAAATGCTCCAGTCGGAGACGGAGTCATGTTTTTGGTAAATGCTCCATCAGAGTCGTACTTTTTTAAACGACTCCACAACCCTGGTTAATAACGACATCAATTCTTTTATAATGGATATTGCAACTGAAGTTTGCTACATTCGGCTTTAGGTCCAGCAATAAAGAAGTAAGTAATAAATTATTTATAATTTTTTTTGCATCTGGCCACACTGCAATGTCAAAATTTTTTAAATGTGTAACATTCTCACGACAATTCCTTACCTCATGGCTGCTCTGGCAACTCTAAACTGAACCCAGAGATTAGTATCCTTGACAGCATCGTATATGGCGGTCACTACTTCCGGGGGCCAGGCGTATCCTGCCACAACTTGAAAAACTACAGTGCATAGTATTACCAATGTATCTAATTCCACATTATCTTCTTCTTCTTTTGCTGGCACCGATGGTCTGAAAAGAGAGAAGTGTATGTTTCATATAAGAATACATATCGCTACGTCAATGCAACAGTAGGAGAATCTCAAAATATATCTTCTGATATATAAAAATCAATGTTTGTTCGTATTTTATGCGATGCCATACTGTTCATCCGATTGCGGTAAAACTTTGTCATCTTATTGCTTGCACTTGCGCAAAGGTTATAGGCATAGTACAATTAACTTTCAGTAGGTGGCGTGTGTGTCGACCCATAGACAATCGGCAAAAGACAAACAGCAAACGTCAAGTGGCAAATGTCATCGATAATGATCAATATTAGTGAAATTATTTATCTAAAATATTGTGGAACCGAAAGCACTTCAATAAACACAACCACATTCTTTCTTTGAGTGGCATTGCAAAGCTTGTGGGTACCGGCTACTAATATATAATATTACAAGCTTAGCTCTAAGCTATCGGTCAACAAACCTTTGGCCGTCAGTCATTTCTATATCTTGTTGTAAATAATTTTTTGAAGCTGCCAAACGCCTTAGTATTTGAGGCAAAGCCTTTCTGGCATGAGCTGGTCTCCGCCCTCCTAATGCGCCTAAAGCGCTAGCCAGAGCCCCACCACGCCGGCCTCTACTGTTTTCTAATTCACCGCCAAGTAAATTGACCAATCGTGCGCATTGCTCTCCACAGCACGTGCATATTTGCACCTAGAATATTACATACAAGAATATATTATCAGTTATGTTACAAGGATTTTAAGGTTATGTGGTAAGTCTTTAAAGTAGTAGGTATTCAAAATAAGAACAAATTTAAGAATTTATTTCAATGATAAAACAATCATTTTTTTTTAAATAAACTTGAAAAATACTTACTACACATTTTAGAGTGAGCTTCAATTGATACAATTTGCTGTCAGTATCATCACCCAGTCCGGTGACGATGATCAATGATTCTAATCCAATCATCAACTCTTCAATATCATGAACAGGAAGTGATTCTTGATAGCTATGGAGAATAAATATAGATAAAAAAAACATATTTAACAAACCAATCCAACCAACGTAATAGAAAAACCTATGTGAAGGTGTTTTCATATACCTATATTTTGCTTCATGATCACATAGATAAACATGGCAAACTTAAGTTTTAAAATGTCAGCTTTCAAAGAAGTGAAAGGATAAACCAAAGAAATCTACATATATTTGCAGTGGAGATATTACCAATGCACAGCGATGACTGTCAAGATATGAGCAGCCTTGGACGCGATGAGAAGATCTTCACTGTACAGACTCTGGCAACATAGCTTACGTACTTCGGAGTCTGGGTGCATGTTGGCCTGCACCATCAGAGGTTCTTTCATCAGTATCTGATGACAGTTAAAAAAAACCATTACCTTTTTATCTCAAAAACAATTACAATAAATTCTGAATGATGCAAATAAAAAACATGCTTACCTCAATAACACCGAGACACCTGGCCAGGGTTTTAGGATCAGAGTGGGAAAGAGTCAAGGCTCTTGAGGCGAGCATGGGAGCGGATGGAGACGGCCACAGACTTGCCCTGCCTGTTCCTGCAAGTCGGCTGAGACCGGTGACGGCTGCCATGCGAACGGAAGCTCTCGCTGCGCCAAGTTGCTCAAGCAGTAGTGTTACCTGTAAAAAATTAGTAAGCGCAAGAATTTGATTCAAAATACTGATCCCATCTTCTGATACTGTGCATATGTGAAACACAGGGAAGAATTACTGAATGACTGTTTAGAAGATATGCAAAACATGTTCACTTTCATTTTCATCATGCCACTTTGTGGATTCCCTGCTGTCAATTGCTTGCTTATTCCCATTACATTCCGGCATCCTTTAGTTCCGCCGAGTACATCTTACTACCCAGAGTACGCCGAGGCATTCTCAGGAGAGAAGCAGTTAATCTCGTAAGTGTTCATCATGTGCTATGATCCGCCACCATAAAGCGGCACTGGCAGAACACAAGCATTGAACAAATGCAAATCCTGAATCAAGACTATAAGGGAAGTTATCACAAAATCTTGCTTACTTGGTCTGGGATATCAATCAAAGTGGCAGCCGCCAAGTCTGTTAGAGTGTGCAGCATCATCCGGACAAATGGAGCAGCCGGTAGCCTGGGGAGTAGACCGGTGAGTAGTGCGCGAACAGGGCCAGCGGCTGCGGCATCATGATGCATGTGGCGCAACGCTGGTAATAGCTGCAGCTTCATACCGGCAGGAGTGGCCTGGCCCCGGATCATCTCTGATATTTTGTTGCACATCGACACTGCAAATGTCCTATTAAAGAAAATATCCAGAACAGCATAATAACAGAGCAATTTGAAATATATTTATACATGACAATTAGTTATTGAACTGGTGGCATTAATCGGCCCCAAAGAGACAGAAACTGAACACATCTTTCTTTACTTTCCAGGAGAGCAAAAAAGGCAGGTTTCACCAGCAATCAATTTTACCTATTTGTTAACAGGCGCAAATTATCTTTTCATTATCTCTAAATGGAGCTTTCTGATTTATTTGTTAAATATAAGTAGTAATTTATTTATCGCCCGGTCTTTGGTGCAGTGGTCAACGTCATTGGCTTCCGTGATGGATTGCATGGGTTTGAGTTTCCATTCGAGCAGACTATCAGTTGATTTATAGATTCTGTTCGAAAGTAATGGGTATTGGTGTTGGTAAAAATCATATAAAAATTCCACAAAGCAACGCGTAATGGGAGCGATTAGCTAACCACTAGTTGTGTCCTAGTCTTGGTATCCTTTCAATACTTAATCTCTTTAAAAAGGTGGGGTTGAGCAACTGATTACTTTGCCATTGGGTTGCATTCGTTTTTTTGGTTAATGTTGGAGTCGGAATCGTGTTGGTTTAAGCAGGGCTGTGAAGTCGTTAAAAAAAATTACAACTCCGACTCCAGCATTTACCAAAAACACGACTCCAACTCTGACTAAAAAAAGTTTAATTTCATCACGCTATTTTCCTACCTATCCTATTTAAGTGTATTCAATTATATATCAACCAACCAATCCGGCCAATAGCCAAATTTCACATATGACATGCAAAAATAAAATGTTCAAACTTTTCAAAATTTCCGACTCCGAGTACGACTCTGGCCAAAACGCCGCAACGACTCCGACTCTGGCCAAAAACCCCCGACTCCACAGCCCTGGTTTATAACGACTCTACAGTTCTAATCTTTACTAATCACCTCGCCATTAATTTTTCAGTGAGAATCACACTATTAGATAAAAAAATAATTAACTTACTTGGACTGAGCTGCAAACTGGCACGCTGCATATATTGCTGCATCTACTTCCACACTATCATGGCTGTCCAGACCTCTTCTGATGGCATGATGGATGTGCTGCTTTTCAGGAATAATACCAGCCAGTGCACCCAAGGTTTTCAATGTCAAGGCTCGAGCGACAGGATCATTTGAATGTATTACGCTGAAAATTCTCCTCACTACTTCGTCCACATTGAAAATCTTATCCAAGTGTTTTTCGCTCTGTTGGCAGACCCGCAGCACCCATAAGCGCAGGAAGTTATTTCCAAGCCGAAAGACATCGGCCAATTTTAAAAAAGATGAATTTATAAGAATTGGGAAAGGGTATTTCTCAAATAGACGAGGGAAACGTACGATTGCTTCACATTGTTCACCAACTTTACTGGACCTCAATCCTAAAAACAATGTAGTAAAATTATTATGAAAGAATCACAATTGTGTACATCTAGGATTCTTGGTAAAATCCAAATTTGTGCAATAACGAATTATTATATTCATATACGTTAAGTGCAACAGCTAAGTAATCTCAAGAAAGTATCGTATTATTGAATTGATAACGAATAAATATGGAATAAACATAATTGTCAAGTGACAAGTTTGTTATTGAATGTGTTTTGAGGTTATTTCAATACAATATATTTATATTACATTTACCTTTGTCCAATTCGGTTAGCGCCGAGTTGGAATCTTGATCAGGTTCTCCGAGAGCATTATCGTTGAAAGAGTTTAAGCGAACACCTAACATTTTTCCGTATTCTAAACAACTTCACCTTATCTGCAATTGTTTATTGTTTGACAGCAACTGTTCTAACAATCACAAGTACGGCTAATAAATGACAGTCATAGACAATATACTTGAAATGACATTCGTTTTCCGTTGTCTATGTACAAGAGTCTACCACAAGCAATATTTAACATCAACGACAATAAATTATACCACTAAACTTGCACCAATCACATCATAAAATAATAATTATTAGCAAAACTTCAAAATTGTAAACTTCATAATTATTTTGCAATTAAATAAGAAACAATCTGTCAGTCATTTTGAAATTAAATAAGAAAAATCATAATTTGGTTTGACGAGAAATAGTTAAGTAAGTAAATTGAAATGTATGGTATTAGAAAGTTATTGTATTGGCGTGAAGCCAGTATAGTTCTTGCGGAACGAAACATACTCAATAATTTTTTGCACGGTGTATTTTTACAAAGTCTAATGTATAAAACTTAGCTTTCATTTACTTTTGTTCACTTCATTTTTTTCACGGCTGCTTTGCATAAATTGTATCCACACGCGTACAAAATGAATGAACTGTTCCCACTTTGATATTTTTGTCTTACCATTCGAAAAACATTGATTAACATTCACGGTGGTGAAGAATTTACAAAATTGAAATATTATAAAAATTCTTTCTTTGTGTGTATCACAAGGATTATTAATTTAATAATTTCCTGTAATAATACTGTCATTCTAAGCATTACCGTCATTAAAAGAAAAAAATTTAAAATATGGTTGTTGCTATGAAAGTAATATTATCATTGTGCCTCATCAACTTGTTAGTATACTCAAAGTTCGTATGTCTTCAAAACAATATTTGGAAAATTAATTAGTCAATTTATTGATAATCAAAAACATGACGCACCTATTTCAAGATCATTGTAATATATATATATTTTTTGCTTCCGTTCTGTAATCATCTTGACATTGTAAAAATTTACATTATTTCAATTTCAAATATACATTTATTCACAATTCGTATGTTTTGTAATCATATGTTGTTTCATTTATTATTCTCGCCACAGCAAACTGATTTTTTTGCCACGTCATTAAATAAACAACAATAGAAATAAATAACTGTAGACTTTTTTGCATCACACCAAAAATCAAATCGTATCCGCTAAAATGAGGTGCATACATATAATAACAGTAGCAGCAAAGAATATTAAAGATCAATAAAATGTTATCACATCATCAATAACAACGGTTTCACCAAATCAGTGCATCCCAAATTTCAGACATCTGTGTACCCCTGCTATAATTTTTTTAGTACCGAGTAAAATCGCTGATAAAATGGTATTAAAATACGATTAATAACGATCAAAATATTTATTCCCTTTCTAATACACAAAAATATTATATGATTGACGGTATTATTTGCAAATACGGCTTGTTCCACAAAAATCAAAAAATTAACCCTGCATGTTATCTTATAAATAAAATTAAAAAGTTCATTTTTCTAATATAAACGAACGGGCCGGGCCACCTTTGCAAATAATACTGTCATATTATAATATTATATAAGTTATATTGTAAATAGCATTCATTACAATGAAAAGACGATGCATCGCGTACCCACACCATACTTTTTCCGTCCTCCAGGGGGTGTGAGTAAAACACTTTGGGAAACACTGGTCGGTCCCTGTGGTCTAGTGGCAAGAGCTTTGTCCTAGCAATCAGGTGGGCTCAGCTTCAATTCCTGGCAAGGTCAGATTTTTTCAATTGAAAAAGAGATCTTGCTCTGGGTGTATGTAATTTATCGTTGAGTGGTTCACGACTGATTCATTATTTATCATCGAGTTAATCTCGCATGACTTTCACAATTAAAAATATTTGGCGAATTGGCATTGACTGTAATGTCAAATATAATCATGTATTTTGATGGATTTGATGCCGAGGGTAAAGCAACCAATGGAGGTTATCTTTTTCTCAAAAAATGTTCGTTTTTTTTTACATAAACTTTACATTAATACATAGTGCAGAAAACATTTTCAATGAGTACACGGTAGTTTTCGACGTTATATTCTTGAATTTCTGTTTTCCAGTCAGGCCACATTACAGTGTCGTGTAGCTTTCAAAAGAACGGCAGTCACAGGGTAATAAGGCAGTTTCGCAGAACACAGAAGCCATGCTCCACTTCGCTACACAAAACAATTTGGAATTACCATCTAATTTGACAACATGAAAGACATTGCCGGTGTAATTTCGCTCTAATTTTGGGATCAAATAACTTAGCAAACGCAAACCAGGAACTGAGCAAAGGACGCGCAACAGGGCCGCCTCGCCGTTGAACGTTTACGTAGCTGAACATTATTTTTTAGAGAAAGTAAGAGAGTAAAAAAATACGGCACAAAAAATCAGTTTGTTTATCTTCATACTGTTATTCGTTCAGACCAGTGATGCACAACCTTTTTTGGGAGAAGGGCCAGATAATCAATTCTCAGATAGTTCGAAGGCCACATGGGTAAAACTGATTAAATTATCGATATTGGTAGTGTATATTAAATTGAAAATTTTATTGTTTTATATGTATTGTTCTTCCATCTATCGTTAAAAGATCTGTAGAAAAAGTTGATTGATATTTGTCATTGCAGGCCGCAGACTGTGCATCACTGTTTTTAGACCATTTCTGACAGTTTCTGTTGTCGAGTGCAGCGCATCCCAAACTTTTCCATGCAACGGCCCCCTTAATCTGAAAAAAAAAAAAAACGGCCCCCTTAAAAAGGTGTCCACATATCTCGCCTTCATCAATATAGAGAAAAATAAAATATTTATTTAAGTAGGTAAATCACTCACATTTAAGCTTTACTATTTGACACTAAGATGGCATTTTGACGCTATTTCACCGAAAATTTGATGCACTTCTTTTTAAAGTCTTTATTGAATTCACTCCATTGCACATAGCGTAAATTTAAATTGATTTATGGATTGATCTTCAAATGCCTGTGATACTATTAATTATGTGTACATATATGAATCAAATATACGAATAAATCATTTATTTTTTACTACAGTGGAACCCTGATCTAACGTTCTGGCATAAATCGATTTCCCGCGTGGTTCGTTCATTTTCGTCATAGTCCCGGCCAAACACCCATAGGAACAATGTTAAAAAATCCCGCATTCATCGTTCGCCGATATATCGTCCAAAAATTAAGGTCCCGTCACAAATATTATCCGTATAGACCGTTTTTGTTGAATATTTCTCATAAGCACATTCGACTACGTCCAATCGGTTCGTAGAAAAACGATTCATGGTCATAATTTTAATGGTGATTACTGAGCATCTGTGTCTTCTGTAAAGAAGTTGGCGAAAAAAGCAAGAATGTACCTGGAAAGACATTTACAGAAGCGTTATTGGTTTTCGAAAAAATAAAACTATTTTTCTACTCCAAGGACAAATTTGCGAATTTGAAGTTTCTTTGTTAAAATTGAAAGGCCAAACTGCAAAGAAGCAACGCAGTACTAAGGATTTTTTTTGAAAAATAATGTTAATGGTATAATAAGAAAGTTAGTGTTTTAATTATTTTATTTCATATTTTAAACTTTCCCGTATTCATCGTTTCCCGCATTTATCGTTTATTTTTTATGGTCCCTTGAAAAACGTAGAATTAGGGTTGTCGTTGTATTTACGGCAATTTTACGAGGCACATATAAAATATTATGTACTTTGTAGGGTGAATTTTGGATCTATGGCAAATGGCAATAGATACTAGGTTTGGCCCTGTCTCGCTCCACTAGCAAGTATCAAATATCGTACACAGCGAAAGCTTTGATGGATAATTCGAGGTTTCTGAGTTGAGCTTCGTACATTTCAGTTCATCCGTGCGAATCAAATTTGACTGTAATACGACCTAAGCTAATTGGTATAGACAGTGGAAAGACATTAGCCTGCTGAAATGTACAATGATATTGACAAACTTTAAACAAATCAGTATACTCAATCTAACATTTTTTTGAATGATAAGTCGAAATAGTTTTTATTCATAAACTAACTTTCCATTTCGTTAATTTAGCAGTTTTTTTTATTTATTTCTTCCTGTGATACCTGATGAAATTTTATATATAGGAAATGCACCCGACTCTTATTTTACGCGGTAGATATGTTCGACCAAAAACCGTGTAAAAAGGTGATAAAAGAGTAATTTTGTAAACATTCTCTTTTGGCTGAAAATTACATCAGAAAAGAACAATGCATCTTGTTCTTTCGAATGGGTGTTCATAAGAGAAGTTTTTTAAATAACGAACAAGGCGTCGAAAAGATCACTAATACGAGTACGTGAAGTTTATTATGGTATTCAATTTAGATTTACGATAATGGTGAGCTCATTCGGAAATAGCCCGATTTTAGTTGTATGCTTGCGCCCGAGCCCGGCCCGGGCCCGAATCCAAACCTTCGTTACCCGGCCCGACCCAGCCCGTGGGCCAAACCCGAGCCCATGCAGACCTCTAAAAGCAATACATATTATATTCAGCCTCTCAGAGACAGTGAAACATAACTATTTTTTTATTCACTTCTAGGAAAGCCAAAACACAGGTTTGAGTATAATTATTTAATTGTTTATTCATTTATAAGAAAGAGGACAAATGAAATACAGCTGACGCCAATGCGCCATGCATTTGACAAGTATAATACATACATATAACATAACATTTTACGCAACATAAAAATAAATATGAAAAAAAAACATATTAAATACAAAAAAGAAATCTAAAAACAAAGCCTCAAGTTCACTGCTGAAGTTGTGCATTCATCAGCCTTTGCGACTGGTGACTCGAAAGACTTACGCGACAAACAAGTTTTGACAAAAAACAATGTTTGGCATTGGCAACGAACACGTAGGATAAAATGCTTTTGTTTGATAATTCAGTATACTCAAACAAATTTAAATTATCGAAACATATCCATTTTGCCTTAGTCTTATTGGAAAGTAAGAGAGGGGCAATTTATGGTGTATATCCCAAGTATATCTCGATTGTAATCATCGATTCGTATTCAATTTATAAATACTAGAATCGTTTGAGCTAACTCATAAATCAGTATTTTCATGTATTTAAATTTCTTAGTATTAAAACGGAACGTAAACCAATATGCTCCTTATACTACAGGTATGCTAATGATTAAGTATGTGTGAGTAGACAGAGTCGGAATGGGAATTTTAATCCGGTGTTCCATTAGCACTGAGCGCTTACATACTGAGGTCGTCGCGGATTAACTCTACTCATTCATAACAAGGGCTTTATGGAGGGACGGGGGTGCTTGTAACAACAGGGGGTGGGATACATTTGACGGGATTGCAGATTTCGGGATTTGTTAGAGGGTAATCGTGATTTTTTTAAATGTTGATAATAATTATTTAGATGCTACATAAGTGTGTTTAGATTTAATATGGGATAAAAAGACGTCGTAAATTAACGAATAAATAAAAATACTATCGAAACTACATAAAACTCATATCGATATATGTACTGAAAACGGGACCATTTTTTTTTAACGATCAGTCTATTCAGTTAATTATGCTGGAAATAATGATGAGCGAAACCGGCCCTGATCTTTATAATATTATATGAAACATGAAAAAAGAAATGTACACAAATAATTGTGAGAATTGTCAAAATTATGGGAGCTAAGCATAATGAGGCGTATGTGAAAAATATGTAATTTAAAACTACTTTCGATACCACAGGTTCCCAACTCATGGGTCGCGACCCCAAAGGGGTCTGGATTGGTTTTCTGTGGGGTCACCAAATTATACAGTGGACTAAAAAATATATTCACTTTAATGTATTTGCGTTGCTTTTTTTAATCACCTTATTAAAAGTGCATTTTTTAATTGAATGGGAGTCGCAGGTCACATGGCCTTTATAAAACGGGTTCGCCACCCGGAAAAGGTTGGGATCCTATGTTCTATACCATATATACTTAGAACATATTTAAGACGTAGAATGACCGAATATTCATTATTGCCAAAGAAAAATATCCCAGTTTTAATTAGCTTACAAAAGAGCCCAACAAGAGGCTTTGCAAGATATCAGTAATAAAAAAAAAGTTTCAACAGGTAAGAGCATATAAAACATTTTTAAAATTACATTTGACTCCATAACTGTCTTCTTATTCAGTACATTAAAAGTCTTACTTAATGAGCAAACAAAATTTTCCTAATATCATTGATTTGTGAGCTATTTTTGTTTGATATTTTCATTATTGTTTTATTAAAAGAGGGGCCTAGATGCAGGCCCTTGTACACGCGCTTAGCTTTATTATTGTAAACATCACTCCCATAATTTTGCACGTCTTATTAACTTTACAATTTATTTCTCGACCACAAGTACTGACGACATTCTGCTTTTTATAATTAATAAATAAAAAAAAATGTGGAAATATTTACACCACAGAAAGTGGCGGAGTGGAGAAGCGGAAAAAAAATATTTTAAAAAAAACGACATCCACTGTTCGGTATATACCACTCGGTGATGTTGATTCCGTTTTACAATCAGGTGACGCTTGTATTTTTGTGCGGACCATTCCTGTCTTTGTTGTAAGATAATCACTTTTTATTCTTTTTCATGGTACTTATCTGGATGGATTAATGAGTGCTGGAGGTCTGCACGGGTCGAAATTTCATAACTCCACCCGGTCCGAGCCCAATACAAACTTTTCCGGCCAAAATGTCGGTTAGAACCTTTTCAAAAGAAAGTAAAGATTGGCCAAACTTTGCATAGCAAGAAGTGAAATGAAAAAAGGTATCAATTTTCTTAAGTACTAGCCGGTTCCCGGCAAGCGTTGCAATGCCACTCAAAGAAAGAAAGTGTTTGTGTTTATTGAAGTGCTTTCGGATGCACAATATTTTAGATAAATAATTTCGAGTTAATTTCACTAAATTGATCGGCATCGATGACATTTGCCGTTTTACGTTTGCGGTTTGTCTTTTGCCGATTGTCTATGGTACGACACACGCGCCACCAACTGAATGTTAATTGTACCATGTCTATAACCGATGCGCAAATCTGCAAAAAATGTTATCTACCATTTCCTTCATATTTTGGAAATACACGAGAGACTTCACCTGTCGATGTGATATCCACAAAACTTTTTTGCAAAAATTTTAAGTAAAAAATGTTTCGAGCTAACGTTGGTGGGCGCATAGAAATCGGTCGGCGGGCGCCATGGCACCCGCGGGCACGGGGTTAAGAACTCCTGCATTAGAAGATAGATAACACCAATATGTATTTGGTTGTGTTTGAATTATCATATTTATGCCGTGTTATAGTTCTGTGATATGAAATATTTTGAGTTGGGATGTAATAATGGAATCCACCCCATGATACGAGTGGTCAGTTGGTTGGCAAAATATAAAGTGCTACTGGCATTCCACTCGGTAGCCACAACGTAAATCTGTTGCCATTTTTGTGGTCACCACAATTCAAAAATTTCTGCGGGCACCTTCTCCTAAATGGATACTTAATTTGGATCTACTCCACGCAAATCTCGTTTCTCCATACATACTTAGTATTCTTGCATACAAAAATATAAATCCTGTATATTCTTGCATCAGATTGTTGATGGTGTAAATGAGACATCATTAACTCAGTCATAATAGTTAATTGAGCATTTTTGTTTTATAATATTAAAAAAAAAAATTGCCAATGCACCAAATATTTTTAATTATGAAAGGCATACGAGATAAACTTGATGATAAATAATCAGTCAGTCGAGAACAACTCAACAAAAAATTACATACGCCCAGTTCAAGATCTTTTTTCAATTGAAGAAATTTTACCTTGCCGGGAATTAAAGCCGGGCCCACTTGATCGCTACGGTGAAGGGGCGAAGCTCTTGCCACTAGACAACAGTGAATACCGCGACTGCCATGTCGGCCCATTACAAACATAAAAACTTATTTTTCATTACTTTTCAGGAGAGCCAAAAACTGGTATCACCAGTTATCAATTTAGCTATATGATTTATTTGTTAAATATGAAAAAATAATGTATTATATTCCCTATGTAATGTGTTTTTTAAGGCTTAGTGAACAAGTATGCTATTTTAATATATACGTATTGAGATATCTTGTTTCTAAAATTTTACTTGAGAACCACTGCTATAAACATATACCAGAATGCGAGTTCAGAACCAGGGGTTGTAATGCAAACTTTCACAAACTATAATGCTCGATGGGTAAAACAAAACCATCATGATTATTGGGTATAATTTGGCGCTTCTGTAATATACGGATATTATTTTGTAATGAGACAGCGTATGCACTCCATTTCGAAAAACAGGTTCCGGTGTGCTAAAATCCAATTCAAGCCCTGGAAAATTATTCACCTCATAATATAGTAAATCTAATATAATACAGTCCCTTCTGTGAATTATGATTTCATAAAAGATACGGAACTTGCTTAATCTTTTAACCATTGTTGATGTAAACATAATTCTCTTTTCGTCAAAAGAAGATAATACTCCTTCAACTGTCATTTGTAATCTATTTTTCTTACTAAATTTTACCTTCAAATCCACAACATGATTTATAAAGTGAGATTGGTTTATATTTTATGCAGTGGATTATGAGCGTGGATAAAAAATATAGCACTGAAAAGATAGTCGTAAATAATGTTTTTGAGGGAATACAATTTTGTTTTTCTTACTGGAAATAAAGCGTCTTTTTATAAGGACGCTTAGTTTTGAAATGTAAATAAAACAAGTTGTTTGTGAGATTTCGACTAAATTTTAATTTCATTTGTAAGTATATTTTACGGCATTAAATATAGAATATAGCATCAAATGTCTGCCAATATCCATTCATTATAAAATGGGCCATGTCGCTAAAGTTGACTTTTTTGACAAATTTGGGTAAACTTCCAACTGCTCCAGAACCCAATCAGGCGTTGTCTGCGGTCGTTTACCTGAAGTTCCTTGGTTAGTTGGATTTTATACGGGTGCAGACATAAGGCCCGATTCAAAATTCGACAAGTTGAACTCGCAGAAAAGCCAAGTTCTTGTGAACAACGAGGAATAAGCTGCCTTTGGTTTTCCTGTACACTTTCACACACAGCAGCAATGTTTTCACCAGATATTGTATTTTGATGACGTACAGGTAGGTGTTGGGCGATTATTTACCAAACTGGTTGACTCAAATTTGGCCACTTAACAATGAATAATCCACTCAGCAGGACAAAGTAACATATTTTGTGCGTCCCTATTGAAATACCCTTTAGTAGAGCGTGCAAAACGAGCTCTCAGTTTCATTTCTATTTTACAAACTTCACAAACTAAATAACTATTTCTTCCATGAATATATTCCAACTACATTATTTATTCCTAGTTACATTTATTTTTCAGGACCAGGAATCTGGAGTGGAGCGCGGAGCAGTGGAGCAACAAGTTCTTGGCCGGAGCACGAAAATTTATTGTGCTCCTCTGCTCCGATATATACATTTATTTTAAAATTTACCCATGTATTATTAATAATACTACAATAATAAATAATTATAATATAATATATTAAATAAATTGCTTTCAGACTTTTTTCTAGGCCAACGTAAATAAAATAAATAAATAATATGCCTCCTATTAAAACTATTTGTAGCACGGAGTAGAGCATGGAGCGATGCCGAGGCAAGTATTTAGTTGTCGGAGCGGAGCAACTCAAAAAAGTGGTTGCTCTCGATCCCTGATCAGGACAGGCTCATTACAAAACCGGTCCTGATCTCAATAAATTTAACGTGGAATACGTACAAAATATGTCTAACTATTTTTTGTAAATACGATTGTTCTAAAGCACGAACTCCCAACCTGGGGTTCCGATGGGTTTTCTGAGGGGTCACCAACTTATAAAGCCAACTATAAAAAATATCCACTTTAAGTTGATTTTTTAAATACCTACGAAAAATGGCTTTTTGAAATTTGGCCTTGGGGGTTGCGGGTTGCGGCTTTCATAAAAAGGCCGAAACTGGTTGGAAACCTATGTTCTAACCTATGTTCTAAAGATTCTGAGCTATTTTCTCCGCGTGTACCAAAGTTTCTATTGGGTTGCAATAAAATTTACAGTAACAGAAGTATCGCATGAGGTAATTTTTCCGACGCTAAAATAGCCTAAGTAGCGAAAAGGTGTTGGCTCTAATCTGGCACACTGCTGCTGTGTGACAATAATGGGTGAGCCAGCAGATCGACATAATCTGAGGGAAGGTTGGGATTATAACAGCCTTAACAAAACATATGAGGGAGCTTAATCCGCGAACACACAAAAGAATAAAATAGCTATCGTATCACTTTGTTCAGTGACCGTTGGGTAAACATAAGGGGCGGACATGGGTCGCTGTAAAACTTAATATTAGCGTGCCAAATTAATTTAACAATAAAACTAAAAAAAAAATGAATGTCAGCTTGTGGCTTTTTTTAATGACTGTAAATTAATTTTTCAATCGAAAAATTCATGTAATGCCGTCCGGTATGTGAGTGA
Source organism: Himalopsyche kuldschensis (assembly GCA_028554975.1). Lineage (NCBI taxonomy): Eukaryota > Metazoa > Arthropoda > Insecta > Trichoptera > Rhyacophilidae > Himalopsyche > Himalopsyche kuldschensis. The sequence goes on along the minus strand of JAHFWI010000010.1, from coordinate 18,686,337 downwards.
CGAAAGCAGGTCTATCGCAGGTGGAGTCGGAGTCTTGGAGTCACGGTTTTTTGGCCGTAGTCGTAGTCAAAGTCGTGAAAAACTTTTGAAAAGTTCAAACTTTTTATTTATTCATATAGCATGTACAATTTGGCTATTGGCCGGATTGGTTGATGGTTATTTAATTTAATACACATATGTAAATAGGAAAGGTAGAAAAAAATTGTCACTAAATTTTACTTTTTTTAGCCAGAATCGTGTTTTTAGACATCAGAATCATGTGGAAATTATAGTATATAATTTGTTTTATTTATTTAAATAATTCCCGTTCATCAATAGGTGACAGTTATTTACATTAAAAGTGATTGATAAAAGACTGTTTGCTCTCCACTCCCTATGTGGAGCATATGATCACCACGCAGCGCTTCCATGATTCCCTGTCTCCCGCCAATATTTTTACTTTCTCCCATAAAACTCCAGCATTCCTCGATTTTGATCCTATTCCTTCCAGGGCTTCGGAATACCACCAGGTTGAAAGAAGAGACAGACACGGTTGGGGCTTTTTAAAATTTTGATTGAATTAGCATTTATTTGGTAGAACTCCATTATATTGCGGTGAAAAATAGAAAATTATTTTAGTTATTAAATGTTTTAGTTATTATTTTCGATGGTTTCGGCGGTAACTTTGTGGAAGTTCATTTTAATATAAAATTTAAAATAACGATTATTCCACGTATTGTGTAACTAACTGTATTACTTAAGCAAACTTTGCGATAGTAAGTCTGAAGATGCCTCTGAAAGAGGCGAAACACGTCTCACAGTTAGTTACACAATACGTGGAATAATCAAAGTTGTTTTAGTTATTAATTATCAACTATGTATTATGTAATTTTTGTAAAACTTAAATACATTGCCATGTTTTCATCGCTTCATAAAATATGTGAAATTAGCTAAAAGTATTTTTTTATTTATTTAAATATAAATTTACTTTGATAATATATATTTGGGTGAACAAGTTGGTTCTCCCACCAGCCTTCCGTTATGTGTGTGCAGCCGTTTTTCACAGTCGCCTTCCATAACGCTATACGATCAAGAAAAGAAACGAATTTACTCCTCACTTACTTGGCCCGAGACAGAGCTGCACGGGACTGATCTTTTAACCATGCACTATGGTGCTTAAAGAGAAGAAAAATAGAAAGGAAATAAAAAAGAAAATGTGATTTGCTCAGCCACTTTGTTAGAGTGATATTAAGTATCCTATGTATCTGTATACTGAGAATCCGTGGAGTTTAATCTACTTCGCGTTGAATCTGAATAGGAATCAAGATTATCCCGTTCCCCATATGATGTTGCAAATTTATCGAATGCCTCAAAATTGGCCTTGGTTGAGATCAAGTCAGCGTGGCATATTGGGCCCGTATGAGGACGGACCGCAGCAAACAGCTCAGCTCGTTTGGCATTCATCTCGAGGTACTCCCACAGTACGTGATTAGCGTCCTGGTATTCGTGTCCACAAGTTGAATCCGGCCATTCGACCAACTTGCCCAACCCAAATAGTTTGCCGTTGAACTTGCCATGTCCAGTTATAAACTGGCAAGTCCAGTGTCCAGGCGCTAGACTCTTCACCTTGAGCCTCCAGGTCACGTCTGGGAAGAAAAGATATGTTTGACGCCCTTTGGTGGATGCAGACCACCTAGTTTGCCAAGCTGTTAGAGCCGTTTTGTACGCCAGCTCATATACGAATGAACGGAGAGTATGATGTTCAGGTATATTTTGCGACAAGGGTGGCGTCAGAGGGATGCCTTCAATTTACTTTGATAATGTGTACTGATATAATATTTAAAAAACCTTTGATTATTCCACGTATTGTGTCATAACTAGTAACATTCACTTCCACAAAGCTACCGCCAAATCCTTCGAAAATATTAATATAATATTTACTGATACGGAAAGAAAAATAACAATGTATTTTAATTCTACATAAATTATTTTATATATTTGTTGATAGCTATTTCGGCTTACGCCTTCGTCAGAACTAAGGCGTAAGCCGAAGTAACGAAGGCGTAAGCCGAAATAGCTATCAACAAATACATTAATTAATTTATGTAGAATTAAAATACATTGTTATTTTTCTTTCCGTATTATTATGGAGTTCTACCAAGTAAATGCCTACTCAATCAATAATATTTACTGATTTATTTTTACGTACTCCTTATTCCGGCCCTGCCTAGTTAAGTTTCCCAAACATCATTCAAACTTCGTTTATATTATTATTTACACAGGAAGCGTAATACGTTTCTTCCTTGGTGTTTTTTTCCTCATTTTTTTTGTTGGGATATCTTCTGCGAAATCTTTTAAGTTTCATTATTGTGGTTGGTTATTAGGCGAAATCGTCGTACAGAGCAATTCAATGGGGATTATTTGTTGTTACTGATAGCCATCTTACTTTTAAGCCAACTAAATGGCATATTATTTTGTACACTTAGATGACGCCAATTAAAAAAATGAAAAATGCTTTTAAATAACTCTTTGAACGATCCTCATGATGAATGGTTCAAATTGTGCACTCTTACACATATTTTGTGACTACTAAACCAGTGCTATATTATTTAAATATACAATTAGAATAGATGAGAAGATGGTTCGTGTACCTCTTCCTCGTCAGTACCTTATATGTATATAGATAAGTCAATTTATAATTAACAGTTTTGACTGAAAGTGCTTGATGGAATTACAATATAAAATTTGAATCGTTTGAATTTTGCACTTATCGTGCACTTGAAATGCCTGAAGCTGTCGAAAGGCAAACCCGGGTCGTTAGCGACAAAACTCCTAGAAAAGTACAAAACTCAAGCGATTCAAAAAAGAAAGTCAATGTAGGTTTAAACATACTTCTGACGAAGGTGTAAGCCGAAATAGCTATTAACTATATATTATATGGTTAGTAAATTTTAATCACAAGCTATTAAGACTATATATTGATTGAATTGGCTTCAACTTGGTAGAACGCCATTATAACACAGTGGAAAAAATAGCAAAGTATTTTAGTTACTACAAATATAATAAAAAAAACAGTTGACAGCTATTTAGGCTTACGCCCTCGTTACAACAGTTAGCTATCAACAAATATATTCTATGATTTTTGTTGATCTAAAATACATTGCTATATTTCACCGCGTTATAATGGAGTTCTACCAAGTAAATGCTAATTCGTGACGAATGAATGAGTGGTGTAAAATGTTGGAACGGTTTACATGTCGATATCGTAAATTGTCATCTTTGATGTTACGTTCTTGATAATTGGCTAGTATAAAATTGTTTTATCAAAGAAACGCATAAAAACTTAATTTCATTGAGCATCAATGTAAGAAAATTTCAAAGTCAACAAATTCATAATGTTGGATTGAAGTGTCAATTGTGTTTAAATGAAATTTGATTATTTTAGTAGAGGAGAAACACGAGCTATTTATTGTTCTGTTCGATTTTTGAATACATAATTATTTGTTCTGAATACAAAATGCTTGAATTTTATTGAGCAACAATGTAAGAAATTTTAGAAGTCGAAGAAGATACATAATGTCTGATTGAAGAGTCAATTTCGTTTGAAAGAACTATTTTAGTAGTGGAGTAATATGAGCTTTTGTTATGTTCGATTTTTGAATAGTAATTTACTCTGAACACAAATTACTTTGAGAGCTTTAAAATGGCGATCCAAGTCCAAGTCCCGGAAAGTTCAATATATATTTTTTCAAATTAACACTTGAGATCTTGGATATGAGAGGCCACGATGTCTTTTCGTCTCACGTTGAAAAGTCAAATATTTTTATTTGCTGTTGAAGTAAATATCTTCACTGGTTTTCGCTAGACAATCTCAGATTGAACTGTACTGGATGAAATCCCACAAAACTATGTAATGAGATTGTTACAGTATCAAAGAAGAGCTGATTTAACGACAGAATGTCACTAGTCCTCTAGAATTAACGAATGCTGAAATGATCCATAAAGGTTTCATTTATTTACATCGGGAGTGCACGTAGCATTTAAAACGTACCAACCTTTATTTTGTACCTGTAGCATTATCTCTCATTAATCCTTTGTAAAATAATATTAAAATACATTAGCACCACTATGCAATGATTGCCATTTTATTATATCATTAAATACAATGAAAAAATACTTTTAATAAAAATAATATATTCGAATTAGTGTTATAACACCTGCATCCGTGCCATCGTATTTATCTCAAAACAATTCGACCCCAATAAAAAATATTCTATATTTAATTGACGAGCTAAGAGCTGATTGTTTGATTACACATGCATTATGAGGGCATTGGGAGTAAAGGTAGCTTTCTAAAAAAAAAATAATTTTGGAGTCAAATAATTAAATGCAGTTAAGTTTAATGCAAAACTTTGTTTTATTTACCCAGTATAGTAATTGAATATAAATATAATGTGCATTATAAAATAACAGTCATTTTGCTACACTTTTATGTATTTTAAGACGGTATAATTCAGGATGTCAACTGAAGGTGCATGAAGTGAGCGACAAAACTCATAGAAAACTACAAAATTTGAATGATTCAATTTTGAAAGTTTGCTGTTTTCCGATTGGCTTAATTTCCAAAATTAAGACAATTAGTCTTTTAGTGGAGTCATTTTTATCACAGTTAAAAATCGTAAAATTGAAGTGTCGAAACAGGTTAAATGATTTAATTTAACTAATCTAATGCGATGCGCAACGCCTAAATTATCCGTCATCATAAAACAAATATCATACAATAAAAGTACATGTTTATTTATTTATTTATATATATGTACATTGCAAAAATCACAAATTATAAGTTTATTGCATTTTCAATGTGAAGAAAGATGAAAAAATTGCATAGTTTACTGATGGAAAAGTTGGCAAAGAACCGTCAACCGAGTGAGTTCTGACAAAATCAACTATGTATAATACATACAAAATATTACTCATCTGAACTCACTCACGTTCATGTGAATTATGTCGATATCTGAAGCAATTCCGTTAAAAATCAATTAAGCCCTTCCCAGTGGCATCCCCATTTGCAGGCTAGTTCTACTCCTTGGAAGACAGTTGAATGTTGACAGGATTTTATAAAAATATTTCAATTGTGATATGTTTGTTATTCATTTATATAGCACAATGTAATTTTATTGTAAAGGCTTAAAATATTTCTGTGTGGCCCATCAGAGACCGAGAGAGAGTGATATCAGTTGGGTATCCCTGATTTAGATAAATATATAGTTTTTATAAATAGTTAGTTTACCAGTAAAAATTTGTGTGTTAAAATGCTGAATTTGCTTATTTTAAATATTGCATAATCGCATTTTGTATTTTCAAAAAAGCCGGCTGCCACTTGTTTGGACCTTCAAATGACCTAACCGCAAAAAATATAATTTATTACCCCCAGCTACCACACTTACCCCGTAGTGCCTACTCAAAGACCTTGGGTTAACTTGCTAAGTGAATTTGTCATTAAATTTGCCGATGTTTGAAGTGGTGGCTTTTGTAGATAGATGTATTGATAAAGCTCGTATTAAAACACGTTATTAACTGCAGCAACAATGGATATACACCCATCCCTCGCTTAGCACGATACTCGCTTAGCACTGTTTCGCTTTAACACGGTTTTAATTTCAGTCGAAAAAAATGGTTTTCACGTTTTTGCGTTATAATGATATTGAATCAAGATTACCTATAAACATGGAAATTATTAATATCGCTCGTGCAATAGGAGGTGAGGGATTGGAGGATTTAGCAATCAACGAAATTGATGAATTGCTTGAAGAACAAGAGTTAAATGAAGAAGAATTAATTGATATGACTACAAGTGTTCCTCCTAAAATCAGAAGCGATACCGAAAGCGACACCGAAAGTTCTGGTCCAATTTCAACGATTACTGCTCAAACAATAAAAGATGGGGTGCAAATGGCAAGAAATATAGAAATGCATTTCCTAAATAATGATCCAGATATGGATCGTGCATTGAAATTTCAACGAGACATTAAACAATGCGTTGCCGGATATGAAGAGATAACTAAAATACATTGTTATTTTTCTTACAGTATCTATGTTTTTCTTAATATTTCTAAAAAAGAACCACGATTTCGCTTAATACGGTCATCTAGCAGAACCTATATTCCGTGTTAAGCGAGGGATGGGTGTAGAAGATTCAACAACTCTAACTATTTATTTTTGAAAAACACTTCTTACTTGTCCAAGACAGTGAGCGACGTTAGTGCGCTGACGTTAGCGCGCAATCTAACATGTAAATAGATATCAATATTTGTTTGTTTGTTCGTACTCTACGTGCTGCCATACAGATCATCCGAACGCAATAATACTTTGACAAACGTTTTGCTTGCACTTTTGCGGAGGTTTTTGGCACAGTAAAATAGACAATCGGCAAAAGACAAACAGCAAACGCCAAACGGCAAATGTCATCGATAGCGAACAATGTTAGTGAAATTAAATTATTTATCTAAAATATTGTGCATACGAAAGCACTTCTATAAACACACACACTTTATTTCTTTGGGTGGCATTGCAATGCTTGACGGGTACCGGCTAGTACTAAAATAAAAAAACATACATGTCAATTGAGAGAAATAAATATGTTATAATAGTAAATTGAGCTTGTGATATTTGTCGTAAAAAACAACAAGTTAAATCATCTGACATCTGATATTTTTATCCATGTCCGCTACCAACCTGTAGCATATGGACTCCTCACGGAGTTTATCTCAACATATTTTTTCTACGAGAAATGCTTGTTGCTCAACCTCGCCTTTTGAAGAGAGTAGAGATTGAAAGGCTACGAGGACGAGGACATGACTCAAATTACTTATTTTAAGCATATTTTTCTACATCTAACATCCGCATCCACATCGAAATAATGATGACAATCTTAGAAATTTGTCACATAAATTTAGTAAAAAAAGTGTGCAGATGCTGTGCAACTCTGGAATTCTGCTAACTCCGTTATTCAACCGTAGATTATTCTGAAATTCGTATAATATATAATAGAATGCAGTAAGTACAAGCTTTTCCAACCAAAAGGTGATATTAGGTAAAAATGTCAATTATAACCTTTTCAAAGTAAGGTAACGATATAATAACTACTTAATTTCTGTAGGTAAGAATGAAATATTATGTCCAATACGCATGCGTCTTCTACATTGATAAAGTCCTTGTGATTTTAACGAAGTAAGATGATGTAGGACTTAAGCTCCCGAAACTAATGGTTAAAGCCAACTTTGGAATTTCTTCCGAGGGAGGTTGAGTAAGTAAAAAGTTTTGATACTTCCCGGAAAGCTTTCATTCTAAAGTTTACCCTTAATTACATTTATAAACAAAATTTGAAAGGGAACAAAAAATATACGTACATATTTGTTGCTCCAGCAAAAATTTTGATATAAATACAACATACAAGTGATATAAAAATTATTTGCAGTTAAATTATTTACACATGATTCATCTTCAGAATTACTATCGTAAAGGTTGCTTAACCTTCGTAGGACTATCCTTGAAAAATGACTCTCAGGCCGAAGGGGGGTAAAAAAAGACCCCAGTGTTTTGGCCTTATTGGCATAGACTGCAGTAAAAAAATGATTGATTATGCTTTGACGTATTTTTAAACATCTTTCTGAAAAAAAAATCACTATTTTTCTTATAATTATTTATATTTAAATCGCGCATGAAAACGACGACGTTTTCACTCCAACGGCTATGGCGGACTAACAAGCCAATAAACGTGCATGAAGTCACATAACCTTATCTCTTATCTTATCGCTTATCGCCTTTTATTGTTGCCAGATATGAAACACTCCGTCCATGTTATCTATGACTCACTATGGTCACGTTCTCTTATCGCTTATGGGTAGGAAATTTTATTCCCAGCAATTTCTAAAATTGACAATTATACTGAAAAATTCCCACTTCTTCTCTTTCTTAATCGATTACGGCGCAAACTAGCCAATAATTATCATATTTTTTTTCTGAAAAAGGTGTAAAAAACTATGATTTAAGAATACCATAAGCTTAGACATTGTATCACTAGTGTTAAGATAGATATTTAAGGTAAAGTAGCTGTTGGGACAAAACCTATACTGTTCGGGATGGCTAGGTTAAGTTATCAGGTGTCAATAATAATAGTAGAACAATACGTGGAACGCTGAATAATCTAAGTTATTTTATATTTAAATGAACTTCCACGAAGCTACCGCCGAATCCATCGAAATAATTCTTTACTGTTTGGATAATCTGGTGAAGGCACCATTTTTTTAAATTTAATTCGTGTGTTTTTTTGAGGGTCCGTATTGCAGAGATCAGCGTCGTTGGCGTCCGTGACGGACTTCACGGGCTTGAGTTCCAGTACGAGCAGTATTTTTTCGGGTGATTTATTGATACTGTTCGAAAGCTATCTAATCAGGGAAAAAAATCGGCGGAGCGAGAGCAATAAGCTAGCCACTATTCCTGTCATCTTCGTCGTATTCTTTCAATCCCTACTCTCTTGAAAAAGGCGAGGTTAAGTAATTGAATAACAAGCAGTCCTCGAAGGAAAACACATGTTTAGAGAAACTCCGTGAGCATTCCATATGCGTCAAGTTTGGAGAGGACATGGATACGAAAAAACTTTTAAGAAATGTACTTTTTTTACATTATTTTTGTTCTACTCTAGCACATATGTTGTAAAGATCAGGATCATAAATGGGTGTTATATATATCTCTCAATTTACTTGTATGATTTTGAAAAACACAACGGAATAAAAAAAATACGAAAAACGCACTAAGCTACTCGGCCACATATTTTGACAAGTTCTAAGCCGATCACAAAAGTCGCGCAAATGTGTTTGAATTCAATTAATATTCAGAGTCTTGGGGTACGTACAGCGTGAAACGAAAGTCTTGCAGTGGTTTTATCTTCAAAAGGCACAAAGAATTGATCTCAGATATTTTCTTAGAAGCATAAACGGATTACGGTGAGTGAAACAGTCTGACGTGTAAGTACTTCTTGGAACCGAGAGACTCCTCATTGCTGCGTCTACGCGACATGAAATATATGTTTTTAATTTTTTTATGAGTTTTGTCGCTAACGGCCTGGATTTCGCCTTTTGGTATCTTCAGACATTTCAAGTGCACGAACTAATCACTCTTGCTATGCGTCGCTCTTTGGGATAGGAAAAGTGGGAATGGATTAGGGGAAACACCCATGCCTTTGAACACATATATCGACTGAAAAAATTCGCATTTACCGGAAATCGAACCCAGGCGGTTCGGCACGCAAGCCAACAACGTTGACACTGCGCCACGGATCGTACATTTTTCAAGTTTGCTTTGTAATAGTTTTACATATATTTTGTAAAGATCAAGACCAGTTTCGCTCATCGTGATCATTTGTAATGAAACGATTTGCTCGACTTTTGGCCAAGTGGACAACTTTGTTGTCTTCAGTTACGATGCTTACGGGCTCAAGCCCAGTTTCAGAGATTTAATTATCAACTGATTTATTGATTTGTATTCGAAGACATGGATTTCTGCGTCAGAATGGATTCAAATTTGATATTGAAATTTCATCACGCCCCTTTAGTCGAAATCCACATTTTGCATAATAATCTGTTGTGTCTGTAGTAATATAACGCTTAACGGTACTTCTTTTAATCAATACAGGGTGAATTGTATTGCATGTTGCCATAATATAATATCTGTAAAAAATAGCCGTCGAAATATTTCATACCGTATGGCCATCGCTTGACGAGCAAGAAAAACAAATCATGAGGATAAGCTCGAGCTTCCGCTATCGACCCGGGAGCGGGAAGGACTGAGAGGCGAAACGAAAAAAGAAAAAGAAGAAACAAATTTTGCCGTGGGAGGGGGTAGCAAAATGTAAAATATGAATGTATGCGTATAGGTATAAGAAAGGTAAGAAAGAATTTATCTGATATCTGGGATTGAGTAACCAGGGCGTAGATAAAAATTGCGAAATGGAGTTAGGGGAGATTTTGATTTTATGGAAGAAATTTATGTTTAGATGTTACATTATTATTTCACGAGACATTACGAACTGTCTAACAGTTAAAACCGATAATTTCACATGAAATAAAATCCATGTACCCAAACCTCTATTTGTGCGACTTTTTTTGTGCGATTTTTATATGCAATTTTTTATTTTTTTAAAAACATTTTTGAGACTATTTCAACGTAAATATGAAAAAACGTAATTAACAGCGCGTTGTTCACATACTGTACGTGAAAAATCCAGAGTTTCTCCTGTTTATTACAATGTGACCTATACACGTGCGTCCTTATACTTGCAATGTTTCATATTAATTCATGGCTTTTTTTGTGCGATTTTCCGCGAAACGCATCTACCGAGTAAATAAAGGTTTAGGTGTATCTTATCTTATGATATAGGCTATTTTAATTAATATTTCATGTAATGATGTGTAACGCATAGAAATTACACGCAGAAACCGATATATCCACTTTTATTTCGCTTATATTTATCGACATCTGCTTTTAACTGACTAGTTAAAATCGGTAAACTGTTCTTGAATGAAAATATAATACTAGGGAAAAATAAACTATTGATACAGCAGATAGTTTAATCGTGAATAACAGAATCGTCGGCAACTACGGTTTTTGTAGCAGAAAGATAAAATGTTATTTACTTACAATTGATTTTTCACAATTAGTTCAACGAACACTGTATAGGATACGAAGCTGTGCACCGCTCAAGCCAAATGCGTTCCGCGGAAAATCGCACAAAAAAAGCTATGACTCAATATGGAAACACAACATATACAAAAACGCACGTGTCAAGGTCACACTTTAATAAATAGGTGCACCACTAGATTTTGCATAAGTGAACAACGCGCTGTTAATTACAGTAGAACCTCGATTATCCGGATTGGTCAAAATAAACAAAAATACTACCAATTTACTAATATGCACGTGGCGAATTGCTGCCTCTGTTTACGTACGTAATTCGATTTTTTCAATAAAAATAATTTATTATTAAAGCTAAAAGCTAAAAATGATTTATACTGAATATATTTACTTGTCTTTTCCTGTCAATTATGATTTTTTCGATTATCCGGACTATCTTCATCCCTTCTACTGTATGTTTTACATATGTCCGTTTATATAGTCCCAAAAACATATTTACAAAAAAATGTATTAAAAACAAAACCACGTAGCCTTGAAATTGCACAAAAAAGAGTGGCACAAAAAGAGGTTTGAGTGTATTATCATACGTTGTTTTAAGGTTTAGTGTAGCTATGAACAAGAAAGTGATTTTAATATAATTATACGTATTGATTGAACTACCCGTTTATCCAATACCCTTCGTACCCGTTTATCCAATTTATGTATCTTTGAAACATACATACATATGTAGATGCATTGATAACCCAAAACCATCAAAAATCCAGTTTTTTTTACTCTTTTACCTTATTACAAAAAGTAACTAAATTTTTTATTGAAAACGTGGACATTTAATAGACTGTGGTCGACGATCTACTTACCGTTGACTTTTCCAGTCCCTACGAAAATCACAACGACAATCATTCACCAAGTCGAGAGATCAGCGTCAAAATGGTCCCGGTGGAATCCAAGTTAACGCATGCACCCCTGCACTCGTGTGTCCCCACGCCTCGGCGCCGATCTTTTGTGCGGGTTTTAACGTAATTGAGTGTAAAACGAGAAGCAATGGAAATGCGAGGCACCGCGCAAATATGTTTTTAGTACGTACTTCATTCGATGCGCAAAAGCCAGTGATTTATCAGAATAATGTATTTGTTTACCATGACCGCCCCGCTTTTTATGTACAATTAAAAACTTCCAATATAAATTATATCAAAACTATTTTTTGTCCGAGAACTCACTTATGTCTCATTTGAATCGCCCAACACCTACCTTTCAAAAATACATAGATGGGATACAGAAAAACCACAGTTTAAGTTGTTCCAACTATTTTTGCGACTGCCAGCATGCAATGTACATAGAACGAATCAATTTTTAAAAATTAATGAAGTGCAGAAAAGCACAAAATGAAAACGACCCATTTTTTATATAAAATCAAAACTCTTTTTGTGCGCCTTTTTTCAAAGATAGATGGGATAGAAACCACGGTTATGCAATGGTTTTAAAAATTTTTCAATAGGACGAAATAAACGTACATGTCCTGCAATGTAATTTAAAGCGTTTTGTTCACATACTGTACGAGTAATTTTCCGTGTTTTACCTGTTTATTACAATGTGACCTTGACACGTGCGTCCTTGTACAAGTTATGTTCCCTAATTAAGGCATAGCATTTTTTGTGCGATTTTCTTTTGTGTTATTTTCCGCGGAACGCATCTACCGCACAAAACGATGTTTAGGTGAACAGTCTTTCAATAAGAACGCTCGAATTTTTAAGTTATAACAGCCATGTTGTTTAAGTGAAATCTATCAAATTTGCTGTCAATTGTTTAGTCGTGTACGGAAAATTACTTTAGAATGTTATATCGTTGAACAACGTGTGCAAATAATCAAATTTAATTATCTAAGACACTGGCTGCGTTGGAAAACCGTTCCTCGCAATTTCGCAAAAAGTCATCTTTAGAAACAAGGCAAAATTTTGGATGAATGTATATGCGAACAAGCAAAATTTTTAGATTTAGGACGATTCCAATCCATACGAGATACACCAGCACCAAATGCATCCCGAGAAAGTCACTGTTTGGTGCGGATTTTGGTCTAGGGGAATCATCGGTCCATACTTCATCCAAAACTGACTTAAACTGGATGATATGTGGTTCAAACAGGACAACGCTACATGCCACGATGAAAATTCTACACGAGCCTTATTAAAAGACAATAAAATATCCTAGAACAAAGAGTAACTGAATCTTTCACCCGTTCCACATTTGTATCTGAAATGGTTAGAAAAAATATTGGCATCTATATTTGTTTTAATAATTTCACACGAGCTTCTAAAGGTTTAGAGATACTGGTAGCTCACTCACAGAGTTTTGGCGACCACTGATAAAGAGTCTGAATACAACTGTATAATTACTATATAAACTAACGTTTATGTCGATTAATGTTGCTTTGGAGATACGCGTTAGCAGAATATCATGAATGTAGGCAGTTTCATGTAAATCGTGTCGGTATGCGAATGTGGAAATTGACTACCGCTTTTGGAAATATCCAATATCAATAACGTAAGCCCCGCTTCGCATGTGGTTTCCAAAGTATCGGTTTCGTGGAATGAGATATTTAATTTAAATAAATAAAATAGTCTTTTTTGTCGTACTACATTCACGCACGCGTATTTTGTAAAGATGATGACTTGATATTTAAAAATAAATGAGAATGTATTTAGTACAAAAAAATTGTGTTCTATTTATTGAAATACAATGTCTTTCCAATGCAATTTCCATTAAGAATAATTGATAGCTAACACCTCATATTAGGTATATATTTCTTAACCATTTTCTTTTCTCAGTGGCATAAAGATACCCTACGCAGTTTAACTTAACAGAATTTTCTACGACAACTGCTTATTACTCAATTGAACAACTTTTATTATTCGAAGAAAATAAAAATATAGAGGATTGGTCTAGGGCAGCCCTAGTGGATAGGAATTGGATGTTTGTGGTGGAGAATTTTAGACAACACAATCACCAATGTCTCCAAACATAAATCAATATAACGACGTTGACGCTCGACCACGAGCCTGACGAAATATTTAATAAATGCATCACATTGTGTGCAGGTTTCGCCATTCTGCACCTCCAGGCATTCGAGTGTACCTGAACTAGAAATTTGACCATCCATGCACATAAATTCTATAGTATACCGGGAGGCGAAACCCAGGTCGTTATTGTTTTTTTTTTATTTTTTGGATATCAATTTGACAGAGCATCAAGTTCTAAGGCGTGTAAGCGCCTAAGTTCTTCCAGTCTCCTTCGTCTCTAAATGTTTTTAACTAAAAAAAAATATTTCTTTGCATTCCCTTCCCATCGCTGCCGACAGGAGGGCGCGATCGATATAGTTGAAGAAGTCAGCTTACTATTGGAAAAAATAGCTTTCGGTCTATATCGATTCTCTGATGCCTTCTTGTCGTTATTGATAACGCGTATGAAAATTATAAAAATTCAAACGATTCAAAATTTTACACTGTAATTTCACCTAGCACTTTTTGTCGAAAATCTAAGCTAAAAATAAAGTTCTTCGAAAATCGAATTTTAAATTGAGTATCACCGGTTTCCCATCGACCTCCGAAATCCCTGCAATTCCCTCCGCGCTTCTCCTCGCCAGGTACCGACGCCCTCGTTCGCAAAATCGCTTCCGAACAAAAGGCCATTAGCGGCGCGTCAGGGTTGCTCCCCGATTGATTAGTTTATGTGACAGACAGACCGACGATATTTTACAGCCGCCCTGATCGCCACTCTTGTATGCATCAACACACTTAACAGCGATCGGTAATATCAGGGTAATAGTTTTGTAAGCCTTACCAACTTAAAATTAGGAGCCTCTGTGGTCTAGTGGTAAGAGCTTTGCGCTTACGATCAGACGGTTCTGTGTTCAACCCCCGGCAAGATCAACATAACAAAGTTTCCATTATAATAAAAATAATAAAACGTTTTTAGTACTTAATCCACATAAAATTTATTAGATTAGGACCGGTTTCGCTCATGGCGAGTATTGCCAACTGAAATTAACTTTAAAACTAAGCATGAATTGAAATTAACTTAAGTTAAAGTATTTATTTTTAAGCCCTTTTTATTTACTCAGTGAAGTATTTCTACATTACTACTCTGATTAAAATTATCATCGTTTTCTATCAAATGATTTACAAACTCGGAAAAATTGTTACTTTTTAGACATCTTATGTGTTCTTTAATTCTAATATTAAAGTTTCTACCTGTCTGCCCAACATAAAAAGCTTGGCAGTCCCCACAAGAGAGTCGATAGATACCAATCTGTGACGATGATTCTACGCAATCTTTACTGTTAAATAAAATTTTACCTAAATTATTTACTGTAATACCTGTAATGTAAATAAAAACGCGGGTTCTATATTGTCTGGCAAATAGTATAAACATGTTTAAATGTATATTATACTTAGATCCTGTCGTATTATGGCAAATGGCATCCTTGTCAATTTGTAATAAACTTTAAGCTGCAGGCAGTAAAAAAATAAAATGATATTATCGCACAATTGCGTTTCGAGATCACGGCGAACTTTCCAGAAGCGAATCATACACAATGCAGTCAAAACGGTGGATGTAAATTATTATTGTTATGAAGGTGGTTCAGATTTATTGTCTTTTATAACTTGGCCGCCGGTAGAAATCGGAAATAAAATACTCAATCTAAGGACTGTACTGAAGAAGGCAGCGACTCGCAAAATTTCTGAAATTGAGTCATGAATGCCGTTTGCTAAATATTTTTGAAATCTTGAAATGATGATCCCTTGATCCCTACGCAATTTAACCGCTTCAGTACCAAGCATATGGTCGCATAAATCACACCTACCGCCCGATTATTAAATCCTTGTTTTCTTAAAAAATTAACTGATGACAGAAGAAACATTGTTTTTCTAAAGACAGTGTATAGATGTCACTAGCTATGAAAATCCCAACCACCACCCGCCACGGCCTTACATTCGGTATCAGCGATCGTGTCCCGTGGCGTAAACAACGGCGTATCTGTTCTGTTTGCGAGTATGGAGTTGTCTCGGGAGCATTTGCCCAGGACTTGGAGGCCAAGGCACTCAAGTGTGCATTACTGACTCTAAATAATTAGCAAACCCTATACGTTACTGATTCTAGAATGCTATTTAATGCTGTCAACAAAAGCCGGTTACGGACCTATACGAATAGGTCCGTCCTTGCACCGTATGACGCCGCAAATTTTCTGAAGGCCAAATAATTATTTTTATTGGCTACCAAGTCGGCGTGGCCTACTAGCCCGACAGCTGGTCGGACCAACCTGAGTAAATCTTCCCGCTCAGAGGACATAAAAGGACAAATCCATAGAATGTGATCAGCATCCATTATATCGCCGCATCTACAGGATGAAAAGGAAAAAGGAATTTTTAAAGCAATATTTTATATTTTTGCAATATGCGACTTTATTCGCAACGTCCGTACGCGGCGGCCACCAGTGGCTTTATGGTACTGAAGTGGTTAATAACTACAAAATACTACGAAATCCTCTGTAAAAAAAAAAAAATGGATATTTGATAAACAGTCAATGCAACTAGTTACTGCTTGTTTACAAAGAAATTAGTTCATTTCCACATGAACCGCTTTTTATAAATCTTCAACACTAAAATATCAAAAAATACAGTATGTCATTTTTCTCAAAAGTTTGGCAGTCCCTTATAGAGTTTCATTTCTTTTCATATTTGTATTACCAATTTGTCTTACCTTTTGTATATATAACGCTGTGTTCTTTGAATTATCAGTTGATAGTGCTCACGATGAGCGAAATCGGTCCTAATTTAGATTAATTCAATGTGGAATATGTACCTACTAAAAATGTGTTATTATTTTTATTATAATGCCATTCCACCTTGTATTGACAGTGAATATAAAATCCAATTTGGAATAAGTACTAAAAAATATATTGTTTTTATTGTAAGCCTATCAATTTTACTTGAGACAAAGTTCGTTTGCGAACGATACTAGACTACTACTGCAATTTCGTTAAATTGTGTATCCCATTATAACTCATTTGTGAAATGCGTTAAATATATTACAATAACGACTTGAATCCCCCTATGAACGTCCGTCTTTGACCGAAATGACACCTGAGCTTAACGAATAACGTTGATATTTCCCCCGAACAATCAGTTGTAAAAAACCTGTCAAGTATTTTATGATCTCACTTCATTGTAAAAAAAAAGATAACCAAAAAACGCCTGGTGCAGTCT
Source organism: Himalopsyche kuldschensis (assembly GCA_028554975.1). Classification (NCBI taxonomy): domain Eukaryota; kingdom Metazoa; phylum Arthropoda; class Insecta; order Trichoptera; family Rhyacophilidae; genus Himalopsyche; species Himalopsyche kuldschensis. Next base: position 18,669,406 of record JAHFWI010000010.1, on the reverse strand, counting down.
TCCTGTATGCTATCTTATCTCGTATTTGCAACATTAACGAAATGTAAACAAACACGTACATCTCCTGCAAAGTGTTAACAGTAAATTCTTGATCGAAAGACATTTTTTAATTCTGAGATGAGAAAGATTAGAATTATCAACCCTGTTCCCTGAAAAGTCTAGTGAGCCAAATAGTGTTTTTGAAAAATCATATTCTTCAGGTCTTCTAAGTTTTCTACAATTGAATTAAAATTATTAAAAAAACACTGAAATAGGCCACTTCTCTAGCACTCAGATGATATGTTAGCGGTGAACTAATCTCACCTTTTTATGACACTATTTCAATCATTATTTCCCTGTATTTTATCGTGTATATGCAATATAGAAGTTTGCAACTAACCGTAAGGCCACAATTATCATGATTTTTTACTGATGAGATCTTAATATAAGACACACCGAAACATTTTAGTAAAGAAAAACAGATTTACGTAGGATTGAGGATTTTGACAGAAGGTTTTTTATGGATTTTCAATATCAAATTTAAGCCATTTGAATTTTGTACTTTTCCGTGAATTGTGTCGCTTATTACCCAAGTTTTACCCTTCGTCATCTCCAGGCAATTCAAGTGCACGAAGATCTTGAACTGACCAACTGATTCAGCTAATGTTCAATATGAAGAGGTTTTTATATCAGTAGGCAGTTTCATGCTATGAGCTGGTTATTAGATCTTAACGATATCACATTTAAAAAAGACCTGCAGAAAATGTCAATCCAGATTGCGATACTAATAATTAAGCCTAGTCATCAGGGCTGTGGAGTCGGAGTCGGAGGTTTTTGGCCGGAGTCGTAGTCGTCGCGGGGCTTTGGTCGGAGTCAGAAATTTTTAAAAGTTTGAACTTTTTATTTTTGAATATAATATGTCAAATTTGGGTATTGGCCGGATTGGTAGGGCTGATATTTAATTGAATACAGATAATTAGGAAAATTAGGTAAAAAAAAGTGACGATATTAAACTTTTTTTAGTCGGAGTCGGAGTCGTTTTTTGGTCAATGTTCGAGTCGGAGTCGTGGTTTTGGTAAATGCTGGAGTCGGAGTCGAACTTTTTTTACCGACTCCACAGCCCTGCTAGTTACATATAAAACTTTTATTAGTTTCCACATACAAAGCGATAAAAACTATTTCCTCAGCGTCAGTTCATGTTCATTTGCCCATTTGAAATGCCTATAAATGCCGAACGGCAAAACCAGAGTCGTTAAAAACAAAGCTCATGGAAAAGTGCAAACTTTAAATGATTCAAATTAGATTAACCATTCTTTTATTTTGATTGAATTACTGTTTTAAATTAACTTTGTAGTAATTAGCAACCACACTCAATAAAAACTGCTGTGCTTGCGACCTACCAGTTGGTGTTCCATGCGAAACACAGCACGATCATATTATACTAAAAAAGAGCAATCTAGATAAAGCAATAATTACTAATCGCAAACAAAGAAACTTTAATTAATATCAGTAGAGATCCAAACACAGAATAAAACTTCTGGGTTAACGACTTGGGCCCTGATGACTTTCACCTGCAAGTTCTTTTTTTTCAAGAATTGCATCAATCATTTTTACGAGTTATTTTTTGCGACTGTTCCGTAACGAATAAAATGAGGTTATAAGTCACCGTTACATGTCGCCATGCCAACTAGTTCACATAATAAATTTACCGAGAAGTTTTCTTCCGAGATAAAAACAATCAATTAGATAAAAAAAAATGGTTGTCTGTAAAGTCGGTTTACGGACGATAGTTTAACGTGACAACGTCATAAGAAAACATTGATGAAATGATTGCATACTTTTATGAATAAAATGGAATCATTTTTATTGAATTATCATTATTTTGTATGGATACGAAGAAGGAGTGAAATGAAATCTACAATTTTTTATTGATATATTTTATTCGCACTCATTAATTCAAATATGTTTATTACTTTGATGAACAGTTTATTTACAAGTAACAATGTGCTTTTAGCAATTCATTTACAACTTTTATACATGTGTGATATTTGACGTCTTCCAATCTGTGTAATTCTGTTAAAGATAGGTCGGATTTTAATATGCAAGAATTAATTACCTTTATTGCCGCAATTGTTGTTGTAATATAAACAATGAAAACCACATTAACATTTCACTTCACTTTATAAACAGTTGTAAACAGATCACGTGTAGGTACTGTAGGTGTATAAGTTGTGTGCTGCCGCTGTCTCTTTTCTACTCAGACGCATCGACCAATCGAGTGGAAGAGAGATAGATGCGGCACAATACGAACGGTAGGCCGATCGTGCCTCTCTATCGCTTATCCGCGCTCTCGCTCGCACGCTTGCCTTCGGCGTAACGCGACAAACGGGACAGTGAGTCATGTTTTTTCGTGCGTGCAGCGGGCGTTCATCGATTTATAAGACGTTGTCACGTCAAAATGAACACTGCCTCGTTTCTTTGTAATTACATATTTGAATTGTTTTGTATGTACAGTGGAACCCCGATCTGACGTTTTCACATTATACGTTTTCCCGCGTGGTGCGTTCATTTTCTATAGTCCTGGCATTTAGTTCACATATAAAACTTTCCCTTATTACTCGTTTATTTTATACGGTCCCTTGAAAAACGTAGAATCAGGATTTCACTGTAGTCATGTTTGGCTTAAATTGTGTCTCTCGGAGATATCCGTTGCCAAAAAGCATGCATGGACTATAAAATAAATATTCTTTTTGCGTGATTTCGTTTTTTTTAATCTAATAAGAAAACTTATCGGTAAATTTACTACGAGAACTAGTTGCAATCCAAAGTTGTAACTGCAATGCCAAATATTTGTACGAATTTAAAAATATTAAGAACAAGTCATCATTGATTTTACAATTTTAGAGAATGTAAAATTGAAATAAACTTATTTTTGTTTATTATCTAATTGTCTAATTGTACTATTTTTATTGTGTCGGAATATAGTCCGTCATAGAAGTGATTAAATGCCTGAATATGCCAAAAGGCGAAACTTGGGTCGCCAGTATCAAATCGCATGACAAATGTACAATATTCAAACTATGCAAATTTGATATTGAAATTCAGCATAAAAAGACAATTTCAGACGAATTCCTAAATTTCATCTACAATAAGTGTACAAAGCATTGCATTCAGTGGTGTAGTGGGGCCAGGTCAGCGTTCTGGTACCTGAAAATGAGCCAGGGCGCCACCCTGCCACCCTTTTGACTTGTAACTTAATTTTAATGGACATACTAAAAATAGGAAAAATAAATTCGTATTTTTTGATTGATTTATTTGCTAAAACTTGTAGTTTTTTAACTTAATGCGGATATTAAAAAAATGATAGGGAAGAAATCAATGACAGACCTGGTACCTATTTATTTCCCACAGCACCATTGATTGCATTAAGCAAGATAGAAGATTTGCCCCAGGTTTCCAAAAGTAAAAATAGTCTAAATTTAAGTCTTAATCAAAAATCTAGTAATGACGTTAGTCTTAAACATGCTTTTGCCTTCTTCACTAATGAAACAACCATCGCAAGCTTCTAATTTTAGTATAGTTATATATGTAGTAATAAAATCACAATGTATCATTTTTCACGTTTTGATTGGAAATTTTTAGTAGGATATTGTGCGTCCATCTGCAATTGCTCTATCAGTGTTGTCCGTTTAAATAAATTGCTTCATTGTAAATTTTCCCCCTTCTCCGTTCACTTTTACTACTCATGTTGTACTGTATTCACTGTGTTACCGCACACAGAGCTGCTGCTACCTGTGACAAATTGGTGCTGGTTTCCAAACTGTGTAAAATTTAATGATTGGCACACATTGTTCAACGCTATAAACTTCAAGGTGATTTGCCGTACACGACCAAAATATTAACAGCAAATTTGACAGATGACACTTTAACAACATGGCTGTTATAAATGACTAAAATCGAGCGTCCCTTTGAAAGACTGTACACCTAAAACTTTTTTGTGCGGTAGATGCGTTCCGCAGAAAACAGCACAAAATAAAATTATATTTCATATTATGGACAAAGACGCACGTTTCAATTTGTAATAAACATGCAAGTACGTTGAAATAGTCCCAAAAATATATCTAAAAGGTTAAAAACTGCATTAAAAAACATCGCATAACTTTGAAATCGCTCATAAAATGTCGCACGAAAAGTGATTTCAGTGTATTGTTTATTGCGAATGAAACTAATAGACCCAAAACAAAGATGTCGAAGGGTGAAACCCGAGTTGTTATCGACAAAACTCATGGAAAAGTACAAAATTCAAAAATCAAATTATATCGTTTAAAGTCACAGTCGCAACAAAATAATCGATCCCCAAAACTATTAGCTGTACGGACTGTTTCAAGAATTGATATTTCTATAAATTTTCACGCAGTCCTTGATGTAAAACTTCCGTTGAGACACCCTATAGTAGTAGTCAGAATGGTCCTAATTACAAGCGGACATGATTGCAAAATTGTGCTCCACAGTTTGGTGATCGCTGTAGTAAATGAAAGTTTTGATCGATGGACAATATTGCGAAGCGGGTGGGTACCCGATGATCACATCCCGCCGCTTCAATTTGCAAAGTAAATTGGATTGACGCTGATACTTATTTCACCAATACCCAAGGCTGCAAAATAGTATTAGTTTGTATTTAGCACCCAAAGAGGGAAAAAAAAATCAGTTTACTTACCAAAGTTTACTTTCCGTCTTAACTTCCACGGTTAAATACAGTGAGCTTTTGCGGTCTAATGGTATGAGCATTTCCTTTGGAATCAGAATGGTTTAAGCAGGGCTGTGGAGTCGGAGTCGTAGTCGCGGCGTTTTGGCTTAAGTCGTACTCGGAGTCGTACTCGGAGTCGAAAATTTTTAAATGTTTGAACTTTTTATTTTAGCATAAAATATGTCAAATTTGGCTATTGACCAGATTGAATGGGTTGGTATTTAATTGAATACACATAAATAGAAAAAATAGGAAAAAAAAGTGTCAATATTAAACTTTTTTTAGTCGAAGTCGGAGTCGTGTTTTTTGGGAAATGCTAGAGTCGGAGTCGGACATTTTTTTTACCGACCCCACACTTAAACTCAAGTCCCGAAAAGTTCTTGATATTCTTTTCTATGGAGATCTCAGCGCCGATGAAGCAAAATTTTTGCGTGTAGCGTGACGTCACAAGATTTTGCTGTCCGTTTGAAACATTACAGAAAATGCACATACTGCACGTCATCGCCTGGATTTGACAAACGTAATTAATTTTCTCACCGTCCGCTAATCATGTGTGAAATATTTTTATCTTCAATATTTGTAAAAAAAAATATAGGTAAAATTGATAACTGTTTTTTGGCACTCCTGAAAAGTAGTGAAAAATGAGAAAGTTTCTCTGCTTTTAAGGGGACGATTTTTTTACTCAGTTGATTAATCTCTATTTTATTGAGTGTAGCGATATAAGATTAAGAATAAAAACAATTTGCAGTTTTTATCAGTGCTATAGAGTCGTTGAAAAAAAACACAACTCTGTATCCTACGTTTTTTCTCACTTTTCCTATTTACCGATGTTTATTAAATAAATAATAATATACAAATTTTACATGTTATATGTATAAACGAAAATTTGAAACTTTTCAAAAGTTTTTCACAACTCTGATTACGACTCCAGCCAAAAAACTTCGACTCTAGAGCACAGGTTTTTATTCAGAATTGCAATTTAAGTGAAAAAAAAACATGCAAATACGTCACAGTGTTTATATCAGGGCTGTGGGGTAGGTAATAAAAAAGTTCGACTCCGACTCCAGAATTTTCCAAAACCACGACTCCGACTCCGACTAAAAAAAGTTAATATCGTCACTTTTTTTCCCCTAATTTTCCTATTTATGTGTATTCAATTAAATATCAACCCTACCAATCCAGCCAATAGCCTAATCTGACATATTATTTGCAAAAATAAAAAGATCAAACTTTTCAAAATTTACAACTCCGACTCCAACTCCAACTCCACAGCCCTGGTTTCTATCCGTCTCCTGCAGTAAAGAGCTAAAATTAATAATACCTAACTAGATTCTTAACTGAGACGCGTTAATTAAGAATCTAGTGAGCAAGACTTTATCAATAGCACGTTGTTTCTTTAATTAAATAAGCGTAGAGTTTCCAAAATTACGTTCCTCTTCGAAAAGATATGAAGTGTATTTTAATAACAATCGATATTTGGAGAAAAGCATGCTACGATCGGACCGCTACGCCAATCAAAATGTTCCCCCGAGCGTCGAGTGCTACGCTCTACCTCACTTCGTTTCTTCAGAGCGCTCTCAGTGTCACTTCAAGCCACTTCAATACGCTTCATTTTATTTTGAGAGCGTATGCCATTGGGGCACATGGATGAGCACGGTTAAGCTGCCGTCGATATTGCAAAAAGGTTTATAATTTATTTATACCAGGGCTTTGGAGTTGGAGTTGGAGTCGTAGAGTCGCGGTTTTTGACCGGATTTGTAGTCGAAGTCGGAAAAATTTAAATTTTGAAACATATTATTTATGCATATAATATTCAAAATTTGGCCAAGATTGATTGGTTGATATTTAATTGAATAAATAGGTAAGATAAGAAAATAAACGTGACGAAATTAAGCTCTTTTGAGTCGCAGTCGGAGACATGTTTTTTTAACGAGTCCAAAGCCCTGATTTCGGCATCCAAATATAATTTGCCCGGTCTGTGGTTCAGTTGTCAACGTCGTTGGCTTGCGTGACGGACCCGGGCTCTATTCCCAGTACGAGCAGATTTGCGATTCTGACCGAAGGTGATTGGTGTTTGTGTTGTTAAAAATCCCTCCCTAACTTTACGATCTCCAAAAGCGACGCAAAGCGAGAGCGATTAGCTAACCACTAGTCCTCTCCTAGTCCTCGTATTCTTTTAATCCTTAGTCTCTTCGAAAAAGAAACGTTGAGCTACTGAGTATAAAAGTCCATATGCTCCAAGTTCGGAGCAGACATAGTTAAAAAAATAAAAACAAATGAAATTTAAAATATTCAATTTTGAACGAAACCACGACACCATTGTATTAAAAAAAAATTGAGCTTATTTAAAAACAAAATTCTAATATGCTTTATTTGTGTGCCCACCGTTGGACGCCAATGCCTGCACTGAAGCCACTGCATTTCATAGTCAAGGGTGAAGAACAAACGAAAAGTCAAAAACATTTTTGTTACAATTAATATGAAGTCGGGGCCATATTTTCGATGGTAAATGCAGGGTGGTGTTTTTTCACCTTTTTAATTATTTAGATAAATCTGAAGGAAAGCGACGTTACACCTACCAAAAAAGAGAGAAGACAGATATTTAATTAACTAATTATTAAAATGCATCTGTCAAAAAGACAGAGAGAGAAAACCAGCTGATTAATCGGAATCTGACAAAAGATCATAATATTATATAAATAATCTTAAATAATCTTAATAATCTCATATGTTATGAACACCATTTTAAAATTGGAGTATATATGGACTTTTCAGTGAATATTTCAAGATTAAACGAATACTGGGTGAGGACTGATTATCAAGGAATAGAATGTGAATGTCCTCTTTAACAATCGGCCAGTTAAAAAGCTGATGAAAATTCCAAATACATACCCTTAAATACCATCTGTTGAACGTGATCATATGCTGAATGTTAACTGTGCATTATAATATATTGATTCATATTGTATTTACGTGTATTATAGTTTTACTTGAAAAGAGATTAGGGTAAATTATGGATATATGGTCACAGGGACAGAATCCCAATCCTCTCGAGCTAAGCTGAAAAAAATTATACATACTGGCTTATAACTTTATGTTTTGACTTTACCCTTTGAGTTCTTGTGGATTATTATAAAATATGGAATCAAAATGATTAAATCTGAAGAATATTACTGATTATTTTATGAGTTCCGTGACTGTCTCTATCTGTATAATATTATTATTTGTGTAGTTTGTGGTTGAATTTTTGCTCTTGTAAATTAAACAACTCGATTTCATACTCATTGCGAAGTATTCATTAGGATCTTCTATTATAATAAATTTAAAAATTTAATGACGAAACATTTCAAAAAAAATCGTAAGCCTTACATTCATTTCATTTAATGTGCTTATTTTTCATAAATCTTTAGAAAAATTCTGTCCCGTGACCATATATCCATAATTTACCGACATTAGTTCTAAATATCGTTATCCGCTCAAAGATTTAATATTAATCAATCGCTCCAACTACAACTTTTTTCAGGATTGGTTAAAATGAAGTGGTTGTTTGGGGAAAATGTGGAGTACGTAGACTCTTAATGGAATTTATCTCTTCAGAAGCTTTTTACTATAACTGCTTGTTAACAGAGTAGGAATTATAAGGATACTACTAGGACAGGGATGGTCGTTATCTAATCGCTCTTGCTGCGTTGATGTTAATGTTGACAGGAGGCATGTATGCATTGCTATTGAGTATTGCGTACACTCTTCTGATCAATCATTTTTTTTGTTGCTGTACATAAAATTTTGTAATATGTCAATTTTGAACAGTTATTTTTAAGTAAACATAGACGTAAATGGTTGATTTTTTATACTTTTACCGCTACGCTACCAAACCTTTATAGTTTATACAACAAATTAGAATAAATTACTATTTTATCACTTTTAAGGTGTTCTTTCACTGTCAATAAGTAAAACGAATATCATATTTTTAGCACTTATTCCACAAGAGGTTTATAAAGATCAGGTACGGTTTCGTTTATTGATAGCATTATCTTTCGATGAAGGCAAAAGCATCGCCTCTAAATATAGTGAAGACACAATTTGTATCAGTTAAAAAAATAGATGAAATTGGTAACTGGTGATTCCTGTTTTTTGGCTCTCCTCAAAAGTAGTGAATATAAGTTAGGTTTCTTTGGTTCTAAGGTGCCGTGTTATCGCTCGTCTACAGGACTAGCAGAAACCAAACGAGGCTTTATCTGCCTATATCGTTAAATATGATATAGTGGTAAGCCCCACTTTTGATAGTATACAACTCGACTCAAAATGCGTATTATATTAAATTGCGTACAAAAAAATGTTGAAAATTGTTTAGTTGTGTAATTGGAGACGATGTCTTGAAGGCGTCGTGAGCTTGTCTACTCCAGCGGTCGCCAATCAGTGGTCCGCGAGAATGTTGAGCAGGCCCGTGGAGTTGGCACTCGATGAAAAATAAGCAATGTATTTTAGTTCAAAAAAAATATATGTAATACATAGTTGGTAGCTATTTCAGCTTACGCTATCGTCAGAACTATGACAAATATATATTTACTTAGCAGTATATACTGGCGTAGAAAAGGTAGTCAATACATCTTCTCACCTTTTCTAAGATCCTGATTTTATATTGAAAATTAAATGATTCAAAAATTTTCAGAATAGTTTTTTTCCATGTCCGTTGTCAACGAATGGAATCTTGATACATCATGTTCATAACAGAACTATATACAAGTTCTGACGAAGGCGTTAGCTGAAAAATATATCAACTATACATATATTACATAATTGTTGTAGAACCAAAATACATTACTTATTTTTCACCATGTTATAATGGAGTTCTACCAAGTAAATGAAAATTCAATCAATTTTTACACCAGCTTCATTGAAGCCAAGGATCGAACACATCCTACAATAAATATCACCCATTCTTTTCGAGTTTCATGTGAGTTTGCCTGACGGAATATAAGCACATTTTCCTCAGGTTCGTCGCTAACGGCTCGGGTTTCCCTTTTTGGCATATTCAGGCAATTGTCAAAACAACAAAATAATACACAAAAAAAAATTACATATTCATAAGTAGTGGCAGACGATCTTATATTATGTGAGTTTTGTGAGACGTCGGGCCCAAAAGGCTGGCGACCGCTGGTCTAGACAATTGTGATCCGCAAATGAGTGAGGAGTTGTTGTGATAGCCATTTTAATTCGTTGCCCGGACTCGAACCAGAGTGCCCTCTTATACACCATGACGCGGCGATTTTTAAGCACCGCTGCTCTCCCAGAGGCGTCTCGTGAATTTAACCTCTTAAATATTATGAATAAAGTTATTTCGGCTTACGCCTTCGTCAGAACTATGAAGGCGTAAGAAGGCGTACGTCGAAATAGCTATCAACAAATATATAAAATAATTTATGTAGAACTAAAATGCATTGTTATTTATCTTACCGTATTATAATGGAGTTCTACCAAGTAAATGCCTACTCAATCAATCAAATTTAAATCGTTTGAATTTTGTAGATTTTCCATGACGTTTTTCGCAAATGACCCGGGTTTGGCATGAAAAGTTCAGTTGTAGTTCATTCGTGCACTTAGAATGCCAGAAGATGCCATGAGCACAGTGCCAGCCATATAAAATAGGCGAATATATACGGTCCACTTTACACCCACTAATACTGGACAAGGACGACGATTTTATAATTCAAAATATGTTATACACATAGAGAAAACTCTTAGAATCACAGTTCTTTACGGAAAGTTGACATATTTTGTATTGTAATCGATGCATTGTCGATCTTAAATAGAGCTTCCTTGTATTACCGAAATCCACCCCTATTTTTTTAAAGAATATTGAATTGACTCTCTGTGAACGACCGTTCTTATACATACTGGCATATAACGGGTTAAATATTTATTTAATCCAGTGGTTCTTAACCGATGCACCGCGGTGCACTGGTGCACCGCGAACTTATTGCAAGTGCACCGCGAAAGAAAACCGAAAAAGTCGTTGGCGAAATTATGAAAGTTGACGAAAGAGTTAATATGATTTCGATTTAACCGAGTCGATCGCAAGTGTCAAAAGCTGACTATCTCACTCTCGCATTTGAGGTCTCTTATCACCAAGCTTGTCTGTTCTTGTTTACTCGTATATGTGACATTTTGCTTTACAAGTCGACGAAACTACTGATATTAGCGGTAAGGCACAAATACTAGGATTCGTTCGTTTCATAAATGAAAACAAAATAGTAAATCAATATTTATGCTGCAAAGAACTTGCCGAGCATACAAGAGCATACAAAGGACAAGATGTTTTTGATATTATTTCTTTATACTTAGAACAATTTAAAATATCATGGGAGTTATGTGTAGGAATATGTACGGATGGTGCTCCTTCAATGATAGGCTCATTTAAAGGATTTGTTACCCTTGCAAAGACAAGAAACCCTAATATTATATCTACGCACTGTTTTTTACATAGATAATCATTAGTTTCGAAAAAATTACCAGCAGCACTAAAACCCGTGCTAGATCAAGTTGTAGATATGGTGAATTTCATAAAATCAAGACCTTTAAAAACACAAAAACATTTAAGAGATTAAATTTTAATCTCTTAAATATTTATTAAATTAATATAACTTCGCTTAAGTATGATTATACTATACGTCTTGCCGACGCCTTTGCCTAGAATGGTCGTGCTCGTTGTCTGGTATCTAATAGGCAAAATAGAGGTAAAACTTAAACATATTTCTCAATCTTTTGTTCTACATACGTGTTTTCGAATCAACATTAGTCTCTACAATATTTATTTTTTAACTAGATAATGAAGATTTTACTATGCAGTCGAACATCGATTATCTCGACTAATTGGCATCAAAAGTACTCGATATAATATTATATATTACATTCACACGTAACACGTCATACTTAAATATAGTTTCAAGCCGTGGAGTGACCTCAGTTGACCAGAGATGAGTATTATTTAAGCCGACTTAAAAAGCAAAAAACAGAGTAAATAATTTTAGTAAGCATGGAGAATATAGCTCAATTATTGACGATTTCACTTTATTTATGTAAGATTGATTATCTTGAAATTCTTTCTAAATCTATTTAAATTAATTGTTTGTTATTCTAAAAAATAATAATTTAAAAAAACAATCTGAGTGAAACCAGTCCTGATCTTAATAAGTGAATTGTGGAATAGGAACAAAAATGTTAATTTTATTTTGGAATATAATATAATGTAAAATGTAAAAAAATGCTATTTTTTCACCTTGATATAATGGAGTTCTACCAAGTATGTTCCAATTCAATCAATAAATTGAAAGTAGCTGATAAGGCTACTCAAGCATTTTTTTTTCCTTTTGTAAAATAGTTCTGATGATGGCGTTAGCCGAAATATCTATCGACCATCATATAATTACCTTTAGAACTATACTACATTGTTATTTTTCACCGTCTGATGTGAATGACCTTGTTTCACTGCTTATTTCATCAGTTGACAGTGATCGCGATGAGTGAAACTGGCCTTGATCTTTATCGTAGTATGTATATGTATGTGGAAATAGTACTATTTTATTTATATAAAAAAATATGTTATATTCATATTTGCAACATTTGCTATGTTGAGCAACGCTGTACTAATGATAAAAACCAAACAGAAGCTAACTTTTGAAAGCATTTTTTACAAAAGACATTGTAATGATCTGACAGTTTGCCGATTTTTTCACTAATGAACTCGGTTTTTTACAACTTAGGCATCTAATGGGTTAGTCATTGAATTATTGTTATTGTAATAATATATCCGGTGAGTGATTATTCTATTGAAAGGCTCTTCTGAGCTTTGGCATGTTTAATAAAAATATTATATCGTGATACTTGGATATATTCTAAAGCGGCTAACAACCAAACGACATGGTTAAAAGATAGACGTAGTATTTTATTAATTACTACAGATATTTAAATAGCTTGGTTATATGTCCGCTCCCGATTTGGAGTGTTCTCAGTGAAAATGTATCAAGTAATAAAATTGTATGACAACATGATTTCACTGGTCACGATCATTGTAATTTATTGATTGAGTAGGCATTTACTTGGTAGAACTCCATTATAATGGAAAGCGTAACAATGTATTTTAATTCTACATAAATTATTTTATATATTTGTTGATATTTCTTCGAACTATGTTTAAAACGTGTCAGAGATAGCTATAATAGCTCACCTCTGTTAAAACCATTGACAAACAATAAACTTAAAACAATTTAAAATAGATGCACTTAGAAATTGCAGTTTTAAGTGGTTTCACACCATCCAATAAAAAATACCCAAATTATTGTTTCCCACCATTAAGACCAATAAATCAAACTTACAACCATGACGGGGTATGGTTTCAACAGAAAGAGATTATGTAGGAGGCACTGTCTTGCAAAGGTATATAAGCTATCTCAATACACGTTTTAAACATAGTTCTGACGAAGGCGTAAATAGTTATCAACAAATATATAAAATAATTTATGTAGAATTAAAATACATTGTTATTTTTCTTTCCGTATCATTGTAATTATTGGCCCGAGTCGATGTTTTGCCGGCCTAAAATTTTGATTTGCTTCAATGAAACAAAATCAGGCACTAAAAAGAGAACCAAAGAAAAACACAGACAAACATTGGGCTGAAGATAGGGCGGAATTTAATTTCAATGACAGCTTGGAAAAGAATATATTTTCTGTGATACTAATAACATAGTGCTCAATTTTAATGAAGAAGGTAGTAAGTAACTCGACGAAAAAATCTGCAACTGAATTATGAACGCAGTTTGCTAAAGATTTCTGAAATCTATATAATATGGTGCTCTTTTAGCAGTCAAAAAATAATGAACGGCTGCTAAAATTATAAGAATTTCTTAGGAACGGGAATGGCGGTAAGTTTTTAGGAACGGCAGTAAATTTGTTGTTGTTTTTGGAAACCCTCTCGTTATTCAGACACTCAGTAATTCACTGTTTCACTTGCAATGAGGGTAACAATAGGACAGTGGTTCTCTTGTGCGGCCAACAGAGGGTTTGGCTGCGGCCACCAATAGTTTCATAGAAATTTTTGACATTTAAAAAAATGTAGTTTTAAAAGTTAATTTGTCAATAAAAACTCTTGGTACTATTTGCATAAAAAATTAAATATTTTGTTTGCAATTAATACCAATAGTAAATTGAAAAAATAAATTTATACGTCCATTTGACATTCCTCAAACACAATAGAATCAAAACAAAAATTTGGTGCGGCCACCAGACATTTTCATAGGACCGCTTATGTATACGATGCAACCACGGTACAATTTTCCGTGAGAACCACTGCTATAGGAGGATCGGAATAAAATACTCTAAATGTTTTTTATTCGCTATGGCTGCATTCAAATTAATATCGATGGAAATGAATGTAACATTGATGTTTGAGGACCAATCAGTACATCGATTAAAAGATCAATTTATAAAAATTATCCTTCTAAAGATTGCAATCTACGCGGCGAATAACCCAAGAGCTTTTAACACTTACTGTTTAAACTCGGCCATTATTTTATATTTTATATCACGTATTGCTAATTTATGGTAATTTTCCAGTAGTTATTCACAAAGTCAATACACCTGCACGTGTCGCTTATAAATCTTATGCTATATTGTAAAGTATGATATATTTTGTATTGAAATATGGTTTATTTTTTCCACGTAGCTAAACACAATGACAGCCAAGAATGGTCACATGGTCGCCATGTCATTTAAATTAAGTGACTGCGTATTTTCCTCGTCTGGGGGATAGTTACAAATATAATATGAGAAGCATGTGCTTTCGTCGTTTTTTATAATAAAAGATGACACTGTAACGTACATATTATATTTGATTCGTTGCATTAAAACGATATTTACTTTTATTTCTATCACAGTAAATAAACCTTAATTGATACGAGCTAAGTATCTGGCCGTAAATAAGTAATGATTCTTCTACCGTAAATTAAAAAACCCTGCGTAGTTTCAAATGGCTTGGGAAATTTCCATTGAAACATTATGATTTAAATTGTTTTGCCAGTAAGCTAAACTTATGAAAAATAAGACCAATATTAAACACAACCTGAGAAAAATCCAGTGTTTTATGTAAAAATTGGTGGTGTTATTATTGTACTATTTTTGAAAACCATGAACAATCGAATTTGACGTATTATTTACATAGTTTCGATTAAAATTATGTTTTCATGATAATATATCGCACATTGTTTGCCATTTTGAAAAAGAATTATCGATTCAACGAGAAACAGTTTGACGTTTAAAAGTTTTGGTCATTCTGTCGTAGGAAAACAAGAAACAAGCACACAAGAACAAATTAAAAAATAGTTCACAAATCACTCAAGAGAGTCTAAATTTTACTTGTGTCTTCTATCAACCTGACGAGTTACGTCGTACTGGAAGGCCTCTGATGACCATCCACAAGAGCTGAGCAGTGTACTCGGAAATTAGTATCGCGGAATTATTGGACGCCAGGATGATCTGGGAGGTTGCCAGGTGACGGAGAATCTTGAAGGCACTACAAATGCTCCGATTAGACAGCGGATATCAAAAAAAAAGCAAACATTTAATATCGAAAATTAATGATCGCAATGTTGACAAGTTTGTCGATAAAAAAACCCTATTAAAGATCTTCAGTGACATCATAGATCAGGTATGGTATTTTCCGGCTTTGGCATGTGCTGCGAATGCCTGTCTCTTCTATCAACCTGATGGATTCCGTCACCCCGGAAGGCCGTTGATGATCATCCATAGGCTGTACGGGATGCCGGGAGGAAGCCAGAAGGTTGACGGGTGACGGAGAATCATATGCTCTACTTTTTTTTTTAACCATGGCCGCTCCCAACTTGGAGCACATGGACTCCTCACGGAGTTTATCTCAACATATGTTTTTCTAAGAGAACTGCTTGTTATTCAGTAGCTCAACCTCTCTTTTCCGAAGAGAGTAGGGATAAGAAGGATACGAGGACTAGGACAGGACTAGTGATTAGTTAATCGCTGTCACTATGCGTCGCCCTTTTGGATCGGAAAGGTGGGAAGGGATTTTCAACAACACAAATACCTATTTGAACTGATTTTATCGACTGAAAATATCCGCTCGTACCGGTAATCGAACCCGGGCGGTCCGGCACGCAAACCAACAACGTTGACACTGCGCCACGGACCGGAAAATGCTCTCATTAGACAGCGAAAATCGAAAAAAATTATCCATTTAATATGAAAAATTAATAATCGAAAAGTAACCACTTTCAAATTTTTCGATTAAAAAAAAGTTGTATTAAAGATCTTCAGTGACATCATAGATCAGGTATGGAATTTTAATAGACGAAAATTAATTAAAGCTTCCTTTTCAGCATTGTCGTAAATGGACCTATTAGTGTGCGAGCGCGTCAGGGGTGGAGCGGGGGACAGGTGAGGCAACCGCAAGTCTCAAGTGGGTTTATTTTTTTCACCTCGGTGTATTGTTGGTGAGGAGTGTTTAATGACGGATCATTAGTGAGCGAGAGATTACTGCTGGTTTCTTCTTCTTCTTCTTGAGACACAGCGATATACCAATGGGGAGGTTCAAGTAATAACGATTAAAAATATAAAATTTAAAAAAAACTTTGATTATTCCACGTATTGTGCTACTAGATGTGACACGTGTTTCGCCTAGGCATCTTCGGGATTACTATCGCAAAAATTGCTTAAATAATGAAGCAAGATTGATTCTAATATTTTAAAATGATAAAATTACTAAATGGAGGTTGGGATTTTTCCTTTTACGGGAAGCAAGGAGGGGTTATAGAATCGAAACAAAACAAACAAATAATTATACTACTAAACGATTAAAAACATTAATCAGTCTCTGTGACAAGAATTGAGGATTTTGACTGAAGATGCTTGACGGAATTTCAATATCAAATTTGAATCAAAGTCAGCTAAATTTCATTCGTGCATTTGAAATGCCTAATGATGCTGAAAGGCAAAGCAATGTCAGCTCCCACCGTGGAGCATATGGATTCCTCACGGAGTATATCTCAATATATTATATTTTCTTTCGACGACAATTGCTTGTTACTTTGTCGCTCCACCTCTCTTTTACGATAATAGTAGAAATTGAAAGGATACTAGGACAAGGGTAGGACTAGCGGTTAGCTAATCGTTTTCACTGTGCGCCGCTTTTTGGGATCGGTACTAGACTCAAGACACACGGAAATTTTCTCGTGTATTCAAGGCAAAAAATATTTTAATAATGTTGTTACGCTGCGGAATCAAGTATTGAATATCATTGTAACTTGAACTCACAAGCCCACCACTTTTTTCCAGTCATTAAACGGCGGTATCATTTTTTTAAACTTTACCCGGGAGTGTCTCAGGAGCAACTATTGAATACTTAGTTGCTGGTACAAATTTTTTCAGATAAAATATATACTAATTTGACCTGCATTGATTAAGTATTGAATAACCCATTGCGAGCATTGTAAAGGAGTCATCCACTTAGGCCTCCGTCACGATGGATGACGAGAATGAAGAAAAGATTTGAACCAGCGTCCTCTTGTTACACGCGGAGCTGTAGTGTGTAATATAGAATACGAAAATACTGACAGAGGCGTACTGAGGATATACTCGCTTTATAAAAGACAAAATATATCTCTTGTATTAAGCATATGAATATTGAAAATCAAGAACTGTTAGATCAATTGCTGATTCGGGAAATATGTTTTTGTAACCATATCCACTCCCAATGTGGAACAAATAGGCGCATGGTTCACCAACATAATGTAACTCCGTTGCTCGAATTCCTCTTTGAAGAAAGTATGGATAGAAAGGATAATGGTTTTTGTAAAGAATTTAAGATATAAATGAAAAATATTAAGATCAAGATGTTTCTTCATTTATATCTTGCATACATGTAAACATGTGTCGGTAAATTGTCAATTTTGGTTGGGTATTGCACTATTACTCATGCGATAGAGGCGCCCTTACTAACGGCCAAATTATAATTGTTCATCTTATAGATGAGGCGTTTAAAGCTTTAAATAAGTCGATATGTCAACATTGCAATGTAAATAGTAAAAAACATTTTCCTGCAAGCTAAATAAAATTGTTCATATCGGCGACTGAAAATTTGTTAAGTCTTAAAATTTTCATACTATTACAAAAAGGCCTGGTCCGTTGGGTAGTGGTTATCGTCGTTGGCTACCGTGTCGGACCGCACAGATTCGATCCCCGGTACGAGCAGATTTTTCAGTCGATAAATCGATACTGCTCAGAGGCAATGGGTGTTTGTGTTGTTAAAAATCCCTTTCCCACCTTTCCTATCCCAAACAGCGACGCATGACAGTGATTATCTAACCACTAGTCTTGTACCTAGTCCTCGTATCCTTTCTATCCCTACTCTCTTCGAAAAAGAGGTTGAGCATCTGATTAACAAGCTTTTATCGTAGAAAAACATATGTTCAGATAAACTCCGTGAGGAGTCCATATAGTCCAAGTTGGGAGCGGATATGGTTAAAAAAAGCACCTATCAAATACTGCCGAGTTGTAAAGATTCGACTCTGGCTATATATTATAATATGATATACATACATGAACGCAAAATGTGACGTACCGTTTTAAGTGATACGCGATCGTGACTGTTTTTCAACACCGAAGAAGCAAAACAGATACGCCAAAAGAGTACAATGCAATTCGTTTCAAATAGGAAGAACTCGATCGTTAAAAGTATCAATTGAAACGAGATTCTTTGAGATATCATTCTTAAAAGAGTTTCCATATACAATATAGATAGATAACATTAGTTATTTGGTACATAATCCCATATCAAGATCTCGAACTATCTTGTACCAAACACGTCTGTTACAATTAGGGATTCCAACTATTCGTCAAAATCAACTTTTCGGATATCGAATAATAAAACTTCAGGATATCAGGATATATTCGAATAGCTTTGACATGGCTAAAATGTTGTTCAATAGTATTAGAATTATGAACAAAATTATGATTTAAAAAACATATTTTAATAACAAAAACTGCCAGTTGCTTTTGCAAGCCGTCGGTGGTCTCGATTTCTAAGTTTTTAATAAATAATCGTATAACTCGCACGCAAATATAGATTTCGCACGATCCTATTCGGATATTTTCCAAAATATCCGAATAGCTTAAAAGGTGCCGAATATATCCGGTTATCGAATATTCGAATATCCGAGTTGGAATCCCTAGTTGCAATTGATTGCTTAATTCGCAACATTATTTTTGTTGATTTACACAACAAATTTTCATTTCGAAATTGGATCAGAACTTAAAAAACAAAACCTTTTGAAAAGTTCGGTCTAACAATGATATATGTATATTGCAGCTTTACTATCGTCTAAACTATGATTCAACGGATATTATTCGCCAATATAATATATGCAGTGATGCTTGAATATTGAAGTCGTGCATGAATGAGACAACCTGATTGCGCTTATGTTCATTACAGACTGGCGTTATCAAAACTAAGAACGCAAGCGCTTATCTCCAAATTTTAATGTTAACAGCATCCATTTGATTTGAAGAGTACGTTTGAACGAAAGTTTTAATATTATATCACTAAAATTAAGATAAGAAAGTTGCAGTGGTGGTTGACTGTCTCACCCACCGGGGATGAAAAGTTATTAAGCCAAGCCTTTTATCTCTGCTGTCTATTGAAAGAGAGATTGAGTT
Source organism: Himalopsyche kuldschensis (assembly GCA_028554975.1). Classification (NCBI taxonomy): domain Eukaryota; kingdom Metazoa; phylum Arthropoda; class Insecta; order Trichoptera; family Rhyacophilidae; genus Himalopsyche; species Himalopsyche kuldschensis. The sequence goes on along the minus strand of JAHFWI010000010.1, from coordinate 18,649,942 downwards.
ACTGATTTTCCCGTGAAAATGATTGCCTTTAAAAGATTCGCTGATGTATAATGAACATTTTAAAATTCTCTAATACTGTTTTCTTTTCATTGTTCCAAATTTAATTGCATGCCTTTTTATTGGCTACTTATACAACGATAAAAGGCGTTTGTCCGTTGAAGAAAAAAAAACAAAACAAAAAACGAACGAAATACATCGAAAACAAATAAATAAATAATCTTGATGTGGGTCATATTTATATTTGTTTTCCAAGTTAAAATATTATTAATAACTCGGGTATTTAGGAGGCAGTCATTTTGGAGAGGGCTACCAACAAAGCGGACTTTTCAATACCTGACTAACACTACCAACCGAACGCGATAGTTTCCATCAGAGGTGTTAAACTTTTGTAATATAGATTTCATGAAATAGTTAACATTGAATATAATTTTCGGAATTTAAATTTGACGTAAAAAAACAGTCAAAAAAGATAAAAAATAAAGAAATTATTCAGGATATTAGTTTTAGTCTACGCCACTCTCTTCGATTGTGGTGTACAAGATTTTGAATTTAATATTAAAGTATGAAAAATACATCTCTATGAATACGTTTGCAGAGGTGATAAAATGTATTTCTCCGATCACAATAAGTTTTACAGATTTTTACAGATTGGTTGATTCTTGATAGAACCACGTTCTTAATTTATTAAATAGTTATTTATTAGGTTCCAATAAAAGTATATCCTCCTTGCGACATCGTTAACATTTTTGTAAATCGATTTTTCAGGGATGGATTTCTGGAGACTTTGACTAACGACCAGTTTTCGTAAAAAAAGATTTCACTGAGATCAGCTCTATAGAAGTCCAAATGCTTCATATTAGGAACGGACAATTGTTTACCAAAGGTCTTTTAGAATGTTGCCACACTGGCAGAAGGCTTTTATTCAAAAATCGGGCTCATTGGCATCGGTATTTGGGTGAACATGTTGGTTATCCTACCACTTCCCGTTATCTGTATGCAGCCGTTTTTCACAACCACCTTTCATAACGCTATACGTACAAGAACAGAAACGAATTCAATCCTCACCTGTTTTTCCCGATACAGAGCTGCACGAGACGTGCACTGCATGATCTTTTCACCATGTAAATAAAAGAATGCTTAAAGAAAAGAAAAACAGAAAGAAAATGTTACTTGATCAGCCACTTTGTTAAAGTAATATTAAGTATCCTGTGTATCCGTATACTGAGAATACGAATAGAGTTTAATCCAGAGCTGTGGAGTCTGAGTCGGAGTCGGAGTCGGAAATTTTGAAAAGATTGCACTTTTTATTTTTGCATTTAATATATCAAATTTGGCTTTTGGCCGCATTGATAGGGTTGATATTTAATTGAATACACATAAATAGGAAATTTAGGGAAAAAAGATGACGATATAAACCTTTTTTTAGTAGGAGTCGGAGTCGTGTTTTTGGTCAATGTTGGAGTCGGACTTTTTTTACCGACTCCACAGCCCTGGCTTAATCTACTTTGCGTTGAATCTAAAGAGGAATCAAGAGTATCCCGTTCCCTATATGATGTTGCAAATTTAATGAATGCCTCAAAATTCGTTAGCTGTAGTACTGTAGTGTTTTTTTCCTCATATAAATACAATAGAAAACAATGATTTAAAAGCAGGGCTGTGGAGTCGGTAAAAAAAAGTTAGACTCCGACTCCATCATTTACCAAGCCCACGACTCCGACTCGTACATTGACCAAAACCACGACTCCGACTAAAAAAAGTTTAATATCGTCACTTTTTTTCCTAATTCTCCTATTTTTGTGTATTCAATTAAATATCAACCTTACCAATCCAGCCAATCGCCAAATTTCACACATTATATGCAAAAATAAAAAGTTGAAACTTTTCAAAATTTCCGAGTACGACTCCGGTAAAAAAGCCGTGACTCCACGACTCCGACTCCACAGCCCTAGAAATTTATCAACTAGGCGTTGAATCTTAAGATGAATCAAGAGTAGTGGCGGCTGGTGACAGAGTATTAGGGACAGTGACGGCTGGTGACGGGGTGCTGGGGGGTGCAAAAGGAAGATTCAACTATTTTTCCGTACTACGGAAGAGAAACAGTTGGTATTGCGAACATCTGAATTGAAATTCCATGCTATAGAAGTGTTTTAAAATCCAATGAATAGGAAAGAACTCTTACAAAAATGGTTAAATCTTCCATTGCACCCCCCAACACCCCGTCACCAGCCGTCACTGATTAGGGAGTACAAAAAAAGATTCAACTATTTTTGCAAGTTCTTTCCTATTCATTGGATTTTAAAACACTTCACATGGACTTTCAATTCAGATGTTCACAATACCAACGGAGTGCCAGTCTTATGAATCTTTGGCTGTCCGTAGTACGGAAAAATAGTTGAATCTTTTTTTGTACTCCCTAATACTCTGTCGCCAGGCGCCACTGATGAAGAGTACCCCGATCCCCATAATATGATGTTGCAAATTTATCGAATGTCTCAAAATTTGTCAGCTGTAGTACCATGTATTGTATTCTTTTCCTCATATAAAAACAATGAATTGAAACAAAAAAACGCAACATTTATTCGCGGCCAGATTGAGACTCAATTTGATATGAGCATTGGTCACCCCTGACCTCGAGTGATGACAACGAAAACATATCATGGCGTCAGATGGCTCGCCAGTCGCCGGGCCACCACTTTTATAAAACTACCGATGCCTGCATGTTATATTGTATTAAGTATACATATTTGAATGACGTGTGTTTTCACAAATAAACGTCACTAATGACAACCACCCGACTCAATCAATATTGTATTGAGATCCTGATGGAGCGATACGCATCACGTGACGTCGATGTTGCCATATCACATAAAGAGAAATGGGGAATAGAATATTTCAAATATTTCATATTTGGAACGAGTAAAAGATAAAATGAGTTTATTTGCATAAAATATATCATTTCATATAAATAGTTTTTTTATTTAGAAAAATAGAATACATAATTTATTACACGTTCATATTTTGTATACACTTATACATATTTCATTAATTAAGTGTTTCGACTGAGTGTGCTTGATGGAATTTCAATATCAAATTTGAATTTTTGAATTTTGTACTTTCCATGAGTTTTTTCGTTAACGACCGTGGGTTTCGCCTTTCGGCATCTTCGTACATTTCATTAAGTAGATCCGTGCACTTGAAATGCCCGAAGATGCCGAAAGGTGAAACCCAGGTCGTGAGCGGCAAAACTCATGAAATAGTACAAAATTTAAACAATTATAATTTTACATATTTCATTACCAAAAGTATTAATCTAATATCGTGTTCTTTCCTGATCCCATCCTTTTGTTGATTGTAATCGGCATTCACTTGGTAGAACTGCATTTATGATACTGTGAAAAAAATAGCAATGCATTTGGTACGTTAAAAATACTGCAGGAGGATAACGTTATTTTACCCAAATCAACTGAATTTAAGACTAGTTCACGTCCATTGCCACTCAATAACAGCCCAGGTTTGCTTTCATTTCATTTCGAATTTTGAACAACCCGGGTTTCGTCTTTCGTCAACATCAATCTTAAGTGCACGAATGAGCTTAAGCTGACGCGTAGTGAATAAATTGTATCGAATATTAAAACACAAAGCTAATCAAGCTCGAAAATCAATCGAAAGTTTTGATGTTAATGAGTATCAATGAATTGTGTCAGCAATTATGTAGGTAAATTATATTTATCAAGTATTTTAAATGTAGTATCGTAAGTTAGCTAATAGCAAGGAAATGCCTACTAATATAATATGTGGGTTTTATCTGACTTAAGCCCGGGACGTTAGCGATAAAACTCCTGGAAAAGCATAAACCTTTAACGATTCATGTTTGATATTGAAATTCAGTCGATATACTAAATTACATCTACTCATACGGAAAGAAAACAAACAAAGTATTTTAGTTATACTTAAATTATTTTATATATTTATTGATAGCTATTTCTGTATATAGTTATCTATAGTTCTGACGAAGGCGTAAGCCGAAATAGCTATCAACAAATATATAAAATAATTTATGTAGAACTAAAATACATTGCTATTTTTCTTTTCTTATTATAATGGAGTTCTACCAAGTAAATGCCTACTCAATCAATACATCTACTGGGTTAATCTTTTTGCTTTCGATATCAAAGAAAATCACTGTTTACTTATCTTACTATATTAATTAATACAAAACTTCTATCGGTGTTGCACAAGATATCATAGCTAAATATTTTACTACCAGTAAGAATATTTTGAATACAGTTCGTAATTTTGCAACCACGTTTAAATACGTACCGTCGAACGGGGTGAATAGAGACACTTTTCACCCTTCACGACTATGTATCTTCATACCTGCGCCACATAATTCAAATATGAATGGTTTGAAACGTGTTTCTATGGTCCTACTACACATTCATGACACATTTGTTCGATGTCTCTATTCACATTGAATTGGGGTGAATAGAGACGAGAGACGGAGAGAAGAGACAAAACAACAGATTGGAATATATGAACCTCTATTATATATGATGAACTTAAACACGTTTGTTTCAATTTGGCAATTTTCAAATCATTCAGTTGGTTTGGTTTTGTCATTCGAGAGATATTATTATTGTCATTGTTAAGAATTGTAAATAAATAGTAAAAAATACATTGGATATTTAGTAAAGTTGTGCTTAATGCAGTATTCTGGTCAAGAGGCTGAAATTTTAGGTGTTTGTGCAAGTGCTATAGAAAAAAAAGGAATAAAAATTTTCGTGCTCATTTACCAGATATTTGATTTAAATTTTAAAAATATACAAAAAAATATTCAAACCAAACAACAAAAAACCTGTAAAGTTACAGGCTGGTAAAAGTGGGGGTCTCAAAAAAATGGCGCTCCATAGTTGCCATGATCCTAACTTTTCCAGTCACATGAAATATTTAAAAAAATATATTCGTAATCAATAAAGATGCGATTCTAGTATATACTAGAACGAAGTCAAATTTTTTTTTCGCACAATGGCGGAGGTTTGAAAAAAAAATTGATTTTTTTATAATTCTAGTATTTACCATAAAGGAATGTATAAAGAACGTTCACATCGAATTTCATCGACATCAGTTATGTATAACTTGAGATATCATGGAACTATTTTTAGAAAAATCCGAAAAATAATTACTAGAAAAACGTGTTTAAAGTTTCGAGCAAAGTTAAAAACCGCCCAGATTAGTTAGATTCTACTATATCTCTAACAATAATTAAATTTTAAACAAAAGTCTTGTAAGGACATATTTAAAAATGTTTGAAACTTGAAAAAATGCTAAAAAAAAAAACGGCTCTTTCAGAATCCTAGACCAGAATACTGCCTAAAGTTCAATCCTTGTTGTTGTCTCTATTCACCCCGCAGTCTCTATTCACCCCGTTTTACGGTACACATTAATCTTTTACTATTGCATACATTTTTGTTTAAGCGATAACAATTTAACAAAGTGTTTTGCTTTTCGCTGGTTGCAACATGTAGGCAAGAATAACTGTTACCGCGTGTGAACATTTTTCCAAGATGGCTGTCGTAATAGTGAAATAATGATAGGTAGACAGTAATGTGGCAAGTGGGTAGCCAGTAGGAAGACGCCGACTCGTCACGGACACTTGACTCGCTCACCGACTCGCTCCAGTGAACACGTTCATTATCTATTTACCTAATGCCAGCAGGCAATGCCACTAACATACATGCGTATAATTTGTTTTATTTTTAAACAGAAATTCTTACATAAATAACTGCTTTTTGAGTGAATTAAAATGAATACTATGTGATACTCTTAAAATCGCTTTGAATATACAGTCAGTTCTCGACATGCGAGCTCCTCTATTTACAACCATTCAGACTTACGACGGAGACCAAAACGACCAAATTTACCCAAAAACGTAACAAAATTTTGGTCCTGGCGACTTTTGACATCTGACAAATAAGAAGAGAAGTTTAAGCCACTAATTATAGAATACCGAATGATTTCTCCAATATCAATTTAACCTTGTTTGTAGTAATTATTATTATAATATAAATATATTATATGTAAATTATTTAAAGTACATATTCTGAAATAAATACCACTAATGTTCCACGCACTTTTTTAAGTCTATCATTTCATTATTTTTTTGTATGAAATTCGACTTGCGACTATTTTGACTTACGTTCTTGGGGGTGGAACGGAACTCCGTCGTAAGTCGAGAACTGACTGTATTTGAAAAAGCTGAGCAGACCAATCCAACAAATGCGAGGCAATCTTTTTGAAAACATCAATATGTCATATTGATATTTATAAAAATAGTTTGTTCGCTGTATTGCATTCCAAATTTAAAATGACTATCATATTTCGATGGATTCGGGGGTAACTTTGTAGAAGTTCATTTTAACATATAATTTTAAATAATGATTATTCCACGTATTGTGTTACTAATTGTGACACGTGTTTCGCTTCTTTCAGATGCATCTTCGGACTTACTATTGTAGAGGTTGCTTAAGTAATAAAGCAAGTATGATTCATTACCATTGAAGCATTATCAATCAAGATATGATTAAATATTTTCTCTCTTCCCAAATCCAAAGGGCGTAAGTGTGATTTTGGTGATTGAGTAAATAATAGGTAAGTTTCACAAGACAAATAAGCAGACTGCCAAAGGGATTTTATCAAAACTCCAATACATGAAAAGAAGTGGTAAAGAAACGAAGCTGTTTCAATTGACACAGTATTTTTTCACTCTTTTTGCCAACACCTTTGGAAGAGTCGATGTGATGCCGAAACAATGCTTACGAATTCTCAACGAATTGTTTCTCAATACAATAATCATCTTCATCTCAAGCATTATCATCTCATCAGCTGATAATGCTCACTATGAGCGAAACCGTTCCTGATCTAATAAATTCAATATGGAATAAGTACTAAAGATGTTTTTTGATTTATATTATCAAGTATACGGTAAACTTATCTAATGATTTCATGAGAACAGTTTTTTTTCAGAATTGCGTCGTTTACAATTTAGGTTTACGGTATTTGTGTTTCTACCAGTTAAACAGCTCTTTCTTTCAAACACATATTTGATATATTGGTGTTATATAAATAATTTGTATTAAATTATATCATGATCACGAAAATCGTGCCTCAAGATGGCTTCAGTGAGAAAAAAATGTAATAGTTCAATGATATGTTTTAAGTGCGTACTTTCAGGCCAGAAAAACTTTAAATGTTATCATGTAATACAACTGTAAGTCCAAGACTGACACTTCTATTGAGTTGCGCGAAAACAATTTTTTTTTTAAATTTTGCCAATAGGCGTTAATATTAATTACATGGTGGCAGATTTGATAAGCGAAATTTTGATAAAAAAAAACAATAAGGGCTCAGCTGAAAAGTTTTCCAATTTTGAATGAACAACTTAATCTTCCAAACTCACCATTGTTTTTGCCCCTTTAATCGTTTCAGTACCGAGCAAAGTGGTCGCCTTAATCACATATACCCTCCCCCCCGACTTCTAATAAAATCCTTTTATCAACAAGATTGACTGATGACAGAATGAACATTATTTTTCTAGAGACAGTGTATAGATGTCACTAGATATGAAAAGAAAAATATCACAACGATAATTCTTAACAACGACAATTTAAGACAAAAAAACAAATATTCATTTTTATATATGTATGTATATATAAGCTAGTACCCGACAGGTGTTGTAATGTAATGCACACTCAAATAAAGAAAGTGTGTGTTTTAAATCTGTTTATTGAAGTGTTTTTGTATACGCAATATATATATTTAGAGATTATTAAAAAAATCTTCATGAGCGTCCACACAACAAATCTCCAAAGATTTATCGCAATCGGATGAACGGTATAAGAACGAATACGGGACAAACAAACATTCATTTATATATATATATATTTACTCATGAAACGGTTAGTAACATCTTTCCACTATTAAATAACAATATTATTGTATGTGACGTTCATAAACATTACCATATTACACGGTAAGTGCTGAAATACCGTAATATTTCAAAGTCTCTCTATGATTTAAATATATTCCTAAAAAAAAAACACCAGCGTCTATTATTAATTCTTGGCCTGCAATGGTGGAACGAATCGAAATTTATTCGGTTTTCTAGGCGGAAGGGTTAAATTTAACACGCCGCGTGCGGTTGCAGACCCTTACACACTGTATACATTTATACAGTGTCGTTTTATCTTGACATTTTTACCACACCATTAGATAAATTTTGCGTCATAAAATATAATAAAAAAAACTACCCTATTGTGTGCTTGTAGAGACGATTATGTTTTGTGTAATATACAACGATAATTAGGAGGGCTGCAACTACCCTCAAAAAGATTTACCTTCTCATATATATTATGGTTGATTTTCTCAGAACTCACTCGGTTGACTTCTTTGCCGATTTTCAATGTAATTATTTTCTTCTCTTTCTTTCTTAACATTATTTTTCTTACAAAGTTTTAACCTTTTTTAATATTTTCACATAGCAAAAGCAATAAGCTTTTTGAAATGTACAATTTTTTATAAATATATTTCAAGCTATATAAATTTATTTGCAACTCATTAGTTAAATAGTTTGTAATGTTTAACGTCATTAGTAGTATGAATATTTTTTTGCTTTGTTTCGATTCTATAACCCCCTCCTTGCTTCCCGTAAAAAGTAAAAATCCCAAACTCCATTTTGTAATTTCATCGTTTTAAAATGTTAGAATCAATCTTGCCTCATTACTCAAGCAAACTTTGCGATAGTAAGTCCGAAGATGCCTATGAAAGAGGCGAAACACGTGTCACAGTTTGTAGCACAATACGTGGAATAATCGAAGTTATTTTATATTTCAAGCTATTGCCGCTGCCAACGCGGAGCACAATTTTTTAACCATATCTCCTCCCAATGTCGATCATATCGTCCTCTCACGGAGTTTACCTTAATATATGTTTTCTAGAGATTGCTACTCAGTTGCTTATTCTCTCTTTTTTAAATATAGTGAGGATTGAATGGATATGACGACTAGGACAAAACTAGTGGGAAGCTATTCGCTCTCTATACAGGCTTCGCTTACAGGATCGAATGAGTGGGAAGGATTCTTTTACGACACTACCCCCAATGTCTCGAACAGAATCGATAAATCAACTGAAAAAGAACGTATTAGAAATAGAACCCGTGAGGTCAACCAACAACGTTGCCCACTGCACCACAAACCAAACTGAAGCCCAATTTTCTCTTGATGATGTGGTCTCAGTAGAAATGACTATTCTTTATTTTAATAATTGATATAATGATACAAAATAAGATTAATGATTTTTTAACTAATAGTTTACCTTGCCCTGAATTGAAATTAGACCCACGTGATTGCTTGAGTACACCTCTCACCACTGGACCATAGGGCTCGAAATTTAATATAATATAAGTCAGAAGATTTACATAAATGACATTTTTATCAGTATAATATACTTCTAGTTTTCATAAAGATAACGTAGTGTTTTTTTTATTACAACCTACATCAAAACTTGTTTTTTCATGGGAACTTAATAATGCAAGTCTCACCCTTCATCTCGAGAGAGAACTAGGCGCCATTAGAAAGGATTAGACCCCTGACCACCGGAGTAAAGAGACGTCGGATGTATTTTCTCACTAAAGCAATGTTGTCTTAGTAAATGTGCGCATAATCTCTGTCAAAGTATGTCAATACTATTTACAAAGGGGTGGAAATAGAATGTTTGAAAAAAACAAGCAACGGAATCGTAATTAACTTTTATTTTTAGTAAGTAATAAAGAATAGTCAAGCCTCATATAGCGCAGGAATTGGAACTACGCAAAAGGAGGTTAGGTTATTTCTTATTATAGAAGGGAAATGCAATTGAATCGTATATTTCGAAAACGTTACTTGTCACAATTTCGTAATTTTTCAGGAGAGTGAAAAACATCTCTCCTGTAAAATTTATAATGAAAATTTTTCATGGAATTGATATTTTATGTTAGGTTAGGTTAGATTGACTCAAAAATTAAAGATTTCTTTCTCTAAGGCTTTAATCTCTTGATTAAATCCACTGTTTCTAATGTGAACGTGTTAAGTCTTCGAAATACATGAAGCGTATGTGGACTGTATAGGAATTAATAAATTAAATCAGATTTGAATTGTTTAAATTTTGTACTTTTTTATGAGTTTTGTCGCTAACGACCCGGGTTTCGCCTATCGGTATCTTAAGGCATTTAGAGTGCACGGATTTACTTAATGAAATGCCGTCAGAACAGAAAACTGACGGTCAGTTCAAGTACGTCCGTTCACATGACCCGGGTCGCTAGCGACAAAACTCATGGAAAAGTACAAAATTCCAACAATTCAAATTTTTTATTGAAATTCCATCAAGCACCCTCAGTCGAAATTCTTAATTAAATTATATCAATAAAACAACTATGTCAGAAATTAAAAACCTGTCTGTATTTTAATTTTAGATTTTAAATGTGAAGTGAAAAATATACCTATGCCCTTTAGAAAAATATAGGTTTTGAGTTACTACGCGCTACGTATTCCTTAGTACAACATCATGTGGCCAGTGGCAGTATCCAATTAAATAGACACCTGCCTGATTTCTTTGGTAAACAAGTAATCTAAAGATTTGTCTATAAATACATCAGATACGAAAATACTAATATATCATGTTCACTTTCAATTTGGAGCATACATATGCATAATGGAGCATCTCAACACACGTATTTTACAAGCTTTTGCTATCAATACACTGCCTAAGGAAGTGGACATTTTTAGCATTGAGTTTTTTTGTAGTTTTCACTCTTATAAGTTCTATAAAAATAATACGTTATGTATTTAGTTCCATTAAATAATTATTACAACATAAACCTGTTGAATAATTATTATGTTTTATACACTTTTTATTATATTTATCAAATTATTATTGTAAATTCAAGTCAAATCATACCACTTATTATATAATACATATATTAAAAAGTTATTTGATTCATTTTCAGAATCTTTTCTACGAGAAATACTTTAAGTCTCAATCTCTCGTTTTTAGAGTCGGGATAAAGTGATAGATCTTGGACAGGGAAAGTGGTTGGATAATCTCTTAAGGGTTAAATGTGGGTAGAAATTTTAAGCAACTGAACCCAACGACGTTGACCTCTCGGCTATATGTCAAGCAACAAGATGAAAAAAAGCGTTTTGGCTAACCATTACGACGGAAAGAAAAACGTCAAGTTAACAGGGTAAATATGTCGGTATATTTTTCTGCTAGCTATGGACCTGATTTCAAATGTATTTTATTATTATTAAACTCTCACCAATTTGAATCATAGTTGGTTGTCATAAAGTTTAGGTACGTTTTTCTAAACTAATCGAAACTTGTAATTTTGTAGTGAATATCCCAAGTGAATGGAGTTTATTAAGTTGACATAAAAATTGAAAACGAATCAATATCAAACAGTTTATCTTTGTATGACTCCTCTTCTTTGGCCATATCCGCTCCTTTTTTTGACGTCTGCAACCGCACGAGATTCTTTGTAAAAACAAACTTTTTTCTTCCTCCCAAGGAACTTATGCCATTTAGAAGACAAGGCAGATAGGATTCTGGTCCCGCTACCTTTGTCCAAACGATATTTAATTTTTGAAGATGAAGCGTGCAGTACACACTCGATGTTAGTTTGGGGGACATTACCGCGCCGACACTAGCGCAAAATATAAGATTATTTTGTATTGTTGAAATGTTGATTTAAATATATTTACTTACCTACATATGTATATGATCTAATCTAGCCAAACATTTTTTTGTAACACTGCTGAAAAACAACGAATCAATGACAAATGACAATAGAAAATGGTGGAGTTTGATAATTAGCAGTGTAGATTTTAGAACGACAATGGAGTTCTTTTCCGATGAACTCAAATAAGTTTTGGTTAAAAAATAATTACGGGACATGCACATTGAATGATACAACAAGATGGCATTATTAAGTCATTTTCAGCCAAAAATGCTGTTAACTTACTCTTAAAGCCATCGATATATATATTAGCTGGTACCCGGCAAGCGTTGCAATGCCACTCAAAGAAAGAAAGTGCTTGTGTTTATTGAAGTGCTTTCGGATGCACAATATTTTAACATTAATCGGTATCGATGACATTTGCCGTTCGACGTTTGCTGTTTGTCTTTTTCTGATTGTCGGATTTGTCTTGCCATCGAATAACTAAAAATACAAATAAATACAATGGATATTTAATACTATAATTCGTTAGTATTTCGGTACTCGATACTCGCGTCGCCAGCCCTAGCAGCTAGCTAGCGGGTTTCGTGTGGCAATCTGTCTAGGGCTGGCATTATACGATACAATAGCTGGCGGTAGGCGGCTAGGTGTTTGTGTGTAGGTCTCTCATTTTCCCCTCCGTAGGGCGGCGATCGATAAATCCGCCCTTCGTCTCTTCTACCAATAGTGCCGTCTGCCACGCGTTACTTTCCAGCTTTGAAATATCCACCAGGGCTTTAGCTGGATTCAGACAATGTTTGATTTTAGATCTTTAAATAGACACTCAATTAAATGACTTAGTGCATATATAATTTTTATTTAAACCTACGAAAAAAGAGTGTCGACTGCAGGTGCTGGATGGAATTTCAATATCAAATTTGAATCGTTTGAATTGTGTACTTTTTTATGAGTTTTGTCGCTTCCCGACCCGGGTTCCACCGTTCGGCATCTTCAGTCATTTCAAGTCCACGGATGTACTTGAACTGAACTGAACTGAACTATAAAAAATTCAAAAGATTCAAATTTGGAAGACATTTCATTTTTGATTAATTAATTTATTTGGATCAGCACCGGTTTCGCTCATAGCGTTTAACATTATGCCATTACACCAAATATTGACAGTGAACACATTCAAAGTGATTCATGGCATAATTCTTTTTTATCTGAACGGGAATCATGCTTCGAACATCATAGTAAAAATAATAACACATTTTACGTACTTATTCCACATATTTTTTTTGGATCAGGACTGGTTTCAATCATGGCAAGCATTATCAACTGATAAAAAATACAACGAAACAGTGATGTAAAAGTTAAGCAAGAAGTACAAAGTATGACAAACAATTGGTATTACAACTAAGCAAATAAATTGAACTGAAATTGTATTGATTCAATAGCTTGTATTGCTAAAAAGTCTTCAACATTTTATTTATAGTCTATTTTGCTTTAATTTATTTGCTTAGTTGTAATACCAATTGTTTGTCATACCTTGTAATTCTTACATAACTTTTGTATACATATCACTGTTTCGTTGTATTTCTTATCAGTTAATAATACTCGCCATGAGTGAAACCGGTCCTGATCCAATAAATTTTATGTGGAATAAGTACTAAAAATGTGTTTTTATTTTTATTTTATGGTCAAAAGTTTATCGCCCAACCCCTATTTTTCAAAAATGCGGTTAGATTAAAAATATCTGCCGGTAATAACGTTTCAAAATTGATAGAATTTATCAATACGAATTCTCAGTACGTCTTCAAAGCAACACCTTTTCACGATTACCTCCTTTTGTTAATAATATGTACTCTGATGGTTGGTTGGCTGCGCTGTCTAGGTTAAGTAATTTATTTCCGGTTCCCCTTTTCCGGTTTCATCGGTCAATCCAAGCCTTAATGACGTCTATCATTCCATGTAGGAATATTACAGCGAGAGATTAGATATAAAATTAAAAATAATTTTGATTATTCCACGTATTGTGCTACTAACTGTGACACGTGTTTCGCCTTTTTAGATGCATCTTCGGACTACCTATCGCAAATTTTGCTTAAGTAATGAAGCAAGATTTATTCTAACATTTTAAAATAAATTACAAAATGGAGTTTGGGATTTTTCTCTTTTACGGGAAGCAAGGGGGGGGGGTTATAGAATCGAAACAAAGCAAACAAATAATCATAATACTGATGACGTTAAAATTACAAACTATTAAACTAATGAGCTGCAATCAATCAGATAGGTTAGTGATTACTCTATTAATTGGAAATATTCTAAGCAGTGGCGAGCAACCCGTCCTATTAAGAATATTATTTAATAATACTTCTTTTTTGTCAAGAGTTTTATTTAAGTAGCATAATACGTGGAATAATCACTATTTACAAACTATTCATCACAAACACATTACAAACTATTCATCTTTAAACCCTTTTTATTTATTCGGTGGAGTATTTATAAATTACTACTCTGATAAAAATTATGCTCGTTTTCTATTAAATGATTGGCATACTTAGAGAAATTGTTACGTTTTAGACATCTTATATGTTACTTTCGATGATTTCGGCGGTAACTTTGTGGAAGTTTATTTTAATATCTTTTTTTTTTTATTAAATTATATATCTTATATGTTCTTTAATTCTAATATTAAAGTTTCTACCTGTCTGCCCAACATAACAAGCTTGACAGTCTCCACAAGAGAGTCGATAGATACCACTCTGCGACGATGAATCTACGCGATCTTTACTTTTTTTTTTCCTAAATTACTTACTGTATAAAACGCGGGTTCTATATTGTCTGGCAATTATTAGAGATTATATTGCCACTGGTTTATTTTTCACGGCGTAAAACACCACAATTATGTAGACTTTGCTATTAATGTGTTTGTAATTAAAGAAAAGATTATGTTTGACCGCGAAACTGTGAAGAATGGCCATGATACAGGAAGTGTTTGACGATAAGAGTTTTTAATCTTACCTTTGTGACAATGTAAAGATTATAATAGGTATTGGATTAGTGAAGGATTAGGATATATTATACTTGATAATTTATCTTTGTACGCTCAATTTTACGGATCGGATAGAACACAGATTATTGCCGTTGTATAAATGAAAATGCCGAGTCTGCTGTTCACGATGTCATAGGTTCGATTCCCAGTTCGAACAGCATTATTTTAGTCGAAGCAATTATGTACGAAGACACGAGTGTTTGTGTTGTCTAAAAACTTCATCCCGTCCGTCAGATCGTATAAGAGGAGCGTGATGAGAGTGACTAGCTAACCACCAGTCTTACGGGTCGTCTTAGGTGGGCGAAGCGATCCGGCGCGCTTTGAAAGCGGCAGAGTTTTAAAATATCAAACGGTCCTCGCCCATGCAAGTGTCATATGTGGGCGAAGCGATCCGGTCAGGACGGCATATGTCGTAAGTCGCCTCAAGTGCCTGACTCATGGCGCGCGCGAATCGCTTGAAAATATCAAACAGTCCAAGCTCACCAGAGCGTTATTGCGTCTGGCCGAGCGATGGCACATAAGACCTTTGATCAACTACGTTTTAAATTGACTGGATTCGCCTAAATTCGCTTGCCGGTTCGTGTCGCTTACACGGGACCTAAGACACGGGGTTATCCTTTCTATCCTTACTTTTATCGACTCAAAGAGAGGTTGAACAACTGAGTAAGAAGCAGTTCTCGGAAAAATGATCTTTAGATACCTCATTTGTTTATGGACATGGATTTGAAAATAGTCAATATATTTAAGAATCTATTTGTGGATTCAAGCCGTTGATTGCGTTACATTGGTAATCTTATAGCTATAAATCATTTTGTTCGTAAATGTTCGACTATAACTCTAATTGAAATAATTACAACGGTAATAAAACTGATGATTTCACAGATTATCAGCTTAGGTTCACCTTGAATGCCTTAAGATGCCGAAAGGCGAAACCCGGGTCGATAGTGACCATGGAAAAGTACAAATGTAATTATAACAGTATTTAGCAAAACAAATTTGACCATCGTGAATTGATTGAATTTTTGTTGATTAAGTTATTTTTTTTGCCAATATTCAGAAATTATGATTCTTGAAAATAGCCGTCGCAAGTTTCATTCTCAGGGGTTGTTTTCAAATGTTCAACGATTAAGTCGTTTACAGTTTTCTGTTGTATAGAAGAATCTAAGTATTATTCATGATTTATTCGACACTGTGAAAAAATATCATTTTATTTCAGTTCAATGCTTATATGTTAGAATAGATGAGAATATGAATTTTGTACCTCTTCTACGCCAGTAAATATATGAATAAGTTAACGTATATTTAAGCATAGTTCCGAAAAGGGTATTAGACGAAATAGCTATCAAAAGTAAATCTTATAATTTTTGTACAGTGCTATTTTTCACCGTTTTATAATGGAGTTCTACCAAGTTAATTCCAAATTCAATCGATGATTTTTTTGATTAAATAATTGTTATAAGGTCACGCTGCTTCAAAAGGGCAGAAGTGATATTGCAAAAGCATATATCAGGAGGTAATTTTCAAATTGGGTCAAATCCATTTATTGACAAACTGAGACAGTGAGATATTTTCATAACCTTTTCTTCGTAAGTTTGTGTTAACTAGCAATATTTTTAAAATATTTTTTAAATTAAAGAATTACCTCCCGATTTATCATCTTTTTCGTTATTTGAGTTAAAAATCATTTGAATATACATCAACTGTACCTACGTATACGAACAAAGACGTAGTTTGAAGAGACAGCATCTATGCTAAACGTAAACGGTAAATTAATATGATAATGGCAAGGAGATTGATTAAATACCAATAAACACTATTGTATACTACCCATGAAGGTAAAATAACTAATTTGTAGTAAAATATGTAGCATTGAAATGACACCCTACTAGCATGCTTTTTTGCAACAGTGTTGCTAATAATTTTAGAATGTGTGATATTATTTTATTTATTGAATGATTAACAATACATACTTCTGTCATAAATACAATGTATATTTAATATCGGGAAATGGCATGCAGCTACAAGCCGTCTTTAAGCTCAGGCTCATTGTATGAATCCCATTTTTTTTTTTTAATATTTGGTTTTACATCTTACGCCAATTCGCCAAATATTCTTAATTGTGAAATTCATACTAGATTAACTCGATGATAAATAATAAATCAGTTGTCCACAAAATCAACGATAAATAACATACACCCAGCCCAAGATATCTTTTTTCAATTGAAAAAATCTGACCTTGCCGGGAATTGACTTCGGGTCCCCTGATCGCTAGGACAAAGCTCTTGCCACTAGACCACAGGGACCGACAATATTATTTAACCATGTCCGCTCCCAACTTGGAACATATAGACTCGTCACTTTTATGGTGTTAACTGTGAATACTTGGTGGAATGGCATCAAAATAAAAATAATAACAAATTTTTAGTACTGATAATGATCAGTTGATAATGCTCGCCATAAGCGAAACCGGTACTGATATAATAAATTTAATGTGTAATAAGTACTAAAAATGTGTTTATACGAAGTTTACACATGTTTTTTTCTACCAGAACTACATGTTACTCAGTTGCTCAACCTCCCTTTTTCTAAGAGCAGTGGCGGTAGTGACAGAGTATTAGGGAGTACAAAAAAAGATTCAACTATTTTTGCAAGAGTTCTTTCCTATTCATTGGATTTTAAAACACTTCTATAACATGGACTTTAAATTCAGATGTTCGCAATACTAACGGAGTGCCAGTTTTATGAATTTTTGGCTGTCCGTAGAACGGAAAAATAGTTAAATATTTTTTTGTACTCCCTAATACTCTGTCGCCAGCCGACACTGTCTAAGAGTGTAGAGATTGAAAGGATACGAAGACTAGAACGGAACTAGTGGTTAGCTAATAGCTCTAGCTATGAGCCGCTTTTTTGGGATAGGATGGGTGGGAACGGATTTTTAGCAGCACGCCCATTACCTATTAACACAATCGATAAATCGAATGAATAAAACATGCTCGTACAGGGACTCGAGACGTTGACCACTGCACCAAGGGCCGAGCAAGTTCGACAATTGAATACTAGAATAAAATATTTATCAAATTTCACATCCATATTATACGGCCACAAGATAATTTCTGAAGCATTTTTCACTCACATTATTGCTATGCTAATTAACGTATATTTACAAGGAAAAACTTCATGTTACAAAAAAAAAATTCTCTCAAACTTAGTAACCAACCGTGTATCTGAGAAATAAATTTAGTATCATTATAAAATTGTGAAATTGATTTGTTATTATGTTTAACCACCACCGATTATAATTTTATATGAAGGCTAGATTTAATAACAAGGAATGTTCCACAGTAAAACTATTAATTAAGATAGTGTGACAAAATAAAATGTAATTATTTCTTTTATTATGTAACATCTCAATTGTTCTCATGAAAAGTGAACCAGTGGAAAATAAAAAAATATTTTAGTGGGTTTAAGAAATCTATAGGAAAAAACACTACTTGACGGTTTATGGACTGATATTTTAACAACATTTGTAATAATGAAAATGCCATATTAAAAAATATTTTTTACTATTTATAAATCAAGTATATCCCTGCGTATTCGATGATCGAGAGAAAAAAGGATAGATGTTGAATTTGTAAGGTTTGTTAAGTAGCTTTCTCGGTTGACATCTTTGCCAAGTATTTGTATTTTATTAATATTTTTTACATTGTCAAAGAATTTGTTATTTTTTTAATCTACATGTGTATTTATATTAATAAAAAAAAAATGAAACATTTTAGTGCTAATGTTATTGAAAATAAGAATTCCAAATTCAAACTTATTCATTTTTTTTTGTTTTTGCTTAACCATTATTTATGCTGGCTTTTCTTGTTTACCGTTTACCATTCACCTAAGAGTCATCTTGAAAATAGTTTATGTGTTTGTCAAGTGTCTTAAACGCGTGCTTAAAAGACTGCCGTCATCAAAATCTCAGCAGATTATAATGATAAACCAACGGCCATTAAAATAAAATATTTAGATGCGACCCATCAACGCACAACTTCGCTGAACCGAACCAAACATTCATACAACATAACGTTTTATCATTATTTTTATTACATTATTATGTTACACGGGGAGGCGCCACCTTCACTGAGAGATAGAGAGCGCACGCAAAAGTCTATTAGAACGAGAAGGATAGAAATAGGGGTAGATACATTTCAAACATTTTCCACGTAGACAAGAAGAGAACGCGCCGCATGTTTTATCGCCAGAGCGAGAGAGGGCGAGGGTAATATCACCGCATTTTAAGCCCGCTATTGGGTATCAGGCCCGCATCGCTATGGCGACGGATCAGGGGCGCAGCCAATCGGCGACCGATCCGTGGGCGGGGTCCGCGCTCCGGCGACGGGCGGGCGGTCTCGCACCGTTTCGAGCGCAGTGCGCGCAGTTCGTACGCGGCGAGAGGTCGTCCGCCCCACCGTGTCGGTCGCCGGGGACATTGCTTCGTTCAAGGAGAGCGCGGCCGCGTGGGCGCCGCCCTGGGGGGCCGCGGCGGCGCGCCACTTGCCGCTTCCCACGCTCAGCTTCACCGTCTCCCAAGTGGCCGCCGTCTGCGAAACCCTGGAAGAGAGCGGGGACATCGAGAGGCTGGCGAGGTTCCTCTGGTCCCTGCCGGTGGCCCACCCCAACGTCGCCGAATTAGACAGGAGCGAGGCGGTATTGAGAGCTAGAGCCATCGTCAGCTTTCACAGTGGAAACTTCAGAGATTTATACGCTATATTAGAACACCATCGGTTTACTAAAGATTCGCACGGAAAGCTCCAAGCGATGTGGCTAGAGGCCCACTACCAAGAAGCGGAGAGACTCCGGGGTCGGCCTCTTGGCCCCGTCGACAAATATCGAGTGCGAAAAAATTTCCCCCTGCCGCGGACCATATGGGACGGCGAGCAGAAGACGCACTGTTTTAAGGAGAGGACGAGGAGTTTGTTAAGAGAGTGGTATTTGCAGGATCCCTATCCTAACCCCACGAAGAAGAGGGAGCTGGCGCAGGCGACGGGCCTGACGCCCACTCAAGTGGGCAACTGGTTCAAGAATCGGAGACAGCGCGATCGAGCCGCCGCTGCCAAGAACAGGTCAGTGATGAAGCTTCTTTATAACCATTCCTCGCGGCATAAAACGTACAAAAAATGGTGTTCAAGTTCCACAAATTCTGTGATATAAAAATGGTTTATAGATGTTGTTTATGTTTAGTGACTGTCAAAATAGTGCAATCGATGTATATGGGAATTCGTTTATTTCGTTTTTCACGTGAGATAAAAATTTTCTCATTTTACGATCATAACACTGATCTTTTATATAATACATAAACTGAGCTGTCATTGTACAATGAATTTGTTGAGATAATTATGTACTATCGGTGCAAACCAAAACTATTTTGATGAGTCAAATTATATTCTCATCAAAATCGTTAATATATTCTATACGCTAAGTGATTATAATATCTTTAAAAATATTTTCCTAAATCTGATAAATACATAAAATCACGTAAATAGTATTTATATTATTAAATCATATCGAACTTGATATATTATCTTTCTTAATTGATGTGTATTTCTTATAAGCACGCTAACGGATATTTTTTTTTTATCAAATTGTCGTTTATTTGTAAACATTACATTGTTAACTAAATCTTTATGAAATAGAAATCGTTCTAATTCATTTATAACTAACTGCCTTCAATTATTATCAACAAAAATAAATTTACAATCTAGATTTTTCTGGCATAATACTATTCCACAATAAACATAACTTGTGTGAAGATGTCTTTTCAAGGTAATATTGTTTCCTATAAAACACAAACAAACAAAAGAATACCATTGCGTCAATGTCAAAATTTCGCGGACATAAATGAAAAGTATTCATTCAAAATAATATTTATATTTAAAACTAATAAAAATTTGGCCACTTTTTCTAAAAACATGACGAACGCGTAAGCCAAAATAAGTTCTAAATATATATCTTTTTGTAGAATTTAAATACATTGCTGTTTTTTTCCGTGCTATAATGGAGTTCTACCAAGTAAATGCCAATTCAATCAATAGATTTCCATTGATTTCTATTGCTATCTAAAAATAAAGCAAACATCGTTTGTTTATTTAAAAAGATGTCCTGGGTTTTGCTTTCAATTATTCAGTCCTACAGCTTATTTACATATCAAGTATGACCTTTTCAAAATATCGAATTCACAACAAACATTAATATGCAATCTATTAAAAAAAAATCACTCTTTCAAATCTGATGGTCTTTTTCATGTCAGGATATTGCGCGCATTTATTATGCATTTATTACGAAACAAAAGAAAATATAATACGCAATAATAATAAATTAAAAAAAAACCTGACATAACATTGTTTTTACCGGCGGGAGGCGAAAGTTTGTGGCTTATCCGCCCGCGCGGTTCACCCACGCATTGTTTTTTTTTTACCGTCGTAGACGTAAATAACAAACAAGTTGAACCCATGTCTCTACGACGTAGATGATTGGATGTCATTTGTTATCTTAGCCAATCATTATGCTTCTTCTTTAATTTGAATCATTTGCATTGTCTTTATTGTGGTTTTCTTAGTATGACTTATTTTGTGTAACCAAATTTAAAGTTCTATCTAATAAATACGATAGTTCATATACACATTTTATAAATATCTTTTTAGCACTTAAATAAATACGGATTAAAAATTAAATAGTGTTTATAAAGTATAAATAAATATAGTAGCCATAATTGAATACATTGGCTACGGGGGAATTAAAAAAACACTTATTCCACGTTCTCTCAAGAAAATGAAGAAAATTAAGCAACTTATTGTTTTACAAATATTTGTAATATTTTCATTCCTCTACATTTCTCGCTTAATATCAGCTTTCAATTCATTTTTAGAAATGTCGCTAGAAGGTTTCAAATACGTGATTTTAATGAAATTCAGATTTATTTGTATTGTAAGTGCTCAGTTATTCTTATTTTGATTTCAATGTTACCATTGTTTAAAAATTTGTATTTTCACCACATCAATTAATCAAGTGTGGAAAATTCATAATAACGGGACCTATTGTGATTATTTTTGATTTGATTCAAGTTATTACCAGCTATATTTAATTGCGCTAGCCACAAGTTCTAATTTCGACCCGTAGGACAAAAGAAACGTATCTAGATTTTAACTGGTTTTCATTGATGAATGCCACTTGATACAAAACAATATCTTACATTGTGTCAAAGAGTCATTCATATCAATAGAAGAAGTGTATACGAAAATATTTCAATTGGCATTACAATCAATTTCTTGTTCATAGTTCCACTAAGCCTAAGATTTTATATCTAACAAAAAAATCAGAAAGTCAAGGCATCGCCTTTAAAGATAATGAAAAAAATAATTGGACCTGTTTAAAAATAGGTAAAATTGATTACTGGTGAAAAGTGTTTTTTGGCTCTTTTAAAAAGCAGAGAAAGCTTAGTTACGGTTTTTGCATCTAAAGAGCCAAATAACAGAATGTAAATGTTATAATTCTCTACACTCATTCAAGTCTTAAAACTGACGAGCGATTTGTCAACCACTGTCTTTCCCATTCTTACCTTGTTCAAAAAATTAAATAGAAACGTCGTATTTTAAGGTACTACTTAGTAAAGCTTTCATATGAGTGAATTTGGTAAACTATGAATTTATAAATATTACTAGTATTGCTACCCGGCGTCGCTCGGACTAAGCGACCAATGATTATTTAATGTTATATCATTCGACATAATTATATCACAAAATCTAACATCCAAAATAGAGTTAAAATAAAATCACAAACTTTATTTAATTTGATGACGGCCCCATTCTCACCCATTAAAATGTCCAAATTCAAGGAAAAATCTAATTTGCTGTCAAATAATACCTTCACGTAAATAATAAACATTATTATATTAATAAAAGCCGGGAAAAGTTCAGTACAAGACTAATTTATTAAATTTTGATTAAATGTCTTCGTCGATAAACATTCAAACATATTTTCTTTCATATTCGTTTTTACGGCAACTTAATGACCAACAATGCAAAAGGGAATTACAGACCCACATACATACATACGCCGTTTCGGTTTTATATATAAGATTATATCTGAACACTAGTTTACAATTTTTTTAAATATGCGTTTAAAAACACTGCTTCCGTTTCAAGCCGTTACCAAAGGTTTAATGTCATCCTACAAGTAATTAATAACGAAATTTCATTTACAGACAGCGGTGTGATTAAAAACCTCAAGTCTACGGTGAGGATTTATGTGAAAGATAATTTAAAATAACCGGCAATTACAACAAGCGACTCCGTATAAAAGAGTTGTTAGTTGTTACGCACCTTAAAAAAACGTCGATTCGAACAACTCGTCCATGACACGATTGTAAAGATAAATCAGAATCGCACAATATACATTTTTAATGCTTTAAAATACTTTACGTATAACATAAAATAAAACAGACAGGTAAAGCCATAATTTAATATTTTTTTATGCGTTACACATTTACAAAAAAAGTATTATTAAATTTGTGTTAAATGCATAATAATTATAAAATAATATCTTCATTGTTAACTGCAAATTGTGACTAAAGAATGCAATCAAAAAATATTTATTGGACATACTCGTTTCTACATTTATTTATTTTTTTACAACACGTGCTTACTTTACGAGCTTATTTACGTACGAAAGAATAATGACTAAATTAAATAAAATTTATTGTGTGTTGAAAAAAATCTAATTGATTTCGTAATATGCTATTTATTTTATTGAATTGAAAATTAGTCATTTCTGTTTCATGAGTAAAGTAATTATTTATTTATTATAATAATCTCCACTCTCTTCTAAAAAAAAACAGTATAAACACGACAATACTGTTTATTCTTGGTGATATTTAAATAAATTCAACACACGTCTTGTGTACTACTTCCAGATATTATATTTCATTTAAAGTTCAGAGATAGTTTCTGATGATATATGTATATTTTTCCAGGACTTATATTTTGATGTCAATGTTAAAAATACAACACGCATTCTAAACAATGAAACATCCAATGCGTTTCTGTAAATTTAAATTTTCGATAACTCAAATTCAACATGATACTATTTACCACCAATGACTTACATACAGACACATTAATTCAGAGCTGTGGAGCCGTTAAAAAAACATGACTCCGACTCCGACCAAAAAGAGTTTAATTTTGTCACTTTTTTCCTACGTCTCCGTTTTATGTGTATTAAATTAAAGATCAAGCAACCAATAGTAAAATTTTACACATTATACATGTTACTCTGACTCCAGCTAAAACACCACGACTCTACGACTCCGACTCCACAGTCTTGTATTAATTAAATTGGCGAATTACATTTTATCGGTAATAGTGTGTATTTTTATGTAAGCCGTGTTTACTTCGCCAAAATGATCGACTATTGAATCTTCAATAGAAAGCTTGTCGACGAGTTGTGATAAAGCTTTGAGATCTAGACTCATCATTAAGACGTTGGATTCAGAGTTTTCATAAAGAATCATTAGTAGAGCTTTGTGAATGAATGGCCGCTGTATCCATACTTAATGCGTCGAGTCAGGCAGGTATTAGTGAATAAGGTAGTCGGGCAGTTGTGGCCGCATCTAAGTGATTTGTGATGGCAAAACCAAGGTGTTTACATTCACGTTAGTGGCACAAAAGAAAAGAAGCGCATTTTGAAAAGATTATTATTATTGTTGAAACCCGGTAGCACTGTTGTATTTTTTTTCAACTTACCGATTTGGCAGAATGAAACGTTGAAAATAATACTTGTTGATCGTTTTTGTACAGTTAAATGATATGTCTTTACGCAATATTTGCGAACGTTAAGAGGATGTGGGATTGATTAATTTTTGAGTGGGCTAAATGATTTTAGCGTAACAAGTTTTTAATCAGATTTTGATAATCTACTGTGCGGCGGAACTTCAGTCAGTAGAAGCACCATCATATAATCTTCGTCATCGATTCATAAACAAACCTGTGACATTCACAGTTGACAGTAAATACAGTACATAACATATAACAAAAGTTAACAGATAATCGAATAAAAGAAAGAATATAGGAAGCAAAAAAGCAAAAACAAAACATATGTCTGTCAATATATATCTCATGCTGAATCATTTCATATGTGACACAGCAATTTTTTTCATATTCGTTTATTGCAGAAATATTTCACCAATGATTATATATAGATTTGATATTTTTTACAACATTTAAATTGAGATTTAATATTTGACGTAAATTTATACATTATACGAACCTATATTATAAAACAGATGAAGCTTTACTCTCACTTCTTAGTGGGAAGTCATTATTTTAAACAATTAGTAAACATAATAAAATAATTTATTGATTGAGTAGGCATTTACTTGGTAGAACTCCATTATAATACGGTAAGAAGAATAACAATGTATTTTAATTCTACATAAATTATTTTATAAATTTGTTGATAGCTATTTCGGCTTACGCTAGTTCTGACAAAGGCGTAAGCCGAAATAGCTATCAACAAATATATAAAATAGTTTACGTAGAATTAAAATACATTGTTATTTTTCTTACCGTATTATAATAAAATAAACTGATGAATAATGACAGTTGATAATGTTACCGATGAATTTAACTGAAAGATGTGTATGTATTATTTGTTTAAAATTGTTCATTAATTCCATTTTTAAAATTGATAGGTATATTCTAATTTTTGCTTTTTCAAAGAGAAAGATATTTCTAAGATTCAAGATTCTCGATGAATTAAAAAGTACATTATTTTGTAAAATACATATTTTTCAAGTATTTAGAGACATATCATAATGATGATTTATACGAAAAGTGATTTTAATAAGTTTAACTTCATTTAATGGTGTATGAGTAAGAAATAACAATTATTTATTTACAATAATAACGTTGAACTATTATTACCAGTTTTATTCTGTTTTGAATGTTATGCAGGATTCACAGAGTTAAAGCATGACAATGATAATGCATATGAGCCTCGTAAATTCAAATAATCTTTTGTTAAGTAAGCTTTATCCACAGTTAGTAAGTTCACAATACATCCGGTATTAATTTGCACTTCTCACAATGGGAACGGTTAAAAGAGTGTCCAAATACTTTTTTTTATATCCATTCCTGTTTTTAAACAAAGTGAATAGAGACACGAGCAGAAATTATCAATACGTGTCTTAAAAATTGATAACTCAACTATTTTAGTTTATTAGCCAATGACGGATAACATTGTTTGTATTATTATAAACTGTATGCAAATTGTTTCATTGATTACATTAATTGTGTTAAGTACCAGATGTTGTGGACAAGACTTTATATATAGACATACTAGCATTAGCCTTAATTAGTTTGGGCGATGCAATTATTATTATATTTGAAAATAGGTGAATTATTTACTCTTTCATGTTTCGCTTTTAAAATAAGCTTAAATATTGTAAAATCAATGTGGTCAGCTTATTTTATTACACTAAGTATTTTTTTTAAGGTTGCGCGTTAAGTGTTGACATTATTTATATACCTTACTACTTTTTATACGATCAGGACTTGTTTGTGTCAGTGAGTGAGCTTTAGACGAAAACCTCGATATGTCCACTTTGTTATGTCAGTAGTAAGCGACGTTTTTACATTTCACGCTTGTTTATGTTTTCAGCGTATTGTACAATAATTCAAATTAATAAAAATGTGCCAATTTTAACCAGCCGGGTAAATTTATCAGCTTCCGTGCGAAGTTTCCGTAATATGCAAATTAATTGAAACATGTTTTGT
The DNA here is from genome assembly GCA_028554975.1 of Himalopsyche kuldschensis. Taxonomy (NCBI): domain Eukaryota; kingdom Metazoa; phylum Arthropoda; class Insecta; order Trichoptera; family Rhyacophilidae; genus Himalopsyche; species Himalopsyche kuldschensis. Next base: position 18,623,325 of record JAHFWI010000010.1, on the reverse strand, counting down.
ATAATATACTTTGTCGGCTTTTGCAAGATGTATATCATTACATATTATATATGTAAAATTACTTGTACAATATGTACGTACGTTTTGTTATATTTTGATACAATTTAGACGCCTCATATTTCGCAGGTAAACTTAAATTAAAGTTATAGGTTGATTGTTTTTGCAGTGTGACACATGATGAAGACACGATAAAAATTTCAATTTGCAACAAAGTCAAAAGAATGGTATAATAAATAGATGCACTATTGGCTTACTTAATTTTGTGTGCATACTCTGATCTTAAAACTTTTAAATTGGCATGAAAATTCGGCTTCTTATGATAAAAAAACGTATCTCGATTTTTTTCGGTATTTTGAATGCCACTAAATACAAAATACTATGTTACGTTATGTGTCAAAGAGTCATATCAATAGAAAAAGAGGATTCACAGACATTTCAATGCGTATTAAAATTATTTCTTGTTCGTGGCTCAACTAAACCTTATAATAACACATTACAATAATCTACTATTTTATACCGAACAAATAAACCAAAAAGGTAAAGAATTGTTTTTAAAAATAATGAAAAGAAATGAAAGTATCTTTTAAAAAATAGGTAAATTTGATTACTGTTGAAACTTGTTTTTAGCTATACTATAAGTATAATGAGTAAAGATTATTTGCTTCCAAAGGGTCGAGTTATAACTAGGGCTTGCATTAACGGTTTACCGGTAAATAGGCGAAAATACACCATCAATGATTTTATCGTGAATTAAAGACAGATACAGGCATATTGTTTCAAAGGTTTATTGTGATATGCATGCGGTATCGAATTTGATAAGATCACGGACATAATATCGGCTTTTCAACCAGTAAAAGTAGCTGTAGAAGCTCGGTGTCGTGAAGACATAAATCTATATCTAGTCTAAGAAGTCTAAAAGACGAAAGTATTGATATGATTTGTTTCATGAAAGCATATTTTAATTCTGAAAAATCATTATACCAAAAAAAATAAACATTTTTTTGGTAAACTATATTCCATTAAATTGTTATATTATTTTATTTTAATTAAGAATTTATATTAGTAGGTGTTAGTATACAAAGTATGCATGCATACATCTAATGTATGAATTACATATGTACATACATCAATAAGTTAATGGATAAACTAATTGTTAAGCTTATAAACTTCTCACAGACAGGTAAACCAAATATTACACAGTAGTAATTTAACTTAACCAAGCTTTATGTGGCAACTAAAAGATTATCTAATCTCCCATTCCCATATCTCAGTTAAACAAAAAGGACATATAAGTGCATTTCATGACATTGTTATTTTCATGAAACGTATTTTAAATTCTTTACGTTTTCGGATACCGTTTTTAGTAAAAGTAGCCACATATAGTTATTTTATTTACTTTTTTCTATTTTGTTTCATTCACCGGTAAATAACCGGTAATGGGTGAAATTATTTACCGGTTATTGTAATTTGACGGTAAATTGCAAGCCCTAATAACAGTTATTATCTATAATATAGTAAAAAGATAATATGTGATTTTTTGTGGATATATAAACATAAGTGCAGTTTATCAATTGAATTATTCAAGAGAATAGTGCGGTGAATTTAAAAATAAATACTGGCTAAGGTATTTCCTTACTTGCAGTATGATACGTTTTCTGGTATATGCTCCATTAAGCATCCAATGTTCACCAGGTATTATCATCGAAAACTCAAACTAATTTCACTTATATCGAAAGGTGTTCCGATATAAAAGGTGTCTGGTAACAGTCCGTATTGTGGTGTCAGAGCAGATTATCTTTATTATTTGAAGGGTGTAAACAGATTCCGTACAATAGATTTGTATGAACTGAAAAATAGACTCCGTATCCCAAATATACAGGGGATTTATAAATGATGTGAACGCAGTGCAAAAACGGAATCAAATTAATCTAAAACTGTTTTATGGTGACCAATTAGTAATTTGAATTTCAATTAACGTTTGCGTTTAAATAAATTAAATACATTATTATATATTGTACTGGCATTGTCATTTTCAAATAATGATGCTCGTGATGAGCTAAACCGGGCCTGCTTTTATCATAATACATACGAAAGTAGTACTATTTGATATGATTTATTTATTTTAATAATGTTTTTCCACCAGGAATTGACAGTTAACACATTGAAAACGTTTTTTGTGCTATGGATAAAGCCCAGATTAAAAATTGTTTTTTTAAACTATTCTTTAGCTCGTTTGTATTAATATTAAAGGATTTATATTCTAAGTATGTTTAAAACTAATGGTGTGCTAAAAATTCATCAAATAAATTAGCATCTTTCAAAGCGAGATGTTTTTTTCAACTTTTGTTTTACCAATGTCTTATTCCTTGACTGTAAATATGCAACAGTATGGAACCAAAGATTGTAATTTTAAATTTTCAACACATTGCGATTACATTATTAAAATGAAGAAATATTATAGCGTTGAAATATTTCCGTCAACTTTTAGAGGAAGAAATCGGATGACTGTTTGTTAACATTGATTGGAATCAGAACTAGAGTAGAACAGAACCATTGTTCATACGAAGGCGTAAGCCGAAATCGCTATAAACAAACATGTTTATGAAATAATTTCTGTAGAATTAAAAAACAATGCTATTTTTTTCACCGTATTATAATGGAGTTCTGCCAAGTAAATGCCAATTCAATCAATTGATCATACACTTTTTTCAAAAAAATATAATACAAATTGGTGAATGGTTAGGCTTTATATATACATTATATTATATTTATTGAGCAAGTAGCATTCTTGTCAAGTATTTGAAATTTAAAAAGGCATATAATATTTATAAGAACCCTGTCTGTTAAGTAGAACTGGTTTACATGACGGAATCTCGTTCGTGTCAAAAAAATAATGTTAAAACCATTTCAAGAAATCGTTATTGTTATTAAAATCCAGGGTTGCACCGTTGTGGTAGCATTTGTCACCTCACCAGCTAACCAGAGGGCCGGAGTTTTCAGCTCGGTGTGTTAGTAGATTAGGGGTTGACGCGCGGTGCCGCCCCTAAAGCCTTCAGTCAACTCCGAAGGAATGGCAGTCTATCAAAAAATTACATATGTGCAATTATGTAATTTAATTTAGGTACTGTATCTATTCTATTTGATAAATCAATTGAGTTTGCTCACCAGGCACGGTTATCGTGCAAATTTTTTGACTAGTGTGAGGATAAAAATAGTTATAACTAGGGCTGTGGAGTCGGAGCTTTTTGGCCGAAGTCAGAGTCGTCGCGGCGTTTTGGTCGGTTTTTTATTTTTGCATATAATATGTCGATTATGACTATGGGCGGATTGGTAGGATTGATATTTGATTGAATACGCATAAATAGGAAAATAAGGAAACAAAAAGTGACGAAATTAAACTTTTTTTAGTGGGAGTCTGAGTCGTGTTTTTGGTCAATGTTGGAGTCGGGAGTCGAACTTTTTTTAAACGACTCCACAGCCCTGGTTATAACCGTGACGACTATTTTATACATGAGCGGTCTATATTATATACTACATAATCGTTTAACTTAGTTATATACGGAGAAAGCTAATCGCTTAGAACGCTCTCAATATATTCTGCATTTTAAGAGTATGTCTGAAGTATTAAGTGTATGTCCGAATGAACCCGGTCCGTGGTGCAGTGTTTAACGTCGTTGACTACCGTGTCGGACCGTCCGGGGTAGATCCCCGGTACGAGCAGATTTTTTCAGTCGATAAAGATTCTGCTCAGAGGCGATGGGTGTCTGTGTTGTTAAAAAGCTCTTTCCTACCTTTTCGATCCCGAAGAGCGACGCATGACAGCGATTAGCTAACCACTAGTCCTATCCCTAGTCCTCGTATCCTTTCCATCCATACTCTCTTGGAAAAAAGATAGGTTGAGCAACTGAGTAACAACCAGTTCTCGTAGAAAAAAATATGCTGAGATAAACTCGGTGAGGAGTCCATATGCTCCAAGTTAGGAGTGGACATGGTTTCAAAAACTTAAATGAATGTGCAAACAGTTTTCTTATTTATCGTGATTTTTTTTATATACATACTACCTCGTAAAAAGTTGTAAATTTTTTCAATATTTAAGTACAGATACATAAATATTTTTCCGCAAGTCCTCATTATTATCCTTTATTTAATTATTTGATAGAGGTATATATTTTTATGTATTTAGTTTATATACGAGAACTGCTTGTTACTTATTTGATTGACCTCTCATTTTTGGTGCAGATATAGAAAAATAGCGTAAGGGCAAAACTTCTGGTAAGCTCATCGCTCGATTTTCAATCGATTTATGTATCATTTGTAAACTGGGTCAATGACGTTAACTACTCGACCATAGACCCGACGATTTTCTTTTTCTTATTTTACCTAATTATAATGGATACATATCTAATTGGTGCCTATTGTATCAATTCTAAAACTCAGCTTACATTAAAATATAGTTTTTTTATACACGAATTCAATCAATAAAATATTAATTACAATAAACAAACGCAACGTTTTGTTATATATTAGGTTTTCATTTGTCTTACCTATGAGTCATGCATTATTATTTACACTTACTTGAGACCACCTTCACACTATATCAAGGGTGAACTCTACACTTTAATTCTAATCGCAATAAAGTCCACCATAATCCTAGGGACACACAATCAACCCTTACAAATATTTTCATTTTAGTTTTAATCATCGCGATGGATAAGTAGAGAGAGAGCCTTGCGGTTAAGTCCACCATAATCCTAAATTTTCTGACGGACACGCTTAAATCAACTTACAACCCTTACATTATGCGTTTGGTTTTAGCCAAGTTATGTATAATGTTTCTATGATGTTTTCATCCAAGGATTACTGTCTCAAGGTGGTTTTGTTTAGTTTCAATCAGTACATGGTTGAAAAAAGATTTACTCTGTAAATGGTACGAAATATTAATGACCATGGTCGATACCCATTATTTAATATGCGAGTGTTTATTTAATGTCTAAAAGCATTTACAGTAGAACACTGATACGTCGTTCTTGAATTTTCCGTCTTCACGCATTTATCGTCTCGACATATAATATCTGTCACTTATTGGTGGAAAGGTAATATTTAAAATAAATATCACACCTTTAAAGTTCTCCTTCCCCACATATTCTGATAAATATCAATACCGGTTTCTCTCGTCACTTGCATTATCAACTGATAATATTGACAGTACTCGTGATGAGCGAAATCGATCCAGGTCTTTATCGGAATGCGTGTGAAGTTAGTACTATAAAATTAATTTATATTAAGAACAATGTTTAACATTGCGGCATTTGTAGTTCCTCTTTTTATAAATAATTCATTGTAATTAAAAAAACAATTTTAATGTTGATGAACATTTTTGATTTAAAAAATTAAAATTACAGTTTATAACCAATGCGATGAACTTTGTTTAGTATGTATTATCTTTTGATATTACACTTTCTATGACTGGACTACGAACTCTTCTGCTAAACTTTATTTTTACCACATGTGTAACAATTTTGAATTATTGACAAAAAGATAAATTTAATTCTATGACTTGCATACAACCAGATCTTTTAAAAGGTGTCCGTACAAGAGACATTAGTTATAATATGATTGTATTGTTGACTGTTGGTCCAAAATAAGAACAATCCTTGATATCTTATTACGGGTATCAATCAATTAATGTTTTTATATATTTTAAACCTTTTAATAGCGTGGCTCTGACAGTATATTATTTAAAAATAGCTGAAACTTTTAAATCTTTTTCACATTAGAGCAGGGGGTTTTAACCCTATGCCTGTCGTCACATGTGCGCCCGCTACAAAATATCAAATGACCAATGTACACGAATGTAAAGACTAATTGTAGATTATTGAAACACAATTATTTATTTATTTATTGGCAAAAAACTATTAAAAATACATGGCATTACAGCAAGCGCCAATGCGCCATGCATTTGAGAAATTAATAAAGATTACATAAAATATTACACAAAAATAAGAAACAGAACAGAAGCATATTATTTACATAAGAAAACATAATTTTTAAACAAAGCATCAAGTTTACTGCCGAAGATGTCAACATCAACAGGCAGCGCATTTATCAGCCGAATAGCCCTTGCAACTGGAGATTCAAAAGACCTACGTGACAAACAAGTTTTGACAAATTATTAATTATTAATTATTAATTTATTGTGTAGCAGTTTGTTGCGATCTTATTTAAAGAAAAGTCATCAAAAAGCGTTTGGTTTGGCAAAAAATATACAACTTTTCTCCCCTTTGCTTAGTACTCTTTAAAGAGTACAATTTCAATCCTACCACCCCGCCAAGAATTTATTGTAGCGTTCAAAATACGTGGAAGCAACGAATGATTGGAGTAGTGATATCTAATAAAATTACAGATGAAAAAAGCCACATTCACACCCTAATGACATCCGTAAAGGATCCCAAAGCGCCAAAAGGCGAATCCAAATCGAGGAATGCGATCACACGGCCGGCGTGCATGGAACAAAAAGGCTTAACCCGCGGCTCTCTGCTCTATCTCCCATCATATTTCGGAATGGGGCTCGACGGGACTCGAGCCCGAACACCTTTGCATCAATACCGTTCTGATAAGGGATCTGTGGACCTTTATCTACACGTTTCAATGCATATGTAGTATTATATAGAATAATGAAAGTGTTAAATAGGACGTATTTGAAAGCCTCGGAAATACAGTCGGTATTGTGAATACATTTTTATGAGGTCTATTGTACCTATATATTGTCGCTTAGGTACTGTGAGAATTTACTGTATTATATTTAGAATGCAATCACACAGTTAAAATCGATCTCACTGTCAATACTTGGTGGAATGGCATTATAATAAAAATAATTTTAATAATTGTAAACTTACAATTCTCGCAATGAGCGAAACGGTCTTAGATCCAATAAATTGTATGTGGAATAAACACTTAAAATTGGTTGCTATTTTTATCTCTACAATCTAGTTTGATTGAACTATTTTTCAATATGGATACATATATTTAACACTTGCTTAGCCATGCAGTAAATTAAAAATAATCAGTTGGGCTTATGGGTACTTGCAGACTAAATTTTGACATTCTTTCGCAGATATGTTATCGTAGTACTGTACTGTGTTACTGAATCCTTGGAAAACACCTTACGAATACTGTTTGTAAATTTTCAGAAAATATATTTTATTGACATTTATTTGTTCTCCACTGAAACACGGTGAAGTAAAACATATTTTATTTCTACAAAAAATAAATAATATATAGTTGATTCCTATTTAGGCTTACGCTCTCGCCAGAACATCCTAGTATTTTTATAAAATACCTCATTAAAATACTTCGCTTATTTTAATTGCTTTTAATTAAAAAATCCAGTTATTAATTAAAATTAAAGCATGGTGATTTTCGACATTCAATAATAAAAAAAGAGCGCGTAGACAATGGGAAATGTTTTGTTATGAATTCCAGATTTAGTGATGTTAAGATAGTCATCGTTCGAAAATAATTTTAGAAAAATTATCACCACTAATAATCTCATGCACCAATAACGAGTTAGCTGTATTTAAATAATTTCTTGACGACAATTGAATATTCGAAAGAAGCTTGTATTTTTGAAACCGAAAGCATTGCAACCGAGCCATGTTTTTTAGTTGATAATAAATAAGTCTTGATTATTTTGCCGCAATGTATAATACTATTTTAGAAGAAAATAAAACAGCAAATTACTAAGGTGCGGCCATAAGCCGAGCGAATCACGATACCGGTGTTACAATAACACTTAAAGAATGTCATAATATTTCATTAGGGAAGTATGGCAACACCTTTCGTATCATAAAAATTACAAATTATGCATGCATTATATAAATTCTCATTCCAAAGAATCATGTATCCCAATCTTGCCGCTATGAAGCCAAATAAATAAAAAAAAAACAAAACTTAACCCTATATAGGGCAAATCAAATATTATGAAAATCGAATTTAGATGATATTTCAAAATATTTATTAACCATATAAAAAAAAATATTGTAAAAAAAAAAAATATTTATATTTTTGTGTCAAAAACATCAATATTTTCATTGGTTAATACATTGACTAATTTATAATTATTTTAAGTCAACTGTGTGACATTGAAGTTGGAGATTTTTCCATTAAAACGTGATGGAAAAAATGTTGCTAAGACAACAACATACTGATAATTTATAGGATTTGTTATATAAATGTATTTTTATTTGTATATGAAATGATTATAAAAATAGTTTTCTCTAAAAATTGCAAAACACCCTTCATAATTCAGGTCCAAATGCAATACGGTGCTCCAAATCTGTTAGTTGCGCGCCCAAACGGCCAATAGGTAATTTAAAAACTCGCGAATAAAGATATTGATTTTTGGGAAACAACGCAAACTTTCCGCCATTTGACAAATTTAATGACGAAATAATATTATGAACGATGCATTGAGATACTAATATTGACTTTATTATGGGTGGTATTGGATATTTTGACCTTAATGGGAGTGGTTAATATATTTACCAATTTCGGCCTTTGCCATATAAAGGGTTAAACAGTTGAAAAAAAATCTCACACCGAAATATTAGGCGAAGTCGTTAGGTGAAGTACTAATAGTTGGTAATATCTACTTATGTGTGGCTTCTGTTTTAAGTTTGTGTATCATTAATCATATTTAGTTTCACAGACTGTTCACAGATGGACAACGGTCATGTAACAACGATTTTTATACGAATTATTGAATAAAGGTGTTCTTTTACCAGCTATTAGGCGCGCTTTTTTGTTCGGCATAAAGTTGCTGCATCTTTCATATTAACTCTTTTTATGAGCTTTTTTACGCATGGGATACACTCATATTCATTTATCACGTTTGTTTTTTTTATTGTTAATAGTGTAAATTGGTTGTGAAATTATTGTGCAATTTTATTATGGACATGGTTTATTTGGAAATAAATCTAAATAAATGAGATACGTAATAAACAGTGGGATATTACTATATTTCTATTTTACTGCAACTTTGGAAAAAGATACTCGAATAATTTTATCAACATAAAAAGTAATAATTTCGATAAATAATAAATTAAACAAAATACTTTAAAATAAATTATCTTTACCTCAATTAAATCAACTGTAATGTATTCTTTGTTTGAAATGAGATGCCCAATAAATTTAATTCAATTATTTGTAACTATTTAAATTAAAGAAAATTTCCCAATTACTAATAAAAAAATATAGTGATTTTGCTAAATCTTTATAAAATTAAATTATACCTCTTTTAATGTGTTACCTGTCACTTCTAGATGAAAAAATATTATAAATAAAACACATAATACAGAATTATTTCCACATATTTTCTTATACAGATCAGGACCAGTTTCGCTCATCGCGTGCAGTTGTCAGTAATCAGTTGACAATGCTCACGAAAAATGGATTCTATATGATATGTTTTATTTATTTAAATAATATCTATCCACCTTAAAGTGAATGGTAACTCCTTAAAAAAGATAATATTATCTACAATATCACTACATTGTTTTCATACAAACCGGTAAACGAAATTTTATTTAATTTAAATAATAACAATTTATTTAGGTTCTTATTTTTGTCAAAGTATTAACATACATACATATTTTCTACGTGAATTAGCATAAATTGTTCGTAACTTACTATATTCTAGTACAGTGGTTCTCATGTGCGGCCACCAGAGGATTTTGCTGCGGCCACCAACAGCTTCATTGTTAGTATTGGTATTTAATAGAAATGTGTCTTAACAAGTTTATTTGTCAACAGACATTGAAAATTACATATTTCGTATGTATTATATTCTGCATCAAGACTTGTTAGTTAGCAAAAACTCAAACACATACATTTTAATGTCTTTTTGACAAAGAACACTCAACACAAAAATTTGGTGCGGCCGCCAGACATTTCCGTAGGACCGCTGATGTTTCTTATGCAGTCACATTTTACGTGAGAACCACTGTTCTAGTAGCATAGAAATAAGTACAATACATTTTGATCTATATAAACAATGTAAAATACGATTTAAATTTCCATCTTAATTTACATTTATTCACAATATATCCTTCACAAGCATTTCAAATGATAACACACCCATAATAAAACGTATCATTAAAATTAAAGGATTAGTACTCATTTTAATTTTTATTCAAAATATTCAAATGCCGTAAATAAAGTAATGGATAAAAAAAAATCCTGCAATCTTGAACCCCTAATAATAACAACAATGAAAGAGCCTCATTTTACAATAAATGAGTTATAGAAGCCTTAAGCATTTTGAAGCCTCAGTTACATCGATTGCCATATAAATATCACCTGTAATTATATGTGCGGATGATCAAGATGCCAACCCGTTGCGAGGGGTGGAGCGCTAGCGACGCCATGATATTGTGAATTCTAAACCTAAACTATGTAGCTATACACCAGTAATTAATATTGAGGATTTCGCTAAAATGTTACATCATTACACGGGTAATCATAAATTATTTCGACAAGAAATACTGACCCAGCTGAATAGTTTTCCAATTTTAAATGAGCATCACAATCTTCCCTAAAATTTCAAACAATCTATATAAACGAATTCTTAATAATACAATGGATGAAACATTATTTTTTACGATTTCGCATTTAAAATACTAATACAATTACCTATCCAATTCATTGAAATTCATTTGCTTACTATTCCATTGCAATGATAGCAATTGAGAAGAGTGACTTATATTTATTCCTATACACATATAAGCGTTATAAGCTATTCACTATGTGTAAGTTCAAGTTCATTTGTACACTTGACATGCCTGAAGATGCCGAAATGCAAAACCCGAGTAGTTAGCGACAAAGTCAGCTTTGAAGAAGTAATTATATATGTGGGTAAACAAATTGGTTGACCCATCACCTCCCGTTAGGTGTGTGCAGCCGTTTTTCACAACCGCCTTCCATAACGCTATACGATCAATAAAATAAACAAATTTACACCTCACTTACTTGTCTCGATACAGAGCTGCACTTAACTGATCTTTTAATGATAACCACGAGAAGCTTTAATATATAAATATACAACAGAATAGTTTTGTTAAATGATCAAAGTTAACCACGAGGCCAGGTCTATAGCCAAGTAGTAAACCTTATTCAAAAACCAAGTTTTTGTAAATCATGTTTTTACTCTAAGTGTAGATCAAATATCGTCATTATCATTGAAATGGTTGATTGAGACTATCCTATCGAGAAGGATGGAACTAAAAGAGGACCATTAGTAGTTTAGTTATCACTCTCGGGAATTCAGGCAAGGAATTCACACTGCAAACATAAAAAATAACAAGAATCCTTAAACTGAAAAATAAATTGATGAAAGTATCCGTAAAGCACAGAAAAAAAAGTTGATAATTGAAGTTCAGGTCACATAATATTAAATGAATTAAAATTAGCTACACATACATTTCACAGGTTTCCGAATTCCATTTTTTAAATAATCATACGAGACTCCACCCTGTCGTTGGGGGCAGTCCGTCCAGAGAACAAAGGTGTTCATAATATTCGATAGGCAAGAGAATTAATTGTCGACCGCCGGTGAAACGGACTACTTACACTTTAAATATCACGTAGCATTGCTTTAATAGTTCTCCGATTTGTGTTTTTAAACTTCTGTTTGTTTTTTTAATGATTTGATATTGACTGAGATTTTTATGAACAAAACATTTCGAAGCTCCCTGAATAACTAATACTACTCCATCGGTGTTTTTTTTATATCAAGATACAAACACATATCGATGGCTTAAAGAGTAATGTTGTTAACTCCACTTTTGGCTGAAAATGACTTAATAATGCCATCTTGTTGTATTATGCAATGTGTATGTACCGTAAAAATTTTATAACCAAAACTTATTTGAGTGCATCGTAAATTTTTTTTTGTATAATTTGACAACTGTATTGTCGTTCTAAAACCTACTCTGCTAATTATCCAACGCCACCATTTTCTATTGTCACCTGTCATTCATTTCTTTGTTTTTCAGCGGTCGTACAAATAAATCGTTTGAAAGTCCTATTGAAATTCTCCCGAACGGTTTGAAAATACCAAAATAATCAGTTTTTACCCTCTCCTGTACAATTGACAAAAACGGAGATAGCAAATTTACTCTTTAAGCTATCGATATGTTTTAATAATGTGTACATTATTATCAGTTAATCTATTTAAATCATCGTTTAATATTCGTCCAAATTAACAAAACAGCTGACGTAAAATGTGTCAACATATCTGAAACCATTAAATGATACTTAAAGTCCTCGCGATAGTATAATTCATGTCAGACTTCGAATACTGAATAATAAGAAACCGTTAATATCTACAAATTTTCTAGCTGTCACCAGCACCATAATTTTAAGGCACTTCAGAGTTTGAGTATTCTCATTTTGGCGCTAATTTTTCATATATAATTAACATCTAAGTTACGTTCATTCAGAAGTTTAAATAGTACTACTGCTTTGAATATTTGACAATGAGAATATTCTAAATCTTCAATAATTATAGAAGATGAGGAAATAAAGTCTTTTCTAGCAACTCTATCCGTATTATAAAAAATATCTCGTTTTAAATTTGACAAACCAGCCGTTACTTGAATGTTTTAGTCTAATCTTCTAATCTTTATGCAAACTAAGAGCATAAGCTAAAATAATTGAAGTACTTCGAGAGATATCTTTTTGATGTTGGTCACTAATCCAGTATGACAAAGATTTTTCCATTTCATCCATCACTATGCCGTTTCTTATAGATTTTTTTTTTGAAGATATATATTATACTAGTATTGCTACCCGGCGTCACTCGGACTAAGCGACTAATAATTATTTAATGTTATATCATTCGACATAATTATATCACAAAATCTAACATCCAAAATAGAGTTAAAATAAAATCACAAACTTTATTTAAATTGATCACAGCTCCATTCTCGCCCATTAAAATGTCCAAATTCAAGGAAAAAATCTAATTTGCTGTCAAATAATACCTTCACGTAAATAATAAACATTATTATATTAATAAAAGCCGGGAAAAGTTCAGTAGAAGACTAATTTAATACATTTTGACTAAATGTCTTCGCCGATAAAAATTCAAACATATTTTCTTTCATATTCGTTTTTATGGCAACTTAATGACCAACAAAAAAAGCAAAAAGGAATTACAGACCCACAGACATACATACGCCGTTTCGGTTTTATATATAAGATTTCCACAACCATGAACTAGATACTCCAATTACTCGACATCTCAACTACTCGAGTATCGAGTAAAAAAATTCAAAATACTGTAGTTTCAGATATACCAAAATATATATTGGAAATTCAATTTTGTGTATATAAATAGATAATAAATAAATTAAAAAGCTTATTTATTGCATTAATACATTTATTTGAATTTATGAAAAATATATTTTGAAAATAGTAGAGAATTAAACGTCTCAAATTTTAATTTGATTCGAAGCTTTGTTTTTTTATTCCCGCAGTAGAAAAAACTCTATCTGTTGCTGTGGATGTCGGTCTGCAAGTTAACAATGAATTTAATAGTGTTGAATGTTCCGCTGTATCAAAATAATAACATTTGGAAATTGATCTTCATTTATAAATAACGTATATTACTCGAGTAGTTTTCAAATTACTCGAGTATTTAAAAATAACGAATCTTTAAAAATGTGACAAATAGCGAGGTCTGCCTGTACATCGAGACGAAAAATTGTCATAAGAAATAATAAATACATTAAGGGACAATAATTGTCCACCATAATACGGCCTGGAACAGTCTGGTTTGATTCCGCTCGAAATTCTTACATCGGTTGGGCATTTAGCGAATACTTTTGATTAATTGTCTTCCCATTGTGTTGTGAAGTGAGCCACCGTTTTGAGAGCAAAGATATTTCTCGATTGATGTCATAATTAAGTACTGAAACCAGTTTGGGAAGGCGACCGGTAACAACTCGAATGCTTTTTGTTTCTTGCAATACCAATTACACCAAAATTTTATTTATTCAGAGGCGTTTTCATTCAATCGAAACAATGTTTTGTGAAAATAGTTTAAATTTAACAAGCCTCTCTTCATATGCTATTTTTTTTAACCATGTCCGCTTCCAACTTGGAGCATATGGACTCCTTACGGAATTTATCTCATGCGTCAACGTTGTTCGCTTCCGTGACGGACCACCCGGGCTCGAGTCCCATTTTACGCAATGGGTGTTCGTGTTGTTAAAGATCCTTTCCTACTTTTCCTATCCCAAAAAAACGGCGGGTAGCGAGAGTGATTAGATCACCACTTGTCCTGTCTGGTCCAAGTTGGGAGTGGACAAGGTATAAAAAAATATTTGAAATGTATATTTATCGAAGAGAGAACCAAAAAAGATAAGACTGTGATAGATGTACCATGATTACTTGACCGTCAGCGAGAGCTCCACCAACGTGAAAGTGATGTTGCAATACTCAACCAAAATTGCTTACTTCATTTTAAATGAAGTGAAAATACTTAATATATGGACTCGTGATGGCTTACTTTTGAGCCATATTTTTCTCATCGACGTTTTAAGCAAATGTGTTTATTTAAAATTAAATTTCAAAATTATTTGAGGTTTTGGTTTTTTTATGTTGAGTATCATTTATTTACTGTTTTTCATTGTTTGTCAAAACATCAGAAGATACAACGCAATAATTACGATGACCAGTTATTCTTGTTCGATAACACGTTACAAAGCTCCCACAGGAAGTAGAAGATCGTGATTTCACAATAACCATTCCAGCTATGTTATTTGCTACGACGCTACTGTACGGTATCAAATCGAATTTAAAAAAACGTAGAGGATCAATAGTTTGTATAAATCATACCGTAGACAGAATAATTACAGTTTCCAAAGTGTCGGTCGATATTTTTCGGCCTGAGCGCGTGTCACTGTAGCAGAAGTAGTTTTCCGGTAGTTGATGGCAATGACCGTATTAATGTATGTTATAATATTATATCCAGCTAACAATATTTAGTTGTTTATATTCATTACAAGGTATCATGATTCATTTCGACTTCGGCTTTGATAAAAGGATGGCAAAAAACATTCCGCGCAACGGTAGCAAATCATTTCAAATTAGGCATTAATTTTTTTTTAAAACTCCGACAGCTGATTCCTTTAAGTCATTAATTGGAATGTATCAATGAAGATAACTGGACGTGGTTTCGTATAAGTTTCAAAATAAATTAATAATATGACTAGATTGACTCTGCAAACGGAAATAAGGTCTTAGTTTCATTGCCGATTGATCCGTTGGTTGTGAAAATAGTCTATGAAAAAAATAGCAAGGCGTTTTGTTGGCTAATATTAGATTATAGTGAATGAAAGAAAGACATGGACTTATAGCTTGCACCGATGTGCCATGGATTTGATGAATATCATAAAGATAGTAAACAAAATTATTGAATAGAGAATTGCATAAAGGATACAACATATTATTTATGTATATAGAAATTATGTATTAGAGTATGAAACAAATTTAAAAACAAAGCACCGAGTTCATTGTTGAAAATGTGCACTTTCTTTCTAATTTTTGTAGAACTGAATTATATTGCTATTTTGACACTGTGTTATGACTGAGTTGTACCAAGTAAATTATGGTGAACTTTATGTTAACTTAACAAATGATAACTACGATGCTAAGTGCTCTCGATTTTGAACAAAATAATTCATGAATTAGTAGGGCCACTATCAAATTAAGTGATGATATCGACAAAGAGCTGAAAGATTTATCAAACATGTCATATATATGTATGTATGTTGGTAACTTAACATTGTGACAAAGCCACTTGCTGTCATTGTGATGGACACACTGACTCTATTCTAATATTCAATCGATGTTCATTGTAAAATAACACTTTTAATTTTGTCGGGTTTTGAATAATTATTATCGATCATGGGGGTGTTTTTAATCACTACACGCTCAATTGCGACTTTCAACCCAGCTGATATACAATAGCATATGTACATACAATCACAACAGTTTGAATATCACGAGTATTTTAGATACAAATGAATACTTTTTAGACCTGTGTAACTGTTGGAGACATCTTTGATTTCAGCTGTCATATTTTTTACAATACCACACAATAACGATGTAACTCATATTTTCGATAATAATTAACACCAATGCAATACGCTTGTTAAACGAATCTTGCCTTTCTTGTAGGAAACATACATCAAGTATAGAAAGTTAATTGGCTTCAAGTATTGAGACATTAAGCTGTTAATTAAGATCAATTAAAAAGATACAAGTGGTTGCTTATGCATAGTTATAACTATCATTTATCATTTTCAGCTCCCAAATTATTGTTAATTAAATAATATTATACGTATTTTATGGCTACTAATTAAAAATTAGAATATAGGTATGGACGACACGTTTAAAACGACGTAATAAATTTTGCAAGATATTTCAAATCGGTTAAAATTGTTGTTGAAAATTATGTTTTACTCTTTTATAATAATTGTAAACATAATTATTGTAAATACAGTTATTAAGAAAATAAATGCTGCTGGGTTATGACTACAATTAACTATCGATTGACAGATTTTCAAACTGAAACACATTAAAAATAAAAATACACAGTATTATAGAATACAGCTATAAGAATGATACAAGCATAATTTGTTTTATATTGAAAACGATTCTAAAGTGTTTACTGTCATTTATTGTTAGAAAATCATTATTTGAATTGATACGACCCACTATTAAGTACTATTCCCACATGTATTATGATAAAAATCATGAGCAAGTCATCAGTCCATTGACTCATCGATTGGCAATGCTTGCGATGAGCGAAACCGGTCCCGATCTTTATCAGAATACATGTGGGAATAGTACCATATAATGTGTTTTATTTATCTGTCAATTTTTCAATTTATGAGAATTTAAAACTGAAACAATGATCATATTTCTTATTTTTCATGGACGAAAGTTAGTAACATACTTCATGGAAAATATAACTAGAGTAAACACATTTAGTTTAATAATGTTTCATAAATTGGATTTCCCGTCGATCTATTAATTTCTGTTCAACGAAATGGATATCTACAATATTTAAAATTCCCCACGATCAATACAATCGAAAAAAAAATCACCAGTCCTATTCTATCCCCATTCTCTTCTAGTATGAACAACTGAATAACAAGCGGTTTTCGTAGATAATAAAACTTCCCCTGAAATAAAATCCATTAAAAGTCAATATCCTCCACATTGGGATCGAAGACATTTAATGTGTCAAAAATATTTTGTATCTTATAAATCACTTCGCTACCGTGATAGCCGCCGCGTACGGACGTCGCGAATAAAGTCGGAAATATTGCAAAATATATTTAAAAAATCATCCCTTAAGAAATCTTATGATATGTTTCTTTCCGTAGCTAGTGACTACACACTGTCTCTATAAATAAAATGGTTCTTCTGTTGAAAATCCAGGGCTGTGGAGTCGGAGCTTTTTGGCTGGAGTCGGAAATTTTGAAAAGTTTGAACATTTTATTTTTGCATTTAATATGTCAAATTTGATTTTTGGCTGCATTGATAGGGTTGATATTTAATTGAATACACAAAAAAGGAAAATTAGGGAAAAAAGTGACGATATTAACCTGTTTTAGTCGGAGTCGTATTTTTGTCAATGTCGGAGTCGTGGTTTTGGTAAATGCTGGAGTCGGAGTCGGACTTTTTAAGACCGACTCCACAGCCCTGTGAAAATCTTGTTGAAAAAAGGGTTTTTTAGAATAGATGCGATTAATTAAAATTGGATTCAATTAAGTATCATTGCAAAAGCGTAATATCAATTGATTTTTCGTCTACGTTACGTTTAATTAAAATCGGTGCCATTTTTTTGAATCTTGATATAATAATGAAAATGTTACGTGTTATAAACATATGAATTGCGGATATGGGCAAGCACAAGATATTGAATAATGAATAATTTTGATATATGAATGAAAAGATTGCTCGTAATTGGGTTGCCGCGAAAACAGGCTTGTACTGAAACAAGTTTTGGACTGTGTAATATATAAATAAATGAACAGGGAACATAAAACAGTGGGCTGAAACAAAAACTCCTCTCGCCAATAAACGCGAAAAAACGAAGAAAATTCTCTATGGTTATTTTTTTTAATTGTATAAATTAATGAAAATCCAGCATATGATCCCATAATGGAGGTATCTAAACATTCTACAAAAACTGCTTGTAAGTCGATCGCTCAACATCTCTTTCAGTTTGATAGAAAAGATATGGCTAAGACAAGACTAGTAGTAGACTAAATGTATGGATAGAAAACTTTAGACAACAAAAACACCAACGCTTTCGAATAGAAAAGATAAATCAACTGCAAAAAATGCCTCTCGTACTGGTACTCGAACACGTCAGGTCCGTCACGGAATCCAACGACGTTGACGGAGACCACTGCACCACGGATACGACAAATAATAATGAAACATACAAAATATAATACCTTTACCATAACTTTAGTTGAGATATTCACTTCTTTCACAATTGATTTATTACGATCAGAACCGGTTTCGCTCATCGTGAGAATTTTCAACTGATTTTTTGATATAATGCCTTTCCTTAATCTTAATCTTTAAAAGTGTTAACTTTCCTGTGTGAATTAGACGTAAAGGCGATTTTTGCAGTGTTATTAATACAAAGAAGTTGTTTTGCCAATAGAAACGATGATAATATAAATGAGCTGGATTTTCGCCTCGATCGAGTTTGTTTTACCATACCTGATATGTCAAGCATGGGAGGCAGTAGGCGCCTAGGTATTGTGTAGTTATTATCGCCGCCCAGCCGTTACCCGCTGGTTACATTGGGCCTTGTCGTATACCTATAATAGGCGATGTTCCAGCCATATAAACATGGCTGTCTTAAAATTGTATCATTCGGGGCTAGCTGTAACTGTTTAAATGTTTTATTTTAATGGACGCAAGAATCTAGAACAGTGGTTCTCATGTGCGGCCACCTACAGCTTAGTCGTAAATATTGGTAAAAATAATAAAACACTTTTAGTACTTATTCCACAACCAATTTGTTAAGATCAGGGCCGGTTTCAATCGTCGCGAGAATCTTGCATCAGTTTAAAATGCTTCCGATGAGTGAAACCGGTCGTAATCTTATTGAATTATTTGTGGTATAAGTACAAAAGATGTTTTATTATATTTTTTTAATCGAGTATTCAAAGTGAACACCTGCAAAGTGGCCACCAAATGCAATCCTTTTTCAATATATCCACATGTATTCTGGAAGATCAGGACCGGGATCACCCATAACGAGCGTATCCAACTTAATCAACTGAATCCTGTTTTTTTATGAATTTAAATATTATTACGTAGAAACAACTCTTGACCGTGAGGGATAGGATGAATAAATATCGTTACTTAAAAAAATTCAATTGGGTTTTATATATACAAATAAATTCGTTGAAATATAATATTCAAATAGTTGATTATGAAAGTTACAACGAAAATTTTAAGACTTGTAAATCCAATTGGTTTAACAACGTTGCTCCTCCAAAGCTACAAATGTATTGAATTCAATTCTAAGGGTGATACTTCCTTGAAAACCGTGTGAAATTTTTCATCTCTTAAATCGATTATTTGTACACAACAACATAAAAAACAGCAAAGAAAGCTAGGCACCCTTCCACTTCGCGTTCAAACAAGATGCTTTTTCTCAAATTAAAAAAGCACTGTGGGAGATTTCAAAAAAGCTTTCCCTGTTATTACATCGACTTTCGCAGTTCATCGACAGATGGAGGCACCGTTTGCACCTTTTGTGATGTCTTTTTGATACAATAATAAATAAAGGTGAATTTTTATTTGAAAATATTTCAACTTAATTTCGACAATATTATAATAATAAGGAAACGCCTCTTTGTATTCATCTGTAAAATATTATCGGCATTATCGCTAAAAAATGTAAGAGCCTGTTTTTATTATTTTAACTAAAGCATTATCAACTGATTTTCACGGTGATCGAAAATGGTCCTGATCTTAATAAACCTAATGTGGAATAACTACTAAAAATGTGTTATTAATTTATATTATAATTTCATTCCAACAAGTCTTGACAGAGAATACATAACAAGTGACTAACCTACAATATCGTAGTAAATAACTATCAACATTGATAATGCTAGCCATGTGCAAAACCGGTCCTAATCCAATAAATTTTATGTGGAATAAGTACAACAAATGTTTAATTATTTTTATTATAATGCCATTCCACCAAGTTATGACAGTGGACACCTTAAAATTGAACTATCAACATGTTGAGTATAAATTTTAAGTGACACATTCTTAAATATGGGACACATCTTCTAGAATATTATTTCTTCTGTCATATAATTTTCAAGTAAACATCAGCAAGTTATTTGAAATGGAGTAACACTAGATGAAAGTAACTTGATCCGTTTGTTTGTAAGATAAAACAAAACTAAGTTGGACGAATATATTTGTGATATATTTTTCAATAACCATGTGTTTTGTCAATAATAGTTTCATAGAGCTCTGTTTGAATTACCTACACTTTGAAGGCAGGTGATTTGTCTTGAAATAGTGCATGTATTTTAGAAAACAATGTTAAATCTTTTCTTATTTGTTTAGATTAAATGTATCATTAAAATTCATTTATATGTGAATGCATTCTATTACAAATATTACTTAGCATTTTTGAGTAGTAGTAAAAAGTATTGACTTAGCATCAGTGATGCAAACCTTTTTGGGAGAAGGGTCAGATAATCAATTGTCAGATAGTTCGAGGGCCTCATGGGTAAAAGTGATTAGGTAATCAGGTTGTGCATCACTGCATTACATCTTTTCCAGACGATATTAACTTGTATCACTTTTAGCGTGTTTTTGAATGTTTTTTCAGTTCTTGGATAAAAATGCCTGTTTTTCTGTTTGAATCCTGGCAATTTTCAGCGACGGTTAATAAAACTGTGATTTCAAAAAACCAAAAGTATACATAGTATCAGTGACGGCTGGTGACGGGGTGCTGGGGGGTGCAAAAGGAAGATTCAACTATTTCTCCGTACTACGGAAGAGAAACAGTTGGTATGGCGAACATCTGAATTGAAAGTCCATGCTATAGAAGTGTTTTAAAATTCAATGAATAGGAAAGAACTCTTGCAAAAATGGTTGAATCTTCCTTTGCACCCCCCAACACCCCGTCACCAGCCGTCACTGCATAGTATCAATGATATTTAGATAGATATTTAAGATCTGTTTTACCCGTCGGAAAGCAAGTGTTAACAGAATTCAGAATAATTTGTTATCCTCAACACCTTAAAATAATTAAAACAGTTTGTGTTGATGCTCCATGATTTTTTTTATAGCGTAAAACGGGGTGAATAGAGACAAGGATTGAACAACTTTACTTAGTATCCAATTTATTTTTTACTATTTATACATAATGCTTTACAATGACTCTAATACTATCAATCGAATGACAAAACCAAACCAACTAAATGTTTGGCCAACATTGAAACAGACGTGTTTAAGTTCAATACCTGTGCATCCTTACTTTTTGACCCCTTATAAACTTTTCTTTTATTGCACGAAAATTAAATTAAATCATGTTTTTTTTAGGTAATAACTACAGTAAAACGGAGATAATTATGTTCAACGTGATATCAAAGCTGCCGTTAACAATTCTAAGAAAATGCGATGCACTTACGCATTGTTTTTGTGTTAAGTGGTTCTTAAATATAAGTCGAAACCATTTAACGATGCAGTATTATCGGCCACTGTCAGACGTTCGATGTTATAATAACATTCAAAATTAAACACATTAGGTATAACAGGCAAAATATTTATGTTGTTTAAGAGGATGACAGGCTTCTTTTCGCCTCGCTTTTTTTATACGCCCAATCGAGATGAATGGCGCCAGGGATTGAGAAAAAAGGGTGACCAAAGACCTGGCCATGCGTCAGTTCTTAAATTTGTTGAAAATAAGAAACTACAATTTCAACTACTGTCTTAAGTTCCCAATTGTGGAAAAAATTTAACACATATTAGCTACAAATTTATTCAGTTGTCAATATCAACGCATATAAATTTAGCTTATTGACAAGTACTCAAGAATTTTATATTAAATGATCAAGACAGATATCTTTTCTATTAGAATTTAGACTGAAGGCGCTTGATGGAATTTTAATATCAAATTTGAATCGTTTGAATTTTGTCCTTTTGTCAGCTCAAGTTCATTCTTGCATAATTAAGAATTTCGATTGAGGGTGCTTGATGGAATTTAAATATCAAATTTGAAACGTTTAAATTTTGTACTTTTCCATGAGTTTTGTCGCTAACGACCCAGGTTTCGCCTTTCGACATCTTCAGGAATTTCAAGTGCACGGATGTACTTGAACTGACGCGTAGTAAACAGTTTGTATCGTTTTATATAAAAATTAAAGTAGATCACTAAATTAAATTGCTATTAACGTTGTCTATATGAATTAGCGAAAATTTGATGTAAATGAGCTTAAATCGAATAAATGGGGTTTTTTTATGATAATCGGAATTTTTGAATGTTGTATCGCAAATACTAATTACCAGATAGTAACATAGGAATATTAATTAATAAATCTAGGGTTTTATCCGACCTATTATTGTTGAATTAATTGTTATAAGTGCTTGAATAATTATTTAATGATAATTTTTATTAGGGGTACAACAATGGTGAATTTGGAAGATTAAGTTGTTCGTTTAAAATTGGCAAACTATAAAGCTGAGCCCTATTTATCTCTAATATTTCTTGATAAAACCATTTATATTCGCCATTTATGTTTTTTATGTAACAAATCAACTCCTGTATCTATGTATATCGAACGCGTGATTCTCAAAAAGTAAATCATTTACTTCTGTGACACGGTAAAAATAAATACACCATTTCCATATTACACTAGTTGGCTACGGTCACATTAATAAATAAATAAAACAGCGTAGAAAAAAGGCGCATGCACCGTGGCGCAAAGAGAGTAGGGCGGGCGTCGACACGGGAAATGGAAAAAAAGACACAAAGCTAGGCCTAAATAAATGTTTTCTTGCGCCCGTCATTTTCAACTTTCTGTTTTGAGCCTTCACTTCAAAATCTCCCGTGATCCTAATACAACAAATACAGTCGGAGGTATTCTTGACGATATCGGACTACCTAATATTCTTGTTTTTGGATTATTTGAATAGTATTGTTAGGCTTTTGAATGTAAACAACGTCACTTTTAAATGAAACCTGGAAGGGTATGTTTATTAAAAACTAATATCACTTGACTGTCGGCTTCCGTAGCGCATTGATAAAGAGCTCCATTAACAAACAGAGCAATCGGGATCGATATCTGGTTCTATATTAAAATATTATAAAACATTTCTTGTACTTTTACTACACAATTAATTTGCTAAGATCAAGACCGGTTTCGCTCATGGCGAGCATTCCCAGCTGCTCCGTTTTCAAACAGAATAATTGCGGTCGATATCTGGCTTTGTATTTACATATTATAAAAAAAATGTGTTTATTCCACAATACATTTATAATGATCAAGAACGTTTTCGCTCATGGCGAGCATTTTCAAATTCTTGCTATGAGAAAAACTGGCCCTGATTTTAAATTGTGGAATAATTATTTTTTATGCAATGCCTCTCTACCGTATTGACACATTAAAACTGATCAAGCTCACAATTTTGTACTATCATTTTTTCATATAAATATTATACCATAAATATACCAATTATTCCTGTCTTTCTAGTTACTATTGCTTTGAAAAAGGGACGGTGTGAAAAAAGCAATGTATTTAAGTCCTACAAAAATTACATAATATGTAGTTATTTCAGCTCACGCCCTCGTCAGAACTATACTTAAAAATACATGTTTTTGTTTTTATATACTAGTGTAGAAAAAGTGATAAATTGTAATAAATGTGATAAATTGATTTTATGTACATATATCTTGAAGTAAAAGTATTAACTTGATTGTTCCACGTATTGTGCTACTAATTGTGACACGTGTTTCGCCTCTTTCAGAGGCATCATCGGAATTACTATCGCAAAGTTTGCTTAAGCAATGAAGCAAGATTGATTCTCATATTTTAAAATGATAAAATTTAAAAATGGAGCTCGGGATTTTTCCTTATTACGTGTCTTATAGAATGAAAACAATTCGTGATAAATCAAAGTTATTTTAAATTTTATATTAAAATGAACTTCCACAAAGTTACCGCCGAATCCATCGAAAGTGTTAATAATGGTTTTTATTGAGTGTTTATGAACGTTAATTAATTTAGCATTATGTTTTTTTTTTTAAAAATGCATTAGTCTTGCAGTACCTTGTATTAGGGTAAATGCAAAATATATCATTACTTGAAGGAAATTTTACACACAATATGATAGTGTGAAAGATACCCGATAGGCTTAAATTTGTGGCATGTTTCTCGACATTATTCCACACAATGAATCAGCATAACAAAGAAGGTATTCATAAAAATGTAGGAAAACATATTCTAATTTGTTCTGAATTAGGGCTACGATTCTATACTGCTGTGCCCAGGGGCGTTTCTATCATTTCAAACTGTTGTTCTCCAACTTTCTTACGCACATACTAATGATAAATACATCGCTGTTTTAGTTTTGATATCCGCAATTTGCCAAGTATGCGATGAAAATAAGACACTTTTAAAGTGTCCACTACCAATACTTGGTGAAATGGCATTATATCAATAAATAATAAGACCTTTTTTTTTACTTATTCCACATTACATTTATTATGATCAGGACCGGTTTCGCTCATCGCGTGCATTATCAACTGAAACAGGCGCATCGAATAATTTTACAGATTGAACTATTTCATTCCAGATAGATTTACCAAACCTATATTATGGATACCTATCTGAAACATAGGAGCTTGATAATCGCAACTTTACGAGCGTTTAGTAAAAGGACTATAACATTATGTCACTATTTTGCTGCCAAATTTATTGACTGTAATATTTTTTCTTATTTTTTTAGCTTTTAACAATAAACATAAATAATGCTTGCGATAGTAAGTCCGAAGATGCTTCTGAAAGAGTCGAAACACGTGTCACAACTAGTAACACTATACGTGGAATAATTAAAGTTATTTTAAATTTTACATTAAAATGAACTTCGTTACATTTCGTAAAAAGTTACTGCCGAATCCATCGAAAGTGTTATAAATAGTGCTGCTTATTTCAGTTTCATTAATTAATCACAATTAAAAGAGATCTATTAATAACTTCAGTGTGTATAAAAAAAAATGCACATATTAAAATTAATTTAGGAACTAATATAGCCGCATTAAAAGTATTTGGCTTTTAGAAGTTCTGCTTTTAAAGCAGAGCGCATGCGTGAGCCTCCCTCCGCAGTACAGCCTCCCCTCACAAAAATCCCCGAATGTTAAATAATCAAATTGGGGTAAAGTCGTTTTGCATCGATTTTCCGCGAATTCGTTTTGTTGGCACAGTCGTTCCGGGCGTTTTGGTGACACGACATTTAAGCCCCGCACAAAGGGCATAATATTATTTATTTCCCAATGCGGCAACACTGCCGATACAACTTTATTCCATTATATTATTATTTGGGCTTAAGCTAAGCGGATGATTTACGTCTGATTCAAAATGGCTCCTGTTCAACTGGTGGGAAATGTTTATTGGTTTTAATAGCTCATTTAAATAAACGGTGACGTGTTTACATATATACTAATACCCAATAGAATTTATATTAGACCTGATACCTAATGCGTCCATTTTTGTGCTTGTTTTTTTACATAGATATTTTACACATAGATAAACCGTTGATTTTAACTGAATTCAAAACTTTCTACTGAGATTTAACAAAGATAATAACATTATATTTATACATGTTTTCATTCGTGTATCTCTTTACATCTATCTGTATCTACCAGGGCTGTGGAGTCGGTTAAAAAAAGTCCGACTCCGACTCCAGCATTTACCAAAACCACGACTCCTACTCCGACTAAAAAAAAGTTAATATAGTGACTTTTTTTTCCTAATTTTCCTATTTATGTCTATTCAATTAAATATCAACCCTATCAATGCGGCTAAAAGCCAAATTTGACATATTAAATGCAAAAATAAAATGTTCAAACTTTTCATAATTATAAAAAAATATTTTCTCTACAATGTCCACCAGGACATAAAGTTGTGTTGCGGGTTACCTGTACGATGCCGAGCTAGTCTGGACATATGAGTTGCAGGAGACAAATACTTCATTGCAGAAAGTATATGATATTCAATATTTCAAACTATACCTGCTACTTTTAATTATTACTAGAACTAACTATTTTTGTAAGAAGTAAAGATACTTCCCGGTCCGTGGTGCAGTGATCAACGTTGGCTTCTGTGACGGACCGCCGAGGTTCGAGTCCCGGTACGAGCAGATTTTTTCATTCGATATACATATATTAATTCTGTTCAAAGACAATAGGTGTCTGTATTGTTAAAGATCTAAGCCCATCCTTCCGATCCCAAAAAGCTGTCAGCTTACCACTAAATAAATCCATTGCAGATTATGTAAAAAACGGTTTTCTGAATTATTAGATATAGATAAGAGTAGCTAACATTGCCTATCAAATAATTTAAAACTTGAACAAAAAAAACTGTAATAGAGCACAGACATTATACACGCAATTGTGTTTTGTTTTTTATGTCTCACAAAATTCAAAAACTCAACATAATTTTCTTGAAAAACTTTATGCAGTTTCATAAGAAATGGCAAATCAAATGTGAATCCAGTTTCTTTGTCAGTTCCCAGGGGAAAGGCAGGACAATATCCAGACAACAACTTCGTTACGTCATTCGATCTCGGCCTACGAAACTTTCTTCCCTGCTTTTCATTCCTATCACCTCCCAAAGCTTTGCATGGCTCTATAAACAAGAGGTAGAGCTTTGCTTAGGAACGTTCATAATCAAATAGGTTTTGAAAAAAACACTTCTCTTTATAAATGTTTGTTATATTATAAATATTAAAGTAAGTAATAAATAAAAACAATAACACATTTATACCACAGTACTTATACCATATAAAATTTATTGGATCAGCGCCGGTTTCGCTCATGGAGAGCATGTATCACTTGATAGTGCTTGATGTTTCAACCGCTTTTTATAAATTTTAAAACAATAAAGCATTTTTCTCAAAAGTTTGTTAATCACATACTGCTTTCTTGTTTGGAACAACAATACTCAGCACATGTTCTATGCATAGCAGTGATGCATAACCTGCGGCCCGCAACGACGTTTAATGCGGCCCAATATGACAGATATCAGAACACCATTTTTTTCTTCAGAACTTTCTACGGGCAATGAAAGAACAATATATTATATTTTCAATTTTCTCTTCAGTAAAATATCAATATTTTAATCACTTTTACCCATGCGTCCCTTGAACTTTCTTACAATTGATTAACTGGCCCTTCTCCCTAAAGAGATTCGCATCAGGTCACAACTATAAAGTAGCGTCTCAACAGAAGTTATTAAAGGAAATTTTTCTATGTTTTACTTTAATTATATAGATTCAAGTTACAAAACTTACGAAGTAAATACTACTTGAAGATAAACTTTGGTAAATTACTTAAATATCAATAGCATTTGACCCACCCCTGTTTCGCTACAAAGTGCGCAGTTGAAAATCAATCCCGAACAAGATAAGCGTGAGTAACCCGATTTGGCGAGCGACGTCGAAATGGGAATGTGGCGACAAACGAACTCCGGCCAGACGCATCCCTCCCCGCTTATGCGATCATAGGCGGATGAGGCCAGCCTCTACGTGTTCTCGTAGCTCTACGACACTACGCAGAACATATACACACACTATTTTTTCGTCAGATATTTTGTGACTTAAACACTACAGCAATAAATAATGAAGTTTGAAAGCATTTTAAATCATCGATTTTTATTATTTAAAAGTAAATAGCCCTTTATTCTAATATCTCAGCTTGCTTGTTTTTTTTAAACATTTAGATATTACTCACGATATTATTATATTATTACATCACTTAAAGATTTTATTCATATTTGATATAAATTGATAATTAAATAAATCTTTAATGAATAGATGTAGTATTTTTTAAAACATACGTTGTCTCAAAACAAA
The DNA here is from genome assembly GCA_028554975.1 of Himalopsyche kuldschensis. Lineage (NCBI taxonomy): Eukaryota > Metazoa > Arthropoda > Insecta > Trichoptera > Rhyacophilidae > Himalopsyche > Himalopsyche kuldschensis. Next base: position 18,595,125 of record JAHFWI010000010.1, on the reverse strand, counting down.
GTCTTGAACAATGCAAAATAACCTTTTTTATCGAAGAATTAATAAAGCTGAAATAAGTCATTTTTAATGTATTCACTGTCAATACTTGTTCACAACACAATCACTTCTTCCACAATTAATTTATTAAGAACTGGACTGGTTTCGCTCATCGCGATAATTTTCAACTGATTGTCATTCATCATTCATTGAACTGATGCTGAAAGGTGAAACCCGGGTCGTAAGCGACAAAAATCATGGAATAGTACAGAATTCACGCGATTCAAATTTGATATTGAAATTCAGTCGAAATCTTTAACAGTGGAATATATTTTTTATGGTTTTTTAATAGTTGAAATATGTGCTGAAATTGTGAATCACAGATTTGAGTTAATAGCAAATTATTTTGAATCTGTGCAATACGTTTGTAAGTTAATTGTGCTCTTTCGATCTGTTATAAAATATTTTTTATCAAATGAAATGAAAATACTGGAAGAAAAATACGTCCAGGCATATTGATGGTAAAAATAATGTGGTGAATAATTACTAAGTGTCGCATAGTGCAGGCTTAAACAATTTGCACTCATTTTGCCATTCAGATTTTTATCCACACTGATGACATTATCGAGCGCTAAAATCTCTGTAAAATATGCTTCATACCTAAAGAATATATGCAAGCATCAGAGATGAGCAACATTTTAAGTACGTTAATAATACGATACAAAAATAATACCTAAATAATAAATATCTTGTAATTCTTGCTTAACTTTTGTATAAATATCACTGTATCGTTGTATTTCTTATGAGATGATATTGCTCGCCATGAGCAAAACCGGTCCTGATCCAATATTTTTTTTTGTGGAATAGTTACTAAAATGTTTTATTATAATCAACTATGTATGTCACAAATTTGACGTTTAACGAAATCAACATTAAAATCCTTTTGTCCTCGAAAAATTTTGCAATACGAGCGTTTTAAAGATAGCAAATAAAAACAGTTTCCAAATTGAATCGTTGACGATCTCTGGCTTATTTTTAAATCACACCAAATGACTGCCATCGCGTTTAGTTGTACGACTGTAAAAATAATGTAATGGACAATTAAAACCACATCAGATCAAAGATAAACACAATTGTTTTTTTTTCAGCCGATGCTTTTCTCGCGTTGCTCGTTTAACTATTTACCTAACTGCACTGCAAAATATTTACACGAGAGAGAAAAAAATGTGCCGTTATTTCGCTGCTGTTAAAATAATAGAAAACTAATTGAAATGATTTTTCGTGTATTATTATTCTATATAAACGTCAGTGGCGTAGGATGAATAATTTAGTTGAACTATCAATTTAATGAAGTTGGTATTTCTTTCACGTATATCTATTATATATATTAAGTAAGAAGATAATATGGCTATATCGCAAGAAAATCAATTTATTTTTACGCCATGTTCATTTCGATAGTAAGTCTGAAGATGCCTCTGAAAGAAGCGAAACGCGTGTCACAATTAGTAGGACAAAACGTGGAATAATCAAAGTTATTTGATATGAAAATGAACTTCCACAAAGTTCACGCCTAATCCATCGAAAGAAGTTTAAATTTAGGTATTTATTTTAGAATAACTCGGTCTGTGGTGCAGTGGATAACTTCGTTATCAACCGTGACGGACTACCCAGGTTCAAGTCCCAGTATGATCAGTTTTGTTCATTTGATAAATCGATTCTTTCCGAAGGCAATGGGTGTTTGTGTAGTTAAATATCTCTTCCCACCTTTCTAAAATTGACATATAGTGACAGCAATTAGCTAACCACTAGCCCTCGTAACCTCTCAATCCACGAGGTTGAGTAATAAGCAGTTCTCGTAAAAATAATCATGTTAAGATAAACTCTATCAGGATTCCATATATTCCAAGTTGGAAGCGGACATGGTAAAAGCAAACAATTAAGCTTTCATAAATTTTCAAATTTTTCTTCCAGGGCTGTTGAGTCGGTAAAAAAAGATCGACTCCGACTCCAACATTTACCAAAACCACGACTCCGACTAAAAAAGTTGAATATCGTCACTTTTTTTTGCCTAATTTTCCTTTTGATGTGTATTCAATTAAATATCAACCCTACGAAACCGGCTAACAGCCAGATTTGATATACTACATATATGCAAAAATAAAAAGCTCAAACTTTTTAAAAAATTCGACTCTGAGTACGACTCCGGCCAAATCGTCGCGACGACTCCGACTCCGACTCCACAGCCCTGGTTTCTTCACTTTTTAAGTTTTAGTCACAAAATATATTTTTTAGGAAAAAAATACACGATATATATATATGTATGTAGTACAGTTTTCAGAATGTATTAGTTACTTTTTGATACGATTTATCCCAGCAATCATTTTTACTATCACTGTAATTAAACTGATTTGACATTGGTTGAGCTGCCGAAAATTTTTTCGGCAGCTCAACGATTGTCGAGCAACAAAGAAACAAAAACAACAACAAAAAACCCGGCTCCATAATTTGTTGCTGTCAAAAGAATTTGTTGTGTGACAAAACACTCATTTAATATCTGACACGTTTTTAGAATGGAAACGCGCAGTGGCGGTCCGTGACAAAATAACAAAAAGCACCGTAACGGAGATTAGAAAAAATCTATTTTTAATGACGCCTTTCTCAGTAGAACCGTGTGGCTTACCGGTATCTCGAGTGATTAAAAAATTGACATCTCCGCCGTTTTTTTGTTGAAAGCTGGTGATAAATCACTTTTAATGTGTCAACTGTCAGTTTATTGATTGAATTGATATTTAATTGGTAGAAATCCATTATACCACGGTGCAAAAAACAGCAATGTTTTTTATTTCTACAAACATACAATATATGGTTGAAATCTATTTCTACACCTGTACCAATAATAACAATGATATCAACTTTCAATTTACGTTTATGACCACTATCTATTACCACGTATATCTTGAATATAAAAATATGTAAGTAAATAAACAATTTTATAACTTTTATTTTAAAATAGTTAAAAAAAATATTTGGCATTACAGCTTACGCCAATGCGCCAAAATTCTTAATTTTGAAAGTCATACGAGATTAGCTCGATGATAAGTAATGAATCAGTTGTGCACAAAATCAACGATAAATAACACCCAGCCCAAGATCTCTTTTTTCAATTGAATAAATCTGACCTTGCCAGGAATTGAACCCGGGTATTCAGATCTCTAGGACAAAGCTCTTGCCACTAGACCACAGGCACCGACCGAATTTTGGTTTAGTGTTGCTCATCACTTACGCGACGGTGACGCCCTCACTCGTTTTTTCAAATTTTTGAAAGTTATGTAAGCCGGTCACTTCTAAAGCAGTATCAGAATTAAAATCTTTTGTGGAAAATGGTCATCTGCTTAAAGTATACGTGTTACTTATCAAAAAGGTAGACACTCTAGTTTTCTGAGAAGAAAAGAGGCAGTCAATGCAACTCCTAACTGCTTGTTGAAAAAGAAATTAGCTATTTTTCGCATAAACCGCTTTTTTAAGTTCTAAAAACTAAAACTTCAAAATATACATTATGGATATGTTTTTAAAAATTTGTCAGCGTCACTTGCTGTTTTCTTGCTTGGAATGGTAGTGTTGCTATGAAACTGTCATTAAAGCTGTTTTTTTGTGTACTAAGGTGGAAATAAGTAATTAACCGATTGCTTACAGTGTGCACAAATAAGTATGGTGATTGAAAAGGCCCGTAAACAAAATGTTGATACGTGATGTAAAGTGGATCGGATTATTTAAAAAATTAGCATTTGTTTTCTATTTTCGTCTGCTGTTGAAAAAACTGTATTGTGAACTTGAAAAATGGACGAGTATTCTCGAGTATCAAGTATTTGATACTCGAATTGGAGTCTCTACTTACAACCTTCTTGCAATGAACGTCGGTATAGTAGCAGCTCAGTAAAGAGCTTCGCTCTGAAAGCAGGTGTGGAATATGTGAATTTTAGTGATGAAGGAATTCAGCAGGAGTTATTTTCATAAAATATGCGTCGCATCAGAAGCGTTGACTTGCGGAGAGACACTAAGCATGATGACAGACGATTTTCACCGCAAGGCCATTCTTTTCAAATGCAAAAACGCTGACTGTCAAGCCCAAGCCACAGGTGATAGATTGATCCCTGTAATCTCATATTAATGACTTTACGCTTAGTATTATTTGATAGTTCGTTACCTTACTTTGAAAAGGTTGCAACTGACATTTTGGCTTAAAGTGACCCTTTGGTCGGAAAAGTTTGTATTTACCGCATTCTATCATATATGAGTTAGCAGAATTCCAGAGTTGCACTGCATCTGCGAACAAAGTTCTAAGATTGTCATCATTATTTCCATCATTAGATTATTTACACCAATATTTCTCAGCAAGAGTTGTGAAAAAATATGCTTAAAATAAGTGATTTGAAACATTTTTACTTGGTCATTGTTACAAGTGAATTTTAATCAATCGTAACTTCAAACGCTCATATCTCAAAACAGAGTCTAGAGCAGTTAGAACAAGAGAATCGTATACTCGAGTATAGTCGTCCATTTTTCAAGTACTCGTTACTCGAGTAATTTGAAAAATACTCGAGAAATACTCGTAATTTATAAATGAAGATTTATTTCCAAATTTTATTTTTTTACATAGCTGACAGATAATCTAGATAGCACATTTAATTCATTGTTAACTTTTTAGCCGACGTCCACAGCAACAGAGTTTTTTATATGTTTCATAAATTAAAATAAATTAATTCATGAAATTAAATAAGCTTATTTATTTATTCATCATCAATTTATAAAAACAAATTTGAATTAATAATATATATTTTGGTACATCATCTGAAACAACTCGAGTAATTTTAAATTTATCTACTCGATACTCGAGTAGTTGAGATGTCGAGTAATTGGAGTCTCCAGTTATAACCTTTTCAAAGTAAGGAGTCAAGTTATCAACGAGCACCGCCGCTAATGCAGCCAGTGGAGAAATTTTTAATCTCGCGAATTTGTGAATTATGCGAAATAAAATGATTGATTGTTACCGGATTTCTGCGATTGCGGCTGATTTCTACGATTGTGAGTTGATTAGATGTCGTGAAAATGGCGTTAGAAAGCTTGCATAAATCGCGACAAAGGCGCACAATAAAATATCGAATCACATCCGTTCTTATATGTGACAGCGTGCCATTTTCATGGCTTTAATACTAAGCCAACGTTTCACCTATTTTAACACTCATTACGTGAAGCCGAATTACTTTTTTGTCAAAATACGATTTGACAACAATGTTACTATAGATCAGGCATGGGCAACCTTTCCTAGGTCTGGGGTCAAATTATCATTCTGTCTCCGAGTCAAGGGCCGGACCAAATTATTAAACATAATAAAGTAATTGATTGAGTAGGCATTTACTTGTAAGAACTCCATTATAATACGGTAGGAAAATAACAATGTATTTTAGTTGTACATAAATTATTTTATATATTTGTTGATAGCTATTTCGGCTTACGTCTTCGTCAGAAGAAGGCGTAAGCCGAAATAGCTATCAACAAATATATAAAATAATTTATGTACAACTAAGATACATTGTTATTTTCCTACCGTATTATAATAAAGTAATATTTAATTCAATGAAACACGTTTCTACTTCTTGTTATAGTAGCTAAGTACATATCTAAGTAAATGTATGGTTGAACATATGTACACCATATATTATATTAATATCGAAGAACTTAAATAGATTGCTATTTCTTCACCGAGTAATAAAGGAGTTCTACCAAGTAAATGCCCATTCAAACAATTTATTTTCTTATCACAATTAATAAAGCGGAAATACCTGGTGATAAACATTCCACTGTAATTATGCTATTTATCACGAATTTTAAGCGCTCTGTAGATTAATAATGTGAATTCATTTTGCCTGATGACGACTCAATGTCCGGCGGCGAAACCGCAGTCGTTAGATTGAGTGTGACAGATCTATACTGTCGTAATTCACAACCGGAGAATGCACCGTGAATCATTAGGTTTGAAGGCCCATTGACAGGTCAGTGACATTATTTGCAGCCGTTGTAAATGCGTTTATGTATTTTATTTGAGTGCGTTCTGCGATTTTCCACATCTCCATCTAATTTAAACTCGTGATGACCGCAAGAAAAAGATTAGCATCAATAAATACTATCTTCAATGCTTTCTCGGCTAGGTTTCTTAGTTTTTTTTTATTACTTCCAGGGAGGATAAAGACTCAGTCTTAATATTGTTAAGTAGTGTATGATTGAAGATTATGACGATTGAATGTTTTAAATGAGGAAAAAAACGAAGGAAAACCCCTTAAGTATATTGTTGATTGTTTGTTGCGAAGCTTATACATTACATCACGGCTGACGCCAATGCGCCATGTTTTTGAATAACATAATACAAGATAGAACATAGAATATAACAAATCTTTATAACTTTTCAATATAATTATTTTTAAATATTGATTTTCGATTGAATTAAGCGATGACTATTTACACAATAAATCCAATCTCATCAAAAGAGCTTTTGTAGCAAAAATTGATAACATTGTTTATACTTAACAACTTCACTTCAGAACTTCTTTACTATGGTAACATTGGTATAGTTTATCTGAAGATGCTTCTTACAGAGGCTAAGCACGTGTCACTATTTTTTTACACAATACGCGAAGTAAAAAAGTTGTCAATTGATTTTTTTTATATAAAAATGAACTTCCCGAAGTTACCTCGTCGGTAACTGTGTAGGAAAAAATCGATAACCATCAAAAGAGCATTTTTAGATTCTAAATTATATTTGATTTACTACAGTTAAAATCAACACACGATTTGTGAGGATTCATGCCCTCGATGGGCAATTTCTTATCCGGTCTTACTTGGTCGTCGAAAAACTAGCTTTAGTTTCACTACGGATGATGATCGGAAGGTTATCATCCAATTATTTTACGATACTATGAAGTGTGACAAAGTCAATACTAACTTCCTACTCCAGAACTATTGCTTGTTTGTCATATTCGGGTGAATTTTGTTTTCAAGCTATAATTAATGAATAACAATATAGTTTATATTTTTACTCTCACCGTGCTTTGTAAAAGAAAATATTCCTACTCCTAAAATCTCATTTCTATCAATATTAAGAAAAAATAAACAAGATATTTTGAAGAAGTTATCAATTACAAGACAAAGTAGAAACGCCAATAAGCGCTACCAATTATCAATCGAAATAATTGCTAATACTATTTAAAGTCATATTTTTGTCTTGAAAAATACTAATGAATAGGTAATTAGGCTTCGAGCCTTCCATTTCAAGCCCCTGCATTAGGGTATTAGTGGCGCGGACAATGAGCAGGAAATATTTTGCTTCTGAATAGAGTATTCATTTAAGTCACATGTATAATAGTGAATGCATTTATCTATGAGATCGGTTCATTTGTGCATATATTTTTAATATAAACTTTCACGTAAACCTGGAAAGAAAGATTGAGCGAATAAGTCACAGTTATATTAAAGAAAACAGAACGGAAACTTTGTTAAATAGAAGATGTGTTATGACTATAATGTAATAGAGTTTTATTTTATGTAATTACATGAAATTATATTAAAATTATTTACCAGCTTCCTGACACTTTATTTTTCAATGTTTGACTTATCTGAATACTTGTTTTCCGAGCCTTGCCAGTAATTATATTCTTTTGAATTTTGTAATAGCAATTATTGGAAAGCCCACTGTAAATGGGTAAAAACATGCGTCTCACAATCAAAAGAAATGAAAATCAATGATACGGAATTTCCAATACAGCTATAATTTAAAATTTATACTGATGGTGCTTGATGGAATTTCAATATCTAATACGTATGAACAGGGTTAAAATGTTACATAAAAACACAGGTGATCATAAGTTTTACTATCAGAAAATATTAGAAACAAATATGATTCAGCTTAATAGTTTGCCGATCTTAAATGGGCAGCTCAATTTTTTCAACTCGCCATTGTTTTATCCCTTCAAATAAATATCATTAATTTTAAATTCAAACACATTAAATAGATCAATTCTTTAATAATAATAGGTGAAATAAAACACGCCTATTATATTCGTAGGCATTTCCATGTTATTAGTTGGTAGTTAGTCTTTAAGATACTACATTTAAATATACCTGATAATTATAATTTACCCACTTAATTCTAAAAACTAATTAAACTAATTAACATCAAAAACATTCGTTAATTCATCTAGATTGCGTTAGTAATAATTAAACTTAGTGATCTGCTTTTTTTTATAATATTAAGTAAACGATACAAACTGTTGTCAGTTCAAGTCCATTCGTGTACTTGGAATGCTTGATGATACCGAAAGACGAAACCCGGGTTAGCCACAAAACTAACAAACTAGTAATCGAATTCAATCAGATAAAATACATAAGTATTTAGCAAATCAAGCCAGAGATTTTTTTATTACCTATTGCTTTCAATTTCTCCTTGTTCACTTGATTGAAATATTAATTGCAACTACTTTAAAAAATATAATAAATTTATCTAAAGTCGTGACGCACAACTCACCGTGTTTCTGTTTTGGTGGTGTATAACGTATAACCCTGCGAGGGCTGATACGTCATTTTTTTTAATTAATCGCTTTATTATTTTATTCATCAAATAATGATCAAAATGGTGTAGGCCTTTTGTGAGACTCATTAGCGACTAGGTTCCCCCACTCGTTCGAAATGTGACCACAATCGGTACATGCATTATCATTAACTTTTCATCGCGGTGTGTTTTTGGTATTTAAAAAAAGGCTTCTATTTTGTTTGAGACACACTACTTTTGCGGCTTATTTTTTGCATTGTTTCTTAATATATAAATCAACTCACAACAACACAAATGTTTTAATGCTATTAAATTAATGAATATCAATAACTTGGCACCAACAAAATGTTTATTTTTCTATCCATGTCCGTTCCAATGTAGGCAAATGGCAACCGAATGGAGGTATCTAAACATACTTTTTTCTTCGAAAACTGCTTATGAATCAGTCACTCAACTTACCTTTAGTTCAATGGTTGTTGAGATAGAAAGGATAAAGATAGGATAGAACTAGTGATTAGCCAGTCGTTTTCGCTTGGCCTCACTTCAAGGATCGGACGGATTTGGAAATAATTTTTCCCCTGTCTTATTCAATCTAATGCCAATATAAAATTATGTAATATTTTAAGTACAAACTCTTCCTTTTTTCCATAATATGACCAACACCGGCCCGGGGAGATTTATTTAGGCAAAAAGCGACACCGGTTCTAAATTAATAATATTTATATTTGCTTCTTTAAAATGTTCGCTCTCAAAGTGGAGCATATGGACTGAAAACTGCTTACTATTCAGCTGCTCAACCTCTGGAACCGAGGGAAGGAATAAAAACAATAAAAGACAACAGACACATCGATGTCTCCGAACAGAAACAAATAATTCCATTGAAAAATGAAACAGCTAAGTGGGATTTGAGCCCCAAACTAATGACGTTGACACTCAACCACGGACCTGAAAAATATTAACTTCAAATTCAATTAGTTTGTATCTTTCATTTTATGGCATTGCTTTAAAAAACACTTCGTTTTAAACAACTCAAACACGACTATTTCGACATACCATTTCTTTACTAGAACCGACACTTTATTTTTTTATTCCGTGAATTAGTCCCCCTGCAGTGTGAGGGTCATTTTATGAAATATGCCTCACTACTAGAAGGTCATTTTTTCATATTGAATTAATGCTTGTATGACATGATTAGTCTTCACAAGAATTAGTGTTAATTCTTGTTGTATGACAATGTATCCATTCAACTTTCCGGGCAAAGCAATATTTCAATGCCTTTGATTAATTCGGCGAGGCTATATCAAAAGACGCCGCTCGTCCAATATCTTCTAATGTAATTAATAAAAACTGTGAAGTAATTATGGCTACCATTTGATTTGCATCGGATATCATAATAATTAGTCGTGGATTACGTACAAGATGAAAACTAAATTAAATGTCTGACCACGTAACTGAATTCAATGTATATAAGTAATTGACCTCTTAATCAAGGCAGGGTAGAATGGTGATTACCTTTTTGAACATTAACGAAACTTTCATCAAAATCAGCATTATATTTTTTTTTCAAATTGTTACTTTTTAGCTGAAAATAATCAGGAACAATGCATGAATGCTTTGCATTGAAGGTAATTACTATTTAGTGATTGAATCGGCATTTACTTGGTAGAACTCCATTATATTACGGTGAAAAAAATAGCATAGTATTTTAATTCTATAGAAATTATTTTATATATTTGTTGATAGCTATTACGGCTATCGTCAGAACTATAGTTGATGGTTCTGACGATGGTTGACAGACATGTAGATTTATTTATTTTTATTAAATGCACTTAATTTTGGGCTTTTACTTTGTTAATGTTAATTCATACTTAATTGATTTTTTATGGGTTAGTTTTGCATTGCTAAGAGATCTTGAACATTTTATTTTTAGTCTATTTTTCTTGTAATTTGCTTTAATTTATTTGCTTAGTTGTTTTACCAATTGTTTGTCATACCTTGTTTTCATACTTAACTTTTGCATAAATACCACTGTTTAGTTGTATTCCTTATCAGTTGATAATGCTCGCCATTAGCGAAACCGGTCCTGATGAAATAAATCTCATGTGGAAAAAGTACTAAAAATGTGTTATTATTATTTTTATTATGAAGTTACAAGTTTAAAAGCTGGCAGGGTGGCGCCCTGGCTCATTTTCAGTTGCCCAGTGGCCTCACCACACCACTAAAAATAATATGCACATCTATATTATAAGCATTGCTTATTTTAAGAGTATGTTACTCACTTTTAAGGTTTTCACTGTCAATACTTGGTCAATATATAAACATATATGTATGCAAACATATATTTATATACAACAATGTGCTTTAATTTTACAGAAATTATTTTAAATATTTGTTGATGGTTATTTTGGCTTACGCCATCGTCTGAACTATTATAAAGATCGTATTATAATGAAGCTCTACCAAGTAAATGCCAATTCAATCAATAATAAATGATGCATGAAAATCTTTCAGTTGAAAATGATGGCGATTATTAATCATCCAAATAATTTCAAAGTGGAATAAGTACAAAAAATGTAGACCACAGTTATAAATATATTTTTAAAACATACATTTAAGAAATGTCGAATAACGGATATTCATGAAACCAATCGTAAAGCGGTGATCTGGTGAATCCAGAATGCATGATACTTCAAAATGGGTGATGCATGACCTCGGAGATGAGTATCTGTCAAAGGTTTTTTGCGTGCCCATAAATATTTATTAAACATTTTGTATTAATATTTATTTTGAAATGAATATGTTTTGAGATGTGACCGTATTCAGGATATCGCTTCACCTGCGTTGCGAAAGAGCTTTTAGATCAGTGAATCTCCAATATTTAACTCGACCGTATAATTATACGCAAGACATTTAACTGTTAAACCTCATTTGATCTGATCGGAAAGAATATCACATATGTCAAGAATCAATTTTAAAATTGGTATTTTATCATCGGTGTCTAAGACACGGGGTAACTGTTAAACCTCATTTGGGGTCAAGAATCATTTTTAAATTTTGATTTGTTCAGATAGATTTTGGGTGAACTCCCGACGGGGTCATTTTTAAATTTTGATACAATTTTTGATAATACAGTCAACTATCTTGGACCTTACATATGAAACTGAAGTTTAACGAACAAACCGCGATTAAAAAGCTAATGCTACCCCAGCGAAGTTGTACTTTATGCTCAGTGCTAGGTACAAACTTTCCCTAAGGAACTAACTTCTCATATATACAACAATAAATCGTCCAATTATAGTGTACGCTCAACCAAAAACATCTGCAGACTCTCCAGATTTGTCAGAATAATTCTTTGCGGCAAATATGTGATTCTCTACATGGTTCGCTGTTACACATAGACTTAAGCCTACCCACTATTCACGAGCTCGGGCATCTCTGTAACCCAACAATCTCTTGCCTGCAGAATTATGTCGAGAAGGCTTCAGAGAATCGATATAGAACGAAAGCTATTCTTCTCAATGACCCTCCATACGTAGAGATGAATAAGTAAGCTAACTTTGAAAACTGAAGCGATCGCACCTTCCTGTCAGCAGTGAGGATAAGGGAATGCAAGCAAATATATTTAAAAAAAAAAACGCTTATCTTAGAGACTGGAAAAACTGTGGACTTGAAGCTTCAGCAAATTGACATCCAAAAAAAATGTTTCTTACATTTTTTCTTCTTGTTATTTGTTCACCATGTGGGAATTGATTTGTGTTTCATGATATCGATATCTAAATAGATAGATGTAATATAAGATATCTAAATTTCTTCTTACACATTTGAATTAAAAATCAGAGGTGGCTTACTATTATACTCCTATCCCAACCACAATAAGCGTATGGGCGATGATCAATTAAAAAATCCATATGCTTCACATTGCCAGCGGACATGGTCACAAAAAAGACTATGATTGACGGCTTAAACTGTAAAAAAGATTAACATATTTAGAGTTTTAAAAAACTAAATTTGATTCTCGGAAATCTTTGATATGTATGTGTGCATGGTAACTAAAAAAATGTGCTTTCATATTTATGACAATATCAATTATCATGAAATGTTGTGTTATTGATATTTCGAGAATGCAGACCGAGTAGGAAACTACGCGTCAAAAGTGATCGTACCTGCTTTATTTAAAGCAGACGTGGGCAACCTTTTAACTGTCGGATAACAGGTTGTCAAATGTTTATTATTATACAAGAAAGAGGATTATTTAAATAAACACCTACGAATTTAATGGAAGAGTATGGGATTTTTTTACCATGGCCGTTCCCAATCTAGAGCAGTTGTACCCCTAGTGAAATTTATTTCGAAGAAATGTTTGTTACTCAATCTCTTTTTCTAAGAAGAGAGTTGGGATTCAACGATAGGACCAGGACAGGACTAGAAGATACAAAATCGATCTCGCTTCCTTCGGATGGGAGTTAATCTTAGACATCACAGACATCCGGGTTTTTTTTTAAACAGCAATCCATTACATATTAAAATTTACTGATAATAATATTAATAAAAAAACATTTTTAGTATTTATTCCACATTGAATTTATTATATCAGCACCGGTTTCGCTCATGGCGAGCACTATCAACTGATCATTACACCAAGCATTGACGGTGAACACCTTAAAAGTGACAATAAATTTTTTGTCTCTCCACACTAAATTCAAAAATTGATTGAAAAACATTTTTTCCATGGCAGAACTAGAACGACGGCGTGAGCTGAAATAGCTATCAACCAAATGTTATATCATTTCTTAAGAACTGAAATAAAATGTAATTTTTTCACCGAATTAATATATACATATATGAAATACTATGAAACGTACTATTTTACTTAATACAAGTAAATTTTGATTCGTGACATTTATGTGGTGGACGTGCGAAATAGGTTTAAAAAAATATTGTTTGGTTTACCATCACTGTACATAAGTCTGAATCCTGGTACAGGGTTAGAGGAGTAAAGAGGGGCGACAGGCTGACTCCAAAAACAAACACAGGTTGCTCGTTATAAACGATGCTGGAGTGACTTGCATTTTATTAAACAATTTGCCCTCTGCGCAACCACACATTCAATAATCAAGCGATACTTTAACTTTACTTCCAATAAATGATTTAAATTTTACTTTTAATTGTTTACAATCTGAAACAAATTGCATCTATAATTAAGTAGCAAGAGTGACTTACATGCTAACTATTAGTTCTGTCTTAGCCTAATCTTTTCTGGCACTACTCTTATGGAACAAAAGTTTGGAATATATCTTTACTCATTGAGTAATTTACGTAAATTTCAAGCCAAAATGATATTTTTAAAGGCATTCCTATTCATGCTTCTCTCATTAACTTGCGATCTATTGGTATTGCAATAAGATAAAGGAAATACGGAAGCAAATACGTTCCATCGAGTTGAAAATTAATTTGCATTTTTAAAGCTCTTTAAGTCAAACAAAAAACGAATGACTAAATTCATTGTTTAATTTAATGCGATTAATACACGTATTCAAAATAGATTTATGTTAGATGTGTTTAAGACATGTCCGCTCCCAATGTTTATGACGGCAATTAACTCAGTTGCTTAGCCTCTTTTTTGAGTAGTAAGAATATAAAGATACTAAAACAAGACATTTTGAGTCATTCGCTCCGTTTTTAAGATCAGTTACAGGGCTGTGGAGTCGGTAAAAAAGAGTTCGACTCCAACATTTACCAAAACCACGACTCCAACTCTGACTAAAAAAAGGTTAGTATCGTCACTTTTCCGCCCTGATTTTCCTTTTATGTGTATTAAATTAAATATCAACCCTATCAATGCGGCCAAAAGTCAAATTTGACATATTAAATGCAAAAATAAAAAGTTAATTTTTTTCAAAATTTCCGAGTCCGAGTCCACGACTCTGACTCTGACTCCACAGCCCTGATCAGTTTGTTGAGAGGGAATTTGACAGACTTTTGAACACAAATTCATAAATCGGTAAATATCCACTAACTTTGGTCATGAAACTCAATAGCGCGAACACCGTTCTATAAGCCGCCAACGTTTGCCTCTCGGCTCGGCAATATTAAAAAACATAATGATAGAATAAATGCAACAATGATTCGAGAATCACTGGATTCTGATCCAAGCATGATATCGTAACTTGGCGTTCATTTTTTCTATATTTATTTATACCTGATTAAGTTGTGAAAGGTGAAGAACAAAATATGACGGGAGTGAGATGTCTAGGCAAAAGGCAATGGGTAATCGGCATTCGGGCATTCAATATTCGAGCTCAGGGAGTAAGAATAATGATTAGGCACAATCATCGATACCAATTCAACAACGACGCTAACAAGTTATTTGTTGGTGTCCAAGTGAGAATTTTTTCTATGATTAAATTTGACTTGCATTTTTAATAATACTGGAATGTAATTGACTTGCATTTGCAATGGAATTTGAATATTACTGCAGATATTTAAAGCAATGGCTTTTTTTTACATGTACTTCTATTAGATTACTGCAAACTATTGCGGTATATTTGACTTATCAAGAATATCCAATTCTTTCTTAATTACTTTGGGTTAGAAGATAAAGCATCCAGGTTTTAATAGAGCATTTAAATATGAGTGTTTTTTTGAGAACTCGTCGTCGATTTTTATATTAAGAAGTGCATAGAATAGACCTATGTATCGAAGACACCCATCCTCTGTCTGTTATAAAGCTGCGATGGAAAGGATTTAACCCTTTCTTAGTGAAACAATATATATGTTACAGTGAAACTGTATTCTCAGTGAAAATGTATTCTTATCCAAGCTGTCATTGAAATTAAATTTGACCGCCCTATCTTCAGCACAATGTTTGTCTGTGTTTTTATTTGGTTCTCTTTTTATGAAAGGGACTACTTTTTGATTTTGTTTCATAGAAGCAAACCAATATTTTAGGCCTGCAAATCATCGACATGGTCCAATAATTTCAATGATCGTGACCAGTGTTATCATGTTGTCATACAAATCTATTACTTGATACATTTTCAGTGAGAATACAGTTTCACTGTAACATATACATCATAAGCAATTGCAAGTTGAAACATGTATTAGGTAACGCTGAAGAAATCTCAGCACCAATTGAGCAAAACTTCTTTCCACAAATGTTGCGTGTAGTGTATTAAATTCTGGAGTGACGTCACACAAAAAAAATCTGTCGTCTGTTTCAACTCTGTTTTAAAAATAGCAGAAAATGCACATGCTACACGTCATTGGCTGACTTTAACAAACGTATTATTGCTTAAGAATTTCGACTGAAGGTGCTTGGTCGAATTTCAATATCGAGTTTGAATTTTTCCATAAGTTACCATGAACGATACAAACTGTTTCCTGCGCGTCATTTCATGTATATCAGAGCACTTACAAATGCATGAAGATGCCGAAATGCTAAACCCGAGTCGTTAGCGACAAAGCTCATGGAAAAGTATACAATTAAAATAATTCAAATTGAAACGTATTATAACGTTAAAATGTTTGCGCCGTCCTCTAAGGACGCTTGATTCATCACGGAAAATTTTGATATCACTTATAGTCTCAATATAAATGGGGGATCAGTGCACCATTGCACCATTACAAGAGACGTACTTTTTAAAGTTAGAGGAGTGTATAAAAACTATAAGTAAGTCATCCGCTTTCTCTGCGCCCTGCTTATAAAATCATACCAGTTACGAACGAAAACATAGCAGACCTAATAAATCGATGGGTAAAAAATGATTCAGGTGTCCATCTCGTAGTTCTGATGCGAGGACGAGCTTTCGCTTCAACAAACAATAATGTTAACCCTAAAATTTCCCTAACTCAGCAAGCAATTATTATCGGCGTATTGATAAAATAAGCCATGCAAAAAATCGGCAAAGTTTAAAAAATCCGTCACATCAGTTTTAGACGATACTGAAGCGAAGCGTTAAAATAACTGTCTGCCGCCCGTAACTGATCCACTTCATCTTCACAAAGCTGATCATCTGGTCTCAGGTTTCCAGGTTGATTCGTTTAGTCGACTGTTAACCGAACCGGTAGTTAACAAGAATAATACAATGCCGCACCCGGTGGAGCTTTCAGCGGAACGGATCCGACGGATAAAAAACATTGAATTTATCTTTCGAGACAATTATTGACCTTCTTAATTGCTTGTTAAAAGTCAAAATTGACAGTTTATTTTATTCAAAAAGTCGTCAAAAAATTATCAATGAATATTTTACAACAAGGGTACTTATGTGCGCAAAAACAAACTTTAAACATGTTGTGGTGATGGTGTTTTTTTATCCATGTCCGCTCCCAACGTAGAGAATATGGTATCTTAAAGTGAGAGGTGTCTAATCATTTTAGCTAGGTTGGGACGGGAATATTGGTTAGCTAATCGCCCTCGTTATGCCTCGCTTATGAAATCGTATGGGTGGGTAGAAATTTCCAGACAACAAAAACACACATGCCTTCGAACAGAATCGCAGAATCCGAGTGAGGTCCATCGCGAAAGCCAATGACGTTCACCACTGCACCACAGACTCATCAATTGATGTAAAAATTATTTAAAAATCAATTATTACAACCATTTGTAAACACACTTACCTAAAAAAAATAATTTAAATCAGCGTTTTATTGCTATTTTTAGTTAATTGAAATGTGTTACTCTTTTAAGGTAATGCTTTTAAATATTAAAATGTTTGGATAACATCGTAGATTTGTGAAGTTTTTTGTAGATTTAAAATCACTTAACTCGAATAGAATATACATGTTCAATGATTTATTTTATTTTTTAATTTTAATTAAAAAAAATATTTGGCATTACAGCTTACGCCAATGCGCCAAATATTCTGAGTTGTGAAAGTCATACGAGATTAGCTCGATGGTAAATAATGTATCAGTTGTGCACAAAATCAACGATAAATAACATACACCCAGCCCAAGATATCTTTTTTTCAATTGAAAAAATCTGACCTTGCCGGGGATTGAGAGCCCGGGCCCCCCGATCGCTAGGACAAAGCTCTTGCCACTAGACCACAGGGATGATAAGTATTTGTGAAAATTGTGAACTCTGTTAATCATCTTTGTTTAAAAATAGCGTTAGCATAGAAAAAACATCGATGCAAGTATTAATTGAATAGATTGTAATGTTTTGCTGTGAACTCGAACATTAGGAAACATAACGAAGACACCAAACTTTAAAGTGTATAAGACTGCAGTTACAATTAACATAAAACGCCAGTGCGCCATACATTTGACAAATGATAAGTTATATATTATGAAACACAAAGAAAATCAAACGACAAATATACTGTGGTATTACTTTACGCTTAAAACGGCGGACCAAGTCCGTCATTAATCTTTCATGCGTATGTTGAGCTGATCGGTATCGATATCCTTATGGCCCATTCTTTAAACGGTGAGGTTAATATCCTTTTTTGTTGGTTCCTTTTTGCGAATATTTATTCTTGCTAAGTATCGGGTGACATCGTTTCAGTGCGTGTACGGTTCGTTTAGTGCTAAAATGGGCTTAACCCACAGGTACCAGTACTTCAAACATTGCTCATCCTGCGAAGAATTACTTCTTTCGAGAAATGTAAAACTATTTTTTTAACTATTGACTAAGAATGCAACCGAGTGGTTGTATATAACTCACAAATATTCCAATTGTTGATTTGTACCTAGATTCCCCAATCCTAAATAATAATTGTGGATTTTTAATCGTTAGAAATACGATTTTTGAGGGAATGAGTGTCACCTTCTGGTGAAAAGGCATTGTTTATATTACAATAGTATTGCTACCCGGCGTCGCTCGGACTAAGCGACCAATAATTATTTAATGTTATATCATTCGACATAATTATATCACAAAATCTAACATCCAAAATAGAGTTAAAATAAAATCACAAACTTTATTTAATTTGATGACAGCCCCACTCTCGCCATTAAAATGTCCAAATTCAAGCAAAAAAATCTAATTTGCTGTCAAAGAAATGTCAAATAATACCTTCACGTAAATAAAAACATTATTATATTAATAAAAGCCGGGAAAAGTTGGTAGAAGACTAATTTATTACATTTTGACTAAATGTCTTCGCCGATAAAAATTCAAACATATTTTCTTTCATATTCGTTTTTATGGGAACTTAATGACCGATAATGCAAAAGGAATAACAGACATACATACATACGCCGTTTCGGTTTTATATATAAGTAGTACTACTTTTTCCATACATCCTGATGAATATCAGGACTGGTTTCACTCATCTCGAGCATTGTCAACGGATAGAATACACCACAGTAAATGCCAACTCATTAGTTAGTAAAAAATAAACCTATAAACACTGGCTGAAAACCGGCTGCCGAAGAACATCAATCAATGTTGAAATAAGATTCTTAAATATTGAATATATCAAGTATCGATTCAATTGATATTCACTTAGTAATAGCAACTTGTTACCATTAATTTGTTCAAAACAAATGCAATGTATTTAGATCTACAAGAAGCATGTTGTATATAAGAAACATAAATATTCTGAGTATATTTCCTATAATCACACGATGCCGAAATAGAAATCAAATAATTCTCGCCAAACTTACTACAATAATTTTGGTGGAAGGGCCACAACATGTTAAATGTAAACCATCTTAGAAAATCAATATCATTTTTTTATTAAGATATTTTGTATAATCGGCGTATCATATAACGCCCATTGAATGAGAGGTATCTTCTTCTTCGCCGGTTCAGTGGCCAGTTGATAATTATAAAGGCATGCAACTTAACAAAAATAAAGTTTCTGCGTGCACATTATTCTTTTATATTTATTTACACACCATTCGGTTATTCAAACATGCTGCATTTAAAAAAAGAACATACAAATATATTTCAATTAAAGATAATTTTTTCGTATTTTTGAATCGAATGAAATTGTGTAACTATAAATAAATTCGTAAATCAATTATGATATCCACTTAATAACGAAACTATGTGGCTGCCCCGTAACCGAGTAGTCAATAGCGTCAATGTTCATAATATATGTTCAGTATAGTAATCATATATTAAAATCACCGAAGAGGAAAAAAACATATTGATTTATAATCGATATATGGCATATGACACTTCTATCCGAACTAGAAAATAAAATGTAGTTAAGTTTTATTATTATTTTTGTACACAATTTACATTGAATATATTTTTACAACTGTATAACAAGAAAACCACGTTTTTTTAATAGTTTTGTAATACACCAGGTCCGTGGTCGAGTGGTCAACGTCATTGGTTTCCATTGTTAGGCTCACTGGATTGAATTCTGGCAGTAATAGATCGGATGAGTGGTAAAGAATTCACCAATCACTTAAATTCATGCCTCATGATAGAAACACCGGTTTATGATACTTTTTGTACTGGCATTCGATCCAGTGAATACCGCAAATGAAAACTACGACGTTTAACACTCGACATCAGCATAAGAAAATAGCTAATTTAACTGCTCAGTAAAAATTGAAAAAAATTAACGTTTAAAACAAAAAAATGATTCGCTATTCAAGCAATCTTGGCGAAAGTACCCCTGAGGATGCATGAAATAGGCGAAACACGTGTCACGAATAGTAGCACAATACTTTGAATAATCTAAGTTATTTTTAATTTTATATTATTGCGTTGATTCATAATTAATGACGAAAAAGAAAACATTAATCTGTTATCTCTTCATTTGCTCTTATAACAAAAACCATGCAATAATCACTATCATTCTCTATACGTTTCCTACAATAAAACATCTCTCTATACAAAATCAATGATTCAATGAAGACGTCAAGACGTGATGAAACCTTCACTGGCCCTCCCATAGTGATAGGTTAATTACACCGCGGGCATGAAAGGAAGGCGCTCGCCCTCGGGAGGTTTCCATTACTCGCGTCTATTGTCTGCCGCGGCCGTCAAGGGGTTATTATTTCTTTGTGTGTGATTTACTTACATGCATGTGACTAGATTGAGATGTTTTATTTTCCGGTGTACTTATTCCTGCTTTTGTTTAAGTCTCATTTTATATTGAAGTCAGTATTGGTCGAAAGAAGCTCATTTGCTTTATTCACTAAGTGCATTAGATGAGATTTTTTTATGCTTGTATACAAAAATATTAATATTAAGTCCAACTAGTCGACTGATTTTGTCAGATCAAGTTCGTTCGTTTACTTAGAATGGATACAGATGCCCAATTGCGAAACACTGGTCTTAAGTGACCAAACTCATGGATAAGTACAAAATTCGAACGATTCTAACTCCATCAATTACAACAGTCAAATGACTCAATTCATATATGGGCTTCGATGGTAATTCACAAGTTGACACCTTACTTTGAATAGGTTCTTACTGCTCTCGACTCTATTTTGAGATATGAGCGTTTGAAGTTTGGATTGATCATACTATATAATTTGAAAGATAAGATTCACTTATAACAATGAGAAAAGTAAAAATGTTTCATATTACTTATTTCAAGCATATTTGTTCATAACTCAAACCATTTTATGATCTAATGATCTAATGGTGGAAATAATGATGAAAATCTTAGAACTTTATCAAATAAATTTAGTAAAAAGTGTGCAGATGAACTTCGGAATTCTGCTAACTCAGTAATTCTATAAAATATGATTCCAAAGTCATCAATATGATAGAATACGGATAATAAAAACGTTTATGACCAAAAGGTAACTGTTTGTCAAAATATAGCTTGAACTTTTTCAAAGTTGAATTAACGAATTGCTAAGTAATCAAGTGAGAAAAAAATTCTAAAAACTTTCCATATTAGTATCAGTGTAAATTGTTTGTATAAGGAACGTATTAAGGTAGACTAATGGCGAAATTAAGAATTCTTGGCATGGCTTTGTACGGGTGTTTATGTGCTTCGGTAAGGAAAAAGAAATCTGTGCGAAGTATTTTTTATCGCAAGTAAAAAAAAAGCACCCTAATTAGACAATACCAGAAACAGCATTCTTTTACCGTTTACTCTTACTAAGGGTTCTTTCTATGTTATAATATCGATTAAGGTAGCACTTCTTATGGGGGTAAAATAGTGATGCTCGCAGTACGTAGTGCCAATTAAGGGTTCTGATTTTGGCAAATTGCAGGTGTCAAATGCACATTAATGAGTTCTGCACACTGCAGTACATGCAACGTCTTGTTGATTAAAAGAAAAGATAAAAACGAATGACATTATTACACTTTGGAATATACCCACTTAGTAGTCCCTTATACGAAAAGAAACTTTCACAATTAAGAATATTTAGCGCATAGGCGTAAGCTGTAATGCCAAATATTTTTTTAACTATTTTAAAAATAAAAATATGCACCCCTTCTACACATACGCAAAGCGCACACAGATGCCTAGCCGTTCCTCCTATATCAAATGATGCTCGTATTTCAAAGCAAAACTTCGCTCGCTCAACGACAGTATCTCGTATGTTAGGGCAATCGTATCTCGAGGTACCACTGTATTTTTTTTACTATGCTATAATGCAGTTATATCACGCTTATTCAAATTGAAACAACATAGAAATACAATATCGCAATTGTTATTTATTAATGCACGCTAAATTAAATGCATTAATAGAATGTCTACAGAGCTATTAATTCCATACAAACAATGTTGAGTATTATTTCTATAGGAGTACCAACCAATGTACATATATATAGCAGCATTGTATTAAATGTCGAATAGCTGCTGTCAAATAGTCAATAACGATTGGACAGATAAAACTGTCTAAAATAATATTTTGTTGCAGAGAATATTATGATACCACTTCAATACACCTAAGAAGAACGGTATACAAATAACGTGAACAGGCTGTGTAAGTGTGCTTCTAAAACTGGGCGTTTTAAAACACCACGTATAAATTTTATCAGAATTTAATTCAATTTATTTATCAGCAATTTAAATAATCCATTAATCGAATTGGTCACTTTATAATATAAATGGTCACTATTTCAATAAATTTAGAAAGTAATGTTTATTTTGACAGCTTGTTATCTTAACTTAAGCTCAATTGTAGTATTAACCATTCACAATTTTTTAATGAATATATTTTTAAGGATATACACCTTTTTTAAAAAAGCTCTTTGCTTAGAGCTTTATCATGCCAATATGTTTTATTTGAATTAAATATTGTATTTACGAAACTAGTCTCGCCTTACGTTATATTAAAAATATTATATAAATGGTTTATCACTAGCTGACTAAAAATGTCACTTGTTAGGTGTTCACTGTCAATACTTGGTGGAAAGACATTACATTAAAAAAATATTAAACATCTTTTTGTACTTCGTTCAAAGTTAATTTATTAAGAAGAATTATATATCAGTTGAAAATGCTCACGATGAGTGAAATCGGTCCTGATTTTGGTATTAATTTTAAATATTAATCTTTGATTTAACAATTTTGTTTTCTTTTTGTTACAGGTATGGAGACAGTTTTTCTATTTTTGAAAATCTAGCTGCTATCAATTTAAATATGTAAGTGTTTTTCATTATAATGTTTTCTTTAAGAGAGTATTCTTGCAGTAAAAAGAGTCAAGATTATCCAAATTATTCAAAAACAAGCATCATAGTTAATATGTATTATTAATTGTTGTTTTTAAAATTTCATATTCAGATAAGTGGTAGAATAAAGTTGCTGTTATATTTATTATGATATAAAATATTGTAAGAGTAATGAAACATATGTTATAAAAACTCTTTGCATATTTATACATAACAATTTTCTTAAAAATATTCTCTATTGCTCCCTCAATTTTTTTAATTTATTTTTAAATCAAGAAAAGAATCACGCAGGTAATTCCACTGAATACAAATTATTTCAAGTAGTACTTTTGTCAGCAATCTTAATACAACATCGCAATGAATTAAAATTTGGAAACTTGGAAAATAAACACTACAATATTAAATAGTAATATAAGGATATATATTTATGTAAAGAAATAATAAATACATCGACGTGGAAAAAATGTTGAGGTTTACTTGTTTACAAACAGCGCTGCAATGATCAGCTGTTTTTTTTACACTCTCCAAAAACTCATTCCTTATAACACTCACGTAGTGTTTATTGAAATTATCTGGCGTTATACAAATTCAATCGATCAAACTTTTTTCGATTTGTTTTTTCTGTTAATTGTTGATGGCCCGAAATGAGTATTTGCAAGTTGAAATTTAATAATGTTTAAGTAACGATTTGTGTAACACTTCAGATACCTATCTAACATGACTTAGATTACGAAAAAAAACATCTTGGACGTCTGTGTTTTATTATGTAGATGACGTACGCATTTTGACGTGTCTAGACTGGTGATAAGTTTGATTTTTAATTCATTATTATTTCTGTAAGATAGAAAGCTTTTGGAGACTTCATGTTTAGACACAGCATTAAAATTAGACGAAATGGTTATAAATAAAATAGCCACTAAGATTCATAGTTTTTTTTTTAACAAATAACACTTTGTCATCTGAGTCGCAAATAAAGGGTCTTTTTATGAGGACGCTTAGTTTTGAAATGTAAATAAAACAAGTTGTTTGTGAGATTTCGACTACATTTTAATTTCATTTGTAAGTATATTTTACGGCATTAAATATGGAATATAGCATCAAATGTCTGCCAATATCCATTCATTATAAAATGGGCCATGTCGCTAAAGTTGACTTTTTTGACAAATTTGGGTAAACTTTCAACTGCTCCAGAACCCAATCAGGCGTTGTCTGTGGTCGTTTACCTGAAGTTCTTTGGTTAGTTGGATTTTATACGGGTGCAGACATTCAAAAGTCGCAGAAAAGCCAAGTTCTTGTGAACAACGAGAAATAAGCTGCCTTGGGTTTTCCTGTACACTTTCACACACAGCAGCAATGCTTTCACCAGATATTGTATTTTGATGACGTACAGGTAGGTGTGTTGGCCGATTATTTACCAAACTGGTTGACTCAAATTTGGCCAGTAAACAAGGAATAATCTACTCAGCACGACAAAGTAACATATTTTGAGCGTCCCTATTGAAATACCCTTTACTTACTTTTTACACTACTTACCACTCAATTTATCATAGTGTAAACACAAGAAAACAGTCCATTCTATTTAATTTTTATTTTGTAACGAAATGAAGTTGTTAGACAAATAATAATATAAGCACGGTGAAAAATTATCAATGTATATTTTAGGTCAACAAAAATTATATAATTATAAATAGTTGATAGCTATTTCGGCTTACGCCCTCGCCAGAACTATGTTTAAACATATGTACATACATTAAATTTGAATTGTTTGAACTTTGTACTTTTTCATGAGTTTTGTCGCTAACGACTTGGGTTTCGCCTTTCGGCATCTTCAGGAATACTTGAACTGAGAGTTCAAGTACATCCGTGCACTTGGAATACCTGAAGATGCCGAAAGGCGAAACCCGGGTCGTTAGCGACAAAACTCATGGAAAAGTACAAAGTTCAAACAATTCAAATTTGATATTGAAATTCCATCAAGCACCCTCAGTCGAAATACTTAATTATACATACATTAACTTATCTTTAAATACTGGTGTAGAAGAGGTACACAATACATCCTCTCACCTATTTTAACATCCTAATTTTATACTGAAATAATATACTTAAAATTAATTAGTAAATATTAATTATGGCAAATTTATTTGATGTACTTCTTAAAATGAAAACAAATCTGTGTTTGTTGAGTGCGTAACTAAAGTTTCTTTGGGTGAAATTGCATTCACCGTGTTATAATGAAGTTCTACCAAGTAAATGTCATTTCAATCTAAAATAAATGAGAATATGAGGGTTAAATATTTGTTTTTTCATCGTCACGAGAACCTTTAAAATGCAATAGATTTCGATTGCTATTTCAAGAGTGTAATGATTACGACAGAAACTCGATAATCTTTTGCCATATGCCACGTAAGAAATCTGAAAGTACATTGGAACCTCGATTATACGGACTAATTAGGGATGAAGATAGTACGGATAAGGACAAATCCGGATAATCGATAAAATCATAATGGACAGGAAAAGACAAGTTTATTCAGTATAAATTATATTTATTTCTTTAGATACATAGCTTTAATAATAAATTATTTTTTATTGAACAAATCAATTATCGATTTCTGCTTAAAGCTAGCTTTTCTTTTCGATGCTGCCAAATCACGAATACTTTTAAGACATATAAGTTACACTATGACACGCTTTATTTTCGTTGACATATTCGTAACATTAAAAATAAATATTTAAATCGTGATCAATTTTTCAAGAAACAAACGTTCAATGCGTTTCGAATTTGGAGGATGACTGACCCATATTTTCCACATGACTTATTGTTAGAACAAATGCAACGATCAAAATATTAAGACTGTATTCCATCACGTACGTAAACAGTTGACGCTATTCGCCACGTGCATATCAGCAAATT
Organism: Himalopsyche kuldschensis; assembly: GCA_028554975.1. NCBI lineage: Eukaryota > Metazoa > Arthropoda > Insecta > Trichoptera > Rhyacophilidae > Himalopsyche > Himalopsyche kuldschensis. Next base: position 18,569,094 of record JAHFWI010000010.1, on the reverse strand, counting down.
TTAAATATTTTTGTTTATTTTGACCAATCCGGATAATCGAGGTTCTACTGTATTTAAATTGACATTGGCACTATAAAATTGCTTAAAATGTTAATTTAGTAGTATTTTCATATACCTATTCCTGAGTTTAATGAACATTTTTACTTTCTTTACACTTTTACTAGCACCTAAAAAATTACGATTGTGACTTTTTTTTAAATAATGTAAAATAAATAAACTAAGGTCAAATAATATGATGTATGTGATCACTGGACCGAAAAAAAGTATCAGGCTCGCATAATGAAACAAAGGTGTTCCTTCATACGATTACAATTGGACACGCGTCTTATGGATCATGATCGAAATGTCATCTCATATTGTAGACCGCACGCTCGCCCGATGACGGATTACCAAAGGCAGTTTCAATTAGAGCAACACATCGGTATGCTACCCTGGTATTAATTTTTTATTGTGCAATACTTTTTAAACAGAAAATAGGTTAGTGTATTTTAAATGAATGCGTATTTATAGATTGAGTCATAAATAAGAGGAATATATAGAGTGTACATATTTTTAAATAATATGTAACGCAAAACAATCACGATTTTGTTGATGGTTTAAGTAGTTAGTATTCTGGTTATTAATTGGCTCCTAACGTACGTGTTTTTGGAGTTAAAGATTGAAAATTATTCGTTACATGTAAGTTTGAGCTTATGAAACTTATTTTAAACGAACAATAATTATTATCGATACCTTTCTATTCTCGTGAATCATGTCTCAAAGTTTTTTTTTAATTCAGCGTAGAGTACCGATCCTCTTAGTAAAAATAAATGATACAGGAATGAGATTAACTTTTATTTAATTTAAATATACACTATATTATTCATTTGAATGTAATATATTACCTAGGTGCTAATAATACTTTGCGAAGAAGCTAAGTTCCAATTGATAGATTTAGATTAAATATTCTCAGGTTTTACTCTCAATTCTAATAATTATAAAACGTGATTAAATAATGGTTTCCTAAATGTATAGATGATAATGTTTGTATACATGTTATTCAAACCGTGAAAGTTAATTGGCATTGGCTTGGTGGAACTCCATTATAAGATAGTGAAAAAATATCAATGTATTTAAGCTCTACAAAAACTTTATAAATTATGGTTGATAACTATTTTAACCTCGTCAGGACTCAGCTCAAACATAAATTAACTAAGATTTATATACTGACGTAGAAGAGGTACACAATACATCTTCTCATCTATTCTAACATACTTATTTTTAATTGAAAAATATAGTATCAAATGTGAAAGGTTGCTTTGTCATAAATAGTTTTATAAGCAATGCAATAAAAAATAGCAACATTGCTATTTTTTCACAGTTTTACAATATTTGTTCTATTTATTGAAAGCCTTTGATTATAGTTCCTTCTCTAAGGTTCAAAAGTAATATTCATCGAATACGACAAAAATTTAAGTAAATTTAAATTTAAATTTAACACTCACTATTTCAAGAGTTACAAAACTGTTGTAATAATATATATTAATATTATTCAACCAAATGTTCACGGCGCCACTTGCATCGTGCGTGATAAAAATCGCTATCGTCCTCAATCCTCTAGATGTGGCATACCCTGGTCTCATCCATCTTTGATGCTGTCATACGAAGACAAGTAGATGCTTAGGTGGAGGGTTTATCAACGGGGAGGTCTCTGCTTCTACTCTTTGGACACCGCACGCGATTCTCAGCTATCAGTTGATATATCGTGGTATCATAGATTAAAATTTTTTTTTTTCCAGAGCTCGAATTTTTTAAGCTGGATCATTGTCTTATAAAATTTTACTTTACTGCCAGGACTGAGATTCAAGCCCGTGCCAATACCGTATGTTTTCATTCATAATATAATAATATGTTGGTAAAATTCCGAATGCCGAAAAAAATATCAGCATTTTTGGTCTCTTCCAGTAGAACAAAAAAGATTACCTATTTTCTTAAATTGTAATGCAGCTTTCTCGAGTATTTATTACTTTACTTTCGATGAATTCGGCAGTAACTTTGTGGAAGTTCATTTTCATATAAAATAACTCTGATCATCCACGTATTCTGTTAGTAATTTTGACACGTGTTTTGTCTCTTTCAGAGGCACCTTCAGTATTACTATCGCAAAGTTTGCTTAAGAAATAAAGCAGAATTTGTTTCTATAACTATTTCCTTGCTTCCCGTAAAAAGAAAAATTTCCAAACTCCATTTTGTAATTTTTATCATTTAAAATATAAGAATCAATCTTACTTTATTACTTTGGCAAACTTTGCGATAGTATGTCCGAAGATGCCTCTGAAAGAGGCGAAACACGTGTAACAATAAGTAACACCATGCGTAGAATAATCCAAGCTATTTTTAATTTATTATATTCGCCATTTCAATTATTAATCAAAATATATATTTTTAATAAGAACAGTTCTTTTTCAAAAAGTGTTTGTGCGGATTTTCAAATGCAGCTCTGGTCAGTTGAGTCGCATTATGCACCGTATAGGGATTATAAGGTACTTACCTGCATTGCATTTGAGAAGAATTGAAAGCTGTAGGTCATTAGCGGCCAAGGCGAATCACAAAAGAATACCGCTGGGGGAAGGAATGAGAATAAGTTGGCGAAAGACAAGAGTTAATATTGGCCATTGCCATGTCATGAAATATTCCATTGCAATCACTAAATCGTCACTGTGGAATTGGTTCTCCGAATATTCGATGATTTAATACAGTTATTTTTTTTGACTATTTATATACAGAATAACAAATCACGCTCTTATAATTAGTCTACCATATTAAAGATAATACGGAAATTATATTCCAATACAATACATTTTTTACATAGATAAAATATATATTTCATTCCAACATTTTTGACTCTTTCAAGGTCGAAATTTTATCTACGAGAATCGTTTAATGCTTTTTTGAAGACAGTACGTATGGAAACGAAAGGATTAGCATTGGACTAGTGGTTAGCTATTTGCTATCGCTGTGACTCTCATTTATAGGATGAGATGGGTGGGAAGGGATTTTTAAACAACACATGCACCCATGCCAATAGATTCATTAAATCAACCGAAAAAATGCTTCTTGTACTGAGACCCGAACTCGTGAATAACAGTAGTGTTAAATAGCACCGTTTTCCGTCGTGTCGTGAATCGGGGTTTCTCTGCATTTAAATTATTATCATTATGTGACTAGAATTTATTTGTCATAATATTTTTTTATCCATGTCCACTTACAAAGCACGTGGACTCAGGTACGGACGTAGACCACTGCACCACGGACCCGACAAATAATAATGAAATATATTGAAAACATGGTGAAAAAAAGCAATGTAGAACTATAATTAAGTATTTCGACTGAGGGTGCTTGATGGAATTTCAATATCAAAACAAGTACAAGTACAAGTGTCAGTTCAAGTACATCCGTGCAGTTGGAATGCCTGAAGATGCCGAAAGGCGAAACCCGGGTCGTTAGCGACAAAACTCATGGAAAAGTACAAAATTCAAAAAATTCTAATGTAGAACTAGTTCTAACGAGGGCGTTAATCGAAATGGCTATCAACTTTATATCTTATAATTTTTGTAGAACTAAAATACATTGATATTTTGTCACCGTGTTATTACGGGAGCTATACCAAGTAAAAATGTCAATTCAATCAATAAATGTACTGATATAAATTATACAAAAATTAGAACAGATAATCGTACAAATATTTTTGACGTGACAACGTCTTATAAATCGATGAACGCCCGCTGCACGCTCGAAAAAACATGACTCATTGTCCCGTTTGTCGCGTTACGCCGAAGGCAAGCGTGCGAGCGAGAGCGCGGATAAGCGATAGAGAGGCACGATCGGCCTACCGTTCGGATTGTGCCGCATCTATCTCTTCTTCCACTCGATTGGTCGATGCGTCTGAGTAGAAAAGAGACAGCGGCAGCACACAACTTATACACCTACAGTACCTACACGTGATCTGTTTACAACTGTTTATAAAGCGAAGTGAAATAATAATGTGGTTTTCATTGTTTATATTACAACAACAATTGCGGCAATAAAGGTAATTAATTCTTGCATATTAAAAATCTGATTAACGTATAACAAATATACAAAATATCGTATCCATACAAAATAATGATAATTCAATAAAAATGATTCCATTTTATTCATAAAAGTATGCAATCATTTCATCAATGTTTTCTTATGACGTTGTCACGTTAAACTATCGTCCGTAAACCGACTTTTTAGACACCAATTTTTTTACATGTAAACGTCTTAGTTGGTTCAGGTATTACTATTAGACTTACCTTTGTTTAACAAAATGGATGCCAATGGCGTTCTTTAATAGAGTCTTTTATTTTAATAACTAAATTGAACTTAAACTATAAAACATCGAACACTAAAAAAAACAATTACTTTACACTCCAAACTTTTTATTGTAATCAAAAGCGAAACTATTTTGTAATAATCATCGTATTCGTTTCAAAAAATACAGACCGGGATCTATCTTTCAGAATACACATAATATGTAAAAGATAACCGGTATTCTATCACAGGCCATCCGCATACCGGTTTCTTTGTGAGGACTCGTTGCTTGTTAATATAATAAGAAGGACCAAAGCAAGGAAAGCTTATTATGACTTGTGATTTGGACTCCGAATCAGAGTTCACGATTATTATTATTGCTATAGGGCGCGACTAATCATCCTGTCATTTGATAAATCAGGTGTCATTTCCGCACCTGCGCAGACTCGTTTCGCGCAGCTCTAAAGGCAGAACTGCATTCAGGATATTATCTGCCACGAGAATGCAAACGAATGATTATACTTTGATTAAAATGAACAACAACAGGATGGTCGATTAACTACTGTTTCTTTAACCCAATGCCGCCCCTAATGTGAATTATCGAATCAGATTTTTTTGACTTTTTTGGATTATAATATCACTTTTAAGGGTTTCACTGCCAATATTTGGTGGAATGGCATTGTAATAAAAATAATAACACATGTTTAGTACTTATTACACATTGGATTTATTTAGATCAGGACCAGTCGATAATGCCCGCGATGAGCGAAACCGGTCCTAATCTCAATAAATCCAATGTGGAATTTTTGACTTGTAATATGTAGGTAATTACAAACATTCACTGGCTAAGCTGGCTTGCGTAGTCCTTACCCTATCTTAAAAGAAAAGTTTAATAGCTAACTCAAAATCAGTTCTCTTAGAAAATTTGAATCGCTTGAGTTTTGTAGTTTACGATCCGTGAACTTTAACTGTCAAGTTCATTCGTGGAAATTTCAAACTCATGGAAAATTACAAAATTCAAACGATTCAAAATTGATATTGAAATTCGGTCGAAATACGAAAAAATCTTCTAGAAAAGCTCATTTTGTTAATACGTTGGCATTAGGGGTAAATAATGTATCAATATTATAGCTAAATATATTTTTTTAGAATGAGTATTGTAAAAGAACATTTTTTGTTTATTGCTATCTTTAATCCGTCACTGGTTTCAAAAACCGTCTCGCTCCTCTTGCACCATCATCATACTTTGTCCGCTTTTTGATATAAATATAAAAATTTCTTTGAGTGCGTTTTGAAACGGATGCTGGAATCGTTAGGTTTATGCTTTTTGTGAACCTGATTTATTTGAAGGATAATTAATATTTTATGCGTAAGGTTTCCGACCTTGTAATCTAAGAAAAATCGTTTTTGACGTGTGTCCTTTTAATCCAAATTCTCCCTCTTAAACGTTCACGTGCACACTTCAGTGCATACAACAAAACAGTCTTAAAGAATTAAAGAACACTGTTTTGGATTATTCGTCACTAAGTTAAATTTAGGAACTTTTTTCTTCACGAAAAAGTAATATGTCACTCTTAAGTTGTGCACTGTCAATACTTGATGAAATGGCATTATAATAAAAATAATAACACAGTACTTATTCCACATTAGATTTATTGAGATAAGTACCGGTTTTGCTCATTGTTAGCATTACAAACTGATGTTTATGATTATCATCAGTTGATCCGGTCCTGATTTCAATAAATCCAATATGGAATAAGTACAAAAACTGTGCTTATTATTTCGTCATAAATAAAAACGTTATTTATTCCCATTAATATATCCTCATTTTAATAATATGATTTTTTTTTAAATTGCATTACTCTACATTCAATTTGATATCATATCGCATTTGGAACGAGTTCGATACTCTCGTACATTATATTTCAATCGAATATTTTCGCTTTTCAGTAATGGATAAACAACTAAAATATAATGTTCATAAAAAGATAGTGACATCAATTATTCCTGACTATTTTTAATGATACCTTAACATGGCTAATATTTAAAAAATATGAAAATAATAAACAATCCCGGGATCCAAATTTTGGCCCGGGATTAGAAACCCTAGCATCGAGTTATCCACGACATCATAATATGATCGCAGCGCCAACGATGATGATGAATACTAAACTGAATCACTTTTTGGGTGAACATTACTACAATGTATAGAAAGCATTTTTCCGCCGCTCGTAATCCATAAACAGCTCTTTTCGTACGTCATTTGCGGTTCGCGCGGGAAAACGAGTGTTGCCATCAATCAGATTATTGTGTGAGCTGAGAGGTGCGATTGCCGCCAATTTGTTCGGGCGCCATTAGCGTGCGCTGTTGTGCGCCGCCATTGTTGCTTTGTTTTGTTTTTCACGAGAATTCGGGGGAATTCGAATTTCGAGCACACGACGCTATACATTGTTGGCAGGTCGGACATCAGTTTTTGTGTCAGCAGTATAATGCCGATGGTGTATTTTGCCATAGCTTGAATAATGCCCTAATTATTACAGCCCGGAAGAAAATATATCATTTGTTATTGCGCTACCTAGCGGTATTTTATGAATAGCGCCAATAATATTAAGCGACTTATAAGAAAGCTTGTAGTTTCTTATTGTATTCGAACATGTTGATGATTCGAACATATTTCATTGGATTGTTCTTGTTTTGGTTTCTACTGTTCTAAAAGGAACATTTTAACTTGAATGCATCAATTATACACATCATGGGGTTACTTGGGCCTACTTGGATAAAAAAAAAAATGCATTTTCCAGAGAACAATTATTATTTAAATCGCAGCTCAAAATCTACACCACATTGACTCTTTTATGTAAAATAGCTTTTAAAAATCGGATTGACTCAGTTGACAATGCTCGGCATGAGCGAAACTGCTCCTTATCCAATATTTTTTTTTGTGGAAAAAATACTAAAAATGATTTATTATTTTTATTATAAAGCCATTCCACCAAGTATTGCCAGTGAACACCTTAAAAGTGACACAAAGTTGTTCACAAAACAACATTGGATTTAAAAAATAAGTTTGTCCGTAAGAAATGGTTGAATGTTTGCGCTAGCGGGCCGAGGCAAACTTTTTAGCAGGAGCAACAATGAGCCGCAAGTAAAATACGGTTATCAGACTAAAACTATTTCCAACAATCCAAAAGATTTGATTGAATTACAATGAAGAGTTATTCACTAACGACAGTCATATTATCAGACGAGTAATCCGCACACAAATATGCATTGGGTAGCATTTTTTTGAAACGTTGCTTTTAAAATTAGCGCACGATTGACTAAACAATAATCTTCATTAGCTGGGCTATCTTCGATTGCATCGATCAGATGTTTTATTGTATACGTATTGTTTATTTGGGAAATGAAGTGGCGAACGAGGGTTGATTGAACGTCGATTGATTGCGCAAGGTTCTTAGATTTATGACGTGATTAAATAGTGTTTTGTTAAAATAGAAAGAGAGAATTCTCTATACAAACAAATACCTACATATTATTCAACACAATAAAGGTGTTTGTCATATTAGATTGCCACCACACGGGCTCAAATCTCAGAATGAACATTCACATGAATTTATTTTTCAATCACGAGCATTTTTATATCAATACACTCTACATTAGTAAAGTCCTTCCGTAGGTGGGTTCCTCACCGCAAATTTCTCGGGCCCTTATTTCTGAAAACCAGGGCTGTGGAGTCAGAGTCGGAGTCGGAGTCAGTGGAGTCGTCGCGGCGTTTTGGCAGGAGTCGTACTCGGAGTCGGAAATTTTGAAAAGTTTGAACTTTATATTTTTGCATTTAATATGTCAAATTTGGCTTTTGGCCGCATTGATAGGGTTGATATTTAATTGAATACACATAAATAGGAAAAAAAGTGACGATATTAAGCTTTTTTTAGTTTTTTAAGCTCCACAGCCCTGCTGAAAACCTTACAGTTAAATTAAATACTAATTCTGTGTTTTTAATTTACATTCTTTTGACAGAACGTGTATTTAGTTATTTACATTGTGCTTATCGAACATACATATTGTAAGAAATTGAGGGTTACGTCTTTGCGCCTTTCTACGATCGATATGTTTCACAGTTGGAGCGAATTGGGCAGTTATTAACTATTGATTGAGTCGGCATTTACTTAGTAGAACTCCATTATAATACGGTGAAAAAAATAGCGATGTATTCTAATTCGACAGAAATTATTTTATATATTTGTTGATAGCTATTTCAGCTTACGCCATCGTCAGAACTATGTTTTTAGCCTGCATCAACTCATCCTTATATACAGTTGTAGACAGGGTACACGATACATCTTCTTCTCTGTCCCACCATCCTAATTTGACAACTGTGTATAAGGATGAGTAAATGCAGGCTAAGAACATAAATCTGACGATGGCGTAAGCCGAAATAGCTATCATCAAATATATTACATAATTTCTGTAGAGTAAAAATACATTGTTATTTTTTTCACCGTTGTAATTAACTATTGCGATTCAATACTCCATTTTTAGCGTATTTTCCGTACAGGGATTCACTCTCTAAATAAAATACTCTGTTAAAATATTTAGCCACCGGATCATACTGTGCTTATTGATTATTGAACATGTCGTGATTTGATTCCATCACAATGACAGATTTCTTCTTGTTAATCGATTTGAAATGAGTGGTCAGGGGTGGTAAGGGCTTGTCGATTCGCAATAAGGGCTTTTTCTGCATTCACAGTCACTGAAGTGTAATGGGGTTGTAAATCACCCCTCAGGCTATCCTAAGCACACTAACAGCATATACTATATCCATACGAGTGTGATTGTAGACTTTTTTTGATAGTTTTGTCAGATAACTAATTTTAGCATACCATAAAAGATTTTTGTATTGAGAGTTTAAATGGGGGTTCGTCGAAATCCTCGACAATTACTACAAACATTTTTATTTTAAAAATCTTTTCGCGTCTGGAAAATACACAATATTTTTGAGTTTATTTCAAATTAAATAAAACAAACTTTTTCTGTTTTTGTCTCTGATACATAAATACTATTATGAATCTATTGAATCATAACTGGTTTTCTCGAATGTGATATTTTACGATGAATTTATCAAGTTTTACATTTTTTCCGCTCCCAACTTATAGCATATGGACTCCTTACGGAGATTATCTCAACGTGTTTTTTTTCTACGAGAGCTGCTTGTTACTCAGTTGCTCAACTTCTCTTTTGCGAACAGATAAGGGATAGAAAGGATACGAGGACTAGTGGTTAGCTAATCGCCGTCACTATGCGTCGCTCTTTGGGGTCGGTCAACAAAAACCTCTTCCTCTGTCTCTAAGTTGTCCTGTTGCCTCTAAGCAGAATCAGAAAAAATCTGATCGTACCGGGAATCGAACCCGGGCGGCCCGACACGGTAGCCAACGACGTTGACCACAGCACCACGGACCTGGCATTTTTATTTATGAAGTCTTTTTAAATAAAGATATTTTGAAACTCCCCAAGAGGTTTTGTAAGCAGACATCTTTGTCTGTTGGAGGGTCAGTCACTCTATTATGATAGACACACACTATGTCTTCTCAATATTTCACACTTATTTAACAGTAACGTCCAGAAATCAATTGTAAGGTGTTAACTGCCAATTATTGATGAAAAAGCAGTAAGTTTTAATAGATCAAACACGTTGTTGTACTACGATTACATGTGAAGATCAGAACCGGTTTGTTCATCGCGATCATTTATACATTTGTACGTTAATAGCAATTTTTGTATATAAACGATTCAAATTTAAGCAGTTCAAACTACGCGTCAGTTCAATTACATCCGTGCATTTAAAATGCCTGAAGATACCGAAAGGCGAAAACCGGGTTGTTATCGACAAACTTCATTGAAAAGTACAAAATTCAAACGATTCAAATTTGATATTGAAATTCCATCAAGCACCTTCAGTATAAATTCTTAATTATATCTATCTTGATTGTGGGACAAAGTAAATGTAATAAATTGGTAACTTAAGGAACAATAATACTCTAGATTTTTTGTGTGCCACGTCACTGTGCCCTTATTTAGTCTTGTCCGAAAATTGCAAGCGAATTCGGGAAGGGGCGTCTGGTATTTTTTTTTAAATTGAATTTATCCCGATGCGATTGTCGCGCCTCCCCCCCAACCTCGTCCAACTCTTCGGCGGACTGACCCCCTGCGTACGAGCTGTCAAAGCGACAAATGGTGCGATAACTTAACGAGAGTTGAAGTTTTTTCCACGCAGGGGTCACTTGACGTCGATCGTAATCGGTGACCAGCATCTTGAAGGTTATTTGACGATCGCTTAACAAAGGTCGACTTAAACTCTCGACAGACGGTCCAATATTAGTTTGAGTGATTTTAAAACGATCGTTTCACCAAGAATTCCAATTTAAAAGTACATTCAATTTTTAAACGTAATATATAATACACTTAGGTTGACGTCGCGGTTTTTTGGCCGGAGTCGGAGTCGTGAAAACTTTTGACAAATTTGAACTTTTTATTTATGCACTTAACATGTAAAATTTGGCTATTGACCGAAATGGTTGGTTGATATTTAATTTAAAACTCATAAATAGAAAAGGTAGGAAAAAAGGTGACAAAATATAACTTTTTTTAGTCGGAGTCGGAGTCGTGCTTTTGTTCAATACTGTAGTCGCAGTCGGAGTCGTGTTTTTTTCAACAAGTCTACGGCCATGCAAATTATACCTAATTTTGAACTTGTTTACGAAATGCATATATGTATGTAGTTATTACTTTCATCGTTGATATTTTTTTTCCTCTTCAAATTTAGAGCATATGGAGGTATCTCAAAATTATTTTTTTTACGAGAACTACTTGTTCCTGCTAGTCGTTCAACCTCTTCGATTTTATATCGAAAGGGAAAGAAAAGATAAGGCCAGAGAACAGAACTAATACTGGGATTAGAATCCGTGAAGTTCGCCATTGAAGCCAACGACGTTGACCACTGCACCACAGACCCGGAAAGATTTACCTAAATATAACAATATTTATAAGATATACCAAAAAATTATTGATATTCAGAATAGTTTTATTCTTTCTCTTATACGCTGGAAGCATTGCTAATAACTAACCTAACCTTACTTCACGTGCATTAGTTTTTACACTTTTTGAAAAGAGGTATTGGTTGACAAATGTAACAAATATGATTATGATATGGGTTCCATTTTCTTTTGTTACATCAATAAAATACTTTGAAACATAATTGCTGTCCCCAAATCCTTTTAAGTATTCAAAACATTTTAATTTTTTTTGATTATTCCCTGTCAAAAAAACGAATGAGTATACTGCGGTGTCGTATTCCAATTCCTTTGTGGTATTAAAATACCAAATATAAAAGATATTATAAATAACCCATGTGTTTAACAAAGGTCCGCTGACTAATAATATTGTGTGATCATCATTTGTTGGGATGATGGGACTGCCCGCAGCTTCTGTCACAGTTTATTGATCTGTCAAACCGACTTATCTGTCAGACGGCTGCCATATTGATATTGGTTTCATACGTCACAGCGCCGAGGCGCTCAAACGTTAATTTGTTTTATTATTTATTTAAAATTCGAACCATTAATTATAAGGGCAATGTCACCATAGACAATAATTAAATGATTGTTTTTTTCCAATTTTTAATTTGCCGCTCTTTCTCGCGCGGCTTAGATTTGAATTATATTATAGAACAGGAGACAGTAATATGTTGTAAAATCGTTATAATAAATAATATAACTGTCAATATCAATATAGAATTTGAATCGTTTATATTTTACTTTTCCATGATTTTAACGCACAAGTCCCGGTATTCAGCTTTCGGCATCTTCAAGTATTTCGAGCGGATGAATATACTCGAACTGACAGTTTGGTTTGTCAGTCAGTTCTGCAGTCCAACTTAAAGTATGCACATTAACGCGTGTAGATGCCGAAAGGCTAGAAGAAACCAGGGGATTTTTTTTAATATTTATAAATATAGATTTACTATAAAAATATTATATTTAAGTCGGAATTGGCTTGAAGTAATTCACTCGAAGAAAAAAAATGTATGACTAAAGTAACTCTTCGAGTATTCAAAATTTCTAAGCGTCATATAATTAATATTTATATAATAAAATCATTTAACAAGCAATTTGAGACTAATAAACAAAAAAAAAATCCAAGAAAATCCACCAAGATTAATGCAATCTTAAGAAATCATTAACATTGATGTGATTTTTTTTCATGTGTAAATTAGTATTAACATAGCGTTTGAAAAATATGCTGTGTGCATTATCGATACATTCATTACTGTTTTCGTCACATCAGTTAAAAATTTTACTATGCATAAAAACTCAATACTTAATAATAACCTGGTTTGAGAACCATTGATGTCTTAATCACTATTATTATATATATCAAATGTCTAACTACTTCGATGTCTTCCTTTTATATCAGACCCAGATGGAGCATGATTGCTAGACAATGAACTTGTGAGAGAATGACTATTTTCAGATTGATTGAGTGCTTCCAAATGTTTTTGTTTCCGAATCATATAGAATTCACCTATTTATTATTAAATGTAACTAAATATGCTGAACTTATGTTTTTTGTTATTTTTTTGATAACGGGGTCAAGAGATATATAATAAATTATGAATTAGCGAAAATTTGATATAAACGAGTTTCAATGAATTAAGTGGGTTTATTTATAATGATCGGGATTTTTGAATGTAGTATCGAGAATATTAATGACCAGATAATAACATTTTATTACCAATTTAACTTCTATTTTTGTATATAAACGATACAAACTGTTTACTACGCGTCAGTTCAAATACATCAGTGCACTTGAAATGCCGAAAGGCGTTACACGGGTCGTTAGCGACAAAACTCATGGAAAAATACAAATTTCAAACAATTCAAACATAATTCATATATTATTATGTATCCATAAAGTGACCATACGTCCCGATTTGAACGGGACCGTCCCGTTTTTAGGTAGCCTGTCCCGTTGTCCCCAAGTACAACTTCGGGGCGTCGAAATGTCCCGTTTTCAAAAAGAGGGCAACACACGGTAACAATTTTAAAAAAGTGCGAAAAATCGACTTTCGTAATAATAATTTGAACCATAAGATCTTTAGAGTAATCATTGAATACATTTTATGCTTGCCCGGAACAAATTCACCCGTAGAAAGAGTCTTTTCACAGATGAATAAGTTGTGGACGACATAAAAACACAATTACAAGTCGGAGTACTCAAAGCGATGTTGTTAGTTAAAATATTTTTTAAAAAATCCTGCCAAGAATTCCATTCTTATTTAAAAGCAAACCCAAAAGTTATACTTAAGAAAATTTGTTCATCAGCAAAATATAAAACAACATAATTTTTTTCACATTTATATTATTTATTCCTGTTATTTTCTTTATTCAACATTCCTTTTCTTTTTATTAATACATAAAAACTATGAAAAAATACGTGTTTTGTTGAATATACATACTATTACGTAAAAATTGATAGATGTCCCGTTTTGAGGACAAAAATAAATGGTCACATTAATTATGCCCCTCTCCACTTTCTTCGTCTACACACGCATCTTGCAGGGTTTATTCTGCAGCGTAACAACGTCTTTCGTGTTTCAAAATAAAGCCAAGAATGTATGAGAAGAAATTCCTCAGATATTGGTGGCTTTCATGTATTCATGAAGTTAAATGAGTAAATAAAAGAGATTATTTAACATTTTAATTATTAATTATTGGCATTCGAACTATTTTAGACAATAACTTCTATTGTTTTGAGAACGATTGCAGTTAATTTTATATGTACTGTATCTCAAGTGATGCTATGCATGTTAATTTATAAATTATAATACATAATAAAAATAAATGGTCACATTATGTATCCACCATGTTTTACACAGATAGTACAAAAGATCGCAAACAGTTTTAAATTTGATCATAAACTGTACAAATCAAGACATAGACGAGCAGTCAATTGCTTACCCCTTTCACGCCTTTCAAAGCAACCACTCTATCACGGCTTTGCCATTTTATCATCTACCAACCGCAAAATCCACCCTCGATTTAAAACCGTCTGGAGTGAATGGAGAATGCACTCCAAACTGCATTTCAAGTGCAGCGTTAGATTTGTTCTTGAATCGTCCCACTGCAGTTGTTATTCACCATTTTTTCTTGATTTTCACAGCCAAATATGTATACATGTATATTAATTAACAGTTATTGGGTCATGTACCTTTTTATTGAATCAACCATGAGCTCTTTTCATTCTTATTATAAACCAATGCTACCAATAATTGGTAATATGGAAATAAATTATGTATGTTAAATGTTTTCCTGAAAATTTTTAATCTAAAAAAATTTTACGTTGGTATTGATTGGTGGTTGGGATTGTTTTAACTGAAGCCAACTTCCAATACATTTTATATCTATTATTTAGACAGTTCAACACTGTTGTTTTGTAAAAAAACGGATTAACCTAAATACCTAGCAGTAATAATTTATGATTTCGTGCTTGACGGCATTTCGAGATCAATCAATCAATTGACTTTGACACTTACGGGTTTCACCGTTTGGCATCGTCAGGCATTTCGAGTGCACGGATAAACTTGAACATGTTAAATTTCATTCGTGCACTTGAAATTCTCTACGATGCCGAAAGGTGAAACCCGGGTCGTCGGCGACAATACTCATGGAACAGCAATAATAGTTAAGAAAATTTCGTTTTTCTTGTAAATTAATTTGTCCAAAATGATTAAGTCACCATTTTAACAAGGCACAGACAATGTGAAACAGATCAATGAATTTATTGGAAATTTAAAAAAATCCAGAAAATATTCTTAATATTCCACGTTTTATTTGATTTATCATACTATCATTTAAGATATTATGAGGTAAAAGTTACGAACTAAAACCAGATAAAGTAGGTAAGTATAAACGGTGACATAGGGATAGCTGGTTGAGCATCCCTTGCAGACAGCCTGAAGGTGATAGAAACAGTACTTAGGTGTTTTGTTTGTTGTTTGTTCACCTCCTCGTTACGTCAAATGGAGTGCGTTGATCAAATGAGAGATGGCGGTAGTAAAGCAAGCAGCCTGCATCCGGAAAAGCTTTGCCGGATATTGTCAGACACTTCCCCTTTACGAGCACTCTGCTATTGGCAACACTCCTAATATAAGGGATTATTCCGCTTCGGCTGATACCTGTCAAATATTGTTTGCTTGTTGCAGTTAATTACAAATAGCAAACAGCTGATTCAATATGTAGGAAGAATGTTTTAAAGATATTTTTACAACATTCTGAAATAAGTTTATTTATAAATATATTTGGAGATTTCGACTGAAAGTATTTGATGGTGTTTCAAAATCAAATTTGAATTATTTTAATTTCGTAAGTTTCCATGAGCTTTTCATTGTTAGCAATATCCTGGGATTTACCTTTCGACTTATCAACACCTTTTAATGTAAAAATCATCCATTTGATTTGGAATGTTCGTTGAAAGAGGCGCGTGTGAGATAAGATAACGTTATCTTATCGCGTATGGGCAGTGAAGTTTGAATCCTGGAAATTGGTAGCGACAATGTAAATGGTTTTCGGCCAATAATAATCCTACTTATTTTCTTTTTTATTTAATTGCGACGAAACTAGTCGATCAAAATCATATTTGCTAAATTATGGATATATGGTCACGGGACAGAATCCCAATCCTCTAGAGCTAAGCTCAAAAAAATTATACATACTGGCTTATAACTTTATGTTTTGACTTTACCCTTTGATTTCTTGTGGATTATTATAAAATGTGGAATAAAATGATTAAATCTGAAGAATATTACTGATTATTGTATGAGTTCTGAAAGAAGAATTTGTTTTTTGATATTATCCTATAATAAAATTATTCTTTTTATTTTAAACATATAATAAACTTACGTTACTGTCTTTATCTGTATAATATTATTATTTGTATAGTTTGTGGTTGTATTTTTGCCTTTGTAAATTAAAACAACTCGATTTCATACTTATTGCGAAGTATTCTTTAGGATCTTCTAATATAATAAATTTAAAAATTAAAGACGAAACATTTTTAAAAAAATCGTTAGCCTTACATTCATTTCATTTAATGTGCTTATTTTTCATAAATCTTTACAAAAATTCGGTCCCGTGACCGTATATCCATAATTCACGTCATATTTTTTACTCCAAATATGTAAAAAACAATGATTTAAGAATACCAAAAGTTGTACCATTGTATCACTAATATTAAGATGGATATTTAAGATAAAGTAGCAGTGGTGGTCGACTGTTTCACCCTCAGCCAGGTAAAAGTTAATCTATATATATAAAAATGAATGTCTGTGTGTATGTCCGCTATGGACTACTAAACCGCTCGACCGATCGATGAGAAACTTTACAAATTTATTGAATACACTTCCGCAATGGTTTCTGGCTTACCAACCCCTCCCCCCAACCACCCCTCAACCTCCACCCCAATTATTTTTTTTAAACTTTACGAATTTTTCGAGTTCACTTCTTCGAAGGTTTCTGGCCTACCCTCCCATACGCCCTCCAAACCCCACCCCGCCAAACAACCCCCTTCCCCCCCAAATATTGATATAGAATTTTTACAAATTTCTCGAGTATTGAATACATGCAAATTGAATTGTATATTTGTGTAATGTCTTTCCTTCAAATTTATTTTAGTTGCTGGCGTAGCAACGCGCGCAGGGTACAGCTAGTACATTATAAATTAGGATGTAGACCTATGATGGCTTAGTAGTCATTGTAAAATCTAGGACGATATATAGTAAGTAAATGACAATAATGGAGAACAATAACGAATGGACTTTCCAGTCATATAAACCGTAGTATAAAACAATTCAAACTCTCAACAACACTCGACTCTGCATAAGTCTCTTCTGTAATGAGAAGAGTTTTCCACTCGACGGCAGGCTGTCTGAGCGACGGAAAATGTCACGAGTGGAATAGGAGTGTCGAGTGGCGAAAAGTGGCGCCCACCACTCAATTAATAGGCGTTCATTATGGCACTACTTGACGGCTGGTGATGATGACGATAACCACTCCAATTTACTGCTTCCTTACCGTCCCTTCTCAAGGACAGAACTTTATTTCATGGCAAGCTTAAAGTATTTTAAATACATCTTTATTATCTCCTAAGAAGGTTTGAAGTAAGGCATTTAATTCCAAGCGGTTTTTATGACCATGGAATTTTAAAAAATCTGTTGTCTGAAGTTTTCAAATCAAATTTGCTTGAAACACACGTGATTTTCTCATTACACACAAGTAGAATATATTGATTGAGTAGGCATTTACTTGGTAGAACTCCATTATAATACGGTAAGAAAAATAACAATGTATTTTAGTTCTACATAAATTATTTTATATATTTGTTGATAGCCGAAATAGCTATCAACAAATATATAAAATAATTTATGTTGAACTAAAATACATTGTTATTTTTCTTACCGTATTAAGTAGAATATATTTTAGGTTAAAAATATTTTTAACAAAATTGCCGCCGAACCAATCGGAATTTGATATTCAATAAAAATTAAAAATTAAGAAATACTTTTGATTGTTTATATATAAAAATCTTCTAATCCTATTTTTCTTCTTTTTTTACCTGAATGTGAGTGTTTAAGCGACTGATTTTAAGCCATTTGAAACATAACAAAAACATCATCCAAAAATAAAAATCACAGTGAATATATCACTACCAATGTTCCTTTTAACCCTAGTGGTTAACTGCACTGCAAATTCGAAAGCTTAGCAGGCCAATCCGACAAATGCGTGACATGATGTTTATGTTTTATTAAACAAACTAGTTGTACCCTGCGCGCGTTGCTACGCCAGCAATTGTAGTGGTGATTGGGGGGGTGGGGTGGGGGAGGGGGTGTACGCCAGAAAGTTTCATGGAATTGTACTCAAGAAATTTGTAAAAATTCGATATCATTTTTTGGGGGGTTTTTTTTTCGGGGTGGGGTTTGGGGGGCGTATGGGGCGGGTATGCCAAAAACCTTCAAAGGTGTGAACTCGAAAAATTCGTTAAGTTTAAAAAACAATTGGGGGTGGAGGTTGGGGGGTGGTTGAGGGGAGGGGTTGGTAGGCCAGAAACCATTGCGGTAGTGTACTCAATAAATTTGTAAAGTTTCACATCGATCGGTCGAGCGGTTTACTAGTCCATAGCGGACATACACACAGGCATTCATTTTTATATATATAGATAAATAGATAGAAGAAGATAAAACATATTTTTGTGTTTGTGCGTGCCAGCCCGGCAAAGCTTAAAGAAACATCAATTCAAAAATTTGTCAACCTAAAAATCTTAGTTTCAAGACACATTATTGCTATTTTGCACAAACTTTTTATCTCAATATATACCTACATTTATAAAAAAAAACATTTTATTATTATTTTGATTAAATTTTATGTGTTAAAAGGCATTGAAGCGTCCAAATCAATTAAAGCAACAGCGTGTAAAGTGAAACACCATTACAAGAAAAGCGTATTAAGTGCATTAAGTAAATTTTCCCTGTAGAGACTGAGAGAAAACAAGAGGCGATAAGAAAAACTGTGAACACTTTACAAGGACAACAATTGCAATGTGAGGGTTGCCGGGTGAACGGTACTCAGGCTCTATTGTTAGACGATATCTAGAGACAGT
Organism: Himalopsyche kuldschensis; assembly: GCA_028554975.1. Classification (NCBI taxonomy): domain Eukaryota; kingdom Metazoa; phylum Arthropoda; class Insecta; order Trichoptera; family Rhyacophilidae; genus Himalopsyche; species Himalopsyche kuldschensis. The sequence continues at coordinate 18,550,068 of JAHFWI010000010.1, read as the reverse complement.
ATCTACTCTGAGAACGATGCAAGGGGTATATTTTAAGATACTTAGGAAATGTTAAGCAGATTTTGTTTTCATTGTCATGTTTTATTGTTATATCCGAATTGGGGTGCATATATCGTTACAATAATGCAACAGAAGGACAATTGACAATAGACGTGTCTTGCATAGTGAATTTCATTTTAAGGAAAACAGAATGATGAATTCAATTTTACCATAAGTTTTTTGCCATGTCCACTCCCAAATTCGAGTTTCTAAGACTTTTTTTCAAGATATGATTTTGTTTTTTGAGAACTGCTTGTTGCTTAGTTGTTCAACCTCTCTTTTACGAATAGAGTAGGGATGGAAATATACGAGGACTAGTGATGAGCTAATCGCTATCACTATGCATTGCTTTTTGGGATCGGATAGGTGGAACTTCTGCTCATACCGGGATTCGAACCCGGGCGCGGTCCTACACGATAGCCATCGACGTTGACCACTGCACACGGACCGGGCATAAACAAGAAAACTTTGTCAGAAATAAATAGTTCCCTTTTAAAAGTGTTTGTTTGTGCAAAACAAAGAATTTGAGATTGTCTCACTATTGCATTGATGATCAATTATCTTGGTTTGATATAGACAAGAATCAGAAGTTGTGTGCATTCATTTGTATAGCATATTTGAAGACTAAACGAGATTAAAAAAACTTTGCTCTACATGACCAGCGCCTCTGTCGGCATCTTTTCAAGGTAATTAAGTGTAATTCAGTAGATATACCTGTGAATATGCCTCGTGAACCACAAGGCATATTAAGCATTTTCAGGGATGGCACAATAATATTGTCCATGAATGTACATTACAATTAAATATAAAAAAAATATTTATTACCAAATTTTGAAAATTGTCTCAATAAACTTCCTTCTCTTATAAATGAAATCTTATTGTGAGGTTTGCTCATCAAACAAATCCATCCTAAATGGAGCATTTCCACTGAAGGTACTGAGTGGAATTTTAATATCAAATTTGAATCTATTGATTGAATTGGCATTTACTTGGCAGAACTCCACTATATTAATAAAATTAGCAATGTATAACTGTTCATCAAAATTAAATAATATATAGTTGATAGCTACTACTCTATATCATATAATTTGTGTATGGTACAACGAAAATAAATTGATTATGTTCACCGTGTCAAATTTGAAACATTTGAATTTCGTACTTTTTCATGAGTTTTGTCCGCTTACGATGCGGGTTTCGCCTTCCGGCATCTAATGACATTCAGTATAGTTCAAATTGATTCGTGCACTTGAAATGTCTGAAGATGTCAAAAAGACCAATCCCAGGTCATTAGTAACGAAGCTCATGTAAAAATACGAAATTCAAACGGTGCAAACTATATCCCATATTTTGTGTTTAGTTTGTCTTTATTTTGTTACTTTCAAATTCTCAACAGTTGATTTTTCCAGTTGATTGTTATTCTAGAACGGTCGATTCTGTTTACATAGTGTTTTTTTGTATAGTGCTATTATTTGTCATATAATTTTAAGCGCAACTTTACAATAATATGTACAGTAAAAATCTAAAGTAATTTAGATACTTTTTTAATAATTCGAAATGGCAACTTGCCACGGTATGGCCCGGCATAAAAAAAACATCCTTTTATTTCTCGATCGCGTGAGGTGTATCGCGGAATTCTCACACATTTCAATAAAGTCATCGCGAATTCTTATAGCCTCTTATTTCCTTATCAGGTCCATCAAAATATCCCTGAGGATGTGAGCCATTCCAATAACGCACGAATAAGATAATAATCTATTAAAATGAATAACATATGTATAATGAAGCAAATTAAAAATCTTAACTTCCCTCGTGACATATTGTATCAAAATGGACGAAACAGCATAAATTGGTCAAACTTTTAAAGTTTGTTTCAAATACAACTTCACTTACAAGAGATCACTGTCAATTCCAACTTTCGGGAACGGGTATAAAGAATAGTTTAATGAATACGTAATGCAAAAACGATCAGTGACTTAGCTTGCTATAAAATTTGGTTACGGTTGATTGTCAACGTGGTTGGCTTCGGTTGTGGAGCTTTCAGGCTCGAGTCCCAGTGCTGGCAAATCAATTTTTCGATCGAACTATTGAGTTATACTCAGAAATATGTAAGAGTTGTTTAAAGTTTTCTCCCGCACCTATACGAACCCTAAAACGTAACGTAGCGATAGCGATTAACTTTCCGCTAGTCCTTGTCCCCAAATGAAATGTTGAGCAACTGAGTAACAATCAGCTGTCGTAGAAAAACTCTACACGGTATATATGCTACAGTGAAACTGTATTCTCAGTGAAAAAGTAATAGATTTGTATGACAACATGATTTCACTGGTCACGATCATTGAATTTATTGGTCCAAGTCGACGATTTGCCGGCTTAAAATTATGTTATGCTTCAATGAAACAAAATCAGCAAGTTGTCCCTTTCATAAATAGAGAACCAAAGAAAAACACAGACAAGCATTGGGCTGAAGATAGGGCGGTCAAATTTAATTTCAATTACAGCTTGGAGAAGAATATACTTTCACTATAAGATATATATATATATATATCACAATAAAGAGAGCGGAAATGAACTTTAAAAAAACCATGAAAAAATGTGGTAATTTTATTTATCACGAAAGGTTAGGTTAATTAAATCAATTTTATTCATTCAATGGTAAGAAGAATCGTGTTTTTTCCGCACAACGAATATAAATACAGTAATGGAAACATATAATAATTATTCCAAAACTACCGATTTCAATCTTACTTTAATAAAAAATTAATAGAATACAATCCGTATTATGAACATTTTGTTCAGCCTCAGTTCTCATTGTAACTAAATATACATATAATATAATTACATTTCAAGCTGGTTGCTTGTAAATTCATGTATTAAAACGTGCTTTTAAATCTCTTGCGTAGTGAGAAAATCCGACAAAATCCTCAAAGTTCAAAGCCAGGTCCAGGAGTGACTTAAGCCCAACTTCTCAAAGGTGTTGGATTTCATTTCCTTTAACAGAGTCTCTTTACTTTGCCCGGTCAATTCTGAATATTTAATGCCAGGCTCATTGGATTATTCTCGGTTTTCTACTGGACAGAAGTATTACACTAAGTATTGCAAACTGTTTTGGTTTATTACCAGTAGGCACAGCTTACTTCTTCGCTAAAAGGAAACGAAAATAACAAGATTTTTTTAAGTTACAAAAAAAGTACGGAAAACTGTTTTTCTTATTATAGAACAAGCAAACTCGTGCTATTGTTAATATAAAATTTTAAATAACTTTGATTATTCCACGTATTGTGCTACGAGCTGTGACACGTGTTTCGCATTTCTAATAAAGCCTCGTTCTAATTTTACTTCCAATAAAAGGTTTTTATTGCTTATAGCTTAAAATATATAGTATAATAGATTACAAACTGAAGCAATCTAAAAGTCTAATTCTATAAATAAAATATCGGATAAAATCCACTGTCCTTAATAAGCTGCCATTTTCAAGCTTTGAGCTTTTGATTAGTTCTTAATGATATCACATTTAAATGACCTACAAAATTGCCTTTCTAATTTACTGAACCTCAAACATTCGCTAATTTTTCCAGATTGCAATCAATAAAATTGAATCTTAGTGATACTACTTATATTCTTGCATATAAACGATACATACTTTTTACTGCGCGTCAGTTCAAGAAGTTAATCGAAATATATCCACTGTCTTAAATAAGATAGCCAAATTTCTTTATCAAAACATTCGCTAATTATTTCAAATCGCAATATTTTTTTCATTCTTATCATTCACATCAAGCGATACAAAAAAAACCGTATGTCACATTATGTGTGCAATTTAAAAGCAATAAAACATAGGTCCCCAAAATTTTCAGCGTGGCGATTCTGTGCCTTAAATAAACCAAAAGGCGAAACCCGGGTCGTTAGAGACAAAACTCTTGAAAAGGTACAAAATTTTTACTATAATTTAATTGCAATTTAATCAACCAAGTTCAGTCGAAATTTTAAATAATGCAGTACAAAATTGCCTTTATTTAAACCGAACGCATTTCAACTATTTAAAAAATAATTGCATGTTCCGCACAGTGTATCATACAGTACTCGATATAAATAATTACTAGCAATCATGTCCGTGGTATTATAGCAGCTGTTTCTATGGTAGTATCGGCCGATAATTATGTTGATCGGTGAGTTTTTTCACTATCGCACGGTTGTAATTAGCAAAGCAGGTAAAAAAGAAGCATCAAGAGACGCCGCTGACTAAGCAACAGTGTGACAATTAACTCATCAACTGAGGCCGATTAAATTTTTCACACACCGGCAGTTTCATCTAGATTTTCTTGCTTTGGCGATGGTTGGCTTGATGTTGCAACCGAGGCTGCGGAGTCGTTAAAAAACAACAGGACTCAAGACTCAGGACTCAAGAGAAATATCAACCAACCAATCCGGCCAATAGCCAATTGTTTTGTATTTTACATGCTATATGCATAAGTAAAGAATTGGCCCTGGTTGCGCATTTGGAATGATTTGATCCCAAACGGTTTGCGACGCATTCAAATCGTAACATGCACAAATTAAGATTTTCCCGAAAAGTAATTAAGTCATAAAGCGCTGATTGATACAGTTAAAGTATACGTTATTCAATCATATAAGATAATTGTATTTTGCCTGGTCCGTGGTGCACTGGTCAACGACGTTAGCTTCTATGACTGACCGCCTGGGTTCGAGTAGATTGTTTTAGTCGATACATCGGTTCTGTTCGAAGGTAATGAGTACTAATGTTGTTAAAAATCCCTTCTAACCCTTCCGATTCCGAGAGCGATTAGGTAACCATTAGTTCTGTCCTGTCCTCTTATCGTTTTAATTCCAACTCTCTCCAAAAAAAGAGTGGTTTTAACTTGGTAAAAAGCAGTTCAAAAAATTACATGTTAAGATAAACTCTGTAAGGAGTCTAGTTGGGAGCGAAAATTGTTAAAAAAAATCAATCCGTCTGATGCTGAGCATACTGGCTTCTGGTCGAGATTATCTTAGCAGATGTTTTCTTACGATAACTGCTTCTCTGCTCAGCTTATTTGCCCGACGGGTACATTATGCCTAAAGTGACCATACGTCCCGTTTTTAGATAGCCTGTCCCTTCGTCCCCAAGTACAGCTTCGGGACGTCGAAATGTCCCGTTTTCAAAAAGAGGGCCACACACGGTAACAATTTTAAAAAAAGTGCAAAAAATCGACTTTCGTAATAATAATTTTAACCATAAAAACTTTAGAATAATCATTGAATACATTTTATGCTTGCCCAGAACAAATGCACCCGAAGAAAGAGTCTTTTCACATATGAATAAGTTGTGGACGACAGAAAAAACACAATTACAAGTCGGAGTACTTAAAGCGATGTTGTTAGTTATAATAAATTTTAAAACATCCTGCCAAGAATTCCATTCTTATTTAAAAGCAAACCCAGTTATACTTAAGAAAATTTGTTCATCAGAAAAATATAAAACAACATATTTTTTTTCATATTTATACTATTTATTCCTTTTATTTTCTTTATCAGCATTCCTTTTCTTTTTATTCATACATAAAGACTATGAAAAAATACGTGTTTTCTTGAATATACATACTATTACGTAAAAATTGGTAGATGTCCCGTTTTGAGGACAAAAATAAATGGTCACATTAATTATGCCCCTCTCCACTTTCTTCGTCTACACACGCATCTTGCAGGGTTTATTCTGCAGCGTAACAACGTCTTTCGTGTTTCAAAATAAAGCCAAGAATGTATGAGAAGAAATTCCTCAGATATTGGTGGCTTTCATGTATTCATGAAGTTAAATGAGTAAATAAAAGAGATTATTTAACATTTTAATTATTAATTATTGGCATTCGAACTATTTTAGACAATAACTTCTATTGTTTTGAGAACGATTGCAGTTAATTTTATATGTACTGTATCTCAAGTGATGCTATGCATGTTAATTTATAAATTATAATACATATTATATATTTATCATTAAGTGTTCTATGACGTCAGCCCTTTTGGGCCAAGGAAAACAAGTGTTATTAATCTGCAACACCTGTTGATGTGATTAGTACAATTTAATTGAAAACTGTCAAATAAAGGTAATGATTTACATGATAATAATGTACAGTAGAACCTCGATTATCCGGACTGATTGAGGATGAAGGTAGTCCGGATAAGGAAATATCCGGATAATCGAAAAAATCATAATTTACAGGAAAAAACAAGTATATTCAGTATAAATCATTTTGATATTTTTGAAGCATCTGGGGTTCTTCGATTTCCCAATGACAAACAGTGGAAATCTATGTCTGCCAGCTGCATTGGCACACACCATTATGGTTGCACTTTCTTTTCTAGTTTTATACCCTGCTGCAGTATTTTCACGTCTTGAAGCCAAAGATTTTTTGGGTAGTTTCTTCCAATTTAAACCTGTCTCGTCAGCATTGTAAATAAATTCTTCGCCGAATCCTTCCTGCTCCACAAACAACTTCAATGTGTCAATGAAAGTGTTTGCTGAGGTATGTCAGCAGAAAGTCTTTCCCCATGAACCTCAAGTTCCCTGATACCATGTCGTCCTCTAAAATTTTCAAGCCAGCCTGAGCTTGCTTTGAAGGTGGGATCTCCATTTAATCTTGTGTAATTTTAACAAATGGAACGGTCAAAATATTAAGACTGCATTCCATCACGTACGTACGTAAACAGTATTTCGCCACGTGCATATCAGCAAATTTGTAATATTTTTGTTTATTTTGACCAATCCGGATAATCTAAAATCCGGATAATCGAGGTTCTACTGTATTTGAATATTTTCTTGACTGATTGACTGCTTTTGTCGCTCGATAAAATTGAGTGGTGCGTTTATTGATTAACGTAGTGGCGAAATTTTGTAATTTAGGGTGCAAGTCCCAGAACGATGCCTTCTAGTTATGTGCTAAATAAGATTGAGTATATGACTGAATATTGCCAGTTCATTTGTATATTAAATGATTACATGTACGATAAAAAGTCCCGATCCTGATCTTTACATAATAATTTTAAAATAGTGCAAAAAAGTGTTTTATTTATTTAAACTAATTTTTTTATTTACGACACCGTCAAACGCACCTATTACTACTTTTACAGTTTTAATTCACAAAGCATTTTTGAGAAAAACCCATAAATAAGTTAAACCCCTTTTTACTCCACCATATTTTTTTCCCATCCAGCAACTCCTCAATAGATTATAAAAAATTGATTGATATAACAAGGTTTTCGTATTTATTAGCATGGTCAAACGAAATATCGAAAACTATAGCACATTATGACACTTTACAAACTTTAAATGAGGCACACAATCCAATGTATACGGTTTTGAAATAAGGATAATTAAAAGTTTTCCAATGTCGTGTGGGACTTGACATTGGAGTTGTGCGTTACCAAAGCGATGTTGAGCTAGACTCGACATAGTATATGTAACGAAGCTCTTGTTGCTCTCGACTACAGAGACCGGCGATTATGACTCTTTCCAATATTGCTTTTGCTAAGAGGAAAGCAACGAATGGTGTATTTTTTTGCAATTACAATTTCCTAATATTTGATTTACCACGATATCCTACAGTATGAGTCTATGAAGTCACGAATATTAATTAATTAATTAATATCTTCCAATAGCGCGTCTTTGCGTCTTGGTTTTTTCTCGTTGATTTTCCCGTCGCCACAAATGAAGCAGCGAATCGGTTACCTGGCTTACACCGCCATAAATATGGCAGGTGTAATTTCGCACTAGCATTAATAAAGAAATAAAATTTAACATTAATTCATAAAGCAAGCGCCGCGCGCCGGCCTGCAAAAACTCCACTTGTATCCGAGGTATTCAGTCAGTCTGCCAGTTTGCAGAAACTGTTTTAAATTAACAAGGGGCTCGATTTTAACGAGCGATTTTCGCTCATCATCGCTACGCATTTCTTTGATATTTTTACACTACAGTGTCTTTCCTTGAGTCATGTTGATGTCGCAATAGGAAACCACTAAACCACAAAGATCTCTTTATCTTTATAATTTGGGTAAAAGAAACGTAAATCGATTTTTGCCGGTTTTGAGTTATGAATGCCACTAGATACAAAATAATATGTTTTGTTGTGTGTCAAAGAGACATCAATATGAGAAGTGGATACGAAGATAGTTTAGACGTAACTCGCAAAACTACCTTATTAGGCGAATGCATATGTGTGTATATGTTACAGTGAAAATATATTCTTCTCCAAGCTGTCTTTGAAATTAAATTTTACCGCCCCATCTTCAACCCAATGATTGTCTATGTTTTTCTTTGGTTCTTTCATTGAAGCAAACCAAAATTTTAGGCCAGCAAATCATCGGGCTAATAATTTCAATGATCGTGACCAGTGAAATCATTTCGTCATACAAATCTATTACTTGATACATCTTCACTGAGAATACAGTTTCACCGTAACATATATACATAATATAGATACACATAAGCTGACTTCTTGAACTGGCTTCACAAAAGATTTTCCAGTCATAGCAGTGGTTCTCACGGAAATTTCCACTGTGGCCGCATCGTAAACATAAGTGATTCCACGGAAATGGCTGATGGCCGCACCAAATTATTTTTTGAGTCTGTTGTGTTTGAGAATATCAAATGGACTTAAACATGTCAATTTACAATTGGTATTAGTTTCATACGAAATATTTCATTTTCAGTATCTTTGTTGACAAATTAGATCTTAAACCACATTTTTTCAAATATCAATATTTGATAGTCGCCAAATCCTCTGGTAGCAGCATATAAGAATCATAAGCTTTGTCCTAGCGATCTGGAGACCCGGGTTCAATTCCCGGCAAGGTCTGATTTTTTCAATTGAAAAAAGAGATCTTGGGCTGGGTGTATGTTATTTATCGTTGATTTTGTGCACAACTGATTTATTACTTATCATCGAGTTAATCTCGTATGACTTTCACAATTAAGAATATTTGGCGCATAGGCGTAAGCTGTAATGCCAAATATTTTTTCTATTTTAAGATATTATTTATAAGAAGCTGACAATGGAATTAAACTTGGAGATGAAGGTGTAAAGAACTTACGACTTACAGCCATTGATTCAACTCAATAAAAAATCTATATGCACCAAATTGAGGGAAGATTTTTCTATAAAAATAAGCACACAATCAATAGTTTTAAAAGTTTGAAAGCTTTTAATAAATAAATATGAAATACATAAAAAGAATTTCGTTTCAACTTATTATACATAAAAAGTCGCAAGCATTACAACTGTATTTTTTTTTAAATGTATATAAGTATAACGCCATTCCACGAATTAATTGTTTTTTTTTTGTTACAGGTATGAAACAATCTTATACACAACCAGACATCCAAATGAGTGAGTTAAACTACCATTCGTTACCATTTTGATTGTTTTTAAAGAATCCGTGGTCATAAATAATAAATATCCGTGTTTTTCGTGATATTAGCACGCCGTTCATGACTAATTAGACAAACAACCAGTGAGGTGTGAAATACCTCCTTTTTTACAACAGGTGGTGGTATTACAGTATTATGTTTCTAATCGATCAAGTCGCTCCATTTCACTCACGAAGACTGACCTCAAATTTCAAGCTTTTATTTTTTTACGACTTTTCATGCTTTCGAAGCTTCGTTATTTATATCATCGATACAATTAAGTATATTTAGATTTAAGTCCAGAACCTAAGATAAAAATCTACATTTGAATTAAAGTGGTATTTCATTAATTAATGAAATGACGTTTTTGTGAATTAAAAAAAATATATTATTTATTATTCTGATTGATTATATGACCCATTGCACTTCTCAATATATTCTTAATTTCCTTCCAGCCACCCTTCTATAGATTTGAGAAATAGATTCATATCACAGGGTTTACGAATTTATTAGCATAATAAAACGAAATACGGAAAAATTTACTACATTATGACATTTTACAAACTTTAATTATGACACAGAAACCAATTAATACGGTTTTTTAAAATAAAGATAGCTATCCTAGCTCCTATGTCGAGCAGGAATCGACATAGTAGTCAAGCGTTATCTATACGATGTCGCGCTAGACGCGATATCGTTTCTATATATATTCAAAAACCGTATATATTGAGTTGTGTGCCTTAGTTAAAATTTGTAACATGTCATAATGAGTTATATTTTTCAGTATTTCGTTAAACCATGCTAATAAATATGAAAACCCTGTGATATCAATCAATTTCTCAAATGTATTGAGGTGTTACTGGAAGGAATAAAATAATATATTAAGAAGTGTAAGGGGTTAAGGGTGGGCTATAAGTAAAGCAATCCCTGGCCCCTTATTGAGTGATTTTGGAAGTTTCTGTGTCAAAAGCATCACACTGGTTACAAATTTTAGTTTTTTTTAAATGCAAATGTGACAGATATTGTATTATAAAATAAAGAAGGATAACTGTATATCCTTTCATTTTTGAGTTCGAGTATAATTTTATTACAGAAATATCACACTATAGTACGATGTGCATTTTTATAGGTAGATGCACCATGTTGCATCTTAATTAATTTATTGAAATGAGCCGTCGATTGCAACGTCCCTGGGCTTGCGTGCCAACATTTTTTTTATTTTATTGCTTTTATTTATTTCTTTGCTCAATGTTTGCATTTATTGGGTGAGGAAGCTTGTTCAGTGACGTAGTCACACACAGCATCTTTTATTTATAACCTGGGCACACTTTTAAGTTGAAAGTCACAGTAGAATTGCCATAATTCTTTTTTGTTATCCGCAACAGTTTGACGTTGCATTTTTATAAATCAGTATGAACTACTGTGCATCTATTCTTTTCTAGACTATTTAAAATATATATTATTCTAACGGACTATATAATATTTGTTTTGCTAGATCAATTTTAATACGTTAGGTCCGTGGTGCGGTGGTAGATTTCGTTGGCTTCCGTGACGGACCTCATAGGCTCTAGTCCAGTGGTTCTCACGTAAAATTGTCCTGTGGCCGCACCGTACACATAAGTGGTCCTAAGGAAATGTCTGGTGGCCGCACAAAAAAATTGTTTTAAATCTGTTGTGTTTGAGCTTGATAAAATGGGCCTAACCATGATTGAAAAATTACTATTGGTATTAATTGCAGACAATATTTACGATTTTCAGAGTATTTGTTGATAAATTAACTTGTAAAATCTCATTTTTTTAATATCAATATTTAAAATGAAGCTGATGGTGGCCGCAGCCAAATCTTCTGGTGGCCGCATGCGGCCACCGTGGCCGCACATGAGAACCACTGCTCTAGTCCCAGTATGAGTAGAATTTTTATCAATCAATTTATCAATTCTGTTTGAATGTTGTTTTTAATATCCTTGCCAACTATTCGACCCATTTAGGGGTGTACTCAGAGCGACTAACTATCCGATAGTTGTCTCATACCCTTACCTTTATATCTCTACTCTCATAGAACTAAAGAATGTTTGAGCGACTGATTAACAAGCAGTTCTATTTAAAAAAAAAATGCTGAGATGCATTCATTTGGAAGCCGTATGCTCTGCATTGAGAGCGGAAGTTGATTTTTAAAAAATGTCATAAAAAAAATAAACATAAACCAAAATAACAAAATCTGAAAACAAAAAATGCTCCTATCTCCAGTATAATTCATGTCGTTGGAATTTTCATATTTAAAATTAAAAAGGGAAAGTATACTTGAGCAATTGATTGGAAAATTCAAACAAGGATATTTTTATAGCAGTGACGAGATAACATTAGTAGTGCGATATATTCACGCAGTGAATATATTATACGCATCACAGACGCCATTTCTGGGTATAATATTAATGTTTACCATGTTTGGTTAGTTGAATTCACTACAGCTTACAATATTGAACAAATTTGAAAGTAGTTTAAAAAAAAAATATTCTACATTGGAATATTTTGTCGCGCCACTGGTAAATTTAACACATTTAATGCATGTGGATCGACATTTAAATAAACGAGATATGTTCCAACACAGCTACTTGTTAAGAAAATATTGTTTTAATAAATGAAATATCAATACGCAATGAAAAAATAATATTGCTTTTTAATGGCCAATGTGCATTTATAAATCCTGAATGTCGCTTCAACTGATCGGAGGCAATTAAAACAAAATCAACTTCCCTTAATTATTTGAGCTATAGATATACTAAAAAAGTTGTTTTATTTAAATATTAAGTACAGTTTTATTTGTATGCGCTATCCTCAAGTGGAATGACATCGTTCTTTAAATGTTTAATTGCCGCGCTTAGCCAGTTTTGACTTTTTAAAACATTATATTATGGATTCCTGATCGACCTTTTAAAGACAAGTTTTTATATAAATATATATCGACTTTAATTATCAAGTTACAAACTTAACCCTAGCGATCATATCAATCTGACTTTGAGTCAATATGCAATTTGATGTTTGTGAATTCTTTTTTCCTCGTTTTGTTTTTCTATTTTTAACTTGTTCGTCTAATAGGTATGGTAATCACATGTTATCTTATTCCACATTCAGGGATAATGCTCACCATGAGCGAAACCGGTCCAGATTCAATAAATTTTATGTGAAAGTACTAAAAATATGTTATTATTTTTAGTAAAACGAGCAGACATTTTTGAGCCAAGCCTTTTTCTGTTTACCTTGAAATATTTTAGCTCTTAAACTATGAAGAATAGAAGATTGGTGTTGAAGATCAACAAGTATTTATCATATAGTCTTCATGCGGCTCGATACGTGAATAATGAATGCCAGATAGAGTGGGTGATAAGGGATGAAAATATAACAGTCATACATGTATGTATAGTTATACATTGCCAAGTATTTATTTAAGATTTTAACTTTTAGATATGATTGGAATCCGATAAAAAAATAGTTCACGTGATACAGTAGACATTTATTTACATGTATTTCGAGTAATTATAGTTTACAAAATAGATTAAGCATAATGATTGGAGTTGCAGTCTTCCACGACCATTTAGTTAGATAGATGTATGTCAAAATAAAATGATGTAAAAAAATAACGAATTTAACAACAGTTATATAAACTATTTTTTTCCCCTCTTTTCTCATTCGGTTAACAACGCCAAATTTTATACTTCTTCAATCAACTACTTAATACGATGATATTTGTATCAAGGATTTCTTTTATTTAAATTCGTGCATCAATTATTGAAAAATAAATATTTATATTTTGTAGCGAAATGGGGTGCCTCCACACAAACGTTCGAATAACATACGATTAAAGCAAGCTAACGTATCATACCTAGCTACATTAGTTGTGATCGCTTTTCCAAAAGGAAAGATAAATAATAAAAGTAGTAGTGAGATATTAGATGTTTAAAATGCATTAAGGAATAGACTTGACGTTAGATAGTATATCCCTCTCCACTTAGTTTTTAGAATCGGGTTGGTGAAGGTATGAAAACAACACAAAGATCATGCTCTTGGATACAGTTTATAAAACCTTTCATATTGCATGTTCCGATTGGACTTAAGTTTACCACTTGACTACAGGATCTCCAAAAGACTATAAGAGTGGCAACACTGATAACCCTTTCTGAACCACAGATACAGTTATACGAACGCGTACATGCCTTTTCACACGCGCATGACATGCCATACAATATATCATAAAACAAATAAATTACGCGGTGTTAATTCATTGCTGGGCGTAGCTGAAGCAAGCGGAAGGACTTGAAATTGCCTTTTGCAAATGGATATACGGCTAAGGATGTTCCTTTTAGTAAACAGCACGTGGTCGAGTGGTAAACGTCGATGGTTTCAGTTGCGGTGCTCACGGGATCAAGCCACGGTACGCACAGTTTCATAAGCCGAACAATGAGTTTTTTTTTAAACGCCATGATTGTTTCATTTCTCTCCAACTTATCCAATCCTTTAAACGGGTGAGTGATTTGTCTTTCTTCATAATTGGTAGGTTGAGAAACTGATTAAAACCCATTTCTCGCAGTATAACTTGTGTTGATATATGTTTTATGTGACGTGTATATGCTCAACACTTGGAGATGACATAGACGAAAAATCCGTGAAATAGAATATCGACAACCATAATGTCTCCGAGCAAAGTCCAAGGACAAATTAAAAGTTTCATAAATATATTGTATTGCCCTTTTCAAGCGATCAGAGAATTAGTGACAAATCGGTACTTTTCAGGAGAGCAAAAAAGTGAAATATATTGTCTCAATTAGAAAAATATCGTTTTTTTTCATGAAAATCTTTTTGGCATTCTTTTATTGCAATCTCTATTTTTTTATCAACCTAACCTCAAATTTTAGCTTAACCAACGCCACTTTAGCTCGGTATTATAAATACTTATGTTATTTGCGTGAATTGAAAAAAATATTTGTCCGTAGTTTGTTTACAAACTAAATTAATACATGGTCATTTCATGCATAAAATGTTTGAATTGATTATTTTGGACAATTCACAAAATACATATAACATAATTAAATGAACCTAACCTCAAATTTGTTATTTATTTATTTATTCTAAAAAAATACAAATCATGGCTTTACAGCTTACGCCAATACGCCATGCATTTGACAAATTTATTTTCATATACATCCATACTTGTATACACATAATAAAAATTACAAATTGTAGCCATAAGAACAGAGAGAAAAAATTAATAAAATCACATTAGAAATTTTAAAGATGTCAACCGAGTGAGTTCCGACAAAATCAACTTTTATTCATAAAATATAGTATTCGTCTGAACTCACTCACATCAATATGAAATATGTCGATATCCGAAGCAATGCCGTTTAAAATTGTTAAAGCTCTTCCCAGTGGCATTCCCATTGGCAGACTGGTTCTATCCCTTGGAAGAACAAACAACTCATGTTCACGATTCTTCAAAAAGTTATCAGGAACATTCAATCTAACATTTTCAAGAATGGTGGAATTCTCATTTTGGCCTCGGATAAGCCGAAAGAAATATAATGCCAAGTACATTTCTCTTTGAGCATTCAAACTATTGAAAGTGAGTTATGCATGCTTAGTACCCTATAGCCTATAACGTTGTATTTATTGCTTTTGCGTAGTCCCAATACTCCCAATCCACGTTACTTATAACTAAGCATAGCTATTGAAATTATTTGCAATAATATATATCAATTCATGAACATACCTAATTAATATGTTTGCTCTTTTGCAAATGTATATCTTTTTAAATTGTATTATATGAATCTGGTATTCGATCTTGATAAACTAACCTGCTAAACTACTTTAGCATTTAAATGAATGTAAAAAGCCCATCTCTACATCCAATCGACTCGGATATATTTGCCGAATAAACGATGCAATCGCTTTGCAATTAAACAAGTAAATGAAATTGAATACCTACTGATAAAACTTTTTTTAAAGATTTTATATTTAACTACATTTTAATATATATTGACCTTTTTATTTCAAAACCGTTGGAAGTCCGAAATATAAAAAAACATATTCTTTTTAAAGAGGCGATTAGTAGTTTTTTGTAGAAAATCAAGAGGTCAAATCAATCAGTTTTCACGTTAGAATTGAAATAATAGCTACAATGAATGATATAATTGAAGTTTTCGACTGAAGGTTATTTTTTTAACTTTTCTACGAGCTTTATCGTTAACAGCCCGGGTTTCGCATTTTGACTACTTGAAGCGCACGATAAACTTGGAGAAGTTCAAGTTAGTTCATCCGTTCAAAATTCAAACGATTTCAATAATGAGCATATTTAATATGTAATTTAAAATTTCATTCAGACCAGTTTCGTTCTGTGATTGAGTAATTCGAACTGAAAGCCATTCAGTTATGTATGCATTATTGTTATATTGATGTATGTGAATCAAAGCATTGAAGAGGATGATTTAAAGAAAGTGGATGGAACTAAATTCATAAAAGTACTTTCTTACGTTTTCGCACTTTTATTTTACTTTCTTGAGTGAATTTTCAAATTATCGTTGTTGTATATTTAAAACAAAAATCATTTTAGTTGTTTAGTTAAGGTAAGGCACCTCGCGTGTTATAAAAATATGCTTTTGGAAAAATATGTTGATCTTCTATAATATATATTGACGCAATCAAGCAATTTCCCTTGAGGCAAAATCAGGTTTCCCAGATTTAATTTTCACATCTCACAAGTTCGTTAGTACGCGACACATAAGCCGGCATAACGAAAATCAATTACTTGATCATCTATTTGCATGAATACTAAGATTATTCATTAATTTATTTAGAATTTTAATCTGTTGAGTGAATATATATTATTTGACAATGTATGGTGTTATCGAATTTTTGCGGAATTGGATATGAAGAAGTATTTGAACTGGTTTTGTTTGATGCTTATTAATATGTAAGTGTTTTTCAGACATATTGTAAGTAATGAATTATATTTAAATTAAATAGAGCATTTGTATTTGAATAATACCAAGAATCCTCCGGATCATCGCTGTGAGAATATCAGTTTACAAAGACCATCAATCGTGAGTGCGACAGTGTTAGAGCGGTTGACTTTTTGATCCAATTTGTTGGATTCTTTTTCAGCCACCGCCGTTTTTCCAGCCAGATTCCTCGCGTTCTGCAATACGATGCGCTTGCATGAATCCGCAGTAGCGCTCGATGGTTATCCTTAAAGGGCGTTTGTGAAATAAAAAAATCAGTATTTCAACAACAATCAATTCTGAGAAGAATTTTTTTAAGATTCGTAATTGAATTGATAGTTTAGTGTAAAACTTAATACAATGAGCTTGACAATGAATTATTTTAAATAAAAAGAGCACATTTGAATCGCGTTGGAAGTGTCAAGCGCATTAAGGGATCAGTCCCGTGCAGTTTGGTACTAGGCCAAGTGAGTGATGAGTAAAATCGTTTTTTTAGTAGATCCCACTTTCTGTGAACAATAGCTACATATACTTAACGGTAGCTAGTGAGATAGCCAACATAATAATGCCTTACGGTATCTTCAGGCATTACAAGTGCACGTTTCAAATTTGATATTGATATTGTATCAAGCACTTCAGTAAAAATTCTCAAATAAAACAAATTTCACAGTACTACTTCCACGTGTAATCTAAGAAAGATCAATACCGGTTTCGTTCATTGCGTACATTGCCAAGTGGTGAATTAAATAAAAATGTATATTTAATTAAACTATTCCATTTAACAGTAACTATTTGACTGTTTTATATTATTCGACAGCAGATTTTTAATAAATAATGTTTGTACGCCAGTCCTTTCAGTTTCAGGTTTAGTTAGAAAACTATTTTATATTTATTTTTATTCATGTCCGCTCCCAACTTGGAGCATATGGACTCTCACGGAGTTTATCTCAACATATGTTTTTCAACCCCTCTTTTTTCGAAGAGAGTAGGGATGGAGAGGATACGAGGACTAGGACAGGACTAGTGATTAGTTCATCGCTGTCACTATGCGTCGCTCTTTGGGATCGGAAAGGTGGGAATAGATTTTCAACAGCACAAACACCCATGCCTTTGAACAGATTTATCGACTGAAAAAATCCGCTCGTACCGGGAATCGAACCCGGGCGATCCGGCACGCAAGCCAATCCCGTTGACACTGCGCCACGGACCGGAATTTTGATATAAATAATAGTAAAATTAATCAAATAAATTATGATCTCTCTATTGTACATATTTTAGAGGCTTTAGCTTTACCAAAGAATTCTCGAATTTACTATCAGAAATACCTTAACAATTTTACGTATTTTTGGAAAGTCACGCACGCCACTGTATTATACAAACTAATAATACGAACAGCGGATAATAATAATGATGATGATGGCAGAGCAAACTGAAAGGCGGCCGCAACACAAATATAATTAATTTAATTATACCGATACTCTGTGGGACAAAATGTGCAAACGATGTGATAAAAAGTCAATTATTATTATTGGCGAGCCGTGTCCTCTTCAAAGAGATATTTTCAATATCGAATCACAGATCAAGGGAACTATCCTATACTTCGGTCTAGGGATTCCAACTCAGATATTCAAATATTCGACATCCGGATATATTCGGTTCTTTTTAAACTATTCGATATTCAGATATTTGGGAAAATATCCGGATAGTATTCGTATTCGAGGAAAGATTACATCACAATTTCTCCACATTTAAAGAATAATTATGAATATCGCAGGTAGTGATTTTCTTTGCCTTCGCCCAACTCGGGTGCTATCAATATCTTATCATAATACTTTATCGTAACGAACCGGTCTAAAAAAAACTTTTATGCAGCTACAAATTTTAAATATTGTAATACAATGGAACGGTATTGAAATGTTTATTTATATGTTTTGTCTCTATCTAAGATTTTACAAAAGTGTGAAAAGATTTAGTCTTAAATTATTATAAAATGTATATAAGTTAACAATGAAACGTTGATCGTGCAACATCTCTATTTGTGTGCGAGTTATACGATTTTTATTTATTTGTCGGCTTGCAAAAGCAACTGGCAATTACTTGTTTATTAAATTATTATTTATTTAATCATTATTTTGTTCATAATTCTAATACAATAGTATTAGAATTATGAACGATAGATCAACACTTTAGCCATGTCAAAACTATATGTTTTACTCGACATCCGAATAGTTGATTTTGACCAATAGTTGGAATCCCTAACTCGTGTCCTCTTCAAAGAGATATTTTAAATATCGAATGGCAGATCGAGGGAACTATCATATGCATACTAAGAGAAATGTACTTGGCATTATATTTCTTTCGGCTTATCCGTGGCCAAAATGAGAATTCCACCATTCTTGAAAATGTTAAATTGAATGTTCCTGATAATTTTTTGAGGAATCGTGAGTTGTTTGTTCTTCCAAGGGGTAGAACCAGTCTGCCAATGGGAATGCCTCTGGGAAGAGCTTTAACAATTTTAAACGGCATTGCTTCGGATGTCGACATATTTTATATTGACGTGAGTGAATTCAGAAGAATAGTATATTTTATGAATAAAAGTTGATTTTGTCAGAACTCACTCGGTTGACATCTTTGAAAATTTCTAATATGATTTTTTAAATTTTTTCTCTCAGTTTTTATGACTACAATGTTTTCATCTTGTTTATATATAATTAGTGATTTATATTATGTATTTACATGTATGCATATATATAAATACATGTATTTATATTTGTCAAATACATGGCGCATTGGCATCGGCTGTAAAGCCATGATTTGCTTTTTCTTAAATAAATAAATAAATAAATACTTGAGTCGCAAATATAGACGGAGAAAGTAAGCATACACTGTGATTCAAAGAATAATGTTTCAATGAGGAGCATATGGCCTCCTAATGGAGGTATCTAAAGATTTTTTCTGCAAGAACTGCTTGTTAGTCAGTCGCTCAACCTCTCGTTAATTGGATGAGAGTAGAGAAAGAAAGGATGCGGCTATGACAATACTAGTGGTTAGATAGTACTCATACCATGCCCCGCTTATAGGATCGGAGGGTACGAAGGATTTTTTAGACAACTCAACACCCACCCATGCCTACGAACAGAACCTATAAAGCAACTAAAAAAAAGCTATTCGTACCGCGACTCGAACCCGTGAGAATTTGGCCTCGCACTCAAATATCATTATTTATCACACTGAAAAACTAAAGAGCTAATAAAACATTTTGTGCACTAACCTACATTCAATTTATTTGGACCAGGACCGGTTTCGCTCATCTCGAGCATTTTCAATTGATGATTTGTTCAATGTGGAATAAGTACAAAAAATGTCTTACTTTTTTTTTATATACAACCAAATTAAAGTGACGTTAACAGCGAAAAATAAAATTCGTCTTTTGCACTTGACTGAAAAAGTATGAAACTCGAAAAATATATCATTTGATAGATACAATTAAAAAAAAACACCAAACCACAAATAATTGATGTAGTTCATATCATCCGGTCCGTGGTGCAGTGGTCAACGTCGTTGGCTTCCGTGACGGATCACCCAGTCCGCGAAAACAGATTTTTTTCAGTCGATTAATCGATTCTTTTCGAAGGCATTAAAGGCGAAGAAAATTCTTTCCCACCTTTGCGATCCCAAAAAGTGGCGCGTAACGAGAGTAATTAGCTAACCACTAGTCCTGTCCTAGTCTTCGTATCCTTTCAATCACTACTCCCTTCCAAAAAGAGAGGTTGAGCAACTGAGTAACAAGCAGTTGTTGTAGAAAAAGAACTTGTTGAGATAAACACTGTGACGTGTCCATATGCTCCAAGCTGGGTGCGGATATAATAAAAAAAAATCATATCATACATTTTAATAAAAATAAATTGCAAATTATTATTTTTCAAAATGCTCTTAATATTTGTGGAAAAATTCTACGAAATAAATACCTTAATTGAACGCAGTCACGTAATCTAGAATGAAAAAATCCCCTATCATCTAAACCTCTTAATATGAGTAGGAATCGTAATTAATCACTCAGCCCCGGTTGAATTTAACACCAGTGCCCTTAATCGCTACTTAATTGCGGGTTCAGATACCAGGAGAGTAGCATTTTTTTAATATTATTTATTATCCGTCCGGTGTCTTTGAGTAGCTCTTCTCTCACGGACCGAAAATTAAAAAGAATCTTTTTCATCTGTCACATCCTGATTGCCGTTGAAAATCAGGGTTGTGCCAAAGATAATTGTCATGAATAATATACGTCGAAATGTTGCAGTTAAAATTGAAAGCATGGAATGCGTAGAATTCAGAAAAACTTAGATCACCAACACTATTTTTACAATTTATCTCACTTTTTAGCGGTCGAAAATATTTAAACGTTTACACCCTCCGCCACCTGTTTCGTGATCTCGGTTATATAAGACGAATGCTGTAGTCCATAAGTACAAACGATGCAATTCATTTGTCCCAAAAAAACCCAAATATCCATTATTTCTAAAACTGAAGTGTGCTTTAGTAAAATACTATTGTAAAAAATGGAAATCTTTCCGAGATGAAATCTACTCGCTCTCCATGTGACGCTGCTATATTGCTGAATAAAATTTAGTTCACTCTCGCAAACATCAGGATGGCTACTGGTTTTTCGATTTCACTAATATAAAGGGTTTTTCATTAAGGGCGCTCAATTTTTTTTTTTAAATAAAACAAAAACGAATGAAGATATCTAAAAAAAAATTATAACGTTTTGAAGTACATTTAGCGGCAATTATGTATGAAATTCAATTTTCCCCGCATGACCACCGCGGGCACGTTTGCAGAAGTTCAATCGTTGAATCCAATTTTCCACCACTTTTTCACATAATTCGGCCCGAATCGCACCAATTTCGCGTTCAATATTTTCTCTTAGCTCTTGTAACGTCGCCGGCTTGTTGGTATAGACCAAAGATTTAACATAGCCCCAAAGAAAATAGTCCAATGGTGTTAAATTGCATGATCTAGGCGGCCATTGAACTGGTCCATTTCGTATATTACATAAGTATATTTAAAGACATTATCATTTGACAACATATTTGTAATAAAATAAAATTTTATTATAATTAGCGATTCCACCGAAGAATTGTTCGTTTTGGCCACTATGGCAATAATCTATGCTCAACCCTTAAATTCGAATTTATTCCTCGCGGACATTCCGTAGTGAAACTGACAGTTAATATCTAGCGAATATAATTCATACCCTTCGGCCGCGTTACTAATGATTACAAATCGCCTCTCCTTTTGTTTCATTCATCAGAATATGGAATAAAATAAAATCTAAATGATTGATTGTGAGGACATTAGCACCGTGGATGATGGCAACCCTAAATTACAGAGTTGTGTTTTTGGTTTTTGTTTCATTATTTCAATCAGGAAAGCTCGTCTCAGCTGCTTCGTTTTTGCAAACTTTGAAACACCTTTTATCGCTGTATCTTTTTAATCAATCTATAATATATATTTACTTATTCACATCAAAGTATTTTTCGTAACTGTTTTTACCTTTATATAACAGTAGAACATGACTTTTATCTACTAAATATCATTAATTAATAATTCAAACACTTGAAATCAATCACTTTAAAATAATAAGTCGGATAAAACCCTAGATTTATTTACAGATATTTTTATGTTATTATCTGGTTATCAGTATTTACGATACTACATTCAAAATTCATTGAAACTCATTCAGATAAATAAAATCTAAGTCTAATTGACTACGTTAATAGCAATTTAACTAAGTGATCTACTTTTATTTTTGTTTATTAACGGTACAAACTACTAAGTGTCAGCTCAAGTACATCCGTACACGAAATGTCTTTGTACTGTGAGTTCTGTTGCTAACGACCCGAGTTTCATCTTTCGGTATCTTCAGGAATTTCAAGTACACGACTGAACATAAGCTGATGCGTAGTGCTAGGTTGTGTAGCTAAGTTAACATTGTGTGGAAGCTTGCTACATAAATGAACAGAAACAAGTATTCATACTGGAAAATGATGATTGAATTCTTATATATAAAACCGAAACGGCGTATGTATGTATGTGGGTCTGTAATTCCCTTTTGCATTGTTGTTGCAAGTTGCCATAAAAACGAATATGAAAGAAAATATGTTTGAATTTTTATCGGCGAAGACATTTAGTCAAAATGTAATAAATTAGTCTTTTACCAACTTTTTCCCGGCTTTTATTAATATAATAATGTTTATTATTTACGTAAAGGTATTATTTGACATTTCTTTGACAGCAAATTAGATTTTTTCCTTGAATTTGGACATTTTAATGGGCGAGAATGGGGCTGTCATCAAATGAAATAAAGTTTGTGATTTTATTTTAACTCTATTTTGGATATAATACGGAAAGAAAAATAACAATGTATTTTAGTTCTATATTTGTACAATGTATTTTAGTTATGTAGAACTAAAATACATTGTTATTTTTCTTTCCGTATTATAATGGAGTTCTACCAAGTAAATGCCTACTCAATCAATCTATTTTGGATGTTAGATTTTGTGATATAATTATGTCGAATGATATAACATTAAATAATTATTGGTCGCTTAGTCCGAGCGACGCCGGGTGCCAATACTAGTATTGTTATAAAAGGGGTGAGATTGGTTTACCGCTAACATATCATTCTAGTCCTTGAGAAGTGAAGTGAGCCACGTAGCAAACATATTTTTTTGGAAAACGATTAAAATTTCATTATTATTGAAATTAATCAAACAACTTCAGTCGAAATTGTCAATCATATAACATAAATCTAGTTGAATTTTTTACTTGGCATTTTTCCTTTGGTTTTGATTGCCTTTATTTTTAACCCCGAACGTCTCATTTTGATGGTGTTCGTCGCGCTTGATCTGTGATCGTTTAGCCATCATCTCCTCGCTTAAGAGTAAAACACCTTCTCACCCTTTCAATTTTCCGCCAGCGTGTGTCAATGAAGCTCTCCCCCTCACTCCAGTGATGTGGCACGTGCCTCCTTATTATATAGCGGCCTAAATGAACACGTACAAAGGGCCTAATTGACTAACAGCACTACATTTCCCCCCTCCTTTTTTAGCTACTAGCAACGCCACTGGAAATCAGGGACGCGAAATGTTATGATTTTTTAAAAATGTCACAGAAGTATATCATCTAATATTCTTTCATGAGACTACTTATATGCACTTCTTGTATGAGCAGTACAACACAGTACTGGAAATTCAAATAAAAGAACAAAACTAAAAACTTTAATTCCAGACTATCAAATCCTAAAAACATAATGTGACTGGCTAAGAAATGATAAATTGAGACAGTGACTAACAGTCAGTTCTCGTAAAAACAGCTTCTGTTGATATGCTTTAATATAGCGGTAAATATTCATTGACCCACTAAATAACAACCAGTTCTTGTAAAAAAAAAAGCTTCTGAAGATAAGCTCCAATAAAGTGGGAGTATATTTATTGTGCCACTGACTTACAATCAGTTCTCGTAAAAATAGATTCGGTTGATATGCTTCAATATTTATTGCACCACTGAATATCAAAAAGTTACTTCTGTTGAAATGCTCTTATATATTACGTGAGAAAAACCAAAGATTGTGAGTATGTCAGGTTGATAAAATCTTGAAAACTTTTAATTTTTTTTTATTTCACAGCCCTATTTCACCCCATCCCCGATCAAAAGTAGCACAGTCGCCACCATGCCAGGGTGTGTCGCGGGTTTTCGTCGGGTTGTAAATTCTCGGTACAATTTGTCCCGTTTAAATATGCAAAAACGATACTGCCTCAAATAGCTCGGAAGTCGCGGGCCGAAATACCTGATCGCTTCTCCCCTCGCTCCCGTTGGCCCGCGGACCACCCACTTACGGGCCGAGGGGTGGCGGCAGTTTACGTTCAGTTAGACAAATTGTTGCAAATTTGATTTTTGTGAATGGTTTTGGATGGCGAGGGTCACCCAACCCTCTGTTGTGTTAAGAATTTTCACTTTTCGCATTGACGTCGTGTACTTGTGAGCGAGTAAATCTTTTTGATGTGCGTGTATTAAGATGTACATTTTATATCAGCCCCTAAGAGACAGAGAAACATTACTCATGTTTCTCTACTTTTTATGAGAGCCAAAAGACAGGCTTCATCGGTAATCAATGTGACCTATTTTTTAACCGATCCAAATTATATAAAATTTTCAATAGCTTACCTTACTGAAAATAATTAACCAAACCTAACTGCGACACGTGTTTCGCCGAACAAACTTTGCGATAGTAAGTCCGAAGATGCCTCTGAATTAAATGAAATATAAATATAATAAAATCTTAAATTATATATTAAAATGAACTTCCACAAAGTTACCGCCGAAACCATCGAAAGGATCCAAATTATCTTTACATTATCTTTAAAGGCGATGCTTTGGCTATCTTATGTACTGAACTATATATATTAAAATCTACTTCTATTGATATGTCTCTTTGACATCTAAGTAACAATTTATTTGAGTCGTATAGTATCAAATGGAGAACTAACTGTCCACTTTTCAAAATTTCGAGAAAAATACGAAAAACGTTTTTTTGCTTTTTGAGCTTGATTTATATTTATAAATTTAAAACAGCCCATTAAAGAATGAAACTCAAAATTTGTATGAGCGGCAACATTGCGACATCACTTAGGATAACTCTGTGACTTGTCGTAAGTGTGATTGACCAAACCATTATACTCTTGTTTCCAAAGTCGTGAACCGTTCTTATTTCGATACCAACGATCATTTACTTTTTTATGCCACTTGAACATGATTTTTATTCAAATATTTTACTGCTTGCTATACACTATGACTATAGGAATAATCTGACAGCATTAGTTCATCCCAATACGACCTATTTTGTATCTAATGGTATCTATAACTTGAAACCGGCAAAATCTTACCAATTAATCTCCGGATCTTTTTCATACCATAAGTATTTATATCGTATTTTAAAACGCACATCGTGTCGATCAAGTGTGCTGAGCGAATACTGACAGGTGGTGCTGACACCTAAGAATAATTTTTATTTGTCTCTTCTTTTTTGAATTTCTTAGTTTCATGATTCAAAAGATGACAAATAACATTTTTTAGGCTTCTCCACTTTCACATAGTATTTACAAGTTTGAATTATAAATGTTTCAATCAGCTGCAAAGTGACACCCTTCTGTGTTTACCAAACTAGAGACATGATGTTGTATCTTCTTTTATAAAACGATTCTATTACGCTAGACATGTGCTTAAACCATTTTTAAAATCAATAAACATTCATCAAACGTTTTATATCTGTTACAGTGAAACTGTATTCTCAGTGAAAATGTATTCTTCTCCAAGCTGTCATTGAAATTAAATTTGACCGCCCTATCTTCAGCCCTATGTTTGTCTGTGTTTTTCTTTGGTTCTCTTTTTATGAAAGGGACTACTTGCTGATTTTGTTTCATTGAAGCAAACCAAAATTTTAGGCCGGCAAATCATCGACTTGGGCCAATAATTTCAATGATCGTGACTAGTGAAATCATGTTGTCATACAAATCTATTACTTGGTACATTTTCACTGAGAATACAGTTTCACTGTAACATATCTATATATTTACTACAATAATTCCAATCAAAACGTGTGTTAATCACTACAAAAGTGTTGACTGTAAGCTCTAAGCAAAACGATATTATAATTAAACAAAAAAGCACAAATTATTTGGAATTATTTCAATTACAGATATTTTATAAAGGTTGGTACTGGTTTCGCTTATTGCAAGCATTTTCACAACCAATTAATGAAAAGAGATTTATTTGGCATAATAGATTCTAATCAAACGTTTTACATCACTATATTATGCAAATTATTAGGTTTACGAATACATTGACAAATTTTGCATTTATTAGGTATATCTGCACTGTAGATACTCTACAGTGCAGATAAGGATCAAACATGAAACCTTTAAAACTTCTCCCATGGTCCAATAGCTGGCTACGCGTTTCCGAGAAATAACAGGCCATGGCTTAAGTCCCAACCTATGTTATGCTTAGAAATACGGTAGAACTAAATGCTTTGATATGTTTATCTTAGGATTCAAGCCATGGGCTTTGTTTTCGAAGCATAATGTAACTATAGGATGCGTGATAAAATAAAAGCACATTTTTGAATGGATTTTTTACGATCAAGACCTGTTACGCTCATCGCGCATATTATCAACTTATAATTACCACAAGCTATTCTACCATGTATTTTCAGTGAACATCTTAATAGTGATTCATGATAAAAGGTTACTTTTAGAACCTGAGAATTAAAATTTAGAACTATGAAATAAGTTTAAATACTATTTTAAATAACTATTAAAGCTCGTAGAATAAATTTTCTAAAAATATACTTTCAAAAACAGCTGTCATATTATAACACTCGCAATCCGATAGATAAACCTTTAAGAGCAGTGGCGTAACGTCGCGAGGGACAACAAGCAAACAATGCGAGGAAACACACACAGGGGGCGCGATGGATCAAGTGGCCTTCCACTCTCAACCCCCTCGCCGATAAAGAATACCCGCTTCCACCCCCAGACGGCTCTATTTGCCGATACTTAAGGCCGCGACTCTTCAAGATTAAATTTAACAACAAACAGTGCGTCGAAACCACCCCCTTTGCTAATACGTACGTTAAAATGGGCTGCCGTGTTTTTAAAATGTTTACAGTTAAAAAGAAAAGTGCATCAATCAATCTTTAAGCATCTTTGTGGAAAAGAATTTATTTGCAACTCGCGGCAGTATAAAATAATTAAACATTTTTAGTACTTATTTCACATCAAATTAATTAGATCATGACAGGTTTTCCGAGGGAACATTTGCAGGTTCTAAAAGTAAGCCTTTATCACTTTTAAGATGGTAAGAATGGCGAATAATATAAGGTAGAATAGCTTACTTTTCTTACAATGGATTAATTAAAATCAGGACTGGTTTCGCTCATAGCGAGCATTATCATTTTATTAGAATTATTAATTAATTTAATGCCATTCCACCGAGTATTGACAGTGAACACCTTAAAGGTGATCTTTCTTTCAAATAGCGTTAAGAAGGATGTATGAGTTTCGTGCACTTTTAATAGCTAAAAAAAGCACTAAACAGAAATCTTAAATATATTTTTTCAGTCAAAATATGCAAAAACTAAGCAATCCGTTCAATACCATTATAGTTTATAAATTAATAGAGTTCGGCCGCGTAACAGCTTGAAAACAACCGCGCATTAGTCCTAGGATGGCGCGCACACACGGCGTGATATTGCTTAAACTATCTCAAACGGTTGTCAAAACTGAGAAGCCTAAATTAATAAAACATGTTAATAACATTTGATTTTAATCCATGCCCGCTCCAATATCCAAAAAAATCAGCAGAATATTCTCGATGTTTGAAACTTAGCCGTGCATCTGTTGGATTGGACTGCTGATCCTTGAAATTTTGCGTGCAGGTAACCTTTTGGATTAGAGGTAAATTGTTTAAACAGTGATAAAATTTAAGTAAGAAATTAAGATATTTATAATATCATAATGTATGACCTGAAAGTGTGTACATTTAATGATTTATTTGATAACTATTCGCTCAATGCGGACTGACAACATATTAAAAAGCAACATTTCGTAGTGGAAATAAATATTTTGATAAGAATTCTACTAGTTTTAATTGACTTCAGACTTAGAGATAACTTAGAGATAGGTTCGCTCTCAAATATTATTCGCATTTTTTCAAACGATTTTTTGTGAGATTCGCATGGTTTAGGTGAAGAAATAAAAATAAGTTATTATATATCAATAAGATCCCAGTGAACAGTTTTTAACCTGCCTACCTTCCATTATTCTGTTATATTTATTTTTCTAGCTGTAGACTCGCGAGCTTATACTTAGTGGGGTGGTGTGTTTTTTTAACTCCTGTAGCAGGGGTTAAAAAAGCGCGCTTGAAACTTTATCCGAAGCATTATTTGATCACAGTATTCTCAGATAATTTAAGAGGGAAATAAAGCCTTTATAGAAACGAGAATTATGTCTCATATTCATCGATATCACTTTGAAATCTGTGCGCATTAAAAGTGAACGAATGTTATCGATGGGTTAGCCGAATATTTTCGAAATAGACTTATCCGGTTTAGTTACCATAGTATAATTAAAGCTGTAATAAAAAAATAAACATAATAAAGATGCAACAATACTAATATTGGTGCAATGTTTTTCTTTATTAACTACATATATTCAACAACTTTACTGAAACAAAATTTGCTTTTGTTTTTGCGAAGATGCTTTTGAAAGAAGTTATTTTTAATCTTATATATAAAACCGAAACGGCGTATGTATGTATGTGGGTCTGTAATTCCCTTTTGCATTGTTGTTGCAAGTTCAAACAAACGAATTCATTTCGCTCGCGAAAGTTTCGACGGTAAATTTGTTTCGTTATCAATGTGTGTGTAGAGACTCCAATTACTCGAGTATCGAGTAGTACATTTTACAAAATACTCGAGTGCTCGAGTAGTTTCATATGAACCAAAATATCTTATATATAAAACCGAAACGGCGTATGTATGTCTGTGGGTCTGTAATTCCCTTTTGCATTGTTGGTCATTAAGTTGCCAGTTGTTTCAACTTGGCCCGTCTGAATTTACGCGCCGAGGTGAACATAACCCCAAACTAGTCCGAGCGAAGCCGGGTTGGAATACTAGTTATACATTAAAATAAACTTGCACAAAGTTGCCGAATTCATCGAAACTATATTCAGGTTAAGTAAATCGTATCCAAACTAAATATGAAGTTGATTCTTTCTACTCGATATCAAGTGGTTAATCGCCTAAAATACCTAGATTGGCACATTGTTATTTTAAAAAATATATCCAAAAGTATTGATGTATGTGATGATTTCTTTTACATGCTCATTATCCGACTCTAAACATATACGTACATACGATTCTACACATATGTCTATACTGTAGACAGATCGCTATCATTTTATTATCCTATTATTAGAGAGCAAATGCTGGCATTGGGCGCAGTATTTAATGATATTTATAAAAAGTCGGTTTACGGACGATAGTTTAACGTGACAACGTCATAAGAAAACATTGATGAAATGATTGCATACTTTTATGAATAAAATGGAATCATTTTTATTGAATTATCATTATTTTGTATGGATACGATATTTTGTATATTTGTTATACGTTAATCAGATTTTTAATATGCAAGAATTAATTACCTTTATTGCCGCAATTGTTGTTGTAATATAAACAATGAAAGCCACATTAACATTTCACTTTACTTTATAAACAGTTGTAAACAGATCACGTGTAGGTACTGTAGGTGTATAAGTTGTGTGCTGCCGCTGTCTCTTTTCTACTCAGACGCATCGACCAATCGAGTGGAAGAGAGATAGATGCGGCACAATCCGAACGGTAGGCCGATCGTGCCTCTCTATCGCTTATCCGCGCTCTCGCTCGCACGCTTGCCTTCGGCGTAACGCGACAAACGGGACAATGAGTCATGTTTTTTTGTGCGTGCAGCGGGCGTTCATCGATTTATAAGACGTTGTCACGTCAAAAAGTAATATTCAATAATTCTTTTTCACCATGCGCCATAATTTAGTAGGAAAAACTAGAATTAGTTTTAAAATAGAATGAGGAATACAACAATTCGCCTAAATCGGACATTTATTCAAACAACTGATATAATCGAGTGAGATATACGTCCTGTCAAATGATATACATTAAAACAACTGAAAGCCCGTTGAATTTGTTTAATTATTTTTTCGGAATAACTCGATTTTTTCAAGTGTTTCAAGCTCGAATGTTTTGTAAACTGAATTTTACAATTACAATAATATATTTAAACAAGTACAACACAAGTATCTGTTCGGCGGATTTTCGCGAGAAAGGCGTCGCGGATAAAGCTCGCGGGGGTGGTTTTGATCGGAAAGTGTTTTAACAGTAATCTGCCGCGAACAGCGAGGATCAAAGAACCACCACCTCCTCAACTTTCCCCCCAAAAAACAGAGGTGGTGCGTTAAGATTATTATCACAACGAGATTACTTTGGTAAAGAACACAGTGGCGTAAATCCGATGGAAGGGTACGGTTTTCTGAAGCATACTGTAATCTATGTTTTTCTGTGTATCACACATGTATTCTTCTTTTTATTTAGGTGTTTTACCAATGTGTTTGAAAGTTACGGTATAGCCAGGTTACTGTTGCATTTGATTCTTTCTGTTTTCCTTTAACTATATGTAGCTCAAAGCATTTTCTTTGACGATATTATTCTCGTAGCATTGATGTAGTGATACGCCTTTTTCATGACATTTCATAATTATCATTGTACTGCAATTGATGTTCTAACCAGGGCTGTGGAGTCGGGAGTCGTGGGGTCGGAGGTTTTTGGTCGGAGTCGTCGCGGGGCCTTTGCCGGAATCGGAAATTTTTAACAGTTTGAACTTTTTATTTTTGCATATTATATGTCAAATTTGGCTATTGGCCGGATCGATAGGGTTGATATTTGATTGAATTCACATAATTAGGAAAATTAGGAAAAAAAAGTGACCATATTAAACTTATTTTAGTCGGAGTCTGAGTCGTGTTTTTGGTCAATGTTGGAGTTGGAGTCGGAGTCGAATTTTTTTTTACCAACTCCACAGCCCTGGTTCTCACTCATCCTCGTATCAATTCATATAATTGATATTAAATACAGCATTTTATATTAAAAGTGAGATATCGGCTAGTTGAATTATTTGAATACATTAACTCAGTCGCTCAACCTGTTTAGTTATAGAAAAGATAAGGGCTAAGGCATGACTAGTGTTAAACTAGACTTTCTATGGATCTATCTTAATAGTAAGAAAACGTAAAACAACTGTTCAGTTGGGGTAATGTTGACTCTTTCAATCCATTCTTTTTATATATGCAGTACATAGTCAATATATATGTAATATAATCTTTTTTTTCACATTTCATCATTTTTTTACTGTTCAAGTTTTTATTCCTTTGTTAGTGCTCAACCAAAAAAACCTGGATGTCTTTAAGCAAAAATTACACATGCTAGTGTCTTTCTAGGAATTTAATTTATGTGACCGAAAGTTTTAAGATAAAATCGTTACCGATAACACACGGTAACGGCGACAATTAATATTTATTTGTTATTTTAAATGTTTTTTCAATAGATAACTAATATTTCAATAGGATAATTATATTTATCCGACCAATTTCCCCGCGATTAAGAAATCTTATTTATTTGGTGATTAATTAGTTATTATCATCTTCTTAAGCGACGAGCTAAACGTACATATATGTATATAGCTTTTCACATGATACTAATATCTATTTATTTTAAATGGTTGACCCGTATATTTTTTTCTTTTAAAACTAGTTTTGTACTGGGAAAATCGACGTGTTCAGTTACCCGATACGATGATTGAAATATATTTATATTATATATTAAAATAAATAATGTATCGTGTAATATATTCGTAACGGTTAGCGCGGTAGGGCAATACTTAAGACGCCCTTTTACCATATAATCGCGTCAAATCATCGATTCATTTAGCCTTTTGAAATATTCCCTCCCTTATTCAAATACATAAAGCAAAGCAAGTTGACAAAATTAAAATTCTGTCAGATTTGTAAGATCTAAAATCAATACTAGCTTCATCGTGGGGCTCGTAAAATGCGCTTTAAAATAATAAATTAAAACATTAAAAATAATTTTGAATTCAATTAATACAGGTATTGATGTATTAATCGGCGTTTGCAATCCCTAGACACAAATATATATATATATACTTATTAGTCCAAACCCGTGCACAGTTAAAGATATTCGTTCACCCGAGGACATTCACCACTCGAATACACAATCTGTCTGTGTTGTCTAAAACTCACTCCAACACCGTTCCAATCCTAAAAACGAAACGTAGCGACAGCGATTAGCTAATCAGTAATTCTTTCGTAGTCCTACCCTTTTCATCTCTATTTCTGCCAGTTCTCGTAGGACACCTATGTTGAGATAATTTTTATAAGTCCATATGCCCTACTCTGGGAATTGATTTAATTAAAAATCTCATTTCACTTATTCAATCATTTATTATACTGTCCGACCGTTCAGAATGTTTTTTTATTTATAATTACATATTAATATACACTTAGTTAGCTTAATACTGGCGTGTGAAAATATGAAAAAAAACAAATACTCGATTTCTTACTTCGCACCCTTTATATAACTCATACCCGCTTTTTGCGTATTTCAATGAACTTGAAGATATTGTTTCATTTGACAATACAGTCTCATAAATAAAATTCTTATTGTGCTTTTTTCTTTGATATTTATAAAATATTACATCAAGGGTATCTGAAGCTGCCAGTAACTCTTTTTAAATACAATAAAGTGTATTAGCTTAGCTAAATATACTGGCGTAGAAGAGGAACACAGTATATCTTCTCATATATTCTAACACCCGATGCTTTATTGAAAAATATAGTACTAAGTGTAACAAATTGTATTTATGCATTTCTTGATTTGATAGAAAATCTGGGTTTATTGCGTGGTAATAAACGTTAAAAATATCGTGATTAGATTTAGGTAAAACTGCATTAGCCTTCTGTAATTGCCTGAGCAATGGTGACGGATTTATGTTTGACCATAGTATGTTTGTAAAAAAAACACATTGCTGTCTTTTACAGAATTATTATGTTGGTCACCACTGCTTACATTATTTCCAATTAAAGGGTTTAACCCAGCCCCTATCTGATTGATTGCATCTCATTAGTTAATATTTTATAATGCTTACGTCATTAGTAGTATAATTATTGGTTTGCTTTGTTTTGATTCTATAACCCCATGCTTCCTGTAATAAAGGAAAAATCCCAAACTCCTTTTGTAATTTTATCATTTTAAAATATTTGAATCAATCTTGCTTCATTACGTAAGCAAACTTTGCGATAGTAAGTCCGAAGATGCCTCTGAAAGAGGCGAAACACTTGTCACAGTTAGTAGCACAATACGTGGAAATTTATTTTCAATTTTATACTATTTTTCAATCTTGTTGACCACGCCCAAATGGGTAAAATATCAGCTCTCATTACTGGATTTAATTAAGCAAATCACATAATCCAAATGAGTGGTGAAGTCGTTCTTTATAACTTATACTCGAGGTTTAAATCCACGTATCTAAGAAATGTGTTTTATTTGACAAATGAAATTCGAATAGGTAATGTGCTTTTTTAAAAAAGGACTGTCGCATTCGAGTTTAATAGCCGTCTCACCCCTAAACGTATGAAATAAAAAAGCTTTTGATGTTGCATTATATTATACATGTGCCCTGTAGCAAATTGGGGTTGAACTATTGCGCAGTTTTATCAAGAGTCTTCAAATAAACGAATGTTCCGATTCATTAACTTTGTCGATTGAAATGGCCTTAGCCTTTAAACAAATGTTTTTGATATGTAACTTCTTTTGAATGTCGTGATTTTAAGCCACTAGGAATAGTATTATTAAAAATGTTGTCACATTTGTGAACATGATATCTTTTTGTTTTCAGTTTATATTGAAAAAACCTTTTTTACAATGTCATTCATACATACTTTAATATAATAAATGGAACGTTTTATTTAGATTTCTGTAAACTAAAAAAAAACTTGTATAAAGAAGCGCTTATAATCTTAAAATTAATAAATTGATACATGGAATGAAAATTACTTACAATTTGCAGATCCATATTTTTTTGTGCTTAACGAAATTTCAATATCAAATTTGAATTTTGTACTTTGCCATTATTTTTGACGCCAACGACCCGGGTTTCGCATTTCAGCATCTTTCACGAAATTTAAACGATTCAATTTTTATATACATATTATATTTTTCTCAAACTTACAATACATTTGCACGCTTCTGCGCGATATACGATGTAGAGCATGGAAGAGAGAAAGTGTGTGAGAGATGAAGTGTTAAACTAATTTTGACAGGTGGCTCTGACAACTGATGTATAACATTACACCATAAACTACAACGAGTCATTTGAATTACATATATGGGTTACAGTAAAGCACAACACAACTATCGCGCATTATGAACGATGCAAGACAGAGTTTATGTGTGTGAACGTTGAGCCGTTGTTGACAGGTGGCACTGAAATATAATATTACCAGTTATTTAAAAATGAACAATCGGTAATTGTAGCCAAACAGTAATACCTTTGTTATCATTGAATGTTCGGGATTCAAGAACTGACAGTCTCAATATCAAATATAAATTTCTTCTCTTTTATTCTTTCTCCCATTTTTTTTAATATTTGTTACTTGAGTAATCTTAAGTGTTTTTTTTTGAAAGTATATCTCAAGACAATGAATTTTTATTCCAATTATTATCGTCTGTGTATAATAAATCTACCTTATAAAATTGTACATTCAAAAAACCAAAACTCAAGTATGTATCGGTTCTATACCGTTGATATTAAAATAAAACAGACAATACAACGTTTAAGGTTCTCGTGGGTACAAAGTATCCATGACATTTGAAGAAGTGACCTCTAAAATAATGGTAATATACCCTATCAATTAAAAGTTATACTTTTGTTAGGAAGTTGGTATTTAAATGCACATCGATTTTTAAGTGGTTCTCACCCATGATGTTTTGTCTTTAGAGCTTTTTTGTAAAAGCTCCCCTAAGTAAATCAAAATCTTGTATTGATTTGATGTAAAGTTTCTTTTACTGCTGAATAGTCAATTGACGTGTATTTTATTACTTACTTGCAAAAATTTGTAAATCTTAAATATTGAAACCGCTACTGCAGAGTACTTCACATTATATTCCCAATTATTCACACCACTAAAAAAACATTTACAAATTACTTTGTACAGTTGATCGACAATTGTCGTAGGTAATATTTTTGTTATTTTGGTTTTTAATTTTACAGTTAACTGTTATTTGGAAGGGTCTTGAAAATTTCTGGTATCAACAGGCTACAAAAACTTTTAGTAAAGCTGCCGGTTTTAACTTCTTTCCCTTCGTATTTGATAAAGGACCCCTACTGCCACTTTATATTAAATATCAGTGATACAATTTGTAACCTTTTGGTATTCTTAAATCATAGTTGTTTATACATTTTGCAAAAACAAATTCAAAAGATTTTCATTGACCAGCTTCATCGCAATTAAATAAAAAGACAATAAGTCGGATTATTATAGTCGCTACAAATTGCCAGGATTCCTTCACTGCCCATACGCGATAAGTTAACGTTATTTTATCTCAAAGACATCTTTATTGTTAAGCGGACACGTCGTCTTTTTCATGCGTGACTTAAAATATAAATAATTATAGGAAAACTATCGATTTTAGTATATGTATATTTTTTGGAAATATTATAAAACATTTCTTTAATGCAATCTATGCCAATAAAGCCATAACACTGGGGTCATTTTTAAACCCCCTTTCGGAAGACGCGTTCTTTATTTTATTTTTTTTGTATTTTAGTTTTAAAACTATTTTTTTTCGTAGAACCAAAACACATTACTACTTCTTCATTATGATAATATCAGAATACGGTGAGAAAAATAACAATTTGTTGGGCTAGTTCTGACGCCGGCGTAATCCGAAATAGCTATCAACAAATACATGAAATAATTTCTGTAGAATTTAAATACATTGTTATTTGTCTCGCCGTATCATAATGGAGTTCTGCCAAGTTAATGCCAACTCAATCAATAAGCTTATATCAGAATCTTATAAATAAATATTCAAAAAATCCTTCAATTCTTCAGTGGCGATATAAATGTATTTTTCATATGAGCTGAGTTTCTTCTGCAGTTTTCTATGCCAAACTAATTAAAGTGCCTGAAGGAAAATGGCGTAACAAACTCTCACGGCACGTTGAATAATGAAGTATTTTCATTATACTCTGTGAAACTCAGATGCAGGTAGTCGAGGAGACTTTTTTGCGCTGAGCAAATCCAATTTCTGCTCTCTGTTCCGGTAACAAAAGTTCCCCATCCGCTCTGGAGATATTCCTAACTAAGTTAACTCTCATAGAAGCGAGGACCTGGTGTTAAATCAGGCAAAAAATTAACTCTTGCAAACGGAGAATCTGCTTAAGAAGTTGAATATTTTTTTTATTTGTTTTTCTTTTTATTTTGTCGCTCTTTTCGGGCGCCTCTGTGTTTGCTTTGTTTCGACGATTGCACCGTGTATCAGAAGCTTTGACAGCTTACTACTATCTATTAATATATAAAACATTTTTTTTTAATTACAATCATTATCATAAGACAAATTCAACGGGAAACTTGTTATAAACAAATGTATTGCGTTATTAATGAAAGTCACCAAACATACATGGTTTAATT
This sequence comes from Himalopsyche kuldschensis, assembly GCA_028554975.1. NCBI lineage: Eukaryota > Metazoa > Arthropoda > Insecta > Trichoptera > Rhyacophilidae > Himalopsyche > Himalopsyche kuldschensis. The sequence goes on along the minus strand of JAHFWI010000010.1, from coordinate 18,513,258 downwards.
TTATCGTTTTTTTCATTATCTTTGCATTTTTAAAAGTGGCCATAAAAGGGTTGAATAAAGGAATAACAAGTTGTAAGTTAAGCGTTTACTGTACACCAGTGGTTGTCACGCGTGGCTACCAGAAGATTTTGCTGCGGCCACCTACAACTTCAAAGTAAATATATTGACGGTTTTTACAAATTAATTTGACAACGAATTATTTAGTATGCATTATTATATTGTGCATCAAGAAGTGATAGTTGGAAATACTGTTATTAAATGCATGAAATATATAGAATTAACGAACTAAGAAAAGTATTAAATGCAACCAATACCAACAGTACATTGACAACACGTTTTGGTATATTTGACGCGGGGAATAGACGTTTTCGTAGGACCGCTTTTGTAGAAAATGCGGCCTCAGTGACATTTTACATGAGAACCACTGCTTTACACTCGTTTCCATGGATAGAAAAATATAGATGGAAAATTCTTAATATCTCCCCAAGATTCAATGAATAAGCGTTTCTTTTCCAAGTTAAGAGCCCTTCAGTGCAACATCGGATAGGAAAAAGCTTTTTCGAAAGACTATATATTTTTATTAAATACACTGAAACGGGTAAAAAATATTCCGGTATGGATGAATATATTTATCGGAGTACTTTCGTATAAAATTTGCTAACCGGTGCGGTGCTACTTCCTATGGGATCACGGGACAAAATCTCGCTCAGCTGCTTATTGTATTTCTTATTCCTAAGCTGGCATTACTAAAGCAACCATGCGATAGTCTGATGATGATGATGCATCTGAAAGAAGTCAAACACGTGTTAATAATATTCACAGAATACATTTTTTTTATATATAACAATGATCTTTCACAAAGTTGCCATGAATATCAGATGGATCAATAATTCGTAATTTATTTTTGCTTCAAACATATTTAATTCACGATCCAAAAGAATTATACAGCCACGATCAAAAGTCGTGCGCGATAGCTGCACAAAATAATATTATTAAAATATCACTTTTCATGTGTTTACTGTCAATATTTGTTGGAATGACATTATAATAAAAATAATAAAACATTTTTAGCTCTTATTCCACAATGAATGTATTAAAATCAGGACCGGTGTCGCACATCACGAGAATTATCAACTGATGATAATAATAAGATACAATATTCAGTTGATAATTCTCACGGTGAGCGAAACCGGTTCTAATCTTATAATAATATATTACACGTTAATAAATTATATCGTATCGAATATTATATTGAATTTCAGTCATTATTTTTAGGCCGATCGGCAGCTATTTTGCAATTTAGAGGGATATAAACTACAAGTCGAGGGGGAGTCCAAAGGATTTCCATCTAACCCAATAATAAAATAATCAGTGTTACTGGATTATGGCTTCCCCTTTTTGTTTGGTTGTATTTTGCTCTCAACAATGTGATTTTGCCAACGTCATAAATTACTTTAGTTTAATGTATAATGTTGTAAATAAATTTAAATCGTTCCAAATATAAATTTAATTAATTAATACAATCGAAAGAAAGTGTTCTTTTTTTTTAAAAAAAGAACACATTTTAAAATGGGTTATATGTACCAACATACTAGCCAAATTTTTGAGTGCCGATTTGAATCAAGCTTGTGATATACAGAACACAACAAAAGTCCAATGAAAATATATTTTTTATTGTAGTAAATATATTTCTCACTTGTTAGGTGTTAATGGTCAACTATCGGTAGAAAGGCATTATAGAATACTATGCCAACTTATATTTTGATAAAGATCAGGACCGGTTTCGCGTCCAGTGTTGTGTCAAATCAACGATAAAATTCCTCCACCCCTAATTCAAAGCACCTAATTCAAACAATTCAGGGATAAGCATCAAAATCACAAAGCATCGAATTGTAACAAATAAGAAGCATGCATAGTTGTATATAGATTCGCTCTCTTAACGGTGACACATCTTATCGATATGAAGCAAAAACAAATAGGATTTACTAACTTGCGAACTTGTTAAGTTTTTAGAAAGATTTGCCATGTAATATGGCCCTTGTAATTTTTACTGCTAGATTGAAAAGTTTTTTGGGCGCTTCAGACTACATTTGTGTCTCCAAAAATCTCCACGCGCCGAATCCCGCCCAAGCAAACTTTCCCGACGTCAATCCGCCCACGGCTCCCTATCTCATTTCCCGCCGCATAAACGACTCGTTACCAACGACATTCGTCGAATGAGTCGAAAACACCGCCCTGGAAAAAAGCGGTGCATATTTTTCAGTCACAGCATTTGACCCTTTATGCCTTGAAACAGCTGATATGCGTTTTCCAATCTTAACAAGAAATTGTGACGTTTTTTTTTCAGTTAAAGTTTAATCTGACTTTTTTTATTTTATCTTTTCATTCAACAGTGCTTGTAATAACTTTATTAATATAATTTATCGCGAATTTGAATCGTTTGAATTTTGTTCTTTCCTATGCGTTTCATCGCTTATGACCTTGTTTTCACTTTTTGTTATCTTCTGGCATTTCAAGTGCTTGTTGTAGAATGCACTAAAAAGAGTGACGCTATGAGAATGTTCTGAATGACGCCGACAAAAAAAAGATTGCCAGAGTTCGAAAATTTTAAATTCCCTAATCTGATATAATTAGGTAGACTGAATGCGTGGGCTAAGTGCGGTAGGTGGATGTCAGAGGGGAGAATATTTATTTAGTATCAATGGCTGCCGCAAACTCGAGCGAACTGTTAAAGAAGTCAGAGTGTACGACTTAACTTCGTTGGCATTTTCATGCTATAAGCTGGTAATTAACATTAAAAACACCGAAATAATTAATTATTTATCCAATCTATTGAAACTCATTATCATCAAAATATTTGCTAATTCATCCAGATTGAGATGTTAGCAAATGAATTGAGTGACTAACTTGTATTCGTATATGAGCCCCTGAGAATTGAAATGAGCCAAATGATATGTTGTTATGAAATTTTTTAGACTTGCCTCACTTCACCTTTCAGGGGCTCATATATAAGCGTGGCAAACTAACGATGAAAAAGGTGTCGTAAGCGATAAAATTCGTGGTAAAGTCCAAAATTCAAACGATTCAAGTAAGAGTTCTGCCACAGAACTTTTGTGTATAAAATTTAAGTTTATAAATTAAAAATATCAATGATTTCAATCAATGGGAATGTTAATCAACGAGATAGAAGTGTGTAGAACAGTACGACGTATGACTCTGTAAGCTCGTTAAATTGATCTTTATCACTTTGCGAAAGGGTTAAACCCACACAGGGCATTTATGTATGTCCGTCGATTATTTTGGTTTCGCAACCCCAATTGAATTTGCAGCACAAAAGCAATGCATCTCCAAACAGGAATGACGTATTTGCGTAACAATGCACCTAATAAAATAAAATAGTGCATTTCAAGAGAGATGACATCTTTTTCTACACATGTTTATTTTCATAAAATATTTGTATGGAAGAAAGAAGTGTAAGATTAGCAAGTAGATTTTTCGGTATATTAATCTAGGGGTGGTGATAATTTAATATTCTACAATTTGATCTTAAAATTTGAAACAACATGGATTATTCTACGTATTGTGTAACTGTTCGTGACACGTATTTCGCCTCTTTCAGAGCCATCTTCAGAATAGTATCGCAAAGGTTGATTACGTAATATTATGTTGAGTATCCGAAGTGGAATTTTTTTGTTCGACTTATTGTATAAAAAATAGTGAGACTTGTTTCACTGTGTTAGGAAGTATCTTCAAGCTTGAAATTGATTCTATTTTGTATGTGATAAATTAAAAAAGGTTGACATTTTGTTGTAACTTTCAACTACGTACGTGGAACATATTTTTTATTATAATAAACTTTCACAAAGCTACCGCTGAATTCATCGAAAATACAAATACAGAGGTAAGCAGTTAGCAACAACTAGTTTTTTCTGCTCCGTCTATCCTTAAGCTCTCATAAGAATAGTTAATGAGCAACTGGACAACCAATTCTTGTAAAAAACATTCATAATAATTATATTTGATAGAAATTTAAAGTATATATAATTTAGTACGTAAGATCATTTTAAAGTGAATACATATATATATATTGCAGTGAATTTTTACTAGTTAAAGCTTATCAATCAACTCGGAAACTAAAGTGAAAAAAAATACTTCCTGATACAAAGCTGCATGTCTGATATCAGCAAATTATTAAACCCACAGTTTTTGAAAACATATTTGAATATGCTATACTTTAAGCGTTAGATTTATATTTACATCTATGTACTTTCTGAACCTCTACGACAAATATGCGTAGCTGTTGTAGCTCTTCGTAGAGGATTTAGCGGCGTAGATAAATGGCCGGCTCAGTCTGTGGAATAATTCGTGCAAATTGCTTTACGGCTATGATAAGTTGAAACCAAATGAAAGAACACCGTCACCACAATATTCATATTAAACCAATATTATAAACTTTACCCACTCTATCATATATTTATTAGAAGGACAACTATAACACTTTCAAATGAGTTCGTTTTTCTTTTGAAATGTTTATAAATCGTATATAAACGTCTCAGTGAGCTATGGCTGATCTTTCTAGGTTCTTAATGGATCGTTTGAAATTTAGACTTTTTAATTAAAGATTACTTATAAGGTGTTCACAGTCAATACTTGGTGGAATGGCATTATAATAAAAATAATAACACATTTTTAGTGCTTATTTCACATTAAATTTATTGGATCACGACCGGTTTCACTCATGACAAGCATTATCAACTGAGATGAATATAAACTAAAAATAAAAATACATTATTAGGTCGATCGATATTTACAGAATAATGAATTAGATAGAATCAATAAAACATATTGTCATTCCCGCATACCATCTTCTATGTCACGTTTTTGGTCAAAACAAGTTATATGCACTATTGGGTGTGACACAATATTTCTAAATATTTAATTTCCTAAATATACTGATTTCCAATAAATCCTATGTGCCGACATTCATATTTGTGGAACAAAAAATAACCTAAGTGACAACGCACAACATGGGAAATGTTTTCCGAACACGTTATCGGCTTTATTAATCGAGCACAATAAGACCTATGTGCAAAATTCGTGATTAGTTTCAAATGAGTTTGTTTTCCTTTTCAAATTTTTACTAATCGTATACGAACATCTCAGCGAATTAATTTACATCTTAATTCTCATCATAAGTACTTAAAGTGTTTCTATATTTAAAGATTAAGAAAGAATTTCCTTGATTGAATATTAATATGTAATTTGAATCGTTTGAGTTTTTTCGCTTACAATCCTGATTTCGCTTTCATTAAGAACAAAACAATCAGCACATGTTCATTAGTGAATTTTCAATGCACGAATATGCCAAAAGGCTAAACCCGGAATGTAAGCGACAAGACAGTCGGCCCCTGTGGTCTAGTGGCAAGAGCTTTGTCCTAGCACTCGGGGGGCCCGGGTTCAATCCCCGGCAAGGTTAGATTTCATTTAAAAAAAAAGATCTTGGGCTGGGTGTTATGTTATTTATCGTTGATTTTGTGCACAACTGATACATTATTTACCATCGAGTTAATCTCGTGTGACTTTCACAACTCAGAATATTTGGCGCATTGGCGCAAGCTGTAATGCCAAATATTTTTTTTTTAAATAAAAAAAAAATATAAATATAAAATATAAGACTTATGGTATAGTATAAAATTCAAACGATTCTTATGTGATAAAGATATTTGAAGTCAAACAAAATTAATTCAGCTTTATTTAAAGTGAAAATCATTGTATAAAATACTGAACACCCTGTGACAAAATAATATCAAATGCCCCACGGCGACCGCAGTATACACTGTACCGGAACTAACATTGTAAAATATAATTCTGTCTTCAAAAAGAGATCGATTAACATTCATTTTGAACGAAAGATGTCGATGATTTCTCTAATATTAATAACACAACACGTCTCTCAATAAATAATACACAGCTATGACATTTCAAACAACATTGACAATAAGAGAATAGTTGTATGAAATCAGAGTATTCTTTAAAATAATATTTTATTTATGTAGTAACCTTAGCTGTGTATAAAATAATTTTACGAATTTCGACTGATTAAATTTCAATATCAAAGTTGAAACGCTTGAATTTTGTACTTTTCCATGAGTTTTGCCGCTAACGAGTCGGGTTTCGCCTTTCGGCATCTTCAGGCATTACAAGTAAATATATTTATCGTAATGCCTTATAATTAGTCTCTACGATACTACATTGAAAATACCTGATAATTATAATTGAACCACAAAATTCATTGAAACTCATTAAAATCAAAACTTTCACTAATTCATCTAGATTACGTTATTAACAATTAAACTTAACAATCCACTTCCATTTCTATAAACAAACGATACAAAATGTATACCACGCGTCAGTACAAGTGCATTCATGCACCTGAAATGCCTGAAGATGCCGATTGGCGAAACCCGGATCGCTAGCGAAAAGCTTGCGGAAAATCGATAGCGAAGCTTTTTTAAAATTGAATTATTATACATATATATGTTACAGTAAAACTGTATTCTCTTTGAAAATATATTCTTCTCTAAGCTATCATTGAAATCAAATTTGACCGCCCTATCTTCAGCCCAATGTTTGTCTGTGTTTTTCTTTGGTTCACTTTTTATGAAAGGGACTAATTGCTTATTTTGTTTTATTGAAGCAAACCAAAATTTTAGGCCAGAAAATCATCGACTTGGGCCAATAATTTCAATGATCGTGACCAGTGAAATTATGCTGTAATACAAATCTATTACTTGATACATTTTCACTGAGAATACAGTTTCACTGTAACATATATACATTCAACTTTAATATACCAGTGTTGTTAAAATAGCTCACTTTTCTTCAAGGCAGTCATACAACCATTGGTTATTAGGACCCACGGTCATGTAAAACGTACTCCAATTTATTTATTTATGGTATGCTTTGGAGATTCTGCGGAGCGAGAAGATATCTGTTTTATCATATTATCTTATAGTAATAGATACAAAACTTGATTAGCTTTTGATGATGACTTTCGTACGAAAGCAAATAGGTACCAAAATGAGTAAGTATCCTATAAAATCTTCATAATAGGGTAAATTGTTTTTTAATTTAGGATGTTCAAATAAGATTTTTTAATGGCTTATTATAAAATTTGAATCGTTCTCATGTATAATATTTTTTCAGTTGTTTTAATTTTTTATTTATGAACGATACAAACTAATTACTTACCGTAAATTCGATTGACTCGATTGTTAACTTTTAAGGTGTTCACTGTCAATCAGGGCTGTGGAGTCGGTAAAAAAAGTCCGACTCCAACTCCGACTCCAGCATTTACCAAAACCACGACTCCGACTAAAAAAAGGTTAATATCGTCACTTTTTTCCCTTAATTTTCCTATTTATGTGTATTCAATTAAATACCAACCCTATCAATGCGGCCTAAAGCCAAATTTGACATATTAAATGCAAAAATACAAAGTTCAAACTTTTCAAAATTTCCGACTCCAGCCAAAAAGCTCCGACTCCACACGCCTACTGTCAATACTTGGTGGAATGGCATTATAATAAAACATTTTTACTACTTATTCCACATAAACTATATTGGATCAGGACCGGTTTCGCTCATGGCGAGCATTGTCAACTGTTGTTCATTTGTGATTGTTCATCGGTTGACAATGCTGCAATGACTTGATTGTGTCTAAAATATTGTCATCCGAAAGCACTTCAATAAACACAAAAACTACCTTTCTTTGATGACGCATTGCAACGCTTGCCAGGTACCGACTAGTAACTGATAAAAACAACTAGCAACACTTTTATAATACCAAATCTTTCCCACCCCTATTTGTTGTAATTATATCATCAGCAGACTTCATGTCTGGCGTGGAACTATTTCGCCGATTTTGCCAAAAGATAATCACACGAGGTTAGCCTTATTTATCGCTTTCGATAGATATCTTACCTCGCACCTGATAAAAGCGATAAACCTGGAACAAACACCTCGCGGAATTACAGACTGCGTGTCTGAAAGCTCTAAAATGCTTCGAGTATGTGAATTGAGATATCTAACAGGAGGCTAGATAATACAAAGTGGATTGTTAGCATGGTGTTAAGTCGTTATTGTAGTCATTACAATGAAATATTTCTATAAAACAGGCAATTATTTTTTACAAATATACTGTATTTGAGCAATAAAAATGAGGTATTAGAGAGAACAAAGGTATGAAATATTTCTACAAAACAGGCAATTATTTTTTTTAATTTTACAAATATACTGTATTTGAGCAATAAAAATTAGGTATTAGAGAGAGCTTATTTCAACACAGGCTAGTCTCAGAGAATTGCTTTTTTATCTGCTAGAATATACAATATGTACGGATAAGTAAATACTTATATACACGAATTAAGATGAGTTTTCATTTGTGCACTTTATACGACATACGAGTACCGTGTCAGTAGTGACAAAACTCATAGAAATTCCTATTCCCGATCAGGCTTTTCCATGATATAAGCTGGTAACTATTTTTACAGATATCATCTTTAAAATACCTGGAAATTTCAATTTACTCATGCAATTACCCAAGCAAATCATTGAATCTCATTAACATCAAAAAATTCGTTATTTCATCTAAATTGCGATATTTACAATGAAAATTGATTTAGTTTTATTCTTATTACTAGGTTTCAATTTTAGTTCATTTGTGCACTTGAAATTACATAAAATGCGAAACCCGTGTCTTTAGTAATAAAAGCTTTGTTAAAGTAAAAAATAAACAACGAAATTAAATTATCTTTTTTAACCTAAGAAAAGTTATTACGATCCCCTTGATTAAATAAGTGAAAATATTTTTGATTTGGGCATTTAAAACTAAATGCGATGTTTTTAGAGCTATTATTTTAAATTTCGAACTATGTAGTTAGACATCGTACAGATAAGCTAACCTGTGTATTTTATTCATTCTAGCTGAATTTGAAATCAGACAATTTACAGTGCCAGTATATTTTCGCTGTATTTTTCTCTGTATCTTATTATTCACATCCTACACACAATATGTCAACTGTCCTTCTTCGTGCGCTCACTAATGATACCTTGATCTTTTGATATTCGATACACAAAGCTTCGCTTAATAAGCGGCGATGTAGCGAACGGCTACCCAATGGCAATTCTCGATGCAAAATGCCACTCACATCCTGCGACAGACATAACACGCCCGTCTCGGTAATTGCCAGTAATTCGTTGTTAATTTATAAATAATCATCCGATATCAAATGTCCCGGATAATACCCTCCCCCTCCCTCGCGCTGTCCTTCGCATGACCGGAACCCCCCTCTTTTTTAAAACGATAATAATGGCTTAATAAAAGTTTAATTATCGAATTAGACTGCGCTAATTCATGTATAGCCAATGAGAGTCGGTGGGGAATTATTTGAACGTAGACGAGAGGCATATTATCCGATGTTTGTATTGTGTCACATAATATAGTCATCAGTGCACAAAATCTTTATTTATCTACCAGTATGTGCGGTGTTATCATATCGCTAAATTATTGCAATATTTGGACAGCACATAGTTTTCATATATTGGCTTAATAGTTATTAATACATTTTTCAACCATGCCCTCTCCTAATGTGGAGCATATGAGCTCCTCGCAGAGTTTATCTGACCATGTTTTTTTTTTCAATTGTTCTACTATTGCATTTGTGTATAAATATGTCACTAAATTAAAATATTACACTAAGTATAATAAATAAACGGCTTTCCTCGACGGCTTAGCACTTTCAATTAAGCTGCCTAGCTAAGTAACACCGTTCCTGGCCATGGTACAGAATCGCAAAATCAGTATAACACAATGTTATGTAATTAAGAATTTGAACTAGTCAGTTTAAGTTCATCCGTGCACTTGAAATGCCTTAAGATGCCGAAATATGAAACCCGGGTCGTAAGCAAAAAAAAAAAAAACTCATGGAAAAAGTACAAAATTCAAACGATTCAAATTTGACGATATTGTGTATTTCAATCGAGATATTAATAACAGTTTTTTTTCTGCTTATATGTAATTGTAAACTAAATACGTTATTGTCTTGCAATACGCGTGATGAAATAAAGTAAATAAAAATTTAAAAGGTTGAATGAACGTTATTTACCAACGAACCTAAAATGAAGGGAGTTTATACTATATAGATTTTATAATAATAAAACACCGTAAAAATCGTTTTTTTTCAACGATACGCAAGATTTTAATGCACAAATAACTTTGTTTTCATTACAAAGCATAGAAGTATGTACTTCGAATTCTTATTAAACTCGAAAATAATTTTTAAAAAACTACGCTCTCATAGAAGCGTTTTTATAACACAAAGTTTTCGATATAAAAGGATGATTTTTTAGTTTTCGGTACGTGTACACTACAAGGCAAAAGATTCTGAATAAAATATCTGTGATAGAATACTGACATACATGCGTTGGATATAGAAGCTAATAAATATTTCATAATTTTCCCAAATGCTTAACCAGTTATATATCATGAAGTCATAACTTGTTGAGATTTAACAGGCAATCAAATAGTTTCGTATTATCTACCAGAAAATACATATTAGATATATAAAGGGTCTTTTTATAAGGACGCTTAGTTTTGAAATGTAAATAAAACAATTTGTTTGTGAGATTTCGACTAAATTTTAATTTCATTTGTAAGTATATTTTACGGCATTAAATATGGAATATAGCATCAAATGTCTGCCAATATCCATTCATTATAAAATGGGCCATGTCGCTAAAGTTGACTTTTTTGACAAATTTGGGTAAACTTCCAACTGCTCCAGAACCCAATCAGGCGCTGTCTGCGGTCGTTTACCTGAAGTTCCTCGGTTAGTTGGATTTTATACGGGTGCAGACATAAGGCCCGATTCAAAATTCGCCAAGTTGAAGTCGCAGAAAAGCCAAGTTCTTGTGAACAACGAGAAATAAGCTGCCTTGGGTTTTCCTGTACACTTTCACACACAGCAGCAATGTTTTCACCAGATATTGTATTTTGATGACGTACAGGTAGGTGTTGGGCGATTATTTACCAAACTGGTTGACTCAAATTTGGCCACTAAACAATGAATAATCTACTCAGCAGGACAAAGTAACATATTTTGAGCGTATTAAGTATTTAAATTAAAATAATTTATTTGACAGTGCAGAAAAGTATACTTGGGTCAGTTGCTTTGATTGCTTAATGAAAAACACAATAAATAGCATCACAGATGACGCCAATTCCTCAAGCATTTCACAGTGCATAATATATTTTTTTTAGAATTTAAAACCAAATGTTAGGATAAAAAATATAAGCGAAACTTTGAGCTTATCTTGTATACAAATTCACGCATCGGTGCTTCCCAAAGTCTGAGCCTATCTAGCGACATCGGATACTTGAGCAGGTAATCACTCCGAAAAAGCGGCACATTTGGGAGTCTTTGATTTAGCCGGTCGTCGAGGATCGATTTCACTGTTTATCGTCGACAAGTCTACAATCTACATAGAATACTTATTACGTAACTGAATTAAATATTTATGAAACCACAGGTGAGTACTTTAGGGTCACAGTATTTTTATTTATTTAATATTTTACATTACAGCTAATGCCAAATATTTTTTATATGAAAGTCATACGATTTAAGCTCGATGAGAACATTTTTATGAATCCATCGAGAAAAACTCAACGAATAATGACATACACTCAGGTGCAAAGACCCTTTTTAAAATGAAAAAAAAATGACCTTGCCAGTTCTATCTTGCTTCGAGTCCACAGAGACAGACAAAATAGTTTATAATTAGGGATTTTTTTCAAATTAAATGTTGATAATTTAACTGAAGGATGTGTTAAGTCGTTCAATTAAATTATTCACTTGTCAAAGATGACAGCTTTGCAAGATGGACATATCGGTTTTTGTTATAGAAACGTAACCAACGAGAAACTTATTTTTTATCCATGGTATTTATGTAATTCTCAAAAAAAAATGAATGATTATTTTCATATTCTTTAATATAACAAATTAAGTTTTGTCGCTATCGACACGGGTTTTGTCTGCACGAATGAACTTGAACTGACGCGTAGTGGACAGTTGGTATTTTTTATATATAAATCTAAAAGAAGATCTCTATCAGACTATCAGGCTATCTCAGGTATTTTAAATGTTGTATCATAAATACTAATTACCAGCAAACAACATGGAAATGATGACGAATACAATAAGTGGGTTTTATCCGACCTCTAATGGTAGAATTGATTTATTTCATGTGAAATTTCATCAAGCACCTTCAGTCAAAGCTATAAATGATTTGAATTTGGTATTGAAAATCATCAAGTACATTTAGTTTAAATTCACAATTATATTCGAAAAATTAATTAATTTAAAAAATATGTCATATTTTCACGATGCGCCCCTGTTATAACATACGACATTGATATATAAATTGGTTTAATATAACGTATTACCATAAAACGGTAAATTAACTCTTCGATTTTCTATTAACCGGTAGAAATGTGATACGGCTGTACTTTTCAATAATACTTGGAGACGTATTGAAATCACCGGCTCATACTAAATAATCGTTCCTTATACCAACAACTGACACTGATACTAATTTGGAAAGTTTTTGGATTTTTTTTCTTACTTGATTACTTAACAATTCGTTAAAGCTGTACTTTGAAAAAGTTCTAACTGAAATTTTTGCAAAAAATGACCTTTTGGTCGGAAAAGTTGGTATTAACCGTATTTAAGCATATGTATATGATAAATTCAGTATCCGTGTTGGCGTGTTCACCTGCACAATTTTTTTCCTCGATTTTATTTGATACAGTTTTGAGATTGTCATCATTTTTTCCATCATTAGATCATTGAGATCGTTATTTCTCCTTCGAATGGCTTGAAAAAAATAATTAATTTGAAACATTTTTACTTGCCCATTGATACAATTGAATTAAATAGTATGATCAATCCAATCCAACTTCAAACGCTTATATCTCAAAACAGGCTCAAGGGCAGTTAGAACCTTTTCAAAGTAAGATGTCGAGTTCTTGAAACGTATTTTAAAACAAGCAATACATATTATAAAATGTTACAAATCACTGATTTTTTTACATTTTTTAAGACATGCCACTACTCATGTGGAGCATATCATTAAATAAAATTTAAATCGTTATTATTTTTACTTTTTCATTAGCTTCGACGCGCACGACTCGGGTATCGCTTTTCGTCATCCTCGTGCATTATAAGTGCACTAATTAACTTAAATTGACCCATATAGACAGCTTGACAATCTTCGCAAGAAAGTTTTAGACACTTAATTTGATTCGCTTGAATTTGGCGACAAAGCTCATGAAAAAGTTCAAACAATTCAAATTTTATATTGAAATTACATCAAGCACCTTCAGTGGAAATCCTAAATTATATCAATAGATGTTGTTCAAAGAGAAAAGTTTCTTATTACATATAAAAGATACTGTTAATTTATGCAATTATTTTCAATTTGTTTTAAAGCAGAATATTGAATCGTTGTCACGTAATCGCATGATTTTAAATATGTATCAAATTTAAATTTTAAATTTTAAATTTCGTCATAAATTAAATATACTACCAAATATCACATTACAAAAAAAAGCTATATTCAATTTCGTTGAGATATCTACCCGTATTGGTATTATTGTATAATACCACACAAAGCCGAAAAGGCCAACGTGATATTAGACCAGACAAAGCGGATAGTCATGCGGTGATGATTCGAGGGTCTGCAAACCTGACACTTCAAGTCTTGTTATCCACAGACATCACCGCACACCTGATGGGATTAGAAACAATGTTTTGCTATGCGAAAGAGTTTTTTTGTAATCGCATTGTTCGCAATTTTTCAATATACCCTGATGCATATCAAAGCATTACCTTCGTTGTAAAGGCACTAATAGTGGAACATATCACAAAAAAATATCGGTGGTGTTTGGGACATTTGGAGAACTGATTTTTGAAGATATGTTTGATATTAAAGCATGTTTTATTTTGATAATAATTTATTTGTTCTCAGTCATTTTTTTTCATGGTTTTATTTGTTTTTCAATATTCCTTCTTTAAATTCAATATTTTGCAGCTATCGGGCTATATGCCCAAACATCACTGATATATATGACCTATGTTTTTGGTAAGGCTATTTTATCAACACGGTTAAAAAATAGCAAAGTATTTTAGTTCTACATTCTGTATTAAATATATAACTAAAATACAGACGTTTTTTCACCATGTTATAATGGAGTTCTACCAAATAATTTACAATTAAGCCATAACGAGAAACACAAATCAATTAAATGGACGTTTATTTACTAATAAATGTCCACTCCCAATGTAAATTATATGGCCTTCTAATAACTTAAAGCTTCAAGCCCTTACGCCCGATAGTCGTTTTCGATAGATTTAAGATAGTCGTATAAAAGCACGACGAGCCAAGAGCTTTTGTTAATGATTCAATTAATAAATTGTTAGTAAAAACATTTTTTAATTTAAAAAAACAAAAGCTTAGTAAAAACAAAAGCTTTTTTTCTATCATTGTGAATGAATAATTATATCATATTTTCATCATATTTTGAAACAAAATCCGTACCAGTATGTTCATATTTAATCACTATAAAGCTCAACAGTGCATCAAAATTAAATAAATATTAATTCTGACATTTATTATGCTGTCATTATTAGAATGCACCAACACGTTAAACTTTAATATTTAACATGGCAGACCCACCGAAATTTTCAATACAATAAAACCAGGCCACACAAAGGGATGCAGCCAAATTTTGCAGGAATCGTAATCTGATATCTCCTCCGTGTAATCCCTCAAACTGACCCTTATCCGTTGGGAATTAACCGAATTTGAGTCTCTCTATAATTGTACTATTATTCGAACATTATCTCAACATATTGAACGTATGTATGTAGTTATTCAATTAGGGTATCAGATGACATGTATCGATAGTATTTTCGGATTCGTTACAGAATCGTATTCGGTGTCTTTTACCCTCATTAGATACTTTTCTGCTTTACTAAGCACGTATGACGCATTTGTTTGTTAAACGATATTTAAGTATCTGATCTTTTTTTTTACGATTCTGAATATTAAAACGATTTCTTATCATTGTAATTTAGGTCAATTAAAGTCGTGCTTTGAATAAATGATATTAAAATGCATATATCGTCCAAAATTCATTGAAAATCAAATTCCCTTTAATACATTACAAACTTACGTTTATTTCTTATCAATAATAACCCAGATAAGCTTTCACTTACATAAATACATCAAGTCATATCGTCACCTTACTTTGAAAAGGTTTTAACCAGGGCTGTGGAGTCGGAGTCGGAGTCGTGGAGTCGGAGCTTTTTAGCTGGAGTCCGAGTCGTCGCGGCGTTTTGTATGTCAAATTTGGCTTTTGGCCGCATTGCTAATATTGATATTGAATTGAATACACATGAATAAGAAATTTAGGGGAAAAAAGTGACAATATTAAGCTCTATTTTTTCGGAGTCGGAGTCGTGTTTTTGGTCAATGTCTGAGTCGGGGTTTTGGTATATGCTGGAGTCGGAGTCTGACTTTTTATTCCCGACTCCACAGCCCTGGTTGTAAACTGCTCTTGACACTGTTTTGAGATATGAGCGTTTGAAGTTACGATTGATTAAAATTACTTTGTAACAATGAGCATGAAAAAATCTTTCAAATATACTTATTTTAAGCATATTTTTACAACTCTTGCTGACAAATAATGATCTTAAAGATCTAATGATGGAAATAATGATGACAATCGAAGAACTTTGTCAAATAAATTAAATAACTAAAAAAAGTGTGCAGATGTAGTGCAACTCTGGAATTTTGCTAACTCCGTTATTCAACTATAGATAATTCTGATATTCATATTCATATATGTATATGATAGAATGCGGTAAATACACGCTTTTCTGGCCAAAAGGTCAACAATTTATTTCAGCAATAGAACAAGATAGAAGATGTATTGTGTACCTTTTCTACACCACTATATATAGATAAGTAAATATATGTTTAAACATATGTAGTTGTGAAGATGGCGTACGCCGAATAATTTATCAATAATTTATCATATAATTCCAGTAGAACCAAAATACTACTATTTTATCACCATGCTAAAACCAGTCATAACCGTTAAATTTTAAATTTGTGAAATATGCAGACGATTGTTTTTCAATTGTCACGATTATTAAAAGAAAAATTGCTTTTAACCAAGTCCGAGCTCAAGCAAAGTTATGTCTGCCCGTAAATATGCCTAATTTATTGTCGCCTGTCATTTGAATGCATCGCCATCCTGAGCATTCTCGAACAGGCCCCATTGAGCAAGCGTTTACGAACAAAAGACGAATTCACGCATACACATTACATCCAATACAAAAACACGAACATAATTGCCCGTGGAAGTTCTGAAACAATGCGCAGCCGAACTGCGCATTTCATGAAAGCTCTTGTGGGCTTTTATGAATATGTCGACGGGAAAATTGGTATTAAACAAAGCTCTTGTAATGGATACCTTATAATGGGGATGTTATTCAGCACACGTTAACAGAGCTGTAATTTTTATTTAAAACTATAGTAAAAAATTTACATTTTAAGATCAAATAGGGAGATATGTAGTTCAGATTGTATTTAGTTCATGCTACCGCAATAATAGCTGTGGTTCTTTTTTGTTTACTTTATATTGCATATAAGCTAGACTTTCGGTCTCAAATAAAGTCCTTACTTAAATCCTCAATCAATAAATGGAATTGTTTACAGTCAATTGATTTCAAATAATCTTTCTTATCTTATCATTTGAAAGACATTTTGACTAAAAACATTTTGAATTTGTAATTGGACATATAATGGACACAACTATATATATTTCAAACATGATAGTTTTCTATGTTTATACCTATTCTACAAAATAAATACGTGTCCCTTATCAAGCTGTGTAAAATAAAATAAAAAATAGTTTATTTTAATTAATCGATTGAATTGGCATTTACTTGGTAGAACGCCATTATAATAAGGTGACAAAAGTTAATTTTTAAATTATTAGGTAATATTACCGATGATGGCGTAAGCCGAAATAGCTATCAACAAATATATTTAATAATTTCGGTCGAATTAATTAAAATACATTGTTATTTTGTTCACAGTATTATGTATTTTAATTAAATTAATAACTTGTGCACAAACAGTGACGCTAGACCAGTGGTTCTCATGTGCGGCCGGATAACAGATTAATAGTTAATATTGATATTTAATAAAAAATGGATTTTTTTAAGTAAATTTGTCAACAAAGACACTGAAAATAAAATATTTTGTATGCATTGCATTGTGCATCAAGAATTTCTTGTTAGCAAAAACTCAACACATACATGCTTAGGTCTTTTTGGCAAAAAGGACTCGACACAAAAACTTGGTGCGGCCACCAGACATATCCGTAGAACCGCTGATGTTTCTGATGCGGCCACAGCCAAATTTCACGTGAGAACCACTGCGCTAGACTGAAGATAGTTCTTAAAGAAGCGAAACACGTGTCACTACATTACATTACGTAGAATTGAAAAAGTTATCAATTTAATTCTAAAGTTAACTTCCACAAAATAACCGCCGAATCAATTGAAATTACTTATTAAGCACATGCTAAGCACTACTAGCCATAAAATTTATATCGAATTATTTTAATTATAAATTGAAAACACACATAACAAAACGACCAAAAACAACATGAAAGCGGAATCCAATTGAACATTATAATTGATTCAAATACAAAGATGTTAGAGATCAATAAGGGTGTAATATGTATTATATATTTTTTTATATATATAATTGTGATATTACCTCAGCATCCCGTGTAATATGACACCTGTACCTTACACATCTCTTAATTTCACGTATAATAGCACATAATCAAAGCATTTTGGGACCCGAACCCATGAGCTCTCCACTGTTAGATATTCTTTGTCTTGATCTCTTTTGTGCAACACAGCTTCTGCGTTATGAATGCCAATTTTAAATTACTCACGTCAGTGGTAGAGAAAAAAATACTTGCGGTAAAGAACTGTCTTTTTCGTTTTACTCGATTTAGGATATATCATATTTACGACTGAGTATTTTTATAGATTAATGATGATGATGATTCCTTTTTTTTTAATCTTTAGTAATGTAATTTGAATTGTTTGAATTTGTACCAGGGCTGTGGAGTCGGTCTAAAAAAGTCCAACTCCGACTCCAGCATTTACCAAAACCACGAGTCCGACTCCGAAATTGACCAAAAATACGACTCCGACTCCGACTAAAAAAAGGTTAATATCGTCACTTTTTTCACTAAGTTTCCTATTTATGTATATTCAATTAAATATCAACCCTATCAATGCGGCCAAAAGTCAAATTAGACATAATAAATGCAAAAAATAAAAGTTCAAACTTTTAAAAATTTCCGACTCCGAGTACGACTCCGGCCAAAAAGCTCTGACTCCACGACTCCGACTCCGACTCCGAATCCGACTCCACAGCCTTGATTTGTACTTTTCCTTGAGTTTTGTCGCTATAGATTTTCAATTGATTCATTTTTTTTTTAATCTCAAGTAATGGAATTTAAATTTTTTGAATTTTGTATTTTTTCGAGAGTTTTGTCGCTAACGACCCGGGTTTCGCCTTTCGTCATTTCAATTTATTCGATCAGGTCCGGTTTCGCTGATAGCGAGAATTGCATCATCAGTTGATGATATAATTCATTTAATGTAGAAAAGGTAGGTAATAAAAATGTTTTATTATTTTTTGAATGTATAGGTACTTGGATCTGTAATCTTTTCCACTCAATTCTTTTACTTCTTTCCATAACCTACAAGTTAGTTGTACAAATATCAAGATTGTTATTCTTCTCTGCGCCTAAACTCGCAAACCTTGACCTAACAATAGATTGGATACTTAAAGGATCTTAATAGTCATTTTTTTTACATCTTGTATTCTTTTCATTAGATTTATTACAATTGTGAAAATATTGATAAAACAATTATGTAATATATTTAAAATTATACACCAAATCGCATGCCTACCGAAATTTTGCGAATACTAAATCTCACACACACACAATCTCTCTATTTTCGCTACGTTGCATCGTGCACAAACTCATCTATAGTACACCTCCAATTTCGCACTGCACTGGAGCCTTTAATAGCCCTTATTCCCTCTTACATTAGGCATCAATTATTTATTTTTATAATATCATATCAGCAAAAACAAATAAACTGTGGTGAGAACCAAAACTTTTCACCAAAGCAATTAAAACAAGTCCCAGTGTCTTTGTTTTATTGCTATTTTTTTCATTACTATTATCTGTCTTGTTATTCTTAATTCAATAATTTTCATATAATAAACCAAAACACGCTTAGTTTTAAATGCATATTGTAATGAATAGTGTGTACCTTATAATATCTAGAACTCAACAATTAAGGTAATGATTAAAAATGATTTCTAGCTTCTGCACTGGTCAATGATTATAGCTTCAATAGTAATTAAATAATATTATAATTGGAAAACAAATAATGTTTTATATTAATACTAGTATTGCTACCCGGCGTCGCTCGGACTAAGTGACCAATAATTATTTAATGTTATATCATTCGACATAATTATATCACAAAATCTAACATCCAAAATAGAGTTAAAATAAAATCACAAACTTTATTTAATTTGAACACAGCCCCATTCTCGCCCATTAAAATGTCCAAATTCAAGGAAAAAATCTAATTTGCGGTCAAAGAAATGTCAAATAATACCTTCAAGTAAATACTATTATATTAATAAAAGCCGGGAAAAAGTTGGTAGAAGACTAATTTATTACATTTTGACTAAATGTCTTCGCCGATAAAAATTCAAACATATTTTCTTTCATATTCGTTTTTATGTCAACTTGCAACAACAATGCAAAAGGGAATTACAGACATACATACACCGTTTCGGTTTTATATATAAGATTTTATTATCTTATAACCTAGTAAATCATACGTAAAAACAATTACTAGCAACATTAATGAATACAGACTCATTATGTTTGGATTGTGCATTATAATAAATATATCAGTCCCTCAAAGGCAGAGAACCAAGCACATTTTTTTCTATTCTTCAGGAGAGCCAAAAAAACAGGTTTCTCGGCTATTAATTTAACCTATTTTTTTCATTATCTTTAAGTGCGATACTTTGGCTTTTTGATTTATTTCTAGTGTATTGTTTTAAGGTTTAGTGTAGCATATAAACAAGAAAGTGATTTTAATACACATTGAAATTTCTTCGTATCCACTTCTCCCAATGATCTGTCTCTTTAATAACGTAACATATTATTTTGTATCTAGTACAGTGAAACCCTGATCTTACGTTCTCGCATTATACGTTTTCCCGCGTGGTGAGTTCATTTTCTATAGTCCCGGCATTATTTCACATATAAAACTTTCCCGCATTGATCGTTTGTTTTATACGGTCCCTTGAAAAACGTAAAATCGCGATACTTACATATCTTTTATATTAGGGAGCGAATTACAACATGTTAACTAAAGAAAATATGATATTTAAAAATTATACTGTTATTATAAATTCTGTATTAATAATACAATTTACATTTTTCTGTCGGATGTAAGTCATGTAAGTAAGGTATGGAGATATAAACGTCAGTATTTTTTACAAGTCTGCGTTGTGTTCGCACGCGAATTGCCTGTAAGAAATAACACTAACGGCTATGAATGTTGACAGCAGGGCTTTACAAAATAAGCGGCCATAAATATGTTGCCATTTGAATATACACCTGAAGCCAGACTGAAGTCTGACGTCCATAACTCACAAAATACTGAAAATGATATTTTTATTTCGTATTGCTTTAAAACTGTATTTTCGTTTTGACACTTAAACTTGTAAAGGTTAAACCCAATACACAAATCATTCAAATGTTCAAACGTAATAAATATGGCTACACGGTATTTACACTGAAGTTGTTATTTTTAATGATTGATTGAATGGCATTTTAGTACATGGTAGAACTCCATTATAACGCGGTGAGCAATAGTCAAGTATTTTAGTAAGAAAAAATATCCATATATGCAACCTTTTTTATCATGACCGCTCCCTACTTGGAGCACATGGACTGCTCACGGAGTTTATTTCAACATGTTTTTTGTTTCTACGACTACTGATTGTTATTCAGTTGCTCAACCTTTCTTCTTCGATGAGAGTAGGGATTGAAAGGATACGAGGACGTCGACAAAACTCGTGGCTAGCTAATCACTCTCGCTTTGCGCCTTTTTTGG
Organism: Himalopsyche kuldschensis; assembly: GCA_028554975.1. NCBI lineage: Eukaryota > Metazoa > Arthropoda > Insecta > Trichoptera > Rhyacophilidae > Himalopsyche > Himalopsyche kuldschensis. The sequence continues at coordinate 18,491,887 of JAHFWI010000010.1, read as the reverse complement.
AATAGGAAAGGTGGGAAGAGATTTTAAGCAACCGAATCGACTAGGATCTATAAACACTAGATCCATTTGTCACCTTCACACTAACGGGAATACTAAGCAATTCTTTATTTCAGATGGTTGAAGTTTAGGTGTCCAATAAATACCTAAAGCCGTTCAACTCACTACACCTAAACCTTTTTTTGTGCAGTAGATGCATGCCACGGAAAATCTCAAAACAAGCTATAACTTAATATGGAAACATAACATGTACAACGACGCATGTGTCAAGGTCACATTGTAATAAACAGATAAAACACTTGATTTTGTACATACAGTATGTGAAAAATGCGCTGTTAATTACGTAACAACATTTGTAGGTTTAATTAAGATTTTCGACTGAGGGTAATTGATGGAATTTCAATATCAAATTTGAATTGTTTGATTTTTGTACTTTTCTATACGTTTTGTCGCTAACGACCCGGGTTTCGCCCATCAAGTACATCCGTGCACTTGTAATGCCTGAAGATGTCGAATAGATTTGCAGGAAAGCCGAACAATATCTGGTAAACCCCTCTCCGTACAAGTTTTATATTCTTATATCTTATAGAACTGCATTTGAGCATGACAATGCAATATTTAACTCAAAACAGCCATTTTTGTAGTTTTGACAGTATGTCCATACACTATATTTTAAAAAGTCGCACAAAAAGAGGTTTGAGTTTATTGCAGTATAGCATATTTGTTGTGTTTTGGCAAGTTTGGCCAAAAGCTCTGCGCCAACCTTGTCACTTGGGAATCTTGCGATTAATTAACGAGTGTAGCGAAAAGCTACCGCGCCAGGTGGAGCGTAAAATTCAAAACACATCAAAGGCGGTTTTTAATTAATTTTCTGACATTGCGTTCGCATCATAGTCGATGAAACAAATTAATCAAAATCAATACATTAACATTATTTTTGATCAATCAAATAACTTAAGGCCGTTCACACTTCTCGGCAGACATCGCCTTCGCAAACACCTTAGTCCAGGGGTCCCCAACCTAATTGGACCCGATAGCGCATTTAAAAAAAGTGAGGGGCGGTGGGCGTCACCTATTTTTTCTAGGGATATTATAGAAAGACACTGATTTTTTCAACCATCATAAACTGCATAAATCTCTCTTCTAACTGTTTTTGAAGCACTTGAATGTGTGTGAAAAATAATGCCACCTCAATTCACTGTTACTTACCATTTCCTTCATATTTGGGAAATGCACGAGAGACTTCAACTGTCTGAATACTGGCGAATAGAAATCGGCACGCGGGCACAGGGTTGGGAATCCCTGATTTAGTCGAAAATATCTCAAAATCAATGTGCTTCATTAACATCAGCGATGCCCAACTGAAAGCGCTAGGAGGGCCAAATAAAATACTACATGTCTCTGATGGGCTTCACTGAACAAACAGCTCACAATCAAAATAATTTTATTATTTGCTTAAATTCTTTTCACATTTTTTTTTTGTCGACCAGATATTTTGACGTCGCACATTGCAGTAGATTTTACATTTTCATCAGTCATCCGATTTCGACACTTCGATTTTACGATTTTTAAACATTCGAGAAAAATGACTCGCAGCGGATATGTGGTGCCAAGTGCAGTCATAATGCAGATTGCTTATTGCATTAATTTTGTAAAATTATATCCAAAGATATATTTTAATTTTGTATCGTGGCGACATGCGACACCCTTGTAAAAATTCTTGTAAATATTTTAAAATAACGAAATGCAAAATATAAGGAAAGTTGAAAACTTTGAATGGGATGGTATCTGTGTTATATGTTCATATATATATAGGTGAATAAGTTTGTTCTCCCACCAACCTTCCGTTATGTGTGAGACAGAGCTGCACGGGACTGATCTATTAACCATGCACTACGGTGCCTTAAGAGAAGAAAAATAGAAAAGTAAAGAAAAAAGAAAATGTGACTTGCTCAGCCACTTTGTTAAAGATATTATATAGATTATACGGATACATAAGATCCGTATACTGAGAATCCGTGGAGCTTAATCTACTTAATCTGAAGAGGAATCAAGAGTATCCCGTTCCCCATATGATGTTGCAAATTTATCGAATGCCTCAAAATTGGCCTCGGTTGAGATCAAGTCAGCGTGGCATATTGGGCCCGGTATCTGTGTTGCTTAAAACTCCTTCTTGCACTTTTCAACCATAAAACGGGACGTAGCGATCTATTATTTATAACTCTTTGCAACAACGGCAAACCAATTGCATTTTTTAATTTAACACAGCTGTCCCCATCCCGCTGGAGGGCGCTGAGTCAATTATTCATGAAGTAAATAACATACTTGAAAATTATCACGACTGTTTAAACATTGCGTACATACATCATTAATTTAGAAGACGCTTTAGCACTAAATTAGTATAACACGTGTTGAAAACATAACGCTGTCACCCCTGTGACTCGCTGTCTGTCAAAAACCAAACGGGGACGTGATGGCGCCACCGTACAGGAGGCGCCATCGGAAAAACTTAACGGCATTCATACTTTACACACTGCAGAACCTCGGACCAAAAATTTGTCACCGTAAAAATATTATTTTGGAAATTTTTTTCTTATTTTCTTTAACTGAATCACTGAACTGACACAATAAATCATAATAACCGAAGTAATAAGAAATTGATATGTATATTAATACTTTCGTACTCGTTAGTTAATTTTTATGTAAAATATAAAATAACTTTACCTATTGTCACACTTGTTTCGCTTTATTATGTCATTACATAACCAGCTTTTGCGATAGTAAGTTCGAAAATGCCTCTGAAATACTTGTCAAAATTAGTAACACTATGCGTGGAAATTCAGTGACGGCTGGTGACGGGGTGCTGGGGGGTGCAAAAGGAAGATTCAACTATTTTTCCGTACTACGGACGAGAAACAGTTGGTATTGCGAACATCTGAATTGAAAGTCCATGCTATAGAAGTGTTTTAAAATCCAATGAATAGGAAAGAACTCTTGCAAAAATGGTTGAATCTTCCATTGCACCCCCCAACACCCCGTCACCAGCCGTCACTGCGTGGAATAATCAAAGTTTATTTCAATTTTAAATTATCTATCACGTGTAAGATGTAGCTGTCAATGTTTGGTGGGAAGACATTATTGAAATTTTCTTGGTAGAACTCCATTATAACACGGTGAAATAAACCATTTTTTTCGTACTTATTCCACATACATAATTCGAAGATCGCGGGACCGGCTTTACATAAAATTCCTAATATGCGCGAAACGGGTCGTGATTCTAATAAATCTAACGTGGAATATGTACACAAAATTTGGTATTTTTATGACAGTGCTATTCCGCCAAGTATTGACAGTGAGAACCTTAAAAGTGATGAAATACATAGCTATTTTTTCACCTTGCTAGTTTTATTTTTCACTGTTGAGATGTAAACTGTCTTTATTTTACTCATGGAAAGGCATTATTTTTAGTCAATAATAAATTAAACGAATACGGTCCTTATCTCTGTACACTAGCTGGTACGCGGGAAGCGATGCCGCTCAAAGAAAGAAAGTGTTTTGAAGTGCTATCTTTCGAATGCATAATATTTTAGATAAATAATTTCGATTTTATTTCACTAACATCGATCGGTATCGATGACATTTGCCGTTTGACATTTGCTTTTTGTCTTTTGCCGATTTTCTACACGCACCACCTACTGAAAGTTGATTTTACTATGCCTATAACCTTTGCACGAGTGCAAAAACAAGTTGTCAAAATGAACGGTATAGCATTGCATAAAATATGATAAAACATTGATTTTTATATACAAGAACTACTATAAGTTGATTTTACAATGCATATAACCTTTGCACAAGTGCAAGCAATAAGTTGACCAAAAGTTTTATAGCAATCGGATGAACGGTATGGCAGCGCATACAATACAAACAAACATTAATGTTTATATATTAGATTGTGCTTTGGTATACGTTGAAAGTTATTTTTAATTTATAATTACTAGTCGTTCATTTTGTTTCATAACATGATCTGGAAAGTTGTGAGTTTTTTCATACTTCTTTACGCGATGTCATGTGTGGTTTGTCTAAGTTGACAACCGCTCTATGTGATTCAGGTTTGTTTGTCTGCCGACTCAAGTTTCATTCGGGTGTTTCAAATATTGCATTTTTTCCCTCGCGAGCGGTCTCTGTTTAGACAACACTGCCACCGGTGACGTCTTCATTTAGCACAAACGAGACGCAACTGGAAACTATTACAGTACGCCACTCCCCCTCTATTAATGATCGGACGACTAGGCTATAATTCCATATGAAAGTATGTTACTAGTGGAATACTGTGACGAATTATCAACGATGTCGTTTTCATATAACTAGTATTATTCTACCATAAACTTATTGACGTTTTTGCATAAAATGGTTGGAAAAGCTTGTGTTTAACGCTTTCTATCATATGTATGAATTTCAGAATCATGTATGGTTGACTAACGGAAGTTCCGAAGTTGCACTGCATCTGCACACTTTTTTTACTAAATTTATTTGACAATGTTCTAAGATTGTCATCATTATTTCCATCATAAGATCTTTAAGATCATTATTTCCAAGCAAGAGTTGTGATAAAATATGCTTAAAATAAGTAAATTGAAACATTTTTACTTGCTCATTGAATTTTTATCAATCGAAACTTCAAACGCTCATATCTCATAGCAGTGTCAAACGCCGCTAGTACCTTTCCAAAGTACGGTCGATATTGCGATCAATTTTACATCTTTTAGGTATGCACAATATCACTGGCGGATCCAGGAATTGTCCCAGGGGGTGGCCATTTTGAAAATAAACATGATACATCAAAAAATATATAAACACCCAATCCCCTTTTTACGCTATTTTTTGAACGGCACCGCTACTTATTTTTTACACATTTTCCTGAAGCCGTGTTATATAAAGCGTATTCTTAATACTCGACAAAAAAGAAGTATTATTAAATAATATTCTTAATAGGACAGGCTGCTCGCCACTGCTTACATTATTTCCTATTAATAGGGTAATCACAAACCTATCTGATTGATTGCAGCTCATTATTTGATTAGTTTGTAATGTAAACGTCCTTCCTTTCCGTAAAAAGGAAAAATTCCAAACTCCATTATGTAATTGTATCATTATTAAAATGTTAGAATAAATCTTGCTTCATTACTTAAGCAAACTTTGCGATAGTAAGTCCGAAGATGCATCTGAAAGAGGTGAAACACGTGTCACAGCTATTAGCACAATACGTGGAATAATCACAGTTATATTAAAGCGTATAATGTTTTATACAAATATGTCACAATATATACATCCGTGTTGTATAGAACCGTGTTATACGAGGCTCAAGTGTACTTTTAACGTACATACGCTTTCGTAAAGGTACGCGCCCACACAGTATCTGCCAAAGAAAGTTATTAGAATAAATTTTCCGCCTGTTTCAAAACCGAGGCTTAAAATGATTTCAAGCACCCCTCCCCTTCATAATCTCTAGCGCATTAAATATAGCAAAAGCGCTAAAATGCTACCACAGTATTTGCTTTCCTGGCGAATATAATTTCATTGCGCAGTGACGGGGTAAGCGAAGGGGGTGAATTTATTAGCGTGCCATTGAGGCTTTGAATTAATTAACAACATCTGAATACACCACTATTACTCGAGTAATTCTCTTGCGGTCCAGTGACGAGCCATCAAATGCCAAACCGGTAAGGGAAAATTATGTTTGAACAAGATCGATACACATTTCGTAACATTAAATTACCTTCGGATCATTACCTTAAGATCGGTCCCGTGCAGCTTTGTATCGAGCCAAGTAAGTGAAGAGTAAATTTTTGTAACTTGGTGGACAAGTTGGTGGTGCCACAACAAAACGTTACGCGTGTGCAGCCCTTGTTCACGACCGCCTTCCATATACCTATGCAGTCAAGAAAATAAACGATTTTACTACTTCCTTACTTCTCCCGATACAGAACTATACGGGAATCATCGTTAAACCATGCACATTTGTGCTTAAAGATGTGTTTTTTTTAACCATTTTCGCTTCCAGTGTGGAGCACATGAACGCCCTACAAAATTTATCTCAACGTATGTTTTCTACGAGAACTGTTTCTCATCCTCTCTTTTTCGAAGCAAATATGGATTGATAGAATAACAGGACTAGGACATTTCTAGTGATCAACTAGTTGCTATCGTCACGCCACGTTTATAGAATCGGATAAACACCCATAGATTCGATAAATTGACTTATCGATAGATGCGCCATCAATGATTAGCAGTAATACTAAATAAACTGTTTATATATGTATATTTATTATCTCCGGTCCGTGGCGAAGTGTCAATATTGTTGGCTTGCGTGCCGGATCGCTCGGGTTCGATTCCCGGTTCGAGCAGATTTTTGCAGTCGATAAATCTGTTCAAAGACATGGGTGTTTGTGTTGTTGAAAATCCCTTCCCACCTTCCCGATCGTAAAGAACGATGCATAATGACAGCGATTAGCTAATCGCTAGTCCTCGTATCCTTTCCATCCTTACTCTCTTCGAAATAAAGAGATGTTGTGCAACTGAGTAACAAGCAGTTCTCGTAGAAAAAATATATGTTGAGATAAACTCCGTGAGGAGATATAGACTGATATAGACTGAACGCGTGGGCTAAGTGCGATAGGTGAATTCTTATGTCAGAGGAGAGAACATTTATTTAGTAACAACGGCTGCCGCACACTCAAATGAACTGTTAAAGAAGTCAGAGTGTAGCTTAAAGCACGCCGTTATTCATTTGCATACCGAGCTATCCGTTTATATATCACGTGACTGGTTCATAACGATCGCAAACTTCCCGCAGCCTCTGTATTCATAACTTACTTAGGTGAATGTAGCCTTTTCCGTGATTCTCCTTCCCCCACCACGGGTGCCAATTCCCGCCATCGCTCTGCCCTCTTTCCTCCCCTCTTTCCGTTCGGTCTATCATTTCCCAGTTTACCCCATTCGTGCTAAACTGTCGACGCGCCGCTTTTTCATGATAATAAATTCAGTTTAATGAAATTCAAAAATCTGCTTGCAACGTGCAGTATAAAGACTCCTTATAAATTCTTTCGCTGGATTTGGCGGTAACTTTGTGGAAGTTCATTTTAAGGCATCTTCGGATGTACTATCGCAAAGTTTGCTTAAGTAATAAAGACAGTTGATTCTAATATTTTAAAATGAAAAAATTACAAAACGGAGTTTTCGATTTTTCTTTTTACGAGAAGCAAGGAAGGGATGGGGGGTGGTTATAGAATCAATGTAAAGCAAACAAATATATATACTACTAATGAAGTTAGCAATTACAAAATATGAACTAAAGAGATGCAATCAATTAGGAAGGGTTAACCCTATCATTGGAAATAATGTTTCAAGTCTATTTCAACAGATTTGTTACTCAGTTGCCCAAGCTCACTTTTGTTGTAGGAAATAAGTGTAAGTCTTTGCTAGTTGTTACCGGTCTCAAAACGCTCTGTTTTAAGGATTAGATGGGATGGAAAAAAATCCAGCATCTCAGACATACAAACATTCGAAAAGAAGCACTAACTCTTACTAAAAAGAACTCCCAGCTTGGAAATTGAATAAAATAATTCACAGGTCACGCAAATTTCGTTTATACGTTTAAATAATAAATATTTATCTTTTATTGTCAAAACCACAAGCTAATTAATGTTTAGTTTAGTCATTATTCTCAATTTAAGAATGAAACTAATGTGATACTTATACGTCACATAATTAACAAATAATCCCGTGCAATATATATATATATAAATTTTAATCCAGCATATGGTTTCTTATCGGAGGTATCTAAATATTATTTTTAATGACAACAGCTTGTTACTCAGCCGTTCGTCCTCTCTTCAGTTCGATGAGAGTATGGATAGAAACGCCAGGACAGGACTAGAAGTTAGCTAGTAGCTTTCGCTGTGCCCACTTTTAAGATTGAATTTTTAGGCCTTTAAAAAAATTTGATAAACACGCCTTCGAAAAGGTTCTGATCGTGCTGGGACATGAGACTGTCAGGTCCATCACAGAAACAAAAGACGTTAACTACTGAACCACTGACCCGATATTTAAAATTATTTAAAAAATCAAATTCAATAATTATTAAATACAATTAATAAACGTAAATATAATAGTTTATCTCATGCAGGCTACTTTAGATTCGATTTAACGTTTTTACGTTTTAAAAATCTGTCAGCATTTGAAGCTAGAATCGGAAATGATCGGTGTACAAACCTTATGTTAAACTTAAAACGGAAACGTCGTACTAACATGGAAAATCAATATAAAACAATCTTTGTAGGAAACAATATTTGTAGTTTTAAATGATATAATTTGTCCAGATACATTAACATATAGTCATTTAATTGTTCCAGTGAATGGTAAATTATTTTCACAACACAACAAATTTTACTATAGACAAACTGTTTTAATATTTTAGTATGTGGATTTGTCATTACAAAATGGTTGAGCACAGCTGGTTTATAAATCGTCCCTTCCGCCACCCCTTCCCCTCTCAGAGTAAAAGCCGCCGAGCAAATTCGATTACAATTACGCTCGGCATCCGTTCTTGGTTCTCGACTCCTCATGCATTATGTATCGCAGTTCAATCTAATCACAATAACAATACAGCTGGTACCTCTGCCCTGATGCTGCCGAGAGTAAAGAGTTGTTGCAATGCCTCCCAACATAAAGCGTCGTTATTGCATTTGATTTATTATGTAATTACAACACCATAATGCCTTTTAATCAAGCATTAAGAGTAAATATCTAGAAATTTATAGCATACTATTAACTGTGGCGCCAAAAGTAAATAGCTGTTTATTTGACTACTATGCATAGATTTTATTTATTAAATGATGTATTGTATAAAAAAAATATTTTATGATTCGCTGTTTTTATGAGAAAATAGTTTTATTTGATTAACATCTACTTGGTAGAACTCCACTATAAAACGGTGAAAAAATAGCAATGTATTTATGTTCTACAAAAATTATATGATACTAGTATTGCTACCCGGCGTCGCTCGGACTAAGCGACCAATAATTATTTAATGTTATAATTATATCACAAAATCTAACATACAAAATAGAGTTAAAATAAAATCACAAACTATATTTAATTTTATGACCCCGCCCATTAAAATGTCCAAATTCAAGGAAAAAATCTAATTTGCTGTCTAAGAAATGCCAAATAATACCTTCACGTAAATAATAAACATTATTATTAATAATAAAAGCCGGGAAAAGTTCAGTAGAAGACTAATTTATTACATTTTGACTTCGCCGATAAAAATTCAAACATATTTTCTTTCATATTCGATTTTATGGCAACTTAATGACTAACAATGAAAAGGGGAATTACAGACCCACAGACATACATACGCCGTTTCGGTTTTATATATAAGATATTTTTGATAGCTATTTCGGCTAACGCTAGCTCTGACGATAGCGTTACTCTGAATTACATTTCAAAAAATGTCAAATAATACTCTTTACTTTCCCATGACTTGCTACATCATTTTTGAATATGGAATTACATATAATACAACGGAAAAAAAACAACCGTATACCTACAGTTCTACCAATTAATTTAAAAAAAGTTTTATATATTGCATCATTTCGAAATAAGTTATTCAAATACACAATTTCAAGGTCAACTTTTTTTACGCTCTTCATTCAAAATTTTAAATAAATCCACTTTTTAGATTCGAGGCCTATATTACTATTAACATATTAACTTTCAATTCTTGGTGGAATGGCATTATAAAGGGTATTTCAATAGGGACGCTCAAAATATGTTACTTTGTCCTGCTGAGTAGATTATTCATTGTTTAGTGGCCAAATTTGAGTCAAACAGTTTGGTAAATAATCGGCCAACACCTACTTGTACGTCATCAAAATACAATATCTGGTGAAAACATTGCTGCTGTGTGTGAAAGTGTACAGGAAAACCCAAGGCAGCTTATTTCTCGTTGTTCACAAGAACTTGGCTTTTCTGCGACTTCAACTTGGCGAATTTTGAATCTGGCCTTATGTCTGCACCCGTATAAAAACCAACTAACCGAGGAACTTCAGGTAAACGACCACAGACAACGCCTGATTGGGTTCTGGAGCAGTTGGAAGTTTACCCAAATTTGTCAAAAAAGTCAACTTTAGCGACATGGCCCATTTTATAATGAATGGATATTGGCAGACATTTGATGCTATATTCCATATTTAATGCCGTAAAATATACTTACAAATGAAATTAAAATTTAGTCGAAATCTCACAAACAACTTGTTTTATTTACATGTCAAAACTAAGCGTCCTTATAAAAAGACCCTTTATAAATAAAATACATTTTGTTGTAGTACTTGCACATGTATTTTATAATTTTTGTTCTTGCAACAACTGAAACCGTTATTATTCACTTCATTTTTATGATGGTTTGAATCAATTCTTGATGGAATGGTCTTGTTTCTAGGTTTTGCTCATCGCGATCATTCCAAATTATTACAACCATATTAAATCGTGGAATTAATACATTTTTTCAATTGAAATAATGATACCTACGTTATACTTTGACACTTTTTTTTAGCATGCCTTTCCAGGCTCAAATTCACAATGGAAAATAATTTTCATTATATGGTTTATCAATGAATACAATTTCCATCAGTCTTCCGCCCAATTTCCCGTCCAAGCGAAGTAAAGAGTTGCCAGTTGATTTTATTCCATCCCCCGATGTCAAATCGTTACTTTACTTTTAAAAGGTTCTAATTAAAATTTTTGCCTAAAATGATATTTTGGTCAGAAAAGCTTTTATTTACCGCCTTCTATCATGTATATGAATTTCAGAATTATCTATAGTTGAATAACGGAGTTAGCAGAATTCCAGAGTTGCACTGCATCTGCACACTTTTTTCTCTAAATTTATTTGTTAAAGTTTTAAGATTGTCATCATTATTTCCATAATTAGATCTTTAAGATCATTATTTCTCAGCAAGAGTTGTGGAAAAAATATGCGAAAAATAATTAATTTGAAACATTTTTACTTGCTCAGTGTTACAAGTGAATTTTTATCAACCGAAACTTCAAACGCTCATAACTCAAAACAGTGTCAAGAGCAGTTAGAACCTTTTCAAAGTAAGGTGTCGAAATGTATTTGCAGTAGTCGTGAACGCGACCCCTTCGCGCGCTTTGCATTGTTGGTTCGAATCCTAATGGGGTAGGCAAACAGGGACAATTCAATTATACGCCAAACTAAAATGCCTGTCGGAAAATTAAACATTTTGTTTGACTTTGCAAGTTTACAGCTTAGATTCGCCCCCGCTGTTTGCATTGAGATGCGTTTTTTTCTGCATATTTCATTGCTTTTATATTACTCAGGGATATAATATTGTAACCTGAATGCTAAATTACAGAACAAATATATATTTGTTTACAATGTATGCTCGCAATTTGTAGTATATGTAGTGTAGATCAGTGTTCTCCAAACTGTTTACACCTGCGTACCGGTAGAAAAAAAATCGTGGACCACCACGGAAATTTGAATAGTTTAAATTTTGTACTTTTCCATGGGCTTTGTCGTTAACGACCCGGGTTTCGCCTTTTGGCATCTTCAGGCATTTCAATTGCACGAATGTATTCATTGTTATGGACGTTATCTTTATGAATTAGCGTAAATTTTGATTTAAATGAATAATAACATGGACATGTCGATAAATATTTCTTGGGTTTTATCCGACTAATATATATAATTGTTGAATTGATTGATTTCAAGTGTTTGAGTTAGCAATCAGGGCGCTGTGGAGTCAGAGTCGGAGTCGTGGAGATGGAGCTTTGTGGCCGGAGTCGGAGTCGTCGCGGTGCTTTGGCCGGAGTCGTACTCAAGTCGGAAATTTTTAAGAGTTTAAACTTTTTATTTTTGAATATAATATGTCAAATTTGGCAATTGGCCGAATTAGTTGGTTGATATATAATTGAATACACATAAATAGGAAAGGTAGAAAATAAATGTGACGAAATTAAGCTTTTTTTAGTCGGAGTTGGAGTCGTGTTTTTGGTCAATGTTGGAGTCTGAGTCGGAGTCGTGTTTTGGTAAATGCTGGAGTCGGAGTCATAATTTTTTTAACGCCCTGAGCCCTGCTTTTCCCTTCTATATAATTTGACTAGCCTTCTAAATTTATGTTCTCAATATATGTCTAATACTCGTTTTTCTCTTTTTTCCAGGATGCAACAGCAAGGAGGTCGTGGCGGAGGAGGCAGTTCACCACCGCCATCGGACAGCGACTCCGACATATCCCTGGGAGGATCCCCTGGCGTCGGAGTCGGCGGCGGAAGCATGCCGACTTCCCTGTCGTTGATGCCACCCTCGCTGCCGCCTTCCCTGACATCTCCTTCGGCGGCAGCCTTTAGATTCGCAGCGGCGTTCCCTGGCACCAGGTTGCTGCCGCCCGCTCCTCCACTCCTCGCGCCGCCTCTCCATCGACCTTTCACGCCGCCGCCCTCGTGATGCCCGCCTGCACGAATCGCCACTACTAAATTAATATTTTAAAATTTCATTTCATATAAAAACGATTTTATAACATGGATAGTACTTTTTAAATACTCGATAACGTTTCATATTTTCGTAAGATCAATCGATTTTAATTTTGATTTTTTATCTATTTCAAAACAATTTGTACGGCTTAATTCTAGAAGTGCGTATATCAAATATAGCAGTTGCTTAGAATACTGGCCTTCCAAGCAAGAAAGCAGTAAGTGGCTCTGAAAATCTTTTGAGGAAAATGGCATGATGTGTCTTTTTTTAGTACTTACTTATCTGTCTGTTTGTCTGTATTTCCGCTATGGACTACTAAACCGCTCGACCGATCGATGTGAAACTTTACAAATTTATTGAGTACACTCTCGCAATGGTTTCTGGCCTACCAACCCCTCCCCCCAACCTCCACCCCCAAATTTCTTTTTTTAAACTACGAATTTTTCGAGTTCACTCCATCGAAGGTTTCAGGCATACCCCCCCCCCATACGCCCCTCAAACCCCACCCCGCCAAACAACCCCCCTCCCCCTCAAAAATTGGTATCGAATTTCGGAAAAACAAGAAATATTGTGTATCCCTCAGCACTTCAATAAATATCGAATTGAAACGAAAAGCTGCAATGTCACAATTTTTAGAAAATGAACGGAATTCAATAAATTGCCTCAAATTGAATTGAATATTTGTGTAATGTCTTTCCTTCAAATTTATTTTAGTTGCTGGCGTAGCAACTTAAACTCATAGACTGAGGTGAAAAATAGATCGTTCGAGAGAGTTCTGATGACCTACCACATAAGGCGGTGTCAATAGTATTCATAACTCAATTTCATAAAAGTTACTGACTTCGTTCTTGAATAGGCACTATAGACAATTGTTGTTTACTAAAAATATATTGGCAGTTTTGATAGTCTATTGAAACTTATGGCATCTATTTTGTTTAGTGTGGTGGTGATTTTTTTCACTATAACTGCCTAAGTGAATATAAACACTTTTTAGATTAATAAAACTCAACTTCTGACCATCTTTCTAAAAATAGAAATTAAATTTCTAGGTGCAAAGAATGCTGCAAAATTAGTTAGGTTGACATGCAATATAGCTATCCTTATATTTCATTCATTTTAAATCGAATGACATTATGACTTCCAGCCTAAAAAGAAAGAGCATTTTAAAGTATTTCCTGATTCTGACGTCAAAATGACCAAAATTTGATATATACACTTCAAGCATTAATGTCCTGATTTTTTTACGAATTGCTTTCAAAAATTATGACAAAAAATAACTTATTCATTCACCTAACAAAATACATCATGACTTGTAATCGTATTCGTGCGATATGCGAGTGATATAGAAGATAATTTTGATAACATACCTATTCTACTTTAACACTTCAAGTACTATATAATTATGGAATCAAAATATGTTATTAATAATAAATTTTAAATCAAATAGTTTTTATAAAACATAAAAATCCATTGATTCAGTAAAATATGTATTTTTCCATCACTTTTAATAAGCTTATTTGTCAAATAAAACTTGTATAAAGTGATTACTAATAATTTAAAAGTCTATCCATAATTGGCTACATAAAATTTAAAATATCCATAAAATGAATTTAAAAAATATGTTTAGATAAGTGAATATCTATTTATTATCAATTCTGTGGTGATACTTCTTTTCTGTGACGATTTGGCGTTTGGTGAACGATCGTGAATGGCGAAAATATTGTGGTTTAATACAATCTAAAAAAAAAGTGTCGTCGATGTGTGAGAACTGAAAACCTAGACTATTTAAATATATATATATACTTAGAGTAAAGCACAATGTAAATTATGTTAAAGTTATCGAAAAATAAGTGATTTTATTATATTATATTATGTCAGTTATCGATAATTTAAGATTTTATTGTTTGGATTTTGAAAAATCGTGTGTCGCTTGTGTTTAGGTAAGTGATAAAAATGAGGGGGGTTTGTGAGGTCATTGATAATATTATTGTAATTAATTTTATTTTAAAATAATTATGATCGTACTTTAGAATAAATTTGTGATTGCTACCGTCGATTAGAAGAAAAATTATGTTCTATAGTCAATTATGCAATCTTTTCAAGTTTACTTGACGATATTTTATTTTCATAATTACCTAATAAATTATACAATCTATAAATTGGTCACCATCAAAAGCTTATATATTCATTATCTTCAAAGTTTCAAAAAACACTATTCCTAAAGTTAAATATGCAATCATTAGTGTTTATTTTAACAATTACTGTGCAACGGACGATAACCGTATCTTCATTCGTATGAATAATATTATAAAACGTCTTATAAACTCTTTTCCTTTTGGCTCATCAGATTTATAATACTTATTCAATATTAAGTTATTCAACATTGGTGCAGTAATAAAATCTCCACTCTTCAATCGTAATATGACAATCATGTAGAGATTTATAATTATATTCATTCATTTAAAAAAATCATAAACAATCATAAAAGATTTATTTTTTGTTTCATCTTCACTTTACATGCAATTATTTGTAGTGTTGTTCAAGGTAATATATCAGATATAACTAAAAATAAAGTTAAACTCTATGTTGACTGCCCCTGAGACGCTCCATTAAATCATCTAAAAGTGCTTAACGCTTATTTGTAAGGTAACGATTGAAAAGCTATTTTGACACTAGATATCTATGGATCAAACGACTTCCAACCTTTTTTTTTAATCCAACATACAAGTTTCCGTTAGTTTGAAACTACCTGCAATCAAAATATCTAAAAAGATTTACCAGAAATATCGTAAAATGCATTTTGCATACTAATGAAGTAGTATTCATTTTTTTTATAGTAAAATAATGATGAAATAATTTTCCAACGTCAAATGGAGAACTAAAAAAAATAGCTCCTTCAAAAATAAAAACATAGAAAAAACGATATATATTATTTTTAATTTGATAATTTAACTATTTATTTGTATAAAGACGGATGCAATATATTATAGGCATGACTGTGAAATGAAAGGGGATTTAAAAAAAAATGAAAGTAGCTAAATAATAATCTATTAACGCTTTTATACTTTTCAAAGTGACTTTTAGATTGCCCCTGATAAAAAAATGAATGTTTTAAAAAAAAAATGTATGTGAATAAAATTCGAAAAAAAATAAAATTACCTCGCCCCCCTCGATTTCATTCTTTTACATTGTAACGATTATTGTTAATGTAAATATTTATAAATAATAATTAATTCGGTAGAGTTACATCATAATGAAATTTAATAAAATCAAATATGCAGCTCTGTTTTATACTTCTCCCCATGAGCGACTTATACCTGGCCGGATAAAAGTATAATTTAAATATTTCTTTTAAAATTTATCTGTACGTATTTTTATTTGAAAGTTAAACCAATTTTGCTATTTTTTCAATGCTGCTATTTATACCCTTTAACTGTTAGATGTAACAAAGAAATAGAATTGTAAAAAGAGAATAAAATATTATTACAGTAAAAAATAGTTTGAATTCTGTACATTTCCATGATTGTTTTCTCTAGCGACATAATTGATTCATTCGTGCACTAGAAATGTCTGAAGATGCTGAATGGCAAAACTCGGGTCGTTAGCGACTTAACTCACGAAAATGCACAAAATTCAAACGATTCAAATTCTATGATTCGCCTTCAGTAAAAATCCTCAATAATTTATAAACTATTTATTCCGGATCCGTAGTCGAGTGGTGAACCCCGCTGGCTTGAATTCCAGTACAAATAATTTTATAAATTGAGTTTCAATCAATTAACGTATTTTGTTTCTGGAGTCTAAAATACCTACCTGGTCTTAAAAACGGGTAGCGATGACAGTGATTATCTTATACTAGTTGTGTCTTATCCATATCCTTATATGCACCAATCTGCTCTCCAATACGTTCAAAATAAATTAATATTTTATTCTCTTTTATATTTATCCAAAACCAGCAATGTAAAATAATCATTTCTTGCAGACAACAGTTATTAATCAATTAAAGCAAAATCTGTCATTGTCCTTGGAGAAGATTGTCATTTTTTTATTTATATAAATGCACAAAATAACGATCAGGGAAATTACGGCTCGGAAAATTCATACTACAATGCTACTCAATTGACATCTCATTTTAATGTTTGGCGATAGAATTACTTTCAGATACAAATAATTATACAGATAAGGCGTCTAAAAGCAAAGGCTGATACTTCATTAGTATAATATAAGTCGTTTCACATTAAACGAAATGATATATATCTTGCAAAGCTTGATAGAAACATACAAGAAAAAAATCACACGATAAATTGAACATATATACGTCCAAATTTGAATTGTTTGAATTTTGTATTTTTCAATGAGTTTTGTGACTAACGACCCGGGCTTCGCCTTTTCGACATCATCAGGCATTTCTAGTGCACAAATGTATTTTAACTGACACTTGCACTTGAAATGTACGAAGATGCCGAAATGCGAAACCCGTGGCGTCAGCGACAAAACTCATGAAAAGTACAAAATTCAAACAATTCAAATTTGATACTGAAATTTCATCGAGCACTCGGTCGTAATCCTTAATCTAATCTTATGTGTCCAATTTTATTTAGCTTATAATAATTGAAATTTGTGGTTGACTGCGTAATCAAAACAATCATATTTTTCGTGATTTAAAATACAGTACGATGAATGAAATAAATTATTATTTGTTTACAATTTAAGCGTCAAACACAAAAATGTTCTTCACTGCAAACATTACATACTGGACGCATCGGTATTTGCTTTTAGTCACCTCATCTGTTTTGTAAAACATCAATTATTTTATTACATCTGTCAATATAAGTATCATTAAATTTCATGGGATTTTTTGAATAATGATTTTTCAAGGTTATGACGCATTTTAATACATTTCAAAAATATTCTATTTTGTGTTTTATTACAAGTACTTACTTCTCAACATTGTATGGTTAATGTAAATGCGATAAATAGCCTTCTAGCTCACATTATAGGTAAACGTATGCCAAACTGGTTACTATTTTCAAAAATATAATCGTTTCCCTCTAAAACTTTGAAACATTGAATGAAATCACATAGCTTAAATATATCATCCAAACTGTTTGAAACATAGTATTTACAATGTTTTATTATCTACCAAAGCAAACAAAAAGATATTTAATTATTTTTTTAAATTTTCGGTCGTTAAAACATTAAAATAAAAACAGAAAACATAATCCACTAAAAAATGATAGTCTATTAAATTCAGCAAGAAATTTAATTTATAATCGAAGGCTTAAAATACAGATGTGATTTGGTTTTGATAGTTTGGTTTATTTTACCCATACCGTGACACAGATATTGTAAAAGTGCATAGTCAGTCAGAAATCAAATATTCTAAAATTGATTATAAAAATTAATATTTCAAAAACTGGTACAGAAAAAAAATTACGAGTCAAAAAGGTGGCAAGGCGGCGCGGCGCCCTGGCTCATTAAGGTGCCGAGTCGCCGACTTGGCCCCACTACACCTCTGGTTGACAGTAATTTTTACATCATGCCATTAACAGAACCATTTGAGCTCTGCAACAGTAGAGTTCTACTAAATATACAAATAAAATCCTCAGTGAAGAATGATAAATTTTTGCAGGGCATTTGCAAATAATCTCGATTTTATTTTTGTTTTTTGTTAGTTTACTTTATTGACTTAATAACTACAAAAAGTCAAATTTTCTTTGTTGTGTATTATTTTAACCCTGATAAATGAGTTTAAATTGTTCTGATCTTTTTTGTGATTGTGTTTATATTTAAGCTATGTTCATTTACTGAAACTGTTCATCATATCATTGTTTTTGTACAGCCATGACACCTATGTGAATAAAAATTGGATTAGTATATCCGGTCAGGTGAGGCGCGCGATGGTAAGGCGAATCAAAAAGCTCTTTTAGTTCAGTAGCGGCGGAAAAGCTCGCTTAGTCTAAATCATTCTTTGTTATATAAAGCTGCATCACAAAAAATAATATTGACTTTAATAAATATCATAAAAATGAATTATTTGTTTTAATAATTGCTACATTAGTACCCATTCCTAAATCCTTACATTAAAACACTCATAAGTTAGTAGTGATGTTAACAATGATTTATGACATTATAATCGAACCGGTTGTAAACGATATTTGTTTTCTCAACTACACTTTCTAACATTGATATGTGTGTGTGTGTTATGCTTTATTTATAACATCCATACACACTATGATTCGGATCCTTAGAGACGAAGAAACCTTATCCATATTTTTCTAATTTTCATGAGAGCCAAAAAAGTTCGTTAAAAATAGTCCGACTCCGACTCCAGCATTTACCAAAACCACGACACCGACCCCGACTAAAAAAAGGATAATATCGTCACTTTTTTACCCTAATTTTCCTATGTATGTGTATTCAATTAAAAATTAACCCTGTCAATGCGGCCAAAAGCCAAATTTGACATATTAAATGCAAAAATAAAAAGTTCAAACTTTTCAAAATTTACGACTCCGACCAAAAAGCCCCGACTTCATGACTCCGACCCTGGTTATATATTTCGGAAAATTGCATAAAACAAAATCGCACAACAAAAGCTGTGACTAAATATCGGAACATAACATCCACAAGTACGCACGTGTCAAGGTAACATTGTAACAAACAGGTGAAACACTGGATTTTGTAATTACAGTATGTGAACAACGCGCTGGTAATTACGATATTACATTTGTACGTATATATAGTCCCAAAAATATTAAAATTGCATTAAAAAACCGCATAACTTTGACGTTTGAGTGTCATTTTTGAGCGGTGCAAATATCACAATACACTTAATGTTTTGCGAGCCGCTTGATAATAATACAAAGTGTCCCATCACTACTCATTAGCATCGCAGGGTAAGGAAATCTAAGCTCTTGCATAATTAATACAATCATATATTTCAATCTAAACACTTAATATAAATAAGCAAACAATATGAATTCATTTGAATAAGCAATTCTCATTAAATTTATTGTATATGTTATATTACGGTGCATAATAAATGAGTAACATAATTTGGAAGATGTCGTTTATTTTCTAAATGCATGTTTTATTCAAAGCAATTATCGTTCACTTTTAAGGTGTTCACTGTCAATACTTGGTGGAATGGCATTATGATAAAAATAATAATTCCACATAAAATTTATTGGATCAGGTCCGGTTTCGCTCATGGCGAGCTTGTTATCAGTGGCGGCTGGTGACAGAGTATTAGGGAGTACAAAAAAAGATTCAACTATTTTTGCAAGAGTTCTTTCCTATTCATTGGACTTTCAATTCAGATGTTCGCAATACCAACGGAGTGCCAGTCTTATGAATTTTTGGCTCCCTAATACTCTCTCGCCAGCCGCCACTGCTTGGTATCTTGGGCACAATTGATAATGCTCGCCATGGGCGAAACCGGTCCTGATCGAATAAATTTTATGTGGAATAAGTAACCACTAAAAATGTGTTATTATTTTTATTGCAATTATCGTTTGCTGAATGCAATGCAATGGTTCGTGGTCGAGTGTCAACGTCGTTGGCTTCGGTTGCGTTAGGCACGGGCTTGAGTCCCAGTCCAGGCAGTTTAATTATTTGATCGAATTATTGCTTTCCATTCGAAGATATTTATGTCTGTGTTGTCCTAATTTCAAGGTTATCTTACCAATAATTCTGCCTAGTCATATCCTTTCCATACTTACTTTCTTCGAAAAATAAAGTTTAAGCAACTTACTAACAAGCAGTTCTCGTAGATAAATTTGTGTTTGATAAACTCCATTGTGAGTACACATTCTCAAAATCGCGGGCGGACGTTGTTTCATAATCTCCTATTGGACCATTCGTTATTCTTAATATACACTTAATCAGAATAAAAAATGGTCGAGCTACTGACTTACAAGCAGTTCTCGTAGAATTTTATTGAGAGGGGACATGTGCTACCACTCCTTTCTTACTTTTTGGTATCAACTATCACTTCTTGGTGGAAAAGCATTATTAAAATAAATAAAAACAATTTATCATAGTACCTACTGTATTGTAATGCGATGAGCGAAACCAGCCCTAGTCTTTATCAGAATACATGTTGAAATTTTACTACACCATAATACTTTCGATGGGTACGGCGGTAGCTTTGTGGAAATTCATTATAATATAAAATTTAAAAGGTGTATCAAATTACTTATTTTAAGCATATTTTTTCACAACTCTTGCTAATAAATAATGATCGTAACCATCTAACGATGGAAATAATGATGACAATCTTAGAACTTTGTCAAATAAATTTAGTGAAAAAAGTGTGGAGTGCAGTGCGACTCCGGAATTCTTCTTACTCCGTTATTCAACCATAGATAATTCTGAAATTCATATATCAGGAGGTAGTTTTCAAAAGTGGTTAAATCCATTTGTTGAAAAACTGATATTGTGAAATATTTTCATTACTTTTTCTTCATAAATTTGTGTATACTATCAATATTTTTAAAATATTTTTTAAATTAAGGTATTACGGATAATGTGTAGTAATTCAAACTTTTCCATGTGAATAAATAAGGTCTCAAAAGTTTAATCTAAATCTGGCAGTAGAAAAATATATTGATATTTTATCACCGCGTTGAGCAGAACTGACACTTATATTTTACCCTTGGCATTAATGATTCAAATTGGAACAGCTCCAGAATGTTGATACTAGACAAAAAAAAATACCTCCTGATATATGATAGAATGCGGTAAATACAAGTTTTATCGGCCAAAGTGTCATTTTAAGCAAAAATGAAAATTAGAACCTTTTCAAAGTAAGGTAACGAGTAAGCAAATTATAAATACACCTCGAATTGCGCGCCCGCCTACGGTGAAAGCGCTCGGCAAACTGCAACTCTATCAAAATGATTGAGTCGTTTCCATGGGCGGGGATCCAACCGAATCGTGGAGAAGGGGGCATAAAATGTAGGCGGATAGACTTTGTATAGAGCTCCAATCAGAGTGTTTTCGTTCCCCGCGCACACCTTGCTTCAGCCTCCCGCAATGAATTTTGTGTCGAGTCGATGACAACTCTTCATCGGATTATTGTGTGTGTTTTTTATAAATTATGTCCACTCTTTTTCTTGTAACTGATTCTTATTCAGTTTCTAAGTCTCTTTTTTTTGTAAAGTAAGACTGGAAAGGATACGAGGATTAGGACAGGACTAGTGGTAAGCTAATCGCTTTTTCGCTATGCGTCGCTTTTTGGGATCGGAAAGGTGGGAAGATGATTTTTAACAACGCAAATACCCATTGCCTTCGAACAGACTCAACTGAAAAAATCTGCCCGTGCTGGAAATCGAGCCCTGCTGGTCCGTCGCGGAAGATGACGACGTTGATCACTGGACCACGGTTATGATAATATATGTAACGCAACAATTGAAATATAACAATGAAACCATGTATCAAACTCAATCAAAAAAAAATCATTTTCATTCACATCTGTCTTATATTTATTTCAGAAAATATACGTTGATTCATTTATCGTCATACAAATTTTAACGACAATGCATGGATTACGAAATCCTGAAATAAATGCGTTGATACAGCAAAAGGCTTACAACGCGGAGCTCGTGGGTCTGTACAGCTTCTGTTTTCAATTGAATAAATGAATTCCGTTCGAAGATCTTCCCATTTCCATCTGAACCTATAAATAGTACGAAGTAAGAGTGGTAGCTAATAAGCTAACCACTAGTTTTCCCTCTGTCCATATTCTATTCGAAAAACTGAGTTTGAGAAACTAAGTAACAATTATTTCTCGTAAAAAAGTCTATTTGAAGTCCATATGCTCAAGAATTTATGAGCAGGGGCCGACGTGCGCCCGCTGAGACATTGTCGTCAGCGCGCTACAAATAATTAAAGATCGAAGAAAGAAGTCCCAAATTTTATCTAAATTTTATTTGATTATATTATTTTCTGCAGTCTCCAAAATATTACCACATATGCTATTCTGCAAAGAAGTTTTATATTTAATTTGTTTAATCTACTATAATATGTAAGTATTATAATTTAGTTATAATATTTTGAATGGGACACATATGTAAAGCTATCCAGGAAACAATGATTAATTAAAATAAATGAGCCCTTGTCCGGAATAATGTAATTTACAAAAATTATCTTGTTTTTAGAAATGTGGCAAATACTAAATCAGTCGTGTTTATTTACTTTTTACATTTTTAATACAATAAACATAGTTCCTCGCCATATTGTTGACACTAAACGATGTATAAAAACGTACTCAATAATTTGCAATTGATTACTTAACATTGATAGTATTATTGGATACAACATTATTCCGGGCATGAGCTCAAATACGTACAGCTTTGTTTTTTTTTCAAATCTGGCCTGCTGCCGCCACTTTTCTCCAAAATCTAAAATGTACCCGAAGCCGCAATAAGTTAAATAACCCCAGATCTAAAGCAGTGAAAGCGGACAATAATAAAAACATATAATATTAGAAAAATATATATTTATTTGGGCAAACTGTTTGCGAATTGGGTATCGTTAGGTATCTCAATATGGTAAAGTAATGAGGCGTTGTCAGTCTGGGCTTATGTTGCCGACACTCCGATATTACAGTAATTGTGTGAATCTGTTTTTTTCGCTCTATCGATCCGCAGAGGTGTCAGGCTATGTACTTGATACCGACATAGGTACACAAGTGAAATACATCGCGCTTATATCTATCTGCCATAGATATTAGCTACAGCGCTAACTAGTATATATACGGCTATTTATTGAACGATTATTTATTATACGTACCTTATTTACACTCACCTGTGTATTTCAGTATTTATACATATTTAAGTAACTAATAATACATTTTGATAAAAGATGATTGAAATTATTAAGATTTTCACTGCCAATAGTGGAATGACATATAATAAAAGATTTTTAGTACTTATTTCAAATAAAATTTATTAGATCAAGACGGGTTTCACTCATAGCAAGCATTATCGGCTGATAATAAATACAAAGATACAGCTATATTTATACAAAAGTTAAGCAAGACATAGGTACAAGCAGTGGCGGCTGGTGACAGAGTATTAGGGAGTACAAAAAAAGATTCAACTATTTTTGCAAGAGTTCTTTCCTATTCATTGGATTTTAAAACACTTCTATAACATGGACAAATTTTGAAACAATTTTTGGCTGTCCGTAGTACGTTTGTACTCCCTAATACTCTGTCGCCAGCCGCCATTGGGTACAAGGTATGACAACCAGGGCCGTGGAGTCGGAGTCGTTGTTTTTTGTACGGAGTCAGAGTCGTCGCGGCATTTTGGCCGGAGTCGTAGGTACTCGGAGTCGGAGAATTTGAAAAGTTTAAGCCTTTTATTTTTCCGTATAATATGTCAAATTTGGTTATTGCCCTGATTGGTTGGTTGATATTTAATTGAATACACATAAATAGGAAATTAAGTCCTTATTCGGAATCGTATTTTTTCAGGACCGGGTTTGTTCATAACGAGCATTATCAGCTGATAATACATACAAAGGTTCAGCAATATTTCTATAAATCAATGTGAAATACAAACAAAATAGACTATACTTTCGATGGTTTCGGCGATAACTTTGTGAAAGCTAATTTTAATATAAAATTTAAAATAACTTTGATTATTCCACGTATTGTGCTACTAACTGAGACACGTTTTTCGCCACTTACAGAGGCATTTTCGGACCTACTATCGTGGAATTTGCTTAACCAGTGGTTAACCGGTGATTCTAATATTTTGATAAAATTACAAAATGGGGTTTGAGATTTTTCCATTTTACGGTAGGCAAGGGGTTATAGAATCAAAACAAAGCAAACAAATAATTATACTACTAATGACGTTAGCATTAAAAAATATTAACTAATGAGCTGCAATCAATCAGGTAGGATTGGGCTTAACCAGTGGCGGCTGGCAACAGAGTACAAAAAGGGATACAAAAAAAGATTCAACTATTTTTCCGTACTACGGACAGCCAAAAATTCATAAGACTGGCACTCCGTTGGTATTACGAACATCTGAATTGAAAGTCCATGTTTTAAAATCCAATGAATAGGAATTAGGGATTGTTCTTAGCAATACAAGCTACTACATCGAAAATAATTGTTTTTTAATGCAGTAGAAAAAATCAGTCCTAATCTAATAAATTTAATGTGGAATAAGTATTAAAAATGTTTTATTTTTCTTATAATAAATTTGACTGTTGAAAATTTTTTTGTATGCAATATTTTACATCACAAGACGGATGATCATAAATTATTTTACTAAGAAATTTTAGAAATAATTAGGGCACAGTTGAATAGTTTACCAATTTTGAATGAGCAACTAGTTTCGGATAAAAGCTTCCTATTAAATAAGTATCCGATTTAAATGCTATTGGCTGGTAATTAATTATAATTAACGATACGACATTTCGAAAACCCATTCAATTTCTTATCCAATTCATTGAAACCAGGGCTGTGAAATCGCTAAGTTTTGGCCGGAGTCGGAAATTTTTAACTTTTTATTTTTGCCTGTAACATTTGACTTGTTGGTTGATATTTAATTGAATGCACATAAATAGGAAAATAAGCCAAAAAAATGTGACGAAATTCAACGTCGTGTTTTTGGTCGATGTTGGAGTCGGAGTCGTACTTTTGTTTAGCGACTCTACAGCCCTGATTGAACTCAATAACATCAAAACAATAAAGTTAACTACTTTCAATGGGCATTCAACAATAAAAAACAATCTTATATTGCGCTCTAGTGTCGGCGCACTTATGTCAGGATGCCATACAATTCAATAACGTGTTTATTGTTTTTCGTTTGGGACACTTGTTCACACATTGCTAAAAAGCAGGGCTGTGGAGTCGGAGTCGGTGTCATGGAGACGGAGCTTTATGGCCGGAGCCGGCGCGGCGTTTTGGCCGGAGTCGTACTCGGAGTCGGTAATTTTGAAAAGTTTGAACTTTTTATTTTTGCCGCTTTTGGCCGCATTGATAGGGTTGATATTTAATTGAATACAGTGAAACCCCGATTCTACGTTTTTCACGGGACCGTATAAAACAAACGTTAAATGCGGGAAACTATGAATGCGGGAAAGTTGTATGTATGAACTAAATGCCAGGACTTTTTTTAGTCGGAGTCGGAGTCGTGGGTTTGGTAAATGCTGGAGTCGGAGTCGGACTTTTTTTCACCGACTCCACAGCTCTGCTAAAAAGTGTCGAATGTATTGTAGAGAAACGTGTGTTATAGAAGCATTATATATTTGTATGTATATTCGGCCGACGGTATCGCATCGTATGAAATATTTACCTCGCCGAATCTGTAGCTACAGAGAGAGATATATTCTTTGTGGATAAAATCAAAGGAAAGCGGTAAGTGTGTGTATGAGAAGCTGCTATATTATGGAGCGAAGGGATGTATTATAGGGTCGGCGTTGCGCGCGAACCTTTTTATCGAATCGATAACAGAGAAAATAAAGGCTCTTTTCCCGGCAGTAGCTATTATTGTCATGAGCCTACTACAGTGGGGCCAGGAAAATCAATGTCAACAGGATAGAGTATAATAACATTTTTTTCTTATCAACACTTTCTAGCCATATTACCTATTCCAATATAATAAATATTTTTAGTACTTATTCCACATTAAATTTATTAGATCAGGACCGGTTTCGCTCATAGCGAGCATTATCAACTTAATGCTCGCTTTAAGCGAAACCGGTCCTGATCTAATAAATTTAATGCGGAATAAGTAGGTACTATTTTTTTTTTTTTAATTTTTATTAAAATGACATTCCACTTAGTATTGAAAGTGAACACTGATTCCATGCCCTAATTTATTCGATTAATGAAACCTCAAAATAATTCAAACTCATTTTGTTCCTTAATTGATGAATTCCTCCTCAGTCATCATTTGAAGAATACGGACTCCACATGATGAATAATTTAGACAAAAAAAAATCTATGAGAACTAGTTGTTAGTCATTCATATTTTTACCACCGCGTACGCATTATATATGGAGAAAATCGCCTTATAAATGTGGCAAAACCAATTTAATTACGTAATTAGTTTTATAAATTATTAATTATCATGAAATAATGACAATTTAGAATAGTCAACCAAGGTTCCTCCATTACCGATTGACGCGATATATATTCGAATGCCTTGTTAGGGGTGAATACTGACATTATTAAAACGAAGTAATGTGTTCTAGATACAACGTTATTCCGATGAAACTCCGTAATCAATGTACCATGCTATTTACCTCTGATTATAAAAAAAACGTAACCAATTCAAAGATGTCTTATTATTACAAAATAACCCTTTCTTGAGATCATATAAAACAAGCGCTAAGTACATGTATTTTTCAATCTAAAATAAACATATCTTTACTTCAATGGTCATTGTGAAAGAATGGCCTTTGAGTAAAAGCACTTCAGATTTCAAACCTTTTATATTTTTGTATCAAAGTACATATTTATAAACCTAAAAAAATATCTTCTTGATATAACATATCAATACAGTAATGTAACACAGTTGAACGATTTTCGAGTAAGCACCTTTTGTATCATTTTTTAGACATTTATAGCGGTCCGTTTGATATATCTGTAATTATTACCAAAGGAAAGTTTCTCATAAAACCCTAATAGCGCTTGAAATATTTCGATTTGTTTTCTTTACAACATGAACACAATGAAGTTACTAAATATATTTATCTAAATGGAAGAATAATATAATACTTATTGGCGGTATATTACTTATGTCTTTTCAACCCTATTATAATTTACTAAAAATGGAATTTTACGTGGATTTTTTTTATCTACATATTTATACTTTCGAGTGCAATGATTATGGACTTACTGAATAAATGTTCTCTCCTCTGACATAAGAATCCACCTACCGCACTTAGCCCACGCGTTCAGTCTATATCAAATACAAAAAAAGCCATGTCTGTTGCCTAAGCATATGGACTCCTCACGGAGTTTATCTCAACATATGTTTTTCTACGAGAACTGCTTGTTACTCAGTTGCTCAACCTCTCTTTTTTTTATAAGAGAGTAGGGATGAATAGGATACGAGGACTAGGACAGGACTAGTGATTAGCTAATCGCTGTCACTATGCGTCGCTCATTGGGATCGGAAAAGTGGGAAGGGATAACATGGTAAAAAAAAAAGTGCAATGATTAACGTCGTTGGCTTCCATGGCAGACCTCATGGGCTCGAGATGTGTAAACAGCATTTTTTCAGTCGATTTACCGATTCTATTCGAAGATATAGATGTTTGAGTGGGCCGCAGTGAGAGCGACTAGCTTACCGCGGTACTAATATATATTACGCAGTACCGTTTCCAATGGAATATATTCGAGTATGTGAAAAAGGGGCGGAGGGGAGTTCGCAGATATAAGTTGTCTTAATACTATCTTTCTATCAGTGTTTTGTCCGTACGGGTGCGAGCTGTATTTCTTCTAATTTAAATTAAGTGAGATTTTGAAGTTGCGTAATACGCCATTCAGCCACGGAGTCAATTATTTCAATCCAAGTCTCCTCATTGGACTCCAGTTCAGTAATGGCAAACATTCTCACCATCAATCCGTGGCGTCAAAACAAATCCACACTGCCACACATGTACACAAAACCTAATCCACAAATCTGTCAACCAATTATAACTTTCAGGCATCCAGCCGTGCGATGTTTTTGGAAGCGATTATAGCCCTTGTCGCTTGTGACAACAGCGCTCGAAATCTTATTACGGACCGGCTGCAGTTAGTTCATTATGCGGTCGCAGGTGGCAACACCGTCAACAATGCCAGGGCCTGAGGTGTGTTGGGCAAACAGAATTAGCGCCCCCTTACTCCGAGCGCTCGGTTTAGCTGAAGACGTGTTTTGTTAGTTCCAGTGGTTCTTAAAGTTTTCGAGAACTTGCGTTATTTTTTTAGCCGCATAAAAAATGTCTTTCAATAAATACATCTTATATATAAAACCGAAACGGCGTATGTATGTATGTGGGTCTGTTATTCCGTTTTGCATTGTTGTTGCAAGTTGCCATAAAAACGAATATGAAAGAAAATATGTTTGAATTTTTATCGGCGAAGACATTTAGTCAAAATGTAATAAATTAGTCTTCTACTAACTTTTTCCCGGCTTTTATTAATATAATAATGTTTATTATGTACGTGAAGGTATTATTTGATATTTTTTTGACAGCAAATTAGATTTTTTCCTTGAATTTGGACATTTTAATGGGCGAGAATGGTGCTGTCATCAAATTAAATAAAGTTTGTGATTTTATTTTTACTCTATTTTGGATGTTAGATTTTGTGATATAATTATGTCGAATGATATAACATTAAATAATTATTGGTCGCTTAGTCCGAGCGACGCCGGGTAGCAATACTAGTAATATATAAATCATAGTTCAAATCAGGACTGTGGAGTCTGAATCGGAGTCGGGAATTTTGAAAAGTTTGAACTTTTTATTTTTGCATCTAATATGTCAAATTTGGCTATTGGCCGATTGGTAGAGTTGATATTTAATTCAATACACATTGTAAATAAGAAAATTTGGAAAAAAAAAGTGACTGAAATTTTTTAGTCGGAGTCGGGTTTTTGGTCAATGTTGGTGTTGGAGTCGTGGTTTTGGTAAATGCTGGAGTCGGAGTTGATCTTTTTTTACCGACTCCACAGCCCTGGTTCAAATGAATACAATATGAGGTGATTTTACTATAAAGCATCAGCGTCTTATTATCACAACCTTACCTCACCTAACGTTACCTAACCTAACCTAACTACACGAATCAAATTTTAGACAAAGTGCAAAAAACACGTGTTTCACCGCATTCAGATGCATCTTCAAACTTAATATAGCTACTTACTAAGGTTGATTTAGTAATTAGCTTGAGTTACTTGTTAAGCCACCTTTGTAATTAATAAGTCCGAATATGACTATGAACGTGTATGTCACGAATAGTTACACAGCACGTAGAATAAACGTATTTTTATTCGTTATTCATTCTTTTAAAAGTTATGATATTGGTTATATGGATATGGGCTTATGTTGAAGCTAAATCATTTTGGATTTGAGCATGTTTTAAAACCAAAAACTTTTTTTTATTTAAAGATATGTATTTTCAAAGTGGCAGAATAAGTATTGTGTAGATATTAAAATAGAAAAAAGTTGGTGGCAAAATTTAGCCTGTTTATTGTTATTCTTTTGTATGTTGATTGTGGTGTATTGATAATTGATATTAAAAAATATATAGATTGTTGAAACTTTCATGGGCATGTTTTTTTTTATTCAAATATGTTAGCATAATTCGGTGTGATAACTTCCATGATTGTTTTTAACACAAACACTGATAAATTAGCTTTTGAAATCTTAGGTCTAGGAATATTCGTAAATTGGCGCTCAGCAAGGAATAGGTTAATAAAAGGCAAATGTAGTTTTCAGGTAAGTTTTGGAAGTAAAGTCATCATAGATATATTTGTTTTTTAACCATGCACTTGAAACATATGAACTCCTTGCGTAGTTTATCTCAACATATTTTTTTTTTTACAAAAACTTCATGATACTCAGTTGCTCAACCCCTCTTTTTTAAAGAGAGTAGAGATGGAAATGATACGAGGACTATAAAGTGCTAGTGATTAGCTAGTCACGTCACTATATGGGATCGGAAAGGTGGGAAGGGATTTTTAACAACACAAACACCCATTGTCTCTAAGCAGAATCGATTGATCGACTGAAAAAAAACAACGTCGTTGGCTACCGTGTTGAACCGCCCGGGTTCGATTATATAAGTCCTCATAATATTATGTATGCATATCAAAATGATTCTCTTGGATGCTTGACGAGTTACGCTTGATCACTTTCTCTTGTGTAACTATCTATTTATTAATTAATCCTTGATGTTTGCGCCCCACAGCTTGAGAGTTCCTCGCGTTAGGGCGTTTTGCTGAGTTTCGTGTGTCGATGGTAAAAAGATTATTGTTACAATGTGTTTGTGGATAAAAGGAATTATGAGAGCGACTGCCAGCCGCGCTGTGATATAATAAATAATAAGTGTCATGTTTCCCATACTATTTATAATTCAATAAGGACATTTTTAATATCGTTACATCGAATACCTGTCGACACACAATGATATATTTTCTCAGCCATTTTATTTTAATACACATGTCGATTTCCAAACAATTTTTTTCATTATTTTCAATTTTTAATTTCTATGTCTGCTCCCACTGTGAGAGTTCAGAGATTTGGGATAAAAAGGAAAAGGACTTGGGAAGGACTATTTGTCCCGATTTAGGATCGAATGAATGTCCATGTCCGCTTTAAATGTGTAGCATATGTTCTTTCAATGGTGGCAAGAGTATACACTCATCCCTCGATTTACGCGGTAGATACGTTCCTAGAGAAAACGCGTAAATCGAAACCGCTAGATAGGTTCCAGAAAAAAAAAATCTTCAAAAAAGGCTCTTCTTCTCGTCTTATTAGAATAGTCCGTAACTAATTTTTGTGTTGTGGTTTTTTAAGTCTTTGTAAATTTCACCGTATTGCGCGCACAGGCTTTTAAAGTCTCGCTGAAATTTAACAGCACGTTCAATAACCGGATCAGTAGCCAAAACTTTATTTTCTAAGTTATTGGCCAATTATAAAATTTCAAAATGTCTTAAGACGTAAATTTATTTGGTTTATTAGTAATGTCTTTATCACTATCATCGCAACTTTCAACATTTTCTTTTTCGTTGGTTGACACCATATAAATCAATTCTTCTTCGTCTATTTCACTATTAACAAACAATTCATCGATGTCACTGAATTCCAAATCCTCCAACCCTTGTCCCAACGCTTTTGTTATAGCTAAATGTTGTTAAATGTTCCATCTCTTGCTGGAATATGATCAGGTTCAACTACTTCTGGCCATACTGCTCTCTAACAAGCATTTAATGTTGACTTTTTAATTTCTTTATTTGCTAATCCTATATATTTCACAATTGTGTAACACGTGTCACAAAATATGTTTGATTTTTTTTTTTTTTTATATGTGATTTTTTCCTAACCGCGTAAAATGGGTACCGCGTAAATCGAGGGATAAGTGTTTATTATTATTTTTACAATTTGGGCTCCCAACTCTGAGCATATGGGCTCCTCTCATATTTTATCTCAACATGTTTTTTCTAGAAGAACTGCTTGTTACTCAGTTGCTCAACCTCTCTTTCTCGAAGAGAGTAGGGATTGGAAGGATACGAGGACTAGAAAAGGACTAGTGCTTTTTGGGATCGGAAAGGTGGGAAGAGATTCTTTTAATAATAGACAAAATCGTTTTTATTATTCGCATGCTATATGTTGACGATTGCTGGTCTCATCTAAAGTTGTAACATCAACTTATTATAAATACATTGATTCTTTTTTTATATAACCTACATTGGGTATATATATGCTTATAACACTGTCTTATGTGTTTCACTATCGTCCTAATCCTTCAAATCTTATTAAGAGGATCTCATCTTAATACAGACACTTACATAGCATCGATATTTGATGTTTAATTTTAGCTATATTTTTATTTATGACGGTAGTACAAGTCTTAATTAGTTAAGACAAAAGAAACTATATATTACTAGTATTGCTACCAGGCGTCGCTTGGACTAAGCGACCAATAATTATTTAATGTTATATCATTCGACATAATTATATCACAAAATCTAACATCCAAAATAGAGTTAAAATAAAATCACAAATTTGTTGACAGCCCCATTCTCGCCCATTAAAATGTCCAAATTCAAGGAAAAAATCTAATTGGCTGTCAAATAAATGTCAAATAATACCTTCACGTAAATAATAAACATTATTATTAATAATAAAAGCCGGGAAAAGTTCTGTAGAAGACTAATTTATTACATTTTGACTACATGTCTTCGCCGATAAAAATTCAAACATATTTTCTTTCATATTCGTTTTTATGGCAACTTGTAACAACAATGCAAAAGGGAATTACAGACCCACATACATACATACGCCGTTTCGGTTTTATATATAAGATATGTATGTACGTACTGATTTTTTAAGCTTTTTTTCATTCTTACTTAGGTTAGTATGTACATATTTGAAATAAAAGCATATTAACAATATTTTAGATGAACTTGGTGGTAATTTGTCAAAATTCATTACTACTAGGGCTGTGGAGTCGGAGTCGTCGCGGCGTTTTGGCTGGAGTCGGAAATTTTTTATTTTTGCATATAATATGTCAAATTTAGCTATTGGCAGGATTTTTTCGTTGAAAACATATAAATATGATAATTAGAAAATGATCGTGAGAAAATTTTTACTTTTTTAGTCGAAGTCGGAGTCGCAGTCGTGTTTTTGGTAAAGGCTGGAGTTGGAGTCGGAGTCGTAAGTTTACCAACTTCACATTCTTGGTTAAAAGTGATTGAAATTCCATCAAGCACCTTCAGTCGAAATTTTAATATTACTCGACTAAATTGTATATTTTTCTTTTTGTCTAAACATATAACTTACAATATTAGATTCTTGTTTGTTTGTTTTTTGCCTCCTTTGTAATGCAAGAGTTGTCTAGTTTCAATGAAGACACGGTAGAGGTCAGACCCTTGATGATGACAGTACAATTATTTTTTTCAATTAGTCCCACAGGCTATCATTCCAAGATTCCCATCGTCGGGAGACCAGCCTATCGTTGTTGTTCCGGCGCCATATCAGAATTGATATGTCAGTGTTGGGACACGGCCAGGGCCGATTTCAAAGTTGCGCAATCATTTGATTGGAAAACAAAAGAACAAACGATGACTTGCGCAATGGAAACTCGACAAGTGGTGATCGCTGGGGTGTCGCTCAACGGGTTAGGCGCCAGTCGGGACTTGACGGGTTAACAAAGAGTTTTTTTTTTATTATTAATTTTCAAAAAAGGAATCCTACTTAACAATCCGTCTCTTGGCCATAATATGAACTAAATTATAAACAATATTAAGAGTATACTTTTGTTAGTTTTTAATGATTTTTTAAAACCTTGTAAAGAGACCTGCTGATTAGTGCGTGGACAAAACTAGTGGTTAGCTAATCGTTCTCGCTGCACTCCGTTTTTATGACAACGTTTTCGTTGTGGAATTTTCTTCACGTGAGCACTTCAAATTTCTGTATCGTCGTTAACTTCCGTGACGGACCACGCGGGCCCTGTACGAGCAGAATAATTTCAGTCCATTTATCAATACTGTTCGAAGGGAATGAGTATTTTATATGTTTTGTGTTATTAAAAATCCCTTCCGACCCTTCGGATCTTAAGTGCAGGACTTTGATTAGCTAACCACTAGTTCTGTCCCAGCCCTCCTAGCCTTTCAATATCCACCGTCACCGAAAATAAGAGATGAGTTAACAAGCAGTTTTCGTATAAATACATATATTGAGATAACTATATTAAGAGACAATATACTCCACATTAGAACGGATAGGGATTAACAAAATAGCTACTTCGCTTAAGTCTCGGGAAATTTATTTTTCTGAAGCCAAATGTGCATTGTTAAAAGATCAGTCTCGTGCAGCTCTGCGCCGTTCTTAGAACAAAATGAATGAATCGGCTTCTTTTTGTGATGGGTATTACTTTGTGGAAGGCGGACGTGAAACAGCACCTGCATACACATAACGGGCGATGGTGGGAAGACCAACTAGTACTATCTGTTGGAAATGGCTTACAATAAAAAGTGTGGACAAAACTATACCTAATATAAAATTTTAAATAACTTTGATTATTCCACGTATTGTTTTACTAATCGTGACACGTGTTTCGGACTTGCAAACGGACGTTTCGGACGTTGTCTTCGGACTCGCAAAGTTTGCTTAAGTAATAAAGCAAGACGAAGATCTTCCGGTCTCCGGTCCGAAGATGTATATGAAAGAGGCGAAACACGTGTCACAATTAGTGACACAATGGGTGGAATAATCAAAGTTATTTTATATTTAAATGAACTTCCACAAAGTTACCGCCGAATCCATCAAAAGTATTAAAAAGTTTATTTGTTTTTCTGTCTCGTATAGTGGCGTTGAGTTACACATTTTTTCGTTTCAACACATTGCGGAACGTAGGAAAATTTGTTAAAATTTTAGGAGGATTAGGAGGCTGGACTAGAATGTGTATTTCCCTTTTCTCTCCGCAGGTAGCATCGTCTCCTGCTACATCTTCATCATCATCGCAGCCGATCAAACTGCGTGACGTTGACATCTTAATACAGGGTAATCCCCTTTCAAAAACCACCTCTCCTTCCCTCCCTCCTGCCCGCCAAACATCATACCAAAAAACAGAGTCAGATCAAGAAATGCTAATTATTCTTATTAATAATTTTAAGCAATGCAAAATATCGTCGCTTCCATCGCAGAATTGAATACCTACAAAATATGCCTTATCGAGTTTTTTCTTATCTTAAAAAAAAAATTTACAGCTCACGCCAATGCGCCAAATATTCTTATTGTGAAAGTCATACGAGTTTATCCCGATGATAAATAATGAATCAGTCGTGTACAAATCAACGATAAATTACATACACCCAACTCAAGATTTCTTTTTCAATTAAACAAATTTGATCAATGACACAGCTTAAATCGTCTTTACGCCATTTCACACACAAAACTAACAGCAATTATGGTAAAAGTGAACCACAGGGACCGACTAGTTGTATCAATGACACAAGTTTCAAATCATCTTCATGCCATTTCAAGTCAGTTTACACAAAACTAACAGTAATTATGGTAAAGGTGATATAATTATATTGAACTGTTTTAATTTAATACTTTTCCATGAATCTTGTAATTTCCAACTCAAGTTTCACCTTTCATCATCTTCATGAGTTTCAAGTGCACGAATAAAGTTCAAATTCAGCCTTAGTCTTCAGTTGAAATCCTCACTAATATATATTAAACATTAATGACAATTTTTTTTTTTCATTGTGATTTTAACTGTTTTTATCAGGGCTGTGGAGTCGGAGTCGTGGAGTCGGGGCTTTTTGGCTGGAGTCGGAGTTGTCGTGGCGATTTGTCCGGAGTCGTACTCGGAGCCTGAAATTTTGAAAAGTTTGAACTTTTTATTTTTGCATATAATATGTCAAATTGGGCTATTGGCTGGATTAGTAGGGTTGATATTTAATTGAATACACATAAATAGGAAAATAAGCCAAAAAAATGTGACGATATTAAACTTTTTTAGTTGGAGTCGGAGTCGAGCTTTTTTTTACCGACTCCACAGCCCTGGTTTTTATGTTTCATATCAATAGAAAAATTGAATACGAAGATATTTCAATACGTTATGTTAAAATCACTTTCTTGTTCATAGCTCCACTTAATCTTAAGACAACGCAATAGATTAAAATACCATTTCATATTTAACGGACAAACATGAAAGCCAAAACATTGATTTAACATTTTCTTTATGGTCTCAAAAAACAACTCTGATTCAGTGACATGGAACTCAGCTTCATGCGAAGATGGTGATTTATTGCAAAATTTGTATATCAATTAAACCACATTAAAAAACCATCTTTGCATTGAACGTAGTGACAACAGATCGCCGTATCGGAGGTGTTTTTTGGGAACGTAAAGGAAAAGTTAAAGACACAAAAAATGCTACAATTGATTACTGGTGAAGCATGTATTTTGGCTCTCTAGCGAAAAATGAAATAGACTTCTGTCTCTATGGGACTGAACTGAGAATGTTGAACATCATTAAAATGGTAACCGGACAAAACAGAACATGACTTTTCAGAATATTAAGGTTAGGTTACGTTCATATTCTGAAAAGACATGTTCTGTTTTGTCATGTTCTGTTTTGTCATGGAACCCATTAAAATGTACAAAAACATCTCAGGTGATACACACTTATTGAACAGAAATAATTCATTCACATTACGATTTCAAAAACAGAGCACTGAGTGTGTATTTTTTTTTTAAATTTCTGACTAGTTCGTATTCATTTAGTCTTAACGATGTGTTGATGATGACTAGTTAGTCTTTTAAAAAAGCCCCAATGAGTCCTGGCTTGAAGATTGTTTGACAGGTCCGTAGCTTTAAATGCTGCGTCACATTCTAACTGACCGAACAATAAACACAAAACACGCACACACAAAGTGATTTTGAAAGTAAATAAGAAATCAATATGGACGTTTAGACTTTTAACACATTTTGTGCGCGGATCATATATCTCAATTATAATTAAATATTAATCAAAAATCAATTTTAAATATGTTTCATTATCTTTTGATATACATAGATTGAGAGAGTCAACGATTTCCGGTACCTTGGGGTACACATCATGGGAGATGGCAACCCGCGTAAAGAGCTCGCCATCCGATTAGGCTATGGCCACAGTGACAAGCGTAGATATTTGCGTAGCGTGGCGAGAATTGCTTCATAATCAAAGGTTGCCGTAACGCTATCGGCATTTAATTTAAATATTTAAATGTGGCGCTAAATATCAAAAACCATGTCCACTGTTAATACCTCATTTTCATTAATCCATATCCACTCCAAATATGAGATAATTTTGTAGGTATTTACGAATACTGATTGGTACTCTGTCATTCAATCTTTTTAGTTTTAATCAAAGTACAGCTATAAAAGATTAAGGCTAGTGGTATGCTATTCGCTTTATTTATAAGAATGAGCAGGTGGGAGTAAGTTTTTATACATCACCAACGCCTATGCCTTCAAACCAGGGATGTGGAGTCGTAGTCGGAGTCGTGGAGTTTGTTTTGCACATAATATGTAAAATTTGGCTACTAGCCGGATTGGTATGGTTAATATTTAATTGAATACACATAAATAGGAAATAAAGGCTAAAAAAAAAGAGACGATATTAAACTTTTTTAGTAGGAGTCGGATTCGGAGTCGTGTTTTTGATAAATGTTGGAATCGGAGTCGGAGTCGTGGCTTTGGTAAATGCTGGAGTTGGAATCGGAGTCGAAATTTTTTTTACCAAATCCACAGCCCTGCTTCAAACAGTCAAAAAAATGCTGTTTGCACTGGAACTCGATCCCGTGAAGTCCGCCACTAAAGCCAACTGGACTGCAAAATATTTATCTGTCTTATAAACAAATGGTTTACGTGTTTTTAATGTGTAAATGATTCAAAGCACGACTTAAACTAAACATTGTAATAAATATCACGAGTATAAATTAAAACAACTTATTTAATAACTATGCAGATAAACCCATTAAGACTTGGTTCACCATAATCAGCATCATTATAAACCTGTTATCAATCCACTGCTGAATTAAGGCACATCTTAAACATGAAATAAATACAAATACAACAATTTTCTACACCCACTGCATGATCTTCTTTGTGTTGATAAATTATTTTCATAGTGAGTTTGAATTTCGAAATTCGAAATTCAAAACAGCTGTCTATATGGGGACATTTTAAGAACTAGTTATTTCATTGTGGCAATAATGTCGGAATTTGTGATAAAATCAGGGCTGTGTAGTCGGTAAAAAAAATCCGACTCCGACTCCGACATTGACCAAAAATACGACTCCGACTCCGACTAAAAAAAGGTTAATATCGTCACTTTTTCCCCTAATTTTCCTATTTATGTGTATTCAATTAAATATCAACCCTATCAATGCGGCCAAAAGTCAAATTTGACTTATTAAATGCAAAAATAAAAATTTTCAAAATTTCCGACTCCGGCCAAAACGCCGTGACGACTCCGACTCTGACTCCGACTCCACAGCCCTGGATAAAACATAATATTTTATTTGCACTGGAACATTTAAAAGTTAATATATATTATCATCGGTCCTATGACATTCTAAACAAGTAAACAAACATTAATCCATCACCGTTAATCAGACCATTACAGACAGAAAATATAATTTTACGTCATTCAACTTTATTTAAAACTAATTAAAGTTCATTTTGCTAACCATGTCCGCTCCCGATGTGGAGCATTATATGGACTCCTCGCGAATCATATCTCAACAAATGTTTTCTTCTACAAGAACTGCTTGTTAGCTACCCAAACTATCTTTTTCGAAGAATATTAAATTCGTACATACTTTCGATGGATTCGGCAGTAGCTTTGTGGAAGTTCATTTTAATATTATTAATATTTGCGTTTAAGTCCGAAGATGCCTCTGTAATAGGCGAAACACGTGTCACAAATTTTTGAACTCACAATATAGCATACTTACATATGGTTAAAGAGAATTATTCGAATATTCAAAGATTTTGATATTCGAAATTCGAATAATAGATTTAACGAATATTTGGAATCACTTAGTTACCAACTGTATAAACTGCTTACTGGCTCTCTTTTTAATTCATCTTTCTAAAGGCGTTGAAACTGTAGCTCAATAATATAATCATCTTTTGTTTCCTATATAAATGATAGAAAATACATGATATTATATTCATATGGCATAACAATGTTTTTATAACGCTATTATGAATTCAATATGAAGCTATTTAAAGTTAACGCCAGGTGTCAATAGATTATTATTTGAGAGCGGACGAACCTGATTTTACATAATATTATTACAAAGGGTTGATTCATTTACACTTTCTAGCAGGGATGGACTGTTATTTGATATTGTGTTTTATTAAAAGTAAGTTTATTCTATTACTAACATTTATTTCTGTATTCTTTTATATTTTAGATTTTAACTGAAGGTAAACTGGTTTCACTGCAATTGCCATATCAAATTTTAATTTTGTACTTTCTAGGAGTTTTGCCAGGCAGTAAATATTTTGAATCGTGTATAAAAAAATACAAAAATGATAAGATTTCTCTTAAATACAAAAACAGGATAGTTGAAAAGGCTCGCGATGGGTGAAACCAGTCCTGATCTAAATAAACCCAATTTGGAATAAGTACTAAAAGTGTGTTAAAATTTTTAGTTTAATGCCATTCCACCAAGGATTGACAGTGAACACCATTTAAGTGAAAATATCCGTTCGTTAAATTATCACTGCGCAAATCTTTGTTACGAAAACGAATGTCTTTTATTTTTACACGATTTCGATAGAGATAAACAATTTATTTAGTTCTGCCGTCTTAAATGAGTCCTCGAAGGCACGGTGAAAAAGAAATCTATGTGTAGCTGTAATGGAGTTCTACTAAGTCAATGCCAATTTGAAAAATCACACCAATCAAAAACCATTAACGCCATAAGTCGATACGATTCAGGGACTAATTTTTGAGAGTAGAAAAAGCTTTAACGCTTAGCACTCTTAAGGCCAATGCATCTGGCCGGGAAGATTCTGTTAGCTGGCTCCTTGTGCAAACACGTCAGGCCGAGCGTAGGTATAAGTTTACTGACAGATTTCTCATGCATGCAATTAAATTCTACAAAACTTTATTTTCGATAAAAACAGTGAAACATTGCAACATGCTGGATTAACCAACATTTTATAATTTAAATCAACCGTTCTATGGATATTAAAAAATGTTTAGAGCTTGCTTATTATGAAGGCCTACGCAACGTTTAAAAACTCGGTATTTGCAAAAAACCTCCTTATCAAGTTCAAATATTGAGAATGTCAAAAAAAAATCTGTTCAGCCCTGGATGTAATTCGAAAATATGTTACAAGTGTCACCTGAAATAATAAATTTGAATCACCTAATGGTCCATTACATTTGATGCTGCAAAACGAATAGCATGTTATCGAGATGACCATTTCATTGTATTATAAATGGGGTGAAAAACAAGTTATGTGAGTAATACGCCATAATCATAACAAAATTGAATATTCTTTTATACGAATTAACAATAATGATTAAATTATCGTCGACATTGGTCGAGTGGTCGACGTTGTTAGCTTAAGTTGCGGTGCTCACATAATCATTAACCAAACCAACTGTCCAAAACTCTTTCTTACCCCTCCGATCCTAATAATAAAGTAATTTGCTTACCACTGGTCTTATCTTAACATTGACAAACGGGTTTGTTGGTGCAGTGGTCTCCATTATAATACGGTAAGAAAAATAAATGTTTTAGTTCTTAATTTTTATATAGAAAATCCTTCCCAACTATTCTGACGAAGGAGTAAGCCGAAATAGCTATCAACAAATATATAAAATAATTTATGTAGAACTAAAATACATTGTTATTTTTCTTACCGTGTTATTATTATCTTACAGTGACAAACGGGACCATGGTGCAGTGGTCTTCGTCGTTGGCTTCGTGTGGGACTTTTTAATTCCTGAAAAAATTCTTCCCAACCATCTGATCCTTTGAACTTTAACCGTACATAAAGAGAGCGATTAGACACCCGCTAGTCTTACCCTAGCTTTATTCTGTCTCGTATAAAAATATGTTTAGATACCTTCATTATGAGGCCATATTAAACAAGTTAATCTCTTCTATCTTTTTTTTCTTTTTACTGTTAAGTATATGTATAGTGAATTAATATGTAGTAATCCCCCAATTTACTTACGACATACCCGGCACCTCTAAAACCTTCAAACTCTTCAACGTCTTCTGAATAATTTGGCTATTTTATATATATGTTACAGTGAAACTAAATTTTCAGTGAAAATATATTCTTCTCTAAGCTGTCATTGATCGTGACCAGTGAAATCTTTTTGTCATGCAAATCTATTACTTGATACATTTCAACTGAGAATACAGTTTCACTGTAACATATACACTAAAACGTTTTTAGTCCACCAGTTTTTTACATTATCAACAGATAAGTACAATGCCATTCCACCAAGTATTGACAGTGAACACCTTAAAAGTACTCATATTTTGTTTATATTTAGGTAAAATATGTTATTATTTTTATTATGTCATCCCACCAAGTATTGACAGCGGACACCTTAAAAGTGATATATTTAGAGTGTTATGTTTAAAAAAAATGTCTCATTTAATCGTGTCCTCGCCCAACCCTCAAAATGGCTGACCCCCCTTGCGCAATAAAAGTAAGTACACAACAAAATGGCGATTTCTTTTTTAGTCGTGTCGCCAGGTCCATTTGCGAATTTCCCTATTGTGCATTTTTATGCGCAAACTTTGTTCTGGCAACTCTGCTAGGTGGCTGGTAGCGGGTGGCGGTGGACGTGTGAGAGGGGGATTGGATAAAATGGCGCGAGATATGAATATGTAATGAAG
The DNA here is from genome assembly GCA_028554975.1 of Himalopsyche kuldschensis. Classification (NCBI taxonomy): domain Eukaryota; kingdom Metazoa; phylum Arthropoda; class Insecta; order Trichoptera; family Rhyacophilidae; genus Himalopsyche; species Himalopsyche kuldschensis. The sequence goes on along the minus strand of JAHFWI010000010.1, from coordinate 18,450,220 downwards.
AGCTGAGAGGCTGTATTCAAATTTTCCCCGACCAGAGGGAAAATCACCCACCGTAGGGCAACACAACATTTGGCGTGTGTGTCTTCTATCTTATTCACAACAGGAACTATAGATATCATTCCTTATTTGGTATTGTTCAGGAATCTTTTCGATAATATAGTCGGTCACTGTGTTCTAGTGGCAAGAGCTTTTGTCCTAGCGATCAGGGGGCCCGGGTTCAATTCAAGGCAATGTCAGGTTAAGAAAAGAGATCTTGATCTTAAGCTGGGTGTATGTTGCTTCGTTGATCTGTACACGACTGATTCATTATTTATCATCGAGTTAATCTTGTATGACTTTCACAATTAAGAATATTTGGCGCATTGGCGTTAGCTGTAATGCCAAATATTTTTTTTTCTATAAAAAATAAAAACATCTAGACACTTCTAGAGAGCTTTTTGCAGGGATGTGGATTCGGAGTCGTGGAGTCGATGCTTTTTGGCCGGAGTCGGAAATTTTGAACTTTTTTGTTTGGGTATGTTATGTAAAATTTGGCTATTTGCCGGATTGGTAGGGTTGATATTTAATTGAATACACATAAAAAGGAAAATTAGGAAGTAAGTGACGATATTTAATTTTTTTAATTGGAGTCGAAGTCGTGTTTTTAGTCAATGTTGGAGTCGGAGTCATGGTTTTGGTAAATGCTGGAGACGGAGTAAAAATTTTTTTACCGGCAGATATATGAGTTGAATTGTTACATAAAAACACGGGCGAACATAAATTGCTTTATCAAGAAATATTAGAGATAAATAGGGCTCAGCGTAATAGTTTGCCAATGTTAAATGAACAACATAATCTTCCAAACTCACCAGCGCTATACCCCTTTATATAAATGTCGTTAATTATAAACACTCTCAATTCAATAATAATAATTCGTACAAAACCTTCGATGTATTTATCAATATTTCTATGTTATTATTGAAACTCATTTACATCAAATTTTTGTCTATTTAAATTATTATGATTATGTTTATAACAATTAAACTTAGTGATCTAACTTTTATTTTTGTATTTAAACCAGCGTTGTCCAACACGACGCCAACCACGTTGTATTTAAGCAGCGATATCCAACCACGGGCCCAATTAAAGATTTTCAGCGGCCCAATTTAATATTTTCTGCCGCTCTATTGGAGTCTGCAGTCTTCTACAAATATATTTTACATTTTATTATTCATAAATCAAACAAAAACAAAGCAGGGGCGTGAATTTATATCAGCATTTTGTGTATGACATGACATCCAATTGTCTTCATGACAGTCGGGTAATTATTAATTAATAAATTGTTTTCATTACGTTTCTTTTGTGTCTTTATACGGCTCACCATTTACCGGTAATATTTTATTTGGCACACCAAACGATTACGCTGATTTAAACGATACACTTGCTGTACAGTGTACACTTACTGTGTACTTGAAATGCCTGTAGATGGCGAAAGGCAAAACCCGGGTGGCTAGCGATAACACTCACGGAAAATTACAAAATTCAAATGATTCAAATTTGATTTTACATCTTTTGTGCTTATTCCACGTTGAATATATTGAGATCAGGACCGGTTTCGCTCATCGCGAGCATTGTCAAATATATTTTTATTATAATGCCATTCCACCAAGTATTGACAGTGAACACATTAAAAGTGCTACATATATATTTATAAATTAATAAATAAATAGGTTTTCTACAAAAACTGCTTGCAAAACAGTTTTCTAACCTAAACGCTTTGAGAGTAGCGAAAGAAAGTACATATAAGACTAGTAAAGGACTATAGGCATGCTATTCGCTCTCGCTACGTCCCGTTTGTACGATCGGATAGGTGTCGGAGGGTATTTTAAACAACTTATAAATTTTTAATAAATTAAAAAGATATTTGGCATTGTAGTTAATGCCAATGCGCCAAATTTTTTCAATTATGAAAGTCATAGGAGATAAACTCGATGATATTTCTTTATGAATCGGTCGAGAACCACTCAACGAAAAATTACATACACCCATATCAAAGATCGTTTTTTCAATTGGAAAAAAATTGACCTTGTCGGAACATGAATCCAGGCCCACCTGATCGCTAGAGTATAGCTCTTGCCACTAGACCACAGGGACCAACTAAATGACATATGTATCCATGTCTCCGAAAAGAAGCTGCCCGGACTGGGACTTGAGCCGTTGACACTCGACTACGGACAAATCCTTACCTCATCCGAGAACAATATTCTAGGAGTTCATATTCTCCTCATTTGAAGTAGACATAGTTGAAAAAACAATGCTATACTTTCGTATAAAGATTTCTTACCCCTTTTAATATAACCAGTTATGGAAATTTGAAGCAGACGTACATACACGTGCGTTGTGCGATACCATTACGTTTCCTATATAAATCCATGAACGAAATTGTTTTACCTTGTCTGCGATGAATACTGACTTGGACTATTACACATCGTTCATTGTTCATGCAATTTTTACTACATTTAGGCACAGTTATTGTTAAATTTGTGACATTGCAGAATATCTATCTGAAAACGTGTGAAAATTGATTTATAAACTCTCGTAATCCTTTAAAATATCTCAGGTAAGTGCAATCCATTATATCTACTCATCTTATGGAGCTTACGAATACAGAAGTTTCTACGAGTTACGACAACTGCATGTTACTCAATTGCTAATTATTACTTTTTTATTTTGTACGATACGAGAAGGTGTATGGAAGAATGTCTTCATCTCGTTTTTAGGATCTTATGTTTGGCATCCATGCCGTAACGTTTTTTTGAGCAGCCATGGTATCATTTGATATGAGGCCAATTAGGAAAGAAATTACTAAATAATATGCCTCATATTAAAACTATTCGGAGCACGGAGTGGATCATGGAGCGGAGTTGGAGCAAGTATTTAGGTGTCTAAGTGGAGCAACTCAAGATGTAGTTTCTCCAGATCCCTAGAAGTAATAACGTTATAATTTATAATGAAAATTATCACATACAGAATGGCAAAATACTTAACTTAGCTTGGCAAAGAGAAACGTGTCGTAAGGACGCTAATAACATAAGTATTAATAATAATAACATAAAAATAAGTAGGTAATAATAACATAAAAATATCGAGTAATACACGTGATTTATAATTGAAAACTTATTTGCAAATTTTATTTATTTATTTAAAAAAATATATATATAATGTTTGACCATTGCGTTTAACTGAGTCTAACGTGAGGATTTTACTTAGGTATTACAATGTTTTAAATGGTATGGCCGTTAACTATGCTATGCGAGAATTTCTATTGGTACTTTTGCTTTGGGTCCTGCTGACTTATCTTATCAATGACAAGTCCATGATGACAAAACACAAACTAAAATATTGAAAAATAATCTTTTGGGATGGCCGACTAATATATGCAACTGTTGCATAATCAATTCAATAAGCTTATTTATTTATATAGCATCTATTTATATACACAAATTTAAATTAAACATATATATTTTGGCACATCTGAAACTACTCGAGTATTTTAAAATTATACTACTCGATACTCGAGTAGTTGAGATGTCGAGTAATTGGAGTCTCTAGTCACGATATATCGCTGTTTGGCATATGAAATATTTTCAGATTTAAGCGCTAGGTATATATTATAAATAATCTTCACCCACCCCAAGTGAATATCTACGTGTTCTCGAATAGTAACAGGGTAAAATTCAGATCTCTAAGGGTTGGTTGCCAGATTTTTCTTTTGAAACTTCTCCACGTTCGTCTTTTGTTTTCTGGAGTAATCCCAGCTGTGAAAAGATTTGCGAGAAGAGGGAGCTTTCGGGAGTGGATATACGGGACAGGGTCGGATAGTTAATCCAAGATAATATAATGCGGTTCATAAATATATCGATTGTAGTATGAAAAAAGGACGTATCACACACACAACAAATTACTGTATTGATGTGGTGTAATACCATTTTCCTCGCTGAAAATATAGATACCAATTCAGCGTTTACAGCTTACATCCTTCTATAACATTGTGATTATCAAATGACTATATTGAACAAATCTGAGGCTACATTCTTTTTCCTTTCTACAGTTAATACTATATGTTTAAATATACATCGACACCTAATTAATATAGACCAGTGGTTCTCATGTACGGCCATCATAGGATATTGCTGCGGCCACCAACAGCTTCATTGTTAATATTGTCTATATATGTAAATATATAAAAATGAATGTTTGTCTGTCTGTACCGCTATGGACTACTAAACCGCTCGACCGATCGATGTGAAACTTTACAAATTTATTGAGTACCCTCCCCCCAATTTTTTCAATGGTTTTTTCTGGCCTACCAACCCCCCCCCAAACCCCACCCTGCCAAACAAACCCCCTCCCCCAAAAATTGATATCGAATTTTTACAAATTTCTCGAGTACACTTCCGTGAAACTTTCTGGCGTACACCCCCCACCCCCAATCCCCCCTACAATTGCTGGCGTAGCATCGCGCGCAAGGTACAGCTAGTTAGTTAATAAAAATGAGTTTTTAAAGATTATTTGTCAACAAAGGCATTGAAAATTACATATTTCGTATGTATTCTATTGTGCATGAAGAATTGTTAGTTAGCAAAAACTGAAACACAAACATTGTTATGTCTTTTTGACAAAGAAGACTCAAAACAAAATTTGGTGCGGCCACCAGACATTTCTGTATTTTACGTGAGAACCACTGATATAGACTGACAGTATACAAATAATGTAACTAACAAAAGAAATATAGCTTTTTATTAAATTCATGATCACTTTTTTATTGAATTTTATATTGAATATGTAAAGAAAATTTGAATTATGTAAAGAATTTTTTTAATTAAATTTAATAATTGAATGAGCTTTATAGGTAACGATCTGGGCTACGTCTTTCGACATCTTCAGGCATTTTAAGTGCGCGAATGAAGTGCCGGAAGGCAAAACCCTTAAACGACAGAACTCATGGAAAAGTACAAAAATTTGAACGATTCAAATTTGAAATTAAAATTCCGTGTAGCGTGTTAGCTCCTTATAAAGACTTATCTCAACAGAATTTTTACAAGAACTGCTTGTAGCTCAGTTTCTTAACCTATCTTCTTTCGAAGAGAGTTTGGATAGAGAGGAAATTAGGTCAAGACTATCAGCAATCAAGACTAGTGGTTAGAATATCACTCGCAACGCTCTGTTTATAGGATCGGGTGTGTGTGGGAGCTAATTTTAGACGTCCATCTCTTCGAACATTGATCGAAGAATGAAACTGCCTGGACTAGGATTCCAACCCTTGAGCTCCGCATCTAAAGTCAACGACGCCGACACTCGATTACTGACCCGACAAATTAGTATCTCTTTAAGTTGCACATGATTTAAAACTCAACATTTTTTTAAATAAATTTACTGCAGTGTTTTATCTTTCAAATGCGGCCCTGGTTTGTGAAACTCTTTTAAAGATTTTCCTTCTTCCACTCTTTGTTGAAATGTGAAAGTTTTGGATTTTCCTTTATCGGTTTCCATTGTGGAACACTCACCACAACCAATCTTTTAATGGAATATTAATGCATATATAATACATATATATTCTATTCGCTGTGTTTGGAAGAATTTGAATATTAAGTGTATATATTTATATAACATGAAAACTTTCAAGAATAGGATGGATAATACTGACAACCTTACAAATTGTATTTAATTTTGTACTTTACAAATTTAACTATTATCATCTTTATGCATCAGGTGTACCTTACTGTCTGTGTCAATACAGGCTTAGTATACATATGTCGCATATCCGCTCTCTATTCAGAGCATATGGTGGTCACACGGTAACTTCAAGATTCTTTGCATCATCACAGGCAATTCCTCGTCCGCCAATTACATAATATTGATGGTATTTCGGGGCGACGAAATCTATCAGGCTGATAGAAGAGACAGGTAAACCTCAGGCTACCTTGGGGCATTTGCAGAACATGCCCAATCCTGCCAATGTCACTGTTTGTTTTTTGGAAGTTAAGAAGGGTCCACTGATATGGCGTAGTGGTGAAACAGCTATCAACTAACTTAAATGATTCACGTGGAACGAATTGCTTTGACATATTTTTCAACATATTTTAATGGAGTTCTACCAAATACAGGTAAATTCAATTGACAAAGAACCTTTTTTTAGAATCTAGTAAAGGAATATTAAATGATGCTGCTTTAAATGAAAACATAAATATTTATGACTATTAATTGAATTGACATTTACTTGCTAGAAATCCATTATAATACTGTGAAAGCAAAAATTGGTAATATATTTTAGCTCCATGAAAATTATATAATATAGTTTATTTGATAGGTATTTCAGCTAACTCCATCATCAATTAAGCGTAAGCTGAAAGAGCCATCGACCACATATTATATATGTTGTGTAAGATTAAAATGCATTCATATAGTTCAATTTGTCCGCTCTTCTGGCAAATTAAAACCACTTTACTTATAATATTCACGACAGCCATCTATGTTTTTGTAATGCGACCCGACTCGCCACCGTAACACTAACCGTGGCACTAGGTTCAGACGGAGTACAACCGTGAATCTCGGACTTTCCACCTTGAATTGAAGAGGTAAAATATTCTGAAAATAAACTATAAATTAAGGTAGTCTGTTTGCATGAGCTTTTATTTAAAATATCTCGTGTATTTTTGCATGCTTTAAAGCTTTTGTATAACTTAATTGTGCATGCAAATGATATGTCTTCATAACAAATAGATTTAATCAAGATCGAAACACGGAAACCTTTCGAGGAAATTTATATCAGCGAGCGTTGTATGGAAATCACAGCAATGTGCTCAAATTATAGCCAAACATTGTTTTAGAAAATTCACATCGTATTTCAATTTTACACCTCTACGTTACGGCATAATTGTGTATTTTTTATTACTATAAACAAATAACCGTATACGTTTAAAGAACAGTTTTTTTGCGCATTATAGTGTTGAATTAAAAATAATGCTGGCCAGTTTTTCTGGCAACTAATTATTTGGTCAGTATCTAATTCGATTGATGGTCAGTAAAAATAATAAATGTTTAGTAAATAATTGATTTTGGTCAGTATTTTTATTGAAAAAAGAGTAAGGTAGTAAATAATTAATTTTGGTCACTATTTTTATTAAAAAAAAAAAGTCAGTATTTTATATAAAAATGGTCAGAATTTTTTTAAGTCGGCAGATATCTGTAAATGGTTAGGCAATGGATACTTGATACTACCCATGGCTCTATTCAATCGATTTTCTCTTTTGCCTGCTCACGTTTACTAGTTTGAAAGCTTGAAGATTAAGTTTACCTGGTCATATATTTCTTTAGACTTATCTGAAGCCAAAATGAGAATTTTGTTAAATTTTAAATTGAATGTTCTTGCTTATTTATTGACGTATCGTGAGCACCTTGTGTTTGCTCTTCCAATGAGTAGAACCAGCCTGCCAGTAGGGATGTCATTAGGAATAACGATTTTAAGCGGTATTGCTTCGGATATCAGCATATTTCACACATACGTGAGATAGCTCAGATGGGTAATATTTTAATTATATGCCATTCCACCAAGTATTGACAGTGAACACCTTAAGAGTGATTAGCTGGTTTTGTCAGTTGACTTCTTTGCCTGAAAAAATTATTAAGTATTTCGATTTCCCGTAGCCAATGTGTTAAGATGGCTTAAAACTGTGTTAATGCCAAGGTTTGAGTTAAAATAACCGTTGTGAAATGTTGTTAATGGAAGACAGTGGAAACAAATAGCATCGAGGTGTGAATGTTAAATTACATTATTGTACTGAACGATATCAGTCCGTATTATAGGGATCTGTTTAATTGCAGGTTAGAGGACCTTAATATCCTTCGGCGGTCTAATGAAAGGGTTGCGAGCCGTTTATGGCCCGGTTATTTATCTTCCGCCGCCCGCCCATTCGCGCCACTGGCCCGTGAGGTTTCTATCATGCGGCAAAGATATCTAAGATACCGTAATATTAGTCCGTTTGTTTTATTCAAATTTCGAATAACCTTATGCAAATTAATTTATGTTTTAATATTCTAATATTACCAAAACCCTGTCGAAAAATTCTATATTTTACCATTTTGTAAATCTAATTTAGTATTTCGACTGAAGGTGCTTGGTAGAATTTCAATTTCAAATTTGAATCGTTTGAAATTTGTAATTTTCATTCGTGCACTTGAAATGCATGAAGATGCCTAAATGCGAATCCTGGGTTGTTAACGACAAAACTCACGGAAAAGCGATGTGATTTTATTAATTTTTTCTCTCTGTTCTTATGACAACAATTTGTGATTTTTATTGTGTTTGTACAGATATGTATTTATAAATATATAAATATATGTATTTAAATTTTTCAAATGCATGGCGCATTGGCGTCAGCTGTAATGCCATGATTTGTATTTTTTGTTGAATAAATAAACAAATAAAGGTAAAAAAATCAACCGATTCAAATTTGTGTTGTAAATGCTTCAAATTCCCAGATAAACCTTTCGTACATTATTATTCAATTATAGAATTTGTGTTCAAAGACGTTGATGTCTGTAATGTTGTATATATCTTCCCATTCTAAATCATAAAAACGGCTCCAACACATTATAACGATTAGCAAAGCGCTAGCACTTTACCATAAAAGAAGAGATTTACTGACAATATATGTAGTTCAAATTGGATGTCCCATCGTCACCCGTTACGTGTATGCAGCCGCCGTTTCAAGGCCACCAATCACATCATAATAACTATGGAGAAAAGAAACCTGCTTACTAATCTCTCTTGGACTAGCAAAGAGCTGAACGGGACTTATCTTTGAATCATGCACTATTGTGCATTAGAAAAAAATATTTGATATCTTGGGACTTTTAGCACATTTTTAATTTCATGTCAGCTCCTTGTGTATAGAACAGTGGTTCTCATGTGCGGCCACCAGAGGATTTTGCTGCGGCCACCAACAGATTTATAGTTAATATTGATTTTGAATAAAAATGGGATTTTACAAGTTAATTTGTCAACATAGACACTGAAAATAAAATATTTTGTATGCATTTCATTGTGCATCAAGAATTGCTAGTTAGCAAAAACTCAACACATACATGTTGAGGTCTTTTTGGCAAAAAGGACCCAACACAAATATTTGGTGCGGCCACCAGACATTTTCCTAGGATCGCTGATGTTCCTGATGCGGCCACAGCCAAATTTCACGTGAGAACCACTGGTATAGAATATGCCCTCCTGATAGAGGTATTTTAAAATTTGTTTTTCTACTATAACTGATATGTTATTCAGTCCGTCAACCTTTATTTAGTTCAATGAGAGTAGGTATAGAAAGAATAAGGCTAGGATAGTAGAAGTGGTTAGTCAGTCGCTCTCTTTAAGACACGCTTATAAGGATCGGATGAGTGGGAAGAGTTTTTTAGTCAACGTAAAGACCCAATTTTTTTAACAGAATTTATGATAGAAATTCGGCTCGCACTAGGATTCGAGTCCGTGAGGTTTACCACGGAAGCCAACGACGTTGCTAACTGCACCACAGACGCTCAAATTATTAATTTAAATTATGGCACGGTCTTGTTACTTTATAAAATAATTAAATGTTTCTATGCACATTTGATAAGAAAGCTTAAAAATATTTCAACAATACTTGTGTCGTATAGTATCAAAAGTTGAACTAACCCATATTTTTCAAAACTGAACAAATGCTGTCACATTTTTCTCCTGGTCATAGAGTATGGCTAGCAATAAAAATATTTGTATAAAAACGTAAAACAAAATGATGTTTGGTGTCAAAATCAGAACGGTGAACGACTTCGGAAACAATAGTATAATGGTTTGGTCAATCATACTTTCTACCAATCACAAAATTATGAACAGTGATGTTGCAATGTGACCGTTCATAAAAATTTTAAGTTTCAGGCTTTTATGGGCTGTTTGTAAAATTGAAAAATGTAAATATAGCTCAAAAAGCCATCGATACTTTTTTCGTGTTTTTCTCGCGACAAGTACATAGATAAATGGATAGTTCAGCTTTTTATAATTTACGACTCATTTTATAAAAAAGATACTTTTATACAAAAAATATGAATTATTGAAGTAGAATATATTACATATATTACAGAGTTTCGATATTCTTACATCATTCATTGAAAGGAACCAGAGGGGAATTAATTCAAAGCTGTGATAAAATGGGGTGTCTGCAGCCAATGGCAGCCTCAGGGGAGGCTAAGGGAGGGTGTCATGAATGAGGGTAGACCTATTGAATGGGCGGCAACCACTTTCGATATTACTATTCTGTAATGAAACTCATTATTGAAAATGTTATCTAATGATACTTTTTCGTTATAGGTACTTATATGTATTTTAAAATTACGATTTTTCATAGATATTTTATTTGGACAATGATTTTTATTCCAAGTATTTGGCATCACAGCAACATTTGATGCGAGTTGATCAGTCACTAAGGATCTCTTTTGGCATATAGTAATTAAATAAATATGAAAGATGAAGGATGAAGTATACAATTCAAACAATTCGAATTTAAAAAAAGAAGGATGAGTTTTTTAGACAAAGGCTCCCAACTTGGAGCATATGGACTCCTCACGGAGTTTATATCAACATATGCTTTTCTAAGAAAACTACTCGTTACTCAGTAGCAGTATTGAGAGGACACAAGGACCTGGTCAGAACTAGTGGTTAGCGAATCGCTCTTGCTAGGTTTTTGGGGTCGGAAAGGTGGGAAGGTGTTCTTTACAACACAATTATCCATCGACTTCGACCATGTGCGGCCCAAAATAATTATAGTCACCAAATATTTTTTTGGTGTTATTTTCAATATTGTGTTGCAATCGGTCGGTACAAAAATGTGCCCAGCTTCTGCTCACATTTTTCTCATCTACGTATCTCTGTGAATCGTCATATTCTAAAATGAAATATGCATAGAGCGTATATAGAAATCAGCTTACAGATTCTCATTGATGATGTATTAAGAGTAGCCTGATTTGACGAAGATAGTTAAAAGTTTGACTCAGTATCAAAATTCACATAAATTTTGAAGTAAACGATTTAAGATTTTGGATACATTGGTATTTTTGTGTACTTTTTACGTATTTTTTATTTGTTGTTCATTGTTATTTTTTACTTTGAATATTTATACATACATATATTTGTATGTATGCAGTATAGTATGTGTTATATTAACTGTAAATATGTTGTGGCCCACGTAGAGAAGCAATAATCTGAATGCTGCCCGGGGGAAAAAGGTTGAGTATGACTGCTCTAGGGCATGTTATAATTTTGAAATATATGTTGTTTTCTGTATATATAAAGCAGGGCTGTGGAGTCGGTATAAGAAAAAGTCCGACTCCGACATTGACCAAAAACACGACTCCGACTAAAAAAAGGTTAATATCGTCACTTTCTTTCCCTAATTTTCCTATTTATGTGTATTCAATTAAATATCAATGCGTCCAAAAGCCAAATTTGACATTTTCAATGCAAAAATAAAAAGTTCAAACTTTTCAAAATTTACTATTCCGAGTACAACTCCAGCCAAAACGCCGCTCCGACTCCATCCAAAAAGCTCCGACTCCGACTCCACAGCCCTGATATAAAGTTTTAATGCTTTGATTTTGGTATTCATTTGTTCAATGCAATTTGATATTCTCAAACTATCCTTGGTAAACCAAATTATTGTCAATTCATTCTTAGATTACTTACATGAAACCACATTCACACATAAAAGTACAATGCATGTAATATTGTTATACAAGAAAATGTAATTTGATTTTCATTCTGACAAGCAACTCGACAGTCTTTTGACGCGATGTTCTTTGTGGTCCAATAGGTGGGGCGGGCATCTTTTTTCAATTCTCAGAACATTATATTGGTTACACTTTCTTGGGAATGGTATATTAAGTTCTTTGTGCTTCAAAATGATAAATATTTACAACTAGAAGTTAAATAATTATGTATGTCCGTATAATTCTTCATCAATGATTGATATATTGGTAAATTTTTGACACGGATATTGATACATCTCGTCACAAAATCTACAACCCTCTAATTGAATACCGTCCTTTTATGAAACCTTTATAGGTATGAAATTTTTAAAAAAACCAGAAAATTTTAACCATTTCAATTTGAAAAAAAAAACACGACTACGACTCCGACATTGACCGACAACTCGACTCCGACTCCAACTAAAAGAATGTAAAAAAAAATCAGGTTTTTTTCTCACTTTTCCTATTGATGTTTATTAAATTAAAGATCAACCTACCAATCGACATATAGCCAATATTTCTATTTCCATATTTATTTAGGCTTAAACGAGACCAAAATGAGAAGTGCACTATTCGTGATAATATCAAACCTGATGTTACTGATATCTTTTAAAGAATCGTGAAAACGAATTATTTGCTCCTAAAATGTGTAGGTCAATGCGGAAAGTCTGGGACTCACGGCTGTACTCGGTAAGAATCAAGTGCCACTTATTCAACGCATGCATACTGACTGTGCTGCTTTACGGTTGCGAGTCATGGCACATCAAAAATCACAGGGTAACCGTATACTGTGCTTCGAAAACAGATGTCTGCGGCGAATACTAGGAGTACAGTGGTTTGACTTTGTCAGGAATACGGAGGTAAGAGAGCGGACAAACCAGCCCCTTATTACGTCTAAAATTAAAAGGCGACGATGGACCTGGCTTGGGCATGTGCTGCGGATGCCCCAGGGGAGCCTGAATCCTGCCTGCCTCTTATATCAACCTGATGGATCCTGACGCCGCGGAAGGCTTCTGATGACCATCCATAGGATGTACTCAGGGGAGCTAAGGGACGCCGGGATGACCTGGGAAGATGCGATGAGGTTGGCGGGAGACAGAGAATCTTGGAGGCACCGTGTGGCGGCCATATGCTCCGAATAGGGAGCGGATATGATTTTTTTAAAAAAAAAATGTGTAGAACAAGTTTGGTAATAGTGATAGTCATGCCACTGGAAAGAGCTTTAACAACGATAGAAAGTATTGCTTCGTATATTGAACTATTCCATGTGGACGTGAGTGAGCTTAGGTGAAGACAATCTTTTTTCGTATTATAGTTGATTCCGTCAAATTTTACACAGTTGAATTCATTGCCAATTTCTTAAGTTTTCATTAACTCTTCCATATCCTTCCCCAATGTGGATGATCTCAACATTTTTTGAACTGCATGTTACTCAGTCGTATTCAATCCCTATTCAGTACGATGAGAGTAGTGATAAAAATGATAAGGCTACGACAGGACTAGTGGCTAGCTAGAAGCCCTCACTACGCCCAACAGCTTATGGGTTCAAATTTGTGGGAAGGTGGAAAAGTTCGCACAGAATCGATAGATTGAAAAAATACTGCTCGTTTTGGGGTCCGTCACAAAAGGTGTTTTGGATATTTTTATCGGTTATCTTGATTTCGAGTGACTCTAAAATTCTCGGTGATTTTATCTATTACGATTTCATAATACCTATCGAATTGACAATTTATATCTAAACATAGATAGCGTTATATTAATAAATCTTTTTCCTACCCTGAGAATTTTTTGCGAAACCACATAAACCTTTGTTTGTGCGGTAGAAGCGTTCCGCGGAAAATCTTAAAATAGTAACATAATATGTCAGGGTCACATTGTAATAAACAGGTGAAGAATTGGATTTTTCAAAGTACAGCATGTGAACAACCCGCTGTTAATTACGTAAACATATGATCGTCCGGTCAGTGGCGCAGTGTCAACGTCGTTTGCTTGCGTGCTGGACCGCTCGGGCTCGATTTCAGTCGATAAATCTGTTCAAAGACACGGGTGTTTGTGTTGTTGAAAATCCTTTCCCACCTTTCCTATTCCAAAGAGCAACGCATAGCGAGGGCGATTAACAGTTCTCGTAGAAAAATATATGTTGAGATAAACTCCGTGAGAAGTCCATATGGTCCAAGTTGGGAGCGGAAATGTTAAAAAATGTACGTTTTTGTAGTCTCAAAAATATATTTAAAAAAAAACCGCATAACTTTGAAATCGCACAAAAAAGGTTTGAGTGTACACCAGTCCGACTTTTAATAAAGCAGCGCGTGGCAAAATTGAAATACATAGATTTATAACTCCCCTAAAACAAATGTTTCAGCGTACTATCTAAATATTATCGAGTAGAGTGACGTTGAGTCCCTTGTGCATTTTAGTGGTGATTATTATTCAAGCAGTGTACGAGTCGAAAGAGCCAAACGGCAGTCAAGAAGGTACCTTGTGGAATACAATCTATCGCGGACTATTGTACAGCGATAGGCAACATTCGGCTTTTGTGCCTTTAAGAAATATCGTGTCAAGCCCTGGAGTAACCTTATTCCATCACTTTAAATTGCCATTATTTAAACATATTTTAAAAGTGTCGATGCCACGCAGCAGTTTGATAGCCTCCGCGCACTCGTCTTTGATTGGCGCGCATTCTATATAATATTGCCTAAAAATTCTTAATGATCCACTAAATAAAGAAGCATGCATTAATAAAACACGTAGTGGACGTTCAATTTTTAATCCATATTCTCTCCCAATGTGAAGCATTTCTATTACTTCAAGTTACTAATTGATCGAAATTATGCCACGCATTTGTTGGATTGGCTTTCACAGTTTTTTTTAATTTTCCACGCAGCTAACCTCTCATTGGTCACTTTACTTTTAAGCATTGTAATCATGATGTCATTTTCACTTTTTATTTTATAATGCGGCCCCTTAGAGACAAAGAAACCTAATTCACCTTTTTCTACTTTTCAGGAGATCCAAAAAAAAGGTTTCATGGTAATAAGGTCAAATGCGCCCGCGGGCACGTGGTTAAGAACCCCTGATGTAGCCTATCAATGGAAGTACATATATATCTGAACTTACTTTTTCTATGAGAACTGCTTTTTACTCAGTCGCTCAACATCAAAATTTTCGAGAGTTGGGATAGGTTGGATAGAACTAGGAAGAGACTATTGGTGAGCCAATCATTTGAAGGACCGGATGAATATATGTAGTAGGGTAATTAGATGTACATATCATCCATGCCAGGTCTTGATTTGGAGCATATGGCGTCGTAATGGAGGTTTCTAGACATTTGTTTTTTCTTCAAGAACTGATTGTTTTTCAGTCGCTCTACCTCTCTTCAGTTCAATGAGATTGGACATAGAAAGGATTTGGCTAGAGGAAGAGTTAATGGTTAGCTAGTCACTCTCGTTACGCCTCGCTTTCAATATCGAATGGATGGAATGGACAACATGACAATAAAAACTCAAGAAAAAATGCTGGACTCATGAAGTCTGTCACAGAAGCCAATGACGTCGGTTTCAAGAAATTACTGTCTACACTAACTTCTCTCCTACAATTTAAAATTAATTTCGAAAATACAATCCTTATGGTTTTGTATCTCTGGTCTTTGATTCCAGGGCTGCCTAGGTACTCGATGAATCGATGTTAAATAAATTCCATTATCGCGAGGGTTCTTTTACGCAACAGTTATCGCAATCGTCAAAGTCAAGGGGCATTTCAAGGGCGGTTGGGATACCATTTGTCCTATTATAGTTAGATGGAAAGGGAGCCGACATTATGTAGATACAATTAAGTCACCATCATCGGCCAAAGTCATGTCAAAACGCAGACTCGCAATAAACTATTACATAAATCAATGTTTCCAGGACATCATATTATAACATCTAATATATAAAAATCAATATATGTTTGTGCGTACCATATGCGTTGGCATACCGTTCATCCAATCGCAATTAAACTTTGATAAAACTTTTTGAACTTTCGCGGATATTTTTGCATAGTAAAATTGACTTACAGTAGGTCTTTTATACAAAATCATTTTTTTTTTTTTCATATTTTATGCGCTGACATACCGTTGATTTTGACAACTTTTTGTTGCACTTGCGCAAAGTTTATAGGGATAGTACAATTAACTTTCAGTATATGGCGCGTGTGTCGTACCATAGACAATCGGCAAAAGACAAACAGCAAACGTCAAACGGCAAATGTCATCAATACCGATCAATGTTAGCAAAATTAAATCGAAATTATGTATTTAAAATAATGTGCATCCGAAAGCACTTCAAAATTGCTATTTTTTCACCGTGTCATATTAGTTGGTTCGGCGTTAAGCCATCTTCAAAGCAAGTTTAATTTCTCATTATATTTGTTTGTTTTTTGTCATAATTGCGGCAAGCTACAATGTGCCGTGGCTTAAAAAATATAACAATAGACAAAAATTTTAAAATCTATCAAAAATATTCGTTCATACTATATTTTAAGATACACCTAATCCTTTTTTCTGCGGTTCCGTGGAAAATCTCACAAAAAGTTATGACTTAATATGAGAACATAACATGTGCAAGGACGCACGTGTCAAGGTCACATTGTAATAAACAGGTGAAACACTGGATTTTGCACGTACAGTATTGGAACAACGCGCTGTTAATTACGTGATTAAATATGTACGTTAGGTCCCAGTTCCAAAACTATATCTAAAAAAATAAAAATTTGTATAAAAAAACGGCATAGCTTTGAAATCGCACAAAAAGCGGTTTGGATCATGAAGACCTGTGGTCGTCAACCTTTTTATCCCTACCGCCCACTTTTTTTACCAATATTTTACTGTAACAAAAAAAGATTATACATATATAGAAAAAAACAAGAATGTTCAAAAATCAAATTCAATAATTCATGAGAACCTTGGGCCCACCGATACAACAATGAAAATAGTAAATCACAATTTTTTTTAAATTTGATGATAAAAGCATAAATCGCCCATTGCCCAACACGGAAGCCTTAACCGCCCATTAATTGGGTAGTACAGACCAGGTTGACGACCCGTGATTTACACATTCAGCGGAAAAGCATGCCCGGAAAATATTAAATATTTGCCTCGTATTTGGCCATGCCCTATTGCAACCAGATAGGTGTGCATGGAAACTTTTGTATTAGTGAAATATTATACCTTCTACCCACTAAATAATTTTGACAGTTTGGCCCTAATGGCAGGGGCCCCCTCCCGCCGCGCGCCATGCTGCAATGGGGCGGAGTCCCTGGGGGGGCCAAAATTCATATTCCAACGCGGAATTATTACAACTGGGGATACCAATGGCGCCCTAAGTGGTGTTGAAATATTATTAGGTACATATAATATAAATCTACATTGATTTTAGCAGTGGTATTTTTGAAGCATTTCATATCTCTTTAATTAGTTTATGAATATGCGTTCAAAGCTACGGGTGTATATAATGTTCACATTAAAATGCCATCCACCAGATCCTGAAAACATGACAAGAAAAAAGTGATTAGCTAGTAGTTATAGTTAATTATTAGCCTCATCTTTACATCCTTCTAAATCAGTCATACTCAACATTTTTTTCATCCGGGCCGCATTTCGATTTTGCTTCGCTACGTGGGCCGCAACATATTTAAGGTAAACTGTAAATACACTTGGGCCTCGTATAACACGGTTTTATACAACATGGATGTATAAAATATGACATATTTTTATACAACACGCTTTATAAAGGGTCTTTTTATAAGGACGCTTAGTTTTGAAATGTAAATAAAACATGTTGTTTGTAAGATTTCGACTATATTTTAATTTCATTTGTAAGTATATTTTACGGCATTAAATATGGAATATAGCATCAAATGTCTGCCAATATCCATTCATTATAAAATGGGCCATGTCGCTAAAGTTGACTTTTTTGACAAATTTGGGTAAACTTCCGACTGCTCCAGAACCCAATCAGGCGTTGTCTGCGGTCGTTTACCTGAAGTTCCTTGGTTAGTTGGATTTTATACGGGTGCAGACATAAGGCTCGATTCAAAATTCGCCAAGTTGAAGTCGCAGAAAAGCCAAGTTCTTGTGAATAACGATAAATAAGCTGCCTTGGGTTTTCCTGTACACTTTCCCACACAGCAGCAATGCTTTCACCAGATATTGTATTTTGATGACGTACAGGTAGATGTTGGCCGATTATTTACCAAACTGGTTGACTCAAATTTGGCCACTAAACAATGAATAATCTACTCAGCAGGACAAAGTAACATATTTTGAGCGTCCCTATTGAAATATACTTTATCTTCGTCAAATCAGGTTCTTGATTACCACAGGTTACTCTTAATTAATACATCATCAAAGTGAGAATCAGTAAGCCGATTTTTATATACGCTCTTCGCAAATTTAATTTTAGAATAGGACAAGTCACAGAGATACGTAGATGACAATAATGTGAGCAGAAGCTGGGCACATTTTTTGTACAGTTTTTGTACAAACCGATTGCAACCCAATACTGAAAACAACACCAAAAAGTATTCGGTGACTATAATTATTTTGGGCCGCACATAAGAGGTGATTGGGCCGATTGAAGGCCGCGGGCCGCAGGTTGAGTGTGGCTGTTCTAAATCGAATAAAAACAAGCAATTCTCGTCAAACAGTTTCAATAAGATAATCTGAATTTGGTCCCTGAAGATAAAAGAAACGTTTCTTGATGTTACGAATGTCACTAGATACAAAACAATATGTGGCATAATATGTCAAAGAGACATCTCAATAAAAGAAGTGAATATTTAGATATTTAAATTTAATATAAAATTGAAAATAACTTTGATTATTCCACGTATTGTGTTACTATTATCCCACGTGCTTCGCCATCTTTGGGCATCTTTGGACTTAATTACAAGGAATCACATTTCTTGTTATTAACTTTCTTGTAACAACCTTTACTTTAGTAAGTCCAAAGATGCCTCTGAAAGAGCTGAAACATGTGCCAAAAATAGTAATACAATCCGTGGAACAATCAAAGTTTATATTCAAATGAATTTCCACAAAGTTACCGCTGAATCCATCGAAAGTATTGGGATCATATTCACCCACAAATGATATACTCGATAAACACAGTTTAGAAATATTATAATATTTTTTTCTAAATCGTATTAACCAAAGTGCAATATGATTATGAAATATTAATAATGTGATATCCCGGAGTGAAAAAAAATACAATGAAATATCTCATAGCTTCTCTATTGTATAGAACTCCACTAATAATAACTTTTTAATGGCCGAAAAATCCAATTGAAAATGCACTCGCTATATAAAGGGACACCTATTTTCAATGCACGCGTTGGAAATTTTAAACGTATCACTCGGTGAATATTAGCACATGGATAATGTATATTTTATGTGGTGTCGTCAACGCTTGGGACGCGCTCTTTAATTTATTTTTATAACCATGTCTGCTGTTTCCAATGTGAAAATTTAAAGGAAAAGAATAATACCGGCATTTCCAGCTAATGCCGGTAAACCATGCATTCTAAATACACGATAATAATTATAATTAAAGATTAATAATGTCACAAATACCAATAAACAGATATATATAGACATATCCATAAATAAATCGATGGTTTTATCCGACGTATTATTATAGAATGGATTGCTTTCATGGGCTGTGGAGTCGGAGTCGTCGCGGCGTTTTAGCCGGAACGTACTCGGGGTTGAAAATTTATAAAAGTTTGATCTGTTTATTTTTGCATATAATATGTCAAATTTGGCTATTGGCTGGAATGGTAGGGTTGATATTTAACTGAATACACATAAATAGAAAAATTAGGAAAAAAATTGGTGTCTGTAAAGTCGGTTTACGGACGATAGTTTAACGTGACAACGTCATAAGAAAACATTGATGAAATGATTGCATACTTTTATGAATAAAATAGAATCATTTTTATTGAGTTATCATTATTTTGTATGGATACGATATTTTGTATATTTGTTATACGTTAATCAGATTTTTTATATGCAAGAATTAATTACCTTTATTGCCGCAATTATTGTTGTAATATAAACAATGAAAACCACATTAACATTTCACTTCACTTTATAAACAGTTGTAAACAGATCACGTGTAGGTACTGTAGGTGTATAAGTTGTGTGCTGCCGCTGTCTCTTTTCTACTCAGACGCATCGACCAATCGAGTGGAAGAGAGATAGATGCGGCACAATCCGAACGGTAGGCCGATCGTGCCTCTCTATCGCTTATCCGCGCTCTCGCTCGCACGCTTGCCTTCGGCGTAACGCGACAAACGGGACAATGAGACATGTTTTTTCGTGCGTGCAGCGGGCGTTCATCGATTTATAAGACGTTGTCACGTCAAAAAAGTGACGATATTAAACTTTTTTTAGTCGGAGTCGGAGTCGTGGTTTTGGTAAATGCTGGAGTCGGAGTCGAACTATTTTTTACCGACTCCACAGCCCTGTCTCTGTTTATAATAAATGATATTTATTTAAAGGGGTATTGAAATGCCTGAATATGCCGAAATGCAAAACTCATGGAAAAGTAAAAAACTCAAACAATTCAAATTTGTTATTGAAATTCAATCTAGCACCTTCAGTCGAAATTCTCACTTATGAGACACCTAATATATTATTATCACTAAAAACTCGATAAGGGCTATGTGCTATTTACTGTGAAAAGTGCACTCCCCTGTAAATGCACCCGTGGGGCGTACACTCGAATGACAAAAACATAATTGGGGAGGGCTAACATACCCGACGATACGACAAGGGGGTGGTTTCATTTGTATAAAAGCTAAGAGGCGATATTATTATGCAAAGCCACGTTCGTATTCCAATGAACTAAACCTGGTGAAGTACTTCATCATACTAGAGGTGAACCTTTTCAGGATGTGTCTTGTATCATCGCTGGCCTGACAACTCAGAGACGCTAATTTTGATATAGGAACGATAACAAAATTACAGCAGAACATGTCTGATGGATAAATATTTAAAGCCTAAATAATAATGTGATATTTTTTAATTAAGCTTCAAAAGACGATTTCAAAAGGAGAAAGCGTCTGCCGAAGAGGGGTTTATAAAATACCCCAGTGGTATGGCTTTATTGGGATAGATTGTGAGAATACCAGGGTTGTCGTCTCAATATGTCAGAGACAGACAGCATCCGTCCAAGGCGTTCGGTGAAGGAACTTAGGGGTCAGGATGGGAATACAGGTATCTCTTGAAGAAAAGATGTCGCTCGGTATTATATGGGCCGTTACTCTATCATAGAGTCGGCTAGTTTATTTAACTCAAGATCTAAGACTAGATTTTATTAACTTTAACGTGAATTTATTCGCGTTATAGAAATCGTTTTGGTCTTAACTCATTGATTGAGGTGATAATAAGATCAGCCGAGTTCATTCTGAGGCTCGATAACGTTGGTTGGTGACAATTGCATTAACGACAATGTTATATTATGGTTTAACGTATCTTTATACATCTTTCTAAAAAATGTATTAAAATCGATAGTTTTCCTATAATTATTCATATTTTAAGTCACGCATGAAAGATACGACGTGTTCGCTTTGATATTCATGACAGACTGACTTAATCAAAACTTTGAGCGCGAGCGCTTATCTACGCCTTATAATGTAAAAAACATCCATTTGAATAAGGCGTGATTGAGATAATATAACATTATGTTATCACGTATGGGCAGTGAAGTTTGAATCCTGGTTATTTGTTGCGACGTTATAAAGGGTTTTCGGACAATAATAATCAGACTTATTTTATTTAATTGAGGCGGAGCTAGACGATAAAAATCAAATTTGCATCGTTTGCATTTCAAGTGCACGAATGAATTTGAACTGACGCGTAATAAACAATTTGTATAATGTATATATAAACATAAAAGTAGATCACTAGGCTTAATTGTAATTAACGTAATCTTTATGAATTATTTTACTTTATTGAATAGCAAAAACGATTAATAAAAACTCTTTACGAATACTCATTGTACGTGTTAACTAAACCAACATGTTCAATTATTATCAGGGATTGATGTTGATGTGATAACACTACATAAAGGCATAAAGCACCATTTTGTATGTACTGCATTGATATGTCACATATATTTCTACCCAGCGTCAAAACTAAAATATTAACATGTTTGAAATAAATGCCCCTCCAATATTTTCTGCTAAAATAACATGCTGTGCAAAATTTTGATTAAAAAATGGAAGCCTTGTTGTCTGAAATGTAGATTTTATAGATATCGTAATGTAGCTTTTTAGTAGGGTTACCATTCATTCATAATATTATGGTGCTCCTGCAGTAGACTTATTTTTTTTATTTGTTAAAAACAGTGATCGTCAAACGGTCGACCGTGAGCTACCGGTAGCTTGCGGTGGCATTTCCAGTAGCTTGCGTAGGATATTGTGCCATATTTATAAATTTGTTGAGGATCAAATTTTATCAAACGTTTGGGCGCAACAACAGCAGTCTTGACAAATTGAAAGCAAATGTAGCATTATCAACATTTAAATTTTAAATATCTTAAAAAGTGTGGCAAAATGACTGTGTTTTAAACTCTATTTCTACATATGTAGGTAAAAAATTTAGATCTTATGTGTGATGAGCCATCCATTGTTTTTTTGGCTTAAAATGCTTATTTGGTAGAAAGTTTACTTAATTCCAAAGCCCTCAAATCTTATATATAAAACCGAAACGGCGTATGTATTGACACCGCCTTATGTGGTAGGTCATCAGAACTCTCTCGAACGATCTATTGTTCACCTCAGTCGATGAGTCAGTCGATATCAGAAAATAAATTCATTCTTATAATAATCTATATTGCAATCTATAGCGGTGCAATGTAGAGTTATTTCAATTTCTCTTATCTCTTGACGCCCGACAATGCATGTGCTTCATAAAAAGTTCATAAGGCGATAAATCATTCCTTATCAGCGGGCGCATGTGTTAACGATTTTTGAAACGGCCATTGTTGTTTCTTTCTAAAGTAACCGTTTGTTTTCATACAGCAGTGAGAGATTGGACTGCATTGAGAATGCACGCGCCTAATCCTCTCCCTCAGAATTAAATTCGCGTCAAATTCCTGATATCTTCTTCGCTATCGTAATATTTGTGTGTTGTATAACGTCTGTGTAAATCCTTGACGATTAAATAATGGGTGCGAATGAGCGCACCCACATAACGCTTTGAGATCGTCTTTTGTTTTAAAGAGTTCCATGTTTCCCCTACTCCGTCCCCAAAATCCCTCTCCTGAGTGTCGGATAGGAGGCTCCTTCTCGATTTACGAGGGAGCCGGAATAAAGGTCTTCTCAGTATGTATGTGGGTCTGTAATTCCCTTTTGCATTGTTGTTGCAAGTTGCAATATAATAATGTTTATTATTTACGTAAAGGTATTATTTGACATTTCTTTGACAGAAAATTAGATTTTTTCCTTGAATTTGGACATTTTAATGGGCAAGAATGGGGCTGTCATCAAATTAAATAAAGTTTGTGATTTTATTTTAACTCTATTTTGGATGTTAGATTTTGTGATATAATTATGTCAAATGATATAACATTAAATAATTATTGGTCGCTTAGTCCGAGCGACGCCGGGTAGCAATACTAGTATTATATAAATAGCTCATCAGACAATTTCAATTTCTGAAAGTAGCTTACATCCTTGTTGAGTTTGGAGACCACTGACTTTCCAAAATTGTCATTTTTTTAAAGAAAGACTACCGTTTGAAGAGTATGGCCGTACATGTACGTCCAAGTAATTTTTCATCTATTATCTTTTGTCATATATTGAAAAAGTAATTTCGATTAGTGATTTTTTGTTGTCAAACTATTTTTATTATATGCTCCAAATAAGGAAAATAATTTTACAGAAACTTTATTATTAAAATGATTGAAATCATCGTAATTTTATCCAAAACAACTAAAAGGGTAAAGAATCAAGACTTTTTATTGGGATAATTGATAATAATAAAATTAGTGCTCCATTTGTTGCATGTATAGATCTATTTTTCTGAATTAGAATTCAAGAAATGTCGTGAAAAGACTCACAACAACTATATTTTAAGATAGATGCAGCAACCCTTGTGACTGGTGACTCAAATGATCAACGCGACAAACAAGTTCTAATGAAAAAAAATGTTTGGTGTTGGTTAAGACCATGGAGATAAAAACCAGAAGCATGCAAGCTTAATTTTTTCAGAACTCTTGTGTATTTTTTTCTTTTCTCCCAGATTTATCGTCTAACAGTGTGGTCACAATATTTTTTTGCCTCAGGAAATGAAACTCCCTCTTTCCGACAGGCTTTTGTTATTGTAATAAGACACAGCAGGGGTCCCGTGCACAGAATAATGGAAGAGGAATGGAGGGGAGAGGGGGGATAGAACCAATCGCCATCTTTTATTTGACACAACTTCTGCATCTACTATCAAGTATAGGGATATCAAGGGTAAAAAATTATTACCCATTCATACAAATATATTTATTGATTATGAAAATATCCAGTAATGGATTCTAAGTCTTGTTTTTTAGGAATGCTTTCGTTTCACTCTCTTGAAGCTCGAAGATCGATTTCAATATTGAAACATTTTTTTCTTCTTCTTCGGGGCCGAGTTGATAACCCTGACATCCTTGAGACTTTAAGCTTGCATGCTCCCAGTTTCTACGTACGTGGTCATAGCCAAGGCCAATCAATTTTCTCTGTCAGAGCTTGTTTGTCACGTAGGTCTTTTGAGTCGCCAGTCCCAAGGGCTGACGAATGCACTGCCTGTTGATGTGGACATCTTTGGCAGTGAACTTGGTGCTTTTTTTGTATTTTTTTTCTTATTATGTAACTAATATGTTTCTGTTCTGTTTCATATATTTATTTGTTTTTTTTATTTTGTGTGATATTTTTTTAAAATTTGTCAAATACATGGCGCATTGGCGTCAGCTGTAATGCCATGTATTTTATTTAATGTTTTACAGTAAATAAATAGATAATATATATCTTTATTCACTATACATATCTTTATTCACTAGACCAGTGTTTCCCAAAGTGTGCTACCACCTAGGGGAAGGGAGGAGTTTGTTGGGGGTACAGTGCACCAAGCTTAATTTTTTTATTTACTTAAAGGGGAACAAATAAATATATTTTGATTGTAACTAAAGTATATGCGATTTTTTTTCGATGAGGGTTACTCCATGTTACTAAAATTATAAAAAGGGTATACAGATGTCGTAAGTTTGGATAACAGTGCACTAGGTGAACAAAATTGTGACAATTAAACAAGTTTAAAATAATTTCCTTTTTTATTGTTTTAAAAAATATATATATTTATAAAATGAACATAGTATGTATTAGATAAACAAAGTAGTAAATTTTAATTTTAAAATTGTTTCTATTAATTCCGAATGGCACAATTAATAATAAAAAAATAAAATGGAATGATTAAAACACAATAAATAAACAAACACTCTCAAAAAATAAATCATTGTTTCATTATACAACAAAAACAATCCATAAACATTTAAAAACATCATAAAATTCAATAAAACAAACTATCGAAAATTATTTTTCTACAAAAGTAAGACAACACAAAAATATATATATATATAGATAAAAAATCAGTCTTTATTATTATTTGAGCATTATTTTATCCATTCATTCTTATTAAATATGAGTAAATACTTAATATTTACGCATTGGTAGAAAAATATTTAACAGATTTTCTCGATTATAATTGATTTTTTTATTACATTATAATCCAATATTACAATATATTTATTCATTGGTATTGAACAATACAGCTAGTACAATATTTGTTAATCAATTGACTAGGCTATACATGATTAAAAATTGTTTAACATTTCGGCCCCTTAGAAGCTCATTGTGTTCCTTTTCAGGAGAGCCAAAAAAACAGGTTTCACCAGTAATCAAGTTTATGTATTATTTAACAGATACAATTTATTTGTTCATTGTCTTTAAAGACAATGCTTTGGCTTTCTGATCTATTTGCTAAATATAAAATAATAACATGTGTTGTTTTAACCCTCCAAGGACGAGCGTGAGCATACGATCACAGTCTCTCTCTCTCTTCTAGATCTTTTTTCTATCTGAACATTGTATCTATCACTCAGTTTCGGTTAAAAAGAGTCTTTTTAACCCTTTTTAACCGAAACTGAGTGATAGATACGGATAAGATGTCTAGGTAGAAAAAAGATGGAATTAGGGATCACTGTAACCGTGTGTGGTGACGCTCGTCCTTGGAGGGTTAATTTTACCTGAAGATGCTTAAAGGCGAAACCTGGGTCGCAAAACTCACGGAAAAGTACAAAATTCAAAAGATTCAAATTTAACATAATTTTAATTCAAATTCAACAAATTCTTGCCAGCCACACAAATCTAATTTATTTTATTCTATAAATCTAGTAGTTTTTAATATTTCAGTCGCGCATATTTATAAAAATAGTTATCGAAATAATTCTCTTGCGGACGGTAAATCACAATCATGAGTGAATATCTCATCACACGACAAACAGACATTCTACAGACATTTGGTGACAGAACATGGAACCATTTACTTAGATAAATAGAATTAAGTTTAGTGAGATCACGTGAATAGATGCACTGCTCCCAGGACTCGGTTGACAAGTCCACGCCCCACGCCAATGCTCCCGAAGTCATTCAACGTTTCTTTTTTCTTTACTGTTGAACAAACAATAATATTCAATTATTATCAAATTACCAACTGGCATTAGAATATAAAAAATCAATGGCAATTCAGATGACAGAAATTCTGCAGTATTAATTCTCCCGATAAACATGTAGCACCATGGACAATTAAATTAAATATAATGCCTTACTTTGAAAAGGTTCTTACTGACATTCTAAAAATTCTAAGCTATTCTAAATAAAATTATTAACAGTAAAGGAGTATTATTAAATAATATCCTAAATAGGACAGGTTGCTCGTCACTGCTTACATTATTTCCAATGATAGGTTTAACCCTTCCTAATTGATTGTATCTCATTAGTTAATCTTATATATAAAACCGAAACGCGGGATGTATGTCTGTAATTCCCTTTTGCATTGTTGTTGCAAGTTCAAACAAACGAATTGATTTCGCTTGCGAAAGTTTCGACGTTAAATTTGTTTCGTTATCAATGAGTGTGTAGAAACTCCAATTACTCGAGTATCGAGTAGTACATATATAAAACCGAAACGGCGTATGTATGTCTGTGGGTCTGTAATTCCCTTTTGCATTGTTGGTCATTAAGTTGCCATAAAAACAAATATGAAAGAAAATATGTTTGATTTTTTTATGGTCAAAATTAAATTTTCTACCATTTTAAATAAATAATGTTTTTATTTCCGTGAAGGTTTTATTTGACATTTCTTTGACAGCAAATTAGATTTTTTTCTTCAATTTAGACATTTTAATAAAATGTCAATATATTAGTGTCAATGCCAGTCTGAAATGTTCATTTTAATTCCATTTTAATTGACCTTTTAATTTTGAAAAAGTTGTTTCAACATAACCCCAAACTAGTATTTTATAATTGCTAACGTCGTTAGTAGTATAGTTATTTGTTTGCTTTGATTTGATTCTATAACCCCCCTCCCTGCTTCCTGACAAAAAGAAGAATACCAAACTGCATTTTTTAATTTTATCATTTTAAAATATTGGAATCAACTTGCTTTATTACTTAAGCAAACTTTGCGATAGTAAGTCCGAAGATGCCTCTGAAAGAGGCGAAACACGTGTCACAATTAGTAACACAATACGTGGAATAATCAAAGCTATTTTAGGTTTGCTGGGTCTATGGTGCAGAGGTCAACGTCCCTGTCTTCCATGGTGGACCGGGAACGGGTTCGAGTCCCAGTATGAGAATTTTTTTTTTTCAGTTGATTTATCGATTCTGTTCAAAAATTCCTTCCCACTCATCCAATCGTATTAGCGGGGTATAACAAGAGCAACTAGCAAAAGACACTAGTCCTGCCCTAGCCATATCTTTTCTATCTCTAATCTCATCGAACTAAGCAAATGATTAATAAGCAGTCCTACAGTAATTTAGAGACACATACATTAGGAGGCCATGTCCACATTAGGGGCGGACATGGATTAGAAAAAAAAATATTAATATATAGATATAGATATGTGAGCAATTAATTTTTTTTCCACATATGCCGATTGCAAATTAGAAATGTCAAATTGAAATTTGTTTTTCTTATCACAGCAAACATCTAAACATATTTTGACAGTAATTTCAATAATTTAAAATATTTCTAAGAACACACCTCACCTTCCACTCTTATATTTATATGTGTATGTAAAAAGATATTAGAAAATTGGGTCAGAGTGTTTCCTGCAAACCAATGAACAATCTAATGATAGTAATATCGTTATGTTTAAAAATTGACTTGCAAATGTTTAAAAAGAAAATCAAAAATGTTATTACTAATAAGGAAGTCGAGCAGAAGCTTGTTGAAGTGATTCGGAAACTCTTGGTGAGGGAAGTGACCCGCTCCATCAACTATCTTCACGATACCATGGTTGCACCACTCGGCACTGCGCACTATGGACTCCAGAGACACCTGGAATTATTAAAAAAAAGACCATCATTCAAATAAATCAGAAAGCCAAGCATCGTGATCAAAGATTAAAAAATAGGCAACATTGATAACTGGTCGAACCTGTTTATTTGGCTCTCCTCAAAGGAAGAGAAAAATGTTAGTTTTACTCTGCTTCTAAGGGGTCGAGTTAATACCTTTAAAGTGTATTTAGTGGAGGTGTAGAACACTACTTTAGTTAAAGTATGATATTTTATTTTAAAACTATATTATATATAGTTGATAGCTATTTTGACTTACACCCTCGTCAATGACATGTTACTAAAATACATTGCTATTCTTTTATAATGGGTTCTACTAAATAAATGCCAACTCAATTAAGAGGCCGAAGTATGCCTCAATATTTATTTTAAAAAAGGTGATCAATCGATAGTCTAAATATCATGCTATGGAGTCGTTTAAAAAATACACGACTCTGACTGAAAGAAGTTTTATTTTGTCACGTTTTTTTCCTACCTTTCATATTTATGTGTAGTAAATTGAATATCAACCAACCAATCTGGCCAATAGCCAAATTTAACTTGTTATAGATATGTAAATATAAATAAAAAGTTCAAACTTTCGTTTTTCACGACTCTGACTCTGACTCCACAGCCCTGCTAAAAATGATTGAGACTTGTATATATGTAGTAATCCAATAAGAAAATTTATTACTATCAATATAAAATAGGGACTTATATAATCTTATTATACCTGGGGATCCTTGTTGCCTGTTATCAAAAGAGTCGGTGTGTTGACTGATCCAAAGTTATCAGTGTCAATTCGCCAGAAGATTAGATTCCTGAAAAAAACAAACAGGAATTTTCGTCAATCGTATTCTATCTTCCAAGGATAATCTGTCAAACTTATGAACTATTTACATCATTGTCTCGAAAAGAATATAATGTTTCATATCATGCACAAGACGGCCCATAACTACTAACAATTTTTAATTGGTCCGTGTAATGTAGTTGCAAAATTGCTGATGCATGCTTTATCGGTGATGTGTATTAATTTATTAATTAATTGTTTAATTTAATTATAATTAGTTGAATTATAAATTTATCATTAGAAATTAAAGCAATTAATATTTGCATAGATTTATATCAAATTTTGATTGGTTTCTCAGTATATAAATATGATGATGAATTTGCAATATTTTTTTATTGCCAATTTCGCATTGCTTGCAATGTAAACAAAAATAATATTGATGTTATAGATTTCTCTAGATTTGGATGACTGGTGTTTATATTTCTATAGAAACATTAATATGTTAATCCATGTTCAGGGGCTCAAATGCCTGTACAGACTTGGACCTGGGTACACAAAAATTAGAAACGTATATCCATATAGTAATTTGATGAGTCAATATTTATCCGATTTTTTGGGATAAGTTGAAACAATGTCGGGACGCGGCCACGAGTTTTAGAATAAGGGAAATAAATGAAAATCGTGTTGCGAATAGTCAAAGCTTAGACCAGTTGTGTTTGCATTTTTTGGCAGGCAATTTTGTAACTATAGATCAGTAATACACAACCTGCGTCCTGCAATGACGCTTGAATTATGGACGGTGGAAGAACAATATAATTTAATCATTTTTCCCCATGCGGCCTTCGAGCTATCTGAGAATTAATTATCTGGCCCTTTTCCCAAAAAGGTTGTGCATCACTGCTATAGATGTACCATTATAACTTGTCTTGTCTTGTAAGGGCGCCGTCATTGCGTCAGTGATGTTGCAATACTCAACCAAGATTGTCTATTTACTTACACATCTTTATATGCAAGATATAATTTTGCTAAAACAATACAACTTAAATGGATATTGAAGATATCCACTTTATAGGGGCAATTTTAATTCCAAATTCCATGTCAGTCAAGTAAAAATAATAGTACATCTATAACATAATAATATATTTTCAAATGCCATGATAAAAATCGTAGTAAATTCTCTATAAATTAGGTGATGTAATTATTGATTTTATTGTTATGCCAAGAAAAAATGACATGGAATCAGATGATATTAATCACTCGATGAAAAAAAAATGTGTAATCATACCACATAAAATAACATATTCTCCTGATAACTAATCTAATCAGTGTTTTCTAAAAAAGTCTAGACAAATAGAAAACCACTCCTATTAGCTTCTTGATAATTTTGTACGCAAATCTCACAGTCCATGCTGTTTGCTTTTTCTGCGTTGAATATTTAAATTGATTCAAATCATTTCTGTCAATAAGATGAATCAGAAATTATTTGTCATTGACAACACAGGCATGATTCGAGTATATTTGCTGATTGAAATGTCTTTTTGCAATAATGATAAAAATGTTATTAAAATTTATTGTGCTATTCATTAGCAGTCTGCACTTTAAATTAAGTGTGTCATTTTAATAGGTCATTGACATAAAAGTGTCAATAAAGAAAATTGTATTGGTTTGCATTTTTTTAGAGCATGTTGATTTTGAAATGCGCTGCCAGCAAAAAATAATAAACTTAGAATATTGAACATACACAACTGGAAACTACAAAAACAAAATCAATACAGTTTTGTTGGACTTGTTTCTTTTGTAAACCGATAAAATGAGATCTCAGAGGAAGCTGACAAGACAATCATGGTAGCAAACAAGCGTTTCTTAGGCCTAATAGTACACTTGCAATGCCTGCACTAATTTTATGCATTGGAAACCTGGTCATCTTTTATATAAAAATCAATGTTTGTTTTTTCTTATTGTATTCGTTGTCATACTGTTGATCATTGATTGTTTGCATTTGCGCAAAGGTTATAGGCATAGTAAAATCAACTTACAGTAGGTCTTTTATATAAAAATCAATGTTTTTTCATATTTTATGCGCTGCCATACCGTTCATTTTGACAACTTATTGTTGCACTTGCGCAAAGGTTATAGACATAGTACAATTATCTTTCAGTAGGTGGCGTGAGTGTCATACCATAGACAATCGGCAAAAGATAAACAGCAAACCTCAATTGGCAAATGTCATTGATACCGATCAATGTTGTGAAAGTGAAATTAAACCTAAATTATTTATGTAAAATATTGTGCATGCTTAAGCACTTTAATAAACACAAACACTTTCTTTCTTTCTTTGAGTGGCATTGCAGCACTTGCCGGGTACCGGCTAGTTTACTATAAAACGACCGTCTGATTATCTTACTATCGCATAAAAAGTCCTCTGCCGTATCTGGGACCGGTCAGGAATGGATTGGGTAAAAGTTCACAAACGGTGGCATATCAATGAGCCAAGCTATAGAACGGCTGCTTTGCATAGAGAAAGGTGCAGATAGTTGTAGAGGCAGGCCCCTATAAGCTGTCAAACTCATAATTACGATGAATCCCAAACTTTAATTTTGACTGTGTTTTACTAACCTGAAATAATTGATAGGCCCTGCCCAATCGTCCAATCTAGAGAAGACATACTTGTAAGCCTCTAACAAGGATCCGTTAGAATTTGCAACATTTTTTAGAAGATGTGGATAGCACCGTTCGAAGAGGGAAAGGTCTTCACGTAGCGCTTCATGCTCTGCTAGCCAAGGAACCTGAAAAGGTATTGTTTTCTTTGAATATAATATTTATAAAAAAACACTTGGGGTGTATCTTTATAGGAGTTGTATTAGTACCTGAGCTGCGTACATCCAGGTTATATTGAATGGACTCGTCGGCAGCAAAGTATCCCAGAATATATTTGGATGCGGAGACGAGACAATCACAAATTTGTCGATCAGCTCTGGGGCATCGTGGACAAGATACCTGAAATTATAATGCAATTATTTAGATTACACATTAGCATTAACATCAAATTAAATTTATGATTCATAAAGTGACAATTTGCCTTCAATTCTCGTATTATCAACACTTCATAATATACAAACAAGAATGTTTTGCACCTGTCAACATGTGCTATAAGATTAAATGTGGTTAGTTATATATTAAATAGCTTACTTTTCTATCTTGGATTAACACTTTTATCTTTGGAGTTTTTGACATATTATTGTATTGAATTAGTTTTAAATTATGATAGATATCATATAGTAAGCCCTCCAGAATTTTAGGCAACTTGTAATCATGTGCAATAACAATGATCATTTCTGAAGTTTGAACAAACGATTGAGAATTTTGCTAATACAAACATACGGTATTATTAAGAACTTGTAATATTGACTTGAGACAATCGTGTAACTTTTAACTTATTATTAAAATAGATTCGGAGGCATGTAATATGCATTTTCCAGGGATATTTCAAGTCTATAGGAGAGTATGCAGCAGAGCATGCCATGACAACAAGTGACATGACATCTATAAGTATTGCATCTTTAGTTTAGATGACTTAAATGATAATTATCTCAATGAACCATATTATTTCAAAACAATAACCATGATTGATAAAAGTATTCATTTTAACAATCTGCCGGCCATTCCACTTATACTGACAATGCTGTATTGGCGGGTATTTAATTAGGGTCAGTATCTTATTCATGTGTTGGTCAGTAAATTCAAGAAATGGTCTGTAAAATATTTTAAATGGTCAGTATTAATATGATCATTTATTTAATGAGACAATGAGTAATTAATGTAAAATGGTAAATAATTTGCAGTTGAAAGATACCTACTGACCTTTTCACAAAAATACTGACCATTTTCTAATAAACTCCTGACCAAAATGCAGTCAATCATTTTTTTTTTTTAACTGTCAATATTTTTTTTTTTGCTGACCGTTTTATGTACTTATGTTTACCTGTGGTCGTTAACATCTTTCATATGTACTGAACGTTAATCGAGATAAACAGACAAATAATTAGTTGCCTTTTTCAACGTTATCCAAATCATTGGTTTTGTAATCAAAGGTTTTTGATGTTTACATTCCTACCCAGATCTTAAAGCCGGGCACGAGAAACGCAATTACATATCTTATAATTAATCCATCCCTCTATCGTTATTCTCTGCATTAAAGAGAGGTTGCAGAACTGTGATAAACTTCTGTTGGGATGCTTCATTGGGTTTGTATATACTCCACATAGGGAGCTGACTTGGTTGAAAAATAATATAGTTATAATTAAAATATTAATTTTTTTCAAAACGCACCAACCGAGAAGTCCACCAAGGTCATGCCCAATGACTACTACCGGTCTATGAGGCACTTGATCCATCAAACTTTTGAGTAAAATCTTCAGCGGCCCTAACAGACTTTCAGGCCGATATCGAATTCTTGAAATCGGTTTATCTGAGTCCCCATATCCCAAGAGGTCCAAGGCAAGAACGCGATGGGTAGCTGACAAAACTTGCAACTGGGACCGCCATCCCACCCAGCAGTCAGGAAAACCATGGAGCAACAGGACAGGAGGAGAGCCCAAAGATCCGGCTTCGACATAATGAAGTTTGACACCCTGAAATTGTAATCAAAAGTTGTATATTTATATAAAAATTAGTTTTAGTCTGACAATTTTGTTTGGCTTATTCACTAAATCAACATGCAATCTGTTATAAATTGAAGCTTTTTTCATTGAATAAAGTTTTACTAACCTTTATTTTAATATAAGAATGTCTTCCGATAGAAGAATCAACTAGTATAGGTGGAGGGTTATCGCGTATTGTTGTTTTTGACGATTTATTCTTGTTCCAAACGTACCGAATGACAGATTTGACAGCAATCCACACGCTGTAAACTACTGCGAAAATATAAATCTTGATCGTACTCCACAGAGGAACTGACACTATTACTCCTCTGGATGCCATATCTGGATAAACTTATTTTTCAATTTTTCGATGACCCACGAAATTACTGGCGTGATTTTAATCAAGGACTCAATTTCTGATAATTTACGTCAATCCAAAATCAAAGGTCAACGCTTATCGCATGCTTAAGAGTTGTGTGAACTCATATCAAGTAAAAAATGTAATTGCAGTAATGAAACATTGAAAATTGAAACGATCTGGTTAACCGGGACTTATCAACTATTCCAAACATTTAAACGTCTGGAAAGAAAATTATCGCGGAACAATCTTTGAAATGTCACCATGCAAGACCATTCAAAATTGGAGCTTCTTAAGTACAGAGCTGCCAAGCTAAAAACATAATATCCGAACAATTCTTTACTCATCTGTCTTTATTTATTTCCCGACTTATGTACTCAGATATAACATAAAAATCAGAATAAAATGCGCTAAGATACCTAGATGATATCAAATTGAATTAAATGTTATTTTAGCAGAACTGTTGTAATAATTTTTCAAATTACATTATATATTATTTTAGCGGAACGCTTAAAGAATATAAACATATGTACGTGCTTTATTTCCTGTTACGAACTTATTTAATTTGTTCTGCGAAAAGTTTAAGCCATTTTAAACAGATGTCATGATTTATCGTAAAATATTGTTGGCATTATAACCATAGACAACAAAAAAGATCGCAACTTCAGTTGATGCGTATGTAACGTCGTATTTCTACGACAAAAATAATTAATATTTCTTCGAATGTATTCTTATACTAATTGTGTGCTGCTTGTTTTTTTCTTTTCAGTGCATTCTTCAGTGCTTATTATTACACCAGTAAGAATCCTTCTGACTTGTAAAGATGTCAGAAGAAAAAATACATATTCGACACTGTTTACTTTATGAATATGATAAAGGCAATAATGCGACAGTGGCAACGAAACATATTTGCGAAGCATACGGCAGCGGTGTTATTGACGTTCGATGCAGTCACCGATGGTTTACTAGATTCAGAAATGGTAACATATCATTGGTTGATAAAGAGAGAAAAGGGCGGCCTTCAATCGGCAATGATGATATGCTGAAAGCCATAATAGAATCAGATCCTCGCCAAAGAACACGGGAAATTGCATTAAAGATGGGTATAAATCAATCAACAGTCATAAGACATCTGAGACGAATTGGAATGATTTTTAAAGATAACGCATGGGTGGCTAAAAGCGCCCGCTCTTCGAAAAAAAACTACGTTAAGCAAAAGAGTTTCGAGCAATTACCGAAGAAAGCTTCCATCGAGATAAGCTCTGTTAGGAGCCTAATCGCTGAAAAAGAAAACATTTAATTTGTCGGTTTATCACTGCCTAGAGTCCTAGACGCAGATTTACTAAAATAATCGTGTGTTTCGACACTTCGGTGCCTTCAAATTCTTCTGCAAGTTCAAATCCTGACACCAACTACTGACCTATTTCTAAGATTAGATAGATTAGATTCTAAGAAAAATATGTACAAACATAACTCTCATCTAAAACATAAATAACATAGTAAAATTTTGTTGAATTTTATTTCCCAAGCCCGATAGATGTCATTTATATGTTGACACGGTGATTGACAATCGATTAAATGCTACTATGTATTTGATATATCGTTGGGTGAATAGGTTCAATCTAGTACCAAACAGCCAATAGCTCAAATAATGATGTTCATGGTCACCCGCGAACATGCTGTGCTTTGTTGATCGTTACGTCTATTAACGACATTATTTAAAAATCGTTGAAATCATAACATCGTTCAATCATGAGCAATACGTAATTTCAATTAAATACCGAATCAATTTTTGAAAATGACTTGGCAGGTGAATAGAAACAAAACAACAGATTGTAATGATTGGAATATATGAACCTCTATTCTAAAAGAGTCTCTATTCATTCATGTTTTACAGTACTTATTAACCAAAACAAACATGATTGATTTTAATTTTCGTGCAATAAAAGAGAAGTTTATATGGGGTCAAAAAGAGTGATGCTAGCAGGGCTGTGGAGTCGGTAAAAAAAGGCCGATTCCGACTCCAGCATTTACCAAAACCACGACTCCGACTCCGACATTGACCAAAAACACGACTCCGACTAAATAAGGTTAATATCGTCACTTTTTTCCCCAATTTTTCCTATTTATGTGTTTTCAATTCAATATCAACCCTATCAATGCGGCCAAAAGCCAAATTTGACATATTAAATCCAAAAATTAAAGTTAAAACTTTTCAAAATTTCCGACACCGGGTATGACTCCGGCCAAAACGCCGCGACGACTCCGATCCGACTCCGGCCAAAAAGGTCTGACTCCACAGCCCTGGATGCTAGCTGTTGATAGAGTTTTTCAATGCTAAAAGCGATTATCAATGATGACAATTTTCAATTTGAAAACTTTAAAATATTTTAAGTGATTTAACACTTATTGGCTGTTATCTATGCTTATTGGCTGATTGACGATTTTACAAAAAAATAGTAAAGGGAATAATTAAGTGCTGTCAATTTAATTTGCGAATTATTACGATTTTTTGTATGTAGTTTTAGTTCGCTTTCGTGAACAATTTATAATACTGACTTTTATTATACTCGCCTAAAACTAAAAATACCATTGACCGATGAATTTTGACATCATTTTTAAACTTACCTGCGACCTTTTTCACCTTTTTTTACCTTTTCCAGTATGGCTAAAAAATCTTACATTTTTGCAAAGAATTAAATGCCAAAAGACGAAACCCAGGTCGTTTGCGACAAAACTCATGGTTTTATATACAAACAATTTAAAAATATGTCATTTGTAATGGTAAAATAAAATAAGAGCATCAATGTAATTTTATATAATTTATTTAAATTAAATCAATAATCTTTACAAAAGATTTGGATAATTTAATTATCTTTTAATAATTAATATTTATTTTACATAATTTTATCAACAGTATTTCTTAAAATAAATCATTAACGAGTGGGTATTTCTAAAATATATAATAACAACTTTTGCATTAGTGAAATCATGTATAAAAACATGCAATCATGAATAACATCTCACTTTGGTAACTATATCTAACTGCTTTTGGTTTCATTGTGTTGTATTTTTTATATTTTCAACTGTGACATGTTCTTAGCAATGTTAAAATCCAGCATAAAATCATAAAGGCCAAAAACATATTTTGATTTGAATTTTCTAAAGTAGTTATATGATATTTTTCATGCAGCATAAATAGTATTCAAAACAAGTTCACGCAGTAACAGTCACTCCTTAAATTTTAAATTATTTTTTAATTAAAAGGAACAAATCGTAATTCAGTTGATAGGGAGTGTCTCATGGAGCCAGACTCCAGGGGCACCTTCTGCAAAATCTGACGCAGCGTGGTTCTTTCCTTTCAATATCCATTTAGTTGTTAGAAGACCTTCGACTCCAACTGGGCCTCTGGCGTGAATACGAGCCGTGGAGATACCGACTTCGGCACCGAGACCAAACCGGAATCCATCAGCGAAGCGGGAACTGGCATTGTGGAAGACGCATGCACTGTCTACTTGGCGCTGGAAGTTGGCTGCGGTAGAGTCTGAATAAAATAAAAAGACATTAATCATTATATAATTCTTGATAATAAATAAAGCGCATTTTTTTTACAACTGATCAGCAATTGACTGCTTCCTCGCGGCTGACTGCTATAGCTGTCTGTGTTGACATAGCCCGTTAGCATTAAAGACTCTTATCTTGGCTATTATGTCTGTTTGAGAGCTAAAATCTTTATAATATGCCACTGAATATTGTATATTATCAATGCCATCTATTGAATTTAAAAGAACACATAGACATACTAACTAAAATATCATTTTCGTAGATCTCCATATCACCCCTTCCAGGCCAAAAGGGCGTTATTGACAAATCGCTACTTTTCAGAAGAGCAAAAAGAGTGAACAAATCTTGTGTCAATTAAAAGAAATTCATTTCTTAGTCCACTTCTTTCCGTGAGTTTTTTTTAAGAACATCCTTTTGGCAGTCTGTGAATATTTTTTGTGAAGCCTAACCTCATATTTAACTCGGAATCACCAAAATGTAACGAAAGCCCTTTTGGCTTGGTAGGGATGATATATTATAATTATTACCTGGATCACTAAATCAATCTGATAGCTTTTGAAATAAGATAAAATAATATTATAAAGAAGGTTAGATACTATATTTTTATTTTTGACAGTATGCTTTTGGAATAATCTGCTTTTATTGAAGTTAATAATCAATTAAAATACTAATTCCAATGGATTTAGCTGTAGCTTTGTGGATGTTCATTTTAATATAAAATTAAAATTGATAATCAATTTTACATATTAAATTGTAGTACTAACCATTTTCTGTGATAATGACATCTGTGTGACTGCTTCCAAACTTGTGAATGTGCTCAATAGCATCCTCTGTATTTTTAACCACTTCTATGCAACACTCCAAAGCGCTGTACTCATGCTTCATACTCTTTGCGGCGGGTGGTCCAAATGTCAACAGCTGACTCAGCTTTGGTCCGGCGTTAACCTTTACTCCCTCTTTTTTGAGCATGTTGCAGATATCGTTGAAGAATGTTCCGTTGATAACATGATCTTCATGAATCAAAAGTGTCTCCATAGCATTGCAAGCGGCGGGATAGTCGCATTTGGCGTCTTTGACTATTTTCATTGCCTTTTCGAGATCAGCATCGCTGTCAATGTACACGTGGCAGATTCCTTCAGCGTGCCCCAAAACCGGGATATGTTGGGACTGTGATTGAATGCTGTGTACTAATTCCGAAGAGCCTCTAGGGATGATGAGGTCGATATGTTTTTCCATTGAAAGTAAGTCGCTGATTTCTTCACGAGTCGATACTAAAGAAACGGCATTAGCACAACCAACAGTTGCCAAGGATTCTTTAACAAGCTCCATCAAAGCTTTATTGGAATGGAACGCTTCCTTACCGCCTTTGAGCAAGAGTCCATTACCTGAAGCAATTGCTAAAGCTGCAACTTGGGGAAGCGAATCTGGTCTCGATTCGAAAATGACTAATAAAACTCCAATCGGTACAGTAACTTGGGTTAGTTCCAAGCCGTCAGCGAGCCTTGTCTTCCTGAGTACTCTTCCAACATTTTCGTGACTAGATTCAGCAATTTGTCGGAGACCAACTGCCAAGCTCTTAATTTTGGATGGTGATAGTGACAGACGGGATAAAAGTGGCTTGGCTAAACCTGATTTTGTTGCTTCATTTAAGTCTCTAGTGTTGGCGTCCAATATTTCAGCTTGCCTGGAGATTAAAAGATCAGCCAAGGTATTTACAACGGAAGCCCTATCTCCTGGACTGAGGGCTTGAAGGAGTCGGCTACCATGACGGGCTAGAAGAATAAATATATTGATTAATAATCCTTTTATACAGCTTGTTTCCAAATAAACTCAAATAAAATTTAAATTAAACTATTCTTGTAGTCTTGAGTCTGAACTGATCGATATATGTTTTCACTTACCATTTTCCGCTAACACATCAACAGGTGCTGTTCCTCCAGCAGCGATAGTGTCAGTAAAGAAGGTTCCTACTTTTCTTCCACTGATGATAGTTTTGATTGCTTTGTCTTGCATGCCGTTGCAAATGACAACACTGACTCCTCTATCTAGGGCCCATGTTGCAGCATTTACTTTAGAATCCATTCCACCTGTTCCTACCTGCAATCACGATACAGATGATCGATAAATGATAATATGATTTAAGAAATATTTTTCCATTAATTTCCACTATTTTTTAACGTCTTTTTGGTCAAAAATACAAAATCAAGGAAAAAAGTATTAACTCTCAAAAACCCATTCCGCGATGCATGGCATTTGACAAATGTTGCTTGGCCAACTTGAGAGATTAATTTGATTTTCTTTGGTGCGAATTTGCTGAATATGTATGGTTGAAAATAACTTTTGAAATATATTTATGGTAAATTTTTGGTGCATTCTTTACAGTTTTTGCAAGCTTATTTCACCCCTTTGCAAATGAAAATCATTCTTTTGCAAATCTATTTCACCCTTTTGGAAATCAAATTAATCCTTTTGCAAATGAAATTCAGCCTTTTGCAAACCTTATTAAAAAATAAAGAAAACAAATTAAGCAATATGTGCTTTTTATGTATTTTAGTATAAGATTTTTAAATAGGGTGAATATCATTTGCAAAAGGGTTAAATTCATTTGCAAAATGGTGAATTTCATTTGAAAAAGGGTGAAAGTCATGTGCAAAAGGCTGAAATAGATTTCCAAAAGGGTGAATTTCATTTTCAATCAAATAGGCTTGCAAAAACTGTAGTAGACTTCAAATTAAAAGATTGTTTTTAAACTCCAGCCTAAACACGCTCAATACATATAATAATTCACAAACCTTAGATTTCATTCCAAACTCAATAGAATGACGGTCATCTGATGTGTATGTGTGCATCATTCTCGCACCGTCTTCCCAGGGTGGCTTGTT
This sequence comes from Himalopsyche kuldschensis, assembly GCA_028554975.1. NCBI lineage: Eukaryota > Metazoa > Arthropoda > Insecta > Trichoptera > Rhyacophilidae > Himalopsyche > Himalopsyche kuldschensis. The sequence goes on along the minus strand of JAHFWI010000010.1, from coordinate 18,409,552 downwards.
GTAAATGCCGTCAACGTCGGACATCAAGATGAGCAGGTCAGATTGGATCTCCGCTGACAACATAGCCGCTAAGCTGTCATTGTCTTTGATGCTAATTCCCTGTGAAAGAATAAAATATTTAGTTAATTTACCCAAAGTGACTACAATTTTTAATGCTTTCAGCTGTTGAATGAGTAATCAATATAAATTATTGAATGAAGCTTTTTTGAAGAAAGTTCAATCTTATTATACACATCAGTTCATTGTCATCTTTCCTGGCCTGATAGCTCAAAGCAGATCTCAACCTCCTCGGAGAATATATTGGAATACCATTTGACAGCTTACTCTTAGAATATGCCTTGGCAGTCTACGTTTCGAGTCATTCGACAAATGTTGTGATGCATACTTTTTGTTAATACTTTGATGCATAGAAAGTTAACTCTATTTGTTGCCTTCTCACTTCAGTTGATACTACTCACAATTAATAATAAAATTGTTGATTTCCGCTACATAATTTACGAACCTTCTTAGTTCCTGTTCCAGCAACTTCGGCATCATCTTTGATGTACATAGGTGGACTCACTGCATCGTTAGTGTTAACAATGGGAACGATGTTCAAAGAAATCAGCTCGGATAGTGTTGCAAATAGATTCTTCCTTGTTTGCTCATTGTAGAAGTCAGGCTTTGTGACTAATACCTATAAAATAGATGAAAACATTTAATTAATCATTTGGCTTAAAGCAACATTTCATTTAAAACAAAAACAGAGATGTCAGTAAACACTTTCCACCAAGAAGTGTCCTCTTGGTGGAGAGGCATTATGAATTGAATTTATACATAGATAAAACAAATTATGTAGTATTATTTATGTGTATATTTGCAGATTTAAATATGTGAGAATTGTATAAAATAATGTGTTTTATTTATTTAAAAAGATGTCGATAAAACAGTATAAATCATATTTGATAAATTGATAACATACTTTTTATTCCACTAACATTATAATTCTCAATGAAGTGCAACATGTGCCATACTTAGTTATACAACCAACAGAATAACAATGCTATTAATTTTAGTCTGGTATAAAAAATAAATGACAGCAAAGTTATCAAAATATTTAATCTTAGACTTTTGGCAAAAGAACCACGGTATAATTTATTTGCTCATTGCTGACATTATTCCCAATTCATAAAGCTTTTATAAAAAAATTATTGTTGCTATTGATTGACGTTATATATTTTAATTTTTTGATTCTATTGAAATGTCCAAACATTATAAAAAAAATTTTAAAGAAACTTTTGCGATTTAATAAGATGCCTCTTGAGCACAAATATGATTATCAATAAAAGAAAATTTATGCTAATGAACTCCACAAAGTTACCGCCGAAACCATCGAAAATACTTTTTATTCCACTAACATTATAATTCTCAATGAAGAGCAACATGTGCCATACTTAGTTATACAACCAACAGAATAACAATGCTATTAATTTTAGTCTGGTATAAAAAATAAATGACAACAAAGTTATCAAAAATATTAACAGCTTTTGGCAAAAGAACCACGGTATAATTTATATAAACACTGTCCTACTTGTTGCTATTGCTGACTTATATATTTTAATTTATCTTGAAGTGTCAAACATTATAAAAAAATTTATTCACGTTATCTTTTAATAAGAGTCTCTAGCACAAATGTAGTACAGATGATTATCAATAAGAAAATAATGCTAGTCGGCAGTAATAATAAATACAGATGATTTTTTATTAGCATTTGTTTTATATTTATTGTCATTTCCATGGTTACATAAATTTGACATTACTTACTGCTAATATTATACATAAGTTGTTATATTATAAAATATTTGCATAGCTTGTATCCTTACCTGAGCAATTTTAACTCCATATTGTGCAAACATAGCATCATAAAGTGACATAAGACCTGACTGTCCAACGGCAGCTGCAGCTCTTGGCTCCAGAATACTGAAGGCATCCTAATCATGAAAACACAATTAACAGTTACAGAAACATTAATTCAGTATAGATTAAAATGGTTACAAAATAGTTTAAAAAATCTTTATAACCTATTTACTGCTCCATAATTGAATTACAGTCAAACCTTCTACAGCGCCGAGATAGGGATTTTTTAATGACTTACTTTATCAAAAGTAAAGGGACATACAGCTACTGATAAATATTCTTCGAATGCACATATTTATGTATAATATTACATATTTATGAAACAATTAATTTGACTGAAGACTGCAACACACGCTATAAAAATCTGCTTTATAGCAGAGGGTGCTGTAGGAGAGTTGATTGTATATTTATTTTGTACTGAAATGAATTTGAAAAATGATTAAGATATACTGAAGTTCTGTGTTGAAGGTCCAATGGAAACAATAGTAATCTGCATTTGTGAATAAAATATTGTAAAAGGTGAAAAATGCACCTGGCACTAAACGTGAATTATATTGTTATTCTACAACACATGATGTAGAAGATAATGTTTATCAAGAATGTCTTGAAAAAAATGCTATATTGTGTCATTCTTTTAACACAAAATAGGAAAGACTCTACATGTTAAAATTTCTTATAAAAATATTTCAGATGCGACTCATTACAAATTTTTAATCATCTCATTAAAAGTAGTCTTATATTTTATTATTACAGATGTCTTTATAAGTTTCATTTAAAAAAACACAAAATTATTTCTGTTTTAAAAACATATTATGTGTTGATTGAATTGGAATTTACCAGTAGAACTCCATTATAATACGGTGAAAGAATATCGGGGGCCACATGGGACGATGGCATAAGCCAAAAAATATATAAAATAATTTCTGTAGAATTAAAATACATTGTTATTTTTTTCACAATAACATATTATGTGGGTTATATTATATGTAAGTTACTATTGTGGCCCCCGATATTTGGAGATCCTCAGCGAGCTTTTTGTGATGACAGTGGAACCCCGATCTTACGTTCTCGCATTATACGTTTTCCCGCGTAGTGCGTTCATTTTCTATAGTCCCGGCATTTAGTTCATATTTAAAACTTTCCCGCATTCACCGTTTCCCGCAGTAATCGTTTGTTTTATACGGTCCCTTGACAAACGTAGAATCGGGGTTTCACTGTATGGGGTAATACGCCACTGGTTACAGACTGGGTTGTAATAGGAGGCGACATTATTTTTTTCAAAATTATTCAATAATTAAATAACAGCTCATTGATTATTTTATCGATTTATATAAGTAACACTTCTGATGTTCTTACTATAGATAAAATCTAAATATATCTGATATGATAACTTCAAAAAACACTTATTTATTTGATAAAATAAATAAGTATTTAATAACTACAATAATTATCAACAATCCATCCGATAAAAATAGTTAGTAATAGATTGAACTGATTAGTATACAAGTAGGTGTTGTGATAAATAAAAAAAGGTAAGACACGCGCTAATTAATTACAATACTTTAATACCCCTTACTAGTTACTTAGTTAGTAGAGTTCTACTAAGTGAATGTCAATTCAATTAATTGCATCAATGCAATATAAAAATTTTAAAAGTGTATTTTGAATCCTTCTAAGTGTCAGAATTATTGTTTACTTATTGGCCATAATCAATAATGTGATTAAATAAACTGACCTCTCTTGTGTGATCTTTTGGTGATAAAGTCTCTCTCATGGAAAGTGACATAAGAAGTTCTTGGGTGAGCTTTTGTTTACCAAACGCCACAGCTCCACTGGTGACCATGATGCACTCTCTGCCTTCATTTTGACATTCAGCAACCTGAAATTTTCCGCTTATGGATGAGCCAACATGACATCATAATTATTGTTCTCTTCATTGCATTTAAAACTATTCCAGAGTGAAAATATGACTAGACTTAGAATGAGTTTGTTTCCATTACTATGGCATTATGAGTTACCACCATTAACTGGGGTTAACTGTCACTTTTTGGTGGAAAGACATTATTTAAATTAATAAAACAGATTATATAGTAGGTACTTCTTCCACATATATTCTGATAAAGATAATATAGACAATACTCGCGATGAGCGAAATTGGTGTTTAATTTATTTTAAAAATGCCTTTCCACCAAGAAGTGACAGTTAATGCCTTAAAAGTGATACCATAAATAATAATACAATTGACGAAAGTGTCCATTTGTTGATTTAAAACCTCGATTTTGCAACCGAGGGAGACAAAAGCTCAAAAATATTTGGCATTCAGCTACAGGACTGACATAGTTAAAGGTGGTACCACCCTGTTTCACTCAGTTTTTGTAATATGTATTAATATATTCACAGTTCTACGAACACAGATTGAAAAATAGTTCCAAATTAATCTGTTGTCATATACGTAAACTACGTTTGTTGGTTTTTAATAAGTTTATTTGAATTGTATGAAAAAAGAATATATCACCACAGCCAATCAATCGTTGAAGTCGAGAGTCGAACCCGACAACAGCCAATCAAAAATGAATTATACATATAGGTTATTGATTTATTTACCCACTTATTTTTTAACCTCTTCCCTGCTAAGATTTCCTGATTTACGAATATTTCAACAATTAAGATTTCTAGCACTAATTTATCATTTTCTGTATTAAATACACACATGGAAACTATGAGATCATTTAATCCATACATATTTGAATAAAAAAAATCTTGTACATGATAGTTTTAACACTGTTAACTCTATTTATTTTTTAATACCAATTTGCAACACACCGAAATCAGGCTCTCAGCATATGGGACGCTGGCACTCCACGGGTTAATAGTATTCACATTCTTATATGTACATTACCTGTTCAACAATCGAAGCCAATCGCCCAAGTGCCAAGCCGTTGTGATCCTCCCTGGTGATAACAGCACTTCCGAGTTTGATGACCAGCCTCCTGGCGTACTTGAGCTGCGACCTATCAGAGAAGGTTGCCTGACGTCTCTCACCAGCCTGCAATGCGCGCTTGTCAATGTGGTTACCCTGGACACCACCAAAAGAAAATGTTAATGATACTGGATTGACAAAGTTATTTTAACATTGCAAAAGAGAATCACGAGTTTACATTTTTTCTTTGTGTGTCGGATATATAAGTTTACATATAGCTCAAAATGGTCATTTTTACCAATTTATTCAATGAAAGTTTATTTCAAAACTTAATTAACCAGTAATTTAACTCTAACTTTAACTAAAATAATCAATTCTGATTTTTAGACTGACAATTTGTATACAATCAAAAACATTATTCTATGAACTCTGTGCTAATCTAAATAAATAAATCACATTATATAGTACTACTTCCACATATATTCTGATAAAGATCAGGACCGGTTTCGATCATTGTCAACTGATTCAGTCCTGTGAAAAATATGTGGAAGTAGAACTGTGATATAATATTTTTTATTTATTTAAATAATACAGTTACATCAAAAAATGAGAGTTGATTTCTTAAAAGTTACAGAGCTTATTAAGCAAGTTAGATATTTTTTACTTTTCAAACTTAAATTCATTATCGTGTATATTTTTGTCAGTGGTGTAAATAAAAGACAAAATTCACAAAAACTGACACATATACTTTTACTAATGAGGCACATAGTTTGTAATCTTCTCATCATATCAATAATATAGACATTAAATAATTTTACAAGTTATATAAGCCCAACACACAATACATTTTCACCTACACCATTATTTAATTGACATTGCAAAGTATGGTGTTTGATTAAATGTCAATTTACCCCACCAAAGAATGTAATAGAGTTCCACCACCAAATAAAGCATAGATCTTTAATCATTATTTATGATATCAATTTTTTCAACGGATGGTATGTGTACTAAGGGTGGAAAGGGGTTAAAATATCCATTTTCTAACTTTCTCAATGAAGTTAAATGAATTTATTTTAATTCATTGAGTCTAATGTATCAAAAAATATTGCATTCTAAGTTGACAAATATTTAAATAATGATTAAATAAAATAGAACTTTCAAAGGTAATCACTTTCTACAGGGTTTGACTGATTTGTTTCTAAAATAACTAGTATAAACCGTTCCACCCATATTTAGATTACTAAATAATCTTTTTTTGACAAGACAGCTTTAACTAACTGTAAATCAAAAATGACAGCAAAAATTTACAATTCTGACAGTTGCAATTTAGTATATTTTCGATTCCCACACACACAAAAGCACATTAGGTGATAATCAATAAGAGCTGTTTGATATATTCAATACCTTATTCATAAAAGAAAAGTGGAATTAATATAATATTTCCATTAAAACTGTAAATTTTCCTTGAATGTTGCACATAGGATGTATTGTGCTCGATAAATAAAGCCGATAACGTGTTCTGAAAACACATGCCGCGTTTTGTGTTGTCACATAGGATATTTTGTGTTCCACAAATATGAATGTCGGCACATAGGATTTATTGGAAATCAGTATATTTAGGAAACTTAATAAAATATAGTGTCACATCCAATGTTGTATATAACCAAAAACGTCACATAGAAGATAGTGTGCAGGAAACGACAATATATTATATTGATTTTACCCAATTCATTATTAATATCGATCAACATAATAATGTATTTTTAAATGATATGAATTTGGTTTTGAATATTTGTTGTTTATAATCATCTCGGTTGATAATGCTTGCCATGACCGAAACCGGTCCTGATCCAATAAATTTAATGTGGAATGTAAAAATATTTTATTATTTTTATTGAATAGATATGATTTCTAGCTGAAGAATATTAAAGTAAGTTAAGGAAGAATATAATGATAGTTTTTGAAATGATTAAAGGTGTGGTCAGTTCTAGGATCAGTGTAATACTCAGTAATGAAAGGAAGCATGATGACATAGTTAAGGGCTACTGATCGAACCTTTGATGCTTGACTTCCGTCATCTGAACCACTTTGCTTGATGACAGCTGAGCGAACTTTCCCTTTTCCATACCGTTGTTTAAACTTTATCACAAAAATAAAAAAATACATGCATATATAATACGTATAATAAATATAATAACATAGTAAAACTTTGGCTTACAAAAATCCTGTGAAATTCTTACTGAAATTCTTCTTTTAATGTTTTCACATGTACTAATTTAGTTTGTTGTTACACAGGGTATGCATCAGTCACTTTTAAAGTGTTAACTGTCCCTTCTTGGTGGAAAGACATTATTTTAAACAAATAAAACACATTTTTTTGTACCACTATCACAGATAATTTTATAAAGATCATGACCGGTTTCGCTCATCATCATGATAACATCGGATGATAATGCTCATGATGAGAAAAACCTGCACTGCTCTTTATAAATTTATATGTGGAAGTGGAACAAAATAAATATGTTTAATTTGTTGGAAATAATGTCTTTCCACCCAGAAGTGACGGCCAACACATTTAAAGTGACTGATGATATTGTTCAAAACAGCATACCCTTTGTTACAACAAACTAAATTAGTAAATATGAAAACATAAAAAAAAGAATCTCTTTCCATTTAATCAGATTTTTAGTATATTATTCATTTTTTGGGCTAATTTATAATTCGTTAAAAATTAAAAAATTCGAGAATGTATCATGTTTTGTAAGCCAAGGTAATACTCTCGTTCATAATTATATATAAATAAAATATTAAAAAATACAATAATATAAATGTTTTTTATATTGCATAAATAATGATAATGTAAAAAAATATAAATAAAATAACAATATTTATAGCCAGTACCAATGCTAAATAAATAAAATTTATTACATATAATCAAGGAAACCAGCAATTTTCATTTTTATCATAAAAATATTTTGTTTTGATTGACATAATATCAGGTGCTGGTTGAAGTGTGTTCCGTGAGGTAATCGATGATTACTGTTATTCCACCAAACCTTAATTCAATACCAATCGCTTCATATATAAAAGATTTGTTTCTGTACTAGATGTACAAGTTTTGAAGTAGGTACTTGTGATGCTATAAATTGTTCATATAATTCTTAGATTGGTTATGATTTATTTGAGTAAATATATATATTTTTTTTTACCATGTCCACTCCCAACCTGGAGCATATGGACTCCTCACAGAGTTTATCTCAACTTATGTTTTTCCACGAAAACTGCTTGTTACTCACTTGAAGATAATAGGAATTGAAATTATACAAGGGCTAGTACAGGACTAGTGGTGAGCTAATTGCTCTTGCTACAAGCTGCTTTTTGGTATCGGAAAGGTGGGAAGGGATTCTTAGCAACATAAACACCCATCGCCTTCGAACAGAATCCATTTGTCGACTGAAATCAGCTCGTACTGGGACTCTGCCCGTCACGGAAGACAACAACGTTGGCCACTGCACCACGGACCGTTCAGTATGAAATATTTATCATAATACTATTCAGTACAATGCTGTATTTGTAAGGCAAAGAAAATCATTTGGGGGGATACCTCCGTAAATAGTATAAATCACCACTCTTCTCAAAACCTATATTACAATTAAAATCTATTTGTCACATAACCTCATTTCACGCAATTCCCATTATGGTAAAAAAGACCTGTCGTTAGAATAATGTTTCTAGTTACCATCAAATTTGAAATTCTCTTTAAAAACACCTGTGTCAAACATGCAAAAATAAAAATATAAAAATGATATCTTCATAGCTTGCAATCTTATAATATAACAGGACTTCATTGATGAAGGATTTTAAGGATTATTTGAATAATATTGATGATTGGCAAACAAATATTGTTCCATAGAATTGATTTGCCATAACCTAATAACTCAGACTTAACAACAATGCTATGCAATATGAAATATTAATGAATGGAAACTGATGAATTACCTATTTGTGTCTTTTATTTTAATATTTTGTCTTTGTATTTTTATATTCATGCATTTTGTTTTTTTATTTTTATGTTCATGTATTTTGTCTTTGCCTTTTTATAGACATGTATTTAAATTAAAAAACATTTTATACTATTTTTTAATTGTTGTGTTCTCTTTAAATTGTACATGTGTTTATAAATTTTATTAAAACTTATTGGAATTGTTTATAATTTGAAATAAAGCTCGTAAAAATTTTATAAAAATAGATGCACAAAATACGTGTCTCTACTCATTATGTATGGATTGTGTATTATAATAAATTCAATATGAGGGTATTTATTTTGCTTCCGGGACTTAAGAAAACTGGATTACGCCATCAGCTTTCTTACCAGGGTGTTGTTAATCAAAAATACTGTTCTATCAAATTACAATTAGGTATAATTTTAATAATTTTATTACTGTGAATTAAATATTATCTATTGTTACAATTATTTATGTATTCAGGAATAGAGTTGTCACATTGTAAATAATGATAAGAGTATAACGTATCAATATAATTAACAAGATTAATAAAATTTCTTTTCAAAAGACAAACATTATTGTAAATGTGGCTGTATTTTTATTATTTGATATCATTATAAATTTGGCATTAGTCAACATCGCTGACTGCCGTGACGGACCGCCTGGGTTCTATCCCTGATATGAGCAGACTTTTTCAGTCAATACGTCGGTTCTGCTAAGAGGCAATGGGTGTTTGTGTTGTTAAAAATCCCTTCCCACCTTTCCGATCCCAAAGAGCGACGCATAGTGACAGCGATTAGCTAACCACTAGACCTCGCATCCGTTCCATCCCTACTCTCTTAGAAAAGAGAGCTTGAGCAACTGAGTAACAAGCAGTTCTAGTAGAAAAATATTTGTAGAGTTAAGCTCCGTGAGGATATGCTCCAAGTTGCGAGCGACAATGGTAAAAAAAAATATGGTTAACAACTTCATTAAAAATCATGACGTGATATCTACATGTGATTAAGCCATCACTTTTGTAATGATGCGAAAGTAATAAACAGATCTAAGAGTTAGTTACTCAGTTATAAGGTGTTACCTGTCACTTCTTGGTGGGAAGGTATTATTTTAAATAAATGTAAACAAATTGTTCAATTACTGTTTTATTTTGATATGCTATTGGCAGTATGGATCATACTTTGTGGAATTAATAGTAAAGGAGACAAAACTGCCTTTCTAAGCAATAAGGCAGTCTCTGGCAAACTTTTGAAAAAAAAAATTAAGGTGTTCACTGTCAATACTTGGTGGAATGCCATTATAATAAAAATAATACCACATTTCTACTACTTATTCTACATTAAGTTTATTGAATCAGGACCGGTTTTGCTAATGGCGAGCATTATCAATTGATGATGACTTTATTTTTTATTAAAATTATGTTAGTTTTTTAAAGTTTTAGTATTTAGAATTTATTGAAAGCGGTTGATGCAAAAATGAACTAATTTATTTGTAAACAAACAGAAAGTATTTAGTTGTATTGACTGCCTGTTCGTGAAGAAAACTAGAGTTTCTGCCTTTTTGCTTTTAGCATATATCCATATTTTCAACGAGTTTTTTTGTTATTATACTAGCAATATGTAGCTTTTTAAAATTTTTAGCAGATGGCATTCATAACTCAATTTCAGAAATTTTGCCAGTTACTGCCTTTTTCCTTTGAAAGGCAGTTTCATAGGTTTTAATGGTTTTATGATGTCTCATCTAAGCTTCATGTAAATAATATGATTTAAATTCATTAATTATTATTACAACAAATTCTTACTCAATAAATGTAGTCTGTTAGAAAAACCTTGAACAAGTTTATAATATGATATGAAATGATTTTGAATTATAGACAGGAACATAACTATCCTCGATTAAAGGTCAAAATTTTTTAATATTGATAAGAGGACGTTTATAAAAAGATAATATCGATAACAGAACTCAAAGGTCTATGATGTAAATATCTAATCATTCAAATTGTTTTTGATATTTTTGACATGGCTTCTTCCGCGTTGTTTATGTTTCTAGATTCGACCTGGTTTACCATTACATTTCAAACAGAAACAAACTTAAATTTGCGATCTATTTGGTGGTAACTTTGTGATATTTAATTTATTATAAAATTCAAACATGATTCTTTTCAATCATATGACTCATTTCTTAATCCATGTCCACTCGCAATGTGAAACACATGATCTCCAAATGGAGATATCTAAACATATTAAGGTAAATGTACCAGTACCTGACCGTTTAAAAGAAAATTTCAACAAAAATAACGATTAAGATTTAGCATTGTACCGAAAGAATGCAAAGCAAGTATACTTATATTGGATCATATGTCTTAATTAATATTATGTAATAAAAATTACGAAAGGGCCTGTTTAAAAAAAGTTGTGTTAAATTATTTAAAGCCATGTTCCTGTTTCAGTATTTGACCATCTCACATATTGAAAAATTCAGTAGTTGACCATGTCTAATCAGGGGGCTTTATAGTGAACTTTCTGTCAGATTTGCCTCGGGGCTTCCTGTCACACCACTCTTGATTAAATCAAGTAGCAATGGGTGGTTCAGGAACAAGGTACACACAGTTTCTAGATTGATCACTTAAGAAATTTGAAATAATACACTTTCCTCACTAGGTGTTGTTTTCAAACGGCCATCCTGGCAGTCAATAGGCTATAAGGTGAAGTGTTAGTGGCTCATTCCGACCACAGATGCATAAAATTGTCTGAACTTTTAGAGCAATCCCGCATCTGCATTTCTTATTTTGGGCCATTTTATTCTCAAAAGGTCAACTACTCGTACATGGTCAACTACTAGTACATTTACCTTACTACTTTTTTTAAGGTGTTAACTGTCACTTTTTGGTGGAAATGCGTTATTTAACTAAACTCCTCAATAGATTTGAGAAATTGATTGATATCACAAGGTTTGCGTATTTATTAGTATGGCAAAACAAAAAACCAAAAAATATACCACATTTTGACATGATACAAACTTTAACTAAGGCGCACAATTCAATAAATACGGTTTTGGAAATAAGGGTACTAAAAATTAGTTTTCCAACGCACATAGTTTTAAAATTTCGAGCAGGACTCGACATGGAGTTGCGCGTTACCTATATGATGTCGAGCTAGACTCGACATATGAGATAATGTTTTAAGTTTTGTCGCTAACGATCTGGGCTTCGTTTTTCGTCAGTTCAAGCTCATTTGTGTTTTAAAAATGCTTGTAGATGCTGAAATGCGAAAGCATGACAAAACGCGTAGAAATGTACAAAATTCAAACTAATAAAAATAATAACTCGAAATATGAGCTGCGCGTTCCCTATACAATGTCGAGCTAGACTCGACATATGAGTTTTAAGTTAAATAAATAAAATAATATTGTATACTATCAATGGCTTTACAGTTCAAGATGTCCTACTCTCAATGTGTCATATCAAGTATGGGTCAATGCTTTCTAGGTATTATTATACTTAATTTCCATAATAATTGTTTAAAGAATCATTTACAACAGCGCAGTGTAATTAAAAACAATTTCAAGACTAATTAAAAGTATTTTATAAAGATGTTTACTCCAGTTTCAAACTCAATAAGCAATAACATTCATGAATTGGATATTTACACTTATTAGATGTTTTACAATATGCGGATATTTTCAATAAACAAATACTATCAGGGCTGTGGAGTCGTTGAATAAAAAAACACGAATCCGACTCCGGCTCCAGCATTGACCAAAAACACGACTTCGACTCCAACTCCCACTCCAACATTGATCAAAAACACGACTCCGATTAAAAAAAAATGTTTAATTTTGTCACGTTTTTTTCCAGGGCTGTGAAGTCGTTAAATAAATACGACTCCGACTCCAGCATTTACCAAAAGCAGGGCTGCGACTCCGAGTAATGAAAGTTTAATTTCGTCATGTTTTATGTATGTGTATTCAATTAAATATCTATCAACCAATCCAGCTAATAGCCAAATTTTACATATTATATGCAAAAATAAAAAGTTCAAAATTTCCGACTCCAGCCAAAACGCCGCGACGACTCTGACTCCAACTCCAGCCAAAAAAACTCGACTCGACGACTCCGACTCCACAGCCCTGTTTTTTTTCCCTTTCCTATTTATGTGTATTTACATATTTAATAAAATATAAACCAACTAATCCGGCCAATAGCCAAATTTTAAATGTTATATGCATAAATCAAAAGTTCAAACTTGTCAAAAGTGTTTCACGACTCCGAATCAGACTACGACTCCTCATCAGAAAAACCGCGATTATTGACTCCGACTCCGACTAAAAAAGTTTAATTTTGTCACGTTTTTTCCCTTACTTCTCCTATTTATGTGTATTTAATCAACATATCGATTCGGCCAATAGCCAAATTTTAAATGTTTTATGCATACATAAAAAGTTCATACTTGTCAACAGTGTTTCACGACTCCGAATTAGACTACGACTCCGGTCAAAAAACCACGACTCCACGACTCCACGACTCCGACTCCAACTCCACAGCCCTGATTAATTCATCAATGACATATTTAGCAATGTCCATATCGCATTCCATTGAGATTAAAATCAGCGTTGTAAACAATACTAAGTCCATGTTTATTTAAAATAATAATTATTTGTTGATTGTGACCTTTTTATCGGGTTACAATCCTTGGCATACGATCATATATGCCGATAGCATAAACAAATAGTCATTATCTCCGAAAAAATATTTTTGCTAAAAATTACCCTTATCGCTATAATATATCATAATGTAACACTGTTTACGTGTATCTCAAAGTTTACTATTTGTAAGTGGCTCCACCCGACTTCAAACGGTATTATGATGTATCCGGTCCGTGGTGCAGTGGTCCACGTCGTCGGCTACCGTGTCGCATCACCCGGTACGAGCAAATTTTTCAGTCGATAAATCGATTCTGCTCAGACGCAATGGGTGTTTGTGTTGTTATATCCCTTCCCACATTTCCGATCCCAAAGAGCGACGCATAGTGACAGCGATTAGCTAATCACTAGTCCTCGTATCCTTACAATCTCTAAATAAATTTAAAAAGCTGTCCTCCATAATTGACTAATATATCCACCAGGTTTTATCATTTTTCTATTGAATTACATCATATTTTTTATCTTTTTATTTATCTAAATTCGAAAACATATAAGTTCATAATACATACCTAATAATTCTAATCAAATTATCTATGTATTCATAATAGAGTTTATGATATCATAAACGCTCGAAATTCAATTTTAATCCAGCTTAAACAAAAAAATGAGTATAACTTTGATTGGTATACAATGATATGCTTAAAAAGCATAGATAATTGAAAAATTGCGGTGATTAATAATTAAGATAGTATATATCAGTGGTCTCCAAACTCAATGAGGATGCGAGCTACTTACAGAAATTGAAATTGTCTGGTGAGCTACTTTTGTATGTTGTTTTATCGTGGTCTTTTATTGTACCATACATATTATTATGGTATTACTTAAATAAAATCGGACCTCCAATAAAGCATACAATGAGTACTTTAATTACGTATGTATAAACAAAACTAGCGAGTACCCAGCATGCGATGCAATGCAACTCGAAGAAAGAAAGTGTTTATATTTTAATTCTGTTTATTTTAGTGCTTTTGGATACAAAATATTTTTTTTCTGTCTGGTGCGTACACGAATAAATCAGAAGGTTTACCAACGCATGAGTAGGCCACATGCAGCTATCCATGTAAGAAGGATGGATTTTCCAAACTTTTCCTTCGCGAGCTACCGAAAATGCCACCGCGAGCTACCGGTAGCTCGCGAGCGACCGTTTGGCGATCACTGGTATATATGATATTTATTTACCATAAATATATTCGACTTTCAAAGTCAAAGTCACTTTTTAATTAATGTTATTAGACATTGAAGTGGGATGCTAATATCCAAAAAACTTTGAAAGTGTGAGAGCTTTTTTGGAAATTTAATTCTTGGATAAGCTACACATATTCATTATGAGGATTCTTCAAAACACGAGAATAATATATTTATATCAATAAATAGAGAGAAAATATAATATATCAATGCATTTGCTTATCCAATTGATTGAACGTCTTTCGATGCATTCGGCAGTAATTTTGTGGAAGTTCATTTTAATATAGAATTTAAAATAACTTTGATTATTCCACGTATTGTTTTACTAATTGTGACACGTGTTTCACCACTCTCAGATGCATCTTCGAACTTACTATCGCAAATTTTGCTTAGGTAATAAAGCAAAGGAAAAATCCCAATCTCCATTTTGTAATTTATCATTTTAAAATATTAGAATCAATCTTACTATATAATCCCGGTTGCCATCAATAACTTTAGTGATATTAATTTTATTATAACTATTTATTACGAGTCAGTTCAAGGTCAATTTAAATGTATGAAGATGCTGAGACGCGAAACCCAGGTCGTTGCAAAGCAATTACAAAATTCAAACGATTTAAAAATAGAACAATTATTATTTAACGGTAATTGAACAGAGCGTTGCTAAAAAAATTAATTAATGTCTTTGTTATTAACTAATGAAATGGCAATGGTATCAAATGTTTATCAAAAATGTTCTTTATTGTATGTAAATAAGCAGAAATAATTAAAAAAATAACATCTCCCAAGTTTGTTTGTTAGAGTGATATATTTAACGCATTTCTTGTAACTGACAATTTTAATTATACTTGAATGTATTCATAATATCTAATAATGTAATTTCTTTTTCCATTTGTATTATATTAAATAACAAAAGATTTTATCTGTGACATAGAAAGTTCATAATATAAGCTAATAATAATTGATTTTCTAATATTGCAATAATGTAATACCAGCTTATCGCAAATAATGTGCCATAAACAAAACATTAACGTGACGTGTGTCGATTATCAATTCAAGTGTTTACACATACATATATCAGCAAAAATTATTTTCGCAAAACAACATGACAACCAATTTTTATCTGATATTATTATAATACACTCCTCTCTTTCATTTAATTATGATATTCCTTTTCTAATGTTATTTATATAGGAATCATATTAAATCATAACTACGATTTTTTGAGGTTAGAAAATCATCTTTTAAGAATACAGAATCTAATTTCAAAAAAGGAATACATAACATTGACGAAAAAATAAGCTTTTTTAAAATTGATAGTTTGTTCTAAAGATAACACTGACGTAATACCGAATTAATTATCAACGATATTTTTTAATTTTTGTGGAACTGATAATTTTGACACCTTTATTATATGCAATAACAACTTTTTGTTTTTTAACCTTTTAAGCGCCACATATTTGTGAATCAAAATTTCATCAAAACTACCCGAAAAATCATTTTACACACACTTTATTTTTGGCTTTCATAGGAAAGTGAAAAAAATAAAAATGTAAGATTTTTTTACCATGTCCGCTCCCAACTTGGAGCATATGGACTCCTCTCCGAGTTTATCTCATCATGTTACTCAATTTCTCAACCTATCATTTTCGAAGAGAGTGAAGACTGAAAGGATCATAAGATTAGCCAAGGACTAGTGGTTAGCTAATCGCTTTCGCTATATGCCTCGCAAAACGTAATTATAACAAATAAAAATATAATTTATGATTTTTGTTTCCCTGTGATTTCAAAACCGTTTAAAAAAGAAGAGATATTCAGCTATTCTCTTCTCTATCTGACTAATTCTGCTAATCGAAAGAACTTCGTAATAATACAGTGCCAATCCTAGTGACATCGTTTCACTCGATTTCAAATCAAATGACAAAGGCTCAACTTAATTATTTCCCAACAATCACATTTGAAAGATGTGTCAAGATGTGTCATGTATTGATAAATTAACTCGTTTTGGTGTTTACATGCTTGGACGCCGTGGCGTCTGAAAGGTTAAGTGTAGCACGATAAGTGGTCTAAGTCAAATATGACGTCATGCATTTTGATGAAGGGCATCTTAGATTATAAAATAATGAATTGGTTAGTAGATTGCAGAAAATTTTATGTCCAAAGCCCTTCAAAATATGAACACAATTTTATAATAAAATTAAATTATTAATCCCAACCATTGGTTGCGATATTAAATAAAATTATTTTGGATATAAAAAAAAGAACATAACCCACACATAATAAATATTAATGTGGTGTCCTTTTTGTAAGATGATGGATTGTAAAATACGAATTTTCGTTGCAGAAAAGGGGCACTGATTCCCCATCCGGGGTTGCGATCTTAAATACGATTACTGTAGAAATCCAAAAAGGACATAACACACATAACAAATATGTTTTCGGTGTGGTTTATGTCCCTTTTTTCACCGCAAATATTACGGGGCCAGCTCATCAGTTATCATTGTGATAAAATGTATATTGAGTTGTACACATTGTGGCTATCGTAAAAAGTCTGAACCAGTGTGAAACACTAAGAAATTGAAAAAACTGAAGGTTACGTCCTTTTTCATATATTATTATCTACAGACTTTGATAATAACATTCTCCAAAGTTTGTACATACATCCAAAATCAACTCACATACATAATAAAACGTAGTGATTTTTTTTCAATAATATTGCATTTTAAATTTTTAAAACTAAGCTCACCTCATTGTTCGTGGATTCACTCGATGATTTCCTAACTGCATACAAGGAACCGGATATTCTACAAAAGCCTCCATTTCCGGTAGAAAGCAGCCTCCCACCGCCGAGCATATGTCCTACCAGAGGCATAACGTTTTGGCGAAACATTTTCACAACAATGTTTTTACTTTCGTAACACAACAATATTAAAACATTAAATTTAATTTACTATCTTGTGATTAAAAGTAACGGAAACTTTTGACTATCTACTTTGACGTCAGGCGAATATAATAATTTGTTTTTTTTTAAGTTAGACAGATAACAAAAAAATAAATAACCGATTTCTTTACGTTGAATAACAATTTTCCAACGGATGGCCGTGAGTATTGTTTGGTGGTATTTTGTTGCCAACCCTTGCGCTCGATACGCGCTTGGGGTGTTCTAGAAAAGTATTTGGAACTAATTTTATGAACACATCCGTGTACTGTGTCCTCAAAATCACGACTGATAAGAAATGTTAGTTTGTTTCTCAAGACAGTATTGCCAATAATTGGTGTTTCTGTAATCATAAATTTATTAATATCGACACTCAAAATGATACGCCAACAGTGGCGTGGTATAACAGAATTGCCAATGGGGGTAATTTTCTAATAGCTAAGTTTATAAATTTATTTATGAATATGTTCGAAGAATATTGTCAATGTACATACCGTAAAACGGGGTGAATACAGACTGGCAGGTGAATAGAGACAATAACAAGGATTGAACTTTAGCACAACTTTATATCCAATGTATTTTTTACTATTTATATATAATTCTTTACAATTACTATAATACTATCTCTAATTAATAAAATTCAAACGAACGTGTTTATGTTCGATGCCTGTGCATCCTTACTTTTTGACCCCTTATAAACATCTCTTTTATTGCACGAAAATTAGAATCAATCATGTTTTTTTTTGTGAATAAGTACCGTCAAACCGAATAAATAGAGACTCGCATAGAGGTTCATATATTCCAATCATTAAAAACTGTATTTTTGTCTCTATTCACCTGCCAAGTCTCGATTTACCCTCTCTCGTATTCACCCCGATTCAATGTGAATAGAAACACCGAACAAAATTTACTCTTAATAACGATAGTAACTATTTGAAAAATATTGTCATGAATGTGTAGTAGAACCATAGAAATTCTCGTCTCATAATAATCAAATAACGTCTCAATTCACCCCGATTCAATGTGAATGGAGACATCGAACAAAATTAACTGTGTCTTAATAACGATGGTGAATATTTGAAAAATATTGTCATGAATGTGTAGTAGGAACATAGAAATAAGTTTCCAGCCATTCATATTTGAATTATGTGGCGCAGGTATGAAGATACAAAGTCTTGAAGGGTTAAAAAGTGTCTCTATTCACCCCGTTTAACCGCACCTATGAAAGGCTCGTATTTTTCCGGTTTGAATTTTAAGCAGCTTTACAGCTTCGGGCGCAGTGACGCTAGCGCGCGGGTCATTAGCGCGCCAAGGTTATCGCGCAATATTCATAATTTAAAAATTTAAATTTTTTTCTAAAACGGGTTCTAAAACCTTCTGATTTATTTGGATTGTACCAGACAGAAAAAAAAATATTGTTCATCCAAAAGCACTTCAATAAACAGAATTCAAACAGAAAAACGTCTTTTATTTGAGTGGCAATACAACACATGCCGGGTTCTCGCTGTACAATATAAACCATAGGCTCCCAACCATTTTAGGGTGGCGCCCCCTTTCTATAAAAGTCATGTGGCCCGCAACACCGATGCAATTGAAAAAGGTATTTAAAAAAAACGAAAATTCATGAAAGTGAATATTTTTTAGTTGGCGACCCCCTTCAGGGTCGCGACCCATAGGTTGGGAAACCGTGATATAAACAGTATAAAATACACATTAAGACAAATTTAATTTCAATATCACTAAACATTCTTTTTAAAATTTCTACTTAAATAATGTTATGTTGATGTACATACGCATATATATATCTATCTATATATATAAAAATGAATGTCTGTATGTATGTCCGCTATGGACTACTAAGCCGCTCGACCGATCGATGTGAAACTTTACAAATTTATTGAGTGCACCCCCGCGATGGTTTCTGGCCTACCAACCCCTCCCCCAACCACCCCCCGCCTCCCCCCAAATTTTTTTTTTAAACTTTAAGAATTTTTCGAGTTCACTTCTTCGAAGGTTTTGGCATACCCCCCCCATACGCTCCCCAAACCCCACCCCGCCAAACAACCCCCTTCCCCCCAAAAATTGATATCGAATTTTTACAAATTTCTCGAGTACACTTCCGCGAAACTTTCTGGCGTACACTCAAATTGACTCAAATTGAATTAAATATTTGTGTAATGTCTTTCCTTCATATTTATTTTAGTTGCTGGCGTAGCAACGCGCGCAGGGTACAGCTAGTTTTAAATAAAAATTGAAAATTTCACATGTGTAATGTCGTTTTTTATAACTTTTTTTCCAATCGATACCATTTCCTTGGATAGGTTTGTAAAAGTATCAATCAATTTTAAATAAGAGGTTATTTGAGTAGGACAGTTATGATTAAAATTCTTTAAATGAGCAGTCAAAAATACAAAATAGTCGCTAGTGCCAAGAGCTTTGAAGTCGGCGCGGTTATGTTGGGGTGCCCTTAAAATTAGGACTGGTTATCGGGTTTTCAAACGATAATTGAAATATATTTTTATTTATTATTTGAACACGATTGCGTTTTATTTTGACTAATACAATCCCTTTTCACCATCAACATTAGACAATTTTATTTTTATTATCAACAAATGTATGCCACTGGAAAACTGGCAGACATTATACAAATAATTATCTCAAGCAACACTGTTTGAGCTACAAGAAAGTATCTAGCAATATATACTTGTATTATATTGATTATTTAAATAAACTCTAATTAATAATAATTGAATCACAAGTCTACCCTCCTATAACACCGTTTTCCAAATAACGTTAAGTTTTCAAGGTCAAATTACATATTTCGTAATTATGTAATATGCGCACAATTTGATGATTTGCACACGTTGTTCAACGCCATGGTGATTTGCCATACATTATTAAACAGTTGACAACAAATTTGACAGTTGTCACTTCAACAACATGACTGCTATAATCGAACAACTTCCAAGCATCCCTGTTGAAAGACTCTGGATGTATAAAAATGGGAAAATTTTATATAATATGTACATGATTAGCACATGTATCTGTTAGAGGTCTGCATGGGCCGAAATTTAAAAATTCTACTCGGCCCGTGCCCGAAAATCTCCGACCCTACCAGACCCGAGCCCGAGGCTCATTCCCGAACCCGACTCAAGCCTGACCAATTTTCAACTTTTCAACAAAATTTTAATCAACTTTTAAAATAATTTAATATCAACTCATCAAATTATAATACAATGTATTTTAGATATAAAATAATGGCGTATACATCCGGAATAATCGATTTATGTTTTATTTTTTGAATACCCAGTATGTTATCTATGATAACCAGGCCCGAATCCAAACATTTGTTACCGGGCTCGGGCCCTCGGGCTTACCTGAGCCCGTGCAGACCTCTAGTATTTATTTGGATTGTGTTTCACCTCATGGTAACCTAAGTTCCATCTGTGAACGAAACTGCAAATCAGTTCAGATCTCAAGTATACACATATTTTGTTGTGTTTTATTAGCTGTTCCATAGATGTCTCTACATGTTAAGGGAACACATAACAATTAATATTTGTAACTTGGACAGGTGACTTTCAAGAGTAACTCAATTGGATGAATTGAGAATGGAAAATTCATAGTGCATATGAATGAAGGAGTTGCTATCATCCAAAGATATCTCAGAGGAAGCTGCCAAATGAGTCACGAAATATAGAGCATAGCAGAGAATAAATGAAACAATCTTTTTATCAATGTTTATTTATTTAAACAAATACACCCTAAAGTTAACAAATAAAATTATGTACAAATAATATACTTCAGTTATAAAAAAGAACCATTTACGTATATATTTTTATAGACTATAATTTCTATCACTACATTATATACAAGAGATGCCTCGGTGATATGTTTTAATTGCAATTATTTACAAAAGATTGTGATTTACACACTAGCAACAAATAATTCATTATGTTACATTATTGTAAGCCACAGAACAAAATAATTCAATAGAAAAGATGAAATTTATGCGTCTTAAATGAATGAAATATTTTGATGATGGCATAGCAACCAGTTAACATGAAAATATATTCCGTTTATCACAAAGAATTGTGGATTTTTAAATTAATGGTTCCACCCGGATCTACTTTCGTAGAACTGTGATTCAAAAATAATTAATAACGAATTTTTATATAATTTTATAGTTATGTACGCAAACTAAATTTGTATGTTTTTTAAATAATTTTATTTGAATCGTACGGAAAAAAAATTATTTAACAGCAGCCAATCAGAAACGAATTACACACATCAGTCGTTGTTTTATAGATAACTTGAAATAAATAAACTTTTCATGTGAACAGATTTTCCAAAACCAGTAGAATTATTCGTCTTTTACTTTTTATACTCATTGTTACGTATTTTAAATTTTTCCACTGTATTCATTTCCACAAAATTCGATAAAATATTAGTGTGCATCCAATGTTTTTTTTTTAAATTAAGGACCTTTTTTATAATCATTTCAATCAATGTAAATATATTGTAAATACATTCCTGGATATATTGAAAGCAAACTGATAGAAACCGGAAGAAAATTTATTTTAAAGTGAAAGAATCATAATAGCACTTGTCGGTCATAATCCAATACCAACATATTAGTATTTTTAAAAAGTAATATTAAAACACATCATACTGTAAAAAATCATATAACTACAGTCTTAAAATCAATTAGGAACAATGTTGTATTGCCAAACAGATAGTAAGATTATAAAAACTATTGAAATTAATTTACGTAATAATTTACGCAGAAAAAGTACAAAAATTAATTTCATAATATTTCATTGGATATATTTCATAAAAAAAAACAAGTTGATTGTTATTATATTAAAAAGATATCCTAATTTATTTTTAGTATAAATATATTATTAACGATGACAGACGACTAGATTTCAAGAGTAATTATATAAATTAATATAAATACATTATTATAGTAATAACCAAGTGTTTTTTTTATGGGAGAGAATAAATAAAATAAAATTTTATATTAAATCTCCCATGTGTCAAATATAAAATGTTTAGGAAAGTATTAAAGATTTTTTTTACGGTGACATGCCCTACTAAAAAAGAGAATTGAGTCTTTTCTCCATATTTACTTTAAAAAAGTGACTTACCAATTAATTAATTAACTAATGACTCACAGAAAATTTCTCACCATTCATTATTAAATTTTGCCTAATGTAAAATGCTGTATCTATCAATCAGTTTTCACCTGATTTCATGACTTTATACATGCACAGTAAATAGAACCGAAAAAATTCACGTGTTGACAATAACAAGTAGACTGTCACGTTTCAATGCCAAGCCATACTTACTATCTTCAGCGTAACAGCCAATTCCAGTGATAATAATTTGTGTTGACGTATGTTAGACGTCAACACATTGTAATGTTAATTTGTTTTGACGTTCATCTAACGCTATACTAATCCGGCAAATGTCAACAAATGGCTTAATCTATAGTTAAGCAACTATCAAGCTTGTACAGCTAGGGTAGTTTACATACATAGGGCATGTCTATGTATAGATTTCAATATTTTCTTCTTTTATTAAACATGTATTTAAGTAACCTTTTCTTTTTTTTTATGTACCTTAAGCCCCTAAACATATGGACGTTTCAATAATTCCTAATTTGTTATTTCATTTTTCTTTCAGCATACTCTGTTTTTATTCACAATAGAATATAAAATTTCAACTCTTTTAGAGAAAATAATATCTATACTCTCACAGATTTTCACATGGCGACTTATTATAATAAAATAGGTATTTCAAGCATCACAATATTCGAATATCATCGTCAACAAATTTACAGTATTTAAAATTACACCGTCCACAATCTTAGCGGAATACGTCAACAAGATGGGACACAATTACCATTGAAGTGAACTGAGCTCAATTTGCTAGTCACTACATTTAGTGAAGTATACTATGATACAGAAAATTCATGAAATTTATAACTTTTCTGTGAATTCACAGATATGTCTAGTGGCTAAGTTTTTACCAATCATGTATTGCCTACTCATGAGCAAAAGAAGCCACCTGCATATATGTAGGTATCTCTTAATAAGCGAAGTCTGCATTTTCAAATAGTGGCAATGTAAGGTAGCATATTATTTTCAATTTGAATTAAAACTATTTGTTAAATGAATTTATTTTCAAATTCAAAATGACTATGTTGCTAAAATCGATATGTAACTATCTTCAGGTTTATACCAAAAACAGTCTCTCAAAATGTGTCCAAAATAAACACAGCATTCAGTTAATTGAAAAACTCTTGTTAATATTTGCATAATTAAAAAACTATCTATTGAAAATTATAGGACATCAACTTGACTATTGTTTTGATGTTGTGTATTTAAAAAAATATCAAAAAAAGTTCCCCCTCTTACAATCAATCACATTCTTTATATATCTTATAAAATAGCACATTAAAATGTCGGGATTGTCTTGTTGCCTTTCAACCATAACCTTTAGGTTCAACAATTGAATATAAGTGTCTGTATCACTTTTTTAGTTGAAAGAATGTTTCAATAATTGTGTCAACTCTTTCAGATGATAGCTGGCTTCTTTTTGATTGGAACAACCGATCTTGACTTTTCCCAGTCGTTCAAATAACTCAAGGGGAAGCAGAGTAGACCAGAGAACAAATAAAGTCCTCCAGCGATGTAGAATGAAACGTCATAGCTTCCGGTATAGTCCATGAACACACCTGAAACAAAAATGGCACTTGTAATAAAATATTTATTAATATAATCACAGTTATATGAAAACAAATTCAAAACGGATTATTCTGTCATGATGTATGACAGATATATTACATTCCTTTTTTTTAAACAAAATAAGAATATTTAGCCACAGCCAATCAGAGATAAATCTGATGACAGCCAATCAGAAGCAAATTACACAAATCAGTAATTGTTTTAAAAATAAAAAGAATCATTTTTGTTTTCAATATTTAAAGCCAACATGCAAACCTTTCATAGCACTATTTGTTATGTCTGCATATTTTTAATGTCATTTTTGAAGGATGTGTAAACATTGTCAGTTATATTATACAGTTTTGTTTTAAGATATCTTTCAGTTTGGTTCCAGAATTGTTTTCATTTCATACTGTCAGCTTTAGGAGTGAATCTTAGGAATAAGGATGTGATTAGCCAGAAATGACAGAAATGTTTTGCGACATGTTGGTCAGTTCTTTTTAGTAGACAATTTACCTGCAATCGGAGCACCTATAACCACAGCAATACCCTGGAACATCATGAGAAGCCCAAAGGCATTGGTCAGCTTCTCCAATCCCATCAAGTCAACAACAAGGATGGACCTCAGTGACGCCAAGCATGCTGTAAAGATATATTTCACGGTTAATAATAGTGGTATGGAGTCTAGTTTTATCCTAGTCAATCCTTCTATATCAGTGGTCGGTCGGCAACCTACTACTTGCGGGTAATTGAATTACCCACTATGATGATATTTTTTAAACTTTTTTATAAAATTATTTATTCATTGAAAATACCAGTAATTAAACATAGAATGGGAATAAATAATATAGAATTTGAATACATTGAATTCAAATGTTCAGTTCTATTCGACAGCAGCGACAAAAACAAGGATTGAACTTTAGCACAACTTTATATCCATTGTATTTTTTACTATTTATATATAATTCTTTACAATGACTATAATACTATCTCTTGAATGACAAAACCAAACCAACTAAATGATTGGCCAAAATTGAAACAAACGTGTTTAAGTTCGATGCCCTTTTTGACCCCTTAAAAACTTCTCTTTTATTGGACGAAAATTAAATCAATCATGTTTTTTTTGGTTAATAAGTACCGTAAAACAGAATGAATAGAGTCTCGTATAGAATAGAGGTTCATATATTCCAATCATTACAATCTGTAATTTTTGTCTCTATTCACCTGCCAAGTCTCTTTTTACCCTCGCTCTCCCACATTGAATCGGGGTGAATAGAGACATCGAACAAAATTGACGGTGTCTCAATAACGATGGTGAATATTTGAAAAATATTGTCATGAATGTGTAGTAGGACCATAGAAACAAGTTTCAAGCCATTCATATTTGAATTATGTGGCGCAGGTATGAAGATACATAGCGCGAAGGGTAAAAAGTGTCTCTATTCACCTTGTTTTACGGTATTTTAAAACATAAAAACAAATCTTAACTATAATAAAATATGATATATATATATTTACCGATTGACAATCCAAAGATGACACAGTATGTGAATTGTGCTACAACAGAATAACTCATTCCACTGGCAATGGTTGCTATTCCTCCTACAGTAATGGCGATATTGTTTATCCAGAGAGCATTAACGCCTTTTATGGAACTCAAAATTCCACAGAGAACCCTTCCAACGGTGTTAGCGATACCAATTGCGCTCACTAACCAAATAGTGGTATTTTCATCCATCCCTCCGGCAACTGCTCGCTTAGTCACATAAATGATGGGAACGAAGAAACCCAACATGGAGAAGAAGCCACTGACAGCCAGCAGCATGAACGACGGAGACCTCAACAGACTGAAATCTAACATAGTAACTAGAGTTCTCTTGACAGCTTCCGGGCAAATTGAGCATTTGGCTTCTTCCTCTTCGGCAACGTCTTCAACGGTAGGAAGATGGGTTACGGACATGTGATAGCCAACTGAGGTGCGACTTTGATACTGCGGTAATCTTTTCAAACTTCCGCCGAAGAATATATCTTCCCTGTACATCGGTCGAGAGACTGAAGTTTCTCCGGTGAGTGTTCCTCTTCTGCTTTTATTCTGTTCTTTAGGATAGCGGCTTGTTACAGTGTGACGCCTTTCACCGTCGTCCCGGCTGTCTCCGTTCAAGTTTGCAGCTGTTTCGTTTAATAGGGGCTCTGTGTTATCAGTTTTAATGTTTTCAGAAGAATTTTCATCAAGAGTTTCGTCCTTTTCTGTCACAGGAACAGTCAAGAACTTCGGAGGCTTGGTGTGTCCGTTTCCGTTGCTCATGTGCGATTTAATAACGGCTGAATTAAGTGATGATCTTCTCATCTCCAAATCTGTCAAACTCTTCTTGAAGACTTCAGCGGCGGTTGGGTATTTTTCATTTGGTGCAACACCCATCCAAGTGTGCGGTGTGACTTTGTTTTGCATCTCAATCGGGAACACAAATCCGGAGTCGGATTTATGTTGGATTTTCAACAGCAAGGAATGCTTATCACGTAATTCTTTGACTGATTTATTTTCTTCGACATCGGTAGAAGATGCCGTCAAGGTAACTTTTGTTGGCTTTAAGGGCCTGAACAATGATCCAAAAATGATGCAGCAGAGGATGATAGCTGGAATTAGAAAAAGATATTAAAAATCGTGTATTCAAATTAAGAATTCAGAATCTTATAATATGGTACTATAAATTTGACTAACTCTCAAACACCCAATCCCACTAGTGCGTTTTTACGCATATCACACCGTATTGGCATTAGTAAACGCAAGATTAATTGTGTTTCCATTCTTATAACATACCATGTGGCACCTTAAAACAACAAATCATTCGCACTAATGTCGGCTCCATTGATAAAAGCCTTAATAAAAATAAAATTAGGCAAAAAACCATAAACATGTGGGGCAATAATATTTATTTAAATATAATCCCCGGGATATTGAATGGCCTAAGTGCACTTTTTTTTTAAATTCTAGTCAAAAAAAAAAATCATCTTAAAAATATTTTAATCTAGTGTTCTGAAGCAATAAATAAAGCACACTCTCTTGAGTATTATAGCAAAACAAAAAATTAAAACATAATCTGTCTTGGTCCGGGTGTTATAGTGTTAATACAAAATGGAATAGTTGAGCAAAATCATTCACCAGCTAGACAGAGAATTGTTCCACGCCAATCGAGGGAGGTCAGCATCACAGTGGCAATTGGAGCAAATAGGAAGGTTCCGACTCCGGAGCCGCACATGGAGATTCCAGTTGCCAGTGCTCGCCATCTTTCAAAGTAGAAACCGACTGTGATCACAGCGGGTATGTAAATCATGGACAGACCGATACCTGAAAAAGAGATGTTGTATATAGTTGATAATTTTTATTATTTCAATATTAAAATGAGTTGTATCGTCATCAATAGATGTCACTATACGACACCTGCTCTTTTAAATATTATGTTTAGCTCAAAAAGATGATTCTATTAAATAATTAAGAATTTCAACCAAGGACGCTTGATGGAATTTCAATATTAAATTTGAATCGTTTGAAATTTTTCGCTTACAACCCGGGTTTCGCCTTTCGGTATCTTCACACATTTCAAGTGCACGGTTGTACTTGAACTGCCTCATCGACAGCAACAGTTTGTATCGACTATATACAAAAATTAAAGTAGGTCATTAAGCTAAATTGCTATTAAAGTAGTCTGGATGTATGAATGAGTATGATTTAGCGAAAATTTGATGTAAATGAGTTTCATTGAATTAAGTGAGTTTGTTTATAATTATCGCTTAATAGTTTGCCGATTTTAAACGAACAACTTAATCTTCCAAACTCACCATTATTATACCCCTTTAAATAATTATCATTAATTAATAATTAAAAACACCTGAAATCAATCAATTCAATAATAATAGGTCCGATTAACCCCTAGATTTATTTATCAATATTCCTATGTTGTTACCTGGTAATTAGTATTTGCGATACTACATTCAAAAATCCCTCATTTACATAAAATTTTCGCTAATTCATATATACTACGTTAATAGCAATTTAACTTAGTGATCTACTTTATTTTTGGTATATAAACGATACAAACATCCGTGCACTTGAAATGCCTGAAGATGCCGAAAGGCGAAACCAGAGTCGTTAGTGACAAAAATCATGGATAAGTACAAAATTCAAATGATTGAAATTTGATTATATTGAAGTAATATTTTTTACGTTCAATTAATTATTGTGTTTCTTTTATCAACTTACCTCCTAATACACCAAAAACTAGGTACAGGTACATCACGCTATTTGCAAAATAGGATAATGCAAAAGCCACTGATGCAACAATTGATCCAATGATAGTCACCATTCTGAAGCCATATCTGTTAGCAAGGGCACTCACGAAGGGTCCGGCCAGAAGGTAGAACCCTGACAGAAGAGAGCTGACAAACGCCATCTTTGCTTCGGATACCTGTAACATAACACAATCAGCAATTAGTAAGTTTAATGCTACATGCTTGGATAATAGATATGGATGTTTTTTTATCATATATCTTATATAAAAAAGCGGGATGATTTTATGCTTTTGGGTTAGTCTGTCACCTAAAATCATTGGAACTGGTGAATACAGGGGACACATTATTTCCAATTAAAGGGTTAAACCCAACCCTACATGGTTGATTGCATAGCATTAGTTTATATTTTGTAAAACTAACGTCATTAGTAGTATAATTATTTGGTTGCTTTATTTTGATTCTCCTCCTTGCTTCCCGTAAAAAGGAAAAATCCCAAACTCCATTTTGAAATCTTATCATTTTAAAATATTAGAATCAATCTTGCTTCATTGTTTAAGCAAACTTTGCGATAGTAAGTCCGAAGATGCCTCGAAAGAGAAAAACGGAAAGAGGCGAAACACGTGTCACAATAAGTTACACAATACGTGGAATAATCAAAGTTATTTTGAATTTTATATTATGATTATTTTGAGTTGAGTGTCTTCTTTCTAAAGTATTGAGTAATGTATAATAACTGAGAGTAGATGATTTCGGATGAAACCAGGATGTAAATCTATTTCATTATGAAATTTTGCTTCAAAACTTTTAATGGTCTCATTTTCTTGAGTCCAACTTCCATGACAGACCTCACAGTTCCAAAGTTAGCCTGGTCTATTTGCTGTTGAAAATGGGTTTTTCTTAAAACAATATCTACATTCCATGACAGACCTCACAGTCCCATTAAGAGTAGCATTTTTTCAATTTAACGATTCTGTTGACAGGCATGGGTTTTGTCGTGTCACTATGCGTCGCTGGGAAAAGGTGGGTTTTTTTAAAACAGACATCCATTGCCTCTGAGGAGAATATGACGTAATAGAGGTAAAAACATCATTTTTCAACGAGAACTGCTTGATACTCAGTCAATCAACCTCTCTTTAGTTTGAAGGAGAAGGGATTGAAAGGATATGGTTAGACAGGACTATTAGTGAAGCCAATGACATTGAACACTGCGCCGTGGACCATTGCTACATGCTATTGACCTTGACTGTGCTATCACAAAACTGTGTAAATATACGTAATTTACTACACATCAATACAGCAGTTTTAATCGTTATAAAAAAAAACAGTGAACCTCTTAAATGATAGAGATGACGCATATGAAATTGTCCTAAATATTTACTAATTATTATCATAAGCAATATTGTTTTTCAAACTGACAGTTTGATAGCAACTGCAGTTGATCTTTGACTGACATATTGAGCTAAAAAAACAAATGAATAACGCAAACATTGTCAAAACAAGCAATTAAGTATAAGATATATATTTCAATGCTGCTAAACATTTGATTTTAATTTCGGAGTGTAAACAAAGAAGCTATTTTAATACTTCTGTATCTAGACGTAATCTGCATATTCAATTACACTTGGGCCTCGTATAACACGATTAGATGGTTCCATAAAAATGTCATGTAATACAAATCCGTGTTATACAAGGTTTGAAGCTCATACAAAATTAGGGTTTGCTTTCCATAAAAATATCAAATTACGTATTTCCTTATAAGGTTCCAAAATATTTTGTAATTCCTTCTTGAATTTCGAACTCTTTTCCATTATAGGATCATTTTCAATAAAAAAAATCGAATTTAATAGCCAATTCCAGGCCGTCATTTATTGTTTATAATGTGAAACATGTAGCTAATTCGCTGCAACTGCTTTCTGAGTCATTAATTGTGGTAGGTTCATCTAACGTTTCGACTAATTCTTCTTCGTTCAACAAACGATCCTCCATTATCTCTTGGATGTCATGAATATCCATTTCATAAAAACCTTCTCCATCAATACCGAGACAAATGTTTATGGTAACTTTTTTTTTTCCCTTAAACTGTATTATATAAAGCGTGTTGTATTAATATATGTCACAATTTATACATCCGTGTTGTATAAAACCGTGTTATACGAGGCCCAAGTGTACTCTCAATGGCTTATTTCATGAGTGGTCATCTATTTATAGGCACTTGAAAAAATAAGCAAGATAAAATAAAAATTTACCATTATCTATTTATATCAAGACTCTTTAATTTTTCAAGTTAGCTGTAAAATCCTCTTCCTTCAAAATAACCAAATATGAATAACAGGTTTATTCATTGGAAATACATATGAGGGCTTTGAAAGCAAAGGTAGCTTCTTCTACCGATAAAGTATTTTGGAGAAAAACCCCTAAAACTAGTTAATTGCAATTAAGTTCTATGTAGAATTTTGTTTTTTATTTCCAATATAAATAGAGTTGATATATATCATCAGTTGACAATGCTCGCCATGAGCGAAACCTGTCCTGATCCAATAAATTTTATGTGGAATAAGTACTAAAAATGTTTTATTATTTTTATTATAATGCCATTCCACCAAGTATTGACAGTGAACACTTTAAAAGTGACTTGTTTATCTGTATTATAATAACCAGTCTTCTTGCTACACTTTTTAAAATATTTAAATTATATCAATATCGATAATGCTGCATATGCACTCAAATTTTAAAGACTGCTGTTTTTGCACTCAAACAATTGAAATTTTTCTGTCAAATGTACTGAGCGGCCATTTTGTCATATCATTTCGTTTGTATGATAATAATATGTTCAGTGATTTTTGTACCAAAATCTACAAATATTGTTCACAATGATGTGTTTTATATTTCTTCCTTCATAGGTTATTTTGCCAATTTTTCCAATCAAGCATCACACAAAAAAGTATATAAGAAGCCGCAATTTTATAAAATTTTACTTTTATTTATTTTCAGCATGACATCTATGAATTACCATACAAAGCATCTTCTTCAATTATTTGAAAAAAATGACAACAGGTGCCTCTTACCTGAAATGTTTCATTGATAGGTCCCAAGAGAAGTCCACAGGAATAGACGATGCCGTCCACAAGCATATTACACAAGAAGGAAGCCGCGACAACAACCCAACCCCATCCGCCATCTGGTGGCACAATCTGGAAACAAAAACAAGATAAAATAATTAATTTAAAGTAATTAATTAACAGCCCCCAAGTGTACCTATGATAAATGTCCTTATTTAAAAAAATATTCTAGTATATACTACAGTTCCCAATATTATTGGACATGCTACCCACCATCACCCACTACGGTTTCTCATCATTCTGTATTTCAATTGTTATATAATTATATTGAAGTATTTAATATCTTTGATTGTGTGAACATTTCATATAAATTTTATGAAGTATGTCAACAGTTGTTAATATTTACGACAACCGTTTGCTGGCCAATCACACAATCGAGCCTTTCCGATGGATGGATTAGAATAAGGGGCGCTGGGAAGGCTGTTTTTATTGATCTAATCAGTCCACCATTTTGTAGAAGTGAATGAAAGAAAAAGATTGTTTTACTTGCGAGAACTGGTTGTGAGCCAATAGATAAAGACTTTTCTTTAAGATAGATTAAAAGTGGAACAATGGCCTCAGGAAAGTGCTCTTCGATTCGACTCTTTAATCAATCAACGTTAGTTCAAGTTCATTCGTGTGCTTGAAATGCCTGAAGATGCCGAAAGGCGAAACCCGGGTGGTTAGCGAAAAATTCTCATGGAAAAGTACAAAATTCAAACGATTCAAGTTTGATATGGAAATTCCATCAATCACCCTCAGTCGAAATTCTTAATTATAATACATATGTAGTTTATAGCTATGACGCCCTGATCAGAACTAATGTCTCATAGTTCTCACAAGGGCGTAAGCCAAAAAAGCTTTAAACAGTATATTTTATAATGTTTTTAGAACTAACATACATTCATATTTTTTGCTTTCACAGTGTTATAGTGGATTTCTAGCAAGTAAATGCCAATTCAATCAATTGTCTGAAAATTTTGTATATTTATTTATGTTTTCAACTAGTGAACATTCTATCCTATTTATGTGTATTCAATTATATATCAACCAACCAATGCGTCCAATAGCCAAATTTTACATATTTCATGCAAAAATAAATAATTTGAAATTTTCAAAATTTCTGACTCTGAGTACGACTCCGACTCCGCAGCCCTGGATTCTAAAAAAAGGTTCTTTGCCCTCAGGCAACTTCAGTAAAAATTATTAATTAAATTGAATTTGAGCAATAATGTATGAACGTTCGGGAGTTGAGCCCTAGACCGCACAAACGATTTCAACGAAAGTCAACGCCGCCACTCATACCCGATGTGTGTGTGTGTGTGAAATGTGACGAGCTTAAATTTAAACCATTTTTTTTTATTACAGCCAACTAGAGACACCAATTACTCGACAACTCAAGTACTCGAGTATCGAGTAGTACAATTTCAAAATACTCGCGTAGTAGTTTAAGTTTCAGATGTACCAAAATATATATAATTGATTCAAATTGTGTATATTTAAATAAATAAATAAGCTTATTTTAATTAACTAAAACAATTATTTCCAAAATGATTTTAATTTGGTTCAAAGTTTTGTTTTTTGATTCCTGTAGTAGAAAAACTCTCTCTGTTGCTGTGGACGTCGGCTTAAATGTTAGCAATGATTTAAATAGTAGTTTTTCTGTCCACTGTTTAAAAATAATACAAATCTGAAATAAATCTTCATTTATATATTACGAGTATTACTCGAGTATTTTTCAAACTACTCGAGTATCGAGTACTTGAAAAATGAACGAGTTTACTCGAGTATCGAATACTCAATACTCGAATTGAAGTCTTTACAGACAACCCTCTCGACACAAGGTTAAAAAAGCGGCCATTTATCATCGCATCAAAAGTGACGACCTTGTTTTTACCAAGCGGCTATTTTTCGCGAAACTCTTTTGGGAAAAATTACCGACATTTTTCCAGGATCGCCTTACAGCCTGGCGACAAAATGAATTATCGAGGCCTCGCATCAAATGAAAATCTAAAAAAAAACTTTTCTGCTGTTACTACCTGGGTCCCATTCACAAGGTTTTTCAGTCAATTTGCCATACACAAAAAAGTCGCTTACGTTTTGACTGAAGCGATAATTTTTTTTTATTTCCATACCTAATATAATATAATTTTAACATATACAATAGCTTTGATTATTCCACGCATTGTGTTACTAATTGTGACACGTGTTTCTCCTCTTTCAGAGGCATCTTCGGACATACTATCGCAAATATTTTACCTAAGCAAGCTTTGCGATTTGCGATAAGTCCGAAGATGCCACAATTAGTAAAAAAATACATGGAATAATCAAAGTTATTTTATATTAAAATGAACTTCCACAGAGTTACCGCCGAATCCATCGAAAGTAATGTTAACATAATTATTCATTTAATAAAAATAACTCTGATTATGAGTTGGAAATGCTCGCTATGAGTGAAACCGGTCCTGCTTTGATGAGGAATAGGTAAAATTTTGGAAATGTTTTTTTATGAAAATGCGGTGGGTGGTGTTTTAGTTTTGTATTTATAATTAATGCCTTTCACCCAAAATGACAGTTAACACCTCAAAAATGATTTTAAATATCACTTGTCGAGTGTTGACTGTCAATACTTGGTGGAATGGCATAATAATAACAACACGATTTAGTACTTATTGCACACTATATTTATTAAAATCAGGATCAGTTTCACTCATCGCGAGCATTATCAATTGAAGTCAACTGTACTATCAGTTGATAGTGCTCGCGATGAGCGAAGCCGGTCCTGATCTTAACAAATATAATGTGGTATAAGACATAGGTTCCCAACCTTTTTCGGATGGTGTCCCCTTTCTATGAAAAACAATTAACCCGCGACCCACTAAGGCTTTTTCCATCAGGTAATTAAAAAAAATCAACGAAAATGCATTAAAGTTAATGTTTTTATTTAGTTGACTGTATAAGTTGGTGACCCCACAGAAAACCCGTCGAAGTTATACGGAATCTATTTTGCGGATCTTTAAAATATTTACTAGCAATATTTATATATCAGGTCGTTTAATTCATCGACTATAAGATGCTATTAGATCGCGTGGGTTTTGAAGCTGCTGCGCGACCGCGCGAAGTAAAATTAATTGGGGGGTTGTGAGGCCGTTTTTTTTAAAATTTTGAACTCCGCTGTCGCTTACGATTCCTATTGCATACGTTCGGAAATTGAACGTAAAAAAAATACTTTGAGTGCAGTCTTGTGTTTTCTTGGAAATCAATTAATCATAACATTAACTCGATTGCTTTTAATTAATTGACCAATCATTTCATCCCGGCGTCCGACTTTGCTGCATTGTCTTCGTTTTCTTTTATAGCCGCAATACGGGCAACATTCGCGAATTGCTTTTTCACGTATGCAGCGGTTGCGTTATTTAAATTTAAATTTAAATTACAGATCATTGACATTCATTTAGAAGTTTTATTCATTCGGGATTTCATAGACTTAATAAATGTACGTTGAGCTTATGCATTTTTATACTAGTTTAATTGAGTATTTATTTTTAGTAAAAAACAACATGAGAACTGGTTGGTATTGACCATTTCAAATAACCTGATATCATTCGCAAATAGTTTCAATACGATAATAGCCCAAATACAGAAAAAAAGACGGGTAAGTTTTGTGGCGGGTCTGGCTGTTGTTAGTTTCCGTGATGGACTCGACGGGTTCGAGTACTAGTATGAGCAGTGTTTTTGGGTTTGTATTTTCAAGTAGTTCGATAAATTTGCAACATCATATGGGGAACGGGATAATCTTGATTCCTCTTCAGATTCAACGCGAAGTAGATTAAACTCCACGGATTCTTAGTATGCAGATACATAAGATACTTAATATCACTCTAACAAAGCAAGTCACATTTTCTTTTTTATTCTCTTTCTATTTCTCTTCTCTTTAAGCACCTTAGTGCATGGCTAAAAGATCAGTCCCGTGCAGCTCTGTCTCGGGCCAAGTAAGTGAGGAGTAAATTCGTTTCTTTTCTTGATCGTATAGCGTTATGGAAGGCGGCTGTGAAAAACGGCTGCACACACATAACGGATGGGTGGTGGGACAACCAACTTGTTCACCCAAATATATATAGTTCTTGTAGGAAAAAATGTTTAAATGTCTCCATTTGGAGGCAATTAATTAAAAATTAAAACCATTATGTATTAAAGAAAATTTTAGCGAGACGGAAGTGGTGAATGAAAAATATGCTACCAAAATGCATTGGCGGATTGCCAGAGAAGCGCAAAAAGTGCGGGTGTGCTAGGTACTCATTCTGAATTGTTTCTAGTGAACTGTGGGGAATACCTTACGTCGGTCCCTGTGGTCTAGTGGCGAGAGCTTTGTCCTAGCGATCTAGAGACCCGGGTTCAATTCCCGGCAAGGTCAGATTTTTTCAATTGAAGAAAAGAGACCTTGGGCTGGGTGTATGTTATTTATCGTTGATTTTGTGCACAACTGATTCATTACTTATCATTGAGTTGATCTCGTATGACTTTCACAATTAAGAATATTTGGCGCATTGGCGTAAGCTGTAATGCCAAATATTTTTTTTGCTTTTTAAATATAAAAAATAAATAAATATTCAAGCCATACTCTCACACATATGTACCATAAAAAAAGATATTAAAATTGTCCAGATTCCTCCGGTTGAGCATGGAATTGTCTTTACTGTGTTTGCCATCCCACCAAAAGTAGTTGATTGAAAGGTGAAAACATTGTTCCCATGAAGCAGTTAATTTTATCTGGTCAATGTTCCCAAACGGTAGATCTATATCGGTGGTTCTCATGAGCGGCCACCGACAACTTCTTAGAAAATATTGAAATTGAAAAAAATGTGGTTTTACAAGTTAATTTGTCAACAAAGACTCTGAAAAATTAATATTTCGGACGCAATCTACCAATCGCACCAATAGTAAATTGACAAACATGTTTAGGTCCATTTGTCATACCTCACACACAATAAACTCAATACAAAGATTTGGTGCGGCCACCAGACA
This sequence comes from Himalopsyche kuldschensis, assembly GCA_028554975.1. Lineage (NCBI taxonomy): Eukaryota > Metazoa > Arthropoda > Insecta > Trichoptera > Rhyacophilidae > Himalopsyche > Himalopsyche kuldschensis. The sequence goes on along the minus strand of JAHFWI010000010.1, from coordinate 18,372,770 downwards.
ATTCCTTAGGACCATTTATGTTGACGATGCGGCCACAGTGCAATTTTCCGATCGAACCACTGATACATATTATTAGATAAAAAAAAACCACCAAGTCTAGGTGTTACTGTTCTTGGCTGCTACGTTCAAAGGGAGTTCTTCTCAAACTGGGGTCCGCACAAATCATGATTTTTCAAGGGACCCCAGACTATTTTTTTTATTAGATTTCGGGGGCCATCGCATGAAAACGTTTGAGTGGCACTGTTCTAAAGCACTTTGACAGATTGATAAATGCAGTTTTATAATCAGCGCATATTTTTTTACTATCAACCAACCGTTCGGGTCAAGTGTTCGAGCTACCAGATCCGTTGCATGCCTCAAAAGTTTGACCCATATTCTTCGAGATTATACTTCATATTCATTTGCCGATAAAACTTCTTTCATCGGCTTCAAATTAAAAACGATCGGACAGTAATTACTTATCACCGCTATAATTTACAGATCAAATAGATAAATGGGTTCACTCGATTTGAATTGATTAAAATAGAGAAGTTGAAATCTTAAGAAAACTTTAGAAATTGGTTTAACCGATTCTATGCCGGTAAAAATCAATATGGCCGTACATAGAAGGCCGCGATTTTCTTTCAAAAAATAAATCCTAATAAAAAAATCGATGTATTACACATTAAAATTCAATATTCTTTGAGTTCAAGTAGTACAACACGCTCTCAAAAGATGTCACTATATGCAAGTTAATTTCAATTATTTTAAATAGAAACTGGTGACTTGTAAATTAAGTACAAAGGAGAGCGTAATATTACGCGCATTTTGTATGGACGGCCCCTTGAACACGGACTTGTAGCGCGTAAATATACGCTTTAGGCAGAGATCAGGTTAAAAACAATAAATTGTACTTATTCCACAATTAATTCATTTAGTTCAGGAACGGTTTCACTCACCACGATCATTTTCAACTGATAGAATAAACGTAAATACTGAGTTATTTAGTGAAAACTAGGCAAGAATAATATATTACCATGTACGCTCCCAATTTGGAGCATATGGAATCCTCTCGGTGTTTATCACGACATATTTTTTTTACAAAAACTGCTTGTTACTCAGTTGCCCAACCTCTCTTTTTCAAAGATAGGTTGAGCAAGGGATTCAAAGGATACGAGAACTCGGAAAGTACTTGTGGTTAGCTAATCACTCTCGCTATGTGCCCCGCTTTTAAGGATCGGAAAGGTGGGAAGGGATTTTTAACAACACAAACACACATTATCTTCGACAGAATCGATTTATCGACTGAAAAAACCTGCTCGTACCGGGAGTCGAGCCCGGGCGGTCCGTCACGGAAGCCAAAGACGTTAACCACTGCACCACGGACTGCACAAGACATGATTAATTAAAAAATCATGATTAATTAGTTATTGATTGAGTTGGCATTTACTTGGTAGAACTCCATTATAATACGGCGAGAAAAATAACAATGTACATATTTTAATTCTACAGAAATGAAAAATTTCTTTTCAAAAAAAAAACTCGTATTATTACACATTTCGAGAAACACTGCTCAGTTAACTACGTAAGGCAGGTGAAAAAACATAAGTAATATGTTAACAAATGTATTAGTTTGCATTTCTTGACGACAGGTGTAAAACTTGGTCGGGAGCACGTTTTAACATAGACGCAGGTACAAATAAATAATCTTTTTGCACTGGCAAGGCATGATTTATTATTTTTATGATAAAACAATTGCTCCAAGTATGCCAAAGCATTGTTTCCCAAATAGTTCAACGAGGAAGTCAAACAATACGCATTTTAAATAATTAAAAAGCGCGTTTAAACATAGAGGTCAGTAATATAAGTATTGAAGAATAATAAAGAATTTCGACAAGTGCACGGGTGTACTTGAACTGACGCACAGTAAACAGTTTGTATCGTTTATACATGTTACAGTGAAAATGTATCAAGTAATAGATTTGTATGACAACATGATTTCACTGGTCACGATCATTGAAATTATTGGCCCAAGTCGATGATTTGCCGGCCTAAAATTTTGGTTTGCTTCGATGAAACAAAATCAGCAAGTAGTCCCTTTCATAAAAAGAGAACCAAATAAAAACACAGACAAACATTGGGCTGAAGATAGAGCGGTCAAATTTAATTTCAATGACAGTTTGGAGAAGAATATATTTTCACTGAGAATACAGTTTCACTGTAACATATACAAAAATAAAAGTAGATCAGTAAGTTAAATTGCTATTAAAATGTAAATAATAATTTATAAAAACAAATCTGGCATTTATAGATTGCAGTGTAGTAACTGCCCTAAGTTCTACATTGGGAAAACATCTCAAACTGAGAATATAAGATTGGCCGAGCATTTAGCCGCTTTTCGTTTAAAAAAAGATACTTCAACCTTCGCCAATCATTTAGTTTTTGAGAATCACGCGTTCAAACTCAGGCATTGATTTCTTACATATCATAACAATGGCGAATATAAATTATTTTATCAAGAAATATTGGAGATAAACAGGGCTCAGCTTATAACAAAACCCCTTAATTCATTGAAACTCGTTTACATCACATTTTCGCGAGTTTTAATTTTAATAGCAATTTAACCTAGTGATCTACTTTTATTTTTGTATACAAACGATACAAACTGTGTACTACGCTTCAGTTCAAGTACATCCACTGAAAGGCGAAACCCGGGTCGTTAGCGACAAAACTAATGGAAAAGTACAAAATTCATACAATTCAAATTTGATATTGAAATTCCATCAAGCACTTACAGTCGAAATCCTTAATTATTCAATTATATATGATTCTGACGTTATCATATATCCACATACCAAAATATCTGTTAGAACCTTTTCAAAGTAAGGTAACGATTAGTGAAATTACAAATGAATAATGTTTTAAAATATGCTATTGGCTGAGTTGAAATTTGACAAACTAAAAGTCTATATAACTTTATCAAAACAAGTGATATGTTTAGTTTCAATGGCAGTCATGTGGAACTAAGTTTTATCTGTTTACTTCTTATTATAGTATTTTATTCTACTGCGTCAGTAGTAATTCTTTTATTTCATAATACATGTGTTGTTTCATGACGTGCTGATTCTTGTTGTTTTTCTACTTAATAGAAATACAAAGATTAGCGCATACATAAATAAATTATGTAAAATGAATAGAGAGAATAATATTTGTTTTTTAGTTGGATTCTGTCATAGTGCGACAATCCCAATACTTATTTTATTTCTATTGAAGAAAAAAATAGTTACAAAAAGGTAACATGGACATATTTGATAAAGTGAATGAGGGGGATCAAGGCAAAGTAATGCAGGGCTGTGGAGTCGCGGTTTTTTGGCCGGAGTCAGAGACGGAGTCGTCGCCGCGTTTTTAGCCGGAGTCTATGTATATTTAACATTGAATTATTGTTTGAATCTAGCTTTCCGATGTACTGACACATAGTCACTACGTTAACAGATCTCTTTGGAGTGGAGTCGGAGTCGAGGTTTTTTGGCCGGAGTAGGAGCCGTCGCGGCGTTTTGGCTGGAGTCGTACTCGGAGTCGGATATTTTGAAAAGTTTTATGTATGCATAAAATATGTTAAATTTGACTATTGGCCGGACTGGTTGGTTGATATTTAATTGAATATACATAAATAGGAAAGGTAGGAAAAAAACGTGTCGATTTCGTCACAATGATAATATGCCTGGGTTTGTGTCAAGTGTCAACGTCCTTAAAAACTCACGGGTTCAATTCCCAGAACGAGTAGCTTCACTGTTTAATCAATTTATACTAAACGGTATGGATGTGTTGTCTAAAATCTAAAATACTCTTCCATACCTATCCGGTACTTAAAACAGGGCTTAGCGAGAACGATTGTCCTATCCACCTATCAGTAACCTCTTCGAAAAACATAGGTTGAGTAACTATCTAGGGTATGTGAAGCATATGGCTTCCCAATGGTGGTATATACGCATGTTTTTTTTTCCATTTTGTATATTCTTTTCCACCAACCCTATTTGATAGGCTTCCAGCGTGGGACATATGGCCTACTAATGGAAATATCTCAACATATGTTTATATCCGAGAACTGCTTTTGACCGGCTAACCGTTCTCGCTACGTCCTGTTTTAAGGATCGGATGGGTGTAGGAGGGAATTTTCATCTTTGTCTTCCATGTCGTCGAACATAATTCAGAGAGTATTGATAGAAAGTATACAAAGAGAACAGGACAATGGTAACCTAATCGCTCTCGCCAAGTCACGATTTAGGGATCGGATGCGAGTGAGATGGATATTAATTCATGTCTTCCATGTCTCGGAACATAAATCAATTATTATTCGATTGATAAATGAATCTGACCGGATCACTTTACATAAGTCACGGTCAACTTCTGAGCGGCAAAGTAATCGCTAAAAATTGTTCTCTAACAGTTTTAAATGGATATAACTTTTAGCACTTAATCCGCAAGTTTTCGATTGAACAATTACTATTTTACCGCCATCTCTATTGTTTACCTGTCATAAAATGTATATTTACTTAATCCCAATTAAGAACGCGCTGTTATAGTTGTAGCATGGCCTTAAATTCGCAAACAAACTTTCTATTCGTATTCTTTTTTGCAAGATTACAATAATTAATGACCAGGTGAATTATTAATTGAGGCACATTTAAAACATTTAAAGCTTAACCTACTTTCACCGGTGACTTAAACATTCTAACAATAACAAAAAAATCTTATCTATCACGTTTCTAAATGTCTGTAGCAACAAAAAATGGCGCCCGCAGAAATAACAATATGTTGAAACTGTTAAGGATTTGTCGCTTTAAAACAAAACGAATTGCGACTTTATAATACGTTACTATTGGTCTCACCAGGATTCGATCGATATTTGTATTACGTTAGTGACAAATCACTACTTTTCAGGAAAGCAAAAGAGTGAACAAATATTGTGTCAATTGGAACAACTTCGTTTCTTTACCACTTCTTTTCATCACTTTTAAGGTGTTCACTGTCAATACTTGGTGGAATGTCGTTATGAAAAAAAAAACATTTTTAGTACTTGACTTGAGTACTTAACTGAAGTTGAAAATGCTCGCCATTAGCGAAACCGGTCCTGATCCAATAAACTTCTTTCCATGTAATGTATTTTTTTTAAAAACATCTTTTTGCCAGGCTGTGCATATTTTTTTGTGAACCTAGAACCTTATATTTAACCACGAATCACCAAAATGTAACTAACGTCCTTTGGCTTGGTAAGGACGATATAATCATAGTTCTACGAAACAAATTCATAAAAAAAATCAAATTAAATTTGTCATGATGTACGTAAACTATATTCGTTTGTTTTTTATTACATTTATTTAAATCGAACAAAAAACGAATATTTAACATAACGCATCTGATTGCATGTATGTACATACGGATCCGTTGACAGTAAATCAGAAACGAATACATAAGATGCACGTGTTTATATTGCGGACAAAAATGGACGTTTTTAATACATCCCTTTCCCTTACCATCAGACCTCTCTTAACGTTATCTTTATACCGTCTATTATATCAGGAATTTATACGCCATAAATTTTATATTACGTTTTAACGTTTAAAAAACTGCTCCACGATTGATCGTTCGAATATTATTTTGCAGCGTTTTTCTAGATTTAAATTTAAATTTTAGAACACTTTAATTGACCAATAACTGCTGTTTAATTCAAAACGTCTCATTTCTCAATGAAATACCTCAAAAGTGTTGAATAATTAAATCATAAATGAAGATAAATATGATAATTATATTATAATATGGCAATTGAATAAAATATGTTCGCAGAATTTTGTAATTTAAAATTATTGACGAAAGATTCCTTGCACGTGTATTTTTATACGTATCTTAAAATACAAGGTGATCATTTGATGAAATGTTGACGAGAATAACTGATTAAATGTTTCGGAGACACTTAGACCCTTTATGGTTCTGTAATATAGACCTACATACAGCAATAGTTTTTCAAGTCAATTACCAATTTAAAACAGCTATTATAAATATAATACACAATTAAAAATAGCTTTAATAACTAATATTTTAAAATGATAAAATTACAAAATGGAGATTGGGATTTTTCCTTTTTACGGGAAGCAAGGAGGGGCAGGGGTTTATAGAATCAAAGTAAATAATCAAATATATCTATATCAACTTGCTTTATTACCTCTGCAAATTTTACGATAGTAAGTCCGAAGATAATTCTGAAAGAGGCGAAACACGAGTCACAATTAGTAACATAATTTTAATTATTTAAAATGATATATTAAAATGAACTTCCACAAAGTTACCGCCGAATCCATCGAAAGATATTGTAAAATTTTTATTATTATCGAGGTCAGGGATGCCCAACTAAAATCGTTCGGTGGGCAATTTTAATACAGTGAAACCTTGATTCTACGTTTTTCAAGGGACCGTATAAAACAAACGTTAAATGCGGGAAACGATGAATGCGGGAAACTTTTATTTATGAACTAAATGTCGGGAATATAGAAAATGAACGCACCACGCGGGAAAACGTATAATGCGAGAACGTAAGATCGGGGTTCCACTGTAATGCATATCTCTGATGGACCACACATAAATATTTCAAACCTCAACAATAATATGATGTTTTCTGCATGAATAATAAACAAACAGCTCTCAATTAAAATATTTTGTCTTTATAAATCCTTTTAGCATTCATTTATATTATAATATATATTTTTAATGTCGACAGGTAACTTGAACGTCGCAAAAATCGTAGTAGATTAGTTTAATTTTCATTAGTCAACCTGTTTCGATATGTGGTGTCAAATGCAGCTATAATGAAATTTATTAATTGCCTTAATTTCGGAAGTTTTCGATAAAATTCTTTAAATATTATAACATTATAAATCGTCACAAATTTCAAAACAACAACAAAATTTAACATGTATAAAATATTGGAAACCTCGAAATGGTCACACAAAACTTTCAATTGGGCCACATGTAGTCTGCGGGACAGGGTTTAGGCATGCCTGACTTAAGCCCTTTCTATATATATAAAAATGAATGTCTGTATGTATGTCCGCTATGGACTACTAAACCGCTCGACCGATCGATGTGAAACTATACAAATTTATTGAGTGCACCCCCGCGATGATTTCTGGCCTAGCAACCCCTCCCCCAACCACCCCCAACCTCCCCACCCCCCACTTCTACGAAGGTTTTTGGCATACCCCCATACGCTCCCCAAACCTCACCCCACCAAACAACCCCCTCCCCAAAAATTGATATCGAATTTTTACAAATTTCTCGTCGAAACTTTCTGGCGTACACCCCCTCCCCCACCCCCCAATCCCTGACTTAGCAACGCGCGCAGGGACAGCTAGTATGTTTATAAAACAAAGAACTACACGCAGTAATATTTTTCTGGCCAATTTCGAATTTAGAACAGAGATTTTAAATTTTATATTATTATCTAAACATAAAATAAATCGAAAACACGGTAAATTAATTATTTTATTGTGTCATTATTTATCATAAAATTTCATTGCCAAATAAATATAATCGATTTGATTATTTGATAAAATCTAAGACGTGTCATTTTTTAACGATCTCGTATGAATCGTATATGCGAAAAGCAACCAAAATAATTCTTGGATTTATATTTGATTCCGATTGAAAGACCTAGATAAAATTGAATAAAAATTTTCATAATCCGTAATATTTCACGATTTTTTAGTGATTTGAATTTTTTTTTCTTAATTATCTTATGACTTCGACGAATTAAAAATATTATCTATTCACTTTTGAGCTGTGTTAAGTGAATAAGAAGGTACCTACATATATGGCGAGGATATATGAAAGAATTTATAGAAAATAGGTGTTTTTATTTTTTAATTTCGTTTAGTATATCATTGGGAACGACTATTCGAGATCATGTGGAAAAAAGCTGTGGTTTCGTTCTATAGAAACATAAAAATGCAAATGTTTAACTAGTTTTATTTTAACAAATAACTAAGAATATTTCACGTATTCCACGCTCTATTCGTGGCACGTGTTTCGCCTGTTTCAGACGCATCTTCGGGCTTACTACCGCAAATGTTACTTAAGCAAGTCAAGAGCTGTGGCAATACCAATCAAGGAGTTTAACAAATTTTAGATTTTTTTTAATATTCGATACACTAAATAAAACTGTAAGATTTTTATGAAAAAACTGTGTTCTCCAGTTATAAGAAAATCGATTATTAGTTTAGAAGCTCGCTGATTTAAGATTTTTTCCTACTCATTTGACAAAGGGAATTTGCAAATAACGTATCTAGTGTGGCGAAGTGAAATGGTAATTCGGTGAAATAAAATAGTCTTTATACTCTTTATCAGTGGTTCTCACGTACGACCACCAACAGAACAGTTTTATATAAAATATTGATACATAAAAAAAAATGATTTTACAAGTTATTGATTGAGTAGGCCTCCATTATAATAGGCTTGGTAGAACTCCATTATAATACGGTAAGAAAAATAACAATGTATTTTATTCTATATAAATTATTTTATATATTTGTTGATAGCTATTTCGGCTTACGCCCTCGTCAGAACCATATAGTTAATTTGTCAACAAAGACTCTTGAAAAACTGTGAGAAACGTGAGAAATTGAAAAACATGTTTAGGTCCATATGACATAGCTCAAACACCACAGACTCAAGACAAAATTTGGTGCGGCCACCAGAGATTTCCGTAGGATCGCTTATGTTAACGATGCGGCCAAAGGACAATTTTCCGTGAGAACCACTGCCCTATATTGTGGTCTAGCGTGTCAGTATTTTACTGGGCGATGGCATGGTTAAAAAACAATTGTATTGTTTCTATATTCACATAATTCATTTTCAATACAACGTACAACTTTCATTGGACCAATGGACTTTTTTTATGGCAACATTTTACGGATTAGATTTGAAAAGGTAACATTCAATCGGCCAACTTACAAGTTCCGTTTCCGGTTGTGTTGTTGGTGTCACTTCACCACTTAATCCAAGCCCACTCTCCTCCGAAGGGCTTTCCATCTGACGTTTTGCCACCTTCTCTTTGGACGTCATTTTGTGATGTTAATCTGAAACAAAAATAATAACTTTAAAATTTGCATCATTTAGAACTAAACGTCGCTTATGGATGTCTAGGGATATTAAAAATATATATTTTGCATTGCGAAGGAAGCAAAAAGGTGTCACTATAGTTGACGCCAATGCGCAATGTATTTGACGAATATAATAAAGAGAGTAAATAATATATAAAAAAACATAATAATTATTAAACAGAGAATGGCATAAGAGATACAACATATAATTTACCAAGACATTATAAGAGTAAAAACAAATCACCAAGTTCATAGCTGTAAATGTCAACTTCTTTAGGCAGTGCATTGATCAGAACAGTCCTTGTGGCTGGCGACTCAAGGGACTGAACAATGCGATTATTTCAGCAGTCATAAAAAAGTCAATAAAAAAATGTATTTCGTACTGAACATATTATTTTCGTTGCATTTCTTGTTAGTCGTTGCATGTCTTGGCCACCTCTAACATTTAATTCTATCAAATAAATCACATCGAAGGTGTTTAGATCTTGTCCATCGTTATATTCTCAATTTATTAGCAGTTACGACTGTTAATCTAAGAATCTTGTCATAAAGCTGTATTAAAAATGACCACAAAAGAATAAATATCAATAATTATTAACCTCTCCATTATTTTTTCTTATTTATGCATGTAAATCAACGACCATTAATTTTTTAATGACATCTATGCGATAAAATATAAGTTTTTATAGTTATTTGTTCCATTCAACAACAAAACAACTAATATTCATTTATTTATAGGATTTTAATGGTATTTATAACAATGAAAAAACGACATTCAAATAAACAGGATTTTTAAAAATATCTTGAATGAAAAACTATTTTCACATTTTCAGGTAAATGTTCTGTAATGTCGTTTTGTGTAAGACGTCAAAAATTATCGCCTCCATTTTGATTTCCTTAACGCTCACCATAGCCGACATTTTGAATGGTCTCTTTTTACTTTTATATACTTTTATTTTCGTTGTTTATTTAATATAACAAAATGGACCCAACTGACTTTATTTAAATGAATTTTGAGTTTGAATGGAAACTGATGCAAAATATCCCAACCTTAAATTTGGTAATGATCAAATTCACAAATTCGGCAGTGTTGTTCTATTTGTTGAAACTGGAAATTTTTCATTTTAAAAAGAATACCCCAAAAAAGACACTCGAATCTGAATCTGAATTTTTGTTACATGAAAATTTAATGATTCACTGCTGCACCGACTGTATTGAAAACGTAAAATTATCCATTTTAAAAAGAATAACTCATTTTAGTTTCAAAAGTGGCCTAGTCATACATTTAAACTGATTTTTTAAAGAAACTGAGGTCTTAAAGTAAATTTTATTTTATCAGTGCGAGCAACTGAAAAGATTTAAAAAAAGTCATAAAATTTCATTAAAAGGTATTAAAAGGCCAAACAGAATTTCGGCTTTCCTGAAAAATAGAGTGAAGCTGACCGTGGCCGTGTTTGATATTCGGCGCCTCATTTATAATAAAGATATGCTGGAATTATCATGTTTGTCATAGTGTTGAATTGTTCGCAGTCGGGGCACGTCGATGGGGCCATGTGGAAGAGTGCCGATCAATCGGCGATATGCTCGTCTCCAGCAACGTTTGCCGTTGTAAATTTTTCTCCAGCATTCCTCGGAATCGCAACCGGTTTGATGTGGCTGGCTGGTCCAACGCCGTCTGCCTCGTCGAGACGGCAACTCCATTAATTAGCATTCTCGATATCGGTGGACAAACACATTCGACTTATATAACAACATTATGCGAAGAGCAATTATATTGCTACTGCGCCAAGAATGTGATGTATCGGTGCCGATTCGACAGAAACTGCGGAATTTCAGTTATTCAGAATATAGATTTTATTATTCGATTCGACATCTTACTTTGAAAAGGTTCTAATTGCTCTCGACTCTGTTTTGAGATATAATCGTTCGAAGATCGGATTGATATTTTGTAGTTAAATAGATACGGAAAGAAAAATAACAATGTATTTTAATTCTACATAAATACATTTATGTAGAATTAAAATACATTGTTATTTTTTCTTCCGTATTATAATGGAGTTCTACCAAGTAAATGCCTACTCAATCAATTAAATAGATACAATTCATTTCTAACAATGAGCATTAATTATTTATTTAATTATTTATTTAAGAAAAAGCAAATCATGGCATTACAGCTGATGCCAATGCGCCATGTATTTGACAAATATAAATACGTGTATGTATTTATATATATACATACATGTAAATACATAATATTAATTAATTAAAAACAAGATGAAAACATTGTAGTCATAAAAACAGAGAGAAAGAAATTTATAAAATCATATTAGAAATTTTCAAAGATGTCAACCGAGTGAGTTCTGACAAAATCAACTTTTATTCATAAAATATAGTATTCGCCTGAACTCACTCACGTCAGCATGAAATATGTCGACATCCGAAGCAATGCCGTTTAAAATTGTTAAAGCTCTTCCCAGAGGCATTCCCATTGGCAGACTGGTTCTACCCCTTGGAAGAACAAACAACTCAAGCTCACGATTCCTCAAAAAATTATCAGGAACATTCAATTTAACATTTTCAAGAATGGTGGAATTCTCATTTTGGCCTCGGATAAGCCGAAAGAAATATAATGCCAAATACATTTCTCTTCGAGCATTCAAACTATTGAAAGTGAGCATCCCTAAGAGAAAGTCTGTTGGATAAAGCCATGGGTAGTACCCATATGTCCTCAAATAGAGAATTCTCAAAAATTTCTTCTGAACCCTCTCCACCATAAGAACACATTTCGCACCCCTCGGTGCCCAAACAATCGATCCACTCTCAAGTCGGCTTCGAACCAAAGAATCATGGTATTTCATACCTAACCTTTCTAATAAAAATAATAAAACTTCTTTAGTACTATTTTCACATACAATTTATTAGATCAGAACCGGTTTCGATCACGGCGAGCATTGTCAACTGAATCAGCACTGTCAACTACACAGTTGACAATGCTCGTCATGAGCGAACCCGGTCCTGATCTAATAAATTGTATGTGGAAAAAGTACTAAAAATGTTTTATTATTTTTATTATAATGCCATTCCACCAAGTATTGACAGTGAACACCTTAAGTGATCAAACCTTTCTATTTGGAAAAAAAGATTTTAATGATGGAAATAGTGATGATAATGTGAGAGCATTATCAAATAAATTTATGAAAAAAGTGTGCGGATAAAATTTTGGAATTCTGTTAACTACATTATTCAACAACTGATAGCCCTGAAGTTGGCACACATGACAGAATGCGATTAATACAACCCTTTTCGTCCAAAAGGTAATTTTAGGCCAAAATGGCAGTTGGAAGCTTTTCACAGTTAGGTAACGTAAACGGTTAAAAGTGTATGTAAAAGAAACATTACAAGTGGCGCACTCTTTTAAAATTTCTACTCCACATACGAGAGTCAGTAGCGGCTGGTGACAGAGTATTAGGGAGTACAAAAAAAGATTCAACTATTTTTGCAAGAGTTCTTTCATATTCATTGGATTTTAAAACACTTCGATAACATGGACTTTCAATTCAGATGTTCTTATGAATTTTTGGCTGTCCGTAGTACGGAAAAATAGTTGAATCTTTTTTTGTACTCCCTATCACTCTGTCGCCAGCCGCCACTGACGAGAGTTATGTAGGTCTTTTCTGTAGACGCCTTATGGAAAATCTGAATTAAAATATCGCAACATAATTGAGAGATTATAATGAATACAGTTTTTTATTTAAAGCACGAGCCACATAAAAAAAGTTATTTTTGTAATTACCATATTAATCGCAATTAAAAACTAATTTTTGTATAAAATATAAATTGATTACCGTGATAAGTATCACTTCTAGTTTTACAAGTTTTGACTAGTTCCTTATTTGTATCGACCAATTTATTAAGTAACTAATTAAAACCATTCCCTACGCACTTCAAACAAAAGCAGTAGCTGCCAACCGGTGGTCCGCGAGAATTTTTTTAGTAAAAAAGGGGTGCAGCGAGGGCGGTAAATTTATTATGCAGCTATTCTCAAACAACATGCCATAGTAAATATAGTAATTGATATCTTCGACATTGTTAAAAATGACTACTATTTGTTTCACGATTAAAATAATATGTAACAATCAATCTGATAATATCAAGAATAGCAGGATCCCATTTTGATTGTCGTTTCTGTATTTATCTCTCTTTTCTATTCCACGATTAAAAAAAACAGAAATCTTGTGCAATATGTATTTGCTATGATAACATCACTTGGATTAGTTTGATTAATTAAGTCAGCACCATTTAAAATAACTTTGATTATTCCACGTATTGTTTTACTGATTGTGACACGTGTTTTGCCTGTTTCAGATGCATCTTCGGACTTTTTCGGAAGGTTTTGCGAGTAAAAAAGCAAGATTGATTCTATTTTTCCAAAATGATGAATTACAAAAATGGAGTTTGGGATTTTTCCTTTTTAATGGAAGAAAGAAGCGCAGGATAGAAACAAAACAACCAATAATTATACTAATGATGACGTTAACAATACTAAATTATTATCTACTGAAATGCAATCAATTGGGAAGGGTTAAACCCATTGGATATAAATTTAGCAGTGGCGAGCAACTTGTCCTATCTTATAGGAAGTATTAGGAGAGGAGGATGGAATCAAAAGAAACCATAATTATAGTACTAATGCGTTTAAAATTACAAAATTATTAACTCTTGAGATGGAATTAATGATTGTATGTCATTAGATTGATGAAGATGCCGAACAAAAAGGCGAAACACGTTCACAATTGGTAACACAAAACGTGGAACTATTTTTAATTTTATGTTAAAATGAACTTCCACAAAACTACCGCCAAATCCATCGATAGTATAAAGTCAGTTCCGTTTGAAAAGAATATATTTGTGACGTAAATACTATAGACAATAAACTCAACAATTACGTGCGTTGATAAAAAAAACTCTGACAGTAACTAACTGAATAAACTCAAATGGTGTCATTAAAATTAAATGGCGGACATTTTCAATCAGATAAACTATTTATTGATATTGATTTTATCGAAATATATCAAAAAAATCGTTTGTCAGAATAAATTATTATTGAGTTTATGACTTAGAAACAATACGGCTAATAAATGAAATTATACTGCGGGAACTGCGCATTTGAAACTCCGATTCGATACTCGAGAATACTCGTCCATATTTAAAGTACTCGATACTCGAGTATTTTTCAATATACTCGAGTAATACTCGTAACTTCCTAATTTAATTTACTTATTTAAAATATATAAATATATGATGTTTAACCGTTACGCTAAGCTGAGTCTTACGCGTAGATTTAACAATAACATGTTTTTTCAAATGGTTTGGCCGTTGACTATGCTATGCGAGAATTTCTTTTGTTATTTTTGCTTTGGGTCCTGCTGACTTATGTTATCAGTGACATGTTTTTGATGACGAGAGTCTATCTTAGCTTATTTATATATTTATCATCTAGTTATATACACAAATTTGAATTAATAATGTACATTTTGGTACATGTGAAACTATACGAGTGTTCTCGAGTATTTTAAAAGTTTATGATGACGAGAGTCGATGATGACAAGAGAATCTACTGCGAGAATTATAAAAACAAAACTTCGTACCAATTTAAAATTTGAGACTTTTAATTCTCTATTATATTTGAAATATTGAAATTAATTTATTAGCTTATTTATCATATATTTATATAATATGTTACAGTGAAAATGTATCAAGTAATAGATTTGTATGACAACATGATTTCACTGGTCACAATCATTGAAATTACTGGCCCAAATCGATGATTTGCCGGCCTAAAATTTTGTTTTGCTTCATTGAAACAAAATCAGCAAATAGTCCCTTTCATAAAATGAGAATCAAAGAAAAACATAGACAAACATAGGGCTGAAGATAGGACGGTCAAATTAAATTTCAATGACAGCTTGGAGAAGAATACATTTTCACTGAGAATAAAATTTCACTGTAACATATACACAAATTTGAATTAATGCTAAGTGTACTCGAGTATTTTACTACTCGATACTCGAGTAGTTGAGATGTTGAGTAATTGGAGTCTCTGCTATGCATGCATGTGCGGAAGATAAATAAATGAACGAAGCTAATAAACAACTTGTCGTTTTGTCTCAGTCTTGATTCAAATAAATTGATTATTATGTGTATATTATCAAGGTCAACGGGGTACTGGAATAATAATGAATGTTTTGATTTTATGCGAAATAAAGTGGGTGTGTTTTGTGCGTAAGAGCTAATGAAAAATAATTGCTTTTCAGCTATTAAAATCACATTAATAATAGTTGTGTGTTGATGCTTTTTGTCATATTGCCACAACGTGTCGTCGACAATAAACAAGTTATTAACGCGTAGTAAGAATTCTGAATAATACACGAAAATCATGATTTTTTTGAGCACGTAGGCGACTTTGCTAGTTACATTATTACTTTTAAGATGTTCGCTATCAATACTTGGTGGAATTGCATTATAATAAAAATAATAACACATTTTTAGTACTTATTCCACATAAAATTTATTGAATCAGGACCGGTTTCGCTCATGGCGAGCATTATCAACTGATGAGAAACACATTTGAATGAATAACTCATCAGCTGAAAATGCTAGCGATGCACAAAACTGGCCAAGAATTTATTTGAGCTCATAATATTTTTGGGTCTATTAGTCATAAAAATTTAAATTGTTTTTCATGTTCGCTCTCAATGTAGAGCATATGACCTCGTAATGGAGTTATCTGAACATATTTTTTTTAGCTACGCGCACTGTTTATTAATCAGCACAACCTCTCTTCAGTTCGATGAGAGTAAGGTTAGAAAGGATAAAGCCAGGACAAGACTACTGCCGTTCCAAGTAGGAAGGCAAAAATTGACTGAAATATCTTTAAGAAAAATGATAATGGTTTTTGTTAAAGCTTTAGTGATTGAGTAGGCATTTACTTGGTAGAACTCCATTATAATACGGTAAGAAAAATAACAATGTATTTTAGTTCTACATAAATAATATTTATTTGTTGATAGCTATTCCGCGAAGATCGAAGACGTCACAGTTTCGCCTCCCCCGGGACTGGCCACTATGGCGCAGCACAGTCGCCTGGCCGCCTCTCGCGGTCATGCGATGGACACGGCACTTCGCATCTGGCAAAAGCGCTGGGATGCCTCCCTGAAGGGGCGGCAGGTTAATAAATTCTTTCCTACTATTAAATGGCGCATGGAAATCACCAGCGGTCTGGTTGTGAATCATTGGACCAGCCAGTTTGTTTCTGGCTATGGTGGTTTTGCTGCCAAACTCTTCAGGCTTGGCCGGATGGTAGATGGGCCGACATGTAGATGCGGCGATATAATGGATGCTGATCACATTCTATGGATGTCCTCTGAGCGGGAAGATTTACTCAGGTTGGTCCGACCAGCTGTCGGGCCAGTAGGCCACGCCGACTTGATAGCCAATAAAAATAATTATTTGGCCTTCAGCAAATTTGCGGCGTCATACGGTGCAAGGACGGACCTATTCGTATAGGTCCGTTACCGGCCTTTGTTGATTGCATTAATGACAGCATTAAATAGCATTTCTAGAATCAGTAACGTATAGGGTTTGCTAAATATTTAGAGTCAGTAATGCACACTTGGGTGCCTTGGCCCGAATGCTCCCGAGACAACTCCATACTCGCAAACAGAACAGATACGCTTAACATTGTTTACGCCACGGGACACGATCGCTGATACCGAATGTAAGGCCGTGGCGGGTGGTGGTTGGGAGTAGTTTAGTTTAGTTACACGCCTTCGTCAGAACTATATATAGTTCTTACGAAGGCGTAAGCCGAAATAGCTATCAACAAATATATAAAATTTATTTAGAACTAAAATACATTGTTATTTTTCTTACCGTATTAAAGCTTTAGTATTTGGATTATATAAAAATCGGTTGATGCGAAAATGAGCTAATTTCTTTGTAAACAAGCAGTGAGTAGTTGTATCGACTTCCTCTTTGCTAAGAAATTCTCATACTTTAGGCAAATGTCCATTTTTTTAGTTATTATCAGGGCTGTGGAGTCGGAGTCGGAGTCGTGAGTCGGGACTTTTTGGCCGAAGTCGGAGTCGTCGCGACGTTTCGAAGTCTTTTTATTTTTGCATATACAGTGGAACCCTGATCTTACGTTCTCGCAATATACGTTTTCCCGCGTGGTGCGTTCATTTTCTATAGACCCGGCATTTAGTTCATTTATAAAACTTTCCCGCATTCATCGTTTCCCGCATTAATCGTTTGTTTTATACGGTTCCTTGAAAAACGTAGAATCAGGGTTTCACTGTAATATGTCAAATTTGTGTATTGGCCTGATTGGTAGGGTTGATATTAATTGTTGGTATATATTGAATACACATAAATAGGAAAATCAGGGAAAAAAAGTGACGAATTTAAACTTTTTTTAGTCGGAGTCGTGTTTTTGGTCAATGTTGGAGTCGGAGTCCAAGTTGTAGTTTTGGTAAATGCTGGGGTCGGAGTCGGAGTCAAACCTTTTTTAGCCGAATCTACAACCCTGATTATTATACTTCAACAAAAGTGAGCACCAATATAGCATTCAAAAATATTTTTCTAATTGCATTCATAACTCAATTACAGAAATTGCCTGCTTCTTTGGAACGGCAGACTAGTGGTTAGCTAATCGTTTTAACTACGCCTTTTGGAAGGATTCCTTTAGACAACACAAACACCCAGAGTTGCTAAATCAACTGAAAAAAAAGTGCTCGAACCGTGATGTCGATAACCATACGAAAAAATAAATAATTGATACCACCAATTATTTTTTGTCTTGTCCCCTATAGTGCGTTTCTTTATATCAGCGCTATAGGAAGGTTAACTGTACATACCTATGTACATATATATGTACACGTGCCTATGTTCACGTTTGTTTTTGATGCAATTTTTACGTGAGCCTTTGTTATGCGTGTCATAACAATATACGCATTATTCGTAGACCACATAAATTATGTGTATGATTGAAATGGGAAAAAACACAAAATTCATATAATTTTACGCTCATATCTTGTTGGCGTAAGTATGTCCATATGATGAACAAAAAAAAAAAAACATTTTATGTAATAAATCATTCACTGTGCTCATATGCTTTCTCGTTCAGATGTCTTATTCAGTAGTTGTCAACCATAACTGTGATATAACAGCTGTGCCATTTTATTTACCTACCTAAATGATAACTTGTGTTATTTTACTTCACTATAATTAATTATTTTTACTTTTAACCGCAAAGCTATCCACTTTTAATCAAATATCTGTGTACATTTTTTTTTATCGTAGGCAAATAAATAAAGGACTTATTCCACAGTTTATTGAAAAAGATCAGCACCGGGTTCGCTCATCGCGACCATTTTCAACTGATGATAAAATTTCATCAACTGAAAATACGAGCTTTTGCGTAATTCCACCAAGTGGAATGTGAGAATTTTTTTTTAGTAACAATAAATTGGACTTTAATGACCACATAATTGAGTTATATGGTTCAAAAATTTAAGGTTAATATGTAAAAATATAATTGTTTCAATTTCAATATTTAGAACAAGTCGACAGAAGTTTCGAAACAAGATTTTTTTACTTGAAGCCTTCTGTCAGTAAACTAACGATATTCATCGGGTTTGTGGTGCAGTGGTCAACGTCGTTGACTTCCGTGACGGACCCCCCGGGTTCGAGTTCCTGTATGGGCAAATTTTTCCTTCTGATCGGAAAAGCTGTAGCGAGAACGATAAGCTAACCTCTAGTCCTGTCCTCATATCCTTTCAATCTCTTCTCTGCTTGAAAAAGAGAAATCGATCAACTGAGTAACAAACAGTTCTCGTGCAGAAAATATGTTGAGATAAACTCCGCGGGTAATCCAAATGCTCTACGTTGGGAGCGGACATAATAATCAAACATATAATGCTATCTTTGACGTAATAATTGCATAAAATATGTTTTGTGACATCAAACTATGGTTGTATTATATGGCACTTTGCTATGTTTATGATGGCATAGTAGCTCGCGAGCCGACGGTTCGTCTCCACTGGACATGGCCTTATCAATTTATGGTGGTGAACATTTGTTCAAATTGCGGCGCGTATGGCAAATATTAACACTGCTTAAAAAAACAGATGCCAGAAGAAATATAACACTCGCATTTGGAAAAAGATAAAATCGGTAGGATAATTATCCTCCGCCGGTTCGCGACCTCAAAATGACACCGTTACAATTTGAAAATAAAACCATTTCTGATTATTAACACATTGTTTACGGGATTATTAATTACTATGGAAATAACGCACAAATTTGTGCCACCGTAAACAATTGGTTAACACGTTAAAAACAGTGGAAAGATATTAAGCTTATAAATACATATATATGTCCTGTCCGTGGCGCAGTGTCAACGTTGTTGGCTTGCGTGCCGGATCACCCGGGTTCGATTCCCGATACAAGAGGATTCTGTCAGTTGATAAATATTGTGTTGTTGAAAATCCCTTCTCACCTTTCCTATCCTAAAGAGCGACGCATAGCGAGAGCGATTAGCTAACCACTAGTCCTGTCCTAGTCCTCGTATCCTATCCATCCCTACTCTCTTCGAAAAAGAGAGGTTGAGCAACTGAGTACCAAGCAGTTCTCGTAGAAAGAGATAAACTCCGTGAGGAGTCCATATGCTCCAAGCTGGAAGCGGACATGGTAAAAAAGTAGCTGTTTTATAATTCAAGTTATGCAAGGTTATAAGTGACTAGAAGTGAGCTAAAATAGTACGGTGAAAAAAATAGTATTTTAATTCTAGGGAAATAATTGTATATTTTTGTTGATAGCTATTCCGGCTTACGCCATCGTCAGAACTATGTTTAAGCATGCATTTACTTATTCTATATATACCGTTGTGATAAAAGAAGTTTTTGACTTTGAAAATTATATAATGATTATGTTCAACGAATGATAATCGATCAAATCGTAGTTTTAAATTTGGAATCAGTGCTTAACATTGATTCACAACCTGCGACCTGGTTGCAACCTGGTTGCATGTGGCCCAAAAATATATTTCGGAAATCCTCCATCAAAAATCATTGTTTATCCTAAAGTAAATTACTGACAAATATTAAGTGCTTTTGTCAAAATTTTTCATTACATTGTTCATATTAATTTACAGATCAATTAAATTTTTTTTTTTGGATCGAGTTAACTTATCAGTTCAAGTTCATTCTTGCACTCGAAATGCATGAAGACGCCTAAAAGTGAAATCCGGACACAAATCATGGAGAAGTATAAAATTCAAACCATTCAATTCCATCGAGCATCTTTAATTTTAGTAAATAGTTGTTTACAAATTCTTTTGTATGAGCACAAAAAAAAATAATGTGTCCTTCCAATATTTGATGGATCTTCATTTTGAAACTAATAAACTTAAAAAAATTAATATTGTATATTCTATATAAAGGATATTTTAATAGGGACGCTCAAAATATGTTACTTTGTCCTGCTGAGTAGATTATTCATTGTTTAGTGGCCAAATTTGAGTCAGCTAGTTTGGTAAATAATCGGCCAACACCTACCTGTACGTCATCAAAATACAATATCTGGTGAAAACATTGCTGCTGTGTGTGAAAGTGTACAGGAAAACCCAAGGCAGCTTATTTCTCGTTGTTCACAAGAACTTGGCTTTTCTGCGACTTCAACTTGGCGAATTTTGAATCGGGCCTTATGTCTGCACCCGTATAAAATCCAACTAACCAAGGAACTTCAGGTAAACGACCGCAGACAACGCCTGGTTGGGTTCTGGAGCAGTTGGAAGTTTACCCAAATTAGTCAAAAAAGTCAACTTTAGCGACATGGCCCATTTTATAATGAATGGATATTGGCAGACATTTGATGCTATATTCCATATTTAATGCCGTAAAATATACTTACAAATGAAATTAAAATTTAGTCGAAATCTCACAACAACTTGTTTTATTTACATTTCAAAACTAAGCGTCCTTATAAAAAGACCCTTTACATAGATATTCCAATACAGATGA
This sequence comes from Himalopsyche kuldschensis, assembly GCA_028554975.1. Taxonomy (NCBI): domain Eukaryota; kingdom Metazoa; phylum Arthropoda; class Insecta; order Trichoptera; family Rhyacophilidae; genus Himalopsyche; species Himalopsyche kuldschensis. The sequence continues at coordinate 18,351,559 of JAHFWI010000010.1, read as the reverse complement.
TTTTGTTATCAAAATATTAATGTTAATATTTAAACAGCATCCTCCCATTTTTTTTTTATCTCAAATATGTTCGATAATAAATTCATAATAACAAAAAAAAAATAAGCCCACTCTTAATTTTATCAAACGAACGTGTTAATATATCAGTTTTGCTAAAATCATATCTTTTTTGGTAGTCATATTTATTGAGACGGTGGACAAATAGAGAGACAGTTTTTGGGGGCCGAGACCCACGTTATCTTTTGGGGTATCATGTTATTTTTTGAATTAAATTATACGTCAGCTTATGTACAGATTTGGATGCTTGTTGCAAAATTTGAAAATTTATTTTTTTGTTCTGAAAATAAATTCACTCCATATTTCAACATAATAATGAGTAAGTGAAATGAATGAACATTGTCTAGAAAAATCTTTATTCATTATTTGAACGATTTTAGCTGTGAATAATTCTTGAGTGAAAATAAATTATTCAGCCAAACCTCCTATAGCGCTCCCCCTAGAGCGTTATTTTTCTTCAAACCGAAAAATTTTCTAGGTCAATTTTTTTTTTAAATATACCGCGTGCAGTTGAACAAACTGAGATAAAGTCATTTAAAATATGTATGTTCTTACCATGTAACAAAATGTAAAACAGATATTGATTTTTTGCAAATCACAAAATATACTAGTACCAATTTTATATGGAAGCATAGTCTCCCATAGAGTGGGTTTCTATAGCGCGTCTGCGATATCGACGCTTTAAGAGGGTTGACTGTATAATATTTATTCACTTATTTTTTGTCATAATATTCGCTTCATGCTATTGCCAAAGTTTAATTTACAGAACAATAACGCTCGAACTTTAGACTCCAGCTTGTGGCTACGGTCATCCGACCAAATATATTTTATTATGGAGAAAACGCGCTCTAAAGATGCGGACTTCCAAGGAGACATAAAATATATTCGATAATTTAACTATGTAGTTTAGGTTCTTCTATATATTTATCATGATTTTTTTTTGAATTATCAACTACATACAGTCATTAGTTTTGAAGCGCGTCTCATCATGACGTAAATCAAATACCGGTACAAAATACCCATTCGGCCGGGACCGATGACACAAACCAGGACAATCCCGGTGAAACCAGGAGGTATGGTAAGCTTAAACTATTTTTTTTGGCTGTCTTTTGAGACGCCAGTCGCAAGGGTTATTCGGCTGATGAATGCACTGCCTGTTTGGCTTACGCTTTGTATAAATATCACTGTTTCGTTGTATTTCTTATCAGTTGACAATGATAGCCGTGAGCGAAACCGGTCCTGATCCAATAAATTGTATGCGGAATAAGTACTAAAAATGTTTTATTATAATGTATAATTGTTAAAACAAATAAGAATTCGACGCTTATTATTTAAATTCACAAAAACGATATGATTTCTTCCCTAAATAATATTTTTTTAGATAATAAAATATCTAGAAATAGCTTACCTCGAATACGATTTAGAAATATTCTGCCGGTATCTTTCAATGTTTATTTTTTGTATTAGATATAATCACTGCAATGACACATGTGTGTACAAAATATTTGTCCAAAGTCTATGAAGAGACAATCGATTCTCAACAAAGACGAAGACTGAAGCTAAGTTTACGCATTTGGATAAAAACACATGCATCAAAGTACACAATCGATAATTGGAATAGAAGAATTTCATTTATTTATTTGAGATTGTACCGTATAAATAATAAAGAGATATCAATGTACCTAATTTGACCTATAAACCTGTTATCAGTCTAAATAAACATGCCGTGATTACAGCGTTGGGTTTAGATGAAAATGAAATCATTATTGTCTTTAAATACAAGAGTTTATAAATTATAAGATATGGTAGACTTAGAATAACTGTCAATACTTGGTGGAAAGGCATTATAATAAAAATAATAATACATTTTTAGTACTTTTTCCACATTAAATTTATTTGATCAAGGACCGGTTTCGCAGTTAGTAAAAAAGTACTAAAAATGTATTATTATTTTTATTAAAACATGATGAGATGACATATCGACACCTTACTTTGAAAAGGTTCTAACTGCTCTTGACACTGTTTTGAGATATGAGCGTTTGAAGTTTCGATTGATTAAAATTCACTTGTAACCAGGGCTGTGGAGTCGGTGAAAAAGAGTCAGACTCCGACTCCAGCATTTACCAAAACCACGACTCTGACTCCGACTCCGACTCCGACCAAAAAAAATACAATATCGTCACCTTTTTCCCCCTAATTTTCCTATTTATGTGTATTCAATTAAATATCAACCCTATCAATGTGATCAAAAGCCAAATTTTACACATAAATGCAAAAATAAAAAGTTGAAACTTTTCAAAATTTCTGACTACGAGTACTCCGAGACTCCGGTCAAATCGCCGCGACGACTCCGACTCCGGCCAAAAAGCTGCGACTCCACGATTCCGACTCCGACTCCACAGCCCTGCTTGTAACAATGAGCAAGTAAAAATGTTTCAAATTACTTATTTTAAGCATATTTTTTCGTAACTCTTGTTAGGAATAATGATCTTAAAGATCTAATGATGTAAATAATCATGACAATCTTAGAAATTTGTCAAATAAATTTAGTAAAAAAAGTGTTCAGATGCAGTGCAACTCGGGAATTCTGCTAACTTCGTTATTCAACCATAGATAATTCTGAAATTCATATACATATATGATAGAATGCGGTAAATACAAACTTTTCCGACCAAAAGGTCATTTTAGGCAAAAATTTCAACCTTTTCAAAGTAAGGTAACAATATTGTATTCATATGTGGTCCGTGGCGCAATGGTCAACGCTGTTGGCTTGCGTGCTGAACCGCTCGGGCTCGATTCCCGGTACGAGCAGATTTTTTCAGTCGAAACATCTGTTCGAAAGGCATGGGTGTTTGTGTTGTCTAGCATCCTTTCCCACCTTTCCTATCCCAAAAAGTGACGTAAAGTGAGAGCGATTAGCTAACCACTAGTCCTTTCGAGTCCTCAGTATCCTTTCCATCACCTACTCTTTTCGAAAAAGAGAGGTTGAGGTTGACTCAGTTGAGTAGAAAAAAAATTTATGTTCAGATAAACTCCGTGAGATGTCCATATGCTCCAAATTGGGAGCGGACATGGTTAAAAATTAATTGACACGTGTTTCGCCTATTTGCTAATCATATTCAGACTAACTCTGAGCGCTTAAAACAATAATAACTACATACCTTATAATACCTTATTAATATTATAATTAAAGCTGTTATTGTAAGTAGAACTGTTGTTGTTTATGTCTACAATAATTCTTTTAAAAAATAAAATATTTACAAAATTAAAATTGATCATATGATCTTGTTATCTCAACAGAAGGTTCATAAGAACCGATTGCATGCCTTTATTAGTTTTGCTTAATTTGTTTGTATAAATAACGCTAAATTGTTGTATTATTTTTTATCAGTTGAAAATTCTCGTGAATAGCAAGGCGTACAAAAAATATTTTTTAATATTACACCATTCCACCAAGTATTGATAGTGAACACATAAATCCTAAATAGTAAAAACTGTTTGTATTTCAATTGGTTTTTACAAACTATATCGAGGACGCATTAATTGCATAAAAAGTTTTTTTTATGCACTCCCTAATATTCTTGTCACCTTCCGCCACTAGCTACCATTCTTCTATTGGAGTATTTGCCACGTAAATAAGAATTTCTTTAGTCAAACTTTAAGTTAATATGATGTCATATTTTTTTAATATCACTGTTAACAAATAAGGGCTTGCAAACGTATGAATAATACAATGCTTTAATAATACAAAATCTAAAAATACAACCAACGCCTTTTATTGCAACGAGTTGAGAATGTCGAGTAACAAAATCTATTGGATATTATTCAAATGAATCATTCATAGAGTGGTTATTTAGTATTCTTACAAGGCGGTATTCAAATATTCATAGGTTATGCTGTGAATAGTAATTAATGTGAATAGTAAATGTTTAGAAAACAAGCACATGAGTTGAAAATAGCTGATGGTAAATGAACCATTTTGGTCAAACTTTATTATTCTTGCACAACTCCACCCGTCACTGTTTTCTCATCCGTCAATTGTATACGGCGGAAACCAGTGGCGTACACAAATGTTAAGCGTATCTACAGATTTGTTTTATAGCTGTGAGTATATTAGGAGCAACTTTCCAAGGCATGGTGGTATGCCATCTAGTGTCTATTTTCTCGCCCATAAAACGACACTTCCGTAGAATGCGTTCAGCATCCTACTTCATAGCGTGATTTTCAATTTGAATCGATTAATTTGTGTACTTGTCCATAAGTAATATTGCCAGCGACCTGGATTTCATCTTCCGGCATCTTCGTGCATTTCAAGTACATGATTAAATTTGAACTGACATGTTTTTGTACTACCGCCACATATATTTTCATTGTTTCTTTGCTACTTACTTCGAATTAAATACTTTTCTATTTGATTCAGATAATAGTAAAACAGTTGTGAGCTGTATATTAAAATCGTAAGTAAATATAATGCGAAATCAATATTCGCTGGTTAATAAGTGCACATCGATTAGCAAGTCAATTAAACTGACAGTAGGTGGTAATGGTCAGTAATTCAAATAAATTTTAAATTAGCTGGCTATTCATTCAGTTACTGACCAAAATAATTCCATCCCGTTGCATAATGCTTCAAAGAAGTGCATTCAAATTATTCCACATCAAAACAGAATGTTTATTAATTCTTTGAATGAATTGGCATTAAATTGGTAGAACTTCATTATAGTGTTATAATGATGAAAAAAATAACAATGAATATTAGTTCTACAGAAATTATTTTATATATATCGGCTTACGCCATCGTCAGAAATATGTTTAAACATGCATTTACTTATCTATATATACTGCTGTAGACAGGGTACACAATACATCTTCTTTTCTGTTCACCCATTCTATTGTTTTATAGTAATAATAAGTTGGGTTTAACATCAATATGAAATTACATAAATGAATGAAAGGGTATATTTAAGCCTTTTATTAGAATGCGAATGAAAGCTCTGTTCACAACAAAATAGACTTATCATCAGGGCTGTGGAGTCGAAATCATCGCAGGGCTTTGGCCGGAGTCGGAAATTTATGAAAAGTTTGAACTTTTTATTTTTGCATATAATATGTCAAATTTGGCTATTGGCCGGATTGGTAGGGTTGATATTTAATTGAATACACATAATTAGGAAAAAAACGTGACGATATTATACTTTTTTTAGTCGGAGTCGTGGTTTTGATAAATGCTGGAGTCAGAGTCGAACTTTTTTTTACCGACTCCACAGCCCTGCTTTTAGCGCTCCGTTAGTAAGTGAAACTTTCATCTCATATGAGAATGACGTATTTTCAAATTAACCGTCAACATAATAAGTGTTGGCACTTCGAAAGCCAAAGAATGCAACACGACTTTTAGGATTCAGCATGCAGTCGCCGCGAAAAAATGCAGTTTAGTAAACCAGCTAACACTGGTCTCGTCGTCCAGACCATAAATTTATTGAAGGTATGCAGTTTCTCGACGGGGGAATGGAAACACGCGGAGGTATCGCTGATAACACTTCAACCACTGGAAAATAATTCACATGCCGTGCGTGATAAGCAGTATTTTATTTATTTTCTTATCGAAAGCAATATTTAAACAGTACACATACAATTTTTGTTTGCTATTCTTTACTTTCTACCAGCTAGAAACGTGCGAATACAAACCGTTAAACGTTAACTTTACGATTGAAATTTTAACTTACACAAGTCAACTAGGAGATTTTTATTACGTCTTGAGATCAATGTACCCCCCTAGCTGCACGTGCACATCCACGCAGAAGTTTGAATACATCCGCGCACTCGTCTTGGCTTGTCGCGCACTTAGATGGTTTTACAGATGAATTGTACGACTCGATCGATAAAGATTGCTTTAAAGATCAACAAATAGAGAAGCATAATACATTTTGTGATCTCCAATTATTTTGTTTATATATTAAAGATTCACACTGTTTACTACGAGTCAATTCAAATTCATTCGTGCACTTGAAATGCCTGAAGTTACCGAAAGGCGACACCCCAGTCGTTAGCGACAGAACTAATGTTAAAGTCCATAATTCAAACGATTCAAATGAGAGAAGCGTTCATTTATAAAACATGGAAATAGCATTTACAACTGAATGGATTCATTCTGATTTTGTTTTCTTGATTTGTTGATATTAAATTCTGCTTGTTTTCATGTTTTACTTTAAAACTATTATAATTATAGATTATTCATTGATAATAATTTTAATTATGTTGAGCAAAACAAAAAAACTATGCTTGCAAAAAGATTAGAATTATGTCGCGCATTTTTTGGATTGGCCTGTTCAGTCTTTGAACAGTCAATTAAACAAAATACGTTTCGAGCCTGGTAATTCAACAATAACCAATATATCAATTTAAATGAACACAGAATACTACGAAAATATTGTCAATAGTCTTTTACTTAATATTCACAAAAGCACTTTGGCATCGAGGCTTAAATATTCTTAGAAAATCACGACATATAAATACGCCCGGTAAAAAGGCAAAGTACTGACCGTTGATAGCATTAGGTAGCTGCATTGAAAGGGTTAAAAGCTTCGACAATTTCTAAGTTAAGGCGGTTATAAAACACTTCAAGGACACTCGCAGATTGCATCTTGTGCGTTGCCCTTGGCTTTGAAACGTAAAGGAGAAACCTTGAACTTTAACGCTTTCAAGTCCAGCGCTAAATATATATTATTCAATTAATATGACCAAAAATCATCAAGTGGTTGAATGAAGCGTCAATTTTTTAATGCAGTATTTTCATGGCAACATTTATTACTGTCCCGCGTTGAGCACGGTAGCACACGCGTGATTATTTTTGTACGTAGCATAGCAGACGAAAAACACAAAAAAAATATTACAACAGTATGGCTTAAAAATTTGGTATTTTACAGGATGTCTGTAAAAATGCGATATTCAAGCCGTTGAAGGAAACAAATAATAAAACTATTAATTTAATCTTCATTTAACTACCATTATTATAAATCATTACCACTTCAATGTATTTAGACTACCAATGGAGCAATTACTTATGAGGACTGCCTGTAAGTAAACGGGACGCTATTTATTTACAGATATGATAAAACTAGTAAGAACATATAAATAACCTCGTTGTAATATATCATATGACGTGGATGAGAAATTTATGACTTTTTATATCTTAAAATAATCCATAAATATAAAACCGATAAAACTCAATGTATGAAGTACCCAATGCAGTTGATTGTGTTGATTGAATTTGTTTTTTATAGAGAGAACTCAAATAGTGTTATAAAAGACGTTGGAAAATAGCAATGTATTTTAGTTATACAAAAATTAAATAATATATAGTTGATGGCTATTTCGGCTGACGGTCTCATCAGAACTATTTTTTAGCATTCCTTAACTTATCTATATATTTATGTATATGTTACAGTGAAACTGTATTCTCAGTGAAAATGTATCAAGTAATAGATTCGTATGACAACATGATTTCACTGGTCACGATCATTGAAATTATTGGCCCAAGTCGATGATTTGCCGGCCTAAAATTTTGGTTTACTTCAATGAAACAAAATCAGCAAGTAATAATAGTGAATATAACCAAAGAAAAACACAGACAAACATAGGGCTTAAGATAGGGCGGTCAAATTTAATTTCAATGACAGCTTAGAGAAGAATACATTTTCACTGTAACATATATAGACTGGCGTAGAAGAGATACACAATATATCTTCTTATCTATTCTAGCATCCTAATTTTATATGTATTCAAATGAATATAAACTGTTTCAAATTAAATTTATGTATTTGTTTAAGGTAAAATTGCATAAACCTTCTGTACTAGTCTGAGTAACGGTGATGTATAGGGTCTTTTTATAAGGACGCTTAGTTTTGAAATGTAAATAAAACAAGTTGTTTGTGAGATTTCGACTAAATTTTAATTTCATTGTAAGTATATTTTACGGCATTAAATATGGAATATAGCATCAAATGTCTGCCAATATCCATTCATTATAAAATGGGCCATGTCGCTAAAGTTGACTTTTTTGACAAATTTGGGTAAACTTCCAACTGCTCGAGAACCCAATCAGGCGTTGTCTGTGGTCGTTTACCTGAAGTTCCTCGGTTAGTTGGATTTTATACGGGTGCAGACATAAGGCCCGATTCAAAATTCGCCAAGTTGAAGTCGCAGAAAAGCCAAGTTCTTGTGAACAACGAGAAATAAGCTGCCTTGGGTTTTCCTGTACACTTTCACACACAGCAGCAATGTTTTCACCAGATATTGTATTTTGATGACGTACAGGTAGGTGTTGGCCGATTATTTACCAAACTGTTTGACTCAAATTTGGCCACTAAACAATGAATAATCTACTCAGCAGGACAAAGTAACATATTTTGAGCGTCCCTATTGAAATACCCTTTATTTCCATTGACGAATGTGAACTCACCTACACATGTATGCGTGTGTAAATTATTGGTTATTTTAAAAATAAACCTTATCGGTTTCGAGACCCCAAAATGGTAGGCGTTTGTTAATTTGTAGTTCCGACTGATAACAGTACCACCGTTTCCTGTTTTGGTATAAAAAGTGAAAAAAAAACAGATAAGTAATTTCAACAATAAGTTTCGTTATTTCGAAACATCGAGAATGCTATAGCAGATGTAAAAGCAGCTATTCAAATAATGGTTCAGTATGTACATACTAGACATGAGAAACGACTCATTTAGAAGTGAATCGATCTCTTCGAGTCATCTTACTTCTTTGATTCGTTCAAATTTATTCGAATCAAGTCTCAATGGACACACATGACATTTGGCAAAATTCTAGCCGGCTTCTGCGCCATTCATTTGTTAATAATTGGAATCTTCGAATCAAACGAACCTTATATTATAACAGAGGCGAATGAATGATTCGTTGAACTTTTTCGCATCTTTCTACGAGTCATCTTCTTTCACCGATTCGTTCAAATTTATTTGAATCACGACGCAAAGAGCAGAGATGACATGTAGCTAAATTCTAGCCGGCTTTGTTCGTTTCGTTTTTTTTTATTCATTTCATTTGTTTTTCCAGTCTTTCTACTAATAAAATTCAATGCCAGAGCAGAAAAAAGATGACTCAAGCTAAATTTTAAATTGAATGTTCGAATCAAGCGATTCTAATATTATCACAGAGGCGAATGAATGATTCGTTGAACTTCTTCGCATTTACAATATAATACGTTAGCTTTATAATTACAGTAAAACGACGACCCGATACACTTCATACACACAGAGGCTCACTTTACTTCCATATACATAGTGTTAACAGTTTAACGTGTACTGGCCGATGATTTGACGTTTGTTTAGCTACGGTGTTTTGCCTGTTCTAATGAGAACAGGCAGATTAAAATATGATTACGTTCAGTGAAATATAAAAATAATGAAACAATTTTTTTCATGACTCTTTTGAAAATCAAAATTTCATACCAAGTATATTTTCTATATTCAAGTTATATTCCCTTCGCATCACTGCTGGCACGAGAGCGCAATCGCTAAATTTCAAGACGTTATCTTACTTTTTTTTGTTCCTGTGGAGGTTCATCGAGAAGAATGGCTATCGGTCTATAACAATTCTCTGATGCCTTCTAGAAATAATTATTCATGCTAGAGATCGTTGGGTTACAGTGATAGCCCACTCTCTTGAATAATAACTTAAAAACCGTTAGTCATTATAAAATACTTTTGACTTAAAAGGACAAACCTTTAGCTGCATTCGTGCATTACTACGAGGTTTTACAATTTAATTTTGGGTCGACAATGTAAAGATGCAATTGTTTACATAAATAATTGTGTTATTTCAAGTGTTAAGACGCAGGCCTCAAGGGGTTAATTTCGCTGAATAATAAGCTATAATTCAAGCATGTATAATACTCACAGCTAATACATACGAGCTGTCATCCAAGAGGTTATTGGCGTTTGGCTCGTGTTTATTTGTTAAGTGTTATATTACATCTTTTGATCGGTATTTTACAAAAAGTATTCGAGAAGTTTGTCTGCTACTGAAGAATTGCAGCATAATATATTATTGGAATCACAATTTATTGATCGATCGCAAAGAAGGGTGAAAAAAATATTTCGTAAAGGGGCAAGAGCCCACACCTCCCAGTTTGGAAACAGCTGCTTTAAATATACAAGTCACGCGCCAATGATACAACATATTATTTTCGATGGTTTCGGCGGTAACTTTGTGGAAGTTCATTTTAATATAAAAATGAAGAATTAATAAAAATAAATATATATATATATTATTAAATAATATTCTTAACAGGACAGGATGCTCGCCTTTATTAACATTATTCCCCATCAATAGAGTAATCACCCAACCTAACTGATTGATTGCAGAAGCATTAGTTTATAGTTTATTAGTTTGTAATGTTTAACGTCATTAGAAATATATTTGTTTGCTTTGTTTCGATTCTATAACCCTCCCTTGCGTCCCTTAAAAGGAAACCCAATCTAATTGATTTTGAATATACAATTATGTTACGCATTGTTTTGATGATACAACCTTCCTTGTTTCCTTTAGAAGGAAAAAACCCGTAATCCATTTTTTGTAATTTCATAATTTAAAATGTTAAAATGTTAGAATTTATCTTGCTTCATTACTTAAAGCAAACTTTGCGATAGTAAGTCTGAAGATACCTCTGAAAGAGGCGAAACACGTGTCACAGTTAGTTACACAATACGTGGAATAATCAAAATTTTATATACAAAATATTGTTTGAAATTTTACACTCTTTTAATATTGTTATTTCAAACAACATTTTCACGTGTTTATTTAATTTCATACACAATAGCAAAATAATCGGTTTATTTCGCATTGACATTTGACATTTGCCGTTTGACGTTTGTTGTTTGTCTTTTGCCGATTGCATATGGTACGACACACGCGCCACATACTGAAAGCTAATTGTATTATAGGCATATAACCTTTGCGCAATTAAAACAACAAGTTATAAAAAGAATCGGTATGGCAGCGCATAAAATATGAAAACACATTTTTTTTATATATAAGATCTACACTAAGCTATTTTAACAATGCCAAAAACCTCCGCGCATGCGCAAGCAAAGAGTTGGTCAAAGTTTCATTTCGAACGGATGAACGGTATATCAGGGCATAGGATGCGAACAAACTAACAAACAAATATTGATTTTTATATATTAAATAGATACATACAGAAATGATTGAAGCAATTTTCAATTGATTGGTTGACCAAATGGTGCAGTCGGAGATTTGAACTTTGCGTAACAAAGTAAGACGAAAGCCTTAATCGGTAAGTGTATTTTACAGGGCTGTGGAGTTGGAGTCGAAGTCGTGGAATCGAGGCTTTTTGGCCAGAGTTGGAGCCGTCGCGGCGTTTTGGCCGGAGACGGAAATTTTGAAATGTTTGAACTTTTTATTTTTACACATAATATGTCAAATTTGGATATGGTCCGGATTGGTTGGGTTGATATTTAATTGAATACACATCAATAGGAAAATTAGGCAAAAAAAAGTGACGATATTAAACTTTTTTTAGTCGGAGTCGTGTTTTTGGTCAATGTTGGAGTCAGAGTCGGAGTTGTGGTTTTGGTTCATGCTTGAGTCGGAGTCGGACTGTTTTTACCGACTCCACAGCCCAGGTATTTTATTTAAATAAAACACATTTTATATTAGTTAATAAATAATTCTACATAAATTTTGTAAAAGATTATAATATATTATATGTCTGCAAATAATTAAAAAAGTTTTATTATTTGGAAAAAAATGTAGAGAAGCCCTTATGAATAATTGTCTATGTTACTATAAAGTAAGAACGTGTCGATTAAATACGGGTGATTTGAGTAATTTTCCATTTACCAAAATAACATGTACAAAAACAGATAGAAAAGAAATAATTGTCCAATTTGGTATAATTGAAGTCTTGTATGGTTTCGGCGTCTATCGAGAAGAAATTAAAACTGTCATAATTGCTTTGACTGTAGATGTGTAGATAGCCAAGAAGCCTCGACATATAATACATTTAACTCTTGTACAATTTGGGCTGGTTGATATGTTTGGCTGTTATTTTTAAATGATAAATCAGTTAGATTCTGAGATGATTACTGTGTTATAGAATCGTTCTGCAAGACGACTTTAAATTTGTGGTAAAATTATAACGATTGAAATTTGTATTTGATCAGATATTTGTCTTCTAACAAAAATAGTGTGACAAGCCATGGGGTAACCTTAGTCAACCACTTTAAATTGTCACTATTGAAGCTCACTTTAGATGCGAGCAATAATTGTACACAAATGATTTAAAATTAACTTGGCAGAATTATATTCTAACACGGTGAAAAAATGGTAAAGTATTTTATTTCGAATAATATTATTTTATATATATGTAGTTGATAGCTATTTCGGCTTACGTACACATCAGAACTGACGAGGTTCTGGTTCGTGGAACTCAGGCGTAAGCCGAAATAGCTATCAACTGCATATTACATATTTTTTGTAGAACTAAAAAACTTTACTTTTTTTCTAATATGCTTGAAAACATTTACATGATAATCAGGGTATCATTTTTATTTAACTAATGCCTCAACTTTCTATGACTTCTGCGAGTGTCAAAAAAAATAGACTCGAGCCGCCACTGAGTTGAAAACTGTTCAGTGATAGGGCGAACCGAAGAGATGCTATATTTAGAAGATGAGGCTGGAGAGGAATGCCATCATCACACTTCATGATTTGCTAAATTTAGGTTTTGGACTATTCGAGAGTTTAGTTTCACGTTTTGTGCGCTAGTTGAAAAAATTAAAAGCCTTTAATCAGAGTACTAATGTAAAAATACTCCACCGAGTAAATAAAAAGGGTTTAAAAATGAAGAGCTTTGAATTTTTAGAAATAAATAAAAGTATTAACATTAAAGAAGTATTATTAAATAGTAACCTAAGTAGGACAGGTTGCTCGCCACTGCTTACATTATTTCCAATGACATGTTTAACCATTTCCTAAATGATTGCATCTCATTAGTTAATATTTTATAATTGATAATTTCATTAATAGTTTAATTATTTGTTTGCTTTGTTTTGACCCTATAACCCTTCCTTGTTTTCCGTAAAAAGGAAAAGTACCAAACTCCATTTTGTAATTTTATCATTTTAAAATATTACAATTAACTTGCTTTATTACTTAAGCAAACTTTGCGATAGTATGTCCGAAGATGCCTCTGAAAGAAGCGAAACACGTGTCATAATTAGTAACACAATACGTGGAATAATCAAAGTTTTTTTAAAATTTTATATTAAAATGAGCGTGGAAGAAAACACTCTTTACTTCTTTGCACAAACATATATAAAGGGTATTTCAATAGGGACGCTCAAAATATGTTACTTTGTCCTGCTGAGTAGATTATTCATTGTTTAGTGGCCAAATTTGAGTCAACCAGTTTGGTAAATAATCGGCCAACACCTACCTGTACGTCATCAAAATACAATATCTGGTGAAAACATTGCTGCTGTGTGTGAAAGTGTACAGGAAAACCCAAGGCAGCTTATTTCTCGTTGTTCACAAGAACTTGGCTTTTCTGCGACTTCAACTTGGCGAATTTTGAATCGGGCCTTATGTCTGCACCCGTATAAAATCCAACTAACCAAGGAACTTCAGGTAAACGACCGCAGACAACGCCTGATTGGGTTCTGGAGCAGTCGGAAGTTTATCCAAATTTGTCAAAAAAGTCAACTTTAGCGACATGGCCCATTTTATAATGAATGGATATTGGCAGACATTTGATGCTATATTCCATATTTAATGCCGTAAAATATACTTACAAATGAAATTAAAATTTAGACGAAATCTCACAAACAACTTGTTTTATTTACATTTCAAAACTAAGCGTCCTTATAAAAAGACCCTATATATATATTGAGACGACCAGGGTTTCTTTCCAATCTGACTGCGTCAGACAGCGTCATTCTAAGGCGTTCGTCGACGGAACTTAGGGACAGGATGGGGAAAAAGGTGTCTCTAGCAAAGATTTCAAACGGTTTCTCTTGGCCGTAACTCTATCCCAGAGTAGGCTAGTATATTGTTCTCAAGTTAGATTGTCAGTTACAAAAACACAGATATAATTGTAGTTGCGACTATATTTCAAAGCGTAAGACCGAATGAATAATGTGACTTCCTCCTGTCCGAGACAGGAGGGCGATACAGCTATCGGCTTGAACGGTTACGACTGACTCGCTTGGCGGTTATTTTACTTGACAGCCACATTTATACTCCGTGATTCTAGTATGAAAAACAGCTCGACCAATCAACGCAAAGCATTCTGGCCTGAGCTGAATTCGACCAATCACTGCGAAGCCGTCGCAATGAGTCGGTTACATGATTTTATAATAATTTTAATGCATTATTCGCTTTATATTACTCGTTTGGTCTTATTATCATTGATTGAGGTGATAAATAAGATCGTCCGAAAGAGTTCTGATACCCTACAACATCATGCGGTATCAATATAAATCACTAAAATACCTTTGATAGCGTATTAGCTGAGATTTTACAACGGTATAAATATCTACGTTTAAAGAGGTAAATACCAAGAAATAATCCATGCTCATATATATGTGAAAGTAACAATTTATGATAAGATTATATTTCAATCAATCATACTAAAAAAAATCAGCAAAATCAGTTGATAATAAAAAAATATTTGACTGTAAAAATCACTGGTAGATAAGCGTCTTTATCTAAAGGAGTAATAAAAATTCAATAAAAATATATGAGAATGATAATTGGTGGGACAGCATTTTACCATACCTGCACGGCAATACATTTAATCATATAAATTGATAAGATTTTTTCTCCGTCCAGTATTAGGTTATGAAATTGTAACGTAATAAACCAAATTATTTTATGATTGGTATTTAAATTCGAGAATTAAAATATCTGACAATTCTTGATTGCATTATTATAATAAAACATTTGTTGTACTTATTTAACAATTAATTAATAAACCCTTTGCACTTTTCAATATACATTTTTTTCCCTTCCAGCAACTCCTTAAAAGATTTGATAAATTGAATGATATCACTGTCTTTTCGTATCAATTAGCATGGTAAAACGAAATACCGAAAAATAAACCACTCGTTACAAACATTAACTAAGGCACACAATTAAAAAAATTCAATAAATACAGGGCTTGAAATAAGGATAATTACAATGTCGAGCAGGACTCGATATCGGAGTTAAGATCAGGGCCGGTTTCGCTCATCGTGAGAATTTCAACTGAAGTCAACGAAGTTGACGTTTTCAACTCAGCTGAAGTGTTCAAGTCCGTTGAAGTTTTTAACTCAGTTGGAGTTTTGAACTAAGTCGAAAATGCTCGCGATTAGCGAAACCAGTCCTGATCTTCATAAATTAATTGTGGAATAAGTAAAGAATGTTTTTTTTGTGTTATATGTAAAATAAGTACGAACAAATTTGTTATATTTATTTAATTTAAAATAATGCTTTTCAACCGAGAATTGACAGTTTACAAACTTAAAAAAGAAGCAAGAGTCAGACAATGGCGTGAATCTTCAATGTATTGTTACATAGTGATAAAAAATACTACTCAACGCATTTCCCATAGTTAATAATTAAAAATATCTATAAATCCATCAACCATTTAAAACTGAGCGGAGTTTGATTTCAATAAATTTGCCAAAATTTGAATCCGATTAGTGATATTAGCAACAAGATTAATCATCACTGAAAAACCAAAAAAAAAATGTCTCACTTTATCTTATACGGATATTATGATAAATCCATTTAACGTTCTATCACACATTCTGATCAGAGATACTTTTAATTGATATACAGCAAAATACCAGGAAAATGAGAAAATTCTATCAAACGACAGCTAGCTTAAGATTGCAAATTAATTCAGCGGTAAAGAATTCGAGGCCATTTAAGGAATTATTTATGTATACATTAAAAACGTAAAATGTAACTTATAATATTTTTGTTACGTTAAAATATGTATTCAAAACGTAAGCAGGTGTAAACCGAATTAACTATCAAAATAATATAAAATTTAAAATAACTTTGATTATTCCACGTATTGTGCTACTAACTGTGACACGTGTTTCGCCTCTTTCAGAGGCATCTTCAAGTCTGAAGAGGCGAAACACGTGTCACAGTTAGTAGCACAATACGTGGAATAATCAAAGTTATTTTAAATTTTATATTAAAATGAACTTCCACAAAGTTACCGCCGAAACCATCGAAAGTATAACTATCAAAACACTCAAACCTCTTTTGTGCTATTTCAAAGTTATGCGGATTTTTTTAATACATTTTTTTTTAAATATATATTTTTGGGACTATATACACGTACATGTATAATAACGTAATTAAGAACGCGTTGTTCACATACTGTGTGTGAAAAATCCAGTGTTTCACCTGTTTATTACAATGTACGTCTTTGCACATGTTATGTTTCCATATGAAGTCATAACTTTTTGCGCAAATTTCCGCGGAACGCATCTACCGCACAAAAAAAGGTTTAGATGTATATGACAAAGTTCTTTAAGAACATAAACACTACTGATTACTACTAAGTAATGAAATCCTACCCAATTACAATTTAAATACATAGTCAATTGCTGTAATAATATTTTTTTTTCCCATATCCGCTCCCTATTCGGAGCATATGGCCGCTTCACGGTGCCTCCAAGATTCTCTGTCCCCCTCCAACCTCCTCGCATCTTCCCAGGTCATCCCGGCGTCCCTTAGCTCCCCCGAGTACATCCTATGGATGGTCATCAGAGGCCTTCCGCGGCGTCGGGATCCATCAGGTTGATAGAAGAGGCAGGCAGGATTCAGGCTCCCCTGGGGCATCCGCAGCACATGTCCAAGCCAGGTCCATCGTCGAGTAATATATGGCGTGTATTTAATGGGTCAGTAAATTAAATAAACGCTCAGTAATATGTCAAAATGGTCAGTAAATAGATTGAGCGGTCAGTAAATATATTAACCACCCACTTTGGCTTATTTTTCATGCAAAAGTTTCCTAACCTATCAATCGCTATTTTTCAATCCAGTATATGGGTGAAAAAAATTCTAGAAGGAATTAAGGAGATTTGAAAAAAAAAAATTATATAACCAAGATGTTATTGTAACAAAAAAAGATTTAAAAATCAAATTCAATAATTCATGAGAACCTTGAGCCTGATGCTGTGGGACTAAATGTTTTATGTCTGGTTCAACAAACGAAGGTCTCCACTCTTTCAGTGATTTTCAGACAAATTCTTTGTTTTGTCATGATTTTGGGGTGAAAGCGAAAATCACCCCGCGCCCACTACGGAAGCCTATACGCCCAATAGTAAGCGGTACGAACCAGGTTGACAACCCGTGGGGTATTTGAAGGAATCATTAATTTGCTGCCTATTTTTTTACCGAAATAACAATCTAACACGCATTATTAAAACAAAATGTCGCCAAGATAATCATTCTAAAGGTGATTACTCTAAAATTATCTCATCAATGATATAATAACACGATTTACGTCATGTTAAACTGTTAAGATAAAACTAGAAGAAGTATTTTAGTAAAGCGCTAAACATTATTTTGACAGTTCGACACCTAAAATTGAAAAGGTTCTAACTGCCCTTGACCCTGTTTTGAGATAAAAGCGTTGAAGTTTGGATTGATCATACTATTTAATTCAAAAGATAAAATTCACTTGTGAGCAAGAAAAAATGTTTCAATTTACGTATTTTAAGCATATTTTATAACAACGCTAATCATTATACGAAGAAATAATGATCTTAGTGATCTAATGGTGGAAATAATGATGACAATCTTAATACTTTAACACATAGGTTTCCAACCATTTAGAATAGCGACCCCTTTTTATGAAAGCCATTTGACCCGCGAACCCCAAGGCCAAATTGAAAAAGGCATTTTTCATAAGGTAGTTTAAAAAAAATCAACGAAAATGCATTAAATTGGATATTTTTTAGTTGTCTGTATAATAATGGTGACCCCACAAAAAACCGGTCGCGACCCATGGGTTGGGAACCCGTGCTTTAACAAATAAAATTAGTAAAAAAAGTATCCAGATTAACCCCGGAATTCTGCTTACTCCGTAATTCAATAATATATGATTCTGAAGTTGTCATTTACCTATGCTAGAATACGGTTGATATAAACTTTTCCGACCAAAATGTCAGTTGGAAGCTTTTCAAATTGAGGTAACGAGTTCTTAATTCAAAAAAAAATATGTAAGCGCGCGCAGATCGTGTAATATGAGTACTAAATTTTGTAAGGTCAAGATTACTAAACGACCCTGTCAATTGACGTATCGCTGTTACAATATTGAAGATAAAAGAGACATTAATTTGTTTAAATCACTTTTTTAAGCGACCATATTAATTTGTCTCGTGGTGTTCTAATAAAGATACGATGGAAACTTACTAACTACTCACAGAAGTGAATAATTAAGTGCTTATTTTAAATAAATAAAAGACATTTGTTTTCTACTTCCAATTATATGTTATATATACCAGGACCGGTTTTACTAATTGCGATCATTTTCTAAATGAAAAATACAAGACAAGATATAATAAGGAACGGTGGAGAAAAAATTATAATAATTTTGAGATTAACATTTATGACAAGTTGGTTTTTCCCACCACCACCCGTTGTGTATTTGCAGCCAATGTTTCATGGCCGCCTTTCACAACGCTATCGAAAATTTATGACAATTTAACACTTATGGAATGGACAATAATCACTAATAATTCATTAACAATGACTTCATGTCAAGGTTTGAAAATACTCGCGATCAGCGAAACTGGTCCTGAAATTATATGTTATTAGTTAAAAATAATGCAATTCCGCCAAGAATTTTACGTTTAAAAAATTTGCGAGGCATGATTTAATTTGTTTCCTTAAGAGTATCCAAGTTCTTCTACATTAATGAATTTAATAAATTCACTATTATTTCAAGATATACATAATACTTTACGGCCAAGAATTTGCAGTCAACACCCACTTTTTTCAAACTATATAATTGCTATTTTTATGCCAAATAATAAGAACATTCCATTTTTGTATAAATCTCTTTTTAAAAAAAAAAAAACCGTTGCAATGATTGACAGGTCAGGTCTATACCATAAATAGGTTTTAAATAATTGCGACGCACGAGTTAATTTATTTGCGTAAACGTATCCGAGTTCTTCTATATTCATATATAAATTTCAAGAAATCAATTGTGCAATGTATTTGACACAATCCTGTATTTTTTAATTCACGTTACATACTTAGTATAGGGAAAAAGGTGATGACTTAAATAAGATTTCAAGCTGCATATTATTCTCGTCTTCTTATTTCACGACAGATGCATCCCAACTATCGACATTGCAGCTCTCCGTGCGTTGGCTTTAAAATACGTCTCCGAAATAACAGAGGCTATTTTGATCAGTACCTATCTCGCTCCAGACTGCATTCTGACGCGCTGGGAATCGACGATGTCAACAGCTTCGGACTCTTCTTGTGGCAAATCAAATTATGAGCTCGTTGTCCGAATATAAATTTCTACTTATTCCATTTTTTAATTCCGTATTCTATAAAAACGAAGTCTTCTTCCATGTTGTATTCCATTTTGGAACGTTCCTCTGAATGACATATTCATTTCTTCAATTTAAATACTAGCAATGTTATTTCTGGATAACCTTCAATAAAACAACGCATCAAATATCAAAAATATCGCTGGAGTTAAATGTTTTCCCTTGAGGCAAAATCAGGGTTCGCGATTTTCACTATAATATATCGTATGCATGCTCGGTAGTTCACGACGCGTAAGCTGGCGTAACGCAAATCAGTTACTTGAACATTTAATTGCAATATAAATAACATTTCATTTATTGATATATAATTTTAATCTGTAAATAGTGAAGTAATATTTTTTGACTATGTATGACAGTGGCCCGAAATGACATTTCATGAATCCCAATGCGACAAATATCAATCAACTTTTCTTTTCAAAACTTTCACGGAAATATACACTAAAAATAATAACGGAGACTCCAGTTCGAGTATCAAACACTAGATACTCGAGAATACTCCGTTTTTCTAATACGCGATACTCGAGTATTTTGAAAAATACTCTAGTAATACTCATAATTTATAAATGAAGAGTTTTTTCTTATGGGGAATTACAAAAAACGAAATTTCGGAACAATTTAAAATTTGAGACGTTTATTTCTCTATTATTTTTTAAATATATGTTTTATAAATTTAAATAAATGAATGAATGAAATTAATTAAGCTTATTTATGAGATGTCGAGTAATTGGAGTCTTTTTTCATTATCTAGATTTTCATCAGAGTTCTGCCAAGTAAATGTCAATTAAATCAATACAAAATAACCAATTAGAATTTTTTGAATTTTGTACTTTTCCATGAGTTTTGTCGCTAACGACCCGGGTTTCGCCTTTCGGCATCTTCAGGCCTTCCAAGTGCACGGATGTACTTGAACTGAACAAAATAACCGCTTAATGATTCAGTTTCTTAATATCTTGGATTGTTTCCTTGTACGATTACGACACAGCTAGTCCTTGTGCGTATTATAAATCTTAATTTATTCATAGGCACTTAATTATATCTCTGTTCAAATACTGCTTATTATAATTGATCTAGCGATCGTATGGAAATGAGAAGTAAACTTATCTGGGCCATTGAAGTCAATTTTAATGCGACTTACTGTCAATTCAAGGGCTCGAAATTTATGTTTCGCAAGACAAGTATTAACGTAAAAAATTTGTCTTAATTAATCCGTCACGATTTAGTTATTCGAACACAAAGAAGCAGATAAATAAAATGTGTCATTATTAAAATTGTTTTTATTTTATTAAATATATAAAACACAATCATGGTTTTTAATTAATATAACATATTTTTTTAAATATCATAACTGCTTCGATCAAAGCAATAATTATCTATTGATTGAGTAGGCATTTACTTGGTAGAACTCCATTATAATACGGAAAGAAAAATAACAATGTATTTTAGTTCTACATAAATTATTTTATATATTTGTTGATAGCTATTTCGGCTTACGCCTTCGTCAGAACTATTTCTGACGAAGGCGTAAGCCGAAATAGCCGTCAACAAATATATAAAATAATTTATGTAGAACTAAAATACATTGTTATTTTTCTTTCCGCACAATAATTATCTATTTAAATTAATGACAAGGAATATCAAACAATTAGTATAAGAAATGTCATTGATTGTATAATGCCTTTCTTCTAAGAAATGAAGTAACCATCTTAAAACTCTATATCGACTGTATAAATCCAAAAAGACGTAACCCTCATTTTTATCAATATTTTTTTTTTTATATAAAACAGAATCTTTCGTATTTATTTTACTTATATTTTTAAATATAAGTACTCGTTCGATCATGACAATATTTATCTTAATAAATTAAACTGAGTGTGACTTATTACAATGAAATCAATTGGTATTAGAAATATCATATACTGTGTAATTGTTGTTATCATATACTGTGTAGTTGTTTTCTATTTTAATATAGTGCCTTTCCACAAATAAATGACAGTTAACACATTATAACTTCATAAACACCATAGAAAGCGAAAGGTTGTAAGCCACATTGTTTTCACTGTGGTCTTTTTCTATTCTTAAAATGTACATAACTCCAATACACGTTGTATCAAAAAGACGAAATCTGACAAAACAAAACAGATTGTTTTCTATGTGGGTTACGCCATGTTGTATTTTACTGATGTATTGAAATAATTGAGGACATCGACTGAAGAATCTTGATAGAATTTCAATATCATATTTGAATCGATGGACAGTACCGTTTATGGAATCGGAAGCGGTTCTATTCCATTGAACACATTTGGATTGAAATATCCATTTATGAATGTCCAAATTTGTAAACCCCACTCCCAAAAAGGACGAACGCCCAAAGGCGTTGACGATGGGTTAGGAAACAGGATCCGCTAAATACAAAAAACACAACTTGTTTGATTTTCTTCCACTTATAGATATGTAGAGATCAGGACAGGTTTCGGCTATCACGAGAATTTTAAGCCGAGATGAGCAAAACAGATCATTATCTTCACAGAATATGATCAAGTGCCATCAGTACATAAACAATGTATTTTATTGAGTTAAATGTAACGCCTTTTCGCTAAAGAATTGACAATTTTAACCACCGAAAATGTTATTTAAATCTTATACACATTTTGGATTGACCTTCCCTGTTTTTGAGAGATTGTCAATAATTACTTCTAGGAAAATAAGTAATTGTAGCAGTGGCAAAAGGACATACATGTAAATTGTGCGGCCACGTGAATTACAAAAAAATGACATGACATTTTTTTTTATCGAGGACATTCAAAAATGTCGGTCAGATGACGAATTTTATTAGATATTGCGACATTGAAAGATTTTAATTACAATCACAAAACTAAATGTTGACATAGATAAATTTTAAATTAATCCCCTTTACGATTATTTTGAGGGTTGCCAACTGGTAAAAGGAAACAGCCCGGTCCGTGATGCAGTGGTCAACCTCGTTGGCTATCGTTTTGGACCGCGTAGGCTCGATTCCCGGTACGAGCAGATTTTTTCAGTCGATAAATCAATTCTGCTCAGAGGCAATGGGTGTTTGTGTTTGTTAAAAATCTCTTCCCACATTTCCGATCCCAAAGAGCGACGCATAATGATACCGATTAGCAAATCACTAGTCCTCGTATCCTTTCCGTCACTACTCTTTTCGAAAAAGAGAGGTTGAGTAACAAGCAGTACTCGCAGAAAAACATATGTTAGGATAAACTCTATGAGGAGTCCATATGCTCTAAGTTGGGAGCTGACATGATCAAAAAAATTGATTGAATATAAATGGGGGATCAGTTCACCATTGCACCCTGTCACCGAAACAACCTGCAAAGAATTAACCGATTTGTCGGTATAAGAAACGGTTGTAAACTGGGATCGCAATATTGCCGTTAGATAAACAAACTCAATTAAAAATTATTTCAATGATTATTTCGGCCTTTAGAAGCAGAGAAACTTTTTTTTCTTAACTTTTTAGGAAAGTCCTTCGGAGAAAACTATCGACAAATATCATATACACATAAAAAAAATTACATCGTTAATAGTTTCAGAAACAGTTTCAACCAAAGCCAACGACGTAGACACTCAATTACGGACCCAGTCAAAAAGCATAGAGTTCTACTAAATCCATCCCGTATCAGGAGTTTACAACCACCACTTGGCTCCTCGAAAATGTCTTGTCAACTGCAAATTGCTTTGCTTCCTCGCGTGATATGTCAGCATATTTAAATTCTTCCGAGTACACCATATGTCATCCATAACCCAGGAATTCTTTCCCCAGGGTTAAGACTCTACGAAGAAGACCGCTCCTTTGTTTCCTTAATCTACGAATTCAGTACACATAAACCACAATATTCGACAAACGCATTTATTATCAAAGTTCAGTATGCGGTATTTGTGAACATAACGTAATATTCACTATTAGCTTAAGCCAAAAGTCATCTGCGGTCAAAGATTATAGTCATATCTTGTATTCAAACAATTAGTTAAGAAAATAATACTAAAGATAGTTTACTGACTGTAACGCCAAGAAAATAAGAATATGCATGTAAAATTAGCCTTAGCCATTGAAATTAATTAAATAAACGTGAAAATGAGTTGCATCTTTATAGTTAAAAGAACGGGTCGTCAACTTGGTCCGTACCGCCCACTTGTGGGCAGTTAAGTCTTCCTTGGTGGGCGGTGGGCGATTTTTGCCTTTACCCCAAAAATTTTCATCCATGTACTGAATTGAAACATAGCGATATTGGTGGGCGGTAAGGATATTTTACCATGAAAAATGAGCAAAAAAAGGCATTAACAGGTTGACGACCTCTGGTTTACAGTAACACATTATGAAGCACTATTTTCAAATACAGTCTGATAATGCTCAGGACCGGTTTCGCTCATCGCGAGCATTGCCGACTAATGATGTCAATGAAGGGTTGAGGACAGTGACATTTCATGCGGCCCAATATGACAAATATCAATCACCTTTTTTGGTCAATTTTTTTCACGGACCATGTAAGAAAAGTATAAAATAATATTTTTTCGGCTTAAAGCGAGTTATAGTTCCAATGATATGAAAATTCGTCGTTTAGAATTCATAGAAAATGATACATGCCATAATTGAGAGCAGTGGCGGCTGGCGACAGAGTATTAGGGAGTACAGAAAAAGATTCAACTATTTTTCCGTACTACGGACAGCCAAAAAATCATAAGACTGGCACTCCGTTGGTATTGCGAGCATCTGAATTAAAAATCTATGTTATAGAAGAGTTTTAAAATCCAATAAATAGGAAAGAACTCTTGCAAAAATAGTTGAATCTTTTTTTGTACTCAGTAATACTCTGTCACCAGCCGCCACTGATTGAGAGCAATTACCGGTAAACAACCCAAATTTTTGCTTGTAGGCATTTTACCAAAGCTTTTCTCGCGTCAAAATATTAATTTACCAAAAGTAATTAATTTATTATTGCAAAATATGTTTATGTGTTGTTATTGGGTTATTTATGAAGTGCTTATTTACATTGAATGATAGCACACTTGTAAGAGATAATTAATATTCCTTACATAAGTAGCTTTCAAACGTTAATAGCTTTGGAAAGTTTTGTTTATTTATTCTTACCAAAGCTTCCTAACTAATAATCAATGTAGACAATTATTTATGAGAGATAAACAATTGGCTGGTGATTGATTGAAGTTTACATAAAGACATCCGTTGGCGTAACTAGCGTGCAACAAATTTAAGTTACATATTAATTATTTAACCTGTTGCCATCTATGACTTTTTCAAAAATTAAAAAAGGACAATACCTTAAAACAACTTACGTTAATTAAGGGCTTAGATGTCTTTGATCCCCTGTGAAAGCAATCCCATGTTAATTACCATACCGCATGGCTTTTACAGCGTTTTTACGAATCGTCGATAAGAGTTGTTACACATAGTTTAGAATATTATGTCAATTTTGCACCCCGATTGGCTATCATAAAATGAATTTTTCTTGAATTTTTCTTATGAATGTACGAATAATTTATATTTATTCACTTAAATATTGTGAATATATTATCAAAAGTTTTGACAGCTCTGATAACCTCTATACACTTTGTTGAATATCTTTTAAGAAAACTTTTAAAACGAAAAGTTTATATTTATGTTGTGAACCTTAAGAGATCTCAGATACATATTCGCTGTGATAATTTGAGAAATATTATTTTTTAACGCTTTAAAAGTAGTTGCCCACCGGTGTGTCGCTTTATAACAGTTAAAGATGAGAAAAATATTCATGAATAATACAGTCAAACTTATAGTGCTCCCTGAAAGAGCACCGTTTTCTAAAAAAATGCTAAATAGTCAAGTTCAAATGACATATTTCGTAAAAATAATATGTAATAGTAAATTTAAACTTGAATCGTGTGAATTTTGAACTGTTCATGAGTTTTTCACTAACGAAACGATTTTCGCCTTTTGGCATCTTCAGGCATTTCAAGTGCGCAAACAAGCTGGAACTGACCGTAAACAATTAAAATTTTATTCGATTGGAATTCCATATAGCACCTTCAATCAAAATTCTAAACTATAATATAATATTGTTCATTTCGAATATGTATTAATGTAAAAAAGTGCGAAAATGTAATATATATTTTGATTTCGTGCAATTTTCAAAATACACTGAAAAAACCTAACCTCAAAATATATTATGGATGTCTAGTATCTTATATCAGTGCTTCCCAAACTGGGACCCGCACACAACGTGTTTTTTGTTCGGTGGCTTATTTTTTCAGATTTAGGGGCCGATGCATGAGAAAGTTTGGGAAACACTGTTCTATAGGGAGTGGTTTCTATAGTCCTATATCGACGCTATAGAAGGGTTAACTGATTTTCATTGTTTATCAAATTTAAAAAATACTGAACGTTTTAAATTCATTTTTGAACAACTCTAAGATAAGTTCACTATGAAATGACTTATAGAGATTGTATACATTTACCATATGTAGCTTAATGCCGGATATCGTTCGTTTTTTATAGCAACAACAAAGCATCTGTTTATGAAATCTAATGGTTCTAAACATGTGGTGACCGAATTAACCTTACACCTTTCAATTTTGTAGTAAATGCATTCTCAAACATGCACATGCTGCACTAAAATAGCAGTTTTGAAATTTTATATATGTATATTATCTCCAAAATGGGCATTTCATGGGTATGTTATAAATACCGTTTTATTATCTTGCAGTTATTTTATGTCAAAAAAAACGGCAACGTCAAAATTTTTGTAAAACTATTTTGTATTCTTGTACCTCAGGGGGTACATCGTTTTAAAACAATTGAGAAACTTTGTTTTCTGTCAATATTTAACAATGTGTTTTTTATGATTAAGGCTAGTTTTTTTTATCAGTTATCTCCAATTTTTTCTATTCACAAAGTTTAACACTGCTTATTTTATATCCCCTCTTATCACATACAATTTACTTTCACCGTTTTTTTATTTGCTCAATAACCAACGGTTTCAGAACTAAAATATATTTTTTTACACTCGCGTCCGTTATCAAAAAAAACTTATGTGTATATTGCACAAAATGAATATTGAAATCAGAAGAGTACGGTAGATTGTGGATTAGCTAACAATTACTCTAAAGAGAGGTTGAGTAGTAAGTAGTTTTTTAAGAAAAACCTCAGTTAGAAGGCCATATGCTACACACTGGGAACAGATAAGGATTTTTTAAAAATGAGTGTAGTACGAATGTACTATTGTTTGCAACAATGTTGGTAAGTCGTAATTTTTTATTGTTTGTCATATTTTTATATATGTATAAAATTAATTCTATGCCCGGTCCGTGGTCAACTAGTCGAGTGATCACCACTCACGGCGCTCACGTTCTGTCTAAAATTTCCTCCCACCCGTCCAATTCTAAAAATAGGATGTCACAAAAAAGACTGGCTATTTACCAGTCTTTTTTTTAGTCTTCCATATATTTCTATCCCTTCTCTCTCCGAAAAAGAAAGCTTGAGCAACCGAATAATATGCAGCGAACAAGCATAAAATATATCATGAGCGAATAATTTACCAAATAATATTCGAATATCCAAATATTCAAATATCCGTATATCATATATTCGTATATTGAACGTACTAATATGAAATATTCGAAAGTTCGAATATCAACTTTTCGAACTTGAAAAATGAGCGAAATTTGTTCGAATATCGATTGGAATTCCAAGAGCGGAAATAATAAAATAACACAAGACTAAAAATTGGTTTTTAAAACGTCTCAATAAATAGTCTGTATCATTCAGGTGGACGAAATAAACTTATTATCAAAAATAATGTGATATGATAATTATGTTAAGCAAGTAGCTCATTTAAAATTTTAATCTGTACACAAAAAGTAACAAGGTCAATGGTATTAACATAAAATTAAGGATATTATCATAGTAACAATTTGCAGGTACCGTCAACTTTTACGTTAAGTGACACAAACTCTTACGTAATCAATGATATATCTTGGATCTTGAAAGAGTGTTTCTTACTGTAAGGAGAACTGTATTGCTCTTGTAAAGAATAAAAATAGATTGCGACCCTACTGTATCTTTAAATAACAGAGGCGCACCAATTCCTTGAGAGCTTGGGCAATTTAAATTAATGATTTTTATTACGGTTCTGATATAACGTTTTGTCCGAATATCTAAGGTGTTGATGTTAAGTCGATCGCATTATTCATTTGAAAAAAAAATCATAGATTAATATGTGATGGTATCTTCACTATTTTCCGTCTTTACTTAATGTGACCTGATGCCTCATTTTTATCGGGAAAGTCCTGTTTTTAGATGGCGCGTCCCGGTGTTCCCCAACACAGCTTCGAGACGGGAAAATGTTCCATTTTCGAAAAGACATAAAAGATTCGACTGCATAATTTTATGACTTTGGGGTGATTGAATACGAGAATAAATGTGTTTGATCACATTTAATTTAGCTGTTGGTAGAACTTAAGTAAGGATCGGAGGTGTTTGGGTAAAAATTTTAATGTATATGTTACAGTGAATCTGTATTCTAAGTGAAAATGTATCAAGTAATAGATTTGTATGACAGCATGATTTCACTGGTCCCGATCAGGAAAATTATTGGCTCAATTCGATGATTTGTCGGCCTAAACTTTTGGTTTGCATCAATGAAACAAAATCAGTAAGTAGTCCCTTTCATAAAAAGAGAACCAAAGAAAAACACAGAAAAACATAGGGGTGAAGATAGGGTGGTCAAATTTAATTTCAATGACAGCTTGGAATATATTTTTACTGAGAATACAGTTTCACTGTAACATATATAAATGAATATTAGGTGACAGTGAGACGACATGGTGTGTACTGAAACCCGCAGTTAGAGAGAATTATTAAACAAAGCAAACCTTTGAAAAATGACTTCCTAAGCCAAGTTATATGTCCCAATATACTGAACACCTTATATGACATGAAAAAAACATTGTTATATTGTCAATTGTACTGTGTGATAGTGTGAGGCGCCTAATTATTATCCATGTCCGCTTCCAACTTTCAGGTTGTTTCGGTGACAGGGTGCAATGGTGAACTGATCCCCCATTTATATTCAATCAAATTTTTTGACCATGTCCGCTCCCAACTTAGAGCAAATGGACTCCTCACGGAGTTTAACTCAACATATATTTTCTCTATGAGAACTGCTTCTTATTCAGTTGTTAACCTCTCTTTTTTCGAAGAGAGTAGGGATGGAAAGGATACGAGGACTCGAAAAGAACTAGTGGTTAGCTAACCGCTCTCGCTATGCGTTACTCTTTGGGATAGCAAAGGCGGGAAAGGATTTTCAACAAAACAAACATCCATGCCTTTCAACAGATTTATCGACTGAAATCCGATCGTACCAGGAGTCGAGCCCGGGCGGTCCGGCACGCAAGCCAACAATGTTGACACTGCGCCACGGACCGGAGGCGCCTAAACTAGCCGTGAATTATCTACCATTTTTTTATGTGTCCCGGTTTAGGCGAAAAACAAATGGTCACGATATTTTTACTCGATGTGCATTTAAAAAAAATAATCAGTTGCGTATGATATTCCACGAATTTTACCTTCCTCCTTATAAAGCATTTGTAAACCTACCACGGTTTTTTTCTTACAGTTACCTTGTATTGCCCTTGATATTCGGAATAATACATAGGATAAGATTTTCAAATGTAAACGAGACTTTACATTTTATGCTTGGCATCTTTATCTGATTTTTTTTTTAATTCGGTGTACCTAATTTGGTTCGCGGGTCTATGTTACACACCCCTTCCAATTACTCGCTGACGTTATGTTTTTAAAAAAAAATATATATAAATTTACACTATCACTGAGCATTTTCTGTTTTTTGTTATGCAAATACATAGTATCAAAATGAATAAACAACTGTCGAAAAATATTCTAGCATTTTCATTGACTGTTTAATTTAGTTATTCGAGGTGAAAACAAATTTCTTTTATTTAATAAATACTAGGTGGGATTGCAACCAAAATTCGCTGAAAGCCCATGCCAAAGCCAATACGAAAGTAGAGAGTGTGTGTGTGTGTGTCTCCGTATTTATGTGTGTGTGCAAAAAGTCAAAACGAATATATTATATTATAAAATAAAAGAGGTTATATAACAGTGACATCTATCGATGAGAAAAAACATTAAATAAATAAGAAGGTAATACATCTCGGTCGAATAAAGTTATAATTACATATACCCATTCTACGAACCGTCGGTTGTGCATTTCAGATAGGGTAGAAAAGGCGACTTTAAATCAGGGGTCGGAAATCTTTGTCCAGGAAGTAAATTATAAAGAATTTTTACTTTTAAGCAGGTATGTGGAGTCGTTAAAAAAAATTACAACTCCAACTAAACGAAGTTTCATTTCGTCACGTTTTTCCCTACTATTTAATATATTCTATTATATATCAAACAACTAATCCGGCCAATAGCCAATTTTTTACATATTATATGCAAAAATAAAAGGTTCAAATCAAAATTTCCGAATCCGAGTACGACTCCGGCCAAAACGCCACGTCGACTCCGACTCCACAGCCCTGCTTTTTAGCACATCATTGATTTTGTATTTTTCTACTAAGCGGTGTCGCAATTTAAAGAAAAGATAACATTTATATTTATTTATTGAAGAATTTTATAAACAGGCAGAGACTACGTATACATAGCTTAACCGAAATGGAGAATGTAATCATTTTTTTGTGGGACTGTAATTCATCATATATTATAGTATTGATTGAATTTGCATTTACTTGGTCGAACTCCATTATAACACGGTGAAAAAAATAAAAATGTATTTTAGTTGTACAAAAATTATTTAATATTTTTCTCGGTAGCTATTTCGGCTTACGCAATCGTCAGATTACATTGTATTATATGTTCAAAAAGGTCTGTGATTCAATCAACGCACAGGGCCAGATTACAAATAAGCACCGAGCTATAGTTTTCAGGCGTGGCCTTCAAGGGTAGCTATTTTTTTCAATTACCGACCAACCAAACGGCTATTATATATCAGGAGATAATTTTCAAAAGTGGTCAATTTCAAAATAGTTTTTTCAACTACCAGTTTTAGATTAAACTTTTGAGACCTTTTTTATTCACATGGAAAAGTTTGAATTTTACACATTAAAACCGCTTCCCCGGCGTTCACACGAATACGTGTAAAACAATAGTGTTCCAATTTCGGCACTCACGCAAATACGTGTGCGCCCATATGAGCATTTTAAAATTGTCGTTCGATTTTCGGCGTTCACAAATACGTGTTTCATGTAATTTCACGATTTCTGACATTGTGAGAGACTATATTACATATAATATTATAAGAAAAAGATAATAATTAAAAAAAAAATGTAAAAAAATAGACTTCAAAGGGTAAAAAAAAAATTTTTTTAGTAAAAATAATATTTATGTTTCAAATTAAAAGAAAATAAAAATAGATTTTTTTGGAACATTTTTGTTAATTAAAATAATTTGCCGGGGAAGTGGTTAACCGTAATCCTTAATTTAGAATATATTTTAAAAATATTGATAGTCAACAAAAATTTATGAGGAAAAAGTAATGAAAATATCTTATATTTTCAGTTTTACTACAAAGGGATTTGACCACTTTTGAAGACTACCTCCTGATATGATTTCGATTACTATATATTTTTTTAAATGGAATACAATTGTCTCAAAACTGTCATTTAATGTTTTGCCTAATCAAGTTAGTCAAGACTAAAACAAATGGAAAGCACTTGTCATTTTTTATAGCATATACAGTGAAATGTTTTTACAATAGTTTGAAAGCGTGGGTGTTTTTGCTGTCTTATTCCCTCCCTCACAATCTTCCGATCCTAGAGCGGGGAGCAACAAGAACTATAAGCTAATCACTAGTCTTGTCTTAGCCTTATCTTTTCTATCCATACTTTCATCGAACTAATGAGGCGTTGAGCGACTGAGAAACAAGCAGTTCTCGTAAAAAATATACGGTCCACACTGTGAGCGGAAATGGAATTTAAAAAAAATATACAAACGAATCAACTGGTATAAGTATAAGTGATTAGTTATTATATCCAACAATCTATTGTGTATTTATTATAATAAAAAAAGTTTTTAATCTTGAAACTAAATGGTTAACAACCACTGCATTGCACAAAAAAGGAAGATAATACTCGGTGATGCCAATATAGTCATCATTATTCCTCTGCGATGCGTTTTGTAACTTTCGAATCATGAGTCTTAAATTTTGCACAATCAAATCGAAGTTTTTTTGCGAGTTTTACTGTATTTTTTTTTAATTTTTTTAGTTTCTATTTTTAGACTATCACTTCTGCTAATCATTTGAAACAATATTAAACCTTGACTGGGTAATATAATAAATCAAAAATAATAACAGCAATGTAATTAGTAAACCGAAACGTTTTTTTTGTACACTAAATTTTTTTTCGACAATATTTCGGTTTTTATCAACCTTGATCCAATACTGTCAATCTCTCACTTAACACTTTATTGAAAACTGATAATAATTCAATTAAATTAAAAATGTTTCATAAGAATATTACTTTTCCACGTGGCGCCAAGTTTTATTCATATACAGGACTTAAACTATCCATATTTTTAATTCACTTTATTTAATAGGTATAACTGTAAATAAAAAACTTAATATTTGATAACCAATATGATAGTATTGGAGTGTTTTTTTAATTAAATTGTATTGTCACGTGTGTGTAAAGGTATATTAATATACCATATGGTATAAACGTTAGTTTTTTTTTGAATATCAACGAAGTATTTTACCCATACAATGCTTTATTGTATTAGATTCAAACGCTTTGAATATACACGTTAAATATTTCGAATTATAAAATGATATATGTATTTGTCACAGTATTAAAAAGTATTTATCTCAGTTTTATAAAGTATTTGTCTCAGTTTTTTTAATGTATTTATCTCAGTATTATAAAGTATTTATCTCAGTTTATTAAAAATAGTAAATAAAGCTGTGTTTGTAAACAAACAATAATGTAGTGAATTCTCACCTTGCAGCGCGTGAATTATATATCCACTGGGCCCTCGAACAACTTCGTAAAACACAATTGATGTTTTTCAAAAACTTTCCATAGATTTACCAAAGCGACCGCGCGTGGTTTTAGTCGGCCAAAAAATCACCAAAGGAACTTTTCACAATTATCGAAAACAGTCACGTATATTGTATTTACGTAAAAATGTCTAAAGCACTGCAGTATTTTGTTGAAATATAACAGAAAATAATAAATTCTTAAGATTCTTTAGAAGAAAAAAAAAGCGCTTGAATTTTAAATAAAGAATCGAATTTCGAAGTTATTTTAAATGTTTTTTCGTCAGTGTTTATTGACTGAGTTAATTATTTTAATGTTTTTCTCATATGTTTGTCGAATATGCATGATTTTTTTGTTGGACAATAATCACTTGTTGCTTTCTCAACTCGATTGTGTATTATTGGGGTTGCTTGGTTTACAGCTCCTGCCGTTGTTACGTGCTCGCTCGATGGGAGACTCGAACTCACTGGCGACGTGAAATTACTGGTACCAAGTCGCGACTTGAAACGTTCGGAACGCATGGCTTCGTGTGAGATATTCTGTCGAAGGAAGTTTCACGTATGGACAATATTATTGTGGAAGTAGTACAAACAAATTGTGCCGTATTTATTCAAACTGATGCCTTTCCGCCAAGATGTGACAGTTAGCACCTCGGGAGTGATTTCACGTTATTATTTGATATTTCGCCGCTCTGAATAGTCTAGACCAGTGGTTCTCATGTGCGGCCACCAGAGGATTTTCCTGCGGCCACCAACAGATTCATAGTTAATATTGATATTTAATAAAAATTGGTAATTAATAAAAGTTAATTTGTCAACAAAGACACTGAAAATAAAATATTTTGTATGCATTGCATTGTGCATCAAGAATGGATAGTTAGTAAAAACTCAACATATACATGTTTAGGTCTTTTTGGCAAAAAGAACTCAACACAAAAATTTGGTGCGGCCACCAGACATTTCCGTAGGACCGCTGATGTTCCTGATGCGGCCACTGCCAGAATTTACGTGAGAACCACTGGTCTAGACCAGTGGTTCTAACGTAAAATTGTGCTGTGGCCGCATCGTACATAAAACGGAAATGTCTGGTAATACGGAAATGTCTGGTGGCCGCACCAAATTTTTGTTTTCAGTCTATTGTGATTGAGTTTTGTCAAATGGGCCAAAAAATGTTTGACGATTTACTATTGGTAATTAATTGCATACGAAATGTATCATTTGTTGACAAATTAACTTGTAAAGCCACATTTTTTTTAATACCAATATTTACTATGAAGCTGATGGTGGCCGCAGCCAAATCCTCTGGCGGCCGCACATGATAACTACTGGTCCACTGGTCTAGACCAGTTCTTCCCAAACTGGGGGCCGTGCAAAACATGTTTTTTGTTAAGGGAGCTTAGTACGAAAAAGTTTGGGAAACACTGGTATTGACCAGTGGTTCTCATCTGCGGCCACCAGACGATTTTTTGCACTGTGGTAAGTGGTGTCTTAAATGATTTTTTTTTTATATGTATTTATTTACATTACACAAATTACATTTCATAAGTTTATTGCTTTTGCAAATTGAAAAAGAATAATATATTGTAAAAAAAACAAACTGTTTCCAGAAAGAAGAAGACAAAGAAAAAAAAATACATTGGAAAAATCGAAATTAACACATTTAAAAAATAGCATTCGTCTTAAATAACTCACGTCCATGTGAAATATGTTGACGTGCGAAGCAATACTGCTTAAAATTGATAAAGCTCTCCCTAGTGGCATCCCCATTGGCAGGCTGATTCTTCTCAAAGAACAAACACACCGTATTCACGATTCCTTAAAAAATATCAGGAACATAAAATTAACATAATACAACTTCAATATGTATACGGGGCTTAACCCGATAGCCTCGAACTGGCTAAAAAGACATCATCATAATTGAAGAATATATAATTAAAAATAACTAAGATTATTTCACGTATCGTCTGATTGTTCATGGCACGTGTTTCGTCCTTTTCAGATACATCATCTGAATGGTCGCGTTGGAAATAAAGTAATGTAGCTTATTATATTGTAACATGATAAATTACAAAATGTTGGTTGAGATTTTTACTTTTTACATGAAGCAAGGAGGGAGGGGATATAAACAAACAATTATACTATCAATGAATCCGTGCACTTGAAATACATAAAGATTCCGCAATGTGAAACCTGGGTCGATAGCGACAAAAATCATGGAAGTGTACAAAATTCAAACGATTCGATATTTAAATTCCATCAAGCAACTTCATTCGAAATCCTCAATTAGGTATAGTGGAGTGGTATCAATATTAGGGGAGAAAAATAACAAACCTCATTTCTATCGTCGGTGTACATCAGTGATGCACCACCTTTTTGGGAGAAGGGTCGGATAGATAGGGCCGCATGAAATGTCATTGCGGGCCGCAGGTTGTGCATCACTGATGTATATTCATTCTGAGAAATTGAAATATACTAATAATGGCGATGATATTAATAAAAATAGTTTTTTATCCAAAATACATACGTAATGTGCG
The DNA here is from genome assembly GCA_028554975.1 of Himalopsyche kuldschensis. NCBI lineage: Eukaryota > Metazoa > Arthropoda > Insecta > Trichoptera > Rhyacophilidae > Himalopsyche > Himalopsyche kuldschensis. The sequence continues at coordinate 18,316,255 of JAHFWI010000010.1, read as the reverse complement.
CATGCTGTTTTTTGTGGCATCAAATGGAAAAAAAGCAGACGTTACTTTTGGTAAATAAATAGACAATACAAACAATGTTCAAATAAATTGTATGACGCAAAATATTATTTATCAGCACGCGTTGTTCACTTTTTCTAAAAATAGTATTAAGACTTATCTGAAAAAACACATTATGGAGGCAGTAGATGTATTCAAACGGCCCTTTAGCACTTACGCGCTATAGGAAACCGTGACATTCAATGCTTCATACAAGATTTTTTTTAACCTTATCCAAAAGGACTCCTCACGGAGTTTATCTCAACATATGTTTTTCTACGAGAACTGCTTGTTACTCAATTGCTCAACTTTTTTTCGAAGAGAGTAGGGATGGAAAGGACACGAGGACTAGGACAGGACTAGTGATTAGCTAATCGCTGTCACTATGCGCCGCTTTTTGGGATCGGAAAGGTGGGAAGGGATTGGGATTTTCAACAACTCCAACACCCATGCCTTTGAACAGATTTATCGACTGAAAAAAATCCGTCGAACCCGGGCGTTTCGGCACGCAAGTCAAAGCCGTTGCCATTGCGCCACGGACCGGACAAGATACTAAAAAGTAATGTAACATTTTTGTACTTTTTCCACATTAGAGTAATTCGAATCAAGGCCGGTTTTGCTCATTGCAAGCATTATCAACTGATGTATGCTTGCGGTGGATAAAACTGGTTTTGTTCCTAAAACATCTAATGTGGAATAAGTACCAAAAATGTGTTAATATTTTTTTTAATACAGTGCCTTTTCATTAGTCATCCAGAGTCACACCTTAAAACTTCATAGAAAATTTCAATATTCTTTGTTGTATAAAAGAATCAAATGTGAGTATGTATATCTTAAAATATATATAAAATAAAATAATATTTGTGTTTTGAAAAATAGTGCCTGAAATCATTTTGGACTAGAAGTAGGATCGTGCTTTAAGCGGGATAGTACTATACGGGGAATACTAAGTTAGGGACTGTAATATCAGATAAGCAATCTATATGCCAGCGTTTCAATATTTCATGTTATTAAACATACGTATTTAATATTTAAATCGCCAGTCAGTATGTGGTTATCTGGTGGCTCATTAAACTCAAGGATTGGACAATCATCGATTCCGTGGTGCAGAGGTTAATGTTGTTGTTTTTCGTGGCAGATTTCAAGGGTTTTGACTCCCAGTACGAGCAGAATTTTCCAGCTAATCGATTCTGCGCGAAGGTATGGGTGTTAGCGTTATCTAAAGATTCTTACGCTTAAAGATTTTTATCAGGGCTGAACTCCGGAAACTATGTCAGATGAAATAGTTGGCTGAATGAATGAACTAAACTTGGATGTCAACAGCAAAGATGGAAATGAGTTTATTTTGTCGCACTCAGTACCTATGTCAGATTAATAGGAAATTGAGCAACAAGCGTTAAATGCAGTGCTGTGGAGTCGGAGCTTTTTGGCCGGAGTCGGAGTCGGCGCGGCGTTTTGGCTGGAGTCGTACTAGGAGTCGGAAAGTTTGAAAAGTTTGAACTTTTTAATTTTGTATTTAATATTTCAAATTTGGCTTTTGGCGGCATTGATAGGGTTGATATTTAATTGAATACACATAAATAGAAAAATTAGGGGAAAAAAGTTACGATATTAACCTTTTTTTAGTCGGAGTCGGAGTCGTGTTTTTGGTCAATGTCGGAGTCGTGGTATTGGTAAATGCTGGAGTCGGAGTCGGACTTTTTTTTACCGACTCCAAAGCCCTGGTTAAATGACATGTACAATGAAAGTGAGGAAGAAGAACCTAATAAAATCGCCAAGAAATCATCAAAAATACTAATCAAACCTTGATACATCTTGAAAATCTGTTTGACTATCATGGAAGAGTTTGATCTAATGGAGAACATATTTCTCAAGAGCGTAGGGCAGGGGGTTCTTAACCTTATTGCAACTTCGGGCACATTTTAGATTAAGGATTTGGGCGCAGTCCGGACTTTTAAAACAAAAAACCTTTAGTACTTTGTACATATTTATTAATTGTTATCATTATTTCCTGGGAATCTTTACACATGTGCTACATTCATGTACTATTTTTTCATTTTCCCTTTTGAAAATGTTAAAAAAACTGTACACTTGGTACACAATGGAATAAAAACTTCTTTGAAAAATAATTTCAATAAATAAAATATTATTATGATAAAAAGTGGAGGGCGCACGATGATAGGTCCGCTGGCACAGGGCTAAGAACCCCTGCCGTAGGGCAATAGAAGAAGACGGCATTTCTTAAGACTCTTTATCAGGAAATGTAGTTATCAACTAATTGTTGACAATTTTATAAAGAAAACGTCCGAAAAGCCTGTGTTTTTTTTACATCCGTATACTTCCGATCATTTAAAATTGCACACATTTTCAGAAACCAATTATGTATGTGTGACAGTGAAACTGTATTCTCAGTGAAAATGTATCAAGTAATAGATTTGTATGACAACTGAAATGAAATGATTTCGCTGATCACAATCATTGAAATTATTGGCCCAAGTCGATGATTTTCCGGCCTAAAATTTTGGTTTGCTTCAATGAAACAAAATTAGCAAGTAGTCCCTTTCATAAAAAGAGAACCAAAGAAAAACACAGAAAAAAATAGGGCAGAAGGTAGGGCGGTCAAATTTAATTTCAATGACAGCAAGGAGAAGAATATATTTTTACTGTGAATACAGTTTCACTGTAACATATGCACCAAATAGAGAACAGATTGTCCAAGTAAACAGATGCTTAAATAATAACGTAAGATTCACAATTTTGCAAACGCCAATATTTTAAATAATGTAAGAATGAATTTTTGATACCACAATACAACTTCTAGGAAGTGTAAATCGCCATGAGAACTAAAGGAATGGAAACATAAATCATTTTTGGCGTATAGAAAATCACAGAAGATATACCATAATAGGAACGCAACTGACAGTATTGACAATCTGAATGTGTTCCAGTGGCGTATTTTTTTTTATTAACAAGTGTAAATAAAAAATTCGACTGAAGTTGCTTGATGGAATTTCAATATCAAATTTGAATCGTTTGAATTTTGGACTTTTGTTCTTGAAGTGACCAATTCCAACCCGTTCAATTCAAGTACATTCGTTCACTTGAAAGGCCCGATAATGCCGAAAGGTGAAACCCGGGTCGTTAGCGACAACACGTCAAAAGTGTAAATGTGTATCTATTATAATGTATTTTCCAGGGCTGTGGAGTCGGAGTCATCGCGGGGCTTTGGTCGGAGTCGTACTCTGAGTCGGAAATTTTTAAAAGTTTGAAGTTTTTATTTTTGCATATAATATGTCAAATTAGGCTATTGGCCGGATTGGTATGGTATATATTTAATTGATTACACATAATTATGAAAATTAGGCAAAAAAGTGACGATATTAAACTTTTTTAGTCGGAGTCGTGTTTTTGATCTTAGTTGGAGTCGGAGTCGAACTTTTTTTCACCGACTCCACAGCTCTGGTTTTACCTTTTATTCTAGTCTCGTTTTTACTTGCACGTCCCTGTCTTTTCAAAGACAGGGACTTAAAAAATATTTAGACTCCCCTATTTTTGAATCTTGCTAAGATTTAAACTGTGCTACCAAGTAACAACACAAAAATTGCGTTCTCAATACAAACTCAAAATTAATCATTTTAACGTATTTTTACAAGATTTTGAATTCTATCGATAAGATAACTAAATATTTACATCTTATCTTATCAAAGTTTTATCTATTATCGAACTTTAAAAATATAAAACTTCAAGTAAACGGGCTTAAAATTTTATGTAACACACGCTGATAATAAATAAATCAGAAACGTGTTCAATAACAATTCTAATCTAGTGCTGATCAAATCTAGTTCGATGGATAATATAAATCACATATGTTATTATTATTTATATAGATGCGAGGGTTAAAGCGGCCAAAAAACTAATAAATCACAAACAGTGGATAAGAACCATAGATTAGTCGTAAATAATAACATGGCAATAGTTCTTTACGAATTTACAATGCGAGCGATTTATGGCTGCCGGGCAAAAGTCTATTTTATTAAACGCCACCAATAACAAGCTACAGAAAAAAAAAATTCAATGCGGCCTTGCGCTTCGGGCAATAATAATTTAGTCAATCTGCATTCACCGAAAGATTTTTGATCTAATTACACATTGACCAGAGACTGGAACAAGTTGTGATTATTAAAACAGTGCGCCGTATCAGGCGATCGCAACGTATGGTCGCGGTCCGTTTTAAAACTGTTTTATTACATATGGCGACGATTAATAACTGTCAAACATGGATTTGAATATCTATTTTTTTATCATTTGTACATTCTTGGTGGAAAGACAATCTCTTGAAAAATAACAAAAAAAAATTTTAACATTGTTTTTTCCACAATTCATTGATGAATATCAGAACTTTGTATTTTTAAACCACATGAGAAAAAGAGCCACTCGAGATGAACTCGAGGAGAAAATACATCACAGATGCCCATACCCAAGATTTGAGCACAGACTTATTTATTTCAATACATAAAGAAAAAGATTACAAAAGCAGGGGGTCTTAACTGCGTGCCCACTTTAAAAAAAAAATCCGTATCCGCTCCCGATGAAGAGCATATTTCTTACTCATGGAAGTATCTCTACGGGGAAAGAGCGATTAGCTTACTACTAATCCAATTTTACCCTTACTCTCTTCGAAAAAGAGAAGTTGTGCAAACTGAGTAGAAAGCAGACCTGTGCTGAAATAAACTTTTAATTACTTCGGTAATAAGAATTTTATTTCGGATTTGATGGCCAATAGACAAACACACAAATTTGTGCAATCCATAAGTATTGTGCAGGGCTGTGGAGTCGGTAAAAAAACATGCGACTCCGATTCCAGCATATACCAAAACCACGACTCCGACTCCAGAATTGACCAAAAACATGACTCCGACTCCGCTCCGGCTAAAAAATTTAATATCGTAACTTTTTTTAGCCTTATTTTCGTATTTATGTGTATTCAATTAAATATCAACCCTAACAATTCGGCCAATAGCCAAATTTGACATATTATATGCTAAAATAAAAAGTTCAAACATTTAAGGCCTAATCACCGCGACGACTCCGGCCAAAAAGCCCCGACTCCACAGTCCTGGTATTGTGTTAATCGCGATATCAAATACTTAAATTGTATACAAGAAAGAATACACAACTCTTGAGCAATTGGTTGGCTACCGCTGAATTTAAAAAAAAATCGTCTGCTAAATCATGGGCCGACATTTATGCCATACCTCACATGTTAATTGAGCAAAAGAGCCTTGACTCGTTTCTTAAATCCTTTCTAACCAATGGCACGCTGCCTTTTTAAGCGAACCTCTTTACGTCATGAGTGAATACAATTTCGACTGAATTCAGTAAATATTACCGGCTTCCTACACGATTTTTATTTTGATTATTTATCAAATAAATATACTAACGGTAAGAGTTGCCTTAGGGGCAGCCAATATATGTAGAACGTCGAGCCTTAAAGAAGGGAGGGCGTGTGAAAATATTTTGATCAAATGAATTCGACATGCATGGTGAAAACTGGTTCAAACATGGGCGTTAGCTGCTATAATAGCTGTCAACTTTATATTAAATTTGAATTTTGTACTTTTCCATGAGTTTTGTCTTTGAAATTGAAGTGGATCACTAAGTTAAATTGCAATTAAAATGTAATTTAGCGAACATTTTATGTAAACGAGTTTCAATGAATTAAGAGGGTTTGTCATAATTATCGGGATTTTTTAATGTGGTATCGCAAATACGAAAAGGCAAAACCCGAGACGTTAGCGACAAAACTCATGGAAAAGTACAAAATTCAAAGAATCTAAATTTTAAATTGAAATTCCATCAAGCACCATCAATCGAAATCCTAAATATATATTATATATTTTTTTGTAGAACTAAAATACATTGCTATTTTTTCAGTTTAGGACTCAGACCGTACTCGATCATAACCAATTGTCAATTATTCAACGCATACAAGACTGTGCTGCTTTACGTCATGACAAATTACAAAACCACAGGGTAACCGTATACCGGACTTGGCTTGGACATGTGCTGCCTGAATCTTGCTTGTCTCTTGTATCAACCTGATGGATTCCGAAGTCCCATAAGGCCGTTGATGACCATCCATTGGATGTTCTCAGCGGAGCTACGGGACGACGGGATGATCTTAAAAACAAGCGAGAAGGTTTGTGACTGATAGAGGATCCTGAAGGCACCCATATGGCAGCCATATGCTCCAAATAGGAAGCGAATTTGGTAAAAAAAATATTGCTTTTAGCGGCAAATTACTGTTCATAAATGGAAATACAAACTATCGGTATAAGATATGGCGAATTATTTGATCATATTTATAAATTTTAAAAAATATTTGGCATTACAGCTTACGCCAATGCGCCAAATATTCTTAATTGTGAAAGTCATACGAGATTAACTCGATGATAAGTAATAAATCAGTTGTGCACAAAATCAACGATAAATAACATACACCCAGCCCAAGATCTCTTTTTTTTTCAATTGAAAAAATCTGACCTTGCCGGGAATTGAACCCGGGTCTCCAGATCGCTAGGACAAAGCTCTTGCCACTAGACCACAGGGACACACAAAAACGTCGTTTACTTACAAAATTGCAAATTTCAATTTGCAAGATAAATTTCTTTAATCTCACGTAGAACCAATATTTAGCACACTGACGTTTTATGCGAATTGGTGTTGACACCGCCTTATGTGGTAGGTCATCAGAACTCTCTCGAACGATCTATTTTTCACCTCAGTCTATGAGTTTAAGTCGATATCAGGAAATAAATTCATTCTTATAATAATCTGTATTGAAATCTAAAGCGATTCAATACAGAAGTATTTCAATTTCTCTGACGCCCGACAATGCATGTGCTTAATAAAAAGTTCGTTAGGCGATAAATAATCCCTAATCGGCGGGCGCACGGGTTAACGATTTTTGAAACGGCCATTGTGTTTTCTTTCTAAAGTAACCGTTTGTTTTCATACAGCAGTGAGAGATTGGACTGCATTGAGAATGCACGCGCCTAATCCTCTCCCTAAGATTTAAATTCGAGTCAAATTCCTGATATCTTCTTCGCTATCGTAATATTTGTGTGTTGTATAACGTCTGTGTAAATCCTAAACAATTAAATAATGGATGCTAACCGCCGCACCCACATAACGCTTTGAGATCGTCTTTTCTTTATAAGAGTACCATGTTTCTCCTACTCCGTCCCCAAAATCCCTCTCCTGAGTGTCGGATAGGAGGCTCCTTCTCGATTTACGAGGGAGCCGGAATAAAGGTTTTCTCAGTGTATACAGTAAAACTAAATTAATTATGTTTCATTACTAAGTATGATTATGTGATTATATTCGATATCAAATAATATACTTACATAAAGTAATTTAAAAATTGAATAATTTATTGACTTCAAAATAATGGATAACCTCACTATAGTAGCAAAGATAACCTCTGATAGCATTCACTTTAATACATAAAATAACATTAAACTCAGATAACATTTTGCCTCATACCATATTAATTTTAGACTCCTTTGCAATTATTATTAATGCTGGAGAATCAGTTATAAACAATTTGCTAACATGTTATGACACAACAATCATTTATTTAAAAAAATAGTGATGTTATAATAAAAATGGGTTGAATAATTATGCTTGCCAACAAAGTATTTGACATTTCTTATTAGGTAAAAGTCAATTGGTAAATATCAGGGCTGTGAAGTGGTTTCAAAAGAAATACGACTCCAATTCCAGCATTTACCAAAAACACTCCGATTCCGGATAAAAAAAGGTTATTTCGTCAAGTTTTTTTCCTTCCTTTACTATTTATGTGTATTCAATTATATATCAACCAACCAATCTAAAAAGAGATAAGGGATGGAAAGTATACGAGGGCTAGGACAGGACTAGTGATTAGCTAATCGCTGTAACTATGCATCGCTTTTTTTGGGATCGGAAAATTGGGAAGGGATTTTTAACAACACAAACACCCATTGCCTCTGAGCAGAATCGATTTATGACTGAAAAAATCTGCTCTTAACGGGAGTCAAAATCGGGCGGTCTGGCACGGTAGCCAACGACGTTGACCCTGCACCACGGAACGGGCAAAATCACATGAAAAAACATTAGGTACTATCTTGTCAACTGTATTGTATAAAAGTGTGAGCCTAAAACGCATAACTGCCTACATTTTTTTCAATGTCCCGGTTTGGGGGGAAAATAAATGCTCACGCCAGTGATCCATCGTGTTTCTGAATAAGAGCTAAGTCACAGGTAAAAATACTACGGAACGCATTCATAGCACCGATCGGCAAATATCAAATAGAACTACTGAATAAAATCAGCGCCAAATGTTGAGAGGTTCTCATCTTTATTGTTTTTACAATGCATGTGATTCCAGGAAGGGTGTGACGCCGTTCTTTGCTACAAAGTGCGCCTATTCTATTCGACGGAGTCCAGTGGCGGCCCACATCCGGGGACCGCTGTTCATGAAAAGATAATTCAATTTTTTTTAACTGATACTCATTCTAAATTTTTGAAACACATATCAGCAATTTGCAACGTCACTACGATCCTATTTTTATAATTAACATGTTTTTGCAGATAATATATGTTTTTTAATATCCGCTTCATTTTCGGAGCATATGGCCGAAACAACTTTTTTGCTTCCTCCCAGGTCAATCTGGCGTCTCATATCTACACTGAATACAATCTATAGATAGTCATCATCTTTCAACGGAACGTTGCTATAGCGGTTAGCTAACCACTACCCATACTCTCTTCGAAAAATAGATGTTGAGCAATCGAGTAATAAGCGGTTTTTCTAGAATACTTCTGATGAGATAAACTCCATTGTTAGTAAAAATGCTCCACATTGGCAGCAGACATGGTTAAAACATAATGAGACAGAATTGAGGATTTTGACGGAATCAGTTTGATAGAATTTCAATATAAAAATGAAACGCCGAAAGGCGAAACTCGGGTCTTTCGCGATAAAACTCATAAATTATTATAAAAATTAAGAAAAGAATTGAGCTCCTTCAATTTCTTAATCGAATGTTGATTTTATTTAAACAGTATGATTGCAAGAAGTATGTTTAAAAAATAATGTTTATTTTTAAATAAAAAAACAAACTTTATCTGTGTAAACTAAACCAATGATTCATATAAAATTTAAGTCGTTAATTTTATGAAACTGTGTGGTGACACAGTTTTAGACTGGTATCTTCAACTTTACACATATTTTTATTTCAAATATTAAAATAAATTAATTTATCATTACAGTCATCCATGTTAAGGCCGAATTACATGAACAGCATTGTAAGTATACCAACTTAAGAAAAAGAACACGATTAAAAATTTGATCTTAGGGAGACGTATTTATTTTTAAATATGCATTACATGAGCCGCCACTGACTTGTTCTGTTCTTATTATACCACCCGTATTATTTTCTAAGACCCCATTTTTTTTAACTACCCTTCAAGTCCCTACACGTTTTGAATGATAATATTATTGTAATGGAATATGACGAATTATCTATCATCATCAGCCATTAATAGCTAACTGAAGAATACTTTTAGATACATCAATAGTAAACCGGTAATTTCGAAACCGGGATCTCGATTTGTGGCTCGAGTGGGTATCGAAATACCGGATTATAAAATAAAAATCTAATATAAGGATTAATAGATTTGAACATCGATTAACAACTGGCCTATTTTATTTCGAACATAAAATTAGTTTAAGGTATTTGTTAACTATTAGCGGAAATTAATGCCAACTACTACATATTGCGAATTTGGCTGATATATTTGACAACCTGAATGTACTATGTATTTAAATAAAAAAAAAATATTATTAATTAGTTAAGAATGAAACTATACTGACGTCACTTAAAAGGTGTTACAATTTCAATACATGCCTGTTGGAATGGCATAAGAATAAATAATTTTTACTACTTATTCCACATTGAATTTATTAAATCAGTACTGGCTTCGCTCATAACGAGCATTATCAAGGGAAACCGGTCCTGATCTGATAAATTAAATGTGGAATAAGTAGGTACTAAAAATGTTTTATTAAAATGCCATTCCACCAAGTATTGACAGTAAGCACCTTAAAAGTGACTATATATAATATTTCCGGTCCGTGGCGCAGCGTCAACGGTGTTGGCTTGCGTGTCGGACCGCCCGGGCTTGATTCCCGGTACGAGCGGATTTTTTCAGTTGATAAATCTATTCAAAGGCATGGGTGTTTGTGTTGTTGAAAATTCCTTCCCACCTTTCCGATCCCAATGAGCGACGCATAGTGACAGCGATTAGCTAATCACTTGCTCTTTCCGAGTCCCTCGTATTCTTTCCATTCCAACTCTCTTCGAAAGAGAGAGGTTAAGCAACTGAGTAACAAGCAGATCTCGTAGAAAAACATATGTTGAGATAAACTCCGCGAGGAGTCCACATGCTCCAAGCTGGGAGCGGACATGGTAAAATATACATATATATAAATATATATATATCATTTAACAAAATATGTAGTGATAAATAGCTTTCAAAGGCTTACAAAAGCAAGCATGTAGATAAATTTATTTCACTCATTTATTATGTATTGCAAATGAAAATTGACAGGCGTGTGAAAATCCACATACATTGGAACCCCTCGCATTTTCCGTTTTCCCGCGTGTTTCGTTCATTTTGTTTAGTCCCGGCGAAACACCAAATTTTAATTTTTTCCCGCATTTATCGTTTCCCGCATTAATCGTTTGTTTTTTACGGTCCCTTGAAAAACGTTGAATCGGAGTTTCACTGTATTATACTTTTAACTAGAAATATCTTTCATCAAAACTCAGTATTTTAGAACAGTGGTTCTCATGTGCGGCCACCAGAAGATTTGGGTGCGGCCACCATCAGCTTCATTTTAAATATTGATATTTAAAAAAAAATGATTTTACAAGTTAAGTTATCAACAAATACTCTGAAAATCGAAAATGTTGTATGCAATTAATACCAATAGTAAATTTTCAATCATGGTTAGACCCATTTTATCAAGCTCAAACACAACAGATTTAAAACAATTTTTTTCTGCGGCCACCAGACATTTCCTTAGGACCACTTATGTGTACGGTGCGGCCACAGGACAATTTTACGTGAGAACCACTGTTTTAGAGTATAACATAAAAATGTCGTTTACTGCTAACATTGCAGAGCAAAACATTTGCTTTAAGACGTTTCGAATAACCATTAAATTTTAGAATCGCAATAGACCGTAATATAACACCGGTATTTGATATGAAATTCTGAAATACCAACATGAATAATCAATTTTTCAGAATTCTAACGAAATGTGTAAAATTCCATTGTTATCATACAAATTTTTGAGCAAATAAAATTAATTTTCAACGAAAATTTTTCATAAAAAATTTGCTTCAATTCAAGTATTGATAATTATTAAACTGGGTCAAATATTTTTTATCAGCTCAAATTGAACTTTCAATATACACAAACATCAAGGTTTGAGTAACCGACCGACTATTAAAACGTTAAGTAAATACATTACGTATTTCAAAGACTTTCTGACGAATCGGTTGTCACTAGAGACTCCAATTACTCGACATCTCAACTACACGAGTATCGAGTAGTAAAATTTATAAATATTCGACTATACTCGAGTAGTTTCAGATGTACCAAAATATATATACATATTATTTATTAAAGTTTTTGTTTTCAATAAATGATAAATAATCAAACTTATTTAATTCCATGAACACGTTTATATCAATATTTTCGATGGTTTCGGCGGTAACTTTGTGGAAGTTCATTTTAATATAAAATTTAAAATAACTTTGATTATTCCACGTATTGATACGTGGAATAATCAAAGTTATTTTAAATTTTATACGTTTATTTTAATTTATAAAACGTATATTTCAAAAATATTAGAGAATCAAACGTCCCAAAACAGACCCAAAGCAAAAGTAACACAAGAAATTCTCGCATAGCAGAGTCAACGGCAAAAGCATTTAAATATATATTTTACTAATAATAAAATCTATCTGGTCCATGGCGCAGTGTCAACGTTGTTAACTTGCGTGCCGGACCTCTCGGACTCTACGAGCGGATTTTTTTAGTCGATAAATCTGTTCAAAGGCATGTGGGTTTGTGTTGTTGAAAATCACTTCTCACCTTTCATATCCCAAAAAGCGAAGCATAGCGATTAGCTAACCACTAGTCCTATCCGAGGCCACGTTTCCTTTCCATCCCTACTATCTTCGAAAAAGAGAGGTTGAGCAACTGAGTAACAAGCAGTTCTCGTAGAAAAAACATATGTTGGGATAAACTATGTGAGGAGTCCATATGCTCCAAGTTGGGAGCGGACATGGTTAAAAAAAGAAAAAAACTACGCGTAAGATTCAGTTAAGCGCAACGGTAAAACATTTTTGGTTTTTTTTTAATATAATTTTAATTTTTTAATTTTTAGTATTACCCGAGTATTTTTCAAAATTTGTAGTCGAGTACTTAGTAATACAAGTAAGTAATACACGAGTATTCTCGAGTATTCGTCTATAGAGTCTATTAGTTGTCACCCATTTTTTTTTAAATGGAATTATTATCAATACTTTCTGTGGCCTAGGAACTTGTGAGCTTAAAACAAGGCCAATAACAAGTAATAAAATGCATATAAATACCGTGTTCAGATATATATCAAATATCTTAGGCCGCTTGTAAATTTGGCGAGTGGCCGGAGGTGTCGTGGTGACCACCTCTACTTCAGAAGGTTCGAGAGCACATCAGAAGCAGTTTCTTCAATTTTAGAGACTTTCAAGTCTCAACTTATTTCAAATCCCGGAACTCGAGACAAAACATGTCGAAATCCCAGGAAACTCCCGGGAATCGAGCAATTTTTTTTTTTGTTTTTCTTGAATGTATTTTTATCAATTAAATGTTAATTAAATAAATAAAAAAATTTGACATTTAAAGCCACTCCAACAAAGTCCAACGACCAAATATGACGTAATCACAAATCTAAATTTAAAATTTGAACGGTCATTTTTTTATGCTTATTATAAAGAATATGACATTCACACTCCAGTTGTTCATTTAAAAATAATTTCAGTTGTTTATTTAAAATAAAAAAAACGTTCAATATGAATTATGAGGGGCAGTTGATTAGCTAAATGAACAAATGTATTGTTTTTATGTATAATATAACACTGGAATCTTTTAGATTATTGAAGAAAGCGTGTTGATTATATATATTACTAGCTGACCCGGCAAACTTCGTACCGCCTCAGAATCAATAGATGTGTTAACGTATTAGCTGAATTAAATTTAGTTTTTTATTAAGTCAAAATCAATACTCAAAATGAATATGGAAAATAAATGTGCAAAAATCAAAATGAAGTATTTTAATTACATTGAAATGAATGTCATTCACGTGGCAGCAAGGCATTTGCTTTATTGAAGAGAATCAAAATGATTCGCGTAGCATTCTTGCACTGCTTTCTGTTAAACTATTTGCTAGATATATATATAAACTTTGATGTGATATATTTTCATACGATTATGAAAAGCGCCTCTTGCGACTGCTTTGCAAAGCTTAAATTTAATTCGCTGTATGAAATGTCAAACTTCACGCGCGCCCTCTGTGATTTAACAACAAAAATAATAAATAATGACAGATGTCAGAAATATTAAAATACGTCTTGATAGAGACATCCTTCACTTAGCGGTATGAAATATACTTTACAACCTTCTCTCATATCTAAAAAATATACATACAAAATTTCATAATAATCAGTCCAGCCGTTTCAAAGGAGTTTGGCGACAAAGATTTGTTTCGAGATTTTTATATATATATAGATTATATGAGTCCTCTTTCAAGTGGGTATAAGTCCATTTCGTTGACACATCTAGAAGATGTATCTTTCTATAATGAAGGAGAGTAGTACGGTGGCTAGTATAAACTGTGAATGGGATACGAAAATGCCACAAAACAATTCATTTTTAAATTTGATTTGCATTTGTGTAAAAATGTGTTCATATTTAATGCCATAATAGATATTTTGTACATCATAAGAAACGTAGATTATTTACACAAATCGAACTTATAATTTTCCATAGCTTAGTAAGATTTTAAAACTATTGCAAGTTCCTTTCTCAATAAGTCTTAAAATAAAAAAAAAAAATATAATGCATCGATATTTTAAGGATTAGGGTAAAACCTTCTATTTTGGGCCAGCTACAATTATTGGCCACTTACATATAAAATCTAGTTTTTTTATAAACCAAAAGAACATTTCCAACTTTTTGGTTTATTAATATAGTTCCCTTATTATTCCTCTATCGTATACATAAAATTGTCATTTAATGAATTTCCAAACAACTCCAAAAACGCATTTTTATTAGACAGCCAGAGTGTTACCATGAAGCAAGTGAGATCTCTTGTGAATATCATAAGGATTGGACTTCAGTCTAAAAGCATCATACATGTTTGAAAGTTAATTAATTAAAATTTTAATTGAACAGAATTATTCGTCTTTGGTGAAGTTATAAAATAATTATTTTTATGTATTGAAAATATTTTTGTATAAGGTTATTATGATGGTGGCCATTAACTGATTCCAAAAACACATACAATTTCTATTACTGGCCGGCCAAGCTTATGTTATAAATTCTTATGAAAAAATCATAAAAAATATTTTTTTATTGCATGAATAGTGTTTTAATAATATTACTAATCACCTATGTATTTATTACATTTCTCCGATATTTCTAGGAAAATGTTGACTTTTTGCCAATAACTGCAGCTTAAAAATGATGTTGGAATCCAATAAAGCACTTGATTTTATACTCAATAATGATTTGGGGTCATGTTATTATACGTCTAGTTTCTGTTTTTTAAAAAAAATATTTTTTTTACAACTTTTGGGGTGGCCAATAATTGAATCTTTTGGTGGCCAACAATTACAGAAAGTGGCCCATAATTGTAGTTGTGTACCACTTTTTTTAAACTGTTTTCCTTCTGAACACTGGGGTAAACTGACTTAGACGATGTTAGAATTAAGCCGACGATATAATTCTTTTGATAGTGGTTCGTGTCTTGTGCTACCGTTGAAGTCTATCGAGTACGAAGCTCAAAGAAAGAACCATCGGTGAATAATAATTCCGATCAAGAATATAATTACAAACAATTATTCAACTGACACCTATATGTTTTTGACTATCAATATGATAATGTACATAATTACTGACGGATATAATTATATTGACTTAAACTATAAGCCTAATGCTCCCAACAGGTGTGTCGCGACCCCAGAGCAGGCTTGCCAACTACTAAATAGATAATTAAAAAGAAACATGTAGACTGTAGCTCAAGTCAATTTTCCTAAATGTTTCACACTATTTTATAAACTACCTTATGAATATTTATATCTTGAACAATTCAGTTGTTCGAAAGTATATCTTGGCCAAATATCCATGATTCAAAAAACTTTAATCTTAATGGTCAAACTAGAGTTGTATATATCTAAAATAGGATACCAGAACGCTTCACATTTCGGATCTCTTAGGTTTCCCAAACAATGCTCCGCTCAACCTGATTAGGTGTTCGGAGAGGGTTTATATACTGCAGTATTTGGGTGAACAAGTTGGTTGTCGCACCACCCATCCGTAATGTGTGTGCAGCCGTTTTTCACAGCCACCTTCCATAACGCTATACGATCAAGAAAAGAAACGAATTTACTCCTCACTTACTTGGCCCGAGACAGAGCTGCACGGGACTGATCTTTTAATCATGCACTAAGGTGCTTAAAGAGAAGAAAAATAGAAAGAGAATAAAAAAGAAAATGTGACTTGCTCAGCCACTTTGTTAGAGTGATATTAAGTATCTTATGTATCTGTATACTGAGAATCCGTGGAGCTTAATCTACTTCGCGTTGAATCTGCTGCAACATATTTAAGGATCTTTTACTCCAAATTGAAAGGTGAGTGATGATCAATCTACATCAGTGATGCACAACCTATTTCGCACAAGGGCCAGTTTATCAATGTTCAGATTGTTCGAGGGCCGCATGGGTAAAACTGATTTTTTTATTTTATACTGTTCTTCCATCGTCCGTCAAAAGTTCAAAGAGGAAAAATTGATTGGTATTTGTCGTATTGGGCCGCATGTGTCCCGTCGGCCGTAGTTTGTGCATCACTGATCTACAATAATGTTCATGACGTCAAGTATCTAGGTACAGGCCGACGACCATCTTATGTTTTCTCACACCGTGCGCATGAAAGAGATATTGGTTTTACCTGACCGGCTGACAATTCTTGTCAGTTTGATGACAGTTGACAAGATTGGCAGAACGCTTAACCACACTGAGAAATATTATGCACAAGTCTGAAAAAAAAACAGCATGTAAATATTACGAAATATATATGAATCATCCAACCTTATAAATAAGCTATGTAAGTGTTATGTTAAAATTTCTTAGTTTATGAAGTGTTACATCGCAAGTGAAACCCTGCCTTACACTATGACTTCTTTCACAGTTCACTCGAGTGTGCGGCAGCTGTTAATACTAAATAAATGTTCTCCCATCTGACATAAGAATCCACCCACCGCACTTAGCCCACGCGTTCAGTCTATATCAAATGAGGGAATTAAAATTTTTCGAACTCTGGCATTTTTTTTTTGTTCGCCTCATTCAAGTCATTCTTACACACTTTTTCGAGTGCATAAGTAGCGTGGTCAGTCTGTAGTCTTCGACCATATCTGCCCCTCTGGCCATTACGTCATATTATCCACACAAAATGCGCGATTTTTTATAAAATAATATCGTAACTAATTAATTGCTCCTATTCAAAAACAAATGGTCACTTAATTTTAGTATCCACCTACATTAGTTAACATTATAAGATGCAGGTGTTCTTGCATTATTCTCAAGTACAAAGTTCTATGTGAATATTTAAATATAAGGTGTAATTATTTAAGCCTCTTATTTAAGGCGGTCGATTTAAATATTTGGTATAGAAAATTAATGTTAGATGGACCCACATAATGCCCCCAAATTACTTTTCATGCCCGTATAACGTAAACATCACGTCAATTAATAGTTTAACATTAATATGTATGCTTCTTTCTCTATCTCTATCTTTAGATCAGTGTTTCTCATAGAAAATTGCACTGTGGTGGTACCGTAGACATAAGCGGTCCAAAGAAAATGTCTGGTGGCCGCACCAAATTTTTGTTTCGAGAATGTTTTGTTTGAGGTATGTCAAATGGACCTAAACATGTTTGTCAATTTACTATTAACCTTCGTAGGTCTATCCTTGAAACAAGACTCACAGACCGAAGGGGGTTAAAAAAAGACCCTATTGTTTTGGCCTTATTAACATAGACTGCAATAAAAAAAAGATTGAATATGCTTTGAGGTATACTTATACATCTTTCTGAAAAAAAAATCATATAAAAATCCCTATTTTTCCTATAATATTTCATATTTAAGTCGCGCATGAAAACGACGACGTTTCCACTCCAACGGCTTTAGCGGACTTACAATGGAGCCGGTGACTAACAAGCCAATAACCATGCACGAAGTCACATTACCTTATCTCTTATCTTATCGCTTATCGCCTTTTATTGTTGCCAGATATGAAACACTCATGGGCTCTTATGGGCGTGAAATTTTATGTTAGCGCTTCCCAGCGATTGCTAACATCGATAATTAGACTGCAAAATTCGGACTTCTTCTCATTTTTAATCGATTACGGCGCAACTAGCCGATAAATATCATATTTTTTTTTATGAAAAAGGTGTAAAAAACTATGATTTAAGAATACCAAAAGTTTAGACATCGTATCACTAGTATTAAGATAGAAATTCAAGGTAAAGTAGCTGTTGGGACAAAATCTATACCGTTAGGGATGGCTAGGTTGATAATACGTGTCAGTCTATTTGTTGACAATTAAATAACAATATTTTATATAAAGCTGTTGGTGGCCGCAGCCAAGCCTTATGGTGGCCGCACTTGATATGCAATTTTGCAATGGAAACGACGACAGTGAAGTGAGCCAAGTCCGAAAATGGTGAAAGTTTCCTATTGTCCTTTTAAGTTCAATCGTCTATTACTTTTTTTTGTGTGAAACAATCCCAATATTTTAACATTACGTGGAAGTTTACTACATAAATAAACAGAACCAAGTGTTTGTGAGAAATATTATTATATAAGGTGTGAGACTTAGTTTACCGCAAACATGTAATTTGAGTTTTTGAGAAGTGAAGTGAGCCAAGAAACAAAATTATGAAACTTTTGTTTTAACTCAGAGCATACTTTAATTTTAGGGGAAAAACACTATTTCAGCGTGTTTTTAACAACCTCGCTTCTCTTGTATGATACTTTAAGACCTGTAGAATATGATACTGCATCTAATTAATTTTTTTCAAAAATATCACATGGATAACTTCACTTCTCAAGGGCTCACAAAATGTAAATATCGGGGATTTTCAACTGAAAAAATAAAACACGATTTGATTGTTTTTTTTAATATGATCACACTCGGTTTGAAATGTGCATTTTTACTTTGAATAACATAATTTGGTAGGTTAGAATATATTCTTAATATCCTTACCTAAGCGAGTTATTATTTAATTTCACGCTATATTGCATCAGACTTTTTAAGTTCCGGCCAATATCAACATAGCAGACATCATATCCGGGATACAACGCGAGCACGTAATAAAATGTACATAAAAGAGTTTTTATGTTCTGCCGCTGAATACTTGTGCGATTTTGGACAGCCATGCGCACACACGAGGTGCGATATTAGCATACTCGAAGAGGCAAAGTGGGTGGTTGACCCAGTGGTTCTAAACCAGTACTCCGGATTCTTCTCCGGAAATAAAATACATGGTATAAGAGCTGACGCCAATGCGCAATGACAAATTAATAAAAATATCACAAAACATGTAACACAAAATTATAAAAAATAAACAAATATATGAAACAGAACAGAAACATATTACATACAAAGAAACAAATATAAACAAAGCAACAAGTTCATTGCCGAAAATGACCACATCAATAGACAGTGCATTCATCAGCCGAACAGTCCTTGCGGCTGGCGACTCAAAAGACTTACGTGACAAACAAGTTCTGACAAAGAACATTGATTGGCCTTGGCTACGACCACGTACGTAGTAACTGGGAGCATGCAAGCTTAAAAGCAGCTTAAGCTATTATAAAAAGTAAAGTTCATTCGAACGAGATTTTTAGCTGGACTGGATATCAATTCTTCATTGTTGTGAATGTTCACAACAATGAAGCAATTAATAAAACTGACTTCGGTGACTTTCTCAATATATTGTAGTTGAACATTTTAGTTAATGTACGAAAGATATAATTCGCCTAAATACACACTGCAAAAAACATATTTATAGCAGAGGGTGCTTTATGAGTGTTGACTGTATATATATAATTGAATTAGGAATTTAGACTGAAAGTGACAATAGAATTCAATTCAATCGTTCGAAGTTTGTACTTTTCCATGAGTTTTGCGCTGATGACCTAAGTTTCGCCTTTTGGTATCTTCGGGCATTTTAAGTGTACGAATAAACTTGAACTGATAAATTTCATATTGTAATTTCATAAAGCACATTCTGTCATAATCCTCAATTATATGTACAACATTTCTATTTTTTCAGTCGGTTTATTGATTATGTTCGAAGTGTTTTCTAAAAACTTCTTCCCACCTATCCGATCCTGTGAGTGGGCAATAGCGACAGCAACTGGCTAACTGGCTTATCCTTTCTGTTCATACTCTCATTGAATTGAAGAGAGGTTGAGCAACTGAGTAAGAAACAGTTCTGGCCGACTAATCATAATTAAATATATGCTTTATTTATTTAAAACTAGTGTTCAACACTACATATTGACAATTTACACAAGTGTGTTTGCATAGTATCTTTATTTTCAATATTCCCCTGATAATTTTTGTGCTCCGAAAATTTTGCTTACCATAAGTACTCCGTGATTTGTCTGAAAATGTTGAGAAGCACTGGATAAGGTGAACCAGCACACAAATCAATTTAAATATCAATAAATAAGATGAGTAAACATTGCACTATAAATCGGTTAAAAATTTGGCAATACTAACCCACACATTATGTCAGAATTGATCGAAATATGTTTCAGCATGTTTTTGCCCATTGCATGTCCATAAATTTGTCTCATAATAGAATGTATTTTCAGTAATTTGAACCGAACTATGAAATTTATATGTTACAGTGACTGTATCCTCAGTGAAAATATATTCTTCTCCATGCTGTCATTGAAATTAAATTTGACCGCCCTATCTTCAGCCCTATCTGTGTTTTTCTTTGGTTCTCTTTTTACGAAAGGGACTACTTGCTGATTTTATTTCATTGAAAAATTTTTAGGCCGGCAAATCATTGACTTGGGCCAATAATTTCGATGATCGTGACTAGTGAAATCATGTTGTCATACAAATCTATTACTTGATACATTTTCACTGAGAATACAGTTCCACTGTAACATATACATGACAGGAAAGAACACTTTTTGAGCTATGGCATCTATCAAATTGGTTCGCTTGTTTTACCAATAGAAAATTTTTGATGAGTTTATTTTTCAAAATCGATTAGGACTGTCCTAATATATTTCTTTCCAATACAATTCATGGGACGGGATAGGAAGACAATGTAGCCTCAATATGGTGAGCCAATCTAGCAGACTTTTGAGAAAAATGACACCATGTGTAATAACACAAGTTTGAATCATGGCAATTTGTACACTCTGACTTCTTTAACAGTTCACTCGAGTGTGCGGCAACCGTTAATACTAAATAAATGTTCTCCCCTCTGACATAAGAATCCACCTACCCACGCGATCAGCCTATATCAAATAAGGGAATCAATCTCTGACTATCTTTTTTTGTGGACGTAATTCAGTACATTCTCACAGCGCCACTTTTTCGAGTGCATAAGTAGCTTGGCCAGTCTGTAGGGACGATATAAAGGGTTTTCGGCCAATAATAATCCGCTTTATTTTTAACTAGCCAATAAAAATCATATTTTCTGGTAAAGGTGTAAAAATCAATGATTGAAGAATACCAAAAGTTTACACATTGTATCACTAATATTAGGATAGAATTTTCTATCTTAATATTAGTGATTAAGAATCTTTAAGAGAATAAAGTGGCAGTGGGGGTCAACTATCGTACCCACCAGGAAGGCAATATTAAAAAAAAAAATCTAAAACATTATAAAATCCCTCCGTGTATGCATCTCGTGAGGACCTTCAACTTTTCCGCGTAGAGTATAGATAAATAACAACGTAATTATTACGTTTACTTGCAAATGAAAACAGCTTCACGTTTACGTGGTAATACTATTCAAATTTATGATGAAATAGTAATCAAAATGAACAAATACCTCAATATCCCTATTAACAAGGTAAAGTGCACTGTAAAATATAAGATTTATTATTCACAAATCACTAAAAAATATTGCGTGAATTTTCAACATTTATTTATTGCTTATTTAAACCACAATAAATAGTTTAAAATATAACTGTAATCTGTATAATCTACTAACTTGTAAGTGATTAAATATTACAAAACGTTATCATAATAGAGTTAATCGCTTAAAGCCAACCATTTGAAAATTAATTGTCTTTAAATATAAAATAGCCAACAATGAAACTAGGATGGCGGAACAGAGAAGAAGATTGACTGTGTACCCTGTCTACAGCAGTATATAAAGGATAAGTAAATGCAGGCTTAAACATAGTACTGACGATGGCGTAAGTCGAAATAGTTAACAACATATATCAAATAATTTCTGTTGAATTGAAATATATTGCTATTTTTTTCATCGTATTATAATGGAGTTCTACCAAGTAAATGCCAACTCAATCAATAAGAGTAACGACATTTCAAATATGAAATATTTCTTCCAACAATTTGACAGATAAAAAGAAGCGAAATTCTAGACCAGTGGTTCTCACGTCAAATTTGGCTGAGGCCGCATTAGGAAGATCAGACCTTCAGAAATGTCTGGTGGCCGCACAAAATTTTTGTGTTAACTCTTTTTTGTCAAAAAGACCTACATAAACATACATGTGTTTGAGTTTTTTGCTGACTAACAATTCTCGATGCACAATACAATGCATACAAAATACTTCATTTTCAGTGTCTTTGTTGACAAATTATCATGTAAAAACAAATTGTTATTAAATATCAAATAATCTATGAAGCTGTTGGTGGCCGCAGCAAAATCCTCTGGTGGCGACACATGAGAACCATTGTTATAGACGTATCCTGATTTGATGATAGCCGTTCTAATCGTTAAACGTAAGCTTGTGACTGATTTGTAAGTAGCGTTTTGAGAAGTTTAACTGTAAATGGTCTTTGTATTATGCGGCAGACGAGATGTAATGTAATATCGAGCCAAGACGCGACTCCGTGACCCTGATTGCACTTTCGCATTGCATAATTCCCGGTGCAAGATTTACACTTGCAGGCAGGCTGCACATTTATACTGCGTGTGTGGGAAAACCACAGGCAATATTGTGCTAGCCAACTTCTTCTGATTTTAAAACTACATGCTCAAAAAATATTACCGCTAATTTTTGGCTGAATGATATTATTAGACCCAGGAACTGTTATAAATATTATTGAACCTTACATTTGAATAAATTATTCACATTGTCTTGTACTTCTTGCATATATATTCTGATAAAGATCAAGACTTGTTGATTGAGTAGGCATTTACTTGGTAGAACTCCATTATAATACGGTAAGAAAAATGACAATGTACATATTTTAACTCTACAGAAATTATTTTTTATATTTGTTGATAGCTATTACGGCTTACGCCCTCGGCAGAACCATGTTTTAAGCGTGTATTAGAACAAGCATATATACCTCGCATAGACAGGATACACAATACATATTCTTCTCTGTTTCACAATCTTAATTTTATAAAGATTCCGTAAACGTGGCATTTAAAGTTAATAATAATTTACGCACACATCTTAAAAATAGTCAAGATAGGATTAATAAACTTGATAGAAGCGGTATCTATAAGATGTCCTGCGGTACATGCGATTTGATATACGTCCGTCAGACAGGTCGGATATAATGCCATTCCTCCAAGTATTTACAGTGCACAATTTCAAAGTGATATAGCATAGTATTTAAATACTCTTTATGGTTGCGAGTCATGGCAAATTACAAACGCACAGGGTAACTGTATATTGTGCTTCAAAACAGATGCTTGCGGCGAATATTAGAAGTGCGATGTCTTGACATTGTCAAAAACACGGGGTTAAGAGAGCGGTTGAACCAGTCCCTTATTACGTCCAAAATTTAAAAGGTGACAATGGACTTGGCTTGGACATGTGCTGCGGATTCCTTACGGAGCCTGAATCCTGCCTGTCTCTTATATCAACCTGATGGATTCCGTCGCCCTGAAAGGCTTCTGATGACCATCCATAGCGGAGCTACGGGACTCTGGGATGACAAGGAAAGAAGCGAGGAGGTTGACGGCTGACAGAGAATCTTGGAGGCACCGTGTGGCGGCTAAATGCTTCCAATAGTGAGCGGACATGGAAAAAAAGATATATGTATTTAAAGATAATCGAACATAAGAAGAGTTTAATTGTTTAGGTAGCGACTTGTCCTGCCATAGCCTTATCCTTTCTATCCCTACTCTCATCAAACAAAAGAGAGAGTGAGTGACTGAGTAACAAAAAGTTCTCGTAGATTAATAATATTTTAAGATCATGAAGAGGTCATTTCGCCATTGAGAGAAAACATGGATTAAAAAAATGTCTTTCCCTTCCCGAATTATTAGGACATTATAACATCAGATTTTCAAGCCGGGTAGTAATCTTAGCTATATTTAGATGTTCTGAGATAATCCAAATACCGAGTATTCTCGATGCTTCGTGACCATTATGTATATAATATATCAGGTAAAATATTGATATATGGTCACGGGACCGAATTTTTGTAAAGATTTATGAAAAATAAGCACATTTAATGAAATGAATGTAAGGCTTACGTTTTTTTGAAAAGTTTCGTCTTTAATTTTTAAATTTATTATAATAGACGATCCTAAAAAATACTTCGTAATAAGTATGAAATCGAGTTGTTTTAATTTACAGGAGCAAAAATGCAACCACAAACTACACATATAATAATATTATACGGATAGAGACAGTCACATAAGTTAATTATTTGTTTAAAATAAAAAGAATAATTTTACTATAATTAAAAAACAAATTCTTCTTTCAGAACTCATACAATAATCAATAATATTCTTCAGATTTAATTATTTTGATTCCACATTTTATAATAATCCACTAGAACTCTAATAGTAAAGTCAAAACATAAAATTAAAAGGCCAGTATGTATAATTTTTTTGAGCTTAGCTTAGAGGATTGGGATTCTGTCCCGTGACCGTATATCCATAATTTACCATATATCAATCGTTGGTATGTATGTGTGATTAAATTATTGAAGTGGTAGTGCATGCAACACACCCAAACCGGATTAAGTGCCAAACGTAACAAATCGATTGAATTCCATTCGGATAGATCACATATTATCACACCTCCCATTCCCACACTGGAATATTAACTATGCATGTGGGCTAACTGTCAACTTGGCAATGTACGTAATGCGCAGGAAGGGTAAATATCGCCTCGGGCACCTCGTGCCGTTATTTTTTATCGAACAACTAATTCTCTTATCTCTCAATCAATCTCTGCCACATAATGAACTAATTCTTAAAAATTTCAATGCCAAGCCAGTAGAGTTGCATTCTATTTATTTAGCTCGACAATACGTCATAGCTAGAGACTACGATTCGAGTATCGAATACTCGATACTCGGGAATACTCGTCTATTTTTTCAAGTACTCAATAGTCGAGTATTTCGAAAAATACTCGAGTAATATTCGTAACTTAGTTTTTACTCCCGCGGGAGTTAATAGCAATTTAAAATTTGAGAGTTGAATTCTCTATTATATTTGAAATATGTTTTATAAATTGATGAAGGAAATTAAATATGCTTATTTTTTTTTGTTCACCTATCTATATATATAAAAATGAATGTCTGTGTGTATGTCCGCTATGGACTACTAAACCGCTCGACCGATCGATGTGAATCTTTACAAATTTATTGAGTACACTCCCGCAATGGTCTGGCCTACCAACCCCTCCCCCCCAACCTCCACCCCCAATTTTTTTTTTAAAACTTTACGAATTTTTTGAGTTCACTCCTTCGAAGGTTTCTGGCAACCCCCCCATACTCCTCCCAAACCCCTAACCCGCCAAACAACCCCCCTGCCCCCAAAAAAAATAATATCGAATTTTTTAAAATTTCTCGAGTATTGAATACATGCAAATTGAATTGAATATTTGTGTAATGTCTTTCCTTCAATTTTATTTTAGTTGCTGGCGTAGCAACGCGCGCAGGGTACAGCTAGTTAACATATAAAAAATTGAATTGATAATATATATAATGGTGCACCTGAAACTACACTAACTACTGAGTTTACTCGAATATTCGAGTATTTTAAAATTTTCTACTCGATACCCGAGTAATTTAGATGTCCATTAATTGGAGTCTCTCATCAAAACACACTTAGTACTGCGGTAACTTTGTGAAAATTCAATTTCAATAAACAATTAGAAGTGATAACGTATGTATAGCGTATATCTTGTGTAGACTGCCAAGCATATTACATCGGGCAAACAGGTCAAATTTATCCGCAATGTGGTTGCTTAGGTGATTTGAGTTGTGTGGATTGAATTATTATCGTTGTCTTCGGTTGCGGAGCGCACGAGCTTGAGTCCCAGTCCAAGAAGTTTTATTTTTCAAATTGAAATAGTTTTCTACCCGGTGATATGGATGTCTGTGATGTCCAGAATTTTCTCCCACGCTTATCCGATCCTAAAGATGGAACGCAACGAGAGTCGCGAGCCATATCCAAGTCCCATCCTTTCTCTCCCTACTCTCTACGAAATAGAATGGTTGGGCATCCGAGTTCAACAAGCAATTCATAGAAATCATTTTCTGAGTTAAACTTTATTAGAACCCCATGTGCTCTTCATTGGGAGCGGGCATTGTTAAAAATAAACATCTTTATTATTTTTTTTATAAAAAAAAAATAATATAACATTTTTTGTACTTATTTCACGCTAAATTTACGTCAGGACTAAGTCATGCTTAGTTTTTTATAAATACATCTGTATTTTTGTGTTTTTATCAGATGATAATTCTCGCAATTAGCGAAACCGGTCCTGTTCCTAATAAATTAAATGTAGGACAAATATAAAAAGGGTTTTTTTTTTAAATGTAATGCCATTCTACCAAGTATTGACAGTGGATACCTTGAAAGCGATGTAATCATACTAAGCTTATGAATTCAAACTTCAAACTGTTTCCCTTATAATTATATCCCTTTGTACCTGCAATATATATGTTTTAGAGACTTTCATGAACAGACGACGAAGAGGATAAACCAAGTGTATTAAAATATGATTTTTTCTTATACCTACGTTATCAATGAAATATTTTGTAACCATAAATCACATCTGTGACGCGCAAAAGACGGGTTCATAACTATATTAAGCATGTCTGGCAACATTACATTATTTCTTACCAATATGCCAAACCGGTATGCCGTAGGTGGGTGTCAACGCTCCTCAATTAAAATGTCTGAATTTGACTACAACTTTGTTTATGGTCAATCAATGAAATATTACTTTGCATACAATGATAAAGTCATTCTGATTCAAGTGTACAATTTTCGTAGTGGTTACCAAAAAAAATAATAAGATAATTATTGATATCTAAAGCTATTGCCAGTCTCCTGTATTAACCTAATGGATCCCGACGTCCTGGAAGGATTTTGATGACTTTGTACTTAGGGGAGTTACCGGGATGTCATGCGAAGAATCGAGGATGTTGGCTGGTTATAGAGAATCCTGGAGGCACCGTGTGGCGGCCATAATCTCCGAATAGGGAGCCGATATGGGATAAAAATAGCTTCTGGGCAAAATAACAATAACACGGCGAAAAAAATATTTTCAAGCCAATGACATTCTTAATTAATGAACAAATTAATATCAATCCATCACCGCTTCTCATGCCATAACGGAAGGTTATTGCAATTTTAAATAAATCAACTTAATACAATACTTATTTATATCTATTCGCTTTCACTTCGAGAAATACATAAACTTGCCACATTTAATTATTTATAAGATATATACAATTAGGATGTCAGTGCATAAGAGAATATGCATAGTGTACCTTTTCTACATAAATAAGTAAATGTATGTTTAAACATAGTTCTGACGATGGCATATCAGCCATATTGTCGAATAATTTTTGTAGAACTAAAATACTTTGCATTTTTGTCACCGTGATATAAAGGAGTTCTACTAAGAACATTCAAATTCAATCAATAAAATAACAATGTCCATCAAATTGACTCTAGTCGAAAAGTATGCAAACGTTACGTATATTTTTGAGTTGCTCATTTGCAGTTGCAGTTGGCGCATTGACGAAAACTGTAATGACAAATATTTTTAAAAAAAAAAATTAAAATATAAAAAAAAATATTAAGTGAAATTCAAAAAAAAATATTTACATATCGACTGTAGAAATGCAAGAATGAATTAGAGGACACACAACCAGACAAGTCCTTTTTCCTGCAAATTTCACTGGCCATCCCTTTTTTCATACAATTCGAGCTTAACTCGAATGACTTTCATATTTAAAAATATTTGGCGCATTGGCATTAGCTGTAATGCTAAATATTAATGTTCTCGCTACGTCCCGTTTCAAGGATTAGGTGGGTGTGAGAAAGAATTTGTGATAGCACAGACAAACATATCTGTAAGCAGAAATCAATAATAACAGTTAAAAATGAAACATCTCAATGCGATAGTAAGTCCGAAGATGCCTCTGACAGGCGAAACACATGTCACAGTTAGTAGCACAATACGTAGAATATTCAAAGTTATTTTAAATTTAAATTATGTTAGGTTAGTTTAAATTTCGAAAACAAAAAGAAACCGTTAAATTTGTCTTTTTATTTAAAAATAGAATTACATAAAAGTGTTGTCATCAAAAAATAATCGTTCTTCAAGTAACTGTGTCGGTTAAGCAGTTGTTTCGTAAATTCAAATTCTCTCTGACTCATTCATAAAACTTGAATGCTTGAATGGAAAAGAAAGTACCGGAACGGACCGGAGTTCTTGGAATTGTAATTTTATTACGCATTTAAATATTGCATATCGTTTAAGAGGTGGGAGTGAATTAGCGGTTATTTGGGTGTTTCAAAACCATTCATAATTTCACCATCTTGATCACTGTCACTCGGGGCCATAGAGATCAAGTTTTAATGGTTCTTTTTTTGAAATTATCGCTGTCTTAATTATTGGTTATGCTCTATGCAAATTTCACTAATTTATGATTACTTGCTGGTTTTTTTTTACATTTTTGAGAGAGATTGAATGCTCTTGAAATATTTTGTTATATTTTATATTAAGGGGTGTTAAAAATCATTATAAATGGCGAAAGAAAAATTACTCGGAGCAATTTTTGTAGATTTTTCATGCATGGCTGTGGAGTCGTTAAAAAAATACGACTCCGACTGTAAAAAGTTTAATTTTGTCATGCCTTTTTCCTACCTTTCCTATTTATATGAATCCAATTAAATATCAACCGACCAATCCGGCCAATAGTAAAATATTACATATAATATGCAAAAAAAAAATGTTCAAACTTTTCAAAATTTCCCTACTCCGAGTACGACTCCGACCAAAACGCCGAGACGACTCCGAATCCGGCCAAAAACCTCGACTCCACGTTCCGACTCCGGACTCCACAACCCTGATTTCATGTTATCAATGAAAAAACAAATATTATCTGAAAAAAACGAAGTTATTTTATATTAATATTTAAACAAGGGTCTAAAAGCAAACACCGATACAATTGTTTTTGTAATTATTCCACATTGAATTGACTGGGATCAGGACCTGTTTCGCTAAACGCGAGCATTTTCAACTGATCTCTTTACATGTTTTCACTGTCTGTACTTGGTAGAATAGCATTATGCATACTAAAAAATAATAACGCATCTTTTTTACTTATTCCACATTCAGTTTCTTAGGATCAGGACCGGTTTTATTTGTTTCAACTGAAACCAAATACCGATACGTATTTTCAATTATAAGTATCAAATTTGAAAAGTTTTATTTTTGTACTTTTCGTGAGTTTTGTCGCGACCCATGGTTTTCCCTTACATAAGGAAAATATCACATTTAAAATACCCACACAATTCATTGAACCTCATTAACATCGAAACATTTTAATGAAAGTAATAAAACATTTTTAGTACACATTCCACATAAAATATTATGGATCAGGACTGGTTTCGCTCGAGGCGAGCTTTGTCAACTTTAGATTGACCAATATAAAATCATACGATTTTTTTGTACTTAATCTTCCGGTCCTAATCCAAATATTTTTTTGTGGAATAAGTACGAAAAATGTTTTTTATATTTTTATGTCATTCCACCAATTATTTACAGTGAACACCTTAAAAGTGATATATTATATTATTCTAGAAAATACTTGGTTATATTAACTGTAGAAACGATAAAATATGCATTATTAAATTTATAACCTTCTGATATCAAAGCTATACTACTGAGAAACTGAAACACTTCTTTAATTCCTTAAATCGGTCATTGAAATTGCATGCAAGAATTTTGCTATTTCCGATTTACAGTGCCGAATTGAGAAAAAAAATTGCCATCATTTTTTCTCTTGCATCTACTTTTGTGGGTCCATTTAAAACGATGCATCGGTATATTTTCATATTAAGTCAATGAAAGGAAATAATAAATTAAGCAGCTTAAACTTCTATACTTTGTAATCTATATCTGAAGACTAGGTACTTCGGAAACCGTAAAACTCTCACAAGAATAGATTCTTCTTCTAACGTTTTCAACACGCCTGCCAGTAGTGATGGCATCGAAAAGGGCTTTTATATTTTTCAACGGTATTAGTTCGAATGAAGATAGATTTCACGTAAAAGATTTCGAATTACAAAATACGCTTTTTTTATGTTTTAATCGCGTCAGTACCGTAAAATCACTGGTGACCGCCGCGTACGGACGTCGCGAATAAAGTCGCATATATTGCAAAATCTTTTTGTAAAAATTCTTATGATATTTTTCTTTTCATAGCTAGTGATATCTATACACTGACTCTAGAAAATATATGGTTCTTCTGTCATCGGTCAATCTTGTTGAAAAAAGGATTTATTAGAAGTTTTTAGATGTGATCAATGCGACAATTTTTCTCGGTACTGAAGCGGTTAAAAGAAGATTTTTTCTAAACATTCTTTGTCATTCTCGCTTCGACTCTCGCGGTGTGAACACCTCTCTGAGCTGAAATCCGATCTTCTAAACTGCCAGTGATTTTGGGACTGGTGAGCTGTTTTAAACAGTTCACCAGACCGAACCCAGATACTATCATCATCATCATCCGACCGTGATCCAGACATCCCAGAAGACCGCCCAGCTGTCGGGACTCTTGCGGACGTAAGTCCGTTGGGTGTTAACCCCACACGAACCGATGGGGTAGCAGACATCCGCACGGATTAATGACTGCCGCGGTCGCCTGTTTTGGCTGCCTTCAGTCACCCGATTATCGACCCGACTAACATCATCATCATTCGACCGCGATCCAGACATACCAGAAGACCGCCCAGCAGTCGAGACTCCTGCGGACTAGCACCCCACACGAACCGATGGGGTAGCAGACATTCGCACGGATTTCTGACTGCCGCGGTCGCCTGTTTTGGCTGCCTTCAGTCACCCGATTATCGACCCGACTTACATCATCATCATCCGACCGCGATAAAAACATACCAGAAGACCGCCCAGCAGTCAGGACTCCTGCGGACTAACACCCCACACGAACCGACGGGGTAGCAGACATCCGCACGGATTACTGACTGCCGCGGTCGCCTGTTTTCTGCCTCTATTCAACCGATCAGACGCCTCCTGACGACGTTCATCGAGCATCATCACCAACATCAACATCAAGACACCGAGTGGCCGCATGAATCAGACATAGCAGAAGACCGCCCAGCAGTCGGGACTCCTGCCAACCAACGTCCCACACGAACCGATGTGGTCGAACATGTCGGCATGGATCACTAACTGTCGCGGTCACATGTTTCGGCTGTCTTCATTCACCCGATCAGACTGCTACTGAAGATCATCGACCATCCTACCGCTATCATCATCATTATCAGACCACTATCATCATAATCATCTGACCGCTACCAGCATCATCATCTTTTCATCACCCTCGACCGCCAGCAACCTCGACCAATGTAACATCTCCAGCCTCTCATCATCTTCACCACGACACTAAGCCTTCCGGTTGCCGTAGAAGCTGGCAAAACTGAGGTTCATTAAACATCTCATCTCGATGGAGCACAATAGATGGAACCTCAGACTGACGCCAGCCGACGCAAGCGCCGAAAACGGCTGAAAAGATTCTCTCTATCAACCTTGACCACCAGCAACCTCGACCAGTAGCAAAATCTCCAACCTCTCATCACCTTCACCACGACACTAAGCCTATCAACCTCGACCACCAGCAACCTCGACCAAAGCAACATCTCCACCATCACATCTTCACCACGACACCAAGCCTTCCGGTTGCCGTAGAAGCCAGCTAACGCCAGCCGAAACAAGCGCCGCAACGGCTGCAAAGATTGTACATAACATTAATCCATACAGATGAAAGGGATTAGGCTACCGCCCAAGTCCCCATTTAAGTTACCATTACAAAAGTCAACATACTTTGTGACTTTAATGCCAATTTCTTATTTGTTTAAATTTATTTTATATGATACATTAATTGAATTAAATAAAAATTCTAACTTTAATATAAGAATACACCCCTGTATAATAATGAATGTTTGTTTTTAATGCAGGTGTTCGCCCGAACTATCAACAATGAAAGTTTTTATGAATTTTGAATACTTGTGGCTATGACTGTAGGGTTTCCAATCCCGGCCCAAAATTTTGATTCCGGGATTTCAGCATTGCAATAATTCTATCCCGGGATATGGAAAAACTTTTAATGGTTGATAATTTTCATATTTATTAAAAATTAGCCATGTTAATTTCTTATTAAAAATAGTTATGTCACTGTCTTATTTATTAATATTATATTTCGGTCGCTTATCTATTATTGAAGAGCGAAAATATTCGATTAAAATATTAATAACTAATTGAAATTAAAAATATGTCTGGTAATGCACATTTTTAATAAAAATACATTGTTAAAATGAGGATACATTAATGGAAATAAACAACGCTTTTATTTATGACAAATCAATCACGAAAATTTCAGGATTATGTTATCCAATCCCGAGATTCATTCAGGTGTTAAAAATCCTCGGGATCCCGGGATTGGAAACCCTAGCTATGAGTATATATTGTTATGAGATATTATAAAATTTTGAATAAGTCTCAGTGTTTCATTGTATTTTAGGCTCAAACGAATAAATTATTTCTATTCTAGTTTGAAAATAATATGTAAATGGTATTTTTTATATATGTACATTATTAATGTTTCGTTTGATGTGACTTCATTATCATTAATTTTCATTCAGAATGCAACAATTCAGTGGCGTAGTCATATAATTCTCAAAGTGAAACTATTTTATGATATCATTAAATTTTTAATATAATATATGAGATGTCTAAAAGCAAAATTATGAGTATACTTTTCCATCGTATTTTATTTCATATTAAAAATAACAAACATATTTTTAACTGTGTTATTTGCAATAAATGCAAGAGAAATCAAAACGGACATATCGGAATTGAGTTTATCGGTTTGTGATTTCTGTGACATGCAGAAGAATTCAACATTGTTTTTCACGTGGATTTGTCGGGTTTTGTACAGTTATAATACAAATCACTAACATGGCTTGAAATGGATTTTTGTGTACGTACGTATTTTTGTATGATTTTCCCAAAATCTTATCGATTTTTGCTTTTAAGCGCCTTATATAATATGGTATAATACTATTTCTAAGGTGTTCACTGTCAGTATAATATTACAAAATAATAATATTTTTTTTGTACTTATTCCATATCAAATGTATTGGGATCAGGACCGGTTTCGCTCATCACGAGCATTGTCAGTTGATTCCAGTTGAAAATGCTCACGATGAGCGACACCGGTCCTGGTCCAAATAAATATTATGGAATAAGTACAAATTTTTTTTTATTATTTTTTGATGGTATCTTTGTTTCTCAATCTTTTTGCATTTAAGAACCCAGTAATATTCTAGAAAAATTTTAATGCCTATTTCTGTAGTAACATCATAATATTAAATATAACTATCATTGAAATCACACCTTGAACAAAGAGCTCGTTTTTTCACGGAATACGGAGTGTTTTGCCACCCTTGAAGAAGAATTACTGAGATATTTGTTTAAATATTTTACGCATAAACTATTTATAATTTTGCTTAGCACGAGTACACAAAGATTTGCAATCACTGCGATAATTGAGAGCGAAATCAATTATTGTGTATGCAGAATAAATTAATATTACTACCAATTTATAACCGTTACGCGGAATCGGCCTTCCTTGGTAAATACATAAACCGCCAAGGTAAAAACAGAATGTAGAAACTTGTGAAAATGAAAAGGGTATAATTTAATATGTATGAAGCCGTATCGATGCATAATGAATATTTTGGCCAAAATAAAACTCTATTTAGTATGTTATTGATTGAATTGGCATTTACTTGGTAGAACTCCATTATAATTCGAAGAAAAAATAGCTATTTTTTTTACCATGTCCGGTCCCAACTTGAAAGAAATGAACTCTTCACAGAGTTTACCTCAACATATGCTTTTCTACGAGAACAGCTTGTTACTCAGTTGCTCAACCTCCCTTTTCGATTAAGAGAGTTGGGAGGGTAAGGATACGAAGACTAGGACAGGACTAGTGATTAGCTAATCGCTGTCACTATGCGTCGCTCTTTGGGGTTGAAAAGGTGGGAAGGGATTTTTCAACAACACAAACACCCATGCATTTGAGCAGATTTATCGACTGTCGATACGAATGTTGATGAGGAATTACAAATTAAAAGGTTTATAAATTTCTTCCCGTGCCTGAACCGCAAATTGAGCAATTCTTTTTCAAAAAATGATTTTCCTATCGAATGATTGTATGCCATTTGCAATCATCGTCAAGCTGACACAGTCGTTGGATGCGCTCCTTACCGCCAAGGCGTTACCGCTCCCTAAGTAACACGAGGCTTAACCGTGAAAAATAGTCCAACAACATTTCCAAATAATGTCAGCGAACAAGTGAAACATTACGAGCATAAATATACAATACTGTAACGATTTTTATATAAAATTCCGTTTTATTCATCATGTCCGCTCCCAACGGGGAGCATATGTACTCGTCACGGAGTATATTACAAGATTTGTTTTTTATACGAGAACTGCTTGCTACTCAGTAGCTTAACTTCTCTTTTTCAAAGAGAGTAGAGATTGGAAGGATACGAGAACCAGGACAGGACTAGTGAGTAGCTAATCGCTCTCAATTCGGAATTTCGTGGACTTTTTAACAACACTAACACCTTTACAAGATTGATAAATCGTTTGAGAAAATCCGCTCGCTCATGGATTAAAACCCGTGAAGTCCGTCACGTAAGCGACGTAACGACGTTAACCACTCCACCGCTCCACCACAGCATCTATAACTATATTTTTATCGTATATTATAAAAAAAATATGCCTTTACCTATTCGATATGCACAGCATACATTGTTATATGTTTGTTTCTATAGGTTTCTATCAGTTAGTAAAAATACGATTTTACCGAGGAAACAGTAAAGCAGTCAGATGATAACCTCACCTCATTGCATATTCAATAAAATAAATAATCTTTTATAATAAATAATCACAACAAGTAACTTAAATAATTCATTTTCATACATAATATACAAATATAATAGAGTACCTGACTAATAGATTGACATTCAATCGAACGATAAATCTCTCTAGCTGTTAATACTATGATTTGTATTAAATATACCGCTCGAGCACAGGGTATAAATCTAAAAAATACAAATGAATGTAGAATTTAAATAATATTCCATAATAATCTCGGGATAGACAATCTTCGCGTTCAATTGTTTTCGAGGCGAATTTTATAGGAATACATTACTGTCCACGCAAGTCATTTTGAAATGATTTCCTTGAGTTTAATGTGAAAATAACAACCATTTAAAAATGATTCTCATCTGTCATCCATTAAGACGCATCGTTGAAACTCTTTTGAATTTGGAAATAGTCTTTCGCAAAGTAGTGTTGCCAACACGGAATACAATTTTCCATGTTTGATATCACTGTGTTCCACATTTGAAAATTCATCTCCTTTGTCTGCAATTATTGCAAGCAAAGACAAAAGACTCTTCGTTGATTTTTTTTATCTATTGCATACATGGGCATCTACCGGCCCACCGAGCTATTTTGTCCGGCCCTTATACATCTGGGCAAAATAATTGAAATATAAATTAATAGTTCCAGTGAGGATTTTTTTTTAAAACCATTTTCCTAGTCTATCAGCTCATACAAACAACACATATACAGTCGTGGCAATAGAAATCCGCGCACCCTTCACAAAATTCTATTCATTTGCGAAAATTTGCTCGAAATCTTTACCGATTTCCATTTTTTTCCTTTCCAATTGTAAAGTAAACTAATAGCCATATTTTGAAAAGCATGTGAGATTTGAAGGCTCAACGGCTGTTTCGGATTTCTTTTGGCGCGACTGTAAATCTTATGGAGATGAACTGAAGGCACTTATAGAGCAATATGATACAAAGCTTGCTGACTTCCAAAACAAAGACTCCACATTCGCTATATTTGCTCATCCGATTGATTCAGATGTAAAAAATGTGCCAGCAAATTTGCAGATGGAACTTATTGAGCTTTAGGGGGATTTATGTCTAAAACCACAATTTAGCAACATTGCTTGACGGATTTTTATAAATTATATTTGGTGGATGAAAAATATACAAAAGTACGCGAATTGCAAGAAAAATCATTTGTATTTTCGGCAGCACATATACGTGCGATCAGTTTTTTTCGAGGATGAAACACACTAAATCAAGAATTCGAACGAGGATAACAAATGAAAATCTCGAAAATTCTATGCGATTATCCTTAAGCAATATCATTGCCATATGGAGAGTCTTGTAATTCAAGTACAAGGCCAATCTTACTTCCACACTCAGCCACACAAAATTTTGTAATCAGTAATATTAATATTATGTCTTCATTATATAAATAAAAAATATATAAGATGTAGCAATATTGAATTAAATATATGTAACTTATGTGTAGTAATTTGGTCCGGCCCTTGAATCGAACACGGAATGACAATTCGGCCCCCGACCTTGGAAAGGTTGCCCATGCCTGATCTATTGTGTATCGTTTATTTAACTTTGAATAATCGTATGTCTAAGAAAAAAAAAACATACCTTAAATATTTACATAGTTTATATCCGTGATTTATTATTCGAATATTTTATGCACAGCTATTGTATCTTATAATCAAAAATCTATGTTTGCAAGAATTCCACCTCCGTCTGCTAAATATCTGTGCTGGGAAGATAAAATTAAATTCTTACTAAATGTTATAATAGAAAAGCGACAAACTATTACAACTCTAAATTTCCCTACGGTTTTTTTATGGAGAGCTCAGCACGGAATGAGGAAAACTTCTCAATAATTTTTTACGTGTGGCGTGGTAAATACTGCGAGAAATTCACAACAATTTTTTTCTGCCTACTGTTCAACATTGTTTAATGATAAAAAATGCACCTACTCGCGTCATCGGCTGACTTCGTAAAACGAGTGTTCATAATTATAATATTGGTGCCATCCGATTTTTCATACGCAAGAAATTTACAATAATATTTATTTTTATATTGCTTTTATATAAATGGGGGACTAGTGCACCATTGCACCATAAAAAGAGCCGTCCCTGAATAGAATAGACCAGTGGTCTCCAAACTCAATGAGGATGCGAGCTACTTACAGAAATTGAAATTGTCTGGTGAGCTACTTTTGTATGTTGTTTTATCGTGGTCTTTTATTGTACCATACATATTATTATGGTATTACTTAAATAAAATCGGACCTCCAATAAAGCATACAATGAGTACTTTAATTACGTATTTATAAACAAAACTAGCGAGTACCCAGCATGCGATGCAATGCAACTCAAAGAAAGAAAGTGTTTATGTTTTAATTCTGTTTATTTTAGTGCTTTTGGATACAAAATATTTTTTTTCTGTCTGGTGCGTACACGAATAAATCAGAAGGTTTACCAACGCATGAGTAGGCCACATGCAGCTATCCATGTAAGAAGCATGGATTTTCTAAACTTTTCCTTCGCGAGCTACCGAAAATGTCATAGCTCGCGAGCGACCGTTTGGCGATCACTGGAATAGACTATGCCAAAGATGACATTTTTAAATCTTTTAACCCTAATACATTTGGTAACATTCTCATTATGATGTATGCACGCAATAATTTCTCCACTGCTACTTACCGATACAACGATATATTTTATTAAGTAGCGGATAATGCACTAAATTCTACTTTAATTTTGAAGACAGACAACTACAGCCATTTTAGATTTGTTTCGTTACATCATTGTGAACAAGTAGGCCGATGGCCGACAATAATATCCGACATTTGTAAGAACCTTGACTTTGTTTGCAGCGGCGCAAAATTTCACTATTTCTTATGAATCACATAATTCATTATCGTATTACCTTGGTACAGTAGATTATATAAATACAGTGATGGCGTCGCCGAGTAGTAACGATATCGGTTGTGTGGCCTAGGGCTGTATTCCACATAACATGGTTATTGAGTCTTATTACTTATGTAATTGAGGATTTCGACTCAAAGTTCTTGAAGGAATTTCAATATCAAATTTGAATCGTTTGAATTTTGTACCTTTTCTTGAAATTTGTCACAGATGACCCGGGTTTCGCCTTTCTTTAGTTCAAGTTCTGCCTAAAATGTATATAAATGTCAAAAGACTTAATCCGGGCTGTTATCCACAAAACACATTAAAAAGTAAAAAATCAAACGACTCAAAATTGGTTTTTATTAAGAACTACCCGGTACCGGCAAGCGTTGCAATGTCACTTAAAGAAAGAAAGTGTTTGTGTTTATTGAAGTGCTTTCGGATGCACAATATTTTAGATAAATAATTTTGATTTAATTTCACAAACATTGATCGTTATCGATGGAGTTTGCTGTTTATCTTTTGCCGATTGTCAATGGTACTACACACGCGCCACCTACTGAAAGTTAATTTCACTATACCTATAACCTTTGCGTAAGTGCAATAATAAGTTGTCAAAATGAACGGTATTGCAGCGCATACAATATGAAAAAGCATTGATTTTTATATAAAAGACATACTGTACGTTGATTTTACTATGCCTATAACCTTCGCGCAAGTGCAAGCTATAAGTTGACAAAATTTTATCGCAATCGGATGAATGGTATGGCAACGCATAAAATAAAAACAAACATCGATTTTTATACATATATAAGATTGTTTGGGTAAATAGTCGGTACTATTATTTACTGTAAATTCTCGGTCGAGAGCCACATTATTTATTACTATTTTAAATAATAACCATTTTTTTAAAAATCTAGTCAGATATTGACAAAATATATCGCTTCTCTGGTAGAAGAATGACTTCAAGTACAAATTTTAAGTTTCAAACTGACCGTGTACATACTAAAAAAGTTTAATTTATCCAATGCAAAATTGACATAATTGTAAAACATGAATCTGCCACTAGATGGATGAATGCATTAACCACTTCCCCGCCAAATTATTCTAGCAAAAATGTTCCAAAGAAACATTTGAAGCATATAAATATTATTTTTACTAAAAAAAATTTTTTGGTACTTTCGTGATAAACGGTATATACTTTATAAACTTTAATTATATTAAATTCCCTCACTTTACTATGAGAAAACGTATCGAAGAATCGAAAAGGTAGTATTGATCGATTACCAAATAAGATGGACAAATACATCCTTTATTTAAAGGGATTAAGACGTTACATGTGCTTTTTTGATTGGTTAGTTCGTCAGTTAGTTTGTCATGCCCCCAAACTTACAAATTTAACATTTTGTATACGGGCCTTTTTAATTACTATGGTAATTACACACAAATTCTTGCACACTGTAAGCAATGCGTTTTAATTAAAAGCACTGTTTCGTTAGGAAAATGACAAAAAAACTATTATGAAGTGACATATCGGTAGCAACGTCATGCTGTCATGTTGGGTCTACAAGAGTAAATATTTTCAAATATATATCTGTTTTTTCAAATATTTTTTCATTAATTTCAAGCTATTTTTATTTTTCTCCATAGGAATGCGCAAAGTAGAATGGACTCTTTTTTTATTTTTTTCAACGAATATACTGTACAAGGTATATCTTATATACAAAACTGAAACGGCGTATGTCTGTGGGTCTGTAATTCCCTTTTGCATTGTTGGTCATTAAGTTGCCATAAAAACGAATATGAAAGAAAATGTTATTATGAAAATTAGTCTTCTACTAAACTTTTCCCCGCTTTCTTAATATAATAATCACTTTTAAGATGTTCACTGTCAATACTTGGTGGAAAGGGATTATAATAAAAATAATAACACATTTTTAGTACTTTTTCCACATGAGATTTATTTCATCAGGACATCAGACCGGGTTCTATTATTATTAGCGACTCTTGGCGTGCTTACTACAGAGTCAGTTTGCACTTTAATCATCAGACGGTAAACCACAGTTTTCACTTTGTCGACCCAGCAACACAGGCTCACACGCAGAATGTGGAGCGAATGTGGGGCTCAGCCAAGTGGGGAAACCAGCGGCGTAGGGGGACTCATCGACATTTCTTGGATTCATATCTGTATGAGTTTATGTGGAGGACGAGATTACATCAACGGGATCCGTTCTCCGCTATTCTCGAAGACATTGCCGAATATTAGGAATCACACAATAACTCAACCGTGAGTTAGGGCGTCGGAAGATCCTGACTGCTAATATTTAATTGTTTAAGGAAAGTTTTTCCTTTGATTTTTATGAACATTGAATTTTTAGTAAATAGTTAAGCCAATGAAGCCTTACATGTCTGTGTTTCAATAAATCTACTGTCATTTTTCCATCTTGTCACTTTCCAAATATCCTCAATACTATGCTTGCTTAGATGTTATAAATTGCCGTCGACCGAACATATGAAGTTTGGTTAAATAATATGTATAATAATATTTTGACCTGTATAAAATGAAAACTGCAAATTGAGATGAGAAGCGGCAAAATATCGCATCGCAGTCTTCTTAAAAACACGTGTTAAATAACAACAAAAATAAAAAAACTTTATATTCATTCGAAACTATAACATAATGTCACGTATAATAAGGTCTAAAATAGCTTCAACGCAACATCAGATTTGTATTCATTTGAAACTATAACATAATGTCACGTACAATAAGGTCTAAAATAGCGTCCACGTAAGATCGAAAAAAATGTGTATGTGGTAGTGCTAGAGTTATGGAATGAGGTATGAGGGGGATTTTTTAGGTAAGGCAATTAGTACGTTAAGACAGACGCGTTTTTGAAATGTATGCATGATGTATGCTTATTACGAAAGTACCAATTTTTTCTTTTTTTAACTCTTCGATGTCTATTTTTTACATTTTTTTTTATAAAATTATTTTTTTCTTAGAATATTATATGTGCATATTATATACATAATACCATATCATGAAATAATCTCATACAATGTCAGAAATCGTGAAATTACATGAAACACGCCGAAAATCGAACGACGATTTTAAAATGCTCATAAGGGCGCGCTTCGGGTATCACACGTATTTGCGTGAGCGCCGAAATTGGAACACTTTTTTTTACACGTATTCGTGTGAATGCCGGGGAAGCGGTTAAATGCATGTCATCCATTCAATTCTAGCATTTTTAACGGTGCATTTAGAAATCAATCAATTTCTGAAGAAGTATACAACAGTCACTTACATCTTTGCTTAAACGAAGAAGCGAAATGTGGAAATTGTACAAAAAATACGTTTTATTTATTTAAGTTCTAATACAATTAATTTCTATCCTTTTTTATGTTATAACATTGTAAGAATTAGAATGAATGCGTACCTTATTAATAAATTAAACTTACTACAGTGGGTCTGAAGATGCTTCTCAAATAATCGAAATATGTGTCACTCCCTGTAATAGAATATGTGGACTATCAAAGTTATGAAACCGAATTTAATTTTGATGATAAACATATAAAAAGATTTAAAGACTTAGTTCGTATTGCAACTCCCTCCCGCTCATCGAAACGATCTCTAAATTTGTTTAATTTCGACAAGAATTTGATCACAAAATGGCGGATCATGGAGCACATGGCTCATGTTTGCTTGTAGAAAGAGTGAAGAATACCTCACACTCCGTTCATCATCGTCTTGGAGAAACTAGGCAACAGCCTAGCACCTGTTGTCAGGACCGATAAGCTAAATAACCTGTATGCTCCAAAAAAACTCGTCAATACAATGGACACTTTCTTGTACGCCATCTCTCTTCCTGTTTCAGGAATTTCTTCAACAGAGGTGGCAGCCGATAACAACATTTACAGATTAGAGTGATTATACCAAGAGTCGCCAATCTTTGTATGCCTACCGCCCAATTTTGGTTATTTTTCATGGTAAAAAGCTCTTAATTTAGGAGATTTGAAAAAACATGCTTTAAAACCAACGTTTTACTGCAAGAAAAAAAGAGTTCGTGTACATATGTGCATTGAAAAAAACAATAAATTTTAAAAATATAATTCAAAAATGAATGAGAACCTTGAGCCTGGTGCTGTGAGAAATTGTGTAGCAAAATGTTGAAAGATTTTGGAGTAAAAGCAAAAATCGCCCACTGCCCACCACGGAAGCCTTTAAAGACCAGGTTAACGACCCGTGGATTAGACCAATGGTAGGAAAACATTTCAGCATAGAAAGACGTTTGATTCTTTGTATTCAAGATAAATCAATAAAATATATGTACTTATAAATAATTGAAAACAATTATAACTTTGGATTTATTCAACCACACTTGAACTACTAATCGCAACGGTCCCCCCCTTGGACTCCAGAATGATTTCCTACTTTTACTGATTTATGGATGCTTCCAGAGCATATTTCAAAATATAAGTACCTAGTATCTAATCATAATTGATAAATAGCAAACCGAAAAAGAAAAGTTTTTTTCATTCGTTAGCACACGCGCTAGCCGGGATTTTTTTTAATAAATACAATAACAACAAGCGGACTTGTACATATTTACATGTACGCTCTAAAGACCAAGAGACCTAAGTGACATTTATATAAGAGCTATGTATGTAGATTTCTAGAATATTATTAATTTCGCTTACACTTAACGTTTAGTGAGGGATTAGTAGTTCTTTCCAGCGCAGCTCTTAAACATACGGAGGATGTATTTTTTGCACAAATATATTTTATGCACTTCCTTTTACTCTGTCACCGGCCGCCACTGAGTCATTTAGTCATTAAATCCAAAATAAAAACTATGAAAAATTATCCGTTTTGCTTCTTTGCAAACATGAATATGAATAATGAATCACAATGACTTTTATTTTATTCATTGCAATGACCCATCTGACAATCGTTACTGCAACTACAAAACAGTAGAGTTGAATTTATTTTTCCCCATGTCTACTCCCAACGTGGAGCATATGGACTCTTCGCGGAGTTTATCTCAACATATGTTTTTCTACGAGATCTGCTTGTTACTCAGTTTATCAACCTTCATTTTTGGAAGAGAGTAGGGATTGAAAGGATACGAAGATTAGGACAGGACTAATGGTTGGCTAATCACTTTCGCAACGCTTCACTTATTGGGAATTGAAAGGTGGGATTTTTAACAGCACAAACACCCATCGTCTTCTAACAAAATCTACTCGCACCAGGACTCGAAACAATTCGGCCCGTCACGGAAGCCAATGACATTGACCACTGCACCACGAGCTGGGCTAAAATCGCTCTCGCCAATCGGCTAGAATCGGATACGGTTGAAGAAAACATAAATTTATTTAAAAAGTTGTTATTAATTTAATAACAAAACAATACAGAATCATAATTCTAAATACACCCAAACCTTTTTTGTGCGGTAGATGCGTTCCGCGACAATTCACATAAAAAAAATATCACTTAATATAGAAACATAAGATATACAAGGACGCAGGTGTCAAGGTCACATTGTAATAAACAGGTGAAACACTGGATTTTGCACGTACAGTATGTGAAAAACGCGCTGCTTATTATATTATATCATCTGTACGTTTATATAGTCCCAAATATTTATTTAAAAATATATATTTAAAAAAAAACGCATATCTTTGAAATCGCATAAAAGAAGCTGTTTTGTAGTTAATTCGGCTTACTTCTGCTTACGTATTGACTACATTTTTTAACATAACAAAAATACGATAAATTATATTTAACGTTTTCAATGTATAAATCAATAATTCCACATATTTTCGTTATAGTCCCAAAAATATATTTAAAAAAAGAAAATTGTTTTAACATAAAAACAGCATAACTTTGAAATCGAACGAAAAGAGGTTTGAGTGTACATTGATTGATTAACACTGGAAGAGAGAATTCAATGTTTATTATATTAAATTTAAGATTCACAAATTGTTGCATACGCTCTTTTGGTTCAGCAACTAGTCTAGAAATCTAGAAGCCCAGAAATTACAAATCATTGAGCGGATAGAGTTTTTGCGCGTTCTAGTTTTTTTGGCATGTTGTTGTTCTTTTGCTCGCGTGGCCAAAGTTTGACAGCCTTTTAAATGTTTTGGTCTGGCAAACAAAATACCTCATGCTTCGTGCAATTGCACCGAAAAGTTACATCAGCCGTTCAATTAAAGTAACTTGATCGAGTGGTATACCATGCCAGTGGCGTATTAACCCATAAACGCAAGAGGCGCGCGCTTGAGGCGTCCAAATCAAAATATCAGGGCTGTGGAGTTGGTATAAATAATTACGACTCCGACTCCGACTCCAGCATTTACCAAAAACACGACGCCGATTAAAAAAAGTTTAATTTCGTCATGTTTTTTTTCTACCTCACATATTTATGTGTATTCAATTATATATCAACCAACCAATCCTGCCAATAGCAAAATTTGACATAATATAGACAAAAAAAAATCTTTTCAAAATTTCCGACTTCGACTTCGACTCCGACCAAAACGCAGCGATGACTCCGACTCCGACTCCACAGCCCTGGAAATTATCGTTGACACGTGTATTTTGTTAGAATATATGTAAATATATAAAGATGTCACCCCAAAATCACTTTTAATAGCAGTAATATCGATTGAACTATGGGTAATAAATCATGAAGTACGATGCTCGGGTGAGCTAGGTTATCATTCTAAATTTTTTCTAGTAAACTGCGGGGAATACCGTACATTAGTGGAATCG
The DNA here is from genome assembly GCA_028554975.1 of Himalopsyche kuldschensis. Taxonomy (NCBI): domain Eukaryota; kingdom Metazoa; phylum Arthropoda; class Insecta; order Trichoptera; family Rhyacophilidae; genus Himalopsyche; species Himalopsyche kuldschensis. The sequence goes on along the minus strand of JAHFWI010000010.1, from coordinate 18,271,497 downwards.
TAATATATTAAAAATAATAACTCATTTTTAGTATGTACTTATTCCATATTAGATTTATTGTATCTGGACCGGTTTCGACTGATCATCTGTTAACGCTCACCATAAGCGAAACCAGTCCTGATCCAATTAATCTAATGTAGAATAAGTACTAAAAATGTGTTATTATTTTTACTATACCGTACATTGTAAAAATTAAAATTTGTAGAAACGGCTTAACGTTACAGAAAAGTATTTTTTTAATAATTCGAAAAAGCGGGCCTCCAAAGTTATATTTCACCTGGGGCATCACACGCGTTAAGTTCGCTAATGTACCATGCTAAACAAGACTAGGTACTTTAAGATTCTAAGCTTGATGGCTCATTAATAATCAAGATCGCTTGTTATAAATATAGATTTGAAAAAGAAAAACTATTTTTGAACCATTTTCAGTGATTACTGACTATTTCTCATTTACTAAACATCTCTTATACTTATGTGTTGTTTTAAAGGAAGTAACGTATTGAACTATCTTTGTACCCACTTCTCCTATTAATATGTCTCTTTGGCACATAACATATCATTTTGTATCTGGTGGCATTAATAACTCAAAGCCGGCTAAAATCGAGTAAAATTTCTTTTATCCTAAGTCAACCTCTCTTTTTTTTTTAGAGAATAAGTGTGACGCCTCAGTGGTAGCGTTTTTTTACAGCGTAGCGTACATCGCAGCAGAAACACAGACAGGTGACCTCATTGGCTCACTCTCGCCACCGCCCCTTTTTTCACCAATGAGATCACCTGAATTTGTGTATCACGTGTTTTTCCGCTGAATTGTACGCTGCTTCACACTAACCCCGTGTCTTAGGTAGGCGAGACGAAGCGCTGCGGTGCGCTGCGGTGACGTGTAAAAACCAATTAATTTTAAACGTAGCGGACTAAAGGTCGTATGTGCCATCGCTCGGCCAGACGCAATTAACGCTCTGGTGAGCTTGGACCGTTTGATATTTTCAAGCGATTCGCGCGCGCCATGAGTCAGGCACTTGAGGCAACTTACGACATATGCCGTCCTGACCGGATCGCGTCGCCCACATATGACACTTGCTTGGGCGAGGACCGTTTGATATTTTGAAACTCTGCCGCTTTTAAAGCGCGCCGGATCGCTTCGCCCACCTAAGACTACCCGTAAGCCCTCAGTGGCAGCGTTTTTTCACATCTAAGGGTACAGTGCAGCAGGCACACAAATTAAGGGGCTCTCATTGGCTCGCTCCTTAATTTTGCCAATGAGGCCACTGCTATTTGAAATGTGCGCAGCGCTGTAAAAAAAAAAACGCTAACACTCAGGCCATACACTCACACCAAGGATATGACTGGGACAAGACGAGAAGTTTACTATTCTATTCTTTCTTTTCTCTCGATACGCTCAACTTTTGAGATCGGGTGAAATTTGGACATCGCGAATATCCACAAATAAAATAATGTCTCTTAAGATTCAAACACGTGAGCTCGGCAACCAACGACGTCGGCATTAACCCCTCGGCCAATACTTTACACATCTTTCAATATCAAGGCTAAAGAGAGGACGACAAATGAAAGTGTTCCATGGTCAGAAATACCCGAAAAGTAAACCAGGATAATTAGCAATATAAACAATTATAAAAGCGTAAAAACTTCATGGTCAAATAAATATGATATTCAAGCCAATCTCATTACTTGAAAACTTTGTATGTAAATACATATTTCGGTTACATAAAATGTCTTTCTTTAAGGTTAATTTACATTTTAACGACGTTAAAAAGTAAATAGCATTGACTACCAATCACATTTTTGAATACGTAATATGTTTTTTTTACATATAATATACAATATTTAAACAGGCATTAAAAGCATTACAAAAATACACAAGCACCTGAGTAACATATAAATAATTGCACATTTCCTTGAAATCATAAATAGAATAATTTATTCACTTGCCGAATATGTTAATGTTTCAAATAAGCCGACAGTTTTTTTATATGTAAATTTATTTATAGAGATATATATTCTACCCGTTTTGTCACCGACGACTCTGGTTTCGCATTTCAGCATCTACATGCATTCGGCTGTGGGTTGAGCACTTGGAAAGCCCCAGGCGCAATATAATTTTGGTTGTCCTCTTTTTTTTACTATAAAAAAGCGTCGCATTATTTATACGAGATTAGACAAGTCACAGATATTTTTGTATTTATGTGATGGAGAGTATGGCTGGAACAATGTACGGTATTCCCCGCAGTCCGCAGTTCACTAGAAACAATTCAGAATTTCTCGCCACAAAATATAAACGATTTAAATTTGATATTGAAATTCCATCAAGCACTTTCAGTCGAAAGCTTACATTATTTATATCGTTATAAAGTCAAATTTTTGTTTTCAATAATTATAAAATACTAGTATTGCTACCCGGCGTCGCTCGGACTAAGCGACCAATAATTATTTAATGTTATATCATTCGACATAATTATATCACAAAATCTAACATCAAAAATAGAGTTAAAATAAAATCACAAACTTTATTTAATTTGATGACAGCCCCATTCTCGCCCAATTAAAATGTCCAAATTCAAGGAAAAAATCTAATTTGTCAAAGTAATGTCAAATAATACCTTCACGTAAATAATAAACATTATTATATTAATAAAAGCTGGGAAAAGTTCAGTAGAAAACTAATTTATTACATTTTGACTAAATGTCTTCGCCGATAAAAATCCAAACATATTTTCTTTCATATTCGTTTTTATGGCAACTTGCAACAACAATGCAAAAGGGAATTACAGACATACATACATACGCCGTTTCGGTTTTATATATAAGATTTTAGTAAAATAACATGTCGTTTCTATTGCAAAATTATATATCGGCGAAAAATGCGTTTTCGACTTTGTATTAATAGCACTGCAAAAATAGCCCTTACACATATTTCACACACAACTTACACAAGTTAATGTAAGGCCTCAGTGCGAGCGTTCGGCGCTGCGACTGGCGTAGCGTATACGTATCGCCGCACGCGCGCTCTGATGGTAACGGAGAGAAATATTAGTGACGTGCTATTTAAATACTATGGCGACAAATTTTTTTTTTGGGTTCATTTCGAAACTATGTATGTTTTTGTAGATAGGCCCTTGTGATTCTAACCTTTCGACTGTTGTGCATAATTGTTTTGGTTTGGTGTGCCGACAAGTTTTACATCGAGGGCATTGCATTTAAAATCTGGCTACGTGATATTTCCCTTCTGGCTTGAACTATTGCGACGTACCTATGATGTACTCTGGTGATGTCTTGTTGATATACCGACACAGACATATTTTACGACTTGACCTAGTGCAGTGATAGTTAATTAAATGCACTCAGTGGCAGCGGGACAGATTGACAGATAGGAGAAAAGATTCTAAGAAATACGGTCTGTGTATAGTAAAAATAGGCCTTAGTAAACTGACTTCTCAACTGATTCGCGCCCTCCTGTCGGCAGTGATGGAAGGGAATGCCAACAAATAAAATTTAAAGGGATTGGTCCCTCTTTGATTTGGTATTTTTTTTAATGGTTGATATTTTTCATACTTCTATCTATTAATGAATAATATATTTCAGTTATTTATCCATTCGGTTGTCTATCCATATTATATCACACCAGAGTGGGCGTTTGCTCACCAAAATCATCTGAAGACTCTCCAGGTTGTTCAGAGTAAATCATTGAAGCAAATATGTGATGCTTCATGGTTCGTGCACGGATCGCTGTTACACAGAGGTGAAACCTGTCCTGTAAGAATATTATTTATTTCTAAAAATTCTAGACTATTCATCTTTAAACCTTTTATTTACTCGGTACTAGTCTGATTGAAATTATGGTCGCAGAATTATGACGAGAAGGCATCAGAGAGCCGATATAGGCCGAGAGCTATTCTTCTCGATGACCCTCCCTAGGTAGAGACGCAATAGTAAACTTATTTTCAAATTTTAGCGATCGCGCCCTCCTGTCGGCAGCGATGGGAAGGGAATGCCAACAAATAAAATTTAAGAGCTTTAAACATTTAGAGTCGAAGGAGACTCGAAGAACTTTGGCGCTGACACGCCTTAGAACTTGATGCCTCGTCAATTGAGATCCAAATTTTTTTTTTTACATATAATGTACGAAGGTATTGCTTTCGTTCAAATGCGATCTGATATTTAATTGAGATTTAAAATATTCGTGGTTAAAAATATTCAAGCATATCATAGCAATTGTTGGGATATTTTTTAAATTTCACATTATTTAATAATTACATAGTTTATGATTGATAAATAAATCAATCCCGAAAATTTCGGGATCATTTTTGTAATCCCGGGGCTATCAGGTATTGAAAAACTTCGGCATCCCGGTATTGGAAACCCTACTAAGAAAAATACTGTTCACCTTGCTTCTTGAAATGAAAAAAACAGAACGGTACAATAAAATATTTGTGTTCCTTGATGCATCTATTTTTGTGAGCAAAGTAGGATAACAAAGACCTAACTACAAAAAAATATGTTTTGAACTAACTTACGAAAAATTCGGGCCCGTCATATTCGGTAAATGTCACCTTACACATAAAGTACACAATGGCATATTAAGGTAAATGTACTAGTAGTTGACCATTTACCAGTAGTTGACCTTTTGAGAATAAAATGGCCCAAAATAATAAATACAGATGCGGGATTGCTCTAAATTGTAGTTCAGACAAGTCTGTGGTCGGAATAAGCCACTAAACACATCACAATATAGCCAATGGAGTGCCAGGGTGGCCATTTGAAAACAACACCTAGTGAGGAAAGTGTATTATTTTAAATTTCTTAAGTGATCAATCTAGAAACGGTGTTTACCTTGTTCCTGAACCACCCATTGCTACTTGATTCAACCAAGAGTGGTGTGACAAAAAGCCCTGAGGTAACTCTGACAGAAAGTTTACTATAAAGCCCCCTGATTAGACATGGTCAACCACTGAAACAGGAATATGGCCTTAAATAATTTAACACATCTTTTTTTAAACAGGCCCTTTCGTAATTTTTGTTACATAATATTAATTAAGACATATGATCCAATATGAGTATACTTGCTTTGCCATCATTCTGTACAATGGTAAACCTAAATCGTTATTTTTTCAGCTACTGGTACATTTACCTTAGTTCTTAATTTTGTCTCACTTTTATATGCATACATTAAAATTGCATAACGTTATTTCTGTTTAAAGTTATGAATGAACATGTTCGTTTGAGAAATAAATTGTAGAAAAAAATCTGCTTAATTAGTCAAATTCCATGACAGTAAAATATTTATTTTGGCTTATCTCAAAACACCTTACACCTTGACACCTTAAATTAAATACAATTTATTTATCTTTTACTATGCTTATTATATAGTTATAACGATGAGAGAAAAATTGTTTACACATTTGAAAGCCACTGGCTGCAATAAATAATATTATCATTTACCTAATATATAATTATTATTAATAAATTATGTTCCACAGCGAAACGCAATTTAATACACATTGATAATAGAGGAATTTTATTGACAATTTGAATTCATTGACCGATAAATTCTGCGACAAAATGATATACCATTTCAATTCATACATTCCGTACATTCCGTACATCCCATTCTATCATGATTAATTATGAACTACCATGTCCATGTCAAAGATACAAATAGATTTACTCAATATGGGATGTCGTTATAGAAATTATAATTAACTATACATCGTGACAAACCATTTTTTAATCACAATGTTTGAACGCCTCCGCGCACTCGTCCCAGGTTGGCGCGCACTCTAATAGGTGATGAATTCAATGACTTGATCAATGATTATTGTTTAATATATCTTAAATACAGAATAGAAGAAAAAAGACTGGACTTACAAGAGAAGCATACATTATAAAACATATCAATAACATTTACTTTTAACACTTAGCAATCTTAAGGCCAGACATAGTGACCTGAAGGATTCTAGTAGTAGACTCTGGGGCCCCAACCTTTTTAGACCCTTTTTATAAAGGCCAGCCCGCAGGTATAGGTTTACAAAAAAATCATCTATTTCTCACGCCTGCATGCAAATTCCCCTCAAAAAATATTTTGGGAAGCCGTAGCTTGGACATTGCTCGAGCCTAATAATTAATATGACCGTATTTAAGCGGGTGCATGATGGAATTATTGAACTTTTAGATGCTGGATAAACTTCAACATTTTATCATTTATATCTACCGCTATGTAGATATATTCTTAGAAAAATAGATGCATTATTTTAGTTGTTGTCGTATTTTTCATGTTGTAATAATTTTGGGACAGTCAATTGTAATCTCGCTTTCGCGAAGGTTCTCGAGGACCACTCCCACGTATTGTGACCATATTGTTTCGTGTTGTGGAACTATTATATTTTTTAACGCCGCGATATTGATCTCAGTGATTGATAGTTATAAAAATAGTGATTTTAATATACTTTTGTATATATTTAAATAGCCATCATGGAAAACAGTAAAAATAATGAAAGTTTTACTTCCAATTACAATTGTAAAACGAACAGTGATTATATCGATAGTAGTGATGATGAGGACCTTTTTTACGTTTGATAACGTTGATTGTGATAGTAACAATGGTGAACGTGTACGTTCATGTGTAGATACCGCATTCATTCGAAATTGCGAAGAATTGCCAGAAATTATCGGGAATCATTCAAATTATTCAGACAGTGATAGTGAAAATAGTGACGAAGAATGTTTACTCGGGGGTGTCGGTAATATTCAAAGTGATACAGATAGTGGAAGCGATATTATTCCACCCAAAAGAAGAAGGTGCGTTATTTTCATCGAAGATAATGACGAAGGAGATATGGTAATTTCGCAAAATATTATACCTCCTACACCTATCAATCTGACACTGCCTAGATCTTCTGATTCAGAAAAAATTGGCTTTTATTGTCGTCTTATACTTCACAACAAGAAATAAATTTTTCTATTGGAAATAGAATAGTTGGGCCAAATGTCCCGGCAAATTGTTTGGAGCCTATCGACTACTTAACGCTTTTTTTACAAAATCGCTAATAAGTAACATCGTTGATGAAACGAACAAATATGCAAATGATAAACATAAAAGAAGTAATCCTGAAAAAAAAAAGAATTAAAAGAGGTGGAATCGAAGAAGAAATCCTCAAGCCAGAAGTAGTTATTAATTATACAAGACATATGGGAGGTGTTGATAGAGCGGACCAATATACTTCGTCGTATTGTTTCCTTCGAAAAACATTAAAATGGTGGCGCAAGCTTTTTTGGGGTTAGAAGTTTCAGTGGTGAATTCATACATTTTGTACAAACAGAAGACGATTAAAAGCTTGTTGGTAATTGTAGACAAGTTTTTAATGTTAACAAAGGTAGGCAGTCGGTAGATCCGGAGCAGCGGCTAAGCCATGTCAATCTACACGTGATAATGCCTAATGCGCAGAAAAGTATAGAGATTGCGTCGTTTGCGGTTCTGATAGACGAGGAGGTAAAAGAAAAAGAACAATCTATTACTGCAAGACTTGTGATACAAAGCCGGCACTCCATGTGGGAAAATGTTTCGAAAAATACCATACTGTTAAAAACTATAGAATCTAGTGATAGTGATATGTATATATTATAATACCATTGCACCGAATCGTTAGCTTTTTAATGTGATAGGAATGCCCTAAATAAAATGTTGTTATATAACACTTCGACTTATAAACACCGTGTAGTATGTTTGTGAAGCTGCTCATCTATGACATGCCCTATGGGCTGATCTATAGCCATTGTTTCGTGACCCTGAGGCGGAATTTTCAAGTAAGTAACCAATACAAAAAGGTACAATTTACAACACCTAAAACATTAGCCAATAAATTGTCCAACAGATTAGGTAGTAAACTGGTCAGTGGGTGCCTTTAGAAAACAAGACAAGACGATTAGAAAGAAACCTTTACATGGATATGCAATCGATTGTTTGTATATATTTACTATATTTTACAAAATTATTAAACGGCAATCAATATAAATGATGCAAACAAAACATATTGAAGCCATACGTATTATTTTTAGTTACCTGATGTGTAATTTAAAGAATATTTTTATCGCAATGTACCAACCATCCGATGGTCATACGAATGATCAGATAGAGTGTCCCAAACGTAACGAACTAAAATTATTATTTTTACTAAAAAAAATCTTTTGTAGTTTTAATTAATCATGAACTTCATCCAACCCAGTTGATGACTATCACTCACTTGACCGACACTTTTTTTTTTTTTTGTAAATTCAACATTTTTTTTAGTCAGAGTAGCCTACCAGACATGAGAAAATTTAGTCAGAGTGGAGAAGGTTAAAACTATGTCCGCACCATATGTGGAGCATAATAATTCCAACTGAAGTTTCTCGATGATTGAAATTAAATCCGCACATTTGTTGGATTGGCATGCTCAGATTTTGAATTTCCCGCACAGACGCTTAGAGCATAGTTTCCCAACCTTTTTCGGATGGTGAACCCTTTTTATAAAAGCCATTTGACCCGCAACCCCCAAGGCATTTTCATAAGGTAGTCAAAAAAATCATCGAAAATATTTACATTAAATTGGATATTTTTTAGGTTTACTGCATAAGTTGGTGACCCCTCAAAAAACCCGTCGTGACCCATGTGTTGGGAAGCCGTAGCTTAGACATTGCTCGAGCCTAATAATTAATATGACCGTATTTAAGTATTACTTCCTGAGGGTGCATGATGGAATTTCAATATAAAATTTGAATTGTTTGAACTTTTTACTTTTCATTGAGTTTTGTCGCCAACGACCCGGGTTTCGCCTTTCGGCATCTTCAGGCATTCCAAGTGCACGGATGTACGAACTGACATCCGTCCATCCGTGCAAGTGGAAACCAGGGTCGTTGGCAAAAACTCATGGAAAAGTAAAAAGTTCAAACAATTTAAATTTGATGACCGTATTTGTTTGAATATTGCACGTCCTCGACTTTATGTTATACAACCTTTATTTTAAAGAAGTAGGGAAAATAACTACACCAAATTTAAGAAAAATATTAATTTAATAATATCCATTAGATGGCTCAAGAATTTATTTGGCTAAAATTTCAATTAGCTCTCTGTTGTATGGATTTTAACTTCCATTGTTTGAAAGTGCGCTTGTAGTAACAACAAATAAAATATCATTATTCATTTAATTAATTAATTGAGATTAGCGAATGAATTATCTGGCACTTGATTGATTAACTTCAGTTAATTATAGTTAATTATAAATCAACAATATTACTAAATGCCAACTGAAAAAACAATAAAGTATCCCCTTTAAGATAAGGTGGCATGACGTAGATGATTAAATATGTGCTTCAATATTTACTATCCATTTCATTTTGTTTGTTATACTTTGTCTAATCGTTTAGAATTTTTATACCAGGACTGTGGAGTCGGAGTCGTGAAGTCTGATTTTTGGCCGGAGTCGGAGTCGTCGCGGCGTTTTGGCCGGATTTGGCGGAAAATTTTGAACACATTTTGAAAAACTTCACAGGGCTGTGGAGTCGGAGTTGGAGTCGTGGAGTTGGAAATTTTGGCCGTAGTCGGAGTAGTCGCGGGGCTTTGGCCGGAGTCGTACTCGGAGTCGGAATTTTTTAAAAGCAAACTTTTTATTGACGTGACAACGTCTTATAAATCGATGAACGCCCGCTGCACGCACGAAAAAACATGACTCATTGTCCCGTTTGTCGCGTTACGCGTAAGCGTGCGAGCGAGAGCGCGGATAAGCGATAGAGAGGCACGATCGGCCTACCGTTCGGATTGTGCCGCATCTATCTCTCTTCCACTCGATTGGTCGATGCGTCTGAGTAGAAAAGAGTCAGCGGCAGCACACAACTTATACACCTACAATACCTACACGTGATCTGTTTACAACTGTTTATAAAGTGAAGTGAAATGTTAATGTGGTTTTCATTGTTTATATTACAACAACAATTGCGGCAATAAAGGTAATTAATTCTTGATTGATTTGACTTTTTCGAGACACATTACAGTTGAAACACTCCCATTCATTTCCTACTTTTCCTATCACCGACCTATCTTTAACAGAATAACACATATTGGAAGACGTCAAATATCACACATGTATAAAAGTTGTAAATAAATTGCTAAAAGCACATTGTTACTTGTAAATAAACTGTTCATCAAAGTAATAAACATATTTGAATTAATGAGTGCGAATAAAATATATCAATAAAAAATTGTAGATTTCATTTCACTCCTTCTTCGTATCCATACAAAATAATGATTCCATTTTATTGATAAAAGTATGCAATCATTTCATCAATGTTTTCTTATGACGTTGTCACGTTAAACTATCGTCCGTAAACCGACTTTACAGACAACCATTTTTTTTGCATATAATATGTAAAATTTGGCTATTGGCCGGATTGGTTGTTTCATATATAATTCAATACACATTAATAGGAAACGTAGGAAAAAATGTGAAGAAATATTTTTTTTTTTAGTCGAAATAGGAGTCGGAGTCGTGTTTTTGGTAAATGCTGGAGTCGGAGTCGGAGACGTACTTCTTTTTAAAGTCTCCACAGCCCTGGTTTATACAGATAGAAAGAGTCGTTTAACGTACACGTAGAAAATAATTTATTCCATATAAGAAGACAAATCATTACTTTTTAGGAGAGCTAAAAGAGTGAAAAGGCAGTCTGTGCAATTTTTTTGTGAATCTAACTAGCCTCATATTTAACCTGGAATCACCAAAATGTTACTGACGTAACGTTTTTGGCGTGAGAAGGATGGTACATTTTTATTTTTTTTGACCATGTCCGCTTCGAACTTGTAGCATATGGACTCCTCACGGAGTTTATCTCGACAGATATTTTACTACGAGAACTACTCAACCTATCATTTTCGAAGAGATTAGGGATGGAAATGAAACGAGGACTAGTGATCAGCTAACCGCTGTCACTATGCGTCGCTCTCTGGGAGCGGAAAGGTTGTAAAGGGATTTTCAACAACACAAAAACCCATGCCTTTGAACAGATTTATCGACTGAAAAATCCGCTAGTACCGGGAATCGTAACCCGGGCGGTCCAGAACGCAAGCCAACAACGTTGACACTGCGCCACGGACCGGACATTACCATGCGGTGTATATGTTACAGTGAAACTGTATTCTCAGTGAAAATATATTCTTCTGCAAGCTGTCATTGAAATTAAATTTGACCGCCCTTTCTTCAGCCTAATGTTCATCTGTGTTTTTCTTTGGTTCCCTTTTTATGAATGGGGACTACTTGGTGATTTTGTTTCATTGAAGTAAACTAAAATTTTAGGCCGGCAAATCATCGACTTGGGCCAATAATTTCAATGATCGTGACCAGTGAAATCATGTTGTCATACAAATCTATTACTTGATACATTTTCACTGAGAATACAGTTTCACTGTTACATATACATACACCATTTTCCACCTAAAAAGTCAATTTCGGCCGAAATGTCAGTTAGAACCTTTTAAAAGTAAGATAACGAAGAGTCATCTGTAGACGCGCAAATTGCTTAGAGACTAATTTGTTTGTTTACCGCGGTCAACACACAGTATCTGCATTGTATTGACATTTTAAGCCGAATTGATTGCATGTCAACAAATGCGTCTCGCATTACGTACAATACTTGACTTGATAAGAGAGATATGCCAGTGATTCTCAAAACGTGATGCCAAAAAAGCTTTCAGCTGTCTTTGAAGAAAAACATAAAAGGGCTAGCCACCCACAAAAATTAAGCATCGTGAATTTCAGAACCAGAACCAGTCATGCCACTGGGAAGAGCTTTAGTGATTTTTAACGAAATTCTTTCGGATGTCGCCATATTTCAAATGGACGTGAGTGAGTTCAGACGAGTACTATTTTTGGTACTTCGTTGTTTTATTCCAGGCGGCTAAACACGAAAAAATATCACTGAACCTAAAGGTTGCCTAAACCTTCGCTATCCATATGAAACGACACATAAATCATCAAATTAATGGCCGAATACTTGTATGTGTGTATACGTGTATTTTTTAATGTATTCCAGATAATTTAATCTTACGCCTTGCCCCTAGCAGCCAGCGCTTCTCAATCATCGTGATGTTGACGCTCGATAAACTGCCAAAATTCAGCAATACCTTCTGATAGCAATAAATTACCACATAAATCTCTTCTGGCTGATCCCCACATTCTCTCTACTTGCTGGGTGTTTGCAAGTGTATCGGGGCTTATAAAATTATAGTAAGTGTAAAAAATGAGCACTGATCTCCGAGTATGCACTCCAGGAACCGCTACCTACTCAGCAACCATCAGCAAAGAACACTTGGCAAACCCAGCGTGTCCTGACCTCAAATGAAGGCGTCATTAAATGTCCATTACTACACATAATCTCCCGCGGAATAATATTACGTCGCGCACTTCCCCGAATTTTTTTAATAGTTTTACATGCTTTGGGTGTTCTTATGCAACTGGCTGCAAGGATTGAATTCTTTGTTTTTATTTCAAAAATCGTCAATTGACGCCTCCCGTCCCATGTTTATGAGGGTGCAGCGACAGGCAACCTGTAGGTTCAGTGATATTTTTTCGTGTTTAGCCGCCTGGCATAAAACAACGAAGTACCATTTTTTTTCTTTCACTCTTATATCTGTAAACAAATGATCTTTTCTTTCAATTTTTTCGTCTTTTTTCACATTGCAAAAGCAATAAACTAATAATTTGTAAATTTTGCAATGAACATTTATAAATAAATAAATACATTAATTCTGGAATAAGCAATTGGTACTTCTTATCAAGTGGTAAATCGGGGTTTCAACGATGTTGAATAAAGTGGCAAAATTACAATGGGTGTTATCTTGCATCTCATGTGCCGGCTGCTCTCGCGCACAATCAGCACACGCACAGTGCGCATACGATACACACAAATTTTTGATAGTGTGCGAGAGAAAAATTAGAAATTTCCAACTATTCATGTATTTAGCCAGTAGCTGCCATACGTATGTGTATATAAAATATTCATTAATTTTATGCAGGGCTGTGGAGTCGTTGAAAAAAATTACGACTCGAACTCCGACCTGACCGAGGAGTAACCGTTGCTCCCAACCTGAAACTATGTGACCTCGAGTATGCCAACGATGCTGTCATCTTTGACAAATCAGTTGAGGGTATTCAGGAAACAATGGATAAACTGCAGAGCAACTCGTATCGCGTTGGCCTCAAAGTCAACGCGAGTAAAACCAATGTGCTCTGCAACAGCGCCTGTCTAGATCCAGACTACTTTACAAACAATGAACAGACGAAATAAAATACCGTGAAAAAAGGTGCCGAAACGCCGTTCCACCGCGTTAAATAGAAAAAAGGTTTGTATATAAGTATGTAGATGTATGGTGTTGTGAAAATCCTAACTTTTGCATAGATTTTTAGAGAAATTGGATAGTAAAAAGTATTTTGGCTGATTTCGATAGATGTCTTTATACGCAACTGCTTTTTTAGCATATTTTTACTAATAAATTCCATTTTCTTGGCCCCTGGACTGGTATACTAGGTGTTTCAGTCTGAACTGTTGAAAGTTTAAGTGAATCTAATAGACGAATCGATCTGTGTCAGGAATCGATTGAATGTGAACGAATCTAAATGTGACTCTTTTGATTATTTAACTGTCATAATGTAACGGTGAGGTAGCCATCCCCTCCCTGTATTTGTATTTGTTTACATTTTGCGATAGTTTTGCTTTAAAAATGCATCTCTTATCGCTATATTGTATGCAATGTGAGTGCATTGACTTTCCAGGCTATATGATTTATTATCTTTTTCTTTGTTATAACCACACTCTGATATTTTTCTCGCGCCTACTTCCTGATAGAAATACGATATATGTTTGCACATACATATGTATACTCTGCGGTTAAATGTGTTTAGATCCGTATATGCTATCTATCCAGGGCGCCACAATATACCGCCGAATAAAGACAAGTAATGTCAACGCATTGCTACTCTTTTTCACGACCTTCTAGAAAAAGATGAATGGAAATTGTAGTAATGTGCATAATAAATCAATTTAACCCTTTATAGGGCAAATTGAATATTATGAAAATCGAATTTTGACGATATTTTAAAATATTTATCAACCATATAAAAAAAAAAAAAATGTATTTTGTGTCAGAAACATCAACATATTCATTGGTTAATAGTCCAGGGCTGTGGAGTCGTAAAAAAAATGTGACTCCGACTCCAACATTGACCAAAAACACGACTCCGAATAAAAAAAGTTTAATATCTACACTTTTTTCCTAATTTTCCTATTTATGTTTATTCAATTAAATAATTACCCTACCAATCCGGCCAATAGCCCAATTTGACATATTATATGCAAAAATAATAAAAAAAAAAACACAATTTTACGACTCCAGCCAAAAAGCCCCGACTCCACGACTCCGACTCCGACTCCACAGCCCTGCTTAATACATTGACTAATTTATATATTTTTTAAGTCAACTGTGCGACATTGAAGTTGGAGATTTTTCCACTAAAACGCGACTGACAATAACAGACGGATAATTTATGGGATTTTTTTTTATAAATGTATGTTTATTTGTATATGAAATGATTATAAAAATAGTTTTCTCTACAAATCGAAAAACAGCCTTCATAATTTAGGCCCAAATGCAATACGGTGCTCCAAAGCTGTTAGTTGCGCGCACAAACGGCCAATTGTTAATTTAAAGCAGGCATGGGCAACCTTTCTTAGGCCTTTAAGTCAAGGGCCGGATCAAAATATTAAACATAATAGAGTAATAATTAATTCAATAAAACACGTTGCTACTTCTCACATATTTTCTTTAAATATATAATGAACGATATAATATTAATATTATATGATGACAAAATTAAGGGTGAAGATTGGCCTTGTACTTCAATGAGGCGAAACACATGACACAATTAGTCGACACAATACGAGGACTAATCGAAATTATTTTTGATTTTATATTGAATTTAATTCATTCTACTGTTTGAACCAAAAGTACGTCCATACTCCTTCAAAGGTTAAGGACTACAAGAAACTCGTCAGGACGATGACCAACACCTAGAGACTCCAATTACTCGAGTATCGAGTAGTAATTTTTTTAAATACACGAGTATACTCGAGTAATTTCATATGTATCAAAATATAAATTATTAATTCAAATTTGTGTAAAGAATAGATGATAAATAAAGAAATAAGTTTATTTTACTTCAATTAATCAAACATATATTGCAAAAATAATAGAGAACTAAACGTCTCAAATTTCGAAGTTTTGTTTTGTAATTCCCGCAGTAGAAAAAAACTCTTTCTGTTGCTGTGGACGTCGGTGCTATAGTTAATAATGTATCAAATAGTGCATCATGTTTTTCTGTCCGCTGTTTAAATGATTCCAACTTTTTAGGATTTTAAATAAAATTTGGAAATTAGTGTTCATTTATAAATTTCGAGTATTACTCGAGTATTTCAAAATGTTCGAGTTCCGAGTACTTGAAAAATGGACGAGTATTCTCGAGTATCGAGTACTCGATACTCCAATTGGAGTCTCTAGTTGTGCTACTGAAGGTGCCTCTGATGGAATTTCAATATCAAAATTAAATCATTAGAATTTAGAGCATAGGTTGCCAAACTTAATTGACCCATGGCCTTCTTTTCAGACACAAAATTACACACGGCCCTCCTGGAAATTTCCTTGATGGCCCCATTCTTTGCTTCCCAGGATCCCCTACTCCCCTTCAGCTTCCTCCAGACCCCCTAGGTAGCCTGGAGGCTCACTTTGGGAACCTGTGATTTAGTGCTTTTCCATAAGTTTCGACTCGGGTTTCGCCTTTCATTTTATAATTAAATATTGTTTTATTTATACCTTCAAAATTATATTGCATCTAGGCCCTTGCAAAATCTTGATTCGTCACTGCAGCGTACCTCTGTTTTCAGAAAGAAGAAGGATCAGTCAAAAAATTGAACTCCTTACATAATTATGTATACATATCATAAAACCAGCATATTAGGATGAATATAAATGCCCAATATAGAAAATATGAAAATGTCAAATGTAAAAGAAAACTACATCTTCTATTCGACCAACTATTTTGCACAGCCCTGATGTTGAGTTCCGCATACATACACACAATCAATACTTACCTAGTTTAACCAAATATGAGAAGAAAATCGCATAAAAACAATCATTTTATTGATATCGGAAAATAGGGTACAGTGTAATAAAACAATAATGGCATAAAGAAATCAATTTATTTTCAAATGACAATAATATTTTTTATGATAACAAAAAAAACAAATAATGTTCATAAATGATACAGTTATAATAAAAGAATAACAATTTAATTTCCGACCAAAATTAGGATGTATTGATGTATTGATCTTTTGAAAGGAAAAGAGGCGAGCAAAAATAAGTACGCAATATCTATCCAACTCGTTAATCAGTCTACCCTTTATATTCGTAATACGTAATATATTACCTACTTCCATTCACCACAACTAGTTTTATTAATTGTGTAATTTAGGTTATTTTATTTCATATATTATAATATATTATTATTATTTTCTTATATCGAAGAGCACTTGGAAACACACGCTTTCTCATACATGAATATATTTACAAAAATCATACACACGTTTTCTTTCTGGCCAAAAATATTCCAAGCATACATTTGATGACAAATTAACATACAAATATTTGTGGGGGACTCTATAATATATATAATTTATTTATGATTATAAAAATTAATAATTTGATGAGCCGTGTATCGATTATTTTTATTTATTATACATAACTTTTTTTCATATATTATATTATTAATCATTCTGGTAAATAGCTAGTGTGGACTTTATTAACCTTCGCTGCACGGTGATATGTATTTACTACAACTCGACTCTAATAATGAGAATATTTCTATTAAATATAATAGATACTGATCTGAGAATTTTTGTATTCCTCAGTAATGTTATTACGTATTAAATAAAATTACAGTTATGTATGGTTATTCATTTGCAGCGATGGAAATAAATAATTAGTGGAAGAATCGGGCAAAGAATCACCCATACACACAAACGTATTCCAATTTATGCGCGTGTGTAAGCGAAAAGTGCGAGTGTACTCTTGCACGTGTTCAGCTCCGGCGCGAAAGCGCATGCGTAGAAGTGATCGACTTCGAACTAGCCATTCATTTCGTCATTACGAATTCGACTGCCGACGGGTGAAGACGTCGGAGCGGCAGCTAATTGCGATGTTTTTTTCTTCTTTTCAGACACTTAGATTACAAAAATTGTTATATTTCAACTTCAACCATAGTCAATCAAAGCAATGTCTAGAAATATTCACATTTTTCCGGTTTTTAAATAACTTTTTCATATGGTGTAGTAAATACATATCACCGGAGCTCGCGGAAGTTTTTAGCACAGTATGGGGAGGGTTAATGTAAAATCATATTAACACATTGGCTTCGGGAAATTCAAAAAAAATTGAAAAACGACGTATATTCAACGTTCCCGTAGCCAATGTGTTAATATAATAATATATTGGACCATATCCTCTCCTTATGGAGCATATGTGGCAGCTAAGTAGCGGCTACATGATTTTCTGTCACCTTAGACTTGCTTTGCTTTGCTTCCATGACATGCCAGCGTTCTTCGGTTTGACTGAGAACACTTTATAGATAGTAAGTACCTGACAGTTTTCCAGGATACCGAAATCCCACCCGTCTGAAGATCAAACTGGCAGGATTAAAACTCTCCGGGGAAGTAAGCCATATATGACACAGTCACTTCCGGTATAATGTAAAATGGTACTATCTAGTTTGTTCATTAATCATTTGTGAATTAGAAAATTGCAAAGTGGAACAATAATTGATGTCAGTAATTCCATGTATAAGATTCAAATAAAATATATATTTTACTTTACTCAAAATATAATAAGTCTTAATAATTTTTGATATTGGTTAATACAACATTAATGAACAGTGTTTTTACCAAAAAAAAAAAGATCTTTTGTTATTCACTACTTGTAACACAAAGACTTTTACCAGAATGAGTACAATATAATCAATGGTGAACCTCGATCGATCATTTTGCCAAGGTCAAATATATTTTCTTACGAAATACAACAAATGCAATGGCATTGAACGTTCCTTAATATATCATTTTACCGTAATGATTGTTCAATAGTTATCAAGATATTATTTTTGCTGAATAAAAAATGTAAATATTATATGCAAAACATCTTCATTGTTGCGCCTCAATATCAAGGCTTTTTTTCATATTTGTATATTATATGATATATACCAGCCTTGTCTAGTTTAGGGTTGTTAGTGTACCTTAAAAATTTACCTTCAATTCAAAGTAAAATTTCAATTGGAACTAATTGAAAATATCCTTCGAAATATCAATCAGATTCGATGATGGAAAAATGCAATAAAAACAATGTTACCAGATGACAGAAGTTTACAATTTTTGTAATCAAAACAGTTGAAAGGTTTTTAAAAAGTTCTGCGCTTAGTTTATATTAAAAAAAATACCAGAATAAATTCTGACAGGGAAGGTTTAGTTTATTTTGTAATTCTGAATAAATATTTCAAATAATCATGTTGAAAAATGACAGATCGAGTAATCACAATACACTAAACAATTAAATAAAGATAAAAATCTTGCTTTTATAGTTAAAATAAAATTAAGTCTGCGAATATAAGGTATAGATGGCATTGCATTAAAAATAAATTTATTCAACTTTAAAGTTATTTCTTATTATATAATATTGTGAAAAATATATGCAGCTTGTAATAATAATATGTTATGTGTTTCAAACTCACAGCCAGTACATTGCAAGAGAAATTTATATCAAAATAATATTAAATATTAAGGTCAAGTTTTTTATAATAAATTGAATTTATAAAGATTTACTTCGTTCATAATTTTTAAGGTGTCAATAGTCAATTCTTGGTGGAAGGTCATTATATTAATACAGTGTTTTTATGAAAATTCTTACGGTGAGTGAAATGGGTCTGGATCATTATACTTTTATTTTTATTACTAAAAAATCCCATAGGTAACGATTTCGATAAAGATATTTCTGATGACTGTGTAATAAAGAAAATCTATTACTTTTTCAGATTTGAATGAATTGGTGAAATCGGATTTTTAGGCAGTTACCTTTATTTTATCAATTACATGATGATTTGTAAAAATGAAATATTTAACACATTTTTTCACAAATAGATGTCACTGTCTCAGAATATTAATCTTTTCATTCACACTTAACAGAAAAAAAAAACAGAAACAGCTCAATGTTGGTGATCAAAATGAAATAATTATTTTCATATTCAATAAAGTAATAACAATTCCTCTTAAATATATAGAAATAATGCCAAAATTTTTATAACAATAACTTATAAAAGAATTTTTACATAGTGAAGATATAGATGTCAGTATTGTGATGAATTTCGATCCCCCACAAAAAATTATCCTTAAGCCTACACTTAGACTCTTAAAGAGAAAGTTTAAGATGTAATCAAGAATTGACATTTTTAATTGCATACCGTGTTATTTATATTCAACAAAAATATATTATTATATTTGTATGCGTGTCATTCTCGTAACTGTAATTTTTTAATGTTTGCCAATGATAATGAATATTCATTTCACCAATAGTTGACATTCAATCTGATAGCATACTTATGCCCGATGTTATCTTAACTGTCACACGAAATTAATATACCATCATGGCACCCAATTTTATTATGTAATATAACTTCAATCATTTTGCAACAACTTATATCATCTTATTATATTGACAGGGAAGTATCAGTGGCGGGTTAAGCACTTGGAAGACCCCATTCGCAACATTATTTTAGACAAATCACAAATATGTTGTTATCAATGCTGATTTCATTTTGAGTGGTTTCTCCAAATAATAATTTTGTTTCTTTATCAAATATGATCGTGAGATTTTGAAAAATGTACGGTATTCCCAGCAGTTCACTTGGGAAAATTCAGAATGAGAACCTAGCACACCGTACCTTATGATTTATGACCCATCGGTCATTTAACCTTGCGTAATTTAGTTTTGCGTATCGTAATGTGTGTATGTGCATCGGGTAATTAAATCTATAGGATTACGGACTATTTCGGTCACGCCCATAGTAAAATAGCAGTGACGAAATATGCCGTCACGCCCATAGTAAACACTTGATGAAACGTTTCATAGTTCGTAATATTTCGTCTTACTCGCTACAGTTGCTTTTTTTGGTATGATGAAATATTTTGTCATACCCGGTTAAGAGGTTAATATAACTACCACTAAACATGTATTTTTCGGTGTGACAGCATAATATATTCTAAGCCAAATCATGTGACAAAAATATTTATATTATGGCTAGTAATTTTAGAGGCCCCCAAGATTTGGAGACCCCAAGAACGTGCCTCTTCCGCTTATGGGGTAACCCGCCACTAAGTATCGTGTTATCATACAACATATCTCTGGGTTTTAATACAAGTTATGTCACAACATTGCAAGGATATTTGTGATGAACTGAATATGTATTTGTCAGATATCGAATTAAACACTTCAAGATGGTGATTCAAAGCCAGTCATTTTCTATCTCACTCTGCATGCAATTGTAAATGCAGTGTTAAAATGGGAAGACAAATGACATGAGGCTTGATTCTGATTTGAAGTAATACAAACCAGGATGATAAAAATTGTTCAATAATTTTTCTTTGTGTTGACAATACCTACTTTACATTTGTTTGTAACAAAGCGTTTGCCAAATAAACTAAACAAGGAAAGTTTAGATCTTTTAGAATTTCATTCAGTAATCTCAATAATATCCTACTTTTTCATTTCATGAAATAGGTAACAAGACAAGATGTGTAAATAGTTTTCCCTTAAATAATCTAAAATTTGGTATTTAAAATCAACAAATTATATTTTGTAAACTTGAATGGCACATTTTTTTATATGCAACTCTTGAAGAGCTCCTCACATTTCTTATTCTTAAAAAATATTACAGCAGTATGGGTAACCCTTTCAGTAAGATTTAGTTAATTTAAAATAACGTAATCTTGATTAATATATTTTAATCTTTATATGTAATAAAATTATAATAACATTAAGAACTTACAAATCACATCATTTAAATAAATTAAATGGTTTTACATATTGTTTAAGTATCTGCTATGTGATTTTATATCATACAATAACACTTACTACGGTAATTTTTTTAATTATAATAAATATTCCAAACTAAAAAAAAGAAGTCATTATTGGGAATTTACTTCCAAGACATTTTTGAAATGGCAACATTTTTTTAAATGTGTTGTTCTCTAATTTCTAGATCAAAAATTCTAATTTTTGCTATACAAGTTTCTTAGAAGAGACTTAACCATGGTTGATTCTTTCGCTGACCAGTAGACTTCAGCCATCCTGGTAGATTGTTGAATACTATCCAAAGAACATATTTGGCAGAACAGTTTCTGGCATGACATTGGTAAAAGTAAATCAATTGCCAGTGTGACTTGTAGATTTAATCTTAAAAGAAACACTAATTAGCAGGGATAGAAATATACACAGATGATTTGTTGATTGTGAGTGTAAAAAAATACTAACAAAGAAGTTGTTTCAAATGAGTTCATTATTTTGAAATTAGAATGTCCTCCATTTCATGTAATGGACATTTTATACATTGGAATATACACTGCTTTAAAAATGTTTTTCTTCATAAACATGGTGATCTTGTGTATTGTGTTTTAAATGTCAAGCCCAGCTTATAAAATAAAGACTCATTTTTTAGATGGGGCTTTTAATGGGCGGAATAAATTTCAAACCAAATTCACAGTGCAACTTTAAGGAATAAGTTTGATGCTTAAATCACTCTTAAGGTGTTAACTGTCACTTCTGGGAAACGCATATTTTAAATAAATAAAACACATTTTTAATACTTACTACTTTCACATGTGTTTTGATAAAGATCAGGGCTGATTTTGCGCATCATTAGTCATGTCTTGATAATGCTCGTAATGAGTAAAATCAGAATATATATGAAAGTAGTGCTTTAAAACGTGTTTTATTTAATAAAAATTAATGCATAAAGATTGTTTTACTTTGTGTATTTGGGAGAAATATTCTGACATTTATAGCTATCTGAATTTCTATATTAAATGTATGCGATATTATTGCCTTTTTCTTTGTTTTAGATTTAAAACTTTGAACAGTTAAGCACATCAATTAAGTTCATAATTAAATAAGTACACCATTGAGCGTAAATAACCAGAGTAAATGTTATTTATTTACAAACAAAATTTGCATTGTTTGTTAAGAAATCAATCAATAAAGATAATTAACTACTTGTACAATTTTTGGAATATTTATTCTATTATGGCATATCATTTTTGGTTTTAATTAGACACATTGACAGATTATATCTGCAATATATATATATAAATTATACAATATTATTTGTAATAAAGTTTTACTGAAAAGATTATATAAAAAATCTTTTTGATAGTGTTAAGGAAAATAAATATATTACTTGACATTGAGCAAATCCTAGTAACAAAACTTTTTTTAGATATTTAAGGCAATATAGGATAACACTGTCAAAGTATATAAGAATTTTATTGACGGGTTTAAATGGAAATTAGCGAATGGAACCATTTCCCTGTTAAATAATAATACATTTTTAATTTACAATACATCTTATACAGATTGCTCGAAAAGTTATGTCATTATTTATCTTGAAAGCAGTATAATCAAATTTATTTGCTCTCCCAACAATTCTCTTTCCCAGCGTTCCCCAACAACATTTAAGCTTTTTTTTTTTAATGTTTTACAAACAGTGATGCACAACCTTTTTGGCAAAAGGGCCGGTTTATCAATTTTCAGATTGTTTGAGGGCCGCATGGGTAAAAGTGATTAAATTATTGTTATTTTTAGTGTACACTAAATTGATTTTTTTTTAATATTGTTCCATCATCCGTGAAAAGTTCTGAAGAAAAAAAGTGATATTCATAATGTGCCGCTTGATACGTTATTTCGATCCACATAGTGTGTATCAAGTTGTGCATCACTGGTTCACAATAAAGCAGAGTCTCTAAAATATTTTTAGTGTATTTTGGCACCGTATTATCAAATATATCCATATTTTTTTTTTGAAAATCTTTGTTGAAGCCTCCAGATCAGTGGTTCTCACTTATACCTAATTGTACTGTTTTGGAAAAATAAAAAATCATGTTGAACACTGGCAACACCAAAATCAAAATGATTTATTATAAAGACTCAAGAAATAACTTATCGAGCAACCCGACAACAAACATTGCATAGACCCTCTGGCAGTTATTGGTAAATCAAATCGTATTGACAATCATAATGGCATCCAATACGTAAAATACAAGTTCTTTATATAATAAGAAATCTTTAATCGATCTTTAGTAAAGAGGTAAACATTTTTCTTTATTAATTCATCAGGTACCTTGCCGTAAATCTCACGGGACACTAGTAAAATGTCACAAAAACATTCTTAAATGTTACCATTAAAGGGAGCAGTCCACGAACTGAATCACTTAATTTAATTTATTATATCATTTTGATTCTAACACACTAAAGAGTCACCTTCAGTATAAATTAAAAGTTTACACATTTAGCACTACAGATATGAGCTTACATAGTTTTTTTTTTTTTATCTTAGTGCCTGAATTCTTTATGAAAGAAAACAGGTTTTGTATTATTAAATTCAAAGCCATGCTTAACCGCACTTACAGGCATTAAAACACTGATATTATTATTAATTTGGAATAAACTGATTTTTTCACGATCCTAATTCAATGATGAATAATGATCCAAAGTCTGATCTTTACACAAGTCTTGATTGCAGTTATTAAATACACTTGTCTCGATTAATGGCCGCCTATTGTAGAATGCACACATATCTGATATTCGATTAAGCTTGAAGTTTGTATCAACAGAATTATCAATATATTATACCAGTAGTTTTTGAGGGTTGGAGGGTTTTAATTCTGGCAATAAATGCAGTGGGTTACTTTCTTCAGCAATGGTAACTACATTTATTTTTTACTGCTGTCAGTGTTCTTTCAGTCAAATTCAAAAATAATGTCAAAACAAAACATTCTCTTTTGATCAATATAAATAATCAGAATGTCATTGTCTACTGAATAATAACTGAAATAACATTGAGGTAAAGAATTCCCACTTTAGCATTATACAAACTTCATATTCATAAATGACTTTATACTTCATTGCTTAAATTTGACAAGTAATGGTATTTTCTTTTTTCATGTCTCATTATGTAAGCACCGTCCTTATAGGATTTCTGTCCATTCTGTCATGAAAAGATGTGTTTATTAGATTTAACAACCATAGACAGTAAAACATATTCTTATAGTTTGTTATTCTTTACTCTCCGTGTGTTGTTTATTGATAACTTGCGCGATACACTACAGCCATGAATAAGATTTATGAAATATTATTTAATTAATTTTAATGGTAACGTGTATTTGTACTGAAGCTTTTAATGGAAGTGCCATTAGTTAGTAAATTCATAGCATGGTAAGCAAGATCAACATAGCGCAATTTGAGAAAAGCGTATTAAATAAAATTTCGATAAACACAATCCGGTTGTCAGTTTGTTTATGTTGTATCTGAATATCAGTTTTCTTTTTTCAACGGGGCAACATTTTCAATGATTCTTAATTTGAAAATTTTCCCTGGCTGAAGGAGTTCTCATTATTCATTGTATTATCTGTCAAAGTCTAATAATAATATTCATATCAATTCCATTTCAGTTCTCTGCTGGTTTTTTCTCTTAATTACATTTGTAATAAATATACTTTTTTTGTGCACAAATTGTTTTTCTTTTATTTTTTATTTCGAAAATCTCTTTATGAAAAATACTCTTTCCAAAGAAATCAAGGATATCCAAAATATATTACACAGTATCCGAACCAATTTTATTTCTCATTTCCATTATTGTCTCAATAGGTTCATTGCCGAATGATTTTCATATTAACTTTCACCGACAAATATTCCTTGGACAATCAAAATCGCACCGAGGTTCCCCTGGACTCGAATTTTGTTATTTACAAGCAATCATTATTGCACATTTTATTTTATTCATTTGCAGAATTGCTCCATTTTGTTTGTAGAGTTTAATCGTTCTGATATTCCAAGCGCCGTATTTGATGCATGTAAACAAATCACTTTTATGCAATGGCCGAACATAATTTTTTTATCAAATAAATCTTCATCATTTGAAGTTATATTCTGTTTCGATGTTTTCCGATGATCAAAACATCAAATAATATTTCTTGCCGAATCCTGCACTGTAGCTAACTGTCAAAACAAAAATCTTTAATATCAAAACATGACAAATCGGGTCCATGTGCACCTGAACGATTTTCAATATTTCCTTTCCTATTTACGGCACTTCCCTCATCGAAATTATGACTGGCGATATCCTAAAACTAAAACTTACGACGCAAATCTGATTTCCGATGAGCGAAACTAAATAAAGAATGAATTTAATTACAAGACGGACTCGATTTGCTTGATTTCTTTCATCTCAGTTCCGTTTCTATTGATCAGCCTCTTGGTTTCCGGGTCTCCGGGCTTGCTCGGAGGCTCGGGGTTCATGGGACTCGCTGCCGTGTGCGTTATCTGCGGCAGATTGTTTCCATTCGACGTCTGATGCTTTCCCATCGTTATAGGAGTATCATCGGGGTCTTCTTCATCCATTTCTTCATCTTCGTCGATCGGAGTTAATGCTTCTGGATTGTGCTGCATTACATCTGACTTTACACATCTGAAATAATAAATGAAATTTCATATCAAAACTACAGTACTAATAATTGAACACATTTAACTATACGAAGGTATTAACGAAAAGATATCTTTATGTATATACAACGGTTTTGAAAGCAAAAGTAGCTTTCCACTAAAAAGCAATTTGGAGAAAAAGACCAAAAACTAATGCAGTTAATACAGTGAAAAAATAACAATGTATTTTAATTCTACAGAAATTATTTTTGTTGATAGCTATTTCGGCTTACGCCATCGTCAGTAGTTC
The DNA here is from genome assembly GCA_028554975.1 of Himalopsyche kuldschensis. NCBI lineage: Eukaryota > Metazoa > Arthropoda > Insecta > Trichoptera > Rhyacophilidae > Himalopsyche > Himalopsyche kuldschensis. The sequence continues at coordinate 18,245,371 of JAHFWI010000010.1, read as the reverse complement.
TAGTACTGTTCTAGTTCTGACGATGGTGTAAGCCGAAATAACTTTCAACAAATGTATAAAATAATTTCTGTAGAATTGAAATACATTGTTATTTTTTCACCGTTTTATAATGGAGTTCTACCAAGTAAATGCCAATTCAATCAATATAATGCAGTTAACTTCGATGCATAATTTGCATTATATAAAAATCAGTCATTTTGCCTATACTTTTTAAGATATTTAAATTATAAATATCGATTCTAATTAAACATAATTTGCACCCAATTTTTCAAGATTGCTGTTTTTGTGCCAAAACAATTGAAAGGTTGCCGTCAAATACACTGGGCATCTATTTTGCATGTGATGTTTTGTAAGGGAATAATATTTTCAATGATTTTGTACCCAAGAATGCAAATTTTTCACCCCAAATATTGTTTTACCACCTAGTATGTATTCTTATTTTATAAAATCAAATAGTCTCACAACATATTTAATGTTCAGTGATTAAAAAATCATTTAATCAGCACAGTCAATATTACATAGACTAAAAAACTGATAAATTTTATCTATTTTATGACGCCACTACACTTCCTATCTCTTGATCTTATTAAATCCCCTGATCATAGATAATAGGACAACAAGGTAAGCCATGCGGATAAATATCAATTTTCAAACAAATGATAATTATCTCAAGCAAAGTTCAAGTGCTTTTACAACATGTGACTGTCAATAATGTTTTTTAGTGCAACTGTACTCATTTACAGTAAAGTCAATAACTTTTGAATGTTTTATCCTGTTGTGAGTAAAAGTTATTAAGAATTTAATTAAAGAAACCCCAAATTTAAATACTGACAACAAATACAGCAGAGTCCAGTTGTGGAGAGTGATGTTGCAGAGGTTCGCAAAAAAAATAAAAGTTGTCCAGTGTTGTGAGTTAGATATGTTAGCGATGCATTGAATTGATATTACTTATCCTTTTTTATGCATATCACAAAGAGAGATGAATTGGGTTTGCATTTTTTGTTTTGTTATTCTATTTAAGAGAGTTTGCTGCTTAGAATTTGCCAATTATTTATGGTTGAAAATATCTTTTGAAATACAATATTTATTGCATCATAACACGGATTAACTCCTTAAACTCCTATGTCGAGTATATATCGACATCGTATAGGTGATGCGCAACTCCTATGTCAAGTCCTGCTCTTCATTGTAATACATGGTTGGAAAACTATTTTTTGTTAATTTTAAATTATCTATATTTCAAAAATCATATTTATTGGATTGTTTGTCATAATATGGTATATTTCTCGGTATTTTGTTTAACCATGCTGATAAATACGCGAACCCTGTGATATAAATCAATTTCTCAAATCTATTGAGGAGTTGCTGGAAGGAAAAAAATAATATATTGAGGAGTGCAAATTTACCATAAAGTACATTGCAGGTTGTTCAATATATTTAATCTTACTATATTATTGCCCCGCATGATTATGAGTTTTTGATATATGCTGATAAACTTTTATTTTTAATTAGGTTAATATCTAGTGCGAAAGATTCGGTTTTTTAACATGCCACATGGTATTTTATAAGACCAATCATTACTAATTTTCATAGACAAAACTATATGGTTCCTAGCATTTTTTATTTGAAAGAAATTTGAGGAATGAATGAAAAGATTTGATTTTATATTTGATGTACGCATTAATCCAATAAAAAGCGCTAATTTTGCGGGTTTATCCGTAATGCCAGGTGCTTAAGTGTTAATGAAATGAAATACACTATCCTTCTTATCTGTTGTGTTCTATAAAACTGAGAGATTAATAATGATAAGTTTAATTTACCTTTTCATAAGTGGAGCTATGAAACTGGTGATTGTAGCGATGCCAAAGAAGGCACCGGCCATGAAGAATGATGTGGAGTAAGACTTTGTCGCATCATAAACTGCTCCGGCCAGCGGAGAACCTACGATAGCTGCCGCTCCCCTGAACATTATTAACAGTCCAAAGGCGTTCGTTAGCTTCTCCAAGCCCAGTAAGTCCACCAGGATAATTGATGTGAGGGACATGTATCCAGCTGAAATGATTTTTTTTGTAAAAATAAAAAATGGTTGCTATATTTTAAAATTTTACTGTCTCATTGGGACATTGATTTGATTTAGATTAAATGAAGTAAAATAATACACATTAACTATAAACTTCTTTTACACATTATCTCAGTACATTCTAATAGTAATTCATTGTCTTCTTTCTGATGCAGAGTAGGCCATGACCTCCTCTAGTGTTTGCCTCCATTTAGTACTGCACAGGACACCTTCAGATAATAATTTTATGAGATCAATCATTACAGTCTAGTGTAAAAAACTTTACTATAGCGATGAATGAGTACCAGATTCAAATCCTGTCCATTTTGATATTGAATTTAATTTTTTTCTATTAAAGTTTGATATCTTGAGCATGGGTACTTTTGATGACTTTTCTACTCGAGTTGATCTCAAGTATTGCGAAGAATTGTAGAGTAGTTTAAAAATATCTGGCAATTTTAAACGGCAGTGCCAAATGATTTACAATTTTTTTTTAGCCTTAACTCTTTGGATCCCAGACCATTTTGGAAAGTAAATATTTGCGAAAAATCTTAAGGCATTTTTTCTCAAAAAACCTTTCTAGTCTTTATTCTATATTTATTTATTTATATAAAATTATCAGTGCTAATTATTTTGTCATGTGATTTTATGATGTATAGTGTAATAAATGATTGTTTTATATATGTTGCAATAGCATACAAATGAACAAAAACCAAATGTCATCAAATACGTTGAAAAAAAATGGTGCTGAATGGTTGGCTTCTGGGATTATTTGTGTATATTCCCCGTGGGATTAAAAGGGTTAAATTAGTTGACAGAAAGGATAACTTACATATAGCGATGCCAAAGAAAACAGCCATACAGATGTATGAAGCGTATGATGCGCAAAATGGAGTCATTGTGACGGAAATGGTGGCTATCACCAGACAGATGTTGTTCAAGAAGAGGGAATTTATCCAAGGGTAATCAGCGACCCAACCACAGACGACACGACCGATGGTGTTGGTAATTCCTATTACTGATAGAAGCATTGATGCTGAGTTTGCATCGATTCCCTATAAAAATAAAACATAGAATAATAAACAAATTATAGGAAAAAAAAAAAGAAAATTCCACAGTGAACTTAACTACATTAAATAAGTTATTGAACTTTTTCTACAAAATGCTTTTTATAAGAAAGCTACCTTTCCTTGCTTCTAAAGCCCTCAACAACTAGTTCCTTTAACATTATTTAAGATTTGTTTATCAGTGATTTTGACATTTCTGTGGATTTTTTACTGAAATAACTAATAAAACATTTTTAGTACTTTTTCCACATAAAATTTATTGGATCAGGACTGGTTTCGATCATGGCGAGCATTGTCAACTGATAATAAATACAACAAAACAGTGAGATTTATAGAGTTTAAATTTAAGTAATAATTACAAGGTATGACAAACAATTTTATGTGGAAAAAGTACTAAAAATGTTTTATTATTTTTATTATAATGGCATTCCACCAAGTATTGAAAGTGAACACCTTAAAAGTGAAATAACTAAGTGTAAAATTTCAGTATGATGAAATATTTGAATTGGTCCCACAAACTTTGACCTGCATGATACATTTAAAGCAAGTTCTTTCTTTATTTCATAAAAAGGTCAATCTTTAATTTCATTATTTCATCATTCATCTTTATTTTTCTTTGTCTCTGGCTGTGCAAGTTTGATATTGCTGTCATCTGAACTTAATCATAAAATCTTTTATTCTCACATCTAATTTAGCTGCATCTACGAGGTACACAAACGGCACATAGAGTCCAGCCATTCCGAAGACATTGGAGACACTGATCATCATGAAGACTGGATCCTTCAGAAGTGACAAATCAATCATCGATGCTAGCACGCTCTTGAATGACTCGGGCATGATGAAACATGGGCATAAGTCAAATTCTGAAATAGTTTAAAGGCAATTATTAATTTTTTCGGGTTTATAGTTGAGTGCATTCATTATTGGCTTCGGTAGCAGAGTGATCAGGTTCAAATCCCAGTGCGGGCAGTGTCATTTTTCAAGCAAACTATTGATTTCACTAACCACTAGTCCTGTTCAGCCTATCCTTTCTATCCCTACTCTAGTAACAAAAAGTTCTCGAATAAAATTTCTCTTGAAACATTCCACATCGGGAGCAAGAATGGCTTAAAAAAAAACATGCCATGGTACAATTTCCGTTTTTTTTTAAACCATGTCTGTTCCCAATAAGGAGTAAATAAAATCCTAATGAGGCTTGCAACAGAAGGTGATTTATGAGAATTGCTTGATATACTATAGTCTGTACACCTTTTCAATATTGTTGGTGAAAACCCCTTAGAGACAAAGCATTAGCTCACATTTTGTCCTTTTGCTGAAGAGCTAAATACAATTTAAAAGACAATCAATAAATAAATATAGATTAAAATTGAGTAAACCTGACACAATACAAAGATTTTATTGCTTTGTTTATTGGTGTTATCAAAATCGGTTCTCAACAATACTAAAGAGATGTTGATTTTAAATTACTTTGTACACGTGTACACGTACCTACGGCAATTATTTCTAACAATTCATTTAATTTTTATGCAATAAATAAATTTTTCACTTACGTTCCTGTCTTTCCACATCACCCTGTCTCGATTGCGTACTGCCAGCATGTGCCAATGACATAACGCTCGCCCTGTAGTTGGTGAGTGACTTTTGGCTCTGATACTCTTGCAGATTGACGACCGACCCGGAGTAGAAGATATCCTTCCTGGACATTGGTCGCACCATTCGTGATGGCTCTTTTGGCACGGATATGGACATCTTGGAGTTGTACACACTTTCTCCATCACCCTGTGAATAGAAAGAATTGATTATTAAAATGTTAAAAATAGAGCTACACCATTTGCACCAAATTTTTTGACACATTGACTGCTTACGATGATCTCTCACAGAGAATCTTTAAAATATCGATTATGCTGCACTTGCTTCCAATTTTTGCGCTAAATGTACTGAGTGGCCATTTTTTATGGGAATAATATTTCGAGTAAAGAATGCAACTTTTGCTTCTACTGTGATTCTTGTACCAAAGAATGCAAATTTGCAATTGAATTCCGAACGGGCAGAACTGTTTGCTGTGGTCCGTCCTCACACGGGCCCAATAGTTCACGCTGGCTTGATTGCAACTAAGGCTAACTTCTTTCCATTTGAAAATTTTCCAAATTTATTCGGGGATCGACATGATCTCGATTCTTCACTAGAGTCAATATACTTGTCTAACACGACGGGCTCTCAGTATACGGATTATACACAGGATACTCTGTATCAAACTGATTTCAGTGGCTGAGCTAGTCACTTCAATTTATTTTATTATTATTTTCTATTTTAAAGCACTTTAGTGCATGGTTCAAAATCAGTCCCGTGCAGATCTGCTCGGGCCATGAATGTGAGGGGTAAATTCCTTTTTCTAAGTCGATAGCGTTGTCAAAGGCAGCCATGAAACATTGGCTGCAAATACACAACGGGTGGTGGTGGGAAAAACCAGCTATCCCCAAATATTATTTTACCATTCTCACAATGAACTGATGAATATTTCTGCATTCATAAGTTATTTTGCCAAACCAAGATTTCCAAGACAAACTATTCACTTTGCGTCAGTTCAGTTCATTCGTACACTTGAAATGGCTGAATATGCCAAAAGTTGAAACTCATAAAGTGCAAAATTCAAACGATTAATATTTAATATATCAAAGTTGTAATGCACAATACATTCACATACAAATTTCAAAAAGACCTACATATGTAAACTATCTATATCAATTATTAATACACTATATATTTGAAAGAGTATTTTCAACTTAAGATATTTTTTGAATATCATTTCACTAATACTATCAAATAAAAGTCTATGAAGCCTATTTGAACATATAAAATCCATCTATTGATTGCGCCGAGGTTGGTGGAAGTTACAATCTAATAAAAATAGCTTGAATATTTAAATATTTTTTTGTGCATAATTAGTTAATTATTTGCCTGCATTTAATGTGTCAAAAGATTACAAAAAAATAGCACATATTTAGATACACAGCTAATCATCAAAGAGCAAAATGACATCATGTCTCCATACCTAATGTACATTAGCTTTTAGTTGTGACAAGGGCTGCCACATGGGAAATTACATCATCATTCATTCATTCATCACTCTAAATTGTCATCTGAAATATTTTTTTTAACTTGTAATAAAAAACATAAAATTTTTGGGCCATGGCAACATTAACTAGAAATGTTGATTTAATACCCAATAATATGCAAACAAAATACTTTATGTATGTTAAAAGCTCTCAAAAAAAAGAAATATTCAACTGGTCAATTGTGTGGAAGAAATCAACATTTTGTAATGACGCTGCCATAATATAACATGAACCCAAAACATACTATTTGCTAAGCAGAGCTCTTACTGCTAGGTTACTGGAGACGAACAAATATAAAACAAATGCAAGGTGCATTGGCGTCAGCTTTAATGCCATGTATAATATTTTCTCTAATAAACAATAAATTCAATTGTTTGGTCAAAGTGTTTGAATGTTTATACTGATATTATAATATAAATTGCATATCGATGGCTTAAAGAGTAAATTTGCTATCTCAGTTTTTGTCAACTGTGCAGGATAGGGTAAAAACTATTTTGGTATTTTCAAGCCAATCGGGAAAATTTCTAATACGACTTTCAAACGATTTTTTTGTACCACCGCTGAAAAACAACGAATGAATGACAGGTGACAATAGAAAATGGTGAAGTTGGATAATTAGCAGAGTAGGTTTTAGAACAACAATTGAGTTATCAAATTTTCCTAAAACGTTTTTACGATGCACTCAAATAAGTTTTGGTTATAAAAAAATTACGGGACTTGCACATTGTATGATACAACAAGATGGCATTTTCAGCCATAAGTGGAGTTAGCAAAATTACTCTTTAAGGTATCGATATTTCATAGCATCTTTCTGGTACTCATGCATGCTCTCAATGTAGATCATATGGACTCTTATTACAGCATTTCAATAGAAAATATTGTAAAAATAATATGACTCAACTTCCTTTTTTTAGAGGGTACAGGATTAGGAAACTAACTGGCAGTCACTCTCTCTACATTCCAACTTAAGTATCAGATACAGTGGCTTAGAAGAGATTTAAATTTCTTTGAAATCCTTGTGTTGAATTTCTGATATTTCTAAGTAAAATCTTTTTAAGAAATATTTATTCTTTTTCTTTGTTAATGAAATTGAGAGTGACAGTGAAATACTACTGTTTTTATTCTTGAGATGATTGTCATATTGGGATTTGACTTGCATAATAATAATTTGAATTAGTCCATACTAGTGGAAATGATTTGTTTACCTACAAATTCAACAATTCTTTAATTAAAAAATTCAATACTGGCAAAATTACAATCCTTGAACTTTTCCACTGCCAATGTAATTGTATTCAATGGGTCTGTTGCCAATGAAAAAAAAAATAACTTGGCGGGCATCCAAAAACCAACAGCTGTTGAAGAAACCACATGGCCGATTCTAATTTTCAGTGGAACATTTTTTTTATGTTGACAAAATAATAATACAACTGTGCAAAAAGTATGTTTGGACTACCACTCGAACCAATGCGGAGCAAGTATAACATCATTCTCAGAATCTGTTGCGAATTTGTTTGACCGCTTTAGAAAATAATCACATAAAAGATTTCCCACAAAATTACCGTTAAACGGGGTGAATAGAGACAAACACGAGGATTGAACTTTACCACAACTTATATATAATTCTTTACAATGACTATAATAAAATCTCTCGAATGACGAAACCAAACCAACTAAATGACTGGCCAAAATTGAAACAACCGTGTTTAAGTTCGATGCCTGTGCATCATTACTTTTTGACCCTTATAAACATCTCTTTTATTGCACGAAAATTAAAATCAATCATGTTTTTTTTGGTTAATAAGTACCGTAAAACGGAGCAAATAGAGAATAGAGGTTCATATATTCCAATCATTACAATCTGTTGTTATGTCTCTATTCACCGGCAAAGTGTGTGTTTACCCTCTCTCGTCTCTATTCATCCCGATTCAATATGAATAGAGACATCGAACAAAATTATCTGTGTCTTAATAACGAAAGTGAATATTTGAAAACCATTGTCATGAATGTGTAGTAGGACTATAAAAACATGTTTCAATCCATTCATATTTGAATAATGTGGCGCAGGTATGAATATACATAGTCGTGAAGGGTAAAAAGTGTCTCTATTCACCCCGTTTTACGGTACTGACTATTTAATATTGAATGTTCCATGAAAAATTAAAAATAGATGTGGTAATGCTATTACTTTATTGACTGTAAATTTACAAACTGTTGGTTGTAAATTTACAATGGTTTTTTTTATTATTTTATTAGGCAACAGTCATATTTATTTGCTATATAAAAGTCAGTTAGAATAAAAAATAAGGTTAAAGGAAGTCACTATTAAGGTGTTCACTGTGGATACTTCGTGGTATGGCTTTAACCTCTTTGGGCCCTGGGTATCACCTATGATACTCATGGTTTTAATTTCATATCAGCTCGGATGTTAAATTGAATGTACCAAAACAATTTTTTTCATGCTGTATTATAAATAATATATTAAAGAAATTAAGTATCTAACAAAATAAGTATCTATCTACCATTTCATTCAAGCAAAAAAGATCCAAGTGCGTTGGATCTAGTCTGTGATATATCTATTTTTTACAAACTAGTTACATATATCTTTTGACAGAAATGTCGCACATCTTGAATCTTTTTTTTAAATTCAATTTCAACCAGTACAATTTTCTCTTCGAGTTGGTATAGTTTAGTCAATATTGGCCATTTTGTGGGTTGGATCTCTGTTGCAGAAATACTTCCAATTATATAAGGATACAAGAATTTAAAAATACAACCCAGAAAGAAACTTTTTGGGTCATTTTTTTAAACTTCTTAAAGTTACAATAAGCGTGGGAAACTTATTTTATCCTCTGCCAAGATTATAGGATGATGTAATAATTACTCATATATTTTTACAAGGGATTCTCAAACTCAGGGAACCGTTTTGCTAATTACAGTGAGTCATTAGTTGATGCTAATGACAAAGCATAATATAAAATTAAAAAGAGATTAATCATTAAATATGGCTTTTGTATCTCATTAAAGTTATTTTAATTTAATTTATTTTAATTTTAATTTTTATATATTTTTTAAAAATAAAATATTTGGCATTACAGCTTGCGCCAATGCGCCAAATATTCTGAGTTGTGAAAGTCACACGAGATTAACTCGATGGTAAATAATGTATCAGTTGTGCACAAAATCAACGATAAATAACATAACACCCAGCCCAAGATCTTTTTACTCATATGGCACTCCAACAACTCAAAGTAACTGTCTACTCAAAAGGTGGGCATTTTGATTTGCTTATTTTAAAGAGGTGTCTAGAACTCGTATATCATTTCAAACAGTTGGATTCTGTTATCCCTAACAACTCCTAATGAACATTATATAGTTGGGATTAACTATTGCTCCAATTATAGCATAAAAATAGTGAGTGAATACGGCCAAATGAAAAAAATGCTATGCATCTTCACAACCATAAAAATGATTTAGCTTTCAGGTGAGATAAGTTCTGTCACTTACAGCCCGAACTTTTCAGCTTGTGACAAAACGCATGGAAATTTTCAAAATTCAAATAATATAATCTTACAACTTCGCATCCAATTCTATGGATGAACTTAGTGACAAAACTTGGATGGAAACATACAAAATTTTAACGATTCAAATTTGATATTGAAATTTTATCAAATCACATTTAATTCAGTCGAAATACTAAATTATACCTCTTTGGTATTGAATTAATGATACGTTTTTAATTAACTAAGAATTTTGACTTAAGATTTTTTTTTTTTTGAAGAATTTTGATTTCAATATCAAATTCGAATCGTTTGAATTTTGTAATTTTCGATGAGTTTTGTCGTTAACGACTCAGGTTTCGCCTTTCGACATTTTCAGACATTTAAAGTGCAAGAATGTACTTAAACTGTTCCTTGAATCTCTGTAATGCCTGAAGATGCCGAAAGACGAAACCCAAGTCGTCAGTGACAAAACATATATATAGACAAAGTACAAGCACACTATAAAGCAGGGTTGTGGAGTTGGCCGGAGTCGTCGCGGCGTTTTGGTTGGAGTCGAAGTACAAGTCGAAAATTTTGAAAAGATTGAAGTATTTATTTTTACATATAATATGTCAAATTTGGCTATTTTCAGTATTGGTTGGTTGATATATAATTGAATAAACATAAATATGATAGGTAGTAAAAAAACGTGACGAAATTAAACTTTTTTTAGTCGGAGTCGGAGTCGTGTTTTTGGTAAATGCTGGAGTTGGAGTCGTATTTTTTTTTACTGACTCCACAGCCCTGCTGTAAAGTCATATAAAGTGCCAGACAAATTGTCGCGATAAAAAAACGACCTATGTACATTCTTGAGTACCGAAGAAAATAATAGTTGACTACAAATTGGAGAAAAAATAATGTTGTGACTCAGATAATTAAGCCGCATGTCGGTGACGCAAGATTGAGAGCCTGTGGTACTAATGAATGTTGTCACATCTCACCAATTGAGTGGATTGTCATCAGTAAATTTTTTCGGGTTTGCGCTCATTCCTTTGATTTATATACAGATTAAGAAATAAGCTAAATACAAAAACTATGTCATGAATCTTGTTGAATTGGCAAAGCTAATGAAAAATTATAGCCAGTAATAATTAAGCCAAGTAATGAAACGAAATATTTTAAAGACATTCATTATTTTTTACAGGAACTCACTTGTGTGTCACGCATGAACAATGTTTTGAGTTATTCTTGTTATTCATAATTATATTACATTCAAGAGGTTTCTTTTTGTTTGAATTTGGAACGTTTAAAAAACGAATTTACACACTTTGATGATCGAAGATCAAAAAATAATAATACTAAATATTTAATGCAAGCCATTTAGAATCATAATTAAGTTGATGGTTAAGATATGTCAGTTTTTGATTAGGTCCAGTTTTTTGAACTCTAACTGAATATTATTAAAAGTAATTCAAAAAGTTCTCAAACTTTTTAAGGAAATCGAGTGCTAGGGAGAAAAGTAAAATCGGTTTTTTTTAAGCGATAGTTCTTGGAATAAGGCGGACACATTATTTAAAATGAAAACGGCATTCCAACTATTTAAATATTAATCATACATATTCTATGATTCCGAGATTAAATTTGTAAAGTCCCTGGATTACAATGTATATAAATATCATAGCAAGCATTTTATTGTTAATTTGTTACAATATCACTTAATGTGTTAATAACTAAATGTGTTAACTGTACTTGGAGGAAAGACATAATATTCAAAAATAAAATAAATATATTTTGTACTTATTCCATAGTATATTTATTTTGATGAAGACCGGTTTCACCCATTGCGAGCATTTTTAACTGAACATATTAGAACTCATAAAAAAATGCTCGCGGTGAGCGAAACCGGTCCTGATCAAAATAAATGCACCGTGGAATAAGTACAAAAAACGTTTCTTTTAATCGTTAAATATTTTGAAATTACGTGATTGAATTCGTTAAATCACCAGGACTGCACTGCAACTTATTGCAAAGTTGCCGAATATTTTCAAGAAAATAATGTGACAAACTCCTAACACAGAAATTTAAAAAAATGCGACTCTTTTCGCCAGTGGACTAATATTGACCGGTTCTAGGTGATTTCGATATAACTGGTCGGATTGTCATATTTCCGGGAATGTTGGCAACCCTAATAATTAATACAATTCCTGCACACACAATAGTTTGCATGTGTTATCTATGACAAATAATATCTATGGAGTATTATTGTATTTTTAATTAAACTGTTGCTAAGTGGAATACCAATGTTTAAACGATTATAGTCAATTAATATATCCTTGACTTTAATTGTCTGATGAAACGGCATGATGAAATATGATAGGTTTTTGATGGATCAAATGTAATGCGTCTGTTTACATGAGAGATAATAAAAAAGTAGAATAAACGTTTAATGTTTCAAGTGCCACATTTCGTAACAAGATCAGATTTGTGTTGCAGTAATTGAGCAAGTGTTTTTAATAGTTTTTCGTCACAGTCAATTCCATAGTCTAGTTTATGTATATGTTACAGTGATATATGAAATATAGCAACTTTTTTGTTAATTGCATTACGGTGCGCCTTTGTCAACCCTGATTCATGCGTAAATAAAGATGACGTAAATACTTCCTGCCAGTCAGTAGATCGCGGAATGTGCGCAAAGAATGTCGTTTGTTTTTCACTTCTTCCCTTCGTTGTTTTTAAATTATGTATATATATGTTACAGTGAAACTGTATTCTCAGTGAAAATGTATCGAGTAATAGATTTGTATGACAACATGATTTCACTGGTCACGAAGTCGATGATTTGCCGGCCTAAAATTTTGGTTTGCTTCAATGAAACAAAATCAGCAAGTAGTCCCTTTCATAAAAAGAGAACCAAAGAAAAACACAAACAAACATAGGGCTGAACATAGGGCTGTCAAATTTAATTTATAACATCATTTAAGGCGGACTTCTACTTACTCTATTCTACTTTCGCACAATTAGCTATTTCCCACATTTTTCAAAATTCGTTCTTTTAAGATTTTTTTGCGATTATGATCATCATACTATTTTAAAACAAAGATGGATATAATAAAACGTTCTGAAAATGGTGAATTGTATGCTTCAATCGGTCGTTCGTATGATATCAACATGTCTACGATATTTTCAATTTTGTATAGTAAAAATACGTAGAATCAAGAAAAAATCTAAAATAAATCTAGATAAAACCCTAGATTTATTTTAGATTTTCCAATGTTATTATCTGGTCATTAGTATTTTCAAAAATCCCGATAATTATAACAAGCCCACTTAATCCATTGAAACTTGATTACATTAAATTTTCGCTAATTTTCATTTTAATAGCAATTTAATTTAATGATCTACTTCTATTTTTGTATATAAACGATACAAACTGTTTACTACGCGTCAATTCACGTATATCCATTGCACTTGAAATGCATGAAGATGCCGAAAGGCGAAACCCAGATCGTTAGCGACAAAATTTAAACAATTCAAAATTGCTTTTATATTTATTTAAATATCATGCTTTTCTGTCAAGCATTGACAGTTCACTCATTGTTTAACAAGTGACTAACGACAATCTTGCCGAATAACCGGTAAAAATATTAAAAAACCGGTATATGTTTTAAAAATAAATCCTGGTAAATTACCGGTATTTGAATCCTTAGAATCTTCATTATTTCATTCATATTGATTTAAAATACCGATAAAAATATAATATTACCGGGAATTTTCTTGGATGAATACCGGTAATTTACCGGTATTGTGATCATAAGTTTATAAGTTATAATTAAATTAAAGGGAAATAGTATATAATCTTGATAACTCACGTCACCATACTCCGAATTGTTGTTTCTTCCCGATACGGAATTTGATGATTGCCTCATATTTTTTCTGACGTCTCCATTACTGCTCATCGATCCCCGAGATGTCGATTTTATTGCTGCCAGGGAAGGCTTGAATCTAAAGAAATCATGTACATCATTAATAATTTATTTCGCTGAATAATACAGTCTTCAATTGGAAGCAGGTCATGTATTATTTTTCAGAGCGGAAAAAATGGATTGATTCATCCACGAAGAGAAAATTTTTCGAGCTTAATTTTCAAAATGACGGGAAGAGAAAATTCTAGGGCCGAATACATAATGATGCGATCACGTAGAACTGGAATACCTTTTAAAATATCTCTTCTTTCAATTTAACCCCTTTAATCCCACGGGGCCGATCTATGGCCCTCGCGGATATATGCGAAGAATCCCAGAGGCATTTGTTTCCTATTTGTTTATATGATTTAACCGCTTCAGTACCGAGCAAAATAGTCGAATCGATCACATCTAAAAAATCATTTTTTAACAAGATTGGCTGATGACAGAAGAACCATTTTTTTTTCTAGAGACAGTTTATATACATATGACACTAGCTGTAAAAGAAAAATATCATAAGAATTCTTACAAGATTTTTAAAATATATTTTGCAATATTTGCGACTTAATTCGCGTCGTCTGTACGTAGCGGCAACCAGTGGCCTTACGGTAATGAAGTGGTTAAAACCAAAACGAAACATCAGTTCGAACACAATACATCATAAAATAACATAGCAAAAAAATAGCACGAATAAATTAATATTAGCTGAAACAAATTATAGAATAAAGACAACTGTTCTCTTTGAAAAAATACCTTGTGATTTTTCTGATTCACTTTCCAAAATGGTTTGGGATTCGCAAGGTTAAAGTTTTGAACTCCTACTAATTTGTATCCAAAGACTTAGATGTCTGTGTTGTTTATATTTCTTTCCACCCACCTCTTATTCCAGCGCAGAAAGAGCTATAAGTCAACTTGTAATCGACTCTCTTTAATTACCAGGTGAATAATGGATGTAAACATTTTTTAAAATATCATTCCATGAACAGTAAATTTTATGTTTATATTGAATGATATAAAACATTGCTCTGCAACTGTGTGCCGTCAGGTGATTTAAGGTGCGCCGCGGTGTAATAATTTATCCACTTACATTTTTTACATATTTATGTCAATACTCTTTTTGCACATAGTTGCTACTTTTGGTGTGTCGCAGAAATCTTGGGGAATTTTTGGTGTGCTATGGGGGGAAAAAGGTTGCGCAGCCTGTGTCACAAAGATGTCAAAAAAATTACTGCGACCAAATTCCTTAAGAGTAAGAAAACGTAACTCAAATAATATTCCACCTTTTCGTTACTGTTACGAAATCCATTGTACCATCCCTGACAACAATATTTTATTTCTCTTCAATACAATAAAAGATTCATCGAAACCCTCGCACATTTTCACGCATCTGTTGTTCGGAAATTTTCTCTTTCGTCTTGTTGGTTTTATCTGTTTTATTTCGCCAAACTCTCTAATTCGACCGAAGCATACCGGTTCGCATGATCCGCCGAAAAAAGCGCACCGTCTCGTAAATAACTGCCAAAAATTTGTGTAATATTCGTGGAAATAAAAATGATATTTTTTTTAAATTATCGAGAGTTCCGGTTTGCGTTTCTTCCATTTCGTTATTTTCCATTTCGAGGTCTGGTTTCACCTATGGACGTGGAAGTATTGCGTTTAATCTCCAGACGTGCCCAAAATATTGACAGTGTTGACAGCTTAGCGATGAGAGATTGAAGGAAGATAAATTTTAATCTAGATTTGAGTCACGTCAGATATAATATCGATATGAAAAAAACTAATCCTTTTTATTTCTCTTCTTTTTCTCAAGTATTGTTTATTAATTTTATCGATATTCAGTCTAGAGCAGTGGTTTTCATGTGCAGCTACGGTGGCCGCATGCGGCCACCAGAGGAGTTTGCTGCGGCCACTGACATCTTGATAGTTAATATTAATATTTAATTAAAAATTGTTTTTACAAGTTAATCCATCGATAATGACGCTGAAAATGTTATATTTTATATGCATTTTATTGTGTATCAAGAATTGTTAGTTGGCAGAAACTCAAACACATACATACTACATATATACAACACAAAAACTTTGTGCGGCCACCAGACATTTTCGTAGGACCACTGATGTTCCTAATGCGGCCACAGCCAAATTTTACGTGAGAACCAGTGGTCTAGAGAAATAAGCTAGGTATTCGATAGAATACTTATTTTATATTGGGTCAATCGTAATCAGTGAGGAATTTGGGGAAAATATCACACAAACATTTTTCCTAAAATCTTTGAGATAATTGCATTCATAAAAATATTTTGTAAATTAAGCTGATTTAGTCAAATTGAATACAAAAAAAAACTACAATATTTATTCATCTAATCGGAGAATCGACCATTATTTTAGTTGAATATTTTTGTTTGCTTTTCCCAAATATTGTAAATGAATAAATAATATTCGGGTCCTTTGACGGACTTCATGGGTTCGAGTCCCAGTATGAGCAGTTTTTTTCAGACCACTTACTATTCTATTCGAAGGCAAGGGTGCTTGTGTTGTCTATAGGTTCCCCTCCCACCCTTCCAATCCTATAAGCGAGGCGTAACGAGAGTGACTAATGCCAGTCCTGTCCTCGCCTTATCCTTACTATGTTCCTTCTCTCATCGAATTCGAATACGCATTCTGATTTTTTTTCTATTGAATTGCGGGGAATACCGTTAATTTTTCAAGCCACGACACTCTTAATGACTTACAATAAAAATTATGGGAATGGAAATGTTTAAAAAAGATAATTATTGAATTGATTTTTTTATTACCTTTCTCCTGTCGATGGTTTCCTAATCCTGTCGAAGAATGGGACGGATCCATTCTTGGGCAGTCCTTGGTGATAGGTGGTAAACGCTGGTGAAGATACGTTTCTTGGCATGGATTCTGCTGGTCCAACTATGTGCCTTGGGGGCTGGAAGAATAAAAGCAAGAAATATTTTTAGCATCTACGAAGTTTTATTTGTCTATTGATGTTAAATTCGATGACTCTCTTATGCGTTTTTTGTTTCACTCGATTTTATACTACAGACTGACCACTCTACTTATGCACTTGAAAGAGTGGCGCTGTGAGAATGTCCTGAATGATGCCGATACAAAAAAAGATTGCCAGAGTTCGAAAATTTTAAATTCCCTAATTTGATATAGACTGAAGTGCGGTAGGTGGATTCTTATGTCAGAGAGGAGAAAATTTATTTTGTATGAACGGCTGCCGCAAACTCTGAGTGAACTGTTAAATAAGTCAGAGTGTAGTTACTCCACCGGACTCCGCTCAGTATTTTTTACACTAAATTATTCTGTCTTGATGTACTGCAACTAAATTCGTTTGACTTTTTTATAAATTTATTTGAATCTGCGAAAAAATAATATTTCACCACTGCCAATCAGAGAGATATCCGTCGGTCAGAAACGAATGACACACGTAAGTTTTTGTTTTGACCTTCAGTCACACTGACTTATATGATAATCTTCGGACATTTAAGAGTTAATAAAAACAAAGATATCCCACCTTAGCACCCCCATGGCTCATCTTCCCTCCGACTTGTTCTTCGGGACTGCTCGGCTCGGAATGTTCCTGAATCCTAGCCTCGCTAATCGTAGGCAGTGTCGGTATCGTGGGCAGGGTTGGCATGGTAGGAACTGGCGTCATCCCTCCAGGCACCAGCTGATCGAGGTTGAACGAAGAGTGAACTCCTGGATCTATGTTGATGGGCATCTTCATCCTCTTCTCCATGGAGCCGTCAGGGAGCTGCACCACGAAGTATGATCCTCCTATTGAACCTCGCTCCATTTGGAAACGTTTTTCGTCGGCCATTCGCTGCAGAAGTGGCTTAACACTAGATGACTTTAAAGATAAAACAAATTGAATTGGTGATTTTGTAATTGACAAGATAGCAATGGTTTTTTTCATGACAATTTGAGGTTATCAAGTTTATTTATTTATTTGAAGATTAAGCTTCCAGTATGTTGGGATATCTATCTACGCTCAGTTAATAAGGTTTGAAGATATAAACTTCGAAATAACTTTGATTATTCCACGTATTGTGTTACTAACTGTGACACTTGTTTCGTCTCTTTCAGAAGCATATTCGGACTACTTACTATTGCAAAGTTTGCTATAATGAAGCGAGACTGGTTCTAATATTTTAAAATAATAAAATTACAAAATGGAGTTTGAGATATTTCCTTTTTACGGGAAGCAAGGAGGGGGTTATAGAATCGAAACAAAGCAAACAAATAATTATAATACTAGTGACGTTAGTATTACAAAATATTAAACTAATAAGCTGCAATCAATCAGGTAATTTGGGTTTAACCTATTAATTGGAAATAATGTAAGCAGTGGTGAGCAACCTGTCATATTAAGAATATTTCATATTAAAGAGTTTTATTTATTTCTAAAAATTTTAAACTATTAATCTTTTAACCCTTTTTACTTACTCGGTGGAGTATTTCTAAATTACTATTTTGATTAAAATTATGATCGTTTTCTATTAAATGATTGGCAAACTGAGAAAAATTGTTACTTTTTAGACATCTTATTTGTTCTAATATTTAAGCTTGGCAGTCTCCACAAAAGAGTCGATAGATACCACTCTGTGACGATGAATGTACGCGATCTAGAGTTTAATAATTCTTTCAACTACGTGCATCAGTGCAAGCCAGCTCGTCTTGCTGTAACCTAATAATTTGTGGGCATTTTGGTGTCCTGAAGCTGTGTTTAGGGACACTGGGACACGCTACCTGCAAACGGGTTGTCTGGTCACATTAATAATGCAGTATTGTAAATTTACCTTGGGGTATACGAGTGGTCTCATAAGCGCGCCGAAGACGCCGCAGTTTAAGATGAGCCCCGCCAAGATGAGGTTGGCGCCCCTCCACCCGAAGGCGTCCAGCAAGTAAGTGGCGAGGGGGGCAAAGGCGAATGTCCCGACGCCGCTGCCGCATACCGCAATACCGGTGGCCAGGGACCGCTTGGTCTCGAAGTAGTAGCCGACCGCAACCACTGCCGGAAGGTAGATCATGCCGAAGCCGATACCTGCAAAAATGGAAAATAGACTCATTTCAATTATGCTTTTTCAGAATGATGAGCCAGTTAGACTAACAATATGTGAAAAGTGACTTTGTATAACTTGATCTCACCAAATCCATAATAGGTCAAGCCAACAAATGTGTGGCATGATTTACCTTCGGGTAACATTTCGGCAACTTCAAGCATTTCAAGTACGTAAGTAAGTGTCGGTCCCTGTGGTCTAGTGGCAAGAGCTTTGTCCTAGCGATCAGGGGACCCGAGCTCAATTCTCGGCAAGGTTAAATTTTTTCAATCGAAAAAAGAGATCTTGGTATGTTATTTATCGTTGATTTTGTGCACAATTGATTCATTATTTATCATCAAGTTAATCTCGTATGACTTTCACAATTAAGAATATTTGGCGCATTGGCGTAAGCTGTAATGCCTAATATTTTTTATATTACAAATATATTTAAAAAAAAAAACAAAATGTGAGTAAATTAGAATTATCGCGTATTTTGAATGTAGTATATCACCAATATTTATTAGCAGATAATAATATGAAAACGTCAATAAACATTTTTTGGGTTTTATCCGAGCTATTATTATTGAATTGATTGATTTCAAGTATTTGAGTTTATAATAAATGATTGAAATTTGGCATACTGTTTGTGGATCGCCGGAAAGTCTCTACGGCCTACCACTGGGCCGCGGCCCGCCGGATGGGGAACACTGATTTAAATAGTTTTGCATAAACATTAATATGTCCACATATAAATATTTGTAAAAAAATACATTTTTCGTGTAACCTTACAATATTCAATTTAATTCAAACAGAGTATGTATATGCATCGCATTGACTAAGAACAGGGCTTCCCAAAGTCATGCCTATCTGAGATCGTATTTTGCACACGCTTCATCAGGTCATGAAATATTACCAGACGGGACTCGAAACCGGTGCTGTCAGTAGGCTAGCATTCTGCATTCATAGCCATGTATAATTTTCAGTCATACAATTTCCAGTACTTTTCAATCTGGTCAGATTATTGATTCATGATGCAGTCTTATTATAAAACTGTTTTTTTTAATGTGGCCTAATATTACAGACAAATTATTCGGGCCTTCCAACCTCTGAAATAATCTAAGCAAAAATAACAAATTATCAATACAATATTGTTAAGTCAATATTTCATGATTTTATAACAATTTAATGATTAGATACTGAATAAGTGAAGATAGTTTTATCTACTCATAATACTATTCTAATATAACACGGTGAATTATATTATAAATGGTTGATAGCTACTTCGGCTTACGCCATCGTCAGAACTATTACTGTTCTAACTGTTCTTTATTCTTGATTTCGGTTATATCTAAATCTGACGATGGCGTAAGCGGAAACAGCTATAAATCATATGTAATATAATTTATGTAGGACTTAAATACATTGAAAAATTTTCACCGTGTAATAATGGAGTTCTACCAAGTAAATGCCAATTCAATCAATATTCTTATATACCTTTCTGTTCTAACTAGTTCTGACGATGGCGTAAGCCGAAATAGATATCAACCATATATAATAAAATTTCTGCCGGACTAGAATACATTGATATTTTTCCACAGTGTCATGGTGGAGTTCTACCAAGTAAATGCCAATTCAATCAATATTCTAATATACCTCTTTGTTCGTTTTATCTGTTGTAACTATTTCTGACGATGGCGTGAGCCGAAATAGATATCAACCACATATAATATAATTCTTGCCGGACTAGAATACATTGATATTTTTCACCGTGTTGTAATGTTCTACCAAGTAAATGCCAATTAAATCAATATTCTAATAAACCTTTTAAGTACCTCATTAAAATTGTGAAGACTTTTCGTACTTTGTTTGATATTCGTAGTAGGTAAACAAACAGGGAAAATGGGTTTAAAAAAAAATGTTTAACTCGAGCAAAGGTTTTATCGGATAAGGGAACCGATGTAGGAAAGCGTTTTCCGATAAATGGATTACAATATTTGAACGGATATGCCGCCAAACGAGAAGTTGTTGTATTTTTTTATTTGAAAAAACCAAGTATGACTTTTTTATGATAAATTTAAGAATATTTCGATCCATTTCCCGACATTAACACATTATTTATTAGACATAATGAATCGATTAAGCGATTTGAATCTAGAAAACGCAAAACGGAGGGTTCTTAGATAGATGGTATCCAAAATATTAACATATTTATTTAAAGCGGAACAAAACAATGTCGTGTTTGTAAATATTAGCTATAAGCAAAAGAATTGGAAGGAATAAGATTTTTAAGTATAAAATTAGTTATAAGTCAATACGCATTGCGGAACTACAGCACCCACAAGCAAATTGAGAAAAATGTAATCGTTATTGAACTCGCCGTGCACCGATACGTCCAATAATTATCATACACTGAGGTTTTAATGTCAGTAAGTGACACATCTTTATGATTCTGTGCAGTACCGTTTTCGATGGAATATGCTCGAGTGGGAAATGGAGAGGCGCGGGGAAGAGAATTTGCAGATATAAGCTTGGGCTGGTAATGTACTCACCAGCAGTGTTGCGTCCGTACAGGCACGAGTTTTTTTCTTATATTTTTTTAAGATGAAAAAGAAATGAATGAGTTGAATAATCGAATAGCTACCCACACGATCAACGCTGGGAATGGGCATAGTTACAAATACAAACATTTGAACCTCTAATGAAGCATTCCAATAGAAAATCCATTTCAACGACGTTCAACGAGTTGATCCCTTTGTGTGGTAAAGTTAAGCGAGTTGATCTCTTCGGTGGTAAAATTGCTTTAATCGAGTAGCAACTCTCAAGTACTTTCGTCTTACCCGGGATTTGAAGCATATTAATTATAAATTTCAGGGCTGTGGAGTCAGAGTCCGAGTCGTCGCGGCGTTCTGGCCGGAGTCGTACTCGGAGTCAGAAATTTTGAAAAGTTTGAACTTTTTATTTTTGCATTTAATATGTAAAATTTGGCTTGTGGCCGCATTGATAGGGTTGATATTTAAATGAATACACATAAATAGGAAAATTAGGGGAAAAAAGTGACGATATTAACCTTTTTTTAGTCTGAGTCGGAGTCGGAGTCGTGTTTTTGGTCAATGTCGGAGTCGGAGGAGTCGTGGTTTTGGTAAATGCTGGAGTCGGAGTCGGACTTTTTTTGATCGACTAAATTTATTGAAATAAACGATAAATATTTCAAACATTAAATATTTGCCGTAACCGAGTAGCATACACGGTGAAACCAGCTTGTTATGCAGCTTTTTATTTATTGAATTATATTCGGAATGAATTGAATGTGTACAAAAATGTCGAAAACATTTTTTATTTTCTCTGACCGTATATAAGTTAACTGCTTCAATCATAAAATATGATTTCAATCAGTGTTCTTAAACCAGTGGCCCGCGGATGAGCTTTAATAAATAAAATTCTGTGTGAAATGAACTTGAGTATTCAACTGTCACTTTTTAATTTATTATCCGAAACAAACATGTAAGGTCAGTGCTTGGATTGAAACGGACTTCGTTCTGACACTTTCGACGTAAGTAAGCGACGCTACACCACGCTAGAAGCTACGCCTGTCACTGAGGCCGTACACTGAGTCATAAATTCAAATATATTATATACGTCCAATTTTGATATTATATGAGTCACCTCCAGAGTCTGTTCAGAAACTGGAGATTTTTTTACTATTTATGCACCTTCGTAAGTCCGAACAGTCGTAAATCGAGAACTGACCGTACATATGTATGTTTAACGCTGTTCCGCTGATGTAAAAAGGTTGAATAACACTGATCTAAATTATTTATAGCTGTGTTGTGGACCTATGTCATGCAGCCATTACTGCATAATCATATCATTATCGCGGAGTGCAATTTCATACCTGTATTAATATTTTTATCACTGTTCAAATTGTACTGAGAGAGCTTTAACCCAGGTGAATGATGTTGTTTACATCTAGTTAAGAGTATAAATAATGGACGTTATTCGTCAGGTGACAGCTGAAGAATAATGCACCGTTTTCTTATGTAGAAAGACGTGAAATAAACCCGCAATTTAAGTTCTTATCACCATTTTGCAGTACTGTATAACGGGGTGAATAGAGACTGGCAGGTGAATAGAGACAAAAACAAAGATTGCTCTTTAGCAAAACTAATATATAATTCTTTACAATGACTATAATACTATCTCTCGAATGAAAAAACCAAACCAACTAAATGATTGGCCAAAAATGAAACAGACGTGTTTAAGTTCGATGCCTGTGCATCCTAACTTTTTCGTCCCTTATAAACTTCTCTTTTATGCACGAAAATCAATCGTGTTTTTTTTGGTTAATAAGTACCGTAAAACGGAATGAATAGGGACTCGTATAGAATAGAGGTTCATATATTCCAATCATTACAGTCTGTATTTTATCTCTATTCACCTGCCAAGTTTAGATTTACCCTCTTTCGTCTCTATTCATTCCGATTCAATGTGAATAGAGACATCGAACAAAATTGACTGTGTCTTAATAACGATAGTGAATATTTGAAAAATATTGTCATGAATTTGTTGTAGGACCATAGAAACAAGTTTCAAGCCATACATATTTGAATTATGTGGCGCGCAGGTATGAAGATACATAGTCGTGAAGAGTAAAAAGTGTCTCTATTCACCCCGTTACACGGTACATTTAAAAAAGTAGCTTGTTACATAAAAATCTTTGTTGTTAAGAAAAAAAGGCTCAGGCACAAAGGAAAAACGGCGCTACTTTTCAACTAATACTTCAAACGGTCGGAAAACAAAAGAAAATATGCGGTCATAACTTTTATTTCAAATTAAAAAGATCACATAAAAACAAAAAACAAATAAGGGATATGTAAAGACAGCATAAATATTTTCACATTTTTTTTCATGTCAAATTTGAATCACTGTAACAAAATAGTAATGATAATTACATATAGTCGACATAGCTGACGTCAAAATCTCTACATTAATAATGGAGTTCTACCAAGTGCATTCCAATTCAATCGATAAATTTGAGTCGTTTGAATTTTTGTATTTTTCTGTCACTCGGGCACTTCAAGTACGCGATTTAGCTTGAACTGACGCTTAGTAAATAGTTTATATTTTTTAGGATAAACTAATAAAAGAAATATCTCTTAATTTTAAGGTTATTCTTTTAGATCAGTGGTTTTCATGTGCGGCCACCAGAGGACTTGGCTGCGGCCACCAACAGCTTCATAGAAAGTATTGATATTGATTGAGATTTTACAAGTTTATTTGTCAACAAAGTTTCTGAAAATTAAATATTTCGTGTGCAATTAATACCAATAGCAAATTGACAGACATCTTTAAGTTCATTTGACATACCTCAAGCACAACAGACTCAAAACATAAATGTGGTGCGGCCACCAGAAATTTCCGTAGGATCGCTTATGTTTACGATGCGGCCACAGTATAATTTTCCGTGAGAAACACTGCTTTAGATGGATTAGGCGGTAGCTTTGTGGAAGATCATTTTAGTATACAATTTAGCATGAATGAACCTCTGATCACCACCACTATATATATATATAAGTAAATCTATATTTAAACATAGTTCTGATGACGGCGTTAGCCGAAATACCTATCAACCATATGTTATATAATTTCTGTATAGCTTAAATACTTTGCTATTTTGTCACCGTGTTATAATGGAGTTCTACCAAGTGAATGCCATTTCAATCAATATGTTGTTAATATGTTCACAATTTTCAGTGGGAATACCATGACTCCGACTCCAACATTGACCAAAAATACGACTCCGACTAAAAACAGTTTAATTTTGTAACGTTATTTTCCTACCTATCCTATTTATGTGTATTCAATTAAATATCAGCCAAATATTCCGGCCAATAGCTAAATTTTACAGCATATAAATACTTTAATAAAAAGTTTTAAATTTACACGATTCCGACCAAAACACCGCGACGACACCGCGACGACACCGATTCCACAGCCCTGGGGAAAACCCTGCTGTAATATAAAAATTCCAACTTACATACCATAGACAAGAAAGCTCTTATGTTCAACTAGTGTATAACCAATATGTTGACAATTTTACACTGTCATGGGTTGCGATAAAATGTCACTTCGCATATCAGCTGAAGGTTTGTAAATTGAACGACACTCGATTGGATCACTTCTCAATCTTCTAATACAGAATACATAATGGACGATAAATATTTATACTTTTACGTTGTTTTTAGATTAACGAATGTTACGATATTCATTCAACAAATCTCTTAGCTTTTCCCAACCCTTCTTTGACACGGCTAGAGACTCCAATTACTCGACATCTCAACTACTCGAGTATCGAGTAGTAAAATTCTAAAATACTCGAGTACTCGAGTATACTCGATTAGTTTCAAATGTTCCAAAATATATATAATCAATTCAAATTTGTGAATATAAATAAATAAATAATATTATTTTATTGCATTAATAAATTTATTTCAATTTATGAAACATATATTTCGAAAATAGTCGAGAATTAAACGTCTCAAATTTTAATTTGGTTCGAAGCTTTGTTTTTTAATTCCCCAGTAGAAAAAACTCTATCTGTTGCTGTGGACGTCGGCTTAAAAAATAACAATGAATTCAATAGTGCTATTAAGTTTTTCTGTCCGCTGCTTAAAAAAAATAAAATTTGGAAATTAGTCATCATTTATATATAACGAGTATTACTCGAGTATTTTTCAAATTACTCGAGTATCGAGTACTCGATACTCGAATTGGAGTCTCTAGACACGGCCCAAAATAACACAAAAAAACAGCAATACTAAAACGAACGATCTTACAACAGTGTCGCAAAATCTGTGTCAAAATATGAAATACATATTTAACACCCAACATGAGAAGTCAATATGTAAAAAAAAATTGATAATTTTTCATGACTGACTAAAAATACCAACCGACCCAATTTTGGACTGCGACCCGAAAGTTATAAACAACTGCAATATATGATACCTTATTCTGTCGCTGTTGGATTAGTTTTTCAGTGGCCGAGCTAGTCACTCCAATTTATTTTATTATTTTCTATTTTCAAGCACACTAGTGCAAGGTTCAAAATCAGTCCCGTGCAGATCTGCTCGGGTCATGAATGTGAAAGGTAAATTCCCTTTTCTATGTCGATAGCGTTGTGGCGGCCATAAAACATTGGCTACACATACACAACGGGTGGTGGTGGGAAAAACCAACTTGTTGGATCAGTTTATCACGATATTTATTGTCTGTGATTTATTTGGCTTATACGAGGCCAAAATGAGAATTCCATCATTCTTCAGAAATTCGAGCAATGTTCCTATAAACAAGCCGCTAAAGAGGATGCCAACATAGAATGATGTGGAAGAAAAAACCACATTTGATTCCAAGAGAACCTTTCTATAAGAAAAATATCACATTCGGTTCAATTTATTTTTCTTAATCGTGCAATAAAATGCAAAATTGAAAAGTGATCTACTTCTATTTTTGTATATAAACGATACAAACTGTTTACTGCGCGTCAGTTCAAGTACATCCGTGCACTTGAAATGCCTGAAGATGCCGAAAGGCGAAACCCCGGTCGTTAGCGACAAAACTCATAGAAAAGTACAAAATTCAAACAATTCAAATTTGATATTTATATTACATCATGCACCCACAGTCGAAATCCTTAATTACTTCATCTCCTTGTTTCAAATTTGATAAGGATACTGTTCCACATTTAGAGCGAGAGTTTCGATGTCAGAATGAATGACTCTTTCTCTTTTTCTTTATATTTATAAATTTATAGTGCTTCGTACAATGTTTTAACGATTTCTCAATAAATCGCGTGCTTTACGGGAATCCCGTCGACAACTTTTAAGTGTCGTGTTCCAGCTCACGGAAACGGGGTTCGACAAAATGGCGCCAGACGGAAACGATTACCGTAATTCGCATAACAAATCTGACAAATATGTAAAAAAAAAAACATTAAGCTAATATTTGACGGAGCCATCTGACATACGTATTGAGTTTTCTGTAATAAAAACGTCTCGCATTCAGGATGTTGCCAAAGTGAAATATAATTGAGGTCGACATCATGCGAATCTGCGAAATTTCACTTTTTTCTGATTGGTTTTAAATTGAGAAAATGAATCATGGAATTAATTTACATTCATATAAATAAAACTTCTTTAAGTTGAGTAAAAAAATAGCAAAATTATAAAGCAAGTTGCACATCTTTTTTGGAATAAAAACAGTTTTGGCAGAACAATCCTAATATACTACTAAAAATTTATTATTATTTTCATTATAATGCCTTTCCACGAAGTATTGACAGTGAACACCTTAAAAGTAATCCTTAAATGTACATAGTATGCTGATGTGTAGCAGAAATAGTAATCAATATATTATACAGGACTGTGGAGTCGGAGTCGGAGTCGTGAAAATGTTTGATCTTTTTATTTATGCATAGGTATAACATGTCAAATTTGGCTAATGGTAGGATTGGTTGGTTGATATCTAATTAAATACACATAAATAGGATAGGGAGGAAAACAACGTGACAAACTTCTTTTAGTCTGAGTCGGAGTCGTGTTTTTTTGTCAATGTTGGAGTCGGAGTCCCGTTTTTGACGACTTCACGGCCCTGCTATTATATCATAATTCGTATGCAACCAATTACTTTACTATGTCTATCATAATTGTGAATATGTCAATCTACCGAGTAAATGCCAATATTTTCAATATGACTAAGTAGACATAGTTGCGGATTTAGTGATTAGCGCACGAGGTGCGTGTTTGGGGACTCAAAAATAACTAGTGTGTGAGTTATTTGTCACATATTTTGAATTCAGTTTTATCCACAATAAACGGTGTTGAAACAAATAATTCGTGTACTATTTTCTGTATCCGTTTTTTTCAAAACCGTGTAAAATAGAATTGATTGTGAATTCATTCTTAAACAAAGCAAAACAATAATTGTTTGTTTAGCTTAAAAAAATCAACGAAAGTATTTGAGAAGGATATTTAGTGATAAGCGGTACACAATTTGGAATGGTAACTGTCACGAATGATTTATTAAATATTTGAATATTGAATAACTGAATTTAGAATTTTTCTTTTCCGCTGCTTGAAATGTATTGTCATTTCCATTCCATTAGCATGCGTAAATTTGTTAGAGCTCATTTGAATAAGTATTATAAAAATCAGTATATTACGGAACCTAGAAAATAATTATGTTCGTATTTTGTTGTGATGTTACTTTTTGTCAACTGGCAACACGATGCATTGAATGTTTAAATATAGAACATTGGTTGATCATGTTGCGTTCACGAGCAAAAATTTGACATATGAATGGCGGCTGCAGTTGATTGAATTACGCATTTTAGTCAATTCGCTTGAATGGCCCGTCGTATGCTCATATTTTACTGTGTTGTGACATATTCTCCACCGATCCTCAAACACAAATGGTGTAGGAGGCCGTTTGGATTACAAAAAAACCATTATCAAATAACAATCAGCGTTGTTAATTTGAGATGTTTAAACTTTTTTAAACTAATTGTGACACACGATGAAAAAATATCAATGTATTTTAGTTCTCCAAAAATAATCCGGAAGCCGAAAAGAGTATTTCGGTTTAAATACATTGCTCTTTTTTCACGGTGTTATAATGGAGTTCTACGAAGTAAAGGCCAATTCAATCAACGCGACAATGTGATTCTATGATTGTAACTGTGTGCCCTTTTGGGGCTTGCAAGTTATTCAATATCACGTGACACAAATTTTGAAGAAATGTACATTGCTTGGTATATTTTGAAAAAAACATTTTTTCTTTTAAGATGATTCATTTCATCACACAATTTTTACCCCAATCTAGAGGAAACGTTTTTTTTATTCTAGTTTCAAGGTCGAAACAAAATGGTTTGAACAAAATATTGAATTCAGGCTTCAAAGACCATTTTTTACTACTATTTCGAAGTAACAGATAGTTTTAGTGGAAAATTGGCATGTACACTTACGTAGCCGTGCAGTTACGGTAATCAGTGGAGCTAATCAAATAAGTATATAAAATAATACCATGCATTTTTTCAAAGCATTGTAAAATCATCCACTATATTTTTTGCCAACGGAAGACTAACTGCTTAATGCATGGTGATATACGGGATTTTTCAGGACGGCACTGACGAGCTAAATTCAGTGATTTTGAAAACGTTTAAAATTACACAAAATATATTTTTAATAATATCAGACGGCGAATGACAAACGTTCATTGGTAAACAAAGTTTCAGAGAAAGCAAGGTCTGATGAACAATGGCACTAAATGAATTAAAAAGCTTTCACGTGTAAGAGCTTTTGTTAGAATTGTTTTCGCAGTGAATAGGCATGTTATTTTATGTAGATTATCATGAAAAAATATTCAAATCTTACATTAGTAGTATTTATATGGTATAAAAACGATTTTATTAATATGCCATAAAATATAGCTGGTCTTTTTGACCATATCTTAGCAGACCGACTACATGGAGTAAATAGACTTCTAATTTCTAATTTCTAGAGTTTCTCTAAAAGGTATCTATTCTACAATAACTGTGGACCTGTATGTAGCATAACCTAGCATGTAACCGAGTGTTTTACATCGTTAACTTCGGTTGTAGAGGTACACATTTTATGTTGTCAATTTTTATCGGGTCAAACAACGGGAGAAGATGTTTATAATGTTTTGTATAAATTTATGCAAGAGAACCAAATTAATTGGAAAATATGTGTTGGAATAAGCACAGATGGAGCAAAAAGTATGGTCGGAATTAATAGAGGACTCGTTGCAAGAATTAAGAATGTTGTACCAAACGTCAAATCCACACATAGTTGCACCGACAGAGATACTTTGGCAACACTTAAGATACCCGCTGATCAACATAAAGGTGTGGATGGAAGCGTGAAAATCTTCAACGATTTTCTCTATTTGTAATAATGAACACTATTCACACTATAATTATTATTTATATGTTATTCTGAACGAACTTTATATTTCGCTTATTAATCTTTTGTTTGTGTACTAAAAATTGAAAAAGATATATATTTCAATTGTAATTAAAGTCACTTTTAACAGATTTTTTGTACTTTTCCCACATTCGATTTGTGAGAATCACGGTTTCACTCACAGAGAGTATTTTCAGCATTTTTTTTAATGCAATTGAAGTATATGCGATTTTTTTGACTAGTCAACAATGATGGAAAAGTGACATAGATGTTGATAGTTTGGGAAACACTGTTGTACAGGATTGGCTTCCCGATGAAATGTAAGTGAATGTAGCAAACAAAAACAAGACAGTGAAACGTTTTTGTTCTTCATGAAATTGCAAGGAATTTGGAATGAATTGAATATAATCGTTCTTTGGGATGTCAAACATTTCAGGCGGGCAGTTAATTTGTTCGAAAGGGTAACGCACAGGTGTGGCGATATCGCCGACCCGATGTCTGCGATTCACCCCGCTTCGGGAATGTCCCGCCGCTGTGTCGGGAATCGAGCCCGGTGCCAAAAAGCCACCGACCCTCACCTTGGGCCAACGTCCCGGCCAATCGGAGAGCTGCAGAGTTTCTTGGCACGCGCCTTCGCATTCGGCTGCCACTTGCAAAATTTCCCCACGAAAGTCGTGAACATTTGGCGAGGGATTCCTTTCAGTTTTTTTAAACGGCTTTCAGTCCAAACTGATTCCAGGAAATGTGTATTTCTGAAGAAAGCGGAGGTGGAAAACTCGTGTGGTCTTATCTTGTCGATCAGCGTTTCATAAACATATTGATGTCACCTCACTTAACCCTTTTAATCCCACCGGCATCCTTCGTTTCCGTGTATATATGCGAAGAATCCCGGAGGCCCATTTTTTTTAAACACGTGTGGCAATTGTTTTTTTCTTTATTTACTTAAGTGCAAATGCAACCGACATGAAACAATTATTTAATTCACTAATAATTATAAAATCACAATGTATGTTTAAACATAGTTCTGAAGATGGTATTATAATTTTTGTTGAATTAAAATCAATCAATCATATTTTTCCACCGTGTTAAAATTACAATCATAATTAAATTACACCACATAATTCGTGCAATACTTTTCTTGAAATAATGATGGAATGCAGAATAACTCGGATATACCAAAACGCAGAAAAAAAGATGTGCAATCGTCAACTAAGATCATACAGCATTCTCAGCTTTTAAAAACATACACGAGATGGTGCTTAAGGAAAATGATAGCCGCAGATCTCGACTTGAATTACTGTCACGTCATCAATGAAAAAGAAAGATATCGATATTTTAAAAAATATCATAGATTATATGAGTTATTCAGAGGTGAAATGAGCCAAGACTAGAGATGGTGAAACGTTTCTTGAAAAATCTCATTATTTTAACATAACTTGAAAGCTTATTAAGCAAATGAACAGAAAAATGTATTTCAGGTAAATAATGATTGCAATAGTTTATAAAAAAGGATGAGATCAGTTTACCGTTGACAAATCATTTGAGCCCTTCAAAAGTGAAGTGATCCAATTAGCAAAATAATGAAACTTTTGTTCTTGCTCAGAACATTCTTTTAGTTTGTGATTCTACTTAAAATTATCCTTCACTTGTTGGATACTTTAAGACCCAAAGAATTATGATACTGCATCCCAGTAATTTCTTTCCAAAAATGCCATTTGACTCACCTCACTTCTCGTGGGCTTTTCTTGTATTAACAAAGTTATTTGGAAAATTCTAATTTAAAAAAAAAGCTACAAACCTCCGATCACACCGTATGTGACCATCAACATGGTGACGCTGGTGCTAAATGTGCTGAGGACGAAGGCAGTGGACGCTATAATGGAACCTGCTATGCATACAGCTCGGCATCCATATTTATTACAAAGTGCAGATACGACTGGACCTGAAACAAAGAATAAAACAAAATTAGTAAATAAAAATTCATCTTAAAGCAATTGGGTTCAGTATTAATGGCGTGTTGGGTCAGGGTCAGTTTTTTATTATTATTTCAAATGGATACTGAAAATTGCACGCATTTTTTAAAATGCATATCTAGGATTGAATTTCAATACATGTAACGCAATATCCCCGCGCCATACAACACGATGGCAGTGAACTTCAACAACAACATGGAGTTTGGGGTCGTTAAATAGAAAGCCTGACGACTGCACTTACTTTTATCTCTGACTCCGATTTCAAGAGACTCATATGACTCTTATCTAAAAAATTATCGATCAAGACACGGGAGTTTTGCTGTCATTTTTTATAGAAACATAGTCTTGTGTAGAGTTTCCAATACCGGACCAAAATGTCATGTTTATTAAATTTAAACTATGTATAAAACTATTAAGAGGCGAAACACGTGTCACAATTAGTTACACAATACGTGGAATAATCAAAGTTATTTTAAATTTTATATTAAAATGAACTTCCACAAAGTTACCGCCGAAACCATCGCAATATTAAGCTATGTTATTTCACTATCAAAAATATGTTTTTATGATTATTTTATTTCGGTTGTTTATTCATTATTGAAGAGCGAAAATATTTCATTGAAATGTAATGCACGAGGGTAACGGTCTCGTTCAAATGCGATTTGATAACTAATTGAATTTAAAAATATTCCTGGCTACATAGATTTTTTTTTTAAATTTCACAATGTTATTGTTGGAAAATGAGGGCACATTAAAGGAAATAAATAACGTTTTTATTTATGAAGAATCCATTACCATCCAGGATGTTGAGACAGATTTAAGAATTTGATGTATTTAGCACTCATTAAAACATTATTTATCACCATAAATAAACTCTAGTTTTGTAAGGTGATATTTTTCGTTCTCAAAAATCATTTCAAAAAAATATATTTTTTTTATTCGATGCTGTCATCAATGCATAACGCAGCTTATAATTCATTTTCCACGAGCATCAGGAGTTCCAAAGATTACAAGCACAAAAAATATTGCTATTTTGTTTTGTTGACAAAACCTTATTGGAAACCTTTGTCTTGGGCGACTTTGTTGAATTGTGATTAGAATAGCATCTAACGCATTAGCAAATTTTCTTATAAAAAAACATACATAAGTTTTAAGGCTTTCGCGGCTAATCTTCCATCACGTAGTACAGTTACTGTGCAGTGCTGTTTATCAAAAGCACGCCTTTCCAGGAGCCCATCTTGGTAAAAGGCTTCCAGTCGGTGCTTTAAGCCCCAGATATTAACTGACAATATTTATCTTTTATTCAAACGCATACAATATGTATAAATAACTTGGCCATAACACTGGGAACGGCATTAAAAACTACAAGCCGATAAAACAGTTCGGTAAATGGTAAAATTCTAGTATCTATTGGTAATATACTAAGTGATGGTCGTAAACAAAGCTTGGAGGAAGTTTAATTGAAGTGGGCAACACTTTCGTTTGACCGTAAATACAAATATTATCGCTCTCGACTTTGTCGGCAAGAAACAAAGCAAAACATATTATAAAAAAAATGAAAAATTATACTCGCATAGGTAGTCGAAAGAAATAAAATATGAATAAAGCTTATGTCCTGTATGCGTTCCTACACCGTTCATTTGATTGCGATAAAATTTTGGTAGCCTCGGTTTCACCTTTCAGCATCTTCATGTATGTTAAGTGTACGAATGAACTTACCAGCTCGAGTTCATTCTTCATAAAAGTTGTGTACAGCTGATTCATTAATTATCATCAAGTTAATCTCGTCTAATGACTTTCACAATTAAGAATATTTGGCGCATTGGCGTAAGCTGTAATGCCAAATTTTTTTTTTCTATAAAATTAAATTAAAAATAAAATAACAATTGCACGTTTGGAAGATTGAGTTTTTCATTTAAAATTGGCAAACTATTCAACTGTGCATTTTTTATTATTTTCCTGATAAAATAATTCATGATCACCCGTGTTTTTACGTAGCATTCAAACCCCGTTATCCGCCAAGGGCCAGAATGAAGAGAGGTTTCGCGACTTAATAGCAATTGTATTGAGATTCTCCATTTGGCACGGTGTCAAGATACTTGTTGGAAACAAGAGTAATTGAGGAAACAATCTTTACTTACCAGCAGCTAGGTACATCCCAGAAAGTAAACTGCCCACCCAGGCCACGGTGCCTTTTCCTTCATTGAACGTGGAGACGAATTCTGGGAGGAATATGCCGAAGGTGTAAGCTATGCCGTCCACAATAAGGTTGCACATGAAGGAAGCGATGACGATGACCCAGCCGTATCCTCCATCTGGCGGGGGCGGCAGCTCGTCGGGGTCCATGCAGTCGGACCCCGCGTCTCCACCCTCTGTAAGGCGCGCAGCCTCCGAGCATGACGCCTCGCTTTCGGTCTGGAACATAAAACAAGATAACATTATAGCTTCATCTCGAAAATAACTATTGATTCTGCGTGTCACTGTGTAAAAAATAAAATAAATGGCTATGACAAAAACCAGCTGATTGGAATAAATAGATTTGTTTGGATATCGACGCCAAAATTGTAATAGACTCGGGACTCGTATAACACGGTTATATGGTTCCACAAAAACGTCGTGTAATACAAATCCGTGTTACACAAGGTTTGATGTTCATACAAAATTGAGGTTTGTGTTCCAAGAAAAATTACGTACATATTTCATTATTAGGTTCCAAAATATTTTGTAATTCCCTCTTGAATTATGAACTCCTTTCAATTATAGGATCATTTTCAATAAAAAAAAATCTAATTTAATAGTCATTTATTGTTTTTAATGTGAAACATGTAGATAATTCGCTGCAACTGCTTTCTGAGTCATTTATTGTGGTAGGTTCATCCAACATTTCGACTAATTCTTCTTCGTTCAACGTACGATCCTCCAATATTTCTTGGATGTCATAAATATCCATATCATAAAAACCTTCTCCACCAATACCACGACAAATGTTTATTGTATTTTTTTTCCTTAAACCGTGTTATATAAAGCGTGTCGTTTAAAAATATGCCACGATTCATACATCCGTGTTGTATAAAACCGTGCTATGAGAGGCCTGAGAGATGTACTTATAATACATTTGTCAAAACCGTTCATTGTCTGTAATGTACCAGAGTTGAAACAGTGGTGCTCAGTTGATGCTGAGATCTCTCCAGAAAGATTCATGAATTATAAAGAACGATACCGATTGCATGTATCAACTCGGTTTTTTGCACTCCCTAATATTCTTGTCACCGCCGCCACTGAACATAATGTTGCCACAATACGTCAAAACATTCAAAATGGCGGCTGTATTGACAACAGCTGATTGTCAAATAGATAATTGTCAATGTTTTCCTTTCAATAGCTCTATGATTATAACAACTTGAAAGGAAAATTTTCGAATTGAACAGATGAAGCAGTCTCGTTGAAAAAAATATTAATTTAATTTGTTTCGTATAAATAGAACCCACGCAAGCAAACTGCGACTATGATTATTTGAAAAAACAATTCTTGAATGAATTTATATATTTCTGAGAATTCTAAAACTGGAAACCGCTTTCGATCACGTACAGAATACAGTAATTGTGCTTTGTATTTAACCAAAGCAGAATTTGAAAAGGATTAGAAGATGGCACAGTTTACTAGGAAAGTTTATGTAGCTTTAAAGATGATATAATGAGGGGTGTAAAAGCATATCTATCCATATATTATCATTTTTGAGATAATGATTGATTAATGATCTGGTTCTTACGTTCAAACATATTCAATCGTTTATTCAAACCAACGAAAAATGACCTCTAAGCCATTTAAAATCGACATCGAAAATGACGATCAAATGCATAACCGCCTCTCTCCACCATATGTGAAGTTCAAAACCGCTACAATCTAAATGCACCAATCACGAGTCAGGGAACACTGACCTACCGCGCTGTCACCATACCAACGTTTTGTGTTCCCTTTGCAAATTATTCTAATATTATACTTGAAGATTAAAATCGTTTTTTTCGATTGCTGAACAATTTGACTTTGTGGAGAGAGGCGGTTATGCATTTAAACCCCTCATTTATACTTGTTGTATTTTCCTTATATCTACAATAACCAAATGAGGATACAATTCTTTATAATTTAAGATCTCGCCTGAAAGTGGCTCGATGGTATTTCAATATCAAATTTGAATCGTTTGAATTTTTTACTTTTCCACGAGTTTTGTCGCTAACGACTCGGGTTTCGGGCATTTCAAGTGCACGAATAAACTTGACTGACTGTCATCTTTCTTTGTAATGGATATAAACTTCGGCGACGTAACCGCATGGATAAGCTCGATAGGTTTCCCCTCTCGGTTACGTGGTAAAAAGTTAGAACCTCCTAATAAAGTGTTTTCCAGCCGATGCTCATCAAAAGAAGAGACTCTTGTAATTGTGCAAAGATCAGCAGCAGCATGCTCCTTTATTGACATGCTCCATTAGGATTACATATGCTCCACATTGTTACAACTTCGAAATATTTTTTTCATTCAAATCTAAATTTTATGCAATATGAAAGATATGTATGAAATACGTACTTTTTGACTGACTGTTGATAATGCTTGCTATGAGCGAAACCTGTCCTGATCTAATAAATTGAATGTGGAATAAGTACTAAAAATGTTTTATAATTCTTTTATAATGCCATTCCACCAAGTTTTGAAGTGAAGAACACGTTATCTCTAAATACGTGGAGCATATATTTTATTACTGAGTTTTATTTTATTACAAATAATTCACCGAACAGGCACAGTTAAATAGATCTATCAGCCGTTAGAAATACATCGTTACGTGTCAAGAAACAAATACAAATCGAATAACCTTTTATTCGTTTGCGAATCTAATTATAAACGGTCCCAAGTGTGTTGCGCGTTATGTTCGAGCGGGCGCGCACCTATTTCCGGTCGCAATGACAGAAGGCGGGAAAATCATTACGCAAAATGGAGGACGTGATTGTAAAATGGCGATTTTTGTCGACTCAAATAAGCAAACGCTCCATCAATTAATTAGACTAATTGGTAATTTTAAAATTCTCCATAAAAATCAAAAAAAAATGGTGTAAGGATAAATTGGCACTTAACCCGTACAAAGCCATCGAAAAAAATCCCTTCCATCACCGTGGACTAATATGAGTCTCCCGTAGTCAAAATCTATTTTAGAAGTTCATTGAAGAAGATAAAAGAGAAATAGCAATGTATACTAGGTCTAAAAAACAAAAGCTATTTTTTCACTGTTGTATAATGGAGTTCTACCAATTTTATGCCAATTCAATCAGTTAATAATATTGTTATGATTGTATACTTGTACACGGTATCATTTTCACTTTCTTTTATGTAGTCCAATGGTTCAACTGAATATCGTTTTAGCATGGCCAAACGAGTGTTAATATGATATAATATATAAGAGCATACATTCTAACGGTGCTACTTAGCAGTTGCGAGTCATAGCACACAGGCATTGGCAGGTCACAGATAATCTTGGAGGAACTGTATGATGTCATAAGCTCATGAAATGAATCTATACCAAACGATTTTGTTCTAAATTTCTTTCATGTTTGTTCAGTGTAATTTTCTAGCTGTTTTAAAGCTAGAATTTTTTGAAAATAAATGCATTTAATTTTTTTAAAAGAAAATGTTAATATTATAAGTATTGCGCGCAAACATCTGCGCGGTAATGTCCCGTGCGGAAATGTCGCTGCACCACTCCGAATACAGATCGGGAATCACAATAAAATATTATTTTTTTTACCATGTCCGCTCCCAACTTGGAGCACATGGACTCATCACGGAGTAACCTCCGTATGTTTTTCTACAAGAACTGCTTGTTACTCAGTTACACAACCTCTCTTTTTCGAAGAGATTAGGGATGATAAGGATACGAGGACTAGTGATTAGCTAAGTGCTGTCACTATGCGTCGCTCTTTAGGATCGTAAAGGTGGGAAGGGATTTTCAACAACACAAACAACCTTGCCTTTGAACAGATTTATCGAATGAAAAAATCCGCTCGTACCGGGAATCGAACACGGGCGGTTCGACACGCAAGCCAACAACGTTGACACTGCGCCACGGACCGGACAGTAAAGTATAAAATAAATATTCTATTTTTTACGTTTCAATTTGTAATTGTTCCTTATTTGAAATTCGTGTTTGAGCATCTGTCAATTATCCAATTTGAATCATAGTTAAAATAACAAGGGTGTTTGCGAATTAATTATCAGAGTGAAAATATTGACGTTAGGAGATGCTGCCAATTTGTCAGTGTGCCGCAAAGCTACCACTGCACACAGTGCTGCTATCTAATTATAAAGTTAAACCTCTGTGAGATGTTAATTACCGTGCAAAGAAAACAACTTTACGATCGACCCATTTCATTAAATGACGAGACGTCACTGATTTACGGCATCGCACTGATACACAATTACCAAACGCATAAGGACACATTTTTGTTTAATTATTTTTTTAAAATGGCAATGTCGAACGCTCAGTGCCGCATTAAAATATTAAACGTTTACCTTCACATCGAGGATTAAATTAACACTCTAGCACAGTGGTTCTCATGTGCGGCCACCAGAATATTTTTCTGCGGCCACCAACAGCTTCAGAGATAATATTAATATAATAAAGTCAATTTGCCAAAAAAGTTTCTGAAAAGGAAATATTTTGAACGTATTGTATTATGCATCAAGAAGTGTTCATCAAACTGTTATTGAATGCATATAATATGTGAAATTTATTGTGAGAAAAGTATTCAATGCAATTAATACCAGCGGTAAATTGTCAAACCAAAATTTGGTGCGCCCACCAGACATTGCCGTAGGACCACTTATATTTAAAATGCGGCCACAGCACAATTTGACGTGAGAACCACTGCTCTAGCATGATCTCATTAGTTATATGTAGGGTTTCCAATCCCGGGCCAACATTTTGATCCTGGGATTTCGGGATTGCAATAAGTCGATTTGGAATATTTTTTTAATGGTTAATAATTTTTATATTTATTAAATATTAGCCATGTTCATTAACATGGCTTATATTTATTTGCATCATGAAAATGATCAAGATCCGGGATACATGATCCCGGGATTGCAAACCCTTGCATTCAGGCATTTCAAGTGCACGGATGTAACAGTTTGTATCGTTTATATATATTTTTTTTATGTAAACAAGTTTCATTAATCCTTAATTATACAATTTTCTCCTAAAGCGCATTCGAAAAACCGTAAACCGAACTTTCAGCTTTATCGGACATTCATTATCCAGCATTATTCCGTTATATCGAGGTTTTATCACAAGAAAAAACCTTTCTCCATTCCTTGTCTGCTTGAGTATCAACAAGTCCTCGCAGTCAGAAATTTAGCACAACACCACGTACCTTGACAATTTGATAAAGGATGGTAATCGAATAACTCAATATTTGTCCACCGCCAATATTGACTTTTCGAATCAAAGCAATGTTGAATAAATTTATTTATGCACTTGAAATATGGCCGGCGACTATTTTCAGACTATTTCCTTTAATATATTCACTACACAAACGGTAATACGAACAAAAGACTGATTCGTGGCTAATCATTTCTATCTTCACATTTATTTCCTGAATTCCCCTCATTAGCACTTGTTAGCCACAATTAAATAAATCTAGGTGAAAATAGTACCATGTTTGTATTATTTATCTAATTTGTTCCAATCCACTAAGCTTAATTGATATCATCGTAATCTGAATGATTAGCAAATTTTAATAAGTATAAGTGAATTGAATAAGTTATTGTATATGTATGTTTGAAATGTGATATAGTAAAAATTAATTACCTTCTAATTAGCATGGAAATTATCGCAGAAAACTACAAAATTCTAATGATTCAAATTTTATATTGAAATTCCATGTAGACTTCAATCGAAATTTTCAATTATAACAAGTATACACTTATCCCTCGATTTACGCGGTACCCATTTTACGCGGTTTCACTTTTACGCGGTTAGGAAAAAATCACATTTAGAAAAAAAATCAAACATATTTTGTGACACGTGTTACACAATTGTGAAATATATAGGTTTAGCAAATAAAGAAATTAAAAAGTCAACATTAAATGCTTGTTGGAGAGCAGTATGGCCAGAAGTAGTTGAACCTGATCATATAATTCCAGCAAGAGATGAAAAATTTACATATCTTCCGTTTTTTGTATGAGCTTGAAGTCTCGATTTACGCGGTTTCGATTTACGTTTTCTCTAGGAACGTATCTACCGCGTAAATCGAGGGATGAGTGTATTATGTTACCAAGCATAATAACACTATTTGCTATATTACACTAAAATAGCTTAAATGATGACAATTTAAAATGGTCTCCTTAGGTTACTCCACATTTAAGATGGCGTCTAAGGGTTAAACACAAGAACTATTGGGGGCCCATTTACTTTACACAGGGAGCGGACTTGGTTTTTGGACGTTTCCCAAAGCAGGGAAGCTGAGACAATGTTATAATTTATGGAATCTTGAACGGAGGGAGAGGCGTCAAAAATTGTTAAACTAGTACTCTAAATGTATTACGTTCAACTGTTATTTTTTATTTTAAATAAAAAATGGCGTTTGTAAATATAACAGTCAGTTTGACCGCTCGGATTTTCACTCCTCTAAAGATAGTTACTTGGTAACACGTGCATAAACACGTGCGTTATACCAAGCTCACACTCATTAAAACAAGTAAGATCAACGAGTTATACTACGAGACCACAGTGGCGAATTATCCCCTTGGTAGACCCTAACCGCACCATAACTGTGGAGGCCCTCTTTTTCGAATGATAAAAAAGTGTCGTAAAATCACTAATACATTACAATAAATGTTGATTTCAATCTGAGTCATTTCTCAAAATTGTAACTTTATTTTCTTCTTGTATGTATGCGATCGAGAGTATGGCTTGAAAAATTTACTGTAGTCCACGCAGTTCACTAGAAGCAATTCAGTACAGAGCACACCTGTACACCGTACTTTAAGATTAATGACCCATCGCTCATTCAATATTACTGTTTTGATAATGCATTTTTCGATGTGACAGCATAATATAATATTTCAAGGCAAATCTGTGTTAAAACTATTTTTCGAAACATGTAATTTGAGCTATGTATATCAATGTGTGCTATGTTTGAGGCCCCCGAGATTTGGAGGCCCCAAGCGCGCGCCTCTTTTACTTATAGGGTAATCCGCCACAGCCTGACCATCTTCTGTTTTAACCTTTTAAAGACCTACGGTCCCGTACGGGATCAGTGATTATGGTGCACTTCGCTATCGGATTACACTGATTTATGATAATAGTTTTCAACATATGAATATTAACTTGC
Source organism: Himalopsyche kuldschensis (assembly GCA_028554975.1). Classification (NCBI taxonomy): domain Eukaryota; kingdom Metazoa; phylum Arthropoda; class Insecta; order Trichoptera; family Rhyacophilidae; genus Himalopsyche; species Himalopsyche kuldschensis. The sequence continues at coordinate 18,204,304 of JAHFWI010000010.1, read as the reverse complement.
ATACATAATGTCTTTGAGATACCGATTCATAATTTTATAATCGGTTTCGTTAAATATTTTTGTCATAGTGAGGAATATTAAAAACTGCGTAACAAAGTTGACTTTTGGGATATGCGTTGTGTTATATCCGGCGGACCGTAATAAATCAGCTTTATTTACCCATTACAAATCAACATTTCAATGCGGATACAGATGCTTTCCATACTTCAAGATTTGTTCAAGATAGCTGTAGCTAAAATGGATTCGATTATTTGTTTATCTAGAGAATAAGCGTACAAGTTGCGGTGCTGGTCTTTGTTCGTTAATTATAACTAATCTTTTATTTTGCTAATGCTTTTTATTTTACCCACACATAGACTGACTTGTTTTAGAGATATGTATATTTATTTTTGTAAGAGCTACAGGTCGCGCGGATATTTCGCAAAAATTGCTCGGGCGTTTAAAGGTTAATATCAGAGTTGAAATCGGGGCCTACAGTTTTCAATCTTATCTACAGCCCTGGCTTATATATTACTAGTATGGCTACCCGGCGTCGCTCGGACTAAGCGACCAATAATTATTTAATGTTATATCATTCGACATAATTATATCACAAAATCTAACATCCAAAATAGAGTTAAAATAAAATCACAAACTTTATTTAATTTGATGACAGCCCCATCCTCGCCTATTAAAATGTCCAAATTCAAGGAAAAAATCTAATTTGCTATCAAAGAAATGTCAAATAATACCTTCACGTAAATAATAAACATTATTATTAATAATAAAAGCCGGGAAAAGTTCAGTAGAAGACTAATTTATTACATTTTGACTAAATGTCTTCGCCGATAAAAATTCAAACATATTTTCTTTCATATTCGTTTTTTTGGCAACTTAATGACCAACAATGCAAAAGGGAATTACAGACCCACAGACATACATACGCCGTTTCGGTTTTATATATATATTATTTCATAAGCTACAGCCAAGCAGTTCAATCCAGCTGTGAAAAAGCATGTATCAGCCTCATTGGTTCATTGGATACTCCGTTACTAATTATGCAATATACTCTTGAGATTAAAACAATTGCCCATACGTCAACGTTGAAAAATATATTTTGTACGGTTGAGTGAATGCTAATATTCGAATTGGGTCAACCAGAAGTTGCCCAGAGTCAGTCATTCGAATACAATTTAGGCCAATGTTTAGATTATAGATATAATCTATTTCACTGTGTAAATTTATGATATTTAAATAATTGTGTGATAAATACTTACTGCATACGGAATATGAGTAGGTATTTTGTTAAATTAATAAAGATGGAAGTTTACATGAAAGGATTGCTATAAATATATTTATATTTTACCGCATTATATTCAAATAAATAAAAGGTATATTCATAGTTCTACTTTTACGTATACATATTCTGATAAAAAAACAGGTTTCATACGTAGCAAACATTATCAAATGAAGTATTCAGGACTATGAACAAGTGTTTTATTTATTTAAAATGATACTACTAAGAACTGGCTGTTAAAACCAGGGCTGTGGAGTCGGTAAAAAAAGTCCGACTCCGACTCCGGCATTTACCAAAACCACGACTCCGACTCCGACTCAAAAAAGTTGAATATCGTCACTTGTTTTTCCTAATTTTTCTATTTATGTGTATTCAATTAAATATCAACACTACTAATCCGGCCAATGGCCAAATTTGACATATTATATGTAAAAATAAAAAGATCAAACTTTTCAAAATTTCCGACTCCGAGTACGACTCCGGCCAAATCGCCGCGACGACTCCAACTCCGACTCCACAGCCCTGATTAAAACCTTAAATTTCATTTTTATATATAGTGAAACAGTCAATAATACCTATCTTCTTCGTTGAGAGTAGGGATAGAAGGATAGGGAGTGACGGATGAAGCACTTGGAAGGCCCCTGGCACAATATAATTTTAGAGTCTCTTTTTTTGTCGTAAAAATTATTCGAGAAAAGACTTTTTTATCGTACGTATCGAGAGAATGGCTAGTACGGTATTTCCTGCAGTTCACTAGAAACAATTCAGAATGAGTAACTGTCACACCGTACTGGATCAACCAGTCATTCAATAACTACCATTGAAAATATATTTTTTGAAACCAAATATCATGTGGGCAATAAATGAACTATTTTTAGTTCCCAAGATTTGGAAGCCCTGACCCCGTGTCTTAGGTAGGCGAGACGAAGCGCTGCGGTGCGCTGCGGCGACGTGTAAAAACCAATTAATTTTAAACGTAGCGGACTAAAGGTCGTATGTGCCATCGCTCGGCCAGACGCAATTAACGCTCTGGTGAGCTTGGACCGTTTGATATTTTCAAGCGATTCGCGCGCGCCATGAGTCAGGCACTTGAGGCGACTTACGACATATGCCGTCCTGACCGGATCGCGTCGCCCACATATGACACTTGCATGGGCGAGGACCGTTTGATATTTTAAAACTCTGCCGCTTTTAAAGCGCGCCGGATCGCTTCGCCCACCTAAGACGACCCGTCAGCGAGCGCATCTTTCGCTCATGGGTTAATCAACCGTTAAGGATAGGGGTAGGATAAGACGAGGAGTTAACGTTGAAAATAATACATACATATTACATTACATATTGTTGCATTGCAAAATGACAACTCTCGTCAAAACGTTCACGATTTGATCAGATAATCAATAAAGTGTATGTCTTTCGTGAACAAATATACAACCTCTGTTTACTTTTTTTGTCAGATCCGCGATAATTTTAAAATAATTATTACTGTCATTGAAATACTTACACGTTCAAAACAGCCGTAAATTAGAGTTCATTCATCTCACATTATTGTAATTATATTATTATTATTATCGAAAATAAAAATGCAAATTTGTATTTTGTGAATTATCCTTCTAAAAGATGACAAATCCTTGACTTTAAGTATTGAAAAAAAGGTAAACAAACCGATGCTAGATGTGTATTTATTAATTATGTATATCGTGTTTGGCCATGGGCTTAAAACCATCCGCGGAATGGTAATAATTACGCAATCAAAACAAGAATCCATGGCCTTCCGTTCGAAAGTGTTTCAAGTTCACACACGGGCCGCGCATTGTTCACGATTTCAGCGATCGCGGCAATGCTGCCACATGAGTAAGAAACCATAGACGGAAAAATTTGGCCAAAGACAATAACGGAGTGATTATTTATGGTATGCGATATTTATCTGATTTTTAAAAGGAAAAATTTATATTAATATATTCAATAAAACTGATTGGAAATAACGATTGGAATAAATTTATTGCGTCATAAAACAGTTTGTGTCATTTTTTAAAAACTTTAAATATTTGAAAAAAGAACAGTCAAAACAGCAGTGCTCTAAAAAAATTAAATATTGAAATAATGTTTATGTTCTTAGTGTGAGTTTATCCAGAATGTTTTATCTAAGAAGAATTGCTTATTATACAATTGCTTAACATCTTTTTGTAGATAGTTATGATAACAAACTAATGGCTCCGTTTTAAGAATCGACTAGAAACAAATGCTCAGATTATTAAAAAATAATAACGGAGTTTTCTTAATAAATTGTCAAACAAACGTAAAACAGTTTTTTTCTTATATTTTTAACCTTTTGACGTACCTTTAAATGTAGTGTCTTTGTCTAGTCATTTTTTAATATAAAACTGTTCACAGTGTAATTATTTGAATGTATATACATACATATTTATTGATTTAATATATTATGTTATAACAACTGGTTTTATGCTGGGAGTAATCATTACAAACTGTTTCTAACATCACTTTATTGATGAGGCAAAGACATCCCGTGGTGGGCAAAGTTTTTTGACGGGACGAAAACTACAAGTCAATTTCCAAATCATGGATATTCAGCAAATAAATTTATTCTTTTAAAGTATCAAAAGTCCGATCCGCGGTGCAGTGGTCAACGTCATTGGCTACCGTGTCGGACCCCTCGGGTGAATCGATTCTGCTCAGAGGCAATGGGTGTTTGTGTTGTTAAATCCCTTCCCACCTTTCCGGTCGGAGAAAAAATATATGTCGAGATAAACGCCGTGAAGAGTTCATATGCTCCAAGTTGGGAGCGGACATGGTTAAAAAATAAAATCAAAAGAAATTATACACACATATAAAAGTAATTAATATAAAAAATAATTATTGTTAATCGTTAAGATGAAGCTAAAGAAGTAAATTCCGAAAGTTGGCCGTTTCTGTTTAGCCCAGAAGCAAAGTGTTTACAATTGAGTCGGGCAATAGATGAAATGGAGGAATCGTGTTTGCTTCCCTTGTGCCCGAGGGACGCCCGTCTCCAGCGAAAAACGGGCACATTTTCATTAGACGTATGGAAAAGTTGAGTAGATGGATGGAAGAGAAACGTTCGCCATCTTCTATTTAACTAGTTGTAATTGTTACAAATGAAGGTTTCGCAACTTAAGTGGGTCATATATTACATCCAATGAGCGTTAATAAGAAAGACTGGATTGTGGATTATCTTTTGTTTGCGAGTATATTTTATGCTAAGATCACTTAGGTAATATTTGTTTTTAGAGACGTCATTGAAATTATTTTATTTCGTCATCCTTATATGTATGTAAAACCATATCTGTGCTTAACGCGCTACCCATTTTAGAAGGGGGGGCACAATATATAATATTAAAAGCATTGGAGAGTATCATGTCTTTTTTACAAACCAATGATTTGAATCGTTTGATCTTTGTATTTTTCCCAGGGCTGTGGAGTCGGTGAAAAAAAGTCCGACTCCGACTCCTACTAAAAAAAGGTAAATATCGTAACTTTTTTCTCCTAATTTTCCTATTTACGTGTATTCAATTAAATATCAACCCTATCAATGCGGCCAAAAGACAAATTTGACATATTAAATGCAAAAATAAAAAGTTCAAACTTTTCAAAATATCCGACTCCAAGTACGACTCCGGCCAAAACGCCGCGCCGACTCCGACTCCGGCCAAAAAGCTCCGACTCCACGACTCCGACTCCGACTCCACAGCCCTGGTTTCGCCATTCGGAATCTTCAGGGATTTCAAGTGCACAAGTGAACTTAAACTGGCGTTTAGTAAATAGTTTGTATCTCTTATATATATGAATAAAAGTAGCTCGCTAATTTCAAGTGTTATTATCGTAATCTGGATGAATAAGCGAAAGTTAAAGAATTCCAACTGCACCTTGCTAGATGGTATTTCAATATCAAATATGAATAGTTCGAATTTTGTACTTTTTCAAGAGCTTTGTCGCTAACGACCCGGGTCTCTGTCAACTGTCAGTTCAAGTACATTCGTGTACTTCTGATGCATGAAGATGCCGGAAGCCAAAACCCGGGTAGTTAGCGACAAAACTCAGGGAAAAGTACAAAATTCAAACGATTCAAATTTGTTATTGAATGATTATTTTAAAATGTGACATCATAAAAATTAACTTAGCTAATAGCATATGCTTCATGTTGGGAGCGGGCATGGAAATTACTTCATGTTTAATAAGTGGGTTTTTTCCGACGTATTTTTGATGAATTTATTTATTTCAATCGTTGGAATTTATAATTTATACACTCGTGTAGAAGAACAAAACGATTCAAATTTGATATTGAAATTCCATCAAGCAACTTCAATTAACCAATGATTGTCAATTAATGCGAAATGGGAGTGACAAGAATGGTTGAACAATTTTATTCAAAGCTTCTTCCTGTATTTTTTTATAGAATACTTTGCTGGCGACTAATCATAAATATTTAAGCGAATAAAAAAAAAATACGATATTGTCCTGATAATAATAAAAAAAGAGATAAAACAGGTAACCAAGGTAATAACGCTATTCTGTTACTATGTCAACCATCTTTTCGCTGGGCAAATATTAAAGAAGAAGAAGCGAGGAAGGGGATGATGAGGAATGTATAATAGCTACCGTTTTGTATTTCATTTGATGTAAGTTTTATTTATGTAACATTTATTGATTTTTCTGTCAGTAAAGGAGGGTGTGGGAAATGCGAACCTCCCCAAAATTGCGTCACGAAGGTCAGAACTTCCCTCTATTGTGAAGTCCCATAACTGATTTTGAAAACGATTCAAAAAATAAAATGGAACGTGCATTCTCATTTTAAATATAATGAGAAAATATTTTTTAAATTTTACTTGAGACAGTACACCAATAATTAAAATAAATATATTATTTGATATTAACGTTGTAACGATTTAAAAATCCTCCTAAAAAGAGTGCCCTTGCCGCGAAGCAACAGCAATTTTAAGCGGTCTTCGGATGTCGAAATATTTCACATGGACGTGAGTGAGTTCAGATGGGTATTTTTTTAATGTATTATAGTTGATTTTGTCGGAACTCACTAGGTTGACTTCTTTGCTAATTTCCAATGTAATTTTTTCTCTCTTATATCTGTAAACCATATATTTTCTTCTGTTTTAATCTTTTTTCACATTGCAAACGACATTAACTAATAATTTGTGATTTTTTAATGTTTAAAATGTATGTATAAAAAAATATATATGTATAAAAAAAAAATATATATGTATATAAATAAATAAGCTACCTCTGTGCGGTATCAGACGATTCTAAGATTTCTTGATTTCATATATAATATGATAGTAAATACTTTTTTATCCATGTGCGCTCCCAGGATGGAGCATTTGGACTCCCTACTAAGTTTATCTCAATATATCTTTTTTTTACGAGAACTTCTCGTTACTTAGTTGCTTAACCTCTCTTTTTCGGTGAGATTAGGGATTAAAATACTAGGACATGACTATTTGTTAGCTAGTCACTCTCGCTAGGCGCCGCTTTTAGGGATCGGAAAGGTGAGAAGGGATTTTTAAGAGCACAGACACTCGTTGCCTTGAACAGAATCGATTAATCTGCTCGTACAGGGCCCGTCACGTAAGCCAATAACGTTGACCACTGCACCACGGACCGGGCAAAATAAATAAAAACTGTCCAAACACTCAAAATATCATTGCTTTTATTTTCAGTTTCTGAGCATCAAAAAGTGTAATACAATCAGAGTATAACAAAATATTTTCGATTCAAAATAAAACAAAAAATCAGAATCATTAATTTATTCTTAATCGGATCCATTATTTAAAATTGAACATTTCCCAGAACAAGCTTGCGTTCTACGAATTCAAATTGTTTCATAGACAATAATCTACATAGAAGAAAGACACGTTCGGCAACAAAAGGTCATAAACAATGTGTAATGCCGATTATAATAATTATCTTGATTCTTACAACCGGTACCGGTTACGGATTATTTAAAACGCTGTACATAGACACGTGACCGAACCGTTGATTATCTATGCGTCGTGAGAATATCGTAAATATGGTGTACTGTATCTGACAGGTGACCATCCCGTATTAATAATTATTATCGTTTGAAACCGTTGAATGGCGTTGTACTTCACCCAAATCATCTGATGAGGCGCGAACGCATGCATCGTTGAATACATTCTGCTAATGTATTTTGTACACTTTGAATGTATTTTAAGCCATTGTTTACATTCAGTCCACTTTGAAAGTTGAAGTTATCGAAAGAAATTTACATAATTTTTTTTTTTGTCAATGACTGGCTCTATTAAATATGAACGTTCTGTTCCTTGCAATACATTTTTGGCATTGTGAAACAGTGGAACGTTAAAATCGAGGATCATAAGTTCGACATTTAGGTGCATTGATTTTTGTTTGAATTGGTTTGATGGAAATGTAAAATATCACACGCAATCATTCTTTTGAGCCCAAAACCGTACAGGTATAATTAAATTTAACAAAAAATTCAATTGTATAATTAAATTTAACTTTATTAACCGCTTTAGTACCGAGCAAAATGGTCGCATTGATCACATCTAACGCTCGGCTTATATAAATCCCTTTCTCAACAAGATTGACTGGTGACAGAAGAACAATTTTTTTCTAGAAATGAAAAATATCATAAGAATTCTGGCAGGAAGATTTTTTATATATTTTTTAATAATTGCGACTTTATTCGTGACGTCCGTACACAGCGGCCACCATTGGTCTTACGGTATGAAGTGGTTAATAATCCACGTTGACACCATTCAACAAATTTTCTGATCAATAGAGGTCTGTCTCTCAATTTTAATCCTTCTGCTCTTTGATAAACGTCAAATTGTAAGATGGCTGGAACCGGACAACAAAATGGCAAACGCAGTGCGATACAAAGAAGAAGCACATCTATGTACACACAGTATAAGGTATATCGATCGCATCACCTGCAGGCAACAGACTGCAATAATAGTCAAGGTCAGACGCGACGATTACTCATTATTTACGCCCAGGTACTTAATGAACGTGATAATTACATTGGAAACAATCGGCGAGAAAAATATAAATTATTTACGGTTTTTGCGACCCACTTCGTGATACGTAAAGCATCTTAACCCTTTTGATCCCAAGGGACTCTTTTTAACACGTTTTAACGGTATTCTTTTTTCCTCTTCATGTGTATGCTTAACCGCTTCAGTACCGAGTAAAATGGTCGCATTGATCACATCACCCGACTTTTTTCAACAAGATTTACTGATTACAGAGAACCATTTTATTCTAGAGACAATCTAAATATGTCACTAGCTATAAAAATAAGAATTATTATATATTTTGCAATATTTGCGACTTTATTCGCGTCGTCCGTACGCGGCGGCCAATAGTGACCTTACGGTACTGAGGTGATTAAGCAACATCTATAAAGCAATTACATTTTATCACGACCCGGGTTTCGCTTTTCGGCATCTTCAGGCATTACACGAAGTTAACAGTTTGTATCGTTTAAATCCAACAATAAAAGTCGATTACTAAGTTTAATTGTTATTAACGTTATCTTTATGAATTGGCGATTAAAGTAAAATGGGTTTCAATGAATTACATATTTGGGTAAATCATTATACCTAAGTATCCAATGCTTGAATATAGTATCGCAAATACTAATGCCAGATAATAACAATCATGAACATTTCGATAAATAATTCGTGGGTTTTATCCGAATGTTTTCTCGCTACCTTCCTTTAGCGCCTATGTTTTTGCTTCTTCAAACCCCATTGCATATTAGTGTGCTATATATGTCCTCCCTCAGTCATTGGATTCATTCCTATTTTAACTTACGTGCGTCTTTGTAATTAAAATCCAATTATTTATCTCTGAACGTAAGAAAAAAAAATGGCCATTTTATTCAGCGAGTATCAAACGCATTTGCTGCCTTACAAGTAGGGACGATAATTTCAGTATTTTATGAACACACCTGCTATTCAATTGTCTATGAATGCATTGATTTGTTACGTATTCATTAAATTATTATGCTAATTAGCAATTGTTTACGGAAATAGAAACGAAAAATTGTGCATTTTTTTCTGAATAAAGCAACACGTCACCGAATTCTTTTGTAGCTAAGCATCAACAACGTGTAAATTAAAAAAATAAAACTCAAGGATTTTAATTTACAAGGACAGAAAAAATAAACAAACATGTGTTCTTTTTTTTGAATGTCAAATTCGAATAAAAAGTTTGAACTGTCAAATATAATACAGTCATCAGACATTTTAGATTCAGTTATCAACGGGAGGTGAAATTCAAAATTTTTGACTTTTTAGAATATCTGACATGGCTGGCGCTTTGAAGTAAAAATAAATATATAACTTTTACAATACAACAATCAGTATAACACGACATGAACAGTTAACTTGAGTGTAGTTAAAATGCCAACAATAATTCGTGCAGCTGTATATAAATCAAGGATATGTAATATTATGAATGTGTGTTTAGTTTGATATAATTCACAACGTAACGGACAACTCAGTGGACAAGCACGTGTGCCCGAAGGTTGCTTACATGGACATTGATTTTATATTATTTTTTATTTATCAAAATAAGGAAAAACTATGTATCTAATAGCATTGTGGGATAATGACTTCATTAATTATAAGATAATCTACCAAGGAAGAAGGCAGGAAGTCGCAAAATTTCTTAAATTTAGTTATGAATGCCAATAGCTAAATATTTAATATATATAAATATTGAATATTTATATTAAATATTGAAGTGTGTTCGGTCACAACACTCACAACTAACATCTCTTAATTTTAAAAAAGTATGAGGCTATCGCAATTATTTTAAAATGATTTTTTTTATCGTATTCTTATTTTTAATCCAAAACTACATAAACAATACGACAATAATGTAAAAACTATAAAATGACGATTTTTATATTCACTGAGTTATCAATATTATCGAAGCAAAAATGTCAGCTGATTGTAAATAATTGTGAATAATTATTCAAGTATACACAACAAACAACACATCGCATTTAAATTTAATACGATCCGTTGACAATGGCAGTCAACTTCAGATACGTGAGCTATGACAATATTATTTCAAAGATGCAATGCTAAATTTGAATGAACACAATATTAACGACCGTATTACCGTGATAAATACTGACCATTTTTCATTATTTTTTAACTGTCCTATTGTGGAATATATTGAGCTTATAATTTATTATGATTAAGTATTGTATTAGAAGATGTTCAATTAGTTATTTAAAATAAGCCAATATTTCATGGCTGGCTTACACGACTACAGGCGGACCTCTATTTTCACACATAATTGGTTCTTGAAAATGTGTGCGAAAGTTGAACGTTTGAAAGAAGAGGAATGTAAAATAAACAGGTTTAGTTCATTCAAAAGATGAACTAGTACTAACAAGAGATGAACTAGGAATATTCTCCATCTTCAATAATTTTGGACAATATTTTCCAGCATCTCTATCGATATCATAATAATACCTCATTGAAGCACCGTGCTAGAGTCTTATACAGTGATTGTGGTGACGAGGTGTTGTGGGTGCAAAGGAAGATTCAACCATTTTTGCAAGAGTTCTTTCCTATTCATTGGATTTTAAAACACTTCTATAGCATGGACTTTCAATTCAGATGTTCCCAAATACCAACTGTTTCTCTTCCGTAGTACGGAAAAATAGTTGAATCTTCCTTTTGCACCCCCCAGCACCCCGTCACCTTTTAACCTCAATACATTTGTTTGAATTTTTATCGGCGTAGACATTTAGTCAAAATGTAATAAATTAGTCTTCTACTGAACTTTTCCCGGCTTTTATTATTAATAATAATGTTTATTATTTACGTGAAGGTATTATTTGACATTTCTTTGACAGCAAATAAGATTTTTCCTTGAATTTTGACATTTTAATGGGCGAGAATGGGGCTGTCATCAAATTAAATAAAGTTTGTGATTTTATTTTAACTCTATTTTGGATGTTAGATTTTGTGATATAATTATGTCGAATGATATAACATTAAATAATTATTGGTCGCTTAGTCCGAGCGACGCCGGGTAGCAATACTAGTATTTTCATATTTTAGAATAGGCTAACTTTTTTCGATCGCTTAATATCGTACATTTTTTGTTAATAATACTTGTGGTTTGCAATAAACATATACTTTGATTATATTACTGTTACCAGGCCATTATTATAGATACGCGATATTTATATCATCACTCAAGTATAATTGCGATGGGTATATCAATCAGACATACAACATGCACTTAATATACAAATCGAAGTGTCTTACAACTCATAACATATAGCATTAGATGATTTGTATATCAATTGATAGATTCATTTGTTTCACTCGTAGCTACTCGTTTTAATTTTAACCCTTTGCACGCCTCAATAAATTTTTTTTCCGGGAACTCTTCAATAGATGTGAGAAATAAATTAATATCACAGGGTTTGCGTATTTATTAGTATGGTAAAACGAAAAACCGTAAAATGTACCACATTATGACATGTAACAAGCTTACAATCCAATAAATACGGTTTTTAAAATAAGAGTAGTTAAAAATTATTTATCCAATCCAGTTTTGCAATGTCGAGCAGGACTCAACAAAGTTGCAACAGTTAATATATATAATTGAATTAATAATACACTTGAAATTCCTAAAGATTCCGAAAGGCGAAACCGGTTCATTGGCAAAATAGTGTACCAAATTAAAACGATTCGTATTAAAAAAAGAAATTCCACTAAGGACCTTCAATCGAAATCATCAAGTATAGAATAAATAGCTAAAAAATTCGCAAGTTTGATTTTTTTTTAAATAATTCCAAAGGTATGGTTACAATAGGATACCTATGTAGGTACATGTTAAGCAAATGCCTAGGTCCCTTTTTTGCATCCGATAGGAGTGGGAAGAAATTTTAGACATCACAAAATTTCATGCTAATTAATGAAAATGCCCGTATTGGGATATGAGCTCGCGATCACCGATATCGAAGCCAACTGCATGGTCTTATCAATAGGAACGCTCTAAATTTGTAAGGTTAAATCAGCCATGTTGTTAAAGTGACACCTGTCAACTTTGTTGTTAATTGTTTAGTAGTGTACGGCAAATCACCATGGAAGGTTAAAGCGTTGAACAATGTGTGCAAATTTTACTATCAAAGTCACTGCTCTGTTCGAGAAATGTTTCGCGCAATACGTAATTGTTATCCTCGCCACATCTGTTTTTACGTTGACACTTGATCAGAAACCAAAAATGCATGCTTTAAAAGTATTTACAAACATTGATATACCGTTACAAACATAATACAATAAACCGTTATTTTGTGATAAATATAAGAAATCCATACATACATACTAAACTCAAATAGCAAGGCTGGAAAAGCTACGTTGTCAGGGTAAACAATGTTACCAGTATGTAGATTTTTAATTCACCTTCATGACTACATCTATTGCCGTTTATTTATTTATTTTATTCGGCGCCACCGTACAACTTTAATACATGCGTATTTTTTTTATTGAGTATGCAATAAAAATAGACGAACGCTTCACATATCCGTTATGCCAATTTGCAATAAAGCTGTATCCATTGATGAAATTGTATATTTATAAGCTGAATCTTTTTATTAACGCCAATACCATCGTCTTTAAATATAAATAGATTCAAAAAGCAGTATGATCGATGCGATCGGATTATATTGTTAAAATGACAGCTTGGATCGCGGCATCGAAATTTGAAACAGAATTTGCAATTTTATTGCATTAATTTAGAATGTAATTTACAATTTGGCTCCTTGGGATAAAATAAACGTATCTCGATTGTTAAATGATATGTTACGTTATGTCTCAAAGAGAAATATCAATAAAAGAAGAGGATACGAAGATAAAGGGTATTTCAATAGGGACGCTCAAAATATGTTACTTTGTCCTGCTGAGTAGATTATTCATTGTGTAGTGGCCAAATTTGAGTCAACCAGTTTGGTAAATAATCGGCCAACACCTACCTGTACGTCATCAAAATACAATATCTGGTGAAAACATTGCTGCTGTGTGTGAAAGTGTACAGGAAAACCCAAGGCAGCTTATTTCTCGTTGTTCACAAGAACTTGGCTTTTCTGCGACTTCAACTTGGCGAATTTTGAATCGGGCCTTATGTCTGCACCCGTATAAAATCCAACCAACCAAGGAACTTCAGGTAAACGACCGCAGACAACGCCTGATTGGGTTCTGGAGCAGTTGGAAGTTTACCCAAATTTGTCAAAAAAGTCAACTTTAGCGACATGGCCCATTTTATAATGAATGGATATTGGCAGACATTTGATGCTATATTCCATATTTAATGCCGTAAAATATACTTACAAATGAAATTAAAATTTAGTCGAAATCTCACAAACAACTTGTTTTATTTACATTTCAAAACTAAGCGTCCTTATAAAAAGACCCTTTATTTCAAAACGTATAAATTAAAATAACTTTCTTGTTCATAGCTAATCGAAATCCTTTAAATAACATATTAGAATCAATTACTATTTTATATTTTAAAAACTAATTCAGAAAGTCAAAGCTTCGCCTTGAAAGATAATAAAAACACAATTTGTATCTCTTAGAAAATATGTGAAGTTGATTACTATTGAAACCTGTTTTTTGGCTCACCTGAAATGTTGAGAAAAATGATTTAGGTGTCTGTCTATAAAGGGCCGAATTAACAAAGGAACTGAGTGCATTTCGAGCATATACACTCAGCTTAGTAAAAATAAATGCCAGTATTTGTATTTATTAGTTGATTATGTTCGCGAAGATCGAAACCGGTCCTGATCATTTGAAAAATATGTTTTTATTTATTTACACGCTATGCTGACAGATCAAGTTCATTCGTGCACTTGAAATGCTTGAAGATATCGAAAGACGAAACACGGGTCGCTATCTACAAAATTCATTGAACAAACGATTCAAATTTGATATTGAAATTCTATCAATCGCTTTCAGTCGAAGTCGTCAATTAATCGTAATGCCTCTCCACCAAAGAGTTGAGACATTATAAGTGAGAAAAATATTTATGTATGTATGTGAAAACTGGTTACTTGTTACTTGAGACATTTAGTCAATTTCTTTTTTCAGTGGTCGAGGATCGAACTAGGATTTCGTCCAGTAATCAAATAATACAAATTTCTTTCGTCAAAGTTCGATTGGAATATCCATATATGAAAGTGGCAGGCCTGATTCTAGCAACTGTGAACCACCAACAAAATTGGAAATACGTCCAAGAGAGTTGATAGCTCGACTTTATGAAAGGTTATTGTTTATGTATAAGTATATCTGCCACTGGCACCGTGTTGTAGTTGAAATGATTTCACGAGTGTTAACTGGCCAGATATGCCGAGTGTCTAAATATAAGTTCCACAAATATTTAGTGTTTAAAATTAGGTCAAAAGCCATTGATAACGCGCTCTAGAAAAGCCGAAAAGGTAGGGATATAACCACTTGAACACGTTTTCCCTTTAAATTCGCCGGGCCAAAATCACTTACTCCTTTCGGCTTATTGTTACCTTACTTTGAAAAGGTTATTATTGACATTTTTGCCTAAAATGAGCTTGTGGTCGGAAAAGCTTGTATTTACCGCATTCTATCATATGTATGTACGAATTTCAGAATTATCTATGTTTGAATAACGGAGTTAGCTGAATTCCAGAGTTGCACTGCATCTGCACACTTTTTTTACTAAATTTAATTGACAACATTTCTAAGAATGTCATCATTAGATCTTTAAGATCATTATTTCTCAGCAAGAGTAGTGAAAAAATATACTTAAAATAAGTAATTTGAAACATTTTTACTTTCTCATTGTTACAAGTGAATTTTAATCAATCGAAACTTAAACGCTCATATCTCAAAACCAGAGCTGTGGAGTCGGAGTCGGAGTCGGAGTCGTCGCGGCAATTTGGCCGGAGTTGTACTCGTCGTACGGAGTCGGAAATTTTGAAAGTTTGAATTTTTTATTTTTGCATTTTATATATCAAATTTGGCTATTGGCAGGATTGATAGGGTTGATATTTAATTGAATACACATAAGAAGGCAAATTAGGAAAAAAAACAGTGACGATATTAAACGTTTTTTAGTCGGGTCAATGATGGAGTCGAAGTCGGAGTCTTGGTTTTGGTAAATGCTGGAGTCGGAGTCGGAGCCCTGCACAAAACAGTGTCAAGAGCAGTTAGAACATTTTGAAAGTAATGGTAATATCGGAAATAATTTTCATCTAGGGTTACCATATAAAGGAAAGGTCTGCTTCTATGCCGTCGAATTCTCTATGAAAGCTAATATTGGTGTTTGCTCATGGCATAATATACCTATAAATGATATCTACACAACTTCTGTATTAAGTTTGGAGGGTTGCTGGAAAGAGCAGGCCAAACGACATCGTTATTATTTGCATTTGTTTTGATGTTTGCTTCCATTTTTGAGTATATCAAGAGCTTACTTAATCAACTGTTTGCAAATTAAAACTAGATTAAAATCCCAAAGCGGATTAATTTAATCACTTTTAAAGATCAGTCCCGTGCAGCTCTGTATCAAGCCAAGAGTGTGCGGCTGATTTCGTTTGGTAACACGTTTAAGGTGTTCACCGTCAATACTTGGCGGAATGGCAATATAGTAAAAATAATAACACATTTTCAGTACTTATTACACATAAAATTTATTTGATCAGGACCGGTTTCTCTCTTGGATCGGTTGATGATGCTTGCCATAAGCGAAACCGGCTATTTTTAATTGATATGTACTAGATTGTACTCAAATTTATTTAAGCGTCGTTACGCCTCTTCCCACTTGATCAGTGGTTCTCATATGCGGTCACAAAAGCTTGTGCTGCGGCCACCAACAGCTTCAGAGAAAATATTGATATTTAAATAAATGACTTTTCATAAGTTAATTTTACAAAAAATACTTTGGAAATGAAATATTTCGTATGTATTCTATTGTGTATCAAGAAGTGTCCATCAAACTATTTTTAAATGCATGGAAGATGTTGAATTAACAGTGAGAAAAGTATATTAAATTTAAAATAATGCAATACGTGTAACTATGCTTATATATTAATCATATATCACGGTATAAATATTTTTATTCTCATTGCACATTTTTTCACGCAATTTTATCTTTTGTACACATATCACGAATCGTTCAAGGTGAAACGTTTTATTGCAAACATAAATTCACTATTTTACTATGCAAGTATTTATCATATGTAGTAAAATCCGAAGCAATGCTTCAATCGAGCCTTGATACATAATTAAAATCGATCTGTGAGTATAATAAGAATACAATGTTTTTGAATATAGAACACATTAATCAATACGGTTTGTCCTCAGTGTTGCTATACCAGTGACAAACCTTTTCCATTATTTTAAGCGGGCATCTCCAATAAATCATTAAGAAGACGGATGGGATTGTTTCTTTCAGAGTAATATCATTACTTTGTGTTGCAATATCATAAAATATATCAAAACCTATCCTTTGTGAAAAATGAACAAGCATTATGACGAAAAAAAGTCCAAAATAAAAAGAGGATAACGTAAAACGTTCATGAAAGAAGCTAGTGGATATGTTTGCATTGAAATAAGCTCGGAATAACTCTTTTAAAAGTGGGTTTAAAAAGATAATACTATATCATAATTACTAATACAAAAAAAGATTTAAGGTAATTTGGGAGGAAGCAAGGAGGTTGGCGGTTGACATACACTCTTGGAGGCACCGTGTGTCAGCCATATGCTTCAAATAAGGAGAGGATATGGAATACATCAATTAAACACATTGGCTACGGTACGCGGAATACGCGTCGTTTCTCCACGCGTTTTGATGTTCCCGTAGCAAATGTGTTAATAGCTATTTTGGTCCCACGCCGTCGTCAGCACTAACACTGATAGTTCTGACGATGGCGTGATGTCAAATGAATTTGAATTATTATGGTATAATCAAAATCTCCTTTGGTGCAATCCAATACACCTTTGTTCCAATCATAATAAAAGCAAAATTTGTAATCTATGAAAACTGATAAATATTTGTAATTATCTATCCAAAATTAATGGAGACGGAAAATTTAAAAATTTACAGATTTCGACACGTTGTTCTCGTGGGACGCAAACAATAAGTGGTGGGTCGCAATTTTTCAATGGCGGATTGAACTCCCGTATTGTATTATATAGTATTAATAATCAATACAAAGATACAGTACTAGGTCAGTGAGACGGACAATAATGAACTTTGTCATCAAATAAATTATAAAAATTCAGCACAACATATGTATTTACAGGCTTATCAACCTTAATATAATAGTATAGTTATTATCAGTTATTCATTTCGTGGCGGATGTTGGCAGAACTGGCAAATAAAACAAAAGTAAGTAATTGAAACAATGCGGAATTTGAGCTCTGCGTTGTGAATTCATTTGTTTTCTTTATTAATGTGTACACATAATATAACTTTGATGAATCATCACCGAGTGCACAAAGTAAGATAAACGATGAAACATTTCCTGTCGATTATTCAATACATACATAAATATAATATATGTAAAATAGAAACAAAAACTTACGCTGTTGATATGTCATTTTTTACTTGTGAATAAATAAACAAAATGCTGTCATTTCAATTCGATTGATCTTCCAAAAATTCAAATTTCGAATCATTTCCATCTGATCTCGATTTTTGCTGGTTTTTGAATTATGAATGGCCACTAAACTCAAAAAATATATGTTACGTTATGTGTCAAAGATTAATATCAATAGGATAAATGGATACGAAGATATTTCGATGCGTATTAAAATCACTTAATGCTCATAGCTCCTCTCCAATCAACCATAAAACAACATATTAGGATAATCTGCTATTTTTTTAATTTAACAGATAAATCAAACACCCAAAGCATCGCCTTTAAAAATACGAAAAGACAGTTTGTATCTGAAAAAATAGGTAATATTGATTACCGGTGAAACTTGTTTTTTGGTTCTCTTGTAAAGTAGTAGAAAAATTAGTTAGGTTTAGGGGTCAAATGGATCATCTCAATAACTGTTGTTTTCACGGCAACTAGCTTTTACTCAATCACTCGATTTAGCTTTTTTAGAGAGGGATATGAAAAGACGTTACAAGTTGGTAGTTAAACGTTCTAACAATGCCCCCCCCCCGTTTATACGGTCATAATGTTAAAGATTCTTAAATATATTCAGATTTAAGATACTTTGGATTAATTGGTACGAGTTTTTACGAAATAAAGCTCATTTTAAAGTAAACACTGAATTGCATTTTGTTGAATGCGGCCTTCCAACAATAAAATGTTCTCCATCCACGAAGGAATATAATCATCGAATTCAAAATCACAAATAGGCGACCATGCGAAAATTGTCAATGCCTTTTCATAGACAAAATAAGAATAATTTTTATTTTTTGACAAAAACTCATTAAACTCGTTTTTGAATAATTTTCGCTTTATTAACTGCAATTTTACAAAAAAATAATAATGTAAATATTCGTTTAAGGAAAGATTCGGCGAACTAAATGTACATAAAGCAAACACAAAGACACCTCGCGTATTAATAATATTGTTTTTCCGCAAAACAACACAATAATGTAAACACCTCAGCGAAACAAATTCAGCCTTTCTCATCAGAAAAAAAGTTAATGTAGGTTAGGAGAAATGGCCGAGCTGGTCGGAAGAAGCTTGTTTACGCAAAATAGTCAAATAATAATAATTTATCACATAATCACAGAGAACGATATTGTACACAATTTAGAGTATGATTTAAATTGTAAGTAATAATGTTAATAGCTTATAAATTATCAACCACGCGGCGTCTGAAAGAAATCCGTAGACTATTATTTCATATACATACGGTAAAATAGCTTTTTTAGTCTATGGTAGTAAATCTAGGTGTGAAAAATTCTTGTTCGGTTTAACTGGGTATGCTAAAACGAAATAGTCGCAGACTTTCGTTCGAATTTTAAAAAAGGACAATTTAAATATTTTTAAATTGGCTGGTGGCCGAACGTTTAATAATTAATTTAGAATACACATTTTTTAATAGCACTGTTTGGAAAAAATGCAATAAAATGCTCAGCGCGATCCCGATAATCTACATTATTTCATAAAACTTTCTTCTGATAAACAAAGGAAAACTTCAGGCTATTGAAGGAATGTTTTCCTTTTGCTTGGTTCGCAAAGTGTGGTAAAAATTCCAAAAAATGTTGTAACTTATATCCTAATTTTTAATTGTGCTTCTAAAACTTTTCAGAAACATCCATTAATTTTCCAGTGCCAAGCTTACAAAACTTTATTCGATAAGGCTATTTTATAACATTTAATAGTTTCAAGTTTCAAACCATTTTTTCTTCGTTAAACTGAAACGACAACAGAGGTTTTTTCGTCATTGGCTATCACCGTTTTTTTTTACAAATTGTTCACTTTTTTACAAAAGTTTTCTTAACTAACGAAAATTAAAAGCTTTCAAAGTATTACACACACACGATTAAGGCGAATTGAGTATAACTAAAAATCAATTATTTATGTGGAAAACCAACATCAGCAAAATAAAAATGTTGTAATCAACCCAGAAAGTTTTTCATGATTATACAAGTCGATTTCATATTATAATTTGGTATGTAAGAATTAAATTTGGATTTTGTTTTAAAAAAATCCAATATACCATTGATGCACAATCTTTTTATGAAAAGAGCCAGATAGTCAATTCTTAGACAGTTCGAGGGCCGCATGGGTAAAACTGATTATATCAGCTATATTTTTAGTGTACATAAAATTTTAAGTTGTATTGTTTTAGATTCATTATTGTTTCTTATTCTCCGTAAACAAATCTGAAGAAAAAGGTTGATTAATATTTGACATTGCAGGCGGCATAAAATATCATTGAGGGCCACATGCGTCACGCGTGTCGTAGGTTGTGTATCACATGTCGGTCCCTGTGGTCTAGTGGCAAGAGCTTTGTCCTAGCGATCAGAGGACCCGAGTTCAATTCTCGGCAAGGTTAGATTTTTTCAATTGAAAAAAGAGATCTTGGGCTGGGTGTATGTTATTTATCGTTGATTTTATGCACAACTGATTCATTATTTATCATCGAGTTAATCTCGTATGACTTTCACAATTAAAAATATTTGGCGCATTGGCGTAAGCTGTAATGCTAAATATTTATTTTTTATTAAAAAAATTTAAAAAAATGTTCTCCGAATGAAGATGTTTTTATTAAATTTTTCACTGGCAGTCTCTCTTTTCGGAGAGAATAAGGATATTAAAATTAGATAATCACTCCCTCTAATTATCGATTTAATCATTCGATAGAAGTTAGGAGGAAATAATTTATTTAGTAAATGTATTTTCACTGACAAGGACCACTCGGCTGCAGTACAATAAAAAGCCACTAAATATCTAATTTGATCTTATTTTATAATTTCTTCAACAGCCCCTGAGAAGATATTCCATAAAATTTTGTTCTAAACATTCAATTGACTGCCAGCTTCAAAAAAAGAATTGTACTTGTATTCGCAAACAAACAAAAAAACAAAAAGAATGCAAGATTACGAATACGCTTGCAAACAAATGAAAACAGGTGTTTTAAGATAATACAACAATAAAAAACAAAGAAAAATCTGCGAACAAAAAGAATATTTGAAATGAAACGATAGTGTTTTTATTTTAATTCTATAACAAAATAAAATCAGCGAACATCGGTGTACAACATTATGTTTTATAATTTACTAGTATTGCTACCCGGCGTCGCTCGGACTAAGCGACCAATAATTATTTAATGTTATATCATTCGACATAATTATATCACAAAATCTAACATCCAAAATAGAGTTAAAATAAAATCACAAACTTTATTTAATTTAATGACAGCCCCATTCTCGCCCATTAAAATGTCAAAATTCAAGTAAAAAATCTAATTTGCTGTCAAAGAAATGTCAAATAATACCTTCACGTAAATAATAAACATTATTATATTAATAAAAGCCGGGAAAAATTCAATAGAAGACTAATTTATTACATTTTGACTAAATGTCTTCGCCGATAAAAATTCAAACATATTTTCTTTCATATTCGTTTTTATGGCAACTTAATGACCAACAATGCAAAAGGGAATTACAGACCCACAGACATACATACGCCGTTTCGGTTTTATATATAAGATTCAGATATTAGTCTTATAAAAACCAAATTTTCGAATTTTAAGGTTGTTGGCTTCGGTTGCAGATAGCGCGAGCTCGAATGCCAATATGGTCAGTTTCATAAATTGGTTTTCATTATAGATTTCCGCTTGAAGACATGGATATCTGTGAGGCTTAACATCCCCCACCCCCTAACCCCTTCCGATTCTTACAACGAGGCATAGCAAGAGCGACTAGCGAGCCTTTAGTCCTATTCTAGTCGTACCCTTATACCCCACCCCTACTTGTATAACAAGTACATATATTTAAGAATTGTGACTAAAGATGCTTGGTGGAATTTCAATATCAAATTTAAATCGTTTGAATTTTGTACTTTTCCAAGTACATCCGTGCACTTGAAATGCCTGAAGATGCCGAATGGCGAAACCGTTAGCGAAAAAACTCATGGAGAAGTACGAAATTCAAACGATTCAAATTTAGTTAATATATCGTCGTTGCGCGTCAAATATGGCCTATGTGACGATTTTACAAAAATGAGCTAAATATACAGTTCCGTTTTTTTTCCTCCGCCTTTTTAAATAAAAACCATGATATAATAACAAAATTTGTTTAAACACGTTATGTTCATATATAATATAAAATAACTTTGATTATTCCACGTATTGTGCTACTAACTGTGAAAGAGGCGAAACACGTGTCACAGTTAGTAGCACAATACGTGGAATAATCAAAGTTATTTTTTATTAAAATTAACTTCCACAAAGTTACCGCCGAAACCATCGAAAGACGTTATGTTCAATTTGAGCTGATATTTTATTTGAAAGTTTGTGAGACATGAATCCCTTTTTTTCGACTAAGCCGCGCGTTCAAATCATCAAACAAGATAATAATTAATGATGTTAAAACATGAGTGTAATTAGCGACGAGATAAGACCCAGTCGACCGATGTCTAATTCAGCTCATTCCAGAATAACAATTTCATTACATGCTCGGCAGCATCATTATATTCAAAATAAATACGGCATAGCAAGTGGTGGCGGTTACAACATCGAAAGAACTTGAGATGATTGATCTGCGTCACTGATTTTGGTAACCATCACTAGCTTATAATTGAGTTTGTCTACGGATTATGTAGGTATATTTATCTAGCCTAAACCATAGACTAGACTTACCCAAATCCATAGACCGACACGCCGAATTTATTGACATATATACTGACAAGGAAAAACATGACCATTAGGGATCTGGTGTTGCAAGTCAAATAAATCATTATCCATATTTCATATAATAACTTTTTAAATAAACGGTATTTAAAAAAAACAGTATAATTCGACCAAAGATTATATGGCTAATACTTGGATCTGTCAATCGATGGAATTTTAATTTTCATATTCAAACATGTTTATCAATAAAATGTGGTCTATGACTAGTTTCCGAAAACGGATTACCGATATTTTGCACTTGCAATAACAGCCAAAATACCAAGAACTCGATTTCGGTTATATACCGGTATCTCAATCCCTAATTGAGTGTTGCTAGAGAGGAAACTACGGACAATCTATCAAAACACTGATAAGTATTGATTTTACACAATGCCTACGGCTATTGGGCTTATCAGACTTGGCGTAATAGGAAAATACGTTGCCAGTTCGATAAACACTTCAGATTTATATTGATGACATATGTAAATCAGACATAAGCAAAAGTGGGACTTGTTCCAGAGGCGGTGTAAGAGTGATTTCGTACCGACTTCTATTCAGTTTTGACATCTTCTATCATAGATAATCTATCTCGATATATGCAACGATTTTTAGTGCTGTCACATGTTTTATCACAATACAATATGTACAGGCCAATTAAAAATAGCAGACAAACAACATTTTCACATCTCTTTTGCAAACAATCAATCTCATTATTACAATATCATTCCCTTAATTAGTGTATATTCATATATGATAACATTGATCACATAAATTACGCATCCTTCTATCGTTTTTATGGTACAACTTTATGTCGGAGAAGTCTTTAAATAATTAAATATTGTCAAGTTTTTGAGGATATTTCTATTGTGTCAAAAGACCTATTAATTTAATATTCATAATTATGTTACAATGAATATAAAAATAGTCTTATGTTGGAGGTGTCCAATGGGCGTGTCGTGGGCTGTCAAAAATAATATCGGGGTATCATTTTACAAAAAAAAATATGTTTTAAATATAAAATTTGCGCGTAAATAATTGACCAGCAGAAGCAAGACGGGGCCTTATAAAAATATTTCTAAGGGCAAGTTGAATGTCACTTATAAACTTAATATTCAATAATTTTTATGTATGTGTTTATGAAAATAAAAACATCGATTATTCGACTGCAAACAATCGTTAAATTAACTCGAGGTGAGATATGGATGCCTAGAAACATTATATGTGTGTTTGTGATATGATTTACGCCATTTTTAGTTCTTTAAAAACAGGCGTTACTCAAGCGGTTAATCACAACCATTGTGGCAGAACTTTACATTTTTTCTTTAAATAAAACCAATATAATAAATTCATGTTAATGTATTCGATGACACTTAAAATTTCAGATCAAAAGCTTTGTTATTTCAATTTCAAAAGAAAAGTCTAAGCTTTAATGTCGTTCCTTTACAATTTACCAAAACTGACTTAACCTACATAGTTCTGAGTTAAGCTGGGTATTTGTTCTTTAACACTGCCTGCTTTCGACAGTGAACAGACGAAGTGTGAAAACAAATTATTTCATAGCAACCGTTTCGCCAAGCATTAGGGCCACAATGACAGGCGTAACTTCATGCGTGTCGTATCGTCACTTACTTCATTATCAAAGGTTGCCGCAATAGACTTTAACGATGGCGCCGTCTGAGAAGTCGAAGCTCAGCGTAAATGCCGATGTCAGTTTTTCAACGAAATTTCACACTTCACATTTCATTTCACAATAGAAATTTAACAACGCTCGTTTCGGCTTGTCACGCTACGCCAAAATTTACGTCTGTCACTGTGGTAATAACCTAGCGCTAAGCCACATGTCTAGAATTTCTATGAAGAAGGTTGGCATCTCAAATTGCGCGTGATCGAACAGTCATCAGATGGATTCATAAAAAAAGCTCTTAAATATGTAATATTAAAATGTTCGAGCAAACCATTTTCGTGTTACGTCATCATGTAATAATACTATATAATAAAAGGTAGCGTTTGTTGCTAGGCAAAAAATGCTGGCGACGAAAATATATATTTTTTTGATTTCGCATGAAGAACTGTCAAATAAAGTGTTATCATTAATCATCATTTCAGCGAACTGGCCGGAACAAATTCTGCTAAATGATCAAATAATTACATAATGACAAGTGAAGGAAAAAGTATGGGCCCAAATTTAGCCTTTCTGTATTAGTCACTTTCAAGGTGTTCTCTGTCCATACTCAGTAGAAAGGCATTATAATAAAAAAATAATAAAAGATTTTTTGCACTTTCCACATTTGATTTATTAAGATTAGGAGCTGTTTTACTCATCGCGAGCATTATCAACCGATCATTCGATCATTTTATCAGATTTTAAGACATTTTATGTGAATTAAGAAAACAAAAAAAAAAAATCTATTTTAAATTTACTATATGTATACACATTTAACTATATTCACATAACTATGTATGTATGCTCCTCGTTGTTACCTCCTAATGGACATTATTTAGACAGGATTTCGTTCTACGATAATTGCTTGTTAATAAATTTCTCAACCTTTATATTTTGAAGTGAATATATATTGACACCGCCTTATGTGGTAGGTCATCAGAACTCTCTCGAACGATCTATTATTTATATCAGCAAATAAATTCATTTTTATTAATACTCTATATTGAAATCTATAGCGATTCAATATAGAGGATTCAATTTTGTAAAGAGACATTTATGCGGACGTCTCGCTTTAAATGTCTCTTGACTCTTTCACGTTCTGAGTGCATGAGAGTACATGTACTCCATGCAAAGTTCGATGGGCCATAAATAATGGCTTATCGCGCGTGACGTTTAACGGTATTTTTGTAACGGTCTTTTGGTACCTAATGGAACCGCTTTCTTTCATACAGTTGGCAGTGAGAGATTGGACAGCATTGAGAATGCACGTGCCTAATCCTCTCCCTAAGGATAAAGTCTAGTAAATTCCTGATATCGCCTTTGCAATTATAATAGTCGTGTGTTATGTATTGTAGAACGTAACGTGTATTGTTAATCCATCTGTGTTAAATCCGTGTGTAAAGTCTGTGAAAATTCGTAACAATTAAATAATTGGTGCTAGCCGCACCCACATAACGCTTTGAGATCGTCTTTTGTTTATAAGAGCACCATGTTTCTCCTACTCCGTTCCCAAAATTCCTCTTCCTGAGTGTCGGATAGGAGGCTCCTTCTCGATTTACGAGGGAGCCGAATCAAGGTCGTCTCAATATATAAGGATGTGGGTTTCGTAATCGATGTCAACGTTGTTGGCTTCGGGCTTATAGCGCTTGGGTTCGAATACCAGTCCGAGCAGTTTCATTATTAATTTCTTTTCGGATTCATTGATGATTGCGTTGTTGGAAAAGGTTGAGCTGCAGAGTAACAACCTAATATTGAGATACACACCATTGAAAACAATATGCTACTCATTGGGAGCGGACATGAAGGATAAAAGTAATAAAAGGGTACGATTATGACAGGTTAACTGCCGTATCCATCGAAAATTATCAAACAAAGTTGACAAAGTTTTCCTAAAGCAAACTATGTTAAAAGTGGCTAAACTCTTGGTAATTTCTTCCATATTTTTTGTAGTCTCTACGGGCTTGAATCCGTTTAGAGACTCCTAAGAAGACGTAGTGGAAAATAATATAAGTATTAAGTTTGTCGATATATTGAAACGTTTGAATTTCGTACATTTTTAATAGTTATGTTCACTCGTGTATATTAAATTAAAATTCCATCAAGCACATTCAGTGGATATATTTGCTATCGTTTTCCAGTCAATGTTATAAACAAACTATTTTCACTCTTAAGGTGTTCACTGTCAATACTTGGTGGAATGGCATTATAATAAAAATAATAAAAAAAAATTAGTACTTATTCCACATAAAATTTATTAGATCAGGACCGGTTTCGCTCTTGGCGAGTATTGTCAACTGAATACATTACTGTCTAGTTTTTTCAGAATAAAATTATGTTAGAGAAAGGCAAAATAGTTGGAAACCCACGATCGTAAAAATCGATTCTAAAAAACAAATTAAAGAAATATTTAGTAAAGCCAACAAATTTAAAATTGGAACAGTAGAGTAGCGTGCCTGATCAACTAGAAATATGAAATGTCACACCCTAATATTTTTAGAGTGGACCGAATACCCGAGCAAATCTACTGCACTAGATAATGTCACATATGAGATATTTCAGTGTTGCCACTACAATAAATATTAAAATAACAATAATAGATCTGCATGACAACAGCTGGGTGCGGGCGGGAATCGGGAGTAAATAATTCGCGGAAGAAGCGGTCACGTGACAGGCCAGCTGCTCCGCAGATCGCTTGAGAACATTCAAACCAATTAAACCCAATTAACCTAAAAAAAATGAACGCAGATTCCGTGCCATACTTCCCGAAAGAAATTCTTATTGTTCCACATGCAGTGTGAATATTTGTCAGAGAGATGTGTGGACAAAGCTCATGTATACTCACATATCTATTTAAAAGGACGGTCCTTTATGTTGAACCTTATAAAGTTTAAGCCCGGGACATGAGCGAGAGTTCGAGTAAAAGGGAATAAAAACTATCTAAAGGGTTCATTAAACCTGTACATCACTTTTAAGGTGTGCACTATCGATACTGGCATTATAAGAAAAATGATTAAACGTTTTTAGTACTTATTCTACACTAAATTTATTAGATCAGGACCGGTTTTGCTCATAGCGAGCATCATCAACTGATGACCTAACTAAGTAACTAAGGAGCTTACTTTTTCAATAATTAATCATGCTATGCCAAAGTTAAATGTTTAGTACAGGAACGCTCGTCCAGTAGACTTCAACATGCGGCTTCGGTCATCCGACTAATTTTGTTCCGTCATTGAGAATAATCACTAAATATATACTGACACCGCCTTATGTGGTGGGTCATCAGAACTCTCTCGAACGATCTATTTTTCACCTCAGTCTATGAGTCAGGAAATAAATTCATTCTTATAATAATCAATATTGCAATCTATAGCGATGCAATGTAGAGTTATTTCAATTTCTCTTATCTCTTGACGCCCGACAATGCATGTGCTTCATAAAAAGTTCGTAAGGCGATAAATCATCCCTTATCGGCGGGCGCACGTGTTAACGATTTTTGAAACGGCCATTGTTTTTCTTTTTAAAGTAACCATTTGTTTTCATAGAGCAGTGAGAGATTGGACGGCATTGAGAATGCACGCGCCTAATCCTTTCCCTAAGAATTAAATTCGAGTCAAATTCCTGATATCTTCTTCTCTATCGTAATATTTGTGTGTTGTATAACGTCTGTGTAAACTATAAACAATTAAATAATGGATGCTAACCGCAACCATATAACGCTTTGAGATCGTCTTTTCTTTATAAGAGTACCATGTTTCTCCTACTCCGTCCCCAAAATCCCTCTTACTGAGTGTCGGATAGGAGGCTCCTTCTCGATTTACGAGGGAGCCGGAATAAAGGTCTTCTTAATACTGACTGCTGTGTAATTTATAGCAACGTAAGATTAAGAATGGCTTAAAATTAAAATTATTCATTTGCTACATGCTACAAGCTGTGTGCCAATATTCTATATTTCTATTTATTATGTTGTTTTTGGGGCAAGCTTTTTTTGACTTAGCGTTGATCCGAACACTGCGAACCAAGCAGAACTTAATACTCACAACCAGGTGCCATGATAAGTCTATTAGAGACTCCAGTTATTCGACATCTCAACAAGTCGAGTATCGAGCAGTAAAATTTTAATACTCAAGTACTCGAGTATACTTGAATAGTTTCATATGTAGCAAAGTATATATTATTAATTCAAATTTGTGTATATAAAAAGATGATTAATAAATGAATATCCTTATTTAATTTCATTAATACATTTATTTCAATTTATAAAACATGTCTTATAAAAATAATAGAGAATTAAACGTCCCAAATTGTGGTGTGAATTAACTCCTGTATTTTTCAAAATATTCGAGTATTCTCGAGTATCGAGTACTCGATACTCTAATTGGAGTATCTAGTCCAGTGTTTCTCACGTAAAATTATCCCGTGGCCGCATTGAATACACAAGTGGTCCTAGGGAAATGGTGGTCGCACCAAATTGTTGTTTTGAATCTGTTGTGTTTAAGCTTTGTCAAATGGGACTGAACATGTTTGACATTCTACTATTGTTATTAATTGCACACATTTTTTTCTATTTGTTGATAAATTAACCTGTAAAACCTCATTTTTTAAATATAAATATTTACAATGAAGCTGTTGGTGGCCGCACATGAGAACCGCTGCTCTAGTCTTTACGTATTTTACTTCATCTTTTCCCGCTCCCTTAGCTTTATACAATTATGTAATTAACAATAAATAACAAGCTTTTTTCCTTGCTATTTTTCTTTAATGAAACTACATCATTACAAAGCATACAATATTACATCTAAAAATAAATATGATTACGGTAATAGGAAATTAGATTTTTATAAACTTCAGATGGAAAAGAATTCTCCGTAACGACTTCTGCGTATGGGTTTTCTATTATATTATCAATCCTCAGAAATAACTTTTTTACTCAGCAGCCATTTTACATCAATTATTATTAGATCAGTCGAACAAGTAAACATCCGAATATATTTACAAGACTTCGAAGATTTCATTTATAAATCCATCACTGTATATCAAAACTGATTTTCCAGATATTTAATGCAACTTTAATATGTCGCTGATAGTAATTTAATTGCGTAAATTAATAATAATCTATCGTTAAGTACATTAACACAGTGCTTACGGATTGCACAAATCTGTAATTTTGTTAATTGGTCATCAAATTCTAAATAGCATATCAATTACAAGAGTAATTAAAAGGGCCCGTAAACAAAGTGTTAATAGAGATTGTAATATTGTAAGAGTATGTCAATACAGATATAACGATATTTAAAATTTTAATAACAATATTAAAAATATAGATAATCCGTCGGTTGGGATTGCAATTCCTGTCTAATTATCATAAATTTAAATTGTTTAAAAATATATAAGATGAGAGTGATATCCTAAAATTAATTAATATTTATCATTTCACAATGAAATTGCAACTGTAATCGCGAATTCGTTAAGAGGAATATCTTTTGCAACGACCAGCGCCTGCTTGTACAGCATAAAATCGATTACATTTTTATACGGTATTTTGGTATAGAAGAAACAACTAAAATACCGTGATCCTGGTTTTGGTATATTAAATAATATCGGTTAATTTGTATTATCCTTTTTAAGTATGGATAGTGGTGAAAACCAGGGCTGTGGAGTCGGAGTCAGAGTCGTGGAGTCGGAGCTTTTTGGCCGGAGTTGGAATCGTCGCGGCGTTTTGGCCGGAGTCGTAATCGGAGTCGGAAATTTTGAAAAGTAAGAACTTTTTATTTTTGCATTTTATATGTCAAATTTGACGTTTGGCCGCATTGATAGGGTTGATATTTAATTGAATACACATAAATAGGAAAATTAGGGGAAAAAAGTGACGATATTAACCTTTTTTTAGTCGGAGTCGGAGTCGTATTTTTATTAATGTCGGAGTCGTGGTTTTGGTAAATGCTGGAGCCGGAGTTCGACTTTTTTGACCGACTCCACAGCCCTGGTGAAAACACTTGTTTATTCTTGGTGCAAGATAATATTTATAAAAACAGTGAGTAAGCGCAAATAAAATTAATATTATATATAACAAGCAAAGCCGGTACTGATTTAATACTGACAATATTGTGAGATAAGGAATTGTGTCTTTTAATATATATTCATTATAAGAATTAAATACGAATTCACGGAAAAAGACTTTAAAAAAATAAAAATACGTAAGTACATATTGTGAAAAGAAAAGAACAATACATCTGAAGCCAATACGCCATGCATTTGATGTATATAATGTAGTCGTTATAAAAATGTTTTTTTAGAAAATTGTGGAAAATAATGTAGAATATTTTTTCAGAAAATCCACAAAATAAGACAAGAATTTTCTTAATAATATATTCTTGGAGTTAAATTTCCGAAATTAAGGTTATTAGCAAATTGCATTATAACTACATTTGACACCACCAGTGGCGGCTTGTGACAGAGTATTAGGGAGTACAAAACAAGATTCAACTATTTTTCCGTACTACGGACAGCCAAAAATTCATAAGACTGGCACTCCGTTGGTATTGCGAGCATCTGAATTGAAAGTCCAAGTTATAGAAGTGTTTTAAAATCCAATGAAGAGGAAAGAACTCTTGCAAAAATAGTTGAATCTTTTTTTGTACTCCCTAATACTCTGTCACCAGCCGCCACTGGTCACACCACATATTGATACCAGTCATTTCTCTGAAAGCTAAAGATAGTAAAATCGAAGTGTCAAAAAGGGTTTCGACGCTTGAAACGCCTGAAGATGCCGAAAGGCGAAACACTTTTCGATAGTGACAAAACTCTTTGAAAGGCACACGATTCAAATTTATTATTATCATGGCTTAAAATATTTATGTGTGGCCCACCAGAGACATACATTGTTTTGTTCGGCCCACCAAGCGATATCAGTTGGACATCCCTGTGATAAAATGAATGGAAATAAAATAACAAAAAAAATCTCACAGTTCATTGATCTCGTATTAAATTGTCGAATAAATTTGAAGGTTGAAACTATTTCCAAAGAAACTGTATTCAAACGCGTCCACAGATCCCACGCATAACGTTGAAAGATTTTTCACAGTGCAAGGTTTTTCCACAAAGCGTTAGGTCTGCTTTAAATTCTCAAAAACAATTGAATAATAATTTAAAATATTTTCAACGTATTCTTTAATTGAATAGGTTTTTTCCATTAATCATCTAAATGAATAAATGAAAATTGTAGTTGGGTTTTTTTTTTGTTAATGTTTCATAATTATTTCATTGCATGAATCATTTTGTCGTTCATTGTAGCTTCATATATTAACAGAAAGTGTAAGGTGAGTGACATCTTGCTAGCAATAATATAAGCCTGGTAGCGATGCCACCTGTCATCAATACCTCAACACTCAATTTTTAGTGTTGCAAACAGGCAGGTTAATTAACAAAAACATTTATAATTTAGTATTTCAACTAAAGCTGCTTGATGGAATTTCAAATTTAAATATTTAGTAGAGTTTTGTCGCTTACGACCCGAGTTTCGCTTTTCTGCATCTCCAGGCATTTCAGGTGAACGAATGAACTGAAACTGACTGAAAGTACCAAATTCAAACGATTCAAATTTGATAAATATTAAAAGGAATGTATGAAAATTTTAAATATTGCTTAGAATATTTAAAAAAAAAACACGATGGTTGTGCCACCACCACCTGCTGCGGCTTAACCCATTGTTTACGGTGTGCACAAATTTGTGTGTAATAACTGTAGTAATTAAAAACCCGTAAACAATGCTTTAAGAGTGCACACATTTTTGCGTTTGCTAATTGGCCATCGAACGCGAAATAAAATTCTGATTACCAAAGTAATTAAAAGGGCCCGTAAGCAGAGCTAACATTGTCAGTTGATAGTCCACGTGATGAGAGAAACTGGTACTGATCTTAATAAATCTAATGTGGAATAAGTACTCAAAATGTGTGATTATTTTTAATACAATGCCATTCCACCAAGTAATGACGGTGAACAACTTAAAAGTGTTAACAAACGAAATCACCCGCATTCTCTTGGCTCAATACAGAGCTGCACGAGACCGATATTTAAAATAAATAGTTGAAGCACAATTTGGAGATTCTTAACTTAACTTCGAACAGTACGCGGAAAAACTACCCAATCGCTGACGTGTCTTTGATAGACAACAGTGGGGTAAGGGGTTCCTCCCATGTGATATTTTGAAACAATCTTTTTTTTTTGCATAGAATGATTTTTAATCACTTGTAGAATATGCTGGTAAAGTGATTTTAGAATATTTGAAGTCGTTGGAAAGTTATTGCAGTTAGACTACACTTGTTTTGAGGCGGGAAATCGGTCACATTTTGACGCTTCGGCTTGTTACATGAGAACTTTCAATACACTTGTAATTTCAATTCATTAAAAAAACCAAAATTTAAGCAAGAGCAAAGCAAGCAGCTTCAAAAGTCTTGAAACAGGAGGAAGAAAGAATTATCTATGGACCAGGCATAGCAGATTGATGGGAAGTAAAGATTTCATAGTTTAAATCGTATTTGCACTTTCAAACGCGTTTATCTCAATTTTTTTTTCCTAAATGGCTTCCACGATATCTCAAGAACGGGTTAATCGATTGCTTTGAAATTTGAATGGTAGATTAAAAAGATGTTTTGTCATAGTTTAAATTAGAATAGTGAAAAAATTTCCAGCCGTTTTGTTTTTACGTAACCAAATAGTCATGAAATTTGAACTTTTTTTTCAAAAACTTGTCTATTGTTCAATTTTCCATATTTTCAAAAGATCCTAGTTCAAACGATTTTAACAGTTTAATAGATTAAAACGCCGTTAGATTTTTTGATTTTTGATTAGTCAATCAGCCAGTCGGATGGAGGCCGTTTACCACCTTCTTTGCGACATGGGTGCGTTTGGAGTGGTGCACCACACATTGTGATGAAGATTTTTGTCTGAAAATATTTTGACTTACTGTTAAAATGTCAATAAACATATGGTAAAATTCAAACTTCTACATTAATAAGGTGCGAAAAAAAAAGCCAAAAAAGCTAAAAAAAAACCGGCCGTCACATTGGAGGACCCCCTTAAGAATTTTCCAATACAAACGCGAATCGGAAAAACTATTCTCACGTGAGTTTTGGGAACACTCTTTCTGTGACCTTACGCACAGAAAACTGGCCGTTTTCCAAAAAATGTCTATAGCGATACTACAATAATATTCCCGCATACTTTATTTCACTTCCGTGGAAACTCGTGACGTCACACCGCATTGTAATGGTGGTCGGGTCTCAAAAAGCACGTTTTTCCTAACACGTGATATATTTTTTTCGATTGACCGGACGGGTTGGTTAATCTTTAATTTAATTCTCAAGGTAGGAAAAAAACTGACAAAATAAAACATTTTTAAGTTGGAGTCGGAGTCGTGTTTTTTTAACGACTCGACAACCCTGCGTAAAAGTGATACATAGAGTCCATTGCTGGACATTTTCACCCTATCTATCCAAAGCATTGATCAACCGACCCGCCCTTGCAACTGGCGTCTCATATGATCGATAAGCTACCCCAAGTATAGTTCAAATATAACAGCCTCGATGTTGATTGAATCTTTCTTATAAGTGATTTTGAATAATGATAAAATGTCAATCTCATCAAACCGCCCGTCAACAATTGATGAAATTTATTGATGGAAAAATATTCACGACCAAAATAATGATAAATCATTTTGTAATAGCAAGCTATAAATACACCGCGAGCCGTCCACAAATAAGCAATTTTATTGTTTTGTTGACTGTAATAAATTCGTTGGGCTGATCAGCCATTATGGAAATGTACGTAGGAATATTTTTTGCAGCTATTTTTGATTTATTTTGATAATATACACAAAGCTCTCGGTTTACACGGTAAGTATAGTTTGATAGATTTCAATTTAAAGTACACTTAACTTTTAAAGTGCGTGAAACTAAATAAATACTTAGTTAATATGAGGAAGGTTTAAGAATGTAAAACACCAGACTAAACATCCTTCTTAAAATTCTTGTCCACTCAATGAGGAGCATATGGTCTCTAAATACAGATTTATAGGCATTTTTTGTCTACTACTTGTTACTCAGTCTTTTAAATTCTCTTTAAATCGACGAAAGTATGGAAAGAAAGGCTAAGGCTAGAACAGGACTAGTGCCCAGTAAGCCGCCCTCGCTATGCACTGCTTATGGGATCGGATGGGTCAGAAGTAGAGACTCCAATTCGAGTATCGAGTACCCGATACTCGAGTAATTTGAAAAATACTCGAGTAATACTCGTAATTTACAAATGAAGATTTAATTCCCAAATTGTATGTTGATACATATTGTTGTTAACAGCGGACAGACAAACTAGATAGCACTATGTAATTGATTGTTTACTTTTAAGCCGACGTCCACAGCAACAGAGAGCTTTTTCTACTGCGGGAATAAAAAAAATAAAACTTCCAACCAAATTAAAATTGGAGACGTTTAATTCTCTTTTATTTTTGAAATAAACGTTTCATAAGTTGAAATAAATGTATTAATGAAATAAAATAAGCATATTTATTTAATTATCATCTATTTATATATAAAAATTTGAATTAATAATATATCGTTTGGTACATCTGAAACTACTCGAGTATACTCGAGTACTTGAGTATTTAAAAAATTTACTACTCGATAGTCGAGTAGTTGAGATGTCGAGTAATTGGAGTCCCTAGACGGAAGGATTTTTTAGACAACAAAATCACCCATAAACACTTTACTCGGTATTGGGTAAATGGAATTATTAAAAACGGTTTAATATATTTTTTTAAAAACGACGTTGAACCAATAAATTACCGCATAAACCAGTGATGCACAGCCAGCGGCCCAATATGACAGTTATCAATCATCTTTTTTCTTCTGAACTTTTCATGGACGATGGAAGAACACTGTACAATAATTTAATCACTTTTACCCACGCGGCCCTCTTTCAATCTGAAAATTTATATTCTGGCCCTTCTGCAAAAACGCTGTGCATCGCTAGTGTAAACAAAAACTATTGTGCTATTTACCAATGTGTTGATCGATATGGAGGTGAACTATCAATTTTAATGGCGTGTACAGATATACATTATTTGTGATATTCTAAATCCGTAACAGAATACGCTTTACAAATACACAACTGCGCGAATTGTAGATTAAAAATACAAACACCAGAAATAATATCTTGACTCAATAATCTTCAAGCCAATAATTCAACAACAGCCCAGAACACTTCATTGAGAGCTGCAGTAAAGTAGTTCTAAATTAATAAGAGTAAACAAAGAATAAGTTATTCTAGAATGAGTATATTGCCAATAAAACGTTATGTTTTCTAATGCACCGTGAAGGCTAAAGCTGTAACAATTACTATCAGATTATTTATTTCTTCGGTTGAATATGGGTCTTTTTGCTATCGGCAGTGTGTTCAATGAAAAAACAAATGATATCAAAACTTTTAATGGATCCGACAGTAACTTTGCGGAAGTTCATTTTAATATAAAATATGTTAATTTATTTGACATTTATTAACATTTACACCATTAATACACAGTACAATATGAATTTAAAGACACTGAAGCTAGTTTAAAATGCCAAATACTTTTCGTTTGCGTTGCGTTTTGCGAGGAGATATCAGTTCTCACTGCTCAGACACTTTCCGGGCTTCGTTTGGGATTTCTCCACCGACACGAAGACTTATCGAATATCAAGAGCTGACTGAATTATTATTTGAAATGCGGGGTTAATATGCCCGATATTCGAGTCTGCGCGTAACACCATGTATCTAGCGCACTCAGTGAGGAAAAGAGTCAGCTATATCTGAAGCGAGACAGCGGCCCCAGTATATACATGGAGACGCCGCGTCAAGATGTCTGAAAATATGATTTGAAAACTGCTATATATTGAATCGCTATAGATGGCAATAAAGAGCATAGTTAGACTGAATTTAATTACTGATATCAACTTAAACTCATAGATTGAGGAGATTAATAGATCGTACAGAGTGTTCTGAGTGCCTACAATATAGGGAGTGACAGTATATATATGAATATTTTCAGTAGCCAGTGAACTCGAAGTTAATTAACGTGTACGACTGTAAAAATACACAAAAACATTCGTTCAAATACTTGTACGACATATCCTATAATAGTACGCTCCTTAAAATCGTGATATATCGGTGGAACAGAAGTTCGGTCTGTCAAAAAAATAGTTTACCAAGAACTGCCACTCTTGCAAGTAGCAAACAAGTTAAGTTTCGAGGATTAGTTTTTGTTGTGGAAGATTTATCGCAATAGTAACAAATCTAATATATTATACAGAAAAGGAAAATCTGCACGTAGTTTGGGTCCAGTTTAATGTCACTCATATATTCTGTCATTATCACAAATCTTTCAAGCATCCAGCGGATTCCCTTGTAAATTATTGCCTACTTATCTTACAACTTATTTAAGTGAACATTATTCGATCATTAAAACAACTAGTTTACAACTTAATAAAGATGCATAACAACAATAACCAGTTTTCCCAAAATAGCTTGATGACAGATGTATTATTCAAAGTAAGATAATTATATTTATGGATACAAAGATCAAATACAATAACAAGTAGAGATGTTTTATTTTTTAACGAAAATGAATATTACAAGAGCTCTCAAAACATTTTCTCATCGTATCTCCGCCGATCAACTTCAGCATTGATATGGTCTCGTTAAATTATTTTTCAGAACTCTCATGACCGTAGGATTGGAGTATGTTTTCCCACTTTGCGCGTGATTCAACATTATGAAAAATTCTCCACTTTTAATGCACATATCTGTTGGATTTTATATTGCAAATGATAATTCTTACTTGATTGGTTTTTAATAAAGTAGCTTGAATTTGCCAATTGTTTGAAATACCTTTAAGTCTTTCTTAGCTATTGTATAAAAACGCTGTATTAATATAAAATTTAAAATAACTTTGATTATTCCACGTATTGTGTTACTAACTGTGACACGTGTTTCACCTCTTTCAGAGGCATCTTCAGACTTACTATCGCAAAGTTTGCTTAAGTAATGAAAGAGGCGAAACACGTGTCACAGTTAGTTACACAATACGTGGAATAATCAAAGTTATTTTAAATTTTATATTAAAATGAACTTCCACAAAGTTACCGCCGAAACCATCTAAAACGCTGTATTATTTTATTGCAGTTGATAATGCTCGCAATGAGCGAAACTGGTTCTGATCTTAATAAATCCAATGTGGAATAAGTACTAAAATATGTTTCACTTTCTATTATAATGCCATTTCACCAAGTATTGACAGTACGTAATAATTTATAATGAAGCGTAGAAAACGCATACCAATACAGGCGTTTGGAAAACCAAGACTAAACTCGAGTTCGCAATAAATCAATTTGATATCCTAATACGACCCTTCAGCCTAAAATATTACTAAGCCCTGTGTTATCTGAATTCTTGCCACGGTGACTTATGTTTATTAAACGTCCCGTATTTTCAACCTGGCAAATAATATGTTATTAAGTTTTCATACAGTTTAAAAATAACAGCATATATATAAAAATTGCAGGTTTTATCAAAATCGAAGTAATGGCTCAAGAAATAGCAGACCGATAAATGAATGCAAACAAAATGGCTGATGACGTCTATAATATTATCAAATGTGACACAAAAAACAAATGCACATCTCTATCTACTTATTCCCATATTGATATAATATATGTTGGAGTACTATAAAACAATGTGTATTATTGATTTAATTATAATGCCTTTCGTTCCACCTAGAATTATTTTTGACAGTTGACACTTTAAAAGTGATGATTATGGAATACGTTAAATTACTTCGTAAAAAGGAACCGTGCAACTAAACAATAGTGCCAACATGACAGTAGCAACATTGAAAATCACGCAATAATAGAATAGCTCGCTTAGTTTGTCGATAACTCTCATATTTGTGTGTTTTAAAATAGCTTTGCGCGTAAAAGTCCAAGAGGAGCAGACGCCGTTGAACTGCTAGCTAGGTATAACAGATTCAAAAATAGAACTTGGAACGTTTTTGTGTTGTGTTGCCGTGTATGATGATTTATTTTTGTTATGTCCATCAGGAAACAAAATCGAATCGTATTATACCTACATATATAGGTAAATTAAATGATGTTCAAAAAAAAGAGTTTGTTTATGGTGTTATAAAAACGTATATATTTAATATCACAATTCGAGATAAACCTAGTAAAATACATAAAATAAAATACTAACATAAATAAATTTAATAAAGATCTTTTAAAGTCAGTTTTAATGTGTTCACTGACAATACTTGGTGGAATGGCATTATTAGTAATTATTGCACATTGGATTTATTGAGATCAGGACCGGTATCGCTCATCGTGAGCAATATCAACTGATAAGAAATACACATTTATTTATACAAAAGATAAGCAAGACTTAAAAGTTATAACAAACAATTGGTAAAACAAATATGCAAATAATTCAAAATAAAATAAAACACAATAGACCAGAATTAAAATGATGAAGAACTCATTGCAGTACAAGCTACAACCTGTTAGCCGCCAAAGTCGAAGTATTCGATCTACGGCTGTACGCCAGCGATTTTAGAGAAAATAGAAATTGCATAAAAAGTGATTTAACTTACATAATTTATAGTTTGAAATATTTTTTGTGTGTCCTGGCACATGCGTGTACAAAACATTCGGTGCTGCGGGACGATTTATGGGCTTATTCGATTTCGTGTACATGTATAAAAAAAATATTTATTTTCAATAAAAAAACATCGCGACTCACCGGTGAGACGTTGGCGTATGGAGTCAATACGCATGCGACTCACGGATGAGACGTTGGCACACAAAAGGTTAAAAACAAATGAAGTAAGAATGGTCATTAACAATATAAAATCCAATAGGTATGTGCAAAGATGAATCATGATGAGATATGGTATAAAAAAAAACTATTTATTTCAACTTTTTAATTATTTTAGAAGCTTTCCGTTTCCAATGTGGAGCGTATGTATTCCAAATGGACCATTTCAACAGAAGTTTTTCTACTAAGTTTGGTTGTAAAAATACTGCTTTTGATATTAGGCTTTTTACATAAATACAATTAGATACGATTATATAATTGTGAATTTGGTTTGGTTCACAATGTACGTATATATGTATATGATTGATTGAAGATTATATCTTTATATCTTATCTATTGAGATAATTAATTTCTTTAAAAAAATCTCTTATACCTATATCTAAAAGAAAAAAAATATTATAAACTGACGATATCAGTTACATCAGATTGCACGAAAGATTTTGATATAAATAAAATTGGAAATCTCGAAGGTTATTCATTGATAACGTAATAGTCCATATATTTTTGAAGAATGTAAAAACACTCTATTAATTTCTCTTAACCAGGGTGTAATATATTATAATAATTTTAGTATTGTGCCTAATTTATAAATTTAAGATTCCTGTTGTAGAACACTCGGACCAGTATTTTAAATCGTCAGGAAAGGATTCCTTAATTTCTATATTTGTTGGACAAATTGCCAATAATTAGGATAACACAAAACTACAGGTAGTAAGACCATTTGGGGTGTAGTACCAGGCAGGCAGTCAATGTATGAGATATTTTGACGTAAGGTTTTTAATTCAGTAGCAAATCATAGAAAACAAATCGCGGAGACGGCTTTACTAGAAAAAATATTATGCTATTGATAAGAAAGTGATTATTACATGTACATTTCAAATAGTTTTTACTGCTTTGCATTTTTTTATTACACTCGGACATAGCAATGCGATTTCACGTCCAAATAATATGCAATTATTTTCTGCTGAAAGCGAAATTGACGGCAGTAAACCTCATTCTATATTTTTTTTAATGTATACAACACATTCTTTGGTACTACTTTTAACCTTGGCATGGACGGTTTTGTTTGTCGTTTTCGCTCATCGCGAACATTATCAACTGAACGAAGTCCTGATTTTATTATTACTATTTTAAACAATGACTTTCCACTGAAAAGTCACTGTCAACACACCTTAAAAGTCAATATGTATTAATTTAATAAAACTTGACACAATTATTTGTCGATGCGCGCATTTTATTTTTAACCTTGTCTGCTCCCAATGAAGATCATATAAACTCCTAATGGAGCATCTGTTTATGTAACGTATGCATAATATTCAATTCCAATCTCGAGTATTTGGACTCCTAATAGAGCATATATCTGTGAGACGTAATGCAAAAAAATATACCATATATGTAGACTCCTAATGGAGCAATTGTTGATGTTACGTATGCAGACAAATTCAACCATGTAAATTCGTTACCAATCAGGAGCATTTGGATTCATAATAGATCATCTGTTTATGTAGCAAATGCATAAACAAATCAACCATATCCGATCTGAATGTGGAGCACATAGACTCTGAATGTAGAATCTATTACTTATGTAAACATTCATAAAAATAAGCTATAAATACAGCACCTGTAAATATGAAATTTACATTTTTTTTAAATCATCTTTATTTTCAATCTCCGTGTAGAGCATGCGGTATCCGAATGGAGCATATGTAAAAAAAGTATTTTTAGCGTACAATACAATCTTTTTTCGGAGTGGTACAAAATAGAATGATGAAGTTAGGAAAAAATCGCGCTCTTTCTTTTCTACCCATTGAAAAATACCGTTGTCCGTTGCATAAAGGAAATTTACACATACATACACGTAACATCACACAAAAATTCTCTTCTCAAACAATCTCACGTGAATGAGTAGAAATTCGTGGCGGTGCGAGGAAAAGTGAGTATGCATTTTAAAAGTCGTGTTGATGTAAACGCCCCCTCATACTGAAGCATAGAAAAGTGAGCATGAAAACAGAACTGCAAATAAGATAAAACAAATTAAAACTGCCCATTAGATCCCTGCAATTAAAAACTAATAAATACGTGCGACATTCGCAAATCGTAATGCGCCATTTAATTGTCTGTGGTATCCTGACGTTAACGGAAAACGAAAA
Organism: Himalopsyche kuldschensis; assembly: GCA_028554975.1. NCBI lineage: Eukaryota > Metazoa > Arthropoda > Insecta > Trichoptera > Rhyacophilidae > Himalopsyche > Himalopsyche kuldschensis. The sequence continues at coordinate 18,162,919 of JAHFWI010000010.1, read as the reverse complement.
TCTATAAAACGGAGGCGCCATGATTTTGGCGAAAGTACGTTCAATACAAGATGGCAAAGAGAATTCTAAATGTTATTGAGTGACAAGTTTTAAAATTTCGAGCGGGGTGTTTTTTTATTCAAAATGTTAAGAATAAAAATCGCAGGTGACTTTGTCGATGTTAATTTAAGAATATTTTTTGAAAAACAAATTAACATTATACACCAGGTGTCAACGCCACCTTCGCAATTGCAGTGTTGTGCTGTGCGTTACAAATATACAGACATATAAAGGGTATTTCAATAGGGACGCTCAAAATATGTTACTTTGTCCTGCTGAGTAGATTATTCATTGTTTAGTGGCCAGGAGTCAACCAGTTTGGTAAATAATCGGCCAACACCTACCTGTACGTCATCAAAATACAATATCTGGTAAAAACATTGCTGCTGTGTGTGAAAGTGTACAGGAAAATCCAAGGCAGCTTATTTCCCGTTGTTCACAAGAACTTGGCTTTTCTGCGACTTCAACTTGGCGAATTTTGAATCGGGCCTTATGTCTGCACCCGTATAAAATCCAACTAACCAAGGAACTTCAGGTAAACGACCGCAGACAACGCCTGATTGGGTTCTGGAGCAGTTGGAAGTTTACCCAAATTTGTCAAAAAAGTCAACTTTAGCGACATGGCCCATTTTATAATGAATGGATATTGGCAGACATTTGATGCTATATTCCATATTTAATGCCGTAAAATATACTTACAAATGAAATTAAAATTTAGTCGAAATCTCACAAACAACTTGTTTTATTTGCATTTCAAAACTAAGCGTCCTTATAAAAAGACCCTTTATAATTTCATTTCACACTAAATAAATATCTGTGTCACACGATTATAAAAATACCAATTTAAGAAAATTCATGACATATTCTATACATTAACTATATATTGGTCCATTTGTACTAGAAAATGCTTGTAAGGCCCTCATCATTAGTTGTACAATGTATGTGGAAGTTGTACTAAATTATTTTTTAATTAAAAATAATGCATTTCAACCAAGAATTGATAGATAAAAATATTGTTTAAATATGACAAGTTTCATATTCTTATTAGAATTTTACTCGTTGCTCTCTGAAATATTGACATTTAATATTAATTAATTATTAAAAAAATTATTAAAAAAATAATCTTTCCAAAGATTTATAAAACATGGCGATATCAAAATTTCATCACAATATTCAAATTATCTAAAAAAAAAAAGTAATCAATCACGATACTATCTTAAAATAATAAACAAACATAACAATAATTTTTTAATGATTTATCTCTTGATCTCAGATCTTATTTAAAAATTTTAAACATAGAATTTACGTATTATCTTTGTCAGCTGGTTTTAAAATTCGAATAATACACGTTCAAGGCTGAAGAAAATCTTATCATTGAATCTAATTACTTCATATTCCTCACACTTTTTTACATCCGTAATCGTGTAACTGTCCAAGCTCCTAATGTGTAGTTATATCGATCTACAATTACTACTTGGCCGCCGGCAGGAGTCAGAACTATAATAGTCAACCTATGGATTGTAACTATCAAAAGTAGACTAACAGATGCCATAATTACAAAGCTGTTTTCATCGGCTTCATGACAAAACAGAAGATGACAAAACAGCGTATGATAAAACAGAACAAGACTTTTCAGAATATAACAAAAAACCTAACCTAACCTGTTTTATCATATTCTGAAAAGTCACGTTCTGTTTTGTCATGTTCTGTTACCGTTTTCATCGGTAATACTTTGAAAAAATACTATTGCCAATGTCAAGAGTTTCGGAAAGTTTTTGGAGTGTGTGTAAGCTGTGTCAAAAAATAATTGACAATCATTAAAATCAATACGCCTACGTATCGCGGGACGTCTACGACAGGTAGGATGGTAACATTACGCCGGTGACACTAGCACCCTCTTTTGACAACTTAGGTGCAAGATACATTTAGAGAAAAAAGTTGATGAAAACTCGGTGCGAAATATACTTTTCAAATAGATTTATAATCAACTAATTATGTCTAGCTAGTATAAAGTGCAACATAATTAAGATGTATTAATGGAGTTTATCTGAATAGCATTATATTCTGTAAAACTATTTTCTTGCACTACATTTTACGATAACTAATCCCCTGGAAATTTAGTTCTAGTAAATAAAGGGTCTTTTTATAAGGACGCTTGGTTTTGAAATGTAAATAAAACAAGTTGTTTGTGAGATTTCGACTAAATTTTAATTTCATTTGTAAGTATATTTTACGGCATTAAATATGGAATATAGCATCAAATGTCTGCCAATATCCATTCATTATAAAATGGGCCATGTCGCTAAAGTTGACTTTTTTGACAAATTTGGGTAAACTTCCAACTGCTCCAGAACCCAATCAGGCGTTGTCTGCGGTCGTTTACCTGAAGTTCCTTGGTTAGTTGGATTTTATACGGGTGCAGACATAAGGCCCGATTCAAAATTCGCCAAGTTGAAGTCGCAGAAAAGCCAAGTTCTTGTGAACAACGAGAAATAAGCTGCCTTGGGTTTTCCTGTACACTTTCACACACAGCAGCAATGTTTTCACCAGATATTGTATTTTGATGACGTACAGGTAGGTGTTGGCCGATTATTTACCAAACTGGTTGACTCAAATTTGGCCACTACACAATGAATAATCTACTCAGCAGGACAAAGTAACATATTTTGAGCGTCCCTGAAATACCCTTTACTTTCTAATACAATCGATCTATCATGTTTCTTATTTACGTCAATTAAGGCTTTACCAACAGTGTATCGCTTGATTCACCCATTCAACTATACTAATTGATTGATGGGTCAGTATTACTCGCTTCCGACTGTATTAAAGAATAAACCTGGGCTGTGGAGTCGGAGTCGGAGTCGTCGCGGCGTTTTGGCCAGAGCCGTACTAGGAGTCGGAAATTTTGAAAAGTTTGAACTTTTTATTTTTGCATTTAATATGTCAAATTTGGCTTTGACCGCATCGATATTTAATTGAATACACATAAATAGGAAAATTAGGGCAAATGGTGACGATATTAACTTTTTTAGTCGGAGTCGTGGTTTTGGTAAATGCTGGAGTCAGAGTCGGACTTTTTTACCGGCTCCCCAGCCCTAAATAAACTAATCGATGATACATTTGCTGTGTTATAAACAGACCATTTTAAATGGTAATCTAATAATAATGATGATACCTGAATGCGAAACTTGTCCTTGGTCAGTTAGTAGGATTGCAAAGAATGAAAGACATTTCTACAAAAAACAAAACCATGCCCTCTCTCAATGTGCAGTAATTGGATTCCAAATTAAGTGTATCTCAACATAAGTTTTTTTTGAAAAAACTGCTTGCTTCTCAATTCCTCAACCCCTCATTTTCAACAAAAGTAATAATTGCAAAGATAGGACTGTGATAGGGCTAATCGCTCTTGCTAAGTTATATTATTAGGATCGGATGGGTGTGATAGCGTATATAAGTCAACATAGAAAAACATATTTTTCGAATATAAATGAATAATTCGATTGAAAAATGAAGATTTCCGGTCTGGGATTCAACCGCGAGTAAAACTCGACCACCGACCTTACCGAAACTGTATTCTGACCAATACTTTACACCAGTGATGCGCAACCTGTGGCCCTCAATGACATTGCATGCGGCCCGCAATGACAAATATCAATCACCTTTTTTCTTCATAACTTTTTCCGGACGATGGAGAAACAATAAAATTTTCAATTTTATATACACTAAAAATATTGATAATTTAATCAGTTTTACCCATGCGGCAATTGGTAATTGAATTGATTAGCTGGCCCTTCTTTCAAAATGGTTATGCATCACTGCTTTACACCATCCGATACTATATGTAGTTTGTTGTGCTCAACTAGGCACTCTGGAAGTAAGTAAGTATAATATCGGTAAATCAATATCATGCTATAGTTCAATAGTATTTGTTTTCGGGTATAGTAGTATAATGTGCATGTGTTGTACCTGAGAGGGTCGACGACTCGAGGAAAAACAAAAGTCATTTATTATTCACACTAAATGAAACTAAAAAGCAGAATGTTGTGGAAAATAACAACAGTTTTTACAATGGGACATTGCATTTCGGATAAAGGCAGGGACCGCATTACCGGACGAATGTACCAATAACGGTATTTTTTATATGAGCACCCGACACTTTAACCGGGCTAATTGTCCATTCTTAGTGGAAAGGCAATAGATAAACAAAAAATAAGAAAGGGACAAATAGTTGGGAGCGCAATTGCTTATTAAAAAAAAATATATCGGTTCCGTGGCGCAGTGGCCAACGTCGTTGGTTTCCGTGACGGACCCCGGATCGAATAGAATTTTTTTCAGTCGATTTATCGATTCTATTCGAAGATTTGGATGTTTGTGTTGTCTAAAAATTACTTCCCAGTCTTTTCACTCATCCGATGCTGTAAGCGAGGTGTATCGAAAGCGATCAGCAAAGCACTAGTCCTTGTCCTAGCCTTATCCTTTATATCCTTAATCTCATCGATTTGAAGGGAGCTTGAGCGACTGAGTAAGTAGTTTTCGCTCCACATTTAGAGCGGGCATAGATGTTTGAAAAAGATTTGAATACAGGCTTTAATAAGCACTTTAAATGCATTGTTGGTTTTTAAATTAAAACATGACTTTGAAAAGGCTTGTTTCGGAATCCATCAATATTGATCGAATCTTTTTTCCAATTAGGGTCGGACAAAATTCATTTAATAACTGTACAAACTTTGAAAAAATGCCACGACATTTTTATGTTCGAAATATGCTAATTTTTCACGCGGCTTTGATTTATTTTCAAAATCCCATTTTACGTTTTTAATAATCGGTATTTCGGTACAGGAAAAATACCGGAATCTTGTTTTTGTAATCCCTAAAGAAACGTCATCTACATTCTAGATATACAATACATTCACACAATGGTAACAGTCAGAATCAAAGTGACCCAAGAGGTTCAATAGTTTGCCTTTGTTTGTATTTATTGTTTTCATCTGAAAGCGCAGCTCGAAGAAATAATCAATATTCATATTCTAATCTGTATTGAGTCTGGTGACAAAATGTTGACGTGCTAAAAAACTGCAATTTAAATAAATTACTATCCGAAAATACAGTATAATTGTTGTAAAACTATCAAAAAAGATATTGCTAAATATTATTTATTGAATTATAATAATTGTTAAATATAGATTAAGATTTATTTGTTTATATACATAGAAAATGTAATTAAAAAAAGTCACGTTTATTGTAAATTGGCAAAGAATTCATCCGATTAAGTTCCGACAAAATCAACGATCATACATCGAATTAATTTGAGCTCATACGAGGACTATTTGCTGGTACTCGTCTGAACTCACTCACGTCCATGTAGAATTTGTTGATGTACAAAACAATACAGTTTTAAATCGTTAAAGCCCTTCCCAGTGGCCAACTGTTTCTATCCCTTCGAAGAAAAAACAAAACATGTTCACGATTCCTTTAATTTTCATTTTCATATGCTCCATTAAGAGTTCATATGATATGAAAAAATTATTGAAATAATCATAGTTTGAGGATTTTCTTATAACACATCATATTACAATTAGGGCGTCAGTGTGTGAAAGCTGTGTGTCTTTAACCTGTTGCCAGCTACGACTTTTTCAAAAATTAAAAAAGGACAATACCTTAAAACTACTTACGGTAGTTAAGGGCTTAGATGTCTTTGATCACTTATGAAAGCAATCCCATGTTTTTTACCATACCGCATGGCTTTTAGAGCGTATTTACGAATCGTCGATAAGGGTTGTCACACATAGTTTATAATATTATGCCAATTTTGCACCCCGATTGGCTATCATAAAATGATTTTTTTTGAATTTATCTTATGATTGTATGAATAATTAATATGTATTCAATTTGCTTGAAACATATATACATGCAAAATAATATTTACGTTAATATTGTGAATATTTTATCAAAAATTTTGACAGCCCATGATAACCTCTATACACTTTTTGTTAAATATCTTTTAAGAAAACTATTAAAACGAAAAGTTTATATTCGTGTTGTGTGCCTTAAGAGATGTCGGATACATATTCGATGTGATAATTTGAGAAATATTATTTTTTGACGCCTTAAAAGTAGTTGCCCACCGGTGTGTCGTTGGCTTTAGCTCGGTGAAGTATTAAAAATAATACTGTTACTTAATAAGAGCTTTGTGCTTCAAATTAAAAAGCTTAAGTGGGCGAGGGGTGAAAAAATGTGACGTAATTTAGACAGGGATGGCGTCATCTACCCTTTTTTGTTTCATGGCCGATGACAATAACATGTCGTAGACTTGGTGCTAAGCAATTATTTGGCAAATCGTAACTGTTTTGTTATTTGTAGGTTTTATGTATTGCTTGGACATAACTGAGTCCAAGTATTACTACGTGCAATTTTATTCGTAGATTCTTTATTACAAATACACCATCTATTTCAATTCTGATCTAAATTTGGTTTTTTATTTCTAGGTATTGGATTCTTCGCAAATAATCTAGATCGAAAATAGTACAAAATCATATAGTAACCGCAAAAATTTTCCTCGCGAACAACAGGCTCTGACTCAGCGACCTAAACTACGCACATTATGACCAAATGGTGTGGTTTAGTGTTTTGAATTTTAATATCTTTCGCAAATTTGTTTGATCAAACAAATATTGTCTATGACTGTTTTCAGCAGCGAAAACTTTGGCTGTGGATTTATTATAGTGGCAACATTTTGATTTGTTTAATTTTGTAGCTATGCGCTCCATTTTTAGAGAAGTGGGTCGAACGTAATGTATACATTGCAGACTTCGTTTAATCGATTGAGTAATACATTGATGTTGGAAAGTGTCCTTTCCAGGATAAGAATCTGTCAACAGAAGTTTTCCGTGATAAATTTGTGTGTATATATAAACAGCCCGGTCCGTGGTGCAGTGGTCAACGTCGGTGGCTACCGTGTTGGACCACCTGGGTTCGATTCCCGGTTGTAGCAGATTTGTTCAGTCGATACATCGATTCTGCTCAGAAGCAATGGGTGTTTGTATTGTTAAAAATACCTTCCCATATTTCCGATCCCAAAGAGCGACAGCATAGTGACAGCGATAAGCTAACTACTAGTCCTGTCCTAGTCCTCGTCTCCTTTCCATCCCTACTATCTTCGAAAAATGTTTGTTATAGGTATTTGGATGGATGTGGGAGGGAATTTAAGACAAGACAAACAAACGAATCTGCCTGATCTCAGATTAGAACCAGCGAGCTCTGCAGATGAAGCTAACGATGCTGACAATAGACCATGGACTAGAGGTCTGCACGGGCTTGGGTTTGGCCCGCGGGCCGGGTCGGGCCGGTTAACGAAGGCTTGGATTCGGGCCCGGGCCGGGCTCGGACGCAAGCATACAACAAAATATAACATTATAGTAAATCTAAATTTAATACTATAATAAACTTCACGTACTCGTATTAGTCATCTTTTCGACGTCTTGTTCGTTATTTAAAAACATTCTCTCATGAACACCCATTTGAAAGAATAAGATAATTGTTCTTAACTTTATGACTTTTGACGCAATTATTTTAGTATTTTTTAATGATGTCTGCTTCATCGGCGTTTGTACAATACGCATAATGAATTTCGAAATATGATCCAGGGTATCAGTATGTCTTATATGGTGATTTCGATCAGTCGCAATTCGATTTGTTAGGTTGATTTTTTTTTAAATTTACCGACAAGAAATGGGCTTCGAAAATATTAAGACAAAACTGAATTGTGGAGAATATATTTCTTCAGTTAAAACCCATGGGAAAAGTGAAGTGTGGAAATCATTAAGTGAAATCATAGAGGTGGCTACAAACAAAAAAATTGGATACGTTGAGTGTATAAAATGTAAATGCATTTTCAGCTTTTCTAGTTCAAAAACTTCTCACTTGAGTCGTCATTCCTGTAAAACAAACAAAAACTAATTCTAATTAGGAAGAAATGAATTTTGTACAAATGCACACACACGATAGTTGGTGAGTCAATTTTTTAGTTTTATTTGAAAAAAAAATCGGATTTTTTTCGGGCAAGGTCGAAAAATATCGGGCTCGGGTCGGGTTCGGGTAAGATTTTTGCAAATGAGCCTCGGGCCGGGCCGGGTCGGAGGTCTTCGGGTTCGGGCCGGGTGAAATTTTAAAATTTCGGCCCGTGCAGACCTCTACCATGGACCCAACAATATATTTATATCAGTGCAAATAATAATTATTGTTCGATGCATCAAAGTTTCTGTAAGATGTTTTATATTGAAATATTCGCAATCCAAATGGAATTCATTAGACGAATTGCCGCGGTTAGGTCGTGATAAATTATTTTTTGCTCTACGGTTTACCACATAACGCGAGTATTCGCCTAATAATTTAATATAATAAAATTTTAATGCCCCTCCCGGAATTTCTTTTATTCACATCTAAAACAATAACACGTTCCCAGTAAAATATAAGTGCAAGTTATTTTTAGAATCGGAAAACGATCCACTGATATTTGAAAGAGATATTTTTTTTCAAAAAAACTAAAAATTTCGTCTAAGCCATTTAAAATCGACATCGAAAATGACGATCAAATGCATAACCGCCTCTCTCCACCATATGTGAAGTACAAAACGCCACAATCTAAATGCACCAATCACAAGCCAGGGAACACTGACCTACCGCACTGTCACCATACAAATGTTCTTTGTTCCCTTTGTAAATTATTTTAATATTATACTTGAAGATTAAAATCGTTATTTTCGATTGCTGAACAATTTGACTTTGTGGAGAGAGGCGGTTATGCATTTAAACCCCTCAATTGCGTAATGGTTTAAAGCGATCAACATTTTTTAATCATATATATTATAATCTGAGTAATCAATAACACATCTTACACTGAGATAAAAATCTTGTCACATTAATTATAAAAATATATAATCAATAAATAGGTGAGGCTTCTTTGAAATCTTTCTAGATAAGTATGAATTGTGACATTTGTTTTATTATTAATTATTTTAATCATTTAATTTAGTTGATATTTATATTTTTTAGTAAATGATTATCTCACAATCAATAATTTAAGTCGTGACGGTTTGACGGTACGAACAATTGAAACCTTCAACTTCGTTTTTTTGTGGATCTATCCATTTTAACATTACGTGGACTACATAAATGAACAGAAAAAAGTATTTTGTAGAAATAATGATTGAAATGGTTTTATAAAAAGGGTGATATTTGGTTTTAAAGGAGACTAAAAATATATTTGGCATTACAGCTAATACCAATGCGCCAAATATGGTTAATTGTGAAAGTAATACGAGATAAACTCGATGACATGTGAATCAGTCAAGAAAAAATCAACGAAAAATTTCATACAACCAGTCCAAGATCTTTTTTCCAATTGAAAAAATCTAACCTTGCAGGAATTGAACCCGAGCCCACCTGATCGATCATTTGAGTCCTTGAGAAGTAAAGTGAGGCAAGTAGCAAAATGATTAGCTCAAAGCATACTTTTATTGTAATTAAAAAGAAAGCACATTTTTAGTGTGTTTTTAATAGTCAAGACCTGAAGTATATACTTATATTTGATACCGCATTTTACTATTTTTTTCCATAATTTTCATTTGGCTTACTTTACTTCTCCAGGGTTCAGCTGTTCGTCTCAAACTAAACGAAAAAAAAACTTCCAACGACAAATCCATTGACAGCCAATAAAAAAATACGTTATGCGACATAATTGTGTTGCCAGCATATTTACTGGCAACACAAAAATACAAGTATATACATACTGAGAAATCCTCGTTAGTGTTTTTTCTCTGTATTCAAATATTACCGGTTTAGGAAGCCAGACGTTTGCACATCTGTCTGATTCGACGGAATCACAATATGACGATTACTTGGCAAAATAAAACACACATGATAAATATTTACAGAAATAATTACGCAGATAGAACTGGCCGCACAGAAAGTCAATATAGAAGAACTTTAGCATGTTTTACTGCGGCTGGTCAGTTTTGTTTATGTGGTGTATAAATCAATTCCCGGCTAACTTTGACAGGTCGACACCTTACTTTGAAAAGGTACAAACTGCTCTTGACACTGTTTTGAGATTTAGGCGTTTGAAGTTTAGATTGATTAAAATTCATTTGTTACAATGTTTCAAATTACATATTTTAAGCATATTTTTTCACAACTCTTGCCGATAAAAAATGATCATAGAGATCTAATGATGACAATATTAGAACTTTGTCAAATAAATTTTATATAAAAGTGTGCAGATGCAGTGCAACTTATGTTATGTTATTTAACCATAGATAATTCTGAAATTCAAATACATGATAAAATACAGTAAATACTAGCTTATCCGACCAAAAGGTCATTTTTGGCAAAAGTGACAAGTTGAACCTTTTCAAAGTAAGGTTACGAAGTGTTTATCAATAACGAAATTATGAGTGCCTGATACTTTAAAGTTTAAGCCAAATAAATTACGTAATTCATAACATTATCTGTGAACATTTATGGTTATTCTACCAAAAACAATTAAAATTTAATCGCGGTCAATAAGTAGGTTTGAATGAGTGTTGTTTCTTTCGATGCCGCTTGTATTGATATTCGGTAACTGGCCTTCGAGGTCAGTGGTTCTCAAACTTTATGCAACTACGCCCCCCCTAAAAAAACTTTTTTATAATGCATGGCACCTTTTATTTCATGTTTTAATAAAGACTTTTAAATATATAAAAATATGTAAATTTTAATTTAATAAGATCAGGACCGGTTTCGCTCATCCTGAGAATTTTCAACTGAAATACGTTTGAGTGAGCAGACGGTATTATTTTGAAGGTTTTTCTTTTGATTAGTAAGCTAGTCCAATTTTCATTTGAGGTTATGGAATTTATATAACTAGCGATCTTTTTTTTGCATGGCCAAAACCGAGCTTTTATACGTGCACCTTTTAATTTTTCTTCCACTCGCAATATTTTATTTAATAGTAGGTGATTAAATATATCATTAAAAACGTTGCATTTAAATGCATTCGTTCATCAGACTCTCACTGTAACACTACCAAATGGTGAATCATTTATCTCTACGTCAAAACATAACTTCAAAAAAAATTGGCGCCCCCCGGTTACAAAACCACTGGTAGTTTGTACTGTTAATTAGTTTTAGATGACTTTTTTAATTATGATGATTACCTTGTTCACACTTATGAACTCCCGATACGCCAAATCGAATTAGATACACAAACTAAATCATCATCCGTTGAAAATCATTACAATTTTCAATATTAATCGTTTTTTCTTTCGTCACCGTTTTCTACCGATATTTGGCGTCTAATTCGTTCAGTTGTATTGTAAATTGATTTTACATGGCAATCTTAATGACAGTGATTACTCTTTGCATTCCACCTGAATCTATTTACTCTCGAGTCCAAGTTACTTATCGTATGCCTCAAGGCATCACTAATGATGATACTTATGTATTTGCACCCGATATAATTAACGACACATACTCGTGTCAGTAATAAAAGACACAGATAACTAACTGTCGATTATGTATATCTAATTGTAAGATAAGGTAAAGACACTATTATAGTTATCATATAAGATTATTGTAAGAAATACGTAAAACTATTTTACACTCGAAACACGGTTCTACGGCTGTAGAGTATTTTAATTACTGGCCATGAATACGTATTTTTAACAGAATTACATACATTATTTTATGTATTTTAGGGTCTTATTTTTTAGTTTTATTATTGTTAGAACTGCAATTTATTTCTACATTTATTACATTTGTTATTATTCTTCACAGTGATGCTATTATTTCACCCTTTGCACTGGTCGATAAATTATTTCTTTCGAGCAACTCCTGAATAGATTTGAGAAATTGATTGATATCGCAGGGTTAGCATGGTAAAACGAAATACGGAAAAATATACCACATTATGACATGCTACAAACTTTATCTAAATGACACGATCTAATATGTACGGTTTTTGAAATAAGGATACTTTAATATTGATCAAAAATAATTATCTAACCAAGTTTTACAATGTCGAACAAGACACGATATAAGAGTTACGCGTTATCGATACGATGTAAAGCTAGAATGGACATACGAGTTCTAGGAGTTTAATTTAATATTTTAAGTGTGTTTATAATAAATTCACATTGAATTCACGATCAGAATAAAATTGGATGAAGAATGGAAGGTCCATGATTATCTGAATGATCCACAGTGTGTGTCTAAAGCCAGGATTTAAGATTATATGCTTTAATCTGTCGACCCATACATGTAAGTTTTGCATATAGGCTACAACTTATTATTTCTTAAATCTGATTATAACTGACCAATGATTGTGTCTGTAATATTTATAATTACATTTGTATGAAGATAGCACGATAAACAGCTTACGTTAATCACGCATTAATATTTAATCTCATATTATTACGTGGAAAACATTTTCAAGGATTTTCGATTGTATAAATTTTAATTAATAACTTATTAACTGTGTATTTTTTTGATGTAAAAAAAATGAAAATCTTACCCTTGTAATTTTAGGTACTCGTCCCATCTTTGTACCCGAAGGCACCGTGGTAAGGGATGATTTAGACATATCTAATTATTATTTAAAATCACAGAACGAAAATTTCAATAGCGTTTGAAATTATCTAGTTAATACAAAAATAATCACTACAGATATGTGAGTAAACAAAAAAGCACAAGTCACCGTATTTTAAAATGTGTTTCAAACACAAAGAATAATATAAAAACAGTATAAAAAGCACCACTTCTACATATCACAGCCCTGTCTCGGCTAACTCCATGAATCACGTATTAAATATAACACAAAAATATAGCTATAATCGGTCCACAAGCAACGACAGACGCCTGTATCTTTTTAAGAACATCATCGGGATGTGATCTGTATTTGAATAAGGTGTTTTTAATACACCTTTCTCACTGTAAAGGGAATTATTCGTACGCGAAAATCGCAAAGTCGCGAATGACAGCTAGCTGAAGTATGGCCGACTGGCAAGGTAGCACGGAACGCGCGCGCATCGGGCCAACTGCTGGCAACGACTAAAGAAAAATTATCGCTATTGAAAATCGAGCGCGAAAATGCTCCGTATCAACAGGGAGTCCTCGAGCGTTCACATGCGTCTTTTTGATTTCACAATATTGTATCTCAAACCAGAACCGTGCTCGTGAGTTTTCTTCAACAGTTTGCCAAATGCAAGCGTGGTTGACTTTTATACATTAAATGAGCAATATACAGCGACTTACGCGATTTCGGAATTAATTTAACTGAGCTGGTAAATTATCATACACTTGCAAGCCACGCACTGCGCCTTACGACTATAGTGAACATATTCTTTCCTCCAAATACAATTTAATATTCAACTAATGCAGTGGTGCACAACCTGCGGCCCGCAATGACATTTCATGCGGCCCAATCTGGCAAATCGTTACCTCACTTTGAAAAGGTAAAAATTTTAATTTTTGCCTAAAATGGCTTTTTGGTCGGATAAGATTGTATTTACCACATTCTATCATATATGTTAAGTTCATAATTATCCATGGTTGAATAACGGAGTTACACTGACTAAGATTGTCATTGGTATTTCCATCATATGATCTTTAAGATCATTAATTCTTAGCAAGAATTGTGAAATTTTTCTTGCTCATTGTTACAAGTGAATTTTAATCAATCGAAATTTAAAACACTCATATCTCAAAACAGTGTCAGGACAGTTAGAACCTTTTCAAAGTAAGGTGTCGAAATATCAATTACCTTTTTTTCTTCAGAGCTTTTTATAGCCGATGGAAGAGCAATTTGAAATATATCGATAATTTAATTACTTTTAGACATGCGGCCCTCAAACTATCTGAGAATTGTTAATCTGGCCCTTCTCCCAAACATGTTTTGCATCACTGAACTAATGGATCAAAGAACATGCATTGAAAAATTATTACATACAAAATACATTTTGGCAAGCGGCTAGAGCTTTTGATGATACATAACAGAAAATCGTAATCCAATTTTGAAAAAAGAACAAGATTTTTAAAGCTGTGAAAAATATTGTTTTTGGAAATTTTGAAGTTTTTTGTTAATTGTCTTAATGTAGTGATATATTTTTACTAATTTATTTGTATGTAACGCATTTAAATTTATAAAGAATTAAGCCGTTAGTAATGAAATTATTCTTATGTGAAAAAATTTTATAATTTTTCTTAAGAATATTGTTTTATGTTTCGGGTGGAATAAGTCTCACATGCTATAAACGAGGTGGTTATACCGTAGATTATAAAATTTATTTAAATATTTTTTCTGTGTATGTTTTATATATGTAGTAAAATTCTAAGCGTGATAATAATGTTAATAATGTATGTCTTGACTTCATGCTTCACATTAGCGGTCATATGTATTTAAATCTCGATATAACTATTTCGCAAATGTGAATAATATTTAACTTTGTATATTTGTATAATTTTTTATTAATTTAATGAACAAAAAATGCATTTTACGGCACACCACAATTAACATATTCCCCAAGATGTCATTTTTCATTAAAGTTGGCATTTTTATTCATTATCATAATACATATGTATATTTACATGGAAATAAATTTCTTCATTTTTATTTAACACTTTTTGTTTATGGTTAGTATTCGTTGCTTAGAATGGAGTGTTCTTATTTTGAAATTAGTTTTATCGCGGGCGTTTAGTAATTTGTTTCACTGCATTAGTATGCATAATGCAAATCGATTATATTGGTTGAAGTTTTTGACATTTCGCGTTGACTCTAGTTAATTGTAGCTAACTTCATACGTGATCATACTCGACAAACTTCACAACGTAAGAATAATCCAACGGCATCCTCACGAACAAATTCTATATTGAAGAATCTTATGATTCTATTTCCAGTATATTTACGATTGGTAACCTTGATTTAGAATTCTCTATTTGAGGACATATGGGTACTACCCATGGCTTTATCCAACAGACTTTCTCTTAGGGATGCTCACTTTCAATGGTTTGAATGCTCGAAGAGAAATGTACTTGGCATTATATTTCTTTCGGCTTATCCGAGGCCAAAATGAGAATTCCACCATTCTTGAAAATGTTAAATTGAATGTTCCTGATATTTTTTTGAGGAATCGTGAGCATGAGTTGTTTGTTCTTCCAAGGGGTAGAACCAGTCTGCCAATGGGAATGCCTCTGGGAAGAGCTTTAACAATTTTAAACGGCATTGCTTCGGATGTCGACATATTTCATATTGACGTGAGTGAGTTCAGACGAATACTATATTTTATGAATAAAAGTTGATTTTGACAGAACTCACTCGGTTGACATCTTTGAAAATTTCTAATATGATTTTATAATTTTTTTTCTCTCAGTTTTTATGACTACAATGTTTTCATTTTGTTTTTAATTAATTAGTGATTAATATTATGTATTTACATGTATGTATGTATATATATAAATACACGTATTTATATTTGTCAAATACATGGCGCATTGGCATCAGCTGTTATGCCATGATTTGCTTTTTCTTAAATAAATAAATAATAATAATAATGATTATATTCGAAATTCAAATTTAATTATATGAACAATATTCGTTTGTTTACATTGTGATAAACAAATAAATACTTTTCGCTAAAATGTTGTTTTAATGATCAAAATCAGTTAATAATATATGTATGTATATTTTTTTTTTTGCCATGTCCGCTCCTAACTTGCAGCATATGGACTCCTCGTGGGGTTTATCTCAACAAGCTTTTTTTCGAATTGCACATAAAGCCGTAATTTAGGATTTAGACTGAAGGTGCTTGATGGAATTTCAATATCAAATTGAAATCTTTTTAATTTTTAATTTACACCTTCCGACATCTTCAGGCATTTGATGTTCACAAATGCCGCACAAGCGTCGTATCTATTTTTCATATATCATTTGATATGAGGAGTCGTACAAACACAAATTATTTTCTTTTCTCCAGATTGACAATGCGCCAAATATTTTCCGAATCAAAAATCACCCAAACCAGCGTAAATTCGATTGATATCAAACAATGTTCTCTAAGAAAAAATACATTGCAAACAGCCATACCGTAAATCCGAAAACTAACTAAAAATATGAATTTTAGTAAATTAGTTAATAATAATACTTATTTATTTTACGAACTTTGTACGGTTGGAAACAAGTAATATAGGCCATTGTAATAATAAAGTTGACAGCGTGTGTCAAGAATATTCTTGAAACAGATTTAAATGACTATACATTTTCTATTTTCGGCCTATTTGTGTGCCAACAAGTGCCAATATTTATTACAATTATTAAATGGCAAAACAAACCCTTAATCTGTCCCTGGAATGTGCATTGTACTTTACATTTTCATTGCAGTACAATGGTCATCATCGACAGTGAAAACTCCACTTCAAAAATAATGCAATATTCTTTCCACATGCAACATTAATACTATGATCTTTGAGTTGAGTGATAACGCATGTTGACAACTGAAATATGATTTCTATTGTGTTTAGTGGCCAGCAATTAATAATTTTATGATAAGCAGAATATTCCTGGAATAAAAGCAAGGAGTCGGGATTGAAATCTGCATTCTTGTCTTGAAATTGTAATATTCCTGGATTGCTGTAACTATATTCTTTGTGTTAAGTGATTTAACCTGAGAATGACGTTCGTGTCGCATGACAACATTTATATGTGATATAAATTTGAAATTGGAATGAGGAAATGGGGATTCAAAAACTGTATTATATTTTTGTCTATGGCAACGTCTGACTCAATCCAAGATGGCCGAGCATTTGTTTCAGTATAGTGCAAACTTATAAAGTATTAAGCAAGCAATACTATATACAAAGTATATAATATATTCATAGTTATTCATGTCGCATTATAGGTCTTTTTAAACTTATATGTCGTAATGAAGTTTTTGCAAGTATGTGACATATGAGGAGCTAATTTTCAAAAGTGGACAAATCCATTTGTTGAAAAACTGAAAATGTGAGATATTTTCATTAATTTTTCCTCATAAATTTGTGTTTACTATCAATATTTTTAACATATGCTTTAAATTAAGGAATTACGGATAATGTGTAACAATTCAAACTTTTCCATGTGAATTAAAAAAGGTCTCAAAAGTTTAATCTAAAACTGGCAGTAGAAAAAAAGTATATTGTAATTGTCCACTTTTGAAAATTAGCTGCTTATTATCTGACTTTGCTCGCGATTAGCGAAACCGGTCCTGATCTTTATCAGTATATTTTTTTATTTATTTTAAATTATGCCATTCCACCAAGAAGTGACAGTTAACACACTAAAAGATAAAAGTATGATACATATTATGAAGTATGTCAGAACCTAAACTATATTTTTTTAAATGTTTGTTTCCATTTTTAGCATTTATTAATCTACAAAAAGAAGTATATGTTGGTAAAAATTTCTATGATGGATAAAAAAAAATACTTTGATTTTATGATAATGTTGCATATTTTTATGACAAACAGCCATGATTCTGTAATATGCTTCTAAGCACGTCACCTTCGTTTACCAGTGAACAAAAAATGCTACTTTGCACTTTTGAAGCATACAAGTCCCACCTTTTCTTGAGAGCCAAGTGCACCCTTCAAAAGACGTAAAGCGTGTGCTCACTTAGCCCTAGAACCCTGGACATTAGCTTAGCGTTCTAGGAGGGCAAAATAAATGTATTTACTTAGCTACGTAATGTAAGAGAATGCTAACGTTATTCAATCAATCAACCGCTACACATGTCTGAATATGAACCAGCTAAAAAAATGGATCTTGGAGGTACAGGCTGCTTGATACTTCAATAATGTATTTTATTTCACCTTTCAGGGGCCCGCTTCAATAATAAAACACAAAATTAACAAATATGTTGCTGGAATAAAGGGATTGCGTTCCCGCATTACGTTATAATATCTTGTATTCACGTTCGTTAGTTCGCGACGCATAAGGTGGCGTAACGCATATCAGTTAAATGATCACTTATTTGCATGACAAATAAGATTTTTCATTTATTGTTATTGAATATATATTTTTTTAAATGTATGGTGCTGTTAAAACCCTAACTCTTGTATAGATTTGCGCACAATTTCGCAAAAATTGATAGAATTAGTATTTTTTTTAGACCGGTTATTTTTTTCTAATATATGTAAGTGCTTGCTCAAAATTTTTTTACCAATGAAATTTATTTTTTTACGTTATTGAAATCTTAGGCGCTGGGCTGTATACATGTTGCTTTAGTCTGGGCTGTTGAAAGGTTAAGCTATCTGATTTCTTTTTGTCGCTAAGCAGCACTTTAAATAAATTAACTCCGGGAATAAATATGAAAATTTTTAATGACACTGTGTCATAGTCGAAAATAACAATAATACACATGCATATTCATCATTTCTTTCTCAGAAATTCCTAAATTAAGATAAAGTCCGTCGGTATTTTTTAATACCGCGATTTCACCAACCACGTGTATTTTGTATGCGTCACTTTTACGGGGTGACCGTCGATCCCGATGTCATACCACCTCGGTAACCGAGCGTTCAATGAAAATAGCGAACACCACGTTTCCTAGTATATCTGATATTGCGTTCCCGATTCAATAGACAAAGACGGAAAACTTTTCGCTTCACGGGAAATCCCAGAATCTACGCAATGGCGTGCATAGACGAGGGTAGCAGTATAAAACGGCCGATTATGGACGACAATAAGTGCAAAACGATCTGTCCAGAAAATAAGCCTGGACGTGTTTAACGTTTTATAATTTATATTCAAATGCACGCGGTGAACCATATAAAAACGTGTAGCTTCATTTCAACACGGTCATATAACAGCCATGTATTTTAGTGCTACAAAAATAAGAAAATATATAGCAAAGGCGTAAATATATTTTTGTAAAACATTGCTATTTTTCACCGTGTTATAATGGAGCTTTAAGTTAATGCTGATTCAGACTATAACTTCATTACCTTTTAATGTTTTAAGAGTGAGAGCACAAATTATAAGTTATATTTAGTTAAAATATCAATCTATTGATAAAATAAAAAGTATCATTTAAAAGAGAACAGTACACAGTAACAGTTCACAGTAAGCCTCTCTATATTGTGTTCGTCCCAATATATAAGTGTCTCATATCGTGTGCTCCAGACATAGGTTATTAATTATGCATATGCACAGATAATTGTCATAAATATGTATATAAAAATACGTGCATTGGACAAATATTTGTGAGTAGCTGTTTGTCTCTTGACTTCGCAAGGTAATATAATTTATAAAAATGAGTTCGGGTAACTAACAAAATAAAACTGAAAGAACCTAACCTCAAATTTCTTTCCCAATATAATCACGTAATGGACAATATCTCAGTATAAGTTTTTCTACGAGAACTGTAGCTCCACCGTTCTTTTTAAAGCTATGAAAAGACTCGTGGTAAGGTTATCGACGTGCCTCATTTTAAGCTCGTTTAGGTGTGTGAGCAAATTTAATACATCACATACATTCATGCATTGGAGTAGAAATCAATTTATAAAATTGCCCGCAGTGGGATTTGAGCCCGTGACAGTAAAAATAATAGAAAACGGGTTCTCTTATTTTGTCAAGAATTTTTTTTTTATTCGAATTCTAACCACTAAACATTTTTTTGAACGCCTATGTGTTTTTGAATACAATATTGCTATCTCGTTCAGACGCGGGAAACTTTATGATAAACATCGTACGTCGCATTGTGTATCTCTCTCTAACAACATACTATAACGACAGTGAATAACATACAATAATAGATCGATAATCAGGAGCAGATAGGAAACACAACCTTTATTTTGTTCGTTCATAGACAATAGTAATAAATACAATGTAATGCTAAGCGATATGCCTATTACGATTTCGATGACTTCATTTCCGGTAATGCCCCTCTTACGGTATAACAAAACATCATTCGCATATTATGATATTATTCGTAACAATCAAGCTAGAAAAGCTACCCTTGGACCTATAATTGGAGATAATTGTCAAATGAGAGGAGAACGAACCACGAGAGGTATAGTTACTGTGCGTATTACCTTAGGTTACTTAACCTTTCAGACGCGAGGGCGTGCAGGCACGAAAACGCCACTCGAGTTTATTTTTGAATAGTTATATTTTTTAATGAAACCTTATGCAGAGATATTTTTTGAATGTAATGTGATTGTTAGAAAATCATTATGGTGAACCGTTCTCATTGTTATTTTAAATCGAGTAAAACGATGTCACTTGGGCTGGAAATCGTTAAAATGTAGTCCCTATTTCGGTGATATAGGACGTTTGACAGTACTGTGAGCAGTAGTGGAAAACCTTTTTACTAAAAAATACTCAAATAATACATATCTACCGTCTGACGTGAAAGGCATTCTTTAAAATCTTTTTAAATAATTGAGATTACTAATTCTGCTATAATTAGTTTAAATACTAATAGCATAAAAACTGTATCATCATTTAGCAGCATGGTCCGATAAGTTATATTGGCTTCATTCAACCTAACAAGCAATTTTTAATCGGGGGAGAACAAAAATGTCTACAATAAAACTTTTTACCACAAACTTCAACTGAGCTTGATAAACAAATAAAAAAACATAACCTCAAATGATTACAGATGTAAATAATAGTGTTGCCAACATTATAATATATGTATCCACAAAAAACTATTAATTTTTACGTGCCATCTCTGGCGTCCACGCGACCCCAAGGTTCGATACACCTGACCTGAGCATAAACCCTGTAGATTTCGCATGTTATAGGTAATATAGTATATTGCGTGGGCTTAAGGTGCCCGACATAAGGGGTCAACACAGAGGCGCTGCATTCAAGCGGGCCATCTGTGAGCGTGCCCAGGCTATCTCTGTTTATTTCTTTTGTCTGTTTAGTTTTTTGGATTTAAGCTGTCTGCGTACTCAGTTATTAAGTATAAACACACAACTATTTGCTAACAATTTGTTACCTTACTTCATAAAGGTTATCTTACTTCAACTTCGAAAAGGTTTTAATTGACATTTTTGACCTTTTGGTCGGAAAAGCTTTTATTTACGGCATTCTATCATATATATTATATGAATTTCAGAATTATCTATGGTTGAATAACGGAGTTTTTTTTACTAAATCTATTTGACATTCTAAGTTCTAAGATTGTCATCATTATTTCCATCATAAGATCTTTAAGATCATTATTTCTCAGCAAGAGTTATGAAAAAATATGCTTAAAATAAGTAATTTGAAACATTTTTACTTGCTCATTGTTACAAGTGAATTTTAATCAATCAAAACTTCAAACGCTCATATCTCACAACAGTGTCAAGATTTCCTATAAATTCTATGTGTCGAAAATCACAATTGTGCAACACAAAATATCCGATGTGATAACAAACGACATAGGATATTATTTCCGAGCACAGTATTGGCTATACTTATCTAGAAAACAGGACGCACAATAAATCATATGTACAAAATTAGATGAAAAATAGTCAATGTAATAGATGTAATGGAAATTTTATATTTACCCCACTAACCTAAACCACCGTTTATGAATAAGTTGCTGAATCTAACTCAATAAAGTGTGCGGGAAACGACGATATTATATTTATAATGAAATGTTGCCAACGATTTTTATCTTTTATCTTACCTGTATAAAAATCAGAATACTATTTGGCAAACCCGCCCTTCGTCCGCCACTGGCTACGTGCTTTTATTCAAACAATGATTTTTCGTTCGATTTTTAAATATCTTTTATGTCATTGTTGTCTATGGCTATTTCTATCTATTATGTAACCATCTCTGAAAAATTAATGACTTATTATTTGCATACAGTCCTTGATAAGCATCAAACCGGACTTTATGAGAGTAAGAATGTTCGAGAATTTTGTTGTTAATTTAATAAGTACACGATACTCTGATAGTTTCTACAAACAATGCAGCTAGCTAGCTGTATGACACTATTTGACGCTAGTTGAGTTTCTGAGCGTGTGTAATTAAAGATAAGCTGGTATTTGTTGATGTTTATCACCAAAAATTTTCAAACAAAAGCGACCCAAATTCTTTATTCTGCACGCTATCATTAAACCAACCGCATGGCTACAAAAGTTAGTATAATTAATAATAACATAATTATTAACCTTTTGAGGAGTATGGACGCACGTATGCGGCTGCGATATTTTGTCATCTATTATCTATTGCCATCTATATACTCATATGTTTTATTGAAAAGCTATTATTTTTTCATACATTGCAACTAGAAATATCAAATAGTGATTAAAAAAAAAAAACAATTTTAACTAATGTCGTTTCATATTTCGGAATAAAATTTTCCATCGTTTCATATTTCAAATTAAGAACAAGAACCATATTTTAAAAAGTCGGTCAACCGATCACTCACTACAATAAATATTATATATTCTATTTATTTGTTTCTGTATGTGATTTTATATAGTGATTGTTCCAAATTTAGGTTTCGATGATTTTAGTAGCATAAACCTTCATATTATGTGAAAGAATATAAATTTACTTGCATACGTATACGTATTTTTATCGATTTTTACAAAAGCTGTTCTTTGATGTTGCTTTTATACGCAACGTATGTTTCCCGTTCGTAATATTTTATTCAATCATTCATTTATTAAAAATAGAATTATCTGAAAACAGAGACATCTATGTCTCTCAAGCTTCACTATCAACCATAGACAATAATACTTATTTTAAGCTGTAAACTCTTAGGCCACTCGTACTTTTTTAGAAGCACAAATTCAGTTCGATAAATATTAATTCCTAGTGATTGAATTACAACCATTTTATTATAATCGCTTACACATTATATCTAATATTTTTTTAATGTATCATTTTCTTTACTTATTCTCTATGGATACGTTGGTAATTATAATAAGTGTTCAAGCACGCAATATTGCGCTTAGTTATATGGATATGAAAGCCTCTAAGATATTCATTCATATTTGTATATCACATAATATACATATATACATTACATACTTTATGGTTGATGGAAGATAATAAATGATAATAATATTTAGTACCAAATTATCAAAGGATACAATATTACATCGCGCCATATTGACAGGTTCGTGAAAAGTTATTTAGGGGGTGCAATGGAAGATTCAACCATTTTTGCAAGAGTTCTTTCCTATTCATTGGATTTTAAAACACTTCTATAGCATGTTCTTTCAATTCAGATGCTCTAACATTCAAATTATTATATTTCCGTAGTACGATAAAAATAGTTAAAACCAAGGCTGTAGAGTCCCAGCACCCCGTCGCGACGTTTTGGCGCCATATTGATAGGTTCGTTAAAAGTCTTGAAAATTTTGAAAACATCAAATTTTGAAAAGTTTGAACATTTTATTTTTGTTTTAAAATTTAAATTTGATTTTGGCAAATTATTATATTTGAATACACATATTTAAAGAGGAAAACATAGGGGAAAAAGAGTGATCGCGACCTTTTTTTTTAGTCGTACTCGGAGTCGCGGTTTTGAAAAGTTTGTACATTTTATTTTTTGGACTTTTAATATGTCTCCATTTGACCTTTTAAAACAAATTGATAAGTTAATACACAGAAATACATAGGGGAAAAAAGTAACGATATTACCCTTTTTTTAGTCGGATTAAGATCCTTTTGTAAATATTGGGACTTTTTTTAGAAACCCCACAGACAAAACAAATTGTTTTTTAATCACTAGACTGATTGATGTAAGCTCCTTGTAAATATTGGTGAAACAGACAAATTAGGTTTTCTAATTTGTTATCTGGATGTACAATATTTTGACAAGATAAAGATTTAATTTAGATGTACAATGTGTGTATTTTAATTCAATTTCCACAAAAGCTGGACAAACGATATCGCCATTTTAGCTTTATTAATGAGAGGAGGTAATAGTTATAGTACTTGAAAAATGTACGAGTATCAAGTACTTGAAAAATGGACGAGTACTCTTGAGTATTCGATACTCGAGTCCATTGGAGTCTCTAGTATGGACTTTGGACGTTCTTTTAAATGTGTAGCATTCGTTTTGCTTTTATAATATTTCAATATAAGCTTTTTTAGCTTATCAAACGTATTATGCTAGTATGTTTCAACTGTCAAGTAACTATGTGATGTATAATAAATATGATAATGTCGTCAAAAGGTAAAAAAAAACACTTAGTGTTTCAAATTAGACGACGCTGTTGTGAGGACTATTTTAATATCATGGAGGGCTGCATTTATTTGTAATGTTTAATTAACTTTTAATAGAGCAATCTGCAAATAACTGTTGACCCCACAGAAAACAGCGGCAACACAACAATTTGAACCCCTAAAGCAACATTCCAGCTAAGAATATTTTGACGGCAAAAAAACCGAAAATTGCACTCTATATAACTAAAATTTGAATTAGATGTATAAACCAGCTTTCCACCAAACTATCACAGTTTATATAAAACATGTGTAAAATTGTTTCAATATTTTTTCGATAGTGGGAGTCTTCATTTCATAATAACATTAACAAATCTTTACATAAATATTGTAAGAAATTGTATAATGCTCAATTCTAGTTATAACAACAATAAAGTAACTTATAAATGAGCCGTGCACAAGAAATGTTCTTTATTATTTTCATTGGTAAATATGAAAGCCAAACCACTCGTATTTTATCTCCTTGCGGTAACTCAACAAGGCTTTCCGCGTAGGGTTATATCTAAAGCTTTGAGTACATAACTAAACGACACATAAAAACAAAATAAAACAACAGATATCTACGATAGAGCGCCCACTCATCGTATCCTCTACGGCCTACGCCAAATTAAATCTTGATGTATAACCGTCATATATGGATTAGGATATTAATGGAGAGCTTATTTGGATATATGTTTAATCATATATATAAGCTAGCGAGTTGTATTATCTTTATTTGCACAGTAAAAAAAATTGTTTATTTTTATAAATATAAATACTGAATGTATATTTCTGATGTCAATCAAAACTGAAAGGATTAAATTATAAACGTTGACATGATACTTCCTATGCAAGATGAAATTCAAAAAAAAACTTCAAGCTTTTAACGTAGATACTATATTTAAATCCCACAACATTAGAAGTTGTAATGTTTATGATTTATCATTTAAGGGAATTCCGTAGTATGTAAAACGTCCTGGTGTTGTAATATGGGAAAACTAAAAGATCTTAAAACCATAGCTTTAGTCAGGAAGGTTGCATAAAGAATACTGAGAGCGAAAATCATAGTTGAATTTCGACAGCTTATGTGTAATACTTTTTCTTTATCATCTTAAACTAAATTTTCGCTTAAAACTTGTTCCCCCTTTTTTAAACTGTTTTTATAACAAAAATATTTCGAAAAAAAATTGAAGTTGGTTCGACACAATATAATAAAACAAATCCACTTCAAATATGTTATTTGACCAAAAAAACTACTCCGTATTGTAACATCACGACTGATTTTTAGAAATATTTACTTGATATATTATATTGTCAGTTCACTTTTTATTTTTGTAACTTAAAAACTTCAGTAAACTTGACAAATAAAACATAAAAATTCATCGAATATGATCAAAATAGAAACAGTTCTAATAATTGAAGACACTGCCTAAAATGCAAACAACTTCTTAATTTTATTAGAATATTTACAATTATTTATTTATGCAAGTCTGTACTGTAACAAAAGAAATATCTTTGTATTATCCGTTACTAAGTTTTACAACATTTAATTCTGAGTTAAATCATTTAATCCATTAGCAAAATCATTTTAATTGTCATAATATCTTTGCGTAATGTAATAAAATAAGCGCAGAGAATAGAGTATAGACAATGAAGATAAAAAAGCAGATAGCTGTACTGCAGATGAATGTGTTCATAAAGTTAACTTTTTCAAAGCAGTTTTGTGAAGGATGATTGAATTTTTTATTTAGATATTCAGTTCACCATTTTATAAGTGTTTTAATTACGTTGTTTTACTATTTGCCGTACACTTTTTGTATTTGTAATAAAGAAATGGGTTAAAATTTCTAAAAAAGTTTACTGGCGCCGTAATAATTTGTGAAGTATTTTGAGACATGACATAACATAATATATACACAAAATCTACTCGTTCTCTAATAGCTTTGGCGCATACGGCAATTAACACATTGCAAGCACATCGATGTCAAAGTAAGCTATTGTGATAGTGGTGTTTTTTCGCTTACGATATAGTCAGGAAGGGGTCGCGGTCGTATGACGTCGTCATTTTCATCCACCGCGGGGTCGCGGCTGGGCGCCGGCCCCATGCCTTGCGACTGACTGACTGGAGGCACGACTGGCCCACCGGTGCCTTTGCCGCTCTGGGAGGCGGTCGATAAGAAAGCGCCCCGTGCGCAACCTGACTGCGCAGCCTGCAGGAGCTTTCAACGATATTCCGGCGCCAAAGCTACGAAAACATTCAACAACAACAGATTTACGATCCTGCTGCAGCAGAGACTCAGTCAAATGTGTACGGTAAATTTTGACATTTTTTATGTTTGGTTTCGTCTCATTTTAGTTCTACGGTACTTCTATTAGATTTATTATTTTTCAAAATCATCATAATGGGTGCAACGACGAAAGCGCGCCGACGTTAGCGCGCAATACTTATTATTAAAACATTTATTTTAAAAACTATAAGCAAATACAAAAATTAAAATTAAAAAAAAATTGAAAACAAAATCTTAAAATAATTAGGCATTCAATCATACACAAATATAAGCAGTACAAATTTTATGTAAGAAAAATTAAATTTCAATATTATTAGAGAATCTTTTTAAGAATTCTTTTTTACTAATATTAAGCAGAAAAACGCAAAAGTAAAATGGTGGAATGTCCTTACTTTATTTTTTTTCCAGTCGATGAAATTTTATAATAGAGTAAAATAATAAATTATAAGGGGTAATTCGACAAGCACTCAACCCCTGGGCCACTGACACAAGAGACGGGCAAACAAAATAAAAACTATTCCAGATTCTTGATGAGTCTTTTTATTAATGTATTATGCATTGGTTTCAACAAATTCACGTATATTTCAACCCAGAACATGGAGAAAAACAAAGAAAACTTGCGTATTAACTTTTAATTGTTAAGCTATAAAACGTAATTTTAGACAATGAGAAAAAAAGTCTTATCCAGCATCTCTATCCGCATCAGCCGATTGTTCAGTGGATTTAATATAGTGCAAAGAATACCTCGTTTTAAATTTGGCAAGACAGCCGTGTATTGCATGAAGCACTGGGTTAGAATCTTATTTAAGTCTAATCTTACAATCTTTATGGAAACTAGGAGCCATAGCTTACATATTTGGGGATATCTTTTTGATGTTGGTCACTAATCCAGCATGACAAAGATTTTTCCATTTCATTCATCACTATGATCTAATCACTCAAAGTCTCAAATTTGAAATCGAAGCTTCAAAGTGTTTTTATAATTTCCGCAGAAGAAAAAACTCTTTCTATTGCTGTGGTCATTGTTTTTTTGACGTGACAACGTCTTATAAATCGATGAACGCCCGCTGTACGCACGAAAAAGCATGATTCATTGCCCCGTTTGTCGCGTTACGCTCCGAAGGCAAGCGTGCGAGCGAGAGCGCGGATAAGCGATAGAGAGGCACGATCGGCCTACCGTTCGGATTGTGCCGCATCTATCTCTCTTCCACTCGATTGGTCGATGCGTCTGAGTAGAAAAGAGACAGCGGCAGCACACAACTTATACACCTACAGTACCTACACGTGATCTGTTTACAACTGTTTATAAAGTGAAGTGAAATGTTAATGTGGTTTTCATTGTTTATATTACAACAACAATTGCGGCAATAAAGGTAATTAATTCTTGCATATTAAAAATCTGATTAACGTATAACAAATATACAAAATATCGTATCCATACAAAATAATGATAATTCAATAAAAATGATTCCATTTTATTCATAAAAGTATGCAATCATTTCATCAATGTTTTCTTATGACGTTGTCACGTTAAACTATCGTCCGTAAACCGACTTTACAGACACCATTTTTTTTGTCCGCTGTTTATGATTACAATATTTTAGGTACAATAATTTTTAAGGCATTTTGTTTTTGGTTTATGACTTTATTGCCACATTTTGCATTTATTATTATTTATGTTCATATTTATTCCACTTGTCGGCAAATCAAAAGATTATTTTATGTTGTCCCTTGCATCGTAAATTTGTCATGGACGAGTACTCGATACTCGAATTGGAGTCTGTACTATGACTGCAACTGCATCGAAACAAAAAATCTATAAAGAACAAATTTTTTAAAATGTGCGAAATAGCGAATTGTGCGAAAATAGAGTGTGTGAAAGTAGAGGTCCGCCTGTAATATTATTACGGGTGCCTAATTTACATTGCAGCTAACCTCCCCTGTACACCCTTGGTGTTTGATGAATTTTATGCCGCATAGTAACATTTTTGGCGCGCACACAAATAACAAAGCTACCTACGTTAACTTTCAATAGAAATTTTGCAATAATACCATACAAGGGTGACAAATGGTTCCTCGAGAGATTGTTAGACCAATCAAAGCTGTTTGACGTAGAGGTCAGGGCTTGGGGTCTACGGTCGTAGAACATCATCGCCCGGGTACCTGGAATCAGCTGTTCAGGCATGTTTTTACATTTTTATTTGGATGGGTACTAAAACAATTTAACTATTGAAAATCACTTTGAAGGTTCCAACCGTCAATACTTGGTGGAGAGTCTTTATACTAAAAAATAATATAACATTTTTTTTGGACTCATTCCGAAATTATTTTTTTAAGATCAGAACCGGTTTCTCTAATTGCGAGCGATCTCAACTGATCAATTTAGAATGCCCGCGATGAGCGAAACCGGTCCTTATATGAATAAATTAGCTGTGGAAAAAGTACGAACAATGTTTTATTATGTGCCAACTGTCAATAATTATTGAGACGGCATTATATATTTTTTGCCATTATATACAGGCGACCCCCCCCCCCCCGCTTCGATGTGAAGATTGGGACCCAGAGAAAATTTGAGGTTAGGTTTTTTCAATTGTGTTTTGTGAATTCCCCGAAATAATATATTGATGAGAAATCAAATTTTACGTTTTATAAAAAAAAACTATACGGGGGGTAGCATACGCTATGGGAAACTTTCTTGAAAGGAGGGAATGCTGTAGGGGAGAGTGTGCTTAAATAAGTGAAATACATTATCTTGTAATAATTCCATATATGTTATATTTTGCTAAGATCAGGACCGGTTTCGGTATATAAATAAACTTCTTGGTGGAGAGGCACTATTTTAAATAAATAAAACTACTACTTCCATACATAATTTTATAAAGATCAGGATCGATTTCGCTCGTCGCTAGTATAAGCAACGACTAAGCACAAAAATATGATTTTGTGATGATTAAATTATTCTCTATGAATATTTAATTTTTTTAAATAAAATGTTCGCGACCGACACGTAACCATATTTTCCCCATTGAAGTACTTCAAGAAAAGATGGAAAAGTTGTACGTACGCCACTGGTGCATGTGATAAATGCTACGGGGGCGTAATTATATTTTACGCTACCAAGAAAACATATCGCTTCTATATTTTATCCCTCCACGCACACAACTGCGTTCAAGGTCACAAATTTTACCTATGGGCAGACCGGTTCATTGAATAGAGTGGCATTGGATTGCGTTTGCGCATCCCTTTCGAGTCTGGATTGTCCTAAGTTTGAGAACCTCCGTTGCGGGGAAGTCCCGGGATCGATTAAAAATAGCAATTTCACTGCGCTGCTTACGTCTGCAGAAAGAACAACGTGCAATTATTGACCGAGATGACATTTACTCAGTAGAAATTATTGAACGGTATCGCACTGAATTATTATAGTTTTTTATTGCAAGCAATTATTTTTAATGAAAAATATCCAAGAAAATAATTATCTAATCATAGTTTTATTGCTCCGAATAGATTTTTTTTAACTGACGAAAAAAACCTGGCATTACAGCTTATTTAAATGCGCCAAATATGAAAGTTATACGAGAACCACTTAAAATTACATACATTAATAATATAAAATTTAAAATAACTTAGATTATTCCACGTATTATGCTACTAACATTGACACGTGTTTCGCCTCTTACAGATGCATCTTCGGACTTACTATCGCAAAGTTTGCTTAAGTAATGAAGCAAGATTGATTCTAATATTTTTAAATGATAAAATTACAGAGTTTGAGATTTTTCCTTTTTACGGGAAGCAATGAGGGGGTTATATAATCAAAACAAAGCAAATGAGATGCAATCAATTTATATTAAAATTAACTTCCACAAAGTTACAGCCGAATCCATCCTGTATTGCATACATTCTCTATTTCCATCGGAAAAATTTGACCATGTCGGGACTTGAACCCGGGCTCACCTGATCGCTAGGGTCAAGCTCTTGCCACTCGACCGTAGGGACCAAAATTAGCAATATATTGGTACAAATTTATTAATGTATCGGCTACTTATGTAGAAGCAGAGAAACCTAGCTCGTTTTCTCTATCTTTCAGGATAGTGAATAAACGTGTTTAACCAGTAATCAATTTTACCAATTTTGTCACAGGTAAGAGTTTTATTTATGTTCCTTTTAAAAGCGATGCTTTTGCTTTTTAATATATTTTCTAAATCTTATATATAAAACCTAAACGGCGTATGTATGTATGTTTGTCTGTAATTCCCTTTTGCATTGTTGTTGCAAGTTGCCATAAAAACGAATATGAAACTAAATATGTTGAAAATATGTCTTCTACCAACTTTTCCCCGGCTTTTATTAATATAATAATGTTTATTATTTACGTGAAAGTTTTCTTTGACAGCAAATTAGATTTTTTCCTTGAATTTGGACATTTTAACGGGCGAGGATGGGGCTGTCATCAAATTAAATAAATTAAGTATTTCGACTGAGGGTGCTTGATGGAATTTCAATATCAAATTAGAATTTTTTGAATTTTGTACTTTTCCATGAGTTTTGTCGCTAACGACCCGGGTTTCGCCTTTCGGCATCTTCAGGCATTCCAAGTGCACGGATGTACTTGAACTGACAGTCAAGAATATCCGTGCAAATGGAATGCCTAATAATAATGAACTAAGCTTATTTTTCTGATGACGTTTAATAAATAAAATTATCAAATTCTCAGCAACCCTAGTAATTCCGTAGTAACTTTATCCTAATATTCTTACGTATCCTTATTTTATATAAATCATTAGCGCGTTACACGAACGTATGTATGCACTATGATAAAAACATTTATTTATCGTCGCTCTATTTATAAATACACTACGTAAATTTGGCGAGTCATAGATATTATAATTTATGGATTTATTACTATAAACTCCATTATTTACATAATTTACTAAACTTATAACATGTTATCATTGTATTTCTATAATTTTATTACCTACCACAGTGGCGTAGGTAAGACGTTGTCAAGGAGTAGGGAAATTTCTTTACCAAGTCTTTTATGGGTCAACATTAACAACATTTTTCAGTCGGGATTTATATGGACTACTAATTATTTGGTCAGTTTTTAATTCGATAAATGGTCAGTAATAAATACGTAAAACGGTCAGTAATAAATACTTAAAACGGTCAGTTAAAATAATAAATGTTTAGTTAAAATAAAAAGAACATGACATAAATTTGCCTATTACGACCATATTTGATAAAATTCACAAGCTGTCAAACTAAAACTTATTATTTTTTAAAAAGCTGACTATTTAAATTTAATACTAACCATTTTTAATAAATAACTAACCATTAAATATATTTATTACTGACCGTTTTATTTAATAACTGACCACATTCACACTGATACAATGACAACTGACCATTTTGATTTTTAACTGACCATTTATTTATTTAACTGACCAAAACTTGAATTAGTTACTGACCCATTAAATACATGCCATTTATATGTATGTGTATTTATTTATAAGCGGTTTTTTTAACACCATCGTTGGAAATAATTTCCATTACAATTTAAATATATTAGAATATAACTAAGTTGTAGTTTTTCAGAGCTGTCACAACATGTTATGTGGATTTTATAATGTTCTGATTAATTATGTTGGCACAATTCACACAATTCCAATAAAATATTTATGACACATAAAACATATTTGAACTTGTTAACTGTCGGTTTTTATTATATTAATTTGTCTAATGCACTGTCGCATCGGCTATGATGCTATGTAGGGAATCCAATCCCGAGCCATATGTTTTACACCGGGATTTCCAAATTATAATCCCGAGAATGAGATTTTACTGAAAAGTTTATTTTATTTTTACAAATGACATTCAAAAAATTGGTGAAATATGAATAACCCTATCTTTTATATTTCACACATTAATTTAGACCAGGGCTGTGGAGTCGGAGTCGGCGCGGCGTTTGGCCGGAGTCGTACTCGGAATCGGAAATTTTGAAATTTTGAACGTTTTTTTGCGTTTAATATGTCAAATTTGGCTTTTGGCCGCATTGATAGGGTTGATATTTAATTGAATACACATAAATAGCAAAATTAGGGGAAAAAAGTGACGATATTAACCTTTTTTTAGTCGGAGTCGGAATCGTGTTTTTGGTCAATGTCGCAGTCGGAGTCGTGTTTTTGGTAAATGCTGGAGTCGGAGTCGGACTATTTTTCACCGGCCCTGACTTTAACTATGTAAATACAATTTAAGAAATAACTTTTAATGGAGTAAATGATATTGTGAAAATTTTATAAAAAACCAATTATTTACAGTAAAAATTAAATACTAATCACTTAATTAAAAAATAAATACTAAATTAAGAACTTAACTAATCACTCAATTAAAAAGCAAATACTACCCACAATTAATACGTGGAATAATTAAAGTTTTTTTTTAAATTTGATATTAAATACTTATCAATTTAGAGTCGGCAAGTGCATCATTTTTTTACAAAACTAGCACGTAATAGTTTTGCCTTTCTTTGAAACAAATGAGAACAAATATGTAACGCATTCACTTACAGGATTCTAAAACTAAATTAAGGAATTTATCACCATAAATGATTTCTAGTTTTTCATTTGATATTTTTTGTCTTTATTTTATAAATATGGAAGTTTCCGGCGATCCTTGCGTGTTATTTTTTATAAAACCAATGCATACGATTATGTTTACAAAAAATCAAAAATAAAATTTCCGGGTATTATTTTTATAATCCCGGGATTCGTATGAAATTGTTTTGAAAATCGTCCGGGATCCCGGCATTGGATTTCCTCGTGCTATGTTATGTCAAATATTTCCAAGCAATAAATTTCATACATTGTGGATCGAACAAAATAAACCGTAATTTATTGTATAAGAACCATTCAAGTATACTCGCACTTTGAACCGGTCTTCCCCTCTACGCCATTGTTCTATTGACATGATTTATATAGTATTTTTATAAACAGCCTTGATAGCAAAGAAAAGACTTAAAAGTGAATCATTCAATAGTAACGGGTCGTCTTAGGTGGGCGAAACGATCTAGCGCGCTTTTAAAGCGGCAGAGTTTTAAAATATCAAACGGTCCTCGCCCATGCATAAAAATTGTGGGCGACGCGATCCATTCAGGATACGGCATATTTGTCGTAAGTCGCCTCAAGTGCCTGACTCATGGCGCGCGCGAATCGCAATGAAAACACATTAACATTTCAAACGGTTAAACAGTTGTAATCAGAGCGTTAATTGCATCTGGCCGAGCGATGGACCAATCGAAGAGATAGATCCGCTACGTTTAAAATTAATTGGTTTTTACACGTCGCCGCAGGCTTGCCGCAGCGACAAACGGGACAATGAGTCTCGCCTACCTAAGACACGGGGTAAGGATTGTGTAGTGAAAAATATATCATGTTCACTCAGCTTTTTTTAACGGTTTTGAAATAACCAGGGCCGTGTAGTCAGAGTCGACTCCAAAGTCCTGGAAATAACACGATCCAGAAAAAAGAAAAAAATATCTTGAAATAATATTTCTTTGATATTTTCAATACTTCCATATTTTATGACATTCTAAAAATCGATAAAAATATCAATGTAGGTTAATAAAATAACGAACGCACGAGATCTTTTGACCACTCGGCTACTAAGCCAGCGAAATCATTGAAGTGACTCTCATTCATCAGTTACGTTGACACGGGTTCGTGTCCCGGATTTTAAATGTGAATTTATGGAATTTTATCCAAATGTATGTTATTGATTGAGTACGCATTTACTTGGTAGAACTCCATTATAATACGGTAAGAAAAATAATAATGTATTTTATTTTTATTTATGTAGAACTAAAATACATTGTTATTTTTCTTACCGTATCAAACGTATGTTGTTCACAAATACTTTCGTACCTCTCCATCGTTCTTCTATTCTTACACTACCCGAAAAGCAAGGTTTTGTGATACTGAACTGCAACCAGTTCTAGTAAAACCGAATTCTTTTGAGATGCTTCATTTAAGCACATTATACTTTGTATTTTGAAATCCACATAATTTTAACTTTAAATATATTAGATATAATATTCAAAATAATATAATACTTTGTAAGTGTCCACTATCAATTCTTAGTGGAAAGGCATTGTATTTAAATAAATAAAAACACATATATTGTATAAAGATCAGGACCGGTTTCGCTAACCGCTTAAAATGTTCGCCGGTCCTGACAATTACAAAATATTGTGTGGAAGTAGCACATAAAAATGTGTTTATTTATTTAAACATCACTAATACAGTAAATATTTGATTATGAATCTTATAATTTGTATGACAGTATACATAAATAATATTTTCAAGCTATAGGGTCAATCGAAGAAGATAAACTTTATGCAAATCTTTATGAGCGTAGATAATAAAAGAATACAAACCTCACGATCGATGTCAATTCTGCTCAGGAATTACGTATATTAAATTTTAAATGTTAAAAACAATTAATATTATATAAAAATAATTTCAGTTGACCGTTTTGCATCTGTGACAATAAAACACAAGATTAACGTGTGCACATTATGAAAAAGGTAAACAATGAAGTAGAAAACACTCACGTTATCATCGTCGTGTAACTCAAACATTTCCCCTAATGACGGATTAAACAATTCAAAACTGTATTATTTCACATTGCCAATCTGCTGTTTACACCGGACTTTAATTTTATCACAGCTCATGATCTAGCATCAGTTTTAATTTTAAAACACATACTAAAAAACCACCGAGACCTTATCGCGCTTATCAACAATTTTCGTACTATTCACTGGCAATTTTTTATTGGCTGAGACAAAACTTCTTTATTTGAGATTTTGGAACTCGTCGCGCCGTTTGCTGGACTGTGTTGCCATCAAAAAATATGATTGAAAACTGTCATATCAATATTTTGAAATTTATTTTTACCGAAGAAAAATTTCGACTGAAAGTGCTGAATTTTGTACTTTTGCATGATTTTTATCGCAAACGACCCGAGTTTAGCCTTTCGGCATCTTCATGTATTTCAACTAGGGCTCAGCTTAATAGTTTGCCAATTTTAAACAAACAACTTCATCTTCAAAACTCACCATTTTTTTTAACCGTTTAAATAAATATCATTGATTATCAACGAAAACACTTCAATCACAATTCACAAATAAATCAATTCAACATTAATAGGTCGGATAAAACCCACGAATTATTTATCGATTTGTTATGCTATTATCTGGTAATTAGTATTTGCGATACTACATTCAAAATACTCGATAATTATAACTTACCCACATAATTCATTGAAACTCATTTATGTACATCTAATTTTCATAGATTACTTTAATAACTTTTAAACTTAGCTCTCTGCTTTTATTTTGGTATATAAATGATACAAACTGTTTATTACGCAACAGTTCAAGTACAATCATGTATTTGAAATGCCTGAAGATACTGAAAGACGAAACCCTTGTCGTTATCGACAAAACTCATGGAAAATTACAAAATTCAAACGATTCCTAATTTTAAATCATATAATTCAAAGAAGCAAAGTTGTTGATATTTTTTTAAATTAAACTTCAGTGGAAGTTCCGCAAACCATTTCTTTTACCCCTCATAAAATGTTGGAAGCAATAAATTCTCAAAGCCAACTATAAATGCAAAGGAAACGATCTATAGAAGTTACTGTATCAACTGTTATCTTCTTTATTTCTTTTAGGCCAGTGAGGAAAATAATTATTTTCTTATGGCAATACAAAATACAATAACATAACCTAGGAAATCCATCATAGACTGCTTGTCAAAATTATTTTTCTTTCAAAAATCAAAAATGAATCCACAGTCGACACCGAAGTATACGACCGCCCAACTTTTAAGATATCCGTTAGTATTTGGCGGAATACTTGCAGGATTAGCGACAGCATTTATTTACCGGTAAAATATTATGACATCTTCATATTTCAGACTAATTTGCGGAAAATTAATGTATAATAATATCTAAGGCACGTACCTGATCGATTGTATTTTTTTTCCAGCGAAACGATTTTTGGGGATCTTGAAGAAGAAAGGCGCAAGATATTTAAGGGTGACCAGGAAAACAAAGGCGTTATGAGGCATAACATAGTAGAAGTAAACAAAATTAGAATGAAAGAATGAGTGGAAATAAAATATTTATTTTTAATCTAAAATTAAGTCTTACTGTATTAATTATAAGCCCTAAGATGTAAACAGAAAACAATATTAAATGATAAACTTGCATTAGTTGAATGTTATTAATTCTTCCAACATCCATATGATGAAATAACAGAACATAATCAATCTAACTGAAAAAAATACCTATAATAATAAATAGTTTTTCAAACCATACATATATAATATGTCAAGGAAGCATATCCAGGTGTCTTAACAAGAGAAGCTACAATTTCGAATAATATATCTTAAACCCACCAATACGATGCTTAGTGGGCTAATGTTCCTAAGAGCTCTTACGTCTTCTATTGGCCAATGTATGTACAATTTATTTTTTATTATTACTAATGGCAAAAGATAAACAAATAAATATGCCAACCAGATAAGCAGCACCTGGATAAAAAATAATGATTTACTTGATCATTAGTTAGCGGTATTGCATATTCCAATCAACAGACTGAGCACTTGTTATAAAATTACTCATAATAGGTTGTATTTTGAAGATAATGCTGGTAAAATATTTTTCAGAGGAACTGATGTCAATTTTTCACAACACTTTTATTAAATTATACACATAATATTTAGGTTTTTGAAAGAGTAATCAGAGCGATTCATACATTTATAAATCAAGTGACATGCATGAATTCATCCTGAGATACTCCTGGTGCATAAAATAATCCATTAGTAATAATTTAAGGAACAATGTATGTTTGATATAAAATTTAAAATAACTTTGATTATTCCACGTATTGATCAATACGTGGAATAATCAAAGTTATTTTAAATTTTATATTAAAATGAACTTCCACAAAGTTAACGCCGAAACCATCGAAAATAATGTATGTTTGAATCAATTTCTATTTTCATATATGGGGCTAAGTCTGAAAAAGTGAATGTTCACGACTCGATGACAACAAAGGTTTCACATTTAGGCATCTTCACACCTTCAAGAACACAAATGAAAACAAACAATAAATAATGACGGATAGATTTTATTACTTTTATTGATTGAATTTTACATATGAATAAATCTCGTCACGTCACATATAATTTAGGATTTTGACTGAAGGTGCGTGATGGAATTTCAATATTATATTGAAAGAGTTATGTACTTTTCCAGAGTTAGTGTAACTTTATCGCCTGAGGATGCCGAAAGGCGAAACACAAGTCGTTGCCGAAACAACTCATAGAATAGTACAATTCAAACACGTTACAATTGTCAAGCCATAAGGAAATCACATAATTATCGACAGAATTCAAAATTTTGAAAAACATAAAAAATGGTAAAAACATTGTTGACTGCTTATAAAGATATAGTCAATTAAATTGACAGAAAGGCTAGCATAACACTGCTGCACCTTTCGTGGCATGCTTACCATTGCAAAACGGCACAGCACGTATCTTTGTCTTATAGCACACATTAAGAAAGAAAGAACCATAAAAATAAAACAAATTCGGATTGAGAAAATAACAACTTTTAAATTAATTTCTATACATAAATGACGTAATTTATCTTTAGCTGCAAATTCCTTGAAATCTTTGAATCCCAAGTTCGATTCCATTTACAGGATTCTTAACATTTTGGTAAATATTCCCCACTTTCACTAATGCTCATGTCTAAAACATATCTCCCATAGATTCCTCCATAAACCGTTTGTAAATAGACATAAATTTGGCTACAAATGCCTCTAAATGGAATATCTGTTTATTTCCCTGCCGCATTCTGTGTTCGTAGAATGCAGCAAAACTGGCGACTTGGCCCTTCATTTGCATATCGCAATTCATAACCAACTCTTTTAATAAACCATTGAATATAATGTCAGCAGGGATACCATGAACCAATAATTCATATAACTTAGTCCTAACTTCTCCTAGTTTTTTAGGTGACTGCTCCAGCAGAATCATCTTGGCGGTATCTCTGATGAAAACCTGCCAATCTGGCTCCGATATTGTTTGGTTAGACGTAAAGGGATATTGTTGAACTTTGCAGGCTTCGCACATAAGTAATGCTCTTCGTAAATTTCTCGAAGAACTTTGAGAAATTCTCACAGCTAACTCGGAGGGTAAATTCAAACCTTCTTTTTTACAAGTGCTCTGTAAAATTGAAACTATCTCCAGCTCGGTTGGAGCCGGCACACGAATACCTAAGCATCTTGAGCGTATGGCTGGAATGACTCTCGACGTAGAGTTGGCGCAGAGGATTATTCTGCAAGTAGAAACATATTTTTCCATGGTTCGCCTTAAAGCATGTTGGGCATCTCGCGAAAGCTCGTCTA
Organism: Himalopsyche kuldschensis; assembly: GCA_028554975.1. Taxonomy (NCBI): domain Eukaryota; kingdom Metazoa; phylum Arthropoda; class Insecta; order Trichoptera; family Rhyacophilidae; genus Himalopsyche; species Himalopsyche kuldschensis. The sequence continues at coordinate 18,123,888 of JAHFWI010000010.1, read as the reverse complement.
CTTCGTTAAGAATCACGACTTTGAACTCTCGCTGTCCCGATGAATCGAGTTGATGAGTCTGTGCAACATTTTTAATAAGATCCATAACAACGACTCGGTCGTAAATTCCAACGTCCGAAGGGTTAACCTCAATGTGGTAGTTGCTGCTGACAGTCATTATCTCCAGTTTCTTTTTGGACGGAGTCGTGAAACTCATATGTTCTTGTCGAAGTCGCTCAACTCCCGAACCGTACAGTTCCTTAAGTAAACACATTATTCGAGTTTTCTTGCCGGCACCGCAGGGTCCGTATACCAACAAATGTGGGAAGTCACCATGCTGCACGAGTTTTTTTAGTTGAATTGCTTGATCTTTGTGATAGTCAAGTTTTGAAAGATCTTTGGGGCGGTGTTTGTCTACCCAGAGGCTCATTTTATTATTATTTTAAAAAAAGATAACAATCTGACGTTTTGATCAATTGACAGTAATTCTTGTTTCGATTTCGCGGCTTTTACCAACGTCTATCGGCTACAAACCATAGATATTATAATACTATTATATTATGAATATATCAATTATTATTGTAACTCACAATATAGTTTTTGCCTAAGCTTTGTATCTTATCATTTTCCCACCATTATTACGAAAAAAATATTTTTTCTTTTCCCATTTCCATTTGATTTGTTATACCAAACTATTTTCTGAATCCATAAACATGTCACTCTTGCTTCTGCACGAATCTCTATGCCCAATTTACAAATTTCCACCATGGGAGGAAAAACGTCAATGACCGACTTAAAATAATATATGAAATACCAATCGTAAAACCATGTTTACAATGAAATAACATCGTTTTTGAACGAATCAATTCATTCCACTTAGTCTTCTAAGTTATTTTATTATAAGCCAAGGTGTTTACATTCATATTTTGTATATCAACGTTGGTGTTTCTGTCGGTCATTTGGCGATGTAATATTGACTTAGCTGTGTTAAAAAATATCGAAAGTGTACTTAAATCCATTTAGCCACTCGTTCACCATTCGTGAAATTACAATGGCTGCAATTATGATGGATTACGAGTTTAAAATCAAGACTCAAACTGAACGAACCAAAGTTGAAGATCTCTTCGACTATGAAGGTTGCAAAGTAGGCAGAGGAACTTACGGACATGTATACAAAGCTCGAAGAAAAGATGGAACTGATACAAGAGATTATGCTCTTAAGCAAATCGAAGGGACCGGCCTATCCATGTCTGCGTGCAGGGAAATTGCTGTAAGTCTAATAACAGCATGAGTCAAATGTTTCCTTCAGAACAGTAAGGTATCTTGTTTATTTTGTTTCCATAGAAAGTCTTCGATATTTAAAAATAAAACAAATAATTTATTTGGCTTCAAATTCTATCTTCACATTTCCTTGATAAAATCAACTCTAGCTATTTGATTTCCATCATTCAATTATAATATAGATATGTCATTTTAAAAGGGATAACCAAGTAATCAAAGTATTGGAGTTTTTAAAAACCTAATCTGTTCGTCTCATACACAAAAAAAAGAGGATATTATTGCCGTATGTTGATAAATAATTTCCCAGTGTCATATAATTGTAGAAGGAACCTATAATATTGTTAGCAATGTTCATTGAATTCATTATTTGTTTGATTTTTTAACTTCATCTTTAATAACTTAACATATTTTTATTTATTTCAGTTGCTGAGAGAACTGAAGCACTCAAATGTTATAAATTTGATTAGAGTATTCCTATCCCACAATGATAGAAAAGTGTGGCTCTTATTCGATTATGCTGAACATGATTTGTGGCACATCATCAAGTTTCACCGAGCTGCAAAGGCGAACAAGAAACCTGTGATGGTACCAAAGGGGATGGTGAAGAGTTTACTTTACCAAATTCTGGATGGAATACATTATTTACACTCTAATTGGGTCTTACATAGAGATTTGGTAAATATTCAATGTCACCTAAAAATTAGCTACATTCCTAATATGATGAAAAATCTTAAATCTGGAGAAAGTGCCACCTGACAAAAATTCTCAATACTACCAGTCTGTGTATTGAGCACAAGCTATATTATTTTAAAATTTATAATTTTGTTATTCCACTGGTTGTCTAAGTAGATGTGACAGTGTCACTTCTTCGAGAAACAGACTATTATTTTACTATATTTGAATCGTTTTAATTTTGTACTTTTCCATGAGCTATATCTCTAATGACCCGGCTTTCGGCATCTTCAGGCATTTCAAGTGCACAAATGAACTTGAACTCTCGAGACCCAGATCTCCAGTGACAAAACTCGTGAAAAAGCACAAATTTCAATTGATTCAAAATTTGAATGGAAATTCCATCAAGCACATTCAGTCGAAATCTTAAATTAATAAAATTATTTTATTACAGAAACCAGCAAATATTTTGGTGATGGGCGAAGGTATTGAAAGAGGTCGTGTAAAAATTGCCGACATGGGGTTTGCACGTTTATTCAATGCCCCTTTGAAACCGTTAGCTGATTTGGATCCAGTCGTTGTCACATTCTGGTATCGAGCACCAGAGTTATTACTCGGTGCTAGACATTATACCAAAGCCATCGGTAATACTTCAACTTATATCTTTCTGTTATTCCTATATCTTCATTCCTACTTATTTTCCAATCCAACTTAAATATAAATGCATTAGATTACATAGCATTCCACATACATACTATAAAATGATAAATAAATTCATTGATTCATTGTTTCAAAGTTACTCATTGAAGATCTATATTAGTTTACTTTCCTTATATACAACCTGTTACATTTGTTCTCTTCTTTAATTTTATTAACACTTTGTTTACGGGATTTTCAATTACCATAGTAATAACGCACAAATTTGTGCACACCGTAAACCAGTGGTCTCCAAACTCAATAAGGATGTGAGCTACTTTCAGAAATCGAAATTATCCGATGAGCTACTTACATATACATACATATATGACGGCCTAGGAAGCAAATTTAGCTTTTTACAATAAGCGTTTTAGTAAAAAAGTTCAAAAACTATTTTTATGCAGTTAAGTTTAATGCAGAATTTTTTATTTCTCATGGTAATGGTCTGGAATCATCACATCATGATTTTTTGTACCTACATGTGTAGAAATAGAGTTGAAAACTTAATATATATTATAAAATCCTGTTATTTTGCCACACTTTTTTAGATATTTAAATAATAAATGTTGATAATGCTGCATTTGCTTAATTTTTTTTAAGACTGCTGCTTTTGCGCCAAAAAGATTTATAAAATTTGATCCTAGGCAAATTTATTGTATAATATCCTACGCGAGCTACTGAAAATGCCACCGCGAGTTACCGGTAGCTCATGACGACCGCTTGGCGATCACTGCCGTAAACAATGGGTTGATGGTATTTTTTTATAATTTTTAGTTTACCCTTTGTGACATTTATGTCTGTTACATTCTATGAATGTTCAGCCTTTCAAAATTTATAATTAAAAATCTAAAAATATAATTGTATATAAACTTTTTCTTTGTAAACTTAAAGTATATTTTTTTTGTTTGGTTCACTTACTGCTCTTATATGTTATCTAAAATTTATGTAATAAATGTTTTTACTGTATAAATTGAATTATCACCATATAAAAGTACTAATTCAAATGAAAATCATTTATTTTTTTATTTCTGCATTTCTTATAAATAAATTATATTGGACTGAGAAGCACAATCAATCCATACATCAAGGTTCCACCAAAAACAGATAATCATTACTAATTAACTTACATTATTTAAATATCAGATATTTGGGCGATTGGCTGCATTTTTGCTGAGCTGCTGACATCAGAACCAATTTTCCATTGTCGGCAAGAAGATATAAAGACTAGCAATCCATATCATCACGATCAGCTGGATAGGATATTTAATGTGATGGGATTCCCGCTTGACAAGGATTGGGAAGATATAAGGAAAATGCCAGAACATCCCACACTCATGAAAGACTTCAAGAGATCCAAGTAAAGATTTTTTTTACTATACCTTTTATTTAACGTAAATTATAATCAATGAAGAAATATTAATGTCAACAATATGACACCCAGTCGTGGCATGTTGCCATCAGACAATGATATAAAAAAATTTGATCAATATACTGTAAACACATTACCCTCTGTAAAGTTTACAACTGTAGATCTACCATCATTACTTGACCGCTGCCGAATCGGAACTAAAACTGTTCTCATAGAGTAGATATCTTCAAAAGCCATTCAACTCATTGGCTAAAGGCGAAATCAAAACACTTACAAAAACAATGCGTATTCCACGTTCCACGAAGCCAATAATGTAGGTTATATTTTTTTAATAAAAATACATGTACATAAAGATTTATTTTGAAAGTAGGTTAACAATTTTGATCAAGTATTGTACACCACTCACGCGATGTTGGTGCCCTGGCTAACAGTCAAGTTATAATGGTATATCTATAGACTGCTACTTTACATGCCTTCCGTTGATTTGCATGATTGAAAATTACATCTATTTAGTATGGAAATTGAGGGACAGTTGTACCAGTTAATTTTAATACAAAATTGGTGAAACTTAAAAAATGCACTGGTAAGTGATTTACATCAAACAAAATTTTATTTTGATAGTATCATTTGAATGAAGCTTTATTGAAACCGGTAAACTCCTACGATGTCCAGAGATGCAGAGCAACAATCAGAGTCGGCGGTCGGATGTGATTGTTGATCTCTGAGTTTTATAATGTTCTTTGCTTTTTATCTGTGTGTTGTGCCGTTTTCCTTATGCGAGAAGTTACCAGAATTGCTCGCTGAGCAAATACATGGACCGGCACAAGATCAAGCCAGACAGCAGAGCGTTCCACCTACTTCAAAGACTTCTCCTGATGGACCCCGCCCGCAGAATCACCTCCGAGCAAGCCATGCACGATGCCTACTTCACTGAGGATCCTCTGCCTACACAGGTACAGATAATATCTGTTTTTTTACCATCCCATTCTGTGGTCGGAAATATTTTTACTAAGACAGGCAAAATGATAGGCTTATTGACAGTGGAGATATCTTAATTTTGCTGAATGAGAAGGATCGCAACTCGATACTCAGCCAACCTTGTTCTGTTGCATTTGGCAATCACCCGGTTCCACACTACTGTGTTTTTACGCATCTTGCAACGTTTCATCATCTGTAAGCGCAAGATGAATTGGGTTGGAATTTTTTATTCTGTTTTACTACTTGAGAGAGATTATTGTGTAGGTGAATTTTTTTTATTCCGAATTCACCGATTATTTATCGTTGAAAACAGCTTTTGAAGTACGATATTTATTGCTCCAGAGCACTATAGTTATGTAATGTTGGGATGTTTTTCACAGGATGTTTTTGCCGGGTGCCCGATACCTTACCCAAAACGTGAATTCCTTACGGATGATGATCAAGAGGACAAGTCTGAATCAAAGGCAAGACAAAATCAACAACAGCAGCAGCAGCAACAGCAACAACAGCAACAGCAGCAGCAACAACAACAACAGCAGCAGCAACAACAACAGCAACAACAGCAGCAACAACAACAACAGCAGCAACAACAAAATGTGTGTGATAACATTTATAAACTAGAAGCTTTAGTAGAGCCAAATGGTTCCACAATATATTCACAATTCACCAGTGGCATGTCACATCGTATCGTATCTGTAAAATATATTTTTTTTCACTTTATACTGTAATGGTAGTTCCACCCGGCTTTGCTCAGTATTTGTTATATGTATAAGCAATTTTTTTACGGGCCCTTATAATAACTTTGGTAGTTAGCGTCTTGTTCCGCATTTGAAGGCTATTTCACAAAAGCACATTTCTGTGTGCTCCTTAAGAATTGTGTTAATATAATCACGTTTCTACGAAAAAAAAATCTAAGATGTACATAAACTACATTCGTTGATTTTTTAATAAATTTATTTAAACTGTTCAAAGACAACAGATTATTTAACACGAGTCAATCAGAGACGAATCCTACAACAGCGAATCAGAAAAGAATTACATACCCCGGTAATTTTTTTATAAATAGTTCTATATTGTTTTCTAAAATAAGATTGATTATACGTGCAACTGCATTGTGTGTTAAGGAATACAAAAATATCAACATGGAGCTGTGTTAAAAAGGGCTTAAGAATAATATTCTGATTAATGATTGTAGTTGTTTATTACTGTATAATCATTGTTGAATGTTTATCGTCATTGCAGGCCCAGCAACAGGCAAACTCACAGCATGACCACCACTCGGGAGGAAATGCGGCAAAACGACCTCGCGTCGGCAACAATCAACAATCGCAGCAATCTCAACAGCAACAACAGCAGCAGCAGCAACAACAACAGCAACAAGATTTTCACCAACATCAGCAACAGCAGCAGCATCAGCAACAACAGCAAATGATGTACAACAACTCTCAACAGCAGAATGCTAATAATCAACAAAATAATTTCCAACAGAGATTTTGAAATCGTTAACAATTCTTTTGGGTAACTTTTATCACGGCAAAACAATTAGAAAATACGCAAATCCTTTGAAGGATAATGAAATATGTTTTTTTGTATTATTTTATATAGCATACTAACGTTCCCACCAGGCTTTGTTCTGTATTTGTAATATGTATTAAAATAATCACAGTTCTTCGAAAACAAATACAAAAATAATGAATTCCAAAAAATTCTGGCATAATGTATGTAAACTAAATTTGTTTGTTTTTTTATTAAATTTATTTGAATCTCGCGAAAAAAGGATATTTGCCAATCAGAAACGCATTGCACACATCGGTCTTTGTTTTATAGATATGATATTATATTTAACAATAAGAAGATTCTTTTATTGATACTGGTTGCAATTTTGAAGTTTCAATACGAGGGTCAGGTTTGAACTATATCCATTTTACCATAAAGCTCACTACATGCCAATCGTATTTAGTATTTTATGTATACATAATTTTTCAAGTTTTGAGCTGAGTTTGTCAATTATTATTGAAATATGCTTTTTTGTAAGGAATAATACATCAGGTATTAAAGATGAAATAAAAATTAGAAATACTTAATGTAACAATGTTAACAGCTGAATAAAAGCCGAACACTGAACGACTAGTTTGAATATTGAATGTAATTTATATGAAGTAACTTGTCTGTCTCAATCAAATCTTGCATTGATGTTCTGTGATAAACTTATTTATTATTTGAAATTTTTTATCAGTATATTTTGAATGCGGAATAGAGTATCCTAAAAGAGTCATTGACCAAACTATTTTTAACAATGTTGTACATATTTTAGGTTTAGTAATAAAATGATTTTATATTGTATCAAAAAATAGTTTTATTTGACCTACTAATATTATAAGCTAGGTGGCGGTGCTATGTGTAATAATTCATCATGTGCAGACATATTTAAACAAAAAAATCCAATCTTTCATCAGTAAATTGAACAAATAGCCACTCTGATTCACAAAAACTTGCACACATGATTTAATGAGACTATAAGATTACATGAAAGATTTTCTCTTGAGATAATATTATGCTTGGATTTTAGAATGCATCAAAGTGGTAATAGAATGCTTATCCCATCCCAAGCACTACACTACAGAATTCATTAGAATTTATTGTTTCATAAAGATAATATCTTGGCTTAATATAACAAATACGATGTACTATACAAACAGTACAATCATTGCTCATTTGCTTTAAAAAAGTCTTCATCAGTTAATGAGTTTATTATGGATGGACTAAAATGAAAAATATTTTCTTTTTTTTTCTTCAAGCAAATTTTTTAAACATGCCCCTAGAAATTGGATACATTAAAAAACTTTAAAAAGGAATTTAACAAAACTTAAAATCACAATATCCAAGTATTGCCTTTTTTCTAAAATCATTTTTCCAAAAAAATATTCACATTTTGATTCTTTCGTTTTTTCTTTTCTCTGAAAGTATTAAATTTGTTTTTAATTTCAAAACATTTTTTTTGAAAGATTTTGTAACGTCAATTCAAAAAACAACAGTACCAAGTATCCTCACATAACTATGTAAACATTGCACAAGCTATAATTATGTAAAGTTTGCAATAAAGGAAGAATAAATGACATTTCTATCTGACGTTTAACGTGTCAAATATTTCAAAAGTTTCACAATTATTAATGTGTCACATATTTACATAATATAGAGAAAACGGTGCTATTCTAAAACAAACTACGTCATTAAATAATGTCAAGTCATACATAAATATGTAAAGTTTCTGAAATATTTGGAAATATTGTAAAACATACTTAAAAACATTAAATTGTTAATATTTAAGTTGGGCCAATCTGCAAGTGTCGATGTTTTAACTCTAGTGGAAAATGTTGAGAAAATATTTTAAACGTGGAATACTAGTTGCTGCTGCAGTTGGTGGATTTGCTAGTTTACACAGTAATGATTATGAAATAAACTCGATTGCTATTGTAAGAATAGGACGAACAGCTTCGACAGCTTTCAGTATCGGCAGAACTTATAAAAAGGAGCTATTAAATAAAGGTCTAGATAATTCTTCCGATGAATATAAAGCGCTTAAGAGCCATGTTCATAAAATAGCTGCCAATAAACTCCTAGACTTGTGCATAACAAATAAAGGTGTGTACATAAAAGTAGGTCAGCATATAGGTGCCTTGGACTATCTCCTACCTGTTGAGTATGTCCATACAATGAGAATACTGCACAAAGATGCACCTTCAAATACTGTTGAAATGCTGTTTAAAGTGATCAAGCAAGATTTGAAAAAAGAGGTTTGTTTTATTGATCTCATTTTGTTATATGTCTATGAAATACGCCAATGTTGGTGTGTTAGGACATTGGCGCGCAATATAAGACTATTTTGTATTGTTGACTACTCATTTAAAGAAATTAACTTACCCAAGTTATTGCATTCAATTACGTGGTTTTGAAACATTTTTTTATTTCATAGGCAACAGATATCTTTGACGATTTTGAACCATCTCCACTTGGAACTGCATCATTGGCTCAAGTACACAAAGCAAAATTAAAAGATGGCACGCCTGTGGCTGTCAAAGTGCAGCACTATTTCGTCAGAGGAAATGTCGACGTTGACATCAAGATTATGGAGGGCACCGTTAAAATAATGTCGTGGGTATTCCCTGACTTTCAAATGCAGTGGTTGGTTGACGAAACAAAAAAGAATATTTACCGTGAATTGGACTTCGAACAGGAGGGCCACAATGCTGAAAAGCTCGCTGGGATGTTCAAAGACTATTCATGGTTAAAAGTACCAAAAATATTCTGGGAACACACTACCAAAAGGATTTTGGTAATGGAATACGTCAACGGTGGACAAGTCAATGACTTTGAGTATATCAAGGTATGCATATTACTTTTAAGGTGTTCATTGTCAATACTTGGTGGAATGGCATTACAATAAAATTAAAACATTTTTAGTACTTATTCCAAAAGTACTTATACAAAAGTTAAGGAAGAAATACAAGGTTGAAGACCTCTTAAGAATGCAAAATATTACATCAAAAATCAATTAAGTATGAATGATTTACTCAATTAGTTTAATTATAGTCTATTTTGCTTCAATTTATTTGCTTAGTTGTAATACCAATTGTCTGTCATACCTTGTAATTCTTGCTTAACTTTTGTATAAATATCACTGTTTTGTTGTATTTCTTATCAGTTGATAATGCTCTCCATGAGCGAAACCGGTCCTGATCCAATAAATTTTATATGGAATAAGTACTAAAAATGTGTTATTATTTGTATGTATGCATATTAGATCAGTGTTACTTATCACTCTAAAATTATTAAAGAAATTTAGAGTTTTTAATGATATATTATGCAGAAGGGCTAAGATATGCTGTCTATCTAAGATAAATGCCTCGCAATGTTTGATAGATGATTGCATCATCGCAAAATGCAATGACGATTTCAGCAGTGCAATTGTGCAACTAAAAATTATCTCTTACCATGTTATAATTCATGTTACAGGCCAATAAAATCGACCCCTATGACCTGTCCAGAAAATTGGGCGATTTATATTCCCACATGATATTTGTGAATGGATTTGTCCACAGTGATCCGCATCCAGGAAACATATTAGTAAAAAAGAATCCAGGAGACAAGGAAGTCAGTGTCTTCCTGTTGGATCATGGATTATATGCGGTAAGCTAAATAGAAATTAGTGTCATTTCTAATTTCTCTTTACTCTGTATTGTAACCAATATATTAACTTTTTTACATAAAATATTGATGTGTATCTAGTGAATTAAAGAATTCATTTCTGCCATCTTGACAGAAAATTATTGAATACATTACATAAAGGCATAATAATTATGCATGTATGTAATGCAGAGTTAAGGCAATGTATACATATTACCAACCAGATGTTTTCTTGTGAAATAAAACCACTAGTACATTGCATTAAGCGTGATAAAATTATTTATGACTCATATGAATTTTTTCATTTTTTCTTTTACAGGAACTAACAGATAAGTTCCGTTACGAATATTCCCAATTCTGGCTTAGTATTATCAACAGAGATCGAAAGGCTATGAGAAAGTATGCTACCTTGCTCGGCATAAAAGGAGATTTGTATGGGCTGTTTGCCTGCATGGTGACTGGCCGACCTTGGGATACAATTGTCAAAGGAATTGACCGTAGTAAACCAGGACAAGAAGAAGTAAGCATAGTTTATAAATTGCTTGCGAATTTATCACATTTTTGAAGGAGAAAGTGACAGCTACTAAATGTTACAGATTTTTTTAATACTAAAGCATGAAAAAATTAAGCTGCAAATTTTACTTTAAATCTTTCATTTTATGACAATGTTTGTCGGGTCTTTGGGTGCTCATTCTATCAGGCAAAACAGACGAGGAACAGAAAAGTATTCAAATAATTATAAAATATTACTTTATTATATAATTTAGTAAAATTGTTTTTTTCAAATAAGTTTCTGTTTCTGCTAAATGCTTATACAAAAGTATTATAGTGTATTTCCCCTTTCTTTTTTATTTAGTTATTTTGGAATACTATGTTTTGTTGATGATACTTCAAAAATATCAAAACTGAAAGAGTAACATACATGTTACATTGGTAAATAGCTGATTTTGTATTCTTTCAGAAAAACCAATTCCAATCGCAACTGCCTGACGTGATGAGTGATATTGCTTCATGCCTGGAGAACATGGACCGTCAAACACTTCTAGTTCTCAAAACCAACGACCTGATCCGAAGTATTGAATTCGCTCTCGGCACACAAGAGCAAATGTGCGGCTTCACTGTTATGGCAAAGTGTTGTCTGATTTCGGTCAATAATGAACGTTACAAAAACGCTAATAATATTTTCCAAAAAACTGCAGCTATATTTGGAAAATTCTGTACAATGCTCTCATATTACATCTATCAAATGCTGACTGAAATAAGATTTAAGTTTTTCCTTTAAGAACTACAGAAAATGCTTTTGTAGGTAAATGATATGAGATGGATTCTTGATGTTTTGTTCTTGACGTCATCAAAGCTTTTTAATAATATATACATTTATATGTCTCTTATCAAATATTTAATAATTCAGTCATAATATCTAATCATAATGATATTTCTGTACCTCAGGCAGCTTTGTTGGAACTGACAGCTGAAAATTTGAGTAGTCAATCCATTAATTATTGATTTTTATTAATTACTAATAAATTGGCTGCCTTATATAATGAATTGGTCAGCATTTTCCTCTTCAGTTGCAGTGTTTACATACTCAAAATCCCAGTACAGACATTTTTACAATTTGATATACTTTATACCTTGATGTTATTGTGCCCTATCTACATATGTACCTTAAGATTTTACACATCATTAGTCAAAAAAATAACAATCAATCAAAGCTAAGCAGTATTTAAATATTTGTATCATATTTTATTTCTTTGAAATTATTAAAATCAATTATCTTTATTTATTTAATTGAGTTAATGACATGACAATTTTCCAGACATGTTAAAGTTTCATTGCTCCTGTGATAAAGTTATTCAGTGGCGAAATTATGTAGAATGTGTACCTTGATTTATTGTTTTAATGACATTAATTATGAGTGGTTTGGTTGTGGATATTGTTAATTATTTTTAAGTGTTCTTTCAAATCTCATATATTGATATCTGATCGATTTTTAAATCTCTCGCAAATAATAGTTTATTATTACCGGTATAGAAAACGGTCACACTGGAAAGTGGTGAATGGTGGTGGTATTTTGATAAAGGCCAAGACCTACCTCGGGTTGTTACTCTTACAATGATATTCATGACTGATTCTGCGGGTTGCCATACATTTTAAATAGTCGACGATATAAAATTTACAGTACTATTTGTAAGCATGTCTCATGTCAGAAAAATTATTTTACATTAATAATTTTATTGATTGCTGTCTCTTCGGTAAATTGATTTAAAAATCTGTTCTATAAAATAACTAAATAATTTAATATTAATTTTAGCTGTTTAAGAAAAATGAATACATTTTTTCATGTCTAATATATTAGAAAAATTTATGTATGTTATTATTATTTATAAGTAGTCAATATTAACCTTTTGAACCCTAAACCCTGGTGTCTCAAGTACCCGGACTCAGGGCTCCTGGAAACTTTTCAATCATCCCAAAAATTTATGTATTCACTCTTCTATTTACATATAACATACAACACAAGTTATTTTACATGGGCATGCAATTATACCGGCCTCTGGTATACATGTTGCTTCTCCTGGCCGGTTTTTTGGCCTATGGGACTTAAGGGGTTAAATGTTTTTTTAGGTCACAATTGTTTAACCGTATTAGCCAGCAATTAATTATTTTTTATTCATGCTGCATATGCAGATGCCTTACCAACCAGTGATTTATCTGCTATATTAAACAAAATGTCAAAAGTCTTGAAATATGATTGCATGAGTATCATTACAAGTTTGGAATTTTATAAACATTTCAACACAAAATTTGAATAAAAATAAATTCTACCTTACTGATCGATCAATTAATGTAATGTTTACATTTCCAATAATAATATTTTTAATATGATAAATGATTAAAACAAAATGTCATAATCAGATCATAAGAGAACGGGTTTATAAGTTAAGATTACTCAATAATGGGTGTAACAAATTAACCAAACATAATACCAAAACTTCGAGTTAAGACACATGGGTATATTAAGGGTCGAAACTAACAAAAAGCTGTTTATTTCAGTATGATATTTTATAAATATAATCATTAATAGAATACATTTTCTTCAAAACCTAAGTTATTCATGTCACAGTACAAAGTCACAAATTTAACATCAATAGTAATTGAATACTGAGGACACTCAAAAGCAAAATATTTTTTTCTTTTTATTCACAACCTTTCATTTTACAGTGATATAAACATTCAACTACACCAATTTATATTACGTATGTCACTACATGTCTTCATAATTTTACCGAAGATAAAATATAACCTATAATAATCTTTCTTTCAATTGAATTGAATAGATATGGCTATATAAATAAAAACAGTTTTATTAGTATCTCCACCCTTGTAATATTATAAAATTTTGTAATTTCTCTAATGCTGTGAAAACTAGTTTCTTAATCGCCATGCCAGTGACTTGAAGTTTCACCAAATATATTTTGCATTTAATAGGTTCCAATGGAACAATTATTCATATAGGTACTCGAAGTTTTCTTATTCTTGAGACAAGTTGAATTTTCTCAAACTGAAAACTAGTCGATGATATTCAAAAAAAAATATAACCTTGTTAAACCTGATTAATATTTTATAGATAGCTTAAATTGTTTTCTAAATATAATTATGGTTGCTGCTATTTATTTTTGTGTATAAGAACACGATATGAATGTCCAAGTATAATTTGATCTTATTATTAAATACTAACTAAGTGCTAAATTTAAATATTGTTATTTTTGTATGAATATTTTTCTGAAATAAATAACATCTATTTTTTAACTTGTACAATATTTTGACTCGCAAAGCTCACCCTTTTTTCCTTTTCATAATTCACATGGTTTCATTCAAGTGATTTGTGTGAATGTTGTTAACTACATAAGTAGAAACTGCAAGTCTGAAGGTCATTTTATTCAATTTCCAGTATAACCAGTTCATTGTAAAAATTCGAAAGAATTACATGTGATTTTTTTTTGCTCAATAACAATCAACAGAAATCGCAAAATATTTCAATTCCACAACGATGTCAAATCTTAAAAATCCAGTCCCTCAAATAAATTTTTGTCCTTTGAAATTGAGCTTGGATTCAATCAAATACATTATTTTCGTAATTTTTTGAGCGTTATTTCATTTGGGTTTATTAATAATAATATCAATTTGGAATATTGTCAATTATTTGCTGTACCATAGACGTTTTTTTGAATATACGGGCAGCACTGTTCAATGTTATTATTTGAATGACAGTTCCATAGATAACAGACAGTTCGACTTTACAGCTGTAAAATGTCGGAAATTCAAATTAGTGTGAAACCGAACAAGATTGATTCATTGAATGACTTGGGTCCTTTTATTGCTTCTCATGACAATTCGTCGAATTTAACATATTTAAGTGACATTCCACAATTATGCAAAGACGAACCATGCGTTTTGGGAGTAGATGAAGCGGGCAGAGGTCCTGTCTTAGGTATGATTATGGCGCGAAAGTTTTGTAACGCTTTCGAATAATGTTTATATTTCGAATTTTGAATTTGTCTATATTTGAATGTATGGTATCGTACAATATACTTAATCCTTAATAATAAATAAATCCACCAATGTGCATCATAATTAAAATTTAATAACTTTTTAAGGTTATAAAACTTACTTCAATATTGTAAATCTTTCGTAATTGGCAGAAAATTTAAGCCTATTCTTATATATTGTATTTTATACACTCCAAGAAAGTGAATTTGGTGTTACAGTGATTAAGACATTTACGTCCAGGATGATGTAAACAAATATTCGCCAATTAAATCGATTGTTTGCATGGCTTAAAAAATTGCATTGCCATATCTTTGTTGGGTCCGTGGTGGAATGGTCAGCGTCGTTGGCTTCCGTGGCAGACTTCACGGGATCGAGTCCCAGTGTGAGAAGAATTTATTTAATTATTTCTGGAGAAAAAAATACTTGGCATCACAGCTGACGCCAATGCACCATGCAATTGACAAATATATATATGTACAACAAAACATTAAATATTGGCATAAAAGAAAAAACACACAATAACATATTAACATTACTTAAGTTAAAAGAAATTAAAAATAAAGCACCAAGTTTACTGCTGAAAATTTCCATTTCAATTGAGAGTGCATTAATCAGATGAACAGCCCTTGCAACTGGCGACTCAAGTGACCTACGCTACAAATTCTGATAAAAAAAATATTGGGCTTTTGCTACAACCACTTTTTTTATTTTATTCTTATGATTTTTTTGTAGGACCTATGGTTTATGGAATCGCTTTCTGCCCCATTTCAAAGACAGCAATTCTAAAAGATTTGGGATGCGCCGATTCAAAAGTTCTGACTGAAGAAAAAAGAGAGGTTATATTTGAGAAGATGGCCAGTGATGAAGTTTCGACTGCTGCTGTAGGGTGGGCTGTTGAAATTATCTCGCCAAATTTCATTTGCAACAGTATGTTCAGAAGATCCAAGAGCTCCCTCAATGAGGTGATCGCTTCAACAAATTTCAATGTTTATATTATATGAGAATAACTTCAACAAATCTTTATCTATCAGAATATACCATGTGCATGTTTTTTTTTTTATCATAATAAGAGATGGGGATGTTTCAAACTATCCTGACTGTTTTCTATTGCATAATCAGCCGGGTCCAACTTCTTCATTTTTCTTATGACCAAAAGCTGTACCTTTCAATCTTAGACTGTATCACTAACACCATAAGAATCTGTATTTGGTACTCATCTTTAAGTGCAATGCTTTCTTTGTGAAGAAGTCTTGTATTGTTAAAATATATTCACCGATCTCAATTTTATTTGATATAATTTTTGATATTTTATGTCGCACCTTGTCTAATAATTAGGTTGAGAAGATCAAAAAGTGTTCAATATCCTATGTAAAATTAATGGAGAATTCGTATTCCACTGCCATATAAAATTTACATTATATGGAAAACCTCTAGGCTCAATATCGATGCATAAAAAATCTATAAATGAAATCTACAACTTTTTATCTTTACTACAACTCTACATTTTGTTTGCACCTCCTGTAATATACAGTTGTAAGTCTTCATTTGTTATTTTGCAGGAGGGCCAATTGAAGTTTACAAAAAAGTCTAGTTGCAGAAAGAATCATTTACTTTAAATAACCATAAGAAGATTTTTTTAAATTAGAAATAGTAAAATGTTTTTTTGTTTAACATTTAATCATCTTTAAAGTAAAGGAAACATCATCAACCAAATTATACTATGTCTCCTATATAAGTAAAAAATTACAATTTCAGACCTATGTCAATGTTTTACTGAGATTTGTTAGTTCTTATTGCTTTTTTTTCCACTAACAATTTACTGTATTTTGTTTATATA
This sequence comes from Himalopsyche kuldschensis, assembly GCA_028554975.1. Classification (NCBI taxonomy): domain Eukaryota; kingdom Metazoa; phylum Arthropoda; class Insecta; order Trichoptera; family Rhyacophilidae; genus Himalopsyche; species Himalopsyche kuldschensis. Next base: position 18,107,338 of record JAHFWI010000010.1, on the reverse strand, counting down.
GGTTTCTATGAATTCTGCTATTGAACTTATAAAAAAGGCAGGAGACGCAGGTGTCAATATAGCTGAGGTCTATGTGGATACAGTCGGACCTCCAGAAAAGTATCAAGCTAAACTTTCTTTGATATTTCCCGACTATAAGATAACTGTAGGTATCACTTTTGATCATATTTTTTGACTTTTGCCTTAGGAATCGAGAGTATCCCATTCCCCATATGATGTTGCAAATTTATCAAAAGCCTAAAAGTTGGCCATTGTTGAAAGCAAGTAGCCTATATGAGGACAGACCTAAAAATATATATAGTTTAAAGATTTAGTGCTAGGCTGAATATTGCAGATCACCACAATCAGTTTCAACTGGCAGATAGATACTGATAACTTGTGCAACTGTCTTCTTGCATGATCATATTAATTGTTTCCATTGTATCCGTGTATGAATGAATCTTGAAATAATTTTTCTATTTTTGTGATAAACAGGTAGCCAAGAAAGCTGATTCAACATATCCAATTGTATCTGCTGCAAGTATAGCCGCCAAAGTCTCCAGAGATCATGCCCTGAAGTTTTGGAAGTTCAGAGAAGGTCTCGATATGAAGCAGGATGGATTTGGTAGTGGGTATCCAGGAGGTAAAAAACCATTGATCACAAAATCTCTTCTTGAAATTACAATCGTAATTATAATCAAAATGATACGATAATAATCGGAAATTATAATTTCATTGTAATTTTTTTTTGCCAAAGAATGTCTGTATATTATTAATTTATTGATTTTACTTGTCCCTTTTTGTGATGAGTACATATTATATTATCTTTAAAAGTTGACATCCATAATAATTCTAAGCAATTAATTTAAATGAATTGAACTTTTGGTCATCAGTTTTTGAACCATGGTATTGTTATATTTAATATATTTAATTTTTACAGATCCCGTAACTAAGAAGTTCATTAAAGAGCAAATTGATCCTGTATTTGGGTATCCACAATTGGTGAGGTTCAGTTGGTCGACAGCCGACACAGCTCTGCAAGGCAATGCCTTTACGTGCTCTTGGGATGATGACGAAGACGGCGATGGAAAAGTCAAGAAACCTGTTGCAGCATCCAAGAGGATCAGCTCATTTTTTGCACCAAAATCTGAAAACGATGATGGGAAGAAAAGAAAAATTAGACATAAGTTTTTTACTAGACGGTTTTTGGAGATAACGGAAGATCTTTGATGTACATTTTGTTAAATTATTGTTTTCAAATACATTTATTATCATATTGCAAATTCATTTAATATATGAAATTATTTTTGATGTATCCTTACCCCCATAGTATCCTGTCATTGTTGCATATTCAGAACCTCTTATCTGACATCCGCTTTATTCTTGGCAAATAAATATTGAGATAATAATTTGAGAAAAAAACTACATTAAATGAAATGTCATATAATATATTTATATATCAATGACCAAACAAAATTATTTCACTCTACAATAGATACTCTCTCTTCTAATATTACCACACTGTGTCCATTGTCATTGTTGGGTCCGTAGTCGAGTGTCAATCTAGTTGGCTTCGGTCGTGGGCTTAAATCCCAATCTAGGCAGTTGAAATTTTCAATCAAATTATAGATTTCAGCTCGGAGACATGAATGTCTGTATTGTCCATTTATCATTCCCCAACCACCCGATCCTTAAAACGGGATGAAGTGAGGCACTGGCGGATCCAGGAATTGTCCCAGGGGGTGGCCATTTTGAAAATAAATATGATACATTAAAAAGTATATATACACGCAGTCCCCTTTTAACGCGATTTTTTGAACGGCACCGTTACTTTTTTTCACACGATTTTTTTTACGGAATAAATGATGACCCTGCGCTTAAAGAAGTGATGACGCCGAACAAAATCTTGTGATATAATTGATGACTGACTATTATCATCGATTCTTTTATTCAAAAATTCAAAAATGCAAACATTAAAAAATTAGGTCGAATTTTCGTTTTTTTGACGTTGCAAATAGGCCCAAAAATATTCAGGATATGTTACAAAGCCAGACCATATTGTCTTTTCGACTCATACGATTCCTTAACCAGGTTTTCATGCGTGGTAATGTGGAAAACCTCCTTTTAGCGGAGGCAACGTTGATTGTCAAATTTAGTACAATTCGTAACAAAACCTCACAATTACGACATAATTATTAAATTATCACATGTCGTATATGTATATACTGTTGTGGCCAAAGAAGTCCGCGCACTCTCTATAATTCCATTCCCTTGCGAATTAAAAAAAAAAAAAAATATTTCCTCGAAATCTTTACCGATTTACATTTTTTTTGTTCATTCGATTGTAAAAAAACCAATAACCATATTTTGAAAAACAATCAAGATTTGAAAGTTTAAACAGTACTGAGCCAGACCTAGTCGCGTAAGCATCTGACGAAATCATGGATACCGCAAGAAAACGTAATCGCGATAAAAGCCCAAATTGAATCATGTTTTATGGGGAAAACTTACCAAGGAAAAAAAAATCGCTTAGAGCATGGGTGGCCAACCTTTTCAGCAGCCGGGCCAAATTTTAGAAATGAGATTTCCTACCGGGCCACACAACAAAATATATTTTTTTATTGATAGCAAACAGGAAATATATAGTTTTTTTAAGAAGATATTACAAAAATGAGAGTCGAACATATTTATTATATTAGAGTTACGCAATAAAAAAAATAATCAAAATATAATAAATTTTAGTGAGTCGTCTGATTTTGTTTGTCAGAACTAAGTTCATTAATGTTCATAACTATTGATGTTAATGCTACACGCAAACAGTTTTCCAAATGCTCATCAGCGATTCGTGTTCTGTAAAAGCTCCTGAACAGGTTGTGTCCTTAAGTGGATACAGTGCCGCTAATTCTTCTATTTTGTTCAGATAACCATCAACACCCCTGATAAAAATCGGTCACCCTTGGCTTAGAGTATACTGTGTAGAAAGTATAGTGTGGATTTTTTTAAAAATATTCCGTGAAACTGGCGCTCTGGAGGGGTATGTTTGAACCAGCAGAGAGCGCTTAACAACCAAACGGGACGAACTTTATATAAGGAGTATGGTTTTTCAAAAACGCTTCAAAACTGCCTTAGTCGACTAGTGATTTCACATGATCGATGCGAAATGTCCTTAAAAGCCGTAATAGAATCGTGGCACATGGATTTCCCGCTCGGCGAATAAAAAAACAGTTACCACTGTAAAAATGGAGGTAAGAATGGACGAAGGTGCACAAAAATTTTGGACGATTGGAGACGAGTACTGTGATGATTTCAAGTTTAACTCATGAGGACAAGACGCGGTAAACAGCCAGGCCATCTTAAGGTTGGAGAAAGGTGTCAACCGATTGTTCTTCAAAATATGGCTATTAGTTTTTTTTACAATCGGAAGGAACAAAAATGGAAATCGGTAAAGATTTCGAGGAAATATTTGCAAATAAATGGCATTGTGAAGGGTGCGCGGACCTTTTGCCGTAACTGTAGTTGTTAAACTAAAGGTCGTGAAAAAAAAGAGATCTACAACATATTTATTTAAATAAAAATCATTTGAAAATTAATGTTATAATATTTTGAATGGAATAAATTCTCCTCAGGGGGGGGGGCATGGCCCCCATGGCCCCCCCCGTGGATCCGCCTATGAAGTGAGGGTGATCAGCTAACTACCTTTCTATCCCAACCCTCTTTGAAAAAAAGATGTTGAGTAACAAGCAGTTCTCGTTGAAAGCTTCTGACTAGATAAACTGCGTTCGGAAAGCATATGCTTCTCATTCTGAGCGGACATGGCTACTAAACGCTATATTATATTTTATGAAATATAGTGTAGGTATTACAAATCTTAAATAGGCCATAATTAACTAATTTTCTGTGACAGTTCACAAAACTATAAAGGTCAGTTTTACACACTATTGAAAAACTAAATTTCTGCAACTACATACTATAAAATGCGGTGTGTGCATGAAATTGTAATTTATCCAACAATCTTCATGAATTAATTACTATGTCGTTTTTTCCTTTCACTACAGGAGGGATAAATTAATAAGACTCGAGGAAATTGTTTCTGGATATTTTCAGTAAACAATCTTACCTATTGAAAGTGGCGCCAAAATTGGACGTGCGAAATCATGTCAATATAGAGGGCACATCAAAAGTGATCCAATCGAATAAATCATCGCAAATAACTCTCACATCCACCATCAGCATGTGTGTCACTAGGCTTCGACCTTTAATGGCGACGGAATTAAGTCGAAAAGGTTCCGTAAACGCCTCACGCAATGATAACGTGACGACCGATTGTTTGAAAATTCCTGATGAGGCAGATTAATTAGTATTCCCTGCATGGCGTCCACGCGCCGCGTATGCGGAACCATGATATCCTCACTGAGATTTCTCGATTATCATTTCAATTTGGAACATTTCGTCTATATGGTTGATTAGTCAGTACACTTTTATCAGTTGCTTTTCATTGTGAACTGGGTAGGCAGTGTTGACAGAGAGAAAAAGTTTTCTTTTCCATATAACAGGAAGTGTCATTCAATTTGAATGAATGTGTAGAGGGAAAATTGAATATTAACCCCTAAGTTTTCAGTCAGTTAAAGTTGGTATGTGTTTTTAGTAATTTATTTCAAATTTTATAACGCTTTATTAAAATAATTTAATAAAACGCGCCCGGGAATAATTTGAAACAAAAAATAATTTTCCTCATAATGACATGACATTGAAAATAGATTTGTTTCAATTTATGACAGTTAACGAAATTCAAATCTTGTTTTGTTTTACTTTTTCATTTTTTGTTTATTACGTGAAAACGTTTTCCAAACATGAGTGATGTCCAAATTTACGATAAACCTTTCAAGAGGGCTTGATATGTTTTACTTATTTCGTCAAAAGCTCTTTTCAAAAACAAAACATATTCATCTATTCTTTGCCATTTAGTGAAAAATTGACAAACATATCTGCACCTTGATATTTATGAAAATACGCAAAGTATATATTAGAGGATCATTTATTTCTAATATGGCTGCTAAACAAGGACTAGTTGTAAGTTACGTAGCTACTCAACATTTTTTCAGCTTTAGTGACCCGGTCGGAGTTCTCAAGACGTGAAGGGGAACTGATACTGAAAATAGTTTTTTTTAAACTTTAAATGTGCTAACTGTCCCTTCTTGGTGGGAAGGCATTATTTAAATAAATAAAACACATCGTATAGTACTATTTCCATGTTTATTCTAAAATGATCAGGATTGGTTTTGATCATCGCAAAACTGATCTTTATAAGAATATATGTATGTGGAAATAGTACAATTTTATTTATTTAAATACCTAGTGTATTATAGTAATGTCAATTATGTATCGTTTAACCCAACAGGAAAAATCTACGTCGCTAAGACTATTGGAAATTGTATAGCACTCAAATTTACCCAAGTGTATTTAAAATATAACTAACTTTAAGGTATTCTCTGTCAATATTCGGTGAAAAGGCATTATAATAAAAATAGTAATACATTTTTATTACTTTTTCCACATAAAATTTATTTGATCAAGACCGGTTTCGCTCATGGCGAGCATTGTCAACTGATAAGGAATACAATAAAACAGTGATATTTATACAAAAGTTAAGTAAGAAAACAAGGTATGACAAACAATTGGTAAATAAACTAAGCAAATAAATTAAAGCAAATTATGAGAAAAATAGTCTAAAAATAAAATGTTCAAGACCTCTTAGCAATGCAAAACTAACACATCAAAAATCAATTAAGTATGAATTAACAGTTGATTTACCAATTGTTTGTCATACCTTGTTTTCATACTTAACTTTTGCATAAATACCACTGTTTTATTGTATTCCTTATCAGTTGATAATGCTCGCCATGAGCGAAACCGGTCCTGATGAAATAAATCTTATGTGGAAAAAAGTACTAAAAATGTTTTATTATTTTTATTATAATGCCTTTCCACCAAGTATTGACAGTGAACACCTCAAAAGTGATAACTTGTTTGTTTTTGTTTTGCAGTTGGTTTGTATTATTTCACGATGGAAACACGGCACATATTCGTAATATTATCAATAGTTTTTATCCAATCAGCTGTGATTGGATCTGAAGAGATCAAAACTATCAGCAACGAGCCAGTAGAATCTCCACGACTTCTTCGGGACTCTTACGTACGAGCCTATGCCACGACACGGCAAGGTTTTTCAAAATCGGCCGATAAGAGAATTATTTACGTAACTCCGGCAAATCATGTAGTAAGAAAACCGGTAGTCAATCAATTGGCTGCGCCTCAGTCGGCTGCTATTCAACCAGCAGTCATCCAGACAGTAGAAGTCCAACCAGCAGACGTCCAACCAGCAGCGTTTCAACCGACAGCATTCCAACCATCAGCTTTCCAGACAACAGCTTTCCAACCAGCCACCGTCAATAAAACAACTGTAATACGACGAGAAGATAATAACTATGACACAGGACCAAACGCAGAACCAACTGGATATAATAGTTTTTCTTCTAGTGGTTCTGGTGGTCAATATAATGGTTATTCGAGTGGATATGACAATACTGCAGCAGACAGTTATTTCCCACAACCTTCTTACGGCCCGCCGAAGAAGTATGGAGTACCAGGTTACAAGCAGCCAACATACAATTACGGTGCCCCCGATAATTCATATGGAGTGCCTTCGAATCAGTACGGCCCGTCAAGTTCCGATTATGGAGCGCCGTTGAAGCCAACGTACGGCGTGCCATACGGCGCCCCGTCGTTCTTCGATAAGTTTTCACTGAAATTTGACCTACTGACACTGGCCAAGATTATGCTGAAGGTGTTAATATTCAAGAAAATCGTCAAGTTTATTGCGGTCATTTGTTTGCTGCTTTTTATCCCCAAGTTGATTCATTACAAAAAGGGGAACAATAATGACGAAGATGAGGAGAGGCTGCTTAAAAACTTCAATACCAGAGGTAAAATAGTAAAAATAACTCATTGATTTGTTTTAGATTAGCTATGGATAATATGTTCGCAATTATTTGCACCCTAGGCATACAAATTTAAAATTAAAACTTACTTACTTCAATAAAATAATAAAAGCCAATAATTACTACACGACAAAATAATTTTGACAGGCCATCCTTTTTGTGGCGAATATAAATTCATCTATATTATGTAAAAACGTAAATAATATTGTGCGCGGTGCAGTGACCAATCGTGACGGACATCATGGGTTTGAGTCCCTGAACGAGCGGTTTTTTATAGTCGATTCATCGATCCTGTTCGAAGGCGTGGGTGTTTGTATTGTTAAAAATCCCTCCCAGAAAAAAAGATTAGCTAACCACTAGTCCTCATTTACCTTCAAACTCTAATGTCGTTAAAAGAGAGAGGTTTAGCAACAACCCGGGTTTTGCCTTTCGGCACTATCAGGCATTTTAACCGCACATATAAATTTGAATCAGTGGTATAGATTGAATTCATTTTTCGAATAAATCTAAATTAAACAATTTTGTATCGAAATACCGTCAAATATCTTTAGTCAAAATCTTAAATATGGTTATCACAAGAAAAAATATACTGAAAAAAAGATCTTTTGATGAGAATTTTATAATAACGTCCATTTAGTTAATGGTTTTTTAAGCCACACTCAAAATCACATTATTAGAATCTCATTCTTAAGAAAACTTACAATGTAAACCATGCCACGATACAAGACATCATCCATTTCCATCCCAAAGGCGCCAAGTCACACACGAAAGGCACTTTTTTGGTTTTTAAATTACTGAAAAAATTACATTTGTACAATGGATATTAGAGTAAGAGACGAATTAACAATTCCACAGCATTGCAATCTTAAAACAGACCAGGGTAAGTTGATTCACGACACTGCATAATTCATGTGCTGTATCTATTCTGTTTCCCTCTCTTAAACATTGCTATTTTTTTACTAAAAACAACTAGATTCTCCTATAATATATTATTGCTAGTTTTGCATTAAATTTGTTTTTTTTTCCAGAGCAAAGTTTCGAGAGTTTAAATATTCTATCGGCATTTGTGCAACAGGCTATCGATACTTATTCGTTGCAGCAACAGGGGTGTGAAAATGTTGGATGTCGAATAAAACGCGTTTTGAACAAAGTCGACGAAGAATATACTTACGCAGGGTAAGACAATTATTATATCATAGACATCATAGACAACTGTTTCTAGGCTCTAACCCACATGCATTGCTACAGTAAAAAAATAATAAATATCTTCGATACATTGACATTCTTAATGAACTAACTAATCTTAATCCATCACCGCTACTCAGACCATTACGGAAGGTTAATACAATTTTAAATAAATCAACTTAATACGATACTAATTTACGTTTTTCTCCACTCAATAAAAACCCAGATAACCTTTCATTTAATTTTTGATAAAACATAGTGTTTTAGTTCTACATAAATTATTTTATATATTTGTTGATAGCTATTTCGGCTTACGCCTTCGTCAGAACTATGATGACGAAGGCGTAAGCCGAAATAGCTATCAACAAATAAATAAAATAATTTATGTAGAACTAAAATACATTGTTATTTTTCTTTCCGTATTATAATGGAGTTCTACCAAGTAAATGCCTACTCAATCAATTTATTTAAGTTAGTTAAATTGGTTGAATTGGATTGGCGTTTGCTAATTGGCCATTAGATACGAAATAACATGCTAATTGCCAAAGTAATTCATAGGCTCCATAAACAAAGTGTTAATAATAACTCAAAATTCTAACTGTAATCTTGAAATAAATTGCATGATAATCAGACAATTCTTTTCATAATTACAAAAAAATTGTTATATTTCATTGTTTATCTGATGAAAATGGTCGCGATGAGCGAAAAAAAAATTCAATTGTGTAATTAATACAAAGTAATATGTACATTAATGCATTTCAATAATCATTAATAGTCGACATTCATTGTTGACTAAGAGTATGTTGTTATTTAAATCAATGCATTTTTTTTATTCAAGTCATTTTTATAATATGTCATCGAGCAATTAATGCAATTTAGAAGTTGACTGTCTATTAAGAAATGGTGGCAGTAGAGATCAGCTAAAATTATCAACCGTTGAATGGTGATTTAGGAAAGACTAGTTTTTTGTCAACTTATTAGTAACAATGAATGGGAACTTCACACAATCTTATAGTCGTGTGTACACACACATATACTGATTGTTTTAATAACAATATCGTTGATTGCCGCACAATATCTCCTATTTGAATAAAAGCACGTTAAGAAGTAAATCAATAAAAACTGTTTAAAAAATTAAGACGTAAGTTTTTAATTCATATAATTTTTTCTTGAATTGTGCATATGTTTTATTGTGCAGGATAAATAAAGCCAATACCGTGCTCGGCAAAAATATCCAAGGTCGTGTGTTGTCACATAGGATATTTTTTGTTCCATGTCAATGATGATTGTCGGCACATTGTAAAAATTAGAAATCAGTACATTTAGGAAACGGAATAAAATATCGTGTCATACGTGAAAAAAAAAATCCGAATCCAATAACTCACTTTGGCCAAAAACGTCACATCGGAGATAGTGTGCGGCAAACGACGATGTATCAAATTAATCTGTCTGGAGATTCGAACCCTAGATTGCAGAACAGATTCACATAGCATTAACACTAGTCCACGCCAAACAATATTTAAATAACACTGATAAATGATTAATGCAATAGTTGTTTTAGATATTCTTATAGCGAAACACCTGCTAAATTCTACATGCATAACTTAAATGTCGATATGTGTTATTCATACAATATCCGGTGTACAGTTCAATTGAATGCGATTATTTACCTACTTAACTACCTATTATTACATAAATAGGTAGCGTACAGGGTGCCTATAAACTGTCTGCAGTAATAAATCGTTTTAATATTATTTAATTGTTACATATGTGCGGCCATTATCATGGCCAATTTTTCTTCGCTTCGTTTGACTATACATAGATTGATGTTTTGAAAATATATTCACCCTATCCTTTTTTAAACAAAATGTTGGATAGCAGTTTTGTTTATAATATAATATAACGTAGAAGGAAATGTTTATCAATTTATACCTAAACTATTCCGAAATGAACGTGTTTAATATTTAAAAAAAGTCATTTTCGCTGTAGTAAATTCTTCATATTAATTACACTGGAATAATCAAAATTACTGTTTTTGTCTTTTTCAGCATTTCGGAGATGTTCAAGGGGTATAAAACTGAATGAAAACTTAATTTATTACCTGCTTGCCAAGACAATATTTATTATTAACTAATTTATTTTAAATATACATATAATAAAGAAAAAATACTTTTTGCATTATCAACTGAGTTTTGGATTTGACTTTTTGTCATAAAATCCCTACTGATAAATAAAATGTTAAAAATGTACATATGACAACATTATTATTAATACATCGACGAGACTAGATTGTATGTAAACTGAAGATCGGATTAAAGTCTTTAAATGAGACTCGAAAAAAATTGGTCGTAGAAAGTTGTTTGCTGACAAACGCTGACATACCAGGAAACGAAAAGGATTTCTTTCCAACAATCTGTTGTATTTTATTATGTACCGTCCTTGAATACTTTTCTCTTATTAGTTTTGAGGTTATGCTAAACTCCGTGCCATTTTTTAATCGTGACTAGATCCAATAAACCACGAAATTATAAGCAAAGAAAAGCTTTAAACATAGATCTAAAGTAAAGTGACACTTTTCAATTTTCTGCGATCAATTATTCTATCCTTTTGTTCTGTCAACTATAGATATTACTATGGTATACTTTTGTTTTACATTTAAGTATTCTATAGATGTGAAAAATACTATTTATTATCACAACTGTAAATATGTATTGTTCTTAAAATAAAATACTTTTGAATAACATATTGCTACCTAAACAATAATATATTATTGTGGTAGAAGTTGTGTTTAATTTTTTGTTCGTTTGTTTGCGGGGTAATTGCAAGTTGAAGGATATTTTACTATGTTTACTGAACTAAACGTAAGTTTGGAAATATAATGCATACTATCGGAGAACTACATATCAAATATTTTATGGTAATTGTTCCGTGGCTCGCAAAAGAAAAGTCAAAACTTTTGTCTATTGGTTGAAATGACTCATTCCAATGAAAAATACTTACCATAGATAACGAAGACTTTTATGTGATACTATGAACTCTATGCTTTTCCTACCCTGAAATCAGAAGGGTTGTCAATTAGATATTGAAGTTAAAATGCGGGAATTTCATTGCCTTTTTATGTTTCTATTATAACTTATAACCCAACGATGCTTTTTTATAAACCTGACAGTTATCTATGGATAAGGTAAGATCCCACTCATCTAAATTGTCTTTGTCCACACGAATTTTATAATCCAACCTATAGCTTTACACAAAATATGAGTGTGTCTCATTTTAAATCGTCATGCAGTATTGATAAGGTCTGTGAGATTTGCATCGAACTTGACTTGACTGGAAATTGGAGTCGTTTTGTTTTTGTATATCATTACTTCATGTCGGAGGTCAACTGGCGATTCCAGAAATGAAGCTATCACATTGCAGTATGCTCACTTAATTAATTTCTTACGAATCATCCTAGGATGTCTTTACAAGAAATCTGAATGCACGAAATCCACACAAGACAGCTTACAAATTGTTTTTATTAGCAGTTCGTCACTAATTGAGAACTTCGACTGGTGCTTGATGAAATTTCAATATCAAATTTGAATCGATTGCATTTTGTACTTTCCCATGATACTTAAGCTGACGCGTCATTCGTGCAAATGAAATGCCTGATGATGTCGAAAGACGAAACCCGGGTCGTAAGCGGCAAAACTCATGGATAGGTACAAAACTATTCTAATCTGGTTTGTAACTACATAATCAAATAAATAGTCAGTAAGTATTAATTATTTTTGTCTTCTATTACGCTTTAGAGCATATATGGGGAACCACCGGCCCGCGGGCTGGACCCAGCCCACCGAGCTATTTTGCCCGGCCCTAATTAATCTCGGCAAAGTAATAGAGAAAGAAATTAATAGTTCCAGGGAGGGATAAAAAAAATTAAACCATTTTCTTAGACTATCAGCTCATACAAACATCACAACAATTCTTATGGAGATGAACTGAAGGCACTAATAGAGCCATTTGGTTTGCTGACTTCCAAAACAAAGACTCTACATTCACTATATTTGCTCGTCCGATGGATGCAGATGTAAATAATGTGCCAGCAAATTTACAGATGGAACTTATTGTGCTTTAGGGGGATTAAGTGCTATAATCACAATTTAATCAATATTTTTTCGAGGATGAAACACACTAAATCAAAAATTCGAACGAGGATAACAGAGGAAAATCTCAAAGATTCTATGCGACTATCCGCAATAGCAACGTTAATATTGATGGTCTCTTAATTCAAGTACAAGGCCAATCTTCACACAAAAATGTATATAATATTAATATTATGTCGTTAATTATATAAATAATAAAAATATATAAGAAGTAGCAATGTGCTTTATTCAATTAAATATTTCTTTATGATGTTAAAAAATTTGGTCCGGCCCTTGACTCGGAGGCAGAATGATAATTTGGCCCCAGACCTACAAAAGGTTGCCCATGCATGCTTTAGTGCCTCGTAGCGAATCATGGCACTTGAAAAAGACTTAAAAAATTTTTTGTTGAGCCTCGAGAAGGCATGCTCGAAGGTAATATGCTTTAGAATTGTGAGTATGCGTCAGTGAACAAGGGAAGACGACGTTACAGGATGCTAAGAGCTTCAGCCCAGTTTGTTTCGTCTTCCGTAGGATATCAATAGGATTCTGGGGCTCTGTAACACAACGTATACATAGTGTTTTCCGTAAAGCGTGGTGGTCATATGTTCTACACACGGATCAGATATGGTCAAAGGAGAAGAGGTATACGATACACAACATAATCTTATAAGGACGATGTTTATGACCAACAGTGTTGTACAACCGGAACAACAAAGAAGGTTTTATTTAGCTCCCTTCAAAATATCCTTCTATACGTCTTCGGCTAAACTTTGATTATATTAAATTTAAATGAGAGTTATTCAGTAATGGTTCATAGAAAACATAAGCTAAGTTATTATAATAAATGGAAAGATTTTTTGAATGTATAATTTATTTGTTACATTCGATGAATAAAGCATTTCACATGGTGACATAAAAAAATATGTTGGCCCCAACACCACTGCTGACATCAACAAATTTCAGTTCAAAACACGTACAGGATTTTTAATTTGTGCATGCTATACGTGCATTGAAAAAATAACCATTCCAAAAGACGAAAGCTCTGTTTTCTTTTTTACAGCTTGCGAATCTCATTTCAGTTCCCACGCTGTAGAATTGAGACTGAGTTTTAAAATTCAGTTGTTATAGTTTTTTTATACTGTTGTTTGGATTTCGGTGCCCCAAAGAGTTAACTTTTTATAAAGCTGAATGCTTACAAAGCACTTTCACGCAGAGATGAAAGGGCGTGGAATGAATTCTTTATAAAATTTAATGGGGATTTGTACACGACCGTGGAATGAAAAGCAAGATGGCTTGAGACTGTTCCGGTATTTAGTTCGGTGGTGAACGCTCTTGGTAACTCGTTATTATTGGATTTCAGCTTCCACAAGATGGAATCCCCGTGTGGATCATTTTCTAATCGATTAATATTTTTGTGTTCAATACCATCCATGTAAGTGATATATATCTCTTGCCTCTTATTACGTCCTAAAACGAGACCTGTCTACCATAATTATTATCTTATTACTATCCTCGTCTTATCATTCTTTTTTAACTACATACATATGTCCGCTCACAACGTGGAGCATATGTACTTCTCGCGAAGCTTAATTCAACGATTGCTCTATTCTATACAAGAACTGCTTGTTACTCTGCTTGATAGTAGGAATTGAAAAAATACGAGGACTATGACAAGACTAGTGGTTAGCGCATCGCTCTCGCTACGCGCCCTTTTGGGGTCACCAGGTTGGGAAGGGGTTTTCGGCAGGATGGCAACGCAAACACCCATGCCTTTGAACAGGATAGACAAATTGACTGAAAAATCTGCTCGTAGGGGACGTCACGGAAGCCAACGACGTTGACAACTACACCACGGATGCGACATATTTTATCCTTAAAAAGAGAAGTTTATTGACCAAATAGTCAACATAACTTGTTAAAATAAAAAATATCGATACAAAAAATACGAGTTTATAAATAACTATGTGCCGTATTTTTCTTTTGTTTCGAAAGAAAATTTAACGAGATTATATCACCAGCACCTATTAATTTGTCGTTTTTAAATATTGGCTATTTAAACTTCAAAAATTAACGCAAATTGAAGCCAATTTGAAGCGCGTCGCCTTCAAAGAAATTTGTCTGGCCAGCAAACAACTTCGTTTTCATAAAGCCACCAGTGGAGGACCGAAAGCTAAATTTTAATTAGTTTAATAAGAAAATTAACAAATAAACAAAACAATGTAAAATAATGGTGTAATAGATAGACTACATCTACTTAAAATATCACTACGTGAATGCAACAGTTAGACGATCGACAAAGAACATGTAGATATTAACGCCATTTTAAAGAAAACAGAACGATTTAACGGTCAGTTGTACTGTAATTTTATTGTAATTCTACCTATGTGACCCAACGTTCCTTCTGAGTTGAGAAGTTGGCTGCGAAGAAAATTCTAAGCAGGCCGCACCAACAAATGCGCGGCATGATTTCAATCATTGAGAAACTTCTGTTGAACGTTTCATTAGGAAGCCATATGTTCCACACAATGTTATTGACCTATTTTATTAATGTATGCTTCTTCATTTTGTGTAGATCCTTTGATTTTAAGTAATATTTAGTATTCAGATCGTTTAACTAATGAGTGTGCGTCAACCTGGGACCAGATAGGGAGCTCTACAAAGCTTAAATAAATGAAAATATCAAGCATGGTTTTCGATAACCCGGTCGCAGGAATTTTAAATTGTTACTACTAGATTGAGTTAATTATATTGTTAATGTTTTTGCATCCTATAGTTGTTAATTAATAATATCCACTACAAAATAAAATCTTGAATAATTTTAAATTCAATCATTTAACGCACAGCTCAAACATGTTTGGTAAAAGGTATTCATTTCTTTAGTGGGTTACTCGCTATATTTGATAGATTATTTTAATGTACAATACATAAGATAGTTCTTATGCTACGCCGTTGGCTTTTATGACGTGTATGAAGAAGGATTACCTCAGTTTCGGAGTAAAAGTGACGATCGGAGCTCTTCAATCATCGAGGGAGTAACGAGAAATACAAAAATAACTGAGTTTGCGTAACTTGGCATGTAACTTTTATGCTTACTTAGCGGCTAGCCGGTATAAAGATTCTATATTTGTCGTTTGTTTTTTACTATGTGTATTAATTTTCCATCAATTTACAATTTTTTTAAACTCAGATGATCAAAACATTTTTTCTTGATGCTTTTACTGTTGAACGTCTTTCGTTAGAGAATATAGATGGGATCTAATTCTTGGGCGGATTTTATCAGATTTGGTAAAGCTCCATCAAAATAAGGTTAAAAAGTGTCTATAAATATTATTTTATTTATGGTTGATAGATATTTCGGCTAACGCCATTGTCAGAGCAATACGGCCCCTTAGGATAAAAGAAACGTTACTAAATTTTTGACGGGTTTGAGTTATGAATGCCATACTAATGAACAAAATTAACTAGTTAAAAAATATGTAAAATTGTTCTCGGGTGAAACTTGATTTTTGGCTCTCATGAATAGTAGAGAAAAATGACTTAGTTTTTTACGTTTCTTAGGAACCGATAGTAATTTAACTTGATATGTTTTCACTTTATATTTCAGTTATTTTATTAACTTTCAATATCAACAGATGGTGCTTCATTGAAGTAAAACTTTTTATTATTTTAAATACAAAAACAATTTATATTTGGAATTTCGTCTGGTGCATGAATATATTTTTGAAAGATGCTCTGAAGTATCTTATTGAAAATAGGTTTTACGATTTTTAGATTGCTTAATAAATTATCTTTTTTTGGCTGTTCAATATATACGCTTCGTAGCAACGTTGATTATTATCGCTTCCAAGAAAATTTACGTATGCCGCGTTTAATAATTCTGGCGGCCATTAATTGAACTTCAAATTAAGTTAAGGTTCCAGGAATGAATTTGCGCCAATTAAACTTCATTATATGATCAGCATGTTTGGAATCTTCTCAGTGCAAATAGTAACGAATGATTTGAAACAGATGTGCAAAATAAATTCATAAGGAATGCACTGTGAAGATGCATCTAAACCGCATGAATACTTATAATATGCTAAATAAAGGGTTCGTCAAACTAATATTCAATCACATTTTTTCGTTTTGTTGGTGTTCTGTTTTTGAATTTCTTTTTGCTCTATTAATTTCTATGTTGTGTATTTTATTTCATTATCTGTTGAATGATTGTTGTGTTTTGTTATAAGCTATGTGCTGTTATTATTATACAGTGGTACCTCGAGATACGAGTGCCCTAACATACGAGATATTTGAAATAGGAGCCGTCGAGCGAGCAAAGTTTTGCTTTCAAATACGAGCAACATTTGAGATACGAGGAATGGCCCGGTATATGTGTGCGCTTTGCGTATGTACGGAAAGGGTGTATATGAATGCATTGGTGGCAAATCCGTATTTGTATATCTGTGTTGATATTGGATTCTACTTCGACTGTCAAACGCTATGGACCGACTATAAAAAACATACTTCGCTCCATCTCTTTCGCACAACTGACAAATCCCACACGTCAGACATAGATGGCGCTCTACAACTGCTCTACAACGCCACATTTTGGGGGCTGGAACGGATTAAAGACATTTCAATTAATTTCAACGGGAAAAATTGCTTTGAGATACGAGCATGGAACAAATTAAGCTCGTATCTCGAGGTACCACTGTATTTGTTAAATGCATGGCGCATAAGCGTCAGATGTAATGCCATGTATTGTATTTTTTCCCAATAAACATTTTACTGAATATCTCGACAGAAGTTTTTCTCCAACAGCTGCTCAATACTCAACCACTCCATTTTGACAATATTAGGGAATAAATGATAGGACTAGGACAGGAATAGTGGTTAGCTAATCGCTCTCCCTACATCACATCTTTAGGTTCGGATTGCTGTGCGAAATAATTTCAAGACAGTAAAGACTTCGTATTTTCAAACAGAAATCAATAATATGATTTAAAAAATGAAACATTCGTGCCCACGACTGTAATTCGAGCATACGAGCTCCGCAATCGGAGCCAAAGACGTTGGCACTCGACCACGGACCCAATAATTAATTCGTTACAAAATAAAAATATGTGATATAATAGTTTGTCAGAATTGTGTACAAAATATGTATAGAAATCGGGCAAGTAGGAACTTCTTCTGATAAAAAGAAAAATCTGACTCTTTTAATGGAAAAGCGCCCTTTGAAACTCTTTGTCTCTTACGTTGACATTTTAAAATTGATGGCTTCCTCTGAAAGTTTGCCAAATCTTAAGTACAAAAATAAGCGAGACATGTGAACGATCCCCAGATGCCAAGCGGGTATTCAAAAAATTCACATCAAAATATATATGAATATATAATGCACAACTTTTGATTAAATAATAAAGTATGTTTTGAAATGTATCGCAAAAGTGCTGTCATCCAATTTTTGATGACAAATAACAAAACGAATAAGATCGTTGCTAAACTCAATCATTTTTCAATTCTATATGTGATTTATGCAACGAAACTTTGATAGTGACACGTAACTATTAATTGTCGATAGATTTGAGTAGTGCATCACAATAGGTTTGCCACGAAAAGGTTCCATTTTGAATGAGTTCGAAAGCGCTATAAAGCAATGTCAAAATGTTTAAAAATATACTTGAAAAAATCGCATAGTTCTTTTGTTTTTAATTGTCAAAACAAGTGAAAATACTGAATTATTTTGTATGGAGAGTAGTTCGAATTTCAAAAATTTTCAATTGACGAAACGAATTTTAAGATGGTAGGTGTGTAATTATTTTTAGAGGGAAAGGTACCGATTGAAGTTTTCTCAAGGTTAATGCAAAAATAGTACAATTTAGGTGAAATAAAAATGTGAATGGTAAAATTAGTTTCAAATGCATTCTTTACGTTTGAGTAATAGATTGTTAAATGGATTGTGATTGAAAAAAATATATTACAACAATTTACTCAAGACTATCTTCATTTTTGCTTGAAAAACAAAGATAAATAAATGTATTACTTGACCGCCGTCGAATTCGGAACTAAAATTGTCCCCATAGTGAAAATATCTTCAATAGCTATCTAAGTTGTATTGTTTAAAAAAAAATATAAACATGAAGATTTTTCTCATTTATATTTTGCATATTAACATATTGCAACATCACTCACGCGATGGTGGCGCCCTCACTAACGGCCATGTTATAATGTTACATATAAACACGAAAAGAGTCAATTTTTTAAACAATTTTTTTATACAGTAATTATGCATGGTTGTGTTTTACTATTTTTTTTTCATCATAAAGTGGAGCAATTAGTTTAATTTGCAATTATCGTGATACAATAAATTCTAATGAATAGATTGAATGAATGACTGTTTTTCATATTGAATGAATGATTTTGTCATCAAACAGGTGTAGAGAATTTGTTTAGGATTATAGTATCAATCACATGTGATAGTGAGTATGTATTATTGTTTTGTTTCAGTACATACAGCCAACAACATACCTACATATATATGACAGTGCATATTTATATAATTATAACGAAGTATCATATCATTACAACAACGTACCATTTACAAGAAATCGATAATAACTTATAAAAAAGGGTTATGGGAGGACTTTTGATAATTTCAATCTTGTTTGTTATCCTTATTACTGATAAAATATTTTGGATTTAAAGCAGGGACCTTTCCTATTGATGTGTAATAAATTTAATATTTGCCAACCAATTCGGCCAAAATACATATTTTACATGTTATATGCATAAATACAAAGTTCAAGCTTCTCTGACTCCGACTCTACAGTCATTTACAATTTAAAATTGTTGATTAAAAAACTTTCCAAACCACTCGCACAAAAAGCATTTCATAAAGTTGGGAACAGTGCTGAAATATGTGCGCTGTTTTTGTTTATTACTAATAAACGAATTTGTTTTTATTTACAGAAAAAATATTTATACTATACATTTAATAATACTACTAACCAAGTCCAAATTCATATTTTCATTCAAAGCCAATTACTCAAAACATCTTGCAAGAGGTTTCTTATATATCACAATTAGGGATTCCAATCCCGGGATCCCGGATCCCGAAATCCCGGGATCCCGCCGTTTTTAAGTACCTGATGAGTCCCGGGATTAGAAAACACAATCCCGAAATTTCGGGATTAACTGATTTATCAAGCACGATCGAATTATTTAAACATATTTTGTGGAACGTGTCACACAAACGCGTATGTTGCATCAGATTACTCCCACCAGTCCCACCTCTAGGACCAGATGTCTGTAATCGCGTTTCGCAAAGATTTATTAATTTCTCTACAAAAACATGTCGAAAAACGAAGCCGAACAGATTTAACTGATACACTAAAATATTTATTTAATCCTACATCATTCAATGACAACAAAACAACTCGTAAAACTATAAAAGAAACTATTCAAAAACTTATTGAAAGATTAAATGAAGAAGAAGATCAAGATATGATCGAAATATCAGAGCCACTAGAAAAGTCATCAATCAGAAATTACTTCAATGCAGTCATCCCACCCAATTGAACAAGAAACAATGAAACAACAGTTACAGGATGAAATCGCAATAAGCTTGATGACATGCGAACCAAAAATTCAAAATTGCACAAGGCTTATGTCCGTTATAAACCAAGAGATGATGTTATTTGATAATGGAGGCTCACGTGGTCATCACCTCGAACTGGCATATCAATATTTGATGACTATACCCCAACAAGTGTAGAGGCTGAACGTGCTTTTTCAGCAGTAGGCTGTTTGGGAAAAAAAAATAGATCTAGGCTAAATGATGAAACGCTTGATGCTTTGTTATTACTACGTGCGTTTTTTCAAAATATTTTTTTTTCAATTAATTTTGTCACTTTTTTATTTATATTATTTTCCATTTTAACCCTAAAGTTTAGCCCCTATTTAAGTCTAAAATTATACGTACATTATACATTGAACAATAAACAAATGTCAAAATAAATTGTATTATTCATTTTAAGCTATTTTTATCGATAAAATAACATAGCTAATATTAAATAAATAAGAAAAATATCCCAGATCCTGGGATCATCTTGCAATCCCGAAATCCCGGGATCAAAATTTTGGCCCGGGATTGGAATCCCTAATCACAATGATAAAAATATACCTGATATTGAGTATGTTATAAAAAAAGCGAATGTGGACGATGAGTCATTGAAATTAGAACGGATTCCGGAAATCGTCTTCATTCCAATTTCTGTTGAAAATAATTATAGAATTTATCTGTGCGTTCGCGCACTTTTTACTGGATGACTGTATTAAAAGTACGAGGCAATTTATGTACAATTTTCTGGTAAAGTTGCGATCCGTGAAGTATAATGCGACAGGGTGTTTCGCGTGTGAATGTTACTCATATCGATCGATATAACACATGACGACGCGCTCGAAAAAATGCGGGAAAAAAACACAAAAAATATACTCCAACGTGCAAAAATTACACAAAGAAAATACTTCAAATGATGTTGATGATGACGCAACAGAATTAAGTTCGTTGGCTCGTGATTAATATAAATTCTTTAACTTAATTAGGATTGTGTTTTCAATTTTATTTAGATTTTGGATGGTCACTCCTTTTTACAAAAACAATATCACATTTGTATTGAAGAAGATATTTATGTGAAAATGATACACAGGATACTTAATTAATATCACTTTTATTGATTGACTGAGAAAATCAAAATTTCATTTTTTCCTTTCTATGTTACTTCTTTCGACCACGTAGCGTTATGGAAGGCGACCACGAACAACGGCTGAATACTCATAACGGTAGGTGGCTGGACAACAAATATGTAAAGATAATTATATTTATATGTTTATCTATCTTTTATTCGATCTCTTCGGTTGACGGCTTAACCCTTCATCTTCCTATCATACCTATCATACGAGAAAAAAATCTACAAAAATATGTTTAATTTGCTGTTGCACCCCTTTTCTTAAGTTGTATATTCGCAAAACTAAGCTCGACAGGTGATAATTAACCTTTTTTTATAGTTAATTGGGTAATCTACAAGATAGGAAGTTCTAACGTCAACAAGTAGAAATAAACAGTAATCAATTAATAGGGAACAATGTGTTGACAGCCATCTTGGATTATGTATCAAATGCAATTTTTTGATTGATTGCCGTTAGTAGTTATAAGAGAAAAACTTTAAGCGGCGATAAACATAGTATCGATGTTAACCTATAAAAGACTGAAATTTATCCAAAAATATTTTGAGAATGGCGATAGGATAAAGAAGTAAGATGTCCGGCTCGAATGCCTAGTAACTTACAAAGCGCTCAAAAAAAAGTTCAACTCAAACGGTAGACTCAGCCTGGGTAGATTTTGGTCATTAATATCAAAGGCAAGTCAACTGGGCAGTCTGAAGTTTATTTATGATCGCACTGTACCCAACATTGGACAAATTAACATTTTACTTCAGTACAATGACTGTAGATCGTGCTGTGTTGACTACAACGGCAGACCATCATTGAATCGAGTTGACATTATCAGGTGGAACTGTGAACAATAATAAAGCCCTGATAAAGTTTTTTTTTGTGTTGGTAGTACTTAACTGACGACATTTTTTATACTACGGGAAGTTCGCACAGTGATAAAGTGATGTGAAATTTAAATATTTCGTGAGTGTTGGAACAAAGTTTGAAATTAGAACGGATAATTGAGTTTTGTTTTGTAAACAAACAAAAGAGGAAATCATTTGAAATGGTTGATCGTTTTAAAAAAAGAATATTGATGGCCAGTAAAACACGTAATATGTGGTTAATACTAAAAGTATAAATAAAAATATTGTTTGTCAATATTAACAGCTGAAAGGATAAACTATTTAAAAAAACAATAAAAACATATTTAAATACGTTGAATTTTCAAAGATTTGTTCTGTGCTGCACGTCATTCTGTCAAACAAAAGTTATTGATATCAATAATAGAATCATTTCAAAATGAACGTGTAAAGTGGGGTATTGAGCAATTGGAAGACAATGAGCTTGACTAGTCTTATATGCAGAATCTTTCTTAAAACATATAATTTAGTTGGCTAACAACAAGTCCTATTAAAATATCAAATGTTTTTACTGTTAAATAAAGTCAGTTTCGTGGTAAAAGTGGATTAAAAGATGCGTCACATGCTAAATATTTAAACAGTATTTATCAAACTTTTGACTCATAATTATTTTTATTGTTAGCAAAAAAAAGATGTAAAATAACCTTTGTCGATGTTAATGGCAAATATTAATTCAATTTGTGAAATTAGCCGGGAGCATGCAAATTACTATATATACTATTAATAATTGAAGACGTGAGTCTATCTAACTTTAAATAAATGAATATCGCTATATGGGAAGCTATTATTCCTTATTTAAATTTGTTATCTATGGGTGCATGACCATATTATTATTTATTTAAAGCTTTAAGGATAAATGTTTCAATATTGGAAGAAAAATCCCCTACCACAAATGCGCTCTGTAGAGATCGATACAATATAAACATTAAACAATACCTGTGATGTGATGCATGTTGCATTTCTAAAAGGCACGTGCACAAATGGGTACAATAAGGGGTATAAAGATAGGGGTGCGCCATTTAATAATTGTGTTAAGTAACCTTAGATACTCAGTGCTTTGACACACAAAATACGACGTAAAAATCAATAAAAATGTTGTAGGTATGACGTTTAAGCAATATGCTTTATGTATATCGCGGTGAATTGAATTATTATTTAACAAGCATCAAAATAGCATACTGTAGTCTGCTTAAAATTTGCGTTATTTCACTATCTGAACAATTATCATGGTTTTGGTTTGGGCAATGTTATGCAATTTTTTTCAACGTCAATAATTTTTAAAATACGCTAGTTACTTTTGATTGAACTGTCACTCGGTTCAGCTTATGTTTCTCTTCAGTTGTGCGGTTATGGTTATGAATTCCCAAAATGTCACTTTCGTTTATAGTTCCGAATTTTTTTTTACGGGTTTGATTATAAAGTGAAGGACGTCTATGACTAGTGGCGGATTACTCCATAAGCGCAAGAGGCGCGCACGCTTGGGGCCTCGATAAAAACTCAAAATATATAACTGAAATAAAAATGATTTTAAACGGATTTGTCCGGACTTTTGTGTATTGCCGAAACAAAACGTAGAGTCCGCGGAGTGGGTTCTTTGTTTGCTGGCGTTACTAGCTACTTGCAACTTTTCTTACTTACACATTTTCTTTCGTAAAAGGGATGCGTCCAAAATTATATTTCACCCTGGTTCTCGCAATTACTTAATCCTTCACTGTCTATGATGGCATCTGATTCTAAAAATAAGAGATCGCCTAACTTCAGTCAGTTATTTTCTTAATCTAATTCTTATCTTTACTCCCAGTTATTTCATAAAACATAACTTTTTTTATGGTAACCCTTTAGGGGTCTTAATGCACATTAAGGGAAAGCATAACAAATTACATACTGATTGCGTTTGAGGCACATATATTCCATATGATTTTTTAACAATTTAATTTGTATTTAGCATC
Source organism: Himalopsyche kuldschensis (assembly GCA_028554975.1). NCBI lineage: Eukaryota > Metazoa > Arthropoda > Insecta > Trichoptera > Rhyacophilidae > Himalopsyche > Himalopsyche kuldschensis. Next base: position 18,083,486 of record JAHFWI010000010.1, on the reverse strand, counting down.
TGGAATAAGTCCTGTAAAAACATTAAGGTGCCGCTGCCTTATACTAGCTATAATTTGGTTAAAGATAAACTATTTTCAAATAGCTGTTTATCAAAGGCCCGCCATTATTTCAAACAAGCTAAATTAATGCTTGTCTATTTCGTTTACATCCCGGAAATGACCTTTCACTGACATATTAGAATATTTTCAAAACAAAATCTACGTTTTGATAAGGTTTACCATTGAACCTTATCCGCAGGTCTCAGCTCGTGAGAAAACTGTACTGACATAACCTCAATTTAGTGAAACGTCACAGAAAGCCCGGGAAAAATGCCAGTCGATTTCCGGACGTCGTTACGTTCACAACAATGTGTTGCCATTATAATTGTTAAATATAGTTATTAAAAGGATATTTAACAATAAAAAATGTTGCTTATTACAGCAATGTAACGTATGACTACGTTCGAGTTATTGTTGCTTATTCATTGGAAAATTTCGTAGTATTATTCTTCATCCGCCAAAAAACGGATGCTTTTTTATGTAAGCATATAAATTACGGTAATTTAAAATCATTTTTGTAATATGTACATGTTTTTGTAATACAATTTTTATTGGGTCTGTGTTGCGTACGTAAACGATTCGATGTGATAATAGACGATTATTTTTTACAGGCAATACTGATGATGAATAAATGATTGACATAATTTTAAAGTAGATCATTACAATTACCGCCTACTAGATTTTACAGCTTAAAAATGAGTTAAACGGAAAATAAATTTCGCATAGATTAGTGCCGAAGCTTAACACGTGGAATAATATAAAATATTAAGCCCTTGTATTATAAAAGTAATAATGAATGAAATAAAAATAAAAATTCTGCACCATCAATCGTTTTCATACTTTATGCGGTATAAAAAGATTTGAATGTTTCATGAGTATTCTTCTACGATCTCGAAGCATATATGAACCCACTATTTGCGAAAGAGGCTCGTTTCCAAAAACATTAATTTTAACTATTCAAGTTTTGTCGCTTACTATACAAGTTTCGCCTTCAAGTCAGTCGAGTCAAGTTAGTTTAGTGTCAGTTCAAGTAAATGCCTGAAGATGTCGAAAGACGAAACCCGGGTCGTTAGCGAAAAAACTGATGGAAAAGTACAACATTCAAACCGATTTAAATTTGATATTGAAATTCCATCAAGCACCTTCAGTCGAAATTATAAATTGTTTACGGGCCTTTTTAACTACTATGGTAATTACGCACCAATTTGTAACACCGTAAACAGTGGGTTTTGAAATAAAAAGTTTCAAAAATAAATAAAATTATCATGCAATCAATAAAGGTTTATTATCTATAATATATTAAATAATAATATTTTTACTCTTAAATCGCATAATATTTACCATTTTTTTAAAATTCATTGAAGTCGTTAAATTAAAGAAAGACACTAAAATGAAAAACGTTAATACATACATGTACATTAAATCAAAATTGAAGTACATCCATATATTGAAAAACTAAATTATTTTTGTACCATTTTTTTCAACAGTTTGATCTGAATTACTGCTTAGTGACGCTATGAATGAATAAAGTGACGCTATTGTGAATAATCAACCGTGAATGACATCGAATTAAAACTGAAGCTTACATATATAACGCACTGAATTCATAACAATACATGTAGTCGTTTTATCTGTGACGTGTAAAAGATGGAGCCGAAGTGTACCAGAAGATTGCTGAGATAACACAACTCAAAGAAACAATGTTGTTATTTGTTCTGTTATCAGATCCGTTGACGTGATTGGCTTGTTTCATTACGAAATAAAAATGCAAGACCTATCAGCTGTGATGCGGTCCTTAGAGATCTACAGAATCTCAGCTGAGAACAAAGTAAAAAAATCTCTTAGCAATTTAAATTTGAGTGACAGAGTAATAAGTGCAAATGTCAAAATGAACAGGCGAACTTTTTCTGGCGAAAGTGGATTTTTCAGAAGAAAATTTCAAAAGAGACGAACGAGTGCCGAAGTCGATAGAATTTTAAATAAATATGCGTACCTTAAAAAAGGTTCTACGCTAGAAAATGAAGAAAATGCAGGAACCTCCAAAGAAAAGAATTTTTCTTTCGACAAGATGTCGAAAGGTAGTCAATATACAGAAAGAGCGGTCGATACAGTGTTTGGCAATTTGACGGATATAGATAAAATGAAATTGAGTAGAGATTTTGCTAAGAAATCATCTCGATACTCAGTTATTGAGCCGAGTATTACGGAAGAGGTCATAATACACAAGACTATGAGTGTTCAAAATATCACTACGATAATAGACTGTGATGAAAAGACTGTTACAAATGATCAAAATAATAAAATGAATAGTTTATTTAACAAAGTGCCATCTAAAAAGACTTCTGTCAAGTTAGAACCCTGTTTCGAAAAGTGTAATGTTGTCAGTCCACCAGTGACCAAAAATGACGACGTTAATTCAATGTTTGCTCCGAATCAGATAAAGAGTAAAAATTTTCAAGTGGAAAGTATACTTTCTAGACCGGCCCATGAAAACTTTGAAGAAAAGTCGAAACAGTGCGGTGAAGTTTACTGTGACATATTTTATAGAAGACTACCACAGCGGCCTTTGGTAGCGAAAGACGCTTCGGAAGGTTCTGAAAGGAAATGGTGGAAAACTAAATTACCCGCGAAGAAGGGAATCTTTGACTGCTGGATTAAATGGAGGCGGAGAAAAGTTGGACATTTTGACGAAACGTGAGTACTATTTTTAAATTTTTTTAAACTTTGTCCACTCCCAATGGAATTTGTCCACTCCGCCTTTTCGAAAATAATAGTGATAGAAAAGATAGGAATAGAGCAGTACTAGTGGTAAGCTAATACATATATTGCTACGTCCCGTTTTTAATGATCAGAGACAGACATCTATGTCTCCGAATAAAAACCAATAAATCCATTGAAAAATGAAATTGCTCGGACTGGGATTCGAGCCCCTCGCGCTCCGCAACCGAAGCCAACGACGTTGACAATTATGGAAAACTTTAATATATAATTTAAAATAACTTTGATAATTACACGTATTGTGCTACTAGCTGTGACACGTGTTTCGCCTCTTTCGTGTTACATTATTTCCAATTAAACGGTTTAATCCAAACCTATCTGATTGACTGCATCTCATTGGTAAATATTATGTCATACTAACGTCATGTGTAGTATAATTATTTGTTTTGATTCTTTAAACTTTTTTTTTTCATTTTTCTTTGAAAATCAAAAATAAGTCGGAAATAAAATAATTTTCCGGGTGTGTTACGTGGCATTTTTATGGAAAAATCGATGGTTGAAAATAGTGGCCTGTGGCAAAAATCCATGGAATTGGCTTGGCGCTTAAAGAGTTAAGATTCTCAATAAACACAAACGTTGCGAAAATCTGTTTTGCATCACGTTTCGTAGCGTAATTTAGTGAATCTAAATAGGTGTAAGTATTCTTAGGTAGCCATGTGTAAGTGGAATGAAATCTTAATTGAAACTATATTTAAACATCCGTTCTTACATATTTATTAACAGAAATTTCTGTAATATAGAAATAAACAATCGATGTTCAAGATAAACATAATAAAAAAAGCCTACAATTGAGTTGTGGCTGCTAGGTTCCGCTTGATATGGTAGCAGATATGACATAACTAAATAGAATAATGACAGTAGTCGAATCGGAGTCATAATAAAATGGAACGTAATCACTTTTAAGGTGTTCACTGTCAATACTTGGTGGAAAGGCATTATAATAAAATAATAACATTTTTACAGTTTATTTCATCAGGACCGGTTTCGCTCATGGCAATCAGTTGATAATGCTCGCCATGAGCGAAACCGGTCCTGATGAAATAAATAAAAAAAACTGGGTTATATAATCATTTGAATTATAACTACGTCGAATTACTATTTTCTTTTATATAACCTTTTAATAGTTTAACGATAAATCAAGCTCATTTTACCATATGATTCGAAAAACCATTTCTGTTGTTAATGCAATATAATTTAGAGGTTAAGTTCTTTAACTTTTTATCGAATCCAATTTTTTTCCACAATGGCTGCGGGGTAAATCAAAGCACACAGAGAAACGACGCGTATTTCACGCTCCCGTAGCCAATGTGTTAAAAGATATGCCGTAATAGTCCGTGCCACATCACATAGTAATTCACTGCAGTTTTGGTACATAGAAAAAACAAAAGAGAATCGATTGTGTGATACAATACACAAAAGTGACAAAATACGTTATATTTGATTGATTAATATCGATTATTTGTGTCATCAATTGAGTTAATCATTTTGAATCAATCAATATCAATTATTATCATTTGACAATGCTTGCAATAAGCGAAACCGGTCCTGATGTTTATGAGAATGTATGTGGACATAGAACGGTATAATTTGTTTTGTTTATTTAAATACTGCCTTTCCACCAAGCAATGACAGACCTTAAAATCTATCTATTATTTGAGTGCAAAAATTAGCTGAATTTATAATACCAAATAGTGTTCCATTCCAAGTCCCATCTGCTCATATCACATCATTAAGCTTAATTATAATTCATAATCAATATTAACGAATTTGGAAAATAATATAACATTATGGTAACATGGCTTGCGCTAGCACAATGCAATGAGGTTACAGATGTTATAACATTTTGACCTGTAATCCATTGTTCTATAATGTGAAAAATCAAATCAAATACATAAACGTAAAAAGCACAAAAGCTAAAAAACAATGCGCTGTATTGAAATTTATTTAAAGTATTTTGTATTTTTACATTTGCAAATTTTGCAGAACGGACATCGGGTTATGCAAAAGCTGACATTACAAATATTTATAACCGTTAATGTATAATGGAAATATGAATCAGAATTTAACCCTTGCTGTAATCAAGTGGTCGATACTTTCAGGCGTTGGTTTTTCGGCCTTGAATGCTCGTACAGACAATAATCAAATATTTTTTTTTCAAATTCTTTATTATTTTTCCATCTTCTCAATGAAGAATAGTATTTGATTTATTGTGTAAATCATGATGAATTAATCATCTGTCTTTGGGTCACTAATTTTATGTATTAAAATTTGAAAGGTATTAAACCCAGTGTATGACTTACTAAATAATTATTAAATATTTGTATGATAATCATTAAAAAGTGTTGACTTTGATCAATCAACAATAACTAAGTATACCGTAAAACGGGGTGAATAGAGACATTTTTACCCTTCACGACTATGTATCTTCTTTTTAAATGAAATATATAGAGTACTGCTTGGAGAAATAATAGCGAAACGTGTACTGTAAGTACCGTACAGTACCGGGGTGAATAGAGACAATTTTTACCCTTCACGTCTATGTATCTTCATACCTAATCCACATAATTCAAATTTGATTGGCTTGAAACGTGTTTATATGGTCTAACTACACATTCATGACAATATTTTTCAAATATTCATTGTAGTTATTAAGACACAGTCAATTTTCTTCGATGTCTCTATTCACATTGAAACGGGATGAATAGAGACGAAAGATGGTAAATCAAGACTGGTGAATAGAAACAACCATACAGATTGTAATGATTGGATTATACGAACCTCTATTCTATACGAGCCTCTATTCATTGCTTTTTACGGTACTTATTAACCAAAAAAAACATGATTGATTTTAATTTTCGTGCAATAAAAGAGAAATTTTTAAGCGGTCAAAAAGTAAGGATGCACAGTATCAATTTTGGCCAATCATTTAGTCTGTTTGGGTTTGTCATTCGAGAGATAGTATTATAGTCATTGTAAAGAATTATATATAAATAGTAAAAAATACATTCGATACTTAGTAAAGTTGTGCTATAGTGCAATCTTTGTTTCTGTCTCTATTCAACTGCCAGTCTCTATTAACCTCGTTTTACGGTGCTTTCGATGGATTCGGTGGTAACTTCGTGGAAGTTCAATTAAATGTAAAATTTTAAATAGCTGTGATTATTACTAAGTATATTTAGCAGAGATCAAAAGTAATTCGTTCTGATCTGTGTCTAACTTCATTGTTTTCAATTACAATTGAATTACACAATTTCTCTGCGTAGTCGGAAGGGGCGTTCGAAATTCAAACTACAATTGCGATAATGGGGAAGAGTGTTTCACTTTAAAAGTGCATCGACGCGTGGCGATGCGTCATGTTTAGGAGTATTTTCACCTCTGCCATCTAGTTTTAAAAGCGCAATTAGTAATGTCTTTTGTCTGTTGATCCGTGGGAACAAAAGAAAACGCACTGTTTCAAAAAGAGTCCTGAGTAGGACATCTAATTTGTAGCGGAGGTTATGACAAAGTGGCAAGATTGGAAAGAATGGTAGTTTACAAATATATACATATACCGTAAAACGGGGTACATTACAAAAATCACAAATAATAAGTTTATTGCTTTTGCATTTTGAAAAAAAAATAATACATTGAAATTGAACTGATTGGCAAAAAAGTCAACTATAACACATAACAAATAGTACTCGCCTGAAATTGCCTACATGAAATATCCCGGCATCCGAAGCAATACCGCTTACGATCGTTACAGCTCTTCCTAGTGGCATCCCTATTGGCAGACTGGTTATACTCATTGGAAGAACAAACAATTCATGATCATGATTCCTCAAAACATTATCAGGAAAATTCAATTTAACATTTTCAAGAATGGTGGAATTCTGAATGTCGAACATAAGCTGATAAAATTTTCTGTATACAGTGGAACCCCGATCTTACGTTCCCGCATTATACGTTTTCCCGCGAGGTGCGTTCATTTTCTATAGTCCCGCCATTTAGTTCATATATAAAACTTTCCCGCATTCATCGTTTCCCGAATTTAACGTTTGTTTTATACGGTCCCTTGAAAAACGTAGAATCGGGGTTTCACTGTAGTTGAATCTTAATTGAAAAACCTAAATTTGCATATAACCATGTACCCATCTTGAAGTTTTTAGCCCATATCACAAATGGAAACAATATACGTAAGAATTTATCAATACCTAGAATGATAAACTTAATTCCTAGACAAATCTTTTTAAATTTAGAATTAGCTTAAGCCATTTGTTTTCCTTTGCTATTTGGCAAATAAGAAATACGCATAATAATAAATCGGATGTATAATGCCACCATTTGGCAGGCAGTCGATCCAAATATGGAAAGTTCCATTTTTAGAACAGTCTTATGATCTGATAATCCGTCATCATCCAGCTGCAGGATTATCAATTTACTACTTGAACCAATTAATCTCAATTAGTTTAGTTTTGTTTTGTTTTATTTTTATAATCAGGCTGGCAACTCCTGAATAGAAAGGAACAATGCAATGTTTTGGCGGTAATAGATGGCCTCTTAGTCATTTTCATTGCGCAATGTTGGCGGCAAGTGCACGACTATGACCGGATGTTGGAAATTTCACGGTTAGCTGCCGTAGGGCTATCTCATTTTATCGGCAGGTAAATACAATATCGTTTGCACGCATTGGTGGAATGGGTGTCTAAAAACAATGCAATTTAATATCTATATTGCCGGATGACATCGCATTCGAAAAAAACAATGGTTTGTTTAGGGTTCGAACAGGTTAACAGTATTCGTGTATTGGAACATAATTTAAATAATGTTCCATTATAGATCAGTGATGTAAGTTTAAAATTCTTTAACAACGCAAATAACGGTACGGGTATAAAACAGCCAATGGATGCTATACGAAATACATGAGCTCGAATTTCCGTATGAACACTTTCAAATATTGATTTACAGATTTTTACCCAAAGGCGTGAATATTTACATTTCCTCCCATTTTCAATTCTTTTGAAGAAAGGCATAAAGTGTCTGACTTACAACCAGTTCTCGTTTAAACAACGTTTATAGAGATGCTTCATTAATTATATATTATCCAAAAAAAAGCCTTTGAAGGTAATCACTGTCAATACTTGGTGGAATGGCATTATAATAAAAATTATCAAAGGTAATTATTCCACATTGGATGTATTGATATCCAGACCAGTTTCGCTCATCGTGATCATAATCAACCGTTTTTGTAATGTTGAATTTTAATTGAAAATAGCAAATTTGCATAAACCCATATCGATGAGCGATACCGGTCCTGATCTCAATAAATTATGTGGATAAGTACTAAAATGTGTTATTATTTTTATGGAAATATAACCTAGTATTTATATACATATTATTATTTGTTTATCAACTTAGCCAAAACAAAACATAACAGTGAGCTAAATTGTAATAAAATTCAAAATATTCTTATTGCTAGATGTCACAATCACAAAAGTTTTAGCATTGAACTTCTCCTTAAGTTAATAAATATTAATCTTGATTTTATTGATATACAATATTAATGTACGGCGTAATACATGCAAAGAATAATATTAATTTTTGTGAATATTTTGTACATTTATTTTGACAAAGAAACATAAATAACTTTTCTTTTTACAGTTTACTGTTTCTAATGATACAATGAGTAAGATCCGATATCTACCAATGACAGTTCAAACGTTTCCCTTGCAGCTTTGAGTTTCGCTCAATAGAGTGCACGGTCTTGACAAAACTGTAATGCATACAGTAAATTATATTATGATTATTTTTGTACTATTATTACAAAAAATATTTTAATATTACGAAAATACGAGTTATTCTGTTTTATTTGCATAGTGATGTATTGCCAACAATATGAGATGATAAAAAAAGATTTAAAATAACGTTTAAGCAGTAATAAATCCTTAAGTAGGTATATCTTTATTTATAGTCAAAACAAACAAACATGTTTTCAATGAACTCCTCAATAAGAGTATATATTTTAATAAAAAAACGTGTTGACTGCATTTGATTTAAATGTATAATAAACAATATATAAAAAATAATAATGGTAAATTAACAGTTTTCTTCTAATTATTAATAAGCTGGTTTGGAAGAGCTCGTGCTTACAAAACGAACAGACATATGTACTTACTTCGCCTAAAAAAGTTTCCCAATATAATTATTTACATTTAATTATGTATATAATATGTATAACAATAAGAACAAATATTACTTCGACCCATACGCGTTTTTACGCGTGTCGGCTAATGATATGACGTAAGTCACGTCAATAATATATAAACCTCATTCTTTCCCCACCATAATGTGTATTTTACATGAAAATACACTATTCTTGTGTATGGATTTTTGCTTATTATTTTTTCACTTACATAATTGCTTTCAGAACATAAACTTGAATTTAAAAAAACAGAATTTTCTACACTTCCTCGACCTGTTTGCCGTATATTGCAATCTGGAGGCGTATTTTAAGTAAAAAAAAATTGTAATATAAAAAATAAATAAATCACAATTAGGTATATTATTTTGTGTTTTATCGTTTAGAATTAATTTATTTTACATTGAGAATGCTAAATATAAGGAAATGGTCGATGTTATCATTAATTTGAGACATGTAGGAGAAGTTTGCTTAAAACAAACGAACATCGATTATGTGATTCAAATATTTTGATCTATCCAATTAAACCTACGCTAAGCTAAATTTTGATAAAACAAGTTTTAAATTTCACTAATATAACTTAGATATATTTCGGAATAAAACATGTCCATCTAAACATGATAATGTTTGTACAACTTAAAATGTAAGTACATATTGATACGTCGTATTGAATGTAAAATATGATTTAAAACCTAATTCATAGACAAAAAACGAATACATATTTGACGTTTAACAAAATCTGCAACGCAATAATTCATATTTGGAATCGCATTACCGAAATTCTAGTCGATGTGCAATTTCAACAATTGTGCTCCCGGACCACAATTATTATGAATACACTTCTTTTATTCGAAATACTCGAAATACTACTGACACGCCAAAGTTATAGGAACCAGTTTTAAATGTCAAATCTTCAATTATTATGTAATGAAGAGGCAACATATTTTATTCTTGACCTTGAAATCGGTGTGTATACCTTCCGTTTTTCGTGTCTGTATTGTTTCAGAGAACTCGATTAACTGACCTTCAAAGCGGAAACAAAAATTATTAACTTTTTTGACAGGTGTTTGTTGAAATTTTTGTTTGTTTTATATGATAGCAAGTTGAATCAAATTCAACGTTCTTTATTGACAGGTGTTTGTACTTGCAAAATTATATCGTCTCTACCAAGCTAAAAGGGTGTTTGTGACAACGACTTTTCAGAAAAACAAATCAAAATTTGTTTCACTGTGTCATCTTGGTTTGGATGTATTGGAGTTTTTTTTTGGAACCTATATTGGCAGTCTGTGCATATATATTGTGATTCTAACCTATTATTTTGCTGGGACTTTCCCAAATGGCTAAAAAGGGTGTTTCCAGGAGTTCAAATTGCATACTTTCAGGGCGCCAACAAATCGAGATTTGTTTCACCCAGTCACAACTTTTTTTACATTTTTTCAAAAGTTTTTTTGGATACCATCGACATTGGCAGTCTTTCGTGCATTTCCCAAATATGAAAGAAATTGCAGTGATTCTAACCATTCAACCGGCAATTAATTTGCTGGGACTTTCCAAAATGGCCCGGAATCCAAAGGGCTTAATCCAGGAGTTCCCAACCGCGTGCCCTCTGGCGCCATGGCGCCCGTCGAACGATTTCTGTGCGCCCACTAACATGTAGCTTTTTTTCAAAAGTAGTTTCTTGGATATCACATCGACAGGTGAAGTCTCTCGTGCATTTCCCAAATATGAAAGAAATGGTAGCACTGAATTAAACGTCACACACATTCAAGTGCTTCAAAAACAGTTAGAAGGGAGATTTCTGCAGTTTACGACTATCGAGCCAATCTTTATTGTCAAACATTTTATTTGCCAATTAAAACAATGTAAATAGTTTCGTGTTTTGCAGGTTGTGTTTAAGAAAAGGCACAACAAAAAAAATTTACTCTGATAACCTTTTCAACGAATCTTCACTTTATTCGAAAATGAGAGGTTTGGAAACTGAGATGTTAAGATAATAGCCGCAAAGAGTCCACATGCTCCACGTTGGGTGCGGACATGGTTGTAAAAATCATTGTCTTTTTATAATATCCTTAGAAAAAAAGGTGGCGCCCGCTGCCCCACATTTTTCTTTAAATGCGCTCTCGAATCCAATTAGGATGGGGACCCCTGGCTTAATCGAATATTCGATTCAGTTGTCGCAGCGAAAATACTGATAACATAAAAACAAAATAATATCTTGCATTCGGTCGGTGCTCTATTGTTATTATGATTTTTTTTGAGAATAGCAAAATTGTGATAGATTTATAGTTGTAGGACGAAACATCAAATAGTGTCCAATCTCAAGGCATGCATGTTAGTATCTTATGAAAACCGCACACAATAGAAGCTTAGTTGTTAAAAAAACGGTGTACTAAATTACAGTTAACGACAATGATTCATTATAATTAGTATAAATATAGTTTGTCAGACAATTTGACAGACGTATAATAATTATGACAGCCTTGTGGAAATTCCTCGTCGACTTTAGGTGCACATGTAATAGCGTTTTCCCCCCTATGTATAGTGTTACATTTTTCATATATGTTTTCCTTATTAACATCAATCAAAGAAATGGTTGCACCTTGGACACAATTTAGAAACGATTACTTGACATTATGTATTGCAATTATATATTTGCTTTATTATCTTATATATGGAATATATTGTCAATACGTATTCAATTTAGAGGCTTGAATTCGAGTATTGGGTATACTCGTCCATTTTTAAAGTAGTTTAGTAATTTATGAAAAATACTCGAGTAATACTCGTAATTTATTAATGAAGATTTATTTTCATTTTTTTTAAGCAGTGGACAGAAAAACTATAGAATTATCTAATTCATTGTTCACTTTTAAGCCGACGTCCACAGCAACACAGAGAGTTTTATCTACTGCTGGATTAAAAAACAATACTTCGAACCAAATAAAAATTTGTGACGTTTAATTCTCCATTATTTTTGAATATGTGTTCATAACTTGAAATAAATGTATTGATTCAATAAAATAATAATACATTTTTAGTACTTTTCCCACATAAAATTTATTTGATCAGGACCGGTTTCGCTCATGGCGAGCATTGTCAACTGATGAGAAATACAATACAACAGTGATATTTATACAAAAGTTAAGTAAGGGTTTGCTTAGTTGTTCTACCAATTGTTTGTCATACCTTACTTAACTTTTGTAAAAATCTTCTTGTATCAGTTGACAATGCTCGCCATGAGCAAACTCTGACTGTATTATTATTTTTATTATAATGCCTTTCCACCAAGTATTGACAGTGAACACCTTAAAATTGATCAATTAATAACATATATTTTGGTACATCTGAAACTACTCGAGTATACTCGAGTGCTCGAGTATTTTAAAATCTTACGACTCGATACTCGTTGAGAGTGAATTGAAGTATCTAGTATTCATGCCATTTGAGCATATCTTCTCTCAATGTGGAGCATATTATGGGATACGAAAGAACATATTTAAAGAAGTTTTTTTAACACACTGGCCATGGGGGGAATCAAAACATATATTTCGCGTTCCTTGTATCCAATGCCTATAAAAAATACGGTCTTTTTTATTGTTTTTTCTTAAAATAATGTTTTATTAATATTCGCCCAAACAAATAAAATAACGATCTCGATCAAAGATATATGTGTTATATCTGTTAGTAGAAAAAGAGATATAAATCGAAAGCTCATTTGGTTCCTTATATCAGTGGTTTCCAAACATTATTCTACTACGCCTCCTTTAAATTGCATATAAAATTTAAAGTTTCTTATCAATTTAAAAAAATTGATTTCTTTGCTACAATTTTTTTTGGCGAGTTCTCTGTCAAGTACCCACGTCTCCCGGTTTTGAAGCCGCTGCCTTACATAACACAGGCGATAATGCGAAGAATGGAAGTATACTGACGTGAAGACGAGCTTCTGGAGACAGTGGTTGGTCTTAACCATATATTATACACACCGACGGCCTGCGTGAGACGGATACGGTCCGTTCTTGGGAGCCCAACCTCGCTCTTATGAATTGATATTAATTATGAAATTATTTTATATAATTAAACCCAGTATTACAATACATTGTGCAAACGTTATCTTAACATGTATCTTGTATTTGATTCAACACAAAATAAACTCTAACATTTTTATTGATTACATCACCATTTATAATATTTTGTGTAAGCATTATGAATAATTATTATGAGTAGTGAGAATGAAAAAGTCATTCGCTCAATACATTTTTGAGCCGTTGGATAAATTTACACTAAGGTAAATGTACCAGTCGTTGACCATGTATCAGTAGTTAGCCTTTTGAGAATAAAATGGCCCAAAATAAGAAATGCAGATGCGGGATTGCTCTAAATTGTAATGTTCAGCCAAGTCAAGGCATCTGTGGTCGGAATAAGCCACTAACACATCACCATATAGCCAATGGAGTGCCAGGGTGGCCATTTGAAAACAACACCTAGTGAGGAAAGTGTATTATTTCAAATTTCTTAGGTGATCAATCTAGTAACGGTGTGTACCTCGTTCCAGAACCCCCCATTGCTACTTGAGTCAACCAAGAGTGGTGTGACAGAAAGCCTTGAGGCAACCCTGAAAGAAAGTTCACTATAAAGCCCCCTGATTAGACATGGTCAGCTACTAGATTTTAAAATTTGTGAGATGGTCAACTACATTAAAAAAAACATGACTCCAAATAATTTAACACAACTTTTTTTAAACAGGCCCTTTCGTAATTTTTGTTACATAATATTAATTAAGACATATGATCCAGTATGAGTATACTTGCTTTGCCTTCATTCAGTACAATGCTAAACCTTAATCGTTATTTTTGTTGAAATTTTCATTTAAACGGTCAACGACTGGTACATTTACCTTATTGTAGGAATATTAAGAGAACATGATTGACATTGATTACTTACTTCATCAATAAAAAACTGGCATCCAGATATGTGTCAATTATACATTAAAATTGCTGACTTAGATTTACTAAACAAAAATCAAATAACACTGACGGCTACAATTTTTGAGAAGAAAACAAGACAATAATGTTTTGTTGTAAACATATATTCTATGATAGATTGTGGATTACGGAAAATATATAATTTACGGCAGTTTTTACAGCATGTTAAATCCTATTGATAAAATAAAGCCGATTATTTTTTATTAAGCTTTTAATCTATTTCACAAATATAATATTATCTACTATATACTACATATACCTCAATGTTATCAAATCGAAAACAAAGCTTTTCTTTATATAAAGTCACCTTCTTTTAAATTGTTTTCTTTTTAACAAATTTATTATAATTCTACGAGTAAATTCTATAATTCTAAAAAAATATGCTATGGTAGTTTTGACTTTTCCACTTACATTCATTATAACAATATATATTATCTGTCTTCAGTAGATTCTACCTGTTCCGAAGCCAAAAACCTCCGATCCGGCCCGACCTGAACCCGAGGCTCATTCCCGAACCTAGTTTTTCAACATTTCATCAAAATTTTAATCAATAATTAAAATTATTTATTCACCTAAACGTTTTTTGTGCGATTTCCAAGTTATGCAGTTTTTATATTTCGAAATATACTTTTGGGACTAAATACACGTCCATATGAAAAACGTAACTAGCAGCGTGTTTTTTACATACTGTACATGCAAAATTCAGTGTTTCACCAGTTTATAACAATGTGACCTTGACCCGTGCGTCCTTGCACATGTTTTCGTGGAAAACATCTACCGCACAAAAAAATGTTTACGTGTATTAATTCACTGAATAATAAGTATGTAATTTAGATACTATAGTAGGGTTTTCATCAGCAATAATCGGATGCATGTTTTTATTTTTTGTGTATTGTAGTCCCAGCCCTGCCCGTATCCGAATCCAAACATTTGAACATCCACAGGAATTACCCGACCCGCGCAGACTTCTAGTATTCAACTTTTTCTAATATCAGTGTGTATATTTTCTCTGTTTTTCGAATATTCACGTTTCGGAATAAACAGATAGATGATAATTAAATATAATAATATGATTTGTGCGTCAAAGGGCACATTAAAATACATGTACAGACTGACATTAAATTTCAAATCAATTGTAACGTTTTGATATGAAAATTTTGTCCTTATAAAATATATGAAATGCTGGTCATACGAAAATGTTTGCTGTGTTAAGTATTTTGCTTACATTTTTTCGATACAAAAGGGAATTAATATTTTAGATAGTTTTTGATAAAACACACTCAGATAATAAAAGTATAAAATTGAGTAAATATACAAAATTTTCATACAGTGCCAACTTCGTTTCAGATCTCGTCATTTTATTTTTTGATAAAATTACTATACGAAACTTATTGAAGCTATTTAATTTGAGCGGGATATACATACATATATTCAACTGTCATAAATATAGTGTCGAAAATGGGATCGCGCTTTAGGAACCCGTTCAATAAAAGACAAGGCACTCATAAAAAAATGGGGTAAGTCATTTTAGCGCATTTTATAAATTGCCCGGAATCAATATTTGAATTTTGTTTCCAAATTTCATTTTTCAATTTTTCTGCACAAATGCATATTTTGATTGACATTTTTTTTCGAATATCAGAGGAACAAGCAGTTGTATGAAATATTTTTTGGGTCCGTTGTCGAGAGTAAGCGTCGTTGGCTTTGGTTCGAATCTCAGTCTGGACATTTAAATTCTTTAATCGAATTATTGATTTCTTTTCGGAGCCATTAAAAAAATTGGGTCTTTCAATAAGGGCGCTCGAAACCGGTTCGGTAAATAATAGGCCAACACCAGTACGTCACCGAAACGCAAGATCTGCCGATGGCTGAGGTGTATGGGAAACTCCAAGGCAGCCAATGTCTTGCCGTTCGCAAGAATTTGGCCTTTCTGTGACAACTGGGACTTAAGCCTGAACTGTATAAAATCCGACCAACCCAGGAACTTCAGGTAAACGACCACAGACAATGCCGTGTTTTTCGCTGAATGGGCTCTGGGGCAGCTGGAAGTTTACTCAAATTTCGCCAACATAGTCCACAAGTAATAGTAGACAAGGCCCATTATTGGGCGAATGAATATGTGACGGTCGGATATTTGAACGACGTTATGTTCCACACTTAATGTCATAAAATATAATTTCATATGAAAACAAAATTAAGTGAATATCTCACGCACAACTTAATTTTATTTACATTTTAAAATCGAGCTCCCCAATTGAATGATCCTATGGAGTGAGACGACCTAGATCTCGGCTCTCTTGTAAATCGAGAGGGAGCCTACGATCCGACACTCGGGATGAGGATAATCAGGATCGGTACGAGAAAACAGAAGGCTCTGATGATGAAAGAAGGTCTCAAGCGTTACAGTGTTCGATAGCACACGCAAGTTTACTAATTTAATAAAGACTACTAATTATTTGGTCAGCTTCTAATTCGATAAATGGTCAGTTATAAATACTTAAAACGATCAGTAATAAATACTTAAAACCGTCAGTTAAAAATAATAAATGGTCAGTTAAAAAATAGTTAATGTCATTTCATGGGCTAATTTTTCATAGTACATGTCATAAATTTGTCTCATACAACCATATTTGATAAAATTCACAAGCTGTCAAACTAAAACTTATCATTTTTTTTCAATAACCCGCCATTTAAATTAAATACTAACGGTTTTTAATAAATAGCTAACCATTAAAATATATTACTGACTGTTTTATTTAATAACTGACCACATTCACACTGATACAATGACAACTGACCGTTTATAATATTAACTGACCATTTTGATTTTTAACTGACCATTTATTTATTTAATTGACCAAAACTTGAATTAGTTACTGATACATTAAATACATGCCTTTAATAAAAAATCACATTTACACGTTTAGTACACAGTACTGAAGCTAGTTTGAAATGACGAATACCTTTCGATTACGTTGCGTTTTCGAGGAGATATCAGTTCGCTATGATACTGAACTTAAGGGGAGGCTTAGGAGACCGAGAACGTCTTTCCGGGCTTACGTTTAGGATTTCTCAACCAACACGACGGCTTATTCAGATCTCATGAGCTCACTCAAATCTCGCTAATTCCTCATTGATTAATAATTAAAAATGCGCTGTTAATATACCGGATATTTCATGAATTGAGAGATGATCGCTGATCTCGCAATGGTCTGATCTTAGCTGATTAGACGTGCAGAGATGCGGTCGCCCGACCGTTTGTTTGGTACAGCGGAGTCTGCGCGCGATACCACGTATCTCGCGCACTCAGTGAGTAAGGGAGTCAGCTATATATAGAGCGAGACAGCGGCCCCAGTATCGATCTGGAGACGCCGCGCCTAGATGTCTGAAAACATGATTAGACAACTGCTCTATATTGAATCGCTATAGATCTCAATATAGAGTATAGTCAGACTGAGTTTAGTACTGATATTAACTTAAATTCATAGATTGAGGCGATTAATAGATCGCTCGAGAATGTTCTGAGTGCATAAAATATAGGGGAGTGACAGGAAGTACTCGGAATTTAATTTGTACAATTCTGAGACCAAGAAAATTATTGAAATTAAAATCTCTGAGCATTTCGCTTATACAAGTAATAATGATGGTAAGCGATCTGATTAAAAATTATTGACTACACTTATTAAAGCTCCTAAAGCATAAATTAATAACCGTTAGATGTTATGTTATTCAATGCTTCGTTTTTTTACATTGACGTAGCGGCCTAAGTGCCTATAACGATTTAAATAATGTATTCATATTCACACTTGGAATGATGCATTCAATTTCCTGCTATACAGTAATGGTTAGAAATGACTAGGTATTTACATTCTTAAGTCGTACAGTCATGTCAAATAAAATAATCGTACCACGATTTTTGCCAGCTCTGAGTTATGAATGCCACGAGATACGTACATATATGCCTCAAAGTGTCGTATCAATAGGATAAGTGGATACGAAGATATTTCAATGTGTATTAAAATTAATTTCTTGTTCATAGCTCCGCTTAACCTTAAAACAACACATTATAATAAATAACTATTTTATATTTAACAAATAAATAAGAAACCAGAAAATCCCCTTTAAAGATAGGTAGTAAAAAAAATGTATCTGTTAAAAAATAGGTAAAATTAATCACTGGTGAAACCTGGCAATTTTTGGCTCTTCTGAAAAGCTTGCTTACAGTACAACTATCCAAGAAGCACTGGAGGATTATCCTTTTGCAATATAATTTTGGAGGCCCTCTTTTTCGAATGATAAAAAAGCGTTGTAAAATAGAACTTTGCTATTAATGTTGATTTCATGTTGCATCATTTCTCAAAATTGTAATTTTTCTTTTCTTATTGTATGTGATTGAAAGTATGCCTTGAATTATTAACGGTATTTCTGGCAGTTCACTAGAAACAATTCAGTACATAGCACACCTGCACACCGTATTTAATGATTTATGACCCATCGTTCGTTCAATATTACTGTTTTGAATATGCTTTTTTCGATGTGACAGCATTTTATAACATACCAAACCAAATATGTACATGTGTCAAAACTATTTTTCGAAACATGTAATTTGATCTATATTAATGTGGTATATTATTGAGATCCTAAGTAGACACTCCAATTCGAGTATCGAGTACTCGATACTCGAGTATACTCGTCCATTTTTCAATTATTCGATTCTCGAGTATTTTGTAAAATACTCGAGTAATACTCGTTTTAGTAAAAATCGATGAGAGTTTTTTCTACTGCAGGAATTATAAAAACAAAACTTCGAACCAATTTAAAATTTGTGACGTTTAATTCTCTATTATTGTAGAAATATATGTTGAATAAATTGAAGCAAATGTTTTAATCAAATTGAATATGCTTCTTTATTTATGTATCATCTTTTAATATATACAAATTCGAATTGATAATACATATTTTGGTACATCTGAACTACACGAGTATACTCGAATACACGAGTATTTTAAAAATGTACTACTCGATATTCGAGTAGTTGAGATGTCGAGTAATTGGAGTCTCTAGTTTCAAGCACGCGCTTATTTCGCTTATAGTGTAATCTGCCACTGCCGATAAGGTATGGACAATAATAATGTATACTTCTTTATTCTATAATGGCACTATTTTTATACGTATCTCAATTATGTAATGGTTTATAAGAGCGAAAGTTTTTCTGTCTTGAAAATTAGCCTTGAAGTGCACTGACACCCAAACAAATATCTTGACAATAAAAATCCGAAAAAGGCGTCTTCCATTTAAAAAAAATCAAATTTGGCAACGCTCACACAATAAATAATAAATGCTTCTCAAACGCGTTAATAATAAACATTTCTAAAAATTCATTTTAAGATAAAATATGCACATTTTTAAGAGTTCTAAATTAAGCATTCTGTTATTTTAAGTAAGTAACGCAGTAACAAAAGAGAACTTGTAGCGAGTAGATTTAATTTTGCAATCATATAAACATGTATTTCCGCCATTAGCTGTCATCAAACACCACCTCTAATGATTTGATTATATTAAATATCGATGCGATAATCGTGACACACCCACACTATTAAAATAATCCGATTATGATATCAGTTTCTCGTGATTATTATAAACATTTATATAATTGTGGATTTCGACTGAAGGTGCTTGATGGGATTTTCATATAATTTTTTTATCGCTTGAGTTTTTATTTATTTTACCCGGGTTTCGTATTTCGATATCTGCGGGCATCAAGTGAACGAATGAACAGTTTTCTCAGTTCCAGTTTTTAATCAACCCATTTTTTTACCAGTACAATAACAATGTTATAAGCAGAGACGGTCGTGAATAAGACATCTGGAAGTGCTGTGGTTGATTAAAAATTAAAAAGCGTTTATTTGGATTATATTTTACTATAAACATCAAACTTATTAAAATTAAATATTACATTGATTGAATAAATTATTAAAGCTTTGCATTTCTTTCCTTAAGTAAAGAGTACACTTTTTGATAAGAACAAAATTAGAAGAAATAAAACTCGCTTCCGTACGGACGCAACACTGCTGGAGAGTACAGTTCCAAACCATGATTTTATCTGCGAAATTTTTCATTTCACAGTATTTATAATTCTTTTTTCAAATTCATCTGACGTAATCTGCGATTTTCTAATGTCATGAATAACGTCAAATTTCCAATGTTGTCATTTAAAAATCAGTTGATTACAAACATATACGGTACGATAGTTTATAACTTTTCCTTAATATTAATCCAAAGTTATGAAAGGACGATAAATTAAGGTTTATTATCTATGATTTTTATTATATCACGATAATATAAAGCTGCCATTTCCAAAACTCGTAAAAGTTGTCACGCCTGTAGATGACAAGACAGTTAATACATTTACGCACAAGAGGTTTGGCAATATAGCGAGAATCTTAAGAGATATAAAAAGCCTCAGTGACGTATATTTTTCCTCATAAATGCAACGATGTATGACTAACACAAGAGATCTTCGAAATTTTACGTAACGTATCTTAGCAATTATAATTGGTTGTTCGTGATTCCTCAATTTCGGAGTATACCTAGTCTGTTCATAATCATGCTATATTTAAACCTACGTTTAAAAGACGTCAACATCATTTGAATATAGAACGACTAAGATAACAATCATTTTACGAAATATTTTAGTATTGCTGAATCTTCTGTGAGTGAATAAGTCTTATCACTTTAATGATGTTAACTGTATTTTTTTGGTGGAAAGGCCTTACATTTAATAAATAAGATAAATGAAATTTTTATTTTTGCATAAAATATGTCTAACTAGTATTGGAACCCGGCTTCGCTCGGACCAGTTTGGGGTTATGTTCAGCTCGGCGCGTAAATTCAGACGGGCCAAGTTGAAACAACTTTTTTCAAAAGTCTAGGTCAATTAAAATGAAATTAAAATGAACATTTCAGACTGGCATTGACATTTCACACCCCTTTTCATATATTGATAGCCCCATTCTCGCCCATTAAAATGTCCAAATTCAAGGAAAAAATCTAATTTGCTGTCAAAGAAATGTCAAATAATACCTTCACGTAAATAAAAACATTATTATATTAATAAAAGCCGGGAAAAGTTCAGTAGAAGACTAATTTATAACATTTTGACTAAATGTCTTCGCCGATAAAAAAATCAAACATATTTTCTTTCATATTCGTTTTTATGGCAACTTAATGACCAACAATGCAAAAGGGAATTACAGACCCACAGACATACATACGCCGTTTCGGTTTTATATATGTACTACTCGATACTCGAGTAATTGGAGTCTCTACACACACATCGATAACGAAACAAATTTACCGTCGAAACTTTCGCGAGCGAAATCAATTCGTTTGTTTGAACTTGCAACAACAATGCAAAAGGGAATTACAGACATACATCCCCCGTTTCGGTTTTATATATAAGATTTGGCTATTGGCCGTATTGGTAGGGTTGATATTTAATTGAATACAGATAAATAGGAAAATTAGGCAAAAAAAAGTGACGATATTAAACTTGTTTTTCGGAGTCGGAGTCGTGGTTTTGGTAAATGCTGGAGTCGTAGCCGAACTTTTTTTTACCAAATCCACAGCCCTGGCTACTATGCCTTCCCAATTGACGACTCCCGGCTTCGAGACCGCTGGTCTAAACAGTTTAAATTATAATCAATTCCGATGAGCCTATTTTATTTATAGGGATATCCCACTTTACCTCCCGTTATAAAAAAATCACAACGTTCGATATATAATCAATCAATTCACTTTATTTTTGACGGGCCTGTAAACAAGCGGTGAATATTCTTGGAGCTTTGTCAACGAAGTGTCCCAGAGTTATTATTTTTGGATTAAAATAACGATTTTATCAGAATAAAAGGCAAACGTTTTCAAAATGCAAACTGAGGGGCTTTTTTCTCATAAAATTCAAAAAAATCCCGGTCAAATATTGCATCACTTATCAGATAAAGAGATTAAGAAAATATAAAAGAAGTCGTCAGAGTCACAAGTTATGGTATGTGCATATATATGTCAAATATTATTATAATTTATAGCATGCGCTGAAGAACATTCCAGAATATGACGTTTTGCTGACATCAGAATAAATGCGAATTATATTCATTCCTATGAATGAATAATGATGCACCCAGAAATGGTTTGTTGCTTAAAATTAGAATAAAATATTATCTCCCACGATAGCGACGCCGCGTCCGAGACTGTGGTGACCTTGTGTAGATTGAAATCCTTTTTGTTATTAGAGTGGATATTTGTGACAAGAAAAAAAGCCTATATATGTATCTATGAAATCTATCCTCCGTTTGCTTTACAGCTGAGTTGTGAAGGACTAAGCTCCGACTAAATGTAGCAATATATGTACATATATATGCGTCAAGCGAGTGCAAGTCGATAAATGCATTCGTCAATATTTTCTCAGGAGATTGATCGAATAAAATGTCAATATCCAAATGTTGCGTGTGGCGTAGTAAATACTGACGTGATGTCACAAAAAACATTGTTTCTGCCTACTGATCCAACTCTGCTT
This sequence comes from Himalopsyche kuldschensis, assembly GCA_028554975.1. Taxonomy (NCBI): domain Eukaryota; kingdom Metazoa; phylum Arthropoda; class Insecta; order Trichoptera; family Rhyacophilidae; genus Himalopsyche; species Himalopsyche kuldschensis. The sequence continues at coordinate 18,060,937 of JAHFWI010000010.1, read as the reverse complement.
GGAAAATTGCAGAATATGCACCTTTTGCGTCATCTGAAGATTCTGAAAAAATATTGTTATAATTTTAATTTTGGCACCGTCCGCTTAGCATGTGTGAATCATCGCTTCCTTTTATATTTGTACAGAAACACGCAAGGAATGTCAAATAAGAAATTTGGTTTTTTATTTTGATATTGCTTATTGTTTGAATATAAATGGGAGATCAGTGCACTTGTGCGCCATTACTGTTTGTGACGTACTGACAAAAAAGCGTTTAAAGCAAAATGTTTGTGAGCTGCCACCATTAAATAACGAAGTCATTAAGGCTAATTAGATTCATATTTGATTGCTGTAAACCAATTATAACGTTAATCATCATCACTCCGTAATTCGTATACATATAGCAAATGACAATTTTATATTATATAATAACTAATGGAAAAATAAATGTTTATTTTTTGAGTATCTAAGTATGCTTACTACGGTGAATCTTAATTATTCTTGTAATGTGACACAGCTCACGAAATAGGCCCATGCTTTGGTATATAAATATATCTTAGTATGAGGTGTTATATTGCAAATGTTGTTAATGTGCTATAAATTAAGACCAAGACTCCGACTCCGACTCCGACTCCGACTCCAACATTGACCAAAAACACTACTCCTACACTACTACTCCGCCAAAAAGGTTAATATCGTCTTTTTTCCCCTAATTTTCCTGTTTATGTGTATACAATTAAATACCAATCCGCCAATAGCCAAATTTGATTATATGCAAAAATAAAAAGTTCAAGCTTTTCAAAATTTCCGGCTACGAGTACGACTACGGCCAAAACGCCGCGACGACTCTGACTCCGGCCAAAAATCCCCGACTACACGACTCCAACTCCACAGCCCTGGCTAAAACACGTTAAGAAGATAGAAGGCATCTGCGTGTGCACTTTGTATTAAAAATTAGAGAAATATTGGAAGGAAAAAGATTAAAAAGGGGTAAAATGGTCATGTACACTCAGGAAGGCTTTTTTCTGTGATCTCAATATTATTTTTTGTTTAATATAAATATAATATATGAGAGTTAACTCTTAGCACTCGACATTGAAAATCTTAGTTGGAGAGTTATTTTTTATTAATTTTAACTTATGTTTATTTCAAAACCCCTATTTATTGGATTGTCTGCCAAAGTGAATATGTTTGTAACATGTCATATTGTGGTATATTTGTCGGTATTGCTTTTTACCACCCTAACAAATACGCAAACAATGTGATATAAATCAATTTCACAAATCTTTTGCGGTGCTGCTGGAAGGAAAAAAAATATATTGAGGAGTGCAAAAGGTTAATGACTAATATTTTTACCTGACTTTTTCACAACGTTTTTGCTATGCTGTGGCACCAATCACCATCACAACCGAGTTATCAATACTCTTTGTAGGCGTCGATCTACGTCAAGCATAAAACCATACAGAATTGAGTTTCACAAATAAAAAAATCTGTTGTACGTTCTTTCGTTTAATGTTTTATCTTTTCGGTATATAAATGTAGGTGTGTAATTGACGTTAGTGCGTCACACATCCGCAGTGCGGCGACCTTGTTAAATTGGACATGCATGGTTTGGATCTTGGACGCAGAGCTCGAGCGACAAAAGACTACAACTCACTTCAATATCATGATAATATGTACATTAATGAGAACGCTTCACACATTTTTTGTCATTTGAACGTTTACTGTGTGGACTTTAATTATTATGTCTAATTATAAGTGTTGTCAGTTGGTAAACATAATGAATATAAGCAGCATAAAACAAATAACGGATAAGAACAATCAAAAAGTTTTTTAAAATACTTTTAAAAAATGGCATCGTTTGAATTTTGTACTTTTTTATGAGTTTTATCTCTATCGACCAGGGTATAGCCTTTCGGCATCTTCAGGCATTTCAAGTGCACTCATGTACTTGAACTGACGCTTAGTTTTAGTTAACAGTTTGTATTATTTATATATGTTACAGTGAAACTGTATTGTCAGTGAAAATATATTCTTCTCCAAGCTGTCATTGAAATTAAATTTGAACGCCCTATCTTCAGCCCTATGTTTGCCTGTGTTTTTCTTTGGTTTTCTTTTTATGAAAGGGACTACTTGCTGATTTTGTTTCATTGAAGCAAACCAAAATTTTACGCCGGCAAATCATCGACTTGGGCCAATAATTTCAATCATCGTGACCAGTGAAATCATTTTGTCATACAAATCTTTTACTTGATATATTTTCACTGAGAATACAGTTTCACTGTAACATATACAAAAATAAAATCACTAGTTTTATTGTTTTTTTACGAAATCTATATGAATTAGCGAAAATTTTGCTGTTAATGTTAGTTTCATTCAAAAATGTGTTTGAATTTATAATTTATAATATTAATATATATGGGGTATAACAATGGTGAGTTTGGAAGATTGAGTTGTTCATTTAAAATTGGCAGACTATTAAGCTGAGCCCTATTTAGTTTCCCAATATTAAATGAACAACTCAATCTTCCAATCTCACCTTTTTTTGGCATGCCTTCCACTTAATAAAATATTTGTAATTTTATGGGACAAGAATGATATCTAATTTTGAAATCTGAAATTTCGAATAATTTTTTATATCATTCGTAAAAGAGGGCCTCCAAAATTATAAGTGCTTAATCCGACCCTGAATGCTGCAGTTTCACTCTCTTGAAGTTCGAAAATAGTTGTCGATTTTAAAAGCATTTTCTAATGCAAAACAACATACCATCGGCAATAGTTTTATCCCTGTCCTTAATTTTCAAACGTTATCTTCAATATTGCAATGTTATTTTTGAGATGTGACATGAATTATTCAATGTTTTCAATCCCACTAATAATTTGCCTTGATATTTTCATTAAGATGCAAGATGAGATGCCGCCGAAGATGAAATATTATGCAAATGCCATAAATTTGTTATTGTCTGCGTGCACAATAACGCGAGAATTTTCTATGGCGTATGATTCTGGGTTGATCAAAAAACACAACACATTTGGTTAAATGAGGAAAAAGTCGACACTAAATACTCTTGTTACTCAAGTAAGGAAAGGAAAACCTCAGGAAAACTCGTTACAAAATTAAAAATAATGATATTGACTGATTCATTGCTATAAAAGTAATGCTGTCAATTTGTCAGATGATTTTTAATTTCGAATCACTGAAAAATATACCAAAGTTAAAAATATTTTTTATAGAACAGACATCATGGACCTCAATACAAATCTAAAATGTTGTTCAAGTTAAAACCTCGAATTATATCGACCTTGACAGGACTTGTACCAAAAATCTTCTGATTGCTACGTGGAGTTGTTACCGTTAGGCTACAGTGTTTCACACTACTTGGGAGTAAATATACCATATATTGATTGAGTAGGCATTTACTTGGTAGAACTCCATTATAATACGGTAAGAAAAATTACAATGTAATTTATGTAGAACTAAAATACATTGTAATTTTTCTTACCGTATTAAATATACCATTGTATCTATTTGACTCCGAAATATCATTATGTATGTAATCTTATATATGTATAAAACCGAAACGGCGTATGTATGTATGTGGGTCTGTAATTCCCTTTTGCATTATTGTGGCAAGTTGCCATAAAAACGAATATAAAAGAAAATATGTTTGAATTTTTATCGGCGAAGACATTTAGTCAAAATGTAATAAATTAGTCTTCTACAGAACTTTTCCCGGCTTTTATTAATATAATAATGTTTATTATTTACGTGAAGGTATTATTTGACATTTCTTTGACAGCAAATTAGATTTTTTCCTTGAATTTGGACATTTTAATTGGCGAGAATGGGGCTGTCATCAAATTAAATAAAGTTTGTGATTTTATTTTAACTCTATTTCGGATGTTAGATTTTGTGATATAATTATGTCGAATGATATAACATTAAATAATTATTGGTCGCTTAGTCCGAGCGACGCCGGGTAGCAATACTAGTTAGTTATAATATTTGAATGCATGAAATCTAAAGATGATATTATTTGTGATATTTAAGTATAACGGTGTCAAATTACTCATCTAATGAATAACAAGTTCTAAAGCAGTGGTTCTCATGTGCGGTCTCAGTGGCCACCAGAAGATATTGCTGCCGCCACTAAAAGGTTCAGACAAAATATTGATTATAAAAAAAATGTTTTTTTAAAAGATTATTAGAAAAAAATACTCTGTAAATGCAATATTTCGTATTCATTGTAAATTACTATATTCATAAATGAGAATAGGTGGAATTAGATGTGAGAAAAGTATTTAATGCAGTTAATACATGTAGTAAACTGTCATAGCAGAATTTTTTGCGGCCACCAGACATTTCTTAGGACCGCATATATTTACAATGCGGCCACAGCATTATTTAACGTGAGAACCACTGTTCTAAAGTTTATTTTTTAACGTTTTTTAATGATTGCATACTTGGTATTGTATGATAAGAACAATCATATAAGAAGGCACAAATAAAACGTTTGCAAAACACACAAATCTTTTTATCATTTATGAAAAACATTTATTTGCATGGCTAAGCGTTTTGAATCTGTGCAACTGTCGTTAAACTGACGAGATTTGTCAGTCGGTAAGGTAAAGCAATATACCTCGCCTATTTCATGAGCACGGTGTGTTAAAATTTTGCAAAAATATTTCGAGCTAACGTTGGCACCCGAGGGCACGGGGTTGGGAACTTCTTAATAATTAAGCAATCCAACTGACAAAACTATTCCAAAAATTAGTGAGTGGAAATAAAACTAGATAACAAATTAATTGCCGGTATCAATGTGGCAATTTCTTCAGCAGACCGCAAGAATTTTTTAGATTGCACTATTACCCAAGAAATTAATAGAATCTATCCAGGTTTTTTCAAATGCATCGAGTGGGTAAGTCCACAAAGCGAACGAGGAAAAAGTTACATCTTCTTGTTATATTAGTAACTTAATTTTGGATTTTACGAAATATATAAATCAGCTACATCAGGCAAGTCCAAACCTTGGCCCGCGGGCCACATGTGGTCCTTTCGAGGTTTTCAGTTAAGAGAAATAAAACTGTAGATAAGCTTAATGTTTGGTACACCACTGTCGTATATAATTGCCTGAAGGGAAATCAGTTGTGTGTGATAAAATTGGTATCGAGGTGTAGAAGCAGTGTTCGTCAACATTTTTACATTCACGGACCGGTGGGAAAATATTGCACGGCCGGCTTACACACATGTTTAAAGTCAATTGACGATTAATGACTCTTTTTGAATTTGAATTTCTGACTTCCGTCAAAGGTGACGCAACGGAACCCATTGCAAGACAAGAATTGACAGTACATGTTTGTTTCGGAAAATTAATTCAAAAAGTGACAGTTGAAACGTTAATTTTAGATAGAATTTTATAAATTAAAGCTAGCAAAATTACATCTTCGGTAAGTGCTAAATCTGTTCGAAAAATTAAAGTTTTTGCGAACCAGCAATTAGCTCTTGCGGAACGGTGCCGGTCCACAGATCGCTGGTTGAACAACACTGATGTAAAGTGTATCATAATATTATCAGCAATAAAAAGGGTTAACATTTTAAATTTTATTTGATATGGGAGTGGACAGTGGGCTGGGAATTAATGATCAATAAATAAATAAAAACAAGAACTTAATTAAAGCCCGGAAGGTAATAAATGCATCATAATCAGTATTGTGCGCTCATTTTGTTCATTTCTTACCTCGGCAATACGCAACTACATTGAAATAACCAGCAAGGCTGCGTTATAATTAACAATCTTCCATATTTATAGATGATCACAATAAAACATTTCCTATTTATGTTATTCTAAAGACGGCCAGTCGTTTGCTTGCGTTCGTACCGCGAACCCGAATAGAGGCTGTCGCAATAGAGTTTCTTGGAGCTTTTTTTCCGGTTTTTTAGAAGTCTAATCGCCGAATTGTAAAGTGTGGGCGAGAGACGTCATCACCGGATAGTTCTCCTAACCAGTTTCACAGTGATAAAATAACGAACCCGTTGCCTCGAAGGTAGACTAATCCATAGTGCATACATAAGTGACATGCGGATAAACTTGTTTATGAAAACGATATTTGCATGCAGTATGCAAGAAGTTTATCACTTTAACCTAGATTTCGATTTGCCGTAGTCGTTAACATTCAAACTGCCAAATCTCTACGCCCAATTCAATCAATTGAAACGGTGAAATCCAATATATTGATTGACATAACGTACATGCGAATATTTACTTACCATCCAACATACAATTAATATTAAATATTGGCTTCTAGGGGTAAAAAGAAAACGAAACTCGTTTTTTAGTTATAAATGCCATTAGATACAAAATAATATGTTACGTTATGTGTCAAAGAGCCATACCATCATAAGAAGTGGATACGAAGACAGATGAATACATATTTGGTGGCGTAATAACACTTGGGGGGCCCCAAGTGTAATCTAATTTTAGAGCCCCCCTTTTTCAAATGATAAAAAAGCGTCGCAAAATTTAATCAAGATTAAATAATGATGCTTTCATTTCGAGTCGTTTCTCCAAATTATAATTTCCTCTTTTATCGTATGTGTTCGAGAGTATGCATTGAAAACTGTACGGTATTCCCCGCAGCTCACAAGAAACAATTCATAACGACACACACCGTACTTTATGATTTATGACCCATCGGTTATTCAATATTACTTCCATTTAAAATGAGTTTTTTTGTGTGACATCATAATATATTCTAAACGAAATACATTGCCAATAATATGTTTCACTTTTTTAAACATATTATGTGGGCTATATTAATGTAAGCTATTTTGAGGCCCCCAAGATTTGGAGGCCCTAATCGTGCGTCTCTTGCGCTTATGGGGTTATCCGCTAATATACATAAACCGCATCAGAAAAATAGTCGCCTTAATCAAATTTATCGCTGATTTCTACAAAAATCCTTTTTTCAAGAAGAAAGACTAATGACAGAAAGACCATTTTTTTTTTATAGAGACAGTGTATATGTATACGTAAAGTGACCATACGTCCCGTTTTGAACAGGACCGTCCCGTTTTTAGGTAGCCTGTCCCGTTGTCCCCAAGTACAGCTTCGGGACGTCGAAATGTCCCGTTTTCAAAAAGAAGGCAACAATTTTAAAAAAAAAGTGCAATAATCGACTTTCGTAATAATAATTTGAACCATAAAAACTTTACAGTAATCATTGAATACATTGTATACTTGCCCGGAACAAATGGACCCGAAGAAAGAGTCTTTTCACATATGAATAAGTTGTGGACGACAGAAAAAACACAATTATAAGTCGGAGTACTTAAAGCGATGTTGTTAGTTAAAATAATTTTTAAAAAAACCTGTCAAAAATTCTATTCTTATTTAAAAGCAAACCCAGTTATACTTGAGAAAATTTGTTCATCAGAAAAATATAAAACAACATAATTTTTTTCATATTTACATTATTTATTCCTGTTATTTTCTTTATCAACATTCCTTTCCTTTTTATTAATACATAAAAACTATGAAAAAATACGTGTTTTCTTGAATATACATACTATTACGTAAAAATTGGTAGATGTCCCGTTTTGAGGACAAAAATAAATGGTCACATTATGTATACGTCACTAGCTATGGCGAAAGAAAAATATCGTTAGAATTCTTACAGGAAGATTTTGTATATATTTTGCAATATTTGTGACGGTATTCGTGACGTTCATACGCGGCGGCCATCAGTGGCTTTACGGTACAGAAGTGTATTTAAAATCACTTTCTTATTCATAGTTCCACGAAAGAATAAATTACTATGTTAAAATTAACAAATCAATCAGAAAGCCAAAGCATCGCCGTTAAGGATAATCAAAAGATAATTTGTATCTGTTAAAAAATAGGTTACATTGATTAATGTAACCTGTTTTTGGCTCTCCTGAAAATTAGAAAAAACTCAGTTTGGTTTCTATATCTCCGTTGGGATTTTCATCCTATGAGTTATATCCATATTATTATCACTCTTTCCAACATTAAACACTTGTGAAGCCCAAGAGAGATGACGATCAGCGTTCATAGCCCACGGTATTTCTGAGCGTTAAAGAAACTTTTTTTTTTAAATATAGTATGAATATTCTGCTCAGTTAAAAGTTCGATTAATTGCCGGATAAGGTCAAATTAACTTTACATTTATAAAAGGTATCGTTTATTTGACCGTGTTTCCTTCCATTTACTTTAATGGCGATGCAATTAATTAAGCTGAAAGCTTTATCTGTTTTATTTTAATGACAATTAAAAATAAATTAGACAAACAGTTAATTAATTAAGAATTGTTTAACAAAAAATGTCATATTACATTATATTACATTTAGAAAATGTATTCTTACATATTTTTTTAAAAGAAAAACAATATTGGTATAACAGCTAATGCCAATGCGCCAAATATTTTAAATTAAAAAAGTCATCCGAGATATACTCGATGAGAAATTTTATAAATCGGTCAAGAACAACTCAACTAAAAATGACATAAATACATCCATGCCCAAGATCTCTTATTCAATTGAAAAAAAATGACGTTAACTGGACTTGAGCCTAGACTCACCTGATTGCTAGGGCAAACCTCTTGTCACTAGACCACAGAGATGACAGCGTATATTAATATATGATCTTAAAAGAAATATATTGTTTGTACTTATCTTCCACAATTAATTTATTAAGACCAGGACCAGTTTCGCGATCGCGTACATTTTCAGGAATATAAATTTTATCAGTTGAAAATGATCACGATGCGCGAAACCGGTCCTAGTCTCAATAAATTAATTGTGAAAGGAATTCAAAAAAACCATTTATTTTGGTTGTAATCACAGTTTGTTGCAATTGTTCTCCATTTGTAAAATACGATAAGGATTTATTTGGCTCATGTTTGAGCTTAGATTTTTTTAACTGAAATTGTTGAATGTACGATACCAGTAGAGTCTCCAATGCGAGTATCGAGTACTCGATACTCGAGTATACTCGTCCATTTTTCAAGTACTCGATACTCGAGTATTTTGAAAAATACTCGAGTAATACTCGTTTTAGTAATAATCGTCGAAGTTTTTTCTACTGCGAGAATTATAAAGAAAAACATCAAACCAATTTAAGATTTGAGTCGTTTAATTCTCTATTATTGTTGAAATATATGTTGTATAAATGGAAATAAATGTATTAGTAATATTCAATAAGTTTCTTTAATTATTTGTCATTTATAAATATACACAAATTAGAATTAAAAATATATATTTTGGTACATCTGAAACTACTCGAGTATACTCGAGTACTCGAGTAATTTGAAATTTTACTACTCGATACTCGAGTAGTTGAGAAGTAGAGTAATTGGAGTCTCTAAATACTAGTCATAATCATATTAAACATGTGTTTTTTTCATCTGAATAGATACATTAAGAATAACGAAACAGTTAGTACCACATTATCATTCAAGAGACTTTTTATAAGTATACCGTTATTTATTACATTGCGTTATTTTATGATTATTGGCAACATGTAATGTGTACAATAACGGATAGAGTCGAAACATAATTAATTTGTTTTAAATTATAGTAAATTATACTCAATGCCTTATAAAATACAGTTTAATTAAAATTACGTAATTTGTCATTGAAAAATACATTTTATAACTGTAAAATACCTTGTAGTTATGGCAAAATAGTATTTAAACAATCCTAAATTTCAAAGCGTAATCACAGACATAATTATAGCCGAAAATCATTAAATGTTCACTTAAAAATATAATTACTCAAAATATTTTAATTTTAAGCCAAACGAAATTAAGTTATTGTACTTTGTACAAAATATTCATCATCGAAAGGTACTGCTAGAAAACAGTCCAATCTTCGTATATATTATATGAAAATTGTAATATCTCTTTGATTATAAAAGCGTTCGATATAAACAACTCTTTGACAGCATGTATCAACATGCTGTCAAAAAAGTCAACTCATTTAATTTATTTCTTATCGAAGTTCCGATTAAAGTTTAATTGCATAACTTTAAATCAAACTCGGTATTATTTTAAAATAAAATATATGGATTTTGCTTGGAGAAATAATAGTGTAACACGTACCGTAAGTACCGTACAGTGCCGGGGTGAATAGAGACACTTTTTACCCTTCACGTCTATGTATCTTCATACCTGCGTCACATAAATCAAATATTAATGGCTTGAAACATGTTTCTGTGGTCCTACTACACATTCATGACAATATTTTTCAAATATTCACTATCGTTATTAAGACACAGTCAATTTTGTTCGATGTCTCTATTTACATTGAATTGGGGTAAATAGAGACGAGAGAGGGTACATAGAGATTCGGCAGTTGAATAGAGACAAAAATACAGATTGTAATGATTGGAATATATGAACTTCTATTCTATACGAGTCTTTTTCTATTCCGTTTTACAATACTTATTGAGCAAAAAAACATGATTTAATTTAATTTTCGTGCAATAAAAGATAAGTTTATAAGGGGTGAAAAAGTAAGGATGCACAAGCATCGAACTTAAGGACCGTTTTTTCAATTTTGGCCAATCATATAGTTGGTATGGTTTTGTCATTTGAGAGATTATAGTCAGTGTGAAGAATTATATATAAATAGTAAAAAATACATTGGATACTTAGTAAAGTTGTGCTAAAGTTCAATCCTTGTTTTTGTCTCTATTCACTCCGCAGTCTCTATTCACCACGTTTTACGGTACATCAAGTACTGTGTAAATAAGAGGACATGTATATCTTATTTGAAAATAGCACTCCATGATGAATTGTTAATTTTTCGTGTAACATAGGTAGGTGTTTGTAAATAAAGCAAATATTTGAAGTACAGTTATGGTAAATCCAAGCCAGTCAATTGGTAGATGCACCGAAAAAAACCCGGCATTACGTTCACGTCGAATATTCGCCGGTACACAAGCATGACCTCAGGAATCAGAATGTTTTCATCGGTTAGTTGGACTGTCAAAAGCGGCTAGAGTGTTCAGTCTATCGAGATCTTCCGTCGAGTCATAATATCCCGCCATTATTGTGAATTCGTTCTAAACATATATTATTAACACACACAGTATAACAATCGCTTCATATACTCACTTTCCGTCAAGTTGGCAGCGAAATATTCACAGAGCCAAGTGTTAAGATGTGATACAGTGAAACAAATCTACGTTTAAAAATAGCGTGCATTTGTTTTGATAATTATATCACCGTGTAAATATTGTTTGAATTTAGAAGCGAAAAATTTGTAAGAAAGTGTGTGACAGTTCAGTTGGATTTTCGACAGTGACGCTTGCGCAGTTCTTACTTCACGATGGACGAAGAATCGATGTGGAAAGGATTCTACGAGAAAATTCAGAAGCAGAAATCTGTAGAGCAAGTCGATCATGAAACTAGGTACGTAGTGATTATTTTGCAGCGTTCCTATGTCCAAATTCAGGAATGACTAATAGAAATATTACTGTTTGAATAAATCAATATCGCCATGCAATAACGATAACTTGAGAACGATTTGTTTTGGTAAATATGAGCCAATGTGTTTCTGATCACGTCTAAAAGTAGACAACTTTATTTGTACTTACGTGTTTATTAGAATACATTTTCCCATTTGGACAGCTTACATAAATATTCGTTATTTAATGTTTTTTGTCATCTCCACATACGTATAATTATTATATTAACGGAACTGTTGAAATTACTGTTATAAAATATGCAAACAAATCATTTGTTTGCAGATAGATACTACCAACTAAAAAATAATAACTATATCGCCGTATTTCTGGCAAAAAAATGTTTGTCAATATTAGTTTTGAGAAAATCGCTGTTGATTTGTTTATTATTTCACAGAAGCGTTGTACAAATATCGCGAAGAATAATATGTTTTGAGCAATGAATAAAAAATGTACTGTAAGAACCAATTTATTTTTCATTTAAAAGAGAATTGATTTAATTTTTTTACTGTTTATCAGTTGATATGGCGACATGGTTTATATACGATACATACATACGATATAATTTATGTGCCAGAACGAGATGGTTGATATTTGAATAGTGTTATATGTTAACAATAAAGATTTTAGAAAGGGTACAAAAATTGCCTCTGATGTATGTATGTTTGTATACTCACCAGAAAAGTTAATTTTAAGTGGAAACGTCACGTTATAAAAATGTATTAATTGTGTAGTTTTATTATATTTAATTCGAATGAAGGCATGAGAAATCAAAAGCTGTGTTATATGTTTATTAATTCACCGAAAGAATCCGGGATGTAACGATTAATTGACAAATACTCGGTCATTTGGTTGATTATACGATCATTCATGTTTATTTTTAAATATTTAGATGAATACCAAGACTTGTATAAATATATTTAGAATGTATGTTTAACCGAAAAGACTAAAGTGCTTAGACGGTGGTATGTGTTTTATCAAACTAAATAGTTTTGTAGGCCTTTGATTGGCATACTTGTTGGGAGAGTAAAGTTCATCAAGAAAACGGCTATTAAAAATAATTAATATGCAGCTGATTCATCGCAAATGGTCGTTAAACACTAAGCATAAACAATCAATCATTGATAATAATTTGATGTTATACAATATAAAACACACAAGAGAAGAGTTTTATTTATATATGCCACGACAAGGGTTTCCAATCCTGGACCAAAATTTTGATCCCGAGACTGGTCCCAGGATTTGGACTATTTTTATAATGTTCAATGATTTTCATATTAGCCATCTTAATTTGTCATAAAAATAGTTAAAATTAATAACATCACTGTATTATCAAAATTATATTTCGTTTCTTTATCCACTATTTAAGAGCAATAATAGTTTTTTGAAATGAATATTTTATGTATGAGAGTATCGGTCTCGTTTGATCTGAAAACTAATTGTAATTAAAAATATGTATGGTTATACACATAACATAGAGAGCAGCATTTCAAAAAAAAATCACAATGTTAAAATGAGGGCACAGTAATGGAAAAAATAATATTTTTATCGATGACAAATCCATTACCATACACCCTATTGTAACGATCAATTTTAGAATTGTATGTATTTGGCACTCATCTGCTCTAGTTTTGTTACTTGATATTTTTCTAAATTCACTTCCAAACAATGTTTAATATTCGATGCCGTCATTAATGCGCAGCGCAAATAATTTATTTTTCACGAGCATCCGGTGTTCTAAAGATGACACGTTCAAGTACACGTAATATTATGATTTTTTTTCATAATAAATCTTATATGCTTGATAGATAAATCAATCCCGAAAATTATGTTTTCTAATCCTGCGATTCATCTGGCATCCCAGGACTGGAAATTCTAACCACGACTCCATAGACTATATTCATATATTTATTATTTTATTCTCACGAACTGAAAGACAATAGTGGGAAATTAATTTAACTTTCATTGATTGTGTGTTCATTATAAGTTTCAATTGGATACTATCTTATTTCGTGATATCTATGCCCTTCTTTATATGCAAAGCAAGGTTAGTTAGATGTTAAATGCTTAATTAGAAAACAAAAAGTTGAACACCGACGTGTTGTTGTCCTTATAACATTTTATCACGTTTCATTATGACAAATTTAGATACTTAGTATTTTATTTACAGCCGTATATAAAACATTAATTTCATTTTTAGAAGAATCTTAATGCTTCTATTCAAATCTATCTAAGAAGATCCTCGAATTTTTTGTATACCTATATGTATATTATATTGACTGGGTCGAATAAAAACAAGTTGTTGCTTATTAGCATACTAAAATAGTAGTCGTAAATATTTATGTCAACACCGAAGAATATCTGAATTATAAATTATATAAATATACTAGTATTGCTACCCGGCGTCGCTCGGACTAAGCGACCAATTAATTTAATGTTATATCATTCGACATAATTATATCACAAAATCTAACATCCAAAATAGAGTTAAAATAAAATCACAAACTTTATTTAATTTGATGACAGCCCCCATTCTCGCCCATTAAAATGTCCAAATTTAAGGAAAAAATCTAATTTGCTGTCAAATAAATGTCAAATAATACCTTCACTTAAATAATAAACATTATTGTATTAATAAAAGCCGGGAATAGTTTAGTAGAAGACTAATTTATTACATTTTGACTAAATGTCTTCGCCGATAAAAATTCAAACATATTTTCTTTCATATTTGTTTTTATGGCAACTTAATGACTAACAATGCAAAAGGGAATTACAGACCCACAGACATACATACGCCGTTTCGGTTTTATATATAAGATTACTGGCCGGTACCCGGCATGCAATGCAATGCCGTTCAAAGATATAAAGTGTTTCGTGTTTTAATTCTGTTTATTGAAGAGCTTTTGGATGTAACATTTTTTCCGTCTGTTGCGTATACGAATAAATCAGAATGTTTTCCAACGCTTGAGCGGGCCACATACAGCTGTCCATGTGGGAAGCATGGATTTTCCAAATTATGTCTACACACTTGTAGCGATTGTCCCTGTGCTTTGTTGATGGTTATTGAAAATGCGAGTCGCACGGAAAACTGCAAACGTTTTTATTCGAATCGCATATCTGTCGGAATTATTGGGATACGTGGCAACAGTACATATTCTCCTTAATTTTTTCCATTTTGAATTTCGATGATATTGTTCATTATCTTTTTCAATGAAAGCCTTGTATTGTTGCAAAGTCGTGGTGGGTTTATATTTCGGATAAGAACGTCAGGTACTTCAATTTTCAATGTTAAAACTTGCGGCGGCATGCATGGCAAATTAATTGATTTTAAGATTTTTTTAAGATTAGAGAAGAAATCTTCTCGAATGTCCGCACAGCAACTCATCAAATTTTTTACGCAATCGTATGAACGGTTTAGATACAAGATTATAAAAATGTTCATCACGTGAAGACATTAGTGCGAAATTTAAGTTTATTTAATATCCCTTGAACGTATTTTAATTTGAAATTATTTGAATAATGCAAAAACTTTTACTCACGCAGAAATCTCCGAACGTTTGTGTTCCTATAGTCATACAGAGTTCAAAAAACCTGTTACTTATTAGCATACTTTACGTAGGCGATATTTGCAGACAAAGCAGAATATGACTGTATGTATTTACTTTCTTTGGTAAGCTGTTAGTATAATATAATAAAAACAACACATTCAACCACCTTTAAACAAAGCTTGTAAATTTTTGGATGTCCACAACAAGATAAAGAATCTGCCACATGTCTTTGCTTGGACAAAAAATGATTCAATTTGTTTAATTCTAGTTTATGGATACAGTGCAACACTCAGTTCAAACAGGATACGGCAAAACGTTAATTGCTAACCTCAATTGAATAATTCTCGCAATTCAGTTTGGATCTATTTGTCGTAATAAAATGTTTACATTAAAATTGTTGTCTTTGTATAAAAAACGTGGTGGATATTGATTAAAAACTTATCCTTATTTTCGTCAGAAATTAAGTCATAGATACTGAGTAAATCAGTATTGAGTTCGTTTGTGCTTATATATATGAAAGCAATAAATAGGCAGTGGAATATCTAAATACCGTTAAAGTACCAGTTGAGAAATGAGTATATGTGACTAATATCTAGATTCTAGTTATAATGTATGATTCAAATTTTATATGACTTTTTTTACATGTAATTTAGATTATTTTTCTTGGATATTTGAAAAGGTTTTGTAAAAATGAGCACTTTGGTATGAATGATAGATTTCACGAATTTTCCTGTGTAAATAATAAAATTCTGAACACTTGTTTGAACAGAAATCGTTTTAGATTATCAATATTAAAAGAAGAATAAAAAAATCATCCATCATAAAAGCCATCCTAAAAAACCATTCATCTTAACGTCGTGTACCATTAGTCCTCCACAGTGATGCACAACCCGCGACCATAAATGACATTTCATACGGCCCAATATGATAAATATCAAACACATTATCTTGTTCAGATTTTTTTTGGGGCTATGGAAGAACAATATAAAATAATAAAATTTTAAATTTGACATACACTAAACATAACAATAATTTAATCACTTTTACCTATGCGACCCTTGAACAATCTGAAATTTGATATGCTGGCCCTGATGTCAAAAAGTTTGTGCATCACTGGTCTACCGAGTCGAATATTTTTCGTACCAAATCCGCTCCCAATGGGGATAAAATGTACTCCTGATGGAGTTTATCTTAAAGGTAGTTTTATAATGAAAGTTGCTTGTCCGTTGCTCAACCTCTCTTTGTCAATCGCTCTCGCTACGTTCCGTTTTAGGATATGATGAGGTGGGAGGGAATGTTGGACAACACAAAAATCCGTGTTTCCGAACAGAGATCAGCAATTTGATTGAAAAATTTAACTGCCCGGATAAGGATTCGAAATTCAAATTCCCAACTAGAACAAAAATATGCAAATGCGGCTACTAAAAATATTGATTCCTTGCGTTGTCTAGGTCAACTTCATACTTCTTTACAGTTACTGAAAAATCAATATGCCCAGTGAGCGAGAATAAGGGTGGAATAACTGTTATGAACTCGTTCAGTATAGTCATATTATAAAATAATATACAAGTAGCTATTTATATTATATAATAATCAATAATGTTTTGATTCATATTCAAATTATTTATAATATTAATCGTCAGTGAGTCAACTATTCACAAATGACATCAGGAATCAAAATAATTTTATGAACCGTTGAATAAAGATATAATTATTTCCATTTACAGTCACATAATTTTTAAAACATGGATATAACATAATTACAGTAAAAACTTTTTTACTAAATTCAGTGGTTCTCAATTTGTATTTCATGTGCTTTTGATTCGTCAGTTATATAATGAATCAAAAATCTTTCTGCTGTACACAATATCAAACTTACATCATGTTTGAAGGTGATAGAGGAAGGAATAATTATTAAAATTGAATCGTTTGATTTTTGTACTTTTCCAAGAGCTTTGTCGCTAACGACCCGGGTTTGCCTTTTGACATCTTCAGGCATTTCAAGTACACGGATATATTTGAACTGAAGTACATCCGTGCACTTGAAATGCATGAAGATGTCGAAAGGCGAAACCCAGGTCATAAGCGACAAAACTGATTGTTAAAATTTGTTATTGTAATTCCATCAAGCACCCTCGAAAGTCGAAATTATTGATGAATAATTATTAGATCTTCCAAATTATTGTCAATTTAAAACGCACAACTCATTCATGAGAGCTTGTATTTTTTTTCAAAATTCGGGAAACGCTGTCCGCACGGTTTGTTTAATTTCTTTTTTTGTATCTGATATGTTAGTTTGCATTTGAATGGTATATTCTTGTTATCTCGCTTAAGTTTGTTTATGTTTATATTTCTGATACAACGCAGTGATAACTGGTTTGGGTTAATATATTGCATAGGATACCAAATGTTGTCTGTTATAATTCCTTTGCAAAATTTAACAATTTTAAAGTCTTCTTATTTCTCAAATTACTTTAGATTGAAATCTGCAATTTTCACTTATTTAATTACTTAAGTAATTTGTATTAGCTCATGCTCACTCTGCCATAATACGTGAGCGCAATATTTAGAAATATTTTGTTGTGTGGATGAAGATAAATATCTTGATTAAATATTGAGAAATGTGCTTTCTATGAAAAAAGTTCAAGCCTATCGGTAATACAGACTGTGATAATATCCATGGATCTAAATGCAGCTTAATAATCTTATATATAAAACCGAAACGGCGTATGTATGTCTGTGGGTCTGTAATTCCCTTTTGCATTGTTGGTCATTAAGTTGCCATAAAAACGAATATGAAAGAAAATATGTTTGAATTTTTATCGGCGAAGACATTTAGTCAAAATGTAATAAATTAGTCTTCTACTGAACATTTTCCGGCTTTTATTATTAATAATAATGTTTATTATTTACGTGAAGGTATTATTTGACAGCAAATTAGGTTTTTTCTTTGAATTTAGACATTTTAATGGGCGATAATGGGGCTGTCATCAAATTAAATAATGTTTGTGATTTTATTTTAACTCTATTATGGATGTTAGATTTTGTGATATAATTATGTCGAATGATATAACATTAAATAATTATTGGTCGCTTAGTCCGAGCGACGCCGGGTAGTAATACTAGTTATCTATAAATTTATTCGTCTATCAAAAACGATTTATTAATGGATTTTTTATGATTCTCTTAAGCGCCATTTGAACGGCGGTCAAGTTATCTATAGTAAGATTAAATTGTTTTTCGTTTGTACCAAATGAAGAAAAAAATCAAGTTCATATTTATTTTAACTTTCGCTTTTAAAAGGTGTCGACATCGAAAGCAGTGTTGTCAAGTTATGACACTTTCACCCAACCTTTAAATAATTTATGTATCAGGAATAAAATTAGAAGGTAGGTAAGCACTCAAGACATGTCAGTGCATTAATTAGTGTCATTGATTAAATATTAATTTGGCCTTTATTATTCAGCAAAGTGAAATGAACATTTTTAGCGAAAGGTTTAATTTCAATTTTTAAATGTGTGTCAGATGTAGGTTTTTTTATTGTTTCTCGGAAAAGACTGATTCGTAATTGAAATCTATGAATCATGATACCATAAATAATAATGAAATATGAAAATTGAATACACGACTTGTTGGTTTATCAGAATAATTTACCTGTAACATTCTGAAAACAAGAATAAGGCTGCGAGCTTTAATCTTTTACCAGCTATAAGAATTCCCCACTTTTTGCCGTGTACGCTACGACTTTTTGAAAAATTATAAAAGGACAATACCTTAAAACTACATACGTTATTTGACGTCTTTGATCGCTTATGAAAGCAATCCCATGTTAATTACCATACCACATGACTTTAATAGCGTATTTAGGATTCTTCGATTAGGGTTGTCACACACAGTTTATAATATTACGTCAATTTTGCACCTGAATTGGCTATCATAAAATGATTTTTTTCTTATGATTGTATGAATTATTTATATTTATTCAATTCCTTTGACACATATATACATGCAAAATAATATTTACGTAAATATTGTGAATATTTTATCGAAAGTTTTGACAGCCCTAATAACCTCTATACACTTTTTGTTGAATATCTTTTAAGAAAACTATTAAAAAGAAAAGCTTATATTCATGTTGTGATCCTTAAGAGATCTCGGATACATATTCGATGTGATAATTTGAGAAATATAATTTTTTGACGCCTTAAAAGTAACTACCCACCGGTCTGTCATTAGCTTTAGAACGGTTAAGTCAGCTAAGCTAAGCTTGTTGGCTCCGTGGTGCAGTGATCAACGTCGTTGGCTTGTCCCGATTGGCTATCATAAAATGATTTTTTGTTGAATGGCTTAATGAATAATTTGTATTTAATCAATTGGTTTGAAACATATATACATGCAAAATAATATTGACGTTAATATTGTGAATATTTTATCAAGAGTTTTGACAGCCCTGATGACCTCTATACACTTTTTGTTGAATATCTTTTAAGAAATCTATAGAAACGAAAACATTTATATTCATTTTGTCAGCCTTAGAAGATAAATATTCGATGTGATAATTTGAGAAATATTATTTTTTGACGCCTTAAACATAGTTGCCCACCGGTGAGTTCTTAGCTGTCAGAGCTTTTTCTTATGCGACACACAGGTGGGTCGTTAGCTTTAGAATGGTTAAAGATTTAGTCGGGATTGTCCAATATGCCGGATGGAAAATTGATCAATCACTATCACACAGGTCAAATCTAACAGTATATGTAATATAATATATGGTTCTTTTGATTAGTTCATTGGTTATTGATTGATAAGTAATTCACGTAGATCATTGCAACAAAGTGATTGTAGACATATTGTTTAATTGATTATTAAAACATATTTATTGGATTAATAATATTATTGACAGCTGTAAATATTACCTTGTACGTTAAAATTTTAATCAATCATTATTACTTATACGCTCATTAATGCCTAGATACTTAAATTATCAAGGATTTTGGTTTCACTCAACTTTTTTTGCGAGCCAAAAGTAAGTTTGACAGTTATCTATTAAACGCCTTTTTTATTTTCACACCACCTTTTTCTAAAGCTAATCTCATTTTTTCGGGGACTTATTTGGGGTCGACTACATAACTTAAAGTTCAAGGATAAATACTTAAAAAAATTTGGACAATTTTTTTAAAAACTTTGTCGATAAAAACTTAAATTATATTTTATAATCTCACTGTTTTATTTGTATAGTTTTGACACGTTAAGCGTTGGTTCTTATATTCAAATACGTTTGATATCGTTTTCTTCTTGGTATTGTGTAACAGTCAATATTCGATTGCGGCTTTTCTTAAATGTTTGAACAATCTTACTGCCCGAATTATATTGCGGGAGATTTGAACTAAGAGGTCGCTCGCTTGGCAGACTCCATATACCCTGACATCCTTGAGACATTAAGCTTGCATTCTCCCAGCTTCTACCTACGTGGTCGTAGCCAAGGTCACGTAGCTCTTTTGAGTCGTCAGTCGCAAGGGCTGTTCGGCTGATGAATGCACTGCTTGTTGATGTGGACATCTTTGGCAGTGAACTTGGTGCTTTGTTTATATTTTTTAATAAATATTTTTTGACTAATATGTTTCATATATTTGTTTATGTTTTAATTTTGTGTAATATTTTTTGTGATATTTTTATTATATTTGTCAAATGCATGGCGCATTGGCGTCAGGTGAATTTTATTTTATTTTTTACAATAAATATAATATAGCTACAGTAGATAACGTCCGGCAGCGTTCACTACTCCATGACGGGTCCAACACGATGTGATGCAATATTTAAAAAAAATATGTACTGTAGAATAATTCAATTCCGGTTTTTAATTAAGCTTACACCACTTACATACCGAACTAAGAAACTTCTGCAAAATTTATTCTAAGAAAGCGTGAGGTCTGATTTAAAAATAAAAGCACTTATTCTTATCGCCACAAAATATGGTTAGCATATGTGTTAACTCTGAAGATATAATTACCACTTTGCTCGTCGTGTGTTCAAGTGCATTTTTATTAGATACATCATGCAATAACTTTAACCGAAACACACA
Organism: Himalopsyche kuldschensis; assembly: GCA_028554975.1. Taxonomy (NCBI): domain Eukaryota; kingdom Metazoa; phylum Arthropoda; class Insecta; order Trichoptera; family Rhyacophilidae; genus Himalopsyche; species Himalopsyche kuldschensis. The sequence continues at coordinate 18,039,845 of JAHFWI010000010.1, read as the reverse complement.
ACTTAAAAAGAATGCTACATACCTATGTTATTTGACGAAATATTTATTGCAATTAAAAATTGATAGGTATCATCAATCCAATGACATTTTTAATGAACACACTAATATAAATCAATCACCACGTCTCAAGCCATTAAAAAAGGTTAATGCAATTTTAAATAATTCAACTCGATACAATACTAATTTATGTTTACTCCCACTTAATAAAAACCCAGATTGGCTATCATTTCGAGAAATACATACAATCAATGTGCCACATTTAATAATTTATTATTACAACAGTACATATAGATAAGTAAATGTATGTTCAAACATAATTCTGACGATGGCTTAAGCCGAGATAGCTATCAACTTTACATAATATAATTTATGTAGAACTAAAAAAAATTGATATTTTTTCACCATGCTATTATGGGTTCTACCAAGTAAATGCATATTCAATGATAGTTTTAATCTACCTGGTGCTTATATAATAATTAATGCAGGTGAGTCGTGTTTGATTGTTTTTTTTTGTTTTTAAATAGAACTTTTGTACGATAATCAAAATTTTCGGAAGTGATTCATTTTATTATTCGCTGTAAATATAATACAATACATCAAATCTCGCTGCCAAATCGCCCAGGGTTAATTTGTTTTTTACAAGGTTATTTGGTACCTCGTATTTTTTAATTGAATTCTGGTAGTTTTTTTGTGTTACATATTTCATTGTTCTCAATCATGTGGCGTTTTACATTTTTGGTTTATATTATTACTAACGATATACCTACGGTGACTGTAGCCTAGTGGTGACGGCCTATAGCACGGGTCTTCAACCTGGTCCGTATCCTGGTCAACCGGACCGGGCGGTGGGCGATTTTCGTTTTTACCCCAAAATCTTTCAAAATCATGACAGAACAAAGAAGTTGCCTGACAATCAGGGCTGTGGAGTCGGTAAAAAAAAGTTCAACTCCGACTCCAGCATTTACCAAAACCACGACTTCTATTCCGACTCCAACATTGACCAAAAATACGACTCCGACTAAAAAACGTTTAATATCGTCACCTTTTTTTCCTAATTTTCCTTTTTATGTGTATTCAATTAAATATCAATCCGGCTAATAGCTAAATTTTACATATACATAATATGCAAAAATAAAAAGTTCAAACTTTTCAAAATTTCCGACTCCATGTACGACTCCGGCCAAAACGCCGCGACGACTCCGACTCCGGCCAAAAAGCCCCGACTCCACGACTCCAGCTCCGACTGCACAGCTCTGCTGACAATCACAGATACAGGACACATTCTTTTGTTTTCAACGAATATTGAACCAGACGTAAAAATTTAGTCTCACTAACCCTTTGGACTCCGGCCAAAAAACCCGACTCCGGGACTCCTACTCCGACTCCACAGCCCTGTGGAATAATATCATTTTTTCCGCTCGCCCTACCTGTTCCTGAAAACATGACGCTAACTCTTAGTTCTCTTGGTAACTCTTTCTTTGATTAAATAAAAGTCACACGTGTATTTTAAATAAGCCACTGGTAGAAAATATGTGTCATGATTGGAAATGGTTATACAATTTTTGATAATACTATGTTATCCGGAATATTTCCCACGTTGTATAAATTATTATCAAAATGTTTTTAGACAGCGAGAGATGCGGGTTTTAAAAACCGCAACCAAGTCATTATTCTCGTATCTATTCAGTTTGTAGAATTCATTTATTTTACGTAATAAAAATAGTTTTTAACCGCTGCCCTCATTACTCTCAGCTTCTGTCGTTAATTCTCGTTTAAATATACCAGCGTTTACCAATGGAGTTCGGCGGATTCCATGGGTAATACAACGTAAAGATAAAGATTCCGCGAAGAACCTACATAATTGATCGGGAAATGCAGACGTAGTCTTTCTGAACATTGTATACACTTAGTTTCATTTCGTTAGAAAAAACACCCGATCCTCTTTTTTCACGGGTGATACGTAACAAAGAATAGAACGTAAAAAAAGATAAGGTGCCCATAGACAAATATGGTAGATAGGTTCCTTAACCTAAAATCAAATCAAAAATAAATCGAACTTATTTGTTATTCATACGTAAAAATATTTTTAAAAGGTATAAAAGTTAAAAATTGACAGCTTTCGATTTAAATAAAATTTAGCATCAAGGCATAATTATATTCAGTGTCGTTAGTTGATTCTATATATGCCCGTTCACTGCTATTGCTGCGAAAAATCACTCTCATCGCTTGACATATTTAATGGAAAGACATCTTCGGGAGTATCTTGCATAATATTGACATCTTATGTAAACATACCAGGGCTGTGGAATCGGGGCTTTTTGGCCGGAGTCAGAGTCGTCGCGGCGTTTTGGCCGGAGTCGGAAATTTTGTTCAAACTGTTTATTTTTGCATATAATATGTCAAATTTGGCTATTGGCCGGGTTGGTAGGGTTGATATTTAATTGAACACACATAAATAAGAAAATAAAGTGACGATATTACACTTTTTTTAGTCGGAGTCGTGTTTTTGGTCGATGTTTGAGTCAGCGTCGTGGTTTTGGAAATTGCTGGAGTCGGAGTCGGAGTCGAACTTTATTTACCGACTCCACAGCCCTGAAACATACACATACATGCGCATTTGTAAAAAAATAATAAAAAATAATCGGTAATATTTTTGAAGCCGCGCAAAAAAGAGGATGGGGGAATATTTAGTAGTTAAAAAATACAAATGCATTCTATGGAACTAGTCTTGCCCCGATACAGTGTTATTGCCGTCCATTTTTACTGAACTAAAACTTCCTTTGTCATTCGATTATTGCGTGATTTCCGCATGCATTATAAACTATTCTACCATCTGTATTCTTTATAACGAATGTTGCCAGTCATCAAGATGATGTGTAGCACATTCAAGCGTGAAATATTGCCAGTAGTACTGAGAGAACTGTTTCGAAATATTTCTAGCTTCACGGATGTTTTACAGTTACACCTTTACAAGTACATGTATTTACAGGGCCGCCACAATGTAAAAATAAAGGCTGTATTTTTAAAGAACTGTAACCCCTTCATAGATTTAACATTGATAATATAACTGACTAAAGCATTCTTACATTTAAAACTCTTTAGAAAGCACTGACAACCGGTGTTCTTGAAATATTTTTTCGCAGAAAAACAATGACATATTCTTGTTTTTGAATCGTTTAAATTTTGTACTTTTCCGCGAGTTTTGTCGCTAACGACCCAGGATTCGCATTTCGGCATCTTCATGCATTTCAAGTGCATGGATGTATATGAACTGACACTTCAAGTACAAAACTCGTGGAAAAGTATAAAATTCAAACGATTCAAATTTGATATTGAAATTCCATCAAGCACCCTCAGTCGAAATTCATGAGCTCACGTAAAATAAACTTGCTTTTAATTCCATGGTGAAAAAATAATAATGAATATCAAAAATGTGCTACAGAAATCATATTACATAATTTCATAATCAAACATATAGAATATAATTTCTGTGGGACTAAAATACATTGCTATTTTTTTACCGTGTTATAACGGAGTTCCAATGAATGCCAATTCAATCAATTTGCTTTCAATTACTTCTATCCGAATTGATGTTTCATAGCTATTGATTGTAATTAACAATTTAATGTTTTATTTTATATTTAACTAGTATTGCTACCCGGCGTCGCTCGGACTAAGCGACCAATAATTATTTAATGTTATATCATTCGACATAATTATATCACAAAATCTAACATCCAAAATAGAGTTAAAATAAAATCACAAACTTTATTTAATTTGATGAATTTGATCGCCCATTAAAATGTCCAAATTCAAGGAAAAAATCTAATTTGCTGTGAAAGAAATGTCAAATAATACCTCACGTAAATAATAAACATTATTATATTAATAAAACCCGGGAAAAGTTCTGTAGAAGACTAATTTATTACATTTTCACTAAAGCCAATAAAAATTCAAACATATTTTCTTTCATATTCGTTTTTATGGCAACTTAATGACCAACAATGCAAAAGGGAATTACAGACCCACAGACATACGCCGTTTTGGTTTTTTATATAAGATTAATCAAATGAATACATTTATCACGCTTATTAAAATATATCTAAATTGTTATGTTGGTAGTTACAATCCTGAAACATAATATGAATATATCAAAAATTATTATCAGTAAGAACACTATGAATTTTATGAGCCATTGAATAATTTAACAGCACTTCATAAAATATCAAACACAACGCATATAAATCATGTAAGATTTACCTATGCACAATCAATTCGAAAATAATAACCACCGACTAATTGCTTTCGTAAATGAAAAAAAAAACAATGGCGAATTTGGATTTATTAATATATTTAGGAATCTACATATTTTTTAAAGGTAAAAAGCTGCACATGTAACTTCCAGCAATAAATAATAATGTTTGGAATATACCTAAAAGGAATAAAAGAAATCATCAATGAAAGTAAGGGTTGAAAAACATTTATCAAATCACTTGGATGAAATTATATCACTTGAAACTGCTCGCAATGAACGAAATTGGATTAAATGATACAAAAATTATAAATGGAAGAAGGTACAAAAAATGTGTTTAATTTTTTTTAAATTATGTATAAATCAAAAAAATACTTAATATTATCATTTCTTATGTTTCGATTTATTATTCTTGTGGGCACCAGTGTTTATTTTAAATAATGTTATAACCAGAAAATATACCTAAGTGTTCATCTACCTTTTATTGTCCTATTTCTGGACTAGAAATAGAAAATTCTTAGAATACATCAATATAAGTTACCCCAATTATTTGTGGTTTTATACTAACTTAACCACAAATGAATTAACAGTTTGTCATGTGCATGTGAGACATTATTTTCATTGATGCAGAATTTAGTAATGATTACTAACAATGTTAATTTATCCTTAAGTCATTATGAATTATTCATCAGTTAATTAAAAAAATAGTAATCAAAAAGAGTATTGGATGGTGAAAATTTTCCGACTAATTTATTACCGCCACCTATCGTAGAGTATTAAAAGTGAGAATTTTCTCTCTAAGAAAACATTGCCATCTCTTAATAAATGTTGAAACTACGAATATAGCGGGGAAAATAGGGACTGCAAATTTTCCGACATTTCAAGAACTTAGTTCTTGAAACTGCTTTTACATTAATATTGTACAAGAGATGTCTTGAGAAATATCAAATGTGCAATGTGCACTGTTGATGTGTGGGTAAATAATAAGGTTTTTAAAGACACAAATAAAACAGCTGATGCTTTTTCAAAATCTATTTATTTCCATGAAAACATATAACATTATAAACAAATTTGTTTCGGAAATATGAACAACTTAATTTATAATAGATATTATTATGCTTATTTCTATAATTACGTCTGTTTTCCCAGTATATGATACATTTTTAGAGTTAGGTTAAAATAATTTAAGCATTTTTACAGTTGTTGTTTTGCAACTACGTAGTTTGCTTAAATATAGCCCCTGTGATTGTCCCGTGTCTTTGAATAATGCACTGGGTCTTGTCTGTTTCTAAATTGATCACTGGCGGTTTTAAATTAGGTTGCAACTTGCAACTTTGTTCAGATATAGCAACAATAATACCGGCAGAGTCGACGTGCGCTTTTCCTTTGGCTGCTAAACATAGTCCCTGATGATCAGCGAATAGGCATCCTGTTACTCCAGGCGCACTCGTAGCCTCTTCCATCACTTTGTCAAGTTCTCGTTCCATGTTATTTCGGTTATTTGATTTTTGTTATTGCGATTAGCGACTGACTGACACTAGCTGTCAAACACGAATGACGTGAAGTTATCCAACGAATAGCAGTTTCGCTTTATAAATCAATATCAGACTACAGTTTATATCTCTGTCTCTGTTTTACTCGTACTGTACGAGTATGTATACAAGTTTAAAATTGGCAGTGCAGCACAGGACGAATGAAAACTATATTTATTGTTCATACAACTTAAAGAAAATTATCAAGTCCGAATCATTATTGAAAAAATAATATTATGTTCTATCTATCTATGAAATATTTCTAAATTTTGCAATTTATTAACAGCTGGTGATATTTATTGTGATCTGTCAGATAAAAATAGCAGTCTTATCAAAATCGAATACTAACTTCACATCGATCGCAGGTAGCGCTGACCTTGTTCATTGACGTTTCTTCTGAGCGGGAGAAGTTTAAATTGGCTTTAATAAATAATAATTAATTGGCCGCGTGGTGTCACTGTGATAAAAAATTGTGTTTTTTTCTTTACCTCAAGTATTAAAAAAATGTTATCGCGTGGTTTGATTTACCGCAGTATTTCGCGTGCGGCCTATATGTCAAGTCGTAGTATGCGACTTTTAAGGCAGCAAGCTTTCGTGGACGGGGCCTGGGTCGATGCGAGACTCGGAGCCACTTTCGACGTGATGAATCCCGCAGAAAATTCCGTCGTGGGTAAAGTCCCCGATATGGATGTGGAAGACACTCAGAAGGCCATCGTCGCCGCCTCAGAGGCTTTTAAATCTTGGCAGGACACTACAGCCAAGGAACGCTCAAATCTATTGCGAAAATGGTATAATTTACTCGTTGAGAATCAGAACGATATCGCTGCCATCATGTGCGCCGAATCAGGAAAACCGATCAAAGAATCTCTTGGCGAAGTGACCTACGGCAATTCTTTCATTGAATGGTTCTCCGAAGAAGCGAGAAGAATCAACGGGGAAATTATTCCAAGCCCTACATCCAGCAAGAACATACTGCTCACTCGTCAACCAATAGGACCCGTGGCTTTGATTACTCCCTGGAACTTTCCTCACGCTATGATTGCTCGCAAAGCTGGTGCATCGCTTGCTGCTGGTTGTACGTGTGTGATAAAACCTGCTGAAGATACTCCTTTAACTGCTCTAGCAATGGCCGAGCTGGCTCACGAGGCAGGCATACCCAAAGGAGTGATAAATATAATCACCAGTAACAGAAAAAATGCTCCCGCTATTGGTAAACTTCTTTGCCAAAGTCCTCTCATCGCCGGAGTTTCTTTCACAGGGTCGACAGCTGTAGGAAAAATACTGTATCAGCATTGTGCTCCTGGTATTAAGCGAATCGGCTTGGAGCTCGGTGGCAATGCTCCGTTTATTGTATTTTCTGATGCAGACTTAACGAAAGCTGTCCAAGGTGCTATGGCTTCGAAATTCCGCAACTGCGGACAAACGTGCGTAGCATCAAACAGATTCCTCATTCAAGAAGACGTTTTTGATAAGTTTGTTTCCCAACTATGCGAATCTATTAAAAATACACTTGTAATTGGCAATGGGAAGAATGAGAATGTAAACATTGGACCGCTGATTAATGATACCCAGATGAAATCAGTTAAACGACATGTTGATGATGCCATTGAAAAAGGAGCTAAGGTTTTATTAGGTGGTAAACCTGCAACTGAATTTGGCGATAAGTTCTTTGAACCAACAGTTTTAACAAATATAACTCCCGAGATGAATGTTTACAATGAAGAGATCTTTGGCCCCGTCGTGTGTTGCTTCAAATTTAAAGATGAAGCTGAAGCCCTACAGATTGCCAACGGTACATCAAGCGGACTTGCCAGCTACATCTACAGCAAAGATATAGCTCGAGTTTTCCGCGTATCAAAGAAACTAGAATTCGGAATGGTCGGAATCAACGAGGGAATAATGTCCATGACCGAAGCCGCTTTTGGAGGTATCAAAGAATCCGGCATAGGCAGAGAAGGCAGCTCTCATGGAATTGATGACTATGTCTTTATTAAGTATATTTGTCTTGGAGATTTGTAAGCGGAATATAATATACTCAACCTACGGATCTTTTGAGAGAGACCAAAGAATCAAAAATATGTCTTCCACAATACATGTAATGTTATTTTTTAGAATAGATTATAAATGAAAACTGATGTTAAACTATATATATTATCTCATGTTATCTATTTATATTTTAAATAAATGTTTATTGTATGTTATTTGTGTTTTAAATGCAAAAAATTGCTATGGGCTAAAATACTAGGATGTCTCCTAACCAAATTAACGAGCATAATTTTTTATATGATTTGCGATCATTGTATAAATAAATTAACTTGCTTTATTAAATCAAGGCAATCGTAAGATTAAAGTATTAATATCAAAGTAAGATTACATACAATCTAATACATTTGAAATTGATTTTAACATATTCAATGCAGAACCCGTTTTTTAATATGCCGTTGAACATGCTAGGCGTGTTCTCAGCATCCAATGTGCCTCATGCCTATATGGTATTTTAACCCATGTTTTTTTTTTGTACCAGTTAAGTGAATTTCTATTTTGACCCCATGGATTGTAATAGGGTTAATAAAACTTATTTTTTAAACTATTAAAAGAAATGATATTTTTATGTTTATTAAACAATTAATTCTAGTGTGTTAGGTATATATGTATATTTGTAGGTACAAGATTCCTGTATTATTTTGTCAGTAAATTAAATAGTTAGAATACATCACAATGGTCAGTATCAATTACAGTGAGACTTTCATCCTTTCACAGCAATGAACATGTAAATATGCGCAGAATTACAATTATACTACGTGTGGAAAAGGTTAAATTACTTTGTCAAGTTTCAAGATACGTTTCAAATATCCCAATGGAAAAGTTCTGTTGAGCAATAAATACATATTAATATTCTTAACTGACCATTTGTTGATTTTATTACTGACTGTTTACGCACTTAGTTACTGACCAAATGAATATTTTATTTTTAGCGAATTAATGTTATAATTTGATACATACAATTTATAGTAAATTATGATTAAATAATACTTAGAAATACGGAAAAGTATTGGGCTTCCATATCGTAATATTTTATGACAATATAATCAAATAAAATATATTTTATTCCTTTCATTTGTGTTTTATTGTTATCATATTTGTTTATTTACAGAGTCAATTGAATAAATTAAAAAATTATGGCTGAAGAATACAGCGTTATAAAAGTAATTATGTAATTATTGTCAGGAAATATTTTCTTGCTGAAGTGGATATTATTTTCAAAAATATGTGTTTGTTGACTAAGCAGATAAGATATAAAGAGCAGACTTGCTACCTACACTTACATATGTTAATTCCATTTTGGTGCTCTTAGTGTAATACTAGTAATTAACTACTCAATGAATTCTTAGCCCATATTATCTATAATATTTGATAGTGCGCTTGAAACAATCAATGGATTGTCTCGAATTGACATAACAACCCACTGAGCTGAAGGTTTTATATTAATATCTCTGTGATATTATCACTAATTCGGTTCTTACAATCAATCCACGGTTTTTTGAGGTGAGAGTGGGCATGTTCTTTAATGTCATGTAATGTATGCACTTATTAATTTGTGCTAGATAGCACACCTAAAACTTAAACTCAAGAGTGCAAGCGTTTATTACTAAAATTATGATACTCTTATTATATCTGTATTCTATACATAAAGGAATCAAATTAAACAAAGTGGTCACATTTGCATTATGGCTGAAAGACACTTACTAGCATTCTCATTTGTCATTTGGAATTCTCCATAAACAGTAAATACCTTTTTATTTTTAAATACTGAGCAGTTGTTGAGGAAATCCTATTATTCCAATAAGAAATAATAGAATGAAAGTTTAAGTTTAATAAAGTGGCTATAAAGACAAATTCAAAAAAAAAATTTGATGCTGCTTCACATAGCTTGACACCAAAGGTTAGCAAAGATAAGATATTACATAACCTCATTTAAATTAAAATATTCTTACATTACAATTGATTATTCATAAATAATATAACAAACTCCAATAAAAATATGGTGCTGCGGCAATGTTTTCATTTTAGAAGAATTGTTATAATTTTATTATATTATTCTTTTCAGAATACAAGAGATTGACGATGGATTCTTTGAAAAGTTTGGCTCAATACTTCGGCAACAGTCGAAGAAGGCAGCTGTGAGGGAGTCTACCCCATTGGCGTCACTTTTTGAAGACGCTCCTGCAGGCGAAGAAGCAATACAGCAGACAGTTGTTTCTGAAGATGGCGCTGTTGCTACTGAGTCTACTGACCCATCTGAAACAACAGATGTTGATGCAGTCCAAATCGGTATGCGATTTGGGGCAGATGTCGACAGCGGGAATGAAACCTTATTGGATACAGACTCTGAACATGAAGATGTTGATAAAGTTGAAATGTACGTTGAGGCAGTTGGCTGGAATGTAAGTAAATATTTTTTTTTCTATTTTTCTTAGTTTGTACCGACCGTGAGTAAAAAAGCTATTTTTCCCAAATCGAAAGCATGAGAAAACAGTCTTCTTTTTAAAAAGTATTATTCAATTTTAGTTGCAAAAAAATCGGCCCCTTTGGGTAACCAGTCTTGATCTTAATCAGAATATATGTGTAGTAGTACTATATAATCTGTTGTATGTATTTAAATACTTTTTAAATTCTATTTATTCAACAGTTAAATTTATTTTTATAGCGTATGCGACGTTTTTTGGGACAAGGCACTGTTGCTTGCTAACAAACTAAACACTTCAAATCACAAAATACAATTGAAAAAAAAACCCCAAATTTTGTATGGGTGCCTAAGTTTATATAGCGTTCATTTGTTAAAGCGCCCTATCCTCCCGCTATTGCAGGGCTGACTGTAATGCCTTTCCCACCAAGAAGTGACACTTAACACCTTAAATGTTAAAAATCATACTGCATTTATTGTTCAATCTAAATAATGGATTTATTTGTATATAATCAACCCTTAAATGCTCAGCATCAATTTACTCAAAACTGATATTTCTGTATTATGAAATGGAGTTTAAAATCATGAACTATTTTACTTAATGCTACTGGAATAAACAAATCATTAACAACTCTTTGTTAAGTTCAAGAACAGCTTCACACTTTAAATAGGTCATTCACAACAATATGTCACATGTATCAGAGACTATAAATAGTTGCCCACACATTGGCTGATATTTCTGGAGTAGAATTCTAGCCATCAAATCTAGGTTATAAAAGAAGACATTGACTGACAGTATGAAATTATTTAAGATTAAGGTTAAGACCATCTTGAAATGATTCTTTAATTTTTTATAAACCATTTCGGGTTTGAGGTTTTATGAGAACTGGTTATATAGCAGTCACTTATATTTATATAAATATAATTTTGCATTAAAATATTCTGGACATATTCTTCAATAAATAATTTTGGTGTTGAACCATAATTGAATCCAAGTATTATGAGCAATAAAATATATCAAAAGAAGAACCCAAAACCACTGAGAAAATCCGAAAAAAGTTGTAAAATTAAATGTTTTTATATATTATTATACTATTCGATTTTTTATTTTAATGTCATCTAAATTTTACAAAAAAAAATTTGGCAACACTTAAAATTCGAATCACAAAATTAAAAAACTTCGAAATTCGAAACTTTTTTTGTCATGAATGCCAGACTGCGTTATAATTAAGCCCACTCACTGAAGAATGTTTTACTCAATTTATGGCCATCCACTTATTTATTTTTGTTTTCAGTGCATTTAGACTAAAAGTTTTTATTTGAATCCGTGTCAAGGGTGCTGAAACTAAAACACACCTCTTTGTCACCGAAAGATAATATTACAAAAAAAATATTATTTTTTAAACGATAAAAGGTTTAAAAATAATCAAAATAAAATTATTAATATTTATAAAATTTAGATAGTAATTAATAACTCTCGAGCTTCTTGTCTTGTCACCAAAAAAATAATTCAAATTGGATGTTGGACGAATCTCAAATATTGATTTATGTCGACCACTGTTCAAATATATAATATGACATATTGGAATGCCTCAATTTATTTCAAATCAGTTACTCACGCATCAGATCGCAATATGTTAGTGACCCGTTGCCCACCTTTGCATTAGAGAGTATCCACATCTACAGATACGAACCAGTCAAATACAATTTTCCCTCGAACTCCGTCACGCGGGCGCATATGATCGTTTTCTGTTTTCAGTAGTGAGTGGGTAAAAGCACACATTGTGACGTTACTTGTCTGAATTTGAATTCTGATATTTTTTATTATCTTGCGTAAAATTAATAGAACATGCAATTTCGCATAAATAATCGGCCGAAGTTTGGCAGATGTTTAGATTATAAATAGATTTAAATTTACAACGAGATATTAACCTGAAAATTTTAAGCGTGCCGTGATTGAGTGCATCTGAATTTTGGCGATAGATTACTCATTCATTCTGCAGCATAATAAAAGCAATGGTGTGCTGGGTAATGAAGCATTCATTAGCCTTTAGAAGTATTTCTTTAAAATAATATTATTACTTCGGAAATTTTTCAAATTTCGAATATCGAATCAATATCATAAATAAACAATCAATATGTCGGTATTTTGCGTTTTATATTTATTTTCCTGAGTATTCTCAATGAGGTTAGCCTTTTTATTTATTTTATAATTTTTATAATCACGCCACTGAGTCATTGACCCACTGAATCCACCGGTACATAATGGTTGCAATAAAAATATCAAACATTATAATAAACACAACTAAAAGCTCGTAAAATTTTGTTTTAGCCTACCTTGAACGATATGTATTTAAATTGAAAAGCGGCATAAAAATTACATAAAAATATATTTACAGTTTAGTTATTTTTGTATTTTCGAAACAAATACATTACAGGAATTTGTGTATTAAATTTTAATAATTCTATTAGGATTTTCAATTTTCTCTTACCTATGCATATGTATGTATGTTAGTATTATAATGAGCACTTGTTATGGTATTTATCTCAGCGGAATTTTTCTATGATAACTGCTTGTTATTCAGTTGCTCAAACTATTTTTCGAAAAGAGTAGATTTAGAATGATAGTACAGTATGTCCTCGACTTACGACCGAGATACGTTCCTGGACTTTGGTCGTAAGTCGAATTTTATACAAAAGATGTATGTATGTACTAGTTATTTAATACAAAATACAAACTCTGTCTACCAATATTGTATCGTTGTTCATAGATACATAGAGAGATAGCTACAGGTTGCAGATTTCAGTTCAACGATATTCAATTGCTCCAATTCTTTTCTTTGCTAAGAAATACTTTTTAAGAATTTATTCGACAGAGTGTCAATATTTAAAAAATAGTGAGACATGCCTTGTAATTATTCCACATTCAATTTATTTGAATCAGGACCGGTTTCGCTCACCGCGAGAAAAAATATCTGGATGAGCGAAACCGGCCTTGATTCAAATAAATTTAATGTGGAATAAGTACAAGGCATGTCTCGTTATTTTTTAATACAATGCTATTCCATCTAGTATTGACGGTGGACACCTGAGAAGAGAATTCTATTAATCGATTAAAAAATCTTTCCGTGCTCGGACTCAGTCCGTCACCGCAACCGAAGACAGCGACGTTGACCACTCGACCACAGACCACATCTATGATGCATTTTGACAAAAAGCAAAATGGTGTAACCCACATGTGGTCACTAGTGGGTTACTGCAAATATGTTTTTCGAGTGATGTATCTTTCAATCAAAATAAACTTGATTATAATATTACCGACTGGCTCACAAAGCATGTCGGTGTATATGTTCTTCATATTGAGAGTCCATTTACGGGGTTGTTTTAACCACAGGATGGACGATGAAGTATCATTTATCTATCAGCATTTTTTCGGCCATTTTGAATCACATGCCAAAGTGGTATAAAGCACGACATCGATAATGTTGATCATAGAAAAAGTTTGTCAAGGATCACATACATACATGATATTATAATATGACCATGTCATATATCGATGGCTTAAAGAGTAATGTAATTCTAAAACCTACACTGCTAATTATCAGACTCCGCCATTTTGTTTGTCACCTGTCATTTATTCGTTGTTTTTTACCGGTGGTACAAAAAATCATTTAAAAGGGGTTTTTTTTGTTTATAAAACAAAATTTTACATTTTCAAAATAATCAGTTTTTGCCCTCTCCTGCACAATTGACAAATACGAAGATAGCAAATTTTCTCTTTAAGCCATCGATATGTCCATTGTCCGTGCTGTCAAAATTCAATAACAATAAAAATACACGATATGACGTCTTACATCTTGATCCTCTCGTTTATTCAGCTGTATAAATATAATGTATCCCTCGTGTATAATGAAATATTTACTCAAATGCTGTTCAATTGGCAGACGTTCTTGAAACGTGCATTGATTTTTGAGTGATGCAAATTATTTTAAGTTAAAACGATGACGTCATAACCAATGTATGTCGGCTTAAGATAAAATCCTCGATTTCCACTCATCCAGATGTAAGCGAGGAATTTACTATTTTTGAATTGATTTTTTACTACCCAACCACGGAAGAATACTAATTGAGGTTGTCTGTGGCCCAAACTTTTTTTATTACTTTACGATTTTAGTTTATACGAAGATAAGAGCTGGCTTTAATTTTGTTGAATTTTAAAGAGATCGAAGAGTGTAGCGATGGAAAGATATGGCTAGGGCTGGAAAAGTGGTTAGCTAATCACTCTCACTAAGATCGCGAGGAAATTTCGGACACCCTTTAAAATCGACTTTACTGGTATTTGATCCCGCGAATACCACAGCCGAAACCAGCAAAATGGGCCACTTGACCACTGACCAATCAAATACATACTTCAATTTTGTTTATGGATAACTGCCTAACTGCTTTGCTAAAATGTCTAATTTAGAGAGTCAAAATTTGAAAATAGCACAGCCAATGTAATAAGCGTTCCCGTGCCACTCAAAGAAATAAGGTGTATTTAATTATGTTTATTGAAAGGTAGATGAATAAGAAACCTTCGTTGGCGTCCATACAACAAAACACCAAAGTTTTATCACAATCGGATGAACGGTATAGGATCGCATACGGGACAAAAAAATATTCATTTAAATATACATATGTAGGTAATTAAAAAACTTTTGTGGGCGTCCACACAACCAAGCACCAAAGCTTTATCGCAATCGGATGCATGATTTAGGAACGCAAGAACCTTTCCAATGGTTTAAACAACAAATTACCAAAGTTTCATTGCAATCGGATGAACCATATGGCAGCGGATAGGGTACGAACTACGAACAAACAAATATTGTTTTTTATATATGAGATTAGATGTATGAACTATCGCCGTTTAGTACCAATGCAGTCCTGTATAAAAAGCTTTTGAATCGATGTGAAAATTTTTCCGTCGACAGATATATCAAATTAAAATAACGAATATGTTTTTAGTTAGTTAATCAATCAACGTTAATTTCATTATAATTAGAAACACACTCAGATAAAATTCTCACACTTTTATCCGGCTATGAGATTTCTCTAAGTTTGTATTTTTTTAATTACTTAAGATGGCTGATGTCAGCATTTTAAATGCTGCTGACAGCGGTATAGGTACATAGAAATAGAAGAAAGAAGATTGTAGTTTAAATTGAGTACTGGAAACCTCAGCACCCCTATCGGAAAAATATGCGAACTACACAGTCTTGATCCCTTGAAACCATTTTGATGCCGTCTGCAAAATCGTGACAGTTCTTTTTATGTCGCCCGGATCACATCCACTTAAATATTGTTCAATTCGCATTTCGTTGATAATAATACTTTTTTCTTTTTTAATGCAATCGATACATTTGTTGAATGTTAGATTAGGAAATGAAAACCTAGCATAAAGCTTTTATGTTTCGCTTCACTTAATTAAATAAAATAACACCTTTCAATTTGAAATGTGATAACGTTCAATTAATATAAACTACTAGTGAATACTCGGCACCTTAAGTTTACACACTTGTAACGAGTGCATCTGTGATTTTTTGATGAGAATGGCATATCTGTCGGAATCATTGAGATGCGTGGCAACACTGGCAACAGAACATCTTCTCTACTAAAGTTTCCATTTAAAATTGGAGCTTTGTTGGTACTGTTCATTATCTTTTTCACTGAAAGCAAAGTCATGGTGGATTTATATATTTTTTTTTTTACAAAAAACCTTTGCGGGCGTCCGTACAACAACTCACCAAAGTTTTATTGCAATCGGATAGACGGTATAGGAACGCATACGGTACAAACAAAAAACAAACATACATTAATTTATATATATATATAATAGATATATATTTTGTTTTATTTAAATATACTTACTGAGTACATATTATGTATTACAATATATGTACTTCTGAAGATGGCGTGAAGCCGAAATATATTTCGACTGTCTCATAAAATTCTTATATAAATAGATACATTGGTATTTTTACCGTATTAAAATGTAGTTCTATCAAGTGTTTGTCAATTGATCAATAGTATATTTGTAATAAAATCATAATGATATATGGTAAGTAGTACTGTAGTTTTTTTTGTCATCTTCCGTCCCGAAAATCGTTTTGTAACGAAATTACGTAGAGTTTTATTATTTCCAGGCTACACTGTCATTTAAAAATAAAAATAATTGAAGCATCATTGGTTTGGAATGAAATAATTACCGAAAATAGTAAAAAATATATCGTTCTCTAATGGATTTTTGTACAATCATGGTTCTATTTGGGAATGACGAATATTTCTTTTATTAGGAATGGATAGTCAATATGTAAAATTAACAAGAATTTGTCATTGAACTTAGAAGAGAATTACGTGGTGTTAGAACCAGAGAATATTTTAAGTCATTTGTTCTTTTCTTGTAAATGCTAGCTTTGGTGGTTAAATAAAGTGAGTTCCAATTTGAATTGCTCCATCACCAGACTTAATATACATAAGTCTATAGTGTATAGTATACTATAGTGTCTTACTAAATATTCTATCAGGTAAAGGCTTTGAAAGAGAAAAAGAACTAAGCAATACCCCTTACGAATACTGACTGACGGTTTTAGGTAAACAATAACGTTGAGCTCAAAGAGTATGAAAATGCTTGCCATGGGCGAAACCGGTCCTGATCTAATAAATGTAATGTGGAATAAGAAATAAAAATGTGTTATTATTTTTATTAAATTATTTTATCCCTAACTGATTTTCGAGAGTTTTTTTTTGTCAGAAGTTTGCTTTTACAATCAATTGCTTAAAATTAATAGAAGCATACAAATGACGTAGTCAATATATAATTACCTTTACCATACATTTGGCTGTTTGAGAGTTTTTGATTATTATTAATACAAAGAAGTCGGCAACGCATATTTTTATAGATATTCAATTTTGCAATAGAAACGATGATATAATATTATCGGTTTCTGTAATAATCGATTGTAAATGTGTTAAAACTCAGTTAACTACATTTTTCGTGAGTGGAAAAAAACCTTTGATATTTGCAGCCGATTCTCAGTGACCACTCGGCTAAAGGAAATACATAATTCATAATTCATAATAAGTTTATTGAAACATATGTTTTTAAACTTGGGCCTTTGATGGTTAACTTAATTAAGCAGATATCTTTCTTGAGTAAATTTGATCTAGTTTTCTACACCTCATGTTTACGTTAACAAACTTAAAATGCTCTTAATAGTAATACACGATACACATGTTTAAAAAGATCACGTCTGTTTTAAAAGGATTCAGAAATATATTAAAGTTTGTTTACGTTGCAGAAGAAAGAATTAAGTCGTTTGTTCATACGATTGACTCGTAAGTAAACTTCTGAGCAAACCCGATCTTCTTTTTGTACGGTATCCCAATAACACGGTTTTTAAAAAAGGACTGCTTATTTTTTTTAAAAAACTTTTAACTTAGAAAGTAGCTACACTGAATGAATATATTGCTCAGTGAAAATTGAAAACTATGATCTTTTTGCTTTAACAAGGATTAAAAAGACAAAAAAGAGTAAAAATACGCAACTATTATATGTTATATTAATCAAAAATTGAAACAGAACACACACCAGATGTTGATATCACTCAAGATACTCCCGAAGATGTCTCTTAAATATTAAATATTTCCGGCAATGAGAGTGATTTTTCCAGAGCTGTCGGAGTTTGAACTTTTATTTTTTTCATATTTGTCAAATTTGGGTATTGGCCGGATTGGTAGGGTTGATATTTAATTGAATACACAAAAGAAAGTGACGATATTAAACTTTTTTTAGTCCGAGTCGGAGTCGTGTTTTTGGTCAATGTCGGAGTCGGAGTCGAACTTTTTTTTACTGACTCCACAGCCCTGGATTTTCCACATGCGAAAAATAGCATGTTTACTATCAAGTAGCGATACTGAACGAATATATTTCAATATGCTTCAATATGTACATTGTACATATATTACTTCTTGATTAACTTTTAAAAATATCTACCATTTTTGTGTGGGCAGTTTTTTTAATACGGTTTTTTGCACGGTAGTCATTGTAACGTATCCTCAGTGCAAAAAGAGAACCGATGGCTTATATGAGTCGTCTAAATTTCCACTGCAATGTTATCACTAAACTAAGTTTTTAAGTATTATTATTTACTGCGATGCCACGCAAGTTAGTGTCAAAAATTAACGATAATTTTAGATAATTTAATATATTATACTCAATCGAAAATACAGTTAGAATATCTGTGTTATAAAAGAGTTTTTTGTAGCTGTCTTGTTTTTCTGTCATCTGAACTTGCTCCGGCCAACCACTTTGGCGAAATCCGCCCACTTTGTTGTGTCGCCAATTTTTAAGTGTCCCAATACCGTTCGCGGGCCTCGATTTACGCAAACGCCGCACGACAAGGGTGTGCAATTTTTTTTATGTACTCACCAGAGAGCAGATTTTGACCGGTGTATATTTTTTTATTTACTGTTCACATAAATATCAAACACACGAAATACGAATATTTAAATTATTTGTATATAGCTCAATATTAGAATGTGGAACAATTTTGTATTCTTTGATGTCTATTTATTTGGAAAAATAAACCATCATTATATAAAGAAGAACATTGGTGTGAAATTCACCTAGTAGTAGTAAATATATTTGAATATTACGATCTTATTTTAAATTACTCATGACAAAATTATATTTAATATAAAATTAGTTCTTACGTGCTTAAAAAGTATTTAAATATCACACATTTTTTTGTACATCTTCCACATACAATATTATAGATCAAGACCGGTTTATTTCATCATAAGCACTATTTTCAACGGACGACAAAAATGTTTTATTTCTTAAAAATAAAGCCTTTTCACCAAGTGACAGTTTACAGTGTGGGGGCCTGTAGGCTCACTTTAGGAACCTGTGGTTTACACAGTTAAAAGTGATAAATAAGTTTAAATATTTTTTTATAAATAACGTCTTTTGTCGCGAGGGGAATGAATTTACATAAACTATTTAGATATTATGAGAATAAGTTTTTTGAAACTGGCATAAATATGTTGGTTTTGACGAGAACCAAGATCCTCAACATTTCGCTGACGGACCGTCGCTGGCCCGCGGCACGCAGTTTTGTACGCCCTCGCTGTAAACTGCAAAGCATCGCGCAAGTTCTGCGCGCCTCGCGAAAATAGATTTTGGCAAGCGTTACACCCTCGGTGGAGGTACGGGTCCTAGACGGTAATAGTACTGCAGCGGGATCTCAATTGAGAACACCTTAATTGCCCGGGAATTATTCGATTACGAACCCTCGTAAATCCCGGGGTATCAATCGCCAGGGGGTGATAATACCGGCTGTCATTACCGGCTAACCTCAAATCGATCTGCAACAGTGGCCCGGATAAATTTATTCGCGTTCGAAGTGTTTTGGTGATTTTGTGACAATGTGTTTATTGGTTGTAAAATAGTTTCGTGGTTGTATATTTGTTTAGTGATCAATGGTGTTAAGTGATGTTGTGACGATGAACGGCACACTCAGAAGGAATACCTTTCGGGGGATCAAGAAAGATGCCCTCGAAAAACAGACTAGTCTTATTATTCAGCATATGACTGTGAGTATCGTTATAAGGGTTGGTAATTAGCGCGCAGATGATTTCGTTCATAAAAAACAGTGACGCCCCGTGTTATGTATACATTAAAAAATAATGAAAAAAAAAAACTTATTCCACAATTAATTTATTACGATCAGGACCAGTTTGGCCGATTGCGAGCATTTTCAACTGTTAAGAAAAAACATCAACACACAGTTAGTTATTTATAATGAAACAAAGCACTAATTAGTTTGTATTAGAAAATTGATTTATAGATTTTTATTTCTGTTACCAATTGTTTGTTACACGCTTATGAGTCTTGCATAGTTTTTGTATTAATATAAATGCTTTGATTGATATTCTTATCTGTTGAAAATGCTCGTGATGAGTGAAACCGGTCCTGGTCTTCAATGATCAAGTACGAAAAATGTTTTATTATTTTTCAATATAATGCCTTTCCACCGTGTATTGACAGTGAAAGCTTTAAAAATGAAAGACAATTTATTGATTTACTTGGTAGAACTCCATTATAATACGGTGAAAATAATAACAATGTATTTTAATTCTACAGAAATCTCTGTCCACCATATAACAATATAATATGTCGCATAGCAAAAATTACGACGCGATATAAACAATCGGATGGCGGTGAAAATTATATTACTACTAGTATTTTCAAAACCGTATTTATTGGATTTTGTGCCTTAGTTAATGTTTGTAACATAACTAAGGCACAAAATTTGTCATAATGTGGTATAGTTTTTCGTACTTCGTTTTACCATGCTGAAGTACTTTAATCTTGTGATATAAATCAATTTAGGAGTTGCTGGAAGGAAAAAAATATATATTTAGGAGTGCAATGGGCTAAGATTCAATGAATGTTGGATTAAAATATGATTAAAACCGGTATTTCGGTTTTGAAAAAAAGGCGAAATATCGGGATTCACGTTAAGGTAATACCTACAACTAACTACCGCAGTTGGATGTGTTTTTTTTTTAATTTTATTCACAAATATAGTAAACCTTTGTAATCATTGAATGTCAATAAACGACAGAAGTAAATAAAAAAATAATATTGGATTTTTTGTAGTGAGTATTGACATTTAAAAAAAATGTTAATGCAAACCTTTGAAATTACTGCATTTATTTGATATTTTTATCATTTCGTGAAAAAATGAAGCTTTTACAAGTAAAACGTTAAAAAATAATAATCAGACAAAATGTATGGCGGGATCTTGGCAAACACGCGCCCCATAACACTGTTTCGTATCAGGGCTGTCTAATCTTATCACTCGAAGTGCTAGACTTTAAGTTTATTATGTATACATGAACTCACTGCATAAATGGATCTTTTATATGAAAGAGTGCATCCGAGTATTTCCAAGAAGAATGCTAGTTTTATTGTGAAATAAATAAATATTGTCTTGATGTTTTGATTTCGTTGACATATTGATTTATAAAGATAGCATACATTTTTTGCGTACTCCTTTTGTGTATCACATTTTCATGCCTGGTAAGTACATTCATGTGTTTTTTTATTATTGTAAACTGCCTTTCATTGATTGAATTTACATTTACTTGGTAGAACTCTATTATATCACGGTGAAAAATAACGAAGTGTCCACAATAATTATATAATTTTTATTGTGGTTGATATCTATTTCGGCTTACGTCCTCGTCTCGTCTCGTCCTCATATTTTCTTTTTGTGTAACTAAAATACTGTGCAATTTTTAAAAGTCAGTTCTCGATTGATGGCAATTCTGGTTTGCGATAGACAGTGTGTTCATAAAAGGCAAAAATAAATCTCCGGTTTCTTTAAATTATATTTGGCCGCGATTGACCGATGTAATGTAAAAATTGTACCTATATAATTTTGAATTTCCGTCTTACGTCGAAGGTGGGGGGAACGGAACCCTTTGATAGCCGAGAACATGACAACGAGAAAAAAGAGAAAATTGAAAGGTCAAGTCAAGACATACAATTTTATTTATTGAAGCAAATACTAGTGCATGGTTTAAAATCAGTCCCGTGCAGATCTGCTCGGGCCAAGAATGCGAGGGGTAAATTCCTTTTTCTATGTCGATAGGCGTTGTGAAAGGCGGCCATGAAACATTACCTGCATATACACAATGGGTGGTGGTGGGAAAAACCAACTTATTGATGCAAATAAAATCAGGGCTGTGGAGTCGGTAAAAAAAAGTTCGACTCCGACTCCAGCATTTACCAAAACCACGACTCCGACTCCAACATTGATCAAAAACTCGACTCCGACTAAAAAAGTTTATTATCGTCACTTTTTTTTGCCTTATTTTCCTACATATGTATGTGTATTCAATTAAATATCAACGCTAACAATTCGGCCAATAGCCAAATTGTATGGAAAAATAAAAAGTTCAAACTTTTCAAAATTTCCGACCGAAAATTTCATAACATTTAGTCACAGCAATTCTATCGCGCTTTAATAGTGGCAGGCGCCGTGGCGTCCGCGGGTACAGGGTTGGGAATCCCTGGCTTAATCTAGTGGTTAGCTGCCTGATGACGCGAATCGAATGAATGGAGACGAAAGTGGGAGTGAAATGTGGGATGTGACGAAGATAGACCAGCGCTCCGAACGAAATTAGTGTGACCGTCAACAAAAAATGCACTAAGCATGCAAAAAGATTATTTTGAATCATTGTCAATTTTTTTTCGCTGGCGAGTTATCAAGACTCAGATGATTTCGTCACATTCTTTAACTTACATAAAATATTAAAGCACTTTTTTTGATAATAGTCAAACAACGTTTTTTTTAACTTTCGATGGATTTTGTCGAGCATTAAACAAACAAATTTTTGTTTTAAAAACTGAGTTAAACTCTTATTTTTTAATAGACACATAATTGACATCCATTGTCAAAAAGTATATACATATACACTCTTTACAGATTACCCAATAGCAATAAATGAATAATATCTAAAAATGAAAATAAATGATGAAGTAACCGATATACATTATGCCAGCTTACGCGTCGCGAACTAACGAACGTAGATTTAACCTATTATAATACATAAAATGCGGGAAGCCTTAATTCCAGTGACATGTTCGATTATCGATATATTTTACTGTGTAAGCTTATCCAGATATGAATGCTCGTATTTAAATTGAATAAATACTTACATATCTCATTCAGAGAATCGCTGCACAATAGCAGCGCGTATATCTTACGTCACGGGCATCCGAAGTAATAATATTCGTTTACATAAACATTGCGGGCCGGCCCCATTGGCTCGGCTTTTTATTTTTGCATATAATTTGCTAAATTTGGCTATTGGCCGGATAGGTTGGTTAATATTTAATTGAATATACTTAAATAAGAAAGGTATGAAAAAAAACGTGGAGAAAATAGGCTTTTTTTAGTCGGAGTCGGAGTTTTTTTTTCACGACTCCACAGCCCTAGTTCGAACAGTTGTTTAATAATCATTATTCTACAAAATTGTTGGTAAAGCTTTGCATTTTTTATATAAATTATATTCTGTTAAAGTTGTATTCTAATGAATCAACATTGTTTACATTTTCAGAGTTGTTTTTAAATATGTAAACAAACAAAATTTATTCCGAAAGATTACGACTTTTCCATTAATCACCCCTGTCATATCGTTAGTATCGATCGAGCATATCAACGCATTTGGCTTCTTTTAAGTTATAGGGCATAAAATGAAAATTAAATGAAAATATCGCTGTAAACATGTTCTGTTCAAAAAAGATTCTAAACATTAACTTCCTTTGCAAATAATTGTTTATTTAAATATTTCCGATGGATTCTAGCGAAAACTAATTTCCTGTTATGTTTGTAAATACAATTTAGCTGTTCAATTATTCTCTGTGATTTTAAACCAATGCGTCAGAAATATTAATAAAGCATGTTTTCTTAAAATACCCCTTTAAGCGCCACCGTTTTTAACCATCGATTTTTCCACGAAATTTCCATGTAACTACACAGAAATTCATGTTACACTCGCCTTATATCTTTTTAAAGGCTTTCATAGAAAAGTGAAAAGAATACCACAAATTTAAAATTGAAATCACGTTTGAAGGGCTGCCAGAAAATAAAAATAAAAATATAATTTATGATTTTTTTTACTGTAAAGTTGAGTGTTATTATTGTGTTAAAAAAATTAAAAAAACACTGAATTATGTGGAAATATGAAACGCTTTTTCAAACGTGTATTATCTCCTCACACTTACTGATATTCATCTATTATTTTCTCACTCTGACTCATTATGTTATCTGATTAAACTTATTGATAAAACAGTGCCAGCTCTCGTGACATCGTTTCACTCGATTTAAAAAAAATGAAAACAACTCAATCTTATTACATTTGAAAGGTGTATCTGTATTAGGTTTCATTTAAAAATATGATATTTACTCATAATTAAAATCGTAGTGGCGTGGCGTCTGAATGGTTAATATCCTCAATAATTAAATTTTAAAATAAATTCTTCATGAAAATATTATGTATGTTAAGTCAACTTGCTTTGAAATTCTTTGGTATTCAAGGTCAGGGGTAGCCAACTTGTTGACTGTTTTGATGGCTCAATCTTAAAAAAAAGTTCACTCATTTTTTCTAAAGATCAAATAAAAAAAGTTACAGAGAGCAATACTTTCAAATTATAAAATACCCTCTTCTTGTTTAATAATGCTCAAAACTGACTTTTATTTAAATTCATGATTCCACCAAATAAAATTCAGTATTTACCACAGATATTAGTGCACCGAAAATTCTTTGTAGAATATATATACTCGAGATACACAATATTTTTATTGAAATCTTTTGGAAGCACTGCTGAACACTTTTGCCCAATATTGATCTCATTTTTAGATTTCTCTGCATGATATAATGCATATTATAACAAGAAGTCTAGCCCAGTGCTACTCAAACTTTGGCGAACCGGTGTATATTTTTCATTGTTACGTAATTATGACTGGCTTCATTTTGTAAATACAAAAGGTTATATCAGTTTTAAGAGTTATATGGAGACTTAACATAATTTTATTGCTATCGATGGATTCGGTGGTAATTTTGTGGAAGGAACATCCTATTCTTTTGATTTCATAGAAAACAACACGATTAGTCCTAATTTTTTCTTAAAGACGCTGTTGAGAAGTTGAATCACCATTTTGTCCTGATAATTCCGTTAATATCTTTTAAATTTATTAAATAATAATGCTGTTTTTCTATATTTTCAGATGGATGAGCTCTACAAGGAGATATTGTTTCAAGTTCTCCACAATGTTGGCTTTGACGTGAACGTGGAAATCGGTCAACTCGCGCTCATATCTTACATCCAGGATGCCTTCAGGATGGCCAGCGACCGTCACCAGGTGCTCTTGGCCGAAGCGGAAGCCAAAGAACCGCCGGAGATTATGTTGAATGTGGAGATCGTTGAGGCTAAAGATCTTCATCCGAAAGATGCAAACGGACTTAGCGATCCCTTCGTTACAATGTATCTCCTTTCAAACCAGACTCAGCGATACAATACTTCAGTCAAGACCGAGACGCTTTGTCCAATGTGGGAGGAGCATTTTTCACTGTAAGATTTTGTTATTTTTTTTTAAATCCATGTCCAATACCATATATCCAATGTGGAGCATAGTACCTCTTAAAACCACTCCTCGGACAGTCACGCAGATATGCGTGAAAAAAAAAGTATGATTTCGGACGATACAAGCGAATTTCATGATTATAAAGATGATGGACAATTACGGACAGTCACACAAATACGTGAATAGGACAGTCCAAACAATGTAAATACGCGAGAATAATACATGAACCATTTTGAACCAGAAAAAATGTTTTCAATATTTCCTCATTAATGTCAGCTGAAATACTGAAAACTAGAATCTAATAAATTAATTAAATTCGCCCGGGAAGTGGTAAATGGAGGAATCTAGACATTTTTTTTCTACGAGAACTATTTGTTACTCAGTCCCTCAAACTCTCTTCAGTTTGATGAGGGTAGGGATAGTATAGGCTATGATAGCACTAGTTGTTCTAGCTATGCCCGCTCATAGGATCAGTGGGTGGGACGGAATTTATAGATGATACAACACAAACACCCATGCCTTCGAGTAGAATCGATAAATCAACTTGAGCCCGTGAAGTCCATCACCAGGTTAACCACTTCACCACGGACTGATAACTATTGTATGTATGTATATGAAAATGAATCAAGAACGAGTAATTTGTGTTTCTTAATCAATATATTTTCAAGTAAATGTTGTTCCCATCTAAAATCTAAAAATAATAAGATCCATGTAAAATTTTCAGATACATTTTTAGTACTTTATCCAAGCATAAATGGAAATAAATGTTTGTTTTAATCATTTTTCAAGAATAAAAATATAATATTTTTTATTTCCCGAACTATATAATTTTTTTCAACCAAATTTTTTTTAACTGTGAGATCAGGACCGGTTTCGCTCAATGCTCGCCATGAGCGAAACCAGTCCTGATCTAATATATTTTATGTGGAAAAAGTACTAAAAATGTAATATTATTTTTATTATAATGCCTTTCCACCAAGTATTGACAGTGAACACCTTTAAAGCCCTTCTGATTAATGTTAAATTATTCAACATACATAGATAAGAGAATCAAAAAATATCTGGACAAACTGTCAAGTTTCTTGGATCAATTTGTAAAATGTTGTATTGATTTTATGATTTCAGACCCATCTCAGAAAACCCCGGAGAAGATATTCTTTGCTTAGAAGTATGGTAAGTCATACCTTAACGTATTTTATTTGTGGCATTCCTTATTTAAGTAAAATCAATTTGCTGAAACTATCATATCAAAGAGACTACTTGATATGCTACAGGAAAAATTACGTACACATGCGGGAATAACTGTAGCATATAAATTAAAACAAAACAATTAATCCGCTTGCTGTGAATGTCATAATCTATTGGTTAATAATGTAACACAGTCGGCCATGGAGTGAAATCTCCAATACTCCGTGACTCACCAATGGCACACAATGCATAAAAAATGAAATTTCTTTATATTGTTATACTGAAACAATCTCTTGTTTACTTTGTAAGAGTGTCTCAAAGAATGGGTCTTATTAAAAACGTATGGTTCATCGTATTAGGTAATGTGACCATACTTGGCATTCATTGATGTACTTTTTTCTCTCTGTAAAATATATATAATTTTTCATTACAGGGATTTTGACCCGGCCGAAACAGTGAAAGAAAAAATGTCGAAACTGTTTGATGTGAAAGGTGTGAAAGGACTGAGAAAACTTGTCAAAGAAATTGCGGTTACAGCTTCCACGGGGAAACACGACAATGAACTTATCGGCCGTGCCACAATACCTTTAAAAGTTAGTACTTAAATAGTTTATGGGATACCTATTCCTTTTACACAACATTTTAAGCAAGTTAGAATATCAGGATTTATTAAGATGATTTAACACTTGAAAAAAAACATTATACACTCCAACCTCTTTTTGTTCGATTTCAAAGTTATGCGGTTTTTTTAAATGCAGTTTTGTTACTATATATATAAACGTAATTAAACGCGTTGTTCACATACTATACGTGAAAATCTAGTTTTTCACCTGTTTATTACAATGTGACCTTGACACGTACGTCCTTGTACATGCTATGTTCCCACATTAAGTCATATCTTGTGCGATTTTCCGCGGAACACATCTACCGCGCAAAAAAAAATTTAGGTGTAATATTTTTAATAAACAAGTTAAATTTGAGAAAAAAGTCAATATAACTGTTTATTTATTTGATTTCATAAAGGAATAAACTCTAGTCAACATAAAAATAAAACATACTGAGAGGGGAAAAAGACCAAGAAAACATCGGAGAAATTTCTTTTACCCTAAGATGCCGAAATACATCTGATTTCCATATTAACCTTTTAACGACCATGCAATTTTTGTGTAATATCCTTGCGACCCGTAACTCTTATAAAAATAATTATATCTCTAAAACAAGTCAGCCTATGTGGGAAAAATAAAAAGCATTGGCAAAACAAAAGATTGCTTATAATTTACAAACTAAGACCAGCACCACAACTTGAACGCTTTTTTATTCTCTAGGTAAATAAATAAACGAATCCATTTTAGCTACAGCTATCTTGAAAAAAGAATCAGTCACCCCAAAGGATAAAAAATCTGTATCCTCATTGTAATTTATTGTATGGTGTAAATAAAGCTGATTTATTACGGTCCGTCGGATATAACACAACGCATATCCCAAGAGTCAACATTGTGACGCAGATGTTTATATTCCTCATTATGACAAAAATATTTAACGAAACTGAAAATAAAATTATGGATTGGTATCTCAAAAATATTATTTATGAAAGCTAATATTCATATGTTGAAAACTATTATCATAAATCAGTGTAATCCGATAACAAAATGCACCAAATGTTAATATATATATTTTTCATTTTCAGTCAGTACCAACATCTGGTATGACAATGTGGTATAGCTTAGATAAAAAGAATAAGCTCAGAAGACAAGGCGTTATCAAAGTAAAACTATCATTTTCATCGGAGAAGAATTCACAAGTGGCTACATCAGAACATCGACATCTATTGAGGATGTTATTACTACATGAACTGGACAATTCAAAGGTATTAATACATTAGAATAATGACACCATTGAACTTCAAAGTTACAAAAATCGATATTTTTTTATGATTTCGGCTGAAGGTGTTTTATAAAATTTCAATATCAAATTTAAATCGATTGAGTATTGTAATTTTCCATGAGTTTTGTCACTAACGATCCGGGTTTAGCCTTTTGGTATCTTTAGGCATGATCTTGAACTGAGGCGCAGTAAATATTTTGTATCTTTGGTAACTGATTGTCAACTTTTCATCTTAGCGATGTAACTTTTATTCATGAATATAAACAATAGCCAAGACAATATGTAAAACCCTGTCTTAAGTAATAAAACTATTAATGAGAAAGTACAATATTCAAATGATTCAAAATATATTCTTTCTTCTTTATTCTATAGTTAATTTCACGTGTGTACAGGCTAAAATTGGCTAACAATAAAATTAATCTTTCTAATACTCTCCATCTAGAATATCTTATATTATAACATTGTGTTGTCAGATGGAGAAGAGGTTCTTGAAACAAAGTTCAACGATAATGATAATGACAATAGATAGATACATTGATAAAAAAAATCTAAGAAAACCATGGTTGAAGGGAGAAACATTGTTCATGAAAAGCATTTGTAATGATGTTATCCTTTTTAGGTGGCACCATATTGGTGGTCCGGCAGCTTTGGCCTCCAAGCAGATGCCGTCATTCAACAGCATTCGACTCTGAGCAACCTCGGCTTCAATGAAAACCTCCTAGCCCAGTGGACCGTATACTGTACGGTACACGTTGACCATCCTCTCAGTTTCGGCCTCTTCCACAACATATTAGTGAAACTAGTCAAGCCCCTGCAATCGAAATTAATATGTGAAGAAGAAATGAAGCTCTTTTGGGACGGCGTCAGAAAAATACTGCCATCTTGTTATAGTATAATTAGAAAAATAAGGAAAAAGACCGCCGGCGACAAGGCGATATTAAAAATGCTTTCGGAAATTCTTAAAGTTTTGTTTACTTTATCCGATCTGGAGCCTCCGCAAGGCATGGATTTGTTC
This sequence comes from Himalopsyche kuldschensis, assembly GCA_028554975.1. NCBI lineage: Eukaryota > Metazoa > Arthropoda > Insecta > Trichoptera > Rhyacophilidae > Himalopsyche > Himalopsyche kuldschensis. The sequence goes on along the minus strand of JAHFWI010000010.1, from coordinate 18,010,312 downwards.
CCGAAGAACGTGTATGGATGGATCGAAAGAAAGGGTGACACTCCGGTTACCGATTTGAGAGACGTTTTGAGGCAAGGGATCGTGCAGGGTGCGACAGAATGGTTTGTGCACATTTTGGAGAACAACGAGTGCAAAGATAAAACTGAAGAAGGAAGGTTGCAGCATCTTATAAGAGTGATACAATTAGTTAGATCTGATCTTCAGAGAGCCGTTGAATATTACGACAAAGTCTTTGCCGAGTAAGTTCAATGTTTCATGTATTTATATTGTTTATTTATTACTATGACTGTATTGTTCATGTAAAACACAAAAAAATACAAATTTATTTTTTTGTCATATTTTCACTGGCCGGATCAGTGAAAATATATTTTATCTTGTGAGAATATATTTTGCTTGATAATATACTTTCGATGTAACATATGTATATTATTTGAGACTATACAGTAAAATTAAAAGAGCAATAAAACATTGTCAATCCAATTGCTTGCTAAATGATTTCGACAGGTCGACTAGGAATGATTATATCATGTCCAGACGTGTCATGAAGCAGTGGTAAATGATCTTGGGCTCTTCATCTTATTTGAAAACCACTGTTTTCAATATTCAGATACTTTCATAAATTGATTTATGGATTTGTATTCAATGTCATGGATCACTGTTGTTTTTTTCTGTTCTTATAATAAAGGTGTAGGCATAGTTATTATTAGCCAACAAATAGTCTTACTTGCCTTCAAACTGTGGCTTGAAGCACAGTCAATGTACTTGTCGGTAGTTCAGTGAAGTGTGTGTGAGAGGGAAATAGAAAAACTCTTTTATGATTGTGTGATAAATCCCCTTAACTTTTTATTCATTAACACATTCACTGCGGAATAATATAGGTGTAAATTATTGATGTTGCTCCAAAGTGCACATGATACCAACAGCGAATAATTTTGTGAAGAGGGCTGAAGACAGGAGAAATCAATGCTCAACTATTAACCCTTTGCTCTCCTCAATGTATTATTTTTTTCCTTCAAGCAACTACATACATAAGTCGTGGTTAGTTTTGTATTAAGAAGTCTGTGTTGATGTTTTTGCTTGTCAGTTGAAAATGCTTGCGATGAGCAAAACCGGTCGTGATCTTACTAAATTAATTGTGGAATAAGTACAAAAAATGTTTTACTGTTTTTTCATTCATTGCCTTTCCACCAAGTATTTGACAGTGAGAACTCCTCAATATATTATTTTATTCCATCCAGAAACTGCAATAGATTTGAAAAATTGATTGATATCACAGGGTTTACGTATTTATTAGCATGATGAAATACTAAAAAATATACCACATTATGACAAGTTACAAACTTTTAACTAAGGCACACAATCCAATAAATACGGTTTTTGAAAACAAGGATAATTAAAAGTTTAACAATGGTGAGATAGACTCGACATAGGGTTTAAATGAAACAGAAATTGCAATGGATGAGATAACACACCTAGTGCTATATATTCATACTGTGCGTATTTTAGTAGCATATGCACCAAGCGCTGTTGCTGCACTGGATGTGTTAACGGCCATATTACATATAACAGAAGCCAACAACGTACATCACTCAGCTTATAGAACTGACATATTCCATTTATACATAAGCGCTAATATTGCTGTATCGATTTGTTACTAAAGCTTTTTTATCTTTTTTAGCGTCATCAATTTCCCATACGCCAAGACATTGTACCTTCTATATCAGGCAAAAATAGCAGAGCTGGTTGAGCCTGAAGTGATTGAAGTGTGTAAGAGCCTCAGGCGGCTCCGGTACAGTGAGACTTCTTCTCAGCATATCACACTGGCCAACAAAAATGGCGAAGGTGTCCAACTCGGAGGAACCACTGTGCAGGGAGAGCCTCTTGCAATGGGAACGACACTGTTTGAACTCTATCTTGTACTGCAAAGGTTTTTAGCGTGAGTAATGTTGTTTTTTTTCTAGTATTATACCAATCACGCAACATTAATTCGGTAATATCAACTGAACCTAGACATTGATGTTTGAATTCACAATTATTATTTGTCGTTATTCAATCTTGAAACATTTAAATATATCAAACCAAAAGGAATTTTTTAAGGAATCATTTAGTTTGGATAACCACTCTTCGGTATATGCAATGTGCTTTCTTTCGTTGTTAATAATTTGTCCATTTTCTTCATCTTGCTTATTTTTGTACTACTATTTTTAAATTTTCTATGTCAGTGTTCTTCAACCTTTTTACATTCGTGGACCGGTGAGAGTTGAAAAAATATTTTGAAGACTGGCAGCAACCAAATACAATATTCAGTTTTTTTTTAATTTGAATTGTTTGAATTTTATAAAAATAGAAGTAGATCACTAAACGTATATCAACGATGCAATATGTTTACTACGCGTCAGTTCAAGTACATCTGTGCACTTGAAATAACTGAAGATGCCGAAAGGCGAAAACCGGGTCGTTAGCGACAAAACTCATGGAAAAGTACAAAATTCAAACAATTCAAATTTCATATTGAAATTCCATCAAGCACCCTCAGTCGACAATTCTGACTTACGACGTTGTATAAATAAGTAAAAAAAAAGTCTCCAACTTCTTCTAAATATTTCAAATATTAATAATTATCTATTGCTGCTTTTTTATAATCAAAATGTTCTATATATGTTTTTGCGGACTAGCAATAAGTTATTGCGGGCCAGTGCCCGTCCGTGGACCACAGGTTGAAGAACACTGCTCTATGTGATGTTTTCACGTAATTGCAACTCAAAATCCAAAATTAAATATAAGAAGGGATACAAATATTGCATAGGGATCATTGATTCATGTTAGAAATAGATTAGTACAATTAAATAGTTGTGTGGAGAAAGAGCTATCAACAATTTGCCAGATTTTTCCTAGCTCCACCAACTATTTCTTATTACATATTCCATGTGCTCAAAGTTGGAAGTCAAAGTCTTATAAAAATATATCTTTTACAGGTTGGGTCAAAGCTTGTGCCCTGCTGATTGGTCAGACATCAGTATCGCCAAATTCCACTCGTGGTTCTTCGGAGGCGTCGCTCAATGGCTTGACATTGCTGTCTTCAAAGCCCTCACCCGGATAGAAAAAGCTGTTGAATTAGATCAACTGGTGCCAGTGGATGAGACAGTCAAATACAGCAGCTCTGCAGTCGATACATTGGCAATATTTTACCAAATCAAAGTTTTCTGGCAGCAGCTGGCGTGGCCTGATGTGGAAGGATCGTATACATTTGTTGCCAAAATCGTTGATGTGAGTAATGACTGCATAATTATGTTATATTGAATTAACTCACCAGTTTGGCACCTTTGAGACAGAGAAACCTTACTCATGTTAACTTTTCAGGAGAGCCAAAAAACAGGTTTCACAAGTTATCAATGTTACCTATTTTTAACAGACAAATTGTCTTTTCACTATTCATAAAAACACCATCTTTGCACGTGTAGTGTACTGACTACACGTCACCGAATCAGATTTTTTTTTTGAGACCGTAAAGAAAGGTTAAAGAAGTTGCTTTGGTTTTTCTGTTTTGTTAAATATAAAAAAATAATTCATTGTAATGTGTTGTTGAAAAGATAAATGGTGCTATGAACAAAGAAGCGATTTTAATACATATTAAACTATCTTCGTATCAACTTCTCCTATTAAAATGTCTTTTTGACATATAAAATATTATTTTGTTCAATGGCATTCATAACTCAAAACTGGCAAAAAACTATTTTACTATAAGGGGTTGAGTTCAAACGTTTAGTATTCTATAATCTTACATGTAAAACTTTTTATTGATCTGATTGACATTAATATTTTTTCTCTTCAGGATATCTGCCGTTGCTGTGTCTTCTATGCTGACAATATGTCAAACAGAGTTGACGGCATGGGTGAAGTTTCAACAATATACGAGACAAAATTCTTTATCACCAATGAGTGGTGCTTAGCTATTAACAATATTGACTACGTCAGACAGAGCCTGCAGCCTTTTGTAGGTGAACTCGGCATGGACGATATCGTAGCTAAACTAGCTGAATTGAGAAGTCCCGTAGAGGCACAGAGGTAAGATGACATGACGAATATTTCTATATATTTTTTGGACATCTTGCTTCAATAAATTATTATTTTTCCATCAAATCTCAGTTTGATTGAGTTGCAGTATTCTTATATTCTAGATAATGTTCATAACCGGTTTTTTCTAACTGATGAAAATCATGAGCAATGAAATCTAATGATAATATAAAATTTTAAATAACTTTGATTATTCTACGTATTGCATAACTATGTGGGACACTTTCATCTCTTTCAGATGCATGTTCAGACTATCTTACCATCACAAATTTTGTTTTAAATAATGAATGTAAGTGCAAGTGAATTTAATTTTTAAGTAAGTACTTCAGTCATTACTTAAACAAACTTTGTGATAGTAAGATAATCTGAAGATGCCTCTGAAAGGGGCGACGAAACACGTGTCACATAATAACATAATATGTGGAATAATCAAAGTTATTTTTAATTTTATATTGAATTGAACTTCATAGAAAGTATTAAATTTAATGATAATATTTTTTTATCTTTCAGATGTAAAGAGACATTGCAAAATGTTGTGGAAAATGCAATAGACACAGTTAGGAATAAAATTATTGAATTATTAGAAAAAGTAGTAAAAAAGGTACGTCTCATTGATTTTATTTATACTTAAATGATGGTATGAAGTGATATTTGATTGTTCTTTATTGTGAAATCATTCAAACTGTTTTTATTTGACAGTTAATGTTTTTTCTTTCCAGATGATACCTTCAATCTCTCGGTTTCTTTTGCAAGGAGCTGAGTTGCTTCACCAGGACTCCAATAGCATGAACCGTGTTATGCTATACCTCGAAGAAAATCTAGACATGTTACATGCGAATCTCAATCAAGAAAATTTCACTAGGACTCTTGATGTCATATGGGAACAACTTAGTCAGTTACTTTATGAATTAGTCCAAGACAATCTGGAAGTAAGTGTTATCAATTTTTATCTTCTTTTCAAGGTGTTGCATAGATTAAGTCAATTTTTAAATAGACATACGAAAAAATTAAAATGAATGGCATAATGTGCCTATCACATCTTATGAGAATAATAGCTTAGAAATTTATATGAATTAAAGTACCAGGTGTCTCAACATATTTTTTCTCACGATAGCTGCGTGTTACTTGGTCGCTTGACCTCTCATTAGTTAGATGAGACTAGGCATAGAAAAGATAAGGGTAAGACAGAATAAAGTAAATGTAATAGTAGTTGACCATGTACCAGTAGTTGACCTTTAGAATCAAATGGCCCAAAATAAGAAATGCAGATGCGGGATTGCTCTAAATTGTAAAGTTCAGACAAGTTAAGGCATCTGTGGTCGGAATGAGCCACTTACACATCACCATATAGCCAATAGAGTGCCAGGGTGGCCATTTGAAAACAACACTCACTAGGTAAGGAAAGTGTATTATTTCAAATTTCTTAAGTGATCAATCTAGAAACGGTGTGTACCTTGTTCCTTAACCACCCATTGCTACTTGATTCAACCAAGAGTGGTGTGACAGATAGGCCCTTAGGCAACTCTTGACAGAAAGTTCACTATAAAGCCCCCTGATTAGACATGGTCAATTCGTGGATTTTTCTATATATGAGATGGTCAACTACTGAAACAGGAACATGGCTTTAAATAATTTAACACAACTTTTTTTAAACAGGCCCTTACATAATTTTTGTTAAATAATATTAATTAAGACATATGATCCAATATGAGTAAACTTGCTTTGCCATCATTCGGTACAATGCTAAACCTTAATCGTTATTTTTGTTGAAATTTTCTCTTAAACGGTCAGCTACGGGTACATTTACCTTAGTGGTTAGATAGTTGCTCTATCTTTGCCCTGCTTATTGGAAAGGATGGGGAGAGGGAATTTTAAGACAGCAAAAACGCGTATGACTTTGAACTGAATCGATGAATCAACTGAAAAATATGTTGCTGGTACTGGGACTCAGTTGCTGAACCTCTCTTTTTTTAATAGAGTAGGGAAAGAAAGGATATGACCAGTATTAGCTAATCATTCTCGCTACGTCCTGTTTTTAGTATCGGATGGGTTTGGGACGGTATTTTAAACAGCACAGACATCTATGTCTCCAAACAGAAATCAATAATTTGATCCGAAAAATCTAAGTTAGATTAGAACCCATTTGCTCCAAAACCAAAGCCATTGGCGTTGACACTCGATTTATATGTTTGTAATATTTACAGAAAAGACGACCGCCTTCATTCTACTCAAATCTTCACGAAACACTCAAGATAATGGTTGCATCTTTCAAGCAAGACAACACAGAATCAAGCTCAAATGAGACATTGAAGAAGGTAGAATATCTGCTAAAGCTACACGGCTTCGAAACTACTGACCTGATTCATCAATTCTTCTTAGAGAGATGGGAGGAGCAAGAAAAACTGACACAGGCTCCATTCGGAATGCTGTCAGTGAGAGCTCTATTCACTGATTCCTCTATCAAGATTGAGGTTATGAATGCAAGAAACTTGTTGCCTATGGATTCAAACGGTAAATTACCACTTTTACTTAACCACCAGTAACTTAACGTTTCTTTTATCACTATAAGTTAACAGATGGCAGTGCCTTAGTTCTGCAATAGAAACTATTTTAATTAAAGACACATTTAGATTTCATAAATACATCTTTAAATTTGATGTGACAAATGATAATACATACACCTTAAACTACACTGACACTGCCATCTTGCCTACGATTTTACTCTCCGTAATGTAAAACTGTATACGTAAGCTAACTAAAAAGATATTAATATATAAAGACCAACAGGTACTTATATTGTAATTAAATAAAATACAAATTATTTTTAATATCCCAAAAGTACAGTGGTGAATTAAATAAATAAAATCAAATTATATAGTACTACTTCTTCATATATTCTGATAAAGATCAGGACCGGTTTCGGTTGTTGCGAGCATTATTAACTGATGACAATACTTGCAATGAGCGAAACCAATCATAGTCTTTATCAGAATATATGTGGATAGAGTTCTGTACAATGTGCCTTATTTATTTAAATAATGCCTTTCCATCATGAAGTTACAGTTAGCACCTTAAAAGCAACAAAGCTAATCTAATTTTATATATACATACATATATAAACTTCCAAAAAGTTACCTCCGAATACTATTAGTGAAAAAGACTGCCAAAAGTATTTCTAAACGAAGTTTGAAAAAAGGATTAATTACTATTGTGATACGAAATAAACTCCAAACAAACAATGCGGGATAAAATAAATTTTATTCTCTACTATTATATTAATAACAATATCTATTTTTATATTGCCGAGAAAACATTAAAGTGCTCATTTATGATTGGGCTCAAGTTGGGATTTACGTGACAACCTCACAAACTATTAAAAGTAATAGTGAATATATTTTTATGATATCACCTTATTATATATATAATAAGGTTGGAAAATCCTTTCAGAAGTCGTTTGAGTGAGTTTTTAATCAACGCACAGTGACATGGAATTTATATTGTATATAAATTGATGTCTCATTTTATTGAGTATCAAATATTTACTACTTAGCAACTATCAAATGTTTTTGATTATATCTTTTTAATTTATAATCTTTACTAGAAGTAAGTGTTTAAATGAAGTTATTGCAAAAACAATATAACATGAATGTAAATATTGTAACATACTCTTATCGTTTATTTAAAGAATGGAGATATATTTTAAAAATTACAAAGTGCCTTAAACTATTGTATCTATATTGATACAAATTCTCTGATAAAAGGTTGCGTAATAGCCACTTAATATGAAAGAAACTATTATCTTTTATTTTCCTTTTCCATAGATCTGTGGATGCATTAATTTATTTACTGAGACAATTAAGATTACTGAGACAATTCAAGATCTGATAAAATAATGAATTTGACAGCTGGTTTCTGTTTAAGCCTACGCAAAATTGAATTCATGAGTCTTTTTGTCTGAACAGAAGATGTGTTTTAATGTTGACAGAAAAATTATTTATTTATTTAAATAATGCCTTTCCATCATGAAGTTACAGTTAGCACCTTAAAAGCAACAAAGCTAATCTAATTTTATATATACATACATATATAAACTTCCAAAAAGTTACCTCCGAATCCATCAAAATATTTCTCTTTATATTTGCATATTCTCAATAAATGGTGTACCATCATAATTACAGTTTAAAGTGTGATTTGTTCAAATTTATGTAAAATAAAACTAGATCATAGTTTGATAACATTTATAATAATCTAATATTTTTTTTTGTTTGCAGGCAGCATTGATTCTTTTGTAAGAATAAATTTACTACCTGAAGATTTGTTTGCTGGAACCATCCGTCCTAAAACACAAACACATAATAAGAATCTATTCCCCTTATATGATGAAGTGTTTACAATGTAAGTGGAATCCATTTTGATCTATTATAAATCTATCATAGTGATTGATAGATTTATAAATGATTCTTTATTGAATAGACAATTTAAGATGACACTTTAGTAATTTTAAATAGTTGCTGTCATGTGGTGTCATCTTGTGGTTACAGAAGGAAATTAGTTTTTCCTTGTCAATTGCTTTTGGAATGTGAACAATTTGGATTCAAAGGAACCATCTTACTATTTAAGATTGGTGATGACTTAAATGAAACGGTATGGCTCAGTGATCAAAAATATTACCATAATGTCAAAACACACGGGGCACAATAGTTTGATTTTTTTTAACATTGCCTTCCCGGTGGGTAAGACACCAATGCCAAAGCCACTTTATCTTAAATATCCACACATACATAAAAATACATTGTTATTTTTCTTACCGTATTATAATGGAGTTCTACCAAGTAAATGTCTACTCAATCAATCCAACTTAATATTAGTGATACAATGTGTAAACTTTTGGTATTTTGAAATCATTGTTTTTTACACCTTTTGCAGAAAAAAAAAATTGATTTTTATCAACTTGTTTCGTTGCAATTAATATATTCTTAGTGTGATATAATTATTATAATGTGGTAATATTAAAGCTCTGTGTTTGCGATCACTTATTGTTGTCACAATAGTTATATTAAGACGTCAATTGCTCTATTTTTTTCCAGAATCTTAACACCGGAACAACGAAAATGCCCAGACGGCCTGATTGTCTTCAATGTGAAGGACAAAGACATGTTTGGAATGTCGAACCAATATGTCGCTGAAGCGTTTCTACATTTTAAAGATGTGGTTTCGACGAAATCAGATTTGGAAGGCTTACCTCAAGTCCATCTCAAATTATCCAGGCCAACCAAGCTCGGTATGTCAAACATAGTATAATGTTAAAGAGTGTTTTTTTCAATCACTCTCCAATTCCAGTTAGATATGTTTTAATACTTTAGATGGATTCGGCGGTTACCTTGTGTGGAAGATAATTTTAAAATAACAATCAAAATTTTAATCAAAGTAATAATGTAGAAATACTTAGTACTTATCAAGAAAATTAATAAGAAGCTGTTTAAGCTTATATCATTGACAGTGACATGAATTATTAACAATATTTTGTCACCACTTTCTATGGGTTTAACCCTTTCAAATTAATGCAACTCTAATGAATAAATTTAGTGGAGTTAATAGTATTATTGTTTGTATCTAGCCACCTTCTCCTGGTGTCCTGTAAGAAGGAAACATCCCAAACTCTGTTTTGTAATTAATTATGTAAGAATATAAAGCATCCGTACTGGATCTGATAATACTTCTTAATTTTTTAACTGCCAGCATGTGCATGTATGGCGATACCTCGTACGCCACGAATTTTATTGTAAAAATAAAACGTATCTTTTATTATATGTTTATTTGTAAAAACTTGCCGATTACGATGCGATTGTGCCGTATCCATGATAACAAAATTAAAATATTTATGACTCATCAGTTACAATTGATTTTAGTTAGTAAAATCCCGCTGGAAGCGAGCGACTAAAGACGTCATTTTTTGTATGATTGGCGTGCCATTCACGGAAAAGTTCGCGTCTTAAGACGTCTGCCATCTGGTTAAAATGACGAAAGACGTGTCACTATTTAATAAATTAATAATCTTATATTTATCGTTTCAGAGGGAGATGCTGTCAAGTCATTAGAGAATAGACAAGGTGACAAACAAGCAAGGGAGTTTCTGAAGAAGCAAAAACAGAAAATTGGTGTCCCGCATTGACTATTAGTGAAAAAGACTGCCAAAAGTATTTCTAAACGAAGTTTGAAAAAAGGATTAATTACTATTGTGATACGAAATAAACTCCAAACAAACAATGCGGGATAAAATAAATTTTATTCTCTACTATTATATTAATAACAATATCTATTTTTATATTGCCGAGAAAACATTAAAGTGCTCATTTATGATTGGGCTCAAGTTGGGATTTACGTGACAACCTCACAAACTATTAAAAGTAATAGTGAATATATTTTTATGATATCACCTTATTATATATATAATAAGGTTGGAAAATCCTTTCAGAAGTCGTTTGAGTGAGTTTTTAATCAACGCACAGTGACATGGAATTTATATTGTATATAAATTGATGTCTCATTTTATTGAGTATCAAATATTTACTACTTAGCAACTATCAAATGTTTTTGATTATATCTTTTTAATTTATAATCTTTACTAGAAGTAAGTGTTTAAATGAAGTTATTGCAAAAACAATATAACATGAATGTAAATATTGTAACATACTCTTATCGTTTATTTAAAGAATGGAGATATATTTTAAAAATTACAAAGTGCCTTAAACTATTGTATCTATATTGATACAAATTCTCTGATAAAAGGTTGCGTAATAGCCACTTAATATGAAAGAAACTATTATCTTTTATTTTCCTTTTCCATAGATCTGTGGATGCATTAATTTATTTACTGAGACAATTAAGATTACTGAGACAATTCAAGATCTGATAAAATAATGAATTTGACAGCTGGTTTCTGTTTAAGCCTACGCAAAATTGAATTCATGAGTCTTTTTGTCTGAACAGAAGATGTGTTTTAATGTTGACAGAAAAATGATCAAAAGTTTAAGGAATATTTGTCATTTTTTTAAGACTTGAAACTGTTCAAAGTGCCACACTAAAATTGAATCATTCAACTGTATAAAAAATCGATATTATTTTATCAATGTTCTTTTCTTAATTTTAATAATAATTTATTGTTTCAGTGTTACAATGAAATATAAAAAAAGCTCGCAAAACTCTTAAATACTGATTAAACTTTGTATTTATTAATTAATGTGTAGATAAATAGATAAAAAAGATGTAATGTAGTTTTTTACTGTTATTTTTTAGAAGCATTTAATAAAAAATATTAATAAAACTCAAAGTCATAAAAATCAAAAGATGTTTATTTTATTTAATAAATGTGACTTAAATTTCTATGTAAATTTATAAATATGACATATCTTATAACTACGTTAAAATATAATTATAAATTTCATTCATCAAGTATTTCTTGGATTAAACATAATTGATTTGCAATAAAATATTGTATTTGTCAGAGGGTAAAATGGGATCTAATGAAAATATGATAATACCTACATTTTTAAGAGTCTTTTAAAGATAAATATCATTTGGAACAGTTATTACATTCATACAATTAGATGCAAACCAAATGTGGCAATTGACTTTGGAATGAAAATAGAAAATATTTAATTCAGAATAAATCAATTGCCTTTTTTGGTGTAACAATGAGTACTTAATTTAGCTATTGAAGTACATCATTCAAATAATCTTGGATATTGGATTTAAGTCAACGCATTTAATGTATTTATATTATACAATATATATAACTTTTGTATTTAATGATTTTATAAATTAATAAGAAAAAAATACTAATCTAATAATTGCCAATGCGCCAGATATTATATTATAATTTTTCAAATCACATGATATACCCATGCCCAAGATCTGAAATAATAAATTGAAAATATCTCAATTTAATATTGATCTTGTCGGGACCCAAGCCCCGAACCAACTCAAGTCTAGGGTAAAGCTATAACCCCGAGACAGTAGGCCGATTATGTCTTTATGGACTACAATCTCAACACAGTAATGTGTAAAATTCTTATAATTTATATAAGATATAGACTGATATTGGTTGATGGAACAGTAATATCACATAATAATAGTTCAAATTTTGTACTCTGTTATGTCTTTTCACTGACAAGGTATTAAATAAATGACCTTGAACTGTCAGAACAATTTGTAATAGCTTTGTTTTTATGACAACAGATCTACAAATAATTCCAAAAGCAGAAATTAAGTAAATGTCACATCAAAGACCTCTTTAGTGGAATATATTCACTAATATTCAGTTTATCTTACATAATATTGATTAAAATTTTACAAACAATTTTTTTAAGAAATATCAGACAAGAACCATTCTAATGTGACCACACACACATAGATAATTCATTTTTCAGAGCTTGTTTTACTCTTCAAAAGTTCTTAAATACTACCTAATCAAATATTTATTTGAAAACTAATATTTTCATAGTTTTGATTATAATTGTTGAAAAATAGCTAATTTTAATATCATTTTGAAAATGAATTACTATTTAAAAAAATATCACCTTTAAATAAGAGAGAACATCACATTTTAATTATTTTCGCAATCATTTTAAAATGGTGAATTGAGTAGAATCGAATAAACAAAACAAATCGATTCTTTGTTGATTATGAGTAAACTAGAAAATGTCAACAAAGTGTATAAGACCAACAGTGTAAGCACTTAATCCTCAATTGAAGATGTTGGCATTACGAATAAGTGGTTTTTTGAAGTAGCAAGGCCAATAATACATAGTATTTTAAAGCAGCAAAATGTCCAGTCGCATCATAGAGACTTTATGGCAAGAAAACAATGACAAGAGTTTCACCATAGTCAAAGAAAGGAAAATGAATGAACAGCATATAATAGATGTCTCACAATTCCATTATTCAATATCGATTCAGATATAAACTAAACTTGATCACCTATAAATGTCTATGCCACAGGTGCTCCAAATCCACAGGTTTTGTCAGGTTTTCCAGTAATCTCTGAAAAGAAAAAAATATTTATAAAACTTTTTCGTAGTAAATACATTAAATGCGAGTGTTCATGTTTCTGTAAAAAAGTTAGGTTAGCAAGTTTAGTGATGAAAATTGGAAAGTGTTAATTTGGGTAATATGATACTAGTAGTTTATACTAATACGACTGAGTTTTTTTAGGCCTGAATATTTGTGTGTCAAGCACATATGTATGATCGACGAAAAGCTATGAATAAACATGGACAAGTTGTAAAAAAAATCTTATTTCATTTTAAATGTATTACTCTTTCTGTATGTTTATTGTACATATATGTTTGATAGGAGAATTTTATTCTCAATGGGAAATTCAGAAAAATAAAGGTTTTATTAAAATAAAATGAATTTCCACCACGAATTTACAGTTAACACTTTAAAAGGGATAGTATGTACATACATACAGTACATATGACTTTTGACAGAAGATTTATGGTTAGTATTTTTTTTTAAACTGACAAACTGGTTTTTACACAGCAGGAAAAAGAGTTTAAATATAGGTAATGAATATAAGTAAACAAAATAGGCACATTCCGTATTATAAGACAACACATGGAAGCATGAATTCTTAATATATATAAAACAAATATTCAGTCCGACTTGGAAACTATGTTTAACCCTTCGAAAGACGGTCCTTGAAAAATAGCTTGTGATCCGAAGGGGGGGAACTAAAAATACCCGAGTGTTTTGGCTTTATTGGCATGGATTGCATTAAAAAAAATGTTACAATATCCTTCAGCGTATCTTTATACATCGTTCTAAAAAAAATATATTTATATAAATCGATAATTTTCCTATAATTATACATATTTTAAGTCGCGCATGAATGAGACTATCTGATTGTGCTCATGCTTATTCCAGACTGGCGATATCAAAACTGTGAACGTGACTTATTATCTACACCTTTTAATGTAAAAAGCATCTATTTGATTTGGAATGTATGTTGAAAGAGGCACGATTGAGATAAGATAACGTTGTCTTATCGCGTATAGGCAGTGAAGTTTGAATCCTGGCAATTGGTAGCAATAATATAAATGATTTTCAGCCAATAATAATCCAAATTATTTTTTTTTTTGAATTGCCACGAAACTAGTCGATCAAAATTATTTTTTTTTACTGCAAAAGATGTCAAAAACAATGATTTAAGAATACCGTTGTATTTATTATCAGTTGAAAATGTTCGCCATGAGCGAAACCGGTCCTGATCCAATAAATTTTATGTGGAATAAAGACGAAAATTGTTTTATTATTTTTATCAAAATTCAAATGATTAAAAATAAAGCTGAAAAAAGACTTACGTTTTCCACACTTCACAGCACATTTAAATCTAGCAGGATTCAAATATGTCACTCCATCACTTCCGCAGATTGGGTTGTACTCTCCCGTCACATATCTTCGACATTCCCACTGACAGGAGCTCGTAGAGGTAACCAAATTAGGCTCCGAAGTCGAACCACCATCATTTCCCCACCCTTGGTTATCAGTCTGAACATTCCAGTTCGTATTTTGATTGCGCCCTTCATAATTATTAAAGTTAGGGTTTAACCAGTTGCTTTGCCAAACATTATTTGTTGGTTGGTTATTGTTGTTTACATTTCCTTGGATCAGGTCAGCGTTGGGTCTTGTTTCACCTAACTGGATGTTAAGACTGTCTTCTATTGGGTAATTGGCAGGTCTGTAAATTTCTCCCGGGAATGCGAAATCAGCGTTACCGGAATAGTCTGAAGAAAAGTCGATTGCATTCGGTGACCCATCGTTTATTCCGTTAAGTTTATTGGAATTTGAGAAGAATGCTCTTGATTGACGCTTCTGTCTTGATAGTGCGTTTTCTACGATCATATTTATATATTTAGATTGGACTCTGTCAGATAAAGGTTGCGTAGATTGATCCTCGTATTGTTCAAGTGAGCTCACCAATGTTAAACAAACAACTGAAATAAATAATAAAAAAAAAATATATATATTTTACTGCTATATTGACTATGTCCAAAGTACATGGAATTTTCCAACTGTCAATTGACAAGTCTGTATAAACTTACACATTAAATTATACAAAAATCTTAAAAATAGTTTTTATATTGGCAGATCCAGGGTGATGGCTATGACGCCTGGCCACTTCCTGAAAACAATTTAGAGGCGTACAAGCTCTAGGCTAAAATATATATTTAAATCCACATCTGCTCCCATTTGGCGTAATAATGGGATGTATACAACATATTTTTTTCTGCAAGACATGCTTTTTACTCAGTCGCTCAATCTCTCATCAGTTTGATGAGAGTATTGATAGAAATGATATGACTAGAACAGGACAAGTGGTTATCTACATAGTTTTTATTGCTACGGCCCGCATATAGGATCAGATGGGTGGGAAGGGCTATTTTATAGCATGAACATCCATGTCTTTGAACAAAATCGTTAAGTCAACTGAAAAAATTCTTCTCGTACTAGGACTTGAACCAGTGATGTCTGTCACGCAAGCCAACGACGGTAACTATTCAAACTTGTAGTATAGTGTTATTATTTAATAAATATAAAATATTCTAATGTATTGATTAATTAAGCCCATTCAAATTTTTTGCACTTTGCACCAACAATTTGGTTCGTGGAGTAGGGTAGCTTTTGATAATAAGGTATCACTTTTTTAGGTAGCTTTTTTTAGTATTTACATATACGCAATATGAAATAAAAATGATAAGAATGCGGCTATAATTACTAAAGAAATAAAGAAAACAAATTGATGAAAAGAGAATGAGTGTATTTGTAAAAAAAATGTAGATGTGATAAAGCATAGCTGCTTAAATGCTTAGGATCATGAACATGATGGAATCATGACCACGTCAATGCTTGATTAAGTGTATAGGGGTTCCCAATAATCCAGTTTTACATATGGTAAATCTAATAGTAGTTGACCATGTACCAGTAGTTGATCTTTTGAGATTAAAATGGCCCAAAATAAGAAATGCAGATGCGGAATTGCTCTAAATTGTAAAGTTCAGGCACTAACACATCACCATATAGCCAAAAGAGTGCCAGGGTGGCCATTTGAAAACGACACCTAGTGAGGAAAGTGTATTATTTCAAATTTCTTAAGTGATCAATCTAGAAACGGTATGTACCTTGTTACTGAACCACCCATTGCTACTTGATTCAACCAAGAGTGGTGTGACAGAAAGACCTGAGGCAACTCTGACAGAAAGTTCACTATAAAGCCCCCTGATTAGACATGGTCAACTACTGGATTTTTCAATATGTGAGATGGTCAACTGGTGAAACAGGAACATGGCTTTAAATAATTTAACACAATTTTTTTTAAACAGGCCCTTTCGTAATTTTTGTTAAATAATATTAATTAAGACATATGATCTAATATGAGTATACTTGCTTTGCCATCATTCGGTACAATGCTAAACCTTAATCGTTATTTTTGTTGAAATTTTCTCTTAAACGGTCAGCTACGGGTACATTTTCCTTAGTGGTTAGATAGTTGCTCTAACTTTGCCCTGCTTATAGGAAAGGATGGGGAGAGGGAATTTTAAGACAACAAAAACGCGTATGACTTCGAACTGAATCTATGAATCAACTGAAAAATATGCTGCTGGTACTTTTTGTTGCAACCTAACAGAGTAGTGAAAGAAAGGATATTACCAGTATTTAGCTAATCATTCTCGCTACATCCTGTTTTTAGTAACGGTCAGCTACTGGTACATTTACCTTAATTGCAATTATTATATTACTAGTATTGCTACCCGGCGTCGCTCGGACTAAGCGACCAATAATTATTTAATGTTATATCATTCGACATAATTATATCACAAAATCTAACATTCAAAATAGAGTTAAAATAAAATCACAAACTTTATTTAATTATTCTCGCCCATTAAAATGTCCAATTTCAAGGAAAAAATCTAATTTGCTGTCAAAGAAATGTCAAATAATACCTTCACGTAAATAATAAACATTATTATTAATAATAAAAGCCGGGAAAAGTTCTGTAGAAGACTAATTTATTACATTTTGACTAAATGTCTTCGCCGATAAAAATTCAAACATATTTTCTTTTATATTCGTTTTTATGGCAACTTGCAACAATAATGCAAAATGGAATTGCAGACCCACATACATACATACGCCGTTTCGGTTTTATATATAAGATTATACAAGTGCAAAGTTAAGTGCAACTTTTAATTATTATAAATTTGAAAGGCATAAAAGTAATATGTATGTATATGTAAGTATAATAACAGATACAATAAGGAAAATATTCTTTGAAAGTGGTCAAATTATGTAATAAATGTATAAAATAAAAATACACCAATAAAATTGGTGACAGTAATGATTTTGATCAATACATATTAATAGAGTAATATTGCATCAAGTTAATAGTGGATATAACCCTGACCACACAAAAGCCTTCAGAATTTTATAAACAAATTAAATAATAATAAATCTCACCCAAAGCTACTAATGTGGTTTGTATGCACTTCATTTTAGCTACCATTTTGGATCTGAAACAAAAGAACAAAACAATTATTTATCGATTGGTCACATGGACAATATCAAATTTATTACTGGTTTTAATAACAGCTTAGTATAATATAATAATGACATTGTTTTTGTACTTTCGATGGATTCAGCGGTAACTTTGTAGAAGTTAATTTTAATAATATAATTTAAAGTAACTTTCATTATTCCACGTATTGTGTAACATAGTAATAAAGCGAGATTGATTCTATTCTTTTAAAATGATAAATAACAAATTTCATCTCATTAGTTAATATTTTGTAATGATAACGTTTATGAGTACAATTATTTGTTTGCTTTGTTTCTAAAACCCCCTCCTTGCCTTCAGTAAAAAGGAAAAATCTCAAATTACATTCTGTAATTTTCATTTAAAAATATGAAAATCAATCATCCTTTATTACTTTAGCTAACTTTGCGATAATAAGTCTGCAGGAGCATCTGCAAGAGGCGAAACACGTGTCACAATTAGTAACACAATACGTGGAATATTTAAATTTATTTTAAATGTTATATTAATGACAATGTTTTAATTTACTTGGCCTGTAGTCAAGTGGTCAAAGTCGTAGTCTACGGTTGCCGTATCCACTGGCTTGAAACCAAGTGTAGAGACCAGGGCTGTGGAGTCGGTAAAAAAAAGTCCGACTCCGACTCCGATATTGACCAAAAACACGACTCCGACTCCGACTAAAAAATGTTTAATATCGTCACTTTGTTTCCCTAAATTTCTTATTTATGTGCAATATCAACCCTATCAATGCGGCCAAAAGCCAAATTTGACATATTAAATGCAAAAATCGACTCCGACTACGGCCAAAATCTCCGACTCCACGACTCCGACTGCGACTCCACAGCCCTGGTAGACACTCGTAAATAATTTGTGGATGCCTGCTCCATCCATCCCAAAGGCAGGGTGTAGCGAAAGCGATTAGCTGACACTAAATTTTCAATATTTACTCTCTCTGCTTGAATGACAAGCAGTTATCATAGATTTTAGAATAGAAATGATAAAATAAAGAACGAATTTTATTTAAAATGTTATATTTTTTGTAGCATTCTATATAAAAATTGTTGGAAAAACCAAACTGCTCGGGTTTATTAATTTATTGTGAAAATTAAAAGGGCAGTTAATAACAATGTGGCATGCATTTGAAAACTACATATGTACATATAATGACCAAAAAGGACCAAAAAATAGACAAATAAGAGACAAACAAATAGAAACAATAATATAACATCAGTTGTTTGTTCTTCCTAGGGGTAAAACCAGTTTGCCAATGATGCCAATGCCAGGATGCCACTGGGAAGAGCTTTAACAATTTTAAGCGGGATTGCTTCAGATGTCAACATATTTCACATTAACGTGAGTGAGTTCACACGAATACTATTTTTTATGAATAAAAGTTGATTTTGTCGGAACTCACTCGGTTGACTTCTTTTGACAATTTGCAATATAGTTTTATTTATTTTTCTCTCTGTTCTGATGACTGATGAATAATTTATGATTTGTGTTATGTATATACAGGTATGTATTTATAAATGCATACATATTTGTCAAATGCATGGTGCATTGGCGTCAGCTATAATGTCATGTTTTGTATTTTCTTATATATATAAATATTTATTTTAATAGAGATCCTAAAATTTTATAAATCAAATGCCATATATGAAAATAGTCGCCTTTCTATCTAGATGGTCCATGCAATTGCCATCTCATAAGATCGTCAGGAAGAATATGTTGAAGAATGAAAGTCGTTACCTTACTTTGAAAAGGTTCTAATTGACATTTTTGCCTAAAATTACGTTTTGGTCGGTAAAGCTTTTATTTACCGCATTATATCAAAGGTATGAATATCAGAATAATCTAGGGTTGAATAACGGAGTTAGCAGAATTCCAGAGTTGCACTGAATCTGCACACTTTTTTTACCAAATTTATTTGACAAAGTTCTAAGATTGTCATCATTATTTCCATGATTAGGTCTTTTAGATCATTTTTTCTCAGCAAGAGTTGTGAAAAAAAATGCTTTAAATAATTAATTTGAAACATTTTTACATGCTCATTGTTACAAGTGAATTTTAATCAATCGAAACTTCAAAGGCTCATAACTCAAAACAGTCAAGAGCAGATAGAAACTTTTCAAAGTAAGGTGTCGACTTGTCAGGAGTTGATTTTTTTGTATTATACGGATATGCGAGATAAAAGCTAAGTTTTTTCCTGTCTGGGTATGTTTAGACTTTTTTTCTCTCGTTTCATGTGGTTTTTAATATAAAATAGTATGTATCTCTGTCAATTTTTGACATTTCTTCGAATAATAAATTTGCAAGATTTACTGAGAAGGTGACATTGAACTATGACATAGAGTGGAGTCTTGATTCATCGTTTTTTTAAGGGCCCTTCAAAATAAAACCAATGATCAAAGAATGAAATATCAATATGCTTTTGTTATTTGTGACTATGATGAATTTGGAGTGGCGTATTACCCCATAAGCACCTCAAAAATAGCTAAATATTTTAATGATGACTGTCACTCCGAAAAATGCAATTTCAATGGTAGTCAGTGCACGGATGTACTTGCACTTACTGAAAATGTCTGAAGATGCCGAAAGGCGAAATCCGGATCGTTAGCGACAAAACTCATGGAAAAATACAAAATTCAAATTTGATAAAAATTCCATCAAGCACCCTCAGTTGAAATCCTTAATTGTAGTAATTTTGATTGACCGATGGTTCGGTGTGCTAGGTACTCGTTCTGAATTGTTTCTAGTGAACTGCTGGGAATACTTTAAATCGTTCAAGCCATACTATCGATCACATACGAAGAAAAAATATATATAATTTGGAGAAACAATTCAAAATGAAATCAACATTTATAACAAAATATTTGTCATTAATCTGATCTCGAATACATTTGTGGCGCTTTTTTATCATTAGAAAAAGAGGACCTCCGAAATTATATTGCGCATGGGACCTCACATGTGCTTAATAAGCCATTGTGAATTTGTAGCGTAAAACGGTGTGAATAGAGACACTCTTTATCCTTCACGACTATGTAGCTTCATACCTGCGTCACATAATTCAAATATGAATGGCTTAAAACTTGTTTCTATGGTCCTTCTACACATTTATGATAATATTTTTCAAATATTCACTATGTTATAAAAACGCAGTCAATTTTGGTGGGGTTTCTATTCACATTGAATAGGGGTGAATAGAGACGAGTGAGGGTAAATAGATACTTGGCAGGTGAATAGAGACAAAACAACAGATTGTATTGATTGGAATATACGAACCACTATTCTATATGAGTTTCTATTCACTCTGTTTTACGGTATTTACTAACCAAAAAAAAGATGATTGATTTTAATTTTCGTGCAATAAAAGAGAAGTTTATAAGAGGTCAAAAAGAAAGGATGCACAGATATCGAACTTAAACACGTTTTTTCCAATTTTGGCCAATCATTTAGTTGGTTTGGTTTTGTCATTCGAGAGATAGAATTATAGTCATTGAAAAGAATTATATATAAATAGTAAAAAATACATTGTATACTTAGTAAAGTTGGGCTAAAGTTAAGTCTTTGTTTTTGTCTCTATTCACCTGCTATTTTTATTGCAACAATATTCGAAAGAAAAGAGGTTGATCAACTTAGTTTAAAGTTGTTGTTGTGCAATGAAAAACGTGATGTGATTTAATGGCGAGCATAGAATAGTGCCAACAAATAAGCATTCAATTAACTCCTGTTAACTGGGAAAGCTTAACCACAAACTTACGTGATTCCATTACAGAATGACTCTTGAATGTGCCTCCATTTTGTTATTGTACAAAATTAATCGGAAAGCGCTTAAAATTCTCACTTGTTTTCATTTTTCATAGAAAAAATAATGGTTTTTTTTTTAAAAATTAACTGCGGAATTATTTTAAAAAAAGAACACTTCATTTCATTTGAAGAAATTGAGTTATTCATTGCTGTTTATGGAACAAAACATTAGTGAACTTGATTGTATTCAAGCCTGTATGGACATATTGTGCCATTGAAAAGTCAAGACGTACATAATATATTATAGTGACTTGGTAGAAAATATTAGGAAGAAGAAAGATGAGACTAAACGATGACTCCATATTCAAAAAAGACATAAAATTCAATTTGTTTGTAACGAATGTATATTATTCTCCTATTGCGTTAAAATAATTGTCAACTTACTACCATTTAAAAAATTATGGAAAGAATGAATAATAATGAAAGGTATGAAATTTATGGCAAAATTTTAATGGAGAACAATATAAAATAAAACAATTTGTCACTTAAAAAAATAATATTAATTCATTGTGAGCGGAGACAGCTTTAAATATTTTATTATAACAGATGTCAGTGAGATATGAAATTCCATTGCACCTATCTAATAGCGAAAAGCTAATCAATAGTTCGTCCTAGACCTATCTCTAAACTTTTCCAAATTAACTATCGCTATAAATAGTTAATGGCTGTTTATAAAAATCGTAAAAGTTGAGTAAACAACTCAAATAATGCCCATATAATTTATTTAAGTAAATGATCAAATTTTTGTGTATATACAAACTGACCATTAACGAAATATATTTAGTATGGTAAATATTTATTTGATTTACTAAAGAAACTTTTCCACCGTAAAATTGTTTTTCAATGACGGAAAATGAAAAGTGTATGAATTTGTAAATATTGAACGGAAAATTTTATGTTTTTCATAAATGTGATGAGAAAATGTTTATTTATTAAGTATTAATAAGCAAATTCAACTCATCTACCGATTTATTACGATAAAAGTTATACGCAAATAAGCTTAACAAATTTTCTATTTAACTGTTTATGTAGTAAAATTTGATTGTATTTCGCTGTTTTTCACCATTGATAATGGTAAAAAATGTTAGGTCGGTAATTCTTTTGAGTAAATCAACTTCAAAATTCATGTATTTTTCAAATATAAATGAATGCATATT
This sequence comes from Himalopsyche kuldschensis, assembly GCA_028554975.1. NCBI lineage: Eukaryota > Metazoa > Arthropoda > Insecta > Trichoptera > Rhyacophilidae > Himalopsyche > Himalopsyche kuldschensis. The sequence goes on along the minus strand of JAHFWI010000010.1, from coordinate 17,987,680 downwards.
TTAATAATGACCTTGAAAAGTCAAGAATTAAACTGTATTAAAGCTCTGATCTGTACATGAGAGTATTTTCTTTAATTATTATATTATACTACACAAAAAATTGTTTTTGTTAATTTTCGATGTACGTGTCGTCAATACGACAAAGCAAAAACAATGATATCATTGTATTGCTACGAATTGTAGATGAATTGAGAAATTAATGATAGCCTTTACTGGTAATCGATATGATCATAAATTTAATAAAAAAACAATAAATTGTAATAGTTAGCTTGAAATTTATGTTTGTTTTTTCAAGTACAATAATATATCACGTACTTTAAACGTTTTTTAATATCGTATAATGTTTTTAATACCGACAATAGATGATGTAATTCAATTCTTTCTTATAACAATGCAATATTTATATCCATAGCTGGATTGTGGTACAAGGCCCATCCAGGAATTTCTTTGTAATAGTTGGTTAAGTTTTCAATCACTTTTAATGTGCTTGCTGTCAATACTTTGAGGAAAGGCATTATGTATAATACATATATTTAAAAAATAGTAAAACATTTTTGTATGTACTTATTCCACGATTAATTTATTAAGATCATGACCGGTTTCGCTCATCTCGAGCATTTTCAAACAATAAGAAATAAATAAGAACTTCAACTGAGGGTGCTTGTTGGATTTTCAATATTAAATGTTTGAATTATTTATTGTACTTTTCTTTTGTTCTTTTTACTATGAACTGACAGTTCGGTCAAAAAGCCCCGACTCCACGACTCCGACTCTGACTCCACAGCCCTGGTTTATACTCTTTTTGCAGAAAATATTCGGTTTGTTTGGCTCAAGGTGAAGAGTCTAGCCCTTGAGCATGGACTTGCCAGGTTAAAAAACTGACATGGCTACGCCACAACTCGTCACTGCTAAATTTATTTCTGATAATTAAAAATGAACCAACTTACTTCATTGAATCTCATTTACATCGAATTTTCGCTAAATTCATATTTTAATAACAATTTAACTTAGTAATCTCCTTTTATTTTTGCATATAAACGATACAAACTGTTTACTACGCGTCAGTTCAAGTACATCCGTGCACTTGACATGCCTGAAGATGTCGAAAGGCGAAACCCAAGTCGTTAGCGAAAAAACTCACGGAAAAGTACAAAATTCAAACGATTCAAATTTTATATTGAAATTCCACCAAGCACCCTCTAATCGAAATTCTTAATTATTTCTTATTAGTTGAAAATGCTCGAGATGAGTGAAACTGTCATGATCTTATTGAATTAATCGTGGAATATGTACATCCATTTTTTTATATAATGCCTATATTGATCAGTTGAAACACTTGATCTTTATAATTTTGTCGTGGAATAAGTACAATAAGGTGTTTCGAATCAAACACATAAAATCCTTAAATCAAACGATAATCTTCTTATGAGCCTTATTAACGACCCCCGATAAATTCAATTAATTCACTGTGGAATTAGTACAGTAAATGTTTTATTATTTTTTAACAAAATTTCAATGTTATAATTTTTTTTACTTTATACTATTTTTTTTTAAATATTGTTTAGTAAAACATTAAATTATTTATTGAACTATTCAGAGAACAATATAAATGTAAAAAAGAAATACGAATTTTATTTTCAGCTTTTTAAAATATTCGAATAAATAGAGTTTTTATTAGACTCCAAGTAGTTATGAAATATTATGAAAAGGTACAACGCAAAGACATGTTTCGTTTTTTTTTGTACTGTTTAATGTCTTATCACAAATCGCATATAATACAAAAACAATATATTCTCAGGTTATACGTTATGAATACATGTATAAATAAAACAAATGAAAAAAAATATTCCGTATTAAGACACTATGGGAATTTTTGACCGAGTAAAACAACCTGGCGGAAAAAAAATATTAATCATCGAAATTAGTTTGCAAAATACGCATCTACGCTTCTTATTTTGAAATTAAGTATAAAATGAATTTGATTGAAGAGAATGACGGTAATTGGAAGTATAATTATTTAATTGCTTTGCTTTGATTCTATAACCCCCCTCCTTGCTTCATGTCCTCCATTTTGTAATTTTATCATTTAAAAATATTAGAATCAACTTGCTTCATTATTTAGGCAAACTTTGCGATAATAATTCCGAAGATGACTTTGAAAGAGGCGAAACACGTGTCACAATTAGTAACAAAATACGTGGTGTAAAATTTTAGATTATTGTTCCTTGGTTTTAATAGATTTAGATCGTTTTTTAAAGACAAATTCATACTACTGAATAATTGCTTTTGTCAACATTTGGTGGAGGTGGATTTATTTCGGTGACATAAAATTTACTGCAGCCGCATTAAAAAAAAAATACAGGTTGCTCACCTCTAACCAATTTATTTCCCATGGGGTTTCCCCTTCAAAAAATAAATGCTTGAAATTGTAATTGATATCGTTATTTATTGAGTCTAGTCCCCTCTTCAAATCTGGTACAAATAAAAATACCACCCTTCATCTTTGTTATTTAATGTTAAAAATATAAACTAATATCAACGTTAAAAATACAAATATTTTGAATGAGTTAGTTTGAAGATGCTTCTCAAAGAGGTGAACCACGTGTCATATATTATATTTATTGCTGTAGTTTTTTTGTCGGACCATTTTTAATCGACCTTTCTTTGCTCTGGCAAAAATAGAAACATAGTAGTTTAAAAAACATGCAAAAAAATAATCGATAATAACTATGAATCATTAAAATGATGCCTTCATTGTAAAAGAGCTATTTTTTCGATCTTTGAATGACAATATGATATGTTTTGTTCTGACCTGCGATTGACTAACAGATGTTTAACATTGATGAACTCAAAATTAGCATATTTGATTGAAAGTTTTATTTCAGATCGAATGTTACAAAATCTCGGTCTCGTCCATTGATAAAAAAATACGTTATCCAAAAACTATACAAAAAGGTGTAACATATTGTGAAATAATTTAAAAAATCTTCAAATATTTTATTAGTCTTCCTTATTTTATTTCAGCATATTTTGAATGTTATCGTTATTGAGGCAACAGTCTTCTCTTGTCGTTTCCAAAGTATAAATTAAGTATAATGACGTATTTTTTGACCTAGTAATAATAATGAAAGAAAAAAAAATACATTGGAAATTGGCAAAGAAGTCAACCGAGTGAGTTCCGACAAAATCGACTATAATATATACAAAATAATACTCGTCTGAACTCACTCACGTCCATGGATCGATTTGTAATTTTACACACATAGTAAATATTCTTGTGGACATTTTAAACGGTTAAACTTTGTTTGCGAACTTGAAAGAGACAGTGAAAAAAGCTCATCGAACTCCAGACTGGCAGCCCTTGAAACGGTCATACCATCTGAACGAGTAGAATAAATTGTTGAACCATTTGAAATTGATTTCAAAAGATTTTACTTTGTGTGTATTTGGAATAACCTACAGTCCTTCCAATATAAATGCTTTAGCTAAACAAATGAACGCGCAATGTACGCACTCAAATATTTTACAGAATTAATCGAATTAGTATGCACGCCATACATCATGTTTAAGCGCCATTTGCTAAAAAAACATTTACTAGCCAACTCTCAAGTCCAAGGCCACTTCCACTCATCAATACACCAGGAAATGTAAACAGTTTTTTTTATTTTCTTATTTAAGCTGCTATATTCTTTTCACATTCATATAAGTCAAATTTTTGAATATTAATGTATATTTTAAATAGAAATTAGAAGTCGTGAAGTTGTGAATCGTAATTTCATTAAAGGGCAGAGAAAAGCTTTAATTCATGTGACAGTTAGGAATGAAAAAAAATATGTTATCTTTATCTTAACAACCATTGGCGTTATTTATAACATAATATAACGGAATAGTATTTCATTATCAATTGTAAAAAAGCACCCCTTTCCCCTCATAAATCACTGTCACAGCAATACGGTATGCGAATGACTTAAATAGTAACGTTATCCATTTATTTTAAAATGAGTTAATTGAAAATTATCATGATGAGCGAAACCGGTTCTGATCTTAATTATTCAATTGTGGAATACGGATTTTATTTTAATATTTTCTAACAAAATTATACATTCTATAAAAGTTTTTTACTAACGATTAAAATATAAGACAATTATTCTGTTATTATCTGATTTAAAGATACGAATAAAAATACAATACTAAAATCACCTTTTTTTTTGTAAATATTACATAAACAAGCTTGCAGTTTACCAACAAATGTAAATTATGTTGTTATGAACGCATATGAATGAATACATACCTATTTTGCTCACCAAGTAAATATCTTCACAACCACGAAACAAATCACTATTCAAGTGATGGGCCGGCAAGGAAAATAATAATGCACCTTATATAGTGAAGAGAGAGAGAGAGAGTGATAAGATATCCTCAGTTGTATTTAGTACATGTACACTTGACAAGCCAGCTGAGAGTTAACACTAGTGGACGATTAATGCACCTGAGGTCACTACTTGATTGTAACACGACGTGTTCTTAACACGGTTCGAACATTTTTGAAGTAAACGAATAAGTTGTCGGAGTTTTATTGAACATTGCTTAGTAATATACTCAGTGTCGTACGGTATAATCGAAATTTAAAAAAGTATTGTACGACTATAACGAATTGTTCCATTTTCAAAATATTTTTTAACTCACGATGATACTAAAGCTTTGGTTGAATGAAAAAATATTCTCTTATGTATACAATTACTTCATTCCATTTTCAAAATGTTTTTTATTTTATAGAAAAAATACGGCTTTAGTTGAATGAAAGAAGTAGATTCGTATGTGTGCTTAGTTCCATTTTTAAAATATTTTTCAGTTGTCGAAGATAATAAAGCTTTGATTGGATGAACAAATATTATTGTATTCACACAACTACTTGTTCCATTTTAAAAATTGTTCTTTAGCTTCGAAAATTCTTTGTTCTAATTTCAAAACATTTTTAGCTTACAAATAAACTAGAGCTTTGATTGAATGAAAGCATATTCTTGTTTATCCAGAACTATTTTCTTCCATTTTCAAAACTTTTTTTTAAGCTTACGGAAATATTAAGGATTAAGATGCACGTAAGAAATATTCAACTTCAATAAATTACAAGATAAGATCGAAGAAATTAAGTAATAAATTAAAGATGATTGCCAGCATCCGATTGTTAAAAAAATATGTAAGATGCATTTTGATTACTGCCTGATATAAAATCCATACAGCAGGATATGCAATATTTTAAAATTTAAAAGTAAAATGAAGCAGTTATTTTATTTGAGCTAGAATTCGATTTTGGACCTTGATTTAAAATGCAGTAAATTCAATTAAAATATATCTTGAATCGCTAGGAATGCCACTGAGTAAATTTATACGCAAATCCTTACAACATAGTGTAAGATGCGTCATTGAAAAATTACAATAATTTTAATAAAATTATAGTATAGGCCAATTAAAATGTAAATAATGACATACAGTAATAATGATCCATCCATCAGTAAAGCGTTAATAAATAAAGCCATAAATATTTTTTATCGATTTAATTAGTGCATATAAGATATAATTAAGATGAGCAGAAAAATCATGGACTTCGATTTTCAATATTTTTTGTATATTCTATTGTATTAAATAATAATTATATTGTTCTGTGTTATGTTTCATCCCAAACTTCAAGTCGAAAAAGTCGTGATTTGATTTTTTTTTACTAAAAAATCCTTAAATTAACTTTGGAAAAATCATTCAAAATAAACCTCTTTTAATTTTATATTCAATTTCCAAAAAAGAAGTCAAATTATTAATCACATGTTGGAATATTTAAAGTGAAATAAAAAATTAAAATCATAGGTTCCCAACCTTTTCGGGTGGCGACCCCTTTTAATAAAAGCCACGTGACCAGCGACCCCGATGCAATTGAAGAAGGCATTTTTAATAAGGCAATTAAACAAAACAACGAAAATGCATTAGAGTAAATAGTTTTTTTAATAGAATGTATAAGTTGGTACCCCACAGAAAACACTTAGTGACCCATAGGTTGGGAAACCGTGGCTTAAATGGAATCATGTTCATTTATTGCTTAAATGTTTTTATTTGAAAAATAAATAATTATACCATATTAATTAAATCTCTTTTTTTATCAGAACGACGACAATATTTTTTGTATTATTTTAATTTAGAAGTAACTAAAAGGAATTCTAGCCACTGAAGTACACATACTTATATGTTAATATGTCATCATTTATTTTTTCGGCATGGCACTGACTGTGTGGTAATCCCATGATTGATTCCTATCGTCAACTTCGGTGGCGCTTGATAAAAGTTCTTTGCTTTCGTCCTACTCGGCTATGATGTGTAGGGATAAAATCAACGCTTTCATACACCAGTAGCATGTTGGTAGTAATTTGATTCCATCTTAAACAACCACTATACGATACTAAGCACGCATGAAAGAAGAACAAATAGTTTTTTACTATTCCAGGGCTGGGAAGCCTTTGGCATTCTAAGTAAATATAAAAGTGTAACCTTTGACTTCACAATTTTCTTTCATTTACAAAATAATGATCTAAAGCATATTAATCAAAAGGTATATATCATGCCCGGTCCATGGTGCAGTGGTGCAACGTCGTTGGTTTACGTGACGGATCGCCAGGGTCGATTCTTTTTTTCAGCAGATTTTTCAGTCAATAAAACGAATCTGTACGAAGGCAATGAGTGTATGTGTTGCTAAAAATCCCTTTCCACCTATCCAATCCCATTGACCAACTACTTGTTCTGTCCTAATCCACGTATCTTTTAAATCGTTTCTCTTTTCGAAAAAGGGAGGTTGAGCAACTGAGTAACAAGCAGTTCTCGTAGAAAAACATATGTTGAGATAAACGCCACGAGGGGTCCATATGCTCCAAGCTGGGAGCGAACATGGTTAAAAAATTTCTCATTGAAATCTCTGAAATGCGGTCTTTTTAGCACAATAAAGCCCTTCACCACTTAGTTTTTCGTTTCTACCATATCCGTCTCTATGTACTCTCTCTCACAAAGTGTTTGAACAGCTGCAAAATTACATATTGTTCATGTAACTATACTAGCGGAAATTTGATCAACATATTCAATCGTATGAAATTGGTTTCACCATGACACTGTATGAAGTATATATTTCACACAGTATAAAAACAGCATCGGAATGAAGGAATGCTTTTTTTCCTATTGTGTATATTTTTACTACACTTATCATGACACATAGTATATGCAAATGCCTTTGAAATTATAAATGTCTTATGTACACGTGATATTTTCATCTCTTAGCAAGTTTATTGTGATTAAATTAACTATACATCTTTACTTAATCTATTCCTGGCAATTACTTTATGATACATAATGCTATTATTAATCGATAATGGTAATAAAATGTGGTAAAACTATGTGTGCGAATACTCACTGTATTCCTGTATTCTCATTCAACCAATTTAACTAACTTAAATAAATTGATTGAGTAGGCATTTACTTGGTAGAACTCAGAATAGTTCTGACGAAGGCGTAAGCCGAAATAACAATGTATTTTAGTTTAGAACTAAAATACATTGTTATTTTTCTTTCCGTATTATAACTTAAATAAAGTCACTATATTTAAATGCTTTAAATCTATTTTTATTTAATCTTGATTATTGTAAAATAACTTTTGGAGGAAAGACATCACACATGCCAATGTTCTTAAATGCTAACATTTTGAAGTCGACGATTATTATTGACGTTATCAGCTCTTGAAACCTTCTGATCACTATATACAGGGCTTGTCACCATTGGCTCTCTTTTTTTTCACGACCCTTTAGTTTAACAGCTACATATATAAACGACATGTGATAAGTTCATAATTATATCCTAATTGTGAGGTTTTGTTACGAATTTTATTAATTTGACAATCAGCGTTGCCTCTCCTCCGCTGAAAGTATTGTTTCCACATTTCGACGCATGAAAACCTGGTTAAGAAGAATGGCCACCCCCTGGGACAATTTCTGGATCCGCCAGTGCCTGTCCCAATAATATATGTAGATACTGACTTCATAAAAAACTTTGGATATTGTTTCATGAATATAAGACGTATTAAAATATTTAACTTAATTCTACCGAAGGTTTGGAATACACTGTTTATCATCAAAGATTTTATTTATCATCTTCGAGAAAAGAATGCATACAAGTTACGTATGCATTTAAACAAATAACGGGTTCCAAAATCATATACACAATAAGCTAGCGTGGATCTTTGCTTCCAGAAACAACATCATCCGCCAACCCTTATCTGGAATGGTGAAAATATTGCACTGACTATACTCTTGCGCCCAGCATGTTTCCTTTATATTGAAATTTTATCAAGTTCCTTCAGTCGAAATTCTCAATAAAGTGAACACATCCATTTTTATTTTGCATTAAAAAATAATCGATCGAAATTGTTCTTAAATTTTACTATAAATATAACATAATTTTAATGAGTAAACTATGTAATAACTTACAGTGATTAATGTATGCACATATATATCATATATATCATGTGGTATTTTGAAATGAAAGGTAGTCCAAAATTTCTATACTATCAAATATAAAAATATTAATTCATTATATTTTGGTTTGTTTTTAAATTGTGTTTGATTAACATAAATCATCTGGGTTTTTTCCGTTCCTAGAATAATTTGAGCATTGAAAAATATTATTTGAATTTGTATTCAACGCGTTATCAAAAATGATTTTTATGTTTGTTTATATAAAACAAAGCGCACTAGATATTTTTGAATCGCATTTATTCATGCATGGATTTCACATAAATTTAAAAGATATCGTTTACGTTCAAGTAATAAACTAAATAAGTTTAATTAATGGCTTCACAATAATGTCCTTATATAGTGAAGAATCTAGTTGGTCCAATTTAGGGTATGTGAGTCTAATTAATTTCAGTGGGGGTATTACAAAGAATTCAAATGTATTTATTTTTCTTGACCAGTAGCTTTCGACCTCTATGCTTAATTTTTAATGAAAATGATATTCTATATGTGCGTCTATTGTTTTGTTAAACAAACAAGTTAAGAAACAGTCATGACTCTAGCCATGGTAAATTTTTGGGAAAAAACGTGTCTAAATTCATTCATAAATAATATTATACCTTCCAGTATGTGTCACCAAAACAAGCTTTGACTAATAGTGGGATACTTTATATTCATTCAATTTTGAGAACATAAGCTATAGATTCCAAGTCTAGCGTAGTAATTTTTCCTTATGTATAAAATGGTTGTTAATGATATGATAATAGATCTACCAGTTTTCTGTGACACAAATCTTATATAGATGCACCATTATCCTCTTAAAATATTTATTACCCTTCAATATCTGGTTTGTATTGCTGAACTAAGCGAACCATTAGTAAAATAAGAGTTACGCAATGACGCTATTGAAATATTTATGTCTTTTAAAGACTGGTCCGTTACTATTTCAGCAGCAAAATACTTTATTAATGGGTTCTTAAACACTGAGTATTTCACGAGGGCTCATCTAAAATTGACATAAAGGTTTTCAAACACCTATTGACTATCTGACACTGATTTGAATATATATTTTTTTGTTGATTGAGTAGGCATTTACTTGGTAGAACTCCATTATAATACGGAAAGAAAAATAGCAATGTATTTAGTTCTACTAGTTCTGACGAAGGCGTAAGCCGAAATAGCTATCAACAAATATATAAAATAATTTATGTAGAACTAAAATACATTGCTATTTTTCTTTCCGTAATATATTTTTGTCTTTGAAAGATAGGAGAGAAAAAACCAGCATTTAGTACAAAGATGACGATGAACCTGGCTTGGACATGTGCTGCGAATACCAAAAGAGCCTGAATCCTGTCTGTATCTTCTACAAACCGGATGTATTCTATTGTCCTGAAATCCACAGGACGCTAGAATTTCATAGGAGAAAGCATGAAAACTGGCAAGGGGTTGAGAATCTTGGATATAGCATGTGGATGCCATATACTACGAATAAGGAAAGGATATATTTTATCATTGCATTAACCATTGTGACAGATAAGGTTTATTCTGATTATTACAGCCGTCATTTTAATATGATAAAATATTTTTATATGCATACATTGATGTTATTTGTGCATAGTTTGATAACTGCATAATATAGAATTTATAGAATACATATTCACACAAATATACTATGAAACAAATAAGTGAGAACAAATAAATTATTATCAGATTAAAGATTATTCCACTCTTTATCTTAATGGTTAAATTATATATTAAAATCCCCATCGACTCCACTTTTTTGAAAAATAAGTTATCAGGTTATTCCCAAAAACAGCACCGAATATATATATTGATATATTTATGTGTAAAAATTAGAAACAACACATTCCTAAACAAAATTAGGAAATTTTCAAATCGAGTTAACGATTGGGAAACAATACTCAAGACAATACTAGTATAAGTAGAGCATAAATTTGATTATGAATCGACACGAAATCACTGGTGATCTTTTTGCTCTTGTAAAAAGTGTCATTTTTGCACTTGTCTGAGGTCAAAGATGTAGATTAAAGTCTTGCGTAATATACAATACATCAGTATGAATAATACATAGGTGCATCAAGAATGTAAATTAATTTTATTTTGAGAATTTTGACACACTTTAACCGCAATTATTCTTGCTATCTATAAACTATTTTACGTTTTGTGTACGGATGTTAAGGTATTCTAAGCGCGTACCGTTCGGTTTCGGAGCATTGGTCGTCAAGGGTAACAGTTCGACACCTTACTTTGAAAAGGTTCTAACTACTCTTGACAATTTTTTGAGATATGATTGTTTGAAGTTTCGATTGATTAAAATTCACTTCTAACAATGAGCAAGTAAAAATGTTTCAAATTATTTATTTTAATACTTTCGATGGATTCGGCGGTAACTTTGTGGAAGTTCATTTTAATATAAAATTTAAAATAACTCTTATTATTTTACGTATTGTGTTACCAATTGTGACACGTGTTTTGCCTCTTTCAGAGGCATCTTTGGACTTACTATCGCAAAGTTTGTTTAAGTAATGAAGCAAGATTGATTCTAATATTTTAAAATGATAAAATTACAAAATGAATTTTGGGTTTTTTCCTTTTTACGGGAAGCAAGGAGGGGGTTATAGAATCAAAACAAAGCCAACAAATAACTATTCTACTAATGACATTAGTATAACAACATATTAATCAATCAGATAGGGTTGGGTTAAGCCCTCGAATTGGAAATAATTTAAGCAGTGGCGAGCAACCTGTACTTTTAAAGATATAATTTAATAATACTTCTTTTTTGTTAATATTTTTATTTATTTCTAAAAATTCTTAACTATTCATTTTCAAGCCCTTATTTATTTTAAGCATATTTTTTCACAACTCTTGCTGAGATCTATGAAAATCTAATGATGGAAATAATGATGACAGTCTTAGAACTTGGTCAAATAAATCTAGTAAAATAAGTGTGCAGATGAAGCGCAACTCCGGAATTCTGCCAACTCTGTTATTCAACCATAGATAATTCTGAAATACAGATACAATTTTATATAAAATACAAAATTTGGGGCTTGAAGCAAATCAAACATTTTTCACAAATTTTATATTTTTAATAAAATTATAAGTGTTTAGTTTTAAGCGAGCGACACGTGCCTTGGACGAAAAACCGCCGCATACCCTATAGCAAAAAGCTCTATAGATGTGTCCGCTATAACAGGGTTAACCGTATATGACAGAATGCGGTAAATAAAAACTTTTCTGGCCAAAACGTTATTTTAGGTAAAAATGTCAATTAGAACCTTTTTAAAAGTAAGGTATCAGTATTGTTATAGGTAATATTTATTATATCCGCCGGCGATTAATGTTTATTATGCAATCTCCAGGTATCCGCTTATGACACACGTCACAGCGATTTTCGATACTGATTTAAGCTAACTTAGGTGAGTGAATTAACTTGAAAGCGACTATCCGGTTATGCATGTTTCACAACAATTTCTCAATAAAAATAAAGTTCCGGTAAAAAAGGCGAAAGAGCGTCATCTGATTAAGTGGTAGTTAATCATCGTAGGTCAGTATTTTGATGAGTAAGGATTTCAATACGGACTGGTGAGTTATCAATCCTCCCATAGCACCGTAATTTTTTTATGACTTACTATATCAAAAGCATATATTTATGAATAATAATCATATATTTATGAATAATATTTTATATTTAACAGGGCTGTGGAGTCGGTAAAAAAAAGTCCGACTCCAGCATTTACCAAAACCACGACTCCGGCTCCAACATTGACCAAAAACACGACTCCGACTAAAAAAAAGTATAATACCGTCACTTTTATCCCTAATTTTCACATTTATGTGTATTCAATTAAATATCAACCCTTTCAATGCGGCCAAAGGCCAATTTGACATATTAAATGCAAAAATAAAAAGTACAAACTTAACAAAATTTTCGACTCCGACTACGGCCAAAAAGCCCCGACTCCACGACTCCGACTCCGACTCCACAGCCATGATATTTACGAAATATGAAATTTGCCCGAAGACTGCAGCACACGCTACAACCGCTTAAACCGTTTTGTAGCAGAGTTTCCTGTAGAAAGGTAGATTCTACTTTGTTTATTCCACTTATTGTGTATCATGTAACAAGTAGTGACACGAGCTTCACCACTTTAAGTTACCTCTTCAGAATTATTGTAGCAAGATTAATTTAGTGAGGCATTTACTAAAGTTTCATAATAACCGATGTGAAAATAACCGCTGTATAGAAGAGCGTGCTGTATACATAACTATGTAGCTTCTGTTGTCTTAGAAAAGTAATAAGATATTTTTTGTAATTGTTTCGCATTAAATTTATTAGGATCAGTACCGGCACTGATCTTAATAAATCAAATGTGGAATAAGCACAGAACATAAATGTGTTATGTGTGTTAAAAGTCCGACTCCGACTCCGACTCCAACATTTACCAAAAACTATTATAATTATATAAAGTATTTTTTCCCCCCTAATTTTCATATGTATGTGTATTCAATTAAATATCAACCCTATCAATGCGACCAAAAGCCAAATTTGAAATATAAAATGCAAAAATAAAAAGTTCAAACTTTTCAAAATTTCCGACTCCGAGTACGACTCCGGCCAAATCGCCGCGACGACTCCGACTCCACAGGCCTGGTTATTATGTTTAAATATCGTGCCATTCCACCAAGTATTGACAATGAACGTCATAAATGTGTTTGTAAAATGGTGATTAAGTTTTTTTTTCACTGTAGAAGATCACTGAAATGAGATGAAACAGTAGGTATATTTGAGATTATTTTATTCAATATTGATGATATGCATGACTTTAATATTTTTTCAAAAAAACTAAATGTAACCTCAACTTAAAATAGTATGCTATATTTTTTTACAAACTTATCAATATAATGTTAAATGTCCGCGGTGTAGTGGTCAACGTCGGTGGTGACGGACCTCACGGGCTCGAGTGCCAGTACGAACAGCATTTTTCAGTCGTGTTATCGATCTTGTTCGAAGGCATGCTATTGTCTAAAAAATCCTTTCTCCTATCCTACAAGTAGGGGGTGCAGCGAGCGCGATTAGCCCACCATTAGCACTGTCCTAGTCTTATCCAATCTATCCCTACTCTCATTGACATAAAGTGAGACTGAGCAGCAGAGTGACAAACAGTTATAGTAGAAAAAAGTATGTTTAGATACCTCAATTAGGAAGCCAAGCTTCACTGTTTTATATACAATATATGTAGATAGATAAAATAAAGATATAGTTTTTCAAAAAGCAGATACAGTCAGATAAATCAAGATGTATAAATTAATAATAATTTAATCATCTGACTAAAACACGTTCGAAATTTAAATTAGCTCCAATTTATGAAATACCCGAATCTTTGTAAAAAAAAACTCATTATCAGATGGTTTAGTCATAGAAGTTTAGCATTTCTTTTCCTGGTATGTAATGGTCATTGCATCGTTATTTTTTCTCAAATAACTTAACAGGTGTTCGTTCAAGTTCATTGATATTCCAAGAACTACTGAAATATAATAATCAGAATCGGTTACCGGTGGATTAGTTTGGTCTTGAACCAAGTACATAAGTGCAGCATGACCGTCAAACATTTCACAATACGTTCCGAACTTGACCGTTCGCGTAGGAAGGCGCCGGTGAAGCATGAATAAACCCACCGCTGTATTCAAAACATGAACTAATTAATTGGTAGCAAAATGAATGCTAATATATCGGGAAATCCAAAAAGCCTGTTCAGAAATACACACAAGCTTGCCACTGTTAATATTAACCACAAAAATCTCCAAAACATCCGGAATTAGTATTTATTATATAAATATTATACTTACCTGGTTGTTTTTGTATATTAGTTATTCAGGAACTAACTGTTGATGATTCACGTATATTATTTGTGAAATAATAGCTCAGTTAATGTCTTGACTATAGAGATATAATTTATGACCCTTTCAATTGTAATATAATTTATTTATATTGCATGCAAGTATGACATTACTAATTCTGAGTAAATAGTCGTTAAATGTACAACAGTAAAAGATGGCTAACATCCTTTACAGTCATTTCTTGTTTACGATATCTTATTTAATTCTCACTCTATCGTACTTAAATGGTCATTGAAAATCAAAATGGTCAGTTAATATAATAAACGGTCAGTTGTCATTGTATCAGTGTGAATGTGGTCGAGTATTTAATTTAAATGGTCAGTAATTAAAATGATAAGTTTTATTTTAAAACAATTTTGGCTAATTTATGACATCATATTAAAATTAAGGCATGAAAATGAAATTATTTCTTAAGTTCAGGTATTTGAAAAATACATTTTTAATAAGTTTTTCCACCAAAATTATTTATTTTAACTGTTTTTTTTTTAACTGACCGTTTTAAATATTTATTACTGCGAACTGCATTTATCCAAAATAATTAGTAGTTAAAAGGAAAGGCATTATAATAAAAATA
Organism: Himalopsyche kuldschensis; assembly: GCA_028554975.1. NCBI lineage: Eukaryota > Metazoa > Arthropoda > Insecta > Trichoptera > Rhyacophilidae > Himalopsyche > Himalopsyche kuldschensis. The sequence continues at coordinate 17,972,641 of JAHFWI010000010.1, read as the reverse complement.
AAAATACAGTTTTAGTACTTTTTCCACATAAAATTTATTAGATCGGCGAGCATTGCCAACTGATAAGGAATATAATAAAATAGTGATATTTACATAAAAGTTAAGTAAGAAAAACAAGGTAAATCATGTCCGTGTCCAGGAGCCGTTGACGTACGATATACCCGCTACGATTTTAGGGCGTTTTTCTGAATAAAATAATTATTTTTTCAATTGAAATACTAGCAATGCCATTTCTAAAAAAGCCAGAAAGAAAATCAATTTTCGAATAAAAAGATTTCCCCTGAGGCAAAATCAGGGTTCCCGTTTTACATTATAATATCCTTTATTCATGCTCGTTAGTACGCGACGCGTCAACTGTCGTAACGCATATCATTTAATTGGACAATTAAAAAGAATTGTCTAGTATTGATTTTGAATTATATCTGCAAAGAGTAAATACGTACATATATTTTGTCTATGTACGATGTTGTGAAAACTGATAACTCTAACTTATGCATGGATTTTCGCCAATTTCGCGAAATTGGATAGGAAGATTTATCTTGACAGGTTTCGATTGATGTCTTTTATAAGTAAACGCTTGCTTAACATATATTTACCAATGAATTCTATTATTTAACTTAACTCTATTAACATCTTGGACCCTGTGCTGTATACCAGGTGTTTAAGCCCGGCTTGTTGAAAGGTTAAATATTAACACCCACTGAATATAAAGGGTCTTTTATTCTGCGGTCGTTTTGAAATGTAAATAAAACAAGTTGTTTGTGAAATTTCAGTGGTCAAATTTTAAAGAGATTTGTAATCATTTTTTGGCATTAAATCAGGAATATAGCATCAAATGTCTGCCAATATCCACAAATCTTGGGCCATGTCACAAGTTGACTTTTTGACAAATTTGGGTAAACTTCCAACTGCTCTTAGAACCCAATCAGGCGTTGTCTGTTTGTTTGTTTTTACAATGATAAATAAAATTTTGATTGATTCAATATACTTTTGAACAACGAAAATAAGCTGCCTTGGTTTTTCCTGTAATTAAACAGTAGCAAACATTTTTGTATTTATTTAGGTATATATTTACCAAACTGGTTTACTCAAATTTGGCCACTAAACAATGAATAATCAACTCAGCAGGACAAAGTAACATATTTTGAGCGTCCCTATTGAAATACCCTTTATTTACAAATATTCTGCTCAACCGAACGTCTTCCGGTCATGTCGAAACTTTTCCCTTTAGATTCAGTGGTCAAATAAAGAGATGTAATCATTTTTTTGTGTCTCAGGAAACCACCACAAATTTGCTACACAAATCTTCACCCGTCACATTCTTAAGAATTTCTTAATCCTCTTATAACTTATTACTAGTATTCTGTTTATTTGTTTTTATTTCAATGATAAATAATTTTATTGATTCAATATACTTTTCTTACAAAATAACGCGCTGCAATTGAAAGTACAAATAATAACACAATAGAGACAGAAATAAATACATTTTTAGAGAATATGAGAAGATTGTTATATTTTAGGAATTCATCAATCACAATTGTTTTCTATTTATAAATGTACATTAAAATGTAGATTAAAGAAAACTTTTTGAAAAAATAGATTCATTTTAATAATACTATCATAATTTTTATTTACCACTAGCTGTACCCTGCGCGCGTTGCTACGCCACCAACTAAAATAAATTTGAAGGAAAGACATTACACAAATATTCAATTCAATTTGAGTCAATTTGAGTGTACGCCAGAAAGTTTCGCGGAAGTGTACTCGAGAAATTTGTAAAGTTTAAAAAAATAAAATTGGGGGGTGGAGGTTGGGGGGTGGCTGGGGAGAGGGGTTGGTAGGCCAAAAACCATTGCGGGAGTGTACTCAATAAATTTGTAAAGTTTCACATCGATCGGTCGAGCGGTTTAGTAGTCCATAGCGGACATACACACAGACATTCATTTTTATATATATAGATAGATAATACCTTATTTAATACAACAACAAACTATGTTCATATAAAATGACATAAAATGATTACTCCATGCACTGTACTCTAAATTCTACAATACGTGGAATAAACTAAGTTTTTTTTATTATTATTAAAATGAGCTTTCACAAAGCTACGGCCGAATCCATTAAAAGTAGCAAAATGTGCTTTTATGAATTAAATTATTTTCGTATCAATTTATCAATTAAAAATTGATTCCTTAAAAAAAAATCATTTAATATTTATTAGTACATATTGGATAGCCAATATATCGGCATATGTAATCATTTTTTTTGACCTGATGGCACCACGGTTTGTCTTCCCCGAAGAAAAATTTCTTAATCCTCTTATTTTACGTTTGTTTGTTTTATCCATTCAAACTACTTTGATTCAATTTATTAAGCATTGTTTTAAAATAACAAAAAAGTAAAACATTTTCTATTTATTTAGGTATATAAAAATGTACAAGGAAGAAAACTTTTGGAAAAAATAAATTCATTTTATTTTTTAAGCCATAACAAAAACTATGTTCATATAAAATTTAAAATGACTTGATTATTCCATGTATTGTACTACGTGGAGTATATTTTAAATTTTATATTAAAATGAACTTCCACAAAACTACCGCCGAATCCATCCAAAGTAGTAAACTGTGCTTTTATTAATTTCATTATTTTCGAAATATTTTTTTTAACCATGTCCGCTCCCAGCTTGGAACACATGGACTCCTCACGGAGTTTATCTCAACATATGTTTTTCAAAAACTAATTGTTACCTTGTTCTAGTGTTTTTCGAAAAAGAGAGCTGACACTTAAGGATACGAGGACTAGGACAGGACTAGTGATTAGCTAATCAAATTAAAAATTGCTTCCTTAAAAAAATTCCACATTTAATGGTACATTTGACATATTGGATAGCCAAATATCGAAATTTTACGTACTTTTCATTTTGATGAATTGGTAAAAAACACAAACTTAGTTGTCATTGAACTTGGTATTCATAAAACGGTGAAAAAATAGCAACGTATTTTAGTTCTACAAATATTATGTACATAAATATACGTTCGATAGGTATTTCGGCTTAAGCCTTCAATCTTGCTTTATTACTTAAGCAAACTTTTCATTAGTTAGTCCGAAGATGCCTCTAAAAAAGGCGAAACACGTGTCACAATATGTAGAATAGTGAAATTTATTTTAAAACAAAAAACTTTAAAATATCCTTATTTGCCTCGTAGAAATGATCTGTTCCGACATTTTAAATCTTGGGCATTGGTTGTTGTGATGTTTTATCTCTACAGGATAACCTTTTAAATGAATTTGGCGTATTGGCAATGAGATGCATCCAAAATAAACATTTTTAAAATTCAGTATGCTATATGTATCCTCCATTTCCTCGATAATAATATATTTTTGAGAATTCCGGACAGTATAAAATTATCATAATACGTGCTGCATTGTTTCTTTTATATAAGAAATATAAAAAGTTTGTATAAATAAATAATTCTCCAATGAAACAAATGTGTGGGAATATGATGCTGTAATAACTGTCGAAAACTGGTTTTAAATCATTGATTAATTTAATACGCATGTAAAATGAATATAGTACTTCATAACAAAACATTTTCTGTGCCGCAAATATGTGTTACAAAAATCATTCAATCATCAAATTTTGCAAAAATAAACGAATCGGTTAGTTTTTTATGCTCGGAGTGTAAAAGCAATACATTTGTAGTATGACGTCTGGACATGGTTTTCACACAAAAAACAGTTCACAGGACGTATAAAAAAACAATGCTCGGCTTTATTTTATATGATTTGATCGGCTTATTCGCCTGCAAGTGTTGACACAAAATAAATTGAATCAAAACTATATAATAATTATCTGTATATTTTTAAGGTTCACAGACTTTGGTTGGTATCTGTAAAAAAATATTAAATTTAGTTGCAATACAATGCGACATTGAAGTAAGAGCGGCATATTTCGTATCTGGTCTTCTAGGTACGGACAAGTTGACAAGATATAACTCGTGCTGGGCATATAAAGGGTTAAGTAAATTTGCTGATTTATATTGAAGATAGCAAGCAATTTATTGAGTTATGTATTGCAAATTTACGAGATCCATAAATAGATATGAACTTTTATGAATTGCGAAAATATTAAATAAGTTTGCCGAATAAGAAACCAGCCGCTGTTTATCTATGGATTTATAATAAGATTCTTAATTTGAATTTATTTAATATTCTTTAAGTTGTCAGATTTAAATTACTGTAAAAAAGACGATGAAAATTTGAGAATATAAAATACACACCTTGAAATATTATGTGAGCAGCAAAACCTTTTTACTGGACCGCAAAAGTTTATTGATACTAAAAAAAGTAATAATGCCATAGACCAGGAAAATATTTCTAGCTAAATCGAAGTTAAAAAAATATGGATATCCCTTTTACCTAACATTTTACATCCTTCTAGGAATATTATCAAAAAAGGTCGTTCAATATTATGAACAGGTTCATATCACAGTTATATCATAATATTTCATAGTTACATCGTCAGTAAACATATTGGTTATAAAATTGTGAGTGTATTGGTTATGGTTCGTCCTTACATGTCTTTGAAAATAGTTTCAAATAAAATTTTATAAATTTTATACATAAAGTTTTTTAATTTAATAAATTGTAAGCGTATACTGCCATCTGTAAATAACAATACATACTTTTATAATACAGTAAAGAATCAAACCAGCATCATTAATTTCAGTTTATCGCAGTTTTCGTTACTTTATATTTGGCGCTTTTGAAACAGTTTTTTAGGGAACTATTAATAATGCAAAATAGCAATAGATTTATGTTTAGAATTCCTAGAGCATATTTGAACATACACGTTCGCTTAGTTTCATAACAGTTCTGTTTAATTATTGAATACTTTTGTTTCTCTAAATTTAAAAAAAGAGATATAACACGATTTTTAGTAATAATAAGATTCTTTGAAGACTAACATAAACAAATATGCAACGTCAAATACACATTCAGTTTACCGCTTTAATTTATATCATATCTAATTTCACAGTTTATCATTAATCGCTTTTTTACGGGTACCCATAATACTTAATGTATTATTTGACAGCTATAAAAATATTTAAAAAATAGGTTTATCTTGCCTCATTATATAATTCACTATTATGACCTCTACTATAATTTTCGCAAAAAACTATATTAATTATAATGTAAACAATACCAAAACACTGCGTTATTCGTTAACTCTTAGAATTCCTATGTTGAGTCTAACTCAGCATTGTATGTATAGGATGCGTAATTCCTATGATTGTCGAGTCCGGCTCGACTCGTACAACTTGGTTGTAAATATATTTTTTATCAATTTTAAATTATCCTTTTTTTAAAAACCGTATGTATTGGCCTTAGCTAATGTATGTAGCATGTAATAGTGTGGTATATTTTTCGGTATTTCGTTTTACCATGCTAATAAATACGCAAACCCTGTGACATCAATTAATTTTTGAAATCTATTGAGGAGTTGCCGGACGGAAAAAAAGTATTATATTGAGGAGTGCAAAAGGTTAACTTGACAGAGTGGTTGGTATATGGAATCAAAATCCCTGCTTTCCTATGTGATACATGCATTTATAAATGATAATGGATTTTTGTATTCAACTTTGTTATTTCAGCACCTACATGAATCTTAAATAGTTATGATTGAATTAGTATAAGCAACAATCATCACTTCATAGATTCATTTAAAAGTATCTACGACCCAATGAGTAAGCCTGGTTTTTTATATGCAACATTGTTTGAAGGTGTTTTCATTTTTTTATATCTCGTTTCGCACGACTTCTCACGAAAATTATGTGATATAAAAAAATATGTTTATCAAGTACAGTGTGTTACGTATTTTGTGGGCTCAATATTATACGACACTATTTAAGGGCCCACTTTAAAGTAGTTTGTGTAACTTGCGGCTAATAGCGGATTATCCCATTGGGAGGCCACAGACGCAATATAATTTTGGAGGCCCTCTTTTTCGAATGATAAAAAAGCGTTGTAAAATCACAAACACTTTGCAATAAATGTTGATTTCATTCTGTGTCACTTCTCAAAATTTTAATTTTCTTTTCTTATTGTATATGATCGAGAGTATGGTTTGAACAATTAACGGCATTCCCGCAATTCACTAGAAACATTTCAATACCTAGCACACCTGCACACCGTACTTTATGATTTATGACCAATCGATCATTCAATATAACTTTTTTGAATATACATTTTTCGATGTGACAGCATAATATAATATTTCAACCCAAATACATGTGTCAAAACTATATTTCGAAACATGTAATTAGAGCTATATCAATGTGTGTTATTTTTGAAGAGAATTTGTTATTTTTGAAGAGAAGGCCCCCAAGAATTGAAGGCCCCAAGCGCCGCGCGCCTCTTTTGCTTATACTGCTTATAGCGTAATCCGCCACTGTTTTGTGGCCCTCCATTTGAGTGAAGAGCACGACACAAAATAAACGGAATAAATGTCTTCAGTTATTGTAGCTGTGACATAATTAGATCGTTACATCAATGCAAAATTAGATCTTTTTGGACATTAATTACTTATCTGACTGTGTTATTATCAAAAAATGGCGAATTACTACTAATGTGATTGTACAAAATAAACCAATCCTGCCTGCTAGGCACTCAAATACTGTGTTATTAGTAATATTATCTCTGTCTCCTACAAAGTAATATGAGAAATCAGAAATCATTTGTAGTCTTCTTTAACAATGAAAAACACCAAACAACCATAACACCTTCACTTTGTTGTGTTAAGTAACCTAGCTTAATAAAGCCAAGCCGTCAATAATTGTATTCAGAGCGTTTATATTGTTATTCTGACCAAAAGTCTATTTGAATTATGACCGAAAATTGATTTACATTTAGACCTCATAATTTGTTTAAATTAAATACTGAAATAGTTGTCAAATGAATCTTTGCTAAGTGTAGATAACAGATTTAGGAGGAATGGATTTTTGAGAAAGTTAAATGCCACTATATGTAAGTTATCAACATAATTTGTGGTCCACTAATCCTCTTTTTCAAAGAATACCCTGTATATCATATATTCATCCAAACAAAGGCTTTTACGCTGCAATGAAATTGTATCAACAGTTATACCTACATTATTATTTATTCCGCTGTGAAGAATTAATTGAACAAGTTGTTTCGCAGAACGCTGATTCAATTGGGATACGATCCATTGTTTGGTTTGGAATTGTATCAAATGTATATCTAAATAACCACCTAACAAACATGTAATTGCGATTCGCGGCCATTGTGTGGATTTCTAGGCCAAAATGGCGTGAATTTATTCTAAAAAGCAACGCTGAAACAACAACCACTTTATTATTATTTTATTGTTTGTCTGATGTCGAATTTCAAAGTTTAACGAGGTTTTCTTCTCGTTCATCTTTATTCCTTTATGTATATTTCTGTCACTTTAAACTTTGACGCAACACTGCTCTGTGCTGGCACACTGTCTTTTCCGTATTTATTTATGACAATTCTATTCAATTGCCCGAAAACAAATTCGCTCACTTTCGAATAAAGTATCACCAAAGTATAAACTATGCAAAATAGAAATTTGAATATGGAATAACTTTGTATATTTGGAGTGAAATTTTCCACGCGGTCAATTCAAAATGGCGGCCAAGTGTCATCTTTGAGCTCAGTGATAAAAAGCGTAATTTTGATGTTTTCAGTGAAACATGTTTTTAATAAATGAGATGCAAATATTTTGAAATCAAAAATAGACTCTTTTTAGGGTGACTACGCCGAGATATGACATAAACTTTTGAAATCAAATTTATTTCAGTCAATTTGAAACTCGTAAAATTTTTGATTAAATAGATTTTCATTTTACAGTGATAGCTGGAAAATATTTGAATATTAAAATAAGCTATTATACTACCAAATTTAAATCATTTGAATTTTGCTAATAAATCATCACACTTTCCATCAACTTGAGTCATTTCATGTCAAACGTAAATCAGAGATTTGATTTTAATATTCTTTCAAAGCACCGGAGGAGCAGTGATTATTAAATTTATTAATGTGTATCGAAAGATATTAATCGATTAACAAAGTATGCAAAAACGTGATGAAAAATATCTTATATATTTATTAATATCAGCCAATCAATGTTTTCATAATTGCATCTATGTATGTCAAATTGCTTGGATCGCGAATTAGAAAAAATAAGATGCAAAGTACATAGGTACACAGATAAAGAGATACCAATCATAACAGTAAACAAGTTTTGATTTATGAAACTTCCATATCTAACAGAGTTATAGCTTTTAATTTGTTGTTTACAAACTATCATGTTTTGATAATCAAATTTTCAGTTCAATTTTTCATCCAGTATTTGTTACCATTTATCTGTGTAGATTGCATTCTGTTTTGCATTTTGAATGCAAAATTCATGCAAACAGTACCACGTTAACAGTTAAAGATATAAATATCGACAGAAAATATCTCTTTCGAAATGAATCTAACAATAGTTTTTTAAAATAAATTTCATCTGCTAATGTCAATTTTGCAGATCGAACTAATAATGCCAAACAGTTATAATGCTAAAGAACTAACTGATAAAGCTCGCGATGAGCGAAACCGGTCCTGATCTCAATAAATCCAATGTGGAATAAATATGTAACTATTTTTATTGTAATGCCATTCCACCAAGTATTGATAGTGAACACCTTAAAAGTGATCTTAAATATATATTGAATAACTATAATATTAATTGTGACTAAATGATTGTATTTCTTGAAATGAAAGAAAATTTTACTTTTTATTGTTTACGTAAATTAGTTTTACACTAACATGATTTAGGTAAAATTGCAAAAGCCTTCTATAATGGCCTGAATAACAGTGATGGATTAATGTTTGTTTACTCATTATGACTGTCATTAGATTGAAGATATCTATTAATGTCTAATTGCTTCAATGAATTTACCTAAAGGCCTTTATTACAAATATGTAAACATGTGTGTACTGAATTAAAATTTATTTTGTCCGTGTCTCATCTGTGCAATGTGGATGATGCATGTCATTTTGCGGTAGCGATGTGGTTTTGTATACGCCTAGGTGGTGGTTATCAGAATTCGTCAAAATTAATTGAACATTAGCATTTCGGAAAATATTTTCCACTGACAAATATATCACAAAGGATCTCTACACTATATGCGGCAATTCCGAAATGATTAAGATATATATCAGGATTAATATCACCCATAATTTTTTTTATTACATCCAGTGCAACTCTTTACTAATGGGCAAACTGAAATGATTTGTATGTTTTCTATCATTTCGCGTTGAATCAAGAGAATTCTGCTTTTTGTATGATGTTGAAAAGTTATAAAATTCCTCATAAATACCTTGGTCAAATCACAAATCAACATGGCCTATTGGGCCGGTATGAGAACGGACTGCAGCAAACAGCACTGCTCGTTCGGCATTCATCCCACTGTACATGATAAGCGTTCTGATAGTCGTGCTCACAAGACATATCGCGCAAGCTACATATAATATATTTGATTAATGGTATAACAATAAATGTATTGATTGAGTAGGCATTTACTTGGTAGAACTCGATTATAACACGGCAAGAAAAATAACAATGTATTTTAGTTCTACATAAATTATTTTATATATTTGTTGATAGCTATTTCGGCTTATAGTTCTGACGAAGGCGTAAGCCGAAATAGCTATCAACAAATATATAAAATAATTTATCTAGAACTAAAATAAATTGTTACACACAATTATTTTTCTTATATATGTATTGATTGAGTAGGCATTTACTTGGTAGAACTCGATTATAACACGGCAAGAAAAATAACAATGTATTTTAGTTCTACATAAATTATTTTATATATTTGTTGATAGCTATTTCGGCTTACGCCTTCGTCAGAACTATAGTTCTGACGAAGGCGTAAGCCGAAATAGCTATCAACAAATATATGAAATAATTTATGTAGAACTAAAATACATTGTACACACAAATATTTTTCTTACCGTATAACAATATATGTATTGAAAACGGTGAAATTTTATAATACTTATTTTATAAATATTCTTTTACCCTTGATGTTACTCGCAACGAACGAGCCCGGTACTGTGCATTGACCAAAAATTGCGGATTTACTACGAAAACTGTTGTTCTATTGTTGTACATTTTTCTGTAAGTTTACTTACACGGCTTTACATCTCTGAGTGAAATTTTGTAAATATAACATAACTTAATCTACGTATTGAGCAACTATTAGTGACATATGTTTCGTCTCTTTCAGAAACATCATCAGACTAACTACATATCTGACTGTACGTTGAATAATCTATGTTATTTTTTAAAATTTTATATTAAAATGAACTTCCAAAAAGTTACCGTCGAAATCGAAATTAAAGTTGCACAATTTTATGCCAAAAAGGGAATTAGTTTTGTATTGTGTTTAAGTGTTAACACGGTGATAAAAATAACGATGTATTTTAGTTATACAGCAATTATTTTATATCTTTTTTAATAGGGGAGAACTAAACGTCATCCAATAATTTTCAATTAGAGACAACTGGATTAAAAATTGATCCCCTCGAACCATTCCCGCGAACTATCATGCGAAACTTTTCCCAGCCTCATATTTTTTCTTCAGTTTTCCTCTCAAGAATAGCTAACTTCTGTTCTTGTCATTCCACATGACATACCCATTCCGTATTGTTTTGAAGTTTGATCTTTTTTCACGCTTTCTGGAGCATATTTTGAATTTTGTCAAAACGTAAAATGCACAGACTTTTGTGCCTTTTTATCCCTCGAAAGACGGTCCCTGAAAAATAACGTGTGATTCGAAGGGGGGTCTAAAAATACCCCAGTGTTATGGCTTTATTGGCATAGATTGCATTGAAAAAATAATATATTATGCTATAACGTATCTTTATACATCGTTAAAAAAAATATAAAAAAATCGATTATAATTATTTATATTTTAAGTCGCGCATGAATGAGACAACCTGATCGTGCTCATATTTTGTTGCATGTGTGAGTATAGGTAAATATAATATTCCTCACCTTTTCTGCTAAATAATCTTATTTTCTGATGTTAAATAACTGCGCAGGCTGTCTCTACAGCTTAAATTATGCAATCCAAGCTTATTGAATTAGTCCTGAATAAAAAAAAACACGCTGCACGAATAAGACCGGTTTTGGAAGTAAATAAAAATACGAGCTCTGAGTTATTATTGTCATGGAATACAAGTTTACGGGTGTGTTTTAATATTATAAGAAGTATGAATAACTTTAAATAAATATATATGTATTACAGATTGTATTTTAAGCGAATAATTTAAAAGCAATAAAAAACCAATTTAAGTTTCTAAGAGGCTGGATCGGATTACTAAAAGCAAGGTGAAGTCTCATAAGGCATCAATTTTAAATATCATTTTACTAATACACAATGTAAAAATTGTTTATTGATTCCATTTTTTTTAGTTTTGTTATTGAATATAGAATTTTGCTATGGAAATATTAAAATGTTATTATATCATCAGCTTAACTTTTATATGGAAAGAAAATTAAGGAAAATAGATCCACAAAGTTCACTTTAATGAATTTTACGTTTAAAGGTTTGATGTAACTATATTTTTCATTCAATATAAGCTTTTTTTAACCGCACAATATGGAAATAAAAAAGGAAAACGGGTAATTTTGTATTTCCACTGATGGGATTCCGATTACACATTTGAATTTTTTGAATTTTGTACTTTTCTATAAGTATATTGTTAGCGACCCGGGTTTCGCTATTCGGCATCTTCATGCATTTCAAGTGCAAGAATGAACTTGAACTGACGCGTAGTAAACAGTTTGTATGATTTTTATATACAAAATAAAAGTGGATCACTAAATTCATTGGTTATTTACGTAATCTGTATGCCGTAAATGTCGATGAATACAGTTCGTGAGTTTTATACGACTTATCATTAAAGAATTGGTTTATTTCAAATCAAAAATTAATGATATTTATTTAAAGGGGAAGGGTATAACAATGGTGAGTTTGAAAGATTGAGTTTCTCATTTAAAATTGGCAAACTTCTATAGCCGAAAGGTGAAACCCGGGTCGTTAGCGACAAAGATCACGTAAAAGTACAAAATTTAAACTAAAGGGTCTTTTTATAAGGACGCTTAGTTTTGAAATGTAAATAAAACAAGTTGTTTGTGAGATTTCGACTAAATTTTAATTTCATTTGTAAGTATATTTTACGGCATTAAATATGGAATATAGCATCAAATGTCTGCCAATATCCATTCATTATAAAATGGGCCATGTCGCTAAAGTTGACTTTTTTGACAAATTTGGGTAAACTTCCAACTGCTCCAGAACCCGATCAGGCGTTGTCTGTAGTCGTTTACCTGAAGTTCCTTGGTTAGTTGGATTTTATACGGGTGCAGACATAAGGCCCGATTCAAAATTCACCAAGTTGAAGTCGCAGAAAAGCCAAGTTCTTGTGAACAACGCGAAATAAGCTGCCTTGGGTTTTCCTGTACACTTTCACACACAGCAGCAATGTTTTCACCAGATATTGTATTTTGATGACGTACAGGTAGGTGTTGGCCGATTATTTACCAAACTGGTTGACTCAAATTTGGCCACTAAACAATGAATAATCTACTCAGCAGGACAAAGTAACATATTTTGAGCGTCCCTATTGAAATACCCTTTATTTAAATCAGAAAAATGGAATTGCTACGTTAAGTTTTTATAATAAAGATTGTGCGAGGAGATTTAAGCTTCAAAGACATTCACATCTTTCAACGCAAATATATGAATCGATTACAGCATCAATTGTCGTTCTAGGATTCAGGTCAAAGGTGGTTGCAGTCTTAAAGGACGAACGTCCAGCATATCCAATTTACCGGACTAATTGACACATTTAAATGATTAATGATAAAATATGGAAGTACTACATCTTTATTTTGAAAAGATCTGTCACCACAAATATTTGTTATAAAGAAATCTTTGACAAACACAACTTTTATTTAATAATTGACAAATATATCACAAATGAACATGGCATTACTTTTATAAGTTGCGTGTGTTAACAGAAAGTTGCTGTGTCAATTATACATTTTGACAGTGCTTATGAAAGAGAAAGTTTTCGTCATCAAACATTTGCGAAGATTAATTTATGAAATATTGACAGTTTGCTCTTACTTGTAGCAAGGGTCCATGCAATAAGGCGAAACTTTGGGTCTTGAAACAGCGTTCATTAACACTGAAAAGCCCGTCATAGTATTTTGTAACGGTAGAACAAGAGTGAAAAACTTCACTCCTTCAAAAAGTCACTAGAATGCCAATTGTGTTCTATTTTCATTTTTTTGACAGCTTCTTGAGCTACCTAAAGTCAATATTTAAATCCTTGAATTGACCAAGCTAAGACACATTATATAATACTACTAGTATTGCTACCCGGCGTCGCTCGGACTAAGCGACCAATAATTATTTAATGTTATATCATTCGACATAATTATATCACAAAATCTAACATCCAAAATAGAGTTAAAATAAAATCTAAACATTTAATTTGATAACATTCTCGCCCATTAAAATGTCCAAATTCAAGGAAAAATCTAATTTGCTGTCAAAGAAATGTTTTCAGTAATAATAAACATTATTATTAATACTAAAAAGCCGGGAAAAGTTCAGTAGAACAGTAATTTATTACATTTTGACTAAATGTCTTCGCCGACCGGTTTTAACTCATTGCGAGACCCATACATATTTCGGTTTTATATATAAGATTTCAACATGTTTTCCTCTAGAGATCAAGGCCGGTTTTCGCTCATTGTAAGCATTGTCAACTGATATGCGGAAATAGTATTTTATAATATGTTTTATTTATTTACGAATGTTACCACCTTAAAAGTGTCACTAAAAGCCATAGTTTTGTCATAAATGCGTTCTTGAGTGCTTAACGAATATGAAAAAAGATGAATATTGAAAAAATATTTCGTAAAAGAAGTTCATTCTGTGCACTTAAAAATGGCAGAGACATTTAATCTTTATTTTACCTAATATGTATAGTGGTAAAAGCGGAAGAAGAAGAATGTGATTATTGACAAGTGAAAAACATCTTTAAATGGTTTCTGATGATTCAGTATAATTCGATTTGATAAAATACTTCTCAAATGTTATCTGTTTTTTTCTGCCTTTTAAAAACTTTATTTAATTTTGTCGAAATTTGAAACGGTTTTGTTCAATTTCGGCATTTGTCTTCAGTCATTTCGAGTTCACGATGCAAACTATTTACTACGCGTCAGTTCAAGTTCATTCATGCATTTGAAATATGTGAAGATGCCGAAAGGTGAAACCCAGATCGTTCGATCAATCGAAAACTCATGAAAATGCAAAAAAAAAAATGAATTTGAGTTTATTTACAATAAGACCGCTTCAGTACCGAGCAAAGCGATCTTTTTTATTGAAGCAGTGTATGGATGTCACCAGTGACGGACAGTGGAAGATTCAACTATTTTTCCGTACTACGGAAGAGAAACAGTTGGTATTGCGAACATCTGAATTGAAAGTCCATGCTATAGAAGTGTTTTAAAATCCAATGAATAGGAAAGAACTCTTGCAAAAATGGTTGAATCTTCCTTTGCACCCCCCGACACCCCGTCACCAGCCGTCACTGGATGTCACTAACTATGAAAAAAAATCATTAGAATTGTAACAGAAAGATTTTTTTATATACATATTTTGCAATATTTGTGACGGTATTTGCGACGTCCGTACGGCGTGACCACCAGAGGCATTACGGTACTGAATTAGATTTAAAAGACGAAAACGAGAAATACGAATGAATATGACAAATAAATTGTCATCTATTTAAATGTGATGAATATCGAAAAGAACGAATATATAGATTCCACTGTATTTAATTCTTATATGAACATCTTATGAATTGTATATAAATGTTTGTAAGTATCAAGCCATGTTACATGTTTGTCTTGTTGTGAATGCTGTTGAGTAAGTGACAGTCTTTTGTTTGTTTACTGTGACTGTCTTAACCTACCTTCTTGTAAGAGATTTGACTGTTTGATTCCATTATGAATACCTTAAGGCAATAAATTTGAATCAACAATTTACGTTACATTAACACGTTGTTGAATCTGTTCGCCAGTGACGTAGTCAAATTTCTTGGAAATATTAATCAACATTTGTGTTATTATTTGTGGTTAACGTGTAGGTACTAATTGAATACAGAATAACATTACTAAAAGAGAAATATACAATTAAGCTGTTTTGATATTGATAATGTAAGAAGTGTTTTGTTGGCACATAAGCTGACTAGTCAACAATACAGTAAAACCCCCATTAACACTAATGCCAGTACCGTGTAATCTGGAGTAGTGTAGTTGGAGAGTGAATGTCATACAAAATTAAACTAAGATTTCCCTTGGTTTTGCAAAAAAAAAAAATGGCGAAATATTTAGTATCTAATTGCCTTGTAAATGCGACTGTTCAATTGGTGGATTTGCGCTAAGTCAGTGCGTAATTCTGCATAATTCGTAATTCAAGCCAGTGCGTCCACTGTATTGTTGTTTTAGCTTGTTCTGTTACATGATCGCGGTATCGAATCCTAGAAAAGACTCTTTTGATCAATGCAAACAAACTCGGATGAGATGCTCCATGACAAGTAACGTATCGGTAGCTTACATGGTATATATAATATGACATTTATGATATAAGTTGATTGTATATACTATATACTACTAGCCGGTATCCAGCAAGCGTTGCAATGCCACTTGAATGCAAGTGGTTGTGTTTTTTGAAGTGCTTTCGGATGCCCAATATTTAAGATAAATAATGTCGATTTAGTTACACTAACATTGATCGGTATCGATGACATTTGCCGTTTGACGTTTGCTTTTTGTCTTTTGCCGATTGTCTATGGTACGACACACGCGCCAACTACTAAAAGTTTATTGTACTTTGTCAATAGACTTTGAGCAAGTGCAAAAATAAGTTATCAGAATGAACGGTATGGCAGCGCATAACATTTAATATTATATAAAAGACTTACTGTAAGCTATTTTTACTATACCAAAAACCTCCGCGCAAGTGCAAGCAAAAAGTTTGTAAAAGAATCTTTGCGATCGGATGAACGGTATGGCAGCGCAGCGCATAGGGTGCGAACAAATAAACAAGAAAATATTGATTTTTATATATTAAGATATGTAAATACATGTGGAAGTATCACAATAGTATCATTAACTGGCATGCGATATTTTTTTTCTTCCGTGAGGAACGAAATTATTTAATAGATATTTATTTTTAAATTAGCAACAACATTGAAACATTATAAGGCTAAAGATCCGTACTTCTCAGGTACCTCATCCCTCCTCTGCTTTCTCTCTCAATCAATTTGTACACTAAAGTCAAATTTACAAAAGTGACACCGGAAGCAGTTCTTTTTTTCGATGTCCGATTTCACGAATTATACCCCTCTGGGGGGAGCTCAATCGAGGATCGAAGCCGCGTGTGGCTTTTCCGGTTATTTGATTGTTAAAACCGGCTTATGATTTGAGAATATAATCAACTTTCTTGACTACCATTACCAGTCGACAAACCATGTCAATAAAGCCATGCATCTGAATTGTTCGGGGGCTGTCATAATATAAAACTGATCGAATGCGAATTCATTCCAAAAATACGCCTCCGGGGTTTTCATGCCGCGAACGGGGTTTCAAATTTCATTTCGAAAATTTGCATGTCATTGCATTTCGCGCAGATGGCTTCATTACATTCGGGTGTGCGTATTCATGCAAACGTGGCCATTTCCATAAAGTGTAAACATTAGATAAACCTGAGTAAAATTGTCATCAACAATATTTCGGCAGTTTTCGAAAAGGGTGAAAAAACAATGATATGAATCACTTTTAAGGTGTTCACTGTCAATACTTGGTGGAATGGCATTATAATAAAAATAATAGCACATTATTAGTAACAATTTAATCCACAAAAAAAAATTGGATTAGGACCGGTTTCCAGGGCTGTGGAGTCGGAGCTTTTTGGCCGGAGTCGGAGTCGGACTCGGTGCAGCGTTGTGGCCGGAGTCGCACCCGGAGTCGGAAATTTTGAAAAGCTTGAACATTTTGATTTTACATTTAATGTCAAATTTGGCTTTTGGCCGCATTGATAGGGTTGATATTTAATTAAATACACATACATAGGAAAATTAGGGAAAAAAAGTGACGATATTAACCTTTTTTTTAGTCAGAGTCGGAGTCATGTTTTTGGTCAATGTCGGAGTCGGAGTCGGAGTCGTGGTTTTGGTAAATGCTGGAGTCAGAGTCGGACTTTTTTTTACCGACTCCACAGCCCTGACAGTTTCACTCATGGCGAGCATGTGTTCTAGTGGCAAAAGCTTTATCCTAGCGATCGGGTGGGCCCGGGTTCAATTCCTGGCAAGCTTAGATATTTCCAATTGAAAAAGAGACCTTGGGCTTCGTGTATGTAATTTATCGTTGAGTTGTTCACGACTGATTATTTATCATCGAGTTAATCTTGTATGACTTTCACAATTAAAAATAAATGGCGCATTGGCATTACAGCATTTAATTTAAAAAAATTAAATAAAAGTGGAATAAGTACTAAAAATGTTTTAGTATTTTTATTAATGATAAACATGGTAAAATCTTTAGTTCCATACAAATTTAAAAATGTATTTGATGGCTATTTCGGCAGTCGTTCGAATTTTGTACTCATCCACGAGTTTTGTCTTTTACGACCCGGGTTTCACCATTCGGCATCTTTAGAAATTTCACGTGCACAAATGATCTTGAACTGAAATGCCTGAAGATGCTGGAAGGAAAAACTCATGGAATAGTACAAAATATAAAACGATTGAAATTTGGTATTAAAATTCCATCAAAAGCACTTCCAGTCGAAATTCATATTTGAAAATACTTGCGGGACTAATTTGTTTCTAGTTTGAATTTTATTTATTAAAATTTGTATTTATAATCTATTTGGCAGTGATTATTGGCAATGGATTCATATAATATATCAAATAATTATTTATCGCTATTTTTTAGCTGTCTTACGAAACTGGTTTTCAAGTAGTCAACATAGTAAATGTTTAAATAAATAAAACCGGTTTTGGTCATCGCTTTTATAATCAACTGATGATTATTTATAATTCCGATCCTAACACACAAATTTTATGCCTTTCCAACAATAATTAAATAGACAGATTACATTCTAAAATTTATTTGATTTGTTGTTATTATTTTAATGTCCTTCCTCCTGTAATTGTCATCATTGTTTGCTTAATTTTACATTACCTTTTAAAGTACTCACCTGTAATGTAAATAAATTGTTTGTGCTGACAGTTGACATTGACTTTTAATCAAGGCTTTGTGTGATTCAGTAAAAATCAAGATTATAATCAAGGATGACGATTAAAAATAAAAACTGTTTTAGGCAGTACCCTTTTCTGAAAAATATGTAAGATATGTATTCGCTAGCCCTGTAGCCAGACGGTTGATTTGGATACCGTTTACATTGGTTCAAATGTCAAACTAAAATGATTACATCCCACACAGCTGAAAATAAAAACATTAGTCTTTATATACATGTATCTTAACCCTCTTCGGCAAAGAGAGTTCGTTCGACCGAATAACAAGCAGTATTTTTGCAATGAGCGACAGTTGAAATCCTTTAGTATAATTCAATATAAATCAAATCATTAATATGAAATGACGACAATACGATATACAATAACAGATATAAGTAAAAATAATTGAAGAGTTTAATTTAGGTTCGTACTTTTCTATGAGTTTTGTCGCTAACGACCAGGGTTTCAGCTTTCGGCATCTTCAGGCATTTAATTTCAAGGGTTTTCGTGCTCATTAAATGGCTGAAGATGCCGAAAGGCGAAACCCGGGTCATAAGTGATAAAACTCATGCAATATGCAAACGATCCAAATTTGAGTAATTGTATGTGATATAAGAATTTTATTTAGTATCATTAATAAAATTTATATAATTGGATTGGATCCATTTGAAAATAATTATACACCAATGTTTCGTCCAAGACGAAATGTATAAATCGTTCTGTTAAATTTTAAATGACCGAGAAAACCTGGAAAATTGAGTTACCATCAGCTGTATTTTATATTTACGAAATAAATGCATTAGCAGACATTGTGAGAAACATAACAAGATAATCGTTTGATTAAAGGATTTTATGTGTTTGGATTCTTTATACTTAATTGTACTTATTTCACAAGAAAATTATTGTGATCAGGATGTTTTTCAGGATCAAGATGATAAATGAACATAAATACATCAATACAGGTTGTGTGTTTATTAGAAGTTGAAAATGCTCGTGAAGATCGAAATCGTTCCATATTCAAATAAATTGTTGAATGTACAATTAATGATTAATATTATTTTATTTTATACTGCCGGTCCATCAAGTATTGACAGTGAGCACCTTGAAAATGATACCTATTCTAAATGAGTTTTTAATTTGACGTTATTATTAATTAATTAAATAATTATCACGAACGGTTCATTCTGTGCCATTGTGCTAACGGTAAGTATTATACATTCAACAGGTTTCGACTACCAAATCAAAATTTGTACAGTTTTGTTATGTAGAGTTGTTTTGTTTCTGCACACCAATGATTTTCGGATGGCCGACGCAACGATCGGGCAGCTTATTGTTCGAGTGGAATATAAAAGGTCAATTCTGTTTGACGATTCTCATTTAGTGTTGTGTTTGCTCCGAGATACGTTCTATTCAGTTCATCTCATCGCGTTAGATTGTATATCAGTTGAACAAACATGGCCAGGTCAATCTTTTTGCTTGCTTTCGGTGAGTGAAATTGGATTACATATAGAGTAGTTATGTTTATATACTCCGCTTAGTAAATAAAAACGGTTTAAAAATGAATAACCTAGAATTTTTAGAAATAAATAAAAGTATCAACAGTAAGGAAATAATATCCTTAATCGGACAGGTTGCTCGCCACTGCTAAACTTATTTCCAATGGGTTAAGCCCTTCCCAATTGATTACATCTCATCAGTATAACGTTTTCTTATGTTATTGTTTTGTTTCTATCATCCCCTCCTTGCTTCCTGTAAGATGGAAAAATACCAAACACCATTTTTTTTATTTATCATTTTATAATATTAGAATCAATCTTCCTCTATTAAGTGCGAAGATGACTCTGAACTAGGCGAAACACGTGTCACAATTGGTAATAGAATACGTGGAATAATCAAAATTAGTTGTTAATTCATATTTGATTACATACATCCAATAATAAAGCAATGACCTCGTGACATAATGCTGGTAGTCATCATTGAAAATTGTCGCCGTTTTGACAAAAAAACTTCCAGAAATACAATCAAATACTTTTGATCGGAGAATAAAATACTTCACTTTTACTTTTTAATTACACTTCAAGTTTTGACCGTACATATATGGATACATAAAAAGACATTTCATAGTACTACTTCCACGTAAATTCTGATAACGATCAGGACCGGTTTCGCTCAACGCGAGCGTTGTCAAATGATGTCATTGATGAACATTAAATTTGAATCTTTTGACATTTGTCAGTTTTGTCACATCTCGGATTTTACCTTTAGGCATCTTCAGGCATTTCAAGTGCACGATTGAACTTCGTATGAGAACATGTGTACAACATTCAAACGATTTAAATTTGATATTGAAATTCCATCAAGCTACATCAGTTGAAATTCTCAATTATGATGAACATTAAGACCAAATAATAGCTATAATTAAATAATTAAATATAATGCCTTTCGATCTAAAAGTGACAGCTTAAATAGTTTAAAAGTAAATATATGGATTTTCGAAACAATATTTCAAATAGATATTTATTGTTCTGATATAAATATTTGAATCGGAAAAACAAGTTTTAAGAAAATATTAATGATGAATACCTAATTGAATACATATTTATAATATAATCAATGTCGTCAGATATTTACATTAAAAATGTTAGTTAACGTATTCCTTTTTTAACTATTACAATAAAATATATCATAAGCATAGAAAAAAATGTTGATATCGTTCTGGCAAAAAGCGGATTATCGACGTTGTGGTATAGTTATTTAAAGCCATAAATGGCATGCAATTAATCTAAACCTGATTTAATTGTTGCGATTCTTTTTATATCAAATACAAATGTATAGGTAACGTTGTAATAAAATTTTGCTATGATCAATTAATAACGATAAAGTAGAATCATTAAGATGGTGATTAGAGCCTCAATTATTTCATAAGGCATTAATTGTTTTATGTATTTTTTTTGTCATATATTTCTATTACATTTTTTTTGCGCTAGTGAAAGCGATTTTTTTCGATTTGTTTTGCTTTTTATCACGATGTAGTGGAATTTTGATAATATGGATGGTATTCGGGCCAAAGATCGTAACCTATATTTTTTTTTTAGCGAAAAACGGCTAATTGCTGATAAAAATGCGTTAGAAATTGGTTAAAACTTACACAATGAAGATATATTTGTACAAAATTTAAGCCGTAAAAATTTAATTTTTGTGTTTTTTTTTAAATTTAGAATACGCTTATTTCGATTAACATAATGTATGGGTATTGGGTAGCCGTTTTTGAATAATTTGTAATAAGAAGCTTTTAATGGAACAGAGAATTTTCTTTGAAAAGAGCACACAATGCTATTTAGTTTGATTGTTGTTTGAGTACGTTTAAATAAAGAACCTTTACAGATAATTAAATTATTTTTTGCAAACTTAATGCACATGCACGACTTCTTAATTTTCATATATTTCACAGTTAAATGAAGTTTATTAATTGTAGTTTTTACTGCTTAAATTAAAACTTCCAAACAAATGTTTGACAGCGGTCTTATTTAAAACTCCAATTGCTATAGTTTTAAATTTATTTGAAAACAAGTGTATTTAGAAAAGATGATCCACACCTGGCAACATTTTTTCAAGGTCTAATAAAAACAGTTGCGGCAATGAAAAAAAAATAGCAAGGTAAGAGCAGAAGTTAGTCTTAATAGGAAATGAACAGAATTGCAGGAATTATTGTTTTATATGAAGATTATAATTCGCATTTAGTAATTTGTTCTACTTGGAAAACAGAAACAATTGTACAACTGCCAATTGGATAATGTATGCGTGAGTGCGACATCATCAAGCATCAAAATGATAATGTTTACGTTGTCATGTTTGTGCTGTATTCAGAGGTTTACATTTACCATAAAAATAAGCCAATTATTAATCATGACCGGCATTATTTGAATAATATTCATCGTCTACTTTTAGCTTATAATGATTATCACCACTGGCAGTTGATAAAAGATTGGATTCGAAAAATTGATTTTAAGATACACAACTTTCTTTTTTATAAACCTGGCACGAAGGACGCAAATAGTTTGTATTTAATCAAAATGCATCATGAATATAGTAACAAATGATTTTTTTTTTTGAATTTCTTCTTCGATAAAATACAAACGCGATGATAACATGACGTTTACAAATCACGTAATATTTCATTATATTAAACAATATTTTTGCCAATTTAATTGAAAGAATATGTATATAGTTTTTTAATCTTATCTGGTGTTGTACGGATTTGAAGTGGTTTTTTTTCCACTAAATACCCTTTTAAATTTAAAAAAATTAAACTTTATTATTTAAATGAAACAATTTTTTTGCCTAAAAAAGTGATGTCCTTTTTCACGTCGAGTGTTTAATTATCAAAATCAATTATTTATACATCTAAGAAATGCAGCTTATTTCTCATTTATTGAATGGTATTAGTTTAACACATGTATACAGGAAAGAAATAAGTGAATAACGTATATGAATTGGATGAACGCATTCAATCGTTGTTTTAAATAGAAAAAATAACAGTGGTTAAATTATTTAATATGGCAATTATATAAAAATATTTCTCCTTAGTCAATTTCATGCGCCTTTTGTCTTCTTTTTATTGAATCACGATTGTTTTCAGTTTGCAACGTACAATTTCATGTAATATTATGAACAGTCGCAGTATAATAATTGTTATTTAATTATGGACTGGTGATTTTTATCGAGAGTATTTTTTTCATGTAAATGGTTTAAAGTTGAATCGTTTGAAATCTAATGGTTTTACGCGATTGCTTGTAATCATTTCAGCGTTTTTAACATTTTTAATAGCTTCATTATTGATATCAATACTTTTAAACATATTCAAGGTTTTTCCTCTTCAACCTTCGTGTATTGAAAACAAATAAAAAATATATGCAGAGCATTACATTTTATTTTACCGAGAAAGCGGTCAGCTAAGAAATTGTATTCATCTTAATCCATAAAAACAACAAAGGTTCGCTCTCTGACAAAGATAAGCATCTACGAGAACTGGTTGTAAGCTAGACGTTAATTTGGCTTCCATGACAAAACAGAACATGACTTTTCAGAACATGACTTTTCAGAATATGATAAAACAGAACAAGACTTTTCAGAACATGACAAAAAAACCTAACCTAACCTAACCAAGCCTAACCTGTTTTATCATATTCTGAAAAGTCATGTTTTGTTTTGTCATGTTCTGATAAGTCACGTTCTGTTTTGTCATGTTCTGTTTTGTTATGTTCTGTTTTGTCCGGTTACCGTTAATTTGAGAGGGTGTGAAAATGGAGCTATTCATAATAAGAGTGAGGTATTTTCTCTCTCTACTGTCCGTTTTCAGGATCAGATTGTGTTTGGAGAGATATGAAAACATTAGTATGGTAATGAAAAAAAATCAATATGTACCTCGCTGAACAGGATGTATGTGGAATGCTTCATCGAATTGTTTTATCAAAATGGCAAAAGAGGCCAACGGCACGCGGTGTTCCCAAGCGGTCACCCATCCAAGTACTATCCGCGCCCAATGTTGCTTAACTTCGGTGATCGGACGAGAACCGGTGCTTTCAACGTGGTATGGTCGTTGGCGAATGCTGTCACTTAATTGTCTTACTTATTTATACAATTTCGGAAAACGATTGAAAATTTGATGTATTCATTCATGTCTTCATTGCGAGATATGAGTCCGTCGCAATCCCAACTGACTGGTCTTAAAAATATATCCCTGGCTTCCCTTAAAAGAATAGTTACGCGAATATATCATGGCCATCAAAAGGAATCCATTTTGAAACACGATAATGAAAACGGCCATTTTAAAATATGGCAACATATTTCTTAATTATACTTAAATTATGATATACTTTTCAAACATCGTATCGAAGTTTGAGTAAAATGTAATATCAACAAAATTTGACATCATTAATGTTCCTTAATTAGTTTGTAGGAAATGTCAAATTGAGATAATTATTCACTCTATAGCAGGGGTCGTCAAACCTTTTTGTGCTAATTGCACACGGTTGCATTTTTTTCATAGTACAATTTCCTTACCAGCCACCAACATTGCTATATTACAATTCAGTATATTTATGTAGGTGAAAAAATTTGGGGTAAAACCAAAAATCATCCACTGCTCACCACAGAACCCTTTACCGCCTACTAGTGGGTGGTACGGACAGACAGGTTGACGTCCCGAGCTCTATAGTTGCTATACAATATTTAATTAAACAAACGTCATCACGTAGAAGATTCATTCAATCATCATCGTCAAACGTGTAAAGTTTTAAATGATATTTGACAAAATAACTTACTACCGTGTATATTTATGATTTCAGTGATGGTGTGCATGGTCGTTTTGGCCTCAGCAGCTCCTGGAAAGGATCTTAAGGAAATTAAAAAAGAGGCCGCCAGGAAGAAGGCTTGCATGCACGACTGCGCCACCGAAAAATACACCCCAATTTGCGCAGGAAAGCAAGGATCCAAGTCCTTGTCATTCGGAAGCATCTGCGTAATGAACAACTACAACTGTGATAACCATGAGTGTAAGTATTAACAACTACCCTGCTGAACTGATTTACAAATAGTCCAACAAGAGTTTCAAACAATAATTCATCAGTGTTTGTGATAAATACACTTATAGAGGCTATCAGACCAATAAATCCAAACTTATTTGGATCTTAAAAAATCTTGCACATGCTAGTTTTTTACACTGTTAACTTAATTTATTTTTGGATATCAATTTTCACCACACCGCAATCAGGCATCATACGTTGATATGAGACCCTAGCAGTGAACGGGTTAAATGCAATTGCCTTGTTTTGATGACGTAAAAGTCACGCTGAATAGCTTAAAACAATATCGTTCAAGTTTAATTAATTGACGATAAAAAAACTTATTGTGTACTTATTTACTATATTTTGTTTAATGCTAAATAAAGTTGAAAAAAGTATAGTTTGCTGTGTGAAGTTGGAAAACTTGTATAGGTATAGGAAACACAATCATGCACAGTAAGTATTTATACAACATAGATGAAAAGCAGGTTATCTTATATATAAAACCGAAACGTCGTATGTATGTATGTACGTATGTCTGTAATTCCCTTTTGCATTGTTGTTGCAAGTTGCCATAAAAACGAATATGAAAGAAAATATTTTTGAATTTTTATCGGCGAAGACATTTAGTCAAAATGTAATAAATTAGTCTTCTACTGAACTTTTCCCGGCTTTTATTAATATAATAATGTTTATTATTTACGTGAAGGTATTATTTGACATTTCTTTGACAGCAAATTAGATTTTTTCCTTGAATTTGGACATTTTAATGGGCGAGAATGGGGCTGTCATCAAATTAAATAAAGTTTGTGATTTTATTTTAACTCTATTTTGGATGTTAGATTTTGTGATATAATTATGTCGAATGATATAACATTAAATAATTATTGGTCACTTAGTCCGAGCGACGCCGGATAGCAATACTAGTTTTACATAAAACGTATTTTTTTTAAATTTGAGCACCAAAATACTCATCGGTTATAAAGTATGAATCTGAAGTAATTCAGGAAATATAAATAAACCATAGGTACAATCACGATCATTATTTCAATTATATTTTGGGAAATCCACTTTTTGAGGCAGATTTTTTCATTTTGTATTGTATTTAATATTTACTCTAAAATCGACCGATATACTTAAAACTGAATTCACAGTGATTTCGAGCTCAAATTGTGCTACATGCATTAGCTATTGTTATGTTCCAAAATAAATTACTACATAGTTATCTATAGATAGAAAAAAATGTCACTGTCTATTGTATACTCAGGCATCATTAAATCAGGGATAGAATTATTATAAATACTCGTTTTTATAAATGTAAGGACTTTGTATAACAGTGCTTTTAAATCAAAACATTGTAAAAGCAATATCAAGCACAAATACTCAGGGTTGTTATATTTGTAAACTCTTGACATAGACAATGAAAATATGAACACATTCTTACAAAGAGAAATGTGAATACATTCATATAATAAGACTTGTATATTATATGGCAATAACACATCTAAAATAATTAAATGCCACATAGGTGTAGACGCAAAGTTAAGGCTACGGCCACAGTGAGGCGTTGCTTCTGGCGTGGCGTAGCGTCAATTGCTTCAAAATCAAAGGTTGCCGCAATGGCTTTAACAATGGCGCCGTCTAAGCGCAGCGTAAATGCCGAAGTCAAATCAGTTTGAAATTTAACAGCGCTTGCTTCGGCGCACTACTTGTTTACGTGATGACACTACGTTTCGGCTTCTCAGACGGCGCCATCGTTAAAGCCATTGCGACACCTTAACGGTGCAAAAAGCATAAAGAGAGTGTGTGTGTACGTTTCATACTATAGACACAACTGTTAGTTAAGTCTTATTGTATTATTGATTGAGTAGGCAATTTAGTTAAGAACTCCATTGTATTTGTAACAATGGTATAAATCCAATACATATTCTTTAATCATTTTCCTTTGCATATCGGGTTTTAAGCCGAAATAGCTATAATAATCTAATGGAGTGACTATGAAAATATTTGTTATTTTTTCTTTGACCCATTATTTGTAACAATGGTTTAAATCCAATACATATTCTTTAATCTTTTTCCCATTTACTGCATTAATGCTCATTAAATTATCTTCAGGTTTAATAATCCAATGGAGTGACTATGAAAATATTAGCTGTGACCCATTATACGGATGGCTTGGGGGCTTTTGATCTCGGTTTCCACATGGGTGTACTCGTCACAACTAAGTTGCTGGCATGGGGCATTGAGGAAGTTCAAAAATATCGAAAAATCTTTTTTAAAATAGTTTTCACAGTTACCAGATTAAATATATATTTTTTAAATAAGCTTACATTTTTGTTTGTTTTATTTTTTAGCATTTGACAAGCTCAGCGATGGGGAATGCGCAGGAGGAGATGGTGTGAGGCTGTCTTAAATAATATAATAATGATCTTTATTATATGTAAGGACAACTAAAAATCCTATGCTAAGTAATGAGAGCTTTAAATTTCGTTATAATATAACCACATGAAAAAAAATAATTACAAGATTTGAGGTGTCTAAAAGCAAAGTCATATTAAATAATTAGAAATATTATGTGCCTTATGATTCAATCCATTTTTGCATAAAATTTGAGATGTAATCTTATAAAAAAAATAATATTTTTTATTTACGATTAGATGTAAATGTGTCTTTATTTTAGAATTTTTATGATTTTTCTTTTCGAATAAATCCAATTACAATAATTACGTATTTTGATTGAATCTTATTATATTCATTTTATAAAAAATATGATTTTGTTTTTGAACGACTCTAAATAGATTGTCGTTGCAGTTATCCTTGTAGATTTCTCAGAAATGAGCTCGATATAAGAAGTAAATAAATATTTTTTAAAAAAACATACACTTTTTATGATTTAGTGTGCTTTATTTATCTCAATGAATTAATCATATGCATAAATTTTAATTAATTGAGATAATGATGTTTTTGTGTTTATTTTTTGGTGATAACAATTAGCATTTTAATGACATATTGTGATTTAAATTTTTATAGTTTCATTAAATAAAAAATATGTATTTTGAAACATAAAAAAAAGGATGAGAATTTCTTGAATACTTATTTCTTCAACCAAATAATTGATCCAATAGTTTGATTAAATGTTATTTGTGATACAAATTAATCATATAATTATTTAGAAAGATATGGAAGTAAAGTGAATTCTATTTATTTTAAATTACTCAGTAAATCACAGCTGAAATGCGAGTCCAGCGATAATCTAAGGCAGTGATGCACAACCCTTTTGGAAAAAGTTCCAGATAATCAATTTTCAGATAGTTTAAAGGCCGCATGGGTCATAAGTGATTGAATTATCGATATTTTTTGCGTACATGATTTGATATTGTTTTTTCATCGTTCGTAAAAAGTACTGAAGAAAAAAGGTGATTTATATTTGCCATATTAGGCCACATGAAATGTCATTGCCGCAGGTTGTATATCACAGATTTAATGGATGTGTTAGCTCGGTAATGTGGTTAGATTTGGGAAACAAAAATCAAACATGTTGATGGAGGGCCTGGAGATACAGTGATGCTGATAAACAGTTTGGATACTTATGTATAGGATCATTCAATTAGAACCCCTGCTCGTGTAGAATGTCCACAGTGGCATGTGCTGTGTAGCACGTAACGCCGTGTTGGAATCACATGTTATCGGTATTCATGTCATCCAGTTAAGACCACAAGAACTTGCCTATCATCGATCTGTACCTCACCGTTGACGGTTATGGCAATTCCAGCTTCGTTTTGGAAGAAGTACGGACCGATGATTCTGTCAGAACAAATCCGCACAAAGCAGTGACTTTCTCTGGATGCATTTGGTGCTGGTGTAACTCGTATGGATTGGAATCGCTCCAAATCCAACAATTTTCCTTGTCCCATTCATCCAAACATGGGCCTCGTCATTAAAGTCATCATTCGTTTCTCGAACGGTACAGTGACTTTGATTATAAAATTTGATGATTTTCTCACGTTTTTCAACACTATCATAATGGTTTCCAGGGCATTATTTCACATTTGATAGCAAATTTGACAAATCGACATCTTACTTTTAAAAGGTTCTAGTTAGGATTTCTAAGGTAGTAGTTACTCTTGACACTGTTTTGAGATATTAGCGATTGAAGTTTCGATTGCTTAAAATTCACTCGTAACAATGATCAAGTAAAAATGTTTAAAATTACTTATTTTAAGCAAATTTTTCCACAACTCTTGCTGAGAAATAATGATCTTAAAGATCTAATGATGACAATTTTAGAACTTTGTCAAATAAATATAGTAAAAAACGTGTGCAGATGCAGTGCAACTCTGGAATTTTGCTAATTCCGTTATTTTAACCATAGATAATTTTGAAATTCATATACATGATAGAATGCGGTAAATACAAGCTTTTCCGACCAAAAGGTCATTTTCGGCAAAAATATCAATTAAAACCCTTTCAAAGTAAGGTAACGAAATGTCACTTTAATAACATGACTGCAACCTACCAAATTGAGAGCATCCCTGTTAATTAAAAGACTTTTATATCAAGTTAATTTATTTAACTTCTGTTACGTTTCTTCAAAAAGCATCTTAAGTACATTACGACTATTGTTTTTCTTAAATACATATGAATATTCACTTAAAAAACTGGTAAGAATGAATCTTTTTCCAAGAACTAAAATAATGTATGATGAACGACCAGACGAGGAGACCAGATCTCAATGAAAGCTGTTGTGTTTCCAAGAAGTAAGTAAGTAAGAAACAGTTTATTTAATTATTATGATCATCAATAATAATTCTTCGAGATTAGTCTCTACAGTAATTATAATTGTTTACTAAGAAAAAGATGTATCGAAATATAATATGTAATACGAAACACAGTCAATACAAAAGGAATGAAAACAATGCGTCAATCGGTTAATTAATAACAATTGTATTTTTCCTGTTGCAATTTTTATTCAAAATTTTAACAAAAGAAAACAACAATAACAACTGTACTCTGATCACAAATTCCATCCCAATTAAAAAATCATTGTTTTACTAGATTTTTATACTATTTTGAGCTATGCTAGATTGTTATTTTTCTTATTAAAAGGAAGGGTAAAAGTTTAAGATTCTGATGCAATAACAATATAGGATCTACAATTAGAACATTTCAAACAATTTTTTTATTTAGTTTTATTTGGTCATTTGCACAAATTGTATGTTTGTGAAGAGATATAAAGTATTTTTCCTGAATAACATATGGCAAAAACTAAAGCTTTTCTCTCACCACCAAGTCCAATGTATGTATTTACATGATTCTATTTTTTTCGCAATGTTCCAAGTTATTTTTTATATGAAACATGAGTTTTATTTAGGCGGAAACCAATTTGTATTCAAAAAGCTCATGTGAGTATTGTATAATCTTTTCAACAATGTTTTGTATACATAAGCACAAAAAGATGTTTCTCATAAGTTTTTGTGATTTGAAGAACTGCTATAATACACATATGTATACAATTTTATTAGTATCTTTTCTACTTCGCTTGCTTGGCACCGCAGATGAAAATTTTAGCATCAGTTTATTTCTATTTTTTGAAACATTAATTTTTATTGTACGTACAGCTAATTTATTTATTCAAAAAAAAAAATGCAAATAATGGCATTACAGCTCACGCCAATACGCCATGCATTTAATAAATTTAAATACATTTATTGATATATGCATACCTGTATATACAAAATAAAAATCACAAATTGTAGTCATAGAAATAGAGAGAAAAAAATAATAAAATTACATTGGAAATTTTCAAAGAAGTCAGCCGAGTGAGTTCCGACAAAACCAAATTTTATTCATAAAATATAGTATTTGTCTGAACTCACTCACGTCAATATGAAATATGTCAACATCCAAAGCAATGCTGTTTAAAATTGTTAAAGCTCTCCCCAGTGGCACACCCATTGGAAGACTAGTTCTACCCCTTGGAAGAACAAACTACTCATGTTCACGATTCCTCAAAAAAATATCAGGAACATTCAATTTATTCTCAAGAATTCATAAATGATTTAAATCAATATATCGTCGTTCCCAATGGAAAATTGCATTTCTGCAAAATAAAAATTGTTCGCTGTAGTATAAAAACATTTAATTAATACACAGAATCCTTTCAATCCCTACTCTTCTCGAAAAAGAAAGGTTGAGCAATTGAATTATAAACAGGTCTGGTAGAAAAGTACAAGCGCTTCAAGCAATGATTTTTAAATACTTGATCCAGAAGATTGCTTATTTTGCATCACCATGTACATACATGACCAACTTATACTTACATTATTTACACTGACGTGGCTCGCTGCACAAGCATCTTGGTAATTTCCTAACAATGTTTGCCTCTAGAATGCTGTTCACTCAAGTATATCATAGCATCATAGATGATATATATTCCTGAACACACTGTGATGCTTTCGACGTCTTTTTAAAATTATGTGTCTTATTATGAGACTTCGAAATTGACGGTGTGAGATTTCGCATCATGAAGTACATCTGAATGTTTAACTACTTACATATATACAGCAGGGAAGGCCAGACATTGATCGCGAAGGTATTTTTTTGTCGACCGAGGACCTAAATTGTAATACACTCGATTCTCTATTTGCACGGAGATACGTTCTTATGACGACCGAACAACAGAAAAAACCGTGTAAAAAAAGATAAGGTGCCCATACAAATATGGTATATACTACATAGGCCCCATCACTTCAAATCAACCTAAAATACGAAATCCTTGAATATACCTCGTTTCGCCTCTTCGGACTTACTATCCCAAAGTCCGCTCAAGTAGACAATGTTTAATTGCTTAAGTAGGCAATACATATAAAATTCTAAAAGTAATACAAGTAATGAAATTAAATTAAATTTATCAATGAGAAATATGTTCATAATATGCATGCATACATAAGAAATTTCACTATGGTTTTTAATCAATTTCATCGTGTAAACACTCCATTAATGCCAAGAAGAGAGTGGTTGGTGAATCTTATATATAACTATGCATTACCTACATAATAAAATAAACATTATTTATTAAACGCTATTTCGGCTTACGCCTTCGTCAGAACTCATATGTCTATGTTTGGAGCGTGTATTGGAGATGGCTAATATACCTATTGCATAATCGGTATAATCAGTCCAATGAAATTCTTAACGATCAGATTACAATTAATAGTTCATCTCTGTTAAAACCTTTAACAAACAATAAACTTAAAACAATTTAAAATAGATGCACTTAGACATGGCAGATTTTAAGTGGTTTCACACGAGCAAATAACCCAAAACTACCCAAATTATTGTTTCCCACCATTACATTAGACCAATAAATCAAACTTATTTAAATTCTTTCATGTGACGTAGGTATGATTTCAACAGAAAGAGATTATGTAGGGGGCACCCTGTCTAGCAAAGGTATATAAGCTATCTCTAATACACGTTTTAAACATAGTTCTGACGAAGGCGTAAGCCGAAATAGCTATCAACAAATATATAAAATAATTTATGTAGAATTAAAATGCATTGTTATTTTTCTTTCCGTACTATAATTATTATAAAATTTGCAATTAAAAAAGGTTTCACACCACTTTTTATCAAATTGAGTATTTGGGGACTTAATTTTCTTTGCAATTTCTACCCTACGCATGTGAATAGTTTTGAAAAGAGCTACTTCAATTTGCTTCAAATAAAAACAACATTTATGTAACAGTTTAAAAAGGATCTAATAATTTGCATGATCCAGGCGTCTTAGAAATAAAAATAAAATAAAACAATCTTGCATAGAAATAAATAATCAACATTTATTGCATGACGGGTTTTCTTATAAAACAATAATTATTAGGCACTAAGATAAAGTGAAGATTTTACTAGACACAATGCCAAGAGAGAATATGTATGCATAGAACATCTTCATAACAATAGTCAATAGTTATTCACGACCATGTAAGTGCCATTTCATGTATGTTTATTGCAAATAAAACTGTTTTATTTATATGTTAGTAGTCAGTTATATATGCCACAATCAACATTTTTATGCGTTCATTCATGTATAATTTATGTCAATGCATAAATACAAATGTTTTGATATATATTTATGTCCAAAAAAACATGTTTTAAGCTATATGCATATGACTGTGACTTGATATATATTCGTCGACATGACTTATGAGTCAATATCAATGAAGACGGTTTCAGTTAACATAACAGTGATATAACGGACATATATTTACATACTTTGGATATAACGAACAAAAAATCCAGTCAAATATAAAAAAAACAAGAAGGTCTGTGAATAAGTGTCACCGCATGTACACAATTTTTAGCGGCCATGAAGTGCAAACAAAACTTGATTCCTTTTTCAAAGTAGGATTACTGAAAGCAAGCGCGTTGATATCAAACAGCAACGTCACTTTACGACGAGTGTCCGAAGACAATTGAATAGAATTTTGTTTGTGTTTTGTATTTTTTTATTTAAATCTGAATACAATGAATTTTCAAAAAAAAGTTTTTTGATATATTTTAAACGTATTTTTATATAACGGACTTTTGGCTTTAACGGATACCCCTTTCCCCCAATTAGTCCGTTATCGTCCCCCAATACTTCGATCACGTGCTTATTGTTTTACGCAAAGATGTATGATTATTACATTAATACTATGAAAGAATATTGTCTTTAGTAATTAGGCATACAAAAACATCCCCGCTTGGCATCGATTTTTATTTCAGCCTAAGAAATAACATATTATATTATCCATGAGATATAATCTTTAGGATGGCGATTTATGTATTTATACATCCTAAAACTAGTTATTTTTGACAGCTGTCAAATACAGTGTGACTATGCGTTATTTGTTTTTGGTTAATAAATAAATTTAAATAAAAATAAAATACTATTTGATAGACGGTTTGTTCACGTAGTGTGGAAAAGTGTAACACAACCGGTCCTCGACACTGTCAGCATTCGCCATCTCGTACGATTGCGTAAACTGAAAGAAAAGAAAAAAGAAAATAAGTTGCGGAATAGGTTTAAGATTTGAATAATAACAATTCAAAGTATTGATTAGGCTAAGTATAACGTTAAAACTATATTATTTTATTAGACAACAAAAAGACAGACTACCAATTTGCTTAATTTGATACACATATGTTTTCATATTTGCAGTCTTTAGCTAAATGCACTGGAATAACCAGAAATTAATATGTAGATGTTTTCACGCCACTGAAATTATTAATGAGCAAACAAACATTAATCCATCGCCGTTAATCAGATCATTACGGAAGGGTTATGAAATTTTACATCAGCAAATATAATTTACATTCATTGCCACTCAATAACCCCATATTTACTATCAATTTTACTGAGACAGTTTGTGACATGTAAAACAATATTTTTCAATCTAAAATTTAGATGTAAGTAGAGATGAGAATATGTATTGTGTCCCTCTTCTACGCCAGTATATGTATATATCAATTATGATGATGTGTATCCTCGCTAGGTAGGGGACCGAAGGTGTTTAGCCCTCACTTCTCTAGGGTTTGCATTTTGCGTGTTAGTAATTTGTTAGTAGTTTAATGATGAAGATGGTGATGATGGTGGCGATGTGTTGAAGATCTCTTGATGGTGGTGAAATTGATTCGTGATGCAATAACCTTGATGTAAGTTAATGTGTGCTGTAGAACTGATATGTATTCAACGTGTTACTCCACAAATCTTTTTTAGGATGGCTTCTAACGGTTAACCAGTGACACTTCTGAATTACTTCTTGAAACCTTCAGCTTGGGAAATTTTGCTACATGGCTGAGCAAGAATGGGCTTAAATATGTATTTTCTAGTTGAGAGCTTAGTAAAATGGTTTGCATGCAAATAATATTATCAACCATTTAAGCGCCACCGTTTTTAACCGTCGGGTTTTCTAAGAAAATTCCATGCACCCAACTTGGAAATTTATTTTACACCGATCTTATTATTTATTGGCTATCATAGAAAAGTGAAAAAAAACGATTGAAATATTGTTAATGATTTTTATTTATCTGATACTTCAAAAGCAGTTTAAAACGTGTTGTTTAAACCTGTGCTAAAAAGTTTAATGTTATTATTGTGTTTGAAAGAAATTTTATACTGCGATCAATTTCGAAACACGGAATTTTATAGAAATATGAAATACCCCCAAAATAGTCTTCATCTGTCCACTCCGAGTTCTTGATGTTCAGCTATTCTCTTCCCACTCTGACTCAGTATGTATGTCAATCGAATGAACTTCGCGATAGTAAAGTGCCAACCCTTGTGATAGTATTTCACTCGATTTAAAATCAAATGAGAACAGCCCAACGTAATGATTTTAAAACAATCAAATTACACTAAAAAATGTATAATGCATTAGTTTCCATGAAAAAGTATATTATTATTGATAGAATTGGCATTTACTTGGTAGACCTCCATTATAATACGGTGATTTTATTTACTAAGTTCGGATAAGCCCAGATTAGCTTTCACTTCGAGAAATATATTAAATCAATGTGTCACATTTAATAACGTATTATTACCATATACAATTGGGATGGTAGAACAGAGAATAAAATTTAATGTGTACCCAGTCTACAGCTGTATATAAGGATGAGTAAATGCATGTTTAAACATAGTTCTGACGATGTCGTAAGCCAAAATAGCTATCAACAAATAAATAAAATAGTTTCTGTAGAATTAAAATACATTGTTATTTTTTTCACTTAATAAAAATATATTATTAATTATAAATGAACTCGTCGTGGCGTTTTGCATTCTTCCACACCGTGGCGTCTGAAAGGTTAAATAGGAAGCGAAATCGTTTTCATGCAAATGATATTATTAATAAGGGCGTTACTAACAGATGCTATCCCTGCACGACGCCAGCTCCAGGTGACAATAATTGGCGAACGTCTGTGCCTGACCTGACGCATCAATGGCGCATAATGGTCCACCGTCCGGTTCCTCGCAATTGACGCCCATGCAGGCGAGTGCTGGAACGCCGTCCATAGATGGCGCGCCGATTGTCATCGCAAGACCTATAACGAAAAATGTCGCCATTTTTATTTATTCATTTATTGCCAAAAAATAATTTAAACTACATGGAATTACAGCTAGCGCCAATGCGCCATACATTTGACAAATTAAATAAAAAATACATAACATGTTACACATTTTTTTTTATATATATGAAACAGAACAGAAACATATTATTTACATTAGAAGAAAAAAAATATAAACAAAGCATCAAGTTCACTGCCGAACATGTCCACATTGACAGGCAGTGCATTCATCAGACGAACAGCCCTTGCGACTGGAGATTCAAAAGATCTACGTGACAAACAAGTTTTGACAAAGATAATTGATTTGTCTTGCGACCACGTATGTAGAAACTGGGAGCATGCAAAACTTAAATTTTCAAGGATGTCAGGGTTATCAACTCGGCCCCGAAGAAGAAGAGAAACAATGGTTCAATTTTGAAATTGATCTTCGAGTAATTCTGACTTGATTTTGACATGGTTTTAAATAAGACGAAATGAAATTCACATGTATGTACATAGTTTAATAGTCAGTATACAATGTATGCATACTACTCTTATTAAAATCAGTGTTCCCCAACCTTTTTACATTTGCGGATAGGTAAAAAAGGAAAAAAAATCGCGGACCACTAATACTGAAATGAAAATGGTTTTTTAAATCTTATACTGTGACAGATAGTCATATTTTATTATATCGTGTCTCATCATCTTACAATTACTAAAAATTAAATTTTTACATGGCAAATTTCTTGAAATTTGGCAAACTGTTTGCGGTCCAGCAGAAAGACTCTGCAGCCCAGCACTGGGCCTCAGACCACTGGTTAAGAATCACTGATTTACTTATCTTTAATTTTTAACCTTTTCCGATATTTTAATTGAATTATAATTTTTTTGTAATTCTTTTTCGAAAACCGGTTTTTTTAAAACAATATTGACATTAGAAAACCGGTTTTGTATAAGCCCTACTGTCAATATGTGACGTGGTTAAATGGAGTGCATACAAAAATGCTGATGAATGACTCGTTTTGATTAGAAATTAGATTAAAAATACTTTATAAGCTGAAATAAAACCGATAATATTTATGCATAAATATATCAACAAAATATTGAATCATCTCTATTTTCGATAGTATAAAATTATTGTATTCCATAATTATTTACATCTTTGACCTCTGGCTGTGATATTATTTTGATGAATCTGAATTAATCTTGCATAATCGTGGAATATTATCAATCATGTATTGATATCATTGATATTTAATAAATAAATAATTGTATAAAGATGTCAACCCTAGTATGTACCCAGACAATGGTAAATCAATAAAGTATATTATATCGAGTATTCGATCTCCTTTTAAGTACGCATATAGGTTATGACTCTAACTATGTCTGCTGGCAGTATGTATGCTTCACATTGGTTGCGGACATGGTTCGAAAGAAAACTTAACCAGTCCCTACTAGGTCCACAGAGTTGAAAAAATCACCGAAATAATTTCATTGAAGAATGAATCGTTTGAATGTTGTACTTTCCATTAGTTTTTTTCCCCGCAAACGACTGGGTTTCGCCTTTCGACATCTTTAAGTATTTCAAGTGCGCTAATGATCTTGAACTGGCAAACGAAACTCAAGGAAAAGAACAGAATTGAAACGATTACAATTAGATATTGCAATTCCAAAAAGAACCTTCAGCACCTTTAGTAGAGGTGGCCTTTCCGGGACACTTAGCATGAGCCGCGCAACCGCTGTAAAGTGACAGCATATCACCTTATATTAGCATTAACCTTTCCCTTACGGTATAAAAAAGTTTTCTCCGATTATGTGTAGTCATTACAAATCTTGTAATATTGGTGTTTTATTCTTATTTAAAGTATATTTATTATAAATAAGTCACTTAAGCTAATTCAAATTGAAGTCAAAATGCAGTATAATTAAAGTTTAATTTCCTGAAAACATGAAAAATATAATCGAATGTCCCAATAATCCAATTCAAAAAAAGCTTGATAGTTTCAAACTGCGTATATCAAAAGTCATCGAGTGAGTGTGCGCGTGTTATTGTGACAACGCGATACGCAAATTAGCCTCTCTTTCTACCGCGTTGAATTTGTGTGTGATCAAACGTAAATCTAGAATTCTAGATCAATATATAACACACTTGCACCTCGCTTGATTGTATTGGTTTGAATTTATCCCGCAATGCAGACAAAATATTTGTGCTGCATTCGATGAGCAGTAATTATTATTAATATAATTTTATTCTATCTTTAAATGTATAAAGAAGGAGTACATAAAATTTATGTCCAGAATTTCCTATATGTAGAGAGATATTTCAATTATTAGATGCTATGAGTATTAACTACACAGCTAAGAAAAGCAACTGTTAACCCTCGAAAGACAGCCCCTGAAAAATAACGTGTGCTCCGAAGGGGGGGGGACTTAAATACCCCAGTGTAATGGCTTTATTGGTATAGATTAACAAATGTAATTATGCTGTAACGGATCTTTATACATCGTTATAAAAAAATTATATACATAAAAATCGATAGTTTTCGTTAGTTAGCATGGGCAGTGAAGTTTGAATCCTGGCAATTGGTAGCGACAGTATAAATGGTTCTTGGCCGATAATAATCCAACTTATTTTCTTTTTTATTTAATTGCGACGAAGCTAGATGTAAAAAACAATAATTTAAGTATACCACAAGTTTACCCTTTTGTATCATTAATATTAATATAGATATTTAAGATAAAGTGGCAGTAGTGGTAAACTGTCTTACCCACTGGTGCAAAAATGTTAATGAAAATGTCATGTTATGCGTTACTTTGATAAAAGTAACAATTATTTTTTACTGTTTTTGAATTGAGCCGCCGCCGCGTAATACTTCAATGCTAAAAGGTCAAAACGACATCTGTAATCATTTTTTTAATCAACTGTGTTACAGTGAACAAGTGAGTACCTACTTTGTAAATGATATCATTTTTTTAATAAGAGAAATAATTATCCGACTCATTATTCATTAATTTCATTCGACCGACCGGCGTCACAATCACGTGTCTGCTATCTTTCGATTTTCGCGCACGGTTCTGGTTGATACGCTAATGATAAATAAATAATTATTATGTCACTTCCGAATATCTACATTACCCATGGTAGTCAATGTTGTACCCAACACCACAACCAACGATAAACACCATCGTGACACATAGCAGTTTGCAGCGTAAAAACTTAGTTCATACATGCGATGAATTATAGGGTAACTTGGTCCAATTTAATTGTTTTTCACAATTTGATAGCATTTATATTCTCGGTATTGTGTTACGAAAAGTGACACTGTAATAATTCTCAAAGAGGTAAAACAAGGGCCACTTTTTATTTTATTATAATGCTATTACTTTTCAAGCTCAGTTCTGATACAGTTCAAGTTCATTTGTGCACTTGAAAAGCCGCATGGAAAGTACTAAACTCAAACGATTCAAAGTCGAAATTCTAAGCAAAAAAATCTAAATTTATAAGTAGGGTTTCATAATCTTCATTGAATTCATTTTAATTTTCAGTATATGAAACCAAGCTAACATCTAAACGATGCTGACAAATTCGACTGAACAAAAATCGTTAGCTGTCTATATATCTAGCAGGGCTGTGGAGTCAAAGCTTTTTACCCGGAGTCGAAGTCGGAGTCGGAGTCGTCGCGGCGATTTGGCCGGAGTCGTACTAGGAGTCGGAAATTTTGAAAAATTTGAACTTTTTATTTTTGCGTATAATATAATTGGGCCATTGGCCGGATTGGTAGTGTTTATATTTCATTGAATACACATAAATAGGAAAATTAGGACCAAAAAGTGACGATATTCAACGTTTTTAGTCGGAGTCGTGGTTTCAGTCAGGTAAGTGCTGGAGTCAGAGTCGGAGTCGGAGACCGACTTTTTCTTACCGACTCCACAGCCCTGATATCTAGACATTCCCAAAGATCAATGATAGCAAACGTAATTAGCTAATCGATTACCATTCACCATGTTCAATGAAATCATCACACATATTTATGACAGGAATCCGTAGCATGAAAGTTTTTATTTTTTCTTATTCTTGCTAAATCGATATCGACTGTAGAAAGGCAAGCTGGACATGGCGCACACAAAAAAAGAATGTTATTGAAGTCTTTTTGCTTCGATGCAAATTTCATGAGCCCTCCTTTCTTCAAACATAAAAGCTACATAAGATACTAATTAGAGCTTGCAGCTTACATCTTCTTGACGTAGTTTGTATTAAGGTGTACATTGTGGAAAACATACTTTATGGAAAAAACTGAGGTTGCGTACTTTTTCATTTTTAAGTAGATTTGTTAATTGAAACCAGTTGAAACGAGATATAAGAACATGCTGGCGTTTGATTGGTTTTATCCCATTTGCTCACTTACCAGCGAGGCTGTGTGAATGAGAACTTGAAATATCAACTATACGCCAGTGATCCGTATAAATGTTGAAAAAATATTTATATGTAGCATTGTCTTTCGGGCATTCAAATCTGTGGATACCACGACGAATAGGACGAGCAATCAAGAGCGTTCACCACTCAGCTTCTGGGCAAGCTCATGTTGTATCACATTTGGACACAACATGACACATGACACCACACATGTGTGATTAAATTTAATATTTGAGAGAAGATTGATTTATAAATCATTTCGTCAGAAACTGCATAAAAATGTTCACGCCACTATTGTCACACATATTATAAAAGTGCGAAAAACATCCATGTACCTGACTTGCATGAACCTGCTATATAATTATCCAGCTACATTTTAAAGAAAGCAAAACAGATCCAAGTGCTATTATGGACATATTGAATCTCTTCTTCGGAATACAGAGTACAATTTTCTCTACGGGTTGGTATAGTAGATAAGTCAATTTTGGTCATTCTTTGGGTTAGATCTCTGTTGCAGAAAAACGTACATTCATGAATTATTTAATGATATTATAAGAAGCCATTGATACCGAGTGGGTTTTTAAGAGATCTTTTTATAATTCGTTCGCGGTTTTCGCTTGAATTATAAATTGAACACTTAAAATGTACACTCATAATTATCACTATTTCTTCATATGCAATAATTTAATTATTACATAAATAATGACGTACACGATAAACGGAATTGTACCAAGCGAGAAGTACGCCAAATCGCTAAAACACGTGATTGACACAATACCAACACCCAGTACTTATTTCATTCATTTTGAAACAATAATTGATAATAATGTTTGCCCACTAAAAAATCTTGGGTCTTGGGTCCGTGATGCAGTGGTCAACGGTGTTGGATTCCGTGATGGAGTTCAAGGAGTGCCAGTACGAATAACATTTTTTCAGTTGATTTATCGATTCTTTTCAACGGTATGGGTGTTCATGTTGTCTAAAAATCCCAATAATCCATCCAATCCCATTAGTCGGGAGTGGCGGGAGCGAAGAGTTAACCGCTAGTCCTTTCTTAGCCTTATCAGTTCCATCGATACTCTTGTCAAATAACAGGGTGGCTTAGTCCCTGAGTAACAGGTAGTTCTCGTATAATAAATATGTTTACGTCATTATGAGGCGATATGCTCCACATTCAGAGTGGACATGGACTTTAAAACTGTCAAATAGGGTTTTTGTCATAATTTTATTCGAGTAAAAACAATTTTATGTCGCTGCTTGCAAGGCTTTTAGATATCTTTTTTCTTAGCTGATGCTTAACCCAACACATAGAAAACATGCTTTACAGTCAATATATCAATAGTGATACCACTGCAAAATGTTGTTCTTTGCTTTAATTCAAGGAATGCATATGAAATATATCTATGAATTATTTTGTACAAGCGTTTTTTTTAATCCGGTTTTTGTGCCTATCTACCGTGTCAAAAGAGTCAAGTGTTCTGTTTTATAAGAAAATTAGAAGTCAAACTTTGTAAGAACTTTTTAAACTCTAATAATGATTTGAAGATGCTTAGACAATTGTTTTAAGTTTGTAGCATTTCTCAATACGATTTTAAAATGAAAACTCATTGCAAGTAAGTCTAAAAGAAATACAAAAAACCGTGGAGCCAGAATACATTTACGAATTAAATTTTATCAATTGTTTCGAATTATTAATAAATTTAATATGGCTAACATAATTTAAATTTTCACGTCAAGATAGTGACAACAACGTGCTGTGGAATTTATTTACGTATGATGCAAAAATAAATGAACATCATCGCTATTTATAGTTAAAACTCTTTGTGGCTATTTTGAAAGCTGATAACGCTTATTATTTCTCGCACATTTAAGAATAATAAATCATTTCAAACGAGATAAATCTCAATTTATGCATAGAAATGCCCAAGAGGAAATATGATTATTATATAAATAGCCAAATAGGTTGAAAATTATTTTGCAGCTTAGATTGTGTGAGACAAGCTATTTTCGTTGAAAAGGCGATATAAGTAGTTAATATTTTGTAATGCTAACGTCCTAATTAGTATAATTATTTGTTTGCATTGTTTCCATAACCCCCTCATTGCTTCCCGTTAAAAGAAAAAAAAGGGTGCGTGTACTTATGTACGCGCGCCAGAAGTTATACTTCTTTGGCATCATTAAATTATTGTAGAAAGTTTATTCATTTTTTAAATATTTATTATTTTCTTAATTTAATATTCACTTTTCATTGTTATCACAAATTTTGAATTAAATTTATTTCTTTATTTTGTAAATATTAAATAACAAATAATAAATATTCAACATTAACAATTTAATAATATTTAGTATTAATTATATTAAATAATCATATTTTAATTTATATCAATAAATAATACATACGGATAGTTAACCTCGATTATATTAATGCACTTTAAACAGTATATATGTATGTAAGTTCAACCTGTGAATTTTGTGTGACGGTGATGCGCGCGCATCTTAAAATTTCACTCTCATCATTTTTTTATAACGCGCCTAAAGAAGTATAACTTCAAAAATACCAAACTCCAATTTTTAATTTATCATTTTAAAATATTAGAATCAATCTTGTTTTATTACTTAAGCAAACTCT
Source organism: Himalopsyche kuldschensis (assembly GCA_028554975.1). Lineage (NCBI taxonomy): Eukaryota > Metazoa > Arthropoda > Insecta > Trichoptera > Rhyacophilidae > Himalopsyche > Himalopsyche kuldschensis. Next base: position 17,929,536 of record JAHFWI010000010.1, on the reverse strand, counting down.
GCGATATCAAGTCCGAAGATTTCACGTGTGACAATTAGTAACACAATACTTGGAATAATCAATAAAGTTTCTTTTATGCAAAGAGATTTCGATAGATAGGTGGTAATTTAATAAAACATCATTTTAATATAAAATTTATTATATAATTTTGTTTATTCCGTGTATCGTGTAACAAATAGTGATACGTGTTTATTTCTCTTTGAGATGCATCTTTAATGATACTAGTACTTCAACTAAATATCGTACAGTAATCATTACTTAATAAATCTTAATAGTTAATCTGAAGTAATTTTTCATAAAGGCGAAACTCTTGTAATTGTTTCTGAAAAAATTCGTAAAAACCGTTTAAAGTTAAAGTTTAAATTTTATATTCAGGTTTATCATTTGTATTTTTTTGTTTTTAAAACTGTGAATTATTTAAACTAAACTATAATTTCAGAAGAAATGTCGAATTAAAGTCAGTGTGTGGGTAAGCTTATGGTCGATGTCGTATCTTATTACATATAACGTATTCAATATTATAAAAAAATATACAGGAAAATGACAATATAAAATAATATGCAACTATGGTTTGCAGAAACTTTTCTTAATTTAAGCATTACGGATTTTCAATTAAGCCAAAATTAATATTTGAAACTGAGTACTGAAATATGCGAAATCTTTGAAAGGATAATTGTTTCTATGCCCATACAAAAATCTTGAGAGACGACCAATGGTTAGTAATTATAATAAACAGTGCGCTGTATATGTAAGTATTTCAATGTCCATTGACGACTTTTATACCATCAGCTTTAATTCAATTTTATAAAAATTAGAATCTGGTCTTAAAAAAAATGTTGAGCAGTCAATAAATAGTGTTTAAAGAAATTGACTTGATATGTCTTGTGCATTGTTTTTAAATTAACATGTAAAGTGAGCTTAAGAGAACTGAATCAATTCAAAATTAAACCGTGAAAAACATCAATCACAATTTTGCCTTTAGATGCTATCGATGTAATAATTTTTATGTATTTCAAGAGCAATATCGTCAGACGTTGGAAATCTTAGAACAAATATATTTTCTATTGCATGTCGTAAAGTTGTTATAAATTAGATTTTACTGTTGAGTGAAATGTTTTAAAGAGATACAGTCATTTTTTCTCCTATAGCGCCTTTTACCAGAAAGCTGTACAAAAATGGAAAAAATAATACACAAAAAAATTGACCCTCGAATTTTGAATATGTTCTAGTTTCTTATATGTCGTGTTTCAATAATAACCTCAACGCTATGGGACGGATCTTATTTAGAGTTCAAAACCTACATCTTTCTTATAGGATGTTGTTTATTTTGGTACTATGTCACTGATATATAAAATATGTAATAGTAAACGACCCAAATGACTTAACTTTAACAAACGATGAGATAAAAGTATCTTTGGGTAATCTACGCTCAGATTGTTGAACAGTGTAAATATATTAAGAGAATCTCGCAAGGTAATGGACGAGGCTTAAGCCACAGGAAAGCAGTAGATTCTAGATGCCACTGAAACCCATACAAGGTTTCATTGCTAATGTGACTATTTACTGAAAACAGTGAATTATAAATATAAGAGTGTCTGAGCATGACACACGTCGCTGACCGCTGTGTTTGACTTGTGGTTTTCCGTCTGCTTTCTTTCCTGAGGTTTATCAAATTCGTGAAAATGGAAAATGAAGTCACATGCGAGAGGTTGTGATTACGTAATCTCTGTATGCACATATTGTATGGTTGATTTTATCTATCATAACCAATTAAACTTTATTATAGTATTATATTTTATTGATTGTATTTGAATATATGTACTTGAAAGACGATGAAGAAATAGCAATGTATTTTATTTGTTAAAAAAATATACTATATACTTGGTAGCTATTTTGGCTCACGCCCTCGTCAGAATTATAGTTCTAAAATACATTAACATATATATATATATATAATGTCGTAGAAGAGGAACACAACACATCTAATCATTTATCCTAACATTCTAATTTTATATTGAAAACTATAATGTTACATTTGACAAATTGATCTATGTATATCTTAAAATGATAGAAAATCTGGGTTTATTGAGTAGTAATGATTGTATATTTTGATAATACTTCTTTGTCCTAAAGGCCGTTAGCTTAAAATTAGTAGATATGTCACATTTTTAATGAGCAAACAAACATTAATCCTTTTATCTAAAGTGCAATTTTACCTAAAGCAGATTAATTTAAAACTAATTAACATTCATTAACAATATATTAACTTATTAAACTTAAAATTACGATGTTGCTTACTATATATTGTATAATTTTTGTAGACCTGACATACATGCTATTTTTCACTGAGTTACACATTATTATTTCTGTAATATTTCCTTTCAATTACTCTTTTCCACAGGTTTACAGAGAGCGATAAGTTATTAAAAAGCTGTATCTTAAAACTATGTCTAAATACTAACTCTTGTAATAAAAAGCTCTCTTGAAGAATACTTGTCTTATGTATATCGAACGGCGCCAGCCACATGACTACCGTTAGTAAATAAAATCAAGTGTATCAATCAATGGTATTTTTATTGAGCAAAAACAACTTCAACCCATCACCATTGACCATTATGTATATTGCTATTTTATCACCGTGTTAAACTATTTTAGTAAAAATAAACTTTATTCAAATAAAAACAAAAAAAATAGTCTCGCTTTGTTTTTATTCTATTAGCAAAATTTTCATGCAACGTTGAATTAAAATTGAATGCTGAGATTATTCTAAGTAATTATGAATGGCACGTGTTCTCAAGCATATAAAGACCGATTTAATTGTTTAAATTATCTATTACATCTATTCTGATAATATAATTATGAACGTTCAACTATTAAATATAATTTAAATGGAATCAATTTAAAAAGAAAAGAGCGAAATTTATTTATTTTAACATCCATTACATTGGTTAAAAAGTAGTTGAAAGTAATCTTATTTAATTTAAAAGTTGTTAAATCTCGTGAGTGCTTGAAAATTTGAATCATTTGTAAATTGAGTTTTTTAGCGACAAAACTTATGGAAAAGTATAAAATTCAAACGATTCAAATTTGAACTTGAAACTCCATCAAGCACCTTCAGCTGAAATCCTCAAGTTAATGATTGAGTTAATATGTAATTGAAAATAGATTAAAGAATTTATTTACAAGAAATCTGTTTCTGAGAGAAAAACAACTGATTTGATACGTCATATTTACTAAATGCGCAATTATAAAATAAAAAGCATGCAACGATTTTAAATGATTTTTTTTAGGTCGGCCAAACTGAATAGTAGTTTAAATAATAATTGATGATTGTTTTATCTTACCTATTAGCAATATCAGAAGAATTTTCATTTTACTCATATTAAAAACACCAGTAACACAATTTTGAAACAAACACTCGTTGAAAGCCCACTTTTGTTTAAATAAACTCAATCAAATATTTATTATGTTCACTGTCAAATGGAATAAATGGTTTGAACTTGTATTCGAAACTTTTAAATCTTGTTCTTTTTTTGAAAAAGGAAAAAAAAACAAATGCAATCACTTTAGAGATGCCACTTATAGAAGCAATGCAGTGTGTTTGAGCGGAGGAAAATAGTGAGTTGGTTTATTTTGTATCGGCTTTTGTTTTCGTCAATATTGAATTGTGAGACGCCCACTTGGTTTGCGATAAGGGGCTGCTGAGAGATATGGCTAATTTTGCAACGATCACGTACGTATTTCCGCATCCTATAACTGATAAACCTCTAAGGTTATGCCTTACTGTTTTTTTTCGTGGGAAAGTAAAATAATTGTCGAATAGAACGCGTAGGAGAGGAAAGTGAATTTTGACTATTTAAACGCGAAGGATATTGGCCAAGCTTAACTATTTTTTATTCTTTAATTTACGGACTCATGATCCCTGATGACGACTGGAAAAAATTGTATGCTGAACATCGATAATATATGCTTTCGTCAGATATTGGAAGCGAAGAAGTACGCTGTCATGATGATCAGAATGAGCCCTATGATGTTAGCGGTTTAAAGAGACTAAAACTAATTTGCGTTCATTACTACTCCATAAAAAACAGATTTCCTTACATTTCAAGAGATATATAAAATCAATTTGTCACAGTTATTACTAAATTCTTTTTTGATTGAGTAGGCATTTACTTGGTAGAACTCTATTATAATACGGAAATAAAATTAACAATGTATTTTAATTCTACATAAATTTATGTAGAATTAAAATACGAAAGCTGAGCCTAAATTATTTCATTGTAAAATTAGTATCTTAGAATAAAATAGATGAGAAGATATAGAAATAAATGTATGTTTCATCACAGTTCTGACGAAAGCGTTAGCCTAAATCTATTGGTAGATCTAAAATACTTTGTTATTTTACTCTTTAAAAAAACGTTGGAACTGACGCAAATGCTTCTCTGAAGTCTTAACCCTGCTTGAAGACTTTTCTTACAAACGAAGGCACTTCGGCGCACTGGACAACCGTTGGAACTGAAAGATGCTGGCATGTCATGGAACCAAAGATTCAGTAAACGGAGCGAATATACTCCACGAAGAAGAATTATTATTTGTCACGCTTTGTTAAGTTTTTTTTATTGTGCATCGATGAAACTATAATATTTTTGCCACTGTATAAAATCTTCAGTTTTCGAGTTGTTAATAATGTGAGAAATTATTGCCAAGTCACCAGTTATCAACTCCATGAAAATGTGTAGTAAAATGTTATGTTTAACAAAGAATTCTCGCTTATGGCATCCCAGAGAGTACAAAATGTTATTTAAAAAAAATTACATTGATTCAAGGATTAACAATATACAAGGTAAAAACAAATATTGTTTGGAGTATATTTTGTTTAAACATGGAACTCCGTTCCGGAATAGTTAAATAGTACCTACCATATCTCGGTATAGTACGTTTCAGATCGTCTATTGAGTTTTGTATAATTAATTAAATATTTGACTCTTCACACCACTTTCTTCCTCCAGCGGTGATGGCTATATATCTAGCTCCAAACTTCAAGAGATAGACATTTTCAGAAGACGGTGTCAGAGTATATCCAGAATGGTTCCCACGCGAGAAAAATATGTCATACTGCAAAACTTTGATCTCATATCATTTCGCCTGAACTGTGGAGGGTATGGACTATGGACGCTCAATAAAATGGAGTTTATCTCAAGAAAAACTAATAATTAATACTCAATTGCCCTACCTATATTTTTAGAATAGAGTAGGAATCGAAAAGATACGACGAGGTCCGGAATTGTGGTTGGCTTATCTCTCTCACTACACCCCGTATTTTCAGGATCTACTGGGTGTGCGAGGGAATATTGGAAAACACAGACATCTTTAACTCCGGACAGAAATCAATTATTCGAATGAAAAATAAATCTGGGACTCCAGCGCTCTGAGGTCAACGACGTTGACACTCGAAAAAAAATTTAAAATAAATAAAACAATTGAGATAAATAAATCAATCCTCATACATTTTTTTTCGTTCACCAAATATGGAGTTTGTGCAGATTTATTATTATGAAATTGTTCAAGATAAATATCACACAATGTATTATCCGAATTAACGAGTGAGCACGTTGATAATATTGAAGATGGGTCCAGTGAAGAATATTGTTAAGATATTTCAATACAATATATACTGTGATAACTTGAAACACGAAAAAATTATAAGTTCCTGAAACAATCGTTTAATAAAATACCATAATATTGACTGATAAATTTCTTTGACACACCGTATGCTACGATATCATTGTGACGTATAAATAAGTCTCTCAGAATGATTCCAAATTGTCTGTCGTTTTATTAAGATAAAAGTTAAACAGATAAAAAAATGTGATCATAGTCCATAGTTGAAAGAAATTAAAATTGTCTATTGATTGTAATTAAACACAACTGATAAAAAATCTTATCGATACTCCCCCAGTCTAGAAACAAAATAAAACTAGTTTTAGTTGGACCATTTTAAATAATTTAATTTTAGAAATATAACGATGATAATGATGAAATTAAAAAAAACTATAAACATTTAGTTTCTGATATCGCACGAGTTGAAAATTAGTCCTATTAAACAAAGATTGTCGAAAATATCATTTTTGCTAAGCTGACTGTCAATAAATTGAACTTATTAAATTGATTAAAAATATTTTTGACATCCTAAGCAATACCGCTTAAAATCGAAATTCTCTTTCTAGTTGCATCCCAATTGGCAAGCTGGCCCTTGGCAGAACAAACAAGCCATGTTCAAGATTCCTCAAAAAATTATCACGAACATCCAATTTAACTTACTTAAGAATGATGAAAATCTATTTTTGGCCTCGGATAAGCTGAAAGAAAAATATGAACATTAGTTTATATAACATATCTAAAAGCAAAAACCGACAAGCCCATATATGGTCTTGCTTGAATCGGGAAGGAAATATATTTAGATATATTATCTAGCCATGGCCAAAACAAATTAATTCGCACTTCAGTGTTATTAATTGTTTTTAAATCGTTTCATTTGTTAATGTATTTATATTTTTGATTCCATATTAGTGTTTATTAGACTTCATCGTTTGTGAGACGTTATAAACATTTTCAATTTTGACAATCTGATTTCGCTCATTTATATTGCATATTTTAAGCCATCTTTCTTATTATATTATTAGATGTATAAAAACCGTTACTTAAACTTACATGCGTCGGCTGAAAATGATCGAGATGAGTGGGACCGGTCCTGATCTATAAAAAGTATTATATGTGTGGCGGTAGAGCAAAATAATTATGATTTATCTATTGAAAACCTGTAGAGATGACCCATTTGAGATTGCATATTATCCACGTCGAGTTCAGTCACGTGAACAAATATAATTCCTGGGGTCAATAAGTTTTATAAAAAACTTGTCGAAAACAAAATTAATATTATCGACCCTGCTAATAAGTGCCCGTGGGGGCGTGAATTAACTCATATTTTGGCCGAATGCGGCTAACAACAGTTGCGTTGTTTTATTAAAAATAATCACACCATATATGACTAGGGATGGTAAAACCGGTTGTGTTGAAGCCGGGATCTCCGCATTTCGACTGTTTTAAAAATACCGATAATGCAGATTTGAAAAAGAAAGAGAGTCATGTGAAAAAATTGTTAAGTATTTTAGTTCTAGAACAGTGGTTTTGATTTGAGTGAACGATTTGTTTTGAGTCTGTTGTGTTGCATTTAAACTTTTGCTGTTATTCCACATCTTCCATCTTACAATTACCAATTTTGCTAACTAATACTTCTTGATGCACAGCATTGTTGCATTCATTTGAGCCTTTGTTGAGAAATTAACCTTTAAAAACAATATATAAAAAAAAAACACAAAAAATACTCCGGAAATGAAATATTTCGTATTAATTTTATTGTGCATCAAGGAGTATCCATTGAACTGTTTTCAAGTAGCGAGAAAAATATTCAATTCAAAAGTATTCAACACTAATTTTATTGCGACCACCAGCCATTTCCGTAGGACCGTTTTGTTTACAATGCGGCCACAGTACAATTTTAAGTGAGAACCACTGCTCTAGACCAAAGAAACCAACATTTTATTTCATAGTAACGATGTGAAGTCTATATCAAAAAAATTGACCGTATCGGTTACCCAACTTTTGTCTGCCCAACGCAACTGTAATATAAAAAAAAACTGTATTGACTAAATATTTATTTTATTGAAAATATTTTTTTCTAATATTGCCAAATTACGTCTTAATAGAAGAGCTGCATTATTTTATTGTGGCATCTGCTTTCTATATCGGTATAGTGATTTACGTATTTATTCGGTAGTATCCATGCAGTCTGTAGAAATGTTTTTTATTATCAAATATATTAAATGCATATTGTGAAATGCGATACGGATATGAAGAAGTAACTGTTTAATATAATAAATCGATAATTTTCTAGCAGACCTCAATAAAGGTCAACAACAGAGTCGAATTCTATGGGATTTGTCTTTAAACATAAGTACCGTAAAACGGGGTGAATAGAAACAAAACAAGGATTGAACTTTAGCACAACTTTACTAAGTATCCAATGTATTTTTTACTTTTTATATATAACTAGCTGTACCCTGCGCGCGTTGCTACGCCAGCAATTGTAGGGGGGATTGGGGGTGGGGGAGGTTGTGTAAGCCAGAAAGTTTCGCGGAAGTGTACTCGAGAAATTTGTAAAAATTCGATATCAATTTTTGGGGGGAGGGGGGTTGTTTGGCGGGGTGGGGTTTGGGGAGCGTATGGGGGGGGGTATGCCAAAAACCTTCGAAGAATTGAACTCGAAAAATTCTTAAAGTTTAAAAAAAAAAAATGGTTGGGGAGGTTGGGGGTTGGTTGGGGGGTGGTTGGGGGGAGGGGTTCGTAAGCCAGAAACCATCGCGGGGGTGCACTCAATAAATTTGTAAAGTTTCACATCGATCGGTCGAGCGGTTTAGTAGTCCATAGCGGACATACATACAGACATTCATTTATATATATATAGATAGATTCTTTACAATGACTATATCTCTCGAAAGACAAAACCAAACCAACTAAATGACTGACCAAAATATAAACAAACGTGTTAAACTTTGATGCCTGTGCATCCTTACTTTTTGATCCCTTATAAACTTCTATTTTATTGGACAAATATAAAATCAATCATATTTTTTGGTTAATAAGTAAAGTAAATTGGAATGAATTATTCCAATCATTACAATCTGTATTTTTGTCTCTATTCACCTGCCAATCTCGATTTACCATCTCCCGTCTCTATTCGCCCCGATTCAATGTGAATAGAGACATCGATCATAATTGATCTGTGTAATAACTATAGTGAATATTTTAAAAATATTGTCATGAATGTGTAATAGGACCATAGAAACAATTTTCAAGCCATTCATATTTTAATTATGTGGTGAAGGTATGAAGATACATAGTCGTGAAGGGTACAAAGTGTCTCTATTCACCCCGTTTTACGGTAACTTATAATTCAACACCTCCGAGTTTACTACTAAGTAGGCTTACCATGAGTTTTCCAAAGGGATTAATGTCCTCGAACCATATTTTGCAGTCTTAAAATTATTTTGGTAAAAATCCCGGTTATTAATCTTAAGTTCTCAATATTCAAATTAGAGTTGACATTAAATAATACTTCAATAAAGTAAATTTTTGTTTTTTACTTCTATAACATTTAATTCTGAAGATAAATACTTAATTTATTCAAAATAACTTGAAAAAACTTAATAATAATATGAAAAAAAATATAAATAAAAAGTTTGAACTTACTGAAAGCGTTTGTATAACTTAGGATGACGACTGAAGGTGCTTGATGAAACTCCAATATCACATTTGAATCGTTAAGTTTTTGTACTTTTCCATCAACTTGGTCGGTAACGACATGGGCTTCGCCTTTTGGCATCTTCGTGCGCTTGAATTGCATGAAGATGCAGAAAGGTGAAAACCAGGTTGTTGGCGACAAAACTCATGGAAAAGTACAAAAATTCAAATTCATTTGTTAGTTATGTTCGGTTCTGTGAGTTTTCCACACATTTGTAATTGATTGAAATTAGACATTTAATGGTAGATAACTGCTTGTGACCTCCGACTTAATACGGTCAAGCTGTCTCATCGACTTTGACACCAGTTTTATAAATCACATATATGTACTTCTTTTGCATTCATGTTGCTTGTAAAATGTATTTTTTTGTGACGCATTATCCATTCTGAGGATTAAAGACCTGCCTTGGGTCATTTCACTGACATGATAACGAGTGAGTTCTGGACTGCATCAATGAGCGCGGAAGAGGCTTGGATAAATGCGATAGGCAATTCCACCTCAAATCAAAAACACACGAGTCCAAATTACATACGTGCATATACTATAAGTAGAGACACTTATTTTATGCATCTTGCCACAAATGCAAATTAAATACAAAATTCTTTAAATGTGCGAATAGATTAGTAACTATACGGTGGGAAAATAACAATTTATTTTAGTTCTACATAAATTATTTTATATATTATCGGCTTACGCCTTCGTCTGAGAAGGCGTATGCCGAAATAGCTATCAACAAATATATAAAATAATTTATGTAGAACTAAAATACATTGTTATTTTCCTACCGTATTATAATGGAGTTCTACCAAGTAAATGCCTACTCAATCAATAGATTAGTAACTAACCAGTAAAAATATCAGCACTTTTTAAAAACATTACTGTAAAACAGGAGTTCTCTATAATGTTTTAATTGACAAATTACTACTGGTTGATTGAATTGAATACTGTTAATACAATTTATACCATGCATTAATAACACTTTGATGGACACTTCTTGATGCACATTACAATGCATACGAAATATTCATTTTCACAGTATTTTTTGACAAATTAACTTTTAAAAACACATTTAATTTTCAGAGAAAATATTGATATTGAAGTTTGTTGGTGCCCGCAGCAAAATCTTCTAGTGACCGCACATGAGAACCACTGCTAAATAAAATGAATCTACACCGACTATATTCCCATTATTGATGGAAACCAAAATAAAGTTTGGAGAGTTTGGTTATGCAGCTCTAGAATCAATTTGGTATTCCGTCAATAGTGTGGATGCTGAGAAGCACTTTAGTAAATCTTATATATAAAACCGAAACGGCGTATGTATGTCTGTGGGTCTGTAATTCCCTTTTGCATTGTTGGTCATAAAGTTGCCATAAAAACGAATATGAAAGAAAATATGTTTGAATTTTTATCGGCGAAGACATTTAGTCAAAATGTAATAAATTAGTCTTCTACTGAACTTTCCCCGGCTTTTATTATTAATAATAATGTTTTTATTTACGTGAAGGTATTATTTGACATTTCTTTGACAGCAAATTAGATTTTTTCCTTGAATTTGGACATTTTAATAGGCGAGAATGGGGCTGTCATCAAATTAAATAAAGTTTGTGATTTTATTTTAACTCTATTTTGAATGTTAGATTTTGTGATATAATTATGTCGAATGATATAATATTAAATAATTATTGGTCGCTTAGTCCGAGCGACGCCGGGTAGCAATACTAATATAATATAAATTTCACCGATCGTCGTACGAGTCTTAAAAAATAATCTGTAGAAATATGCTCCATGCAAAGTTTTTAAATTTTATTTAAAAATCAAACAATTGTTTATTATTTAGAGTCAAACCAGAAATGCTAAATTGAAGCTGAAACTGAATATGTTTAATGCCCTAAAACGCTTAAATTCAAAATGAAAATGATACATAAATACATGCTTTCGTTACACGTGGCATCAACTATATCAAATTTCACAGGTTAATTTCTTGAGCGCCCGAAGCTGTTAAGTGATGTGGGATTTTGATATCAAAAGACGTCTATGTTACAAAGGCAACTTATGGTTACGAACGTCGATATGCTTTATTTATAAATGTACGAAATGCGAAAATTGCTGTGTACATACATATTTTAAAAGCGTTATTTAATTTTGATATCTGGAAATTGGAAGCTAATAAATTTATTTAATACTAGCTGACCCGGCGAACTTCATACCGCCTCAGAATCAATAGATGTGTTAACGTATTAGCTGAATTAAATGTAGTTTTTTATTAAGTCAAAATGAATATGGAAAAAAAATGTGCAAAAATCAAAATGAAGTATTTTAATTACATTGAAATAAATGTTATTCACGTGGCAGCAAGGCATTTGCCTTATTGAAGAGAATCAAAATGATTCGCGTAGCATTCTTGCACTGCTTTCTGTTAAACTATTTGCTGGATATATATATAAACTTTGATGTGATATATATTCATATGATTATGAAAAGCGCCTCTTGCGACTGCTTTGCAAAGCTTAAATTTAATTCGCTGTATGAAATGTCAAACTTCACGCGCGCCCTCTGTGATTTTACAACAAAAATAATAGATAATTATAGATGTTAGAAATATTAAAATACGCCTTGATAGAGACATCCTTTACTTAGCGGTATGAAATATACTTCAAAACCTTCTCTCATATCTAACAAATATACATACAAAATTTCATAATAATCGGTCCAGCCGTTTCGAAGGAGTTTGGCGAGAAAGATTTGTGTCGAGATTTATATATATATAGAGATTGCAAGAGAAAATGATTTTTTTTAAATGTCATATTGATACAATATAATCAAGAGTTGAGTTGATAGTCGCGGGCCAACGACATTTGATTCAGTTGCGGATTTCACTGGTTCGAGTTCCAGTCAAGGCAGTGTCATTTTCCAATCGAACTTTTTATTTTTGTTCGAATCGACGGATGCCTGTGCTGTCTAAAATTTCCCCCCACACCTACCTGATCTTAAAAACGAACGTAGCGAGTTGCTAACCACTAGGTCTGTCTTAGAATTTTCTATCCATAGTCTCTTCATAAAAGGGTGTTTGCAACTAAGTAAAAAGCTGTTCTCGTAGAAAACTACTTAGTTCTTATTCGTTCGCGGAGCGAAAAAGCACCACGCGATGATTTTGTGCTGTGTCTGATAACGTTTCATGTATTCGACCCCAAGTTTTCAGGTTGTTCTCGATATTTAAAAAAGAAAAAAAGCTGTTTTGGTTATGGCATTATATAGCACATGCTAGAAAAACAATAATGAAGATCTCTAATCTGTATTTGTTTTTGCAAAATAAATAAAAACGGCTTGGTTATTTTGGCTAATCCCCTTAAAGCAGTCTGGCCGTAAAAGGGTTAATGACAATAAAAAATAAATCTTTACAAAACGTCTACAAGATAATCAAAATCCAAGGATGGTATCATGATTGAATTCCGCTGAGTGTTTTGAAAGGAATATTCTCCCCAAAATATCAGAGGCCGAACCAAAAGTGATGCGAAATTTGCGCGTTGTACCGGGATTAATGCGGTCGTTGGACGAACAGCGTTAACCCACATAACTGCCAAGTGCATCCTGAAATAAATTAATGAACATATCAATAAAGTGCAATTATAATGCGGTTACGCTAAAAGTCATACGTGGTTAATATCCTGTGTAGATATATAATTTTATAAATCAGGGTTGACCAACAAGTCGATCGTGGAATGATTTGAGATCGGCTACGGCCGTGTATTCATGATCCAAGAAAAGAATATTAATTGTTCGAAATTGTAATTTGAAGCAATCATTTTTTTTATGTTGAATAGTTCAGATTTTGTATTTTTCCAAGCGGTTTGTCTCTAACGACCCGGGTTTCGTCTTTCGGTAACTTCAGGCATTTCAAATACATGAATGAATTTGAGCTAACGCGAGTTAAAGGGTTTGTAGCGCTTATTTATCATAAGAGTAAATGTACATCAAAAAGTCAAATTGTAATAATCGTAATTGAATTGAGAGCGACAAAAAGCATGGATAAGTACAAAATTTTAACGATTCAAATTTGATATTGAAAGCTATTAAGCACATCCTAAACTAAAAGACTTTTAATTAAATATCTATGCGAAAAAAATGTTAATCATCCAGTAACGTATTTAAATACATTAAGCACTTGAGAATGTTACAAAAAATGATAACTTTCTCATCCCACTACAACCAGTATGACAAGATAAGTCATTTTTTCTATTCAAAATAAATTTCGACAAAATAATGAATAATCTAAAAGGCGTGTCATAATAATCATATTTGTAGAAAAAAAAATACGTTTAATTGGCTATCTAGAAATAACATTTATTGAAATTGTTAAGTTCATGTTTTGTAGTCACATGTCACACTTTTAAATTTCATAGAAAATTTTCAATCATCATCTGTTATTGAAAGGTTACTTCATTCCTTTTTAAAAAAAATATAATACATGAATAAACAATTATATAAATAGTCAAATAAGTCTATCGCCAATATTACAAGCTTGATAATATTAACTTGGCCACTATGTCCAATCTAATAAAATCACCATTTCGCAAAAGGTTGGCGAACCATGCTGTAAGCAACTATGTCGTGTTAAAATTACTGGCGGACATTAACATAATCATTTACTTAATCAATATAAAAATTAATTTAACGATATAAAAACCGCAACACGAGGCCTTGTGTTATAGCAGGAATGTGAAAAAAAAATCGCGTGCCATAGAGATAAAAATTTTAACAGATTGTACAGTGGTAGGTTTTTGTTCAATATTATACAATATTTTAAACAACACGATTTCAGTTTTGGATTTGGCTGAGGCAGATGGAGAAGAAATATTATATTATAGTCGAGATACAACTTTATAATACTAGAAGATCATAAAGAAATATATTTAATTAATATTAAGCACCGCTTTATGCATGGGATTCAAATTGGCTTAAATACAAAGACACACCTCTTTGCCTTTAAAAAATATTACTTGTTTTTGACTGCTTCTATATACTTGAAATCTTGTATCAACCAACTGAGGACCTTTAACACCCCCATTTTTAAGGGTTGTATTAAACTATTTTTCAATTTATCTCCAGTAGAATTAAAATAAATACAGTCAACCCTCTTACAACCCCCTCAGCTATAAAGCGGTTTGTACTGCAGTCTATAGGCAAATTATACGTTTTGTAAATATGTAATATTATTCCTACATATAAGGTAAATGTATCAATCGTTGACCATGTACCAGTAGTTGAGAATAAAATGGCCGAAAATAAGAAATGCAGATACGGGATTGCTCTAAATTGTAAAGTTAAGACAATTTAAGGCATCTGTGGTCGAAATGAGCCATTAACACATCAATCCACTAACACAGCCAAAGGAGTGCCAGGGTGGCCATTTGAAAACAACACCCAGTGAGGAAAGTGTATTATTTCAAATTTATTAACTGATCAATCTAGAAACGGTGTGTACCTTGTTCCTGAACCACCCATTGCTACTTGATTCAACCAAGAGTGGTGTGACAGAAAGCCCTGAGGCAACTCTGACAGAAAGTTCACTATAAAGCCCCCCGATTAGACATGGTCAACTACTGGATTTTTCAATATGTGAGATGTTCAACTACTGAAACAGGAACGTGGCTTTGAATAGTTTAACACAACTTTTTTTAAACAGACCCTTTCGTAATTTTTGTTATATAATATTAATTAAGACATATGATCCAATATGAGTATACTTGCCTTGCCTTCATTCGGTACAATGCTAAGCCTTAATCGTTATTTTTGTTGAAATTTTCTCTTAAACGGTCAGCTACTGGTACATTTACCTTATACATATGTGCATTTGGAGAATATGTATTAGTAGCTGTACGTCCTTTTACTTTCGTAAAAGTCATTCATAAAACAATCCTATCTCGGTGCTGCAGGAGGGTTGGCTGTAATAACATACAATTTATTATTGTATAATGAAAATGTGTTTCTCATTGGATATAAATTATCAAATAGATTTGATTCTAGAGTTGTGTAAATCCATTTATGTATAAGTAACTCAGTTAAAAGCTATCGTAAGCCTGACGACCAATGAAATAACCATAAAAACGGATGTACACGAATTCCGAAAGTTTTTTAATAGCTTCATATTTAAAAAATGCATAAGCGATAAAACGAAAGAATGAAAATTTAAGTCATTATTTTCACATAAGTACTTATTAACGACATCTATGAAATCCGTTATTTCCTCCAGCAATTAGAATTACTTTGCCAATAAATCTTGTATATTATTTTCGATTTAATACTAGTTTAATTCTGCCATCATAGATGTCTACGTTCAATATATAATACATGAAGAAAGTATTTTTATCCCTTTTCTTCTGCATGTTTTAATGTGCATGTGTATATATATAACATGAAAAATGTTGTAAGATTTACCTTCATTTCTTCAATGAATAAGTATTTGGTATTTTTTAATATGTTCAGTGTTGTAAAAAAAAATTAACAAAATAGAAATAGGAAATGTTTCAAAACTACTTTAGTACTCTCCAAAACTAAAAGCAAAATAACGCCCAACGTATTGTTGTGTCGGGGTATCCCTGTGCTAATGTAAGCTTTAACATTGAAAATATTGTCAGCAATTATTAAAAAACAGTGTCCGTTCCCAATGTACAGTATCTGGGTTTCGTAATGGAGTTCAATCCCTCATTTATCGAAAAGTGTCAGTACAAACAAATAAGGTTGAAGAATGACTAGTGGTAAGCTAATCGTTTCCAAAATATTCTATTTTTTTAAGATTTTCTAAATCAAATCTTACAAATATGTATCTATAAATGAATTGATACATCAAATAACAAATGAAAGAAAGAGAAAGAGACGTGAAAATCTGTTTGAATCAAAAGAAAATGGTTGAAACTTATTTAATTTCGTGTAAACAGTAAACTTTAATATTTTTGAATCAAATTATGCTTTGTGATCAGGCGAAAGAATGAACTTTGTCGTCGTTCGAGCTATTTGTGTCCGGCACAGAAAAAGTTAAGAAATACTTTGTTCCAGGTGCAAATGAACTTTCTGACGGATGGCACATCAATCAAATCTGTTTCGTCTTGGCCACAATGTTTGTTTGTTCTTTATAAATAAGTGTAATCCATCATAATATAGTAATCTTACTGAAAATATGTTGTGTAGTTATATAACAAACTTCTAAAATTGAGTGAAGTTACGTAAATCTGATGTTGATTACCTCCTGTCATATGTTTTATCAAGCTAAGGACACCCTACTCCCTTTAATATGTTGGTTTTACTCAATTTTATCTTTTTAAAAATAGCCATTTTATATTTTCACTCTTTACAGATTAATACTCAAAAACTTTGTTTTAAATAAAAATAAATAATAATATTACCGATATGTATATCACCAGCTTACTTGTCACGAACTAACGAGCGTCGATGTGAGAAAAAAATGCTGAAACCCTGATAATGCCCTAGATAAATCTTTTTTTCCAGTGACATCTTCACAAGCGTCTGAAAGGTTAAGACTTAAATCTTACCTCAAATATGGATTCTTTTCTCCATACATATATCGTGTATCATGAGCTGCGTCTTGAATGGCCTAGATCAGTAGTTCTCATGTGCGGCCACCAGAGGATTTTGCTGCGACCACCAACAGATTCATAGTTAATATTGATATTTTATAAAAATTGTGCTTTCAAGTATATTTGTCAACAAAGATAAAACATTTTGTATACATTGCATTGTGCATCAAGAATTGCTAATTGGCAAAAAATCAACACATACATGTTAAGGTCTTTTTGGCAAAAAGGACTCAACACAAAAATTTGGTGCGGCCACCAGACATTTCCGTAGGACCGCTGATGTTCCTAATGCGGCCACAGCCAAATTTTACGTGAAAACCACTGGCCTAGATTAACATTATGTGTCACATTCAGAAAGGGATAGCTTAAGTTTTTCTTGTTAAACCTTAATTCTTAGTTAACGTAGGTTTATATTTAATGGAACCCATCATCCATTATATCTTGGCTAACGCAATATTTCAAATATCGCAATCAAACGATGAGTAAGAATGCTAACATATTATAACATGATCAAACAATCTATCAAATTAAAGGACAGTTATACCGTTATATTCAGATCCTTGTTAAGGATAGAAATGCAAATCTAGGATACTTACAAAACCTGCAACAGATTAATGTTGCATAGGTACAAATTCAGGTGTAATGGCATTTACGTGTGTTGTTTTGTTTTTTTTTTACTACACTCGTAGTGACGAATGGCAAATGAGTTTTCCTCAAGTGCCACTTAAGCCAAAACGGTTTTCCTTGAAAACGCATTTGTTTTTTAAATGAGTTTCCTAGTAAATTGTACAAAGATAAACCGGTTCCGATTGCACGTATCATCATTAAATGAAATATTTTATTAACCTACTGCGGACACCAGTTTTATTGATAAGTATATTTAAATGATTATATTATAATTATAACTCTGTATAATATTGATAATACGAAATAATGTGATTAATTCTAGAAGGAAAGCGAAATATAATCGGTAGCTTTTTCAAGATGATACCATAGCAAAAACGATGATGTCGAAATTGTTATATATTACGTTTAAACTAAATGCAATAATGTACAGTTTCAAAAGTACCACTTATCAACATTCCCTCGACACTCACGCTCACACACTATCACTGTCTGCGCATCGTTTATAGCGTAACTCAGCAGTGTGTTGTGCGTTACATACATATATATGTACATACAGGATAAACATAAAAATAAACCAAGACGAATGTTTACTGCAATTTGAATTTTGCTGCGTATTGTGCTACTATTTTCAGTGTGTATAAGGATACGGACTTCGTTCATGTTTTTATCACTTCCAAGGCTCTAGAAACAGGAATTGATTAAATTATTTAGTGACTTTAGCTATTTCTCCAACAACCGATTCTATTCTTTCATAGTGCATGACTTATCCACTAATTAAAAATCAGTTCAAGTTAATACCATTGTTAACATAATTGTTTCAATATATAATATTATAATGCCTTACGTATAAGCAAAGACGTTTAAAAAAACAAATGAACCAATTACTTTTAAATCGTTTTAACTTTGTACTTTACCATAAGATTGTACTAGACGTGAGTGAGTTCAGACATGTCCTATTTTTTATGCAATAATTGATTTTGTCGGAACTCATTCGGTTGACTTCTTTGCCAATTTCCAATGTAACTTTTATGTCTGTTCACCGGTATGTCTGTAAACTGTATAACTTTTTCTTCCAATGTTATAATCTTTTATACATTGCAAAAGCAATATACTTATAATTTGTGATTTTTGTACATATTAATAAAATAACCTACCTTATAACGACTCGAGTGTCGTCTTTAGGTCTCATTATGCATTTTTATTGCACACGTGAACTTTCACTGACTCAGTTTAATCTTATTAATTATATTATTATATATAATAACAAAATTTATATGTCCTCGGTGGTGTGTGATTTGATAAATTGATAGTATAAAATATATATTTCTTTTCGTAAAGCCCCAGACTGTTTGATAACCTCTAGTGACATGAGATTGAAAGGCAGGGTATTTCTAAATTATATTACACTAGAAAATATAAATGCGACTTGATTCCTGCAATGTTAAAAATATTATCATTTTTTTTCACCGAAAAATGAGTAAATGATTATGAGATTCATGTGTGTTTGATGTTAGTAATTTTTATTTATTTAACTTGGTTCATTGAAGATTTCGAATGAAGTTACTTGATGATATTTTAATACGAAATTTGAATCGTTTGAATTTTGTACTTTTCCCATCAAAATATTCCCTAATTCATCAAGATTGCGATAGTCACAATTAACCACGTCAGTACCGTAAGGTCACTGGTAGCCGCCGCTAATAAAATCGCAAATATTGAAAAATACATTTAAAAAATCCGGTAAGAATTTTAATGATTTTTTTCTTTTCATATTGATACCGCCTGATATTGTAGGTCATCAGGACTCTCTCGAACGATCTTATTATCACCTCAATCAATGATAATAAGACCTAAAAGATTAATATAACGCGAATAAATTCACAAAATGTTATAAAATCTTGTAACCGACGTCTCTCGTCAAGCTCAGGCGCGATTGGTCAAGCTCAGGCGCAAACGCTTCGCTTCGATTGGTTGAGCTCTTTTGCACAATAGAATCGGACTGTATGAATAAGCCTTTGTAAGCCGAATAAAGTCAGTCGTTATCGTTCATCCCAAGCCAACACTCCTACCATCGGACGGTAGGAAGTCGCAGTATAATCGTTTTGGTCTTCTTACGCTATAAAATGTAGTTTTCACTGCAATTGTTTCTGTGGTTTATAAACAATGTAATCTAATTTTGTGTAGAATAAACTACCCGACTCTAAGATAGAGTTTCGGCAAAGAGAATACCGATTGAAATCTTTGCAAGAGATACCTTTCTCCCCATCCTGTCCCTAAGTCTCGTCACCGAACGCCTTGGAAGGATGATGTCTGTTACTGTCAGATTGAGGAAGAAACCCTGGTCGTCTCAATATCTAGTGACATCTATACACTGTCATCAGTCAATCTTGTAGAAAAAATATGATTTTTTAGAAGTCATAGATGTGATAATTGCGAAAATTTTACTCGGTATTGAAACGGTTAAAGTAAATGACTTACTTTTAATATTAAGCGATACAAACTATAAAGTACGCGTCAGGTCAAATTCATTCGTGCACTTGAAATACCCGAAGATGCCGAAAGGCGAAACCTGGATTGTTGGCGACAAACATCATAATAGAAAAGTACAAAATTCAACCGATTTAGATTTAATATTTATAAAAGCTAGAATTACTTCCTGGTGGACGGTGGGTAAATGGTTATCGACCACGGTTAAAAATCATTATACCAATGTTGAATGTTAAACATACGAATCACTGATCTAGAACGTATCTTTTGCATATTGTAATAAGCCTGAAATGATATACGGACGTGCGGTTATTCTTGAATCTTTTGTACGGGGAAAACCATAAAAAACAGCCGTTTACACATTGGTTTATAAATTATCTATACAATATAAGTAAATAATAAATACTGCATCTGTATGCAATGGTAGTTTGCTTGTATCGATGTCAGGAAATGCCCTTTTTAGCTAGATTTAATGTCAGGTAGGAGGGAAGGTATTATAGTACTTATTCCACAGTAAATTAAGGATCAGTATTGGTTTCGCTCATCGCGAGCATTTTCAGCTGATAATTTTACTAACGAAACTAGTTTAGCCGTACTAGATTCTTTGATCACTTTTAATGTGTTCACAGTACTAAGTGGAAAGCCACAGAAAAGAATAAAACGGTTTTTTGTGTTTCTACCGGTTTCAGGACCGGTTTCGTTCATCGCGAGCATTTTAACATTTCAATTAAAAATGTACGTGATTAGCGAAACCGTTAAGTAAGAGCGATTATAATTTTCAAACATGATAAATTACAAAATTGAGGCTGGCATTTTTCCTTTTTACATGAAGCAAGGAGGAGAAGGATAAAAAGCAGTAACAAGCAGATGGAGTAATATGCAGTTCTTCGGTCACTTTTGAGATACGTACTTTAGGATGCCATATTCGTTACATTGCGAGCGGATTTTAATTATTTTTTCGTAGCTAACAATTATTTTAAACGGTATTGTTTCGGATGTCCAAATATTTTACTTGGACGTGAGTGAGTCCAGGCGAGCTCTATATTTTATGTGCTATAGTTAATTTTGTCGGAACTCACTGGGTTAACTTCTTTTCATATTTCCAATGTAATTTTTCACTCTTACTTAAATCTGTAAGTTTTAATCTTTTTCACATTGCAAAAGCAATAAACATGGTAATGGAAACATATAATATATTATACAAAATAGTCGTGGTTTTAATTTTTAATTACATTATAATTGTTAATATGGCTCAACTTCACAATATTTAATATAAAATTTAAAATAACTTTGATTATTCCACGTATTGTGTAACTAACTGTGACACGTGTTTCGCCTCTTTCAGAGGCATCTTCAGACTTACTATCGCAAAGTTTGCTTGAGTAATGAAGCAAGATAAATTATAACATTTTAAATTATGAAATTACAAAATGGATTACGGGTTTTTTTCCTTCTAAAGGAAACAAGGAAGGGGGTGATAGAATCAAAACAATGCAATAACATAATGATACTAATAAGTCGCAAACAATCAATCAGATTGGGATTTTTCCTTTATAAGGGACGCAAGAGAGGGTTATAGAATCGAAACAAAGCAAACAAATAAATATATTTCTAATGACGTTAAACATTACAAACTAATAAACTATAAACTAATGAGTAGCAATCAATCAGTTAGGTTGGGTGATTACTCTATTAATTGGGAATAATGTTAATAAAGGCGAGCATCCTGTCCTGTTAAGAATATTATTTAATAATATATCTTTTTAATTAAAAGTTTTATTTATTTCTAAAAATTCTAGACTATTCATCTTTAAACCTTTTTTATTTACTCGGTGGAGTATTAGTTCACAAAAATTCACATTAATTCATATAAATTCACAGTTAGTTACACAATACGTGGAATAATCAAAGTTATATTAAATTTTATATTAAAATGAATTTCCACAAAGTTACCGTCGAAACCATCGAAAATATTCACAATATTTCACTACTGCTTGGCTAAGCCAATATATGTAGCGACATCGCTCTTTGTTATAATTCTGTTGTCTATTGATTTTCATCAATTTCGTCCGGAACCGATATATCGCTTATTTACTGTACAAATTAGAGGCGGGATTCAAACCGGTGCATCCGGTTTTCAACACTGCGAATGTCAAACACGTTAACAACCGTGTCACGGCCCTGGGCCATGTCTGCAGATTCAATGGCAACCGCTTTAGCGTCGTTGCCAAGTAAACAAATGAATACTCTTGATTTTACACAAAAATAAATCTCCTTGAATCAATTGAGTAATACATTTTTATTTGTTTGTAATTTTTTTATGACGCATTGTTGTTTTGATAAAGTAAACAAAGAACTCATACAATGAATGATGAAAATCTTGATTGAAAACGAAAAAACTACTAAATTTGAATCGTTTGAATTTTGTTATTATCCTAGAGTTTTGTCACTGACGATTCAGCTTTTACTTTTCAACATCTTCTTGCCTCTTAATAATTTCAAGTCAAATTTATCAATGTACATTATTTATAGATTGAAGATTCTGAAGAGTTGAACCTTTTTAATGATTCCAAGACAATCATTCTTGTAAGGGGTTTTTCTTAAGTGTTTTCTCCACACAAAGCCCTCAGCTGACAGAATCTCTTCAAGTTAATACTTAGCTAGCTTACATGCGGAAAAGGGAAACAAATTTAGTGGACTCCACATATATGTAGTTTCAGCAGAAAAGTAAAGGTAGAAAAAAACCGAAGATAATACCTAGAGTAAGTAATAAACATAGTAGTTTAACATAAATACAAATATTTAAACGAATTATTTATTCAAGTACCATTAAAAATTTTCAATCGATAAGTTCCTGTCATTCAATGCGGAAAGTCTGAGACTCACGGCTGTACTCGGTCAGATCCAAGTGCCACTTATTCAACGCATGCATACTGACTGTGCTGCTTTACGGTTGTGAGTCATGGCACATCACAAAAGCACAGGGTAACCGTATACTGTGCTTCGAAAACAGATGCCTGCGGCGAATACTAGGAGTACAGTGGTTTGACTTTGTCAGGAATACGGAGGTAAGAGAGCGGACAAACCAGCCCCTTATTACGTCTAAAATTAAAAGGCGACGATGGACCTGGCTTGGACATGTGCTGCGGATGCCCCAGGGGAGCCTGAATCCTGCCTGCCTCTTCTATCAACCTGATGGATCCCGACGCCGCGGAAGGCCTCTGATGACCATCCATAGGATGTACTCAGGGGAGCTAAGGGACGCCGGGATGACCTGGGAAGATGCGAGGAGGCTGGCGGGAGACAGAGAATCTTGGAGGCACCGTGTGGCGGCCATATGCTCCGAATAGGGAGCGGATATGGGAAAAAAAAGTTCCTGAACAACTACCTATTTTAATATGAATAATAAGCAGTAAGGTATAGGCAGTTAAAATTAATTTAGCAAATTGCCAGCTGTTGTTTATCGCTTTGATTCTACTAAATACACGAAAATTTTAATAATGGATTCTTACTTTGAGTATAAGGTGTAAAGTGATTAGATTTTACCGGGAATTCGGAGATAAGGGAACATCACGCACCACCTCCAGATATAGGCGGATCCAAGGAGGGGGGGGGGAGGCATGGGTGCCATGCCCCCCCTGAGGAGAATTTATTCCATTCAAAATATTATAACATTAATTTACAAATGATTTTAATTTAAATAAATACGTTGTAGATCTCTTTTTTTCACGACCTTTTAGTTTAACAGCTATATAAACGATATGTGATAAATTCATATTTATATCCTAATTGTGAGGTTTTGTAACGAATTATATTAAGTTTGACAATCAGCGTTACCTTTGCTGAAAGGAGGTTTTTCACATTGCGACGCATGAAAACCTGGCTAAGGAATCGTATGAGTTCGGAAAGACTAGGGGAAAGGCTATAAAAAGTATAAAATGAAGCAAAAAAAAATCATTTTATAATATATGCGATTTTTTTCTGGTATTAAGCTGTATTTTTTTTCATAATGTTAACATTTTGGTCATCTTTTCTTCTGTAAAAAAAAATCGCGTAATAATAGTAACGGTGCCGTCCAAAAAAATCGTGTCAATTCTAAATAGTGTGTGTACAAAGGGGACTGGGTATATATACATATATTTTAATAATCCTTTTTTTAATGTATTATTTATTGGATCATGTTTATTTTCAAATTGAATGGCCTCCCCCTGGGACAATTTCTGGAAACGCCAATGCCTCCAGTATTCTCCAATGCTACTGAAGGTGCTACGTAGTGGGTCAAAGATGAGGTGTACCTTTTCAATATATTCGATGGTAACAATAAGTAACAGATGTGTCTCCCCCTGTTGGTGCTTGTGGGATTAAAAAGGTTAAACAATATTAGTTATATTATTGGTTTTATATATCCTCCCCTTGTCCCTACGTTATTCGAAACGTATTTCAAAAAGTCATTAGTTTCATATTTGCCATGTGACTAACGCGCACAGTACACAAATTCAACATATGCACCCTTACGAAGTGAAGTGAGCCAAGTCTAAAAACGGTGAAACGTTGAACTTTTTAGTTCAATCACTTTTTTATTTCGTTTGTTTGTGGAATTATCTTAACATTTTAAAATTACGTGGAAGTTTACCACATAAGTGATCAGAAAAATTATTCCAAGGAAATAATGATTGATCCTTTCACCGCTAACATATTAGTTGCCCTTGAGAAGTGAAGTGAGCCAAGTAGCAAAATGATGAAAAATTTCGAATTAGCTTAGAGCACACTTTTATTTTTAGAAAAAAGGCATTTTCAATAATCTTACTTGACTTTTAGGATACTTGAATACCGAAAAAATATAATACTGCATGTAAGTATTTTTTTTCCCAAAAATGCCATTTGGCTCATTTCACCACTCAGAAGCTCATATTGTGTTTTTTATAAACTACCTTTTACTTATACCAAAAGTAAATATTTATTTGTTGACTTAAAAATAGGTGTCATTCGGAAACGGGATATTTACTTAAATGAAATGTATAATACAGGAAAATATTGTGGTACAGGTAAATATGTCGGTTTAATAAAACCGCAATTCTTTATTATATTATCTTATACGTGCCATGAAAAAAAGATTAAATAGGTTAAAATAACTAGTATTGAATTAATAATATAAGCCGACAGTATGGTTTCCTGATACATAGTTACCTGTTAACTAATTAGAGATAACAATTATAAATTACACAAATCAAGGATGTTGTGGTCAAATTGAGCAAAAAACTATTATTCATAAATTATCAATTTACAAAACATTGTTGTAAATGTATGGAACTAGTGACAAAGGAAATGTTATAACATAAAACAGACAACAGTGTTTTAAAATGATATCAAATTTAAACTGAATATGACTGTAATAAGGATGTTATCAGCGGTTTTCAAACAAAATGGAGTGAGCAGTTTTTTGAGAGCAATAAGTTAATCACTGGTCCTCTTTAGGTCTTGTCCAAACTCACTCCTCTGTATCCATACTCTCTTAAAAAAATAGAGGTTGTTTACAAGAATTTCTCGTAGAAACTTCTGTTCTGATAAAGTCCATAAGCTATACATAACCACGGTTAATAAATATTTATCTTTTGTTTTGATTTATCTTCGAAAATAAATAAACATATATTATGAGAATTTACTGCCTGTCATAAAAGACCAAACAAGATTCAGAAAAGACATCGTGACAAGGTACATCACTACTATCAGTATTGATAAAGATTTCAGTACCCAATACTTTACGTCCTTGAACTAGCTTCACCATGGATTACTCGAACCTTGCTTGATAGAAATTATGGCATGTAAATAAACTTACGGCTAAAAACTAGAGACGTATCCTAGAACTTGATCTTTCAAGATCAATCGGATATAAATTAATGAATATTAATTTTGGAATCGAGGTGAAAAAGTTTTCAAATCAGCCAAGGTGACAGACTGTATAACAGGTTGTTATTTATAAAAGGTAGAATAGAAATGCTATTGTTTTGTTTGGAAATTAATTGAATAGATGTCTTATTTTTTCAATCAGAAGCTTCATGCTATGTAGAAGTAAAGACAAACTGTGAAAGTAATAAAAAATATCCAAAGGTATTGGCATAATACTTGTCACGATCTCATTAGCATGTTGTTTTTGTTGAATGATTGTATACGCCGAGATAGATTGATTTGTAAAATAGCAAGTTCGTCAATATTGAAGTTTCTTTCATTATCAATGAATCAATGAGATTTGTGTAGATTTGAAAAAATGCTTTTATTGAAGCATTAAGTGTCTGCCTATCCTTTCAGTTAGCTTGAATTGAAACGCTTTTGAAGCTTCTACGTATAACTTGACGCTGATTAAATCTGTACTCATCAGTTCTGTCATAATAAGATGAATATCAATGCTACACAAAATTTGATTCTATAGATTATACGTACTTTATTTGCGACATATCTCTGCTGGGAATATTTCATTTTAATAATTTTAATGTCGGAATTCTTTAATGCTTCAAGACGTTTGACGTTGGTTGTTTTGTCTATCTGATCGTATAGTTGTACGGGTAATTGTGTACATTTAATTAACTGATTTTGTTCAAAGGTATGTAATGACTGAGAATGTGCTGTTAAAATTTCCTTTCAACCGTTTGATAGGAGAGAGAATGCGACTATATATTATTTATTTCCGTTTGCTATCTCCAGGCTAACCAATTTTGAAGCCCTCAACTAAGACAGGGGTAAGAGAAGATGAAGAAAGAAAGATAAGAAACAAATCCCAACTTGTTCTTAGTAAAAAGTATCTATAAATCTTAAGGTAAGAGCAGATTTTTTACTTCAAGCCAGTGTGCTCTTTACCCATTTTTTAAAAACTTTTTCATTTAAGTCGTTGCCTGGGATATAAAGTTTAATCAACAGAACAGAAACGTACGTCAAACTCCAGCATGCGGCTTCGGTCATCAAAAAAGCACGCTCCAGAGGTGCGGACCTTTCTGGTACGTAAAAAATATATGGGATCATTTTAGCCAGTTAGCTGTTGTCTCTTGCAAATGTTTGAAGAATTGGATCCGTTTGTCAAAGCACTCAATTTGCATGAACCTTGCTATATATTTTTTTGACCTGATAAAAGTTTTCCGACTGGAAATTTGTCGCGACACCACATTTTGGTTCCAAAAATTTTTAGATCTATGTGGAAGTACAGTCAGAAGCTTTGAAACGCGTGTCATCGCCAAATGAAATAACGAGCTGGATAAAATACGAAACCAGTTGGCACACCAGGTTCTATGGTAAACCTATCTATCTCGATCATTCAATCATTCTCAACAAAAGAAACGTTGAGCGACTGAATAAAACACACTTATCACAAAGCTCATTCTTCTGAGATATTTTAAAACCTTCGAAAGACTGTCCTTGAAAAATAACTCGTAGGCCGAAGCGGGTCTAAAAAAGACCACAATGGTATGGCCTTATTGGCATAGACTGCAATAAATAAAAGATTGATTATGCTTTGACGTATCTTTATACATCGTTCTATAAAAACAATTATATGAAAATCGATAATTTTCCTATAATTATTCATATTTTAAGTCGCGCATGAATGAGACAACCTGATCATGTTCTTGTTTATTCTAGACTGGCGATGAGAACCGTGAAGGCGACTTCTTATCTACACCTTTTAATGTAAAAAGCATCCATTTGTTTTGGAATGTTCGTTGAAAGAAGCTCGTTTGAGATAAGATTACGCTATCTTATCGCGTATGCACAGAGAAGTTTTAATCTTGGCAATTGGTAGCGACAGTATAAATGGTTTTCAGCCAACAATAATCCAACTTATTTTCTTTTATATTAAATTGCGACGAAACTAGTCGATCAAAATTATATTTTTTTACTGCAAAAGATGTAAAAAACAATGATTTAAGAATACCAAAGTTTACTCAATGTGTAACTAATATAACGATAGATATTTAAGATAAAGTAGCAGTGGTGGTTGACTGTTTCACCCTCAGCCAGGCAAAGGTTAAAAGAGTTTTTTATATGCTCTGAATTCAAAACAAACTTAAAAAAAACAAATTAACTATTGAGAAATAAGTATTGTACTCGCATTCTAAATATCCGTTTACTTGGGTATATCTCGTTACCCTACAACGTAAAGCTTTCTCAAGTCTGTCGAAGAATGTCGTCTCTTGGGCAATAAACCAACACTAAGGGGTGCTAAGCGTTCAATAAAGAGATACAAATAACTATTGATTGTGTCGATTGAACAATGTAATTGGATATTCTTGTTTTCTTATCACGATAAAAGGTTATTTTACGTAGTTAAACTTTTTCTCGCATTCATGGACAACCATCAGTGGCGTAAAAGAATAAAACTATTGTTTCATCCAGTCAAAATTAATATCAATTTATTTCATGTATCTTCAAAATGACATAAATTCTGAAATCAAATGGTCAGTTAATTGGAATGTTTGAAATTAATGTCTTTTAGAAATCTGGTCTTTAAACAAACGATGTACGTCATATTTGTAGTAGAAAGTGACTAGTTTTGAATATTGATAAATGGAAAAGTTTTCTTTATTTTGAAATATGAATAGATAGTTTAATTACAAACGAAATCAAAATATTTTAAACCTACTAAGTAACTGGACTTCTTCTGGTAGTACAGCAAGTGAAAGTAAAAATGATAATTTTACATAGCAATTCATTTTATAGTTGTTTTGATAAGTTTTAAATTCCAAATATAAAACATATATGAGAAAAAAAATACATGCATGCAATATTGACAGACATTACCAGTTTTGACTCAAAATTATCGACTAAGATAGAAGAGTTAATGAATATTAAAAAATAATAAATGCCTGAGTAGAAAACCATAATAAATATATTTAATTATTTTTTCTCCTTCTCTTTGTAAAATGACGACTAAATCAACATGATCCGTTTACATATACCAGAACGGTGTGGTTGCTTAATAGCTACTTGCTCTGTTATTCAAAAATATATACATATATGAATGTCATTAACTCCGATGTACGACTTCTTAAAATAAATGGAATAGTTATCATTATTCCAAAGAAAAAACATAAATGAAGCATAGTATTTGTTCAAAAATTATGTATTTTAAGAATTCTGAGCATGCATATGCTTATATTTGTGTAAATATAATCGTTGAGATGACCATCGATAACTAGTTTTAAAAAGGCCTTATTTTCAATTATAAGTGCCCTTTTGCCACAAATCTTAATAGAAAATCACGTTTTATGAACCAACAATATGTTGTGAACCGTCTTATTATATAAATATTATCATATTAGTAGCTTATTTTTGCAAGAAGGATATATTTCCAACCAAACATTGTTTTGAATAATAAAATTGTCATTTTTCCTTATTTGTTGTGTCTTATAAAACTCTGAGATGAAATGTTATCATTGCACCCGCATCAATAACAACATTGAATAATCAAAAGTGTATGAAAACATTTGTTAACATAATAATGATTTAACACTTTAAGTACATTTGTATATACAGCGCAAAAAAACATATTTTGTTTAATTTCAGTTGCTAGCTTTGTTATAATAACACTTCTTCTTTAAATTTCCATATCATCAAAGGACATGAATTAGACTTTAGATACTTCATTGCTGCAGCCATTTATTATTTTATACTATTTTCGATACAATTTTATCTACAAGAGTAGAATAAATATAAGAATAATAGCAAAGAATAGAAGAAAAGAAGAATATTTTTGAATTGTTAAATTACCATTACGATGGTAAATGAATACGTCTAAAATAAATTAACGCAGTGGATTAACCTGGCTTGTATTCTAGTTTAAGCAACTGATATTGTTTATTTTTATTTAATTTAAAAATAAGTTGGCAGAAAAAAACAAGTTTTGTCGATGATGATTTTTTAGCCAAAGAAAAGCAAATAAAAAGTAGTTTTTAAAACATTAAACGAGTAAAATATTGACGTCATAAAACTAGTTTTCTTTGGTGAATAGAATTTGACGCAAGAAAAACAAAGATACGTTTTATCGAAAAAGATTGACGTAAATTTCGATGGATTCGACAATTGCTTTTAGGAAGTTCATTTTTATATGATACTAGCTGTATCCTGCGCGCGTTGCTACGCACAGCAACTAAAATAAATTTGAAGAAAAGACATTACACAAATATTCAATTCAATTTGAATCAATTTGAGTGTACGCCAGAAAGTTTCGCGGAAGTGTACTCGAGAAATTTGTAAAAAATCGATATCAATTTTTGGGAGGAGGGGGGTTGTTTGGTGGGGTGGGGTTTGGGTCGCGTATAGGGAGGTATGCCAGAAACCTTCGAAGGAGTGAACACGAAAAATTCGTAAAGTTTAAATAAAAATTGGGGGGTGGTTGGGGGGTGGTTGGGGAGAGAGGTTGGTAAGCCAAAAACCATTGCGGGAGTGTACTTAATAAATTTGCAAAGTTTCACATCAATCGGTTGAGCGGTTTAGTAGTCCATAGCGGAAATACAGAGAGGCAAACATTCATTTTTATATATATAGATAAATCGATAACTTTGTTTATTCCACGTATTTTTTATAAAAAAGGAATTTCGCCTCTTTGAGAAAATAGCAAGACTCATTATCGTAAGGTTGCCATAGTAAATACCTCATTAAAGTAACCTTGTTATAGTAATTTTGAATAGGTTGCTTAAAGAGGTGAAGCTCGTGTCATTGTTTGTTACATGATATAGAATAAAACAAGTACAGTACCCTCTGCTATAAAATGGTTTTTAAAACATGTGCTGCAGTTTTCAGGAAAATTATATTTCGTAAATATGTGCATTCGAAGAATGTTTATCAGTTTATTCGGGGATCGATATAATCTCGATTCTTCATTAGAGTCAATAAGCTCGTCTTAACACGACGGGCTCAAAGTATACGGATTAAACAATGGATACTTTGTAAAAAACTGATTTCAGTGGTCAGTATTGACTGATTCAGTGGTCAGATTTCAGTGGTCTTTGTAACAAACTGATTTCACTGATTTCAGTTGTCACCCCAATTTATTTTATTTTCTTTTTTCACGCACATTAGTGCATGGTTCAAATCAGTCCCGTGCAGATCTGCTCGGGCCATGAATGTGAGGGATAAATTACTTTTTCTATGTCGATAGCGTTGTGAACGGTGGCCATGAAACATTCGCTGCATATACACAACGGGTGGTCGTGGGAATAATCCAGTAGCTGTACGTCCCTTTAAGTAGGTCATAACAACTCCATATCTCGGTTCTGTAGGAAAGTTGACTGTACCTAATCAATTAAGTTTTATAATAGATAACATTAATTGAAACAAATGTGATAAGTTTGCTTTGGAAAACTAAGGCAAAAGTAAAATTAGTTTACAGAAGGAAATTAAAAAAAGAAACTATCAATAAAGTGACTGAAATTTGTAAAATTAATTACCAGCAAACGCAGGTGAATGGTGCATAACACCATGTTGAAATATACCACATTGATTTTGAAATGCTATATGCCCCACAATTCAATTTCGTTGCTATGACAGAGAGAAGTGACATGATAAATTATTTGCAGATGTATACCGTGAATCAGAAATCATGAGCGCTTCAAATTATTTGGCCAGTTACTAAATGCAGAACCGATCAGTTTGTTATTCAACTGACGGCCAGTATATTTGTCCATATGCAAGCAAGTAATATATTAATTGTAAATTACTAGGAATAAACATATTTCAATCAATGCTTATTAAAGGCTCATGAAAGAAGAAACAAATCGACATTGTGGACATCTTGAATTTTGAAAGACACTGTTATAGTCGGACGATATCATCGGCATATAATCGAAAGTAACCAAGTTCATATTTCACAGAAATTTGATAATTAACTATTTGAAACGATAGCAATGTTTTAAGTAAAAAAATATCTAAACCTACAATAAACCTCAAATAATAAAAGGTGTTTTTAGATAGTTTAAGGTTCGAATGCTTCTCTTGATCATTCAACTTCATCAAATTTGAATCATTTGAATTTTCTATTTTTCTATTGTTTATGTATGTATGTGTAAAACGTTACTCATTATTTAAAAAAATATGTACCAAGTTAAGTCAAAATATATACTATGTAGAAAGCTATCTAATTGAGGACTTCAACTGAAGGTGTTTGATAAAATTTCAATATCAGATTTGTATCGTTTGAATTTTGTACTTCTTCATGAATTTTGTGAGATCAAGTTCATTTGTGCACTTAAATGCCTGAAGATGCCGAAAAGCGAGACCCAGCGGCGCTTGAACCAGTGCCTCAAACCGGGACGTATGGTTAGTCTTGTTATACTTTAACTTTAAAATACAACTTTTTTGAAAATTTATTAGGTAACTGTTAACTAATAGTGTTAATATATAATAATTATGTGTATTAAAAATCTTCTTAATGCAACAGTTCAACTTATAACTATTCTGCTACTAAAATATTATATTGTTATCAATAAAGTCTCTTTGTTCTAGAAAAAATATAAGAATACCAGCTGGAAATCAATCTAAAATCGAACTAAAAAATGTATTCGATAATGTAAAACCGTAACCAGCCATTATCTCAAAACTAAGATTTTAAGATGTCACACAGTTGCATTAATGCAGCAATATACATACATATATAATATTTCCATTTCCATTTTGTCGTTTAAGCCGATGACTTATTCGACATTGAAAGTGTTAATCGAGTGACGATTCTTGGGGAATTCTCAATCAATGCGGTAAATACACACACGCTGGACTGCTGAAATAGGAAATATTTTACGAAATTTCCGTAGTCATCAGTGGTCAGGCAAGCCGTCAGTTGTCTCACGGTGATTATTCAGTTAGAGTGGTTTCAAGCAAAAATTTAAAATGGCCAAGTTTCTCGTCTTCTTCGTTATTGGCAGTAAGTAAATATTTAATCTAAGCAGCTAACTTTTGATAACTTTTTACTATACTATATATTTTAAATTATTATTAAGCCACGCTATTTATTTATAATTAGTATCACTGCAATCCATTCGCTTGTTTTTACAGCGACTGTGTTATTTTTGTTTGAAATTCAGTAATTGAATCGAATAAAATAGTCTTCGATCAATTTTTTTATCACCACCGAATTTGCTTGATGGAATTTAAATATCAATTTGAATCATTTGAGTTTTGTATTTAACGACCCAGGTTTCGCCTTTCGGCATCTTCAGGCATTCAAACGATTCAAAATTTTTTTTTTTTCATATAAAACAACGATATACGTTACTTGAATGTTTTAATTATATTTTAGTACTTATGTCACACGCAATTTGGCTAAGTGATCTGGAATCAATTTTAGTGAATGATAGAGTTTTTCAAATCAAAAGTATTATAATAATGATAGTATAATGTTTCGTTTAATTAATATGGCTTTATTACGTGATAGTTCAAGAATGCAATCAAAAATACAGTTTTTAAAAATGTTAATAAGCTTACCAATTAAATTTGGCTAGTTTTTTCTATTAATTGTACATTATGTCGTTCAAAATATTTGGTTCCCTTTGATAACAGCTTTCGTGAAAAAACAATTTTCTCTGTTCTTAAATATGAGATGTTTAAGCCGACGTAATACTGTTCATCTAAACGTTTTAAGTCTTTTGTCATCTTGAATTTATTGCTAACACTTTATAACAAATAACATCGCATAGCATTCTGACAAAACAAAATGATCTGAGAATGGAAACAAACTTGACAGAGTAAAAAGTAATTCGTTGATATAAATCTTCGTTGTTCTTGGATAAATTAAAGTAATTCTTGTTTGTCATTGACTGACGACGTTCTCCAAATTCCCTTAAAAACATTTTTTCTAATTATAATCATTTTTTTAGTTTATTTGCGCCACAAATTTGAGCTATTAATTTAAGAATGGGTTATTAGTTCCATGCTTTGAAAGTATTCGTATAATTAATAACACACTAAATAATATTTCAAAATTAATAAATTACTTTTCCTAATCGGTAGGGAATGTACTAAATTGACACTTTGAGAAAGTGGATAAACCGTAATTTTTCACCGTCATTACCGGAACACAGTTAATTTACCGGTAATAAAATTAATCTGACACACGATTAACAAAATCAAAGAAAAGAAAATCATATTTTTAGGAGTACAAAACAGAAAATAAAACCATTTTTTGCGAATTTGATTAGATATTATTTTGTTGACTGGTCGAATGTATATAAAAAAATCTTTGATTTGAAAATAGAAGACTTCTCATGGGAGACAGCCTGTAATTAAATGAATTAAGTTGTTATAAGCAAAACAGGTTTATCGTTTATCGATGAGATTGTTATTTAATCGCTAAGAGCAGATATTATTTCACAAAAAAAAAATTATCTTAGAATTTTAGAGGAAAAAATTCCGAGGCTGTAGCGTACACTGCACTGTTCAGAAACTTAAATACAAACAGAAACTGTTATAAATTGAGTTTTCGTGATTATATATCCAATAATAAAGTCGTGAAGTAAAAATATATATAACATTACATTGACAAAGCTTGCCATGAGCGAAACCGGTCCTGATCAAATAAATTTTATGTGGAAAAAGTACTAAAAATGTTTTATTATTTTTATAATAATGCCTTTCCACCATTGAAAGTGAACACCTTAAAAGTGATATATGATTCTTGTGAAACTAAATACTTTTTTATCTTAATTCTAAAATTGGAATCATAAAAAGTTAATGCAACTGCAATACGTGAATTAAGTTCTATTTGCTTTCCATAGAACGGCATGAGCTTTTTGAACAAAATTAGATTTTCCATAATAGACAGCGTCAGAAAATACGATTTTGTCAACGTCCTGAATTACATTAAATTTGGGTGAACAAGTTGGTTGTCCCACCACCCATCCGTTATGTGTGTGCAGCCGTTTTTCACAGCCACCTTCCATAACGCTATACGATCAAGAAAAGAAACGAATTTACTCCTCACTTACTTGGCCCGAGACAGAGCTGCACGGGACTGATCTTTTAACCATGCACTAAGGTGCTTAAAGAGAAGAAAAATAGAAAGAGAATAAAAAAGAAAATGTGACTTGCTCAGCCACTTTGCTAGAGTGATATTAAGTATCTTATGTATCTGTATACTGAGAAGCCGTGGAGTTTAATCTACTTCGCGTTGAATCTGAAGAGGAATCAAGATTATCCCGTTCCCCATATGATGTTGCAAATTTATCGAATGCCTTAAAATTGGCCTTGGTTGAGATCAAGTCAGCGTGGCATATTGGGCCCGTATGAGGACGGACCGCAGCAAACTGCTCAGCTCGGGGTAGTCCCACAGTACGTGATCAGCGTCCTGGTAGTCGTCCTGAATTACATTACTCTTACTACAGTATGTCTCGGTCAGAGCTGCACAGTACTGATTTTGAACCATGCACTAGGAGTTTTAACAATGTGACGAGCTCAGCCATTCAGTATCCAGTGAAATTATCCGCATACTAAGAGTCCGTCATTTTAGAAGAGTTTATTGACTCTTATATCAATCCCCAAATATTTTTTGTAAAAGCATTGAAGTTAGCCATGGTATTAAGGCAACGTGATCTATTGTATAGTTGTTGTGAATTCATCTCGAGCCCCACAGTACGTGATAAGCTTCTTGATAGTGGTGTCCTTAAGTTCGATCCGGCCATTCAACCAGCTCTCTAAGCTCAAATGGTTTACCGTTGAACCTGGCATGGCCGGCTATAAATTAGCATGCCCAGTGACCAGATGCAAGAGTCTTCACCTTGAGCCTCCAGGTCACGTCTGCGAAGGATATATATGTACATATGTTCGGTGCCCTTAAGGAGGCTGACGGGAAACAAGTTGGTTTTACTACCACTACTCGTTGTGTATATGTTACAGTGAAACTGTATTCTCAGTGAAAATATATTCTTCTCCAAGCTGTCATCGAAATTAAATTTGAACGCCCTATCTTCAGCCCTATGTTTGCCTGTGTTTTTCTTTGGTTTTCTTTTTATGAAAGAGACTACTTGCTGATTTTGTTCCATTGAAGCAAACCAAAATTTTAGGCCGGCAAATCATCGACTTGGGCCAATAATTTCTATAATCGTGACCAGTGAAATCATGTTGTCATACAAATCTATTACTTGATACATTTTCACTGAGAATACAGTTTCACTGTAACATATATAAAGCCAAATTTTCATGCTCACTTTCCACAACGCTATTGACAATAAAAAAGGAGTCTACCCCTCACATTCATGGCCCGACTGATTGTGCTTGAAAATAGGAAATATATTCGTAATTTTAATCGAAGTGACTAGCTTGGCCACTGAAGTCAATTTGATACTAAGTATCTTCTGTATTATCCGTTTGCTGAGAGCCCGTCGTGTTAGACTTGTTAGACGTTATTTTATTAACTCTAGTGAAGAATCAAGGTTATGTCGATCACAAAATAAATAAGAAAATTTTTCAATTGCAGTGAAGCTATGTATTCGTGGCCCGTGTGAGGATGTACCACATCGAAAAATATGTAATGTGATGACTTATTTTTTAAAACTTTTTTCAGTGATCACATTATGCCAGATCACCCCATCCCTCCAATCTCCAAGCGGAAGAAGAGTGGTCAGGCAAGACGACGTAGCCTTCCCAGAGGGTGAAGAAGGAGCGGCAGGAACTGAAGGTGACACCGAAAACAGATTTGGGTGGCCAGGAAGTAACAATGGCAATAACCAGGGAAATAATGGCTGGGGAAATGGAGGATGGGGAAATCAGAATCAGAATCAGAATCAGAATCAACAAAGACCTAGGTGAGTTGGAATCAGCAGAATGAATTCTGAAAGGCGAAAATCCATAGCTAGGCTAAGCATGTTTTTTTTTATAAAAAATATTTCAATCTATATATATTTATAAAACAATGCCGTGTTAGTTAC
This sequence comes from Himalopsyche kuldschensis, assembly GCA_028554975.1. Taxonomy (NCBI): domain Eukaryota; kingdom Metazoa; phylum Arthropoda; class Insecta; order Trichoptera; family Rhyacophilidae; genus Himalopsyche; species Himalopsyche kuldschensis. The sequence continues at coordinate 17,892,568 of JAHFWI010000010.1, read as the reverse complement.
ACCACTTATAACGGCTGGACCGATTTTATGATCTTTCATTTTTTTGACCGCCCTGAATAGCAGAATAAGTATTAAAACATCCCAAAATATCATGTTTCGCAATCATCGCACAAAAATCAATATTGGTTGAATGAACGACCAGATCTTGTGGCGAAGATCAAAGATGTTGATCATTTAAGCTTCACAGTTCAAGATCAAATCATTGGTCCACTGCATTCCTTCAAATCTATCAACTGTGTAACAAACGAAGACGAAGCAACCAACTATCCAACTGAATTTTTAAGTTCATTGGATCTGCCAGGCTTGCCGCCGTACAATTTACAACTGAATGTTGGCTCGGTAGTCGTCATGTTTCGAAATCTGAACCAACCAAAACTATGCAACGGAACGCGTTTGGTGGTGATAGAATTCATGGGCAATGTGATTCACGAAAAATTTAATGCTGGGAATACCAGCATTTTTCTCCGTTCTCTCCTTTGTCCATCCTAAATAGTCCAAATCAAAATAAACATTTGAAAAAATATGTGTATATGCTTATTGCTAATAATATGAATCTAGTATTTCATACCCTAGAACTCTAGAATTCCCTTTGGTGGGAATTATATATTGGGAAGAACCCGTGCTTAAGGTAAAGTGTTGAGTTCTTAAAGAATAATAAGATTTAATTTTTATCTCTTTTGGCTTTGTGCCAATGTGAGAACTAATAACATAATATACCTTACAAAGTCACTTTTGAGGTATGAACAGCTAATTAATCTTGGTGAGAAGGCATTATATTACAGTAAAAAAATTAAGTGTTTCGACTGAGGGTGCTTGATGGAATTTCAATATAGAATTTGAATTTTTTGAATTTTGTACTTTTCCATGAGTTTTGTCGCTAACGACCCGGGTTTCGCCTTTTGGCATCTTCAGGCATTCCAAGTGCACGGATGTACTTGAACTGAAGCTGTCAGTGTCAGTTCAGCTGTCAGTGAAGCTGTGAAGAAAACAAAAAAAAATAGTAAAAAAACTTACGCAATTTTATATAAAGGTTGGGACCGCTTTCGCTCATTGTTAGCATTTCTGCTGACAATGATTGTGTTCAGAACCAGTTGAACTAATTGTGTTCAGTTTGAAGTGTTTTATTATTATCATTGTTTTCTTATTGAACAAAATATTTCGCTATTTTAACTTGAGATGGTGTTAAACGAAAATTGTTATTTCGTTTCAAATTTCGAGATAATTTAGATTGGTTATTCCAAAATAATTTCTTTAGGATGTTTATTTTCAATAAAAAACATTGATCGTTCAACAAATATTGGGACAAGAACAGTGGTCTCTGAAACGTAAAATAATATTTTTAAATATTGAGATTATAGTATCATTGTTTATAAATAATTCAGGGATATTTTAAGATAAGCAGATATTTCTTGAAATAAGGATATTTTTTGTCTTGACCTGCCTGATTACGTGACTTTTTGCATAACGCATGACATTGCTTGACCTAAATTGAGATATACACACAAATCTCATCGCTAACGTATTCTAAAGGCCTAGTTCTTATTTTTGTGTATTTTTAATTTGATTATCTCAAATACTGATGAACAGCAAAATCTTTAAAAAGTACCAATGGATATATTGTATTCTATTCATATTATTGTTATTTAGTATTTTTATTAAAATATCTTCACTTCAGTCTTATCATATGGCGTAACGATTGTGCGTATTTTTACAGATTGTAATTTAGATCTGTATAAAAGGTCTGCACGGGCCGAAATTTTGAAGTTCTACCCGGCCCGAACCCGAGGTTTATTTCAAAACATCTTACCCGAACCCGAAATTTAACCTCCGGAAATAACGCGATATATTTTTGTGTTTTTGTGTACCCAGTTCTAAGCTCCGCCCGTGTCCGAACACAAACCTTCGTACTCATCCCGTAGACTTTACCCGAGCTTGTGCAAACCTTTAATTTGTATAAATAATAACAAAATATTCTAAACAAGATAAATGTTAATTCTTCTTCATTATCTTGATTCTTAAAATAAAATAATCTTTATCGCTTTGTGAATCTATACCCGCTCCCAATGTGAACCATATGCTTCTTTATAGAAGCATTTCAACAAACGCGCGCGCTCCAATCGCACCGTTCTATGACGTCAGTGACATGATTTTAGGAATTCCATACATAATAGTTTACAATGAAGTTATTACTGATATCGGTCTCAAACTCATAGATTGAGGTAATTACTAGATCGCTCGAGAGTGTTCTGAGTGCCAAACAACATTGGACAGTGACACTACTTAATGGTTACAATATGATACTATTTTGTTTTACATTGTTTCTAGGCCCACTACGACAGCAGCTCCTCCGACAACCGCTGCATCAGCAAACGCTGCCGCCCCAAGTGCCGACTGCCTGACTCGCTGTCCAGTGACCCCTGAGTACAATCCCGTGTGTGGAACCAACCGACAGACGTATAACAACATGAGCAGGCTCGAGTGCGCAAGACAATGTGGTTTAGGTGAGTGTCATTTCATTTCTTTAATAACTCTTTACCTTACTTTGATAAGGTTCTAATTGACATGTTTGCCTAAAATGACTTTTTGGTCGGAAAAGCTTGTATTTACCGCATTCTATCATATACACGAATTTCAGAATTATCCATAGTTGAATAATGGAGTAAGCAGAATTCCAGATTTGCACTACATCTCTATACTTTTTTACTCAATTTATATCTCATAATAGTGTCAAGAGCAGTTAGAACCTTTTCATAGTAAGGGGTGGAACTACTACCTGATTTTTTTTCGATTTTGTATTGTTTTTGTCAAAAAAGCGGACAAGAAACTAGCACTGTCACATTCTTCCAATCCATTAAAACTCTATACTTCAACAGTGTACGTTTCATGGTGGCAATACCTGGTGAAACAATACTATTTAATTCTAGATAAATTCAGACTAATGAAAAAGTCTATAATATATATATATATGTAAGTTACTACCAAGATGTATGTAGTTACAAATTTTTATTAATTAATACTCAATTCATTGGACCTCTCTTCCTTTAAATTGAGGATTTTGTCTGAAGTTGCTTGATGGAATTGAAATATTAAATTTGAATCTCTTGAGGTTTGTAATATTATCAATTTTATAAACAAATTTTTCGGTCGCTGAAAATATTGAATTCTTTCAATTGTTGATCTGAAAGAACTTGAGCTGTCAGTTTTAAACATTTGTAACGCTAGAAAAAAGAGGATATCATGAATTGGATTCACCATGGTTTACTCACAATTAAAGTGATCATCCTTTTCAAATTGAAACGATAAAAATGCCCTATAGCACATAAGCTAATACATGTTAGGGGGTGCGTTGATTCACAAGCGAATATCTAAACTACAAAAAAGTATGACATTATTATTATTTTTTATGTTTTTTTTTCAGGTATCACATTCCTTCGTACTGGAACATGCAGACCTCTTCCAGTTGAGGCTGACCAGTAATAAAATGCATCACTTAAATAAACTTAAATCATTCATTTTCATATATTCATTATTTTTTTTATCTGATATTGGATTTTTTATATCAATGATATGTATTATCCTGTGATGATAATAAAAATTTTCATACGAAAAAGTTTTTTCTTAATACAAATATTAATATTTCTCTGTGTGAATCGAACGAAATTTGATCTCTGTTAAGTTTGTTCGAAGAGCCGAAAATAAGTTAAATAATAACAAAGCAAAAAATAAGCATTATTTCACTTGGAAATTTACCAATATAGAATTATTGAAAACATGTTTTGGAATACAGTATAGGATAAGCTTTGAGGTTCAGTTCTGCTCGTTTATAGGATTACCAAATTAATGAAAATATTAATTTAATGAAAGATTAATGATACTTAAAATTATTATTAAAAAGTGGTAGTCAAAAATTTATTAAAAGATATTAATAATAAAAATAATAATACATTTTAGTACTTTTTCCACATAAAATTTATTTGATCAGGACCGGTTTCACTCATGGCGAGCATTCTCAACTGATAAGGAATACAATAATATCACTGTTTTCACATTGACAATGCTTGCCATGAGCGAAAACGGTCCTGATCAAATAAATTTTATGTGGAAAAAGTACTAAAAATGTATTATTATTTTTATTTTAATGCCTTACTACCAAGTATTGACAGTGAACACCTTTAAAGTGATTAAAGATATTAATTGACGTTGAATGAAAATAAAGATTAATCTATCTGAAACACATTTATATTTTAAGTATAAATCGCGAAATTTGTATATCGTTTTAATTTAAATATTGTAAATTTAAATACTTTTAATAATAAATAATTAAAACACATAAGGACATATTACTCTATAGTGTGCTTCATTTATTAAAATAATGCCGTTCCTCCAAGACGTGACAGCTAACACATTAAAAGTTAAAATAGATTTTCATCGAAAATCGTGCAAATTAAACCTTTTTTAATGAAATACATATTGTTATTGTTTTTATTTTCTGAGTGAAAATAACATGCTTATAGAAGCAAGATAAAATTACCAGAGATTTTCTAAATTTAAGTAATATTCAATGTCAACTCAAAATAGAATATTGATAAATAAATATTAAAAAGCTTTGACTGTTGGCACTGATAATATCTAGTTATTATACATAATAGGTTGCAGAATATGGTTCGAGGACATTTATCCTTTCGGATAACTCATGGTAAGCCTACTTGTGTGGGACTGTTGTTTGTTGATCGAAATACGATATTGAATAGGAGATATTTATGAAGAAAAAATATTGTATGCATCATTAAAGTAAACCATTTTTTTTAAACCATGTCCGCTCCCAGTTTGGAGCATATGGACTCCTCACGGAGTTTATCTCAACATATGTTTTTCTACGAGAACTGCTTGCTACTCAGTTGCTCAACCTCTCTTTTCTCTCTTCGAAGAGAGTAGGGATGGAAAGGAATTGAGGACTAGGACAGGACTAGTGATTAGTTAATCGCTGTCACTGCGTCGCTCTTTGGGATCGGAAAGGTGGGAAAAGAGGGGAAAGGATTTTCAACAACACAAACACGCATGCATTTGAACAGATTTATCGACTGAAAAAATCCACTCGTACCGGGAATCAAACCCGGGCGGTCCGGCACGCAAATCAAAGCCGTTGCCACTGCGCCACGGACCGGATCATTTATAGGTAACGGTTTTATCGGAAATTTATTTGTGGATGTTTTCTACACAAAAATTATGGATATTTATTTATGGTTCACGAAGATAAAATGAATTTGATTATTTATTGAACAATGATTCCACAACATATTTAGATTCTTAGTAGAAAAGGGCTTTTCTACATATATTTAATTGTTTATTATATATGATTTGGTTATTTCGTTTCATAAATTTTGAAACTAAAAACTCTACCGGTAAAACCAGGCCAACAGAAAAACTGTGATTTTTATGACAGGAAATTTATGGGATAGGAAACGTGTTAAGAGTTTTAAGCAACAAAAACGCCCATTTACTTCGAACAGAATTGATTTATCGACTACAACCCGGTCCGACGTCACGGAAGCCGACGCCGTTGACCACTGCACCACGGACCGGACAAGATAATGTTAAATGATCTGAATTTACATTGATAATTTTTTTTTTTTAAATTTCTACTCATAATAACAGTGAATAATATTATATATAATAAATATATGTAGAGTTAGACACTCTTAATTTGTTTATATAAAAAAATGATTTAATTCTTAATTGTCCTTACTGACTGAGTTTTGAGAGTGATTAAAAGGAAAACAAACAGGATTTGTGTATGCAGCCGTTGTTCACAGCCGCCTTCCATAACGCTTTGCTATCAAGAATAGAAACGAATTTACTCCTCACTTAGCTGGACCGATACAGAGCTGCACGGGACTGATATTTTAACGTAGATATATGAATATTTTCAAAAATTCATTACATTGATCATCTTCATAACTTTTAATGTAGCATTAGTTATAGCCGGAAAAATATATTTCGTAAGCAAAAATAAATTAAAGTTCATTATATTATAGTATGAAGGTATTTTCAAAGCATAAAGCTGTGAGAGAAGTATTTATTTAATTATTAAGACTTTTGTGAGATTCCCTTCATGACGTTTAAAATGTAAGCGAATTTATTGTATGACAATATTTTCGATGGTTTCGGCGGTAACTTTGTGGAAGTTCATTTTAATATAAATTTAAATAACTTTGATTATTCCACGTATTGTGTAACTAATTGTGACACGTGTTTCGCCTCTTTCAGAGGCATCTTACTATCGCAAAGTTTGCTTAAGTAATACTTATAAGCAAACTTTGCGATAGTAAGTTCGAAGATGCCTCTGAAAGAGGCGAAACACGTGTCACAATTAGTTACACAATACGTGGAATAATCAAAGTTATTTTAAATTTTATATTATTGTATGACAATTACTGTAGGAAACAAAGAAAATAACTGTCTTAATATTTTACTTGCAGAAAACGTTGTCAACTTTAAGCCTCTTGGAGTTTTATTTGTTAAATATTTTCCGATATAACTAGTCTCAATTATTCACGTGTGAGGAAATTTAGAAAATAAAATAAGCTGTTTGAAAATATAAACGCAAAATTACTTTTTCTGTTTGCTTGAGCGTTAAGCTAATTCTGAACAACAAATTAATTTAGCTTCTTAAACTGTATATAATTTTATTTTGTTAAAATGTATTTGATAAATATAGCACACATGGGTAATATGTGCAAAAGGTAAACAAAAGCTTTTTACAGTCTAGAGTTAAGTGGAAAAAGTAAAGGCGTATTTTTATACTTTATTTATAAACTCAAAGGAAAATATAAATATCAATTTTTGATAAATGAATGATTTTATATAAAGGTGAACCAGGACTTATTTTATTTTACGGTAAGATAGAACTAGGACGAAGGCGTAAGCCGAAATAGCTATCAACAAATATATAAAATAATTTATGTAGAACTAAAATACATTGTTATTTTTCTTACCGTATTATAATGGAGTTCTACCAAGTAAATGCCTACTCAATCAACTTATTTTATTTATGGCACCTGGATGATGATAGTGACAATCAATATTCCCTTTAAGCTGAGAGGCTAGCTGCATGAAAAATTCAATGCCTGAGCATGCCAATCCAATAAATGCGCAGCAATATTTTTAATCATCAAGCAAATTCTGATGAAATGCTACATTAAGAGGCCAGATGTCCCACATTGGGAGTAGATATGGATTAAAAAATAAATGTTAGCAACGGGTTAAATTAATTTATGAACTTCTATTATGTGGATCTTTAAAATATTTAAGCTATATTTATTAATCAGGTCGTTTAATTCTAGCTGTACCCTGCGCGCGTTGCTACGCCAGCAACTAAAATAAAATTGAAGGAAAGACATTACACAATTATTCAAATTATTGTTTGGGGGGAGGGGGGTTTTTTGGCGGGGTGGGGTTTGGGGGGAGTATGGGGGGGGGTATGCCAGAAACCTTCGAAGAATTGAACTCGAAAAATTTGTAAAGTTTAAAAAAAAAATTTGGGGGGAGAGGTTGGGGGATGGTTGGGGCGAGGGGTTGGTAGGCCAGAAACCATTGCGAGAGTGTACTCAATAAATTTGTAAAGTTTCACATCGATCGGTTGAGCGGTTTAGTAGTCCATAGCGGACATACATACAGACATTCATTTTTATATATATAGATAGTGCGTGACAACTAAGGACGAGTGTGCGGGAGTAATGAAACTGCCGTGCGGCCACGCACACGCTCAGCTTAGAGAGCACAATGGCGACAATACAATGGAAAATTTAGGATTTTATTTCCATATGTGCTGCTAATGAAATCTTAATACATGAAAAAGGTAGTTTATCCATTTGATTAATATACGATTGCCTGAACATGATTGATTTTCATATATTCATCCAGATTGAAGTAATAACAATTAAACTTAGTTACTTACATTAATCTTTATATTATATATAAGCAATACTTATAATTTACTACGCGTTAGTATAAGCTCATTCGTGCACTTGAAATGTCTTAAGATGTCGAAAGGCGAAACCCGGTTCGTTAGTTATAAAGCTTAAATAAAAAAGATTTATTGATTGAGTTGGCATTTACTTGGTAGAACTCCACTATAATACAGCGAGAAAAATAACAATGTATTTTAATTCTACAGAAATTATTTTATATATTTGTTGATAGCTATTTCGGCTTACGCCCTCGTCAGAACTGTAAAGGATTTACTGTATATAAATATGCAGTCTTGTTTGCATTTTAAAATTTTTCAATTGTCACTGCTACTTTCCAACTCAAATGCACTGGATGATAGTGATCTAAATATTTTCCAACTTCCACATGTGATATATATTTCAATATTAATATTGTGTTTGAGTCTTAGACCGGAAGAGGTTTTTGAAGCAGTTTCATGAACCAATTTAGCGACACATTTAATGTGACAAATCTTGTGGGCGTTAAAAAAGATTCTCGATTACAGAACCATCTGTGGACAATTTGTCAAAGCGAGGCGTAAATGTAGTAAGCTCAAGAAATAAACCGTTATTTTTTGATCAAATTTTAAATGGCCGGAGACTGTCGTAACTTTTTATACTTGATAAAATAGTACTTTGGTATTCTGGAGCATCAAAATCTGTGTAAGGTGTGAAGATATCTAGAAATAAACAAACACTTGTTTTTTTTAAGTCATTGATGCCATAATTGCGCTCTTCCCAGAATATTTATGTATTTATTTATTTATATATATAAATATATATAAATTAATCGTTATTATAAATTTATTGCATTTGCAATGCGAAGAAAGATTAAAACACTGTATTCAGAAAAGAGAGAAGTAAATAAAATTATATTGAAAATTGGCAAAGACGTCAACCGAGTGAGTTTCGACAAAATCAATTATCTTATATATAGTAATCAATGTATGTTTGTTTGTCCGTATTTTATGCGTTGCCGTACCGTTCATCCGATTGCCGTTAAACTTTTTCAACTTATTGGTTGCACTTGCGCGAAGTTACCGATAAATTTTATTTATCGGTAATCTCGCAGTCGTGCATCTTCATCTTCCTGCTCCTTGATTGTCTTCAATTTTACCAATTTCTTCAAAAAATCTGATATAGCCGAAGCACTGTATCCCACACATTTCGAAATTTCATTAATTGAAATGTTTAGGTCAGCGAAAGCCAAAATATTCGATTTTGCCCTGAAAGTCATACGCGTTGGATTATTCATTTTTTAAAATTGTATTCACGCAACTGTGATTCTCACAAAACTGGTGAAATATAAAGAAAAGAAACTTGTAACAGTCAAAGTAAAATCAACGTACAGTTGGGTTTTTTATAAACCAATCAATGTTTAATCATATTTTATGCCCTGCCATACCGTTCATGTTGATAAATTATTGTTGCACTTGCGCAAAGGTTAAAGGTATAGTACAATCATCTTTTAGAGGGTGGCGCGTGTGTCGTACCATAGTCAGTCGGAAAAAGACAAGCAGCAAACGTCAAACGGCAAATGTCATCGATACCGATCAATGTTAGTGAAATTAAATCGAAATTATATTAACACTTTCTTTCTTTGAATGGCGCTGCAACGCTTGCCAGTAAAACATAAAAGATAGGACTCACTCACGTCAATGTGAAATATATTGAAAAACGAAGCAATAGCGCTTAAAATCGTTTAAGTTCTTTCTATTGGCAGATTGGTTCTACATTTGTATGAACAAACAATTCGTGTTCAAGATTCATCAAAAAATTATCAGGATCATTCAATTTAATATTCTAAAGAATTGTGGAATTATCATTTTGCCATCAGATAAGCTGAAAGGAATATAGGGGAAATACATTTTTCTCGAGCATGCAAACTACGAAACACGAGCATGCCTAAGAGAAAATCGGTTGGATAAAGCCATAATCTTGTGTCTAAAAATATGCTTGATTTGAGAAGTGTGGTAAAAATGAAAGATTTTATTAAAGATCTGCCATAACACATAGCATTAGCAAATCTTTACGTGTATTTCAGAGGCAATATCACTTTACTTCAATGCAATAAGCTATTCGTCGAATGAAGCGTTTAATACAAAGCTGAGATTCTATTTATGGGTATAAATCTGACCCTAATAATTGTGGTTCAGTGAAAATTGTTGGGGCTTTGCAATTCCAATAATACAAGCATCTCCTTTTGGGGATATTGAACATTGGTGGATTATTCAAATCAGGGTCTCGCCTTATTGAGTTGTAGTTTACTGTAAGGGCAAGAAATACAGCACGTTTTGAGCCACAAGTCTTGGAAACTCTAAGCTAGTATCTAATCTCCTGAATAACTCTTGAAAGGATTTCAGCCTATGCGTAAAAGCTATAATTGGCAGAGAGAATACATAATTTTGCAATGAGTCAGAATGCATGGAATGTATCGAAAGCAGTTGAATAATTATTTATTGTACGGTTCCTTTTATGGTATTGGGATTAAATAATGTCATAATCGAAATATCAATGTAGTAGAAAAGTTATTTATAATCTAAATTAATTAATGTGTAATGAGACTTATTTTAAGAAAACTCGATTTGAAATAACACACTCAACTAAAAAGAACGAGTCCTATATTTTTACAAGAATTATTTCTTATAACACAATTACCAGAAATGCTAATGGCCCATGTCACAGCCACAATCGGCTGCTCGTGCGTAAGCCATTTAAGTTCGCACTGATCTCGACTTACTACTGTGTGAGTGACAGGCGGGACAAAAATATATTACAATCTTGTATATTCCCGTCCCTCTCTCAATGACCAGTGAGTTAAAAATAAACAATAGTCAGTTGATAGTTAGGGAGCAAGCCCGGCTTTTTGCGCCGAATATTCTTTCACAATTTATTTGTTGCGCGCTTTTTTAAATATATATTATGAATAATATAATTTAGAATTTCGACTGAAGGTTCTTGATGGAATTTAATCTAAAATTTGAATCGTTTTAATTTTGTATGTTTGCAAATTTTTTTTTTTTTAACTACCTGAGTTTCAGGTTATAAATAATATGTGGTGCAATTTACTTATTGAGTCTTCACTATTGTCTTTTTTACATGTTTATTTCTTCAAAAATGTTGTCGTTTTTTATACAATAAAACGGTTAAATTGAATTCAGGGATTGTTTATATACCGTGTATAAAAAGAGTAGATTCATATTCATTGCCAACAAAACATACATATTGTTAAGCAAGCAGTTGCACAAATAAATGAACACAAATTAAAAAATATTTTAAAATATATCAACGAATATTTAGGGTCACCCTTATAATATAACGTTCAAATGTTTTACTTGCTCTTCTGCTGAGCCATAAAGGGGTATTGCTGTCTTTTATCTTAAAGCTTACATGTCTATTAAAGGCTTGACCTATTCCAGTTCACGCCACTTACATCAGGTACATTCATATACGTAACACGTATTCTGAATCGCGAAATGTTTCAGGATAAAGCAAATTCAATTTCGACGTTTTCTCATGAATTTTAAAAGCTTTGCGACAAATTTATTTGAAATTATACCCGGGAATTTCACTGCACAGTTCTGGAATATACTGCAGCTCTATAAATCAGCCGCCTTTTTTATTTTTGTGATATTTAGTTCGAAGCCTGTAAAGTGCTGTTGTGAAAATCACGAGATGGAATTTTACTCCTTGCTCTGCAGTATTTTCAATGTTTATATATTTTCACTCGGAAATTTTTTAAGTCTTATATTGAGCCACAAACTAACACTATATTATTGTACATATATCACATAAACAGTTGATACAATATATTATTTTGTACTAATATGCAACACTTGAAATGTTTAATTTTGTACTTTTAATTATATACAAACTATTTACTTATTTACAGTTAAGTTTAATTCGTAGAGTTGAAATGTCCCAAGATACTGAAAGACGAAACCCTGGTCATCAATGAAGAAACTTATGGAAAAATACAATATTCTGACGATTTCAATTTTATATTTAAATTCCATAAAGCACCTTCAGTCTAAATCCTGTAATATACTGTTTTTATGAATTGGACTGCTGTAGTTATTGAACACTTCAACCATGCAAAATAAAGAATTGATTTGAATTCACGTTAGCGTCAAGCAGACGAATGTATCTAGGATCTAGTATACCAACGAGAATTCTAAGCAATTCTTTATTTTGTATGGTGAAGTGTTCAATAACTATAGCTGTCCAATTCACTATAGCAGTCCCCCTATATATTATTGAATCACTTCTTCTCCCAACTTGGTGTGAATTTTATACGAGGTATAGAACAACCATTCATCCTAACAGATTCTCTTTTAAGGATAATGTATGGATATTGAAACATAATTGAGGCAAACTAGTTCTCGCTTCGTTTCATTTTAAGGATCAAACTAGCAAGAGGTAGCTAAAAAATCACATATGTTATGATTATTGTTTTCACCAACTTTATCTTATTTATTGATTGAGTTATAATAATTACATTATAATACGTTGAGACGACCTCGATCTCGGCTCTCTAGTTAAATGAGAGAGAGCCTCCGGTCCGATACTCGGGAAGAGGAGTTTAGGAATCGGAGTATGAGAAACAGGATGCTTTTTAATAAAACACGATCTCAAAGCGTTAAATAGTACGATTAGCAAACACAATTTATTTAATTCAATGTTAAACACACACAGATTTTACACACGTTATATTAAACAATACACTGAATTTAAATAAAAAGGCAAAACACAACTATTACAATTACGAAGGAGATATCAAAAATTTAGCTAAGAATTTATTTTAAGGGGGAGGATTAGGAGCTTGAAGGCTGCTTTCCGTGGTTTACGTCTGGGAAGTTACTTGACCAAACCCGTAAGCCTTATCCGGATCTTAAGGGTTCAATCAAGGTTCGCTAATTTCTCACTGATTTATTACTTGAAAAAGCCTTTCTTATAATCTCATTATCACCCGTGCTAAGCGGGTGTTGCCCAACTTATTGTCATCTTAACGGAACAAAACCGTTAAAAACCGTTAAAGATGCGGCCGATGATCCATTTTTTATGTTCCATCGAACTCTGCGTGAAATACCACGTAACTCATGCACTCAAGGCGTTAAAGAGTCAGAAACATTTAGAGCGAGGCGGTGGCCTCTGCACCAACTTGGAGACGTCGCGCCTAACTGTCTTTTTTACAAAATTTGAAAATAACCTATATTGAATCGCTATAGATTTCAATATGGAGTATTATTTGATTGAATTTACCTCCTGATATCAACTTAAACTCATAGACTGAGGTGATTAATAGATCTTTATCCAGTATTTGATTTGATTCACTATGTATAAGCTGATGCAGTTGGCTTTGAAAAAATACTTATTCAATCGTGATCGAGGTTTCTCGATACGTTTATAGCCGTTATTGCCAAACGGCGTTTTGTGGAATGAAACTTCAAACCTATATCATGTTTTATGACACTATTCCGCGAAATAGGACCAAAAACTGTTTTCAATTAATTAATATGAATTCGATAAACAGCAAAGCTATGTCCGTTTGTTTTGTTCTACAAAAAGCTTAGTATTGATGAAATTTCGTACAAGAAGAGAGCTTAAAACAAAAAAAAAATGTAAAAACTTGGACAGTAAATTACACGTTACACAGATTTGCACTGAATAGATTGTTAGCTTTTTTTTTCCAATACCAAGTTTGTAATAAAGTTTATTTTGAAAGAAACGGTGGCAATACGTTTTGGTAAAAAAAATGAAAAATTTCTTATATTCCGAGAATTTATTGATTTAGATCAGGATTGGTTTTGCTCTTCGCGATTTTTTAAAAAAATAATTATTTATTTTTTTATAAAAAATATTTAGCATTACAGCTTGCGCCAATGCGCCAAATATTCTGAGTTGTGAAAGTCACACGAGATTAACTCGATGGTAAATAATGTATCAGTTGTAAATAACATAACACCCAGCCCAAGATCTTTTTTCAATTGAAAAAATCTGACCTTGCCGGGGATTGAACCCGGGCCCCCCGATTGCTAGGACAAAGCTCTTGCCACTAGACCACAGGGACCGACGGCGATGATTGAGTTATCAAATTATTCCCTAGCACCATCGATGTGATTTGAATCTTTTTAGGGTGTTCACTGTCAATAGTGGAATGGCATTATATTAAAAATAATCACTCATGCTTAGTACTTATTCCACATAAGATGTATTATGATCAGGACCAGTATTCAGGATTGTCAGTTGATAATGCTTATGATATGCAAAACCGGCCCTGATCATAAAAATCTTATAATGAATAAGAACTAAAAATGTGTTATTATTTGTGCGAATTGAAACGTTTAAATATGTAAGCGTTAGCATAAGAGTTCACCCATGCACGCGGATGACTGATGATGCCGAAAAAAAAACCGGATGAAACGTAAAAAAAAAATGATTCAAATTTGAGCTAATATTCCATCATTCGAAATAAGTCAAAATCCTAAATTGTATACTATCATTTTTTTTTATTATGTAAAATTGATTCATTCTTTTCATATCACCTATTATGATTTAAAGTGCAGATTTTTTTTAGGCTTTAAGTACCAAGTATATGTAGATAAAAGCCTTCGCCTATTTCAAACTGTCGATTTAACGCCGAATTAAATTTTACTACACAAGTTTTGAAGCTTTCCGATGCCAGGAAGTTGATGAGGCTTTATTTAGACCCAATTAGAGCTTAATACAGTTAATCTCTAATCTCCCTGTGACCGCTGTATACATTTAGGAAAAGTTTCTACAGTGGTTAGGTAATTAACGACTTTCAGTAATGTGCTAAACTTACCGTTGCGGCCCATTGCTTCTCGAGCAACCCAGAACATGGAAAACTCTGAAAACTTTTTCGGGGAATCTTTCCACCGAGGTGTTACGTCTATCTTGCCATGGTCTGGTGAACTCGATGTCTATAAGACAATTATTTACGATCCCTTATATGGAAAAGTTTAGTTTTTAACACAAATAGTAACGGCTACATCGTGAATTATGATAAAATGTAAGATGTCACCTTTAAGTTTTTCACTGTAAATCTTATATATAAAACCGAAACGGCGTATGTGTGTCTGTGGGTCTGTTATTCCCTTTTGCATTGTTGGTCATTAAGTTGTCATAAAAACGAATATGAAAGAAAATATGTTTGAATTTTTATCGGCGAAGACATTTAGTCAAAATGTAATAAAATAGTCTTCTACTGAACTTTTCCCGGCTTTTATTAATATAATAATGTTTATTATTTAAGTGAAGGTATTATTTGACATTTCTTTGACAGCAAATTAGATTTTTTCCTTGAATTTAATTAATGGGCGAGAATGGGGCTGTCAATATATGAAAGGGGCTGTGAATGTCAATGCCAGTCTAAAATGTTCATTTTAATTCCATTTTAATTGACCTAGACTTTTTAATTTTGAAAAAAGATGTTTCAACTTGGCCCGTCTGAATTTACGCGCCGAGGTGAACATAACCCCAAACTGGTCCGAGTGAAGCCGGGTGGCAATACTAGTACTTATATAAATATAAATAAAATATTTTTAGTTCTTGTTAATTGTTATTCTTACTTTATTGATTTTTGATGTAGAAGCTTGTATTGTTTAGACGTCTTTGACATTTTTCGTTTTAATTTTGTACTATTCCATGAGTTTTTTTAGCTTACGTTTACGGATTTGGCCTTTTGGCATCTTCATGCATTTTAAGTGCGTGAATCACATACACACAATACAGAGATTTGAAAAATAGTAAGCTTATCTTTTTTTTAATTGAAGATTTTGACATAAGGTGCTTGATGGTATTTCAATATCAATATAAAAAGGTATAATTGAAAATAGTTTTTACGATACTGCATTTAAGAAAATACCTGATAATTATAATTTACCCCCACAATTGCTTAACAAATTCATTGATACTCATTAACATCTAAATACTTGCTAATTCATATAGATTGCGTCAGTAACAATAATACTTTGAGATTGATTTTTATTTATAAATATATGCGAAATAAACTATGTAATTACTTCGCGTCAGTAAAAGTTAATTCGTGCACTTGAAATGCATGAAGATGCCGAAAGGCGAAACCCGGGTTGTTAGCGACCAAAATCGTTCAGAATTAATATAACAAAAATATGTTTCTTACTGAGCAAGTAAATTATTTTCGGAAAAAAATTGTAATATTTATGAAGCATAACTGATAAAACGAGAATAATATAATCTATATATATAAAAATGAATGTTTGTCTGTCTGTATATCCGCTATGGACTACTAAGCCGCTCGAGCGATCGATGTGAAACTTTACAAATTTATTGAGTACACTCCCGCAATGGTTTTTGGCCTACCAACCCCTCCCCCCAACCACCCCCCAACCTCCGCCCCCCAATTATTTTTTTAAACTTTTGGAATTTTTCGAGTTCACTCCTTCGAAGGTTTCTGGCATACCCCCCATACGCCCCCCAAACCCCACCCCGCCAAACAACCCCCTTCCCCCAAAAATCGATTTTATACAAATTTCTCGAGTACACTTCCGCGAAACTTTCTGGCGTACACTCAAATTGACTCAAATTGAATTGAATATTTGTGTAATGTCTTTCCTTCAAATTTATTATAGTTGCTGGCGTAGCAACGCGCGCAGGGTACAGCTAGTAAATAATAAAAAACAGTTGTCTCAATTCTCAGCTTTAAATTTCGAAAACATAATTACTCAAGTATATTTGAAAGGTTTCTAAGGTAACTTCTTTTATATAATATGTATTTATTTTCTTTTTGACACCGCCGAGTTATTTAACACGATATTCATATGATGAAGCTCGAAAACCCCAAGGCAAGAATAATCCTATTATATTTTTTTATATCAAAAATTGTCTTTTCTTTAAAATGAAAATCTTTTTAATACTCGCTAAAAAAATGAATACAGAATGTTAGAATTATGGAACAAATCGAAATGAATGAGAAGATTTTTTTTTGATTTTGACTAAATGTGCTTGATAGTAATGTATATGTTACAGTGAAACTGTATTTTCAGTGAAACTGTATTTTCAGTGAAAATATATTCTTCTCCAAGCGGTCATTGAAATTAAATTTGACCACCCTATCTTCAGCCCTATGTTTGTCTGTGTTTTTCTTTGGTTCTCTTTTGATGAATGGGACTATTTGCTGATTTTGTTTCATTGAAGCAAACCAAAAGTTTATGCCGGCAAATCATCGACTTGGGCCAATAATTTCAATGATCGTGACCCGTGAAATCATGTTGTCATACAAATCTATTACTTGATACATTTTCACTGAGAATACAGTTTAACTGTAGCATATACAACTCAAACTTTTTTCTACTTATATTTTTTAATGTCTGTCCGCAGTTAAGAGATCTAAACATCTAGATATTTTGTATCCGTATTATTTCTATGGAAAGGCACATACATCGCCAATCATTTACTTCATAACATCAATTTTCTTTGCACAATAAAAAGTCGTTATAGAAAGAGACACTATCACACAACTGGCTTCCTTTTAATCATGATACCTTTTCCATAACCTTTGAAAATTACAGGTTCGGCGTCTGGCTTTTAATTAAAACTAGATGAAAGCCGACTGTTGAAGTATATACTCCATTTTGAGTGAATTATTATACTTTGATGCTAGTGCGTGATACGTATATATGTATGAATCCATTACCTTGCTAAAAATGGTACTATTTTTAACAATCACTTATCGAAAGACCTTTATTTTAAAACGACACGACTAGATATATTTAAATATTTATAGTCTATTCAATTTGATGGTTTCAAGTGGATTTACGAAAAAATGCGATGTATTGGTTCTAAGTCATTAAAAAACAGTAAGACAATATTACTAGTAACTTTGTTTATTCCACGTATTGTGTAACAACTGTGACACGTGTTTCGTCTCTTAAAGAAGTGTTTTCAGACTATTGCAAAGCTATTTAAGTAATTGATTTTAATATTCTTATAATGTAAACTAAAAAATGTTTAGAGAACTTTTCCTTTTGGAGCATGGAGAACACAGTAGAACAAATAATTAATTAATATGTTGCATTTTGAAGGGTACATTTCACAAGAAATCCATTTGACAGTGGGGGAATCCTGTCATTATTCAAATATTATTTAATAATGATTTATCCCTGTTGATTTCTAAAAAGAATGATGATGTTCTTTGAAGTGACGAAACACATGTCACTTTTTCTTACACAATAAGTGGAAAAAAAATATTTTTAGTTTTATATAAAAATACACTTTCACAAAGCTACCACCGAATTAATCGAATAAAAAACGGTTTGATTTAAAGAAAGCTTTTACGTTTTCGATATGATTGAGATATTTTGTAAGAACACGAAAGCCCCAAAAAGCTTGTTCCAAACATATCTGTGAACATGAAAATTTCCGAAAGTGCTGAAACTGAAAACTTTTTTTTATTGAAAGATGCAAGATTTTTTATTGGTCCCAAAACTTTTCGAACATCATTCGACTATGTTCGGTCACCCATTCAAACACTATTCAATAAAGTGCTGTAGGTTTGCACAGTCATGAAAAACATATTGGACGAAAAAAGGTCACTTCTTTAGCGGATTGGAGAAAGATGAGGAATTTGTACCGTTGGCAAAATTTAGTGTGGTATATATTTCACGCGAGTGTTGATATTTTTTTTTTTTTTTCCAATATCCGCTCCCTATTCGGAGCATATGGCCGCCACACGGTGCCTCCAAGAATCTCTGTCTCCCGCCAACCTCCTCGCATCTTCCCAGGTCATCCCGGCGTCCCTTAGCTCCCCTGAGTACATCCTATGGATGGTCATCAGAGGCCTTCCGCGGCGTCGGGATCCATCAGGTTGATAGAAGAGGCAGGCAGGATTCAGGCTCCCCTGGGGCATCCACAGCACATGTCCAAGCCAGGTTCATCGTCGCCTTGCTATATATGTAGTATTTAAAATTTTTCAGCAGTCAAGTAAAAAAAGAAAATAGATACATCGGAAATACCTACATATATCTGGTAGCTGTGAAGATAATATATTAAAAATAAGATATTAAAAATTTAGTTTCAGGAAATATGTCAGTTGATAATACTCGCTATAAGCGAAACCGGTCCTGATCTTGTAAATTTAATATGGAATAATTTACTAAAAATGTTTAATATTTTTATTATGATGCCATTCCACCGAGTATAGACAGTGAACACCTTTAAAGTGATTAGTAATTAGGTGTCATTTGTGCAGTGGTTAACTTCGTTGGCTTCCATGATGGACCTCACGGACTCAAGTGCGGATGAGTAACATTTTTATCATTCAAGAATATTTTTGTCGGATTTCGTAGAAAAAAAAAATTAAGATAACTCTATTAAAGAAGTCACATGCTCCATATTGTGAGCGGAAATGGATTTAATAAAAGATAAATACAATTGTAAATAAATTTAATTGATGTAAATAACTATTTAAATACAGTACGATATACGACAAATTAAACGTTTTAGTGAAATTATTAGTGAAACGTGTATTCATTCTGTAAATGATATTATCATGCCAAATAAGTCGTTACAATTCTTTAATTTAGCCGATTATATTAATCCTAATTGAACATTTACAAGAAAACATGAGGCAGTAAATTTCAATATAGAAAAAAGTGAGTAAAATAGACACCCTCGGATGCATTACATATAATTATTAATTCATTTTTTAAATGCATTAAAAAAAATGTGATGTAGACTGTAGAGGTTAAACTAAAGAATTAAATTTATACTGTCCACAAAAATGCAAACTATAGTAAAATTAAATACATTTCTCCTCAAAACGGCATCTCTATAATGAAACCCAATTTGATTAACAAAATAATGTAACGATAAAACTAAAACATTTTGTAGAAGATATATAAGAAAAAAATATATTTGCATAATTCATCTCTTATGATTTCTCACTACGCCTTAGGCATATAAAGATGGAAAAAGATCAATTCGAAAAAAATATTTTTGTGTACCGATATTGTAGTCGTAAGTGAATTTAAAAATCGAATGGAAACTTTTCGTTGAGTATTTTTGGCCTTTTCAAAAATAATATCTTTAGCATCTCATATAAAAAATAAAGCTTTTAAGAGGTTCATACATCGCATCACTAAATAATTATTGAATACTTATTTACTTTGAATTGGTTGCCGCTTTCAACTTCCATTCATTGAATTTACATCGACATATGAATTTGTGTGTAAAAGTACCAATTTTTATGATTGTTCTGTGTCTTTCTTCCTATTCAGTCTAAATATTCTACATGGTCTTGAAAACAATGCAAGAATATTGAACCTGACCCTTTTTTTTGAATTATTTTAAACTAGTTCTCATTGAAATATTAGTTGTCTGTATAAAACATTTTTTATAATATTCATTGAATTTATATTAGCGTGAATCATTTTTCGTGGCCGGTCCGTGATGAAGTGGTCAACTCGAGCCCCCGGGCTTGAGCTCCTGTACGAGAAGATCTTTTCAGCTGATAAATTGATTCTGTTTGAAGGGTATTTGTGCTGAAAATCCCTTCCCACCTTTGCTATCCCAAAATTAAATGCAGCGACTGGGATTAGCTAACCACTTGTCCCGTCCTAGGCTTCGTATCCTTTCAATCCCTGCTCTCTTCGAAAAAGAGAGATTGACCAACTGAGTAACATGCAGTTCTGGTAAAAAAACATGTTGAAGTAAATTACGTGAGGTGTCCATATGCTCAAAGTTATAAGTGGAAAAAAAATGATGCATGAAACTAGCTTGTAAATGATGTATTTTTACCATTAATCAGTTAGCTCTTTACACTATTGAAATGGCATAAACTATTTTCACATTTTAAACTAAAAAGTTTTGGAACAAAAAATAACGGCCAAATGATGTTTTTTGATACACAGTTTGGTTAAATTTTTTTTGCATCTTTTATATAATAATCTAGTACAATTTGTGTACGTATCCAATTTAAACTGTTATTTAAACAACGTTACCTTGCAGAATACACTTTACTTCATGTTTTCTGTGCATTATTCAAATTAAATTGTGCAAAGCTGCAACGAAGTACTGGCTATATGTATCTTGGTAGCAAAGCAATTTCCAAGCATAACTATTAGACAAAAGAACCTCTGAAAAGTTATCAGCAAAATATGTTACGTATTTTCTTTAAGATGTATTGAGAATTGCATATTAAGTTTAAAATAAACTGAAAGAGCTTATCAATGAAATGAAAAATGTCCCATGCACAGTTTCATTACCGTGGAATTAATCTTCAGTCCTGTATACAAGTAAATATTTTTATCTTTTTTGGTCACCGGGACACAGAAGAGTAAATCCTGTTTGTTTATCTTTACAAGCTCATTAAAATTTTGACCTCTAGTGCTTAAAGTTCAGCCTAATACACAGTTACCTAGTTCAAAAAGAATAATGTTGGAAGGAACAGTATGAAAGTAACTGCAATAAATATAGTAGTCATTTAAAAAGAGGCCCGATATTATTAAAGGGAAAAAATCACCTTTGCGAAATGTTTACCAATATGAATTCATACAAAATTTGAATCCTTTGAATTTTGATCATAACCATTAGATCTGTCACTGTCGCCCTTTGACACTTACAAGAATTTCATTTACACAGATGTGCTTCAACTGACGCGTAATATTGATTATGTAATATATTAGAATACAAGTAATACCTAACACAAAGTTAATAGTAATTCATGGAAATTTGGATTAATTTACTAAAGGTTTGATTTTAATTAATTTTGTAAATAGAATTCCATCTAGTACCTTCAAACAAAATCGTAAACTTGAGAAGACTACGAAATATACATTTTAAAAAAGCTGGCCAAATATATTTGGTCAACACATTTTTTTACTGTACTTACGGCTCACAGAAGTTTTCTGAAAATAATATATTTTCAATGAAAAGGTAAAAGGTCTATTCAAAAAGCATTTTATTCAGTATTCTACAAAGGCATTCATCGCAAGATTTCATTCATCAATTTGTTTCATCGGATTAAGAAAGAGCTAATAGTAGCCTAACTGCACAAGAAGAAAAACAACATGACAAACATTGATAAAGCAAACCAATCGTTGGGGTCTTTATTATCTCTATTATCTTTAAAAAAAAATGATTTCCTATAGCAAACAATTCTGTTTACTTTCTTTTAGATTATAAACTTTAAATGGCTTGATATCTAAGTAATGAAGTTTAAAAATTTAACCACCTTTTTGTAATGTAGTAAAATTGTCTAATTACGAAAAAAACCCAATTCTGAAACGCTTCGAAATAAATTTTCGTGAACGCCTTTTAAAAAATTATGAAGAGTAATATTTCCCAAGCTGTTGATAACGATTTATCATCATCAAAAGCCACCCCGTGGCAAAGGTTTCCACGCGTTTTCAAGACTTCTTAGTATTTTTTTTGCTGGGGGTGGTAATTTTGTTATAAACGTTTTGGCGAAATTTCTTGAAAGCTCTTTGCAAAATATCACCTTTTATAATCCCACAAAGATAATACTGTTATTTTATCAAAGCCAGTACGCATTTCGTCCTCTCAATTTGAAGTATTTATGAATATTGTTTTTTCTTTTAACTTTGAAATAGTTTATCGAGAAGATGAGAAAAAAAGTTATATGTACTTTTTATATCTGGATTCAGTTGAATACTTATTAATTATTTACTATCACTCGTGATTTTAAGTGTCGCAAATCTTTTTAATTAATACAAAACAGTAACAAGACATAATACAATAAACCAGAATATAACGACAAACAAATAGTCAATAATCACTTTTAAGGTGTTCACTGTCAATACTTGGTGGAAAGGCATTATAATAAATATAATAATACATTTTAGAACTTTTTCCACATAAATTTATTTGATCAAGACCGGTTTCGCTCATGGCGAGCATTGTCAACTGATCGCCATAAAGAAACTGGTCCTGATCAAATAAATTTTATGTAGAAAAAGTACTAAAAATGTATTATTATTTTTATTAAAATAGTCAATAGTTTAAAGAAGTCTGTTGTTGACATTTTTATCATACCACAGCTGCAAAAGTTTTCATTTGGACTGGCGAATGAATTGGTGTACCCTGAGTCACATCAAAAGCTCATATATTTCTGCTATTTTTAATTTATTCATGGAAAATTCATTAGCTTTCCAGATAAATCTGTCAATTTGGATCAGTAGCTTACTTGAGGCAGGCCTTAACTTGAAAGATTCAGATACTGCGAATAACGGATTGTATTATTTATTTGTTTGATGTTGAAGACGTTATATAGGTATAAAAACATTGTTTGTCATAAAGCTCATTTCAAGGACAAATGCGTATTCAAACAATACTTTATTTAATTTAATTAAATTATTTTATAATCATTCCGTGAACTGATAATATTAAAAATATTAAGAGATTAAATTCATCGTTAATTGTGAAATTTTTAATTACATTAGACAAATGTAAAATAATAACAGCTTTGAAACATATTTTAGACAGCACAGTAAATTATACAAAAGAACATTAAGGTTTCATTGAGAAATAAAACACTTTATGTTGGTAGTTTCTTCTCCTTATAAAATATTAACAACACAACAGCCTTTTAAAATGTTTAGTTGATAGTATTAATTAGGTAAAAGCACAGATGGCTTTGGGGAAACTAAAGAGGGTTAAGACGGTTCCCACGCTGCGTGACGGTCGATTATAATACATTATTAACTCAGGCTTTCACAAAAGCACACTTACTCAGCTTAATATTATGTAAAAATGACACTTAACTGTTCTATTTTTATGGGACTTAATTTATTTGTATGTTTAAATAATATTCTTACACGGTTTTACAATCTCATTTCACGAAGATTTTTTTAATGAACATTAACAATAGAAACTATTTATTTTATTTCCTTTCCAGGAATCATTATAAAGACTTCTAATAATTTAATAATTCCTCTCTTGCAAACTGATCATTATAAAAAATACTTATAATAATAATTTTAAATCCTTATCAAGTATAAGATACATATTAATATTCATGGATATTTGAAGATTTTATTGGAAAACAATTATTTGATCGCTCACTACAATAAATTCAAAAACGGTTTGTCAATAAATTGATCACTGGGTATTTATTATCTGTCAGTAAAAAAAACGGTCGTTTGTTTATTTTTTGTCAGCTTCATCCTAAATTTAGTTATGACGGCGTTATACAACTTAGTAACCGTTTAATTTTTATACTTATATGTTTCAATGAGTATTTATGATTAATACTTACCATCTTGATATACAAACAGTGACAATTTATTTCATTTACTGTTCTACAAAAATCTTTAAACTTAAAATGCAAATTATCTAGTCGCTTAGAAGTGGTGATGCTTTTTTATGTCATACTAGTGGAGCTATATTTATTTTATAAGATGTTGTGTAACAAGATCTGAATTTAATTTAATCACCCAGCCATTTTGATTCTGAAAAGTGTATTTCGAATGCCGAATATTTGTGTGCCAATGTTTTTTTTTTTATAAATAATTACTATAATGCAATACATGCATGAGAATTAACTGACCAGATAGAAATATTAAGAGTATATTATTTTACTTAGGCTTTTCACTTATGCTTTATGCTTTACGATAAAAAAGGATCACTTTGGTATATATAGTAACGATTATGTCTCTAATATTCCAATCATTCTAAATTTTTATATCATGTAACTGGTAGGACATAAATATAATACTTTACCTTAAAGATAAAACAAGTTCAAATACAAACAACATTCTTTGTAAATAAAATATCATCGGTCAGTTTGAGTATCGAGTCACTTGTTTATTCCTCACTTGACATCAATATTTAAATCAGAGCTTTCATTATGATAAACTTCCTACATTTCAAACATTGGATGTCATAGGAAAATCTTTGCTTAGGGCATTGGACTAAATATCTATTTTCGTTTGAGGGTATTACCGACAACTTTAATGTTAAATTCATGTTCAGAAGAAGTTACATTATGTATTTGATCAGATAAGTATCAAGTTATCAGAAAATACGCACGTAAGTTAGGTATTATAGTTGCATAATATACATCCATATGTTTAATATTATATTAAGTGCTTTTTGGAAGCAAACTGTTGAAACTAAACGTATAAAGTTTGTTGGTTATGGAAAACTTTCTTATAATTGGTTTTAGAAGTTGGGCGGCAGCATTATTGGACTGTGAGATGGAAAATGAGTTACATATTATGCTGAGCATTTGACAATCTACTTAGCCTGTAGACTAGTGGTAAACGTAGTTATCGTCAGTTGCAGTGTTCGTGGGTTGGAATTAGAGACTCAAATTCAAGTAACGAGGACTCTATACTCGAGTATACTCGTCCACTTTTCAAGAACTCGATACTCGAGTAATTTGAAAAATACTCGAGTAATACTCGTAATTTATAAATGATTTATTGCAAATTTTATTTTATTTTAAACAGCGGACGGAAAAACTAGATGGCACTATTTAATTGATTGATAACTTTTAAACCAACATCCACCGAACAGAAAGATTTTTGAAGTTATACTTCTTTAGGCGCGCTATGAAAATTTATGAGAGTGAATTTTTAAGATGCGCGCGCATCACCGACAGCCGAAATTCACGGTATCCGCTACGCATGTGCTACGCGTGTGCTACGCGTGTGCTACGCGTGCGCTATTACGTAAATGCCGATGATGACGGCAACGAGCGTCATCACGGGCGAGTGAAAGTTCGAGTTATGTAATACAAAATGGAATACATCGTCAGTGTTCCCTATTATTGTTGTATATTTAAATCGCCAAAATAACGGCCAAATTAACCGTCAAATTAATTATTGACTTGTTCGAACTATCAGTTTGCGTCAGACAGTTAAGATGACAGGTAGCCGTAATCGGTAGTGGTTATAAACAATTATAGTGTTTAGGTAAGCTATTTAAATATAATTTTATTTTATAATCATACATAGGTGATCAAAAGAAAATATAAATTGTGTTTCAAAAATATTCATAGATAATATCCAATTCATACTAAGTCCAATACAAGGAAATATAAATCATTAATAGGGAGCACTGACGAAGGATTCCATTTGTATTTGAGCTGTCTCTTGGGGAACATGGCCTACACCAGCAGTTCTCACGTGAAATTTGGCTGGCCGCATTAGGACCATCAACGGTCCTACGAAAATGTCTGGTGGCCGCACCAAAATTCTTTTTGTGAAAAATACCTAAGCATGTATGTATTTGAGTTTTTTGAACTGACAATTCTTGATGCACAATACAATGCATACAAAATATTAAATTTTTAGTGTCATTGTTGACAGATTAACTTGCAAAAACACATTTTTATTAAATATCAATATCAACTATCAAGCTGTTGGTGGCCGCAGCAAAATCCTCTGGTGGCCGCACATGAGAACCACTAGCCTACACCATTAACATCTATTTATTATTATTGGTTATTTTATATTTACAAAATAAGGAAATAAATTTAATTCAAAATTTGTGATAACAATGAAAAGTGAATATCAAATCAAGAAAATAATAAATATTTAAACAATGAATAAACTTAAATTCAATTCTTGAATTAATTATTAAATCCATTTATTTACTTTAAAAATATTAAATATTAAATAATCAATAATAAATATTTAAAATTTAGAATCTTATAATATTTAGTACAAATTATGTTATATATAAATATTTATTATTCTCTAAATTTTATTTTCGATAATTATAATATATTTTATAATTATCAACAAAAAAATTAAATTAAACTATTAATTTACATTTTTTTAGAACTATTCAATTTCTATTCCAGTTTTCAAGATGGGTAAAACAAATGCAGAAATGTTTAAAGAATATTAAAATCGAAAGAAAGCTGCCAAGGAAGCTGAAAAAATTCGGCAAGGCTTGTCAGTACAAAAACCAATAAAAATAAAAAAAACAAATGCAGAAAATTGTCGTGCTTATAGGCTGCGAAAAAAAATGCTTTC
Source organism: Himalopsyche kuldschensis (assembly GCA_028554975.1). Taxonomy (NCBI): domain Eukaryota; kingdom Metazoa; phylum Arthropoda; class Insecta; order Trichoptera; family Rhyacophilidae; genus Himalopsyche; species Himalopsyche kuldschensis. The sequence goes on along the minus strand of JAHFWI010000010.1, from coordinate 17,865,576 downwards.
ACAAGTAAACGAATCATCCGTGACTGAGATTTTATCTATCCCGTCAACTTCAAATTCACGAATAAGGACTTCTGAACCATCATTTCAGTTAGCTACCACCAGTGCTAGTACAAATCGACCAGATGTCTCAACGGTGCCCAGTACTGGTATTGCTGATAATGATGGTGATAATTTACACGATTCATTTTTATCTACTTCAACACACGACAATCGCAACTTTATAATTGTACAAGCTGAGGTGCATATGGCTAATTCTCCTGTGCTGTATAATCACCGTACATCAGAAAATACTTTATTAGCAGACATGGAGCAAAACCGACTGCTTAAAGCCCAAAAACTATTCAGCAATTAGCTGATGCCTCGAATGTACATATTTTATCCACTCAAGACATTGTACACGATCAGGAGCATGATTTATTAAATCAAGACACGATTATGGATCAGGAACTACCTCCACCAGACGGACTAGCCTTTTTTTCCAATTCTCCAGAACAGTTTATTAATACTCCCATTGATGAAAAAATTTATATAGATTTAGATACATCTTTGCCGTATAGTAATTTTGAACGATTAGAAAGAGCTCATCAGGAATTTAAAAAAAAGTTTCTTGACAATCCTTTTGGATATCCATGTTGAGTATGTGACAGGTTGTGGTTTCAAGATGATTTGAAAATGCCGTCTCCTGAACATAAGGAAATGCTAACAAATATTATACCTAATATACCAGGAAAAAATACGAAGCTTTGCAACACATGCGTGCAAGCGTTAAACAAGAAGAATATTCCTTTAATGTCTACATTCAATGGTTTTAAATATCCAGATATACCTCAATATCTACCACCTTTAGATCTTATTTCTGAAAGACTAATTTCACCTCGTATTCCTTTCATGCAAATCAGAAGATTGAGGCATGTTAATGGTCAGTACGGTATTTTCGGTCAAATAATTAATGTTCCTGTTTCAGTTAATAATATGGTTAAATCGTTTCCAAGGAATATTGATGATGATTATTGTATAAATGTACATATCAAACGTAAGAAAATTCATCGATCTAGCTACTTACAAAGTATTGTTAATAAGTGTACTATTAAATGTTGGCTCCGATTTTTAATTCCATCACCATTGTATACTATGTACGATATTAAAGTTGATGAGTCATTCTTTAATGATAATCAAATGCATGATGAAATTCAGCAAGATGATTTCAGCGAACATATTCCTATAGAAGAAAGTTTTACAGCTCAACAGCAGACATTATTGTGGAATGAAGAACAATACTTACGTATTGCACCTGGTGAAGACAATGTACCTGAAAGTTTATTATTTGATGAACATGCGGAGGAACTTTCCTTTCCCGCAATTTACTTGGGTCAGTTCCGTAATTTTAGGGATGGTGTTAAAGTAACTCCTTTCATGATGGCTTCTAGCGAGCTAAGACGATCTGATCGTCGTGCAGTTACACCGTATCATTTATTATATATGGCAATGAAGATTATGAGGATGCGAGTTCGTGATTCTCTCACAATTGCGTTCAAACACATTGGTAAGGATACCAAAATTACTCGAAACAAATAGAAGATGATCAGTACGTTCATAATTTCATTGAAACCAATCTTGCATTTCTAAGAGCAATTCCAAATTCAACATGGTATTGGATGGATCGCAAAAAAGATCTTTTTGCTATGATCAGACAGTTTGGAAAACCGACTATATTTCTTACTGTCAGTGCTAATGAAATTGGATGGAACGATCTGCTCCAAAAGCTCTACAAATTCAAACACAACGGTGAAACTATTTCAGAAGAAATCGCCGAGCATCTCCATTATCTTGAAAAACAACTCTTATCAATGAGGATGCAGCTACGTGTGCTATATATTTTAAAAAATTGGTCAATGTATTAATGAATCTTTTACAATCACCAAAATTCAGTCCGTTTGGGAAATATTATGTTTTTCATTATTTTAAACGTATTGAGTTCCAGCATCGTGGTAGTCCACATGCACATATACTATTGTGGCTAGCTAATGCTCCAATGGATGCACTTGATAAAAATAGGTTGGATTCTATCGCATTGATTGATTACTTGATATCTGTTTCATCTCGAGACGCATCAGGTAACATTAAATTACAAAGACATAAACATACATTCACATGCTATAAGAAAATAGTGGCGAATCAACCTCAGGATTGCAGATTTGAAGCACCTTTTATGCCTTGCCGATCTACTACAATTTTATTACCTATGCAGAAAGAGGAGCCTGGTTTCAAGAATTATGCTAAGCGTTACAAAGATATCCGGACTAATTTGGAAAATAATGATTATCATGATATTGATTCTTTTTATAAGAGTCACAATATATATTCAGATGATGATTATCACAATATACTTCGAGCTGGAATTAAAAGGCCACAAGTTTTTGTCAAGCGTCAACCATGTGAAAAATGGCATAATCCGTTTAACCCCTTTATATTTAACTATCCTTCTCCAGTTCTTTTATTATTTTATTGTGATTAATTATTTGCATCCAATTAAAAATTATTTTTTCAAAGAAGTATAACTTCTGACGCGCGTACATAAGTACACGCACCCATTTTTTCTACTACGGGAGTAAAAAAACAAAACTTCGAACCAAATTAATATTTGAGATGTTTTATTATCTATTATTTTTGAAATATATGTTTCATTAATTGAAATAAAAGTATTAATGAAATAAAATAAGCTTATTTATTTGTTTATCATCTATTGATATACACAAATTTGAATATATAATATATATTTTGGTACATCTGAAACTACTTCAGTATGCTAGAGTATTTTAAAAATTTACTACTCGATACTCGAGTAATCTGAGCCCCTAGTTGGAATGCAGCCTTTTTTAAACCATGCCTGTTCCCAATGTGGAGAACGCTGACTCCTAATGAAGCTTAAATCAACGATAGTTTTTCTACAAGTACCAAATTCAGGTGTATTTTTTTGTTAGGAGATACGGGTAAATATATAATTAGGTTCAGCTGGTATGGTATTTTGCACCGGTTTTTGTTTCAAGTCACGGTGGGACGTGCTTCAAAACTTCTGACTGTACGCCTAAATTGATCTCAAAATCCTTTGAACCAAAATTTTTGGTCGCAAGAACCAAATGCGAATAAATATTTGTTAAATGTTTTGGCATCATTGTCTGTGGAAGAATAACATACTGAATTACAGAAGATGGTTTTTGTGAGTGTTACCGATACACTTCAAATAGAAAGTAAGTAAAATTAGTGATCGTTGTTGTTATTTTTTACAATTTGAGCTAGATGCTTACGAATCTTACGATAGCTATAATTTACCCAAATAATTTATTGAAACTTATCAAAACCATTTCACGAATTCATTTAGATTATGTAAATTAATAGCAGTTTAATTTAGTGATATATTTATATTTTTGTATACAAGCGATACAAACTGTAACTACGCGTCAGATCAATTTTATTCGTACATTTTAACTTCCTGAAAATTCAAGGTCGTTAGCTACAAAACTCATGGGAGAGTACAAAATTCAAAATTTGAAACTGAAATTCCATCAAGCGCCTTCAGTCGAAATCCTAAATTATAAAACTACTGAATTTTGAATCTGTTCACCGTGGGACAATGGAAATTTAAATTTCATCATTATATCTTCATGAGACACATTGTAGTGACAATTGAAACACAAATTTTGGAGACGTGTATAGAAAAGCATAAAATAGGTAGTTCTTATTAATATTTTCCTTGCTCCCGATCCTGTCCCGGTTAAAAGCTTCATAAATTATGTTAAGTTAAGTTTTAATAAGACTAGAGGTAAGCAATCCGTATCAATCGAAAATTAATCATTTTGTTAAGAAAATAGTTTTATTATAGATATTAAGGCCTTCAATCATACATCCTTTTAAATATAAGCAGGTCTTAAAAACAAATCATTAGTCTATTCGTTGAGACAGCTTCTTCTACATTGTGATATTGTTTTACTTTTTCTACGCAATATTAGAAGCAGAGACACTTTTTTATTATATCCATTGAATGTCACCTTCGATTATCGAAACCTTTTCTGGCTGTTTTTAGGAATGTAAAGGTACGACTAATTTTTTCAAACGTATTTTTTCTATGACGTCGAAATACCAAAATGAAGCAGCATTTATAAGAGTTACAAAAAAAGTATCTTGAATATTATTTTTTTATTGACATGACAATAAATATTCTACAACATTTTTTAAAAATGAATACATATACCGATTTTATTCTTCATAAAAAATAGATTTACTTGTTGAATCGTTACATTTAGATTATTCCATAAAATAGGCCAAATTTCAGTAAAAAAAATTCATGTTGACGTATTTAAATCTAAATATATAATATGTCTGTCCTTGGGGACATATTAAGAGATAGCTACGACGTCCAAAGAATATTTTTGTCAGGTCCGTGGTGCAGCCGTCAGCGTCGTTCGCTTTCGTTGCAGACCTCACGTATTCTTGTCCCTATACGAGCATAATTTTTTTCAATTAGGACACATTTTTATAATGTGAAATTTTCAAAAAATTTGCAAGACAGGACATATTTTTTTTTCAATTAATTGTCAGATCGCATTTGAAGGAGATCGATACACTCGTACATTACATTTAAATCGAATATTTTCGCTCTTCAGTAATGAAAAAACAACCGAAATATAATATTCAAAGAAAGAGAGTGACATCAATTATTCTTATCTATTTTTCATGATACATTAATTAACATGTATAATATTTAATAAATATGTAAATAATCGAGCATTAAAAATTTATTCCAAATCCCAGGACCAGCTCTAGGATCCAGGAATCGACTAATTACAATCCCGAAATCCCGGGATCAAAATTTGGCCCGGTATTGGAAACCCTAGTCACGGCGATAAATATAAATACAGTGGTACATCGAAATACGAGTTTATTTCGTTCCGTAAACTTGCTCGTATCTCAATTTTTTTTCCCATTGAAATTTATTGAAATGCCATTCCAGCCCCTAAAATGTGGCGTTGTGGAGCAGTTGTAGAGCGCCATCTTACGTATGGGTTTAGTCAGGTGTGCGAAAGAGATGGACTGAAGTATGTTTTTTATAGTAGGTCCATAGTGTTTGACAGTTGAAGTAGAATCCAATACCAACACAGATATACATATACGGATTTGTCACCACTACATTCATATGTACCCCTTCCACACAAACGCAAAGCGCACACAGATACCCGGATGTTCCTCATATCTAAAATTTTGCTCGTATTTCAAAGCAAAACATCGCTCGGTCGACGGCTCGTATCTCAAATATCTAGTATGTTAGGTCACTCGTTTCTCGAGGTACCACTGTATAAACATTTTTTAGGTCTACTGCAAATGGAAAATAAAGTATCAAAATGAAATCAGTCATAAAAAACATTAATTATTCTTTGTGCTGTTTTGCATTATGTGTTTCTGAATCGAAAACATGAAAGCTTAATTTCCGACCCCGTCGTGGACTTATCCCAAAATGTCTGATCTTCTAAGCTTAGGTTTTTGTCGCTGAGCCGCGGTCACGAACATAATAATGACCTACGTAAGTATTTTGAATAACCCTCGTCAGCGCAGAGATCTTTGACCCATTTATATTTATAAGCATTCTTGTCAGAATACATCTCGTGGAAAAATAATCCAAATACCTTTGATTTGAAAGTCAAACTATTGAAACCATTCAGTAAATGCCGTGATCCAAAATAGATTTTAACACGTCGGGGAATTTTTTCAATGGTTGTTCGAATGGGAAACCTTTCCCAGTGCGGACAGCTTATTTACAAAGATGAAAAGTGTTTTTCCAGGTATTCGTTAAATTGGCACCGCTTTCGGAACAGTCGAAATTCCCGAAGACACGTGCTTTGGACACGGTTCGCCAATTTTCCTGGAAAACTCGAGCGATAAATCTTTTCTTTCTTGTTGGGATGTCTTCACGTTGTTAAATATTGTGTCAAATTCAATATTAGAATATAATATTGGATCATTAAAAAAACAACAAACCTACAGCAAACCTAATTCATAATATGGGTCTATATGAAAATAGATATAGGTCACAACTGGAGCAAGTTCATAAAAAAATTCTGCGTTATTACTATTTCAAAAAATTCAATTTATTTCCTTATGACAATTCTTTAATGGAGTTATTATCCAACAAAATTTCTTTAAGGAATGTTTTCGTTTTACTCTCTTGAAGCTCGTAGATCGATTTCAATATTGAAACATTTTACTCTTCTTCTTCGGGGCCGAGTTGATAACCCTGACATCCTTGAAACTTTAAGCTTGTATGCTCCCAGTTTCTACCTACGTGGTCGTAGCCAAGGCCAATCAATGTTCTTTGTCAGAACTTGTTTGTCACGTAGGTCATTTGAGTCGTCAGTTGCAAGGGCTGTTCAGCTGATGACTGCACGGCTTGTTGATGTGGACATCTTCGGCAGTGAACTTGGTTCTTTCTTTATATTTTTTTTCTTTGTATGTAATTAATATGTTTCTGTTCTGTTTCATACATTTTTTTATTCTATTTTGTTTTTTCAATTTTGTGTAATATTTTTTTGTGTTATTTTTATTAATTGTCAAATGCATGGCGCATTGGCGTCAGCTGTAATGCCATGTATTCTGTTTAATTTTTTACAATAAATAAAATAATAAAACTTGGATACAAAGTGCAATGAAAATATATTATATGTTTTATGTTTTTAAGCATCAGAAATCTCTTCACAATGGGTTGTGTATCTCACCTAGTTTTTCTTTCAAAGCAATTTTTTGGAAATAAAATTAAGAGTTAAATCAAAATTGATAATTGTGCGTGTGACACCACCATTGGTATAACAAAGGTATTAATCACTGTGTTTTGTTTATCTAAAGCTGCCCGGTCCTGATACAGTAGTTAACGTCGTTAGCTACCGTGTCTGACCACCCGGGTTCGATTCCCAGTACGAGCAGATTTTTTCAGTCGATAAATCGATTCTGCTCAGAGGTAATGGGTATTTGTGTTGTTAAATCCCTTCACACCTTTCCTACCCCAAAGAGCGGCGTATAGTGACAGCGATAAGCTAACCACTAGTCTTCGTATCCTTATATCCCTAATGTCTTCGTAAAATAGAGGTTGAGCAACTGAGTAATAAGCAGTTCTTGTAGAAAAAACATACGTTGAGATAAACTCCGTGAGGAGTCCATATGCTCCAAGTTGGGAACGGACATGGTAAAAAAAAGCAATGATTCTCAAAATTTTCCATGCAACAACCTAAGCCTGCAAAAAAATATCTGTGCCCCTGAACAAAAAACATGTTTTATGAGACCCCCTCAGTTTGGGAAGCACTGATTTAGAGTACTGAACAGAATTTTATTTTGTGGTTTGTTATTCATGTGCTGAATTCGTTCGATAAACTGAAAATTTAAGCAAGGTGCAATATTTCGCGCCTTGTAAGCTTTACCCTGGTAAAGCAACAATAGCGTTATGTGTTGAATACAACATTGATTGAAAAGAACGGAAATTTTCCTGGAAGAAAATATAAAATAAATAAAACAGGTAATTAGGGCGTTCTTTTTAGACGAGGTATTTTGCAATAATAACGATATTAAATTACATATTTCCGGAATCGAATCGAAGATTATGCAATTTATTTGAAATTGTGTTTACGTAAAATACGTATCTCATGAATAAAAATGAGCTGAATAGCAAAAAATATAATGAATCACATAATCAACAAAAATATATGATTTATTGTAATATAAATATAGTATGTTTTCTAAACCTTTTAAAAATGGAAAGAATTGACTTAAAATCGAGACCTTAATTATTTACTTAAAACCTTCATATGTAATATGAACAAATATAACAAGTTTGATATTAAATGCTAGGGATATTTTGTGTTACATCAATATGAGAATTCCAACATTGTTGAACGTGTTGGATATTTGTTTTGAGGAATCGTGAATATGAGTTGTTTCTTCCAAATAGTTGATAGTAGATTCAGCCTGCAGATAGGGCATACCACAGGTAGATCATAGGTAGAGCTTTAGCGATTTTAAGTGGTCTTGTTTTGTATGTCAACATGTATTACATCGGAGGTTACCAACCCCGTGCCCGTAGGCGCCATGGCGCCCGCGAGCCGATTTGTGTGCGCCCACTTCCATTCAACCGATACAACAATTTTTACATTCCAATATTCTTATATTTTATTATATTTGAATAAGTTTCTAAAATAATTAAATAAAATATTTTCAAAAATCTTATATATAAAACCGAAACGGCGTATGTATGTATGTGGGTCTGTTATTCCCTTTTGCATTGTTGTTGCAAGTTGCCATAAAAACGAATATGAAAGAAAATATGTTTGAATTTTTATCGGCGAAAACATTTAGTCAAAATGTAATAAATTAGTCTTCTACCAACTTTTCCAGGCTTTGATTAATATAATAATGTTTATTATTTACGTGAAGGTATTATTTGACATTTCTTTGACAGCAAATTAGATTTTTCCTTGAATTTGGACATTTTAATGGGCGAGAATGGGGCTGTCATCAAATTAAATAAAGTTTGTGATTTTATTTTAACTCTATTTCGGATATTAGATTTTGTGATATAATTATGTGGAATGATATAACATTAAATAATTATTAGTCACTTAGTCCGAGCGACGCCGGGTAGCAATACTAGTAATTATATAAATACGTAATTCGAACAGATTTGTCTGCATAAATCGATATAGATCACTGCTAGAGTAACCCAGTAGTAGATCTCTAGAATCCTTTTACTTGCCAAATGAATATAATGGAAAAAGCTGCATATATTGCAGAGCGTGTTCAAGTAAAGGCAGAAGAACTGGAGTTAGAGATTTTGGACCTTCAGAGTAATATTATGTAAAAATCCTTAGTATCAGATGATGACTTCTGGAATACAGTGGACGGAAAAAAGTTTCTATTTTTAAAAAAGCGGCATATAAGATTAAATCATTTTTTGGTTCCACATACTTTTGTGAATCATTATTTTCAACAATTAATTTAATAAAATCAAAATATAGATCTCGAGTCACTGATTAACATCTTTATGATTGCTTGTTAACAGGAACGTCATCATACTCCCCTAATTATGAGGCACTGGCCAATAAAATGCAATGCCAAAGATCACACTGACTTAAATTTATTTCATATAATAGAATATAAATATTACATATTTTTTCAAACCAAATTTTGCCTTAAAAAAAAAATGTGTTGCCCGCCGCCCTAACGATATTTTAAAATGTGCTCTAAGGTACAAAAAGGTTGGTAACCCCTGTATTACAAGGACGTCAATGAGCTCAGACGTGTCATTAAAAATAAGAGTGGCTGAACATTTAATCGCTTTTCTTCAAAGATACTGCAACCTTTGCCAATCATTGAATATTCTAGAAACACGTGCTCAATGCAGATACAGGACTTGGTTTGTTACATAAAAACACGGGCGAACGTAAATTGTTTTATCAAGATATATTAGAGATAAATATGGCTCAGATTAATAGTTTGTCAATTATAACATAAATATACAACTACTTTATCTTACAATATCATCATTATTTTTTCCCTTACATATATATATATATAACAAAATACTTGTCATTATGTATAATTTGATGTGTGAATTTAACCTTATAAACTGTTCTATTCAAAACTTTACATATTGTTACTTCAAGCACGTGATTGGTTTCTCCGCTTCACATATATTAACAGTTTCTGCTAGCTTTGCTGCGGACGGCAAAACGTATAATTAAATTCCAAAACATTCTAGAGAATATAATACTTAACATTAATTGCATTCTATTGTAAAATATTGAAGCAAGCAAATACCAACTTACTGAGTTGGAATCATAATTAATATAAAGTTGCATTTTGATAACCTGAATGTAATATATAATTATAACTAAGTAGGTATAATGTTGCTACGAAGCATGGCTGTTTTAACCGTAAGTATTAAAGATTAATTTTTTATCACCTGTTAAAGTGATATTTGTCAAAATAGTTCACAGTTTACCTTTAGGTACTTACATAATCAATTTTAAGGTGTGCATTGTTAATACATTCTAATAAAAATAATATCACATTATTAGTACTTTTTCCACATTCAACGTGGAAAAAGTGTTATTATTTTGATTTTACTCAATCAGTTAAATATGCCAAACGCGTATTTATGGCGGAGAATGGAATGTTGGAAATATTTTTGCCGTCCGAAATCAGTCGGAATCAATATAAAAGAAAAAATGTTCAGTGTTTGACAGTTTTGACGACACTTTACTTTGAAAAGGGTTCTAACTGCTCTTGACACAGTTTTGAGATATGAGCGTTTAAAGTTTTAAAAAACTCACTTGTAACAATGAGCAAGTAAAAAATTTCAAATTACTTATTTTAAGCATATTTTTTCACAACTCTTGCTGAGAAATAATCTAATCTAAAGATCTAATGATTGAAATAATGATGACAATCTTAGTGTGTAGATGCAGTGCATCTCTGGAATTCCACTTACTCCGTTATTCAACCAAAGATAATTCGGAAATTCATATAATGCGGTAAATACAAGCTTTTCCGACCAAAAGGCCATTTTAGACAAAAATGACGATTAGAACCTTTTTAAAGTAAGGTAACGAGTAGATAAGTTATCACCTTAAGAGTTTTTATGTTATGCCTGGGCTCCCTTTTTATATTAGTGTCCTTTTGTATTTGGGGAAATATAACATCTATTCGAGCGATGGCAAATAAATTTCCATGGAGGGATTTTTCACAGCACTCTGGAGAGCTAGATATACGAGCAGATTTGAACCGTAAGGTATATTATGTAATTCACACTTGGCTGAGAGCCGCATGTATTCAATTATTTTTAAGAAATGAGAACAACAGGACGTTGCTTCGAATGAAAACTTATTATATTTAGTTTGACTGTGAACAAATTAAAGTTACTTCATTTCTATTAAATACACTCAAAATATTGCTACTCACAGAAGTCTCGGCAGACTACCATTTTATTTTAAGAGGGTCGCGTTTTTATCATCTTTGCATTATCTTGTAATTAATTCTATCGTAAATCATGTTGTCTTTGATTTACTCTTACAAGATTGTTCAATGCTAATATATTACTTTAAAAAGGGAAAAAATCGGCATTGGTTTGTTTTATCGGTAGGGTTTTTATCGTTCTACAAATCATATGATACCAGTCCGTCATAAAAGTGCATGTATAATTATGTTAAGCAAGTCCTCAAATTAAAAAGTAAAAAATCACATAATTATAGGGAAACTTAAAAAAGCATTTTTTCATCATTAGGTTTTGTGTCTTTTTTTATAATCTTTATCCGCTGCCAATGTGGAGCCTATGGCCTCCTTACTTTTTTTTCATACGAGTACTGCTTGTTACACAGTCGCTCAACCACCGTCCATTTGATTAGAGGAGGAATAGAAATGATTAGGGCTAGGACAGGACTAGTGCTTAGCTCTCGCAACACTTCACTTTACAGGTTCGAATGGGTGGGAAGAAATTTTTAGACCACACAAACACTCACGCCTCCAAATAATATCGATAATTCGACTGGGAAAAATGCTGCTCGTACTGGTACTTGAAACTGACTTGGATTTAATAATGACAATTTAAAGTAGTCGACTAAGGTAGCTCCACGGCTTGACACAGTATTTTTTAGTATGTCGTGTTACGTATACATAGACTAGGATTTAACCCTTGAGGTTCGTCACAGTAGCCAACGAAATTGCTCACTTCACCACATACCCAACCAGTAGTATCTGTAGTGTGTGATTTAAAAACACCGTTATATTCAGTTTGTCTTTGTGAATATATAAATATCTTTATCGTAAAAAGGAAAACAGATTTCGCTTGCGTATAGCTTCATATACGAAAGGAATATTTGTCAAGAACAAATAAATATTAGAATATGTAGGTATTCTCGAAATTTTCCTTGGACTTAAATTGGGAAAAAAATGTCTATGCCCAAATATCTTTCTGGAATAAAGTAATATATGAAAAATATTCTTAAAGAATTCATAAGGGTAGAATTTAAAATATCTCATATGAAATGAAAAAAGATACTTAGAAAGTGTGTAGAAAATCTTTCAATTGCTTATAAAATGGTAAGGGAAACAAGAGAAACAATATTGCATGTCATTGCTCAATAATAATAATGAAATTTACCATTTTCTGCTTGGACAAAACATAATACTCTGGGAAAAGGTTTTAAGGGAACTTGATAAACAGAAAATGACAATTAGTTAAAAATATAAATAATGCATGGCAAAAAAAAGTACGTTTAAACGTATGTAATTAATTACAAAAATGCTTTTTGTAATTATTGCCAATGTCGTAGCTAGGGGCTGGCGAATAGGGCGATCGCCCTGGGCGCTCTCTGATATTTGGTATTGATAATGAAGCAAAAACAAAATTTAAACATGAATTATATATTATTTTATGCGATAAGTTGAAGAATTGAAGTCACCGGCATGTGCCGTCTTTGAAAACATATTTTTCGACACATAGGTCATTAATCATTACACAAAACGCATTTTTTTAATGTTACGCCTTTGTACTCAAAAGAGTTCCATCTGTTATCGAATTCGCGATCGTCGTTATAAATCCGTTGCATTAATTTGTTTTTGTCTTGACTTTTTTTATATTTAATATTATAACAAAATAATAGTGTGCATCTGGCAAAACTGGTAGCATGTGTATAGATTCAAGCGCTGAGCTTATACCCTGCGTTGTTGACATTCGTCAAAAGATAAACAACACACGGCAAATGTCATCGATACCAACCAATGTTAGTGAAATTAAATCTAAATTATTTTTCTAAAATATTGTGCATCCGAATGTTCTTCAATAAGCACACTTTATTTCTTTGAGTGGCATTGCAACGTTTGCTGGCTAGTATCTAATAAAACTCATTTCTAATTAGATTAACTACCTTAGGAATCGATTATCCAAATTTTACATGTCTCACATACCTAAGGCTTTCTTTGAAATATCTGCCCTAAGCAATTATTGATATAAATAATATCTTTGTCAAACTAATTCAAATAAATTAAGTTAAACGACCCAATATTTAAATTTATTTCGGTCGTTCGTCATAATATTAGATCAATGAAGCTGACGGTTCAACAAATATCTTTCTCATCATTCGATCAATCATTTCATTTCATATTTGAGTAGTTATCAAGCACTGAAAGAAATTTCGTGCTCTGCAACGTGCGAAGATATCTACATAATATTATTTCAGATCAAATATGATGGTCAAAACAATGTCATTAATAACTTGTAAGGTTTTTCAACTGTCCCTTTTCGTTGGAAAGTAATTATTTATTAAAAATAATTTACATTTTTTCATATACTACTTCCGCATGAAATTTAATAAAGGTCAGAATCTTTATCAAATTATTTGTGAAAGTCCACCCTATTTTCTTTTTGTACACGGGATACGTTCCAAAGTCAATCGTGAAAAAATAAATATTTGGTGCGTACAAAAATTATAGATCGGTTTCATTACTCAAAATAAACATAACATTGAATTTGTTGAAAATGTAAGCAAATAGATATTTTTGAAAGTAATACAAGTAGAAAAAATACATAGTTTCAATATAAATTAAATTAAGCCGATAGAAATAATATATTCATTCAATGCCACTACTTGATCATAGTACAGTTTATTTAGAATAAAAGACGTGTAAAAAAATAATGAAAAATATCAGTTTTTAAAGCGTGCTATTTTGAAACCGTGCAATAGAAAACTTGCAAAAAGAGGATCGGGAGTGGAAGTGATCGGTCCCAATTTTTACATTTTTGATCGTTATTATTTCCATACCTGAAAAATCAAAACTTTTAAACAACTTGAAAACTAACTTTATTGTAATGAATCCACAATAAAAAAAGCATGTTATATGCACTGTCTATATTTCACCTTTACTATCTCTTCAGATATCCAATTTTGAAATGGAAACGACGATATGTGGAAGTACTATAAATAATTTGTGTTTTTATTTATTTATAAGACATTATGAAGAAGCTATATATCAACTGCTTTTAATGCAAACAAGCTTGCACCTAGTTTTTTTTTTTTTGAAATATAAACATAATTTTTTTCACATTTTGTTGTATGTTTCTTAGTATAAAAAAGGAAATGAAGATAGTGAAAAAAATATTTAAATAGATAAAATAATAGTAAGTGATGACTAAAAAATCTGCGCTGTTTTCACGACATATAGTGATTGATATTTGTAAATTTTCACTATACACAAAACGTCAATAATTCGAGGGTAAAATTCCAAAACCATATTATTTGTTTGATTAAATTATTCGCATAGAAGCAGTAATCTATGTAGAACATGAATTTATAACGATGTAATGAAAATTCTGCGAGAGGGCCTGGAAATAATGATAGTTTCCAGGAACCGTTTTACCGCAAACGTGTAAAATGATTTATTGGAGAAGTTAGAATTGTTTCAGTTGAGCTATGCATCTCCTAGGAGGCATCTCATCGGAAAAGATAGGCTGGCCGATTTTTCTTTCGAAGTTGATCATAAATCATAATGTACGATGATCACTCCACACGTTTTTTTTTGGTAATTTTATAAGTTCTCTTGTCTGTTCTCTTTTCACTTCACTTCATTTCTCACTTTGTCTTAACAATTCTCCTCAAAAGTCTCTAACAGATTTTCATAAATAATCGAAATTGTAAACTTTGGTATTTGACTGTTTGCGTAACTTCACGGGTTCGTCTCAAAAGTACTTCTTAACTCTATTATATATTTTTGTATTAATAATGTAAGCAATACCTTTGATGGTTCTATTATAAATAAAACAATGAATATTTATTTGTTTGTTTGTCCCGTATGCGTTCCTTTGCCATACATCCTATTACAAAAACACTTTGAGGATTTGTTGTCTAGACGCCCATAAAGGTTTTTGCGTTCCTATACTGTTCATTCGATTGCGATAAACATTGGTAATTTGTAGTGTGGACTCCCACAAAAGTTTTTAACTTTCTATATGTATATGTATATAAAAAATAATTTTTGTTGGTAACCTATGTGTTTCTATAAAGTTGGTGATTTGTTGTGTGGACGCTGACAAAGGTTTCTTAATTATTTGTACATATATTGTTTGTCTTGTTTGTAAAGCACTTCAATAAATGTAATAAAAACACTTTCTTTCTTTGAGTGGCATTGCAACTAGATACTACAATTCGAGTATCTAGTACTCGATACTCGAGTATACTCGTCCATTTTTCAAGTACTTGATACTCGAGTTATTTGAAAAATACTCGAGTAATACTCGTTATTAATAAATGAAGATTATTTTACGATTTTAATATTTTTTAAACAGCGGACAGACAAACTTGATGGCACTATTGAAATCATTATTAAATTTTAAGCCGACGTCTACAGCAACAGACAGTCGAACCAAGTATAAAATTTGAGACGTTTAATTATCTATTATTTTCGAAGTATATGTTTCATAAATTGAAATAAATGTATTAATGCAATAAAATAAGCTAATTTATTTATTTATCAACTATTTATATACATAAATTTGAATTAATAATATACATTTTGGTACATCTGAAATTACTCGAGTATTTTAAAATGTTACTACTCTATATTCGAGTAGTTGAGATGTCGAGTAATTGGAGTCCCTAATTGCAACGCATGCCAGGAGCTTGCTACTATAAAGTAAACAAAACTTGATTTATCCAAGCAAATGAAACTAATTAATTGATTTGTATTGTTATAGTATCATGTTTTTTCCCTCTCTACGTTATGTAAAAAGAAAGAATCCCAAGCTCCATTCTGTAAATTATTATATAAAAATACTACAGTCAATCATTTTCCTTGTACTGACGTAACCCTGTGACAAATATGTAAGTCTTAAAGAGGCAAAAGCTTCTTAAAGAGGCAAAACACGTGTCTCTAGTCTATGACATGATCAATAGGTGCGTCGTTTTACTCAATATTATGTAAATTCAATCTCTGCAATCTTATTTTTAAAACTATGTTTCAAATTGAAAATTGTTTTTTTTGTTTCTTGTGTCATCTGTAATTCATTTTTATTTCTTCCTGCACACATTTTTAAATCAAAGGAACTTACCTGTATTATAAAAAACATTTTTTTGCGTTGGCAACTTTCCATATAGGCTGTTAAAGAAAATCTTATTTTGATATATAAAAGATATTTCAAACGATAAAAAAATCAACCTTAATGACATAGCCGTATTTGAAAAATCACTTTTAAAATCCACTTAGTATTTTTTAATATTATTAGATTTAAACATTTGAAAGAATTTCGTTATATTTAAAACAAAAAAAAAACAACGAAAAGGTCAAAAAAATAAAAGAAAATTGCTTATACAATAAAATGGCGGAATTAGCGAATTACACTTATAAAGTCTGCTTTAAAAAATAATGTATGATATAGCCTTTAGTTATTAGCCCATAATTGTAGCTTTATATTGAGACGACCAGGGTTTCTTCTCAATCTGATTGCAACAGATAGCATCCTTCCAAGGCGTTCGGTGAGGGAACTTAGGGACAGGATGGGAAGACAGGTAGGTCTCTTGTAAAGATTTCAATCAGTATTCTCTTGACCGTACTCTATCGGAGAGTCGGCTAGCGACATCATGCGGTATCAATATCATTTTTTTTTTAAATATTAAAATTTTATTTTTTTACATATATAAAAAAGTGATTATTGTAAACAAGTCAACTATCTAGCACACAGTTATTTTATTTTGCATCTTCTATGATACGTGTCCACAACTAAATACTAAAGTTGAATAAATCTTTAAGTGGGCGACAATTGTAGGTTTTACCCTAATTGAGATATACAATAATGACGTTTACATCCAGAATAATCGGACTTATGTTTTATTTTTTGTATACCGAGTCCCGAGCCCGAATTCAAACCTTCGTTACCCGGGTCGCGCCGGACTCGGGCCCTCGGGCTTACCCGATCCCGTGCAGACCTCTACTGTCAATACTTGGTGGAATGGCATTATAATATAAATAACAAAACATGTTTAGTAACATTTCATGGCGAACATTATCAACAGATAAAAAATACAACGAACCAGTGCTATTTATAGAGCACAATAGACGATAATTAAATGATGGCACACCTCTTAGCAATGCAAGCTATAACATCAAAATGTATGATCATTTACAAAGTAAAAATCAAAATAAGTGCATTTGGTAAATATATAGTAAAATTAATTCAATTTATATATAGTTATTTGTTTGCCTGTATGTGTGCAACGTTTGATTTTTTTCGGTTAACCTAGCCATCCCTGGTATAGATTTTGTACCAACATCTACCTTACCTTAAATATCTATCTTAATACTAGTGATACGATGTCAAAACTTTTATTATTCTTAAATCATAGTTTTTTACACCTTTTGCAGATAATTACAAACAAAAAAATATGATATTTATTGGCTAGTTTCACCATGATCGATTAAAAAAGAGAAGAAGTCGGAATTTTCAGTCTAATTGTCGATGTTCGCAATCGCTAGGAAGCGCTAACATAAAATTTCACGCCCATAAGCGATAAGAGAACGTGACCATAGCGAGTCATAGATAACATGGACGGAGTGTTTCATATATGGCAACAATAAAAGGCGATAAGCGATAAGATTAAAGATAAGGTAATGTGAATTCGTGCATGGTTATTGGCTTGTTAGTCACCGGCTCCATTGTTAGTCCACCATAGCCGTTGGACTGGAAACGTCGTCGTTTTCATGCGCGACCTAATTTTTATATGATTTTTTTTTCCAGAAAGGTATATAAATATACGTCAAAGCATATTGAATCATTTTTTTTATTGCAGTCTATGCAAATAAGGCCGAAACACTGGGGTCTTTTTTTACCCCCGTCGGCCTGAGAGTCATTTTTCAAGGATAGTCCTACGAAGGTTCTAGTTTCTAGTTTCAGCGTAGTTTATAAAAAAATTCGATTTAGTAAAATTTGAATAAATAGCAGACGCATTTCCTACGTTGGGGCTTTAGCAATTTAAAATAATGTCTGGATGTTCTCGGATAAATAGTATACATCCAGTCGTAAATTCGTTTTGGAAATGCGTCCGGAATATATTTGAAAAATGTTTATGCTCAGTTTGTCTCCATTAAGGCCGACATGGATAAGTTACAATTTCGGAAGGCAATTTTTCATAGGATTATCGTATCGACTTTCAATATGGAGCAATTCGATGGCGGTCGGGCAATTAAATTTTGCCAGCCGAAGGGTGAAACAGTCGACCACCTACTTTATCTTAAATATCTATCATAATATGAGTGATACAATGTTTAAACTTTTGGTATTCTTAAATCATTGTTTTTGACACCTTTGGAAAAAAAAACTATGATTTTATCGACCAGTTTTGTTGCAATTAAATAAAAAAAGAAGATAAGTCGGAGTATTGCTGGCCGAAAACCATTTATATGGACCAGGATTCAAACTTCACTGCCCATCTGAGATAAGATAACGTTATTTTACTCAAACGCGCCTCGTGCAAACGTTTGCTTCAAATCAAATGGATGCATTTTATATTAAAATGCGTAGATAAGCGCTCGCGCTCATAGTTTAGCCAGTCTGCCATGAACATCAATGCGAACATGCTGTCTCACTCATCCGTGACTTAAAATATGAATAATTATAAAATACACTATCGATTTCTGTATATTTTTTTTAAGAAAGATGTATAAAGATACGGTAGATACGATAAAGCCTTACCACTGGGGTATTTTTAGACCCCGCTTCGGAGTGCGCGTTATTTTTTAGGGACCTTTCAAAGGCTAAGTTTATCTATTTCAAAAAAATACAATTCATTAAAAATGCCGCAATCAGGAATGGGAAACCAACTATGTACTTTGCAATAGAACTTTGCATTATCAAAAACTGTATGTTTTACACATTTGAAAATTATATGCTGATTAAAGTATTTATGTTCTTACATTAAAATATTGCGCATCCCTTCGAGATATTACGAGCATCATTTTATTTAACATGACGTAATTCCCAATATGGGGATTTCAAGGGCCAAATAAGGCAAGTTGTATGTAGACAAATGTTCCCGTTGGGATTTGAGGCCGAGTCCCCGGGCGCGCATACGTGACTGCCACTTATAGGCTTTCACGGAGGAGATATAAAAACACTACATGTACGTGAGTAAGCCCATATGACTTATTACACATTCAGGAATTTAGGTGCCTATGTATTATGTTCAGAACTACGTGTTGCTGACATTTTTTTTTAATATATTTGAAGGTACCGTAGAATATTTTTTTTAATCTACAGCTGAAGAAAACATTTAATTCTATTAATACACCCAAACTATTTTTATGCGTCTTTTTTGTGCGATTTCAAAGTTTCTTTAAATGCAATATTTTTCATTTCTTTAAAATGAATCAAATTAGCTACTCAGGCAAGTTTGAAAATAACAACTTTCTAAGAAAGTTAAACCAGCTTTTTATTGCAAGAATTCACGAAATAAATTAATAATAAACCATAAATAAAGCATAATTTTTACAAATAAGCTTAACATTTATAGATTATAATGCAGTGACTGGCAACATTTATGCGCAGTAAAAACAACTCACACATTACATATAAGAGTGGCGGCATTTAGCCGCTTTTAGATTGAATAAAGACACCTCAACATTCGCTGATCATTTTCATTCGAGAATCACTCGTTCAACGCGGAAAAGGGGTTAGAACTTTATATAAAAACACAAACTATTATAAATTATTTTATCCGTAAATATCAGAAATAAATAGGATAAAGCTTAAAAGTTTTCTAATTTTAAAAGTGTAACTTAATCTTCCAAACTCACCAATTCTTTGAATTATTTGGAAAATTGTATTACCATTTGTTTTTCATACGTTTAGCTATTGTATAAATAACGCTGTATTTTTTGTCGATATTATTTTTAAATATAATGCCATTCCATTAACAGTGAAAACATTAAAAGTCATTCAAATTTAATAAAACAACCAGCTAAAAGTTTAAAGTCATAAATATCATTATATAAAATTTATGTAGAACTAAAATACATTGTTATTTTTCTTACCGTATTATAATGGAGTTCTACCAAGTAAATGCCTACTCAATCAATAAGACAGTTAATCATGAACTTTTAATTTGGATCTGTTTTTGTATTTTTGCCACATTTAATTCGTGAATATTCCATTTGAATATATTTATGATTAAAATCTAAGGTTTGCCAAAGAGAAGATAAGCATTCAAATTTTACAAGAAATTGAGCACAAAAAAAACATATTTCTTAGAATATTAACTAATGGCTCAATGACATGGATAAAGACTTTGATTTTAAACAAAATTTGTGTTTTTAAGTAAATGGGTGTAAATGGGTGGCTATACACAAAATCATTTATTTATGATTTACTTAAAATCAACGATCCTTTTGACATTACCTGATCAAAAGCAATAAAGTCTTTTGAATTTAGTTATTTCATAAGGCCTGTGGTAAGCTTTGACTTCATTGAATCAGTCTACTTAAGGGGGAAAACTGAAGGAAATTTATTTATAGCTATTTTATTCTAAGTTTCCAAAATAATTTGATACAAGTGTTTCTGATACATATCCGTAAAAAATTATATAGTTTATATTCTGCTCAAAATACCGTCGTTAATAAACCGAATTATCGATCAAAGTAGATGCCTTTTGACATTTTTAAAGAAAACCAACATCCTTCAAGAAAATGAAGGCAATTTAATTGGATATAGAGAGGTCTTATCATATGCCAGTGACACACTTCGTTCCTTACAAAAATGCCAAATTTAAAATTAAAGTAACGTTAGTTCACATTTTTTAAAAAAGATGACAAAAGAATTTGTGTACCTAATAATTTCAAGAATTTAGTTATTTTTTATGACTTCAACCTCTTACTTTGAAATGGTTATTACTGGTCTTGACACTGTTTTGAGATATGAGCGTTTCAAGTTTCAATTGATTAAAATTCACTTGTAACAATGAGCATGTAAAAATGTTTTAAATTACTTATTTAGAGCATATTTAATCACAACTCTTGCTGAGGAATAATGATCTTAATGATCTAATGATGGAAATAATGATGACAATCTTAGAACTTTGTCAAATAAACTAAGAAAAAAATTGTGCAGATGTAGATATTCAGAATATTCATATATGTATATCAGGGGTGGCCAAAATTTTACGACTACGAGCGACTTTTTTTGAAATTTTCGGCGGCCATCGACTCACAAGTTAAATTGAATTTATTATCATTGAAATAAAAGAGGAATCAGAGATCAGTAGACCAGACAGGTGGATGACTTGGAAAAGATACGCGATCCACGCTTTGGCTAACCCTGATATATACGATGGAATGCGGTAAATACAAACTTTTCTGACCAAAAGGTCATTTTAGGCAAAAATGTATATTATAAGCTTTTCAAAGTAAGGGAACTACCTGTCGTCTTTAACCTTTGTAGGACTATCCTTGAAAAATGACTCTCAGGCCAAAGGGGGGTAAAAAAAGACCCCTGTGTTTTGGCCTTATTGGCAAAGACTGCAAAAAATTTTTTTTAAAGATTGATTATGCTTTGACGTATATTTAAACATCTTTCTGAAAAAAAAATCATATAAAAATCCCTATTTTTCATATAATTTTTCATATTTAAGTAGCGCATGAAAATGACGACGTTTCCACTCCAACGGCTATGGCCGACTAACAATCCAATAACTGTGCACGAAGTTACAATATTTTATCTCTTATCTTATCGCTTATCGCCTTTTATTGTTGCCAGATATGAAACACTCCGTCCATGTTACCTATGACTCACTATAGTCACGTTCTCTTATCACTTATAAGCGTGAAATTTTATGTTAGCGATTCCCAGCAATTGAAAATTAGACTGAAAAAATCCTTCTTCTTTTCTTTTTTAATCCATTACGGCGCAACTAGCTAATACATAACAAAACTATGATTTAAGAATACAAAAAGTTTAGACATCGTATCACTAGTATTAAGATAGATATTTAAGGTAAAGTAGCTGTTGGGACAATATCTATACTGTTCGGAATGGCTAGGATAAAATATTATTCCCTAATAATTGAATATTATTAAGGCACTTTTTGATTTGATGGAACTCTACGCAAATTTTTATACGTTCCATATCGTAGTAGCAAGCAGTGATTATTCAATATTCCTGTCTATACGTCATGACAAACAACGTTAAACAGTAACTTATTTAAAAATGATGTATTTATTTGTTTTGCCGAAGTGCTTAACATAAATCTGGTTTTTGTATGTAATAACCCAGCATTTGAGATAAAATTGTAACATTTAGCGGTGAAATCTTTTAAAGGTTAAAGAAATACTACCCTGACATTATCTGTAGATGAGAAAAAAGGTGGCGCAGATATTACATCTACAGTTTATTTTCATATACTTCACGACATAATGCTGAGAGTCTTTTGGTGTTTGTTTGATTTAAATACATATAAATATTGCGACCGTTTTATACAAGTCTGAAGGGCAAAGAAAATAAAAATATTTCCCTCTTCTAGAAGACAATAGATTGCCATCACAGAACAAATTTCTATTGAATTATTTAAATTTACTGCTTTGATAGGTACTCGTCAGACTAGATTCTAATTCAAATCTCTTTTCTCTTTTACGAATCGATATAAAACGGTTTAAATGTATAGATTTCACCTTCAAGTTATGTAATATCAAAAAGAATATTTCTGGGAATTAATGCTTGAAATGTTTGAGTCAGATTTTGCTCATTTTGACTATAATAAATACTAAAAAATACTATTTTTATGCTAGAAATCTCGATATCATTCGATTAAAAAGGAAGACAATACGAGGACAGATATATGGTATGTCAAAATAATATTGCAGCACACTTTCCACTAGAGACTCCAATTACTCGACATCCCAACTACTCGAGTATCGAGTATTAAAATTTAAAAATCCTCAAGTACTCGAGTATACTCGAGTAGTTTCATATGTACCAAAAACTGTATTATTAACTCAAATGTGTGTACACATAACCACAAATAACCTTATTTTCTTTAATCAATATATTTATTTCAATTTATGAGACATATATATTAAAAATAATAGAGTTTAAGCCGTCTCAAATTTTAATTTGGTTCGTAGTTTTGTTTTTCGATCCCGCAGTAGTTAGCACTCTCTCTGTTGCTGTGGACGTTGGTTTAAAAGTTAGCAATGAATTACATATATAGTGCTTTCTAGTTTTCTGTCCGCTGTTTACAAAAAAAAAATGGAAATAAGTCTTCATTTATAAAATACGTGTATTTTTCAAATTGCTCGAGTATCGAGTACTTGAAAAATGGACGAGTATTCTCGAGTATCGAGTACTCGATAGTCGAATTGGAGTCTCTACTTTCCACCAAGAAATGTCTACCTTCGATCAGAAGTTGAGATTTATTAGTGTAAGAAATGTCTGTTTCCACTTAGGCAGTTATAGTGCGAAAAATCACCACCTTAGTAGACTACGTAGATTAAATAAATTTCAATAATCTTTCAGAAACACACAGCCAACATTTTTTTAATAACAAACACATGCCTATACAGGTATTACTTGACTTGCAGCGGTTTGACATACGACAATTCACAATTACGAAAGTAAAAAATGCATTTTTTTAAATGTAATTGACTCATCGAGCTTGGACTTATTTTTATAGATATAAAAAGACATACTTCGATAATTATTAAATCTTGCCCATAATAACCGGTTTACGAAGTAGATGTGATGATTAATAATTGGAATAGATTTAGAAATAAAACGTAACATAATTAAGCAGTATAAGAGTGGTATTGTTCGTTATCTACATTTATCACATTTAACAAGCTTTACAATTTTAATGAATCGGTGAAGCTGTTTAAAAGCATCTATAAAATTTATAATAATATCGAAATGCCTTTCTAAGCCTCGAATCCATAAAGGCAAAAGCACGGAGCCGTTTTGAGCAGAGTATACGAGCGAAGATTTATTTTAATACATTTTTTTATGAAATTAGACTTACGACCAAAGTTCACGAACGTTACTCGTCAGTCGAGGACTACAAGGCGTCTATATTTGACATAGGCACATCTAGCATTATACCCCACAGTAACACATTTCCAGACTTACTCTATCTATATACAGATCATTTTCTGGGTTGGATAAGAAAGTAAAAAGCTAATTTTTATATTCGTGCCTTCTAAAATGCTAATCACAATCAAATTGTAGCCCTAAGTCACGTGAAGATAGCGCGAACAACATAAGAAATATCAACAGTTACCTCAGACCACACTTCTTAGTTTTCTATATTTAGTACCTATAACCGGAACAAGTCTGACATTCAGAATATTAATTGATCGGAATTCACCGTAGCATTTGCCAACAGCATCCGGTACATTCCCGGATGCACTGAGTAATCAATTCCACGATTCGATTGCGCTCAAGGATATTTAGAAATCTCACACTAGTTTATCAAACTTTTAATATTTATTTATTATAAAACTTAAATATAGTTAATGGTACATGTATCATAATATTAAGCTGTAGAATCAGGCATGTAGATCACATGGATGTGGACGTGAGTTTTGACGAGTTCAATTTTGTATGTATTATATTAGGGTTACGAACTTACCTAATTGGACCCGAGAGCGCATTTAAAAAAAATGTGCGGCGGCGGGTGCAACCTATTTTTTCTAAGGCAATATAAAAAGGCAATGATTTTTTCAACCATGCCCGCTCCCAACGTGGAGCATGTGGAATTTTTGCGGCGTTTATCTCAACATATGTTTTTTTCTATTAAATTGCTTGTAACTCAGTTGCTCAACCTCTCTTTTTTGAATTAAGTAAAAACTCGTTGAAAAGATTATCAGTGTCAATTTTTTCTTGTTCATCATTTTCTTGAACACCGTCCGCAAAAAATGAAGATATTTATTTTGTATTTAATTGGCAAGTAAAAGGATTGACAGCAAATGAGACCATTGGCTCGATAGTCGTAAACTACAGAAATCTTGCTTCTTACTGTTTTTGAAGAACTTGAATGTGCGTAACAAATACTTCCACGCTTAATTCACTATTACCAACTATTTCTTTTACATTTGGGAAATGCACGAGAGACTTCAGGGCGCCATGGCACCCGCGGGCACAGGGTTGTGAATCCCGGTATTAAAATATAGTTGATTTTATCGTAACTAACAAGTTTGACTACAGCAGTAAACTTATAATGTTATTTTTGTAATGTAATATATATAAAAATTATCTCTTAAATGTCAGTTTCTATAATTAAATAAAAAGAGATGATACAGTAAGAATTCTTAAATTCCTAAAGCTATGAGCTGAACGTTGCTGATAAAATATATTTTTATAGCAAATAATTTCAGTGTTTCTTCATAAAATTCTGTTTGGTAACCAGAGCTTCTACGGATATGTACTTGCGTTGAGAAAGGAATTTTGCTACACACTTTTTTATACTTATTTCTTTAATTTTTTATTTTTTAATGCATTTTACGTAATTATAATTCGTTGTGAATTACCTTTGTTCTATTTGAACTTCGAATACTGTCGTTAAAAAAAGACCCCAAGCAATATTTAATATTTATTTTTATACATATAGTTCTTTTATTAAAAAATACAATAACTATTGGAAATTTCCATGCTTAGCACATATGGTTTTTGCACAAATTTAAAATTAAGCCTGACAATTGTGCGGTAGGGGTGCGTTGAAAACTGTGCGTTATTAAAATTGCAAAGCAGATATACTGGTTTTTGTACGCATCAATTCCGGTAGAACTAAACACTTTGATATAGACTACTAATTATTTGGTCTGCTTCTAATTCGATAAATGGTCAGTTAAAAATACTTAAAACGGTCAGTAATAAATACTTAAAATGGTCAGTTAAACATATTAAATGGTCAGTTAAAAAATAGTAAATGTCATTTCATGCGCTAATTTTTCATAGAACTTGTCATAAATTTGTCTCATACGACCATATTTGATAAAATTCACAAGCTGTCAAACTAAAATTTCAATCATTTTTTAAAAATAACTGACCATTTAAATTAAATACTAACCGTTTTTAATAAATAGCTAACCATTAAAATATATAACTGACCGTTTTATTTAATAACTGACCACATTCACACTGATACAATGACAACTGACCATTTATAATATTTACTGACCATTTTGATTTTTAGCTGACCATTTATTTATTTAACTGACCGAAACTGGAATTAGTTACAGACTCATTAAATACATGCCTTTGATATATTTGCCTCGACATATTATATTGCCGAGTACATTCAAACAATAGCGCAATTAAAATTGTGTGTTGAGAATTAAATACCACAATGCTACCTTTATCAAAAATATAGCCTTGTTTATATATAGTTCAGATTGTAACGGGCGATAGATTTCTGTTTACTCGATAATTTCGTTTCGCATTCTCAATGTATACGGGCTTTAGATACTAGCTTTTATAGATTTAAGCTGATATAACATTTTTGGTATATTTTTGCCAGTAATGATGACTCAAACATAGATTACAGCTGTGAAGTATTTAAGATAAATCAACAACTCAATTATGGACACATTTTTGTAACGGCTTCTTTTGCATGTGAAAACACCGTGACTTTCGTCTAATTCCGCTAGAGAGAGACAGCATCCGTCCACGGCATTCGGTAATAGGAACTTAGGGACAGCATGGGGAGAAATGTATCTCTCAATGCAAAGATTTCATACGGTTGTATATGAGCCATTATTTTAAAGAAGAGCCGGTCGCTAAACGGTCGCGCTCATAATTTAGATTACGCCAGTCTGGCATGAATACGTCGTCTTTTTCATGCGCACATTAAAATACGATTAATTATTTTTATTATATTTTATTACATTTTTTGAATGCAATCTATGCCAATAAAGCCATACCACTGGGATATTTTAGAATAAGAACCCTCTTTGGCACACCGTCTTTTTAAGGTTAATAAAAAAAAACTGTTAGCAATAAGCTACACGGTTAAATAAATTCATCAAGAATTCTCAATCACATATTAAAGTAATTCTTTAAATTCAATTCAAAGTCTGATTTTCTTATAAAATTCGTATAGAAACATAAACGTATCTGGCTTCTTTAAAGCAGTGTCAAGTATACAAATTGAATATTGAGAGAAAAACATCTATTCGGATTCTTTTTTGCGCATGATTTCTTCTATTGTCAAGGATTTCTCCCGTTGTTGTCAAAACACTTTGGCTTTACCTTTTGCTGGGTTGCCAGTCTGTATCGGTATTTCACTGTTTGTGAAATGATTCATCCTCGTAGCGATACATTGAGGGTAACGGAGCGTGTTGCATGAATATTCAGACTTAGTAGGGGGTGTCAGCTGACGGAAATGTCAGTCGTGATGAACGGTCCCATGTTTGTTTGCTGGGGTAGATGAATAAATGAAACCTTTACGATTTGAAATATACTTCGGTACTATTCAATATAATGGAATTCAATTCTGAGCGATAACCAACGACGTATAGAAATACTTGGGTGCTTTGATGTTCGTATTGTATCGATGTTGTTACGGCGAAAAAGGAATCTATCTTTATTTGAGGAAACAAAAATAGCTTTCTGTTGCGGCAAAGAAATTTATAAATTACAATGCATTTTGCGTGCACTTTTATATCAAAATACACCTTAAGCTTTTTTGTGCGGTAAATGGGTTCCGTGGAAAATCGCACAAAAAGCTATGACTTAAGTGGGAACCCGAGACGATTTTGTAGAAATTTATGGAATACCACAAAAAAGGATAACCTAATATACCATAATAATTTGTATGAACTAGTGGTGGAATAGTTTTGTACTCAGCTAAAGCATTGGGAAAAACACCTGATATGCGTGCACCTGAAATGCCTGAAGATGCCGAAAAGCGAAACTTGGGTCGTTAGTAGAGACTCCGATTCGAGTATCGAGTACTCGATACTCGAGTATACTCGTCCATTTTTCAAGTACTCGATACTCGAGTATTTTGATAAATACTCGAGTAATACTCGTAATTTATAAATGAAGGTATATTTCCAAATTTTATTTACTTATTTAAAATATATATATATAATTTTGATCGTTGCTTTTAACTGTCACTTACGTGTGGTTTTATTGTCAGGTAATATTTATTTTTAATGGTTTTGCCGTTGACAATGCTGTGCGAGAATTTCTTTTGTTACTTTGGCTTTGAGTCCTGATGACTTATTTTATCAACGACTATGATGACAAGAGACAAAATAAAATACTGAAAAATAGTATTTTGATTTTCCGACTATGGATGCAGCTGTGGCATAATCAATTAAATGCGTTTATTTATTAATTAATCATTCATTTAAATAAACAAATTTGAATTAACAAAAAAAAAAATGGTTCATCTGAAACTACTCGAGTATAGTCGAGTATTTTATAATTTTACTACTCGATACTCGAGTAGTTAA
This sequence comes from Himalopsyche kuldschensis, assembly GCA_028554975.1. NCBI lineage: Eukaryota > Metazoa > Arthropoda > Insecta > Trichoptera > Rhyacophilidae > Himalopsyche > Himalopsyche kuldschensis. Next base: position 17,837,058 of record JAHFWI010000010.1, on the reverse strand, counting down.
GATGTCGTTTAATTGGAGTCTCTAGTCGTTAGTGTTAAAACTTATGGAAAACTACAAAATTCAAATAATTTAAATTTTGCAAAGTACCTTCAGTTGAAATCCTCAATTATAATTAATTTAAAAGGTGTTAATATACTTCATATTGGGAACGGATATGGTTCAAAAGAATGCTTGTGAATGAAGTACTGTAGTGAAGAAACTCTGAGGAGATACTTTATATTTATTATAAATTAAAAAAAGAAATATCTACTTGCCTTGAAACTGAATTTATTTTATGTATATCTCGAAGCAGGTATATTATGATTATCCAATTTATATATACATATTGTTGTTGTGGAAGACTGATCGGAACATAATATATCAGGGGTATAAAAGCAAATCCGCCACTATCCTCCAAGGAAAATTCTTCAGCAATAAAAAAAAACGATTAAATGTTTATTTTACACTTTTAGAGTTTTTTTGAATTGTATTCACATTTTCTTCACGCTTTTCTTGTATTGGCAATTCCGAAGCAAGCGATTTTAATTTTGTTCAAAACGACGGTTTTGATGTATGTTTATAATAATGACGGATTTGAACATCAGTATAGTGTCTTATCCGTTTGGAGACTAAAACTATCGATTTGGATAATTTGCAAAGCGAACACACAATGTTTGTATGGAGACAGAGCACGGCGGCCATATTAGATTTGCGGAAGGTAAGTGTTCGTGCATTTAGATTGTGGCGCTTTTGAACATCAAATATAGTGTAAGAGAGGCGGTTATGCTTTTGATCGCCATCTTAGATGTGAATTAAAATGGTGTTGAGGCGTTTCTTTTTTGGTTTGACGTTTTTAGGGCATATAACGTAATGAATGGATCATTATTCAATCAATATCTCAAACATCATAATATGTGGATCAGAGACTCCAATTCGAGTATTGAATACCCGATACTCGTAATTTATAAACGAATTTTAATTTCGAAATTTTATTTACTTATTTTAAAATATATTTTTATAATGTTTAATCGTTGCGTTTAGCTGAGTCTCAAGCATGGACTTTACTGTCAGGATTTTTTTTTAAATAGTTTCCGTTGCCTGCCATGCGAGAATTTCTTTTGTTGCTTTTGCTTTGGGTCCTGCTGACTTATCTTATCAATGACAAGTTTATGATTAAAAGAGTCTATGGTGACAGGAGATAATTTATTTATCATATTTTAATCTACACAAATTCAAATTGATAAAATATATTTTGGTACAATTGAAACTACTCGAGTATTAAAAAAATTTACTACTCGATACTCGTGTAGTTGAGATGTCGAGTATTTGCAGTCTTTTATGTGGATAGTGGTGGTTTTTCTTTTATACCTCTCATATTTGAAGCCTTTTAAAAGGTTTTATGACTTCCAGACAAGTTGAAAAACAAACCTCCCGTCATCATAAATGTCTGAAAAGTACTTGACATACTTATTTACTTTTATTATTAATAGTGAATTGAATAATATTAATGCTATGAAATGTATAAACGCCACAATTTAAGTTTCCTTTGGAACGATGAAAAATCGTTGCTTTTAGCGTTATAAAAAGGTTGTATCCATAAAAAGTATAAAGTTCAGTTTTTAAGGGGTTCAAATGAGTTTTCAGTGTGGGCCTGATTAATTTTACCCTCTCAGGCTTAGTCGCCCACTAAACGAAAGTGGCATATTTTTCACAAATAAAGTTCTTTCTGTATACATCATTTGCTGAGTGAAATGTACAATATTTCAAACTGAGCCTTTTAAATATACATCCTGCAGGGATTTTTGGCGTGGCAGACATATTTTTTTTGCATCATACACACTTTATTTGTTGTGAAATATTATATGATACGAAATGGTATCAACCCTTATCTGAATGTTTTGTATTTAATGTTAACTTGGCAAAAAATACACGGTAAAACAGTTTTGTACAAAGACTTTTAATGTACAGTAAAAAAATTGATCGTTTCGCACAAATAAAACGATAAGGAATGCTGCAAAGAAAAGGTCTTATTTTTTCAATGTAAAGGAGGTAATGATGAGTTTTAATGGAGCTCACAATGGATTCCAATCCCGTCAAAATTTTGAAACTGGGATTTCGGGATTGCAATAAGTCAATCCAGGGATATTTTTTGATGGTTGATATTTTTCATATTTATGAAATATCAGCCATGTTAATGTGTCATTAAACATAAGAAAAATCAGTATCTTTTTTACGAATATTATATTTCGGTGGTTGAATCATCCATTATTGAAGGGCCAAAAAATGTTGTTGAAATATAATTTACGAAGGTATGGGTGTCGTTCGAATATTCATTGGTAAATGGCAAAACATATTTTTTAATTTCACATCGTTGTTGTTGACTTGTAGTTTTCATCCTTTGACTTCATTTCAATACAAAGTTTTTATTTATTCGACGCTGTCATTAATGCATAACGCAGCAAATCCGGTGTTCCAAAGATGACAATTGCAATTGCACGAAATATTACGATTTTGTTCGAACAATAATTCTTTTGCGCTTGATAAATAAATCAATCCCGAAAATTTTGTTTTCTATTCGTATTAAAAATTTTCTGGATCCCAGGATTAGAATCTCACATATAACATAAACAGATCTTGATGCGCGAAAACTGCTTGTAACTTCGCTTGTCACTCAACTTCAAGTTTTCATAAAGAGTAAGGATAAAAGAATAGAGCTACAACGGTATTTTAAAACCGTTTGTATTTGTTTTAGAGATTTAACAATAAAACATATGTATTTTTAAAATTTGTGAAACAATTTTAAAAATTTCGAGAAGTGAAAAAGACAGCATTTTTTTATAACAATGTCTTTCAATTGATGGTGCAATTACAAAAAGGAAAATGTAAGTTTTATTTAAAAGCATATTTAAGTCACTGCTGAAAAAAACATGATTTATAATGTGCATATTTACAAAAGGTAATATTTCTGGGCTTAAAAGATATTCAAGTAAAAAACCTATTAAAATTCCATAGAACGAGAAAATTTATTTATATCGTAAGTGTTTAAGTTGAACTATGCTAAAGCGACTTCCTCTGCTTTCACAACGAATGAACACTAAAATTTCCGGATGAGAAACTTTTACTGAGAATTGTATGCAATTGTAAGCTTCGTTTACAATTGTTTTGAATATATTAAATTAATCAATTTAATACTGACGTGTTATAAATAATTTTTGCCTTTGACACTTCGTTACCTTACTTTAAAAAGGTTCTAGCTGACATTTTGGCCACAAATAACTTTTTTGGAAAGTTTGTTTTATCCGTATTCTTGCATATATGATAACTTCAGAAGCATATATTATTGAATTACGAAGTAAGCAGAATTCCGGAGTTTATCTGCACACTTTTTTACTAAATTTATTTGATAAAATTCTCAAACGGTCATCATAATTTCAATTATAAGATCATTATTTCTCACAAGAATGGTTTGAGTTGTAGAAAAATAACATTTTTACTTGCTCATTGTTACAAGTGAAATTTATCTTTTGAATTCAATAGTTTGATAAATCCAAATCAAACGCTCATATCTAAAAACAGGAGAAAGAGCAATTAAAACCTTTTCAATGTTAGGTGTCGATATTTTGATGCCTACAAATTACCCGCAGTGAGAGAATGCTGTGTGATTGAAAAATTGTTCAACGCTTGCTTGACATGCAACTCTTGGGTAAACTTGCTTTTAAATGCATATAAGTAAATAGATGTTAACAAGCATGTTTACATAGCAGCATTATGTTGCAAGCCGTGATCTCTATTGGTTTTATAACGTGTTGACCAGTCAATGAGAACCGTGAAATAAACTCATATAATTTGTCCCACTTCACTTCCACCAAATAAAAAAAACTCCATGCATATTTTCATTTTGAGAATAAAATGTTGCATACAATTGTCCACAAAAATATAAAATAAGCTTACTTCTTGAACTAGCTTTGCGAGGGATTGCTCACCATTATCGCGCTTCCTGTCAGCAATGATGGAAAGGTAGTGAAAATTGAATAAGAAAACTAAACTTAGATACAAAGGGGACGGGAAAATCAGAGCTTAAAGCTCTATCAAATAGATATACAAACAGGATAGAAAGATGGAACTAAAAGCTTTGAATCGAATTAGTAGTCAAATTTTAAAATTACTGACATTAAGAATTTTAGACAATAATTCATTAATCGATCGAAAAATCAATTAACGAAACTCTTTCGTTTTTATATTTGAACCATAAAATACATGCCAGTGTTTTTTCTAAACGAAAAAGTCGCTCTTTTTACTCTTGCAAACATATCTTTCACTGATATATGTATATATATATTTTTCCTACCTTTATTTTCCTGCTGAAACTATATGTGGAGTCCGCTAGGCAGGCTCTTTGTTTCTTGGCTATTTTTATTGCTTGGGTGAATACAGACTAAGTCTTTGTTTCCCTTTCCCGCATGTAAGCTAGCTAAGTATTGACTTTCTAAAAGATTCTTTCAGCTGAGGGCTTTGTGTGAGGAAAACACCTTACGAGAATGATTGTCTTGGAATCATTAAAAAGGTTCAATTCTTACCAGGAATTTGCTCGTAATGTTTACGTAAACTTGAGGAGTTTACTTGTTGTTATAATAGACATGCCCAGTCCCTAGCTGTAACTGAATCGACGAGCCTGGCTCGTAGCTTAAAATGGTATTTCTTAGGGCGTTAATTTGGAAGCTGGCTGGGCTGCTGGTTTCTTCCACGCTTGCCTTCACTGTTGAAGAAAATGTTGTAGGAGAAAAAGGTGGGTGGAGCATAAGGTTTGACGAGGTTCTTAGAGGTCTTTAGTTTGTTTTTAACTGAAATATTTAATCATAGAGCATACAGTTACTAAAATAGGCTGTGAACGTTAAAACTTTGTGCGACCAAAAATTCTAGCCAATCGTGTCAAATAAAAAATAGACAAAATGTCGGTTAACTTTTCAAAGCCTCTCTACCAAATATTTCATCGTGTCAAAGCTACAAGATAAAGCTCCCACCATACAGGTGGCGTATTTACATATCATTTTTTCCTCCTTGCTTTCATTCGCAGGCTCGCATACGGTGTTTATATTTACTTCCGGTAAAAGTGGCCACAAAGATCGTGAATTTATCTTGCGTAACGCTCCCGTGAACTTGTAAAAGTATTTCCTGAGTTACTTCCGGCTGAAAAGCACTTTCGGAGAATTTCGCCAAAGCTTTCGCTCAGAACTTGAAAATGATTTCTATTAAGCGCCATGTGCACGACGTTTATATTCACGATTAAATTAACAAAAACTAATTAATTATATAAATACCCTGAAAATGTTGACTTCGATACTGATATTACATTATTTTAATACTTTCCATGGTGTCGGCAGTAACTTTGTGGAAGTTCATTTTAATATAAAATTTAAAATAGCTTTGATTTTTCCACCTATATCCATTTTGTAATTTAATCAATTAATAATAATTTCATATGAAATGAATATGTTCAATGAACCGAGAAAGCAGTTAATGACAATAATTATAAATTGGTCGTATAGATTTCCTGAAATATTTAAATAACACATTCCTGGTATGATTTTAAACATGCTTTCAACTTCATTAACTTTTAATTAGCACTAAAATTTAGAACTACACAAAATTTAAAATAAATTTGCATTATAATTACGCTAAATAATTTTGTTATAAATTAAAATAATTATTCACGCTTTTGTGACTATCAAAAAGCAACTTTAATGTTGCTTATTGCTTTGAACAATTATTTTTCATACCGTTTGGTTTCATTAACTTTCGAATTACGGTCCCTGTAAAATAACGCACGATCCGAATGGGGGGGCTAAATAAACCACAGTGGTATGGATTTTTTGGCATAGGTTGTATTAAAAAAATGTTATACAATGCTTTAAATTTAAAGTATCTTTATACATCTTTCTAAAAAATATATATTAAAATCGATAGTTTTGTTGTATTATTCATGAGAGACTGATGTAATTAAAAACTATAAGCGTAGGGGCTTATCTACACCTTTAAATGTAAAAAAAATCATTTGATTTGAAGCGCACGTTTGAACGAAGCGTGTTTTAGATAAGATAACGTTATCTTATCTCGTATTGGCAGTGAAATTTCAATACTGGTAATTTGTAACGACGTTATAAAAAGGTTTAGTAATAGTCCGACTTATTTTCTTTTTTTTTTAAATGCGACGAAACTAGACGATAAAATTCATATTTTTTTTTCTGCAGAACGTGTAAAAAAACAATGATCAATGATTAAATTGAGATAAAGTGGTACAGTATGGGTCGAAAGTTCCACCCACTGGAAAGGAAAAGTTAATTAAATGAGCTATGTATATTTTATAAATAAGCATTTTTATACGCAGTGATAATTAATGTTGTTTAGTGACCATTTAAATTCGTTTCACATGAATTGATTTGAAATGATTTGGGGGCAATGCATATTGGCATACTATGAATTATGTTGGAGTGGCGGGATACCTAGAATCCTTTTAATGAAAAATTCATAAATTATTCTTTTCGTCAATAAGTGTCGATTAGTGAATAGCTATAAAATTATTTAGATTTTTGCCGGTTTCGAGTTATGAATGCCACTAGATACAAAATAATATTTTGCGTTATGTGTGAAAGGGTCACCAGAATAGGTTTTTCGTACAGCTATTTCTGAAAATCATTTGCATAACTAATCTTAGTTAGTATACGTAACCGTATGTAGAAGATATCTGGTTTTGAGATGAGTGCTACTAGATATAAAATAATATGTTACGTTATATGACAAAGTGGCATATCAATAGAAGAAGTGGATGCAAAGATATACGAATAGACGTATTAAAATCTTTGTCTAGTTTATAGCAACACTAAACATTAAAACATCAAATAAGAATAAATAACGATTGTTTATTCAACATATAAATCATAGAAACAAAGCATCGCCTCAAAAGATAATGAAAATTGATTACTTGTGAAACCTATTTTTTGGCTCTTCTGAAATGTAGAGTCAAACGAGCTAGGTGTCTCTGTCACTGTCTTTTGCTTTCTTAGTCTAATCCTTAAATTTATACCAGTTCTAGTACTACTAATATTAATAAATAAATTCCATTATTTTTATTTCGTTAGGAGCGGATATGGTTGAAAAAAGCACACATTATTTTTTTTAATTGTTGTTTTTTTTTCAAATATTTTTCTCCATTCACTCAATCAACACGTAATGTCACGTTTTGCTATTTGCGCATCGGCGGAGAGGAAATTAATTGGTAAACAAATTTTCCCTCCATTGTTTGAATAATAATCGATAATAATGAAGTTTTATAACCTGTTTGTTCATGGCACCTGTCTAAAGGCAACAACGTGAATTGGCGAATTATTTAGTTTTTGTAACGCGGGTTCACCCATCACCTGTTCGGTTTTCTGACTAAGAGAAAGAGGGGTATGCAAGGGGTCTAACATCATCCTGCATACGTGGTAAGGTTTTTTTTAAACCTTTCTCAGTGACAAGCTTTTTAGCACAAGACGTTTTAATAGTCCGATATTTCAGAAAAGAAAAACCCAATGACGCAGCGAAAAAAGGTTTCTGACGTATTTAATAGTGGATTCTTTTTTTTTAAATATAAAAGTTTTAACGTGTAAGATGACCTTTGAAATAAACACTATTTGATACTTTTATTTATTTTTTGAGAGTCACTCAACAAGAAAAATTACTTGACATGATATATTAGAAATGAATAGAGTTAATAATGTATAGAATACAACAAAAACAGTAGAGAAATTGTTGGGAATATTTTAAGGGTTTGGAAGATGAATTCTTTAAAAAAATAAGTGGCCATCATTCGATGTTTCTATACCAACACTGATTTGAATAGTTGAAATGATTTTTAAGATACAATTAGAAAATGAAAAAAAATATATGATAAACTTGCAATAGTTTCCATACGTTGGGTGGAAAACTTAAATATTTTTGAAAGCTATAATGGTGCTCACTTTTATATGAGTATAATAACTTAAAACTCTAAAAATCTTCCGATTTGCTTAATGTATAAGGTCTTTGAACAAGGACGCTCGCTTGCGTAGAATTTCCATCGTGGCATGTGCTTGTGGCACGTAGCGTCGTCCTGTTAAAATCACACAGGTCATATCATCCTGTTTAGACCACAAGACATTGCTTATCGCCAATTTGTAGCTCACCCTTTTTGGTTATGGCAAGTACGGACTGATGATTCCGCCAGAACAAAATCCGCACTAATTAGTGACTTTCTCGGGATTCATTTGGTGCTGGTGTATCTTTGGTTAAAAGCAAAGCACTTATTTTCAACAAAAAATAATAACACCCCAAAAAGACGCCATTTTTTCTTATTTAAAATTTTGCATAAAAAGCTAGTTTCAAGAAAAGTCTTGGTTTTAATCAAAAATTATTATATCTATCCAAAAGATACAGATAAATTATTCTCGTTCATTTTCTTTTGTTATTCAATTCGTTAGGAGATCATTTGTTTTATTCATTAATTAAAAGTTTTTAATTTTATTCCTGAATAAAAATTTACCATTAATATTGTGTATATCTTGTGTAATATTTAATAATTTTTCATCACGGAATACAACAAATATGAATCAATCAACCCCGCGCAGTTCCGAGATTAACCTGAACGTAATATTACAGTGGGTAGAAAGATTTATATTGCTTGTACACTAATAACGTGAAAGGACGGATGAGTAATCACAGGAACCAAATTTTGCCTCAGGTACAATCTACAATTAATACTAGAAAGGCTTTATTGAGGAATTAAACATTTAAATGATGGTATATTTTTTAATTAAATTTAGTAAAACAAGAACAATTCTGTTGGTTTTACAAATTGCTTTAATTAATTTCACAAAAATGAAAAATAATATTTTTGTTACGTTATACGCTCCCAATGTACAAAATAAAGATTCCCAATTACTTTTATCTAATACGTAAGCTTTCTGTGAGAACTGTATGTTACTTAGTTCCTCACTGTCTTTTTTTGAAGAAGTTTGGGATTAAAAATTGATATGATATGATAAGACATTTTTTGTTATTATTCCGCATTAAATTTATTTGGATCAAACGAGCATTTACAACAGAGCCTTTGCCCGGAAGAATGTTGTATATGTTACAGTGAAACTGTATTCTCAGTGAAAATGTATTCTTCTCCAAGCTGTCATTGAAGTTAAATTTGACCGCCCTATGTGTTTTTTTTGGAAAAGTACAAAATTCAAACAATTCAAATTTGTGATAAGTGAATTAATATAAGAACTAAGAATTGAAACAAACATTAATATTTCTGTTAAATTTTGTGTAGTCAGTAAAAATATTTCTAATGAGAACATTAATTAATTGCCCACTGAACAAAAAAAGATCGCAAAAACCATTATATTTCACTGGCAGAGCAGATATTGTTTTCATCGCATTAAAAGTAGTCCACCACAAAAAAAAAACTAAATCTCATGTAAACTAAAAGTAATTTACAGATTACGTTTATACTGTGCGAATAAGAATTATTTTGGTAATCAAAGAGGGCTACGCAACCTTTTTTGTTCGTAATTTATTTTATGATTTCAAATTTAATCAAAAAATAAGTCGACTAAAGAGTGTTTGCTATTATTCAAATTCACGAACCTAAATCTATCGACCCCAGTTTTTTTAAGATGTTTTAACGAGATTTGCTTCTTTTTCCATTCACATGATTTTATAACTTATTTAAAACAATAAAACTACACATCATAAACTGACATTACTAATCAATTAACACTTCTAAGTTTAAATAGTTGTGATAAATAATAGAATTAAGACTATCTTTTTTTTGCGAGCACTTTCCAAAGTGATTCGGGAACCAAAGAATTAACACTGGCTTAGTCATGTTGTAGCGATATTAAGTTTAGTATTTGGCTTAATTTTATAATGACGAAAATGATACCATGTCTATGCTATCAATTATAGGAAAATTATCGATTTCCTCGCATAACCCTTTGGTATCCTTATTTTATTATTTTCTTTCCTTGCTGCAACTCATCAATAGATATGAGAAATTGATTAATATGAATCTCATATATAAAACCGAAACGGGGGATGTATGTCTGTAATTCCCTTTTGCATTGTTGTTGCAAGTTCAAACAAACGAATTGATTTCGCTCGCGAAAGTTTCGACGGTAAATTTGTTTCGTTATCAATGTGCGTGTAGAGACTCCAATTACTCGAGTATCGAGTAGTACATATATAAAACCGAAACGGCGTATGTATGTCTGTGGGTCTGTAATTCCCTTTTGCATTGTTGGTCATTAAGTTGCCATAAAAACGAATATGAAAGAAAATATGTTTTATTTTTTTATCGGCGAAGACATTTAGTCAAAATGTAATAAATTAGTCTTCTACTGAACTTTTCCCGGCTTTTATTAATATAATAATGTTTTTATTTACGTGAAGGTATTATTTGACATTTCTTTGACAGCAAATTAGATTTTTTCCTTGAATTTGGACATTTTAATGGGCGAGAATGGGGCTGTCAATATATGAAAGGGGCTGTGAAATGTCAATGCCAGTCTGAAATGTTCATTTTAATTCCAATTTAATTGACCTAGACTTTTGAATTTTGAAAAAAGTTGTTTCAACTTGGCCCGTCTGAATTTACGCGCCGAGGTGAACATAACCCCAAAATGGTCCGAGCGAAGCCGGGTTCGAACACTAGTATTTAATAATCCACGATAAAACGAAATCCCGAAAATATTTCACATTATGACAAGTTACAACTTTAACTTCAGCCACACAATCAATTAATTCGGTTTTTGAAATAACGATAATGAAAATTAGTAAATAAAAATCCAACCAAGTTTTACAATGTCGAGCAGGACTTAACAAAGGAGTTGCGCTTAACCTATACGATGTAGAACAAGACTCAAAATAAGAGTTCAAGGAGTTATTATATTTATTTATTTAAAAAAATTAATTAAATATATGGCATTACAGCTGACGCCAATGTGCCATGCATTTGAGAAATTAATAAAAATATCAGAAAACATGTTACACAAAATTTTTAAAAAAAAATAAACAAATGTATGAAACAGAACAGAAACATATTAGTTAAATAAAAAGAATAAAAGATATAAACAGAGAACCAAGTTCACTGCCGAAGATGTCCACATTCAACAGGCAGTGGATTCATCAGCCATTATAGTTTTGATTAATGACAAGAATTAGTAAATAAACGTACCGTACGTTAAATGATAAGCCAGAAAAACACGTTGCGATAGATTTTGCACCCCTGGTAATATTCTACGATAGATATCATAATATATCTTATTGTATTATTTATTTAGTAGACCGGCGACACCCTCGCTGTCTGAAGCTCCAAAATGCTTTGAAATTTGTATGCGCTTATGAATTCGTTTCGATGTATAATTCTTTTTCACTCTAAAATAATCCAATACACAAAACAATCTCCCTTAAATATTGAGATATTGTGTCTCACAAATTTATTTATTGCTTACAAAAAAATGTTCACCGATAATTACACCACTCAAAAAAAAATACAGATAGGTATGTCCAAAAGGTGAAAACAGTATTTAATTTAAAAATAATAACACATTTTTGTAATTATTCCACGTGAGATTTATTGAAATCAGGACTGGTTGCGCGTGTCGCGATCATCTTCAACAAAAATACAGCATATTTATACAAAAGTTAAGCTAGACAAATAAAGGTATGACAAACAATTGGTGATTCAAATATGCAAATAATTCAAAGTAAAATAAATAAAAAAAAGCATTATTATTATTAAATATTATGCCATCAAATAATAGTAGCTTTTGTATGAATAACGACTATATTTTTGTATTTCTTATCAGTTGATAATGCTCGTGGTGAGCGACACTTGTCCTGATCTAAAAAAACTAATGTGGAATTAATAAAATATTCAGTTCATACGTGTACTTGCCCAAAGATGCCGAAAGGAAAAATCCGGGTCGTTAGTGACAAAACTCATGATAAAGTACAAGATTCAAACGATTCAAATTTGATATATAGAAATAATAAGTTACTAATTTGAATTGTTTGAATTTTGTACTTTTTCATGAGTTTTGTCGCTAACGACCCGGGTTTCGCCTTTCGGTATCTTCAGGCATTTCAAGTGCACGGATGTACTTGAACTGACGCGTAGTAAACAGTTTGTATCGTTTATATACAAAAATATAAGTAGATCACTAAGTTAAATGGCTATTAAAATGTAAATTAGCGAAAGTTTCAATGAATTAAGTGGGTTTGTTATAATAATAGGGATTTTTGAAAATATTAATGACAATAGCATACGAATATCTAAAATAAATCTAGGGTTTTATCCGACCTATTATTAATGAGTTGATTGATTTTAAGTCTGATTGAATTATTAATAAAAGACAATTATTTTAAAGGGTTAAATTTATTTAAAATTTCACCAATATAAAATCTGGGACAAACCATTCAAATTTGATATTGAAATTCCATCAAGCACCCTCAGTCAAAAATCCTCAATAAGTTTTTATATAAATTAACGATCAGTATAACAATATCATATAATTATACCAAACAACATCGTTTCCTACTCACCAACTGTTTATTTATTATAATACTAGTGTTCGAACCCGGCTTCGCTCGGACCAGTTTGGGGTTATGTTCACCTCGGCGCGTAAATTCAGACGGGCCAAGTTGAAACAACTTTTTTCAAAATTCAAAAGTCTAGGTCAATTAAAATGGAATTAAAATGAACATTTCAGACTGGCATTGACATTTCACAGCCCCTTTCATATATTGACAGCCCCATTCTCGCCCATTAAAATGTCCAAATTCAAGGAAAAAATCTAATTTGCTGTCAAAGAAATGTCAAATAATACCTTCACGTAAATGAAAACATTATTATATAAATAAAAGCCGGGAAAAGTTCAGTAGAAGACTAATTTATTACATTTTGACTAAATGTCTTCGCCGATAAAAAAATCAAACATATTTTCTTTCATATTCGTTTTTATGGCAACTTAATGACCAACAATGCAAAAGGGAATTACAGACCCACAGACATACATACGCCGTTTCGGTTTTATATGTAAGATATCGTAGTCAACGTATTACCCAACTAACAAACGAAGCAATATTTTAATACTGTCTTCAGATAACCAAAATTATTCAACAAACTAGACCAAAGAGAATCATTTGTATTTAGCAACTTCTGTGATATTTCTGATAATAGTAGTGTTGTGTTTCAATCTAGATGCTTAAATCACCAAACAAAGGTTGTTTGTTGCTGTCATGGTTATTATTCGAGCACTTGCGCATTATAAATGCAAATTGGTGCTCTAAATAGAGGTTCCACTCAATACGGCTGCAACTATTAATGGCGAAATTGCTGAATTTCAATCAGTTATAGCATATTTCAATATATAAAGTTATGTTTTATATGAGGCTTCTAAAAGCAAAAGCAAATACAATTTATTGATCGAATTTGCACTTACTTGGTAGTACTCCATTATAACACGGTGAAAAATAGCAATGTAATGAACAAACTGATATTAATCCATTACGGAAGGTTCAAGCTTATTTAAATGAATCAACAAAAAAAGACTTTAATAATTGACTATTCTTTTCCACTCATTAAAAACCCAGATTAACTTTCATTCTGAGCATTTAAAACATAAAATCAATTTGTCACATTAAATAATATATTATTAAAAAGTAACACAAGAGAAGATGTATTGTGTACCCTGTCTACAACGGTATATAGAGATGAGTAAATTTATGATTAAGTATAGTTCTGGAGATGGTGTAAGCAGAAATAGCTATCGACCATATATCAAATAACTTCTGTACAAATAAAAATACATTTCTATTTTTTTCACCGTGTTACAAATGCAATAAATACTTTCGATAGATTCGGTCGTTACTTTGTGGAAATCAATTTTAGTATAGAATTTAAAATAGTTTATATTATTACACGTATTGTGTAACTATTCGTGACACGTATTTCGCTTCTTCAGATTTACTATCGCAAAGGTTGCTAAAGTAATAATTTTAAAGTTGCATTATTAATGATTTGTAATTTTTACGTCATTGGTAGTATAATTATTGTTAATAATGTTGTAAGTTTTTACTACATTTCTTAACATAATCTGGAAAGTTTTTTCATGAATGAACAGAAAAAATAGTAGATGATATACTGTTATAAAAATGGTGAGATTAATTCACTGCTAACATATCATTTGAGCCTTTAGAATTGAAGTAATAAACCAAGTAGCAAAATGATTTAAATTTTAAATTAGATCAGAACATACTTATTTTATGAAAAAAAACACCTTTCCGGGGTGTTTTTAATTATATTACTTCACTTGTATGATACTTTAAGACCTGACAAATATGAAACTGTATCTAACTTTTTTTTTCCAAAAATGTATTTGCGTCACTTGTCTTCTCAGTGGTTTCATTTATTGATCCATCCTGTTCGAGTAATTTTGAGTAAAGTCAAACTGGAATACGATCAACAACCTGATAGGCTTTATATAATATGGATAACCAGTATCTAGTTAGGTGTAAAACTTGTGGTTTCCGGATATGAAAAGCTGCTTTGGGTGGTACTGGATGTCGACAGGTTTCGGATGAAACCATTTTAAACAAAAGGATTCTAGTAGCTAGAGGAAAGATAAATATTATACGCATAATACTTATTTTGCTTTCATTGAACTTTGGTAACAGTTTCGCATAGATATTGTTAAAATACCTGACCCTCGATTTACGCGGAAGATGTTTTCCATGAAAAAGCTCGTAGATGAGAAACATGTAACAAAGACATGAGACTCATAAAAAATTGTGGTTTTGAGTAAAAATACGGTACAATAGAGAATGTGCAGCTTAAACAAAATGTGGGTAATTCTTTAAATAAAAATGACTTTATTTAATGAAATAAATCAATGCCAACAAACACAATTTAATAAATTATATTTCTATTGTATTCCAAAAAAGAGAGATGACTGAGTTACAAAATCGGTTCTCGTTGAAAAGCCACGTTGAGAGGATTTATAGTTACCCCCGCACTTTCAGAAGGCACAGTAGCTATTCAAAAACAATAAACGTTAAAAAAAACTGTTCTATAGCCGGCTTAATCATGGTGGTGGTGATGCATGGTTGTATTCAATTGACATTAGAAGGATACTATTCAATAACGAAAACGTAATCAAATTTCTACAAAATTTCTACAAAACGCAAAAGAAATTTAATCTTAAATCTATTCACTAAATAAAGAATCAGTTATTGTTTGTAGACCTTTTCTGCTTCCAATTTGAAGAATATCAATTATTAACGGAACATTTAATCAGTAATTCATTCACAAGAAGTGAGAGATAAAAGAAAACTAAGATAACTAAACGTTTTTTCTTTATCTTACTGAGTAGAATTAGATATGATTTGGTGAGAAGGAATGGTTTACAAATGATTTGCATTACGCCGTTTAAAAAAAGATTTTTAGTCTAAGAAGTCGATAAAATGGTCGCTATTTTTATATATTTTTATAATATATAATAATTTATCCAATAAAACAGACGTAGAGTTCAATAATTTCAAGCTATCAATATTTCCATTGTTAATTTATACTTTTTACTCAGTGACTTAAGCAATTATTCAAAACAGTTTTTGCATATTTATCAAACTGCTCAGTGAAAATTTTATCGCATTAATCAAATGTGTTTTTCAGATAAATTTAAAAAGAGACAAAGCCTCCATCGTCAATTATCCGAGACGGGCATTGAACTCTAAATTATGGATTATTAAATTCACTTTCTTGGCCATATAATTTCTTCACAAAATAGTATACATACATATGCGTTCTAAGATAGTGGTTTAAAAAATCTTTGACGTCTTCAAATGGCAAACGATGACTTAACAAAAAATATGAACGTCTTATTTCTGTAGCATTTTTTAACAATTATAGAGTATAATAAATGTATAATACTCTATACTAGACATTCCAATTACTCGATATCTCAACTACTCGAGTATCGAGTAGTAAAATTTAAAAGTTCAGATTTCTGTATATAATTACATGATAAATAAATAAATAAGTTAATTTAATTTCATCAATACATTTATTTCAATTTCTACAACATATATTTCAAAAATAATAGGGAATTTAACGACTTTAATTTTGGTATTAGTTTAGCTTTGTTCCGTTCGAGTATTACTCGAACATTTTTCAAAATTCGAGTACTCTAGTACTCAATTGGAGTCCCTTTACTGGACGCTAGTTTTTAAAATAATATTGAAACCCTTGTATATATCACTACATATATGCAGGGCTGTAGAGTCGGTCTAAAAAGTCCGACTCCGACTCCAGCATTTACCAAAACCACGACTGCGACTCCAACTCCGACCCCGACATTGACCAAAAATACGACTCTGACTCCGACTGAATAAAGGTTAATATCGTCAATTTTTTTCCCTAATTTTCATATTTATGTGTATTTAGTTAAATATCAACCCTATCAATGCGGCCAAAAGTCAAATTTGACATATTAAATGCAAAAATAAAAAGTTCAAAATTTCCGACTCCGAGTACGACACCGGCCAAATCGCCGCGACGACTCCAACTCCGACTCCACAGCCCTGCATATATGAACTAATAACACAATTTTTCTGATACATCTACGGATTCTTAGCTTCTAGAACTTCTATGTCGAGTCAAGCTTTACATCGTATAAGTATGACTTTTGTGTAGAGTTTTGCTCGGTATACCACTTGGTTGGAAAAATATTTTTGTTATCAATTTCGAATTAGCCTTTCATAAAATGTATATATTGGATTGTTTGCCTTATTTGAAGTATTTTTTTCGGTATTTCGTTTAACCATGCTAATAAATATGCAAACCCTGTGATATCAATGAATTTCTCAAATCTATTGAGAAAATGTATGAAGAAAATAAATAATTTATAGCGAGGAGTGCAAAAGGTTAACCGTGAGTTGTTTCTTACGCCATATTTTTTGATTAATAAAACAAATTTCAAAGTATATGCACTTGATTCAAAGCATTTATTATTTTCTTTAGATACAGTTGTGTAAAATATCCAGAAAATTACCTGGATAAAAATAACGATATTCAAAGTAAAAATAGATTTAAAAAAAATCATAATAAGTCATAATACAAGCTAGCTTATAGCTGGAAATTAGACAGTTATATAATAAACTTTAAGATTTGTTGAGCGATGCCATTATGTAATGTATCATTAAAAATATACACAAAATTTCACTGGCCTATGAAAAAATTGACTGAGAAGTTCAATCTAATTTTATGACCTCTTATATTCCGTAAAAGTTTTTCAAGTACGCACTGCTTGCCACGTGCAAAAGTATGATGACATACTTCGGTTGAAAATACAAAATTCACGTTTTACGTAGGAAAAATGGTTTAATACAAATAAGATGTCAAATACCGACCTTATCAGACAATAAATGAAACTCAAATAACGTGATTCGTTTTAACGTTAATAATATTTATTATTTTTGTGAAAATAGTGGCAAGTGTGATGCTTATTTTTTTAAATTATCTATCCATTAAAGCTTTGTACAGTTTGTCATAGGTAAGCCAGTTACACGATTGTTATCACCTCATTGCACATTGTAAGAACAGACTTTGTTTTAATTACTTCTTGTGCTTGGAGAATAAAATATTTTTTTATTATTTTGAGTGCATAATATTATCAATTGAATTGAATATTAATATTCAATTATAGACATTAAACAAAATACTTATTCCATAGCCCCATGGGGTGACAAAAGAGCTTAAAGCTTTAGAGCCAACACAAAACTTGACTGATTCACAAACCACAGCTTAGCAGACTTGAATAGGAGGAATTAATTCTTCATTAGTGACCCTTGTGGACACTTCTGAAATGATTGATGTGGCATACATGACATCAGACACAAAACCACACGTTGGATTCGAAAGGGTTGCTACCCTTTCGTATTATAAAGATGGAAATTCGGTTACTGACCGTAAGAGCTTTGGGTTACTTGGAAAATTAATTACGTTATGAGCTACAGATTAAAAAAATGATTCGGACATGTTAGTGTTGTCATTGATTTCGAAATCCATTGTCACTTGTTAGGTAAGGTTATGTTTAGTTAAATTAATAATCAATCGTACATTTTTAAGTGTATCCGTTATAAACGAAAACTAAATTAGAAGAATTAATTTTACTTATAATGACTTCTATCAATCGACGTCATGATGGCAGTTCAATATCCAATTTTAATCGCTTGAACTTTGCACATGTCCATGCGATTTGTCGCTTTCAACCCAAGCTCCGTCTGTCTTCATCTTCAGGCATTCAAGTTCACGGGTTAACTTCAGGATGTCAATTCAAGTTCACCTCACCACGCAACTTAAAAGTTTTTCTTGAATACGTTGAAATTGTTGCAAATTATTACTATGGATCTCTATAACAGTGTAATTTAATCGATAACATTAAATGTTTCAATATTAAAGCGTCTAAGTTATGCATACGTCTGTACCGAGGTTGGATGGAGTTATTACGTGTTAAAAAATGAAGATATTACCAGTATGAAAATATATTATTTTTCTTAGTATTTTCTTTTATTTACAGACTTATTACAACATATTGAACGTCTTTGTTAATAATGCTATCTATAAAGTGATTCCTTATAAAGTTTTTCTTATTTCTTAGAACCTTAATGTACGCCAAACAAATCACAAGCATCAAGAAGACCATAAAAGAAGTTGTTTCGCATTTTATTTATGGTGCTTGTTTTTCTGGAGACACACCTTTTCGAAGTTGCCTAAAGTTGTCTGAAATGGCCTCTTTTGTGTAGTTTTTATCTCTCTTTGCATCGAGAAACTGACTAAGTGTCTCGTGTAGGTTAATGTTTGCACTATTTTATCAACCACGAAACACAACTGACCAGAAAGTCCTTCTTGAATTTAAGTGTCTATGGCAAAGAATGCAGGGTTACCAATTTTTTAAGACTTCTCACTTTCATGTGCAAAAACAACTAACACACATTTGGAATTTAGTCACCTTGGTGGTGAAGTAATAACTAGCCAAACCCTAATTTATACAGATATTTTAGACCACAACTTCTTTTTCTTGTCAACAGAACTACTCAACTGTAAAATAATATAAAGAGCACTGGTTTTTCAAAATAAGATACTGCACTGGATATTAAATAGTAAAAAATATCGTACCATTTAACAACCAAACACGTCAATAATCTGTTAATCTTTTTAACAAACTTTCAGAAGCTTTTTTTAATTTTCGATCGTTACACGGGCGCCTCAACGTTTGCGAAGCTTTAAGTTACACAATACGTATTGACAGATGTTGATGAATGGTATTTTCCAGGATATGTGTAAACTTTGCAGGATATTCAACGCTTAACCCGTTTACAATCTGACTTTTTTTGAAGGGATTAACCAAAATAACCGAGCAGTTTTTGTATGTTTTGCAAAAACGAATACAGATTAGAGATCTCAATTGTCTTCTTTGTATTTTTTTTCTTATATTTTACAGTATTCTTAAGTGGTTTTTCATAATTACCCATAATTACCAGTTTATAAAGGGATTTAATGAATAAGTGAAAACTCACCCTCATTAAAAAAAATAGCTAGAAAATTTTGAATTTTATTCATTACTAATAGACAGAGTTAGGAAAATGTTTTTAGGATCGGGTACGAATAGATTGTATCTGTATAAAACTTAATATACATTTTTCACTTAGCCCTATTGCTTCTGAAATTAATTTTAATTGTTTGTATAGTCCCTCTATTCAACCTTTTCATTGTTTCTGTGAACTCTTTCTTGACTGAAGTTATAGTGCAACACTATTTTGTCTAAATTTTGTATCAAGAATCTTCCAACTAAATTTTGGTAGGGACTTGTACTTAGAAATATAACACGTCTATAATTAGCACCTTAGCAAAATTTTTATTGTCACTCGAGATCAATTCCAGTCGAATACGTCACAACCACCCACTCCAATATCTCGTAAATAACATAATATATCTTTAAAACTATTTTTCTCAATTTTATATCTAGGCTTTTTGTTGTGAAGATTATATTTGTTAAATCTGAGTCGCTGGCGTCAGGTTTAATTTTATGCATTGTACTTTTCTTTGAAAATGAGTTGATTGAAAACAATAATGAAATTTATTGTGCCGTAACTCAGAGCAGTGCTTTTCAAACTGTGGTTCACGAACCGGCACCGGTCTGCAAGAATTTATTGCATGTCTGTAAAAAATTTCATGTCTCGAATGTTTTGATTACAAAAAAGCAACAACATATGTACTAGCTAAACATTGTAGTTGTACATATTAGCTTCAATAATTAAAACTCTGGGTTACATTGATTTGACGCACTAATTTTCACATTTTGAATTTTTTATCCTAAGCAAACATGTACAGTTTATGATTTTCAAATTTTTTTCTTATTCTTAGGAGTAAGTGGAATTTTATCAAAGTGAATTTTGTCATTTATATAAGTCACCCCCAGTCAAATCTAACTCTCTATCTAATCTATCTATCATTTTGACCACTCATTGTTGCACTTGCGAAAAGTTTATTGGCATAGTACAATTAACTTTCAGGAGATGGCGCTTGTGTCGTACCATAGACAATCGGCAAATGTCGTCGATACCAAGCAATGCTAGTGAAATTAAATCAAAATATTTATCTAAAATATTGTGCATCCGAAAGCACTTTGATAAACACAAACACCTTCTTTCTTTTTAGTGGCATTGCAACGCTTGCCAGCTAACGGCTAGTATTATGTAAAAATATTGGACAGAAACTGGGGAGTAAAATATTTTTTACTTGTTTACGTTCGGTCGTCAATCCGTACTCCGTATAGCCGGGAACTGACTGTACGTAAATATGTGTTTTTCGTTGACGCTGGACCACGAATATATTTTTAATTTTCACCGGTCCGCGGATGTAAAAAGTTTGAAGAGCACTGACTTAAACCAAGACCAATCTAATCTAGTGATCAGATCGAATACGGTACAATCGTAAGGTGGCACCACAGCACCAAAACAGCTGGCAGTAAATCTGTCAATGAAATAAAAAAATGTACAAATTACTTTTTCCAAACCATTTTTTCTACGCAAATTGTTGTTTGTGGTAAGTGACTTTTTCCATAACAAAGGTTTGTGTGAATTCCAGGTGCAGATCAAAATGCTTTCCTCGAAACTCTGAATAAATTATGAAACGAGCTTTCTGTAAAAGCTGTAATATTTACACATTCTCGCTTTTATACATTTTTTTATTTGTTTGGGTTTGCGTAATGAGTACATTAAGGGAACATACATACAGTATTTTCCCTGTTGCGATAACGGCACCACTCTCCTTGTTACAACATAGTAATAAATTTAAAATTTCATTTTCCGCTTACTGCCGTTGTCTTGTCCTAGCACATAATTTTAAAAGAGGAAAATGAAAATCGGATTTAATATTGTTGTAGGTATTTACGTTACAAACAATATTATACATAAAGAACATCACAGCAGACATTACGGAAATTGAAAAGAGACAGGATCAGTATTCTTGAAACTGGCCTATGAAACGTTATTTTCTTTGTAATTTTTGTTCATGTTTTTGTTAATATGTTAACAGCCGGTGAAGAAGGTATATGTACATTAGTTTTAATACCATCATTTTTATGTTTCTATCTTCAAAAAAAGAATTAGAATACATCAAATTATTAATCTGTATCCAATTGTACAAAATTGTATTGCTTTTGCTTAATAACAAAACCGTTTAGAAGCAAGGAAACGTAATTTATTTTTCTCTACTTTTCAAGAGAGACAAAATACTGGTTTCACCAGTAACCAATTTCACCTATTTTTTAGCAGATATATCTTTAAAGGCGATACTTTGGCCTTCTAATTTATCTGTAAAATAAAAATAATTATTAATTCTAATGTGTTGTTTAAAGGGTTTGGTGGTACTACGAACAAGGAAGTGATTTCAATACGCATTAAAATATCTTTGTATCTACATAACGAAACATACTATGTTATATCTAGTGGCATTCATAACTCAAAACTGGAAAATCGAGATACGTTTCTTGCATCCTAGACGATGGCTTCTTTTCAAATTACTGATAATGTTCAGTTGTCAATAAATTCTCTCTAGTTTCCTATGACAACCTTTTTTTATATTACCTGTAAGAAATGAGGGTTAATTTTTTAAAGCGTTAATCTTTAAAATACAATTTTTCAATTCAGAACACATTAGAAAAATCCAACACAGTGAAAATTTTAACAGTCACTTTTCCAGTTGCCACTTATTCGTTTGTCAGATGTACTAAAACATATATTATTTATTAAAATATGTGTATATCAGTTTCAGATGATAAACAAATAAATTAGCTTATTTTATTTCAATTTATGAAACCAATGTTTCAAAGATAATTAATCGACTAAAATTTTAATTTGGTTCGAAGTGTTGTTTTTTTACTCTCGCAGTAGAAACAAATTTCTGTTGCTGTGGACGTCAGCTTAAAAGTTATCAATCAATTAAACAGTGCTGTCTAGTTTTTCTGTCCGCTGCTTAAACAAAATAAAATTGGAAATAAACATTTATAAATAACGAGTATTACTCGAGTATTTTTCAAATTACTCGAGTATCGAGTACTTGAAAAATGGACGAGTATACTCGAGAATCGAGTACTCGATACTCGAATTGGAGTCTCTATTGTCAAGCAACACTTATCTCAATACCATAACGACGTTTTTCTTCATCTCAAATAAATTTGGAAATTTTTAGCGTCCGACTGAATCATAAAATATTTTTATAGTTTTGTATGAATTTCGTTCCATTACATAATTCCATACTACCTTTTTAAATAACTCTGTTTTATTTCTAATTATACAGCTATTTTTTAATAATATTTTTTGTAATTAAATGCTAAATTCTTTTCTCACAGAAATTAGGCTATTTTCTTCATTGTTATAATTGACTTTAATTTAAAAAAAAATTAAATCGTATCTTCAGTTTATTAATTATCACGAAAATGGTTTTTTTTTTAAATCATTAACAGTCACATTTTATAATTGCCGTTATAGCTTTGCTGCTTTCGTTCGGCATTCATAGCCAAAAAATATCTCAATTATAAAATATTTGAACTTTTTCAAATAAATAAAAGTGTTGAAAATTACGGTTCCGATTACGACGGTTTTGATGAAGAAATACTGCATCCAGAATATACAACGTCACTCTTATCGGATACGACAGCCAGCATACCGGCATACGGGCATGAAAAATATTTAAGTCCCTACTAATAAAACAATTTAAATAAATTGAATTTATAATAAGCAAAACCATACAATATAAATATAATTGAGGATTTTGACTGAAGGTAGTTAATGGAATATCAAATTTGATAATGCTCTCGATGAGCGAAACCGGTCCTGATCTCAATAAATCGAATGTGGAAAAAGTACTAAAAATATGTTATTTTTTTATTATAAAGACATTCCTCCAAGTATTCATCGAATATATTGATCTATTTTATTTATCCATTTATAAATGTACATTAAAATTAAAATTAAAAAATTCATTACTTTTGCAATGTGAAAAAAGATCAAAACATTGAATATTTTTATACTCATTTTACAGATATAAGAGTGAAAGAAGAAAAAATACATTGGAAATTGGTAAAAAAGTCAACCGAGTAAGTTCCGACAAAATCAACTATAATACATACAAAAATAGTACTCGTCTGAACTCACTCACGTCCATGTGAAATATATATATTTGGGTGAACAAGTTGGTTGTCCCACCACCCATCCGTTATGTGTGTGCAGCCGTTTTTTCTGGCCGCCTTCCATAACGCTATACGATCAAGAAAAGAAACGAATTTACCTCTCACTTACTTGGCCCGAGACAGAGCTGCACGGGACTGATCTTTTAGCCATGCACTAAAGTGCTTAAAGAGAAGAGAAATAGAAAGAGAATAAAAAAGAAAATGTGACTTGCTCAGCCACTTTGTTAGAGTGATATTAAGTATCTTATGTATCTGTATACTGAGAATCCGTGGAGTTTAATCTACTTCGCGTTGAATCTGAAGAGGAATCAAGATTATCCCGTTCCCCATATGATGTTGCAAATTTATCGAATGCCTCAAAATTGGCCTTGGTTGAGATCAAGTCAGCGTGGCATATTGGGCCCGTATGAGGACGGACCGCAGCAAACAGCTCAGCTCGTTCAGCATTCATCTCGGGGCAGTCCCACAGTACGTGATTAGCGTCCTGGTAGTCGTGTCCACAAGTGCAATCCGGCCTTTCGCCCAACCCAAATAGTTTGCCGTTGAATTTGCCATGTCCAGTTATAAACTGGGAAGTCCAGTGTCCAGGCGCTAGACTCTTCACCTTGAGCCTCCAGGTCACATCTGGGAAGAAAAGATATGTTTGACGCCCTTTGGTGGATGCAGACCACCTAGTTTGCCAAGCTGTTAGAGCCGTTTTGTACGCCAGCTCATATACGAATGAACGGAGAGTATGATTTTCAGGTATATGTTGCGACAAGGGTGGCGTCAGAGGGACGCCTTCAATATCCGTGTTGATGCCCTTTAGTAGAAGAGTAATTGCACCGCGTACCTGTATGTGCAAGTCCAGCGGTAGTACGCCAGCCAAAACCGGCAGAGCGTCCGTTGAAGTAGTCCTGTAGGCCTTAGTGAGTGAGATCAGCGTAATGCGCTGTCCACTCAGTAAAGTCCTCCTGACGAATCCAACTTTCGCTCTCGAGTGCCAAACGCTTGATGCGTATCCTGCAATCCCCATAAAAATAGCCCCGTATGCTATTTTAAGCGCGCGAGCTTTAAGTCCCCAGTTTTTGCCAGTCATTCTAGATAAACGGAGGTACGCCATATTGGCGTTCTCTACAATTCGCTTTGCATGATGTTGAAATGACAATTTGTCATCGAGGATGACGCCGAGGTATTTAACTTGTTGAGAAACACGAACAGTGAAATGACCCATGCGAATGTTTGGCGATCTTTTTGAAGTGTCAAGCTTAGATGCTCCTTTCAAAAGAAGGGATTCTGTCTTGGCATGTGCAAATTTAAGCTTGTTCAGTTCTCCCCATTCAAGAATTTTGTGAGCGCACCACTGGCAGCTCGTTCAAGGCCTACACGACTGTTTGCTCCTACAATTAGTAGAGCATCATCAGCATATGCGATAATTGTGCAATCCAATGGCAATGGCAAGGACAAAAGGTCGTCAAATAAAATATTCCAAAGAAGTGGCCCCAAGACTGATCCCTGGGGACAGCCCATCGTAGTTTCCCTGTATATTGATGTGAAGCCGGATTGATATGTTATCTCTCTTTTACTGAAATAGCTTTGTATTAATGAGAACAGATTCCCGGGAATCTGTCTCAGCCTCAACCTAAGCTTTGCTAATATTAGCAGCCACCACGCATTATCAAATGCTCCGGCAATTTCCAAAAAAATGCCGATGACTAGCTTTTTGTGAGAATCTTCTACTGATTTTATAACAGAACGAATTGCATCTTCGGTTGACTTTCCGCCATGTGAAATATGTCGACATCCGAAGCAATTTCGTTAAAAATCACTCTTTTAAGGTGTATTGACAGTGAACACCTTAAAAGTGATTGAAATATACAGCCTTTTTTCCAACAATGGACAGTCAACACAGTAAAAGTGATTTATGTATTATTTTCCAAAACTAATATCACAGATAAAAAAAATCTAAATCAATACCGTAGCGTATTCGCCACAGGTTGTGCTGTACTCTTATTGTTTAGAAAACGATTTTTTCAGGGCTGTAAATTTATCGTTGTTAATATTCCAGTTCGTAAATTTTGTCCATTTCGACCCTTGAATTTTTTATAAAATCAACGACCGGGAAAATACTACAAAACATACATTTTTTAGTTTCAATCGTAGACCTAGCTTTATTTCGTGCACGCTTCAACTCGTAAAACCTTTTTTTAATTGGGTAATCTAAAAATTATTATTGCTTAGAAAGACTCAATCATAAAAATTTGATTGAAAAACGTTTCTTTTCTTGTTTCTTCGGAGAACAGCTTTCAATTCAAGAGATGTAATATTTATTTACACTTGTGTTACATTTTTTTTCTACCTTGACGGATTTTATTTATTCTGTGTTTGACGATAAAACATTATATAATGATCAAAGAAACAAACAAAGCTTTGCGGTATGTATCTCAAAATTATTAAAATAACTTTTTGTGGCTCGTGATTAGAGACTCCAAATACTCAACATCTCAACTACTCGAGTATCGAGTAGTAAAACTTAAAAATACTTATGTACTGATTAGTTTCAGATATAAGAAAATACATATAGTAAATTCAAATTTGTGGAAATAAATAGATGATAAATTAAAAGATAAGCTAATTCAATTTCATGGTCCATTTATTTCAATTTATAAAACATATATTT
The DNA here is from genome assembly GCA_028554975.1 of Himalopsyche kuldschensis. Lineage (NCBI taxonomy): Eukaryota > Metazoa > Arthropoda > Insecta > Trichoptera > Rhyacophilidae > Himalopsyche > Himalopsyche kuldschensis. The sequence continues at coordinate 17,810,601 of JAHFWI010000010.1, read as the reverse complement.
AACAAATGATAGAGAATTAAACGTCTCATATTTTAAAATGGTTCGAAGTTTAGTTTTAAAATCCACGCATAAGACTCAGTTAAACGCAACGGTTAAACAATATTTTTTAAATTAGTAAATAAAATTTGGAAAATGAATCTTTATTTATAAATCACGAGTATTACTCAAGTATTTTTCAAGTCTGCATGTTTCAAATGCTTTTTACCAACAACCAACAGAACGTTGAAATAGCCACACAAAACTTTCAATTGGGACACATTTGGCTCATATGCCAAGGTTTGGGCATGCCTGGTCTAAGCTAGGGTTTACAACCCCGGGTCTAAATTTCCCGTCAAGTCAATCCCAGGATTTGAATTTTTTTTTAACTGTCGATAATTTTCATATTTATCAAATATTAGCCATGTTAATGCATTATTAAAAATAGTTTGGAATAATTGAATAATTGAATTTATTAAGTTTTATTTTTTTTCAAATAACATTTTACATCGTCAGCCACATCTGAATAAAGTATTAAATATACATATAATATTTCCATCAAATGCTTGGCTTCTTTGTAAGGCATCTCGATTTTCTCACCCGAGTCTACAAGATACATTAGTCTACCAATTTACAGCACAACAATGAACACATCGACAATACAGTGATATGCTTTCACAATAGTGTTTTGGTGTCTGAATAATTGATTGTTTGGCTTAGTTTCACTACGAAATTCCAAACAGTTAGATGATTCGATTCATAATATATTATATTTGAAGACGTTAAACAAAGTTTATATTAATTTAGTTCATTTAATGCTCATGACTTAAGTCTATGACAAGATGACTTTTACCTTGGATTTCAAATATATATTATACTAGTATTGCTACCCAGCTTCGCTTGGTAAAAATAAAATAAAAATAAAATAACAATCCATTAAAATCGTTAAATCATTAAATCATTAAATCATTAAATATTTAATTGAAATCAGTAAATCGGTTAAAATAAAATAAAAATAAAATAACAATCCATTAAAATGTCCAAATTCAAGGAAAAAATCTAATTTGCTGTCAAAGAAATGTCAAAACCTTCACGTAAATAATAAACATTATTATATGAATAAAAGCCGGGAAAAGTTCAGTTGAAGACTAATTTATTATATTTTGACTAAATGTCTAAGCCGATAAAAATTCAAACATATTTTCTTTCATATTCGTTTTTATGGCAACTTAATGACCAACAATGCAAAAGGGAATTACAAACCCACAGACATACGCCGTTTCGGTTTTATATATAAGATATCTAAAAGGCGTATGTTTCACAATAAGAGTCGTCGATAACCATATAAATCCTCACCCGTAATTATATAAATTCATTTTTATCAATGCTTGAAGAGAGATTTTTCTGGCCATATATTTCTATCGGGTTGTTCGAGGCCAAAATGAGAACTCCACCATTCTTGAGAATGTTTGATTATTCAATCAAACATTCCTGATGATTTTTTGAGGAATCGTGAACATGAGTTGTTTGTTCTTCGAAGGAATAGATGCCACAATGGGCTATAGCTATTTTAAATGGTATTGCTTTGGATGTCAACATATTCTACATGGACGTATTGACTAGAGACTGCAATTTGACTATCGAGTACTCGATACTCGAGTATACTCGTCCATTTTTCAAGTACTCGATACTCGAGCATTTTGAAAAATACTCGTATTTTATAAATGAAGACTTATTTCTAATTTTTTTTTGTAAACAGCGGACAGAAAACTAGAAAGCACTATATATGTAATTCATTGCTAACTTTTAAGCCAACGTCCACAGCAACAGAGAGAGTGTTAACTACTGCGGGATCGAAAAACAAAACTTCGAGCCAAATTAAAATTTGAGACGTATTAAACTCTATTATTTTTAATATACATATATGTCTCATAAATTGAAATAAATGTATTGATTAAAGAAAATAAGGTTATTTGTGGTTATGTGTACACAAATTTGAGTTAATAATATAGTTTTTGGTACATATGAAACTAATCGAGTATACTCGAGTATTTTTAAATTTTAATACTTGATACTCGAGTAGTTGAGATGTCAAGTAATTGGAGTCTCTAGTATTGACGTACATATGAGTACTATTTTTCTATGTATTATAGTCAATCGATTGATTTCTTTACTTATTTCCAACGTATCTTTTCACATATTACACAAAATTTAAAAAAATATATTTGAAACAGATCATAGAAGCATATTAGTTTAAAAAAGAAAAAAAATACAAACATAGCATCAAGTTCACTGCCGAAGATGTCCACATCAACATGCAGTGCATTCGTCAGCCGAACAGCAAGGGCTGGCGACTCAAAAGACCTACGTTATATGATTTGCCTTCGAGTCCTTTTGGAATTACGTAGGTTTAAAACCTAATACGTTAAAAAGCTCGCGTTTTTTCAAAATTTAGAGAGGTTTTCAAAGTTATCGAATGTTTTTTAAAAGAAAACCCATTGCTTAAAAAAGTATCTACTGATAATAGTTGTTTTGGGGCATACATAAAGCTGGACTAAAGCTTCTGAGCTAAGCAAGTGCAAACTAAAGACAATTAATTGACTGGCTCTTATTTGGAGATCATTTTTATAAACATACTGTTTACATAATTATAATATAAAAACATTTTTCGTCAATTAATTTCCTGGGAAATTGAAATAAGGTTGAGTCAAAATTAGACAGTTTTTGAATAAATTATTTTCTATAAACTTAACTCGATTTCTGAGTTTCTTTGTTGTGTGTGTTCTAAAGTAATAATGATTCATACACAAACAGATTCATACTAAGAATATATTAAATTTGTATTTACCCTCTCTGAAAGAAACGAAAATGTTAACTTGGTTTTTCAGATTGTTTTCCTAGCGCCACATGGTTTCTCATTACTTTTGGGATGTAAAAAGCCGTTTTTGGTGAAAAAAACCATTGATGTTATAAGATAATTACACAAAAATGTTGTATTCTAAATTCATTATGTATCTTTGAATAATAATTATTTTTTATACTTACATAGTTACAATAAAATATTATTTTTCACTTTTAACGTGTAACTGTCAATACTTGGTGGAATGGTATTATAGTAAAAATAGTTACACACTTTTAGTACTTATTCCACATTGAATCTATTGGAATCAGGACCAGTTTCGCTCATCGCAAGCATTATCCACTTATCATCAGTTGATAATGCTCGCGATGAGCGAAACCGGTCCTGATCTCAATAAATCCTATGTGGAATAAGTACTAAAATTGTGTTGTGTTGTTATTATTTATTTTTTTGGGATATTATTTGTTTTTGTATCTATTGAATTGCATTTAGCGTATAGAGTTTACCTCATTGGAATTTTCTAGGAAAACTCTCTGTTACTTAGTTGCTCAACATGGCTTTTTCCAATAGGGTAGACATAGAAAGAATATGGCCAGGAGAGGACTAGTGGTATGTTAATCTTACTTGCCAAGTTCTACTTTCGTTATCGGGAGGGGAGTTTTTTAGACAACACAGACGTCCACGTCTTCGTACAGAAATCAATAATTATATCGAAAAATATAACTGGGATTTGAAGTTATGGTACTCGCAACCGAAGCCAATTCGAATTAAACTTTGCTGTATAACTTAACACAACACGTAACGTAATGCTTCATTGAAAAATATGCTCAAACTAAATATAATATATCGAAGAAAACATCCATGTTACTTGATACTTATTTTTAAAGTATTGAACGAACATTAAACTTTGAGGAAACGAGAAAATTTCAAAAATCTTCTTTTTAAAATGTACTATTGTTTCATCGGGAATTTGTTGTAAATAAAATAAACTTTCAATGCAAGCTGATATTTCAATTTATTTTGATTTTCAAGTAAACCAAACAAGTGTCACACATTAAGTTGTATTTTAATGATTAATTTCACTTATATAATTTTTTAATTTTTGAAAATATTTATCTATCTAAATATAATAGTGTCTTGACTTTTTTTACAACAAAAACTTAACTACACCCAAACTTTGTTTGTGTAGTAGAATCGCATAAAAAAGCGATGACTTAATAGCGGAACATAACATGTACAACAGGCACGGGCAAACTGTGGCCCGCGGCCCACATGCGGCCCGCCGAGGTCAACATAAATCCTAATTCTAAGTAAGAATAAATTCTTATAATTTTTTTTAAAAAATATTGAAAAATTCTTCAAGATATTGAGTGAGTATACAGATATTCCTTTTCACAGTTAAATTCAAAACCTTTGTTTGGAAAAAAGTGCTTCGAAGAGTTCGGGAAATAAAAAATATTATAATTTTATTCTTGGAAATGAAGAATGTTGACCGATACTGATGATTAGGGATTTGTGATTTTTCATTTACTCTGGACATCGTGCTACACTTAAGTACTATTAACTCCGTGTTATGAAGGCTCTGAATGACGATTTTTCACAAAGATTTGGTGACTTCCGAAAAATTGAGACAAGTTTGGCGCTAGTAAGCGATCCATTTTAAATATATATTAAAACTGTATTGAAAGAGCTTCAACTTGAGATTATTTATCTGCAATGTAACACTGATTTAAGAGATTTACACCATCGTGACGAAATCTGCAAATTTTACAATGATCTCAGTTCAGACAAATTCGACCAATTTAAAGATTTTGCACGAAAAATGTAAACTGACATTTTCGATCTTGAACCTCAGCTTAATTCTGATTCCATCTTCTTCTATGACCATTCACAAGCGGTTTTAAAAATGAGCTTGTTGAAAAATTTTAATCTTCGAAACAGCTTCATTCTTCTGATACTCATGCGATATTATTGGTAACTCTTCTTTGAAACTTATTTAAGCACAATGCATTTATAAAATTCGTTGTAAATTCGTCAATAAAATTTTTAAATTTGTTGAAAATTTTTTTTAATTCGAAATTGAAAAATAATTTTTTCTTGTATTTTGGATACCATTTCCACGATTTTTTTATGTGCGCCACTTTTTGAAATCAATGTAAAAAAGATCGGGTGTATATCTAAAAATGGTGTTTTACTTGCGGCCCGCGGCCCGCGGCTTATTTTGAATTCTTGGAATTGGCCCGCCATCCGAAAAGTTTGCCCCCCCCTGATGTACAAGGATGAAAGTGCCAAGGTCACATTGTAATAAACAGGTGAATCACTAGATTTTGAACGAACGCAATTTATGCCAATAAAACCATAACACAGGGGTATTTTTAGACCCCCTTTCGGAGCACACGTTATTTTTCAGGGACCGTCTTTCGATGGTAAGTTTCATTGACTGACTCTTTGCCAAGAAATCTAGAGTCATTAATTCATATACTTTTAACAGATGTCCTTTTTCCACAAAGGATTTTCTTGTTATCATAACATAATATGAAGCTTCCAAAAATATTATGAAATTGCATTTATAGCTCAATTTCATAAAATGTAGAAGCTACTGCCTTATTCCTTGGAAAGGTAGTTTATTACTACTTCAACATGTAATCTGATAAAGATCAGGATTGGTTTTGCTCATTGCGAGTATTAGCAAATGAATTATCATTATTATGTATAAATATCTGTTTCGTTGTATTTCAGTATCAGTTGACAATGCTCGCCATGAGCGAAACCGGCCCTGATCCAATAAATTGCATGTGAAATAAGTACTACAAATGTTCTATTAGTATCAGATGTCTTGTGAGAGTAGTATAATAAAATTTCTTTTTTTTTTTTAATTGCATACTCAGAAAAAATCTAAGAAAATAATTGCGTGCCTAATATATATATTTTTGAAAATCATTTTTCTCTTCACCCTGTGGTTCAACAGACAAATTGTCTGTGGTTCTGCTGACCTAACAATGGAATATTTTTTTCAATTAAGGTTATTTATTGTCTCTAGGTTCTTTGAAATGGTTCCGGAATCTGCGCTTAACACTTCGGCGCATATTACTTACGATATTTTTTCTCATATAAAAGGCGAATTGCGTCCTATTTCTTTCTTAATAGCTATATGGGTCATAATTATAATGCATTATGGAATAATTAAATAGAAGTGCCTACTTTTATTTCGAAAATGAAAAATTCTTCTCGTTCGTTTGGAGTTTTTCGGTCAAGAATTTAGAGTACACAATCAAACGTGAATGTCTAATATAATATGTTCTTTATTTGAATTATAAATGATTAAAATTTTCTAAAAAGGCTTTAAATTATCAAATACAAAATCTTTCAATTGGGACGCTTGAAATTTGGAAGGTTATAGCAGCCATGTTGTTAAAGTGACATCTCTCAATTTGTTTGTCAATTTTTAGTGTACGGCAAATCACCATGGATGGTTCGCCAGCTTTTTCCAAGCACTCACGTCATCTTTTTACACGTTATCAATCATCTTAAGCTACCAGGCCAATTTTTATATGAAAGGATATGTGAACATGCAACATTTTTGGATCTGGGGTGATTTCAATCCATACGAGATACACCAGCACTAAATACACCCCGATAGATTTTCTGTTCGATGCTGGTTTTTGTCTAGCAGAATCATCGGTCGGTACTTCTTCCAAAGCGAAACTGGCATTGTCATAAATCGTCAACAGCGACCTACATATTGATGATAAGCAACTTCTTGTGGCCGAAACTGGATGCTTTGAATACCGATAACATGTGGTTCCAACAGAATGGTGCTAGGTTCCACACAGAAAATGCCACGATGGACATTCTACGCAATCGAGCGTTCTTATTGAAAGACCAAATACATATTGGACTAACCGTTTTGTTTATGTAATACTCAAAGTTCTCAATCGAAAAATTTCAAATGAATGAAAAGAATTTTTAATAAATTTATATCATTCATTTCGAGAGATGGATCATGGAAGAAAAATATTATTTGTAAGTAGAAATCTTTTTTCATTTTCTCAGAATATTTTGACCTTATCTTTGGAAATGCACTTAATTTTGGGCTTTTACTTTGTTAATGTTAATTCATACTTAATTGATTTTTGATGTATTAGTTTGCATTGCTAAGAGGTCTTCAACAATTTATTTTTAGTCTATTTTTCTTGTAATTTGCTTTAATTTATTTGCTTAGTTGTCTTACCAATTGTTTGTCATACCTTGTTTTCATACTTAACTTTTGCATAAATACCACTGTTTTATTGTATTCCTTATCAGTTGATAATGCTCGCCATGAGCGAAACCGGTCCTGATGAAATAAATCTCATGTGGAAAAAGTACTAAAACTGTGTTATTATTTTTATTATAATGCCTTTCCACCAAGTATTGACAGTGAACACCTTAAAAGTAAACAAGCTAAATTTAATGTTACAGAACATGGCAGATTATTAAAAACATTTGTATTTCAATTTAATAATCATCATATTTTTTAATGGAAACATCGCTTGAAAATAAAACTTGTTGGGAGTTATTTTAATTATGTTTGTTTTACTTTTTACTGTAAACATTATTTTTAGACTAAATTCATTGTTTGTGAATGTTTTTTAAAAATTGTTAGGCATTTAATTTTAAGCCAAAAGTTATATTATTTTCTACGTAATAATAATTAAGTTTTTTTAGCTAACACTTGTTACTTGGATAAAGAAAAACTTTAATCGTACTCGAGTGAATTCAGACATGTGGTCTATTTATATTGTGGTGATGATTTTTGTCGAAACTTACTCTGTCGACTTTCTTGCTATACTTTAAACTATTTATTCATTATTCACCACATCTAGTGACTCCAATTCGAGTATCGAGTACTCGATACTCGAGTAATTTCAAAAATACTCGAGTAATATTCGTAATTTATAAATGAAGATTAATTTCCAAATTTTATTTTGTTTTAAGCAGCGGACAGAAAATCTAGATAGCAAATTTTAAATTTAAATGTTACAATGTTAAATTGATTGTTAACTTTTAAGCCGACTGGGAATAAAAAAACAAAATCTTCGAACCAAATTAAAATCTTCAAACGTTTATTTCTCTTTTATTTTTGATATATGTTTCATAAATTAAAATAAATGTATCAATAAGCTTATTCATTTATTTATCATCTATTTATATACGAAAATTAGAATCAATAATATATTGTTTGGTACATCTGAAATTACTCGAGTATATTTAAAATTTTACTTCTCGATACTCGAGTAGTTGAGATGTCGAGTAATTGGAGTCCCTAACCACATCCTAATACAGTACAAATGTTTTTCTATATTATTATTCTTTTGTTATAATTATAATTTCCTCAACTGTTTATTATCCCTGAAAATTTTTAAATTCATAAACAACGCGACCATTAGATAATTAAAAAACTTTTTTAAAATTTTCATTTGAATTTATTCCAATATTTTGCAACAGAATTCAATATTCGATATATGTACAAATATGAAGTTTTATATAAAAATTTCTTTGAGCGCAATACTTTTTCGTAGAATCGCTAATATCCCTACCGATGTGGATTCGCAAAATTTATGTATGAGCTCCCATCGTAATATTTTGAGCTAGCTTCTTTTATAAGGCAGATGAGGTCTGGGTTGAAATGATATATTTAAGGGATTTTCAAATTTTTTTATCACTGAGAATAAAATAAAGCTTAAAAAATGATAAATTCATTTATAAGACTATTTTAGATTTGATTTGTTTTCAATAAATGAAATCAAATTGTAAAGATCTCAACTTATTATGAATTGATATGGATTTCGACTGAATTTTTTCTTTTTTCATTTGGGAAACTTTAGGTCCATACTACAATGTAATAGTTTGCGACATAGTATGGGAGATTGACTAAAATTCAACATTAAAAAAAAAGTTTCATTATGCAAACTTAAAAACAGTATATTATACATACAATGGATATACAAATAATAAGCTGAAATTTTAATTGTTTGAATTGTGTACTTTTCTATAAGTTTTGTCGCTAAAGACCAGAGATTCACCTTCGGTATCTCCAAGAATTTTATGTGCCCGTATGAATAGCGAATATTTTGTATCGCTACTTATGGGATCTTTCAATAATGACGCTCCATTTTAAAATGTAAATAAAACAAGTTATGTGTGAGATATCCACTCAATTTTTTTTGTATTGTATGGCTTGAATTCCGGAATATAGCATCGTTCAAATGTTCAATGACGCATAAATCTGGCTGAATTTGCTGGATGGCGTTTGTTATGTTGACTTTAATGAAGTCAATTGTTTATGGTTAATCGCAATGACTTTCGATTTCAGGTAGTCCCAAAGGAAGAAGACTTAAGGCGTTAAATCACATAGCATTGGTGGCCAGCTCACGTCATCGCCGAATGAAATAACTATGCCTTCGAATCGCTTGTGTAAGATGCCCATCGTGGCACGTAACGCCGCCCTGTTGGAACCACATGTTATAGGTATTCATATCATTCAGTTTAGACCACAATAAGTTGCTTATCACCGATCTGTAGCACTCGCCATTGACGCTTATGGCAATTTCAGTTTCATTTTGGAAGAAGTACGGACCGATGATTCCGCCAGATCAAAATCCGCACCAGACAGTGTCGTTCTCGGGATGCAATGATGATGGTGAATCTTCTACAGATTGGAATCGTTCCAAATCCAACAATTTTGGTTAATCTCATAGACATTCATCGAACAATGGGCCTTGTCGCTGGAGATTACTTTTTTTGACGAAAGTTGGCCGAATTTGTTTCGAACGTAGCAGTCACTTTGATAATAAAATTTGATGATTTGCACACGTTGTTTAACGCTTTGACCTAGCCATCCCAAACAGTATAGATGCTGTCCCAACAGCTGCTTTACCTTAAATATCTATCTTAATACTAGTGATAAAATGTCTAAACATTTGGTATTCTTAAATCATAGTTTTTTACACCTTTTGCAAAAAAAATATGATATTTATTGGCTAGTTGCGCCGTAATCGATTAAAAAAGAGAAGAAGTCTGAATTTTTCAGTCTAATTGTCGATGTTCGCAATCGCTAGGAAGTGCTAACATAAAATTTCACGCCCATAAGCGATAAGAGAACGTGACTATAGTGAGTCATAGATAGCATTGACGGATTGCTTCATATCTGGCAACAATAAAAGGCGATAAGCGATAAGATAAGAGATAAGGTGACTTCGTGCACCGTTTTTGGCCTGTTAGTTCGCCATAGCCGTTGGAGTGAAGAAACGTCGTCGTTTTCATGCGCGACTTAAATATGAATAATTATAGGAAAAATGGGGATTTTTATATGATATACGTCAAAGCATTATCAATCATTTATTTTGCAGTCTATGCCAATAAGGCCATAACACTGGGGTCTTTTTTTCGGCCTGAGAGTGATTTTTTAAGGATAGTCCTACGAAGGTTAATCTACCATTTTTATTTGCTGATTTACTACTTAACAATTGAGAACAAATTTGACAGATGTCACTTTAACAACATGGCTGCTTTCAACTTACAAATTTCGAACGTCCATATGAAAAGATCCTGTATTAGAATAAAAGTAGATCACTTAGTTTAATTGTGATTATCGTAATTAATTACTTTTAAGACTCAATCGACAGTTATTTAAATTAACACTATAGAACCCGAGCTGAAAATAAAACATACATTTTTGTTGTCAGACCATTATGATTCTAAGCCTCTGAATTCAACACCGGTGTTCGGTATATAAAAATATTTTTTTCTTAGAATTTCGCCAAAAAATATTCTGCTATGAATAAATATTGTGCTGAAAGATCGCCAAAGAAAATATGTTTTAAATTACAATTTTAAAATTTTCTGCTAAGCAAAAAAACACTCATAAAACAATTGTTTTTGTCGGAAAAAATATTTCCAAGGCTTCATTTAACACCAACATATGTATATCATATTCACTCACAAGAAAATTAATTTTAAAAAACTTGATAATTGAATATTTGAATAAAAAGTTTTTGAAACAGGGTGGTCCAACTTACAGAGAGAAACTTCAGTTTCAATATTGTTTATTAAGAATAAATATTAAAGTAGTTTGGCGATGCAATGCCTCTCAAAGAAAAAAAGTGTTTTTTTTTAAATTCTGTTTCAATAAAGCACTCAAATAAGTGTTTTCGAAACACATTTTTTTTTGTTTTTCTTACTCATTATAAAATTGCTGTAGTAATTAAGAAACCTTCGCAAGCGTCCACAACATAAATCACTAAAGTTTTATCGCAATTGGATGAACGGCATAGGAACTCAAAAATCTTCGTGTGCGTCAACACAACAATTCATCAAAGTTTTATCGCAATCGGATGAACGGTATAAGAACGCATACGAGACAAACAAACAAACAAATATTCCTTTTTATATATGTATAGAGATAATTAAACAACCTTCTTGGGCGTCCACACAGCAATTCACCAAAGTCTTATCGCAATCAATAAACGGTAAAGGAACGCAAAAATCTTCGTGTGCGTCAACACAACAATTCATCAAAGTCTTATCGCAATCGGATAGACAGTTTAAGAACGCATACGGGACAAACAAACAAAATATTCATTTATATATGTAAAGATGATTATACAACTTTCTAGGGGGTACACACAACAATTCACCAAAGTCCTATAGCAATCAGACGAACGGTATAAGAACGCACACAGGAAAAACAAACAAACATTCATTTTTATATACATTGATATTCAAAACAAATTTTAAAAAAAGTCTTGAATTTAAAGAATCTAATTCGAAAAGAAGACGTAATGTTTATTTACGTACGATTTTACCGCGCAATAACGTTTACACCCATACTGAATGTACATTTCTTCTGTGGGTCCTTTAGAATTCAATACAAAAGAAACGCACGAAAATTATTGATTCGTTTGACATAGAGGCTTTTTATCATGTAACTATTCAAGCATATCAAATAATTGTCAAACATTTCAAGCAAATGTGATTAAATATAAGCTGCTTTGCCCTTTTCACTTCATTAGTCAAATGTCTAGAATAGATTTGAAATATTGCGCCGAAATAGATAAATGTTATCCTTCGAAAGACTGACCTTGAAAAATAGCTCGTAAGCCGAAGAGGGGGTCCATAAAAGACCTCAGTCGTATAGACTGGAATAAAAAAATGATTGATTTTGCTTTGACGTATCTTTATACATCGTTCTATAAAACTCGTTTTTAACCATCGAAAGACTGTTATTGAAAAATAGCTCGTAGGCCGAATGGGGGTCTAAAAAAGATTCCACTGGTATGGCCTTATTGTCATAGACTGCAATAAATAAAAATATAAGAAAATCCATAATTTTCCCATAATTATTCATATGTTGAGTCACGCATGAATGCGACATCCTGATCGTGTTTGTGTTTATTCAAGACTGACGATATCAAAACTGAGAACGCGACCGCTCATCTACACCTTTTAATGTATAAGGCATCCATTTGATTTCGAATGTTTATTGAAAGAAGCGCGTTCAAACGCGATAACGTTAACATATGGCGTATGCGCAGTGAAGTTTTAATCCTGGAAATTGAAAGCGACAGTATAAATGGTTTTCGGCCAATAATAATCCGACTAATTTTCTTTTTTATTTAATTGCGACGAAACTAGTCGATCAAAATCATATCTTTTACTGCAAATGATGTAGAAAACAATGATTTAAGAACACCAAAAAAATACATATTGTATCATTAATATTAAGATAAATATTTAAGATAAAGTTGCAGTGGTGATCGACTGTTTCACTCTCAGCCAGGCAAAAGTTAATATAGCACAAACAATCTAAATATAATATTCATAAAAAAGATGGTGATAATAATTATTTTTAATGATATAGATTTAAGATATAGTGACAGTGGCGGTAAACTGTTTTACCCACCGGAACGGATATGTTAAAGATAATCTCGTTTTCTTTTTTCAGCCTAAGGTACGGAAATTGTAAATTACACATTGTATCACCAAACTTAAGATAAAGTAGCAGTGGTAATCGAATGTTTCACCATCAGCCTGGCAAAAGTTAACTTGTGTACAATTTTATGAAAGCATTCAATTAAAACAAAGCTTTCCGGGTGATATGACATAGAAGAAATGTTTATTTTATGCAGTACAACGAATATTATTACTAGGCAAAGCCTCACGCTTCGTTGGGCAAAATTGAAAGTTAAAAGCGTCACGATTTAATTGATTTCGGCCCGTTAATGCGTTGCGAAGTCTTCTGGAACATTTAACATCTCAATTTACCATTTGGTCGTTAAAGTTTATGACAAAGTAACTTTGGAGATATTTTTGAGCGGACTTCATTATGGCACAAGTACAAAACGTATCGTAAAACTGAAAGCACAGTGGACACAATGAGTAGGGTTTCCAATCTCGATATATCGGAATTGCAATTAGTCGATCCCGGGATTTGGGATATTTTTTAATTGTCTTAAATTTTCACATTTATCAAATATCAGCCATGTTTTATTTTATCATTTCATTTTTTTTTAAATAAGTCATATCACTATCTTTTATATGCATATTAAATTTGGGTTGTTTACCGACTATTGAATGGCGAAAATATATTATTGAAAAATAATATACGAGGGTATCGGTCTCGTTCAAATGCGGTCTGATAACTAATTGAAATTAAAAATATTCATTGTCATTTATACAATTACTAGTATTGCTACCCGGCGTCGCTCGGACTAAGCGACCAATAATTATCATTCATTCGACATAATTATATCACAAAATCTAACATCCAAAATAGAGTTAAAATAAAATCACAAACTTTATTTAATTTGATGACAGCGCCCCATTCTCGCCCATTAAAATGTCCAAATTCAAGGAAAAAATCTAATTTGCTGTCAAAGAAATGTCAAATTATACCTTCACGTAAATAATAAACATTATTATTAATAATAAAAGCCGGGAAAAGTTCTGTAGAAGATTAATTTATTACATTTTGACTAAATGTCTTCGCCAATAAAAATTCAAACATATTTTCTTTTATATTCGTTTTTATGGCAACTTGCAACAATAATGCAAAAGGGAATTACAGACCCACATACATACATACGCCGTTTCGGTTTTATATATAAGATACGTACATAGCACCTAAAGGGGAGCATTTTTTGTTTTAGTGATTTTTTTAAATTCACATTATTACTGTAGTGAAATAAGAGCAATTTTATGAAATTAATACCGTTTTAATTAATGAGAAATCCATTACCATCCAGGATTTTGAGATAAATTATTTATCCCAACAAATGAAAATTCTTTTTGTCACTTGATATTTTTCGTCCTCTGTAAATTCTTTTTAATACAAAGATTTTTATATTCAACACTGCCACCAACGCATAACGCAGTAAATTATTTATTTTCCACGAGCAACCGGTGTTCCAAAGATGACACATGTACACGAAATATTACAATTATATTTACGATAATTCGTTTGTTTTTGATAAATAAATCAGTCCAGAAAATTTTGGAATGATGTTTTCTAATCCCGATGCTTATCAGGTATTGAAAATCTTCAAGATTCCGGGCTTGGAAACCCTAGACATGGGTGACTATAAAAGGAATTATTATTCACAGAAAGTATCTCATTTTGCCACAAATTGTTAATCAAGTAATCTCAAAAAAGATATATGAAAAGCTTGGGGGGCTGGTCAAAAAATACATCCAAATAGAATACCAATTTTCAATGCGCTACATTTAAGAATCTCAAAAAATGAAAATAACCGAAAGATTTTCAAGAAAATTGACATCCGTTCGCCTCTAACAATGCATTTTATATTAAACTTCTTTCTCTTTTGGTCCACGAGCTGATTACATCTTATCCCAAATGATGAATTGAAATGAACAGTTGTCGTGAATTCACATTTAGTATGAATAATTTGTTTACAAAACTCGGGAATTTATAGAGGTACAGATCAAATTCTTTGGCGGGCCGATGTTTGGTGACTACTGGTCTAAGTAAACATTGAGCAACCACAATGATCGCTCATAGAAACTTGCTCAATCATTTTTTTAATATCTCAAGTCTGAAGAAATCAAATTCTATTGATATTATAACTATCCTTGAAAACCGTTTGTCAGCTTTGCCATATTCAACTTGAAAAACCTCTTTTGTATTCTGTAACACCACAGTATAGAGAAAAATTTGAAGTTTCATTTAAATTAAAAATAAGTGAAAAAGATATAAAATTTAAAATAACTTTTGTATTCTGTAACACCACAGTATAGAGAAAAATTTGAAGTTTCATTTAAATTAAAAATAATTGAAAAGATATTTCAGAATCACGGAATCTTTAAACACGCACAAGTTTTCTCGCTAAAACTTATTTTTATACGTTTTCTTTCCATACGAAAACATACGCTTAAGTAGCGAAAATTCTTTTCTTCGTGCGATTTTCCCAGGCATAGTTACGCAGTGGCGTGCAATATATCGAATCAAAAAGTGCCATTGTTTGATATACAAACTGACCTCTACTTTAACACATATGTAATTGGTTCCTGAAACTGTGTGCGAATGTTGAATGTTTGAAAGTAAACAACACCTAAAATTGTCCTTTAAAATTTTTATTTATCAAAAATTACTTGTGTATTTATTAAAAAATATGTTTCCTTAAAAACTTGTCAAGAGTTAGTTAATATTTGACTCTTATTGAAATTCTTAGAGACATCTTTTTGATGTTCGTCACAAATCCAGTATGACAAAAAAAACCATTTCATCCATCACTATGACGTGTCTTTTAGAAACAGTTTTTGAAGATATATGTATTTCACAACTTTGAACGTATTATTTCGTCATTTATATTTTATTTTGGTTCGTATCCATTTGAAAGTCCGACTGGGAGTGGTGGGGAGGGGAACAACTGCATGGAAATAAAACATTTTTGCATTATCCCCAAACAATTTAAAAATGTGCGAAATAGCGAATTGTGTAAAGTAGAGGTCCACCTATACATTGATATACCAGTAAAGAGCTTATTATCAAACTCCCCGATAACCTAATAATCTCTTGCTTGCAGAATTATGACGAGAAGGCATCAGAGAATCGATATAGACCGAGAGCTATTCTTCTCGTTGACCCTCTATAGGTAGAGACGCAATGGTAAGCTGACTTCTCAACTGCAGCGATCGCGCCCTCCTGTTGGCAGCGATGGAAAGGGAATGCAAACAAATAAAATTTTAAATTTTAAAACATTTAGAGACGAAGGAGACTGGAAGAACATTGGCGCTAACACCCCTTAACACCCCTAAGAACTTGATGCTCCGTCAAACTGATATCCAAAAACAAAAAAGAAACGAACCACCTTGAATAATAAAAGCAATTCAAAAAAAGGGGGCTCTTCTGTGTAGGCAACATAAATATTAATCCTAGCCCACATAACAAATATCTAATACTATTCTCAGAAATTAGACAGTGTAAAAAAAACATTTAATCATGTTTTCAATTGAAGGTCCGTTATTTTTTATAGTATTCTATATTATCAGATATCAAAATAACACGCCTCCGCGAACGGAAAACGTAATTGTATTCTACGACATCACTGAAAATATTTGTTCTGAGTTTTCCTCGAATTTTATTGATATTGCTCATTCAATAAATGTTCCATTTATGTTTTATAATGATAACTTACCTGTACAGAATTTTGATAAAATACTATTATTGTTGGGTGGGCAACTCTCTTGGCTGTTCCTCGTATTCGATTTTCGAAAAAGAATGCCCTAAATCTAAAGCAAATGGACTTGTTGTGAGGACGATATTTTTTTCTTGATTAAATTTTAGAAAAAATCCCAATTTTACGACATTTTTTAATTTATGGATGATATCTTGATTGAAAATGATGAATCTATCAAAACAAAACGTGTTATGTTTTAGGAAAGTCTATGAGAAAATTTTGTGGCTTTTTTTAGTTCAAACATGCCCAAACATTGGCCCGCGATCCACGAAGATTCACGATCCGCGCGATGTGGCCCAATTTATGGTTTTGAATGCCCTTTTCGAGTTTTTCAACTTTTTACACATTTTGCATTTCGTGATTGGTTGAAAATATGTTAAATAAACCTATCACTAATAAGTGACGAATTATAATATGTATAACAAAAGAATTTGATCAAAAATAATTCTTTGAATTTTTGTAAATATTTAAAAAAGAGTGAGCTTAGTTTCACAATAATTTTTGTGATATATAATTTAATCTGTTGTTCTTGCTATTTTGAATGAATTTATTTGCCGTTGGTGTAAGCGTTTGTATTTTTTCATTCTTAAAACAAACACGTTTATTGGGGGTGAGGTGGTTTGATTTCGTGAAGATCTGAGAGGTCAGGTAACGTACCGGGCATCGCCCTTTTACGACAAAGGTCACGGAGATTCGTTGGAGCTGGCTGGGTCACGTACTGCGGATGCCTCCAAAAAACCTCAAATCTACCCACCTCTTCTTTGTACATGCACTATCTACTACAAAATAACGCATTTGTTAAATTGAAATGACGCTATTTTTTCATATACAGCATATCAGTCTCTCAAAGAAAATTAATTGAGCTGAAATGGAAAGATTTACACCGTCTTGTAAATTTTAAAGTATCTTCCATAATTTTCTTACTCGAGAGATAGTGATTACCATTTATTTCGATATCTTCCAAAAGAATGGGTCAACAGAACGGGTCAAAAAATCCCTCGGTGAGCCTTTTTCCACAGATGCGAACATTTTTATAATGATGGAAGCAAATAAATTGAACCATACAGGTGAGATACAGTATTTTTTATCAATGGAAATTATATATTGAATTAAAGATTTCTACTGAAGAAGTTTGATTCAATTTCAATATAAAATTTGAATCTTATGAGTTTTATACTTTTCCATGAGTTCAACGACCCGGGTTTCACCTTTCGGCATCTTCAAACATTTCAAGTACACGAATAAGTTTAAGCAGACGCATAATAAATAGTTTTTTTATCGCTTATATTATAAAAATAAAATTAGATTACTACGTTCAATTGCTATTATTGTAGTCTGGATGAATTAGCAATTTTTTTATGTCAATAAGTACATGAATGAACTTGTACTCTTTCAAACGCTTCAAATTTAATTTAAAGATGATAGCTATTTCGGCGTAAAACGGGGTGAATTGAGACACTTTTTATCCTTCACGGCTATGTATCTTCATACCTGCACAACATAATTCAAATATGAATGGCTTAAACGTGTATCTATGGTCTTACTACATACACATTCATGACTATTTTTTAAAATATTTACTATCGTTATTAAGACACAGTCAATTTTGTTCGATGTCTCCATTCACATTGAAATGTAGTGAATAGAGACGTAAATAAAGACTTGGCAGGTGAATAGACACAAAAAAACAGATTATAATAATTGGGAAATATGAACCTCTATTCTATATGAGTTTCTATTCATTCCGTTTAACGGTACTTATTAACTTAAAAAAAACATGATTTAATTTAATTTTCGAGCAATAAAACAGATGTTTATAAGGTTTTCTAAAAGTAAGGATGCACAGGCATTGAACTTAAACACGGTTGTTTTAATTTTGGCTAATTTTGTTTTAATCATTTAGTTAGCATGGTTTTGTCTTATGAGAGATAGTATTGTAGTCACTGTAAAGAATCTTATATATAAAGCCGAAACGGGGGATGAATGTCTGTAATTCCCTTTTGCATTGTTGTTGCAAGTTCAAACAAGCGAATTGATTTCGCTCGCGAAATTTTCGACAGTAAATTTGTTTCGTTATCAATGTGTGTGTAGAGACTCCAATTACTCGAGTATCGAGTAGTACATATATAAAACCAAAACGGCGTATGTATGTCTGTGGGTCTGTAATTCCCTTTTGCATTGTTGGTCATTAAGTTGCCATAAAAACGAATATGAAAGAAAATATGTTTGAATTTTTATCGGCGGAGACATTTAGTCAAAATGTAATAAATTAGTCTTCTACTGAACTTTTCCCGGCTTTTATTAATATAATGTTTTTATTTACGTGAAGGTATTATTTGACATTTCTATGACAGCAAATTAGATTTTTTCCTTGAATTTGGACATTTTAATGGGCGAGAATGGGGCTGTCAATATATGAAAGGGGCTGTGAAATGTCAATGCCAGTCTGAAATGTTCATTTTAATTCCATTTTAATTGACCTAGACTTTTGAATTTTGAAAAAAGTTGTTTCAACTTGGCCCGTCTGAATTTGCGCGCCGAGGTGAACATAACCCCAAACTGGTCCGAGCGAAGCCAGGTTCGAATACTAGTTATATATAAATATTAAAAAACTATTAATGTAAAGTTTTACTTGGTAGAACTCCATTATAATACGGTAACAATGTATTTTGGTTCTACTTTTTTTGTCTCTATTCACCCGCAGTTTCTATTCACCTCGTATTACTGTATTAATAATTTTTTATTAAAAAAATGTCAATAATTTTTGTGTCATCTGATACGAAAATATTAAAAAAAAATATCTCGTGCCACCACACTGGCGCTTTAAAGTGTCAGTATAAAATCAAAGCATTAAAACAACAAATAACTTATTAATAGCTACGGTATTCTTCTTATGGATTTTTACGAGAAAAACGTTTAAAGTCACCACGTAGAAATATGGCGAGTATCCTCGTCACGTAATAAATAACGTATGAAATAAGTTTCTGCCGTATAAGATTTAATGCGCCATATAAAAAAAAAGAAAAATAATAAAACGAGAGAGAACAGATATAAAAGTATTCATTTGTGGTAAAACTACTTCATTACAACAGTTAAATGTTTTATCGCGAATATTAATTGAAAAACCTCAGAATCACGAAAAGATTGAATGAACGAATATCTCATTAATTTTTGTGCATATAAAAAAAGAGTACGTATGAAGATTCTTTTTTAACATTTCCTTAGTAATGTATTAAAATTCTACAATTGAGCAATTGAAATGAAAACTTGGTGTACTGTTTTTAAATTTCTTTTGATGTAATTGTTTCTGTTTTATAAATTTTTCAAAATCCTTATTTAGATTTATTGATTGAGTAGGCATTTACTTGGTAGAACTCCATTATAATACGGTAAGAAAAATAACAATGTATTTTAGTTCTACATAAATTATTTTAAATATTTGTTGATAGCTATTTCGGCTTACGCTTTCGTCAGAACTATTATGTTCTTCTACGTCAGAACTATTCTATTCTGTATTAGTTACTGTACGGAGGCGGAAGCCAAAATAGCTATAAACAAATATATAAAATAATTTATGTAGAACTAAAATACATTGTTATTTTTCTTACCGCCTTATTTAGATATTTAAAATTTTTAAATATCTAAATAAGATCTAAAATTTAAAACATTTTGAATGAACCTGAATATAATTAACACATATTATTTTTCTTACATGTGAAGATATTCTAAGGTTTCCTGTCAGTAACTTGAAGCTGTGATTTTGGATTTGACTTGAAGCAGAATACTTGGAAATACTAAGGTCTTAAGTTCATGATAAATCATTATCTTTACTTTGATTTTAGGTAGCAATTAAAAATATTTCCTTATTTAGAATATGTAATTATGTCGTGGAATATTGTGAACAATAATGTTTGGAAAATGTTTCATCAAAGATTCAGCAAAACTTCTGGGTAATATAACCCTCATCACAATTTTCGAAGTAAATTATTAGTAGAGAAAGCACATTTATGAAAGCTTTGACGATGGGTACGAAACTTTTAAGAAGTGTCACAAATTAAAAAAATATTAAAATTATGTTTGTTGCGTATGCTTAGGTATTTAAAGAAGTTGATTGATTTTCAAATGAGCATTAAAATTTTCGTTAATGCCGTTCCAAGGAAAAATGCAGTAACTCGCAAAATAATGAAATTGAGTTATGAATACCATTCGCAGTTTTTTTTGAAAGCCATATATGGCATTGATTGAATTGGAGTTTTTTTGGTAGAACTACATTATTTATTTATTTCTCTCCATATCCGCTCCCTAGTCGGAGCATATGGCCGCCATACGGTGCCTCCAAGATTCTCTGTCTCATGTCAACTTCCTCGCATCTTCCCAGGTCATCTCGGCGTCCCTTAGCTCCCCAGAGTACATCCTATGGATGGTCATCAGAGGCCTTCCGCGGCGTCGGGATCAGGATCAGGTTGATAAAAGAGGCAGGCAAGACTCAAGCTCCCCTGGGGCATCTGCAGCACACGTCCAAGCCAGGTCCATCGTCGCCTTTTAATTTTGGACGTAATAAGGGGCCGGTTTGTCCGCTCTCTTACCTCCGTGTTCCTAACAAAGTCAAACCACCGTACTCCTAATATTCGCCGCAGGCATCTGTTTTCGAGGCACAGTATACGGTTACCCAGTGCTTTTGTGATGTGCCATGACTCGCAACTGTAAAGCAGCACAGTCAGTATGCATGCGTTGAATAAGTGGCACTTGGTTCGGACCGAGTACAACTGTCCCAGAGTCCCAGACTTTCCGCATTGAATTAAATGTTGCTCCAGCTATCCCTAATCGGATCGCGAGCTCATTACGCGGGTTGCGATCTCCCGTGATGTGTACACCTAAGTACCTAAAAACATCGACTCTCTCGATTTCTTGCTCCGCACTCATCAGAGAGTAGTCTGGATCAGGACGGGCACTGTTGCAGAGCACATTAGGTTTTACTCGCGTTGACTTTGAGGCCAACGCGATACTTGTTGCTCTGCAGTCTATCCATTGTTTACTGAATACCCGCAACTGATTTGTCAAAGATGACAAAGTCGTTGGCATACTCAAGGTCACATAGTTTCAGGTTGGGAGCAACGGTTACTCTTCAGTCAGGTGGAATTGACTTCCTCAGGATGAATTCTAAGATTTAACGCCTTTAGACTTCTTTATGTGAGGTGTCACTACCCAATGTTTTCAAGCACTAAGAACAATCTCAACTGATCTTTTAATCTCCTTAATCAATGAGTTAAGATCAATACAGTTTCTACTACGTTAATAAATTCACGGTAAATAACTTTACATCGAAATTTAGAGCAATTACGATGTATGGAGTGCATATAACCAACTTCTTAGAACGGCGTCTACGTTTCGATACTGGTGCAATCATCCCTCTCTAGAAATGGATACTCTCCTCACACACTCCAAGCAATGCAAGATACGTGTTGTTGCACCCAGTTTCCTTTCATAAAAAGTCTAGAGGTGGACTGAAAACGGAACCGCGGTAGGATCTTACAGGGGCAATCGTAAAATGAAAGTCTTAACGAATAAGCCAAAAACAACTGACTCCTTCAAAGTCAATATAATAAATGCCATCCAGCAAATTCAGCCAGATTTATGTGACAGTCATTGAAATTTGAACTTCCCAAAAAAGGCCACCAAGCAAAACCGCAGTGAACATCTGAACGACGTTATATTCTACACACTAAATGCCATAAAATATACTTTCAAATTACATAAAAATTGAACGGATATTTTACACGCAAAATTATTTTATTTACATTTCAAAATAAAGCGTCCTTATTGAATGAGCTTATACTCTCAATTATTTCACATACTATGTTATGGTACGTAACCAAAAATACCCGACAAACGCAACCAAAAAAG
This sequence comes from Himalopsyche kuldschensis, assembly GCA_028554975.1. Lineage (NCBI taxonomy): Eukaryota > Metazoa > Arthropoda > Insecta > Trichoptera > Rhyacophilidae > Himalopsyche > Himalopsyche kuldschensis. Next base: position 17,788,125 of record JAHFWI010000010.1, on the reverse strand, counting down.
TTTAAGCTTTTCCGTCAAAATTTACAATTTTATTTCGCTTATATTTACTAAAATTAGTGGCTGGCTAGTGCACAAAAATATGCGTATTGTTCTCAATTGTAAATCAAATACAACTGCCAAAATTTAAATTCGAAAAATCGATTATTTAAAAATAATTGTGAAACATTGTGAAATGGAAATATCTGTGTTATAATAAACTCTCGTGATCATTTACCATAATAGGCAATAAGCAATTAACACACGTATAATTCATCTGTTAAGTTACGGAATAACAATATTATTATGTAAAACTGTGAACATTAATCAAACAAACAAGGTCATCATTTGGCCATTTACTGCATACGTAATAGGTATTATATACGACTTTGTTACCATGGCGTCTTTTGATGAAATTAATATCGGGAACGGTTAAATGTATTCGGTGAATTATTCATAGACATATAAATTTAATATTCACTAGAATCTGAATAAGCATTGCGCTTGTGTGTGAGTGATTTCCACCAACCACGATACGACATCTTTGCAAAATAATATTCTTATACACACAAACTACAGACACTCAAAAGCATACACAAAAACATTTTTCTCGTTTCTATTTTAAAACTTTTATCATTTTTTGAATAAACAGTTTCTAGAATAAAAAAAGTGAATATATATACATTGTTGGAATTCTTGTATTCCTAAAGTCAATATTTCGTTGCTGATGAAATGTACTTTTATATAAAATACTTCTAAGAGTTTCTAAATAAAATTCTGTTTAGTGAACAGAGCTTCCAGGAATAGGGTTTCTAGTCCCGAGACAAATATTTAATCCTGGGATTGACAAAAGGCGATTCTAGGACTGGTCCCGGGATTTGTGATATTGTTTGACGGTCAATATTTTTAATATTTATTAAATATTATCCATGTAAATTCATCATACAAATATGTAGTTTAAAATAAATAATCACTTTTATACTATATTTTTTGTGAATATAATATTTCGGTTGTTTATCCTTTATTGAAGTGTGAAAACATTTTGGGGGTATCAGTCTCGTTCGAATGCGACCTGATAACTAACATAGAAAATAAGAAGATAAATTTTTTGATTTGTGAATTTTTAAAATTTTACATTGTTGCTGTTGTAAAATGAGGGTACATTAGGAAATAAATAAAGTTTTCGCTGGTGAAAAATCCACCATAGATGAGTTACTTGATTTTACTCCCCCTCTGATTTTTTTTCAAAATAACTATATTTTATATTCGATGCTGTCATCGTTGCATAACGCAGCAAATTTCATTTTTCATTCATATTTGAATTCAACCGCGCATTTGATGTCACTCTTTCGGTTAGATTCACTTAATCGCTAAACGCGGTCATTCTGTGAAACTTAGTTAAGCTATGGACATGGAATTTTCATCGAATGTTCTAGCATTACTCAAATGGCCATAGCAAACTCATGGCAGCATAATGTAAAATGATAAAGTGATTCCCAAGAATTCCAGAGCGTTACATTTGCTTTTGGACATAGGCCAGAATTGCCCAAAGCGAACCTTACTTTATATGCAAGTCACTATTCAATATCATGCTGAAAAGGGGCTTCTCAATTTGATGTGATATTTCGATTGAAAGAGGTGCTATTTTATTATTCTTCATCAAATAGAGCTTATTATCATAATCAGCCTAACTTAAATATTTGTTTTTAAGTGTGCCAACTCTTTTTGCAGACAATATTATGCTCTCAAGAATGAGCATATCACGTTTGACAATGCTTAGTTGACAGTGCTCGCCATGAGCGAAACCGGTCCTGATCAAATAAATTTTATGTGGAAAAAATACTAAAAATCTATTATTTTTATTATAATGCCTTTCCACCAAGTATTGACAGTGAACACCTTAAAAGTGATATCACTTTTGTTTGGCTCAAGGTGAAGAGTCTAGTGCAGTGGTTCTCATGTGCGGCCACCAGATCATTTTGCTGCGGCCACCAAAAGCTTGATAATTAATATTGATATTTAATAAAAATGTGTTTTTACAAGTTTATTTTTCAACAATGACACTGAAAATTTTAATATTTTGGATGCATTGTACTGTGCATCAAAAATTGTCAGTTCGCAAAAACTCAAATAAATGCATGTTTAGGTATTTTTGACAAAATTAGAAATCAAAAGAAATTTGGTGCGGCCACCAGACATTTTCGTAAGACCGCTGATGTTCCTAGTGCGGCCACAGCCAAATTTTACGTGAGAACCACTGGTCTAGCGCCTGAGCACTGGACTTGTCAGCTAATAAACTGACATGGTTACGCAGCAGCTCGCCACTGCTTAATTTATTTCCAATTGGTGTAACCCTTCCCAATTGATTGCATCTCATGTGTAAATTAATTTTGTAATTTTAAGGTCGTTAGTAGTATAATTATTTGTTTCCATCATCCCCTCCTTGCTTTCCGTAAAAAGGAAAAATAACAAACTCCATTTTATAATTTATTATTTAAAATTTTAGAATAAATCTTGCTTCATTATTCAAGCAAACTTTGCGATAGTAAAGAAAGGAGAAAAACGTGTCACAATTAGAAGCACATTGCGTGGAATAATCAAAGCTATTTTTAATTTCATATTGACATGACTTGTTCAACAGCAAACAATTTGGGCTGGGCAAGTTGGTCGACATGCCAGATCGTACTTGTGAACACTCAGATATGCGCTCCGAGACAAATGCCGAACAAGCAGAGCTGTTTGCTGCGGTTCGTCCTCACTTGAGCCCAATAGGCAACGCTGATTTGATTTTCGACCAAGGCCAACTTTGAGGCATTTGATAAATTTGCAACATCATTTAGATTCAGCGTCAAGTAGACTATAATAATTTCAATTTTTCAATCAACTTGAAAACGATGAAATAAGCCAAAAACATTATTGTTTCGTTGATTATAAAATGATTGTTTGAATGGAGGATGTAGTTGAGCAACACTGGACTGGAAAAATATTCAGTGGCGCCATTATGATAAGAAATAATTCCCTCCAGATAAAAGTATACATCAAAAAAACCGATCGATTTTATTAAATATGTAGGCTAAGTGAAAATTTGTAAAAGTTATGAATATTTTTTTTAAATAATAGTAGTTTTTCGATACGATTAATTTGCTTTCATTAAACAGCCTTTTCAGTAAAAAAAGTTTTATTTTTTGATAAAATGGTTTATACCGAATTTTTATTAATGATTGTAATTAGTTACCAGCTTTTCGGTTCTTGAAAAGGAAATACTATGAATATATATATTTGAAGATGAAAACCAGGGTAAATTATGGTCACGGGACAGAATTTTTGTAAAGATTTAAGAAAAATAAGCACATTAAATGAAATGAATGTAAGGCTTACGATTTATTTTGAAATGTTTCGTCTTTAATTTTTACATTTATTATAATAGAAGATCTTAAAGAATTCTTCGTAATAAGTATAAAATCGAGTTGTTTTAATTTACAGGAGCAAAAATGCAACCACAAACTACCTATACAAATAATAATATTATACAGATAGAGACAGTCACATAAGTTTATTATTTGTTTAAAATAAAAAGAATAATTTTATTATAGGCTAATATTAAAAAAACAAATTCTTCTTTCAGAACTCATATAATAATCAGAAATATTCTTCAGATTTAATCATTTTGATTCCACATTTTATAATAATCCACAAGAACTCAAACAGTAAAGTAAAAACATAAAATTATAAGCTAGTATGTATAAATTTTATGAGCTTAGCTCGAGAGGATTGGGATTCTGTCCCGTGACCATATATCCATAATTTATTATACATTAGATTATAAAACCTGTATATACATTAGATTTTAATATTGACAGTTTTTTAATCAAATTCATTTACCAATTTATTTTGTCGGATATTTTATGACTGTGTTTTCACTTCTCTTATTATGCGCTGTAGCTTAAGATTAACAACTATTCTATATCCTTATTTCAGTCAGTAATATATCGTAATATACTGATAAAAATATTGAGTACAACTTCACACGTTGCTTGTTTAGTTAGTTGTTTCTCGGGAAAGTTACAATAATTTTAAATTATAATTGCAAAATACGTATCTGGATGATGAACAAAGTATTTTTTAATGAGAAGAGAGCTTGTTGATATTAATTAAAAACAAATTCCCTCCCGAGATAAAATCTTTCAAAGAATAGTCGATAAATAAAATGTAATAATCTCAATGTTCGTATTCTATGCGTTGCCATACCGTTCATCCGATTGCGATTAAACTTTGTCAACCCATTGCTTGCACCTGTGCAATAGTTATACGCATAATAAAATCAACGTACTGTTGGTTTTTTTTATACAAAAATCAATATTTTTTCATATGTTATTCGCTGCCAACCGTTCATTTTGACAACATATTTTTGCGCTTTCGCACCGATTATAGACATAGTAAATTCAACTTTCAGTAGGTGGCACGTGTGTCTTACCATAGATAATCGGCAAAAGACAAACAGCAAACGTCAAACGGAAAATGTCACCGATACCGATCAATGTTAGTGAAATTAAATCGAAATTATTTATCTTAAATATTGTGAGTCTGAAAGCACCTCAATAAACACAAACACTTTCTTTCTTTGAGTGACATTGCAAAGCTTGCCGGGTATCGGCTAGTTTATAATAAAATTTAAAAAATTCAACCACGTAATGAACATTTGATTGTATTCGTATGTTTGCATTAAATTAAATAATTTAACATTTGAATTATGCTTTTGTTTTGCACGAATCTTTTGGCTTGAATAAACATAAAATGTTACTTCCGTACCATAAACTTTCATCTTCAGAGCTGGTGGAATAAACCTCTTCTTTATCTTTTTCACGTTTATTGTAAACCGCAAAATACTTTTTAATGTTGAACTGTGTACGCTAGTTACTTGTGTTAATTTAAAGCTCAAGGGATTAAAAAACGTCAAAGATTTTTATCAAGAAAGCTTTGAATTTTATTTCACTATAAAAACTGTCACAACGTAAGTCTAATGTATTAGATGCCTCTCTGTGGTTTTCATAATATATTGTACTATTTTCCAATAAAGCTAGCGCTCTTAAATGACGTCTAGAATCCTCCAAAGAACTGAAGGCATTAATGATTTAGTGGTCAAAAACTGTCAATTCAAAATAAGCTGTAACACCTTGTAAATTATAGTTATCATAAAACTCTAACATGGATATAATACACTTGTCTAATTTTGTGACATGGGTTAGGCCCGTCGAGAAAATTGAAAAAATAATAATAATTTTATATCCAAACAATAACGGTATTTATCTTAAACTTACTCTCAGTATATTGTGATTGATTTTCGAAATATAAAAAGATATTGGTGACATGGCTTGATTTTGAAATGAGATTCGTGTATAGAATCCAAAGTTCGACGTTTGAATGTATTTTTAATTATAAGACTGATTGCTGTCATCTTATGAATCTGTTCATTTCTGTATGCTTACCAAAGTCAAACTAGGAACTGTTCAAATTCAAATCTGATCTTTAGAGATTACTGTCAAATAACTGGACGATGATTCATATATAAAGAAAACAACGAGTGTACAAGCCTTTAACCGTTCTAAAGCTTACGACACACCAGTGTGTCGCATAAGAAAAAGCTCTGACAGCTAAAAACTCACCGGTGGGCAACTATTTTTATGGCGTCAAAAAATAATATTTATCAAAATATCACATCGTATGTATATGTATCCGAGATCTCTTAGTGCTCACAAAATGATTATGAAGTTTTTCTTTTAATAGTTTTCTCAAAAGATATTCAACAAAAAGTTTATAGAGGTCATCAGGGCTGTCAAAACTCTTGTCAACATATTCAATGTTTACGAAAATATTATTTAAAATTTATATACATAGGTTTCAAACCAATTGAATGAATACATATTATTCATAAAATCTTCAACGAAAATTCATTTTATGATAGACAATCGGGGTACAAAATTGACATAATATTTTAAACTGTGTGTGACAATCATAATCGAGGATTCGTAAATACGCTCTTAAAGCCATGTGATATGGTAATAAGCATGGGATTGCTTTCATGAGGGATCAAATACATATCAACCCTTAAATAACGTAAGTAGTTTTACGGTATTGCCTTTTTTTAATTTTTGAAAAATTCGTCGGGAATTCTTATAGCTGGTAACAGTTTAATAGTTTAGTAACTTTATTTGACATCTGTGACATCGTCATGGCAACGTGAACGTTTTAAAACTCTCTCTCATACTAGGATCATAAATTCCTTTTACGTGTTCGCACCAATAATAAAATTATCTCAAAGAGATGTTATCAAAGAACATGCGCGACGGTTAAATAATAAAATATATGTTTCCATACTTAAGCAGAAAATTTTCTAAAAACAGAATGATTACACTGAAAAGGTGAAATAATATTTGTTTGTATCTATTTATAAATTAATAATCAAATAGATGACTATTTTAAATTTTCATTAATTGAAAACAATGTTGTGAAAGTCTTGAATTTTTTATTTCACTAAAGAAACCGAAGCATTTAAAACTTAATGGGTTTGTGAAAAGAAATATAGTTTACCATCGATTGGTAATGGCCATTCAGTCCACCATGAGGTTAGTAAAAGAAAATCCGAGAAGATTTGTAACCCCCGATGGTGAAAGTTGTGCAGAAATATTTAAACAAGAATACAAATTGTGTTTTTTTATGCCAAATGGCCAAAATGCAGTGGATATATATTGTTAATATTAATTAAAAAACACAATAAAAAAGCTCTACGGCTCTTTGTCTTTTACAGAATTGAAATTGATTTTGTAAAAGCATTTCAGATAGGTATTAGTTTTTCCAGACCGTGGGACAAATCTTCAATACCACATACTTCAGTGCCCTTATGTTATTACTCATGTATTTTTGCAAGTATATTTTTTTACAAGTTTTTGTATAGGTTTTGCAAGTGTTTCTCAGCTATATTCTTAAATTTTAAATTTGTTAAGATTGTTTAATTTTCAATAATTTATGATTCCAAACTAGTATCCATTATCTCGTAAAAGGCCATACAAGTTGAAATTATAAATAAATTGATTACGTATAAATTCATAATCCTTTGGTTTTACACATATCTTATATCGTGCCTTGTGTTCAGTGGCGGCTGGCGACAGAATATTAGGGAGTACAAAACTGGCACTCCATTGGTATTGCGAACATCTGAATTGAAAGTCCATGCTATAGAAGTGTTTTAAAATCCAATGAATAGGAAAGAACTCTTGCAAAAATAGTTGAATCTTTTTTGTACTCCCTAATACTCGTCACCAGCCGCCACTGCTTGTGTTGACTGTTTCAATTTTATATATAAAAAAACCTTGTTTGTAACCGTATCCAATTTGATAATATTTCATCGCTTGGAAATGCTACAATATTTACAAAATATATGTGGGAGTAGTAAAATAAATATGTTTTATTTTTTAAATAGAGTCGCCCCCACTAATAATTAACTGATTAAAAGTGATATAAAATATAATACACAAAATACATTTTTATTATTTATATAGAATACTGGTAAATAAAGTTATGATAAATGCTTGGATTCGATTCAGAAAGTTTATATGTTATGATTCATAGCAATAATATTTTGTCAGTTTTCGGATAAAGTAAATAAAATGCTACCAGATATCATCGGTAATACAACCCTCTTGCCTGAAGCTCAACCCCCACCCCTAAGATAGTTTTTTCTTCCGTTCATTCAAAGAAGAGTTTTTTTGTTTATTATAAATGTGACATTTGACATTTTCGGTTGCCAGACGACTGCAACAAAGTTTTTTGGCCCATATTGCTTGCGTTGCTATGACGATATCATATCGGATACAATATTAATTATAATTTTACACATAGTACTTTTTTGGATATCAATTTGATGGAGCTTCAAGTTCTAAAGCACGTTGGGTCAAAGCTATTCGCGTCTTCTTCGTCTCTAACTGTACGGTATCGCAAAGTTTGCTTAAGTAATTACTTAAGCAAACTTTGCGATAGTAAGTCTGAAGATGCCTATGAAAGAGGCGAAACACGTGTCACGGCTAGTTACACAATACGTGGAATAATCAAAGTTATTTTAAATTTTATATTAAAATGAACTTCCACAAAGTTACCGCCGAAACCATCGAAAATATTAAATACAAAATATTTAATAGTACCTACTACTTCTGCATATATTTTGATTAAAGTCATGACAGATTTGGCTCAAAGTATTTTTTATATTTTTGATATAAATAATCATGTTACACTGTATGTTTGATCAGTTGATAATGATCGAAATGAGCAAAACTGGTCATGATATTAATAAGAATATATGTTTTTTTTATACTTTGAAATATGTTATTTAAAGTTATGATGCTTTTTAAAAGGACGTAATCAAATGCTTTTGGAAAAACATATGGAAATATTTATCCAGCTGAAAACAATGAAAATTGCTTTGGTTTGACTGTAGTTCAGATGATATTCACCAGCATAAACTTCTACTTACAAAAATGTATAGCAATAATTATTCAATGTTCAGAAGCGAAAAAGAATTGCTTTTTAATGAAAAAAATACACAGTGCTAAAAGGAAAATAATGTTTGCAGTCAAGACTTAGAGTGCGAAGCATTTATTAGAGTGGCATGGCTGTAACTTTAGTGTAGAGGTAATTAATATTAAATAATATTTCCGTCTAGGAGTTTGCTCAATCTTATTTCAATGTATACAGACATATATAAAACGACTAATATTGAAGTCGTATATAATGGTATGACATACAGTCAGTTCTCGACTTAGACGGGGCTCCGTTCCGAAATGGTCGTAAGTGAAATTTCATACCAAATAATAATGAAATGATAGACATTAAAAAGTGCGTAGTATGTTAGTGGTATTTATTTCAGAATATTTACTACATACATATAATATATTTATAATATAATAATACCAAAAAAATTTGTATTACAAAATTATTCGGAGGTATTTTCATCATCTGTGGTAATATCCATAGGCGACTCAGTGATTGTAATAGTGGGGTTAGTCTTTCTCACAAACATATCCAGATTTTTTTGTTAACATTGCTTTTTCTTTTCTTTATAAATTTTATTGTAACAGGTGAGTGCTTGCAATTGCTGTGGTGTACATTTGAAGGTATGTCGGTCACTGGATTCATATTCTCAAATTGTTGGATTCCATTGTTGATTTGTCTAAAATCTGCAGCCACATCTTCAATTTTTTATTTTATATTTTAATTTTGGTCTCTGTCGTAAGTCTGAATGGTCGTAAGTCGAGGTGGTCGTATGTCTAGGACTGGCTGTATACCTTTTCTTATAAAGGGTCTTTTTATAAGGACGCTTAGTTTTGAAATGTAAATAAAACAAGTTGTTTGTGAGACTTCGACTAAATTTTAATTTCATTTGTAAGTATATTTTACGGCATTAAATATGGAATATAGCATCAAATGTCTGCCAATATCCATTCATTATAAAATGGGCCATGTCGCTAAAGTTGACTTTTTTGACAAATTTGGGTAAACTTCCAACTGCTCCAGAACCCAATCAGGCGTTGTCTGTGGTCGTTTACCTGAAGTTCCTCGGTTAGTTGGATTTTATACGGGTGCAGACATAAGGCCCGATTCAAAATTCGCCAAGTTGAAGTCGCAGAAAAGCCAAGTTCTTGTGAACAACGAGAAATAAGCTGCCTTGGGTTTTCCTGTACACTTTCACACACAGCAGCAATGTTTTCACCAGATATTGTATTTTGATGACGTACAGGTAGGTGTTGGACGATTATTTACCAAACTGGTTGACTCAAATTTGGCCACTAAACAATGAATAATCTACTCAGCAGGACAAAGTAACATATTTTGAGCGTCCCTATTGAAATACCCTTTATAACATTTCAGGGATTATTAAGATTTCATTTTTAATTTAAAGCAATTTCCGCTCCGAATTAATCGTAGTTTGCATTCTAATGGAACTTATCTCAACATAAACATACATATAAAACCTACTTGTTACTCAGTTGATCAACCTATCTTTTTCAAATAGATTAAATAAAGACCTGTGTGTAATACTGAAACAATCTTTTCCAACGCCCCTTTATTAGAATCGTTAAAGTGTTTGTGAGAAATTAAAACGTCCATCCCTTCGATCAAATTCGATTGAGAGATAAATTCATGCAACTGTCCGTACTAGATTTCGAGTCCGCGAGCACCGCAACCTATACCAACGGCGTTGACTACTCGACCGCGGAGCTGACATTATTCTGTTGTATTGTTTTTATTATAGTCCGGTTTAAATTGTTCAGTTCTACCAGAATTTACTTGCCAAGCCTGTTACAAGTTGTCAAAATGACTTCGGTTGATTTTGTTCACGTGCTAGAATTAAAGTGCAGATACTTTTACAACTGATTTATGATTTATGATTGCTTTTAGTAGCCTCCCATTGATGTGTTTAATGAATAGCTGAGTTTAAATTTATGAGGCTTTAAGGTACTGATCTCCTATTTACATTCAAGCAATATCAATATCAAAATAAATACACCAATTCTAAATTACTTGAGTTTTCTTTTACCATGCTTAGCGGACGGAACTAAAATAATAACAATACATTTACTTTTAAGGTGTTCACTGTCAATACTTGGTGGAAAGGCAATAAAATAAAAATAATAATAAATTTATGTGGGAAAAGTAATAAAAATGTATTATTATTTTTATTAACAACTAGTATTGCTACCTGGCGTCGCTCGGACTAAGCGACCAATAATTATTTAATGTTATATCATTCGACATAATTAAATCACAAAATCTAACATCCAAAATAGAGTTAAAATAAAATCACAAACTTTATTTAATTTGATGACAGCCCCGCCCATTCTCGCCCATTAAAATGTCCAAATTCAAGGAAAAAATCTAATTTGCTGTCAAAGAAATGTCAAATAATACCTTCACGTAAATAATAAACATTATTATATTAATAAAAGCCGGGAAAAAGTTGGTAGAAGACTTATTTATTACATTTTGACTAAATAAATGTCTTCGCCGATAAAAATTCAAGCATATTTTCTTTCATATTCGTTTTTCTGGCAACTTGCAACAACAATTCAAAAGGGAATACAGACCCACATACATACGTACGCCGTTTCGGTTTTATATATAAAATACGTTTGTTTGTCAAATTCAGCTGGTGGCACGCAGGATTTCTCTAGCGAGTTAAAAGAGTAGGCAGAAAAAAACGTTGAAAAATTGTGACGTCACGTTACACGCAAACAAAAAGTAAAAACAAATTTTGTTTACCGGTGCTGAAATCTCCTTAGAAGAGATTATCGAATTATGACTAGTGCTACTGAATATATTTATGAACTTGCACAAGATTGTAACACAAAATATATGTAACGTTCAGGTTGAGCCTTTCCCAACTCAGGTTATATGCAGAGGAACATGATTTTTTTGCACTCCTTACTATTCTTGTCACCGACCGCCACTGTCTGACAGTAAATATTATATTTCACTCGGTTCTTTTCAGTCGTTCCCTGTGGTCTAGTAGCAATAGCCTTGTCCTAGCGATCAGAGGGCCCAGGTTCAATTCCCGGCAAGGTTTGATTTTTTCAATTGAAAAAAAAGAGATCTTGGGCTGGGTGTATGTTATTTATCGTTGATTTTGTGCACAACTGATCCATTATTTGTCATCTAGTTAATCTCGAATGACTTTCACAATTAATAATAGTTGGCGCATTGGCGCAAGCCATAATGCCAAATATGATTAAAATTTTAAAAATTTCAATTTTCGATAATGTTCAACCAGATAAGAGTTGGTATGATATTTATAAAAACGGTACACCTTTTAAGGTCAGATATAAAAGTTAAGCGTAACGATTTTCTGAAATGTCTCAAAAAGAATAACGGATCATATCTCGGCCGATGAAGCGACTATCGACACTAACCGCGAAACAAAGATATTCCCACTTTTACGATCAACGAAACGGGCGGTTATAAAAATATATTAAATATTTTATACCTGTCGTTGCTTTGTATATCGCAGTGTGACGAATCTTTAATGTCGCATCTTTTTATTGCCACAGTCGTAACCGAAACGTTATGCGATTTTATTAGAAAAAAAGGACTAATATACGCCACAGATAAGTTTGCTATAAACGTATTTTAGCACACTTTTTTTACAGTAATTAAGGCTCAAGTGGTTTTATGATAGGAAAAATAAAGTATGTAAAATTTCTACATACATATTTTTTCGTAAAAAATAATAAAATATTTTTTGTACTTATTCTACAATAAAACTAATCAGCTGAATCATCCCTGATTATATTTTCCAGGCAAAAAATTTGATACCGGGATCTCAGGATTGAAATAATTCGATCCAGTTCATCATCAATTGAACATATTTTATTGAAATACAACGGTATCGGTCTCGTTTGATATATTTTTTTAACCATGTCCGCACCCAACTTGGAGCATATGGACTCCTCACGGAGTTTATCTCAACATATGTTTTTCTACGAGAACTGCTTCTTACTCAGTTGCTCTATCTCTCTTTTCGAAGATGGAAAGGATAAAATGACTAGGATGATTAGCTAATCGCTGTCACTATGCGTCACTCTTTGGGATCGGAAAGTTGGGAAGGGATTTTCAACAACACAAACATGCACGCCTTTGAACAGATTCATTGACTGAATAAATCCATTCGTACGGGGAATCGAACCCGGGTGGGCCGGCACACAAGGCAACAACGTTGACACTGCGCCACGGACCGGACATTTGATTGCGATCTGATAAATAATTGAAAATAAATATATTCATGGACATTTACATATTATCTAAGAGGAGCAAATTGTTATTGTAAGATTATGACACATTAAAGTAAACAAATAGTCAAGAATTAATTTAGAATTTCCACTGATGGTACTTGATGGAATTTCAATATCAAATTTGAATTTTGTACTTTTTTATAAGTTTTATCGGTATCAACCCGGGTTTCGCCTTTCAGCATCTTCAGGCGTTTTAAGTGCACGGATGCATTTGAACTGACGCGTAGAAAATAGTTTGTATCGTTTATATACAAAAATGAAAGTAGATCACTATGTTAAGTTGCTATCAAAATATGAATTAGCGAAAATTTTAATGCATTAAATGGGATCGTTTATAATTAACGGGATTGTCGAATGTAGTATCGCAAATACTTATAACCAGATAATAACATAGGAATACTAAAAATAAATGCAGGGTTTTATCCGACCTATTATTATTGAATTGGTTGATTTCAAGTGTTTGAATTAATAATTAATGATAGTAAGTGTTTGAATTCTTAATATGTACTTGATAATTATTTAAAGGAGTATAAAAATAGCTAGTTTGGAATAATGTTAAACGAAGAGCTTAATCTGAGTACTGATCTTAATAAATTAACTGTGGAAAAAGTACAAAAAATGTTTATTTTTTATGCCATGCCACAAAATTTTTTAGTGGACAAGTATTATTATCGAAACCTCCCAGAAAAAAATGTAGGGCTTTTTAGACCACAGCCATCTGATAAATTGTTTTAACCAGTAGGAGAAAATTTCACCATTTATTATTGCCGATAGAAACAATATTTGTTTCTAGTGTTTTTGTGAAATGATTGTTCTCAGTAAAAAACATATGTTACTAATAAATATAACAAAATAGATCTTTAATGTTCAAATAAACATCAATAAAAACTGAAATTGATTTTAAATTCAGTTATAATGGTATAACATATTGTCCGTTGAATAAACATAAGATAGAGTTGACGGCATACCTAAAAAACAAATGATATTTTTTTAGCGGCAGAAAATGTTCAAAAACTATCAAATATTGCTGACTGAGCTTATATCAATTTTCGACGCAAAAAGCGTCAAGTAAAATAAGCTTTTTCAAATAGTCAACAAGAATGATTATTGGAAAAACGTTAGCGACGCTTTCTTTATTTAAAAAAAAACAAACACATCTAACATGGTCAGTGGCGTATATGTAAAAATATATTTACTTATTCCACATTAGATTTATTAATCTTATTTAATTTTTTATTTAATTTATTATTTAATTTTTTATATTTTAAAATAATAAAAAATATTTGGCATTACAGCTTACGCCAATGCGCCAAATATTCTTAATCGTGAAAGTCATACGAGATTAACTCGATGATAAGTAATGAATCAGTTGTACACAAAATCAATGATAAATAACATACACCCAGCCCAAGATCTCTTTTTTTTCAATTGAAAAAATCTGACCTTGCCGGGAATTGAACCCGGGTCTCCAGATCGCTAGGACAAAGGTCTTGCCACGACACCACAGGGACCGACGCAAGCATTATCAAATGAACTAGGTTGATAATGCTCGCCATGAGCGAAACCGGTCTTGATCCAATAAATTCAATGTAAATAGAGTATCAATCAATTAAAAATGTGTTTTTATTTTTATTTAAGTATATTTTAAGAACAAATTACTGATGTAATTACACGTAATTAATGTAAGAATTACACAAAATCTGGAAATTACTGTGGAAATATTATATCAAGTCATTGTCCATTTTAGTTCCACGGAATAATTGTGAATAATGTCATATTTGTATTATGTATTTGATGTCATGACATTTTATGAGAAAGGATAGTAAATTTTAAATTTTCCCTATTTTTGATCGGAAAATATTCTTCGCATATAACGCGTCCAAAATTCTTTGTGAAAATTTGCCTTAATGAAAGTAAAAGAGAAAATATATATATATATATGTATATAAAAATGAATGTCTGTGTGTATGTCCGCTATGGACTACTAAACCGCTCGACCGATCGATGTGAAACTTTACAAATTTATTGAGTACACTCCCGCAATGGTTTCTGGCTTACCAACCCCTCCCCTCAACCACCCCCAACCTTCACACCCAATTTTTTTTTTTTAAACTTCATGAATTTTACGAGTTCACACCTTCGAAGGTTTTTGGCATACCCGCCTCATACGCCCCCCAAACCCCACCTCGCCAAACAACCCCCTCCCCCCCCAAAAATTGATATCGATTTTTTTCAAATTTCTACTACACTTCCGCGAAACTTTCTGGCGTACACCCCCTCCCCTACCCCACCCCCCCAATCACCCCCTACAATTGCTGGCGTAGCAACGCGCGCAGGGTACAGCTAGTAATATATAAAATGCTAATCACTTTAATTTAACATTTTGTTTGGCATCTAGAGACTTTTGAGATGGTTCGACCCCATTTTTCAAAAACCGATACTCGAGAGATCCTCCTTTTAGTAATAATCGTCGAAGTTTTTCTACTGCTAGAATTATAAAGAAAAAACATCAAACCAATTTAAAATTTGGGTCATATTGTTGAAATATATGTTGCATAAATGGAAATAAATGTATTAGTAATATTCAATAAGTTTCTTTAATTATTTGTCATTTATAAATATACACAAATTCGAATTAAAAATATATATTTTCGTACATTTGAAACTACTCGAGTACATTTGCGCTTCCTGGCATCATTATGGCGCTTCGGGCGATCGCTCTATTCGCCAGCCTCTAGCTACGGCTCTGGAGTTACCTATCCTTGTGTTTGGCGACTATTTGCGCTCTGTATATATTCTCACTAACCAGATCGATTATGTATCATTTCAACAAAATGTCAAATATCATTTTCCAGTAGCTGTATCAGAGATGATTCTAAGTGATTCAAAGTGAATTGCGACTTACAATGTGGGAGTAAGAATCACATAGGCCTATCTATAAAACAATGTTGTTCCACTAACTTTTCATATTAATTTATCACAGTCTATCAAGCCCGGATATTTTAGGATATCTCATGATTTATATGACTCGATGTATCTATGAATATAAAATTCTTCAGAATGAAAACACATAATTTGTTTTGAAAAAATAAAAATTGATTAATTTACATTTCATGGATTCGGCGGTAACTTGGTGATTTTTTTTTTACAAAATTTAGAATAACTTAAATTACGTCGTCTACGTTCTGTTATTATTTGAGACACGTTTTCTATGCAAAAGAAGTGATTTTTATATAAATATGTACATGATGAACTACAAAACAGAAGTTGAGATTTTTCCTTTAAGCGGGAAGGAGAGAAGGCGATAGAAAGAAACATAAATAATTATACTTCTAATGACGTTAACATAACAAATTATCAACTAATGAGTGGCATTAATTTGAAAAGGGAACTCATAGGAAATAGGTTTAGCGAGCTACTAATAATTATATATATTATTTAATAATACTTCCTTACATACTGTTGATACATTTTTTTATTTCTAAAAGTTCTAAACTATTGATTTTTATGCCTTTTCCATTTACTTGATACAGTATTTTAGTAGGGGCATGGAGTAGTTTTGTCTATTAAGACACCTTGTATTTTTCTTGATGCAAATGTTAAAGTTTCTACTTGTCTGCCCTATATAAGAAACTTGACAGTCTCCACAAGAGAGATTATGGATACCACTCCGTGATAACTTACAGTGTGTTTCTTCATTTTCGCGTCCTCTAGAAATCTCACAGCGTATAGTGTCATCTATTGTTCATGTTAACGTTCCTTCCCGGTGGGTAAGACAGTATATCATTTCTGCCAATTTCTTTTGAATTTCTATCTTAGTATTCTTAAATCGTTGTTTTTTACATCGATTGCAGCTTTTATCGACTAGTTTCGTCGCAATTAAATTAAAAAGAAAATTAGTCAGATTATTATTAGCCCATAACCATTATATCTTCAAACTTTACTACCCATACGCGATAAGATATCGTTATCTTATCTCAAACGCGCCTCGTTCAAAAATACGTTTCAAATCATATAAATGTTTTTTACATTAAAAGGCGTAGAAAAAGTGCTCACGGTCTCATTTTTGATAACGCCAGTCTGTCATGAACATAAAAACGACTGCCTTTTTTGTTCATGCACTTAAATATGAATAATTTTGGGAAAACTATCGATTTTTATGTATATATATATTTTAGAACGACGTTTTAAGATATGTTATAGCATAAAATAACATTTTTTTATGCAACTAAACCAATAAAGCCAAAATACTGGGGTATTTTAATCCCCCCATTCGGATTACATGTTATTTTTCAATGACTGTCTTTTGAAGGTTAAACATGATTCTTTCCAAGCCTAACGATATCCAGCCAACAGAGCGTTAAAGATTGTACCAGCCTTTCACAAACGGATGCTTCAGTGTGAAAGAGTTCTGTCCATGATTGAATTATTTTTCACCGGAAACCCTTCTTCTGAGTAAAATACGAATATATTTTTTTTATTAATCACATAACTTAGATGACATCGTTAAATTAAAGTAGTTATTTAAAAAAAAATGTTATCCCCTTCGGATCACACGTTATTTTTCAGGTCTTTCGAGGATTAAGAATTAGAACCAATATCTATAACCAAAATGCAAACACGTCTCACAATTAGAAAGTAACGTAATAAAAATGAATTTCCTCAAAATTACGGCCGAATACATCGAAAATATTGGGCCTAAAATGTGTAATGTTTTTTTACAGTCGTGACTTAAAGACTTAGATAAAGATCTTATCCGTGACTTCTGCTTCTTGATGGAAGATTTAAACATTATATTGGATGTTATCTCCGAGCGTATGTTATGATAATAACATAAATTCAAGTAGGTATTGTCATTGCAAACCGTATTTAGTAATGATATCATATGAATATTAATGCGATATTAAAAATAATGACGGCAATTCCCGGAACTCCTCGAGAGAAATTTTCGTATTTGGAAATATGATAAAAACATTTGCTTCTTTTATAGGTACACTTTTCTAAGAAAGCACGATATGAATCTAGTTTACAACGTTATTTAATGTAATGTATGTGAAAAAACTCACCATATTTTCCCAAAACTTATCTTCAGGTTAAGTTAATGAAGAAAATTATCTAAAAAAGCTCGTTAAAATGATTTATACGCCAACCGGAAGATTGGACGAAAATATTAAATATTTAATACATTATTATTGTAAATTAGTTGCTGAATAATAATTATGTATTAAATAAAACACATTGTTTGTACTACTTCTACGGATATTTTGTAACTGTTTATTTTGATCACGAGCTTTTTCAACTGTTTTAAATTATGTTTCAATTATTTAATGAGCCCTTGCCCAAAAAAATGGTGTTAGCCTGTTTTAAGAAATGTGGAGAAAACTGAACTAGTAATGGTTTTTAACATTTTACTGTTTACATACAATCAACATAGTACCATTCCATAGTTATTGCATTAAAAGATGCACAACAACATACCCAACATTGCTTAATTGATTGATAAACATTGATATTTTTATTGTATACAAAGTTCTTCCAAGCAAGGGCTCAAATAATAATCAAAACAAGTTTTTTGATATATATAATGAAGTGATATGTTTATTTTTTTGAAATAAAATAATGTTTAGAATAAGAACTTTCCACTAAGAAGGGTATTAAAAATATATAAATTATTCGAGTCATATAGAATCAAAAGCAGAACTTTTCGAGAAAAACATTTTGTTTGCTTTTTGAGCTTTATTTATATTTTTCAATTTTGAAAACAGCCTGTAAAAGCCTGAAACATAAAATTTGTATGAGCGGCCACGTTGCAATATCACTTATCATAATTCTGTAATTGGTCGAAAGTATCATTGACCAAAACATCATACTTTTGTTTCCAAAAGTGGACCGTTCTGATCACCAACTATCATTTTCTTTTACGTTTTTATATCACATGTCCATGATTTTTATAAAAATATTTTATTGCTAGCCATACACTATGACCAGACGAAAAATCTGACATTAGTTTAGTTTTGAAAAATATTGGGTAGCTCTACTTCTGATACGATACGACTCATTTAACATAGAACTCGAAAATGCTTTCACCTTGCTTGTTCCTGTGTATAATTAAGTTAAGCCAAGTTATTACACGGGAAATTGTGTTATCTCGGAAAATGCATGCCTTCCTTGTAAATGTATAAAGCAACTGGGAGAGAAAATTGATACGTTTTCGCATAATTATTTAGCCTTTATCCAGATTCGGGTAATTACTCTAAAAAATATAAGAGGTATTTTATTTTGAAGTATAATGACCGTGATTTTCCCTAATGGCAACATTACGTATCTTTGTCGCATTAAGCTCGCATAAATGTGCTATCTTGGGTCACGTATTTATTAAATTAGTCATATTGCCATTGCAGTATGGTAATTTTTGCGCTTTTTAACATTAGACGAATTTATTTTACACTGCACCACTAATTATAGTACATTAATTTGGAAACAATAAAAAAATATATTAACAACGTAAATTAAAAAACGAGAAAAATATTGTTTCAGCGGAAAAGATACATGGTCGGTCTAGAGATTAGTGATCGGTACCGGTAGCTTGCGGTGGCATTTTCGGTTACTCGCGTAAGACATTTTACCATATTTATAAATTTGCTAGGATAAAATTTTTACAATCGGTTGGGCAGAAAAACAGCAGTCTTGAAAAATTTTTAAGAAAATTTAGCATTATTAAGGTTTATAGTTAAAATATCTTAAAACGTGTGGCAAAATGACTTCCAAAGCCCTCATGTTTAAGTAGCTCTTCAGACAATTTCAATGTCGGAAAGTAACTTACATCCTTATTGAGTTTGGAGACCACTGGTTTAGATTCTAGACAAGGATTCCCAACCGGTCGATCTAAGAGAAAAATTTGGTTGAATCCGAAAACTAACGTGAATTTTGAATTATATTGTTAGTTTAAATACAAATTTATAGCCGACGATGAAAAATAATATCCCATTAATTAGATTTATTCTGTTCGGCATAAAAAATTGTAGCTTTGTGTCAGATTCAAAAACACATTTAAAGTTGATGAAATCATAAGCAAAATATATTAGGGGGTCTACCAGAAACTGTAAAAATCGGCAAGGGGTCTACGGAACAAAATAGTTTGGGGACCGCTACTCACTATATTTTCTAATTCGTTGAGCTTGAGCGTCAAACACTCAACTACAGGACCGTCGAAGTCATTAAACAATAGCTTCATTTACGATTGATATTGTAGAACAAAAGAACAAAGGAAGCAATTCGTGTTTTTTTGATATTATCAAAGTATTTTTCCGAATTTCTAAATCGTTAAAAAATGAAAGTGCTTTAAGCCCTATAAATAAAATATAAGAAGAATTTTAACTTATTTTAAAATATACACGTAAATTTCGGAATGTGTTCTCGCGAGGCACGATGAATCATAAAATCGGAAAGTGTATGGGATTTACCGCATCCCGAAACACCAGGCACTATTTTTATATTTGATTTAATTTATGCAGCTACTATTTTTACTCGAAATCTCGTTTATAAATAAATATATTTTCAATGTGCGTGAGAATGTTACCATGACTACGTTTCCAAACACAGCAACATTATTTTAAGCATATAAAATGGCGACTAATTATTTGGTCAGTTTATAATTCGATAAATGGTTAGTAATAAATACTTAAATGGTCGGTTAAAAATAATAAATGGTCAGTTAAAAATTATAAATGGTGCATTTTTGCTTCTCTTAATTAAAACAACTCGATGTCATACTTAATGTAATGAGTATTCTCTGGGATCTCTTATTATAATAATTCTAACAATTAAAGAAAAAACATTTTTAATAAAATTGTAAGCCTTACACTTATTAAAATAATATCTGCTTTCAAATACCTGAACATAAGAAATCATTTCATTTAATATGCTTATTTTTCATAGACCTTGTCATTAAATTTGCCGCTTACGACCATATTTAATAAAATTCACAAGCTGTCAAACTAAAACATACGATTTTTTTAATGACTGACCATTTAATTTAAATGCTAACCGTTTTTAGTAAATAACTAACTATTATAAATACATTTCTGACCGTTTCATTTATTAACTGACCACATTCATACTGATACAATGACAACTGACCGCTTATAATATTAACTGACCATTTTGATTTTTCACTGACCATTTATTTATTTCACTGACGAAAACTTGAATTACACGCCATTTAAAATGGCTTCACCCGTTGACTGCTAGCGTCACATATGTTGAGACGCCTGATTGCGGTCGGTTGTAAATTGTTATTCAAAAAACAATTGCGTTAATTGTGCTAAAACTATCTCAAACTAGATTTTTTATTCAAATAGGGTTGCATTATTTGGTTTAAAGGTTCCCCGAGTGTACAAAAACGTACGAATTCATTTTTGAAATCTTAGCTGATGAAATATTCGTAAATCGGCATAGCAGTGAATAGGTTAATGGCAGTTCACAATGATTGACTTATTAAAATAAGTAGTAATCCTTATGCCACCATGGAGTAAACTCCATGGTGGCATAACCCCGTGTCTTAGGTAAGCGACGCGAACCGGCAAGAGAATTTAGGCGAATCCAGTCAATTTAAAACGTAGTTGATCAAAGGTCTTATGTGCCATCGCTCGGCCAGACGCAAGTAACGCTCTGGTGAGCCTGGACCGTTTCATATTTTCAATCGATTCGCGTGCGCCATGAGTGTGCACTTGAGACGACTTGCGACATATGCCGTCCTGACCGGATCGCTTCGCCTACATATGACACTTGCATGGGCGAGGACCGTTTGATATTTTAAAACTCTGCCGCTTTCAAAGCTGCGCCAGATCGCTTCGCCCAGATTCGCCCAGCTAAGACGACCCGTAAGGATTTGCATACAGATTTGAATACGATTAATTTGCACGGGTTAAATAAACGAACTCCCAAGTTATGCTGCAAGTGACACGACACCTGTTTTGTCTCTTTCAGAAGCATCTTTAGACAAACTAAATCGTAAAATTCATTTTTATCGATGAAACTGATTCTTAAAGTGACTAAATAAATAGTGGACTTTTTCTTTCTAATAGACGCTGGGAGTTAGATATGTAGATACAAACAATAACATAAGTAATTCATCACTTTTAAGGTGTTCACTGTCAGAACGTGGTGGGGCATTTTTAAAAAAAACTTTTTATACTTATTCCACATAAGATTTATGAAGATCAGAACCGGTTTCGCTCATCACGAGCATTATCAACTGATTAGAAATATAAAAATACAGCAGTATTTAAACAAAAGCCAAGCAATAATATAGCTATGAGCGAAACCGGTCCTGATCTTGATAAATCTAATGTGGAATAAGCACAAATAATGTGCTATTATTTTTTTAAGAAGTAATTAAAATATGAACTAGGTAATTGTCTTTGAAATCAAAAATTCCATCGTCTAAATGTCTGAAAATTATGTACTGTTTGAAATTTTAGTTTAATTTAGAAGAACTCTAACTTACAAAATTTTAATCCTTTTAAATTTTTAAGTATTTTATGTCTAGATTCCTAATTTTATTAAAATTATGATCATTTCCGATTTCATGATAAATTTGCACATATTTTATTTTCAATTAAAAGCGCTATGTATATTTTTACTAGCCAGTCAACAGATTATTAAAATAAATATTTGAAAGCGAAACAAAATTTTACATATTGTAATTAATAAGGGGTTTTTTGTGATTTTTGAGTCGTCCAGAATGGTTTTGCGGGATATTTAGTTTATCTTGTATTGACGTGAGTTCAGACGAATAATATTTTTTATGAATAAAAAATGATTTTGTTGGAACTCACTCGATTGACTTTGATTTTATTTATTTATTCTCTCTTCTAAGCTATCTTTAATAATTTGCTATTTTTATGTACATATATACAAGTTTGTATGTACCTACATATGTTACATATAAAATTACATGAAATGGGCAAAATTGTGCATACTCTGTGAAAAGGGCAAGCCCATTACCTTATTTGTGAAAACGGCCGAGTGCGTGAACTCGACAGTATTTTTTCTGCCTAAATCATGCATTAGGCAAAATAGATAGAATCGCTCCGGTGGTGCTTTTTGTAACTTAACCAATTGCGCCAAATCAGTCAATAACAACAATGACGTCAATGAAGAAATTTTGCCCATTTCATGTTATAGTCTATTTTGTATATACGGCTCAACATATATATAAATAAATGTATATATATTTGTCAAATGCATGGCGAATTGGCGTCAGCTGTAACGCCATGATTTAAATTTTCTTGAATAAATACATAAATCATTTCATGTTACTTAAACAGACTGATACGAAATGATTTTGTGTACAGTTTACAATAAAACTTTGTAGTATCCTACTGGTTTGTCAGTCTTAATCTAAAACCACATATATGTGACTGTTTCAGCAATTTGAAATTGAAATAACAACGTATTTTCAAGTTTTTTTCGTTGCTACACCTCTAAATTTGTTCAGAGGTGTCGACTGATAGTTTTTCCGAGAATATCGTATTCTATATTACAGAGTAACGTATGTTAGTGAAGTCATTTTCTGATAAGAATGCCATTAGAGAAGCGGAACAAATGCATAGGGGCACGAACGAAAGCTGCAACGTATGCTAAAACGTGTGAAACGTGACAATGGCGTAGATCACCAGACTTTTTGAGAAACGGGCCTGATTGAATTTTTAAAAACTTGGCGTACCGGATGACAAATAAATTCGCATTGGAATCCAATCAGAATATTAATTTATATGTTCTTGTATAATTATATAATGTAAACAAATGTAATTTCTATTTTAATTTATAATAGAAAATATATATTATATTTTATCGGTCCATACGTTGTCGTATCTTATAGGTACCAATTGATGAATTGAAATAAATAGTAGTGAATTCACAACCCAATCATGAAATTTTAATAAAATAATTCTTCATATTGAATAAATTATTTTCAAAAATCTTTTTTTTTAGCTTGAGCGTACTAGCTATGGTTTAATAAATAAATACAAAATAATCCCTTCGAGTCGTAATTGTAGACGTGTTTTTGCAGTTGCGTGCTTTAAGCTTAAAATTCCGTACTAATTTTATTAAAAGATCATATTTATATCGATTAGTTTCGTAAGTTATTATGTACATATGTCTAACTGTCCATTATTCAATAATAAAAACAGTTCAGAGAGCGAGGGTTTGGATAACTTTTAATTATTTCTTAAGCGTATCTTTATTAAAATTTGATATTGAAATTCCATCAATCACTTTAGTCGAAATCCTTAATTCATTTTTTTTTTGTCTAATCTTTTTCTTTGTTAATTAAATTTAAAAAAATATACAGTACGGCTATATAGTGATAAGGAACAGCACCGCTTTCGCTCTTCGGGTTTTAAGTGCACAGATGTACTTGAAGCGAGAAAACTCGTGAAAAAGTACAAAATTCAAATTTGATATTCAAATTCCATCAAGCACGCTTAATCGAAATCCTTAAATATATGAAATTATTTAAATAGTGCTTTTTCACCAAGAGTGACAGATTACACCGTAAAATGTATATTTACTTTTATAAAGAAAAACCTTGTTATTGAAAATAAGTCCCCATTCAAACATCTTCTACTCAAATGAAGACTACTAATTATTTGGTCAGCTTCTAATTCGATAAATGGTCAGTTATAAATACTTAAAATGATCAGTAATAAATATTTAAAACGGTCAGTTAAAAATAATAAATGGTCAGTTAAAATAATAAATGGTCAGCTTACACTTATTAAAATAAGAATATCTGCTTTCAAATACCTGAACTTAAGAAATAATTTCATTTCATGCGCTTATTTTTCATAGCAGATGTTATAAATTTGCCATAAAAACTGATTAAAAATAAAACTTATCATTTTTTTTAAATTACTGACCATTTAAATTAAATACTGACCGTTTTATTTAATAACTGACCACATTCACACTGATACAATGACAACTGACCGTTTATTATATTAACTGACCATTTTGATTTTTAATTGACCATTTATTTATTTAACTGATCAAAACTTGAATTAGTTACTGACCCATTAAATACATGCCTCAAATAAATTCTAAGAAAAATATCTGTACGGCATTAAAAGTAACATAGTTTCAATAAATCCATAGAAGATAACAACATATTTTCACATACAGTATTATATATTCAACAAACTATTCCCGTTCTCAGTGTGGAGAATATTAAAAATTCCAAAATCATTTTTTTGCAGATAGAGTAAGAATAAGCCGAGAAAGACTAATGCAATAATTATAGTGAACTTGGGTGAATTATAGTGCTTCGGTTACGCCATTTTTTAATGATCGAATAAATGGGAAAGAATGTAACTATAAAATAATTTATGAACTTGTCTCTACTACTTTTTAAACACAAAGACACTGCATACAAAGAGGACGACAACGACCATAGACTTAAATTTAAAATTATCGTATAATTTATTCTGCGCAAAGAATTGAAAAGTAAATCATGACATATTATATTTTGTAATATCCCACTCTATTAGATCATTCGAGCCCACGGTGAATTTTATTTTTGCTTCTGTTGTTCAATTTCAATGCCCACCCAACCTTAAACACCTTTCAATGCAGTCCATCAATCTTAGTCTGACCAGGTCTTTTCCAGTGGAGAAAAAATCTGCTGAATCATCCTCGAAATAAGAAATACTTTTTTAGCAATTTATTTAGTCGTCAAAAAAGTGTATTGCTTTAAATTCAATGTGGATATAGAAACTGGACGAAGGCCATTCAGTTTATTTACTTTTACTGAATTAGAAATGTTGGTAATATTATACAATAAATAAACACGGTAATTTATTTTAGTCCTAAAAAGTTATACATTATATATTTGATAGCTGTTTCGGCTTACGCTTTTGTCAGAATATAAAACAATAAATAAAAATCATTAACACAAAAGAACTCACGTCATGATTATATTACCTAAATATTTTTGTTTTTACTTTTCCAAATATTTTAGTTCGCTATCTATTTTTGTCTTGTCAATATATAAACAAAATATACGAATGTAATATTATATATTACCTGTTTTAGATTTCTGAAAACTCAGCCTGACTTTATTTTTGTTTATTTCGTATTAAAATAGAAGAAGCCATTGTCGTCTTTATTATCATTTGGAGTGTTACCACCTGAAGTTAATTCTGGCTGCCTAGATAAGCTATGACCACCTCTCTGCTTAAAGTAGCCATCCTCTATCTTGACCTGAGCAAACGTTAGTCAATTAACTCGTTATATGCCGGTAGGTATAACAACAGTCATGCACCGAGGGCCGCGATCTTCTTTGAAAAAATTAGCGACGGGTTTCGGTAAAACAAGATAATGCCTTTCTTTAAAATTGATAAAACATTGATAATAATACAAAATATGCCAACTTTTAGTATATAACTGTGATTTTAAGAGATGTCGCTATGTGTGTACAATGTTTGAATTACAAAATTGCCGACCTTGTCCAGTAATAGTGGTTTTAAAATGGACCGCATATACATGCGCATTTTCTATGGTTGGCACTGCGCTCACGGAATTGTAGTCCGTATGTGTATATGTTTTTGGAATACAACCTGTTAAAGAGCCGTTCAACCAGGAAATTACTGGATTTTATTATTGAAATATTGGAAACCACTCCATTTCTCGACAATTAAAGCATATGTTTCACAGTCTAGTATTTTAAATCAATATTTTGTCAAATAATTCAATTTCTGCGATGTTGTTTACAATGAGCCCAATCGTGAGATAAACTATATAAAAAAAAACACGATTTGTTCAGTGTAGTAGGATAATAAACCCAATACCTTTGTCTTAACGATCTTCAAACCGCCATAAAATGCTTTTTTAATTCATTGTGTATATACTTAGCACACTTCAAATTTGGCAATGTACATTGATTTGGTTCGAAGCAGATTTGAGAGCGGGTGGATTATTTGGGCCCTGAAAAGTTGAATACCTTGCCAAATTAAGCTTAAACCTCTCATACTTTTTCATTTTCACATAAATTTGATTTAAATAGATACAACTTCTAAATTTGAATCGTTTGAATTTTTACTTTACTTAGCTTAGCTTTGTCGCTAACGACCTGGATTTCACCTTCTGGTGTCTTCAGGCATTTCAAGTCCACGAATGTACTTGAACTGACGCGTAGAAACAGTTTATACAAAAATAAAAGTAGATCACCAAGTTAAATTGCTATTAATATATGAATTATCGAAAATTTGATGTACATCGGATGCACTTGTAATGCCTAAAGATGCCAAAAGGCGAAACCCGGGTCGTAAGCGACAAAATTTATGGAAGAGTACAAAATTCACACAATTTAAATTTGATGTTGAAATTCCATGAAGCACCTTTATTCGAAAATCTTAATTATTTCATATTTTAATGTGATGTTTTTAGTAGACACATGAGTACTGAAACAGTGATACGTGCTTCAATGTCTTGAATTAACTATCTATTTTGCTTTGTTTGTTACAACAACTATGTATGTATCATATATCTGACATTGAGAAACGTAATTACCCTCTTCCATTTGCTTAAACATCCGTTAATTATCTTCGGTAGACAGCGGCGTATCGAATGTTAAACGTATCGACAGCTCTAAATTAAAAAAAATGGAGGTTAGGATTTTTCCTTTTTACGGGGAGCATATTATTAACTCGCCAAAGGATTTGGGGCCCCCGTATCCGCTCCCTATTCGGAGTATATTCACGGTGCCTCCAGGACCGGCCAACCTCCGAACTTTCTCCATGATCATTCCGGCGTCTCGTAGCTCCGCTGAGTACATCCTGTGGATGGTCATCTACAGCCTTCTGGGACGTCGGAATCCATCAGGTTGATGGAAGTGACAGGCTCGATCCAGTTCCCTTGCCAAAGTATTGCAAGTATTATCTATCGTTCAAGATTTTAAAATTCTTTCCTCATTTTTTTTCATAATAATTTGTTTGATTTATGTAAATTAAAATAACTGAATCTGAATTAAAATATCAATTTTATCGATTTTCGAATTCAAATAATAGATCAGTGACAACTAGAGACTCAAATTACTCGAAATCTCAAAATTTAAATACTCGAGTATACTTAGTTTCAGATATGCCAAAGTGTATATTATTATTTTTTTTATATATAAATAGACGATAAATAAATAAATAGGCTTACTTTATTTCGTTATACATTTATTTCAATTTATAAAAAAAATATTTCAAAAATAATGTAGAATTAAACGTCTCAAATTTTAAATTGGTTCGAAGTTTTGCCTTAAATCTACACGTAAGACTCGGTGAAAAACAAAGGTCAAACTAAAATTTTATGAGTAAATAAAATTTGGAAATAAATCCTCATTTATGTATAAATAACGAGTATTTTTCAAAATACTCGAGTATCGAATACTTGAAAAATGGACGAGTATTCTCGAGTATCGATTACTCTATACTCGAATGGAGTCTTAAGTGACAACTAATAAAATGTTCTTATAAAATTTAAAATAACTTTGATTATTCCACGTATTGTGTAACTAATTGTGACACGTGTTTCGCCTCTTTCAGAGGCATCTTCAGACTTACTATCGCAAAGTTTGCTTAAGTAATGATGTAAGTCTGAAGATGCCTGAAACAATCAAAGTTAATATTTTAAATTTTATATTAAAATGAACTTCCACAAAGTTACCGCCGAAACCATCGAAAATAAAAAAATAATAAAATGTTCATTAAAGCTGTTGGGGATGTATCTTAGCTCTTTTGTTATTATAACATCAATGCGTGTATGAAGTAAAACATTTTTTTTCAAATATTTGACAAATTACATCAAACGTATACACTAAAGATCGTATGTTGCTATTTTTTTTCAAAACGATGAAGTATTTTTTTCACTGCTACAATTCCATTATTTTTCGTTGGTGACGAAAGCTCGGATATTCGTTTTTCTGAATTAGATTTTGCATTAAAACACATGAATAGAGTGTCGTAGAAAACTCAGAAAATTGACAGCAAAAATACAGAAAATTCGTTTTTAAGCATGATTATTTCCAAGCCTAACGACACCCAGTCAACAGAGCGTTAAAGATTGTACCATCCTCTCAAACGGATGCTTCACTGTGAAAGACATCAGTCCTTGATTGAATTATTTTTTACCGGAAATTTCTTCCGAGTATACAACTCATTTTTCATAACTTCGATTACATCATTATTTAATTACAGTACTAATATAAAAATAAATGTTATGTTTAATAGTGTAAGAAGAATGCTAGTGACATATTAATTGCCAATTTGGCCCCGTAGGGTAACACGTAACTCGATTTTTTCCGGTTTTGAGTTATGAATGCCTAGATAGATCTATGTCTCATGCAATGGTAATGCTAGATAAGTACATATATGATCTCAAAATAATTAATTTTATTTTTTATAAATGTACATCGCAAAAATTATAAGTTTATTGCTTTTGCAATGTGAAAAAAGATGAAAACATTGAAAGAAAAAATAGTTAACAGATATAAAAGTGAAAGAAAACAATATACATTGGAAATTAGCAAAAATGTCAACCGAGTGAGTTTCAAAATAATCAACTATAATACATAACAAATAGTACTCGTCTGAACTCACTCACGTCCATGTGAAACATTTCGACTTCCGAATCAATTTCATTAAAAAAAACTAAAAGCTCTTCCCAGTGGCATCCGCATCGGCAGGCAGGTTCTACTCATTGGAAGAACAAACAACTCATGTTCACGATTCCTCAAAAAATTACCAAAGACATTCAATTTAATAGGATAAATATGAAAATAATCCAATAAATAAATTTCTTCATTTATCTCATTGATATAAATATAATTTTATTATATAAATAAACATACAATTTATTTTGTGTTCTTATTCTCCGATAAATTTTATTAAGTTGAGTACTGCTTTTGCTTATCGCAGGCATTATCACCAATTGATAATATACACAATAGAAGTGATAAATATCTTAAGAAAGGGGTAAGTAACTAATATAATAAATTATAGTAGTAAGTTATAGTTAAATAAATTATCTTGATTATTTCACATTAAAAGAGGACACGGAATCGACTAAATTCATCAGAAAGCTAGAATTAAGTGATATGCTTTCGTTGAAAGCATCCCTTATCGTTTAAGAATAGTAAATCAATTATCATGTTTTCCTGAAAATCATTGAATCATGTACATATTTCAAAATAGTATTACTTCCTAATTTTATTCCAAGAATCATTTAATTCATCGTTATATTATACAAATCTCCTCGTCAACGAGGAAGTGCCATCAAAATAATAAAGGAAAGTCTTTTAGTGTTCCTTTTTATTGAAAATATAAGCGTAATAATTTTCCTCCTTAAAAAAGAAAATCTTTTCGCTGAGAAGAAGGAAACACTGAAGCATTTTCATTAGTAGTTAGTAGAAATAAGATACAACTAATTGTTAGAGAAAATCAAATAAGGCTTAGAAATGTTTCACTGGAATCTACGTTATATGCCAAGGAGGCGAAACATATAAATAATTATATATCTTTCTACGGGATCGTATATTTTATATTAGCAGTAGACTTGAAAATTTCCCAAGGGTATGTGCTAACATGTATGCGTTCGGCAATAGTTTTGTATAAAAAATATAGCTGCAATCTATTTACGGATCGTAAACAACCACAGAAAACTGTTTTTTAATGTGTGATTAATTTGATGAATTTTTGTTTAATTTTAAGATGTTCACTGTCAAAACTTGAAACACGTGCTTAGAACTTATTCCAGATAAAATCTATTGGATCAGGGCAGACATTTGACTGCTATATTCCATATTGAAACAGTGAAACAATTGGTGTTACAAAAACAAATAAATTTAAGCAAATGAAATTAAAATTTAGTCGAAATCTCACAAACAACTTGTTTTATTTACATTTCAAAACTAAGCGTCCTTATAAAAAGACCCTTTACATATGTATTTCAAAATAGTATTACTTCCTAATTTTATTCCAAGAATCATTTAATTCATCGTTATATTATACAAATCCAGCAAAGTGCCAGCAAAATAATAAAGGAGAGTCTTTTATTGTTCTTTTTTATTGAAAATATGAGCGTAATAATTTTCCTCCTTAAAAAAGAAAATCATTTCGCTGAGAAGAAGGAAACACTGAAGCATTTTCATTAGTAGTTAGTAGAAATAAGATACGACTAATTGTTAGAGAAAATCAAATAAGGCTTAGAAATGTTTCACTGGAATCTACGTTATATGCCAAGCAGGCGAAACATATAAATAATTATATATCTTTCTACGAGATCGTATATTTTATATTAGCAGTAGAGTTGAAAATTTCCCAAGGGTATGTGCTAACATGTATGCGTTCGGCAATAGTTTCGTATGAAAAATATAGCTGCAATCTATTTACGGGTCGTAAACAACTTTGGTTGGTAAATCTGTTTTTTTAATGTGTGATTAATTTGATGATTTTTGTTTAATTTTAAGATGTTCACTGTCAATACTTGGTGGAATAGCATTATTATAAAAATTGAAACACGTGCTAAGAACTTATTCCAGATAAAATCTATTGGATCAGGGCCGGGTTTCGCTCATGGCTTAACTGGTAAAATACAATGAAACAGTGAAACAAACAATTGGTTTTACAAAAAAACAAATAAATTTAAGCAAAATAGACGATAATTAAAATGTTGGATACCTCTTAAGAAATTTTAGTTTACAAAAGTGCACGGTGCTTATAAAATAATATAATGGAAGGATACATAAATTCCTTAAAAATCAGAAAAAAGTATATATTTATTTCAATACAATGCTTTTCCACCTATTATTGACAGTTTACATCTAAGAAGTGATCAAAACAGTAAACAATTTTCAGTCTGCCAAAGCAATACTAAGAAACAATTCAAGAATACAAAAAAATGCGTTGCTAAAAAATGAACAATTTGCTTTTAATAAAAGTAGCAATTGAGTATGCGAATCAGAGCTTTTTTATTTTTGTAGGAAAACAAACGAGCTTAGAATGTTTTTATTTTATAAAAGCTCTTTTCGAGCGAAAATATTTTTTTTTATTTTTAAATTACATCGCGCCTACACTTATTTTTTACTACACCGTTTTAATTAGCTGTTTTCTTCGAAATCTAGTCTAAAACATACATGTGTCAATCACCTCTTGATACTAATAAATTTACAATACAACTTAACCTATATAAGTTGTGCTGCTTTTACTACAAACTATATAATTTATTTTATTCTTGAAATGACAAAAAATGGTATCTTATCAGTTGATAATGCTCGTGATGAGCGGAACCGGTCCCGATCTAATAAATTTTATGTGGAATAAATACTTGTAATGTTTTGTTAATATTATTATATTCAACAACCTCGCTCGTTTGAGACTCGTTACAATTACTTGACATCTCAACTTCTAGAGTATCGAGTAGTAAAATTTTAAAATACTCGAGTAGCTTCATATGTACCAAAATATAAATTTTTAATTCAAATTTGTGAAAAAAAATATAATATTTTAATAAATCAAATTGTTTTATTTCATCTCCCATTTATTTCAATTTAGAATACATATATTTAAAAAATAGTATAATTTTAAGTGTCTAAAAATTTGTTTTTATAATTCCCGCAGTAGAAAAAACTCTCTGTTGCTGTGAATGTCGGGTTTGTAGTCAAAAATGAATTGAATAATGCATCAAGTTTTAATAAGTAAATAAAATTATGAAATAAATCTTCATTTATGAATACGAGTGTTATTCGAGTATTTTTCAAAATACTCGAGTATCGATTACTTGAAAAATTGACGAGTAGTGTTCGATACTCAAATTGCAATCTCTACTCGCTTGTATTACCTCACGGTAATCAATTTAGGAACCGCTGAAATATAAACAGTTTGTGACAGAAATATTTAATTCTAATCAAACTTTGTAAGACCGCTCAGAGGATATTATGGTCCGGTCCGTATATGACATTATTCTCAATTGAAAATAACGACCGTTCCCTATTCAAAACACTCTGGGGACTCGTATAGAGTCGCCATGTTCCTTGATTACATTATCCTAAATCAAGGTTAATATTCAAATGTGTACACGGCTAACTTCACTGCTTTATGAGTTGGCACTAACGCTCTTACTCTACATAACCTTTAAAATAATTTATCTATGAGTATGTGAATTATGACCATACTTTCTTTGTCATGAAGTGAACATAGTCAGTTGTAACATTGAGGTGAATAGAATAAATTTGAAAATGGAACCATGCATTTATAAGTATAATAGTTTGCATCGACTGGTCCGTCGTGCAGTGGTCAACGTCGTTGGCTTCCGTGATGGACCATACGGGTGCGATTCTCGGTACGAGCAGACTGACATTTTCGGTCGTTAAATCTAATCTGTTCGAAAGCAATGGGTCTTTGTGTTGATAAAAATCCCTTCCCATATTTCCGATTTCAAAAAGTGACGCATAGCGAGAGCGATATTAGCCAATATATTTAAATATTTCAATCCCTACTTTCTTCAAGAGGGATTGAGCAACTAAATAACAATCAATTCTCTTTGAAAAATATATGTTGAGATAAATTCCGTGAGGAGTTCATGCAGGAATTCATGTTACAAGTTGAGACCGGACATGGTAAAAAAAAAGCACAGCGTCGTTTTACCAACGGTAGACTTATATTACTGGATGGTGACAAAGATTTTTTAAGGATAGTTTTTTACTGATGATGACCACTTGTGAAAAGGATACACAAGTAGACTGTGCCAACAACCACCCGTTATGTTTAAACAAACGCTGGTTTAAGGCAATCTTCAATAATTATTACGCTAATACCAGCGGTCACCAAACAACGGGCCGCCAAAGATTTTCATCTGATCCTCCACAAATTCTCACACCTGCAGCTCTTCCGTCTTTGAGATGCTATCATTATTTAGTTTCACCAAGTGCGCTCTATGGATGGAACTTTTATACATACCGTCCAAAACTATGTAAACAGGGTCTGTAGGCATCCTCAGCACACATTCTAACCAGTGCCAACGTCTCCCGGTGATCATTGACGTAAACTGGTGCTTCCTGGTTATATGTAGCTGTACAGCACTTATCTCTTTCAAGCCTCACATCTCACCATAAACCCTCCACTTATAAAATAACGATTAAACATAATGTGTAATAGATTGATAACATTTATTGTATAGAAATAAGTGTTACCGAGTGTTTGAAATATTATCGTATTGATTCATGACTCTTATAGCTTTTGTGGCCACCGAATATTCATCGTGGACCACCGTTTGTCAATCACTGATATACTGACATCATTTCCTTGTAAGAACTCGCTGTACAATTTTTTTTAAAAAACAAAACGTGAGAAACAAAGCCAAATGTTTAAAGAACTCCCACAGTTTCACAACATTAAGGCAGGGTAGTTTTTATCCTATATTTTCGGTAATAAATTAAACAGTATACAATTTCATACAGGATTAATTCATATTAGCCTAATTGTGTATATATAGAGATACCGAAAACATTTTGAATATATGTATTTGAATATTTGAATTTTTTTCACGGAATCCTTAACCCACTCGGTGACTATTTTCCTGCTCGGCGGAATAAACCAGTTTTAATTTAGATTTTAAATTGAAATTAAATTTCATATCCCGTTCTTAATTCATTTGAACATGCGATAAGATAAAAAATTCGTTTTAATAAAAATCGTATATCAAATTAACATACATTATACTCTCGCAATTTTTTCCATAAATTGCTCGTCCTTGCTATGATAGTCAAATAATTTTATGCGTCTCTTAAATTTGATAATTTTTTTAAAAAGAATACTTTGTGACAGATGTGAAATCGATATATTTTTTCTATTAAAGTTAGACTGCCATTTGTTTATTTTAATGGCGAAATATTTTTTAGATCGCTTTCAAGCTATATCTTTGAGTTCAATGTAATATTCTTGACGATAGTGAAATTTATAAAAATGATCAAAGACAGTAATATAAAGTCAAAGTAAGATGTTTTACTGAAAGTATGTTCACAATATCTCATTAAAATATATATTTTATTACTGTGTTACTTGGTAAGGGATGAGTGCCTACTAGAGACTCCAAATCGACTATCGAATACTCGAGAATACTCGTCCATTTTTCATGTACATACTCGATACTCGAGTATTTTGAAAAACTCGTACTGAACAAAACTTAGCTCATATCAAAATTTGAGACGTTTAATTCTCTATTACTTTTGAAATACATATATGTTTTATAAATAAATGTATTAATGGAATCAAATAAGCTTATTCATGTATGTACCATCTATTTATATACACAAATTTGAGTTAATAATATATATTTTGACACTCGAGCATTTTAAAATTTCACTACTCGATACTCGAGTAGTTGAGAACTCTAGTAATTGGAGTCTCTTTAACGAAGTCTCGATATTTTATCATTTCTGATACTTGTGTTTTATTTTATTAATATTTGAGATCAAATATTAACAAAATACGACTACGTCACGCACGTCCATGTCGTTATTTTCAAATAATTCTCCTCGTATTTTTGCTTATTGGCATCAGCTTTAAATCATCTGTAAGTGGTTATGTCCAAGTCCAATTCCAAAATCAACAGCTTCCATTTTGACAATGATTTTCAATCTATCCATTTGGATAGGTATACATGATGATGTCTTGTTATGAAAGTAGTAGCTGGCAGCTATTTTAGTTATTAAATTGCTTGTTTCTTTACATATATTAAAATAAATATATCACGAAACATTTAAAGAACATGTTGAATTTCAATTAATTAAAAGTGTATAAAACATTATGTTCAAAGCCATACGTAGATTAATATTTGTATAGTAAAGTCAAACATCAGATAAACACTAAGGAAATATATCGAAGCAAGCGATTCACCGTTATTCTCAATGGGTTTGTTGTTTACTTACCGTGTCAGCTTTTCCGAACTCTCCCGTGCGAAATCATTTATGTAGTACTGGAATTTCCTCAGCGATGCTTGAATATGTTACTATCCAATACTTAGTTTGTATGCACTATGCTTATTGGGAGGCACACATATGTAAGAGAATTTTCAATCGATACTTAAAAATTATATATGTAGCTACAAAATTTCTCTCAGATTTAAAATCAAATGCTTTCCGTTGTGTTTTAGAAGTTATGTATAGAAACAATTTAATGAGAAGTTTACCCATTAAATTGATTCTGTACATTATTTTTATGAGTAAGCAGGCATTTTAAAATTTCAATTTGTTACGGTTTTATTAATTGTTATCTCAATCAATGAAGCCTTTCTTTTAAATCCAGTGTTTCAGGTTTGATAAGAGCACGCGTTTTATCAGCACATTATTTTGTTTGTGTGCTAAAAAGATAAATAATAAATACATTTTGATTATTAATAAATTATATGCGGTTTTTTTTACTAGGGGCTACCCAGTGTTGATTTTGAAAATTATATAAATGGTACTCATATGTCAAAAGTTTAGGAAATTTTGCTTTTAACGATAATTGCTTTGATTGAATACCAAGTCAAATTCAATGACAATCTTTTCGTCGGCTCAATTTCAATAACAAGGTTTAGAAGTATGTTTTATCAATTTCTGTGAAAAGAATACTTCAATTTCAATCGTTTGATTTTGGTAGATCCATGAGTTTTGTCACTGTTCTGTACTGTCAGTTCATGTTCATTCATGCAATCTTATTTCCTTAACAAGCAGAAAGGCGACAACCGGGTTTTAACATAAGTGACAAATCTCATAGAAAATTACAAAATTAAATTTTAAATTCCATCAAGCATCTTCAGTCGAAATCCTAAAAAAATGAAACGACACTTATTTACCAACTGAAATATTTTTATTAAAAAAGGTTTCACATTTATATTTTACAATAATAGTAAATTAATTTCACTTTCGAAGCATTTCATTTAAAAAACAACATAAATTGTAATATATTTTTGCAAATA
This sequence comes from Himalopsyche kuldschensis, assembly GCA_028554975.1. Classification (NCBI taxonomy): domain Eukaryota; kingdom Metazoa; phylum Arthropoda; class Insecta; order Trichoptera; family Rhyacophilidae; genus Himalopsyche; species Himalopsyche kuldschensis. The sequence goes on along the minus strand of JAHFWI010000010.1, from coordinate 17,751,307 downwards.
TTTTCTAATAATATTTCATCACTTTATTTTATAAAATTTCGAAGAATTTTAAGCGATATGTAATTTTGTATTTTGATTATGATAGCTTTACTTGTATCTGGTGTTTATTTATTGACGACATGCATGGTTACGAAAAAATTTCTGAATACAAGAATAAAGCTGAAAGTAAATGTAGTACATTCAACCCTCCTACAGGACTGACATAGGGATTTTTTTAATGATTTTCTTTATCAAAAGTAAAGGGGCGTACAGTTAGCTACTGATAAATATTTTTTGAATGCACATATTAACGTATGATAATACATATTATTTGCAGCAGACGATATAGAAAACAGCTTTATAGCAGAGGTTGCTGTAGAAGGTTTAACTGTACATTGTCAGTCATAGCAAATAAATACACATTACTGGTGTTCTAAACTTGATTTTTTCTGAAACTATAATGCATCGAAATAAATTCAGATTTTTTTTAATTTAACGTAAATAAAATTTCTATAGTTATAAAGTTTTGCAATTAAATGATGTGATAAAAGCTTAATCCATCCGGACCAATTAGTTGAAACATTTCGTTACATATGTATGATCAAATATAATATGAATCCAAAACGAAATAATTATATTCCGTCATTTCTGTTCGATCTTTCCCTTTAATATATTTATATTTTTTATAAAAATAACCATAAACAGATTTATATTCCAACAGTGCAATACAGCTTTATGTTTTTTTTCAAATTATTTCATATCCATTCTACGTAATGTATCTCTTCAATAAAGCTTTACCAAACATTTAATATAAACATCTTCTTATAAATTTTAACATTAAATATTTTTAAAATACATACATTAGACATACAAGCTAAAACGCTATTAATAGACACATTGCTTAAGATATTCATTGTAATACAATAATCATTGATTTCATAAAAGATTAATATGCATTTTTATTATTATTCGTTTCTTGATTAAATTGAATCGTTATTGGTCCTCAATTCAATTCATTAGCAAATATAATTAAAATTATTGCAAGCACGAATAAAAAATATGGCAAGTTAATGTTATCATTTCAAGAGTAAAATTCATTTGAAAAAAATACACATTTTAGTACTTATTCCGCATTCGATTTATTAGATCAAAACTGGTTTCGCTCATGGCGAGGATTATCATCAGTTGATAATGCTGGCCATCAGCGTAACCAGACTTGATTCAATAAATGTAATGTAGAATAAGTACTAAAAATATGTTATTATTTTTAGTATATTGCCATTCTACCAAGTATTGACAGTGAACACCTGAAAAATGAAATTCTTTTGATTTAAACGTAACATCAAATCGTCCATAATTTTTCTGGCGATAAAATTTGAACCAATGAGTGATTCGTCTTTTTTTGTTGGACTGATTTTTAATCGCATTATTATGTATCTATAAATTTAATTGATAATCTGCGATCGATTGGTATTTTTCTTCCAAGTTACGAAGAATCATTTTTTTTTATAAAACCCGCAGACTAACAGTCTAAAAGACTAACAACTCTTTTCATATTTTCTCTAATGAAACATCGAAATTTCTTTTGATAAAAAACTGTGCTTATGAAAAATTGACGAGATGGCAGAGATTGCAAAAATGGTTCATTTTTTAACAAAAAGCTCTTAAACATGACTTTAGCGAAATAATAATTCTTAGCAGAGCGAACAAAATTCATTTCTTCGTCAAGCAGCTTCAAATGGAAGCTTTGGGACATATTAAGGGTAAAAACCAAAACTAAAAAAGCTAAAACTTAACTAAACATTTTCAAAACGATTATGTGATATGAATAAGAGCTATTTTGATAAAAAAGGACATCGTCAAAACTACATATAGTTGTTATATTGGCGTAATATCGAACAAAATAATCTGTATAACATTATGCATTTGGAATTAAGACATTGTTAAAATATCTACAACATACAATTTATTATTTTGACACGTCAACACCTGACTGAAAAGGTTTTTACTGCTCTTGACACTGTTTTGAGATTTGAGCGTTTAAGTTGAGATTGGTCAAAATTCACTTGTAACAATGAGCATATAAAAATGTTTCAAATTACTTATTTGAAGGATATTTTTCACAACTAAGAAATAATGATCTTAAAGATCTAATGATGAGTCTTGAGAACTTTGTCAAATAAATTTAGTAAAAAAAGTGTGCAGATGCAGTGCTAGCTCCGTTATTCAACCATAGATAGTTCTGAAATTCATATATATGATAGAATTCGGCTAATACAAGCATTTCCGACCAAGGGTCATTTTAGGCAAAAATATCAATTAGAAAATTTTCAAAGTAAGGTAACGACTTGTTCAGAGCGCAAAAAAAATAACACTTTATTTATAAATACTTTTCAATAGAAAATGTCTCCCAATGACTGAAATGAAATGAATACAATGAAACATAACAAAACTTCCGGAAGTTGTCATGTTTCATATAAAAAAATATTATTCATCTCCAGATAGAAATTCGATCAAAGGTCAAATTTGAATCCCGGTGTTTCAGAACTCGGAAAACACTATTATTGAGTCGTATAGTATCAAAAGTAGAGATATTTTTTTTCTAATTTTCGAGAAAAACACGAAAAACGTTTTTTTGACTTTTTCAGCTATATTTAAATTTTTCGATTTTACAAACAGTAATTTATATGAGCGGCCACATTGCAACATCATTTAATAATTCTGTGATTGGTCGAAAGTATGATTGACCAAACCGTTATACTTTTGTTTCGTGAACCGTTCTGATTTTGACACCAGGCATCATTTTCTTTTACGTTTTTTACCACATGTACATGATTTTATACAAATATTTTATTGCTAGCCATACAATTTCACCAGAAGAATAATGTGACAGCATCAGTTTCATCAGTTTCATCAGTTTCATTAGTTCAGTTTCGAAAAATATGCGATAGTTCTACTTTTAATATCACTATACGACTCAATTGTATCGTCTGTAACGTCGAAACTTCAGTACTCAAGTAAGGATTGCAATACTGGAATTTCAATATCCCGATAATTTTTCCAATACCAGCTTTATTAACACGAAGATTCGATCAAGATTGCAGATTCCAGCATTATCATTAAAAACAAAACATAATCCCCCAAAGCTTTCTGTTCAAATGTTTCTCAAGTTAACGTAAACATTACGAGCAATTCCTGGTAAGAATCTAAAATTTTTAATGATCCCAAGACAATCATTCTCGGTATGGGTTTTTCTTAAGTGTTTTCCCCACACAAAGCCCTGAGCTGACAGAATCTTTTAGAAAGTCAATACTTAGCTAGCTCACATACGGGAAAGGGAAACAAAGACTTAGTCTGTATCCACCCTAGCAATAAAAATAGCCAGGAAACTAGGAGCCCGCCTAGCGGACTCCACATATATTTTCAGCAGAAAAGTAAAGGTAGGAAAAAAAAAACTGTTCAAATGTATCATAATTTTGAATCTCCACTTATAATAATATCGAGTCTAAATTCAAAAGATTTTTTTTTTAAATTACATTCACTTACATTTAAATATATACACTTGACTAAATAAATAATGATATACATACATATAAGTGGCAAACAATTTCATTATTTTAATTTGTGCTAGAAACAGCTTTTTAAAAATTAATTAAGTGAAATTTTATATAATCTAACATTTCAGTTAAAAATAATTCAGTGTAAGAGTTACCTATTTCTGATTTATTTTAGGATAACTATTTCATTCAAATATTTTTTTAAGAAAAAAAAATTTTGCATGTACCTTCTTCTAGTATAAAATATAAAAATGTAAAGAATTAATAAATTATACAATCATATTTGAAGCATGTAAAGCATTAAGTTGTAGAAAAATAAATTGAATGGCTTATAAATATATTATTCTCTTTGAAAAGGAAAAGTAAAATTTTATTGATATTTGTGAAACAAAAACAATACTTTTGTGATTTTTATTTTAGAGACAGGATATTTCGAATTATCACTTTTCGCTCGAAAATCAGTTGAGCTTTTACTATCAGAATGATTTTGATTGCAAAACAATAAAAAAGAATTCGTATGACTAATCAGAAATGAATTTGATAAAAAATTGGTAAATATTAGTTTTTTCTTGTATCTTTTCGAGAATTTTATGTATTCAATTGACTTAAAACAAAATACGTTAAGTTGATATTAATCACATCGATCGCTGGCTCAAACGATCAATCCGATATATTTAAAAGTAAAATGGTTCAATGTTTCGTGTTTTTATATAATTATATCATAAAGTTTTGTTTTTCAAATGTAAAAGGTTTAACTAATTGAGAGAATTCATCAGTTGATGTTACGATTAAAACCAGCTAATGTGTGTGTGTGTACTCTGAGCGTAGGTATTTATATCAAAATTAAAACTATGTTTTAACAATGGTATTTTTTCAACAGTTAAACTTTGAAGATAACTAATTTATTAAATGTTTATTTTCGTATTAAATCTCAATAAAAACGGATATAAGATTGTAATTTATGCAATAGTAAATATGCCAAAATGTTTTAACATTATTGTGAGGACGTAAACATAGATAGATCTTTTATGAATATTCCCAATGACAAAAAATTAAGCACCTAAAAATGATTCTGCTTTCAATTTCTGTCAAACAGTTAGTTTCGGAGATACTCAGATCATATTAAAATAGACAAATATGTAAGAGAAAAATTCAAGCAAGAAATAACGTTGGGTATTTTGACATTTTAATGTTGAATCTTATATTTTTGTTCGAGGTCTTTAGTCAGCTATGCTGTTAATGTTGTTAAAACAGTTACAATTTATGAATTTCTTTCCAAGAGAAATGATAATTTAACAAGCAGAAAGCTAAAAAACAATTTAAAATAGATTCACTTAAGACATTGCGGATTTTGAAAAAATACCCAGATTAAAGTTCTCAGTATTACGCCAGACCAATAACTTAAGCTAATTAAAATTTTTCCATGTGGCGTTGGGATGGTTGAGCAGAGAGTGGATGTATGGTGTACCCTGTCTAGCCTAGGTATATATGCTATCTCTAATACACGTTTAAAACATAGTTCTGACGAAGGCGTAAACCGAAATAGCTATCAACAAATATATAAAATAATTTATGTAGAACTAAAATACATTGTTATTTTTCTTACCGTATTATAATGGAGTTCTACCAAGTAAATGCCTACTCAATCAATAATATCTTTGATGTCTAAGTTTCTTCCTACCAATCTGATCATAAAAATGGGGCACATAAAGAACAACTATCTTACCATCATTCTATCTTTGCTCCGAATCTCGGATAAAAGGGAAATATACAATCTTGAAAAACAGCTGTTAATGTCAAAAAGAATAGCTTTGAAAGAATTTCTGCTGAATATATAATATAATTTTTTAATCACACACAATCAAACAAAATATTTAAATATCGTAGACATATTTTTGAGAATTTGGAAATATATCATTCAAATTTATTTCTAGAGTCCTGTGAAATCAAATTTGATTCACATTGTAGTGTTGTGGTACAAAAAGTGACTTTGAAAAATATAAGCATGCTCAGACTAAATAAAGTATGATTAAAATATTGGAAAAGGTAACATTTATTCCTATCCTTATAGTATAGATTGCAAAATTGAGGTTGGAATTTTTCCTTTTTACAAGACGCAGGGTGGAAACTAGATCCAAAAAATAATCATAATACTCCTAGTTATTATAACACTTGGAAAAATCGCAACCTCTATTTTGCAATTTATATAACATTATATTATGCTAGACAAAGCAGAAACTTTCTTTAAGCTACAGTTTTTTAAAGACAATGGATAAAATATTGATATCATATCGTCGATATACAGACAGAAAATCTTTGTTTCGATTTAATCGACTTTTTTAACATCATAAAATTGAAACCTTTATATTTTTATACATAACATTGAATTATTGTTAATCTTAGCACTTTATGACATTCTTTGATCGTTCATTTGTCCGATTATGGCAGGGGTCGTCGACCCTTTTTTATGCTAAAATTTCCGATAAATTATCGATATATGGTCACGGGACAGAATTTTTGTAAAGATTTATGAAATATAAGCACATTAAATGAAATGAATGTAAGGCTTACGATTTTTTTTGACATGTTTCGTCTTTAATTTTTAAATTAATTATAATAGAAGATCCTAAAGAATACTTCGCAATAAGTATGAAATCGAGTTGTTTTAATTTACAGGAGCAAAAATGCAACGACAAACTACACAAATAATAATATTATACAGATATAGACAGTCACATAAGTTTATTATTTGTTTAAAATAAAAAGAATAATTTTATTACAGGCTAATATTAAAAAACAAATTCTTCTTTCAGCACTCATACAAATATCAGTAATATTCTTCAGATTTAATCATTTTGATTCCACATTTTATAATAATCCACAAGAATTCAAGAAAGAGTAAAGTCAAAACATAAAATTATAAGCCAGTATGTATAAATTTGTTGAGCTTAGCTTGAGAGGATTGGGATTCTGTCCCGTGACCATATATCCATAATTTACCAAATTTCTTTACCGCCCACCAACATCGCTATATTTCAATCCAGTATATGGGTGAAAAAATTTCGGGCTGTAACAAAAATCACCCGCCGCCCACCATCGAAGCCTTTACCGACCACTAGTGTACACTGCGAATCAGGTTGACGACCCGAGATTTAAAGTATACAATGGTTCAATTTAATGTTATTGTATTAAATTTATTTACAAAAAGAAGACATTTCACTCTCTATCGATCTGTATCTCAAAACCAGGGCTGTGGAGTCGGTCTTAAAAATTCCGACTCCGATTCCGACTCCGACTAAAAAAAGTTAATATCGTCACTTTTTTCCCTAATTTTCCTATTTATGTGTATTTAATTAAATATCAACCCTATCAATGCGGTCAAAAGTCAAATTTGACATATTAAATGCAAAAATAAAAAGTTCAAACTTTTCAAAATTTCCGACTCCGAGTACGACTCCGGCCAAAACGCCGCGACGACTCCGACTCCACAGCCCTGCTCAAAACACCCGATTTTCGTCTCAAAGTCTTCTATGAATATAACGACGATATGCACAATAAGAATTGCAGATATATTTACAGATATTATTACAACACAAAATAAAACTTTCAATTGTTGACATTTAACTATTTTTAATTATTCGCTTTCATTTTGCACATTTTTTCGAAAAATAATATTCAGTTAGATAGACTGTACAAATTAAATCACTGATTAAGCCGCACATTCTGTTAACTTAACATTCTAACATTACTACACATAATTTCATGCACTATACATTTAATTGTAATATACATCGGGAGCTTACACATATACTTATATAAAATTAAAACCGCTGTGTAAGATAGTTGTAGAATAGACATAATACTAATACGGAAATCATTGTGGATATTGAATGTGAATACGAGTCAGCGGAACACGGAGCTGGATCGAATCGCTCGCATCTACGGTCGTTTGACAGGGTCTCAGAGATCCGGCGTAGCATAACGGCACCTCCTCTGTCGCACTTCGCCCTCGAGGCGTATGATATGCACCGATTGAAGCCGTACCTAACGCTGAAAAAGAAAAACGGGATAATCTTTAACTTTAGCCAGGCTGAGGGTGAAACATTCAGTAATATCGGTAAAAACTTGCCAGTACTTAATTGGTATGTCAGTACGTATTGAGAGGACCTTGATTCGGTTCCCTCGTAAATTGAGAAAGAGCCTCCTATCCGACACTCAGGAGAGGAATTTTGGGAACGGAGTAGGAGAAACATGGTGCTCTTATAAACAAAAGACGATCTCAACGCGTTATGTGGGTGCGGCTAGCATCCATTATTTAATCGTTAAGGATTTACACATACGTTATACAACACACAAATATTACGATAGCGAAGAAGATATCAGGAATTTGACTCGAATTTAATTCTTAGGGAGAGGATTAGGCGCGTGCATTCTCAATGCCGTCCAACCACTGACTGCTCTATGAAAACAAACGGTTACTTTAGAAAGAAAAAACAGTGGCCGTTTCAAAAATTGTTAACACGTGCGCCCGCCGATAAGGGATTATTTATCGCCTTACGAACTTTTTATGAAGCACATGCATTGTCGGGCGTCAAGAGATAAGAGAAATTGAAATAACTCTATATTGAATCGCTATAGATTTCAATATAGATTATTATAAGAATGAATTTATTTCCTGATATCGACTTAAACTCATAGACTGAGGTGAAAAATAGATCGTTCGAGAGAGTTCTGATGACCCACCACATAAGGCGGTGTCAGTATGTATTAATACATTTCGGATAAGAAGAAAATTGAATACGTTTTACAATGTAAAATTTACAGTGGTCAATAAGAATGTGAGCTTATTTCAGAAATTGAAATTGCCTAGTGAGCTACTTATAAATGAAGGCTTTGGAAGCAATGAGTAAAAGCTCAAAAATTATTTTATCTTTTGCCAGGCTGATGGTGAAACAGTCGACCACCACTGCTACTTAAATTTACAATTACAACTAAATAAAAAATAAAATAAGTCTGATTATAATTAGCCGAAAACCATTTACATTGTCGTTGCCAATTGCCAAGATTCAAGATAAACTGCCCGTACGCGATAAGATAACGTTACCTCATCTCAAACGCGCCTCGTTTCAAATCAAATGGATGCTTTTTACATTAAAAGGTGTAGATAAGCGTTCGCGTTCTTAGTTTTGATATCGTCAGTCTTGAAAAAACATGAGCGTGATCAGGTTGTCTCATTGATGCGCGACTTATGAATAATTATTGATTTTTATATATATATATTAAAAAAGATGTATAAAGGTACGTTAAACCATAATATAATATTTATTTAATGCAATCTATGCCAATAAAGCCAAAACACTGGGGTATTTTTAGTCCCCTCCTTCAGATCACAAGTTATTTTTCGGAGACTGTCTTTCGAGGGTTAGTGACACATTTTTTCGTGAAAGTTTTCGCAAGCAGTCTGTTTGGATTTATAACGAACGTAATTCGTTAGTTGTTCTTGCTAATGGCGGAAAGTTACAATAGTTGTTTTGAAGTGTCTAATTAAAAGTTTACGCGCTGTAAGTTTGAAGGTTTATAACGATGCTGCTTATTTATTAGGCTTAACGATGTTACTTAATTAAAAAAAAACTTATTAAATATTAAAACGATGACTTACTTTTGATTTATAAAACAACTAGCTGTACCCTGCGCGCGTTGCAACGCCAGCAATTGTAGGGGCGATCGGGGGGATGGGGTGGGGAGGGGGTGTACGCCAGAAAGTTTCACGGAAGTGTACTCGAGAAATTTGTAAAAATTAGAAATCTATTTTTGGGGGGGAGGGGGTTTGTTTGGCGGGGTGGGGTTTGGGGGAGCGTATGGGGGGGTATGCCAAAAACCTTCGAAGAAGTGAACTCAAAAAATTCTTAAAGCTTAAAAAAAAAATTGGGGGGGTGGTTGGGGGGTGGTTGGGGGGAGGAGTTAGTAAGCCAGAAACCATCGCGGGGTGCACTCAATAAATTTGTAAAGTTTCACATCGATCGGTCGAGCGGTTTAGTAGTCCATAGCGGACCTACATACAGACATTCATTTTTATATATATATATTATTAAATTATAGCTTCATGTTTCAAACTTTTAAAACATTAATCTCTGGCCATGTCAACTCCTAAAACTCTAGTTTTACATCGTATAGGTAACGCGCAACTCCTATGTCGAGTCCTGCTCAACTTGTACAATTTGATTGTGAAAATATTTGTTATTAATTTTAAACAATTCTTATTTCAAATACCGTACATATTGGATAACATGTGTCTTAGATAAAGTTTATAACATTGCTAATATGATATATTTTTCGGTATTTCGTTTTGACATACAAATAAGTACGATAACCTTGCGATATCAATTCATTTCACAAATATATTGAGGAGTTGCTGGAAGGAAAATAATAATAAGCTGAGGAGTGCAAAAGGGTTTACCATTGCAAGGAATTTGGACTTCGATATTAAATCATCATATTTTGGCAAAATAGTAAGACGACAAAATCTCGATTAAAACAAATATTGAGAAATTTGTTAATTAAAAGTAAGTACTGTGTCATAGAGCCACGGTTTTATTAGTGACTGTCAATGACTGATTGGAATAAAGTCAAAATTAACACGTATTATCGTTAAGCTATGTTTTTTAATAAAAACAGGGATTGAGCTAAGCTGGCCGAAACAGAAGCAATGAGCCCAACTATGCTTCGTAGTAAGCTCTCATCGTTTACCTATCTTTGTTCGAGACAAAACTAAGGAAAAGACCCTTTGTTTTGTAAGCTCAGCTTATCTAGGTGAGTATTATTTTAGTTCACAGAGCTCCAGTAGAGATTTAAGCTTAATTTTAAAGAACACTTGAAAATCTATCAAGATAAATTAGGAATCTGTCACTTTCATGCCATTTTTATTCGTCATATTTAAAAAAAACAAATTCTGTATATTTACTTTTTAAATATCTGTCTTAATTTAATCAGTAAAGCCTAAAATAGATAATTCATGGCATAAGAATGACAAAACAAAAGGAATAACACAAATTCGAATGGGGATAATTTATTCCTGTTGACCCGGGTTTTAAAATACGATTTTAAATGGAAATATAAACAGCTGAAGAACGCTTTATTTTACAATTTTGCATAAATGTATTTTTTTGGAAATCACCGATGTTCTGATAAAGCAAACTGTTTCAATTTATTTGGTAAAAAAATGTAGCAGCTGTTTTTGTACATGTATAAAAAGTATGATTTAAATGTTTACTGATAAAAAAAGAATTATTTTCGAAGAGAGAAAAACATTTTCACTACCGTCGAAGCGGATGCGCCTGTCGATTCATTATTCACAAAATAGTTAAATATATTTGAATATTTTTTTTATTGCAGAGGTCAAAAATATTTTTCACGAAAATGAAAACCATTGAAAGGTTGTTTAATATCGTAAGTCTCATTGTGGCAACTTTTAGTTATTCATTTAATAATTTTCATGTTCGATTCAGCTGTGCCAATTGAAAAAAGAAATGATTGTCACTTATTTATCTATAAAATTGTTGATTGCCGACAGTGTATTTGTGCACAAAAAAGATCACACGTCTAAAGCTCATTTTCTAGCGAAAGAAATGGCTAAATGCTTTGTGGTGACTGCCAAGCTTCTTACGTAGGGCAGACAGGTAGAAACTTTAAGATGAGAATTAAAGAACATAAAATGTCTTAAAAGCAAAAAAAAACGGAATTCCAGCAGACAACCATCAAAAGTTTCATCAGAGTAGGTCTGTAAAAATACACATTATACACAAATACATATATAAAAAGGGTTTTAAAAAAATAGTTAAGAATTTTTAGACATAAAGAAAAGTATCAACTTACTGGTTATTAATTATTATTATATAAAATCCTAAATTGGAACTGTTGCTCGCCTCTGCTAAATTTATTTCCAATAGGTTTAACCTTACCCAATTAATTGCATCTCATTAGTGTGAATAATTTTTGTTTGTTTTGTTTTTTATCCTCCCCTCCTTGCTTCACGTAAAAAGAAAAAATACCAAACTCTATTTTGTAATTTATCATTTTTTAAATATTAGAATCAATTTTGCTTAATTACTTAAGCAAACTTTGCAATAGTAAGTCACAATTAGAAACACGATACGTAAAATAATGAACGTTATTTTAAATTTAACATTATGTGGTTAAAAGTTTTATGAACATCATAGATTTGTTTGAATGATTATTGCCAATATATAATACAAGGTTTGTAACTCTTGGAAGTAAAAATTTAAGTCATTTTTTTTCGTATACTATTCCTTCCAGTATAAGCTCAAATGAATTTGCAGGTTTGATAAACATTATGCTTTTCACTGAACACTGAGCAAGCGTATGGCGTCTTATAAGGATTTCAGGATATTAAATCTGGAAAGTCCCCAGAAATAGCGGAAAAAAAATGATTACAGGTTATTACAGGTAAATAATGAAAGACTCCTTAGGGAGTTTTTTCTGCATAATAATCCCATTTCTTTATGACAGTGCGCTGCTATAGAAATTTATTCAGGGACTTAGAAAATTTTAATACAAAATAAAAAAGTAGACGTTTGGTATATTTTATGAAAAAAGCATTTTTAGTACCTATGTTTAAACAGATAATAAAATACACGAAATACCACACAATAAAACTTTTTTTAACCATGATAGCTAACCATGAACATGGAGCATTTGAAACCCATATGGAGTTTATCTCAACATATTTTTTCTACGATAACTTCTTGTTGGTAAATCGAAAAAAACGACACTATGCTTTATTTAGACCATGTCCGCTTTCAACTTGGAGCATATAGACCTCTCACGGAATTTATCTCAACACATAGTTTTCAACGAGAACTGCTATTTACTCATATGCTCAACCACCCCCCTTTTTCATAGAGAGGAGGTATTAAATGAATACAAGAAACAAAGAAAAGACTAGTGATTAGCTAATCGCTCGTGCTACGGGATCCTTGACATCACAAGGACCCACGTTTTTGAATCGATGTATCGACTGAATAAAATCTGCTCGTAACGGGAATCGAACCCGGGTGGTCCGTCACGGAAGCCAGCGACGTTGACCACTGCAACACGGACTGTGCCAGAAATATTTAGTTTTAGATAAACAAAACATCCTTCAAATTATATTATAATTCCAATTTTTTTTTTTTTTAGACAAATTCCATCACATAAAGTTGTTAGTGAATTAAAATTAAAATAAAATATCTTTTGGTATCGTGCCAACATCGGAATTTTAATGAACTCGAACTGAATTATTGCCTGGCATTGTTTGTAGGAATTTCCTCCTTTCCAAATTGCACCTAAAAAGCGACCTGGGAAGGCATTCAACACTGTTTCAATTTAAAATCAATATTGCCTTACCAGCAGAAGTCGATTGTCCTTTGTGAGTAGCTCAGAACGAACCCCTTGTCATTGACTTCGCGAACCGCTTCTTGATATTTCTCATTACATCTATCCCAGTCCTTGCTTACTCCTCCGAAGCACTCCGTATGATTCAAATATTCTGAAACAAAAATAAAAAACAATTTTCAGTCCTGCAATAAATTTCGCTAAGTTAGCTTCATAGATATATTGGTGCGTAAATTTTTCATGTGATTTATTCAGAAGTATGGTGAAAGGATAAAATTATGCCAGTGTTCGTCAACCAGTGGTCCGCGGACTGGCACAGATTCGCACGAGCTTATTGCCGGTCCGGAAAATCTTTCAAGTTTCAAATTTTTTCAGATTTTGGACTAGCCAAAGGATGTAATTTAAATTGCTTTATTTCACAAAAATGTAACGTTGACTTGTTTTAATTCTTAATTGACATTTGTTGAATATATTATTTTAAAAAAACACGCGCAGTTGGTTTTTGACTTACAACTGGTTCCGTTCCACCACCTTCGACGTAAGTCAGAAATTCAAATATATGATATACGTATGTCCATTTTTTTAACTATGTATATGGGTCACCCGCGGCCAAAAATTTTAAAGAAACTGGAAAGGTTATTTTTTATTTTTTTCCATATCCGCTCCCGATTCGGAGCTACACGGTGCCCCCAAGATTCTCCATCACCCGCCAGACTCCTCGCTCCCTCCCAAATCACTCCGGCGTCCCGTAGCCCCGCTGAGTATATCCTGTAGATGGTCATCAGCGACCTTCCGTGACGACGCAATCCATTAATCGCAACCGTAAAGCAGCACTGTCAGTATGCACTAGAGACTCCAATTACTTGACATATCGATACTCGAGTAGTATCAGATATACCAAAATATATATTAATTCAAATTTATGGAAAAAATATATGATAAATAAATAAGCTTATTTAATTTCATTAATACACTTATTTCAATTTGTAAAACATATATTTCAAAAATAATAGAGAATCAAACGTCTCAAATTTAAGAGTTTAGTTTTGTTCAATACGATTATTACTCGAGTATTTTTCAAAACCCTCGAGTATCGAGTACTTGAAAAAGGGACAAGTAGTCTCGAGTATCGAGTATTCGATGCTCGCATTGGAGTCCCTAGTATGCACGCGTTGAATAAGTGGCACTCGGTTCTGACCAATTTCAAACGTGAGTCCCTACTTCATTGCTTGTTCGAACAGTCGAACATCAAGAACTGACTGTAAATATGTGCATATGGCTTAAACCGGTACATGAAATATTTTTCACTTCTCACCGGTAAGAAGGTTGAAGAGCACTGCATTATACGATATACTCATTCATACACACAAGTTTTAACTGTACGATTGGTACACTCTACTATACGTCTGATCCAAATTGATTAAATCCTAAAGGCATATACATACATTAACTAGATGACAACGACATCTGTCGATACTCACTCAATACACAACAATGACGCACAAACACATTAATATCTGTCACGCATCGTGTGGTAACAAAGTGTTGTGATGTGCGTTAAAGAGAGTTGGGCAGATAGCTAAGATCAAATTTATACACTGTAATTATTACAAAAGAAAATGAAGTTTAGCTACTATTGTGTTATACATATATAAAAATAAAACCAAATTGAGATTTTTATCTATATTTAAATATTATTCAACAATCTATTTGCGAATCATTTTTAAGGTGTTAACTTACTGTCAATGTGGAAAGAAATCACAATTATTTAAATAAATAAAACACATTTTTTTGTAACAATTTCATCTTTATTGTTTAAAGATGCACCAGTTGTCGATGATGAGTTAACAATGCTCGTGATGAGCGAAACCAGTCATGATTAAAAAAATATATAAGTTTTAAGGTTTTGACTCTCAATAATCGGTAATTGTTGGAAAGTCATCGTAATACACAAATATTCTAATACGGAAAGAAAAATAACAATGTATTTTAGTTCTACATTAATTATTTTATATATTTGATGATAGCTATTTCGGCTTACGCCTTCGTCAGAACTATGTTTAAAACGTGTATTAGAGATAGTTATCAACAAATATATAAAATAATTTATGTAGAACTAAAATACATTGTTATTTTTCTTTCCGTATTATAATGGAGTTCTACCAAGTAAATGCCTACTCAATCAATAAACTCAAATATTCTGTTTCTAATTTGATTAAAAAATGTGTCGTCTGTCACTGTAATCCATAAGTATTTTGCCATACACGGCTTCGCAGTTCAAGTTCTTTCGGTGCCTGAGAAATAACGCGTAATCCTAAGACCCCCAGTGGTATTTTTGGACCCCCGTCTAAAAATACCCCAGTGGTACAGCTTTATTGGCATGGATTGCATTGAAGCATAATATAACGTATCTGTATACATCGTTCTAAAAAAATCGATAGTTTTCCTATAATTATTTATGCTTTAACCCTGTTTGCTGTGATGTTTATGACAGACTGGCGTAATCAAAACTTTGAGCGCGGGCGCTGTTTTTTTAAACGTAAGTTTGAACGAAGCGCGCTTAATATTTATAAGATAACGTTATCTAATCGCGTATGTGCAATGAACTTTTAATCCAGGCAATTTGTAGTGACGTTATAAAGAGTTTTCGGCCAATAATTATACAAATTATTTTCTTTTTTATTTAATTGCGACAAAAATAGTCGATACGAATCATAGTTTTTTTTGCAAAAGGTGTAAAAAACAATGATCTAAGAATACAAAAAGTTTACCCATTTCATGACTGATATTTAGATAGATATTTTAAATAATTTGGCCTCAATCTAACCCGACTGGAAGAAAAAGTAAAAAGAGATTTTTTTTTTTTTTATTTCGAAATAGGTAAATATGTTAAAAGACTGACCGAATTATCTATTCAAATCTTTATATTTTGTTGATATCAGACGTTGTTTGCTTTGCTAGATTAATGTTTTTGTGGAATTCGATACTAGCATAGACTTTTCTATCGTAACGGGCTCAAATGTCACTGCGGGCTTTCAAGCGACGTAAAACATATCAGTCTTATCTGATGTCGGATAGCGAATAGAGATCAGTCGCCTGTAATCACATGACTGGTCAATTTATAACAGAGCTTGGTGATTTCACAAGCGTCACATTTATTTTACGACATTTTAATGAATACGTGCAAATAAGGACCTAGCAACTTATACCAAGTAACCGAATAAGAAGAAAGTCCAAAAATATTAATACTACAGGATTAGAATAAAGAACTGATTTTCATCTTTCAATATCAGTGGAAACTTATAAGAGACTTCTCAGTATGTCTTAATAAGCCGTTAATAAGCGTTAATGCAATTTTAAATAAATCAACTTAATAAAATACTAATTTTACGTTTATTCCCACATAGTAAAAACCTAGATTAGCTTTCACTTCGAGAATACATCAAATCAATCTGTCTCATTTAATAACTTATGATTACCATATAAAACTAAAATAGTGGAACAGAGAAGATGTATTGTGTACCCTGTCTACAACTGTATATAAACATGATTTAATGCAGGTTTACAACATAGTTCTAACGAAGGCGTAAGTCGAAATAGCTATCAAAAAATATAAAAATTAATATATGTACATTGTTATTTTTCTCACCGTATTATGTCAAAAAGATGTTGCAGTAACATTTGAGGCAAGTTAGCAAGTTTTAAGAACATGGTTGTTTACATAATTGATTCTTTATTAAATATTTTACAACATTTTTGCTCTCCATGCGAAGTATGTAAATTACTGTTGGGTATTGGTGACTTATAAACACATTCACTACGGGAGAAATCAAAACAAAACGCGTATTCCACGTTCCCCGTAGTCTATGCGTTAATCTAGATTGTCAAGACCTTTAAGCTAAGGGTATTACTTTTATAATTATAAATTAACGTTACAGACTATTTACTACACGTCAGTTCAAAATTAATTCATGCATTTTAAATGTCCGAAGATTCCAACAAAACTTGTAAATTGTTCAAATGGTCAAGCGATTATCTTTCTATTGGTTATAAAATGAAAAAAATATTTAATTCTTGTACGGGATGCTTATGTTACCATATTGAGAAAGAATAAATGTTATATTGTTAAAGTACAGTCAATTCGGGTAACTTTGGACTTCAATATAAAATTGGACAAAACTTGAGCAAGTACCGTTTATTTATTTTTCTGCTGACTAATAATCGTGATCATTCTTGCGATTGATGAATATAACAAATTGATCTTTTGTCTTATACGTGGTCAGCAAAAATAGCCACATTCACCTCTCAGATTATTTTTATCTTTTTATGATATTTTGTGAAATAAACCAAAATAGCTATGAAAATATACGACTTTTTAATATTTTATAAACAGGTGGCCTCGCTTAAGCCATGTGTTACTGATAGGGAATGGGCAAAAAATTGGATTTTTTTTTTAAATATTTTCTATTAACAGACTGTCCTTCTTTATAAAAGTTCAATTCAATGACACCAAGCTGGATGATTCAGCTAAAATTCGCTCATCGAAAGTGGTGGTTTCCAATATTACCCAATTATTAATTTAACATTAGACCGCCCGTTAAAGCAGTTTTAAGTTATTTTTTCTTGTATTTTAATAATATTTAAATTCAAAACTATATAAAGGAAGTGGTAAGAACACAAAATAGTCTAAAAATTCAACTTACTATATTTGAAAATAAAAATATCCCAAAAAAACACCTGAAAAGTGTCCAAAGTTACCCGAATTGACTGTAGTCTTTATGAGGGATAATAAATCAAAAATAAAATTCTTTTGTTCTCTTCATGAAAAATACTTCTCATAGTCTCAAGTGTACTTTTGTTGGCAGCCCTTACCTTGAGCTTTATAATCCCATTGCAAAGAATAGGGACTACAATATGGTTTTACCGAAAATGGAATACCGGTTTTTTTGATTTTATTTTCATTACCGAAAAACCGGCTTTACAACTTTTTATACTCGTATTTGAGTTGAAAAATGTAGAAAAAAAACATATAGACTGATCCTCAAAAAACCATTATATCTAAGAAAGAATCTTTTTCTGTAGCCTGAAGACTACGCAAAGAAATTATAGCGAATTCACGTATTTCAGCAATATGTAAATACAGTAAGTCCTTGACTTGCGCAAGTAATTGGTTCCAAAGGTTGTCGTGTAAATTGGAAAATAAGTCGTAAGTCGCGTAAGTCAAGAAAACTTTTTTTAAATAATATGTATCAGTTTCAAAGGATAGGTCAAAATTAAATGGATCTATATACATACACTTGAGACAGTATGACAGGAAAATAATATTATTCATGGTAAATTCTGCGTATTTATTACACCAGAAAAGTATTAAAAGTTCTATAGGTATGTATTTATGTAATGAAATAACATTCATTCATTTTGCAAAATTGTAGTAACGATTTTCCATTAGGTCTCATTAAAAGCTCTAAATATTCGATTTCATGTATTTCTCAAGTTATACTTTTTTAATTATTGAATTGCACGTTGATCCATTGAACAATAATGGTTATTTTTGGAGGAAAGAATATTATTTGTACTATTGTCGCAAGGCGGAGTCCATGGCTAATACACGGTGAATGATGGTAATTAGCAAAGCTTAATTTAAAAAAAAAAAATGCATAAGTCCGAAATCGCGTTAGTAGACTTACTGCATATCGGAATATGTATAATATATTTTTCCAGTATTGCAATCCCTGGCAATGAGTTTTCATAAGAGATATTCTTCAGGAACACTTGAGCAATCACAAAAGCTTCGGTTGTTTTATACTAGGGTGTATTAAAAATATAATGAACGTCGAAATTGACGACAAAGCAAATTTATAAGACAAATAAACATTCTTAGTAATAAACTGAGGGTAAGGCTATATGATGTTGTATCAGTACTAGAGACTCCAATTCGAGTATCGAGTACTCGATACTAGAGTATACTCTATATATAATAGTAATTTGAATATACTCTAGTAATTTGAAAAATACTCGAGTAATACTCTTAATTTATTAATGAAGGGTTTTTTCTACTGCGGGAATTATAAAAACAAAACTTTGAATCAATTTAAAATTTGAGACGATTAATTTTCTCTTATGTTTGAAACACATGTTTTAAAAATTGCCCTAGCGATCAGGTGGGTCAGGCCCATGTCCTTGCAAGGTCAGATTTTTTCAATTGAAAAAAAAATCTTGGTCATGGATGCGTTTTTTTTCGTTATTCTCGGCTGATTCATTATTTATCATCGAGATTATCTTGTATGAACTTCACAAATAAAAATATTTAGCGCATTGACATAAGCTGTAATGCCAAATACTTCATTTAAATTTTTAAACAATGTATTATTCAAATAAAACAAGACTATTTTTTATTTATTTATCATCTATTTATATACACAAATTTGAATTAATAATATATATTTTGGTACATCTGTAACTACTCGAGTATACTCGAGTACTCGAATATTTTCAAATGTTACCACTCGATACTCGAGTAGTTGAGATGTCGATTAATTGGAGTCTCTAATCAGTACCTATTTATACACTGAAAATCTTTTATATAATCGTATAATTTACTGATACGTAAGCGTTACAACTTTTCACTTATTATTAAAAGCTTTGAGATCGTCGTTTCTTCGGTATTAATATTACATTATTAATAATTTGTTTTTAACGTAATATAGATGAATTAGCAAATTTTTAAATGTCAATGAGTTCCAATGAATTGTGTGTAAATGCCTACTAATATTAATGTTGAGCTTAATCCGACCTATAACTAAAGAATCGATTTATTTAAGAGAATATAACAGTAGTGAGTTTGGCAGATTAAGTTGCCCATTTGAAATGAGAAAACTTTTTAATTGTGCCTCATTGATTTATAATATTTCATGATAAAATAATTAAAGATCGCCAATGTTTTTATGTAGCATTTTAGCACCTGCATCCGCGTCGAACAAGTATCAGAGCTATAATATAAATCTCACAAAAAAAGTTTGTCCGAAGATGCCTTTCAGAGAAGCGAAAAAAATTCATAAATAATACTGTAGCCCTGACAATCACAAAGCAATCAATTTTAATTTTATTGTCATCAAGTCACCGAAAATTTGTATAAAATCAACTTCCAAAAAGTTACCGTCGAATCCATTGAAAGTATACAAATGTTTGTAGTTACTATTAAGTACATTCTAAAAATATGTTGATAATGCCTTTGTTTTAGTAACAATCTTTTTATCCATATAATACTTTGCAAAGCATTAAATAATTGAACACCACATAAAAATCGTATACAAAAACCTGTTTTGCCAACACCGAGAATACACAAATTTTCCGAACGTAATACTTTATGATAATATAAGAATTTTCGCTTTCTACTGAAGGTAAATTGTATCTTCTGTAAGGCATAATGTTAAATAATAAATCGAGAAGGAAGAGTGATTGTGATTTTCACTGGAAGTGAAAATCACCTCTCAAATCATAGATAAATACGAAAGTAATAAAAAGGTCGGACAGAAATGACATCGTTACAGGACAAGTCCTAATTTATAAGGACATGTTTTCTTGGATTGTAATAAGATATTTTGTTATTTTCTCCATTCTTGTAAAGAATCATCTTTCTTGAGAGAATGATTGCACAATTTTATAGGAATTCTTAGATAAATGAGAGAGAAAATCTCAAACAGAAAATGAAATAGAAAATTTCTAATACACTTAAAAGCTAATTGTATATTTTGAAGTGTTCTGAAAGCTACGGCGAAATGTTAAAACACGAGTTTTTGCAAAAAGCTCTTTTTAAATAATTTGTTTAGTATCAAATTCGATTTTTTGCTATACAATAAAATAAGTTGTCAGTAGTATATTAGAATTGTTATGGTATCTATACGCTCAGATACTTGGATTAAATTTTCGGTGATAAATGTAATACTCAACCAAACATAACCTTACCAAGCCAAGATGCTACCAAAAGAATATTTACCGATAGTAATAAAATACCCGTTAACCTTTCCCTTACGGTACCAAAAAAAGTCTGCTCCAGTGATGTGTATTCATTACACATCATGTAAATATAGTGCTTCAAAAGTGATTAAAAGCATATTTGTAACGAAAATTATAAATACACATCAAAATCGAAATGTATTATATTTGCAGCTTAGTTTCCTGAAAACATGAAAAACGTCAGCGAATGCCCGAATAATCCAACTCAAACTAAGGCCATTGAATTTCTGACACACACAACCACTATTCATCGGGTGAATGTGCGCGTGTCATTATCACGACGAGACACGCGAATGAACCTCTCTTTCTGCTACGTTGACGTTCGTGTGTGATCAAACATACGGCTAGAAAAATGAAACGATTTTTCCCGCAAACAGTTCACAATAAATATAAAACATACTTGTAAGCGTTTGGTTATATTGTGTCGTGAATTAAACCTTAAATTTTGATACTGTTATGATATATGATATTTAAAACCCGAGAAAATCATACGAATTTTTTTTTATTTTCTTCGAAATATTGTGGAAATTTTACACAAATATCGATAGCTTCAATTCCAATATGTTTGGCTAATATTATCGATTAAATAGCTCAACAAAACAGGCATATTTTTTTCAAATCAGAAATACAATACGTTGGAAAAATTATGCTATCGTGTATCAATTACATGAATAATTTAAACGTGAAACACAAAAACGTCATTTAGTTTTTTTTGTTTTCTTAAATGGATTATCGATTTCTGTTTATAGACGCCCCAATCCAGAATCTTTAAAATATAGCGCCATTAATTTTCAAGTGAAGTGATAACAGTGTCAGAAGCTTTATCCAAGTTTAAATAATTTAAACAGCTTCGAGAGTTTGCTTCTTAAGACCCTTTCATTATAATTTTAAATTTCTTTGCTCAATATGTATGTAAAGCAGAATAATATACCTTAAAATCCTCTTAATCAGGGGTTTGTAACATGTGATAACGAACATTAGTGATTCTACAGTATGTGATTAAACAGAAAGATGTTTATACGTTAATTAATGTTAAAAATAACTGAGTAAAAAACATTATTAATACAATTTATATGCTCCCAATTTAAATACATTTGAGCCAAACTAAATGCTAGTTGTTTTTTATTTCATTCTTTTTCCTTTCGTATATCTCATTGCAAGTCACCAAAGCTGTTCAGCTGATAAATGCAATGCCTTTAGAGGTTTAGTCATTCTTTGAAGAACTTTTTGTATTATTGTTTAGAATAGTTTCTTAATTTTTTTTTCTACTTTTCTGTTTCATAGCGGTCGTTAAAGACTCAAATTACTAGATATCTCAACGAGTCAAGTATCGAGTAGTAAAGTTTAAAATACTGGTGTACTCGAGAGTTAAACGTGTTTTTTTTTTAATTGGTTAAGTTTTATTTTAAAATCCACTCGTAAGACTCAGGTAAACGCAACGGTAATATATTTTTTTAAATAAATAAATGAAATTTAGAAAAAATCTTATCATTATTTATAAATTACGTCTATTACTCGAGTATTTTTCAAAATACTCGAGTTTCGAATACTTGAAAAATGCACAAATATTCTCGAATATTGAGTACTCGATACTTGAATTGGAGTCTCTAGCGGTTGGCTCTAGATGTTTTTCTCTTTTCGTTTTAATAAATAAAAATCGTATCGTTTCCGTGATGTTTAAAAAGCTCACTATTTTATTTTGTCACACAGAGAAGAATTTGGAATGTTTTGTATTCTAGAATGTAGAATTCATTTGCTTTTGATATCTAGCAAACCTTTATCAACAAGAGAAAGTGAACAAGGTCATGTTTTACGAAAATGAGCTTAAGAACACATAATATATCACTTTTAAGGCGTTAACTGACACTTCTTGGCGGTAAGAAATAATTATTAATAAATAAAACAAATAATAGATGTCTCTTAGAGAACGTCCTGAGTATATTTTTAATGTTCACGAATTGGCAGATCTCCTATTTTTTAACAACGTTCAAGTGAGTTGCAAACCACTGCTATAAGCCTATATAGAATATCAGTGTTAATTTATTCCAGATCCAATTATTAAGCATGGTGATAAACACATTGTTTGAGTTACCATAGCAGCCCTTAATAAATATGTACATATATTTCAAAAACGTAGCCTTGCTGTGAAGTTTGATTCTGGAATCAATATCTGAAGAGCTTGCCTTGTATATCGGTAAAACCTTGCCAGTACTTAATCGGTATGCCGGTGCGTATTTATAAATACATCTCGGATAAGAAGAAAATTGAATACGTTTTACAATGTAAAATTTACAATGGTCTCCAAAATGAAATTACGGCAATAAAGGTTTTTTTAGACCCGAGTCCTAGCCGGTTCATTTGAATAAAGTATTATGATATGATATCGATAGCACCCGAGTTTGACGAAGGCAAAAAAAACACTACCTAGGGTATTCAAAATTATTCTTTAAATGGAGAAATTGTGAGCGAATACTATCTGGATATTTTCCCAAATATCCTAAAATCGAATAGTTTCAAAAGGGCCGAATATATCCGGATATCGAATATTCAAATATCCTTTAATTAATTATTAATTAATACATTCACATTTCAAATAGGTAGTAGTAGGAGTAGAGGTAGTAAGAGACCTATACCCAATTAATTTATAGAATCGAGAACTATTGAAGAGAATACGTAAATATGTATTGTGCGTACGCCAAACGAGGACATGTATGTAAACATTTTAATAAAGTTAACAACCTTCATTATTGCCTGGGTCTCTACGCTTGTTTATTTTAATAAGTGTCAGAATTTCAGTCGTAAATTTCAAACGCGCCATTAAAATTTGCATTTTTTCTCATTAAAAACATTTCAACATTTCAATACGGGTATATTGATGGTTTTGAAGCAAAACCGTTTTTTTTTTGTTATATAACTCGAAATTTAGACATCAATGTCGTTAGTTAAAAATAAACGTCTCGTTTGAAATACCAGCATCGCGGTGGTTGAATATTATAACCTCTATAGGTATGCCCTGCAAAAGTTTTATACATTGTTTTAGACGTCAATTTAAAATAACACCTGCATAAAGATTGTATTTTAAAAAATTATAAGAAATTAATGCATATATAGCAAAAATTGTAATAATTTTGATGAAGGTGGTATTTATTTGGTATATATAACTTCATTGTTTTCAAATTTGTAGAGAATTAGATAGTTTTTTAGCACTACGGTTTGTTCAGAAGTAATTTTGTAATACTTCCGGAAATGATGTTTTGGCCAATTTAAATACCAACAATTATTGCATCGACCAAATAACATTTCACTCACGATTGATATCATCTCAGCCATATCTGATTTTAAGGTGAAATGTGTGAACTTCAAATGAAACCTTTAAAGAAATGATTTTTTTGAAAAAGTTTTTTTGTGAACTCTCTTTTCTCGAGTATGTAAGGATTTAATGATTTAACAAAGATACAACTAATAGAAAACTGATCGCGTTTGCTTGGCTATGTTTTTTGAATGAGGAGTCAATAAAATAAAATTAAAATGCGTAGATAAGCTCTCGCCCTCATCGTTCTGATAACGACACGTTTTGAAACGTTGTCTCTTCCATGCGCCACTTAAAATATGAATAATTATAGTAAAAGTATCGATTTTTAATATATTTTTTAGACAGTTGTCTAGCGATACGTTAAAGTATAATAAAGGGTCTTCTTATAAGGACGCTTAGTTTTGAAATGTAAATAAAACAAGTTGTTTGTGAGATTTCGACTAAATTTTAATTTCTTTTGTAAGTATATTTTACGGCATTAAATATGGAATATCTGCCAATATCCATTCATTATAAAATGGGCCATGTCGCTAAAGTTGACTTTTTTGACAAATTTGGGTAAACTTCCAACTGCTCCAGAACCCAATCAGGCGTTGTCTGCGGTCGTTTACCTGAAGTTCCTTGGTTAGTTGGATTTTATACGGGTGCAGACATAAGGCCCGATTCAAAATTCGCCGAGTTGAAGTCGCAGAAAAGCCAAGTTCTTGTGAACAACGAGAAATAAGCTGCCTTGGGTTTTTCTGTACACTTTCACACACAGCAGCAATGTTTTCACCAGATATTGTATTTTGATGACGTACAGGTAGGTGTTGGCCGATTATTTACCAAACTGGTTGACTCAAATTTGGCCACTAAACAATGAATAATCTACTCAGCAGGACAAAGTAACATATTTTGAGCGTCCCTATTGAAATACCTCTAATAACATTTTTTGAATGTAATTTATGTCAATAAAGCCATACCACTTAGCACTTAGGTATTTTTAGACCCACCTTCGGGTCACGCGTTATTTTTCAGGGACCGTCTTTCGAAGGTTAAGGAAATTATCGTTAAGAGACTTCAAACCAGTGAATAACTCAACTGAATAAACCGAAATAAACTACTAGGTCACAGAACCAACGGAGCTTATATTATGATTTTTATAATATTGTGAAATATAAAACTCCTTAAATATAAAGCTCATAATAAACTCACCACCCACACAACTAGCTTCCTAATCTTTTCATCCTGTCTTTGATCTTGCTCTTAATGAAAAATATCTAAAACACCTTTGAGTAAAAAAAAAATGAAAAATAATTTTTTTTCGCTGTCATTCATTCGGAGTGAAAGAAAGAGGCGAAAATTTTCCCGCAATCTAAGTTGCGTGAAATTTGTCAAAGTGATTTTATTTTAAGATCACATTTGACCAAAGTAATCTTTCAAAGCTGGCGTTGAGGTAAATGGCACTGTCTTAGGCTGTTTCTTACTAAGCCTTTGTGTGGAAATAAGAAAAGTCGTCTTAATGTGATGACATCCTGGAAGTGGCCGCTTTGTAAAAATATTTTTTAAAAGGAGATTTTTACTCAAACCCAGAGCTTTTGATTATTTTGAGTAGCGTGACTGGAATGTTGGGCATAGATTTTTATATAAAAGCTTTTGTCACATTATACGGTCTTGTTATTTATGTACTTTTTAAGTTAAAAATATAACGAAGGTTAAAAATAAAGAGGTTGTAAAACTAGATATCCATATTTAAACGATAAAAAGATCTACAGCCTTTATTATTATACTCAAACAACATTTTTTTAATACTCTTAGATATATTTTTTAAAGGTTATATCCAGATTCGTTCATCGTGAAAATTTTCACATGAGAAAATATAAGAATGTACTCGGTATTGTATTGATATAATCCTAATGAAAAAAATTGTTTTATTTATTTAAATAAGATACAATTACAAGGTTAAACTTTTTCAATATTAACAAATCTACGTTTTTGTTTTTTCACTTTATTTCAGATGATGATGATAGGTATGCGTGTTATTAAAATATTAAGGCATCTTCAGGCATTTCAAGTGTACGGATGTACTTGAACTGACTCAGTCAGTGACAAACTCATGGAAAAGTACAAAATTCAAACAATTCAAATTTTATATTGAAATTCTATCAAGCACCCTAAGTCGAAATCTTTTATCATATCCAAAGAATTTAAAGGATTAGTAAGTGACCCGAACATAAACAGTAAACACGAATTTAAATGCTCTTGACACAGCAACATTATTATCACTATAAAATTTAATATTAAAAAAATTGCTGTAAATTTTGTAATTTTCTATAATTTAAATAAATAGAAAAAAAGTTCTACAATATAAGAAAATCCTATTTCCGTGCTCTCGGAGAGGTGACTGTTTATTCACGATACCAATTAAAGCTATGTCCCCACAATACCACAGCCCTGTTTAAAAAACGTTAATTCGTCGTAAAAAAACACCATCGTGTCAACCAAATTAAAAAAAATATATTGACTTACTCTGATTACATAACCGTGGATCACAAATAATGACCGCTTTTAAAAAAACACTTTTTCAGTCATTTATCTCGCTTTCATCATACTATTATGTACGTGACAACTTTCTGACAACGAGCCCAGCTTTAAAAGTTTATAATGTAAATTTTTGATCGCAGATAATATTCAATTGTTTACATAAAATATCAAATCGAAAGCTTATAAAAGAGTTTTGTAAAATCTACAGAAAAAAATGCTAGACAAACCTCAAGACTACCATCATTTGCTAGCCATTGAAACTAGAAATGGCTATAAAACACATTCATATACATATGTATGTACATATATTGTTAGGTTCAGGGTTGAGTGTTAGCGTCGTTGGTTTCAGATGCGGAACGCTCGGGCTCGAACCTCGGCTGAGTAGTTTATTTTTTCAATACATTTATTGATCTCTGTTACGAAAAATGTCTGTGTTGACTGAAATCCTCAACACACCTATGCAATCCAAAATAATGCACACAGCCGGTACCAAGAGTTCCCGGTAGCTATCATAGAAAATCTTTGTAAAGATAAACTCCAACACAAGGATACTGAACATACTGAATGTAATTCATCATAATCTTGTTTAATTACATAAGTAAACTTTGCGATAGTAAGCCCGAAGATGCCTCTGGAAGAAGCGAAACATGTGTCAACATCAGTAACAAATTAGTGGAATAATCAAGATATTTAAAATTGTATATTGAATGTAATTCATTCTACTGTGTTAAGCCAATAGAAGGTCCACACTCCCTCAAAGGTTAAGAGACCATTTTCTTCACACTGGTAACATACATGATGAATATATATATATTATATATGTGTATCACATTTGAAAAAACCCTTTTCATGATAATATTTAAGAAATGTACGAGATTGAAACGACTTTAATTAAGCTTAAAGCATTATTTAATTACGAAGCTTTGAGCGTATAAAATCTCTTACTTACTAAGGTGGTTGTTCAACCCACTTTTCAAAAATTACTGAGAAACAACTAGAAACGAATATATTTCATATAATATAGTAAGGATTTTACTATTTGACGTACGGTGAGCATATCAACCCTTCAAAGTTCTGAGTAAAGAAATCAACAAGTGGAATTTTACTTAATTATATCTGTCAAATAATTTAGATAATGTTTGATTTTTTAATCGCGCTTCTCATAAAGTAAAGCTATCATATAGAGCCGTGTTTCTCAACCGGTGGTCCGTTGCCCGTTGCTGCAAACAGTATGCAAAGATTCAAAAAAATCGGCATGCAAAAATATTAAATATAGGATTTTTTTCGCCTGCACGTTTACTTCTATTTTTAGAAATTAATTAATTATAATAAATTTCTGGTTTTTTCAAAATGAACAGTCATAAATCTTATCAGATACACTCGTTGTTTTGCAATTTTGGAATGACAAGTTCAAATTATATTGCAGCCAAGAATATTCAATATATTTCAATATTTCAAAGATGCAACAGCAGGCTTTGCATTAGTTTGATTGAAAAAACCCATTTTTTTTGTTAATTTTTAATTGTATTAGATTTTTTTTTGTATATTTGTTATTTATAGTTCCAATATATTATTTCTCTCTCATCTTTCTGGAAACCTTTTTTAAAATTTCAAGAGCAATAAAATTAGTGATTATTGTAATGTGCATGAATATGAATAAATAAATTATATACTTTTGGTACAACTAAAATACGTTGCTATTCACTGTATTGTAATGTATTTCCACCATGTAAATGCTGATTCAAACAAAAATTCACCTGTAAAACTTTTAATTTTCATGTCTTGCGTTCATGAATTTAGACCTCCAATGTGTATTTGTATTTGTGTATTCAAAATAACGCTTACGGTTCTGATGTAAAAAAGTTTTGAGTACTTAATCAATTCATATTGTTACGTCCCTTAATTCGTCACAATAAACAAACAAGATACTTGCCTGATATTTAATTCAGAAAGACAGTGGTGGAGCAAGGGTTAAATGGCCAAAGGGACCGACCGTCCCTCGTTAGTTTCTGAGTGTCATTTGACAGAGGTTCGTTCTGGAAGTTTTATTTTTCTGCCACAGAGTGGTTAGCCTACATTTATTATTACGGAAAAAAGCAGAAAAATATTGAGCCAAAGTGTGCTTGGAAAGAATACATTGGCATAACACTGTGAGCAAAATAACTTCGTTAATAATATGGCGGTACATTTTCCATCCGTATAAATTGATAGAAAATTATTTTAATATGCTCGCTTAAAAAAAAAACAGTCGCAAAGTCCAAAAGCTACTCAAAACTGTACTCAATTAAAACATTTAACCTTACATATATAGCAGTGATGCACACCAATGAGGTGAAGCAATTTCATTTATATTGTTCATAGGGAGTAGAGAATACAATTTCTCGACATCTCAACTATTCCAGTATCGAGTAGTAAAATCTTTAAATACTCAGGTGCACTAAAATATGTAAATATAAAAAATCAAAATTGTGTTTATTATTTTTCAATATGTTGTCTTGACTCTCGCCATCATAAACTTGTCATAGATAAGAAAAGTCAGCATAACCCAAAGCAAAAGTAACAAAAGAAATTCTCGCATAACATAGTCAACGGCAAAAACATTTCTTGACAGTAAAATCCATGCGTAAAACTCAGTTAAGCGTAATGATTAAAAAATGTTATTTATAAGTGAATAAAATTTGTGAATCAATCTTCATTTTTAAATTACAAATGGACGAGTAATTTCGAGATTCGAGGGAGTCTCTTATTCGGAGTCTATAAGCTCCACACAGATTTCGCACACAATTTTTCTTTTATATAATGGTAAAATGTTAATCTTGTCAGAGAGAGCATCTGCTTTCATTCAATAAGTAACAAAAAATATTTAAAATGACACGACAAAAGACCCAATCTCTAATATAACAAATCGAAATGATCAACGTCAGTTTTTCATTTCCGGACATTTTTTACAATAATACACGAATGAATATTGATATTGGTTTTCTTTGGAAAGAACCTTTCTGTTATGGTATCTGTATTTTTAGGAGTTTTAATATAAACAAAAAAGCGCAATCAATAAGTCTAAATAAATGTTTGACTATTGTAAATATTTGAATTCGAATACACTATTTCCACACATTCTATAAAAATGATAGTATTCAAATAATGTATCATAACAAAAACATATTTACTATTTACGAATATTTTTTTCATATAATAATGCGTCAGTTTCGTAAAAACCATTTACTGTTTTTTTAATATCTAAATACTATAAATTTTCATGCGCTAGCGCATTAAATTAAATCGGATCACAAGCGGTAAAGCGAGCCTTTAAATTATAATCACTTTCTTTCTAAAAAATCTCATCAGATTTAATTTTTTTTAACTACATATGTCCGCTCCCAATTCGGATCATATGGGTTCCTCGTGGAGGTAATTTCAACATATGTTTTTCTACGAGAACTGCTTGTTATTCAGTTGCTCAACCTATCTTTTTTTAGAAAAGAGTAGGGATGGAAAGGATTCGAGGACTAGGACAGGCCTAGTGATCTAATCGCTGTCACTATGCGTCGCTCTTTGGGATCGGAAGGGTGAGAAGGGATTTTCAACAACACATACATCAATGCCTTTGAACAGATTTATCGACTAAAAAAATCCGCTTGTACCGTTAATTGAACTCGGGTGGTCCAGCACGCAAGCCAACAGCGTTGACACTGCGCCACGGACCGGACATGATTAATATTAGCATACATAAAGAAAAAAAGCAAAATTCATTTACTGCTTGCCATACATCTTTCATTCGAATTTAAATCTTCTGAGAATCATCTTTCATAAGTTTCACACAAGTAAGCTTGAATATGGATATTTTATTCTAGTCAAAATAAAAATGCTAACAGTAGTAGTTGGAGCGAGTACAAAAATACAGTACAGCTATAATATAATTTCAAAGAAATTAAGTATTTTCTCGGGAATCCTGAAATGAGTTTTATCAAACCAATTTTCTTTAAGGAATGCTTTTGTTTCATTCACTTCAAGCTCGAAGGCCATTTTTCAAATTAAAAGATTTTTCTTTTCTTTTTCGGAGCTTAGTTGATAATTCTGACATATGCAAGACTTGCATACTTACGTGGTCATTACCAAAGCCAAATATTACATCAGATCCTGTTGGTCGCGTAAGTAATTTTAGTCACCAGTTACAATTGCTGTTCGGCTGTCCAATGCACTGCCTATATGTGAACTTGGTGTTATTATTTATATTATATATACATATGTATGTACATAATATTTGAGGCATTCGATAAATTTGCAACATCATATGGGGAACGGGATAATCTTGATTCCTCTTCAGATTCAACGCGAAGTAGATTAAACTCCACGGATTCTCAGTATACAGACACATAGGATACTTAATATCACTCTAACAAAGTGGCTGAGCAAGTCACATTATCTTTTTTTTTTTTTCCTTTCTATTTTTTTCTCTTTAAGCACCTTAGTGCATGGTTAAAAGATCAGTCCCGCGCAGCTCTGTCTCGGGCCAAGTAAGTGAGGAGTAAATTCGTTTCTTTTCTTGATCGTATAGCGTTATGGAAGGCGGCTGTGAAAAACGGCTGCACACATATAACGGAAGGGTGGTGGGAGAACCTACTTGTTCACCCAAATATATATATATATATATATAATATGTGTCTTTTATGCTTTTCTCTGTTGAATAATAATCATTTTTTTGCTATATTGTATGTACTATCTATGTAAGTTTTATATTTATCAAATACTTGGCGTATTGGCGTCAGCCATGTATTAGTTTCATTCGCAATAAACAATAAAAATTTCCATGTGCCCCTTTTTTCTTAAAACATTATTCGGTTTTACATTTATCAATTTATTGAATGGATAGGCAACCAGACTTGAAAATTCAGTACTATTATATAAAGTAAAATACAAAAAATCTTCTCTATAAATTGTATACTTATGTAAAAAAATATATATACTGGCCTTTTATAAAATTTCTATAAGCATTTAAATGATATTTAGGTAGAAAGAATATTTTACTGCGAAGATCTGTTGTAAAGTCTACCTTTTTTATTTTTTTAGTTCATTTTTCAAAAAAAAACCAAAAGTAAATTCATTCGATATTATGTTGAAAGAAATTTTTAGGTCCATATATTTTTTACTCCTGCTGAGCTATAAATAGTAATTCATAACAAAAAAATACAACTAAAAATATAGAGTGCTTTTTTTTAATGACGTTGATTGATTGACTTGAAAGTTGAAAAATACAAAATTATATCAAGACTTCATAATTACGTTAAAATTGAAATTAATGTTTTTGAGAAATTGAAACAATCTCTGCAGGTGATTTTTTTGTTCAATTTAAATTATATTACACCCGAAATAACAAGGTAATTTACCGTATTTTAAAATACGAATAACATCTTTAACAATTGCAATGATCACCTCAGTATATTCAGATTTATCAATAAAGCTCTTAATGTGATAATCAGTGTGAGCTTAGTAAAGGAAAGCTTTTGAATTATGAAATATGGGCTTAAAGCAATCGTGTGATAATATGTCTGATGATGTTTCTTTGAAGGTGAAACACATGTTACTATTAGTAACAAAACACATGAAATAAACTGATTTATTTTATAATTAAGGATTTCGACTGAGGTTGCTTGATGGAATTTTGATATCAAATTTGGATTTTTGAATTTTGTACTTTTCCATGAGTTTTGTCGCTATTTACCCCTTTAAATAATTGTTACTTATTAATAATTCAAGCACTAACTATCATTTAGTATTAATTCAAAGATATGAAATCAATGAACTCATTAATAATAGGTCGGATAAAACCCTAGATCTGTTTTAGATATTCCTATGTTATTATCTGGTCCTTAGTATTTACGATACTGCTTTCAAAAAT
The DNA here is from genome assembly GCA_028554975.1 of Himalopsyche kuldschensis. Taxonomy (NCBI): domain Eukaryota; kingdom Metazoa; phylum Arthropoda; class Insecta; order Trichoptera; family Rhyacophilidae; genus Himalopsyche; species Himalopsyche kuldschensis. The sequence goes on along the minus strand of JAHFWI010000010.1, from coordinate 17,718,630 downwards.
CCTGATAATCGTAACAAACACACTTAATTCATTGAAACTCGTTTACATACAATTTTCGCTAATTTACATTTTAATAGCAATTTTACTTAGTGATCTACATAGAGTGGGTCTACATATGGGTCTGTTTGTTAGATTTCTGTTAGGTATTACATTAATGAATAAAAAAATTATTTTATTCTGTTATTCTGTAAATTCACAATAATAAATTGTTTTGATCATAAAATTGGCAACAACATAACTTCTTAAGCTGATTGAAGAATACACTAAAACGTTACTTCAATGAAAGCTTTTGATATCAAAGATGGTAGAAAAGGAATATTTTAGGAAAATTCAATGGCGATTTATTCAAGGGTGGTAATCTTTGTGAGTCAGTTCCAGGTGAAATACTTTATAAAAAGAATCTTCAAAAATACTTAAATCAACCTTAATTGAATTTACTTTATTGAGCGTAAATCTTGAAACCTTTTGAAATGTTAATCCATTATTTTGAATAAGTTTCAACGGTTTTTAAAGAATTTTGCTATTCTATTCAGTTTTTTTTGTGAGGTAAAGGAAAGATAAAAGATTATTTTAACCTTAAGCAGAGATTTAAAACTTTTTGAGAATATAAAAAAAGTAATTTTATTTTAAGCATGCTTTTATTGCATCAAAAGTAAATACATTATGTATAATTTCCAATTTTTCCCATGATATTAGGTAATTATATTAAAATTTCTTCATTTTCATTCATCGTCCTCATTTTTGAGAATATTTTTGAATTATATTTAGTACACATATACATTTTATGTGCCGTATGCTATTATTAAATGGATATTCAAATATATAACATCAATCGAAACAAAATCTTTTTTTGTTTTAACAAAAATGCCAATTCGCCAAATATTTTGAATTATAACAGTCATACGAGATAAACTCAATGCTAAATAATGAATCAGTCGTGAACAACTCAATGAAAAATAACATACACACAGTCCAAGATCTTTTTTTTCAATTGAAAACATCTGCCCTTGTCGGGAATTGAACCCAGGCCCACCTGATCGCTCGGGCAAAGCTCTCGCCACTAGACAACAGGGACCGACAAAATCTTATCCAACGAAAAAATAGTACTTCCAGTTAACAAATGGTTGAATTAATATCGGTTATCACGCATGGCAGATTCTCAAGCGGTCCGTAATTGATTGTTCAAGGGATGATTACCTACCCTGTTATATATATATTAGATCTTGAAAACAAATAGAGGGGTGGTTTACTACTTGCTATATTCTGAATCCTTTCTTAAATCCATACCGTTTCTGGATGTGAGGATGCATGACTGAGCTATAAATAGTCCTCGTTAAATATTTTTTTTTTTTTAATAAAACACTTGGCTGTAGTAACGTTACACACGAAGGAAAAAATCGCTTGCCTCTAAAGTTCAAGCCTTGGTCTTGTTGGCCTCTATGTTCAAGTGATAAGAGTTAAACCTTATCATTTGTGGTGGATCTCGGCTCAAGCTCTGGTAAGGTTATGGTTGATTGAGTTAAGATCTTTATATTTATGAAATTTCAGACATGTATGTCTTCTCTCTTCAAGGGACTAACTTTATAGGAAGAATTATCTGTTAAGTTTATCAAGTTATTTAAAATATTTATTTCGTTGACGTGTTGTCTGTAATCCATTTTCTTCAAATTCAATATCAATAAATAAACATTACAAACTGCTTTAAGTTTAATTGATAATGCTTGCGATGAGCGAAACTGGTTCTTATTTCTAAATAACTATATGTGGAAGAAGTACAAAAAAATGTTATTTTTTTAATAATGCCTATCCATCAAGGAGTGACAGAATAGATCTTAAGTGTTTCCATCATAACTTTCAAGGTGTTCACTGTCATCAACTGTGGATAATGCTCGCAGTGAGCGGAACCGGCCCTAATCTTAATAAATCTAATGTGAAAAGGTACTATTTTTTTTTTATATTTTCATCATAATGATGTGTAAAATTAAATATTAAATACTTATCAATTTGCTCAACATTATGTTCATCTCAAAAATCATCCTCAAGAAAAAGGCCAATGTTTTCAATTATGATTAGGTATAACACATCTCATAGCAATATATTTTTATAAGTTCACATTATGTTATAAAATAGAAATTTCACATATTAGAAATTTCACATATTACTGTATATAATAACGCAGTGCTAATTCACGAAATGGCAGGAATAATGGCAAAGTGTGTTAAAAAAAAAAACCTGTCATGAAGCTGCATGTTGTCGATCGTGGCATTCAATTTATTCTCCTAAAATGTATATTTTATTTTATAAAGAATAATCGTTTTCCAGGAAGCTTCTCTGGGGAATCGATTTAAATGAAATTCACCGATGTGTAAAATCCTAATTTAACAGTGTGTTGGTTTTCAATGTATAATCTTTTTATACCAATATAAAGAGCGACATTTTGTGTGTTTTCAATTTCAAAAAGATATGTAGTTCAAAAGGCTTTGCGATTAATTGCTAAAATTCGTTTAGTCATATTTTATGAATATCTTGTTTCATTTTAAGCTTCAAGTGATCTGTGTAAAAATAAATGAATTTATAATACTTTCAAAGCCATTTTTTGTTTTAATCTGAGGGTTTAATATTGCATAGTAATTATTGATATTGTTATATGCTTTGTGACTTAAATCCCAAAGTTCACTTTTCATGTGCTTTTTTGTTCATTTAAAAACATCTTTTAATCAAATTCATGATTGTTTTGTACTCATTTCGATTATAATTTTACAACTTTTTGTAAGTAGCTTTTATAATATTTGGATGTTTCTTTATAGAAATAAGGTCTGTGGTCGTGTGTTGACGTCGTCGGCTACGGTCACGGAGCTCCCAGGTTCATTATTAACTAAGCAATCGAATTATAGAGCTTTATTCAAATGCATGGATCTATTCTGAACCTAAAAACTGGAAATGGCTAAAGCAATAAGCTGACGACTGGTTTTATCATAGTTTTATTCCCATTCATATTACATATATCCCTGCTCTTTTTGAAAAAAGTAGGTTCAGCAACTCATCAACACAGAATTCTCGTAAGAACCCCATTAGAGATAAACTTCATTGGCAGTCCATAAACTCCACATTTGGATCGGAAAATCTATATCTAATATATATTTCTTTTACATCTTAACAATTAAATATTTGGATTGAAACATTTATTGGTCTGCATTTATTTACTTTATGATTGAATCAAGTTGTTTCCATTTTAAAACTCACAGCATTTACAATTGTGAATGGTATTGTGAACTATTTTTAAATATACCAATATTATCATTTAAGAAAGAAGAGACACATAAAAATGTGTCTATCAATAAATAAATTAAAAATAAATATTTAAAACTTCTTGAAATAAGTGTAAAACTACACCTACTTTTTTATTATTTTTCATTTTATTGAAATTTTGTTCGTGAACTAGGTATTTCATTTCCTATTCCAATATTGAAAACAAAATTAGTAGATGGACCAAGAAAATATATATGTATTCGTGAAATACTGTTGAATATGATAACTGTTTTATGATAAACCTACCTTTCTTGAATTCTCCTTCAGAGCAGAGGAGTCCCATGAAGAGTTGAGCGCTTGCCATTTGCTTTTCGGCCATTATCCTCGACTCTGTTGTGAGGCACTCCTTGTTCCATGTCTCTACGCAATCCATCCCCTTTTTGTAAGCCCTACAACAAAAAGGGTGATTAATTGATTTAGCTACTTACTAAATACGTTGTTAATAATGTTTCCTCTCCGAAATAACTCCCAAGTACTCAGCGTACAATTAATCTCTAAGTGGTATTTTTAATAAAGCATTTTAACATTACTTATGTAGCCATTGCTGTCTTTATTTGTTTTTTATTCTTTATCGTACTTTCCGAGACCAAAATGAGAATTCCACAATTTTCAATGATGCTACATTGAATGTTCTTTATATTTTTTTGAGGAATCGTGAGCATGTTTTGCTTGTTTTTCCAATCCGTAAAACCTGTATGCCTACGGGAATGCCACTAGGGAGAGCTTTATCGATTACAAGTGGTATTGCTTTGGATGTTGACATATTTTAAGTGGACGTGAGCTTAGACGAGTACTATATTAAAGTTAATTTTGTCAGAGCTTACTCGGTTGAGTTCTTTGCCAGTTTTCAATTTTATTGTGTTTTTTTATCTTGCTATGTTTTTATTCGTTTTTACATTGCAAAAGCAAGAAACTTATAATTTGTGAAATTTGAATCGTTTGAATTTTGTACTTTTCCATGAGTTTTGTCGCCAACGACCTGGTTTTTGCCTTTCGGCTACGTCAGGCATTTCAAGTGCACGGATGTACTTGAACTGACGCGTAGTAAACAATTTATATTGCTTATATACAAAAAATAAAAGTAGATCACTAAGTTAAATTGCGAAAATTGTATGTAAACGGGTTTCAATGAATTAAGTGGGTTTGTTTATAATTATCGACGTTTTTGAATGTAGTATCGCAGATTCTAATTACCAGATAATAGTATTATAAGTTTATCAAACAATCATTAAATCAATAATTTTTCTGAAACTATAGAAAAAAAATTCGAATATCATTTTTCATCTAATAGAAAAGGTTGAAATAATCAGGGATTACATATCTATAGTAAAGAGTCCTTTCAAATAAATGAAAACTGTAATAGTAATCATTTGTAAGTAAATAATATTGTAAAATTTTTAGTAAGGTGGCTCTCCGCAATTCTATTTATTCCCCTTGGAATTTTCGCCATCAAAAACAAGAGATTCATATATTAATTACTTCTTGTATTGTTTGTGTCTATCTACCTCCCGCAAAACAGTAAAAAGAAAAAACTCCACCCTTCATTTGTGTATGTATACTGTATAGAGCTAAAATCAATTTATACGATAAAAACATTTCTTTTTACAAGAGTTTGTCTGAAGATGTTTCTGAAAGAGGCAAAAAACGTGTCATAACTAGCAAACGAGTGGAGTTTGTTTATTAAGCCACTTAACTTGTACATAGTCATCCTGATAAATCTCTATGCCACCGTGGAGCAATATTAGTCAACCTCTGTGAACTGCCTTTAAGTCCAATCTTAAAAAAATATATTTTAAGATTTCGGCTGAATTTTATGTAATTTCATATCAAATTTGAATCGTTTGGATTTAGGACTTATCTATGAGTTTTGTAACTAACGACCCGGGTTTCGCCTTTCAGCATCTTCGGGCATTTGAAATGCAAAGGACATAAGCTGCCGCTTAGTATAGTTGTTATAGTTTCTATCGCGTATATACATAATAATACAAGAAGATCATTAAGTTTAATTATTATTATCGTAATCTGACAAAAGTATTCATCTTGAAGATGCTGACAGGCGAAGTTCAAATGATTTAAATTACAAAATATATGTGGTAAATAATTTCGCTATGTTTGCATTCATAGACGTTGTATCAATTTCATACTAATTGCAAATGTCCTTATTTAAATACAAGATTTACCTCAGAAGCAAATGACATCAAATACTGTCACTAAAATTATGACTATGAGAGCAACTTTTTTGAGAGAATATTAAATATAAGAGAGCGAAAAATAATTTGAAATAAAAAAAAAAAGAATCAGAGCCTACTCTAAGCGAAGGGTATGCCTTTGGGGATACTGAAAGTATTCCCGTAAGGTTACGAGTGCCACATCAAAAAAAATATGAATGACTACGTCGTCATAATACGTCGTCATATATTTATTATATATAATAGAATTAAAATATGGAGCCACAGATTTTTGTTTTTTTTTTAGTGAAATTGTTTGTTTATTTACATTAAACGTAGATTTACTATACTTTTTATGAATTTGGTGGTAATTTTGTGGAAGTTCATTTTAATCTAAAATTTAAAATCATATACTATGCTACTTTTCGTGAAAGGTATCTTCAGACTTACTATTGCAAAAGTTTGCTTAGTAATAAATTAATAGTGATTCTAATATTCAAAACATGATAATTAAAAAAATGGAAGTTGAGATTTTTCTTTTCTACTGGAAGCAACAAGGGGAGGATAGAAACAAACATAAAATAATTCTACTACTTATGACTTTAACATTACAAAATTATTAATCCTATCGGTGATTTTATTTTTGCTGGTTCCTTCTATATAATTCTTGATATATGCACCAGTAGCGTGCATTTATTTGGCGTTTTTATGAATAAATTGGTGACAGTGAAGCGCAATTTTTTTACGTATTTTTATATTTTATAAACCGCGTTTAAGCAAAAATATCAGTGTGAGTAATAGTCGGTAATTTTCTTACATCTTATTATTTCGAAACTGTGCAAAAAAAACCTTTAAAAAGACGGTCGAGTGTATTTATTATAAATATATATGTATGCATATAATTTCTGTTATATTTTCCTCCTACTCACCCTCGATCTGCAAATAGGTCGCACAAGTAAATTTGGGTCAAAAAATTATACGGAGAGATAATCGCATTATAAAATTTTGACGTGAAAACCCTCGACATTTATCATTTTGAATTTGGCGATGCCATTACACTTTTTCATCACAAATATCCGAAAACCTTTCAATCAATTAAGCTTTAAAAGTCAATTAAAGAGCGAACTTATTTTTGATAAATCGTCCACCGTTCATTGTTGACATATTATGCTATAAGTCTATTGTTTAGCGGTTTATTTATGGTAAAATTGTATGTCATATTTAAATTTAACAATCGTTAACCTTGGGAACAAATAAAATACCGAGAATTTTGAAAAACTGTTCGTAATTTTATATTGAAAAACATTTATTTATATTATAAGCATAGCAAGAGTGGATTAGTAAAATATGTCACGGCAAAATTTATTGGCGGTGTTGATATATAATATATTAAATTTAATTATATATATTTCGGCTTACGCCATCGACAGAGTATTTCTGACGATGACGTAAGACGAAATAACTATCAAAAAATGTATAAAATAGTTGCTGTAGAATTAAAATATATTGTTATTTTTTTCACCGTATTATAATGGAGTTCTACCAAGTTAATGACAATTCAATCAATGATTTTCTCATATGATGAATATTTCGTATATATATACAATGTATCTATAATATAATTATTGTTTCACACACTTTTTCATAGACACAAACAAGACAACACGAAACCTTTTTATTAATACTTTTAAATATAATTTGAAGATAAGAACAGGTTTCATTGTCAACCGTGAACAATATCAGCTGATCTTTTACAAATTACACGGTGAAAAGATAGCAATGTATTTTAGTTCTACAAAAATTATTACATAGCTATTTCGGCTTACGCCGTCTTCAGACGTTTGTTTAGACACACACTTAACAATATACACCAAACAAATCAAATTATCTATACTTAAAAAGTTAACGGCTTCATTCGAGGAAATACACCAGTTATCTAAGATGTACATCACATTAAACAATATACATAAGTGACATATCTGTAAATTCTTGTCAAATTTATTTCACTTATTGTTTGATATATTATCATTACGCTTTCTCAATTTGATATAAATAACCGTATATTTTTTCATGTTCATCAGTTGATAACTTTCACTCAATAATATAAATAGTTAAAAGTTTTTTTTTCTAAAATACCGCACAATAAATGTAGCATTGCATGAGCAATAAAAAATGTGTACCATTAAAAAACTGTCGACATCAATTACTTAAGTGTAATAAAAATAATAACACATTTTTAGTACTTTTTCCACATGAGATTTATTTCATCAGGACCGGTTTCGCTCATGGCGAGCATTATCAACTGATGTTTTGTCAATTTGATGACTTCAGTTGATAATGCTCGCCATGAGCGAAACCGGTCCTGATGAAATAAATCTCATGTGGAAAAAGTACTAAAAATGTGTTATTATTTGTATTATAGTGCCTTTCCACCAAGTATTGACAGTGAACACCTTAAAAGTGACTTAAGTGTAATTTTGAAAAAAAAGATTAACCTACATAGAAAAACTTTATGAAAATATTTTTTAAAAAAGCCAGTGCAGAAATGCCATCAAAAATTCTAGCAACTGTCCGCTGTCACGTAAATATTTGATGAAGAAATTTCCCAGCGTCCAATTTTGCAGCCAGAGAATTATTATTGCAACATATTTTGTCAATTAAAATGTTGTTTACAAAATTTCCAGGAATATCTGTGTACACCACCTGGTAATGTCAAGATGTTATATTGAAAGATACGTTGGATGTTTTAGAATTATTTTATAAACGAAGAAACATTACTATATAATATTTTCAATGGAATTTATGGTAGCTTTGTTCATTGAATTCATATTTATTATTGATTTAAAATTTTAAACTTTATAATTTCACTGGTGACGTCACACAGCTTGTGTAATAATATGTGCAGTAACTAAATTGACCGGTCAATTTATGGAAACTCATTTCAGATGCAATAAACTTTGTGATTACTTTAGTTGTGTTACAGTTTGCAGAAAATGCAAGTCATACACAGCTGGTGTTATTGGGGATACTGAGGGAAATCGTTTCAATACCTCCTTATTATAATTCTTAGTCAATTGTAGAATCTTTAACATTGCTTTTAAAATCAATTTACATGTCATGTTTTTTTTTATAATAACCAATTGCCCATCCTAAGCCTACACTTACTCTATTGGAAAAATAAATATTGAACAACAGAGTAACAAGCCGTTATCGTTGTAAAAGTATTGTTGAAATGCTGTATAATAATTCCATGTACTAAACATTACAATATGATCGGAGTTGGTTGAAGAAAAAAAACACATTATTAACAGTGAATTGATAGGAATAAATCTTTTTATCGCTAACATTGTTAACTCGGATTACTTACTTTTATATTTCATCAGTTTATAATGGTCGCTATGAGCGAAACCGGTCCTGATCATTTACGAAAATATATTTGAAATCGATAGTAAAAAAAATACGTTTTCTTTATTTAGTTAAAATACTTTTCCATGAAGAATTATTGACATTTAAAAACCCTAAAAGAGATTGAAAGCATCGGTTGAAAATAAAGTCAATCGATTTCATAAAATTTTCTTTTAAGAAAATGTGTTTTATTTTTATTGATATGATCCGTATCCACCAAGATAAAACTGATTAATCATTTAGATCAAAGGCTCTAAATCTTTTTCGGGTGGCGACCCCTTTTCATAAAAGCTATGTGACCCGAGACCCCCATGAAATTCAAAAAATTGAAATTCAAACGTAATTAAAAAAACAACGAAAATGCATTACAGTAAATATTTTTTTTAGTTGACTGTATAAATTGGCAACCCCACAGAAAACCCGTCGCGACCAATGGGTTGGGAACCGGTGATTTAGATGCTAGCATGTTTTTTGATTATTTATTCTTTAAAACAATTGAAATTCAATTCAAACAGTTCAATTATTTATTTAGAACATTTCAACTGTTGTATTTATATTTGGTAGTTCGTTATTGTTAGCATTCAAATAAATAATCCTTTAGGAAAAGTCAACATTTACTAACAGTATTGATGTTTACTCAGGTAGTCCACTTGCAGCATTGTGTTGACTGAACATTTCAAATATTTGATATCAATTAACGTAATAAAAGAGCCCTACAAATATATTACATTATGATCACCAAAATACCAGTGTTTGAACAAGCATTTTCAATTGAGTACTAAAATGCTTTTAATTTTGTTGTGAAGCGTAACACATTATTTTCTCGACTTTAATTGAGTGAATGATTTTTCTTTGAAATAATTTCAACAAAGTCTGGTACGTTGTATATTTAATTTTAATCAACAACAAAAAAATATCGATAGATGATAGAGTGTAGTCTCTAAGGCTACGTTCACATGGGACCATTCGATGCGATATTTCAACGTATACGGTTTTTGCCGAATACGGTGCGCGTGTTCACACGAGACTGTCCGGTTGATAATTCTTGTATCCCGTATACTATGTATTTCGACCAGCCGTCAGTGAATAGTTATCATGGATTTACGTATTGCGGAACTTTATCTAATTACCACGTGTTTTTTACTAAACACATGGTGAATATCAGCATAAACGACGTCGCATTCTGGGTTAATCCTCAAAAACGAGACCGAAAAACAATATTTTGAAACCAAAATCAGACTGACGACGAACGGAAATTTTGACAGATTGAATCATTCAACGTTTTCCGGTATAAATAAAAACATTGATGAGTGTTCGTGACGCATTCAATTTCAGTGACAAGTTAGTCACGTATGCGGCAAGAAATGTTTCCCGCATACGGGAATTTACCGTATAGTGTGTGTGTGAACAGTTGTATGTAGCATCCATTGTCACTAATGTGTCTGGTACCGCATCGAATGGTCTCATGTGAACGTAGCTTAAGTGTACCAATCTAAAAACGACAGTATATTGGTTTGCGATATTAGGCACATCAAATATTTTCACTTCTGCGTCGATGTGGCGCCTCCATGATTTGATGTCACCCGCCTTGTTTTCATCCTCCCATGACATGCCGGTATCACGCAGTTCTGTCGAGTATATCTTATGTTACCCAACGGTCATCAAGAACCCTAGAATCCTATCGATCGGAAGTAGAGGTAAACAGGGTTAAGGTTCTTCAGATTCGCAATAGATGGACAGTTCTAATGTCGCTCCGAGACTCTTCGCGTATCAAAACTCTGCTTTATACATAAACAACTCTAGTTTACTTCTTATTGGTGTTTGAGAAAATTGCGAGAAGTGAAACAAATCAATTGCTTAGAATTGATAAAATTATAAAAGTAGTGTTCGTTGGCTCAAACCTTTGGCCACACATCCGAGTGACAGGAAATCTTTGATAATCGTCATTTAACTACGGTTCTTTTATGTGCAGCAATAACTCGTACAATTATGGTGTGAACTACACCAGTATGGAAGTTTGCTCACCAAAAACATCTGAAGAATCTCCAGATTATGTATAATACGTCATGACGGCCAAAATTGTTTGCCCCACCGACGTGTGCAATTCGCTGTTAGACAAAAATTTACAAAAACATACTATTCGTGACATTGTTTGTGAAACCTCTAAAAAGTTTCAAAGGACAGAAAGCCATCATTGTAACCCAACGATCTATTACTTGCAGGATTACGACGAGAGAGAATGTGAGAATCGTTATAGGCTGAGAGCCATTCTTCTCGATAACCCTACACAAGTAAAACGATGAAGTATGCTGATCTCTTGAACTGGTTTCACTTGGGATTGATCGCCACTTCAGCGATCGCGCCCTGCTGCCAGCAACGATAGGAAAGGAATTAACTTGAATATGAAAACTAAGCTTACGAGACGAAGGTCACTGTACGACCTTTATTGCGTAGGCGCCTAATTACTTGAAGCTCTATTAAAGCGATATATAAAAAAAAGTTGTAGAGCTTAAAGTTTTGAAATGTCAGCTGTAAATTCTTGTAAGGTAGGGACTAAATTACAAAACATGATATGTTCCGCTCATCGCGAGCGTTTTCAACGAATGACAAATAATTTATTTATATAAAATTAAGTGACTAATGATAATAAAAATAATAAAACATTTTTAGTACTTTTTCCACAAAAAAATAAATATTGGATCAGGACCGGTTTCGCTCATGGCGAACATTGTCAACTGATGTTGTACTTAAAATGATTTATTGCTGTTATTATAATCCCATTCCACCAAGTATTGAGAGTGAATACCTTAAAAGGGACTAATGATAAGATGCATAAAATAATTAAAAACTTCAGTGGTATCAAACAAATTATAAATAGATGAAAGTCAAACGCTAAAAATTACCAATTCGATTCGACCTCAATGTCATTTGTTCTAGATACAAAGCCAAATTAACAAAACGGAGAGAATAATTACAAGACGTTATCACTTTATCGATAATTGGATCAAAGTTAAAACTTTTTGAGCTTATTCTTCAGCTAAAGTTTATGTAGCACATTGTATTGGCTGCGAAACACAAATTGTATGGAAAATTTATGCTTTGAGGTCACGATTTGATTTATAGGGGTTCTGTGATAATGCCTTTTATCACATTTTTCCAGAAAAACTATTCCATCCTGAATTAGAAACGCTGCAGGATTATTTATGATCACGCCAACAAAACATTGCTGTAATATCTAAGATTATAAAAAACCATTTTACTATTTTACGAGTATCTCTGTTCATAAAACAGCTTTTAGCCCATGTAAGCATATATTTGTAGCTTTATGCGGTACTTTTACTATATACAAAATATTTGCTTTGAATTATCTTCCTGTCTGAAGTGACAACCTGAACTATAAATTTAAAGAGAGTAACATTTTTAAGGAGAATACTGGAGAATATGAACATCTTTTTAATAGTACTATCGAACCAAATTCAAGTCAGTATAAATACACTACATCTGTAATCTGGCTTATTTATTTATTATAAAAAAAGATGGCAGTCAGAGATTTTCAAAACTATATTCTACGTATTTTCAATCTATCAAATTGAGACATTGATTTACAGGGTGTCTATGCCCGGTCCGTGGTGCAGTAGCTAAAGTCGTGCAGTGCGTAACGTGTTTTTAAAATAAAAAACAATTTTTAAAATAAAAAACCTATATAAATAATATTTAAGCCACTTAAAATCTTTGTGGAATTCGATATCATGCAGATAGTAATTGACAGTGCTTAAATTTTTAATAAATTTTCGGAAAAAGTTTCAAAAGCATCCAAGAATTTCCGAGACTTATCGCTTGGTCGTGGTGACCGTTTGGAAATCGAAAAGCATTTATGAAAACCACGCGGAAAAAGATATAGGATCAAAGTCGAATATTAAAAGCATCGTTATATAAAATTTACATTTAACAAATTAATTTTGGGGAATATTGAAAATAATTATTATTCCATTTGAATAAAGAACGCTTTTTAATATATCTGTTCAATAAATAGAGGTTGAGTAACAAACCAATTTTATAAAAAAGCTTTTGATGACTGAAGCTTTATAAGAGCCCATATACTTAATATATGGTCGGATCCGTGGTGCAGTGGTCAATGTCGTTGCCTTCCGATACGGACCTCATGGATTCGAATCCCTGTACGAGCAGATTTTTTCGGTTGATTTATCTATATTTCTCGAGGGCGTGGGTATTTGTGTTTGTTAAAAATTTCTTCAAACTCTCCCCATCCCAAAAGACGGCACGTAGCAAGAGCGATTAGCTAATTACTAGTCCTGTCCTAGTTATATATCCGGATCCTTTCAATATCTACTCTCTTCGAAAAAGAGAGTATTAGCAACTGAGTAACAATCAGTTTTCGTATTAAAAACACGTAGGGATTGAAAGGATGCGAAGACTAAAAAAGGACTACTTTCTCTACTACTACTCGTCTACTGCTCTCGCTACGTGCCCTGCTTTGAGATCGAAAAGGTGGGAAGGGATTTTTAACAACACAAACACCCATTGCCTTCAAACAGCATTGATTAATCGACCGAAAATTGTCTCTAATTGACCACTGCACCACAGACCTGGCAAATATATGTTATATTCTTACATAATGAATATGATTTATTTGCAAATGACACATAAATCAATATTATTTTGATCGATTACAAAATATAGTTCACGCCAGTTTTTTTTCGATTTTTGATTTTCATTTCACCTACTGTTCTTAAGGATTTTTTGTTTATTTTAATTTATATATAGAAAAAAATGCACGTTTAATGTATCTTACAATCGCGGGACACATTAAAAAGTCACACAGGCCACATGTTGTGAACCCTTGCAGTGGTATAACAATATACCATATGTCTTGAGTCGACATAGATTCGAATATAACTGGGAAATCAAAGTTCAGCTGGCTTGAGATGAATCAATTTCTATACCCAAATGCTTAATCGTTTATAGATAGCCCTGCGGGACACCGACGGGAATATTACTTGGATTGTATTTCCAGGGATTGCTTAGCAAAATATTCACTATTGATGTCAGTCAATATTGATACTTGGTAGACAATAGAGCTATGCCAAATACAATGTACGGTTATAATGGATTGAGCAAATAAAAGGACGCTAGCAACATTGTACAATCATATCAAAAGATATTTATAATGTCACGAAAAAAGTCTTATTTATCGTAACATTACTTTGAAAAGGTTGTTATTGTAATATTTGCCTAAAATGACCTTTTGGTCGGAAAAGCTTGTATTTACCGCATTTTATCATGTACATGAATTTCAGAATTATCTATCGTTGAATAACGGAGTTAGAATTCCAGAGTGGCACTGCATTTGCACACTTTTTTACTCAATTTAAATTTACATCAATATAAGATCTTTAAGATTATTAAATTACCAGATTAAAGTTACAGATAGGTTAGGAAAACGTGATTGTGCATCAGTCGAATAAATCTTACCGAAGGTCGAGCCTTCTCCCTTCGTTGTGAGTCTCGAGGGTCGCCTTCAATCTACTAATACTCTCTCTAACAGTTTTAAATCCTGATATCGCCTTTGTCAAGGCGAGAAGGTATCGAATCGTTATTTGAAATTTTAAACTAAATTCTGTGTATTTGTAATTGTATAACTTGTGTAATCATCGAAATAACCGAATTAATTAATTGTGGAATGCTAATCGCACTTGTTTACCCTTTGAGATTGTTTTAAATCAGAGCCTCCTACTTTCTCGTCCTCCGAATCCTAATTTCCTCTTCCCAAGTGACAGATCGAAGGCCCTCTCTCATTTTACGAGAGAGCTGAGATCGAGGTCGTCTCAATTGGCCAATTAACCTAATTAACATAAGATCTTTAAGATTATTATTTCTCAGCAAGATTTGTGATAAAATATGCTTAAAAGAAGTAATTTGAAACATTTCTACATGCTAACTGCTACAAATAAATTTTAATCAATCGAAACTTCAAACGCTCATATCTCAAAACAGTGTCGAGAGCAGATAGAACCTTTTCAAAGTAAGGTGTTGATATCACAAAAATGGACAAAGGATCTGCAAAACAAACATTTTTTTTATCAATACAGAAAAATAGAAATCATTTAATTTGTGATTGTTTTCGGCACACTAGTGTAACCTGACGATAGCGCGCTATATAAGATTTATTTTTTGACTGCCCATTTAAAGACATTTCCTTGTCTACCTAACCTAACCTAACCATAATAGTATTTTGAATATTCAGTTATTTTAACGGAACACTTTGTTTATTCTGTAGGATAGGTATTCATATTAATATTGAATATATTATAAACACAATCTTTTACATTTTTTAGATAAAATCATTTCGATAAAGTAGAAATTATCAGGTATATTCAATGTAGTTAATCGATTATAATTTACCCGCATAATTCATTGGAACTCATTAACATTTTTATGTAATATAAACGATACAAACTGTTTAATACGCGTCAGTCTAAGTCCTGAAAGGCGAAACCCAGGTCGTTAGCGACAAATTCTTGGAAAAGTAAAAAATTCAAACGATTCATTTTAAAACTTTTAGTCAATCTTTTGGTACATCGTTGCCTTACTTATTTCAGTTCTTTATAATTTCTTAAAAACAAAATTAAAATGATAGATAGGTACGTTATTGACTCGTCCATAAGCCATTCAGAAAAAAATACTTTGAAGCCACCGTGAAGTAACGTTAGTCTACAATTTTCTATCGTCACAAAAACATTCTTTGCTTAGAAACATAAACATAATAAATTTTTAATTCAAGATAAATTATTTCAATGTCTCAATTAACCATCTCTACTGCACGTCTACGGGGAGGTTGAATGGGTTATAGATTTTTTCTATATAAGAAGTCATACTTGCAAAGAGCCGTAATTTGTTCTTGCGTGACAGGAAGTCCCCCATGACCCTCCAGCGGAAGTCCGGCAAGGCAGCGCCGCAATTCACCTTTGCATTTATCTTCAGCATGGCCGTTACTCCACAAAACTGAAAAGAAAAAATATTTTCATTTAATGCGTCTTAAAAATGATTTTTCCCTTGAATCAGTAGAAAATTAGATGAAGCTATCATGTTATTATTAAATGCTGAACGATAATTCTAATGTTTCAAATTAATGCTGTATTGTAACACGTACATAAGTATGTTCATATATGTATAAGAAAGCATGTCGTGTAATATTTTTTTTCAGGGTTCATTGTTGATATATTGGTACACAGATGACGTACACAGACAGTGTTAGAGACTCCAATTCGAGTATTGAGTACTCGATACTTAAGGATACTTGTTCATTTTTGAAGTACTCGATACTATAGTATTCTTCAAAATACTCAAGTAATACTCGAATATTTATAAATAAAGAGTTTTTCCTTTTGCGGGAAATATAAAAACAATACTTCGAACCAAGTTAAAATTAGAGACGTTTAATTCGCTTTTATTTTTAAAATATCTGTTTTATATTTTGAAATAAATTTGGTCATGAAATTAAATAAGCTTATTTATATATTTGTCATCTATTTATATAAAAAAAAATTGAATTAATAATATATATTTTGGTACATCTGAAGCTACTCGATTATAATGGAGTACTCGACTATTTTAAAATTTTACTACTCAATACTCGAGTAGTTGGAGTCTCTAGACAGTATGTACCAGACGTGAACAGCCTGTTTTCAGCAAGTGTTATCACTTTAATAACTTATTTTCACATTTCTAATAAAATAATACCTATTAAGTTTCAGATACCCGATCGTTAGAAGATCGTTTCGCATCACGTATTTTTTCAGTATTAAGCAAGAAAGCGCTAAAACTATCATAAACATGCCAAATTCATATTTTATCAGTAAAAAATAGTATAAAGTAGTTCATATAAAGCTTTTAAAGGTGCAATTATAAAACAAATAATTTTGTATTGTCATCGTCAAAGGGATACAATCTAACGTAAGTTTTCATTTTACGTTGTTAAAAACAGCTTATCATTAAGAGTAAAAAACTCCATATTCACTTTATACTATAAATATTTTACGGGTCCTGTCCTATGACACTTCAATATAAAATCCAGCCTAATTTTTTCATATTATATTCATATTCAGTCCAAACGTAGGATTGAGTAGAAGAAAATTTCATTACTTTCGATGGATTTATTTTTAATTTATTATAGGAAATGATATTTTTTTATTCCACGTATTACAAGAAGTGATTGATTCGAGAAGCATCATTATTTTGCTTGCAATGTGTTGTACATTAATTATGAATGTGGGATCTCTGTATAAGTTTTTCATACTATAACCTATCGGTATTTATTCACTGTAGCTTTCATTTTTGGTAGAGGGTAGGAAAATAGGTGAAGGAAAAGTCAAGTTAATATCTTTTCGCGTTTTTTACGCCTTTTTGGTTTGATTGGGTAAGTGTGAGGCAACTCACGCACACATGACGTCCACATCTTTAATAAACTTATTGAATGATCATTAATTAAGCGGAATTTACCCATTATTCGAGACCGGAAGTGCTGTAGTTGATTACGGGTCGTCTTAGGTGGGCGAAGCGATCCGGCGCGCTTTAAAAGCGGCAGAGTTTTAAAATATCAAACGGTCCTCGCCCATGCAAGTGTCATATGTGGGCGACGCGATCCGGTCAGGACGGCATATGTCGTAAGTCGCCTCAAGTGCCTGACTCATGGCGCGCGCGAATCGCTTGAAAATATCAAACGGTCCAAGCTCACCAGAGCGTTAATTGCGTCTGGCCGAGCGATGGCACATACGACCTTTAGTCCTCTACGTTTAAAATTAATTGGTTTTTACACGTCGCCGCAGCGCACCGCAGCGCTTCGTCTCGCCTACCTAAAAAACGGGGTTAGAGTTACCGTTTAGCAATCGGTCGCAATGGCACAAAAATATACTTTATTTGATATTATTTTATAACAGTACTGTAAAACGGGCTGAATAGAGACACTTTTTACCTTTCAGGACTGTGTATCTTCATAATAATTCAAATATAAATGGCTTGAAGCTTGTTTCTATCGTCCTACCACACATTCATGACAATATTTGTCGAATATTCACCATCGTTATTAAGACACAGTCAAGTTTGTTCAATGTCTCTATTCACATTGAATTGGGGTTAATAGAGACGAGAAAGGGTAAATAGATACTTGGTGGGTGAATAAAGACAAAACAACAGATTGTAATAATTGGAATATATGAACCTCTATTCTATTCACCCCGTTTAACGGTACTTATTAACTAAAAAAATATGATTTAATTTAATTTTCGTGCAATAAAAGAGAAGTTTATAAGGGGTCAAAAAGAAAGGATGCACAGGCATCGAACTTAAACACGTTTTTTTCAATTTTGACCAATCATTTAGTTGGTTCGGTAGTATTATAGTCATTGTAAAGATTTATATATAAATAATAAAAAATACATTGGAAGTTAAGTTGTGCTAAAGTTCAATCCTAATTTTTGTCTCTATTCACCCCGCAATCTCTATTCGCGCCGTTTTACGGTATTTAAAAAGATATATTATAATTGATCGGAATACAAATGCAAATCAATTTAACTGGCCGAGAAAGTCTACATTTTTCATTTAAAATTTCTTTTCTAGAAACGATCCAACATCATTTGCTTTCCACCGATTTCTGCTCAAAACCCATTTAATTGATTAAACGTCTGACTTTGTATCCACGTCATGATATTTACAAGACACTGTTGAACTTTATTATTGTTACGGACCTATATAAACAGCCTTGTCGAATAGCTTTTGATATACCTAGAAGCTTTAACAAAGCTCATCTTTGGAATTTCTGAGCAATGTTTTAAGTTTTTGTGTCTGCAAAACACTTCGTTATTTATAATATCAAAACATTTTTCATTATATAAAATAGTAGTAGGATTATTTTCGCATTTTATTCAACCAAAAACAATATTGAAGAAAAAACTTCCATTTAATACAACGATACAAAACTAACACACTGTTATAAAGATCTTACTTTGCTTTTTCTGAATGTTTTCCTAGAACGATTCATAATTTTCACATGACATAAACTTATGGTAAATAAAAAATAAATAGTAGAAATAGTAGGACTGAAAATTTGTTGAAATACAGTGTTATTCTTCTAAGATACTATTTATTTTATATAATTAATCAAAAAACCGCTTCAACACGTTTTGTGGGAAGCTGAAATAGATATGGATAATATTTTAAATTCGCGATGTAGTTATGGCTAATTTTTCAATAAACGACGAATTTTTTCTGTTGATTTATCTTTTTCTAAAGCTTACCACAGACAATTTTCCACTATGATTTTTTAAAAATTAATATTTATAAATTAATAAGTATTATGTTATAAAATTAATAGTAAAATTTATTCAGGTATAAGTCGTATTCGCTTAATCCAAAAACCGTGATTTCAATGCAATATTTTAGATGAATAATCTTTAGAATCCGAAATATTAATATGCTGATCGGGCATTGTAATATCCATCAAAAGGTTTCGTTACCTAGCCACCCATATTAATATCAGTGCAAAGCCTTTATGTCCAAAATAATATATCCATTTCAATTTTGGTTTCTTGCTTTAAATAAGAGTATCGGTTGAATCTATCGAGAATGCTGATGCATAAAATAAAACTTAAATGAAATTACAAAAATTACGTCTTATAAATAGAGAGTGTATTTCGTCCCTTTATTGCTCTTCTAAATCTTTTTTTTTTGTATACATATTAAGTAGAACTTTAAGTTCTAATGCGCGTTAGCCTTAAAGTTCTTGCCGTCTCTAAGTTTAGTGTTTATATTCAAGTTGCATTCTCATCCCATCGCTACTGACAGGAAGGCACGATCATTACAGTTCAAGAGGTAAGCTTACGCACACTACATTTCATGTGACCAAGTCTTATTTCCTCGGATGTTCGAGGAAGCTATTTGAAGCACGGATTTATGTTGTGTAATATAACTTATCAAATAAGCATCAGGAAAATTATTAAAAACAGTAAGTGTCGCTACAAAAAAGTAACCCAATTACGAGATTCGTTTGAAAACAGTTCATTAATATTCAACATCGATTTACACGAGACCGGTATCTCAAATATTTTATTTGACAGCTTTCTGCATTAATTCAGAGAAAATTAGACCAGTTAAATATTATGTTAAAATATTGAACTTCTCTTAATGATTAATTAAAAATAATTGGAAAACTCTCTTGATTCCCTGGAATTGAATAAAATAATAAGTTTCATGTCCTCGAAACTTTTTCCGGTTAAATAAACAAAATATTCAAATATTCTATCGATAAGTACAAGAAAGGAATATTAATGAAGACCGCTTTGAATAATATTCAAAATTATACTTTTTTGAACACAAAAGTAATATTTCAAATTTCCTGAATTTATGTGGAAAAAAAGGTTTAATGTCTTTTTCTACAAAGGAATAATGAAAAACTCCGAATACACACTTTAGAAGAAAATAATTTACACTTCTTTAACAATATACGTTGAACCTTGAGTTTTCCCGTTTGGATGAAAGAAAGGAATCTGAAGGTATTGTAATTTGAATGATTAAGGTTATGGAGACAATGAGGGTTATGAACTCAAAATTGCAAGATGTATGATATTATAGGGGGGGGATTTTCTTCAATGCCCTTTTAACAATTCTTTTATATTTCATTTTCTTTTAAATAAAATTCCCACCCTTGCATTATAATAGAGCAATTCAGTGCTTTTTGGGCGGAGATTGT
Source organism: Himalopsyche kuldschensis (assembly GCA_028554975.1). Taxonomy (NCBI): domain Eukaryota; kingdom Metazoa; phylum Arthropoda; class Insecta; order Trichoptera; family Rhyacophilidae; genus Himalopsyche; species Himalopsyche kuldschensis. The sequence goes on along the minus strand of JAHFWI010000010.1, from coordinate 17,697,984 downwards.
GAATGCTAGTCAAGAGCAGGAGAAGCCATAATTTTTAGATTTTCACTTAAGTAGTTTATAAAATAGCACTGTCACAAAAAAGTTGGTATCAAATATTCTAAGAGTTCTTATAATAATTGTGGCCTTTTCCCGTCACGTCAATTTGACGCATTAACCAAATGGGCTAAGCATTTTGAAAGGGTCAAACAGTTACTGCCTACTTAACCGGGCTCAATAAGTCCTGACCTTTATGAATTCATAACGTGGAAGAGATAAAATTAATTTATTATCTATTCCTTTGAACAATAAATAACTTCTAGAATAGGAAAGATTTTAATTCTGGCTTGTCGTTGAATTTATTCGATCACATTTCATATTTAAACAATATTTTATAAATGAAACAGAACGATTTTCATACAATTTAAACGGTCTTTGAATAATACGCTCGCTCGTGTAGATTGTCTTTTGTGACATGTGCTGTGCACATCGTTACCTTACATTGAAAAGGTTTCAATTGACAGTTTAGCTTAAAATGACCTATTGGTCAGAAAACTTGTATTTACCGCATTCTATCATAAGTATGAATTTCAGAATTATTTATAGTTGAATCACGGAGTAAGCAGAATTCCTGAGTTGCACTGCATCTGCACACTTTTTTTACTAAATTTATTTGACAAAGTTCTAAGATTGTCATCCTTTTTTCCATCATTAGATCTTTAAGAACATTATTTCTCAGCAAGAGTTGTGAAAAAATATGCGTAATTTGAAACATTTTTAATTGCTCATTGTTAGAATAAAAGATTGAATTTTAATCAATCGAAACTTCAAACGTTCATATTTCCAAACAGTATCAAGAGCAGTTAGAACCTTTTCAAAGTAAGGTGTCGACTTGTTATCATTTCCCACGTCAAGGTAGTATTAAAAGTTTTCCTACTGCGCTACGAGCTACGGTGGCATGTAAGTTGGGTTTTTACGCTTCGTATTCAATGAAAAGAACTTTTACTAACATAACCTTTGCTACTGGAACTGTTACCGACTTTATATTGTTACCGAATTAATCATTACAAACAAGTGAATTTCAATCAATCGAACTTCAAACGTTCATATCTCAAAACAGTATCAAGAGTAGTTAGAACCTTTTTAAAGTAAGGTGTCGACATGTTATCGGTATTCATATCATCCAGTTAAGACCACAAGAAGTTATTTATTATCGATCTGTAGAGCTCGCCGTTAACGGTTATAGCAATTCCTGCGTCGTTTTAGAAGAAGTATGGAGCGATGATTACACCAGACCAAAATTCGCACAATCAGTGACTGTCTTGGGATGCATTTGGTGTTGGTGTATCTCGTATGGATTGGAATTGCCCCAAATCCGACAATTTCACTTGTCCACGTATCCATTCATCCAAAAAGGGCTTCGTCGCTATAGACAGATGACTTAAGTGACGAACGTTTCTTGAACAGAGCAGTGAATATGATAACAAAATTTGATGATTTGTACGCGTTGTTCAACGCTATTACCTTCCATGATAATTTGTCCTACACTACTTATCAATTCGCAACAAATTTGCCAGATGTCACTTTATCAACATGGCTGCTATAACCTTACAAATTTAGAGCGTGTCTATTGAAAAACCTGTACTATGTATAACGTATTTTCGGCAGCTTAATTTTCGTAAAAGCAAACAACTGGCTATTCTTTGATTTGTGTTTTCGAAGGATTCATTTTTATACCCTCCATAAATTATCACCCCATGGACAAAGAGAACCTTCCTCTTTCACTTACAGAACCCGACTTTCGGTGACTGTGCATTTATTTTATGTGACCAATAAAAGCACTTTAAAAAATGAGCTTTTGTCATTGTTCTTGGGAAGCGATTTGAATCTTCAGTTAAAGTTTGTATTGAGTTATTAAGGAGTAAAGTCTGGCCTAGTTTATTTGATTATACTTAATGTTTTCGAGTAGACGTAGAGAATTAATTACTTATGAACAAAGAATCATTTATTATGCATCAATTAACAAGCAAACAAAGACAATAAAATCAATTTTATTTGATGCTATTGACACCACAAACTAATAATTATTTATTGATAAATTCTTTTTTGAAATTCAAATAAACACATGTCATTGATTACAATTGATTTAAAAATAATTCGATTACATATTAAAAGTAATTATTTAATTTTGTTTTTATTACGATTCAAATAAATTTACTAAAAAAACAACGAATTTAGTTTACGTACATTACGACAAAGTGATTTTGAATTCGTTGTTTATTATTTTTGGATAAGATTTTGTAATACTGTGATTATATTATCACAATAATTGCAAAAATTAATAAATCATAATGAAATGACAATGATGTGACACCTAAATGAAAAAGATTAATATTTATTTTGTATATTTTGTTTATGTATTTTTAGACACTATTATTATTACTGAAAAATCGTAGCCTAATTTTTGAAAACTTGTAAAAAAAAATATAGAATTTACCAATAAATTGTGTAGTAAATAAAAAATAAACTATGCTAAGCCTGCGCTTAGGGCCAGAAAAATCACTATTTTGTAAAGTATAATATAATAAATATATATTTCCAAGCAACTAACGAAATACCTACGTTTTAATATCTGTATAAAAATAGACGTTGAAAAACACGAATAATCCGAATGTGCATTCACAATATAATCAAACATAGTTATGTGCATATCCGGTACACGGGCATTATTTAACATCCAATAAGCCGGAAACCAAAACTTAAGCCATTGTTTTGTTTTATATGGTCATTTGCGTGCGTTCATTGATATGAGCATTTTTTAATACATATTAATTTTCCTTTCAAAACTGAGTTTCAAAAATAAAATTCCCATTGCTTTATCCTTTATAGGTCAGACACTGTTTGCCAACTGAATGTTATTAAACTCCGAGACCTGACATTTTTGTTTTAATTAATCAAACAAAATAAGCCAACTACGTCCTCTTTCCAATATCAGATAATATTGTCATTTTTGGATAGTAGATTCAAAGAATCGACTTATAAAGGGTCTTTTTATAAGGACGCTTAGTTTTGAAATGTAAATAAAACAAGTTGTTTGTGAGATTTCGACTAAATTTGAATTTCATTTGTAAATATATTTTACGGCATTAAATATGGAATATAGCATCAAAAGTCTGCCAATATCCATTCATTATAAAATGGGCCATGTCGCTAAAGTTGACTTTTTTGACAAATTTGGGTAAACTTCCAACTGCTCCAGAACCCAATCAGGCGTTGTCTGCGGTCGTTTACCTGAAGTTCCTTGGTTAGTTTGATTTTATACGGGTGCAGACATAAGGCCCGATTCAAAATTCACCAAGTCGAAGTCGCAGAAAAGCCAAGTTCTTGTGAACAACGAGAAATAAGCTGCCTTGGGTTTTCCTGTACACTTTCACACACAGCAGCAATGTTTTCACCAGATATTGTATTTATTTTGATGACGTACAGGTAGGTGTTGGCCGATTATTTACCAAACTGGTTGACTCAAATTTGGCCACTAAACAATGAATAATCTACTCAGCAGGACAACGTAACATATTTTGAGCGTCCCTATTGAAATACCCTTTATATAGAGCTCCATATACATGAAAATAAAACACATTATAAGGTTCTACATCTTCATATATTCTTTAAAGATCAGGAATGGTTTCGAAATTTTGCTTTTGTAAGGTACTTTAAATGTGGGCTTAATTTATAAAAAAATCTGTTAAGTTTCATTTCATTTGTAAGATATAATCAACTTTTTATATTATATTATTACCCATTAAACTCTATTTGGAATGGTAACGTCCCTATTGAAATACCCTTTATGAATACTCTACGTTTCTACGGATATAAAAAAACGAGCAGTTCATTAATTCACATTATTTTACTTAGACCAACGGGCACTAAACTACGGCCCGCCAAAGATTTTCATCCGGTTCTCCTAAAATTCTCGATTTTTTTTAAAAAAACTATTCAAATAAGAAAAATTATTTTCAAATTCAATGATTTTGTTGTGAATTCAAAACTATTTATTTCAATTCATCAATTAGTAAGATACGACAACTTCTGAGCCCACAAAATAAAATAAATCTTTTTTATTATAAATTCCAATAGAAATTACATTTGCTTACATTATATAATTATATTTTAACATATACAAATTTATAGTCTTATTGGATTCCAACACGATTTTTTTTGTCATCCAGCCCGCCAAGTTTTAAAAAATTTCAATCCAGCCCGTTTCTCAAAAAGTCTGGCTACCCCTGGACTTAAACTCATACTATTATATTCGTAATATTTAATTGTTTTGTTTTAATTTGTTTTCAACCGTAAAATACGCGCTTAAATATAAGTTATTGCCCGTTCCCCTATTTAACTGCGCTTTTATTCTGTGTGAGTCAAGCAGCCTTGAGCGCAAAACGATGCCTCGACCTTTCAAGCAAAACAAAGGCAAGTATTTTCCCACGGTAACCGGATCAACGTCTAATTTAAATAATAGAACATCTTTCCAAGAAAGTTCGTCTTAAGGAGGAGAAAAACCCCGAAACTTTTACGACAGTGACATCTACAATATAAATTAGCAATTGAAATTTATACAAATATTTATGTGATTGATAAAATCCGACACGCTGCTATAATGAAACTGTCGTACTTTGATTAAGGTAAAACATAAAAATTCTTCCACGAAACAAATAAAATAATATGTAAAAACCGTGCTATCAACGTTGGGCCCACCACCAACAGTTGCAACTTTAAAAACATTATAACAAGGCTCCTTAACCTTTCCCTATCGGTACTAAAAAAACATCCAATCCGGTAATGTCTAGTCACTACACTTCATGCAAATATGGTGTTGTATAGTACTTTATAGCATAAATGTAACTAAAAAATAAGAATATTCATAAGAGTTGCTTTAATTAATTCAAGTTGAAATGAAAGTGTAATAATAATTGATGTTAAATTCCCGAAAAAATTGAAAAACGTCAACGAATGATCAAATAATCCAACTCAAATACAGTCCTGAAAGTTGCTGAACTGCGTATATCACACTCCATATAAAGAGTGTGCGCCTGTCAGTGTCAGCGAATGAACTTCTCTTTCTTCCGTTTTGACATCAATATGTGAAAAAAATATGTGCGCCTAGAAAAATGAACGGCTATTCACAAAGAGAGTAGAAACATTTCACAATCAATTACACACACTTACACGCGTTTGATTGTATTACTGTAAATTTTAATGTAAAATCTCCGCGCTGCACCCGATCAGCGGTTATATACATAATACCTGTTATAATTGTATTCTATCTGTAAATGTATAAGAGAACAATTCTTGAAATCTAAGACGAGCACTTCTTTTATCAATAAATATATTACAATTATTAAAAGATATGATTATTAACGACACATGTTAATTAAGAAACTGTTAACAACATAACGTTAAGTACTTTATAACGGTTGTCAATAATCTCTCAGATTCAGCAAATATAAATTGCATTGCTTTGCATTGCACGCTGAAAGCAATGGCAATATATATAATCCAACATGCATCTGATTGCATCTGAATCCGATTACAAGGTTTTTATAGAAGGGAAACAGATCTCACTCGTATACGACCTTCCGTAACAAAGATAATTTTTGCTTTGAACACAATTTGAATTGAATCATATACTTCCCATAAGGTTGAGGCCCGTAACGGAGACAGGAGCAGGGAGTGGAGGGGTGGTTAAGAAACAAATACTCCCAAAAAATATTTGTGTAATATAGTATAATACCTAAAAATCTATAACGAAACACACAGAAACGCTCGTGTGGTTGACTTCAGTATGCGGTTTCGGTCATCCGACGAACTGTGCTTTTATTGTCAAGAAAGCACGCTCCAAAGGTGTAGAAGTTTCTGGCAGAGATTAAATATATGGGATCATTTCAGCCAGATTAAGTGCATCGATTCGTTTCTTTTGCAAATGTTTGAATAAATGTATCCCATTATCAAAGCAAACAATTAAGTTGAATTGTCACGGCACTTATCTTGTTTTAAAGAGTTTTGAGATCAATTTGGAAGTACATTCAGAAGTTTTGAAACCTGTCTCATCGTCATGTGAAAAATAACCTGGGAAAACTACCAAACCAGCCGGGACGTTTGGTAAGCCTATTCAATCAGAACTTTTTAACATTTAATTTGACAAATATAGCTACAGTATATTATACTTGAATTATTGTGATACGTACATCACTCCTTCTTTTGAAAACACTGAGAAGGGAAAGCAATCAACTTACCAGTTCTTGTTTGACAATCGAAGAGTGAGTCATCAGCATCGTCGTTCTTAACGAAGTCGATGAATTCAAACACATGTGGTTCCAAAATAAAAGCTTAACTAAATACATTTGTGAAATTTTATTAACGTCTTATTTAGTGCTGCAGTGAATCGTTACTATTTAAATAAGAATTAGAAGTGACTTTTATTATATTCGATTGAACTATAAAACGAAATTCTTGGAATGCATTATCTCGGCACAAACTTGGCGACGAAATTTTGGGACTATATGCTGCGAAATCACTTCATAATAAATTTGTAAAAATGTGTACACTGAATGCTGTTATTGCGCAAAAAGTTCCCAATTTCAAGAGTAGGTCAAGGAGATATTTTCTCAACCAATTAAATAAAAAATGAACGTTACATTGATAACTGTATATTATCGATGGCTTTTTCCACAGTGACCGCTACCAAAATGGAGCGTATGAGCAAGCGATCGTTTTTTTAACTGAGTTTTCGGGCGTCTACTAAAAATCAAACAATACTTGGTATATATGCAGTAAATGTGCAATAAAACAAATAAATCCATATTTGAAAAGCATTTTTTAGTTTATATCTACATCTCTCTTTCCGTAATATTACATAGCCATTGTTAGTTGAGCCATCGTAATGAGTTAAATAAAAGTGAAGAAATACTAAGATAACCATAAGATAACCATGCATATTTTTCTAAGCATAAAAACAATAATAATTTAAAAAATTTCGTTTCTAAAATAGTTTTAACCTGTTCTATGCCACAAACGTTAACGTGATCTCTAATCCCGTGCTCGGCATGCCAGCCATAAAAAATACGCGCTGTACTTTAACACGCAATATTTCTTGGAATCATGGTGAAATATTAAGTCTGTATTATGTACTCTAAAATATGTGCAAAGTATATATACATACATATAAGGAATTGATTCTTCGTAGAAATTGACGGCTCTCCGGTCACGCCATATAAATAGGCACTTAAAGGTTTAAGTAATAATTTATAATGGTCGACTGAGTTAACTCCACGGCTTGACACAATATTGTTTTCGGATAACGTGTCAAGGGCTCGTGCGACACATCAAGCTTATAAATTCACAAACAATTCTCATTTGGAAATAAATACAAATATGCATTGTATTCATTTTTCACGTTATGACATTACCGGGGGTAAAGCTTAAGCTTTTGAGTGATGATTTTTCAATCGACTTACATATGTACATATAGTGTTCAAAGACATATATAGGTCTATTATGTTTCTACATTTCCTTCTACCGATCTGATCTTTAAGCCAGTCCGTAACAAGAGCAATTATTATTTATCTGCTAGTCCTGGTTAAGCCCCACCTTTTTATTCCATTACCCGCAAAGGAAAAGCGTTATTGAGTTAACAAATTCCTTTGAAATTATCATTTATAATAGAGCAATAGACTCTTAATGAAGGGTTTTCTAATGATAGTTGGTAATAATCACTCACTCAAACTATCTGTTTTGGGTGAGGATGTGCTAAGAGAAATGTACTTTATTACGAAATTTTAACGATGGAAATAAAGAGGGATTAGCTAACCACTGCTACTTTGATAAGCCTATCATTCTTATTACTTCAGTCAAGAAATATCCTTCTTTATAATTTTAACTGAGTCACGACTAGGTTTTCCAATCCCGGGATTCCGAAGATTTTCAATACCTTATGAATCCCAGGATTAGAAGACATAATCTATTGATAAAAGTGTTATTTATTTTCAATAATGTGTCCTCACTTTAGCAATATTAATTTTCTGCAAACACCTGAAATGAGTGTTTCATAATTGACACATGAATATAAACTTTGTTCCTTGACTTCTTAGAAATATATACCTAATAATAATGGAACTGAAGCTTCGTTGACAACTATAAAGCTACCTTTGTAGCTAGTGAAGAAGGAGCTTTAATTCTCAGAAAAGCGATTTAATATACATATATCAACTATGTTAGCCTCAAGTATCGACATACTTTGATGACAACACGAGTAAGCAAACGTTTCATTGTTATTGGAAATATTTCATCTTACCTGAGTTTTCCTCAAGTAGAGTTAGACAATGGCACTCATTAATATTATATCAAGAAAAATTACATAACAAACTTCTAAGCTTTGCCTTAGCAAAAACCCGATGCTCTCCAATCGCCAATCCGAGCGCAACGATGTATTTTGCGCATCTTGCCATAAATGCTAAATAGATGCTTAAATTAGGAATATATGCTATAATGACAAAGAAATGTAAAATTAATTATTTTAAATATAGTTGTTTCATGGCGTTTGTCTATGGTCAATATCAACATAAACAGTTTTGTTTTTTAGAAACTTACCATTGTTTTATGTTTTTACAGAGGCTCAATGTTTGAAAGGATCAGAACCTTTTTAAGCAATAAATAGATAGTGTAAAAAGTTTATCCACGCTAGATATTGTGCTTTAATTTTTTTTTTTTTTTTCCCCATATCCGCTCCCTATTCTGAGCATATGGCCGCCACACGGTGCCTCCAAGATTCTCTGTCTCCCGCCAACCTCCTCGCATCTTCCCAGGTCATCCCGGCGTCCCTTAGCTCCCCTGAGTACATCCTATGGATGGTCATCAGAGGCCTTCCGCGGCGTCGGGATCCATCAGGTTGATAGAAGAGGCAGGCAGGATTCAGGCTCCCCTGGGGCATCCGCAGCACATGTCCAAGCCAGGTCCATCGTCGCCTTTTAATTTTGGACGTAATAAGGGGCTGGTTTGTCCGCTCTCTTACCTCCGTATTCCTGACAAAGTCAAACCACTGTACCCCTAGTATTCGCCGCAGGCATCTGTTTTCAAAGCACAGTATACGGTTACCCTGTGCTTTTGTGATGTGCCATGACTCGCAACCGTAAAGCAGCACAGTCAGTATGCATGCGTTGAACAAGTGGCACTTGGTTCTGACCGAGTACAGCCGTGAGTCCCAGACTTTCCGCATTGAATTAAATGTTGCTCCAGCTATCCCTAATCGGATCGCGAGCTCATTACGCGGGTTGCCATCTCCCGTGATGTGTACTCCCAAGTACCTAAAACCATCGACTCTCTCGATTTCTTGCCCCGCACTCAACAGAGAGTAGTCTGGATCTGGACAGGCGCTGTTGCAGAGCACATTGGTTTTACTCGCGTTGATTTTGAGGCCAACGCGATACGAGTTGCTCTGCAGTCTATCCATTGTTTCCTGGATACCCGCAACTGATTTGTCAAAGATGACAGCGTCGTCGGCATACTCGAGGTCACATAGTTTCAGGTTGGGAGCAACGGTTACTCCTCGGTCAGGTGGAATTGACTTCCTCAGGATGAAATCGAAGATTATTATAAAGAGGAACGGAGCTAGAACACAGCCCTGTCTGACGCCGGTAGTGATGCCAAACCATTCCGTAGTTACGTCACCGATTCTTATGCAGCATTCACTGCCCTCGTGCAAGCATTTGATGATGGCGATTATCTTGGGTGGGATCCCATAAAGCTTTAAAATGGCCCATAGGGAAGGCCTATGCGGACTATCAAAGGCTTTCTCGTAGTCGACAAAGCAACACGCAAGCGAGCTATTGAATTCATTGCTTTGCTGGAGAAGGCATCTGAGGTTGTGGATTTGGTCCGCACAGGATCGGCCAGGTAGGAACCCGGCCTGATTTTCCCTGAGGATACGCATTATTGGGATCCTTATTCTCGCCAAGACTATCTGTGCCAAAACCTTGCCGGGCACGCTGAGCAGCGTTATACCTCTATAATTGTCACAGCATAGTGGGTCACCTTTTTTGTGGATGGTGACTATCTCACCGTTGACCCAGTCCTTGGGCAGCGCTCCTGATCCCACACCTTACTAATAAGTTGGTATAAGGGGTGCAGAAGCGCCTCCAGGCCGTACTTGAGAAACTCTGGGTGTATACCATCTACACCGGGCGCCTTCCCATTCTTCAAACGCTGCACGGCTGAGGTGATCTCAGCACGCGTTGGCGTATGGTCGGGTATATTCGACGCTCGGGGAATATCTACAAGTAAGGCTTCATTGGGTATATCAAATGGGTTCAAGGGAGGAGGGCGATTTAACAACCCGCAGAAGTGATCTCTCCAGATCTTTTTGACACGCTCCGCGCTCGACTCTATTGCCCCACTTGGACTACGTATAGGCCCGGAGGTCGGTGGTCGTCTCCCGCAAATTTCGCGCGTGATTTTAAATAATTTTCTCGTATCACTTCTGCGTGATGCTTCCTCTGCTGCTTCAATTTGGCGATCTAAGAATCGGCGTTTATCGAGTCGCACTGACTTTTTAACTATCTTATCATGGTTATGATAGTCAGTCCGGCGGTCCTCGATCCGGTTTGGGTCTGTCTCACTGTCCCTCAGTGTTTTAAGCCGAGCTCTTTCTGCAATACTCCTCCACGTGTCGTCGGACATCCACTTTGGTTGATCACCTCTCCGAATTCCAAGCACTTCATGAGCGGCTGACGCGACAGAATTCTTAATACTGGACCATTCTGATTCTATGGCGTCGGGTCGTGGGTTTTGCCGATCATTGGCACTGTTGGCGACGTTTTTCCTCATAGCAACATCAAAGTTCAGCTGAATTCGAGGAAATTGAAGTTTTTCGACGTCGTTTCTACTCCGAGTTGGAGGCCTTGCGGGGCGTCTGAGTCTGAGACGAATTTTGCCGACAAGCAGCTCATGATCGCTGTATATGTCGGCACCCCTGTAGGTTCGTACGTCAAGAAGTTCCCTTCGGTGATTCGTGCTGTAGAGGAAGTGGTCGATTTGCGCTTTGGTGCGACCATCCGGGGAGGTCCACGTGTATTTGTGGATTTTTCTGTGGGGAAGATTGTACCGCCAACGGTGAGCTCATTCATAGTTGCAAACTCGATGAGTCTCTCACCGTTGTCGTTGGCTACACCGAGGCCATGTTTGCCCATCACTGTTGGGCCAAGCAAAGGGTCAGTTCCGACTCTAGCGTTAAGATCCCCCATTACTATCACGCGGTCTCTGTTAGGGATTGTTGAGATTGCAGCGTGGAGAGAGTCATAAAACGTTTCCTTCACCTGTGTGTCGGCATCTTCGGTGGGGGCGTAGCACTGAAGGACAGTTACCGAGCTATCAGACGTCCGAAAGGTGGCTCGTATCAGTCGTTCTGAGATGGGTTCCCATTTGACAAGGCAGCGGGCTGCCCTCCCCGACATCAATACTGCCACTCCCTGGCGGTGGTATTGCTCCTGGCCTGAATATAAAATTGTGTATCCACCCTCCAATAACCTTTTCCCGGCGCCTTTCCAACGCACCTCACTCAGCCCTAAAACGTCAAGTTTGTAGGTTTGCATGATGCGGGTGGCGTGTAAGTCCTTTCCTGGGGAGCGCATAGTACGCACATTATATGCGCCTATGCGCATTGAGCAGTTATTGGAGAGTATCATGTCCTTTTCCTTGCTGGGTCGTCGAAGAGCAGAACAGGGCGCCCGAGGCTTCTGCGGTGGTGGTATCGTAATCTATTTTTTTTTTAAGAGGACAGGGTGATTAACCCTGCGCCTCCGAGGCCTGAGTCACGAGGGCTCTACAGGTTGGCTCAACCCGGTTTTTCTGTCGGGGATTTCCTTCCCTTAGCCAGAAGACCGGTTTTGAGGCGCCGGATGGTTCGCCTTTCGCCCCCTGCTGTTAGCTACAGCTAAGCTGCATTGCCCGATGGTCGCCGCGGGGAGGCCAGCAGATGGACTTGCTGGGTTCAATATTTCCCATCATTTTCTATGCGCACATCTATTGGCATCGATGCACTCACATGGGAATCACCAACCATGACCACCAAATGATGTTGATGCTTTAATTGATGGCAACAAAAATGAAATATAATAAAATTGGATTTGCAACGCTAAAATCAATTTTGGTGTCCCATCCCAGTGTAGATGCTGTAAGGTATTTTTGTAAATATAATAGCTACAAATCGTCGCACGAATTTAGATATATGCTCTATGCTGAGTAGTTTTTTTTTTTTAAATTTAATATTGTCTTTAAATGTTATATATGTACATATGTATGTATGTAAGTGTATGAATTTTATTAAAATTCATCAAAATTATTAATTATTGTAAATTAAACTCTTAATAAAAAATTAGTGCTAATTGACGCTAAAGTTGAACATTTAAATGCCCTAAAACGCTAAAATAAAACATGAAAATTGGCAAAAATAGATTTACAAAATACTTGTACCTAGAAACGTGTCATAATAAGCATTTTGACAGAATATCTATGTATTTGCTTTTGAATTTCTTGAACAGTGTCAAAGTAAAATCTTAATGTTATCATATTACAATACATTTCTTCGTAGACTCTTTGTACTGAGCACTTTTAACAGTAAAACCAATTAAATACGTTCAATTTTGAATTGGAATATTCAATGTAGAATGCGTTTGATTCAATTGCTCGTATTAATTGAAATTGTATATGAGATGTTTGAAATTATAACCGATATATAAAAGTTTAATGTGTATTCTAAAATAACAGTAATAAATCCGATTCAATAGGTTTTTGATTTGTCAATCAACCGCTTAGTGCAGTACGCATTAGTGGAATAATATTGGATATATAAAAACCGACAGTTGAATTTTTCGGTTTTTGGGTGTAATATTGGAGATAAGGAAGGGCTTGAATATTGCTTTCTTAAACTCATGTAAATATCACTTATAAGGTGTTCACTGTCAATACTTGGTGGAAAGACATTAGAGTAAAAATAATAATACATTTTTAGTACTTTTTTCACATAAAATTTATTTGATCAGGACCGGTTGATTTCAGTTGATAATGCTCACCATGAGGACCACCATGATGATTTATGTGGAAAAAGTACTACAAATGTAATATTATTTTTATCATGTAAATATATACATATTTGTAGATAGATTTTCACAAAATGTAGACATACTGGCTTATTATTTTAGATTTAGAATCAAACCTTTTTTAACAGTGAAATTACAAATTTGTTTCCTGTCTTTTTATCTGGAATAAATGAAGTGTTTTACTGTGCATTTTTTTAAGCTTTTCGAAGTTAACTTTTAGTTTTTAACGGTTGAAAATTGAATTTTAAAAAGCAGCCGTAGAAGAACCAACCAATGAAAATCACTTCAATGTTGTACAACCAATTTTAACTTCATAGAGTGTAAAATTATCCAAACAAGTATAGAATGGGGTCGGATATATCTGACAAGTTCGGGAAATTGCCTGTGAAAGTTTTCCACACGGCATGCCGTCCCGAATGGATTACTCTCAAGTGCACCTTCATGAACCAATCCATTATAATTGCGATAAAGTTTTGACGTTTTATTAAAAATGTTGGGATGCACTTTAGTATTGCAGAATTTTGTAATGAACTGCATAAGTAAATTAAAAGCTTGTTTATAACTTAATATTTTCAAAATGTCTGGCAGAAACTTTATGGGAATTCTATAGAACATTGCAAAACATAACATTGTTTTTTTACAAGTTAAACCTGTCGTGTAAAAGTAGCGATGACATTTTTCGTTTGACGTTTGTGTTTGCCGATTGTATATGGTTCGACACACGCGCCACCCACTAAACGTTTACTGTACTATGTCTTTAACTATTGCGCAAGTGCAACAATAAGTTGTCAAAATTAACGGTATGGCAGCGCATAAAATATGAAAAAAAAAAAAAAAAAAATTTATATAAAAGACCTACTGTAAACTAATTTTACTTTGTCAAAAACCTCCGTGCAAATGCAAGCATAAGTTTGTCAAAGTTTCATTGCAATCGGATGATCGTATGGCAGTGCATAGGGTGCAAACAAACAAATATTGATACTTTCGATGGATTTGGCGGTAACTTTGTGGAAGTTCATTTTAATATTGATTTTTATTTATTAGATCCTTCCATCATAGCTTTTTTTCCATCTGTATATCTTTTAGAAATAAAATCCCTTTAAGTTGATGCCGCTCCTTGACAAACTTTTTTTAATTACCTGTTTTTAGTATGTACATATAATTCACATTGAACGCACCCGTAGCTAAAATTGGAATGCACAAATATTTAAACTAAAAATTCTTCAAAGATAGTACACATTTGTTTGTGTATATTTGTTCATATTTAAGTCGGTCCCTGTGGTCTAGTGGCAAGAGCTTTGTCCTAGCGATCTGGAGACCCGGGTTCAATTCCCGGCAAGGTCAGATTTTTTTCAATTGAAAAAAAAAAGAGATCTTGGGCTGGGTGTATGTTATTTATCGTTGATTTTGTGCACAACTGATTGATTACTTATCTTCGAGTTAATCTCGTACGACTTTCACAGTTAAGAATATTTGGCGCATTGGCGTAAGCTGTAATGCCAAATATTTTTTTTATAAATTAAAAAAAAAAAAAAACATGTTGGTATATCCCGTAATAGCCATAAATTAATCAACTTACCTGAAAAAATTGAGGCCAGCAAAAGTAGTCCCGCCATTGTATCTGTTCAGCTCACATTCACTTATTTGTTAACGTTTATCTTTTAAAATTACACATATCTCACTAAAATATTTACAACCACTGTGAAATTATTATCTGCACAAAAAATATACAAAAATATAATTATTTTCCCACACAGAAACAACACATTGTTTTAACCACTTCAGTAATTTGGCATCATGATTTTTTTTAAATTATAATTGCACAACCTTTTTATGTCTACCGCCTATTTTTGCTTATTTTTCATGATATAATTTCCTTACCACCCACTAGAGACTCCAATTACTGGATATCTCAAGTACTCAAGTATCGAGTAGTCAAATTTAAAAAAAATACTCGAGTAGTTTCAGATGCACCAAAATTTTTGTATATAAAAAGATAATAAGTCATAACGTAAGTTTATTTAATTTCATTAAAACATTTATTTCAATTTGTAAAACATATATTTCGCAAATAATAGAGACTTAAACGTTTCACGCGTAAGATTCAGTTAAACGCATTGATTCAACATTATATATTATATATTTTTTTAAATAAGTAAATTTTTCGAGTATTTTTCGTAATGTACGAGTATTCGATACTCGAATTGGATTCTCTACAACCTACCAACATCGCTATATTTTAATCTAGTATTTAGATGGTTGTAAATATTTCGAGAAGGATTTTTTAGGAGATATGAAGAAACAAGTTTTTATGACCACCAGTTTAGTGACCCGAGTGCGTACACATACTATATTGAAGAAAAAAAACAATAATTCATGAGGACCTTGAGTCTGATGGTGGTAGACTAAATATTGTTTGCCTTCTTCTTTATTTTGTCATGATTGTGAAAGATTTTGGAGTTAAGGCAAAAATCACTCACAGCCCACCACGGAAGCCTTTACCACCCACTATGAGGCGGTACGAAGCAGGTTGACGAGCCGTGCTATACAGTTTATTCAAATATGTTGCTTATATTTCCAATCCAATTTGAAATCCACTCACAAAACCTTTGTATTGCATATTTATTTTACCTACTTTTGCAGAAAATATAACTTTGCAATACTATTTAAATAATTTATTCATTTTCTTCTTTACTGCCAAACATCTGATATATATTAAAAAAGGAAGTAGTGTTACAACATTATTGCAATATTTTTACGACATCAATGTTTTGAAGCGCTTCAGAGAAAGTAGTATCAAGATTGATCGTACTACAAAAATAAAACTTTTACGCTGTGTATGTTAAAAATGATTCACATATCTAGATCTGTGGCATAAAATGTACGTAGCGCAAATATTATTTTATGCTTGGTTTTTAAACCAGTGGGTTAATAAATTGTAAACATATCTTTTTGAAATTGATGGCAATTTTTTTCTTTGATATTAAAATATCAATTTAGAACAATCCAAATAAATATTTTTTTTAATAAAGACTGACATAAAATTCACATATTAATTTAATAGGCTGGTATTTAATATAAATTATGAATAAATTATTTTCTTTATCATGGAAATTTAAATGTTTTACTATTTTTTCAAATTTTCTTACCAATATGCTCGGAAAACCTTTAAGCTACAACTAATTCAAAATGAAAAGTGATCTTCATATAAAATTTAAGAGAATTTCTAAGAATTCAATGTTTAAAAATGTTTTTCAATAGTTTAAAATGATTACCCTCGTAGATTTTTTCAGTAGTTTTAATAAAAGTTATTATTCGATCATTTTCTATATGGTAAGCGGATTTCGTCTAGCAAAAGCATTTACAATTATTATTTAAAGTTCATAAATTTAAATCAGATGTTTATAATTGAAATAAAAGAATATTCCTACTACACAAGTTCTTTCAAAATTCGTTCCTTTTATCTCTACGTATCTAACAATAACTAACGGTAATATTTTTTTAGGAAGTCAGCATAATAGCTAATATAAATTAGAAACCTGTTCATATTCATATTACCTGAATAAAATTATGCTTTGTTTTAAAACATAAAAAGCAATTATACATTGTCTAATCTTTGTCATTTAAATACATTAGTAACAATGATTATTTAAATTAAAAGTTTTCGTGATTTTCATTGGTGGACTATCCCTTTGGGAGTCTCTAGGCGCAATATAATTTTGAAAGCCGTAAAATCGTCGTAAAATCACAAATTCTTCTATTAATGCTGATGTCATACCTCAAAATAGTAATTTTCTTTTCTTTTTGTGTGTGATCGAGAGTATGGCTTGAAAAATTACCAGTTTTCCCCGCTGTTCACTAGAAACAAGTCAGTACCTAGCACACCTGCACACCGTACTTTATGGTTTATGACCCATCGGTTACTCAATATTACTGTTTAAAATATGCATTTTTCGTGGTGACAGCATCATATAATATTCCAAACCAAAAACATGTGCCAAAAATAATTTTTCAAAACATGTGATTTGAGCGATATCAATGTGTGCTTTTTTCGCTTATAGAGTAAGCCGCCGTTGAAGATTGTCAGCTTACTGATACAACTTTTAAAAGCTTAAATTGTTACGCCCGGGGTGCTTCTAAAATTCAATATCAGACTAAAAACTTTAAACTGCCATTTAACAGATGTCTTCTTATTTCTCGAACTAGATAATTATCCTCTTAGTAAACGGTTGAAACTTTTGAGAGAACAAGTGAGAGCAATAGACATACAATGAAAAGTTTCCACAGACTTTGTGAAGTGAAAATTTTGAGAATAATAGAAGGGTGCTAACGTAGTTTATTTATTGTACATTTCTGTCACTTAAAACAAACTCTAAGTCATATTAAAAACAAAAAGTATCATATCGTCTTTTTTGCGATATTTACTAGTAATTTTTGAGGCCCCTAGCTCTCGCGCCTTGCGCTTATTGGGGAATCCACCACTGCATCGATAATAATTATTTAAAAAGCTTTCCTGAACAATAAATCAAAGAATTAATATCCGGTTTTTCCTTCAACCGCCGATTCATATATTAGTTTAACGAAAAACAGTATTATTTTTTTATAAAACATTTAAAAAAAGGACGATTATTGAAAAAAAACAGTTTATTAGCTATTTCAATTTCCGAGTATCAATAAGCCGCCTGTTTGAAACAAGGCTTTATTAGCATAATCAAAGTACACACTTAGGACTGCGAGAAGGGTTATGGCAAGGTTATGTGGTGTTCAATTCTCCCTTATTGGAAATAATAAAGCATATTATATCGCTTCAAACGGAAACTGCCTAAGGGTCTAGCTGGGGTAAACAGGCTGTATGTGCGAAACGAACAAAAGACAGCCTATAAATAAGCATTGTTGGGTATGTAACTCAAGAGCCCTGCAAACCGAGGGAGTAGATTAACGAATCTAAATTTTAAATAAATAAGATTGAGAACGTTTTACAAATCCCTTTGATTTAAAAATAAAAAATATACTTGGAAAGCAGATGGTATTGAAACATTTTTACAGCTTAGTTTAACTTAACTTTAACTGCTTGTTACTCGGTTAACCCAACACTCTTTTTTTGAAGAAAGTAAGGACAAGGCTATGAAAGAACTAGTGTTTGACACCACTGACATCCATAACTTCGAACATAAACTTGTCATTGATTGAAAAATCAATTTATAATCCTGGGTTTTGAGTCTGTGAGAATATATTTATAATAGCGTTGATCTTGGATCTGGCAAAACATTTTATTGCTTACTAAGCAAACTTAAATAAAATATATTGATTGAGTAGGCATTTACTAGGTAGAACTCCATTATAATACGGTAAGAAAAATAACAATGTATTTTAGTTCTACATAAATTTGATATATTTGTTGAAAGCTATTTCGGCTTACGCCTTCGTCAGAACTATGTTTGAAACGTGTATTAGAGATAGCTTATACACCTATGCTAGACAGGGTGCCTCGTACATCCTCTCTTTCTTTTCAAACCATATCATCAATCCAATGAAATTCTTAACAACCAGATTACTTGTAATACTTCACCTCTTCTTAAACCTTTACTAAGCAATAAACTAAAAACAATTTAAAAAATAAAATAGAAGCACCTAAGTCCTTGCAGATTTTAAGTGGTTTCACACGATAAAAATAACCCAAAAATACCCAGATTATAATTCACACCATTACGTTAGAGTTAGACCAATAAATTAAACTTATTTTAATTCTTCCATGGGTGGTATGGTTTGAAAAGAAAGAGAGGATGTACGGGGCACCCTGTCTAGGATAGGTATATATGCTATCTCTAATACACGTTTCAAACATAGTTCTGACGAAGGCGTAAGCCGAAATAGCTATCAACAAATATATAATATTTATGTAGAACTAAAATACATTGTTATTTTTCTTACCGTATTAAATTAAATAAATTCGAATGGGATTATCAATTGGTGTCCTGAATTCTTTTCATTATTATATATTTAAGCTAGTACATATATGGATTAGTTTTAATATGTTAAGTTCCACTTATGGTGGAGAGACATAATTTAAATAAATAAGGCACATTATATAGTAATACTTCCACATATATTCTGATAAATATCAAGACCGGTTTCACTAATCTCAATCTTTGTCAGCTGATAAAATATTCAGTGAAACAAGGTTATTTATAAAATAAAGAGAAACATGCGTCAAAGTAAAGGAAACAATTTATTTCATAAATCTAACAAGAATTGAAAGGTATCCATTCCAAATAGAGTTTAATATGTAATAATATAATATAAAAAGTTGATTATATCTTACAAATGAAATGAAACTTAACAGATTTTTTTATAAATTAAGCCCACATTTAAAGTACATTCCAAAAGCAAAATTTCGAAACCATTCCTGATCTTTAAAGAATATATGTAGATGTAGAACTTTATAATGTGTTTTATTTTCATGTATATGGAGCTCTACTACATATATTCTTACGATGGATTTGGGGATAAGTTTTTGAAAATTCTTTTTAATATAAAATTTAAATTAGCTTTGATTATTACATGTATTGTGTTACTAGCTGTGACACGAATATTAAAATCAATATTGCTTTATTGATAGTTGATAGTAAGTCGCAATATGCTTCTGAAAGAGGCGAAACACGTTTTACAATTAATAACAAAATACGTAGAATATTTATTTTTTTACAAATATTCTATTTCAATCAATGAAAAGTAAGTGTATTATTTTTTTTTATAAATTGATAAGGTTCTAATATTAATGGTAATAATGACAATATTTCTTTTCAGCTACGTTAAAAATGTTCACTTGATTATTGTGCTGTTAGACTAGAAATTTCCTAATCCGTTCCAAGCATACATTTGGTTGAAAGCGGCTCAAATTTGGCATTGACGCTTGTGGTAGATGAACAAGTCTATAATTATTATAACCCTTTTACGCCTCTTCTGTTTCCATCGCACTGAATTTTCTCCGATTAGTTTTAAACTTTGAATTGCATATTTATTAAGAGATATTGGGGTATGATTATTGTCTGCGTAAGACAAGGTCATACTTTTAACTTATTCCGAGTACTTCATTATCCTACGAGATGATATAAGTAGAAATAAATTACCCATATTACAACAGAAATAAAAGATATTAAATTTGATTGTAATTAAATGAAATATTTTCCAAAGAGATACGACAGCAAATTGTTAAATTGGTTAATCATTGGATGAGTGTTTTAATGATGGAAAAGATTAGTTTGTTATTCAATATTTTTTGCGCGATACGATTCTAGAAAGTGGCACGTAACACCAATCACCTAAAAAACCTTACTTTCATATAGTCTGATAAACTGGTTCCAAAAACAAAAATATCTGATAAAAAAGTATCAATAAACAAAATTTGTTATTGAAATTTGCGCAATTTTTGTTTCACATATTAATTTCATTATTGATTATAAAAATGCAATGAGAATCACATAAATATGTATGCATGCATAGCTGTATTCACTTAAAGGAACTAGTCACTGCTGTCACTGTCGGTTTTCATCTTATACTATATAATCGTTTGACATTTCTTCTATAAAAGTAAAACCGAAAAATATCGCGTAGCTACAAGTAAATCACGTAAAATAAATAACGGTGCCGTCCATATAAATCGCGTAAAAAGAGGACTGAGTGTATATTAAAAAATAAGAGCACATTATTGTACTTCTTCAACATCAGATTTATCAGAATCAGGACTGGTTTCACTCATCAAAACGAAACCTCGTGCAAAACCTTGCCCGAACATAATAAATCTGATGTGGAATATGTAAATATAAAAAACGAAATTTAAAAATTAGTAAGAAATTTAATGATTCCTTCTAAATGAGAACTCTTAAATCATAAACGGATATAAATTACGAACGACGGTAATAATATTATTAAAAAGCAATTTTCTGTTTATTAAATCAGTCGCTATTGCCATGATATTTTATGTATTTTTATATTATCATTCATATTGAGAATTTCCAAGAAAAGACAAATGAAAGAAAGAAAGATTATGTTTCCTCAAATAGCCGTAGCCTTCAAAGGGGTACGTTTTTAAGCCTGCTGGTAAATGCCTGCTAATTCTATTCCTAGTTAGCTCGAATATCAGATGTTGATATTTTAAATGAGATATTTGACATAAATAAGATTTGTTTGTCTCTTTGAACTTCTTGTGTGTCTTTCCTTGATTTTATTTCAGTCAATCACTTATATCTTATAATACGGTCAAAAAAAAAACATTTATTTTTACCCTACCGAAAATATTTTGTATATTTGTTGATAGCTATTTCGGTTTACGCCATCTTCCAATAAATCCAATGTGTCAAAATTTATAATTGTGCATCTTGAAAAACAGGACGCACATTAAATTCTCTGTGTAAAATTCAAGGTGTAATAATCATTTTTAAGGGAAGTTTTATATTAATCTCACTTTTCTTTCAGAAATAAGGTGTCGAATGTATGTAACTCTATAATGAGTGACAAAAAAACGGTTTTTTTTCTTATCTCCCATCCGCTTTTATCTACATAGGATATAGTGTGTGGGAAACGACATTTTTTAGTCCATAAGATTAATTTTGAGAGTAAACGTGCATTATAAAAATACATTCGATTATTTCAATTAGTTTTACAACGTGATTTTACTATCTAACTCATCTTTAAAACAATTCACTGATCCCTTTCTAGATAAATCATTAAACTGAAAACGTTTACTATACAATTGACAGCACGGAGAATCGATTTCTGACTCACGGCGTGAATTAATTGTTAAATGCGCATTGTTCAATGTGGTAAGTGATGAGCCTTGACGTATTTTGATAAGCTTTAATTATTTAAGGGTGCGGAGGAGGCAGGATTCATCACTTCCTTGTAGCTTTCACATGCTTCTCACTAAAAGCGTTGTATAAACCCATTAAATGCCGCTAAGTATAAGAACGGTCGTACACCTAGGACCGCGATTTTCTTTGATGGTGAATTTTGGTAATACAAAGAAGCTCTTTTTAAAATTGATATAAAATTGGTTATAATACAAAATATGTCATGTTTAAGTACAGGACTGTGAGTCTGAGAGACTATTGAAATCGTTGACCTTGTCTAGTATTAGTGGGTGTAAGTGGACCGTATATATATACGCACATTCTATGGTTGTTACTGTGCTCACGGAATTTTAGACCGTATATATACGTTTCTGGTATAAAACTGGTTAAAAATACAATGAATGTGGAACGCTTTATATGCAAGGTAATCCGTTCACTTTAATATCCGAAGATACCGAAAAGCACAATCCACAACCCTGGACGCTAATGACAAAACGTATTCAAGCAATTCAAATTTGATATTGAAATCCCACCGAAAACCTTCAATCAAAATCTTTTAATATAATTTCAGTTTTTTACTAGAATTATTTATGATATTTTTAGAAAAATTGTTAATTCTACTATCCGCTTTATGCCATGTACCTGAAAATATTACCTATACTATTCTTATAAAAAGTTAACGAGACCTAACGATAAATTTGTTTGGTTTCTTATGTGAAGTATATGAAACATATTTACAGAAATCGTTTAATTGTATAAATTTGTCAACTCTCTCTAAGTGTGTCTAAGTGTCTCTCTCCGTGTCTTAGGTAAGCGACGCGAACCGGCAAGCGAATTTAGGCGAATCCAGTCAATTTAAAACGTAGTTGATCAAAGGTCGTATGTGCCATCGCTCGGCCAGACGCAATTAACGCTCTGGTGAGCTTGGACCGTTTCATATTTTCAAGCGATTCGCGGGCGCCATGAGTGCGCACTTGAGGCGACTTGCGACATATGCCGTCCTGACCGGATCGCTTTGCTCACATATGACACTTGCATGGGCGAGGACCGTTTGATATTTTAAAACTCTGCCGCATTCAAAGCTGCGCCGGATCGCCTTGCGTAGATTCGCCCAGCTAAGACGACCCGTAACAGATAGCAATGAATAAAATAATGCGGCGAGAAGTAGGCTAGAAACAATCTCTTCGCTCTTTCTACACTCAAAATTTTCCGGGATTTGTGTGGGAGTCTTTGAAACGTTACATACATCCGTATATAATAATAAGCACACGCTCAAAATTTATATTTATAAATAAACAAGCTTTCCAAATTTACTAAAAGTTTTCAATTATTGAACCTACATAACAAATACTTTACTCAACTGCCATTTAAAATTTTTATGAATTAACATCGTTTTTTACGGTGCTCATTAAAGTGATATTGACATACGAGGGAAAAACTAGTAAAACATGCAGATTTTAATAGAAGCGGCATTTTTAATTAGTCGTTACTTTATTTTAAAAAGGTTCTTATTGTCAGTTTTGCCTTAAATGACTTCTTGATCAAAAAAGCTTGTATTTTCCGCATTCTATCATATATATGTATATGATTTTCAGAATTATCTACGGTTGAATAACGGAGCTAGCAGAATTCCATAGTTTCATTTCATCTACACACTTTTTTCACTAAATTTATTTGAATAAGTTCCAAGATTGTCATCATAATTTCCATCATTAGATCTTTTATTTCTCAGCAAAAGTTGTAAAAAATATGCTTAAAATAAGTAATTTGAAACATTTTTACTTGCTCATTGTTACAAGTGAATTTTACTCATTTGAAACTTCAAACGCTCATATCTCAAAACATTGTCAAAAGGGGTTAAAACCTTTTCAAAGTTGTAGTGTAAGCTTTTACTGCAATTATGCTTGAACGATTACACGAGTTTATTTAATGATCCAAAGCAAATGGTTGTTTAATTGCTAGTTCGTATTATTCATGAAATGAAAAAGCTTAAGTATTCATAATCTATAGATATTCGTTGACACGTTTATGATGCTTTTTGGTGGTAACAATTCCCTGCGTGAAATTTACGCGAAGAACCAAATCTTTTTTAATAAAAGTGACGACTTAAGTGCTGCATTCTCTTAACCCTTGAAAAACGGTCCTTGGAAAATACCCTAGTGTTTTGGCTCTATTGGCAAAGATTGTATTAAAAAAATGCAATATTTTACTTGAGCGTATCTTTATACATCGTTCTAAAATAAAATAAATATAAAAATCGATAATTTTCCTATAATTATTCATATTTTAAGTCACGCATGAATGAGAAAACCTGCTCGTGCTCATGTTTATTACAGACAGGTGATATCAAAACTGTGAACGCGATTATCTACACCGTTTAATGTAAAAGGCATCCATTTGATTTGTACCGTACGTCGAAAGAGGCGATTTTGAGATAAGACAACGTTATCTTATCGTGTATGCGCAGTGAAGTTTTAATCCTGGCAATTGGTAGCGACGGTATAAATGGTTTTCGGCCAATAATAATCCGACTTATTTTATCTTTAATTCAATTGCGTCGAAACTACTCGATCAAAATCATATTTGTTTACTGGGAAAGATGTAAAAAGCAATTATTTAAGAATACACATTGAAAAACTAATATTAAGATAAAGTAGCAGTGGTGGTTGACTGCTTCACCCTCAGGCTAGCAAGAGTTAATTAAAAACGTAAACGCAATTACCACATACACCTCTTGAAAGCTTACATATTTTTCAAGACCTAGGAATATTTTGAATTTTTAGAATAAAATAAGGAAAAGAGATACTATGTTAAAACAAATTTGAAACTAGGTTGCTGGTATTATTCGACCTATAAAAACACTTTTGACACATTTAGGTTGGTTTATTTTTACATTTCAAGCGTCAAAACGTTGCCAAAAATGGTTTGCTTGTTATTTTCCAATGTGAATGATAAGCGACATAGTTAGAATACTTTTTGTTGTTTTTTTCAGATGAACACATCCCTCGGTCCGCAATATCGCTTTTCAAATGTGCCCCTATTGGTTACCACTGATAATCTCCGAATGGCCATATTCAAATCATGATTTTTTAAAGTTGTTTTTATCACTTTTTGGCTTTACACTGTCAAAACTTGGTGGAATGGCATTATAATAAAAATAATAAACCATTTTTTGTAGATACTTATTCCACATTAGATTTATGAAGATACGGGTTTCAGTCATCGCGGGCATTATCAAATGATGATTAATGTATCTAAAGAAAGCTGTTTAACTATTTGTCCTTTTTTTACTTCATCCAATTGACGAGTTCTAGTTTAACTTCTTCAGTTAAACTCTTATTTTTAATATTTCTCAGCAATAAGTTTTTATGTACTCCTATTAGAGGTCTGCACGGGCTCGGGTTTGGCCCGCGGGCCGGATCGGGCCGGATAACGAGGGTTTTGATTCGGGCCCGGGTTGGGCTCGGGCCCAGGCACACAAAAAATATAACAAAAATTAGGCTATTTCCGAATGAGCTCACCATTATCGTAAATCTAAATTTAATACTATAATAAACTTCACGTACTCGTTACAGTCATCTTTTCGACGCCTTGTTCGTTATTTAAAAACCTTATTTTCCCTTATGAACACATACATTCGATAGAACAACACGCATTGTTCTCGGTTTATTGACTGCTTACACCACTATATTATTTTTAAATGGATAGTCTTCTGTTGAGGAGTTTGTACAATACGCATAATAAATTTCATAATATGATCCCGAATTTTGTATTTGTTAAATGTATTTTGAAAAACTGCACACACGATAATTGGTGAGTCAATTTTAATTATTTTTTATTTTTATTAGAATTTTCGAAAATAAATCGGGTTTTTTTCGGGCAAGGATGAAAAATGTCGTACTCGGGTCGGGTTCGGGTAAGATTTTGGAAATGAGCCTCGGGCTCGGGCCAGGCCGGGTTGGAGGTTTTCGGGCTCGAGCCGGGTAAAATTTCAAAACTTCGGCCCGTGCAGACCTCCAACTCCTATTAATGACTTGGCTAAGATCCAGAATTTTCTTTTTAAATCCTAGATATCCTAGATATGACGAGGCTGGCTCGACATCGCATAAGTAATGCGCAACTCCTATGCCGAGTCCTGCTTAGCATTGTAAAATTTTCAAATATCCTTATTACAAAAACCGTATATGTATATTGAATTCTGTGCCTTAGTTAAAGTTTGTAACATGTCATAATGTAACATAATTTTCGCTATTTCGTTTATCCGTGCTAATAAATACGTAAACGCTGTTATATCAATCAATTTCTCAAATCCATTAAGTAGTTGCTGGAAGGAAACCAAATATATATTGAGGAGTGCAAACGGTTATGATCAGGACCGGTTTCGCTGATCGAGAGCATTATCAACTGTTGATATTTGTATCTAAAGAAAACCTGTTTAAGTTTGTATGTGCTCTTATTAACGAATTGCCGAAGTCATCTCGCAATTGCCTATCATCAGTTGAAAATGCTCGCCATGAGCGAAACCGGTCCTAATTCAATAAAATTTATCAGGAATAAGTACGAAAAATGTTTTATTATTTTTTTTATAATTGCCTAAGACCTATAATTTGTCTTTTAACTATTCTAACAACTTATTTTATCGCCAAAGTAATATCGCAACCAAATTACAGTGGCTGTTCATTTATTATTATTAACAGCTAAACTTCCTCCCGTCTGCCACTCGCTTATTATCATGAATTACCAACAGATATGCTGTGTCTTTCTACACAATTAACCATCTCATTTTGGGTTGCCTTACCCTCCGTTTTCCACACTGCTTATCGAATGGAAGCCTCTCAGGAAACAATTTAACTTCCACCATTGAAACATAACTTGCTAAAGAGCTTTTAGTTCATGTATGATATTGTCTCATGTTATGATATTAGGTATAAACATATAATCAAGTCATGTACAAGTCACCTTCATTAGTATACTTCATAAATTCTTCATCAAGATACAGATTAGTTGTAGTAACACAAACACTTTCTTTCTTTGAGTGACATTGCGACACTTGCGGCTAGTATTTAATAAATGTCTTTTTACAGACTAATTTCTCAATGATGATTCAAAAAATGAAATATTTCCTATGCATTGTTTTGTACATCAAACAATGCTAGTAATCACTGTTATTAAATACTTGAAAGATGTGGAATTAACAGTGTCAAAGGTATTGAATGCAGTTAATGCCACTAGTAAATTGTCTAACATGTTTAGAACTGATGTTCTGATGAACTGAACAAAACCGACTTAAAATAAACAGGTGCGGCCAAGAGACATGTTTGTAGGGCCGCTGATCTTTACAGTGGGGCTTCAGTCAAATTTAACGTGAGAACCACCAATCTTGATCATTACAGACGAAAGATTTAGCATAAGATAAAACTTTGTAATTTGTTCAGTACAATAACTCATTAAAGCCGTACGTGTTCATAGTTTTAAAATGATTCCATCCTCATCGAACACCATTTAAAAATGAAAAATAAAATACCCACGACCCAAATATAATAACATTGCGGTTAAACTAAGAAGAAAGAAAAAAAATATTCAAAAACATTGAAAAATCAATTGAAAGTTTTATTATAAATTGGTTTTTTCTGAATAATTAAAACAAAATATCTCAGTAAGACAGAAATTGTGGTAAAAAAAAGTTTCGAAATTGATTTGTTTTAAAAACCGTTGAAACCATCTGCGGAGGTTGTTTTAAAAGACCGCAGTCGGAGAATTTTATAAGCTAATATTTTTTAATGTAACTTTAGTTAAATAAATTACTTTTATGATAATTGTAATTTATTTGAGAGAAACTAAGATTTCTTCTGGAAAGTATACTTGTAAACAATTAAATATAAATTATCACATGACACCATTTTGTGATTAAATTTGTCTCACTGTGGCCTCAAATAAATGTTCGTATCTGTGCTAATGGCTCAAGGCAAATAATAATATATGTAGAAACACTTCAAAGGTTCCTCATCTAACATTTTGCTTGGAGGGTGTCGGAATATATTCATTAACATGTGTATGGGAGGGGCGGAGTAAAATTGGCAGAACCAGTAAGATTAAATTTATATTTGTTTTTTTGAAATTCAAAAAAAAATAATTGGAATTACAGCTAATATGAAAGTCATACGACATAAACTCGATGAAAAACTTATTTCACCAAATATAAACAGAACCTTCATACATAAAAAAATAAAACTATATTTTAAATCTATCTTCTAAGCCACGGGTTCCCAACCCATGGGTCACGATGGGTTTTTTGTGGGGTCTCTAAATCTATATTCAGCTAAAAAAATATTCACTTAAGTGCATTTTTGTTGTTTATTTTTAATTACTTACGTTATAAAAGCTTTTTTCAATTGCATCGGGGTCGCTGGTCACATGGCTATTATAAAAAGGTGTCGACACCCAAAAAGGGTTGGGTACTTATGTTCTAAACCAATGGTTCCTAACCTTGTTGAAGTCACGTTGTACTAAATTAAAATTTTTTGAATTTTGTACTTTTCCATGAGTTTTGTCGCTAACGACCCGGGTTTCGCCTTTCGGCATCTTCAGGCATTCCAAGTGCACGGATGTACTTGAACTGACAAGAGAACTTGACTGTCAGTTCAAGTACATCCGTGCACTTGGAATGCCTGAAGATGCCGAAAGGCGAAACCCGGGTCGTTAGCGACAAAACTCATGGAAAAGTACAAAATTCAAAAATTTCTAATTTGATATTGAAATTCCATCAAGCACCCTCAGTCGAAATACTTAATTTTATCACGTTGTACTTTTGATCATAAGAAAAATTGCGGTGCACAAAAATCAAACGGTCAGAAAACAAAGAACAATATGCAGACATCAGGCAAAGGTCTCTGTTATCTAGTGGCAAGACCTTTGCACTGGCTATCAGGTGGGTAGGATTAAATTCCAATGCGCCAAATACTGTAAATATTAAAATCATGTCATCACGAGAGAAAATCGATGAGAAATTGTATGAATCAGCCGAGAAACACTCAACGATAAATGGCATACAACCATGTCCAAGATGTCTTTTTCGATTGAACAAAATTACCTTGCAGGGATTTCAACTGAGGCTTGTCTGTTCGCTAGGGAAAATCACATGCCACTAGATCACAAGGACTAATTTAATATTCCCTCCCACGTAAGAGTGAAATCTAAAAAAAATTGGACGTTGCGAGAGTGAATAGTAAACCGCTAGTCCTGTTCTAGTCCTATCCGTTCTATCCCCATTCTCCTCAAAAAAGAGAGTTTGATCAAGTTAGTAAGAAGCAGCTGTAGCAGATTTTATTTTTGTCTATATACTATACATTAGTAGTCCACCATATGTTCCACATTGTGGGAGGATATGGTTTGAAAACATATTATACATTGTAATATTGTCTAAGGTGAAAAGGTTTTTGATTAACACCGAAACTATATTGTCTATTTCAGAAAACAGAAAATATTTCATTTAAGACTATTTTTACCGGAATTTGGGCAGCAAAAAAATTGGTCCGTCGTTTCATATTATACGACAGATTATCAAAAAAACGGTGTGGTATATGTATTACCAAAATGGATATAATTCAGTTAAGAATGTAATATTTTTTTATAAAAAACTATCAATATTATTTCATCCTCAGCATATAAAGTGTCTACGATTTATTTCAGGATATAAATTTACTTAATCTCTTCGATGCCGCGGCCGTGTTTACACGCCAAAAAAATCCGTGCTCGTAGGACCGGCCATACAAAATGCACGTGTTTACACGCAGTACTTGAGACGAGTTTAAAGGCCACGAGCAACGTTTATAAAATTTTTTAAATATCGTGATGCAATACTTGAACTTTAAATATATTGTATGTTTATCTATAGTATATCGATTGTAAATAGAGCTGTTTCGTTGTGTTGAAATGTATCGCTAGCAGGGTATGCGTAGAATCTTGTTTTGATGCATACCACTGAGTGGAAGACTATTAGTTTGCTTTAAAAATTTTGAAAGTATGTTTTATTTACATTTATTATGAATCAGTTCCGATTTAAAGTCACGTTCACGTATATTCTGTGTGAGTTTTGTGACTACCATGAAGTTTTGTGAAACGTTTGTTGGTTTGATTTTTGAATAAATTATGGCGTAAATAACAAAAATGGTAAGTGTTTGTGATGTACTATTAAAATATGTACAAGAAATATATATTTATAAGGTTTTATGTTTTGAAAGAAATCACGGCCCTCCGTGCACGGCCATACTAATCCTAGTCGGCACCTTACATGTTAAGGGTATTTTTTTTCTTGCGACAGATCAAACAAACGACGCATTGAAAATGCGGACAAACCACTATCTGGGAAAGCTACGCCGACCGGAAATAGTAATTGCAAGGCGACCTAAAAGTGATTGGAAAACAAAATAGGCGCTACAGCCTTTTCCGCAGTGATTATCGCGTGAAACCCTTATAACATAAAAAGGGAAATGTCAAATGGCATTGTTTGGCTATAAGGTGTCTTGTTTGGCTTGAGATACAGTTCAATGGAGAAAAAGAAACCTATTTAATTGAACGATTTCTAAAGCTTTGTAAAAAGTTAAAACGTACA
Organism: Himalopsyche kuldschensis; assembly: GCA_028554975.1. NCBI lineage: Eukaryota > Metazoa > Arthropoda > Insecta > Trichoptera > Rhyacophilidae > Himalopsyche > Himalopsyche kuldschensis. Next base: position 17,667,397 of record JAHFWI010000010.1, on the reverse strand, counting down.
CACTCTCACAATTTGTTATCGTCTTTTACTGATTTGATATGGGAAGCACTATGTAAAAGATAAATTCATTCATCATTCGACATAGGTACTGGAATATTTTCCGAAATACTTATTGGTAAAAAATAGTCTTCTTCTACAGTTCAATAGCCTAGGCCAGGGGTCGGCAGTTTGTTAAGTGAGAAGAGCTAAATTGTCATGGTAACAAGATGACAAAGGTACAAGAGAGCCGCATATATGTAATATACATATGGATATATAGGATATGGATTTCAGGGTGGAAAAGATTGAGATGTTTTATTTACAAATTTTAATTAGAACGGTGTCTGTGCGTCACTTTTGATAGCTTTGTTATGTCTGGGTAATAGTTATTTATTTTTAATTGAAAATACGGTTGTAAATTTTCATCCGCTATGCTGCATTTTTATTTATTTTATATTTGGTTCATAGTTGAGAATGTTTGTTTGCATTTATATGTAGAGCCAAAGATTGTGAGAATATAAACACTCGTTTATTCGGTGGCTCTATCTCATAATCGTATAAGTTATTAGACTGCTTGATTTGAGGTGCAATTGGAGCCTATGTCCGAAAAGCCGCAAACGTCTATACAAAGAGCCGCATGTGGGTCGCGAGCCGCTCACACCGACCCCTAGCCTAAGCAACAATGCCATTGGAATTATGTGCGCCTCTATTGCGTGGCTAATTGGTAAAATTTCCTAATGAAAACTTTATAAATCTATTTTTCGATCAATGTATTGACACAAATCCAAAACCATTTATATCAGCAATGTGTGTATTCTTTTTTAACCATGCCCGCTTCTAATGCAGTTTATCTCAGCAGAAGGTTTTCTACGAGAGAAACATTTTACTCCGCTTAGAAGAGAATAAGGATAGTGTTGGTGATTTTAATGCTATATGAACAGATAATATAATCAAGTAACCTTGCCTTCTTAAAACGCTTTCTAACAAATAGTCTATTTTTCTATATATTGTGATAATACGGTATAAAATGTTTGGATGTTACATCTCAAATGTGTTTCCTGTTATGTTATCCGTTCAGTTCATTATAGTAGAATACAAAAAATCTCACATAAAGTTTCATAGTACTGGCATAATAGTTATTTTATTTCTTAAATCTATTCAGACAATGAATTGACTATCCTTGAAAACATGTTAAACATATTTTTGCTTTTACTGTATAAAGCAATTACTTTAAATAAGCGGCTATGAAGTTAAAATTGTTTCTTTTTTGCTTCTTCGTGTTTTTATTGTGGGAAATTCAATCTGTTTCTTATAGTTGTATTTTGTAATAGTGTACACATTTAATTTGAATACTTTTATGTTATTTATTTTCTGTATACGCTAAAACAAGCTGAGTAAGAGCGGTCTTTTTTCTTTAACACTTCCTTCCCGGTGGGTGAGACTTAGATCTTAATATTACTGATAAAATATGTAAACTTTTGGTATTCTTTAATCATTGTTTTTTACACCTTTCGCAGAAAACAAAACATGATTTTTATCGACTAGCTGCGTCTCAATTAAATTAAAAATCATATGCCTCAATGTTGGCCTTGGTTAAGATCAAGTCAGCGTGCTCTACTGGGCCCGTATGAGGACGGACCACAGCAAACAGTTAAAATAAGTGCCTAAGCAAGTCAGATTGTCATTTTTTCTTGATTTTTTTCATTTTCTTTAAAACCATTAGGCATGGTTAAAATTTCAGTCTCTATAGCAGGCCAAGTAAATAAGAAGTAAATTTTTTCTTTTCTTGGTCGCACAGCGTTGTGGGAGGAGGTCGTGAAAAATTTATCCACGCGCATAACGGGAGGTGGTGTGACAAAAAAAGCCAAAATGCTACGAATATAATAATTCATGAAAACAAAAGATGAAGAAGAGCTACTTCAATACTTTCAATGTATTAATTTAAGATGGAACTTAGATTTTTTATAAATAAATAAAAATATTAACAGAAAAGAAGTATTATTAAATAATATCCTTAATAAGCCAGGTTGCTCGTCACTTTTTACTTTATTTCTAATGATGGGATTAACCCTTCCCAATCATTAATTTATATTTTGTAATGCTAACGTCATTAGAAGTATAATTATTTGTTTGCTTTGCTTTGATTGTATAACCCCCTACTTACTTCCCGTAAAAAGGAAAACTCCCAAACTCCATTTTTATAAGAAGTTAAGTTTATCATTTTAAAATATTAAAATCAATCTTCCTTTATTACTGAAGCAAACTTTGCGATAGTAATTCTGAAGATTCGTCTGAAATAGTCGAAACCCGTCTCACAATAAGTAATGCAATACGTGGAATAATCAAAGTTATTTTAATCTTTTTATTAGAGCTACATCAATTATTCAATCGGTAATGTCTGATGTTTATTATGAAACAAGAATATGAAGTTTCAGTATTTGTTTATCAAGGAAACATCATTCTATGAAGTGGGTCAATATTATTTTTAAAATTATCATTTTTCGACGTCCCAAAATATAGGTTACCTTGAATAATAATCCTTGGCCAAGTAAACTTCAGGATGAAAGGAAAGGGTACCAGGCAATCTCCTTCTCAGTAATATATTATAATACATGGATTGAATGCCCCTTTACCCTTTTACATTTTCCTTATTCATTTCTGGCAATAAAAACCTTAAAATCTTTCAGCTTGAAAAATATTCTATGGAATGCTTTGAATTATTTATCATGTCATATGATATTGTACCTGGGTGAATTTTCCTGACAAAAATGAGAAAATCGATCATTTCTTTTGTGTGAATTTTTGTGCCATGCAATTTTTTGATTTACGCAGTACAAGTTTTTTAATGGCAACTATTTATTTTGTCAATATCTAATTCGATAAAATGTCAGTAAATATGAAAGATAGTCTGTAATAATTACATAAAACGGTCAGTTAATAATTACTTTGGTCAATAAATTATTGGAAAGTTTTCAGTCATTTTTTGTAAAAGGCTTAGTAGATATATATATACGGACTATAATCAGTAGTGGAAGGACGATTTGGTGAATTCAGGTTTGATTTTAGTTTAAATCAAACATTTAAAAAAAAAGACTTCTTCAAAAGAAAGAAATTTTATAAGCTATCAAACTAAGACTAGCGATTTATTTTAAATGACTGACCATGTAATTCAAATACTTTCCGTTTTTGATAAATAACTGACCGTTTCATTTAATAACTGAGCCCTTGCTCGGAAGAATTTTGTATCGTATATAATAGTGAATTAAACAGTGTTGGGTAATCTTGAAAAAAGAATCGATCACCCCAAAGGAGAAATCTCTAGAATATTGTATGTTGTGAATAAAGCTGATTTATTACGGTTCACCTGATACAGCACAACGCATATCCCAAGAGTCAACTTTGTAACGCAGATGGCTATATTCCTTATTATGACAAAAATATTTAACGAAACCGAAAATAAAATTATCGATCGGTATCTCAAAGACATTATTTAAGAAAGCTTATATTCAAATGTTGATAACTATTATCATAAATCATTGTAATCTGATAATCATAACATCACTTTAATCACTTGTCGTAGTGACCTTGGGGCTTTAAAAGGTTAAACGTTGTACGACCACTGCTAAAATTTTAATGTACAGCTCGTTGCATGTTATCTTTTTGGTAAATTTAAGTACTTTGCATATGTAAAATACTTCCTTCTCATTTGTGATGCTGTTACCTAAGCCCACTTTCTCACCCTAATAAGATTCTGTTACTCTTCAAAGAAATTTTTCCGCGAGAAATTCAAGACATTCGCCAAAGAATAATCTGTCAGCTCCTGTTTACAAAACAGTTTCAAAGGATTTTACGGAAAACATTTTTAATCAATTTTAAAACATTCAAAGAAAACGTTTTGGTATATTAACCCTCGGAAGACTGTCCCTGAAAAATAACGTGTGATCCGAATGGGGGGTTAAAAATATACCAGTGTTATGGTTTTATGGGCATACATTTCATTAAAAAAATATTATTTTTTGTGCATTAACGTATCTTTTTACATCGTTCTAAAATATATATATATAAATCGATAGTTTTTCTATAATTATTCATATTTTAAGTCGCACATGAACAGACAAGCAGTTTGTGTTCATGACAGACTAGCGCAATCAAAACTGTAAGCGTCAGCGCATATCTACATACGTCTTTTAATTTAAAATGCATCCATTTGATTTGAAACGTACGTTTAAATGAAGTGCGTTTGGGATAAAATAACGTTATCGCGTATGGGCAGTGAAGTTTATAGCCCTGGCAGTCTGTAGCGACGATATAAATGGTTTTTGGCAAATAATAATTTGATTTATTTTCTTTTCTATTCAATTGCGACGAAACTAGTCGATAGAAATCATATTTTTTTACAGCAAAGGGTGTAAAAACAATAATTTAGGAATACCAAAAGTTGACACATAGATCGATATTTAAGTGGCAGTGGTGGAAAACTGTCTTACCCACCGGAAATGCAATGTTAACAAAACGTTGTTCTTTTACTTGCACCAAGAATTTGTTCGTTTCGGCGAAATCCTTCTAATATTTCGTTTGATGTAAAAAAAAAATGTACTGAACTAAACGCCAGGGTTTCATTTTATCATTTAATTTATTTTAAATTTGCTTTTCGACAATTTTATGAACTAGGTGCATTTCAAACAAGGTATATATTATAATTATGTCAGCATGGATTGCTATTTTAAATTATTTTAAATCAACTTTCGATGAGAATATTCCCAACAAGACAATTATGGGTAATAGCTAGGCTCACCATATTTCAGACATTGGTCCGGTTAGAGACTCCAATCTGATTTATTATGTCGAAAGATTATCTCAAAAACTCGATACTCGAATCGAAGTACTCATACATACTATTTAAGCCGGGGGTTACCAACCCCGTGCCCGCGGGCGCCATGGCGCCCACGTGCTAGTTTGTATCCGTCCGCTCCCATTCGACCGCGACTACAATTTTTCATTTCAATTTTCATATATTTTATTATATTTGAATAAGTTTCTAAAATATTTTCAAAAATAATTAAATATTTACGTAATTCGAACTCATTTGTCTGCATAAATCGATATAGATCACTGCTAGAGTAACCCAATAGTAGAGTAGAGCCAATGGTCTCCTTTTTATCAATCCTTTTACTTGCCAAATGAATATAATGGAAATATCTGCATATATTACAGAGCTTGTTCAAGTCAGAAGAACTGGAGTTAGAGATTTTGGACCGCCAAAGTTATATTATGTTAAAATCCTTGATGTCAGATGAGGACTTTTGGAATTCAGTGGACGGAAAAAAGATTCCATTTTTTTAAAAAAGCGACATATAAGATTAAATCATTTTTTTATACTTTCGATGGTTTCGACGGTAACTTTGTGGAAGTTCATTTTAATATATTTTTTTTTATAAAAATCATTTTTTGGTTCCACATACCTTTGTGAATCATTATTTTCAACAATGAATTTAATAAAATCAAAATATAGATCTCGACTCACCGATGAACATCTTTATGATTGCTTGTTAACAGGAACGTCATCATACTCCCCTAATTATGAGGCACTGGCCAATAAAATGCAATACCAAAGATCACACTGACTTATATTTATTTTATATAATATTAACAATAATTTAAAAAATATTTTGTGTATTATTTATTACCAATTTTTCACATATTTTTTCAAAGCAAAATTTGCTTTGAAAAAATATGTGGTGCCCGCGCCCAACCGATATTTTAAAATGTGCTCTAAGGTACAAAAAGGTTGGTAACCATTGATTTAAGCCATCAATATGGACTCTTCGCGGAGCTTATCACAACATACATATGTTTTTTTCTACGAAAACTACTGATTGTTTCTCAGTTTCATTAACCTCTCTTCTTTGTAGAGAGTACTGATTGAAAGGATATGAGAACAGGACTAGTGGTTAGCTAATCATTTTCACTACACACCGCTTTTTTAAATTGGAAGGGTAAGAAAGAATTTTTAACAACACAAACACCTATGCCATCTAATCGTATCAATAAATAACTGAAAAAATATACTCGTACAGGGACTCGAGCCCGGGAGTTTTGTCTCGAAACCGACGACGTTGACCACTGCACTGGACCCGAAATATATTCTACTGATGTAAAAATTTTAACTACTTTCCAACCTTTAAACGATAATTAATAATGTTTAAAAATAGAAAAAAGTGTCATCCTTAGGTTAACCTTTATTCTACTAATTTAATAATTCAAAAAAATTTTCCTGTTTCACCTATTCATGCTAGAGTATTATATCCCACATCAAAACCGTCAATCAAAAAATATGTTTAGCCCATTATATTGTTTTTCAAAATCAAAATTATAAGTGCTGCCTGTCATTGACAGTTAAAAGAGGTCTGAACATGTCAATGTCAATTTTTTTTAAATTCAGTATCTCAGATCTTGAATATGGATTTTTGACAGATTTTATCCTAAAGCGCGAGTTCAAAATTCACTATGAGTTTATCAATAGTCAACTTGTCATGTATTCAGTACACTTTTATACTCAAAACCTAAATTTTATTTCAAATATCATTTTAAAAAATATGTAGTGATTTCATGTTGTAATTTATTAGCCGAGTGTCAATGAAAATTGACTATTTAGGGAATGTATAAGTTTATTTATGCAATTATTAGCTTAAGACTTGCTATAGTAATTTATTTGTTCACAAGTCGTTACCTTGTTTTGAAAACAGAGAGATACGATAGAGAAATGAGAGATAAAATGACCTTTTGGTCGGAAAAGCTTGTATCTATCACATATATGAATTTCAGAATTATCTATGGTCGAATAACGGAGTAAGCAGAATTCCGGAGTTGCACTGCATCTGCACACTTTTTTTACTAAATATATTTGACAAAGTTCTTAGATTGTCATCATTATTTCCATCATAAGATCTTTAAGATCATTATTTCTCAGCAAGATTTGCGAAAAAAAATGCTTAAAATAAGTAATTTGAAATATTTTTACTTGCTCATTGTTACAAGTGAATTTTAATCAACCGAAACTTCAAACGCTTATACCTCAAAACAGTGTCAAGATCAGTTAGAACCTTTTCAAATAAAGGTGTAGAAGTCACAAATATGTATGTAATTATAAATAAATCATTATGTATCTTATAAATTCTTTGTTCATTTTACTGTAATCCATTGTTATAAATCGTTGGATTTTATTATTTACAAACACAATGAAAATGTTTCATACCTCTACTGTATTTGCATGTCATATTTAGACAGTGAACGGTATATTAAGCGATATCAAATAAAGGCTTTCAAGTATAAGGAATGTAATATATATATGTATATTATTATATAGTATCTTTGTTGAAAAAAGCTCTTAGGTTCTGCACTCCATCAAGCGATCATTTTATTTTAGCAGTAGGAAAAATGATTTTCCTTCGCGGATAAAATAAATGAGACAATTCATATCTGAGCTCTGTTGCGAGTTCAAAGAACGAATTTTCACGAGTGAAGTTTTGATGGTTTGCCAATAGAATTATTACAGTTTTTCATGATATAGAAATTCTTTACATAAGGAAAATAATATATTTCAGTGAACACTGATTTTACATTATGTGAACGTTTTCGTATTTCGAATTTCTAACATTTCCACGAATAATTATCTACGTTACTTTGGACATTTTGATAAAATCAAATAACACTATTTTCCATTTTGACAGATGCATACATATATAACATATCAATTTTTCTTGAAGGTTTTTTGCCATATCAAGACAATAAATATACCAACACAGAGGCAATTTAATATAAATCACTGTTTTAGGTTTTCTAGAACTTCTAAAATGTGAACAAATTCGTTAATGGTTGCAAGTAGAGATTCCAATTATTCGACATCTAAACTACTGGAGTATTGAGTAGTACAAATTCAAAATACTAGAGTACTCAATGTACTAATGTGAGCAAAAGAAACCAAAGCAAACGTCACTAAAAAAAAATTCTCGCATAGCATAATCAACGGCAAAACCATTAAAAATATATACTACCTGATTGTAAAATCCACGCGTAAGACACTGTTAAGCGCAACGGTTAAACATTGTATATTTATTTTTTAAATTAGTAAATACAATTTGGAATTAAATCTTCATTTATAAACTACGAGTATTACTCGAGTATCTTGTATTTGATACTCGAATTGGACATTGGAAAACATCGACAAACATCATTTGAAATCGAATCTGCTGCACTCTGTACTAGATTGAATTCAACGTGTTGATGGAAAGTATTTATTACTCTTTTCTAGTCGATTCGAATGTTTATAATTGATTGATTCTAATTTCACACACTTCTATATAATATAATTAAATATGTGTAATAATTTATAATTCTCTGCTTACCACTCCCAAACCAACACTTCCAACAAAATATCCAAACATACCCAAATAATCATTTGTGAAAAAAAATATTCCGCATTAAAACTCAACACTAAAAAAATTAGTTAGGTTCTAGTAGTGTAAGGAGGGATCGGAAAACATAATAAAGCTTTATTGATTGAGTTGGCATTTACTTTGTAAAACTCCATTTTATTACGGTTAGAAAAATAGCTAAATATTGATTTGTCACATTCAATAACCTATTATTACCATATAAAATTAAGATGGTGGAACAGAGAAAAATATGTATTGTGTATCTTGTCTAAACGGTATATATGTTACAGTGAAACTGTATTCTCAGTGAAAATATATTCTTCTCCAAGCTGCCATTGAAATTAAATTTGACCGCCCTATCTTCAACCCTATGTTTGTCTGTGTTTTTCTATGGTTCTCTTCTTATGAAAGGGACTACTTGCTGATTTTGTTTCATTGAAGCAAACCAGAATTGTAGGCCGGCAAATCATCGACTTAGACCAATGATTTCCCTGATCGTGACCAGTGAAATTATGTTGTCATATAAATCTATTACTTGATACATTTACACTGAGAATACAGTTTCACTGTAACATATATAAATGATCTAATTCACGTTTAAAACATAGTTCTGACGAGGGCGTAAGCCGAAATAGCTATCAAAAATATAGAATTAAATACATTGTTATTTTTCTCACCGTATAATAAAACTTTATTCTAATCTATAAAAAAAAACTTCAAATAGAATTTGAGTACATTTCCATTGAACGAACGTGGTTTTCTAATTGTATCCTTACCCAAGATTACACTATGACATGTAGTTCTGCACAAATAATTTTCGTAAATATTGTCAAGGGAATGTCTTCAGGAAAAATTGTTTTCCGTTCATATGATATTTAATAAAATGTGATGAATTTTCACTGCCAGTAAAATAGCGGAAAACTAGTCGAGAAAATAAAGCTGTCATTTGGTAAGGGTAAAAAAAAATACATTAGCTTCAACCCCAAACTCTGATTCATTAATTGGACGTCGAAATAATACAATTTTACTATTTTCCGATTAATTTTATTGAATACGTACTTGTGCTAGCTTATTCTTTTTATTAATTCGTAGCCGTGCTTTATAACCAAAACGATTAAATTAATATGTCTGTATTATGCTGATATTTTTAAACAATTAGCGTGAACTAATTATATAGGCTAATTACTCTAGCTTTGTTTTCAAATAGATTATCAATACATATTTGATGTTGTGAAAGGAAAGAATTAAGTTTATGACATTCACAAAATCAATAAGGGAAGAAAATTAAAACATTGCATCCGTTGCTTTGGTTACAAATCATTTAATCGGATATTCAAACTAATGACTTCACACCCAATTAGAATGAAGATTAATGTGCATTTACTATTGGCTACGTGGTTTTGATATGGATAATAATTCATTGAGCATAGTTTTTAAAATACATCGGTCAAGTGTTGTTTTTTTAGTGCATTAGTAAAAAGTATATTTTTTAACTGGAAGCACATGGCTTAAAACAAGGGGGCTATTGAGTGTCTAAAATATGAATAAGGTCAACAAAATTTTCAAGAATTTTCCAAATGATGATATCGCCCTAAGAGTAACCAACTTCTGTATCTTATCATGTAAGGATTGTAAGGCATGCTTGTATTATGAGAGGTCCTGGCAGATCAAAACACGTTTTTGATTCTGAGAAACTTATTTGAAATTAGCTCTCAACTTCTGCTCAGGGTGGAATGAACCTAAAAATAAATTATTCATCAAAGAGAATTTCAATATCAAAGTAGAGATCTGGTATAAATTTAAAGATGTTATCGTAGAATGCATTTTTTCCTTATACCAATTACAAAAATTCTATCTTTGAATCAGTAATCAATAACATTTTTTGAGTTTATTCATTCTAGACAGTAAAAAATCACATTAAATTCACAATAATTTTTTTTACAGTTTAATCTCTATTGGAAATTAATTATGAATAAACCATTCAAAAAACAGTACATATTTAATTGGAAGGCTCACAAAGTCATCATTATTTTTAATTTATAAACAAATGTATCAAAAAACTATACTAATAAACTAATCTTCTATTGCCAATGTTAGTTTCAAATACATTTTTTCCATACAGATAAAATCAAACGAGTTTAGATAGCCAACAACATTTCTATTTGAACAGGACAAGTTTGCTTGAATGATTTATTTGAATTAATCAGTTTCCAACATCCTCTTGATGAGAGACAAAATAAAAATGCTAGTATTTTTGGCATGTGCTTATGTACATTTTCGTTTTTAACCATCTTACCAATATTAGAATAAAATAACCATAATGATGCATTGTCAGCATTTTATCTATTTTGCTAACACCCAGCTTTTACCAGAGTTCTTGATCTACTGATTAGATATTATGCTATGACGATACTCTACTATAAAAAAAAATTATTCATGCTCAAAGGAAATCACAAACCTATGAGGTAACATATCTTTCATCAAATATAACATACGGGCAATAACCAAATAAATCTTTCTAATAAATTTACCTGTTCTTTAGGAAACACGGTGCACAGTTATAAAACTTTGTTTTTAAACATTCTTAGCAATCAAGAATTTATGTAAATTGATATTAATAAATATTTACAAACCCTTTTATGACTTAATGATAAAATAACAATTATCACTAAAATTTATTGTTTATCACTTTATTTATCGAAATTTATCACTGCGTTGTAATTTATAATCATGTTTTAATTTAAAAAAAAAAATGCAATTAAAATAAACTTTTTAAGTTTTACGTCATAAATGAAGTTTGATTAATAGTAATCTGCAGTGAAAATATAGCCGACCATCCCTCACCACGTGGGAACGTATACTGAAATTATATATCGCCTTCTCATCCCTTATGTATGGCGAGGCGCCAAGCGCAGCGGGAAATTCTGGAAGCTGTGAAAACTTCTTAATTCAAATTATGACTGACTCTGATTTTAATGTCTTTGGAGGGTATATTTTCTTTTTTGCTAACTTAAAATCGTAAGAGTTTTTTTTTGATTAAAAAGTGTTGTTTTGTTAATTTGCCGCAAAAGCTTTAATTCCCTTGATTGAATTAAATTAAAAGCAGTTTTTTATCGTATAACCACATTGTTTTAAGTCGTGCAAATATTTATCTTTAAGATATTGAAATATATTACATACTAGTATTGCTACCCGGCGTCGCTCGGACTAATCGACCAATAATTATTTAATGTTATATCATTCGACATAATTATATCACAAAATATAACATCCAAAATAGATTGTATTGATTGAGTAGGCATTTACTTGGTAGAACTCCATTATAATACGGAAAGAAAAATAACAATGTATTTTAGTTCTACATAAATTATTTTATATTTATATTTGTTGATAGCTATTTCGGCTTACGCCTTCGTCAGAACTATGTTCGTACTTCGTCAGAACTATAGTTCTGACGAAGGCGTAAGCCGAAATAGCTAATAACAAATATATAAAATAATTTATGTAGAACTAAAATACATTGTTATTTTTCTTTCCGTATCCAAAAAAGAGTTAAAATAAAATCACAAACTTTATTTAATTTGAAGACAGCCCCATTCTCGCCCATTAAAATGTCCAAATTCAAGGAAAAAATCTAATTTGCTGTCAAAGAAATGTCAAATAATACCTTCACGTAAATAATAAACATTGTTATTACTAATAAAAGCCGGGAAAAGTTCTGTAGAAGACTAATTTATAATATTTTGACTAAATGTCTTCGCCGATAAAAATTCAAACATATTATCTTTCATATTCGTTTTTATGGCAACTTAATGACCAACAATGCAAAAGGGAATTACAGACCCACAGACATACATACGCCGTTTCGGTTTTATATATAAGATTAAACAATCAAAGAATGGTTAAAATTAAAATACCGTCAGATCATTTTTAAATCGCGGTAATAAAATGCTTAAACTTAGAATGAGCAATTTATTTGCCAAAATCACATTCTTAATGTGGAGCATATAGCGTCCTAATGAAGGTATCTCAAGATATTTTTTCTACAAGAACTGCTTGTTACTAAGTCACTTAACCTTTTTAAAGTTAGATGAGAGCAGGGATAAAAATAATCAGGATATGGTTTGACTAGTCTACACCGTACTTTGGAAAAGTTTTAACTTCTCTGGACACTGTTTTGAGATATGAGCGTAAAATTTTTGATTGATTTAAATTCAATTGTAACTATGAGCAAGTAAAAATGTTTCAAACTATTTATTATAAGCATATTTTTTCACACCTCTTGCTGAGAAATAATGAGATCTGATGTGAGTTCTAAGCAGTGAGAGCTTTTTATTATGCGACTCACCGGTGTGTCGTTAGCTTCAGAACGGTTAAAGATCTTATGATGGAAATACTGATGACAATCTTAGAACTTTGTCAAATAAATTTAGTAAAAAAAGTGTGCAGATGCAGTGCAACTCTGGAATTCAACCATAGATAATTCTGAAATTCTTATATACATATGATAGAATGCGGTAAATGCAAGCTTTTCCGACCAAAAGGTCATTTTAGACAAAAATGTCGATTAGAACCTTTTCTGAGTAAGATACCGTAATAGTTAACTAATTGCTCTTGCTTTATCCCGTTTTTAGAATTGGACGGGTGTGGGAAAGGATTTTGGAAAAATAGACATAAATTTCTCCAAAAATAAATCAATAATTTTATTTCAAAATTAAACTGTTCGAACACTAGTATTCGAGCATGTGCGCTCCGTAACCTAAGTTCACACTAAAACATTCGACCGTGAATCCTAAACACTTCTCTTTATAAAAGCTCATTTTGAGTTCATTAATCTCTCGTCTATTCGTTTTTTTATTCCTTAAATGCCTTTGTCAAAAGCGGAAAAACTAAAATAAATACACTTTACGCAGCCCAACTGTATTAAAGTGGGAAACTTTTACAATCAACATAATGCGAATCTCGATAAAAGTTTTGCCTTTAATAACACAATATTTTGTATTTACCTTACCCGGGCCAAAGGTACCGTAAGCAAAATTTCATTTGCTGTTTATTTATTTAGTATTATTTACGTATTATAATAATTCAAAAATAAAAAAAAAATACTTTCTCTGATCCCAAATTGACCAGCAGAGTTACTTTACTTTTACTATGAATGAATCCATTGGATGATCTATGTATATAAAATACGCAAGAGGTGTTTAGTTTGAACGCTTTCTTGTTGGTAAAATAAATCAAAACATTGTAAATATGGGAGTAAAATTAAATTTATTTTACGCAGAAACATTATTTTTTTCAAAGAAAGTTTATGTAGATAAAATTTCCACTTCCATTTAAATTTTAAATAACAAAGATTATTCCACGAATCGTGTAAATTTTTAGAATCTTGAGATTTGAAGGTTGAAAGGTATCTTGAGATTTACTTTCACAGAGGTTTCTATAGTTATAAAGTTAGGGTGACTCCTAAATTCTAACATGATAAATAACAAAATAGATACTAAGATTTTACTTTTATGAACTGAGTCAGTTCAAGTGCACTTGGAATGGCTGACGATACTCAAAGATGAAACACGGGTCAAAAATATAATACTTAGGGAAAATTACATAATTAAAAACCAACTAAAGGCCTTTAAGATCCTCGTCAGGACGATGTCTCAAACCTCATGCTCCTCCCACCTTTCTCCTACAGCAATTTCTTAACAGTGGAGGCAAGCTCTTCCAGCTTGGCCGGAGGGTAGATGGGCCGACATGCAAATGCGGCGAAATACAGGATGTTGACCACATACTGTGGGATTGTCCATTAATGTCGGGAGAAAGAGAAGAGTTGCTCAAGGTGGTAAGACCTTCTGTCGGACCCACGGGACATGCGGACTTGGTGGCTAGTAAATTGAATTACGCGGCCTTCAGCAAATTTGCGGCGTCGTACGGCAACAGAGCGGACCTATTCGTATAGTCCCCCCGCTTCGCGATCGGAAACTAGAGTCATTTCACTGTTTTGCATTTTTAATATTATAAACTTAAATGATAGAGACAATCAGCACACTTAAGTGCAAGCCTCCAAGTACTTGAGCTTCTGCTCTCGGACAATTCCTGCGATCAAAACTGAACAGATACGCTTCACGTTGTTACGCCACGGGACACGTCTGCTGAAACCAGAACGTACGGCCGTGGCGGGTGGTGGTTGGGAACAACGCATGGGCATGTCTATTACGACAACAAGTAAACTCCTCAAGTTTACGCAAACATTACGAGCAATTCCTGGTAAGAATTGAAAATTTTTAATGATTCCAAGACAATCATTCTCATAAGGGGTTTTTCCTATGTGTTTTCCCACACAAAGCCCTCAGCTGACAGAATCTTTTAGAAAGTCAATACTTAGCTAGCTTACATGCGGGAAAGGGAAACAAAGACTTAGTCTGTATCCACCCTAGCAATAAAAATAGCCAGGAAACTAGGAGCCCGCCTAGCGGACCCCACATATAGTTTCAGCAGGAAAGTAAAGCAAGGTTAAAAAAAAAAAAAATCAAAATTCAATCGCATCAAAATAAATCAGGGCTGTGTAGTCGGAGTCGTGGAGTCGGGGCGGCATTCTGGTCGGAGTCAAAATTTTGAAAAGATTGAACTTTTTATTTTTACATGTCAAATTTGGCTATTGGCAGGATTGGTTGGTTGATATATAATTGAATACACACAAATATGATAGGTAGAAAAAAAGCGTGACGAAATTAAACTTTTGAGTTTTTTAGTTGGTTTTTTTAGTCGTGTTTTTGGTCAATGTAGGAGTTGGAGTCGGAGTAGTGTTTTTGGCAAATGCTGGAGTCGGAGTCGTATTTTATTTACCGACTCCACAGCCCTGAAACAAATACTTAATTATAAAAATACAATAAAAAGAATAAAACATTTTTAGTACTTTTTCCACGAGAAATTTATTGGACCAGGACCGGTTTCACTCATAACGAGCATTGTCAAGTGATAAGAAATACAACGAAACAGTTTCAGAATAATAAGCTATTTATAATTATAAGCTATTCATTCATATCATTCATTAGCTATTCATACTTTAATGCTTTTTGATGGAATAGCTTGCATTGCTAAGAGGTCTTCAACATTTTATTTATAATCTATTTTTCTTACATGTTGCTTCAATTTGTTTTCTTAGTTATAATACCAATTGTTTGTCATACCTTGTAATTATTATTTAAATTTTGTATAAATATCACTGTTTCGTTGTATTTCTTATCGGTTGACAATGCTCTCCATGAGCGAAACCGGTCCTGATCCAAAAAAAAATATGTCGTAAAAGTACTAAAAATGTTTTTTTGTTAAAGATTAAAAAAAAATTTGCCAATGCGCCAAATATTCTTAACTGTGAAAGTCATACGAGATTAACTCGATGATAAATAATAAATCAGTTGTGCACAAAATCAACGATAAATAACATCCACCCAGCCCAACATCTCTTTTTTCAATTGAAAAAATCCAACCTTGACGAGAATTGAGCAAGGGTCCCCTGATCGTTAGAACAAAGCTCTTGCCACTAGACCACAGGGACAGACACCGATTATAATGCCATTCCAACAAGTATTGACAGTGACCTAAAGTGATATATAAATATTTAAAGGGTATTTCAATAGGGACGCTCAAAATATGTTACTTTGTCCTGCTGAGTAGATTATTCATTGTTTAGTGGCCAAATTTGAGTCAACCAGTTTGGTAAATAATCGGCCAACACCTACCTGTACGTCATCAAAATACAATATCTGGTGAAAACATTGCTGCTGTGTGTGAAAGTGTACAGGAAAACCCAAGGCAGCTTATTTCTCGTTGTTCACAAGAACTTGGCTTTTCTGCGACTTCAACTTTTTAACGAATTTTAAATCGGGCCTTATGTCTGCACCCGTATAAAATCCAACTAACCAAGGAACTTCAGGTAAACGACCGCAGACAACGCCTGATTGGGTTCTGGAGCAGTTGGAAGTTTACCCAAATTTGTCAAAAAAGTCAACTTTAGCGACATGGCCCATTTTATAATGAATGGATATTGGCAGACATTTGATGCTATATTCCATATTTAATGCCGTAAAATATACTTACAAATGAAATTAAAATTTAGTCGAAATCTCACAATCAACTTGTTTTATTTACATTTCAAAACTAAGCGTCCTTATAAAAAGACCCTTTACTTTAACAATGACTTTTTGTACATTCAAAAAAAATCTGCACATAATAATTATTATTGAACAATAAAAAAAAACTGGTTTTTTTTGTTGAATGTCTTCTTTCTGATTACAAATTTACTTTGAAATGATTATTTAACTTGTTCTCCTTTGAAGCCGCGTACATCGTTTCAGCCTTTGTCGTGTTTATGTTAAGCCATTGCGAAGGCTTAAACAAAGGCTTTTCCTCTTCTGCGGTTTTTTTCAAAGAATCAATTTGTTTTTTTACTGTTTTATTGATCTAGTATCTTTTCGCTGCAGACTGTGCTGCGGCAATTTATTCAAAACAAAAGCTCATCTTACTCGAAATAGTAATAGAAATAGAGTAAATAATACATAAACTAACGTAGTGAATTCTAAAATTTTAAATAAATTATATAGAATATAGATACTTTCGATGGTTTCGGCGGTATCTTTGTGGAAGTTCATTTAAATATAAAATTTAAAATAACTTCAATTATTCCACGTATTGTGCTACTAACTGTGACACAGTTTGATTGATTCTAACATTTTAAAATGATGAAATTATATAATGGAGTTTGGCATTTTTCCCTTTTACAGGAAGCAAGGAGGGGGTTATAGAATCGAAACAAAGCAAACAAATTAACATACTACTAATGGCGTTAAACATTATTAAACTTTAGAGCTGCAATAAATCAGATAGGTAAGTGATTACTCTATTAATTAGAAATAATGTAAGCAATGGCGAGCAACCTGTCGTATTACTATTAAATCTGCTTCATTACTTAAGACAACATTGCGATAGTAAGTCCGAAGATGCATCTGAAAGAAGCGAAACACGTGTTACAGTTAGTAGCACCACAATACGTGGAATAATCATCAAAGTTATTTTGAATTTTATATTAGAATATAGATATAGTAAAACAAATTAAAATAGTTTATAATCATATTCGCCACAAAAGCTCTGAAAAAAATGTTTTACGTTAGACGCCTAGGTTTTTAAATAAAACAATATATGATATCAATCTAAATCTATCTGTTGATAATACGGTGAAAAAAATAGCAATGTATTTTAACTCTACAGAAATAAACGTGTATGATGCACTTAGTAAAAACCCAGATAAGCTTTCGAGAAACACATGAAATCGATGTGCTAAATTTAATAACTTATTATTACCGTATAAAATTAGTATGGTGGAACAGAGAAGAAGATGTATTGTGTTCCTTGTCTACAACTGTATATAAGGATAAGTAAATGCAGGCGTAAATTATAGTTCTGACGATGGCGTAAGCCAAAAGAGCTATCAACAAATATTGAAAATAATTTCTGTAGAATTATTTTTTTTACCGTATTATATTGGAGCTCTACCAAATAAATGTCAACTCAATCAATACTATCTGTTTATTTTTCTATTAATTTCTATAAGTATATGTAACACAACGATTTGAGCAACAACAGGATGGTCGATTAACTATTGTTTCTATTGTTGACAATACCATGTCGCCATGAGCGAAAACCTCCTGATCCAAAAAAAATTATGTCGTAAAAGTACTTAAAATGTTTTTTTTTAAAAGATTAAAAAAATATGTGGCATTACAGCTTACGCCAATGCGCCAAATATTCTTAATTTTGAAAGTCATACGAGATTAACTCGATGATAAATAATAAATCAGTTGTGCACAAAATCAACGATAAATAACATACACCCAGCCCAAGATCTCTTTTTTCAATTGAAAAAATCCAACCTTGACAAGAATTGAGCTCGGGTCCCCTGATCGCTAGGACAAAGCTCTTGCCACTAGACCACAGAGACCGACTAAATTAGAACCTTTTCAAAGTAAGGTACCAATATGCTGAATCGAAGAATACTCAAATTGGTATATTACCAGTAATGTTCGCGTATTTATGATGTAAATTGAATTAAAATAATTAATTTCCTCATTGATACATAATATTATATTATGAAAATTTATTTTTTATTTATCTATGAATGGTTGAATGGATAACTTAGTTGAAAATTCATTACAAATTTCAATTGATTCAATTTTAACTAAAGATTTAAATCTCATTACGAATAATAAACATATTAAATGGTATATTTTTTAAAGTGATTATATTCATTCACAATGTATGATATGACATATTAACTTACTTGCCAAGAATATGTTGTTTACGGCGTTTTTTAAAAATCTATTTCCGCTTCCAATGTGAAGCGTATAGCGTCATAGTGGAGGTATCTATCTTCTTACTCAGTCGTTCAACATCTCTTTAGTTCAGTGGTGCATAACCTTTTTGGACGAAGGGCCAGATAATCAATTCTCTGATGGTTCGAGGGCCGCATTGGTAAAACTGCAACTTTTGATTTTTGCATATAATATGTGAAATTTGGCTAATCACCGGATTGGTCGGTTGATAATAATAATTAAATACACATAAATAGGAAAGGTAGGAATAAAACTTGATGAAATTAATTATTTTTTTCGGAGTCGGAGTCATGTTGGAGTCAGCGTCAGAGCCCTGGTAGAAAGTGCTGCTCGCACAGGGATTTGAGCTCGTGAGTTTCGTCAGGAAAGCCAATGACACGACAATTGGCCATAGAGCTCTAAAATTTGAATAAATGGACTCTAAATTACGCATTACTAAGAATGTTGTTTTGTAAGAACTGCCTGTATGTCAATATACCATTTTTTATACTTTGAATAGATTTATAATCCCATTGATTGTATGCGAATGGTTTGTTCCCTGAATGTATCATTCCGTGTGTTTTTACCACATATACATTGAATGCACAGTGTAACAAAACAAACATCTCTTTTTTCTTACTTTTCTCGGTATGAAAGAAGTCGCGTCATGTTTACTGAAACGAAGCATCAAGTGCTTAAAAATAGCTGGATATTTCTATGCTACCTGTCCATGTTTTTTAAAAGCTTCTTAGTGGCTGATGAATAAGTTTTGATACTACAGCCACGATAAAAAAGAGGCTAAACTAAAGCTACCCCTCGTAAAATACAGTCATATGACAGTATGTCTGAATTTTCCATTTTGCCGAGAAGCTTCTGAATGATTTAAAAACTTCTAAAGTCTGGATGCATAAATTAAGGCAGTGTTCCGGTATAGATGCTGAATAGGTTCCGGTATAGGTGTTTTTGCAAGTGCTATAGAAAAAACAGTATAATAATAACAATATTCAAACCAAAAAAGTTACAGGCTGGTAAAGTAGAGGGTCTCAAAAAATGACGCTCCATAGTTGCCACGATTCCAACTTTTCTAGTGACATGAAATCAAAAAGTTATATTTATAATCAATAAAGATGCAATTCTGGTATATAATAGAACAGTGGTTCTCATGTGCAGCCACGGTGGCTGCATGCGGCCACCAGATGATTTGAATGCGGCCACCAAAAGCTTCATAGAAAATATTGGTATTAAAAAAAATGTGGTTTTACGATGTAATTTGTGAAAGACAAAGACTGTGAAAATGAAATATTTCGTATGCAATTGATACAATGGTAAATTGACAGACATGTGTCCATTTGACATACCTACCTCAAACAACATACTCGAAACAAAAAATTTGGTGCGGCCACCAGTCATTTCCGTAGGACTGTTTATGTTTACGATGCGGCAACTGCAAAAATTTCCGTGAGAACCACTGTACTAGAACCAAATCAAAAAAAAAACGCAAAATGATGAAGGTATTGAAAAAAAAAATCTTTTTTTCCCCGTTTTTTTGATTTACCGAATTTTTTAAAAATAGTAAAAATTGATTCTTTTATATAATCCTAGTATTTACCATAAAAAAATGTATTAAAAAATTGGCATTAAATTTCATTTAAATCGGATATGTAGAACTTGAGATATCCAGGCAACTATTTTTGAAAAAAACATTCGATAAATATTTCCGAGAAAAACGTGTTTAAAGTTTCGGGCAATGTTAAAAACCGCTCAGATTGGTAAGATTCTACGCCATTAAAGTAGCTATATCTCTAGCAATAATTACATTTACACCAAAATCTTGTAAGGACATATTTTTAAGGATTTAAACATTGAAAATATGCAATAAAAAAAAAACGGCTTTTTCAGAATCCTAGACCAGAATACTGCCTTAAGGCAAATTTTTCAATGGAAAAAATGATCTCATACAAAACTGTTATTTGATATTGTTTTTATTTAAAAAATTCAAAATATTGATTTCCTCGTAATTGGAATGGAATCAAATAAATCAAATGATTTTCTTCTTAAACTATCCGAGTTCAATTTGACTATATTTCATTCCTGAAAACACTTTACAATAAAGTACGTAATAATAAATAAAGTAAAAATCTTTTATTTGTAAGTTCTCATAGATTTGACTGAGAGTTCCGCGTAATTCAATTCACAGTAGATATAAGGAAATTTCCAATTAAGTTTGCTATGAAAGCAGAGTGCTTAACTTAGGTGAAGCTCGTTCATATCTTTATATGTTGTGACATTGGGTTTCCACTTGATAAATTTACGCAGTGAAGTATTCCAGGTATTTTAGTTCAATCACCTGCTGATTCTCTGTTTAACAAATCAATTTTAAATTAATATTTCTACAGAATCTTTGTTCCAACAAATATGTACATATTTATCATCTTTCATTAAAACCATATCTTAAAACAAATTGAATTGCTATCAATAATAAGCAGCTATTTTGTGTTTATTGACATAATATGCTTTCTCCTATCTACACTTTGATATATCATCAAACCATTATAACTCCTTTCTTCTCTTAAAAGGGGTGGTTGAACCACACTATAATATAATATTATACATCCATTCTGCGCATCAATCGTATCAATTGCATTGATCGAATGCTGACAAATGGTAATGCCACGTGGTATTCATTTTATTATTTATAACAATTTCTTAACACGTAAAAAAAAGAGAAAATATGTTTATTATACAACTTTAACTACTTGTTTTACCTGTATGGTAATATTGCTGAGACGTCTTCGTGATGGAGTTTGAATAATGTGATAAGTTTTCCGTTCATAAGGACCTCTCATATTTTTTTATTTCCAACACGCGATCTGAAGCGTCATTGATTAAAATTATCAATTCTTGCTAAGACTCCGCCTTTATAGTACTTTCTTACTTTAAGAATAGCTTCCATGAATTATTATTTTCAAATCACATAATATTGCCTTTACCCACAGTATTATAAATTGATGGTACATTTTTTACTTATTCTATAATAAATTTATTTCTATCAGGGCCGGACCGGTTTCCCTCATCACGTACATTTTCGCGGTGAGCGAAACAAGAAAGCCAATTTTTTATTTTTTAATATTGTATAATGCTTTTCCACCAAGTGTTGACAGTACAACAGCTTTTGTAGCGTTAGTTTGAGGTTTTTTAATCGCGGTGCGTTCGTTAAATTTCATTCTCTTATCTAAGGTTAGTCAAAGATACTTGACTGTATTAGACCATTTGATCTCGGTATTGTGAATTCTGATGCAATTAAAGTTATGTTTTCTAATGAAGGCTTTAGAAAACAATATTGCCGCGCTCTTTCTGCGTTGATTTTAACTCTCCAGTTGTCACACCAGTCCGCAATGGTATTGGCAACTGTTTAGACGTGTGCAACTGCGCTTTGCCGATTACGAGATTTGGCCAAAATGGCAGTATCATCTGCGTACTGGGCTATAATTATATCACTTTCCCAACCTGTGGGAATGTCATAGGTTTATATATTCAAGTATTGACAGTGAGCCTTATAAGTGATATATCCACAGAAATGCTGATAAAAATACTCCCATGACTCTGGCGAGCATCTTTTTTTGGCACAAGCCTTTAACTGATATTTTAATCCCAACTCCAGCCACTGTGCCAATTTAAAATAGTAGATCAATACTGATTCAAATGGATACATAGAGACACTGCAAATAACTCCTTTTAAGTTACTCTGGATAACGGTTTACTTGCAACTTGTCTGAGACAAAACTTGGCTAAATACATGGTTAGTATCGCTAGTTGGATCACTTACCCGCGGAACTTTCAAGTTTCAGTTTTCTACACGAGTGCATCGTATATTTAAACCGTAACCATTGTGGCAAGCGGGGACAAAATATCGCGGTGTTGAGGTGAGGTTTCAAAGCAACATTAACCTTAATTTCCACGTGTGTGATGTTTAAATAAAATTTAGACGGAGTTTATCAAACAACATTTCTTGACTGTCATTCATAAAACAAAAAAACCGCCATTACTTGTTGAATTCAAAATAAATAAATAATCATATAAAAATAATATAGTTAGTCTCTGTGGCTTAGTGGGCCCGGGTTCAACTCCCGGCAAGGTCAGATTTTTTCAATTGTTAAAGAGATCTTGGACTGGGTGTATATAAATATGTAAGTATGTTTCGCTGAGTTGTTCTCGACTGATTCATTATTTATCATCGAGTTTATCTCTTATGACTAAAACAATGAAAAATATTTGGTAGCATTTATAACGGCAAGGTTAATTGCCTAGTTAGCTTGGTGTGGCTAAAAGAATATTATGTACATTGTTTCTTCGATTTTGGTGTCTCTGATTTCGCCGTGCGTTTTATAACAGATGTTTATCAAAGAATATTTTTTTTTTATTGGTAATTTTGTATTTCAAATAAGGATGTGTCTTTTTATCGAAAAAATACAGAAACACAAACAGGAGTGGAATCAAAGATAAAGCAATGATATAATACTGAGACTACCTTGATTCGGCTCCCTCGTAAATCGAGAAGGAGCCTCCTATCCGACACTCAGGCAGAGGGATTTTGTGAACGGAGTAGGAGAAACATGGAACTCTTTAAAACAAAACACGATCTCAAAGCGTTTTGTGGGTGCAGTTAGCACCCATTATTTAATCGTTAAGAATTTACACAGACGTTATACAATACACAAATATTACGATAGCGAAGAAGATATCAGGAATTTGACTCGAATTTAGGGAGAGGATTAGGAGCTTGGAGGCCACTTCCAGCGCTTACCACAACTGTAAGACTTATCTGGCAAGCGCGTGCTCTCTCCCTGCTCTCAAATCTCTTACTGCGACTGAAAAAAAAGCGGTTCCTTTATGTAGGAGACCGTTGCAACCAAAATGACCGTTAAACGCCACGCGCGATAAACGATTATTTATCACCTATCGAACTGTGCATGAAATACCATGCACTCGGGCGTGAGAGAGCCAAGAGACATTTAGAGCGAGACGTCCGCATAAATGTCTCTTTTACAAGTTTGAATCACTCTATATTGAATCGCTATAGATTTCAATATAGAGTATTATTAAAAATGAATTTATTTCCTGATATCGACTTAAACTCATTGACTGAGGTGAATAATAGATCGTTCGAGAGAGTTCTGATGACCTACCACATAAGGCGTGTCAATACTAACAATCACAGGTAAAAGCAAAACATATTTCATAGATAGTAAAAACAGATTAATTTTAAAGTGTCAACTGTCAATACTTGGTGGAATGTCATTAAATTAAAAATGCTTTATTATATTTATTAGTAAAAACAGACTTAAAGAAAACAGTTAAGTGAGTCGCAGAATGATTTCTGAATTTGAAATCGATTATCTAATCAACTACACAGTTTATACTTATGAAACGGAGATAAAGTAAAAACTAAAATAGTTAAAAGCTTAAAAAGGGAATCAAAAACTTTATTCAACGCTCTGTTCAAATAAACTGGTTCTTTACCATTTTATAATCAATTATTGTATATGATTTGAATCGTTTGATTTTGTTATTCTCTTTGTCGCTTACAAACTGGGTTTTACCTTTCATGGTCTTTATGCATTTAAAGTGCACTAATGAATTTAAGCCAATTTGAGCCAATTCAAGTTAAATCGTGCACTTGAAACCGGCGTCATTAGCGGCAAATTCCCGGAGAAGGACACAATTAAAACGATTCTAATTTGATATTGAAATTCCATCAAGAAATTCCAGTCAAAATTCTCAATTATCCTCAAAATTTGATATATTTTATTTATAAATATTTTCGCGTTTTCAGTAATTTGTAACAATTTTTTCCATATCTCCCACTTGTATCTGTACGAAAAACCAATTCATGGAAATTTTAAACATTTTAATTGAAAAAACTTTTTCTGTTTATACAGAATTTAATTATTTGTACGGCAGCAAAAACATTGAGTTGGAAATATAAACTTACACGTTACACGTTATTTCATAAAACTGTGGAATAAGCACACAGGAAATGTGTTCTGTTATAAATAATTTTCAAACATTGTTAAATTTGATATAAATAAGCATACACAAATTTGCCATTGGTATTGATATAGGTACCTACTAATTTGACATTTAACAACAATATAAGAAAAGTTTTTTAACATAACGTCATCTTACTTTGAAAAGGTGCTATTTGACATTTTGGTCGGAAAAGCTTATATTTAACGCATTCTATAAAATAAATATATATCAGAATGATCTATGGTTGAATAACGGAGTTAGCAGAATTCCGGAGTTGCTTGCACCTAAGATTGTCATTATTATTTTCATCATAAGATCTATAATTAAGATCATTGTTTCTCAGCAAGACTTGTTAAAAAATATGCTTAAAATAGATAATTTGAAACATATAAAGTTTTAAATAACTTTTATTATTCTACGTATTGTGCTACTATCTGTGGCACGTGTTTCGCCTCATCTTTCGCCCCATCTCAATTTGAAACATGTTTACTTGCTCATTGTTGGAAGTGAATTTTAATCTATCAACACTTCAAACGCTCATATGTCAAAACAGTGTCAAGTGCAGTTAGAACCCTTTCAAAGTAAGATGTCGATAACTCTCTAGTCTTTTCAAATTAAATAAATATACGGCAATATATCAAACATTTTTGTCTTTAGTGTTAAAAATACCGTCGTGAAAATCTGGATCTAGAGTCCAGGCATCAAGTGTCAATATCGTTATCGTGGAGCAATGCACGGGTTCTGTTTGTAGTACAGCTTGAAGCCTCGTCCGGTTACATTTCCATTAGTACGGAAAATAAAAACGATCGGTCCTGCACTTAGCTCTGAAATTGATTAAAAGCGAATGAATACAACACAACAAACAATGACTTTTAAGGTGTTCACTGTTAATACTTTGTGGAATGGCATAATAATAAAAAAAAATAAAACATTTTTAGTACTTATCCCAAATTGGATTTATTGAGACCGTTTCTAAGACTAGTAATATTTTATTTATTATTGATTGAGTAGGCATTTACTTGGTAGAACTCCATTATAATACGGAAAGAAAAATAGCAATGTATTTTAATTCTACATAAATTATTTTATATATTTGTTGATAGCTATTTCGGCTTACGCCTTCGTCAGAACTATAGTACAGAACTAGTTCTGACGAAGGCGTAAGCCGAAATAGCTATCAACAAATATATAAAATAATTTATGTAGAATTAAAATACATTGCTATTTTTCTTTCCGTATTTATTTATTATGTTTTCGCTTCGTGAATTGGTTTAAGTAAGGACATTTTTAAAGTGTCCGAGTAATGTTACAGCATGGCTCATTGCGACATTTTTTATTATGGCGTGATACATGTTGATATTATGTAAAAAAAAAAATCTAATTGTATTAATTTTTCATCAGTCTTCAACGCTCGCGTTGGACAAAATCCGTTCCATTCATCATAAAAATGGTGGCATAATTAAAAAAATCTTTTCAAAATTTCATATATACGACACATGATTTGTACACTTTGATTTCATCATACAGCTACAGTTAATATCACAATGACTTAATTTGATGGTATTATTTGTTTGAGTTGCTTAAAAAATAGAATGATAAATCTGTGTATTTATTTGTTTTAGAAAATGCGAAAAATTTGTAGCAATAGCGATGAAAAGAAAAAAAAACCGAGCCATTCTTCGAGACGAAAAGAATTTAGCGTATTAGATTGAATCAGGTATTATCATAACGAAAATAGTTACATATTTTTTTCATATTTCATATTTTACGTGAACACATATGTATATTGAAATAAAAATAAGTGTTCGCCTAAAGCTAATAACAAAACAATACGATAAATCAAATATGACAACCTATTTATTTTTATTGAAAAAAACATTTTAAATATTTGAGACATTACGGCTTGAAAGTTTATTTTAATGTGGCTTGAGATCAACTCGATAAGAAATGACAATACAAAGGCCAATATCAAAGATCACAAATCGGTACCTTACTTTGAAAAGGTTCTACTTGACATTTTTGCCTTAAATGATCTTTTGGTCGGAAAAACTTGTATTTACCGCATTCTATCATATATGTATATAAATTTCAGAATTATCTATGGTTGAATAACGCAGTTAGCAGAATCTCAGAGTTGCACTGCATCAGCACACTTTTTTACTAAATTTATTTGACAAAGTTCTAAGATTGTCATCAGTATTTCCATCATAAGATCTTTAACCGTTCTGAAGCTAACGACACACCGGTGAGTCGCATAATAAAAAGCTCTCACTGCTTAGAACTCACATCAGATCTCATTATTTCTCAGGAAGAGTTGTGAAAAAACATGATCAAAACATTAAACGCTCATATCTCAAAACAGTGTCCAGAGAAGTTAAAATTTTTCCAAAGTATCATTATATCCATCATTATGTCTTTAAGATCATTATTTCATTATTCATTATACATTATAGGTGAATTTAAATCAATAGAAACTTCAAACGCTCATATCTCAAAACAGTGTCAACAGCATTTAGCACCTTTTCAATGTAAGGTGTCGAAATGTTAAATTGAAGAAATCTGTATTTAAACTTGAAATTACTACGATTTACAACTGGATCACAGAGGAAGAGTTTTGAAACCACATTTTAATGGGTGACTGTATCAAGTAAATCTAAATTTATTCAATAAACTAAAATGATAGCCTCATATAACAAATTCTTATTGATATAATATACAAAAGCTATATTTTCGCAGCGTGAAAGTTTGTGACGTTGTTTCAGTAATAAAGAATCTACGATATATTTATACAATATATTCGCAACCTTTAGCAAAGCTGCCTCTCTCATATTAAACCTTTTCAGCAGAATTACTTTTTAATATGGTTACACTAGCCACGTCCACACAATTTATTTCCAATTTTCTTTAAGAGTATTTACTTGCCATGTGCCGAATGGCATCGACGTTAGAAAATAGTTGTCCCTTCGGACACGCGTATTTACTTTGCTATTGTTATTTTGGGCACACATCAATACAGTTTTAACGATGTGTGATTTACATTTGAAAGAATGCCCTTGATAAATAGCTCGTAGGCCGTTTATACATCGTTCTATAAAAAAAATATATGAAAATCGATAATTTTTTATTCATATTTCAAGTCGTGCATGAATGAGACAACCTGATCGTGTCTTGATTATTCTAGACTGGCGATATCAAAACTGTAAATGCGACTTCTTTTGTACACCTTTGATTTTAAAAAGCACCCATTTGATTTGGAATGTTCGTTGAAAGCGGCGCGTTTGAGATAAGATAACGTTATCTTATCGCGTATGGCCAGTGAAACTTTAATCCTGGCAATTGGTAGCGACAGTATAAATGGTTTTTGGCCGACGAAACTAGTCGATCAAAATCATATTTTTTTACTGCGAAAGATGTAAAAAAATTAAGAATACAAAAATTTTGCACATTGTATCACTAATATTAAGATAGATATTTAAGATAAAGTAACAGTGGTAGTCGACTGTTTCACCCTCAACCTGGCAAAAGTTAAAATTGTATTATTAATGTATTTATTCAGAGGCTGTGAACAGTCAAATTTAAAACAGCTAAGAAAATTGCCATGTCAATTTTCTGCGGCGAGAGTAATAAAACATAGAAATCACATAAGATTTAATTAAAAACATAATTCACTTTTAAGGTGATCACTGCCAATACTTGGTAAAATGGCATTGTAATAAAAATAAGAACATATAATAACAGCATAAAAGAAACATATTGTTTATAAAAAAGAAAATTTAACTGTCGATCATAAATAAGACATTAAGGTTTTATTATTATGGAACGAAAAAACAACGGAAAAACGTCATTTAGTTAGTCACTAAAATTTTTAGCATTTATCGAGAATTAATTTAAATTTTGCAATGCTTTTGATATAGTTGCCACGCGGCGTTCATAGTAATCGACAAATAAGAGGCGACGTGAAGTCTGACTAACATAACATAATGATTGAGATAAAGATTTTAGTATTGTGAACAATAAAAAAAATAACTATGTAAATACCTTGATTTTACAAAACCTCAAAGTTTGTTCCAGTACAGGTACATTTTTACCCGAATGAAAGTCTAAAAATATCAAGAAACATTTTGAGTGATGTGCTTTCCATCCGCCAAAAGTGAATTTATCAAACTTAAGAAGAAAACTCGATACCTTTATTTTGGTCCCGCATGAAACATTTTATAAGGGGCATTGCCATTTCACAGTTTATTAAACTTCCCCTTTAGGGATATAGGATACATTCTACCAATAAAAGCAATTATTGATTTATTCGTTCAGCTTTTAAGCACAATTTTTCATTTTCTACGCAGTAGGACATCAAGAATCTTGCGATCTTTTTTGTAATTTAACATTTTTGTAAATTTTACGTGAAGTATCAATCGATAGAATGAAATGAATGGCATATTTCATATAATGAAAATCATATATAAATCCTTCACTGCTTTTCCATCCGTAAGACTTAGACAGCAGTGTCCAGTGACAAGAAAGCCAAAACCTATATACTCAAAAAGTCTAAACACCCGTATTAAAACATCGTATTAAATTTTTTACTAATTTACATAAAATAGTTACTTGCTGTGAAACTGTTCTTTTTATACTTTCGATGGATTCGGCGGTAACTTTGTGGAAGTTCATTTTAATAAAAAAATTAAACTAACATTGATTATTCTACGTTTTGTATTACTAATGTGGCACGTGTTTCGCCTCTTTCAGATGCATCTTCGGACATACTATCGCAAAGTTTGCTTTTAAGTAATGAAGCAAGATTGATTCTAATATTTTAAAATGATAAAATTACAAAATGGAATTTGGTATTTTTCCTTTTTACAAAGTTATTTTAAAATTCATCCTTAAAAAGCGGCATTCATCCATTGCTTGGTAGGTTTAGAAAACAAAGTGTAAAAAAACTTATTTTTAAAATATTATGGTGTCCACTAAAGTCGTTGGTGTTAAAATATTCTTATTTATTCAGCATTGAATACTGAATTTAACTTTAAATTAACATAGGCTTCTTTCAAAGCCAGGTGAATATTTACCTTTAACTTTGAGGTAACCCGTGTCTGAGACTATTAACAGTCTCAGCCGGTTTAATATTTTATGGGTGTAATACTCATCAGAAACCTTACGTTTTATTTTAAATCCTAGACCAAATATAAAGTTTGCATGTTGCCATTCCCGGCGTACTTACACAGTGTTTAGCTAGGTCGTAAAAAGGGGTGCTGTTTATCGGCTTGCGCGGAATATTTGGGGGTTTACGAGGCAAAACATCCCTTCGCGGTAATTCAATCCCTACGCGCGAATACATCAGCTGACTTCATCTGAATGGAAATCTCACGGGACTCGACCCATTCCCGTTACGTCATTGATACGGGAACGCTTCGGTGAGTTTATAAATCGAAATCCGAGTTGTGTTTCGCATATTGAGTATTCGACGTCATCATATGTTGGATTTAGATTCAATAATGCGAGATGTTTTCAACTAACACACTTCATTTATTCATAAAATTTTTAAATAGTGCTTGAATAGATACTTCCCTTTAGAATTATTTCAAATTCGAGGCAAGAATTCATAAATCGATTGAAAAAAATATTTCCGAGATTGACCTTTCAAATTTTCACGACCGTCACTACGGCAGCCGGATATGGAAAATTCCCAAAAGCATTCAAAGCTCGGCTTTAATATTAAAAATATATTAGTTTATCATGCGTCCAGCAGATTGGTTTTTCGAGCACTCCAATTCTTAGGTTTACAATGAAGTTATCATCATTTATTTATTTATTTATTAATAAAAAAATACAAATCATGGCATTACAGCTTACGCCAATACGCCATGCATTTGACAAATGTATTCACATATACATACATACTTGTATATGTTACAGTGAAACTGTATTCTCAGTGAAAATATATTCTTCTCCAAGCTGTTATTGAAATTAAATTTGACCGCCCTATCTACAGCTCTATGTTCGTCTGTGTTTTTCTTTGGTTCTATTTTTATGAAAGGGACTACTTGCTGATTTTGTTTCATTGAAGCAAGCCAAAATTTTAGTCCGGCAAATCATCGACTTGGGCCAATAATTTCAATGATCGTGACCAGTGAAATCATGTTGTCATACAAATCTATTACTTGATACATTTTCACTGAGAATACAGTTTCACTGTAACATAATAAAAATTACAAATTGTTATTATAAGAACAGAGTAAAAAAAAATATAAAATCACATTAGAAATTTTAAAAATGTCAACCTAGTGAGTTCCGACAAAATCAAATTTTATTCAGAAAATATAGTATTATGTAGTCGAAAACATTAATTTCCAGCCCTGGTTCGCTGGCTTGAATTATAGTACCAATCCGTATTTAATAAATTGACTATTTGATTTCTGTACGAAAGAAAGGATGCTAATGTATCTTTGTTTTCATCATTGAGAAGGACCTCCTCTTAATAAAAACACGGACGTGTTAAAAGAAATATTTATAATATAGATAGCACTATAAAGTATGATTGAGTTGGAATATATACTGTCTGGTCCGTGGTGCAGTTGTCAACGTCGTTGGCTTCCATGACGGACCACCCGGGCTCGAGGCCCTGTACGAGCAGACTTTGTTAGTCGATAAACTGATTCTGCTCGAAGGCGATGGGTTTTTGTGTTGTTAAAAATCCCTTCTCACCTTTACGTACCCAAAAAGCGGCGCATAGCGAGATTGATTAGCTAACCACTAGTTCTGCCCTAGACCTCGTATCCTATCAATCCTTACTCTCTTCGAAAAAGAGAGGATGAGCAACTGAGTAACAAGCAGTTTTCGTAGAAGAAAATATGCTAAATTTGATGTAATAAGAGTATGTAATACCGAGGAGAATAATCTTGATAAATCTTTGAAAAGTTAATGAAAACAAGCACTTTTTTCAATTATTTCCAAAAGATATGTTTTGTAAGCTTCCAATCGATATATTATAATACACATGTTGGTAATTCTTGAGTAAGATTTTCGTTGAAAAAAAATCAGTGAGTATGAACTTTTTTAAAAAAATCTAGGCAGCCTAGTGTACAACAAAGCTCTGGGCTCCTTACATAAAATGAATACATTATACTAAGGTGAACAAAGCTTCATCATAATATAAACTTAATAAGATTACATATTACCGCTTGCTAGCTTAGAATGATGCCGCTTTAATCTTAAGCATTAGCTGCTTACATTTCGTGGCCCGTTGAGCGAAATTATGCAATTAGCTTAAAAACAACAAAATTGAAATATAAAACAAGACTAAAACTAAATATTTTTTTTAAAAATTATATTTACACCCAATTTAATAAAGAGCCTGTAGTTTCACACATTGTTTTCAATTTTCGCAAATTGATATTTCTATCAATTTATGATTAAATACGGAATGGCTTGCATCTATATATATAAAATGAATGTTTGTCTGTCTGTATTTCCGCTATGGACTACTAAACCGCTCGACCGATCGATGTGAAACTTTACAAATTTATTGAATACACTCCCGCAATGGTTTCTGGCCTACCAACCTTTTTCTGTGTTAAATACACGCATGGATACTATGAGATCAAATAATGCACACATATTTGAATAAAAAAAATCTTGCACATATTATTTTTAATTTTTTAATACCAATTTTCAACACACCAAAATCAGGCGTCTCAGCATTTGAGACACTAGTACTCCACGGTTAACAAGAGTAATAAATGTATGATGTACAGATTGACTCGTATTCCGTCTCATTTGTTCCATGTGTTTTATTTTAGTCTTATGAATTGTACAATATATATTTACCAGTGACTGGTGCATTCAACGTAAAGTCTTCATTAACGCTCGCGTCGTTAAGTCTTTCTCCGCAAAGACGTATTCCATTTATTACGATGAAATCGTCAGGACAGTTAAATATTTCTGCCCCAGCCTGTTCTGGAGGGATGACAGGAACTCCGTCTGGAAAGGGAAAGCATTCCTACAGTATAGGTACCCACTTTATCACGAGGAACATTGAAAATAGTAGGCATTTGATTTGTCTGACAGTTGCTAGCAATTCAATTCGGCTTCATTGTGTCATGAAATGTCACTTTACACTTCTTTAATATGTAGCATTAAATTGAATGCACATTTTCTGAACTGAATTCAAACAACATAAAGTAATCGAATATCAAGCAGACATTTTCAATTGAGGATTTGAAACGTTTGAATTTCGTACTTTCCTGTAAGTTTTGCCGCTAACAGCCCGGGTCCCGTCTTTCCGGATATTCAGGCATTTAAAATAGACGAATAAACTCACTGTAGGTACTTTCATGCTCGTAGCTGTTTATTAATTTTTTCGATATCACATTTAAAAAACCCTTACAATTCATAAACAATTTCAAATTCATTGAGATTGCGATGATAGCAATAATTGAATTCAGTGACTTACTTTTATTCCTTTGATATATAAAAGGTATATGTGGGGTATAAATGCATAACCGCCCCTCTCCATATGTTATCATTTTTGAGATAATGATTGAATAATGATACGGTTCGTACGTTCTATGCCCTGCAATTTTCAAATCAGCGAAATATTACCTCTAAACTATTTAAAATCGACATCGAAAATGTCGATCAAATGCATAACCGCCTCTCTCCATCATATGTGAAGTTCGAAACCGTCACAATCTAAATGCACCAATCACGAGCCAGGGAACACTGACCTACCACCCTGTCACCACCCTCTCACCATACAACACTTTAAATGCCGTGGACCATTTTTAATGAAATATTTTTTTTAAAGATATGCACCAAAGTGCTCAAACATTTCCCTCCGAAGTTATTGATCCATACGTCGTCAAATAGAGTCCTCTAAAATTGAAGGATGAAGAAAGGCAGCGTTACATTTTTTTATCACACGTCTGTTCAAATTCATTCACGCTCTTTACATGTGTGATGATGCTGAAAGACGAAGCCCGAGTCGTTGGCAACAATTTTCATGGAAAGTACAAAATTTAAATTATTCAAATTAGATGATATAAAAATAAAATTACTAGCGATGTCATATTAGCAAAGTTCCATAAAACGGTATGTCAAATTTGTTTATGTTTTAAGTTGTTATAAAAAATATCAAAACCAAAATAACAAGATTTTTTTTAATTCACAATTTGTTTTGGGTAGTTAGGAGTATGGTATTTTTTTTATGGAAAGCTATTTCAATCAGTATTTAATAAAATAAAATTCATCAGAAATGGCATAAAGTTTCATTACGATGCTAAATCCTCAACAGAATCTCTCCACCATAGGAAAACGGAAAATAATATTGCTAGAGTTTTTTTTTCACGAAATTGATTGCCTCTTTGAGGCGTAATTTATTTCCTGGAAGTAAAAAATGATTATTTTTAAAGCTATAAAATTTTAATGCCGCAAAGAATATCACGGGTTCTTCCCATGTTGCAAAAATGCTTCCAGGAAAAGATATTCAAATGTTTTATGTTGATGGGAAACTCGATCGACTGGAAACAGTTTAAAATTATGTTTTTCAATGCGTAAATTAATTGCAGGTGAAATTTCAGTATTGAAAAACTTTAATTTAATTACAGAAGATTGTCATATGTTCTGATTTTTTAATTACTTGTCATTCTCTTTTATAAATCAGCGCTAATTTTTTTAAATAACCAGGTATTCTTTCGATGTATTCGGTGGTAACTTTGTGGATGTTCATTTTAATATAAAATAACTTTGATTATTCCACGTATTGTGTTACTAATTATGACATGTGTTTCACCTCTTTCAGAAACGAGCATCTTCGGACTCACTTTCGCAATATTTGCTTGAGTAATGAAGCAAGATTGATTCTAATATTTTAAAATGATATTATTACAAAATGGAATTTGGGATTTTTCCTTTTTACGTGAAGCAATGAGGTACTACTAGAGAACTCTACAAATGACATAAGCATTACAAAATATTAACTAATAAGATGCATTCAATCAGGTAGGGTTGGGTTAAGCCCTTTAATTGGAAATAATGTAAGCAGTGGCGAGCAACCTGTCCTTTTATGGATATTATTTAATAATACATCTTTTTTGCTAATACTTCTATTTATTTTTAAAAAGTCTACTTATCCCTTGATTTACGCGGTACTTATTTTACGCGGTTTCACTTTTACGAGGTTAGGAAAAAATCACATTAAAAAAAATCAAATATATTTTATCACACGTGTTACACAATTGTGAAATATATAGGATTAGCAAATAAAGAAATTAAAAAGTCAACATTAAATGCTTGTTGGAGAGCAGTATGGCCAGCAGTAGTTGAACCTGATCATATAATTCCAGCAAGAGATGAAACATTTAACAACATTTTAACTATAACAAAAGCGTTGGGACAAGGGTTGGAGAATTTGGAATTCAGTGACATCGATGAATTGTTTGTTAATAGTGAAATAGACGAAGAAGAATTGCTTTATAGGGTGTCAACCAACGAAAAAGAAAATGTTGAAAGTTGCGATGATAGTGATAAAGTCATTACTAATAAACCAAATACATTTATGTCTAAAGACATTTCTGAAATTTTACAATTGGCCAATAACTTAGAAAATAAGGTTTTGGCTACTGATCCGGTTATTGAACGTGCTGTTAAATTTCAGCCTTAAAACCCTGTGCGCGCAATACGGTGAAATTTACAAAGACTCAAAAAAAACATAACACAAAAATTAGTTACGAACTATTTAATAAAACGAGAAAAACAGCCCTTTTTGATGATTTTTTTTTCTGAAACCTATCTTCCATTTTTGTATGAGCTTGAAGTCTCGATTTACGCGGTTTCGATTTACGCGTTTTCTCTAGGAACGTATCTACCGGGTAAATCGAGGGATGAGTGTACTATAATTATTTGTTTGCTTTGTTTTGATTCCATAACCCGCTCCTTGTCCGAATATGCCTCTGAAAGAAGCGAAACACGTGTCACAAATAGTAACACAATACGTGGAACAATCAAAGTTATTTTAAATTTTATATTACAAGGTATTCGTTCTATTGTATCGAATTAAAGTTGTCAATTAAGCTTTAAATTCTCAAAACATTTCTACACTGTCTAGCGCTTTCTAAATAATGTCCGACATTGTTTTACTAAGCGAATAAATTTTTAAGCCCGTAAACACTTTGGTGAAGTTTTATAGTATATAAAGTTTATAATTAAAAATACGTTGTATCTGTTTTAATTATTTAAAGTACAATTATTAGTCAGGCGTTAATATAAAATATTTCAATGCTTTTTTACATCTTGAAAGCTCTTAGTATGAACCGTCGCAAAAAAGTTTAATTATTACGAATAATAATAAAAACTAAATTAAAATAATAATTTGTCAAGTCCGCGGCGCAGTGGTCAAAGTTGTCGGCTTGCGTGCTGGACCGCCTAGGCTCGATTTTCGATACGAGCAGATTTTTTCAATCGATCTGTTCAAAGTCATGGGTGTTTGTGTTGTTCCCTTCAACAAATCCCTTCCCACCTTTCCTATACCAAAGAGCGACGCATAGCAAAAGCGATCAGCTAACCACTAATTCTGTCCTAATCTTCGTATCCTTTCCATGCCCCTACTCTCTTTGAAAATGAGAAGTTGAGCAACTGAGTAACAAGCAGTTCTCGTTGAAAAATATATGTTGAGATAAACTCTGTGAGGAGTCCATATGCTCCAAGTTGGGAACGGACATGGTAACAAAAAAGAAATATTGCATTTGATAAATTATATCGAGTTGATTCCACAGCAACTTTGTCTTTCATGATTAAATGTCTTATTTTTTAAACAGATTGTATAGAAATAGGTTGCAGACAAAGTTATATATTTAAGGTAATCATATAGGTAAAACTTTCATTTCATGGTCATTAAGGTTATTATCCCCTATTGATTCGATTGTGTGTTGATGTTTAAATCAATGAATTTGTAATTGTATTGATCTCTTTGTTTATTTTCGCTTAGTTGGAAACTTTAAAGCTATACAGTTATTCCAGTATATTTCTTAATACATGCAACAGAGTTATACAAAAAAAATGCAAAACACATCGCTAATGAATAATTATGCAAACATATTTTTTTTCAATATAAGCGTTTTTTTATTTTTCAATAACAGTATTAACATAAAATTTTTAATCTGGGATTTTTATGACCGCCCCGAGCAGGCCAGAAAAATTTCGTTATTACTTTGTACTCGGCGTCCGAAACAAAAATAGTAGATCCCTATGATGGACTTGATCAAAGGATTTTTTCATTTATCAGAACCCACACCTCGGCCACGGTTGGAAAGGGGCACTCCTTGTTGACAGTCCACAGTGTTATCACTTCTGTTCCATGGCACTCTTTATCTGTTTTTTATTCTATCATGCCTTGTGAAAATCTCGGCGTGGGAACCGGAAACCCTGTGTTGGATATGCCATGCCATACATCCGGTCGGTGACAACTAGGGATTCCAATTCGAATATTCGATATCCGGATATATTCGGCCCCTTAGCAAACTATTCGACATTCGGATATTTGGGAAAATATCCGGATAGTATTCGTATTCGAGGAAATATCACGTCACAATTTCTCCACATTTAAAGAATAATTATGAATATCCCAGGTTGAGATTTGTTTAGCTTCGCCCAACACGGGTGCTATCAATATCTTATCATAATACTTTATTTTAACGAACCGGCTAGGACTCGGGTCTAAAAAAAACCTTTATTTCTTTAATACAATGAAACAGTATTGAAATGTGTTTTGTCTCTATCTAAGATTTTACATGTCCGGTCCGTGCTGCAGTGGCAACGGCTTTGACTTGCGTGCCGGGACGCCCGGGTTGGATTCCCGGTACGAGCGGATTTTTTGGAAGGCATGAATGTTTGTGTTGTTGAAAATCTCTTCCCACCTTTCCGATCCCAAAAAGAGCGACGCATAGTGGCAGCGATTAGCTAATCACTAGTCCTGTCCTAGTTCTCGTATCCTTTCCATCCCCTACTCACTTCGAAAAAGAGAGGTTGAGCAACTGGGTAACAAGCAGTTCTCGTAGAAAAACATATGTTGAGATAAACTCCGTGAAGAGTCCATATGCTCCAAGCTGGGAGCGGACATGGTTAAAAAAAAAAAAAAAGATTTTACAAAAGTGGGAACCGATTTAGTCTAATATTATTATAAAATGTATATAAGTGAGCAAGGAAACATTGATCGTGCAACATCTTGCGTGCGAGTTTTACGACTATTTATAAAAAAACTTAGAAATCGAGACCACTGCCGGCTTGCAAAAGCAACTGGCAGTTTCTTGTTTATTAAAATATGTTTTTTTAAATCATAAATTGACTACTATTGTACAACATTTTAGCCATGTCAAAACTATCCGGATATCCGAATATATCCGGAGAGCTTAAGTTTTACTATTTGATATACGAATAGTTGATTTTGATGAATAGTTGGAATCCCTAGTGTAACTTAGTTTTTATTTAAATAGTCGTTACGAGACTCATAACACCTTACACATTAAGACACTGAAATTAAACCGCTTCGAATATGAGACATTTTAAACATAAAATATCGCCTAATTTAAATGTTACATCGCATAATTTAAATGTGCACTAGTTCTATCCTACTCCTCGTATTCTTTCAATTTCTACTCTCTTCGAAAAAGAAAGGTTGAGTAACTGAGTAACAAGCAGTTCTCGCAGAAAAAAACATGTTGATATAAACTCTGTGAGGATATATGCTCCGGATAAGTGAGGAGCGGACATGGTTAAAGAAAAAATGTGTTACATATTTCAAAATTCAAGGGCGGAATAAGTACCAACTAAAAATGTGTTATTATTTTTATTTCTTGTTTATGGCTTGCTTGGAATTCATAATTGTTGATTTAATTTAACAGTATTTTTTTAGTAGATCTATTATGTAATATGATGAAAAATATCATGCATCCTTTCTTATAATTTTATCTAAATAACATTTTTGTATCAACATGGTATGGTTTCAAGAAAAACTAACTCATATCATCGGCGGAGATGAAAAACTACGGGCTGGCGTCCAGACCGTTTCCGTTATTAACGTAATGTAAAAATTCGTCTCCAAAATGATAATAAAAAAACGTAATAAAATTTAATAGGCTTTTTTGAACTGTAGTATGCGAGTGATTAAGTGACAGTATATTTGAGGGTCCTCAAATTGATAGCGACATGCTTTCAAACAGAAATAGGGCGCACGAACGCGGGGGATGTACATATAGCATTTACGGGTAGCCAGCGGGAAGCGAAACAAAAAGCTCGTATAGCAACATTGGCCAAAAGCCCACTGGATAAGATTAAATATTAATTTTCATTCGAACGTAAAATATCCTGAGATCAATGTACTATGTCGCATTTCAAAATATCAAATATTTTGTTATTCACTCTTAAGGTGTTCACCGTCAAAACTTGGTGGAATGGCATTATAATAAAAACAATAACATATTTTAAGTACTTATTCCACGTTGAATTTATTGAGATCAGGACCGGCTTCAAACATTGCGAGCTTTTTCAATTTCAGTGATATCAGTTGATAATGTTTGCGGTGAGTAAAACTGGTATTCAATGTGAAATATTTTAATTATAACTTTACCTTCCTAGTAAAAAAGACAGTCGACTATCACTGCCACTTAATCTTAAATATCTATCTCAATATTAATGGTACAAAATATGATTTTTATCGACTAGTTTGGTCGCAATTAAATAAAAAAGAAAACAAATATTAATGGCCGAAAATTCTTTATAACGTCGCTAAAAATAGCCAGGATTCAAACTACACTGCCCGTACGCGATAAGATAACGTTATCTTATCTCAAACGCGCCTCATGCAAACGTACGTTTCAAATCAAATGTAAGCATTTTACATTAAAAGGCGTAGATAAGCGCTCACGCTCATAGTTTTGATTACGCCAGTCTGACATGAACATCAACGAGAACAGGTTTATGGGTTGATACGTGATTTAAAATATGAATAGTATTAGGAATACCTTATTTTTTTAGAACGATGCAAGATACGTTTAAGCACAGTATAACTTTTTTTAATGCAATCAATACCAATAAGGCCACACCACTGGGGTATCTTTAGACCCCTTTCGGATCACACGTTATTTTTCAGGGACCGAAGGTTAAGATGTTTTATTATTTTTATAGACTTTTTACATGAGAAAAATAAGTGAATGTTATTTTCTGCTCATATTGCTAAATATTATACAAAATAGCAATCTTTTTCATTGCTCTTTTTTGTCAGCGCTCCAGTAACGGCGCGGCTTTGTCAGGGCATCGCTATTTCTACACGAGATCATTTTCTCTTCAGTACTGGTAAATCATCTATCTTGTATTTTTATTTTCATTTGACCTTGTACGTAGGAATTCATCTTGTCTATCGAGCCATATTCTCGTAATTATCTGATACCCCTCCCCTTCACACTCGATTGCTTTCTTACCGGAATCATAGTTGAGAATTTGGTACTGATATTCTCCCGTTTCGTCGGAATTGGTGTACGTGATGCTACAAGTTCCGGATGCTCTGTCGATACAAATCGCATAATTCAGGTTATTCTGGAAAGAAAATAATATCTTATAAGTCATAAAAAATACAGTTACCCATGAAGGTTTTTCAGATCCATTTACTTAGCTGTAAAAAGTATTTAATGTCAGTTCTACTGTTTGATAAAATCTGTAAGTTGACACTTTCAACTGATTTATAATACGATCTTCATATATTTTTCACTGTTAGTATTGAGACGACCTCAATCTCGGCCCTCTCGGAAAAGAGGACGAGCCTCCCTGTCGGTCACTCTCGGGATGAGGAAATTGGACTGGGAGGTGAGAAAGGACGGGTGCTCTGATTATAAAAACAATCTCAAAGGGTTACACAAGTGCAAATAGCATAAGCACTATTTATTTGTCTTTAGAACAGGTTATACAATTACGATTTACATACGATTACAGTTATAGAATTTAATTTAAAGGTTGCAACAATAATGATTCGACCTTCTCGCCTTTACAAAGGCAATATCAGGATTTAAAACGTGTAAGAGAGACGATTAGTGGCTTGAAGGGCGACCTGTGGAACTAATTGTGGAGAGCTATACTCGATCCGTTCATAAGCATTACCCGACAGGTGTACAATCAATGCTCACTCTTCGCTCTCAAACTTTGACTAACTTTTTGAATAAAAATTACGATGTCATCTGCGTCCCAGCGTCCGCTTGTAGCAGGCGTGTCTCTCTTTGTTCGTGAGGCGAATGTCGCAGCATCCGGTTAAAGACGCGTCACCTGTACCATTTTTTTGGTACAGCGGAGTCTACGTGTAATACTACGTATCTCACGCAGCCAGGGCGTAACAGAGACAAGACATTTTAGAGCGGGACGTCCGCAGATCTGATCCGGAGACGTCGCCCTCAAATGACGGCTTTACAAATTTAGAAATTACTGACTTATATTACTGAATTATAAGACTGAATTGATATCCTGATATTGTCTTAAACTCATAGACTGAGGTGAAATATAGACCGTTCGAGAGAGTGCTGATGTCCTAAAATACTAGGAGGTGTCAGTATTGACGGTTTCTTTGCTCAAAAATCATGTTTGATTTTAATTTAATCAATAAATTATTAATATTTATTTTAATAATCCGTTTATCATAAACATAAAATAAGCAAATTAATTTATAACGTAGATATTTAAACATTTCAATTGCAGATGTTTTTTTATTTGAGAAAATAAATGACAACGAGCAGATCTGCACGGGACTGATTTGAACAATTCACTAGTTTACTTGAAAAAAGAAAATAAAATAAAAATAATAAAATTAAATTAATTAAGGTGACTATCTCAGCCACTGAAATCAGTTTGATACTAAGCAATGTGAGTACTTTTAATTCACAAATCTTGTCGGTTGTAAGAGAAACTATGTGTCTGGCGTTGTTTATTAGCATCGGCAAAACAAACCGCCAAGTTTGTCTCGCCGTTTTCAGGAAGTATGCAAAACAAAGTTCACGAGAGATAATTTATTTTGCGATGTTTTATGGTAAATTTTATGCATGCGCCTTTAACGACCCGGGGCACTAAAAGCGGCAAGTCGCAGCCAGTTTTCGGGCGAAAACTTAATGAAAATTTCCCGCGACTTGCAAAAGATATCGCGGAACGGGCGAAGTCGTGAAAAAAGCTTCGGAGGCTGAAATTCGTCTTGAAAAGCTCTCTATTCAATTGCGTGAGAACGAGAAATGGTTAAAATATTTTTACACTAATAAAATGAAAAAAATGTTGATACCTATTAACTTATCTTCCATTATATATCGAATAGGCTTTGAAACAAAGTTTTAAATTTGTATCTCTCTAGTCAAGAAAATAGACTTTTTAAATTTAAATTATCCCTATTACAATAACGTCTTTGTAGAATTTTTTATCGAATATCTGCGGTGATTGCATTTATACTTTCACACAGTATACACTTTTTTCTCCCAAATCAAAATCGCTATTAAACAAATCTATTCAAAAATTTCAAAAAGATTTGTAAGTGTTGCTAAAACAACCTATGGCGGATTATGGCATTACAAAACTTTATATAAATGAGCATTTTTTCAGTTTTAAATTCTTGCCATGATACAAAATATACGTGTGTAAAAAATGGTAATAATTTATATTAGATTTTACAGAACACTTTAAAGGTCATTGATGAAGAATCTATTTTTAAGAAGGTATTAATATGTTATGCCAATGCCGCGCCATTTCTGAAACGAACGGAAGGCAATTGGTTTTTTGTAGTAAAACACTTTCAATTTGATGAATCAATTTAGAGGTTTTGTTAAGCTTAGAAAACGCATAATTACCATTACAATAAAAGTAATTTTAATTGTGTACGCCCTCAATCGACGTTTTTCCATATTAACATTAGTCTTCGTCGGTCCATTGGTTCTGTAGAGCCTTAAACCTTGCTTAAATTACGTTTTTTTTCAAATCTTAAAAACCTTATAAAACCCACTATAAGCACCGTCACTAACTCCACGAAAAGCTACGATCAGATAAGGAAAACTACGGTGGTTTCAATACAAGAAGCCCTCTATAAAATTCAGAAAGATAAAAGTAGGTCTAGAAGAAAAATAGTCGTGCGATATCGCAACCCAACACACAGCAAAAAGAAACAAACTATCGTATTAATTCAAGTGTGGCATAAACAAAAATAGCGCCGACGTCGACTGTAAAAGTTACGACAAAAAATACACAAATCAGATGAAACAAAACAGCCGTAGAATATTGCCGATAGTAATTCACAAGTAAGAAATGAAGTATTGAACTATGCTGAAAATGATATCTTTTACTTTATACAAGATACATTTTGTAAAAGTGTGTGAAATATCGAAGGTTTGGCTTCTTGCGGGAAAATGAATATTAGAAAACAGAGGATCA
The DNA here is from genome assembly GCA_028554975.1 of Himalopsyche kuldschensis. Classification (NCBI taxonomy): domain Eukaryota; kingdom Metazoa; phylum Arthropoda; class Insecta; order Trichoptera; family Rhyacophilidae; genus Himalopsyche; species Himalopsyche kuldschensis. Next base: position 17,624,154 of record JAHFWI010000010.1, on the reverse strand, counting down.
CGGTAAGTTAGAAGCCGGTAGGGCATGTTGGATCTGGCATATGGCCACATGACGTGTATCTTCAGAAGAGCTTAGATTAAGCTTCCTTCTTTTTCGGCTATCTTCTATGCGATATACTCAGCAAACCTAATGGATGGTGGCTTATCATGGGATGAACCAAAGCGATCTGCGAGGTTAAAATGTAAATAACGAAGAAGTGATGTAAATGTAAATAATGCTTACGATCATCAAATTTGGGTCGTTTGAAGCTCACCATTGTTATACATACCACTCTCAATAATTATCATTTATCAATAATTAAAACACTTATTATCATTAACAATTAATTGAAACACTTAAATTAATTTAATAATAATAGGTCGGATAAAAACTTACATTATTAGTATTTTAGATATTCCTATGATATTATCTGGTCATTAGTATTTGTGATACTACATTTAAAATCCTGATAATTACAAATAAGTCCACATTCTTTGAAACTCAAACTTTCGCTAATTCATATTTTAATAGAAATTTAACTTATTGACCTGTTTTTATTTTTGTCAGTTCACGCGTCAGTCAAGTACATACGTGCACTTTAAATTCCTGGAGATGCCGAATGGTGAAACCCGGGTCGTTAGCGACAAAACTCATGTAAAAGCACGAAATTCAAACAATACAAATTTGGTATTGAAATTCCATCAAGCACCCTCAGTAAAAATTCTTAATTAAGGTTACGATTATGATTAAGGCTATGTACAGTAAACCCCCCAATAATGAATCGCGCTAATGAACCCCCCAATAACATTTGCGGCAGGTTTTCCAATAATGAGTTAAATCCCCCGAATAATTAATAAAAATAAAACACGTGCATCTGACGTATTTACGCGGTGATTCATCCGCATGTGGCAGTTAGATGAAACCAGGGATATTCAACAGATATACAGTAAGATAACATAACTGATAAAAATATCATTGAATATATTGACACCTCCTAGTATTTTAGGACATCAGCACTCTCTCGAACGGTCTATATTTCACCTCAGTCTATGAGTTTAAGTCAATATCAGGATATCAATTCAGTCTTATAATACTCTATATTGAAATCTATAACAATTTAATATAGTGTAATTTTTAAATTTGTAAAGCCGACATTTGAGGGTGACGTCTCCGGATCGCATCTGCGGACGTCCCGCTTTAAAATGTCTTGTCTCTGTTACGCCCTGGCTGCGTGAGATACGTAGTATTGCACGCAGACTCCGCTGTACCAAAAAAAATGGTACAGCCAACGCATCTTTAACCGGATGCTGCTACGTTCGCATCACGAACAAAGGGAGATACGTCTGCTACAAGCAGACGCTTAGGCGCAGATAACATCGTATTTTCTATTCAAAAGTTAGTCAAAGTTTGAGAGCGAATAGTGAGCATTGATTGTACACCTGTCGGGTAATGCTTATGAACGGATCGAGTATAGCTCTCCACAATAAGTTCCACAGGTCGCCCTTCAAGCCACTAATCGTCTCTCTAACACGTTTAAATCCTGATATTGCCTTTGTAAAGGCGAGAAGGTCGAATCGATATTCTTGCAACCATTAATTTGAATTCTATAACTGTAATCGTGTGTAAAATTGTATAACTATAATCGTGTGTAAAATCGTATAAATGTAAGTGTTTTAAAGACTAATAAATTGTGCTAATGCTAATTGCACTCGTTTTTAACCCTTTGAGATCAATTTTAATCAGAGCACCCCTCCTTTCTCACCTCCTAGTCCAATTTCCTCATCCCGATAGTGACCTACTCTTTTCCGGGAGGGCCGAGATTGACGTCGTCTCAATATAAATGATGACATGGATTTGAATGAAGAAGATTTAATTGCCTTTGTTGGTGAAAATAATAGTACTACGAGTGAAGAAAGCTTACAAATCAACTTGAATGAATCACATAAAAGTTTCAATTCTGAAAATTTGAATGAGGGCTTAAGATTGTTTAATAATTTAGAAACACACTTGACTCAAGACGATCTCCCAAAAGAGCGATTAGACGAATTAAGAAAATACTTAAAAATATGTAAAGCCCAATATATTAAATTTAAAAGCAAAATGCGGGAAAAAGTTATTTTTGACAATAAAGAAAATAATCCAGACAATAATCTGAATTATAGAGAAATTGAGGAACCGGTATTGGCAACAATAAAGTCTCGATGGAACTTAATATTAGATGATAGTGACAGTGATTAATTAAATATGTACATATTTATATAATTTAAGACGTTTATCGTCTTTTCATTTTTTTTGTTTTCAACAGTTATTATTTTATATGTATCATTTATGTGAAATAAAACATTTCCGAAATGCTTTTTACTATTTTGAATTGTTTGAATTTTTTCTCGCTTTTTACTATGTTCATTCATCACACATTAATTCATTTTATAAAATTAACTCGCGTTGAACTTCCCTGCCCGCACGTTGCAGGAAGATTGCGTCAGCAATCGAAACATGCGATGAGGTCATCGATTATCGCCGAGTTTAAATAATTTTCGCTAGTTTAAAAGTAATATGAATTAGAAATAGAATAATAATATATATTTATGATCAATTAATTAATTAAAAAATAATATTAATTCCGCATTTCAAATAAAAAAAAATCAATTGAAAATCTTAACCCCCAATAATTTATTTATTTATTGGCAAAAAACTATTAAAAATACATGGCATTACAGCAAGCGCCAATGCGCCATGCATTTGAGAAATTAATAAAGATTACATAAAATATTACACAAAAATAAGAAACAGAACAGAAACATATTATTTACATAAGAAAACATAATTTTTAAACAAAGCATCAAGTTCACTGCCGAAGATGTCAACATCAACAGGCAGCGCATTTATCAGCCGAATAGCCCTTGCAACTGGAGATTCAAAAGACCTACGTGACAAACAAGTTTTGACAAAGAAAATTGATTTGTCTTTGTTACGACCACGTAGGTAAAAGCTGGGAGCATGCAAATTTAAATTTTCAAGGATGTCAGAGTTATCAACTTGGCCCCGAAGAAGAAGAGAAAAATGTTTTAATATTGCAATTAGTCTTCGAGCTTCAAGTGAGTGAAATGACAGCATTCCTAAAAGAAACTTGGTTGGATAATATTCCATTAATGAATTGTCATACGGAAAATAGTTGAATTTTTTGAAATAATAATAACGCAGAAATTTTTTATGAACTCGCTCCAGTTGCGACTTAAATTTAAATTCATATGGACCCCAAATAATAGATCCATATTCTAGTTTGCTTAAAACTAAAGAAACATAAAGAGTACGAAACACAGTAGGGTTTTCAAATGGCTTACTTTGCCGAACTATGAATCCAAGAAGTTTACTAGCCTGCAGGGTAATTGAAGAAATGTGGGAATGAAACGTGAAAGAAGAGTCAAATGTTATACCAAGATCAACAACTTCAGACAAACGCTGTAAAGTCATATTCGATATCTCATATTTATATTTGATAGGAAATTTTGAACGAGAGAATGAAATGCAGAAACATTTCGAAATGTTGAAGTCAAGTTTGTTTATTAAGGACCAATTTACAATTGAGTTTATATTATGCTGTAGAATAGTACAATCCGACTCATTCCTGATGGTTGAAAACAGTTTTAAATCATCAGCAAAGAGCAGATACTTTATTCCACTCATACTTAGCACAATGTCATTTATAAAAATGAGAAATAAAATAGGACCAAGGTTTGATCCCTGTGGCACTCCAGAATATGTTGGAAAAATTTGTGATACGCACCCAGCATATTCAACATATTGGCGTCTATTTGACAAATAAGAATGAAAAAAATTGATAACCTTGTTCGAGCTTCCTATTGCTTTTAATTTATTTATTAGAATAACATGATCAACCCGGTCAAATGCTTTGGAAATATCCGTATAAATGGCGTCAACTTGACAATGAGAATCAAGAGAATGCAAAATATACTCACTATACACCATAAGATTGGTTACAGTAGATCGCTTTGATCTAAAACCATGTTGGGCATTAGTTAGCTGACAATCAACATGCATATAGATATATCTATGCAAAAGTGATTCAAAAAGCTTGGCTGGTGCTGATAAAATAGCTACAGGCCGAAAGTTTGTTATCTCTGACAAAGAGCCTTTTTTATGAACCGGTCTTATACGGGTCAAACTCCAACATTCAGGAAAAGTGAAGGTACTTAAACTTAAATTGAACAAATACAGTAGTGGGGTAGTTAAAATTTCCCTGCAGCCTTTAAGTAACCACGGTGGAATACCATCAGGGCATAAATATCATAAACCCCCCAATAATGATCCCCTATCTCTTCATTATTGGGGGGTTTACTTTACATATACTACATATATATAGGAAATGTGTAATTTTATTCAAACATAGCATTAAAATCCAGGGCTGTGGAGTCGGAGTTGTCGCGGCGATTTGGCCGGAGTCGTACTCGGAGTCGGAAATTTTGGAAAGTTTGAATTTTTTATTTTTGTATTTGATATGTCAAATTTGCTTTTTATCGCATTGATATGGTTGATATTTAATTGAATACACCTAAATAAGAAAATTAGGGGAAAAAAGTGACGATATTAAATATCGGAGACGCGGTTTTGGTAAATGCTGGAGTCAGATTCGGACTTTTTTTCACCGACTCCACAGCCCTGTTAAAATCTCATCTCAACATGCTAGAAAACAATACCTCGTTAAATCATGATGTAATCCAATTAAATCTGTAAAATTTAGGCAGGGGTTGTTTTGATCTCCTTACGATGCGGGATCACGTGTTTGCCAAGTAAACACACGTGTAAGATTTAAGTAATATTTGGGACAGGAATTCGATACCCTTTATCCCACCTATCAAGAAAGGTATATCGGTGGAATTTACACCATTGATTTTAAGCTAAACTAATTAGATTTCCGCGCTCGGGAATTAACCTTCGTTGAATTTAACCACTTCACTCGTGCGAAACATTTTTTATTTTACTGAAAGCTGTCGTGTAATAACAACTTTCCGTTAGTCACTTTAACTTTTGCCTGTCTGAGGGTGAAGCTGTCGACCACCGCGTGTTTTGCAGTAAACTATGATTTTGATGGACTAGTTTCGTCCCAATTAAATAAAAAAGAAGATAAGTCGTATGATTATTGGCCGAAAACCATTTATACTGTCACTACCAATTGCCAAGATTAAAACTTCACTACGCACACGCGATAAGATAACGTTATCTTATCTCAAACGCGCTTCTTTCAACGAACATTCCAAATCAAATGGATGCTTTTTACATTAAAAGGTAAGAAGGCGCATTCACGGTTCGCAGCGCCAGTCTAGAATTAACAAGAACTCAATCAATTTGTTTCATTCATTCGCGACTTAAAATATGAATAAAAAATTATCGATTTTCATATATTTTTTTTATAGAACGAAGTATAAAGATACCTCAAAGAATAATCAATCATTTTTTTTATTGCAGTCTATGCCAATAAAGCCATACCACTACGGGTGTTTAGACCCTAGCTTTTAGACCTCACTTCGGACTACGAGTAATTTTTCAAGGACAGTTTTACAGTCTGACAGTCGAAGGTTAAACGTGTTCACCGTCAATTCTTGCTTAAAGGCATTGTATTTAAAATAATCAAACATTCGTTAGTAAGACTAAGCGATAAAAATAATCGATCCTGATCATTATAAAATACGTGTAAGTAAGTATACAGTATATATTAGTACAAACAAAGTAACAGCAAAATATAACTCGGATATAATATCGATACAAACAAAAGCTCTCGTTTGTTATGCGGTATATTTCGTAAATGCAAAAAGTTATTTGGTAGCTTATTAACAAACTTTATTCCGTTATTTACAATCGCATTGTGAAGGCGAAGGCTTAAAATAGCCCTATTATTAGCCAGGTATAATGAGCTGGAAGATATTTCGTTTCGAGGCGATAGAAAAACTTAATCATAAAATGCCAGCCATGACAGGAGTATAATGCTTATCATGGCAGGTACTTTAAATTTTTTTAATAAAGTTACGAATCATAAATAATATGATCGTTGCATAAAATAACCATCACTGCTTTTAATGTAGTATGAATGAGATTTGGCTTTAATATAATTCCGATCGAATATGTAACATTTCAAGGATAATTCGTCACTTCATTTCAAATGCTATTTGACTTACATCACATGTTACGGACTTATAAACCTTATCGAAAACTGCTTAAATTTGCATTGGCTTCCACTTTTTTTCTACCCAGTAAATTTTTATTTGTTTTAACCATGTCTAATGTGAAGCATATGAAAATTTAGTGAGGTTTATCTCAGCAGAAGTTTTTGGCTTGAACTGTATGTTATTCAGTTGCACAAATTCTATTAAACAGGACTATTAGTAAGCTTATTAGAATCGGATGTGTGTGGGAGGAAATTTCGGACAACACATTCATGTCTGCGAACGGAAATCAATAATTCGATTGAAAAACTGCCCGAACTGGGATTCAAGACCGATGCTTAGCTTTTCATAGTCAACGGCAAAAACATTTGAAAAAAATACATTTCTTAACAGTAAAATCCACGTGAAAGACGCAGTTAAACGCAACGGTTAAACACTTATTATATTTTTTTTAAATAAGGACAGTAAATTTGGAGTAAATTTTCATTTATAAATTACGAGTATAACTCGAGTATTTTTCAAAATACTCAAATATCGAGTACTAGAAAAAGGGACGAGTATTCTCGAATTGGAGTTTCTTATGTCGACAAATGGATTTATCATCTAAATGCTACAATGATATTATACTCACAAAATATCCAGGTGCCGAGTTGGCCTGGAGGGCGCCCTGCGTTTGATAGTTGAAGCTTTCAATGGAGCCCGCCGGCTCGGTGAATCTCTGAAGACAGCCCGCAGGCGTGGACGCGGCGGTTTGACAGACGCCCACCTGAAACAGGCGTCGCTCGGCAGACGCCGTGAGAACCGACAGGTAGAACGGCCCAGGTGAATCCCCCACGTCAACGTACACTACAACATTATGGAAAACGTTGCGGATACAAAATAGACGGTGTTAATAGCATTAAGTTCCTGTTGTGTGCATTGCAGTGCACAGTCAAAGTATTGCACATCCAATAAAAGTATACCAATTATACATAATATGTTAAATTACAAAAACTCGCATTAAGGGGGTATTCTGGTCTGGAGGCTCAAATTTTAGGTGTTTTTTCAAGTGCAATAAAAAAAAGAATAACAATTTACCATTCAATTTTTTACCAGATATTAAATAATAAACCAAATGACCAGCCCTGATTCCAACTGTTCTGGTCACATAAAATAATAAAAAAGGAACATGGCGGAGTTTTGAAAAAAACCAGTTTTTCTGATATTTCCGTATTTTTTAAAAATAGTGATATTTTTTTGTTGTTGACAAAATTTGAAGTTTTGCAAAAAGTTAAAAACGACCCAGACTGGTTAGATGCTACGTCACCAAAGTGGCTTTATCTCTAACTAATTGAAATTTACAAAAATAATAGGCATATTTCTAAATGTATAAACATTGAAAATATGCGGGAAAAAAAACGTTTTTTTAGAATTCTAGACCAGAATACCCCCTTAAAGACTTATTAACATTTATTCAGAAGTTTTAAATCTGCATTCTATCATATCATAAGTAGCATATAGTTTCCGAGTTTCTTGGAAGTAAGCAGTCTTGGAGAAACTTTTCAGCTGGACAGCCTTAAGCATGATGGCATTTTGATTAAACCGTTGGAATTTTTTTAGTTCTGCGCATATGATTCATGGACTCGGAGTAGCCGAAGAATGCTGTCATATCGTGGAAGGAGGCAATTCGATCGGCGTGTGCAAAATTTTATATTTCATATGGAGTTAATAACATGAGTCGAGCCCTGAATATCCCGATCGTCACTGGGGTCAAATCACATACAAAAAGGTTTGCAAAAGTTGGTGTTTTTTGCTTTGGTGGTTAAAGAAAGTTAATATGATTTGTTTCTTTTATATTACACAATAATGTAGCCATCACAGTACAAGATAAAAAGTGAGCAAATTTAAATTAAACCACTTTTAATGTGTTCACTCTCAATACTTGGTGCAATGGCATTATAATAAAAATTATAACAAATCGTTAATACTCACTCCACATTAAATTTATTGAATCAGGACCGGTTTTGCTCATGGCGAACACTATCAACTGATGACAAACTGAACAATTTTCAGTTGATAATGCTCTCCGTGAGCGAAACCACTCCTGATCTAATAAATTCAATGTGGAATAAGTACTAAAAAGGTGTTATTATTTTTATTACTTTTAGTATCGAAACTTTTTTACCTGATTTAACGTGTTAAAAAACATTGTACAATTATACGTAGAAAGTTTAAATCTGTATTATATATAAGTTTATTAAAAAAAAAACACCCTTCAACTCAAACAATGTTCAAGCTTAGTCTATTATATTATTTTAAATCCTTTTCACTGGACACATTGAAATAATAATTTTAATATTCCAGGTAAGTTAAATAATTGTTTTCGATATTGAAAACAGTTAGTTACGCAATTCACATACAATAATATAACAGTTCAATCGTTTTTATTTGTCATTTCGTTGGTCAAACATTGTTTTAATGAAAATAAAAACAAACGCGGTGTAATATTTTTTTTATCGCCGAATAAAATTTAACTCCACTCGCTCGCAATTATTACTTCCGAAAATCTGCCAGCAATACGACATTCCAGCAAAGCTAAAAAATAATTGCATATCCGATGAAAAGCTCCCGTACTAATACGCCCCGGCAGGACAATTCGAAAACATAATTGCTGATAGAATAGAAGATGAAAAACAAAAAACTCACTCACTGTGTTGTCCATTGTTAATTCCGCAGAGAACGGGAACAATGCTGTTAACATTTTGCCCCGTTATAATGAATTGGTCGTCGACACAGCTTCCATTTGTGGGAGGCTGGAGCTAAAGAATCATGAGATACAAAAGTATTATACTGTAATATAGGCGAATATCTGTCGCATTATACCAAGATGACAGTTTCAACTTCAATACCGCGACATTAAAAGAAACATGAGCTTTATATTTATATACATACTACCCAAATTGGTTAATTGTATATGTATTTTATGGGGCGGGGTTTATGTTCTAAGGCGCGTTAGCGTCACAGTTCTTCCGTCTCCTTCGTATCTCATTTTAGTTTTTATAAGCATGTTGCCTTCCCATTCCATCGTTGCTGACAGGAGTGATAGAGATAACGCGACTGGCATGCGACCAGTTTCAGTCAAACAATACCTTCTTAAGTTATTGGAATTTGCAGTAAGCATAGAATATTGAAAAACGGAACAGATTTAGAGTCTAACTTTATTTACTTCAGGAGTTAGTTAATTACTTTAGGATATAGATCGATTGAAAAATCAACGATTCTAAGTTTCTATTCTCTGATTCCAGCAAGTTAGTGATAAACAGCCAAGTGAACGGAAGCCTTCGCAGCCGGAAACGGAAGAGTAAACTATTCACTTCACAAGAAGATGAAAACATTTCTGTGTCGGAAGGTCGCATTAAGTTTACTACAACTCCTGAAGCCTTCATTTAAAAAAACTTAAATTGCATCTTATTCGAAATGAACTAAAACTTACCCATTATAAATGTTGATTATCAAATTTGAAAAATATTAACGAAAAGGAACGATTATGCAATAATAATCCGTTTCAAAGTTCGCCACTCAATGTTTGCATCTGACATTTTGTTGTATTTTTCTTAATTTTTCATATAATAAGTAACAAAAATAGTAAGAATATAAATCATAAAATAGTCCAATATTTTCACAGTAAATATGTGATTATTAATATTTATTACTCTCCATGCGTTATTGTGTTTATAATACAGGATGTATTAATGAATTATGGTCTTTCTCTTTCAGAAACGTCTGTGGCAAGCGGGCTACCGAATACATTATCTTCCATCTTACCCCATACAATACATAAATAAAAAACGCTGGCAGTTTTCGGGTAATAAAATATGATTTCTGGTGACGACGCCCGGACTACCCTGAAATGGGATATTCCTCGCGAAAAATGCTAGCGCGAATGGAAAAAAAATACCCGAGAAGGTTATCCAATTGTCTTGTTCTGTTGCGTGCTTTTAGATAATGAGTTTTCCATTTACAAACAACAAGTTGATAACATTTTTATTTTATACAATTAAAAAAATCTCCTGTCTGTTAAGTGTACGCATTGCGCCGGAAGGGAGGATTTTTTTTCGTTTCAAATTAGAGTCCGCGGTCGAGTGGTTGGTTTCTGCACTCGCGGATTCGGTTTTTGAAAGCTCGTTTTGATGTGTAAAACTTCATCTCACCTAACCAATTTTAAAAATGGGGCGTAGTAGGAGGATTATCCATTTATCATTAGCCATACCTTTTTTTTATTTTTGTATATATTTGATTCTAAGCAATTCAAAAACAGTCATCTTTGATAAACTACTGTTGGAATATACCGCCGGCTCTTCGGTCGATAATTCGATTCTGCTCAGAGGCAATGGGTTTTTGTGTTAAAAATCCCTTCCCGCCTTTCCGATCCCAAAGAGCGACGCATGAGAGAAATTAGCTAACCACTAGTCTTCGTATCCTTTCCATCCGTACTCTCTTCATAAAAGAAAGGTTGAGCAACTGAGTAACCAGCAGTTCTCGTAGGAAAACTTATGTTGAGATAAACTCCGTGAGGTGTCCATATTCTCCAAGCTGGGAGCGGATATGGTTAAAAAAAAAATATCCCAATTAGGAGTAAACAAAGTTTTAAAAGATATCGTTACTGAGTGACACTTTATATCGTGTCTATTAAAAAATAATAAAACATCTTTTGTACTTAATTCGCGAATTAATTTATTAAGAAGTTGCTCGCGAAAAAATGATTTATTATTTTTTGATATATCGCCTTTTTCCACCAAGTATTTACAGTAAACACCCGAAAAATGATCAAAGTTAATTTCTTTGTCGTGGTGTCGCACCTCCAAACAGCATGAAGAAAATTGCATTATTGTATAAAGAAACCTTACACAAAACAGTTCGCAAAATCCCGAGAACTGTTAGCGGTGTTTATTCTCGATTTATTGACAAAATTACTGAGAATTATCTTTACAAATGTGTCATTTAAAAGGAATTTAAAATACATTATTTTGATTTACGCTACACATAAAAAGACACACAATAATATTGTATAATCAACTGACTGGGAAAGTATCTCATAATAAAAGTTTGTACAGAAAGGAATGTTCGATGAAAATTATTGTCTTTTAGAAATGGATTAAAAGGATGATTCGTTTAACTTTTCTTTGCGTTAAAACATTGTTTATATAAATTTAATGAATGCAAACTTATTCTCACATTGAATAAATATTAATAGATAATAACAATTAATACTTTAATACGAATCGTTTATTTGCATCTTTATTCTAGTACTTCGTAGATTGATCAAAAAGCCGTAAGTTCAATTAATATGTTTTCTTCTTGAAATGACTGCAAATGAGTGTCTCGGTGAAATATTTGAAAAACGTGCTAAACTACTTCGTGCTTTAAATTGAAATATGTATTTATATAAATGGAAACAAACCAATGTTAATGAAATTTTGTTTCAATTTTACGCCACCAACAAGTAAAGTTACTTGTAAGAAAGAAATCTATCAAACCTTTCAATCGATAAATACGTTGACCTGAAAAGACAATTACTTAGGTAATTAAATAATCTCACGAAGATGACTCAGTTTCATGACACATTGCTTTGTTGCAAAGTAGTGTCGATTTAACAATATTTCAAATCTTTTTCCTGTGACAGTATAACAAGCCACAAATTTAGAAATATACCTTTGAATTGAATAGGTAATTAATAAAGCTTAACAAAATTCGAGCGTCACAAATCCGTCATCAGCCTTTAAGAGTTTTGACATCTTTCGTCGATGACACTCAACTTGTCTTAATAACCCATCGGCACATTTAATTTGCAATATTAAAACACCCCTTTCGAGTGAAAGTAATATTGTAATTTTGGCAGCCTACTCGAGAATATTTATATTCCGTCGTAAAAGCCAATTCAATTATTCAATCAATCGACGAACTGACGCTCGTGCCCATAAAACGGCATCAGCATTCCAATAAATGTAATTGGATATATTATACTGCGTACTCTTGAATGGTTTTAATTATTTTTGTTGATATAATTGAGAGCTGTTGAAACAATGAAGGGTATCCTTAGCAGAGGCGGCTCTTGTTATGGTGCAAGTGTGCACCGATCCCCCATATAAATAGAAGCAATATTAAAAAAACCAAATAACTCATTTAAAATTCCTTGCGTGTTCCCATAAAAATATTGAACGAAGCGATGATTGACACATCATGTTTTGCGGATGACGCTGAAATTGAAACAATAATAAGTTTGTCAAGGTTAGCTGATGGCGCTCAGAATGTATGTGCATTTTCTTTAATTTACCATACACAGTGAAAATAGCAGGCAGAACAAATGTATTGAGACGTTTTGTTCATATTATGCTGAGAATTTCCAAGAAAATATTGCAACATTATGACAAGCGTTGCCAATTGCATGCTTTTACTGGCACTAGCTTGTTTTATATACATTGTTACGTTTTGTTTGTGTCTATTTCTTCCCAACCTCTTAAACAGTTAGATTTCCTAAAACATAAAAAAGTGTTTCTTTTTGCAATCCCTTATATTCATGTCACCGGCCGCCACTGATTCTCAACATCCAAAAAAACAGAAAAATGACGTAAATGAAAAATGACAAAATACCGTAACTCTGATCAGGCTGATACAAGCGTTTAATCCTTCCAATTAACTGCAAGCTTATACCAATATATTTATCAAAAGTATCAATTTCATTCGATCAAGAGGTATTTATTAAATTAAATCCCTCCATCGATGTAAAAAGGTTTTTATGCGTTATTTATCGAAAAAGCACTCTTTTAGCATAGCACACATCAGTGATAATCGTAATCATTATTTTGAAAAAAAAAATGATTTTAGATAAAAACAAAACATGAAATGATTTTCTAGTCGTAATTTTAATATTGTGTCAAGTTTTTTTGTCACAGCTGGCTTTAAGAATAATATAATATATATTGATACCAATCATCAAATGTTTTAAATCAAGTATTAAACCACTGCCATATTTACTTTTTGGCAAGTCGATCACTATTGTAAAACATCATTTACTTTTACCGCATCAGCGTATTACCATTGAGTGACCATTTGTCAATACTTGGCATGGTGAAATGGCATTCAAATAGAAATAATAACACATTTTTAGTCCCTCATTGAATTTATTGAGATCTAGACCGGTTTCGCTCATCGCAAGCAAGTGTGTTTTGTTAACCTTAAATATAATGCCGTTCCACTTAGAATTATTGATAAATAACAGATACTATATAAAATAAAAAATAATTTTGATTATTTTTCGTATTGTGAGACGTGTTTCGCCTGTTTCAGAGGCATCTTCGGACTTACTATCGTAAAGTTTGCTTTAAATAATGAAGCAAGATTGATTCTAATATTTTAAAATGATTTATTTACAAAATAGAGTTTGGTATTTTTCCTTTTTACGGGAAGCATGGAGTGGTTATAGAATCAAAACAAAGTAAACCAATAATAATAAGCAAACAAATACAATATTTACATATTAAAGGGCCCATATATATATATATATTATTAATGTTTAATTTTACTTTCGAATACTCGGTGACCCAACGGTGGGCCGCTCTTTGAGCAATTTAGATACAGGCAATAAATAATGAAATGGAATATGCGCGGTAATTGTCTCGCAGACAGAATACCTAAGTATTAATTCGTTGATTTATCACTATCATAAATCAATTTTCCATTCAAAATAAATATCCTTAATCCAAAAATTCCTTTTGCAGATTGTTAACAACGCCATATTCCACCAAATTCAACTATGCAATCGTTACATCGGCTCTGTGGGCTAACACTTTAATATAGTGAACATATCTAATTCATCACTTTTTTGGTGTTCACTATCAATACTTGGTGGAATGGAATTATAATAAAAATAAAAAAGCATTTACAAAATCAGTTGATAATGTAAAATCGATAATTGATAGTGCAGAATACAGAATCAGTTGATATTGCTCGCTTTGAGTGAAACCAGTCGTGATCTACAAAATTTTATTTAGAATAATTATTAAAAATGTTTTATTATATCTAATTGGTCTAATTTAAAGGTAAGTTAACGCCAACTGAATAAATATGCAAAGCAAATTATTCAATATTGATAAAATGTACGGCATCATACGAAAAGCGATTAGTGGGATTAAAGTATAGTAAACTCTACCGCCACGACGGGTTCTCAGTAAACAGATACACACCAAGTGGCTAAGCAAGTCAAACTTTCTTTTTTTTTATTTTTATATTTTTATTTTCTTTAACTTTTCCTTTACGGTTCCAAAAACACACACCTACAGCGCACGGTCAAATGATCAGTCCCGTTCAGGTATGCATCGAACCAAGTAACAGATGAGTAAATTCTTTTCTTTTCTTGATTGCATAGCGATATGGAAGACGGCTGCTTACCAAGTTGGTGGGACAATCCAATTTTTAACACAAATATCAATCCAGCTTGATTGATTTTGGGCCTACTTAAGGATGCGCCACTAAGTCATGGGCAGCTACTCCTAAGACACACACATTCAAGGGTGAAAAAAACCTGCAGGTGCAATTAACTTTAACCAAGAAAATGGATACGGCCGTAGAAAATGTCGGATTGGAAATCAATTTTGGGTAGAGAAGGGCACGTATATCAGTAATTAAGTATTATTTATTCAACTGCAACATGTGAATCTGACTGTTGAAATGCACATGGGAAGAAAGAATTGTTTCCAAGAATGGCCGTTAGCTTTTAATGTGTTAACTGTCACTTCTTGGTGGGAAATCATTATTTCAATAAATAAGTCCACATATATGTGGAAATAGTAATATTTAGTGGGGTTTTATATTTTAATTACCGCTTGGAATAAAGTATATCTTAATAGCTTTCAAACCTTATTTTTTAAAACTAACTTTCATAAATTTTAAAATAAAATGATTCTAAAGTTAATTAAGGATTTCGACTGAGGGTGCTTGATGGAATTTCAATATCAAATTTGAATTGTTTGAATTTTGTACTTTTCCATGAGTTTCAGTCAGTTCAAGTACATCAGTGCACTTGAAATGCATGAAGATGCCGAAAGGCGAAACCCGGGTCGTTAGCGACAAAAATGTTTCTTTATATTATTGGCTGAGAGTGCTGCAAAAACTTCATTATTATATTTTTACCGTTCGAATTTTGGCGTATTAATAACAAAGGCATTTGACGAGCCGAAAAATTCACAGTATCAGTTTGATAGAGATATAGAAATGTGGGTTTATGAGAAGATACACTGCTACTTCATCGTGAGGTTTATGAGAAAAATAAGCTCCACCTAAGACACGGCATACCCCATTATATTTTTATGATGAGTTTGTTTCCATTGGTATCATTTTCTGTGCGTATATATCGCACAACCAGTGAACAACAGTCACAACAGTAATTTTGCTGTAAATATATATACATATATATGTTTAATCGGAGTCGTAGAGTCACGGTTTTTTAGCCGGAGTCGGCGCGTTGTTTTGAATGGAATCGTGAACTTTTTTTAAAAGTTTCAACTTTTTATTCATGCATATAACATTTTAATTTAGGTTATTGGCCAGATTGGTTGGTTGATATTTAATTTTATACAAATAAATAGGAAAGGTAGGAAAAAAACCTATCAAAATTCAACTCTTACATGCTGGAGTCAGAGTCGGAGTCGGATTTGTGTTTTTTAACGACTCCGCAGCCCTGGTAAATACCATTGAAGTCTGCATGCATTTTTGGGCAAAATATGATTTTTCTTTTGACCCTCAACTCAACATTACGACCCCTAGGAGAAGGAGAAACTTTATTAATATTCCTTTACTTTTCATGAAAAGTCAAAAAATAGGTTTCACCAGTAACCAATGTTACCTATTCTTTTAATATTTAAAAATTGTTTTTGCATTATCTTTAAAGACGATGCTTTGGCTATCTGATTTATTTATTCAATATAAAATAGTAATTTAATGTAATAACAATGTGGTTTTTGAAGGTCTAGTAAAGCTATGGACAAGAAAGTGATTTATATGCATTTCGAACTATCTTCGTATCTACTTCTTCTATCGAGTAACGCATACTTTTTTTATTGATTGAGTAGGCATTTACTTGGTAGAACTCCATTATAATACGGAAAGAAAAATAACAATGTATATTAGTTCTACATAAATTATTTTATATATTTGTTGATAGCTATTTCGGCTTACGCCTTCGTCAGAACTATAGAACTAGTTCTGACGAAGGCGTAAGCCGAAATAGCTATCAACAAATATATAAAATAATTTATGTAGAACTAAAATACATTGTTTTTTTTCTTTCCGTATCATACTTCTTTTATCTAGTTGCATTCAAAATTCGGTAAATTATGGATATACGGTCACGGGACAGAATCCCAATCCTCTCGAGCTAAGCTCATAAAATTTATACATACTGGCATATAATTTTATTTTTTTACTTTACTCTTTGAGTTCTTGTGGATTATTATAAAATGTGGAGTCAAAATGATTAAATCTGAAGAATATTACTGATTATTGTATGAGTTCTGAAAGAAGAATTTGTTTTTTAATATTAGGTTATAATAAAAATATTCTTTTTATTTTAAACAAATAATCAACTTATGTGACTGTCTCTATCTGTATAATATTATTATTTGTGTAGTTTGTGGTTACATTTTTGCTCCTGTAAATTAAAACAACTCGATTTCATACTTATTGCGAAGTATTCTTTAGGATCTTCTATTATAATAAATTTAAAAATTAAAGACGAAACATTTCAAAAAATCTTAAGCCTTACATTGATTTCATTTAATGTGCTTATTTTTCATAAATCTTTACAAGAACTTTGTCCCGTGACCATATATCCATAATTTACTCAAAATTTAATGCCGGCAAATCTTGTTACGCTTTTTTTACTCTCAGAGGCGGGCCGATTATTTACCATTATTTAATCACTTCTAAAAAAAGCTTAAATAGTTATAATTTATATTGTTCATCTAAGGTTACTCAACGGCTTGACATGATATTTATTTGAATAAAATATACGAAGATATTTTTTAAATCGTTTTCACCATTTTCTGAAAGCAATCAAAAAATTAAGTGCTTTTTCTCTGATACTATTTGATCTCACTATATTATACGCATAGCATAGAGCTGAGAACACATCCATCACTAAAAATATCGATTTCAGATTCGCAAGTTGTAGCACTGTATAAGTAGCGGTGCGATATATTCATTATAAATGAGAAATTTTCGCTAACTACTGATATACAGTGTGGAAAATATTTTTCTTACCAATAATGCTTGCTTTTTCTTTTATGCATCACACTGTTCTTCTTCCTCGGCTGTTTATTGAACTCACATAACGCAATGTTTATATTTTTTGTCTGTGGTTTTCACATAGTGCAGAGAGAGCTAAAGAATCTGGGGTACAAAGCAATCCAATAATGCAATGTCAAAATGAGTCAAAGATTCTGTTCTACTTCTGAATTTTACGAACATACACGCGAACAAAAAGTCGTCGTTGCGTTGTTTCACTTATTTTTGTCAAACGTACATACAAAACTCACACAGCGCTATATTTAGTAAAATAATGTTGTCCCAAACACTCCAAACATGGCAGTTTGATTAGTAAAAGTTTATGAGCCGTTCTAAATTTACTATACCGTAGAAATAAAAAATATTATTTAATTCTTTTACGTTCGTATAAAAAAAAACTTAATCCATTTACTAATTTAAATAAGAAAAAAACATTTTGTGAACTAATCCCACATATTATGAGATCATGATCGTTGCTCCCGATGCGATGCTAATGCTCGCAATGACCTAAACTTTATAAAACAGGTAGAATTATGTAGTGCAAAACGTTTTTTATATTTTAAAATATTATGTCTTTCCGCAAGGAATTGACATTAGTTTTAGGCATCTTTAAAAGACATGTACTAAACTTATATTTTAAAAATTTTAATAGAAATAATTTACTCACATACATTAGTGTAAATACACCAGTATTATGTTCTCGTTGTAAGATTCTATTTACTTGAAATATTTATTTATTCAAACCAAATATTGTTTAAAAAAACTTTTGATGTTTTAAAAATGTTTCTTAAATATTAAACTGATCGTTTGTACGAGACCATCTGAAAGAGGAAGTAAGACAGTGGTTTTAAATTTAAAGAAATAAAAATATTTCCACAAAGTTAAATACAAACCATCGCATATATGCTGGTCTTGAGAATTTATTTATTTTGATTGAACTATTTTGCACCGAGAAATGCTTTACGTTAAAACATTGTAAAGATGTTCCTAAATTCATTATACTTAATAAACAGACTCGTCCAATATAAATATTATTGTGATACACATTCGAAACATACCTCCATTTGCACAAAATCCAATTTCAGCTGACTTATGCTCGGATCCGCTTTATTGATGGTCAGCGTGCAAGATATCCTGTTCTCTGACGGTTTAGGAAACCCTGGATTTGTAAACGTCAAACAGTTTGAAGATGTCTGATCGCCGCACGAGTATTGAACTGGAAAATGGATTCAAATACTTTAAGATTACACAATATAAATATTTAGACAATTCATCATTTCAAATAATACTGATTTTTTTGTTGTTAGTAATAACATCTTTCATTTGTAATATGTAATGGTGCGTACAAAGGGCTATAATCCCAAATAGATAATTCAAACATTTTTTATTCAATCGATTCTTTGATTTCTGCCCAAATTTTTGTGATACTCTAACTTTTTTCCAACTACTTTAATTATTTGATTCTAATACTGATATAATAAAAAGTGATAAGTTTACCGCTAGCCTTTTTCTTATGCTATTATTTAAACTGACTCTTTTGAAAAAGAGGTTGACTGGTTGATTTATAACAAGCTTTTTTTCAAGCTTGCTGTCGAAATACCTTAATATATTGGAGAAAAGACGATTGAAATCAATTTCTTTTTTAATCACAATAAATAGTCGGGCTTTAGTAAGTAAACAGTTTCAGTTTCATCAAAGATTTTATTTTCGAAGACAAAGATATCTGCGTTTTCTGAAAGATTCTCTTCTACAGCAGATGCAAAAACGAGACGTCGCAAGAGCGATTAGCCAACCACTAGACTAGCTCTAGTCTTGTCCTTTCTATCCCTACTTGAAACAACTGAGTATCAAGCAGCTCTTGAAGAAAACTTCTGCTGAGATAAATTATAGTAAGAGAACATATGCTCTACATTGGGAGTGAACATGATTATAAAAAATACTTATTAGTATGAGTGAGAAGTAATAAAGACACCATAACAAAAAAAACCAAAACCAAATCGTGTACAATCCTTTATTTTCTACATTTTATGTTTTTTTAATTTTAATAACTTTCTTTGCTCGATATGTCACAATAAAAAGCGTTAAAACATATTTTTCGCTAGCATTTTTCTCTTGAGCGCTAATGGGTTAAGAGTTGATTTACTCCACATTGGGAGCGGGCATGATAAAGCTGACTTAAGATGAAAAATCTATAACTGCGCTTATAACTAAAGAGTTTCTGCTTATTGATGTAATCATATTCACAAGCTGAAAAAAATAATATCATTAATTTGTTATAAACTCCAACAAATTGCTAGCCTTAATAAAAAGAAATGTCTACACAATTAAATATATTAAATACTTACACAAACAACAGATGCCAAACCCATCAGCACATGACCCCATCTCGATACCCGACGCTTGCGAGCATTCCAATACATGGAGACAAGTCCCTTTTAGTCCATTACTTGCGAAACAATCGACATTGTTGAAATTCACAACTTCAAAAATACTAAGGAACCTTCCCTTAGTAACCTTGGCATCAGGATATTTGATTTCCGCACTTAAAAGCTTATTTGAATCGACGCCGAAAGTGTGAGATCTTAAATTTTCCACGGTCCTGCTTTTTAGCGGTTTGGTATTCAATGAATAATTTGAAATATGGTTAGCTTTTGAGTTTACAGTTCCAATTTTCTTGATAACTGATTCACCATTGTTGTATTTTTCTTGTTTTTCAATCATAGGCACTTCGTACATAAGTTTTGTCGGCGATATTTTTCGTCTACTGTCATCCAAAATACGTTTTAAATTATCAAATTCACGCACTTTGGTCTCATTTTGGCTTTTATTGTTAGCAAAAGATTGAATTAAGCTAATAATAAAATGATTCGATTTGTTTTTTGTGTCGTTTGACAGACGTTCTAAATTTGATGGTGCTTTTGATTTTGGTATTTGAATTTTGGAACGTATTCCATTTTCATTATTGACTTTCGAATTTTTCACAGAACTGATTTTATAGAATCTGTGTCTATTTTTTGCGGGCTCCGATATTTCAGAGACATCGTAAGGTAAGTAGAGATTATTAAAAAAAGTACGAGCGTTGTCATGGTTACCAACTTTTAAATTTCTGTCCATTTCCAACGATGTTTTTTCTTTTAATAAACACAAAATAAAAAATAAGCACAGTAGTGTTTTGTTGCACTTAACAACCATTTTGATTTAGATGATGTTTTTTTTTAATTGAATGAATATTTTATTTGTGAAACAATTATTATACACCTATTAATATATTCAATCAAAAAATATATTTGGATACACATATTTCAAATATAAATCTTGGACATTCAAAATAATACATACATGCTTATTATTGGTATATCACATATAATTAACCACCACCGGCACTGGTCATTATTTAAAATTGTGGTTTTAGGTCAATAAAAAAAATCTATCACTAATCAATTGTACTGGAGACGTAATTTATATGTGTGTCAATCTTCCGTTCGATTATTTCTTATTGACATGTTATGTCAATGAAACGTTAGAAACAACTGTCAACTGAATTTCATATTCATTCATATCATCGAAAGAAATGACACGCGTGCATGAATCACGTGCATTTATTCAATTTATTATGACTAACGTGTGCTCAGAAAGTCAGTATCAGTTTTTTATTATAATAATGAAGAGTTAACTTATGCACAGTTTTTTATTTGTCAACCTCATTGGATATTCATTCATGTCATCGAAAGAAATGAACCGCGTGCATTTATTCACTTTATCATGAATCTAACTTTAGCTCAGAAAGGATTCTAAATATCAATCATTATAATTCAAATAATAAAAGATTTTAATATTTATTCCACATAAAATTTATTGTATCGGGACCGGTTGCGCTCATGGCGAGCATTATCAACTGATAATAAATACAACGAAACAGTCATATTTACACAAAGGTAAAGCAAGAATTACAAGGTATGACAAACAATTGCTTATACAATTAAGCAAATAAATTGAAGCAAAATAGACTATAATTATAATGTTGAAGACCTCTTACCAATGCAAGCTATTACATCAGCGAAACCGGCATGATCGAGACCGGTTCTGATCCAATGAATTTTATGTGGAAGAAATACTAAAAATGTTTTTATATTTTAATTATAATGCCATTCCACCAAGTATTGACGGTGAACACCTTAAAAGTGATTGACAGTATATTCAACAACAAGGCAAAACAGTAAATTTCTTTTTTTTTGAGAGCTGTAGAGGTGAAAAGTTTTGAGAATTATGACATATCTTCCCTAGATTCTGTACATACATTGTATCTTTTTTAATTTAATAACTTTATACCAGATACTCCACACAAAAATTATTCTGCAGAATATGGATTATACAAGCAAAAGAAATGCAGTTACTTCCGAAAATAGTTGCATTGAGTGCAGCCTTCTGAAAACTTTTAGTTGAGAGCTAACACTGAAAAGTTTATTATAAAAACAACCATCCAATAATAAATTACACCTGCAATACATACGCTTTTCGTTCATGAGAATTAAAGTGAGGGTAGCCATTCAATTTATACATAAGCTATAGCTTAGAATTTCGACTAAAGGTGCTTGATTGAATTTCAATATCAAGTTCAATTTGTTTGAATTTTGTACTTTTCCATTAGCTTCGATGTGAACGACCCGGAATCGTTCATTAGTAGACTTGAAACGCCTGAAAATGCCGAAAGGCTAAACCCGGTTCAATAGCGACAATACTCATGAAAAAGTGCAAAATCCAAATTATTCAAAAATTAAATATGGAAGCCTTGAGAATCTTAGAACGCTATATTTGAGCCGCAGAAATATTGAATTTGGTCTGCAAGGGGCTGCGAGTTGTGTATCTCTGTTAAGGTTCATATTATATAATCTAAATCAGTGATGCACTGTCTCCAGCCTGAAATTACCAATTTCAATCACCTTTTTTCTTCAGTACTTTTTACGGACTTTGGAAATCCAATATAGGTAAATCGATAGATTAAAAATATCGATAATTTAATTAGTTTTACCCATGCCACCGTCGAACTATCTGAATTGATTATCTGCCCCTTCTCCCAAAAAGGCTGTGCACCTATGGTCTAAATAACGTGATAACCTATGCCATATATCAACGGCATTCAGTTACATATCAACGATTTGTATATTTTACATAATATATTCATTGAAAAAAAACTCTAGGATAGTGAATCAGCATAAAGATATCTTGGGTTTCTGTCCATACATATAGAGATTTTAGAATTCTACGGAAACAAATTGCGCGCTCATAAATATTTAGGTATTGGAAACCAATAAAGATGTGTGCACTCTATTGAACATTTATTTTTAATATATCAAGGAGCAAGTCGGTGAAGACCAAAAGTGAATACCACCGGATTGGACGTCGAAATAACTGCAAATTAAACAATTTCAAAAAGTTTGAAAAGTAAATACATTAAATTTCAATATAAAGAATAATACGGAAGGAGCGTATTTTTTAGACTCCAATGCCAGTAATAAAAAACATTATTTTAGTATACAATTGAAAATAACTTTAATTCACGTATTGTGATACTAGCTGTGACACTTCTTTCGCCTCTTCAGACTTACTATCGCAAAGTTTGCTTAAGCGATGAAGCAAGATTGTTACTAATATTTTAAAATGATAAAATTACAAAATAGAGTTTGGGATTTTTCCTTTTTACGGGAAGCAAGGAGGGGGCTATGGAATCAATACAAAGCATTACAAAATATTTACTAATGAGATGCAATCAATCAGAAAGGGGCTGAGTTAAACCCGTTGATTGGAAATAATGTAAGCAGAGGTGAGCTTAGTATACTGCACATCAAGCAAGAAGGCAGTAACTGGCTCTGTTAAACTTTTAAGTACCCTGGTCGTCAACCTCACTAGTGGGCGATGGAGGCTTCCGTGGTGGATGGTGGGTAATTTTTTCTTTTACCCAAAATCATGACAAAGAAAAGAAGTTGACTGAAAATCACTGAAATAGGACACCTTCATTTATTTTCAAGAAAAATTAAACCAGAAATTTTTTCACCTTTAAACTCAATTGAAATATAGCAACGTTGTTGGGCGGTTAGAAAATTGTACCATGGAAAATAAACAAAAGTGGGCGGTAGACATGAAAAGATTGACGACCCCTGTTTTAATACATAGAATTTATAAAAGACGGTCGACGCAAAGATAAATTTATTTCTTATTAAACAAGCAGTATAAAGTTGCATTGTTTGCCTCTTTGCTAAGAAAACTAGAGATGCTGCTGTCTCAGTTAACTTTTGCGGTAAATGACATAATGTGTTTTTTTAAGTTTAAAGTAGCACAAAAAATTTATGAAAAGATGCTGCCTTTTTGCTAAGAAACGCTCACACTTTAAGCTAATGTCTATTCTTCAGAAAGAATTTTTAGAGTATTTAAAATATTATACTGCAAATGGCATTCACTACTCAATTTAAGAACTTATGCTAGTTACTACATTCTTCCTTGGAAGGGCAGTATAAAAGTTAAACATGTATACACACCACTAAGACTCCAATTACTCGACATCTCAACTACTCGAGTATCGAGTAGTAATTTTTTTAAATACTCGAGTACTCGAGTATACTCGAGTAGGTTCATATGTACCAAAATATATATTATTAATTCGAATTTGTGTATATTAATAGATGATAAATAAATAAAGAAGCTTATTTAATTTCATAAATACATTTATTTCAATTTATGTAACATATATTTCAACAATGATAGAGAATTCAACGTCTAAAATTTTCGATTGGTTCGAAGTTTTGTTTTTGTAATTCTCGCAGTAGAAAAGACTCTTGACGATTATTACTAAAACGAGTATTACTCGAGTGTTTTTCAAAATACTCGAGTATCGAGTACTTGAAAAATGGACGAATATACTCGAGTATCGAGTAATCAATACTCGAATTGGAGTCTCTACACACCACATAAAATACGATTATATTGAAAACTTATCAAGTTACATACCTAAGTCCTTTGGGGTAAGGTTTATTTTACCTTAAGCTTAAAAGCTTGTGAGGAAAGAAAGCTTCGATATTTGATGATCAGTTTTACCTCATGTAAGCAACTTTAACATAATATTTCAAGAGCTTTGCCTATAAAAGAAGAGTTTAGTCATAAAACAATGTATTGGTTATACAAATGTAATACAGTTGCAAAGAATTTAACTTTAAATGCTATTTTTATTGCAAACACCTTAGTATAAAATCGACACAAATTGGTAAATAAATATTTCTTTGTTATTTTTTCACCGTGAATTAAAAATATGCTAAGAATCTCTAGGGAGAAAAGGGGAAAAAAGTGGTTGAGTAAAATAATACTGGCCAGCTTGTCTTTCTCTGCTAGCCTTGTTTTCAGGAATGTATAGTAGATGAGTATTATTAACATTATTAACGCGTGCCGTCCGTTGATTTGCCATGTGCTTTACCACGTCCAGTCATGGGCGTTTTTATTTTTCAAAGAAATCATCGTAACCCAACGATTGCCAAGTGAACAGATGGATAAAATTGAAAATTAATAACAAAAACTGTATTCAGAAATTCATGTATGAACAATATGGTAAACGTCAAAACTCATGGAAAAGTACAAAATTCAAACGATTCAGATATGAATTATCTACATATTGTAAAATTTAATTACAATATTGATTAATAAAGTCGAAATTTGTTAAAATTTTGGCAAATAGCACTGCCACCTATAAATTTCTACTTTTCACATAAAACATTTCGTTGGCTAAAATTTCTTTTGAAGTACATTGATTCTTTATTAAATAAATGTTAAATTGATAATTATTTATTAAATATTATTGAATCGCTGTTTATTTTGTAGCAAGCGTGTACTCCAGTAATTGAATTCTGTCCGACATTAAAGATATTATACAAATTATTTTTCTTGGTTTTCTTTGCATGTGTTTGCATTTATTTCTACCATAGCAATTTTCCAGCTACGGCTACTAATTTTAATGTTTTTCTCAGCTCTATTTATGCCAAATTGTCCATAAAAAATCAACTGCAAGAGATCTATTATATTAATCAGTGGTGGATTACCATATAAGCAAAAGAGGCACGCGCTTGGGGCGTCTTAAACTTGGGGGCCTCAAAAATAACACAATAATAAAGCACAAATTATTCTTTCTGAAAAATAGTTATGGCACATGTATTTGGTTTGGAATATAAAATTATGCTGTCACATCGAAAAATGCATATTCAAAGCAGTAATATTGAATAGCTCATAAAAATCATAAAGTACGTTGTGCTAGGTTCCGAATTGTTTCTAGTAAACTGCGGGGATTACCGTCAATTGTTCAAGCCATACTCTCGATCACATATGTACATACAATAAGAAAACAAACATAAAAATTTTTAAAAATGGCTGAAAATGAAATCAACATTAATAGCAAAGTATTAGTGATTTTACAACGTTTTTTATCATTCTGAAAAGAGGGACTCCTAAAAAATATTGCGCTTGGGGCCTTCGAAGGGGATAATCCACCACTGCTTATAATACGGCATTACTAAAGATTGTTTTACAAATAGTTTTCATAAAATATCAAGTATTTTTTGTACTTATATTGATATGACTGTAATAATGCGAGCAACATTATATTTACTATTCATATGGATCAGTTACCTCAGTGGCAGATCTGAATTACTTTTTTCATCTCCTCTATGTCATTCAGTCAATCACGCGAGGAATTAAATGAGACATTTCAATTCACTCCTGATAGATTTGGACATTTTCAGTTACTTATTAAATGATTCGTATTTCCATCTTTATTCCGCTGTCAGTAAATCTTACCCTTTTATAAAATTCTTAAAAAAACGAATTTCTATTTATATGTATTTCTTTTGATTACAGTCAATTCGGGTAACTTTGGACTTCAATATAACATTGGACAAAACTAAAGCAAGTACCGTTTATTTTTTTTCTGCTGACTAGTAATCGGAATCATTCTTGCGATTGATGAATATAAAAAAATCGATTTTTTGTCTTATATATGGTCAACAAAAGAAGCCACATTCACCTTTAAAATTATTTTTAAAACGAAAATGAAAATGTCATGTGCGGCGCTTGTTTTTCGAAGTTCATTTTCAATTCATCATCAGAAATTATTCAAATGCTCTAGGAAAGTAATTTTTGTTCGAAACTATTATTTTATCCTTTATATTTCGCAAAAAAGATATAACAATTGCATGCTGTCTTTTATCAAAATCTTATTAAGCTGTGAAGAGGTTGCGAAAAGACATTATTTCGAGTAACATTGGACATGTTCAAGTGTACCCAAACACGTATACGTATCACATTTAACTGTCATTTCGTGATGGAAAAGCATGCTTTTAACCAAATACAACACATTCTTCTGTATAACTTCTCTTATAAAGCATTAATTATGAGACAAATATTCGAGAGCAAATCAAAAAATAGTATATTGAGTCTTAGAGTATCAAAAGTAGAGCTATCCCATATTTTTTGAAACTGGACAATGACATCGTCAGAACTACGGCGTAAAATGGCGTAAGCCGAAATAGCTATCAACAAATATAATATAAAATAATTTCTGTAAACCTAAAATACATATTTTTTCACCGTACTATAATGGAGTACTACCAAGTAAATGCCAATTCAATCAATAAATGTAAGTGGAGCACAAAAAGCCAACAAAACGTTTTTTGTGTTTTTATTGAAAAATCGAAAAGCGGATAGCTTTACTTTCGACACTACGTTAGCTTACTTTGAAAAGGTTCTAATTGACATATTTGCCAAAAATGACTTGAAAAGCTTGTATTCACCGCATTCTATCATATGTATATATGAATTTCAGAATTATTTATCGTTGAATAACGGAGTTAGCAGAATACCAGAGTTGCACTGCATCTGCACACTTTTTTACTTAATTACTTTGACAAAGTTCTAAGATTTTCATGATTATTTCCATCATTAGATCATTAAGATCATTATATCTCAGCAAGAGTTAAATTAAGTAATTTGAAACATTTTTACTTGATAATTGATGCAAGTGATTTTTAATCAATCGAAACTTCAAACGCTCATATCTACAAACAGTGTCAAGAGTAATTGGAACCTATTCAAAGTAAGGTGTCGACTATACGACTCATTATAATATAATTTGCATGGGTAACTTAAGAACACACTTATGATGTTCTTGAAACCTAATCTTATCGATAGTTGCCGTTGAGAGATTATCTCTTTTACTTTATTTCTTAAGTCGTGTGTTGTTATTTGTTAGTTTAAATTGCTTTAACGAAAGTTCTGCTTTTCCAAAGCCACGGTTATTCTGCAATAAAAACATAATTTGAATCGAACGCAACTTCATTTCAATAAAACGTAAATGAAAAGAGATTGAATTATTTACTGCACGTCGACGGAATGACCTCATTTTTACATTGTAGATCCGCCATATAAAATAATACAAGAATTTTTATCGAGTTTGTTTCAACAATATCTGTTTTCACAGTATAAAAGAAAACAAGCAATTTCGATTCTCCGGGGTATGGTCATGTTGTTTCGATATGATGTATTATTTTTAGAAGCACACTCCACAGCTAGTGCTATGTCCAAACACCGCATGCTATAATCAAATATATAAAAATCAATGTTTGTTTGTTTGTTCGTACTTATGCGCTGCCATACGGTTCATCCGATTGCAATGAAACTTTGGTGATTTGTTATGTAGATTCCCGGTAAGGTTCTTGCGTTCTCAAATCGGTCATCCAATTGCGATAAAGCTTTGGTGATTTGTTGTGTGGACGCCCACAAAAGTTTTTTAATTACCTATTTATATTAAAATTAATGCTTTTCTGTCCCGTATGTGATCCTATACCGTTCATCCGATTGCGATTAAACTTTGGTGACTTGTTGTGTTGACGCCAACGAAGATTTTTTAATTATCTATCTATCTTTACATATAAAATTGTTTTTTTTTGTCCTGCCGGTTCACGCGTTGAAACCCTTCTCATTTATTCGCATATGCACCAAACAGAAAAAGCAAAAAATATTGTGTATTCAAAAGCACTACAATAAACACAATTAAAACACAAACACTTTCTTTCTTTGAGTGGCAATTCAACGCTTACCGGATACCAGCTAGTACTTTAGAATATTTCAAGTTCTGTTTTTAGTTTACTTGTTTAAATAACTTTTTTTATCTACTAGTAATATATTTTTATAGTTGCTAGGGTAAGCATAAGCTTAAGTGCAATAAACAAGATTCATCCAAAATACTGAACAAAAAAGTGTAACATGGCAATGATAGTTAATGTAATACTTTCGATGAATTCGGTGGTAACTTTGTGGAAGTTCATTGTAATATAAAACCGTCATTTAAAATACCTTTGATTTTTCCACGTATATACATACAGCATCAATGCGTGGAATTCTATAGTATATGTTAGTTGTATCCGTCTCTTTGTTAATTTTAAATATGAGCAGTATAAGCGCGCATAGCCGATGATTAGTCCACGTTTGAGTGACTCAGTAACAAACAGTTCTCATAGAAAAAAAAGATTTTTGGATACCTCTATTAGGAGGACATATGACATATACATAAAATTATACGGGAAATTAGCGAAATGCTTTATCAAAAGTTTTCCCCTAAGTTGATGTCATGAAAATTTTCAACGATATCAAAAACACTCCGTATTTCAAATAAAAATGATTATATGTTCACGATCTTATTTAGGGATAATATTCTCAAGTATGCAAACTTAGTGATTAAGTTTTAAATCCATAAAAATAAGGGTGTAAAGATATGACACAGATAAGATATAGACTTTACTTTATAAATGTGAAAAAAATATGTTTACAACTTTGCTATTTCATAGATTTTTTAGCATAATGTGATACGTGCTTCGTCTATTTTAAATTCATTTTCGGACCAACTCTCGCAAAGGTAAACAATTGTTCTTATTATTTATAACTGCATTTTTATATTGAACCATTTATTTCGACGATTTTTTTTATATCTACTTATTTGACAAAGCTTCAGTTGTATTTCCTGTCTCCTTCGTCTCTAAGTTTAATTTTTTATATTCAAGTTGCATTCCCTTCCAATTTCTGCTGGCGGGAGACCGCTATCGCTACAGTTCAAGAGGTCAGCTTTCTTTTTCTTTTTACCTACGGAGGGTCATCGAGAAGAATGGCTCTCGGTCTATAACGATTCTCTGATGCCTTCCCGTCATAAATATACAGGCAAGAGATCGTTGGGTGACAGTGATAGCCCACTGCCATGTGAAAATTTTTAGAAGTTTCACGAACAAACTCACGAATAAAGGGTACACTCAAATCTCTGTGTAACAGCGAACCACGCACGAACCATCGAGCATCACATATTTGCCGCAATTACTTAATACAATCTAGAGAGTTTTCAGATGTTTTTGGTGAGCAAATGCCCATACAAGTGTAGCGTACACCATAATTGGACGAGTTATTGCTGTATATAAAAGAAGTTTTCTCACTAGGGAAAGTTTTCTCTTAGTATTAAGCATATAAAACAACTTCGCTTTTGAAATATATAAATGTTATATTATGCTTTAACGTATGTTTATACATCGTTCTAAAAAATATATATTTAAAAATAGATTTGTACATAGTTTTCCTATAATTATTCATATTTTAAATCGCGCACGAAGCAAACATTGCGTTGAAGTTCATGACAGACTGGCGTCATCAAAATTATGAGCACGAGCGATTATCTACGCCTTTTAATGTAAACAGCATCCATTTGATTTGAAACGTACGTTTGAACGAGGCGCGTTTGAGATAGGATAACATTATATTATCGCGTATGGGCAATGAAGTTTGAATCCTGGCAATTTGTAGCGTCGATATAAAGGATTGTCGGCAGTTATAATCTGTTTTATTCTTTTTTATTTAATTGCGCCGAAACTAGTCGATAAAACTCATATTTCTTTCTGCATACGGTGTAAAATACAATGATTTAAGAATACCAAAAGTTTACACATTCTATCACTAATATTAAGATAGAAATTTAATATAAAGTGGCAGTGGTAGTCGATTGTCTCACTTACCGGTAAGGAAAAGATAATATCGGTGTGTTCGTTAATCTTCAGTCTACTATCTAGGTTTCATGAATCTTCACCTGTAATGACAAAGTGTAATGTCAGTAAACGGATGCACTAATTATGAATATTTTTCACTCCAATTAATAAGACAGCGATTTCACGGCACTGACGCCAAATTGTAATTAATTAGAACGAGAGAACGCCTATCGCGTAAAATCATCATTTCTGCCAAGCAAGCCTGACGGGATCACTCAACCAGTAAATTTGAATCTTCTTTCAGAGGTAAGCGATAAAAACAAGTACTGTAGTATGGACTACGGATACATATTTTTTTATCAGTTCATGCCCGCTCTCAAAGTACCAAAATCCTTCTAATAGAGCATAGGTTTCCAATCTTTTTCGGATGGTGACATTTTTTAATGAATTTCATTTGACCCGCGCCGTCTATAGAAGCCATATTGAAAAATGCATTTTACATGAGATAATTACAAAAAAAATACGAAAATGCATTAAAATGAATATTTTTTTAGTTGACTGTATAAATTGGTGACCCCACAAAAAACCCGCCGCGTTGTAATCTAAACACACTTTTGTTAATAAAAATAATTCCATCGTTGCGATAGTAAGTGGGGCGAAACACGTGTCATAATTAGTAACACAATACGTGAAATAATCAAGGTTATTTTAAATTTCATATTAATAAGTTAATACAACTGAATTTGATCTGTTGTTTATGCTCGCGATGAGTGAAACCGGTCCTGATCTCAATAAATCCAATATGGATTATGTAATAAAAATTGATATTATTTTGATTATAATGCTATTCCACCAAGTATTGACAGTGAACACTTTAAAAGTGACATACTTTTTTACTACATGAGTTTCTTTTTACTAAGTCGCTAAACCATTTTTCAGTTCGAAGAGAGTAGGGCTTTAAATGATTAGGCTAGGACAAGGACTAGTGCTTAATTTTCATCACTTTGGCTCAGTCCGCTTATAAGATCGGATAAGTGGGACGGAATTTTAAGACAGCACATGCCTTTGAACACAATCGATAAATAGTCTGAAAAAAGTGCTGCTTGTACTAGAACTCAAACCCGTGAAGTCCGTCACTGGAGCCAACGACGTTGACCACATCACCACGGACCCGACTATACCTATACTGACCATAAATAAAAAAGTATTGCAAAACCGCAAGAATACGGCTATATCGAAATTGCAATATTCTAACGGTAATGCAATAAAAGAGGGAAATTTTGGACACTTCAGATTAAAATACCGAAAAAATCAATCAAAACCGTTTAAAATAAATATATTTAATTAAAATAAAGTCTATAAAATGCACAGTTTGCGGCCAAGTTCTTCCAGTTTTGTCGGTTGAAAGTCGAACATGCAAATGCGGCAATATGATTCAGGATGCTGATCACATCCTTTGGGAATGACCGGGTATGAACAAAGAACGGGGGGAATTTCTCCAGGCTGTAAGGCTTTGAATTGGATCTGTCGCCTCAGTTGGTCATGCTAACTTGGTTGCATCTAGGAGAAATTACGAAGCTTTCAAATAATTCCAAAAGCTCTTTCACAAATCAACAAACACCGTGTGAAAAAAGTATTTAGGATATTCCTTGAATAAGATTTAAACACGAAATAGTAACAACGCTGTGATTTACCACACCAATTCGAGTATCGAAAACTGCGTTTAACTGAGTCTTACGCGTAGATTTTACTGTCAGGAAATATATTTTTTTTAAATGTTTTTGCCATTGACTATGCTATGCGAGATTTTCTTTTGTTCCTTTTACTTTGTTCCTGCTGACTTTTCTTATCACTGACAAGTTTATGATGACAAGAGTCTGTGATGACAAGAGACAAAATTAAATATAAAAAAATAATAAACACAAATTTGAATTAATTATATATATTTTGGTGCATCTGAAACTACTCGGGTATACTCGAGTACTCGAGTATTTAAAAAAAAATTATACTAGATACTTGAGTAGTTCAGATGTCGAGTAATTGGAGTCTCTACCACTCACATTCAGTGTGAAGCCGTAGTGGGTGGTGTTAAAGATAAGATTTACAGAAATGACAAAATTTTATAAATACTACATATTCCTTTAAATTAATTGAATTATGTTATCAGACTGTTCTCGAATCTGTCAGTGCCGAATCTTTTTAGACTCGAATGTATCGCAAGCAATCTTGTACCAATGTGTTATGCTAAAATTATCGCATACAATTTTTTATGACAGATATAAAAGCATTTCAACCATAACAAGGCCAATAATTCTAATTTTACATTAACCTTTTCATATTCAATATCGCGTTATGTCCCCACCGTTGTCTTACGAAAACAACACGTCAAAACGGCATTTTGATCCCAGTATTATGTGACAGTATTAAAAGCTTCAATCATATTGATATAACATTATTAAAATTATACTTTACAAAAATTTTCCAATATGAAGCGACGAAAGATTTATTTACCTATTTGACCGTGGCCTAGAAGTTGTTATGGCTATTTTTCTTTTAATCTCAACAGATGGCATTTATAATTTACCATATTCAAAAACATACAGGGCTTTTGAGTCGGAGTCTTGGAGTTGCGAAGTTTTGGTCGGAGTTAAAGTCGGAGTCGTAACAAACTTTTGAAAGTTTAAATTTTTTTATTTATGTATATAACATGTTTAATATTAAAAAAAATGATTTGGCTGGATTGGTTGGTTTATCTATAATTTAATACACATAAATAGGAAAGGTAGGAAAAAAACCTGACAAAATTAAACTGTTGTTTATATTTGTGTGGTGCTTAGTATAACATCACTTTTAAGGTGTTAACTGTCAGTTCTTGTTGGAAATGCATTATTTCTACTACTCACACAAACCACAAGCAGTTTTACTCATCACAAGCATTAATGAAATTGTATTTAAAAGAGCAAAAAACTTAGATATCGATAAATATCTAAGGTTTAAATTAATTAGCCTTCTTTAATTATCAATTTTTATATACACAGGTAAGGTTTCAAATCAGTTGGTTTATTGTGAACAAAAAAAGCTTAAACTCACATCGACAGCTTTGTTATATGGACACCCTTGGAATGAGAGGAAAGGCGATAAGCTATTGCTAGTTTCGTAGGAAATCGTTAATTAAAGTTTAAAGCTGCTGTCAAACTAATAGGAGTGAGTTTGTTAAGGGAAGTTACCAGGGCTGAGGGTGTCTAAACTAAATTATCTGTTATCCCTCGTTCCGACTTGGCCCTTTACGGCAGTAAATAAAAAAACTCAATTGGGTTAAGTGGAAACTAACAAAATAATCAATTGGTTATAGAAAACAAACACAATTAGAAATATACAGAAGTTGCGTTTGCTTCGTTTAAAGTTTTAATTAGCTGCCTAATGTTATTTACTATCACTTTTTATAAAGTACTAGCCGAAACCTGGCGAGCGTTGCAATGCCACTCAAAGAAAGAAAGTATTTGTGTTTATTGAAGTGCTTTCGGATGCACAATATTTTAGATACATAATTTCGATTTAACATTGATTGGTATCGATGACATTTCCCGTTTGACATGTGCTGTTTGTCTTTTGCCGATTGTCTACACGCGCCACCTACTGAAAGTTGATTGTTTTATATCTATAACCTTTGCGCAAGTGCAACAAATAGCTGTAAAAATGAACGGTATATCAGCGCAAAAAATATGAAAAAACATTGATTTTTTTATATATATCTACCGTAAGCTATCCTTCGCGCAAGTGCAAGTAATACGTTGACAAAGTTTTATCGCAATCGAATGAACGGTATGGCAACGCATAAAATACTATCAAACAAACATTTATTTTTATATATTAAGTAGAATATTTTAAATGACATGTCGAAGAATCGTGTGAAATGTAGATTAGTAATGTGTTGGATATATTGGTATTTTTGGAAAATATACTATAATTCATTCAGTTGATTATGCAAAAAAATTGTGAAAATATTTTCATTTCACTATCCTCAGCTTGTTCTTTGTCCGACTAACTGAATTTCTGCTTCTATTAAAGCTTCTTAATATCATCAATAGTTTCAATATTTGGTAGAAATATAAGATGCTAATATAAAGATATCTGTGAGTAACAAAATTAGTTTTGATATACAGGTATAATATTTTTTTTAATTGTGAAACGTTATTTTCCAGTCTATTATAAACATCGCAGGTATTCCAAGGCAAAAATCATTAGACGTATTCGGAAAAGCTACCGGACGACAATGAGACAGGGGTTATATAATATTGGAGGCACCGTGAAGTATAATGGATGTGAACTTGAAGAGGAAAAGGTAAGTTCTAAAGCTATTAAAATCGTTATATATTTGGTTTATTTATTCATTCATATTTGTCTACAGACTACAGACTCTCATTTAGGATCTTAACAAATATACGTAAATACAATGGTTCATTTAGCTTGAAATCCTAAAGAAAACCAAACAGAAAGCAGTAGATTTAAATGTTTTGCTTATTTTTTGATGCATGAATAAATAGTTACTTAAACATTAATTTATGTACAAAAAACGATCAAAAAAATAAGTTTTTAAATATCATTATATGTTGAATTAAGTTTCAAGCTTTGGTAACCCAACCAGTGTTATAACAAAACATCTTTTGATTTGGATGTCTTTTTGGTGAAGGAATCTCCATTTCTATACACAGCATTTTGTATTCTTTATACACACATTACATTCATACTAATTCTTTTAATAATAAATATCTACCCCGATGCAGAGGGTGGTGCATGTAAAAACTTTACTTTGTAAAACCGAAGAGAATAAATTTGTCACGCAGGTTCTTTGGATTTAAGTTTTGTAAATCCTGCAACTGCACTTAGAGATATTTAAAGCTTTTACGCGAACAACCTATATTTCTTGCTGGTCTCCGCTCGATTGATTTTTCCCTGGGGTGTGCTTGGCAAACTTTCAATTACTTTACCACCATACATAGTCGTATCAATAATAATGCGTTATAAAGGATGTACACTTGGGCCTCGTATAACACGGATTTATAAATTGTAACATATTTTTATACAACACGCTTTAAATAACACGGCTTAAGGGCGGGAAAAATACAATAAACATTTATCGTGGTATTGGTGGAGAAGGTTTTTATGACAATTACATATATTCATTACATCAAAGAAATATTGGAGGATCGTATCTCTAACGATAAAGAATTAGTCGAAATGTTGGATGAACCTACCATTACAATTAATGACTCAGAAATATTTGCAGCGAATTAGCTACATGTTTCACATTAAAAACAATAAATGACAGTCTGGAATTGGCTATTTAATAAGATTTTTTTTTAATGACAATGATTGTATAATGGAAAGGAGATCCAAATTCAAGAGCAAATTACAAAATATGAACTTTTTAAGGAAATACGTAATTCGATATTTTTTTGGAACGCAAACCCTCATTTTGTATGAACTTCAAATGTTGTATAACACGGATTTGTATAACACGACGTTTTTGTGGAACCATATAACCGTGTTATACGGAACCAAGTGTACTTCACATTAAAACAATAATGGTTTACACTTCAAACAAATATAGATTTCACAGAAAAAGTAAAATTAATTTATCCATTATACCACGTTTGCACTCAATATAAAGCATATACATATATTAAACTCATATCGAGCATCAAAAAATTCATTTGCTCAACCTCTTCTCTGAGAACGTAAGTATAAAATGATACGATTTTAAAGGGGTAAAAAAAAATTATCACTTTCTTTACGCTTCATTTACAAGTTTGAATGGAGGGTGGGTGGAATAAAATATCACATACATTCATGGATTTGAATATGAATGAATAAACAGATTGGAATAAAAATGAACCAAGGTTTTCATTCAGGGATCTAGAATCTTTGACAAAATATCTGCGACGAAACCGATAAAACAATGAACGATACAGTACAAAATACTTCAATGATTTTTTTACAAAAAATGACACATGTTTTGACGCTTCGAGACTGATAATAAATATAACTAAAATTATGAGCGCGAGTGCTTATCAACCTTATCTTGGTAATTTGTTGCAACGTTATAAACGGTTTTTGTCCAATAATAATCAGTGGTTCCTAGAGATACGAGTGCCCTAACATACGTATACTAATGCGTATGTGTGAAAGGGGTGCATATGAATGCATTAGTGGCAAATCCGTACATGTATATCTGTGTTGGTATTGTATTCTACTTCGACTGTCAAACGTTTTGGACCTACTATAAAAACCAACTTAGCTCCATCTCTTTTGCACAACCGAAAAATCCCATACGTAAGACATAGATGGCGATCTACAACTGGGGCTGGAACGGATTAACGGCCTTTCAATTAATTTCAATGGGAAAAAATGCTTTGAGATACGAGCAATGTTACGAAACGAATTAAGCTCGTATCTCGAGGTACCACTGAATTTTCTTTTTTATTTATTTGCGACGATGCTAGTCGATAAACATCATATTAGTTTTCTACAAAAGGTGTAAAAAACAATGATTTAAAAATACCAAAAATGTTCACATTCACTGATATTAAGATAGATATTAAAGATAAACTGGCAGTAGGGGTCCTCCGATCGGGAAGAAAGGGCTTAAAAAACTTTGACCACTTGTCTACAGGAACATTAATTAAATATATGCGTTGTCTTATGTATAATAATCCTAAAAGATAAAACAAATAGCATTATATTATTGTGACGCGTGTGTAACGCGATACATTTTCGGACAAGTTTTTCCACAATTTAGTTTCATCACTCCGGGAAACTTTCAAAACGCAAAAAGTTGACTACATCGAAGGTTCTCGAGATTAATAATGCCATAAAAGCCTTCGAGGCACGAAAAAAGCTCCAAATCAGAAAGTTTTCGGCTTTTGAGATTCGTTCTTTGACATTTTTTATTTTCCATCGTAATTTCGGTTCGGCATTCTTTAGCGGGAAGCACGGATAACCAGTAAAGAAAATTGGAAAAATTTTACCAATATGATCGAAAACACGGTTATAAAATTTTTAGCCTCGGTCTATCAGGATCAGAGAAAAATGTTCTCGTACACGGTAAATTTCGGAACAAATAGCATTTTTCATAAGATAGTTTAAATTTCAAAATACACCGGATCCTTTTTTGCATGAGGGATACGTTCCAAAGACTGCCGAGCAAAAAAGCAGTGTAAAAAAAATAAAGTGCCGATACAAAAATCGTAGATAGGTTTCATTATTTAAAAGTAGTTCAAAATCAAATTTGTTTATTATTTATCAAAGAAATTTTTTTTTGAAGTACATTAAAGTAAAGTTAAAAAGTAAAAAATTTCAATAATTTTCAATTAAAATTAAATTTAGCTTAGCGAAATATATTTATTCAGTGTCGCTACTTGCTACTAAACGTAACCGTTTACTTTTCACTTTTAGGTATATAGTTTTTTAGAAAAAATATTTTTTGTATTTACAAGTCAATTTTAACCTCTTCACTGCTGAACCGATTCCAACCGCTAAAATTTGCACATTAATTGATCAGTATCTGTGTTAAATACACTAATGTAGACTATCAGATCAAATAATGCATACATTTGAATAATATAAATCATGTCTGTGATAGCTTTAACACTTTTAACTCTATTTATTTTTGAATACCAATTTGCAACACAACAAAATCAGGCGTCTCAGCATATGAGACACTAGCACTCAACGGTTAAAAGAGCGCTTTTATAAAAACCGTGCTTTTTCGAAGCCGTACAAAAACAGGATCAGGTGTACTCTAGTATCATAATATTTCCTGTATTCTTATTTCCGTAGACTCAAATTTGAAAGGAACAATTCTTATTTTTCTTTTGTTAATTAATACACCTAATTCGTTTTGCTGGAAACAATGTTTTTTTTGCTGGTATTGGTATCAAAATATGATTAGCGATGTCATTTGATAACTAGCTTGGTGGTTCATGAAAAATTCTAAGTATATTTGGTGACAGCACCGTAGTAACTGGAAGAACAAATGGAGGTGTAAGATGCGTTATGATGTAATTCAATTCAATTAAATCTATGGGACCAAAATTTATATTGAATGATTTGAGTACAATTTATTCAACCATAAAACTCTTTTACTGAAACTTGAATACAAGTGATATGGTTCCAAGCAAAGTTCACTTCCAATACTAGCACGAGATCTAAAATATTTAAGACACACCGCCGATATAAGTACACATTATTATACAACAAGTTAAGCACATAATTATGTACGATGTAACTTTTTTCCTGAAATATCGCGACACGAAACTCAATTCGGTGCCATGGTTTTTATTACTTCAAAAGTTAAAAAAAACAACGGTAAATCTTTACAGTGAAACTGTATTCTCAGTGAAAATGTATCAAATGATAAATTTGTATGACAACATAATTTCACTGGTCACGATCATTGAAATTATTGGCCCAAGTCGATGATTTGCGGGGCTTAAATTCTGGTTTCTTCAATGAAACAAAATCAGCAAGTAGTTCCTTTTATAAAAAGAGAACCAAAGAAAAACACAGAAAAACATTGGGCTGAAGATAGGGCGGTCAAATTTAATTTCAGTGACAGTTTGGAGAAGAATATACTTTCATTGAGAATACAGTTTATATGTAACATATACATTTCCTCGTATGTATATGTAAAAATTCAGATCACATTAAATTCGATGGAGTTTTCCTAAATAACGTTATATGAGTCAGTATTCGACCTCTCTTATTGGAGATGATAAGGAGTGAGGTGAGCTATAAAGATCTCGCTCCCTCGACAAACTAATTATACAGATTGCGAAAAGAGTAATAAATAAATTTTATTTTTCCTCTCCAAAGAGCGCGTGGATGAGGAACATATTTAAAATCGATTCTCGTTCAAGAAAAAACCTTTAAAATAACAATACACTGTACTCTACAACATGATAGGGCTAAGAAAAAGATTTTCATAATTTTACAATTCGATTATATTAATATGTACGATATAAAGATTTTTTCATTTTCTGTAGTCTATGTGAACTGTTATTGAAAGTAAAAAAAAATACGAAACATAAACTAAAAAAATAGTTTTTATTTTTGACTTTTAAATCTTGAGATATATTGTGAATTTTGCGCTATAGCTTTTCACTATACAGCCTTTGAATTTTTGTAGTTAGCGTGAGATATTTCGTTTATACATATGCCAGTTTTTCAAATATTTTCATTTGGCAAACTGATTTTCTTTTTTCGTCTGTTTTTATTAGAAATGTGAACTCTGTTTTTAGGATAAATGATATCTGTCTGATGTTTTTTTTTCTTTTTCGGCTTAAATAATTCACGTTCAAATTTATTCATATTCACTTTTCAGAGATACAAAAATATATAATAATATAAAAATTTGTCTCATACAGATAGTGTGCTAAACTTTCGATGGATTCGGCAGTATCTTTGTAGAAAATCTTTTTAAATATATACTGTTATTTGATAACTTTGTTATTCCACGCATCGTGTTACAAAAAATGACATATTTCGCCTCTTTGAGAAGCATCTTCAGACTGAAACACAATACGTGTAAAAACAAAGAAATCAAGCTTAATACGTTTTGTATTATATTACTTTTAAGGTGTTGACTATCAATACTTGTTATACGTTTATTTGCTTCTAAGGGGCCAATATTTAAATAAGTTATCATATCTTTAAGAAAATAACATTTTCAACTGATATACATACATAAATGTTGAATAATTTATGTAAATATAATGTTTCTAAAAAACAATATAATATTTTCTTTTTTTTATTAAGACCGCAATTTATTTATTAAGATCTTGGTGGATTTTGGTCTGGTCGTATCATCGGTCTGTACTTCTTCAAAACAAAACTAGGATTGTTATAACCATCAACGGCGAGCTACTGATCGATGATAAGCAACTTCTTGTGCCTAGGCTCGATGATATGAATGCCGATAACATGTGGTTCCAACAGGACGGCGCTACGTGCCACACAGCACATACAACGATGGACATTCTACACGAGCGGTGCTTATTGAAAGACTCTTTATAAATCTGGCCGTAATCTTCGAAAGCTCTATTCATTTAAGCTTATAAAATATAAGCATTAGGGTATTCCACTCAATCTTTCCGTGAGATGTATTTTATCCTTTACCCTTTCGAGACCGATTGCTGTTAAGTGTACAACTTTGACGATTCTACGCTATTCTAAACATTTTCTAATATAAACGCATCGACAGCTTCCAGACGGCGTTTGATGTTTTTTTGTTATTTTGAAAGTCTGGAGGGCACAGAAATAAAACTATTATTTCAATAAATGTATTTATTTTCGCTTTCCAACAAGCATAAAAAATCGACATCCATCGCCAGTAATATTAAATTTGGAAAATATTTATTTTTTCCAGGAAAATATTTATTTTACAGTTATTAAGTAGTTTATCATGTAGCTCAATCTGAATAAAAAAAAGAAAAAATGGTTTATTACACTCTTTATTTGTGCAATAAAATATATTCAAAATATCATGTTTGAATTTTGTACTATTCCACGAGCTTTGTCGCTTACGACCTGGGTGTCGCCTTTCATGCATTACAAGTGCACGAATGACCTTGAACTGACCTAAGTCGTTAGTGGTAAAATTCATGCAAACCTCATGGAAAAGATTCAAACGATTCAAATTTAATATTGAAATTTCATCAAGCACTATTATTTTCAATCTATAAAATACAATCAGGCTCATTTTTATCAAAACAAGTTAGACACAGTAAATCAAACGATTAGGGTAAGAAATAACAAATGAATTTTTAGACAAAGATTTTGACATACATAGATTTCTATCTATTTTTCATCAGTAGAAAATTCTCCCGATTGGCGAAAAAGGTCCCGATCTTAAAAAAAATTGCATATGATTAATTGAAATACATTTTTCATCGGATATTATGGATTCGCTCCAAAAAATAATTGAATTTAACACTTTTTTTGAATCGAAGTCGAGTCAATTATTGTCAATGTCAATTTAGATGTAGCTTTGTTTTAAACGGTTGCACAGCCCTGCCGAAAGCTCCATGAATCCATTTTTTG
Organism: Himalopsyche kuldschensis; assembly: GCA_028554975.1. Taxonomy (NCBI): domain Eukaryota; kingdom Metazoa; phylum Arthropoda; class Insecta; order Trichoptera; family Rhyacophilidae; genus Himalopsyche; species Himalopsyche kuldschensis. The sequence goes on along the minus strand of JAHFWI010000010.1, from coordinate 17,582,522 downwards.
GCACTAAGTGCTAATATAAATAAATAAAAAAAACGATTACTAACGATTATTACCGGTTTCACTCATCACAGGCATTATCAACTGAATCAGTTTAGGTCGGTTGATAATGTTTGCGATGATCGAAACCGTTCCTGTTAACCGGATGGCTACCACAGACGTCTTAGGACGCGAATTTTCCGTGCCAATCAAATAAAAAATGAGGTCTTTAGACGCTCGCCTTAAGCGGGATTTTACTAACTAAAATCAATTGAAACAGATGAGTCATAAATATATTAATTTTGTTATAATGGGTAAATGACGGCACAGTCGCATCGTAATCGGCAAGTTTTTACAAATAAACATTTAAAAAAGATATATTTAGAATGTTTTATTTTTACAATAAAATTCGTGGCGTGCGAGGTACCGCCATACATGCACATACTGGCAGTTAAAAGATTAATTATCAAATTATATGTGGAAGAATCACAAACAAATGTTTTTTATTTATTTAAAAAAAAAAATCTACTAAGAAGTGACGTTACATATTAATTATGACTAAGCGCTATATTTACTACGGGTATTTAAATACAGATAAAATAATTTTATAATAGGAATAATTTATTATGTAAACCATAAGGAAAGCTTCTACCACACAAGATAAACAATTAAATATTAGATGTTTAAACAGTTACCGCAATATTTGGGAATCACTAGAACATTACTTCTAAATGTACGCCTTCTCAAACTCTTACCACATTCCCACGGGACTTTACGTATACCCTGTAGACACGTGGCTTTGAATATTAACACACGTGACTTTCCTTCGTATCCAAACATGTGTTTCACAGTAATAGGTGAGGTAATTTGTTTGGTGGAATTTTACATGGAAATAGAGACGAAGACGTAAGGCCCTTACCGACAATGTCTGTGGAAAATAGACGATTTTGCGTACTGAGGAAGCCTTTTTATTATCTTTTCTTTCTAAAATGCGGTATTATTACAAAGCCACCTTAAATTTTCGTTTTGCAATAGCAATCTAATAAATAAAAATTAATTTTTGTTTGTTTGTTCGTATTTTATGCGTTGCCATAACGTTCATCCGATTGCGATAAAACTTTCATCAACTCAAAGCTTACACTTGCAGAAGGTTAAAGGCATACCTAGTTAAATCAACTAACACTTACTTACTTCCGATTTTTTGTCTCTTCAAACTTCTTGTGTTCTTGATTTTATTTCAGTTATTTGATAATAATTATTGTATTATTTCTGATTTTTTTTTGAAAACAACAATACCAGTTACCAGAGGAAACCTTATATATAAATATTTTATATTTTATTGTTTGTTTGTTCGCACCCTATGCCCTGCCATACCGTTCATCCGATCGCAATGAAACTTTGACAAACTTTTTGCTTGCACTTGTGCGGACGTTTTTGGCATAGCAAAATTAGCTTACAATATCTTTCATATAAAAATCAATGTTTTTTTCATCTATTATGCGCTGCCATACCGTTCATTTTGACAGCTTATTGCTGCAATTGCGCAAAGATTATAGGCATATTCAAATTAACTTTCAGTTTAATGGCGCGTGTGTAGTACCATAGACAATCGGCAAAAGATAAACAGCAAACGTCAAACGGAAAATGTCATCGATACCTATCAATGTTATTGAAAATAAATCAAAATTATTTATCTTAAATATTGTGCTTCCCAAAGCACTTCAATAAACACAACCACTTTCTTTCTTTGAGTAGCATTGCAATGCTTGCCGGGTACCGGCTAGTCTATATATATATAAAAATGAATGTTTGTATGTATGTCCGCTATGGACTACTAAACCGCTCGACCGATCGATGTGAAACTTTACAAATTTATCGAGTACACTCCCGCAATGGTTTCTGGCCTACCAACCCCTCCCCCCAACCACCCCTCAACCTCCACCCCCAAATTTTTTTTTTTAACTTCATGAATTTTTCGAGTTCACACCTTCGAAGGTTTTTGGCATACCCGCCCCATACGCCTCTCAAACCCCACCCCGCCAAACAACCCCCTTCCCCCCAAAAATTGATATCGAATTTTTACAAATTTCTACTACACTTCCGCGAAACCTTCTAGCGTACACCCCCTCCCCTACCCCACCCCCTCCAATCCCCCCTACAATTGCTAGCGTAGCAACGCGCGCAGGGTACAGCTAGTAATAAAATAAAAAATACAAACAAATATTAACTGAACACTGTTTTAAAAGTTTTTGTTTGTCTATTCAATACATATACCACTTTTAAGGTGCTCACTGTCAATACTTGGTGGACAGGCATTATAATAAATATAATAATACATTTTTAGTACTTTTCCCACATAAAATTTATTTGATCAGGACCAGTTTCGCTCATGGCGAGCATTTTCAACTGATACTAGTTTGCATTGCTAAGAGGTCTTCAACATTTTATTTATAGTCTATTTTCCTTGTAATTTGCTTCAATTTATTTGCTTAGTTGTTTTACCAATTGTTTGTCATACCTTGTTTTTCATACTTAACTTTTGTATAAATATCACTGTTTTGTTGTTTTAAGTTGACAATGCTCGCCATGAGCGAAACCGGTCCTGATCAAATAAATTTTATGTGGGGAAAAAGTACTAAAAATGTATTATTATTTTTACTAAAACACATATACATTTCTGTAATGTATTAAAAATACAGCATTCCACAAAAGGAGAGGCTTGCATATTATGTACGTGTAATATAAAGTCGGTAACAGTTCCATGTAGCAAAGGCTAAGTTTGTAAAAGTTCCTTTCATTGAATACGAAGCGTAAAAACCCAATTAACATGTCTGCCATCAAAGCTCGTAGCGCAGTAGGAAAACTTTTAATACTACCTTAACGTGGGAAATGATAACAAGTCGGCACCTTACTTTGAAAAACTTCTAACTGCTCTTGACACTGTTTTGAGATATGAGCGTCTGAAGTTTCGATTGATTAAAATAAGGTAACGTTTTATTAGTTTTACTTATTTCATTCACAATATTGTAATACCACAAAAAGTGCATTGCGACATTGTGACATTGTGAACCAGTATTTAAACCTTTACTGAACATATTTCTAAGCTAAATAATCTCTTCGGATCCGTGATCGATTGGCTTTGATGGTGGGGCTTACAGGTTTGAACCGTAGTTTCATTTTTTAAACGAATTTTCGATCTCGGAGGCCTTCTTTGTCTGTGTTGGCTTAAATTTTTTCGTACACCTACCTACCCAATTCTAAAAACACGAAAAAGTGAGAGGATTTAGCTAATCACTAGTAGTATCTTTATTTTTATTCATATTATACATATACATGTGCCCTATAATAATCACATTTTTATATTTAGTTGCTCTTGCAGTTTAAAAGGATTAAAACATTGGCAAAGAAAATAGCATTTTGGAATTGGCATGTTAGTCATCCGAGTAATCACCAACAAAATTAACTATTATACATAACGAATAACTATTTTATCTCACTCACTCACGTCCACGCAAAATTTGTCGAAATCCGAAGCAATGCCGGTCAAAAGAGTTAAAGCTCTCCTCACTGACATCATCATTGGCATGCTGGCTCTACACCTCGATAGAACAAACAATTTAGTGGCTTAATCAAAAAAAGATTGAGCCACTGTGTAACAAGAAGTTTTCAAAAAAACAAAAAAGCATCTCTCCCAACTGAGTGTCAACTGTCAATTGTTGATGGGATATTTTTAAATAAATTAAACATTTTTTTTGTACAACTTCCACAAAATATATTTTTTATTGATCGTGTCCGGTTTCGCTTAGCGTGAGCTTTCCTACTTTAATAAAGTTTTAATCATTTTTTTTAACAGCCCACCATAAAATGCATCTAACTCACATTGAAGAGAAACGAGTAAACTTTATTTAAGAAAAACGCAGAGCGAGAATATGAGATATTTATACATCTGCAATCCAGCTACCGAAATCCCCAGGGACAGTTTAGAGCTAGCGTGTCGCCTCGCGAGCATGTACGATCAGTAGATTTGAGACGATTATGGCTCTCGGGGAAGTCCCTCATACGTTACCAAAGTCGGTAATTGGCTACAAAAAATGACAGGAACATACTGCAGGGGAACATTTAAGTGGCGAGATATAATATAACTTACGGGCGAAACGACTTCTTGAAATTTATTATATTCTAGCAACCCTGGAAATTTCACGAGTATCATCATTCAGCTTAAATGATATTTACTGACGATGTGACTGTCGACATTTTAAATAATTGACAGGTTCGTTTTCAAGCACACCTCATTCAAATACACGCTGTTAAAATTCAGAAAATATTTTTGTTGCGGTTTCTTATGACAATCTAATGGTCTACTCACAAATCTTTACAAAGCTCAGATTGCAATTTATACATGCGGAAAATATTTTAAGGCGTAAATGTAACTATATTTTGAGTTATCTTGGAGAGATTTTTTTATCCCACCACCACACGTTATGTGTTTGCAATTGATGTTTAATACGATTTAAAAAATAAAAAATTTGACTACACTATGGTACGTAAAGAAAATAAAAATGGATAGTAACAAAAAAAGAAGGTGTAACATTATACTTTCGATTGAGTCGGCGGTAACTTTGTGTAAGTTCGTCTTAATATAAAACTTAAAATAACGTTGATTATTCCATTTATTGTGTTTATAATCGTGTAAATGAACTTCCGCAAAGTTACCGTCGCTCAGTTACATGCTCAGCCACTTGGTAAGTGATCCGTGTAATCTTTGGCGGTATTACACTAACTTTTTCGCGTTCAAGTCTAATTAAAAGAGGAATCAAAAATATCCCGTTCCCCATGTTATAGTGAATATTTATCGAAAACTTCAATTTTGGCCTTGATACAGATAAAGTTAGCGTGGCTTATTGGGCAAATGTGAGGTCGAACCGGCGCAAACATCTCTGCTCGTACGGATTTTTTTTCGCGGTTGCCCTTCAGTACATGCGAGCCCAGTGACATAGCGCCCCGATGGCCGTGTGTAATCCAGTCTTTCAACCAACTTGCCCAGTCAAAACAGGTAAGCGGTGAATTTGTCTTGGCTGGTTATGAACTGACAAACCCAGCGCCTGGGCGCAAAATCTTCATTTTGAGCCTCCAGGTCTGCAATACATATAACAAAATATCTAATCTTGCTGAGCTGGCTTTTTCGCTGTCTCCAAACTCTTCTTACTTTTTTTTCCTAAAACCGGTGAGATTCAGACTACATAGACGACTCCCGGAGACCTGATGGATGCATATGTGATTATGGTCAAAAAGAAGAAGAAATTTCAGAAACAAATTATTATTTCACGTAATCCAATGATGTGTACTAACGTTTTAGCTTAAAAAAATCAGGATTTCAATGTTTCTACTTAAAAAAATGTTTTTTAACAAATGAGTAAAATAAGTTGACTAATAAATTTAATTAAATCACTGGAGACTTATTGATAAAAATTCATCCAAAAGAATAGTTTAAAAATTTTAATGGTAAGAGAAAATCCAAAAATGGTAATTATCTTTATATATTCTTAATAAGGACGTTTGAACTTTTCTATTTCTCATTATCATATTTGACCCCTATGGAGAAATGCCAGCACTTTTTTCAAGCAGAAATTTTAACAACTTTATTATATGTAATCATAAGATAAAAAATTGAAATATGCTGAAAAACTAAATTCTTTATTTTACTCCAAAAATGTAGAACAACTTTAACAAATAAAGTTGATAGACTAAAATTAATGATTTCTGTTTTTAGCTGATAAAATAACAAAGGCTGTCAGATTTTTCACGATTCACTTTGAAATTCACTAATGTTAAAAATTATATAATATGTAGGAACTTATTACTATTTAAGTATCAAAAATATCGCATTACTTTTATTTTCTTAAATGATTGATCGCTTTTGTTTATCAAACTTACCCAACAGCTTGCTTAGTTTCCTTTCTTTGTTTGTTCAATCTTTCGTTCTTAGTTGTTGAAATTTACTAATCAACCATTATAACTTGGCCACTGGCAGAAGTCGTAATTAAATAGCTTTAGCTGTTAAACTTAGTCTCGTGAGTGTCATGAAATTTGGTTTAATTATGAACTAGCTGGAACCCGGCAAGATTGCAATGCCACTCAAAGAAATAAAGTGTTTGTGTTTATTGAAGTGCTTTTAAATGCAGAATATTTTCGATTTAATTTCACTAACATTGATCGGTATCGATGACATTTGCTGTTAGTCTTTTGCCGACTGTCTATGGTATGACACACGCGCCACCTACTGAAAGTAAATTGCACTATGCCTATAAACTTTGCGCAAGTGCAACAATAAGTTGTCAAAATAAGAAAAAACATTGATTTTTATATAGTAGACCAACTGTAAGTTAATTTTATTATGCCTTTGCGCAAGTGCAATAAAAAAGATGAGAATGTTTTATTGCAATCGGATTAACGGTATGGCAACGCATAAAATACGAACAAACAAACAAACATTGATTTTTATATATGAGATACTATTCAGTTTCGAAAGCTGCTGAATGTGCGGAAGACTGAAAAATTATTTCAATTAAAAATGTAATGGATCCTGTGGTGACTATGACAGGCTAAAAACAACTATAAAAATAGTTTCCACATAAAACAAACGCCCCCTCTAACGGACAACTGAAAATGGTCGATCTATAGAAACATATGCGGAAAGAAATAATTGATCACATCATGTACATTACTTTTTTTACTGAATTTCCGTCAAATACTTATTTATGGTAAGTAGATAAATAAATCATATTTTGAAGTTATAATGATTTAATAAACAGATTTGTATTGTTTGAATGTTGTACTTTTTCATGAACATTTTCACGAGGATACCTTACTTTGAAAAGGTTCTAGCTGCTCTTGACCTTGTTTTGATAGTATAGCGTTGGAAGTTTGGTTTCATCAGTTTATGTAGTTCAAAAGATAAATTTTACTAATAATGAGTAAGTATGTTTACAAAAATTATATTTCTTATTGTTATCCTAGTTTTTCACCACTGAAATCTTTTTTTTTAAAGTACATAATGATGAAAATAATTATGAAAATATTAGAAATTTATCAAATATTTTTTTGATAATCAGTATGCAGACACAACTTCGGCTTACTACTTTATTCAACAATATATGACCCTGAAGTTAACATATATTCTTGATTGCGGCTTATACCACCTTTTACAGACCAAAAGGTCATTTTAGGTCAAAATATCAAACAATTAAGAATTCATATTATGCCTTTCGATTTAAAAGTTTTCATCTTCTTGACAAAGCAAAGACAACCTGAAAAATGCACATTAGTAATAGAAATAGACAAATCTTATATAAAAAACCGAAACGGCGTATGTATGTCTGTGGGTCTGTTGCATTGATGGTCATAAAGTTGCCATAAAAACGAATATGAAAGAAAATATGTTTGAATTTTTATCGGCGAAGACATTTAGTCAAAATGTAATAAATTAGTCTTCTACTGAACTTTTCCCGGCTTTTATTATTAAAAATAATGTTTATTATTTACGTGAAGGTATTATTTGACATTTCTTTGACAGCAAATTAGATTTTTTCCTTGAATTTGGACATTTTAGTGGGCGAGAATGGGGCTGTCAATATATGAAAGGGGCTGGCTGTGAAATGTCAATGCCAGTCTGAAATGTTCATTTAAATTCCATTTTAATTGACCTAGACTTTTGAATTTTGGAACAGTTGTTTCAACTTGGCCCGTCTGAATTTACGCGCCGAGGTGAACATAACCCCAAACTGGTCAGAGCAAAGCCGGGTAGCAATACTAGTATTTTATAAACTTTATGTTACAACAACTATACCTACTATGTTATAATTAATTTATTGAATTAAATATATATGGAAATTATTAAATGGAATTCTAATTGATTTTCATTTTTAGATAATGATAATTTTGTATCAATTCAAATAATTGTTCTGAAACTTTAACATTGCATTATTCAAGTTACAAAAACTAATACTTACAAGTTGAATAACATCTCATTAACGAGTCATTGACACTGTCCTTCGTGAATATTAGGTAGAGTAAAGATGCTCCTGCATATTAATTAGGCTCTAACGTTTCCACTAAAAATTTTCATCAATATGTAAATATCGTCACTTCTTTTTCAGGTAAAAACCATTTAAAGTTTTAATTGGCGGTAAAAATTCTCAGGGGTGAAATGGAACTACTTTAAAATGTGTGTAAAATATCCTGACCCATGCATAATAATTCGAAACCACAGATCACTCAGTAAATTATATCGGTTAATGTAGGGTACGCATTCTTATATTGGCCTGCCTTCATATTTTTATTGGTCGTTTCCACTTTTATTTTAAGCAATCGTGATTAATAAACTTCTCTAGTGACATTTAATTTTTGATAAATTAATAATACACTAAAAACTAAGGATACTTATGTCTTCAAAGGTTAATTTTATGTCTTAAGTAGATCTGATAAAGCCTAAATAAGAACGGTATCATTCAATATTTCAAATAGAACTGAACGTAATTTTTTGTCAGGTCAAAAGTGTAGTGGTTTAATGCTTTATATTAAGATTATAAAGCAAAAATAACTTGAGGACTTAAAAAACCTTCATATTTGAAACCATTAATTGAATCCAACATTTCTAAAAGATAATTATGTCACTGCTATTGTTTCAAATTTAAGAAGAACAAAATTTACTTTAAGAATAATAATTACGCAGAAGTGTAAAATTATTATGCTTTAGTAGGGATAAGTTTGCTTGCAGATTAGCAGTCGATATCATAATTTTATAATTACAGTTTTAACTATAAAAATAAATCATTTTTTTAAATGATATAAGGATACTACGTTTCAATAAGATATCTTGGCCACTTTTCAATATGTATTACAAACACCATCAATATACATACATAGTATTGTTGTCAATCGAAGCTGACAGCGATAGCAAAAAACGATAGCGTGATGCTAATGTATATTCTACACAACGTTATTATATAAAACTGTAGAATAATATAAAAAGAAGGTTTAACTTTTAAAAATTATAAATATAAGCATGGCCAACAATAACAAAGTTACCCTTTTCTAAATTTCCACAATTTACGAGAAAAATTCGCGCCATAAACTTCGGGGATTTCCACGAAACAATGATAAATGTTGCCAGTTAGAATATATTATCCCCAGTTGCAAATTAATTTATTGCCACAGAGCTGTTTGTTAAAATTGTGACAAGTTACATAACACATTGCGATAAAATTTTGTGTTTTTTTATCAGTTTAATGACCGGACATGGGGAACGGATATCGCATGAAAAAAATTCACCCGTGAAATAAATAATACTGGTTCCCTGTACACATAAAATATAAAAAAAAAAATATTTTTTATTTTATTTAATTTGGTCAACATAGTCCATGAAAAATGAGACGTGTTGATTAATATGGCACGGAGTAAATTATTTAATGCTATCTTCTTTACTTCCTGTTATCTTTGTCCATGGGAAAACACAAAAAATTGTTATTGTTAAGTATTAAAAAACATGAAAAATCATTAGCGATGAATGATAATAATGGTATCACATCAAACACAAAAAATTAAGAAGATCTCAAAACTATTTTCTACTACTATCATTTTTTGCCATTTACAACTTATAGTTTTGTATTTCACCGCCAGTTTAACGATATTCTTGAAATTAAATTTCACAGTATACTGAATGGCGATAACGGGGTCATCAGTGGTAAAACTTATAGAATGACATAAAGTTTAAAAGATAATGACTTTTAAATTTTAGCATCGAACATTTTATGATGAAAGTATCGATGTATATTTGTGTTAATTTCAATATGCTTAGGTAAGCTGAAACGCTTTTTTAAAAAACACTAAATTTGAGGCCTCAGTAGCCTTAGCAGTCTAGACTACTGAAACATTCGCTACGCTACGCCAGAAGCAGCGCCGTACACTTTCACTTAGGCATCACACTAACAACAAAATTTTTTGCATGTGTTTGCAAGGCATATCTTTAGTGTGTTTGAACAATCAATCAAAAAATTGTAGCTATTTTCGATATAAGACTTTTCCAGTACAGTGGCGATATAAATTATTGAATATCACATGACAATTATGGTTTTGATAATATAGCTTTTATTATACTATTTTTCAACCTTCAATTAGGTAAATAGTAGTAAAAATGACATTTATAGTTCTACAAAATACGAATATTTCCGCCATCCGTAGGGAAGCTTAAAATCGTTAATTTATAATTAACAGATGTACCCTACCGTGCATGCGAGTTAAGTAAACCTTGAAATCCCGAAATAATTTCTAGAAAATGTGACCAACTTTGAAACTACAACAATAGTTTATTTGTATTATTTATGAAGGGTGAACCTTGTTCTCTCAAGGATGACTATCCTGAAATACAATATTATTATATTTGGTTATTCCTCTGTAACGCACAGTACAATACTGTGATTGGGAATAAGACACTGAGAAAGAGTGTTGACCGATGGTAGTAAGTTTTTATTAATTAAATTATAAAAAATATGGTACGACTCAGAGGTTCTACATTTTATTTGTTTAAAGGTTTTATACAATCATAATGAAAAAAATATCAGCATACTTAGTTCTTATAAAACTACATAGTAATTATTCACTTTAGTTAAAGCTCACTTTTGCTCATTTAAATTAATAAACTTACTGATTGCTTAATACATAAGTTTAAAATATTTGAAGTTCAGCTTTAAGTATGTAATGCATATTATATTAAATCTTCCGGTTTGTATATTTCTAATAAACTTATATTTACATGACATTACAGCTGACACCAATGCGCCATGCATTTGACAAATATAATAAGACTCAACATATAATTTATATAGAAATTATGAGAGTAAAAAAAAATTAAAACAAATGAAAATTGAAGGCTGAAAATATCCACCTCTATAGGCAGTGTATTTTTCAAATGAACAACGCGGAAAACGAGTTCTGCTAAGAAATTTTTAGCTTTGATTGCTACCACGTAGGACGTATGTAGATAAAAATTGGGTACATGCAAGTTTAAATTCATATAAAAAAGACGTATCATCAAAAGTTGTTTTTATTGGTATATAGTTTGAAACGACGCGCAGATAGAGCGATAACATAACTACCATTCCGTATCTTGTCACATGTTTCTATCACTATCGTTTTCAGTAGAGAGGTTGACCAATTGAATAGAAAGCAATACTTAAATAAAGCCGATTGAATTGGAGTGCATATGCTCTAAATAAGGAGGAAATATTATCATTACTCTTTAAAAAATGAATTTGACCTCAATATTCTATCAAAGATTTTTACCCCGCAGTAAATAATGAACGTAAAACTTCAATTGGCTTACCGTAAAACGGGGTGAATAGAGACGGCGGGTCGAATAGAGACAAAAACAAGGATTGAACTTTAGCACAACTTTACTAAGTATCCAATGTATTTTTTCACTATGTATATATAATTCTTTACAGTGACTGTAATACTATCTCTCGAATGACAAAACCAAACTAACTAAATGATCGACCAAAATTGAAACAAACGTGTTTAAGTTCGATGCCTGTGCATCCTTACTTTTTGACGCTTTATAAACTTTTATTGTACGAAAATTGATTGGCATTAAATCATTTTTTTTTGGTAAAACGTAAAACGGAATGAATAGACACTCGTATAGAATAGAAGTTCATAGATTACAATCTGTATTTATGTCTCTATTCACCTGCCAAGTCTCTATTTACCCTCGCTCGCCTCTATTCACCCTGATTCAATGTGAATAGAGACATCGAACAAAATTGACTGTGTCTTAATAACGATAGTGAATATTTAAAAAATATTGTCATGAATGTGTAGTAGGACCAAAGAAATAAGTTTTAATACATTCATATTTGAATTATGTCACGCAGGTATGAAGATACATAGACGTGAAGTGTAAAAAGTGTCTCTATTCACTCCGTTTTACGGTATATGTCTTTTTTACCGCTTCACCGAAAGCAATATTAAAAATGCCATAGACAACACAACAGTACGACAAGTACAGTAAAACAACACCCCTTTGTGTTTCAAGGAAATAACAATAAAATAATTCACGTTTATCAAAGAATCGCCTTCAACGGAAGCGTCTTGTAAGATATAAAAACACCGACATTTTGCATGAAACCTTCTGTGGATTCCGAGAAATTTCGGTAAGAGGAAACCATTAAAAACTTGACGAGAGAGAAGTTCTCAAATGCAGAAGAGTGGCAAACAGTTGCGGATGACAGGACTCCTTCAGCGGAAGAGCTTTTTCATTTGTAACGCAAAGTTTTCTCGGTCGGCTTAGGCGTTAATTCTACTTATCAGTTAAAAGGGTTTTCATTTATCTCATTTGAATAGATGAGAATGAATTCGTACTGTTATTCATATTTGAAAATTACAAACGCTGAAAAGTTATCAGAACTCATTGTATTTAAATTCATGAGTATTCTCTTAGAGTATCTTTTGTTATCTGATGTTTATTATCATTCGCCTTTTGAAACGTATAATAATGAGTTGATTGATTGATTGCAAGTAATAATATATGATTGTGAATACCAAATCGATGGCTTAAAGAGAAAATTTGCTATCTCCGTTTTTGTCAATTGTGCAGGAGTGGGTAAAAACTGATTATTTAGAGTATGTAAAATTTTGTGTTATAAACTAACTCCCTTTCAAAAAAAACCCTTTCAAACAATGTATTTGTACCACCGCTGAAAAAAGACCAATAAATGACAGGTGACAATACAAAATGGCGGAGTGGGATAATTAGCAGTGTAGGTTTTAGAACGACAATGGAGATATCAAATTTTTATAAAACGTTGTTCCGATGCTTTTAAATAAGGACATGCACATTGCATGATACAACAAGATGGCATATTAAGTCATTTTCAGCCAAAAGTGGAGTTAATAAAATTACCGTTTAAGTCATCAAAATGTATTTCCATCCATATAAAAATGGCGTGTATTTAAAGGATCAGTATTAGTGACCCCAATTATTCGACATCTCAACTATTCGAATATCGAGTAGTACAATTTTAAAATACTCGAGTATTTATATTTTCAGATGTAGCAATATATGAATAATTCAAATTTGTGTATATAAATAAATGATAAATAAATAAATAAGCCTCATTAAATTCATTCTTTCATTCTTCCATTTATTTCAATTTATAAAACATATAAATATTTCAATAATAATAGAGAATTAAACGTCTAAAAGTTTAAATTGGTTCGAAGTTTTGTTTTCATAATTCCCGCAGTGGACTCTCGTCATCATAAACTTGTCATTGACAAGATAAATCTGCAGGACAATCACAAAGCAAAAGTGATAAAAAAATCTGACAAAGCATAGTCGACGGCAAAACAATTTAAAAAAAATATTACATATACATTTACATTTACGTGAAATACCTGAAGATGCCGATAGGTGAAACCCGTGTCGTTTTCGACAAAACTCGTGGAAAAGTACAAATTTAAAACGATTTAAATTTGATATTGAAATTCCATCAAGCACCTTCAGTCGAAATCAGGGCTGTGGAGTCGGAGTCGTCGCAGCGATTTGGCCGGAGTCGTACTCGGAGTCGGAAATTTTGAAAAGTTTCAATTTTATATTTTTGCATTTTATATGTCAAATTTCGCAGTCGCATTGTTAGGGTTGATATTTAATTGAATACACATAAATAGGAAAATTAGGGGAAAAAAGTGACCTTTTGAACTTTTTTTGGTCGGAGTCGTGTTTTTGGTCAATGTTGGAGTCGGAGTCGGAGTCGTGGTTTTGGTAAATGCTGGATTCGGAGTCGGAGTCGGACTTTTTTTCACCGACTCCACAGCCCTGGTCGAAATTCCTTATTAAAAAAAATTATTTCAATTTTAGTGGTCCGCGATTTTTTTCCCTTTTTTTACCGGTCCGTAGGTGTAAAAAGGTTGGGAAACACTGGTGTATACTGTATATAATATTTGCCATTGTTTTATAATTTATACAGTGACATCTCTAGCTACTTTAAATTACTTTGAAAATTAGTTTAAATTTAATTCAACAGGTGCCGTATTTGAGATGTGAAATAACATAATAGCATTAGTATGTAGTCGAAATTGAATAATATGTAAGTTTATTTTTTTAACTTTCATTAAATGGATCTTTAGAAAACTATGTTTCGTTGAAATAAACGGGTAGGCATTTCTACATCAAGCTTTTATTAACACAACATATAAGGAATTATTAAATGTGTTTAGTAAATATCACTTTATATTTTCGTATGTATAATTTTTAAATATTTAGATACTTTAAATAAAATAATGTATTGTTATTTTGTACAGATAAGCAGTTATCAGATACATGTCAGGTTATCGCTTATATAATATATGAAAATAAATATTTACATAAAAAAGTATATTAGTGATTATGTTTTTGCATAATGACAACACAAGTTAGTATACATTCCATAGCTGCTTCTCACTCGATATTCGCTCAACTTCTTTTTTTGGGAGAAAGTAAGGGTAAAATAAAAAAGGCAAGTGATTAGTTATTAATTGCTACGCCCCGTTTCAGGGACGGGTCAGGGGAAGGTTATTTAGATAGCACCGTAGTGAAACTTACGTCTTTGACTAGTCAGCTACAGGCACATTAATTTCACAGATATAACAATTATTAAAAACAAAAAAACAAAAAAAAACATGCAATTATTACAGTTCCCATTACAGTAAATAATGCATAACAAATAAGCAATTGCTTAGATCTTTGTAGTAAAGACCCTAAGCATTGGAACAATTATAAAGTAATAGATATCATCAGTACAATAACATTCTGAATGAACAAACTAATATTAATCCATCGCCAGTATGAACTCTTAAATAAATCAACTTAATACAATACTACATTTATTCCCACGCAATAAAAACCCCGGCTAGCTTTTACTCGAAGAAATAGATAAAATCAATTTTTTACATTAATAATTAATTATTAAAATATAAAATAAGGATATTAGAACAGAAGAGAAGATGTATTGTGTACCTTTTCTACACCAGTATATACAGTAGAACTTCGATTATCCGGACTAATTGGGGATGAAGATAGTCCGGATAATCGAAAAAATCATAGTTGACAAGAAAAGACAAGTACATATATTCAGTATAAATCATTTATATTTCTTTAGATTAGTACATAGCTTTAATAATACTATTTTTTATTAAAAAAATCAATTATCGATTTTCTAGCTTTTCTTTACGATGCTGCCAAATCACGAATACTTTTAAGAAACATAAGTTGTCTTGAATAGCACTATTCTTGATTCTCATTAAACAATTGGTAAACTTCAAGATTTTTTTATATCCGTGATCGTTGACGTTCCGATACCATATTTTTTAGACAAAAAACGTCCCGATTCACCCCGTTTCAAAGCATCGATTATATACAATTTGTCTTTTAATGAAACTACGACACGTTTTCTCTTCGTTGACATATCGGTAATATTAAAAATAAATATGAAAATTGTGATAAATTTTTCAAGAAACAAACGTTCAATGCGCATCGAATTTGGACGATACTTACACATATTTTACACAGGACTTATTGTTAGAACAAATGCAACGATCAAAATATTAAGACTACATTCCATCACGTACGTGAACATTGGAGGCAATTCGCCACGTGCATAACAACAAATTTGTAATATTTTTGTTTATTTTGACCAAGCCGGATAATCGAGGTCCGGATAATCGAGGTTCTACTGTATAGATAAATCAACGTATGTTTAAACTTAGTTCTGACGATGGCGTAAGCCGAAATATCTATGAACCATATATCAAATAATTTCTATAATACTAAAATTCATTGGCAATAAATTATTTGGTCAGCTTCTAATTCGTTAAATGGTCAGTAAATATTAAATAAATGGACAGTGATAAATACTTAAAACGGTCAGTTAAAAAATATAAATGGTGCATTTTGCTCCTCTAAATTAAAACAACTCGCTGTCATACTTAATGCTTAAAGTATTCTTTGGGAACATTTATTATAAAAATTCTAACAATTTAAGTCACAACTGACCGTTTATAATATTAACTGACCATTTTGATTTTTTACTGGCTATCCATTTATTTCACTGACCAAAGCTTGAATTAGATACTGACCCTGACACGCCAAATACATTGGTATGTTTCACGTATGTTGTAATGGATGTCTACCAAATTAACGCCAAATTAATGAATAATATAGTGTATAAAATATTCATAAACGCACTCCCATCTGTGTACTAAGTGTTTTTAAAGTCATTGACAATTATTATAAAATTGTTATCACGAGATAATGTGCTATAATTTGCATATAATCATTTCCCGCTTTAATTCCTTGTTTATGTTCATATAAGCATTAAAATTTATCTTTGCGAATGCACGAAAATATTTTAGGTAATGAACAGCCTTGCAGAATATTTTACTGACCCAAATTTACGTACGGAGAGACGTGAACCCTTTTATAATATTAGCCTTTATCATTAGCAAACAGTTGAAACCCTGCGTAGTTATAGGTATTGAAAATATCTCGGCACGAATATTGGATAAGTAATAAAGCCAATTTGTGTATACTGTGTTATATTATATTAATGTAGGTATTCCCTAAAGCTCGCGAGATTTTCTGTCTAAGGGTTTTCGCCTAAATGGAACATGTAGATAATTAAATGGCCTTTTTTATTTTCATGCGTAAAATTGCTGTCCTATCAAATGTTTGACTGATTTTTTTCAAATGTATCTATTCAATATAAAAATACATGTTTTCGAACAATTTTCACCTCTGCAAAACTCTTGAAAGACGTTCTTTTAAAAATAACGTGCGTTCCGAAGGGTAGTTTAAAAATATTCCAGTGGTATTGCTTTATTGGCAAAGATTGCATTAAAAAATGTTTTATTATGGTTAACTTATCTTTGAACATCGTTCTAAATAAAAATATATATAAAAATCGATAGTTTTCCTATAATTGTTAATATTTTAAGTCGCGCATGAAAGAATAAACTGTTCGCGTTGATGTTCATGACAGATTGGCGAAATCAAAAATAGGAGCGTGAACGCTTATCTACGCCGTTTAATGTAAAAAGCATCCATTTGATTTGAAACGCACATTTGAACGAAACGCGTTTAAAATAAGAAAAGGCTATCTTATCGCGAATGGGCAGTGAAGTTTGAATCCTGGCAATTTGAAGCGACGATATAAATAGTTTTTGGCGAATAATAATCTGACCTATGTTCTATTTTATTTAATTGCGACGTAGCCAGTCGATAAAAATCATAGTTTTTTCGGTAAAAGGTGTAAAAACCATTGATTATAGAATACCAAAAGTTTACGCATTGTATCACTAATATTAAGGTAGATGTTAAAGGTAAAGAAGCAGTGATGGTCAACTGTTTCACCCTCTGGCCGGGAATATTGTTATGTTAACTGAAATGTGTTATGTTTTGTGATCGACTTAGAAAACCTTCATTGTATACCGGTACAGCTTAATCTGTAAAGCGCCCACTCTTAATTGGAAAAAGATATAATTAGTTAATGTATTATTCAAGCAAAGATATTAAGCACACTTATATTATTTTATGTCGATTAGAATACAAGCATTGAGGAGTTCGATTATCTAAGAGCAATCATGTTAAGTGTGTTATTAATTATTCACTATATGAAAGTACTGATTTGTGACATAAGAATCAAATGCGAAATAATGTTCTTTGTTATTATCCTAATATCTCTTACGCTTTGTCAACTTGCTGTAGATTAACAATATATATAATATAATACTGTGGCGCAGTATCAACGTTGTTGGATGCGTGCCGGACCGCCGAGCTCGATTCCCGTTACGTACGGATTTTATCAGATGATAAATTCTGTTCAAAGGCATGTGTGTTTGTGTTGTTGAAAAATCCCTTACCACCTTTCCGATCCCAAAGAGCGACGCATAGTGACAGCGATTAGCTAATCACTAGTCTTCGTATCCTTTCCATCCCTACTCTCTAACTCTCGAAAAAGAGAGGTTTAGCAACTGAGTAACAAGAAGTTCTCGTAGAAAAATATATGTTGAGATTAACTCCGTGAGGAGTCTATATGCTCCAAGCTGGGAGTGGACATGGTTAAAAAATATTGTAATAAATAATTTACCTGATTCGTAATTCATTAAAATTACACAAAATCAAGAAGGATGCATCGAAACCAAACTTTCCTGGCTATAAACGTATAAAATATTAATTAAATATTATGTGGAAGTATAACTAAAAAATGTTTTATATTTATTTTAAATAATGCCTTTCTACCGATAAGTGACCGTTATACCTAAAAAGTGATTATGTAAGAAGCAATGTTTAACAATATTGTTTTTGTTCGAGTCCACTACTGCTCTTACATATATTGCTATGAACGTATGAAAGAAGAAAGTGTTGTATAAAAATGCCGCAAAAATGTGTTAAAAGTCCCTACTGCACATACAATTAACTAAAACTTTAAAAAATAAATCCACACCTATGCTGAGCTTAAGGGCTAAAACAATATTTAAAATATCGTCTTTTCTCTTTGTATTTTATTTTTGTAAAAGAGCATAGAATTTAAAAAAAAAATTCCAACTTTTAATTATAATCAACTTATGTAAGATCCGTGGTAAAATGGTCAATATCATTTTCGGAAAAAATTTATAGTAGATAAATAAATTCTGCTCAAAGGCAATGGGTGTGTGTGTTGTTAAAAATCCTTTCCACATTTCCGATCCCAAAAAGCGGCGCGTAGCGTTAGTGATAGGCTAATCACTAGTCCTGTCCATAAGCGTATTGAGACGTGTGGAGTCTATATGCCCCAAGTTGGGAGCGAACATGGCTTATTAAAATGCAAGATAATATGAAATCATGGTGAAAATAAACACCCATTATCAATTCGGTTAATTTATAAACATCAAAAACAATATTAGTAACCACGTGTTTCACTTACACGTCGTTCGCGCTAAAATAAATAAAAAAACTTGTATGGTACAAAACATAAATTCCACATTACGTATTGTAGATTTTATTTTAATAGCTAAGCGAATTGCTTTTTACTCCACACAATTTTCCAAATACGTAAAAGGTTTTTCATTCATTTTACAGACAGCGGATAATAATTGAAACCGCAAATAGCGAAGGATCACTGTATCCATTTCCATTTCGAATATAAATTTGAGTGCTCGATTTTATTTTCAATTTAAACTTTCAGGTAAAAATAAACAACAGAATTAAAATTAGAATTAAAACAGCTGTAAAATGCGTAAATGTTATATATTTACAAGCAGTGGCGGCTGGCGACAGAGTATTAGGGAGTACAAAAAAAGATTCAACTATTTTTCCGTCCTACGGACAGCCAAAAATTCATAAGACTGGCACTCCGTTGGTATTGCGAACATCTGAAATGAAAGTCCATGTTATAGAAGTGTTTTAAATTCCAATGAATAGGAAAGAACTCTTGCAAAAATAGTTGAATCTTTTTTTATACTCCCTAATACTCTGTCACCAGCCGCCACTGTTTACAAGTATAAAACACACATAATATAGTCTCAGGCATAGGTTCATCGCTTTTTAATAACCCCTCAAAGTACCGACAAACGGGTGTAAGCAATAAATGCTTGTTTCAAGACTATTAAAGCATGCCGATAAATTCGAAAAAACAATGAATGCGAAAATGATAGATCGAGAATATACTGTTTTTGTCTCATAGTATTTGTTTTATTTAAATTTAGTTTGGAGGTAAAAAGTGACTGTACTGATGATGATGATTTAGTGAATTTGGATAAATAAAAATCAACGACATCTTCTCAAATTCTACGCAATAGCGAGGTGGTGGATTACCCTATAAGCCACGGGTTCCCAACCCATGTGTCGCGTCGGGCTTTCTGTGGGGTCACCAAATTACATGTACAGTCAACTAAAAAAATATTCACTTTAATGCAATTTCATTGATTTTTTTAATTGCCTTATGAACAATGCCTTTTTCAATTCGGCCTAGGTGGTCGCAGATCACATGGCTTTCATAAAAAGGGACCACCATCCGACAAAGGTTGGACACTTATGCTATAAGCGAAAGAGGCGCTCGCTTGGTGCCTCCAAATCTTGGGGGCCTCAAAACTAGTGCACATGTACTTATTTGATTAGGAATATTATATTATGCTGTCTCATCAATAATTACATATTCATAACAGTAATATTAAATGACCGATGGGTCCTAAATCATAAAGTACGATGTGCACGTGTGCTAGGTCATGAATTATTTCTAGCGAACTGCGTGGAATACCATTAATTGTTCAAACCATACTCTCGATTACATACAATAAGAAAATAAAATTTCAATTTCGAGAAATGACTCAGAATGAAATTAATATTAATATCAAAGTATTAGTGATTTTACGACGCTTTTTAATCATTCGAAAAAGAGGGCCCCCAAAATAATATTGTGCCTGGGGCATCTGAAGGGGATAGTCCGCCACTTAAATAGCAACACTCGTAAGTAAATATTTAGATTAATCTTTATCATACATTTAATTCAATAATTTTGGTTATTGTGTTGTCCATTATAATCTTCATAATTTTCAACACAACATAATACAGTGACCTTGGTGATATTAAACCTACGCTTTGTTTCAGTATTCACTATGAAGATTATGTGCATACATTTTTACAACAAAGTAATATCATTATCATAAATTAATATAGAAAGAACATCATATGGTGTATGAAAGAAACAACAGCTGGCCGTGATATTTTATTATTCTTGGGAAGTATGAAAACTCCACTGCCAGTGTTCATAGAAGTATGTTTCCCATTTCTTCTTCGTGAATATTCCACGTGAACTATTCAGGTAATATAAAAAGAAAAAAATAAGTCTCCAGTGGCGTAAGAAGCGGGCCCGCGCGTTAAGGGTACCTATTCAATGCTTCCGAATGTGAATATTTTATTTTGATTCCGCAACTGGGAAACCCTAGCCCACATTTCTTTGACTAGGGTTTGCGATTTTAGAGTGTTTTTCCATATTATGATTGTTTATGCTCAAAACAATATTCTCTAACATAAAAGGCGGCACATACGCGCGTGTTAGAATCTATAAAAATAAATTTTGGACCGTTGAATGTAAAAGCAAAAAATATGTTAAACCATTAAAAGGGTATCTCGGTTCCGGCAAAATGGTAGTTCATTATGAGACTACCTTGAT
This sequence comes from Himalopsyche kuldschensis, assembly GCA_028554975.1. Classification (NCBI taxonomy): domain Eukaryota; kingdom Metazoa; phylum Arthropoda; class Insecta; order Trichoptera; family Rhyacophilidae; genus Himalopsyche; species Himalopsyche kuldschensis. The sequence goes on along the minus strand of JAHFWI010000010.1, from coordinate 17,561,304 downwards.
TCGGCTCCCTCGTAAATCGAGAAGGAGCCTCCTATCCGTCACTCAGGAAGAGGGATTTTGTGAACGGAGTAGGAGAAACATGGAACTCTTTTAAAACAAAACACGATCTCAAAAGGTGTGGGCGCGATTAGCACCCATTATTTAATCGTTAAGAATTTACGAGACGTTATACAACACACAAAATATTACAATAGCGAAGAAGATATCAGGAATTTGACTCGAATTTAATTCGTAGGGGTAGGATTAGGCGCGTGCATTCTCAATGCTGTCCTTTCTCTCACTGCCCGTATGAAAAAAAATCGGTTCCTGTAGGTAGCCAAAACAATGACCGTTACAAAAATCGTTAACATATGCGCCCGCCGATAAGCGATTATTTATCGCCTATCGAACTGTGCATTAAATACCATGCACTCGGCGTGAGGAGCCAAGAGACATTTAGAGCGAGACGTCCGCATAAATATCTCTTTTACAATTAGAAATTACTCTATATTGAATCGCTATAGATTTCAATATAGAGTATTAGAAGAATGATATTTCCTGATATCGACTTAAACTCATAGACTGAGGTGAAAAATAGATTGTTCGAGAGAGTTCTGATGACCTACCACATAAGGCGGTGTCAATTATTAACCTCTAAAGGCCCTACGGTCTCATTTAACATATATGACAAGTGATTATTGTGCTCTTCGCTATCGGATTACACTGATTTGTGATAAAAAACTTCAACATATGAATATAAGCTTTCATAAATAATATCTTTGAGATACCGATCCATAATTAAATTTCGGTTTCGCTAAAAATGTTTGTCATAATGAGGAATATAAATATCTGCGTTACAATGTTCACTCATGGGATATGCGTTGTGGTATATCCGGTGGACCGTAATAAATCAGCTCAATTCACACTTTACAATATATTTTAATGCGGATATAGATTTTTTTTCAAACCTAGAAATTTATTCTTTGGGCTGACCGATTCTATTTTCAAGATAGCAATATTTTATTTTGCTAAGGCTTTTTATTTTACCCACATAGGCTGACTTGTTTTAGAGATATAATTATTTTTCTAAGAGCTATGGGTCGTGCGGATATTTCTCAAAAAAATGCTCGGGCGCTTAAAGGTTAATCGCTATTGTATACCACGTGAAATAATGTTATAACTTCACAAACTAGGATATTATATCACCTTGTCACCTTTTTGAGTAACAGCAGAATTTGTTGTGATACGTTCATTCGTATGACAGAGAAAAACTGTTTTCAACGAAATTGAAGCACTGAAAATATTAAATTGCCAGTCGAGTATGATCGTCGCTTCTTTAGGTTGCAGAGCTCGCGGGCTCGAATCCTTAAACGGGAAGTTTCAGATTTATTTATTTCTTTTCGAAGGCAAAGTTGATATGTATTTCTAAAACTCGATCCTTTTACAAGACGCAGCGAGAGCGAATAGCTAACCAATAGGTAGTCCAGTTTTTGTTTTCTTACTTTTACTTTCCTATACGCGGAGTCCGCTGAGCCGGCTGTCAGTTTCCTGGCTATGGTTCTTGCATGGGTGGGTACCGATTTTTGCGACATTCAATATTTGTAAGTATTGAATATTCAAAAGCTTGTATCCGCTGAAAGCTTTGTATGGGAATACAAGTCCGTACCTTGTTCTTAGATACTTATTCTCTTAATAAAAATAGAGTTCTAGTAGGAAACTATGTAACGTTGAGATCTACTAAATTAGAAGCTCATGTGCTCCACATTGGGAGTAGACATGGTTAAAAACTGAAGTATCATTTCATTTCATGTCAATATATAATTAATATATTGTACCGGATTATGACATTACTAAGGGTGGCTGGTCAATTAGATTTCACTTTTCATTATTCGTCGTAAAAAAATGTGAACATTTTTGCCTTAGTAATTAACCTTTACAGAAGCGTGCAAGTAATGTATCATAATATAAGCAATCGTATTTAAATTATTGCATTCGTCTTGTGGAATGTCCGTATGCATGTATGAAGGTACGTTCTCGAGTAATTGTAATATGAATTAATCTTTAAAGGTCTATTTTGCGAACCTTATCCCACGACAGCGAAATGAATAAGACAGTAAATTGGTCTGTCAATTTTCAAGACAATGGTCCAACAGAAACCGGTCGTCATCGATTGCATGCCCAACTTAGTCAGTGATACAAAACCTTTTAAATCAATTTCAATCACGAATAATCTAAAGAGATTATTATTTAAGTCAAAGTTCACTTAAAAATCTTTATGTATTCTTTGCCTTTTATTTAATGTGGCTACAGTTTCATAAGGCGGTGGGCCTTCACGATAGCCCAACAATCTCTTGCTAGCAGAATTATGACGAGAAGGCATCAGAGAATCGATATAGGCTGAGAGCTATTCTTCACGATGACCCTCCCTAGGTAGAGACGCAATAGTAAACTGACTACTCAACTGTAGCGATCGCGCCCTCCTGTCGGCAGCGATGGGAAGGGAATGCCAACAAATAAAATTTAAGAGTTTAAAACATTTTAAGACTAAGGAGACTGGAAGAACTTTGGCGCTAACACGCCTTATAACGTGATGCTCCGTCAAATTGATATTCAAAAAAATTTAAAAAAATGTGGCCACGAATCAAAATAAAGTCATGTTGGCGGTATTTATTGAGCTTTGCGAAAGAACATTTCAAATAACTATTCATTTCGGCATAAATATTTCTTTTACTGCGTTTTTATAGATTATCTTAAAATTATATAGTGATTAAAAGATGTGAAAAATATTTTAAAATATCGATGTATCATTGTTTAGGTGTTCTCTAGTTAATCTATTTGAAATTGCTTTTTTTTGATAAGCTCGTTGACTGCTTGCAGCTTGCTTGATTATTGCAACTCTTACTGAGAACTTGACAGACTTCGAAACCATAAAACGTGAAAAATATTTTATTATTATATCTGCACTATCGTTCGCGATGCCGCTTACACAAAAAAAAAATCTGTACGCCACATGTGCAAGGCTCCACTGCTCAACGCGAGACATCAATAATACTTAACCCCTTCCCGGGCACGCCCGAGTACACTCGGGCATTGAAAATCGTCAAAAACGGACATCACGAGATAGCTCGGGCAATCTTCATACGAAAATTACAAATTTGATCTAGTCCAAGCAAGGGCTGGACACAGACTAACAGATAAAAAATATGTTATCACAAATTTGTGTGTATTTTGAATTTTCAAATGTGTCCATATATACATATGTTAAATCAATTGTACCGGCAAGTGGTTAATTAAAGAGAATAATTAGATGTTTTATCATAAGGATTGTATGGTTGTGGAAAAACTTGCAAATTTTAATTTAAGCTTTATTCAATGTCCTCTGTAGAGTATATGTACAAAAAATAGGGGAAGCAAATAAACTTTTGACATATGTATGTACTTATGTATATTCAGTGACGGTGGCGACAGAGTATTAGGGAAAACAAAAAAAGATTTAACTATTTTTCCGCACTACGGACAGCCAAAAATTCATAAGACTGGCACTCCGTTGGTATTGCGAACATTTGAATTCAAAGTCCATGTTATAGAAGTGTTTCATCCACTGAATAGGAAAGAACTCTCGCAAAAATAGTTGAATCTTTTTTTGCATCCCTAATACTCTGTCACCAGCCGCCACTGTGTATATTGATCTTTATAATGGTGTCTTGGAATACTTGCAAAACACATTTCATGCTTGGCTATTAAATATTATGGCTATGTTAAAACCAAAACTGGCCATGAAATCTTACTTCAGAAGGTATACCATTATTTAATATTTGTATTAAAATCAAAAGTTATTCGTTTAGTATCACTGCTCTCCTTGTTGTGTGGTATCTCGTAATCGCTCGCGAGTGACTCGCCGCAGAACTGGAACACCGCCCGAGGCGAGTGTGTGCCATGTGTAATTTTATTATTTTATTTTAGTGCCTACTTATATACGGGTCAGAATGAATATTAATCTCGATCCACACATACTTTAACAATATATGTTTTCTTTTTACTTTTACGATTTTCTAATCGAGATTTTCAACTCTTAATAAATATTTTGTTTACGCATTTTCCTGTTCAAGATAATCGTATTTTAGTTAGATACAAGTCAAAATACATTCTGAGATGTTCTAGATATTATTAGTAAACTGATTCATAGTAATATTTCTAGACTCATAGTTACATTATTTTCGGAAAACGTTAGGGACTATTTTTTATCATGTTAAATTGTACGTATGGCCGCATAGTAAATATCAGAGGTCTTACGGAAATGTTTGGTGGCTGCACAAATTATTATTTTTTGAGTCTGGTGTATTGTGTATCAAATAGACTTAATTATCAAAATTAAATTCTGTACTTTTCCATGAGTTTTGTCGCTAAGGACCAGGGTTTCTTCTTTCGGAATCTTTTTGTATTTCACGAGCAATGATAAACTTAAACTGAATGCTGAGATGCTGAAAGGCGAAACCCGGTCTTTAGCGACAAAACTCATGGCAAAGTAAAAAAATTGACACGAAATTCGATCAAGAAACTTCAGTCGAATTCCTTATTTAGACCTTAACATATTTTACAATTTACTCCTGCTTTAATACTAAATACCTTTTTCACTGTTAATTCGACATCTTTCATGTATTTAAAAACAGTTTTCCTAACTCGTACTTCTTGGTCTGATGCACAATAATACAATGCATACGAAATATTTTATTTTCAGAGTCTTTGTTGACAAATTAACTTGGAAAAACACATTTTTTAAATATCAATATTTCTTATGAAACTGTTTGGTAACCGCACATGAGAATCATTGATCTGGAACAAACCAAAAATAGCAAATGATTATTCTTTCGATGGCGTAATGCCGAAATAGCTGCTCATCAAATCGAAAAAGTTGTATAATTTTAACAAACAAACCATAAAAATGATTTTATTTTGAATCCTTTAAAAATGTTTGTTTTCGTCACGTTGTTTTCGTACCTTTTTCTATTTATGTGTTTTCAATTATATATATATATATTTGGGTGAAGAAGTTGGTTCTCCCACCACAGCCGCATTCCATAACGCTAAACGATCTAGAAAAGAAACGAATTTACTCCTCACTTACTTGGCCCGAGACAGAGCTGCACGGGACTGATCTTTTAACCGTGCACTAAGGTGTTTAAAGAGAAGAAAAATAGAAAGAAAATAAAAAAGAAAATGTGACTTGCTCAGCCACTTTGTTAGAGTGATATTAAGTACAATTATATATATATATTTGGGTGAACAAGTTGGTTGTCCCACCACCCATCCGTTATGTGTGTGCAGCCGTTTTTCACAGCCGCCTTCCATAACGCTATACGATCAAGAAAAGAAACGAATTTACTCCTCACTTACTTGGCCCGAGACAGAGCTGCACGGGACTGATCTTTTAGCCATGCACTAAGGTGCTTAAAGAGAAGAGAAATAGAAAGAGAATAAAAAAGAAAATGTGACTTGCTCAGCCACTTTGTTAGAGTGATATTAAGTATCTTATGTATCTGTATACTGAGAATCCGTGGAGTTTAATCTACTTCGCGTTGAATCTGAAGAGGAATCAAGATTATCCCGTTCCCCATATGATGTTGCAAATTTATCAAATGCCTCAAAATTGGCCTTGGTTGAGATCAAGTCAGCGTGGCATATTGGGCCCGTATGAGGACGGACCGCAGCAAACAGCTCAGCTCGTTCGGCATTCATCTCGGGGCAGTCCCACAGTACGTGATTAGCGTCCTGGTAGTTGTGTCCACAAGTGCAATCCGGCCTTTCGACCAACTTGCCCAACCCAAATAGTTTGCCGTTGAATTTGCCATGTCCAGTTATAAACTGGGAAGTCCAGTGTCCAGGCGCTAGACTCTTCACCTTGAGCCTCCAGGTCACGTCTGGGAAGAAAAGATATGTTTGACGCCCTTTGGTGGATGCAGACCACCTAGTTTGCCAAGCTGTTAGAGCCGTTTTGTACGCCAGCTCATATACGAATGAACGGAGAGTATGATTTTCAGATATATGTTGCGACAAGGGTGGTGTCAGAGGGACGCCTTCAATATCCGTGTTGATGCCCTTTAGTAGAAGAGTAATTGCACCGCGTACCTGTATGTGCAAGTCCAGCGGTAGTACGCCAGCCAAAACCGGCAGAGCGTCCGTTGAAGTAGTCCTGTAGGCCTTAGTGAGTGAGATCAGCGCAATGCGCTGTCCACTCAGTAAAGTCCTCCTGACGAATCCAACTTTCGCTCTCGAGTGCCAAACGCTTGATGCGTATCCTGCAATCCCCATAAAAATAGCACCGTATGCTATTTTAAGCGCGCGAGCTTTAAGTCCCCAGTTTTTGCCAGTCATTCTAGATAAACGGAGGTACGCCATATTGGCGTTCTCTACAATTCGCTTTGCATGATGTTGAAATGACAATTTGTCATCGAGGATGACGCCGAGGTATTTAACTTGTTGAGAAACACGAACAGTGAAATGACCCATGCGAATGTTTGGCGATCTTTTGAAGTGTCAAGCTTAGATGCTCCTTTCAAAAGAAGGGATTCTGTCTTGGCATGTGCAAATTTAAGCTTGTTCAGTTCTCCCCATTCAAGAATTTTTGTGAGCGCACCACTGGCAGCTCGTTCAAGGCCTACACGACTGTTTGCTCCTACAATTAGTAGAGCATCATCAGCATATGCGATAATTGTGCAATCCAATGGCAATGGCAAGGACAAAAGGTCGTCAAATAAAATATTCCAAAGAAGTGGCCCCAAGACTGATCCCTGGGGACACCCCATCGTAGTTTCCCTGTGTATTGATGTGAAGCCGGATTGATATGTTATCTCTCTTTTACTTAAATAGCTTTGTATTAATGAGAACAGATTCCCGGGAATCTGTCTCAGCCTAAGCTTTGCTAATATTAGCGGCCACCACGCATTATCAAATGCTCCGGCAATATCCAAAAAAATGCCGATGACTAGCTTTTTGTGAGAATCTTCTACAATTATATATAAACCAACCAATCCGGCCAAAAGCCAAATTTGACATATTAAATGCAAAAATAAAAAGTTCAAGCTTTTCAAAATTTCCGACTCCGGCCAAAAAACCGCGACTCCACAAGCCTGCTATTAATCATCTACTTTTATCTATCTTATATTTTGTCGTCATAAATTTACCGTTAAAGGTTTTAATTTCTGCATTAACGTGTGAAGCGAGCTTAAATAACGTAAACGTGTATTCATATGTATGATAAATGATTTATGGATCTTATCTATGTATCTCTTTCTTTCACCTCACTTGTTACACCTATGCTAATGTGTCACTCACTCATTATAAACGCATGCATCGGACCATTATAGGCCGACCAACCTATCTTAACATTTTTTTTATGCATGTGTAATGACTACAATATTAATTCATAGATCGTAGATCTTTTATTCAATTTTTTTCCGAATAAAAAGGCAATAATAAATCGGTATTAATACTAATCTTTTTTTTTGATATTTATTTAATGACGCTTTAAGTTCTTAGGCGTGTTGGCGTCAAAGTTATTCCAGTCTCCTTCGTCTCGTTAACTTTTTTTATTTTAAGTTGCATTCCCTTCCCATCGCTGCTGACAGGAGAGCGCAATCGCTACAGTTCAAGAAGTCAGCTTACTTTTTCGACTCTACCTATGGAGGGTCATTGAAATGAATGGCACTCGGTCTATATTGATTCTCTGATGCCTTCTTGTCATTATTATGCAAGCAGGAGATCGTTGGATTACATTAAAGGCCCACTGCATTATGAAACTTTTTAGAGGTTTCACGAACGAACTTTGATGATTTAGATAAAATATTGAACAAAACTATAAATTAATTATTTTACACAAATTTGTTCATCATTGAACAAATACTTCCTGTCAAATTGAAACCTTTTGAGATACCTATGTATCAGGAGACCACATGCCTGACATAAGGAGCGGATATAGATTAAGTAAAAAAATTGCAACAAAAAATGATCATTTCGTACTTGATGGAATACCAATATTAAATTTGAATCGTTTGAATTTTGTACTTTTCCATGAGTTTTGTCGCTAATGACCCGGGTACCGTCACTACAAGTTCAGAAGTGCCTGAAGATTTCAAAATATAAAACCCAGGTCATTAGCCACAAAACTCATGGAAAAGTACAAAATTAAATAGATTCGAAAAAAAACCGAATGATCAAAATCTGGCTTTAAATTTTTTAATAACTATATCTATTTACACAGCAACCATATATTTAAATCAAAAACAATAAATTATTTCAGCAATTTCCACTGGTTCTCAATCTCTGTTCTAATATGATGACAAAGAATTCTTCATTATTACTTTCGCACAGTTATGTATAATAAACGTGAAAAAATGCAAACTATTATGCCATTCTTAAATACTATACTTTACTGATTATAAAAAGTATAACAGCATAGTAATAGAATACGATATATTTACATATCCTACTACGGATACATTTAAATGAACGTTAACCTTAAAACCGAAAGCTTAACTGGCTTTTTATCACTCCTAATAATATAAAATAATACTAAACTTAATCCATGCATAAGGAAACATTATAATTAGTAATTTATTACATCATATGTTTATCGCTTAGGCTTGACTTGAGAGTTTTATTACTTTTCAGCGTTTCCCAATTTAATTTCACCGAAGAACCTTTTATTTAAATTGAACAGTATAAGTCATTTTTTATTTGATTTTTAAACAATTGCATTGCCACACCGAAACTGTAACATTTCAGGTTATATTTCTGAATGAATGCAAGTTGTGTTCCATAAATATTTTTCAATAAACTCAAGATATTGTAATTTTAAATCCATGTCCGCTCACAATGTAGAGCATATGGATTCCTAATGAAGATTTCGATACATGTTTTTTTACGAGAACTGCTTGTTACTCATTCGTTCAACTTGTAGGGATGTCCAATGAGAGTAGGGATCTAGGGATAGAAAGGATAAGGCTAGGACAGACTCTAGTGCAGTGGTTCTCATGTGTGGCCGCCAGAGGATTTTGCTGCGGCCACCAACAGCTTCATAGTTAATATTGATATTTAATAAAAATAGGTTTTTACAAGTTAATTTATCAACAAAGACATTGAAAATGTAATATTTTGTATGCATATCATTGTGCATCAATAATTTCTAGTTAGCAAAAACTCAACACATACATGTTTAGGTCTTTTTGGCAAAAAAGACTCCACACATTTCCGTAGGACCGCTGATGTTCCTAATGCGGCCACAGCCAAATTTTACGTGAGAGCCACTGCTCTAGTGGTTAGCTCGTTGCTCAAACCCAAACATTCATGCCTTCAATCAATAAATTGACAGAAAAAAGCTGCCAGTACTTGAACCCGTAGGGCCCGTCACGGAAGCCTACAACGTTGACCACTGCACCACAAGCCCAACAGATATAAGCGTACCAAAAACAAATTTAAATACTTATTTTTGTACCTCTATGTTCTCATCGCTCGACCACATACTTTTAAGTACCACGGAACCCAGTTTGGAAATCGCTGCTCTAGTTTTAAGCCGCCCGATTTACTGCTGGCTAACGAATATTTTTCATGACATTTTTGACATTCAAAATGTTTAAGAGGTCAATATTGTAATTATTGATACAAATTTATAAATACATATAACTGGTTAACTGTTTATCAAATAAATAATAACATAGCTCTTGTTATTGAGCCTATCATTACACTCGATCAAAGCATTTTAATATTTAAAAATAACTATCATTTTTTTATATTATTATATATTTATTACTATATAACACAAGCGCCAGGTGACCATACAAAATAGTCCAAAAAAATGGCACAGACAAAATTTAAAACATAAGTTTTTAAAATAGTCAAATCAATTTCCATTTGTTTCATTAAAACTATTCATTTGTTTCTAATAACAATATTTGGGACTTAATACTCCACACCATTTCACACGAAGAAAAGAAGAGAAGAATGGAGTTCTACCAAATAATCAGGGCTGTGGAGTGCGGAATCGGAGTCGTGGAATCGTGGTTTTAAGGCCAGAGTAGGAGCCGTGAAAAGCTTTTGAAAAGTTTTAATTGTTTATTTATATATATGTTACAGCGAAAGTGTATTATCAGGGATAATATATTATCACATATGGCATTTCAGTGAAATCATATTCTACTACATTTTCACTAGCGAAAATATATTATCACTAGCAAGAATATATTCTCACTGGCACTTGACCCTTGGGTAACCTCTTCGCATTCTGTCCCGTCTTCCGTCACCAATAGATTAATGGGAATCATATACTCTATCAAACGTATCTTCTGTTGGAACCAGGGCTGTGGAGTTGGAGTCGAAGTCAGAGTCGAAGTCGTGTAGTCGGAGCTTTTTGGCTGGAGTCGGAGTCGGAGTCGTCGCGGCGTTTTGGCTGGAGTCGGAAATTTTGAAAAGTTTGAACTTTTTATTTTTGCATTTAATATGTCAAATTTGAGTTTTGGCCGCATTGATAGGGTTGATATTTAATTGAATACACATAAATAGGAAAATTAGGGGGAAAAGTGAGGATACTAACCTTTTTTTAGTCGGAGTCGGCCTTTTTTAGACCGACTCCACAGCCCTGGTTGAAACATACTATAGAATTTCCAAGTTCACAGCTGGGAAAATAGGATGCTCCTTTCCACCCAAAGTTAGCACATCATAATGTTTTAGCATTAATAATAATAATATATTATCCCCAAATAACAAACTTTCGCTGTAACATACATATATAACATGTAAAATTTGGCTATTGGCCGGATCAGTTGATATTTAATTGAATACACATAAATATTAAAAGTAGGAAAAAGAAGTTACAAAATTAAACTTCTTTTTAGTCGGAGTCGGAGTCGTGATGTTTTTTAACGAGTCCACAGCCCTGAAATAAATTCAATTTAATTAATAAATTAGTTGTATCAAATTGAGAAAGGCGAGAAAAAAGTACAATAAACAATTATTGGTTAGGTAAAAATATTTCCCAATCAGACTTCGAATATTGAATCAATGTTCGAGTCACGTTTTCTTAACGACACCACAGTCCTGCTATAAAGTTTTAACTTACTGTAAACAATTTTAATGTCGCACAAATTGCTTTACGCGTATGCTAATACACTCAATTAGTCACTGTCTGAACTGTCAGCGTTTCTCAAACAATTGGGCACTTATTTAATTAGGACAAATCATGGTACTATTACTGGCTGGCATTCAATAAAAGTGAGTCATCATAATACCGATGCATGAATTGTAACTTCTAAAGTTTTATGAATTTTGATTATACAATTAATCGATTTTACACCCATATCGTATCGTCAAATTTATGTAATTAAATTTGTTCTTTGTCATGAATTTTGTCTCTAACGACCCACGTTTCGTCTTTCGACCTCCTCATGCATTGCAATTTCACGAATGAAATTGAAGCAACGTTAAGTTCATATTTTGTATCGTTTATATCAGGGGTGGCCAGACTTTTTTGCCCGCGATCGACTTTCGTCTGAAATAATTTGCGGCGGTCGACCAACATTAAAAATAGTAATTTAAAGCCTATATTAATCTAATTGCCAACCCTTGTTTTGACCCGGGTTTTAGAAAGAGATTTTCGTCGATAATCAGCTTACTTTGAGATTTTAGCATGCTGTCCCTGTCACACGACTTGTCTCGCACGCTTCTAGGGACGGGCACCAGAGATTTGTACTGATCAGATAGGCGATCGACGCTTTGTCCACCCCTGGTTTATATTTATAAATAAAATAAGGTAGTAAAAAGTAATATCTAGCCAGGAACAGCGATGGCTCACAAAACTACTGGAAAGTTGAATACAATTAATTATTTTATTTAATTGGCATTTAGTTGGTAGAACTCCATTATAACACTGTGGAAAAAATAGCAATGTGTTTTAGTACGACAAAAATTATAAGTTATATGGTCTATGGCTATTTCGGCTTGGACCTTTGTCCGAACTATAAAGAAGATGGCTTTAGTCGAAATAGCTATAGACCATATATCTTATATTTTTTGTAAACTTAAATACAATGCTACTTTTGTTTCACCTTAACAAATATTAAATCATCGAAACAAAATACTTCAATGAAGATTAAGATTAAGTCTTGACCTACCGTTGAAGTCTAATCGATTAAAACAGCAAATTTAAGTGAAAGCCAAGCTCGCAACCATCGTTCCAACCTCGTCAATAGAACAAGCTTTTACATTAAAATCGTACATAGCTTAATTTATAATTATCAACCGTATACAGACCGTGAACAATACATTTTTTATCCTTGCTCTTGTTTTTTTAGTACTGTTCTATTCGAAATTGAAAAATGTCCATTTTTCATGTACTCGATACTCGAGAATGTGGAAAAATACTCGAGTAGTACTTGTAATTTATAAATGATTTATTTCCTTACTTATTTAAAAATATATACATGTATAAATAATGTTTAACCGTTGCGTTTATTTGATTCTTACGCGTGGATTTTACTGTAAGGAAACATATTTTTTTCAAATTTTTTTGCGGTGTACTATACTATTCGAGAATTTATTTGTTACTTTTGGTTTGGGTCCTGCGAACTTTTCTTAGCAAGTTTTTGATGGCGAAAGTCTGTGATGACAAGAGACAAAATAAAATATTGAAAAATAATCTTAATAAATAAAACGATATACACAAATTTGAATTAAGTATATATCTCTTTTGGTGCATCTGAAACTACTCGAGTATGTTAAAATTTTATTACTCAATACTCGGATGGTTGATATGTTTAGTAATTGGAGTCTCTACACATAACCTTGTAAGCTTAAGTTTGAATCATCCCTCTTTTACTCCAGCTTGTCTTTTTTTAAGTTTCATTCAGTGAATAGGTTTCAAAACGATAATCACAGTCACGTTTTAATTATTATAAAAAAGCTATGGAAGTTTATTTGTCCCATGGTTATTTAAGAGCGTGTGATACTTTTTAATGTCTCTCAAATTTAATTTTCGTCATTAAAATAATACAGACAACCTTGGCTTTGTATACAAACATACTACCCACAAGCCGTTTATGCCATCAACTTGGTCTGACTTCGCCCTTGAGAAATATTCAATTTATTTTATCTAGATCGGAAGTCGATACATCGCTTGTCAATTTGCAAGGAACGAAATAATTCATGTTTTTATATTATTTTTATCAAGCAATGTTTATCAAATAATATGAATATAAAGATTTTCGGTATTAACCAAGACGGCAAAGTACTTGATAGTACTTTTTAGGTGTTATCTGTCAATATTTGGTGGAATAGCATTACAATAAAAATACTAGTACATTTTTAGAACTTATTCCACATAAAATTTATCGGATCAGGACCGGTTTCGCTCATGGTGAGCATTATCAACTGATAAGAAATACAACGAAACAGCGATATTTGTACAAAAGTTAAGCAAGAATTACAAGGTATGACAAACAATTCCGTGTCTGACAAAAGACAAAGGATCGGTGATTATCTTTCGTGACGGGCTTGATTCCCAGTTCGAAGATATAGGTATTTGGGTCACTCATACGATCCTATGAGTGAACCATTACGAGAACGACTTACTGACCAATAGTTCCTATCCTAGCCTCATTCTTCTTTCAATTTCTTCTCTTATCGAACTAAAAAAAAGATTGAGCAACTGAGTGACATCAGTTCTCGCAAAAAAAATATTCCACTTAGAGGACACTTACTCCACATAGAGAGCAGACATGGTTTTTATAGTATGTGTCGTTTAAAATATGAGAAAACCTATTAATCAAAAAAATGTGGAGTGATATGTACTTTACTGGCCAAAACATCATGACACCAAAATCTTATGCTACAAAGGCCACAGGTTCCACATTGGGAGCAGAAAAGGATTTCTTTTGAAGAATCAAAATATTATTGATTGAGTAGGCATTTACTTGGTAGAACTCCATTATAGTACGGTAAGAAAAATAACAATGTATTTTATTTCTACAGAAATTATTTTATATATTCGTTGATTAGCTGTTTCGGTTTACGCCCTCGTCAGAACTATGTTTTAAACGTGCATTAGACTAAGTTTTATTCGTTTAATAATTTCTGTAGGATTAAAATACATTGTTATTTTTCTTACCGTATTATCTAAATATTATTTATGGTATCATTTTTGCGTCTTCGAGAAATAAAAAAATTCAATTTGCGAACCCTTTGATTTTAATTTTTTGACCCACATTTGCAAACTTTCATAACAGGCTTCTTGTGATACACTTTCAACGTGTAAGGTCATTTTGCTCAAATCCTCGAAGTTCGTCCTTCTCATGTTACAGTTGCAAGAGCGCGATAAGAGGAATAAACAAGTTTGTTTACGATTTACTATCTAATAATGTTATTAACGATCGAAATGTCACTTGATCACAATGTGCTTGTTAATATGATTTTCGGTGCACTGTTTTCATATGAATGAAAAGTAGTTTTTTAACCTTGCCAATTGATAGTTTAATAAAATGTTAACATTATTATTTGACAAACAACAATTATTATTATTGCTTAACATATAGGTCACAATTAGACAACATTCAAACACATTTGATACAATGTATCTTTATAGATTCTGCAACCAATCTGTAGTTTAATATTTCTACTCGTTTTCCTAATTCTATTTGTGTGACATATTGGTTGTCTTACAGCTCGACACTTTACTTCGGAAAGGTTCTAACTACTCTTGACACTGTTTTGAGATATGACCGTTTGAAGTTTCGTTATCTTAAGCATATTTTTCATAACTCTTGCTGAGAAATAGTGATCTTAAAGATCCAATGATGGAAATATTGATGACAATCTTAGAACTTTGTCAAATAAATTTAGTAAAACAAAGTGTGAAAAACTCCGTTATTCAACCATAGATAATTCTGAGATTCATATACATGATTCATATCCGACCAAAAGGTCATTTTAGGCAAAAATGTCAATAGTAACGTAACGAGGTGTCAAACTCTCTCGGGCTCTCGAGCTGTAAGCTATGTCCATATCACAAAAAAATAGCAAATATGTGGATTTTTTTTACCATGTTCGCTCCCAACGAGGAGCATATGGACTCCTCGTGAAGTTTATCTTTAAATTGTTTTTTCTACAAGAAATGCTTGTTACTCCTCTGCTCAACCTTTCTTTTTCGAAGAGAGTAGGTATTTAAAAGATGTGAGAACCAGGACATGTCTAGTGTTTAGCTTTTTGTCTTCGCTACGCTCCACTTTTTGGATCAGAACGGTGGGAAGGGATTTCTAACAACACGAACTTGCGCCTTCGAATAAAATCGATAAACCAATTGAAAAAATCAGGTCGTACAGGGACCCGAACCTGTGAGTTCTGACACGGAATTCAACGACGTTGACCACTGCACCAAGAGTCGGCCCGGCCCAGACTATTGTGTAGAATACAAACTTATAATTCAACACTCAAACAAAAAGAAAGCAGACTAACATTCTCAAAATGTGCCCGAGATAAACAGGGCAACGTACTCACAGCGATCCATAGTTAATGTTTATACCATGACATAATGTTGTATATTATTTGGTATTTCGTTTTACCATTCTAATGTATACGCAAACCTTGTGAAATTAATCAATTTCTCAAAACAATTGAGGAGTAAAAAGGGTTCAAAACCTTAATTAACCAAGTTGCCCATGTCAAACATTATTGTATAATATAATCTTATCGTAATTACTGACAAATCTTGGTTTATAATAATTTATGAATTTGTAAGATTTATTCAGAAATACTCATATTATATATTTAGATAGATAATATTGTATCAAATATTTTTTATTTTAGTCACGCCTTACATTTTGGTTCAAATCAATTTTGTATACCGGTCAAAATCAATAATATTGACATAGGAAAGTATTCAGGGTTAGGTCACGTGCATAATGTTGATATAAATGATCAGACTATTCATTTATATTTACCATCTGGTAAACGTTTAATTTAGCTTTGATTTTGGTAATTAAAAAATAGTACGACATTTTTTGTACTTAATCCACATTCAATTTATTTTGATCAGGACCGGTTTCAATAGTCATTATCAAGTTATATATATATTGATAATATAACTAGGTGAGCATTATCAACTAATTATTTACAATAAAACATTTTTTGTACTTATTCCACGTCGAATTTATGAGATCATGACCGGTTTTGCTAATCGTGAGCATTATCAGTTGATAATATCATCAAAATTATATCAGCGAAACTGGTCCTGATCTAATAAACTCAATAAGGAATAAGTAGCAAAAAAAAATATTATTTTATTATAATGCCATTCCACCTCAATTAAATATATTCTGTTTTCACTACCAAATATTTTACATTTTACATGCCCATCACCAAATTGGTTGTCATGTATATTTTACAGTGGAGTCGTTAAAAAAAATACGACCCGACTCCAGCATTTATCAAAAACACGACTCCGACTCCGACTCCAACATTGACCAAAAACTCCGACTGAAAAAAAAAGAAAATCGCAAAAATGGAACGTTTTTTTCCTACCTTTCTTATTTATATGTGTTAAATTATATTTCAACAAAAGAATCCTGCCATTAGCCAAATTTTACATATTATATGCAAAAAAAAAAGTTCAATCTTTTCAAAATTTCTGACTCCGAGTACGACTTTGGCCAAAATACCCCGACTCCACGACTCCGAATCCACAGCCCTGATATTTTGTCCACGCGACAGAATATTCAGAATATAAATATATTGATTATAATCTGTTTAAATTTATTTTCAAAATTAAAATGAGTCACATTTTTCTGTGTGCATAAGTCATGGTGCCAAGAACTACAAAATAAGATTCATAGATTTATAAATCGCGAACGGATTTAACGTGGACCGATTGCAAGCGAGTAATACATCAATTTGTTCACAAGAGTGTCAGTTTTCTCCTCTGATCTTAAAACCGCACACCCAATTTGTCAAGGCCTTCAACGGCGAATCAGCGGGCCCGTTTGACCCGCGGGTAATCTCGATCTCGCGCCAAAGCCGCCCGCCAATCGCCGCCCGTATAAAAAGGCCAATTCGCAAAACAATTGTATCATTTCGTTTGCATCCAACAAACAGAAACATTCCTCAAAAATGGCATTCAAAGTGAGTACCGCTTATATCAGTATAAATGTTTCATTCTAGTTTTTAAAGTTCGCGCCAAAAGCTCTTCGTGAATATTATTTCATTCTACGATTGCGAGCTTATATCGAAGTAGAGACTCCAATTGCTCGAGATCTCAACTACTCGAGTTATGAGTAGTATAATTTTGAAATACTCGAGTAGTTTCAGATGTACCAAAATATATATATTAATTCAAATTTGTGTATACAAATAAATAATAAATAAATAAGCTTATTTTATTGCATTAATACATTCATTTCAACTTATGAAACATATATTTCGAAAATAGTAGAGAATTAAACGTCTCAAATTTTAATTTGGTTCGAAGTTTTGTTTTTTTATTCCCACAGTAGAAACGCGCCCATTGCTGTGGACGTCGGCTTAAAAGTTAACAATGAATTCAATAGTGCTATTTATAAATAACCAGTATTACTCGAGTATTTTCCAAATTATTCGAATATCGAGTACTTGAAAAATGGACGATTATACTCAAGTATCGAGAATTCGATACTCGAATTGGAGTCTCTATATCTAAGAGCTTTATTTCTGGAAAAAATATAATTTTTTAATGATGACTTTTAAAGTAAATAATTCGTTTAGTATTCCATATGATATATTAAAAAAATAGCTTCACGCTATTATATTTTGAATATATATATACTAAAATATCTGGAATATCATTATATTAGTGATTTTTCAAGATCTAAGATGTATTCGACTGAATTTTTTTTCTTAATAAACGAAATTTGTCTTGATCACACAATTTGTCTGCAGTAAATTTTATTTTTTAATATTGATAAGTTTAGTGATTTTTTTTAATATTTTTTTAAATTTACTGTGTTTTTTACTAGATAAAAAATAGTCTAAATTATGTAAGACGAACGTGACAATCCTGTCAAAACATTGCCGTCCGTTATAACTCTTTAACCGCAATATTAAAAATGCCAAAATTTTTAACATCCGAAACAACACAGTAGTTTAATGTTTTTGATTAATGTAAAGAACTATCTCATTATCTTTTTCGTCATATATGAATTTATTTTTCTTCCTTTTAAAGCAAAAATATCGGTACTTACAATCATACGTAACATCACATTGTTTGATTATTAAGATTGAAAATTATGGCAAAACAGGTATTTAAATTATATATATATATCAATATAAAAACTGTACGAATTCTTTCAAACCAATAATAGTATACCTTCATTTTTTCAATCAAATTAATAGCAATCGTGTTATTAATTACAGAACCAAATTAGTACGGGCAAGTTCAACCAAAAATCATGACAAGGTTACACGTTATATACAAAAAAACATTTATCAAATCTAATGAGTTTTTTTAAGTAAAACCAAACTCGTTTCGATAGCGCCCCACTCTTACCAATAGGATAAAAGATTTTTTATGTTCAAATTTCGATGTGATAATTTTTTAATTGGCGTGAATTAAACTCTTTATACAAATTATTTGTAAAATTTTCAGGCTTTTTGGGTACAAAGATAAATTATTTAAAAATCTGAATGTATTAAGGCATAAAGCCAAAAGCATACCCTAGGGAAAACAGTAAACCACCAGTAGTTACGCAACCAGTTTTATTCTTAAAAATTTATTACATACGGAGAAAATGTTTCCATTTCAACATCATATTGTTTCACGTTATCATTTCACACTGGGAAACAAAAATTTATATAAAATGAATTGAAATTTCAGATCGTAGTATTGTGCTCCATGCTGGCTCTTGCCAACGCTGGATACGAAATCACCAGCGGAGACATGAACATCCACCGCAGCTACGGAAACCTCGCCCAGGTCTCCACCTACTCCAAGACCATCGACACACCTTTCTCCAGCGTCAGCAAACATGACGTCAGAGTGAGCAACCCAGGAATTGCCGTGCACGCCGCTCCCTTGGCTTACTCCCACGGACCAGCCTACGCAGCAGCCCCAGTGGCTTATGCCCATGGACCAGCTTACGCAGCAGCCCCAGTGGCTTATGCTCATGGACCCGCCTACGCACCAGCCCCAGTGGCTTATTCCCATGGCTCAGTCGCCGCTCCCCTCGCATACTCCGCCCCAGTTGCGAGCTATGCCTCTCCTTTGGCTTACTCCGCTCCAGTCGCCAAATACGCCGCTCCTCTGTCATACGCCGCTCCAGTAGCTAAATATGCCGCTCCTCTGTCCTACGCCGCCCCAGCTCACTCTTACGGAGGCCCCATTGCCAAGCTTTCCGCCGGCCCTGCCCTTCTTGGAGTCGCATACTCTGCCGCTCCCGCTGTCTCCCACATGACCTGTTCCAACGGAGTTGGTCTGGCTTACTCTTGGTAAACAATATTTTCCCTCATCCTCAACACTTAAAAGTCCTTCAATTACATTTTCCTGACAATTATGTTTTTCTGCTGTTCCTATTTTTCCAGACTGTTTTCTTCTCTTAAGCTATTTATTATCTTACTGTAACTATTTATTTATTTTCTAATAAACCTCTAAGTTAAATCTATAAACATATGTATTTTTGTTCTTTTCCATATTATGTTTTCATAAAATAATTGCGATTGATATCAATTACAAATAATAAAATTGCTTCAACTTGTTTACTTGATGAATGAGTAAAATTCAATTACTGCTTTATTTCGATAAATGTAATCGTACTAACAACGCACACGCTGCGTTCTACAATAATCTATTTAAATATAAGTGTTTTAAAACTAGTTCAGTAAGTAATATGTCAAGTAGAATATAGTTTCTACGTATTTTTATTGATTACTAGCTGTACGCTGCGCGCGTTGCTACGCCAGCAACTAAAATAAATTTGAATGAAAGACATTACACAAATATTCAATTCAATTTGCATGTATTCAATACTCGAGAAATCTGTAAAAAATCGATCAAAAAATCATTTTTGGGGTGGACAGGGGTTGTTTGGCGGGGTGGGGTTTGGGGGGCGTATGGTAGGGTAGGCCAGAAACCTTCGTAGAAGTGAACTCGAAAAAATCGAAAAGTTAAAAAAAAAATTGGGGGTTGGAGGTTGGCGGGTGGTTGGGGGGGTGGTTGGGGGGAGGGGTTGGTAGACCAAAAACCATTCCGAGAGTGTACTCAATAAATTTGTAAAGTTTCACATCGATCTGTCGAGCGGTTTAGTAGTCCATAGCGGAAATACAGACAGACAAACATTCATTTTTATATATATACTAGCTGTACCCTGCGCGCGTTGCTACGCCAGCAATTTTAGGGGGGATTAGGGGGGGTGGGGTAGGGGAGGGGATGTACGCCAGAAAGTTTCGCAGAAGTGTAGTAGAAATTTGTAAAAATTCGATATCAATTTTTGGGGGGAGAGTGGTTGTTTGGCAGGGTGGGGTTTGGGGGGCGTATGGGGCGGGTATGCCAAAAACCTTCGAAGGTGTGAACTCGAAAAATTCATGAAGTTTAAAAGAAAAAAAATGGGGGAGGAGTTGGTAAGCCAGAAACCATTGCGGGAGTGTACTCAATAAATGTGTAAAGTTTCACATCGATCGGTCGAGCGGTTTAGTAGTCCATAGCGGACATACACACAGACATTCATTTTTATATATATAGATATATATATAGAATATAGAAGACTATTGGTATAAAATATCTTTTACAAATTTTCAATTGACTATTGTATATAATATGACCAGTGCACTACTAAATTCCGTCGGTCCATGTGATCCAGTTGCAAGAGCTTCACCCAAACGATCAGGTGGGCCAGAGTATGATTCCCGGCAAGGTCAGGTTTTTTCAATTTAAAAAGAGATGCTGCACACTGTGTATATGTAATTTTTAAAAGCAGGGCTTTTGTTTTGAAAGAAAAGGTGACGGAACTTACTTCATGTCAAGCTTTTTACTAAATAAAATTATATTCACATATCATTTCAGTAAAATTTCGTCTAATTGATTTGGAAATCTATGAAAAAAGGTGCCGGAACGCCGTTCCACCGTGTTAAATGGGGAAAAAAGCCCTGTTTAAAAGTACGTTAAATAGGCATAGGTTTAATGCCATTTTTTTTTAATAAATGAATGGTGGTCTCGGGGCGAATAAAAATACACTAGACATACAAATAATTCAAAATGTAAAGATCAAATGATGGAATTTTTCATTATTCATACCATTAATAGCTGGAGCAACCTTCTGTTCAATGTGGTAATTCTGGGACTCACGGTTGTACTCGGTCATAACGAAGTGCCATTTGTTCAACGCATGCATACTGACTGTGCTGTTTAACGGCTGCGAGTCATATACAATTAAAAAAGCACTGTGTAACCATATACCTACTGTGCTTTAAAAACAGATGCTTTTGGCGAATATTCTCAATGCGTTAGAATGAATATTATAAGTGGATAAGATAATTTTTTTATACCACGTGGCCTGAAATAGAGTGGTCTACGCCGCTGGCATCAGAGTGGTGCTAAGGGGTTCAAATTCTACTATGGACTGTTTCGTAAATTGATTTATTGATTTCTGTTCAAAGGTTTGAATTTATCGAGTTCCCTCTTCATAAAGCCGATCCTTTAAACGGGACGGGACCTAGCGAGTGCGTTTGGTAAACCAGTAGCCCTGTTTTAGCCTTCATTATGAGATTGAGTAACAAACAGTTTCTGAAGAAAGGCATCCATTGTGATAAATTCTATTTGTGATCTATTTTCTTCACATTGGGAGCGGAAATATTTGGAAAAATATGTCAAATAAATGGGTATTTAGAATTTTCTTTTTTTTCTCGCAATTGAGTAAGATTTACATTACTTACATATGAGGGGTTTAAATGCATAACCGCCTCTCTCCACAAAATTAAATTGTTCAGCAATCGAAAAAACGATTTTAATCTTCAAGTATAATATTAGAATAATTTGCAAAGTGAACAAAAAACGTTTGTATGGTGAGATGGCGATAGGTCAATGCTCGTGATTGGTGCATTTAGATTGTGGCGGTTTTGAACTTCACATATGGTGGAGAGAGGCGGTTATGCTTTTAATCGTCACTTTCGATGTTGATTTTAAATGTCTTAGAGGTAATTTATCGTTGGTTTGAAGATTGCAGGGAATATAACGTAAGAACCGGATCATTAATCAATCATTATCTCAAAAATGATAATATATGGATAGAGGAGGTTATGCTTTTACACCCCTCAATTATGAGATGTGTTTTTTATTAAGGAATTCGGCTTAAAGAACAGTTAAATATGTGGTTGCAAGACTTTATCTTACATGAATAACACTTAAAGTACTATAAGACACTGGTTAAACTATTTAATATAATATTTTGCATAGAAAAAAGAATATGAAGAAAATCGTGAAAACAAGTGTGAGTTTTTTTTGATCGAAGCGTTTGCATTAAATCGTATGATCCTTAAATAAATGCAGAATTGTATTTCATAACATCCTTTTTAAGCACCTCCTCCCCCTCTATTCAGAAAAATTTGGGTGGAGAACAATATGGGAAAATGTCAATTAGGGACTGGTCATTTGAAGTTGAACTTTTCCGTCGAGTATAGTTAACATGTCACTTGTATTCTATGTATATCCACAATTTTAAATATTGAAACTTGAAACACTGGCGTAGAATTTTAGAAAAATTTTCTTTTGGTCAATATTTTTTTGAGTGAATTATTGAGACGTCACGTATTACAAATTAAAAAAAAATATTGTGTGTATTAAAAAACATCATGATAAGTTTATACGGCTAAAATTTATTTTATAATAAATAATTACAATTAAAAGAAAATAAATACATATGGATAACAGATAGAAATAGACATGGAAGAAAATGTGAGGGATACATAAATCAGAGGTTGTGAAAGATGTGCTGCTTGTGTACTTAATAGACTTCAGTGACATCATCGTTTACCAGGAATAGGCGAGTCCAATACCGTTGGTGTAGGTCATGTGGGAGACAGCAGGAGCGGCAGAGTACGCGACTCCGAGAAGGGCAGGTCCGGCGGCAATCTTGGCAATGGGGCCTCCGTAAGAGTGAGCTGGAGCAGCGTAGGCCAGAGGAGCGGCGTATTTGGCGACTGGAGCGGAGTAGGCCAAAGGTGAGGCATAGCTGGCAACTGGTGCGGAGTAGGTGAGGGGAGCGGCGACTGAGCCATGGGAGTAAGCCACTGGGGCTGCTGCGTAGGCTGGTCCATGGGCATAAGCCACTGGGGCTGCTGCGTAGGCTGGTCCATGGGCATAAGCCACTGGGGCTGCTGCGTAAGCTGGTCCGTGAGAGTAAGCCAAGGGAGCGGCGTGCACGGCGATTCCAGGGTTGCTCACTCTGACGTCATGTTTGCTGACGCTGGAGAATGGTGTGTCGATGGTCTTGGAGTAGGTGGAGACCTGGGCGAGGTTTCCGTAGCTGCGGTGGATGTTCCAGCGTTGGCAAGAGCCAGCATCTCCGCTGGTGATTTCGCAACTTATTTTACAATTCAGCTTTTGCCCAGAAAAATGTTGTTTAATACAATATACAAAGTGCCATGCTATAGTCATTAAACAATACACAATACGTTCTATTGATTACTAACAATGTTGAAAAAACAAATTATCAAATTATCAAAAACGAATGACTCCCATTAAAATTAAATTTATAAAAGCCTTGTTTTACGTATAATAATCACTTAAAAACATAACCTCAAACGACATGCACATTGCATGATACAACAAGATGGCATAATTAAGTCATTTTCGGCCAAAAGTGGAGTTATTATTATTTAATGATATCAAAATTATTATTTAATTGTGCAGGATAGGGTAAAAATGTGACTACGTTTGTATTTTCAAAGCGATCGGGAAAATTTCAAATAGAAACAATTTATTAGTACCAGCGAAAAACAACGAAAATATGGAGTAGGATAATTAGCAAATTATCAAATTATCAAAAACGAATGACCCCAATTAATTTCGCTTATAAAAAAATTACGGGACATGCACATTGCATGATACAACAAGATGGCATGTATGTACATATGTGTGAGTATAAATTTAAATCGCATTGGACTTAGAAACCGTTATTATAAAATGACTCACTTTGAATGCCATTTTGGGTTGTGTTGTCGTTGGATAAGCACAAAAGCTTTGATGCTATACACAAAACGCTTGGTCATTTTATACTGATGAGGGGCACACTTACCCCCACAAGGTACTGCAACTTTTGAACGGCTCAAGCAACAAGGTGACGGCCACGCGTGATCATACGTCACGATGTCATAAAACATAGTTGCTTTTTTTCCTAACCTTATATTTATTGTTTTAAAGCATTATAAACAAGCCAACAGAATGATTGCATAAACTGAAAACCATACTAGATTATTTATTGCCGTTTTCAACATCGTAATAGTTTTTAGATAGACTGTTATAGATAATGTGGTATAATGTTATCGACGCTGGTTTCAATCGCAGAGCTTATAGGTTTGAATCCCAGTACAAGCAGTTTTGTAAATGGATCTTTAATTGATTTATTTTCAAGACATGGAGACTGTGATGTCAAAAATTACCGTTCACTCATCCAAGCCTCAGAATAGAGCTTTGCAAAAGTAATAAAAATTAATAAAACATTTTTTTTTCCAGTCAATTTATCAAGATAAAGACCGGTTTCGCTCATCGCGATCATTTTTAACTGATCATTTGAAAATGCTTTTTTTAAGTAATGCCTATCCACCAAGTATTGACAGTGAGCGCCTAAAAAAGATTAGCTAATCACTATACTTTTCTTAGACCTATCCTACTCTCTTCGAATTGGAGGCCATGTAAACCACATTGGGAATGGACATAGTTTTGAAATATTTGACCAATAACTGCTGAAATGAAGATATGAAATAAATTTACATATTTTTCTTTATTCAATCTAGTAAATACATTTTAATTCAATGCATAAAAATGGGCAAAGATAAATACTTTCCTTTATATTTCTCTTTTTAATAACAAAAATCCAGCACTCCTAATTCATTTTTTAATTCGTGATCTCTCTCATTGTGGAAAAAAAATCCTATTTATAGAGGTATCTTAACATGTTTTTGTCTACGATAAGTGCTTGTTACTCAGTCGCTCAACTTCACTTTTGTTCGATAAGAGTAGGTATACAAATGCTAAAGCCTATGACAGGGCTAGTGGTTAGCTAGGCACTCTCTCTGCGTCCTTTTTATAAGATTGGATGGATGAGAAGTAGGTTTAAGACACCAATAACATCCATGCCTTCGAACAGAATCAATAAATCGACTGAAAAAATACTGCTCGTAATGGGACTAAAGCCAGCAAAATCCGTCACGAAAGCCAATGACGTTGACCTCTGCACGTGTTTCACGTTTTTGAAAAGCATTTTCAAACTATTCTGGAGTCTAGACGCTAGTTTTGATTTACAATTATGGAAATAAACGCAAAAAAAATATTATTAAATAGCATTTTGCCGACTCCATTTTGAATTAATTTATCTTTTGATTTCTCTCCTTGCGAAAATTAAAATTGCTGAAACAGTTAACTGTTACTAAGCCCTATTTATGGTAGGTTTAACCTTTAAATATCTCCATTGATTTCATTTAATATAATTTACATATGTTAAATAGTTCAGTGATTATAATCAACACTTACGCTATGAATAGCTTTACGATAAATTTAGTTCGAAGATTCTAGATAAATGAGTGGAAATTTTAATTTATATGCGTGACTTATTTCTCAATTCATCCGTTACCTGATGTTAATTAAAGCTTCTAAAGAAAAACACTAATCTCATCATAACGCTATTTTATGATTTACTGCTACCGTGAAAACTGTTGTTTTTCAAGAAAATTAATCTACAATTTTCCATGAAGATTAAATATGCATACCACGAATAATTAAAATATAAATAAATCAAAAAATATATGGCCTATCCTGGATTGTCGAATTTATGTCTAAAATGTTCACAAAAGTAGCATCAATTAAAAATATCTATATCGAATATATAAAAATAAATATTTATTTGTTCGGACCCTATGCCCTGCCAAACCGTTAATCTGATCGCAATGAAACTTTTTTTTTTGCACTTACGCGGAGGTTTTTGGCATAGTAAAAATTAGCTTACAGTAGGTGTTTTATATAAAAATTGTTGTTTTTTCATGTTATGCGCTGCCATACCGTTAATTTGGACAACTTATTGTTGCACTTGCGGAATGGTTATAGACATAGTAAAATTAACTTTCAGTAGGTGGCGCGTGTGTCGTACCATAGACAATCGGAAAAAGACAAACAGCAAACGTCAATTACATCGATACCGACAATGTTAGTTAAATTAAATCGAAATTATTTATCTGAAATATTGTGCATCCGAAAGCACTTCAATAACCACAAATATTTTCTTTCTTTGAGTGGCATCGCAACGCTTACTGGGTTCCGGCTAGTTATTCTATAAAACTTAGACGATTTAAATAACCTTTTCTCTGAAAATGAATAGTTAGTATTATGTTCATCGAAAACTGCCCTATGTAAAAAAATGTCAACGCCTGGAATAGTAATCCTGACTCTTATGATCAGCTGAAAAAACTCGCGTTTGCTGTTCTTTCCCTTTTCGGTTCTACGTATCTATGTGAACAATCTTTTTCAAGCAACAATTTTATCAAAAGTAAGCTCAGAAGTCGTCTTATTGATGAGAGGAGAGCCTGGAATAGTGCCTAAAATGAAAAACAACAACCAGCAGACCTGACTTACTCAAACTTTCCAAGGAGAGGCAAGGACATTGTTCGCATTAAGTGTTTCAGTAATTATTATGTATAATTTAAATTTAAGGATACCTTTCTTTCATATATTTTTTTTATAAATATTGTATAATATATAAATAAATAAAATATTTATTAAGCATAAAATCGAGTTTTATTCAGTGTACCCATGACTAGTGAAGGTCTAAAATTATAATAAACGTGTATTAAATTAATAGAGAGTGGCTCCCAATTTTTTTTAAATAGTTGCAATGTTCATATTTGGCTCTTTGGCGAATAAGCCGACCACTGGTATAGGGTAATAAAGAAGAATATTGATATAACATTTAACCTATTGCTTTCATATTCACGAAGATATTTGCGCAAATTCTCGAGAATAATCGACAGTACAATAAATAACATGTAAAAAAAAATAATGGAATAATTTTCAGGTTTATTTAAGTATGAAGTAAAACCTTATAATAAATATAAAGGACTTATGCAGGCGCGAAGAGTTCGTTATACATAATGAAACAGATTTTCCGAAAGTCCTTTTAAGTTTAAAAAATTAATGCACGAAAAATTCATATTATATTTAGGGCTAGTGGAGTTTCATCAATATGAAAATAATAAATGATGTGAAACGTGTCGATAGAATTTGACTGATCGCACGTCGAATCATTGGCCGGCATGTGTTTAAAGCATTGATAACAAGCGGTGACTCTTGAAAATAGACATGCATTACAATTATTAGGATGTATTAACTATTTCGGCATTCTTTGCGTTACATCCCAGGCCCGATGTACATTGATCCGTTAAATCAAGGTCTTGGTGAACATAAATATAATACATTTTATTGAACATTCTTAAAATCGGGTAAAAAGAAAAATCAGAATAAGATAAAACTACTTAATTTTATTAGTAAATAAATAAATAATTACATGAATACATTCGAGGCATAACAGATATACGTGGAGAAAAGTGATATTGAGCTTTGTAATCAGAGGTTGTGAAAGATGTACTGTTTTTGTGATTGTGCGACATTGTAGACTTCAGCGTCATCAACGTTTACCAGGGGTAGGCGAGTCCAACACCGTTGGTGTAGGACATGTGGGAGACAGCGGGAGCGGCAGAGTATGCGACTCCGAGAAGGGCAGGGCCGGCGGAAAGCTTGGCAATGGGGCCTCCGTAAGAGTGAGCTGGGGCGGCGTAGGACAGAGGAGCGGCATATTTAGCTACTGGAGCGGCGTATGACAGAGGAGCGGCGTATTTGGCGACTGGAGCGGAGTAGGCCAAAGGAGAGGCATAGCTGGCAACTGGGGCAGAGTATGCAAGGGGAGCGGCGACTGAGCCATGGGAATAAGCCACTGGGGCTGATGCGTAGGCTGGTCCATGGGCATAAGCCACTGGAGCTGCTGCGTATGCTGGTCCATGGGCATAAGCCACTGGGGCTGCTGCGTAAGCTGGTCCGTGGGAGTAAGCCAATGGAGCGGCGTGCACGGCGATTCCTGGGTTGCTCACTCTGACGTCATGTTTGCTGACGCTGGAGAAAGGTGTGTCGATGGTCTTGGAGTAGGTGGAGACCTGGGCGAGGTTTCCGTAGCTACGGTGAATGTTCTGCTCTCCGCTGGTGATTTCATATCCAGCGTTGGCAAGAGCCAGCATGGAGCACAATACAACGATCTGCGAAGAAAAAACGATATTAATTCATTTAAACATCCTACTGATTAATGCTATGAAAACTATTCAGGTTACCTAGTCTACGGTGTTTTGAAAAATTTGTTTTTTTGTTCGTATTTTATGCGTTGCCATACCATTAATCCGATTGCGATAAAACTTTATCAACTTATTGCTTGCACTTGCGCGAAAGTTATAGGCATAGTACAATTAATTTTAAGTATGTGGCGCGTGTGTCGTACCATAGACAATCGGCAAAAGACAAACAGCAAACGTCAAACGGAAAATGTCATATATACCGATCAATGTTAGTGAAATTATTTATCTAAAATATTTTGTATCTGAAAGCACTTCAAACACAAACACATTTTCGTTCTTTGAGTGGCATTGCAACGCCTGGGTACCAGCTAGTATTCAATAATAATTACATAAATATATATATTTAATCATTACAAGTTTTTGAAAAGCAAATAGTATCAATATTACTTGATCCGATAATAGGTATACGTATACTTAAATATAGTTGTAAATTGAATGTATAGTATAAAGTTAATTGTTCTATGCCTATTATCTTTGCGCAAGAGCAACAATAAGTTTTTTAAATGAACGGTATAGCAGCGCATTAAAAATGAAAAACATTGATTTTTATATTTAAAAAAAACCTACTGTTAGTTGATTTTACTATGCCTATAACCTTGGTGCAAGCAATATGTTGACAAAGTTTTATCGCAATCGGATGAATGGTATGGCAACGCATAAAATACGAATAAACATTGATTTTTATATATTAGATTTGGAAAAAAATATTGGTCACAATATTACTCGATTCGATAATAGGTATACTTAAATATAATAGTATATTAAATGTATGTACACAATGAATTATACATTAATTTTCCAAAAAGATAAGTAACTTACTTTGAATGCCATTTTGGGGTTATGTTGTCGTTGGATCAACAAAAAAGCTTTGATGCTCTGCAAAACTCGCTTGGTCGTTTTATACTGACGAGGGGCACACTTACCCCCACAAGACACCGCAAGTTTTGGAAGGTTCAGACATCAAGGTGATGGCCAAACGCGACCATATAACATTCTTATTGAGGCTTGACTTATTCGTGTCTACTCTCTATTAACGACGTTACGACCATTCAATATATAGATAACTTCGGTCTAAATTAAAATATGAATTTCTTTTAACACTACTATCTTAGCCATGCAATGACCATAGCTTGTTGAACAATTGGAGTCTTTTGATAAAAGTGAAAATGATGCCATTTTTAACATATATACGTTTCCAGGGATAATCACATTATTTTTTCAGTTCTAATATAAGCCTTAATAATGACGATAACATTTTTTTAGGATTGTGTGTGTTACCGAAATTTTCAATATTTTACGAAAAATATAACTACTTAATGGTGAGATAAGAACTTTGGTTTTATTGACAGAGATATCTTAAAATATTTATTTTTTTACAAACATGCATGTATCACTTTTAAGGTGTTCACTGTCAATACTTGGTGGAATGGTATTACATATATTGAAAAATAAAAACACACCTTTTGTACTCATTCCACATTAAATTTATTTGGATTAGAACCGGTTTTTCTCATCGCGAGCATTATCAACTGATAAGAAATACAATAATACAGCGTAATTTATACATTTATAATTGTTTGTCATACCTTTTTTAGTCTTTTTTAGTTTTTGTATAAATAACGCTTTTGGTATTTTTTATCAGTTGGCCTTGTTGGCAATGCTTGATGAGCGAAACCGGTTTTGGTCTTAATAAATTTGTATAGAAAATATGTACAAAAAATAAAGCTTCCTTAAATTTTGAAAACGTCTCAGTTGATTTTATTATTCAACTTGTCATCATAAATTTACTACGCGTATCATCTACCACAAGTATAGGGCAGGCATGTGTAACCATTTCTTTCTCTGGGGTAAAGTAATCATCTTTTCTGTCACCAATTCAATAATCGGGCCAAATTTTTAATTAAAGAAATAAATATGTCTATTGCTAATATTGGCGCCAGTGGCGTCTTTCGACGGTGATATTTCTTTCAATAGTATAGTTCATCTCAACCAAAGTGTAATATTTTATACTGAGGATGATATCAATCTCATAAAACAATAAAATGGTAGCTTTGTTTATTCCGCGTATTATGTAAAAAAAATACTTCTACATTTATTCTGACAGATATCGGGTTGAACTTGTCAATCACTTATTGAAGAAGTCAATCGGTTGACAATACTCTCGATGAGCAAAACTAGTTATGATCTTTATCAGAACATATGTGAAAGTTGTACTTTTAAATGTGTTTTATTTATTTAAAATAATGCCTTTCTACGAAGAAGTGACAGTTAACACTCTAAAAGTGCCTCATAGACTTTATCTCGACTGAAGTTTTTCTAGGTGAACTGCTGGTAACTTTGTGGTTCAATCTCTTTTCGGAGATGGTTTGGATTTTTTGTAATTTTTCCACATTGAATTTATTAGGACCAGGACCGGTTTCACTCATCGAGCATTGTCAACAAGGTCAACTGATAAGGAATACAAAATAGCGTTATGTATACAAAAACTAAGCAAGACTAATAAAAGGCATGACAAACAATTATAAGCTGTATTCTTGTATTTCTTATCAGTTGACAAAGCTCGCGATGAGCGGATCAGCTCCTGATCCTTGTTAATTTAATTCGGAATAAGTACAGCAAACATGTTTTTATTTTTTAATAAAATGCCATTCCACCAAATATTGACAGTGAACAACTTAAAAGTGCCTTATAGACTTTATCTCGACTGAAGTTTTTCTAAGTGAACCGCTGGTAACTTTGTTACTCAATCTCTTTTCGGAGATGATTTGGATGTAAGGGTAATTCTAGTGGTGAGCCAATTCCTCTTTCTACATCTCGCTTTTTGAATCTCGTGGGATTATGTCTTCAAAAAGTAGTAAATAAACCCATTGAAATAGCAATTTTCAAATCTGTTCATACTGGGACACAAGACACAAGCCTGTGAGCATCCATTCAACTGCACCGCCTCTGAGACTCATAATAAATAAAAAAAATTAAAAATATATTCAACTTATGCTATTTTACGAAAAACGCTAATAATTTCATTTAAATTCTATTTAATAACCAATCTGATGATATACCAACCGGTGCCTTTAACTATGTCGTCCTGACATTCTTCTTGGTATCAATAATAACAGTACACAATGAACGGCTTGCTCACAACCAGTCATCGCTAAACATCATATAAACCAAACCTTGTTGAAAACGTAATTATATTTAAAATATTTCGAAAGATCAGTTTATACTTTTATATTTTTTTTTATATTTTCTTCACTGCTGAAAAAGTTTATGAATCTAATATTTTTGTTTTTTTAGTCTTTTAAACGTGTTTCTTCTTTAAGTCGTTTATAAATATAAAAATAATATTGTATAAACTTGGTTGTCTATAATCTTCAGGTTGCGGACCATTGATAATGATTCGACTATTTACAAGCGGCAATTGCAACATAGCACATTCATAATTACTATTTTACTACACCTGCAAATTGCTTTTGTAACTATGTTCATTAACTCCATGTGATGATTTTTTATCATTTCTTAGTCATCGATGGGTGTGTAATAAATACATTGTTAATAATTAAGTATCAGTTTTAGTGAGTCAAAGAAAATATAGTCATTCGATTAAACTGCTTTAATTTATTCTACAATAAATAAATAATTACAATTATAAGAAAATAAATACATATGGATAACAGATAGAAACAGACATGGAAGAAAAAGTGAAAGATTCATAATCAGAAGTTGTGAAAGATGGTGCAATTGTGGAATTCAGTGACAAAATCGTTTACCAGGAGTAGGCGAGTCCAACACCGTTGGTGTAGGTCATGTGGGAGACAGCGGGAGCGGCAGAGTATGCGACTCCGAGAAGGGCAGGGCCGGCGGAAAGCTTGGCGATGGGGCCTCCGTAAGAGTGAGCTGGGGCGGCGTAGGACAGAGGAGCGGCATATTTAGCTACTGGAGCGGCGTATGACAGAGGAGCGGCGTATTTGGCGACTGGAGCGGAGTAGGCCAAAGGAGAGGCATAGCTGGCAACCGGGGCAGAGTATGCAAGGGGAGCGGCGACTGAGCCATGGGAGTAAGCCACTGGGGCTGGTGCGTAGGCTGGTCCATGGGCATAAGCCACTGGAGCTGCTGCGTATGCTGGTCCATGAGCATAAGCCACTGGAGCTGGTGCGTAAGCTGGTCCGTGGGAGTAAGCCAAGGGAGCGGCGTGCACGGCGATTCCTGGGTTGCTCACTCTAACGTCATGTTTGCTGACGCTGGAGAAAGGTGTGTCGATGGTCTTGGAGTAGGTGGATACCTGGGCGAGGTTTCCGTAGCTGCGGTGGATGTTCTGCTCTCCGCTGGTGATTTCGTATCCAGCGTTGGCAAGAGCCAGCATGGAGCACAATACTACGATCTGCAATAAACCATAAATCAGACTATTATTATAGAATATGGTACGTACAAATGCCGCATGACATATATGTATGTAGGTACATATATCTATACTTAATTTAAATAGTAATTTTAGATTTAATTTAATTTTAGTAAAACACTTTTTAATTGAACCATGACATTTCCAAAATACTTTTTACAAATCAAAATATTTTTATTGATTGAGTTGGCATTTACTTGGTAGAACTCCATTATAATACGACAAGAAAAATAACAAGGTATTTTAGTTCTACATAAATTATTTTATATATTTGTTGATAGCTATTTCGGCTTACGCCTTCGTCAGAACTCGTTCTGAACTAGTTCTAGCCCCGTAAATATTTTTAGTTGATTATATTCTTTTAATCGAATAAATATACAATTCTTTAAGCGTGTTCTTTGAAAATACTTTTACAATCGAGGAAAATTATTAAACAGAATATAGATTTTAACTTAGCCATATTTTAGACTAATTTATTGCAAAATTGAAGTGTTTTCTCACTCACTTTGAATGCCATTTTTAGATTGTGTTGTCGTTGCATCAACAAAACTGTTCTGATACTCTCCACTTCGCGATCGGCCATTTTATACTGACGACGAGCACCACACTTACCCCCACAAATTACTCCAAGTCCGGGGCGACTCCGGCGCCAAGGTGATGGCCACGCGCCGTCATAACTTGCCACAGAGCGTTCGGTCAAAAATTGCCATGCTTTGAACTAGATTCGCTCCAATTTAATGATCTTGATATCAGAGCCGTCCTGCCGAAAGCGAATACGGCTTTACAAATACATTTTGGGAACATTAATAATAATACGTATGCATTCGATCGTACTGACAATAATTGATTTGAATGTAAGAAAAAATGACAATGATAATTTATTTCTACTTTTATTTTCGTCAGATAAAAAAAAACATATTAATCCTGCTGTATTATATGAAGTCATAATTAAATTATTGTACAATACAAAATTGATGATTAGCCAAATTACATTGATTTTTTTATATTTTATATTTTCTATTCAAGAAGTAATTATTACATTCGTTATGTAACTATAGTTAATGGCGAGGGCGTACGCCGAAATAGCTATCAACTGTACATTATATCATTTTTGTAGAACTAAAATACGTTGTTATTTTGCCACCATTTTATAATACAGCTCTTTTAAGAAAATTCCATTTAAATAATATGTTTGTAAAACACTCAAATTTTGCAATAACTAATTGTTAAATATAAGTTATAATTTTTCTTCTTATTGATACTGTTCTTCCTTTGCAACAATGTTTTCAAAGCATACGCTTACAAAATTGTATCTTTTGAATTGATTTCTACTGAGAAAATGCCAATTCAAACAATAAATTCTTTATATAATTTATTGACAATCTATTATATCGTCTATATTCTGACAGAAGGGTTTAGTCAAAAACCCTTGTTTTGAGATAATAGACATTTTTTTTAAAAACATGAAATATTGTTGAACTTACCACTTTATAACATTATTTAATCTTTTACGAATTTAACTAGAGTACAATTTATTGTTATTGTCCTATGTTTTTTTTAAATTCATCTTCTAAAAGGATACTTTTCGTTTTTTTTAATTACGTAAAAATAAGATGGAATAACTGTGAGCTTGTTTTTTCAGTTAATAGATTTTGTTTCAATCTATCGATCTGCATTCACACCTCAAAACACTGTTTATTTACTTAAAGCTTTCAGCCAGTATACCGACGTTATAATTTGTTAAATAATTAATTGCTATGGAGAAAAAAACAAAATCTTCAATATATCAATAGGCACATATAAAATAGTAATTTAACCTAATGGTAAAAGTCTATTGCGAAACCGTCGTTAAAACCAGTGTTTGCTCGAATTAACTCAACCATATTACGTTAGTCTAATATTTAAAGCCAGTTAACGACATATTTACGACAGCGATGACGCCTTGTTGATGTATTGTTAATTGTTTTATGACAATCATCTCTAATTAATATTTACCTCGCTTGATAAAAAAAAGCACGGATCGATCTGATCACTTGGGTAAAGCTTTAATTTCAATATTGACTTTCGAGAGTAACTTTAGATATCATTATTTTCGTTGTTGTATTCAGATATGCGGCTTAATTATTATTCCATTCCGCTCCCAATGTGGAGTGGAGCATATGGACTCCTTGCGGAGTTGATCTCAACATATGTTTTCTACGAGAACTGATTATTCAATAGCTTAACTTCTCTTTCTCGAAGAGATTAGTGATGGAAAGAATATGTCTAGAGCAGTGGTTCATGTGCGGCCACCAGAAGATTTTCCTGCGGCCACCAACAGATTCATATTTAATATTGATATTTAATAAAAATGGTTTTGGACACTGGAAATAAAATATTTAGTATGCATTGCATTGTGTATCAAGGATTGCTAGTTAGCAAAAACTCAACACATACATGATTAGGTTTTTTGGCAAAAAGGACTCAACACAAAAATTTGGTGCGGCCACCAGACATTTCCGTAGGACCGCTGATGTTCCTGATGCGGCCACAGCTAAATTTCACGTGAGAACCACTGGTCTAGAGACTCCTCGACTTACTCGATATCTCAACTACTCGAGTATCGAGTACAAATTTTTTTAAAGTTCTCGAGTTTCAGATGTACCAAAATATATATTTTTAATTCAAATGTGTGTATATACATAAATAGATGATAATTATATAAATAAGTTTATTTAAATCCATTTATGCATGTATTTCAATTTATAAAACATATTTATCAAAAATTATAGAGAAATAAAAATTAAACGTCTCAAATAAGTATGAGTCTAGTTTTGTTCAGTCCGAGTATTAATCGATTATTTTTCAAAATACTCGAGTACTTGAAAAATGAACGAGTATTCTCGAGTATCGAGAACACGATACTCGAATTGGAGTATCTAGATATGACAAGCTAATCGCTATCGCTATATTATCTTTTTGTAGGATTGGGTTGGTGTGTGTGAAAGTATTTTAGGCAATACAGGCATCCACTTTTCAAACTGAGGTCGATAATTCGATCCAGAACTAAAGCCAGAGTAGTTGACAATCAACCACGGACCCGACCAATGCTATTTATCTTAATCGCATCACATCTTGAAACAATTCAGACACGCGCATATCATCGCATTAATTATACTACCTAAATTTTATATGGAATTTATTATTTAATTTTCACAATAATTAATGGATATTCCAATAATAATTGCTTTGTGGAATTAATGTTAAATTTAAATTTAAATTAACATCTTTGATGTTCCAATATTGCTGTGTTACTTAGCTTGGCACATGTTTCGCTTCCTTGAAAGGTTTGTTCAGTAGATGTATTGTTGTTCAAAAGATTAATCTGAAAAGTAGATTAATTAGATGAATTAGGTTAATTGTTGTTTTTTTAATATAATTTATATAATTTAGTTCATTAATTGTTGTATTGTTAATTACCGTTTATGCTAAATGATAAATTTGAAAATATTATTCAAGCAGACCTTTGTATTGTTAGTTTAGAGTCGACGTTAATGAAATCTAAACTCATGTCATAATGTTTGTATGCGGCATATACCGTTTATGCTAAGCATCATAGATTTGTTAAATTTGGAAAATATTATTCAAGCAGACCTTTTTTAACAAATTTGAAGATGTCAAAAAAAGTTTTTGACTATGAAAAGAGTTTACCTCGTTATTATGATTGAATTCATTGTATTTATATTAGTGTATTAATCAATCAATTTCAATCATTTCTAATAGAATCTAGAAACCGAGAAATTCAATGCAGATAATATTAATAAAAATTATATCATTTTTTTAGTTCCTATTCCACATTCAATTTATTGGATCAGGACTGGTTTCGCTCATGGCCGAACATTATCAACTGATCAGTTATAATGCTCGCCATGTCAAGCATAATTTTTTTTTAAATGTTGACTTTTTGCACAAAGAAACCGCAGATCAACGTAAAATACAGCTTAAAATAACTGTGTTATTCAAACAAACATAAATATTAGAATCAATCTTGCTTCATTACTTAAGCAAACTTTGCGATAATAAGTCCGAAGTTGCCTCTGAAAGACGCGAAACACGTGTCACAGTTAGTAGCACAATACGTGGAATAATCAAAGTTATTTAAAATTTTATATTAAACATGAACATGGTTCTATGTATACCCTTAAATTATAAAAACATCAGATAGGTAGTTTCCCTGCATAAACAATTTTACATAACAATAATATCACGATTCGAAAATTCATTCATGTATTTCTTATTCAATATTCTGTTCTACGAAAAAAATATCTGTACACAGAAAATATTAATGACGTCGTCTGTGTGTCAAAAAAGAAATAATGAAGTTTTCGCCAGGGGTCATGAGTAGCCATTGACACCAATGCGTACCTGAATTTAATTATATTACCTACACATATTGGCAATACGTAACATTTTTTTTTATTTCACTATGTGTGGTTCGCTAATTTATTATTATAACTAGAAAATAAAATAAAAATAAAATAAATACTGTTAGCGTGTAGCTTTTTCTAATCAGTTATCAAAAATCTAAATCAAGTTGGATCCGGTTTAGAATATAAAAATCAAAAACATTGATATTCTAACTCTTGGTCGATCTTTTTCTTCAATTGATTTGAAATACATTTGAGCTTTTTTCCATAAGCATAGATGTCTGAAATGTTTATGTTGTTAGTATTTGTTTCGACCAATCCGATCCATAAAATGTGACGTTAGTTAAGCGATTAGCAAACTAATTTTAACCTTAGCATATCTGAAAAATAAGGCACAAAGACTAAGTTATTCTCGCCCAAAAAATTTACCGAAAAGATTCATTATTAGTCCATATCTAGAGCGAAAAGATTTTGACTTCTCTCTACAAACTGGATAGATTTTCTCTGTCACCATGAAGAGCCGCTGATGACCACACATAGAATCTACTTGTAATGGCTTCAGAACGCTGAGATGACTGAGGAGGAAGCAAGGAAACAGGTCGGATGAGAGATAAGTGGAAATGAAAAAAACTCCTCTTGATAACCGTCTGCTCACTACTAGAAGCACGTGGCTACCAGAGTTCACACCTAAAAGTCTCATTACCCCACCATTCAGTTAGTTCCTTTTAAAGTATGACAGTGCATGTCGTTTATTCTTAAGCTAATTCTGTGGATGAAAGGCATTATCATTTTTTCTCCACCATCAAGCTTCGAATATATTTCAGCATATTTCAAAATTCTATACTATTCATTTTTAAACCCTTTTTATTTACTCGATGGAGTATTTCTACATTACTACTCTGATTAAAATTATGATCGATTTCTATTAAATGATTGTCAAACTCGGAAAAATTGTCACTTTTTAGACATCTTATGTGTTCTCTAATTCTAAAATTAAAGTTTCTACCTGCTTCAAATATATTTCAGAACAAGAATTACAATTGCATAGGCATGTATTTAATGGGTCAGTAACTAATTCAAGTTTTGATCAGTTAAATAAATAAATGGTCAGTTAAAAATCAAAATGGTCAGTTAATATAATAAACGATCAGTTGTCATTGTATCAGTGTGAATGTGGTCAGTTATTAAATAAAACGGTCAGTATTTAATTTAAATGGTCAGTAATTAAAAAAAAATGATAAGTTTTATTTTTAAACAGTTTTTTTGGTAAATTTATGACATCTGCTATGAAGAATAAGCGCATGAAATGAAATTATTTCTTAAGTTCAGGTATTTGAAAGCAGATATTGTTATTTTAATAAGTGTAAACTGACCATTTATTATTTTAACTGCCATTTATTATTTTTAACTGACCGTTTTAAATATTTATTACTGACCATTTTTCGAATTAGAAACTGACCAAATAATTAGTAGTCGATGTTATATATCTATCAACAATAAAAAGAATGATCGATATTATAATATTCTTAAATTGGGAATGTTTTATATCCCTGTTATAAAGTTTCTGCATGCAATAAAAATATATTTATGTATTCATATTATTACGACATTGATGTAATGCTAAGTCTAAAACAAGAGTGTTATTTTTTATAGAATGCCAATAGGCTTTTTTTTTCTTTTTTGAAACCACAACAAATTTCTTTTCTTGCATTTGCTTGCGCTATTAAAAATGCATTCAAATAACTGGTTGCAATTATTTATTGACTTAATTTTCAAATTATTATGTAATCTGTCAACAGTAACGTAAAACTATAATCAATACAAATACGAGTAATCTATGAGCCTGGATAACGGACACGTCTTAATACTTATTAAATATCTTTCGAAAACAATAAATATTACATTGTAACATGAGCTAAAATAGTGGCGTCCGTTTTAAATCTGGATCACCAATCTTACCATATTTCAATTTCTATCTTTTACAATACAACTGGCGAGGTCGTGCAAGTGCATGCACTTAGTAAAAAAATTCAACAAAATAATTCAATTTAAATTCTCTCAAAAAAACCTATACATAACATTTGATATACATACATAACCTGACAACTGATTTTTTCTTAAAAGTGTCGTGAATGAATACTTTAGGATATATTTTTTATTTCCTAATGATAAGTTAAGATATCAATTTTAAATGGGGTATTGTTAATTATTAACTTTTATAATCTACGCAATTATAGAATTCATAAGTATTATTTCAAATATTCTTACAGTGGCAATATTTTATCCGTGTCTTTGGTTGTACCATAGAGAATTATACGTTAGTATAAAAACAAAGTTTTACAGGAAGTATTACCCAAAGAGAGATAAAGTTAGACGTACAATGTTTTTAATGAAACAATCGCTCCCTCTTCTTTTAAATGTGAAAGTGATAGAAAAATAAATTTCAAATATTAAAATGTAAAATATCTTCAAACAAGAACATAAGTAAATATATTAATCAACATATAAGTATGATTCGCAATAATATTTTGATTTATTAGCTGTTTTTATAAATTAATTGTTTTTCGTTGTAATGTTACATTTATTCGAAACACAAATTGGCCTTACCGTTTAACGATAACAAGAAATAATTACAAACATTGCTTCATACGGCTTAAAAAAAACAACTCTTTGATTGCATTTGAATGTAATAAATTCAATGCCATGCCCGACGGTTGTGCACCTCTGTCAATCATATGATTACTCACATGAAAGTTATATAATTCGAGAATTAACATGGTGCTGTAAATCGTGGGCCAGCAAGCATATCGAGAGCCGACGAAGAAACAGTTGTGTCTGTATTTAAATTAAACTGCTTTGTGCGACTAAAGATGATAGTCAAGGTTATATTAAGCGATTCAACGAAGAAAACGTAAGAGATAATATGACAAGAAACTAAACAAGAATTTAGCGAAAAAATACATTTTTCTTAAATTCTTGCGTATTTATTAGTTAGGGTTTCGCCTTTTGGCATCGTCTGGCATTTTAAGTACACGAATTAACTTTAACTGACATATGAATATGAACTGTTAGTTCAAGTTCATTCGGACATTTTGGACATAAATTAGTTAAAACTATATATTTTATTTTGAAAACAAATTTGCATTGAAGAGATTTAATAGTACAATCCCTTATTTATTTTATTCATTCTATATCTTCGGCAGTGAACTTGATGCTTTGTTAAAAAAAAAATTCTTCTTATTAAATAATATGTTTCTATTCTGTTTCTTATTTTTGTGTAATATTTTATGTAATTTGTATTAATATGTCAAATGCATGGCGCATTGGCGCTTGCTGTAATGCCATGTATTTTATATAGTTTTTTTGCCAATAAATCAATAAATAAATAAATTAGAACGACTGCGAACCAGTGGCGTACAAGACTGACAATACATTGTTTTTTCCCATTAAATTGCCTCCTATTCTGTTTTCAAAACTGTATGAAACATTAATGAAATTTAATGGGTTAATCTACCACCACTTTTTTATTTTGTATTGTACATAGGGAGTCCATACTTGACTTTGTATGTAGGTGTAAAAAAGATCGGGATGGCTTCTACTTCATCACTTCATAGATAAGTTAATACTATAATTGTTAATAATATAAAATTTAAAATAACTTTGATTATTCAACGTATTGTGTAACTAACTGTGACACGTGTTTCGCCTCTTTCAGAGGCATCTTCAGACTTACTATCGCAAAGTTTGCTTAAGTAATGAAGCAAGATAAATTCTAACATTTTAACATTTTAAATTATGAAATTACAAAATGGATTACGGGTTATTTTTCCTTCTAAAGGAAACAAGGAAGGGGGTGATAGAATCAAAACAATGCAATAACATAATGATACTAATAAGGTGCAATCAATCAATCAATTAGATTGGGATTTTTCCTTTTTAAGGGACGCAAGAGAGGGTTATAGAATCGAAACAAAGCAAACAAATATATTTCTAATGACGTTCAAAATTACAAACTAATAAACTATAAACTAATGAGCTGCAATCAATCAGTTAGGTTGGGTGATTACTCTTTTGAATGGGAATAATGTTAACAAATGCGAGCATCCTGTCCTATTAAGAATATTATTTAATAATATATCTTTTTTATTATTAAATAAAACTCTTAAAATCCCAATCTAATTGATTGATTGATTGCACCTTATTAGTATCATTATGTTATTGCATTGTTTTGATTCTATCACCCCCATCCTTGTTTCCTTTAGAAGGAAAAAAAACCCGTAATCCATTTTGTAATTTCATAATTTAAAATGTTAAAATGTTAGAATTTATCTTGCTTCATTACTTAAGCAAACTTTGCGATAGTAAGTCTGAAGATGCCTCTGAAAGAGGCGAAACACTTGTCACAGTTAGTTACACAATACGTGGAATAATCAAAGTTATTTTAAATTTTATATTAAAATGAACTTCCACAAAGTTACCGCCGAAACCATCGATTTCCAGTTGCAGAGCTCATCAATTATAGTATTGGTACGAAACCATCGTACCAATACTATAATTGTTTGTACCTCACATTTAAAAAATATTAAACGATTGATGAGCTCTGCAACGCTGTATTCTATAAGCCTGGGGGAATGTTACACTTTTTGTCTACTCGTAATCGAATTAATTGATACATGAAAAGACAGCATAATCATAATAATATTTTTATTTTCAACGAGATAGTGTACAATCTTGGGTAAATTATGGATATATGGTCACGGGACAGAATTTTTGTAAAGATTTATGAAAAATAAGCACATTAAATGAAATGAATTTTAGGCTTACGATTTTTTTTGAAATTTTTCGTCTTTCATTTTTAAATTTATTATAATGGAAGATCCTAAAGAATACTTCTCAATAAGTATGAAATCGAGTTGTTTTAATTTACAGGAGCAAAAATGCAACCACAAACTACACAAATAATAATATTATACAGATAGTCACATAAGTTATTTATTTGCTTAAAATAAAAAGAATAATTTAATTATAGGCTAATATAAAAAACAAATTGTTCTTTCAGAACTCATACAATAATCAGTAATATTCTTCAGATTTAATCATTTTGATTCCACATTTTATAATAATCCACAAGAACTCAAAGAGTAAAGTCAAAACATAAAATTATAAGCCAGTATGTATAAATTTTTTAAGCTTAGCTCGAGAGGATTGTAATTCTGTCCCGTGACCATATATCTTGTAATTAAAAACCAATTGTGTATGTATCACAATACAGACTGCGATCTTGGCACAATGATTGTATGCACAATGAGATTCGAAAAAACTTAAGCTCAGAATTATCGGTGGCTTTTCCAAGTCTTTCTGTAATGACATCCTAATAGAGTATCTTGATAAAAAAAATATACGTTCCTATCTTAAAGCAAAAACCGATATGTCCACTTTGTAGGAAAAGTCTACTCATGACCCCTGACAAAAACTTCATTAGTTTTAAGCAGGGCTGTGGAGTCGGTAAAAAAAAGTCCGACTCCGACACCAGCATTTACTGAAACCACGACTCCGACTCCGACATTGACCAAAAACACGACTCCGACTAAAAAAAGGTTAATATCGTCACTCTTTTCCCCTAAATTTCCTATTTATGTGTATTCAATAAAATATCAACCCTATCAATGTGGCCAAAAGCCAAATTTGACATAATGCAAAAATAAAAAGTTCAAACTTTTCAAAATTTTCGACTTAGTGTACGACTCCGGCCAAAACGCCGCGTCGACTCCGACTCTGACTCCGGCCAAAAAGCTCCGACTCCACGACTCCGACTCAGACCCCACAGCCCTGGTTTTAAGAGACATTTTTTCAAAACAACACATAATACTTCTTCCTTACATATGTTTTGTTAAACGACTAATCGTTGTTTGTTTCAGGATGTCTTTATTTTGCCTCATTCCTAAAATCTCTCTATGAAAGCTTCGTATTGAGAGTTCTAAGTTAGTTTGGATAAGCTCTAAGTAAGTTCGGATATAAAAAAGCCAGACTAGAAAATGACTATTTAGATCTGGAATGAGACGCCTGTAACTTTATGGGTACTCTGAAGTCTTTCAAATGCCTTTCAATATCTTCATACATTTATAAAATAGTTTATAAATATTTTTAAGAATTTTAATCAGAGATAATAGGAGTTGGATTAATACCTCATCTACAACCATCAATTCGGAATCGAATCAATTGCCAAATCAATGTTTGATATATTATGATTCGGAGACACAATTCACACAATTGAGACAAAACCCACTCGATTAATATTATGACATTTTTTAAAAGATAATTTTGCATTTCTTTCATAATTCATCGAGTAAAATATTCTTTCCAAATTTGAAATGGAATATGTATTTTATGTCACGACATTTTTAATGGTCACACTTCTTGTATGTGTAGGACGCTCCCCAACAGAAAAACCAAAAGAACAATGTGCGCGTAGTAAAAAAGCAATATTTTAGACAAGTGGGATCTAAAGAATAACTTACATTGCCGACAACAGTTCAATTAGATCTGTTGTTTTATGCCAGGGGTGGTAATAACGGTGACCGCGGTCTACTGGGCGCCCAAGGAGCAATTTATAGTCGTATCAAAAAAATATGTAAAACTGTAGATATTTGAATTCATATTGAAGCTTAATAAACATTAATCTTCATTGGCTTTGTAATATTATGTATATTACTGATAAGTTAAATAAACTAGATTGACAGCTCTGTGGAAACCGATGATCATTTTTAG
Source organism: Himalopsyche kuldschensis (assembly GCA_028554975.1). NCBI lineage: Eukaryota > Metazoa > Arthropoda > Insecta > Trichoptera > Rhyacophilidae > Himalopsyche > Himalopsyche kuldschensis. The sequence goes on along the minus strand of JAHFWI010000010.1, from coordinate 17,517,150 downwards.
AATTAAACTTTAGTTAAAATGCAAGTAATTAAAATTCGCCACGTTTATGGTAACTGATATTTTGCATATTCTTCTTGAAACATAATATTTTCTGAAACACGGTAAAAAAATAGCAATGAATTTTGATTCTACAAAAATTATATTGTCTCTCGTTGATAGTTAATTCGGCTTTCGCCCTCGTCAGAATTATAGTTCAGAACTAAAATATATCGCTATTTTTTCACCGTGTTGTAATGGAGTTCTATCGACTAAATCCTATTTCAAACAATAATATTTTTGTTGTTGTGTTAAGCCGCGTTTAAGGGTTGGTGAGGAAAATTTACATAAATAATACACAATCCATCTCTAAATGCACTTTGAAATATAAAATAATTTAATTTCGGCAAAAAAAATAGTGAACGAAATTAATAATGAACCTCAATACACATTAATTTTTTTGCAAACATGCAATGATTTTCTCATTTTTTTTTTTTTTTAAATATAATAAAAAAATATTTAGCATTACAGCTTACGCCAATGCGCCAAATATTCTTAATTGTGAAAGTCATACGAGATTAACTCGATGATAAGTAATAAATCAGTTGTGCACAAAATCAACGATAAATAACATACACCCAGCCCAAGATCTCATTTTTTTCAATTGATAAAATCTGACCTTGCCGGGAATTGAACCCGGGTCTCCACCAGATCGCTAGGACAAAGCTCTTGCCACTAGACCACAGGGACTGACATTTTCTGATTTTAACTATTTTTACTTCGATTTTGTTCACATGGGAATGCTTTTGTTATGGGTGATTCGTTCCTTCGAGTTTTACCGTAAATTAACGAAAACAAATTTTCGAAACATTCAACACATTCATCGAATCGATCATAGGACTTGTTTGATCAAATTCAAAGTATGTAGTTGGATGTTTACTAGGTGGGTATTATTAGTTTTAACAGCAAATCGCCAAAGTGTGGCCATCCCTGTTTCTTGCAATTGGTGTAAGTGATTTTGTTGTGAAACTACGCGAGAATAATAGAATGTAAATAGGACACGAATCAGTCAAATGCTTGGAATCTTTTATGGTGATATCTCATTAAAATCATCAAAGAAATAAGTGGATTGCTAATTACATAGTACGCGACGTTTCTGTGCACAATATTTGTCAATTACTGTCGGTTGTATACCTCTATAACTTGATATATGTATCTCCTGCTGCGATATACTTCCGTCATAAGTAATAAGACACTATCTGAAGGAGATATAATATACTGATCAATGATACATAAACTTTGATTGTAACCATAGCAGAATTTATTTGTTCATTTGATTAAGAGTATCATTTGATTAAGTGATCCTAAATGATTTTTTTTAACCATATCCCAGTGTGGAGGATATGGACTTCCTACGAAGATTAAATCAATATAAGTTAATCTACGATATTTGCTTGTTACTTGGTTACTCAACCTCTCTTTCCGAAGAGAGTAGGGATAGAACTAGGACAGGGACTCAATCGCTCTCGGTTCGTCCCGTTTTTAGTACTGGATGGGTGTGGGAAGGCGTTTTTAGACAATGACATCCATGTCTTCGGAAATAAATATGCAATAATTCGATTGGTAAATGAAGCTGCCTGGATTGGGAGTCGAACTCGTGCGATCCGCTAACAAAGCCGACGACGTAGACACTATGACACAGCACGGACCCGAGATAATACGTAAAAATGTCAATATGTATGTTATGTGTAGTCGCGATTAGGGATTCCAATTACTCGACATCTCAACTACTCGAGTATCGAGTAGTAAATTTTCAAAATACTCGAGTACTCGAGTATACTCGAGTAGTTTCAGATGTACCGAAATATATTTTATTAATTCAAATTTGTATACATAAATAAATAAGCATATTTTATTTTATTATTACATTTATTTCAATTTATGAAATATATATTTCAAAAATAATAGAGAATTAAGCGTCTCAAATTTCAATTTGGTTCGAAGATTTGTTTTTTTATTCCAGCAGTAGAAAAAACTCTCTCTGTTGCTGTGGACTTCGGTTTATAAGTTAACAATCAATTTAATTGTGCTATCTAGTTTTTCTGTCCGCTGTTTAAAACAAAATAAAATTTGGAATTAAATCTTTATTTATATATTACGAGTATTACTCAGGTATTTTTCATATTACTCGAGTATCGAGTACTTGAAAAATGGACGAGTATACTCGAGTATCGAGTACTCGATACTTGAATTGGAGTCTCTAGTCGCGATCCATAACGCTTAAATTATAAAAAAAAAAAATACTCATGTTCCTGGCTTAATACAGAGTTGAATGGGACCGATCTTTTAGCCATGCCCAAGCTTGAGAAAAACAATATCGAGACAATTCTACTTGCTCAACCACTTGGTTTACGTGAAAAACTGTTTCATTATTGAAAAAATATTGTGTATCAAGAATTCTATGCAAAAATTGTGATTTAATAATAAAACAATTACTATCCACTTTTTGGTAGTGGCACATATTAATTCAATGCAGGCAGGCAGACAAATATATAAATGAACATCGAATAATGTTTAAAAAATTCAAAAAATAGATTTCCATCTGAACAAAAATTATGCAGTTATAGTTAGATACAAAAAAAACATATTATATAGTAACACATATTCTGATAATTATCAGGACCGGTTTCGCTCATTGTGGTCATTTTCATCTAGCATCATCAGCTATTTTCAACTGATGATGCTCATACAAATAGAAAATAATATACATATGTGCAAGGAGTACATGCTATAAAATTCTTTTTATTTATTTAAATATGTAATGCCTTTCCACCAAGAAGTGGCAGTTGAAAACATTATAGTGTATAATGTAGCTGGAATTTGATGCAAATTTAAGACCTTAATAATTACACTTTTCGTTAAGTAGCTAGATTATGAAATACTATATTGTTATATACATATATAAAATTTAGCTCGTGTTCATGGTGTCTAAATGTATTTCAAATGAAAAGGCAGATATAGTATTATTTAATATGTAATAATAATAATTATAAGTATTTTATATTATGAATTAGTTATTACTTTAACTTATACATAAATAATTCGACCTTTTTTCAAATGTTAATATCGCAATAAAAGCGGCTTTTTAACCTTTGATTTAAATGTATCTACCCGTAGGAGGTGTGCTTGTAAGTATAATATTTACAGCGGCAATGTGTCAACTAAAACCAAAATAGTAGATAGGTTATTTGTCATGAAATATACTTCTTATATATGGGCAAAAATCAAATAAATTTTCAGCTAATCTGACCTTACTTTTTTTAATCACAGGTCAGAAAATAAGTCTCCATAATATGTCAATAGTACAAATGTACAATTAATTAATGTTCGGTGATATTCGAGAGATAAACAATTATACGATTGCATTCGCGAGTGAAACATGCTTAAAACCGACTGACTTGTTGAACTTGATCCAATTTTGTGTTAATGTTCTAACGCAAATTATGACAAAACTTAATAATACTTCGTATGTACAATATGACTGTAATATTGATATATTTTAATTTGTTTGCGATTCAATTCTTCGACCGCATCCGATTTCTGAATGTCAAGTGAAGAGTGTGAAATATTTAATCCAACAAACAGACTATGATAAAAAAATATCCCGTACGGAAGAAGTCCGGCAGTATTCCTTATAGGTTATTTTATTTTATCAATTAAATTGCACAAATCACAGCACCTAGTGGGGCGGCAAATTGTCTGTAATTCTGGCGTCAAAATTATTCTCTATATCGATGGTAATTAATTAATTGTGGTTTTGGAGTTTTTTTTATTTTTATGTGTGTGACCACCATGAACCTTTTATATTTTATTTAGCCGTCCAAACGACGATGCTTCAAATAATCTTTCAGTAAAAACCTTTGGGTTTCATGTTCACATTTTCATCCAATATATAACGTTAAAAAAATATTGTATTTGATAAGTGAATGAATACAGTCAATTCGGGTAACTTTGGACGTCAATATAACATTGGTCAAAACTTGAGCAATACTTACCGTTTATTTTTTTTCTGCTGACTAGTAATCGGGATCATTCTTGCGATTGATGAATATAACAAATCGATCTTTTGTCTTATATATGATCAACAGAAGAAGCCACATTCAGCTTTATAAATTATTTTAAAACGAGAATTAAAATGGCCAAAAATAAGATCTTTCCGCAATCTCTTCACAATTTAATAAGATTTTGCTGAGAAACAGCATGAAATTGTTAAAAAAAAATCTTTTTGTGAAATATAAGGGATAAAATAATAGTTTCGAACAAAAATTACCTTCCTAGAGCATTTGAATAATTTCTGAAAAACAAGAGCCGCACGTGCCATTTTCATTTTACCAAAAACATGTTTTTTGTTCATAGGGGGCGTGGATTATGTTTTCTCATATTTTATTATGTTGCCGTTGCATGTTAAGGTTTGGGAGGCACTGGTCTCGTGGAAAAGTTATGCCCTCATGATCAGGTGGATCTAAGTTGAAGTCCCTGCAAGATTAAATATTTTTTATCTTAAAAAAAATCTTTGGAATGGGTGTATGTCATTTTTCGTAAATTGGATTTTGGCTGATTCCTAAAATTTCTCAATGAGTTTATCTTATGTGATCGTCACATTGAAAAATATATGAGTTGTGATGTCATTTTGTTTTTATAATAAAAATAGAATACTTTCTTAACAGTTACAAATAATTTTTCCGAAGAAATCTTTAAATTCTGTAAATTTTTTCAAACAGTATTTTTCTTTTGAATAAAGTCATGGGCAAATTATTCAGAAAATATTTCTTTATTGCAGCTATTTTTACTATATTGTCTGTGACTTTATCTGTGATGGCAGCACCACTTCTTCATATTTAAGTGCAATAGTCTATGACTCAATCTGTCAAAAGTGAATGGTGGTGAATGGTTAACTTTGTGAACATAAAATATTGAACAATAATTCTTAAAATCGTCTACGCTGACACAGAATATCGACCTTTTTACAAACAAGGACTAAGTGAAATATGTCTGACAGTGACGAGAGAAACGATATCGGCTGGGTGCTATACGGATCTCGGCCTGAATGGCAGGACGTCACTCCTATTCCTCAAGATGATGGACCCGATCCAGTCGTTGCGATAGCATATTCCGATAAATGTATGTCATACATTATTACTGCCCTAGAAAATGTATTCTTACATGTAATTAGTGTCTTCCTATTAATTATTCGGTAAAGGTGTAGGCGAGGTGACGCGAGCTGTCAGGCTCAAATACAAAATGGAATCTATCGTCAGTGCTCCCTTGTTAATGATATATTTTTTCCTCATATTGTTTACTTTTAGATCAAAATGTTTTTATTAGAAATAAAATAGTAGAAATTACGTAAGTAATTTTAAAAAATATGTAAAACTGTACTTACTCTTTTGGCCGAATTCTCGTTTCAGAATTCGTTTCGCTCCTGTAACGGCATTCTGTTCGGTCCATTTTTGGGGGTATTGATATTTCAAAGGAGTAAGTACAGTTTTACATATTTTTTAAAATTACTTACGTAATTTCTACTATTTTATTTCTAATAAAAACATGTTGATCTAAAAGTAAACAATATGAGGAAAAAATATATCATTAACAGGGAGCACTGACAATAGATTCCATTTTGTATTCGAGCTTGACAGCTCACGTCACCTCGCCTACACCTTTACCAATTATTCATTGTTCGTTGTTTTCAGTCAAAGATGTTTACGATTACTTCAGAGCAGTTTTGCGGAGTAATGAAAAGTCTGTCCGAGCGCTCGAGTTGACAAAAGATGCATTACAACTTAATTCCGCTAATTATACTGTTTGGCAATACAGGTACACAATATGTCAATGATTTTGAAGTATTATTGGTCCACCACTTAAGTACTAACACATCTTTTCAGACAAATCTTTTTAGACTCAATTATAATATTGAATAATATAACCATTTCATATTTACACCTAGTATGATGATATAGCCGTTATTTACTTCAATACTTATTGACTTATATAGATCCTCATAGTATATTTCGTCAGTTAAAATGAAATAATACTAAAAAATAGCTGGTCATAATATTTTACCCAATGATAACCACCGACTGCGCAAAACTCAACGAATATAATGTGTTATTAATTTTACTTTCATGCATCTCTTTAATTGTTTTAATTTTTATCATTGCAGAAGAGATATATTGCAATCCTTGAACTCTGATCTTTCGGAGGAACTTTCCTATGTCCAAACTGTCATAGAATCAAACCCCAAGAACTATCAAGTATGTATTTAAATTAAGTATCTCATATGTTTTTTTTTACTTTTGTCAATTTGATACATGTCCTGTTGTTTGAGGCAAGTATAAAATGGCATACGTAGACAAACAGTCATTAGAAAGAAGTTGATGACACAAATATAATTGCTATTGGATATTTCTCAGTATTTGTATTCTACTGTTAATACTACATTGTTGGTTTATAATTCATACTACTACTATACGGATACTACCCATGGCTTTATCCAACCGATTTTCTCTTAGGCATGCTAACGTTCAATAGTTTGAATACTGAAAGAGAAATGTACCTGGCCACATATTTCTTTCGACTTATCCGAGGCCAAAATGAGAATTCCACCATTCTTGAGAATGTTAAATTGAATGTCCCTGATAATTTTTTGAGAAATCGTGAACATGAGTTGTTTGTTCTTCCAAGGGGGTAGAACCAGTCTTCCAATGGGAATACCACTGAGAAGAGCTTTAACAATTTTAAACGGCATTGCTTCGGATGTCGACATATTTCATATTGACGTGAGTGAGCTCAGACGAATACTATATTTTATGAAAAAACGTTGATTTTGTCAAAACTCACTCGGTTGACATCTTTGAAAATTTCTAATATGATTTTATAAATTTTTTCTCTGTTCTTATGACTACAATGTTTTCATCTTGTTTTTAATTAATTTGATACTGATTTTTATTATGTATTTACATGTATGTATGTATGTATGTTACAGTGAAACTGTATTCTCAGTGAAAATGTATTCTTCTCCAAGCTGTCATTGTAATTAAATTTGACCGCCCTATCTTTAGCCCTATGTTTGTCTGTGTTTTTATTTGGTTCTCTTTTTATGAAAGGGACTACTTACTGATTTTGTTTCATTGAAGCAAACCAAAAATTTAAGTCGGGAAATCATCGACTTGTGCAAATAATTTCAATGATCGTGCCCAGTGAAATCATGTTGTCATACAAATCTATTACTTGATACATTTTTACTAAGAATACAGTTTTACTGTAACATGTATATAAATACATGTATTCTAATAAAATACTATATTTCTATTTGTCAAATGCATGGTGCATTGGCGTCAGCTGTAATGCCATGATTTGCTTTTTCTTAAATAAATAAATAAATAATTGTTGGCATTTGTATGATAAGCAATCTACAACACTTAACCCTCCAAGTACGAGCGTGACCGTACGGTCACAGTGAACACTATCGTCTATTTGTTCATATTTCCGCCCCTTTTCTACCTGAACATCGTATCCATCACTCCGTTTCGGTTAAAAAGGGTATTCCCCACAGTTATTCTGCAGCCGCGGCAGCGAAAACAATTACCAAAAACGCTCTCGATTTATTTAATTTTCGGTACTTTTTTTTTCTTCAAATTGGATATTTGAAAAGAGTAAGTACAATTTTACATATATTTTTAAATTACTTACGTAAATTCTACTAACTGATTTCTAATAAAAACATGTTGACCTAAAAAGGTAAGATCGTATATATTTTTAAATATTTTCGGTGTGGCTGTATTTCAACCCCAAAGACTAGCGTGACCATATGGTCACGCTCGTCCTTACAGGCCCCGTGTTTTTTTGTATGAAACTTTATTTTCTATTTTGTTTTTTTTATGAATAATGACCTTGTAATATAATTTATCTTTCAGATCTTCCAAAGATTTAACTATTAGAGAAATGATAAATATACTGGAGCAATCCATGTCGAGTGAAGACAATGATTTTCAAGATTTGGAGACGGATATTTTTATTTGTCCTCCTGATTCAAATGTTTTGACCGATGAAGACAGTGGTGATGAAGATGAAGGAGGACTGATCGACAATTTGAGTAGGCGTCAACTTGCTGCTCCTCCAGAAATCCGACTCACAAAGGGACGAGAAGGCAGAGAGGAGTTTGAGAGTTACAAAGCGACCAGTAATCGGTGATGGATTGACGGATTTTTGGAACATGTTAGCAATAGCACTAAATGCACTGAAAAAAATGTACAAAATATGCTAAGTTTACACCAGTGGAATTTTTCGAACTCTTTTTTGACGTGAAGATGATCGGACATCTTCTGGAGGAAACCGAAAAATATACAGCCTTCATAAACTGCCCAAATCCTTCAGTAAAGCTCGAAGAAATGAGATGTTTTTTGGGTATTTGAATACCCTTTGCTAAATGTGTATGCATGTAGATTGTAAGCAATAAATTAAAAGTAAAAACAAAATATTTTGAAATATTGACGTCATGACAAATGAATATTCACAACGTACATCTAAACAAAAAAACACTATGTGACCATATGGTCACATAGCTTTTCTACAAGAAAGCATTGTGTAATTTTTTTTTAATTATTTTTCCTATATGTTTTTTATTTTGATAAAATTTAGCTTAAAATTCTATTTTTTATCAAAAAAAAAAGTCGTTTCTGGAGGGTTGAATAAAAAACATAATTGAATTGATAGCAACGTGTCCCTGAAATTATTATTTATAAAACAAATGGAATACGAATTAAAAAAATAAATGAAAAATATTCCGACTTCTTTGGTGGCCCACTATTTATACCAGGGTGGGGCAAACTGTAGCCCGCCGAGTGTTTTCTGCGGCCCACCATCGTATTTCTAAATTAGGAATAAATTTTTCATAAAAAATATTGAAAATCGAATAAAATTTGAAGAATTTGTTGTTTCGTAAATATATTATCTCAGATCTTATTGAAATTAAGAAAGAATTTAAATTTGAGAAGATAAACTTATCTCGATGAATCGTAGTAAGAAGAATTGAAGTTATTGATAAAAAATTAAATGAGCTCAATACTCGAATGGTACTCGAAAGTAACGATCAAAAGGATACCACATAGTTATTAAGTGTACCTCTAAATTTTCAATTTATAAGCAGCTTCTTTCCATAAAATCTCTTAAAGACCAAACAACAGAAGTTTACAGATATTCCATTTCACATTTAAATTCGATGGCTTTGGCTTTGCTTGGGAAAAGTGATTTGAAGAGTTAGGGATATAAAAGATATCATAATTTTATTCTTGGAAATGAATAATAATATTGACTTTCTGATACTGATGATTACTGATAATGACTGGATTTGTGATTTTGCATTTACTCTGGACATTGTGACGCACTAAAATACTTTTAACTCCGTGTTGCAAGGAAAAAAATATGCGCCCATGATATGGTAAAAAGTTTGAATAGACTTCAATTAAAACTCTAGTTATTTCTTCAACAAATATCGAATAGCAATTGCTTTCCAACAATAACTTCCAAATAAGAAGCTGAATATACCAGAATATAAATTTGAAGAAAATGGTAATATTATGAACGCTTTGAATGACGATTCTTCACACAGATTTGGTGACTTCCGAAAAATTCAGATAAGTTTGACGATACTACCCGATCCATTTTCAATAGATATTGATTGATACTGTATCGAAAGAGCTACAACTTGAGATTATTTATCTGCAATGTAACACTGATTTAAAGGAATGTCACCGTCGTAAAGTTATTTTCAAATTTTACAATGCTCTTAATTCAGACAAATTCGACCAACATAAAGATTTTGCACGAAAAATGTGAACAAACATTCTGATTCTATGACCATTCACAGGCAGTTTTAAAAATATCAACTACAAAATTAACACCTTAAAAATAAGAATTTAAAAAAATGTTGAAAAATGTCAAGCTTTGAAATAGCTTAATTCTTCTCATAATATTTGTGAAGATTTATTATTATTTTTCGTGATAATAAATAGAGTACACCCGGTCCTCTTTTTACACGATTTTGTTTTTACGCGATTTTTTGGACGGCAACATAGTTACGAGATTTTTTTTTACAGAAATAGTGGTGCGCAAACCCATGCGATGTTATTGGTGACTGCTCTGAAACTTATTCAAGCACAATGCATTTATAAAATTCGTTGAATAGCACGTTTCCCGGTCGTAAATTTTATCACAGAGAGATTTTACTATATAAAATACATGTTTCTATCTTTTTTATTTCACACAATGGTTTTTCCCCACTTAACACTTGGAATACTTGACCGGCCAACATATGTTTGATTACACTACGTTGAGTATGATCTTTTTACTTTCAATAACAAATCAAAAAAATAAAATGGAAAACTTTTAGGTTTGGCACCACCGTCGAGTTCTAGTGGAGTGGATGAAAGATGCGTCATTGGAGCTTCAACTAACGGCCAAAATTCTAAGCCAGGATCCCAAAAATTATCATGCCTGGCAACATCGGCAATGGGTTATCAAGACTTTTGAGTGAGAACATTTTTTTTCTTCTTTTAATATACGTATTTTATGCATTTGTGTTTCCCATCGTAGCAGTGATGTATTAAGCAATTATATGAAAACCTACTTAATGTTTAGACTGCTGGACGCAATTTGTGCAGCTGCAACATTTTAAACTCAAAGACTTTAGAACGCTACACTTTACTTCAGATGTCAATGATAAATGAAGAGATTCTCAATATTTGGATTGAACTGCTAGAATGGTGTTGCAAAATGCATACACTTTATCTTGTCACGTTTTCACAGCAAATCCTAGCTTTTGATTTTCCAGCCATCAAAAATATTTCCAGTCAATAAAGAGGATCATTCCTTAGTGAATGCCTCATTGCCTAGTGATTGCATATTGTCGATTGATTGCACATTCTGTGCATCGATGATATTTTTTGCATAACCACTAGTTAGTAACTTCTTGTAAAATTAATATATTTATTTTGCTATTATTTTCAGATTATATCATGAAGAACTGGATTTTGTCGAGTCGCTCCTTTCACAAGACGTAAGAAATAACTCTGCATGGAATCAGCGATATTTTGTGATAGCTAACACTACAGGTTTCACTGAAGAAGTCGTGGAGCGAGAAGCACTATTTACACTAAATAAAATAAAATTGGTCAAAAGTAACGAAAGCGCGTGGAACTATTTGAGAGGCGTCCTCTTCTACGATTCGCGAGGACTTAGCGGAAACACCACTGTTACATCTTTCTGCGAAGAATTATTCACGTCTTCCAATAGATCCCACCACCTGTTAGCCCTGCTCGTCGATATTTGCGATGATGCTGTTGCGAAAGGCACCGGGGATACTTCGCAATACACAAAAAGAGGCACAGAACTGTGCACTTCCTTGGAACAGACATACGATACAATAAGGGCAAGATATTGGAAATACGTGTCGGAGAGATTCCGTCCCGGCTATGATAGGACAGGAAATTCTAGAACATTTAAACGACGCAGTAGAGCTCCTAAAACCGATCCCACCGAAAATATGTGTGATGTTTAACTTTTAAATTAATTTCAAATTTATAATTAAAATAATTACAGAAGAATTTGAAGGTTTACCAGTTAGAATAGTTATGAAAAAAATGCACATTTTATAAAATTATATGTTATGTTTGCAAAATTTTGTAGCTTCTTATTGGGCATATTTTAACATTTCATCATAACACTGCATATTAGGCGTTGTATATTTTGTACTGAATAAATTGTTTATTTTCTCTCCTCGATGATGGCTTTTATTTTTATTTTTAATAAATGTGGATACAATGACATCTTTTGTTCCTGGGCCACTCCTATCACAGACATGACATACCCCATTTTCTGAGAAAAAATAATGGGATGTACTACTTTAATAATTAGTATTTTACCAATCCCAAGAAAAAAATATATGGGAATTTGAACTCATTAACAAAAATACCTTTTGAAGCCTAGATTTAAAAAAAGTAAGTTTCTAAAATGAAGGCAGAACAATGCTTAAATCCAAATAATTGAATGAGAACCAAAATAATTCATGAGTTTTCGCACTGTACATCCATTACTTACATTTCTTAAAAGGTATCAGTAATGATATTCATAAATGATCAAAATACTTTTTAAGACTTGGTGGGCTTATAATATACGGGTATGAACCAACATTTATGTACTATTCAAAAATTTACAATTTTCAATATTATAATAGTAAGAACAAAACATGTTGAATTGCAAAAATAGTACACCCACATTCAATTTAAAATTACTTCGGGTCATCAAAAAATCATTCAAACACAAAAGATTTCGGAATCGCTCGTTAATATTTATTATCCACTGACATCAGAGTCCATGATGCACTTGATATCAATTTTATTGCTTGTAAGTGGTATATCTTCAAATATTGTCCAGCTTATTGACGGACATTTTAGTGTGTGCATTTCCACATCGTTAATGAACAACTGTAACATAATGGTAAATAAAATATATTTTAAGTATTTATGGATAAATAAAACCAATTTGTGTTAAAATTGTATTTTTTTTGTTGCTTCTGCAATAAAGTGACTCACCTTATATCCATAAATACCAGGAATCTCTGGCACATCCCATTTAAACATTATCACTGTGTTCGTAATATATTGAGCAATCAGGAGGCCTTGCGTTAATGGGTCACCAGGCATCCGACCAGATTGTGATATGTTATCATGCGATGCAGCCTGTAATGCGTTCAAATGTGTCTTATTTATTAATTTTAATATCACAGCAAATCATATGAAGCACCAATAATTATTTCTGTTAAGATGTTCAGTTTATTTTTTCCATATTATTTTAACATAAACAAATAATAATGATTTATTTTATGATGAATGGGTAAGTTGATCCAATTTAATACTAATAAAGTGAAGTATACGAGTAGTGTTATAAGTTCAATAAATAAAAAACACATTTAGCAAACCTGGTTTTCTTGATTTTCGTTTAGAGGTGAACATAAATCCACTGAAAAATAAGATCACATTGTTATGTTGCCACAGTAAAAAAATGAGCTTTTTATGCCTGGTTAAGTATCAATTAATTAAAAAAAAAAAAAAAAAAAGATTTCTTTTAAAATATGTCTGCTGTCTTAAATAATCTTCTTTACCTTCTGCCTTCAGCTTCATCTTATAAATGAAACACATATTAAAAGGTTTAGACAACATGCTCTTTTTTTATCCTTTTGTATAATATGTGATTCAGTTTATTAGCACTGGTGACACTATAGAAACAAAGTCATTTACCTCTATATATATTGTTGTGGCAGTTTGGTGAGCAACTGCAATCTGGTAAAATCTTCGGAATCCTTTGGAAAACTTCTTTAACGTCGTCGGCAGATTTTGATAATAGCTCAAAATCTGTGTTGCAACTGTCTCCTTTGAGCAGTGTAAAAGTATTTTCACAAGAGGCACACAGCTGCAAGGCGTGTGTCTCATGAAACTTTTCCAGCTCGCCTTTGAAATGATGAGGCTCATCAGTCATGGAAATTTTTGAAATGCATTCAGCGCAGGAGAACGAAGGAACTTTTATGATTATTCCATTTCTATTCCTTTCAATTGTGTGACAATTATTGCTATGGCATATCTTGTCAATTGAATCTTGTGCATTTCTATGATTGTTCAAGTTATCGAATTCCACTGAACTCAATTCACAGTCTTTGGAATTATCAAGTTGTTGATAGTGCTTTATGTGCTTACAAATTTTAACCGGAAGATTATGCTTATCGGAAATCAACTGATTGATGTTGGTAATATTGACAAATATGTTTGTGTGCTGGCAGCGGCTCATTAATGCTGTAGATAAATTTTGCGATGTATTTTCACCAATAAATACTTCAATAATTTGTCGGTGCTCAATGTCACATTCTATGCAATTATCACATAGGTTAGATTTGTCTGTATTAATTTCCGTTCCACATTGTAAACATTGAGCTTTTGGGATGGCAGCGGGCACATCGTCTTGAGCTTCTTGAACACTTTCAGGTAAAACTTCTGAACTTATCATGCTAACCTTTTCTGAACATTTGGTTTCAACTGATTCCATTTGAGATTTCAAGCTTATTGAACCGGACTCAATATCTGAGTGGAGAGAGTCAACTTTTGAACCGAGCGGAGAGCAAATGCATCCTTCATATTGACTGTATTCTTCACATTCTATTTCTATGATCTGTACACTCTCACAGCACTGGCAAAAAGAGCTCGCATGGCTCTCTGCTTGTGAAGTAATACCTGGTTCACCGGGTTTCAAACATCTTCCAGTGGCCATTACACTTCTGGATTTTGAACAACTTATAATTCTCACACCTTTGCTTTTTGAACCACTTTCAGGTACAGAAACATTACTTTGCTCTTGGCAACACTTCGATGACTCATTTTTTGATTTTGAAAGACTTCGACTGCTGTCAGTCTGACTCGCTTCGCTGGACTTCAAAGTCTTTTCACTGGAAATAGCACTTTTGATCATTGTATTGCTTTCAGAAACAGAAACGATACTCTGATCTGGATTGCTCTCTGATAACTTGTTACTCGTAATTGTAATACTAATTTCAGCAGAGCTTGATTCGGAATGACTTTTGGTGCTTTTGGCTACTTCACTGATTTCTGATACTGGACAGCAGTCAATGCTCTTACCGCCATCTAATGATTTTGTAATGCCCCCAGAACTCTGAGCAATTTCCGCCATTCGGGCGCTTTCGGTCTCCAAATTGCTTTCAGTATTTTCTGTAGAATTCATATTTGAACAATCTTCTGAACATTTATTATCATCTTCACTCGTTCCAAGAACAATTGAATTCACACAACTATAACACACATTGCAGTGTACCTTTCTAATGTTCTTTATACTTGATGGTTCAGCAGAAATTTGCCAACTTACATGTGAGCTCGAGGTGTTTGTGCCGTCAAGCTCTACAGGTATATTGTTAGTTTTTCTAATGCTCTCTGTGTTGTCCATGTCACTTTTATCATGAGCACTGGTCTGTGACTTTTCTTCAAATGCTTCAGAAACTATCTCGTTTTGTGATTGTGGTTTTGAATCATCAATGGTTTTGCTTAAGCTCAACTTTGATTCGCCAGTTGATAGAATCTCATTTTTTGAATTTGTTGAATGAGAGGAAAATGATTCCATAGTTTTGATACTTGATACACTCTCAGCATCATCTTTTGGCTCACTGTGCTCACATGTGCATAAACTTTTGGAGCTAGCCTGATCATTATCTCCTTTTTGACCCATAAGCTGACTCAATGTACTTGAAACTTTTGATCTCTGTGAAGTTTGCGAATGTTTAGAACTACTCATAACTTCTAAAAATCTAACCAAACATTGGTCACATATTTCTATCTTTTTCAAATCCCCTTTCTTGCAACAAAAATGACAATGTCTTCCCTGATTATTTTTTCCCGAGCTTCCATCATCAGATTTTCTTTTTTCTAGAATGTATCCTTGTGTTGATGTTTTTTCAATGGGTGTCATTTCAGTCTCAACATGAGTTGAAGTGTCACTCATTGTTTCTGACATGACATGTCTGTCAAAAGATTGGCTACAATTGCATTCATAATCACTAGGCACTTCGTTTATTGTTCTCTGCGATGCTTTCATCATTGCAGATGGATGAGTTTTTATTTGATTGATGATTTCGTCGTGACTTGTGGGTGAGGAATAGTGTCGACGACTCTTAGAACTCTTTATAGAAATTGAATTATCATCTTCAACACTAATGCTTTTACTGATTCTACCTGTTTTACTTATTGTTTCATCCATCTCGCAGTCTGTAAATTTATAACAATTATTTTGTATAAATTATGCTAAAAAAACTTTTATGAATTAAATTGGTATTTGTATATATATTGAGACTTTCAATTAGGACGCTTGCTCGTGTAGAATGTCCATCAAGGCATGTGCTGGTGGCACATAGCGCCGTCTTGTTGGAAACAAATGTATCAGTATTCATATCATCCAGCTTAGACCACAGGAAGTTGCTTATCATTGGTCTGTAGCTCGCTGTTGACAGTTATGGCAATGCCTGACTGTGACTACAGAAAAAATCAACTACTGTACTACATTATATAAAAAAATATTGCTGGAAATTCAAACTGTGGACTATAAAACCGTAGCACATTTATATTATTATTACCTTAAGTCTTCATTGAGAGACTTGTTTCTTCACTTTCTACTTTCCTTTGTAACCCACTGCTTCAGAGGAAAGAATCATGGATGGGGTAAGGATAAGACTAGTAGTAAGCTAATCACTCTCTCTGTAACCCATTGTAATATCTAATAGGGTGGGTGAAATTGATGAACATTAACGACATACGTGCTTTTGATCAATTTTATAAGTGTCCTATCATGAATTCCATCACTTGACTATATGAATTGGACTGAAGACCTAGATCAGAGGAGGGAGACCACAGCCTTCCAAGTCTAATTATGCGGCCTTTTGAATGATTCTACTATTTCATTGTTTTCAATAATTTACAAAATAGAGCTCCTACTCAGTGTGATCTGCCTTTCGACATGAAAAATTTCCTCACACCAGCTCGAAAACTTTACCACTCAATTGATAATTTCAATTGTAGAGTTTAAATGTTCCGAAATAAGCCTCTGACTATTTAATATATATAATGTATTATTTACCTTTTATTTGAGTATATTTTCTATCAGTTATTTTGAATTGTAGAAGTGGATCCTTTTGGATAGAAACTACGTCATGCTTTTGAGCTGTTAATGATTCAGATGAATTTGATATGCTCTCAAAATGAGAGTTGATATAGTTATGCTCTTCTTTATCAGTATTGCAAAACTCTTCTATAAATTCTTCAATGTTAAGAAGCACTTCCTGTTTTAATATTGATGAATCTCCATTGTCAATTGCAGTTTGTAAGAAATTTACTATTTCACGAATAATATCTAATGAATTTAATGCAGAATTTATGTTTTCAAGAACTTTATCATCATCTTTTATCTTTGAATCACATAATGAACAAATGCATTTTTTTTCCAAATTTGTTTCACTAGAATTTTCACCTAAAACATCTTCGGAATTTTCAGTTGTTTCTTTATATTTTTCTTTATTTGACTGTTCTTTTTTCAAAAACATTTTCAAATAATTTTCTACATCTCTATATTTTTGACTTCCAACAAAATTAGATTCATATAATTTATTTTTTCTGCAGTAATCATCACAAACATATAAATATTCATCAAAGAGATTTTTATTTTCTTCAATGGATGGCTCATGATTTGATCTGCAGACACAATGCTCCAAAGGAATGACATTTTTCCGTGTATTTAAAGTGTCGTTCTTTTTATCTATAAAACAACACCCATACTCAAAACTATTTGATAATTTTGCAGTAATACTTGTTATTAAAGAATGCGAAGATGCATTCTTATTTTTGGAGAATTCACAATAATCGACTTCGTTATGCAACAAATTTTCTTCGAGGCGATTTAAATTAACTTTGTACAAGTCTACAATTTTAAAATTTTCGATACATTTCGTTTTTTGCCATGTCATTTCATTTTTATTTACGCAGTCTTCAGTATTGTGCTTTCCCGTTAATCCTTTAAAGTCTTCGCAGTGACTCTTAAAACATCCACACTGATAATTTTCTCTAGATAATATAAAATTACCATTCTGGTAGTTTGACTTTATATGTCCAATTTTTCTACATAAACTAATTCTTTTAGCAACTTCAGACTTCATTTTGCATGGATGCTCTAATATTTTATTTTTCGAATCCTCATCAGTGTCATCAATACTGCTATTGTGACCTTTCTCGCTTTCACTGCTATGAAACTCTTCCACACTGACTGTATCTTTTAAGAATACTTTATTGAGACATATAGAGCTATTTTCAAAGTCTTCATCAGACAAGCAAATATTAAAAGCGTCATAAGAATATGATGCCTTAAATTTGGCATGTTTTTTGTTGTGATCAAATGTGTCTTGAATAATTTTCTCATTGTCACTAACCAAATTCAAATCTAATCTTTGTAAAACGTCCGACTTAAATCCTTTTTGCCTATTTGTAGATGTCTTTTGGGCATTATTGGTACAGCAAAAGCAAATCTTTTCATCATTAGGTTTTGGCATTTCGTTTGATTTATGTTCCACCATAAGTTATGTATTCAACGTGTTAATGAAGCTGTAATTTTTATTCAGGTATTCAATATGAAACTTTTCATCCTGATCCAGGACTGTTGTTTTAAATTCCTCTATTAGTGAATTAAAAATATGACTAATGAAATCTGTTCTTAAAAGTTGCTTTTATATGATTCACATTTCTTTGGGTACCAAATTGAAATTTTTATAATAGTTTCTTTAATTTTTATATCAAGTTCTGTTATGTGGTAGATTTTTATTTTGTCACCTGTCAAACTGATAAATAATCATAAAAAAATGTATTTTGTTTTAAATTTTAAAAAATGTAAAAAGTACTTATATATTGTATTTTAGTTTTAAAATATTTTTTCTGCAGTGCTGTAAGAAACTTTACTGAGATTATGATTCAAATACATATCGACAGAAAAAATCACTTCTCCATTTGTGATTTTATTGTATTAACGACGATAGAGTAAAATTTTTGCTTAAATATATTTTTTTAAATGGCTTAGGAATGGGTTAACTTTTCTTTTACCAAGGTATGTACTACTAAGTTTATGATATTAAATAGGTAAAGAGATTTATATTTTTATCATAGTTATATTTATAGAACTCGATTGAATGATTCATCTCTTGAAAAATGTAATTTTGAGGTTAAGTTGTTCATGAAATTTTAAGCTTTGAAAGACGGTCCCTGAAAAAAATAATTCATGATCCGAAGGGGGGTCTTAAAATACCCCAGTGGTATTTCTTTATTGGCATAGATTGTATTAAAAAAATGCAAAATTTGTCTCAAATCATAATCAGTAGAATGCAAAATTTTCCTGTGCTTTATCATTAAATTATTAAACGCCAACCCGTCCCAAAACAATCTCCCAGCAGTTTGTCATTTCACATTTGACTCATTATAAATAAAACACTCCATTAAGTAAAAGTCATTTGTAATTGAATCAGTTTTATTTTAATATATGCAATGATTACAATTATTCAAAAAAAATACATGGGTACACAACGCAAAGTTGATATTAAACACTTTTTTAATTTATTAGATACTTAGTTGACACTAGTATAGCATCAATATAACAATTACTATACAAAATCGTAATCTAATTGGCACTGAACACTCCAAAGAGACTTAATTTACAAAACATTTACAAAGGTGGGTGGTATTTAAGTTCTAATAATCGGCGTAAATATAAAGGCTTTTTGCCGGGAGGCTCTTGCTATCTGAAGTCATTGAAACAGATCTCTTGAGACCTATCGGTGAATTTGAATTAATAATACCGTTGGTTAATTTTGCAACCCTGTCAAAAACCAGTCCCCCTATCGGCTTAGCGGGGCTTTGTACAACATATTTTAAAGGCTCGGCCACTAGACTGTTTGGCTTTGAATTCGTATTAATGCTGTTGAAATTGGATATCAAATCTTTTGCCGATGAACTGTGACAGATGTTTCCGGTCTTCTCTGTCAAGAAAGATTCAGCACTGACGCCTAAATTTACGCCTGTGAATTTTTTTAAATCAAACAATAAAAAATCGCTGTCGGACATGGCTACTGGAATATCAGGCGATCTCTTCCGTGTGTCGACATTCTGAAAATCGTCACGGTAGTTCGACGAAGGCGGAGGGGTATCGAGCCGGACAGGTTTCTGAAAATATAAAACAATAATTAGGAGATGCAAAATTATATTAACACTACACACTGTGTAAGCAAAATTCAGTTGAATCATCATAAATTTCATATTATATAGTGCCACATGATTCAAGGACATACACAACACTAGTAGAAAAAAAGTTTGTACCTTGAAACTATTAGTACATCAGCAGACATTATTTTGACTGATTGCGACGACAAGAATTTCTGTTACATGATAAAGACTTCATTCTAGTGATTGCGTCGTTCACCTGTTTATTCACAACTGACAGGTTTTCCATTTTGCTCACGTCTGGAATGTCCGCGTGTTGAATTAATTTACTATTTACTTTTGATAAGAAGCTTTGCACGCTCTCTTGCTGAGGAAAACGTTTTATGTTGCTGCCAAAGGCCATATCGGGTGTACACCTGTTGTTGATGCTCTGCTGTTTAAAGTTGTACCCTCGTTTACATTTCTGAACGCATTTATTTCCTTTGCAATTTTCATTGGTTTTCTTTTGGTTGTTACATTGATTCCATACGTTAGATGCTTTAGAGCTATTTGAAATCTTTTCAATATATTGTCCATGTTTTCCTTCGAATAAATCACTCTTAGAGTATTTCTTGGCTAACATAGATTGTGAAATATTTTTCAAAATCTTCTTTTCTATCTCCTCTCGACAATGACAGATAATCCCCGATAAATCACGCTGTAAATGTTGGGTTTCCGTGGAATTTCTAATTTTTGCTTCACTCGGTAAACGTAAATGGGATTTAGATTTCTTTTTACAGTCGTAGCATTTATAGTTGATATCGTGTTTTAAAATCTGTCGCGAGAAATCTGAAATAACTTTTACAGCGTCCGACACTTTTGCTTTGTCTCTGTCGCAATAGTTCACTTCGCAGGGCCTGCAGTGTTTTTCCCGGTTTCCTAACGTTTTTTTACGGTGAGCTTCCGCAACGCACATTTTTAATGGAAACTTTAACCCTTTTGGGCAAAATATTTTAGGCGTTTTCACTGGCGATTCACCGCAAGCTATCACTTCGGTCAGTCCAATATTTGAATGTTTGATAAGATTGCAATGAGCACTGTTAGGATTCTCCGGCACACGGCAATTTTCTTCTGGGAAAGATATATCAGTATCTTTTTCCAAAACAGTGGATGAAGTTGACAAGCTTTCACTTACATTTGGATTTTTATCATCAATAATTTCACTCCCCATAACAGGGTCAGGTACATTTTGTAACAAGATGTCGTGTTCTAGTTTACCAGTTGATATTTCTATTTCATTCAGATCACTTTTTTGACTGTAAGCCTTACAGCTTAAATTTTCAATGCTCTGTACGGATTTAATTTTATTATCTGTTGCATTTATTAAAGCTTCGGGCGGTGATTGCTCTTCAGTATTTTCTGCGGTTATTTCGGAAGCTGCGTGCTCTGAATATATGATTTCTACCTCAGCGCCATTATTTTGGTTACGTTCAGCGAATGAGTCATCTTTTATCTCTATATTGTGTAAAATATCGCTCTCTACGCATTCATCTTTATTACTTGAAACGTCGCCAACTGGTGTGTGTTCTGTATTTTGTATATTTTCAGAGATTGCGAGTTCATCATTTTTTTCAGGTGACGCATTACTTATGGCACATTCTGAATGCCTTGTCTCTATTCTTACATCTACATTATATACGTGATCGGTGGAGGAGTCTTTTATAATATCTGACATATGATACAAAGTGACACTTTGTATCAATTCCTCCTTAGGAGCATATTCAATTGATACGTCTTCTGTATTTGGCATGCTACCGGAAAATATTGGTTCATCACTTTGTTCAGTGCCAATTATACTTATGGTAGATTTTGATTTTTTAGAATGAATATCTTCGACTTCGACATCATTATTATGTATATCAGAGGATACATGGTCATTTATCTCCAATCTTTTATACGAAACACCTGTCTTTAAATAATCCTCATTACTCATTGGAGCACCTTCAACTGATACATGCTCTTTGTTCTGCTCACAATCAGAGTCTACGAGTTCATCAGTTTGTTCTGTGTCTGCTGTATGTATGGCACATTCTATTGAATGGTTTGCTTCAACATGATTATCATTTTCGCATACAATGGAGGATAAAGGTTGCATAGATTCTTCTTTATTATTTGGTGCCTTGTCTCTTGATATGTGTAGTTGTGTGCTTTGCAAACCATCAGAGGGCTCTGCTCTGTCAATTTTTTCCATGGCTGCTTTACTAGCATAGCATTTTGATGATATCTCTGTTTTTATCATTGTTGTCGATTCTTCTATTATGTCTTTGTTATTTTCAATTTCGTCATCAGTGATGATTATAGCACTCATATTCATAATTGAAGCATTGTGATTCAAACTTACACCATCATTTTTTATTGTTAGTTTTGAAGGGTTGTCAAAATCATCGACATCTACGACACACGCACCATTTTCAGAATCACTACCTTTAATGTCTGCTTTTGATATTGTATAATCAGTGTTTTCATTAATGAATTCTTCAGCAGATGCCTTAGGCTCCAATCGCCTATCACTGCAGTGTTCTGATACCACAAGGCGATCAAAATATTCCAGAACATCTTTTCTAGATTCATCAGATATTTTCTTATTACCACCTGACAGTGAAATTTGTGAATTGTAGTTAATGTTTTTGTTATTATCTGAAGAAGAACAAAAAACTCTGGCATGTGGTATCAAATTTAAAGGAATAATTTCCACAGACTTGATTTCTGATAATAATTTAAATTTTTCTTGGAAGTCTTTGTCCTCTGTCTCCCCTGCAGTTAAAATTACTGAAGAATTTTCCATTTCTATATGGCTTGAATTATTTTCAGATACGCATAAGTTTATATTTAGATTCGATGACACCTTACCTAAAGGTTTCCGATTGAGTATTGATGAAGTCTCAGAGTCTGGATCTGTTTCCTGCACTGAAATGACGCTCGACTTACTGACCAATTGAAAATTTAATTCAGAGGCAACATTGAACACTTTCCCCAATGACTTGAAACAGTTCGTTTGAGAAACATTTTTGCTAGCAATCGAACTAGAATCTGATTTTGGTTTTGCGCCCGATTTATTGAATTCTTTATTCGCAGAAAGCCTTGAAGATATAGATCGCTTCGAACAGTTTTCCGAAAACAATGGCTTAAAAGTGTCACATTTCCCTGATAAATTAGTCACAGATTGACGTTTTGACAGAGAACGTTTGGCGAAGCAGCTTATTTTCTCGTTGTCTTGCATGTGGCATATTTCATTGTACGCCTCTGCAGCATTCAGTTTCTTAATCTGCGCCATGCTACTGACCGACAGCTTTCGAGAACTGTTGGCAGAACCCTGCCGGTTAGATTTTAGCCCTAGACTGCTGTTATCTTTTAAAGATTCTTTGGTGTCCTTCTTGCGCACTGGGGTTTCGTAGCTTGTGTATTTTAATAATTTTTCATCAAGAGAATCTGTATTTTGACTCATCTGAGGAAGGAAGGATTGGAATTGTTAGTAAAGAGAGAGAGAGAGTTAGTGTTAGTAGTATTGTTATTCATTTTTCATTGATATTTTAATATCAATATTACTTACATTGGAATTATCGTAAACTTTTTTGAATATTTTCAGAGGTTCCTGCACGTGTGGGCTGGTTTCTCTATCAGACCTTTTGCATTCCTGAAAATCAAAAACGATTTCTTTTATATGTCCTTACATAATACCTTTATTATATATAAAATTAAATTATCATTGTTGCAGGCAAGATTATCCAGCATAAAATTTCAGTTATAAATATTCTTTACAATTTTCTCAGCAACTTGAAGGCAATTCAAAATTAATAACAATAATGACCTGGTATAAAAATTAATTTCTGTAAATGGAGTCTATTGAAATTACTCACTGCTCTTATCGATGCTATATATTGATTATGTAGATTCTTATGCATAGATATTAATTATGTATCAAATTGTATACCATAGCTTCTTCTGGAGCCACTCTTGCATTTATATTTCTGGCATTCTTCCCGCTGACATTTGACTCCTCCTATCACACAGTAAAATAGTGTAAAGCAGTGATATTGATTGAAATATTAGACAAAGTTTTTACTTTTTCAACCAAAAATCTAGCATGAACTCGTAACTTTGAATGCTTATTATATTTTATAGGTAGCTTTTTTAAGCATCAATTCAATTTTAAAACATCATTCTTCAACTAAGAGATGGGCACTGGCGGATCCAGGAATTGTCCCAGGGGGTGGCCATTTTGAAAATAAACATGATACATTAAAAAAAATATTTATACACCCAGTCCCCTTTTATACGCGATTTTTTTAACGGAACCGCTACTTTTTTTACACGATTTTTTTTTCGAAATTAATGATTACCCTGCGTTTATTGAAGTGATGACGCCAAACAAAATCTTGTGATCTTATTGATGACTCTGACTATTATCATCGATTCTTTTATTTCAATTCAAAAATGCAAACATTAAAAAACATAAAATATTGTTTAATACCAGAGAAAAATTGCAAACATAAAATTAAGTTGAATTTTCGTTTTTTTGACGTTGCAAATAGGCCCAAAAATATTCAGGTCAAATATCCATTTTCCAGAGGATATGTTACAAAGCCAGACCAAACAAATAGTCTTTTCGAACTCATACGATTCCTCAGCCAGGTTTTCATGCGTCGTAATATAAAAACTCCCTTTTAGCGGAGGCAACGCTGATTGTCAAATTTAGTAAAATTCGTAACGAAACCACACAATTACGACATAATTATTAACTAATCACAGTCATGTCGTATATATACAGTTGCGGCAAAAGATCCGCGCACTCTTCATAATTCCATTTCTTTGCAAATATTACCTCGAATTCTTTACTGATTTCCATTTTTTTTTTCATTCGATTATAAAAAAATCAATAACCATATTTTTAAAAACAACCAAGATTTGAAAGCTTCAACAGTACTGAGCCAGACCTAATTATGTATAGCCGCAAGAAAACGTAATCGCTATAAAAGCCCAAATTAAATCAGTTTTCTGGGGAAAATTTACAAGGTAGAAAAGTTTCGCTCAGAGTAGAATGGGTAGAAACTATAGCGTGCGTTTTTTTAAATATTTTGTGAAAATGGCGTTCTGGAGGGCTATGTTTGAACCGGCAGAGAGCGCTTAGCAACCGACCGGGACCTTCGTATAAGGAGTATGGTTTTTAAAAAACGCTTCAAAACTGCTACAGTTTTCCATGCTGAGCTTTAGTCAACTAGTTATTTCACATGATCGATGCAAAATGTCCGTAATAGCCGTAATAGAATCGTGGCACATGGATTTCCCGCTCGGCGCCTAAAAAACAGTTTCCAAAGTAAAAATGTAAAAATGGAGGTAAGAATGGACGATGGTGCACAAAAATTGGACTTTGGATGATTGGAGATGAGTCATATGCTCTGATGATTTCAAGGTTAACTGATGAGGACAAGACGCGGTAAGCAGCCAGGCCATCTTAATGTTGGTGAATGGTGTCAACCGATTGTTCTTCAAAATATGGCTATTAGTTTTTTTCAATAGAAAGAAAAAAAATGGAAATTGGTAAAGAATTCGAAGAAATATTTGCAAATTAATGGAATTGTGAAGGGTGCGCGGATTTCTTTTGCCGCAACTGTAGTGGTTAAGCTAAAGGGTCGGGAAAAGATGAGAACTACAACATATTTATTTAAATAAAAATCATTTGAAAATTAATTTTATAAAATTTTGAATGGAATAAATTCTCCATGGCCCCCATGGCCCCCCCGTGGATCCGCCTATGGAGATGGGGAAAATATTTGACTATTTCATTTGGCTCTATTACAGTTTTTGCAAGCCTATTTCACCCTTTTAAAAATGAAATTCACACATTTTTTAAATCCTATTGAAAAATAAAGAAGCCAAATCAAACAATATGTGCCTTTTATGTTCAAATATTTTTTTTATTTACTTATTTTTCAAAAGGGTGAATTTTATTTGCAAAAGGATTAATTTCATCTGCAAAAATTTGAAATAGATTTGCAAAAGGGTGAAATAGGCTTGCAAAAACTTTAATAGAGCAAGAATTGATTTTGACAACTTTGTAAACCAAACAATATTTTAACCAATGCATGCTGTATATTAGTTTCCTGAAAAGTTTTGACATGCATCAATGGTTTATAATAAAGGTGAAACATTAAGAACTATTTATAAACATATTTCAATTTAATTTTCATGCAAATGTTCATATAGGATTGTTAATAAGAACCAAACGTTCTATTTTTGTGTAAAAGATTTTCAATTGAGCATTTTTTCCAAGCTGCATTCATTCACTAAACATTAATATGTAGTGAATTTTGAAAACGCTTTTTTCTGTGTCATTGTTTATTGGCTAATTATATTTCACATGCAACATTTATAATGTGTTAGTCACTAATCCAAGAATAACCATAGAAAAAATAGCAATATTATCGGACCACATCCTTTGCAAAGTGCTCAAAACAAGCAGAATGATAGCCGGCTTTCTTTATTAAGGTTTTGTTAATTAAGTATTGTCATTTAATAACTGTGAGTAGATTAGTGATTTCTGCCTGTCAGCGATTAATAATTTAATGTTATGAATGATCAAATATTATTCATATTATAATCCCAGCAGTATGTCATATAATTATTATGTTTTCTACAAGCTAAACAACAACTAGATAAAATATTCATAATCTTACCTCTCGACATGAGGGGTGAGCGGATTCATCCGTACAAACATCCAATGAATCGTTGATCATTTTTAAAATACTTTTTTCTAAGTCTCTCTTTTCTTCAACAAAATCTTCTGTGGACAGTTTTCTTTTATCTTTTGATTGGATGATCGTCAATAGACTGCCGGTTAATTCTCTCGTCATTCTCGCGATTGACTCTTGTGATGGTTTATTTGCGTTACTTATACTTCTCTGAAGTGCAATTTTTTTATTTTCTTCATTTTTTAATGGCAGGTGCGGTTTTGGGGTTACTTTTGGTTTACGTTTCGGCAGTTCCGGTTTTTGCCGGTGCTGTCCCGATTGCCCGTCAGTAGACAGTGCCGACTGAGAAGGCGGATTCGTAGTCGAGCTGAGGGTTACATTTGGTGTGCTAGCATTATTTTTGTTTGACAGTCCTCCGTCGATCGAATCGATTGGAGGATCGGTCATGACCGCTTTGTCTGATGTCTCCACGGACACGTTTTTTCCTGTGCAGTTACAGGTTAAGTCCTCGCTCGAAACAGAATCCTCTCGCTGTTTATAAATGCCATTGCACGAGCACATTATTTTATTATTGAAACCCGTTTCAAAAGTTGGCGATTTGTTAAATTGTTGAAGTTCTTCGTGGGCAGACGGAAGATGCTGATATGCGGTTATTTCTCTTTCCAGTTCGTCATACTCATTCGATTTGTTCAAAAGTTCTTTCAGGAGCGATTTGATTTTTTCTTCTGCTTCTTCTCTTTGCTTGGTCAGCTCGTTGGACAATTCTGTCACTTGCTTTTCGAGGGTATCCACCTGATAAATATTTTTTGACATTTCATTCACCGGTTTATAATGAATTTTATCTCAGAAATACACAATTAGAAAGCGTGACGCAGTGTTTTTGGTAAAATCAGATAGCTTGGAAATGACAGGACGGTCGGGCCAGAGACGGTTTGAGATAAAGGAAATGGATAAAATGCTGGGAGATGTTATGTGAGAATTGGGGGGAGAATATCTAAAAATATCTCTAATTATATTTTAACTCCTATTCTCATCCTGCTCAGTTAAATTGTGTTATTGATATAATATATTTTTGATAAAGATACATATTATAATGGAAATAGATTGATTCTTTTCGCAAGCAATATTTTTACCCTTATATAAAATAATATTGATTAATCACAAGCACAATAATTCTGATATCCGCTGGTGTATTGGAGTTAAGACAAATATCGACAAAACTTTTACAAAATGTACAATATTAATAGTAACGTAAATATTATTAATACTTAAACCACAAGCGATTGCATGGAAATAGTTCACACAAAGATACAGAAAAACTATTCGATCGGCAAATCATCAAAATATACTATTTTCATATCTAGAGTTTTCCATATAGAACTTTAAGCTTCTTTTTTTGTGCTAAATTTTGAGACTGTTTGAATAAGCACTCACCTCTTCTTTCAACTCTCCATTGGTAACGTCAAGATCGAGCAAGTCTTTCGAAGACTTTGAAATCTCCCTTCTCATCTGGATCACTCGGGAGCTATGGCTGTTTTCCAAATCCATTTGGATGCTCTTTTGAATCTTCAACTCCACTTGAATATCCTCTGACATCTTTTTATGCACACACAATTCGCTCTATGGACAGGGGAAAGTAGTTTTGATTGAATATTTATTGCTCTAATCTTAAAACATTGGCATCATAAAAAAACTTCTTAGTTTAAACATTTTTACTATTATCCTTATATAACTCTAGTGTACTGACTATTGGCAAAAATATCAAATTTTAATTTATAACTTCTGCTATTGTGATACTTAACATGGCATGTGCTTCACTTTTGGAAACATATTCAGACAACTGAATAATAATTAAATATTTTGAAAATGAAATTCAACAGGTTATGAAAATATGGGCCGTGAACATTTTCATAGTAAATATTTTTACACAATCAAAACGAATTTGAAATAGTAATTTTCTGCTTAGGAATCTACCATTCAATTCACTTCTAATGACTTAGAAGTAAAAATAACATTATTACTATCAACATATAGGAATTGTATTCACCGCATTTAGCAAAAATAACAATTCCAATTATTCTGGAAAGTTAGAGTAACATAGAAACCTATGTTAATTTTGTAGTATCAGTAGTTTTGTCAAAGCAATTTGATAAAGATACTCCAACAAAATTATTTCAGTTTACACACCTTGAGAGACTCTAATGCAAATTTACTCTCTGCCTTGGATTGAGTAAGTTCCATTTTGAGATTCTGCGTTTGTTTAGATAGATCCTCATTTAATGAAAGCAGATTCTGAGATTCATCTTGAAGCCTTCTTATTCCTGTCTCAAGCACCGCCTCGGACTCTTCAAGCTCTCGCACCTATTAAAGATATGTAAATATAAACTTAACAATTCGACTGTTGAATATAAATAAAGCGTGAACTTGAAACAGTGTGCCCAAGCAGTAAAATAAATTTACAAAAATTAGTCTTATCACCTTTTGTTCGAGTGGTTCACAGGTTACCTTCCACCTATTCCTGTCACTCTCGCATCTGTGTATTTTCTCCGTCAGCGATGCTTCATTTTCTTCATATTCTTTGATCTTTTGTTTATATTGCTGTTCCATCTCTGCCCACATTTCATCTCCTTGATTCAACGTGTTTATGTATACCTCTTCTTTTTTCTGCAGCTCTTCAATATGGCATTTTAATTCTTTTTCCCTTGCTTTAAAAGCTTGTAATTTTTTCGTACACTCAGCATCAGATATGCAAACCTTCAAGTGGGAGATGTTTTCATTATAAAAAATAAATTATTATCAATCAAAGAAGATGTGCCATTTTTTGAGAGTGTAATTACGTTACGCATGTTCATTTCACAATTAATATCAATTAACAAATACTAACTTTAGTGTCGCTCTTTTCTCGGTTGCTGGAAGATTTATCTTTTACTGCAGAGAGTTCCTTCTCTAACGCCTTAATTCTGTTGTTAGCCTCCTCTTCCTGTCTCAAGCAAGTTTCTTTGCTTTCAACAATATTCCTTTCCAATTTGGCCATTCGCTTTCGAAGCATGTCCTCTTGTTCTTTGCACCTTTTCTGAATATCTTTTTTTTCACCGTCCAATCTAAAAAAAGTTTTAACGGTCATGTGAAATGCCATCGAAACATGCAATTGCAACAGGAGTTCGTTTAACCCTATTGATTATGATATTATAGAGATCACTAGTATTACAAATACTGATAGGATACGGCAACAGAGAGAGACAAAGAAAGTTTGTATGTGTCATCAATCTGAGTGTGAGCACACACCTGAACTTTTATTTAAATCATTTCTAAAAAAAAAATATGCCAGTTAATTGTTTCAGCTATAAATAATTTGTATAAATAAGCAAACTAAGACTGCTTTCAGGCAACACAATTCCTATAGTGCCATTAGTTGTTTATATGATCAGCTGTTAAATCACATTATCTGGACGAAGAATAAATCTTTATGATAGCATTATATGAATTTATTTCTTCATTCTAAAATGCTTTCTGATAAAAAAAACTTTAATTCCAATGAATGTTTCTTTTACATGTTCACTGCGGTAGTACACAAAGATACAGACCAAGATGGTGAATAATTCAACAATTAATAAGCAAGTCAACTATTAAATGAAACAGAAATTGCAATGGATGAGATAACACGCGTAATACGATATATTTACGCTGTGAATGAATGTGTTTATATAGTAAAAGTATTCTTTGTTTCCTCACAAGCGTAACTGTTTTTCTATGCATATGAGAGGATCGCAACTGTCATCTTTGCAGTAACCAATCATGCGCTGAGATTTTGAATCGGTGGTCGCACTCCTTCCTGATTTTCCAGGGCAGTCTTTGATCGATGTACTTCCAAATCTGGCATTATAAGCTGCCTAGAACAGGTATTAAGAAATGTTTTCATAGGCACACTCATAGTCAACCGACAAGTTATGTTTATTGTATGATAATTACAAATCAGTTACGAACTTTGAAATCAAATTCCGGATACTGAGCTATGAGTTTGTAGATGTTCCAGAATATGAGAGCGGGTACGGTCTTCTCCATTATTTGCAATCTTTCCTTCAGGTCTTTCTCTTGCTCTGCCATGCACATGGATTTGTCCTCATACTCTTGCACCAATTCCCTGTAGCAATCTGACTCATTCTTCGCGCACATCCGCTGCTCATCCATGTCTCTCAATTTCGCTGACAGCAATTCAAATTCTGCCTCCAACCTTATGAAAGATTAATTAACATAATTATTCATGTGAAGTGATGAAATCCTAACCAAATATACAATGAGAAAAAAAAAGATTTTTTTATTTGGTTTTTTTATATAACATGTATTATTATGTTCATTCAAAAGGAAAGTAGTAAAATTTTATACAACTAATTCGCGATATTGAATATAATTTACTAGGAGATAGATATTGAACCAAATTTTAACAATATGATTTTTCATGTGTCTTCATGTAAGTCTTCTATTCAGAATATTAAAAGTTTACTCGTGTGAATAATTATAATAGTCAGTTCAAGTTCATTAATGCACTTGAAATTCCTGAAGATGCCGAAAGTCGAAAGCTGGGTCGTTAGCGACAAAACTCATAGAAAAATACAAAATTCAAGCAATTCAAATTATAATTGAATTAAATTCACATCAATATTGTTGAAATATATTACCAATAATAAACAGTATTAATTATTCCTTACTCTTGACAATGTAATCTGGTATCGTTTTCTTCTTCTTCAATTTCACAGCGTTCCTCTTCTAAAATAATATATTTACTTTGTAATTCGTCCAAATCTGTTTCCAGGATCTAAAAAAAGTTGTAAAACATCATAGATATTGCTGCAACACTGACTATTATTTTCAAATAATTATAATTGAAAAAAAAAATATTTAAAACCTACCTCAACTTTGGATTGTAAATCAATTTCTATTTGAAGCCTCTGTGCCAATTTCTTTTGCTTCACTTCCTCTGAACTTTCATATATAGAAATTTTACTCTCTAATAAAGCATTACGTTTTTCATAAAAGTCTATAAGTTTTCTTTCGTGTTTGCTTTGTTGTTTAGCATCGGTTTGATTGCACTCAATGAAAATATCATTCTCGAGCTGTTTGAGCTTGAAGTTATTGTTTCTTATGGCGCCAGATTTTTCCAACTGCTCTCTTATCTGATTGAGACGTTGGACTTCTGTGGCCAGATCGCTCTGGGGCTCAGTGTATGCGCAATCGCACCAGTCAGTCTGGGTGCTCTTGTTGTCCCAGTCTGTTTCGTCAAATATACCACTCTCTTGGAGTCCGTATAGCAATTTTTTTGATTCTTCTTTGATTAATATGTTTAATAGATCTGGTTCGTTGTTCGAAATAGATTTTGTGACGTCTACAATCTTAAGGGGAGACGTCTGAGAGTATGGCGATATAGTTGCGATAATTTTACTTGTTTTCGTTTGTTCAAAATCGTTTTTAACATTATCGTTGTCAAATGTCTTTTTATTTTTAATCTGTAACAGTTAAAGCACCAATAATATTAAATCAATCAAATTAAAAGAGTTCTTTTTGGGAAGGCACTTTGATACATCCTCAAATTGCCTTCATCTTGGACTTCAAAAGGCGGCCGCGTAAACATTTAATTGTTAAAATTAATCTACATAAAAATTTTGACAAGACATTCAACATAAAACAAAAGCATCTTATAGAAAAAAAATTTTTTTTTGAATAGAATTCAAATATGGAATACGTGCTTCTTTTCAAATACAATTAGGTTGTTCAAGTAAATAAAGTATTGGTAAATCAGTTTTCATTATGTTACCTACCTAATGTATTATTATTTAATTTAATACTAGCAGTCTCATCATAAATTGATAAATTTTGTACATTAGCGATTTAAGATTGTATTTGTCTTCCTTACCATAGAAAAATCTTCATCAGATAGATTGCTGCTCAGAGCTTGCAAATTCCAGAGTAATTGTAAAACTTGCTCTAAACAGTTTCTATCTGTCTCATTGTGAGTCTTCAGAAGCATCCTTTCTAGCCTATCACGGATATCATCGCTCTGCTGACCATTTTCGACGGTATGATCATTAACTTGTAAATGCATTTTTCCAGCATGTGGTGCAGATTCACTCTCTGACAGACCGGTGATAGGGGTGGAAAGGATTCTTCTGTTTTTAAGACTGGGCGAAGTGGGTTGGTGTGTCGGCGACTTGTATCCAGAATCGGAGCGCCGCAGCTGCGGCGACACCGAATTCTTCAAACGGTCTTCCGGTGAAGTACATCCAGAGTCGGAATCTGTCAACTCTTCCAGAGAGTTTCGCTGCAATCATCAAAACGACGAAGCATGAACGGCTAATTGGTATTGAATTATTTCAATTCATTTTTACATTTCACGATTCATTTAAGTACATATGCATGAGGATGCATCTTATGATATGATATTTATATTTTGACCCATAGCACCAAGTGATACTAACACCGTACCAGAGGCAATACTGACACCAGGCAAAGGAAAAGTATTTTTCATAGATTTAAATATTAAAAAATAGTCCAGGCATTTAAAACAAGAAATGTACTCCATCTTCTTTTCAATGAATGCGCAAAAAAATATTTATAATAAATACCTAGTTAATTTACAAATGAAATGTTTTTTGATTGGATGTAAATAATGTTGGCGTACAGTGGAAAAGAGCTATCGAGCCATTTACTATGTATAATGTTTTGATTTGATTAACAGAACATGTCGAAGCTTGTTGTTCACCTCTTTTACAAATAGATTTCATCAATTTATAAGTAATTAATTGATCAATCTATTTTCCAATGAAACGGAAAGTCTAACTAAGCAGTGGATTATACTGAGTTTCATTCATCTGACTGAACAACTCGTGACGCTACGACTGACTAATGGCATGTAAATGGGCCAATAGTGTACTTAAGCAGGTGACAATGTTCACTGAGTTACATTACTTCAAAATCAACTCGTTCAGGGACACCAAGTAGTTAAAAGAATGAACAGTAATGCAAAAAATTCATTGTAAATCCACAATACATTATAATGTTCTTGACTCTAAAAATATGTCTATCTAGTCAAAAATACAAGGAAAGCAGGATTTAATGCTATTGCAATATAAAATACAGAGCGAGGTTGAGGATATGTCATTATGTATGAATTCAATTTATGACAGTAATCTTGTGGCTGTATTGCAATGAATCCAATATTCTTTTACCCTTATAATAAATACCATGCATTGTCATGCTTAAATATATGTACACAATATTCCTAAATATCCTACACACTAAATATTTTTTAGTAGCGAGAGACAAATCACTAATGTATAGAACCAACAGAATGCTTGCTCAATAGATGTTTTCTTTTCAAAGTAATAGTATTATATCAAGTGGAAAATTTTCTTTTAACTGTCAATACCTGAGTCATCCCAAGTCACTTTATTTCCTTGTGACAGCATCAGAGAGAATCAAATTCGTTGAAAAAATCTCATACAATAAATAATTATTATTTTTAATATATAAGATTTAAAATTTTTTTTTTAAAAAAAAAAATATTTGGCATTACAGCTTACGCCAATGCGCCAAATATTCTGAGTTGTGAAAGTCATACGAGATTAACTCGATGGTAAATAATGTATCAGTTGTGCACAAAATCAACGATAAATAACATACACCCAGCCCAAGATCTCTTTTTTTTCAATTGAAAAATCTGACCTTGCCGGGGATTGAGCCCGGGCCCCCCGATCGCTAGGACAAAGCTCTTGCCACTAGACCACAGGGACCGACGACCGGATTATGAACAATTGAACATGCTTGTGAAGAGCAAACTATTCACCACAATGATAGAGTTATATCAATAAATGGCAGTTTCATTTTGAAGTATATAACTTTCAGAAAATGCTGGTTTTGTTGGGATTTGAACCCATACATTTTGTATTACGATGTTTTACAAAATTAATATATGACAGATTTTCAATTTAAGTGCATGCATTAAATAAATAAAAAATTAAATGTGATATTCACTTACCATTAATTGGAACAGTATAGTAAATAAAACCATGCTTTAAGCTCTAGCAAATTCCTTTCAATAATCTGATAACTTTACTATTTACCCTCATCCCATATTTTTTGACTGTCTCAGTATCTTGAAAGACTTATGTTCTTTTCTCCCTCCACCTCAATTCATGTCTAAGTATATTTCTCAAAATTATTGAAAGGAAAACAAGCAATACAGTGTGCAAAGGGGGCATATTTTATGAAAGCGTGTGCACACAATATAATATCATCTCAAAAACCAATTTATGATAAATCACTATAAAATTATTTGAAATAACAGAAAATCAGTAAATAAATTTTTACTGTTGAGTAATCCAGACTTAAAAACTTGAATTCAATTAATAGTATAAAAATATCATTACAAAACTTTTATTTAAATAAAAAAAGTGACAATATTCCATGGTAAGTAGAATTGGATCGATTGAATATATTAAACTGTATTCTCAATCAAGTCTACAAATATTGAATCAACCGTATCATTTACAGTCTTAATACTACAGAAAGGTTTAAAATGTAATTGAACACAGTAAACATTGATTGAATTTTTGCAAGAATTAACAACCATTAATGAAGAATTGTGTTGACACAAAGCATTTAATTGAAGAAAATTTAAACTTGGTTTTAGAGACTTTATTATTTCACAGCAAAAGGGGTTGTACAATCATTTACACCATGCAAAATTCCAATTCATTGCCGCAGAACGGCTTTTATTAAACATGAATATTTTTAATAGTACAATGGTCCCACAAAACCTATGGTAATGTATGAAATTAAATATTACAACTCTTTATAATTTTCAAATCAATTAGTAAGATCCTACACATAGAAAAGTTTCCTGCTATAAATATTTATTATCAAAACAATAGATGTTAATCACTATCCACTAATTAAACATGCATTAGTAGAATGATTATTCACTGATAATAATTTGTTGTGATAGATTTAATATTTTTTTCTTTACATCTATTTTTAATTATTTTTATGCATATTTCAATATATTATTAATATTTCATTAATGTTTTTATTAAATTAAAAAGCTAATTAAAAATTACTGGAAAATATTAAATTTACTAAACTTAACATGGTTATGAGAAACAAACGTGAATGAATGTTGGACAAACCACTTTTTGCTCAAATCCGTCTTTAAAAGAGTTCTAGAATAATTTTAACGTATGAATAAAAATCTTCACAACTCAGTCACTATAAGGCACTTCATCGCGATGTTTACCTTTTCACTCGTGTCTTCGAGCTCCAAACACCGGAATTCCAGTAGGTCAGCTTGCTCTCGGAGGTCTTGAAGCTGCTCTTCTAATTGAGTCGCTCGGAGTTGAGCAGTCCGCTGACCAACCGACGACTGAAATAAACAATTTGGTTATTCCTGACACCCATATGGATAGGTAAACCATTGAATGATTTTTATCTATTTACATTTATAATACAAACTGAAATATGACAAAAAAACTGGCAGAATACATTTAACATGAATTTGAGGAAATTATGTTTCAATCAAAAATTGATTTATATGCAATTACTTTACTTCAAAAAAGTTAATCAAATAATACCAAAGCTTTTGGCTTTGTTTACAAAATATCATATATTTATTGATCATATTGAATGTTTACTTCGAGAGCTTCATAAATAGAGGACTTACTAAATTTAGAGCCTTTTCTAGCTCTTGTATTTGTCTCCTTTGGACCTCTAAAAGGCTTTCATCCACTTCTTTTCTCGATGCTTCTTGTGAATGAAACTGAAACAAAAAATAGACCATAATTATCAAGGTATTATTATTGAACTGTTTTTTTTCTTCTTTTTAGTGTTTAAATACATTGAATATTATATGAGAGGAGCACTTGAATAGTGCAACCCGGTTCAAACAAAGTCTGGATAATGTTTCTTAAATTAAAAGATTATTTATTACAATGTTTACTGTAACAATCTCATCGACTATTTCTTTATTCAACAGAATAATGGATTTGGAAAATATGTATCTTCTTCTTTTTCTTTGAACATATTTGCAGCATATGTGGTGCATATGGCCTCCATGATTCCCTGTCACCCACCAGCTACTTTGCTTCCTCCCATGACATGCCAGCATCCCTCAGCTCTGTAGAGAACAATTTATGAATAGTATTCAAAGTTCGTCTGAAGAAGAGCAAGGCAGGGTTGAGGCTCTCTGGAGGCATCCAGTACTATGAAGTTCCTCACGAAATCAAACCACCTCACCCCCAATAGACGGCGCAGGCATCTATTATCGAAGCTCAGTGTATGGTTTTTTTCTGAGTTTCGTCAGGTGTCATGATTCGCTACCGCTACAGCAGCACTGGTAGAATGCACGCATTGAATGAATATAACTATAATGTATACTAACCCATAAATCAGGTGATGGTTGGGGCGAGAGAGAATTCGGAGCGGATGATACAGCAGAGTCAAAATCTGAAGTTGTGTCCTGAAAAAAAAACAATAAGAAAACTTTACTTGTTGATAATAAATGTCTTTTTCTTGATATTTTGTGATACACGGGGTTGAGTTATGGTCCAGATTCTGGAGATGGGAGAGGTCGACTGATTATTCCTCGTAATTAGTTTGTATAGGTATGAATGTTATAATTATCTATTGATCTAAACTAAACACATGTAAATCAATATGTCTCAGCAGATCAGCTCAGTCAATAGCAGATTATAAAGGGTTGGAATAATTTACTAATTGCCAGGACCAACTTAATATTTATCTTTTGTAGAATATCAATTGAAAAAATAATACCTAATTTAAAAGATATTTATGGTTAAAAAAAAACAATATTTACCTTCAACAAGTTTTCTCGGCTTGCTCGGCGAGATATTGGCTGTCTTTTTGGCTGAAATTAAAAATAAATAAAACATGAATAACTAGAAAGCTTTTTGATATTATTTGACTCATTTCATGTTAGATCAGTTCTATTAATATGAACTCGCAATAAAATATTGTAACCAACCCAAATAAAAATATTCCCAGTCGACATTTTTTGCAGTGTAGAGAAATACCTAATAAATTACGGTTCTAAATACCATGTCTTATAATTTTTGTACTAATAAAACTGTTCAAGTATACATATTATCAATATTTGTTTTATCAGATTATAGGCTATAAGTCAGTTGTATAGTGGTGCCACACTGGGAATTGAATAAAAGTAGAATGATAGATCAGCGGATTGATAGTAAAAATTGTCGATATAAATCATTAATATAAGTTTAAACTTGTTTTCTTAATCTAATATTTATGTTTACCTTTAATAGCGGTTTCATAGGAAAGTTGTTTATGGATATCCAATTTTGTTTTCACCGAAAAGCTTCCTAACGAATTATTACGCCGCGGCATCGTTCTTACAACACTGACATAAAAAAAGAATGCATTTTTGACAGCTGAATCTGAGTCTTATGAAAAAGAAAACTTTTTATTAAATTTAATGCGCAGTCGATGAAACGCGTCGGTATAAGTGTTTATTTTATTATTTGGAATAAAGTCAGAGCTGAACTTAAATACGGAATAATGATCAAAATAATATTTTACGTAATAAAAAATTAGGCAGACTTTTCTCATGAAACTTTTCATAATAAAAATGAATATGGCGCCCTTTTGACGAAGTATGGTTACCGTCACGTTTAATAATATAATATAATTAAATGATTGAATTGGTATTAAGTTGAAGGCACTCCATTTGTATAAGGCGTATAAAAA
Source organism: Himalopsyche kuldschensis (assembly GCA_028554975.1). Classification (NCBI taxonomy): domain Eukaryota; kingdom Metazoa; phylum Arthropoda; class Insecta; order Trichoptera; family Rhyacophilidae; genus Himalopsyche; species Himalopsyche kuldschensis. Next base: position 17,478,818 of record JAHFWI010000010.1, on the reverse strand, counting down.
ATAGCAAATATATTCTACTTAGGTATTTCGACATCACACCATCTTAGGTCGTTACTTACTTAGTTCATTTTTTTTATATATTTGTCATTTCAACTGAGTCCAATGCGCCAAATATTTTCAAAATCGAAAATCATGTGAGATAAACTAAAGATTTTTATAGGTCACTCGTGAACAACTTGAAATATTCATAAAATCTAAATATTATATTCACTTTGCCGGGACCAACTTAATGGCTAAGGCAAAGGTTTTACCACCAGATCACAGGCTGACTTATTTTTTATCGTACTGTCCATATTTATTCTTAAAACAAAGATGGTTTGATTAATTTTGAAATAAATTCTTTTTTACTTTACTTAAAATCGTAGTGATTTTTTATTTAAAAAATATATCATATCTGCAGTGCATCACATATCTTATATTATCAAGAATAATATTATCGAAAGTGGGAGATACTCAATTTGATAAAAAAAATCATGAATTACGCTCAATGTGGACCCATTTCAATTTTCGAATGATTCCAATCAGTGATTGACCGCGCAACCTTGTAAGAATACGCAAACCCGGCTTCAGCGACCTACGGTATCATTTACGAATCAATATTTTTTTAAAGTTTGTTGCTTTCATTATAATAATTTTACCACTCTACATTTGCTTAATGCGGCTCTGTCGCGCATAAAGAAAGTTGAGCTATAAAAATCTTGTCATGATAAGACGTGGTCAAAGGAAAACATTATGGTACCTTCGATTTTTTATTGAATATTTTAATAAACTTATCTAGCCGCAGAAGTAATAATATTATGTTAATTTGATATAAGAGGATCAGACCTCCCACTGCAAGATTTTTTTGTGTTGAAATAGGTACAGGGGATTATGTATGCATAAGAAAATAGTAGAAAATCGTATATTATTAAATTTGCGTTGAAGTCGGAGTTGCAGTGCAAGGTATTGTTGGAATTGGAGCCGTTATAATTACAGCTCAAAAGACCAGTACGGTGCAGCGACGTTTGCGGGCAATACTAATAATTTTAACATTTATTTAATAAAAAAAATAATCAAATACACAGAATACACATTGAAGAAAAAAAATATTTCAAAAGTATTAGAGACTCTTTCTAAGAATTCTAAATTACTAATATAATTATAAATAGGAAATATGGTTTCAAATCAACGATTTTTTTTGAGGAATTTTAAATTAATAAGGAATGGGTATGTAAACTCACAAGAAGAGGATCACCAGTGTTTTAATTATGTAAATAGCATCATTTTTTTCACATGCTCCTCTAGTTTCTTAGCAACATGCTCATTTTACCGATCTTGGTTTTGTTTCATGCAGTGGGATTAAAATTAATTTCAATTCATCAATTAGATAGACTAGAATCATCTAATCAGTGTCGAGCGATATTTCCGTTTTATCTTCCCTTCCACTTCCACTGCAAGTGATCAACAGATGTAACGAATTTATTATTTGGAACAGTGCTTCAAATTCTGGGTCCGTTGAAGGGCAGAGAGCCTTTCAAGAGGGGCGCAAACTAAAAATCATTTTTTGAGGAGACATAAAAGCCATGGAGACTCGCCCAAGGCTCCTTTAGCACGGTAAGTCGTCATATACTAATACATTTAAAGTGCTATTTTTCATCTAACTGAATATTCCTTTACATTTTGTAGATAAAGATAGACCGAATCTTGAAGTTCATCGAATTGTATACAGTCAATCTTATTGTTAGTGGGTGAGTGATGCGGAATAAGTGAATAATTTTCGTCAAGAAATTCGATCTCAATAACCTCGCTATTCTGATGAGGTATAATCACAATAAATAACGTAAACTTTCAATGAATTACTTATGTATGATCACATGAAATATATTTTGTAATATTAATTTATTATACACTTTAATTTTGAAGAAATATGGTGAGGGAGGTACAGAAAAATATTAAACTCAAAAGGGGGTCAAAAACTTTTGAATATCAGACACGCTTAAGGCACGATGTATGTTAACGGGCTGTGATGAAATAGACGAAGTAATTTAAGGAGATATCGACAAGTATTTTGCAAAAAAATTATCCGAATCCAGTTTATAAATCAACATAGATATTACCAGAGAGACGATGGTATGGCAACACAAATCAGAGAAAATAATTTTCCCGTATGTTTTATTACTAAATTTGATTGTGTATGGCAAGAAAAAAATATCGTATCCATGAAAACACATATGTGTGAGTTTTGCATTGTAAGATCAATAAACTAGTATTATATATGCAAATAATTTTTAACTGGAAACAATGCCCTAGCCGACAATGTCGGATTATAAGCCATCGTTCAGAATAATTTTAAATAACGCGGCATAGGAAGTCTTACAACTTCTTGATGCGTTCTGTATTTAATCCTTTTTACCATAGATATTGTAAAATCGTTCATATAAATGTCAAAAGACGAGTGGCAGGGAGTCTTTTAGCCACTCCAGTGCCGATAATTTAAAAAAAAACATAAATCATCCATATCTCACCTCGAGTTAATTTAACGGTTGGTTCCAGGCGAAAAATACACATTGTCAACACACAACATATGTTGTTGTATCCTGAGTTTGTAACCTATATTGAATATATATTTTAATAACCTTTCTGCTTCAACTTCATTACGGTCAATTATTTACGCGCCAAATTTCCACTATTTTTGACAGCACTTGGCACGCCCAGTGGACACCGCTTGCAGACATCTATTTTTCTAATTCATCGAGCATAATTCTGTGACATTTAAATTTATTCCGGTGAAGCATGGATCGGACAAAACGTTCGTGAACCAATATTAGCTGAAAATATTACGTGTTTCGCCATATGATACCTCAAAGTTGCTCACGGGCCTGTGCATGTGAGGCACTAAACTGGTTAATGACGAAAAGCCGCATTAAGTTTAACGTGTGGGGAAATGCACGTAAATTTTAGAGTAAAGCTGTATTTTAAATAAATTAGCATGTACGATATAAAAAAAGATATTTTTATAATGCAAATTAATTTTAAATATATTTGACTACACTGTTTTTGAGTTTGACATCCAGGGCACCTATTGTTGATGTGCTGATCATCAAATTTATGATCAGATATTTTTTTAATGTTAACACACATCGCATACTTGCTGCATATTTTGTAATAATGTGTTTTTTAATACTGCTAACGAACACATTTATGTATTGTCATATCTGTCGTGTTATTTGAGAAACAACATTATTTATTATATATTTAAATAAGACGTATGTTTAGATTCAAAAAGCCAGTGAATAAATTTGTAAAGAAAATTATTTGGATGTTCACAATAGCAATGAAATGATTTCACTTGGGATTTATCTCATTTATTTGAATGATTCGCTTAAAAACCCATTCAATTTTATCTTTAGATAAATTGGATAAGACATGAATGTTTGAGCAACGATTTTTTAACGTCATTTCAATGATGGTTCGTTGAAAGCTTTAGTTACAAGTTACAAGGCATTTGTGTCCACAGGTGATATATTGAAAATATTTAAGTAGTATGCTTCATAATGTAACACCCATTGTGCTCAAATCAAGTCCATTAATCAATGTTGCATAACCACAATGCTTTCGGCGTTCATCTGATTTCAATTTTTATTTGATCACGACTTTATATCGACGCAGCTCAAAGAGAACGTACAGTCAGAATCATACAAATCGATGTTTTTGCCACACGCATAAATGGTGTGGATCCTCGCCCAGCATGCAACATAACATTCAGTATTTCTAAAATTTATTTACTTGCCCGTTAGATGCTCAATCTGGTTTTATCTTCGTGCATCAAATACAGAGATGGTTTTTAATCAACTTGTTCACGTTCACAAATTTTAAACATATCACATTTTTGTCACTAACGTTGTATGCCAAACAAAAGACAGGGCTCTGTAGTCAGTTGTGAAGTTATGCTATTTTGGATGGAGTCGGAATCGTCAAAAATAGGCCGAATACGAAACCATTTTGTAAATGATTTTCTTTCATAATTATCTTAATAAAGATAAACGTCTAAATTTGTGAAATTTTATTCTCGTCTATTGTAAAGCTGCATTGTTTTATTAATTTAAATGGCTTTCATTGACCATAACTAGAAGGCGTAGCAAGTGTGAAGCGATCATATAATTTGAACAGAATATACTACATGCCAATAATTACTAAGCACATTTGGATCGCTAGTATTATAGTTTCACTCCGACGATTCTTCAAAGGTAGCAACGTGAACACACAGGCATTAAACACCTGTACCACACCATGCTCTTTATCTAAGAAACTTTGCATATATTATAATAATGAACGAGTTGTGTAACGCACCCAACGAATCGGCTTAAGAATTTTTAATGACTTCAAGTCCTTGATAATCCGGCATGGTTTTGTGGCCTTTTACTGTTTTTTTTTAGTTTTGTGGCACTAGTGGTCCATATACAATGTTAATCATTGGGTACCAATATCATATACGAGTCGATTGAGATAAAATTTGAATATATACATCGAATAAAATTCGTTCTATTATTGTGAATATTTCATGCCGCACTAGCTATTTTATTTTATATTTATACTCGGTTCACGCTTCGTGAACTAATTGGTCGCGATGTTCTCGATCATGTTTGGCTTACTGTAAGCTGGGGACGTACGGCTTACTTAGGCCGCTAAATTTAATCGCCAGTTCGATGTAAATATTTCACAAACATTTAACTAAAAATATATCATGATTTCATATGATAGTTGCAACACCACGATCCTCCAATATATTATTTAAATTTCAACACACTACTGTGCAGCTGCTAGCGGGTGCCCTTATGTGATATTATTAGTGCCGACTGTACGTATTTTAAACACAATGATTTATCATTTATTAATAAAATAATAATAGAATCATTGTGTCATGGCCACATAAAATTAAGAGTTTTCAATTTGCTATTATCTAATACCGGGTCAATTAATGAAAAAAAAGCCGGTAATAATAAGGATCGACGAACCAAAATTTTTGCAATGAATAGATAGACACGACAAATATATTAAATACGTTTTTTATAATAAATAATGAAGTATGCAAGTAGCAAATGAATTTATTATACTTGATTTGGCGATTTATTTTGTTGGGAAATCAGCTTTATTAAATAGTATTATATTTTAATTAATATCACAGTTTGCAACTTACTATTTTTGAATAGCGGGACTGGTATTTCATGGTTGTAACGAACTTATTACAAATAAATTGAAACCATTCATTAAAAATACTAAGAGAAGCCCATAAGTTGAAATCGCGTGTTTGTCTTTGTACAAACTGAAATGAAATTCATTTGACAGGCAGGTAGTAAATAAGCTTCAAGATATTTAAAGCAATAGACTACACTCCGAAATATCTTATGATAATGTGAGCTGATATTTTTGGTATGCCTGTCTATTTTTTATTAACTGTACAGTTGGCACTGGCTCTCTTGCGGCAGTAAATGTAATTAGATAATTCGAAAAATGATTTTTGTATTAATCTCTAATAATAACCTCTCTTCGAAGAAACGGTAGCTCAATGATTTAAAAGTGACACATTCTATACTTCTGAAGGCATTATATTAGATCGTGCCAATCTTCATTTAAATTGTATACACAAAGTTAATTTGATGTGCACCCAGAGACTTTCAGAGGCAATGCTAGTCCCGGGGTAATTCAAAATAACAAGAAAAAATATTGCCGATTTTATTTGAAAAAAGCCATGGAAGTTCAGATTGTCAATTTTCATTTTTAGAGCAGATTGAGCTGATTTTATAATTTTCCTTCACAAAGAAGCTTCAATATTTTTATCATTAAACAATATTTGACAAAATTGTTGTCAAACAACTTTTCTTCTCTGTTTTAAAACAATCAAAAAATTGCACACAGTTTATTATATCACCAATGTACAGAATCGATAAAATATTATCTAGATTCCGAATATCTTTTAGTGTCGGCCATTACTGCGTATTTTTATTACTTTTCAATTGGCAAATTTGTTATCTGTGTTGCAACACTTTTAAATGCAACTTTCTTCTTTTATAGTGGAATTTATTCGGGACCGTCTCTTAATAAATTATGTTGCTAAATAATAGATAACTTGCGAGTGCCATTTGTAATATTGATTACACAAACAATCCGAGAGGTTTTATTTTACGAATGCATGGATTTTATTCTCAACCGACCATTATGCAGTAAATCACTTGGCAATTAAATACGAAACAAGTATTCACGGCAATAACTCAATTGGACTAGCATCTTAGCAACTACCAACAGAATAATGGTGTCAACTTGTTTTCATACTCTGTAATTCTTCGAATCAATATTGTGAAATATGGTTATTTGTATAAATTTTAAATCGTATTTCAATTCATAAGAGTTTACAACAAATATTGCTAGTTTGCAAGACATTTAATTTTGGATGAAATTGGCGCTAATAAACTTAGGAAAGAACGCCGTGTTTGTTTTATCACAAAGACCAAAAATATTTGAATAAAACTAACAGTTATTTATTTGAAATACGCCGATTACTGGATAACAGTGTAAATGTTTCAATTCTGTTTCAGCCACAACTGAGATAAATAAATATTATGCATGATTTGTCGCGAGGTCTTATCTTTTGTTAATAATATGAAGTTCATTTCTTCTGTACAATTTGTGTTTTGTAAGTTATCACTCCATCACAGTAAAACACTGATTGCTTGACGACCCTCGATTGGTTGAAAAATGAAATAATTCAATGGAAAACGGGAAAAATACGACCCCTCGCACCACAAAAAAGTTTTTCTTCTTTCTATGTACGCGGTATTACAAAAATTGACATATAAAGTGCAGCATAGGATGACCTCATGAACTTGTTTCACCATGGATTGCTCACCTCTGCAGCAATCGTTTTCTTCTGTTGGAAACGATATAACGGCAATGCAACTTAATCCATTATTTAATTAATATTAATATGGTTTGTCTCGTATCAACGTAGATTTTCCTCATCTATTGTTTTACAATCGTAATTTTTTTTTTAAATTTTAGGGCGGTATATCATGTAACTGGTTTTTAAAAAAGATAAATGGTTCTACTCAGCGCGAGCCACTCGCAGTTATTTATTTGCGCGTTTAACAAGTAAACCTCCTACATTATTTCAAAGCGGCCGTCCTCGCTCTGATAAATTTATCTTCATTATAGTATTCTCACTTTCGTTGCAAATTAGAGCGAACACCTAACGTATAAAGACGTACTTATTCACTATAATTATATTACTATTAAAGCGGCTTGTTTCGAATACTGTTATACAACTAACACCTTTTAATGTCCTATAACTTCCACAGCACACGAATTTATGTGCTCTACAGAGCGTTTTATTTAAACTTCAGGAGGTTTTAAAGGTCCTATAATCGAGTGGTTAACGCAATTGGGCGTTCAAATTGTTCTCATTTACGGTGCTCACGGCCTTGAAACATGTCATAAAGTGACATTTCAATCGATTTGCGCAATTTCGAATCATTGATGTTTATATTTACTACCAACCGTACGATCCTAAATAGGGAAGTATGGAAACTATTTGTTCAAGTATAATTAATAATGATTCATTAGATATTATAATTTGTTTTTGGTATAATGCTTACCTACATATAATTTTCTTTATATACCCACCACTTAATACCACTTTTTGAAAGCTCATTATGTGAAGCGAATGATTTATTATTTCAATCAGTAGCAGCTGGTATTAATTATTAATTGCAGAGAATGTCTATCTACCTTTGACATTATAGCACTATTCGTGAGATAATGATTTACGGTGTGGTATGGTGTCACTTTCACTGTCATGAAACAAGTGCGAAATATTGGCGTCAATCTCCCGTGATTGAAATCACACCATGTTTCGGAAATAAACAAAGAAGTACTTTAAATACCCGTCATATCTTGTACTAAATTTAATAGAAAAAAACGTTTATTTAACAAAAGCATCTTCAACCAGACTGTGTAGTTTGAATCGTATAATCTACAAACATAATAATTATATGTAGACTTTCAGGGCTTCGTTTTACGGAAATCCTTTATCTAGGAATTAAAAATTTTCAATTTTTCTCTTTTAGATTATAATATATTTATCTCAGCGGAATTGCAATATTTTCAACATTACTATGTGAAAACTTCGTTGAGTGCGTTGATTGAGCAAAGATTTCTTTTGCATTTCAAATTAATCAGTTCTTTCCATTATTTAGTAATGTAAAAAATAATTATTAATAAACAACAAAATAATATTTGAAATGCTAATTAATTAGCCAAGCGATTCGTTTCCCATATATTTTTTTGTAAGTGGCAGCACTTCATCGGTGATTAACTCTCAAACTATACAGCCAATGCTTATTGTTTATCATGATCATATTGAAATTGTGAGATATAAGTATAGTATGTAATAACAAAATAATAATTGTTATACTTTGTATGTATGCTTTATTTTCACCAGGCGAATAAATACTGTACTAATGTAAGTGACATCAAAAGTTGAATGTCTTTAATTATACGTAGAACAATGTGTTTAAACATGTTTCATAGATGTTTTCATAATTATATAGAAAATTGTGTAGGCATAAACAATTTTATATACGATTGTAAAATGTTAGTAAGTTCAATCCTGGATTGCATAACGGAAGCATTTTGTAGTCCCCTCGACCTGGATAACGTGGTCTTGCCATTAAAAAGAGAAATTTTTGAACAATACGATGTAACATGACTGGTCACCCTGTCCCTTTCATTACAAGAGCTCACATGTCGCGGAAGGAGTTAAATTCCATATCTTGTTAAGGAAACTTAAGCGCATTGAATGGCGAGCGGAATATTTAACAAGTGGCGGCAAATAATCTTCTTTGAAGTGATTTACTTCCATGTATCAAATTACGCGGACATTGACTTTCCGCCAAACGTCATAATCACTGCAACTCAGTGCCATTTGTGAATTGAACACGCAAGATATAGTGAAGGACAGTCAGATTATCGGTTAATTGTACATATTTTGTAAGAATTGTTCTAACTTGATTTTTTGATCTCCGTTTTGTTGCATAGTAATTGTTAATTTTAAGTTAAAAAGTATGTGGTAAGTTTTAATATGAAGATAAGCTGCATACCAACCAAAAGATGCTTCATTATTCTAGTTTGAAACTTTAAATCTTTTCTTCATGTTCTTTTGTAAAATAGTATTAGCTAGCGAGAATCTCAACGTCACAAAACCCTTTTCTAGTTAGTCAACCTCTATACGTCTTGCCTTAATATAATTTTCGGTTTAGTACAGGGGTTAGTTGGAGCGAATGAAGAAAAACATCGATTATAAATCAATGTGTAAAAGAAAAGTGATTTGGTACAGCTTCCACGTTCATTTTCGTGAATGCATATAAATCTCATAATAATATGCACATGTCAAACTGCTTTTCGGCGTCCAATTTCCGGTTTAATAAAACTTGAATTTCAACATTTTACAACACATTAATAATCAATAACCGACGTTCAGTTTGTAAAACTTAATTAAAAGAAGATGTTTTCTATTCATAAATAAATTTCAGCAACATATTATCCATCGATATAGCCGATAGCCATATATTTAAAAAAATATGTTTCGTAACGTTGAAAAGTTTTTGACAGTTTAGTAAGCCTTAACATAGTAATAAATTTGAACGCATACAATTTTTACTTTCACTGTCTTAAAATCTTGTTGTTTTTATAATTGATTGTATATTTGCCGGTGACTTTAATGTAGTCTTATAAAATTAATGTTTTCCTTTAAGCCAAGTGTAGCTAAAATCATTTTGCTACTTTCACAATATAAAATATACAAAATTAACAAAAATCAATTGATTTATACGTTATATCACAAAAATACTTAGTATTTATAAAAAATATGTCAGACTCAATTATTTTTGTAAAACAGTATTCGTAATATATACCACGTGAGAAACAAACCTTTTGAGTTTTTGTACCTATGATAATTCACAATTAATTAAATTAAATTCGCTTTTTTTTAATGTGATATTTTCATTTCCTCCAAATCACCCCCTATCTGATATTAAAAACGACAATTTGAGGAAGTGACAAACTTAGAGCTCGTATTTTCATAACTCCAAAATTCTGTGTACTTTCTAGGTATAAAAATACGTGCTTATCGACTGACTTACAACCAGTCCTCGTTAAAAAACCAATGTTTCAAATCGGTAATATATTCTACCAAGGTTTATTTACCAATGCCGTTCAACTATAAAGAGTGATAATACTCGAACGCTGACATTCAGTCTTTAAACGAATTTTGATTTTGTATCCAAACGTTTGTTCGTGATTCTTTTTTTAATTTGTCAAGAAATTATCTGATTAGTATCAAAGTAAACATGATCTCATTTTTTACGCAAATATAATCTAATTATACCAAGACCTTTTTACTGAAAAAGTTTCTCTTTTCTATTAAAAAATAAATAATTACCCGCGAGTTTCTCAAACTCCTTATTATATCATCCCTCCGTTGCAGCTCATTTTCCAAACGAGAGATCTGGTCTTCCATAGCCAGGAGCTGCTCGGCTACTGCCATCTGTAAGAAGAGAATACAATAATAATTATTTGAATTGAAACCATAAACATGAAATATAAATTTATTACCATAGACATTTTAATATTATGACGTAAGAACTGATATAATATGGAACAATAATGTCATTTGAATTGAAAGCATAGACAAGATTTACGTAGAAATTTAATGTTCTACCAAAACATCGGTGTTCATGAACACGGATTATTTTTAACATGCAACAATGTTTTTAATACAATTAATGATCAAACATTCAAATAAGCATGTAATTTAATTTTATAACTGAGATAAATTGTCATGCTATTGAGTTGATGGAAAATTAAAATAAAAAGAGTTTCGTTACCTAGAAAATTGCTAGTGACGTCAACACCGTGTTAAAATATTATTTTTTAGGAGCGTTAGAATAATATTAATCAACGGCCAACCCTTTATAACGTAGGGTTGGTCGCACGTTTTCATGAAAATTACCACTTATCTGCTGTTGCCATTACAAAAAATGATCCTTGAACTGTTTCATATTATTATTTTTTGTCGCTTGCATGTTTTTTTCAATTTAAATAAAAACTACACGCACAGCTATAATCACGCATTTAAAATAAATGTTTTTTCATACAAATTCAAATGCGATTAAAAATATTTGTCGCAGTTGAAGGCTTGTTTAAACATGCGACGTTTTATATGCTTCTAATTACCGCCAAGCCAAAATGTCAAATCTACAATAATTTCATTTCAACAATTTTGGAAATATGATTTATAAAAATCAAGATATCTGGATTTTATTGGGAATCCATAATGTTTAATATACATATTATTCGATTACGTATTCGGTATCCAGCCTTTCTTAATTGTGACAATTAAAACGATTTGAAAATTTGGTCGGAGTCGGTTTTTTAGCGACTTCACGGCCCATAATATATGCCACATTGAAGAGTTTTCTTTATTTCATGTAATGACAGTGAAAGTGTTTAAATATAAAATTATAATTACAATAGACCACACGTAGAGATGATGAGATTATAAGGTTATTTATAATATCTAGGTACTAATTATGGTGATTTAATACCTTTTCACACTCAGTGACAGCTTGGATATTTTATGGCATACGTTTGTTCATTAATTTGTAAACACTTTCTAAATTATCTTACATTGATATATATTTATAATGAAGACGATGGACTTCGTACAGCCATTTTTTTACATTTAATGCATTCTTTAAATTAATTATTTTATCATAACTGATTATATGGTTTTATCGCATGCCACAAGTGGCTGACTTCACTATCGACAAGCAATGCTTTGCAACCTTTTATCTGCCATGGCACAAGAAAGTTTTTACCAGATTTCCGCAATATACACCACACAAAAAGATCGCAGTCAGAAGTTAAATGAAGTGTCTTTCATTTCATAAATATGAATTGAAAAAGATTTTTTATGCGTTTAGTTTTTTTATGTGGTATAACTGACAAATTATATCTTTTGCGTTGGTAATGCTTTGCGGGAAAGCAAAGAATTGATTGCTAACGCAACCTTCTAGCAAAGAATCTATGTGGTCGCATTAGAGCCGCTTTTGAAGTTATTTTGGAACTGGAAAAGTCAAAATAAACTATTCATATTGAAGCTTTCCTGATCAGTATTCGTGTGTACTTTTTTGTATCTTAGCTGTTTTTTCCATTCAAAGCTTTCAAGTTAACAGAACTTTTAATAATACAGTAAATAAGTCTTTTTTGTGTTCAAGCCTTTAAATAGTGTTAAGTGTCATTTATTCCATTGATTAAGTAAACTATTTTATTAGATTATAATTATACCTACTATTTAACGAACTTATGACTTTTAGTGACATCCCTTCACCTGCGTCATATCGTCCTCTATGATCTATGTCAAGGATTCACTGTATAATATATACTGTCAACCAAACGATCGCGAAAAAAAAACCATTTAGGAATAATCTTAAATGTTCGAAAGTGAACTATCTATGTATATCTAGATAATTAAATTACTTTGGTTGTTTGGATTAATAATATAACGTATTCTTCGTCGCATTGTTTCTGAAAACAGATGTGCGTGATTTCATTGAAGTGTAGACATATACTTTTAATTAGTGGAAGTAAATATTGTTAACATATTTCTTTGACACTTCGTGCACGGGTTTTTTGTTTGTTATATTTATTCACTTCATGTTGACTAATTTATTCGGATATTATTGGATTAAATCGATTGATATGAGAAATAATAGTGTAAAAGTTATTTACACAATTGTATTACTTTTTAACAATATAAATATGAGAGATATCTTCTTATATATAAAACCGAAACGGGGGATGTATGTCTGTCTGTAATTCCCTTTTGCATTATTGTTGCAAGTTCAAACAAACGAATTGATTTCGCTCGCGAAAGTTTCGACGGTAAATTTGTTTCGTTATCAATGTGTGTGTAGAGACTCCAATTACTCGAGTATCGAGTAGTACATATATAAAACTGAAACGGCGTATGTACATATGTCTGTGGGTCTGTATTTCCCTTTTGCATTGTTGGTCATTAAGTTGCCATAAAAACGAATATGAAAGAAAATATGTTTGATTTTTTATCGGCGAAGACATTTAGTCAAAATGTAATAAATTAGTCTTCTACTGAACTTTTCCCGGCTTTTATTAATATAATAATGTTTTTATTTACGTGACGGTATTATTTGACATTTCTTTGACAGCAAATTAGATTTTTTCCTTGAATTTGGACATTTTAATGGGCGAGAATGGGGCTGTCAATATATGAAAGGGGCTGTGAAATGTCAATGCCAGTCTGAAATGTTCATTTTAATTCCATTTTAATTGACCTAGACTTTTGAATTTTGAAAAAAGTTGTTTCAACTTGGCCCGTCTGAATTTACGCGCCGAGCTGAACATAACCCCAAACTGGTCCGAGCGAAGCCGGGTTCCAATACTAGTACATTATAAGTCAAGTAATATCTTACGCCACAATTTGACTAATGTAACTACATAATACAACATTATTTATCTTAAAAAAAAGATTAAAAGCAAACAATTAAAACAATACATTAGAAATTAGAAGGTGATTGTATATCGTGCATATAACATAATATGCAAACATACTATATTTTAAGGTTGTGTGGAACGGTTAAGATTTCGACACAACGACGACTATTAATGAAAAACAATGTTGTGTAATTTGAAAAACATTTTGGTTGATGGACGTATTTCTTATTGTACTTTTATCGCAAGTGGCAAGTTAAAATAATGACGAAACATTTTTTTTAAATAAATTAATTCATCTCATCTCAACAAAAACGCCATATTTATATTGGTAAAATATAATACAACAAAAACTCAATTTAATTGATTGATATCAATGAATTTTTTTTTTTAAATTTAGCAAAGCTACTTTCCACACTTGATATTTCAAGACTCGATTAGCTATGGGTGTAGGATAAAAGTTACAACGGTAAGTAAAACAGTACAATAACTATACCTTCATCGACTGAAGTGTTTTTAAAATGCAAGCATTGAAGTTTTTTTATATAGATTTTGACTATTAAATGAATGCTTATTACAGGATCTTTCAATAGAGACGATCAAAGTTTGTAAAGGTATAGCAAACATGTTATTAAAGTGACAACTGTCAAATTTGTTGTCAATTGTTTAGAAGCGTACTGCTAATCACCATGGAAGGCTATAGCGTTGAACATCTTGTGCAATTCATCAAATTTTATTATCAAAGTCTCTGCTCCGTTTGAGAAACGTTCTTCGCTAAAGTCATCTTTAGCGACGACGCCCGTTTTTGAATGAATGTATATGTGAAATGGATGTACAAGGAAAATTTTCGGAATTGGGACGATCCCAATCCATACTAGCACAAAAGGCATCCCGATGAAGTCACTGTTTGGTGCGGATTTTGGTCTGGCAGAATTATCAGTCCGTACTTCTTCCAAGACGAAGCTGGCATTGTTATAACTGTCAACTGCGAGCTACATACCGATGATAATAAACTTCTTGTGGCCTAAACTAGATTGGATGAAGATTAATACGCTACGGGCTACGATGGACATTCTACACGAGCGAGCGTCCTTATTGAAAGTCTCTATATATTTACACGCATTCACTGAGGATAGGTCGTACATGTTAACAATAGCTTGTGAACATAAAATTATTGAATTATTTATGACTTAATCAAAACTAGAATATGCGATTCATTTTTTTGCGGATAATAATGACGATGTAGAAAAGGCGTCTACGATTGATTCGTGGAACGGTTTTAAGTTATAAAAAAACAATTGAACGATGAAACACTTTATGGATATATTGTATTATGAATCTGTAATGCATTAATTCGTTTTAATAGTATCGCGACGTGGTTATAAATTATGTTCGGTTTTTTATTTAATATCCGCCCAGCCGCTTCCACGTGATGTTTTATTATTAATAAACACCAGCGATTTGATATGTACAAGTTTTTCGGTTGCGGTAGGTTTTTTGTGGTCAAAAGTAAATTAGAATCTTCAGGCAGAGAAATTACTACGATATAGCATATTAATATTGTACTCTATGTTTATTAGTGTAGCTTTTTTATTATTACATAATCCTTCACATTTCAGTTATGCATACTATATTATTCTACTGAATGTATAGCTCGTAGGATAAACTGATTTATTATATGACAACAGATACGGAGAGGAAAAGTTTCAGAGCATCGACAATATCGTTGATCAATGTTAAAGTTCTTTTCAGTTGCGCTGGTTGATTTTGCACACTTTTAGATGAGAAATAATTACTCAATCCCTGAAATATAAATATTTTTACTTGTTTGGCATTATGAGCCTAAATAAATTATAAAAAAATCTGCCTAGATCAATAGACTGTTAATTGAAAAGAAATTACACCACAGCGGCCGTAAGATTATATTATTAAATCTATTAAGACCAGTTTAATAGTATTCAAACCGTTATTACCACACCAGGTGTATAATTACGTTCATTATTTGCGCATAGAGGGCGGGCCATTGATTCATTTCGCCGAGCTATTGAAACGTTATATTATTTCACATCGATCGATACGCGTGACGTGAGATCCGATCGGTGAGAACCTCTTTAAATAATTGCATATTTGAGGATCCGTATTGTAGCAATGATAGAGTGGCTAAGAAAAGCGACAGTGTTGCAACCATTGGGCTAGAAATATTTTAGAAGTGTTGTCAGTAGCGGGTTTCGGCGTTGTGAAATCTTGCAATTTTTGTGAGTGACATAATGCGTATACGAAGAGGTCGCATTTTGATCATGGTTTCCTGAAGTTTACCATATTGATATAAAAGCGTCAAATTGCCGAGTCAGTCAAAATTGAGACGCAACGTCGAAAAGCATTTGTTGTGAGCTGTGAATACAATTGCTGAAATAAAGAGATTTCCTGTGAAGCAAAATCAGCGTTCTGAATTTCATTAAATTATCTCGTATCCATGCTCGTTAGTTCACGTCGTGTAAGCTGCCAAATCGCATATAAGTTACTTGATAGTTTATTTGCATTACAAATATGATGTTTCGATTATTGTTTTTGAATCTTCAATCTGTAAAGAGTGAGTATATAGTGTGGTGTTTATTTTTTGACAATGTGTGGTGTTGAGACATCCCTAACTTTTGCTTAGACTTTTGCCGAAATTGGATGGAGGAAGTATTTTGACCGGTATCGGTTTCGGTCGGTCGGTGTCGGTTTGTATTTTGGTGTCTATTAAGTGCTTGTTTAACATATTTTGACAAATGAATTTTATTTGTTAAACTTTATTAAAAGTTGGGCCCTGGGCTGCTTACCTGGTGTTATAGTCTGGTCTGTTGAAAGGTTAAGTGATGTCAGTCTTTTTGGTCTCCAGTTACGTTATAGCATGATCTTTTACGAACATTTCAGAGACTTTAAGTATTTCAATTTATCAATGTAGTATTTAACCTGCCACGTAATATTTTAAAAATCACGTTTTTACTATCAAAGAATTGCATATTTATAAATATAGATTTATACAATATTTAAATGGTTTAAATGGCAACAAAAACGGCAAAGCCAAATAATTATCCGTCATATAATATATTTTTTTTATTACTTTAATAATACAGAAATATAATATTTATTGAATCATTAACGATCATTCGTATACAATTATGGTACTCCTAATTTGTTATATTTTTACGTTTTCCGCATGAGTGGGTAACATATTATTGTTGTTATATATTATGTTTTAGAAACGCTGCCTACATCATGCCATCAGAATCAAATCTTTACGCATATTATTTTAATAATAGATACTTAAAACGTCATCTCAGTTTTTTTTCAAATGTTTATGAACACAGTAAAAACTTTTCTAACGCGCATTTCTGTACAAAGATTTTTAAAATAGGTTCTTATAGGAACACAGTAAGTATTTGGCGCGCAAAATTTGCATTCTTTGGTACAAAAATCATTTAAAATATTATTACCATACAACAAAATCACGTGACAAAATGGCCGCTCTGTACATTTGACAGCGTGTACATTTGGGCGCAACAAGAGCAATTTTGAAAAATTGGGAGCAAATGAAGGATTGTCGTTGTTTATAATTTAAATATCTTAAAAAGTGTAGCATACTTACTGGTTTTTATGATAAACATAATATTTTTAGCCCAATTTCTACATAGGGGAAAAAATACTACATTTAATTAGTTTATGGGCCTTTTCTCCAAAATGATTATTTTGTAGAAAGCTACATTTGCTTCCAAATCTCTCATATAACAAAAAAACCTATCTCAGTTTGTATGATTAAATGGATTTCCGTGTTATATTCGTTTCGTTTTACGAATTATATGAAAAACGATTAAAATGAAATATTTATAAATCATTATATGAACAGTCAAACCTCGATTCTACGTTTTTCAGGGGACCGTATAAAACAAACGTTAAATGCGAAAACGATGAATGCGGGAAAGTTTTATATATGAACTAAATGCCGAGAATATAAAAAATGCACGCACCACGCGGGAAAACGTATAATGCTAGAAAGTAAGATCGGGGTTCCACTGTAATGAAAACCTAAAGAGGTATTGAATTTACTTATCCACAATTGCTCAGATGTTAAGCTGCACGGAGCTTATTATATTCATACACGAAACTGAATTATATTACTGCATAATATTCGTTATATTATACTTATTGAAAAATGTATTTTAGATTTTCACAGAACGATTTCCTTTGTATTCAGAGCTTAGCAGAATCATCTTCGCATCACAGCAATCAAGACCAATAAATTAAAGATGTTATTGTGTCCGCACTCAAATTTAGCAGAAATATGTTAAACGGGAACTCTCTGTAAGAAAGTCTCTCGGGCACTCATTATCAAAAAGGACTGGTAGATAGTACGTCATTTTATGTTTTCATCATATTCAGAAATGCACACATACAAAACATTGTATAACAATCAGAAAATAAACAAATGCTGGTTCAGAGATTCGAGTCTTTGACTGATCCACCTGGTATGATGAAATCCCCAACCACTCACCTACGCTAGCGTATATTATAAATATGACTGTGAAATTACTTTTTATGTAGTCATTTTAAAATTTTATATGGCTACCGAATATCTTTTATAGTAAGATCATGTAACGGCAATATTTGAAATAAATCAAATGTGAATTACTTCCTAATTTAGCCTAACATCTAATGTAATGTTACAGAGATACTCACTGGCAAATAATCACACTAATTCAAAGAAGTGAGCTATTTATTACAATTGAAGATATCTGTAATATATTATATTATTGGGTAATATTTGGGTAAAATATACTTAATTATATGTCGGGTAAAAGCGTAAAAATGATTTATACCGTAAAACGGGGTGAATAGAGAAACTTTTTACCCGTCACTACTATGTATCTTCATACCTGCGCCACATAATTCAAATTAATATGAATGGCTTGAAACTTGTTTCTATGGTCCTCTTATACATTCATGACAATGTTTTTCAAATATTCACTATCGTTATTAAGAAATAGTCATATGTTTTCGATGTCTCTATTCACATTGAATCGGGGTGAATAGAGACGAGAGAGGGTAAATAGAGACTTGGCAGGTGAAACGAGACAAAAAAACAGATTGTAATGATTGGAATATATGAATATCTATTCTATATGAGTCTCTATTCACTCCGTTTTACGGTACTTATTAACTAAAAAGAACACGATTTAATATAATTTTCAGCAATAAAAGAGAAGTTTAAAAGGGGTCAAAAAGTAAGGATGCACAGGCATCACGTTTGTTTCAATTTTGGCCAATCATTTAGTTGGTTTGGTTTTGTCATTCGAGAGATAGTAATGTAGTCATTGTAAAGAATTTTATATATAAAACCGAAACGGCGTATGTATGTCTGTGGGTCTGTAATTCCCTTTTGCATTGTTGGTCATTAAGTTGCCATACAAACGAATATGAAAGAAAATATGTTTGAATTTTTATCGGCGAAGACATTTAGTCAAAATGTAATAAATTAGTCTTCTTGTCCAAATCCTGTCCTTTATATTCCAATTCTATTTGACAAAGATTTATAGAAACAAGCAGTTATATTAAAAACTTTTCTACTGAGATAAACTCAATTAGGCGCATTTATGTATCACTGTCCGGTATGTATCCGGTATCATGTGTCCGGTTATGTATCTGTCCGGTCCATGGCGCAGTGGCAACGGCTTTGAAATGCGTGCCGGACCACCCGGGCTCGATTCCCGGTACGAGCGGATTTTTTCAGTCGATAAATCTGTTCAAAGACATGGGTTTTTGTGTTGTTGAAAATCCCTTCACACCTTTCCGATCCCAAAGAGCGACGCATAGTGACAGCGATTAGCTGATCACTAGTCCTGTCCTAGTCCTCGTATCCTTTCCATCCCTACTCTCTTCGAAAAAGAGAGGTTGAGCAACTGAGTAACAGTTCTCGTAGAAAAACATATGTTGAGATGAACTCCGTGAGGTGTCCATATTTTCCAAGTTGGGAGCGGACATGGTTAAAAAAAAATGTATCACTAGCTGACCCCGCGAACTTCGCACCGCCTCAGAATCAATAGATGTTGTGTTAACTTATAAGTTGAATTAAATTGAGTTTTTTATTAAGTTAAAATGAATATTCATCGAAATCGGTCCAGCCGTTCTCGACTTAGAAGTGGTGTAACTAACACGACTTTGTTTTATATATGTATATAGATGTTTCAATAGTTAACAATGTAACATGTTGCAAGAGGGTTGTTTCAAATGTATTGCATACTAAGACGCAATATGCAATTTTGTATTTTCTGTGGGTTGCAGTAAAAAAACTTATTTCACCTACAACTATTTTCGCGTATGTTTAAATGATTATTTCATTTACAGCTCAACCTTAGGCGATTAATATTCAATTTGTAGATACAATGTGGTCAAAAACACGAACACATCGAGGTTGGTGAACCTATGGAGGCAAAAAATCAAACTTTAGATTGGCACCTAAGACGCCTTTTTGCAGTGCATAGAATGGTGTTCTTTGAAATAAGAAAATGTTCATCAGACATCAGAAATTGACAACCTGTAGATAAATATTATATACGTAGATCAAAGGCAGGTTCTTAATACATTTCACAGCCCCTTTCATATATTGACAGCCCCATTCTCACCCATTAAAATGTCAAAATTCAAGGAAAAAATCTTATTTGCTGTCAAAGAAATGTCAAATAATACCTTCACGTGAATAATAAACATTATTATTAATAATAAAAGCCGGGAAAAGTTCAGTAGAAGACTAATTTATTACATTTTGACTAAATGTCTTCGCCGATAAAAATTCAAACATATTTTCTTTCATATTCGTTTTTATGGCAACTTAATGACCAACAATGCAAAAGGGAATTACAGACCCACAGACATACATACGCCGTTTCGGTTTTATATATAAGTTTAGAAAAAATAATCTGACAAAAAAGATTATGTACCTCTGGCTGAATAAAATAAGGGTCAGTAGATATTTTGAATGCTTGTATGCTTGATTGAAATTTTACTGACAATGTTTGTAAAATATAAAAAAAGATTTTACAATACACAATGCCTATTTATTAGCTTTTAAAAAATACAAAGTACACACACTATCATAACATTCGTTCCGAGTATTCGAATGGTTGTATTATTGGCATGAAAAAAACCAAAAGTGAAATTATAAATAATATTTCTTTTTAACATTTCTGTATAAGGATTATTAATGTACATATATGCAGCGTCACTGGGAGAACATGTATGGCCTGGGGCATGCAATTTTGAGGCCCCTCATTTAAAATATCACATTTAAATAAAGAAAAAAATTAATTAATACAAATTTCACAAACAATGTATTCAAAAGTAAGAGACCCAATGTCTATTTACATTATCATTTAATTTATTTCACATGCTTTATGAAATATTTTCTGCTACGATAGTTGGCTTACGCCCTCGTAAGAAATAGTTAGTTGCATAGTCCTGATAAGGGCGTATCAACTAAATTTTATATATTTTTTGTAAAACTAATGTTTCATACATTGTTATTTTTTTTAACGTGTTAAAAAATGCCTCCTTCTCTTACAAGTGGAATGCAGGATGTCGGAACTAAATCATACAATTACTGAAACAACACTCATATTAGAAGTGAATATATTTCCACAATTTATGCTTGTGAATATTCTATTGATGATTTGATAAAAAATATTTTTAGCTTTGGGTTATTACGAAGAAATTTTGGCGCGGCCTTTAAAGGGTTAACATCAGACGTGCTCAGTGCTCACTTATTGATTGCATACGTTTAATTCTTTGGCACTATTCTATTACCTTGGTAATCAAAGATTTCCCACGCGTCTTTATTGCAAATTTACAACTACGTATAAAATATATGCATTTTTAATCGATAGCATTTTTTATCAAATTAAATACGAAGTTTCTTATGCACTCGTATCAATCAACCAAGCGTGTTTATTATCTTTAAAATTTCAGATGAATACTTTCAAAAATTCTAAAGCAAGATGAATCTTTTTAATACTTTGATCTTAAATCATCTGAATAGTTGTTTCATTTCACTTAGAAAAAAAACAGCCTTCACATTTCACACTTCACATTCTAAAAATGTTTTTTTTTTAAATATCTTATGTCAAACATTTCGCTAACATATGTATTAAGTTTTTAAATGATGGCTTTGAGAAGTTGTTAAAAAGATAAGTATTATATACATATGAATGTATATGATAGAATAATACAAATAGTTCGATCTTGCTGGAAATGTTAATTAATTTGTTTTTTCAAACAGTACGTCTTTGGAAAGGTGGAACCTGAGACTTTAATCAAATGTTCTGAACCCTTTCTCCTATTTATGCATTGCTTTAAAAGATTTAAAAATATTAATGATAAGGTAATGGTCAATTATGGAAATAAATCTCTCATTGTGATTTGTGTGTAGGTGCGATGAATTATTCCCGCGGTAAATTATTTTTTTGCGATTTATTATCCGCGTAATAAATTTTCCGTCTTCGAATTTCCATGAAATGTCTAATATTATATATTGTGTTTCAATCAATTAATTAATTATTGTTAATATATCTGTACTCTTAACTGTGCTACAGCGGGTGATAAAAACTTTTAATTTTATTAAGCAGCGGTTTCCAAACTTTATGATACTACGCTTCCCTAAAAAAACAAATTTTCACGCCACACAACTTTTTTTTTATAAAATAATAAAAATGAAATATAATTAACAGACGAACCATAATATATAAACACACCCACAGTGTTTCTCAAATCAATGTTTTTTTATAAAGTTACCATTATTATAGCTGTCGGGAAGATAAAAGTTACTCCTATCATGGAAGCTACTTAGTACGAACTGACAATGTATTTTGTTGAACTAAAACTATTTATTTTGGAACGTTTGTTTTTGATTATTAAACTCTTTTTTAAAGTTAATCTTGATCTGAGGCTATAGTTTTTATGCAACTAGTGGTCGTTTTGTACATCTCAAAAGCAGAGCAATTGTTAAAGTTTAAAAATAACGCAACGCCACGATGTGAAGATTCATTTATTTGTGCATATTATGTTTTGAAAATTATGTTTTTGTTGTAAAAAAAATTGGCGCCTCCCAGTTTGGAAACCGCTGTTATAAAGTAATAATATTTGCTTATTTTCTACGTAATATTTTTTGAAAATATAATAAGTCTATTATTTTTGAATCAAAGTTGAGCAACACATTTTGTACAATCTTTGTTCCGCTGTTTTTTTTTCACCTCATGTCAGTGTTTATTGTTTAGAAACAAATGCGTAAAAATGTTTAAAAAATAAATCATACTTGATCCAAAAATAAAAACAAAAAATCTCGCGCGCGACTGACACGACCATTAATACAATAATTTCATCACCCATCTGTAGCCTTCTTTTGACGGATGAAAAGTGTTTGTTGAATGAGAAATTAGGAAATGTCAAATTGATTATGATTTTTCAATTGTTTGTGGCATTACAATCTTACATATATTCTATTTAACCTTTAACATGTAAGAATGCTATGCAATAAGGTAATCCTTCATGTGAGGGGTTCAATCAAAATTTTTGCATTTAACACATAATTCAAGATGGCTGCCGACAGTGTTCCCTATGAATTAATTGATGATGTAAATTTCTACGTGTTGAAACAAATTATATTTCTACGTGTTAAAAAAACCTAAACAAAACAAACCTACCCACACATCCACACATCAGCAATTAATTAATAGGGAAAACTGTCGGCAGCCATTATTGAATTATGTGTCAATTGCAAAAAAAAATGATTGAACTCCACACCTGAAGGATTACCTACAATTTTAACGCGGTGAAAATATAGCAATGTATTTTAGTTCCACAAAAATTATATTATTATACATATTTTACTTCTACAAAAATACAACTATTTCGGCTTACGCCCTCTTAATAACAAAACAGACTAGTTCCGAGAATGGCGTAATCCAAAATAACTATCAACCGTTTATTGCAAAAAAATGTTGAACTTATATTTGTTACACAGTGAAAAAATAGCAAAGTATTTTAGTTCTACAGAAAATATATGATATATGGTTTATAGCTATTTCGGCTTACGCTATCGTCAGAAATAGTTCTGAAATAGAATATAAATAGTCAAAGTCAGAAATAGTTCTGAAGATGGCGTAAGCCAAAAAAACTTTCAACCATATATCATATAATTTCTGAATAACTTAAATACTATGCAATTTTTTCATCGTGTTTTAATGGAATTCTACCAAGTAAATTAAAATTCAATGAACTTATATGTATGTACTTTTGATATTTTTTTCACCGTATTATAATGGAGTTCTACCGAAGCTAATGTCAATTTAATCAATGATATAATGTTCTTCTTCTTGATGAAATCACAATCACGCTACAATCAAGCCACTCCACTGTTGAATTTATATATAAAATCCGAAGAATTCGTTAATCAAGATGTTAAATCTTTAAATATTAATCAAAAAAAATGTGTATTTAATTAATTTGATGGCTAGAAACTTTTCCGCTTAGGTATTTAATTACGATTAAAATGCAATTTGATTAATTAAAATATGTGCATATTTTAAAAGATAGCGATTTTTCAAATTCAGCTCTCCCTTTTGAGACATGTTAACAGTATTTTGTCAAAACTTTTGCATAGCTTAAAAAAATATTTATTAATCTAAGAAAATATTTGTCAATAGTGAAACGTGAAGTGTAGTCGCATCGTCAACGTTGCGCTGCTCGGTTTGTCACCTAATACATATAAGAAATGATGGATCTATTATACATTTTTAACCACCATAACAGCGAAAGTAATGCTTTGTGACGACTAGGGTTCCCAATTCCGAAATCTCGGGATCCCGAGGATTTTAAATACTTGTTTTTTTTAACCATGTCCGCTCCCAACTTGGAGCATATGGACTCCACGCGGAGTTTATCTCAGCATATTTTTTTTCTTCGAGAACTTCTTGTCACTCAGTTGCTCAACCTCTCTATTCCGGAGAGAGTAGGGATGGAAAGGATGCGAGGACTAGGACAGGACTAGTGATTAACTAATCGCTGTCACTATGCGTCGCTCTTTGGGATCGGAAAGGTGGGGAGGGATTTTCAACAACACAAACACCCATGCCTTTGAACATATTACCTGATTAGAAAACATAATTCCGAAATTTGCTGGATTGATTTGTCATCAATAAATTCGGTATATATTTCCATTCATGTGTCCTCATTTTAAACAATGACCAGACATATTTTAATTTCAATTAGTTATCAGATCGTATTGGAACGAGACCGATACTCTCGTACATTATATTTCAATCGAATATTTTCGATCTTCAGTAATAGATAAACAAGGGAAATATAATATTAAAAAAAAGATCGTTACATCAATTATTCCGTTTTTGCAATTTACTATTTTTGATAGTACATTAACATAGATATGATAATTATTTATTTATTGTAATAAATTAAATATAATACATGGCATTACAGCTAACGCCAACGCGCCATGCATTTAACAAATTTAATAAAAATATCACAAAACAAATTACACAAAATTAAAAAAATTAAACAAATATATGAAACAGAACAGTTACATAAAAAGAAAAAAAAATACAAACAAAGCACCAAGTTCACTGCCAAATATGTCCACGTCAACAGGCAGTGCATTCATCAGCCGAACAACCTTGCGACTACCGACTCAAAAGACCTGCGTGTCAAACAAGTTCTTAAACAAAGAAAATTGAGTCAAAAATAACGCGACCCATATCGATCAATTCAGAAAACAATTAACAAAAACGGAAATTGAAGGTCTTTATTTGACTAATCTTAAGCGCTTAGTCGCTTTTTAATAAGATCATGGCTTTTGTAATTAATTACCGAAGCTTAGCAACTAAATTGATTATTGCTCAATTTATTAAACGTTCCAAAAAAAGCTTCAATTTGATGCGCATTAAAATTATTTACAGGCCCAGCATTGGGAAAGAATCATACATTTTCTACAAGCTAATATAAGACTTGCTCAAGCTAACCTTCGAGGAGTTTAACACCGCTTTTTGTATGATGTATTTTATTTCATTGAGTTTTCTAATACCGTTTAATATCTCAATTAACAAACAACGTTTGTTTATTACATGTTTAATTTAATTGCCGCGGTAAATTTTTTGACAGCGCATTTAGTGTTATAATATCGAACTGAATGTATTGAATGCACGACTTGTTTCATCAAAATATACGTATAGAGTTTGTTACGAAAAAGAGTGCTTACTTTATGCGATAACTGCTGTAGTACATATAGTGGCAGTTGTCGTTGTTTACAGTATTGACATGACATTGGTTCTGGATTAAATGTAGGTATACTAAAACTCAATATATGACATTCGCTTACCGGTAACCGAGACTTAAATCCTACAGCTTCTATGTCGATTCTAGATTGACATCATGTAAGTAACGCGTAACTTCTCTGTCGAGTCCTGCTCGACATTGTAAAACTTTTAATTATTCTTATTTAATTTGTAATTGTCCATATTTCAAATACCGTATTTATTGGATTGTGTGCTTTAGTTATGTTCGGTATTTAGTTTTTTTTTAACCATGTCCGCTCCGAACTTGGAGCATATGGACTCCACACCGAGTTTGTCTCAACATATGTATTTCTACGAGAAATGCTTGTTACTCAGTTGCTCAACCTCTCTTTTTCGAAGAGAGTAGGGATGGAAAGGATACGAGGACTAGGACAGGACTAGTGATTAGCTACTCGCTGTCACAATGTGTCGCTCTTTGGAATCGGAAGGGTGGGAAGGGATTTTCAACAACACGAACACCCACGACATTGGACAGATTTATCGGCTGAAAAAATTCGCTCTTACCGGGAAACGAGCCCGGGCGCACGCAAGCCATCAACGTTGACATCGGACCGGACGGATTTAGTTTTACCATGCTAATAAATAAGCAAGCCCTGTGATATTAATCAATCTCTCAAATCTATTGAGAAGTTGCTGGAAAGGAAAAAAATAGTATATCGAGGAGCGCAAAAGGTTAAACTTGCGTAATTTGTTGATGAAAGCATAAAAACATAGCTACTGAAATTAACACACTTTATGATAATTCCTTAGTCGGTCTAAGATGAATTTATATTCGCTTATTGGCTATAACCTTCTTCAGCCGACGGGTGACACGATTGAGAAAGAGTCGGTCTTTATACATTATACAATATTAAATTGAATATTAGTTATAGTAATCTTTAGATTTAACGCAAAGTAGATGAAACTCTACCGCCACGGCGGATTCTCAAAATACGGATACGGAGGAATCAAAACTAAGTGGCCGAGCAAGACACATTTTCTATTTTTCTTTTCTTTAAGCACCAGAGTAAAAAGATCAGTTCCGTGCAGCTCTGTCCCGCCAAGTAAGTGAGGGATTAATTTAATTTATTTTCTTGATCGTATAGAAATTTTTTAAGGCCTCCGTCAACAAAGTCAGTTATAATAATCAGTGTATCTTATATGGGACCCTACATATAACTCCACTATATAATCGAGTTATTATGTAGTGTGTCACTTTCGTGTTCTTAACTGCCAATTAATTCAGATCAGAACCGGTTTCGTTCATCGCGGGCAATGGTAACCGGTCTGATGGATGATACAATAAAATATCAGTTTTACCACACTACTTAACTCGATTTTGCCATTCTTAAGGTATTTATTTAACTACACGGATAATCAAGAACCGTAATATATCTTATATTATCATTTTGTTTGTGTGTTTATTGACTAATCCGAATATGCTTTTGGATGCCTGAGATTAGCGGAATGCAAAAATTTGGTCGTTATTGACAACACTTTTAGAATGGTACTTCATTAAGACGATTTGTATTTAAAGTGCACATCAAGCACCATCTGTTGATAAATATCTTAAATAAGTACAAAAAATATGATCTATGTTTATAAATTTTATTTGATTTATTTATTGTGATTAAAAACTGACGTAACAATTTTCCATTTCCATAAACAAGAAAGCGCCAGTTAAAAAAAGCATTTTTACGCGATGCCGGTACTGTGTCTGATATTATATATTATGTTCATAGTTATGCCGGTAAATTATGTATCGAAGCAGACTCAGACATTCTCCGATACTAATTTAAATCCCTACACTTCTGTCACGATATCAGTTAAAATCTGATCAAAGCAATCAAATATAACCACTTTAATAGTTGTTAAAATAGTAAATGTAATCACAGCATTACCGGCAAACAAACGTACGGCATACCGACTAAATGGCCGGTTAACCGAGTGGAAAGTTGGCAAAGGTTATTATGTGAAAATAATCACTACAGCAGTCAGGTCGATGATATATTTTCTAATTTGTTTACTGATATGTAGAGAACGTTCGATATTCAATATCGACGGTCAAGAATATTCTAGATCTTCACTATTCCTTTTTCAAAATAATTTACTACCGTTTTTAAAGCACGTTTTTGAATTTGGCTTCTATTTTATAACAGATTTATTATGGCAAATTTATGATGTCAAAACAATAACTGGAGACGCTTAAAAATACAAAATCCATAGTTATGATTACTGATATTATCTACCGCGTGAAATACACAAAAGGCTTCATTTTTAGCAGTTTTATTATAGTTTGCAAAGTAACGCGTTTTATGTCAACAAAAAAAAATTTAAATATGTTCAATAAGTCTTTTTGCACACAAACATAATTAAATGAAATTGAATACACGAGATTAAAATTATAATTCCGTTTTATAGAGAAGAATATATACAATATTTAATCGATGGCCAATTAATAAAATTGTACAAATATAGTTGCAAGTCATGGCCACTCCCAATGTGGAGCATAAGTATTGCGTTGCTCAACTTCTCTGTTTCGAAGAGATTGTGTATACAAAAAGAATAAGACTAAGTCATTAAGTTAGCTAATCGCCCTCGCTGCTTCGCGTTTATACGGATCGGTTGGGCGTGGGCTGGAATTTTAGGCATAACAGACATCCATGTCTTTGAACAGAAATCGATTGAAAAAAAAGAACACGTGAGCTCCGCGACCGAGCCAACATCTTTGACACTCAGCCACGGACCCAACAAACTGATTTTTAAGATGATAAATTGTAAAATATCATGTAAAGCAGAACATAAGAGTGAGGACTTAGAAAAATATTTCGATTCAAGTGAGTTTTATTTTTAATTAGCTTGTGTTTTAG
Source organism: Himalopsyche kuldschensis (assembly GCA_028554975.1). Classification (NCBI taxonomy): domain Eukaryota; kingdom Metazoa; phylum Arthropoda; class Insecta; order Trichoptera; family Rhyacophilidae; genus Himalopsyche; species Himalopsyche kuldschensis. The sequence goes on along the minus strand of JAHFWI010000010.1, from coordinate 17,450,014 downwards.
ATGCACCACACTAATGCTTAATATTGACAAATTTTTATATTGCGTATGCGTAAGGAATTTTTTACTACTTTCCTCCTAGAAGGAAGAATAGTTTGTTATTCAAAAGAGAAAATCTTCTGTTATTTGAAAGAGTTATCAATGTTTCATTGCAAATGGCCGAACAAAGACTATTTTAGAAGAGGAAAGTTTTTGAAACAAATGTTGTCATATTCGCTCCATAGAGTTTTTTATTCATTGTAAATTGTTATGATTCAAACTTTAATAGCCACAAAAAAAACAAATGTTCCTTTTTCGAAAAGAAAAATTTTGTTTTGAATTTTAAACGTCAAACCTAAGCAAAAAAAACTTCATAGTTTGATTAGAAGATAGTTTACCAACGGTTGATATGTTAATGATAATTTTATACATTAAACTATCGTTTAAGTTCGCTTTATTCTTTAAATAATAATAAAAAAAACATCGCGTGTTCCTCTTGAAGAGTCAGTAAACGTCGTTAAGCGATCGTGAGCGGCGCGCCCATTTGTTAAAAAATGAAAGTATGTTTTGGTCACAGGTGGCTCGACTGATTCGAATAACTTTCTTGTAAATATTTATTTGGAGATCACAAGTTATTACTACAGGACAGAAAAAAAGAAACATTAATCTCACGAAAGTGCACCGGCCCACGTAAGACCAGACCAATTCTTGCAATCATTCCGTAATTATTGGCCGGCAAATTGGGCGCCATTTTGCATTCTGATCGAGAGAAATTTTCAGCAGCAGTTTATTAAATTAAAAACGTAATTATTGGTGTAATAAAGCAGCGAAACTATTTGTACTTTAAATTGTTCGGTGGATCTCAATAAATTTAGTATAGAATTACAGTGAACGATTTCCGCAATAAATCACGGTGGAATTTCCGACATGATTTCTAAATGATTTATTTATTATCGAAGCAAAACTGCAGAACACATCTGTTGAATTGTGTTTAAAATTTACGATGAGTAAAGATTTCAAAATCAAATCACTATAAATAAAAAGATAAAACATTTTTTGTACTTATTCCACAATACATTAATATGTAGATTAGATCTTTCTAGACTCCGAATTGCTACTCTAGATCAGTTGAAAATTTTTGCGACGAGCAAAATCGGCCACAAAAGTAGAATCAAATTATTCAAAAAAGATTTTTTGAATTAAGATTTGGATCAGGCAAAGGAAACATAGGGACAGTTAAATTAAGTTTTTAAAAAAACAAGTCACGATGTCATAATTTATACGGTAACACCTCCAGAACACTCACAACAATTGTAAGAGATTGATATTGTAATCCGGAAGTCGAAAGCACGGAAGACCTCGGGAGATCCTTTAGTAAAAAGTGCAAGGACAATTATTATGAGATCGATGCCATATTGTAAATTTTTAAATGCTAGTATTCATTGATTCTGAATATATGTAACTGTCTCTTAAGTCGACAAATTTTCATTTTGACGAATTTTTAATCCAAATAATATTTCAAAGACAGGTGTTTATTTTCAGCTGGTTTATACAACCTGTATTGTTCAATACTTCCCTTGTATTAATCCTTACAATTTTTTAGCCATGTCCGCTGCCGATGTGAATCATTTGGACTACTAATTGGACATTTTAATAAAACTTGCAGATACTGTCTGTTAGTCTTTCTCCCATTCATAATTTACGAAGATGATAAAAAAATATGGACCAAGATGAGAATGCACTAGTAGGATGCATATCACTATTTCTACAATTCGTTCTAAGGACAGAATTTGAAGGTAAGTGGTGAGACGACCAGGGTTCCTTCTCCATCTGACTGGCGTCAGACAGCATCCTTCCACGGCGTTCGGAGACGGAACTTAGGGATAGGATGGGAGGAAAGGTATCTCTGTATAGATCTCAATCGGTAATTTCTCTTGGCCGAAAACTCTATCCTAGAGTCGGCTAGTTTATTTTTCTCAAATTTTTTAAACACATTTTTTAAAAACGCGTAAGACCCAACGATTATTACGACTTCCTCCTGTCCGAGACAGGAGGGCGATACGGCTATCGGCTTGAACGGTAACGACTTGAATTAGGGCTGAATTAAGACTGACTGATCACCGACTTTGAAAATCAAAGTAGCCGTTATGTTTTTTTGAGGCGAACAGAACAGCATGGATGCGTTCGCTGTCCAGGGATGCGTTCTCTGTGCAGGGATGCGTTCGCATGTCGATGTTGCTAATTTTTTATAACATTTTAATGAATTTATTCGCGATAATTAATAGTTTGGTCTTATTACCATTGATCGAGGTGATAATAAAATCGTCCGAGAGAGTTCTGATACCCTACAACATCATGCGGTATCAGTGGGAAGTTTAAAAAAAACACAAAACGATTAGATAACAATCATTACATTGTTAAAACAATCAATCTGTAAAAGCGATGTTTCGGAGATGTGAACATAAACTTCAGCAAACAAGACGAAAACTTTGACTTTCAGAGTCGACTCTTAACGACGATAAATTATTTATATGTAGTAAAATAATTGAATGAGAATATCGATTATGTCACACCATTATTTCGACTAAGCCGTGTACTAAAAAAAATATCTAAATAGCTAAATGACATTTTAAATGTAAAATATGTTTGGAATTTTACCATTTCAATCACACTTGACCCCGATGAAGCTGTCACTCTTTCCATTTATTGCGGTGGAATAATTGATGGTGCATTTTTAAATTTCTCAAATAAAGCATAAATCCAGTTGTGATTATAATAATTATTTATTAAATGCGCATTTTTTTACCATAATATAAAAATCAAACACTCATTTTATTTATTAACATGCCTAAGGCTATAAACAGAGAGAAACTGAGTCACAATCTAGCTCATTTCGTCTTCTGATATTTCTCTAAATATATTGATAATAAATCAGTACAAAATAATACATAAATAATCATTTTAATGTCACGTTAGTAAATTTATCGAGTTTTGTATTATTTTGTTGTTTTTTTAAGACGTGTGTTCGCGAATGAAAACGATCTAAATAAAAACGCTACTGGTTTTTTAAAAACGTACATTTTCTTCAGAGTTGTGTTTCAATTTGTGAGCGTTTAAATAACCACACAATTTTTAAATTGGATAGTAAATTTTGAATGTAGAAGGTGTATTAAAATGTACTGATGATATATTCTTCACAATTCTCAACCCCATAGCTTGTATCATTTGACATGAAATCAAATTAATCTTTTCTCATGTTAATAACACCTTTAAGCTGAGCCAACTTATTTTAATAATAAATTAAATATTAATTACCTGGTCGTCAATGGTGTTCTCGATAATTACAACATGTTTTGCGCGCGCTTAAAAACATGGCCATTAAAAAATGTTTTTATTAATCCACATGAATTTATGACGGATGCAACTTTATGTTTGCGGATTAAATATTGGCTATGGCTATTATCGATTGGATCGGCGGAAACTTTTTGAAAGTTAGAAGATACTTAAATAGAGGCAAACTTGTCAGACTTTGGTAAACTCGTTTGAATTTTGTAAATGTTCATGAGTTTTGTCACTAACGACATAGGTTCTGCCTTTTGGCATCTGTATGCAGTTCAAGTGCACGAATGTTACATAAGCTGACGCGTAGTAGATGGTTTTTACCGTTTATATGTAAGAACAAAAGTAATTTACCAAAGTTTTTTAAATCCAGATTATCAACAGTAACTTTTTGACTTAGGTGTTTATCTTGCATTCTAATAATATATAAACGATACAAACTATTTATGCACTTGAATTGCGTGAAGATTCTGAAAGGCAAAACTGAAATAGTTAGTCAAAAAACTCCAAATTAAAATCAAATTTTATATTGAAATTCATTGAAGTCAATCGTTTAGATTTTGCACAATGACGTGTGTTTATCGTAGTAATTTGAACGTAGATAATTAGTTATTATTGTTCGCTGTTAAACATCTTAGTGACAAATTTTCCGCGGTGACATATTATTCGTGTAGTTATTTTACAAAAACAAAATTTCCGTGTACCGAATAGTAGATATTCGATAAAGTATAATTTGTATGTTGAAATATGTAGTATTATACATATCGGTATAAACTTACTACTATATCTGTAGTATGCGCTTATTTCATAAACTTATAATTTACATAGTATTATATATTATCAAAAATATATTGTAGTTTTAAGCGGACATATAACTTAACAAATTAGCCTTGTTGCGTTCAAATTTATTTATTTTTCCAACTAAAAAAAGACTACACTGTAATATATATAACGAAGAATAATTTTCAACAGCTTCCTTTTTTACGCAATAGAGCAATTTTAATAGGCAATGGCGGACATCCGTAGCGGTTTAAACTGTTTTTGCTTAAAACAAAATAAACGACTGTAGAAGTCTGCATAGATTGGTATCTCGATGACAGTTCGTGACTTTCAATTTGATTTTTTTAAATGTTTTAACTACTTTTAAATTTGATTTTTAATGTAGTTTTGGCTTCTTATGGCCAACATATTTTCTGTATGGAATGGTGGTTGTGTTCTGATGTCAAACCTATTAAGTAAAGGTACTCAATCGAAGCAATACGAAACAATTACATAATTTAACTATTATATTTTTTTAGTAATAGTCGTCACTTTCTGACTTCTTTGGAGTTGAGTTCTTTGGAGCTAGAAGAGACAACTGAATTTAAATCAATTCATTTTCAATGACATTTTTCTTTGGTAGGGTAAATCAGGGGTCACCACACTTTTTGAGAAACGGGCCGGTTTGAATTTTTCGAAAACTTGGGAGGCCAGATGACAAATAAATGATAATTTCAATCCAATTTGATTACAATTGGAAACAAAAATCGAGGAATCGAAGAGGGCCGGATGAGAATCATCGGTGGGCTGTAGTTCGGTGACCGTTGGGGTAAATCAGGGGATCACCAGACTTTTTGAAAAACGGGCCGGATTGAAATTTTTAAAAACATGGCGGGCCGGTCGACAAATAAATTCGTGTTGGAATCCAGTTAGAATATTAATTTGTATGATTATATAATCATTATGCTTACTTTATGCTTATCCCAATTAATAAATTGAAACACATGTCGTATTGCAAAATCACAATAAAATCTTAAATATCTTTGTAAATTAATATTTTCTATATAAATAATTTATAATAATTTATTTTTTAGGAGGGCCGGATGATACTTTTTTGGGGCCGGATCCGGCCCGCGGGCCGTATTTTGGTGACTGCTGGGGTAAATGATTGAAAAAATATTTCTCTTATACAATAATGTTTTTTTTCTGATTTATAAGAACAGCAATTCATAGAATAAAAATATGCCATATATGTCATTGATATAATATTGTAAGAGCTGTTGGAGAAATACTGTTTTGCGATACTGTCATCAACAGAAAACCTGACAAAATTCCGACGGTCTGGATTCTTACGTAACTCTTCCCCTTGACTGATGCTGTTAAAATCTTCATGGCAACATTCTAAATGCTTGAAAATTAAACTCAGACAGATGTTATCCAATCGCATTGATGTATAGGCAAGCGCCGGATACAATACTACATGCAAAGGTTTCCTCCGCTGTATTTCACTGCTCATTACATATGATTCACTTAAAGATCTACGGTAAAAACTTTCTCCCGAAGTCCAATGCACTGAGAGTTCAATGCCACCGGTGGAACATTCAAAACCGCACTCTATTTTTTGGGCCACAGATACGTATCGACCAGTCAGTCCAAAGCCGCACAAATCCAACTCGATCGATTCGTGCGTACAAGAGAATAAAACAAAAACGCACAGATATCTCTTTTTGACAAAAAAACAAGCCTGCGACACATTGAATGAGTGGCTTTTATTCGAATGCACAACCGGCCGAAAAAAAATATACAAAACATACCGGCTTGTTGTGTTGCTTGAAAAGCTATTTGAAGCGGCATACGAATTATTAATATCCGTTACATACTCAATCAATGTAATGTTGAAATTTTCTTTATAGTTTAATAGATATGTAAGTAGGTTTATTTTAAGACCTGATAGAGTTTGTATAAAAAAAAACATGACTGTAGATTCGTTTGAAGAAACGGTACTCGAGCTTTATTAAAATACGGCTCCGATTTCAGCAGACCCTTTTTGTTCCTTCAAAATGCTCTACGATTTAAAAAATATCTTTGTTTCATATTTATAAAAAAAGATATAAGAAAAACACGGCTTCGGAGCTGCATTATGATTCAACGATTTATTCTTACGCAAGACACATTTATTATTAATTCGCAATGTAAAAAATTAAAAATTAACCCCGATAAAAACTACAATGTTATTTAGAAAGGGTGTTCTGTAATGTTATCGGTATCGCTTCACCTCATTTTGATAATAAGTTGGGACATTAATGCATTTGAACGCAAATTCAGATATCAATTAAAAATTAATCAAAGCAAACACGTTGATTTCTTGGCTATATCTTTTTGCTAAACTTATTATATTAAAGTATTGATTAAGATTTATTAACCAGCACAACGTATAATATCAGGGCTGTGGAGTCGGAGTCGGAGTTGTGGAGTCGGAGCTTTTTGGCCGGAGTCGTACTCGGAGCCGGAAATTTTAAAAAGTTTGACCTTTTTATTTTTGTATTTAATATGTCAAATTTGACTTTTGGCCGCATTGATAGGGTTGATATTTAATTGAATACACATAAATAGGAAAATTAGGGAAAAAACGTGACGATATTAACCTTTTTTAGTCGGAGTCGGAGTCGTATTTTTGGTCAATGTCGGAGTTGGAGTCGGACTTTTTTAGACCGACTCCACAGCCCTGTATAATATAATGATAATTTTTCTTTTGATATTAAGCAGTTGAACCAATCATTATTCAAATTGTAGGTGTTTTAATTAGCGCCTGTATAATATTTCTGTCACTCAAATTGTTTTTTCAACGATGGAAGGAAAGCATAATAGAGTTGATAAACTACTACGAATTGTTTATTCACCAATCGCTCTCTCTTGATATAGTTTGATTGAAGATAATAAAAATACATCAAGAGTATGGGACAAGTGTCTGTTGAAACCATCGAAACAAAAGTATCCTTAAAGAAAGTTGGTAAAACCATCTCCGCGGAGTAAAAGTCACAAAATAACTCGCGGCGAACATGTGTCTGAGAAACATTACGTCGCCTATGATTCGTCATAATTAAATATCCGTTGAATCGGTTGGAAAAGTCGTACAAAAGCGATTAGTGAATTAGCCGCAGGGCCACTATTCAATCACGCTGCTATAATATGATTTGTGTGAAAAGTGCGAGATCTCGTAATGATTGCGGTGGCCAGTTCACTCGCCCGCTCAACTCGGTTGATAATGAAACGAAATGTGTTCCCTGATAATGAACTCGGCGGGCGATGTTAATGAACGTCGAAATGGTTTGGACACACATGAAAGGATCTCTGACAAATTTCAGATTAGTTTACCTGGCCAAAATACTTTATTAGGTAATTCCAAATTTAAAATTCCTGTTAGAGCGAGTAAACAAATATGATTCTAATATTTGAAATAAGTTCTCAAGCATATCATGATAGATTCATTATTCAAGAAACTAACACGATATAGAACTGATAAATAGTGTTAGAACTTCTTAATTAGTTCTATTCAACAAACATATTCAGGACGAATAAAATATCAATTTTCGCAGTGATTTTAAATGAATAAAAAAAACCAAATTTAAGCTGTTCTCGACATAAGCTTTCTACGTCAAACTGTTAATATGCTGCTAAGCATTGCTCTTTCAGGTACACTAAGGATACACAGACAGAGCTATGAAAGGGCGAGGAGCGGTAAGCTAATCGCTCTCGCTAGCACTTTGTTAATAATTGAAGAATCAATTTATGAAACTGTACTGAAAATGAAGACCATGGACAGGTTAAATTAAGCCAATCAATTTTAACTTTCCACTTTTTACTGCGGATAAAACAGCTGCAGAGAAAATAAATGTTTTTTATGACGAATAAAATTCAACACTAATTATAATAAATTGCAGAATAAAGATAATATTGCACAATCATGCAAAACAAATACGTTTGTAAGATTTGTAAAATTCTCATCGATTTAGACAATTCAAAAAATCCTTTAATCTGTGGCCAGCCGGTGAGTGGACCTGGCCAAACCAGTTTCTTATTTTTTGGTGAATGGACAAACCGCCTCGGTGTGTCTGCCACTTCATGTCTGACAGAAAAGATACCTTTGCCCATTTAGCCACTTGTGCACTCGGTCACAAGACAAGTGGCTCCGCACGTAATGTAAATATAATATTATACAGTCACGTTGAAATATAATATAAAGTATTTAAAAGTTTAACGTATTTAAATAGCAATCGATGATATGTTGGTACAGGAAAGACTGCTATTTTACAAACATTCTTTAATAATTGTCTAGTTATTTACTAATGCTGTTAATTACTTCAGAACCCATGTCATAATCTTTCTATAGTCCTCATTGGGTTGCGAGATTGTTGTTTTATGCAGTTGGTAGTGCTTACTGAAATATAATATCTGGCAACACAATTAACATTTAGATTATATTATAGTATCTGTATGTCTTGTAATATGGCCACGTAATTTTAAGCTTTGGATGTCACTGATATATCATATAGTTGACAGTGGTTTATTCATTTCACTAAGACATCTAGTCTGAGATTTAAATGTTTAAAGATTATAAGTATCTGAGAAGTCGTCGAGTCGGTGGTCAATTGTCAACTTCGTTGGCTTTGGTCGCGAAGCTCACAATATCGAATCCAAAAAGACAGTCTGTGTAATTGAATTATAAGCAGCTCTCGTAGAAAAAATTGCTTGAGATAAACTCTATTGGCAGTCCATATGATCTATACTGGGCGCGCACGAGGTGTAAAAAACCAACCATTGACGTCTATGGGCTGTTAAACTTTGACATGCTATATAATTTTAAAACGAGCAACAAATATGATTGAATGGTAGAGGGCACGTAATCGCGATGCATATTGTCAACATTTACTCACTTGCACAAAAATTGCACTCGATTGCATAAATTAAGCAAGCACGGCTTTGAACTATGTTTATATGGTAAGACATACAGATAAATCGAGATAAATTTATTATTAATAATTCTATGACATCTGCGACATTACGCTTCATTTCTGAATTCATAATTATGACAGGAATATAGGCAGAGTTCAAGCACATATACAATTAAATTGATATAGCGCAGGTTGCACGCGCATGCGTCGAGATAACATCCGCGGGATTTTGACCCACAGCCTCCGGAGGTGCGCGCAGGCTTTGCGCATCTCGCGGCCGGGCCGGGATGGGAGCTTTTTTTGTCCGTCCCAGTACATTCGCACGATAACAGGTATCTCGCGTCTACCTGTTGTGACACAGATTATTTCACCGTGGCAAAAAAATGAGTTACATGAATTTTATTGCGCCAGCATGATAACTAAGTATGTGCTTTTTAAACAGGTTTAGAAACCTACAAAAATATACTTGTCGAATGCTTCTTAGACCGAGTATAAGGAAGTTAATATTATAATTATAATATGTCGGGTCCGTGGTGGATTGTCAGCGTCGTTGGCTTTGGTTGTGGAGCTCATGAGTTCGAGTTCCAGTACGCACAGCTTAATATAATTATTGAACTCCCTTCACACCCACCTGATAGTAAACCACTAGTAAATTATTTATTATAAAAAGAAAAATACAATACATGGCATCACAGCTGACGCCAACGCGCCATGCAATTGTCAAGAAAAAAATATAAGACATAACATATAGCACAACATTAAAAACATTATGAAACTGGTCCAAGTCATATTTTTTTGTATACCTACTCTCCCCGAAAAAACCGATAAAGAGCAACTGTGTAACAATCAGTTGCCATAGTAAGCATCCGTTGACATAGATTCATTGTGAGCCCTATGCTTCAAAGTTGGAGCGGACATAGCTTATAAAATAAATATGCTATAAACTTCCCAATAGCGTTTCCCCATAAAGAGAAGTTTCCTATGGCGTATGCGACAGTCCTCCGTATAACGGGCGGTACCTCCTATTGCGTCGTTTTTTACAAAATGCTAAACTATCAAGGTGAAAATAGAATTTAAGAATCGATCTTTGCAGCTCATCCAAATGGTTAGTATCATCAAAGAAATAACATTCAATTGAAATAAGTAAATTAAAATTGAAGAATTTTTTGCTGGAGTTAGTACACACAGAAGAAGGAGATTATGAAAACGTATGGTAGTGGGCTCAAGAAGTTTATCACTGGTGACTGGACCCAAGTTCCCAGAAGTGATACAGATAGCATAATGACTAATGAGCTTGGAATACCTTCCGGTTGTCCATTTCGGCGGACGATTACAGCAGTTTTTTTTTGCTGCAGTAAGTAAAGAATCATTATCATCTGCTCCCCTTTATTGATAATTGATATGCGCCAGTCACTCGGCCCAATTGACATTCCTTTTGCAACACTGCCGAGCAGGTAGTGCGCGTAATATCATTATGGACATGTGCGCAATATTCCGTTAACTGTTCCGGTGACACAGTGCGAGACCTGCCGGCCACTTTGCAAACCACTTTTATGGGAGCCACTTACTATACTTAACAATTTTGACAGTTAACTTTGGCATGCGATAGCATATAAGGATAACGTTCGCGTGAACTCAAACGGCTTAAGTGCTATTATTACGTGGTGGCTTTGCTCTATTTCAATACTATTATTACACTGCCACTAAATACTCATGCACTCGAATGTGTGCGGTAAAACTAGACCGTCCAAATATTCTGAACCACCAAATCGGCTGCATTGTATTTATTTTATTTTAAGCCATTCCAAATCCAAAATGCGAATTACATGCACTTCGAAGTTTTTAGCAAGACCTGGATAATATTAACAAGTTGCTTAGACTCCCATCAGATACGTTTAAATATCTCAGTGTTTACTACATATAAAAACGTTTGGCCTGAAATGACATTTTATGCAGCCCAATATGTACAATACCAATTTTTTTTTTTTCTTTAAAACTTTTATCGCGGACAATGGAAGAACAATATAAAACAATTCAATTTGATATGCACTTAAAATAACTATAATTTCATCACTTTTACTCGTGCGACCCTGAAACAATGTGAAAATTGATAAGCTTACTCATCTGCCAAAAAGGTTGTTTATTACTGCGTAAGACAATTTAATGAAATAAGCATGACCGAGCATTTGATCAGTTTGTGAGCATTATTTTCAACCAAGTTTCTCGGAATCATGTTGTTTTATATATTATATTTAAAAATACATTTTCACCAATAATTGTGACACCTTTAAAGTGACATCTTATCTAATGAATTCAAAACAAGCCCTAATTCATATTGGTGTTGCGATTAGCTTAGCGATGGGTCGGCAACCCATGGCTCGCGAGCCTCGTGAGGATTTATGGACTCACGTGTGCGACTCCTAAAAATAACAGGTAAAATTCAAAGATATGATAATCCAAGTCTTTGTGTGCCACAGCGAAGTTACTACTAACGTATATGTTATGGCTGAGATATGCTGTAATCTCGGTAATCCTGTTTTTTTTACTTACAAGAGTTGTAAATTTTATGAAAAATAAACTTGTTACAGTAAGAGAAACCGGTACTGATCATACTTAAAAAACTGTGCAATAATTAAAGCAGTAATGTTTTACTTCATCAATAATATATCGTTTTTAAAATGACAACTGCCTGTTAATATCTTTCGATCGAATTAATAATCTACTTTACGTTTTACATCAACTATCAGTTCTTGCATCGACGTGATGACAAAAAAGTTCCATTGGATAAACATTTGTTAAAAACACTCTTTCGAGTGTTATCATCATTATCTTAGAAAGTGTTATTTCGTAACAATATATCCATCTACATATAGGCACGAAAAACTTTTATTAATTGCACCTACGTGCGGAAATATTTCATTGTATTCCGCATTGTCTTAGTGTTGAATCGAATGCATTTCCATTGTTTCGGTGTTGCTACTCTATTGGCATTGTCGTGGGAATTATCGTAAAATAAAAATATAACATAACATTATCCGCAATAAACCGAAAGGCCGTATTGAATATCGGAGACACTTTCGATTTAAATTTCATATGGTAAGTTGAGAACAATAGAACTGGTACTAACAATGAATCAAACGTTAATAATTCGTTAGCTTACTTTGAAAAGGTTCTGTTAGACAGATTAGCCTAAAATGACCTTTTGATCGGAAAAGCTTCCCGCACTCTATCATATATGTCTATCAGGTGGCCAAAGCGTCGATCGCCTATCTGTTCTGTACAAATTTCGCGAGACAAGTCGCGTGACAGGGACAGCACGCTTAAGTCTCGAAGTTAGCCGATTATCGACGAAAATCTCTTTCTAAAACCCAGGTCAAACAAGGGATGGCAATTAGATTAATATAGGCTTTAAATTACTTCTTTTCATGTTGCTCTATCGCCGCCAATAATTTCAAACGAAAGTCGATCGCGGGTAAATAAGTATGGCCACCCCTGATATATATCTATGGCTTAAAGAGTAATTTTGTCAACTCCACATTTGTCTGAAAATGACTTACTAATGCCATCTTGTTTTATCATGCAATGTGCATGTCCCGTAAAATTTTTATAACCAAAACTTATTTGAGTGCATCGTAAAAATGTTTTAGGAAAATTTAATAACTCCATAGTCATTCTAAAACCTACTCTGCTAATTATCCAACTCCACCATTTTCACCTGTCATTCATACGTTGTTTTTCAGCGGTAGTCCAAAAAAGTCGTTTGAACAATCTATTTAAAATTTTCCCGATCTGTTTGAAAATACCAAAATAATTAGTTTTTACTCTCTCCTGCACAATTGACAAAAACGGAGTTAGCAAATTTACACTTAAAGCCATCGATATGAATTTCAGAATTATCTATGGCTGAATAACGGAGTAAGCAGAATTTTAGAGTTGCACTGCATCTGCACATTTTTTTACAAAATTTATTTGACTAAGTTCGTTGATTGACATCATTATTTCCATCACTCCACCACCATGGAAAAATATGCTTAAAATAAGTTATAGGAAACATTTTTACTTGGTCATTGTTACAAGTGAACTTTAATCCATCCAAACTTCAAACGCTCATATCTCAAAACAGTGTCGAGAGCAGTTAGAGCCTTTTCAAAGTAAGGTGTCGAACTGTTATTCAAACTAGCTATATATGAATAGAACAGAATAATTTATAATCATGACAAAAAAATAAGAATAGATAGAACTGGTTGTCGGTCTTTGAAACGAAACGAGTTATCATAATTTACGGTTGCAACGGTCACCAAATCAATCGTTTGATTGCGATCGGTTTGGCAAAAAAAATTGTGTCCATATTTTATAATATATACATCTGTCCTGTACCTATTATAAAGTTTCAAGTCTTAATTAAGTTTACAACAGTAGCTTGATAGAATATCACAATGGCTGTTCGGCTATTCAATGCGCTGCTAAAGGAAGTGGACATCTTCAGCCATGAACTTGGTGGTTCGTTTTTAAATTGGTTTTTCCTCTTATAATTTATTTTTAAATAATATTTTGTCTTGAGTAATTATAATGTTTTGTTATATAATATATTATGTACAATCTTTATTATTCTTCAAAGTTCTAATGTGCGCTGGCGTCGAAGTTCTTCCCGTCTTTTTCGTCCCTAAGATTAGTGTTGTTTATATTCGAGTTGCATCCCTTTTCCATCGCTGCTGACAGGAGGGCGCGATCGCTACAGTTCTAGAGGTTTGCTTACTTTTTATTTTTACCTATGGAGGGCCATCGAGAAAAATGGCTATAACGATTCTCTGATGCCTTCTCCTAATAATTGAGGACATAAATCTTTTGTTCAAAAATTACAATTTTGGTATAAACTATTGATTAAAATAGTACAATTTTTTTTTGCTTCGTTAAGAAAAATGTTTCCAAATCAAACAGATAATAAAATTTAATTTTATCTGTTCTATCAATCTTCATTATTTACATGTCAAATAATGCTCTGATGCTTCACACTTCTTTTAGTTTGAATTTTTGTTCGGTATGTTCGATTTGATAAATAAAAATAAGGAAAAATAATTAATAGGCCTAGATTATTTTCTTCACCAATTAATTTACCGTTATTAACACTGCTATCTATAATGGCCGACCACACATACTGTTTCTGTCTAGTGCTAATTGGCTTGCAAAACATTTACACTAGTTTGTTTTGATAAAATTGACATTTTATACTGTTATTTTGAATGCTAATTAAATTTAACAGTTAAAAGAATAGTCGCGAATTAAAAAAAATATGTTTAGATTTAACTGTTTTTCTGGATTAAATATACGAGATTATTTTTAGCAGCGACCGTCAAACAGTGGCCCTCGTGGGAAGTTTGGTGGCCAGCATGGGTAATTTAAATATGTTTGCAGTTTTCGAGTAAATAAATTTGTTTATTATCTATGGCCTAGCCGCCCTAGCCTGTGAGCTCTGTAGCGCAAGTTACCCCGATTGGCGAGCCGGGCAAAGTAAAAAAGTTAGTAATAGATCTATCTTAGTTTAATATAAAATTTAAAATAACTTTGATTATTCCACGAATTCAATACGTGGAATAATCAAAGTTATTTTAAATTTTATATTAAAATGAACTTCCACAAAGTTACCGCCGAAACCATCGAAAATACTATCTTAGTTTATTTATGAAAATAATTATCAGATCGTTACATTTTCAATAATATTAAAATAAATGAGTGCATAAAGAATGACTATTTTATAATGAAAATGGTCTTGATCTGTCGTTATGGTGGTCCTCGGAGTTTTGAATTAAATTTCCAAATGGCTAACTACTCCTGATTTACAGGACATACATATTATTCAAATATGCTATAGTGTAAAGTAAGTACTAATAAAATTCTAAAAAAAATATAAATGCTGAAATATCCTGTATCTATTTCAAATATTATGGTAATTAAAAGATATTTTCTTTTCTAATAACCTAGAATAAAATAATTAATTATGATAATTTTTCAGTCCACTTGTTTCAGATACTTGCATTGGAGACATCAATACCTTCCAATAGAAATCCATAAATAGATTCTAAAATCAATTTATGAAACTGACGATACTGGGATTTGAGTACGTCAGCACCGCAGCCGAAGCCACGCAGAGAAGTAAACGACGTGGACCACTTGCCTACGGTGGCTGTTTTTTAAGATAGAAATTTGCAGGTATTGTTTTCCGACTCCGCCGAACCGGCGCTAGACATTTGGCTGCCTCAGACAAGATTGCATTTTTTAAACGTAGTAAAAAAAATAAAAATATAGATTTACTGGACCTGTGTTTTGTAACGGCTAAGCTCTTAGGGTAAAATTAAATTTGATTCGAGAGTATCGGCAAACTATCGAGCTATCATGGCCATGTTATGATCTAAATTCTACAATGCAGCGACCATGTCACAGTTTTCTTCTGAAGCCTGCTGTGAGGTATTTGAAATAACGATACGCTTCCTCGTTTGTAAAGTAATCAATTAACACTTAGCTATTAATTATAGTTTCCGCAGAGCATATTGCGGTTAATTGGTAATCGACCACCGTCTGATGACATCTGGTGAGCGTCCACATGAAGCACAGCGTACTGTAAACATCCTGTTACTAAAATGCAAGTGTTATTGAGTCGATTTTAATGATTGTGAGAAAATATTTTTCAAATGTAAACACAGTCGGCCATCGAACACTCAGTTTCCTCAGAATAAATATTCATATAATAAAATTATCTAGATAATATTTGAGACAGGTTTTTCGGTTTGCAGTCAATGTCTGGATATTTTATACAAGGTGATGGTCTTGTCACGCCGACTTGGATGCATTTAGGTCAGTGGTTTTCATGTGCGGCCATCAGAAGCTTTTGCTGCGGCCACCAACAGCATCACAGAAAATATTGATATTTAATTTAAAAAAATGTGTTTTTTAAAGTAAATCCATCAATCTTTTATGAAATGCATGGAAGATGTGACATTTACAATGAGAAAAGAAGTCAATGAATGCATTTAATACCAGTAGCAGATTGCCAAACAAATATTTGGTGCGACCATCAGACATTTACGTGGGACCGCTTATAAATTTTAACTGCTTATTTACAATGCGGCCACCGTACAATTTTACGTGAGAACCTCTGATCCACGGTGTCGAGTCACTGTCTTAGCTTAGGCCTTAGGGGAACATTGGACTGGGGTTAATTGTTAAACTTTCAATCGCATAAAACGCGTATTCGCAAAAAATAAATCTCGTTTGATTTTCTCGATGTAAAATATGAAAAGCTGTTTTCGATTGAGATAGCAATCAGGTTTAAAATAATAAATACCGTTTAAAGCGGATTAATAAAAAGATGTAAATATTTATTTTTGCATTATTTAGAGAGCGAATAAAGTGCATGCGTTCGCCATTATGGATACGTGTGTGTACCTAAAATAACATGCATTATCGAAATTGCAGGTACGCATTGATTGCTTATCAATGCGCGCACAACCGCACATCACCTGGAACTGCGATGCATATCTAATCGCAACTTAATCGTCGGACCACAATTAGAAACCCGCGAGTATTTTAACAGCGGCAGTGTTAATTTAAATCGAAGCAGTTGTAAGCGATGGTGAGCATACTGATAATATTGTAATTACTAACCTAATTAAAATTTGGAATTATTAAATCTTCATTTATATATTACGAGTATTACTCGAGTAATTTCCAAATTACTCGAGTATCGAGTACTTGAAAAATGGACGAGTATACTCGAATATCGAGTACTCGATATTCGAATTGGAGTCTCTACTAATAACCACCAATGTTTTGAATAAGCTTTTTTTATTTTTAATTAATGCATGTCCGCTCCCAATGTGAAGGCATGACCTCCTAATCAGAATTTTAATATTTTGTAGTATGAGACCTGCTTGTTACTAAGTGGCTTAACCTCTATTTGGTTAAGTGAGAAGAGGGATGGAAAGGGTAAAGCAAGGACAGGAATTATAGGATCGGATGGGTGGGAAGGGTTTTTTAGACAGAACAAACACACCCATACCACACAATTATAAAGAACCATTCAACATAAATCAATCTAACTGGCTATAATTTAATTCCAAAGCTTAGACTAATCGCGACTGAAATTGGATAAAAAAAAACCTTCCCTCCTCTCCCACACCTAAATGCTAACATCATACAATGAACTATACATAACCACCACTGACTTGACAGGCCAAAAAGACTTTAAATATGCTACCTATAGTTTTATAGTTATTCCACCCTTGCCTCATTATGCCAAAGAAAATTTGAGCATGTAAAGGTCCAATTGTGAAGGGCTATATCTTATATATAAAACCGAAATGGCGTATGTATGTCTGTGGGTCTGTAATTCCCTTTTGCATTGTTGGTCATTAAGTTGCTATAAAAACGAATATGAAAGAAAATATGTTTGAATTTTTATCGGCGAAGACATTTAGTCTCTACTTTGGATGTTAGATTTTGTGATATAATTATGTCAAATGATATAACATTAAATAATTATTGGTCGCTTAGTCCGAGCGACGCCGGGTAGCAATACTAGTAATATATAAATTTCATAAATTGTAACTGTTATTATTTTTATTATCACGACATCAAAACATTGAAAAGCCTTTGTTTCGATTAAAATATGATTGTCTCCATCACGGCGTCAATTTCTGCTGTAGGTACAGTAATTTTTTTACGCTAAACGTATAAATTGTCAATATGTTCCATAAAGGTCATGGGACCAATTTACTTGTAAAGCTGAAACAAAAGACTGAGGTCAAATATCTGTTACTCTACCGAAAGGTTGAAACTGTACTTTCAAGCGTTCCGCATCGATAATGACTTTATCGAATAAACAATGCAATTTGATAACATATCACTATTAATTATTTTATACAAATATACGGTTTGTTCGAATCGATCGGACTCATCATTGCAATTAAATAAATCTTTTTCACTTCATTGCGAAAATAGACTGCGATGATAGCAATTCATCTTAGTCACTTCATTATATTATATAAGCGATACAAACTATTTACTACGTGTCAGTTCAAGTTCATTCGTGCCCTTGAAATGCCAGAAGATGTCGAAAGGTGAAACCCGGGTCGTAGGAGAAAAACTCGTGGCAAAGTACAAAATTCAAACGATATAAATTTCCATCAAGCGTCTGCAGTTGACATCCTCAATTAATTAATAATTAATATTCAACAAAAACTTGGTTGCTATGCAGTGGGCAATGAGCTCAAATTTACAAATTTTGCAGAACAATTTTAATATCTAAATGAAAATCTTCAATAAGTTGAGACCATTCGCTCTTCACTCGTCAAACTTTCTTTTATAACTCGAATATTTCCCCATCGTTGTCGATAGAAGTTTTATTGAAAAGAAGTTTAGCTAAGTTAAGTCAGAGCTTCATATATTTTCTGTATTGATTATTTTATAGGTTATGATACTGACCGACACTGTTTCGTTCCATAATTATATACATGACATTACATTTATTACCTTATTGCAGCGATTCTAAACTACGGGGCCGTAGCTCAACGTGAGCCACTCAAAGATTCTAGGCTGCGAAAAAAATATAATCCATTAAATATTATGAGACTATAAGCTGTGAGTTAACACTGCTGCACCTGACTTTTGCATTAATCAGCCGAACAGCCCTTGCAACTGGTGACGCGACCGGTACAACAAGCAAGTTCTGATGAAATATTGCTTGAGCTTGGATCCAACCATGTATGTAAAAACTATATATACATATATATAATTAATATCCACGCTAACAAACTCCAAAGTGTATTTTATTATTGTTTTTAATCGTATCACAAAGAAAGAAAAAAGTAATATTCGTCAAAAATTTTGCTTCACATGTTATACAGCTTTTGAAAAGCACACAATATTTTTTGAATATTGTGATGGACTTTCCTACACCAAAAATACCATATTTGAATACTGTCTTTGGATAATAATTGGTATTATTTCAACAATGGATTATGTTATATAGCTATAATGTTTGCGCAACCAGTGAGCCTAGAAAATAAATATTAAGATGGCCGCGCCTGTAAGAAGGTTGATAAGCCCTGTCTTACTGTACATTTTACAAGTTCTCAATCCATGTACAAATAAAATACAATGGCATTTAAATAAAACGCGAGATAATCGACACCATTTAATTACACATTGAACTTGTAATAGCTATTACATCGAAGAATCGATTACGGTAAATGCCTATTACTTTGTTAATAACTGACAATTTTGTAAACGCCTCCCAACGAATTATTGGAGTATGTTGAAATGGGACACTGTGATCAAAGTGTAAGATTAAGAAAAAAAAATATATTCTGCTGTCAATCTGTCACTTATTTGATTATTTTAAATAAGATGGCGCATCGATCGAATAGAACACATTGGAATCAAATAGCCGTTATTCATGTGTTCTTAGTTTTTAGATTTTTTTTTACCGTTACTATAATAATTTATTATTACAATATAAAATTACTATTTTAGAACAGAAGAGAAGATGCATTGTGTACTAAAACTGATTATTATCGATATTATCAGTGTATTTGAACTTGAAAATTGTATTGTTTTATATTATTTTCATCAGTGTATTTGAACTTGAAAATTGTATTGTTTTATATTATTTTTCATCGTCCGGAGAAAGTTCTGAAGAAAAAAGGTGATTGATATTTGTCATTGCGGGCCGCATGAAATTCGATTGCAGGCCGCAGGTTGTGCATCACTGTTATAGACACTTCTGTCATTTTATGTTTTATCTAAATAAAAGGAATCGTGTGTTATTTATTTTCTAAGAATGTATTAGTGAAGACAATCAACGGTTGCAATACGAATTGCATTGTTTTATGATGTAATGGGGAAATCGATTCCAACGTTAATCTGAAAGTTACATCGCCTTGATTTATTGGTCGATTTCATTTTATGGCGATTTTCCTGGTCCATTGTCCTCGCATCAAAGTTTAAACGGTGCATTGATATCTGCGTCTATGGTAAAGAATTTCCTATAAATAAGACATATTTATTTCCTTGTATTATAAATTTAGCAAAGTACTATAAATGTATTGCTAACCCTCGAAAGACGGTCCCCGAAAAACAACGCGCGAGCCGAAAGGGGGTCTTCCTATAAGTATTGATATTTTAAGTCGCGCATGAAAGAGACGACGTGTTCACTGATATTCATGACAGACTGACGTAATCAAAACTATGATTACGAGCTCTTATCTAGGCCTTTTAATGTAAAAAGCATCCATTTGATTTGAGACTTACGTTTGAACGAGGCGCGTTTGAGATAAGATAACGTTATCATATCGCATATGGAAGCAGTGATGTTTGGATCCTGGCAATTCGTAGCGACGTTTTAAAGGGTTTTCGGCCAATAAAAATCCAACATATTTTCTTTTTTATTCAATTGCGATGATACTAGTCGGTAAAAATCATATTTTTTAAAGGTGTAAAAGCAATGATTTAAGAATACAAAGAAATTTACAAATTGTATCATTAATATTATGATAGGTATTAAAGATAAAGTGGCAATACAGGTCGTACTGCCACTTCATCTGCTGCCTCACCCACCGGGAAGGAAGTGTTAACATGTCGTTATCTTTGCACCTTGCTTTTTTTCATCAGTAGAGTCAATGATAATGAAATGAGAATAGCATATTCAGGGATTTGAATCCTTGATCGATGTGGACGATTGAACGGAATACCGGAAGCGTTCCTACTCAACTACGTGAGCGGTAAAAAATATTCTAAATACAATTTGAATTGTTTTGACAAATAAAGACTTTTTTGATCGACCCGTCATGCTTGGCTAGCAAACTGCAATATAATAAATTAATTCGTTCTATTTTTGAAAATTCATTTGTTTATCGGAAAAACAAAAGTATTCAATATTTTGACAGTTTTATTTCATACCATATTAACACCGGAATAAATTGCGCATATGATATAAATACAAACATATATAACATATTATAAAACAGAAAAAAAATCTTTGGACGAATTAATTTCTCGCATATAAGATGCGGAAATCGAAACAAAATATTGTGAAATCTTGACGGTATTTATGTGCTGTTAAATAAATACCATTGAAGATAATATTATGTTCATTAATATTGCGGCCGATATGCATTGATTTAAAACCGTTATTGATACTACTTGAGAAATAATTAGTTTTCACTGCATCATTAAATTACATCATAACATTTTAAACAAGCATTACTTTCAATTTGTCGTAATAATTACATATAAATGGAATAGGAAGTAGTTTGAGTTGCGCAATATTTTAGTCAGATTGATTTTTATGCAAATTATTATCAATCTTAATAATAAATTACAAAAAAAAATGTTACAGCCAGTGGCGTTCTCGCGGATAAAAAATATTCTCGCTAAATATTAGATTTCATCCACAGAGTCTGGTGCCCTTCACACATTATGTTCGTGAAAGTCTACCTGTATTCTTCAGTTGTTTTACGGAGTACAGTGTGTATAAATAATTCTTTTTCTTCTTCGGCAATAAGTTCCGGTGTGAACCTCGCACATCCTGTTTTATTCGTATAGTGTTATTTACTTTACGTATATAGGTGTACCATCATTACTTGACTGCCGCTGAATTCTAAACTAAAAATTGTTTTTGAACATATATTTTGGGTGTATAAAAACGTGTAAGTAAATAATCAATTTTCGTTAAGTATTGTACATTACTCACGCGATTTAGGCGCCCTCGCTAAAGGTCTGGGTTATAATGGAACATCAATAACACCCATTTTGCCGGGCGTTATCTCGCTTTCAGATTCATTTTGGCTGTTTACTCTACCCATTTTGTGATCTTGAATTATTATGAATTTTTATGTTTCCAGTGGCCTCCGCTAGGATTTTGTGAAAGATATTGAGTATGAGATGCAATGCTAATTTTGCAGGGTAGCTTATAAAGGCGTGTAACTCTTGCACTGCCTACTCCATTTAGTTAAAAAAGGGCACGTTAACATAAGCGTCGAAGAAAAAACAAGTTTTGAATCTTTATATTTTATTTTAAATTATTAATAAACTTTTTTATTCTCAGGACCTCATAATAGCAATTAGAAATTTCAACTGACCCTCCTTCTTGGAACGCCGCTCAAAGAGAGACTGCAATTATTGTCATGATTTTTAACATGCCCACTATAATTGAATTCGAACACACGAATACAATAAGATGAAAACCTTTCTCCCGACAGCTGTTACGATTGATCCGTTCTTTAATTGCCGATTTATTATTGCATTGGCTGTAAGAGTAGTGCGATAATATAATTTGGTGAGCAGGTATTTAACATATCATTATAAAAAACTGACTTTCTTTTCTATATGGATGCGAAAACAAAGTATTCTTACATACGTCTCTTCATCTCGGAGATTGTTTCATTCACAATTACTTTTTTAACGATACTGAAAAACTAGTTTTACATAAATAACAATTTTCTTAGCATAGGCTTTTTTGTAGCAATGATGTGAATGAAGAACAATTTAAAGCGTTATGGTGTTAATGGACCTTAAGAGACGTAGTCATACATTTGCATCGTGAATTATAGAGATGCAATGACAGTCTAATTATAAGTTTCAATTATGCCTTTAATAACGCCTATTTTAAATAAGAATCGACTGCTAAAATCAGCCGAATTTATAACCTGACATATTTGATACTATTTTTTTGCATGCTCCCAGCTTTTGCTTGAAAAGCCGTAACCAAAACAAAACATTTTTTCTTATAAAACCTGTTTATGGCCTTTTTCATTGGAGTCACTTGTTACAAAGGCAGCTTTCAGCAATGAACTTAGGGTGTTGTTTTAAAGTTTTTTTTTGTTTATAATTTATAGTTAAATAATGTGTTTTCTCTTTTATGATATTTTCTATTGAATTATTTGAAGGTTTTGTTACATATATTATATAATCACAATGTAATTTCTTTGTTATACTTTTTGTGTTATTATTGGCGCATTGTCGTCATCTGAAATGTCGTATATTTTAGTTTCATTCACAATAAACCAAAATAAAATATCAAATGTTCGATGATTACTTTTACACACCCCCTTTTTAGAAGATAGTATTTCTAGAAAGATAGAACTAGGCCAGAATCAATGGTTAACTGATCGCTAGCCAGTTCAGACCAGGTCTTTATTTCTTCAAACACATATCCTTAAATCAATTTATACACCTATATTTACCAGGCTGGTGAGCACCGTTTCCGAAACCAACGACTTTGGCTGCGCGGATAAAGACAAGGGAAGTTGTATATTTAGTCTGTGAGGTATAATCAATGTAATGCACCAAGGGTTGAGCATCACTGAATAAAACGAATTACTGATAAGGAAGATTATGGCATGTATAACCGGCCAAGTGTGACTTTTTATATCCTGCATACGTCACTTTGGATACTTTCACTGATCAAAAGCTTACACGTGTATCGAATACGCAAACCGGCAGGCGAAATCAATCGATATGATCGAACAAGCTCGAAAGGCATTCAATGCAAATTTAAGCGATACGACTTGTTCGCCACACCTCTCTGTGGGTAGGCATCAATTATCAGCGATGTGAAGAAGGACTTTCTACACGAAAGCCTTATGAGAGATGACATTTAAGGAGATAAGCGATGGATAGACATAACGCAGCATCAATGCAACAGAGGGATAATCTGTTTGCTTTCTGTTTTGCATAATCTTACATAATATTTTGTCTGACTTAGTGGTCTAGTAAAGTGGTTTCTCATGTGCGGCCACCAGAAGATTTGGCTGTGGCTACCAACAGTTTAACAGAAAATATTGATATAAAAAAATGTGGTTTAACAAGCTAGTTTGTTAACAAAGACTCTGAAAATGAAATTTCTGTTGCAATTAGTACCAATGATAAATTGACAGACGTGTTTAGGTCCATTTGACATACCTCAAACACAACAGACTCAAAACTAAAGTTTGGTGCGTTTACCAGACATTTCCGTAGGACCGCTTATGTTTACGATGCGGCCACAGTGCAAATTTCCATGAGAACCACTGGTCTAGTAGCAAGGGCTTTGCCCGAGCGACCAGGTGGGATTGGTCTTAAGTCCGATCTTTTTAATTGGAAAAAGAGATATTGTAAATTGATTTCTTCCTTATTTTTTTTTTGTTTAAACAAAAATCCCAACCTTTTTCGGGTGGCGACCCCTTTTTATAAAAGCCATTTGAACCGTGGCCCCCAAGGCAATTAAAAAATGCATTTTTAATAAGCTAATTAAAAAAACAACGAAAATGCATTATATTGAATGTTTTTTTTAGTTGACTATATAAGATGGCGACCCATGGGTTGGGAACCCGTGCTTTAGGATGTCAGGGATGAGGATATTCGCATTGGAAGCGAAAATATCTAAAAAAAATTAAATACCACATGATAACGGTGAACGGGATAAACGTATCAGTTTCGGAATAGATCAAACAGAAGGTATAATCATTCGTTTCCTATTTTTTTAACGCAGTTCTCTTTATCAACGACGAATGATCGTAATTTAAGCACGAGGTAGTCAAATTATTCAAAAATACTATTGATAAGCCATCAGTGATTTATTATTCTAAAAGGAAAGTGCTTTAAATACTTTCAAATATAAAAACACACATGGTGGGCGCAAGAAAGTACCAAAGACAGATTTGTGCGGATTATACCGATCGTAATTACTTATTGAACCAAAAACAAAAATAATATAAACCGAATCATGTCATTATTATTTGTAATAAATTATTTGAATAAGCATTTGTAGTCTCTTGCCATCTTTACTGTAAGTTAATACATATTAATATTTTATTGACTACCACGGCCCCGTTAGATTGAGCCGAATTTGTTTTTGTAATAATATATTATATGATAGACGTTTTATCTTATAATTATGATTTTATGATACATTTTGTATTTAACTTTCTTATTATATTAAGAGGATAAATTGAAATCTGCTTAAAAAGTTTGCCTTACGTACCTACGTACCTAGTTATATGTTTTGGATTATAAATTATAGTATTGCTACCCGGCGTCGCTCGGACTAAGCGACCAATAATTATTTAATGTTATATCATTCGACATAACTATATCACAAAATCTAACATCCAAAATAGATTTAAAATAAAATCACAAACTTTATTTAATTTGATGACAAGCCCCGCCCCATTCTCGCCCATTAAAATGTCCAAATTCAAGGAAAAAATCTAATTTGCTGTCAAATAATACCTTTACGTAAATAATAAACATTATTATTAATAATAAAAGCCGGGAAAAGTTCAGTCTACTGAAGTTCAGTCTTCTAAGATTAATTTATTACATTTTGACTAAATGTCTTCGCCGATAAAAATTCAAACATATTTTCTTTCATATTCGTTTTTATGGCAACTTAATAACCAACAATTCAAAAGGGAATTACAGACCCACAGACATACATACGCCGTTTCGGTTTTATTTATAAATTATAATTCCTTAAACTCAAATATTTTACAACTTAAAATCAATGAACTTAAGTCAACTCGAGGAGAAATGTCAATAAAATAATAAAAAATTGGTAGGACATTAATCTTATCGCTAATGAAATGGTCTTACCACTAGACCACAAAGACCGAAATTTTGATAAAGTAATATGAATTCAAAGGTATTTTCATTCTGTTTCCTTCATATTGACTTCTTACTTTCGAAGTTTTCTTGAAGAAATTCATACGACTTTTCTGATGTATTCATTTAAAAGGACAGTGCATCAATTAAAAACGCTCACGATGAACGATACTGGTTCTGTTTAGAATACAATATGTGTTGAACAAAGTGTAACAAAACTTATTTGAAAAAAGTATCGAAACATCATGCATTGATTTTTTATAAATATAAATATACTTGAAACAGAGATATAAGCGACATGTTAATATTTTATATACTTAACTGTCACAAAATTAGATAAAAGATACCGTCAAAGATATCAAGGTAACATAATACACGACGTGAATTTTTTCACTATTAATTATCTGTCTTATTTCACTATATAAGATAAAACAATTAATGGTACCAATATATTATTGAATTACAAGACCAAAAATGATAAAGAAATAAAAGCATGGCGAAGTATTTGATTATCACTTACGCCAACCTTTGGATCAATGAACCAAAAAGCAAACATTAAATATAAGTTAATTTAAAATAACCATAACAGAATCACTAATAAGCAAAACACTTCGATATACCAAATATCCATTATGAATTTCAGACAAAATAACTGTGAACATATTTACTGTCAAAACAATCGTGATACACTGCTCACAAAGAACAATACACCACATCAATCAAATTGAATTGGCATAAAGCATTGCACAAAACATATTTCAAATGATCAGCAATAAACCTGTAGCCATTCGAATAATGTGGCAATATTCAATATAACACTTTGCAGTTCAATTGCAAATAAATTATTGGCAGGACCTACTTCTGTGATCGATGTTTCGAAATGGACGCATTGTCAATATTGTTATATCGGTCAATGATTAAAAGTAAAAGTTCCCCTAAAGCCTTTTTGCATGTATGAAAAAAATGAAATAAACAAACAGTGACCACTTTGTAAGTATTTAAAACATGTGAACCGCGATTTCATTCGATGGTGCTGCCAGTATGTTATAATTTCATTCGCTAATTTATTGCCTCGATTCGAATCGCTTCTGAATACCTAGTCGTCATAAATATGAAAGTTGAGTGATAATGAAGTTTAAAAAAAATACTACACAAAATAAATCTAAGCATTTGATAAAAACAAAATTATACTTATTTCACTTGCTATGTTTATTCACTGAAACTAATTTGAATATGCGAATTGGGCAATTTGGACGCAGCGCATCGCAGTAAATTATTTAAATTTTCTTCTTTCAATCTGTTTTGATTTTCGATTATTAACTTTGAGAAAAATAGGTCGCAGCGATATGTGGTGTCAAATGCAACTGTAATGCACATTGATTATTGCCTTAATTTCGGATATGCATCTTCAAGGATATATTTTTGTTAATGATCTGGGTGTGTAACTTACTGGTGATTACATCTTTGTGGGGGTCTTCAAAAATTGGCGCCCAGACAATTCCAAAAATTCGTCAAATATTTCGTAATTTATTTTATGAATGAAAAAATGCAAAATTTATATAAAGTTGAAAACCTCGAAAGGGTCACACAAAACCATTAATTGGGCCACATGTGGCCCGAGGGCCAAGGTTTAGGCTTGCCTGGACTAAGTGTTAACATCTCTTTCCCGCATTTATTTTATTATCATACTAAATTTTATGTTTGTTGATGAAATTGAATGGGAAGAACAATGGAAAAAAACAAAAGAATTCTGCTTTTGGGTATTCATTTATCAAAATTGTTAAATTATGATCCGGAATCGTATATTTTTATTATAAAGTGATTATTATCTAATGGATTTTACATAGACGGTCAGGAGGTTGCGTGCACAATATATGCTTTAATTTTTACAATGATATTCCTCAAACGATTATCTCTATAATCTATTTATTATATATTTTAAGGTGTTCACTGTCAATACTTGATGGAATGGCATTATAATAAAAATAGTAAAACATTTTTCGTACTTTTTCCACAAAAAAAAAAATATTGGATCAGGACCGGTTTCGCTCAAGGCGAGCATTGTCAACTGAAGTTGAACTCAGTTGACAATGCTCGCCATGAACGAAACCGGTCCTGATCCAATATTTTGTTTGTGGAAAAAGTACTAAAAATGTTTTATTATTTTTATAATATCTCTATAATAGTGGAATCGATTTTAATGTTAAAGATTTTTCCACAAATCTTCCACCGAAAAAATGAACTAACCACTGCTCACATTTCAAATTTAGAACTTCATTGTTAAAATTAACATTCCGCTTAAATGTTATCTGTAACAAAATCAAAGGCGTTAGAATATAGATGTAAGTTGCACGATTTTAAAAAATGGAATGCTATTTCGATATATTTAGGTTATCTTCATGCAAGATTAAATGTATGCGATATTGGTCGGTTACATATAAAATACATGATCCAATTAATTTTGACACATTTTATACGTTATAGATAAATCACGCTATGGACATACATTTTAAGTAGTTGATCAGTTGATCATTTTGACGGGAAATGTGTGAAAACAGCAGGATACTACAATATTTATTATAGTTTTATTTTATTAACATATTTGTAGTAAAAGATTTATATGAGAAGCACTAAGCGATCAAAATTTTTATATTAAAACATGAATGATAATAAATCACAGTTTTTTTTAGAATAAACATGCCAAAAATACGATTACTATAATTTATCGATTTGTTTAATAGTTAAGACTTGACATAAGATATAGCTAAAAGATGTTTATAAATAAATGATAAAATATGTTTTTTTTCATTCATTTTGTTGGCAATGATATGCATAAATAATACTAACTTATAATGAAACATTTCAAGAGTATGTATAAAGAAGACTTATTAAGCCAACAATTTTCTCCACGGTAATTGTTTAGACACCCATGTCTTTCGATACAAATTGTATATTGAACATTTTTTGCTTTAACCTTTCTTTACTGACCAAACACAATATTTGCATGAAGCGTAGTGACTACACATCGCCGGACCGGATGTATTTTTTTGGCACCGTAAAGGAAAGGTTAACTGTGTGTGTTATTTTAATAAACCTTTTGCAAACATTGAACGTTGAGTTTCATCACTTTGAGTGTCTTTATAATTTTAATTTCACTTACCAGCTCTAAAACGAACAAGTGTAAGGAAGATGGATTTAACTTTTGAAATCATACCTGAAACAGAAAAAAGCATATTATTAGTAAAAATTGAAAATGTAGTATTACAAGTTGCCACATGGAGCCTCATTAAATTATTTCAAGTAATATTTTGAATACTTTTTTAATTTTTTTTTTATTCCACTGGTGTGTTTAATAATTATTTAAAAATAAATCGTGTAAAATCAAGCCGAGCTCGTCGTCGATTTGTCAACGTTATTGGCTTCGGTGGCGGTGTTCATAAATCCTAATACGAACAGGACTATACATTGATCATTCAACCAAATTATGGATGAGTCTTCGAAGGCATGTATATGTGAAATAACCCCACACCCACCAAACAGGACGCAGCAAGAACTATTTAAAATAAAAAGGTTGAGCCATTGAGTTACAAGTGTCTCTCGTAGAAAAGCATCTGTTCAGATAAGCTCTTTTAAGGTCCCATATGCTCCATTTTGAGAGTGGTTAAGGTAAAAAAACTTAGTTTTCCTAGAATACTTTGAGTTACCACTTCTTTCATTTGTTTTATTCGTGTCAAAAGATTACAAAAATTGTCCATTTCATTAAATTACCGTTATATAAATGACTGTATTATTGAATAAAAATTGATTTGACACTGATATTGTGATAATGTGATAACATCATTCGATACAGTCTAATAATATATAATGTTGCAAGAGTTGAAAAATATCGATAGATTATTTTTAATATTTAGATTGACATATACCGATTAGTTTTTCGAAATTAATCAATCGAAACGATATATTTATTACATGTATGCCATATTAGTGCGTGTAGCATATATATATATGTAACTGTACGCCTATTTCAATGAAACGAAATCGAAAGTCGATAGACAATATCAATAAGAGCACTTATGTACATTGAATAAGTGTCACCGCCTTAAAACATAAAAAAGAAATCCAAATCATGTATGGCAACACTTTCCAGTTTGAAATGCGAAAAAAATGGAACACAATGGATGAGTTCAAACATATTTTAACCCGTAAAAAGCCACCATGAAAAAATCTCTTATATCGCCTTGAACTACCTTTCCAGTCTATATTTAATGCGAAAAAAGGGCAATGGAATTCAATTAAGGATTTCAAACATATTTTAACCAGTAAAAAGCCACCCTGAATAATCTCCTATATCGTCGTGGACTACCTTTCCAGTCTATATTTAATGCGAAATAACGCAATGGAACACTTTGAAAATAGAGAGGTAGAGAAACTGAGTGACAATTAATTTTCGTTAAAAGGCTTATGTTGAGATAAGCTTAATTGGGAGTGGACAGGGTTAAAAAAAACTGAATACACATGGGCTACTAAGCAATATTAGTTTTAATGTTTTCAAAGATAAAAACGTCTGGCAATTTCTGTCCAATATAATATGCTCCCATCAAAAAAGAAAAGTGGTATGCCCCTGGTGTAAGGCAACTAGAAACCGCTTATTTTTCCTAGTGAAACCAATTTGCAGTAAAATCAAGAGACTTTGATATTTATATGCAAGAGGCGCACTTTAAAAGTAAACATTTATCTTCAATAAACTTCGTTACATTGATCTTTTAATATGTAATAGATACTAAACTAATAATACAAATAAATCACAAAGTTTTCAAAGATAACCGGTTTGGCGATATTTTTTTGATGCTATATCAAGTGCATCAACTTTGGTTAATGCATACTAAAAAAATGTTACAGCAAATGAATTTTACAACGTTATTTACACAGTTTTAATAATTAATAACAACGTGGGAACCCTTGGTATATCATTCACCCAATTAAATTAATTAAAAGATAACCATGCATTCATTAAAAATGTATATTACAAAATCCAAGAGTTTTTATGCAAATATAAACAGTTACTGTGTTCAGTAACAGACGATGTGATATTAAAAAATACAATTTCATTTATTACGAGATGTAACAATATTTCTGATGTTTATCTAGTAAGAATGATTTCTTTATAGTTAGCACAATGTGTTGATGAACGTTTTGTGTTATTATGTATAATAAATGAAGACTTCAAATGGTTTATTTTGGAATGCTTTTAAATATCATTTTAGATGATGATTTAAGCAAAAAGTAGAAAAATCTTCAAACAATAACTTCATTATAAAAACCAAATTACGGGATGTTTAGGCCAGCTTTCCAAAGAATACTGCAGTATACATATTATATGTTTTTTACGAAATGATTGCTTATTTATAACTTACTATTTTTGCATGTCTGGCAAATTAACAAAATTTTTATTTTTCCAACAACAACTCACCAAAGTTTTACCGCGATCGTATTAACGGTATAATTATGCATACGGAAAAAAGAAACAAACATTCATTTTTTTTTTAATATAATTCGTTTCCACCGAGAAGTAACATAACAGCTAACACATTTGAAGTGAAGGTAGCATATATAGAATGAATATACGTGTAAACATCTTATAAAATATTGAATTGAAAGACACAAAAATAATCGATGAAATACATTGTTGCTATGCCATGAATATTTACAATCAATAAGTTGTTTATTTTTTTTGTTTCTGTAATATACTACGCGAGGCTTTTACGATGTCCGTTGAAAGTTAATTCATTTTCAAAAGCTCGCTCCAACACCTACACATAAAATTATTATTGTTTTATTACCATGTGTTCATCACAAAAGTCAATCTAATTGAAATAGAAAGTGAGTGTGTACTAAAATGTTTTTTTCTTTCATTTCATTTGGACGAATTGATGACTAGATATACCTACTCTGGATTGTATTTACGATCAGAATTCGACAACCGATGGCATTTGATCACGCGACGCTTGATAAAGATAGTTTCATGGAATTAACAAAAAAAATCGGTGGTGCGGTGGCCAACGTTGCCAGCTTCCGCGTCGGACCCCTCAGTACGGAGCAGTATTTTTTTTTATTTGATTTATCGAATATTTTTAAAAGCATGGTTGTTTTCTTAAATTTCTTTCCCATCCGTTTGATACTATAAGCGGGGCCGGAACTAAACAAATAATCCTATCGCTGCCTTATCTTTTCTATCCGTACTCTCTTGAAACTAATGGTAGGTTTGAGTAACCAGCAGTTATCGTAGAACAAAAATGTCGAAATACCACCATTGAGACACCATATCAGAAGCAAATCGAATATAACAGATTCATTGTATTCAAATGAATTCAGAGGATGGAAAGAAACAAGCAAGAGCTCACCTATGTTGATTAACAATGTTTTAATAATTGCAAATTAAGTATTTCGATTCAGAGGACGGAAAGAAACAAGCAAGAGCTCACCTATGTTGATTAATAATGTTTTAATAATTGCAAATTAGTAAATGGATTTTTTCCATAAAATCTTTCTTTATTTCCTTTAATGTTGCCCTCATTTTACAACAATAACTGTGTGAAATAAAAAAAAATACAATCCCTAAATCCCGGAATCATAATTTTGGTGAAGATTGGAAACCCTATTGAGACGACCAGGGTTTTTTCCTCAATCTGACATCCACAGACAGCATCCTCCATAGCGTTCGACGACGGAACTTAGGGACAGGATGGGAAGAAAGGTATCTCTTGTAAGGATTTCAATCGGTATTATCTTGACCGCACTCTATCCGAGAGTGGGCTAGTTTATTGCTCAAATTACAATTACAAAAAAATACAGGTTCAAAATTGCAGTTGAAACTACAGACATGTAATTTCAGTTAAAACTACAGGATTATAATCGCGATTAACAAAACGTAAGACCAAAACGATTATACTGCGACCTCCTGCCTGCCGACAGACAGGAGCGAAAACGACTGTTGACTTCGGATGAACGATAACGACTGAGAGATTTGGCCTTTGACAGGCATATTTATACCCTACGATTCTAGTGTGCAAAAGAGCTCAACCAATCGACGCGAAGCGTTCGGGCCTGAACTTAATTCATCCAATCGACGCGAAGCGGTCGCGAATGAACCGAACGAGAGACGTCGTTTCTAGAAGTCGGTTACAAGATTTTATAACATTTTGTGAATTTATTCGCGTTATAATAATCGTTTAGATCTTATTATCATTGATTGAGGTGATAATAAGATCGTTCGAGAGAGTCCTGATGACCTACAATATCAGGCGGTATCACTATTAACAACTATTCATTCCATATCCTAAGCTTATTCGTAAAAAGTGATGCTACAGTTTTCAGTTAGAAAACTTATATTGTAGTAAGCTTCAATATGAGTCCATATGCTCTACATTGGGAGTGGACACGGTTGTAAATCATACGCGCTGTATCACCATCAAGTAAAAAAATAATAAAATTATTTGAAATCTAAATGGATTAAAAAGGTTGTTTACAACTGTTTCCATACATTGTTTATAAGTCGCATTAGTGTTGTATCATTATTATAATTTTACAACTTATAAATCCTTTACACTTTCTTTTGGAGCAGATATCATTACGGATAATAGAAATTCAATACCAGTCAACTGCAAAACGTTTGGAGCTATTTGGGATACGAGTATGAAATGAGCAGTCATAAAAATATTCACCGAGCGATTAATTCGAAATCCGGTTTTTGAAACTTTAAGGACAAACATTATTAAAAATTCTAAGAATACAATGTAGAGCAGTTTCGAAATTATCAGATTAGAATGACAAAAAGTTTTCTAAGCTATGTTACGGCAATAGACTCGTCTAAAGGCAAAAACTGATCATGTCCACTTTGCAACGTTAGTGGTAAACGACGTTTTATTGTTTGACGATTATATCATATTTTCCATCGTATTAAATTTCCAATAAAATAGAAGATAATCCCTTAAGCTATTAAGCTGCAGAACATTGGGACAGATCGGTATTGAATTCATCGGTTGTTGTTTGTTATATCCGGCTTTTTTTCGTTTTCCTTTGTCCGGTTTTGAAAATATGAAAAATTATGGTAATGTCCTACATTAGCATGCCTTATTATTTTGATGTTTAATCCAAAATGGCCGCCGTGTCAGTGTTTGCAGGTCATGATCTATATTTGGACGTGTTGGAACAAGTATTATTTGGGTTAAGAGACAACTATAATATTAAACTACTATATTATATTACTAGAACTTAATTGACAATAAAAAGCAACTAAGAACATTGTATACAGTATTTGGTTTGATTAGTGAATGATCTTTATTTCAAATTAATATTTTTATTTTTAAAAAAATTGTATTTTTGATAGGTTTTGTGAAATTTGTGGAATTATCGGTTTATGCTTAAAGGGTTTCAAAGTAGGACAAAAAGAGCGTTATAACTTCATAAAATAAATGTTTTTTATGTTGCTATGAGAAATAAAATCTTTCTTTTTAGATAAGAATAAAAAAGTATTAAAAAATATCGGATCCGTGGTTGAATGATCAATGTCATTGGCTTCAGTTGCGGTACTTGTGGGTTTGATAAACCTAATACGGGCAGTTTCATAAATTGATTTCTTAATCGAATCTATAAAAATCAATTTTGGTTAAAAACAAAACAACCAATCATAGAGAACACACAAAATTAGGCTAAGGCGTATAAAATATAACATTACAAATCCACAGTATTACTATTTTTAAATGCAAACGCAAAGATACAAAAAGTTATACAGGAAAAGTGTAATACAAATTCCATATTGAATTAATTACCTCGAAATATTGACGCGATTAATGAAAAATCTTTTTTAACCTATCATTAAAATTGTAAGATTAAAAATGCGGAAAAAAACTGGCATTATAAGTTAACTGTAATTCTAAATGAGTATTATAAACAAAATAGGATATCTCACGTTGTTCCAAAACCAGATAAAATTCACATAGTTTGAGTAAAGTTCACACGATTTGCGCTTTAATTTATTTTGTTTTTGAACACTGCCCTAAATTCTTTGGTAAAATTTTGTCCATGAACTTGCCTTAGAAATTATGCACCATTTTAACGGCTTATTTAATTTTATGAATTAAACTTAACTTGTGAAATTTCATTGTTACTTTGGTGTAATTATTATGAGAATTAGAAAAAACAGTTAGCGCATTTTAGTTATTATAAAATTATTACACAGTACATGTTAATATACATATATGTTAAAATAAAAAAATAGCTTTTAAGGTGTTCAGTTGTTCACTGTCAATACTTTGTGGAATAGCATTTTAATAAAAATTATAAAACATTTTTAGCACATAAAATTTACTAGATCAGAACCGGTTTCGCTTAAAGCAAGAATTATCATCTGAAAAGAAATGCAAAGATACAGCGATATTTATTCAAAAGTTAAACAAGACTTACATATAATACAAAAAAGTACAATGCTGTTTTTTTATTATGAGATTTTTTCTATCATAATATATGAAAGCTTCGTAAATATTTGACAAGTATGTAGTAAAACGGTCCACAAGATCAGAATTGGAATCAAAGGAAGTTTTAATTGATAGGTACATTTATTTTATGCAATAAAGATAAATTTTAACAACTATTATACACATATTATATATCTGTGACATTTAAAGGACTGGCGATAGATTGATTGAGTTATAGTTACATTATATTCCATGTTTATGAGCCTTCAGGATTATGGATATATGCCATCTAGGGTAACCGGACAAATCAGAACATGACAATTCAGAACATGACGTTTCAG
This sequence comes from Himalopsyche kuldschensis, assembly GCA_028554975.1. Taxonomy (NCBI): domain Eukaryota; kingdom Metazoa; phylum Arthropoda; class Insecta; order Trichoptera; family Rhyacophilidae; genus Himalopsyche; species Himalopsyche kuldschensis. The sequence continues at coordinate 17,414,539 of JAHFWI010000010.1, read as the reverse complement.
AACATGACAAATCAGAATATGACAATTCAGAACATGACAAATCAGAACATTTCAGAACATGACATTTCAGAACATGACATTTCCATGCATTTAATCACAGTTTGATGGACACTTTTTGATGCACAATACAATGCATACGATATATTTATCTTTCTCCGTGTAATTATGAGATCGCCGAAATTTTTTTAACTGAAAAAACATTTTATATATATATATATATGTATGTGGGATCTTAAATAACGAAGGTCTTAATAATACGTCTTTATTTATTAACAGTCTTAACACCGGCTTATTCTAGCGGAAAAAATATCATAAAATCTTAAGATTAAAATTTACATTTATATAATATTTTTACATGCTCAAATGTCGTATCTAGATCGATTGAGAACACATAATAAACATTAAAAAATTATTAATTATGAAATTAAAATTTTATTGGATCTCGATCGACATTTGAGAAGCATTTTAATCTGGTTTTTGTTATGATATTTTTTCCGCTTAAGCAAAACCTTTCGTTATTTTCATGAACTTTAACCCAAACTATGGTTAGAACATTTATTTTATTTCGATATTACAGTTATTTTCTTGTTGTGGCAGCCCTAATAATTGGTAAATTGTTTATAGACAAATATGTATGTGAAAACTATTATGAGCGCGCTACGGTCCGTAATAGGCCGATTGTTCTGAAATGTCTTGTTCTGAAATGTCATGTTAAATGTCACTGAAAAGTCTTGTTCCAATGTTCTGAAAAGTCGTGTTCTGATTTGTCACAATTTGTCATGTTCTGAAACGTCATATATTTAAAATCTAGACAGTGGTTTTACGTTGTGCTGTGTTCCATGCATTAAGTCACAGTTTGATGGACTCTTCTTGTTTCACAATACAATGCATACGATATATTTATCTTTCTCCGTGTCTTTTTTTGAAAAAAACACATTTTTCTTAAATATCAATATTTCGTCTGAAGTTGTTGGTGGCCGCAGAAAAATATTCTGGTAGCCGCACATGAGAACCTCTGAACTAGGGGTCCTTCTGAATATCTAATTTGGCTTGTATCACACGGTTGTATGACTTAACCCAATGTAGACAATCGTATATTTAAAAAACTGACAACAATTTATGTAAATGTCTATTTAGTAATAACTTTATAACACAATCAGTTTATAATTCCTAAAACGCGTAGGCCATGTGTCATAGTATACCACACCTATTTTCAAAATAGTGTTTGTTGTAGGCAGGATCGTTTATGATCCCACCATTGTGAAGGAAAATATATGGTGTAACTGATATATTTAATACTCGGGTGCGCCCGGAAGATCCAGTGCGGTCATAAACACTCGGGGGCGACTCGCGGATGGACTGTAGCGTGTAATATTTACTCAGTGTGGTTTTTCCTAGATGATTGCTTTCATGAAATTATGCTAATGGCTTAAAAGACAATTCGTATCCGCTTAGCTTAAATTGCACTGACGTGTCTTGAAAATAATTATTATTTATATATATATGTGTATGTCATTGCAAAATTTACAAATTATAAGATTATTGCTATTGGAATGTGAAAAAGGATGAAAACACTGGAAGAAAAAATACATAGTTTACAGATATAAGACTGAAAGAAAAAAAATATAGTGTAAATTGGCAAAGTAGTCAACTCGACATCTCATCTACTCGAGTATTGAGTAGTAACACTTTTAAATACTCAGTGTAGTTTCAGATGTCTTAAAATATACATTATTAATTCAAAATTATTAGTATAAATAGATGATAAATAAATAAATAAAATTATTTAATTTCATTAATCCATTTATTTCAATTTATAAAAAATAATAGAGAATTAAACGTCTCTTATTTTAAATTGGTACAAAATTTAGTTTTTATAATTCCCGGAGAATAAAAAGCTCTTCGTTTATAAATTACGAGTATTACTCGAATATTTTTTTAAATATTCGAGTAATACTAATATATCGAGTACTTGAGAAATGGACGAGTATTCTCGAGTATCGATTATACTATACTCGAATTGGAGTCTCTAGTTCCAATGTTCCAATGAGTTCCATAGTAAGAATCAACGAAATAGTTTGTTAAAAAAATACGGTATTTAGCGAGGTACATTGAAAATTTGCGGAAAACATTCATTTGTATGAATTGTAGGTTCGCGTAAGAGAAAAGATTAGAGTCGGAATACTGTCTTGTTATGTAAATTACCATGCCTTAATGGAACAATTTAAAAGACAGTGTTTTTCACGAGAATCTTCTGTAAAACGGTTGCTCTCCATCTCTTTAGTCAAATCAGTTTGTCACACCCGTTTTCATTAGTGATAATAATTATACCTAATTATTATGTTTCACCAATATATGAAAATTTCCGTTCCTGTGTTTACGCCAGTGATTCGGGATATGGCATATTTAAACATGATTTACAATTCAAATCTATAAATCAATGTATGAATGTATTTGCATTCTATAGTGAATTATAGATTTAGTCCTGGGATGTTCAATATCAAATTAACATACCAAGATATCGGGCATGTTCCATTGTTCTTTTCTCTTCGATTTTATCTCCTGTGACTCTAAAAATTAACATCGAGCTTACCTTAGGTGATTTTTTTAAAATATCTGGCTAGTCTATGTAACGCCAAATATTTTTTTATCGACAAAAAACATGTTTGTTATAGGATTCGGAACTTAAGATTGCACAATATACGTAAAACCTAATATACATATTTTATAATACTTGAAAAACAAAGCTTAGTCTCTTATAATTTCTATAGAGAATTATAGATTTTATAGCTTTTTGAAACAACATAAAGTTTGACACTATCTATTTATAATATCAGCATTCTAATTCGGGCATCGTATTAGCTGAAAAAAGTATGTCATCAGCTACATTCATTTGTTTTTCGACTACCTTGGCAGTGCTACTAATTAGTTTTTTATTGAACCCGGGTAATCCCCCACATGCATTGCAATTAAATGCAAATACAATTATTAAAACCACTGTGAATCGAAAGACAGAAAATTAGCATCATTACCATCCTTCGTGTGTTATATAATACAGGTATTGAAATTTGTATGAAATCTAGGCTAGCGCCAGACATGGATAGGCGTTGAATTATGAGCAGTATATTATTAAAATTAACAACTTGTTTTATCGGCAAAATATGGACACTAACCCGTGTAGGCCCGAGGCAGTGACATATCGAGTCGATTCCTTATAGAATAGAGGAGGAATATCTAAGAATAAATTAATAATGTATTGTATAGAGATATTATTAATAAAACAACATCAACAATTATGTGCACTAAAAAACTATTACTGTAATTATTAATGCAAGCTAAAGGCTCAATTATTTTTCAAGGATGATTAATCATAGTAAATGGCACTTAAGCCGAATAGTCTATGATTTTCGGTTTAGTTCTTATTGCAAAGTCAAGGAATTGAAACCAGGAATGGAAACATCTATATATTGATTAGACAACAGTTTACGGATTCATTATCTAGGATTCGGCCTAGAAAATAACAATAAGTTAAATTAATGATAAAATACTGTTACTTTTTTACCGAAGATAATAAGGAAAAGTTGATAAGCTCGTACAAATAAATCTTGTACATTGTGCTTACGTGCAGTTACTGTAGTCTTACTTTGTTAAGGCCTATTTTAAAAGCTGAAAATTTATAAATTTATTTCGCGATGCTTAGAAACATATACTTGGTACAATGTCCACTGCATGGCTAAGATACTGTTGAAGACCGGTTCTTTTTAACTACTGCTCTAAGCATGCTCCATTATGAGTGTATATTCTATTTGAATTTTGATGACTTTTCTAAGAAAATTAAAATGCAGAAGTATGTGAATATTTACTTGCACTTGTTGCAGAAGTTTTGCAGTACAACAACTTGGAATATGACATGTTTTATTTCATTTTTACCGGTAGTATTTAAAAAGTTTCATAGAGGGATGGTTATCATTGACAATTTGTCTTTTCAATGAGTTTTATTTTATTGAAATTCTAAGAAATCGGATGCTTAAGTTAAGGCGAGGAACTCTGGAGCACACGTGCATATATACGAATACTATCAACATTTAAAAGTAAACATGTAAAATGGTAGTCCTATTGAATTGTATTTCTTCAAACTAATCATCATTATAGTCGTAGTTTAGTTCAAAGTTTAGGCTAGCCCTTTTCCCAATTGCGATGACTCTGCAAGTGAAGGAAGGCGGATCTCCATTCCGCCGAGTTTGGGCACGGTCCCGGGCCCGAATACAATCACCGTGTGGGCGAAGACACAATGAAACATAAGCGGCTGACGATAAAATGGCGACAATAACAGCTTCTCGACACTTACGTAACGACGTATCGGGCTCTCAATGACAAGATTATCGACAGACCGAGATGGCATTTATCAATGAACTGTGTAGAAGTTTTCAAGGCAATATTATTTCAACCGGTCCCTTTTCGAATACATTACATAACCAATTCATCGTCAGTAATTTGTCATTTTCCCGAATGTGTCCGGTGTTTTAGGTTAGGGCCTGGAAAATACTCACAAACTTCATCTATCATTATTTTCACCGCCTCAGAGACATTATTTTTGTGTGAGATAAATATTATTTAATATTCGTGGTCGAGTGCCAAAGTTGTCGACTTCGGCTGCAGGTTCAAGAGACCAATTTTAAAGTAGTTAAAAAAATGTTTTATGATAACAAAAATATGGATGTTTGTGATGTCTTAACTTCCATCTCAAACTCATTCGAACATGAAAACGTATCGATAGAAATAATTGGCTAAGCGATAGTCCTACCGTAGCCATATCTACACTCTCATCGACAGCGAGAAGTTGAGAACTGAGTATCAACAGTTTTATTAAAATAAATATTTAAGGTAAATCAAAAAAATATTTCTAAGCATGTATTGACAACCCTGATAATTAAAATTAAAAAGATCGATTTTTCGACTGGAACCAACCGTTAAATTAACTCGAGGTGAGATATGGGTGAACAGAAATGATAAATGTATGTTTTTTATTAATAATATTAATAACAGTTTTTGTCAGATCTAAGGAGTCGCAAAGACAACACGACTCCGACAAAAAATAATAATTTTGTCAGGTTTTTCCTACTTTTCCTATTATACGTGTATTAAATTGAAGATAAATAAACCAATCCGGGCAAAAGCCAAATCTTTCATAATATCATACATTGTATAGGCATAAATAAAAATAAAACAAGTTTATCACGACTCCGACTTTGGCCAAAACACCGCGATTCCACGACTCCGACTCCAAAAGGCCTGGTTTTTGAAAAGCAATTTACGTTTAGCTCGTATGCTCAGCATGATATGAAGATGTTTAAATTTATTCCAACGATATTTTTTCAACAGACATTATTCAATAATACGACTGTTACAAAACATCAGCTTCTTCGTCGCGCAGTAAATTGATGACCCTGCGTCTTTTATAATTTGTTTAGCCTCTTGCGCAACTGCATGACTTGAAAAAATCACCGGCGTACTGGTGCATAATTAAGTCTATCTCCCGGCGTTTATGTGAAGCAGATACAACCCATTGAATATGGAATTATCTGATTTTGAAATCTCGGCCATCGGTAGAAAAACATCTAGCGCGCACAAACATTAGGACGGCACCCAATGGTTGGCAACCACTAATTATCGTATCATGTTATTATTTCAGTATTGGAAATGAAATCATTCTTTGATGTATTGTATTTTTAATTATGTATAGCTAAACAACATCGTATATACTAAAAGAAAATATTTGAATCAGTACCAGTTTCACCATCAGTTAATAATACTCAAGATTAGCGAAACTGGTCCTGGTTGTGATCCAGATAAATTTAATGCGGAATAAGTACAAAAAAGGTTTTAGTATAATCCCATTCTATCGATTATTGACAGTGAACACCTTTAAAGTGTAAAAAATACATAAAAGATTTTACTTATCGCTCCTTATTGAGCATATCAACACAAGTAAGTATTACGAGAATTGTTTGTCGTTGCTTGACCACCACTTCCTTTTTCTGATAAGGAATACAATGCCAAAATAAAACAGCACTACTTCGACAAATAGTCTAATAATGATCGATACAGGTTTCGTTCATCGCGAGCATTGTTATATGATGTTCAGTTGATAATACTAGCGATGAGTGAAACCGGACCTGATCTGTATATAATGTGGTTTATTTATTTAAATAATGCCTTTCCACCAAGAAATGACAGTTAAAAAGAGGGGAATAAGAAAAGGCTAGGAGTCAGCTAACATGTCTACATATACTTTGTTTGGATATGATAACGAAAGAAATGACTTTTAAAACAATATTAAATCCCAAAGCCTTTCAATATAAATCTTTATTTGTTTGTGTCTTCGGTGACTTAATTTGAAGAATTTATATTTCTCTTAAATATAATATAATATTCATTAAATAATAAGAAATTCACTTAAAAATAATATCTTCATAATGACTTCATATTCATTTAATGTACAATTAAATTATCATTACATATTCTCAAAAATACGAGCATAGTACCTAGTACAATTAAAACAAATTTCATAATGGTGCAATTAGGTACAACTAAAAAATAATTATAACTTTGTTCATGTAGGTACCTACTTAATTATAAATGACCTAAAATATTTGGAATTTTGAAACGATTTTGCAAACTGTTTTCCTATACTTATTATTTGCAACATCCTTCTTCCTTCAATTAAAATATTGCCCAACTTCACAAAATGTCAGTGGGTTAACACACATTATACATTATAATAGTTTGATGTTAATCTAGTTAATTAACTGTGACGTTTTATCAAATGTGTAAGATCGGGAAAACGAATATTTGCGATCGAATCGTTGTTTTATTTTTTCTTCTAAGGGGCTTTATTGCGTGATTACACGATCAAGTTGAATGTCAAAGAGATGATTAAAGATATGATTGTTTTTATTAGATTTAAGATCTCTCACATAATAAACTGCATTCCATCAATTTTCCTTATCATATCGGCAGATGACAGCGAAAATATCTTAAAGTACATTTTGAGTCAAATGCACTTTTTGAGTGCTACGTAAGTATTTCTATCTTGTGCTAACAAAAAATCGGATCCGAAGTAGTTTCCCTAAATGAATAAATCAACAAATAGATTTTATCTCAAAAAAATATCATCAAAACTCATCTGTGGTCCGATATATACATTTTTTTTTTGCATGTTTGTTTAACACGTATGCGTTCCTATACCGTTCATCTGATTGCGATAAAACTTTGCTGATCTGTTACGAGGACACCGACTAAGGTTTTTTTAATTTGATGACGATTGAGAAAAAATATTGAGGTGTCTTAAAGCACAAACCGATATGTCCACTTTGAAACGTTTTTCTGTTTCAAGCTTGAATTATTGTTTTTTTTTTAATTTCGAATAAAGATCAATGTGTGTTTTTCACTAACCAGTGAGTCACTTATTACAATCATTAAAAACGAAATAAAATTTCGCATATCATTACAGAATGTATCTGTTTTTGTGTTTGATTTCCGTGACATGCGGTAAAGCTTATTAAAGGGTCTTTTTATAAGGACGCTTAGTTTTGAAATGTAAATAAAACAAGTTGTTTGTGAGATTTCAACTGAATTTTAATTTCATTTGTAACTATATTTTACGGCATTAAATATGGAATATAGCATCAAATGTCTGCCAATATCCATTCATTATAAAATGGGCCATGTCACTAAAGTTGACTTTTTTGACAAATTTGGGTAAACTTCCAACTGCTCCGGAACCCAATCAGGCGTTGTCTGTGGTCGTTTACCTGAAGTTCCTTGGTTAGTTGGATTTTATACGGGTGCCAAGTTCTTGTGGACAACGAGAAATAAGCTGCCTTGGGTTTTCCTGTACACTTTCACACACAGCAGCAATGTTTTCACCAGATATTGTATTTTGATGACGTACAGGTAGGTGTTGGCCGATTATTTACGAAACTGGTTGACTCAAATTTGGCCACTAAACAATGAATAATCTACTCAGCAGGACAAAGTAACATATTTTGAGCGTCCCTATTGAAATACCCTTTATATATCTCTATGTGTATATATAATGTATTTTTTTGTAAATAACTTTTGACAAAACGTGGACATTGCTTTAACGGTTTTGCTTTTAGATGGCTTGATAAATTATTAATTGAACAAAAACAATCCGTTTGATCTGCGGATTTAAAGATATGTATATTTTCTTAAATATAATTTTGTGTTACATTAATCTGAATTAAAAACAGAATAGACTCGTTTTTTCATGAGACAACTCTTGAGAGATTAAATTAGTCGTTATTTTCATAGACTATCTTTAGAATACAGACCAAAAAATGTTAAAATATTCACAAGTCCTATTTATGTACGAACAACTTATATCATTTCCTGCGGTTTTAGATCACATGCATTTCCAAGTTGACACATGAATCAAAAATCACGCGCAAGGAAAAACTCTGCTCATTAGCGAAAACATAATTTATCAACATCTGCTATCGCACATTTGACATATTGAATTACACATAATTGTGCGATTATTTCTTGACATGTTTTGCGGTTTATTTGTACAACTCCGCAACCAAATAACAAAACACCGCATAAAATATACACTATTTTTACATGCGTGTACATTGGTTCTATTTGGAAGCAATTAATATAATACAAAAAAATGGTCAATGATAATTCGTCAAAAAATTTCAAGAATTCGATTTTTGAATATTTTACGTTTATATTGGGGAAATTTAGTTGCGTTTTTTTGCTGTCAACAAATGCATCTTAGTTTTGACATTTAACCCTTTTAATCCTGTCAGCCCCTCGAATATATGCGAAGAATACCAGCGGCTGATCTATCCGCCCCAGTTTATGCATTTATTTACATATTAAATAATTACTTTTAATACAATTGATAATATGCTTACAAAGATTATTTCAAATACTGAAAATGAGTTCTCACATTCTACGCTTCTAAAATAAGTATAAATATTGTCAATTTAAAGTGGTCGACTACGGTTTCTCCAGAGCTTGACACGATGTTATTTAAAACGGCGTGTGATAGGGTAATAAAAGTGTAATTCGTACGAAGAATTGCTCGTAATGTTGGCGTTGTAACTCCAAGAGTTTTAGTATCCATAAAGCTCTTGCATTTTAAGCACCATATGCAATATATTTCTGTAACTTTGTCCTTATGGCATAGAATGTATCACTGGTTTACCAATGCCTTTTGTGATTTCTTTGTATGTCTAGACTTTTCCTTGAGCCATCTACCGGCATTACATTGCACTTTGAAGAATAAAATTCATAAACTTAATAGGACACTGCAAGAAGTATTTGATATTCTAAGCACACCTTGAATACTATGTAAAAGTAAGCATGTTTGACCACTTGACTATATCTATCGCAATGAAACAGTTTTGAAAGACATTGTTGCAAAATCGTTTTTAATATTGTATTGGATATGTTGCGCTTGCCACGGTTGAGATTGGACTAACGCTACAAACCAAATAGCATTAAAAGAGTTAATAATTGTGATGTATTTATCACTTTTAAGGTGTTCACTGTCAATACTCGATGGAATGGCATTATAATAAAAATAATAATACATTTTTTGTACTTATTCCGCAATAAATTGATTTGATCAGGAACAGCGATATTTATACAAAGGTAAAGCAAAATTTAATGTGTAATAAATACTTATTATTTTTATTGCGGTATATTTATTTGATTGAAAATGCTTATTCCCAAAGAAGGGATTTTTTTATTGAAATTAAATCACGATTTGTACTTTTTATCAGGACCAACTTAGAGCAATAAATGAGAATACTCATAATAAGGGGTATTTCAATAGGGACGCTCAAAATATGTTACTTTATCCTGCTGAGTAGATTATTCATTGTTTAGTGGCCAAATTTGAGTCAACCAGTTTGGTAAATAATCGGCCAACACCTACCTGTACGTCATCAAAATACAATATCTGGTGAAAACATTGCTGCTGTGTGTGAAAGTGTACAGGAAAACCCAAGGCAGCTTATTTCTCGTTGTTCACAAGAACTTGGCGTTTCTGCGACTTCAACTTGGCGAATTTTGAATCGGGCCTTATGTCTACACCCGTATAACATCCAACTAACCAAGGAACTTCAGGTAAACGACCGCAGACAACGCCTGATTGGGTTCTGGAGCAGTTGGAAGTTTACCCAAATTTGTCAAAAAAATCAACTTTAGCGACATTGCCCATTTTATAATGAATGGATATTGGCAGACATTTGATGCCATATTCCATATTTAATGCCGTAAAATATACTTACAAATGAAATTAAAATTCAGTTGAAATCTCACAAACAACTTGTTTTATTTACATTTCAAAACTAAGCGTCCTTATAAAAAGACCCTTTACAAAGCAAGTATAAATTAACATTGATAAGATAGATCAAAAGATTGTATTGTAAAAAATAAACAATTGGCATAACAATGCTACTACGAATTTGATAAACACATTTCCAATTAAAAATGCATTGATAAGCATCCATTTACCAAATCAGATGATTCTTGTTATGACTTATGATACGCACAAATTCGGCAGAACGTTTTTGAATGTTTGATACTGACAACGGCATGACTCCGGCGTGACACCTTTTGATCTTTAATCGGATCTGCTACCGCTTAGTTACAGAAGAAGACGTAATATGGCAAACTTCTTGAAAGAAAATATATTCACGAAAGTTAAAACATTTCTCATATTATATATTTGGGTGAGATTGTTGTCCCCCAGCCGTTGTTCGCGACCACCTTCCATAATGCTATCCGATCAAATGTGAAAAAAAATACTACTCCCTTACGTGGCCCGATAAAGAGCTGCACTGGTGCTTAAAGAAAAGAAAAAATAGAAAGGAAAAGAAAATACTTTTGTATATGTGATGTTTAGTATCCTGTGTTTCTCAATTATTTTATGAACCCATCAGTGTATGATTATAATTTTAAAGCAATATAGAAAATAAAATTGTTTGTTCCTTTATAGTATTTATATTTATTAATTGAGTGGGCATTTAAATGGTAGAACTCCATTATAATACGGTAAGAAAAATAGCAATGTATTTTAGTTCTACATAGTTAAGCCATATTTGTATTACTTGGTGCAAAACCATATATGGGTAGGAAAATAAACAGCTTCATAGGTATACACAGTGATTCGGGTTTAGGTGTGACTCTAAATCTAAGCCAGGCATTCCCAAACCTTAGCCCGAGGGCCACGTGCGGCCCAATCGAAAGTTTTGTGTGGTCCGTTCGAGGTTTCCAACCATCACAAAAGTTTGTATTTTGTTGTTGGTAGAAAATATAAAAAAGTCATCACTGAATTTGTGACGAATTATAATAAAATACAAGATTTTTATAACACAAAGGATAAACAAATCGATGCGAGTCGTTTTCCTCAAAGGTAAAAATCGTAAAATTGAAGTGTCGAAACTTGCTGAATGAAGAAAAATTAACCAATCTACTGCGATGCATGCTAAAAGTCTAAATTACCAGTCGTCATTAAAAAATATATGTTAAAAAGATTTCAAAAAATAGTTTAAATTGTGAGCTGTTTTTTGTTTTTGATATAAAACAATATTATTTAATTTTTAAAGTTTAAAATAATTATCTGTGGCCCATCAGAGATGTGGATTTTTTTTATTTGGCCCTCAAAGTGATTACAGTTGGGCATCCCTGCTCTATACAAACCCAGAGCATTACTCGCTTTTCAATACGCTCCGCCCTACGTAGCTCCTGGTAAAAAGGTGATCTAAGATTTTAGATATTACTAGAATTAACATTATGTATGCATATTTTTTTCAAGTATGGTGAAACAATGAGTAACCTAGGCGTGAAAAAATTTCGTCTTGTCGAAACAATGGACAAAAACCTTGGTGAGAATTTTGTTCCGTGGAATTTGGGCATCATGTATCAGTCAGCAGAGACAAGCATGGACAATGTAATTATAAGAACGTTTGCTACATTTTTTTTAATTATTCAAACATATTAGATTTAGCGAAAAAAAAATTCCTTGTGTTGATGTTTGTGTTTTATTTCGAGCACTGCAGCGGATCTCGGAATGGAGCTCAAAGCAACACAGTAATGGGGTTTTTCCAGGAGCAGGAGCACGGAAAATTTGTATTGCTCCAGTTTTCATAATGAATTATGATTTCATATAATTGAATGGTATTAGTTCAAATGATGACACCGAGTTGTTTTATTATTCGTCTCCAAATTGAGAATACTAGCCAAAGTTATTCATTCCAACCATAATACAATACGTAGAGTAGTAATTAGATTTTCATTCAAGTAGTCGTATAAAGCTACAATAATGAGGCGTAAATAATTAATAACTAGTCAATTGGTGACAATTTAGGATTTAGTTCAGTGATGCACAATCTATTCAACAGAAAGTTAATTGCTCGCGGGCCGCAGCGGATAAAAGCTCTATATCTATTGTCTCTAGTATTTTTTTATGCAATTTAGTAAAACATATACTTGAGTCTTATAAACTTAGTATCATATTCCTTACACTGCATGTTAGCAGCATGCTTCTAGACCAGTGATTCTCATGTGCGGCCACCAGAGGGTTTTGATGCGACCACCAACAGCTTGATAGTAAATATTGATATTTAATAAAATTGTGTTTTTACAAGTTAATTTTCCAATAAAGACACTGAAAATTTAATATTTTGTAAGCATTGTATTGTGCTTCAAGAATTTATAGTTCGCAAAAAAGTCAAACACATACATGTTTAGGTATTTTTGATAGAAAAGACTCAACACAAAAATTTGGTGCGGCCACCAGACATTTTCGTAAGACCGCTGATGTTCCTCGTGCAGCCACAGCCAAATTTTACATGAGAACCACTGTTCTAGACTTGCTTCGCCATAAAGTAACTAAATATTGTCAGTTTTTGCATTAAATTAATAAAATAATATTGCAAATAATATCATGCGTATGTTTCCAGGCATGGCAATATCGTTGACGGATATTTTAAGCTTCTAAAATAGCTTTTAATAATGGTGACATGAGGTATCTTTAGGATGGTTATGTGTTGTTTAGGGTGTGTGGTTGCTACCCTCAGTAAATAACTGAAATTACGTGGTCCACACCTTTACTGTGTATTATTTCAATGAGATAAACATTTACTCACAAATTTGAATGATGGAAAAAAGATGTCAGATTCTGGATCTTTTCCAATAAAAAAATCTATGCTAAAGTGATTTAAGGCAGCCTAAGGCCTACGGACTGCGGGTTGTGTATCACTGTTTTAATTACTTAATAACCGCAGTAACCATATGAATTATTTAAAACATACATTGTGTATATCATATAAAAATGAAAAAATGTAAGAACTCTATTACAAGAAGAAATTTTTTACACATAACGTAACGAATATATATATTTTTTTTTAATGACATTTTTATGTGGCATTACAGCCAATGCGCCAATATTTTCAAAAATGAATATCATACGACATAAATCTTGATGAAAACTTTTATGAATCAGTCGAGAACAACTCAACGAAAAATGACATACACCCATGTCCAAGATCTCTTTTCAATTGAAAAAAGCACAGAAACTGACATTTTTTTTTATCTCGTGACATTCATAACTCAAAACCTGCAAAAATCGAGATCCGTTTCTTTTATTCTAGGTGGTCTAATTCTTAATGAAAATCATCAATATCCACGAACATTATCACAATGGCTACGTCAAATTTATGTCTTTATATTATGTAGGCACAGTAATAATGCGATTAACAACGCGCCATTAATCCCGATGTACCGGGTCGCCATTTTAGTTTTCAATGTGTATGTATACAATTTGGTTTCGCCTCAAATGGAAACTTGTTCGCGGAATAGAGACAAACTTCGTGATTATTTTTTTTCCCCTTTATAACAAGCATCTCAATACAAAAGATGCTAATAACAAAAGACACTCGGCACAGAAGCGTGCGGAGGTTTTTGCAGGAAATTCATACTAGCACGAGAAAACTGTGAATATTGCTTCGCAAATAGCCACTGTCATTTCATTGCCAACTGATACGTTTAGATGTAATCAAAAACCTATTTAAGATATAATGTTTATATGTTATTGAAACATCTCCAAACTTGGATGACCTTTTCCATACCAATACGTACCACTGAGTCTATCTGAAGACTACAAAGTGGGCTTATTATTTTCTTACTGTCGTTTGCCAGTGTGAGCTAAAACTAAGCATTTGTATCATAGTTCATTCGTGTACAGGCGGTCCTCGACTATCACACGTAATTGATTCCTGAAAATGAGTACGAATAATGAATGTTCGAAAGAAGAGGGATGTAAAAAGGAGCACGAAAAGAAAACGCTGTATTTATTTTAATCACCTTACGTACTTGATACATGTGGTCTCTATTGGATCATATTCTTCCATGCTAGTCAAAAACTTATCAAGATTCATGAAGCCTTCATTCATATTTTTGATTTTCATTTTATCAGGGCCATCTTCTTCACTTTCATTAAGTACATATGTCATTAAACTCTTTGTGTTCAATTAAGTATGTATTTGATAGAGATTAAGTGAGACTCATTCAACTTATTTAAATATTTGTTGTTAACATCCAAGTTTAGTTTTCGGAGTTCAGTTCGAGAAAGAAAGAGTGAATGCTTAGTTACTAACGTAGATGTAGCGCAAAAAATGATTTTACTTTTGGATTAGTGCAAACTCACGAAATAAATAAATATATGTAATTAAGATTTTATAAACTGTATTAACCATAGTACCATTGTGCAAATCAAAGAAACTAATATTCAGGAAAACGACTCCAGTCGAAATATCAATGTTTAAAAACTTTTATCAATTACGCACTTAAATCAAATTAATTCTTTAACACTGTGCAACGAATATTTGCCTTCCGTTAATAATCACAAGCAATTCAAAATTATTTTCAATCGCAAACAGCTGATTATTCATGTCATGTTTTTCTAAATGAATGAATGATTCTGTTCATCATTCTTAGCCAAAAAATGACACCAATTATAGAACAAGGAAGTATAATATCATCTCTTTGGCAAGGCTTGTATCAAATCGTAATGTTATTATTAATCAATGATACTATGATGAATATAAAATACTATTCAATAGTAATTAAAAAGCAGCTCTTTCCGGCACGCCAATGAATAAAAGTTCATACGACGGACATCGGCTGAATATTTCGTAACAATTAATTTGTAGCATTGTTTGAAATGTATACAACTTTTCCGTATATGGAAGAGGGGCATTATTTATAAATTAGAAGCCGTTAAGCTGCCATTAATAATATGTTTAGTGCGCAAAAGATGAGTCTATAATTTGTTGTGCAAAATTGAATTTGTCGTTCCAATGGAGCCTTTCAGCGGTAATATTACAAACTATTAATATGTATCATGTCAATAAAGAAAATAAAGAAAAATTCGAGACCAAGGCTAATATCTATGTATATGTTTATATAAAAACGAATGCTTGACCCGTATGCGATCTTGTACCGTTCGTCCGATTGCGATGAAACTTTTGCGTTTGCAGTTTCCGGTGCGACTCACATTTGCAATGACCATCAACCAATCACGCTAGAAGTGTGTGGACTAAATTTGAGAAATCTATGCTTCTCACATGGACAGCTGTATGTGGCTTGCTCACGTGCTGGAAAACCTTCTGATTTATTCGTATGTGCACCACACAGAAAAACAAAAAAATATTGGGTATCCAAAAGTACTTAAATAAACAGAATTAAAGCACAAATATATTCTTTGCTTGGCATTCATTGCAACGCATGACCCAAGTACTCGCAAGTTATTAGTAAAAATATAATTTTAAGATACCATAAAGCGGGGGAAACGATGAGGAATATCTATCATACGGATACAAATTTAAAACTATCGACTCTGCTTGAAAATGATCATTGAATGAATAAAATATATTTCCCGCGGATGAATTTAAAGACTATCTTTAATCACTCCAAATATATTTTCAGCCAGTTGCCAGTTGTGTTTCTGCATATTATAGCAGAAGCGTAGGTGTCTCGATAGATATTTATTTTTTATTTAAAAAAAAACAGGCAGTGTTTGATTTCTTCTATTTTATCACTTTGTTGTAAAATAGTTGATTTTATATCATAAACATTTATCGGTGGAAATATCGAAGGCTCAGCGGCTAGCTTGTGCTTTTTTTTATATAATGCCAAAATTTACAGCTTTGAGCTTAATTTGACACATCTTTGAAAAGGATTATTAATCTTCGGGAGGAGCGGCTCTTTGCCTAGACGTCTGTGGCTCGCAAACTAGCAGAAAACTAGCTTATGGTATTCTCACAGTCTTTGGCTTTACGTATACATGCGGACAAACATTTTCGTCTATGAACCAAATAAAAAATATGCTAAGCAGCTGAATAACTGATGAAAAATTGCAATCATGTATTGAATTAAAAATAAGTAGCTGTTTGCCAGATACAGTTAAGCCATCAAACGCGATGCATGGGACACCGTTCTAATTTATTTTTCCCTAAAAATCCATATCCTATATACATATATTACATAATATATGTGGCTCTCTGGAACCTTTGTCCATGGCAATTTGACTCTTCTCACTGGACAAACTGCCGAACCCTGGTCTAGCACGTTCAATAATTAATGTATCGTTATCAAATTCTCATTATTAGTCGGTCCCTGTGGTCTAGTGGCAAGAGCTTTGTCCTAGCAATCGGGGGGCCCGGGTTCAATCCCCGGCAAGGTTAGATTTTTTCAATTGAAAAAAAAAAAAAGATCTTGGGCTGGGTGTTATGTTATTTATCGTTGATTTTGTGCACAACTGATACATTATTTACTATCGAGTTAATCTCGTGTGACTTTCACAACTCAGAATATTTGGCATTGGCGCAAGCTTAACAAATATTTTTTTAAAAAAAAATTAAAAAATAAAAAAATAAATAAAATAATTATTAAGATATTTTTTTACCATACATTAATCGAAGAACATAAATAACATTTGGTTTTACAATAAGTGCAATATTAAAGCTTTAGTTTTTCTATTTCAAATTGTAATATGATCCTTCTTTTAAACATAAATAAATGACACACATCACTCACTCATGACAGCTTAAAACCTCTCTAACGACTGTATAAGAAAGGCTAGACCGTTTTTTTGCAATATTGTAAACAAAAAAACAACGGCTTTTCTAGTAATTTAGTACCGAAAATGAAAGTACGATGTTGTGGCTTATGGAAAGATAGTATTCTACTTAATTGGATGCAGTTCAATATCTCTTTCTTGATTATAATTAATGTAAAGCTGCTTCATCATGGTTATTTAATGATTGGCAGAGATCCATCATAAGGCTGTCTAAAATAATAGACGTAATCTAGCACAGGTTTATTAATGATTCTAAGCTAGTAAATTTTCACTTTAATATATACTTTGGATGATGTGAAAGTTATTGCTTTACTCATTTAAACTATGCAGCAACATATATACAAATGTTTATTTTAAAATTATGTTTCTAGGGAAGTTAATAGTAAAAGATAATGAGGACGAACTTTTGCCAGATTGACGGGCAATAAATACTAGCGAACGTTTATTCTCCCAAGGCAATCCATGATGTATTCATTATGAATTTACAGTTTATAATACTGGGCGTATTTCATGATGAAACAAAATCAAATAATTTTCACTTGTGTCTCAGGAGCAATATGAAAAGGCACGGTGGTGAGATTTTTTCAATATATATTATCTAAGTAATTGATTAAGTTGACAAAAAAAAAAGTGTAATTCCACTGGATTTGCAACTTATGCAAGTTACTTTGTTAATAGCAATATACCTAAATATTACAATTTTTAATTAACTTAAGTGTCTCAGGAGTGATATGAAAAAGCGAGGTGATTTTTTTTCAAAATATAAAATCAAATTGTTTATTATGTTGGTCAAAAAAGTGTGTCAGTGTTTAAGGAGTGATACGAAAAAGCACGGTATTTCAATATCTGCGTTGGTAAAAAATGTGTTGTTCCACCGGTTGTGTAACTTATTATGACACGCTTTTTGCTTGATAATAAACTAAATAAATAAAAACTCACCGAACTCACTGAATAACTGACGACAAGTCTCACATATAGAAAGTGCTCTTACCTGAAAGAAAGAAAAATACAAAAATTTATTTGATGTTAACAGTCACTTAGGTTATTTTTATAAGAATATCATTTAACATATTTTTGTTCCTTACACATGTTCTTATCATTTATTTTCCTCTTCAAACAAGACAAAGACCGTACTATTGAAAATATAAATAATTAACTATCAATGCAATAAATAAAGTAATATAACAGTGGATAATGTTAAAAAAAAAATCGACTAGCCAAATTCTTGATAGATGGTTGTGGAATTTTATTTTACCGTATGTAGTAAATAATTAATTCGTAAATTATCGAACATCCTGTTTTCAACGGGAAACGGCGAACAAATTATTTTTTCAACGGCAACTAAAAAATCAAAGAAATAACGGTGGCGGCCATTTAAATAGCTTTAGTAGTTTCCGCCATTCAATTTAGAAGTTTATAACATTCGATCGGTTTTCTTTTATTTGAAGTGGGAACCATATTGTGAGATAACTATAAAAGCTTTTGACCACAAAAGTACGTTGACATTTTGTTTTAGCGGTTACTTGATAATTGTATCGTAAAATGTCACCACTTTTGTGAACACTCCATTAGTGAATCATTAATAGAGATGGCCGACATTATTTCGAAAAGAGAATATTTCCCATGTGAATCATTTGACATACAAATTCAAAATTCTTTTGAAATACGAATGAACTTATTTTTGATGGAACAAAAAGGGTTTTTTGAATATGGAATTATAATGAATTCATTTAAAGTGTGTCCTGTTTATTAAAATAATTTCATGAATTGAGGTGTCTAAAAACAAACATTGACAAGTCCACCATTTGTCAAAATGTTACTAAAAAGGCGTACATACATATATACTACAAGCATTTTCACATCGTATGAAATGATTTCTATCTCGATGAAATTATACAAAAAATGGTCGTTTTATCTCTCTTATATTTATTGCAATTTACCGGCTGACTAGCTAGTAAAAAATGCATAAAATTCTTAATTATTAAAAAAAAGCAAGCCATCAAAGGCGAGTTAAAAAAGAACTTTGGGTGAATCTGAAAATCCATATATCGATTGCAAAATCAATATTCTATTATTTCCATCTGGAGATAAAAATCTTTGGTCCTGACTTAGGATGAAAGCCTAATATGATTTCATGGCTTAACATGTTTTTTAGTAGTAGTAGTTTTTATTCATCTACTCAGCAAGGCTATGGCCACAGTGACATGCGCGGCGAGACTTTCTTCATAATCAAAGGTTGCCGCAATGGCTTTAACGATGGCGCCGTATGAAAAGTCGAAACGCAGCGCCATAACGTAAAAAAATTGAACGACGAAGCAAACGCTGTTCAATTTCAAACAAATTTGACTTGAGCATTTACGCTGCGCTTCGATTTCTCAGACGGCGCCAACTTTAAAGCCATTGCGGCAACCTTTGATTATGAAGCAAGTCTCGCCACGCTACGCCAAAATGTACGCTTGTCTTTGTGGCCATATCCTAACTAATAAGGTAAAAATAAAAATGGGAGCAGAAACCCAATATTAGTTTATTTATTTTATCTAAATAAATTGTAAGGGTTTCGCGCCATTAACGGCTTATGTGTAAGCATAGTCAACACTTCGTTGTTTGCTATTATAACAATGCAATATGCAGTCCATTTAATTGAAACAAACCATTATGCAGTGCAGTTATGATTGGGTATCGTTCGAAATCTATGGACAACATTATACAATTGCGATATCAGATCGACTGAATAATAACACAGTTTTTGATTAAACGATTTCGCAAATTCAATCTCCAAAGTGAAAGGTCCGTTTCGCTTAGAGAATACATAAGAATTGTCAACTGATATTAAATAAGTTTAAGCACGAACGATTGTATTCTTTTTTACTAAATATATAACAAAACGTTGATGTAGGTGTCTTCAAAAATATGTAAGTATTTGCGAGTAGATATGATTCAATTTCATTATAATATTGAGCTACAAAACATGGCTGAACTTGATTAAATTATTGACTACTAATTATTTGGTCAATTTTTAATTAGATAAATGGTTAGTTATAAATACGTAAAACGGTCAGTAATAAATACTTAAAACGGTCAGTTAAAAATAATATATGGTCAGTTAAAATAATAAATGGTTAGTTGAAATAAAAAGAACATGACATACATTTGCATATTACGACGATATTTGATAAAATTCACAAGCTGTCAAACTAAAACTTATCATTTTTTTTAAAAAGCTGACCATTAAAATATATTACTGACCGTTTTATTTAATAACTGACCACATTCACACTGATACAATGACAACTGACCGTTTATAATATTAACTGACCATTTTGATTTTTAACTGACCATTTATTTATTTAACTGACCAAAACTTGAATTAGTTACTGACCCATTAAATACATGCCTTAAATATTCACATTTGACGGCTGATATGTCTAGTATATTTAATCCGTGTTCTATTTTAATATTGTAGTGAAATATACTTCTGGTTCATCTAGGTTTTTTGCCTTCGCATAATATCAGGCTTAAGAAAGAGTGCCTGTGCGTGATAACTCCGAAGACCTAGACATCATAGAGACTCTATGCCTCCGCCGAGCCAGATTCATGGAATGCTTGAAACAGGGCCTCTACCTTGTTCCAACTGGTCGAGCTGAGAAAATCTTGAATTTCAAAAGCGTGTCAGGACTATGACCCAAACCTTATACTCTAATTTCCCTTCGCTTACAGCAATTTCTAATAGCGGAGATTAACGTGAAAGATGTCACCAGCTTTGCCAGCGTCCATCTAAACGCTCTCAGAGATTTACCTTAAATTACAAACTAGGAAACTAGGAGCCTGCATGTAGTTTCAGCAGGCAAGAAAAGGTAAGAAAAAGTCGAGGTTTTTTTCGCCATGACAGGTACAGACTTTCCTTTTTATCATGCCGTTACCATGTCGTTACCCAAGTACTGTCAGCTGAATTTTTCGTGTGGTGAAACCACTTGAGAGGAAACACCTAAATGGCAGCCATTGAAACAATTACTACAAATTAATTTTCTTGCAGGAATCGATCGAAAGAAGTCATCTCATGTATATATTCTACACAAATCAATAAACCGATTAAAAAATCAATTCATGAAACTTTCGTTACTGGTAATCGAACTCACTAGCACCTTAACCGAAACCAACGTGCTATTTTATCAGCGGAAACACTTACCAATCATGACTCGTTGAATAAATAAGTACATAACTATGTATTTATATTAATGAGAATTGTTAAAATATTTCTCACGACTGTCTGATGAGAAATATGTTTTTTGGCACATATTCTATTTCTTCTGCTCATCACGCTAATGGTTATAATATATAAGTAGGTGTTGCACTAATAATAGTGATAAATGTTTATTTCGCCTTTCACTTTCATGATAATAACAGTTTATCATAATATTGATTGATGAAAGAGCACTATGACAGGTGAGGCTTTCTTGGAAACACGGCTTCGAGCTCATCATCACATTTGGCAAACCATAGCCACTCCCAAAGCGGAGTACATTGTTGCTTCTCTGTCATATATATAATTTTACTACGCTAACCACAATGACGCGATGAAAATATACTACGAACTAGTTCTTACGAATAGCTATTCACTTTATATTATATAATATTTGCAGACACTTAAATACTTATGCTATTGTTATTTTTCCACAGAGTTATAATGGAGATCTACCAAGTAAGCGCCAATTAAATCAAAAACCATAATGATCCAACGAAACTATTTTATCATTCTTTTTATCACGGCATGTATTTAATGGGTCAGTAACTAATTCAAGTTTCGGTCAGTTAAATAAATAAATGGTCAGTTAAAAATCAAAATGATCAGTTAATATTACAAACGGTCAGTTGTCATTGTATCAGTGTCAATGTGGTCAGTTATTAAATAAAACGGTCAGTAATATATTTTAATGATTAGTTATTTATTAAAAACAGTTAGTATTTAATTTAAATGGTCAGTTATTTATAAAAAATGACAAGTTTTAGTTTGACAGCTTGTGAATTGAAAAATGATGTTCTATGAAAAATTAGCGCATAAAATGATATTTACTATTTTTTAACTGACCGTTTATTATTTTAACTGACCATTTATTATTTTTAACTGACCGTTTAAAGTATTTATAACAGACCATTTATCGAATTAGAAACTGACCAAATAATTAGTAGTCTTTTTTGGCACCACCCTCGAGAATAAAGCAAGTAAAGGTTTCTATAGGTCCTCCCAAAATACTATTTCTACATAATTATTATGCAATTCCTGAAAGCTTAAAGTGTGAATATTATTAATAAATCGCCAATAAATGTATCTATTTATTAATTTGTTTAATGGTTACTACACTACAATATTTTATTAAATAATAGACAATAAATTACGTTACATTTTCATCTACAGGCTCTATTTTATATCTGTATGCCTGATCAAAATCAATAAATGTAATAGGATTATTGCTTATTATTCAACTGACGTTTTAAAACAATTATTGGTATCATTATCTATATTTGGAACGAAACATTTTCTTTCTATTTGGTGAGGGTGGTTTCAAAAATAAAGAGTTACTACCGATTACAATACAATGCAAATTTTATAAAAGAATACATTTATAAAAACAAAACGCTAAAACTGAAATGAATTGCGTTCCAAATTTAAATTTACTCCGTAGGATTTCATTTCCACTATTTCAGCACTTATTTCAGTATGAAATCGTTTTTAAGATTTCGGCGTAACGCGTAATAAATTTTTAAGATTAAAATACCGTTATTTTTTCATGTGACTTACGCATTAACAATTTCTCTTATATGGCTCGAGAATAAAAAGAAAAGAACTAGTTTTTTCTTATCTACAATGGTATATACGTCTACTTACATATTTTAATTGTGAAAGTTATATACGTAATTTAGGAACTACACAAGAATAATTTAAATAATGTACCTGTGTATGGAATATTTTCAGATGAGATTTAACATCTTGGCAACTTATTATTCTCAATACAACCATACGTGTTTTAATTAATTTACTATGCTGAATTCCACAGTACAAAAGAATGAAGAAAGTACGGAGGTATTAGAAGAGAAGAAGTATAGAATGAATATTTTATTTATTATTTGTATTGTTTGACCACGCACTCTCGGCCACAGGTGATATGTGATTCATCGACATACTTATGAGTCGGATAAAATGAATAAATGCTATGAAAGTCTAATGACTTGTAATGCAATTTATAAAATAATATAATATATCGGGTCCGTGGCCGAGTGTCATCGTTTGCGGTGCGCACTGGCTCAAATCCCAGTCCGGGCAGTTTCATTTTTTAATCTAATTATTGATTTCTGTTTAAGAGACATGGATGTCTGAGTTACCCGTAATACCCTCCCACGCATATCTGACCGTATCTGCATATCTAGACGTAGCGTGAGCAATTGGCTAACCACTAGACTTATAATTTATGACACGGTGTTGAATTTGTTTAAAAAAATATATTAGATTTACAGATGATATAATACAAAAAGCTATCTATATATCTTATAATTTTTGTAGAACTATGATTCATTTTTTTTTCACCGTGTTATAATGGAGTTCTACCAAGTAATTGCCAATTCAATCAATAAACCTATTATTTAAATACACACTCTCTATTTCGAAGGAGTTGTCATATTAAGGAAACGAAGTGATTCTTCTTCAACAAATGGAAGAAATTTTTCCCGCGTAATCTAAGTAATTGTTTGGAATGTCTTGTTTAAAGTAAAAACTAGAGCAATATACAATTACATAAAACGTGATGTTGATATCGTAGAGCTTAAATTGTTTAAAACCGTGTCTGTGAAATACCATAACGTCTGTGACGAAAGTCCAAAACGAAAAGACAATACAACGTTTAAATTCCATGGCCATTTTGGATGAGAATTTCACCCAAATACTGTCGCGCCAACATGACTGACAAACTTGAGCGTAATAATGAAATTATTGTTTTATTTAGACATAGTGTATTCCGATTTTGTATATAGAGGACACTACGCGTTATGATTTTGCTATGAAAGGAGCGTGACCAATAATTGAACGATAATCGTCGTTCTAGAAAGTTTTCGAATTTTTGTTCCGCCGGCTGAAAGCTAATGGTCGGTGTAATCGAATGTGTCACACCGTTTTCATATTTAATTCGACGAATTTTTAATGGCGCTCGCCAATTACTAAAAAAACATATTAGTCGTGCTACAGAAAACCATATTTAGGAAGGGGAACTGATATTGTATACTCCTCTAAAACGAGTATTGAAATCGATAAATTACATATATTCAAAATTATGCATGAAAAAAAAATCTGGCTTTGTTGCATATCCTACTTGTGCAACTAGATTTAAATTCGGTCCGTGTTCGAATTTCAACATCGTTCGTTTCAGTTAAGGATCATACGGGTTTGAATCCTAGCCAAGGAAGTTTCATTATTTAATATAATTATTGATTTCTCTCCAGAGACATGGATATCTGTGCTTCATAAAATTTCTTCGCACACCCTTCCAATACTAGCTATTAGCTTACCACTAGTCATATCCATAAAATCCCTACTCTCGTCAAAATAGAGAATTTGAGCGACTGAGTAACAGGCAATTCCCGTAGAAAGATTACGTTGAGATTAACTTCATTAAGAGTATTTATACTCCACATTGGGAGCGGGCATGGTTATATAAATAAATAACAATAAATTGAATGAATGAAAATAGTAGAGCAATAGTATTGTAATCTGTGTTGCAGATTGCGTTAACATATTCTACGATACTCAAATTGGTCCAGATGAAAGGTGGCATGTCCCTGTTACAGGTTATTACCGTAGAAGCAACAAACACTCAAACATATTGCAAAAAATTATGTGGAGAATTTTCCTCTGAATAAAATTTATCTAATTCTTTTAATTCCCATGCTGTCTTTATTTTTTGTTTCGATTAATAATCATAATTGTTTTCGATTAATCGTAATAGACGCGTGACAGCAATTGTATCTATTTTTAGTCTCGTGCAAAATAGTATCTGTCAAATTTGCGATCATGTTCGAAATTCAAAATCATCACCGCATCAAAATAAACAGTGTTGTCATTCGAGAATCGAGAATAACAATTTCCCATTCAATAACAAAATTGTAATTAATAATAATTATCGAGTGTCTGAAAATGCCAGTGTCCTCATTTTTTGTTTCAGTTTAGGCAGTTCTCATGGGCATGCATACAAATTGAGGCTTCTTCTGATTTATAAATATAGCTGTTGTATAATGAATTTATTGTTTGATAAGAAGTTAGCCGTCCCATTGTCTCGATTTCTTTATAAGGCAACATAGCCCGCTTTATTGATAAGTAGTGTCTGGGTTTGTAGTTAGTTTATTGAGAAAACTCGGTTAATTGTGAGGTGTCAATTATTATTCATCACTTTGCGGTATAATCTGAGTGGCTTGGTTACCGTATAATATATTATATGAAGCTTATAAAAGCCGGGTTCCATTTTATATTGTGGCTAAAATATTATTTACAAGTACTGGAAAAATATTTTTTTTTTAACCAAGTCCATTCCAACGTGAATCATATGGACTCCGCATGGAGTTTATTTCTACATTTTCTACGAGAACTTTTTGTTAGTAAATTACTCAACCTATCTTTTTCGAAGAGAGTAGGGTTTGAAAAGATACGGGGACTAGTGGTTAGCTTATCGCTCTCGCTTTGCACCGATTTTAGGATTGGGGGGAAGAGATTTTTGACACGACAAACACCCAAATTAAAAAATAATAAGACATACTTTGTACTTATTCCACATTAAATTTATTTGAATCAGGACTGGTTTCGCTTACTAAGAAATATAATCATCACATACATTATCAAAAAAATGTTATTTTTTTAAATCATGCCATTCACGAAGTATCGACAGTGGACAGCTTAAAAGTGACAAACACATATGGCTTCGAACAGGATAGATAAATCGGTTGAAAAATTCTAGAGGTCCGTCACGGAGACCAACTTTGTTGACCACCGCACTAGGGACCCAGATGGTTAATATTACGGGAATAATTAAATATTATTTTTGTCAAAACAATTTGTAGCAGAAAGATCCCTTTTTAAGTTTTTCGATTGCATGATCTTTGCCTGGGCTGAAAGAGCTGGGAGAAAGAAGGTGGGTGTAATTAAATAATGGAAAATAGTTAACCCTCTTAACTCCATCAAGGAATGTAAACCAGGGCTGTGGAGTCGGAGTCGGAGTCATCGCGGTGATTTGGCCGGAATCGTACTCGGAGTCGGAAATTTTGAAAAGTTTGAACTTTGTATGTTTGCATATGATATGTCAAATTTTGCCATTGGCCGGATTGCTAGGGTTTATATTTATTTAATTGAATACACATAAATTGGAAAATTAGACAAAAAAAAGTGACGATATTCAACTTTTTAGTCAGGGTCGGAGTCGTGTTTTTGGTCAATGTTGGAGTCGGAGTCGTGGTTTTGGTAAATGCTGGAGTCGGAGTCGGACTTTTTTTTACCGACTCCACAGCCCTGATTTAAACATTACAAAAATCTTTTTGTATTTTTATACAAATAAAAAAAAATCAGTCGGCAAGAGATCCGTTAACAAAGAATAAAACCTTCACCAAATTTAATAATCCATTAAGGTACTGTAATAAAGTTATTTCCCTTATGGGCCAACAATTATTATTGCTCGAAACACAAGTACTGAGAACAACATTGTTTATTGAATTAATCCACCAATAAGAACGGAACAACGCTCAAATGAATTTGGCAATTCAAAATACACAATTTTTCACTACGGAAAATTAAAATAGTGAATCTAAATACCACGCAATTGAGTAAACTAAATTGAAACAACGAATTCGATTGAGCAACTATTCACATTGTTTCGATTATTTTGAATCGCTTATTATGTAAGAAATACCGAATAACTAGCTAACGAAATCATCCGAAAGTCGATCAAATCGTCGACCGTTTCTTATGATCGAAAAATGTAGTGCATTTATGGATACTCCTGTAAGGGGGTCAATCGGTATGTTATTATTTTGAATTGAGAAGGTATTGACGATAATCGGTAAGGTTGGTACTCGTGTTAGCTTGTTCCATATTCACGAGAATCTGTATTGTTATTTTTGAATTTCGAACTATCACAAACAAGCTCGTAAACAAAAGCGATCCGATGTTGCCAGTTTTTGTCTTGAATTTTCCTAATATATTTTAATATTATGAAAGAAGTATACTTTTTAATTCGAAATAAGAAGATATGGATTATTATTCTCCGACACATCATATCAAGCCACAATAATAAATGAGTTCATTTTACTTTATACTATTTTAAATACTAACAACAGAGGGTTTTTGACGACACTTCAACGTCTTATTTCTATAGCTTATATTCTTCGATTTTTTCAAAGAGCTGTTCACGACATTATAAACCAGTTATGCACAACCTGCGGCCCTCAATGATATTTCATGCGGCCCGCAACGACAAATATCAATCACCTTTTTTCTTCAAAACTTTATACGGACAGTAGAAGAACAATATAAAACAATAAAGTTTTCAATTTTATAAACACTAAAAATATCGATTACTTAATCAGCTTTACCATGCGGCCCTCGAACTATCTGAGAAATGATTATCTGACCCTTCTCGCGAAAGGTTGCGCATCACTGATAAACACTATCTCATCTACCTAATAATTTTAATTATTTTATATCAATGATATAATCTATTTGTTGACTGTCTGTACGAGCTCATCGATGTACTGAAGATGACGCAATATAAAACCCAGGTATTTATTTAAAATACATAAAACGAAACATGTATTGACCCCTTCAAATGCACTTTTATTTACTATTCATTTTTTATCTTAATGCCGTATTACATCTAGGCTGATGTAATTTTGTTGTTCAATTACTTTGCAATCACGAAAAGTTATTTTATATTGCGAATTTTATTACCCTGTGATATTTCACGATACCATCTTATTTTATAGCACACTGTGTGGCCATCAATCATTGGCTACACATGCACATGATGTTAACACACGCATAAATAACAAAATATCTCAAAATGGCCGTTAACAAACCATAAACAATGTCTTATCTTAAATTGTAAGTGGATTTGGAGTGCATTCGGTACACGATTATTGCATATTCAATTTGGTTTGTCTATTAAAATAATATAGATAATAATATAACGTTTTAATAACTTTAAAACTAAAGTACATTGTTTATAAAAATGTACTTAAATGTAGTAATATCATATTTACGGTTATGACATTTGTTTAAGGTTGTTTTAATTACGTTATTGAACCCAGCTTTTAATATCCATATCTGGATATAATATTATGTTGTTAACACTAAGACTTATGTATGATTTTGAATGAATGGGATGGCATTTTGAGATATGCGTCAACCAATACATAACAATATTTACCTATATAAAATTCATTCAAAATTTAAGACACATTATAATGAATAAAACATGATCGAAATACGGTATATTCTAGATAAGTGGTTGGCAAACCAGGCTCGCGGGTACTTGGGTATCTGCCACAGCGTTTTTTTCATATTTCAGAACCACATGATATCTATTAAAATCATTTTAAAGATATGACACAATTTTGACAACAGTAATGTAGTTATTCACTTTTTTATCAGTCAAGCTGTAACAATCACTGCGACGAGTCACGAGTGACCAGTCGGTGAATTGGTTACTCGTGACTCATCGCAGTGTAGAAGGTCTAACTTGATTTGAATGTGTATTGATAGAACAATTTTGCTTCGATTTTATATGGAATAGGTACCCAACTCGAACTATTTTACATAAGCAAGTCTTCCAGGCTGTCAAGACAAGTGGTCGACTCCTGATAATTAAGATTCTTTTAATCACCTTGCGATCAATGACCGTATTAAAAAACACATTTTTGTTACATACTATTTATAAGTATGAATTAATCTTTATTATTATGTATGTATTGAGAATAAATCGTACATTATAAACGACGTTGGAATTTAATTAGCACGCATTTTTAAATATTTAAACGGAAAATCATGCTCGAAAAATTCTGCAAAATCATTTTGAAGTAAATTGTATTAATATTATTCAAATTTGCAAAATTATTCATACAGAAGTTGAATCGAGCTGAAAACGTTTTTTTTATTTGTATTAATTGACATACTTAGTTTATCATGGGACAAATTTAAACAGTGTCATTCAAGCGTATATTTTTAATTATTATACTGGAGTATTAAAATCCTTAATGCGTTCGATGCGAATAAATATCTCGCAGAGAGAGTGTGTGGTTGGTGCTTGATGATGTGTTACAAATGTTGATATCAACTTACTAAAGATTTCGACTTTTCAATATCATATTGGAAGCGTCTGAATTTTGTACGTATCCATGAGTTCTGAAGTTAATTAACGAGCCTGGCCTTTGTACCGGGTTTCAGGCAGTTCCATGTCACATTTTAAAATACCTGATAGTTGAAATTCACCCACACAATTCACAGTTACAGTGAAACTGTATTCTCAGTGAAAATATATTCTCCTCCAAGCTGTCATTGAAATTAAATTTGACCGCCTTATCTTCAGCCCAATGTTTGTCTGTGTTTTCTTTGGTTCTATTTTTATGAAAAGGACTACTTGCTGATTTTGTTTCATTGAAGCAAACCAACATTTTAGGCCGGCAAATCATCGACTTGGGCCGATAATTTCAATGATCGTGACCAGTAAAATCATGTTGTCATACAAATCTATTACTTCATACATTTTCAAAGATACAGTTTCACTGTAACATTGTTGTTGGAAACAAAAGCATCACAATAACATGGAATATAGCACTTATTAATAGGTGGTTATAATAATAACTAATAAAATTCAATCAGTTCCAATTTTATATTGAAACTTCTGTCGAAATCATCAATTACATTCAACCCGTCCAATGCACCCTGTGAAATAAAACAGTGTGCTGAAGTCTTAATATTTAATATTTTACATACATACGTGCATTCGAAGATCATTTATTAGTAGCTCTATGTCCCTTTTCTTTTAATAAAGTAAGTCATAAAAATATCCATATCTCGGTGTTGTAATCAATTTAATTCTACGGTAAATTAAAGTTTGACGATAAAATAAGCTACCATTTGTCTGCGTTAGAAGTCTACCGAAATATTTACATCTCAACACAAAGTCCAAATTCTTCAGCGGGTATCTTTATACATTTCATCAAAACAACTTGGAAGGTTTTCTACACAGGAAGAATTCTCAACTCTTAGTTGTTTGTTTTCCTGCTTAAACCTGGTTAAGAATTACCACTTAAAATTACATCCGATGTTCCACTTCACGCAATTTTATTTTACGTAAAAAACTTTGTAAATGCAGTTTGTAGTGAAAAAAGCCCAACAT
This sequence comes from Himalopsyche kuldschensis, assembly GCA_028554975.1. Taxonomy (NCBI): domain Eukaryota; kingdom Metazoa; phylum Arthropoda; class Insecta; order Trichoptera; family Rhyacophilidae; genus Himalopsyche; species Himalopsyche kuldschensis. The sequence goes on along the minus strand of JAHFWI010000010.1, from coordinate 17,383,933 downwards.
TTCTTATGTTACTAACACGTCCGGAGTGGCCCAGATGGTATTTGTTTGCAGGGCCGTACTAGGAAATTTGAATGTCATTATATTAAATTAAATATTGAACATAACATATATTTTCAGCTTCATTTCCACAGTAAATATATTAAAAATGAAAACTTGATGATGATGTTTTCCCATTATAAATGATGTGGAAAAGTAGATAGTATAGATCACTTAAGTAAGTAAAGTTACGATAATCTATCGACGTTATGTACAACATCTAAATAAATCCCATTTGTTATGGTTTGTGATAATAAATAACACACCCGATGATAAGCGTCAATTTATTTCTGATATACATATGAAATACAGTGGAATCAAAAATTATCGTTATTTACGAGATTACAGTAGCATTATTTGAAATCAATTTTTCCGGAACTTTTAAAAATACGATAAATGCGAGAATGGCGGATTGGGGTTCCACTATATTATTTGCATCAGAAAACAAGATAATTTGCACATATTTCACAATTCAAATAGTTTCACTCAGCATATACCTTTTTTTGTCACACAATAATAGTCATTCACTGAGCATAATTTAAATATAATAAGCAGGGCTGTGGAGTCGGAGTCGTGGAGTCGGGTGTTTTTTGGCCGGAGTCGGAGTAGTCGCGGCGTTTTGGCTGGAGTCAAACTCGTAGGCGGAAATTAAAGTTTGTTTGATTGGATGTTTGAATTATTCGTTTTTGCATATGAGGGGTTTAAATGCATAACCGCCTCTCTCCACAAAGTCAAATTGTTGCGCAATCGAAAAAAACGATTTTAATCTTCAAGTACAATATTAGAATAATTTCCAAAGGGAACACAAAACGTTTGTATGGTGAGAGGGCGATAGGTCAGTGTTCCCTGGCTCGTGATTTGTGCATTTAGATTGTGGCGGTTTTGAACTTCACATATGGTGGAGAGAGGCGGTTATGCATTTGATCGTCATTTTTGATGTCGATTTTAAATTGCTTAGAGATAATTTTTCGTTGGTTTGAAGATTGCAGGGCATAGATCGTAAGAACCGGATCATTAATCAATCATTATCTCAAAAATGATATTATATGGATAGAGGCGGTTATGCATTTACCCCCCTCATATAATATGTCAATACATATAATATTTGGCTATTGAACGGATTGGTTGGTTGATATTTAATTGAATACACGAAAAAGTGAAAATAAAAAAAAGTGACGAAATTAAAGGTTTTTTTTTTGACAATGTTGAAGTCGGAGTCGGAGTCGTGTGGGACATACTGATGCAAAGATTTAATAGAAAATTAGAGTTAAGTATAATTATATATTTTATAGTAAAGTTATTCTAAAATATTCAACGACATTGTAAACATAATACGACGATCATTCTGAATATCACATACTGTAGTGAAATAAATAAGCAATATAAATCAGTGATATTCTTTATCTAGTTTCTTATTGCATTATAAATACAGACACGCAAACAAAGTCTAGTAAACTACGCTTTTTTCATACAATTACAATTCCATAAATAATGATTTTCTTTCTATACGTCCTTATCCAACAAAAACGATTAGCACACGTTGATTATGTTTACTTATGAGCGCCGGAACCACTTGTTTCTAAAGCGTAAAGACCAACAATCGATGCATTTGATTTACATATCAATCACTTTGTATTAGTAATCGGTTTTATTTATAAAATAGAAATTAAAAAAAAAACTCTTGTAAGATAAATAATCATAAATAGCTTTCCAAATGCATTGTACGTTAACAAGCATAAACATATTGCATTTTTATGCAGCTCAAATAATCAAAGAGTGAAATTTCGAAATACAGTACGTGATCCGAAATATCATTTCGTCTTTTTTACACCGAATATGAAAGATTTTAAGTCAAAATATATATTTGAAAAGCATTGTTGTTGGCACCCATTCCGGCACAATGATATCGCCAGAAAAGTACAGACATTGAACATATGTGGCTATTATATATTAAAAATAATAACACATTTTTAGTACGAATGGTCGTGATGAGCGACACCGGTCCTCATCTCAATAAACCCAATGTGAAATAAGTTCTAAAAATGTTTTATTACCATTAAATTTAGCTGTAATCAATTAATTGTCGAGGCATCTTAATGATTTTGTGTTTTTATCTTTTTAATAAGTTTTAATGACAACAACAGAAAGAAAAGGCCATTCCATCATGTATTGACAGTGGAAGACTTAAAAGTGACTATTACATGTATTTAAATTCGTGAAACAAAACATTTTAATAATGTTTAAGCAACTATTTATACTAAGTAAAAATCCTTCATTGGCAACACGATTTTACTATTCCATAATTATTCTACATGGACCTGTCGAGACAGGATGCGAACCGGTGATATACGAGAGTGTTGGAAGATTCATTCAACTATTCAGGGCAATCAAACAACGGTTCGCGAGCCATATAAGTATCGTTTCATTAAACAAAAATGCAAGTCGGCTTGAAAATTAATATGTACATAAATTACAATTCAATGTTCACAGCTAACAGAAAACTAGGTACAAACATAAATTAGTTTTATGTTTACTATCGCTTTTCTAGTAAATTATAATCAGGAATGTTTTTTACTATAAAATAACAAGTTTGTTGTCTGAAAACCTATGTATTATATTTACAGCTGCTGTAAACTGTCAAAGTTTATGAATTTATTATATTTAAGTATTTATGATGTTATTTTAAAATCACTATTGTATCGTTTTAATGTGAGTTTGATGGAAGAGTAAAAAACCAACACTTTCATCTAATTAGAGACGCCTTCAAGTGTCATTCGTTAATATATTTTAGTAATTTCCGTCCGTTAAATAAATAGTAATTTTCCTTGTTTAGATAACATAATATTCTCACTCAACATTGTCTTGTACCAAAGTAATTTTTTTTCTCCATATCCGCTACCTATTCGGAACATATGACTGGCACACGGTATCACCCGCTAACCTCTTCGCTTCTTCCCAGGTCATCCCAACGTCCCTTAGTTCCGCTGAGTACATCCTAGGATCCATCAGTTTTCAGGTCCATCGCCACCTTTTTCATTTTTAAGAGGCTGGTTTTTCCGCTCTTTTACTTCCGTGTTCCTGACAAAGTCAAATAACCGCACTCCTAATATTCGCCGCAAGCGTTTGTTTTCGAAGCACACTAAACGGTTATCCTGTGCTTTTGTAATGCGCCATGACTCGTAACCGTTAAACAGCACAGTCCTTATGTATGCGTTTAACAAGTGGCTCTTGGTTCTTATTATAACAGAATTTTCACAAGTAAATGCCAGTTACATCACTACGATCGTGTTTTGATCGTAATTGTTTCTTAGCTAAAGCCAATACATTTGTCTGTAATACAAAACCCTTATTATTTAAATTCGCATCCCTCGCCAATTAGAAATGTAATTTAATTGAGTTGCCAATAAAACATTTACTTAATTGACAATGTTCCAAAATAGCATATTAACTAAAAATAAATAAAGTAAGAAATATGTTCATTTACAAATTACTACCCCAGATGCAAATGTGCTCCTTGCTGAGATTGTAAGTTGTTCTTAACTCCTGCGGTAAATATTTGTCGACCGTCGAACCTGAGACCGTGAGATAGAAAAACAACGAATGAGTGGTTTTGTAAAAAATGTTTACTTCGGCGTGGTGGCTTGTCGAGAATGCACCACTGCGTCGGCATCACTATTGTCGGTTAAAAGATTCTCGAATAGTTCGGCCAATAATAATTGATTAAAAGCTTCAAGTATTATTACTTAATATAAATTGGAATTCATTTTTGACACATTTCATTATAAGGTTTTGATAAGAGCAAGGAATATATATATTTATTTATTTCTCTTTCTATTCCAAAGAATCTGAAGATGAATATACAGCCAAATAAAATAAAACAATATGTTCTTTTGCCAGCTTTATTTGGTTTATAAAATCTATTGATCAATGAAACATTTCATATAAAATTTTAATTGAAAGCTTTTTGTGTGTGAAAGTGTTACAAAACCAGTCGAATAACAAAGCTATAAACTGTGTTTGTTAATCAAAACGATGATGTTGGGCATTTATTTTTATTCGGTTATCCATTTCACATTATCAGTGGGCGAAAAAAAGAAAATTAAATAATGTCTCAAATATTCAGCGAAAATCAATAAGATTTAACGTATTTGATTTAATTATTTGCACGCAAGGAATGCAATATATTTAAAAAATAATAGAGACGTTTAGTCTTAAATTTAAAATCGGTTCAAAGTTTTGTTTTTGTAATTCCTGTCAGTCCCAAAAAAAGTAACTCTCTTCTCGTTAATGTGGACGTCCATTTAAAAATATATATTACCTGTCAGTAAAATCCACGCGTAAGAATAGTGCATCTAGTTATTTTTAAATAGGTAAATAAAATTTGAATCGAGTAACAAAAGAAATTCCCTGTATTAGAGAACGGTGGCAAAACCATTTAAAATATATATTATCTGACAGTAAAATCCACGCGTAAGACTCAGTTAAGCGCAACCGTTAAACATTATAAAATAAAATATTTTTAAATAAGTGTTCTTTCGAATGGGTCGAAATAAAATTTGGAATCGAAATTTAGATTTACGATAATGGTGAGCTCATTCGGATATAGCCCGATTTTTGTTATTAGAGAACGGTGGCGACTGAAGATGCACGACGTGCAGAAGATTAGAGTGTTTGAAGTTTGTTTGAAGCAGTAATGTATTATTTTTATGATTTGTTTATTTACGGCGACGAGTTTGCTAGAACTGTACGATCCTAACTATGCACCGTAGTGTCAAGCTGCCTGTGAGAATTTACAAAACGAAACAGACTGACTTACTTATTTGGATAATACAACATTTCTTTTTATATTCAAGTTTAGTCACGCCTCACCTTGTTTTTTTTACTGTCGACTATATGGGCTTTAAAATCTTCAATATATCACAGATCATATTAAACAGATGTGGTATTAGAATACCTGTTATTTTTAGATTACAATAAAATGTGGCCATCTTAATATTGATGTATCTGACTATTGGATACATACCAGATATTTCTTTTAAAACATATATACCACTAAAGTCATTGACAGTTTGAACCATAGCATCGATATATTTCAACTTTTAACCATGGCTGAAACCAGTGGCGGTGGCGACAGAGTATTTGGGAGTACAAAAAAAGATTCAACTATTTTTCCGTACTACGGACAGCCAAAAATTCATAAGACTGGCCTCCGTTGGTATTGCGAACATCTGAATTGAAAGTCCATGTTATAGAAGTGTTTTAAAATCCAATGAATAGGAAAGAACTCTTGCAAAAATAGTTGAATCTTTTTTTGTACTCCCTAATACTCTGTCACCAGCCGCCACTGGCTGAAACGTATTAATATATAAATAGACAGTGGTTATTTCATCAACCACTTAGGCGAATAGACTATTTTTCGACATATTAACCTTTTATCAGGCAGACTGAAACACCAAGCATACAGCTCAGGGCCCAAGATTTCAATAAAGTTAAATCAAATAGAATTCATTGCTTAAAATATGTTAAACAAGCACTTCCATAATAAAATAGTCATTAGTCGAAACCAGTTAAAATATTTTATTCCAGTTTTCCCCTTTATACAATTTGGCGAAAATGTGCGAAAATTCATAGAAAGGTTAAGGTTGTAACTGCCAATATAAATATATGTGCACTCTTTACAGATTAAAATTTAAAAACAATACATGAAAAATCTTAAGATGAGTTATGTCAGATTATGCGTCGCGAACTAACGGACGTGGAAAAGAGATATTATAATACAATGTGGGATCCCTGATGTTGCCTTCGGGGAAATCCCTTTTATTCCAGCGATGTATTTTATTATTGAAGCATATCCAGAAATAACATTGCTGGTATTAAAGATGAAATTTTTTAAAAAAAAACAGTTATCCCAACTTTAAAAAACTTAACATACTTACAATGATAAGTTACTGTGCGAGTGTAAAATTATCACAAACCCAAATAAGGTGAAGGGTCAACTGGCTGAAATTCATTTGCATATTTATTGTAATATCTTGAAACAAATACCCAAGATAATTTTGCCGATCATTATCTCTAATGATATTTATTTGGTTGTTCTTTGCATACAGTTCGATGAAATTACTCTTAATACATAGCTCCGTTCCGTGATCTTAAAACCAATAATCTATCACGGTAATGGTAAACCTCTATTAAAGATTTCTTTTTTATTATTCAATCGATTTTGGTTTCATTTCAGTGAAATATTTCCTCGATTCTCACACTTCAGATTGAACTTTGGATCGGAAAAAATACGTTACAATGAATTTTGGTAACATTCATTTTTCACCTTTGTAGTTTAATAAAGTTATCGCATCAAATCATTTAGGAATCTTTGTAAATTATTATCGTTTTCATGTCGTAATCATCTATAATCATCTTTTTTGTTTTTGTTTTTTATGTTCTTTATATTCATTTTAATAATATTCAGGACAAATGAAGTCTTAGCAATAACAATACTCAAGAAGTAAAATTAAATATGGAAGAATTAACTGAAAAAGAAGCACTGACAGTTTTGTGAATCTGAGAATGCAACGAACGAGATATACATACAAATATAAAGATTAATTAATACTCAATGTCATAGGATGATATTTAATACGTAAATCAGAGGACATCTAAGGGATTTTAAGACTTTTTCAATGAACTGGGCTTAATGCGTAGACTGAACAGACTTTTATAAAGCCTTAAAAAGGATTGATGAACGTGGTTTTAGCAAATATTTAGAAACCTTCAAGAGGAGCTTGATATCAGCTGTCACCTCATTCAGTAGCATGCAAGACAATGCATATTAATACGAACTAGTTTTGACGGCCAATAACTGGTACGAATATGCTTTAGGCGTATATTTTTCGGAATAAAATGAAGTTATGTCATAGAATACAACCACAAGAACCAAGGAATCGGTAATCTTAGGTGTAATATAAAATGGTGTGCCGATATAACGTCGAAAGACAAAACGTATCCGGACAAAACGCCCCCTGACAAATTGTCCCCAGGCCTACGTGACAAATCGTCCCCGAACTAAATGTTTCCGGGCACAACGCTAACTAGCAAAAATGTCCGGGTACGTTTTTATCCCGGTACGTTCTGTTTGGGAAAATTTTATCCGGGGACGTTTTGTCGTGGAACCCATAAAATTGCGACTATTTCCGTTAAGTCGATGAAGCCCAATAAGTAGAAGATAATCAATCAGAAAAGAGTGTTTATACTACTGACATCAATGAATGTTATTGTTCTTTAAGATATCTTATACAAACTAGAGCATTTGAAAGTCTCGTTTGTAGAACAATATGGTTTCTCATTGGACATGAGCCCAAGTTCAACCAGAGGTTGAAACAAAATTCAATCACTTTCATCCTTTGAAATCACGTACTCAAATCACGTGTGCACAATAACTACCTGCACATTAAAAGCCTCCACTCCCTGACTGGCGTTTTTTATTGTGGTGGGTGTGGAAGAAACAACGAAAGCGGAGGCCCGCGTAATTCTCAACTGAGGCACGTTTCCTTCTAAATATAGCCATGCAAAGTAGACGTGCTCGAGATAAACTTTCAAAGCTCGCGTAAGATAAGAGACTACGGGTAAGACTAAAAGCTTAAATTTGAGAATAATAAAATGAATTCATTTTTAACATTGCCATTTTTATATTTCGTCAGTATATTTTATTTTTGTAGCTATGTCCGTCCCCTACTAAGAACATATGGACTCTTTATTCATATCTCATCAGGAATACCTGTCAGTTCCTGTAAATACGATGTAACTGAGTTTTTCAATCACTATTTTTTTGGAGTTACTGGTTAGCTAATCATTCTCGATACGCTCCACTAGGATAGGGTAGGAGGGGTTTGATTTAGATCACTTCATAATTTTGGAGACAAAAGATATAAAATGAATTAATGAAACTACACGTAACTTTGTGGAAGTTCATTTTCCAACATCATCAATCACCATTTCGTAATTTATCATGTGAGAATCACTCACTTTATTACTTTGCAACAGTAAGTCTGAAGATTCCTTTGAAAGAGGCGAAACACGTGTCACGAATGGTAGCATAATATGTGTAATAATCTAAATTATTTAAAATTTCACGTACTATTACGTAAATCTTTTTAAATTTTCTTATCAATTTTTTAATACCTTTTAAAAGAAGAGATTATTTTTTGTGTACAAATATTGTTGTTTCGGAAAAGGAATAAAAAAATACAATAAATTAAAGGAACCGATTTTTAAGACAATGAGTCTTTTTTAATTTACATAATTTATAAAATTGAACTAAAAAATAATTCACTACATATTTTTCCAACTTATCAAGTATTACAGAAGTTTAGCGTCAACTCTATCACTCAGTACATTGCATCATTTTTTTACAAACGAATTTAATATGCAACCGACGAGTTTACTTTTGCCTTTACGGAGACCTCAATGCGCCCGTGTGAAAGGTAAACAATACAAAACCCGAGAACGCGATTAGTCCATCCTCGTGAGAACTACAAAAAAAATGAGACTCAATTTGAATATGTGATAATATCTCAGTATGCACTTAACATTAAGGCAACCTCACATAAATTGTCTTCAAAACACTCAAAACGAAAAGTATTGCATGTTAATTTATTTGTTTCATCGTTCTTGTAAAATTTATTGCAGTAATAGTAATATTAATATTTCAGTAGTACAAATGTCTGTTCTTGAAAATCATACATTTAATTTTGACTAGCGAATTTAAATTATTTTTTCAATACATATTGGAAATTAACAGAGCTCAGCTAAGCCAAGTTTTGCGACCACTTGTGTAGGAATATGTTTTACAAATTGTGAGATTTGACCCAAACAATACGACAAAACGGACATATGTACATACAAGATTGTTCCATAGCGCCACATATTCTAGTGATAATAAAACGGAAAAGCTAATGCATTTTTTGTTGAGCGAAAATAAATAGTCATGTAAAAGGTATTTCCTTAACTGCTTTTATAACTCTCCAGAGAGAATGTTTTGCAGTTGGCTAGAAGATTATTTGCGGGAAAAGGAATAAAAGCCCTAATAGAAAAAAAAATGCCCAAGACAACTGAGAGTACGTATTGCCACCTTCATTAAGTTTCCACATGAAAAAAAGATAAAATTATTTAGAATAAAAAGATCTTACTTAAGTCAGATAAAAATCTTGTCTCTTGATACTGGCATAAGAAAAAGGCTTTGCATTTGAATAAAGGCGTGTGAAAAATTATAATCCGTGACGCAACTTTTTAACGTGATTAACAGAAACTGAAATCACGGCTGCCCAGTTCTTCGTTCGCATCCCGGTTGGGAAATATTACTTAAAACTATCACGAACCGTATGTGCGGTCAGTGATCTCACGAGTATTTCACACGAGCCTGTACAATTAAAACGTCATTCAGAATATCAAATGCCTTAAAATTGTGTTCCTTAGAATTTGGATACGTTCTGTGGAGTGATGGCACGAGTTTGATACATTGTCGGCCTAAAGTTCAAAGCTCATCGCTCTGCAAGCTACCACCTGAAAGGAGAGTATATAAATCGGGGTGCTTTTGCTGGAAACTCATTTAACTATGTGTATTGTATGAACACGATGGACAAGGACTGAATAATGAATAAATGAATGAAAGGTTCATGTGTCTGTTGCACGAAGGAATCATCGAATCAAAATGCGATGCAGCTACGAAACAGTTTCTGTCTTATCCTTTTTTTGTCAGATACAAGAATTTAAAGAGTTTTAATACAATTGTATGTCTATAAATTTATATGAAACGAAAATAATGTTTCAATTGAAGATCGTTTTGAAAAAATAAAAGAAAACAATTGGCGTCGGAGTTGTAATCGAATTTAAAGCCGCTTTAGGACTTTTTTTTAAAACGAATCTACAGTCCTGGTTAACGCTGGGATACTGGTACATATTATATCTGGGCCTTGATGCTAGAAGTGCCAATGTCATATTTTGACAATTTGGACATAAGAATCATAAAACACTTTAAAATACTCTATGCTAAAAATCTCTATTTTATTCGATATAAAATTGAATGAAATATAAGGACAGTTAATATGTGCTAATCAAAGTAATATTGCAGCATACTTCGCACGAATAAATGTCAATATTCACACAGATGATCAGAAGTAGATATTTATAAGTGTAAAACGTGTCTTTGTTCACTTAGGCAGTTATAGTGCGAAAATTTTGCTCTGTACTTAGCTACATATTTAGATATATTTTTAGAAATATATGTCGTAAGATATTTTCAATAGCAAACAACTGCATATACTGAGCCATTGATTATGTATTTGGCATATGCCTCCAGCATTAGGCTCATCATTTATATTTGATCAATAGTAATAATTATATAGTTATCTTTATTAATTATCATTAATTCACAACCGCAAAACATTTTACGGAGCGTTTTGTTAGTATCACAGTTTCACAAAACATTGTTGACCAATACTTATCAACCGCATAGAAGATTTAAAATATTCCGTTCTGTTTCTTTTACGTATGCCTTCACAAAGACTTAGATACAAAAAATAGAAACAAAAATTTGCATTGGCACCTGCTGGTTCAACGAGAAATTGTTTGTGAAAGTCTTTGGTGCACAATTTATTCCATAGTTGGCAGCGATCTTGACTTCGTTATGTTAATATTAATAGATTCTGGTTCACTGACAACTCTCACCCATCTTTCTTTTAATTTATTTCCAATGCGGAATAATCGAGAAGCATATGTCGGCCTAATCTAAATCCAGTATTGTTCACGCCTAACGCGAACAAGTATATTGAACTTTCTATTTTTTTATGTATAAATGCGCATCATGTACATATTTTATTGACATGAATCTTCACTTTTTCTTAAGGGGAATAATTTCAATTTAACATTTCTCTCAAAAGAAAATAAAGTTTTGCTAAAAACTTGACTTGGAAATTTATTGATTTAAATCATTTGATTTGTCACGATATGAGAATATTTTGCATACAATAGTGAATCCCAGATAATATAATACATTCATCGTTTAACTGCAGTGGTTGTTGGTTTGGAGTCATTTCTGCATCGTTCCTTAAGGCCCCTTTATAACGATTTATAGGTGTTCTACTATGATGAATGATTATATTATGATTAAAAAGAAGTTAAAAAAAACCTCCCAGAATGCGAATCCATGGCAAAGTGTTTCTTGAAATATGAATTTATTTTGTCTTTTTTACTCCCGTGTCTAAGACTAAGTCAAAACCATTCGTCTGGATGTGTCCTTTTTGAGCAACGACCCGAAAAAAGAAAAGGACAAAAGCCATGCGTTTTTCAAGCCTGTTGCTCCGAGGATTTTATTCTCTCAGACACTCTTAACACGGGTAGCAAAATTGAATTATTATTTTACAATTTACGCTTCCAATACAAAGCATATGAACTAAATGTTCTCATCCCAGCAGAAGCGTTTCTACAACCACCAGATAGTTACTCAGCTTCCTCTCTTTTTCAAAGATAGTAGGAATAGAATAATAGGACTATTGGTTAGCTGATCGGATCTCTCTACGCTGCATTTTTAGAATTGTATGTGTATGTTTCGTGGGGAAAGGGGTTATTCTTCTCACAATACAAACGTCCCGTGAGATCCACGACCATAGCTAAAGCCTTTGACATTCGACTAATGATCTGACTTGCTTGATGCTAAAAATCAATACAACGCAATTACCACCGAAATTCTTTGAATAAAAAGGGGTTTGTTAATTTGTCTGATCGCATAGTATGGTGGAATTATTTCCATTTTGTCGCTCTTGCATTCTTCGCAAATAATTTACCAAATTGGCCGCGTCTCGAGTGTTGGATTCCACAATCATAGCAACACGCCTTCTACGTGGGCGTGGGTGGTAAATAAACTCAGGTAATCAAATCGAGCCAGAGCAGTTCGCTACTAAAACAAGATCAAGAGATTGCGAGCACATGATTTATTTACCTGCATAATTTAAGCGCTATGACACGTCTGTTTCGTAATAAAAGATAATTGAATTGTTTATCTTTATTTAAAGTTTCTCACAACACTGGTCTTCGCATATTACTGGCAGTTAATGTGGGCATTGTTTCCATTATTTCCGAATGTTACCGGTTGGTACTTTAGCAAGATTAAATGTATCGTAATAATGTAAATGGATTACGATATATTAACTATAAAGATGCTTCTCAAGGAAGGCTAAAATTTGTCAAACCCAGATAGACGAAATAGAACAACACTATGCTATCAAATAGAATTATTCTTTTGTCTTATCAACGCACAGTATCTTTGTCTTAATTTTCGTGAATTTCAACTGGCTTAAACAGCGACGGAAAAATGTCAGATATCAGCTATCAGCAAACAGATATCAGCTCGTCGATAGAAAGCAGAAAGATCACCTATGAAACAAAACTGTTCATGTTTCTAGTAGTTATATTGCAATCCACACAAAGCTTACATTGTAAAAGCTGTTGTGAATTATTGCAGCTTTTTGGTAACTTTAGGTAAATATTATCGGGTCCACGGTTGAGTGTTTTTGATTGCGCAACGCTCAGATTCGAGTTCCAGACCGTACTCAGAAGATGGATTTTACCATCACCACCACCCCATAGGAAAAGGAATTTACCCCCCACATCCATTGCTCGAGCAGATCTGCACGGGACTGATTTTAATACAAAGTATCCTGTGTATAATCCGTATACTGAGAGCCCGTCGTGTTAGACGAGTATCTCCGAATAAATTTGCAAATTTTACAATCCATAGTTGCAGTCAAGTCAGCGTGGCCTATTGGGTCTGTATGAGGACGGACCACAGCAAACAGATCTGCTGTCCAGTCCATACAGTTTCATTTTTAAAATTACCGAATTACCCATCGGTTTCTGTTTGGAGACGTAGATGTAAAAGATGAGTTGTAGCAAGAGCGACAAGCTAACCATTCGTCCTGCTATAATAGTGCTCTTCTTTCTATCCGTACTTCTTTCGAAAAAGGAGCATGAGCAACTGAGTAATTATATTTTCTCATAGAAAGCTTCTGTTGAGATGAACTCCATCAGGAGTCCATAAGCTGTTATTTGAAATATCAACATATGCATGTATAAGGGCAAAAAACAAATAAAATAGGCACAGTGGAAAAAGAAATATGTTACCTGATTAAACTGATAAAATTAATATCATTTGTATTTTTCATCCATGTCACATCGTTTCGAATTTGATTTCAGTCGCTTGTATTATTGTACATTAAAAAATCGTTTGGCATTCATCAAAATGTATCTAAAGTCGGTGTGTATTGTAGTATCCTTTTCAACTTCCGACATGTGACAAAGATTTCAAAGGAATCTCAAGGCAAGCAAAAAGAAAATAGTATACGTATTTTATTTTATTGTATGCAGTCAGGATGTGGAAGATATTGCGGTGATCTACAAAACTTAAGGTTTTATTACCTGTATCGAAAGAAACGAAGAGAAAAACGACAATATTTTAACATAGTTATAATCGCAGTCTGAATAATCGCTTAGGCCCTTTTTATAACTAACGATAATTTGAACGTTGCGCATCGCAGTAGATTAGCTAAATTTTAATTGGTCATCCTGTTCCAACATATCGATTTTACGATTTTTTTATTTAGTGAATGGCTGGCATCGATATGTGTCACCAAATGCAGCTATAATGCACATTTCTAAATGCCTTAATTTCGGAAATATATCTTTACGGATAGATTTTTGATAAAAATTTTGTGTTACATTATAATTCGTTACAAATTTTGTAATAGATTTTATGATGTATTTTACCAATATCAAAATGAATAGAAAATTCAAATCTTCTAAAGTGACATAAAACATCTTCAATTGGCTAAGGCAAAAATTTTTGATACTGGGAGGCGCAAAACAAAACAATACTTTTTAGCAAGCCTTCAATCGATTAAAAAAATCAAATGTAATACACTGTAAGTCACACTGTATCAAAATACGCACATATTATTTCAGTCATTCCACACAAAATGGTAATATAAATAACTAATGGCAATCAAGCCCCTACTACTTTAACAGCTATAATTAGATGCTTATGTAATCATTTTTTGCGATTAATTGGCTGATAATAGTAAGCATAATGATTTCAATCGGAAATACTGTAAACTGTTAAAATACTAAGCCAACTTTAGATTGGAATAACAAATTTTCAGTATCGAGCTTTTGCTTTTTTACACATCTTGTTATGAAATCTGAAAGCCAAAATGGTCATAATAACAAGATACTTGCTATTATGACGCTATATTTGGACTCTTTTAAACTGAATACATTTCAATTATTTAAGCCAAAGATAACATTTGCTTATCCTATGTTAGGTGGATTTTTTTAGATCACACATGATTCATTTTTTTATTAAATTATAGAAGACAAACTAAATGAGTTTTTTTTGCAACTATCTCTAGACTTAGAGAGATGAGATGAGACATAGCATGTTTAATTTGATACTGACCTAGTCAGGGCTTGAATTCAGACACACCTGATCGCTAGGGTAAAGCTAGACTTACTAGACTACCACTAGACTAACGATAATACTATCTTCGTAAAAAATACTCACGAATCTCATACATATAGACATAAAGAAAGAATTTTCGATGATTAATGCCTAATTGTTTTACAAGAATGCGATCACGATTTCGCGTTCCCATGGCTGACGTTTAGCCGGTGGCATTTGGGATATTTAATGACGTAAAAAAAAAACAAACTCCAAATTGATCCCTTGGAATTTAACCCTTTCTTCTCGGTCGTCAAAAATGCTGTACCCAAATCTCGGCGCTTTGTTAATTGAGAATAATCATATACTTGGCTTAAAATGACATGCCCTACTCAAATTACTGTAATAAATATCGACCTCTTCGTGTAAAAGAAACTTATCTCGTTTTTGCCGGTTTTGAGTCATGTATGTCACTAGATACAAAGTAATATTTTATGTTATGTAAAGAATTATATCATTCGGAGAAGTGGAAAGAATATATTTCAACGCGTATTAAAATCACTTTCTTCTTCATGCTCTACTTTACCTTAAAACAACACATTATAATAATTATTTTATATCAGACAAGTAAATCAGAACGCTCAAGCATAGCCTTTAAATATATTTTAAAAAAAAAAGATTACCAGTGAAACCTTTTTTGGTTCTTCTGAAAAGTAGAGAAAAATGAGTTGCGTTTCTCCGGTTTTAATGGTCCGAAATTTACTTATTTTCAGACCCAGTTATAGAAAACGTCCACCAGACGACAATATCAAAATTAATTGCGATATCGCTATTACACTAAAAATTTTCTGTTGTTGCAAGAACACATTGTAAGAATCTTGAACTTATATAAGTGTCTTATTCAAGGTAAATTTCTCAACAATTTGGCATAAAAAGTCTATAAAATTTATTTCAGTACAAAAATGGACATAATGTTTCGTAAGTTATAGCTAAAATTATAGTAATTCTAAGCTATAAAAGAGTGTACTGAGATTCATAATAAAAACACTGTATGATCTGTATTTATTCTTCCTAAGAAACAATGACATACTGTGTTTTTTTTTATCTATTTAGAAAAAATATTAAGAGAGTTGAAACAAACACGAAAGGCTCATTATTTCAGAATCTGACTTGTAAATAAATCCCCTTTTGCTGACGATGGTAGTATATTTAACGGTGTTAAAGATGGCTTTTAATTGAATACATTGAAAAAGTAGACACTCATAGCAAATTATATTATTTATTTGAACTCAGTCGTTGTAAAATATATTGGCGTGCTGTGTGTTCTAAGAAATTCCTACGACATCATAAAACTTGACTTGTAAAGTTAAGTCAGGCTTAAGGTATGCATAAGCTTTTATCAGAAATTCATAAGCGTAGTCGAGCTAACAATAGTTATTGTCCATTCAGTTTGGATTAATATTCAATGGCGGAACGTGGACAGGGGGGGTTTGGCGGTAGAGATCTAATACGACAACCGACTCTTGGGATTTGTTCCCACGATCACGAACTGACACCTAAGATCGTTCATTCATTGTTCCCTGCCAATACGACAAGGGCTTTTGAAGCACAATTTTCATTGACGTTGCACATTATATTAAATTATTATCCACTTCAACAAATTTACAATATTTCGGTTCACAATTTTTATCAGGCATAAGGGCATATAGCATGAACAAAGGTGTTTGTAAGCAGACTGAGTTCGGTCATATTTTTCAATTCGCCACCCTTTTTCAACCCTTAAAAAGCTGTCACCGTGGAATAACATTCGTCTATGGTTGTTAGTAGTCCCTTTACTAAAAATGTGTGGTTGATACTCATAGCTTCTTATTAATAAAATATCTTTTCAAGGATGTGAGGTATTCCTCTCTTATACATTCACAGATAGAATACAATTATTACAGTAATAATAATAACCACTTATCGGATGCAGCGCGGAGATTTTGTCTAAATTCCAGGATAAATTCACGCCAATACAATCAAACATCTGCAAGTGTGTTATAGATTCATTTTATAGACGTACGTTTAATCACATACGAAAGACAACGCGGCAGAAAGAGAGGATCATTCGTATCGTGACAATGACACGCGCACACTCACTCGATGACGTGTGATATGCGCAATATAAAAACTACCGAGCCTTCATTTGAGTTGGATTATTCGAATATTCGCTGAAGTTTTTAATTTTTTCGGGAAATTAAACTGCAATTATACTACATTAAGACTTCAAGTTGAATTGGTTAAATCCACTTCTCTTAGTTTTTCTAATTTCCGTTAGATATTATGTTTTAAATCACTTAAAAAACACAAAAGAAAATGACTACACACCACCGGAGCAGCCGTTTTTTTAAAACGAAATTAAGGGTTGAAACATATTATAGAAGATTAAAAACAGTTTCAAAGGCACTGTTGATGTGCATGAAAACATAAACTATAAATGGTATCATTTTCACGTTTATTTCAGCAGCCATTTTCCCTTACGTCTACATATAAACTTAGTATTATATTTCAGTCTATTTATTCCACCATTTACACAATATTCCTATTGGAATATTTGTGAGTTAATTTAGTATGGCGTAATATTTATTGCATGATCAAAATGTATTACACACAAATAAGTAATGGTTTCTAGACACGCCTTAAAAGTCCAAAGATTACCGTGTTTGAATTCTAAAACATAATATGTTCAACTTTATGAAACCTTATCAAATAATTCTGTTGTTCTTATCAAATAAATAACACGTGTCATCGTACGTTTTATATTATTGATTTTCTACATCATTAACTTCCTCGCCTATCACAAAGTGTTTCGCAAATAACCTCTCGCCATTATATGTCGTAATGGTTTTCAGGCGTGTCTGAAAACAGCCAAAGTTTACCAATTATCACGTGAGCAAATAATTCGATGGAGCACGCCACTGACAGGTCGACGTCAGGTAAGGCGACGTCGCGGGTCTCTCACAGGTGGCCGAAGGTAGTTTACGAGTCGGCTAGGTCGACAAACGAGTGGCTTACTATCCACTGTAATATGGATTATGGTATTGTATCTACATACAAATAGTAAGAAGATATTGTTTGTAGAATTACCATGGACTACTTATGGTGATAATTTTCAAATGCTTGAAAAAGACAAATCGAAAAATAGTTCATATGTGGGATAATATGGTTTTTTCATATCCGCTCCCTATTCGGAGCATATGGCTGCCACTCGGTGCCTCCAGGATTCTCTATCACCCACCAACCTCCTCGCCTCTTACCAGGTCATCCCGGTGTCCCGTAGCCCCCCAGAATACATCCTATGGATGGTCATCAAAGCCCTTCTAGGGCCGTTGATCCATCAGGTTGAAAGAAGAGATTGATTGCTTTCGTATGCCACATGAACCCATTAAGTATTAATAATATCCAATCGAAATATGTACGTTACTAATCATTACATTCATAGCAGTTACGTTCATAGCACTATCAAACGTGCGTCAAGTAAAGCTAAAACTAAATCAACATGCAGGATATTAATAGACGGTCTTTTTCAGAGGTTATTCACACCTGTTTTATATCTTGCCCGTATATGAATTAATTACCTACTTACCGGTTACCCAGTTGGCCACATTTTCCATTGATTAATCCACGCATGCACTGTGCCACGGTGGCCGAGCAGCGAATGCATTTAAAAACCACCAAAGTGACCCACATATCGGATTTTTCCGTGAGATACATAAAATGCATTACGCAACTCCATCGTGGAAATACGAAATTGCAGTTTGTTGCACTGCTTTTTATTAATAATAACGCGTTCGATATGTTGTGCGATTAGAGACTCTGATTCGAGTGTCGAGTACTCGATACTCGTGAATACTCATCCATTTTTGAAGACTCAATTTTTTATTACGAGTATTACTCGAGTATTTTCAAAAATACTCGAGTAATACTCTGTAATTAAGAAATGAAGATTTGTTTCAAAATTTTATTTACTCGTTAAAAATACATTAATTTAATGTTTAACCTTTGCTTTTAACTGAGTCGTATGCGTGGATTTTAATATCAGGTAATATTTTTTATCACGTAGTTTTTTCTACTGCGGGAATTATAAAAACAAAACGAACCAATTTGAAATTTGAGACGTTCGATTCTCTATTTATTTATCATATATTTTTATAGACAAATTTGAACTAATACTACATATTTTGGTACTTCTGAAACTACTCAAGTATACTCGAATACTCGCGTATATTAAAATTGTACTACTCGATACTCGAGTAGTTGAGATGTCGAGAAATTGGAGTCTCTAGTTGCGATTAGCAGTGGTCTACCTATATATCGTGCTTAAGTTAACTCATAGATACAGCTTACTGCTGATTTGCTAATATTTGCGTAGTTTAAACCAGTAACATAATATTTTGCAATATAAATTTACTGTACTATAAACGCAATAATAATTACTTCGAAAAGCATCATTAAAAAACATAGGCCGAAGCAATATAAAGTCGTTAATCCACTGCTTAAATTAGCTAATCTCTAAAAACTGCAACTGACCCTAAATGCTTAAAATACTCCTAATTTTTTTGAACCTTGAGTGTGAATTTTATAATTTTGTACATCGAAGACGCATCCAACAATTTTCCTTGAATTCAGTCTATGATCGCAACAGTCCAAACTAAGATCCAGGATCGTGAAAAAAGCAACCTAAGATAATAATGTTTACTACGCTACTACAAATCCATCCAGTTACGTATCATGATAATGAACAACCGTTTCTGATTAAAATTTAAGGGTTTTTTACTAAACACCCACAGTCAGTAATCGTGAGGGGTTTCTTCAATGTCTTTGACAGTTCAGAGCCTTGAGAGCTCGCTGGTCCGGGCAGTTTTATTTATTTTCAAATCGAGTTATCTATTAATTAATATTCGCTAACGACCCGTGTTTGACAAGTTTAAATTAGTTCAAGCCTATTCGTGTATTTGAAATGCCTGAAGATGTCGAAAGGCTAAGCCGGGTCGTTCGCTAAAAAAACTCATGGCAAAGTAGAAAATTCAAATGATTCATATTTAATATTGAAATTCCACCAAGCACCTTCAGTCAAAATCATAAATTATCAATTTCCATTTCGAGTCCTTGATGACTGTATTGTCTAAACTTTCCTGACCACACCCATCCGATACATAAAAAAACGGGACGTAGCGAGAGCGATTAGCTAACCAATGTTTCTATCCTAGTCCAATCTTTTCTATCACTGCTACCTTCGTACAGACTGACCACGCTACTTATGCACTCGAAAGAGTGGCGCTGTGAAAATGTCCTGAATGACGCCCACAAAACAAAAGATTGCCAGAGTTCGAAAATTTTAAATTCCTTTATTTGACAGTCTGAACGCGTAGGCTAAGTGCGGTAGGTGGATTCTTATGTCAGAGGGGAAAACATTCATTTAGTATCAACGGCTGCCGCACACTCGAGTGACCTGTTATAGAAGTCAGAGTGTAGACGATTTATTTTGAAATGAGTAAAAAAACTAGAATAAATGCTGGAATGGAATATAAATACTTGGTATGTTGGGCACATAGAAATAAAAATAGTCAGGAACCTAGATCGTTTCACATGCTACATACACAATATTTTTTGTCAGTAAATATCTCAAAAAAGGAAAAAAATGGTTATCTTAAAATGATCTTCTTCAAAAATACTTTTATTACGTGTCGGAAGGCATAAAGATCGAGCATGGTTGAAAAGACGTGCTGAAATTTTAATATTTCATCTGTTACTGTTGGCAGTTGATATTGTTTTTTTAAATAAACAAAAATAATGTCGTTTGCGGTGCATCCGGGTAACAGCCGGGTGAGTGTTGCCATAAATAATTCAACTGACAAATTAGTCGCAACAAGATGACGTTTCCAAGATGAATGAATATTTTTTTTTTGTATTATTTAATTATTCAAGTTGAATCATTTCAAATTGCCGTCCATTTATAAAAAATCTTCAATTTATCTCACAGAAAATTAACAAATTAAAACCACCAGGCATTATAATTTATTCTTGATTAATTTGGGAGAAATTTTAATGTCATGGTCGAATCAAATAATCTGTTTTATCCGTGCATTTTATCAGGGCTGTGGATTCGGAGTCGTAAAAACTTTGTTATTGGCCGGATTGGCTGGTTGATCTATAATTTAATACACCTAAATAGGAAAGATAGGAAAATAACCTGACAAAATTAAACTTAAAATTAACTTACCACTAGCCCTGTAATTCCGTCATATACATACTACGAGGAAATATGTTTAGATAACTTCATAATGAGGCCATATGCTCCACATTAGGAGACAAACTGATTTTCATTCAAACTTTAAATTATATATTTTTTTAAAGAAAAATGTGACATTAAAATGAGAATCTATTTCATCGACGCCGTATTCCAGTGTTGCACAACCTTTTTGGCAGAGGGACCATCTTATCAATTTTCATATTGTCAGAGGGCCGCATGAGTAAAAGTGATTGAAAGTGAATTCATATTTTTTTTATTTTATATTGTTCTTTCATCAGTGAAAAGTTTTGAAGAAAAAGTGATTGATAGTTGTCATATTGGGCCGCATGATATATAATTTCGGGCCACAGGTTGTGTATCATTGCTGAAATCTGTCAATCTTCATCGGATTTTCGTACAAATATGTCCGAGTCTAGAAAAGACCTCTTGTATTCAAAGTTTATTATTTTTCAGGCTGCTCCGTTAAAAGCCTTAAAACCGGAATGGAAGTTCCAGTAATATCAATATTGCATTTACTAATCGTGTGCTTTTGAGCTCACAACTATTCAGCACATATTTACTTTAAACAAGTTTGTATTACCGACGAAGCAAGTTTTTCCTGAACGATGATGATAAATTAATATAATTTATCCACAACGTCTGAATCTTTTTTTATTTAAGACGCTCAAAATGTAACTAATTATTTGTTTTTTATCCGTTTCATTGTATAATAATTATTTATCTGTGCCATTCTTTATACCGCGCATCAATCATGCATCAACTAGTGCAGGGGTTCTTAACCTCATTGCTACTTTGGGCACATTTGAGATTTTGGAGAATAGTGACGGGCACAGGCTGGATTTTTAAAAAACAAATCTTAACCATTTAAACGCTAAGCCAATTTCATGGAATTTTGCCATAGGCCACTATTTTCAAATATCGATTTTTGAAAATTCCTCGTCACATACCCGGAAAATCATTTATACCCAACCTATATTTGGTTTTAAAAGAAAATTTGAATTTTTTGAATTTTGTACTTTTCCATGAGTTTTGTCGCTAACGACCCGGGTTTCGCCTTTCGGCATCTTCAGGCATTCCAAGTGCACGGATGTACTTGAACTGACTGTCGGTCGTTAGCGACAAAACTCATGGAAAAGTACAAAATTCAAAAATTCAAATTTGATATTGAAATTCCATCAAGCCTCAGTCGAAATACTTAATTTTACAAGTAAAGTTAAAAAAATATATCAAAAGTGTAAGATGTAAATAAAATTCAAGGGATATTTACGATAAAAAGGTGCAAACATTAGTGACATCCAAATACTAGTGCTTTTGAAATAAATTATCGTGCTGTATTTAAGGGCGCACAAAAATAGACCGGCAGGCGCATATGTGGCCGCGGGCATAAGGTTAAGAACCCCTGAACTAGTGCTTTTGAAATAAATTATCATGCTGTATTTATGCAGCAGCTTCTAATGAATACTTAAGCATTTTTATTTATTATTAGCGAATACATATTTTATACAACGGCAACTTTTTATTATGATAATAAATGTAATTTATTATGTATGCCACGCAATATTTTTGCTGGCCGATAAGAAAGTCTACTGCAGTTTATTGATATTATTTGATTCGTAAATATTTATTTAATTATTGTTATCTCTTCAAAGAATTTAAAATCCTTGAATATATTTAAGATTTATATCAATTGATGTTTTAATCAGTATTCAAAGCATTTTATCCATTCCTGAAAACGGTTTGGCTAAAATCTGCGACATTTATTCTAAATATAGTGGGTTACGCGATTTAGTTTATTGAATTCACCTACCATTAAAATCGTTGTTTAGTATCAATAAATCTTATATATAAAACCGAAACGGGGGATGTATGTCTGTAATTCCCTTTTGCATTATTGTTGCAAGTTCAAACAAACGAATTGATTTCGCTCGCGAAAGTTTCGACGGTAAATTTGTTTCGTTATCAATGTGTGTGTAGAGACTCCAATTACTCGAGTATCGAGTAGTACATATATAAAACCGAAACGGCGTATGTATGTCTGTGGGTCTGTAATTCCCTTTTGCATTGTTGGTCATTAAGTTGCCATAAAAACGAATATGAAAGAAAATATGTTTGATTTTTTTTATCGGCGAAGACATTTAGTCAAAATGTAATAAATTAGTCTTCTACTGAACTTTTCCCCCTGCTTTTATTAATATAATAATGTTTTTATTTACGTGAAGGTATTATTTGACATTTCTTTGACAGCAAATTAGATTTTTTCCTTGAATTTGGACATTTTAATGGGCGAGAATGGGGCTGTCAATATATGAAAGGGGCTGTGAAATGTCAATGCCAGTCTGAAATGTTCATTTTAATTCCATTTTAATTGACCTAGACTTTTGAATTTAAAAAAGTTGTTTCAACTTGGCCCGTCTGAATTTACGCGCCGAGCTGAACATAACCCCAAACTGGTCCGAGCGAAGCCGGGTTCCAATACTAGTATAATATAATAACAAGTTAACACGATTCAGATTGGAGCGGGAATGGCTTCAAAAGACAATGTTTCAAGAATCAAGACTAAATGATAAGACAGATAAACTTTTCAAATAAATGAAACGTGTTTCGTTACTTTACGAATTTTAGTCAAACTCAATCACGTATTTTTACCATCCAGAATACATGTTCAGTTAGCCCTCCTACAGAACCGAGGTAAGGATTTTATTATGACTTACTTTATCAAAAGTAAAGGGACATACAGCTTCTGATAAATATTCGTCGAGTGCACATGTTTATTTATAATATAACATATAATTTTCATGAAGACTGCAATACGTGCTATAAAAAAAACAGCTGTATAGCAGAGGGTGCTGTAGGAGAGTTGACTGTATTCGAAAACATCTTTTTCTTGTCAGATAGCATTGAAAAATTGAACTTCCTTAATTTCCTTCCTTTTTGCAGCATCAGGGTTGATTTTTATTATCATCTGTAACCTAATTTGATGATGTATTAATTGTCCCAGTTTATAACATAATTAACTAGTACAAATACATCATCGATAGTTTATAATGTAATAAGAACTTATTTAGACCATCGTCCTACTAAATTCCTTTATGTAAGTTTTTCACAACGATTCTAATTAATGTAACAGTTCAGAACTGGTCAGTTCAGAATTCTTTATAGCGTGTAACTCATTGACATGACCACCTGTCAGTTTCTTTTTTTCACATTTTATTAACAATGAATAGAAATTTCTGAACTGGTATAACTAGGCAACCAGTTGCCACTTGAGCTTGGTTCACAAAAAAAGTGATTTGATTCGAGTCACGTTTTGCACTGAATGCTAAAAAGGCCTCGGTTTAATTATTGCTAATGAAAGCATTTTTTACAGTAATCTGGGCTTCAAAAGATGTATTTAATATCACTTTGAAGTCGTGATAAGTGGTTAAAATTTCGACTAATTTATTTTATCGCGGCAAATTCTGACGAAAAATCTTAGTTTTTTTTTGTGAAACTATACGCAATTAAAAAAGAGAAAATACTTTTCTTAATTATGATTTGTATTTATAATGAACTGTTTAAAAGTGTAAATTAATTGATTTGATTTAATTATTTTTTCAATGCTAATGAAACAAATAAGGCTCAATTATTAATTGTTCAATTGACTAAACTACTCCCAACCACCACCCGCCACGGCCTTACATTCGGTATCAGCGATCGTTTCCCGTGGCGTAAACAACGTTAAGCGTATCTGTTCTGTTTGCGAGTATGGAGTTGTCTCGGGAGCATTTGCCCAGGACTTGGAGGCCAAGGCACTCAAGTGTGCATTACTGACTCTAAATAATTAGCAAACCCTATACGTTACTGATTCTAGAAATGCTATTTAATGCTGTCATTAATGCAATCAACAAAAGCCGGTTACGGACCTATACGAATAGGTCCGTAACCTATTCGTATAAACTAATTAACTAATGACAAAGTAATAACCAAATATAAATATAAATACAAATATAATAAACAATTAACTAATGACAAAGTAGTGACCAAATATGGTGAAACGTTAATAATAATAGAAATAAATGTGTAGTAATTATATTGTTTGAATTAGATCTGCCTCAAATATTCAGCAAATGTGCTCCTACATGATCTTTTACTAACAGAAAGCGCAGAAAGAACAGCGCGTAAAATTCAAAGAATGAGCAGACCAATTCAGCAAATGCGCGGAATAATTTTCATCATCGATCAACTTCTGTTGAAATGATTCAATAGGAGGCCATGTGCTCCATATTAAAAGCGGATATGGATTTAAAAATAAATGGTCATAACTAGCTTTGTTAATCTATGGTTCTCTATTTTGAGGATGTTTAAAATATTTAAAGCAACAATTAGTATTCGGAGTGCGCGCTTACCCTGGACCTGCCCGGGGGCAAACTGCTTGCTTTGAGTTCTACATTATATTATATGCAAACAATATAAACGTTAACTGGCAGTTATTCAGAGTTCATCTATTGTTGAATACAGCAAACATCAAAGCGGTCGTTGTAAGATGATAAAATAAAGCACAAAACGAAATTAACAGATAGTAAATTTCCACAAAACGAAGATATGCAAATACAGTAACCGGTATTGCACAACAAGGAAGCGATGCAAAAGTGGAAATGCATAATTTAAATACAGCTATTTGTTCACCGATATTAATTCAGCATAGTGGATTAGGAATTGATTGGATGTAAAGAATGATTGATTAATGAGTGTGTTTAACACACAAAAGAAGCCAGCTATACAAATCAAAGTGGAGTACATTTTTGCTGCAAAATGAATTTCTTTGTATTGCTTTTATTGGCATTGATGGCTTAGTATTTAGAGGCACACGCCGTACCTATGTGGATAGTATAGTTGATAACTATTTCGGCACCACGGCATCGTCGTAACCATTATACGGTTTTTTTAATTATTCACATTGGCTATAGAATATAAATGAGCATGATTTTTTTCAACGATGTGGACTCTTAATGAGTCGTTTCAACTAAAGGTATTTTAAAGTTAATCTCTCAATATATCTTTTCACTAAGAGTGACTAAAACGAGTGAATATGAATAGTCTATGGTTTGGATAAGTCACGAGGTCAATAAGGAACTGCAACGATTTGCTGAATATATTATATTTCCCTATATTATACATGCATTTTGATGCTATCCAGTATAAACGAAAAAATAGAGATCAAATACATATATACCACATTGAAACGATTCAATTTTTAATATTGAATTTCCATCAAGCACCTTCAGTCGAAATTATCAATCAAATATAAATGTATTTTGTAAGCATTTCCGCTCCAAATGCGGAGCATATGTACTCTTAATGGAATTTATCTAAACATATGTTTTCGAAGATAACTGCTTGATTCTCCGTTGCACAACTTATTATTTTCGAAGACAGAAGGGATGAAAAATAATAGTAGAATATGAGTAGGACCGGACTAGTGGTTAGCTAATCGCTCTCGTAGGAGGGAATTTATTACAATGCAGACACTCATGAATAATTCGAGTGAAAAATGATTTGAAACCGCAAACCGAAGCCAATGAAGTTGGCACTCGAACGAGGACCTAGCAAATATGTACATATTTTTCATGTCTTTATGCCTCATTCAACGATAAGGAAAAATGAATAACCCTTCGATGAAAAACATTTTTTTCTGAATAAGAAAGTTTCGTATCTGATAAAATGGCATGCAATTTTAAACTTTGTACCGCGCTTTGTATTAACATTTAATAATACAGAAAAAACTGCATAAATTGCAGTCACAATTTCACCTAAGTATGAATATGTAATTGCCTTTTGATATTGACTAGAGGGTTTATTTGATTGAAGTAAAAGTCTAACCGAGAGGCGTTCGCTGTGACAAAATTACTAAGTGAGTAATAATTATTGCGCTGAGAAGCAGAAAACAATAAAATTACCGTACGAAAACCTTCGAGCGATTCAGAAAAGGAGAAACCGAAGCCCGAGTAGAAGAAGTTAGTTTAGAATCGACAACAAGTGAATTTGTTCAACCCACTTTTCTAACGTACAAAGTTGAATGTCTACTTGCATTTGCTTTCTCACGTAGAAAAGTAGGCTGACCAGGTACAAGTGCATTTAAAGGCATACGGTAGTCAGTGGAGATTACATTTTTATGCTTGATAATAATATAGTATAAATATTGTCCAAATTACTACTAAGCGGATAATCATTTGAGAAGAAGATTCATTTAGCCTCTTCGGCCACCAAGTTTCACTTTGATACGCATGGTCTTTTTTATAAGATATCAGCTCGGTTGATTTGTGTTTAAAAGAAAAGTTAGGGACAGTCAAGCACACTTAAGTGCAAGCTAATCAGTCCCTGGGTAACTGCTCCCAGGACAATTCCAAAGCTAAAACCTGTATAACGCCTCACGTTGTTACGACACGGGAAATATCTGCTAAAACCAGACGTAGGTGGATGGGTCAGCCCGGTTGTAGAATTGAACCTACCAAAACCAAAAGTAACATATAATGAAGGAAACAGTCTTAAATATGTCAGTGTAGAAGTCACTGTTGTTGAAAAAAGTTGGTCCTTTTTAGCATTTAAAATGCTTCGACTCTTACAATACAAATACAACATTTTTTTCTCTACACCATGCATTACTATTTAATTTATTGCTGTAGTAAAAATTACTTTAACAAATTATTTATAATACAGCATACAACAAAATGTTTTGGTACGTTCAATTCAACAGCTGGGCTGATATTAAATAACAGCCATGAGATTCATAGCTGATACCCGGGGTCCGAAGAGGCTAAGAGTTCTGAAGATATCGAAAGTCATTATAATATATAACATGTGGATTAGTGGGCGATAATTATGTATCGGCATTATGAAATATTTAGCCAAGCTTGTGGACGAGTTTTCAACGTCATAGGCTAGTCGCAATATGAACAGTTCTATAAAATGATTTGTCAATCGAATTATGAATTAACAACGGAAATTTACATTCGTGGCTGTGATGTTTAAGTCCCGCTCCACACATTTAATTCTAAAAGAAATAAAATAGCAATAAACTACATTTTACTTCATACGCGCACTTGAAATTTCTGAAAATGCCGAAAGGTGAATCCCAGGCCAAAAGCGATAAAACTCATTGAAATTCCATCAGGCTCGAAATCCTCAATTAACAAACCACTATTCCCGTCTCAACTCTATCTTTCTTTTCTTTCTCTCTTACATACACATTTGCTTCTTAACATTATCAACTAATGATGAAAACTTTACTGACTAATGGAAGTGTTGTTTAGTATGATGCCTTTTCACCAAGAAGTGACAGTAAACACTTTAAAAGTGTTGTTTGTTTTTTAAAAAAATGGGCCATCTAACCAAACTTATACAAGTACATGTGCTTACACACGAGTAAATATGATAAATAAGTGTACCATGGTAACACGAAATCCGTGATTATATTATATTTGACATTCTGCCACACACCATAAGATAAATTATAAAAACATTATGTTAATTTCTATGGGTGGATGTTTAGAATGAAAACCGTCCCAGACGTATTTTACGGCCGTGGCCATGTCGTAAATCACTTTGTTAACAGCCGTGCCCATTGACCACTTTGTTCTGCATGCTTCGGACATTTTTATGTGCCCATCCCTTGAAAGATCCGAGGTGATAAAACGCACTATTACAACTAAGCCGCCGCAATCCGAAATTCATCAAACAGAAAAAATCAACTCTAAAATTTTTTCCCTTCATATCACATTAGCGCTGCGTTTCTTGCATGCTCCCAATTTTAAATTATATGATCGTTACCAAAGCCAGACATTTTTTAGCACGAATAGTCGCGGAGGTCATTTGAGTCACTGGTCACAGGGGTTGTTCGGCTGATCAATGCACCGCCTATTCTGCTGTTCCAAACAAGAAGGCAGTAGTGACTGACAAACTTTTGAGAAAATTCACATAATGTGTTATTTAATTTTTTTTTGCAAAAATTAAATAATTTCTTTGTTAAGCATTATGTTAGTACAATTGACTGCTTCTTTGCTAAGAATATTAGATTTGCTGCTTTTTTGCAATGTGATTATACTGCTATAAAAGTGAGCACCATATATACTATATATATTTCAGAAATATTGCGACTTATTGCCTTCTTTATTGGAACGGCAGTTTTGAGGTGGACATTTTCAGGAGTGGATGAGGTGATTCGTTTTTTCTCTTTAAATTTCTAGTTGTGTGTTTCATGCTATTCTGTTTTGTTTTGATATATTGTATGTGATGTCTTTATTACATTATTGTCAAACGCATGGCGCATTGGCATCAGCTGTATCACAATGTTTTTTATTTATCCCAATAAACAACTATTATAATCAAGTATTGTAGACTGCCGCATTTTGTATTGTCATATATGATTTTTTATGCGACGTCTACTTCGCTTTATTTTTCCATTTTGTATACATAGTTTATGACGACTTCGAGATATTTTATGACAGTTTAACTGCAAATCGTAACAATGATACACTATCAAACGTAATGAAAAACCAGTATTTTCTATCCTTCAAAGTTGACTGGTCGTTAATAAACCTTTAGTGATATTATAATATTACTGTTATTACTACACTAGCAAAACACATACTTTTAGACTTATGTTGGTTTAGTTACGGTAGTGCTTTATGCGATTAAAGATTACCTGGTAGCTTTTAAACATATTGACCGCATGACTGGTCAAAATCTGTTGGAAAGTTCTCGATCGATATACGAACAATGGCCATAAATTAATATATATACATATCTCTGAATATGTCGCATTGATTTTGTTGTGATCAGGACCGGTTTCGCTCAACCGCTCATTAAAAAAAATGTATTTATTTTTTAAGGTCATAAAGTGTATCGCATGTTTTTTATCGGAATTTTCGCTGATATATTTTAAAATCTGAAGCAACTGGTTTTTCTTTTATTCGTAATCGGTGGTTCGCAATTATGAATTGCATCAGAATATATTATTTTTATCGTACACATTATTAATAATTTTAAAACGTGTAAATGCACAAGTAAAAATGATCGTTTGTTTTATTTTATAATTATTGGGAGAATTCTTAAATAACTAATTTCAGTGTGTTGTGAATACATTAAGATAAGACAGTGTTGTGTTTCTCAAATTAATTTTGTAAAACCGCGCGGGGAAAGAACCCGCGTAAATCGAGGGACGAGTGTGTATGTCTCAGATAAAACTGTAAAACAAAATGTGTACTTATCTCTAGAAAACGGTATCAATTCAGATTTCGCGTTGTCACGCCAAAAGAAATTGACACACGTACATAGTATAATTATTACGATGTAAACAAAAAAAAAAGCGTCAATAGATAGCCAACAATAGATATTCATTTTGCTATCGGTACATGGCTTCTTTTAAAAAACCGTTATTTTGGAGAAGATTTTTTGTGTAGGTATTATCGCGTGTTAAAATAGCTATTTTTGCATCTCGATAAACTTAGTGTTGGAATAACGCTAGCTGCAAATGTCGAATTATTTTAGCTATGAATTAAAAAATATAAGATGTGAATTTCGAGGCCGGAAAAAGAGACTCGTACCAATGACATTATTTAATTTAGGCTAAATTTTAAGGTAGTATAAAAAGTATCTAACGTTGCAAGTGTCAATCCATATGAGGACTTAGACAATTTGGTATTTATTCTCTCATGCTATGACGTTGTACTATTCTGGCGACAAATTCAAATAATCATACTTCATAGCGAGCGACTGACTAAAGAAAAAAAACTGTGTTATACAATACGCCATATTAAATTCAAGACGATGTATATTTTATAATGCTACGGATGACTACAGATACAAAATGTCAGCTTTTTTTTATAATATCGTATTTCTTTATCATTGTTATATTTGTCATAAAAAATATTCACAATTTTTCTTTAACAATGAGGAAGCGTTTCTCAAGCTGTTCTGAAAAAGACCATGGTGCTTCTGTTGACAAAATAAAAAGGATCTGAGAAAATATCAGCTTTGTTTTTTCACTGACATTATTTGTATATTGTTTCTTTAACCCGTTGACTGCTAGCGTCTCATATGGTGAGACGCCTAATTGCGGTGTGTTGGAAATTGATATTCAATAATAAGTAGAGTTAAAAATGTAAAAACTATCACTGATTAGATTATGTTTTATTCAAATGGGTATGCATTATTTGGTCTTATAGCAGCAATGAGTGTATTTAAAACAAACACTGATGAATTAAATTCTTAAAATCGTATTTGTTGAGATATTCATAAATCGGCTCAGGGGGAGAAAAGGTTTACATGTCAGCTCTAAATAAGGATCACAATGACTCCTTCTTAACATTTCTTTTAAAATCAGTGAACTGAGATCTCTTTCTAATATCCGATATCATCTGGCTAGAATAAATTAGTACTAATCTTATCGTTTTGTCTGTGCCTAGTTTTTATAATTCGACGGTAGTGGGTATTAAAAAAGCCTAAATATCCACGTCTTTAAATACGAATCTATAATTTGACAGAAAATTTTCCCACTCGGGGATTTAAAACTATTAACCGCGTAACAAAGTCAGACAAAAACGCGACAGCATTAACCACTCGGCTAGCTATAAATATGGAATAATCCTTTTTTTATCACAGGCCATAATCGATGACAAAACTGGTAGTTAACGCCCACTGAAAAAAAAAATAATCTGTTCGGGCAGCCGTGAATTTTTGCCAGTTGCATACTGTATTTTGAGCTTCGCTAAAAAATACATATACAAAGATTGTTTTACAAAACAACAAAAGGGTTCCGCGATTTATTTTATTTGAGACACACTGGGTAAGGTTACGGTTATATTTGAATGAATACATCAAAATGAACAATATTTTGCATACTATTTAAGCGGTATCCAATGATTTTATAATACAAACATAGTAATAGACTGATTTGCATATTGAGACCTTTCATTGTTTTAATCAGCATGCATCTAGGCAACACGTTTTCGTGTGACCTATTTATATAAAAGACAAAAAGCATGCAATTTCTGTAAACTTTAGCACGTTAATAAAATAGTATACCTTCTACACTTTTACAGCAAAAAAAAAAACTCGTAATTTATTCATGGAAGTCAATTTGAATAAATTTTTAATATCAAATTTAATAGCAGATGATTAATTATTGAGTAAATTTTAATTTATCTTTATTTCACTAAGTATATAGTTTTTTTTACTACTATATTGATTAATGTGGTGGCTACTAAAATAATTCTTCCTACGTCGCAAATATTATATTTGATTATTAATTGCAAGACCATATACTTGCTAGAAATAATTCAAAATTTTTGCTTGATAAATCATGTCTCCAAAAATCTTGCATTAGAATTGGAAACAGTATTATTATTAAATAATTCATTCGTCAGTTGTAAAAGGTGTGGACAACTGGCAAATATAGACACCCTCTCTCTATCTGCGCACTGTTTATGTTATATAAATAAAAAATTCAAATGACACTTTTAATTTTAAATTTTAGTTCCACAGAAATTATATGATATACGGTTGATAGCTTCTTCGGTTTACGCCATCGTCCGTACAAATGGCGTAAGCCGAAATTGCTATCAACTATACATCATATAATTTCTGTAGAACTAAAATACTTTGCTATTTTTCCCCGTGTTATAATGGAGTTCAACCAAGTAAATGCCAATTCAATCAATAAATTAAAATGATTTTCAGAAACTTTAATTTTTTCATTTTTTTAGGGAATGGACTGACTACGCTTTATTAATAGATAGTGCAAAACTTTTTTTATATTAAATTTGAAACACAAATTTAAGTGTATACTGGTCATCAAGCTCCTCAATATACTCATTATATGATTCATGAATAAAATATCATATAATACCTACATGGTTACAAAAAAATCAAGGTTTATGCCCTCTACAAATTATGTGTCATATAATTGTAATCCTAGATGAAACACATTCATACTAGAGGTCTGCACGGGCCGAAATTTAAAAATTCTACCGGGCCCGAGCCCGAAAATCTTCAACCCGGCCCGAGCTCATTAGCTAAAATCTTACCCGACCCCGACAACTTTTTCAACAAAATTTTAATCAAAATTAAAAAAAATATATATCAACTGTAGCTATAATAATATGTAGGTATGTAATTTAGATGTAAAGTTATGTCGTATACATCCGGAATAATCGGTTTTATTTTTTGTGAACCCAGGCCCGAGCCCAAGACTCGAATCGAAGCCTTTGTTATCCAGCCCGACCCGGTCCATGAGCCGGGCTGGGCTCGGGCCCACAGGCTTACCCGAGCCCATGCTGACCTCTTATTCTTACTAAGAGTAAATCTAATAATAATAGGTATAACATTTTAAGTTCTCAGAATATGATGAAACCTAATAGTAATGATTCAAACCCTATCCAAGTCAGCAATTATTATACTCCATAATAATTACTATTTTTGATGTTGTCGCGAATTCATAATGCGAATTTTCACTGCGGCTATTATCGGATATTAAATCAAATTTTCAAACTTATTTATTCTACTGATTCTCGGGAAGGCCAAAGTTATTTACATTTGAATGAATACTCCGTTCTCTTGGTTGCATTATGAATGCCATTGTTTAGTTTTTCTATTAACGGATTGGCACATTTTATGACCATGACTGGTGCGGATCATTGATACAGTTTTTGTAAGAATGCTCTGAAAAACATTCTTAATTTGAATAATTCTTTTCATCTAATTGAGCGAGATAATATGCATTCCAAATATTCAAATATAGAATGACAAGAGAATTTGAATATTTGAATAATTAATCAACTTTTACAACACGATAAAAAACAATCAATTAAAATACTAGTGAAATAGTGTAACTTAGTTTAATCACCTTGTAAACTGACAATTCCTCGTGGAATTACATTATAAATATATTATTCAAATAACTAAAGAATTTTTATTAACTTATTAAGTTGTACTATGAAATTTTGTTAGTGAGTTTTTATTTAATTTTTATTTCACATGGCAATAGCAATATTTAATAATTTGTGATTTTTGTTATTTATATAAATAAATAAAGATTATAAATCGACCAATTAATCACAATTATCAACTGGCGTTAAAAATCATAATAAACAATCATTAATACACTTTTTATCAGATACACTCAAAAGAAAATTCTGTACCAACAATTTTACTTTATCTAATCACAGTAATGATAATCATTAAAAAACTGATAAAAGTGTGCAAGCCGAAGATTGTAAAATATTTGATAGCAGAAGTGCACTTTTAATTTCAATAATGTGATAAAAATCATTGATTATGGCGATACGAAGCTGCGAAATGATTATAATATGGGGAAATACTGAATTTTAAAATGAAACATTATCACATCGTTAGAGTTTTATGATGTCTTATTTTAACGATAATAATTGTGTATCTTTACAATCAATTTAAGAAGCATATAAAACATAGTCGCTAATCAATAAGTCGACGCCATTCGTCTCATAGAATCATAGAAAGATAAGCACTGAGTTATTCAATTGTTCTTAAATATAATATTATATGTCATCAATATAAAGATGCCGAAGAATATTAATAATATATAGGAAGCAAATACCGTTAGAGAATATCACGAAATAGATATTAGGTATTACATGTTAATTATTAAATTGATTCAAATTGATTTAAAAAGAAATGTGTGTTCGTAATTACATAAATCTATGTAATTACGAACATACGTATTTTTGTAAAATTAAGAGTTATATTATGAGACCATGTAAAGTT
This sequence comes from Himalopsyche kuldschensis, assembly GCA_028554975.1. Lineage (NCBI taxonomy): Eukaryota > Metazoa > Arthropoda > Insecta > Trichoptera > Rhyacophilidae > Himalopsyche > Himalopsyche kuldschensis. The sequence goes on along the minus strand of JAHFWI010000010.1, from coordinate 17,349,347 downwards.
TCTGATTTATTTACGATCGTTCAACTCTTATTTATGCAAGATTACTGTAGCAAATAATTCATATATCGTCATAAACTTTTCAATAAATGAATGAATATTATATATTTATTTACCACTTTTAAGGTGTTTACTGTCAATACATGGTGGAAAGGCATTATTTTTTGTACAAATAGCTCCATATTGTTGTATTCAGTTGAAAATGCTTGCGATGAGCGAAACCGGTTCTGATTCAAAAAATGTAATGTGGAATGATTACAAAATATGTATTATTTATTTACTTTACCATGTCCGTCACAATATGGAGCATACGGTTTCTAGTGGAGTTTTTTCAATATGAGTATTTCTACAACTGTTTCTCAGTTTCTCAACCTATCTTATTCGAAGAGAGTAGGGATATAAGGATAGGATTGGGGCAAGACTACCGGTTAATTTGTCTCGTTTTAGTTTCAGGTGGGCGTAAGTAATTTTAAGATTTAACGGATATTCATAAATCACTTTGTCTGCTGTCATATTGACAGTTAAAGATATCCATATCCTGGTGAATTCCCGCAATCGGCAGATGATTTGCCGTTTTCACGAAATTTCGCCCATTTCATGTAATTGTCTAATTCGTGTATTCGGTGTAACATATGTATATACTATATTCATATCAAGTGATTTTTTTCGATCTACTGCAATATCCAATACATAGATTATCAATATATTCAGAACAAGGACTTTGAATTATAATACTTGCCAATACTTTTACAGCTGTCCACTTTACCAATGCTATCGGAGAAATTATATTTTTTCAATAATAGTAATCATACCATTTGCATTTTTATTTCACTGGTGTTTTCGAGCATTTTGCTGTTGCTACTATTTTCGTAATATTTTAATAGAAATATTGCTCGGTTATGTTATTTGATACAAACATTGTGCAAATTTGATACGGGCAATGCAAGGTTTTCTATTTTGGAATGTTGGTAATTGCGACACTATTTCAATACGGTGTACGGAGAGTGATGTATGACTTTGTAAAATTTTGCCACGAATGTTTACTAATATAGATTGGCTTAAAGAGTAAATTTGCTATCTCCTTTTTTGTCAATTGTGCAGGAGAGGGTAAAAAATGGTTATTTTGGTATTTTCAAGCCGATCGTGAAAACTTCAAATAGGACTTTCAAACGATTTATTTTTACCGCCGCTGAAAAACAACGAATGAATGACAGGTGACAATTGAAAATGGTGGAGTTGGATAATTAGCAGAGTAGGTTTTAGAAAGACAATAGAGTTTTTCCGATGCACTCAAATAAGTTTTGGTTATAATTTTTTTACGTGAAATGCACATTGCATGATACAACAAAATGGCATTATTAAGTAATTTTCAGCCAAAAGTTGAGTCCAAATCAGCACCGATACGCATTTATATATTTTTTGCTTATTTCACTTGTTCTATTCAAATATCTTATATTCGGCCCCTAGGATAAATGAAACGTTACTTGGTTTTTGACTGCTTTGGGTTTTGAATGCCGCTAGATACACAATAATATAAACGTAATGTGTTAAAGACACATATCGATTGGAAATGTATATACGAAGATATTTCAATTAACACATTAGAATAAAATACTATTTTATAGTGAACAAATAAACCAGAAAGCCAAAGTATCGCTTTTAAATAAAATGAAAATAAATGTATGTGTTAAAAAATAGGTAAAATTTTTACTAATGAAATATGACTTTTGGCTCTCCTGAAAAGTAGAGGAGAGTAAAATTAGTTAGATTTACATGCTTCTAGCGGACCGTATTGTAATACGCTACATTAACTTCCAATCATAAATACTGTTTTCACTTAAAAAAGTCTTCAGCAATGATTTGTATTTTTTTTATTTTCTTGTATATATACTCCAACCATCTTTACAAAATAAAATAAAACTTGATATAATCAAATTACAGAGCTCTAATAAATCGTATAAAAAGTGTAAAATTACACAATTAGCACATAACAATAAAATAATTTTCTTTACTTGCATTCTATGATTGTAAAATGCATCTCGAATTGAATTATACATAATACGGAACAATTGAGCAAACAATGCAGTTGGAAAGTTATTTCATAAAAATGTTGACGTTTTATGTTTAAGTCCAGCAAAAAATACCTGACTCGCCTTTTTTATAAATTCGATATATATTTCCTATTCACCTAAATTTGTTTTACTATAATAAATGTCATAATTACATAAGTGACAGATAAAAAATACTGAATGCATTTTATTCATTTTTAGGAGGCAACACTTGAATTCTAATTTTAAAATGGTACACAATAGTATTATTTAAAATTCAATAGAACACATTATTTTCAAGTTCGTTGACTCGTATAATATAAAAACATTTTTCGTTGACTTAGATACCTAGTGTAAGAGTAAAAAAAGTAATAAACGTAATAATTTAAATATTTTTCATACAATTAAATCGATATTAAATATTTGTGTATCAATTTCAAATAATAAAAAAAATGAGTTGTTTAAATATGCTACAAACAAATAATGCATACAAGTAGTGATTGAATATGTTTTTAATTAATTATGAGTTTTTTTTTGTTGTTGATTTGTGTTTATAGTATAGACAAATCACTGCAAAAGATTGGAGGTCAGTTACCTATTTATTTATTAATCTCTTGAATTTTTTAAGTTGATATGTACGTTTTTCCAAATTCAAAATTCCCTATTTAAAAAAAGTGCTGATTATGTTTTTTTTTGAAGACGTCAGGCTAAGTTCCATATTTAAAAATATAATAGTTACTAAAAAAATACATAATATTCAAAAAATTAAAAAATAGAATATGAATTCGAACTGAAGCCTAATATAAAAATATTGTAACATTGAGTGTTAATATTTTCGATGGGTTGTTTTAATATGTTTTTTTTTTAATATGATAAAGTGGGTTAGTCAAAATAATGTCATGTTCTTTTATATAATCAATAATTACAGTTAAAAACCTCGTTTGCCTTCCAAGCAACATAATCACATTTTTATGTTTATTTTTGCGATGTTTCGTTTTAGAAAGGACTTGCCCAACCTACTTTACTGCGTTATTAACTCTTGTAAAGGAAACATTTACATTTTCATTGTTGTATCAATATTTCTAAGTGCTCAACGCAAATAATTTAATATTTGCAAAATGTACATATTTTAAGTCACATTTATTGTTTAATTTGTGTTAACTTTCTTTACGTAAGAAACATGTAATTTATTATTCACGCTATGGAAATTTACTCTTTTACAAAACAAACAAAAGCCTACTCCAAAGCAAACTGTTTTTAGAAACAACTGAAAATCCTAACAAAAAAATAGACCAAGCTTTTCTTTTGTTACCTAGCTTTTCTTTTGTCACGACAGGGCAAAAGATTTCATATATTCGTTGAAAATATATTATAACGTTTTAGTTTCATCATTTATATTCATTGTATAAGTATATATTAGTCTATACCAGGGGTGGCCAAATCGTCGATCGCGTATCGAATCCTATACCAATATTTCTGGTGCCCGTCACAAGAAGCGTGCGAGACAAGTCGTGTGACAGTGACAGCACGCTAAAATCTCAAAGTTAGCTGATTATCGACGAAAATGTCTTTCTAAATCCCGGGCCAAACAAGGGTTGGCAATTAGATTAATATAAGCTTTAAATTACTTCTTTTCATGTTGGTCGATCGACGTCAATAATTTCAAACGAAAGTCGATCTTGAGCAAAAAAAGTCTGGCTACCCCTGGTCTATACCAACTCTTAATGTATAAAAGTCATCACCAGCACGTGTCCTAAAGGAATATTATAGTGTTTAAATAATAATAAGATATAATGACCGCTTTTTCATTGACTCATTGTTTTAATAACATAAACAGTTTATCAAATATAGGGAATTTTAAATCAGAGACTTAAGAAGCAATGGATATAAAAATTAGTATAAAAATTTTCTGACCTGCGTCATAGACAAATTATTTTTCATTCTTTTAAACGAGATGTTTATTATAAAATCACTGGCGTACCTAGTAAACAACTGCAATCTGGGGGGTTTCAGGAAGCGAGAATTTGATTTTTAATTCATTAATCTGTCTTCATAGCTGTATGGCTTTTTTTATGAAAAAATAAGTTAACAATGACCAAATTAAATAGCCCATAGAAATATTTTCTCACGGTCTGTGTCATTGCAAACCATTTATTTACATAAAAACATACTATGCGAAGATTGGTTATCATGCAATCGAGATTTTCTTCAAGTAGCTACATATGTTTTAATTTACATAAATAAATTATAAATAAATCTGTGTTCTTACAGTGAAAAAATATTAAGATATAAAAATGGTTTTTCGTGATTATTATTATATATTTATATTGACACACGTGGACATGAAATAAAACACACGAATCTAGAAAATAGTGTTGTACACTTTGACACCTTACTTTGAAAATGTTCTAACTGCTCTTGGCTATGTTTTGAGTTATGAGCGTTTGAAGTATGGATTGATCATAAGATAAATTTTACTTGTAACAACGAGCAAGAACATTTTAATGTTTCATATTACTTATTTTAAGCATATTTTTTCACCACTAAAGCTATTCTGCTAAGAAATAATGATTTTAATGATGGAAATAATGATGAAAATCTTAGTTTTCTTTATCAAATAAATTTAATAAAAAAGTGTGCAAATGAACTCCGAAATTCTGCTTACTCCGCACTTCAATAATATATTATTATGGAGTTATCATATATGCTAGAATACGTTTAATACAAACTTTTCCGATCAAAAGGTTATTTTTTCCCAAAATGTCAGTTAGAACCTTTTCAAAATAAGGTAACGACTTGTTAAAATATATATGCTCAATATATTTACCTGTTAGCCTTTAAAATCCATACAGAACATGAACAAAAACACAAACACTAACACTCGGTACTTCACAAGTTTATTTATGTAAACAAATAATTCAGTTTTCCAAACAAAACCAGGACGGATGTCCGTTAACAAAACAACTTCGTCTATTTGTCCACTCAACACTAATTTATTACTGACCAAAAAAAGCTGCACCCGAATAATTCGATGCGTACGCTAAAACGGTTCTCACGCACAACGTAACTGAGGGGAAAATTCGAAAAGTTCGTTCGATTTCAAAAGTGAAATTCAAACCGACGCATGCGCGCGCGTGCAACACATTCGACGGCCGGCCGTGCAATGCTTTAGTTTGGCAGTCTGCCACATCCTATCGTGGCGGATGGAGGTGGTTCGTGGTAGATGCGTTTTTGTAGTACCGCTATCAGGTAATATGGAACCGCGAGGGACCGTTCGTTCACGGCACAGCGGTGGGCCACTGTGTCTAAAGCTACTCTCCCACAGTTGAATGCAACGACACATCGGAAGAACACCATGAGCGATAAAAGACACATCTTAATTTATGCACACAAAATTTTCAGTTGAAAAAAATAAGTGTCCTTCAATTTTCCAGGATTTTAAAACATGTGTAGTTATAACGAAAGAATTATCCTTTTATAAATAATAGATGAGTGAAAATCATCAACAACATTTTATTCTTGTCAGGTTCGTAAAAAAATGGGGGAACGGAATTATTGCATTATTCAATCCTCAGATTGAGAAATCAACTTAATCATTGTGGGATGAGTAGGTACGTTTATTTAGTGCTCGTCTCTGCGTTAGTGTATCTGAGTTCTACTGCATTTAAGCGATATTACAAAAAGTTACTCTTATTCTATGAAAGGTCATATGAAATATATATTCTTTAAAACTTGTTAATGACACTTAATAATTTGAGCATAGTAAATGAGGCAATGCCTTCATCAAGGCTAAGAAACACTTTTTGAATTTTGAAAAGCTTTTTCTAATTTTCAGATTCGTAGAAAAAAGAGTATTAGTTATCTATGAAACGTTCGCGTACCCCACGACTGTCGAGTAGGGGGGAGGGCGGTGTGCACTAATGTTTGATAATAGTTTTCTAGAAGCTGTGATATGATAGCATGTGTACATATTAATTCTATACATAACAATTAACTAAAAACTTTAACTAAATTGTGTTATTAACTATATCTTTTCATTGAAAGTAAGTTTCACTTATTCGCAGATATAATATACGGATTATATTTACTCGATAAAAAAAAATAATCATGTTTACACAAATGGTCTTTTCCTGAAAAAAATCAATCGTGTGAGACATATGTAAGTATTGGAAGCACAGTATTTCCGTCTCACGGTGCACCACAATATAAATGATGACTGGCCATTGACGTGACGGATGGGTCCTTTGCACAATAATTATAAAAATTGGCCCTATACACGCACTTTGATTTATTTGACAACTACGAAGGCAGCCGATCTATCGCAATCGATAGACCGCCGCGGGATTTGAACTTGCACCTGGGAAGTTACTCATTTATCACAATTGCATAAGAAGTAAGAATACCAGTTAAATATTTGTCTGGTCGATTTTGTTTTATTACGTATCTTTTCAAAATGGTGGAATAGCAGGATTTGAACATGCGTAAACCATAGGCGGATCCACGGGGGGGGCCATGGGGGCCATACCCCCCCCCTGAGGAGAATTTATTCCATACAAAATTTTATAACATTAATTTTCAAATGATTTTTATTTAAATAAATATGTTGTATTTCATTTTTTTTCACGACCCTTTAGTTTAACAACTACAATTACGGCAAAAAAAATCCGCGCACCTTTCACAATTCCATTTTTTTGCAAATATTTCCTCGAAATCTTTACCGATTTCCATTTTTGTTTCTACCGATTGAAAAGAAAACTAATAGCCATATTTTGAAGAACAATTGGTTGACACCTTTCACCAACCTTAAGATGGCCTGGCTGCTTACCGCGTCTTGTTCTTATGAATTAGACTTGAAATCATCAGTGTATACAATCGTCCAAAGTCCAATTTTTATGCACCTTCGTCCATTCTTACCTCCATTTTTACATTTTCACATTGGGAACTGTTTTTTTTTGGCGCCGAGCGGGAAATCCACGTGCTAAGATTCTATTGCGGCTATTACGGACATTTCGCATCAATCATGTGATTTCACTAGTCGACTAAACCTCAGCATGGAAAACTGTAGCAGTTTTGAAGCGTTTTCGAAAAACCATACTCCTTATATGAAGTTCGTCCCGGTCGGTTGTTAAGCATTCTCTGCCGGTTCAAACATACCCATACAGAGCGCCAGTTTCACGAAATATTTCAAAAATATCCACACTATACTTTCTACACAGTCTATCATAAGCGAATTTTTTCTACTTGGTAAGTTTTCCCAGAAAACTGATTCAATTTGGGCTTTTATCGCAATTACTTTTTCTTGCAGCTATCCATAATTTCGTCAGATGCTTACGCGACTAGGTCTGGCTCATTACTGTTGAAGCTTTCAAATTTTGATTGGTTTTTAAAATATGGTTATAGGTTTTTTTTACAATTGAATGAAAAAAAATGGAAATCGGTTAAGATTTCGAGGAAATATTCGCAAAGGAATGAAATTATGAAGAGTGCGCGGATTTATTTTGCCACAACTGTATAGATACGGAATGTGATAAGTTAATAATTATGTCGTAATTGTGAGGTTTTGTTACGAATTTTACTGTCTGACAATCAGCGTTGCATTCGCTGAAAGGAGGTTTTCCACATTACGACACATGAAAACCTGGCTAAGGAATCGTTTGTTTTCAAAAAGACTATATGGTCTAGCTTTGTAACATATCCTCTGGGAAATGAATATTTAACCTGAATATTTTTGGGCCTATTTGCAACGTCAAAAAACGAAAATTCGACTTAATTTTTTTTATAATGTTTGCGATTTTTCTCTGGTATAAAACAATATTTTTTTAATATTATGTTTTTTAATGTTTGCATTTTTTAATTGAAATAGAAGAACCGATGATAATAGTCAGAGTCATCAATTATACACATGATTTTGCTCGGCACCATCACTGCTTTAAGCGCAGGGTCATCATTCCGTAAAAAAAATCGTGTAAAAAAAGTAGCGGTGCCGTTCAAAAAATCACGTAAAAAAGGGGACTGGGTGTATATATTTTTTCAAAATGGCCACCCCCTGGGACAATTCCTGGATCCGCCAGTGGCGTAAACCATAGACGGGACCCGAGATCAAAATGAATGATCTTCCGATACCAATAATTGATTAAGTAAAATAGTTGAGAGAAAATGCGCAGGTAACTCAAGATATAATATAGGCATAATTCTAAAAAGTTAAAGGAATTATGGATTTATACATTAAAACACATTTGCGTATAAGTACATTTTTTAAGGCATTACATAAATACTGCCGTTCCATGAAAGAAAATTTACATATGTTTCCTTAGTTTCAAGCAAGATTGAATATGGATCTATTATTTGGGGTCCATATTATAATACCTATTAGTCGCGTGATATTATTATTTAAAAAAAAATTATATGAAAATTATTTAATGGAGTATTATCCAAAAAAAGTTTCTTTTATAAATGCTTTCGTTTCACTCTTTTGAATCTCGAAGATCGATTTCAATATTGAAACATTTTTCCCTTCTTCTTTGGGGCCGAGTTGATAACCCTGACATCCTTATGACTTTAAGCTTGCAGGCTCCCAGTTTATACCTACGTGGTCGTAGCCAAGGCCAATCAATTTTCTTTGTCAGAACTTGTTTGTCGCGTAGGTATTTTGAGTCGCCATTCGCAAGGGGTGTTCGGCTGATGAATGCACTGCCTGTTGATGTGGATATCTTCGGCGGTGAACTTGGAGCTTTTTTTGTATTTCTTTTATTTTTATGTAACTAATCTGTGTCTGTTCTGTTTCATATTTTTATAAAAACAATGTACATGTGGTATAAAAACGTAAATGAAAATGATGGTTGGTGTAAAAATCAGAACGGTTCACGACTTTGAAACAAAAGTATAATGGTTTAGTGTTTAGTCTACTATATTCATTTCGAACAATCACACAGTTATCCCAAGTGATGTTGCAATGTGGCCGCTCATACAATTTTTATGGGTTGTTTGTAAAATGGAAAAATGTAAATATAGCTCAAAACGCCAACAAAACGTTTATCGTGTATTTCTCGAAAAGTGCAATAGTGGATAGTTCTCCTTTTGATACTCATTTATTCTTTGTCGTAATTTATTTTAAATGAGTGAATTATTGTACCGTTTATACATAGTGAACCTAGTCAATATACATATGATAATCATGTCATAAATACATTCTATATGTCATTTTGGCAACGATGGCTCATCTTGTATATTTCGAGTACTATCCGAGATGGTTTTTTTTTAGTTGAAAAATAAGGGTGTCTAAAATGACACAGTATTTGTCGACATCTGAGAAATCGATTTCTATTTATGTGTCATTCAAGGAAGTAAGCGTTAGTTTCGTGTTGCACAAAATAATAATTAAAAAATGGTTTCTACAGTTATTGCAAATTTTGAAATGCGTGAGTTGTTCACGGTGACCCAACATGACATGGTCTTGTTTAACCATTTTTCAGAATCCTCAATATTTTTTATATTTATCCGTTTATTTTTTCCCACTTAGCATCATTTTTACAAATTGGCTTTAAATATAGTAGTTTGTTTTGCAAAAAAGTTTTCATCATTTTAATTATTGTCTTTTTTATTTTATTTGACTTGATCATTTTTTGGTACTTCGTTGTTTTATGCCAAGCAGCTAAACACGAAAAAATATCACTAAACCTAAGGGTTGCCTTAACCTTCGCCATCCATATGAAATGACACATAAATCATCAAATTAATGGCCGAATACTTGTATGTGTGTATTTTTTTTATGTATTCCAGATTATTGAATCTTATGCTTCGCCCCCGGCAGCCAGTGTTTCTCAATCATCGAGATTTTTACGCTCGACAAACTGCCAAAATTCAGCAATATCTTTGATAACACTAAATGCATCCCGGATGACCAACCTCGTCTTCCACATAAATTCGTATAAATACGTCTGTAGCAAATGTCTGTGTCCCTCTACGCTTCGATTTGCCCCACTTGGCTGATCCCCACTTTCTCTCTACTTGCTGGGTGTTTGCAAGTGTATTGGGGTTTATAAAATTATAGTAAGTGTAAAAAATGAGCACTGATCTCTGAGTATGCACTCCAGGAACCGCTACCTACTCAGCAACCATCACCAAAAAACACTCTTGTCAAACCCAGCGTGTCCTGACTCCAAATGAAAGCGTCATTAAATGTCCATTACTGCACATAATCTCCCGCGGAATAATATAACTTGATTGTAGAAATGTCACTGCACTTTCCTCGTCGCGCACTTCCAAGGTTATACATGCTTTGGCTCTTCTTTCGCAAATGATGGCGAGGGATGAATTCTTTGTTTTTATTTCAAAAGTCGTCAAGTGACGCCCCCCGCCCCATGTGTGCATTGAGGTTGCAGCGACATTCATTTCAAGTTTTGCTGCCTGGCATAAAACAACGAAGTACCCATTTTTTTTCCAACTGTTTGTCATACTTTATAAATCTTGCTTAAATTTTACATAAATAACGCTGTATTTATGTAACAGTTGACAATGCACGCGATGAGCGAAACTGATACTGATCTCAATACATCCAATGTGGATTAAGTACTAAAAATATGTTATTATTTTTATTATAACGCGATACCGACAAATATTGACAGTGAACAACTTAATTAAAAATTATCAATTATCAAATTGTAGCTAATACAGCAATGCCAACCTCTGCTGCTCAGTCGGTAAACGATTGCGGGTAAGCCCCCCGCTTGTGAATACGAAATTCTACAATGAATAAATTAAATGTATTTATCTTACGCATTAGGCATTATTTTTAAACAGCTAATACTTTAAGCCTATATGACCTGGTGACCGCATTGTTTAATATTTGGAAAGCCCCTATGATGGTTCAAAATGAATAAAAATTGGCGAAACAGCTCTATTCATAATCCGTTTGTTTATTTAAAATAAGAATTCGCTTTTGTCTGCTTTGATTTACAATCAATCTTTTTCTTAACATTTTCATAAAACTCAGTGAATCATCCTCGTAAAAAATGTATACAGTTTCAAGTCATATTAATCATAGAAAAAATCGGCACCGAAAAACAGTAGCTATGTATCTCGAAGAATAATTATTTAAAGAAGAATAGCTTTAAGTCGAACTGCGGATATAGCAACTATGGACGATGAAGTACAGTGAAACCCCGATTCTACGTTTTTCAAGGGACCGTATAAAACAAACGATTAATGCGGGAAACGATGAATGCGGGAAAGTTTTAAATATCAACTAAATGCCGGGACTATAGAAATTGAATGCACCACGCGGGGTAACGTATAATGCGAAAACGTAAGATCGGGGTTCCACTATAACTCGTGTTCTGTGATAAACAAGAGTTACATTACACCAGTGCTTCTCAACCTTGTTATAGCCATTGCCCGTCATTGTAGAATTGTAACTTAAGCCCCCCTGCAAATTAACAAAGAGAATTCAAACTGTTTCTTAATTATGCCATTCAATAGATATATAAAAGAAAAGTCTATATATTTACTGAAAAAACAATAATGCAGAAGAACTCGGTTCATTTGACGCAAAGAAATAAACGCGACCGTTTCACTGTGATATACGAATACGACTAATTACAACTCGGATGCGCCACCCAAATGTAAATTTAAAAATACCCCACTCTCTTACCGACCACGTTACGTTACAGTAGATTAACAATTAACACATTACAATCTATCAAGACAAAGAGGGCTTCACTTCGCTAATTATTTTTAACACTTCATAGCCTACCGGATTCTAGAAAATTATTTACTTCTGAAATGTAAATATTTTTCCATTTACCAAAACAATATTACAAAAAACCATCATTTCAATCTCTAGCACTTTTCCATAAATTGACTGCTTTTCTTGTTATACTATTGAAGAAAATAGCGTGGCTTAATTACCGGTCAAATAAAATAAACAAAAACATCGATTGTGTTTGAAATTGTAATAACACCGGTCAAACAATGAAATAATCATAAAAATCGGGTTTTTATCGCAAAAATAACAACATTGCTATTTGCAAATGGCCTTGCGTTCGATTTGCATCCGCTGATTAATTTCAATTAAAGTACGATTGCAATTTACACTAATTATGACCACGCGACAGTCCGTAAGAGCACGTTAGAAAATATTTTTCAAATTTATAGAATGTATTGTCATCGATTTAGATGGCATTATGTATGCACTTGTCGGAACTATAGAAACGTTTGTTTGAGTAACGTTGGTAATAAAGAATTTGAAATTATGCCGAATATCAAAAAAAAGCAAACCAATTGTGATAAAGAAACATTGGAAAAATAATCCAATAATAGGCACATCACAAGGTATCGGAAAATCATTTATTTTCAAACCAGTACGATAGTCGAATCAAATAACTGTAATCAAACATCTTGAAATCTCGATTGATTGCATTTATTTTTACTGGTATAAATACAGTTATTTGTGATCTTACCAAATATAATCGCGTTCAGATCAGTGCCGGTTTCGCTCATCGCGAACATTTTCATGTTTAATATATTCAGAATAAGTGTGAGGCCTCAGTGAAGCTCAAGGCACTGCTAATAGCGTAGCGTAGACTAATGAAAAAATCGTTACGCTACGCCAGGAGCAGCGCCGTACTCTCGCACTGAGGCCTCACACTACTGCCTTTCCAACAAGAAGTGACAGTTTACACTTAAAGCGAAAGTTACGAAGTTTGAATTGCCAATAACTCTCGTTTTAATAATGGTGCAGAGATTGAAAAATACATTAAATACAAAAATAGTTTAATCTTCTTGCCATGGGATTGTAATCGAAAAATGTACACAAAATTTTTATTGCTTACTGTTGAGTGTATTAGCTGTTTTGTTGGATTATGCAAAACTATTAAACACATTTGTACGAAAGTTAAAATTATTTAAAATTTCATTAATTTGTAAAGGGTATTTCAATAGGGACGCTCAAAATATGTTACTTTGTCCTGCTGAGTAGATTATTCATTGTTTAGTGGCCAAATTTGAGTCAACCAGTTTGGTAAATAATCGTCCATGTACATGACCTGTACGTCGTCAAAATACAATATCTGGTGAAAACATTGCTGCTGTGTGTGAAAGTGTACAGGAAAACCCAAGGCAGCTTATTTCTCGTTGTTCACAAGAACTTGGCTTTTCTGCGACTTCAACTTGGCGAATTTTGAATCGGGCCTTATGTCTGCACCCGTATAAAATCCAACTAACCAAGGAACTTCAGGTAAACGACCACAGACAACGCCTGATTGGGTTCTGGAGCAGTTGGAAGTTAACCCAAATTTGTCAAAAAAGTCAACTTTAGCGACATGGCCCATTTTATAATGAATGGATGGATATTGGCAGACATTTGATGCTATATTCCATATTTAATGCCGTAAAATATACTTACAAATGAAATTAAAATTTAGTCGAAATCTCACAAACAACTTGTTTTATTTACATTTCAAAACTAAGCGTCCTTATAAAAAGACCCTTTATTATGATAAAAGCGCCAGAGAATATATTAAATGACGTAAGTAGATAATTGCTCATTTTTATCGATTGATTTTTAAAATTAATATTATTTGATCATTCTATAAATCTTTGTAACTAATTAAAATTATTCGTAATTGATTTTAGTAAAATTTAGTTTAGTAAGACTAGTTTTCTTCAGATAGAGAATATTTCAACTAGATACGGTTTCATACGATTCCCTAGTAATACAACGAATGCAATAACAATGTTTTGATTTAGTATTATGTTAGTAACTTCTTTTTGATCGTCTCGCTATTGATTCGAGGTAATTGCTATGTCTGTCAAGTTCATTCAGACGAAAAATAGAAGATGTCTTCATCTTCAACCTTCATCAGCCTCTTCAAGCGTTAAGAGTTAATAGGCCTCATCCGTACGAATCAATTCACCGGCCTTTATTATACATAAAACATCAATGTCGCTATGTAAATATCATAATTATTTACGACAAGCCTTTTTCGAACATTTCACATTCATAAATGGTGACTTATTATACATAAAACGGTTGCTAATACAAACTTATTATTGTGTGGTTATTTTTATTACCGAGACGGTACCCTGAAGGGTTTGCTGTTGATATAAATTTTATATATTAATATTGCTGGACTTGGAAGGAGGTAAATACAATATGCATTCATATATCTGTATATATAAAACAAAGTCGTGTTAGTTACACCACTTATAAGTCGAGAACGGCTGGACCGATTTTCTTGATCGTTGCAGATTACTTTTTATATATTTTTATGAATGCATACATTTTTTTCTGATCATTCATATTAAATATGAGATATTCGCTTATATTTCAATTTGTAAGTAATAACTTTAGACTGATTCCTCTTTCTTAAAAATGCAGACTAACTTGTCTTAAATGAATCAGAGTCACACGTTTCCTGAAAATTCTAAATCAGAATTGCAACATGTTATATTATTAACTAGCTAAATAGCCAGAACAGAATCTTCGGTTACGGAGCGCACGAGTTCGAGTCCCAGTTATTTCTGTGCAAAGGCATCCCACCCGATCATATAAGCGTGACATAGTGAAAGCGATTAGCCAAACACTACGCATGTTCTAGCCCTATCTCTTCTGAAGATTGAACAACTGGGTAAAAATGTATCCCGTTGAAAAATTCCATTAGGGTTCTATAGGTTCTACATCGGGAGCGGAAATAGTTGCAAAAAATGCTATTTAATCGGTCAATCTCTCTTTTTAGAGAACGTCTGTAGGTATACGATCAATGGATAGCTTAAAACTCTGAAATTGGATTTATGAGGGGGAATTTTACAATACAAATATCTATAACTATAAATAAATATCAAAATAAATATTATAATATACAATAAACAAATCCACAAATCGATTGAAAAGTAAATTTATTTTTTAAATGTGTAAAAAAGGTCGCTTCCTTTTTTACTCTTATATAGCATTTGTATTTGAAAATACACAAAACCAAACCAATCAAGAAAACAAATTACATTAAAAGCTTCGTTTTCGTTCAATTTCAACTCCGATTTGAAATAATGAGTTCCAACTAACCTGATTGACTGTCAATAATTGACAACGTGAGTTAGTCTATCTGCAAAGTGAAAGTCAAGTTTGATTGCTGAAAAGATTCGTGACTGCTAATCTCGCAGTCATCATTAGTGATCACTGATCAATGATCGTACCAATCCGTAATCTCAATTTGCGTTTTTTGACTTCTTTATGTAAATCAAATTGGCCTCAGATTTAGATGGCGCACTGTAAATGATAATAAACTATGATTTTAACGCTTGATCAAGACTCAATTCACTCAGTGGAGAGAGGAAACATGGTTACGAGTTGGTAATATGACTTCTTTGCAGTACATTTATCGTTACGTTTTTATTATTCGGCCTCTTAGGCTATGGTCATAGCGTAAATTTTGGCGTAGCGGAGCGAAACTTGCTTCATATCAAAGGTTGTCGCTATGGCTTTAACGATGGCGCCGTCTGACAAGTCAGTAGTACCGTTTGGTAGTACAGTTTTCTTCATGTTGTTAGATTGTAGTAGTTTGTTTTTTTTAAATTTGGAGGACACGTGGGAAATTTAAAATTAATGAATTGGTAAATCATGTTTGTTTATGGCTTATTACTTGAATATGTGACAGGGAGCACAGTGCACTATTTTCTCCTTTGCAAGAGCGGTCCTTGACCTTGATCCTTTAAAACATATGTGTATTACACTTTGTGCGCAAATTATTCTTATTGACCGTTAAAAAGTATATTTTTTTGAAAAAATATTCCATCAATGTTCTATAATATACAAAACTAGAAACCGCTAGGCTTAGGTACTTAGCTGGGTAATAATTTTGTCAAATAAACAGATCCAAGCTGTTCTCGAGTAGACCAAATTAAGGCCGCTTTAAGCACCAGCTTTAATAGTGATTTTACAAAAGAAATTGTTTTCTATTATTTTATTAAAAAAAACAATACGTACGCAGGCGTGCCACAGCCATTCAAAGTTTTGTTTTCATATGCTATGCCGTATTCGTTCATAAATAGGTGACCTACTACCAACACACGATTCATTAAACATCATACTCTATAAAAGCGGCGGGCAACATTTTAACTGAATTAAAATGTTCTGTTTATGCCAGCTGTCATCATCAGATTCTCAAATAATGTGATTAGATCTGAAAGCGATACCTATGATACCTAAAAAACTCAACTAAGATTAAATGTATCCTGTATTACACGGCTACAACTAAAATGAGCTACACCTTCCCAATAACAAGCAATCTACAGCAGTGCTTCCTAATTTTTTATGGAACGGCTCCATAAATCAAAAAAAAATAATCCACTGCCCTCCTGAAAAAAAAAAAATTGTGCTCCCCCCGGTTTGAGAAGCACTGCTATATGGAACGATATATTCGTAAAACATAAGAAGCAATGATATGACTATAACAGCATTAGTGGTGAGCCAATCGCTGTCACTTTTACGTCGCATCCGTGGTCGAATTTCAATGTCATTACCTATGGTTGGACAGTTTCATTTTTTAATCGAAGTATTGATTTATATTCAAGACATGACCAAAATGCCAGTTGGAACCTTTTTTAATTTCTTTGTCTTTTCATAATATTATTCATCTTTGCTTTACTTCTCCGACGAGAGGTTAACCAAACGATGAAATGTTAAGTCCGATGTCATATGCGCCACAATTAGAATGGATATGGTAAAACAGATCACGAGTCACTGGTTGCCCATCACTTGCTTAGAAAAATCGCAAATCATTATCGTACTTGTCATTATCATTACCTGTATTACATATATTAAAACATTTTTTTACTAGTTTAATGTTTACGGTCGTACAATAATAATTTAACACATGACTATGTCTGCGAATAGTGTGTTATTAAGTCAACAAAAAGTATAATAATAATAATATCAAATATATTATTTATTCAACACTAACACCGTGTTTCAGAATTACATTTTCTTTTATCGTCTCTCAAAACATTAAAATAACTCCAACATCAATAATATACACATACATCAGACCATTTTCAAAAATCTGTCATTTTAGTGTGGGAAATTGCCGCTGGCATTTTTAGGCGCCTTGTTTTCTCACCGTTGAATATTATTAAATGTTTACTACATCCTAACGAAAGTTTAATTTGTTCATTGAACGATTATAATTTGTTAATTTATGAAAGTTATATTCTGATGCAAATATTATTAAAAAACTAATCCGGTAAGAAAAATAACAATGTATTTTAGTTCTACATAAATTATTTTATATATTTGTTGATAGCTATTTCGGCTTACGCCTTCGTCAGAACTATATAAAATAATTTATGTAGAACTAAAATACATTGTTATTTTTCTTACCGTATTATAATGGAGTTCTACCAAGTAAATGCCTTCTCAATCAATAAAAAACTAATCTTTTGTTGATAGTATAAACCAGGGCTGTGAAGTCGGTGAAAAAAAGTCCGACTCCGACTCCAACATTTACCAAAACCACGACTCCGACTCCGACATTGACCAAAACCACGACTCCGACCAAAAAAAGTTCAATATCGTCACCTTTTCCTCCTAATTTTCGTATTTATGTGTATTCAATTAAATATCAACCTTATCAATGCGACCAAAAGCTAAATTTGACATATAAAATGCAAAACTAAAAAGTTCAAACTTTTCAAAGTTTCCGATCCGAGTACGACTCCAGCCAAATCGCCGCGCCGACTCTGACTCCAAAGCCCTGGTATAAACTAAAAATAATGTTTATTTTTTTCATATCTGATATAAAATAACTTTGATTATCCACGTTATTTTATATTCAATTGAACTTCTACCAAGTTACCGCCGAATCCATCGAAAGCATTTATTTTTTATCATTGAAAATTAAATGATTTTTTTTAATGTATTACGTAAACCAAGTGTTCTCAACTTCTTTTACTAAATTATCCTTTTGGCCATTGTTCATAATATATTCCACTTTCCAAGATAGTGTATTTAAAAGACAAATAGTGGCCACTAAATAACTAAGAGTAAAGCAATACACCACCTAGAACTCCTGAAATGTCCTTCTAGTTGAGAACACCTGTGATAGAGTTTCAAATAATCATTAACAATTCAATTGTGATTCTTGAGCAAGCGTGGGAAAATTAAGCGTGCAGCCCGACGCGTATTTTTGTGCGGCTCGCAAGCTACAATCGTATTTCCGAGTTTGCAAAGCACAATTTACCACTGATGACTAGGGCATTTAAATATATGAAAAACACCATTGATAATTAATTGAATTATGGAGAATCTGTTTTTAGCTCAATTTTGGCCCCGAGTAGAAAATATACGATTTTATGAATTGAGTCGTTTAGTATCAAAAGTAGAACTATCCCATATTTTTCGAAACCGAAATTATGCTGTCATATTCTTCTTCTGATCATAGTGTATGGCTAGCATAAAATATTGGTTTTAAAATCATACATGTATAAAAACGTTAAATAAAATGATGGATTGTGAAAAAATCAGAACGGTTCACGAGTTTGGAAACAAAAGTAGAATGTTTTGGTCAATCATACCATCGAATAATCATAAAGTTATCCCAAGTGATGTTGTAATGTGGCCTCTCATACAAATTTAAAGTTTCAGGCTTTTATGAGCTGTTTTTTTTAATTGAATAAAGCTCAAAAAGCAAACAAAACGTTTTTCATGTTTTTCTCGAAAATATGAAAAGTGGATAGTTAACTTTTTGATACTAAACGATTCAATTCATCTTGTTTGAAGCCGTTCATATAAGGATTCTTAAAAGTAATAAAACATTTTTAATACTTTTTCCACATAAAATGTAAGAAATTTTGCTTCAATTTATTTGCTTAGTTATAATAAGAATTGTTTGTCATACCTTGTAATTATTAATTAAACTTTGTATAAATATCACCGTTTTGTTGTATTTCTTATTAGTTGACAATGCTCGCCATGAGTGAAACAGGTCCTGATCCAATAAATTTTATGTGTAAAAACTACTAAAAACGTTTTTTTTATTTTTATTATATTGCCATTCCACCAAGTATTGACAGTGAACACCTTAAAAGCGATTCTTAAAAAGCTTTATAATTTGATAATTTGTGACACAGGCTTTAAGGCTAAGATTTCCGAAGTAAATTTTTGTCACCATACACAAATACATAATTTTGGTATTCACTTTCCTTCGTATTTTTCCACACGCAAATTCTTTTTAAGTGCCTACGATAAATCTAATAAACCCCAGCAATATTTGTCATAAAAGATATGACGTTGGGTAATGCATTATTTTATCAAGATTGTGCAACGCATTGCGGTTACATAAGGAACTAATTACGGAAGTTTAACGATATTAAGTAATTTCCATATTAGCATAATGTTCAAAAATTTATCACTTACCTATCAGAAGTCACTTTCTTAACAATAAACATACTTTACACGCGTATAATTGTATTCAAAACGAGCGAACCGCAGAAAAGATTAATAATATAACATTATGATTAGCAGATAATAAAAGCTATTTTTATTACACACAATTTGCATATTAATTTGATGTAATACCTTCATAGAATAATAAGAGCTGTTATGAAACAAATGTTAATTAATGTAATACTTATTATTTAAATTTTTTGTACTCATTGTATTTATTTTATAAACATCTCGACAGGTACGGTAAGAAAAATAACAATTTATTTTACTTCTACATACATTATTTTATATATTTGTTGATAGCTATTTCGGCTTACGCCTTCGTCAGAACTATGTTTTAAACGTGTATTAGAAATAGCTTATATACCTAGGCTAGACAGGGCTCACCATCCATCCCCTCTCTGCTCAACCATCCTAACCTCACATGGGAAAAAGGTTTAAATAAGTTATTGATCTGGTTTAATCTTGAAGTGAACTTTGATCTGGGTATTTTTGGGCTATTTTTATTGTGTGAACCAACTCAAAATCCGCAATGTCTCAAGTGAATCCATTTTAAATTGTTTTTAGTGTTCATTGCTTGTTAATGGCTTTTAGAAGTGGTGATGCGTTTATTGTAATCTGATCATTAAGAATGCCATTGGATTGATTATACCTATTAATTTCTAGCTGTTCCAATGCATTTAGCTTATCTTGACAGGTTTTGCGTATCGCGAGCACTATCAGCTATCAATAAATTATTCTTGTTGGAAAAGCATTATATTTAAACATTTAAAACACATTTTGTTTTACTTTTCCACCTGTAATATTATAACCAGAACTAGTTCTGATCGATTGATTAAGATCATTATAAATAATGCGTAAGCTCGAAACACTCTTACCCTTCAAAAATACAATTAGTGGCATTAAAGCTGACGCCAATGCGCCATGCATTTGACAAATATGTCGGTCCATATGTAATTTTTTGTTGATTTTTTCACGACTGATTCATTATTTATCATCAAGTTTATCTCGTATGACTTTCACTATTAAAAATATTTGGCGCATCGACTGTAACGCCAAATATTTGTTATATTAAAATATAATAAAAACAACACTTAACCTTTAAAAAACCAAACAATCATTCAACAGAAAATGGTTTAAAATACATTAAAAGAGTAAGAACAAAATCAAAAACAAAACACCAAGTTCACTGCTCAATACCAAGTTCAGACAAACCGCCCTTGTGACTGCTGACTCAAATGACCTTCGCGACAAACTGTTAAAAAATGGCTTTGTTTACAAACACCAAAATAAAAACTGGGAGCATGCAAGTTTATAGTCTTGAGTATATCAGGGTTATCAACTCGACCCCCAAGAAGAAGAGAAAAATATTTCAATATTGAAAGTTATCTTCAAGCTTTATGGGGATCAGAAGGCATAGAATCCATAAAATATGTATACTAGTTACTCAGTAATAAAAAAGGCATATTAAAAGTTATAAAATAATTCAAATGGCAACGTATTCTGTGCAGAATTATGAACCGAGAATCGCATGGCTTTTGCAGCAGGTAACTCTGATAATTGAAAAAAAAATAAGTAAGCAAACCTTTCTACTTGCAAAGATATGTCCAAAGCTTGATTATAAGAAATACATATTTTAGCTTAAGGCGTAACATGGTCATTAACGGCAATTACGTATCAAACTTTCTTTAATTGCCTGCTTTAATCTCTTTCGTTCAAGAAAATAAATAACACACTCACGCCAATCATAGAACATTTTTTGTTACTCCAATGAGTATAAATTTTTTCAGCCAATCGTCAGTTTTTCTTCAGTTGACCCATAGTCATGAATAAATATGCAGAAAAGAGAAATAATCGTAAAATAATTCATAGTAGTCAAAAATATTATAGCACCCCTTAAATGTTTTGTAAAATTCTAGGAATGATTATGACTTTAAATAAAATACACACTTTTTGGCGACACTTTTTAATATACCACTTTTAAGGTGCTATAATATCATGATAATAAAAATAATTACATATTATCAGTACTTATTCCACATTATATTTCTTAAGATCAAGACCGGTTTCGCTCATTGCAAACATTGTCAAATGATACTGCATCTATCAGTTGATAATGCTTGCGATGAGCAACACTGGTCCTAATATTTTTATCCATATAATGTGGAATAAGGGTTTGAAATATGCTATTACTTTTTAATAGATTTAAATGTTTTGGGTTATTTAATAAAAAAAAATGAAAACACGTTCGGAGGGTAGCTAATAATTAAAGCTTCAATGGCTTGGGCCTATATATGTATTATATATAAATGAATACCGTATATCCGATTGCGATACAATTTTGGTGATTTGTTGTGCGGACGTTGTGTTGTGTATCCAAAAGCACTTCAATAAACAGAATTAAAACATAAACACTTTCTTTCATTGGGTGGCATTGCAACGCATGTCGTTACTCGATAGCTGTAAATAAATATAAAATTTTAATCAACTTTTTTTATTTCACAAGTATAATATTTTAAAATGAACTTCCGCAAAGTTAGCCGAATCTATCGAAAGTATTACAGCAGTTATTGTTCATTAGAAAGGAACAATTGGGCAAATTGCTGTTGTACACTTACTAGCGGATATTGATATAAACGTATCAACGCTTGACAGTTTTATGATGGATTAGTGAAGTCAATGGAATGTAATAAAATATTATTACGTTTCGTTGAATTGGGCACATTTTTTTAACAAGCTAATTAAATTTAATATTTTTAAAATATAGAATCCAATGACCGTGTAAAAAAGTGTTCTTCCCCACCAGGAAAATGAAAAATTGAAACGTATAGTATCAAAAGTAGAAATATCGACTTTTCGAAAAAACATGAAAAACGTTTTGCTGGCTTTTTGAGCTTTATTAATATTTTTCAATTTTAAAAAAGTCCATTAAGGTCTGAAACTTAAGATTTGTATGAGTGGCCAAACCATTATACTTTTGTTTCCAAAGTCGTTAACCGTTCTGAATTTGACACCAACCATCATTTTCTTTTATGTTTTTATACCACAAGTACATGAATTTTATACAAATATACAATCGCTAGCCATACATTTTATCCAGAAGAATAGAGTATAGATATTCTCGTAGCTTGTTAATCAGTCACTCGAAACTCTCTTCTACGAAGAAAGTAGGGATGGAAAGGATACGAGGACTAAGACGTGACTAGTGGTTAGCTAATCCCCATGTCACTAATCATCGCTCTTGAGATCGAAAAGGTGAAAAGGGTATTTTTAATAACACAAACACCCATTTCCTCTTAGCAGAATGGTTTTATCGTCTGAAATCTGCTCGTACCGGGAATCGAACCCAGGCGGTCCGACGCTGTAGCCAACGACGTTACACAATTGAATTACCATTGGCTTGACAGAGCTACCAAATAAATTTAATATTTATATTAAAGTTACCGCTAAAGTAATCAATACTGTTATGAGGCGCCTTCCTTAATTCAAAATTATCGATACCCTGTAAGGAAGTACCAAAGCATCGTTAATATTAAAACATCGAAAGGAAGAATATGTACTAACGTTTTACTTAGGTGTTGTGTAGAGACTCCAATTCGAAAATCGAATACTCCATATTAGAGAATACTCGTCCATTTTTAGAATACTCGATATTCGAGTATTTTGAAAAATACTCGATCAATTTATTTCCAAATTATATTTAAAATTTAAATAAATTAATATATAATGTTTAACCATTGCGTTTAACTGAGTCTTACGCGTAGATTTAACAATCATGTAATATTTTTTTTAAATGGTTTTGCTGTTGACTATGCTATACGAATTTCTTTTATTACTTTTGCTTTGAGTCGTGCTGACTTATCTTATCAATGACAAAATATTTATTTATTTATATCCTCTTCGGGCCCCGGGTATCACCTATGATACTCATGGTTTTTATTAAATAACAGCCCGGCTGTTGAATTGAACGTACCAAAACATTTTTTTTAATGCTTTATTATAAATAAGATGTTAAAGTTATTCTTATTGAAGCAATATAATAAATAATAATGTACATATAATGTAGAGAAAAATATTATCGTATTTGTATTGTAAGTTTGGAACAAAGGACCAACTTCCTTAAAAAACAGTGACTTCTATACTGACATGAAATTATTCGTATACATTCAGTTGGTAAGACCGTTTCATTCATTATATGATACTTTTGGTTTTAGTACGTTCAATTCTACAACCGGGCTGATATTTTATAAAACCACGAGTGGCATAGGTCATACCTAGAGCCCGAAGAGGTTATACACACATTTGAATTAATAATATATATTTTGGTACTTCTGAAACTACTCGAGTATTTAATACTCGATACTCGAGTAATTAGAGTCTCTAGCTACTGTGTCATTCTAAAATGTGTTAAACATCCAATAAAGATGTCATATTTCTGACTAAATTAGCCGCACCTAGTTTTAAATCAGTCATTATCAGTAACAAACAACAACGGCTAGATGCGTGATTTTACTCAATAATTTACATAGATTAATGTAAGATAAAGACAGATGTTAAAAGAGCAATAAAACAGTGTTTAATTGGCGATAAGTCTAGCTTAATCGTTTATCTGTAAGATTATCTCATATACAGCCATTTTGTACAGCAGTTAACTTTACTTTTAAACAAACAAGAAAATCGCATTTTTAATTTAATAATTCAAATGAAATCGAATGAGCTTTAAGCAGTTATTGTTTTTACCTAATTACAAAATATTTTCAACTCGCCTTGGGCAATTCAAATATTACTTTTTAATAACTGTTAATTGACTAATTATTCAACATTCTTGAAAAGCTTTAATCTTGATGAATGATTTATTTTTGATCGTATTTTAAAATAAATTTAATCTCAATCAGACAATCTACTGTAGATTCTGAATAGGGCTGCAGTATCAAATACATCAATATCGGTATTTCATATCTACACCGGGATTACAAAAATACCCGAGGTGCGCAATCAAATTATAAAAATTACACACACTTAGAGTCGCAATACTGGCTGGTATTTTAATATGTCGTATTAAATAAAGTTTGCATAGGTTTATTGTTGTTATTTAATTTTAAGAAATTTTCAATGCCAGAATCTAAAAATTTGTATACGGATCATTATTATACCACATGCACTGCGTCAATTGTCTATTTTTTGGCAAATAGGCATCATAACCATATTGTGTGCTACTACAGTTTTATAACATGCTCAAAACCGGCTTCACTCATCACGATCATTTTTTACTGATGGAAAGATTTTTTTTTAATATCCGACAATTTATCACAGTTATATAAAATTCCCTTTAAAACATGACATATTAACTTTTAACTGAACTTTCAACAGTCGACCACGATGCGCATTGTGATTCTACTGACATTGATCGATAAAGAGTTTTCGTAGATATTGCAATGTAAATATAATTCTATGATTTTTACGCAGCCAACAGTAATCATGTGCAATGGACAATCAACTAATGTCAAAAAATCATCTCACTTATGAGTATTTTTTATAATTTTTTATCGTATGCTTGTATTTTTTATTTTTAAAACCGTTATGTCGGTATAACAGTCATAATACCGGATGTGCGGTTTCCGTAATACCGGCTGAGCAAACCCTTACTAAACAATATGAAAGTGTGCATTCAACGCTATGTCATTATATATTTACTTAGTTGACTGGTGTATGAACTTCATATCGAGATCGTTTCAAAATTTAATAATTTACGTCAAAAAATCTGCTTTTTTTTGTTTACATGTCTTTTATGGTGAATTGATTAAATTTTCATTTATTCACTAAATATCAAAGTTATTATAATGATATGCTTAAAATTTAAGAGACAAAATGGCAATGTATTAAAGTTCTACATTTTTTTTTATAAAAAACAGTTGAAAGCTATTTCGGCTTACGTCCTCGTCAAACTGTTCTGATAAGCTCTGACGAGGGCGTAAGCCGAAGTGACTATCAACAAGGTATATATTGTATATTTTTTGTAGAACTAAAATAGATTGCTATTTTTACCATGTTATAATGGAGTTCTACCAATTCGATGCTAATTAAATCAATAATGTATTCGTCTTTTATTTAACTTCGGCGTTCGAATGTTTTTCTTCATGACTTAATGTCTGAACTATCAATGAATGTAAGTATATCAATTTTCTTAGAACCTGCTAATTATATATTCTTACAATAATGCGTGTATAGAATCGAGCTGCAATCCCTTGCTTAACGCCCAGTGGCTCCGGAAGCCGTCGAGACGAGCTCTGAATTACAAATATGGCCTTCGAGCGATCCTCACTTTAGCCATAGAAGAACATACTGTTCCTGACTGCATCTAAAGGATTACCACTGTCAAGCTTTTGGAATGATTTAAATGATCCATTTTATCTCACAACTCTTGTCGGAAAGGCTTATATATCTTATATATAAAACCGAAACGGCGTATGTATGTCTGCGGGTCTGTAATTCCCTTTTGCATTGTTGGTTATTAAGTTGCCATAAAAACGAATATGAAAGAAAATATGTCTGAATTTTTATCGGCGAAGACATTTAGTCAAAATGTAATAAATTTGTCTTCTACTGAACTTTTCCCAGCTTTTATTATTAATAATAATGTTTATTATTTACATGAAGGTATTATTTGATATTTCTTTGACAGCAAATTAGATTTTTTCCTTGAATTTGGACATTTTAATGGGCGAGAATGTTTATTTTAACTCTATTTTGGATGTTAGATTTTGTGATATAATTATGTCGAATGATATAAAATTAAATAATTATTGGTCGCTTAGTCCGAGCGACGCCGGGTAGCAATACTAGTAATTTAATAAAACACATTTTCTTGTACTACTTCTACGTTAATTGTATAATGGCTTGTTCTGGTTTCAACCATCGTGAATCATTTTAATGGTTTCAGTTGTAACTACTTACTATGTGGAAGCTTATTTTCAATATATAACTTCTCATATTGAATAATTATTTAAAGGTTCTTTTTTTTAAGCTTGCCGTTAAAAATGGTAGAATTGAACAATGACGCATCTGCTTCTATAGTTCTAGACATTTTTTAAGTTATTATTTCAGGACTGCGATGGTTAGATATTCTTAGTACTTTGTCATAGTTAAATCAATAATCTCAAAATGTGCTCATGCGTTATCATTCCGCGTGTTTTGCTACTTTGATAAGCATCTTTAGGCGTGTCACTACTCGTTAAACAAAGCGTACAATACTAAAGCTATTAATTTTAATTTAATTTTTATTTGCTAAAATAATCTTACTTATAAAAACCCTGGAATGCGTCGAGTGGTAAAAGCTTTACACCAGCGACAGATGGCCTATAACAAGATTTTTTTTTTTATTTAAGATTTATGATCTTAAAAACTGACGACTGTGTTTTATATAAAGAAGAAGCCAACGACGTTGACCACTCGGTTACAGTCCTGCCAACAATATTATTTGAGAAAATATTTTTTGATTATTTAAATCAGCGTTGTCTAACAAAAATCGTTTGGTGGGCCAAATAAAATATAACCGGTAAATGGTGAGCCGCAAAAAAAAACAAAACAAACGTAATATACAAAATGCTGATATAAATTCACGCCCCTACTTTGTTTTGTTTGATTTATGAATAACAAAATGTAAAATATATTTGAAGAAGGCTGCAAACTCCAATAGAGAGGCAGAAAATATTAAATTGTGCCGCTGAAAATCTTAAATAGGACCGCATGCGGCCCGTGGGCCGCGTGTTGGACATGGCTGATTTAAATGCACAATTCTTCTTTATTTTTTCATGAAAAAAATTTTAACCACTTCCAAGATTTTTGAATTTAAACATTCATTAAAACTACCTATTTAGTATATTAAAAGAATAGCAATTTCATAACACAATCTTTAGAATGAATCAGAAGATAACATAGTAGGTGATCGTGGTATTTTTTTTATTAAAGATCGCGATTTTATTTCACTAAATATTATATCTAAAAACCATCAACACTTTCATCAACGCATTAAAGTTTTTTTGAAATGAATATTTTAGCAAATTTTACAACTTACTTTTTTTGTCGACGGCTATTTTTACGGAACCAGTTTTTTGTTGAACTTTATATCTCTGTGACATGCCAATTTCTGATGTTCCATTTTTCATATTATTTTGAACCTGTTATTTCCTTTTTGAAATTAACAGTTATGTTTTATTATAACACACTAACTTTCAATACATTATTCACTGCAAATAAGCGGCATTTTTGTCGATTTACCATAACAAGGAACCAAATATAAATAGTAAATACACACTACCAAATCATACAATTTGATTTTTTTACTTTGTTATTAATTCAATCAAATTTGAATCGCTTTAATTTTATACTTTTCCATGAGTTTTGTCGCTAACGACCTGGGTTTAGCCTTTCGGCATCTTTATGCATTTCAAGTGCACGAATGTACTTGAAATGTCAGTTCAGAAAAGTAAAAAAAATACACGATTAAAATTTGATATTGAAATTTCATCAAAACTTCAGTCAAAACTCTAAATTATATTAGGTTAATACTAATACAGAGATATATATAGTAAGCTGTCGGTTATGTGGCTGAGCGGCTAACATTCTTGTGTGCTTCTCCTATTGTATTTGGTTGAGGTGTCGATAGATTGACCTTTAAATTAATATAGATTTGTGCAAATAATCTCAGTTTCCCTGATTTTTTCATTGAAAATTCCACCTCACCTAACCTAACCGTACCTTACCGATCCTAAACAGGTGTTGCAGCAATACATCTACAACTTGTTCTTTACTAGCTCTTTACTCCTTAGAACAATAATAATCGGGCGAACGTTCAACAAACGCTCTGGTAAAAGAATATTTATTGATATGCTTTATTAAGATTCAGTTTTTGTCACATCGGGAGGTAATACGGTAAAGAAAAAAAGTGGCCAGACGAATTGCTTAGAATTTCTGGAGATGTTTCTCAAAAAACCGAAACACTTTACACGCATGGTAACAAAACTAATTTGAATTTAAATTGTTTATTTATATAGGTACTGTGTATATGTTACAGTGAAACTGTATCCTCATTGAAAATATAATCTTCTCCAAGCTGTAATTGAAATTAAATTTGACCGCCTTATCTTCAGCCCAATGTTTGTCTGTGTTTTTCTTTGGTTCCCTTTTGAAAGGGACTACTTGCTGATTTTGTTTCATTGAAGCAAACCAAAATTTTAGGCCGGCAAATCATCGACTTGGGTTAATAATTTCAATGATCGTGACTAGTGAAATCGTGTTGTCATACAAATCTATTAACTTGATACATTTTCACTGATAATACAGTTTCACTGTAACATATGTACATATACAAAAATATAAGATTTCGATAACCGGAACAATGTATTTAAGATATTCAACGTTTCCAATTATTACAAGGCAATGTTGTTAATATATTCACTAACTGGGACGAGCTTTGAATAATTATTATGTTTATATTTTTGATGCAATATTAATAATTATTTTCAACGGTCGTCCTACATGGATACGCGACGAAAGGAACGCGATATCGTAAAAAAAAGTATTATACCATATCGAGATAATGTTATATGAGAAAAAAGTCGTTTTCAACAAACATGCAAATTCATTTAATTTATGTCTCCTCATTTGAATTTTTAAATTTAAATTCATTTTGTTATAAAACATGTCAGTTGATTTTGTTTGCATAATATACCGTTGAAACAATGCATCTTAGATTTTGGGATTTGCTATCGTTTCAACAATTTCGAGGACAATTTGTTACCCTTAGTTCTAACTTTGTACTTTGTACTTTTTGGGTCAATAAATCATTGATGTTTTGAACGAAATAATGAAATAAAATATCATATTTTAAACACAATTTTCTTCGATCGATTAGAAAATCATTTTTAAGAAATGTCATAATGAATTAATTAGTTGTACAAAATTTACATGTCTTTCAGGTGATTTAAATCTTATTAGCATTAAGAGTAATAAACATACTAAATAAAACTATATTTTTAGTGACTTACATACACATGACTTAAAATTTTTTGGTGGAATGGCACTTTATTCAAAAAATATAACACATCTTTTGTACTTATTCCATATTAGATTTTTTAGGACCAGGACCGGTTCTAATTGAGACTATGCACTCGATGAGCTAAGCCGGTCCTGATCCTAATAAATGTAATGTGGAATAAGAATAAAAATGTATTATTATTTTTAACTAAAATTTATATTTTTAGAAACTGTGTATCTTTATTCTTCAAAACTGTTAACTTTGTAATTCAAATGGTTGTGTAACACGCAATGAAACTTTTTTGATTATATAAGAAGAATCTTCATGCTAGTTTGGCACAATATATTATTTATAAAAACATCTTACTGGTACATATAACATTATTTCTTCATAATCTCCGTACATATTTTATAAGACTACTAATTATTTGGTCAGTTTCTAATTCGATAAATGGTCAGTTATAAATACTTAAAACGGTCAGTAATAAATTCTTAAAACGGTCAATTAAAAATATTAAATAGTCAGTAAAAATAATAAATGGTCAGTTAAAATAAAAAGAACATGTCATAAATTTGCCTATTACGGCCATATTTGATCAAATTCACAAGCTGTCAAACTAAAAATTAACATTTTTTTTAAATAGCTGACTATTTAAATTAAATACTGACCGTTTTATTTATTAACTGACCACATTCACACTGATACAATGACAACTGACCGTTTATAATATTAACTGACCATTTTGATTTTTAACTGACCATTTATTTATTCAACTGACCAAAACTTGAATTAGTTACTGACCAATTAAATAAATGCCATTTTATAATACTATTCTTTAAAACTGTTTAACTTATTAATTCAATTAGTTTTGTAGCTAGGAATGACACTTTTTTTGATTATACATGAATTCAGACTAGCTGACAATCTTAATGACACATATTAATTTTATATTTGAATAACCTCCGTACATATGTATTTCATAGTAAATTAACATGGCTGTCAATTGAATATAAAAAAGTATACGTATTCGGTGTTTACCGTTCTAATAAAGACAAAGCATTTTTATATCAATTTTAAAACTTTACGGTGATATAAAAAAGTGTTATATTTGCTTAGACTTGGAGAAAACTTTGAGAGAGTCTTAGCGACTAAAAAATAGCAACTTTTCGCCATTCAAAATATAATTATACACTTAAGTATCTTTATTGATTCTTTGTTTCTTCTGTTCTCGTCTTATTATACGGCTGGAAGATGAGTGACCTCTTTGTTATAAGATTTAAGATATGTAACCTCAATTCATCGGCCAATCTACGTGGGAATTTATTCATTGCTATTATTGATATCTTAGGTGGCCGTTGAAGATTTTTTTACTCCAAAATACAAAATTCTACCACCCACTGATTTTATTATCACATCGTAAAGTGTATTAATTTATTGCCTGCGTCGCTGAATACAATTTTACTTCAATATGGAAATCGTACATTTAGCAGATTATTACAATCGTGTTAAGAATGACTCCAGATTTTTTATATCATTTTAACCAGTGTTCTCAAACAGGTGGTCCGCGTCCCACTATCTGACTTTCCACCGGGCCGGGACGCAAACAGTATGCCAAATTTCAAGAAATTCGCTTTGCAAAAATATTAAATACAGGACTTTTTCCGCCTGCACTGCGTTTACTTGTATTTTTAGAAATTGATAAATAATAATAATTGGTTAGATGATGCGAAGCGATGGTCGCTATTTTTTTCAGAATGGACAGTCATAATTTTTTTCAGATACACTCGCTGCCATGCAAATTCGAAATATTTCGTTAACATTATAATGCAGCCAAGAATGTAATCAGCAAAGATGCAACCGCAGGTTTCGCATTAGTTTGTTCAAAAAAACTCATTATGTTTGTTAAATTGTAATTGTATCAGACTGTTATATGTATTTGTCAGTTATACATATTTCCATCTGTCACAATATAAGATTGAAAAAATATTATATAAGAAACCATTTTTATTTCAGTATTAGTGGTCCGCGATTTTTTTTCCTTTTTTTACCGGTTTTTAGGTTTAAAAATGTTGGGGAACACTGATTTAAACGACACGTCTTTGTCAGTGACTGAGCCTAAAATTTTTTTCTAAAATTTCATCAAAAGCTTTACAAATTGAGGAGTTTGATCAAAGCAGCAAGAATCTACGTACAAAGAGTATTGAGAATATGATAATATCTTTTTTGAACAGAGTAAAGTTATAAGGTTGGTCAGGACTATTAGTTATAAGGTTGGTCGTTTTAGGACTATTGGGATTTTAGATAACTAATCGATTTCGTTGGGCTGCGTTTTAAAAATCTGATCAGTGGGACGGAATTTAGATTTAGACACAGACATTGATCATTTGTCAAGCATAGACCCACGAATTAATGAACAAACTGGGAAACAAATCCGTGACACTATCATCGATACCATCAACGTTGAATTTTATTTGTTTGCATTCTCTTCCCATCGCTGCCGACAGGAGGGCGCGATCGCTACAGTTGAAGAAGTCAGCTTACTTTTTCGTCTTTACCTATGAAGGGTCATCGAAAAGAATAGCTCTCAGTCTATATCGATTCTCTGTTGCCTTCTCGACATTATTTACATACAAGAGATTGTTGGGTTACAGTGAAGTAAAAAATACTTAACTTAGAGACGAATGACACTGGAAGAACATTGGCGCTAACGCGCCTTATAACTTGAAGATCCGTCAAATATGTATCCAAAATAAAATTTCGAAGTTGAATACTCGACTATATGTCTTAGATTTTTATACGAAATATTTATATTTCGGGGATCAAATAACTTTTCAAATGATACAAATTGATAATCACTTTTAAGGTGAGGCAAAGGTTTCGGTCTTCGCGAGCATTTTCAATTGACCGGTCCTAATCTTAGTAAATTAATTGTAGAATATTTTTTTGATGTTGATAAAAACATGGCAGACTTTTATTTAAGACTTGTACCGTTACTTTGGTCGAAAGAATCGAAAGTAAAGTTATTTAATAATGATAAAATCCGGTGAACATTTTAATGTATGAAATTTAAATATTTTTTTGATGAAATCAAAAACAAGATATTGATATTGCACTTGAAGAGCGTTGCATGGTTGTTTGTCAGAAATTGATTATATTAATATATGTATTAAGATATATAGTTCTAATTTCTTTGATTCTCAGCATGAAAATAAGCGTTATTTTAATTTTTTATTCTTGATTTGGTAGTATTACCAATGATTCAGAGTCTGACAATTTAATTTCATTAGCCTGCCATCAATCTGTTACCGACCGTTATAGGAACTAATTCATTTCTTCTGATATTAGAAAAAAAACAGACAAATTAATATCTTTGTATTATTGTTTCTTATAATTATTTTCAAATTAGTGACCTGCAAGTTTAGGTATGCTATAAAAACTGCAAATCGTCTGCAATCAAAACGTTTTTTATCAAACGAACAACTTACACATTGCGTTATATGTATGCCTTGATTATAACATGTCGCTCATACGCATAATCAAATATTTATCAGTGACAGCAACGCGATTGCTCAAGAGCCTACAGCAAGTTGTATATCGTGGCTCAAACCAATATTCTGCTGACAAATTATGATCACCTGGTAGCCCTAGCTTCAATAAAATTTAGCCCAGAGGAAGACGTATAATCCGAGAAGTTGGCGGCAGGTTGGTTTTGATTAAAGCTGTAATATTGTTGGAAGTCGCTGCGACATTGGCAAGTCACTCGAGTAAAGTTTTAGTCAATAATACATACGTACGTTTATTCCCACATAGTAAAAACCCAGATAAGCTTTCACTTCAAGAATACATCAAATCAATTTGTCACATTCAATAACTTATTATTACCATATAAAATTAAGATGGAGGAACAGAGAAGAAGATGTATTGTGCACACTGTCTAAACGGTATATATACATGATCTAATGCAAGCTTAAAACAAAGTTCTGACGAGGGCGTAAGCCGAAATATGTAGCTATCAACAAAAACATAAAATAATTTCTGTAGAATTAAAGCACATTTTTCTCACCGTATAGTAATACACCGGTTCAAATTATCGCAGCTTTATAAAGAAATCAAAATAAGTAACAGTCACTTTGAATAAAATATCAAATACATGAGTCGATGTTAAAGTTCTCTTTGAAATTTCAAAATACGTTCCATTTTTTTCCAAGTTAGTCACGCTCAAAGTTTATTCATAATTCCCGGTACGAGCGGATTTTTTCAGTCGATAAATCTGTTCAAAGGAATGATCGTGTCAAAGAGCGACGCATAGTGATAGCGATTAGCTAGTCACTACTCCTGACCTAGTCCTCGTATCCTTTCCATCCCTACTCTCTTCGAAACAAAAGAGTGGTTGAGCAACTGAGAAACAACAGGTCTCGTAGAAAAACAAATGTTGAGATAAACTCCGTGAGGTGTCCATATGCTCCAAAAGTTGGGAGCGGACATGGTTAAAAAAAATGGATTACTCTATAAAGATACTTAAAGATTGAATCTGTAATCGGATGTATTGACTTATCGGAGATTTTCACTTGACTGATATCTGATACAAGTAACTTTGTAGGTTTATGCGCACATTCGAAGGCTGCGCCCGCCTCGAGCGATCTGTAACTGTGAACCAAGCGCCAACAACTTTGCTCACCTACACATCCAAGAAGGCTGAACTGTTCGACGTCCGGTTAACCCACTTCCTGCGGGTTATGTTTTCATTTTTGACGCATCCAGCGCTCTTTTAACTTGCTGCGATTACTTTTATGATCAGATGGATGAAACGGCCATGAAACTATACCGCAGCGACACTCTCAGGCAAAAGTAACTGTGACTTTAATCAGGCTTATTAATCTTCACAAAAAATTTTTCACTAACCTGAAATGTTGACTTTTGTTACTTCTATGAACACGTGTTTTATACTTTGTAAAATTTTTAACAAGGAACAGTGTTTGAAAAACAAAAGAAAACATTCTTTGACAAAACACGAGCGTTTTTTGTGTTCGCTTTTTGAAACAATCATTTCATAGCAATTCATGAACAGCGGAATTTATCCTTTTACTAATTAATAATTTATATATACTCTGTTCAATGTATAGACATATAATACCATTCATAACATGGTTAAATAATTAAACTTTCAAGTTCATTTTTAACATTAAAACGTTTATAATATCATATATTAATTGACAAAAAATCCACTTTAAAACAGCCGATTCAAATTTAAAGCGGTACCATTCCATGATCACACATATTTAAATACTTAAAACCTATTTTGTTGTATTATTTATACGCGTTTTGGACTCGGAGTCGGAAATTTTGAAAAGTTTGAACTTTTTATTTTTGCATTTAATGTAAAATTTGGTTTTATTGATTGAGTTGGCATTTACTTGGTAGAACTCCATTATAATACGATAAGAAAAATAACAATGTATTTAGTTCTGACGAAGGCGTAAGTCGAAATAGCAATCAACAAATATATAAAATATGTAATTTATGTAAAACTAAAATACTTGTTATTTTTCTTACCGTATTAAAATTTGGCTATTGGCTGGAGTGGTTGGATGATATATAATTGAATACACATATAGGACATATAGGAAAGGTAGGGAAAAAAGTGACGAAATTAAACTTTTTTTAGTCAGAGTCGGAGTCGTGTTTTTGGTCAATGTTGAAGTCGGAGCCGGTGTGGTATTTTTTTTAACGACTCTTCAGCCCTGGTTAAAATTATTAATTTACAAAATTTCTTTTGTCCAATTCCTTGTCTTACCATATTCAACTTTTGAATCTTAACAACAAGAATTTGAGTCGTGCATGTGGATAAACTTTGCAAATCATTACACGGATATATTTAAAAAAAAAATACAATGCCATTCACACACTTTGACGACTCTTCCTTTATAATGCAAATAAAAGTTCATTTAACCTGTTTAATTTATTTCGCATGGATCCCCACAAACTAAATGTTTTGAAAATGTTGGCGTCCATTTTGACGAAACAAGCGTGTGACAGGTGAACTGCGATTTGAGGCTGCGATCTTGAGGTCAATCGATAATTTTATACCTGTCTTGCCAAACAAAAGGTGACGTGTTTTTTGATACGATTTGCATAACTTTACAATAAAATTATAAATTTATTATTAAAACAAACACGAATTGAAGCAAGCCAGAAATAATTATTAGTCACGCTATTATGATAATAATATAGCAGCTGTGTTTAATTAACACGTGTCTCCTATTATAAGCAATTCAAATGAAGCTTGCCCTGGCGTCATTAGGTCATGTTCTATTTGAGAGACATATCGAGCTAAAAAGAGGACTAATAGTGACTGATTTGAGGTTCGAATCGATGGAGAGGAATTTAAATATTAGAGATATCCGTGTCTTGTGTCCACTGTCAATACTTGATGGAAATGCTTCACATAAAAAAGGTAATAAAATATTGTTTGTAATTAATCAGATTCTTATGATCAGTTGACATTAGTTGGAAATGCTCGCGACGAGTGAAACCGGTCCTGATCTTAATAAATTAATTGTGAAATAAAAACACACTGTTATATGTATTATTTAAATATAATACAAATCTATAGATCAATGAAATGGTCAGTTAGCTACAACCGAAAAGGACGAAGGTTCAAAATCGTTGTGATTTTTAATCTTCTATCAAAATGATGATCGATATTTGGCGACACCTTTTTGTGATCGTAATTTAATAGTTCTAGCTGTAAGAAATCGACCGATTCCGTCCAATTAACAAATCTTTGTATTTTGTATTTTATAATAAGCCCAGCTGGCACAGCTATTGTTCGAATAGGTTTACTGGATAGAATATAATACAGCTGACGCAAATGCACCATGTATTTGACAAATATATTTTAAAGATAGTACACAATATAAGTTTAACAAAACATAGAAATTAAGTAAGAGTAAAATTTGTTTTTAGAAATCAAGCACCAAGCAAGCTCTCTGCTTAAAAATTACCACCTCAATATGCAGTGCATTCATTGATCAGCCGAACAGCCCTTGTGACTGGTGACTTAAATTATCTACGCGACAAGCGAGTTCTGATAAAAAAAATGTTTGACTCTGGTTACGAACACGTAGGGTAAAAAAATATTACGACGGCGTGCCTGGCAGTTTATTTGCACCAATTGTCAGTGTAGCAAGCAATATATCACTTTTCACTATCAATACTTGGTGGAATGGCATAATATTAAAAAAAATACAAAGAGTATTCTCGAGTATCGAGTACTCGATATTTGAATTGGAGTCTCTACTTATATAACCATAGAGTGAACAATTGATTTCTAGTGCTCTAAAACTAAATCACAACCCTGCTTTTTGATACACGATACACGATACACACCCAATACATCTTTTTTATAATAAAAACCATTAAGATTCCAGGATGTTTTATACCGAGAATTAAAATTCCAAGACTTGAACAATGGTTTAGCTCGCGCCGTATCGTGACTTATGAGTAACACATATTAACATGTTTTACACGTGAAGCCCACCAGATTCAAATCTTGTTATTATTCGGGAGTGTATTTTCCTCAAGCGTTTTACTCAAACAACATTACAATTATGGTTATATTACATATCATGAGCAACAACGCGCAATATACTCAATTTTTAAGCAACTTTCTTATTGCGTTATGTATGTAGATGTAATATAAGACAGCTGAGGGCATGTTATAATTTTACTGGAGGGCATTGAAAATGACCATGGGACGACAAACAAATTTTTCTCAATTAGTATGATATAAGCAATATATGTATTTGCATTTCGTGTTTTCTTTTTTATCAAAATCGTGGATCTAAAGTAGAATAATAGCACCTAAAAAGTCATTCGTCAGTATGGTTGGACTCATATTACAGTTTAGTTTATTAAATCCTAGTAAAATAATATATCTTTCTTCATATTCTTAGCTGCAGCACACAGTAATCCAATGCAATTTTGTCAGAAAATAATACCACTTTTACATTATCTCACCTTTGATTTAAACATATTTTGAAACTCGATCGATGCGCTATTAGCTGTAAGATTATTTGACATTTGAGAATATGTAACAGATTGACAGGTAATTAAATTTGTATCTTTGTTCGCAATGAGGAAGCATATGGTATTCTAATGGAGGTATCTAAAAATGTATTTTTTTATGAGAATTTCTTGTTATTAAGTCGGTCAACATCTCCTCAGTTTATCTTCACTCGAAAGGATAAGGGCTAGAACGGGACTGGTGGTTTGCCAGTCGCTCTCACTTATATGATCAGATAAATGGGAAGGACCATAAACACAAACACCCATGCCTTCAAGCAGAATCGATTAATCAACTGAAAAAATGCTGTCCCGTACTTGGACTTGAACCCTTCAAGTCCGCCACGGAACCATCAACGTTGACCACTGCACGACGGAACCGACTCTTATTATTATTAATTATGTTCCATTTCAAGTAATATCTTTTTTTCGCTATTACATATCACCCCAATAAACCTCAGTTATCTTTTGCTTAGAAAAACGGAGAAGATGGACTTGGCTTTGACATGTGCTGTGGAAGCCTCAGGGTTGGTTAAATCGTTCGTGTTTCATCTACCAACCAGACTGATTCCATCGCTTTTTTATTCCACTGATGAAGGAGCAGCAAATATCAAAATATACTTCTTATGCATTGAGATATTTCAATACTGTTGGTTTTAAATGTACCACTATTTTAACGAACATGCATGATTTGTCTGACTGTGTATATTGTAAGACATGAGGCCAGTTCGTCGACACTTTTCCTCTTCAACTCGAATGCTTTTTATTATTTGTGTCAAATTTCCGAGAATTCATTCGATGGACGTGCAATAAAATGCCGTAAGATTTATTTGATGTTACCTTTTATTCGTCTCACGTATATTATAATAATTTAGGTGCAAATACGAAACATTTCATAGAATGTACAATTCTTTCTTGTAAAAAGATTTCGATTGCTTGGTTTTGTATTCATGAAGCAATAAGTTAAATAGGCACTCAAATTGTCATTTTTAAATTTACTGAAAAAAATCAGCCAAAAAGAATACAGGAAGTCTATTCAAATATGTTACGTTTTTTAGAATGTTCTTTTAATACTTGCTTAAAATTCACTTCATTTATGTATGTTCCTTGCAGCAGTGTTACTCAAACATTTTTTTGTTTGCGGACCTGTAGATATTTTTCAGTATTACCCTGGAACCGGCATAATAGTTTTAGTTAAACGAAAAGCAATATATAAATATTTAGAGAGACGATATATAACTATTATTTAACCGTTTTTAAACTGGATAAACATGATATTGTGAAGAAGTCAACGACGTTGGCTTCCGTGACGGACCTCACGGGTTCAAGTCCTAGTACGAGTTAGTTTGGGTAATAATAAAAATATATACAAAAACGCAGTCAAAAACATATCATTATTGAGGTTTTGTATCAGTAAGAAAACGTTTGCTCCTTGAGAATAATGTGTTTGTTATACCAATGTAAATTTTCGTAATATAGTTCTAAAAACATGAAAGCTGAGAACTTTGAATATTCCTGTGGTTTCTTTTTGTAAAAAAATGCTTCATCTAATTTAAAGGCTTCGTTTTAACAAAATTAACAAACGTTTAATTATTGACCTCGAAAGTTATTGTATTGTATTACAGTCACATTCATTTCAAGCAAAAGGCCTTCATTTTGACAGCTAATAAGAATAAAACTAATAACAATAACAGAGTGTTTTATAATTATGTTGCTTGCATAATAATTTAAATCATTTCATTATACTCCAATAAATTAAAATTCATTTAATCAAATGCCAAACATTAGATAAATTTATATTGTGGCCGTTTTAGAGACTTCAATACAAAGTATTCATTAATAATAATTTAACTAGTTCCGAACTAGTATCAACAACTAGAAATAAATATGTATTCACGTTAATAACAAATATTCAATCTTTTAACGCTTAATAACAATCTAAATTTACTGACAGATTTCTCATGCATGCAAGTAAATTCTACAAAATTTTATTTTCGATAAAATCAGTGAAACATTGCAACATGCTGGATTAGCCAACATTTTATAATTTAAATTATTATTTTTAATAAAAAATACTTAAAAAATAGGTAGTTTTTAATTAATCATGTACATCATCCAACCCAATTGAAGACTATCACGCACATGACCATAATTTTTTTTTTGTAAATTCAACATTTTTTTAAATCAAGGACATTTTTGTCAAAGAAGGTTAATAAGATCGCAAACGTCAATACATCTTTCATGTTTTGAAGAAGCCATTCATATAAGGACATTTAAAAGCTTTACGATTTGATAATTTTTGACACAGGCCTTAGGGCAAACATGCACAACCTTTTTGGGAGAAGAGTCAAATAAACAATTTTCAGATATAACTGATTAAATTATCGTTATTTTTAGTGTTTATTGTTTTATACTGTTCTTCTATCGTCCGGAAAACGGTCTAAAGATAAAGGTGATTCGATATTTTGTCATTGCGGGCCGCATGAAATGTCATTGAGGGCCACAGATTGTGTAACACTGCTTTAAGGCTAAGATGTTCGAAGAAAATTTTCGTCACCCCACACAAATTGATACATAATATTGGTATTCACTTTTCTGAGAGTAAAATAATTCTGATGAACACATTCTTGTCTCGAATATAAACTATCCAGAATAATGTGAATATTTTCAGTTCGCTACGTTACTATCTTTTCGGCTTATATTTCATTTCAAATGTTAACATGAATACTATGAAATCAACTTTCCTTGTATAGTGATAAAAGCACGAGCTGTTACATTATAAACCAATTTGATTATTCACTATCGAATTATTTGACCAAATTAGCTTTAAATTGTCAAGATATTAACCCATTGAATGCGTGTGTTTACTAACTGGAAATATTTTATTATTTTAGTCGGCATAAAATAGTGAAAAAAGTTAAAGTGCCTTACCTTGGCTGGAAGTTTTGATAGTCCTCCTCCAGGAGGGACTCCTCTCGCCCCCCTCTTCACCTGTTCAAGTTGCCTCTCCTTCGTCTTCAATTCCTCCAACTGAAAGTTA
This sequence comes from Himalopsyche kuldschensis, assembly GCA_028554975.1. Taxonomy (NCBI): domain Eukaryota; kingdom Metazoa; phylum Arthropoda; class Insecta; order Trichoptera; family Rhyacophilidae; genus Himalopsyche; species Himalopsyche kuldschensis. The sequence continues at coordinate 17,308,728 of JAHFWI010000010.1, read as the reverse complement.
TTAAAAAAAAATATCCCATTATCAATCACAGTTTTAATTAATTTATAAAGTTAAAGTCTTAAAAAAATACCTGTGAATTAATTCTTCTTCCAAAACATTACACCTCCTTTATTTTAAAAAATAAAACACAAAATATAGTACTAGTTCCACATACATTCTGATTAAGATTAGGGTCGGTTTCACTTATCGCCAGCATTGTCAACCGATGATTGATCATCAGTTGAAAATTATCGCGATAAGCTCTTACCTACTCTTATCAAAAATGTTTCATTTGAAATAATCTAAATTTATATTGATGAGCTGGGACCTGGACCTGGGCCCTTACAATATGATCGCTAAGGTATCACAAATGTCAAAACAGGAATTAAAAATCAATTTATTTTAAGTGTCAAAATACTTTTTCAAGATAAAATTTTAAAACAAGATTCTTTCTGATATATGTATTTATAGCACTTTATTTACTATCTTAATGATTTATTTACACATAAATTTATTGAACATGGGTTTACGGATTTTTTTTAAAACTTTGGTATATATTTCGCTGTATTTTTGGATTTATAATTAGTTCATAATGCTCGCCATGAGCGAAACCGGTTCTGTTCCAATAAATTTTATGTGGAATAAGTACTAAAAATGTGTTATTATTTATATTATAATGCTATTCCACCTAGTATTGACAGTGAACACTTTAAAACAGATATGTTTTCCAGCTGAATATTTCTTATTAACATCGCTTATAAACGATCGGACCCTTAATCTTGTAAAGTCTGGATACTTTTTAGTTACATACCTAGAAATTGATTCATTACAAATAATGATAATTTTTAAAAGTATGTTTTTAAAATAAAAATAAGAAACAAGAAATAAAATGTCCTTATTTTGAAACAAAGCAGCACAGCGGGTTAAATCCGAATGGTTAGTAAATATTCATAACGGGGCGTCAAATGAAACGAATTTTCATAAAGCGAGAATGCGTAATGTCAATTCTATCGGTGCTTTTAAGCTCCTTATTTCGTAAATTACTAATAAGTTTATTCAGTAGACGCTTTGATTCTTGTGCGGCTTGTTTTCTTTTTTCTGCTATTTTAATTTGATTTATGCGTCAATCACGAATTCCACGGTTTCTTTTACGACAGTCACAATGATATGTTATTAAATATGTAATATTTCGAGTAACACCCACTTTATTTTTAAGTGTCCAGAATATCGCTTTCACCTGCGATAGTCTTCGACAGCCAGAAGTTGTCACGTGCAGGTGTTTGTTTACTTTCCTTATTTTGACACACCTCATTTTAACGCCTGCTTAAAATGCAATCTTAAGTCGATAAGAAGTTTGTTTTCGACTTACGTACAAGTGATGCTCATTAGACAAGTTTATTTTATGTTTTGGGTCGTAAATCATTATAAATGTATAAATGAAACATATGAGAGATACAATATGCATATTTAAGGGCTACTAATAATATAATGTGTGAACTGCAAAGCATCTTCTTTGAAATTGTGATATCAAACGAAAAACTATCATTTTGTGTCTATATTTATAAAAAAAATACGGAAGAAGATATACATAAGTTCAATCTATATGTAGATGTAGAGAATAACGACTCTTCATGGAACATCTTGACAGAAATTGTTGTCAATTTTATGGTGGAAAAGCCTTACATTTATATATATAAAACCCTGTATCATATACTTTCATGTATACAATGTAAATATGTGGACCATTTTCACTCATCGCGAGTTAGCTTAATCAGTTGAATGGTGGTAGTTTGGGGATGGGAAAACATTTTTTGTTTTTGAATCTTTTCCTCTTATTAGAAGTCTTTGGTAGCAAATCCATTAATCGATTAATCCCGTTACCGAAATGAGCAATCACACATGAGCTTTAAGGATAAGAAATTATCAAAAATGTATACAAAACAGACTTTCACAACTAAAACTCGTTAAGAGTTGTTAAATTTCTGTGATTTACATTAGATATTTATGTTATTGTACTTAATTCAAAAGTTATAGCACCTGACGGGCTTATACGGGGCCAAAATTATCATGGCAAGTCTGACAATGGTGATGCCCTTAAACAAATCTAAGAAATTGCGTCAGTATAAACGTATATTTTAAACTAGTGTTTTATATGTTTTGAAAAGTAGAGACTGCCGTGAGTCGTGACTCACTCGGTTGTTTTTCTTGCTGAATTGCATGTTATACCAGTGAATTTAATCAATTGAATTCTTCTGTATACTTTTCAGATTTACGCATATGTACAAAGTTGTTACTTTATAATTCAGTATTTCGACTGAGGGTGCTTGATGGAATTTCAATATCAAATTAGAATTTTTTGAATTTTGTACTTTTCCATGAGTTTTGTCGCTAACGACCCGGGCTTCGCCTTTCGGCATCTTCAGGCATTCCAAGTGCACGGATGTACTTGAACTGACGCGTAGTTAACAGTTTGTATCGTTTATATACAAAAATATAAGTAGGTCACTAAGTTAAAAGGTTATTAAAATGTAAATTAGCGAAATTTGAATGAATACAAGTTTCCATGATTTAAGTGGGTTTGTTATAATTACGGGGATTTTTGAAAATATTAATGACCAGATGATAACATAAGAATATTTAAAATAAATCTAGGGTCCTATCCGTCGTCTCGTTAATGAGTTAGAACTCTGACTCCAGACTGACGGCCTTGCAATGGGAAACTGTCTGTCACCTCTTTTAGCTGAATTCTATATGAACCATTTAGAGAAAATCATTTTTAGCCATAACATTGAAGTCAAACCAATAGTTTATTGGTTCCGATATGTAGATGATATTATTTGTTTATTTAACGGAACTGATAGACAAATCACCAAATTCCATAACTTTATAAACTCTTTGGACGATAATATTCAATTCACCCTGGAAGTCGGAGGACAGAAAATAAACTTTCTTGACCTTACTATAGACATTTATAACGATACCCACGATTTCACGATCTTTCGTAAACCGACTTTTTCAGATGCTTGTATTCATAAAAACTCAGTACATCCAATGTCGTACAAATTAGCTGCATTTCATTCGGAAATTCACAGACTTGTCAGTATTCCCTTGAGTAAATTAAATTTTGATCTTGAATTAAAAATCATTAAGCAAATCGCCATTAACAATGGTTATGATATGTCTCTTATAGACAATCTTTTATATAAAAAACGCATTAAGTTAGCACAACAAATCTTATACAAGGGATTAACAACGAAAGACTCAGGTGATATGAGGTTTTTGGCGGAGAATTAATTACATAGGACACACCAGTTTAAAGATAAAGAAACAGCTCTCAGAAAGTGTTAGACCAGCTTTCTACTGTAAGAACTCTTTAGGTAAAATTTTGATAAATAATAAAGATGTTATAGATTATAAAAACAAATCTGGGATTTATAGATTGCAGTGTAGTGAGTGTCCCAGATTTTATATTGGTAAAACTGCTAGAACCTTAAATATAAGAGTGGCTGAGCATTTAGCCGCTTTTCGCTTAAAAAAGATACCTCCACCTTCGCCAACCATTTAATTCTTGAAAACCACACGTTTAATTTTGACTCAGGCATTAAGTTGTTACATACTAACAGGGGTGAGTTTAAACTATTTTATCAAGAAATCTTAGAGATTAATCGAGCTCAGCTCAACGGTCTGCCAATTTTGAACGAGCAACTATATTTGCCTAGTTCACCATTGTTGTACCCTTTTAAATAATTGTTAATTTTAATTTATTGTCATTTATTAATAATTGTCATTTATTTACAATTCAAGCACTTGCTATTATTAAATATCAATTCACTTACTATCATTAATGTAATATAATAATAAAGGCTTAAAATCAATCAACTCATTAACGAGACGACGGATAGGACCCTAGATTTATTTTAAATATTCTTATGTTATCATCTGGTCATTAATATTTTCAAAAATCCCCGTAATTATAACAAACCCACTTAAATCATGGAAACTTGTATTCATTTAAATTTCGCTAATTTACATTTTAATAACCTTTTAACTTAGTGACCTACTTATATTTTTGTATATAAACGATACAAACTGTTTACTACGCGTCTGTTCAAGTACATCCGTGCACTTGGAATGCCTGAAGATGCCGAAAGGCGAAACCTGGGTCGTTAGCGACAAAACTCATGGAAAAGTACAAAATTCAAAAAATTCTAATTTACTTTATAATTCGTTTATTAAAAATTGATAAACCTCGTACGTGGTTAGCTGAACGGTAGCATGCTATTAATTTACAAGTTTTAATGATAGCGAGAAGTTTAACACTATCTGCACTATCAATAATAAACACTTCTACTGTAAGTTTTACCCACTTCCGTGATTTCTAAATAACAAACCAAAATTTAACTGTAATTACCGTATATGAATATTTAAATTTAGTACTACGAGCCCACACGTGCCGTATGAATTCAGTTGTTCCTAAGACTCCGGACTATTATACTCGATGAATTATGTATCGAAGATCAAGACAGCGTAGTTTACGATGAAATAAAAGCCAGATATCAATTCACAGCGGCATCACAATACCGCGGCGGAGATTTACGCAATGTCCTCCAAGAAACGTCCCGTTGATTACTTCGGATTTCATTACAAAGCTCTACGTATGTTGGGCATTGGAAAATTTCACAACTCAGAAGAAAACAATTTCGACAATTACCCTACGTTGAAATACAAGATATACGCATTTGTGTGTACAGTTATTATACTCATTGGATACACATGTTCAGAAACAGCTTTCGCATATAAAGTATGGAATGATAAAAGAGAATCGAGCTTACAATTCTTCGCTTTTACACTAGTCGGAGTACATATATTTGCGTCGATAAAAATACTCATCATAATAAAAAACAATAAAATAATACAAAAAATTGTACGAGTTCTTGAAGTCGATTCTGTGAAATTTAATGGTGATCCAAAAATAGTGGCCCAATCTGTTAAATTCACAAAAATTGTAACAGGCTTCTTTGTTGTTATGGGAGAAGTGACGATTTTATTCATGGCAATATATAGCATTACAGTTGACTTCGAAAGAAAGCGTTTGATAAGACTTTCAAATTATACTCTAATTCTACGCCGTGATACCCCGTTCACCGCTTACGTTCCTTGGAATACAGATGAAGATCTGCCGTACGTGGCTGGGTTTATAATATGTGTCGGAGGGATGTTCTGGGTTGGAACTACCCTTATAATATGCGACACGATGGTCGCGTCGATAATGACACACATTAGCGGACAGTTCAGGATGGTGCAAAGGGTGGTTGAGAGTGTTGGCGATCGAGCCTTAGATACACTGGCCAAGAAGTTAAAGCCGAACCGCATGAAACGTGATATTTTAAGAAAGCTTCGAGCGCAGAAAAACGCTGCTCAAAGGGTTTCGTTTGAACTGAGTGATTTTGATTATTTAATTATCGATAAAGATGAGTATCAAATGAAGAAGGATCGTTTGATGATATATTTTAGCGACGAGGAATTTGATGACGCTATAACCGACAGCATGAAAAACGCTATACAATATCACCAAATGATTATTGAGTAAGATTGTTTGTTTATTACTTAAATATATATCAATTTGTAGTAAATATTGCGCTGAAACTCGTTACATAACTGAATCTTTTAGGTCAATGTGTTTTCCTTTGAAAATCAAATATTCCGACACTACTTTTGAAAGAAAACAATTTTGAGCTTTGTACTATCAATTACATACAGATAAACAGTTTTGAGTTCGAATATCACAACCATACAATTATCTTAAGCCATCAATGCATATGAAGCAAAAAAATCTGATAATTTATAAACATTTTATGATTTTTTCAATGCGTGCCTTTTTAGTTGGTGAAATAAGATGGAAATATGATCCCTAAAAACAACGGTTTTTGACAAAACGAAAATGATATATTTATAGATTCTAATTATTTTTATTTCTCACTGAAACAATGTTGGAATCATCCGAACAACTGTTTACATTGTTTATTGGTCTTACGTTTAAAATATGTTATACAAATTTTATTAAATACATGTTAAATCTGTAAGAAAATTAATGACATCTCAAAGATGATTCAAAAAGGTTTTGAGTTTTGAGACAGTGAAATTTATATTATGTTACTGAGAGATATTGTAAATTATTCATGTTTGCTAACCTAGCTACATGTAATTTTGTATTCAAATATTTTACTTACCGTCTACTCTAAAAGAATGGATGTAAAACTAGATATATATTGTATTGTTAAATAATTTACGTCAACTGTGATGAGTTTTTAATCTTGATTTCTTTAACAATAAACGAAAAGCAATATCGAATTAATTTAAAATAGTCCTGTACAAAAATTCTAACTAAATTTTATCTTCACAATTTATTGCCAGGAAGTATTAATAATGGTTTTAATACTAGCTAATAATTAAAATTATTTTATGTGGGTAAATACCGTCAGCTCTGACATATTGTGCAATATATTATATGAGCAGCATTTGATATCGTGTGTTGGTGGCCAAGAGAACCAAGCCAGTTTTGTTATGCCACCCATTGTTTTCTTACATACAAATGCAGATAAATATTGATTACATCATCGATTATATTTTTTTAAATAATTCAATGGTTATTGCTCGCTATCGTTGTAATACACGTTTTTATGACATCTGACACAGTGACGGTACCAGTTATTAATATAGAGCCTATAAAATAATAAATTTACTCTTGAATCTTAATTTTAGAACAATTTATTATGTTCACTTTTAAGGTGTTCACTGTCAAAACTTGGTGGAATGGCATTAGAATAAAAATAATAAAACATTTTTAGTACTTATTCCACATAAAATTTATTGGATTAGAACCGGTTTCGCTCATGGCGCAGTTATCTCATCTTAAACGCGCCTCGTTCAAACGTACGTTTCAAATCAAATGTATACTTTTTACATTAAAATACGTTAGATAATCGCTCGCTCTTGCAGTATTGATTACGCCAGTCTGTCATGAACATTAACACGAACTGCTTGTCCGTTCATGTGCGACTTAAAATATAAATAATTTTCAGGAAAACTATCGATTTTGTATTTATGTTTTTTTAGTACGTTTAGGCATCATATAACATTGTTTTAATGCAATCAATGCCAATAAAATCATAGAACTGGGGTATTTTTAGACCCCCCTTCGGACCACATGTTATTTTTCAGGGTCCTTTTTTCGAGGGTTAAGCAATTAAGCTGCGTTCGATAGACTCTCCGTCTACCGATAGTCCGATTTTTGTCTTATATGCCTAAAATCTTATCCTATTTTTATTCACCTACACCACTGGCTTATAATAATAATTATACTATATTGTATGCGCCGTTACCTACGAATTTTGCTACTATTAATTATCGAGTGCATCGATGCATACCTAACCGAACTGATATGTAATATGATAATCATTTCATTGTTTCGTAAATTTGTTTTTTTTTTTTAATTTATACGTCTTGACACCTAGCCTTGAATACTATGGCCGCCCACGCCACATGTTGCATGATCTAAAGACTGGCAAGTGTTGAGAACCGTTGTAACGTGGGCTTTGGATACTGGGCGGTATCCCTATGAAATGAATTCGTTCTGTGATAAAGTTCTCATTAGATTGTTGATTGATTGATTTTACGTCTTCTTAATGGTGGAATAGAGTCATTTAAATTGTCAAAAGTCATGCATCACCCACTTTTTACCGTTGGTAGAAATTTGTTTTATTTATTGCGGTACGTAAACGATGAAAAATAAGGCGCGTTGGCGTCAAAAAACGTTCTTTTCTAATTGCAGAAAGTGTGCTACATTTCATTCTCAAATTAAAACAATGATTGCTGTGCGTTCGATAATCCACGGTGAAGCCAGTTCATGTTTTTTTTTATGTCCACTCCCAACTCAGAGCGTATAGACTTCTCACGGAGTTAATCTAGACATACATTTTTTTACGAGAACTTCTTGTTGGTCAGTTTCTCAACCTTTTTTTCGAAGAGAGGAGGGATTGAAAGGATACGAGGACTAGGATAGGACTAGTTGTTAGTCGCTCTCGTTTTGCATCTCTTTTTGGGTTTAGAAAGGTGGGAAGGGGATTTTTAACAAACCCAAATAACCATTGCCTTCGAACAGAATCGATTTATCGACTGAAAATATCTGCTTGTTACAGGAATTGAGCCCGGGCGGTCCGTCACGGAAGTCAACGATGTTGACCACTGCACCACGTACCGGGTGGATTTACTTATTATTATTTTATTCATGCTGTATGTAGATATGTCATCACCAAACCGTTAAAATCGTTATTTAAAAAACCGTTCGCCGTAATGAAAACGTGATTTGCTTCTTAATCTCAATTACATAGATAATCTTACAAAAATTCCAAAAATTATCATTTTTGTAATTTGATTCATAATTATTAGCTAAAATGAGAACAAAGCAGAATCATTCCAATAGTTTAAGCTAAAAGAGCGAAAAAAAATATCTTTAAAACTACATTAAAAAAATCGAATCTATAATTTGAATAATTTTATAAAAGTGGAAATTCTTTATGCATATTTAAGACAACCGTTTTATTTAAATTCTATAAACTCTATTAATTGTTATCTCGCCAAAGCTTATTATAATAAATTTTTGTTTTTTTTTTATTTTGTTGCAGAGTTACAATGGATCTCCAAACTGCATACACAACCGCTTTTCTGTGTCAAACAATGTCGAGCTTTTATGTTATTGGACTTATATTAGTGCAAACCGCACAGGTAAACCAACCATGTTTAATCAATTTAAAAATTGTTTTATAAAGAGTATTAAAATACCGTATAATATTGAACTTCAATGTTATACATATCGATGGCTTAAAGCCTTAAAGAGTAAATTTGCTATATCCGTTTTGTCAATTGTGCAGGTGAGGGTAAAAACTGATTATTTTGGTATTTTCAAACCGATCGGGAAAATTTCAAATAGGACTTTCAAACGATTTATTTGTACCACAGATGAAAAACAACCAATAAATGACAGGTAACGATAGAAAATGGCGGAGTTGGATAATAAGCAGTGTAGGTTATAGAACAACAATGGAGTTATCAAATTTTCTTAAAACGTTTTTCCGATGCACTCGAATAAATTTTGGTTATAATTTTTTTACGGGAATATATTCATCACATGTTTCATACAACTCGATCGATCTCGTGCACGCTTTGTTTATTTTAATTGGATTAATTTTCAGGACGTTTCAAATATATATAGTTTGCGCTTTTTCAACACGCTTGGGTTTCTGATGTCAATTCTATGGCAACTTTTCATTCAGACGTACACTGCCAACGAGATAACGTTAGAGGTAAGTATTTATAGCACTCGTTTATACTTGTTTGTGAATAAGTTTCATCGTGTTACCATAGTGAACGAGATACCTATAGTATAAAATTTAAAATAACTTTGATTATTCCACGTATTGTGACACGTGTTTCGCCGCTGTCAGAGGCATCTCCGGACTTACTATCGCAAAGTTTGCTTGAGAAATAAAGCATGTTGTTTTTAAAATGATAAAATTACAAAATGGATATAAGATCAAAGTTAAGCAAACAAATAATTATACTACTAATGAAGTAGCAATTACAATATATTAACTAATGAGATGCAATCAATTAGCAAAGGGTCAAACCTGTCTATGGAAATAATGTAAGCTGGCGCGTTATGGGGTATTGCAGGCTATATCGAAATATGGATATTTTTGTTTTTTACCGTCGCATACATATTTATGTATTATATATATTATTATTTAAAATAATCATATTATAATTTCTAATGTCTCTTTCTAGGCTGCCAAAGTATCCGTAAGTGCATATAACTGCCGTTGGTATTACGGGTCGCGACGATGTGCAAGGCTTCTGATAATCCTGCTGCAGAAAGCTCAGAGAGAGCTTTGCCTCACCGCCGGAGACTTCGCCCCTATGTCGAACGCGCTTTTCCTCTCGGTAAATTAATTATTTTATTTGATTATTCAAAATAAATATATTCCAATATAATTAAGTACAAAGCCTGAAGCGTACGTTCTGATTTTTTTTTCGATCCACTATTTTGTGCTTTAATTTTAAAATTGATTTACCGCTTACCATTTATTTTTCATACATCTATGTTTGTGGCTTATTATTCTATTCACAGATAGAGATTGCAACGCTGGTATTACCGAAAACGGTATCCCGGTATATTGGCTGATTTTTCAATACCAGATTTGAAAGTGCAAATTATCTTTTATTAAAAAAAAATTGAATCGCATATTTTTGATTTATTTCAATAGTGCTTGTAAAAATTGTTGCTGTTGTAGAATTAACGATATCAGTTCTAATGTTATATGACTGTTTAAATATTTCTAAGTCATCTTATATTGAACAATATGTCATATATTATCTACCCGACACCGATATTAAAGTATAGAAAGAAGTTTCTTTGTATTCATTCCACAGTAAATGTATTAAGATCATGACTGGTTTCGGTCATCGTGAGCATTTTCATCAGTTGAATTCAGTCCCGATCTAAATAAATTGTATGTGGAATAAGAACAAACAATGTATATTTATTTTTTAATTAAATGCCAAGTATTGACAGTAAACACCTTAAATGAGTACCCAACCCTAATCGTCTAATCATTCGATATTGAAATTTCTAATTCCAGTATTTAATATAAAATAGACAAAATACCACTATTGATTTACTCGTACGGAAATGCAATCCCTATACACGGAAGTAATAGTTGTGCCACTTTGATTAATGGGGTAGAACGTATTAAAAATAATAGTTCTATGAATAATTAAGCAATGTGTTATTTATTTTTTCCAGATAATCAAGAACGCGTATCAAATATTTACCCTAATTACAACAGTAATGACTCCAGATAATCATAAAAATTAACTTGTATTCACAAATATAAATACTTATATGATATGTACTACTAAATGAACTTGGTTCTTCTACACTTAAGATTAAAATATTTTTTTTTGTTCGTAGATGCTCAAATAAAACAGTTTTAGTATAAAAATATTAAGAAATCATTTGTACTTATTCCACATCAAATTTATTTGGATCAGAAATGTTTGGATTTTATTGCTCTTGACGACTCTTACTTAACTGGTTTATAATATATTTGTAAGGGCTTCTAATTGTAAAAGGTCTTTAAAATTTTATTTGTGGTACATTTAATATAAATTATGCATATGTTATATGCTTTATATCAGTGGTGCACAAGCTTTTTGAGAGAAGGGCCAATTTATCCATTTAAAATTTTTCGCGGGCCGCAAAGGGTAAAAGTGAAGAAAAATTTGGATATATTATACTAGATGAGATATAAATTTTATTTTTAATTTAATAATTACATAATTTTATCAGCAACTTATATCCTTCTCCGCTCCACATTACATGCAGATTTGCACGATGGAACTAAGAGAAATTTCTGACACTGTATACTGGCAGCAAGCATTTTGATGTCGGGTTCAATGTTTGTGGTTTCTATCCTCAGTACAGCACTGAGATTATCATTTTTCAAGCGGTTTCTGTATTGAGACTTATTTAGTTTTAATATAGAAAATGCTTGCTCGCAAATGTAGGTGCTTCCAAAAAGACTTTCATAAAGCGCAGCCTTTTTACGTAGGGTAAGAAACTGCTCTTCGGGGAGATATTTGTAAAAACTCTGTAGATCGCCTTCCTGATATTTTGATCTCAATTGATCGTTGTTCTGCATAATTTGTTCACATATCGAATACTATTTTTTATCCTATTTAATGAAAAATTTGTTATTTTGGGCAGCAAAAAAAAACATTGCGGGCCGCATTTGTGCATCACTGCTTTATATTATTTGCATATTTCTATTACCTATTATTTTCACAGCTTTATTAGTCGTACTTAGTTTTATGTATAAATATTTTTTTGTATAAGCTGTGTGTTGTTGTATTGGTAATCAACTGCAAATGCTCGCGATTTGCAAAACCGGTGCTGATCAACATGAATTTAGTGTGGAATAAGTATATGAAACGTCTTATTATTTTTTAGTATGATTACATTCCACAAAGTATTGACAGTAAACATCAAAAAAGTAAAAATATTTTTTGTGATAATTGTATTTTATTTCTATTATTTCTCTTTTTGGCCAAAATATCAAAATTTATTTTTGTAAATGACATTATTAAAAAAATTTACATTTAATTGTTTTTATTTCTAAAGGTGAATTGATAAATTTTATATGTATTAAGAAAATCAGTGATGGATTAATTAAACATTTTGTTTACGGGGCTTTTTAATTACCTTACTAACTACACACAAATTTGTGCACACCTTACACAATGGGTTAAGTGTTTATGAAAGGTATATGTATTATTGACAAAGAAATAAAATTCGTTTTAAATAGTGTCACTAACCAATTTGGCGGTTTGCGCGCGCGCTTCTCGCTCCATCTGTTGAAGCCGCGTCGCGTGGGCGTCATGCTGCGCGCGAATCTCGCTCACTTTCCGTTTGTCCGCTTCAGTCACCACCTGTTGGAAAAAAGAAGAAGCTTTTTACAAAACGATGATCCACAATTCAAATTTAGAACGAGCGATCGATCACAGAGCATTTTCAGATGGAATCATTTATACAATTTAAAGAAATGAGTCAAAACATACATTATTCTTAAATACGCTGGATTTTTCATGATTATTTTATTATATTATTGTAAATACTGCTACTTGATCTTTTCACATATGTAGTAAATTCAATCGTAAAAGATTACAGTGACATCTCTTAAAAAGAATACCGGCAAGTATTTTTTTTATATACATACATATTTAATTAAGAACTTCGACTGAGGGTGCTTGATGGAATTTCAATATCAAATTTTAATTGTTTGAGTTTTGTATTTTTCCATGAGTTTTGTCGCTAACGACCCGGGCTCCGCCTTTTAACATCTTCGTGCATTTCAAGTGCACGGATGTACTTGAACTGACATGTAGTAAACAGTTTGAATCGTTTACTACATGTCAGTTCAAGTACATCCGTGCACTTTAAATGCCTGAAGATGCCGAAAGGCGAGATCCGGGTCGTTAGCGACAAAACTCCTATAATGCCTATCCATCGAATATAGTCAGTCAAAAATTGATTATTTTAATAGTTATTGATATTGAAAATTTATCAATGCACACAGATACTTGTACCATATTTATAAAGAATGACTATTTTTTTACTAATTCTACTATGTATTTGATTGGGGTTAAATTTGTATTTATAATCCAACATCATTATCCAAAAAAAGACGGCTAAAACACCAATATCGTTATATTCATTGATGCTAAATAAACATCAGAAGAAAAATACCTAAACACTGTCAAAATGAAAAATAAAACATGACACACAAATCGATGTAGTACGAACGTATTTTTGACATAAAATGTCTCGCATTTATTGTAATGGTGTGTACTTTTAGTGTCGTGTTTTTTTATTGTTTTTTTGTGTGTTCATCAATCAAAAAACTTTGACAAACTGTCGTCGAAATCACGACTTTTTTACTTGTTTTTACAACGGTAATAAACAGAAAGGATTCGTATTTGTATTGATGATATTCACGCAGTTGTTGTTTTCAGATATAATTTCTTCTATAATTATGAATTATTAATGAAACACCTCAATTGGTTTTAAAAGAGTATTTAGTTCTTGTTCAGTACGCTAACGACAGCTGCCAAAGTGAGACACAATGTTTCATATCCGCTTTACGATATTAATGTCTCTCATCCTGATGACACATCTCTCGATGTGCAATTACTCCAGTCTGTCTGAACAGTCAACCCGCAGAATCACCGAAATTGCTAAATATTTAATCAAGATACAAGCAAACATGGGGTTTGATTCTTTCTATATCAGATCGCACGAAACATCCTTATTTGATAACGATTTAATCAAAAGCATTACAAACATAGATTTTCATTATCCAATCGTTTACTTCCATATTAAAGTATCTACTTCGCTGATTAATCAAAATATAAAACAACGAGAACAGTCACTGAATTTAATAATTATTCCACGTATAACGAAGCAAATAATTATTGATTTTTTAAATGTTAAAAACAGAAATGGTGACCGGAAACGGAGAAACAATTTAGTTTTTATCGTTAAGCAATATGTCAACGATAAACTAAATACAATTAAAACAGTTGAAAGTTGTTTTAAACTATTATGGGAAGACGGCATGTTGAATGTTATCGTCATATTTTGGGACGGCGAATTGTCTGTGTATACTTATAATCCGTTTATCAACGATTTCTCGCAAGACTTAATTGAAAAGGATCCAAAAAGAGTGTTCTATGATAAATTGAATAATCTATACGGTTACGCTATCAGAGCAACGTTATACTCGGATGTGATATCGTCGGTGATGAAAACTAGACTGAACGAAACAACTGTTGATGTTGTGGATGTTATATTTGCAAAACATTTCGTGAAAAGTCTCAACGCAACGTTAAGTGTTGTAAAAATCGCAAACGATGAGCATGGTAAAATATTAAACAACGGGACAGTAACTGGCGATGTTGAATCATTAGCGCACGGCCAAGCTGATATTGCTTTCAACAACCGATTACTGAAGGAAATCTTCCATGATCATTTAGAGTTTGGATATCCTCTGACCCGTAACGACTTGTGTTTGATGGTCCCAAAAGCGCAGAGGAACTCCGATCTTACAAACTTTATGAGCTCCATGAATCCAACACTGGTTTACTTCACGCTGTTTGCTATAATATTCCTGTCCACAGTTTCGTACGTCATACATAAAATAGAACAACACCTTCTCCCGAAAGATGCGATTACTAAAATGAAAAGTGCTTCGATTATTTTCATGGAAGTTTATGCTAATAGCATACGCCAACCCTTACAAGTTTCAGGAGGGGTTGCATGGAAGTGCTTTATGGCAACTGTACTTCTTTACATGGTCGTCATCAATGGAGTTATAGATGTAATTATGAACACTTTTTAAATTCTTTTTAAACATTCAACTATCTATCAGTGTAAAAAAAACTTTGCCCAAATTCTTCAAGTTAAAATCAAATGATGTTTCTGGTGTTAATTAATGAGGACAATACCAAACAGTTTCCAAACCGGGAGGCGCTAAATTTTCTTTGCCAAAAAAACTATTTTTATAACATTATATGGATAAATCTTTATATCACAGCGTAACAGTGAGAGTTTTGTGAACGATCGCTTATTTTCAAGATTTTTCCTTAACATTTGGAGCAATGGTTCTCACGTGAAATTTGGCTGTGGCCGCATCAGGAACATCAGCGGTCCTACGGAAATGTCTGGTGGCCGCACCAAATTTTTGTGTTGAGTCCTTTTTGCCAAAAAGACCTACACACGTATGTGTTGAGTTTTTGCTAACTAGCAATTCTTGATGCACAATGAAATGCATATAACATATTTTATTTTCAGTGTCTTTGTTGACAAAGAAACCCATTTTTTCTCAAATATCAATATTAACTATGAATCTGTTGGTGGCCGCAAATTTGGGTAGGCGCCAACAAAAATTTAGGAGTGGTGTCGGACAGTAATGTTTGGAAACCACTGCTTTTTCCAAATGAAGTATTGTTTCTGTATCAGCTGGTTAAAAATTTACTGCTTATATTAAATCAACTTACTGTTACACTTTATCTTGCAGGCAAATTTCACAAGCGCGATGATGTCGACAAAATACATGTCAGAAGTCGATGGACTCGAGGGTGTGATTCGCAGCGGTCAAATAATATTAGCAGACTACCAATACTACGAGATATTCATCACAAACCTCAACACGGACTTCCGCGAGAGGCTGAAGGGAAGAATAAGACGTTACGACCTCAATACAGCAGTGGACGAGATCTATAAAATGAACAGGAAATACGCGTATCTGATACGTCACGAAATATCAAAGTTTATCACTAGGATCCCTGCTCTATTCGAAAATAAGCGTCCATTTTACCACACTGGCCTGAGCTGTCCAGTGCCTTGTTTATCCGTTTTGACTGTGGCACACGGTTCTCCGTATCTTAATAAATTGAACAAAGCGCGTATACATTTTTATGAAGCTGGATTTCCAAATTATTGGAACAAAATGAACTCTTTCGTGCTGATATGGCGTGGTCGCAAAAGCTTTTATAACCCGAAACCTCTTAAGACAAACGCTGCTTTCGGTCTCAATGACTTAGGCTCTGTTTTTTTGATGTGGGCCATTGGGATGGTAACCAGTTTTGTTGCTTTTATTTTTGAAATAACTTTTAATTATTGCAACGCACCTTTGCGTAAATATTTGCATACTGTTTTGTTGAAATTTGCGCATCTAATCTACAATAATTAAACACATAAATAGGCAATATAATAGAGGAAAATTCAACAAATTGACACCTAACCTAACTTAACCTAACTGCTTTTGACACTGTTTTGAAATATGAGAGTTTGAAGTTTTTAGTGATTAAAATTCATTTGTAACAATGAGCAAGAAACAATGTTTCAAATTACTTATATTAAGCATATTTTTTCACAACTTTTGCAGAGAAATAATGATCTTAAAGATATAATGATAACAATCTTAGAACTTTGTCAAATAAATTTAGTAAAAAAAGTGTGCAGATCCAGTGCAACTCTGGAGTTATGCTTACTCCGTTATTCAACCATAAATAATTCTGAAATTCATAAATATAATAGAATGCGGTAAACACAAACTTTTCCGATCAACATGTGATTTTAGGCAAAAATGTCAATTAGAACCTTTTCAAAGTAAGGTAATGAAATGTATCGATGTATTTCTTATCAAATATTAGTATTACAAATAGTTCAAACTATCGAATTGGTCAAAAAAAAATAAATAATGGCTATCGTTATACTGAAATACGGTAGGAAAATAACAATGTATTATAATGGAGTTCTACCAAGTAAATTATACTGAAAGTAAGATATTTAAAATTATTCATATATCACAAGAATTAACGGCTGATTTCGATTGAGTTAGTAAATAAAACAAATTATATATTATGGTACTACTTTTATGTGTTAACTTTACTTTACTTGGTGGAATGGCATTATATTGAAGACTAATAACACAATTTTTTGTACTTATTCCAGATTAGATTCAAAATTTTCAACTGATTTAATCAGTTGAAAATGCTCGAGATGAGGGAAACCGGAGCCGAACCAATTAAATGAAATGTGGAATAAGTACAACAAAAATATACTACAACTACTTTCACGTACATATATTCTGAAAGAGATCAGGACCGGTTTCGCTGAATATTGACAACTGATGAAAGTTAACAGTGTCACATTAAAAATGAATAATGAATAATCCATTACAGCTGTACAATATTGTTGCAGGAAAAGCTCTCTCAATTTACATGTACATGTATTATTATTAAGATATTTATTTAGATAGTGTTTTAATTTTACCTCTTACTTCCTCGATACAAGATGAGCTAAATTCAACTTGATAAACGTTATTCTGTTCTGTGTGTTAAATAAATATAATTGAACAAAGTGTTGTACTTTTTTATACATGTGACACATTCTGCAATTGGTGTTAATTACCATTAGCATAAAAAACTGTGGACTACTAACTGAAAATTAATTTGATAAATGGCGCATCGGATCATGTCGTTCTAATGGTCGTTAATTATCTGAATTCTATTTGATAAAGCGCAGCCTGTAATTTTTTGTCAATTATTGACAAACTAAATACGTTGCTGTGGCTATTTTTATATAATTTATTTATTTATTCAAAAAAAAAGTCATGGCATTACAGCTGACACCGATGCGCCATTTATTTATTTATTTATCTATTTACAAAATGATTTCAATCACAAATTGTAGTCACAAAGAGAAAAAATTAATAAAATCACATAAGAAATTTTCAAAGAAGTCAACCGAGTGAGTTCCAGCAAAATCAACTCTTATCATAAAAAAGAGTATTCGTCTGAACTCACTCACGTCAATATGAAATATGTCTGATATCCGAAGCAATGCCGTTAAAAATTGCTAAAGCTCTTCCCAGTGATGGACTGGTTCTACCCCTTGGAAGAACAAACAAATCATGTTCACGATTCCCCAAAACATTATCAGGAACATTCAATTTAACATTCTCAAGAATGGTGCAATTTGCCAGAATTGCATAATCAACATTAAAATATACATTTTTTTTTTAAATATCTCTCGATTTCAACAACATCTAAAATTAGTTATTGACCTTCTAGGAACTGTATCCAGAAAGCCGGTAATCTGTCGACGAGACACTGCACATGAAGTGTTTCTTGTAAACGGCTTTGTGAACTATTTGATTTAAAATTTTATTAAAAAAATGGAAAGCTTTTTTGGTAACCAAGAAAGTTCGACATGTAATTGATCAATGTTTTTCTGAATGTTGTTTAAAATGAAGATACAAATAAGAATAGTTGCCAAGTCTTACCTGCAATTTATCCTGCAGGCTTTTATTCGCAGACTTGACGGCTTGTAAAGCTGACACCAACTTCGCAGCATCCGCCTGCGCTGATCCTTCACCATGTGACGGTTGAGGCAAGCCTTTCAAAGCTGACCTCAACTGTCCTTCCAAGGCCCCTTCTCTCCGCTTGCCTTCGGCTCTCTCCTTGCGCATTTCCGCCTCGTGCAGTGCCCTGTGCTCCCTGAAAGCGCTCCGCTCGCTCTCTAGAACTTTTTTCAATGACGTGTTCTCCTGGTTCAGCTGTTCCGTCGACACCCTCAATCTCTTCAATATTGTGGCATCACACTCTATTTTAGGATGGTTCATAATCAAATTTGCTGCGGCTATTTTTTTCGCCTGATCAAGTTCATCCTTTGATTGCTGTGATTTGACAGATTCTGCTAATTTTTTCCTTTGGTTTATAAAAGCTATCCTTGAAGGTTGACTATCGTCCTTCGGTTGTTGTTTTTTTACTTCATCGACGACTGTAGCCAAGCTGTTTAATACTTTTGGTGCAGGTATTACTTTTTTAGGTGAAACGATTTCTTTATTTTCTACTTTACTTTCGTCATTTTTAGCCTGTATAATTTTAGATTTAATTTGAGGTATTTTTGTTTGTGTATTTTCTGTTTTAGTTTTCTCTGTTTTTGTTTCTTCGTTTTCTTTAACCTCTTTCGTAACTTCAGCAATATTTTCAGTACTTGTTTGTGACTTAACCGTTGAAGATTTTTTACCAGGCATCAATTTATTGAATACTTTCACTGCAGCATTGATGACTTTAACTTGACTTTTGCCGTCTTTTACTTTTGGTGGTGTAATTTTGACTTCGTCGGGGAGAATAGTTATTGCTGTTGGTATCAATTTAGGAGATTCACTTTCTTTTTCTTCCAATTGTGGTGGAATGACGTCTTCTGCTGGTAATTCGAGAGGTAAAGTTTCGATCTCTTCCAGTTTAACTGGAACGATTTTCTTTGGGTCGTCATCCTCTTTTAATTTAGTAGATGAATTATCTTCCAATTTTTCAGGATTGATTTCTTTTGGAACGTCATTTACTGGCAATTCGATAGATTGAGATTCTTCCACTTCATTTTTCACAACTTCTATTAGATCTTTGATTTCTGGTGATTCAGAAAGTGTAATTTCTTTTTCTTCCTTTTGTAATGGAATAGCTTCTGTTGGATTGTTATTCTCTGGTAGATTTGGAGATTCGTTTACTATTTCTTCAGCTACAACAGGCAAACTTTCTTTTGTATCCTCTTTGCCTCTGTCGTCATCAGGCTCTGCTTGTTTTTGATGTGTATTAATTGATAAATCATCAGCAATAATAATTGGTTTAGATTCTTCAATTACGGCAGCTTGAATTTGAAGCCTAGAATTTTCTATTTTTTCACGAATATTTTCTGGTGTAATCGTTGTCATTTCAGCAGTCACTCTGGAGTTATCTGTTATCACACGCGAAATAATAATCACCGTCTGTAAAATGTCACTTTTTGGTGGAGGCACGTCACTATATTGCGTCAACTCTGCACTTTCGATTTTCGCTCTGTGCTTTCGTACGGGAGCTTTTGGCGAGGCAGGCCTCGACCCCTCTGGGTCGACGGCTTCCGCTTGCACTTCATTGTTGGAGGTCGTTACGTTGGCTGCAGCCATCTCCATAACTATTTTTTTTTCGTTTGATGGTACAAAGTCAGTCTCAATGGTCCGCGGTCAATGTTCTACTTTCCGACGCTATAATATAATGGATTCTCGCTTCTCACTGTTGATATACAATTTTTCGAATCGAATCGATCGATTTTCTTAATTTCACCACAAGCGTGTGGAACTGGCTAATTTTCAATGTCGGCAACTCTGAAACAAATCGGAAATAGTTCATAATTAGTTTAAATATATATATTTTTTTAAATTAGTTTGTTATAATCAAATACATTTTCACAAATCTTCTCTAATTTAAATTTCATCTGATTTTTTAAAAATATTTATTCAGGCCAACTATTCACGTTATAATTGAATTAGTATTTTCACACATGCGTTGCGAAAAATCGGAAAGTCATCTTAAAACTAGTAATTTCAGTTTATGTGCATGTACTTTATTATTTATCTTCAATTTTATGAGAAAAAATACTGCAATGTTTCTCTTTTCTTTTACTTCTGTTTATGAATACCGAACAAAATATGTGATTGAATATTTTTAAATTGGTTTCAAAAATATACTTTATGAAGATTGTGTTATATGTAGTTAAAAAATGCTTGATAAGTAAATCATTTGATCCATTAAATGTAAATGTGTTTTTTTTTAAAGCTCGTTACTTCGCTTGATACAAATGTATATATAGTATGAGGTCTCTAAATGGTAACTACCCAGGGCTTTTTTTTGAAAAGTAAAGGCACCGGAACTGACTTCATATCAAGCTTTTCACTTAGTAAAATTATATTCAAATATCATGTAAGTAAAAACTGTCATATTGATTTTTAAATCTGTGAAAAAGGTGCCGAATGGGAAAAAAGCCCTGCAAATACTTATATGTCCAATTTAAATGATAGAGGAAGTTTTTGTGTTTGACGCTTTAATAATCAATTAAGGACATGTATATTCCTTTATCCAGCCACTCAATCACCAATTGCAACAAATATACATAATCTAAAGTAAATTGAGTATCCTATTATATATGAGCGTTTAGTTAATCGGTTTCCGAGTGCAATTTCCGTGGCCAGTTATATATCATGACATTTTTTGGAAAATGACTTTTAGTAACTTATCATAGTATGTGTGTGTATTTTGGATAGATTCGAACATAATGTGGAATACCGTAAGTCCTCAACTTACGCGATTAATTGGTTCCAAAGGTTGGGAAAAGGTCGAGTAAAAATTAAAAGCATTTTTTTTAAATAGTATCGTTGGTTTAATTCTAATATCGTCTAAGACAGTTCCCCTTAGTGTTCAGTAGACAGTTAAAACCAGGGCTGTGGAGTTGGAGTCGGAGTCGGAGTGGCGCTTTGGCCGGAGTCGGAAATTTTGAAAAGATTGAACTTTTAATTTTTGCATTTAATATGTCAAATTTGGCTTTTGGTCACATTGATAGGGTTGATATTTAATTGAATACACATAAATAGGAAATTTAGGGAAAAAATGTGACGATATTAACCAGTTTTTAGTCGGAGTCGTGTTTTTGGTCAATGTCGGAGTCGGACTTTTTTTTATCGACTCCACAGCCCTGGTTAAAACTGAATATTTCGACTTACAGAAAAGAAAATCAAAAAATGTATGTATGTATTACACTTAATCTAATGGTTGAATAATAAAGGTTGTATTGGGAGGAAGGAATATTTTTTATTTTGCAGTAAATGCATGGTAATCAGAACAAGAAAATTTAAAAAAAATGTTTTTTTGAATAGCTTAAGTCCGAAATCAAGTAAGTCGAAATCAAGAAAGTCGAGGACTGCAATCAATCTTTTGTTTTCAGATTACTCACACGTGATACGATGGTAGTGAAGAAAATGCAAAAAACTATCTAATCTTATATCGTATCTAAATTATCTTGGATGAATCCGTGAATGAATGAATCGTTTCCGAGGTGTCTTCGAAAATCCAATAAATATTTTTTTATATAACGCTCTTGAGCTAGACATCGATGGATGAGTTTTCAAAGCATATTGTGTGTGTTTATAGTTTCGATATGGTGCCGAGACGATGATTGGATATGATTAACTGCTTCCGGAGGGATAAATAGAGCTCAGACATCATGACAGTGACAGTGATGCAAAACCTGATTAAATAATATTAAATACGGTATGGTAGTCATATGTATATTCATTAATCTTCTTCGGGGTCGAGTTGATAACCCTGACATCCTTGAGATTTTAAGCTTTCATGCTCTCGGTTTCTACCTACGTGGTCAATCAATTTTCTTTGTCAGAACTTGTTTGTTACGTTGTTGTCTTTTGAGTCGCCAGTCGCAAGGGCTGTTCGGCTGATGAATGCACGGTTGTTGATGTGTACATCTTCGGCAGTGAACTTGGTGCTTTGTTTGTATTTTTTTCTTTTTATGTAACTAGTATGTCTGCATTTTATCATTAGCCTTGCTGGTTATTGAGATCAGAACTTCACTATAATGTGAATATGCACTTTGCACATTAAACAAATTATCTGTTAACTCGTACAAAAAAATATTGGCTTAAAACATATTATCCCCGTTTTTTTAAAATTGGAATGACGAAAACCGTTTTTGCTAAATATTTTATTGACTAAGCTTATTGACGTTTCCCATAAAAAGATCGACTATTCTATTCAACATTACAAAATAAAAACTACATACATAGGTAGCATATGTATGTGAATATATTATAAAGAAAGCACATAAATAAATACTTGAGCAATTGAATATTTTGATTCAAATAAGAAACAATTGATTTTTCAGCCCCATCATGTTATGCAACGATTAGGACCAGTTTTGCTACGAGCATTTTCTTATTTTTAAAATTACTTTTTCTGCAGTTTATTGCATTTGTGAAAAAAGGTTAAAACATTACAGAAAAAAAAGATTTTTTTTACATTTGAAATTGGCATATTCAACTATAATGCATAAAAATATTTTTCGTCTGAACTCACTCACGTCCACGTGGAATATGTCAACATCCGAAGAAATGCCGTTAAAAATTATAAAACTTTCTAATTCTAATAATAACTCACTGGCAAGAGACTACAATTTTGGTCTCGCCTGCAGCTCAATGATTAATTTGTTCATGCGTCGATTAATCGACTTGATCGTTCCAAATTTAAAATTCAAAATATTCAAACCTATGGAGCGTTTTGAATATTTGTTTTTAGAATAGAATGACGGCCATGCAATGTTCAGCATCACTAAGCGCGCTGAACTTGGCAAACAGTATTAATTTATTATTTTCGATCAGCGTCCGGCAGGCATCTACTCCAGTCGTTAAAAATAATTTTGGCACCGCTTGTCAGCGAATTGCTCACCGTTATTTTTTATTATGACCATCGGTTCCTTAACCATTATCAAAATACATCTCCTGTCATCGGTCGGAGATAAATTGATTGATATCGGAACCTGGAGAAAAAAGTTACAATATTCATTTATTCGGATCCGTGGTGCAGTGGTGAACGTCGTAAGCTTCCATGTGGGACTACTTCAAATACTAATTTTAGTCAATCTTTTCATCTGACTGAGCCGGACTTTTGATTCTCAACCGTTCATACGCCACAGCGCGCAGCCACGCAAGCGTCACTTCGAGTTTATTTATGAATAAATATGGTATTTTTAAATGAAACCTTTGCAGACACAACTTTTCAAGGAAATGTAATTGTTAAAGTATCGATATGTTTAGCTATTTTTATTAACAGATGTCACTATGGCTTGAACCTGGATTTCTTTTTGAATCTTACACTTTTGATATTTTTTTTCATTTTTCTTTGAAAAACAAAAATAAGTCGGGTATAAAACGATTTTCCAGGTATGGTTGCATGACATTTTCATGGAAAAATCGATGGTATGGCATGGTGGCAAAAATCCATGGAATTGGCTTGGCGTTTAGAGGGTTAAAGTCCGCGGAGATTCGTTGGGATTACCAAATATTGCACCCTGGTTTATGGACAAGTCAATTCGTAACTGGTAAAGCATCGTATTTTTTAAAATTATCATATTTATTTTGTTTTCTGCTTGCCGAACATTAGAAACCGCGTAGCTACCTGGTCAAAGAAACTTTTTTTGAAGGGATACAACACAATTATCGTGCAATAAATTAACAAAACACTTATTTATTCATCATCGTTATTTTAATATTTAACTGTGAAATTGATTTCAAACAAAAATATTCCAAATGTTTTTTAATCTGCCAAATAATAAATTTGACTTGTCTTAAATGTATTTAAATGTATCATGATTCATCCACACATATTTTAAAGAATAATAAAATAAATAAAATTAGTCTCTGGATGAACATAAGTGCCAAACTAAACATTTGAGAACCTTTTCGTCTTCAAATTATTATTTGTTTTAAATTTCGTTCATTTTGTAGCCCAAATAATTATTGTGTCGTATTTTTTTACATTCAAAATATCGCATAACAAGTAATCAAAAATCAACCCTTATATAGCTCTGAGATAGGGAGTACACCACGGATCGTCAACCTGGTCCGTACCACCCACTAGTGGGCAATAAAAGCTTCCGTGGTGGGTGATTTTCATATTAACCCCATTTTTTTTTCATCCGTTCACAAATGTGGAACATCACTCCTAATTTCATTTACATTCAACCGTCGATACAAGTGTGAAGCATATGGAGTAAAAACAACAGCAGTTGCTTTTACGAGAACTGATATTTCTATCCTTACTTTTTCGGATAGAGGAAGGATAAAAAGATGATCATCTAATCTCTCTCCACACCAAAGCATTTGATGACAAATTCATGTAATTTATTGACTAATCATTGACCTAATTTGAAATATCGAAAGTAATATGTGAATCGCTTAAATCTTGTCCACCATCATAAGTTTTTTTGTAATGGGACCGCATATTTAAATTTATAATAAATGAAATTAAACAATTATTTAAAACCCTGGTCGTTTAAATTGCGCACAAATTCTATAAGAGGTGATTGAATCATCTTCCATTTTTGAACACGACAGTGTTGCCCATTCATAATAATATGAGTAATATCTTCCGAGATGACACAAATAAACACGAGTGTTACCAGAATGCAAATAGTCTTCCGCCAAAATAAAATAATTCTGTCACATACCAACACACTAATTTCTAAGTACCTATTCCAAATTCAAATATTATTCATTGCGGTGAAGATTTTTCAATTATGCTATTTGCAACGCTCTTATCACATACATATTATAACAAATATAATATTGTGAATGTATTACGGTAAGTATTATACACTGTGTTATGACAATCTATTCATATTAGTCATATATGATTGTATAAGTAGACATACATGTACATAGCTATCGTAAGTTGGCTAGAATGCTGCTAATTTAACTCATTTGCATAATACCGATATAATATAAACACACACACTTTGAAAAAAGTTAATTCCTCAACACAATGCAATTCGACTAACATTTATTATAATGTAATAACAAAATTACCGGTTGATATTTACTTATATGAATATTATAATGCATTTTTTACATTTATTTTGAACTTTGTACATTTGATTATTGCAGTGTCATAAAAAAAATAAAACACGTCGTTATTGTTAGAAGAGAAAGTAACGACACTTTCTTTTGTCAACTTTTGTGATTTTTATTATATAATTCAAATGCTTTCATATTTTACAACCATTTAATTACATTTAGGGTTTTTTTTACTATTTCCCCATGTTTTATAAATAAAGTCAGCCCTGATGTAGCGGGAGGATAGGGAGTACGCTATAACAAATAAACCCATACAAAATTTGGGGTTTGTTTTTTCAAATGTATTTTGTGATTTGAAGCAAATCAAATATTGTGAACACATACAAATAAGTGTTTAGTTTGTAAGCAAGCGACACGTGCCTTGTACGAAAAACCGCCCCGCCGTAAAAGCTCTTAAGTGTCCGCTATAGCAGGGTTGACTGTACACTTTAAAAATATCACTTTTAGCTGTGATAGAAGTGTTAGCTGTCAATTCTTGGTGGAAATGCATTATATTTAAAAAATAAACACAATTTTTTGTATACGTTTCCACATATGGAATTAACAATGATCAGAACCGGTTACGCTCATGGTAACCATTATTTATCAGTAATAGCCAATGTAATATAAGTTGACAATGCTAATGCTAGCAATGAGCGGAACTGATCCTGACCATTTTAAAATATACACGAAAGTATACAAAAAATGTGTTTTATTAAATAGTTATTCTTCATTAAAAGCTCGTTCTTCCAACATATTTCCAATATTTTGAATATACGAGCTATTAATCTAGTTGAATATGATAAATAGTTCTGTTCGAATATACCTTTTCGTGACGGATTTTTAAAGCATAAATGTTAATATTTTAATTTGATTTTTTATTCTAAAACCGTTTTATACAAAAAAAAAATCACAATTCCAAAACCGTGTAGTAGAAGTACCGTGCCATATTAGGCCATCGAGGACAAATTAATGCTTTCCTACCTTAGATGTACAAGGTTCAAATAACATATTATAAAATTGAAAAGAAAATATTTTTGTGTTCAATTAAATATGGCAGAAATCCACTATGAATCAAGTTAATGTTTTGAAACCTGTCATACAAATTTGTATAACAATAGGGAAACAATAATTCTTATTGCTAGCAGGTGCGAATTTAATATAGTCGAAAGCAAATATGGATATGCTAAAATGTTTAGGCTTTGTTTATGTCCACGGGTTTGCGTGGGATTTACAAGATGGCATCCGTGTTTAAAATCATCTTATCAACATAGATGAATCATTAATTTTACCTAATTGGAAAAAAGCTGTAATATTTCGTTGTATCGTCACCGTTCTGTCAAAAATGTAAATAATTTTAAAAATTATTTCTTAGATTTGTCACTTTTAAGTCGTTCATCAGTTGATAATGCTCGCCATAAGCGAAAAAAAGCGTCTCGTTAAATCTTTTCACAGAATATTTTTTGTTGGACTGAGTATTCTTCCCGGACTTCCCATGATTCATTATGGATTACAGACATTAAGATTTATTATCTATTATGCACTTATGTTGGTTTTTACTTTGTTAATGATGATTGCTTGCATTGCTAAGAGGTCAACATTTTAATTATAGTCCATTTTGCTTCAATTGATTTGCTTAGTTGTAATACCAATTGTTTGTCATACCTTGAAATTCTTGTTTAACTTATATATGTATAAATATCACTGTTTTGTTGTATTTCTTATCAGTTGATAATGCTCGCCACTAGCGAAATCGGCCGTGATCCAATAAATTGTATGTAAAATAAGTACTAAAAATGTGTTATCATACTTTCGATGGATTCGGCGGAAACTTGTATGTATGTTACTGTATGTGTTATTATTTTAATCACTTTTAATGTATTCACCGTCAACACTCGGGTGGCATGGCATTATACATATTAGCGACGGATTCGCTTATTGCGATCATAAGAGTTGACAATGCTCGTGACGAACGAAACCGGTTCATATCCTAATTAATTTAAGTTGTAATAAGTACATACAATTTGCTACTATTTTATAATCTAAGTATTGTATTTATCTTTAAATGATAAACAAATTGACAATGATTTCGAAGTAAGTATCGTAAAAATAATTTAATCATTTAATGCAGCGAAATTATTTTTCATTGACTTAATGACTTAATCGAAAAAAATCCCATTCGACAAATTTTGTAAAAGAATATTCAAAAAATATTTGTATAAATCATTCAGATATGATATTTATTTATTTTTAAAATGTCATTTATGATTTAA
This sequence comes from Himalopsyche kuldschensis, assembly GCA_028554975.1. NCBI lineage: Eukaryota > Metazoa > Arthropoda > Insecta > Trichoptera > Rhyacophilidae > Himalopsyche > Himalopsyche kuldschensis. The sequence continues at coordinate 17,280,860 of JAHFWI010000010.1, read as the reverse complement.
TTGCAGATAGTTTTTTTGCAAATCTTTATAATTATATGATAATCTGGAAATCATTTTTATAATCATACAGATAATATTGTATGAATAATTCAGTACTGGTTTATTTTCCATTAGTCGGACGCATCATTTACATAAGTATTTTTTTCATAAATGTTTTGTTATCATGACGAATGCATCAATTTAGCATTATTTATGGATCGATTTTTTACCAACGTGCCTGAAAACAAAATTCTAACCGAACAAACAAACTTTTGAAATGTACTTTGAATCGTACAAATAAAATTAATATACAATCTCCTTTGTGTATCCGTTAATTTTTTACTTAAATAAGTGCGTACTAAATTACTGATTTTTCGCATTTAAATATCAGTATAATAATTAATATTTTATTTTATGTTCATAGAAATATAATCTTCTCCGACTAAGAATTATAGATATGGAAAAAATGACTTAAACACGTCGTTATAATGTGTACAAAATAAAATGACCTTTGATATTAAATATATAAATCAGTCGTGAACAACCTTTTGAACATAAAGTTTTTTTTTATCATCATTTGAATATTGTACGTTTCCGTGAGTTTCGTCGCAAACGACCCGGGTTTCGCCTTCCAGCATCTTCAGGTAATTCAAAAATGATTCAAATTTGATATCGAAATTCCATCAAGCATCTTCAGATGTCGTTTATTATATATTTAATAATTACTAGATTACTAGCTTTAAAATTTGAAATGAACGCCAGTTAGATTTCTGAGACTACTTTTCGACATTAAGTGTTTTAAGGTCGGGTCCAATGTTTGTGGCATGCATAGCATTAAAACCATCCAAGGACGAGCGTGACCATACGGTCACAGTGAACCCTATTGTCTAATTGACCTAGTTCCATCTTTTTCTATCTGAAAATCGTATCTATAACTCAGTTTCGGTTAAAAAGACTCTTTTTAACACTTTTTAACCGAAACTGAGTGATACGATGTTCAGGTAGAAAAAAGATGGAAATAGGGACAAAAAGACAATAGGTATCACTGTGACCGTATTGTCACGCTCGTCCTTGAGGTTGATAAAATAAATTTTATCGCAAATCTATTAACAAAATAAAACAAAATCACATTAAATATTAATCATTTGTCATGATTCGTTTTCTACTACATAATCGGTTTTTTAATATTTAACATTTGGTGGCGATATATATGCGTTGTCTTTCTTGGGTTGTGGATTACTGATATAAATATGTAATAGTATATTGAAAAACTTGATAAGACCATGGAATAATTTTAATTGTAGCGCTATAGGAAAATAATTAATACTTATTAGAGCCAATTGTTTAAAAGTCATTGACTCTACTAAATTGAAGATATAATCAAAGAAAGTTATCTTGGCGGCATGGACGTATCCACAAGCAACTACCGCGAAGTATGTGAACTATGTGAAATCTAGTAAAATACATTTTGAACTTTAAAACTGTCATCTGTCAGCTTTGTTGGCACATTGTTTGAAATTCATATAAAATGTTTAGTTTTTATTCACTTACTGAATTGAAAGGTACAGTGTAATAAACGGATACGTCCATACACAAAATCAAAGAATGGTCATGTTAGTTGATTCAAAAAAAGAACACACTTCATTTCACATTATATTATGTGTGAATTTTGACACAACGCGTTTGACAAGAACTTATTTAATATATTTATATCAATCAATAAACACCTCTTTTTAGAGAATGGATATAATGGAGTATTTAACTAATCACTCTTTATATCCGCATTTTAAAAATCAATTACGGGCTGGGTGAGAAAAATTAAAAACATATGTACATATTATAAATACGACCAAATTTATTATGGCTTGCATTTTGTTCTTATTATTTCATGTTCCTTTCCAGCGTACTTTAAAATAAATCAACAATCAAAAGTAGTTTCAATTTGCTAAGATTTTCGTTTCCAGTATTTCAATTATGTATGCTGGTCAAGTCTGTCAATTCTTACTGACAAGCATATATTTTGAAAATGCTCTCGATAAACGAAAGCGGCCATGGTTTTCACAAAATATGTATATGTGGCACAAGATATATACAAAATATTCATGCTCCCAGTTTTATTTGTTATTTCTACACAATTATATGCAATCACAAAGGCTGTTCAAAAATAGCGTAAAAACATCTTCGATTGGTGCTTATAAAATATGTATTGTTTTTCCATACATTTGTTAATTCTTTAATTTATTGTCTGTATTTTCTATTACATTGTTGAAAGCAAGACAACCAGATTTGAAAAATGATTTAGTTGATTGAAATGTTTTTTTAAAACGTATAAAAAATTGCTTATATATTTGACAATCAGTTTTAAAAATGTTTAGTTGATTGAAATGTGTTTTTTTTAAAACGACAAGGCAAGCATAAGAAGCTATTTGTAGAGTTTATCACAACAGAACTGCTAGTCACTCAGTAGGTCAACCTCTTTTTAAAAATAGAGTAGATATAGAAAGGATGGGGCTAGGACATGTCTAGTGGTTGACTTATCGTCCTCGCTACGTCCCGCTTAAGGCACACGATGGTAGCGGAAGGGAATTTAATACTAAACAGAAATCAATAATTCGATTGAAAGATGAATTTTCCCGGACTAGGAGTAGAGCCATGAAGTTCCGCAGCCGAGGCCAACGACGTTGACATTCGACCGCCTCGTTAATTACGTTATTTATCGCATTTTTCTCGAAATGTGTGCGTTCTTTATTAAGTGCACTTAACCAATTTTGACCGTTTTTTCGCAGACTAATTGATCGAGCGTTGTGGCCTCAAACGGCCAAGCCGTGGGCCGAACCGCGTAACGCCGACATTAAAAAATCCCAATTATTATGCCAGTCTGACACCCACTCGCCAATTCCAACATGGCGAATTATTCATTTTCATTTTTGGGCCATCACCCACCATTTAAACAAAATATCTTAAACACCAAAGAAATAAACACATCATGCAGGTAAACGTGTTAAAATAATATTTATGTAGAATTTTGATTACGAAGTCCTATGACGAGACATAAAATTATATTTTAACCCATTGTTTACGGTGTGCACAAATTTGTGCGTAGTTACTAAAGTAATTGAAAATCCCCGTAAACAAAGTGTTAATAAATAAAACACATCATTCAACTGAATTCTTAAAATACAACAATGGAAAAAAATAGTTTTGCAGTATGATGTGTTTCAAAATCAATAATCTATTATCTTTCTTCTTAGTCTATTATCTATTATCAATAGTCTTTTGAGTCGCCAGTCGGAAGGGCTGTTCGGCTGATGAATGCACTGCTTGTTGGCATGGACATTTTTGGCAGTGAACTTGGTGCTTTTTTTAAAAATATTTTTGTTTTGTTTTTATTTAACTAATATATTTCTTTTCTGTTTCATATATTTTTTTGGTTTTGTGTTATTTGTTTTGTGATATTTTTATTAATTTGTCAAATGCATGGCGCATTGGCTTCAGCTGTAATGCCATCTATTTTATTTATTTTTTTAGAATAAATTATCAACCGGTTGAATACATAATTCATTAATGATGTTCTTCGCACTCTCATCTACGACAGTGTTTCCCAAGCCAAGACATCTGTCTACCCTTTTTTAATTTTGTATAACACCGAGTACTTCACGTCAAACAAAAATACCTACATAAACAAAATTTGCTTAAAATAAAATATAAATAATAGTTGTATTGCAAAAAATATTCATTATAATCAACGAGAAGGATGAAATTGTTTATATTGAGATATGATTTATGAGTGATTCCACATCCGAAAGATGCTGTATTAATCCATTTAATATTTTTGTTTAAATCAGGAAAATAGTTTTTCAGGCCCACTTGTAAATTCTCCAAATGCTGTGTTATACAGCCGAACTTCTTATTAACCCATGAAGACTGGGAAATGAGTCCACTTATCCTTTACCAAATTCGTTTTGCTACAAATTGTATGTACTTGTTGCACCAGGCGCAGCAAACGACCGATGCAGCGCGTACCTAACCTAACGTAACCTAACTTACTCTTCTTGTTCCCCAAAGAGCACGCGTACCACACTTTGTGAAACACTGATCTGAGAGGGTGCACAATCGCTTGACTTTAAAAATCGCTGTTGATTCATTTTCAGGTGTTTAAAGAATCAACAGTTAACACAGCATTTAAGAAGCTTGATTCAACACGTTCCTGTATCAAGGCAGTGGTCACATGATGATGTAAAAGTACTCATTCCCAAATATTAATATTCAAATACGTTATTCATTTATTAAAAACGGGATATAAATACACGTAAGTCTCACTTATGTGCGATTACGCCAATATTTAAAACTGTACTGTTGATTCACCGGATGACTGGCGTTTTTAGTGACCACTGGAAAATAATAGCAAACCTTCCTTTAAAACGAATGATATTCACGAAAATTCTTTTTTTACTTTAACGTGATTGTTCATCCCGGTAACAGACTAGCTTCCATTAAATCTAACCATTTTCCAACCACTATTGATGGCTACAAATAAGCCTTATTGTCCAACCAATGTTCAGGTTCGATTCCCGGTATGAGCAGATTTTTTCAGTCGATCGATCGATTCTGCTCTGTGGCAATGGGTGTTTGTGATGTTAAAAATCCTTTCCCACCTTTCCATTCCAAAAGAGCGACGCATAGTGACAGCAATTAGCTAACCACTAGTCTTGACCTAATCCTCATTTCATGTTTGTGAAAAAAGTGCAGAAAATTCTGTAAAGCTCAACTTTATACATTCTCAATAGTTTTACTTTTTTTAACCGTTGATGAATGACTGAGGATAAGTTTTTTACTAACCAGTATATTCAGAAATATCTCCGTTTGTCTTATGTATAAGTAGACGCAAACTTTACATATGCTACGTGTCTCGAGGTTCAAACAAATCGAACGATAATTAATTATAGTCTGGTCGGTATTAAAAACGGGTAACTTTTTGCGGATACGAAATCCAGACACCCACAGCTGTTTTGAATTGATTTTAATCATGATTTTATTACAAATATAATATATCGAAGCCATATTAATATATTTTAAGCTCAACATTATCAACCAATTTAGTTTGTATAAACGGGCCCTTTAGAGACAGAGAAGTCTTACTAATTTTTCTCTACATTTCAGGAGATACAAATAACAATTAATCAATTATTCCTATTTATGAACAGATACAAACTGTCTTTTCACTATCTTCAACGGCAATGTTGATCTGATTTATTTATTAAATATAAAATAGTTATGCAGTCTTGTTTTAAGTCTAAGAAGATCTATGGACAAGATAATAATTTAACGTATTGTATCAAAGGGCATTCACAACTCAAAACTGGCAGATCTCTAGAAAATGTTCTTTTCATTGATTGAATTAGCATTTAATTGGTAGAGGCTCCATTATAACATGGTGAAAAAAATAGAAAAAATAAAAAAATTCTACTATTAAAAAATGACCTCAATGATCAAATGATGGCAATAATGATTCCAATCTTCGAACTTTGAAATAATGATTCCAATCTTTTTTTTGAAATCATCAAATAAATTTTGAAAAAAAGTGTGCAGATGAACTTCGTAATTCGATAATATATGAATCTGAATTTATCATATGTGCATAATACGGTTAATACAAACTTTCCAACTGCAAGGTCATTTTTGCCAAATTTCAGTTGGAACCTTTTCAAAATAGGGTAATGAGGAGTCTTTTAGTGTTTGAAACCTTTCCAAAATACCTCTGTAAAATGACAATTAATTGCTTGTATCTCGGAGTAATAAATTATTATGGTTGACATTTTATTAAGTAACGAATAGTTGAAATTATGTAGACGCCTATTTTTAATTGAACGGTCACGTCCGACTAAGTCTGACATCTGTTGTGTCACGTTTATGAATATATTCTTGGAGTTGTGCCAAATATCTAGTACTCTTCACCACGGTCAAGTTTCGCGGCTTCCGAGACCACTAAAATATTCTCCGGCTCAAGAAGTTGACGTGGTGCCAAAAGGATGTTTACGAATGCGTAGTATTTCTTGAATAATGCAACTGTTTCTCGGAAACTGTTCAGCCTAGTCCAGTTGGCTTTGAATGACCCAGTAACCACTTGATGGATAAGTTATTATAGTTTCCTCTCCGATGAAACATCGTTATGAAATAAATGTAAACAATGGTGGCTTCTTTTCATCAAATCTTTTCCTGTTAAAATAAAATAGCTTCATTATACTGGCAGTTTCTTGTCTTATCTTTTTAAGCGATGTTGCCAGGAATTTAATACGATAAAACTTAATATATAACTTGGTCCCTAAGGATAGATGAAACTTATCTTGATCGTTGCAAGTTTGAGTTATGAACTCCACTAGATGTAAAATTATATGTTACGTTATGTGGCAAATAGTTATGTCAATAGGAGAAGTGGATACGTCGATATTGGAATACGTAGATACAAGCAATTAATTAAATGTTACAGCGTTTTCTTTTTATAGATTTTAAGCACTAAAAGACCACTGTTTAGCAAGACTGTTCGACCCATTAAGATACATGAAACGAGTGTTTGAGTTGAATGTTACTAGATACAAAATAATATGTTACGTTATGTGTCAAAGAGAGAAAATTGTAAAATCAGTGTCTTGTTCTTTGTTCATAGCTCCTCATAACCTTAGACATAAAGGGTATTTCAATAGGGACGCTCAAAATATGTTACTTTGTCCTGCTGAGTAGATTATTCATTGTTTAGTGGCCAAATTTGAGTCAACCATTTTGGTAAATAATCCCATAATAAGCACATCACAAGGTATCGGAAAATCATTTATTTTCAACCAGTACGATAGTCGAATCAAATAACTGTAATCAAACATCTAGAAATCTCGATTGATTGCATTTATTTTTACTGGTATAAATACAGTTTTTTTGTGATCTTTCCAAATATAACTGTGTTCAGATCAGTGCCGGTTTCGCTCATTGCGAACATTTTCATGTTTAATATATTCAGAATAAGTGTGAGGCCTCAGTGAAGCTCAAGGCACTGCTAATAGCGTAGTGTAGACTAATGAAATACTCGTTACGCTACGCCAGGAGCAGCGCCGTACTCTCGCACTGAGGCTTCACACTACTGCCTTTCCGACGAGAAGTGACAGTTTACGCTTTTAAAGCGACAGGTACGAAGTTTGAATTGCCAATAACTCTCGTTTTAAAAATGATGCAGAGATTGAAAAATACATTAAATACAAAAATAGTTTAATCTTCTTGCCATGGGATTGTAATCGAAAAATGTACACAAAATTTTTATCGCTTACTGTTGAGTGTATTAGCTGTTTTGTTGGATTATGCAAAACTATTAAACACATTTGTACGAAAGTTAAAATTATTTAAAATTTCATTAATTTGTAAAGGGTATTTCAATAGGGACGCTCAAAATATGTTACTTTGTCCTGCAAATTTGAGTCAACCAGTTTGGTAAATAATCGGCCAACACCTACCTGTACGTCATCAAAATACAATAGCTGGTGAAAACATTGCTGCTGTGTGTGAAAGTGTACAAGAAAACCCAAGGCAGCTTATTTCTCGTTGTTCACAAGAACTTGGCTTTTCTGCGACTTCAACTTGGCGAATTTTGAATCGGGCCTTATGTCTGCACCCGTATAAAATCCAACTAACCAAGGAACTTTAGGTAAACGACCGCAGACAACGCCTGATTGGGTTCTGGAGCAGTTGGAAGTTTACCCAAATTTGTCAAAAAAGTCAACTTTAGCGACGTGGCCCATTTTATAATGAATTGGCATTGGCAGACATTTGATGCTATATTCCATATTTAATGCCGTAAAATATACTTACAAATGAAATTAAAATTTAGTCGAAATCTCACAAACAACTTGTTTTATTTACATTTCAAAACTAAGCGTCCTTATAAAAAGACCCTTTATAAGAATAAATTGCTAGTTCATATTGAACAAATAAATCAGAAAGCCAAATCGCCTTTGAAGATAATGAATATGATAATGATAATACGTCTGATAAAAAAATTAGTAAAATTAATTACTGCTCAAACCTGATTATGGCTGAACTGAAAAGTAGATTAAAATAATTAGGTACTCTCGATAAATGAGGCGGTAACTTTGTGGTAGTTCATTTAAATATACATTTTTTAAAAAACTTTGATTATTCCACGTATTGACACTCGCCACTGCTTACATTAATTATAATGACAAGTTTAACCCATTCCTGATTGATTGCATCTCATTAGTTAATATTTTGTAATTGCTAGACTCATTAATATGTAGTATAATTATTTGTTGGCTTTGCTTTGATCCTATAATCCACTCCTTGCTTTCCGTAAAAAGAAAAAATCCCAAACTACATTTTGCTTTAGTACTTAATCAAACTTTGCGATAGTAAGTCCGAAGATGCCTCTGTAAGAGGCGAAACATGTGAAACAATTCGTGGAATAATTAAAGTTATTTTTAATTTTATAATATTAATAATTAGGTTTATCTGTTTATAAGGAGCAGAACTATTCGCCGGATTTCTTTTGCAATGCCGTGTATAATTTTATAGAGTTATGTGTAGTTAAAACGCAAAAGCAATACATACACAAGGAAGTTTATTAATATTCGCCCACAATCGAATATTGGCGAGCAAGTTGTAATAAAATTCTCGGCTCCACCGTACGTTGGTTTTAAAAGAATTTTAACGACAGCGGTTTCTCGTAGCGATTAGCATTTATTCAGTGAACGGGATCTCTTATGTCACGAGCCAGTAATAGTGATGCTATCACCCATATCCAGGGATACTTGCAATTTAACTAGGGAAGTTTCTGCTTTTGCAAGCAAGGACACGTCAAGTGGGGTACGAAAATGTTGCAACGCACTGTGGACGTTGCCATGATCTATGAGTCTATTTGTAAACTTACAATTTACTTACAAGGGTTTCAGACACGGAAATTTTAACTCTTCGCTTATTTTTTTAAGTTGGGTAATTCCTATATATTTTCAAGCGGTTTTTTTTTATCAAATTTATGAACAATATTTACAAGTACGCCTAACCGTTATATCAATCTTGGCAACTGTCATTTAACTTACAAGACTTGTCTGCCGGTTTGGTTGATAAAATATACCCCATTTCTTTCATGCGCATGATGTGAGAAAAGATGGTCCTCCGCCTGTAGATACTTGACGTAATATATATCAGTGGAGATTGATCATCACTCGCCTTTCAATTTTAAGAAGAAGATCTTCAAATTTTTTGCAGTTTATAAAACCTGTCGAAATTGTCGTGGAACATCGATTCAAGCTCAGTGGAACACTAGTGTTCCACTGGACATAATTTGGTAAAATCCTGACATAGACTAGTTACATACTGACCACGCTACTGGTGCACTCGAAAGAGTTGATCTGTGAGAATGTCCTGAATAACGTCCAAAAATAAAGATTGCCAGAGTTAGAACATTTTTAATTCCCTTATTTGGTATATATGCGTTGGCTTGATGCGGTTTGTGAATTCTTATGTCAGAGGGGAGAAAATGTATTTAGTATTAACGGCTGCCGCACACTCGAGTGAATTGTTAAAGAAGTCAGGTGTAGTTACTATAGAATGTAACGTTGAACAAAGAATCAAAACAACATACTTATTGTACAAAAATATGTGAAATCCATTTTATGAAAGTATATGTATATCACAATGGAAATAACGGCACTCGAAACAATAACGCTAATTATCAGATGAATATTATATTCTATTACTGTATTAATTTTTTTATCTCATATACTTTAAAAATTTTCGATGTATTGATGAAACGAAAACTAATGGCATATCGAGCAGTACAAAACAAATGATTCGTAATAATCATGCATGTATTTTGTTAGTAATATGATTTGAACAAAAGAGTAACAAAAAACAATTTCCAACCACGCATCATTTACAGGAATACCAATGTAAATAAATACGAACAGCATATGTTTTCAATATGGCGAAATTCGCAACACTAAGTATTTTCGTAACAAGCCGGATATTGTAACTTTAATTAAGCAGAAACAGCTTTTATTTCACAGTCATAATATTTCTTCAGCATCTTTTCGTAAATGAATACTTTGGCACAATCAAAAGGTCTTTCAACTTGTTAACCCCGCATTTTCATGTGCATGTTATGAAACAGAATAAATTCAGTGTAATAAGGTTCACTTGAAATCATTGGTTGTTTATTTGCATAAATTTGCCTTAAATTATGTATGAACAAGCGTAGGTTATGAATTTTATCATATTTCACTAATACTTCAACATATTCCGTTACATGGAAAATGAATATTTATTTAATGTTATCATGTAACCATCTAATCTCAATACCACTAATAACAATATGGAATCAAATTTGTACAGTGTATATTTCAGATTATTTTCCGTATCCACCGAAAATATGAAATTGCCAGAAACGTGAAAAGTGTAATAGTGGTTTATTAATAAAAAACACAATCAAAGGTAGGAACAGTAAAGGTAGGAAGTGCTGAGATAGTAAATATAGGAAATTTTACGACATGAAAACGCAGTTCCAACTTATTATTATTTGGGATTCAAATATATTTGTTAAAAAAACAATATGCAATTTGCGTAATTATTTTTCGTTGAACATTTCCATTACACACTTTATCATATTTGGTTCATAAAAATATATAAGAGGCATCATCAGACTTACTATCGCAAAGATTGCTTAAGTAAATAATATGTTTTTAATAAATATATATGTGAAAAATGTAGATAAGACCGATAAAATAAATAGAGTATACTAAAATGACGAAAATTCATTTCATTTCATATTTAGTTTAAATGATTTATTCCATTTATCCTAACACTATATCGTAATAAACCAAAAATGAGCTAAATACGAATATGTACATTTGTGATTTACATATATTCTCCAGTACGTAAATACCTCTTCACTTTATCATTTTGGTATATAATATATAAATATATTTATGTAAAAAACCAGTATAGATTTGAAGATTTAAATACGTCTTCTAAAACATTCGCGGAAAGATATCCACTTTTTCCTTCTGATCACAAACATAATTAGTATGAAAACCTCTTCCAGCTTCATCTTGTTATTCCTCGTTCATAAACCTTTGTTCAGTTAACCGAATCCGCGGTTGGTTTTGCGGTTTCGGTGTCAGGTCGAAAAACTACATCGATAGGTTTTCGGTGAAAAGTATTTGCTTCATTTACTGAAATGTATGTTTTAAATTGTAAAACCGAAATTAAAATACTCCTGCCACTAGTTTTGACACACATAGTTTGTTTAAAGTGTTAACTGTCGATTCTTGGAAGAAATTTATTATATTTAATTAAATAAAATATATGTATTATCAGTTTTGAATTTAAACAATCTTTAGTCAGAGGATACATATGAGGCATATAAAATATAGCGTGAAGAATAAAGCATTATTAGTTGACACTGTCTGCGATGAGCAAAACCGGTACTGATCTTATATACACAACACATATCGTCTTTCCATTGCGAAATTCGATATCTGCATAAATGCGTTTTCGACTTCTTTGCATTAATAACATTGCAAAAATGGCACTAACGCCTATCATCGTTATCATTATAACAACCTAAATACATTCACTAACACCCAACAAGTAGAAAGAACGCGGGGATCGGGGTATTGGGACAACAATAGGCGCAGGGAAACACATATGATTTTATTGCAAACATATTTATGTAGACGATAAGCTTGGACAGCCGGGATGCGTCTATTGGAATTTTTGAAGATATTACCGAATTTTATGGAGTGTCAGAATCTCGATGTTTGAGAAGCGTTGGCTACCGAGGGTGGTGCACAGAGAACAAACACCGGGAAACAATTAAAAGATACACGTATACACACATACATGTGTTTTGTGATTTATGTAGCATTTCATAAGGATGGTTAGGGTTTAGCCTTTATCTTGTCTTGTGCTGCCTGGCGTAGAACAGCTAAGTACCCAATTTTTCAATGGAAACGACGATATGTGTAAGAAGTAAAAGTAATTGTGTTTGATTTACTTCAAAATATCTCTAAATTTAAGAGCAGCATGTTATACTTTTTGTCGTTAGTCTAAAATAAAGGAAATCATGCTACGGAAGCAAGTACTATTATATTATACTAAGCGTTGCAATGCCACTCAAAGAAAGAAAGTGTTTGTGTTTATTGAAGTGTTTTCGGATGCACAATATTTTCGATTTAATTTCACTATCGATGACATTTTCCGTTTGACATTTGCTGTTTGTCGATGGTACGACACTTGCTCCACCTACTGTAGGTTAATTGCACTATGGATATAACCTTTTCGCAAGTGCAACAATAAGATATCAAAATGAAAGGTATGTCAGCGCATAAAATATGAAAAAACATTGATTTTTATATAAAAGACCTACTGTTAGTTAATTTTACTATGCCAAAAACATTCGCAAAAGTACAAGAAAAAAGTTTCTCAAAGTTTCATTGCGATCGAATGAACGGTATGGCAGCGTATAGGGTGCGAACAAACAAACAAATATTGATTTATATATTAGATATTGAGCAACCCAAATGTTTAAAAGAGTTCATCTTAATACTTTGATATTTTATATGACCTACGTTATTAACATTGCCGTTCTTTGTTCGGACAAAAGAACCGCACAATTTTATATGAAGGTGATAAACAGACCGTTATCGAGTAGGTGTTTCTTCAAAAGGTGACTCAAAGAGTGATTGAAATTTTAATATATCGACTGTGGTTTATTTATGGGTGATTTTATTACATCAGCTTACCTATAATACATATTGGCAAACTGTAACAGGTGACGGCTAATACTATTTCAATGTAAGACTAGAATACGGGACATGTCGAGGCTTGCATAATCTTTGATATTTTTTTTTGCTATAAAAACCAATGCTCTTGTCGCGGTCCGAAACAATCTTATAGTCACCGGTTACTTTATCAAACAAATAAGCGACGTTCGGTTACTTGTTTGATTGTTAGTGACTGGAAAATTAAAATAAATACAGCATTTTTAACCATGTCCGCTCGTAATATGGAGTAAATGGATTCTTCACAGAGTTTATCTCAGTATATGTTTTTCTAAAAGAGCTGCATGTTACTCTGTTTGCTCATCCTCTCTTTTTGAAGAGGGTAGGGACTGGAAGGATACGAGGACTAAGACAGGACTAATCGATCTCGCTACGCGCCGCTTTTTGGAATCAGGAGAGCGGGAAGGATTTTTAAACAATACAAACTGTCTGTTGTTCACTGTCAATACTTGGTAGTATGTCAATACAATAAAAATAATAGCACATTTGTAGTTCTTATTCTACACTGAATTTATTGTGATCAGGACCAGTTTCACTCATTTCGAGCATTATCAACTGATAATTCTCTCCTTCGAGCAGAATCTTGAATCGACTGAAAGAGCTGCACTCACAGGGGCTCGGACACGTGAGGTCCGTCAAGAAAGCAACGCTGGCTGTACCAATAATATTCATTTGGCTACACTCTTTCTAGCGTGTCCTGAAGAAGATTTGAAAAGTTAGCCATCTTCACGATATCCTGGCAACAGCTATGCTATACATCAAAGACTATCTGGACATTGCCAATATTATTCGAGAGAAGAATAATATTGATATGAAAAAAATGGTGGGTACCGATGGAAATATTTCTATGACCGGATCTGAATATGTAAGGTTAAAATACAACTTTACAAGACATACATTGAGTAAACTATTGAATATTTTTGATACATTTCTATTTATGTGATTTAGTTTGTGTTGTCCCTGTCCGCTTTGTCCTAAATTAATTTTCACATACATCTGTTACTACTAAATAAAATAGAAAAAATTAACTAATATTTTGACAAAATTATATTATTTGGTATATTGCAGCCCGCGTAACGTAGCGAGAATTTATATGTGGCCCGAAGTAATAAAATGTTGTGCACGGGTGATCTAAATTGATCTATGTGTAAAATAAGATTCACATATTTTTTATTTTAGTCACATTTTTTAAGGAGCAAAATCGTACGAAACATTCATAAAAAACATTCATCTGGATGACTGCCAAAATTTGTTAACGACCAGAAAAAATATTGAGAAATCATATTTTTTTGGGTTCACATCGCACCTCGTCCGAGCACCTGGTTTAGTTTTTTACTATCATTATTTATCAATTATCAAATGAATAAAACATTATAACTGACGCCAGCACGTTTTGCATTTGAACAATATAGTCAATTCATGAAATAGAAAATAGATCTAACTGGATTAAGAAAAATAAACAAAATAATTTCAGTATCTACATTCTACATTATCATTCAAATATGACAAAATAAATTTAAAATGTTATATACCCACCTCTCTGGGCTAACAATGATCAGCCGACCAGTCCTTCTTACTGAACGAAATTAAATATAAAATCCTACATAGAGCTATTTGCAATAAACGAATTAAAAATATTCAGGCTAGCTTACAAGCAACATTTTTACTCCTTACCTTTCAACAAAAGTATTATATATTATGTTAAGACCTAGTGTTCCAGTATTTAAAAGTATCCAAAGTTCTTCAATTCTTATATATTTATGCGAAATTCATTGTCAAATCTTAATACTAAATGTCGTAGAGCATCTACGCCTCTACGCTGGTATCTACTACAGTATGTCATCAGCGTTTGGAATAATAACTTTGTACAATTCAATCACTACTCAGTCTGGAATATTTTATATGTGTTGAAGAAATATTTCATAACGTCCGTGTAACTTAAATTTAGTAAACTGGCAGCATTTCTTTTTTATTTCAAAATAATACTATTTTCAGAGACAATATTGGATTTCTGTAGAAGGTTATTGCAATGTTTTTGATATCGAAATGCGCAGTAAAATAAAAATTACTCGCATTATAATTTTCCAGTGTGAAAATATTTCAGTAATAAATAGATTTGAAAATGTGCCAGGACGACTCAGTTTTAAAAGTGGCCGCTAGAGCTCTGAAACATTCACAGCTGTCAATAACAATTTCTATTTCCATCAATATTCTCATCATCTTTCGCTTGGCAACGAGTTCAACTTCATTAATAAGGAGTCATTTTTACGATTCTCATTTTCCATGCATCATTCTAGGACACAAGTGTCGCTCGAGGATCTGCTCTAACACTATCAACATATCAAAGCTTCCCCCTCTTTTTCATACGGTCACAATTGATTGGAATGGGGTCACAATCTTTTGTACACTGTTCGTGATAGCCAAATGGTGCACGAAATACCTAGTTATAAAGTGTGGACAATAACCTACATATGTAAGACAAGCAACAGATTTATTAAATGCTTATTCACTTGCTTAATTTATTAAACAGTACTGACAAATGAGCAACGGTTGAATGAACTATTTCAGATTGGTTTGACGAGATCGACAAATCAATTGTTTATACACCTTCTATATTATGAGACGCGTGGTTTTTTTCTTATATTGGTGTCTTAATTTGAGGGGCATAAAAATGTCGGCAGTACCTTACAATTACTGTAAAACCATTAAGACGATAATTTATACGAAGACGTAGGCATTTATAAAATGATAATATAACATTGAATTGTAACAAGTTGAAGATCCTTGAAATTGAAATTCCTTCTGCAATTATTTGACAAAGATTTCATGTTTTATTATTGCTGTTTAAAAATAAGTCTTATAAAATACGGTAATACTTCAAAGCATATCAATTGCATAATCTGCTGCTGAAGGTTGTTTTAGTGATTGATTCATTTATGTGTAGCAAATATAAACAAACTGAGAAACAAATAAGGAGTAACTTAATATCAATTTAATCAAAACGGATATTTGATGAACTTATCTTTATTTTGTAAATAACTCAGATTCTTTTCTGCATGAAATGCGTTGTACTTCTACCATACAATGATGTCCAGTCTTCAAAATTCCTCTATCAACTGTTGATGTCTTATTTCAAAGTCTGCCTATATGGTCTAGTGATAAGATGAGTCTGGGTTTATGTCCTAGCAAAGTTCATCATCAGATTAAGCTTTTTTCAATCTGATACATGGGTATTTGAAATATCTTTATCATCGAGTTGATTTCACGTGATTATAAAATTTCAAAATATTTTGCTCCTTGACTTTTAATGCCGAATATTATTATGTATTTAATCTTGTGGCTTCGCTTTCAAGTTTTTTAAGCGGTTATCATTTATTCATAAGATTTTTTGGAAAAATAAACAATATTATCTGTTAAATTTCCCAATTTTTTCTACAGAGCTGAGAGAATGTTGATTTTTAAAAGATGAGTTTTCGTTTTTTTCCGATGGCCTTTCCGTATCTGTTGTTTTTTCATAATATTCATAGTCAATATTTTTTTGTGGATACTTTTTTCATCGTTTTTCTATTGTTAAATATACAGTTTGCTTGACCTCAGTTGCCGAGGTCACGAGCCTGACAAAAGTCAAGTAAAAACAATATGCATCAAATAAATCATTTCCAGAAGTAATTTATCTGGTGATGAAACGAAATAAATGAATTTTATAATTATAAAGTGACGATTTATGTCCAGTTAGATCTTTAATGAGGTTTTTATTTGAGCTAAGAAGCATTGAATGATTTTCTATTTAATTTTTCAATCCATTTACAATGCAAGGGAAGGTAGAGGGACACAGAATAGTAGTCAGCGTTTCTCGTGATGCACGATATATGCGCTGCCATTTTGGAGTGTTTATCTGAATGAAATATTTATTTTTTCAAATTAATTACTAGCAATTTCATCTCTGGATAAGCTTCAATGATGAAACAAATCGAGTATGGAATATATCTATATAATAAGAGGGTTATTCATAATAAGGGTTCCAGGATTACATTATAATATCTCTCATCCACGCTCATTATCTCGCGACGCGTAAACTAATGCATGTTTGATTGTTTTGCATTTTTAGCAATATTTAGCATAATAATTCAATACCCATATGATTTATTGCTGATATGAATTTTAATCTGTGAAGAGTGAATATATTTTTTTTGACAAAGCATGGCGATGTGACAACTGACAACTCTACATTTTCCATCAATTTTTGCACATGTTTCCGATATTCTATTGGCCAAATTACATTGACCGGCTTCGATTGATGTCTATAATATGTAAATGCTTGTTTAACATATTTTTACCAATCAACTCTATGTTATTTTGCTTTATTGACATCTTGGGCCATGGGCTGTATACCTGGTGTTTTAGTTTGGGCTGTTGAATACATTTTACTAGAGGATGTAATCTCTTGAGATGATATAAGTTTGTGGGCCTCGAGAGATGAGAAATCTCAATCGCAACCTTGTAATGTTTAATATACAGCTATATTCAATCATCAGTAATCAAATCCCCATTAGAAACATTAGTTTGTTATTAACTTAATGTTATGTTACTTCCGTGCATTATTTTCTTTATCGTGAGATCTTTTAGCCATCTCACCGGCGGACACGTACGGCTTTTGAATAAAACATTATCCTACGTGCATAGTAACATAAGCAAATAATATGATAATCAATGAAAACGTATTGAGATCTGGATATGGAATAGGTTATTTGCTCAATAGCAGTTTGGCGAGCTAGCCCACTGAACATTTTTTGAAGTAGCTGACCCAAAGTAAATTACTAAAATTCTGTGTACTTAAATTTCAAAAATATTCAAAAACAGAGCCATTTATCACTTTTAAGGTGTTCACTGTCAATACTTGGTGGTCGCTTATAGCGAGCATTATCAACTGATATCTATCCGTTTCATTTACCTAGTTATAGCTTAATAATATTTCTTTATTTTTATACTTTTGTTTCCTTTGTTTGCAAGAATTGATATGGTCTCGTTAAATCTTTTCACAGAATATTTTACGTTTGACTGAGCATTCATCCTGGACTTTCCACGACTCATTTTGGATTAAAATTTATTTATTAAATGCACTTATTTTGGTTTTTACTTTGTTAATGATCATTTATACTTAACTGATTTTTGATGTAATAGCTTGCATTGCTAAGAGGTCTTTAACATTTTAATTATAGTCAATTTTGTTTGTATTTTTCATTAATTTATTTGCACAGTTGTAATACCATTTTTTTCATACCGTGTAATTCTTGCTTATCTTTTGTATAAATATCACTGTTTCGGTGTATTTCTTCTCAGATGATAATGCTCACCATTAGTGAAGCCGGTCCTGATCCAATAAATTTTATGTGGAATAAGTACTAAAAATGTCTTATTATTTTTATTAACAGTGTCATTTAGTCAAGTGTTCTTCAACCGTTTTACATTCGCGGACGGGTGAAAATTGGAAACAAATTTCGCGAATCGGCTTCAACCAGATACACATATTTACATACAGTCAGATCACGACTGACGACGGAGTATGAATAAGCAAAAAATATTTCTTTCTCCAGTTACTGTCAAATATTTTATACACCAGTAACCCCGTGTAATAAATGTGAAAATTTGACGAATCTGTAGCTTTTTTAGATATTTTTTATTAGAAGACATTCGACTCGAGACCGTTTTGACTTGAACGGAACCTTTTGTATATCGATAATTGTGCATGTTCTTGTCAAAAAATAATATATTCGAAAACTAACAATTGAAACATCAAGTCAATGTTACATAGAATGTTGTTTATAATAGTCAAAGCTAATAAAATAAAAATATATTGTTCGTGTGACATATCTTGCTGCTTATTTGTTATCAAACTTTTCGAAACATGAAAGTATTAGCAGACCGGACCGCTGATGGAAGAACACTGATTTAGTCATCGCTTGTTTTCTATTCTGAACACTTACATACATTCCTTGGTTGACTTTTTCAAGGGAGTTATCAAAGTTATTATTGGGAATCTATAAGGACATAGCGTTTGGTGACCATTAATCTATCATTTAAAGAGCAGATATTGTAAAAGGCTAGAATAATAAAAGAATATATTAACCTGTTTCAGATCCGTACTTCAATGTTATTCATATTTTTTTATAACTCGTGCATATGTCAACTGTCAATAATTTATTTCAATTTTTATAAAGTTATGTCATTCAAACTATTCGAGTGTAACAAGTAAATACGACTTGCAAGTAAGTGTCACTTCAAAAAAATAACGATTCAAATTGGTTTCATTTCAGTGAATTGTATTCACGAAATATAGATTGTATAATGATAAAGAAATACTTAACACTATGTAATTAATAATGTAACGTAAGTAGGCGAGGCGAATGCAGTTTATTTCAAAGTGCAACATCAATCAAACGCCCACTCACTGTGCATTCTAAATGACGTATTTTTCATTCACTGATCTTACATATTTCAAATGTAATATGCTTGAACGCCAAATCTGACAACTAGACGTTTGAAACCAAATATTTATTAAAATCCAATAATCTAGAGCAGTGGTTCTCATGTGCGGCCACCAGAGGATTTTGCTGCGGCCACCAGAAGCTTCATAGTTAAAATTGATATTTAGTTAATTTGTCAACAAAGACACTGAAAATTAAATAGTTTGTATGCATTGCATTGTGCATCAACAATTACTAGTAAGAAATAGCTCAACACATACATGATTAGGTCTTTTTGTCAAAAAAGGCTCATCACAAATATTTGGTGCGGCCACCAGACGAATTTTACGTGAGAACCACTGATCTAGAGTGACTAGAATTATGACCAAATCATAAAATAAACTCTGAAAAAATTCACGTTAAGCATGTTACAAATATTGTCGTCGTTACCAGAATATGACCAACAGTAAAAAGTCCAAGAGAGTAAAAACATCAATATCTAGTCAAGGCATGTCTAAACCTTGGCCCGATTGAAGGTGGTGTGTGGCCCTCTCGAGGTTTTTATTGGGTGACTAAATATGTGACGAATTACAATAAAACACAAAAAGCTAAAAAATAAATTTCCGAAATTAAGGCAATTAGTAATATGCATTATATGAAGCTGCTTTCGGTACCACATATCGACGCGAGCCATTTTTTTCAAAGTTAAAAATCTTACAATCGATGAGTCAAAACAGGTTGACTGATGAAAATGTTACTAATCTACTGCGATGCGCAACGTCCAAATTACCGGTCGACTTAACAAAATATCAGTCAGTCGTCAGTTCATTCGTAAACATGAAATATTTAAAAATGCCGAAAAGCGAGAAAAATTCGATTGCGATTCAAATTAATTACCATTCAAATTTAAAATATTGGTATGTGGCCCATCAGGGACATTATTATTTTTTTCACTAACTTCACTTTAAATTGAAATTTTCGATTGGCTTACCGCTAATATACCTATCTATCCCTACTCACTTAAAAAGGTAAGAGATTAAGTAACTGAGTACAAGTAGATTTCGAAGAAAAAATCTGTTGAGAAAAGCTCAATATATTCCATTTAGGGCGTGGAAATGGTTAATTTATTAAAAAATCTTTGTTGATCTATAGGTTGTGTACCTAGGTGTGACACGTGTATCGCCTCTTTGATAATCTGCCAACAAAACTTGTCTTTTAATTTCATCGCATTTTTGGACTAGATGGAAATTTTGTGTTTTCTACGGCAATGTTGTATATGTATAGTATAACGTTCAAATTCACTTTTATTGTGAAATAATCAATGTGCTTATTTTTCAATACCACAACGGTGTCCGCATAAAAATAGTTGAGAGCCAGCGGTATTCAACATTTTCGATTGAAACTTTAACTTAATATAGAGATAAAGGATATACTTCCAAATCTACTTTTTTATATTCATAAGCTTAATTAAGGCTTGTAAACCTTGAAAAACTTTCAGGCTGCCCATAAATATATTTACCTATGTGTGGTGATGGAATGACAGTGCAATATTATATTGTTTAGGAACTTTTTGTGATCCTTTGTTGTAAGTGTCAAATAAAGTATCTAAATAATTATTATTATAGAAAGCTTCGAATCTTTTTATTTAGAGTGTATTTTAATGTGCAAACATCTGCTGCAGTTACTTTATTTGGGCAACCATCTGTTAGATTATGACTTATTTGTGGTGCTAAAAAAGTGAATATTTGTGTAAAAAATACTTTCTAAAACTCATTTGTTGATATTGACCGATTTGATTGTGTAAAATGTACATACCTTTTAAATTCGCTCGCCAGGATATATCCTTTTTTTATCACTTTATCGGTTATTCCGATTTCAAAAACTTCCCTCACAATTCGCAGAGAATGTTCATATATGCACCCTATTTATTTTCCAGGGTTGACAGCGTGAGAAGGCAATAAATCCCCATAGAATTATTCGTTGAATCGCTGAACAAGACGCGTCGTTTTCAAACCGTAGCACAATCGAACACACACACAAAAATAAGGACAGTGGCTACGTTTCGTTCGGTAATTTCATAAAAAACAAAGAATGGCGCACTTTTTCGTTTATAAGCACGCCAAATAATAATTTAAATAAATAAAACTTAAATATAGAGATGAAAACTACGCGTGGACCGCGCGGAGAGGACAATTTGAGACTAGAGTCGGTTCGGCATTTGCGAATACGTACTCGCCGAGATCAAATTTTAGATCACCATCTATATTTACACGGCAAAATACAATTGCGGCCAACAAGTAACGAGACTGAGTTCATGAAAACAATAAAAATAATATTCTATTTAAAAAAAAAATATGACATGTATATTAAAACACAGATAAATTATTCTTTTAATTTATCATATCAATTATTAACCACAATTGTTTATTATACTGCCGTTCCAATAAAAAGGGCAGTAACTCACAAATTTTTCTACAAAAATGGATATCTGCTAAAAGTATAAGAATTTCTTAGCAAAAAAAGTGCAACTCTAGATTTCTTAGCAAAGAGGCAGTCAATGCAACTAATTACTGCTTTTTTACAAATAATCAGTTCATTTTCACATAAACCGCTTTTTATAAAATCTAAAAAACACCTAATGTAATTTTCCTCTTACTGCCTTCTTTCTTGGAGCAACAGTATACCTTCTCATATATGTCTCATTCTGATATGATTAATCTTAAAAATAGTAAAAAAATGTACTTGCTCCACAGTAAATTTATTAAGATCAAGACTGGTTTCGCTCATTTTCAACTTGTGAAAATTCAGTTGAAAATGCTCGCGATGAGAGAAAGCGGCTCTGATCTTAATAAATTAATGGTGAAAATTGTACCAAAAATGTTTTATTATTTTTTAATGTAATGCATTTTCATCAAGTATTGACAGTGAACATATTAAAAGTAATAATAACCTTGCTTAAATATATGTCATCAGTTGATAATTATCGCGATTAGCGTAACCGGTCCTGATCTTTATACATTTGTTTAATTTTATATATTAATTACTATGTACCAGGAAGTGAAATTTAACATAAAGTAATTATTCCCCTCATTATTCCCGACATTAATAAATTCGCCGATGATTAAAGATAAGATGTCATTAAATGATCATTATTTGCTATCTGGTTTATTTCCGTAGGTACCGTAACAGTAAAAGCTTAGCTGAGAGCCTGCAGGATGATATTTTCAATTAAAACATAATTAATTTATTGTAAGTGTTTGTGCTGCTGTTTTTTTACGATTTTAATTTGCATGATTTTATTTAAAATTGAAAATATCCATCACCTGGCAATAATTAAAAAATAGTCGTAACGATTTATCACTTAATAGTTTTCAAATTACTACATTATTATTTTTTTTGTCTGAAATACATCAAATTTCAAAACTACGCCGAGATACTGAATTTGAACATATGTACATATATTATTTTCTTAAAAATTGCATAATTATATATAGTTCTTTTTTTAAATATTGCATTTAAACTCGTCGGTGTTTTTTTTTTTATAAACGGCTAAACTATCCTTAACTTTTAATTGGTATAAAATAATTACCTTTCAAACAAAAAAAAAACTTGGTTTACAAATAAAATATGTAAGTATGTCAGTGTTCACTAAAAATGCATTCAAATTATAATTTACAATGCCACATCACCAAAGATTAACAGAAATAAATTTATTTTATAACATCATCGTAACAGAATTCCATAGCTGTACTGTATATATAATTTATTTCGAACGATCACAGATCACCACTTTAGTTTTAGTTATCATTTTAACTGATTAAAAATAAATCGATTAATAAAAAAAAAAATGACAAATGTTTAGTAACGTCTATAAATCACTTCACTGCCTGAAATTTAGAAAGCAACTGTTTCGGTATGTTATCCAGCTTGCATTTTACGTATAATATTCTCTATTATTGATAAAAACCAGTTTTCGTATTAGTCATCGATATAAAACGTAAATAAAATCAAATGTCAGTTATGATATATGCGATGGCTTCCTTAGCCTTCGTTAAGTCATTACAATTTAATTAATTTTAACAAATAGTGCTAAAAATCCTTTTACCGTAAAAACATTATAACAGTAAAACTTATAAAAAACCTCTTAGGCCAACGAGTGATGGTCCGCTGAAGCTTAAAGTCCTAAATATATTACATCAAGATTTACACATAAATCATCGGCAGACACGCGCAAAAACTATCGCGGCTGCGGAATTAAGAGATTAAAATGCGCAAACATTACTTACAAGATGCGATTTTTTTCATTTCGAACATTTAGTTTCAGTCTTGAAAGACTATTTTCATTTAAGATATAATAAGTCAGTATGAAGAACTCGTAGCTCCAAAAAGTGCATTATACAAGGGGAGCTTAAAATGAGATTTCTTTATTCTGAGTTTTCTATAATAACATATTAATATTCACAACATTTTCGTAGGTAATTAATAGTATTCGATTACTTTTTATGTGTCGAAAATAATTATCGAAAAACGTCGCTTTAGAATTTTAGATCAATCATAAAAATCAACTAGTATTTTTTAGTTAGTTTTAAGATAAAATTTTTCCTTTGTATTCTAGTCCGACGATGTATGATTTATACCAACTTTTTTATATTATTCAAGATGCATATTAATTAAAGATTGCGTTTGTAAATATTATTGCCAGTAAAATAATCTGTGGTAATTGACCGATGAAATAAAAATAGTAATAATTATTTTTTTAAATTGAGACCCTTCGATTCCTTCGTATATATCTGCAGTGAAAAATGATAATTAAAAGTGTGTTTTTGAGTAAATTAACAACTGACTACTACTACAACATTTAAATCTTTATGAAAATTGTTCAAAATTATATTATCGAGGGACAGTCTTTAACTGATGAAAAAACACATTGCCATAATATTTATGTAAAACATTCGTGCATAATATGCATACACCTAATCCTTTTTTGTAGATGTGTTCCGTGGAAAATCGCACAAAAAAGCTTAATATGGGAACATACCATGTACAAGGACAAACATGTCAAGGTCACATTGTAATAAACAGGTGAAACACTGGATTTTGCATGTACAATAAGTGAACAATGCGCTGCTAATAATGTTATTACATATATACATTTATATAGTCACAAAAACATATAAAATAAGTATTACGAAAAAACCGCATAACTTTGAAATCGCACAAAAAGGGGTTTGAGT
This sequence comes from Himalopsyche kuldschensis, assembly GCA_028554975.1. Taxonomy (NCBI): domain Eukaryota; kingdom Metazoa; phylum Arthropoda; class Insecta; order Trichoptera; family Rhyacophilidae; genus Himalopsyche; species Himalopsyche kuldschensis. The sequence continues at coordinate 17,256,344 of JAHFWI010000010.1, read as the reverse complement.
GTATTTTCCTATATTAAATCATTCCAAACAATATTAAAAGATAAAATCAAAACATTTAATCCCGTTAAAAGTACATTTACGAAAAAATGTTTATTATTTTTCGTATCCGGTAACTTCAAAGATCGCAATCGAACGCTGATTTTTGTCAAATTATATTTCAATTTTATTTACTGCAAATTAACGGTCGACTGGCTACCATAAATAGGTACGACGTAACAAAAATAACTTTTAAAAAACTAATCATTTTCAATGATTAGTCATCGGATGATAATTACAAATACACAAACAAAATTGGATATTGTTTCATTGAATATATATTGTTTAATGCTTTTGATTTCTGTCATATGCCAAAAAAGGTAAGTTTTGTCGGTAATTTATCATAACATATTAGTTGAAATGACTTATAGCATACGCATGTACTTTTGTCAGAAATAACAAAATGTGAATCAGTTTTTATAAGCTTTACATTATAAATCCACCAAAAGAATAAAATAAGTTTTCTTTCATTACAATAATATAATAAGTAGTCATATCAACCGTTAGAAGGAATTCAAAACTCGAAGTGCATTCACGGGAAAGTAATGGTGAATAATACAAAATGGTCTTGAAAAAAAAGTCATTTTTGATGGATATAAAATTCAATTTATAATCTTATATTGTTCTTTCATCATCCGTGAAAAGTTCTTTCGAAAAAGGTGATTGATATTTATCATATTGGGCCGCATGAAATGTCATTTACAGCCGCAGGTGGTACACCATTGTGTTTTAGGTATGATCATTGATATATATATATACAATCAAACTCTCTCAAATATACTTTTCTGCTACTTTTCAAAATAGCACGGACATGTGTTTTACTTTTATAAATTTGTAAACCAGCTTTTTTTTCTTCCAATGTTTTAATCTTTTTTCACATAGCAAAAGCAATTAATTTTTGATTTTTGTAATGTATAAGATATATTTAAATAAATATAATATAGTACAAAATTCATATAACACTAAATCAAAAAAACAAGCCTTTTCCCGCCAAACATTCCATTTTGAACAACTATCCTAAATTCACTAAGGCACTAATAAGTTTGTCTAAAAAATATTTTTTTTGACTAAACGTTGAAAGCCTTTACTTTTCTTACGTATACTTTTTAACTGTATGTCGGGTCACGTTTTATGGAAGTTTTCACTGAATAACAAAAAAAAATATACGAAACTAAGTCTCGTTTTTCAATTGTCAGATCATAAGGCGCCCGACACACATTGACAGATAGATAGGCACTAAACAGAAAACAGAATCCAGTGGGTGGATCAACTCGACAATGCACTGACGTGTCAATTTTGTAATGACTGTACCATATAAATTGTAGGTGCAATTTACAGCCAATACTGTTTTATTAATAATCAATTTTACGAAAATTTAACCCAACTGATAATTTTTTTCGCCTCACTAGCAATGGCGAATTAAGCACTCAGGCGGCCCCAGGCGCAATATATTTTTGAAAGCCCTCTATTTAGAATTATATAAGATGCGTTGCAAAATTTGTTCGAGATTAGACTAATAGCAAATATTTGATTTTGAGTCGTTTCTATAAATTTTTATTTGAACAATGTACGTTATTCCACGCAGTTCACTAGAAACAATTTAGAATGATTACCTAGCTCAACCGAACATCGTACTTCATTATTCATGAGCCATCGGACATTCGATAGTACAACCATTGACAATGATTTATTCGGTGTGACATGATATATAATCATATACTAAGGTTATTTTTGAGGCCTCCAAGATTTGAAGGCCCTAAGTGAGCGAATCTTGCGCTTATGGGGTAATCTGCCACTGCTTACTTGTTAAAATTGTCCTCTTTTAATTGTCGAAATAATAATTAAATACAAATTATAATTTCTAACGACTTCATTTGCATCTTTTATCTCGGGGCATTAAAACTTTTTTCCATCTCTGAAATTAGTTTACGTTAAGAAAATGTTACGAGTCTTTAAGACTCAGTCTTAGTTATAGTGTATAAGCAAATACATGGCCAAGTTTGGTCCAATGAAAATATTATTTTAGCAGCGTCGAACTGTGAAATTCTGGCGGAATTCAGAATTTGATGCAATCTTTATACACATACGAGGAGACTAAAATCAGCAACGGACAAGATCATATCGTATATAGTCAAAACTAACGTAAAAATGCGAGCATATACAAAAAATCATTTCAATCCATATATAATGATATCTAATTTTCAAAGACCGTCAAAAGAATAAACGAAATAAATAATTTGAATTGTTTGAATTTTGTACTTTTCCATGAGTTTTGTCGCGACCCGGGTTTCGCCATTCGGCATCTTCAGGAATTTCAAGTGCACGGATGTTCTTGAACTGACGCGTATTAAGCAGTTTGTATCGTTTATATACAAAAATAGAAGTAGATCACTAAGTTAAATTGCTATTAAAATGTAAATTAGCGAAAATTTTATGTAAAAATGTTTCAATGATATTGATTGAGTAGGCATTTACTTGGTAGAACTCCATTACAATACGGTAGGAAAATAACAATGTATTTTAGTTCTACTAAAATTATTTTATATATTTAATGTAGAACTAGAATACATTGTTAGTTTCCTACCGTATTAAGTTTCAATGAATTTAGTGGGGTTGTTATAACTATAGGGATTTTGGGAAATACTAATGGCCAGATAATAACATACTAATATCTAAAATAAATCTAGGGTTTTATCCTCTCAAAAAGAGTTTTTTTATTGCATTTTGCTTCAATTTATTTGCTTAGATGTAATACCAATTGTTTGACATACCTTGTAATTCTTACATAGCCTTTGTATTAATATCTCTGTTTCATTGTATTTCTTATCAGTTGACAATGCTCGCCATGAGCGGAACCGGTCCTAATCCATTAAATTTCACTTATATTTTTGTATATACTGTTTACTGCGCGTCAGTTCAAGTACATCTGTGGGCTTGATATGCCTGAAGATGCCGAAAGGCGAAACCCGGGCCCTAAGCGACAAAACTCATGGAAAAGTACAAAATTCAAACATTTCAAATGTCTTTACCTTTTTTATATATATTTGACAAATGCATGGCGCATTGGCGTCTGCTGTTATGCCATGTTTTGTACTTTAATCCCACCAAAGCCCTGCTTTTCATCAACTTATATTTTAATATGTACGCCCCGCCCTGTCTCTCTGTCTTCCAAGTATTATATACGCCTATCAGATTCATGATTATACTATCTATATTTATTTATGTATTAGAATACATTCGGGCGAAATCATTAATATGATCAATATGCTTGCTTCGATGAATCTAGGTGAAGTCTAATGGCGTTAATACTATGACGGTGCATGTTGGCGCTTGGGGTCCTCAGGTGGTTTTCCAAAAATAAATACATATATCACGGGTTCCCAACCCATGTGTCACGACGTGTTTTATGTGGGGTCCCCAACTTATACAGTCAACTAAAAAAATGTTCACTTTAATGCATTTTTGTTTTTTTTTTATTACCTTACGAAAAATACCCTTTTCAATTTGGTTTTTGGGTCGCGGGTCAAATGGCTTTCATAAAAAGGGGTCGCCATCCAAAAAAGGTTGGGAACCAATGACATATATTATATTTTTAAAAAATTGTACTTATTCATTATTATTGAGAAACTATCTTCATATAAGTCCCCTGTGGTCTAGTGGCAAGAGCTTTGTACTAGCAATCGGGGGGCCCGGGTTCGATCCCCAGCAAGGTCAGATTTTTTCAATTGAAAAAAAAACACCTTGGGCTGGGTGTATGTTATTTATCGTTGATTTTGTGCACAACTGATACATTATTTACCATCGAGTTAATCTCGTATGACTTTCACAACTTATAGAATATTTGGCGCATTGGCGTAAGCTGTAATGCCAAATATTTTTTTAAATTAAAAAAAAAAAAAAAAAATATCCGTGTTACCAATTGTTTTTAACGCCCTTAGTCTTGTCTAAACTAAGTTTTATATAAATATCCCTGTGTTAGCGTATATTCTTATCGGTTGAAAATTCTCGCGATGAGCGAAACCAATTCTGATCTTAATTGTAGAATAAGTATGGACATTAGATATTTTATTATAACTATAAATATTAACTAATTGGCCCATAGTATCTTTTGCGTGCGGGTAAATTTTTTCTTGCCACGCCACTGGTGAAGTCATCCGGTATTATTGTCTCTTAGTCATGAAATAATAATAGGCCATGTACCTTTAAATTTAATTCAATTTATCAATCAAATAAAACTTTTTACTCGAATATCGTATTATATTATACGAACACATATTCATCAATTACACAATTGCTCGTGAAAAAATAAACACAATTATTCTCATTAATATAATCTTCGGTCTCTGTACTCGAACAGCGAGAGCTTTGCCTTAGCGATCAGGTGGTTCTGGGTTCAAGCCCCGGCAAGGTAAGATTTTTTCCTGGGCTGCGGATTCGGGGTTTTTAGGCCAGAGTCGGAGTCGTCGTGGCGTTTTGGCCGAAGTCGTACTCGGTGTCGGAAATTTTGAAAAGGTCAAACTTTTTAATTTTGCATATAATATGTCAAATTTGGCTATAGGCCGGATTTTTTGACTAATGTATAATTGAATACACACACATAGGAAAGGTAGGAAAAATACATGACGAAATTAATCGTTTTTTATTCGGAGTCGTGTTTTTGGTAAATGCTCGAGTCGAAGTCGGAGTCATAATTTTATTTTGACTCCACATCCCTGTTTTTTTCAATTGAAAAAGAAATTTTGGACATGGGTGTATGTCATTTTTCTTTGATTTGTTCTCGACTGATTCATACAATTTATCTCGTGTCACTTTCATATTAGCTGTAATTCCAAATATTTTTTTCCTCTTTTCAAAAACAAACAAATTTCATTAACAACAACCGATTTTTTTGTCTCACGATTATTTTTCATGTACCTTATCTAGTTACTAGATGATAGACAGCGATTTGCGGTTTTTATGATATCATTTTTTAGGTTATGTAATAACTGTGCCATACATTGAAAAGACAAACATTATCATGGTTACAAAAATACTTCACTATGTACATAAGTAAAACAAAGAGTTGTGTATTACAAACTATAACATGTTGAATAAATATAGAAATCACGAGTTATTGTATTATTTGTACGATATATTGATATCACATTGATTAAATTATGATGTATTAATTTATGGTCAACATCAGTGATGCACACCTTATGCGGTCTGAAGTAATATTTCATGCGGCCTAATATGAAAAATATCAATCACCTTTTTTCATCAGAACTTTCCACGGACGATGTAAGAACATATATTTGTGTGAACAAGTTGGTTGTCCCACCACCCTTCCGTTATGTGTGTGCATCCGTTTTTCACAGCCGCCTTCCATAACGCTATACGATCAAGAAATGAAACGAATTTACTCCTCACTTACTTGGCCCGATACATAGCTGCACGGGACTGATCTTTTAACCATGCACTAAAGTGCTTGAAGAGAAGAAAAATAGAAAGGAAAACAAAAAAAAAAAACAATTTTCAATTAAATATGTACTAAAAGTAGCGCTAACCCATGATAAGCTAAATATTGATAAGCTGGCCCTTCTGCCAAAAAGGTTGTGCATCACTCGTGTACATCATACCAATTTTAGATTTTTATTGAACGAAAAATATTTTACACAAATCTCGCCTTGCAAATTAAATATTCTCGCGTATTTTTAGTTTTGAGAAGCGAAAATTACTCATTTGCCACAAATCGCACTCTATTATTTTTGTGGAAGGTAGTGGAAGATTTTGTTCGATCGATCAACCTGTATTTTTATCTTCAAAATATAATCTACACTTGTTATTATTATATTTTGTAATTCTTTGTTGCTGATATGTTATTAATACATATTAGACATAATGGCGATAAAAATGATAATAATATTTATGTATGTTTGACATTCATGATAAAAAATTGGGAGTCGTGCACTTCGCATTGGATTAAGTCCCATGTCAATAATCAAATAGCTTTTGGGAAAAAATATTTTTAAGCGGAGGTGTAAAGTATTGGTACATGAAATAATAATCACATGAAAAATATTAGCCCACTTATTGCGTCACTGAATTTATTTTTCCGTCAAGAATTGGATGTTACCATCTAAAAATTGCCAATTTCAACATGTTAATTTAATTGCTATTAATTTATCAGAACAGTCAACAAAATCGTCATCGTGTTTAGTTTATTTTTTGCTAAAGAAGCGGGTTTTTTTGTAAACTGATGCATTGCAATGAACAATACAAGTGTCGGTGTGCTCTATGAAATATGAATTGAACATCAAAAAAATATTGGGTACTATTCTATGTTCTGTTCTTTTTTTGAAAGTATATTTCGTTTGAAAAAACTAAACACTGCTGAAGTTTGACAGCTAAAACAGGATAAAATCAACAACGAAATATCGGCAATACAATAATTTTAGAAATGTGAATCTTGACTATTTTTAATTTAGGAGCTCATTTTATTTATCAAAATAGAAACGTTCAAAATATTACTTTTATCATTTTAACTTTCGTGCAATTCCAATCAAATTTATTATCTGTATAAAAATTAATATTAAGTATTTTATGGGACACATTGCAGTGACGATTCGACAGGTAGGCGCGCGACATGCGTACAAGTATTTAGTAGCCTACTCAACGAATGGCAGATGATACCAATGAGCATACCAATGAGTCATCTTAATAACATGCTCTCCACGTTCCTCCTTACATACACTTTCACGGAATAAAAGTTGAACGATTGGTAACAACCAATTCTCGTGTATGTGCTTGCTTATTCAACAAAATATATTTATGCTCATAGCGGAGAGAACTTATTTAAAAAAATATCTTGTCTTGGAAACAGCCCTTATAGCAAAAAATAATACACTGAATAATAATAATATATGGACAAGTATACGCCATATTTTTACACGTGCTTTAAATATAAATGATATTCTACTATTAAAAATTAATATTAATTAATGCATAATAGTCAACATGGTCATTTTGTAATATTCTGTGTAATCAGACAAAGTACCAAACATAGCTAAGACTGACTCTGATAAGTGCTGGGTAGGTACATTTCCTAGAAAATACTCTTTATAGTCATCGATTTCATATTACTCACTGGAAATAAAATTTATTTACACTACAGTCGAGACACGAAACATTTCGGATGTCGCCAGTTCACCCAGTGCCAGTGCCCAGTAAAGCGTCGTGTTTGTGATTTAACTCAGCATTTATTAATTTTCAGCGCTAGATATTCATTTTTATGATAAATATTGCGCATATACCTAATTTTGCCATTTCGTTGCCGCACGTGTTCATTATATCGCAGCTTCAAACCAATTATTGAGATTAGCTATTGCCATCTATTCAAAGTGCATACTACTTCAATAGAATTGTGATTTAGTAGGAAACTGCATCGATGGGATCACGACAAACTCCAATCATTTAGCTGTCAGTCGACTGTCCAGATTTGGGGCCACTCCTTATTGATAAACACCATAGTGTTAAGTGTTTTTATATTATCGTTCACGTGTTGGACGTCCAGTGTTTTGTTTATTTAAAAATAGTTATGACAGTGTGGTGAGAAAAATAACTCCACCGAAAATGAGTTTAAACGGAATAACTAACAGCTTTTCCAAGCTGTTCACAAGACGACCCACTAAACATGAGCGAGCGACTGAAATCGGACTGCCGACCAACGTCCAGCAGCATATACATGTCAGCCGCAATACGGTGACAGGAAACCTGGAAGGTCTGCCGTCATCATGGATACGGCTTATGAATACGCAGATAACACAGGCCGAGCAAAATGAAAACCCCAATGCGGCGTATCAAGCCGTTAAATTTTATAATTACTCCATTAAGAAAAAAGAACCAATACCATTTAAAGCCCTAGTAACCGAGGAAGCTATTACCGAAGAGTCGATAGAGATTGACAAACTCCTTGATAAAAAAAATGCCCACCAAAGTCAGGATTCTGATACATCCCTCGGTCAGAGTAGTGAAGAAGAAATTAACCTACAGACATTGAATGACTTAACATCCAGACAGACTATGCCAGCGTTACCTCCAAAGAAAGGAACAGTCAAACCGCCCGTGCACCCAAGAGTAGACAAGTCTGCAGTCGTCGAAGACCTAACAATTATCGGTGTTGAGCCCGAAGAGAGTCCTATCTTGCGAAAGAAAGAGATCTATAATTCTTCTTTGAATGATAATCAGATTTACGAAGAGCTAAGAAAGATATGCAATAAAGATGATCCACATGCAAGATTCGAAAGAATTAAAGATGTCGGTGCTGGAGCATCAGGTATACCATTAGCAATTTATAGTTTTTTTTTCTAATTAATTAATTTTATAAGAATATTAAAATTCTTTGTACAGCAGGCGGCCGTCGACTTTCATATGTAATTGGCTCCTGATAACGTGTATGAATGTTGAATCCAAGAAAAAGTGAATTATTGTACCAAAGTCAAACATACAAAAGTCAAGGACCGCCTGCATCTTAAAATTTAAGTTTTATAAACAGAATTTTGGACATGGACCATTCATTCTTTTTAAATGATTAATTCTCTAGTCCAGCATTTCCCAAATGGGGCTTTTGAGTAAGAAAAAATAAAAACATCTACGTCAATCCTGGATTAAAGAAGGATTGCTTCTATGCCAAAGTCTACAACTGGCAGGAGTATCTTTTGCTGTATCAATGTTTTTATGATTTATCACGGTAGAATGAAAGACTCATGCTTTGTTTATGAACATAAAGATACCAAAGTAACTTTATGAAAAGCGGCAAGGGGTTTGACACAAATGAAAACTAAATTAATACTGGTTGTGTATTTAAATGTGAAACCTTATCATTCTTGCCTCCGACAGGCTGTTGCATTTATTTCATGGATAAGAAATACGACAAATCGGTCACTTAATTTACCATGGAAAAAAAACTTTATAGTGTAGATGTTTGACCTTGAAGGAAGAAATTTGCAATTTAATACTTTCATACATTGATGTTTCAATCTAAAAAATTGTTTCTGTAACCATCGGAATCATGCTTGCAACTTTTTACTGCTTCTCATCATGACATATTTCTTAGTTTACCTCAAATATACCAAAATTAAGTTAATGAACATTTTCTTGACCCCCTGGTGACTTTTGGCCTACTGTAAATTTTAAGTGCTTAATTGGTAAACTAAGTATTTGTATTATGCCATAAGTGAAATAGTTAAGCATGAGTAAAAATATACACAGTCAATTCTGTTTTTTTTATTTCTAGAAAAGGTTTGTGGTTAGTCATTTTCAGAGAGATATTTATCGTAGGTTATTCATCATATGCACTGATAGGGAGATAGTGTGGGTTCAAGAAACCTCAAGATATCTTTATGAATGCAAATATTTATATTAATTATCGATAATCATGATCTCAACCAGAGACGGCTCTTGAAATGGTGCACTGATCTCCCATTTATATGCAAACAATAAGCAATATAAAAATAAATAGGTGTGCGAATTTACTCATTCCAAATTAATTACCCACACATAAAAATATTGCAGGGATACCATAATATTAATAATACGATTGTCAAAGTCAGCCAATGATATACTGTAGTTGCATTTTCTGTAATGACCGGTCTGCTTGGTCTTTACTTGGTGCTGAGATCTTCCTAGTAAAGATTGCTAAGAAAGAAATTTTGAATTAACAAAGATTATATCACTGTTATAAAGGAATAATTATTTCATTTCTAATTGAATGCATGCATACGAGCAAAAAACATAATTTTCTTTTGTGAAGTTCTCATTATTGTGTTTTTTATACATGCAAAATAATAAATTGATAAGATTTCATCTATCTTTACCAATACAGTACAGGTTTATCAGTAGCTGATTTTCAAAAAATATGTTCCAAATTTTATCACATTTATTTACAAATTCGGAATAGAATAGTTTAGCAATGAGGCAACAAAATTCGACATGGGTGTGCAAAAATGTTCAGCCCTACAAGTTTTTACAATACTGGGAGATACTATTCTAAAATTGTCCTTGATAGTATTGGATTCCAAGGTTCCGATGGCAATGTCCACTACCAATGTAGAGTATAGATGACTAATAGAGTTTATCTATAGAGTATTGCGTGCTACTATTTTTCGAAAAGAGTAGGGATAAATAGAATAAGACTAGAACATGACTAGTGGTAAGCTTATCATTCTCGCTACGTCCTGATTAAAGGTTCGGGTGTGTGTGTTAAGGTATTGTAGACATCACAGACATCCATGTCTCGTAACATATATCAATAATTTGATTGAGACTTGAATCCGTGAACTCTGTAACTGTAGCCAACAGCATTGACAAACAACAATTACTTCCAAGTATATTTTGTATGATTTAAATATAATGCTTTTCCACAAAGACCTGTGGCTTAAAAGTGATGTTGTTTTTATTTATTTGGAAAACAATCATTATAGTAAAAATTCATTAATATTTGACTAATCTGTGACAGTTCTTGATTGTATATTACATTTTATGAAACAACCTTATTGTGCAACCTCCGATTTATAGTTCCTAGCTTTTATGTCGTATTTATATTATTTTATTCATTTATTGTTACTTTTGGAAGACTTCAAACATGTGAAGTGTTACCGCTTTGGTTATGGTCGAAACGGTATTAAAACAACACCAATGAGAAATGAGCAAACTAGGACAGAGAAGGACGTTCGCTCAAACGATTTTATACTTGTACACAATAGAAGTCAATATGAATGTATGTATACATAAAAGAAAGACTGTGTTGAATCATCTTTACATTTCGGTTTGCCCAACAATATAATATCATCCCATCGAGTTGAATTTGTGAAATGAAATAATAGCCTCACTTAAAAATGTTTGTCAAATTTTTCCATTAATAAAATAACATTTGTTAATATAGAATTAGTTAAACTATGTCTTTCTTAGTGCAAATCGTGTAACATGGGTATTACATGATCATGTTTGTATGTCATAACATTAAATAAAAATATGACTATATTACGTTATTCAATAATCGTACGTCACTTTATAATGATACACAAAAGTTTTCTGTCTTAGATAATCATTTTCTGTTGTAGTTTTTTGACAAATATTTGAAAATGGAACAACACAACAAAATATCCACAAATTTGATTTATTTTTCAATTTCAAGAGAAAATAAACAAAGAAACTGTCTTAGTCAAAAGGGCACTATTTGAAATAAATTTATAACATTTTTTGTAATACTTTTATTTAGTAACATATATATCAATTTCATTATCTTCTAAGGTGATGCTGATTTTCTGATTTATTTGTTAAATTTGAAATAGTAATTTAATCTAACGTGTTGTTTTAAAGTTTAATTGAGCTATGAAAAAGAAAGTGATTTTAATATGCATTGAAATAATAAGCATATGCAGGGGCTGATATATTGTGATTATCAAATAAAAGCATTCATCAAAACGAAACGTCATACATATATGACCATGTAATATGCCGGTAATCTACAAATCTAGTTGTTTTGATTGGGTTAGCTTTGTGGTATTTTTTATTTGTTATTTCGTCTTTTCTAATTTCATACAGGATCGCTTGTTAATCTTACAAGTCTGTCAGTCCGTAATTCTGTACTCGTGGATTGAATTGGTTAATAACAAATGGAGCTTAACTTTATTAACAGTAATTCTGCCATACTAAACGTTTGCTTTGTTCACTCTCTTATGAAGTACACAAATTTTTGGTATTGTACTGAGATAGAAGGATATGAATAATTTTTAATGAGGAATGTAACATTTCACACCCCCGTCAATTCGTCATGGCCAAGGCAATGGATTATGTACACTTATGCTTATAGTGTAGTATTTCGTGATTTGATAAACTCGATTTTGCCAGTTTAGTATCATGGTCGAGCGGCTTATACTCTTGGGCTTAGTTCTCAGTAACCCAGGGAATAAGTGCCTGTCACAAATATGTTTTTAATCATTTTAAAACCATGCAATTTTGCAATTCATTTTCACACGAATCTAGCTGTATATATGTCCCATTGGAATAGAACTACCAATGAGTCATTCATGAATCATATTAAATGTGTGGGTCATTTCGTACTTGATTTTGAATGTTAACATTAAGTTTTTGATTTGATAGCATTGCCAATATTATTTTTAGTTACTATATTTTATAACACACTGATTATTCAATTTTTTTCCAGGTACCGTGTTCATCGCCAAAGATCTAAAAGAAAATACAAGAGTGGCCGTAAAAGATATTGATTTAACAAAACAGCCAAGAAAAGAATTAATATTGAGCGAGATAAATGTACTGAAAGAATTCCAACATAAGAACTTGGTCAATTTCCTGGACGCTTACATGAGCTACGATCACCTCTGGGTCATTATGGAGCTTTTGGATGGGGGATCTCTCACCGGCGTAGTCACGGAGGTGGTGATGAAGGAAGGACAGATCGCTGCCGTGTGCAGAGAAACATTATTAGCTATCGAATTTTTACACTCCAAAGGAACCATACACAGAGATATCAAATCTGACAATGTCCTTCTAGGAATGAATGGCATGGTCAAAGTGACAGACTTTGGCTTCTGCGCTAATATTGTCGGAGATGAAAAAAGGCAAACTATGGTCGGGACACCTTACTGGATGGCTCCAGAAGTCGTCACTAGGAAGCAGTCTGGGAAAAAAGTCGATGTTTGGTCTTTAGGTATAATGGCTATTGAAATGATAGACGGGGAGCCGCCTTACATGAAAGAAACGCCTCTCCGTGCCTTGTATTTGATTGCGGCGGTGGGTCGGCCGAAAGTAGCCCGATGGAATGACCTGTCGCCTGATCTGCAAGACTTTTTAGACTGCTGTCTGCAAGTTGATGTAGCCAAGAGGGCGTCCGCGGTGGAGCTCCTCGCACATCCTTTCTTGAAGACCTCGATGGATCTTCACACTCTGACACCTTTGATCAAAGCTGCCCAAACTATCTTGCATAAAAATTTTGAGGACTAGTTGTCGGTTTGACGATTTTGTCAATTATTGCGGTGCGGCGAACGATGTTGCATGTGATGTTTTGGACTTGAGAATATAATAATAAGCAAATGGTATTGCAGTATTTCTAAGGCTGAAGGCGCAGTTCGACATAGCTATAAGGCCGATGTAGCCATCGAAGAGAAACGATCAGTAGAAATTAATAACGAATGCCAGCATCCGAATGGATTCCTTTGGCGGCGTTACACCAGTTTACAAGTTTCTCATGTTCAACTTGTCGCTTTGTTTTCAGTTTTCACATGTTTTTATACAGTAGTTTTGATACACTCATATTGCCAGCTGTATTTTTAAGATTTACGTAAAACTGACTACGGTGAGTGATTATAAAATCAAATGACAAATTGATCTCTGTGACAGGAGCAGTTATAATAGTCAGCAATTCAGATCTGTGTATTTAATTTACAAATTTAATTATTGAATATCTTCGGACAGTACAGTTGTAACACATTGTTCTTTGGCATTTGTATGGTTAAACTGTAACATGGCACAGGTAGAGATTGGCAAAGAAGAAACACTCGCTTTGCAATACATATTACCCACTTTCCAGCATTTCTGATGAGTGAGATAATTATCTTTTGATCACTGTAATACTTCCAGCAATATATCAACTTTCTTCGGTTGAAGTTTTTTTAGCTTCAAATTGTTAGTAAAAATTGCCAACAATGGAGAAATGAAGTTCAAATGGTATCCAACGTAATAAATAACTAAAATTTTGATCAACACTCAATATAGTTGCAATAAATATATATATCTAGCCCATTAAAATTGCCAATTTACTGTTATTGAAATTTTACATGTTCCTCTAACAATGTGTTAAAAGTATTTTCCTCTTTTTCTTAATAATCCTTTATACAGATCCTTTTTTGTGTTGAATCAAAGGCTGTAGATAAATTGCAGTTTTTCTAAACGGGTGTACGGTGCACCATCTGTTGAATTGATCAATCACTAATTTCACGGTAGTTTACTTGAAGGGTTTTCGAAAATATGACAGCCCAGTTTGTTGAGCAACACATACAAATGAGCCTTGCAGTATTTCAATGTTTTTACATTTGAATGCGTGCTTTTAAGAACTCACCATGTTATATTCGTTTGGTGTTGTCGTGATGTTTATTTTCTTACTTCCAATACAACTGCTCGTCAGAGTTAACTGTTTTACTAACAATTATAACTGTTCTTTTCTAGTTTACAGATGTCGAGTTGAGGTCATTCAATTGTTTTGATAAATTGCAAAATAACTGTCGTATTTTGTCAATAATGTAATTATCCACGCTACATTCGAATATGGTGCAAAAACATTATTTGCTTTGCTTTCGAAAGAGGTGTATTTTTTGCGCAATTTTCACAAACTAAGACTGCATTTATGACATTTCTTTATGAAAACTTGCTTTAGTATTTTTTATAAATATGTTAGACGCGGGTGTTAGGCCGTACCTACCGATTGGAGAACGCGTAACATTTCTTAATGATGTTTATATTCGTTTTAACTGACATGGTCAGTGACACTGTGTTTGTGAGTGATTTTGAAGTGCCAATATGATTAATCCTAGTAATTTTAAACAACTAACTATCCCCTGTGTAATCCTTAAACTAATCAATTATTATTTTAAACATTATTTAGTGTAAATATATTTTCCGCTGTACCAAAAATATCCACACTATTCAACCATTTCGTGTGGTTCTTTGGCTGACCCGTTTTTAATGAATATCTTCTGTCAAGGTTTATTATTCTTTTTTTTAAATACAGAACACGTTTTTTATTTGATATCGGTAATTAATTATTCTATATAATTATTGAAGTATAATCATTAGTGCTATGACAGTTTTAGATTTTTATTTTTAAATTTGTAGAAGGTCCCTCCCTTGTAACTTAAAATATAAATAAATCCGTCGTATTTTAATAGTAGTGAGAGTAAGGTGTCCGCCGATGACTGTAATCTATGGATAATGATTATAAATTGAAATAGAATTATCTAATTTGGAAGTACAAGCAATTTTTAAAGCAATGCATTTTATAAACTAAGTATGTAACTATCAATAATTTAAGTCAAGTCTATCAAAACCTTTTTGGCACAACCCCAGCTGTGAAACACTATGATAAAGAATGGAAGACATATAATCGAACTTCTCAGACTGAAAATCTATTATTGATTTCATCCTACTTTAAGCATACATCGGTTTACTTGAATTGAGTATCTCTATTTTTCAATGGTAAGATCTCTGCCAGAGGTTTATTATACAAAATTTTGAACAAACATGTCCATAAAGTGTTAATATCGAGTTGCGATACTTATATGATGTATTTTAGGTGCTCATAAATTTAGTAGGTAGTCTTCTAACCGCAAGAACATGCTTTGAAGTTTATTTGGTTGAACCGTATTTTAATTGACAATGTTAATTCTATTATTTTATATTCTGGAAATATCCAACATCAAATTTTGTGTCAGTATTTTATTTGATAATATGTCAAGCAATGAAAATTGTCAAATTGTTTTTAATGTGATTTTTAGCCATGATTTTCTGCCAAGTTTCAAAATTTTTTTAATTATGCATGTTTTTTTTGTTTGTTATATCGCGAAAATATTTTTTTTTATTCTGAACAGTGCCTGATGATATAGTAAAGGGGAAGAGTACAAAATTTGGTTTTTTCTTCACATCGTTATAAAATTTAACAGACAACCGTTGATCTCAATCTAATTATCTGTTGATAATTATTTTAATTCCACGTTTATCGCATATCAGCCAATTATTATGTACATCTAGGTTTATCCATTTATATAATACTGTATACTGCTTATGTTATGTTTAAGGAAAATAATAACGCAGACACCATTTTTAAAACTGTATTCATCTTTTGTTTTGACCGAAGACTTCGTAATATATATCTGTGCGCTCAACGTAATATAAAAAAAAAACCTTCAATAATGTTAGTTAGAAATATTTTTATAATCATTTTACAAGGTTTTTATATGAAACAAATAGGTTAGCATTTGTGACCATTCATTTTTGCTCATTGCATGTCAAAAAAAACAAATGCGAGCGTGTTAGTTATTAAATGTACAAAGAAAATTTTCACTATAGTGAAAAAATAGCAATTTTTGCCAGTCTACCAATATACAATGCATAGTGACGAACATCCACCAACCTTATGTAATTGAAACAGAAATTATATTACAATCTGCAGTGATACATTCAATAATATTTCCTACTGCACTCTCTTTTCTCATTGAATCTTTTTGATATCTAAGTAAACATATGCTAAAAAGAAAATGTGTTGTTTGTGTTGTGTTCAAAGATGAAATTTGCTGCACATAATATACTGGAGAGCTCATATACATAGTCTTTTGTATTTACAATAATTCAGCTTGGCAATTTGTCACCAACATAATTAAAAGTACAAAGTTGAAAAAACACAATGCACTTTCGGCTAGCAAAATTCTGAGCAAATAATTGTTTGATTGATTTTATCTGTATCTCTATTGAAATCTTCTTTTGATTAGTCCATAATTAAAGATTTACTGCGTAATATAACAAAAATGTATTCATAAAAGTTGTCACCGTGTTTTAATGGTGAGATAATTTACAAAAATGCCATTTATTTTTACTTCATGATTTTTTTATGATGAGTAAAAATGTTCTCCTTATCAATCAGTATTTTTTTAGGATCGTGAGTGTACTATGCATTGTGTGTATGCCTAAAATGGACATTCCGTTGTGTGTGAAATGAGAAATGTCAAAAGTCTTATAATTAAATTGCTACAATCATTACCAAATTCTAGATATTAAAACTAGAAAACGTAGGCTTTTGTGAGTTATTATATTTGCTATATTATGATACAAAATATATACAACTGCAATTTTTAGCGATGTTTCATTTATGTCCATATATCCTCTATATATCTCCCGCTGTTTTTCAGATCAGTCAGAATGATTTCACCTTCCGTATCGGTAACACCTCGGACGGTTTTGAAACATTTGATAAAGCAATCCTTCACTTGCTTTCCCATCGTATGCAAGTCCCCGCAGACAAAGATCACACATGATTTCTGTTCGATAAGCGCCACAAGATCATCTGCATCAGCAATTATTAGATCCTGAAATAAAAAAAATATTGCAATGGAATGAACGGTGAGTTATCAACATGTATACTACAGTTGAAGGTCGATCTATCATTATTTGGTGTGTTGAATTTAGTAATAAGATAAAAAAAGTTCCGTCTTATTTGGGAATTTCCTATACACCTCTGATTACCCCAGTTATCTTTTGTCATCCAAAATTGTTATCTTATCTATTGACTACAAAAAAAAATAACAATTTCTGGGCAGCATGAGTTGTATATAAACTAATATTTTGTATCACTTTTAAGGCATTAAACTGTAAATTTTTTGTGCAAAGTCATCATCAAATTATCAATGTCCCAGGTTTTGACATTCAACGTCTTTTGGCTTAGAAAATTTCAATTTGATTTTGACCTTTGTACGTTCAGGGGTTTCATACCAAACTGTGGATTTCAGTCGTTCCATGCCCAAATGATTTAAGAAAACCAGTGAGTTTGGCTCATTCTGCTGTCGAATTACACTGATTTATGATAATATTTATACTAGATAAAATTGGCTCCATTCCAGCTGCTAAAAAGCAGCTGGAATGAAGACTTCTGAGAGGAAACTTCATACACATTTACAAACTCATGAATGAGGCTGGACTGTGAAGAATCAGGTTAAGTAGCGAACAGAATTGATGCTGAGATACAAAATTATCTAACTTCAAAAAACTACAGAAGTTAAACTCAGCACACCGTATCCAGTGTATGCCGGAACTACAGGTACCCTTTAAGGAACCTGTGGATACGATGGTATGATGGCATAGAAAAGGATGCCAGCAGAGTTCTTAAAATGATCACTGTAAAAACAGTACAGAGAGCCAGCTGGATGGAGAAGGCCTAGGCTCGACTTGGACTATTATGTTAAAAAAAAGTTATGAAGTTATCTTACCTGAACATACTTAATCTCATCATTTCCTTCCCTGGAATGAGAAACTCTTAATTTTGATAGTGTTCCATCCACTACAAAATCATTCAGCTCTTTTTTATATATAAAATCTTTCTCAGAGTATCGGCATCCAAAATATAGCCGAGTGGATGCGAACTGTCTGTCAGGATTATTAATTTTAAGCTGCCGTCTCTCTTCCAAGAAACCAATAAAAGGAGCTACACCAGTTCCAGGGCCGATCATGATTATTGGAATGTCTTGGTTGGCGGGCAATGTAAAACTGGTAGATTTCGTCAAATATATTGGAATGCTATAACTTTTGGCACAATCTTGAGAAGTTTTATTACTATTGGTTATGCTTAAATGATTCAATTTTTCATTTATTGATTCTAATTCATTAGATTTCTCATATTCTATATTTTGATCTTTACATGTTATTGTGTTTCTAGCAATAGTTTCCATCCATGCTGTTGCTATTCCTTTTCTTTCATTTTTTCCAGCAAATACTGAGAAGCATATTTTGATATTATTTTTATCAACTAAAGGACTATTCGACACAGAATATGCTCTCGGCGTAAGTCTCGGCAGATGCTGTATTAATACTGTCACAGGTGGATTACAAGACGGATATTGTTTCAGTAAATCTAATATGGACACTTGTTTTTCGAGAATATTTGTACTATACAAAGACGAGCCTTCGCGGCTGGATATTTCTTCTAACTGTCTGCGTTCAATTGCATCTTCAGTATATTTACTAAGAGCGCAAATGAAGATCTAAAAATTTAAAAATTTAAAATATTAAACATTGGAAACCTTTATACAGAGAGCTTAATTTTAAATCTAATAAATGAGAATTGTGATTTCTGTTTTATTCTTTATTACACATTGGCTACGGTGGAATTCAAAACACAGAGAAACAACGTGTATTCCATGTTCCCTGTAGCCAATGTGTTAGGAATTATTTTTTCTATTGTTTCTTCTCAATCAAGAGGAATAACAAAGTTATCAATTTAAATCACAAAAACCTATGAGAAATAAAATTAAGGAGTTAATCGATGGGTGACTGGGAATTCTGGATGTGAAGGATAATAGTCATCTTGTTCAATTGAGTGAGCCGATATGAGCATCAGAAAATGAGACACATGCAACCCGTTGTATTTTTGAAATTTCTCAAGTCAAACATAAGACACTAGATGTTCTTCGATTGAAATTTGCTTAGTGCTGCCTAATTGGTCAAATAATTTGGAAGTTTTGAGTGATCATAAGATACCATTATCGTGCGACACACATGAAAGACATTTGGACACATTGCATAACAGAATTATAGTTAACTTGATTTAAATGAAGATATTTACAGAATTAAATACAGTAGTTTGTAATGTAAAAGCTGTACCTTTTTTAGAATGCTTCGTATATCAATGCAACGTAGAAATATATATTTAAGTGTTGCCTTTTGCGGTATGTGATTAGGTATTGCAATTTTTTTCTTCGTATTATTCTCTTTCAATGTTATCGAATATTCACTGTTGGACTGCTTTGAAAGTTTTAATCGGTGGATTAAAAAAGTAACTTCCCTCTCGTCATTCTCGGGAGAATACCAATAGAACCGCCAACTTTAAAATCCAGCTCAGCTGCCTAGAAACAATGATAACATATTGTTGAATATAACAAAAGAACTTCATGGCTTCATTCTTCAAAGCTTAATACTTGAAGTTTGGGTAAATTATAGATATATGGTCACGGGACAGAATTTTTGTAAATATTTATGAAAAATAAGCACATTAAATGAAATGATTTCTCATGTTTAGGTATTTGAAAGCAGATAAAATTATTTTAATAAATGTAAGGCTAAAGATTTTTTTTTGAAATGTTTCATCTTTAATTTTATTATATTAGAAGATCCTAAAGAATACTTTGCAATAAGTATGAAATCGAGTTGTTTTAATTTACAGGAGCAAAAATGCAACCACAAACTACACAAATAATAATATTATACAGATAGAGACAGTCACATAAGTTTATTATTCAGTACTCCATACAATAATCAGTAATATTCTTCAGATTTAATTATTTTGATTCCACATTTTATAATGATCCACAAGAACTCGTAGAGTAATGTCAAAACATAAAATTATAAGCCAGTATGTATAAATTTTTAGAGCTTCGCTCGAGAGGGTTGGGATTCTGTCCCGTGACCATATATCCATATTTTACCGAAGTTTGAAAATATGATACTACTTGATGCAACTTGAAGCTTGTAGAAGATTCAATCAATTGAATCTTGTCAAGTTCTAGCCCGAGTGTCAATTTCGGTGACTTCGGTGCAAGTTTTAATCCCAGTACAGATAGTTTCTTCAATGTATGTATGTGATGTCTAAAATTTCCTCCCAACCTGTCAATCCAGAAAACTGGGCATAGCGAGAGCGATCAGCTAATAACAAGTCCTGCCATGGACTTATCCTTCTATTCCTTCTCTCTTCAGATTGAGCAACTGATAAACCGTAGTTCTCGGAGAAAAACCTCCCTTGAAGTAAGCTCTATAAGTCCGTAGCTAGATAAAAAAACAACAAATATTGCATGAAAGATATACCTGATTATTTAAAGACAGCTCAATAATTGTTTTTACATCTTCGCCTGATGCTAATATTCTTGCGTTTTCGACGTTAACATTTACCAATGGTCCAGATGCATACGGTAAAATGCAGCTTTCAGCTGTGTACTGTTTTCCTTCCTCCTAAAACGAATTATATATTAATATTTATGTTCTAAAATAATATATTTTGAACGTATTTATTAATGAATATTCAACATACAGGTACACACTCGTTGTCATAGGTTATGTTTAAAATTTCCGAAGGAACTGCCGGCAATTTTAGCACGACACCGTCCAATTGGTTAGCATTGGAAATCATTTTTGTATACGACGTTCGAAAAGTTTCCAAATAAGGGAAGGTGCAAAACTATAATAAAAGATCAGTCAGCATGTACAAGTAATAGCCTTGTATGACACAATCATGACTCAATGCTTGACGTCAGTTTGACATATGTTATCTATGGTTTAACAGCTGTGTCTGACGCTATTTTGTCTATGGTCTGACACATGTTTTTACACTACTTTTTCCATTTGGGTAGGTAGGTATACTAAAATTTTGTATAATATGACGTGTTCCTTGGATGATAGGAATACAAAAACATTCTGAATACTTTGACATTTATTGTTATTTTAATGGTCGTTATAATTAATATATTTAGGGTTTTGTTTTATTGTCTGTGGCATAAATTACTCATGTGGAATTGTATTTGCAACATAAAATTTTTTGTTTGATAGGTATTACGCCAATGTTTTGAATTCTACATATTACAGATAAAATAATTTATTGTGTATGCATACATTATACAAATTGGCCAAAAAGCATTTGATTCAAAAAAGTGATTTGATTAAAAAAATGCTTTCTTGAGTTGAACGTTTGAAGGTTGTTTGAATATTATCATTGAAAAAATCGTTTCTCAACAAGCTAAATAATCTTGTCAAGCTTTTAAACTTTGCTGTCAAAAATGCGTCATCTTTAGTTTTTCTTTTAGTGGCAAGATTTGTGGAATAGTGCAAATAAAAAAAATGCAAAGATTTCTGAAACAAAAAAACGTTTTTTTTTATTTTTTTCCCTTAAATTTGGCTGCAGAAGATATGAGTTATTTATCATTTTTTGTTTACCTTTTTTACACTTTTCGACCTTTGACACCGCCAAGAACTTTTATCTCTACAATATATTGAAGCTTTCTCCGATAAATACTAATTTCTTTTGCTTGCTTATTTTATGAACTGGCCTGATGTTTAACCTTTTGAAAACTACGAGGTTTTCCACAATTAAAATGTTTTCCGGCATATAAAAATATCTGTATTTGTTTACTGTGCCTAGTAAGATTTAAAAAAATATACAATTTGCTGCAAGGTTATCGCGTGCGGATGTCTTTTTTTCTCGCTTATCCATTCTCGTTGTTCACATCTCGTCTGATATTTTAAATAATAATAATGACGTACGTATGTATCCAATACCTGCTAATGAGCCGTTTGCGGTTCCAGTGATCATTGATGAAGTACAACATTGTGTTGAAAGTTCAAGCCCTTTTTTAGTGTTGGATAATCCAGGCCACACACGCTTTTGAAGATGCAGTGTAACCATTGCATAATGTCGCTATTTCTCAATGAATTCGAATCTTTGGGTCAAAAGTCAGTACGACGCCGAATAAGTATTGCCATAAATAAAAGGCTCATCTTTGTACACGGTGAATCAAAAATACATTGACTAGGTCTCGAGTCTCAAGTTTACAATTAATAAATTAAATGATACAACTGTCTGGTTTTAGGCTAGACATTTCTTAGTTGGTTATAAAATGGTTGGCTTGATGCTTCAATGTAATATCCTTTATTTGTGTTTATTTATTTAATAAAAAATAAAATACAGATTCTGGCATTACAGCTGACGCCAATACGCCATGCATTTGAGAAATTTAAATAGATGTACTTATTTATACATACATACATATTATATACATAATAAAAATCACAAATTGTAGTCATAAGAACAGAGAGAAAAAAATAATTAAATCACATTAGAAATTTTCAAAGAAGTCAACGGAGTTCCGACAAAATCCACTTTTAATCATAAAAAATAGTATTTGTCTGAACTCACTCACGTCAATATGAAATATATCGACATCCGAAGCAATGTCGCTTAAAATTGCTAAAGCTCTTCCCAGTGGCATCCCCATTGGCAGAACAAACAGCTCATGTTCACGATTCCTCAAAAAAAAATATCAGGAACATTCAATTTAATATCCTCAACTTATGTAATACTAGTATTGGAACCCGGCTTCGCTCGGAC
This sequence comes from Himalopsyche kuldschensis, assembly GCA_028554975.1. Lineage (NCBI taxonomy): Eukaryota > Metazoa > Arthropoda > Insecta > Trichoptera > Rhyacophilidae > Himalopsyche > Himalopsyche kuldschensis. The sequence goes on along the minus strand of JAHFWI010000010.1, from coordinate 17,233,399 downwards.
CAGTTTGGGGTTATGTTCAGCTCGGCGCGTAAATTCAGACGGGCCAAGTTGAAACAACTTTTTTCAAAATTCAAAAGTCTAGGTCAATTAAAATGGAATTAAAATGAACATTTCAGACTGGCATTGACATTTCACAGCCCCTTTCATATATTGACAGCCCCATTCTCATCCATTAAAATGTCCAAATTCAAGGAAAAAATCTAATTTGCTGTCAAAGAAATGTCAAATAATACCTTCACGTAAATAAAAACATTATTATATTAATAAAAGCCGGGAAAAGTTCAGTAGAAGACTAATTTATTACATTTTGACTAAATGTCTTCGCCGATAAAAAAAATCAAACATATTTTCTTTCATATTCGTTTTTATGGCAACTTAATGACCAACAATGCAAAAGGGAATTACAGACCCACAGACATACATACGCCGTTTCGGTTTTATATATGTACTACTCGATACTAGAGTAATTGGTTTCTCTACACACACATTGATAACGAAACAAATTTACCGTCGAAACTTTCGCGAGCGAAATCAATTCGTTTGTTTGAACTTGCAACAACAATGCAAAAGGGAATTACAGACATACATCCCCCGTTTCGGTTTTATATATAAGATTATACTATAATTTGTTTTGAGTACCTAAGTATTATTATTTCAAGCCAACAAAATAAATGTCTATTTTTTGTGAAAATCTTCTTTAAAGTCATTGCAGGCACGAGTGAATGAATGTTATATTTTACGATTGATGAAAAGTGACTAGATACATATTGTTTAATGTTAGGAAATAAAACATAAAACAGTCCAAGACTGATAATGAGCCGTACATTAACGGAGAGCACAACTTTTTAAACCATTTTTAAGCCCAACTCTCCCCCGATCGTCACTTTTCATCACAAAATCTTTGACCCCTCTGTTGAAATAACGTCACACATTTCAACCCCCCTCCGTCAAAGAAAACTTTCAAGAATATTAAATAAAATTTATAAATACTCCCCCCCCCACTTTTATCGCAAATCGTCACAATTTGTTTGAATATGGAGCATTGAGAGACTCAAAAGATTGACCCCTTCAAAATATATTATTAGGATATTTTACGTGTTATCTTTAAAAGTATTATTTATTTCTAAGTATATTTATTATGCCTCGTTTACTGAATTTAATATTAATCCATTCAAATGTGTGTCTGGGACTACTTTTTTACCTCATATCAAACAAATAATTGATATAAGGAAAATATGGTTTTTATCCAATCAATAAGTAAGTGAATTGTGTTAGCCGTGTAGTTTCAAAAATACTAACTGCATATTACAATGTAGGAGGTGCAGGTAATGACAATTACTGTGGGACTGACAGTCAGTGAAATAAATATTTATGTTTGTGCAAGTCGCATAATAATTCATATTTTGTTCTATAAATCATTCTCTCATATAACGAACATATCTTACAATTTGTGTGGACTTTTTACATTAAATCCATCAAAAAATATAATAAAACATAATTCAAAAAAATCCAATACATTTCTTCAAAGGTATCAAGACATATCAAATCATAGATTTTATTGAATTACTAGTATTCGAACCCGGCTTCGCTCGGACCAGTTTGGGGTTATGTTCAGCTCGGCGCGTAAATTCAGACGGGCCAAGTTGAAACAACTTTTTTCAAAATTCAAAAGTCTAGGTCAATTAAAATGGAATTAAAATGAACATTTCAGACTGGCATTGACATTTCACAGCCCCTTTCATATATTGACAGCCCCATTCTCGCCCATTAAAATGTCCAAATTCAAGGAAAAAATCTAATTTGCTGTCAAAGAAATGTCAAATAATACCTTCACGTAAATAAAAACATTATTATATTAATAAAAGCCGGGAAAAGTTCAGTAGAATACTAATTTATTACATTTTTAAATGTCTTCGCCGATAAAAAAATCAAACATTTTTTCTTTCATATTCGTTTTTATGGCAACTTAATGACCAACAATGCAAAAGGGAATTACAGACCCACAGACATACATACGCCGTTTCGGTTTTATATATGTACTACTCGATACTCGAGTAATTGGAGTCTCTACACACACATTGATAACGAAACAAATTTACCGTCGAAACTTTCGCGAGCGAAATCAATTCGTTTGTTTGAACTTGCAACAACAATGCAAAAGGGAATTACAGACATACATCCCCCGTTTCGGTTTTATATATAAGATTTCGCCCCCAATGTCGAAGGTATTAACTTCTAACGGAGAGTATCTTAACAGCAGTTTTCTTGGAGCACTACTTGTTAATCAATTCAATTTCTTTTTTTTTGAAAAGAGTACGGATAGAAGGATTGGGTTAGGACAATACTAGTGGTTCGCCAATCGCTTTTAAATTTGGAATAAATTAAAAAATAAAATGAAGCAATTTGTATCAGGGCAAGTTTAAAGCTTTTTTATTCACTTAATAAATAATATTTTACTTCAAAAGCTCATTCCCTCTATTTGTGAGTTTTATTTAACCTATACCCTTATTAATTATAATAATATCAGAAGTTTTTTAACCATTCTAAAAATAAATGAAAATCAAAGATGTCCAATGTAAATCTAAGAAACATTTTAATTTGATATTGTTGTATTTTCACATGTGAGGCTAGAAATATAGCCTAAGGTAAATGTACTAGTAGTTGACCATGTACCAGTAGTTGACCTTTTGAGAATAAAATGGCCCAAAATAAGAAATGCAGATGCGGGATTGCTCTAAATTGTAAAGTTCAGACAAGTCAAAGCATCGGTCGGAATGAGCCACTAAAACATCACCATATAGTCAATGGAGTACCAGGGTGGCCATTTGAAAACAACACCTAGTGAGGAAAGTGTATTATTTCAAATTTCTTAAGTGATCAATCTAGAAACGGTGTGTACCTTCTTCCTAAACCACCCATTGCTACTTGATTCCACCAAGAGTGGTGTGACAGAAAGCCCTGAGTCAACTCTGACAAAAAGTTCACTATAAAGCCCCCTGATTAGTCATGGTCATCTACTGAATTTTTCAATATGTGAAATGGTCAACTACTGAAACAGGAACATGGCTTTAAATAATTTTACACAACTTTTTTCAAACAGGCCCTTTCGTAATTTTTGTAACATAATATTAATTAAGACATATGGTCCAATATTAGTATAGGTGCTTTGCCATCATTCGGTACAATGCTAAACCTTAATCGTTATTTTTGTTGAAATTTTCTCTTAAGCGGTCAGCTACTGGTACATTTATCTTATATTGCAAAGCTTTAAAACTCGAAAACCTTTACTAAACAAGATAGATATCGTAAAATCAAACTCGAACATCCAAATTTTATGTAAATACACAATTAGTTATTCCTTATATTGAATGTCGTATTTTGTATTATTACAATATTAGGATTTACAATATATCGATATTACAAAATATAGCAGTAAAATAATAATTATATATGACTTTTCGTTGAACAAGCGTTAAATCTAAAAGCGTCTTCACTGCAGGTGGACTTTATTGCACGAAGATCGTTAGATTTCAGTATTGATAATCAAAAAAAAAATACGGATTTATGAAAACCGACCTTTTATGTTTATGATACCATGTATTTGTACAACAGTATTAAGTATAAAACATCGATAGTGAATTATTCGTCCATTGTTGCTAGAATAACTGGCCGTTATTATTATAAATTAATTGCTGATTTTTTATCTACATATGATTGCAGTACCGATATTTGATACGAAATACCGGTATAGATAGTATTGGTCTGATATTGTAATCACTATTTGTGACGGAAAGACTACGCGATGTTATTATTGAGGATAAATCAAAAACATCATTAAAATGGACGACCCCTAATTTTAATACATTCATATAATTTTTAGCTCGGTTATGATAATTGTTGTAAAACCACTTCTGCAACATCTATTGTAGGTATACTGTAAGAATACATCATCATTATGAAAGACTTAAAAGGAATATTCGTAAAGTGTCGAAATGATTTTTTCACCCGATGCAATATTTTAACACATCGTAAACCTTCAGAGGTCAGAAAAGGCGGGGAAATAAATTTAATAATCGAACGCTCAATCTTGAAGGTTCATAAAATCAATTTCGCATAACGAAACTCAGCACGGTCTGATTGTGTATTTTTATTTATGCCACCTTTTATGGTGAAAAATACTTTTTTTAAAAAACATTTATCATTATTCAATAAACTGGTGATAAACAAATAATACTTTTTAACAGCGTGAAAACATTATGGCATCGAAGCACTTAACCATGTTGCCATCTTAATGGTTTATCTAATATTATTACGCATTGTTTTTATGATAACTCCATTACTTCTGCATCATCAATTTATCCCAGATCTTGACTATCAGCATGGTAATCATCTTTTGAGTGTATCAACAACTATAATCACTGGTTCGGTCATCACATTATTTGTCTGCTTCTTACATTCTTGGTGAACGACTTCAACAAAGTTTTCATCGGCAACTTCATTTTCATTTTTATTTTGCGTTTCCGAGATCTTCATATTCCTCTCCCAAGAGTCGGGCAATCCTTGCAAGTCCCCTGTATCGCTATTATGTTCCACGTGAATAAGATGGAGGAAATTTGCTGGTTTGCTGATCTTTCGTATTGTTTCTGGCTTATTCAAAAGCTTGGCAAGTCTGTTTGTAAACTTATTAAACGACATTATAAATTTACTGTTTTCTCACAACTTAATAAACATTTGATACAGATTTATTCACAAGATAATTATTATTGAAATATAATATTAACGGATCCTCTGTTAGTTTAGATTTATAACAAGGAGTGTCCCAGTATTATAATCAATGTATAACATGAGATAGAATATTTTATACTTGATAAGAGCTGTGGTCATTCCAGTCGGAATTGCGGTTACTAAAATAATAAAAATCATTTTCAATGTTTTGTAATATACTACATAGATGGCATTGTACGGCTTAAATTTATTATTTAACTTTATTTTGTTAAATTGTGTTATTTAATAATATTAGATAGATTGTTTGAAATATTGTTTCTGTTTCTCTTCAACTGGTGTGAATGGTATATATCAGGGTTTCCCAAACTGTGTTCCGGTGAACCTTAATACGTGTTCCGTGACAATTTTTGTCAGTTTAACGACAGTTGCCAAGATTGACAGAACGGTTATCGGCGACAATAAGCACCGTTCATAAATCTGATAAAAAGATTGAAAATACAATGAATAAGTGTTCCGCTAAAATTTCCGGGCTTGCAAAGTGTTCCATCGCACAAAAGGTTTGGGAAACCCTGGCTTACATGGTATAAATAAATTTTCTCGGCTCTCAACGAGAATCATATGGGCTCCTAATTTAGTTTATCTTAACAGTTTGTTTTCTACAAAAACTGACTGTTACTCAACCGCTTAACCTTTCCTTTCGAAAAAAGTAAAGATAGAAAGCATATGACTATGTCAGGACTAGGGTTTCCAATCCCGGGATTCCGAGGTTTTTCAATACCTAATGAATCCCGAGATTAGAAAACATGATCCCGAAATTTTCGGGATTTATTTTCATTAATAAAAGCGTTATTTATTTCCTCATTTATGCGGCCTCATTTTATAAATGTGAATTTTTAAAAAAATGTGCAAAACCATACATATTTTTAATTTCAATTTGTTATCAGATCGCATTCGAACGAGACCGTTACTCTCGTACATTACATTTCATTCGAATATTTTCGCTCTTTATTTATGGATAAACAACCGAAATATAATGTTCATAAAATGTTAGTGACATCAATTATTCCTATATAACTATTTTGAATGATACATTAATATTTATTAAATATGAAATTTTTCGACCATTAAAAAAATATTCCAAATTCCGGACCAGTCCCAGGATCCCGGGATCGACTTATTGCATTTCCAAAATCCCGGGATTTAAATTTTGGCCCGGTATTGGAAACCCTAGTCAGGACTTGTGCTAAGCCAGTCCCTCTCGATTCGTTCTATTTTTTGGATCAGATTGGTGTGCGATTGAATTTTAGACAGCACATACACCAATGTGATATATTATTCGGAATAATTAAAAATAACGACATGGTTTTATTTATTTATTGATGATATCTTTTAACTGTTGTTTGAAGTATCTAGTTCATCCATTTCGATCAGCATACATATATGCCTAAGGGCATTTTCCAACTATACCACAGAACACGGATGTACTCGAGCTGAACAATCCCGTAATAATACAGAGCGATTAATTCTATTCAATGATTGATACTATTCTGCCATTGATTGATAGTTGCATAGTTCATCGGTATTTTAATTATAATCTCAACGAATAAATTAATTTGATAGATATGTGAAGGAAGTGTAGGCTTAAGTTTTTTTATTTATAATTATATCTTACGATACTTCTTAATAATATCCTTCAGTTATTCATTAATCTTTATTGCCTCCCAGTGGCGGCCTAACTCTTGAAGGGGCCCCAGGCACAATACAATTTTGGAGGCCCCCTTTTCGAATGATAAAAAAGCATCGCAAAATTTATTCGAAATTAGACTCATCTCAAATATTTTTTAACAATGTTTTTATCGTATACAAGCTGACCTGGCAAACTTCGTACCCCCTCAGAATCAATAATAGATTTTGTCTTAAATAATCAGCTGAATTAAATTCAGTTTTTATTCAAGTTAAAATGAGTGCTCTAGAATGAATTAGTGGTGTAACTAACACGACTTTGTTTTATATATAATAAAGATATCATCAAAAAAACCGCTCGCGTGATGCTTTGGGATGATTTTTAATACCTATTCTGCTATTCGGGACGGAGACAAAGCCAGAAAATCAAAGATCATCAAAATCGGTCGAGCCGTTCTCGACCTATGAGTAGTGTAACTAACACGACTTTATATACTATCGAGAGTATGACTTAAACAATGTACGGTATTCCCCGCAGTTCACTAGAAACAATTCAGAAAGAGTACCTATATCACTCGCACACCGTACTTAATGATTGATGACGACCATTGAAAATGCATTTTTCGGTGTGACAGCTTAATATATTATCTTAATCCAAATCCATGTGTCAAAAATATTTACGATACATGGGCTTTATTTATGTGCATTTGTCAAATGTATGGCGCATTTTCGTTAGCTGAAATGCCATGATTTATATTTTCTTAAATAAATAAATTAATTAATGACAGATACTTTTGGGGCCCCCAAGCTTTGGAGGCCCCAAGCGCGAGCCTCTTGCACTTATGGGGTAATCCGCCACTGTTGTCTCCAATCATTACGTGATTTATTTATGAAAGTCCTTCGAATCTATGCCTACGAGTATTTGTTTAAATTTTTTGTAGTAGCATTTAAAAAATATATATAATGATTAATTATTAAATTACGGTTGTGTAAATATTGTCATTGAAACCCCTTTTAAATAGGCTCTTGCGCTAGTAAAAACATTGTAATATATGCCCTTTTTATTACAATATTAAAAATACGATTAGAATAGAATAACAAATCATTCCAATTTTTGATTATAGTTTATGGGATTCAAAATTGATTTTTTATCAGAATTTATTTATTTATTTATTTAAGAAAAAGCAAATCATGGCATTACAGCTGATGCCAATGCGCCATGTATTTGACAAATATAAATACGTGTATTTATATATATACATACATGTAAATACATAATGTTAATCACTAATTAATTAAAAACAAGATAAAAACATTGTAGTCATAAAAACTGAGAGAAAAAAAAATATAAAATCATATTAGAAATTTTCAAAGATGTCAACCAAGTGAGTTCTGACAAAATCAACTTTTATTCATAAAATATAGTATTCGTCTGAACTCACTCACGTCAATATGAAATATGTCGACATCCGAAGCAATGCCGTTTAAAATTGTTAAAGCTCTTCCCAGAGGCATTCCCATTGGCAGACTGGTTCTACCCCTTGGAAGAACAAACAACTCATGCTCACGATTCCTCAAAGAATTATCAGGAACATTCAATTTAACATTTTCAAGAATGGTGGAATTCTCATTTTGGCCTCGGATAAGCCGAAAGAAATATAATGCCAAGTACAAGAATTGTATAAATCATTCAATAAATCAGTGACGACTATTGTTGTATGCGTTGTGGTCTTCATAAAATGTTGAATCTACAAATATATTCAAGATTTTATCCAGTTATAATTGTTTATGCCCTACTTTCCGTAACTTTAATTTTGATAAATTATAAGACGCATTTTAAAATTATTTATGTAACGTATTGTGTTGTGTTACATATGTATATAGTTTCTCTATTATGTTTTCTTTGATTGCGCGTAATAAAAAACCATGTTGCTATTGGGTTAGTAATATAAAAAAAATCGTCTACTCAATAATGAATTTTAATATATTCACTCTACAGTGGAACCCCGATTCTACGTTTTTCAAGGGACCGTATAAAACAAACGAATAAGGCGGGAAACGATGAATGCGGGAAAGTTTTATATGTGAACTAAATGCCGGGACTTTAGAAAATGAACGCACCACGCGGGAAACGGTATAATGCGTGAACGTAAGACCGGGGTTCCACTGTATATGCGGTTTTTTTACCTTGTCCAATTCCACGGTGGAGTATAATACCCATATGGATATTCAGTACCAATATATCGCGAAGCTTTAGTAGTGGTATTCGTTCGCCGTTAAATTCCAGCTGGACCCATCGGTCAATAGTATTTTTCGTATTTGATTTACTAAAAAATGTCTGCTTGTGTAATCATCATTTTTTAATCGCAATTTAACTTAGTGATATAATTTTATTTTTGTATATAAACTATACAAACTGTTTACTACGACGCGTCAGTTCAAGTACACTAGTGCACTTGAAATGCTTGAATATACTGAAAGGCGAAACTCCGGTAGTTAGCGAAAAAACTCTTGGAAGAGTAGAAAATTCAAACGATTCAAATTTGATATTGAAGTCCCATCAAGCACCCTCAATCGAAATTATTAATTAATTTATCATAAGTTAGATGGGCTCACTTTAATGCTGTTCCAGCCATGTTTCAACACAGTTGAATTGTATTGTAGACATTAGAGACTCCAATTCGAGTATCGAGTACTCGATACTCGAGTATACTCGTCCATTTTTCAAGTACTCGATACTCGAGTATTTTGAAAAATACTCGAGTAATACTCGTTTTAGTAGTAATCGTCGAAGTTTTTTCTACTGCGAGAATTATAAAGAAAAACATCAAACCAATTTAAAATTTGGGTCACTTAATTCTCTATTATTGTTGAAATATATGTTGCATAAATGGAAATAAATGTATTAGTAATATTCAATAAGTTTCTTTAATTATTTGTCATTTATAAATTCGAATTAAAAATATATATTTTCGTACATTTGAAACTACTCGAGTATACTCGAGTACTCGAGTATTTTAAAATTTTACTACTCGATACTCGAGTAGTTGAAAAATCGAGTAATTGGAGTCTCTAGTAGAAATAGAGCCACAAGGTCTAGTAATATATCTTATTTTGTACAATTACTCAAAGGATTTCTTTATGCAAATCATATAAATGAAATCTTTCATGAGACATGCAAGACAAAGAAAAATTACAATGATTATTCGTTGTATGGTATTTTGTCGAAATATATACGAAGTTTCACAAGCGGATACTGATCATTAATATTGCAAATATTAATTTTCTCGATGTCTTAATTAAACCAAAGTTGTATTTAGAATAATGAAAAGAGTCTATTGACTGCACTCGAAGAGAACTAACTCATCACGACTCGGCTGTATTCTGTTATGGAGCCATTTCGTAATACCTTTGAGATCTTCCTGATTACCTTGCATTGCCCACACGCGAAAAAGAATCGCTTTGCAGTTTGTAGGGCTGTAACAGTATTTTTTCAGTGAGAATAAAAGATCATTCCCACTTTACCAACATACTTTAGAGAATAATTGTTGAAAGTTATTTGGTATTATAACATAATTTTTCATTGAAATTCTTTGAATGGTATTCAATTTTGTTGTAAAAGTGTGATAAAAATAATAACACGTTTTTAGTACTTTTTCTTACTTAATTGGTACAACAACTAAGCAAAATTGTTTGTCATACCTTGTTTTCATACTTAACTTTTGCATAAATACCACTGTTTTATTGTATTCCTTATCAGTTGATAATGCTCGCCATGAGCGAAACCGGTCCTGATGAAATAAATCTCATGTGGAAAAAGTACTAAAAATGTGTTATTATATTTATTATAATGCCTTTCCACCAAGTATTGACAGTGAACACCTTAAAAGTGGTAAAAGTGTAACGTTTGATATTTTTTTTTTAAGAACTGTGATTGAACCCTTTTATTTCTTTTACTCAATTTATTAGAATTTTTACGGAAAGTATTTTTTTACCATGTCCGCTGCCAACTTGGACTTCTCACTGAGTTTATATCGTTGTTTCTACGAGAACTGCTTGTTACTTAGTTCCTCAACCGCTTTCTTTCGAAGAGAGGGATTAAAAAGATAGCTAATAGCTCTCGCTTGGCGCCGATTTTAGGATCGGAAGGGAAGGGATTTAACAACACAAACATCCATTGCCTCTGAGCAATATCGATGTATCGACTGAAAAAATCTACTCATACCGGGAATCGAACCCGGGTGGACCGTCACGGATGCCAACGACTTTGATCACTGCACTGCAGGCCGGGCAGTTTAACTATAATCAATTGTTGTGGCATTGAAATGTTTTTTTATCTTTTAAAATAAGTTTGAATAGCTATAAAAGATTTTTATGATGACTTTGTACGGGTTAAATTAATACATTTTAACTGAGAACCATTCTTCTTGATGACCATACACAGGTAAAAAGAAAAAGTAAGCTGACCTCTTGAACAGGCTTCACTCGGGATTGCTCATCACTACAGCGATCGCGCTCTTCTGGCATCAGCAATGGAAAGGGAATGCAACTTGAATATAAAACTAAACTTTGACACTAACGCGCCTCAGAACTTGAACCTCCAAAAGATATAATTTCAGGGAATTTCAAAAATACTCTCATTAATTCTTACTAAGCCGATTATTTGAATTATTTTGGTGGCCCTGCCCATCGTTGACCGAGTGAGATCGAGCCATTTCGAAACGTTGCCTTGTCCCGTTTTGCTCTATTTATTGGCTTCGCATCAATCGAACAAGACATTAAGTGTTCTCTCTAATTTTTTTCTCAACTCTTTCTTTGTTGGTCGCATCGTGCAAGAGATTAATTTGCTAAAACCTGAGACTCGTATTTGAACTTTCAGACGTGAGTCTTTCCCAAACAAAGCTAATCTGTTTTCGCCTGCCTAGGTTAAAATAATAGCGATTCGACTCGCACCAGTGAATCAGATCGATCGAACAGATTCGAATCACGAACGAAATGTTTACGAAATTGAAATATAGCGTATGCGAGTTCTTCATAAATTTATATTGTAAAATATACACATCTCTTACTGAAACTGACCCCCTCCTTGCTTCCCGTAAAAAGGAAAAATCCCAAACTCCATTGTGTAATTTTATTATTTTAAAATATTTGAATCAATCTTGCTTTATTACTTAAGCAAACTTTGCGATAGTAAGTCCGAAGATGCATCTGAATGAGACGAAACACGTGTCACAATTAGTAATACAATACGTGTAATAATCAAAGTTAATTTTAATTTTATATTACCGCCGTTCCATCAAAAGTATAAGAGAATTAGAGAGTGTCTTTCTTTAATTATTCTTATTCCATAAAAACATTTTAAAATACTACGCGATAAGGGAAAAGCTGTATGTATTTAAAGGCTAATGGTTGAGCAATTGCACGCAAGGCTTCATAAGGAGCTCAAAAGATCTTCGGATTTGGGGCGAACATGGCTAAAAAAAACATTTTTTTATCTTATATTGTTTGGTATAGTTCAAAGTCACAACATCGATATGTTTACTCATCGATGATTGGAATCTATGATGAACCAGATACTTAATCGAATAACAGCGATCCAGCATTATAATATTGGGTAAGACCTTTATTTTAAACAACATGCGAAAGATCCAAATACATTTTGATTTGACCCGCAAATCTTTGAACTTTGAACGATACGAAATAAATATAGCCATCGAAAAAAATGAGGCGAGCCGCATTTAAGTGGGATTGATTATTACTCTTTACGTCCGGAATCACAAAAAAAAACAAAATGGCGAAATAATAAAATCATTTTTCCCGGATAATAATTGAAGCTCGTGATGATGTGCTTTTGTTTTGAGGTCTGTGAAGTTCAACGGCGAGTCCGTCGGTTAAATAAATCGATCGAAGCTATTCAGCTAAGTGGCACAAAACAATTTTTGAACATAAGAAATTCGGTCATAAAAGCGACTGAATTATTTACTGGTCTGCAAAACACACGAATATAATTGAATCTGTAAATCTTATTCTCACAGTTAAACACTCTTTAGACCTTCACCATATTTTCAGTGTCGAAATAGCCACTCGTCACCTTACTTTGAAAAAGGTTCTAATGGACATGTTTGCCTAAAATGACCTTTTGGTTGGAAAAGCTTTTATTTAACGCATTCTATCATATATATGTATTAATTTTAGAATTAGCTGTGGTTGAATAACGGAGTTAGCAGAATTCCTGAGTTGCACCGCATCTGCATACTTTTCTTACAAAATTTATTTGACAAAGTTCAAAGATTGTCATCATTAGATATTTAAGATCATTATTTCTCAGCAAGAGTTGTAAAAGAATATGCCTAAAATAAGTCATTTGAAACATTTTTACTTGCTCGTTGTTATAAGTGAATTTTAATCAATCGAAAATTCAAACGCTCATATCTCAAAACAGTGTGACGAGAAGTTAAAACCTTTTCAAAGTAAGGTTTCGTACTGCTTAATGGAACATTGTTCATTTTGAAAAAGAAATTGGTTGACATTTAAGCTATATCTCGTAGTTATTGTTTGACATAAAATTCTAGATATATCCATTCCAAACGGTAGACAAGTAGTGGAATAGTATCGCCCATTCCAATACAAAAAGGCGTTAGTGACAAATCGCTACTTCTCAGGAGAGCAAAAAGAGTGAACAAATATTGTGTCAATAAGAAAAACTTCGCTTCTTTACCGCTTCTTTCGGTGTACTGGAGTTTTTTTAAGAACATCTTTTTGGCTGTCTGTACATAATTTGTTGTGCACCTCACCGTATCTAACCTAACCCGACCTAACTTAACCTAACCTCACATTTTACTTGGTATCATCAAAATTTTACCAACGCCATTTTAGTTTGGTAGAAACGGTATGATAAGAATTGCCAAATCAACTAAGATTTTTGTAGTTATTTTTATATTATCTACGCGTACTTTATTACAAGAACGTTTACAATTTATTTATCCTCATGTGAAGCTTTTCTCACACCATCAAACACTAGGTTATGTTAAATAATTATTGGCATGTATTTAATGGGTCAGTAACTAATTCAAGTTTTGGTCAGTTAAATAAATAAATGGTCAGTTAAAAATCAAAATGGTCAGTTAATATTATAAACGGTCAGTTGTCATTGTATCAGTGTGAACGTGGTCAGTTATTAAATAAAACGGTCAGTAATATATTTTAGTGGTTAGTTATTTATTATAAATGGTTAGTATTAAATTTAAATAGTCAGCTTTTTTTAAAAAGTGATAAGTTTTAGTTTGACAGCTTGTGAATTTTATCAAATATGGTCTTAATAGGCAAATTTATGTCATGTTCTTTTTATTTTAACTAACCATTTATTATTTTTAACTGACCGTTTTAAGTATTTATTACTGACCGTTTTACGTATTTATTACTGACCATTTATCGAATTAAAAACTTACCAAATAATTATTGTTCTTCAAACATTGAATTATATAACTGTTTTTGATAAGAATGCATTCATTAATCAATATTTATTGTTTTTATAATATTTAACCCCTCGGGTACAGAAATAATCATCAATCATCTTTTCTCAAAATGAATGATGTTATTCATATATGCTGTTAAATTGCAATACATCCAACATCGACGTATTCAAGCTAGTATTTCCGAATTAACCTTTTTTGTCAGTGTGATGGCAACAATATAACCCAAACCTTTTTTGTATTCTAATATTTCATCAGACATTTTCAAAATAACCATCATGAAAATATTTGTTTTGTTATATACGCATGTCTTTCCTAATATGCATACTGGAAAATTGTGAAACACTAAAATTTTCATGTAGGTTTCCTTATTATAATAATTTGCTCGTCAGAGAGATGATTGATTTATATTATCTATTATACATATCTAAAGGTGATTTAATAAATCTTTAATGTTATAAAATTGCAATCAAGTATCATGTGTATAATACAAAGGATTCCTTTACTCAAGCGTCTTCATTTCTTCGGCAAAAGCGCATTTTTGATGATCATCAAGAGGTCTTTTATGATCCAGAACAGATACATTTTAGAGTACACTTCAATGGTGTCCAAATTTTTAACCATTACTTAAATTACTTCTACCACTAACATTAAAAGTAGTAATTTAAAGCCAACAGCTAATCTTAATTGAAAATAAACATCCATATCAATTCAATATGAAGGTATTTTAATAATTACAATTAATAAGAACGGACAGGCAATATTTCAAGATTTCGTTTGTAAGCAATCAAACTTATCACTGCTTATTGTGAAAAAATATAATAATGGCATTACAGCTGACGCCAATGCGACATGTATTTGACAAATATAATAAAGATAGCACACAACATATAAGAAATACATAACAATCATTCATCAGAGAATGGAATAAAAGATACAACATACCATTCATATAGAAATGAAAAGAGCAAAAACAAAACACCAAGTTCACTGGTGAAAATCTTTTCCTCCCTATGCAGTGCATTGCTCAGTCGTACAGCTCTTGTGACTGGTAACTCAAATGACTGACTGCGAAAAACAAACAAACAATTATGACTTCTTTCTTTTAAAATTTGTTGTCCATGATAACTTGGCCTAGATTTATTAAGTAACGCGAAAAAGCTAAATAACAAATCGACTATTGTCTTTTATTTACTGAAGAGATTTAATAATAACTATACTGAAATAATCAGGGCTGTGGAGTCGGTAAAAAAAATTCCGACTCCGACTCCAGCATTTACCAAAACCACGACTCCGACTCCGACTAAAATAAGGTTAATATCGTCACTTTTTTCCCCTAATTTTCCTATTTATGTGTATTCAATTAAATATCAACCCTATCAATACGGCCAAAAGCCAAATTTGACATATTAAATGCAAAAATAAAAAGTTCAAACTTTCAAAATTTCTGACTCCGGCCAAAACGCCGCGCCGACTCCGACTCCGGCCAAAAAGCTCCGACTCCGACTCCACAGCCCTGGAAATAATATAAGTTCTTCAATTAAAATTTACTTGATAAAACTCTACAATAATAAATTACAAATTGCAATATATTAGGTTGCAAATAAGTTATGTAATATGTAGGCATATAGTTATTTTGTATTGGTAGAATTATCTCTGGTTGAACATAAGCGACGGCGTGGTGTCATAAAAACAGGGTGTCACAAATTCAAGTTATGGATACAAGTTTGATTTCAAATTTTAACGTACAGTAAATCCACATGCATCTTGAAATAAGATTGAATCTATCACAGTTTTATTTCAATAAAAAAACAATATTTTGCATTTTCGCATTTTTGTATCGTACATCATTTTATAATGCTTGAAAATATGATAGTTTGGTTTTTATGAACCGATCTGTTATTTTATAAAAATTAAGATATACTGATGTCATTGAAACAATCTTTTTTTTCTCACTATTTTTTATTCATGTATGATCCCAATGTGGAGCATATGAATTTTTAATGAAGCTTTTCTTCGACGACATATATTTTTCTATGATAACTCCATGTTACACAGTTACACAATCTCTATTTTGACGTGACAACGTCTTATAAATCGATGAACGCCCGCTGCACGCACGAAAAAACATGACTCATTGTCCCGTTTGTCGCGTTACGCCGAAGACAAGCGTGCGAGCGAGAGCGCGGATAAGCGATAGAGAGGCACGATCGGCCTACCGTTCGGATTGTGCCGCATCTATCTCTCTTCCACTCGATTGGTCGATGCGTCTGAGTAGAAAAGAGACAGCGGCAGCACACAACTTATACACCTACAGTACCTACACGTGATCTGTTTACAACTGTTTATAAATTGAAGTGAAATGATAATGTGGTTTTCATTGTTTATATTACAACAACAATTGCGGCAATAAAGGTAATTAATTCTTGCATATTAAAAATCTGATTAACGTATAACAAATATACAAAATATCGTATCCATACAAAATAATGATAATTCAATAAAAATGATTCCATTTTATTCATAAAAGTATGCAATCATTTCATCAATGTTTTCTTATGACGTTGTCACGTTAAACTATCGTCCGTAAACCGACTTTATTTTTTCAATTGGGAAGGGACATACAACAAGGGCTAAAGAGAGTCTAGTTGTTAGATAAACACTCATGCTACGACTCATTGTTATCCTCGGGTGAATGGGACGGTGTTTTAGCCATCGCGGACAACCATGCCTTCGCGCAGCTATCTATAAAACGTTTGAAAATCAATTTATGAAACTGCCCGAACTGGAACTCGAAACACTGTATCTGAAGGCGATGTTGTTGTCCACTCGACCACGGACCAGTCTGTTTTCCTCTCTCGATTATATAATTATTGATCATGTAGCTGTGGCATGAGTTCTTTTGGGGTCCCACTCCGACACATGTAACGGATTCGAAACTCGAATAAAAATTTTCATTGATTTTTTTATTCAGTTCACGTTAGAGGTATGCATGGGCTCGGGTAATTCCTTCAAGCTAGGCAACAAAGGCTTGGATTCGGGCCTGGATACTCTACAAGAAAAACATATATCGGGATATACACGCCATTTATAACGTGAGTACTACAATTTGGTGAAGAAATATTAAATTATTTTAAATATTAATTAATATTTTCAAAAAGGAAAAAAAATGATTATATTAAGGTGTTCTTCGGTCCGGGATGAATTTCGAAATTTTGCCTAGTGCAAAACTATTTTTTTTATAACCATGTCCGCTCCCAACTTGGAGCATATGGAATCCTCAAGGAGTTTATCCCAACTTATGTTTTTCTAAGGGAATTGCGTGTTATTAGTTGCTCAACCTCTCTTTTCGAAGAGAGTAGGGATGGAAAGGATACGAGGACTAGTTATTAGCTAATCACTGTCACTATGCGTCGCTCTTTGGGTTAGGAAAGGTGGGAAGTGATTTTCAACAACACAAACACCCATGCCTTTGAACAGATTTATCGACTGAAAAATCCGCTTGTACAGGGAATCGAACCCGGGCGGTCCGGCACGCAAGCCAACAACGTTGACACTGCGCCACGGACCGGAAAAAACTCTACTTTGCGTATATGATCTGATCCAGAAATCTAACGATTAAAAGAATTACTGTCCTATTAATACAATTTTATACTCTCTCCGTAAATAAAGATTGAATACACGAACTTTTGCCAGTAAAGTTCTAGAACAAATCTGGGAGAAGACATTTTATAATATTACATAAAAGCTGGGTTTTTTCCCCATTTAACGCGGTGGAACGGCGTTCCGGCACCTTTTTCACAGATTTCAAAATCAATAAGACAAAATTTTACTTATATGATATTTGAATATAATTTTATTTAGTAAAAAGCTTGATATGAAGTGAGTTCCGGCACTTTTTTTTTTCAAAAAAAATCCCTGCATAAAAGGTATTTGCGTAGCATCATGTAAGGCAAATTCATCTCCATATATATCAGGAAGAAACGCACATCACATGAATAGCGCAATAAAATATGAACAAAGTACACCAATACTTGTCAGTGTTGCCAATAACGATTATTGATCGCAATGAAAGAAAGTCTTCGGGGTCAAAGGTTCGAATCCGCTGACATTAGCATTATAATTTTGACGGAACAGTATACGTTTGTCAAAATATTGAGACATAATTATTATCGCGAATGTTTCCTGGTCACAAAAGATCAAATCGCAATACTGAGAAACAATATTCTTATTGATTGACTGGTTAATTATTGCAAACGATCGCGCTAGGATATTAATATTGGCAAACAAACTGTGAGATTTTTTTACTTTGTATCAAACTATCATGGCCGATTCGGTTCCACAATATATTTTTAAATAATTAATCTTTTTTTTTTATACTTTTTCCTCATTTTTTTTATGACGTTCAGGACCGGTTTCGCAGTGACAGTCAAGACCTTTAACTCTTTGCACTTTTAAATTGTGAAATTGACTATTATCACAGGGTTTGCGTATTTATTAGTATAGTTAAATGAAAAACCGAAATATATACTTCATTATGGCATTCTACCAACTTTAATTGAGGCATACAATCAAATAAATTTAAATAACGAATAAAAAATACTTTTCCAATTAAGTTTTACAATTTCGAGGAGGATTCGACATAGGATTTGCGTGTTATATAACCGATGTAGAGCCAAACTCGACGGAGTTAAAGTAATTACAATATAACTAGCACGATAATACTTAACCCTTACACGGCCGCGGAGCGAAAAATCATGGCGCGGTCGTTATCGCACAAGCACCACGCGATGCTTTTTCGCTTCATGTAATCGACCCCAGGTTTTCAGGTCCAGTTTTCAGACACCTATGGGTAAGGCGCTTTGTAAAAAATATTAGAAAAAAAACAAAAATAAAGCAATTAAGATCATATTATATAATTAAGAAGATAAGTATTCTCATTGACTATCCCTTAAAAAACTCACTATAAAAAAACATTGTATTAATTCAAAAAAGTCGTATTATCTTGTAGTCTTATTATTATTAAGTATTTATTACCGCAAGAAATCTAAAAATAATATGAAATCTATATTGACATCACGCTTTCGTAATACCTGTAATATTTCCGATAACCTTCCCATAACGTCAGGAAAGAGATATCTCTAAAAATATTCAAAGTTTGATATTTGATTACTGACGATTTAAATGTCGAAAATATTGTATAATCTGTATGTTTACCTTATAATAATGGTCACTTTAAACTAAAAAACTATTTAATATATTAGCAATGCAGTTTTATTATAGCCTATTTTTTATAAGTGAATATAAAGGTCAAATTATATTAGAATATCTTATTCAAAATCCACGAAAAATAAACTGTTTGAGAAACACAGGTATTTAAGCACAGTTCAAATAATTCTACTCATTGTTGTGTAAACATTATATTGAAAGGTGTTTATGCGTTTGATGATTGACGAATATGAGAAAAAACAATCTTTGTGTGAAATAGTATAAAAAATAATTTAACCTAATTGATTTTATGTGAGGCCAAGTCAAAGTTTCACTATTAAGAGGTCCAAAGGTGTATATTGGTGCATCATCAAACCGTCATTTCATTAGCAGCATTATTGAAGACACTTTCAACCATGGCTGTTATGAGTTTGGAGCATATGGACTAATTAAGAGCGGAAATGATCAAATTTGTATCAAATTTAAAATACAATTTTAAGATACTTCATGTTTTTTAACAACTATGTTATTATGTTGTCCCTCGTTTTCGGGTTAGAACAAATATGGAATGGTTGACTAAAATATGTTAGTAATATATTCCAAGTGATATTTGCAAAATGTATTAACATCTTGCTTCGTTAATAATTAACATATAAGTAAAAATGTATTGAATCGACATGCTTAGTGGTAGTGAGTTTATTTCATCAGATTTTTTTACGAGAAAGACATGTTAGTTAGTTGCTCAAGGTCGCTTTTTCGAAAGTAGTGGAAATAAATAGATATGATAGAACTAATGGTTAACTTATCGCTCTTGCTACGTCTCGTTTTTCGAATCGGGTGATTTGGGGATGAAACTTCATACACCACAGTCATTTAAATCTCCTTTTATTGTTCTGTTCTTTTATCGCTCCAAATGTGGATCATATGGACTACGAAAACTGCTCGTTACTAGTTACTCAAACTCTTTTTTCGAATAGAGAAGGAATGCAAATAATATACGACTGTACAGGACTTGTGGTTAGTTTATTGTCCTCGCTACGTCCTGATTTTTGTGATCAGCTGGGTGCAGGAGGGTATTGTAGACATCACAAAGATTCATGTCGTGATACATGAGCTTCACGAACAAAGTCAATGGCGTTGACCATCAGATCAGATCTTAATTCATTAAAACCAAGATCATCTTATTATTATTGTGAAGTAACTCTGCGACCCGCGAGCAATTGAAGAATGAATGAGTTGTCAAACTGGTTGTGCATCACTGCCTTACGCGATACGCAATAGCATTACATAAAGTCTTAACTCTTATGGTAATTAGTGTTTTTTTTAGGACAGGACAAGACAGACAGACATACACTGATGACACTTACAGTTGATTTACAACTGGAACTAATCGCTTATATTTGGTATATGTACATTAATTACTAGAATAATTCAATTTATGTGCGTTTTTAAGTAGGTAATTTAATTTTACTATAATTAAGGCCAGTGTTCCCTGACAGATATTAATTTTACAAAGAACAAACGTTTACATATATTATCATCATTAGGTCTAAGACATTATTTTATTGCGTAAAATGAAAGCATGTAAAGTAATGAGCAATTATATTGTGATGCAAATTTGTTTGAGCTTAATCGTTTTTTTTAATACATTCAACCCTCCTACAGCACGATCTGGTATAAAGTGGTTTTTATAGCGTGTGGTGCAGTCTACAGGCAAATTAAATGGTTCTTAAATATTAAATACATATGTATGTTGTATCTAGTGGCATTCATACTTCAAAACCGGCAAAAATCGTGATATGTTTCTATAATCATAAAAGGTTAGTGATGGCTGTAAATCCGAAGCAGGCCGTTGTGGGTACAACGCTGGGTACAGAAAATCATGGGAAGACCTATTTTCTTATGGAAATATTGCATCAAATATATTTTTTGCCACAAATCTTGCTTTAACCTTTAAACGCCCGTGCATTTGCGAAATATCAACGCGACCCGTAAGCTCTTATATAAATAATTATATCTCTAAAAAAAGTCAAAGTACATATGTGGGTAAAATAAAAAGCATTAGCAAAATAAAAGATTGCTTATAAATTACGAAATAACACCAGCACCACAACTTGTACGCTTTCTAATTCTCTAGGTAAAAAATTAACGAATCCATAACAAAGGATAAATTTCTAGGTATGGAAAAAATCTTTATTCCCATTGAAACATATTGTATGGTGTGAATAAAGCTGATTTATTACAGCCCGCCGGATATAACACAACAAACACCCCAAGAGTCAACCTTGTAACGCAGATGTTTATATTCTTCATTATCACAAAAATATTTAACGAAATCGAAAATAAAATTATGGATCGGTATCTCAAATACATTATTTATGAAAGCTTATCAGTGTAATCCGATAGCGAAGTGAACCATAAGCACTGGTCCCATACGGGACCGACGGGCTTTAAAGGGTTTGAAGTAAAGAATAATTTAGATTTAAAATACAAGCATTGTTAATAATATAATTTTTTTTTGGATAACTATACATTTTTCAAAGTTTGGGACTCGGGGAATGAAAAGGAGGAGATCGAAAAAGAATGTCGAAATGATTGAAAACAAATTTATTTAATTTTTTATTGGCTGCAAGTTTCTTAATATTATAAAGCTTCCGCTTGTAATGTTCTGAAGCCACTAAAGATCATAAATTATGACCATTGAAAGGATACGGGCTTACCTTTTACACTAAGATCAAAAGCGTCCACCGAGGGGTAATAATTAAACATTACATAATTCCATTACTGAAAAGTAAGAGTCTCAATAAATTATGCGTTTTGTTTTGTTGCAATCCAATGAGTTATGTTACTGCTGAATTTTAAAAGTGTTATAAATAACTTTACATTTACAACGTTTTGCAAGACGACTGACTTTCGTAAATTTAAATTAAGAATTAAGCGTGAAAAATTTAGCTAGAAAGCTCTTCAGTGAATGGATGTATAGAGGTGCTGAAACTATTCTGAGGAACAAAATGCATGACACTTGACAAATAGAATAGACAATGACTGAGACAAGGAATGAATCGAATATAAATTTATTAAAAATATCAGTATTTTGGATCTTGGCAAAATCTAAATTATAATTTACAAGTGGTTTTATGATTAATCGTATTTTTTTAATGAGCGCAGCTGAACGTTAGACAGCCAAACATGTTATTATTGATAATCATTGTTTTTGTATATTTTGTGTTCAGTCACGCGTTAGACTTTGCAAACTTTGAATCTATGTCTCATGAAAGAAGACCGACATGCATATTTTTTCTAAACGTAAAACTGTGAATACAGTCAAACTCTATAATCCAAATCATAAGACGAGCCAATTCTTGCCAATTCGATAGTTTCAGTGCCATGTTTGGGCTGTGACAGTTCGTCAATAACCATCATATAAATTTACCGCTATAAAGCTGTATACTGAAGTCATCATATGGAAGTATCATTATATGCACGAGGTAAAGCTGCAAAGTCGATCCAACCGTTCACTGGACCGATTGGCCACGCTGACGCGGTGGGTGTTATGACATCCTTTTGAAAACGAGTAGATTTATGCTCAGAGATTCGGTTATGATCAGGGATTGAGCAGATGCTCCCGAGATACTCCCAGCAAACGATACAAATATTTCACTACATTTTCTACGGTTCTGGATACTCGAAAACAGTAGTAGAAATTAAGTATCTTATTTGCGATCACAGCTTTATTATTTATGTCAATATTTTTTTTAAATTTGGTTTATTGTGCCTTATTTAAAAAAAAAACTACTATTCATTTTTTTGTATAATACCATTATTGATATATTCATCCAGTATTGTAATTCATGTCCATTGATTTGAAGTGTTGTCCATCGACATCGTGTTGGCATACCATCTATTCAGGTTAATTGTTTGCCCAATAGATATTACATAACTGTTGTTCATTAACACAACAAAATCTCGCAGTCGATCATTTCAACAATAGCGAATACTACGTGTTGATCCACTTTTACAAAAGCTAATTTGAATAACACCATTGCAACATTTTCGTTGGATGTATTCGACACCTTAATCTTGACATCCTATTGAATGGAGAATTATCGAGAACATCTCGACAAATGGACTGTTAGTCGCCCACGCAATCCGCAAACAAAAGATAAAATAATAAAAAGAATCCTTTGTCACACACATTTAGCAGTTCCGGGCACTTTTTTTATGTTCCTACTAAACATAATTTTGTCGTTAAGAATTTGAATTTCCATGAAAATACCACAGAATTTCGACACCTTACTTTGAAAAGGTTCTAATTGTTCTTGACCCTGTTTTAAGATATGAGCGTTTGAAGTTTGGATTGATTATATTATTTAATTTAAAAGATAAAGCTCCCTCATGAACAAGTAAAAATGTTTCAAATTACGCCCAAACCTCTTTTTGTGTGATTTCAAAGTAATGCGGTTATTTAAATACATTTTTATATTTATATTTATTCAACGTGCATATGTAATAACGTTTTTAACAGCGCGTTGTTCACATAATGTACCTGATAAATCCAGTGTTTCACCTGTTTATTACAATGTGACCTTGACACGTGCGTCCTTGTACGTTTATGTTTTCATATACCCATCCCTGCGGAGCGCATCCACCACACAAAAAAAGATTTATGTGTACTTATTCTAAGCATATTATTTCACAACTCAAACCATTATACTGAGAAATAATGATCTCAGTGATCTAATGATGGAAATAGTGATGCCAATCTTAGAACTTTATCAGTAGTAAAAATGCGCAGTTGATGTTCGGAATTCTGATTACACCATAATTCAATATTCTATCATATACATATGCTAGAAAAGGTAATTTGTTGTCAAAATGAGAGTTAGAACATTTTTAAAGCAAGTTAATGATTTGTTATGTTATCAAAGCTTTTGCTAGAGCGCCATTCCTTTACATGGCAATAAAAGACAAATCTTATATATAAAACCGAAATGGCGTATGTATGTATGTGGGTCTGTAATTCCATTTTGCATTGTTTTTGCAAGTTCAAACAAACGAATTGATTTCGCTCGCGAAAGTTTCGACGGTAAATTTGTTTCGTTATCAATGTGTGTGTAGAGACTCCAATTACTCGAGTATCGAGTAGTACATTTTACAAAATACTCGAGTTCTCGAGTAGTTTCATATGAACCAAAATATCTTATATATAAAACCGAAACGGCGAATATATGTCTGTGGGTCTGTAATTTTGCATTGTTGGTCATTAAGTTGCCAGTTGTTTCATGAACACCCCAAACTGGTCCGAGCGAAGCCGGGTTCGAATACTAGTTATATTATATATATCATTTTTTGATTATATGGTCATTTTTTGTCGAAATAAAATCTATATTTTGATTAAACATATTTAATAGAACAATTGCTGAATCCAGGCATAAAAAAGATCCAACTGTATTTACGGATTCTTCTTAAATTATTTTTATATATAACGTAACTTTACATTTGTTTTGTGTTTATAAAAGGATTTCAAAAAAAGAATTAAGTATTATTTTATTTATCAGAAGCTATTTTTGTGGTGAATACATTGATTTAAAAACTTGTACTTACGTTCTAACAATGTAATAAAAAATTTTTGTTTTAATTTAAATATTTATTTATCGGTACAGTTTCCAAGTGGTCGACGTTCTTAGACTACATCTTCACAGCTACAGGTTCTCGACATCGAATCTATACATTCAATTCAATGGCATAGAATTACCTTCGTGTTTTCATCCCTGACATCATGTTCCTAAAAAACGGACTGTAAAAATCATATGCTCTTTCACACTCCTCCCTTACCTGGTTCATAACTTTACTACAACTCAATATTTCAAGAAAGTTATAAAAATTTAAATTCATTAGGCATCGATCATAGTCGGTCAAAATGCTTCTTCCTGTATAACCTCCGGAAAATGTGCGAAAATCTATGCAAAGGATTAGGTTTTTACAACACCGTACATTGTCAAAAATATATACCACAACATTTAATCACGCTATAAAGGTTAAAATTCAATACCAATAAATGAAAAATCTTATTTTGTAATGCAAATAAATGGCTAAGTAACTGATATGCGTTGTTCCAGTTTACGCGTCGCGAACTAACGAACGTAGATGTGAGATATAAATAATAGTGGGAACCGGAACGGAAATTCCTTTATTCCATAGATATATTTTATTTTTGAAGATTATTTAGAAATGACATTGGTAGTATTTAAATTTAAAAAAATAATATTTCATTCAGAGAATCGCTCCCAAATGACAGCGCGTATATCCTACGACACGGGCACCTGAAGGGTTAAAATATATTAACCTGTCCAATAAGAGGATTCATCGACTGCCTTACTATCAGTTACCTCTAAATCAACATCCGTATAATATTCTCTATGGCATATAAAATCACATGACAAATGACAATGAAATGAAATACATATATTGTGGCATTGATTCATACGATAAATCAGTAAATCGTTTTACTTAATTTTTATTTAAAAAGTTTTTTTTAAATTATAACGTTACTCCTTATCGACCGACCAAGGATTTTGTAAAAAATGATTGCTTTGTTTTAAATAATAAAAAAATTACCTTGACAGAACGTTGAAGCGTAAATTATGACTTAATTCAATAAAGCTATCTTAAATGAAATATTTTTGGGTAGGGCCACAATAAAATCTTTTGTATAAACAAAATCAGCTTAGAGATCAAAACTTCTGACAGCCAATAATGCAACAGAATTACTAGATAATAGACTAGCTTAATATGTGGATTTACGAATATTGCACCTCTAGCCCAGCGGTATATAAAATAAGCAAATGCCTGTACTAAAATTGCTTTAGTATATTTATAGAAGTTCACGGCTAGGTCACATCAAAGGTTTTTAGTAATTTCAGGTACCTATGTTACCAAATAATATTTAAAAAAACATTTCAACGCATAAAGACTATTATTGGTTTAACCCGTTAGGCACTGGTGGCGGGCATCGTATATATGATGGAAAATATGTATATTGCAGATATTAAATGAAATAATTCAGTAATAGGTTGTATGAATGATCCATTCGATAAGTTACTATACTAACATTACTATGTTTTTAAAGTAAATGCAAACTCAATCAAAAATAATGGTTTTTTAAAAATATTTTCTAAACATAAAATAACTTTGATTATTCCACTTATTGTGTTACTAATTATGATACGTGTTAGCGTCATTCGTAGTACAAATATTTGTTTTGTTTCTATCCTCCCCTCCATACTTCCTGTAAAAAGGAAAAACCCCAAACTCCATTTTTTTAATTTATCATTTTAGAATATCAGAACCAATCTTGCGTTATTACTTAAGCAACCTTTGCGATAGTAAGTCCGAAGATGCCCCTGGGAGAGGCTAAAAACGTTTCACAATTAGTAACACAACACAGGTTATTTTACATTGTATACTAACGTGAACTTCCACATAGTTACAGTCGAAAGTATTATTAAATGTAAGAAAAAATCTTTTTATTGGATCAGGACAGGCTTCTTTCATGGCACGCATTATCAACTGATGAGTTATCAATGCTCGCCATGAACGAAATCGGTCCTGATCCAATAAATTTTATGTGGAATAAGTGTTATGTATACACCCCGTCATTCACTGTTAAATATTGTTAAACTATGACATACCATTATTATAACTTATCTTATTTACTTAGACTATTAATTCAAGAACATTATGTAAAGATGCAATACACATTTATTAAAACTAACTAATCATATAAAGGGTATTTCAATAGGGACGCTCAAAATATGTTACTTTGTCCTGCTGAGTAGATTATTCATTGTTTAGTGGCCAAATTTGAGTCAACCAGTTTGGTAAATAATCGACCAACACCTACCTGTACGTCATCAAAATACAATATCTGGTGAAAACGTTGCTGCTGTGTGTGAAAGTGTACAGGAAAACCCAAGGCAGCTTATTTCTCGTTGTTCACAAGAACTATTTCTACGACTTCAACTTGGCGAATTTTTGAATCGGGCCTTATGTCTGCACCCGTATAAAATCCAACTAACCAAGGAACTTCAGGTAAACGACCACAGACAACGCCTGATTCTGGTTCTGGAGCAGTTGGAAGTTTACCCAAATTTGTCAAAAAAAGTCAACTTTAGCGACATGGCCCATTTATAATGAATGGATATTTATATTGAATATCAGAACAACCTGGCAGACATTTGATGCTCTATTCCATATTTAATGCCGTAAAATATACTTACAAATGAAATTAAAATTTAGTCGAAATCTCACAAACAACTTGTTTTATTTACATTTCAAAACTAAGGGTCCTTATAAAAAGACCCTTTACATACATCCGCCAACGATAATTAAACACCAATACTCATTTCTACACTATCGTAAACAAAACATCAATATTGATTGGCACTGTCAATAAGCTTTCAACATATATAAACTAATACTCACTCGAAGTAGGAAAGTAAAGGTAGGAAAAAAAAAAAAGAAACTCAGAGTTCTAACCTAAGGGTTCAGTAGCTCAGTTTACATATCAAGACTTCTCTGTATTCTGATTTTTATATTGTACGTATAACTTGTGTAATATATAGTGAAACATTTATAATTTAATAAAGTGTTTTATTAAATCCTTAACATAAGTACTAAATATGTTTTATTATTTTTATTATACATCATGTTATTCCACCAAGTATTGACAGTGAACACCTTAAAAGTGTACAAAAAAGCATTCAGCTCCGGTAGTTCGAGCATAGCAGTGAGCGCCTGTAGCTGAGGGGTTAAAGATTCACTCAAAGTGCGTGTGCGGTAATACAATAATTTTCTCTAACCTGAGATTTTAAATTATAATCTATGAAAACGTTATGAAATTTATATCGTATTTTTTTGGTAATATGCGTGAAATAGATGCAAAGTATAGTGGTTTTTTTGAAAACCTTGAATTATTTTTGGAGTGGATTCGCCATTAAAACGAAAAAAATAAGAATTGAAATACACACCGGTTCCCACGCATTTACAAAGACAATATAATATTTGGAATCCAACATTCCTATTTTGGTCAAACACAGCCGATAATATTTTACCGGTATTTTTTTTCTGTGAATTAAAAAATTAGCTAAATAGATTAATTATGTTGATAATGTCAGAGTGGTGTTTTACCATGCTTGAAGCCCGGTTAATGTTCCTGGCCACAAACTTTTAAGAATGTCTACAAAAGAATTCATTTTCGAGTTTCCTGTAGAATGAGTGTCGAAGTTGTTGGCTTTAGTTGCAGAGTTCACAGGTTCGCGTCACAGTAATGGCTGTTTGAATTTATAATTTATGATAATTAACGATATTTATTTTAATGGATATAACAAGGGTGAGTTAAATTGATATACCTATATAGCTCATTGAAAGTTGGCAAACTAACCTGTGCCCTATGTATTTCCTGGTAATAAAATGTATAATGAAAAGATTATGACATTGATTTAGTAATGGTAACTAATTATTTGGTCAGTATCTAATTCGATATACGATCAGTAAAATATACAAAAAAATGGTCAGTATAGTATTCGAAAATAATCATTCATTTGTTGTAAAATGGATAGATATATCTATAAACGGTCTGTTATTAATATTGGACGGACGACCTGGTTAGGCTCGGCTAGAAATGGGCTGGTAATATCTAATAATAATAATATAACCAATCCTGCCAATAGCGAAATTTGACATATTAAATGTAAAAATAAAAAGTTCAATCATTTCAAAATTTCCGACTCCGACCAAATCGCCGCGCCGACTCCGACTCCGACTCCACAGCCCTGCTACCAAGTAAATGCCTACTCAATCAATCAATTGTTGTGCTTGTTTTTCATTAAAAGCATTATATATTATATGTCCATCGACAAATAAATTCACAGCGACTTAAAATTAAAATAAATAAACGACTGTTGTTTTCTTTTCTGAACGGATTATGCCATATTTATGTATGGTGATCAATAAATTAGCTAACTCTACTTATGTCGTCAATAAATCATAACAATGCCACAAGCGCCACACCGCGCGGCATAATTTTAAATTTAAATTATTGACTTAATAATTATATTTGGACGATTTATTGGCTGCATGCCTCATCTAAAACAAACATGCAATACGAGTAAGAGGGTATTATTTAGAACAAGCAATGTATTCTTTAATAAACTTTGATATTAGTTCAAACAAAAGTGAAATTTGAAGTTATCATGCGAATTAAGAAATCTCTTTTTGCAATATGTTGCCACGCTGCAAAAATAGCAATCCACGTATGACGCTTATATGGAGATTTTTCGATGAATTTGACGGTAACTTGGAAGAAATTCAATTTATCTGGAGTCTATCTCAACAAAAGTATTTCTGTAAGAACTGCTTGTTACTCAGTTGTTCAGCCTCGTTTTTCAAAGAGAATAAGGATATAAAATATGGGGATAAAGCTTGGGTAAGAGTGGTGATTATTTAATCGCTCCCTTAACGCCCTATTTTAGTTTCGGATAATTGGGATAAAATTTTGGAACATCACAGATACACAATATAAAATTAATACGATTACTGCGCTATTTCACTGGTTGTGTAGTTACATGTGATAAATATTCAGATGCTCTTTAAAGTGGTGAATCACATGTCACAACTTGTATCTCATATTTCCTATTATTTTGGGATGATTCTTAAAATGAATAGATTTAAAAACACACGAAGAATACGAACTAATTTCAGGTCAGGATTTTAGTGTTTGTCAATTTCACGCATGCATTCTAATGACAATTTTTAATGATTGTTTGCCAACATCAACAGTTCATTTAAATTGTAAACTGATGAAATAAACCAATTGGTTGTTAATTAAAACATACGTCCAAAAACTAAAACTACTAGTTTAAATTTGATAAGGGATAACAGGAAGATACGTGTTTGCATGCTGCTACCTCTCATGATGGCAAAACTAATTGACGATGTCCAGTAATTCTGCAGAAATCAGAACCGAGCTGCTAATCGCTTGATTATAACTTGATATGGAGACGAAAAAAATTAAATACATCGTTTTTCCCTTGAGGCAAAATAAGGCTTCCTGTGTTTCATTACAATGTCTCACATCTACGTTCCTTAGTTCACAACGCGTAAGCTGGCATGACGCATATCAGTTACTTGATAATTTATTTGCATTATTAATAAGATTTTTCATTTTTTGGTGTTGAATTTTAATATGTTAAGAGTGAATATATATTTTTCAACAATGTATGGTGTTGTGACAACCTTAACTTTTGTATAGATTTATTTTATATATTATATTAAGAAGTATTTTGACCGACTTCGAATCATGCCTATTATATGGAAGTGTTTGTTTACTACATTATCACTAATGAATTCTATATGTATTTTTGATTTTGTTGAAATCTTGGTTGAAGTTAATGTAGAATAATTTATACGCGATTTATTTATCGTTCTATATCTTTTATTATCATTTAAATCGGTTCATTCGACACAAATATCACTCCAAATATTAAATTGGAAACACCTGATACCGATTAAATCACACATCTGCCACCTTGATATAAAAAATAAATTAAATTTTTGTAACATTGGCAAAATAAAATGTCCATGTTTATTTAGCAAGCTTGTCAAACATTCAACCGCCAATCTTTGACACTATTTGTTTGTCTGCGATGAATTTTATATTCAGGCGATGAGTTATACCTTACACTGTTTCGAATTAAAGCAATAAATGATCGAACCGTTGAATGTTCCATGTGGGTGTTGTAAAAACATCTTACAAAAATACAAATTACATTGGAAAACGCTTATATTTTAAAGCCTTTTTTTTTATTCTGCTAAAACTTTGGCTCATTTACTCTGGATACATGAGAACACGCCTAGGTGTTCAATTGCATACTAAAAAACAGGTTCAGCATTGAATGCGTTGAAGGTGCACCCCTATCATATATTCCACTTAATTGAATGAATGAATATAAAGAAATATATAATTTTTTTACGAACGCCTGTTTTCTATAATATTTGCTGTTTTGTAAAAAAATATACTAATTTCCCTGATAAGAAGTGAGAGTTTGTTTGCCACAGAGATCACTACTTGTATGGAGTAAAATAAAACACCATTTCTTAAATGATTAGAAAAGGTTTCGCTCAAAGCAAGAATTATTTGAGCACTATAAATAATGTGTTGTAAGTATAATTACATATTATATAAATATACTAGAATCTATTAAATGTCGCTTTTGAAGTGATACACTGTAGATTTTTTTGTTTTTGTTCTTAACCATGTCCGCTCCCAAATGAAGCATATGGATTCTTCACGGAGTTTATCTCAACATGTTTTTTCTATGAGAAATGATTGTTAATCAACTAGTCTTTTTCGAAGAGAGAAGAGATTTTTATCAACAAAAATACCCATTGCCTTCGAAAAGAATTGATAAATCGACTGAAAGAATCTGCTCGTACAGTTTCTAAAAACCGGGCGGTCCGCAACGAAAGCCAACGACGTTGACCAGTGGACCACGGACCAAGCATACATATATTACACACATTACATACAATACATTTTTAAGAGGGGTTAATATTTACTTGTTACAATCACCTGGATGCTGTAGGTTATGATGGGGGTGTATTTAGGAAGGCAAGAGGTCATGCGCGTCATAATTTTACCATGTCTTTATATCAATCAGCATTGTACACTTATCATGCATTTGATTCATGCACTAGGTTGACTGATAGACCTTCTTTAAGTCACACTACTTCTTAAACCTTGGCAGGAAGACAATGCCTATGAGTATCCGATATTTGATTGAATTCTGTAACAATTATCGTATCATTTTAACCCGAGTTCGTCAGACTTCTTCAATGCTCAATATTTATTATATTTATATTTAAATATGTATATTGTATGCTTAAACTTCTAGCGAGGTGGTAAAACCATATCAGATATTGAACTCTTTTAGGGTATTTACTTTCAATACTTGGTGGAATGGCATTGTAATAAAAATAATAAAACAACAACTAATTGATTGAGTTGGCATTTAGTTGATAGAACTCCATTATAATACGGTGAGAAAAATGACAATGTATTTTAATTCTATAGAAATTATTTGAAATATTTGTTGTTAGCTATTTCGGCTTACGCCCTCGTCAGATCTGTAGTTCGGGGTGTTAGTCGAAATAGCTATCAACAGATATATAAAATAATTTCTGTGAAATTAAAATACATTGTTATTTTTCTCACCGTAAAACAACAACTAAATTTATCATTTGATAATGCTCGCTATAAACGAAACCGGTCCTGATCTAATAAATATTATGTGGAATGAGTACTGAAAGTGTTTATTATATATCGAACTAAAAAAAAATTAACAAACAAAATAACAAACTCCATTTTGTAATTTTATCATTTTAAAATATTAGAATCAACTTTCTTTATAACTTAAGCAAACTTTGCGATAGTAAGTCCGAAGAATGCCTAGTAGCACAATACGTGGAATAATCAAAGTTATTTTAAATTTTATATTAATATAACAGTTTCCTACAATACGATACATAGTTTGCAACATCTGAAATTATGCTAAATTTATAGTGTCATTTTGGCCTACGCTTTTGAGCTTTTGTTTGGAGACCAAGGTCAAAATGCGGATGGCGAAAAAAAACTCTGCGATCACGCGGAATTTCGAATCTATGACACGATCTTTGCTAAATGTCTATAGAGCCCGGTGAAAAATGGTTTTATTATTCGAATTAGGCTGCCGAGTGAAGCCAATTGTAAACATTTACATTAATATTAGATGTGCGAAGATAATCAGATCGCGTAACAATGTTTATATTCATTCATTTAGCATCATTAAAAGACTTTTATTGCTATTGTCACACGCGTCGACGTAATCTTGAGTTTATATGACTGAGAATATATAATCCATTATTTATATTGCCACTTGAGATGGTTTTGCGTTTCTAATCTATATATAAAAATGAATGACTGTTTTTTTGTCCCTAATGCTTTCCTATACCGTTCATCTGATTGCGATAAAACATTGATGATTTGTTGTGTGGACAGTGGACACCCACGAATGTTTTTTGGAAGATCATCCGATTGCGAAAAAACTTTGGTAAGTTCTTATCCGGACTCCCGAGAAGGTTTCTTCATCTTAAAAAAAAAATCTAAATTAACTTGATTTTCCAGGCATGCCGCCGCACGATTTTTACATTGAAAATTGGCGTACCTATCATTCTTTTCCGAAATATAAACTCACCACGACTTTGCAATGATACCAGGCTTTCCTTCCCTTCCCTTTCCTGCATGTAGGCAAGTGGAGTATTGAATATATCAATGATTCTGATTCTGTCAACCTTTGTGATGAGAAAAAAATTGATTGATCAAAACGGGAAAGATTGTCTAAAATCATTAAAAATGCCAAGAATTGCTCGTAATGTTGGCGTTAATAAGTTTGCTATTCTTACGATAGACATGTCCAGTCCCTAACTAAACAGACCAGCCTGGCTTTTAAGATTTATCTCTTAGGGCTTTAAGAAAAGAGGGATGGATCATAAGGTGTGGTTCATCGTCTCGACGAGGTTCTTAAAGTCCTTATGTTGGTTTTTTAAATTTAAGATTTTCAAAGCTCGGAGATTTGGAGAGTGGTGAGGGCCTGACGAAGCTCTCCGTGAATCTGGCTCGGTGGAGGCGTAGAGTGTCACCGATGTCTGGGCCTTTATACCACGCCCGGAGGTTCGCATACTGGCGTTCTTCCTCAAACGCGATTATTCCTTTTAGAATCATGCGCAAACATTTGTGACAGCTTCCAAATCTTTATTTTTATACTAAGCTCCGGACAGTGTTCCCTGAAAGTAAACGTAAGAGAGTAATCTATTTCTATCTATCTGATAGGTATAAAAATATTGTGTTTCAACCAAGCACCCAGCTTATTTTTTTCACAGTAATTATTAATAATTAATTTCAATCTAGTTTTGGGTATAGCAATCTCAATTTAATGAAAAATATCCATATTTCTGTTCCCACCTGAAATCACTGATATTATGCGCATTTGTTATTAACGTCAGAGGTTATCCAATAACTTTGATACAAATCAAACCTACATCAAATATTTTACATGACAGTCAAATAAACATATCTGTTTAATGTCCTCGCTTACAGAATTGAGCTAAATACTCGTCAATCTCGATTTGCACGATTTAAAAATTATCCACGCATTTTTATGAATATGTTTTCAAATAATCCGGTAATAATATTGCTATCATCAGTTTTCTTCTATTTCTCTATCTATATCATATTTCCACCTTTTTTCCAGTCTCCATCGTCTCGAAGTTTAGTGGTATTGTTTAAGTGACATTCCTTTCCCATCGCTGCTGACAGCAGGGCGCGATCGCTACAGTTCAAGAGGTCAGTTTATTTATAATAATCAGAACAATATTGTTTTTATTTATTTAAATATAATACCTTTCCACAAAGAATACACAGTGAACACTTAAAGCGATAAATTTGATTGATCATATTTTAAATATTATGTAATACAGAACCTTTTAAGCCATTTTTGTTTATATAAATTTAGTAAAAATGTTATCTTTAAACCGATTTTAAATTCATGTAAATGGAAGCACATATAGTAACGTTTGAACTCTTTGATTAAGCTACGCAATTAAAGTAGTATGTATGACCTAAATAAACAATTTAATTTATATTGTTACGAGGTATTTAACCTTCATTTACGAAGGTATTCGAAGGTTGGACTTATTTTCTTTTGTGGTCCTTTGAAGCCTGGCATCTTAGCATTGAACGACAAGCGATTTCATTGATTTATATAATAAATACTTGACACATCACGTATAGATTGATAGGAGTGATACTACACCTAAAAAAATACATTCAGCCATCAATGATTCTACTAAGGCTATTATTAACTTCAGACTGAAGCTTAGCCTTCGATATATTAAATAAATATTTATTATTTTTAACGACAAAACCACAAAAAAAGATCTTGCTATTCGCTTAGGGATAGCAGGGGCTCCATTTAATTTGATCTGAACTGTCTGGGATACGCAGCTCTATACGGTGATTAACGGTCGCAAATCATGGTACCTGTCAAAGACTCAGAAATTAGAAAACGTATCGGGCCGCACCCTGTTAAGCCAGCAGTCATGGAGAGATGTTGGATAACATGCTTCGGATGCCGCAGGAGAGCCACAACCCTGTCTGCATCTTCTTGCATGCGATGGGATTTCGGCGTCTTAGGTAGGTATAGGATGATGATCAGTGACGGCTGGTGACGGGGTGCAAAGGAAGATTCAATCATTTTTGCAAGAGTTCTTTCCTATTCATTGGATTTTAAAACACTTCTATAGCATGGACTTTCAATTCAGATGTTCGCAATACCAACTGTTTCTCTTCCGTAGTACGGAAAAATAGTTGAATCTTCTTTTGCACCCCCCAGCACCCCGTCACCAGCCGTCACTGATGATGATGCCATACTAAAATAGGAGGAAATCATCACTTTACATACCAATTCACAATTAGAGGTGACTTAGACTCAATTATGGTGGCAGAAGAGAAACTCGGTTTCTGATTGAAGCAGAAGATATATCGTTCCCGTTCTGGAAAAAATGTTAAAAAGAAAAAGGTAGTCGTTTTATAAAAAAAAACTATTCTCTATATGTCTATATCAGTGGTTCTCATGTGCGGCCACCAACAGCTTCAAAGTAAATATTGATATATAATAAAAAAAACTTGGTTTTACAAGCTAATTTGTCAACAAAGACAATGAAAATCGAATATTTCGTAAGCATTGTATTGTGCATCAAGAATGGTTAGTTCGCATCAACTGAAATACATACATGTTTATGTCTTTCTATTCTCTCAAAAACATGCAGCAATGAAAATTTACTTTCTAATGGAAAACTAGAAAAAGGATCGTTTTACTAGATTCACATATCGCCGTTGAGCTCAATTTAAAACAACTGTATGTGTAATACTTTTGATGGATTTGGCGGTAACTTTGTGGAAGTCCATTTTGATATAGAATTAAATTTGTCATTTCATTTATTCCACGTAGTGTGTCTGAAGCTGCTTCTAAAAGAGACGAAAAGTAGTAATTTGTTACAAAATACGTGGAATAAAAAAAATATCAAATTAATTTTTGCTTGTTTTTTCAATCCTACTTTTTACGAGAACTGGTTTCAATTTAGCTGTATATGTTCGGAAAAGATAAGGACAAAAGATGCATATAAGGAAGGATAATCAGCTTATATATTATTTATATTAGGTATGTCCCGTTTTTATGATCGAATAAATGGGAGGTAATAAAAACTTCACATGTATGCTTTTGAATACAAATCCATGTATATAGTATATATTTATTAAAAGGTCCGTTTTGACTACGTTGACACCGCAAACGAAATGAATGAATCCCTTAACCTTACAACAGCCCAAGATTTCAATAAAGTTGAAAAATATAATTCATCAGTAAAAATATATTGAAAAGCACTTACATATTATATAATAGGCATCAATCAAAACTGGTCAGAATACTTCTTCCAAACCAATTTCACGATAATGTGCGAAAGTCTATGCAAAAATATATTTTATTCACTCTTTACAGATTCAAATTTAATTCCAATAATGCAAATAAATAATCAAGTAACGGATATGCGTCACGACAGCTTCCGCGTCGCGAACTAATGAGCGTGGATGTGAGCTATAATAAAATGCAGGATGGCTGATTTTGCCACAAGGAAAATTTATTGATTCCAGCTGTCTGTTCGATGATCGATGAATTTTGTTCTTTTGAAGCTTGTCCAGAAGTAGTTCAGTTAGTAATTAAATTACAAAATCAATACCTACATATTTCAATCACAAAATGGCAGCGCGTATATCACGGGCATGGCAAGGGTTAAGAGCGATGACCGATCTGCTATAGATATATACTATTAAATGTATCTCGAACGAATAAATCAAATAAATATTTACGTTTTAACGATTTTTTTTTATCAGAACGTCAACAATAGCACTAATAAAATGTGCCATCGGGCACACAATTCACAATTTATTGATAGGCGATTTTACAGTTTGACTCTATAAAACACATTGACTGATAAAATGTAAAAATCTGACATCCTTTTTGCACCGTAATAAAAAATTAGTAAAGCACTTTGTGAAATGCTCTTTGTTCTCTGACATTAAATCAACGGCACATAAAATTACATCCTTGAAGACAGAAAGTGAAATGATTTCATATAATATATTGCAGCACCTACATTAAAATATTTTATTTCTTATTTACTGCGTCTATCAGTAAATAAATCAGCATTTCATTGTTTTTTTTTCTTCTTCGAAATACCTACCTTGGCCCATCCTTCATTACGTAGGTACAAGAAAAACTTCATGTCAGTTGTTCTGCCGTCATTACTATAAGCTAAAAGACAGCTGACGTCCTAATCCTTGCACCAAGAAAAGTACCCAATAAAAATACTGGTAATATTACGGTAAACTGTAGCTATTTATTGTAGAAAAAAGTTGACAACTCATGCCAATTCATTTGTTTTCTCATCGTATTGTACATACAAATTATTGCAATTATTGTGACGTTAATTTGAATGTATTCCATCGTCATCTTTTTTTCAGTCTAGCTAACATCACAATTTATTTTCAATCGAAAATTTAAAAAAAAAATACTTTTTCTAAATGGACGAGTTCAATTCATTGCGTGCATTTCCAACTGATATTTACAAAACGGTGACACATTAAAATGGCCATGAAACTGCATGTAAACTATTTTGATTTGTTTGAATTTTATTTTAAGTTTCGTTTCGTTGTATATTTGTTCGTAAATTATTGAATTGACTAATTTTTCTAATTTATTGTATTCTTAATTTGGTCACATTTGCAAGAGCGAATAATGTTTTTTGACGAATTAATCAAGAGCTATTTTTAATTTCAAAGTTTTTTATGAAATAAGACAAGACAATTATGAAACACACAAATGTTTAATTATATTTTTCCGTATTTGTATTCCATAAATCTTCCATATTCTTACCTACATATATGGAATTATCTTTATTACTGCTGTTTGTTTTTTTTCAATTTACAACCATAGCATTACAATAATAAAAATGAATGATTGCATAATATGGCCAATACAGCATTATTCATATGAAAACAAAATTAGTACTTTTACATTATATTTTACGATGACGCACAAATAAATTCTTAAATAATTAGTATTTTTACATTATATTTTATATTTTTACATATACAATGGATGGCCTATCGATTATATAGTCCGGAAATATATAAACTAAAATTCCATTTTCAAACAAATCATCTTCAAATGTTTTCAAATGTTTGAAATACTAGACATAGATGTCAGTGTAAAATAACCAGCTGTCAATCAATCATTGCAAATCAATGCAGAATAATTGCAGATATCTTTGTTTCTCTCACAAAAGTGATATAATTTTTATATATCATGAATGGCGATGCCGACATAAAGACGCGGCATTTGTTTGCCCTAAGGCTTGTCAAATATTTCAAGGTTATTCGTGCGCTTCATTTTATCGAAATAGATTCGAATCGCTAACCGAGGAGATCATATTTTACCTCCCGGCCATCTTTCGACGGATGCTGACAATTTGACTTCAGCAATTTAAGGTATTAAAGTTATTTGAATCTACCATTGCAGCTAAAATTTTCATAATGCACATATTCGAATGGAAAAGGAAGCATTGTGTTGGGTTAAAGTGTTAAAAATTCCTTTTTGATACTACGTAAATTAAAATAGCGTATAGCTTTTATTCCTGAAAATATTGATTCAAATTAAGTAGATTGATTATATCTATGTGATTTCCATACTAATTATTCACTCTGAAAAAAATTAAAACGAAATTTTTTTTTCGATTTTCATAAATTTGAATTTGAATATGGCTCTATCAAATTAATATTGTGATGTAAAATACGAATACAACTGAGAGCTACTATGAACCCACAAATGTGTGATTTTGGGAGAATTTACGGGAAACATGATATTCAGGGGAAGATTCATGTTGATTTTTCTGTGATAATGGTGCCAGTTGGTGATGTGATATGTAATTGAAAATATATTTTGTGCCATTGCTAATATACCTGACTGAAACTTTGGCAAGTTGATTTATCATACAATTAATGTGTTTTGATGTTTTCACAGACCCGATAAGTTTTAAATGCTAAAAGATTTTTTAAATTTTTAATGATGGGCAAGTCAAAAAACGAACGGGCAGGAAAAATTTACACCTTAACACCTGAACGTATGCTTCTTTTAAACTCATAAACATTGAAATAATATAAAAACTATCTGTTATCAATCTAAAAATATATGAATATTATATTTCTCAACTCCGCGATATTGATGTTAGTAGTTTAACTTCATAAAAATATTGATTTTCATATGAATATTTATTTAAATTACCATTCTTGGGAAATAATAAAATAATGAAAAATAAGCTTCTGATTTAAAGTATTATAACGAATGTCGATAGTAACTATGAGGAACATTTTATAAGTGTACGTTCATGTAGGTATACACCGCATTCGTTAAATAATTATCATTATGATGATGTTACTATTATGACTTTATTATGATTTTTTAGATCTATTTTCAAAAGGGAACGTTTTCTACAAATACATTGGCTGCTACATTTACATTATCATAATCGATTTGTAGGTGAAGCTTTTTAGATCATAGGCTCCCAACCTTTTTCAGGGGCGACCCCTTTTATAAAAGCCATGCGACCCCCGTGCAATTCAAAATGGCATTTTAATAAGGTAATTTAAAATAACCTCGAAAATGCAATATTTTTTTATTTGGCTATATGACCCATGGGTTTGGCAACCCGTGATTTAGATGAAAGATTCTGCAAAATATTATTTCTGGAAGATAAATAAATATTGACGAACCAATATAAATTTCAAACGGAGAATTATCTTCATATACAATCCAAATAAGCCAACTAAATGTATTCGTTATACCTATATACATACATATGTAGCATTTCATAAAAAACTGCTAAACACCGTGTAGAATGTTTGTCAACCTACTTGTCCCTTTTTACGACATGGGCATTGACTAATCTTTTGTTTTCTAATGATAGGCAAAATTTTTAACCAACCAAAAAATAAGGTACCATTTTCGGCCTCTAAAATACGAGCGAATCAATGCTTTACCATTTCAGGTAGCAGCCGGTCGGTCGGGTGCCTTTGAGAAAACAATACAAGACGATTAGAAAGAATCTTTTCCAAGGATTTGCAGTCGAATTTTTGTATATATTTTCTATATTATACAAAATTATTGCTAAGCAATAAATATAAATGATGCAAACAAAACATATTGAAGGCATACACTTATGTGTAATTTAACTAATATTTTTATCGTAATGTACCAACCATCCGATGGTCATACGAATGATCAGATAGAGTGTACAAGTCTTATGAACCAAAATTATTATTTTTAATAAAAAATACTTTGGTAGTTTTAATTAATCATGTACTTCATCCAACCCTATTGAAGACTATCACGCACTTGACCATAAAATTTTTTTTTTTTTTGTAAATTCAACATTTTTTTTAAGCCAGAGTAGCTTACCAGACATGAGAAAATTTTGTCAGAGTGGAGAAGGTTCATACTGTTTTTTATCTGTGCACATGTCTTATAATTTTAGGCTTCTACAAGAGGGGGTATCTGCCTTGTGCCTCACTTTAGACTTTAAAGTTTAGAGGATCCTCACATTTGAAATATCAGCATAAAAAATGTTAACTATAGAACTGCCTGAAATTTCTTATATACATATATTATTATTTAAATGATATTTCCCAAGTCAATGTTTGACAATTTATATTTCCTTTTTCTACAAACTTGCTGCCGAAAAAATTTTAGTTTAACTGATACGAACTGTTAGGCCACGGATCGCACTTCAAGAGTAATCTCAGTGTTACCACTGTTACCATACTCCAAATGTCAAACATAAAATTGGCGATTCACCACTCAGAATTACGATTAAGTCGTTTTTTTGTTGCTTTCCGGGTGTCATCAAATCAAATGGCAGAAACTAATTTTACGACTGCCAAAACAATTCCATTTCGTCTTTTTTTCTAATTTTATTATCTTCTTTGTAACGTAAAGGTTAATTGAGAGTATTAAATAATTAAATACTTCGCAAGTGCTAAATAGTGTACCACGGATTCCGGATTTGTTTATTTATTCAAATGAATAACAGAGAGGCTTATTTTATATGGCTGTGTAATTGAGAATTTAATGATGGCGTTTACTTCTGCCAATTTATTGACCACATACCATAAGTCACTGTCAATATTTATAAATAAAAAAATAAGCAATATTTTTTTTTAGTTTTATTGTGTTTAATATTTGATACTCATTGCGTAAATCTTGATTAGATCAACATGAACTTATCGATTTAATATTCAAATAAGAAATATTTTGGAATATTAATGCACCTAAAACACAGTCAATTGTATTTTCATAAAGCACAATATTTTTGCGTTGAATATCTTTTGAGGATTTACTGTAAATCATTCATAACATTAGTAAGATAATGAGATACGATTTAGGATTTCGACTGAAGGTGTTTGATGGAATTTCAATCTCAAATTTGAAACTTGCAATCAGATTCATGATCATGCCATTTTTCTTTTAGCTCATTAGATGCATAACAACCAATTCTTGGCAGCTCCTGAGAAACTTCTCACGCTTGAAAGTTTTCCATGCTGATTCATTAAGAGATACGGGTGGTGGTAAGTACACTCTGGAGTACCTAGGGAACATTAATCTCAAGTGAATCAAGCTCTACGATTCGAATCGAACGAAAAAATTAAACAATTTAATACATGCAAGTCGAGAACTTTAAGGGAAAAAATAAGGGAGGGTAAGGATCCCATTTACCATATCTTACTAAAAAATCCAAGCTTAAAGTTTTAGCAAGGTAGGTTGTGATGCATTCACTCCCAGTGTTGATTCAAAAATATCTGACAGATTATGAAATGCATAGCCAAATATTTATAATTTTTATCGTTTGAATTTTATAATTTTCTATGAGTTTTGTCACTGACGACCCGGGTTTCGCCTTTCGGCATCTTCGGGCATTTCAAGTGAACCAGTGCACTTTAACTGACGGACGTAGTTATTTGTTTGTATAGCTTATATATAAGAATACAAGTAGATCATTAAGTTTCCAAAACAATCATTCTCGTAAGGGGTTTTTCTTAAGTGTTTTCCCCACACAAAGCCCTCAGCTGACAGAATCTTTTAGAAAGTCAATACTTAGCTAGCTTACATGCGGGAACGGGAAACAAAGACTTAGTCTCTATCCACCCTAGCAATAAAAATAGCCAGGAAACTAGGAGTCCGCCTAGCAAACTCCACATATAGTTTCAGCAGGAAAGTAAAGGTAGGAAAAAAAAATAAACCATTAAGTTTAATTGTTATAATCGTAATCTGAATGAATTAACGAAAGTTCCGACGATATTGAGTTTCAATGAGTTGTATGGATACATTTTAATTATTATTTATCTTTGAAATTGAAATTTCATCATGCATCTTCAGTCGAAATCCCTAATCGTATCTCATTATATTTGATACAACAGTGTATTTTCTAAGATTTTTTGTGTTTTCAGGACTTAGATAAACATCAATGGGGTTTTTTGGAATACCGATGTAATTTGAATCATAAATATGTTAGTATTTAATAAAAAAAAAATAATCTAACCTCCGTGACTTATTACTGTTTGTAAACATACAAACTCTTTTAGAGAGATTTATGGCCCATCAATTAATTTGTAGTCAGTTTTTTGGTAAATTGAATTATATACGATGTTAACAGAATAAGTCAGTTTCAGATAACCATATCTTCTAAGGAAACCATGATTTTCCGTGTTTTATTAGCCATTAACACAGCGTTATTTTACTATTTATTGCCATATCAAAAAATTCTCGAATAATTTTTAATGTGATTAAAAAAATTGATTATTGTTTATATTTGATACTATATAATTTTGATTGAGTAACCTAACCTTTTCCGTACACTCGAGCATTTTGTATGGCGTAATTTCACGATATCCTGGTATTTTTTATTTAGCTCTTATTGACAATTTTTTTATAAAAGGTTCTGAACGTTTCCCTATGGTTCTTAAAACAACATCCGATTCAATGATGTGTAGCTACTACACCTCATGCAAAGATGGTGTTTTTATGGTGCATTATGTTTATAGCATATATTTAACTGGGAGTTGCTTTGATCAATTCAAGTTGAAGTCAAAATGTTGAGTTGCTGACCTGGGTATATCACACTTCATCAAGTGAGTGTGCGCGTGTCATTGCCATGACGCGACAGGTGAATCAGTCCATCTTTCAACTGCGTTGACATGTCATTCGTATTTGATACGGCTACATCTAAAAATCGTACGGTATGTATGAGAGTGTACATTCGAGAATTCGATACATTGACCGTGCAATATAGAAAGACTATAGTGTCAGAATTTGTATCAAGCTAAAAATAAAGTGAAAAAATCCTTCTTTGAAATCGTTGGTAATCTTCCTTACATACTAGAATAAAAGCATTTCGTGACTATTTTTTTCCCGCCGTCGCTTT
This sequence comes from Himalopsyche kuldschensis, assembly GCA_028554975.1. Taxonomy (NCBI): domain Eukaryota; kingdom Metazoa; phylum Arthropoda; class Insecta; order Trichoptera; family Rhyacophilidae; genus Himalopsyche; species Himalopsyche kuldschensis. The sequence continues at coordinate 17,189,627 of JAHFWI010000010.1, read as the reverse complement.
TTATTTTATTTTTAAATCGGGATTATGAAACAAATGTTAAAGGATTGTCTCTTTCTTCTTATTATTACCGGTAATTTAAATAAAATATCTGCTAGCTTCAGTTTAAATTTGAATCGTTTGAATTTTGTACTTTTCCACGAGTTCCACCTTTAACTGACAAGTGCACAAATGAACTTGAACTCTCAGTACAAGTTCATTCATGCACTTGAAATGCATGAAGATGCCGGAAGGCGAAACCCGGATTGTTAGCGACAAAACTGAAAAGTAAAAATATCAAACGATTCAAATTTAATATAGAAATTCCATTAAGCACCTACAATTTCAGTTGAGAATGACAATGATATTACAGTCCATATTGGTATTGGTTATAACAAAATACGCTTTCAAAATCTCAAATACTCTTAGATGAAAAAGCTATTAATTTTTATTGTTTGTCTTTTTCATATCCATACCGGATAGTGATCGAATGGTATATCGTGATTAGTTGGTTGAGCAGCCCTGGTGAAAACCATTGACAATCAAAGAGAAATATTTTTTTTTACATAGAAATGCGCTTAACAGATGAGATGCGTAGTAGAGCACAAAATGATTTTAAATGGTGATTTTTATCTATGGTTCTTCTAAGCATAAAAAAGTTTAATGTAACACTAAAAATTTAAAAGAATATCATTTCGAGGACTCCAGGAAATCAAACTCGTTTTTGTAATGAAGTATTTCTATATGGTCGATTTATATTACTGACGTTTTTCTTAATGTAATAATTAATTATGACATTCAAATGTTAGAAAAAGCTTCCTCAAGGTTGAAAAATAATGATTATAAAAAGTTTTCTTGAAGACGTGATTTGAATTTTGCATTCCATAACACGATATTAAGAAATAAGCCAACCCTTAAATGTTATAGATATCTTTGCAAATAATATTTAGAATAATGTCATTGTGCTAAAATTAACACACGCTTAAAGTTTTCCAGTGGTATTTTACAATAGCGAATCATGACACTTGACGAAACGGAATCCCTTTATACTGAGCTTTGGAGATATGCGTTTTCGTCGGATATTGGGCGTGAGGCTTCCGTGGCTTTGAATACAAGTTCATACAAAAGCTAGTCCTACTCTTATTCAGGAGGTAATTTTCAAAAGTGGTCAATTCCAAATTATTTCAACTGCCAGTTTTAGATTAAACTTTTGAGACTTTTTTATTCATATGGAAAGTTTGAATTTTTACACATTATCCGTAATTCTTTAATTTAAAACATATTGATATTAAACAAAAATTTACAAGGAAAAAATAATGAAAATATCTCTAATATTTTTTGGACCACTTTTGAAAACTTCCTCCTGATTTATCAGAATGGATTCAAGGAATTTTGATATGTATGATTTAATGAATAAATAGTGTATTTTCATTAAAATTTTTCGTCATCGGTTTAATAACATTATAAAATATCATTAATTCCACGTTAACTATATAATTATTAGTATATTTTATTATAGTGCATGCAGGCTAAATACACTTTTCAAATAATTACTTCTATCTACACCAGTTGCAATCAAAAATTTAAATTAATCGAACAAGTGGTATACTGAAAATATTTTACCAGAAGAAAAACAAGTAAAGAAGCATCATACAAGCTAACGTAATTTTTTTTTATATTAGCCATCTCAGTGTTGTCAGAAAAAAAAAATTACTAGATTACTTACGCGAGCGAACAGTCACGTGAAAAAACGTTCTAATTCAAGGATTTTTACGTAACAGCAGTAGAAAAAAACATGTTTTCTAGGATCTCAATATCAAAAGTCATAACTAAGCTGTTCCTAATCGATAATCATCAATAACAGATGCATAACTACATTCAAATTCCATGACTATCTTTTAACCCCTTCCACGCGTCAACATGTGTCGTATTTTGACACATTTCTTGTATATCACCAAAGGTCGTATATAACGCGTCTCCTGGCAAAGTCTATAAGAACTAATTCTAATACATTTTCATTCATTTTCGACTCCTACAATCCAATCTCATACACATAGAAACATACTTGTTTTCGAAAAAACTTCGACCAGCTATCGAGATTTACCCTCAAAATTTTTTTAATTATTCCAATACCTATCACCATTTCATGAATTGAGAGTAATCATTTACAAGTTTCGCTCATGGAGAGCATTATCAACTGATGATGTAGTCAACATTATCACCAGTTCAAAATGCTCGTGATGAGCGAAACCGGTCTTGATCTAATACATTTAATGTGGAATAATTACTAAAAATGTTTTATTACAATGTCATTCTACCAAGGATTGACATTGAACACCTTAAAAGTAAGTAATCATTTGTTAATTTTTAATGAATACGTTTCTATCGGTCATAGTTTTATAGAATTAAAAATGTACACCAAGCAAAATCTGTTCTGATGCGTAAAGTTTGAAAAAAGTTATTTATTTAATTGTTAGTATTAACTGATTTTAAAATATCAATAAAACTTGAGAAGATTCCCACGCTTTAGGAAAAATATAAAATGCCCCGATTGAAATAAACGAAATATTTTATTTTCAGCTCGCATCATATAATTATCCATTTAGTGCCATTTGCATCGAATAGGTTAAAAAAGAAGATATTCGCTCCGTTTTTTATTCTAGCCGTTGGCATTCGTTTTAATATTCATCAATATAATATAAATCTTTTTCGACGACTTCTATTTTATTTTTCTTCTGAATTTAATTATGTATCTTTTTTCATAGATATAATCAAGATAGACTTTATTAAGCAAATAAATGCTTCAGTGTTCACATAAATTTTGATGTGCTTTTCGTGATGTTTGCGTTTGAGAAGAAACGCGCATGAAAGAATTTTATCAGTCTGAATCTTTGTGTGAAAAAAAGACTGAGCTAGTCTAAAATTATTCATGCGTTACAGGAGCGTCATTAAAGATAAGAAAAAGCCAAGGATTTTGAAGGACTCGTTCAATATACCTCGTTCAAAGTTGCACATCTTTAGTTATTTAGTAAAATTTAAAGTTAGTATAGTAGTAGCTATGCATACATAATTTAATAAACGTAAAATCTTTATTAATATTATTAAGCTTACATTGAAAATGCAGGTATATATGGTAAGCTTTCGGTTGCAAATAAACTAAAACACATTTCAGGAGGGAATTCCAAAATATTTTTTTTCAACTGTCAGTTTTAGATTAAACTTTTGAGACCTTTTTTATTCACATGGAAAGGTTTGAATTACTAGAAATAATCCGTAATTCATTAATTTAAAACATATTTTAAAAATATTGATAGTGAACACAAATGTATGAGGAAAAAGAAATGAAAATATCTCACATTCTCTGTTTTTCAACAAATGGATTTGAACACTACCTCCTGATTTGTTCCGCTGGAATTAATTCAACAAGGAATAAGGTACGTCAACGGAATTGCTGTATTCCGATTGTTTCAATATTACATTTAAAAACTGTTCATATGCATTATTTTAAATAAACAAAACACATTTTTATAATATTTTATGTGGGAGGGGTAAAAAAGTATTATATTTACCTAAAATATATGTTTTACTTGCCTTTTTGGATAATCACAATGTACACAAATTAATACACGTTCTATCAAAAGAATGCAAGCTGCAAACGTCAAATTAGTACATATATATTTTAGCTTTTAAGTTTGAAAGAAAGACCCGTGAAATTTGCAACAAGGAAAAATTACTTACACTACATTAAATAACATTTTTTTTTCGGTGTAGGTAACGTTCTCTCTGCCTTGCTACTGTAGGTATATACTATACTGTACATTATACATATTGAATATATACGATAAATAATTTCTTAATTACGTAGAATTTTAAACTAAATTATTTCGAAACGATGCATTATTAGAGTCAATACATTAACGAATATGTTCTGTAAAGCTACAATTGTACAACAGATGCGAATTCTCGAAACAAATTACTGAACCAAAATATGCAATAATATAACCACTTCGTAATAAAATTAACACAAGCATTGAACAATAAAAAAACAAAACGTGTGTGTAAGAAGTTCAAGTACACATCATGATTTGTGAGTATCTCTCAGGTGTAATAATGCTAATTATTTTAATTTGTCTGAGTTAGCAATATGAAGCTAAATTCTTCCTCGTAATGATTCAACGCTATGTTATTTCACATCGCTTTAGTCCTTCAAAATAATAGGCGCCATTTGTCATTTCATGTACCGACCAGGGATATCACGTTAATCGATATTTAGTAACGTGTACACATTAATAAAAAGCTTCTTTTAATACTTCTATCAATTCACTAATGATATTCTTTCTTTTAAGAAACGCAATAATTAATCTTCTTTCAGCAATGGAAACAACAGTTAAAGATAGCCCAGTCATAATTGATAACAATATGGATTTATCGAATGTTCCATTTCACATTTGGTCCCACGGAAGAACAAGTCAACTCTTAACAAATCTCATCTACACAACAGTTCATCCACGAGAGCAGGGCCGTAGCGAGGTCCTCTGGAACCTAGGACAAGGAGTAGATTTTGGCGCCCCCTATGCACTGTTAGCAAATCGACGGATCCCAGGACGATCTCCCTATTCGCCAACCCCTAGCTATGGCTCTGTAAGAGAGGTCTCAGTTTCCTTACTTTTCTAAAGAGAGTGTGGATATATGTAAGGATATGGCAAGGATTGCTATTGATTGGCTTATTGCTCACAGAACGCCCTGTTCTAGGATTGCATGAGTGGGAGGATATTTTAGATAAAAATTAACTTAGAGACGAAGGCGACGGGAAGAACGTTGACGTTAACACACCTTAGAACTCGAAGATCCATCAAATATATCAGAATCATTTCGCTACAATTACCAATTCCAAGTAGTAGGAAAATAACAACACTTTAAGATCAATGGACGGCGTTTGTTAGATCATCAAAAGTAAGTAAGAATTTACACTAGACAGAGTTTTCGTATTCGGACTAAACAGGCCTTTTTATGGGTAGGAATATATGGAGAGAGTTTTTCTTATTGGAGTCTAATGATGATAACAGTGTAATGCATTCATTTTCAATTATTTAAATCAGTTCCGCAAAAGCGTTGAAACATATTACTGTTAAAATAATAACACTCATATTAATTAGAGACATATTCAAGTCATTTATTCATATTATAAGACTGTACCGAGTCTTATAATATTCATGCTCAAATTTTGATACACGTAATCTGAAATTCGTTACAAGTTAAACACTTACTTTTACTTAAGCAAACTTATTACTTAAGCAAACTTTGCGATAGTAAGTCTGAAGATGCCTCTGAAAGAGGCGAAACACGTGTCACAATTAGTTACTGTTAAAATAATAACACTCAATAATCAAAGTTATTTTAAATTTTATATTAAAATGAACTTCCACAAAGTTACCGCCGAAACCATCGAAAATAATAAAAAAAGTTAAACAGCATTTAATTTGCCATCATTTTTTAAAGTGTATAGTTTAAATAGAAATTTTGTGATAATGGAATGAAAGAAAAACGTTAAAAGTAATGATTCTTTGGAGTACAGTTAGTCGATAATACATAAGACAAAATATGACAGTCATTACAGTGTAGATCAAACCTAGCCACATCTAACTGGTAACATGAAATAATATACATACTCTGATTATATTCTATTTGTTTTTATCTTCACTTTTGAATAGAAAATACTTATATCTGCTCGTCACACAAAAACTCTTCAACTGTGAGCCTAAGTAGCATGGAATTTGTACAGTAAATTGTACTCAATAAAGGATTTCTATATTCGCTTCGGGATACTTGGAGCCACATACAATATAAATATTTGCAGATACAATGCAGACACCACAGTACCTACACGCTGTTGTTATTGTTAACCAGTCTAGTTCCTTACACGCACGGGCACTTGAGCAACTTTGAGTTCTCAAATGGCGAGACACGTAGTATTTTTAATTATTACGAACAAATATACGAACTTTAGTCCCATTTGTGTTTCAACGGAATAAAATAATACTTTCCAGAATAGTATGTTGTAGGTGTCCAGTGGGCGTGTCGAGAGCTGTCAAAATATTACATCGAAATATAGCTTTACATTTTTTTGACTATTTTAAATGACAATTTAGCTCGTAAATAATTGACAAGCAGACGCAAACAGGGGTTCATTAAAAGAAGGGAGGAAGACCATCGATTGGTAGATGACATCGAATATTGGAACTGCCGCATGGTCGCATTGAGCAATGTGTTGCAGAAGATGAAATCAGAATTTGAATGTCAAACGATGCCGGGTGATAAATCTAGAATTAAGACAAACCTTCAATCACATCGGATTCTCAGACTTATTATCAATATTTATATTCCATTTATATATACACAATAATACTGCAAATTCATTAAAGCGTGTGCCACCACGTGGACAGACAAATCACTTGCGTGCATCTTATAATATTATTAACTAGAAGCATTTAAATTTTTATCAAGAAGGGAATAGGTAGGTAATTGATTAAAATAATAACATATCATTATTTATTTTTATACCAGCTCAACAGGTTTGCAATGATAATTCTTTGACATGCATGTATGTAAACAACAGTTTAATTTATTATCTAATCTTTTCAAATACTGTGCAAAACAATGTATTTATAATAATACCTTATTAAAGAATGAGTTATCATATTTACTTAAAAATATGACAAGTATAGTAGATTTATTGACAGTCAATGTTTTGTTGAAACAATAGTTGACTGCTGCTATAATATTGCCCAGATAAAAGCAATTCTTATTAGTGGTTTCTTTAAGAATCCTTATTTACAAAAGTGTCCGATACTCATACGGAACGTATGGAAAAGAATGGGAATCTTGTTTCAATAAATGGAGCTTGTCTCAACATAATTGAGAACCGCCTATTACTTAGTATATCAACCATTTTTTTCGAAGACAGTGTGGTTAGAAGAATACTACCGGTACAGGTCTAGTCGTTGGCTAATCACACTAGCTTCGTCCCGTTTGAAGGATCTAAATTTTATTCATCGCAGATATAAACCAGTTTATAAGACTGCGTGGACTGAGATTTGATCGTGTGGGCACAGCAACCAAAGCCAACGAAGTTGACCAATTCACCACTGACCCGTCGTATTTTGCATTATGGTGCGGTACAAAATATTCGAGTAAAATAGATAAAAATATTATCTAAATAATAATGGTTGAATACAAACATATTTCAAACATTATACTGTATTGACACTGAGCGCATTTAAATGTGTGAGCAATTGTCAATGCACTTCTGTCAAGTGAACATAAATCATGATATCGGTTATTTATATCAATCTAGATGAACTGCCGACAAAATAAATATTATTATGTTTTTTTTAATCTATATCCGCTCTCAATGTGGGGCATATGATATCCAACTTTAGGGGTCCCTGTGAACTGCCTGTTACTCGGTCGCTCAATCTCTATTCAGTTCGATGAGAGTAAGGGTAGAAAAGATAAGGCATGGACAGGACTAGTGGTAAGCTAGTATCTCTCGCTATTATCCAACTTACATGATCGCAAACATACATGCCTTCGAACAGGATCGATAAATTGACTGGAAAAATGGCTACTCGTACTGGGACTCGATCCCGTCACGGAAACTAACTACGTTGACCACTGCAAAAGATTAAAGTTAAATAATAACAAAATTACACCATATTCCATTATATCAAGTGTTATCAGTATTAAGTTATCTTTACAAAAAGCATAAGTATTTCGTTTATTTTTATGAAGAACATTTTAAACAATGTTTAACTGCAAATTTATTCGTGTTTGTAATTTAAAAAAGCGATTTATTACAAAATATCCTTGATTGTTTTAACATAACAAAAAAAATATTTCTCACATATTAATTCTGACACTGCAATAAATGATTGTCATCATATTGTTGTTCGTCGTATTTAGACATAATTATTTATTATGTTTTTACTTATAAAAAATGACAGGAACCATTATTGGATTTCAGATGTATAAAAAAAGTGTACAAGAATTTGTAGTTTCTGTAAATTATGTAAGTGTTTTTTTGATAGACGCGTCATAGTGGTGTGTATGTTTTTGGCTCTTCACTTACATATCGGTGGATTAAAACACTGCTTCCCAAACTGGGAGCTGCATAAAAAATGTTTTTGTTCAGGGGGGGCCGTTGTATGAAAATGTTTGGGAATCACTGGATTTAAACCATCTAACTCTTCCAGTCATAGTGTCATCAGGTAGTATCCAAAGTGTGGACATTTTCTCCAATTCGATTTTAATATAATGTTTTTCATTTATAAAACCTTTCATCCTTTGTCCTCAATTTGAAATTGGTTGATAACAATGTATTGAAGGTTATTTCAAGTTCATCCGTCCACTTGAAATGACTGAAGATGCGGAAAGGCGAAACCTGTGTCGTTAGAAACAATTTTATAAAAATGAACCCTTTGCACTCCTTAATATATAATATATTTCCTTCCAGCAACTCCTCAACATATTTGAGAAATCGATACATATCACAGGGTTTGCATATTTACTAGCATGGTAAAACGAAATATCGACAAATAAGCCACATTATGACATGTTTTTTTTTCTCTCTGTTTTTATGACTACAATGTTTTCATCTTGTTTTTAATTAATTAATGATAAATATTATGTATTTACATGTATGTATATATATAAATACATACACGTATTATATTTGTCAAATACATGGCGCATTGGCATCAGCTGTAATGCCATGATTTGCTTTTTCTTAAATAAATAAATAAATAAATGTTACAAACTTTAACTAAGGCACACAAATCAATAAATACTGTTTTTTGAAATAAGGATAGTCAAAAAATTAATAATTAGGACTCGTTGGAGGTTAGGTTCATAAAAGAGATGTGATTTAACGATTTTAATGTAGTTTCAGTTGCTGTTTTGCATCTCATTCACCAAGAATTTGTTCGTCATCGTTAATACAAATTGATAAAATGAAAAAAAAACGTGTGCTTTGTTTTTATTTAAGATTTATTGATATAACGAGTCTTTACAATCTTGTTGTAAGGAAGAAATTCTAAGATTAATAATACAGTCAGTATAGAATAACGCAATAAATCTGTCTTAAAAAAAATACTAAACTATTGAATTGCATCAATTTCAAATCCAAACTTTCAATTTATGGTCAATCATTTATGTAGAAGACATAGATTATAACGTCGTCATTTAAGATTTAGTTAGATTGTTACTAAAAAAATCCCTGTCAAGGTAGGGGTAACCAATGTTAAAATATATTTTATGGTATTCATATTATTTTTTTATACCCCAAAATATATGTTAACATCGATTACCCCACAGAAGATTATAAAAACACAATAAATGTACACAAGTGTTGATTGGACATACACATGTAGGTGTTAGTTGCTTTCAATCAGTGATGCACAAACTTTTTGACAGAAGGGCCAGCTTATCAATTTTGGGATTGTTTGAGGGCCGCATGGGCTTTAGTGATGAAAAGGGAGAGTATGTTAAATTAAACCTTTTTATTTTATATTGTTCTTCCAGTGTCAAAAAAAGGAGATTGATATTTATTATATTGGGACGCAGGTTGTGCATCTCTGCTTTTAATGAAAGTGGTAGCTGTCAATTATTTGCGAAAAGGCATACTATTAGAATAAATAAAGCACACCCTTGTCTTGTCTTTATTTAATTTTATATATAATATATAGCCCTGTTAACTTTTATTACTTTATCAGTTAAAAATCTTGCAATTAGCGAAACCGATCTTATTGTCCTAGTGTTTTATTTATTCATATTTAGTAATAAAGAATTGATACTTCATTATAGAAAGTATCAAAAAGAAATATGTGCTCTGAATGGAAAGAATATAGTTTCAGAGAAATTATAGAATAGTTATCCTTCCCTTTATGGTACCGAAAATACACATCCGATCCGGAGATGTGTACACGCTTCATGCAAAGATTTTTTTGACTGTGACTACACATCGCTGGATCGGATGTGTGTTTTTGAGATCGTCAAAGAAAGGTCAAATGACGAATTTAATGAATTATTTCTGCAAAATACAAATCTATATTTTAAATGAAATTGGCATTCATTTACTAGAGCCTCATAATATCAGTTAAAACTTTGTCCACTCTATAAAAAAACGTGGTATACATAATACCCACTAAGGTAAGAAAAAATTCGCACGTCTGGTCACCCTACTATCAAATGAGAATATTATATTAATTTAAAATAATCTAATAAAAATTAGTCATTAATTTCTCATTAAAAAATCTGCAAAATACACAGGCATCATTGTTTTATTTGTGTGTAAAGCAAATTTAAGCTATTATAATGTAATAATTTATTCATAAGCGGATTACATGCCTCACATAATGAAGAATTGTTAATAATACAATGAGATAACACTACTATTTCTTCCATCTAAGTATCTTTTATTTAACACTAAATTGGATATGGCTCAATATGATGGATTATGTGGAAGGTGATTTTCATTTGATATTAATTATCACACCATTAATAATTAAGCTAATCGTCATACTTCACATTCTTGCTTAGTTATGACTTTTACAAAAATAAGTGCAAACTGATATTGAATAGTCAAATTATGACTATTTATTACACAGTGAATGAGGGCTATTTATAACTTTTATGCAATTGTTTTAAACCAGTGATGCTCAACCTTTTTGGGAGAGTCAATTATCAGATAGTTCGAGGGCCACATGGGTAAAAGTGACTAAATTATCGATATTTTTAGTGTCTATAAAATTGAACATTTAAATATTTTATTTTGTTCTTCCTCGTCCGTAAAAAATCTGTAGCAAAATATATGATTGATTTTTGTCATATTGGGCCGCATGAGATTTCATTGCGGGCCAGGGGTTGTGCATCACTGTTTTGAATTATATTCTGTTTTTGAGAGATTTTAGGAGTGATTTTTGACGCTTCTCCATTTGAGGGTATACACTTGTTACTCGTAAATATATCCAATGAAAATTTGCCATGCTTTATGCTTTCATCGTTTGAAGAGTTTTTCGCCATGTACGATGCCAAAATGAGAATTCTGCCCAACTTTTTATTAGTCAATTAATTTATCTGAGCACGTGAAGATATGTATTTTCTTCGACTAAATTGTGAAAAGATTGTCAATAAGATGGATGCCACAAGGAAGAGCTTTAATATTCGTCAAAGATAATGCTTACTATAATATATTATTGATCAGGAATTTCTTGGTAGGCTTCCTCAATAATTATTACTTTTTTAAATATTTCTGTGATTGATGCGTTATGTTCAGTTATTTTATCCAGTCACGTGAGAAAAATCGATTAACCATAAAAAGTGTAAAAGATAAGGTAAAAAATAGTCATAGTATGGTGTAGATCAGTGTTCTTCAATCTGTGGCTCGCGGACCGGTACCGGTCCGCAAAAACTTTTATATTTCGAAAATTTTGATTACAAAAAGTAGCAATAGACCCTTACCAGAAGCTATAATTTTATTAGCTTTCATAGATAAAATTCAATGTTACAATGAACGTAACGAAGCAGGTTCCATTCCGCCACCTTCAACGTAAGTCATAAATCCAAATATATTAAATACATCCAATTTTAATATTACATGGAACATCCGGGGCCTAATATTTATAATATTATAAGTCCAAATCGTCGTCAATGTTACATTAAATTAAAATTTGAGCCCTTGCCTGGAAGAATGTATCCAATAAAAATATCAATGCTTAGTAATCAATTAAACAATGTTGGGTATAATAGTTTGCATCGTAATGGTAACTACTATGGCTACTATGTGTATTGTATTTGTATTGTGAGTGTTTTAGTTATTTTCCCCAAATTTTTAAAAACAGTACCGGGCAACAGCTTATTTGTGTATTTGGTTGACGCCGGTCCGTCCAATTCTCACTGGTCCGCGGCAGTAAAAAGGTTGACGAACACTGGTGTAGATAAATAGCTTTTTATTTACACACAGCCTTCACCAATTTAGATAAGACATCAAAATTAAAGTGACCGCATCTTTGAGTTAGTGATATCATTTCTAAAACTCATATCTTGTGCATTGACTACGTAACTCATACATGGGCAACCACCGGCCCGCCGAGCTATTTTGTCCGGCCCTGATTCATCTCGGCGAAATAATAGAGAAAGAAATTAATAGTTCCAGGGAGGGATCAAATAATGGAGATGACACGGGCGCTTGCAGTGTAAATAATGTGTCAGCAAATTCACTGGTAGAACTTATTGAGCTTCAGGGGATTTAGAGCTAAAATCAAAATTTAACAACATTGCTTTGACGGATTTTATAAATTATATTTGTTGCAAGAAAAATAATAAGTGTTTTTGGTAGCACACGTACGTGTTAACAGTTTTTTTCCGTGGATAAATCACACTAAATCAAAAATTCGAAGGAGGAAAACAGATGAAAATCTCAAAAATTCTATGCGATTATCCGCAATATCAACGCTAATATTGATAGTCTCGTAATTCAAGTACAAGGCCAATCTTCACACAAAATTTTGTAATCAGTATACTATATTAATATTATGTCGTTCATTATGTAAATAAAAAAATATATAAGAAGTAGCAACGTGTTTTATTGAATTAAATATTTCTTTATTATTATAATTAAGGATTTCGACTGAGGGTGTTTGTTGGAATTTCAATATCAAATTTGAATTATTTGAATTTTGTACTTTCCCATGAGTTTTGTCGCTAACGACCTGGGTTTCGCCTTTCGGCATCTTGACGCGTAGTAAACAGTTTGTATCGTTTATATACAAAAATAGAAGTAGATCTCTAAGTTAAATGGCTATTAAAATGTAATGTACACGAGTTTCAATGAATTAAGTGGATTTTTTATAATTGTGGAGGATTTTTTGAAAATATTACACTTGAAATGCCTGAAGATGCCGAAAGGCGAAACCCGGGTAGTTAGCGACAAAACTCATGGAAAAGTAAAAATTCAAAGAATTCAAATTTCTTTATTATGTTTAATAATTTGGCCCGGCCCTTGACTCGATGATAGAATGATAATTTGGCACCAGACCATGACTGACGTAACTCTTCCCCATGACGGAAGGAAATCGCTGTTCTTGAATCAATTTGAATCCTCCGATGGGTGTTGAATTTTATTTATTGGAATACCACAGCATTTAAATTAAAACAATTATTTACATGGAGACGATGGGTCGCTCTTAAATGATGGATGAACGACACATGGAGAATAATAAATCCTGATGAAATTTGATATTTCCTGCTCGTTTAAAATGATAGGAATTATTTAGTTGATGAGGTAAATTGTACGTCGTATTAAATTAACGTTTTAGTTTTGAGTTATGCATTCTATCAACGGTTTTATAATCTTTTCCTGACAAGTGAATGAAATGCTACAGCGCATCAATTAAGATAAATAATACATACAAGTGTTTTATTAAATAAAAGAAAAAATTGTTTAAAGAAAAAACTTTTGTATTCGAAAATCAACATACATAAATAAAATACATTTAATTTCTTGGAGCCAAATACTGTGACCCCTTCTCCTTATGTAAGGTAATGGCAGTCGGGTTTGTAGTTTATTCGTAAACTCCGTTGGTTCCGGATGTATTAATTAAATAAAGTTAAGAGCAAAACCAATCCTGATCATTAAATAAAATTTAACAATAAGTGGGAAAACATTGAAATATTTTATCATTAATATAATGCCTTCAAAACAACAATTGACATCGACAACTATAAATACTTTTATAGTACTACTTTTACCGGTTTCGCTTATTGCGCGCATTATCAAGGTTATATGATCTCGATCTCATCAAAAGATACGATTAAGATTGTATTTCGCATATATATAATATACATATGTGAAAGAAGTACGGTGAAATGTTTTTTATTTATTTAAAATAATGCTTTTCCACGAGTGATAAGCTGAAACATTAAAATAATTTTAATGTATAAAACAATTTTTTGTTCTTTATTCACACAGTATACTTTTATTAGTACCGGTGTCGATTGACGATGCCAGATGCCATACCGGTCCCAAGCATTATAAAACATATTTTCATGTGAAAATAATACAAAAAATGTGTTTTGAAATCAATATTACACATCTCCACTAAGAATTAACTCAATCCGTCACAATTTCACGAAATGTTAAGAGTAACTTCGCAGAAAATGGTTGGAAAACTCCTAGTTAACTTATCAGGTGATTCTAAGCTGAAAGATGAAGTAAATTAAACGATATTACATTCTCAGTCTGCGTCACGTTGTTTTATGAACAAGTTAATGAACTGTGTTGTATAATATGATATGAGGGGTGTAAAAGCATAACCGCTTCTATCCATATATTATCATTTTTGAGATAATGATTGATTAATGATCCGGTTTCTTACGTTCTATGCCCTGCAATCGTCAAACCAACGAAAAATTACCTCTAAGCCATTTAAAATCGACATCAAAAATGACGATCAAATGCATAACCGCCTCTCTCCACCATATGTGAAGTTCAAACCGCCCCAAACTAAATGCACCAATCACGAGCCAGGCAACACTGACCTACCGCCCTTTCACCATACAAACGTTTTGTGTTCCTTTTGCAAATTATTCTAATATTATACTTGAAGATTAAAATCGTTTTTTTCGATTGCTGAACAATTTGACTTTGTGGAGAGAAGCGGTTATGCATTTATACCCCTCATATATTATATTACGTCAACTCTTTCCATTATTACCTTTGATATTACTAATGATACAACATCCCTACATATGACGCAAGTAAAATGATCACTAAGCTACATAATGTTTTATCGGAATTTTTAAACAGTTCCTAAATACAATATAATGCATTACGATGCTGTCTCAGGTTTTTGCCTCATCAGTCAAATTGAGGTTGAGTGGCATCAAGTGTGTAATTAAAAATAACTTAACTGATTGTTACTTTTGTTGTGCCGTCAGAGGATAACATTAAGTGTATAAATAATGTTGTACCCACGTATTTGTACAAACGGATGATAAGATAACATTCTTCACTGTGAAATATCTTCAATTAGTAAAATCCCAATGCTTCATCTCGATTCAAACATTTCTCGTTGCATTTCTATTAGTGATATTTAAAAATAGTTGAGAGCATTTTGAACCTCATTTATTATCAATTAAAATAACCACATGTCAAATTTTCTTTATGAAATATACATTATTTGGATCGATTGTTTGGGCCCGAGAGATGCGAAATATGTTCTTATGGTGGAGAGGGTTCAGAAGATATTTTTGAGAATTCAGAAGATTTATTTGAGGACATACGGATACTACCCATGGCTTTATCCAACCGTTTTTTTATTAGGCATGCTCAAGTTCAAGGGTTTGAATGTTCGAAGAGAAATTTACCTGGCCACATATTTTTTTCGATTTATCCGAGGCCAAAATGAGAATTCCACCATTCGTGAGAATGTTAAATTGAATGTCCCTTGATAATTTTTTAAGGAATCGTGAACATGAGTTGTTTGGTCTTCCAAGGAGTAGAACCAGCCTGCCAATGAGGATGCCACTGGGAAGGGCTTTTGTGATTTTTAACGAAATTGCTTCAGATGTCGACATATTTCACATGGACGTGAGTGAGTTCAGACGAGTACTATTTTTTATGTATTATAGTTGATTTTGTCGGAACTCACTCGGTTGACTTCTTTGCCAATTTTTAATATTATGCAATTAAAGGTTATTTTTTTTATTGAAATTTAAATTTTTGATTCATGTTTTTATTGACTAAAAACGATTAAATCTTTATATTTCAAAGTTCTATACAAAAAAAAATAAACTGTTTCAATAGTTAAAATATTTCTTTTACTGTCTTCTTGTTTTTATCTGTCCATGATTCTGCGATGTCAAATCAGCGACGTTGACCACTCGACTCAAGGTCCAGATGTAATAAATATAAATATTTATATTTAAACGTTTCAAATCTAAGGCAATTTTTTTTATGGGTGCATTTATTTCGGTAAAAGTGTTCGAACGATTATTGAAATCTTTTATGCAAGATAAAATTTTACACCATCACGTTTATCGTGATTTTGATAATAATTATAATTTAAAAATGCAATTCTTGCCTTCAAAACTTTGATTGGTATCTCACTCAACACGTCCCATAAATTGAGAAATCATTATAAACCACTTTACACTGCAGCGTATTTCGCAATGACTTATTTCATAAAAAAATATTTCACACCTACACAACGACATACGAATATTTTTGTCTTTATATACATATGTACAGTAGAGCTGGTCTTAAAATCGAGTGGGCTTCTTATCAACTCGATAGGAGTGTCATGTCCTCGAGTCCTAATATGCTATGGGACTAATTCCACAGCTTTCTTCTGATAATGTTCACTCCTGCAGCCAATATGTTGAGTCCTGCTCGACATAGTGTTAATCGATTAGAAGATTGAACTATGTGACCTCGAGTATGTCGACGACGCTGTAATTTTTGACAAATCAGCTAAGAGTATTAAGGAAACAATGTATAAACTGCAAAACAACTCGTATCGCGTTGGCCTTAAAGTCATTGCGAGTACAACCAATGTGATCTGCAACAGCGCCTGTACAGACTACCCTCCATAAGTGCGGGGCAAGAAATCGACAGGGTTAATGGTTTTAGGAACCTGGGCGTACACATCACGACAGATGGGCAAGAGCTCGCATTCCGATTAAGGATAGCTGGAGCAACATTCAATTCAATGGGGAAGGTCTAGGACTCACGGTTTTACTCGGTCGGAACCAAGTGACACATGTTCAACGCATGCATACTGACTGTGCTGCTTTACGGTTGTGAATCATGGCACATAACAAAAGCACAGGTTGACCGTATACTTTGCTTCAAAAACAGATGCCTGCGGCGAATATTAGAAGTACCGTGGTTTGACCAGGAACACGGAGATAAGAAAGCGGACAAACTAGGTCTTTATTACGTGCAAAATAAAAGCGACGATAGACCTGGCTTGGATATGTGCTGCGGATGCTTCATCAACCTGATAATTTTGTCGCCCTGGAAGTGCGCTGATGACCATCCATAGGATGTACTCAACGAAGCTACGAGACGCCGGGAAGACCTATGAAGAAACAAGAGGTTGGCGGAGAATAGAGAATCTTTTAGGCACCGTATGGCGGCCATATGCCCAGAATAGGGAGCGGATATGACGTTACTGACTATATCAGTCACCCAATTATGTGTGTTTAATTTAAGTTTTAAATGGTATGAATGTAGACGATGATATAATGATGGATGGCGAAGGTGTCATATAATAAAAAAAATAAGTCTCATCTTTCTATCTTTACCACCTACCGAAAAAATCGAAGTGACTGAATATAACAGGAATTTTGCATAAAAATAATTCATTTACATGTATATTATTTTCGATCAATTCTCATAAATAATATATCAAGAGCGGACACGTTTGTAAGGAAGCCAAATGATGTGAATTATAAAGAAAATTATTATATGATACTAAAAGAACATCACAAATTGAAATGTTGTTTCGTGGAATGACGTATAGCTTCTTTTTATCGCACATTTCTTTATGGCCTGACGAAATTATTTGATAAATGCAATTTGTCTTATGTAATAGATGCATAATTTTAATCACATTATTGCATTTTTTGCTGCTCATTTTTGTTGTTATTTCTAATACTGCAATATACATCGTAAAAAGCAACGTTTTTTTCTAGAAAATTCTTCAATAAATTTACTTGATTTTATTGACGAAGAATATTGGGACACAAAAACGGTAAACAGTGCTTTTTTGTCAATACCAGAGAAAAAGCTTAAGAAATTCATTTGTGATAAATTGAATAAACATATATACTGTCGTTATTGTGTCGTGTTTTTATTGTTGTTATTATTGTAAAAAATGACATCAATATGTTCACTTTCTAATTCTTACGAGAAAACGTTTTTTCTAATAAATATTACGTTTATAATATGTAATGATGCTTGCAAAATCGAATAATTCCTGCGTCTTCTTAATAATTCACATACGATTCTTTTGAGGTGTTAAAACCCATATTGTTGTTAACCGTAAATCTCACAGCATTCAAAGATTTTTTCTTACTTGGAATCTCAAATGAAATCTGTGAAAAATATGTGACTGTGGGATTATTATATTATCTATATGTATATGAGTATCCATACTCAATCACTTAAGCTAAGTTGTTGAACAAATCACATTTTCTTTTCTTCCTTACTATGTTTCTTTAATTAGGATGTTTGATGGAAATTATCAGGCATTCAATACAAACTATTTACTATGCGCCAGTTCAAGTTCATTCGTACGTTAAAAATACATTTAGTTGCCGAATGTCTAAACTCGGGTCGTTAGTAATAAAACTAATGGAAAAGTAAAACAAATCAAACGATTAAAATTTGATATCTATAATTGCTAAATAATTAAATTGCAGAATGACAGTGGTTCTATGATATATAATAACATGTATGAATTCATTTTTGTATTCTGCCCTTCACCTGGATTTAAATAACAGGTTTAATCTTCTATGTATGTATATCAAATATATCTGAACTAAAATGCTAAAATTTGCATGAGTTTTAGTGCTTGGAATATAACTTGTGAGTTGTGTAATGTAATAAATGTTTAGGAGATAATTATAGTATCTTTATATCATGTATGACACTACTTTCACGGAACAAAATATGTTAGTTGGCTTGAGTAGAATAACGGTAACAAATCGACGAAAAAGACGGTTCCTGGCATAAGTCATTTTTTCGTTTTCAATCAAAAGAAATTTTTCAATATCAAAATTGATATCTGGAGCTTTGGGATTTAGCTGTCATTATTTTTTATTACTGGTGTTGTTTAATCAAGCTATACAGTGAAACCATGATTCTACGTTTTTCAGGGGACCATGAAAAACAAACGATGAATGCGGGAAAGTTTAAAGTATCAAATAAAAAAGGAAAACTTTTTTATAAAACCTATAACATTCGTTCATCAAGTTGCTTCTTTGCAGTTTGGCACTTCAATTTTAGCAAAGACTCTTCAAATTTCGCATATTTTTCTAATAGATTCATCTTTATCCTTAAAAAATAAAAATCTTTTTTTTTTTTTAAGGTCAGTAACTCTTCTGTTAATGTCATAACAGGTTCATTATTGCGTTCTTCGCTATCTTCTTCTTCACTGCTGTCATTAGTTGCAGTTCGGTTTTTTTTCTAAGACCCGGTTGGATGGGGTCGAATGTGCTTATGAGAAATATTCAACAAAAACGGTCAATCAGGATAATTTTTGCGACGGGTCCATAATGTATAGAAGATACATCGAGAACATCGATTAGTCGGGAAACGATTAATGCGGGATTTTTTAACATGTTTTTATGGGTGTTTGCCTGGACTAAAGCGGTAATTTATCATAATAGCAGTCCTTCGGCAATTTATATTTTTCATAAATGCGAAATATTTCACATAAATATATGCATTTGAAAAATATTTATCAGTAACTTTACGTCCCTTTACTTTTGATAAAATAAGTCCTTAACTCGGTGCTATATACAGTAATAAAATCGTATTCTATATTATTTAAGTGTTCCTATAATAATGATTTAAACAAAATACTAGACACTGTTGTCGAATCATAATGGATCCAAAGATGTACCAAGGCAGGTGGTTGAGAAATAGTCACTTAGATCTATAAATTAACCTTTCCCATGAAGCAACAGTTAAACCTTTGCTGTACTTCTACATTATTTTGTCTCCATACCACGACCGTCGCAATACATTATTTAAATATCGCTTTTCTAAAGGTTGCGCAACAACCGACGCATACTCAAACTTTTAGATAATACAATCCATTGATTCAGCGATCAACTGTTTCTCAATAGGCAAAACATGTTTGCAAAAATAACAAAACTGTTTTTTAAGCCTTGTCAGTTTCTATTGATGAGTATTTGAACTGTGAATGGATCTTATCAACAGAAGTTGCTTTTTGTGATAACTCGTTTTAATTAAGGAACTCTACTTAATTTTTAGATCTCTTTAATACTATTATCTATGCAACACTTGTCTATGATGACACTATATTAAGTTGGTGTGCTATCATATTTATAAAATGCAAACTGATTTTACCGGGCTTAATTTCTTTCCAATTGTCTGTCATCGGATTCGTATCTGATTGGCTGTAAATAAATAGTCTTTTTTCGGAATATTTTTGATTAATATTTCGTTGAACTGTGATTATATAAATACATTTACTTTATTGTGACTTGGGTTTATTAGGCAAAAGGTATTAGTGATATTCCCGGGTACGTGGTGGAGTGGTTGACGTCGATAGCTTCCGTAATGAACCTTACGGGTTCCAGGCCCTGTACGCGTTCAAAGACATGGGTGTTTGTGATATTAAAAATTCCTTCCCATCCCCCCATATTAAAAAATAGAGCGATTAGCTGATCATTTATCTTCGTATCTTTTCAATTCATACTCTCTATGAAAATAGCAAAGAGTTCTCGTAGAAAGAAATTTGTAGAAATAAAATCAGCAAAGAGCATGTTGGGAGCGGATATGGTTCAAAAGCAAAAAAAATCCATGTCAGATAAACTACACTCGACTTTTCATCCATCTCTTATTCTACTTATGCAATGAGAAAATGTGGTAACTACCGCACGCCAGTGAATATCTGTTCATCGAAAAGATGTAACTTTATTTCAGCACACCTTTGATGGAGAATCTTTGGTGACTTGAATAAATTACTGTTTTATGACGCAGTTTTTTGAAGATAACAAAAGCAAATATTATTTAAATCAACTTAAGTTTCAGTAAACAAATGATGTATAGTGGTCATATTTAATTTTATGTCTTTGTCCGGTTTCCTAAGATTTTTTCCTCGTTTCATTCGACTTTCAATTAAATTTGGATTTTTATCGTTTTTTCTTATCAAAATAAAGGTTAGGCAGATATATATATGACGTAAATTCGATAATCAGCAGTCACACGGGCAATTATATATAACCAGTTATTTTTTTGTTTATTTATCTCAATGTGGTTGATCTGTTTTTCAATTTTTTTGATTTCCGATACTGGAAAATAAGTTTCTTTAAAGAGCAAAATTTTGTACTAAAACAAATTCTACGTTGCTATCTCGGAATTAACTGTAAAAAATAAATGCGTTGGTATTTATGGCTATTAACAAAACAGGATTAGCTCATTTTAAGCAGATCACTTATCAACCTTTAATGTGCTAACTGTCAATTCTTAGTGGAAAGACATTATATTATTTAAATAAATAAAATACAATCCTTTGAAAAAATTGTAAACATTTTACTAAGATCATGACTCGTTTCATTCATCGCGATATCAACTGATAAAGCTACTAGTACAAACAAAACCATGAATATAAGATTTACAATAACTTTGATTATTCCACGTATTGTGTAACTTTAAGTGACACGTGTTTTGCTTACTTCATCATCAGACTTACTATCTCACACTTTGATCTCGAAGCGATCACAATTGTAATCAAACTAGTGTAAAAATACTCAATCGAGTAAATTAAAAATGTCACACAATACGTGAAATAATCAAAGCTATTTAAAATTTAAAATTAAAATGAGTTTCCACAAAGTTACTATCGAAAGTGCAAAGAAAATTTAAAACTCTATTTATTAAAAAGATCGCTTAGATAATTTCAACTATATCAACTTCTACAATTTTATCTCAATCTATTATTATGCGAAAAGAATTTTCGCGGGGCTTTGAAGTCTAAAGATTTAATACTAGCTAATGTTTAAACTGCCTGACACTTATCATAATATCCCAGTTCGTCTGCCAGCTAATGCTATATGGATAATTTCGATGAAGCTTGTAAGAAATGTGATACTGTTATACCCAGGGTTTTTTTCCCATTTAACGCAGTGGAACGGCGTTCCGGCACCCTTTTTCACAATATTTTTTCTTTCAAAATTTCAAAATCAATTAGACGAAACAATGTTTGCACTTACGTAATAACAAAATATATTTATATAATTCGTCAAAATGATAAAATATGGTATTGTAATGAGCCGGATGAGAGTGTTATTTTATTTAGTAAAAATCTTGACATGAAGTGAGTTCCGGCACCTTTTTTTTTCAAAAAAAGCCCTCGTTATACCAATCTCTTGTGTGATCGAGCTTTTCTTTCATGAATAAGCGTCATCATAAGGATGTCCTTATGATGCTTAAGGGCTACCGTTTCAACAAATGGGCTTAGTGTATTGATGCCTTGATCATATAATGAGCTCATTAAGCATGTAATTATGTAATTAGTATGTGCCACCCGAGAAATATTTTCAATATTTACCGAGTATCCCTGAAAAACGTTATGTTCCCGCAAATTTTCCTTTCCGGATATGACGTTTCAAATCCTTCAAAACCTCAATTTATATTTTTTTTGATCAACGTGGCATTTGAACCGAGGACCTTCTACGTAATTCGTACACAGTTAGATATATTGGCCATCACATATGCCGAATACTTGATATGAACTTCAATCTTCCACCTCTCAGCGATAAGGTCAATAATTATTGCAATTACAATACGGATGTCGTGTGATAAACCGATTTACTTAGGCGTTAAAAAACACGATGTGATTATTATTTGTTACACCTCGTAAAGGCAATAACGCCTAATTGCTTTGTTATTTTTAAGCATTAACCGGTTGTATGCTAGAAACGTATATATACGGTCTACAATTACGTGAGCGCAGTGCCGGCCATAGAAAAAGAGCGTATATATACGGTTCACTTTACACTAGACACTCCAATTACTCAACATCTCAAGTACTCGAGTATCGAGTAATAAAATTATAAAATACCAGAGTCGTTTTAGATGTGCTGAAATATATTATTAATTTTTAATTTGTGAATATAAATAGATGATAAATAAATTGTCTCTTGTCATTAAAGACTCTCCTCATCATAAATTAAATAAAAGTCAGGAGGATATAAAACAAAAGTGACAAAAAAAAACCATTAAAAAAATACCTGTAGACAAATCCACGCGTAGGGTTAAACGCAACATTTAAACATTACATATATATTTTTTTAAATAAGTAAATAAAATTAGTAAATAAACCTTCGTTTAGAAATTACGAGTATTAATTGAGTAATTTTCAAAATACTCGAGTATCAAGGACTTGAAAAATGGACTAGTATTTGACTTTACACCCGCTAATACTGTACAAGGTCGACGATTTTTTAATTCAAAAATTTTCACAGTATAATCACAGTCCTATACTTGCAGTTGACATATTTTGTATTAAAATCAATATTATATCGATTTTAAAGAAAGCTTTCTTGTAAAACTGAAATCCGTCGCAATTGTTTGAAAGAAAATCGCGGCCCTCTGTGCACGACCGTTCTTATAGCTACTGGCTTGCAACGGGTTAAGGAATGCAGCCACGCATCTTCTTAGAATATGGGTAAGGATAAAATACCAAAGTTTCTCGTCATAGTTCATGTTGATAAACTAGCGAGACGTATAAAAACGTCAACAAGCATTTTTGGGTTGCCATATTTCATAAAAAAGTGGACGTTATTTAATGCTTGGTTTACAACATTCTTATCTCATATTCATCAAAACAAACATCTGCGCAGGTATTGTCTTGGTAATGGTAAGCTTTTCGACAGTTTTATTAAAATCCCTTTGTTTGCTAAGTTTAAAACAGCCCAAGATTTCAATAATGCTTTAAAAATAGAATTCATAAGAAAAAATATGTCTGTCACAGCTTGTCAAAACATTTTCTCGCTATCCAATTTCGCGAAAATGGGCGAAAGTTAGGATTGTCACCAAACATTGACATATATATGTAAAGGGTATTTCAATAGGGACGCTCAAAATATGTTACTTTGTCCTGCTGAGTAGATTATTCATTGTTTAGTGGCCAAATTTGAGTCAACCAGTTTGGTAAATAATCGGCCAACACCTACCTGTACGTCATCGAAATACAATATCTGGTGAAAACATTGCTGCTGTGTGTGAAAGTGTACAGGAAAACCCAAGGCAGCTTATTTCTCGTTGTTCACAAGAACTTGGCTTTTCTGCGACTTCAACTTGGCGAATTTTGAATTGGGCCTTATGTCTGCACCCGTATAAAATCCAACTAACCAAGGAACTTCAGGTAAACGACCACAGACAACGCCTGATTGGGTTCTGGAGCAGTTGGAAGTTTACCCAAATTTGTCAAAAAAGTCAACTTTAGCGACATGGCCCATTTTATAATGAATGGATATTGGCAGACATTTGATGCTATATTCCATATTTAATGCCGTAAAATATACTTACAAATGAAATTAAAATTTAGTCGAAATCTCACAAACAACTTGTTTTATTTACATTTCAAAACCAAGCGTCCTTATAAAAAGACCCTTTATATTAACTGTTCACAGATTTAAATTCATTACCAATAAATGTTTTTTTTTAATTTATAATGCAAACCAAGTAACTGATATGCGTTATGCCAGCTCACGCGTCGTGAACTAACGAACGTGGGTGAGGGTGTGAGATATTATAATGACATGCGGGAACCCTGATTTTTATTAATAGGGAAACCCCTTTATTCTAATGATATATTTGGTAATCGATGTATTTTATGAGTTTAGTTTATCCAGAGATTGCATTGCGAGTATTTTACATTGCTTGAAATGACAGCGGGTACATCGTACGTCACGGGCATCTAAATGTGTTAGGGTTTATATTCAAAACATATTATTGTTGTATGTGAATGACGGCTTTAAATTACTCCCGCCCACACCCATCCTATCCTAAAATACGGGACGTAGCGATAGCAATCCACTAATCATATCCTTTCAATCCCTACTCCCTTCGAAAAAAAATGGCTAACCAACTGAGCAACGCGCAGTTTTTGTAAAAAAACTGATCAGATTAATTAAATATGGAGTC
The DNA here is from genome assembly GCA_028554975.1 of Himalopsyche kuldschensis. Classification (NCBI taxonomy): domain Eukaryota; kingdom Metazoa; phylum Arthropoda; class Insecta; order Trichoptera; family Rhyacophilidae; genus Himalopsyche; species Himalopsyche kuldschensis. The sequence goes on along the minus strand of JAHFWI010000010.1, from coordinate 17,164,687 downwards.
CATATGATCCGCATTGGGAGCGGACATGTTTTTTTAAATGTACATTCACATTATACAGACAACTGAATTTAAATAAACAGCTCTCATACCACACGGTATTCAATATTGCATATTTATGAGGTAACGTTTTTCACCATGGGAATCTTCAATAATAAACATTCCATTAGTATCTGAATAATTAATTATCAAACGAGTATTATATAACTTATAATTCAATGAATTGATTTCTTTCAACACATTTAGTCTGAAGATGCTTCTGAATCAAATGTAACACGTCCATCACGTAGTTTCACCATCCACTAAAATATTATATTGGATATGAATTCGCACAAAGAATGTCAAATTCAAAATGTCAATTCTTACAAAAGCATTTGTTTTTTTTTCAAATCAGTCAACTTAATCTAAACATTGATGATATTAGATTGAATAACAAAAGAGTGCTATACAAATAATCGATTTTCAAAAAGAATTGCCTCATTTGACAGACGTATTCACCGAATCACTGGCATTAAGTTATTTCACAGAGGGTTGCTAAACTTGATTTTTTTTGGGAATCGATGTCTTAGGCATCATTTGATCTGATAAATGAAGTGAGCAAAGTTGCATTTTTGGAAAAAATGCAACTACGAAAAAAATGAGTTTGATGCAGTGTCATATTCTTCGGGTCTTAAAGTAACCTAAAAGTGAAGTGAGACTATTAAAAGCACACTGAAATAGTTTTTTTATAAAATAAAAATATGATTTGAGCAGGGCCGTAGGGAGGTCCTCTGGCGTCCAGGACAAGGAGTAGATTTTACATTCCTGGCATCTACCTATTCGCCAGCCCCTAGATACGACCCTGGATCTGAGTTAATACAAAAGCTTTATCATTTTACTACTTGGCTCACTTTATTTCTCAAGGGCTCAAATGATAAGTTAGCGGTGAACTAATCTCACCTCTTTTATAACACCACTTTAATCATTATTTCATTGTCTAAAAACGAAGTAAAAAGTAATAGTTTCAACGCTTTTAGACTTGACTGACTTCACCTCGTAATGATTCATTTATAAAACTCTATTCAATAGTTAAATCCAGGGCTTTGGTGTTTTAAAAAAACACGTTTTTGAAATCAGCTTAAAATTTTGTCAGGCTTATTTCAAACTTTTCCTATTTACGGCCAATAGCCAAAATTTTCATATTATATGCATAATTAAAAAAAAATTCACGACTCCGACTCTGGTGGTCAAAACACCGCGACTCCACGACTCCGACTTCGTAGCCCTGGTGAAATCCCTCTTCATTTTAATCGTGAAATCGTATGAGCTACTAAGAAATAACAACCACCATTCCAGTAAAAAAATGTATTACATAAATATGATTCTCACTTGACATTGACATTTAGAGCGAAGAAATAAATACATTGCTTGCGGGCGTCTCAATAGTTGGTTACATCCGCTTTTTACTACGAAACTAGTATTTTTTTCAAATATAATAATGACACGAAGATGTATTAATAGTTATATATTGCGGTTAGTTAATTAGATTTTTATCTGGCTGTATTACTATGGCGATTCAATTTGAAACACAATCGATATCCATCCGGGTCAATGTGGCAGACACGGGTAAAACTTACTCTGTAGCTGTTGCTAATTTGACGTCGAACAAAAAGCGCGTGATACATAAAAAACGGATATTGGCAGGTATACACGATACAATATGACTACTAAGTAGGCGTTAATTACCTTATTATTGAGAAATGTACAATAAGGTGATGCTAAATTAAATGATCTGACGTCATAAATGTTTATAATTAGTTTAACCCTTTCTTAGCCATGCAGAAATCAAATACTCAAACACCCATAAATTATTATTTATTTAAAACAATATGGAGCATATAGAATATAGTATTTTAATTGAGTTTATCTCAATATAAAATTTTCTAGTAGAATTTCTCGTGACTCAGTTGTTGAGACTCTCGTTTTAGAAGAGAGTATGAATAGAAAGGACAGTACTGTCTTTTCCCCGCCACCACCGGTTATGTTTATGCAGCCAATGTTTCATGGCCACCTTTCACAACGATATCGACAGAGCAGAGAAGTTAGGCCCTCAACATTCATGTCATGTCATGTTATTCTAATAAATAAATTAAAAGCAATAGGAAGCTCGAACAAGGTTATCAATTTTTTTCATTCTTATTTGTCAAATAGACGCCAATATGTTGAATATGCTGGGTGCGTATCACAAATTTTTCCAACATATTCTGGAGTGCCACAGGGATCAAACCTTGGTCCTATTTTATTTCTCATTTTTATAAATGACATTGTGCTAAGTATGAGTGGAATAAAGTATCTGCTCTTTGCTGATGATTTAAAACTGTTTTCAACCATCAGGAATGAGTCGGATTGTACTATTCTACAGCATAATATAAACTCAATTGTAAATTGGTCCTTAATAAACAAACTTGACTTCAACATTTCGAAATGTTTCTGCATTTCATTCTCTCGTTCAAAATTTCCTATCAAATATAAATATGAGATATCGAATATGACTTTACAGCGTTTGTCTGAAGTTGTTGATCTTGGTATAACATTTGACTCTTCTTTCACGTTTCATTCCCACATTTCTTCAATTACCCTGCAGGCTAGTAAACTTCTTGGATTCATAGTTCGGCAAAAGTAAGCCATTTGAAAACCCTACTGTGTTTCGTACTCTTTATGTTTCTTTAGTTTTAAGCAAACTAGAATATGGATCTATTATTTGGGGTCCATATGAATTTAAATTTAAGTCGCAACTGGAGCGAGTTCATAAAAAATTTCTGCGTTATTATTATTTCAAAAAATTCAACTATTTTCCGTATGACAATTCATTAATGGAATATTATCCAACCAAGTTTCTTTTAGGAATGCTGTCATTTCACTCACTTGAAGCTCGAAGACTAATTGCAATATTAAAACATTTTTCTCTTCTTCTTCGGGGCCAAGTTGATAACTCTGACATCCTTGAAAATTTAAATTTGCATGCTCCCAGCTTTTACCTACGTGGTCGTAACAAAGACAAATCAATTTTCTTTGTCAAAACTTGTTTGTCACGTAGGTCTTTTGAATCTCCAGTTGCAAGGGCTATTCGGCTGATAAATGCGCTGCCTGTTGATGTTGACATCTTCGGCAGTGAACTTGATGCTTTGTTTAAAAATTATGTTTTCTTATGTAAATAATATGTTTCTGTTCTGTTTCTTATTTTTGTGTAATATTTTATATAATCTTTATTAATTTCTCAAATGCATGGCGCATTGGCGCTTGCTGTAATGCCATGTATTTTTAATAGTTTTTTGCCAATAAATAAATATAAACATTCATGGCCCGAGTAAATCTACACGGGACTGATTTTGAACCAAACCATAGTGTGCTTGATATAGAACAATTCTCAGCCTATAGTTTCTGAAGAGAGTAGGGATATAAAGAATATGACTATAACATTTATGTAGTATTATTATTTTATATTTATTTCTCATACGGATCTCGATACGACGGCTCCAAATTTGTTTCGGAGTCAACGTTGGGATTTCATTTTAATGTTTTTGTGTTGCTATAACATGATTATATTTTAGCTAATCGCTCTCGCTACGTCTCGTTTTGAGGATCGAATGGGTCTGAGAAGGAGTTCTGGTCTGAGAACACAAACACCCTCCGAACTGAAATCAATGATTCGATTGAAAGATGAAACGGCCCGGAATGGGACTTGAGCCCGAATGCTACGCAACCGAAGCTGTTGACACTCAAACACGAATCCGTAATAACGCCACGATTTAATATTATATTACATTATTCAATAAATTTGGAAAAGCGATTCGCATTGAGTATACCTACATATAATATATAGAAAGTTTCATCTCAGTTTAGATAGTTTTTGCAAACAAATAGATGGTTGAAAAACTCGTTAGATACGTGAATAGTCAAACACGATTTGCATAAAGAAAAGGGCTTACGACTTTATCGCCAGCTTACGTAAGTCAGTGATGACAAACCTGGCATTGTCAGTAAAAATAGTAATTGTTTATTTACGAAACATTCTGCGATAACTTTTTACTATTCGAAAACTATCCCAAACGATTTTATTTAAACTACAGCTTATTAAGATACTGATAAAATTACACCCAAACCTATTATTGTGCATTTTTTTTTTTTTAAACATATTTTTGGGAATTACCAGCACATACTTGTTCACATACTGTACGTGCAAAATCCAGTGTTTATTTCAATGTGACCTTGACATGTGCGTCCTTGTTCACGTTATATTCCCATATTAAGTCTTTTTTGTGCGATTATCCGCAGAACGTATCTACCGCACAAAAAAAAGTTTAGGTGTATAACGTTTTTTTATCACGGGTGAAATTGGTATATCACAATACATTTTTTATTATTCGGTTAGCTAAAAAAAATACATTGTGAATCTCTTGAAAATTTTGTTAATCTATAACAGTGTGGAATAAATAGGCCAGCCAACATATATCAATCATTGGCAGACAATCATTATGTATTGGAAGATAAAAACTACATAAAGATAATTATATTCTTTGTTTTTGTTAATTCTCAAGCTTGTTGATGATTGATGAACGAATGATGATTGGCTGAGTGGCTCACGCACAATAATATCGTAGAAGTAATATGCGTATATCAATAGCAGAATGTTGTCACCAATATCATGATTACACCTTTAAACCATGCTTATTCTATCTTAACCCTTCAGATGCCCGTGACTTATGATATGTGCGCTGCCATTTTGGAGAGATTCTCTGAATGTTTTTATTTTCAAATAAATCCGTTGTATGTAGAATATATCGCTGGAATAAAGGGATCTCCTTTGAAGCAAAATCAGAGTTCCCACATTTTATTTTAATATCTGACAACTTCGTTCGTTAGTTCTCAACGCGTTAGCTAGAACAACGCATATCGGTTACTTGATCATTTATTTGCATTATAAATCAGATCTTTGATTTATTGTAATTGAATCTTAATCTGTGAAGAGTGAATATATATTCTTTCACACTGCATGGTGTTGTGGCAATCCCTTAATTTTTCTAAATTGGATTGGAAGAATTATTTGAACCGGCATTAATTGATGCCTATTATATTTAAGTGCTTGTTTAACATACTTTTACTAATGAATTTTATATATTTTAATTTTGTTAAATTCTTGGGCTATTGGGGATCATTCATTTCGTTTGCGGTGTCAAGAACATGAATTTGGACCTTTTAATATAAAATCTATGTATACATGAATTTGTATTCAAAAACTGTGATTTTTGTATTACATTCCACTTATTCGATTATAAAAACAGGGCATAGCGAGATGATTCTTCCTTAAATCTTGGGTTGCCATAGGATTAAGAATGGATATCTTATTAGTACATAAGATACAAAAGAATATTTCCTTTCTAAACATCTGACACTAATACATAAGTTATTATCGTTTCGAATGAACCGTTCATATCATGCAACATATTGAGAGCGGATATGTCTTAAATAATTGTTTTACACCAAGCTGTTAACAATGTCAAGGCGACCGGCACTTTAATAAAGGTTTGCCACGGCTTTAAATTTTGTAATCTCAAATCTATCATTCATTGTTAAGCAGCCGATTTGAGCGGTTGACCCCCGTGTTAAATTGTGTCTGCTTTCTTTTGAACAACCGAAGCGTGTTTGACCTGTGTTACGAATCGAAATTAACCCATTGACCGATGATATTCTAACATGAAATAACCTGATCAATACAAAACAATTGGATACTAATATGACAGTATAAAACTGCTCTGTCATACTAAGTTTCAAGTGGTTACATATCTGCACTGAAGTTATTTTAATTTACAAATTTTAAGCGATTTTAATAAATGATTCGATTGTTTAACCAATATGAGATAAACTAGCACTAAATTGGGGAGAAATTACAACACAAAACAGACTACACTCTAGTGAGAGGTATTGAAATTCTCCAGCAATGTGATGATGTTACTAAGTATTGTTTTCTGTATAAATAACGCTTATTTTTATTTAAGTTTTTGTAATAAAAATTGTGGCATTTTAGTGCACTACTTTACTTCTTTACCTATGTATACTTTCCTAATAGAATTATGTGTGGAGTACGTGAGACAGGCTCCTAGTTTCCTGTCTATGTTTCTTGCCAGGGTGAGGACAATTGGTGTTCAATCAAAACATGTCTATCAGTTGAAATACAGTCAACCATCCAACAGCATCCTCTGCTATAAAGCGGTTTTTTATATCCTGTGCTGCAGTCTTTAGTCAAATTATATGTTTTGTAAATATGTAATATTATCCAAAATATTATGTTTTTAAGGTGTTCACTGTCAATACTTGGTGGAATGGCATTATAAGAAAAAAAAAAAAACATTTTTAGTACTTTTTCCACATAAAATTTATTGGATCAGGACCGGTTTCGCTCATGGCGAGCATTGTCAACTGATGTCAAGTTTTATTTTTTTTCATATCCGCTCCCTATTCGGAGCATATGGCCGCCACACGGTGCCTCCAAGATTCTCTGCCCGCCAACCTACTCGCATCTTCCCAGGCCTTCCGCGGCGTCGGGATCAATCAGGTTGATAGAAGAGGCAGGCAGGATTCACGCTCCCCTGGGGCATCCACAGCACATGTCCAAGCCAGGTCCATCGTCGCCTTTTAATTTTGGAGGTAATAAGGGGCTGGTTTGTCCGCTCCCTTCCGATGTCAATAAGTGAATGAAAAGAAAAAATTTTTTTTTTGTTGCTTCATACAATTACTGTTAATTCATTCAATATTTTTTATATTGAATTAAAATGGTTTATTATTTTTATTAAAAATTATGCATTCGACGAATATTTATCAGTAGCTGTTCTTCCCTTTCTTTTTGATTAAGTAAGTCATAAAGACGCTGTAGGAGGGTTAACTTCATATCCTTTCAAGTACGAACAGAGATTATGCCACACCACAGAAGGTATTGTGCATAAAGCAAATAGTCCACTTGCCATCAGAAGGATGAACATTACAATTATTATCACTATCTATCTAAGAAGATTATGTAATGCATATTACCGGCATCGGCAGGTAGAAATGTTTTATCTATGACCTGTGTATATCTCGGTTTCATTCAGTACTGTAATAAACTACATATTATAACCTTTCGAATATTTATCATTATGCGACGATGCGTTATTGCATTTCATAACATTAGTTGTGAGTAGGGTATTCAATCCCGGGATCCCGGATTCAGAAATCCCAGAATCTCGAGGATTTTTAATACCTCTAAAAATTTTCTGGATTGATTTTTTTGTAAAACATCAACGATTTATTTTCAAGAAAATCGTAATTTTACGTCATCTTTGGAGCACCGGATGGATGTTCGTGGAAATTATTTGCGTTATGTATTGATGACTGCACCGATTGTAAAATGTCGTTGTGAAATGAATTTAGAGCAAAATCGAAAAATATATACATATTGTGATGAATAATGTTTTGATGAGTGACAAATACATACATTTCTAAAATTAGTCCCAACATTCTGGATGGTAATGGATTGTCATCAATAAAAACTTTATTAATTTCCATTAATGTTTCCTCATTTTAGCAATGTTTAATTTTAAAAAAATGCCCTCTTTATATATTCCAGACATATTTTTAATTTCATTTAGTTATTAGATCGCATTCGAACGAGGCCGATACTTTTGTACATAATATTTCAAAAATATATTTTCAATCCTTGTTATTTTGAACTATTTTTAACTATTCTTCATGCCAAATTAACATGGCTAATATTGACAAAATATGTAAATAATCGACCATTAAAAAATATTCCTAATAACGAGACCAGTCCCGAGATCCCGGGATCCCGGGATCGACTTAAAACAATCCCGAAATCTCGGGATTGGAAGCCCTAGTTGTGAGTGTAATAATATATTGAAACGTATCAGAGCGACCGTTGAAGATGCATTTCATGAAATCTTCCGAAAGGTCACTAAGCAAGATTTGTGAACGAGAGAAAGTGTCGTATCTTTGCATTACGTATTTTATGTTAATCGCATTTAACAAGTTAAATCTTATTTATGTATTACGAAGATGCACGTTTAAATTTTATGGCACATAAAAAAAACGAACACTTTTTAGGAATTGAACAAAGAAACTATCGGTAAACATTCGTTTGGTAACAGTGTATACAACTAGGCAGCAAATTTAAGGTTTCCGAAACCGGTCCTGATCTTTACATCACATAATATATGTGGAAGAATTGGAAAAATATTTATTTAATTTTTTAAAAGATAGTTTCATTCCAACAAAAATTTACTGGCAACACAATAGTGACTATAATAAATACATTGAAAAACAAATTTACAGCTGAATTCCAAATGTAACATTTAAAATATAAAATTTAAAGACACTTATTCCACAAAAAAATTATTAGGATCAGGACCGGTTTCGCTCATAACAAGCATTTTCAAATAATCAGTTGAAAATGCTTGCGGTGGGCTCGAGATGATTTATCATAATGCCATTCCACCAAGTGTTGACTGTGATCACCTTAAAAGGTATCGATTACGCATGCGTTTCTCAAATACAAATAAATCAATCTATCTCATTTAATTAAAGTTGGGATGAAACAATCATTGGAGAAAAAAAATCATAGCACAATTCGAATCTAGTTTAATGAATGAAAATTTCTGCACTCTGCATTGTTCGAGTCGTCTATATCGACTTATCGAACTATTTTGCTTATATAGTCATCCATAATAAAATGCCATACAGATTATATTTGACATAATTAGCCTGCGCATAATGTTTCATTGTACGATTTTAATGGGAAAGTAATTTAAAATGTTCGAAGATAATGTTACTGTCTCCATTACCGCCGTCCTATGCCGCCGTCTGTCAATAGAGGTCGGCCCACTCGATCGTGTCTCGTGTCGCCTCCTAGCGGTCACGTTTTGCGACTTCTTAGTGTCGCCATGTTGATAAAATCGATTTAGCATTCTCAGTCCGTTACATGTCACAAATAATAACAATTTAATGTCGATAGTTTTTCAAATATGGTTCAAATACAGAAAATATTTGACATATTTAATCTGTCAGAGGTATTTCGAATTGTATGTGTATATTAATAGTATTTATATTACGTGCCATATTAAAAAAAAATACAATATTTTCTGTGACAGGAACAAATGAATGATTTTGAGACATTTGAGAGTTTGTGTTGCAAAAACCGATATGTAAATACATATTGAAATTTTGTAGGAAACGAAGTTTTTGTGTTTTATGTTTAGGTGTATTGGTGACAAGGTTTATACATAGTTTTTTTCCCATCTTATTGTGAAACAGAATATATTTATTATTAAAATCCATTCAAATACGTATTTTAATAAAAATGAGCAAAATAAAATTGGCAGTATTGGTTTCTGTTTGAAATCCGTGACACACTGGAATGATTTATGTTTTTCCGTATGCTCTTTTCAGGTTTTGCAAGTTATATTTATCATTACCATTTTGTAAGATGCCGTAAATCATATGTATGTATGTGTTTGCCTACATTTAGACAAAGTTTAGACTTATCCGTTTTTTCTTTTAGTCATGTTTGTCTTCCGTCAAATACTTTTCCAAGTTCATCTCAACCTCGTTATCAATGTCAAGTTCGAAATAATAAATACGAAACATACTATAAACCAAATTATCACCTGCTTATCCATGCGGCTCTCGTAAGATTTAAAGCAACTAAAAAGTTAAATATTTCACTCAATATAGTCAGTAAGTATTTATAACTTAAGGTATTCACAGAAAAAATAGTTCTTCATTCAAAAACAAAATCAAAAATTCAAAAATATAATGATTTTTACGCAAAATCGTTAATTTTCTCTAATGCCAATTGATTTTGCAGACTTTAAATCTAAGGATGCGATAGATATATGCACAAATAAATGTGTTAGAAAGATACACATTTGAAATACCTTAGAGAGAGACAACCATCCTAAGTTGAATAGAGAGCGCAAATATTTATAACTTTACAGTAAATTTAAAAGGTACCAAAGGAGGCTGTCTTCATTCTTTTGTTATTTTTTTTTATAATGTGGCATTTGCCTTTGCAGAAATACAACAGTGCCGAAAGTTGAGCCTTTACTGTTTTGAGTTTGTTTGTGTAATATGTTCAAGTCATTATTTAATCTTTTATGCCAGAAATGTAATAAATAGATTTTTCGTTAAAATTTGCATGTTTTGAGATTGCCGCACGTGTACTATATTATCTTTTCCCAGATTGTAAAATCAACTCAAAGCATAGGATAATAAAATAGTGGATAACCTTTCAGAGAATTGTAAAGAATGGCAATAAAATTTAAAGCTTTGTGAAAAGAAGCCGCTAAAAATTATATTTATCATAAAGATATGACATTTATTATGAGTACATACTTTTAACTATTTCTTTAATCTTTTACGGGTAGCAAATTTAATCTGTAAAATTGTTTACTATGATGATTTCGTCACAATCTTAAACAAATTTCATTATTCTTTCAAAAATCATTTTTGCAAACTTGAGCACTAAAACACAAAAACTTTGTTTTATTCGATACTAAGTATTGTAATATTTCAAATTACTTTTTCTAAAATTATATTTAAAATCGTAATCAATAAACTAATTTTGTAAGATTGGACAAAGAGATAGCTCCTCAATTGAATTTCTCAATTAAATTGTATTTTGTGTAAAAATGATAGTATATTATGTTTCTACCTCTGATGAATTTAAATAAAATGAAATATCCAATACTGGCAAACAATGATTAAAAAATATTTTCCTATTTTCCACTTATTGTTATTTGTAATTGTATTAAAAATACGATTTCATCACAGCCGTTAAAATTTTAACAAAATAATTAATAATGCGAGATTGTATCCATTCGAAAACAATATTCTCTTGCCATATATATTATTTTATCAACCAAAAACACTATTGGTAAGAAAATGTTTCCTTTTATGAATCGCAATAAATATATTATGGACTATCCAAACAGCTGTATAGTTCTAGCCAACGGCGGACGTCGTCAATGCAGACAGTCTGAGACATTGCAATTGCGATGCTGGATTCAAATATCAAGCACATAATGATCGCAATTCATTCCAGATGATTTTCTGCGCTTAATCCGTCATTTTAAAATAAATTAAAGGTTTAAATGATAGCAAGGATATATTTATGAGCATTTAAAAAATACTTTTGCTTAAAATAGGGACCTTTTATGACGATTGCTTGCCGGCGCTCGTGAAAGCGCCCCATGGTGGAATACGACAGATTATTTGCATGGATGGAGAGGGGTTATACATATTATGAACTAGTATGTACCAGAATTATCATATTATATGATATCATTAAATTTCATCTACGAGCCTACGCTAAATGGTTGACAGCAATCATGGAAGTAATCACGTTGCTAATGAGGTTACTTTTATGAATCAGCCTCCAGTCATCTGACAACAAAGACAAAGACAAGCTTGGACAACGATTAGCATGTGCCTGTAAGCTTTGGTCTTGCGCGGGTACAATGTGATATACCGTTATTGTAACCGAAGAGTAAATTTTTCTTATTACGCTATTACTCTAAGACACATCTCTAAAAAATCTGTACAAAACAAAAATTACTCTTATCAACCAAAAAAAATGATTTTTGTTAAATAACTCTTTCATGAACTTATTTCATATCTTATATATAAAACCGAAACGGCGTATGTCTGTGGGTCTGTAATTCCCTTTTGCATTGTTGGTCATTAAGTTGCCATAAAAACGAATATGAAAGAAAATATGTTTGAATTTTTATCGGCGAAGACATTTAGTCAAAATGTAATAAATTAGTCTTCTACTGAACTTTTCCCGGCTTTTATTAATATAATAATGTTTATTATTTACGTGAAGGTTACGTTACATTTTGACAGAAAATTAGATTTTTTCCTTGAATTTTGACATTTTAATGGGCGAGAATGGGGCTGTCATCAAATTAAATAAAGTTTGTGATTTTATTTTAACTCTATTTTGGATGTTAGATTTTGTGACATAATTATGTCGAATGATAAAACATTAAATAATTATTGGTCGCTTAGTCCGAGCGACGCCGGGTAGCAATAGTAGTATTATATAAATCAAAATAAAATATATAAGAAATAAGTAATCTTATCTAGTTAACATTGAATATCGTATTTCCAATGCTCGAAAACCTTCGCTTAATTAAAGTACCGAAACCAGATTACCGGTATTTGGATATTGAAAATTGAGCTATACCGAAATTGACTATTTATTTAGCATAAAAGTTAAGGAAACGTTCAGTCATTCGTTGGTCTTTGCAAATTATGCAGGTATTATAAAAGTGTGGTAATGTATAATAATTGCTTACATATTTAGAATGTTTATAAAAGATATTGGCATGTATTTAATGGGTCAGTAACTAATTCAAGTTTTAGTCAGTTAAATAAATAAATTGTTAGTTAAAACTAAAAATGGTCAGTTCATATTATAAACGGTGAGTTGTCATTGTATCAGTGTGAATGTGGTCAGATATTAAATAAAACGGTAATAATATATTGTAATGGTAAGTTATTTATTAAAAACGGTAAGTATTTAATTTAAATGGTCAGCTATTTTAAAAAAATGATAAGTTTGTTACTTTAAAAATATGTTCGTATGAGACAAATTAATGACATGTTCTATGAAAAATTAGCGCATGAAATGACATTTACTATTGTTAACTGACCATTTATTATTTTTAACTGACCTTTTTAAGTATTTATAACTTACCATTTATTGAATTAGAAATTGACCAAATAATTAGTAGTAAAAGATATTTGGTATTGCTTTACTTGTAATGGGATCACGATGTGTCATTAAAATAACTATTATTATTTTTTTAATTCCATGTTCGCCCCTATGTGGAAAATATGGCCTCCCAATGAAGGTATTTACAAATGTTTTTTCTTCCTTCTAGCAGTTCTCTGCTAGATACTGAGTCGCTCAACCTCTCTTCAGTTCGATGAGAGTAGGGATAGAAAAGACAATGCGAGGACAGGGAAATGTCCGCTTACAGGATCGGATGGGTGGAAAGGATTTTTTAGACACAAAAACCCATACCTCTAATGCAAATATGCTGCTCGTCCTGGGACTAGAAACTGTGAAGTCCGCCAAGGAGGCAAACGATGCTGACCACTGTACCACGGATCCACCTTAAAGCTCATTTAAAACCGTTATTTAATAATAAAAAATACAAACAGCGGAACCCCGATCTTACGTTCTCGCATAATACGTTTTCCCGCGTGGTGCGTTCATTTTCTATAGTCCCGGCATTTAGTTCATAAATAAAACTTTCCCGCATTTAACGTTTGTTTTATACGGTCCCTTGAAAAACGTAGAATCGGGGTTTCACTGTATATATATATGTATATGTTACAGTGAAACTGTATTCTCAGTGAAAATGTATCAAGTAATAATCAAGTATGACAACATGATTTCATTGGTCACGATCGTTGAAATTATCGGCTCAAGTCGATGATTTGCCGGCCTAAAATTTTGATTTGCTTCAATGAAATAAAATCAGCAAGCAGTCCCATTCATAAAAAGGGAACCTAAGAAAAACACAGATAAACATTGGGCTGAAGATAGGGCGGTCAAATTTAATTTCAATGACAGCTTGGAGAAGAATATATTTTCACTGAGAATACAGTTTCACTGTAATATATACAACATTTGGTATTGGAATCCTTAGTCACGAGGCCATGACTTATTACAAAGGGCGTGTATCAAATAACACAGGAAGTGAATTTATTCGTAATCACAATTGCTTTACCGATCATTATTCATTGTTAACTGTCATAGGCCACTTTCTTTCTCGACTCAAGAATCCAAATATGTAATCATTGCTGTATCAAAACTGCAATAGGACAAAGTTATATTGTTACTATCACAGAGCTCATTTGCTTCCGCGGTAGCTGTTATGTGATACATATTGTATTTGGTTCGATTCCCACGAAGTCTTTATAGAATTAACTATTGATTTGTTATACATTCAGTCGAAAACAAAATAATGATTTGAACAATATAAAATTACATAAGCATTTATGCAAAAACTGCATGTTGCTTAGCCGCTCATTTTCGAAGATTGTAGGACGAAATTATAGGAGGACTGGATAAGACTAGTGGTTAGCTAACCTCATTCGCTAAGCTACGCTTTTGAGATCGAATGGATGGCAAGAAATTCAAACAACACAAACACCCATACCTTCGAACAGGATCGATACATCTGGGGCTCGAGCTTGTGAGGTCCGTCGTGGATGCCAACGACGTTGACCACTGCAGCACGGACCCGGCAGACGTGGTTACAAAAAAAATATAAAACATATTTTTAAACTTCATATATTTGGGCTTAACTGACATATGTAAATAAAAAATATTCTCTGAATGAGCCAATTTTCATAAATCGCTTTTATATGTAATATGTATATTTATTGGAACTTTAAACCAAATCATGAACGAATGAATCAATAACTTTTTTTTCCATATAAGGTTATACATTTGTTGGAACAGTCCTCGTCAGGACTATGTTTAAACGTGTATTAGAGATAGCCTATATACCTAGGCTGTACAGGGTACACTATACATTCTCTTCTCTGTTCCACCATCCCAACCTTATATGGAAAAAACACATTTAAAACATAGTTCTGACGAGGGCGTAAGCCGAAATAGCAGTCAGAACTATATAAAATAATTTATGTAGAATTAAAATACATCGTTATTTTCCTTACCGTATTATAATGGAGTTCTACCAAGTAAATGCCTACTCAAAATACATATGTGCCAAATTCAGTAATATTTTTATTCAAATCTCAGCCATTGTTCAACTGTGGGAAGCAATTTGCATTAAACTCAATGGTGTTTGCAAACAAGCTCAAGCTTCAACTTATAAACAGGGTTTATAAAAACTAATCGCATATAAATAATAAAGTTTAGTATATTCATTTATTGTTTACTGCTCATCCCTTAACTGGGTGTTCGTAATGTTATGACTAATTGACTTATATTATACACTCCTTAAAATACTATTTTTCTAAGTGCACTTACATACCATAATATTATTCAAAACGTTCATGAATGGTACAGGTCTCGTGGTGTACACCAGTGGTCGGCAACCTAAGTGCTTGTGAAGCATACTCACGGGTTTTGCTTCAAACTAATTATTGCATTTAAAAGTTGATCAAAAATAAGTTTTATCCATTTTTTATTTGTTGCACTCTTATGTAATACAATCTTATAGATATTATTGATTGAGTAGGCATTTACTCAGTAGAACTCCATTTAAAACGGTAAGAAAAATAACAATGTATTTTAGTTCTACATAAATTATTTTATATATTTGTTGATAGCTATTTCGGCTTACCCCCTCATAGTTCTGACGAAGGCGTAAGCCGAAATAGCTAATATATAAAATAAACAAATATACAAAATAATTTATGTAGAACTAAATACATTGTTATTTTTCTTACCGTCTTATAGATAGTTTTTTAATCATCAGTCAAATTGTATCGCTGTTCTGCTAAAGTAGAGCGAATAATGAGAACATTGGTCACTTATGATTCATCGTAGTGTACAGGTGAATAATCACTTTGAAATATCAACTCTTGATAGAAAAGCATTTTGTGAAAATAAATAAAACACAAATTTTGTGCGTATTCCCACATATATTATCAGGATAGGTTCGTTCATCGCGAGCATTATTAACTGATTTATAATGCATGCGATTGGAGAATCCTAATCAATATGTGGAATTACTAAATAAATGTGTGTGTTTTTTTTAAGTGAGTTTTTCGTCTACGTTACGCTCTCAGCTCTCCTCTGCGATGCCAAAATATCATGAACTCAAGAAAGCCATTCAAGTGTGCCAGTCTTATAAAAAGATTGTAGACCACTGGTATAAATTTTTGAATTGATATTCATATTTATCTACGTTCAATTATGTTTAAACAGTTTATGTATCTTATAAACATTTTAAATAATTCTTCTATACTTTAACACGCACATAAATAAATAAGGCAGAATACAATTTTTAACCACCGTGTATCGATAATGATTATAGACAACAGAAAATGCGTCCTAATTTTATACTCAAAGTATGACAACACCATCTTTTGTTTACTCTTTTAAATTTTCCCGCCCGATTTCGCAGTTTCGTGACATTGTATTGGCCAACGTGTGTCTTATTGTTATGAACTATTTGGGTATTGCTCGCATATAATTTAGCAGAATTAATTTTGTTATTGTCTCACTGGCGTATTTTCCCGCCAATTATTATAGTGGGAATATATTAAAAATTGCTCAAAAGATCTCTCCAGAATAAGCGAATGAAATTTATAATTTTGATAGGACGATTCATCATGGACAAGCGATTTTAATTACGAACTTAATACGTTGACCTTACATTTATAATATATTGAGATTAAAACAGTTTCTGAATAAATAATCTGTTCTACATCTAGATCATTGGTCTCATGTGCAGCCACCAGAAGCTTCATAGTAAATATTGATATTTAAAAAAAATGCGGTTTTTAACGAGTTAATTTATCAACAAAGACACTAAAAATGAAGTATAATGTATGCATTGTAGTGTGCACCAAGAAGTGTTATTAAATTCAATGAAAGTGTTGAATTATAGTTAGAAAAATATTCAATTTAATTTATACCAGTAGTAAAAATTGTAAAATATTGTCTATTTGACAAACTCAAATTCAACAGACTCAAAACTAAATATTGCTTCGGCCACCAGACATTTCCGTAGGTCTGCTGATGTTTACAATACGGCCACAGTACAAAAAATCCTAAGCCGTTATTGTGATAAAGATATTTATGACATTAAAGAATCCATATAGACCGAGAGCCATTCTTCTCGATGACCCTAGGCAGAGACAAAAAAGTAAGCTGACATTTTGTACTGTAGCGATCGCACCCTCGTGTCAGCAGCGATTGGAACGGGAATGCAAAAAAGCACTTAACTTAAAGACGAAGGCACTGGAGGAACTTTGAGGCCAACGCGCCTTTAAAACTTTAAGCCCCGTCAAATATGTAGATATCCAAGAAAGAAAAAAAAGAATAGATATCTGCTTGAATATATATTTCCGACATAACGTTATATGCCAGGGCGCTAGCAAAATTGTATTTCCATGAAAAAGATAACGTTATTAATTTCAATGATAATTGATATCGCTGTGAAACAATATGGCTAAAATTGAATTTTATGAAATATGTGCTATTTTGACAGCACAATACCTTCATAAAATCACTTAGATATTTAGCATTGAATGCAAACAAATCTAATTAGTAACTGATTAAATCATTTTGTTACAATCTTATTTTCCGATCGCATCTACGCACTCTTTATTGTTTATGGTATAATTGAGTCATTGATATTACCCATGCTCATTTTCAATTAATCAAACTAACAAGAACCATTTTAAAATAAAAAGACAATAAAATGTCATTAATAATTTATATAATGGTCACATGACGTTAAATAAATCAGTGATGAGTTCATGGGCTGATTTGTTAGGCTAACGGGTTAGAAAAACTTAAGAGAACTGACTTGAATATTCATGAATGAATACAAAAAACCTTTTCGAACTTATACTAGTATGTCATGTCAAAGATAATTCTACTGATTATTTTTTGAAGAATCGTGAGCGTGAATTGTTTGGTCTTCCAGTGTGTAAAAGAAGCCTACCGATGGGGATGCCACTGAGTAGAGCTTTAACAATGCTCAATGGTATTGCTTCGGATGTCGACATATTCCACGTGAGCGTAAGTGAGTTCAGTCAAGTATTATTTTTTATTCATTATAGTAATTTTTTTATAATTTTTCTGTTTCCTATTTTTGTTTGCCCTTTATTTATTTCTTACAGCATTTCAATATTTATCCACGAAGCAAAAGCTATAAACATCATATATTTTTTAATTGAGGATTGCGACTGATGATGGAATTTCAATATCAAATTTGAATTGTTAAAATTTTACATTTTTACGCGAGATTTGTCACCAAGACGTAGCTTCTAGCGAAGGACCTAAGCGTCAGTTCAAGTTCTTTCCTGCATTTTAAATGCCAAAAGGCGAATCCCGTGGTTGTTAGTGGGAAAACTTATGGGAAAGTACAAACTTCAAACGATTCAAATTTGATAGATAAATATTACGGTAAATTATGGATATAATATGGTCACGGGACATAATCCCAATCCTCTCGAGCTAAGCTCAAAAAATTTATACATACTGGCTTATAATTTTATGTTTTGACTTTACTCTTTGAGTTCTTGTGGATTATTATAAAATGTGGATTCAAAATGATTAAATCTAAAGAATATTACTGATTATTGTATGAGTTCTGAAAGAAGAATTTGTTTTTTTAATATAAGCCTATAAAAAAATTATCCTTTTTATTTTAAACAAATAATAAACTTATGCGACTGTCTCTATCTGTATAATATTATTATTTGTGTAGTTTGTGGTTGCATTTTTGCTCCTGTAAATTAAAACAACTCGATTTCATACTTATCGAAAAGTATTCTTTAGGATCTTTTATTATAATAAATTTAAAAATTAAAGACGAAACATTTCAAAAAAATCGTAAGCCTTACATTCATTTCATTTAATGTGCTTATTTTTCATAAATCTTTACAAAAATTCTGTCCCGTGACTTTATATCCATAATTTACCAATATTACTGTCGAAAATAAATCAAAGAGCACATGAGAGAGCGATGAAGCTGCGTTTTTAGATTTCGGTAGCACACAATCAATCTCATAATTATGTGTTTTAGATGTTTGCCGGAAGAAAATTGACAGCAGAGGCGTTTGGTCATCAAGGGTGGAAAGCGATTTATCAAAGAGGTCTAATGGTGGTGGAGCATTTACGTATGTAAGCAGTGTGTTAGTATGTTACTGAAAAGATACTGGAATACCAGCCTAGGCATGCCAAGGGCATTGGATTGAGATCTTGATTGAATGAATACAAAGCATTTTTGACATTGGCAAGAAATAATCTTGTGAACATGCGTGATTGTGGATTATCGATATTTACAATGTTATCGTTTTGAAACATTTATCTGGATTTTTTAGTTTCGTTAAATTAAAGATTTCGGAGATAAAGTATGAATTTTTATTTAAAACATTGGTATTCTCTCAACAGATCTTTCATTTAATGATTATAAATATGTATATAAACATTGGCGGTCAGTGACATTAATATTAAGGAGTGTATAAAAAAAACTGTTTATGCGGGAAAAATCCAACCACCGATTCTTGGATATTGAAAACACAGAAATTTTTAAGTCCGGCATTGGCGATACTACGTGCTTATTACGCTTCACATCGCAAGAAAATTTTGTGAAATGATTTAATCATTTTGAAAGTTGTCAAACAACGCTTACTTTCAACTGAAGTCATCGGTGATAGACAAATAATTTTTAATAATTGACGTTTTCGTTAAAGACTTGAAGGATAGACAGCACCACATCGGTGACGTTTCTCCTGTCCTAAACCCTTGCGAAACGAGCAATATAGTATGCGACAAGCTATCTTCGTTAACCTGGTCATTCGGCAACGGTCGGCAATGCTTGTGCTTGTTCAGCTTTACCTGAATTCTAATAAATTTTAAGTGATGCAAACTTCGCTAGGATGTCTGCCAATCAAGCTTAGACAAAATCTACATGGAAATTTATAATACAGTACTCGTTTGAATTCATTCACACAGTGTAAATAAGTTGGATACAGAAAGAAAGCTGTTTCCATTAGTTTCACCATAATATGTTTCCTGAATATGCAATTTGGAAGAAAATGAACAATGTACGTTTACAACTCTTCAGATAATCTTATGTATAAAGCCGAAACGGTGTATGTATGTCTGTGGGTCTGTAATTTCCTTTTGCATTGTTGGTCATTAAGTTGCCATAAAAACGAATATGAAAGAAAATATGTTTGAATTTCTATCGGCGAAGACATTTAGTCAAAATGTAATAAATTAGTCTTCTACTGAGCTTTTCCCGGTTTTTATTATTAATAATAATGTTTATTATTTACGTGAAGGTATTATTTGACATTTCTTTGACAGCAAATTAGGTTTTTTCCTTGAATTTAGTCATTTTAATGGGCGAGAATGGGGCTGTCATCAAATTAAATAAAGTTTGTGATTTTATTTTAACTCTATTTTGGATGTGAGATTTTGTGATATAATTATGTCGAATGATATAACATTAAATAATTATTGGTCGCTTAGTCCGAGCGACGCCGGGTAGCAATACTAGTAACATATAATAATACCAAGTGAAAATAGAGCCACCCAGCGAAAAATGCACAAGGATCCAAAAGTTCATAATGAGATGATTAACATGTATCTTTACGTAATACATGCGTAGATGTTAATGGTAAAATTTTCAATACCGAGACTTCAATCAAAAAAATACGTAATTAAAGCATTAATCGTGTCCGAACGTAATCATCAATACAGCATGTCGATTTTTTTATTGAGATGTATTCAAATATGGACATGTAAGGTCATGAACACGGGGCATTGGTCAAGTTGTCATGTTTACAAGAAATTATGCTTGTTTGAAGGTGTAACCAACCAATATATATTAATAAAACAATATATGAGGAATAAAGAAGCAAAGGTAGGCTTGGAAAAACTGGAAAAATAGCCAATGAATGCAGGCATATGGAACAACTAATTGTGCACGTGGTACAACAATATTAGGGATGCAAAATTTGCATTCTATGGTACACAAATCACATATAATTATTATCCCAATACAAAAATCACTTGAAAAAAGGCCGCTCGGTACATTTGACAGCTAACATTCAATTGTCTGCGCGCGAAAACGGCAATCTTGAAAACATGGGAGCAAATGCAGCATTATCAATATTAATAGTTTTGGTCCGGTCCGTGGTGCAGTGGTCAACCTCGTTGGCTTTCCGTGCCACCCGGGCTCGGCTCCTGTTACGAACAGTTTTTTTAATTGATTCAGTCCGAAGGTAATTGGTGTTTGTGTCGATAAAAATCCCTTCCCTCCTTTTCCGATACCAAAAAAAAGCGGTGCCGTAACGAGAACGATTAGCTTACCACTAGTCCTGTCCTAGTCGTCGTATCTTTCCAATCCCTACTCATTTCGAAAAAGATTCAAGCAGTTCGCGTAGAAAAAAAATATGTTGAAATAAACTCCGTGAGAAGTCCATATGCTTTAAGTAGGAAGCGGACACGGCAAAAAAAACTTAATAGGTGTAGCAAAATAATAGGTTTTTACAATACAGATTGTGTTTTTAACCCTATTCATAGATTGTGGAAAAAATCAAAATTCTGGATTGAATTTAACTCTTTAGTATAAAGCTTCTTTTGCTTCCAAAGCCCTAATATAATGAAATACGACTCATGGCATTATTCTGATATCTGACAAAAATATAACTTAATAGCATTAAGCCGTACGTAATTTTGTTGAATTCACCTGTTCTGGGGTCAAAGATGCACCAAGCAAATCGTGAGGTTGTTTGGTGAGTTCATACATTAATCGTTTGTAATTTATAAAACAGGAAGGAAAACAATTGAATTTATTGGGCTTCAGAACACGATTTTAATTACACGTAATTGTTATTTCGTTACGTATTAACAATAAAAAATGTATTTTCTTTCAACAAATGGTTTTTTTTCTTGCCGTCACTTCACGTCATCGATGAATCGCGTGTATACATTTTTTTTTCAATAACAGTTTATATGACAACACTAGCTGTAATCCTGCATTTTTAAATGTAATTTCAAAAAAGCTCATAAAAAACTTATGTTATATAAATAAAAATTTCCTTCTTAACGTCAGTAAAAATTATCAAAAGATATCATGAACATGGGTATTTGTCATTTTTCATTCAGTTGTTCTTGACTGATTCATCAATAATCTCGTATGACTTTTATATATTTTAAAAAAATTGGCGCATTGGAATTACCTGTAATGCCAATTTTTCTTTAAATGAGTAATATTAAAAAGTGTTATTGAAAAAGATAGCTAGCAAACTATTTACTTCGATAAATCAAAATTTTAGCAATCAAATTCTACTAAGTAAATGCCAATTTAATCAAATAAACTTTCCTGTTATATTTGGAAGAAAAATAATGAAAAATTGCTGATATCTGATCATTGTATATATTGTTAAAACCACAAATATAATATAGAGTCTCAACTGTGCTTGATGAAATTTCAAAATTGATTTTAAGCATTTCCATCCGCTTTGTCAACATCGACCCGGTTTCGCTTTTCGGAATCTTCAGGTATTCAAGTGCATGGATGAATTCAGGACGAAGCAATCTCCGCGCTGCGCTTAATGAGTGGTTATATTTATTACTGTTATAATTTTACTCTACATATCTGGAAATGTATAAAGGAGGAATACCCCAAATCTAAGCCCAGATTTTCTTATAAAGGGTATTTCAATAGGGACGCTCAAAATATGTTACTTTGTCCTGCTGAGTAGATTATTCATTGTTTAGTGGCCAAATTTGAGTCAACCTGTTTGGTAAATAATCGGCCAACACCTACCTGTACGTCATCAAAATACAATATCTGGTGAAAACATTGCTGCTGTGTGTGAAAGTGTACAGGAAAACGCAAGGCAGCTTATTTCTCGTTGTTCACAAGAACTTGGCTTTTCTGCGACTTCAACTTGGCGAATTTTGAATCGGGTCTTATGTCTGCACCCGTATAAAATCCAAATAACCAAGGAACTTCAGGTAAACGATCACAGACAACGCCTGATTGGGTTACCAAATTTGGAGCAGTCAACTTTAACATGGCCCACAAACAATTTGTTTTATTTACATTTCAAAACTAAGCGTCCTTATAAAAAGACCCTTTATATAAAGAGATATTTCTACTATTAAAAGCTATGCATATTAACTATGCATCTTTAGCATAGGATTGTTAGTAAAACTTAGAATATCGATTTCTAAAAGCAATGCTTATTTTAATCCCTCTCTTGTAAGGACCATATCTGATTATATTTAATCTTGAACAATTTACTAACGTAATTGACGTAAAAAGATATAACAGATTACAAGAAAGAAGAATTTTAAAAGATAATTGCGATGACGTGTGTAAATGAATTGATTTTTCTAAATCAAATTTAATCTATAAGATTTTTTTAATCCTTCAAACAATAAAATTGTTTATGATATCAGTCATAAATCTAATCTTTAGTCGATTGTTGATTTTTTGGACGCGCTGAATGTTTTAAAAATACAAGAAAGTGAAAAAATAAAAACGACCTCTAATATTTGAATTTAGAATCAAAAAGGACAGATTAATTGTTATTAGATACACACGTTTTTAATCTTTATCTCGACGGTTTAAGCCATCGACGTGATGAATTATCCGCATTGGCAGTTCTCAGTGCGATCAATTGTCCACGTTGACAAATTATGTGAAATTTATTATTCTTTGTTTACTTGTAATGTCCTTGATAGCCCGTAAGTATATTGAAAATATAAAGTTCACGAAATAAAACTATCTATTGATTAGAATTATTGTATATTTGATGGAATGTCAATACCAAATTTGAATCATATGAATTTTATACTTCTCAATGTTTCGCCTTATGGCATCTTTCTACATTTCAAGTTCACGAATAAATTTACTTGAAAATAGTTTGTATTGTTTTAATTCAAGAATAAAAGTTAGTTTAATTGTTATCATCGATACTTCTCTATGCCTTAGAGCAGGGGTCACTACACTTTTCGAGAAACGGGCCGGCTGGAGTTTTTCGAAAACTTGGAGGGCCGGATGTCAAAGAAATTATATTTGGAGTCCAATAAGATACATTAGATTACAATTGGATATAAAAAATCAAGGATTCGGTGAGGGCCTGATGAGAATCTTCGGCGGGCCGCTTAAGGGCCGTAGTTGGAGCTTATCTTGATTTTTTTTTTGAAAAGTGTACAAGGATAGGGCTACGGCATGGCCATGTGTTGAGCAAATCGCTCACGCAGATTTTAGACACAAAAACCAATTAACGAAACTGTTTATTATAGGAGTCGTCCCGTGAGTTCCGCAACCGAAGCTAACGATGTCGACAGTGTTGACACTATTTTAAAGATCACACCTATATTACGAAAAGTTATTTTCGATTACGAAAAATGAAGTACTTATGTGTGTATACAAAAATACTATCCAAGAATTTAATTGAAATTTTGAATGACGATGTTTAAAAAATTCTATCATAAAAATGAAACACGTGCCACCATTAGTCACATCGTATAAAAGCAAGTAGAAAATAATCAAGATCAAGGTGAGTGTTTTTTATTGTGATTAATTGTGTTTTAAATTGTTATTTTTATTGCTTATAAATAATGATTTATTACATACTAGTATTGCTATTGGATCCTTGTGTATTTTTTCGCTGGGTGGCTCTATTTTCACTTGGTATTATTATGTTACTAGTATTGCTACCCGGCGTCGCTCGGACTAAGCGACCAATAATTATTTAATGTTATATCATTCGACATAATTATATCACAAAATCTAACATCCAAAATAGAGTTAAATTAAATCACAAACTTTATTTAATTTGATGACAGCCCCGCCCCATTCTCGCCCATTAAAATGTCCAAATTCAAGGAAAAAATCTAATTTGCTGTCAAAGAAATGTCAAATAATACCTTCACGTAAATAATAAACATTAACATTAATAAACCCGGGAAAAGTTCAGTAGAAGACTAATTTATTACATTTTGACTAAATGTCTTCGCCGATAAAAATTCAAACATATTTTCTTTCATATTCGTTTTTATGGCAACTTAATGACCAACAATGCAAAAGGGAATTACAGACCCACAGACATACAGACATACATACGCCGTTTCGGTTTTATATACAATTAACGGCTTTGCAAACTTGTATTGCTGTTATACTGTGAATAGTTTGTAAAATCCCACATAAATGAACAAAAAAACTACTTCTGTCGTGAAACAAGGATTGCAGTAGTGTTGTAAAAAGGGTGAGATTAGTTCACCGTAAGCGTTTCTAGTGAGCCCTTGATAAGTGAGGTGAGCCAAGAATAATACCTTCACATAAATAATAAAAGCCGGAAAAAGTTCAGTAGAAGACTAATTTATTACATTTTGACTAAATGTATTCGCCGATAAAAATTCAAACATATTTTCTTTCATATTCGTTTTATGGCAACTTAATGACCAACAATGCAAACGGGAATTACATACATACATACGCCGTTTCGGTTTTATATATAAGATTTAGCATTATAAACAATTCTTTCAATCATTGTATTGCTTTTTGATACTGTGAATAGTTTGTATAATGTTCATATTTTGACTTCTGTCGAATTCTTATAGACATACTTTATTACGAATGTTGATTCTAGAATTCCTAACTAGAAAGGTAGTCTAGTAGTGTTTGAATTTGAAATGATGATGCTAAAAGAAGTTGTACATATAATTACAAGCCGGTACCCGAAAAACGTCGCAATGACACTCAAAGAAAGTGTTTGTGTTTTAATTGAGTCTATTGAAGTGCTTTTGGACACACAATATTTTTTCTTTTTCTGTTTGCCGAGAAAAACCAAAGTTTTATCACAATCGGACGAACGGTATAAGATCGCATACGGGCCAAAAAAACATTCATTTTTATATGAATAGATAAATAGGTAATTAAGACACCTTCGTTGGCGTCCACGAAACAAATCACAAACGTTTTGTTGCAGTCGTATCCTATATACGGGACAAAAAAAACATTCATTTTAATATATATAGGTAATTAAAAAACTTTTGTTGGCGTCCACACAACAAATCACCAAAACTTTATCGCAATCGGATGAACGATTTGGAAGCGCATAAACATTCCTGGGCGTCTACACAACAAATCACTAAAGTTTCATTGCAATCGGATGAACAAATATTGATTTTTATATATGTAAAATTTGATGCCTTTGAAGATCGAATCATGATCATAGTCATTGTTTTTTTATTATTTTATCAATATATCGCTTATCACTATTGATGAACAATACTAGAGTATGCTGTAAAATATGTTTGTGAAGATTGTGGCCCGGCAAAAACTCTCATCTCCAAAAAGTTGGCCAACTATGCATGATAAATATGGAACTAATTCCGCATAGATAGCGATAAAAATCAGATAAATTTATCATGATTATATGGATATAAAAATAATCCTTAGGTTTTTGATTATATTCACAATCTCAGGCAACTGTATCAAAATCCACTTATTATTTCTTGAGAAATTTGAGAAGCAATAATTCCGATATTATATATTAAATAGATAATTGATTGATAGATTACATGTGTTATTTCTGGAAATACGTAAATGTCAATTGTATGAATATATATGTATATACATATATCTATATATAACGACTAGTATTGCTACCCGGCGTCGCTCGGACTAAGCGACCAATAATTATTTAATGTTATATCATTCGACATAATTATATCACAAAATCTAACATCCAAAATAGAGTTAAAATAAAATCACAAACATTATTTAATTTATTGATTGAGTAGGCATTTACTTGGTAGAACTCCATTATAGTGAATACATAAAGTTGGTTCACCATCACTGTACTAAGGCATGGATATGTGAAAGGTGATATTGTTACTATTAATAATAAATATAAATATTTATAGTATTGTTGATTCTTGTTTTTTCATCACGTTGCACCAAAAGTGGATCAAGTATTAATTTATGTACAATAATTTATGTATAATAATTGATGACAGCCCCATTCTCTCCCATTAAAATGTCCAAATTCAAGGAAAAAATATAATTTGCTGTCAAAGGAATGTCAAATAATACCTTCACGTAAATAATAAACATTATTATATTAATAAAAGCCGGGAAAAAGTTGGTAGAATACTAATTTATTACATTTTGACTAAATGTCTTCGCCGATAAAAAAATCAAACATATTTTCTTTTATATTCGTTTTTATGGCAACTTGCAACAACAATGCAAAATGGAATTACAGACACACATACATACAAACGCCGTTTCGGTTTTATATATAAGATTATCAAAAAGATTGATGCGTATAAAACATTTACTAGACTAGACATCGCCTAATAAACTGATTATACTACTATTTTCGATGGTTTCGGCGGTAACTTTGTGGAAGTCCATTTTAATAAAATTTAAAATAACTTTGATTGTTCCACGTATTTTTTAACTAACTGTGACACGTGTTTCACCTCTTTCAGAGGCATCTTCAGACTTACTATCGCAAAGTTTGCTTGAGTAATGAAGCAAGATTGATTCTAAAATTTTAAATTATGAAATTACAAAATGGATTACGGGTTTTTTTTCCTTCTAAAGGAAACAAGGAAGGGGGTGATAGAATCAAAACAATGCAGTCACATGATTATACTACGCCTAACTTTTTTAGTGCGGTAAATGCGTTACGCGGAAAATCGCACGAAAAAGAAATGACTTAATATGGGAACAAAGTATGTACAAGGACGCACGTGTCAAGGTCACATTGTAATAAACAGGTGAAACACTGGATTTTGCTCTTACAGTATGTGAACAACGCGCTGTCAATTACGTGAAAGCATATGTGCGTTTATTTGACTAAAGAAAGGGATGATGAACCCGCTTTTTTGGAGGGGGAGATAATAAAAAGATTTCATTCAGTTATTGCGTGATATTTCAGTACGTCATTAACCTTCGAAAGATAGTCCCTGAAAAATAACGCGTGATCCGAAAGGGGGTATGAAAATACCCCAGTTGTATGGCTTTATTGACATAGTTTGAATTTAAAAAATGTCTCAACATATCTTTATACATCTTTATTCATATATTAGGTCACGCATGAAACAGACAACCTGTTTGTGTTGATGTTCATGATAAACTGGCGTAATCAAAACTATATACGTGAGCGCTTATCTAAACCTTTTAATTAAAAAATCGTCCTTTTGATTTAAAATGTAAGTTTGAGTCCTGGGAATCTGTGGCCACGTTATTAATGGTTTTCGGCCAGTAATAAAACGATTAATTTTCTTTTTTATTTAATTGGGACGAAACTAGTAGATAAAATTCAATTTTAAAAATACCAAAGTTTACACATTGTATCAATAATATTAAGATAGGTATTTAAGATAAAGTGTCAGTGTGGTCTGCTTTCTCACCCACCTGGAAGGACTGGTTGATGATGGTTAATGACGAACATA
This sequence comes from Himalopsyche kuldschensis, assembly GCA_028554975.1. Lineage (NCBI taxonomy): Eukaryota > Metazoa > Arthropoda > Insecta > Trichoptera > Rhyacophilidae > Himalopsyche > Himalopsyche kuldschensis. Next base: position 17,136,441 of record JAHFWI010000010.1, on the reverse strand, counting down.
AAGAAATGAAAAATACTGTAAACATTCGACTGAAATTAATTCAAGGCTGTAACCAAACGACCAGTAAATTACAGAAATACCTTCTCGTTAATGTCTTTTGATAGGTCATAATTTAAAGCGTTGAACAATAAGTGGATCATAACAACTGTAAAATAAATGTCAAGCCGGTGACCGCTTAACTTATGTTAGAAAAATTCTAATTCATTATAAGGTAAATGTACTAGTAGTTGACCTTTTGAGAATTAAATGGCCCAAAATAAGAAATGCAGGTGCGGGATTGCTCTAAATTGTAAAGTTCAGACAAGTTAAGGCATCTGTGGTCGGAATGAGCCACTAACACATCACCATATAGCCAATAGAGTGCCAGAGTGGCCATTTGAAAACAACACCTAGTGAAGAAAGTGTATTAATTCAAATTTCTTAAGTGATCAATCTAGAAACGGTGTGTACGTTGTTCCTGAACCACCAATTGCTACTTGATTCAACCAAGAGTGGTGTGACAGAAAGCCCTGAGGCAACTCTGACAGAAAGTTCACTATAAAGCCTCCTGTTTAGACACGGTCAACTACTAGATTTTTTAATTTCAACTTTTTAAGTCAACTACTGAAACAAAAACATGACTTCAAATATTTTTTTTTCAACAGGCCCTTTCGTAATTTTTGTTACATACTATTAATTAAGACATATGATTCAATATCAGTATACTTGATTTGCCTTCATTCGGTACAATGCTAAACCTTAATCGTTATTTTTGTTGAGATTTTCTCTTAAACGGTCAGCTACTTGTACATTTACCTTATTATACGTAACAAAGGAGGGATTTATTAACAAACGTCGCTAATTATTTCTATTTGACCAACCTAGTGTTTCTCTCTGGGCTGTTGAAAGGTTAATTATTGCGAGGCGAGTAAATTATTTTATTACGATGGAACAGGACGTCGTTGAGGTAAGGAGCGAGTCCCATGACGCGTCCCTTACATTGAATTGAAGAGCAAAGGAATTTGAGATGCTTACAGCGGTTTATTGCTGACAGAGTAATTGTTTGCATACTGTGCTGACTTACCGTTGCGAGTGATGGCGCCTTACAAAAACACAGTTCTACAGGAACTCAGAGTTGAGAGAATAGACAAAGAAAACGTGATGACGTTCAAAAATAAAAAGGTAGCGATGGAACTGGCTTTCTTAGCTTTTCTGCAACGTCGCTCTGTAAGGACGCTGACGACCATCCACAGGATGTACTCAGCAGAGATACAGGACACTGGAATGACCTGGGAGGAATCAAGGATGTTGGCGGGTGACGAAGAATGTTCGTCCCCTGGGGCATCCACAGCACATGTCCAAGCCAGATCCATCGTCGCCTTTTTATTTTGAACGTAATAAGGGGCTGGTATGTCCGCTCTCTCAACTCTGTGTTCCTGACAAAGTCAAACCACCGCACTCCTAATATTCGAATCTGTTTTCGAAGCCCGGTATACGGTTTACCCTGGTCTTTTGTAATGTGCTATGACTGGCAACCGTTGCGTTGAACAATTGGCACTACGTTCTGAACGAGGTTCATATTTTTCCGATTTTTTTCGGGTTTTATTTTTTGATTATAAATAAGAGCTACTTGAGAAGTGCCATGTTGTTTCGTCGCAATTTTCACCGTTTCATATTGTATACATGGCCATGAATTCCACATCACGATAATAAAATTGAAACTATCAAATAATAGTGTTTAGACTTTATAGCTAACTGCTTGTTTAAAATTGTTCAACACATTCCAACCATAAACAAACTCTATCACAAAAATAAATTAAATGGAAAATTGGAATTGCATAAATGTACATAATATACACGTTTTTACTTGCGACTTTTATAACAGCTTGAAATTTATGCTGCAAAGATAAAAATATTATATATTATTTATTTTATTTAAAACATATTATGACGAGAGTAAAACATGCATTTGTACGTCATTATTGTAACGGATGGACAGGTAATGAAGTGGTATTAACTATGTCCATATCATGTTTAAATAAAAATTATGACATCAAATTCATTTTTTTTTCTGATTATGAAGATCAAAATAACAAGATCTTTTTCTGAAAAAATAATTATACATTAGTTCATATAATTCAAAAATTAATTTATTAAGATCAGGACCGGTTTCGCTCATCGCGAAAATTTTCAATTGATTGATAATTCGTCAAAGTCACTTCCTGTCGATTTGCTGGGAACGGTAGTCAGAATTACCGTATAAATTAATTCTCAATATTATTTTTAGTATGAAGATTCCATGTCCGAGGTGAATATATATATACCTGACCTTAAGTCAGGACTGCAATGGGTTGCACACGCTCTAGTTCATACCAAAAACGATATTCAAGGTGCCAAAGATTTTTTTTGCATATATGATTTCTTTTATCAGGCAAGAGCCTCGGTTTTCCATATTTTTTCTTTTGGCAAAATTTGGCCATCGCATCGTAGTGTTCGTCTAGAAGTGAAATCGTCCTCAGGCCTTTATAAATTGAATAATCTGGCCAATGGTCACTAGCAGGGCTGTGGAGTCGGAGTAGGAGTCGAAGCGGCGCTTTGGCCGGAGTCGTACTCAGAGTCGGAAATTTTGAAAAGATTGAACTTTTTATTTTTGCATTTAATATGTCAAATTTGGCTTTTGGCCGCATTGATAGGGTTGATATTTAATTGAATACACATAAATAGGAAATTTAGGGAAAAAAGTGACGTCATTAACCTTTTTTTAGTCGGAGTCGTGTTTTTGGTCAATGTCGGAGTCGGAGTCGTGGTTTTTATAAATGCTGGAATCGGAGTCGGACTTTTTTTTACCGACTCCACAGCCCTGGTTACTAGAGTTGATAGTATTACACGAATCAATTCCATTCAAGTGCATCAGTTAAAGCAGGGGTTCGCAAAGTGTGTCCCGCGGGCTAATTGTGACACGCGAGTATTGTTTTAAATATATATATTTCCCATATGCAAATTAAAATAGATAAAAAAAAACTTTGAACGCAAAGAGACAATTTCAAGAAAAATTGAGTATTCAAACAAAATAACATTGTTTTAAGACTCACTTGCTATCAAAATATACCTTTTATGAAAGAGTATAATATTAAAAGACACTATGATACGGACCATATGAGTTATTATAGTATTATTGGGGATAATCGAGCAGTGAAATTTAAGTCTTTACGCAAATCATCACTCAAAAAAATATTTCGCCAAAATGTGACATTTTCAAATATTGTTTTTTAGTTAAAAATAATTGATAACAGAAGTTATAAAAAAAAAATCTTGGCTATGAAATGTTGTTTTATAAAGGGTAGACCGCCAAATAATTTTGTTGTCTAAATTGTCCATCAGACGAAAAAGTTGGTGACCCCTGAGCTTAAGTCGTGTATATTTGAAACATGCCAAAGATAATTTATATGTGTATTTGGTGCATTTTGATTTTCTTTCTCGCTTTATCACACGTTACATGAAAAAAGTGAGCAAGATATAAAAGTATGCTAGCGTTTTATTTTTTGTTCTACTTGCTCACACACAAGTTAGACTGAATTAAGGAGAAGGAAAACCTTTGCAAAAGTTAGGAAAGTAATAACACCATACCTTGTCAAAAAAATAACGGTACTACGTTGTTATATGCCAGGCATAGATACACGAAAAAATATGACATCACGTAAAGGTTGGCTGTCGCTACACCCTCAAAGCGCATGGGCGGGAGGCGTCACTTGACTGTTTTGAAATAAAAACAAAGAATTCATTCCTTGCCGTCAGTTGCAAAAGATCACCCAAAGCATGTAAAACTTTAAAAAAATATTCGGGGAAGTGCATGACGAGAAGAGTGCAATGACATTTCTACAATCACGTAATATTATTCCGCGGGACATTATGTGTAGTAACGGACATTTAATGACGCTTTCATTTGAGGTCAGGACACGATGGGTTTGCCAAGTATTTTTTGCTGATGGTTGCTGAGTAGGTAGCGGTTCCTGGAGTGCATACTCGGAGATCAGTGCTCATTTATACACTTACTATAATTTTATAAACCCCGATACATTTGCAAACACCCAGCAAGTAGAGAGAATGTGGGTTCATCCAGAAGAGATTTATGTGGTAATTTATTGTTATCAGAAGGTATTGCTGATTTTTGGCAGTTTATCGAGATGATTGAGAAGCGCTGGCCCTAGGGGCAAGGCATAAGATTCAATAATCTGGAATACATTAAAAAATACACGTATACACACATACAAGTATTCGGCCATTAGTTTTATGATTTATGTGTCGTTTCATACGGATAGCGAAGGTTTTGCCAACCTTTTGGTGAAGTGATATTTTTTCGTGTATCGATGCCTGGCATATAACAACGTAGTACCAAAATAACTTCCAATATATATTCACTCTTTACAGAATAATATTCAATATCAATAAACGAAAAATCTTATTTAAAAGCCAAATATATGATCAAGTAACTGATATGGGTTACGTCAGCTTACGCGTCACGAGCTAACGAACGAGAGTGTAAGGTATTATAATGAAAAGCGGGAATCCTGATTTTTCCTCAAGGGAAATTTCAACACTCCAGTGATATATTCGAAAATCGATGTATTCCATTGCTAGTATTTAAATTGAAAACAATAGATATTTTCCCCTGAATGGTTGAGGAAATAAAGGTTTCGCTTGTCGCGATCAGCCGATACAACTGAGCAATGAGCGAAACCGGCCCTAATCAACATACAATTAAGTAGTGGGAAGAAGTGCAAAATTGGTTATTTAAATAGTATGACGTTTTCAAACAAGTGTTTTGCGGGCATTTTTAAGCGATAAAAATTTAATAAAATTATTTAATTCTAAGCTGCATGCCCAGTTGTTGAGCAAACGGACCGGATAATGATTATATACCAACTCGCCCAAGTATAATGTACAATTCCTTATCTGTACCAATACTTATTTATACGACAATTGTCGCGGTGTGTTTTTGAAGACCGGTGGACATATCACCGGATCAATAAACACAATACCGAGGGCAGTTAAATCGCTTTGAACAATCAATTGTGATTGCTCTTAAGAAAAAGTTTTATTCTTATTAGTGACAAAGAAGATCTGCTATTCTATTCATACAAAAAATAATACTTGTGAGTGAAATATAGACCTAGTAATTTTATAGTGCAGTGACAATTTGGATTTACAATGTGTAACTAAATAATAAATCCACACTAGAATAGTTCCTCGATCTTGACTAAGGATGTCGCTTTTTTACCATATTTATAACGTCTTGTGTACAATTCTGCTATGCTTACAGTAATTGCATTTGGACGGTATTTCTGTTTGAATTTCGCCACTGATACAATTGACGGTTTAGTAATATGACAGTGTTAAATTTTTGACAGTTTTTACTGAGATTAACTTACTTTATTTACTGAAGATGAAAATTTTTGAATAAATAAAATAGTTTCACATAATTATTTTTAAAAAATTAGCAAATCATTGCGACCCCTGAGAGTACAAGAAATCTAACTCGATTTTTTCCGGTTATGAATAATATGTAACGTTATGTGTCAAAGAGGCGAAATAAATTTTGATAAATTTCTAAGATTGTCATGGTTATTTCCATAATTATATCATTGATATCATTATTGATCAATATAATGGTTTGAGTTGTGAAGAAATATACTGAAAATAAGTAATTTAAAACATTTTACTTGCTCATTGTTACAAGTGAATTTTATCTTTTTGATTAAATAGTATGATCAATCCAAATCTCAAAACAGACTCAAGTTCAGTTTGAACCTTTTCAAAGTAAGGTGTCGAACTGTCAAAAATACGTATCCCCGATGATACTATCAAAGTCAGATACGACGAAAACTTTGACCTCATATAATGTAGTGTCATACAATCTTACATCTGCCATCTAATTCGACCATGTAATGCTTTCTACGGGACGAATATTATTGAACCATATATTATTATATATAACTTTATAATATATGTATTATCAGTAATATATTCCGCATGCCTATAATCGCTGCAAAAACGTAAGTTTACGCCAGGTATTGTTAATATACCAATTTATAAAAATCTTTGAATTTAGTTTCTGTTTCTTATCAGTTCGACATATTTGACTTATTTATTTACGTAGTAAATAAATACTTTTATATTTTAATAACATTGAAGTATGTATTTTTACTTCTTCTGTTCAAATATTACATTAAAATGAGTATCGAAAGTATATTATTATTGTAATTTGTAAATATGGCTTAAATCTTCGAGTGAAAGATTCTAGCTGTAGAAAAACCATCTTAGATTAATCGTCTCGTTTATGAATTATATATATTTTTATTATAACTTTAAAACCGGTATTTCAGCTGTAATAGCTTCTGTTATACCAATATTGTAATCTATGATTCAGAATGTAAATTCAAAACGCTTCAGGGTTGCATATTCATCCTTTAAAATTGTGAGTTACTAAGCGTTTGAAACATATATTATAATGCAATCAATTTATCCAAAATGATAAAACGCATACTTCGGTTATATTTTTTTAGATTGAATTAACACTTCAACTCATAATCCAAAGAACTATAGAGGGAAGTAGAGGCGTAGTTTGAAAGGGATTAACTTTCTTGCCTACGTAAACAGCTCGACTTTCAATACATTAATTCAATACAACCCGATTTATGATGATTATTCGTAAAGATATTTGTTCACTTACATTAATAGAAGACGACAGTAAAATAAATTATAATTTTCTCTTTATATTGAGTGACAAAACTGATATTGAAAAGCAATCAGCCGTTTATTCATAAATCGAAATCAGATTTCGTTATCTTACTTTTTCACCAGGCGAAAGCTTTCACTTGAATATCCAACAAATTACCTAAATAATTGATTAGTATTGTAAATACCTTTATTCAGACTTGGTACATTGCAATGTATTTATTTATCTGTTCATAATAATTGTAATAAAGATTACTTAATTTTGATAAAGTATTTACTGTATCGTCATATACTTGACTTCTCGTTGCATTTGTTTGAAAAAAACAGTATATTAAGTAAATTGAAAGTATTTTTTACCTCACTATGTTAACGTTGATCCAGTATCAATACTACATTTGTTTTTAGATTAGACTTTACCATTATTAAGTTGGATGTTGAAAGTATCAAATATGAATGTTAAGTTAAGCTAACCTTACTGTTATCAGCTTATTTATACAAACCTGACAGTAAAATAACTACTCAATTACAGTTTGTGTGCTTAAGACTGTTAATTATAATGTAATTGTCACGATAATCGACAGCTAAAATCCAATACTTAACGTTTATCATTGAGATATGCAAATTAACTTATATTATTAGTTTCCATTTCATGCATGTATACAGCTAAAACTCAAAGTCAAGCCGTATTTTATGACTATCTGCGAAGTTCAAAATGAATACCGTCTTACAATATAAAAACATTACATCCGTCGTCAAAAGTATTTAACTTATTTTAATTAACCTGATTAGGCCTGACTAACTTTTCATTTCAAATGATACGTACTAAGTTTGAAACGGGGTTGTTAATTGACCGACAAAATCTATTAAATTGTATATGTTTTTAATTATTGCCATTCACAGGTAATGTTGTGTGAATCTTATTGAAGCTGAGAACAAGAGATCTGATTAAGTGTTTTAAAGTGAAGTGAATCTCTACTCAAAATTCAAAATGGAGGAATCAGCTGCTCAATTCAAGCCGATGGATGTGGATTTGGACAGTATTATGACAGACATTGGACGTGTGGGAAAATATCAAATAAAACATTTTCTGCTAACAGTTTTCCCTGTCATATTGTGCTCAATGCATGCCACCCACTACATCTTCACAGCTGCAGACACTCCATATAGGTATATAAATCAATTTTATAACTGACGCGTTTTCTTTGATTGTTCTATCTCTGTAATATTCGCAAATTATATGCTGCGAAAGATTCTATAACACGCATTTTTAGTATACGTTTTAAGCGATAAAGGACGAGTAAGTGATCCAATCAATAAATAATAATCACACGCTACCTTTATATAAGTGTGTGTCACCACACCAATTTGTCGGGTCCGTGGTGCAGCGGTCAACGACGTTGGCGTCCGTGACGGACTTCACGGTCTCGAGTCCCAGTAAGAGTGGCAATTTTTCAGTCGATTTATCGATTCTTTTAGAAAGCATGGGTGTTTGCGTTCTAAAAATTACCTCCAGCCCATCCGATCATATGTATAAGAGGCGGCATAGCGAGAGCGACTAACTCACCAAACGATTCCTGTCCTAGCCCTATCCTTTATATCCCAACTCACATCAAACTAATGAAATGTAAATGACAGCAGTTTCCCACTGTCTTATACGTGTATTATGATCCAATTTTGTATGCAATAATCTATTCTTAAACCTCACTTATCTCGTTTATCTTAGACTCAATGTGTTTTTTAATATCCCGCTATCCTTCGTCAATAATATTAATCAACTTTAGATCCATAATGTTCTCTACAAACAATTCTTCACCTCGATTAGTTTGCGGTAATTATACCGTCCACTGTGGACATGGGACACTCTTTTTGAAACCGGCTTTCTATCGCGAATATTTTTTTCGATCTTTACTACTATCGCCATCAAAATAATGCCCCTGATCAATACCAGACGTTGGCAACGTCTTCTAACTACATATGTTTCATAATAGTTTTTAACCCTTTAGATGCTCGTGAGGTATACGTCTACGCGCTTGCATTTTGAAGTGAATCTTTAAATGAAATATTTATTTTATCACTTTCAATACTAGCATCGCAATGCCTGAATAAGCTACGATAGTAAAAAAACTTCGATTATCGAATATATCACTGGAATAGAGAGATTATGTCTAAATTACGGGATAAATTCAAACCAACACTTACAATCAAACGCGTGAAAGTGTGTTATATTGTATTATATATTCATTTTATAGTCGTAGGTGTGACCACATACAAATGAAACCATCGGAGAAAGAGGGGCCCATTAGTGTGTCACGTCGTGACAATGACACGCGCACACTCACTCGATGACATGTGATATGCTCAGTTCAGAAATACTCTGGCTTTAGTTTAAGTATTCGGTTATTCGCTGACGATTGTTTTCGGGAAATTAAACTGCAATTAAGCCACATTTTGACTTGTTGAATTGGTTGAAGCCAATTCTGTGAGTGTTAATAGTTTCAGTTAAATATATGCATTTAAAGTTAAAAAATAAATTAGGCTATAATCACGATCTTTAGTTAATGTGTAATGACTACGTTTATATGTAATTAAGATATTCGTTAATGGCGTATACGTCCAGAATAATCAAATGTGTGTTTAATTTTTTTGTTTGTTTTATTTATACCAGTTCAATAAAAAGGAAAAATTCCAAACTCTAATTTGTAATTTATCATTTTCAAATATTAGAAACAATTTTGCTTTATTACTTGAGCAATCTTTGCGATAGCAAGTCCGAAGATGCCTCTGAAAGAAACGAAGCACGTGTCATAATAAGTAACATAATACGTGGAATCAAAGTTATTTTATATAAAAATTAACTTCCACAAAGCTACCCCCGAATCCATCTAAAGTATTTACAATTTGTTTGTCTACCTACTCCCGAGCACAGCACCCTTTTGCAAACCTTCGTTACCCGAGCCCGTACAGAACTTTAAGCATAACAGTGGAAATTAACCACTTCAGTACCGTAAAGCCACTGGTGGCCGCCGCGTACAGACTTCGCGAATACCGTCGCAAATATTGCAAAATATATAAATAATCTTCCTCTAAGAATTCTGATGATATGTTTCTTTTCATTTCTAGTGACATCTATACACTGTCTCTAGAAAAAAAATCTGTCTTCTGTCATAAGTCAATCTTGTTGAAAAAAAGATGTTTTAGGCCGGTATATGTGATTACTGCGTCAATTTTGCTCGGTACTGAAGTAGTTAAGAACTTCGAATCATTGAACACGCAACTGACGCTCAACAGCACTGTCACCTGGCAACGGAATCTGTATGTCATTGAAGTTGTGTTTATAAAATCAAGCGTCATAAAACTAATCTTTTGATATGAAAAAAAAAACATTACATTAAAATGTGGTTAACCTGATTCCGATAAAAGATATATGTTAAAAACAATACAACAAGTGATTACATGACTGGCTCAAATCCGGTAACTATCTTGAAAATAATATCACTTTATCAGAGGAATAACTCAAGATTACGAATGGCGAATAAAAGAAACAGCTGGCTGTATTAATCAGATTAATTATAAATTATTTAATTCTAATTATTTAAGATCGTAACCTTTGATAGAACAATTAATATCACTGTTGATTAACTGGTCCTACTCTCCAAGATTAAATGAACTCTTGAAAAGCGAGAAGTGAACTTTTCTATTGGCTTTTTAAGTTTGATCGCGTTTTTACTTCGTTTCTTAACATTTTAACACTACAGACTGACCACGCTACTTATGCACTCGAAAGAGTGGCGCTGCGAGAATGTCCTGAATGACGCCGACAAAAAAAAGATTGCCAGAGTTCGAAAATTTTTAATTCCCTAATTTGATATAGACTAAACGCGTGGGCTAAGTTCGGTAGGTGGATTCTTATGTCAGAGGGGAGAAAACTTAGTTAGTACTAGTATTGCTACCCGGCTTTGCTCGGACCAGTTTGGGGTTATGTTCACCTCGGCGCGTAAATTCAGACGGGCCAAGTTGAAACAACTTTTTTCAAAATTCAAAAGTCTAGGTCAATTAAAATGGAATTAAAATGAACATTTCAGACTGGCATTGACATTTCACAGCCCCTTTCATATATTGACAGCCCCATTTTCGCCCATTAAAATGTCCAAATTCAAGGAAAAAATCTAATTTTCTGTCAAAGAAATGTCAAATAATACCTTCACGTAAATAATAAACATTAACATTAATAAACCCGGGAAAAGTTCAGTAGAAGACTAATTTATTACATTTTGACTAAATGTCTTCGCCGATAAAAATTCAAACATATTTTCTTTCATATTCGTTTTTATGGCAACTTAATGACCAACAATGCAAAAGGGAATTACAGACCCACAGACATACAGACATACATACGCCGTTTCGGTTTTATATACAAGATTAACGGCTGCTGCAAACTCGAGTGAACTGTTATAGAAGTCAGAGTGTACATGGAAACATCCCACATAAATGAACAAAAAAACTATTTCAGGGAAACAAGGATTGCAGTAGTGTTGTAAAAAGGGTGAGATTAGTTCACCGTAAGCGTTTCATTTGAGCCCTTGATAAGTGAGGTGAGCCAAGAAGCAACATGATGAAAACTTTTTAGTAGCTTAGAACATACATATTAAATGGCAGTATTTCAGTGTGTTTTTAATTGTTTCACTTCTTTTATAGGATACTTCAAGACCTGAAGAATATGATACTGCATCTATGTATGTAATTCATTTTTTTCCAAAAATGCCACTTGGCTCACTTAACTTCTCAGTGGCCCAAATCTTTTCAAAAAATTCGTCACTGACGACCCGTGGTCCGCTTTCATTTATATTTATGTCATATTCCTTTGATGGATACGTCGGTAGCTTTGTGGAAATTCATTTCCATATGAAATTTAATTGATAATTTTATATTACACGTGGTAAACATTTTTCACTCAGCTGAGAAGCATTTTCGAAAGGTTAATTTATCAATAAAATATTTTTTAAATTTTTACTTGGTAAACAATGCGTGGAATAATACAATGATCAATTTTGATATCGTATCAAAAATTAGCTTCCACTAAGCTACTGTCAAATCTATCGAAAAACATTCAAAACAATTGCATAATTTTATTTAACTCTTTAAGCCCATGGCATCGTCTCCCACTTTTTTTAAAAAAATTTGCCTCAATGCTAAGATAGTTAAGGAAATAAATACAAATACGTGACGAAAAAAATGCTGACTTTCAAAATGAGATCATGTATGCTAAACAAATCTCAATCATATATCATTATAATACATAATGATATACAATTTCGCTTGCGATTTGTTTGTAATAGCTTACAAATTACATAAACGTGGGACGGAAGTAACATATTCACGAACGATTCTTTTCTTTGCCAAGTTCATGTATTAAGACTTTTATAAACCTATCATAAAAGACAGCCGAATATACAGGCTCTGTTTAAAGACATTACCGTATTTGTTTTAGAAATACTCACTTTATTTAAAGAGTAGTATTAATTCGATATTGCATTAATTCAACAGGATACGTCTTTTTATTAATGAACATTACAACATGCTCTAGATTCGCTTTCTTCCGGGGGAAAATTTTCAATCAAAATTGCCTCATCGACTCCACTAGTTCAGCTTGATTTTCTATTTTCTTTCGCCCCGCAACTGATCATTTAAAATTATCACGATGATGGAAACCGGTACATTAAAATTGTGTTTTATTTATTTAAGGTAAATGTACCAGTCGTTGACCATGTACCAGTAGTTGACCTTTTGAGAATAAAATGGCCCAAAATAAGAAATGCAGATGCGGGATTGCTCTAAATTGTAAAGTTAAAACAATTTAAGGCATCTGTGGTCGGAATGAGCCACCGACAAATCACCATATAGCCAATGGAGTGCCAGGGTGGCCATTTGAAAACAACACCTAGTGAGGAAAGTGTATTAATTCAAATTTCTCAAGTGATCAATCTTGTGAAAGAAAGCCCTGAGGCAACTCTGACAGAATGTTCACTATAAAGCCCCCTGTTTAGACATAGTCAACTACTAGATTTTTTAATTTGTGAGATGGTCAACTACTGAAACAAAAACATGACTTCAAATATTTTTTTTTCAACAGGTCCTTTCGTAATTTTTGTTATATAATATTAATAAAGACATATGATCCAATATGAGTATAATTGCTTTGCCTTCATTCGGTACAATGCTAAACCTTAATCGTTATTTTTGTTGAAATTTTCTCTTAAACGGTCAGCTACTGGTACATTTACCTAAATTTCTCTCCAATAGGTTTATTCAAGAATTGACAGTTTCATCATAACAGAAAGATACGTCAACAAACTAAGTTTTCGTCTATAAGCAAAAGGAAATCCTCAAATTATTCATCCGCCGCTTTTTAATTCATTAAATATATGTATGCGCCATGTAGTATGGAATCATTGGTTCTTACTTTTGTTGAAGATGAACGTTGCGTTACGGTAACCGTTAATGGATAACGTTATAGTAACATCATTGATAACTTTTTGATACCAGAATTGGATACTTTGGACTGGATAAACATATGCTTTCAAAAAGACGGTGCTACTTTACATATAGCCAATATTTTTAAACCCTCCTGTAAATTCCGTTGAATTTAATAGTCAGAAATTTCAATTTCACTTACATTATATTTATCAGAATAACTAGTTGACTGGCAATTAAAAAATATGCAAAATTTTCAATTATAAAGAAGTACTATACGATAAAAAACAGTCATAAGAACTTATAATTGAAACGTGAATAACGTAGCTTCGTTTGCTGCTAAAATCGCAACGTTTACATATCGGTTTTTGTTTTTAAGCGACTCATAATTGTGTCCGGCTTGGGGTAGAGGCTGAGTTTAGATAAATCGGACGAAGGGATCCAAAAATCTTCCACAGAAAATTCCACTTTAAATGCTTTTTATGCTAGAATTGTTATCAAGAAAGTTTTGTTTGCTTTAGAATCTTTAGATTACTGACTGTACAACTTTTTTAAATAAATATTTCACTTAGGTTGCGGCGATCACGATTCGAATCCCACTGTGGGCAGTTTCATAAATTGAATTATCAATTGATCTATTGCTTCTGCTTGAAGGAATGACCATCAGCCAAGCCTTAAATTCTCACTCATACACCTGATCCCAAACAAACACGGCGTAGCAAGATTGATTACTAACTTTGATACCTATCCTTCTAACCCTAATCTCTTAGAAATGAGTAAAAAGCTGTACTTCTGTTGATGTAGATGTAAATATAGATGCAACAATAGATGAAAGGTCAACAAATGAAAGCAATTAAATATTTCGTGTATATTCTAATTGTGTTTCTTCACTGTTCACGTAAGGCTCATATCACATAAAAATGTCCAGATAAAAGAATGTAAACATGTGGGTCAACAACTCTTCTGTGTTATTCTGATATTGATTCAGTGATAACGATTTCCACTCCAAAGTCGCCGTAATGATTACACTTCACAGCGAGACTTAAGGCAGACATTTTAATTGGGGGTAATAAAATGAAATCAAAACGCAATCGTTAAATAAACAAATAAGTACTGGCTCTTTTTACTTTCACTCAATGAATACAGTTAAAGAGAGGGTTGGTGTGAAGTTATACTAAAGTATTAATAGGTTTAGCATTACAGTCTCCGGAACCATAGAAAATGCTTGTTACTCAGCTGATCAACCTCTCTTGTGCACTGGATGTCTATTCACTCTAGCAAAGTCCAACTTTAAGGGATGGATGCGTGGGGGAGGGACAATTTTTAAAACACAAACATTCATGCTTTCGGACAGTTTCATTAACCCTTGACCTCCTCAAAATATTATTTTTTTCCTTTCAGAAACTATTCAAAAGATTTGAGAAATTGATTGATATCACAGGGTTTGCGTATTTATAAGCACGGTAAAACGAAATAGATATCATATTATGACATGTTACAAACTTTTACTAAGACACATAATCCAATAAATACGGTTTTTAAAATTATTAAAAAATAGTTTTCCAACCAAGTTGTACTATGTCGAGCAGGACTCATATAGTTATTGTAGGAAGTAAAAATGAAGCTGCACGGACTGGGAATCGAGCCTAAGCAATTTTTACGATGTTGAAACTCGACCAGTGACGAAATGTCCGAAAACTCTCCGATTATATACAAAAAAAAACGTTCTAGCTTAGAATACTCCATTGATCTTAAAATTCTCTCGTGAGGTTTGCGTCATTTTAACTTTTGTCACAATTAAGTTTTTTGCTTTTTTACTAGATGCCTTATACCTGAATGCGAGATCCCAGGCCAGGATTTCGAGCCTTCGTGGATTGGAAATGCTGCGAACCCGAAAGACAAGTGCTTACGCTACGCAGCTCTCGGTAACGCTACGTACTCCAGTCCTTACGAAAATGCCTCGACATGTCCAGCTGAATTATTTGATAAGTCAAAGAAGATTAAGTGCACCGACTACGTTTACCAATTCAATGACTCGTTTGTTGAAGAGGTCAGTATAATATTATTTTATTTACGAAAGTCACAGCTTTGATCTTTGACCATTTCAGAGAGTGAGTAATATTTTATCGAAATGAAGCAGTGGACACCAACCAGAATTTGAAGGCACAGTGGCGGATTATCCCCTTGGGAGATCCCAGAAGCAAAATAATTTTGGAAGCCCTCTTTTTCGAATGATAAAAAAGCGTCGTAAAATCACTAATACTTTGCCATTAATGTTGATTTCATTCAGAGTCATTTCTCAAAAATGTAATTTTTTTTTCTTATTGTATGTAATCAAGAGTTTGGTTTGGACAATTAAAGGTATTCCCCGCAGTTCACTAGAAACAATTCGGTACCAATCACACTTGCACAACGTACTTTATGATTTATGACCCATCGGTCATTAAATATTACTGTTTAGAATATGCAATATTAAAATATGAAAAAATCAGCATTCTGTATTAAGCAAAGCTCCTTGGTGTAAATTTACCTTTGGGTCGAAAGACCTCATTTTCATATTGTTTATGACACACTTCTTCGAAAACTCAATTGGATCCCCTATCCACAAGTGACTTTTAGAGTTTTTTTTATTTATTAACAAAACTGTCAATGATTTTACGCAACTACAAACGGACTAAGGACGCTCTTTTACGCGCCCCGCTAATGGGGTAGGATGGGAATGAGGGAATTAAGACATTACAAACACCCATGTCTTCGAACAGAATCGATAAAAAAAATCTCGCTCTGAAACTCGAACATGCAAGGTCCAGCATAGAAGTCAATAAAGTTAACCACTGCACATAAACTAAACAATAAAACAAGAAAATTTACTTCATTTTATAATATTTGCGATTTTTCCTGTATTTTTTATATTATGTTTGCATTTTTGAATTGAAATAAAAGAATCGATGAAAATGGTCAGAGTCATCAATTAAATCACATGATTTTGTTCGGGGTCATCACTTCTTTAAGGGCAGGGTCATTTATTCTATAAAAAAAAAATCGCGTTAAAAAAGTAGCGGTGTCACGTAAAAAGGGGACTTGGGGTATATATTTTTTTTAATCATTTATTTTTTGATTTATTTTGTAATGTTGTATTTATGTATCATGCTTATTTTCAAATTGAATGGCCACCTCTTGGGACAATTTCTGGATCCGCCAGTGCCACTGCCCCACATACCATAAAATCAAAATTGCAAAAAACCTTACAACAATTAATCCTGATAATATCTATCCTGTTAGGTGGATGTTGCTTGCGAAGATTGGAAACGAGCACTGATCGGGACCATGCACAGCGTTGGCACACTCCTTGCGCTCCCAATCATTGGAATGTTCTCCGACAGGTATGGAAGGAAGACGGCCCTCATTGTGTCTTGCACCATCGAAGGATTCTTCGGAATCATCAAAGCATTTTCTGTCAACTTTCCAATGTTTATTTCAGTGGAAATTATCGAACAAACTTTGGGTTCCGGAGTTTACACGTCTGCTTATATATTAGGTGAGGAATATTTGTCTATCTCTAATGGCTATATTTCAGAAAAACTATTCGTGTTTTAACCGCTTCGGTGCCTAGTTCATAAATATGTTTCTATGATCACAGGCTGTTTGTTTTTAAAGTTAAAAAAATTTATAAATCACAAACATACATTTATTGTTTCTCCTCACCCAGATTGTTCCCAAACGAAAATTCGATCTTTTTTATTTTATTGACCAAGGTTGTCAGCAAGCAATGCTCAGGTTTTGTTTGTTAACCATTGTAACGATTTTATCGATTGAGTAGGCATTTACTTGGTAGAACTCCATTATAATATTGTAACGATATATGTTTCCTTTTTTATTTTGTCTTTGTGAACCTATTTTTACTTTTACTTGTCAATTATTTACGACCCAAAATGATACCTCGATATTTTTATTGATAGCACTAGACGCGGCCATTGGGCACCACTCGTAGAAATCTACTTTTCTTATTCATTGTATCATTTTTTCTAAAATATTTCATATATTTTATTCAGGTGAAGCATAGTTGGAACTTAACGTTCGTAAACCAATGTGAACTAAAAATATTACGTGTCGTGCCGATTGAGAACTTAATTTTGCTCGTGCACCCATGCTTGTTTGGCACTAGACTGGTTTTAACCTTTTATAGCCTTACGGTCCCGTATGAGGCCCGTGATTATGTTGCACTTCCCTTTCGGATTACACTGAATTATGATAATAGTTTTCAACACATGAATATAAGCTTTCATGAAAAAATTCTTTGAGAAACTGATCCACAATTTTATTCTCAGTTTCGTTAAATATTTTTGACATAATGAGGAATATAAAAATCTGCGTTACATGGTTGACTTTCGGGATATGCGTTGTGTTATATCCGGTGTACTATAATAAATCAGCTTTATTTATACCATACAATATATTTCAATGCGGATACAATTTTTTTCCATACCTAGAAATTTATCCTTTGGGGTGACTGTTTCTTTTTTCAATATAGCTAAAATGGATTCGTTTATTTGTTTACCCGGAGAATAAGAAAGCGTACAAGTAACGATGCACGTCTTAAATAAAAGATTGCTTATAATTTAAGAACAATGTCTTTAAATTTACCTTCATGGGCTGACTTGTTTTAGAGATATAATTATTTTTATCAGAGCAACGGGTCGCGTGGATATTTCGCAGAAATTAATCTGGCGTTTAAAGGTTAAATATATAATTAATAAATGTATGTCTTTAAAATCGTATAAATTAGTATTATATTATATTTACGCGATATAATACAAAATTAAACCACTAATGCACTACTTTGTTGTGTTTTACAGCTTTAGAACTTCTTCTGCCGAATACAAGAGTAGCTGGGGGTGTCGCCGTTAACATTTCTTTCGCAAGCGGACAAGCAATATTGGGGTTGATAGCATGGGGGGTTCCGTACTGGAAAACACTCACCCTTGTAATATACGCTCCCGCTATTCTTATAATCGTTTACCAATGGTTGATGCAAGAAAGTAACAGATGGCTTTTATCAAATCACCGCTACCAAGAACTCATTGACAATCTGACAAAAATGGCCGCGACAAACGGGAAAATTTTACCAGAAAAAGCGATGGAAAGTCTGTACTTCAATGCGAACAATACTTCAAAGTTTACTGCAGATATTCAAATAAAAAAAGACGAACCTGAAAGAAAAGTTGAACAAGAGCGGTCACCGATAGCCCAAGTTTTCAGATCAAAAATACTTATACTTAGAGTTTTAAAATGCTCAGTTTGGTGGATCTCTAGCACGTTTTGCTTCTATGGCTTGTCCATTAATTCATCTCTACTTTCGGGTAATAGATATACCAATTTTATTTACTCCGCTCTTGTCGAAATCCCAGGGCACATTGTTGCACTTTATACGATGACTCACTTCGGAAGGAAGAAGACAATCTTCACTGCGTTCCTTATGGGCGGACTTTGTTTGCTATCATTTGCATTTATTCCTGAAGGTAATAACATTTCATTCAACTACTAACTACACCAAACTGCAAATACTCTCGATTTTACTCTGTTATCATATCAATCAACTCAATATGTAATTATATCGGAAATAGTATTTTATTTTTTTAAGCGCATTAATACACTTTTTTGGAATGTGAATGGGTAATATTTGCGTGTTTTTTATAATCTACCAAATACCAAGTCGGATCGAAGACTTATCTCCTATTTTCTTTGAAATTCAACCAAACACAATGGGGAATTTTTGCTATAAAATTGATTCGCGAGCAAAGTGGGGCAAAATACCATAAAGAAGAATTACAATTAATCGATAATGAGTGTTCTGATAAATAATTCCACTGTCAGTGGCCGTTTTTACTTTATTGGTTTTGAAGAGCTTATAACGGAGTAGTTTATATATGTAAGAAAGAACTCAAAGACAATATACTTATAGTATATTCAATATAAATTATGCATTTTTTGTTTTATTTTCATTAAATTATTTGCATATTTTTATGACCAACTGTTTGAAACGCCTTGATTAGTATTGCTTAGTTTTTTTTCACAAATAAATCTGTATTGTTGGATTTCTAATCAATTGAAAATGCTCACGATGAGCGAAACCGGTTCTGATACTCCTGATCCAGATAAATTGAAGTGTTATATTCACAATCAATTGTTTTTACGTACAATTTAATATTGACTGAGCTTTTTTAGTTGCCATTTATCAAATGCGATCCTCCAATGATTACAGTATACAAAATCAAATTGAAGCCAAGCTTTTAATTCTTTGTATTTTAAGTACAAGTATTATTTTATTTCAGATACGAGATGGCTATCGTTGACGGCTTACCTTCTGGGAAAATTCTTTGTAGCATCAGCTTTTGGATGCGTCTACCTTTATACGTCGGAGCTGTTTCCAACTCCTGTGCGCCACTCCTTGCTGGCTGCCTGCTCGATGATTGGAAGAATAGGATCCATATTAGCACCACAAACTCCGCTCTTGGTAAGATATTATACATTTTTTAATACAATAGTCTCAAGCTTTCGTTTTCATACGACAGTTGCATTCATAATAGATACAAAATGTGTGACAGTACGGACTCGGGTTTCCAGTCCCGGGATTCTGAAGATTTTCAATACCTGATCAGCCCCGGAATTAATTTATTTAAACACCGGATGTTCGTGGAAGATAAATTACTTGCTGCGTTATGCATTGATACCAGCATCGAATATAAAAATCATTGCATTGAAACGAATTTAGACGACATTTAGAGTGCCAGATACATCAATTTCTAAATAAAAACCCAACATCCTGTGTTTATTTTGAATTTGCCATCAATAAAAATATTATTTATTTCAAATTGAATCGTTTGATCTTTGAACATATACATCAGCTTTGTCGCTATCGACCCGGGCTTCGCTTTTCGGAATCTTCAGGCATTTGAGGTGCACGGATGAACGTGAACTTACGTGTAGGTTGCTAGCTACAAACTACGCTTGGTTTCATCAACGTCAACGACAAAGCTCATAGAAAAGTACAAAATTAAAACGATTCAAATTAGATTCAAATGATAATTCCATCAAGCACAGTCTGTATTGTTTATATATAAAAATAAATTTAGATCGTTTAGTTTTATTGTTATTTGCGTAATCAAGATGCTTTAGCGAAAGTTTTAATGTCAATGAGTTGCAATGAATTATGTGGGTAAATCATAATTATCAGGCATTTTCAATGTGGTATCGTTAATACTAATTACCAGCTAATAATATGGAAATGCCGACGAATACAACAGGTGGGTTTTATCCGACGATTCAATATTTTTATGTTAACTCGACCACTATTTTCGATTTGTATTTCTTTATCACATTGAAACATTATTTTTCAAAGATTTTACATTCAATATTCTCAATTTTTAAGGCGGAATATGTGGAAGAGCTTCCAACATACCTCTTTGCATCTACGTGTCTTATATCTGCACTGCTTATGCTGACGTCTCCAGAAACTCTTGGAATAAGACTACCAGAAACTGTGAAGGAAGCAGAAGATATACCGTCACTCCGAGTGAAAAGTTGATACTGAAAATTATGTTCATTATGTGATGTCCAATTTTATAGTTTTAGACCAAGTGTTCAAAATTTTATTCAATGTGATTATGTTACCTTTTAATTGTAATACCTCCTTTGGATACACCAGTGATGCATTACCTACGGCCCGTTATGACAAATATCAATTACCTTTTTTCTTCGGAACTTTTTAGAACGATGGAAGAACAATATATAACGATAAAATTTTCAATTTTTTATACATACACTAAAAATATCGATAATTTAATCAGTTTTACACATGCGGCCCTCCAACTATCTGAGAATTGATTATCTAGCCCTTCTCACAGAAAGGTTGTTTATTACTGGAATAGACAATCGAATCATAACAACGGGATCATCAGTTATTTAAAAAAAAAACTAAATCGTGGCACAGTGTAATCCAGTGATTGACAACTTTTTGGAATAAAGTACTTCACTTCCTACCAAAGTTTAATATAATATAGGGTATGTATTCGCCGTTAGAAGCTTACAAAATCTCAATAAAATTGTCATCAGCGGGCTGGGCCCGTGGGCCGTAGGCTTTACATCGTTGAATTAAGCGATTTATATATATATATGTTACAGTGAAACTGTATTCTCAGTGAAAATGTATTCTTTTCCAAGCTGTCATTGAAATCAAATTTGACCGCCCTATCTTCAGTCCTCAGTTTGTCTGTGTTTTGTCTTTGGTTCTCTTTTTATGAAAATGACTACATACTTGCTGATTTTGTTTCATTGAAGCAAACCAAAATTTTAGACCGGCAAATCATCGACTTGGGCCAATAATTTCAATGATCGTGACCAGTGAAATCATGTTATCATACAAATCTATTACTTGACACATTTTCACTGAAAATACAGTTTCACCATAACATATATATATATAGATTTTAAATTCGCTTTCGTAAAGTGGTATAAGACACAGTAATTTTATCAATGAAAAGGTTTTATCTTTTGAAGTTGTATATAATTATTTGTTACGTGAACATGTTTGGCTAACGCGTGATTTGCTTGTGAAAATTTAAATTTATTTATTTTCCTCTTACATATTATGTAATGTGTATTATTGATTTGCTACTAAATATATTTTGTGCAATCCTTTTTACATCGTTTTCATCATCGTAGCATCAAAAAAAGATCGAAAAGAAATTATTTTAATAATTTATATAATGAAAATTACACAACTGTCATTTTACGAAATAATGATATTTTTTTTGAGCATTCATATTATATATAATATTATCTTTACTCATTTTTACCCGACTATTTCATCGGTTTGTAAACTTCTACTTTCAGCTATTTAAGCGTTTTTTTAAAAACAACTGTAATGAAGACTTGTAATGTTAAAAAAAAATTAACCAATGTCAACAATATTGTTTAATATATTATTTAACCCTTGCATGACTTTGATGTTTCAAACGAAATAAATTTAAAATATGTTAATAATAGTGCCTGACACGGTGATTTAAGAGAATGATTTATATGCAAGAAGATGAAAAAAACCGACGAATGCAAAACTGGTTATGTTAGCATGACTACAATTAATATTTATTTATCTAATAAGTTATGTGTTGATAACAAAAACATGTTTTTTTGTTTGTCAGAAAATATTTCAATTCTTCAATTATTTTCATTGTATTAGAAATATAGACATTTGAGTGATGATTTAAATTAAATCACAATCAAAACAAACATGTTTTTTTTTGTTTTTATTGCTTGTATGCAAAATAGCAAATGAAAATCTTTGCGGAAATCATTATTGAAGGTTTAATATTTAAACATTCGTTATTATGCATTGTTATCTACTCTTCTAAGCGTAAAATACTTAAAATTGTATGTGTATTTTTTAAATTTACGTTTTCAGATTTAAAAATAACTGACTCCACTGTTGCGTCAAAAAAAGCATAAACAATAACCTTTTAAATCCCACGGGACCAATCTATCAGCCCCGCGAATATATGCGAATAATCACAGAGATTTTCGGCCTCAGTTTTATTTAGCACGTTTTTTCACCATTTGTTTTTTGTATGGATTTACAACTTTTATTAAACAATTATTTTTAAACTATCCATCATAAAATTACATTCAAAAAATTAACACTATTAAGTTAATATGAAAAGAGATAACTAATAAAATAAATACCCTTTTTTGTTAATTAATGACTTTGTGTTTTCTATGAACACTTCTCAAATTTCAAACATAAAAAAATATAAATAATAAAACATTTTTAGTATTTATTCCTCATAACATTGTAAGCATTAGTTCATGTACATGTCATTTAACATGGCGATCATTAGATCAGTTGATAATGCTCGCCATGAGCGAAACCGGTCCTGATCCAATAAATTATATGTGGAATAAGCACTAAAAATGTTTTATTATAATGCCATTCCACCAAGTTTTGACAGTGAACACCTTAAAAGTGGGTTAAACTTAGGTGATAATATAATATTATCAATATGATACAGGTAGATATCAGTTCAATGAACACTTATTAGAACATATAACTAAGTTAAGTTAAGTCCCTTTGGCTAGCCGATTGTAGGTAACAGACAATTTATTGCGGCCTTCCAACATGAAAAATCCCCAATCCCTAAACTAGGCCCATTTATTTATATTAAATTGAATTTGTGATTTAGAAATTAATATTTACCATAAGTAGTTAGAAAAAAACATAATAAATAAATTGGTTTCAAGACTCTTATGTAAAAAAGTGTAACAATTAAAATTTTAGCAGTTTGGTATTAAATAAATATATTGATATTATAAAAAAAGGTTATATTGAAAATGACTAATGCTTTTTTTATTGTTTTATATTTGCACAGTTTTTGTGAGATTTTTGAAATAAACGTTATTATATTGTAAAAATAAAAAATAATTTAAAAATAATTGCTGATTTACTCTCAATTATTTGGTAAAATATGTGACTAAATATCGAATCCAAAAACGGGATATTCCTGTCCTAGTCCTATTCTTTCCTATGTCTACTCTTTTCGGGACTGGCAGATGGAGGTTGAGCAACTGAGTAACAAGCAAGTATGTTAAAATGAAATTGCGAAAGGAATATGACAGTTTTATATAAATTCGAATGAAATATTATTGGATTGCGTTTCCTTAATACATCAATGGAGTTCTTAGAATCGGTTTCCTAATATTTTAATAAGAATCAAAATAAGTTCAAAGAAGTTCAAAACGAGTTTGACACACGTGAATCTATAAACAATTCTTGGTAACCGTTCTACGTAAGATTCTTTGAAATCCAATAAAAACAAAATATTCTGATTAATCGTCGAAATTATGCAAAAAATAAATTATAATATGTTTTTCTGCGTGAATATCAAAAGAATAAATAAACAAAACACAAACAGGTATCCACTTATTCATTTTAGAGACGCGACTACGTAATTGAACAAAGTGTTTCAAATAGTTTTTGCTTGTCTTTAATATTTTACCAAAAATATAAATCTATATGTCTTCTCCCTTGAGATGTCAACATCCCTCAGTTCTGCAGATTACATTTGACGGATAGTACCTGACGATCGTCCAGGACGCCGGTATCCCAAAAGGGCCGGTAGGGTTGACGGCCTCCGAAGGTATTCGCAGCACGTGATCCCGCCAGTTCCAACGTCTTTCCGTGACCGCTGATGTCACAGGGCGCTGCCCGGAATGTTCCCCGCTCATATTGTGTGTGTAGGTAGGGTGGGTTAAGAGAAAAATGGGAAAAGATATGTGAAAATAGGTAGTCGTTTAAGGCAGAATATTTTCAACCAATTGGCAGTGAATAAAAGGGTGGGATTGAAACAAAAATTTCACAACTCATTCGTCATAAGTAGGGTAAAAACCAAAAAAATATATTTTTTAGTCTAGTATGCATCGTCTGATGTATATTATTGAAAAAATAGAAACAAACAAATACATGGTATAAATATTGTGCGAAAGAGTTTGAGCTTAAGCCCAAATTCTTTCTTTTCTTCTGTTAACTTAAAGACGTACTTAGATACGTTCTTGTAAAAATAACTTATGAATCCATGTAAACACAGAATACCAAATAAATTACTAAATAAGCTTAAATTATTCATCACTTTGAAACACTATTTGGGAATTTTATGCCACTGTCAAGACTATGTTATTTCTATAAACTATCTCAATCATAATTGTTATATTGATGTTTAATAAGCTAAGGCTATTTTAGGATGTTTGGATATATAAATATAAATGTTATTGAAATTAAATGTACCGATGAATGAAAAATCTAGAACATTAGTAGCTGATTTGAGACCCAGAACCAAGTCACAAGAATTTGATACAAAAACATACAAGCCTTTTAAAAATATTAGCGCGATCGGCGTAGATAGCATTTTAACATAATTTTTTTCGAAACTTGATGACACGATTTTCACTCACGTTGAGTTAACAAATGCCAGCCAAGAATCCGAAGAGCCGAAAATATTCAGCCTCAATTATCAATCTATTTTCAATATCTCCGCAAAAACCATAAGCACTTCGTAATAACAAATGGAATGCACTGAATTGCAATCAGATATTAGCAGTGAAGAAATGACCTACCTTCCCAGAGATAAATAGCATACTCTTAAAAATCATGTCATATTAATGGCTTAACTTTTTGGCAGTACGTTTATTTGTGAGCAACTATTTTCCAGCAGTATGATTATCAAAAGTAAAACTAGAAACAAAATTACTTACGAACACCTTTAAATCATTTATATTAATGCGTTTGTATCACAAAAACAAGATTACATATCGCACCAATTGTTTGGCACCCTACTTTAATAACAAAGTCAATTCAACTGTTTCAATTTTCAATATTTTATCAGGCACAAAACAGTTCTATTCATTCAATATGACTCTAGATAACCGATAGTCTGGTCACCTTTACATTGACAGTTGCCTTGATAATTGACTGAATATACTTCTTGAAATGTGATGGTAATTGAATCTGCAAAATACTCAGATTTTATGACGAATGAATGCAGGTCAAACTCGCATCGATAAAAAATAAAAAATGACTTAAAAAGGAATGCTTTCTTCTCCACCCATACTGAAATATCTCCCGACATCCTTTTTAAACCAACTCTTCTTGCACAATTAATCCCGTTTTTATAAAGCCTAAAACCAATACTGGTCTACAAATGTCTTTCTAAAAGCTATACGGATTAACACGGTGAAGGAAAAAATTTTCCACAAGTATTAGTTCCGGAAATAATCATAATAATCACCACCATGAAATATAAATCTCAATACCTAAAGAATATTGCAAATTTCGAATGCGTAAAACGACATGTGTACACCATTCTACTCGGTATGAATTTATTAGTCTGTAGATTTTAAAATACATTTGACATGATCAGAACTAAACTGGATATTGAAAAGAATTGCATGGACTGTTTTTCTTAAAAAACGTTGTGGATCTGATTAAAATTAACACAGCTTTAAATATGTTATCTATATTTTAAAAAGAAGTCAACCATATACAGAAAATTTGTTGTCATTTGACTGAATAAACTTTTTAGGATCTGAATTCAATTGATTAGAGAAGTGTGGAATGTTTACATTATACAATAAATCTATTATCCACTGTTCTTTTCTTTCTTACTAGGTAGACTAATTTTGTAACGTAGGATTCATAAAGAAGTATAGCGTTGGAACCAAGCATTAAAAAATCGTCAAAAAGTTGATGATCTTTGGAGTAAAAGAAGACGAATATATCATGCACACGAGAACAAACAAAAAGAAAAATTGCTTCATTGTAAGTAAGTAAGTATACAAATAGTCTTGGCACGATTCCAGTTAGTGGACATGTAAATTTTCTATGTCCACAGAAAAGTAATAGTTTGTATTTGAGAACAAGTGAAGTATTGTTTGGCCATCTGACCCATAGGAAAAACAGGTTTACATGTTTTACTGGCTGCTGATGCAAATTATAAACATATCGGCTTTTCACGGGTCCGTATAAATTTGATTAACATTCAAATATTCAAGTTTTTGAGAGTGTCGGATGATAATAGTCAGTTGATTGTCTTCAGTGGTGGTTGTTTCTCGAGATATCACCGACTTGAACTGGCAGGTGGTTCTCAGAAAAAGTGTTTATATTGGTTCGATACCAACAGTGAAATCAAAATCGTTTATTTTACAACTAGCTGTATTACCAGTCATGCATTTTCCACTGCAGTACGTTACACTGCGATCAAAGTAAAATCAATCATTTTTGTGTCATTGTGTTTAAGTACTGAGGACCTTTTAAATAAGTGAAACACCCTGATATTGACTGCATACAAAAATTAGGTGATTATTTATATTGTTTAGTCGAATTTAACGCTTCCTTTTTCTGAAGATGAAATTTTAATGTGCTTAATGTCAATACTTGGACGAATGGCCTTTTCTTTTTCTTTTTCATATGAACAATTTTTTTTTGTACTTATTTCAGAATTAATCTACTAATATCAGGACCGGTTTCGTCATCGCGAGCATTTTTCAACTCATAATAAACATAGCAATGCAGCAATATGTTACTTGTAAAAATAACGCTGTATTGTTGTATTTCTTAACAGTTGGAAATGCTCGTGATGAGCAAAACCTCTTCTGATCTTAATAAATACATTGTGGAATAAGTAAAAATGTCATATTATATTTGAAAATGAAATATTATTCAATTGATCACAAAGAGTGTTGAATGTCACTTCTAGGTAGGAAAGGATTGCTTAAGCACACTGTATACTACTACTTCCATATATATTCTGATCAGGACCAGTTTCGCTCATCGCGAGTTGAAAATGTCCGCGATAAACGAAGCCGATCCTGATCTTGCTCATAATTCATGTGAAAGCCGTACTGTATAATGGGTTTGGTTTATTTTTGTTTGATTACTTTGTTATTTCACAGGTTGTGTATCTAGGCGAGGCACGTGTTTCGTATGTTTAATGTCTTAGTTCGTATTTGATCTGAACGTAGGCATTCAAAATATTTAAAAAAGCTACGGGATGATGTATTTAAAAATTATAATTATATGCCAATAAATTATTAAAACTTAAGAGTACTAAAAAAACAATTTTCTATGACACGTTCAAATGATTAGTGACGTCTTTGGCACTAGGAAATGTTGAAAGAAAAAACTAGGTTGGTTACAGCTATATTGCATAAATTTCATTGTATTTGATAAATACTAAAACGCAAATCAATTTGTGAATACAAATAAACAAACGATTATTTTCGATTGATTCGGCGGTAGCTTTGTGGAATCTCATTTTAATATAAAATAACTTTGATTATTCCACGTATTGTGTTACTTGTTTGCTTTGCTTTGATCCTATAAACCCCTCCTTGCTTAGCGTTAAATGGAAAAATCCCAAACTCCATTTTGTAATTTTATCATTTTAAAATATTAGAATCAACTTGCTTTATTACTTAAGCAAACTTTGCGATAGAGAGCTGTAGAGGCGAAACACGTGTCACAATAAGTACCACAATACGTGGAATAATCAAAGTTATTTTTAATATTATATCAAACGATTATTTTTAATAAGTTTTGAAAAAAAAATAATGACAATATTATATTCTTCCTTTCTTCATTAATTACTCAACTTAAATAAATTTAGTACAAAGAGCTTTGGCCTGTTGGAAAACTATTTATATCGCGCAGCCGATGAAAGAAAGGTTAACCTATTTTCGGCCGACCTTCAATCAGCTGCTTCGAGTTGAACATACTCTTAACCCAGAAAGTCGTTGCGATAACTCTCATTACAAAGGTTTTTCTTTTTTTGTTTTCACTGCCTTAAATAAACAATCAGTTTTAATATAAATATGTGCAGTGAAATTATTTTTAAACTTTCTATAAATACACTGCCAAGCACTCACATGTTAATTGCATTTTTTTGATTATATACGAACGTGTTTTAAATCAATATTTTTTTTTAAATTATGAATAATAAAACGTGAGAATATAAAAATAAAAATTAAAAGTGTTTTAACTGACCGGAAAAGTTGTGTTGGATATTATATGAAATTATCATATTCTTCGGTATAAACCTGTTTTCAAAGTCATGCTTTTATACTAATTAGTTGTAAATAATAACGGTAACAAAATCAGAACATGACTTTTCAGTAATGACATTTCATAACAACATTTTATTTCAGTTTTATGTGAATCTAGAACAATTTAAATTCGATAATTCAAATATTGATATTTTTATTAAGGTTTCAAAGTAATGCTTTTTTAAAAAAAAAAAAATATTTTTGTAAATATATTTTTGAAATGTCATAAACGTTCATTTGTGATAACGTAATTAACAGGGCTTTTTTCTCGTACCGAACATGCAAAATCCAGTGTTTCTCCTGTTTATTGAAATGTGTTCTTAACACGTGCTTTCTTTTACATGTTATGTTCCTATGTTACCTAATTCATAGCTTCTTTTGTACGATTTTGTTTTGTGTGACTTCCGCGAAACGTATCTACCGCTAAGGTTTAGGTGTACTATTTTTTCCTTAGGACTGGTTTTTTTCAGTGAGTAACTATTTTCTAATTACCTCACTCGCTGAACGAATCGGTAATATTGCAAATTAGAAATAATTCGTTTCAAATTTTCTCATATTATTACAAATACGATTCATTTCCACCATGAAAACAATAATTTGAATTTTTTACAATTTTATAAAAGATTTCATAACGGTACATAGTTCAATCAAAAAATATCAAAAGTTCCTTATCATTTTTGTGTTTTAACATAATTCACAATCCATCGGTTTCGCCTCAAAAAACAATCAATTTTTGAACTGTATTTATTATCATAAAGTTGATAAGCTAAGTAATAAAAAAATATTGTTCAAATGTTGTTAAAAATATACATTTCGACAAAGGGCGATGCTGCAATCAGTTGCGAAAAAGTGGTCATGGATAACAGTTTATAATATTTGAGAGAGAAAGTGCATTGAATATATAAAATTTAACGCACATATAATTTGCATTTACTTGATGTGACAAAGATAAGGTGGCCGATGGTTCATAACATGCAAGACAATGTTTCCAGCCTTAATCCGTATTCCTTCAGGATAGTATTTGCATTTTAATGAGAAAATACTTGAGCGACCTTTTGTTTACACACCATGAAGGGAGTAAGTTCAGAAACAGTGAACGGGAAGTTTTGTGCCATGGACAACCACAATGACGCATCGGCCAACTTATGGAAATCAAATCGAAGAGTCTCATTGTTATAATGAATTTATTATATATTTTTAAAAGTATTAGTACTAATTTAGCTTTAAAATTATAAAATTCAAGCACTGAAAGGGACAAGATGTCAAAATAACTTTCATTTTTGTCTGTGGTGGAATTTTAATACTTTTTTTTTCCTTATAATATTTATATTGAATTCTTCATAGTTTCGTCAATGAAATCTTAATTGCTCATTTCGATGTAGTTTGTATAGAATTAGCAATAGATTATCTGTAAGCTTATCATTTTATTAAAACCCTGTTATTTGACTAGAATAAGGGTTAACGTGAATGCCTCTGTACACTAAATCAATGTACATATAGAACGTTCATTCACAACGTTGGAAATTAGCCACGCGACCTAATTGGACAAGAGAACCACATCGTTACCATTCGGCAACGGCGACCTATATTTGTATGTTTTAAACTATTTATTATACAACAAATTACACCACACATAATCAATTAAATCTATGACGATGTTTTTATAAATCAGTATGTATCCTATTAATTTTTTCATACGTCTGGTTTTAGACTATCGTTGATACATAATATTCGAAAAAGATCCAATAGAGTTTATGTTAACAGAAGCGTCTCTAGTATACCATACAAATAATATTTGGCTTTCTTTCTTAAGATGAAAATTTTCTTCAAACCAGCCAATGAAATATTTGTTGTGATGGGAACCGTAACGATGGTAACCAAACTTGTTGTGTGGTCAAATTTGTTTCCTTATAATAATTTTAATGTCAGTTCAAGCAACAAACAACGCACAATATTTGATAAAATTATAGGTAATATTTTCATTAAGATAAACTTAAATACATTTTTAATGTTACAACAATTAGCTTTGTTTATTTATATTTGAAATAACTGATTGTTTCTGTAATTAAATCATTTAAAAATATCTTGGTGACGTAACGGATATTAGTTCACGAGATAACCTCTACTTAACAATGGGTTTCATGTGTTATTATTTAGAATCGTGTAGTATTTAAGCTATGTCTGTCTTTGACATAGTACGTACTGAGGAATGACAGATTCATTGTGTGTTTTAGCAGAAATTTAACCAAAGTTTGTTTTCTGCAGTGTTGTGAAAGTGGTCATATGATAGATATCATAACAAATCTTTTACAATTAACATTTACTTGCGATGTAAACAAACGTGTGTTTCTGAGACCGAAATTTACAATTGGACATTTTTGAGCATCTGTAAGTTTTGAAGTGTTTAAATTCCCAACCCTTTGCACTCCTCAATGTATTATTTTTGGTAAAATTGCAGTATTCAGACACGTGGCTAATATTGTTCTGACGCTACTTTTGATGGTAGTTTTGGATTCCTTGCTTCATTTTTCGGTACGCTTGCAGCAAAACTGTGGTTGTGCGGGGCAATAAGAAGGTTAGGTTAGGTTAGGTTAGGTTAAAAGAAGATAAAAAAATTCGATGACCTAACCTAACCTAACCTAACCTAACCTAACCTTCTGTTGTTGTAGTTGAATAACGGAGTTAGCAGAATTTAGGTGCTCAGCTGCACCCTTTTTCAACTAAATTTATTTGACAAAGTTCTCAGACTGTCACCATTGATTCCATCATTAGATCGTTAAGAACATTATTTCTCAATTGAATGGCTTGAGATGTGAACAAATATGTAATTTGAAACATTTTACTTGCTCCTTGGATTTTATCAGGGCTGTGGAGTCGGAGTCGTGGAGTCGGTATTTTTTGGCCGGAGTCGTAGTAAAGGGTTTAACCCAGCCCCTATTTGATTGATTGCATCTCCTTAGTTAATATTTTGTAATGCTAACGTCATTAGTAGTATAATTATTTGTTTGAAAAATGCCCTTTTCAATTTGGCCTTGGGGGTTGCGGGTCAAATGGCTTTCATAAATAAGGGTCGCTAGGTCGCGAACCTAGGCTATGATTACATTAGCTGAGATAAATAATATATATATAAACTTTTTATTTTTGCACATAATATGTCAAATTTGGGTATTGGCCGGATTGGTAGGGTTGATATTTAATTGAATACACATACATATGTACATAGGAAAATTAGGAAAAATAAGTGGCGATATTAAACATTTTTTAGTCGGCGTCGTGTTTTTGGTCAATGTTGGAGTCGGAGTCAAACTTTTTTTACCGACTCCACAGCCCTGGATTTTATCTTTTGAATTCAATCGTATGATCAGTCAAAATTTCAGAAGCCCATATCTCAAAACGTCTCAAAGTAAGGTGTTGATAGAGAAAATCTTAAATCTCAGGTTGTTTCTTACGACTTCGATGAAATGACTCACCGAGCGTGCAAGTGTATAAAAATCGCATCGAAAACATTTAGCAATAAATCTCTCTCAGGGGCAATTTTGTATTTATTTGTTTTCATAATAGGTACATGTAAATATTTTTTTCTGATATAAAATAAGAACTGCATGACACAACAGAATCAGAATTCATAATTTATCATACTCAAGACAATAAACTTGCATGTTCCCAGTTTTTACCTACTCGAGACCAAAGCCAAACCATTTTTTTATCAGAACTTGTTTATCGCTTGGTAATTTGAGTCACCTGTCATAAGGGCTGTTCGCTTGATCAGTGTATTACCTGGTTGATGCAATTGATGTTGACATATTATGCACGTGTTGTTTTGTTTTTGCTCTTTCAATTTCTATATTGTGTCTTTTATGTCATTCTTTTTGAATGATCGTTGTGTTTTGTGACATGTTACGTGTTGTATTTATTAAAATGTGTTAATTAAATGCAAATGAGAGAATAAATACGTAATAATATTCTTTTTATGACCCCGAAACTGTGTAATATTTTTTTTATTTATATACAGAGTTATGATGTTTTGTCCGATGGGGCGGCACACATCCTCGCAACGCCTCTGCTTCAAGTATTGTAACAATTCTTCAAATTAAAAAAACTTAACCTTGCAGCTTAACTTAAAAAAACTACTTTAACTTAGCAGCCCAAGAATTCAATAAATTTAGAAAAAAAGAATTATTTCGAAAAAATATGTAAAATTTTACTTACACAAAATACTCAGTTTGCCAGCTTACGCGTCGCAAACTAACGTTTATGTGAGATGTGATTGTTATGAAATGCGGGAACCCTGATTTTGCCTCAAAGGAAACCCGATTTAAATTATTATTGAAGCTTATCCAAAGGTATCATAGCTAGTATTTAAATCGAAAAAAATATATTCAGAGTATCATTTCCAAAATTTTCCATTTCCAAGGATAGGAAGTGTCCTGGATCTCGCAATGCTGCGACTACACGAAATACAAGTAAAGGAATCTTAAAAAGTATTTTTAATGTGATTATTTTACTGTAATTTTACAGGCAAAGGATCTTTCAAATAACATATCCGAAATGGCGGAGACTTCATTGAAGCCAAGGGATGTGGACTTGGACAATATCATGGAAGACATCGGAAAAGTCGGAAAATACCAAGTGAAATTATATTTGTTTATAATGATACCGGTTATGCTGGGATCAATACACTCAAACAACTACATTTTCACAGCTTTGGATACAAAATACAGGTAAGATTTTGGTGAACTGTATTTGGAATCAATCAAATAAGAACATATTATTATTTAGCGTGGATATGTTTACAAGCATAAAAAAAATGTTTTGAACAGTTTTTAAAGACAGTTCCCAAATGTAGACTAATGTTACTCCACGGTGTCGTAAAGGATTCTTTAAGATAGCTTTGTTAAGGTTTAGAACAGTGGTCGGCAACCTTTTGAGAGACTGGGTACAAAAATTCATTTGATAAGTGGTTAAAAGTTAAAAAAAATACAATTTATTAAAAAACAATTTTATTTTCATAAAATAAAATATATGCATGTATATGTTCATACAGAAAAGATATGTACATGTATGTGTACGCATAAAGAAAAATTGTAGGTGCACATACAATTTATTTTTTACAAACATTTATAAAAAAATATTTTTATTTGCTACCTTGGTTTTCATTTTTTTCAATATTTGGTAAATATGTGGTTAACTTGAATCGAAAACAGGGATCGAGATTTGTTAGCGTAAGTCTATTCCGCAGCGTATTCTAGACACATTTCATTTGGGAAAATGTTTGCTCACAAGAATACGTGGAACCAAATGCTGATAATTAGAGCAAATGCAATTTTTTATAAGCATATTATTTTGGTAATAATGTTGCCCAGCATGACGATATTGCATCCATGTGAACGTTTTCTGTGTTTTCGAGATGCTGTCGAATAGAACTGAACATTTGAATTCAATGTAATCTAATTCTATATTATTTATTCCCATTCTATATTTAATCACTGGTATTTTCAATTCATAAATAATTTTATAAAAAAGTAAAAGAAAATATCATCATATTTTCTTGGTGGGTAATTCAAAATGTCGTAGTGGGTAATTCAATTACCCGCGGGTAGTAGGTTGCCGACCACTGGTTTAGAATGTCACTTCTTGTTTGATTACGAACGCGTTTTTTCAGGTGTTTCATACCGGAGTGCGAGGGTCAAGGAAATGACTTTGAATCGGTATGGCTTGAAAATGCAACAGCAAAGACCGACAGATGCAGTCGATACGCGTACATGGAGCCGAACTTGACTCATACGCAAGAAAGCTTTGACAGTTGTCCTCAAATATGGTTTGACAAACACAAAAGCATCAAATGCACTGAGTTTGTTTACCAGTCGAACAACACATTTGTTGAAGAGGTAAGCTTATCAATATTTATTACGATGTTAAACCTTTGAATGCCAGACTATTTTGGAAAGCACCCGTGTAAAATCCCAAGGTATTTTTTGTATAAAACGATTTCTTTATTCGATTACCTATTTCAGCTAATATTGACTAATTAGTGTTTTCTTTTTAGAATGTAATTTTATGATGTGTAGCAGGGGTCGTCAACCTGTTTATGCCTATCGCCCACTTTTCCTACAATATTGCTGTATTTCAATCCAGCATATGGGGAAAACAATTTCTCGAATTTCTCTTCAGTGATTTTCAGACAACTTCCTTGCTTTGACATGATTGTGAAACATTTTGGGGTAAAGACAAAAATCGCACACCACGGACGCCTTTATCACCCACTAGTTGGCAGTGCGGACCAGGTTGGATCACCCGTGATCTATAGTGTTAAAAGTATTTGTTGTTAAACATATCGTGAAAGCATTCATATGAAAAAAACGAATGCCTTTAAAACGTGTTAAAAAAACAGGGGACGATATATTGGTCTCTGGGATTTTTTGCATATATTCACGGGGCCCCGCGGGATTAAAGGGTTAAGCTAGTGTGTCAATCACACACAATCATACAATACATTCAATGTGCAATTTTTCACAGCTGTGTCGTTTGTCAATTGCTAATGTTTTGTTTCAATAAATTTGTACATTTTTCAGACCACATAGCCTTAAAAAATGTTTGATAAAGATATGGTTGATTGGTATAAAAAACTTTTTCAAAATTCGGTTTAACCAGTTGGAGGCCGATATTTAGCTGCAGCAATAATATAAATTTGTCTATAACTAAGATTTATATTCATACATTTCGACTCTATTTTCCTGAATGTGACGTAGAAATTAATATGAAACAAATAGAAAATCAATCCCACATTATTTACAGATGAATTTTCAAGACGAAAACTGATCAAATTCAAATCGTATGCTCGCCCTCGGTGCTAAGAGAATCAATCAAAAATAATCGTCATTTTTTGCTGACTTATGCAATATATTCGAGCATTTAATTTTATTTAAATGTAATAAATATTCAATTATTATGCGTGCACATTATTATTCATGGCAATCTGATGGTAATGAATTCATCAATTCATCACTTTAATAATGGAGAAAAAACATATCTTTTCAACAAAACAAATCTCGACAATTCATGCTAAGCAGATTTCTTATTCAAATTAATTCTAATTGTGTCATCTTGAGAACAACATTGTTTGTTATAAGTATAAAAAAAAATACTGTATATTGTGTTACTATGTGCGACCGGTGATTTGCTTTCTAAGAAACACCTTCATAATTATTATGTTTTTGCAATGATTTTTTTTTCACATTGCAAAAGCAATAAACTTATAATTTGTGATTTTTTGTAATGTACATATATAAATAAAATAAATATCATCGCTATACTGACGCTCATACTGATTTGTGATTTGATAACATAAAGATATTTTTACAGAATGACAGATTGCATTTTATTTAGATCAGGACCGGTTCATCAGTTGATAATTCTCGTCTGGAGTGAAACTGGCCCTGATATAAATAAATTCAACGTGGAATACACACTAAAAATGTTTTATTATACACTTTTATAATAAAACATTTTTATAAAAAAATTAAATTGAAAAAATATCATATAATTTTACTAACTCACCTAACCTAACCTAACTGTCATTATATTAAATTTCAAATTACCATCTGCGCATTTGATAGCTTTAAAATATACCTCGATGAAATGGTTTTGACTTGAGGGACGCGAATATTGACTACGGTTTTCATAAAATATTCTGTAAAACCGAGCAAACATAAAAAATATTAATAAAAGAATCTCGCTAAAAATGTACGTTTCAATCATTTTCGTTGAACTAACAAAATGGAAAAAGATTTTCGAAATACTTATATTAACATTTCAGATGAAAATCCCTTGCCGAGAATGGGAGAGAACTCTGATTGGGACAATGCACAGTTTGGGAATGCTCCTCGCCCTTCCATTCGTCGGTATTATGTCTGATAAATTTGGTAGACGATCGGCTCTCATCATAACTGGGATGCTAGAAGGCATTCTGGGAATCATCAAATCTCTATCTGTTAACTATACCATGTTTGCTGCGATGGAATTCATTGAACCAGCTTTGGGGTCCGGCGTCCACAGCTCTGCTTATATATTGGGTGAGTGACTTTTGCCTATGTCTCGATATTGGACAAAAAAGGTTCCATAAATCAAATTTAACGCACCGAGATTTTCCGATAGTTATTTAACAATCTTGGTCTTTGAATATTTACAGCCAATTTGCTTCAAGAGTTTTTTTTATATATTTCCCGCTCATAAGTCCTTCAGCTGACTTTTGAGCTATTCTTTACTTGGCTAGAATAAAATATTCTTAATTTCCATTGGGACATTGTCCTGTGAGTGTATAATAATATTTTTGATTGATATGTAACTCAAGTTAAGGCTTATTCTTTTTGGAACTGAAGAATTTATAATAACCACGTGGTGGTTTTTTTTGTCAGAACTTGTTTGTTACGTAGATCTTGAGTCGCCGGTCGCAAGGGTTGTTCGGCTGATGAATGCACTGCCTGATGAGGTGCACATCTTCGACAGTAAACTTCGTGCTTTGTTCCTATTTTTTTATATACAATTAATATGTTTCTGGATGAATATGTTTTTGTTCTGTTTAATAATTTTGTTTTATATGTTATATTATATGTGACGTGTCAAATGCATGACGCATTGGTGTCACTTGTATTGTCATGTATTGTATTTTTATTTTTTCCAATAAATAAATAAAATCTTTTGTTTCTTTTTTTAGCACTCGAGCTTCTTTTACCACCTGCAAGAGTAGCTGGAACTGCATTGATCAACGTATACTTTTCTGCCGCACAAGCCGTATTGGGTGCACTTGCATTGTTCTTCCCTTACTGGAGAACCTTACTTCAGGTCATGTACGGCCCGTCGCTTTTGATGTTCCTTTTGTATTTCCTGATGGCGGAGAGTAACCGATGGCTTTTATCAAAGCGACGGTACAAGGACGTGATAAATAATTTGAATGCGATGGCGAAGTCAAATGGCAAGATTCTTCCGGAGGTCGCGCTGGAAGACTTGAAGTACAACATGGCGAACGTGAAGAAGTTCAAGGAGTCGGACAAGCTCGACAAGAAGAAGGCTAAAGATTTGGGAGAGAAGAAACTGTCGCCTCTTAGGCAGGCCGCACAGTCCAAAATAATCCTGATACGAGTGTTGAAATGTGCCGTTTGGTGGAGCACGTGCACCTTTTGCTTTAACGGTCTAGCCATCAATTCCGTGGCTCTTGCTGGCAACATTTACGGAAATTTCATGATTGCTGCTACGATTGAGATACCTGGTGATATATCAGCATATTTTGCGCTCTCTTACTTTGGAAGAAGGAAGACGATGTTCACTTCATTCTTTATGGCTGGAGTCTGTCTATTGTCGTTTGCATTTATACCCAAAGGTGAGCTATTTACTTATTTAAACAGTTTTTTTAAACCATGATAGAGCGTAAGGACTCTTGTCGAGTTTACATCGACAGACTTTTTTAAAAGAACTGCTCGTTGCTCAGTTTCTCAACCTCTGTTTTTAAAATAGAGTCTTTATATAAAAAGTAGGATTAGGAGAGGATGAGGCTTTTCGCTTCACCCTAATAAAATTGACATTCATTTCTTCGAGCAGAAATCAATGATTCGATTGAAAAATGAAACTGCTTGGGTTGGGACTCGAGCCCGTTGGCTCATTAGTCGAAATTGGCCGTAATGAGAGAAGTTATACATACAACCAATGTATTTAGCTCCACAAGAATCATAAATGGGTGACAGCAGCATGATGATTATTATCAACTCTTGCACATGTATTTTATGGAACTTAATGCATGAATGACTTCTATAGATTTGATAATTTTATGTAATATAATACGACTTAATAATGCCCTTTGCTTCCAGGTATGGATTGGCTTTCGCTGACTGTTTACTTGTTGGGAAAGTACTGCGTAGCCATAGCGTTTGGCTCCATCTACCTCTACACCACCGAGCTATTCCCAACCCCCCTGCGGCACTCCCTGTTCGCAACTTGTTCAATGATTGGAAGATTTGGCTCGATAATGGCACCGCAGGTTCCACTTCTGGTAAGTAATTTCATCTATTATTATAAATCTTGATAAGAAATGAAAGAATATTATATTACTCGGTGAAAACAGGTAAATAATTTGATAAAAACTCTATTTATTTAAAAATAAAAAAAAACCTCTTCTCTTCGTTATCGCTAAATAAACGATCGTATAAATATGTCTTAGAGAAAGATAAGTGTATTTTTTTATGATTTAATAATACATTCTTATTCATTCATATTGTAACGGAATTTACTACTACTTTTGTTTGACATTTGTATTTTTTTTTCAGGCGATGTACATGGAAAACTTGCCCACTTATCTCTTCTCGGCTTCCTGCTTCTTGTCAGCACTGCTGATGATAAACTCACCTGAAACCCTTAACACCAGATTACCTGAGACCATCGAAGAGGCTGAGAACATTTCTTCGCTCAAGAAGAAGGAGTTCATAGAAATGACAGTCACATGAGGAAGGGTTGCCGGCTTGGCGGACGTTGTTAATCTGTGATTTAGATACAATATTTTTTATATACGCATACGGTGTGCGTATGTGTGGTGCGCCCAACGTGGGGTATTCTGTTATACAAAGATTCCTCAACTTACGACTTATGCATTTAATTAATAATAATATAAGTGAATAATTAATAAATTGCGCCCATTATGAATGACAAACGGAGTAGATGTAATAAAAAAAATTAGTCCAATGGATTTAGAAATAAAACTTAATACATTTAAACAGTAAGAGAGAAGTAAATTGAAAGAATCTCTACAAGTTCAAAAAATAAAGCAAGAATCTATAAAGCTGATAAACTTGAACAGTTAAAGGAACGACATTTATTAAACCTACGAAAATAACAAAAGAGACTTGAAATTAGTTTTGATCATGAAAAGGTAGGCCAACTTGCGGAAAATAATTTGAAATATCTTGCAATTGAAGGATTTTTATGCATGAAAAATCAAAGGATTAAAGAAGAGGTGGCAGCAGCTTTTTCTTCAAATGATGATAAACCAATGGATTGTACTTATATAACTATGGATGACGAGGGACTTGTTTACTTTTTTCTTATTTCAAAATATATTTTGTATGAAATTCAAACGACCAAATTTCTGGAACGTATGTATCTTGGTCGAAAGTTGAGAACTATCTGCATCCGGTGTGCATATGCGTGCGGCACTTAACGTGGGGTTTTCCGTTATACATACGGGACACCATTATGACAGTATTATCATTAAGTTAGCCGTCGTCTTCGAAATCAAAAACAGACAATATTGAAACTTTTGATTGATTCGGCCGTAGTCTTGCGAAAGTTCATTGTAATGTAAAATTTTA
This sequence comes from Himalopsyche kuldschensis, assembly GCA_028554975.1. Taxonomy (NCBI): domain Eukaryota; kingdom Metazoa; phylum Arthropoda; class Insecta; order Trichoptera; family Rhyacophilidae; genus Himalopsyche; species Himalopsyche kuldschensis. Next base: position 17,096,257 of record JAHFWI010000010.1, on the reverse strand, counting down.
TACATTGTTTTTTCTAGGTAGAGTAAGATAATTACTATGGTTATACTGAAGATGTTTCTCTCGGAGACAAAACACGTGTCACTGTCTTTTACACTTTTACAGGTTACACGATGCGTGGAAAAAAAATAGTATTAAATTTTTTTATTAACAGACAAAATGTTGTGTTAAAAATGTTTGATAAAATATAGTGCAAATAAGCCCAATAATATTATTTAATAAATTAAAGGTCTTGACATGATAAAGCACTTGTTATTTTGGCATTTTATAAAAATTGGAAAAAATTGTTTTTTAAGAGAATATTGATATAAATATATTTTTTTTTGTAAAATTTTATAATTATTGGTATTTTTTTTAATAATAAACTTTAAGCATGTATTGTTACTTAAGGCAGGATTCTTTTCTTGTATTTTTTTGGCATGAGCTAGAACGATTTATTTGTGTATGTATTATATATTATATGTATATTATAAAAATGTGATGTAGTAGTTGTACATTCCTACACTCTAGTAAATGCTTAAATGTATTTTATTATTTTACTTTAAAATGACACTGTTCATTATATTATTTTATTGATAATTTGTTTCTTTTTAGTGATTTGTTTTTTACCATGTCCGCTCCCAACTTGGAGCATATGGACTCCTCATGGAATTTATCTCAAGTTTTTTTCCACGTAAACTGCTTGATACTCAGTTGCTCAACCTCTCTTGTTTTAGAAGAGATTGGTGATTGGAAGAATGCGAGGACTAGGGCAGGACTGGTGGTAAGCCAATCGACCAACAACACAAACATCCATTGCCGTCGAGGAGAATCGATATACTGAGAGCAAAAATCTGCTCGTATCGGGACTCGATCCCAGGCGGTCCGTCACGGAAGTAAACGACGTTGACCACTGAACCACGGATAGTGTTACATATCTTAAAGCATACAATTTTAATGTGTTGCTTTTGAAATCGAATGTTGTTTCTACAGAAAAATACACATATAATATACCCAAGAACAGTGTCTTGATAAATCAGTTCCAATTTGAATTTTTTGAATTTTGTACTTTTCCATGAGTTTTGTCGCTAACGATCCGGGTTTCGCCTTTCGGCATCTTTAGGCATTCCAAGTGCACGGATGTACTTGAACTGGTCAGTTCAAGTACATCGTACGGTCGTTGGCGACAAAACTCGTGGAAAAGTACAAAATTCAAAAAATTCAAATTTGATATTGAAATTCCATCAAGCACCCTCAGTCGAAATACTTAATTAAATCAGTTCTGTTGTATATCACTTCCTTAGACATAGTTAATTGAGCCAGTGTAATTATTTAATGAAAGTGAAGATTACACCATGATAACCATGCATACGTTTCCTTGGATAATTTAATTTATTTTTTTATTTAGGCATAAATAATGACAATCTAAATTAGTCGACGAAAGTTACTGCACGGCTTAACACGATATTTTAAGGGTGCGTGTTATGGGATTACCATTACAATATACCTTGTGTCATTTACTCGAAGTCTAGGTTATCATTGCCTTCCCGGTGTGTAATACAGTAGAACCACCACTGCCACTTTATCTTAAATATATATCTTAATATTAGTGATACAGTGTGTAAACCTTTGGTATTCTAAAATCATTGTTTTTTACACTTTGATGATTTAATTAACTAGTTTCGTCGCAATTAAATAAAAAAGAAGATAAGTTAGATTATTATTGGCCGAAAACGTACATTTTAAATTGACTGAATGATTAGAAACCATTTTTTTTTTACGATTTTTACATTAACAGTTTCTACGATGTGCTTTGGAATTTCTACCAATAATTCATTAAAAATACATTTTTCTGCTTCAATAATTTTTTTTTCCCCCAAGTTCATTTTGTTGTATAAAATTAACGATTTGTTTCATTAATAACTGTGATAATAAAATAACAATAATATTCATATGACACAGCTACAATAATAAATGTTAAATAAATAAAACTCCTTTTAATGTACATATTTATATTCCGATAAGGATTAAGACCGGTTTCGCTGGACGCGAGCATCGCTGCGACCACTGATGGCAAAGATGCCACTCACCAAGACGTAACACATAATTTTTTTTACAGGGCACATTTACAGGATTGGGGTTATTAAACAGGAAAAAATAGCGTTAAAGATGCAATTAATGAGTTATATCATTGAAAGAGGAAACAGAAAAAAATATTTACTTTTTTTTTTTAAATTACATTTTTTTACAAATTTACAAATAAAATATCAACTGATGAAAAATAAATCAAACATAATATGTAGTTATTCATGTCCAATGCAGTATAAAACATAACAAGGCAGATAAAACAATTGGTTTAAGAAATATTTTTTAAAAAACAATACCTTTCCTCAAAGAATTGATCTTTCGCACATTTAAAGATGGTAACACTCAAATTTATTATAATCTTAATAAAAGCATTTATTACCGTCGCTATAAACTAAATCTTTGTTTTTTTATATAATTTAGATCTATCACTCTCCAGCTCTATTTATATGATTAAATGAAATATGATCCTATTTTTGTCGTCATTATTAGATAAGTGTAATATGGCCAAGTGAAAAAAGGGGTACATACCGCTTCTTTTTGTTACAATATAAAACATACTTGTATCCTCTCGGTTGGTAAAAAATAACTTTCCCATCAGATTGTGTTTATTATATTTCAATGTATGTATGTATGAATTTGTTTTTAAACAATGTAATATAGATTTTTTCTGAATAAAATACTCTTTTAGAAATTCGTATATGCTTCCTTTTTACTTTAATTTCATCGCAAATTTTCATATAGTGCAAAAAAGATATCTTTAGTGTTCCAAGAATAATATATCTACAATAAAAAAAAAATAAACAACGATTCAACCACATATACATATAAGAGGCATTAAGTTATTTGCGCAAATTCCAACGGCTAGATAAACTCTTAAACCTTTACATTTTCCCGTATGGAGAAGTTTTTTATAACATTATTTGTACAGATAAATCTTCATATCATTGCGTTAAAAGAAGAGTTTTGTATAAGAATGCTTAAATATCAACATATTTTTACATATATTTAATAACATAAGTTTTCAAACGTCAAACGCACAAAAGACAGATCTGCGAATACAAAAACTGTTTGATACCAGTGACGGGCGTGCGGGAGACGGGGAGTCGTCGAGTGCTGGGAGTGAGAAGAAAGCGGTTTTCCTCGTTCAGCTCTTCTGCTCAATTCGGGGAGTCACTTTTGGGAGGGAAAACAAATGAAATCGGTCGAAGTAGTAGTAGTAGTCTAACCTAACCTAACCAACTATTTAAAAAAAAACGGGAGAAATAAACGCGCCCGCAAATGCACTGTTTTGACAAGAGTGCAAAATGATCTCAAGTTGCATAAAAACCATAACCTTTATGAAAATGTAACGAGATTACTAAACAAAAACAAACGTAAAACAATACTGTCTGTTTAACCAAATACATTGTTAGGCTACGGCCATAGTGACAGACATAACTTCTGGCGTGGCGTAGCGTCACTTGCTTCATAATCAAATGTGTCTGCAATGGTTTTAACGATGGCGACGTCTGATAAGTTGAAACGCAGCGTAAATTCCGAAGTCAAATCAGTTTGAAATTTAATAGCGCTTGCTTCGGCGTGCAAATTTTTACCTTATAGCGCTGCGTTTCGACTTATCAGTCGGTGCCATTGTTAAAGCTATTGCGGCAATCTTTGATTGTTAAGCAAGTGTCAATAGGCATCGCTGAAAGCTACGCCTTTCCAGTGTGTCAAAATATTAGGCATTACAGCTAATTCCAATGTGCCAAATATTTTTAATTGTGAAAGTCATACGAGATTAACTCGATGATAAATAATGAATCAGTCGTGAACAACTCGACGATAAATTACATACACCCAGCCCAAGAGCTCTTTTGCAATTGAAAAAATCCGATCTTGCCGGGTATTGAACCCGGCCCCACCTTATCGCTAGGAAAAAGTTTTTTCCACTAGACCACAGGGACTGAGACTTCGTAGCAAGTATCTTCATCGCAAAATTTTAAAAACCACATGGGAGAAACTTCTAATACTACGAGCTATTGATATGGTTCGAATAACGTTCAGTGAATATTCATATTAAAAACAATAACGACGAATTCCGCTTGCTGTTAAGACGAAGAATCATTGATATATATAAAGATCTTTTCGATCAAAAAGCTTCTCATCTGCGTACTCCAAAATATGCACATTTTCCCCAAGATTTGATCATTTTTGTGACGATTGATTACTTCATCCATCGCATGAAATACTTATTCAATGATGTTGTTGTATTGAATGATTAAAATGACACACATATATATTTATATATATGTATGAAGGTGTGTTTAGAATATGAAATATATATTTTATTTATTCTGATAATAATTGTATTTTGTAAAACAATTTGTATCATTTAAAACGTGTCTTTAGTTAAACATGAAATAAACGATGGAAAGGCGCGGAAAAATAATTCTTTAGGGGAGGCGTAGTAGCATACATTTTGGAAACCACTGCCTTAGAATATACCACGAAAGATAAAATTTAATAAGCTCCACTATGGAATATTGTAAAAATGTATAAATATCGTAAAATTAGAGTTAATCACATATCTTCTATCATTTATATACGAAATATTTTACCATTATACCTACCGCAATTAATTAAAACACTTATTATTGTTGTTAAGGATTTAATTGGATTCTAAGCTTGTATATATTTTTTAAAACTATGTTTTTTATAACAGCCATAAATGAAGCCATAAAGATACGGCATAGTCATTATTAATTGATGCCAAGAAATGTGGACATGGATAGAGTATCATAGAGAAAGTTGTGCGTGTTGTCAGATATTGGATCAAATATTTATCATTAATCATTATTCCAGTTTTGGTCAGCTTAACCCACAAGACTAATTTGATATTCAGTGCCCCTGATAGGTAGTACAGTTAATAAAAAGATAATCGATAATTTATGCCGTTATTTTTTTTGTGCGAACCTTTCCATGACGCTTAGAGACCATATAGTATATAGTAATTTTTATTTAATTTTTCAAACGCATGACGCATTGGCGCTTGCTGGAATACTATGTATTTCATATTATTTTTTGCCAATAAATAAAAAATGTTTTTAAAATTTGATACTCGAGTAGTTGAGATGTCGAGTTATTGGAGTCTCTTATGACGCTGCACTAATTTTTTCAATAGAAAATGTTAATTTAAGGTGAATTATGGCCAAAGGATGCGATTCTCAATCAAACATTGTATAATTGTTTCACACAACGTTTTCAAAAGATCGTGGCTCGTTTCGCCCGTAGCTTGCATTTTCAACTAAACACACATACATAGAAAAAGGTATATTTACATCAAAATGATAAACACAAGGTAAGTTAATAAAGAAATGGTGTAAGAAAAATGATAAGAATTTACAGATGACATAAATATTAATAAAACACATTATACAGTATTACTTCCGCGTATATTCTGATAAGGATCAGAACCGGTTTTTCTCATCGCGATTACTGTCAACTGAGCTGACTGCTATATTTATTTATAATGTGTTTCCACCAAAAATTGACGCCTGACAATCTAGAATTGATACATAAATGGAATCAAATTTTTATTTTTCTGTTGATTCGGCGGTAGCTTTATGGAAGTCCATTTTATTGATAAAATAAAAATAACTTAGCTTCTTTCACGTATTATGTGAAAAATATAACCATGTGTTTCGATTATTTTTGCATATAATATTTCAAATTTGGCTATTGGCCGGATTGGTTGTTTGATATATGTATGTATAATTTAATACACATAAATAGAAAAGGTAAGGAAAAACACGTGATGAAATTAAAAAAAAAAATTGTCGGAGACGTGTTTTTGGTCAATGTTGGAGTCGGAGTCTTCATTTTTTTAACGACTGCGCAGCCCTGGATTTAACTCTAAGATCTGTATATTTCTTAACATTTATAATTACTCGTCGATTTATTTCAATAAAAAATACCAGATGCCAGGTTGAAAACTAAATTTCCCTTCAAACGTCACATTTTAATGACAAATTGATTTATTAGTTAGACTGAGATAAATAATTACAATAATTTGATTAATATATGAAACCCCCCGTTTGGGTCCGTCTTCGTTGGCATCAATTATGGAGCTCTGAGTTCGGTACGTATAAAATTATCTTCAAAACCTTTTCCGGTCCAATGTCGAATCTCATTCGACATCGATTTCTTCCTCGTGGGTCATCGATGTTTATTGAGTTCAAATCCAAGCCCACATTTTTTTTCAGTCGTACCTATTAATACGGTATTTTGAGCAGAGAATCAAATGATTATTTGACCATTGGAATGTGTAACTGTTTACTTGGAAAGGATAAAAAATTGTCGTTATAGGAACTGGCTCGGCAAGAGAAATATTTTTCCAACACTTCTAATGCGTATAATATTTTATAAGTGTAAAAAGCAAAGGCTGTCAAATAAACACAAGTGAATGACACAGTTCATTGAAATAATTGTGCTAATTCAAAATAGTTTCGACGAAAATATTTCACGTGTTTTAAATAAGTATATGTTTTATGTCAATACTGGCTTTGCTGTATAGCTGTGTGCTTCTGTTGATGATTAAGTATGAAATTTTTCAATCTCACTGTGAAAAACTGCAATGTATTTAAGACTTACAGAAATTATATTACGTATGATTGATAGCTATGTTGGCTTAAGCCATCGTCAGAACTACATATCTAGGTAAATGCCAATTCAATTAATAAATTTTGAATCTTTTTGATCTACATAGTTTCAAAATTAGGCAGTACGGATTTCTTATCTATGTACGTAATACAACATTTAGCCATGACTTTAAATAAAAATCGGTAAGCTTATGGTGATCGTTTTAAAATAATGGCTCAAAGTGGTATTCGTAGAGAAAATTTCCTTTGTTGGCCATTAGTTAGACGGTCCTTTGCACATGAAAATTGAAACGAGGGTTAAACACATGCATCTTTTTCAATACACACAAACAGTCACAATAAAAGCGCTTTGAAACTTTATAAAGCATTTGGAAGAAAACGCATTTTCTGTACTAATTCCACACTAAAGGCCGGATTTTCTCACCTCGACCTGATAATCATCAGTCAACCGTGAAGGAAAATTATTGAACTTGTACATTCAAGAAGATTCATTCACAAATAACCACATATTGCAAAAGCAGAAGAAACGAAATAATGCACTAGAATAATAATTCCCGAAAACTACATAAACCAGATTTAAAATTAATGCAATTCTACCAAAGAATTGAAAGCTCGCTAGCACCCAATAGTGATTTATTTATAGATATTTTTATCTTATTATTAAGTAATAATCAGTTGCTAATATTGGTATAAAAATAATTCCATTTTATCGACACGAATTAATTATAAAATGCTATTTTTAGAATATCAAAATATTTTTAAGGTTAATATTATTCATTTCAGCTGAACGATTTTCGGAATTTATTTTCATAACGAGTCAAGTTTCTTATTGCGACAGTCCTGTGGTTTTTGTGGTTAACCTCATAAATATTCCACACATGTGGTATGAACTTATTAAAACGAGCAGTAACGCATGGCTTTTAAAGAATTTTGTGATACATAGAATATCACAAATTATTAGGTTACAACAAGACGAGCTGGCTTCTACTGATGTATGCAGTTGAAATAATTATTAAACTATTCAAACCCATGAAAATTATTTCCTGAGTAAAGAAAAATGTCTTCCTGTCTTAATTTTCAAATAAATAAAATATTTAACCTAATATGATATGGAGGAAATCTTACTATCTTGTCAATTATATTGTATGAAATTGCGAGGCGCCTGACACGGAGAAGTACCTAACCTTTTTTAAGTGTCCGGCTTGGGGGGAAAATAAATGTACACTATAGCATAGGTTCCCAACCTTTTTCGGGTGGCGACCCATTTTATAAAAGCCGTTTAACCCGCGACTCCCAAGGCAATTAAAAATGACATTTTCATAGGTACATAATTAAAAAACAACGAAAATGCATTAAAGTGAATATTTTTTATTTGACTATATAATATGGCGACCCACAGAAAACCCATCACGTCCGCCTTCGGGGTAGCAGCCCATAGGTTGGTAAGCCGTGTGCCAGTTGTAATTTTTCAATACAGGGTGCGAATGATGGAGAAATGCATGAATGCAAAATAAAAAATAACACAGGGTAAGCAAACAAATAAAGATGATACAGTGGTGAGAGTTTTACATAATTAATAAATTACATCCATATCGATTTCAACTTGACATCTTAATCAATGCTGTGTATGATGTAATTTCTCCTTGAGCTTATCTCCTCTAATTTATAGAAATAGCAGTATTTTTTAACTCACTCCCATTCTCTCTCAGCTGAATATTGTGCCAATGTCAAAAGCCAATAATAATTTAACATATTCCCATACTGGTTGTGCAGTTTAAGAAAAGAAGCAATTTATGTCCAAAATGTGTAAGATAATTATCAGAAGTATAAAGCTTAATTTAAAAACTAGGGTTTCCAATCCAAAATTTTGATCCCTAGATTGCAATTACTCGACCCCGGGCTTTGGGAATTTCTTAATCGTCGATCTTTACGACAATCGCCGTTATTGTTTTAATTAACTGTGGTATAATGGTATAATATTTTCCACAGAAATTATAGAAGATAAGTAACTCGGAAGTAACATAAGTGCTATATGGTTACGTAAGGAAGTATGGTAAACGTGTCCGATCACGGGTCAAAATTTTGATCATGGGACTTAGGGATTGCAATAATTCGGTCCCGGGACCGGTCACGGGACTTGGAATATTTATTAAATATTAGCCATGTTAGTTTTTCATTTAAAACAGTTATAAAATAAGTAATATCACTGTCTCTTTTATGACTCTCTTTTAAGGTGTTCACTGTCAATACTTGGTGGAAAGGCATTATAATAAAAATAATAATACATTTTTAGTACTTTTTCCACATAAAATTTATTTGATCAGGACCGGTTTCGCTCATGGCGAGCATTGTCAACTGATGACTGTCTGTGTTGAATGATTGTCAACTCAGTTGACAATGCTTGCCATGAGCGAAATCGGTCCTAATCAAATAAATTTTATGTGGAAAAAGTAGTAAAAATGTAATATTATTTTTTTTCTTTTATGACTATTATATTTTGTTTGAATATCCATTATTTGAGGGCATGGAATCTAGAGCGCCCCACAAGTTCGGTGTAGAAACTCCAAAGGCACTTCACTCGTAAGCCTACTCATATGGAGGTGGTTGGTTATCATATTATCATGAAGAGTCCAACGGCAATAAGTATGAACGACTTAAAAAGAGCGTGATGTACAAAGATGCGCTAAAAAAGGTTGTGCTTTTGGGGATCAATCACTATGAAACGAAACCTTCAAATAGACACACCCACTCTAGTTTGATTATATTATATAATATAAACGTTTCCTTATTTTTGTTTTTCTTACTTCAAATAGTGACTAATTATAGGCACACTTATAACATCAATTCAAATTTTTTTTGAACCATTTATAAAAGTTTCCAAGAGGTCTACATTTTTTAATAGATAACGAAAACACAACATTGTTTAAGTTATTTACATATATGTATACAGATAGCATATTCTTATCTATCGGTGATTCCTAGGAGAAAACGAGTTCTTCTGTTTAGTATTTCTCATGCATATTCTCTGAGGTTAATAATGTTATAAGGCACATCGCTTCACAAGTGAATCTGTCACCGAGGTGGGAACTGGACACTTGTGGATATCATGTTATATTGAACCCATCTCTACGCTTAGTCGATATAGTTTTTTAAATAGTGTTATATAGCCATCGGTCGATGACGCATCGGTGACAAGTTGGAGATAGTTTTGGAAGTGCATTTATTGTACTGAACTGATAAAAAGGTACGATATTTTTTTAACTAATAAATTTAAAAGTATGTTTGTATTAAATAACATGTGTTAATACAAACATACTTTTTACAAGAGACTTAAAAACAGTTTATAAAAAAAATTATCGTAAAGAAACAAAAATAAAAAGAAGCACGTTACTAATATTTAATTTCGACATTAAACATCACTCTTGTTAGCTGTGCGTGTGAAAACGCATATTTTACAGATATTCATTATTATTTTTATTTATTAAGTGGAACTCTATTATTAAGTTAAAGTCGATTTTTTATTCAAAATATATACTACAGGAGAGTTTTAAATATGTTCATATTATATACATCTATATAATTCTATCTTTCTCTTATTTTCAATTAAAGAAATTTACTAAATACTTATAATCTTCACTTCATTTCTTATATCAGGAAATACAGTGAATATGTTGTTAAAAAAAGACTACTAATTATTTGGTCAGTTTCTAATTCGATAAATGGTCAGTTATAAATTCTTAAAACGGTCAGTAATAAATACTTAAAACGTCAGTTGAAAATAATAAATGGTCAGTTAAAATAAAAAGAACATTTCATAAATTTGCCTATTACGACCATATTTGGTAAAAACTTTTTTTATAACTAACCATTAAAATATATTACTGACCGTTTTATTTAATAACTGACCACATTCACACTGATACAATGACAACTGACCGTTTATAATATTAACTGACCATTCTGATTTTTAACTGACCATTTATTTATTTAACTGACCAAAACTTGAATTAGTTACTGACCCATTAAATACATGCCTTAAAAAAACAATAATTATTCAATATTTTTTATCCTTGGTGGAATGATGTTTTTAAAAGATTTTAAATACGCTTATAGTAAATAAATAACCCATTAAGCTAAGTATTTTTTTTATTGCGTAGCTCTGTTTTATAATGATACATTTCTTTTTAGGAAATACTAAAATTTGAAGTGATTAAAATATAGTCTTTGTAAAATTTTTAGCGTTGTGCTCATATGAAAATTCTTTAACCATCTTGAATTTTTATACAACGTGGAAAAAATTTTACCCGTGCTTTCAATGTTATAGCAGACCTTTTGAACTATTTTTTCAATGTGAATTCTATGCCTAAAGAGAGCTCCAATATAAAACACGTGGCTCTGTTGTATTACTTAAATTTACTATGTAGTGGCAACTGCCACGACAAGTTTCATTCAGGAACTGAGTATTTTTCAGGGCTATGAAGTCGTTGAAAAAAATACACGACTCCGACTAAAAAAACGTCACGTTTTTTCCCTACCTTTACTTTTAATGTGTATTCAAATAAATATCAACCAACTAATCCATTCAAAAGCCAAATTTTACATATTATATGCAAAAATAAAAAGTTCAAACTTTTCAAAATTTCCGACTCCGTGTACTCCGGCCAAAAAACCGTGTCTCCATGACTGCGACTCCGACCAGCCCTTATATTTTTTACTGAACAGAAAATATTTCTTATAAATATTTTAACATTAATTCATTGATTAATAAAATAAAAAGGTTCACCACAACTCAATGTAAAAAAAAAGTTACATTACGTTTTTTATTTAATTTTGAATCTTTTTCTGGACTCATTATATTCAAAACCCAACAGTTTCAATATTCATTCGCATGACCTATAACTTATAACTCCTAAAAGATTTTTTTTAGAACAATTTATCGTCTAACCCTTTATAGCGCTCCCTGCTATAGAGCAAATTTCCAATAAAGCGTGGGCAGTTTTTCTTAGAGCGCCGTTTTCCTGCTGAACTTTCAAAGCCAAATTAAATTGTGTATTATTGCGCAATAAGTAAAGTTTAAAAAGTGCAGGTGAACAAACTAAAAACAAATTTAGTCATTTAACCCGTTTACTGCTAGCGTGTCATTCGTTGAGACTCCTGATTTCGGTGTATTTAAAATTGATATTCAAAATTAAATACAGTGTTAAAAGTAGGTACCACGAAAAAGATTTTTTTATTCAAATAGGTGTGGATTACTTGGCTCGATGGCCTCTATGATTTTTTTTCACACAAACACTTATGAATTAATTTATGAAATAATTGTAAAGCGGCTTTGCTAGGAATAGGTTGAAAAATGTGTGAATGTATAAAAATGGCAAAATTGTATACTTAAATATATGTTTTCTTGCAATATACACGATACACTTGGGCCTCGTATAACACGATTGATTAATTGTGCTAACACTCATACAGCGTGGTCCCTATCTCGGCGGTGTACAAAGGTGACAATATTTTTTCAAAAGAATGATCCGACGTAAGAAATTAGTCAGCCTTTCCAGGGCTGTGAATTCGTTAAAAAAATACGACTTCGACTCCAGCATTAACCAAAAACACCACTCCGATTCCGACTCCAACTCTAACATTGACCAAAAAAATGACTCCGACTAAAAAAGTTTAATTTAGTGACATTTTTTCTAATTTTCCTATTTATGTGTATTTAATTAAATATCAACCAACCAATCCGTTTTTATGTTTTTATTTACTGCGGTTCTTTTAGGTGATAATTAATTTGTCAATATCAATTAATTTGCCATAAAAGAGATGTCAAAACATGGAAAAAAATCAGATCAATATCTTGCTTCGACGATTTAAAATTGATTTAAATAATTGTAATGCCATCCAGTCTTAGAAGTTTTAATCAGTGGCGGCTCTTCAATATACACTACGAAGCTACAGTATCCCTAATCAAAGTATCATTTGCCATATGCCAATGCCAGTGCACCACATATATTTAATTGTGAAAGTCATACGAGATAAACTCGATGATAAATTTTTAAGAACCATTCGAGAAAAACTCAACGATAAATGACATACACCCAAGATCCGAGTTTTTTTTCACAAAAATTGACCTTGCCGAGATTTGAACCCGGGCCCACCTGATAACTAGGGCAAAGCTCGTGACACCAAGTCACAGAAACCGTCAAATATCATGATGTTAAAATGTAGCTCAAACCTTATTTAAGTTCGATAAAAGTAGCGATAGAAAGGAAAAGGTTAGGGCAAGACTAGTGGTCAGCTAGTCGCTGTCGCCCCGCTAAAAAGATCTGATGGGTGGGATGAACTTTAGACCGTATGCTTTACACGAAATATCCTGATTTTACTGTTCATTTTTTATTTTAGCATTAAAAAGATTTACCTACGAGTCGCCACTAGTTTTAAGTGCACAGCGGTCTTAGTAATATAAAATACAATAGATTTAACTTGTATTTATTGAAATTGGGTTGTTTACTATCTCTGTATTACTAAAAATAGATGTTTTTTTTATATACAGGTAGTCCATGACTTCCAACGGTTCCAATGACAATTTGCACTTACGAAAAGATAGCATTTTTTTAATTGCATCTTCGAACTTAGACATTTTACTATACATATTATAAGACAAAATATTCATTCATTACGGACGTGAATAATTCATAAATCGCACCCATAATAGCTGGAAAACGGAGTATATGTGATAAAATATGAGAATTGCAATAGGTTTAGAAATAAAACGTTAAAGAATTAAGTAGTATGAAAGTGGTAGAAAAATGATGGACATTGTTCGTGATCTTCAATTATCACATTCTTTCAGTTATCAAACGATCTTTACAGTTTTAAGAATATTGTAAGAATTAGTGAAGCTAGTAACAGAAACAACATAAAAAATCTGCCATAATAACCAAAATAATCTTGAACTTGAATGGAAAAAAAACTATTTGTGATTTGGATGGTAGATTTGATAAAAAACGAATCCTCCTTAGTCTCGAAACTATAAAGGTAAAAACGCGGACCCTTTTTGAAAACCTGAAATCAATGGAAACCAACGTCTTCGTGCAAATATTTTCTGCCTGTAGTGAATTATTGCGAGATTAAAAAAATGGCGAATTATCAAAATGTGAAAATGATCAAAGAGGCAGCAAGTGTCGATTAGAAGATTGGTGAAGATTTTATAGAAACATTTGACACATTGGCCAGAAAAGAATAAAGCATCATAGATACAAATGCCCTTATTAGTTGAACTCAGATTAGCTTTCACTTCGAGAAATACATGAAATAAATGTGCCACATTTAATTACTTATTCACTTTTAAGGTGTTCACCGTTAATACTTGATGAAATGGCATTATAATAAAAATAATAGCACGTCAGTTGATAATACTCGCCGTCAGCGAAACCGGTACTGAACCAAAAAATTGTACGTGTAATAAGTACTAAAATGTGTTTTTATTATAAATACTTATTATAACCATATTAAATTAGAATGTTAGAACAGAAAAGAAGATTTATTGTGTACCTTGTCTACAACAGTATATATGTTAGAGTAAAACTGTATTCTCAGTGAAAATATATTCTTTTCCAAACTGTCATTGAGATTAAATTTGAACGCCCTATCTTGCTTGCATCTTGCCGATTTGGTTCTCTTTTTATGAAAGGGTCTACTTGCTGATTTTTTTTCATTGAAGTAAACCGAAATTTTAGGCCAGCAAATCATCGACTTGGGCCAATAATTTCCCTGATCGTGACCAGTGAAATCATGTTGTCATATAAATCTATTACTTGATACATTTTCACTGAGAATACAGTTTCACTGTAACATATATACATAAGTAAATGCATGTTTAAACATAGTTCTGACGATGGCGTAGGCCGAAATAGCTAACAACAATATATAAAATAATTTCTGTAGAACTAAAATACATTTTTATTTTTTCACCGTGCTGATTTATTGGAATACATATTTCGTATGAAATTCGACATCTGACCAAAGCTCAGGAAAGTATATCGTCCGTAAGTCGAGAGAAACATGTATGTACATATGTACACTAGAGGTCTGCACGGGCTCGGGTTTGGCCCGTGGGCCTTACCCGGCCCTGCCCGCGGGCCGGGTCGGGCCGGGTAACGAAGGTTTGGATTCGGGCCCGGGCCGGGCTCGGACACAAGTTTATAATAAAATTCGGGCTATTTTCGAATGAGTTCACCATTATCGTAAATCTAAATTTAATACTATAATAAACGTCACGTACTCGTATTAGTCATCTTTTCGACCCATTCGAAAGAACAAGATGCATTGTATTGAATTTAATGACTTATTTTAGTATTTTTTATGATGTCTGCTTCATAGGAGTTTGTACAATACGCATAATGAATTTCATAATATGATCCTGACTTCAGTATTTCTTATATGCTTATTTCAATCGGTCGCAATTCGATTTGTTAGGTTGATTTTTTTTTAATTTACCGGCAAGAAATGGGCTTCGAAAATATTAAGACAAAACTGAAGAGTGGAGAATATATTTCTTCAGTCAGTAAAAACCCACGGGAAAAGTGAAGTGTGGAAATCATTTAGTGAAATCATAGAGGTGGCTACAAAAAAAAAAGTTAGATACGTTGAGTGTATAAAATATAAATGCATTTTCAGCTTTTCTAGTTCAAAAACAGGAACTTCTCATTTGTATCGTCATTCCTGTAAAACAAACAAAAACTAATTCTAATTAGGAAGAAATGAATTTCGCACAACTGCACACACACGATAATTGGTGAGTCAATTTTTATTAGAAAAAAAAATCGGATTTTTTTCGGGCAAGGTTGCAAAATGTCGGGCTCGGGTCGGGTTCGGGTAAGATTTTTGGAAATGGCCTCGGGCCCGGGCCGGGCCGGGTTGGAGGTCTTCGGGTTCGGGCCGGGTGAAATTTCAAAATTTCGGCCCGTGCAGACATATTTATAAATTTGTGTGTGTGTTATGTGTTTTATTTTGAATCGCAGATTCGTTAGATGGCGCAAAAATGTGCTCATTATCTTAGAAACGATCGCTGTATTATATAATATTCTATTTTTAAAATTCTATTTGTAACTCTTATAATAAATAATTCAAAAGTAGGTGTGTTGGAATTCCAATGAAAATCCATAAAAAATCAATCAACGATGAAAACGCCGAAGCCACTATTAAGCATAATGCTGATGTTTTTTTGTATATATTAATAAATGTTACATTAAAAAACGGCTCCACGATAGGAACAACGATACACTTTATTTATTAACCATTAAAAAACATGTATCTGTAACTGTTGTAAAAATAAATTAGCTAGAAACCAGCCCTATTTTTAAGTGGTTCTTACACAGCATGAGCAATTAAGGACACGCGATGTTGTGATCACCTTTCATGGAGTATACATACTTCGTCGACACCCAATCTACCACGCTCACATTTATCGGTATTTGTATAGTTTTTTTGATTTTCTATAATTCGAAGGCCTACCGGTCAAACCGTTTTTTTGTCAATTCATATGCTACAATTTATTTTGTATTACACCAGTGATGTACAACCTGCAGCACTAAATGACATTTCGTGCGGCCCAATGTGACAAATAACAATCATCTTTTTATCTTCAAAACTTTTCACGGTCGATGTAAGAATAGAATAATAAACTTTCAATTCAATATACACTAAACAAATCGATAATTTAATTACTGTTATCCATGCGGCCTTCGGACAATGTGAACATTCATAAATTGACCTCTCTCTCAAAAATGTTGTGCATCACTGTCTTAAAAATTATCTTTCGTATAGAGGTGCTTAGTTTGTAAGGAATGTCTTAAAAAATATGAATAAGAGATTTATTTGAAAGATTACAGTAACCCTGGGAAGTAGTTTTCTGTCTCTAAGCTCTAAGAGTCTAAGGGACAGACTTTTTAGGATAGCCGAAAAACAGTTTTCATCAGTATTCAATGTTACATATTATTTAACAAATACAAGCTTAACATAGTTAGTGTTTATTGATTGAGTTGGCTTTTACTTGGTAGAACTCTATAATAATACTGTGAGAAAAATAACAATGTATTTTAATTCTACAGAAACTATTTTATATATTTGTTGATAGCTTTTACGGCGTACGCCCTCGTCAGAACTATAGTTCTCGATATCCGAATAATTGATAATGACGAACAGTTGGAATACCTAATTGTGAGTGATTGACACACTAGCTTAACCCTTTATTACCGCAGGGCCCCGCGAATATATGCAAAGAATCCCAGAGGCCAATATATCGTCCCCAGTTTTGTTAAAACGTTTTAAAGGCATTCAAATAGCTATCAACAAATATATTTGGCTGAAAATAATTAAAACAATAATTTAAAATTGGTGTGTAAAAAATTTCATTAAAGATATATAATAAACATAAAATTTATAATTTATTAAGAAAATTATACTGTATTATATGTATATTTAAATGATTAAGAAAGCTTCTGAGAGATTTAGCAGAAAATGAAGATTCTCTGACAGTAAAATTATTTTACCTAGCCATAACTAATGGTATGAACTACGAATAGTTCATGCTCCCAACTCCCAACGTTAGCGTCAAAAAACACTAAGAGCTAATAAGAATAAGCCGTCCTTGTTTGTGTCAAAACACTCGGCTGCTTTAAGTTGTTAGATAATTTGATTTAAATCAGGTTATAAAGTCGTTTTATACAAAACAAGGGCAGCGTTAAATTTTATGGACTATTTAAGAGGAAACTGGAAAAGATTGATATGTCGTTGTTTGAATACCGTGTAGCCAAGAATGTCAAATATCGTTATAGCGGAGATTTTATATAGCCGACAGCTGACAAACAATACCTCATAAGTTAAATCTTTTTTTTCAGGATTATTAATATAGAGCGCTCAAAATGGAAGTTTCAATATTAAGACCAAAGGAAGTGGACTTGGACGGTATTCTGGAGAGTATTGGAAGGATTGGAAAATATCAAATAATACACTTTTTACTTGTCGTTGTTCCTGTCGTATTTGGATCAATACATGCGAATAATTTTATATTCACTGCTCAAGATACCGTATATAGGTAAATATATTTAATGTTACATATGACACTTACATATATTTATTTATATTTACATATATTTAAGCATAAATACAGATATTAAATTCGCTGCAAAAAATCGTTCTTTTGTTTTGCCAGGTGCAAAATACCACAATGTGAAGGAAGCGATTCAAATTTCGAACAGCCGTGGATAGAAGCTGCCATACCAACACAAAAGTGTTATAAGTATAAATTTATGAACACGAATGCAACAAATCGAGAAGAAAATAATTCGTGCCCGTCAAATTGGTTCAATAAATCAGATATCTCGTCTTGTGATGAATTTGTTTATAAACACAATGATTCATTCATCGAAGAGGTGAGTAAACTACCATTAAAATTACATGTATCTATTTTAATATTATTAAAGACTTAAGCATTTTGACCGTTTTTGATTGATGTCTAGTATAATTATTTAAGTGCTTGCTTAACATATTGACACCTTACTTTGAAACTGTTCTAACTGCTCTTGACCCTGTTTTGAGATATGAGCGTTTGTAGTTTGGATTGATCATATTAATTATTTTAAAAAATAAAGTTTACTTGCAATAATGAGAAAGTAAATATGTTTAAAACAACTTAAACCATTCTACTGAGAAATAATGATCTCAATGATCTAATGATGGAAATAATGATGCCAATCTTAGAACATTATCAAACAAATTTAGTAAAAAAAGTTTGCATGTAAACTCCAGAACTCTGATAACTTAACGTATCTGATACGACCGATGCACAACCTTTTTGGAAGAAGGGCCAGATAATCGATTCTCAGATAGTTCGAAGGCCACATGGGTAAAGTATCGATATTTTTAGTGTATATAAAATTGACAATTTTATTGTTTTATATTATTCTATCATTGTCCGTAAAAAGTTCTGAAGAAGAGAGGTGATTGATTGTTGTCATTGGGGGCCGCAGGAAATGCCATTGAGTGCCGCAGGTTGTGCACCACTGTGCTAGAATATGGTTAACACAAACTTTTCCGACCGAAAGATAATTTTTTTGTCAAAATGACAGTTAGAACCTTTTCAAAGTAAGGTAACGATATGTTTCTCTATGAATTCTATTTTTTTTACTTTATCGAAATCTTAGATACTTTTACTTTGTGGAAGTTCAATTTAATAAGAAATTCAAAATAACTTTGATTATTCCACGTTTTGTGCTACTTAATTTCTTTTCAGAGGCATCTTCGGACTTACTATCGCAAATTTTGCTTAAGTAATGAAGCAAGTTTGATTCTAATATTTTAAAATGATAAAATTACAAATTGGAGTTTGGGATTTTTCTTTTTTACGGGAAGCAAGGAGAAGGTTATAGAATTGAAATCTTGATTCATTACTTAAGTATTATATAGTATATAGTATAGTAAGTCCGGAGATGCCTCTGAAAGAGGCGAAACATGTGTCACAGTTAGTAGCACAATACGCGGAATAATCAAAGTTATTTTGAATTGTATATTGAAATCTTAGATTGTTGTAAGTAGCTCGTTTGTTTTACGCGTTCTTTTTCTAGATGGATATTCCATGTGAGTTTTGGAAACGAACCCTAATCGGGACATTGCATAGTGTGGGGACACTCATCGCTCTCCCCCTAGTCGGGTTCATATCGGACAGATATGGAAGACGGTTCTCTCTTGTTTTCACTGGAGTCGCGGAGGCCATATTTGGGATTGCAAGATCATTTTCCGTGAACTATGGCATGTTTGCAGCATTGGAATTTATTGAACCTCTACTTGGCTCAGGAATACATACATCAGCGTATATAATTGGTAAGAAATACCCCAAAATCCTGAAAAACAAACACAAAACACGAATTATTTTTTGTATTTTTGATCCGATGATATTTTTGTGTGTGAATGTAAATATTCTTTTTAAAAAAAAGTGAAATGATTGTTTCTCGATTATTGACGCATTTAATTTAGTTTGTTATATGTTTATAGATTAAAAACTTGGAAAATGTTGTGTTCAATGCAATATCTATCGGGTGCATCGTGCAGCGGTCAACGTCGTTGGCTTCCATGTCAGACCTCGGGGGTTCGAGTAACAGCATTTTTCTTTTCTTACATTCAAATTAAATTTCATCTAAATCGGTTATGTAGAATTTGAGATATCATGGCAACCATTTTGAAAAAAATCCGAGAAAAACGTGTTTAAAGTTTCCGGCAAAGTTAAAAACCGCCCAGATTGGTTAGTTTCTACGTCACTAAAGTAGCTTTATCTCTAAAAATAATTAGAATTTAAACAAAAATCTTGTAAGCACATATTTTCGATTATTTCAGAATACGCAATAAAAAAAACGGCCTTTTCAGAATCCTAGACTAGAATACTGCCTTAAGCAAACTTTGCGATAGTAAGTCCGAAGATGCCTTTGAAAGAGGCGTATCACACTCACTTAATAGCACAAAACGTTGAAAATTAAAAGTTATTTACAATTTTATATTTGTAAAAGTAGATCAAAAAATATGTATCAACATGTGCTCGTAGTAATTTTACACAATTTGTAATGATAAATAACTTTCAAACCCCGACAAAGGCATATTAAAAAAATGTTGAAACTCACCATTGTTTCTTTGCATGAATATTAAAATGAATTTAATTGTTATAAGCAATTGCCGATACGTATTATTTTATTCCACTCTCATTTTTTGCGTCAGCGGTTGACTGGCAACTTAAAATATTACATGTTTACTGTGAGCATTGCAAAACTGCACATATTGGTTTTCGCTTTTAAGCATCTCCCATGATTAAATTTGAATTTCCATTTTGAACATAGAATTTCGCCACAATAACTGATTTATTGACTCGTATCCGTTTTGAAGATTTATGATTATTTGAATTAATGAATGTGAGAAAAATAAAAAATTATAATAAAAAAAATAGAGATTACTAACAATCAGTCCTCGTATAGAGATGAGCGCAATTAGGAGCCCGTATGCTCCACTCGGAGAGAAAAGGTTGTTAAAAAAAATGGTTTACAGTTTCTATGTGTCGAATTACTGTTTTGATAAAATATCATGTTTTATTGGCTAATTACTACTGAAATGATCACGGTGACACAGGTTGTAAATATTTAAATATAAAAATTTTATTGTTTTTTTTACAGCATTAGAGTTGCTTCTCCCATCGACCAGAGTCTTCGGCGGAATGATAATATGCATCTTTTTTGGAATTGGCCAGGCGCTGTTGGGCTACATCGCATTTCTTTTCCCATACTGGAGAACAACCCTCCAAGTCATGTACATACCCGCACTACTAATGGGTGCATACTACTGGCTGATCCAGGAGAGCAACAGGTGGCTCTTGTCCAAACACAGGTACCAAGAGGTCTTGGACAATCTAAAAAAAATAGCAAAAGCAAACGGAAAAGACTTACCAGAAAAGCCAATGGAGAATCTGTACTACAACGTCAACAATGCGTCCAATTTGGCAAGACTTGATGAATATGAAGGCAGTTTGAAAGCAAATGAAAGATATCCATTGAAACAAGTCATGAAGTCCAAAATTCTCCTCTGCAGAATGCTCAAGTGCTCAATGTGGTGGATCACGTGCACGTTTTGCTTCTATGGAATGTCGATCAACTCTGTGACCCTCGCTGGTGACATGTACACTAATTTTGTGCTTGGTGCGCTCATCGAAATTCCTGGACATATTTTGGGGTATTTCGCGCTGTCTTATTTTGGCAGGCAGAAGAGTATTTTTACATCGTATTTTGTCGGCGGGTGTTGCCTTCTAATCTTCACATTAATCCCTGGAGGTGAGTGTTGCTAATACAAAAATATATTCGATATTTTTTTAGGCTTAATTAATTTATTTATTTTAATACCAACATTGTTGGATATTTTAGAAAATAAGAACGAAGGATTTTTTCTCGTTCACCAGGCATTCCTAGGAAAAATATTTTGAAATTCAGGTGCTTACCCAATGATCAATACCATCTTGGCTCACCGAGAAATTTTCAACTGATGCTTCCTTTGTGGTTTCGAGTTCACTCTATGTGTGATCAAACAAAATAAGATCAAATTAGAAACGTTGCAAATTATTTACGACGCGTCAGTTCAAGTTCATTTGAACACTTGAACTGCATGAAAATTCTAACACGAGTCAATTTTGACAAAACTCATGGAAAATTACAAAGTTAAAACGATTCATATTTGATATTGAAATTTAATTAAGTGTCCCCATTCGAAATCCTTAATTAAAGTATGCATGGATAAAATTTTCTATCATCACATTTGACATAAAAATTGAAAAATTTGAAGCAGATGCTGCATTATCGATATTTATAATTTTTATATCCTAAAAGTGTCGTAAAATATGATGAATTAAAACAAAATTCTGCATTAAATTAGTTTTTTGATTTTTTCTTTGTTTGGTAGAAAGCTACTTTTAAGATTCTTAAGCCATCAGATATGTTCTAGCTTGGAAGGAACAAGTCTCCTGTTTCTATCAGACTGCATACCTTAATTGGTGACTTTTTTTTCAGACATGGCGTGGTTATCTTTGACCATATTCCTGACGGGACGTCTTTGCGTGGCGCTATCCTTCGGCGCCGTCTACCTATATACTTCAGAATTGTTCCCAACTCCACTAAGACACTCACTGCTGGCCATGTGCTCCATGATTGGAAGAATCGGCTCCATATCTGCACCACAGACTCCATTACTGGTAAAACATTCACAGCTTAGATTATAAACTATTGGATCGAACACTAAAATTTGTTATTTGCGTCGGCCAATGTCAGCAGGTCGGTCTCAATTTGCAAGAGCTGTTCCGTTAACCAACTCGTTGGACAGAGAGATGAACAGTTTTTTTCTATTTTATCCAGTTCTACAAAACTATATTTTATATTACTTGCAACATCATATTAAACAAATTGATGGCGCATTAACGCTAGCTGTAATACCAAGTACATATTGGGTTTCTCGGACAAAAGATGCGACAGTGAAGTGCATAACTTTTTAATCTTTACTCGCGACTAGGAATCCAATTATTATCCACGACATTTCAATTACTCGAGTATCAAGAAGTAAATATTTTAAATACTCGAGTAGTTTCAAATTTACCTAAATATTTATTAAAAATTCAAATTTGTTTATATAAATAGATGATAAATAAATAAATAAGCTTATTAAATTTCATTAATTCATTTATTTCTATTTATAAAACATATATTACAAAAATAATAAAGAATTAAGCGTCTCAAATTTTAGTGTGAGTTTAGTTTTGATCAGGACGAGTAATACTCGAGTATCGAATACTTGAAAAATAGACGAGTATCGAGTATTCGATACTCGAATTGGAGTCTCTTCTCGCGACTTCCTATTTATTTATATTTTTCATAATTGTGGTCTATAATATTTTTTCCAGTTGAATATATCCAAACTGTTTTTACACTTTAAATGTGTATTATGGTGATGTCAGGTTTCATCTTTCTGTATCTTCCGGAATTCTAGTGTTTGTAATAACTCGAACCGGTCACCAGCAAGACTGCTTTTTTATGCACAACAAATATGTATGATATACAATTAGCACTGAGCCGCGGAAATGTAATAAATCGACTTCTGGGATAAATCTTATATATAAAACCGAAACGGCGTATGTATGTATGTGGGTCTGTAATTCCCTTTTGCATTGTTGGTCATTAAGTTGCCATAAAAACGAATATGAAACAAAATATGTTTGAATTCTTTATCGGCGAAGACATTTAGTCAAAATGTAATAAATTAGTCTTCTACTGAACTTTTCCCGGCTTTTATTATTAATAATAATGTTTATTATTTACGTGAAGGTATTATTTGACATTTCTTTGACAGCAAATTAGATTTTTTCCTTGAATTTGGACATTTTAATGGGCGAGAATGTGACATCAAATTAAATTAAGTTTGTGATTTTATTTTAACTCTATTTTGGAAATATAACATTTAAAATAACTTTGATTATTCCACGTATTGTGTAACTAACTGTGACACGTGTTTCGCCTCTTTCAGAGGCATCTTCAGACTTACTATCGCAAAGTTTGCTTAAGTAATGATAAATCTATTTTAGATGTTAGATTTTGTGATATAATTATGTCGAATGATATAACATTAAATAATTATTGGTCGCTTAGTCCGAGCGACGCCGGGTAGCAATACTAGTATTTACATAAATTAAAAAGAGACTTTTATATTAAGTGGCCTCATGGACTACTTGCCATCCAAATCTAATTAGTTACAATATCCTTCGGTTAAGTGTATTAATATGTTAAGCATTTGATTTCTATTATGTATTTAACTATCATCCAAAGCTTTATTGTCTTTGACACATTTTTTTGATCTTATCGACGCCTATTATTTTTGACGAGTGTGTGCTTCGTTATAGAAGTATTTCAATGACATTTTTATCCAATAATTTATTTTCTTGAACTATCGCATTGATTTGATCTTAACTGTAATTTTTTTATTATATTTTCAAATGTCAATCATCGTATTTCTTTAGTGATATTAACTAAAATCATTGTTGATGATATTTTGTTAATTGGCATAAGAAATCAACTTTAACAGTCTCTTTACTAAGATGTTTAGTTAATACTCATAGCTTCTAATGATTGAAATATCTTTATATATATAAGAAATACTGGGCTTAGTTGTAAGGTATTACTTCCTTATTCATTTACAGATATAGTAAAATTATAATTATAACCACTCTTTTTTTGAGATTTTGTTGAAATTTCGGGATAAATTCATTTTAGTACAATCAAACGCGTGCAAGTATTTATTCTGCTGCGTTTTTCAAGCTATACTGTTGATAATATTAGAATGTCAAAGCAGTAGAAAGAATGGCTTATTCACGTGTCACGTCGTGACAATGACACGCGCACACTCACTCGATGACGTTTGATATGCTCAGTTGAGAAATCTTGGTCATTCATTTGATTTGGATTATTCGGTCATTTACTGACGTTTTTCATGTTTTCAGGAAATCTTGAATAGGTTAAAGCCACTGCTATAAGTATATATAATTTATGTTAAAAATATGATTTAAATAAACCTTCTCTAAATGATTTGTAATTACAACACATCACCGGAGCAGACGTTTTTTGTTTATTACCGTAAGGAAAGGGTACATAATACATACATACATATATTGACTGTCTTTTTGTATTTTTCCAGGCGCTTTACTCGAAGAATCTCCCTTCGTATCTTTTCGCTGCCACTTGCCTCATCTCGGCAATCCTCGTGCTGACTACTCCGGAGACCATAAACATTCGACTGCCAGAGACAATTTACGAAGCAGAAAATATTCACAAGCTGAGAAATAAAAAAAGAAGCGTTGATGAGTTACAAAGATAAATTATATATTTTTTTAATATGAAGTGTCGAACTCTACAAATAACGTGGGATTGAAGTTTCAAAATGATATACGAAAGGTTGTACGATTGTTAATCTCTGTCAGCATTTCAATGTCAAGAGATCTACATACATAATTATGTTTTCAAATGTACGTATACCGTTGCTTTGCTTGATGCAGTAAACCAGTCCGGATTATTTTATTTTTAGTGTGACAAGCCTAAAACTTTATGATTTTTTTGTACTTTAATATATTATATCAATTCTTGTTTCTAGATCGATCGTGTCATTATGTAATATAATTCATTTTTCATTCATGTCCGCTCTCAATTTAAAGTATATTGACTTCTAATGAAGTTTATTTCAACAAAAGTTTTCTACTAATACTACTTATTACTCAGTTGTTGAACCTCTCGTTTTCGAAGAAAGTCATTATAAATAGGAAATGACTAGGATAAAACTAGTATTCGGCTAACTGCTCTCGCTACGTTTCCGTTTTAAGGATCGGGTGGGTGTGAAATCAATGACCCGACAAGAGCATATGAGCGTGTTCAATTAAGCCGATATTTAATTTATCAGTTACTTGATTATTCCAATTTGATTGCATTCAATTATAATCATTGCTTACCTCTTTTTCAAAGAACACACAATGTCGTCTAAGCTTTTGGTTTTGGATATATGGAGCTTTACTGAAAACTAAATATTGATGCTTTCTACTATCTTTTTTAATTTCGTTTATGAGGTATCTTGTCCGCTGGAAAACTCGTCTCGTTTGAAAACATTATACCCCTTTTTAAATGATCGAAAACAAGAGGAAATAATTACTCCAGTCAGTCGGACCTTCCGTTGGACCGGTCGTCTTACTGACTTCGTAGATACAAGAGCGTATCAGCATTTCCATAACTGGGGAGCATATTAAAAAAACCTTATATTTTTCAATATGCTTTCGTTTCACTATCTTTAAGCTCAAAGATCACATTCAATATTGATACATTTTTCTCTTCTTCTTCGGGGCCGAGTTGATAGCCCTGACATACTCAAGGCTTTTATCAGTGGTGTGGTGGGGCCAGGTCGATGACTTGGAACCTGAAAATGAGCCAGGACGCCGCTCTTGCACCTTTTTGACTTGTAGCTTAATTTTCAAGTACATACATGTGTATACACAATGAGTAAAGTCTTTTTCTTAAATAAAGGCGCGTTTTTTGGTGTTGATTTAAGTGTAAAAACTTGTGTTTTTTTTTAAACTTTGGAAGGATATAAAAAAAAACAAAGAAAAACACAGGAAAAATCAATAACCGATATGGTAACCTATTTATTTAACCATTACACCACTGGCTAAAATAGTATATATTTATATAAAATGATTATGTTGTTATACTTATTTATACAAAGAAAACAATGCCATCTACCACTTGCTCATCGAAAGTACACTGACAGTGCTGCTTTACGGTTGCGAGTCATGGAACGTTTCAGTCACAGTACTCTTTTTTCTAAGCATCCTTGTCGTTTACGCACCAAGAAGAAATGTATTATATAACAATTTCATAATGTATGTTATTATAATTATACTATATTTAAATTTGTAATTTTGGTATTTTTATAATCAAATACCTCAAACCAACAATAAAAATCGGTTGGTTTGAATTCCTACTCATCCAAAAATTCAATAAATTATGGGTTTTTAATTGTCAGCACATATATTTTATTAATATATTTTTATATGTATTCTATATCCCAATATCCTATCCATATATACCAACAACGGTAAACGTCGTTGGCTTCCGTGACGGACCCGCCGGATTCGAGTCCCGTTACTAGCAGATTTTTTCAATCGATCTCTGTTCAAAGGCCATGGGTCTTTGTGTTGTTAAAAATCCCTTCCCTTCCTTCCTATCTAAAAAAGCGGCGCGTAGCGAGAGTGATTAGCAAACCACTAGTCCTGTCCACAACCTCGTATCTTTTCAATCCCCAATCTCTTCAAAAAAAGAGAGGGGTTGAGCAATTGAGGAACAATCAGTTCTCGTAGAAAAAACATGTTAAGAAAACTCCGTGGAGCGGACATGCTAAAAAAATTGATAAATATCCACATTGTTAGTGTGAAATTCATAATGTATTTAGTTTCAAAAATTGTTCATAGAGGTCAATGTGGACATCATACCAAAATATTATTATTTAAAAATACAAAAATATATGACAGTATTAAATACCGTAAATGCACGAGAAAGAGAAAATTTTGAATAACTTTATTGAATCAATTAGTAATATTTATTTATATTAAAATATAATTCAACTATTCGAATGTGCTCGAAATAATTATGATAAATTAATCACCGCATGAAATACATCCGACATTTTTACCGAATAATATTTTTGATGCCATTCGATACTGAATCTGTTTTTTAATGTGCATTTATAAAATGGCGGGTGTCTGCTTCAATCGACGTTTTTGTGGTTAAATTGTAACACCAATTTCATTGTACTTCATTCACAAATTTAAAAAATACCAACGTTTTTATCTCGACTTATTCTTTGACACTATCGCAGTGTTACAACTGCAATAAAATCGAACGACGATTAGTTAGCGAACGCTGCAGCTCGACGGTAAATCATTTTTGTCTGCGGCATACCTACTTGTAGCGAGAGTTTAAAGGGTCATGCAATGGAGAAAAATGTTTTTTTGATATTTTTATATTGATTGATTATCCCAGTCGATGATTTTGTTATCTTGTTAATTCAATTAAAAGAATTGTAATAAATGACCTGTAAGTTTGACCTTTTAACTTGTTTAAGGGAATCGTGCAACTCAATTGTGACTTGCCAATTGAATGAAATAATGCCGCCGCCATTATTTATTTTTTAGCAAATTGTTTTCAACGAAGCATAATGTGGTATCCTTTCGATAATCAGTGATTAACTATAGCTATACGCCATATAGGTAGAATTACTGTAATTTTGAAGCTCTAAATCGGCACAGGAATGATTGGTTAAGATACACCAATATTTATGAGAGATATTTAAGTTAGTATGTGTGACGGACGGAGACTCCAGCATGCGGCTTCGGTCATCCGACCAAATGTGTTTCATTATCAATAATATACGCTCCAAAGTTGCGAACATTTCTTGCAGACATACAATATATGGAATCATTTTAGCCAGATTATTTGCATCGATACTATAATATGATCCATTTGTCCAAAGAACTCAATTTGGTTGAACTGTACTCTTCATGTTTTGGCGTAAAACAATTGTTTGCTAGTGCTAACTCGTAGCGGCACCAAATTTAGGTTCAAATAATTTTGAGGTAATTTTGGAAGTACAGTTCAATGTTCTGAAACGCCATCCAAAACAACAACCGGGACAAAATACCAAAACCACTAGGACACCCGGACCAATCAAATCGCAGTTCCACTTATACACACAAAAAAAGAAGATGATATAAGATATTTTTAAGCTTGTTCAATGGGATTAATTATTAACTCCAAGTCAAGAAAAAATAGTGATATAATGTAGCAATGGCAGAACAAAAAAATCTAAAATAAATAAATGTTTAGATAGCTGTCAATTATTTCAAAACAAATAAACATCGATTACCCGATTCAAATGTGTTCTATTCGGTCCGCAATTTTCAATACCAAATAATGTTTTATTACAAATGATATCTGCTCGTATATGAAACGAAATCAGATTGTTTTTTTAATCGAACGACTTTAATATTCATCTCAATTCCATGTGTCATATTTGAATCATTTCGCATGATCACAAATTTCTCAATAAAAATGACCAAGCTTTGGGAATATCTCTTGGTTATTCCAAATAATTGATTAGTGGATTAAAAAACCATATGGAAGTGAAAGTTGCCGATTTAAGAGCAGTCACATGATTAAGATTTTAAATACTTTATGTTCCGTTGCCAATTCACTTTACTAGTACAAAAAACCGATATTTTGAAAGGTAAAGATATTAATCTATTGGATCTTAGAGGTCCTTCTATGATAATATTTAAACAAGGCAATTCATTCAAGCCTTACAATGATTAACCTTACAACACCCAAATATGTCAATAAAGTAAATAACATAGAATTTATCAGTAACAATATGTTAAGTAATCACGAATAATAGGTCAAAATACATAAACCTATCGAATTTCGCGAAAAATCTATGCAAAGGTTAGGTTTGTTACAACACCATACATTGTTGAAAAATATATTTGCACTTTTTAGAGATTAAATTCAACACCTGTCAATTCAATATATAAAAATCTTATTGAAAATGCAAATCAAAAATCAAGTACCTGATATGCACTGTCCCAGCTTGCGCGTCTCGAACTAACGAACGTATATGAGAAATATTATAATAAAATTCAGCAGCCATGATTTTTCCTCAAGGTATGTCCCCTTATTCCAGCGATATATTCGATAATCGGTGCTTTTTTTAAATTGAAACTTATCCAGAGATAGCAACGCTTCAAAAAATGAATAAATATTGAATGAAAATGTATATTAACTGTTATAATTATGATAGCATTAATTATAGATTAAGAGGTGATATTCCGTATGTTAATCGACTACTTCCGGACACATTCAGCACTGAATTTAAATTTATCTAATGAGAATTAAATACGGGTGGTTCACAAACTGTGAGCCGGACTTTTAATATAAAACCAAAGTTGATAACTTTTGTTTTCGAGTTGTGTTTCTCGTCTCCGAGAAGCATTTTCTGACGAACTGGTATCATAAGCTTTTACTACTTATACTGTAATTTACTAATTATACCGTAATTTTAAATGAGTAATTACCGCTTTTTGCTGGATATGTTGAAGGTAAAGATATATGCTTGAATAAAACTAATTAAAATATTTAATTAATTGCGCTTGGAGGGAAATGTACCAGGCAACCACTGGCACATTACAGATTTATAATTATCAAATGATTAAAAATGCTTTCGAATCTTGTTGATCTTCTCAATATGTGTGTTTTTATGCCACTGTCTGTTGAATGTTTGTTATTTTATGTGCTGTCTTTATTATATATATCAAATGCATGGCGCATTGGCGTCAGCTGTTATGACACGTATTGTATTATTCCCCATTAAACATTTAAATAATGACAACTAATTATTTGGTCAGTAAATACGAAATAAATGGACAGTAAAATATAATAAATGGTCAGTTTTTTTTAAATCAGAATTAATTCTGGTCAGTATTTTTTGTTAAGGAATCAGTTAATATCTTTAAACGGTCCGTAGTTAGTAATTTTATATGAGGCTAGTAATGTATTTAATTTAAATAATAACCGCTTTACATACATTAGTAACAATTTTTCATAAACAACTGACAGTTTCATTTTATAACTGACATCATTCAAACTGATACAGCGGAGACTGATCGCGTATAATATTTCCTGACCATTTTGACATATAACTGGTCGTTAATTTAATTTACTTACCAAAACGAATTAAACACTGATCCATTAACAATATCAGGTCAGGTCCTACGTTCAACGTTTTAAATATTCCACAAAAAAAAAATGTTATAGCCGCGTTTTTCAAGATTATCATTTTAGTTGTTTAAATTGTCGGCAGATTTTTTCGACTCGATGATATAAACAAGATGAGACTTTTACAAAATGTTATCCACATTAAAAATACTAATAAAATTTTATCTTCGTTTATCGAGACATTCGCAATAATGATTCTGAATCGTTTGTATAGTTTTTTTTAACTTTCGGAAGCAGTCTAATGATTCAGTATTATTAATCTCTCTAAACATTGCATAAGACGAACATTAGTTTTATAGTGTATCGACAGTCCTTGTGGTTATGATAATAATCTAAATTTATTATTTTTAATATTCGATTTGAAATTTTCGCAACAGCTTCGAAGATGAATTGATGCGAAACGTGTTATTTTATTGATATTGCAACACTGGCGCGCTAAAATGTTTTTAATTGGATGAAATACAATATACCAATTAATTTATATTTTATCACGTAGATAAATAATACAGTAAGGATGGAATTTGTACATGTGACATATATACATATATATATGTATATATATTTAGAAAATACTAATTCTGTTAATTATGAGGTAATATGAATAGTTAAAACTGTATAAATAATTAATTAAAACACTACTACTTGCTTAAATTAAAGACATATACTAGGTATAGGCTAAAATTCTCGCTGTATTAAAAAAATCAATTTTAAATTCATGATACTTTCGATGGGTTCGGTGGTAACTTTGCGTTAGTAAATCTGAAGATGCCTCTGAAGGGGACGAAGCACGTGACACGAATGACACAATGCGTGGAATAATCGTAGTTATTTTAATTTAATTGTAAATAATGTAATTGAAAAATATACATTTTTTTTTAATGAAACATTATTTAAATGCTAAAATGTTGTCTAATTAATTATCATTGATGGAACTAATTGCGTAATCATAGCTCTAAAATCGATTTAAAAAAGTTTGGATTTATCTTTTGAATTGTTTCGAACTTTATTTCGAGTACAAGTAGATTGCCCTACCACATCCCGTTAAGTGTATGCAGCCGTTGTTCACGGCGCCTTACATGACGCTTTTTGATCGATTTCTCGATTTATTCGAAGCGAATTTATTCATCACTTACTTGGCCCGAAGCGGAGTGGCACGGGAGTGTTCTTTTAATATTATAGTTTGATAGAAGTGTACACTATTTACGGTTATAAATGCAGAGGTGTTGTAAGTTCTCGAGCCGCACAAAAATACACAGCAGGCCGGAAAGAAATATTTCCGATAGGTACGCTCGACCAATGTTTCCTAATCTTTTTACATCCACGGACCATCAACATTAGAATAAGATAATAAATATTCATGTAATGATTTTTTATTCAAAGCAATTAATTTTGCAGAATACTAAAGCAGTCATAACGATATTTAAGTGTAAAAACAGATAGTAAGAAAATTTTTGAAACCCACCCAAAAATCTTCGCGGACCACCGGTTAAGAACCCTCGAAAGTTCGCACTTAGCTTTAGTAATGAAAAAAACACACACACACTCACACTATTCGATACGTCACTGCATATTGACATTATGAAATCCGATGTGAAACAAAAGACGTGTGCGTTATTATAATTATCCTTTACGAAACGTGAGTCGATCCGTGCGTACATTTTTCGCTTAAAGAATTATTTATTACGATATCTTTTTGTTTAAAAGTCGCGGCTGGAACCTACCAATCCGGCACTGTACATTATAAATTAAACGCTTGATTCTCATGATTTTCATGTCTTATTTTTAAAGAAGTGTTTATTATTAATTTAACACTCTGTGATTGTCTGATTTTTTACCATGCCATCATAAATTAAACCAACTACCTATCTCGTTTCCTTATTAAACTGTTACAGTATTAATTTTCATAATAATTAAAATTTATATTCTATTATATAATAAGGCATTCTTGCTTTCATAACAAACTCTCTCAGATTAACTGACTGGCAATCATACCAGATTTAACAAATATATATATTATTTTTCCTTCCAGGTACTCCTCAATAGATTTGATACATTGATTAATATCACAGGATTTTCGTATTTATTTATTAGCATGGTAAAACGAAATGCCGAGAAATATAATAAATTAAGGTACACACGAAAAAATATAATTATTCGTATTTGAAAGAAGCATAATTAATATACATATATATTTTTTTAACCATGTCCGCTCCCATCTTGGAGCATATGGACTTCTCACTGAGTTTATCTCAACATTTATTTTACTACGAGAACTGCCTGTCACTCAGTTGCTCAACCTCTCTTTTTCGAAGAGAGTAGGGATGGAAAGGATACGAGGACTGGGACAGGACTAGTGATTAGCTAATCACTGTCACTATGCGTCGCTCTTTGGAATCGGAAAGGCGGGCAGGGATATTCAACAAAACAAACACCCATGCCTTTGAACAGATTTATCGACTGAAAAAATCCGCTTGTACCGGGAATCGAACCCAGGCGGTCCGGCACGCAAGCCAACAACGTTGCGCCACGGAACGGACTTATTAATAAAAAATATTTTTCCAACCAAGTTGTACAATGCCGAGGAGGATTAGACATAAAAATTACACGTTAGGTATACGATGTCGTTTGCGACCTACTGCCTTCTTCCTTAGAATAGTGTAGTCGACTTGATTTTTTAAAAAAAAAATCGTTTAGCAGTGTAAATATTTGGATAGTAAAATTTTAATTGTTTGAATTATGTACTTTTCCATGAGCTTTGTCGCTAACGACCTGGGTTTCGCCTTTTGGCATCTTCAGGCATTTCAAGTGTACAGATGTACTTGAACTGACAATAAACCCTATCCCTAATCTTTTTTAAAAAAACGTTTTGGGTAATTACTTGTGATAAGATTGTGCAATGTTTCCATAATGCGGTATGCTGGATGGCTTTTGTACGTCATTATTTATATACATATTTCACAAATAAACGAAGCAGATTCCTCAACCTGCATCCATAATATCCGATCTTTTTTCGTCTTTTCATCAAAGCATCAATTGGAGATTCAATAAAATTTAACTAGCTTGAATGCAATTATCGAACAGGATCGATCCTATGACATTGTCAACGATAAATGTGATTTTAATGAACAAATAAACAACAGCTATTCAAAATAAGCCTGATTATTTTTCTGACATAAATATATATTAAATGTACTTTTATTTTTATTACGGTAGCCTTTATTGAACATTTTAACATTCTACATCAATATTCTGAACGAAAATTATAAAATCGATTAAAAAAACGTGATTTTTATTATATTACTAGCTGTACCCTGCGCGCGTTGTTACGCCAGCAACTAAAATAAATTTGAAGGAAAGACATTACACAAATATTCAATTCAATTTGCATGTATTCAATACTCGAGAAATTTGTAAAAAATCGATATCATTTTTTGGGGGAAAAGGGGGTTGTTTGGCAGGGTAGGGTTTGGGGGGCGTATGGGGGGGTATGCCAAAAACCTTCGAAGGAGAGAAATTGAAAAATTCGTAACGCTTAAAAAAAAAATTGGAGGGTGGAGGTTGGGGGGTGGTTAAGGGGAGGGGTTGGTAGGCCAGAAACCATTGCGGGAGTGTACTCAATAAATTTGTAAAGTTTCACATCAATCGGTCGAGCGGTTTAGTAGTCCATAGCGGACATACACACAGACATTCATTTATATAGTCTTTCAACAAATCACTGAAAGCAATCAAATCACTTTGGTCTATTTTTCAATTCATTTAAGTAGTACATTATTTGCGTACGTGAAGTTTTCTTTCTGTGATTTTTATATTTTTAAATCAATTGTCAATTTTTGGTATTGCGGTGAGAAAAATAACAATGTATTTTAATTATACCATTGTTATTTTCTCACCGTATTATAATGGAGTTCAACCAAGTAAATGCCAACTCAATCAATAAGTTAATTTTTAGTGTTATTCACTATATTCATATTAGTAAAACCATTTTTTTACAATACGAAAAAACCTACGTTGTAACGATTAGATATCATCTCTACTTTTTCAGGCTCTATTCTTATTCATTACATCTCGGAAAAGAGAAAGAGTTTCATCGCCCGAATAATCGGTTAAAAACTAACTCAATTGAGATGGTATGACTTTAAAATCGACATATCTTGAAACTGATTAAATATAATAAAAACATTGCAGCGCAAAAATATTGGATTATTATTTCACACTGGAGTATGTATGTTTTTAAGCGGTTTTCAAGTTTAATTTTTTAGAAATTACCATTGGATGCAGTTGCATTAACATTAAAGTATAAAGTGAATCATAAATATGTACGTTAGGATTACAATTAATTAATACTATGTGATCGATCGAAGTCAATCCATAAATAGCTGAAATGACATTGCCATGCCGTGGCAGAAAAAGCAGACAGTAATTTCAAACTGTAACTAGTTAAAGGACTGGTCCAGGGATTTTAATATTTTTTTAATGGTTTTAATTTTCATATAATAAACATAAGCCATGTTAATGTGTCATTAAAAATTGTTGAGGAATATTTTATGTCACT
Organism: Himalopsyche kuldschensis; assembly: GCA_028554975.1. NCBI lineage: Eukaryota > Metazoa > Arthropoda > Insecta > Trichoptera > Rhyacophilidae > Himalopsyche > Himalopsyche kuldschensis. The sequence goes on along the minus strand of JAHFWI010000010.1, from coordinate 17,061,074 downwards.
ATCTTTTTAAGACTATTATATTTCGGTTGTATATCCTTTACTGAAGTGCGAAAATATTCGATTGAAATACGTACCGAACGAGAGTGTCGGTCTCGTTTGAATGCGATCTAATAACTAATTGAAATTAAAATATGTCTGGCTATAAACATTTTTTGACAATTTCATATTATTAAAATAAGGACACATTATTTTTCACTAGCCTTCTTTTTACTTACATCGAAAAATGGTTAACTCGATAAGCTTATGTCCTTTTATTTAAATACTCAAAGGAGAAAGCATTGTTCAGGCTTAATTTAAATGGTGATTTGAATAATCAAATATTCGTCTAGAGTCTACAGAAAAAATCCCACATATTGGTTGATCCGCTTACTAAAAATCGATCAAAACTCAAATGATTAAGCTGTAGTTAAAATTAATATGAACAATCGAGCAGTAAAAGGAATAAGAAAACCTGTTTTTGTGAGAGCCATATAAATCTACGGGTCTATTTTTGGTAATTTCCGTATTGAAATCGCCTACGCGTTCACAAAACAAATAATTAAAATTTTCTATACATTACAAGCTTATACAATAATTTTCTAAGCCTACTATAGATATACAAACTATAAAACTCTCAAAATACACAGTGTTATTTTATGTGGCAAAAAATAACAAAGTATTTAGTTGCACGAGAATTATATCATATAAATTAATTGAAAGCTCTTTTGGCATTGTACATAATTATATTCTTATGTTCGTGTAACGTAAAACATTTACTCAGTCTTCGAAGTAAATTACAAACCAATTAATAAAGTATTATCTGAAATGTTGTGTTTGATTTATATTCCGGATAATTTTTTTACTAACATGAGTCTGCTATCGCGTAAGAAAACATTCAACCACTGCATAACATCCGTAGGTCGACGCAAGAGTGGGAGAAATAAAATGATAAAGAAAAGTGTTTTTCCTGTATCTTTTAATTCTTGAGAATGAAGAGTTGAAAATATAAAACATATGTAACTGGGAATGTAGATATTTTCCTGATGTTGCTGATGCGTTTTATAAGTAATTAGTATTTGAAATATAAACTGAATGTGGCCCTGTAAAATAGTTTCGACGGAGTGTTGAAATAATATAATTATCAGTTTTGAACTATTTCTCAGTTGAACTTAACTAACATTTTTCTTTAAACATGCCATGTATTTCAGGGGCATTACTTCTGAAATCATGTAATTCTTCAAACGATGGCGTTAACTATGATATAAAAATGTAAAATGGTATATTTAGACAACATTTTCTCATGACTTTGTTATTTTTATAGAAATACGGAAACAATAAACATGTGGAGGTATTAATCTTTCTTTCTTTACTCTCTGCGAAATAGAAAAGGTTGTTCGAATACGTTACAAAAACCTATCGTATATTGATTGAGCTGGCATTTACTTGGTAGAACTCCATACACGGTGAAAAAATAACAGTGTATTTTAATTCAACAGAAATTATTTAATATATTTGTTGATAGCTATTCGGCTTACTCCATCATTAAAACTATGTTTTAAACCTACATTTACTCATCTTTATATACAGTTGTAGACAGGGTACACAATACATCTTCTTCTCTCTTCACACCACCCTAGTTTTATATGGTCATAATAAGTTATTAAATTATAAGGTAAAAAATTATAAATATTAAGTTACTCTACCTATCGTATAATATCTTTTGTTGAGATAAGCTTATTTCATATTTGTTTTAATATAAACCGAAAAGTAATGGGGAAAATAATATATTTAATTATTACACTCAAATATTCCGAATCGAATAACCAAAAAGAATGCATCTCAAAACTAAATGTAATATTAAAGGAAGTGTTGGCTCTGAGATATTAAGTTTATCGACCGCAAACTGTGACGACACGCAAGTCCGATGTTGACTATGTGTTACATTATTATTCAAGAGATGAATCAGCGATTAGATAAAGGGACTCATGTCTTGCCCATAGATGGCTCTACGGAGAATTACCGGCACAGCTGCTGCCCACTCTTGACTGCATGCCAAATTATCGAATCATGGGTCATTTCTATTTTTTTTGCATATTGATGATTGAAATGAGCCTATCCCAAAAGATGCTATTACTAATTGTTCTGCTCACTTATACGGAACCTGTTAGTAAAAGTAAACTCTTCAAGCTTATAATGATAGTTTTTTTACCAGAGGTTATTTCAACATATATTTTTCTACGAGAAATGCTTGTTACTCAGTTGCTCAACCTCTCTTTATTTTAAGAGAGTATGGATTTAAAAGATACGAGGACTTGAACAGGACTTGTTGGTAAGCTAATCGCTTTCGCTATGCGTCGCATTTTGGGATCGGATAGGTGGGACGGGATTTTCAACAGCACAAACACCCATGCCTTCGAATAGTATCGATTTTCGACTGAAAAAATCTGTTCGTACCTGGAATCGAACCCCGGTGTTCCAGCACGCAATTCAATAACGTTGACACTGCGCCACGGACCGGACACATTCGTGGTACATATTTCACATTAAATTTATTGGAGCAGGACCGGTTTAGCTCATTTCGAGCATTATCAACTGATGATGATAGCATTCGCTATGCTTGCATTAGCAACTGATGATGACCAGTTGATAATGTTCGCCATGAGCTCAACCAATCCTGATCCAATAAATTTAATGTGGAATAAGAACTGCAAATATGTTATTATTTTTATTATAAAACCATTACACCAAGTATTAACAGTGAACACCTTAAGAGTGGTCCATAAATATATTGAAAAATCGTCCGCGCCGAAGTTCAAGTCTGTGAGCATCTCAACTGAAGACAACACAGTTAAATTCTTGAGTACCTGCAAAAAAGTAAACTCTTCAATCTTACTACACAGAGGGTCAACATCGTTGGATTACTTTGCGGAGCTCACGGGTTCTCAATTTTTCTGTCCTTGAAATGCCTTCCGACACCAACTAGATCCTAAAAACGAAACGTAGCGAAATTGATCAGCTATCCACTAGTCCTGCCTTGGCTCTATCCTTTTCTGTCCTTAATTTATTAAATAATAGCTTATTTAATTGACTAACAAGCAGTTCTTGTAAAAAAAAAAGTTGATTGCTAGCATATAAAAAAACATTTTAAATTTAAACACCGCTTGCAGTAAAATTTATACTATTCCAAATTAATGCTATTAGATCAGGGCCGGTTATGCTCATGGCGAGCATTATCAACTGATGATTCAGTTTATGATTATTTAATGATTATTTTTACTATGATGCCATTCCACCAAATATTGAACACCTTAAAAGTGACTGCTTGCAGTATTCGTAAGGGGTTTTCCCTATTGTCGTCCAGATAAAAAATTCAGTTAGAAGAACAGCAAAAAAAAGATCCCATGGCAAATACAACTAACCAGTATTTTATTTTTTATTGTAGACGATTCGAAACGAATTCCGAAAAAGATTTATTATCATACACGCTTTAGTATTGTGACGGGATGGAGGTTTTTTTATAATGCTCTTCGTCAAAAATTGACAGAGCAACATTGAATTCGTGTATAAACCTGTCATATGACCGCTTCCGTGATATTCAAAACACTTTTTTAATAACAAACTAGGTTCGTCGTTTTAACGACTCGTCGAGAATAAATATTAATCGGAATCATGCTAAATATCCAAATGCTAATTAACGTCACGAAATTAATAGACTAGATTATTTATTGTAATATATATATTTTTACATATTTAATTTATATCCTTTTCGGTAATATATCTTCATTTATGATGGCTGTGTCCTTCGGCTATTAGAAACGTGCTAATGCTACTAATGGTCGTTATAATTTTATAATTTGGTTAAATTATCTGATTATTTTGCGGTAGATAAATGTATGTTTTATATTAAATGTTATGTCGTCATACTCGATGTGCTATTTATTGGTCAAACGTGGTAAAAGTAGATAATTGTTCATATATCATAATAAATTGATAGTAGATAAAAAAGAAGCCGTCACATTATTTAGTGGCAATCATTTAAATTCATATGGAATAAATTTCATTAATGTCAAAAAAAGATTATTAAAATTTTGCTTTGTAATAATCTTTAACCTTTTTTCGCTATTAAATCACTAGTATATTTATAAACTATGCTAAAAATTGGGATTACTTAAAACTAAGTGTTATCCGGTTCCTTGGGATGAAAGAAACGTATCTCGATTTTTGACGGTCCAAGTTATGGATCACACTATGTTTATACAAAATAATATGTTACGTTAAGCGTCAAAGAGACATATATGTATGTACATAGATAGGAGGAATGGATGCGAAGATATTTCAATACGTATCAAAATCACTTAAGAATAAATTACTATTATAACAACGTTTACAGTGAAACTGTATACCCCGTGAAAATATATTCTTCTCCAAACTGTCATTCAAATTAAATTGACCGCCCTATCTTCAGCTCTATGTTTGTCTGTGTTTGTCTTTGGTTCTCTTTTTATGAAAGGGACTATATAGAATAGAATAGGGATTATATTGTATATATACATCAGAAAGCCAAAGCATCGCCTTTAAAGATATATAATATCTGAAGATATGTTAAATATGGGTAAAATTTATTATTTGTAAAACCTGTTCTTTGTCTATCCTGAAAAGAGGAGAAAAATAAATTAGGTGTCTCACTCTCTCTCTAAAAGGTTGAATTATGAACGATATTCTGATATTTTGGCAGTTTTTTTTACTGCAGTTTTGATAATTATGCATGATCGAAGTTTAAATTTAATTGATTATCTCGTTTTGTTAATCTGACGAAATTTGTGGAAAATATTTCCAATTTTTATTTAGTTTTATGATGACATCACGTCCAACAAGCTTTGAATATGACAGAGCTTTTTCTGTATCCGCATTCATTTGCGCGACCATCCGCTTTAATGACTTTTTTTTATGATCAAGAACACAAATCATATATTCATTAAAGTATATAAAGGTATTAATTTATTCGTCCAGTATCCCAACCAATTCCCCGGTCCGTGGCGCAGTGGTCATAGTCGTTGGCTTTCGAGATGAACCGCCTTGGTTTGATTCGAGCAACTGAGTGACAAGCAGATCTGTTTGAAAAAAAATATGATGAGATAAACTTCTTAAGGAGTCCATATGCTCCAAGTTGGGAGTGAACATGGTAAAAAAAATAGCAATTGGCCTAAATAATTGTTATTTTTAATAGTATTGAATACCGGTATACAATACTGAGTGCTAAAATACCAATATTTATTTATTCGCCCATTACTGCAAACCCTAATGGTATGTATAAAGTCGATCCACTGTCTGTCATCGGCTTGCATGTCTGGTGATATTGACAATTAATACAGTTTTTTTTAAAAAAACCAATGATATTCCCATGACCACAATATAAAACAAGACATGTACAACTATATGAGACATCGTTGGCAAAACACCAACCTGCAGAAACCTTTTGTTCTCGTAACTGGGTCATTGTTGACAATGCGTAATTTCAAGCTGCAATAATTTAAATTCATTTAGTAGGTACTTAACGATAATTAAACTTTTTACCGTCCGGCATATTTTAACATTAAAATTAATTTATAAAACAGATCGTTACTTTTTTTGCTTTTAAAGTACCATACTCAGATACAGATTTCAAATTCTAACCAAAATTTTTGTTATTATCGTGTGGGCATAGAATACATACACACGTATACTGCCGTTCCAATGAAGAAGGTAGTAACTCGAAAAAAATTTGAAAATTAGCTATGAATGCCATTTGTTAAATATTTTAAAGGCTACATATATATGGCGCTCGCTTTTATGGCAGTATAATAACTAAAATACTCACTTATGACAGTAAGTTTAGCCTTACTAGCTTCATCAGTTGACAATGCTCGCCATGAGCGTAACCGGTCCTGATCAAATGAAATTTATATGGAATAAGGACAAAAAATGTTTTATTATTTTTATAACTAAAATACTCTTTTAAAAAAATGGCATCTGCTAAAAGAATAACAATTTGCTAGAAAAAAAAACAGAAACTCTAATTGTGTTAGCAAAGAGGCAGCCAATGAAACTACTTACTGCTTTCTTTACAAAGAAATTTGTCCGTTTTCGCATTAACAGCTCTTTATAAATCCTAAATACTAAAACTTCAAAAATCACATTTTATAATGTAATTAGCAGTGTGTTGTTCACATAGTGTACGTGCATAATCCAGTGTTTCAACTGTTTATTACAATGTGACTTTGATACGTGCGCCATTGTACATCTTATGTTCCCATATTAAGTCCTAGTTTTTTTGTGCGATTTTTCGCGGAACGCATCTACCGCGCAAAATAAGGTTTGGGTGTTATCTTATATATAAAATCGAAACGGCGTATGTATGTATGTGGGTCTGTAATTCCCTTTTGCATTGTTGTTGCAAGTTCAAACAAACGAATTGATTTCGCTCGCGTAAGTTTCGACGGTAAATTTGTTTCGTTATCAATGTGTGTGTAGAGACTCCAATTACTCGAGTATCGAGTAGTACATTTTACAAAATACTCGAGTTCTCGAGTAGTTTCATATGAACCAAAATATCTTATATATAAAACCGAAACGGCGTATGTATGTCTGTGGGTCTGTAATTCCCTTTTGCATTGTTGATCATTAAGTTGCCAGTTGTTTCAACTTGGCCCGTCTGAATTTACGCGCCGAGGTGAACATAACCGCAAACTGGTCCGAGCGAAGCCGGGTTCGAATACTAGTATAAAAATAAATCATAGACAGCCACAGGGGTTCCATGACAAATCAGAACATGACAATTCAGAACATGACGTTTCAGAACATGACAAATCAGAATATGACAATTCAGAACATGACAAATCAGAACACGACTTTTCAGAACATGACATTTCAGAACATGACATTTCAGAACAAGACTTTTCAGAACATGACATTTCAGAACATGACATTTCAGAACAAGACTTTTCAGAATATGACATTTCAGAACATGACATTTCAGAGCAAGACATTTCAGAACAATCGGCCTATCTACGGACACCGTCCGAGCGCGCTCGCTTTATAATATTGGGTTTTCACATACATATTTGTCTATAAACAATTTACCAATTATGAATAGGGCTGCCACAACAAGAAAATAACTGTAATTATGAGATCGCCGAAATTAAAATAAATGTACACTAACTATTGTAGTTAGTTCGCGTGCATTTTAAAATTCATTCGTTGGGCTGGCACAAATATGTATATATATATATATATGTATGTGGGATCTGGCGGTGGAGTCGGGCAAAATAACGAAGGTTTTAGTTTTATAATAGGTCTTTATTTACTAACAGTCTTAACACCGGCTTATTCTAGCGGAAAAAATATCATAACAAAAAAATCTTAAGATTAAAATTTACATTTATATAATATTTTTACATGCTTCTCAAATGTCGTATCGAGATCGACTTGCACAGAATTTTTATACACATAATAATAACATTAAAAATTATTAATTATGTTGTTATTATTAATTAATAATGTTTATTGTCGATCTCGATATGTTTATATTTTACTAAAAAAGTTAAATTGTTTATAGACAAATATGTATGTGAAAACCCAATATTATAAAGCGAGCGCGCTCGGACGGTGTCCGTAGATAGGCCGATTGTTCTGAAATGTCTTGTTCTGAAATGTCATGTTCTGAAATGTCATATTCTGAAAAGTCTTGTTCTGAAATGTCATGTTCTGAAATGTCATGTTCTGAAAAGTCTTGTTCTGAATTGTCATATTCTGATTTGTCATGTTCTGAAACGTCATGTTCTGAATTGTCATGTTCTGATTTGTCCGGTTACCGCCACAGGGATAATATTATGTTTATAATATGATATCAGTTATTGCTTAACCACTCGCGGATGTTACCATTCCTCTGGGTATATTTTCTCATGGCTCTATCGCGTATAAACTTAACACTTTATTAGAGTTTTTTCTATTGTAAAAAAATGACATTACAACTGTCAGCTTAAAATGTATTGCCAAGAGAGGGGGAAATATTTATTCTCCAGCGAATTGTTTTTAGATTTTCTAATTTTATCTAAATATGTATGTATGTAAATATTTTTTCCTGTTTGTTTTTACATTTTCAGATTCATTTTTTTTTTGCTCTGTGTAATGTCTTCATTATATTTGCAAATGCTCATATAATTGCTCACTGGCGACGGGTGTATTGTTGTTTTTTTTTTATTATTATTTTACATTACATAAATAAAATACATTTTTTTTACTGATTCCAGAATGTTTATCATCGTAAGCATTATCAACAGACAATGCTCGCAATGGGAAAAACCTTCCCTGATATATTTAAAAAAAAATGCTTATATTTTGATAATATAACACATTTTTATAGATCAAATATATCATAACTAAATTAAATTCAATTTGGATATAAAGTTTTTTTTTATTATTCATAGCAAGCTCAGACAGTAATAATATGGCTGTGCTGTCTCATATAAATACGTATTGAATATAAATAAAAATATATTGCTTCTTCTAGATTTTGAAAGTTGAAGACCATTTACAAAAAGACAATATGTGCTATTTCAACCTTGGTATGTCATTTACCAATATACAAGAAACAAAAGCAACTACACACATCGAATCAATTATAATTTTTATGACCAACGTTCAAAAACCTATGATATTAAACTTTGTAATTAAAATTCATTTTTTAAATATTTATAAAGCAGCCAATTGATTTTTAAATCAAGCATCTTTATCAAATAACTATTAAGCGAAAGGAGATTTTATCTTTAGTGTAAAAGTCACGTGATTCTGATTTTATCTTCCGATTCTAGAAATAATGAAGCTCATCAAGTTGGACCCGATAAAGTACGAAATATAATACAAATGCGACTGAATTCTAAGTTTTTTTCCAACTCCCGGAACTTGAGACTTCAGGGCATTATGCAAAAACATAAATAAAACACATTAATCAATGTTTGCGATGATTGTAAAATGTAAAATGCATTTAAATTGACAAAATTTAAGTTGTTTAGTTAGTTGTGTGTCAGGTAAAAAAAAAATGAAATAAGACCATCCACTCCGGAAGAAAGCTATTGCAATGTTTCAGTTAACATTTCGACACCTTGCTTGGAAAAGGTTCTAACTGCTCTTGACATTGCTTTGAGATATGACCGTTCGAAGTTTCGATTGATTAAAATTCACTTGTAACAATGAGCAAGTAAAAATATTTCAAATTACTTATTTTAAACATATTTTTTCACAACACTCGCTGAGAAATAATGATCTTAAAGATCTAATGATGGAAATAATGATGACTATCTTAGAACATTGCCAAATAAATTTAGCGAAAAAATTGTGCAGATGCAGTGCAACTCCGGAATTCTGCTAACTCCGTTATTCAACCATAGATAATTCTTAAATTCATTTATATGATAGAATGCCGTTAATACAAGCTTTTCCGACCAAAACGTAATTTTAGGCAAAAATGACAATTAGAATCTTTTAAAATTAAGGTAACGATTTAACAAATCGTTATTTAGTTGCAAATACTTTTATTGATTGATTGAGTTGGCATTTACTTGGTAGAAATCTATTATAATACGGTGAGAAAAATAACAATGTATTTTAATTCTACAGAAATTATTATATATATTTGATGATAGCTATTTCGGCTTACGCCCTCGTCTAGTTCTAAAGAGGTCGTAAGCCAAAATAGCTATCAACAAATATATATAATAATTTCCGTATAATTAAAATACTTTGTCATTTTTCTCACCGCAAATACTTTTGTTTCAAACTTGACGCAAAAGAATTAATTTTCGCTACCCAGCTTATCCCGGTACAGATCGTATGTCAAACCCTCCGCGATCACACACGATCTCGTCTGCAATTTCCTCAACCGTGAACGCCGACTTCTCGTGCAGTCTGCAGAGCCTCTCTGCATAGTGCAAAACCAAGTTTCCGCGGTCAGTTTGGCTCGAGATGCGCTGACGGTTGGTCGTGGCTCTATAGACGGTAAAACGATATAACGCGCGCCTTGTTTCCAATCGAGAGTTTTTCGTCGCAACAAAAACAGACCCAACGAAAGTGAAGTGAAAGATATTGCAAGTAATATTCATTTTACGTTCAATAATCCTAAAAGAAAACAATCGTTGTTATTCAATCGATTTCTTTGACATTTGTCTATATAAATCCATCGATGTTTTATGATATATATAATTAACAATCGTTGCATATGCAACGGAATTTCGTTTGACATTTCTGTAGGCCTGTCTATGTTTTAAAACATTACTTAGATAAAATTAAATCTCAAATAATGTTTACAAAGATTGATTCAATTCTTGATGAAAAAACATTAAAAAATATGATTAACAGTTGTTCATATTTTGATAAATAAAGCAACTAGAATATATACAAAACAAGGGTGATCCATTACAACGTATAATTTATTTCTGCTAATGATCATAACAGAACAAAAAATAATTGAAAATGATTTAATGTTTTTAAAAATAAAAAAAAACATTCCGTTGGACTAAAACTAGTTTACAGTTTGTTAATCGCTCACTAAACGAAAACGGACCTGATCGTTTTATGTTTGATTATACTAGATTAGTTGAAAAACTCTTTTTATATTTCTGAAGGTTTTTTTTTTAAATCCTTAATTAATAGAAAATTCATTAATTTTGTTGTTTATAAAAGTTTAAATATTTGATTTAAAAAAAGTTTCTAGTCGAGCTAATTTTTTATAAAATTTTCGACATGAAAATTAAAATCATTTTACCCGGCTATATCAACACCCGCTCGACGGTAAATTACTATGTTTCCTAAGACGAAAGGAGTACATTATATGTTACTTAAGAAAGTGCCTGGTGAAATTTCTTATATTTTGTTATTCGCAGTTTAATTATTGTGGAAAAGAAAAGATGTAAAATAATAAAAAAAAAAAAAATAATCTACACCATTTTTTTACCTTTCAGTCATGAATTAAAAATGATAGCAAAGAGCGAAACCGGTCCGGGTCATTAATAAAATACTTTTGAAATTAGTACATTTTTTATGCAAATATAGAGTCATTCCACCTATAATAACCGTAAACACATTACAATTGACCTAAATGGTTTATTACAATTTCAGCTTCTACATAAAAATAATGTATTATTATGATATTTTACTGTTCGATAAATCATTCGAATATCATTCGTTTGTATTATTAATTTATATTAAGTCACTGAGTTAATAAACTGGCGTCTCATTATATATTTATTTTATTTAGTATATCAAGATGTTTGCTCACAATTAGTATATGAATACAATAGTCTAGTTTAAAATAATGAAACATAAAGGGAAAAATCTTACATGTCATTCAAATATATTAAAAAATACTGAAATTTGAATTTCGAACAATAATTTACCATTATAACGTTTTAATAATAACTTCTTTCAAATCAATATATTTTTTGCACTTATGGCAGATATGATTATAAATATAATTAAAGATTACAAACTTTTCACGCTTAGATATTTGTAAATTTGAAATAAATTATTACTTATAAATAGTATATTTATTTTAAAGATTGACGCTTTTTCGTCTATCAATTGACAAGCAGTATTTCATGAATATTTTTTTCAAGTAAAAAAAAAAACAATTATTAAATAAACCTCGCTTAATTTAATAATTATACCACAATTAGGTGTTCAGTCATGACTCTTTAATTGCACGGTCTAGTATTAAATATTTTGTATATGAGTTCAGATCGAATTACACCAAGGTTTTCAATATAATAAAATTAGCTAGGAGCCTTTTCTCAATATGCAACAGTATTAATAAAAAAATATCACAAGTATTTTTAAGAGGCGTACATATTTTAAAAGTTCACGATTTCTTTAATAGTACTCGAGGGTATGTAAATTAAGTAATCCAATATAATTATACGTTAAAATATATTCAGCAAAAGTTAACGTATTAAACTTAACCGTTAGTCTTTATTGTTCTAGAATCAAGACTTAACAAGTTCAATATCAAATGCAGACTTTAATATTTAATATTTTTTGACATGGGAGATAGTGATGACTTTTTTGCTCGATTTTATAAATAAACCAAAATTTCGTTTAATCTAATTATTAAAAAAATATTTATAGCATATTTTTTATTAACTACTCTACCCTATTCAATTTTAAACTACAATTAACCTGTTCACTGTCAATACTTGGTGAAATGGTATTATAATAAAAATAAAAACACACTGATAGACCGAATTGACTTCACTTGATAATGCGTTCACGATTAGCGAAACCAGTCATGATCGAAATAAATTTTATCTTTTCTTTAAATACTAATTGCGCATAAAATATCTCAAATGAGAATACTAAGTGGAAATAATTTCGTTTTTATTTTAAATATATTGTATGCTTGATTTTCCGGAATAATTAAAAATAACGATCTGTTTTTTTTAAATTAATCAGGATAGCTTCTTTTTTATTTCAGTTAGGTGTACTAACTAATTTTCTTTCGATTGCATTTGCCATGGCATAAAGCTTCACTTGGATAAAAAGCTTATTAAGCTCTTCACTTACTACAAAAATGTGTGGTATATTCTTGTATTGGAACCATACAATACAAGGAAAAAACGTTTTATTCCATAAGACTTTTTATCTTTTGCTAGCTTTTTTGTTTCATGCAATATAACGTGTTTATTTTTGGTCCTTTTTTCTCATTAATTTGCAATAAATTTACATATTTAAGACACAGTAATGAACGAATCTTTAACAATTTATAATACTAATTAATTATTTTGAAAAGAGTTGATTGATTTATTATCGAATATTTTCATTCAAAGTGTGCTTCTTCCAAACGTAAAAAAACGAACAAAGGTGAGTCGAGCTTTTTTGTTTGCATATATAATCTACTATGTTATTCAAAAGTGTATAAAGCAGCTTCGGCTCATAGTGAAATTAAATGATTATGCTTCTATCCCGTTGTCACATGTTTGATTCCCAAGAAAACCTTTCGTATACTTATGCAAAACTTTGCCGTCAATTCCCTACGAAGTTTCGAAGAAAAAATATTTGGCATTACTGCTTACGCCAATGCACCAAATATTCTTAATTGTGAAAGTCATACGAGATTAACTCGATGATAAATAATGAATCAGTTGTGCACGAGATCGACGATAAATAACATACATACAGCCCAAGATCTCTTTCTTCAATTGAAAAAATCTAACCTTGCCGAGAATTGAACTCGGGTCCCCTGATCGCTAGGACAAAGCTCTTGCCACTAGACCACAGGGACCGACCATTTTATCTTATATAGCAATTACCTCGAGCTCCCGAGAAATAAAATTTTATACTTTGATTTTTAAATCGATTTTATGTATTTATTTATACGTGGAAACCAAAGAAGAGTCAACTGTCAATTCTTTGTGGAAAATTAAACACATTTTTTTAATTTGTCTTTCACATCTCAATTATTGTTTTATTAATCAACTAGTATTGCTACCCGGCGTCGCTCGGACTAAGCGACCAATAATTATTTAATGTTATATCATTCGACATAATTATATCACAAAATCTAACATCCAAAATAGAGTTAAAATAAAATCACAAACTTTATTTAATTTGATGACAGCCCCATTCTCGCCCATTAAAATATCCAAATTCAAGGAAAAAGTCTAATTTGCTGTCAAAGAAATGTCAAATAATACCTTCACGTAAATAATAAACATTATTATATTAATAAAAGCCGGGAAAAAGTTGGTAGAAGACTAATTTATTACATTTTGACTAAATGTCTTCGCCGATAAAAATTCAAACATATTTTCTTTCATATTCGTTTTTATGGCAACTTGCAACAACAATGCAAAAGGGAATTACAGACCCACATACATACATACGCCGTTTCGGTTTTATATATAAGATTCATTGTTTGTTTAAGTATCCGTAAATTTTTTTCAAATTCAGTTTACCAATATTATTTGTCTTGTTATAAATGCAGCCAACCCTCCTGTAGTGCTCTCTCATGAGCGCCATTTAATACAAGAAAGCAAAATTACATATTTCGTAAATATGTAATATTATACATAAATATCTGCATTGTAATAATATTTGTCACTCACTGTTTTTCTCTTGAATATCAACAAAGTTAGTCATTTAAAATGTTATCATCATAAAAATCATAAAAAACGAGCCCTAAATGCTATATGACTGGCATATCTCCTGTAAAGTGGATTTCTAAAATTATGTTCTTATTTCGGTGCCATATGAAGTTAAACTTTAATTCATTACATAATGTAAATATTCCAGTGCTGATCATAATAACATTTGGACTTAGTTCAAAACGTTGTGTTTTATTATAAAAAATAATATTGTTGAAAACTGTATATACCTTTATAGCTTTATACCCCATCTGTTGCTTAAAACTGTGATAAGTCAGCAGTCAGTCATCCAATTAACGCATTTCTTCTATCATTTTCATAGATACATATATTCCACATTTTTCAAATATAAAATTTTAATACGCAACGAAAAATACGTCCTGAGATTTTATAGATATATAAAACATTCATATTTTATTACTCTTACCAGTGGTTACAATACATACTGACCAGTTGATATATTGCTGACAGCCTCTTTTATTTACCGGCTTAAAATTTGAATTAGATTCATGTTTTTTACCGTGTAAAAATCTCACGTGATCCAACTATGAGATTCTAAATCATCAAATTGGATATATCACCGCGACAACATCGTAAATTTGCGTGAAGTGTCGTTTTCTTCATTATTACATATAATTTATTTAAAAACTTGCCATGTATTTGAATAATCACTGTCGTATAACAAGAATTGTAATATTATATAAAACCAGGTAATATATTCATCTTTATACACACTTAAAAACCATTTACTAATTTGTTTGAAGTATCACCAAAGAAAAATAGTTTCTTAAGTGAAACGCATTCGTATGCATGCCCAAAAAATTATGAATGACTCAGAAATAGATAAATCATTTTATGTTTGGCAAATTTCAAAGAAAATTTGATATATTGCATTCTATTATTGAATCTATTAAAGTAGTATTATATAAACAATCGCTTAAATTAAATTGAAAAAAATTAGCTGCTAATGTGGAGTTTATAGATTGATGACGGATCGCTTGATCAAAAGCTTTTTTACAATGACTGTTTTTATTGGATTTATTAAGCATTGGGTATGGAAAGACTGCAACTTACCACCCTCCAATTTTTCTTACTAAAAGATCGACTTTTTTTCTAAATGCGACATAAAAAGCGGTAAATGATTTTATTTACACACATACAAATATGATTGATGAAATCTAGTATGCTACAGTAGTGATAACGTCTCAGAAAATCAATCGAATGTACTGAAGTGGCGCCAAGAGGATCTTTAAACAACAGCCATTACTTTAACGTTATATTTAATTTTTAAAAATATATCAAACATTAAAGAAAATAAATGTTTTTGAAAAACTATTTATTTTATAACGTCCATTACATTCGTCCAAAAAAGAACTGTAAAATGAAGCTACGTAAAAAAATATAAACTTTGTTTTGTCAATAAATTACCTACAGTTAAATTACAACCTATTATATATGTATATGCCTTGATTTATCTGTATATCTGTAACGCAGCTTACACACTCTCTCTATGTCAAGTGTCAACGCATGCACAGAAATCCATTTTGTTTGGAATGTTTTTTTTAGAGATGTGAGTATATTTTTAACGTTAATCGCACCTGCACTCACTCTCCCTGGCCTTAGATCGTTTGCAACAACCGTATTGAGTGAATGCTGGTAAAATACTCCGCCAACACACAAAAAGTCTATCGGTGAAATGATCCTGTTTTAAATATCGTAGTCTCATAAGTATATAATCGAACTCGTGACAATTCGTAATAAATTACAAATTTTAGCAAGCGTTATAAAATAAATTCTACATATAAGAAGATTTACTTCTTTATTACAAATATCAACATAATATCAGTCCCATTACGTAGGTGGGAGATAAATTTAAAATTTCTTTTTAGGTTAGTTTGTCGTATATCTTATGTTTTCTATTGTTTTGTTTGAACTTTAACAGAATGACTTTGTGAATTTTAAATTAGATCACATGTGCAAACTATTTATTTTGTCGAAAACAACATATTATACCGCTGTTTTTTATATTCAAGTATAATAATAACAGAGGTCTCCAACGATGTACGCCAATAGGTCAGTTTCAAACATGAAACTCTATTGTAGATACATTTTTAATCAGTGGCGGCTGGTGACAGAGTATTAGGGAGTACAAAAAAAGATTCAACTATTTTTGCAAGAATTCTTTCATATTCATTGGATTTTTAAACACTTCTATAACATGGACTTTCAATTCAGATGTTCGCAATACTAACGGAGTGCCAGTCTTATGAATTTTTGGCTGTCCGTAGTACGGAAAATAGTTGAATCTTTTTTTGTACTCCCTAATACTCTGTCGCCACCGCCACTGTTTTTAATAACATTATATAGCAAACAAACGCAATAACTATGTGCAGCAGATGCAGTGCAACTCTGGAATTCTGCTTACTCCGTTATTCAACCGTAGATCATTCTGATGTTAATATATTATATATGATATAATGCTGTTAATACAAGCTTTTCCTACCAAAGGGTCTTTTTAGGCAAACTTTTCAAAGTAATGTAGGAAGTTTATAATCGCACAATCAGGAGATATATTCTTAACAATGCCTTTATCAATAAATATTAATTGTTATTATATAGTCACATAAAAAAAAACTTTACTGCGTTATTGTTATTGAGTTCTGTGTATATGGTCGTAAAAAGTGCTTAAATGCTTTGTTATTTAACTTTTTTCATGTCGTCTTTGCGATTCTAATAACTATTCAAAATTATGTTAATTAAACATAGATTGATAAAACGCTTTATTTTACTTATTGATGGTCCAAAACTTATTGATGCTTATTTAATATAGCTAAAAAGTAAATAATGCAAATAGCCCACCGCACTAGGGTTACAATTAGAGACTCCAATTCGAGTATCGAGTACTCGATACTCGAGTAATTTGAAAAATACTCGAGTAATACTCGTTATATATAAATGATTACTGATTTCCAATTTTTTTTTAAGCAGCGGACAGAAAAGCATAATATAGAAAAGCACTATTGAATTCATTGTTATTTTTTAAGCCGACGTCCACAGCAACAGATAGAGTTTTTCTACTGCGGAATAAAAAAACAAAGCTTCAAACCAAATTAAAATTTGAGACGTTTAATTCTCTACTATTTTCGAAATACATATATGTTTCATAAATTGAAATAAATGTATTAATGCAATAATTATTTATATTCACAAATTTGAATTGATTATATATATTTTGGTACATTTGAAACTACTCGAGTATACACGAGTATTTTAGAATTTTACTACTCGATACTCGAGTAGTTGAGATGTCGAGTAATTGGAGTCTCTAGTTACAATACGTTGAGTTAAAACGAAACAATTTCGATTGTTTTAATTACCTCCAAAAAGCTAGGTGAAACGTATAGCTTGTCATATTTGGTTGCATTGTCAAAGGTTCCCGGCTGGAAAACTTTTCATCTATTTTTCTAATTGCTGTATCATAGCCATGGCTTGATTAACATTACTTGACGCACATCTCTAATCAACTCCGAATAGAGAGCGATTGAGATAACAATCGGATGTCATTAAAACAATTTCTGTTGATATGCTTAGTAATTATTTTACATTGGTAGCGGATAAAATAGTGGAAATCCCCATAAAATATGATTATCATTGTTTGAGATATGCTCTTATTTTGCTGACCAAATGTTTTTATTCTATTCATTTTCAACAGATAATTTATATTTTCAAATAATGAGTGTTTCAATCTTTCGCGTGGATGTGAATGGAGCCACACTAAAGACTTCCTTGCCAATTTAAATAACATTACATATTAAAGAACGAATACATTATCCCACTGCAACAAAATATATGCATTATGTTTGTTTTGATGCCTTTATGATACATTTTCAGCTATGCCCGCTTCCAATATGGTGCAAAATGGTCTTTTAATAGTGTAAACGGCCACTGATATTTTTTTGCTCAATGGGTGGACTATGAAGATTATAATGTGATAGCTAGCCGCTGTCGCTACGTTCAATTTTTTATAGGTTGCTGAGTGTAACGGGTGGGTTAGGGAATTTTAGACGTCGATTTCTAAAAATAGAAGGTCTTTCAATAAAGACACTCGTTCGTGTGGAAAGACCATCGTGGTACGTAGCGCCGTTCTGTTATAACCACATGTTATCGGTAATCATATCATCCAGCTTAGGAAACAAGAATTTGCTTGTCATTGATCTGTATCTCGCCGTTGGAGGTAATAGCAATGCCTGTTTCGGTTGTTTCGGAAGTACGGACCGATAATTATGCCAGTTCAAAATACGCACCAAAAGTGACTCTCTCTAGATTCGATGCTGGTATATCTCGTATGGATTGGAATCGCATCAAATCTATCAATTTTTTTTTTGTTCACATATTATCTATTCATCCAAAAATGGACCTCGTCGCTAAGATGGCGTATTGCGCGGAACGCTTCTCGAACGGAACAGTGACTTTGATAATATAATTTGATGATTTGCACGCATTGGTTCAACGCTATAACCTTACATGGTGATTTGCCGTACTCCACTAAATAATTGACAACCAAATTTTACAGATGTCATTTTAACAGCATGGTTGCTAGAACCTAACAAATTTTGAGCGTCCCTATCGAAAGATTCCATATAAATCAATATTTCGTTTAAAAAATGAAGCCTGTAACCTAGCACTCTAACCCTTGAACTCCGCAAACGAATCCAACGATGTTGACACTCGATATATTTAGGATACATTTACATCACATCAACAACAATGAAGCAAGAAACAATATTAGATTTTAAAAAAACTTACGAAATTTAATATCTTGCCGTTAGATCTTTGAAAAATACTATATTATCTTTTATCGAAATCATGTGACATAAAAAGGTCACGATACAAATTGTTTGTATGTGTTTTAAATGCATCTTCGACCAATGCAATATGCGTTTTATCATACGAACTACTATTTACCAACGCTGTTTGATGAAATTTATCTGAACATTTCGCACCTCTTGTTCGAATTATTTAAATATAAATAGCTTTGGCGCTAGCGACCTCGGTGGTAATCGAGCTACCGCTAGACGCCTGCCTGAACTGTGGCATACAAGAAGGATAAGTTCTAGTCTATAAACGGAATACCAACACTGAAGAGCGGCAAATTGTTGTCTTTGAATGGTTGCGAAAAAGCACTTTACCCATTACATCCCGGAGTTTAAAAAAAAAACAATATTTTCCCAGTATAAAATTATCTTGAATCAATACAAAAAAGCGTACTGTTGAAAATTATATGTAGTATTTATTTGTACATTTATTCATCGAAGATGCAATTACATTAAAAAAAAAAACAACAACAAAATGTTTTTTTTACTGATTCAACAAGCTAATTAAATTAACGCGACATTTTTAACTGAGTTGAATAAGTTTCCAAATAAAATATAATATGTCTTATTTTTCAATATATCCAATCCGAAACGGTGTTAGTAACGTTTTGGTGATTCTGAGTTTAAAAAAGAGGTTAGGTTCACAAAAAAATATGTACAGACTGCCAAAGGGATGTTCTTAAAAAAAGCTCCATTGCATGGAAAGATGTGGTAAAGAAAGGAAGTGTTTCTAATTGACCCAATATTTGTTCACTATTGTTGCACTCCTGAAAAATAGCGATTTGTAACGCCCGTTTGAATTGGAAAGGGTGATTTTATTTTTAAACGTTTCAAACTAGATACAATTTCAAATGTTTTTAACAATTCAACGTCTGATCTAAAACTAACACAAAAATACTTTAATATGTTTTTTCATTTATTTAGATGTATTATAAACTAAAAACTATATGTTTGATGCAGAAAAAAAATATTTTACGTACATTACTAATGAAAAGAATTCATTGATACTTGTGCAAAAATAAAGTTATTACCATTCTCAAAGTCTTTCACATAACAGAGAATTAAAATTATTAGAAAGATTACTGTTTAATAATCATATTTTGTTATTAAAAACCAACCGAATAAGCATTGCAAACTCCACGAAGCAATCGTATTACATTTCAGTCAACATTCTCATGAGAAGTTTAAATGCAAATAACTTGCTAGGAATTACATAGGTTGCAAAGAAAAGTGATAAATGTATTGAATTGTTAAAAACTTGTCATTATTCATTATTATCAACGATTGAATTTTATAGCAGAAAAAATTAAATACAACAAAACAATATTTTAAAGAATAATTTAGTGTTAATTTGTTACAAATTTGCAGTTTTTTTCTAGCTTCAAACCACAAACCAACTTTAAGAACTATTTTTAATGTTCTTATATCGACAAAAACCCCAAAACTGATTCATCAAAATGTTGCACTCTTCCTCAATTTAGACATTCAGTTTCCTGTTAATGTATCAGAGATGAATCAGCCGCAATTTTCGTTAAAAAATACTTGTTGTAGCTAAACAAAAACGTTATTGGAAATATTTCTTGAAAATATCATATACCCAATATATTTCTATTCGGCCAACTATTCTTATACTATTATAAATGTTACAAATATTTAACAAATCTCTTCTTAATAATTAATTTAGCAAATGATTTCATATTAAACTTTCATGTTTAATAACGAGTCATTTAAAAAAATAATTATATTGTAAATAATTAAATGATTGTAAATTATCGCTTTTAGCTCAGAATTGTTGTATTTTTCTTTTAATTGTAATATTATTCACTGTTGTCGCTGTGAATGATCATAACGCATGTTTATGTCTATCAAAAAAGCAAATTATACTCTCATTTATGATAAAAACAAGTTTCACTATTATAATATATATTAATAACTTAGTAACATTTTAATTAAGGTTATAAAATTGTAAATATGTTGTAATGCAATTATAAATCCACGTATATATATAGAATGATTTGAATCCACCAATTATTGAAGAGTCAACTGGATTCATTTACATATATTATATTCATTACACAACACATACACCTATTAATGTCAAAATGTGATATTAAAGGGTTAACAGTCGTAAAAATTCCGATTATATTTGATTTATTGAAACGCTATGAGACTCTTCAGATTTATTCAAAATCTTGCAACATATTATCGAATGAATATTTATATATACAAAAGCCATTCACTTATTCAAATAGAAAATAAAACACTTTTTCTTCGTGATTGAATTGCAAAAAAACTTCTTCTTATTATTATAATTATCGAAGACTCTAGAGTATATTGACTCAATTGAATTAATTGCTAGCACTTATATCACTTTACTGCGTAGTTTTAATTTCAGCATTATCATAATAAAGATTCTCTAAGCTGAAAGCTTCGAATAACCCAGTTTACCGTTAACCATTTCACAGCGATGTACATCTATACTTTACTACATTACCGCGAGTAGAGAATTACGATATCAATTTGTCTTCCAATTTGTTGCAGTCTTTGCCACAAGTATTTACTTTGACATAATTCAACGAGATTAATTTGATTCGTTATTATTGAGGTAAACATACACAGACGTTTTTTTTAAAAAGACATAATAAGTATATGCTCTAATCAAACATTTTTGATATTAGAATGCGTTTTTAATATTGCCTGTCTAGTCCGGTTTGTTTTTACATTTTGGATAGTATAATTTTTTTTAAATCCTAAATTATAGTCGTGAACGAATACCCTGATTTAACGTTTTTGTTATTAATATAGTCATTTTCATATGGAAATTTCCTTACTATTTTTTCAATGAGAAATTTATAATATTACCCATTCCGAGCCAAAAGGACATTAGTGTCAAGTCGTTACATTACATGAGAACAAAAAAAATCAACAAATATTGTCTCAATTGAAACAACTTCGTTTCTTTACCACTTCTTTCCATGTATTGGAGTTTTATTTAAAGAATATGCTTTTGGCAGTCTCTGCATATTTTCTTGTGAACCTTCTTTCACTCATATTTAACTTAGAATCAACAAAATGTTACTGACACCTTTTTGGCTTGGTAAAGACGATATGTTCACATGAGACATTGTTGATATTGGGAGGCCTTATTAATATTCTCCGTCCTTTCCAGTTCATTTTAACATTCTGGATATTATAAAAGGTTTTAAATTACAAATCATAGTCGTGCATGAATTTCGTATTCGACGAATGCCCTTATCCAACGTTTTGGTTATTAGTATTGTTTTTAATTTATCAAAATACAAAATTTCCTTAATATTTTTTCATTAAAAGATTATTAATATAGAGAAACAATGCATGTTTAAGACCAGGAGTGGCCAAAGCGTCAATCGCATAGCTATTGCTAGTCGTCCGCCTGAATTTCCAATGCATACACCGGTATCGATTACGATTGATGGAGCTCCTCCTATGGTTGGGAATCATCATGGATTTATATTATAGCATGATATTGCAATTTTTACTAACTAGGTACCATTGCATTATCTACCAGCAGGTATTGTGCTCAAAAATATTTAATTCGGATCATGTGATGATTTTTTCTTGTTACATACTATTTTTCAGTCGTTATTTATTGCTATGATCAAACAAATTTGGTGCTGAATTGTTTTTGATTAAGCCTATGTTTATTTTCAATTAAAACTTATTTTTGACTTTTAATTACTACTTAATGTGAGTAGACCGCCGCCAATAATTTCAAAAGAAATTCACCCGAAGTAACTTAAAGTTTGGCCACGCTTGTATTAGACACACACACAGAATTTACATATTGAATATAATAAAAGGTGTCATAGCAAATATTGAATCGATGACGTATTCACTTTTGCACTCATTTTTCTGCAATTCATATTCAATGAAGTGTAAGTTGGCATTAAATTATTAAGTAATTTTATTCATTTGAAAGTAAGCTGACACCGCAACTCATGTATATTCTGAATATTATTTTTTGATGTAGTGTAAGTAAATTAATTGCAAATTAATAACGTGTTGCTAATAGTTCTAAATGATCGGCGTACGCATTTTCGTACGCGGTGAAATAGAGTCAAAAAGGTTAACTCATAAATAATTCATAAGCACGAAAAATATTAAATTTAATCGAACGTAAACAAAACTATTCAGATTACATCATTTAAATTAGTTTTTTTTATACGCAAGGTCAGTCGAAATATCTGTAAATATTTTTCAATTGTGCCATTTCTTAAAACGTTAAAGAACAATAAATAAATGGTATTTAAATAATCGTTTCGTTGAATGTTTATCGAATGAGTTCAATCATAACGGACTTATTGCTTAGTCGTGTAAGAAGAGTAAAATATCTTGCTCTATTTTTTTTATCTATATTTCAAACGGTCGATCCATCCTTGCCCAAATTCAAACAATGAAATATGTTTATGGGTACTCCAGTTTTGCAATCGTTAACAACGCTCGAACTTATCGAAGATGTTGCTACATTTAAAAAAAAAACTACAACGATATTGCTGTTTAAAAACATACACAGTGTTTTTTTTTCTTGTTTATATTTATTTCCTTTTCGATCGGTTAGTAAATATAAATACTTAATAAATGAATTGACATTTAACTCATTGAATTCATTTCTTGCATAGAGTTGTATTGTTGTCCAACTACCAAAGATAAACATTTGCATCATTGAATAAGTTTTGTGAATTGAATATTCTGTATAGCTAGAATGTTCCGTTAAAGCATAGTGAAAACGTTGGTTTACCATGTCCTAGTCTAAATCGGTGTATAATTACTTATATTTGAGTATTTTTCATATCGGCTGTAACGACAATCATTTCTTAGTTGTTTGCCAAACTTCTATGTTTAGCAAATATGCGGAAATATAAATTAGATTATATTATTATTTACTTAAAACTTGTCTTAAAAAATAATAAAACGTTTTTTTGTAATTATTCCACGTTAAATTTATTAAGATCAAGACCAGTTTCGCTCATCGCGAACATTTTCAACTGATAAGAAGTACAACAAAGCAGAGTTTTTTTTATATACAAAAACTAAGCAAGATTAATAATTTGTTTAAATACCCTTGTAATGTTTTATCAGTTGAAATCGTTTGCAATGAGTGACACCGGTCTTAATCTCTCGTAATGTCTTATTATTTTTTAATATAATGCCATTCCACCAAGTATTGACACTG
Source organism: Himalopsyche kuldschensis (assembly GCA_028554975.1). Taxonomy (NCBI): domain Eukaryota; kingdom Metazoa; phylum Arthropoda; class Insecta; order Trichoptera; family Rhyacophilidae; genus Himalopsyche; species Himalopsyche kuldschensis. Next base: position 17,036,838 of record JAHFWI010000010.1, on the reverse strand, counting down.
AACACTTTAACCTCTAGAATTCCTATGTCGAGTTTAGTTAACGTACAACTCCTATGTCCCATAAACTTGGTTGGAAAAATGTGTTTTATTGATTTTAAATTATCCTTATTTAAAAACCCGTACATATTGGATTATGTTGTGCTGAAGATAAAGTTTGTAGTATTGCATAATTTGGTATCCTTTTTACCATACTAATAAATACGCTAACCCTGCGATATCAATCAATTTCTCAAATCTTTTAAGGAGTTGCTGGAAGGAAAAAATAGTATATTGAGGAGTGCAAAAGGTTAAGGGTGAGCTTAAATATTATTAACAAAACATTTTAACATCTTACAAAATATGACCGATAGAGATTATTTGCATTGATAAATTAATAGCAGTTTATACGCATTTCAGGATTGCTCCATCGCATTACATTTGTTTGCGAAAATCTGTTAAATAAATCAAAATCAAAGTTACACCAATGTAACGAATCGTTAGTAACGAATACCTTTTCGTAATCAAACGTTAAAACCGCGAGGTCGTCATAATGACCCGCAATCAGATAAAGTAATGAACCCATTCTTCTCGAAATGAAGCAACTAGATCAAATCTTTAATATTTGAGTAAGTTGTAGTATTACAAAAGGATCATATAAAAAGTAATTGCCTCTTTAATAATGCGTTTGTTTTTTGTACTAGTCCGATATTTTTTTTTTCTATAACTGGAGCAAAAGCAAAAAAAATCAGGGCATGATTTTTTTCGAATTAAATGTTTTATTTTATTTTGTAACTAGTTACCTATTGTGATTTTTTTTATTCATTGTGTAGTTTCGGAGAGTAGATCCATTAACCTTATAACAGTCCAAGATTTCAATAAAGTTTTAAAAAAATAATCAATAACAATATGTTAAACAAGTACTAACATACAATAGGCATCAATCAAAACCGTTCAAAATACCTTTCTATCCAATTTCTTAGAAATTGGCGGTTAAAGAAGACAAAATACGTACACGGAATTGTTCTTTTTTTCAAATGTAATCGTCTGGAAAAACTCAAACAAATCAATAAAATTCAAGAAGTGCCGAAGGAGTTTAATATTGCTTAGATAAAACCCTTTTTTTCCGAAGTAATCTAAACACAGAATTATATATAATTGAGCATATAGGTATTCAAAATTGATTAACTTTAATGTACGATTTTCTATTAAATGTTCATTAACATAACCACGAAATTACATCATTAAAAGAAGCTTTATATGCCTTTACGTAAATCATCATAATATGCTTATTGCTTAGTAACCGGTTTTGCTTATTATTTTATAATTACTCACAGCAAAAAAAAAATTTAATCATCGATAAAATGAATCCACAAGTCTTAAAAACAACCATCTGAATTTTTTTATTGAACAGTAAAAAATGGTTCATTATGATAAGCTCTTCCAAAAAGAGTGAGTCATTTTGGGATATTACAACGTCAAAACAATTTCTTTTCATACTACATTAACTACATCCTAATAGATGTTTGAGAAGGGTATAGCGTTCTTGTTTTGGCCATCAACCTTTACCAGCAATCCGTTTTCGTGTAATAATCGGAGAGAATAATAAGAAAAACATTTTTGAATATTTATGTAGCTGACTTTGAATAAAACTATAGATTCTTTGATACTGTATTACATATGAAAAGGTGACTAAATATTAAAATGAATACAATAATTTCTGCCCAAACAAATATATTAACATAAATAATCTAAATTAAAAATAACTTTGATCATTCCACGTATCGTGTTGCTACATACGTTTTTCGTGTCTTTCAGATGCATTTTCAGATTATCTTAATATCACAAAGTCTGTTAAGTAATAAACTACGAACTATCTTATTTTCTTACTTGATTACTTGAACATAATTTGTGATCGTAAGATTGTCTTAAAATGCCTAAGAAAGAGGTGAAACCGCCGTATCCATTGAAAGTATCAGTATGCAAATTCATGCAGGTACTGAAAAATGTCGTTAAAAAAACCCCGACACTAACTCTAGCGTTGACTAAAAACATGACTCCGACTAAAAAAAGTTTAATTTTGTCACCTTTTTTTCCTATCATGTGTATGTGTGTATATGCGTAAATAAATGGTTCAAACTTTTCAAAAGTTTTTCACGACTCCACAGCCATAGTAATAAGCTTCGAAATGTTAAGGAAAACAGTATAATACATAAAATGACTAGGAAATATGACCAATCACTAGGTTTTTTCAGAAGCATGCTAAAACTATAAATAATTATACATGTTAATTATTTTACGATCACCGGTTTATTTTACTTTTTTATTCTTATCGTGCCAGTCATATCCGCTTCACCCTATTTCATGATCGGGGTTTTGCTATTAATTTTACCGGCTTTGATTCACCGTAATTATTTTTAGGTCAATCGGTGCTACCGCAATTTTGTTTTTCCTATGTGCTAATCATATTCGGAAACGACCCATGCGTCATAAATTGGCGGTAAAAGAACTCGCAATTTTTTGGCGCGAAACAATTTAACGCGTGTTTACCGTGTCCATTATTGTTTATCATTTCAAAACATTTAGCGTTCCGTTACCTTACTTTGAAAAGGTTCTAATTGACCTTTTGGTCGGAAAAGCTTGTATTTACCGCATTCATTTTAGAATTATATATCATTGAATAACGGAGTTGGCAGAATTCCAGAGTTGCACTGCATCTGCATACTTTGATTACTAAATTTATTTGACAAAGTTCAAAGATTGTAATCATTATTTCCATTATTAGATATTTAAGATCGTTATTTCTCAGCAAGAGTTGTGAAAAAATATGCTTAAAATAAGTGATTTGAAACATTTTCACTTGCTTATTGTTACTAGTGAATTTTAATCAATCGCATCTTCAAACGCTCATATCTGAAAACGGTGTCAAGAGCAGTTAGAACCTTTTCAAAGTAATGTGTCGGTTTGTATTTTATTTACTGCATGAATAATCTGTTTACAAAGCGAATACGTATTTTCCCAGAACACGATAACTCTTTATCATTTACATACATTAAAGAAGGAACTGGATTCCAATATTTTTATCAACTATACCCGCTTTCCACATGATGCATATGGGGTTTTAACCGCTTCTGTGCCTAGTTTACAAATATTTTTCTTTGGCCACAGACCACCTGTTTTTAAAAAACAAAAAAAATCATAAATGTAATCACAAACACACATTTATTGTCTTTACTCACCCATATCTCACCTCGAGCTAATTTAACGATTGGTTCCAGTCGAAAAATCAACCTTATTATTTTTATCACCAGGGTTGTCAACAGATTAATAATTATTTTTGTTCAATCCTGAGCTTGTAACTAATAATTAAAATATGTTTCCCTTTTATGTTTTTATATACGTCCTCTTGCTTCTACTTGACAATTATTTACGCGCTTAATTTCCATTTCAATATTGTTTTTTGTAAAATGATATCTCGATATTATTTTTGACAGCATTCGACACATTCTTTGGACACCTCAAACAAAAATCTTTTTTTTTAATTTATCGTAACATTTTTCAGGGACGTTTTAATTTATTTATCCGATGAAGTAAAGATGGAACTTAGCGTTCGAAAACCAATTTCAAGTAAAAATATTCCGTTTCGCGGCATTTGAGATGTCAAAGTTACTCACGCGCTCGTGTGTGTGTGGTGCTAGACGTGTTAAATGAGAAACACTTAAATGAGCTCTAGTTTTTGTTCAGTCATTCAACTGTACTTTTTCTAAAGTGGAAAGAATATAAGAAAGGTGCTTACAAACCACTTCTAGTCGACAAAAATCGCTCACGCTGTGACCCATTGTTCATTTATTTAGAATATGAATGTAAACGTCACATACACACATGCCTATGAACAGAAATTCATAAATTGATTGAAAAATCAACGTTTGAAACCGTACACACTCAAGTTTGAAACTTACCAACTTAATTACAAGACATCTTAATTTATGCGAGACTTGACGTCCTAAAATCCCAAATTGACAAAAATGATTTTTAATATATGTAGTTCAATAAAAAAGCTTAACTATTTTTAGCAATCTCACATTGCTTATTTAATCTATTGTAACTGTCATCATTCGTTGAATCTTATATTTGTAAAGCGAGCATAACATTTCAATCAAAATGCAGTGTTCTCGAATTATTATTCGACACATACATATTTGTGTGTTCTTATTTATTTATTTTACAATTCACTTACTATCTAACACAGCCATTTTGATCAGTTGAAATATATAAACTTTTATAACAGAATCGACTTGAATTTATTTATTTTGTTTAGTTCTAGGTAAGGAAATTATTCACACCTGATATTTGACTACGAACAAGCGACAAAAAATAAACCAAACTATATCCATTGATAAAATATTACACTTAATTTTAATCTGACTATTATCAAAGCAATTGACTTAGCATATAAGTAATACAACAAACTATTCATCGTTTAATGGCCGTGTAATATTATTCTAAAAAGGCTGCACGATTTATTATACACACAGTTTATTTAAATATATTGCGACAAATTTAGTTTTTCTCATTGCGTATAAATTATTTAAAAAATAAAAACTTATCACCTTCACGATTGGTGTTTAAATTAATATAAAAAAACAGTTAACTCATATTTGTGAACAAATCACGCGCAATAAATTCAATAAAACAAAACTTGCGGTAAAACTTTCAAATTAACAAATGGTATAAAACATATATTGATTAATCGAAGTTATTTCATAATATTACCTCAAACATATTAAATTTTCAATTGCTCAATAGTGGTTCCACATTGGTTTTATAGTATTTCCACGTTTTGAGGTATTGTAAATTAAATTTACAATTGTGTAGAGAAATTTATAAGAAATGGTCGGTTGATTTTTAAAAGACAATGAATGTATCATTTTAGTTATGAATTGTATTGTTTTATGTAATGTGAATTACTTTCATTAAAAAATATGACTGTTTTTATATAACATATACGAAATAGACACAAAACACAGGATGTATTATTGTGTATGAAATTAAAACACAATTTCAATTACTTAAGCCCAAAGAATTTGAAGTCATAAAATAATGTAAACGATAATATTAAGCTTCATTTGTTTTGGCATTGATTATCTAACGTTATCGAATTTTTAGAATGTGTTTTATTCATTTTATTATTAAAATAATAAGCACTAGAGCGTGGAAAGTAGTTTACTCGAATTTTTCATTCATAAAAACCATAATAATTGTTTATTACAAATTGTTATTAGAATAGTAAGAGAAGAATACGTAATTGAGGTGTTTCTCGTAATAATCTAAAATGATCAAAATCAAAGTCATTATGTCAATTGCCAGTGTGGTACATATGAGGAGCCAATTTTCAAAAGTGGACAAATCCATTTGTTGAAAAACTGAAAATGTGAGATATTTTCATTACTTTTTCCTCATAAATTTATGTTTTTTATAAATATTTTTAACATAAGTTTAAAATTAAGGAATTACGGATAATGTGTAACAATTCTAACTTTTCCATGTGAATAAAAAAGGTCTCAAAAGTTTAATCTAAAAATGGCAGTTGAAAAAAAGTATTTTAGAATTGTCCCCTTTTGAAAATTAGCTCCTCGTATGTACTTCTAACGTAGTTAATCAAACTAAGAGCTTTTTACGAAAAATACTCGTTTGTCAGCCTCTCATTTTCGAATAGAATGATAGGACTAGTACAGGACCTAGTATTCTAAGCTAATTGCTCTCACTGCGTTTTTTTTTGGATCAGAAGAAATTTCACACGGCCATGCCTTCAGAAAGAAATGGATATGTCTGCTCCCAACTAAGAGCATATAGACCAGTGGTTCTCATGTGCTGCCACCAAAAACTTCATAGAAAATATTGATATTTAAAAAAATGTGGTTTTGAAAGATAATCTGTCAATAAAAACTCTAAAAATGAAATATTTTGAATGCAATTTGTACCAATTGTAAATTGACAGACATGTTTAGGTCCATTTGACATACTATAGGACTCTTCAAAATTTCCGTGTTTAGACTCTTCAGTGTTTATCTTAACATGTTTTTCTCCGAGAACTGCTTGTTTCTCAGTTCCTCAACCTTAATTTTTTTAAGAGAGTAATGAATGAAAGGATACGAGGAGTAAGACAGGACTAGTGATTAGCTAGTCGCCAATTCAATACGCGCCACTTTTTGGGATTGGAAGGGTGGGATAGGATTTTTAACAACACAAATACCCATGGCCTTGTACAGAATCGATTATTCGACTGAGAAAATCTGCCCGTTCAAGAACTCAAGCCCGGGCGTTCCGTCACAGAATCCAACGACTTTTTCCACTGCACTACGGACCGGACGAATCTATAGATCGATTTAAAATTTATGAAACTGTCTATATTGGGATTAAAACCCACGAGCACCGCAAACTCAGCCAACGACGTTGGCCAACCGACAACAAACCTGATATATTATTAATATAACTTTTATAAATCAAAGATGTAGTGTTTTGTCATATCAATGTAAAAATTTATCGACAAACCTATTTAATATTCGATTTATATATAGGTCTGTGTGTTAAAGAAATCAATCAAAAATGCTAGTTGGAAGGAAGCGTAAAAACATTACAACTAGACAATAAATTCGGTTAAACCAAAAAACAAAGGAAAATATTCATTCGCTTTTCTTTTGACTGCTTATATCATAGTTTAGTATGACTTTTTAAATGTCGCCTCAATACGTGAGAGGCACTCGATATTCACTCAGCCAAGTTAATTCGTGTTTGGTTAACCTTTCAGCAGCCCAGACTGAAACACCAGGTAAAGTTAAGAAATAAATTGAGCTCAATGTTAAAAATAAGTTAATTAAACAAGCACTCGCATATAATTGACATCAATCAGAGCCGGTCAAAATACTTATATACACTACGACAATATGCAAAAATCTATGTAAAAGTTATGGTTTTCACGACATTATACATCAGTGATTCACAACCTTTTTGGGAAAAGGGCCAGCTTATCAATTTTCAGATTGTTCGAGGACCGCATGGATAAAAGTGATTAAGTTTTATTAATTAAAATTACGAAAAAAAATAATCATTCAGAGAAACCCTCCAAAATGGCAACGCGTATAACTTTTATCCAAATGCTTAATGTCGCCTCGATAAGTGAGAGGCGCTCAATATTCCATCTGTCAAGTTGATTCGTTTTTGTTAACATAATTCTACTTATTTGCGGTGCATGACAGAATTTTCTCATACAGTTGTTTTTACCTCCATTGATAATATTTAGTTTCGACATGAGTCTTTTGTTTCACCAGACAATGGCCAAAAGCGCAGCGTTCAAACATACTTTTTAATTGCCAAACAATTAAATACATATCATGCGGAGATAATTCCTTTTTTAACATTACTTACATTAATGTGACAATAGCATATTTATATCAAACGTTGGTAAATCTAAGCGGAAAGATATTTTTGTCAAATAATGATAAGCTATTTTTTAATTGTATTGCGAATGAAAATTTCCTTATGGGGTAACCTCAATTGATGTTGTTGTATAGTTAATGTGGGAAAATACATATTTTTGTATACATACATGTCCAGTGGCGGCTGGTAACAGAGTATTAAGGAGTACAAAAAAAGATTCAACTATTTTTGCAAGAGTCCTTTCCTATTCATTGGATTTTAAAACACTTATATAACATGGACTTTCAATTCGATGTTCGCAATACCAACGGAGTGCCAGTCTTATGAATTTTTGGCTGTCCGTAGTACGGAAAAATAGTTGAATCTTTTTTTTGTACCCACTAATTACTCTGTCGCCAGCCACCACTGTACGTGTCATTAAAATAATAATACTGTGTATTATAAATGAATTTTTATTTTGTTACTTTTTCGAGATTTATTATCAGCCGATTTTTGACGGTTTTTAGTTATGAATGCCACTGGATACAAAATAGTGTGTTACGTTATGTGTCAAAGGGACATATCAATAGGAGAATTATATAGGAAGATATTTCAATGCGTTTAAATATTACTTTGTTGTTCATATCTCCACTATATAGCAACCTTACTTCCCATACATCATATTTGGAGTCCTGCTCGACATTGTTAAACTTTTTAATTATCCTTATATCAAAAAACATATTTATTGTGTGCCTCAGTTAAAATTTGTAACATGTCATAAAGTGGTATATTTTTCGGTATACCTTTTTAACATGCTGATACATACGCACATCCTGTGATATTAATCAATTTCTCAAATCTTATAATATATTGAGCAATGAAAAGGGTCAAAGCAATACATTAGAATAAAATACTAATTTATGTTTAACAAGTAAATCAGAAAGCCAAAGCATCGCAATTAAAAATAATGAAAACAAAATTGTTAAATAATATGTAAAATTTATTAATGTTGAAACCAGTTTTTCAGTTCTCCTAAAAAGATGAAAAAATGAGTTTTTTTCTCACCAAAAGTCCGTCATGTACAGTTTTTCGTGACACACTCTCAATATTATTAATGTTAATTCAATGAAATCCAAATTTATTTTTGGGCCTAAATAGTATTTTTACCTGGTATTCTCTAACATTCATCGTGATTGGATATGTTTTTAAAATACAGTGAATTCTCAAAATCGACGCATTTACGCCAATGACGTGAATTTTTAACGCGGGTTTTGCAGTTACTTGTGCGGTTTTTTACGTAATTTTCTTTGCCAATATTTTAATTCTAACGTCAAAAATTGATTCGACGGTTTTTGTTTTGTAAATATTGTACGGTGGTCAGGTAGTAAATAGTCAAATGGTCAACGACGTTGGCTTCGGTTGTAGTACTCATAGGATTAAGTTCCTAATAATGGAAGTATTGTAAATTGATTCTTCAATCGATTTATGGATTTCCACTAAAGGACATGGTAGTCTGTAATGTTTTACATTCTTTTCTACCATTCTAATATTTAAGTTTAGGTAGAACCATTGCCTTACCAATAGATTTCTCCTATCAGTTCTCTTTAAAAAAAACTTAGGTGGTCATCCGTTAGGTGCTCTGAAACGTGGTTAGAGAAAAAAATACCCATACACCTAAATCTTTTTTGTGCGGTAGATGCGTTCCGTGGATAATCGCACAAAAAAAGCTATAACTTAATGGAAAACATAATATGCAAAAGGACGCACGTGTCAATGTCAAATTGTAATAAACAGGTGAAACACTGGATTTTACAAGTATGGCATGTGAACAAGGCGCTGTTAACTACATTATAACATACATTTAAATGGTGCCAAAAATATATTTTAAAAAATTAAAGATAACCTTGAAATCGCACAAAAAGAGGTTTGAGTGTAGACTTATCATTTTCGCCACTGCAGCTTTCATAAATTGGTTGGTGTTATAATATAACGAATTGAATTCACGTAAACATTTCAGATTTTATCCTTTTGAGATTTTCTTTATAATTCCCTTTTACCTTACAACCTTGAATTTACCTAGTATGCTGACATGTTTTTACAATTGTGTTGTACATAAGCAGATTACTGCTAAAAGTTCAACCTTGTTTCACGTAATTACAAAGTTAATTAAGTGCAGCCTTGTGTTTTAACTATTTTATAAAAATGTACATATACACATTCATTATAATATTGGACTTAACATTAGGTACAACAATGAGATGTAAAATGCCCTTGGGCAAATACCCTTAGGCGCACAAAAATGGCGTGGCAAATTGTTTATGTTTTTTAAATGTTCATTTGTGATTATGTATTTAAAATATGCCTAATAATCATCATTAAAAGCCGCGGGGTCCCATCGTATGACGACCTCAGATTTGGAATGATAATTGAAATATTTCCTTTTGCCTAAAGGTATTCATATGGATCTGCAATGTGCATTTATTGCTGTGTTTTTATTTACTGCTAGCCTAGCCTACCTGGCATGCGTTGAATGCCACTCAAAGAAACACAGTGTTTGTATTTATTGAAGTGCTTTCGGATGCACAATATTTTAGATAAATAATTTTGATTTAATTTCACTAACATTGATCGGTATCGATGACAATTTCCATTTGACGTTTGCTGTTTGTCTTTTGCCGATTGTCTATGGTACGACACACGCGCCACCAACTTACATTTAATTTTACTTTATCTATAACCTTTGCGCATGTGCAACAATAGTTGTCAAAATGGGTGGTATGACAACGCATAAAATATTAAAAAACATTGATTTTTATATAAAACACCAACTGTAAGTTGATTTTACTATTCTTATAACCTTTGCGTAAGTGCAAGCAATAAGTTGACAAAGTTTTATGGCAATCGGATGAACCGTATAGCAACGCATACAATACAAACAAACATTGATTTCTATATATTATATTAGATTAGATTTTAATTCATTATTTCCTTTAGTCTTTTTCTTTTATGATTTCATAATAAAGCCTACCTGATTTGTCTGGTAATTGATCGAATGTCAACGTCGTTTGTTTCGGTTGAAGAGTAAGAATTTGAAATCGTTGAATAACACAAACGATAATATTAAGCTTCATTTGTTTTGGCATAGATTATTTAATATTGTTTAATTTTTCAGATGTATTTTATTTTTAACATAAGAAGCACTAGAGCGTGTAAAATAGATTACTTGAAATTTTCATTCACAAAAACCACAATAACTGTTTACAACAAATTAGTATTAAAGAATAAAAATAGAAGTAAAAGTAACTGAGGTGCTTCTCGTAATATTACATAATGATCAAAATAAAAGTTATTAAATCAACCGCTTAGTGGGGAACATTTAGACTCCTAATCGAGCTTATCTCAACAAAAGGCTCGCTACTCAGCCTTTCATTTTTGAATAGAATAATAGGAATATATAGACTAGGACAGGGCTAATTCTTAGCTAATCGCTCTCATAGCAATTTATATTTAGTATCGAAAGCAGTGGCCGCTGGCGACAGAGTATTAGGGAGTACAAAAAAATATTCAACTATTTTTCCGTACTACGGACAGCAAAAATTCATAAGACTGGCACTCCGTTGGTATTGCGAACATCTGAATTGAAAGTCCATGTTATAGAAGTGTTTTAAAATCCAATGAATAGGAAAGAACTCTTGCAAAAAATAGTTGAATCTTTTTTATACTCCCTAATAATCTGTCACCAGCCGCCACTGATCGAAAGGATATGAATACATTTTATACAGCAATGCCTTCAAACATAAATCTATAGATCGATTTAAAGTCTATGAAAAACCATTCACAAAAACAATGACGTAGTTTGTTTAAGAAATTCTTTAGCGAAATGACAAACACAGGCATAAAAACACACTTACAAGAATACAAATAATGTCCACGCATAGACCAAGTGAGTTTTCTACTCTGGAAAACGCTCCTGGGGTAACCACCGTCAAGATCCCATCATAAAATCATCGCAACAGATATGAAAAGGATAAGTTAAGTTCACATCCATTTACTAGATAAGTCATCAAGACTGGCTTAAATCAATAAACGGACATTCGATTATATGATATTAAGGGGAGTTGTCACTATGTAGAACTCCACAACCGTTAATCATATTAAAATAAATTAATAAATCTGTCATTCAAGTTTATTGCGAGTTTATGTAAATAATTTTAATAGCCTCAGTAACAAATCTTATATATAAAACCGAAACGGCGTATGTATTTCTGTGGGTCTGTAATTCCTTTTTGCATTGTTGGTCATTAAGTTGCCATAAAAACGAATATGAAAGAAAATATGTTTGAATTTTTATCGGCGAAGACATTTAGTCAAAATGTAATAAATTAGTCTACCACTGAACTTTTCCCGGCTTTTATTATTAAAAATAATGTTTATTATTTACGTGAAGGTATTATTTGACATTTCTTTGACAGAAAATTAGATTTTTTTCTTGAATTTTGACATTTTAGTGGGCGAGATTGGGACTGTCATCAAATTAAATAAAGTTTGTGATTTTATTTTAACTCTATTTTGGATGTTAGATTGTGTGTTATAATTATGTCGAATGATTAATAATTATTGGTCGCTTAGTCCGAGCGACGCCGGGTAGCAATACTAGTTTTCCCTCGGTCCCTGTGGTCTAGTGGCAAGAGCTTTGTCCTAGCGATCAGGGGACCCGAGTTCAATTCTCGGCAAGGTTAGATTTTTTCAATTGAAAAAAGAGATCTTGGGCTGGGTGTATGTTATTTATCGTTGACTTTGTGCACAACTGATTCATTATTTATCATCGAGTTAATCTCGTATGACTTTCACAATTAAGAATATTTGGCGCATTGGCGTAAGCTGTAATGCCAAATATTTTTTTTTTTATTTCAAAAAAAAAAAATTTTAGGCCACAAAGTTTGTCTCGCTGACCAATTTTGGCCCGTGTGACTTTTTATGTGCCCCGCAAGCTTAGTGTAAAATCTATTTTTTTTCCATTTGTAAAATAAAACACAGGAGTTAAAGAAAAAATGTCAACAGTAATTAAGTGTACTATATTTTAAAATCGAAAAAATAACATTGTTTTATGTCTTACATATTTGTAAACAAAATATAAACGTTATTAAGTGATTATTACATAAAGATACTATGATACAAACCACGTCCGTTTTTACTGTATAAGTGGAGATAATCGAGCGGTAGAATTTGCGTATTTTCACAAATTATTAAATGCTCAAAAATCAGTGTTCAAAAAAACATTTCACCAAAATGTGGCATCAATTTTGAAATATTCCTTCTGAGTATCAATAATAATGTATATTTAGTAAAACATAAAAGTTTATTTGCAAAATATTTCTTTTTAACGGGCGGCCTGCCAAATATTTTTGTCCCTCTGACGAAAAAGTTTGTGGATCCCTGGCGTAGATGTACACAATAAAAAAAAACCGCGAACAGCAACGTGAGTGCGAACGCGATTGCAAAATATTTCGTGATCAATTCGTAACAATTGAGGAAGAACTTGTTATAAACTTGGGCGCCATTGTTTTATTTCTTTATTCGTACCATCGTATCCAACAATCCAATTGCGTGACCGTTCAATAGAAATGGGGAAACTGGCGACATTGTGTGAACAAATTGAATTTATTTTAATTGGTTATGAATTAATAATCATTATGATAACCACAATTGAGCGAACGTTTGAACATAAATTTAAATTGTTCTTCGGAAAGGAAATAGAAATTTGCGCGAACCGCGGTGGTGGCCGGTTTTTATCCAATCACGTCAATATAAAATCAGCCAAGACATCTCAAAGATTAAAATATAACTTCAATACCACTTTGTGAAAGATGTTTGTAATACTGTTTTGTTTTTAAATAAATTAGAATAAAACAAAAAACGGAACGTCGATATTAACCTTTCTTGTACCGTCCCAAAAAAACACATCCGATCTACTGACGTGTAGTCACTGCGCTTTATGGAAAGATGCTCATTTATTACATGTATCACCATACCATATCTATGTTTTTTAAATGAAAGGTTAAGATGATATTGATCGTTTTGTATATTTATTATCATTTGCAAAAAAATATGAAAATATAAACATTCACTTTTGATGTTATAAATTCTGACAATTCTAGCGGGAAACACAATATATTTAAAATATAAAATACCTTTTTTGTACTAGGTACTGTACTAGGTACCATATATTTTATGATAAATATATATACATAGGTATGTTGAAAAAGTACAAACAAATAGCTTTGTTACATATACCTATTTTCTAAGGTGAAGCTTTTTTTGAATTAATTTTCATCATGAAGTAGTCACGTTTTAGCACACGTGTTGAGTTTTTTATTGAAGACTGGTGCTCTTACTCTCTATAATATATTTACAGTAATGAAATAATTAAAAATTTGAATTGTTTGAATTTTGTACGTTTCCAGTAGCTTTGTCGCTAATGACCATGATTTTGCCTTAAGGCATCTTCAGACATTTCAAGAGCACGAATGAAGTTGGAGTGACAGTCAGTTCAAGTTCATTCAAAATATTAACGTTTTTTGCGAATAAATGCGTTGGTATTTTTTGCGGGTACTTTCCAAAATAGAACGGCATCCAAAGGGTTAAGTAGTGAACAATAAAAAATATACACGGTATTCATAGTACTATTTTCACTTTTGTTTTAATTGTTTATAATGTCACAACCAACTATAATTACGTTAAGTGTTTATTGATATCACTGAATCGACATATAAACATGGACAGTAAACTTATAATTAAGTTCGTGTATTAATATTCGTTTTGTTATTTTTTTCAGATCAGCTAGCTGCCCAGAAAAATAATTATGCGTTTCTAAAAATATGTGACAAAAATCAAATCAAATAAAAATAATTGTCCGCTCAGTGCATTTGAATTATCAATGTTCAATACCAGAACAGTGCTTTGAGTAACATTTATCATAGTGAAATTGACAAAAATATATTGAAATATTGTTTACAACATGGCAAGAATGATGAACGAGTTTGTTCAAGTGACTATTGTGACTGCAATATGTATTGGAGCAGTCTATATGCAGGTAAGAAAATAAAGATTTAAATTTACTAGTAATATTATATCTGTGCCTTAATGCTAAAAGTACCTAATATAAAATTTAAAATAACTTTGATTATTCCACGTATTGTGCTACTAACAGTGACACGTTTTTCGCCTCTTTTAGAGGCATCTTCAGACTTACTATCGCAAAGTTTGCTTAAGTAATCCATTATCATTACTTAAGCAAACTTTGCGATACTAAGTCTGAAGATGCCTCTGAAAGAGGCGAAACACGTGTCACAGCTAGTAGCACAATACATGGAATAATCAAAGTTATTTTAATTTTATATTAAAATGAACTTCCAAAAAGTTACCGCCGAAACCATCGAAAGTACTAAAAGTACCTTAATGCTAAAATATTGGCCATTACAGCAGATTTATACAAAGTTAAAAAATAGTTCATCAGTAAAAACGTGTTAAATAAGCACATACATATAATCAATCAAATCCGGTAAAAATATTTATACTTATCCAATTTCGCGAAAATTTGTGAAAATCTATGTAAGAGTTGTCACTTGAGACTCCAATTACTCGACATCTCAACTACTCGAGTATCGAGTAGTAAAATTTCAAATACTCGAGTAGTTTCAGATTTAATTAAAAAATTATTATTCTTTTAAATGATACAAAAAGATAAATAAATAAGCTTATAAAATTTCATAAGTATTTCAAATTTATAAAACATTTATTTCAAAAATTAAAGACTCTCGTCATCATAAACTAATCATTGATAAGATAAGTCAGCAGGGCCCAAAACAAAAGTAACAGAAGAAATTCTTGAATAGAAAATATATTTCCTAACAGTAAAATCTACGCGTAAGACTCAGTTAAACGCAACGGTTAAACATTAAATATATATAGTTTTTTTTTAAATAAGTACATACATAAATCTTCATTTATAAATTACGAGTTTTACTGGAATGTTTTTTAAAATAATCAAGTACTTGAAAAATGGACGAGTGTTCTCGAATATCGAGTATTCTATACTCGAATTGGAGTCTCTAGTTGTCATATTGTCAGAAAATACATATTCACTCAGTAACAATGTAATTAATAATGCAAATAACTGATATGCGCTGTGCCAGCTTACGCGTCGCGAACTAACGAACACGGATGTGAGATATTATAATGAAATACGGGAAATCTGATTTTGCCTCAATGGAAATCCTTCTATTCCAGCGATATATTCCAGAATCAATATATTTTCTTATCTAGAGATGGCTTTTATTTAAATTGAAAAAATAATTATTTCATTAGGTGAATCGCTACAAAATAGTAGCGTGGATATCGTGCTATATGAGCGTCTGAAGAGTTAAGTGTCATCAAAATTTTCTGCGGATATGGTTAATATACTCTTTGCTCGGATTTGTAAGCAATATATATCATTGCATATTGCGTGAAATTTATTGCAAGTATTTTTGTTCGATTTTTACAAGTGGAGTGTTGTTTTTTTTCGACGCCTGAAGTCAGCTATGGCTAAACAATTTAAAACGGTTCCGTACAGACTGTCCGCGATGTGAAAACAGTTTTGGCGGTAAAGATCAATTCAATTTATAATTTAAAAACAAAACACATTACAAAAAAAGTATATTTCTTCTACAGCGTGACAAAGCCCGCGAGGAACTAGTGGCCTTATCGTCAAATGCTAACTCTTGACTGTATTAAAATATTAATTTCAATTCGTTATTTTAATTAATTCATAAAATACTATAAATGCATTTAAAGTATACTTAACACTTTATTACGCGGTTTGGAAATAGCAAGGTCCAAATATGAACCAATGCATATTTTCATACGAATTATATGCTCGAACACGATTCGCAGAAACAATTAAATTATATATTTTAAATGTCGCGCTAAATTGTGTACCGGTGTTCAATGAATGGCATCGAATTGCATACTGCTGTCATTTGCAACAACGTTAATGGGGCTGGTTCTAAATTAAAGAATAGTCAGTCGATAGCCAAAAGGCGAGCGCGAGAGCTTCTCACAGCCATCTATCTAGGCTCGAGTCTCAGTACGAACAGATTTTTTCATTCCATAAATCGATGCTGTTCGAAGGCAACGGGTGTTTGTGTTGTTTAAAAATCCCTTCCCATCTTTCCGATCGCAAAAACCAGCGAGCAGCGAGAACGAATTGCTAATAACTACTCCTGTCCTGAATCGTCTTTCCTTTCAATCGCTTCTAAAAAAGAGAGGTTGAGCAAAAAATTGAACAGTTCTCGTTCAAAAAAACATGGTGACATAAACTCCGTGAGGAGTTAAAAAATGCGTTTTAAAACTGCATTTGGTGGCACGTAAGTTTCGAGTATTTCTTATTAAAGTTTTCAATGCAGTTTTATTATATTACTGATGAATAAAATATTACTTTTTGATGTGTAAGCATTTTGGTACGAGTCCTTGTTCTAGATTGAACAAATTTGTTTCTGTAGCTTTATTTTAATGATGTATAACTTTTAGAAACATATGTTTATTTATTTTCTTACTAATGCCACTGTGTCTTCAAACAGTCAACTTTGTACATAATGAAATCCAATAAGAGAACGTCCCATCTCAGCCTACGCAAAATTAATATCTAATAACTCCAAAATGCGCCTCCATTAATTTATTTACTCAAGCCCGCTAACTTGGTCTTGTGCTTACGCAAAATTGCTTTTACAAATATTAACTTAACGATAGTAAAAATTTTATACTAAGCGATTGATAAATGTTTATTCCATATATGTATCTCGATTCAAGAATACAAATTGGATATATTGTATAAACGTGTGGGAAAGAGGTGAAGTCAGCTATCCCAAAAAAATATTAATTCTAAATAGGCTCATTCTAAAATGTCACACTTTATTCTGCAAACCTACCGATAGCTTAAACCACGGGTTCCCAACCCATAGGTCGCCAGCTTATACAGTCAACTGAAAAAATATTCACTACAATACATTAATAAAATGCCTATTTCAATGACATCGGGGGTCGGGGGTCACATGGCTTTTATAAAAAGGGGTCGCCATCCGAAAAAAGTTGGTAGCCTATGGGTTAAACAGCGGTTTGTTGTTTTTTAACCGCTTCAGTGTCGCCTGTTTTTTAAGTTAAAAATATGTCATAAATTTAATCACAAATACACATTTATTGTTTCACCTCACCCATATCTCACCTCGAGCTTATTTAAGGATTGTTTCTTTAATCATCAAACAATTAATTTAATGTATTACAAGTGAAGTGTACCTTGAAATGCTGTTAATTCATTTTGCTTCCTATTTCTGTCAATATAAATATTAGAACATTTTTTTAAAACTGATCAATGAGCAATTAGCTATCAAATAGCAATTTAAAAAGAAAAAAATGTTTAAACAATATATCAAATTTTTGATTTTCTCATAATTGTTGTATTTTTTCTTTGGCCTACCTAGTACAATAAATAGCCGTCGATTTATTGATTTATTTCCATTTGACGCTATCGATTCATCTTTTTATCTGGAGCAAAAAAACCTGTATTGAAACAGAAACACACATTCAGGCTTCAAATTTCCGTCAGTTTAAATGTTAAACGATTCTTTGTTGCCATATCTTTGATCATCAAGCAGCAATTCAAAAAATACCAAATAATTTCATACGGTAAAAGCGCGTGATTCTATAAACTTAATGTTTTTTGTTTGACCTAGCACTACAACCTAATTTTACTATCTCCATTTGAATCTGGAGTGAAATAATCCGTGCTTTGAAGGTATCATCAATTTCATTTTTTTTTCGCTTCCAATATCCGTTATTTCAAAGATTTATCGTAAGAGATAATAAATTATTTAACTTATCTTTTTTCAATTAGAAGAAGCTCAAAAACAGATAAAGATATACTTAATTAAATACTGAAAAACGCAGTATACTATAACTTAATCTATTATCTTGTATCTAGTATTGCATTATATCCATTCGATACAATTAAATCGATACTAAATCGATAGTAAGATAATCTGTGTTTTGAATGAATCATCAATTTCATATTTCATCTGATTCATATTTCCGTTTACTATTAAGAACATTTTTTAGTTAACTTAACTTTTTGCCAATAAAAGCCATTCAAAAATGTTACAACTCATTACTGATAAACTCGTCGTTTTTACTGACAGCTTTTTTCGATGGCCCAGTGCAGGAGTTGTGAAACTTCAGTTTAAAAGAACCAAATATAAATAGTGTTTATATAATTAATTTAGCTGAAAGAGTTTTGGCAATACAAATTTCTTTCTATTTTGGCAATGTGCAATATAACAAAACTTTTTTATTTTACAAATCAAAAGCATATTGCATAGCAAAAGCATATAGCATTATTGCATTGTTTTGATTCTATCACCCCCTTCCTTGTTTCCTTTAGAAGGAAAAAAACCCGTAATCCATTTTGTAATTTCATAATTTAAAATGTTAAAATGTTAGAATTTATCTTGCTTCATTACTTAAGCAAACTTTGCGATAGTAAGTCTGAAGATGCCTCTGAAAGAGGCGAAACACGTGTCACAGTTAGTTACACAATACGTGGAATAATCAAAGTTATTTTAAATTTTATATTAAAATGAACTTCCACAAAGTTACCGCCGAAACCATCGAAAAAATCAAAAGCATATTACTAAAATCTAATTTTGATTGGCAAAAGATTTAGTGTTTTTTTTTTGTTTTGGCTTGTTCAAAACAAAACTTGTTGCTTTTCTCATTTCCAGTTCATTTCAGTTCAGTTTTATTACGGTATCAATATAATCAATTCACAATAATTACCAAATACTGTTAAGGGCTATTTTGGCATCACGCCATTGTCAGAAAATCCACTATATGCACTACTCCAATTTTTCATGTCTTTTTTTTTCAATAAAAACCCGATCCTTTTTTGCACGGTTTATAAATGACACGGTTTTTATAAAAGTACTGAATAATTTTAATTATTTTCTAACGTGGGTTAAAAACTACATACAGAAAAATAGTAGTAAACGGACACGTTAGTTAGCTACACTGGCTGAATATATTTCTCTAGGTTAAAATTAATTTAAATTGAAAACTATGTATATTTAGTACTTGTATAACGTTTAAAAATATTTGTATGTATAAATAATAAAAGATTTCGATTTTGAGTTGATTTTTAGTTATGGAACGTATCAAGTATGGGCAACATATTTATTTATTATCTTATATATTAATTTTATATTACAAAAATCACAAATAACAAGATTATTATTGAAATGTGAAAAAAGATGAAAACATTGGAGTCATCAGAAGAGAAAGAAAAAATATAACTACATTGGAAATTGTAAATGGTGAGCCTTATTTTTTTTTACACGGATTTTTCCTGTACGGTAGTATTTAAAACGTTTCACCCGTGTAAAAAAAAGATCGGGTGTATTCTTTAAAAAATAACCTATGAACATTAAGAATTGAGCTTGTTGTTCGATATTTAAAAAAGTGGCTCGCAAACTGCATGATGGTGATAACTGGCCAAGTGTATTGAATAAAACATCCGGAGTTAATAGTTAACGTTTACGGCACTAAATAACCCACATTTCCAGTGAAAGACAGTCGTGTCGCAATTGTTATTTGCTATTATAAACAAGTATTGCGTTAATTTATGTAAAACGATGCACCAAGCGGTCGATTGTTGTCTGCCTGTAACAGTTAATATATTTTTTGCTTCTTTTCATAATTTATTACAGATCTCAATTTGAGAACAATGAAGCGTAAAGGCGATATTTGAATACGCCTGTTGGTTTGAGAAACTCAATATTCTTTCATCTCCGACTGGTACATAACAATTGTGAATAGTTTTATCATCTTAACAGTTTGAGAATAATTGCGTGAGTGTTCTTTTGAGTAATTCACGATTTCTACCTTCTTCCAGGACATCTCAAATTGCATCTTAAATTTTCAACAGAAAAAGTTCAATTGTCAGTTGTTTATCGAAATTAAAATTCTCCACTTTAAATTACACCTTTTTTCCATGCCTCATTTAAGGTTTAAATTTTGAGGAATTGGCTAACATCTAGTTCTCGTGATTTTTTTTTTGAGATCCTCCTTTTTTCATAATTTGCTGGAATGTTTTTACATGCATGGATAAGTCACATTTTTTGAGTATGGAAAAATAATATGATCTTTTATTTTGGGTTGCTATGCCAACGGCAGACAACAATTCTTATGTCACTCTAGGTTTTTCTCGTGATCAGCTGTTGTATGGCGGTGATCTGATGGTCCAGATCCAAATGCCACAAACATTTTCCAGTTTTGCTGTGATATATAAACAGTTGAGGTGTTCAAAAGCAAACACCGAGCTTCACAAATTCACGAAGAATTTTGTAAACATGACAGTGTGGTAATCATTCGTTATTCTTATACATAAATTTCTAAGACATTTTCTCACTGTCCCGTCGTAAAATCGAAATACGCATCGATTTGCGTAATACCAAATAGACAGAATTCGAGAACCATATTCTCCATTCAATTTTTACGATACAATATTGCAATCATCGTAGAAATTCACTTATTACCATTGCTTACGAAAATTGTCGACACGGTTGTAAAAGGTTATCGGGACTCTTACCTAACAAACGTCAGTAGTTGATCAAAATTTACTGATTATCAAAAGAATCCGTCATAAAATTAAGCGAGCATCAAACCTAGAGATGAGATTCTCATTGTGTCTCAGTGGCGTCTCGTGAATAAGATATCTGGAAGTGCAGTTGATTATAAATAAAAATAAATTATTTGGATTATATTATATGAGTAACATAAAAATTATCAAATTCAATATTAAATGGATTTCATGAATCATTAAACTATGCATTTGTTTCCTTGCACAAAAAATTTTCTACTTGGAAACAAATTAGAAGAAATAAATTTAGCACTCGTACAGACGCCACACTGCTGGATAGACAGTACCAATGCAAGCTTGTTCCTGCGAACTCCCTTCCCCGCCCCCTTTCTTTGGCCACTCGAGCATTTCCATCAGAAACGGTACTGCCCAAAATCATAAAGATCCATCACTTTCTGATATTAGTACAGCGGTTTATGATAATTATTGGACGTATAAATGCGCGGGGAAACTTAACAAACGCGTAAATAATATTGATATTTTTATATGATATACATAAATGTATGTTTAAACTCTTCGGACTCCGGATATCACCAATGATACTCATGGTTTTTATGAAATATCAGCTCATTTTTAGAATCGAACGTACCAAGACGAAAAGTATCTTATAATGAAGAAAGGAGTCTTACCAACTGAATATATCCAATATATTTCATGTCAATATAGAAGTCACTGTCGTTGACAGAAGTTGGTCCTTTTTAGCATTTAAAATGCTTCAATACTCACAATACAAATACATTGCTTCAATAAGAATTACTTAAACATATTTTTTTATAAAACAGCATGAAAAATTTTTTTTTGGTACTTTCAATTCAACAGCAGGGCTGATATTGAATAGAAACGTCAGTGTCATGGGTGATACCCGGGGCCCGAAGAGGTTATTATAATATTACATTTGTCTTGTTTTGCTTGGGGATGCTGCATTTTGTAGTGCGTGTGGACGAGCCACCACTGGATGAGAATCACATCGTTTATTTAAATACCTGAATAGATTGTGAGATTATTCTGTATTTTTGAGTCGATACGTGGGAATATTTGAATACGTGTTCATGAGACATATAAATCAAATATTTCAATATATCCAATGAGTAAACGTAACATCTTATTTTATTAGTGAATCAGTTTTCTCTTTCGTATTTCGTTGGTTATATGGTAATATGGCAACATACTAAATTTAGTAGGCAAAAAAATATTGAATATAATAATATATAATGTGTCTAAAATAAAAACTCGACATGTCAACAAGGTAATAAATGACGTTTTTGAATTTCACGGTCATGATTAATTTTATCTTTTTCATCGTATTTTTGCCATTTAAGTGCAATATGAATTTTCTATAATCCAGTCCACTGCCTAGTTAAAGAAAACACAAACGATACTAAGTTTGACATATCGGTTGTTATGTGTAATTTTCGCAATAGCTTAAATTGTTTTGTATGCTTTCTTCTGAATTTTTTTGTTCATGTGAAAGGTCGCATTTTCGATATATTGTGTATAATTGTGGACGAATTTTGCTTTTAGGCGTCTCATATCACACATATAAATGTTTCAATGACACATACGCATCTCATTCTATGGATCACGCGATTTTTGTTTATCTAAAATTCTTTGGTTACAATAGTCTAATTAATACTTTTTGTTCAAAATATTAATTTGAAAATTGAATGATGACACTTTCAAATACGTTAATCTATTTATTATCTACTGATTGTGTAACTAAGAGTGACATTCGGTTTACTTAGCTTCTTACATAGGCTTGATTAAGGTGGTCAACTAAAGGTTTCTTGATGGCTTGATACAATATTTTTATGCTGTTATGTTTCGGGTGAAGAAACGCCTATATTCTAACTATTATAGCATATCCATAGATTTCATGCTATATCGTAATTGATACAAATTCTTTACTTTTATTACAATACTACAAATTTATAATGGATTTTCTTTTGATGACTTCCCTCTGTTCAAATATAACATGTCCTAATTGAATATTCCTATCCACACACAACTAATTATTATAGCCATTGTTTTTTTTCTTCTTTGCCATGTATGTGTATAAAATACAGTACTACTTTATATGAATAGCCTTTAAGATTCCTTTAAGATTGTATGAAAGTTTACATGCCAAACAAGTGCCCTAGATACAAACAAGTGTCACAACACTTTTGAATCCTTCACAAAAACTTCCAGCTTCCTACAAAAAGAAATAATACATATAACCGTTGTTGTCATAAAACAGCTCATTCTCAAGTGTGTTTGAAACATTTCCCACAGCTTCAGTTGCAGATCTGAAGCCCATCGCGCTTAGGTCAACAGTCCTACATTTAGATCTCGACATTTTGATTTATTTTACACACAGTATTTCCAAGTATCCAATGCAGGGTTTCCATAACTTTTTATCCAATGGAACACTTCGCAAACCCGGAAATGTTAACAAAACAGTTAGCAATTTTTTTGATTAGGTCTACTCGTATAACTTTTAAAAAAATTCTTGAAACACATTATATATTTAGTTATTATTTTTAAATATAAAACTATGATTTAAAAAAATATGAATCCGAATAAATAAAGCCCAAGATTTCGAGTCTTTGAATTGCATTTCAAAAAACACTGCTTTGACTCCGACTCCGGCTCCAGCATTGACCAAAAATACGACTCCGACTCCAACCTAAAAACCACGATTCCACGACTCAGACTCTGACTCCACAGATCTGGTTTCTACTCATCCATATCTCACCTCGAGTTAATTTAAGGATTGGTTCCAGTCAAAAAGATCGAACTTTTTATTTTTACTATCAGGATTTTGAACACATGTTAATAAACTATTTTTGTTGCAGTGTACAAAACGTTTCCAAATTGTCACAGAACAACTATTCAGATTCAGCAGAACACTGGTGTTCCGCGGAACATAGTTTGGGAAGCCTGACTCCAATGTATGTTTTGGGTACAGGCCGCCCTGAATGAATAGATCCGCATAACGGGATGCATGCGTTATTAAATCATTTGTGCTAACATTTTCTAGTGCCATTACATTAAATTCGCAACACTCATATTGTCTTTTGTGATTTATTCACTTGGCACTATTTAGTAAGTGCTGTTGAATTTTTGATTAAGATGGTGTCCTGGACTTGTATTTGCACAATTGACGACATTAAGTATCTTCTCAGTATTTAACAGTGGCTCTCATGTGCTGCCACTAACAGCTACATATAAATTATTGATATTTTAAAAAATGTAGAAGTTAATTTGTCAACAAAGACGCAAGAATTAAATATTTCCTATGCAACTAATGTCCGCTCCCACCTTTGAGCATATGGACTCCTCACGGAGTTTATTTCAGCAAATGTGTTTCCTACAAGAACTGCTTGTTACTCAACCTTTCTTTTTTCGAAGAGAGTAAGGATGGAAAGGATACGAAGACTAGGACAGGACTAGTGGTTAGATAATCATTGTCACTATGCGTCTCTCTTTGGAAACAGAATGTTAGGAAGGGATTTTTAACAACACAAACATCCATTGCCTCTGACCAGAATCGATTTAAAAAATATGCTCGTACCGGGAATCGAACCTGGGCGGTCCGTCACGGTAGCCAACGACTTTGACTGGGAAATTAATACTAATAGTAAATTGACAAACATGTTTAGGACCATTTGACATACCTCAAACACAACAGACTCAAAACAAAAATTTGGTGTGGCCACCAGACAATTCCAATGGACCGTTTATGTTTACAATGCGGCCACATGAAATTTGCTGTATGAAAACCACTGGTCTATAAGCATATCGGCAAGTCATGCTGAAATGTGTTTATTGAAATCTTCTACCGCAGAACTTATTGATATTTCGATACTCGGTGAAGACATTTACGATCGTTGAACTGTGAAATCCGAATGATTATTGCCTTTTTCATAACAGTATATCACACCTTACCATAAATCGGTCAAAGTATATATTTTTCTCGATTCGGTCTTCTGTCTTTGTTTGGTAATCAAATCAAATTAAATTAACTACTACCAATGTCAATCAAAGAGCCAATTGGTTTTACTGCAATCGTGTCCGCTAACAATGTAAAGCATATCAAGTCACTATGGAGCATAAAAAGCAGTTGATAGGTATGGGCTCGAGATACGAGTTTAATTCGTTCAGTTATCTTGCTCGTATGTCAAAGCAATTTTTCTCATTGAAATTAATTGAACTGCCATTAATCCGGTCCAGCCCCCAAAATGTCAATTTTGCGAAAAAGATGGAACGAAGTATGTTTTTTACAGTAGGTCCATAGCGCTTGACAGTCGAAGAAGAATCCAATACCAACACTAATACATTCATATGCACCCCTTCCACACATTCGCAAAGCGCACACAGATACCCGTCATGACAACTGATGTGTCGTGTGCAAAAACTGATGTGTCAGCCGTTCCTCGTATCTCAAATGTTGATCGTATTTCAAAGCAAAACTTTGCTCGCTCGACGGCTGTATCTCGTATGTTAGGGCACTCGAGGTACTATTGTATACATATTTTTTAACCATTTTAAATAGAGTGGGGTTAAAAAGATTAGCTAGTAGCTCCCTCTGCGTCCAGTTTTAAGATCTGATGTTTACAGGAGGGAATTTTAGACAGCACAAACATCCATAAATCCGAGCAGAAGTCAATGATTCGATTGTAAAAAGAAACAGCTTCGACTGGGACTAGAACACGTGTGCTCTGCAACTGGAGCTAACGACTCTAACAGTCGACCACGAACCAATGTGTGTTCAGTTGAAATTTTTTTTTTTAAAGAATAATGACATAAAAGTGCCGTCGCGGATAAAACTAAGCGTATGGCCACAGTGACAAGCGTAAATTTTGGCGTAGCGTAACGAGCCTTGCTTCATAATCAAAGGTTGCCGCAATGACTTTAACGATGGCCCCGTCTGAGAAGTCGATACATATCGTCATAACGTAAACAATTTGTAAGCCGAAGCAAGCGCTGTTCAATTTCAAACTGATTTGACGGAATTCACGCTGCGCAAGTGGCGATATGTCACGCCAAAATTTACGCCTGTCACTGTGGCCTGTCGCAAATTGCTCTCTCCTACTTTCAGTGTGGGATATTTGGAAGAGAACATAGCCATGAAATCTTTAAATTGGTCGAAAAATAAAACTCATGAAAGTTCAGCGTTTTGAAACAGAATATGACTATATCATTGACCACTCTAGAGTTCTCATTTCGATTCAAAGTAAAAATAAAAAAAAAACGTCAAAGCAAATGCCAAAAACAATTTTACCATAATATTTTCCACGGTAGCTTATCTTTAACGGCTAAAAATAAAGCAAATATGTCGACACATAAAATGTAATGCACAAAAATAGCGCCATAACAAAGTAAAGTAACAAAAAATATATTCTAATAAAACCAGTATCGAAGACATTTAGATTGCGAGCTCGCTTTTTTATAATAAACACTGCTATTGAAGACATTAAATGGCAATTTATTTTTCTTAATTTTAATAACGGCTTCAAATTCAGTTTTATTTTCCTGTTATCGCACAGAATGGAATCGATTTGGAAGCCCCGGGTCGTCCAACAGCAGGAAGTAAATAATATATTTATTACACTTTAATTTCGCATGATTTGCTTCAATGTATACAAATTGTTATTAATTATGGTTTTATTTGTGTACATTTTATACGGATAATATTAACTTAATTCACTAAGCAGATAATTTTGATTATTTATTATGGTAATATAACATAGTCTGGGTATTTATCGAATTGTTTTCTTTTTTTTCAACTTTTTTTGATTTTCACATAAAAATTGCTAACTCTTATTTTTGTATATTCAAATCATTTGATATTGAAAATTTACATTACATCTTTCAAAATTAATCTTCATTACACGATTAAAAAAATAATAAAACATTTAGTGTACTTATTCCACAATAGCCCAGTCCGTGATGCAGTAGTCAACATCGTCCTCTTGCGGGACGGCCCGTCCTATTTCAGATCCCGGTTCGACCAGATTTTTCATCCTATACATCGATTCTGTTCGAAGGCAATAGGTGTCTGTGTTGTCAAAAATCCCTTCCCACCTGTCCAATCCCAAAAAATAAGCGCGTAGAGACAGCGTTTATCTGACCACTGTGCTGTCCTAAGTCTCGTCTTATCTTTTCTGGAAAAACTCTAAAATAATAAAATAAAATAAAAAACTGTATCAGGATCAGGCCTGGATTCGCTCATCGTGAGCATTTTCAACTGATGTAATTTTTGTTAAGGTTTTTCCCCTTTCAATTGATGTGTTGATCTTTAGTAGTTTCAATTTTTTTAATATTTGACGTTATTGAATTAGCCTTTAAGCTAAAAAAAATACTAAGTTACTAAAACTGCAATGGTATAAGAAGCCATCTATAATGACCGTCTGAATGATTAATACAATATTTGCGATAAAAAGTTGGCATATTTATCGATGAGATTCACAAATTTTCTATATGAATTTGTATTATTTGTAAATATCATATTTTATGATATCGCTTAATTTTATTTGCTCTTTCAGCTATGATTTTTTAATATTATATTCGTCTAATCTTTGTCGTGTATTTTTCCGTTTAGCTAGATATATGTCCACTAGAAAGTCGCTATCTTAGATAGGCCAAAAAATAAGACTGTTTAATGTTCTATTTGACGGAAAAACCATAGATAAATATTATTAATGTACGATACATTTATTTCTAATCCGAGAAATCTGATATCTAGTTGATATAAATACAAATCCATTTGAATCGTTCACGGCTTATCTGTTTTTATTCATCCCTTTCTCTCTTTCAATATTACAAAAACTTTTACTATTTCGATTGATGGTTTTTCAAAATTCGATGAAGACTTTTTATCGAAAGTTTTTAAAGGGTATTGTGTACCAATTTTGGCTATCGACAATTAAGATCGTTCACCCAAAGAGATTTTTTCTTGTTTCAAAATAGTAAAGAAATCCAATTGATAATAATACCGACAACTCATTTTTATGTTCTATCGACTGATATCTGAAAAAAGTGTCGAGTTTCAAATATAGTATTCATTTCATTTAGTAATTTCTTAAAAACTTTTACATTTCGGCATGTCTAAATATTATTTAATATTCTTAATACACTGTTCTTAAGATATCAATTGCATTTCTGAATTATCAATGATTATTTATTAAAATATGCTAGACACGAAACAAACAATATATCAATGGGATTCATAAAACAAATCTTAAATAAATTTACTGTTTAAAATGATTAGTTGAAAGTTTATTTATATATATCGAACCTTTAGTGAGTTTTGTACGATCTTTTATGATAATTGCCTTAATGAAGAAATAACATTATAATAACAAAACAAAAATAAATATTTAAGTTCAGGTACTGTAAACTAATTAGTTTATTTAATTTAACTAAGTTCTACAAGTTTTTGAGCATAAGTCTAATTCAAAAGTGAATCGTATGAAAAAAATATGGATGACACAACTTTTGTAGCAGATAGTTTATGTCGTGGCCGTGTAAGAGTGGTCAACGTGTTTGGCTTCCGTGATGGACCTCACAGGTTCAAACCCGAGTAGAAACAGCATTTTTTTTAGTCGATTTATCAATTCTGTTCGAAGGCATGGGTGTATGGAGTGTCTAAAAACTGCTTCCCACGGGGCCTAGCGAGAGTGAAGAGTTAAACACTAATCGTGCACAAACCTTATTTCATCGAACTAAAGAGATGTTGAGAGAGTGTGTAACACGCAGTTGTAGAAAATTAGGAGGCCATATGATCTACATTGGGAGCAGACATGGATTTTTAAAAAAATATCGAGCACTACAACTTTACTCCATAATAAAGTATTTGTTTTTATCACGCCTGCTCCTAATTTGAAGTATATGCACTTTTAATGGAGTCTCACAACGAGAACTGACTTTAGCTTAGTTGTTCAACCTTTTTTTCTTGGA
Source organism: Himalopsyche kuldschensis (assembly GCA_028554975.1). Classification (NCBI taxonomy): domain Eukaryota; kingdom Metazoa; phylum Arthropoda; class Insecta; order Trichoptera; family Rhyacophilidae; genus Himalopsyche; species Himalopsyche kuldschensis. Next base: position 17,007,779 of record JAHFWI010000010.1, on the reverse strand, counting down.
AGAGAGTAGGTAAGAAGGCTAGAACTAGTATACGACAAGCGGTTAGGTAGTAACTCTCACTCCATCCCACTTTTGATATCGGGAGAGTGGGGATAAATTTGACGGTCGGGTAGTCAAATCCGTAGTACATTGATGTCAATACAGTATACAACAATTGATTTTAATAATTTCTTTGCCCTCTTCCCGAAAAAAAACAATTTGAGCGATTTATATAGATGGCCAATATTTCTGCCTTTACTCTTTTAATATTTAGTGTGTTTTTTTTTGTGCGTTTAATATCTTCAATCTTTCTTTCTCTTCGTCGAAGTCGTATAATCATTTCTCAAATAAACGTGAGTCGTTTATTAGCAACCGATACTAAACTACTAAGCACTTACTACTAAAAAAGCTAATTTGATGTACATAAGAATAAGTGCCGCAAAACTTTCACTGCATTATCATAGTAAATCTGGCTAAATTCTCACGGAATATTTAACTCGAATTATTTTTTGTTAACTTAAAATTTTGTGATTTAGTATGACAGTATTATCTCAATAGCCATTTTCAGACATAAGGAAACATTAATATTTCGTATGTAACGGTCATTATCAGTATTAGAGCGGTAAGATCTAGTCTTGTCGTTCACAAGGATTCCGGGTTCATGTCCTTGCAAGGTCAATATCACATGTATATTTAAAAGGCGTTTTATCTATGCTACGTCGACTATGTTTGGCTTATTAAGTGCAGGGGTTTTTAGCCCATTGCCCGCGGGTGCATGTGCGTCCACTACGTATTACCAATTATGTTATTTTAGTTCAGGAGTTCTTAAACTTACGTCTGCAGCCGCATGTGCACCCGATGAGCTATTTTCGGAAGCCCGCTTCAAAGTATTGTAAAACAAAAATCTAAAATTTTATTTTTTAAATACTATTTATTGAAATTGCAAAAACATAACCAATTATAATATGTTACGAATACTTTTTTATTTTGCACGATTTTTTTCTTTTATGTGAATCTGTATAATTCTTCTGGAAATGTAAATTAACAGATAATCTTCCGACTTATAATAATTTTGTTGTGATATATTTAATACCACACATGTAAAGCTATACAGGGAACAGCAAATTTTTTTCAAGCATATTTATGCATGGTTCAAAACAGTCCCCTGCAGATCAGCTCGGACCATGAATATCAGGGGTACACTCATTTTTCAATGTCGTTTCATTTTCAAGGCGGCGAGGAAAAATTGACTACATATCCACAACGGGTGATCTTAATGCATAAATCTTAAATGCGTCCGGTGTGGCAATAAGGTTTAGAACCTCTGATTCAGTGTAACATATGTAACTGTTTAATTTGTCTTATTTGACATAGTGGAAAACTCAGCGGCTTAAGAATATGTTTGAATCATGTTTGTTTCTTAATTGAATTGGTACTTGATATAACTCTTAAATTAAGGTTAACTATTGTTAAGTATTTAGTTGCACAAGATTATTGTTAATAGCGTGATGCTTTATAAGCAACTGATTATATTATACTACATTATAATCTTGTCTATTTCGAAATATCTTATTCATTTTACATTGATCATGCATTTTCTCCTTCAGTTGATCACAAGTAAACTGTCATTTGAAATGTTGTAGCTATAATTTTGAATCACATTATTAACAACACATAGTTGGGCTTACCATAATTATGAAGCTTTAAATCCGGACAGAAGCGGTAACTAAAGAAAAAATAAACAGAAACTACCAAAAATTGTTTATTCAATGAACCTATAAATCTTTCAATTGGAGCAGAAGTGAAGCTGGGGCTTACTTTTTCAATAATCTATAGTTTATTTTTTTAATTTCATAAAAGTTGTTGCCAAAGTTTAGCTTACAGTACTGTTACACTCATACGGTAGATTGCATCATGAGGCTTCGGTTATCCGACCAAATGTGTTTCATTGTCCACAGCAATTTGAAGTGTATCTAACCACATCTGTATGTGACCACATCTAATGTCGACAAAATAAATTACTCTGGTTGGAGCAGATTGTGAAGATTATCTTGTCTTCTTGCATGTAAACCTTCAAATGTGTTTCAATTGACACTACAAAATGCAGCTATTTTGCTGTCAATCTATGAAATAATAACCGGTACAAAATACCAAACCAACTGAGAAGCCGAGACCAATGTCTCAAACTGGGAAAATCCTAGTGAAGCCGGGACGTATGGTAAACTTACCTATTGTTAATGCTAAATTTACTATTATTTTATACAACTACATGATATAGCGTAAAAATCGTCAATTTTTTATTTTTACTTAAAAATGTATTTTTTTTTTGCATGTCTTAATTTTGTTACAATCGTTAACTCGTCCTTTAAAAAAAACAACTTATATGTTTATATAATTACGGTTTATTATATCGCATGCTGCTTCTTTAATGAGAAAACAACATGCCACCCACACAGACACAAAAAAAGTCGAATAAGACATATTTTAATTGTATAATTAGTGTCGATTCTTTGAATTCATAATCTGTTCCTAGCGGCGTCCTCAACTATGATTTGGTCGATCAATAATTGCACTTGCGTATATTGTTAATGTGGCGTTTACACAACAGAAAAAAAAACATAGTTCAATGGCATAACGTAAAAAAGTTTGATATTACATTATATTATATATCCTTAATTCTTATAAGCCAATTATTTCCAATGAGGTAGTGCACAGCTAAAAAATGCATATTAAATTTCATGAGTTTATATTAAATGAAAATTACTACTTACAATTATTTACCGTTACTTCTTTGTATGCCAGCTTTTTTGGATGTAAAAAAAGCTTTGGTGCAGGGATCATCAAGCAGTTTTTCAATACAATTCAATTGTACAAAGTATTGACAGTAAACTGCTTAAAAGTGACCTTTATCGTTTAACCTTTTTCACTCATCAATAGATTGTTTTTTTTCTTCCAGAAACTCCTCAATAGATTTGCGAAATTAATTAATTACACAGGGTTTGCGTATGTATTAGAACTTTTTGCTTTTTACGATTTGTTAATTCAAATCATGACAAGAATAAGCCTTTTTGTACATTTATACTATAAGTATAAACCGTTTGCACTCCTCAATATATTTATTGTTTACTTCCAACAACTCCTCAATATATTTGAGAAATTGATCAATATCAAAGTGTTGGCGTATTTTTTAGCATGGTAAAATAAAATCGTTGTCGTTGGCTAGCGTGTCGGACCGCCCTGGTTTGATTCCCGGTACGAACAGATTTTTTCAGACGATTAATCGATTCTGCTCAGAGGTTATGGGTGTTTGTGTTGTTAAAAATCCCTTCCCACCATTCCGATCCCAAAGAGCGACGCATAGTGATTGCGATTAGCTAGTCCTGTCCTATTCCTCGTATCCTTTCCATCCCAACTCTCTTCGTAGAAGAGTGGTTGAGTAACGAGCAGTTCTCGTATAAAAGCATATGTTGAGATAAACTTCGTGAGCAGTCCATATGTCCAAGTTGGGAGCGGACATGGTTAAAAAAATAATACCGATAAATATACCACATTATGACATGCGAAGGCACACAATCCAATAACGGTTTTAAAATAAGGATAATTGAAAATTAATAAAAAGTATTTTTCCAACCAAGTGTTACAGTGTCAAGCTAGACTTGACATATGAGTTCTAGGAGTTAAGTAGTCATCGGGGCTGTAGACTCTTTAAAAAAAGTTCGACTCCGATTGCAGCATTTACTAAAAACACGACTCCGACTAATTTTCCTATTTATGAGTATTTAATGAAATATCAACCAACCAATCCGGCCAATAGCCAAATTTTACATATAATATGCAAAAATAGATAGTTCAAAATTTTGAAAATTTCTGACTCCGCCTAAAAGCTCCGACTCCACGATTTCGACCCCGACTCCACATCCCTGGTAATCATACTTGTTTCATGCTGGAAGAAAAGTTTGACGATCCACGATGAAGTATATCATAATAATTATTGTAGCAGAGTTTGCACTGATGAAAAAAAATAAACATACAGCAAACAAGTATGTCAAGAGCAAAACAAACCATTATCAACAACATGGTTCGGTCATCGCTCCGACATCGCTAAGATATTAATCGTGAATACGTCTTAATGAGACGATAGTTAAGGAATACCTCTTCTTATAATAATATGCACACATCAAAATAAAATCGACCGCCATGACGTGTAACTGTTGTATACTCATTTGGATTGTTGTCATAATCATTGCATAATGTCGATGACCGTGTTGCTATTTTTCAAAATGGCATCCAATTATCTTTAAATAAATAAAGCACGTTTTGTTTATGACTTCCTTAGATATCTGGACCGTTGCTCTCATCGCGATTTGATTTGATTAGGTTTGTCGAAATGTTAATGACATTAACATCTTAAAAATAGTAAAGACAGGATTAATAAACTTGATAGAAGCGGTATATATAAGATGACTTGCGGTACATGTGATTTAGTATATGTCGGACAGACTGGGAGACGTATTTCTACCCGCGCAGTCGAACATGTTAGATCCTTTAACAATGGAAAAACTGATTCACAATATGCAAATCACCTTATAGAATTAGCACATAATCCGAATTCGGTCCCGATTCGTTTACATTCCTGCAATAAGGGCCTAAAACTGAATGCATTGGAACAGCTTGAAATTAATAGGTATAATCAGTCCAATGAAATTCTTAACGATCAGATCACAATTAATAGTTCACTTCTGTTAAAACCTTTAACAAACAATAAACTTATACAATTTAAAATAGATGCACTTAGACATTGCAGATTTTAAGTGGTTTCACACGAGCAAATAACCCAAAAATACCCAAATTATTGTTTCCCACCATTACTTTAGACCAATAAATCAAACTTATTTAAATTCTTTCATGTGACGTAGGTATGGTTTCAACAGAAAGAGATTATGTAGGGGGCACCCTGTCTAGCTTCTGACGAAGGCGTAAGCCGAAATAGCTATCAACAAATATATAAAATAATTTATGTAGAATTAAAATACATTGTTATTTTTCTTTCCGTATCAATAAATGACATTAGTTGAAAATACTCGCGATGAGCGAAACCGGCCCTGACCTTTATATAATGTATGCGGAAGTATTAGATCTTTTCAGTAGATCAACAAAGAATTGAAAATTAACAACTAAAAATGGTATCCAATTATCTTATGTGGCGTTTCTTTACCCTTTGTGTATCACTTACGACTAAAAGAATGATGTTGGTTTCCTTATATATTTTTAAATAATTTAGAATGTTATTGGCTGTTAATTCTTTAAAAAAGATTTTTTATATGACAGCTGACTCCCCGCATTTTAATTTATTGTATTACCTTATTTTTCCTCTTCATTACTCAAGAGTGGCAAGTCTTTTTTTCTCCGCTTTCTGTCAACGACATAATTTTACTACCCTTAATAATATTGTGATGTATATATTTTAAATACTTGATCGTTCAATGAACAATCATATAGGCAACTTTTCAAAGTGGCGGTTTTATTTTTCGTTTTCTCCCACTAATCTGATTACATAAACGGAGCATGAGAATAGTACAAACTTTTTAACCCTCTCTTGACCCAATCCTATCATTATCCTCTTCAAAAAAGGCTGAGTAACTGAATGCCAATCAGTTCTTAGGAAGTAGGTTCAAATACGTCGCATTTTTAGCTAAGATAGCTAAGAACGGTGGAAAATCAATATCTACGATAGACCTTAATTGAAAATTATCTTAGATACATTGTTTTTGTTTGAAACTGATGCTATAGGAACTTCGTTTAAAATAACGTCTACATTTTTTTACAAGTTGTTTTATTAATAAAGAGCTTTCTCAATTAATTTTATCTTTTAAGGAAATATGTCTATGTCAACTTTCATCTGTCAAAAAAATTATTACTGTCAAATCAATTATAACAACTGTATGCACGCTACTGTAGAAAATACATTTATATGTTTTGATTTTTACATTAATTTTCATGTAATTAAAATGAAGCTATAAAATTCAAAATAGACAAGGAAACATTTTTTTAAAAAGGCTGTTATCAAATGATTTTATTCTGAGCTGTGATAAAAATCTAAATTTATTGAGACGCCTTGGTATCAGTTTGATAGTTAATAATGAATCTGCATAATCGTGTAACTCTAATTAAATATTCTGTATTTTTTTGCATTTTTTGAATAGTTATTATTGAATCACTATGAAATGCGGTTATCCGGTAGATGTATACAAGTAGGGATGTCGGAAAGAGTAACGAATGTATGGAGCTATTCATTATCGGTCTATATTCTAGTCGGTCCTTGTGGTCTAGTGGCAAGAGCTTTGTTCTAGCGATCTGGAGACCCGGGTTCAATTCCTGGCAAGGTCAGATTTTTTCAATTGAAAAGGGAGATCTTGGGCTGGGTTGGGTGTATGTTATTTATCGTTGATTTTGTGCACAACTGATTCATTACTTATCATCGAGTTAATCTCGTATGACTTTCACAATTAAGAATATTTGGCGCATCGGCGTAAGCTGTAATGCCAATTATTTTTTCTATTTAAAAAAAAATAAATATATATAAATATATTATAATCATTCTTGAATCTTCCTTTTAACACAGGTAAGTATTTACAAGCATATCGCGGGTCTAAAAAATATTACATTACTTACCAACAAATAATCAAATAAATTGTATCGCTACATATTTTCTGATGAAGATCAGATTGTACTTACTATCTCATGTGTTATATTCAGAGTTATTGAGTCGCTAATAAACACGACATTGACCAACAACTTGACTCCGACTCCGACTAAAAAAGGTTTAATTTGTCAGACTTTTTCAAACCTTTCTTAGTTATGTGTATTAAATTAAAGATCAACCAATCCATTCGGCCAATAGACAATTTTTCCATATAACATGTACATATTGTAGGCATAAATAAAAATAAAACATGTTCAAACTTTTTTAAAGTTTTAAAAAAGCTCCACATCCCTGGTTTCATTTAATTAAATAATTCGTTCTCACCAAGAAACTACATACATAGTTCACATTTACAAACAAAAAGTCACATCGTTTCTGCAAGTACATCTATCAATTTTATTGTTTCAAAACGTTGAATAAAAATTTCATATCGTTCTTCTTATTAACTTGTCTCAAGGTATCGAGTACCCGGGTATTAAATAACCATGCCGCTGAGCATCCTTATCCACGGGTGCATTGGTTGTCGAAACAAAACTCTGTAACCTTGGGTGGAACCACTTTTACTCCTCGTCTGAGATCCCAATGAATGATTTGTTCTAACTCTCCAAAACCCACGCCTCTGTTTAAATGTTACTTGCATTACAGTTACTTGTGAATTACATGACGGCGATATAAGCAAGTACTCAGCTGATGCACAATTCTATTTTAAATATAATATCATTACTTATCACTTTTAAGGTGTTCACTGTCAATACTTGGTGGAATGGCATTATAATATAATAAAAATAATAAAACATGTTTAGTACTTATTCCACAGAAAATTTATTGCATCAGGAACGGTTTCGCTCATGGCGAGCATTGTCAACTGATAAGAAATACAATGAAACAGTGATATTTATACGAAAGTTAAGTAAGAAATACAAGGTATGACAAACAATTGGTATTACAACCAAGCAAATAAATTGAAGAAAAATAGACTTTAATTATGGTTTATTTTTTAATAGCAAATAAAATTAAATGCAAAATACAAAAAAAAATGTTAAATATCAATTATCGAGTTATAAGTTAACCACGTATAAGCCCTGTCCTAGTCTTTAGTCCTTTCTATCCTTAGCCTCATATAAAAAAAGATTTCGAGCAACTGAGTAACAATCAGTTCTCGTTTAAAATTTGTGTTGAGCTTAACTCAGATAAGAGGTCATAAGACACGGTGAAAAAATAGCAATGTATTTTCGTTCTACAATAATTATAAGATATATATTTGATACCTGTTTCGGCTTACGCCCATCAACTATATATCTTATGATAATTGCTGTACAACTAAAATACTTTTAGCTACTTTTTCACCGTGTTATAATAATGGAGTTCTTACAATTAAATGCCAATTCAATCAATAGAGTGGATATGCTTCACAGTGGTAACGGACATGGTTTAAAAAAGGTCACAAATGGCTGTAGTAAAAATAAAATTACGATAAAACATTACCGATTGACGCGAATTTTACTTGGTAGAACTTGACTATAAAATACGTAAACCACTGGCACAAATAAAATTTACTCCGATTTCTTCCAGTATTTTCGCAGCATGTTTATCAGTAAGAGGTTCACTCAGCGATCAAATGGCTATGGGCTCAAACCTTGACATGCTCAATATCATAGTTCGATGTATACCTGTTTAAAAGTTGAGGTTTTGGGAGCGGGTGCTCATCGTGATTCAATGATCTCGAATATCTCCGTAAGTTTGTTTTAAATGATGTAATATACAATATATAATTCGGGTTGTCAGTCATCTGCAATACTAAATATTCATTATATTATATCTATCAAGTAGAGACTCCAATTCGAGTATCGAATACTCGTTCATTTTTCAAATAGCCGATACTCGTAATTTATAAGACTTATTTCTAAATTTAAGTAACTTATTTATGAAAAATATACAAATTAATTTTAACCGTTGCGTTTAACTGAGTCTTACGCATGGATTTTACTGTGAGGTAGAATTTTTTTTTAAATGGGTTTGCTGTTGACAATGTTGTTGAGACAAAATAAAATATTGAAAAATAATCTTTTGATTTGCCGGCTATGGATGCAGCCGTAATCAATTAAAAATGCTCGATCTGTTTATTTATGATTTTCATATACACAAATTTGAATTAATATTAAATATTTTGACACATCTGAAACTATTTTAAATAGTATTTTAGTATTTTAAAATTTCACTACTCGAGTAGTTGAGATGTCGAGTAATTGGAGTCTCTAGTTACAATAACCAACGTGAAATACTCTCTCGAGCATATAATTCAAAATTTCAACAGCGCTATAATTAACAATGCTACTGCACCTTTTTATTGCCTACAGGAAAACGTTAATTAGCCCATTAAGGATGATTATCTCCAGAACATGTAAAGTTTTGTAATTCACCTTACATTCAGTACACCAGGAAATGCTTTAAAAACCACAACAATATGAATTTGTAAGACATATCGCTATTACAGCACTGCATGTTATAATACTCCAACAATCAATTTCAGAACACAAGACACCGCTTTTTTCTCTCGGGATTATGTGCAACGAGATATTCTTTACACAGCTGCATGCGGTGTTTTAATTGCATATTTCCACGGTCCAAGCTATAAATATTTATCAGTATGATGACGGTTAAAGAATAATGAAACAACAAATTACAAATGTATTTTAATGGTCCCTGAAAAAAGAATTATCCAGTTTTATTTGCAACTGTTTCGATGTTGCTATATAGCAGTGGTTCTCATGTGCGGCCACCAGAGGATTTTGCTGCGGCCACCAATAGCTATATAGTTAATATTGATATTTAATAAAAATGGGTTTTTACAGGTTAAGTTAAGTTAATTTGTCAACAAAGACACTGAAAATTAAACATTTTGTGCATTGTCCATCAAGAATTACTAGTTAGCAATAATTCTTATGATGAGTCGTTTTAGCAAAAAAGACTCATCGCAAAAATATAGTGCAACCACCAGACACTTCCGTAGTACCGCTGATGTTTTATAATGCGGCCACAGTCAAGTTTTACGTGAGAACCACTACTATATAGTATGTATATGTACTTCTCTAATCCCAACGTTCTTCTCGTGTTTTATCTTATTCTGTATGTTGACATTGTCCATTTTCTCTGTAATATGAGCAGACTTGTATATCTTATATATAAAACCGAAACGGGGGATGTATGTCTGTAATTCCCTTTTGCATTGTTGTTGCAAGTTCAAACAAACGAATTGATCTCGCTCGCGAAAGTTTCGACGGTAAATTTGTTTCGTTATCAATGTGTGTGTAGAGACTCCAATTACTCGATTATCGAGTAGTACATATATTAAACCGAAACGGCGTTTGTATGTCTGTGGGTCTGTAATTCCCTTTTGCATTGTTGGTCATTAAGTTGCCATAAAAACGAATATGAAAGAAAATATGTTTGATTTTTTTATCGGCGAAGACATTTAGTCAAAATGTAATAAATTAGTCTTCTACTGACATTTTCCCGGCTTTTATTAATATAATAATGTTTTTATTTACGTGAAGGTATTATTTGACATTTCTTTGACAGCAAATTAGATTTTTTCCTTGAATTTTGACATTTTAATGGGCGAGAATGGGGCTGTCAATATATGAAAGGGGCTGTGAAATGTCAATGCCAGTCTGAAATGTTCATTTTAATTCCATTTTAATTGACCTAGACTTTTGAATTTTGAAAAAAATTGTTTCAACTTGGCCCGTCTGAATTTACGCGCCGAGGTGAACATAACCCCAAACTGGTCCGAGCGAAGCCGGGTTCGAACACTAGTATAATATAAGCAGGGCTTTTTTCCCATTTAACGCGGTGGAACGTCGTTCCGGCACCTTTTTTCAGGGTCAAAATGATAAAATATGGTTTTGTACTGAACCGGACGATATGTGGATGAATTTGATATTGGCGCTCTAATGTAGCGACGAGAGATAAAGGGACTTGATCACGTTCCCATTGGTCACTCGTGCTCAAGGATTGACAACCTAATGTATACATTTATGTATTTTTCGAAGTAAAAAATAACAATGAACAAAAAAAAAAGTACACAAAAATTCCAATGTATCCAAAAACTTAAATCGTTTACTTAAAAATTAATGTGAATTTAGTCAAACTTTTAACTATCTTCGTCAAATTAGGTTCCTGATTACTACAGGCTACTCTTAATACATCATCAAGGTGAGAATCAGTAAGCCGGTTTCAATATACTCTTTTCGCATATTTCATTTTAGATTATGACGATTCACAGAGATACGTAGATAAGAATAATGTAAGCAGAAGCTGGGCACATTTTTGTTTACAAAATTCTAAATATTCCCTCTCCTCTCCTGCCTCTTTTCTTTAAAATTTTTATGTTTGATACTATTTTGGAATATATTTGGTGACTATACATATTTTGGGCCGCACATATGAGCTGATTGAGCCGCAGTTTGAGCATGGCTGCTTTAGACAGATGAACGTGTTAACATATCCATTGGATTATTCTAAGCCTTGTTTCCGTACGACAAAATTAAAAGAGTTGTATACCCTTCATTCATAGAACTTTTCATTCATAATATAATTAATTTTGACATTGTGACGCCTTATTCCACGGAAGCATTTTGGCATCTTATAATCGACGCGATTTAATCACTTTACTTGCATATTATATTTAAACACAAGCGGCATGCAAGGTACAAAAAAATCACGTGCTTAGTAAATAAATAACACATCACATTGTGTACAAAAAACTTGACGGCATAAAAAATAAACGGCACGGTCTTCCGTGTGATACTCGCAGATGATTTCGGCTTGTTTTTACGTTATGCAATGGTGAATTCAAATTCCTTAGATTGTTTCGTTCACTTTCACGGCCATACAAATTATAACATCAATGTGGTGTAGCCTTTACACTATATATCGTTAAAGGGTACCTCTTTAGTACATAACATATCTAGCTTTTTAGTCGCAGTCGATTTTTTTATTTGTAACGTAGCAACGACCTATTTATTATAATTTATGTTTTTTCCTGCCACGCCCCATAAAAAGCGACGCCTAAATTTTGATCCCGGGTTTTCGGGATTACAATAAGTCGATCCCGGGATGTTTTTTAATGGTCGATAATTTTCATATTTATTAGCCATGTTAATGTATCATTACAAATAGTTTGAAATAATTGATGTCACTATCTTTTTATGAATATTATATTTCGGTTGTTTATCCATTACTGAAGAGCGAAAATATTCGATTGAAATATAATGTACGAGAGTATCGGTCTCGTTCGAATGCGATCTGATAACTAATTGAAATAAAAAATACGTACTATGGTTATGCAAATTAAAAAAAAAAAAAAAAAAAAAATGAGGACAAATTAATGGAAATATATAACGCTTTTATTGATGACAAATCAGTCCCGATTCATGGGAAAGGTACAAAATTCAAACGATTCAAATTCTAACACGAAGGGTTAAAATATATTTTCCAAATTAAAATAACAGATATTGTTGGATATTAGTGGTGAATAAGTAACCAACAAGTTGGGTTTTCCCACCACCACCCGTTGTGTATATGCAGCCTATGTTTCATGGCCGCCTTTCACAACGCTATCGACTTAGAAAAAGGAATTTACCTCTCACATTCATGGCCCGAGCGGATCTGCACGGGACTGATTTTGAACCATGCACTAAAGTGTTTTAAAATAGAAAATAGTAATAAAATAAATTGGAGTGACTAGCTCAGCCACTGAAATCATTTTGATACAGAGTATCCTGTGTATAATCCGTATACTGAGAGCCCGTCGTGTTAGACGAGTATATTGACTCTAGTGAAGAATCGAGATTATGTCGATCCCGTGAATTAGTAACCAACTAAATTCATTTCATTTTTAACTCCACCACTTGATTTAATTCTTTATTTTGTTATCTTGCGTTTTTACATTGGTTTTGTACCAAGCCTTGCTACAGAGCACGAAACAAAGGAGGTGAAATATCTCAAGCACAGAGGTTAACATGAATTATTATATAACTACTTAATAATAAATTTAATAAAGAAGACAATTATTCCGTCGCGTCATTGTCCTGGGAAGACACTGATATCACACAATAGATAACCTAAAATGGCACATTGTTGTGACAGCGTGAATAAAGAGGATTCAAATAATTACAACAGTGAATGATGTAATTTATCACTCCGAAATGCAAGTATCGTTGAACTATGAAACCCTCATGTTTCCGAAACAGCGAAATCTATCGGTGAGAATAATAAGTATTTGAACAGCTTTTTTCCAATGACTTTTGAGATTACTTCTAAATTTAAATTTGACATTTTTAATGATTGTAATGCATCTCGTGTTTTCGATTGCACGGTGTTTGTGTTGTCTATAAATTACTTCCTTACCATCTGATCTTATAAATGAAGCGTTACGAGAGCGACTAGCTAACCGCTGATCCTATCCCAACCGTATCCGTTATATCCCTAATCCCTATTGTCATCAGCGACTGAGTTTTAAAAAATGTTTAAAAAAACATACAATTATTTTCTCAGCACCCTCAACAATCTTTGAACTCGTAATAGATCATTTCAGCAGAAGTTTTTCACGAGAACTACAGTTGCCTAAAACTACGACAAGAGTGAGCAATGATAAGTAGGCTTACCGCCCTCGTTTTTTCTTCGGATAGGGTGCATCATTTTTTTTAACCATGTACGCTCCCAACGTGGATCACACTGTGGACTGGTAATGTAGTTTTTTTCAACTAACGTTTTTCTACGAGAACTGCTTGTTATTCAGTGTAGGATAGTAGGATAGGGATAGATAACACAACGGGATAGCTAATTGCTCTGGCAACCTTGCATTTTTTTAATCCACATCTCCGGATATAGATCAATAGTTCGATTGAAAAATGAAACTGCACGGATTGGGTAACCGAGCCCGGTCGGTCAGCAACCGAAGCCAATAACGTTAATACTAGACCTCGGACCCGAGAAGATACATCACAGTAGATGAAAAAGGTAACCGGACAAATCAGAACATGACTTTTCAGAACATGACTTTTCAGAATATGACAATTCAGAACAAGACATTTCAGAACATGACATTTCAGAACAAGACTTTTCAGAATATGACTTTTCAGAACATGAACTTTATAATATTGGGTTTTCACATACATATTTGTCTATAAACAATTTACCAATTATGAATAGGGCTGCCACAACAAGAAAATAACTATAATTATGAGATCGCCGAAATTAAAATAAATGTTTACTAACTATTGTAGTAAGTTCGCGTGCATTTTAAAATTCATTCGTTGGGCTGGCACAAATATGTATATATATATTGAGACTACCTTATTTCCGGCTCCCTCGAAATCGAGAAGGAGCCTCCTATCCGACACTCAGGTAGAGGGATTTTGGGGACGGAGTAGGAGAAACATGGTACTCTTATAAAGAAAAGACGATCTCAAAGCGTTATGTGGTTGCGGCGGTTAGCATCCATTATTTAATTGTTTATGGTTTACACAGACGTTATACAACACACAAATATTACGATAGCGAAGAAGATATCAGGAATTTGACGCGAATTTAATTCTGAGGGAGAGGATTAGGCGCGTGCATTCTCAATGCAGTCCAATCTCTCACTGCTGTATGAAAACAAACGGTTACTTTAGAAAGAAAAAACAATGGCCGTTTCAAAAATCGTTAACACATGCGCCCGCTGATAAGGGATGATTTATCGCCTTATGAACTTTTTATGAAGCACATGCATTGTCGGGCGTCAAGAGATAAGAGAAATTGAAATAACTCTACATTGCACCGCTATAGATTGCAATATAGATTATTATAAGAATGAATTTATTTCCTGATATCGACTGACTCATCGACTGAGGTGAACAATAGATCGTTCGAGAGAGTTCTGATGACCTACCACATAAGGCGGTGTCAATATATATATATATATGTATGTGGGATCTGGCGGTGGAGCCGGGCAAAATAACGAAGGTTTTAGTTTTATAATACGTCTTTATTTATTAACAGTCTTAACACCGGTTTATTCTGGCGGAAAAAATATCATAACAAAAAAATCTTAAGATTAAAATTAACATTTATATAATATTTTTACATGCTTCTCAAATGTCGTATCGAGATCGACTTGCACAGAATTTTTATCTGTCGTGTTCTGAAAAGTCATGTTATGAAAAGACATGTTCTGAAATGTCATGTTCTGATTTGTCATGGAACCGATGAAAAAACATAATAGTTGTAGGTATATAAATCAATAAATCCAAAACCGCTTACCCATGACGTGAGAAATTTCAATAGCGTTCACCAATCGGCTACGTTCAAGGGTTGTAATTTTTAACAATGTCTTGATTTATGTAATGAATAAAATGAATTCTTCTTCTTCGTGGGTGGGTAGACTGAGAAGGCCACATCCATTTATCGTTAAATATGGACCTTGATGTCACATGATCAGAGCAAAGGTCATCCAATCATTCAAACAGTTTCCGGAAGTTTTTAACCACTAGCTTTTCTCGTTGCAAAAAACGTTCAGTATTGGTTCCGAAAAAAAGTACTTTTATATTCTTACGTATAAAAATAGAAGCTTTTAAAATTCACAAATCGCTACATCGATGAAACAGTGAGACAATCGACAAAAAAAGTGTTTTGCGTTATGAATGCCGATTTAATAAAAACATAATGATGAATCAAATTTATTTGTATGTTTAAAATACGATCCATGTGGCCATAATCTAACAGTGTCACTGTTAACAATATTGAAATACTACAAATGCAACAGTACAGTAAAACACTATTCTACTACTCAGATATTGCATTTTTAATAATAACATTTGGGTGTACAAGTTGCTCGTACCGCCACCTTTCGTTATGTTTATGCAGCCGTTTTTCACGGCCCCCTTCCATAACGCTATGGGAACAAGAGTACATTAGTCCGATACAAAGCTAAATGGTAATGATTTTTTAACCATTCACTATGGTGTTTAAAGAAAAGAAAAATATAATTGAAAAAATATGACTTGCTCAGCCACTTAGTATAAGAAGTATCAATGAAGTAACCTGTGTATCTGTATACTGAATATGAATCAAGAGTATCCCGCTGTTAATATGATATTGAAAATTTATCGAATGCCTCAAGGTTGGTTGGTCTTGGTCGAGATCAAGTCAGCGTGGCCTATTGGGTCTGTATGAGGACGTACCGGAACAAACAGCTCTGCTCGATCGGCATTCATTTCGGGACAGGCTGAAACTATATTAAAAATATGTATTAGATCAGCGTTGTCCAACACGCGGCCCAATTTAATATTTTCTGCTGCTCTATTGGAGTTTGCTGCCTTCTACAAATATATTTTACATTTTTTTATTCATAAATCAAACAAAACAAAGCAGGGGCGTGAATTTTTATCGGCTTTGAAGGAAATAAACATGACTTTTATCAGAAATACATATATCCTCGAGGATAAATTTTCAAAATTAAAAAATCGTACGTACAGCTGCATTTGGAACCACATATCGCTGCGAGTCGTTCTTTTCAAAATTGAAAATAGTAAAAACGAAATGTCGCAACAGGCTGGTCGATGAAAACTTGATCAATCAACTGCGATGTGCATCGAATTAATTACCAGTCGATATAAAAAAAATATCAAGTAGTATAAAAAAACAAGTGTCACATTAATTATTAAGTAAATAAAAAGTTTTTTGGTTGTTTATAAATAAAAAAGTGTCATTGTAATTATTAATTAATAAATTGTTTTTATTACGTTTGTTTTGTTTTTTTATGCGGCTCATTCTTTACCGGTAATATTTTATTTGGCCCACCAAACGATTTCTGTTGGACAACGCTGTATTAGATAACGCACTTAAAAGTCAAGTGGCCTACTGTTCTTTTCATGTCCTGATGTTATACAAAAACGACAACGATTGGCTTCGCATCGAATATTCATATTCAATAAATGTTTATCTTGAGTTTAACATGTCTATGTCTGCAGATTGTAAATGCATATCAAAATGAGCGCATTTACGAACGCTTTACGGTGAAGGTAACATTTGGTGGCGTAAGAATGGAAAAGGTATTTGTTTTACATTTGGAACTTATGCATCTGCACAATGAGTGAAGATGACTGGAGACACTGCCATCTGTTATTTTTTTTTATATTCGCCGTTCTTAAGTGTGCATGATATGTGCTTCTAGTTCAGAGGTTCTCATGTGCGACCACCAGAGGATTTGGCTGCGGCCACCAACAGCTTTACGTAAACAAGGCTTTCATACCACAAATGAATACGAAACATATAAATAAATATACCGAGATAAAAATTACAAATAAAATACTTTACATTATTCAAAAGATATTAATGAATATCATTACTTATGAACCAGACAGTACAAAATTAATTTAAACAAATGCTTACATCATGTTTATATTACTTCCGAGAGGTGAAAAGAAATGGTTTTTAGTATAATGGCCTTTTAAAAATATGCATCAAAATCAAAAATCCATCATCTTTAATATTTAAATAACATAATAAACATAATAAACATAATGCTATTTCCAACACCAAAGGCAGACACTAAACGTTTTTTTTGTAACTCACCAATGAACAATGAGTCATGCTAAATGATCATAATTTTATTGAATCATGAGATCTGCAAATTTTCTTAATTAGGCATTCATTTGTACGAGTTAGCCGGGCGTCATAATGGACGAGCTGTCAAAAAAACATGTTTTATGATCGGAATATAATAATTGAAAAATATTTTTTGAAAATAGAATCATCGTCAGAATTATGTTTGATAAATTCACGTCGTTACGAAAATATTGATATCATGTTTCTTGATATAAATAATACTCGTCGTGATGGATCAAGTAATAATGACTTCTATTTTATGAGAGTTTTTGTTGTGTTTATAATAATTATAGTGACGTGAGATCAGTTTAATTTTGTACAGCTTAAAATATTTCATGTTTTATTGTTTAATAGCGCGTTATTTTCATAAATAGCTACATTGAATTAAATTAATTAAATAATCTCGATTAAAACTGATTTCTCATTACTAACCTTCAAAAAACGGTCCCTGAAAAATAACGCGCATGAAACAGATAACATGTTTACGTTGATGTTCATGAAAGACTGGCGTCATCAAAACTATGAGCGCGAGCATTTATCTACTGTATACAATGTAAAAACATCCATTTTAGCGACGTAGCGACGATATTAGGGTTTTCCACCAGTAATAATCTGACTTAATTTCTTTTTTATTTAATTGCGACTAAGCTAGCCGATAAAAAAATCACATATTCTATCTGCAAAAGGGGTAAAAAACAATGATTTAACGATACCAAAAGCTTACACATTGTATCACTAATATTAAGATAGATATTTAAGATAAAGTGGCATTAAGGGTCGACTGTCACCCACCGTTGACTTAAAAGTAGCAAATGAGATGTTACAAATCTAATGAATATATGTAGTAATAATCAACTAGAACTTAATGAGAATTGTTCGTTCAGTCGCCTTTCTTATATCGATGACTGTTTCGATGCAGCTAATCTGATTTGAAAACAGTAACAATCCTTGACATGTGTTATAAAACATATTAATATAAATTATAAATGAGAGCCAACACACATTAAATTTACATGTATATTAACATAAAAACATTAAATTTGGCAGGATTATGTTTTCAGAAGTTTCTTTTGTAGTAAAAAATAAAATGATATGTTTGACATAAAATTGATGACAGTAAAATAAAATTTTTGTGTTTTCTTTACGTAACATAAATGAAATGTCACTGGCGTTATGTTTTGTACGTCGTTAATATTTATACAGTTATGCTACTTTTATAATTGATTTTAGTTTTTTTTGTGTGGGTGTGGAATGCCATATTCACTCTTCATTATTAGTAAACGAAAAAATACCCGCTATAGTATGAATTCCAAAATAATCGTTCAAGTAAAATGACGGATTATAATGAAGGAATATCTCGGCTAATATTCCCATCACTTACCATTAGAGACTCCAATTTGAATATGGAATTATCGATACTTGAGTATATTAGTCCATTTTTCAAGTACTCGAGTGTTTTAAAAAATACTCGAGTAATACTCGTAATTTGATTTATGAGTAAGATTTATTTTCAAACTTATTTTACTTATCTAAAAAACATGTATTTCTAATGTTTAACCGTTGCGTATAGCTGGGTCTTAAAAGTGAATTTGACTGTGAGTAGTATTTTTTCTACTGCGGAAATTATAAAAACAAAACTTCAAACCAATTACAAATTTAAGACGATTAATTCTCTTATTATTTTACGTTTTTAATTATTTTTGAAATATATGTTATATAATAAATAAATAACATTTTTATTTAATAATCATCTATTAATATACACAAATTTAAATTAATAATATATAATATGGTACATCTGAAACTACTCGAGTATTTAAATTTTACTGCACGATACTCAAGTAGTTGAGATGTCGAGTAATTGGAGTCTTTACTTTTTTTTACGGGAGATGCACATTGAATGATACAACAATATGGTATTATTAAGTCATTTTCAGCCAAAGTGGAGTTATCAAAATTACTCTTTAAGCCATCAGTATGTCTAATAAGAATCCGTGATAACTCGGCACAAGTCAAGTCGGCACATGGCCCGTTGACACATGTCAAGTCTGCACATGACAGGTTGACACATAGACAATTCGTCACCTTGACATCTTGACAAAAATTTCCTTTTTGTAATACAGTGAAAAAATGTATTTGAGCTCTACAAAAATAATATATTGTCGATGGCTATTTCATAATAATACTTGAATTGTGAGGAATTGATATTATGTTTTTCTGGAAATTATAATAATTCTATACTGGGAGCAGGATATGGATATGGCTGGCTATGTTAGATTGTAATAACGACATGATTTTTCATAATCTAGTGGATAGGTCAATAGGAGTGGTTTGTCAAGTTGTCTAGGTGTTGAATTGTCTATGTGCCAACTTGTCATGTGCCGACTTGACATGAGTCGACGTGCTATGTGCCGATTGGTCTGGTCACCGTCTAATGAGCACGGATCGCCGCACAACAAATAAGAAACATAGTTTCACGACATTTTGTACCAAATTAACTGAAACATCTTTTCGCATAATTTTTATCAATAAATCTGATTGCATCGCATAATATCGTCAGGTGTTTTCATTACACTATCCATGTGATCACGGATTGTTCCTAATATAATAGGATGTTTCGCAACATGTTGATAGCTCGATACTTCGATGAGCACTGCGAACATACCTGACCTATCATGAAGTCGGATTGTTACGCCCTTACTGAACCTAACACCTAGCTGCGTCATTTTACATTCATAAATTATACATAGTTGTCGCATGTACGAATTTTCGGGTGCAGCTACTGCGACGAAAAGTATTTATAAGTGCCAACAGAACAATAAAAAATACAAAAGACAGTGAGGTTGACTTTTTATTCCGCTTGCATTGATTTCGATTTTTATTATTCCAAAATTCAAATCAGCTATTTAAGAACATCTAAGCGATGAGGTAACATTCATTACACTTTAAATGTTTCTTCCGTCTTGGTGCAATGGCATCTTAAAGATAATGTTATTTTTTTTTAAATTCGTTGGCTATTTTACAGCTTAACCGTTCAGACGCCACGGCGTGGAGGCACGCGAAATCGGTGCTACCACCAGCGCCACGGCGTGCAGGCACGCAAACGCGATTACGAGCTTATCAATGAATTTATTAAATATTTTGAAATGCAATATTATGCAGAGACACCTTTTGGAGGCAATGTGATTGTTAGAATATCCATATGTTGAACCGTTTTCTTTTTATTTGAGGTTGGGCTAACAGATGTCACTAGGGTTGACACCTTATTATCGCAATTATCACTCGATTGATATAGCGCATCAAAGTGAGAATAGAATAGCTAAATATCAGTAAGTGCGAGTAGACAACACATAGCATTTTGTGTTTTTTATAAAATATAGTTTATTATAAAAAAAAAAAAACTTTCCTGTCATAACAAAATAATTCTATTTTATTCATGAATAACATTATTTTTTGTGGCAGCCCTAGATGCAATTTGTGCCACCTATATAATTTGTTTTATCATGGAAAAAATATATGCATATATTTTATATTTTTATTTATAATATTTATTGTTTTTGGCAGCCCTAGAGACGTTTTTTAAATCGTGTACTTTTGATATTATTTTTATTTTTCTATGAAAATCAATAATAACTTGAGTATAAAATTATTTTCCGGGTATGTTACGTGGCATTTTCATGGAAAAATCGATAATTGAAAATGGTGGCGTACAGCAAAAATCCATGAAATTTGCTTGGCGTTTAAAAGGTTAAGATTTAGTTCGCGTTTTATAAACCTGATGATAAATTTCTTCGTTTTGTCAAAGAACATTCATTCATTTGTTTTTGGGAAAAAAGAAAAAAAAACATGACGTTACAGCTGACGCCAGTGTGCCATGCACTTAACAAGTATAAAAATGTAACATATAACACAACGTTAAAAAAAATTACGTCAAAAGGGCATCACGGCGTTAACGCGTAATATTTATAACCCCGACTTAAATCGTTAAATTTTCTACTAGTATTGCGCGCTTACGTCGCTGCACTGTCAAAAATGCTCCAGTTAAAACTACTGTATTTCTGCCAAAATGCTAGTTTATTTAGATAAAATATCAAATGAATACATGTCAGTCCAGACATGTCCGTTTTTTTGGTACTACTAACCACATAATGAATTTAAATTTCAATACGGAAATTTGTTTCGGAGCTGTCAATCGAATGATACATATAAGAAGGGCTTTTTTTCATTTAACGCGGTGGAACAGCGTTTTGGCACCCACAGTATTTTTTTTTTCAAAATTTCAAAATCAATTAGATGAAACAATGTTTGCGATTCCGTAATTATAATTTATATTTATATAATTCGTCAAAATGATAAAATATGGTATTTTTATGAATCGGATGAGATATGTTATGTTATATAGTAAAAAGCTTGACATGAAGTGAGTTCCGGCACCTTTTTTCAAAAAAAAGCCCTGCATATAAGGTTAGAAATGATCTTTTTTTTTGAGAAAGAAAAAAAACTGTCATAGCTGCCCTACTTCAGCATCACATCAGACTTAATATTCAATAATAATATAATATTTAAATGAATTCATCCAAACTCTTGATAATTAAAATTTGAACAAATGTGTAAAGATCTTACCGATGATATGAAAAATGTTGTGTTCGGTTAAAATATGCATTCTGCATTCTTCTATGTTATCTCCCATGACCATTATAAATTTTGTATGGCCGCTTATGCCATATAATGTAAAGGAATTTCCTCATGGGAAAAGTCGTGACATATTATATAATTAATTATAAAAATGGCTGTCGTTTTTCTCGTAACCTTTATGTATTATTAAATATTCAAGAATGCATCATCTTCTTTAAATACCGTAATAAATATCGTTTAAGTCAACAATGAACAAAATTATAACAGCAATTAATAACCTGAAACGTATTATTTAAATCAGCTGTCATCGATTTTGCAAACAAAACATAATATTTATTTCTTAATTTTGCTGTCGATGGCACGTGATATTTTCTAAGTTTTTTAACTAACGACATGTTTCGCGTCAAATAGATGTGTTATTTATTTAAAATAATTTTCTAGATAGTTTAAAAGTTCTTGAAAAAATCGTTTACGTCGGAAATACTTTGTATTTATATCTGTCTAACCTATCAATAAGGATATCATTATTCCTAAATCAATGACATTGTACCATCGTGTCCGATGCAACTCAAAATTTTAAATTAACAAGTAAATACTCGCTGGCGTCAGCGAACAAATAAAAGAGCACGACGAATTGCAATTAAAAAGATAAATTTATACTATCAATTTAAAATGATAGAATAAATCTTGCTTCATTACTTAAGCAAATTGCGATAGTAAGTCCGAAGATGCCTCTGAAAGAGGCGAAACACGTGTCATAGTTAGTAGCACAATACGTGGAAAAATCAAAGTTATTTTAAATTTTATATTTGTATGAGTTCGTTCTCTTGTTTACATGGTTTTTTGAAAAACGTATCTATGTACATTGTAAATCGGAATTGTTGTATATATTAAACTAGATGCTCTGTTATAATCAGGGCTGTGGAGTAGATCTAAAAAATTCCGACTCTGACTCCGACTTCAGCATTTACCAAAACCACGACTCCGACTACGAATAAAAAAAGGTTAATACCGTCACTTTTTCCCCTAAGTTTCCTATTTATGTCTATTCAATTATGTAAGTATCAACCCTATCAATGCGGCCAAAAGTCAAATTTGACATATTAAATGCAAAAATAAAATGTTCAACAAAATTTCCGACTCCGAGTACGACTCCGGCCAAAACGCCGCGACGACTCCGACTCCGGCCAAAAAGTCCGACTCCACAGCCCTGGTTATAACGGCAAAGCTCTCGACGAGTAATTGAAACTGAAATAATAATAGAGAGCTTTCATCTTGATGACGTCTGAAAATGTTTGCAGCTGATAATGATGGCGGTGGGTCGACATTGAACCGCTGCTATAATTGACAGTGTCACGCATATTTATAAGCGTCTTCAGCAACACTTAAATCGGCGAGAAAACTTGTTTTCATTTGTCGTAACAGCTGCATAATAAATAATTTACCATATTAATCAAACACGAGCGATACGAGTGTGTACTAGCAGCGCATCGCTGTCACTCAATATTTTTCAAGCGCAAATTACTGTTTGAAAGAGAAAATCCATCATTATTATTTAAACGGTTATATTACGTACCGTGAATGTTGTATTCAACGCAATTACTAACTCAATATCATATAGTTTCAATTTTTCGACACGGTTTTTATACTAAAACATAATAAAACATTTGTTGTACTTATTCCAAAGCTGATTTTTTAGATTAGGGCCGATTTCTCTTTTCATCGTGAGCATTTTCAAATGAAAAATAGATTTTCATTTGAAAATGCTCGCTAATAAATTAATTGTCGAATAATTAATAAAAACATTAACCATGTCTGCTCCTATCGTAGAGCATATGAACTCCTCGCAGAGTTTATCTCAACAAATATTTGTAGCTCAACCTCTCTTATTCGAAGAGAGTAGAGATTGAAAACATACGATGACTAGGACAGAACTTTTAGTTAGCTAATAGCTCTTGCTACGCGCCGCTTTTGGGATTGGAAGGGTGGGAAAGGATTTTCAACAACACCCATGCTTCCAAAAATGATCGACAAATCAACTGAACAAATTTGCTCGTGCGGGGACTCGAGCCCGCCAGGCCCGTAATGAAAGCCAACAACGTTGACCACGGCCGGACAGCGGTGAAAAAATAGCAATGTCTTTTAGTTCTACAAAAATTATATAACATATAGTTGGTAGCTGTTTCGACTCACGCTCTTGACAGATATATTAATTATAAATATAAAGCATTTTCACCAAGTATTGACACCTTAAAACAGTTAAATAAATTAAAAATAGCACTTTTACACCGCAAAGCTGTCAAGTTTTGGTGGAAATTCAATAATTATATTTAAATAATCAAAGCATTATCTTTTTGGTACTAATTTGTTCTGTCATTGAAGATTTATATATTTGTCTTTACGAATATCTTTACGAATACTTTTAACGATACTAAATTTGTGATTACGAATGGTGTCCATTTACTTTGAAGAGCTCGTTAAAATTTTAATTATTATTGTAAATTTTATTTGCGTGATTTTTCCTTAATTCGAGTCGTATTTTGTTTACCATTATATACATTATCATAAGTATTACATTTTGCTTTTATACGCCTCAACTAAGCTATTAGAATAATCACTCGTGACCATCGCAGTAGAAAAGAGCGTTGACATCTCCATTACAGTTCCATAAAAAGAACATAAATTTATAAAAAAAACTGCATAGATCTTTGATAATAATTATATGAATGTATATTATGTTCAACAATCTGTACAAAAAGGACACAAAATCTGCATAGTCAACGAGTGCGAATGATAATTCTTATTCAATCCATATTATGTAATACTTATATTTGTTTATTAATGGTATTTTTTTTTATCCAAATACGATAAATGTAGCATTTTTTGTTTAACGACGTTCGCTTATTAATCGAAGCAACGGACTCTTAATGGAATTTATAGCAACAGATTGTATCTATGAAAAGTGTTGATCAACGTCTTTTTTACGAAGGGGAGTTGTTTGCGAGAACTAAAGTTTCCCAAAACTAAGGCGCGATAAAGCAAAGATAAGATAGCTTATAGCCCTCCATGACCCGTATCAGATAAAGTAAACCATATTTTTGTAAAAATGTATGCTCCTAATGAAAATCACATGAACTGTTAATTGAGTATATTACAAGAGAACTTTTGTATGATAACTACTTGTCAACTTCTCTTTCTCGAAGAGACTAGGGATATAAACCATAGGACAAGACGAGAGTAGTGTTAAATATCAATTCGCTCTGGTTTTGTCACATTTTTAATTGGATGGATATGGGAAGAGATGGGGAGGAATTTAAGTTGCCGCAGACATCCATACCGTCGAGCTTAAATGAATAATTCGATTGAAAAAAAAGAATCTGCTAGACTTGGATTCGTACCAGTGTGCACCGTAACCGAAACCAACGACATTTACACTCGTCTAAAGACCCGATAAATTGATTTACCAATATTTATTTTTGTCTGTATTCCATATTTTTCAAATATTTAATAAACTATATACTTTGATGCACGTGATATACAAATAGTCTCTCGTTTCAGAAAAAAATGCATTTAAAAAAATAGGATATATCAGTACATCATCATCAGTCATCGGGTGAGTAGTGTGAGTACAGGAAAATTCTGCACACTAACACTAATACACTTTGAAAGCCAGTAACATGTAACTTTGTGTCGATGTGCATGTGTCGGTTGTTTTGTTCTAGGCTGTACCTGCTGCTTCGGCGGCTATAGCAATCAAATCAATCCAAACATGAACACATTTAGAAAATGTGACGATGTCTTTATTTACTTCAATTATAAATATAAGCATATCGTTTTGTTGAGATATAGTCTGATTTCTAACCAGATAAATATGTTTTTACTTAATGACTTTCTCAACAAAATAGGTATTATTATATGCTATATATATTACATTTTGTATATAATTACAACTCTAGCGTAAAATAACTTTTACTGCCAACTTTCGTTTTCAGTGATAAAGCCATGCAATAGCTACATATTACCGCTTTCAATGATTTAACAATTTCCATTTCATTAAAGGCGTAGGCACAATACACGAAAAAATTTAAGCTCTATTGGAGGCTTAAAACATATTGCTCGAATGAGGTTTTTTCAAATACGTTTTTAAACCATATCCGTTTCCGATGTGAAACACATGGTCTTCTCATAGAGCATTTCAACCCCTCTCCAACCTAACAACCTAACATGTCTTTTGTTTTTAAGTTTATCTGAAATCATTGTAAACAACTGACGCATTTATAATTATTTAAAATGTCACATATTTTTTCTCAAGAAAACTAAACGAGTGAATGATTCAACTACCACCACAAGATAGTGTACGTTTACATTATTCAAGTAGCTTTTAATTGCGCCTTCTTTTCGTGAACTCTTACTTGATGATAATACAGACTAGGTTTTTTTGTGTTCTAAAAACAAACCGCTTCTGTTAAATTATTTTATATTAAACCAGTATTGCTACCCGGCATCGCTCGGACTAAGCGACCAATAATTATTTAATGTTATATCATTCGACATAATTATATCACAAAATCTAACATCCAAAATAGAGTTAAAAAATAATTACAAACTTTATTTAATTTGATGACAGCCCCATTCTCGCCCAAATTCAAGGAAAAAAACTAATTTGCTGTCAAAGAAATGTCAAATAATACCTTCACGTAAATAATAAACATTATTATTAATAATAAATGCCGGGAAAAGTTTAGTAGAAGACTAATTTATTACATTTTGACTAAATGTCTTCACCGATAAAAATTCAAACATATTTTCTTTCATATTCGTTTTTATGGCAACTTTATGACCAACAATGCAAAAGGGAATTACAGACCCACAGACATACATACGCCGTTTCGGTTTTATATATAAGAGATACTGCAATAGGTAAAGAAATACTGTTAAAGGAACGTCCTTATCTCATTAATTTTTTAAAGGAAATCGCGAACATTATAACTTAATAATTGATTGAATTGACAATTACTTAAAAGAGCACTATTTGGATACGACAAAAAATATCAATTTTTGAGTTTCGGAAGAATTATGTATTATGGTAAATCACGACGTATTATAGATAGCGCTGACAATGCCAAGATGAAAAAATAGTTTTTAATTTAGTAACATTAAAATTGTGGATTCTGTGGCTATTTTCCACCAATTTAACATTAAAAATTATTAAAATAGTAAAGTCATTAGAAATGCATCTTCCACAAAACACACAAAATTTACACCCATTTATGGTTTAAAAACCTAGCACGTGATCAATATCATAGAAATAGTTCTGAGCTCATTGGCTGCGTGGTGTCTTCAGATATGTCAATGACACACCGTCAGGATGATTCCAAGATGAAACACAAACTAGCTCCACGCTTATGGCTAGCAACCCACGCATCGTAAATACGTTTGATTTTGGTAGCCTTAAATGTATATGCATGTCTGAATCGTGCATAGCATAGTGTGTACATCTAATGAGTTTACTTCCTGTAATGGGCTGCGAATGTGTGTTTATTTATATAATACTAGTATTGCTACCCGGCTTCGCTCGGACTAAGCGACCAATAATTATTTAATGGAATATCATTCCCAAAGAATTACAGACCCACAGACATACATACATACATACATACGCCGTTTCGGTTTCGAATCGTTAAAAAATTCCGGCTCCAGCATTTACCAAAAACACAACTCCCGACTCAACATTGACCAATAACAGGGTCAGTAGCCAAATTTTACGATATATGCATAAAATAAAATACGAAGTTTTCAATTTCCGACTTAAAATCTGAATCTGACTTTAGCCCTGTAATAACTGATTCATTAACGTTTTTTAAACTAAATAATTTAAATAAATAAATGAAATTTTTCTAGTTCCAGTAAACCAATTTTGCAGCATTGAGTTGAGTTTGAGAAGCTTTTCATAATACATATTACATTCATTACTTCCAAAAGTTCCATTAGTACCAAGACGTAATTTTTTTGTAGGTTTCACAAAACTAATGTATTGCACACCTTTCGTATAAATAACGCTGTATTTTTGTATTTCTTATCAGTTGATAATACTCACGATGAGCGTGACCGGTCCCGATCTTAATAAACCTTATGTGAAATGAGTAGTAAAAATGAGTTATTATTTTTATTATAATGCCATCCCACCGAGTATTGGTATATTGGAACACCTTAAAGGTTTTTTGTACCTATTACACAATAATACATTTATTTAGATCAAGACCGGTTTCGCTCATCGTGAGCAATTTCAATTAATCTCGACTGATTTATCTTTACGCTTATCTGGGGTCAATAGCTACGATGTCTCAAAAATAAAACATTTCTAGTTCTTAAAATCTGAATAATCAAGAATAGATTCTTAACGTTTTTTTATCTAACATTTAGATGTCTAAATCTTTCTCACTAATTAGTCAAAAAGTTGTACAGTGCTAATCGATCGTGAAGCCATTGTGATTCGACTCTATTCACATAAAATCGTAAAGTTTGTTGGCATTATCAATTTTTTCATTTAATTAATTGATAGATTGCTGCAATAAAAAGCTTTTTTTCGTTGTCTCTTTCGATTTTCTCGGCAGTCAGTGCAACAATGAGATACAGTGTAGGCTTTCATCACGATTGTATCCAGTGGCTCACTCGTGGAACATTGATAAAAAATATAAGTTACAAAATACCAAGACAGTCTACAACTTTTCATTTTCTTACTCATTCTAATACAGTTGGTACATTACTAAATGTTGAGTGATAAAATTGATAAGAAAGAACAACACTTTCATTATCTTTTGTTGGATAAAAAAACAAAAAAAAAATATCTTATTTTTTAATAATAATCGGCATTTTCTTATCTATGTATGTTAAGAGTAATTATAAGACACATTTAATAACTTATTATTACCATATAAAACTAAGATGCTGGAACAGAAAAGAAGATGTATGGTGTACCCTGTCAACAACGGTATATAAACATGATTTAATGCAGGCTTAAAAAATATTTCTGACGAGGGCGTAAGCTGAAATAGCTAATAACAAATATATAAAATAGTTTCTGTAGAATTAAAATACATTGTTATTTTTCTCATCGTATTACTAATAATAAGCTATCCACTAGTCTTGTCCTTGCCTTATCGTTTATATCACTACTCTCATTAAATAATAAGCAAAATTTAAAATAACTTTGATTATTCCACGTATTGATACACGTATATTCAATACGTGGAATAATCAAAGACTTCTTACAAAGTTACCGCCGAAACCATCGGAAAAAAAAAAAAAAAAAAAAAAAAAAAAAAATAATAAATAATAAGCAGTTCTTGTAGAAAAAAAATATGTTAAGGTACTATCATTAGGAGAGGTGATCCACATAGGATTTGGACATGGATAAAAACACACAATATTTCTTTTCATAATATCACATTTTCTATAATAATATGTCTAGTTTTGCTCATCTGGAGCCTTTTCACCAGCTCGAGCATATAATAGTTAAAAATACTCGCAATGAGTGAAATTATTCCGTAAAATTCTGTAATTATTAGATAAATTTATGATTTTATTGTGAGTCAAATTAATTTTAAAAATATGGTTTTAAAAAATTTACGTGTAATTATAAAATGTGTTTTTCTCAATGTATGGCTATTCTCAAGTACATATTCATCGCTAATCGCCGTAGAGGGCGTAGAGCATTCAATCGGTTACCTTTGTAGCAAAAGTGAACAAAAAAGTGACTCTCTTTTATCTCAATCTATCTATCTATATATATAAAAATGAATGTCTGTGTGTATGTCCGCTATGGACTACTAAACCGCTCGACCGATCGATGTTAAACTTTACAAATTTTTTGAGTACACTCCCGCAATGGTTTCTGGCTCACCAACCCCTCCCCCCAACCACCCCCCAACCTACAACCCCAATTTTTTTTTTTAAACTTCATGAATTTTTCGAGTTCACACCTTCGTAGGTTTTTGGCATACCCGTCCCATATGCCCCCCAAACCCCACCCCGCCAAACCACCCCCTTCCCCCCAAAAAATTGATATCGAATTTTTACAAATTTCTACTACACTTCCGCGAAACTTTCTGGCGTACACCCCCTCCCCTACAACACCCCCTACAATTGCTGGCGTAGCAACGCGCGCAGGGTACAGCTAGTGCTTTATAAATAAAATGTCAGTATTCTTTATTTAGAGAACACCTATACCTTACAAAAAATATCTTTTCTGTGTGAACAATGGAATAAACTCGGTTGAAAGTCACAACTCCTTAATATAACGATAGATTCAAATGTAAGGGTGTTCCTTACAAAATCTTACGGAATCCGTCCGATGACTTAATAAACAAAAATGTATGATATAATAAATAACGAAGGAGCTTGCTGGATTTTTTGCTGCAGGCAAAAGCTACACCACAGTTATAACTTTATTTAACCTTCTTGGCAAGTGGTTCGCGCATTGTGGACGCCTTTTGTTAAAATAAATCTAAAAAAAATCATATCGAAAAATTCCAACTGAATTTGTCTCCTGTTCGCGTCTCATTGAAACGCCTCCAATCACAACATCATGTAACCTTTTACGAATCTATACGATACGGTATTGAAGCAGCTTGTTTTCCATAGATGGGTAAGGATTTTATTTCTAATATTAACAATTGTATCTCTGTTAATATGAATTCTTGAAGGTTAATATTAGATTATATTTAAAAGATTCACATTGCCTGTATGAAAATATTTTACAATTGTTTTAAACATTAATTGCGTCATAAATATTCAACATAAAAAACTTCTTATTGATACACTTAAAACAGGAATACAAAACACATTACATTGTGCTAAAATTTCATTTGAAATACAACTTTTGTACTGACTCATTATTTTTCTCATTTAAGTCCGGACAGTTTCACCTATCCCAAAATTTGTCAACTGATTGTTCAATCCTGATCTTTGCCAAATATGTGAAATAAACAAAAAATGGCTTTACACCAAAACACACTAAAAGCGATGTAATGATGTTTTTAAAAATGTTCTCAAAACAGAGGAGTGTATGTTAGAAAACACTATTTATGATAAGCAAAAACTGAAACGTTATTAATGGGTATATTCATTTCTAAAACATTGAAAAATTTATATTTAATATATAATAACAGCATACACTATTTGTACAAATAAAAAAGCTTTTTTTATAACAGATTCTGCAATTCATGCAAGTTTATCGATAAATAAAATTGGATCTTCTTTTGTGGATGATAATGCCTGCGATGGGTGAAAATAGTCATGATATTCTTCACTGCATGAAATGATTAAGTGTTGGAGATATAAATGCTTTTTAAACTAAATATTTTGCCGCTTGCGTATAGCTACATTTTTGGAAGATTCAGCTAATAGAATTAGTGAAAGAAGAAAGAATGAATTGAAATTACTATTTTGAATGTTTTCAAAGAAGAGAAATATATATATCTATGTATTTGTTTGTATTGGAGGTTTAATTTTCGTTCAAAAATAAAAACAACCGATTTAAACATTTCAAAAAAAATCTCGTATGCTTGTCTAGGAAGCGGATGTAACTATTTCATACCATTTTTATCACTATATAATTATCCTCAGCATTATCTTAATCTATTACGATTACTTATATTCACACAACCACTACTTATTGAATTACTTTGAACCTAAGTATTTAAAATAACCTTTAAAATCTTGCATGTTTTCATATTCAAATCATGCATTGTTTTTTTTATATTTGCTATAATTTAAAACGAGCAAGTAATTAATCTTATCTTACGTAATACATAATACAATATTTAATTTAACATTTTTTTAGCAAAATAAATATTTACTTTAATAATAATTGTGTGTATTATCCGTTTTATGAATTTATTTGATATTTATAAAAGATATCACATGTTAAGATATAATTATTTATCATAAAATAATCGTGATGGTTTTAAAATACTTTAGTTATCTTTATAGGAAGTTTTGTTTGTTATATCATTTTAGTACGTAACAATTTTTTATATGTGGCATTTAAAACAATTTTTAATAATTAGGCGCACTGTTTGAATTCCCAACCATTGTATTTATGTTAAAATCTAGACATTACAATTGATTGGTTCACTTCCGCATATTTTATGAATTGTAATCCTGGTTCTCATATCCTTAAATTGTTATCTTTTGTTCTGAAAATCTTCTCCTTTTAATATTAATAGTTGTGCTATGAAAGGTTAAATACAAAACATGCCTTGTCTTGGTATAATCTAAAAGAAAAGATTTAAAGAAAGATTATAAATTATTTGTTATATTCTTTATAGACTCTAAATGTAAAGCAAAAAGACCCTCAAAATAGAAACGAAACCAGTCGCTCAATCTATCTTTGCAGATTGTAAAAAATGCATGATGGCGTTATAAAAACAGCTTCAAATTACGATTTTATATTAGTTAGTATAAAGGGTTAGAATGAAATTGGCATTGTTAAAGATTATTCCAGTGCAGCTCTGTCTCGGGCCAAGTAATTGAGGAGTAAATTTGTTACTTTTCTTAGACGTATACATATATACATACATCTATCTATATATATAAAAATGAATTTCTGTGTGTATGTCCGCTATGGACTACTAAACCGCTAAACCGATCGATGTGAAACTTTACAAATTTATTGAGTACACTCCCGCAATGGTTTCTGGCCTACCAACCTCCCCCCTCCAACCACCCCCCAACCTCCACCCCCAATTTTTTTTTTAAACTTTACGAATTTTTCGAGTTCACTCCTTCGAAGGTTTCTGGCATACCCCCCCCCCATACGCTTCCCAAACCCCACCCCGCCAAACCACCCCCCTCCCCCCAAAAATTGATATCGAATTGAAACAAAAAGCTGCAATGTCACAATTTTTTCAAAATGAACGAAATCAATAAATTGACTCAAATTGAATTGAATATTTGTGTAATGTCTTTCCTTCAAATTTATTTTAGTTGCTGGCGTAGCAACGCGCGCAGGGTACAGCTAGTATATTATAAAGGCTAGTAAAAATAAAAGTTTTTGACTGAAATCTAATTGTATTTGTCATATACATATTTTTAAATCTTATTTTAACTTAAAAGAGCAGTGGTATTATAGTTTCTACATTTCTGCACCACTGCGACACTGTCTATTAGCGAAGCACTATAAAAGGTTAAAAACAAAACTAGATGCATCAAAGTGAAAGAGATCCGGCCGGGTTTCACGTTTACCCGCGCGTTGAGTGCTCGAACCAGTTTTTCTCGTACTTTTTCGCACTTGCAAATAGATCGGCCTTTTCGTAATTAAAATAACAACATTGCTAGAAACCAGGTAGATTATACAGAATTAGCCGTATGGGAGTTGCGCAAAACTACAATAAGATTGTATTCTGTAATAAGTTTTGTATACTTCTAACACTGACAGTCCTCAACTTGCAGTAATTCAACTTATTAACTAGTTCAAAATTCTTCCTACTTATTGTGTTCCTTCAAGCTGCAGAACAACACATCATCACAACCAAGACAATTGTTTGGTAACATTTTGGTGATTCTAAGTATATGAGAATCATAAAATAATATGTACAGACCACCAAAATGATGTTCTTGTAAATACATACATGAAAAGTAGTCAAGAAACGAAGCAGTTTTAATTGACATAACATTCTACTCTTTTTGCCTTCCTGAAACAAAAAACAATTATTGTGGCAAAATAAATAAAATATTGAATATTTAATTTTGAAAACAATTTTATAATGAATAAAAATAATATTATTGATTGAGTAGGCATTTACTTGGTAGAACTCCATTATAATACGGAAAGAAAAATAACAATGTATTTTAGTTCTACATAAATTATTTTATATATTTTTTGATAGCTATTTCGGCTTACGCCTTCGTCAGAACTATATAGAACTATAGTTCTGACGAAGGCGTAAGCCGAAATAGCTATCAACAAATATATAAAATAATTTATGTAGAACTAAAATACATTGTTATTTTTCTTTCCGTATAATAAAAATAATAAAACATTTTTGGTACTTATTCCACATAAAATTAATTGGATCAGGACCGGTTTCGCTCATGGCGAGCATTGTCAACTGAATTTTACAAAGCTTTTCTTTTAAATATATTACATTTTTGAGCATTTTTAAAAACCAATTATGAACGACTTATTTTTTTAATAATTGGTGAATTATAATTCTACATTTAATGAATGGTGATTCTGAATGAAAGTAATGTTTTATTAAAGCTTCGAAAGGCGTATTTTTTTTTTGAAACTTTTCTTTAAAATAGTATACAAACTCTCCAAAGCCATAATTATAGTAAATAAATAATGTCTTTAAAATTCTATATTTTGTTTGTCGGCAATACAACCCACTGAGTGACTGATTACTTTCATTTCTTTCTGTACTACGGTACCTCCTTCCAGATCTTCTGCCTCTTTATTCATTATAATTAGATCTATATTTTAAAAGCTTACAAAATATGTAGGATGGGTTATGATGTAGTTATAGACCACACAAAGTGACACACTCGCAAGAAGAAGAGAACTTGGCCCAAAAACAAGAAGATTTAAATTTGGACAAAACGTTTATGACTTTTATCGGAAGCAGGATTTAATAACTCAGAAGACTTTTATATTTTAAATGGACTTGGTAGTTTATTTTTTAAGTAATTTATCATATCACTTATAAGGAGTTCACTGTCAATACTTGGTGGAATGGCATTATAATAAAAATAATAATACGTTTTTAACACTTATTCCAAATACAGTTTATTTGATCAGGACCGGTTTCGCTCATCGTATCACCAGTTGATAATGCTCGCCATGAGCGAAACCGGTCCTGATCCAATACATTTTATGTAGAATAAGTACTAAAAATGTATTATTATTTAAAAAAAATTATATGTTTAAAATTATGTTACAAATCTGTTTTATTGCATTATTTTTAAAATGAAATATTACACACATGTTCTTACTAAATTGATCGTCAACATGACACTGTTTATTAATTTGAATACCTTAATTATATTCTCGTAATCAAACACTAGTCTAAATTTGATTACTTATACGATTTTTTGATTTCTCTCCAAGTGAAATGAATTGATTTTATTGCAAAACTCTTCTTGTTACATGAAACTGTCAAAAACATTCACATTTTGAAAATAGATTTATAAAAGTAATGTTTCATTATAGGTGATGTATTTGCAAGGACGTTTTCGCGACTGGAAAAAAATATATTGATTACCGACGTGCGTTATTGAATAATTAAGTGGCTGACAAATCATTATAAAAAAAATCATCGATATTGTTAAGAAATTTATGTTGATTGAACACAAGAAATGTAATCAATTGGCCCACGATGTGTCGAAATATGTGTAATATTACTTTTAAAGGAATATTTATTATATTCAGCCGTGTCTACATAATAACGAAATCGCCTTAAATTCTATGCATATTAAATATATTCCAATGAGCACGCTGTTTACAAATCTACATTTGATGTAATTCTATACAATTAAAAATGATGGAAATACATGAATCTTTATATGTAAAATTTTTTTTACAACTATTTGAAAAGATTTTTGTACGTTAAATCATTTAAACCTTTTCTTTCATAACTTTAACTCTCTAGAATATGAAATATAAAACTTTTAAAATTTTACGTTAACTTTTCAACACGGTGAAAATATAGTAATGAATTATATTTTAGTTCTGCAGAACTTAATTGCTTTTTTGTCACCGTGTTATAATGGAGTTATACCAAGTCAATGCCAATTCAATCATTAAACTCGTCATATTTCATTGATTGAGTAGGTATTTACTTGGTAGAACTCAATTATAATATTGTAAGAAAAATAACAATGTATTTTAGCTCTACATAAATTATTCTTATATTTGTTGATAGCTATTTCGGCTTACGCCTTCGTCAGAACTATCGTCAGAACTTCGTCAGAACTAAAGTTCTGACGAAGGCGTAAGCCGAAATAGCTATCAACAAATATAAAAATAATTTATGTAGAACTAAAATACATTGTTATTTTTCTTACCGTATTATCATATTTCAAAAAA
The DNA here is from genome assembly GCA_028554975.1 of Himalopsyche kuldschensis. NCBI lineage: Eukaryota > Metazoa > Arthropoda > Insecta > Trichoptera > Rhyacophilidae > Himalopsyche > Himalopsyche kuldschensis. The sequence continues at coordinate 16,971,720 of JAHFWI010000010.1, read as the reverse complement.
AATACTGATTAGATATAGAAACTTTTCTTTAACGAATACTCACAATCAGTACTCTGCCGTTCCAAGGAAGGATACAGTATCTCGCAAAATTAAAAAAAAAAAAAAAAGAATGCCATTTGCGAAGTATTTTTGAAAGCTGGAAATGTGGTCACTTTTATAGCAGGCAAAAATCCTTCGTAAAAAAATGGACATATACATAAAGTAGAAGAATTTCTTACCAAAAACACAGCAACTCCAGTTTCCTTAGCAAAGAGGCAGTCAATGCAACTACTTACTTCTTGTTTACAAAGAAATAAGTTCATTTTTGCATCAACCGCTTTTTAAATATTTTAATTACCAATACTTCAATAAACACATTAAATCATTTTTTTCTCAAATATTTGTCAGTCACTTACTGCCTTCTTACTTGAAACGGTAGAGAGCCTTCAGCTGAGCCAAATCTAAAGTATTTGGTATTAAAATTTAACAATACAAGAAAGGGATTTACATAAATCAGCATCCTCTAATCATCCTAGAAATAATAAAATTGACAAGAAACTGAGAGACCGCTTTTCAGTCCCCGCATAGTTCGGTAAATATAGGGAAAACCAATAAACTTATTTAACTATTGATGTAATATCTTTTTTTAAATTCCAATTTGACATTTTAATAACAAAGCATTGCTATTACTAAGGAATTAAAAAACATTGGAGCGACTATAAAAAATACTCTGTAAAGTTATTTTTAGTAGAATGCGGTTGAATCATTTTGTTCTTTATTTAGAATTGCTATATCACGATTACGGATCAGTAGCAAATTACCATTTTATAGTATTAAACATAAATTTTGTGACATTTTCGTATGCATATGTCAAATTTTTTGCAGTGGGATTTATCTAAGTGACTTTGAAAAAATATTTTCAACTTCACTCGTTAATTATCAAAATATAAAAGTATTTCTACCCAAAGCATATCGATGATTAAACTTAGAAGACATTAGAAGAAAATAATGTCATAGAATCAAGAAAAGAAAAGAAACGAATTTCCTTTTCATTCACTCGGCCCAATACATAGCTGCATTTCATAAAGGGAAAAAATACGACTTTTTCAGCCACTAATTTTAAGATATTTTATGTATCCGTTTACTGAGAATAAGTACTTCTCGTTTAATCTAAAGATTAATCAAGAATATTTCGCTCTCCATGTAATTTTTCTAATTTATCGAAAGCCTCAAAGATGGTCTTGGTCAACATCAATCCAGCTTGGTTTATCGGGCACGTATTAGTACGAACCGTAGCAAGCGTAGCTCTGCTCGTTCGGCATACATCTCACGTCAGCCCTTCAGTACGTTATTAGCGTACTGATTGTTGTGTCTGGTCAATTGTTTACAGTTGAACTTACCATACAAACAAGAATGATATATTCGAAAGAATCTTAGTATGAATGAATTTGTAAATACAATAATATTGATTTTATAAAGGTTGGATTGTTAACGTGATAAATACAGCCATACGCAATATTTAACTTATAAATTAACACACGCATTTCATCCAGTATCGACCACCCGCTGGTTCTGATGAATACCATTCATCACAGTATGAGAAACAATTGTACTTGGTTGAATTTTATTTCCTGTTGAATCTAAATCTCTAACAAGAAATGACGCATGATCGTTGAATGTTGCATGCAATTATGTATAATCAATTATTGATTATTCATTCAAAAAAACAAAATATTTAGGCACTAAAAATGCATACATAATACTAAACAAACAACTTTTAAATATGTATATGCTTAAAAGCGATTAATTATCAACGATATTATAACATAAATACTCTTTTTTTGAAATCCATTAGTTATTATATTTTTATATCCTAAAATCATATTAAAAATACATAAATTCTTTTCATTATTGACAACGAAGGATAAAAATCGCGCAATTAATTTATTCATTTTTCATCTTCTGTTTGTTTTTTTTTGTGAATACAATGAAAATGTTTCTTTGCTTTCTATGATGATTCATCTTGACTAGTCATTTATTTAAAACCATTTTTGGGAAATTAAAACATCATTCATATATAATTTAAATAATTTATCGGGCGTGAATGATTTTTATGGTATGAGCTGATAGTTCTTACTTAATCAATAATTGAATCAAAGCGTTTTAGATGTGAGTGAACCGGAACTAATTTAGAATGTCATTATTAAAGAACTTCCTTAAAAAATCTGAAAAATAAAAAAAATTAAAAGAAAAAAACGTAAATATGTATTTTCGTTATGCAATCTTTTTTTATTTAATTATTTTATCCTCATTTGAATCAGTTTTTTTATTATTTTAATGATACGTCTATTTCACTTGATTATTACATAAATCTGTATATTTTAAGTAAAATCTGTTATTACAAATTAAAACCGAATGTTTGATTCGGATAAAAATATGTGTCACGTGTCTATAAAAAAAATAACTATTCCGCAGGTTAATATCAGATTTGAACGCATTTCACTTATATTTCATTATTTTTTTCAGGGATTAGAACAATGTTAAAGAATTGAGCATTCTTAAAATATTGAATTCAAATTTTCATTCGTATGCTTAAACCCTTTGTTATATGTTGTTACACCAGCTAGATCCAGAGTCATCATTTGCAATTACGTTTAATTATAGTATTTATCATAAGCTTATAGAAAACTTAAAATTTTGTATAAATACGCAAATAACTCATTATCTTGATAATATGAGAATTAGCGCCCGTGTCGCTATTGATACGACTAAGTATATATTATTCTGAACGCTATGGAAAATTACTTTATATTTTTTTTTGAAATAAAATTTAAGCGAGTAGTGATTCCAGAAAGAAAGTCAAAATACTACTCATAATTTCCTATATCCATGTAAAGAAAATGAATCAATGTAGTACAAATAAAAATCTCATAGTAAGTATGTGTTGATGCATCTCATAGTCACAGCACGTAATATAACCAATGGATAAACATATTTGAAGATTTTAGTTTTATAACAATACTTGTTATTTAGTAACCCCGTCGTTATCCTTCACCCCGATCTGAATACGATATTGAGTGGCTTATTTGCAATCAGTTATCGTTGATGAAACACATTTCGTTGAAATATACAACACAGATCACAACAGTGAACATGTGTTAAAAAAATATAACAAGAAGATAATCACATAATTGGCAAGATATTTAAAAAAAGTTGTTTTATTTGTTATCTCACAAAAAAACCTTAACATAAAGAAACGTTGGCGCCCGCGTAATTCTACATCGTATCAATTTAAAAACATGATCGTTGGTTATTTCACATCAATCAGTTGGGTTATTAAAAAGTTTGACAGGCCGCTGAAACCATTATGAAAAATTTGCTTTCATACGCTTCATGTATAACTAATAAGATTTATTATGACAGTAGATTATGGGATTTCCAAATAAGCATACAATAGAATGCTGCTTTTTCGGATTCAATAAATACGCGTATATGGTTTGCAGTTGCGTTTTCGTGCTGATGAAGCGTTAGTCTCCTGACGTTAATTGCTCCTGGAGTATAATTCAATTGTGACCACGCAATCCAAGTGGGCTCACATTTATTTTTTAATTTCGTAAATGGCGATAAGTGTGTCTGGTCACATGCTGTTTGACCTATGATGACAAATAATCTCCGAGACGAATCGATAGGCAATTATTTTATCTAATGGCGTCTGCCGATTTAAATATAATTAACTGTCTCATTCATTTTTTTTTGTGTGGCTATTTTTGATATCCTAAAAATAATTATGACATCTTAATATGTCACATTTTTTCAAGAATTTTCATTTGTGATTTATTATGTGGCTTTTAATAATTAAGATAGCATAGTGAATAATATAAAATTACATTATAATATTTGATGGGGATATTGGTCGCGTTTTTTTCAGTCAATAAATCTGTTCAAAGGCATGGGTGTTTGTGTTATTGAAAATCCCATCCCACCTTTCCGATCCCAAAGAGCGACGCATAGTGACAGCGATTAGCTAATCACTAGTCCTGTCGTATTCCTCTTATCCTTTCCATCCCTAAACTCTTCGAAAAAGAGAGGTTGAGCAACTGAACAACAAGCAGTTCTCGTAGAAAAACATGTGTTGAGATAAACTCTGTGAGGAGTCCATATGCTCCAAGTTGGGAGCGGACATGGTTAAAAAATATATTGGTCGCGTAGCCGAGTGATAATGTTTTAAATATTTATTCCCTTTTTGAATTCGTTGTCAACGATTGAACTCTTCGTTGGTGCATTTGTTTTAAGGTTTTTAAGCTTGTTCATAGATGTTTGCTTTGTTTTAATCATCTCTCACTTACCTTTTCAGGTAAATCGACTATCAATAATAAAGCCCTTCTTCCATTAAAATATATGCAGACAAATTAACTTGCTAAAACTATTCATTGTCCATATTATGGCAGTATAATCACAGTCGGTTTGTGTTATATCTTCTAGCGCGTTATCTTTTGGCGCTCATATAATAATTATAGAAACTTGAAATCAGATCGTTATTTTAGGATTATATTAAGTATCCATTTCGAGCATAGTATTATAGATATATTTGTAAAGTATCTTGCTAAATAACACCATCTTTGTATTTATTTAATATTTCAAATTTGGTCGATAAACTTACATTCTTTATTGGAAAATAGAAGTTGAAACTATGTCGATATTACTGATTACTTTTTGTAAATACTTAAATACAATTAAACTTTAATTATCAAACAGTCATTTTATATGTAATAAAATTATTTACTGCTATAGGAAATATAATTAAACAAGGTAATAATATTATAATGATACTTAATCCAATTTGGACAGTTTATATGTGAGTAGATTAGTGGATAATTGCTTTTATATTCAGCCTTATGTTAATGTGCAGTAAAAGTTATGGTTTAAAAGTTCCGGTTCCGTGATGCAGTGGTTGACGTCGTTGGTTCCCGTGACGGGACGTCCCATGTTCAAGACACTATGCGAGCAGATTTTTTCAGTCGATTTATATCCGATCCTGTTCAAAAAGCGAGAAGGTTCGAGAGCGATCAGAATTCCACTAGTACTGTCCTAGTCATGGTATCCTTTCAATCTACTCTCTCCCCTAAAAGGAGAGGTTGATTAACTGAGCAACACGCAGATCTCATAGAAAAAAACAAGTTTTGAGATAAACTCCGTGAGTAGTCCATTTGCTCCACGTTCTTAGCGAACTATAATAGTGGCTTGATCATCAATTATAGAGAACTGGTAATGCTTGTAAAATTCCGCTCATGCATTCAAACACCATCAATATAATATATCAAAAACTTTTGATTTAGATATTTCAAAATTTTTTTTTTATATTTTAGAGTTATTTCTGTACTTATTTCAGGGTACCATATTCTCTCCTTTTCCGGTATCTTTCAAGAATGTAATTTTACTGGCAGAGATATAACTCTTTTATACGGTCAACATTATCACCGATCCCTTAGCTTTGGACCAATTATAATATCACAAGTCAATCCACCTCATACTATTTTAATTTAAATAAATTTGCTGATAATGCTTTACTATTTAATTTTTTTGTAGATATATATTTATGATATTTTCTGATTGTCTTTATCGCCCCACGGCTAATATTTTTACATATTTATAACATATTATTGAAGCATGCAGACAAAAATTATCTAAATAATATTTATCAGAAGAAAAAAAACAGCTTGTGGGTGTGGTAAATTCAGAGTGGCGGATGGAATCTGAAAGTGTCTATCCAACACATTTTCAAGGACATTAAGGAGCGCAGATTAGGCACTAATATTATACATGGTTTTATTGAAATAATAATACCACACGCCATTTAAATAATTAATATCAGGGATCGTCAATCTTTTAGATCTTGGATTGGGACTAGAGCTTTCAATCCCGGGATCCCGAAGATTTTTAATACCTGATGAATCCCGGAGACTAGAAAACATAATTCCGAAATTTTCGTGATAGATTTATTTATCAAGCATAAATGATTTATTATTTAAAAAATCGTAATTTTACGAGTACTTGCACGTGTCATTTTTGGAACACCAGATGTTCGTGAAAAGTAAATTATTTGCGTTATGCATTGATGACAGCATTGAATATAAAAAATTTATAGTGAAATAAATTTAGAGGACCAAAAATATATAAATATAAGTAACAAAACTGGAACTCATTAATGGTAATAATAAAATGTTTAAATGAGCCAAATACAAACAATTTTTAAACTGATCCTTACATCCTGGATGGTTATAGATTTGTCCCCAATAAAAGCGTTAAATTAACATAAAAGTGTCTTCATTTCAACAATTTGAAATTTAAACAAAAAATCTATTTATGTTCTGTGCATAGCCGAACCAATTTTTAATATCAATTAGTTTTCAAGCCGCATGCCTACAAGACCGATAGTCTCGTAAATTATATTTCAATATGTACAATACTTTTGGTCTTCAACAATTATTAATATCCTATATATATTGATATATTCATTTTTGGCCCTTATCGATTAAGATTTTGACAAGCTCTGGATTTATCATGTAGTTTTTTTTTACATACTATTAAAAACAAATCCATGCATTCGTAGACCGTATATGCAGTACATTAAATTATAACTTCAATTTTGATTAATAGCCGACGCTATCCAACCAGATAGTAAAATCATTCGATCAGTAGATAATTGTTACGGTTCTCACGAGTATTTTTTGCAATGTTTACCTTCACCTTCATTTTGGATTTGACTTTCAAATCGTTACATCCAAATCGATCGCCTTTTTGGTGTAATGGAGATAAAACAATAGTCGTTCGATCTTGGCGGTTATTATGGTTCTCGATATCAGTGTTCGTCAAACTGTGGTCCGTGGACTGGCACCGGTCCGCAAGAGTTTATTGCCGATCTGCAAAAATAATCATGTTTTGAAAATTTTGTTGACAAAAAAGCAGCAACAGATGTCTCACTTACCAACAGTTATAATTGTATTGTCTTTAATAGATAAAATTCTATGTAATATTAACTATTGATTGAAACAAACATGTTTTATAATTTAGGATTTCGACTGAAGATGCTTGACAGATTTTCAATATCAAATTTGATACGTTTGAATTTTGTATTTTTTTATGAGTTTTGTCAAGTTCAAGTTCATAAGTACACTCGAAATGCCTGAATATGCCGAAAGGCAAACCCGGGCCGTTAGCGGCAAATCTCAAAGAAAATAACAAGCAGTATAAATCTGGGTGCACATTTTATTGCGACACTGTCTATAAGATTTCATTTGAATAAACACTTTTGGTAAACGGTAGCGGGCCTGAAGCCAATAAGGCAGCCTTGGTCACGAGCTCAAGTCTCAGGACAGACAGTGTCTTTTGTGTTTTTAACAATCTTTTTTATTTATATTGAAAGGCATCGGCAGTGTAAAATTACTTTTACTATTTTTCTGCCGCCCAGTTCCAGCCCAATCCTTTTTTAAATCTCTCTAAAACAGTGAGGTTTGACAACTGAATAGCAGTTCTTGTTCAACAAATTTAGTGAGATAAGCTTCACTAATAGGTATCGATCACTAGTTTGTTACACATTGGTATCGGACCTGGCTCAAAAAAAAGTAAAAATTCAGAATTCACAAAGATAATTGTGTGCCTTATTTGTGCTGTCGTGAAAGTGAAAACTTCTATCGGATTATAATTTCATTTAATAAATAATTTAATTCTCACAAACAAATGAATTTTCGTATCGAGCTCTTAATAAAGCCGCATTTTTTTACTCCATTAGAAAGTTACTTATATTGCTATTAATAATATTTTCTCAACCAAAATAAGTAAAAACTTTAAATAGCGATTCGTAATGTCATTGTCGAATGAGTTTTATGTTGCATTTATTGTTCTCATGGCAGAAATAAAATAATGAGCAATTTCATAAGAAAGTATAAAGTGACGCTGTATGATTTTCCCCTTAAAAATCTAAACGTAATGGCAATTTGCAAGACTTTTGTTTACGTATGTATAATTTTGGTGGCATTACAATTAAATAGGCATCTAGTGATTTCTAGAGTTAAATGTTTTATTAGTTTGTACATATTTGTGGCAAAAAAAATATACATTGCCTTACGATAAAAATTAATAAATTTACATTCATATAAATGTATTTGACATATCGCTAGATTTTTACCATCACGAACTTGTCCATTTAAGGATTTTTCTCAAGCATCTGGAATTATGAAGTACCAGGGGTTAATTATACTTCGTATAATTCAACTTAGCAGAGATAATCCACCTTTTCATTTCATTACATCGTTTTTAAAGTACAGAATATAATCAAAATTAAACAAAAGTGGAATCGTTTTTCTTTTATTTATTTTTTTCAAAAAAAGAACATTCAAATTTATAATTGTGACAGAGATAAAAAAGCATACTCACGTACGAGCCATAAAAAGATTTTTAATATAATGCCATGTCAGAAAAATAGTTTTTTTTTTATTTTTGTCATAAATAGACAAAATTTTGCTCTTTTCATTCAGAAAAAAATAATGATCGTTCCGCAAAAAAAAATATTCATTCTCATTTTTTTTAATAACGACACATTTTTATAGAATATGTGAACATGATTTTAATCATAACTTTTTTTGTATATCTGCAAACAAAGGTGTTCGATTAACTACGGTAATATCTATTGTTAAAGAAATCGCAAAATACTATCTACAAAAGATTATATCTATTTTATGTTTTTATGCTTGTAGCGAAATATTATATCTTTTTTGCTATCATGTAATTGATGAAAGCGAAAAAAAATGTTTTTTTGAATTCCGTAACATAATACACGTTAAAAGATGGTCTGAAAGCGACTTTTTTATTATTTATTACATAAAACAAGTTTAATATCCTGCCCTATTAATCAATAGCATTCACAATTATTCATATTTATAAGCCGGAAATTTATTAAATCGCTTATATGTACAGTATTCATTGGTATACATGGTTCACGATGCATTTCTTTGTGCACGTGACGAGGTAATTATCTTTGAAGAACGTCTTCTGGCCAGCCAGCCTTCTATGGTAAATGGTTCACCTTGGAATTTCTGCTACCGTGAACTGTCAGGAATCCAAACATATCTCCCGTTAATGGGATTAAAACTTATTCACGCTTGCAGTATCATTTCATTTACTTGTTGTTCACTGACAAACTCGTCCAGTTATTTATATGGACTGGACTGTGACTAGGTATGTGCGCATATTATGACGATTATAACACTCAATACAGAGGAAAAACTCGCCGAGTGAAGAAATAAAACAATCGATGATAATGGTCAGAGTCATCAATTAAATCACATTGTTTTGTTCGGGGTCATCAATTTTTTAAACGCAGGGTGATCATTTATTCTGGAAAAACAAAATCACGTAAAAAAGTAGCGGTGCCGTCCAAAAAATCGTATAAAATCGAAATCGCGTAAAAGGGTGTATATGTATATATTTTTTATTCATATAGCAGTTCTCGTAGAAAAAAAAATCCGTGAGGAGTCCATATGCTCCATGTTGGGAGCGGACATGGTTAAAAAAAAATTGTCATTATTATTTATGTTTCATGATTATTTTCAAATTGAATGGCCACCCCCTGCGACAATTTCTGGATCCGCAATGGCATTCATATACAGTTTGAGCATATCGACACATGCCCACAAAATAAAAGGAATTGTAAAATGTCAACTGACACTTTCTACGTATAATCCTGAATCTGTAAATGTCACATTTTAGAAAGCTTCTCAAAGATGTAAAAGGTAAATTAAAACAAGTTGCGCGCTTATATAAATTATACAAATTTGACAGATGTCACTTTAACGGCAATCCTTCACATTAGGGGTGTAATCATTTTTGCATTTGACACATAATTCAAGATGGCTGTCAACAGTGTTCCCTATTAATTAATTGTCGATGTGTGGAATAATCAAATTTTATTTTATTTTTGGTCAGGTTTGGGTAAGGCTATGTTTGGTTTGTTAAGTTTAGATTAGGTTTGGTTTGGTTTGTTCAGTTTAGGTTAGGTTAGGTTATGTTTGTTTAGGTTAGGTTAGGTTTGGTTTGTTAATGTTTTTTATAACACGTAGAAATATACATCAGCAATCAATTCATAGGGAACACTTTCGACAGCCATCTTGAATTATGAGTCAAATGCAATAAAAATGATAAACCCCTCACCTGAAGGATTACCGCTTTAACAACATGGCTGCTATAACCTAACAAATTTCGAACGTCCCTATTGAAATTCCTGTACAATTAAAAAAGTCAGTGAAGTAGGGACTTCTCTTAATGCTTTGTTTTACATTTCCATAGAGATACGGGCGAGCGTAGATGATTAAAATGTAAAAGAAGTATAATCACGTAACTCCTACCACCAGTTGAAATAATTTCGGTATAGGTCTCTTTAAAAACATCTTTTGAATCTTGAAGATAAAATTAACCATGCAAATCGCATTATTTACAAACCATTAAATGTGAGTTAAACACGTTTTCAATCAAATGAAAAATAACTTTTATGAACAGAGTTGGCTGTTCTTTTCATAAAAATCAATAAAAAAATCATGACTCGAGATTTGAAATGTATTTCAATTAGTAAACTAAAGCTTTTTTATATTTGAAAATGACTACTAGAAATACAATTGAAGTTGAAATTTTGCCAGGTATTTATATATATATTTAATTCAAAAGTTTTCTATTGCACTGTTTTCTTTTGAGAAAATGCCAACAAAGTTACATATTATTGTTATCTGACTATTTAATCTAAATAAAATGGTATATATGTCAATAAATGGATACCATGTATGAGAATGACGCTTGTTGAGACAAAACTCGTTTCTGGTATATATGTATTTTTATAAGTAACATGTTGTCAATAATTACTCCATCAAGAAAAATGCATCACTCTGAGCAAAGATTCCTTTGCTTCTTTTATTTCACATAATTACTATTCATTAAGCTGATATAATGTTCAAATAAAAATAAACAACTGCTATTATTTATTGCTTTGCTACTGTAATGAATAAAACCGTTTTAAAAATCGATCAATTAATCAATGTTACAGATTGAATAAGTTTAAATATATTATTTAATGTCTCATTGTGTATATTTTACAAATACCATTCAATTTGTTACCTATTATTTTTTTTATTATAAGGAAAAGTTGTTTATGGTATGTACGTGAAAAGTGTTGAAAACACTTTGTCTATGGTCGTGTTTATTTAATAATAAAATGACAACACTAATTTTGATAGTACATAATATTGTCATTTTATTTTACTGCTGCAACCTCACGAACGCTTATTCCAATTTCAAACAGAAAAGAATCGTGCATTGGAATAAAAAAGGATTATTATTTGAAGAATGTATTTTAAATTTTATTTAAACGTATAACGTTGCCGAATATCCTACCATCAGTGAAAAAAAACATTTATAAAACCAATATGTTTTGGTATGATGATATTTTTTCACAATTTTCCAATCAATAGAATTTTGTTTAATGCCTATACAGATAAAAGCGTGAGAATTTACTGAACATAGTGAAATAATTTCCGGAAAAAGATTTTTGCAATTTATGTTTATTTATTTACAATACTATATAAATCAATTATATTATATTTGTGTACAAAAGAAAACAGATGAGCTTTTACTTTCCATTCCCATTATAATACCGGTGTGCTGAAAACAATTGCCATATAATTGATAACAGATAATATTTCATTTCTCATTATTTCAATTGCATTATATTAATAGCATGGTAATTCTGAAAGTTGTTGTCTTAATAAATTATAAATGTGTGAACTAAGATCGGGAAATCTAAATTAATCAAAACCCGGAGGCAAGTGTGTATTAGTTTCATTATTCCTGCGTGATTATGTATTCGATTTTTTATTTTCAGTCGAATTATGGATTTCAGTCCAACAGCATGGACATCTTGAATGTTTCCAACACCAAATCCTATAAACTATTTAAAACGAGCGACTAGCTAATGTCTTCCTGTTTCCATCTTTCTTCTCTTCTTCTTGTACAAAAAAGAGTGGATGGGTGATTAATCTACAAACAGTTAGATTAAAAAATATTCATTAACTCGCTACATCCATATTCCAGTCCATATTCTCCACACCGTTAATTGTAACATAACTTAATAAAATGCAATCAATATTTGGCCACACATTTTCAAAAACAATACTATCTGTTTAACAATATCCTTTCCCAATAGTAAGCAAGTTGCCTCAATGCGTAGTAATCTCCTTTTCAAAACGAGTTGAGATAAAAGGGATAGGACAAATCCATGACTAATGGTAAGCCAATAGCCCTCGCTACGTTCCGTTTTTAGGATCGGAAAGGCGTGGGAGATAACTTTAGACATAACAGACATTCATGCCTCCAAATAAAAGAGGTCAATGATTCTTTTAAAATTCAAACTCGTGCGATCTACAACCGAAGCCAATGACGTTGACACTCGGACACTATTTCCTTCGTTAAAAATTATTACGGTATAAACCGCCACTCTCCCTTAAGATGCGACGTCCTAAATTAAATCGACGTCCCTTAATAATGTAGCGATCTACATTGTAAACACATTTTTGTTGTGCGAGGTTTTTTTATCATGTCTATATTTTTTCAGTGTTGCCAATACTCTAAACATGTTTTTTTAGGTTTAATACATTCTAAATCGATTAGATACCTGATGGTTTGTATCAAGAGGTCGCAGGAGTCATGATATTTAGTTCGTCCACCTCTAAGAGTCATTACATTTGATTAATACCAATAAAAAAATAACATCGGCACTCCAGCTGATATAATATTTCATAAACGCTCCATCGGTCTGCGCTTACGGGTATTAAATTACATTTACGACACATCTGTTTTATGTTTTTGCAATATTGTTATTGTTTTTATTCTAATTTTCAAAGTCATAACTCATAGCCAATAATTAAATTTGATCTTACAGTGCTCAAGAAAAGTTTTTAAGCCTCTTGACATACTGAAACGCTTACCACACTGTTTGGTAATTAAAATACAATATTTAATTTTCACATATAATATCATAAGTATTAAACGTTGCGATTACGCTGCAATACATTTTTTTTTAAATAAGCAAAGCCGATTTGGCAGTTGGCTTTTGTTGCTTAACAAATTGCAATGCTTGCTTATGAATGTTTATGTTTTTATGCACACCATGATATGAATAAATGCTTTGATTTTATTTTTAATAATTGATAATTCAATATAATTATATCAATGGTAATGGAAAATGGAATGTCCGGTATTTATTAAAATATTCCATTTTAATGTCAGCCGTTACCAATCATTAATTCACCTACTATACCAAGCCAAAAGGGCGTTTTTTGAAAAATCTATACTATTCAGGAGAGCAAAAAGAGTGAACAAATATTGTTTCAATTAGAACAACTTCGTTTCTTTACCACTTCTATCTACGTATTAGAGTTTGAGGAACATTCTTTTAGCAGTCTGTACATATTATTGCTGTTAACCTAACCTCATATTTAACTCAGAATTACCAAAATGCAACTAACTTCTTTTTTGGCTTAATAATGACGATTCAATGAATTCGCAATCATTACAAACAGTGGCGGCTGATGACAGAGTATTAGAGAGTACAAAAAAAAGATTCAACTATTTTTGCAAGAGTTCTTTCCTATTCATTGGATTTTAAAACACTTCTATAACATGGACTTTCAATTCAGATGTTCGCAATACCAACGGAGTGCCAGTCTTATGAATTTTTGGCTCTCCATAGTACGGAAAAATAGTAGAATCTTGTTTTTTACTCCCTAATACTCTATCGCCAGCCGCCACTGATTACAAACATTTATAAATTAATCAATATGAGTGTATAGTGTATAAATTCTTTTAATAATAAGTTCATTTTAGTATAATTTTTTTTAAAACTTAATGACTTAGAAAAGTAACCGAGCATCATATTATGTCTGATTCTCTGAAAGAGATGAGACATTTGTCACTTTTTGTCACACGATACATGCAATAAACTCAGTTATTTTGAGTTTTATGTGTTTTCAATACTTTTTTCAATATTATTAATCATATCCTTAGTATCCTCGTGGAACGTATTTATTATTTATTTCACAGCTCTTTAGCGGTTATCGAGTCATCAGGTATCCCTTATATAATTTACAATGAACTCGTAAATGTATTTTTCGAAACGCGCCACGCCTCTGGCGCCATCCATTGAAACTAAATCTAAGCTATTTTGTTAATAGATCCTTCGATGTACGCAACCCCTCGTATTGTAAATCCTTAAATTTACTGTCAATGCTAAGATTGTTGAAACTGTTAGTATTTATTCGATTCACGTATTTCTCAACTGTGCCACATAGAGTAGCATAAAAAACGTTTTTATTATTTATTTAATATTAAGTGTCTGTCGATATGAAATTGATAAAACTGGAAGCAAAAAAATACATCATTTAAATATAATCCTTCATAATGTCTTATTTCAATAAAGTTGTAAAATAAGTGACGTAACTTTTCGATTATATTATAATCTTAAATGTCACTGCGTCTCGTTTGTAGAAAGGTACAGCAACACATGCTTTTGAAGTAGTAAAGCACATTTTGACTGCATTTTGATTCATCGCTCACCACTCCTTGCATAATTAAATTGTGCAGAATAGGGTGACACATGTATATTTTGACCACCGTCGAATATTATCATTAACCCGATTACAATATATAATATTATAATATTTTCATTCATATTTAAACAATTCCTTTCTTATTTTTAGTATGTTTATTTAATCGTTACATTAAATAGCTAAAACATCAGTCTCGTGCAACTCTTCATTGGACCAAAAATGTAAAAACCAGACTATTCTTGTGTCTACTAAACATTATTATAAAGTACTATATTATTGTCGTCTATTCTATCTCAAATAATTATCAAAATCAAAATATTTGGTCTATTGGTTATTAGTAAACTTATTATATTTTGGGTGTCAAAATATTATTATATTTAATTTGAATCGTTTTATTTTTATACTTTTCCATGAGTTTTGTCGCTATTAACCCGGGTTTTGCTTTTCGGCATCTTCTGGAATTTCATGTGTACGAATGATCTTGACCCAACAGTTAGTCAGTTCAATTCAATTCAATACAATTCAAGTTCATTCGTGTACTTGAAATGCTTGAAGATACTGAAAGACGAAACCCGGGTCGTAAGCGATAACACTCAAGGAAAAGTACAAAATTCAAACGATGCAAATTTGATATTGGAATTCCATAAAGCATCAGTCATCAGTCAAAATTTCCAAGATACAGATTGACTTGATATTTACAAAGAATAATTATAGGTATCAACTTTAACCTAGATTCTTCTAGAACTTATTAATTTTACATAATAACCTTACCTATATTATTTAAAAAAAGATCAAAAATGTCACTCGCTAATAATTGCCGTTTTTACTCTTTTATGACAAGTATAGTATTTATAATATTTTCACAATGTTGTCAACTGTGTAATATGATGATAATGAATTGTTTCGAATAAATTATCACAAAACACGAGTCATGCATGAAACTTTTTGTTGTTAATTTTGCTAAATGCGAAAAATACTATCTCGTAAAATACATGACAGATTTCAACACGATTGCAATGCGACATGGGGTCATTTAATATTGTATTATACAATAATATGTAAAAACATTTCCGTGATTATTGTATAATAATAAACAAACATTATCGTGTGACTGTTTTTTAATGAATTGTTAGAGCTCCATTAAAAAGCTAATAACGCCTTCGACTTTTTAGACGGCGTCATCGTTAAAGTCATTGCGGCAACCTTTGATAATGAAGCAAGTGACGATACACCACGCAAGAAGTTACGCCTGTTACTGTGGCCGTACCCTTAGACAAAATCAGTGTACGAAACACGTGACGTTTGGGGATTGCTAGTTACCAGAAACAGAAAAACCCAAAAATTTATCTACGTGATGTGGCTATCAAAAAAATACGTAATTAAGTTTCAATTTTAAGTATTTATCAACAACAATAATAAGGGTCATAGTTTTATTTATCAAAATCGTTCTAAATAAGATTTATTGACTGTGTAAATAAATGATCATAATCGCAAAACGATTGTCTGTTTATGTTTATTCAATCAAATGTTAGGAAATATTAGATTGTGTACCCGATCACAATGACGGTTTTTTCCTTTCCCACGGTGAGTTTTGCAAACCGAAAGCAAAGGAAATGTTATCAAATCATGTTACTCTATTCACGAATAACCAACGTCTAATAAAAGCATTAATATAATAAGATTTTAAAGTTGTATTAAAACATTATAATAGCATAAATATGCCGTGTGAATTAAAGTAAGGTTATGTAAACTTTATCTGTCAACCAAACAGTAAGGCCACTGAATTTAAGCAATTCAAATTTAGAACACAAACTTGTATCACTGGTCATTAGTGTAGGTACAGAAAAATAGCATAAATATTACGTGGGAATTAAAATAGAGATAAAAAATGTAGGTTGCATCTGTCAAAAAAAACAAAATGGACATTCAAATTGCGAACATGACTTCAATCTTAAATATGCATACAATAATGTAATAATAGAAAAGCGAAAATTTTATCTTTTATACACTTATATATCTAATCTTTCAGTTACGTCTCTGTCACACTTTTAATCTCTCAAGATTATATCATTTCTTATTTTCGTTAAAAGTGTTCTATGTATAAATATATAAATGTAGTATAATAACACCAGCACCGTGTAGTAGGCGAGTATTTCATAATGCTTCATTTTTTTATTATTGTAAGTGAAAAACTTGACTTAAAGAACTAGTGTCGTCTTTTGTCAATATTTCAAAGTGATAAATTATGTTTGTTTTCTGAATAATAAAGTGAAGAGAATAAATTATTTGCAAGGATTGTGCAACGACGGTCTGCAGCATATATTAATAAATACATCGTTATCTTTTTTTTATTTTTAGAAAACACTCTAAGAAATTCGATCCATTATGTTCCATAAATATTAATAGAGTTAAGCTTAACTCGCATTTCCTTCAATATAAAATAAGATTTACTATTCTTCTTAGCTATTATTACAACGCCATAGACAATTCGCTGCATATTTTTAAAGTGACATCTAATGATTAATAATTGAAGGTTATAAAGAAAACCTTCTATATTTATGATGCCTTTCAATCTTGGCACGTTTGGTGTTCGAAATCATTTTTTATTCAGAAAAAGGTTTTTGGTATATTATGTATGATATCGTGTGACCGGTTGATTCTCGAGGAAATTTAGTTGATTGAATTTTCTTCTAAATTGAATTAATGTTTCTAATTCCCGAAAGATGTTTTATGACTCAAATTCAAATTGTCTCCGATTATATTCTTTCAATATCTTTTGAGCTTGATAATAGCCGTATTAAAAAGAAATTTCTTCTAAATACAATAACAATAGTAATTTTTGAAATCTGGCAGTAATGAACTCTAACGGGTCGTCTAACGGGTCGGCGCGCTTTAAAAGCGGCAGAGTTTTAAAATATCAAACGGTCCTCGCCCATGCAAGTGTCATATGTGGGCGACGCGATCCGGTCAGGACGGCATATGTCGTAAGTCGCCTCAAGTGCCTGACTCATGGCGCGCGCCAATCGCTTGAAAATATCAAACGGTCCAAGCTCACCAGAGCGTTAATTGCGTCTGGCCGAGCGATGGCACATACGACGTTTAGTCCGCTACGTTTAAAATTAATTGGTTTTTTACACGTCGCCCAGCGCACCGCAGCGCTTCGTATCGCCTACCTAAGACACGGGGTAAGTGTACTTGATATAACACCACTTAAATAATCTTGAACATTAAATGGATATACATAGTTAGTTCTTCGGTTTTAAATAATACATTATAGATTTTTCGCTATCATCACACCCTTATAGTATTACTATAATCATCATATAAGTCAGGGTTCATGTCCGGCTCAATTTAAAGGATTTGGATATCAATCATTGTGATGTTTGACATGATCTCTAGTGGCTTATAAAATTATCTCAATTATCAGCTGTATTTTTAGAATACTTCAACATTGTATTGGATGGTGTTTATTTAAACACAGCATCGAAATCCATGTCACCGATTAGAAATCAACAATTCGGATAAAGAACTGCCCGGATTGAAACTCGGGCCCGTACTATCCGCAACCAAATTCGATCGCAGATCTCCCATACCCATCCGATATTTAAAAATGAACGTAGCTAGAAAGATTTGCTAACAAATAGTCTTGCCGTAGTTCTATCTTCTATATTCGAAGTCGAGTGGCAATCATTTCTCGAAGAGAAAGTCTGTAAGGACAAACTCCGTTAGAAAGCTATATAATCCACATTGGGAGCAGACATAGTATTTTTTAAATAAGTCCATGTAACGTGGTATAGCAAATCACGTGACAATGGAGGGAGAATGGGTGTCAAAATATTATCAAAATTGAGTAAGTCATTTGTGGATGATCTCAAGGCTTCCAGCCTATAAGTATACCGCATGACAAAACAAAAGTCCCAGCTAATTAATAAAAAATGCCTCTACACATGAGCATACATGTGAAATCAAGCATAATCTTTAGGAATGTTGATTAGTATACAATTTTATGTGCAATATTAGCGGTAATATATAATATAAAAGTATTTTTGTACATCTTTTTAAGGTCAGTTTGGCTGGAATCTAACAGTCAATCACATTAAATAAATTTATATGGATAACATGCAAATTATAGCATTTTTTATTATAGATTGTGGCCGCACTTATAAATAAACATTTTACGAAAAATATTGCATGGTCGTTTTCTTGCACAAATAAGTTTTATCACGAGTTAATTTCACCTTGAAACCAGCCCGCTTTTGAGTTTATTTTTACGCACCAAAGTTCTATAATTTTTATGAAAAAATGCTCTCATCTGCGATGTTAAAAATAATAAAAAAAAAATCATTAAAATAAGAACTAACAACCTAAAATCTAGAAATAAAATCTCATTAAAGTTCATTTTTGCAAGCTAACCAAAGCTCAGAATATCATTTCACTTATAATTTTATTAACACTTTGGCTACGAGAATACGCGTTTTGCGTTATGTGTTATACCCGTAACCAATGTGCTAAAAATACTTCCGTATGTAATTATTTAGCAGAAAAAAAACACAGTTTATATACACAATATTCTATTCATTCTTTACTAGACAATTTAAAACGACAATGACATATAAAAAAGTTATATTGAGCGTCAATTTAATCAACAACATAACGTGTTTCGTCCGAAAGTCGACGACAATATATAGTTTGGTAATTTGATACTGTGTGGAACATCACACGATATGATAACATTTCATAATAGATTATCATTTAAATAATGCAATATTAAATGTCCTGGTTTCCTTGTCTTCAAGCTTAACGTCTTGATATCCATATCGCTTTCAAAGTCGTGGCGATGACTCATGCGTCACTATTTATAAATATTTCAATCACGTGAAAAGTTCAATATTTTTATTTGTTCCTCGCCTTTATTTTGAAAAGCACCTTGGTTCTGCGACATTAATTTATATAAGTTTAAAACTAAATGATTCATGACAAGCATTTAGCAATATTTCCATAAGCAACATATTTATCTTTCGACGTTTGTCTATTTTTATAGTTAATAATTTCCTGATTCTAATCATTTATCACTTTATTCAATAAGCATTGCCTTATTTAACATTTTCACAACGCTTCCATTGAAACGTTGCTTTATAACATTCCTACGCTTTCTTCAAATATGGAAAGCTTTATTATATTTCAAAGAACAATCTAGAAAAATCAGTCGGGAATTTTAGTTGGTATAATAATTGAGCCTGTATTTTTTGAGCCCATATATTATTGTAGCGTGTCTGTTTTTGTATGTATTATCTTTACAAGCATGTTACATTTGAAAGGCAGTGCCCTTCGTAATAATTAAAATAACGAGCCGTAGCATAATTTAATTTAGATATCAGATAAAATAAGAAACAAAAATATACTCTTCCAAATTAATATTTTAAGTAAATTGTAAATAGTATTCATCCAATAATGATACTTGTTTTTTTTCTATTCTATTCAATCCATATCCGCTCCCAATATTAGTATATCGCCTCTTAATGGAGGTATATCCGAATATATTTTTTCTCGCAGAACTGCTTGTTATTAAGCCATTTTACCTCTAGTTTACTTTAGTTAAATGAGAGTATGGATTAAAAGGGGTAGGCTAGGACAGGACTAGTGAATTTAGCGGGGCGTACCCCTTATACGGTCGGATATGTTGGAAGGAATTTAAAGACGACACAAACACCCATGCTTTCGAACGCTTGAACTGGGACCTGGGATTCAAACCCGTGAGACCCGTCAATATAATTTTATTCACTGTTATTGTTCAAACATTTAATAAATACTTACCCACAGTAATATTTTGAGCTATAAAACGTTATTGATTAATTATTTAAATATTTAAGTCAAAGATAATCGAGTTTCGAGTAGTATTCTACAAATTTTAACGTCCATGTTATTGTATGCTACAATTATTTAAATATCCAAAAATTGTATACTTTCTTCTTGTTTGTATTTTAATAACGTAATCATAGAGCAGTTAATATTCCAAATTTGAAATGAATGCATATTCGATTCAAATTAATACATGTTCGAAATTGCTTTTGTTTTATTTTTACAGCAAACACTCCGCCATGTTGAATTAATTAGATGAAACGCTCACAGCATGTTGGATAATAACATTTGCCGCGTGATTTAGTAAAATGTAAAAAAAAGAAAAAATACGATTCAGCTGCATCCTGCGCGCGTATTTTTTCACAGACTACTTTCGATATGGGAGTCGATCGCCTTGAAAGAACTAGCGTCACAGGTATTTATTTCATTTGCTGTCAAGGCCGCGGAGTATTCTTGTGAACTCGGCCGGCCTTTGCTAGGTCAGCAGAACAGAAGATGACGATGCGTCAGGATAAAGTGCATTATTGACTCATCCCAGCATGTTAACATATGCTGATGTGTCCCATTTTTTCATAAATAACATGTAACAAGATTACAATCAAGAAATGGCAAACACGGCACCATTACAGGTGTATTTATTCGCTCGTAAATTTAAACGTTACAAACATGATTCTATTTTTAAATTATAAATATGAATCAATGTGCATCATGCAATGATCATAATGTATTATATGCGATGAAAATCAATAATATACACGGTATTATCATTCTTTTTTTAAATAAATAAAATATATTTGGAAGTATGTAGTAAGTGATAGATCATTCATTTGTTTAAATATATAATATCTCTCCACCAAGAATTGACAGTTAACACCATAAATCAGTGATGCATAACCTTTTTGGCAGAATGGCCAGTTTATAAATTTTCAAATTGTTCGAGGGCCGCATGGGTAAAAGTGTATATTACATAAATTAATTTCTGTGTATAAAATTAAAAAAATATATTTATATTGCTCTTCACTCGTCTGTGAAATTTTCTGTAGAAAAATAATTGATTGTAATGTGTTATATTGGGCCGCACGAAATGTCATTTCGGGCCACATGTTGTGCATCACTGCCTTTAATGCTTACATCAGTCGTTGAAAAATGAATGGCGGCAAATATTATTCAGAATAGACAACCTGAAGATACTGAGAAATCTGGTATTCCTACAGGTGATACGCATAAAACAATCCAAAAACTTAAAATTTATGAAATGTAAACAAATCGAGACTTGCCTTTGAACATTTTTCACTCTATCAGGAATATAATGCCAATTCTGTTCTACGCTTTCCTGCCATCTATGATTGTTAAACATACTTAAAACGATAATATCACTATTACGACAGATTGTCATTTTTACCAGTATTATTTTATTATTTAAATGTATGTAGTCATTCGAAATAAAAAGGCTCCACACCACTAAGAACTAGTAAAATCTTATTTGTCATATAAAAAACGATGCTCTGTATTAGTATATATCGATGGCTTAAAGAGTAAATTTGCTATCTCCGTTTTTGTCAATTGTGCAGGAGAGGGTAAATACTGATTATGTTGGTATTTACAAGCCGATCGGGAAAATTTCAAATAGGACTTTCAAACGATTTATTCGTACCGCTGAAAAACGACGAATGAATGACAATAGAAAATGGCGAAGTTGGATAATTATCAGTGAATGTTTTCGAACGACAATGGAGTTATCAAATTTTCGTATAACTTTTTCCGATGCACTCAAATATGTTTTGATTATAAAAAAATTACGGGACATGCACATTGCATGATACAACAAGATGGCATTATTAAGTCATTTTCAGTCAAAAGCGGAGTTAACAAAATTACTCTTTAAGCCATCGATATAATATTACAAGAAACAGCCACATCAATTATTAAAACGTGTACTAGTTGTTGGCCATTCATTCGGCTGTATTTGTACATTTAAAATTCAAAATCTTGTTTATAATAATTACTCATTCAAACATTTGGATTTGTTAGGCTATTTTACCAATCCATACATCCCGTGATCAATAATTATTATCTATTCATTATAAAAAAAAACATAAAAAAACTTTGTCTATTCAGGAAAGATTCTGTAGATAAACGATTCAAAATTGTTATGTTGCAAAAACAATTGACGTCATAATTTTTCAATTTGAGTTAAAATTCCTAGATCATGAAAATTTTATAATTACAAGTTTTTTCATGTAATAGACAAATACAGATGATTTAAAGACAAAAAGAGACAGAAAAAGGCTCATAGTCAATATATATCAAACAAACATCTATATAAATCAAATTTTAAATAATTATATTCAAATATTATTGCCTATTTTTTATACATAATTATATACATTATAATATGTAAGCTTCTCCGTAGCGATTGCCCAGTGGTTAATGCAATGATGCACAACCTGCGGCCCAGTACTACATTCCATGCGCCCCAATATGACTTCATTACTTCTTTTTTTCAGAACTTTTCACGACCGATAGACGGACAAGTATTGTTCTCATTCGAACATAAAAAAATGATATGTTACATATGTATGTGAAAACTGATATCGTAATATTTAAATTAATTTTTAGACATGTGGCCGTCGAGCAACGTGAAAAATAAATATGCTAACCCTTCTGTCAAAAGGGTTGTGCATCACTGGATTACTGTAATAAATCAAGAAAATTCTAGAATATACATTGTCAAACTATTTAAGAATATGTATCAAAAGACACGACTTCTGTAATGTTTTTATCCCTCCCTTACCTCGATCCTGAAAGACAAAGTTTACTTGAAAAATATTTTGAAAAAAAATCGTGGGGATGTGGGGTATCCTAAATTCAAAATGCTCATACTAATTTAAATCAATTATTCTATCACAGATAATTTATTAGTATGACAACACTACTCCCGTGACATCAGCGCCATCTATAAACGGACAACTTACAATGATCGATTTACAGACCCCTTTTAAGCATGACGTCATGATAGGCACCTGTATGCAAGAGTGTCAATCTGTCAGTGATGCAATTACTAAATTGTGAAGCTTATTAATCGGGTTGTCAATTTTTAATTTCAAAATCTGCAAGACGTCCAATGTTTAATTATTTTTTTTATATTGCCATATCAATTATTTAACCTCGATGGCACTGCCTACATTAATCAACTACAAATATTTAGGGCAAATAATAGGCGTCGGAATATTCAATTATATTCTTTAATATTATCTAGGAGAGTAGGTAGAAAACAGCCAATGCATTGATGCTCGTTTGATAGACATATCAATAAACTTATTTGCCCTTGATTTTTTAAATTCGACATATTTGTAATGAAATATTTACATAAAAGAATCTGTATTGAATATATATGTTGGGCAGTTTATTAAAAACCGTAAAACGGGGTGAATAGAGACACGTTTTACCCTTCACGACTATGTACATATCTTCAAACCTCCGACACATAATTAAAATATGAATGGCTTGCAACTTGTTTAATATGGTCCAACTACACATCCATAACAATATTTTTCAAATATTCACTATCGTTATTAAGACATAGTCAATTTTATTCGATGTCTCTATTCACGTTGAATCGGGGTGAATAGAAACAAGAGAGGGTAAATCGAGACTTGGCAGGTGAATAGAGACGACAATACAGATTGCAATGATTGGAATGTATGAACCTCTATTTTATACGAGTCTCTATTCATTCCGTTTTACGGTACTTATTAACCAAAAAAAACATGATTGATTTTTAATTTTCTTTCAATAAAAGAGAAGTTTATAAGGGGTCAAAAGTAAGGATGCACAGGCATCGAACTTAAACACGTTTGTTTCAATTTTGACCAATCATTTAGAATTTAGATGGTTTGGTTTTGCCATTCGAGAGATATGTAGTATTATATTCACTGTAAAGAATTATATATAAATAGTCAAAAATACATTGGATACTTAATAAAGTTGTGCTAAAGTTCAATCCTTGTTTTTGTCTCTATTCACCTGCCAGTCTCTATTCACTCCGTTTTACCGGTACTGTACTTTAATAAAAGGTATTCATTCGGACACAGATATAAAAAATATAACACATTTTGAAATAAATTATTCAATAAAATTATGTGGGCCGATTTCCCTCTCGAGGGCATCCTTTATATTTAACGCATTTTTTTATTGAACTGGTCGACAGAAAATAGTCGGATAGAAATCAGCCGCTTGACGCACATTCGTCTAACTAGCTATTAGGGACTCCAATTACTCGACATCACCACTACTCGAGTATCGAGTATTAAAATTTGAAAATACTCGAATACTCGAGTAGTTTCAGATATACCAAAATATATGTAATAAATTGAAATATTATCATATAAATAGATGATAAATAAATAAATAAGCTTATTTAATTTAATGAGTAAATTTATTTCGATTTATAAAACACACATTTCCCAAAAAAGAAAGAATTAAACGTTTCAAATTTTAATTGTTTCGAAGTTTTGTTTTTATAATTCCCGCAGAAGAAAAACTCTTAATTTATAAATTACTAGAATTACTCGAGTATTTTTCAAAATAATCGTGTATCGAGTACTTAAAAAATGGACGACTATTCTCGAGTATCGAGTACTCGATACTCGAATTGGAGTCTCTATTAATATGTACATATAAAACACTCGTACATTAATCGTAGAAAAAAATGCTTCTCTTTCTGGAACTGGACTCGAACCCGCGAGGTCCATCACAGAAGCCAACGACGTAGACCACTGCATTACGAATCGGACAGTTTTTTGTAACTTTTTTTTTTGAGATTTAATAACTATTATTTTTAGTGGATACAGCTAACCGTACTATGTTGAATGATGTATATATTATATATCTTTTGTTGGCAATGTACGATATCGATTTGTCAAATATATAATATTATACTCAAGGGGGTGTGAACACGATCAATGTTTCCAAATATGACATGATGATTTATTGATTGAGTAGGCATTTACTTGGTAGAACTCCATTATAATACGGAAAGAAAAATAACAATGTATTTTAGTTCTACATAAATTATTTTATATATTTGTTGATAGCTATTTCGGCTTACGCCTTCGTCAGAACTATCTGTTCTGTATAGTTCTGTATAGCAGAACTATCTGTTCTGTATCTGTATAGTTCTGACGAAGGCGTAAGCCGAAATAGCTATCAACAAATATATAAAATAATTTATGTAGAACTAAAATACATTGCTATTTTTCTTTCCGTATTACATGATGATTTCTTGCGCTTTGTTGAAATGTCGATGATAGGTACGAAAACTCATCTTAAATACGGGTCTATAAAGAAGAATATTTCGAAAATTCCCGCCACACAATTATTAGTTGCAACTCTCGATTAAGTACTTTTTGGTTGCCATCGACAAAAAAGACATTGATGACATATCGATAAAAACTTTTAGTCTGTCCTCTTTTATGTTTTTCGATTAGCT
Source organism: Himalopsyche kuldschensis (assembly GCA_028554975.1). Lineage (NCBI taxonomy): Eukaryota > Metazoa > Arthropoda > Insecta > Trichoptera > Rhyacophilidae > Himalopsyche > Himalopsyche kuldschensis. The sequence continues at coordinate 16,945,746 of JAHFWI010000010.1, read as the reverse complement.
GCAATTTTTACTTTCGTAAGAGTAAAAGTTCTCGGAATGATTCAATAATAATGATTTTCTTTTTTAGTCCACAAAAAAATTGATATTCAAACAATTTTTTTCATTCATACTACGACTTATAAAAACTATGCGGAAATTGTTTGGTATAAATTTTAATGCTCGTCTTCACACAATTATTGCATTCTTCATTTTTTTATTCGTTTTATCAAAAATACTTGTCTATGATTTTTATTTGAAAATAGTTTCTGCAATTAATATAATATTATTTCATTACAGTTGACACCAATGCGCCATACATTTGTTAAAGAATATATAATTAAAGATAGTACATAAATTATAACAAAATATATAATCGTTGACAAAAAAAAATACTATAATAAAGGGGGGGGGGGAAATCTAAAAGATAAAAAAAACCTTAATTGCTGAAAGTATTAAAAAGTACCATTAGGAATTCACTCAAGCTCTTAAACTCTTCACAAGATATACCATAACACAGTGGTCTCAAAACTCAATGAGGATGCGAACTACTTTCAGAAATTGAATTGTCTGTTGAGCTACTTTTGTATATTATTTTATCGTCATCTTTTATTGTACCGTACATATTATTATTATATTACCTAAATAAAATCGGACTTCCAATAAAACATAAAATGTGTACTTTTCAAAAAACTAGCGAGTACCCAACATGCGATGCAATGCCACTCAAAGAAAGAAAGTGTTTATTTTTTAATTCTGTTTATAAGTGCTTTTGGATACTAAATATTTCTTTTTTGTCTAGTCCGTACACGAATCACAAATGTTTTCCAACGAGTGAGTAAGCCACATGCAGCTGTCCATGTAAGAAGCATGGATTTTCAAAATCTATCCTTTTCGAGCTACCGAAAATGCCTCCGCGAGCTACCGGTAGCTGTGTGTCAATCATAATTTAACTATACTTTTTCCAGTATAGTGTTTCAGTACCGATATAAGCGAAACCGGTCCTGATCTCAATCAATCCATTGTGGAATAAGTACTAAAAATGTGTAATTATTTTTATTATGACGGCATTCCACCAAGTATTGACAGTGAACACCTTAAAATTTATTGAAAATACTGTAAAACAATGGATGGATATTATTCTAGTAAGTAACTATACGATTCAAAACAAAAAAAATATTTCATTTAAAATGTAATATTTCTGTATTTTTCTTGGCTTTTTTTGAAACAGAATTTTAGCTCCAATGATTTTGTGCCCTAGTAAAGACGATAAAACTTGAAAAATGATAAAAATAACTCAAAACACGGCTTCTTAAATGTCGTGTTTTTCCAGCAGAGATTAAAAAAAATGTCTCTACTATACTTTTCGTACCGCTGTTTTGTATTATTCCCCATTCATTTAAACAGTATAACAGTCGAAAATATAAATTTAAGAAACGCAAAATACTACTCTGTTTTTGACCTATACAAAAGAAAGTGTTTTGTGTTGATAAAATTTATCGAAAGCAATTTCCATGTAAACCGTAACAAGCTTTAGTTCACGGCGATTACGTTGAGTACAATAATAGACCAGTGATTAATTATTGTACCATAGACAAAGAAACATTATTCAATACCTACCTATTTGAATTTCACACGCATTCATTTCGATAAGATAAAATAGAGTGCCAAAAAATACACGCTAAACTAATGAAAAAATAATGTTATTAAAAAATATTCCATGATTTAATTTTATCGGTAAACATTTCTCATTTTTACTTTCATCAATCAATACAATTTCGCGCTTGTTTTTCTCAGCCCGAAGTCTTCAACGGCATTACTCGTGACTTTGGAATCTTTTCAAGGCGTTTTTAAACGAATACTCTTTTATTTATTTTTGAATTTGGAACGTTTCTATTAGGTAGGTGACAGGCGAGCACGCGATGCCGAATGAATTGAATTTTTGGCCTTGTCTAAGCGCTTCACAATGGGATGATTGTGTAATAATTCAATAATAATAAATTGCCGATCCGCTACATTATTACATGCCTCAAATGTTATTATTTCAACAACGGCATAGGTAGCGCAGATCTGTGATTGTAAGCTGTCTAATTCTTGAATATATCGTACATTTTTCAAAAACAATTTCGACGCCTAGTACTAAATGTATTATACATAATTATAATTTGGCATGAAAGCAAGATTCGTTAGAAGATATTTTTAAAATGTTGCAGATATGCCATACGACAATCATTAATAGTCATTTGAAGCCAATCGTGTACTCCACGGGTTCCCAACCTATGGCTCACCAAATTATACAGTCAACTAAATAAAATATTCACTATAATGCATTTTTCGTTGTTTTTTTCAATTACCTTATACCGAATACTCGATACTCAAGAATACTCTTACACCACATTATTCAAGTACTCGATACTCGAGTATTTTGTATTATACTCGAGAAATACTTGTACTGAACAAAACTAAACTCACACTAAAATTTGAGATGTTTAATTCTCTATTATTTTTTTAAATATATGTTTTATATCTATTTATAAATTTGAATTAATAATTTATATTTTGGTACAACTGAACCTACTCGAATATACTCGAGTATTTTTAAATGTTACTACTCGATAATCGAGTAGTTGAGATGTCGAGTAATTAAAGTCTCTTAGCAGTACTCAATAGCAATCCGCTCAAAGCTAGTATATTCGTCATACCACTGTATTTATCCGACCCATTGCTATCTTATTATTTATTATTCTTTAAATGGTATTTTTTTCTCTTCACTAAATGAAATTCTTAGATCATAAACAATATTTAAATGAATTTATGCCTATGACATTTAAATATGCCTAGAGAAAATTATCAGGTCATTACGTATGTATTTTATGACCATTTTACTCTTTCCATCGTAAAATTTTTACTGCCGATATTCCACTGTGAATGGCTTTATTAATAATGGACTTTATATGCATTGTAAAACTAGCGTTTGCGTTTGGCAGATTGGACAAGATATGATGCAAAACTGCTTTAAAAACTAATTTGCATGCATTGATTTCCTCAGCTCAGCGATCCACGATGATAGTCCGCACATTTTTGCGAAATTCGCTTAATGGCTGAATGAGTACTGTCAAGGCTTTTTGCTAATTTTCTATCAGTAAGTATTCGATGTTTTTTTGATAAAAATAAGCAACATCCACGGTTAAAAAGTATACACTACCTAAGGCGGACTTACACTTACAATAATATAATTTATCATTAAAACTTAATTTACAAAAGCAATGTAAAATTCTGCTCAAAATCATCAATTCAACTTCCTACGCAATTGGTGAACAAATTGTCAATATAATAGACAGTGCAGTCGCAATATGCATATGCACCTCAACCTTTTTCTGTGCGGTAGATGCGTTCCGCGGAAAATCGCACACAATAAAAGCTATCACTCAATATAGGAACATAACATGTATAAGGACGCCACGTGTCAAGGTCACATTGTAATAATGTATGAGTGTATGTTAGTCTCTGTGATCTCATGACAAGCGTTTTTCCTTATCGATCGGGTGGGTCTGGGCTCAAGTCCCAGCAAGGTCAAATTTTTCATTTGAAAAAAAGATCTTGGACATTGGTGTTTGTCATTTTTCGTTGAGATGTTCTCGGCTAATTAATACAATTTCTCATCAAGTTTAACTCGTATGACTTACATATTTTTAAATATTTGGCGCATTGGTATTAGCTGTACTACCAAATACTAGAAAAAATATGCAGGGGACCGACCACCTACAGCAATAAATCTGGAGAAGTGGAAGTCTTTTAAAATTAAAATACAAAAAATCCTTATTTTACGTGTATAACTAGGGCCGAAAAATACAAGCCTGGGACTGCCAAATCTCTGGCGCTGGCGTTGAGAATAGAATATAGAAACACACAATTTTTTTATAATAATCTTTGAGAATTCATGCGGCGGGTATCATTATCATATAAGTTTGGTTATTTTTATAAAATTGTATCATAATTTGAAGCGTGTAACTTATTCCTGTTTCAAATAAAACTAGCTTCAATGTTTAGTTGTAGATTTAGAAGGTAGGCTTGCAAATTTATTTCATTTCGATTACCTCCATCTTTATCATCGTGGATCCAATAACTGCTTCAGTGCCGCCTCTTTTTAAAGTACAAACAATGTCATAGATATTTTCACAAACCCCGCAATTATTACTTATACTCATCCATATCTCACCTCGAGTTAATTTAACGATTGATTCTAGTCGAAAAATCAGGGTTGTCACACGCTTAGAATTATTTGTTTGTACTGTTGGTTTTGTTTTGTTTTTATTTTTTGTTTCGATAAACCTCTTTTTGCCCTTCCTCGCCGTGCTAAAATTCTATTTAAATTAGTATTTAGTTTTGTGAAATGATATCCCGATGCGAAATGATATCCCGATGATAGATGTTATTTTTGACACCAATTTTTCTCATCCATCGTAACAAAGTTCTGGCATATTTTAAATTTATTTAGGTGTATAAATTTATTTAAGTATAGATGGGACTAAACGTTCGTAAACTAATGTTAATTTAAAGAAATACGCGTTTCGCTATTTGAGACCTCAAAGTTGCTCAAGCGCTCGTGCGTGTGAGGCACTAAACTGGATAAGGACACCTTCAACTTTGCCAACCCCGTTTTTCATAAATCACTTGAGATCTACATAAAATAATGAGACAAAGAATATACCCAGGACATGAATATAACGAAATATGATACTATGTGAGTAAACATACTAATTTTGTTATTTTTAATTTTGTTTCAGCAACCTTTGAAAATACCAAAAACGAGCTTCAGCTGCGAGGGTCGTCCTACTGGATATTACGCGGATTTGGAAACAGGGTGTCAAGTAAGAATTTAATGTGGAGATTACCATTTCTGAAAATTGCGTATTTGTTTTTGTTCAAGCTTGACCGCCGTAAAAAGTATCGCGTTGTTTAAAAAAGAACGATGTGCTTTAAAATAGCAGTACTCTAAAACGGGGTAAATAGAGACAAACACAAGGATTGAACTATAGCACAACTCTACTAAGTATCCAATGTAATATATAACAATATTTTTTATTATTATTTATATATAATTCTTTACAATGACTATAATACTATCTCTCGAATGACAAAACCAAACCAACTAAATGATTGGCTAAAATTTAACAAACGTGTTTCGCAAACAAAGTTCGATGCCTGGGCTTTTTGACCCCTTGTAAACATCTCTTTTATTGCACGAAAATTAAACTGAATCATGTCTTTTTTGTTAATAAGTACCATAAAACGGGGTGAATAGAGACTCATATATAATAGAATAAAGGTTCATATATTCCTATCATTACAATCTGTTGTTTTGTCTCATTCACCCCGATTCAATGTGAATAGAGACATCGAACAATATTGACTGTGTCTTAATAACGATAGTGAATATTTGAAAAATACATCAATTCATGAATGTGTAGTATGACCATAGAAACAAGTTTCAAGCCATTCATATTTGAATTTTATGGCGCAGGTATGAAGATACATAGTCGTGAAGGGTAAAATGTGTCTCTATTCACCGCGTTTTACGGTAGTTGTTTATTTTTAGACAATGCAGGAGAGTTATGCCTACGTAAAGTATACAACATACGTGACAATATTACGTATTCCTTGCTCGGTCTTCTATGACCTAATATAATATACATAGAAGATTACAACTCAAGGCAACTGCTGATACTGGTTTTATGGTGATTCTAAATTCATCTATTGTTTCATCTTTTCTTTTTCTCCATATATATATGAATAAAACCTACCTGTTTGGAAAAGATGTTATCAGAATAAATAAACAAAAGTTCTGACACATTATGACCGTGACATAATACGGTGTTAATTTGAATAAGTTCACATTTCATCTCGGAACAATTGAATGAGCTGTCAGTCTTAAATTAATTATTTGTGCTCTTGGCATTAAAATCATTAAATCTTTAGAAGCAACTTGACAAGCGCTGGTGTGGTGGTAAATATTAATGTTTGCGAAAGTCCTCCAAATTTTTATAAATTAAGCTCCTGGCTATTTATGACGTTGAAATCATCTTCGTTTCAATAACTATAGATAAGGGGTGGCCAAAGCGTCGATCCCATATCTGTTCTGTACAAATCTCTGGTTCTCGTGCGAGACAAGTCTTGTGACAGGGACAACACGCTAAAATCTCGAAGTTAGCCGATTATCGACGAAAATCTCTTTCTAAAACCCGAGTCAAACAAGGGTTGACAATAAGATTAATATAGGCTTGAAATTACTACTTTTAATGATGATCAATCGCCGCCAATAATTTCAAACGAAAGTCGATCGCGGGCAAAAAAAGTCTGGCCACCCCTCCTATAGATGTACCATCCTTGGCCGTCGCAGAATTCAGAGCTAAAATTGTCCCCATAGAGAAGATATCTTCAAAAGCCATTAAAGTTATGATTTTATAGTAAAAATATATGTGTATAAAGACTTTTTTGCATTTAAATCTTGCGTATAAAAAATTGTAAGTAAATAAACAGTTTTGGTTGAGTATTGCTTATCAGTCACTCTCATGAGCGGTCAAGTTTTAATGGTACATCTATAGTTTTCTTTTCCCTAGATTTCACCACAAGATTAAATGAAGCTATATATAAAACGTTTCCCTTGAAACCAATCTTTCTTCTGTACCTTTTTCAAAACCATAATTATCATATCAAACCATTACAATGTAATATTAATACTAATTAATATCTTCAAAGCAATTGTTAGTATAATTTCCGAGCAATAACGTTTTTTTTATATATTTTTTGTTAAAAAATAAATAAATTAGTCAATAATTATATAGCTTCCGTATTAGCACTAAATCGGGGCAAGAAAATGTTCATTAAATATAAATAATCATTTATCAATCTTAAGACCATGCTGTTTTTTATTTCATGAATCGAAATGAATAAACACATTATGGCGAGAGAACAATCGATTACATTTTTTTGTGAAAGCTAATTTATACATAAATTTTCATTAAATAGGATTAATAACCAGATGGGTGTGATAATTATGGAAATAATCGACTAATGCCGACATTTATTTATGCCCATAAAGAAAACAAGGTTATTTTGCTGACCCGAGCATATAAATTTTCAAATAAACGACATGTTTTATTATTTAATTAAAAATAAAGGAACACTGATTTTTTATAGTGTGGTGAAGCAAAAATTTTACATGGATGTCAAAATAATCGTCATACAGCAGAACTGACCAAATGAATCCTATACATAGTATCAAAATTGGAACTATCCACTTTTCGATTTTTCGAGAAGAATGCGAAAAACGTTTTGTTGGCTTTTTGATTTGTATTTATATTTTTCAATTTTAAAAACAGCCCATAAAAGCCTGAAACTTAAAATCTGTATGAGCGGCCACATTGCAACATCACTTAGGGTAACTCTGTGATTGATCGAATGTATGAATGACCAAACTAATCTACTTTTGTTTCCAAATTCGTGAACCATTCTGATTTTGATACCAACCATCATTTTCTTTTACATTTTTATACCACAGGTACTTACAAGATGTTTATGCAAATATTGTATTGCTAGCCATACACTATGGCCAGAAAAATAATGTGACAGCATCAGTTTAGTTTCGAAAAGTATGGGATAGTTCTACTTTTGCTACTATACAACTCAGATGTGAAATTGTAAAATGTTCAAAAGAGCAGCCTAAAAAAACCTATTATTGGTTTCATATTCGATTTTTGGGTTCAGACATCTTTTATGTTCTTAGTATCTTGGTCAATTTCCGTGAAAAATGCACTTGGTCACTTTTTTTCTTGTACGTATTTTTCAAGCATTTATCATATGGAGAGAATATTAAGAAGCCAACTAACCAATCATAATTTCGATTAAGGTAAATGTACTAGTAGTTGACCATGTACTAGTAGTTGACCGTTTGAGAATAAAATGGCCCCAAAATAAGAAATGCAGAAGCGGGATTGCTCTAAATTGTAAAGTTCAGACAAGTTAAGGCATCTGTGGTCGGAATGAGCCACTAACACATCACCATATAGCCAATTGGAGTCCCAGGGTGGCCATTTGAAAACAACACCTAGTAAGGAAAGTTTATTATTTCAAATTTCGTAAGTAATCAATCTAGAAACGGTGTGTACCTTGTTCCTGAACCACCCATTGCTACTTGATTTAACCAAGAGTGGTGTGACAGAAAGCCCTGAGGCACCTCTGACAGAAAGTTCACTATAAAGCCCCCTGATTAGACATGGTCAACTACTGGATTTTTCAATATGTGAGATGGTCAACTACTGAAACAGGAACATGGCTTTAAATAATTTAACACAACTTTTTTTAAACAGGCCTTTGCGTAATCTTTGTTACATAATATTAATTAAGACATATGATTCAATATGAGTATACTTGCTTTGCCATCATTTGGTACAATGCTAAACCTTAATCGATATTTTTGTTGAAATTTTCTCTTAAAAGGTCAGCTACCGGTATATTTACCTTATACATAATCAATAATAAATTGTACTTCAAAAAGATATTTTTTATGGTTCTAGAAAATCTCTATTTCTGTGACACAGTTCTCTCTAATTAACAGGCTGTACATTAACAGGAGAATATTTCGAAAATATTAACTATTTTTCATTGGATATAATATAATATTAAGTGCTTTCTCAGGTTTACCATATTGTCTTTGTGAGATCTGATATATTGTTATCAATTTTAGATGGACTAGAAAAATTGGCTTTGCACTCTAGATATCTTTATATTTTATATGATAAACATAAACAGAATCAATAATCTTTCAAAAATTATTGAAATTAAAAAAAATCCACTCTTCCATCTTCATCATAGCCATGCAGTAAAAAAGTAAATTGACATGAATAAAGTAAAGGAGAAGACGATATCACGTTTATGTTTGCAAGGTAGACTATTGTTACTGCGTGGTGACATTATTTAAGATGTCTTTGTATGGGTTAATAATACGATCATCTATCTAGGTATATCACATGTGCGATGGACTTGGCAGACAATTCAGCTATTCCTGCCCCAACACTACACTGTTTCAACAGAGAATGCTCATCTGTGACCATTGGTACATGGTGAATTGTTCAGCATCTGTGAGAGACTACAGCGCCAATCTTTTGATAGGTAATTGTTGAATTATGGAGCTATTTAATATCAAAATGTCGATAACTAGTGAATATAGTTCAAAACATTCAACTTACAAAAGGATATTTGGGAATAAAAGACAGGAAGAATCGCTTAAATGTATTCAAATATTTTATTTCTCATTATCTATGGAATTCGAGTTCTTACACTTTCGCAGAGTTATTTTTGTGTTCTGATTATTTAAACAACTTTTGAGTGAGTATTTGGATATGGTTTCGTTATGCAAAATAAATAAATGAGGTTATTGTAACTAAAAAAATACTAGATAATAACAGAAGCCACTGTTAATTGTTAAAGTCAAAAACTATTAACATGTAAGAAATCCAAGATGTCTGGAGTAAGATATTTATAAAAAAAACCTACATTAAATTAACCACATATTAATTTGTGATATTTTTATTTTAAGGGCAAAGAGACAAACCATTCGTTCCTGATGATGAAGACCATCAGCGAACACCGAGGCCTGATATCCTGACAGTCCCTTACGCGGTTGGCTTCAGCAACTACAGAAACTCAGACGCAAAGGTAGCATACTTTTATATTTCATTAAATAGTGTTTTTTATGTTAATGATAACAATCACTCATGAATTATTACTGAAACAGATATTGACTCTCTTGAAGTAGCCATTATCATTGTAATTATCACTTTAATCCCCAACCTAAAAAAACATAGTCTAGAAAGAATATAATTAAGTCAGTTCAAGTATATCCGTGCACTTGGAATGCATGAAGATGCCGAAAGGCGAAACCCGGGTCGTTAGCGACAAAACTCATGGAAAAGTACAAAATTCAAAAAATTCTTATTTAACTAGAAAGAATAGTTTAAAAATCTTTGCTTTGTTTTTGTTACCATTTCTGATTATTTGCACAATTTCTTTTTCCAGTTGCCCAGTAGGCCTGTGTCTACAAAGAAAAAGGTTGACGACAATATCGCCAACGGCAATAATGATCTCAGCGATGGAGCTTCCCATTACCAATTCCCCACACATTGGTCCACAGAGCTGTCTAAAAAAAACCAACTAACAACCCCGCAGCCGAAGAAATCCGAATTCAACAGAAGGCCTATAGTGGTGACGGGATCTAATATTGACGTCTCTGGAAATAATCAAGACTCTAGAATTTCAGGATTTGCGCAAGATCAAAGAAACACTGGCCAGAAAACGACTAAAACATATTCGCCACCGACTCAAAATACGAAAAAAAATAATATTCCACAAAAAACTACAGTGTTCCAAAATACTGGTACTTCAACTTCAAGCACACCAGAAAAAACTGGATTTACTGCAAATTCAGGAAGCGGTAATCCATCTCCTACAAAGAATGGTGGGAGATTCCCAAACAACGGCTTCGCTCAAACATCTTTCAATAATGGAGTAGTTAACACACCATCCAAGCTCTTCCAAGTTCCAGTAGAAGAACAAGTGAATTCAGGAAGAAGACCTTCCAGTACGACAGTGCGGTCAATAGCATCATTCAACAATCAGCTATTGCATGGAAATGCAAACAAGCCTAATAGCAATGAAGATGATAAACCATTCCAAATCGATATCAGATTTGATAAACCGTTGAAGGATTATCAAAATAGCGACGCTCCAGTTGTTAATTTTATCAAAAGATTCAATCCAAATGACGGTTTCCGTCGGTCTGAACAAGAACATCGACCAAGTAATAGTTTTCCTGTGAAAACTGCACAGAAACCTCAAGCTGGAGTAGGAGGATTTGAAATTCAATCTTCATCCGAGTCAGCCGTTTTTGCTACACAAATTAACAACAATCAGATATTCAACACAGCCTTCAATCCATCACAAACCGAGCCTGCTAATACAAAACCAGACAGGGGCCAAGAAAATTCATCAAACAATCAAAACCAACTGACACCGGCACTCAATGAAAATAAGGAAAATAGTTTAAACAATCTCAATGCAAATGGTGATGTTTCACTGCCTTCTAAAGACTTCTTGCCACCTAAAACTGAATATTCGGAGATTTCTCAATCTACCAAGGGTCCACCGATCTATTACGAATGGAAATGGGCTGCTCCGGCGTTTGATTTAGATGCCCCTACTCCGTTTGTAGAAAAGAAGCCCAGCAGAGAGGTTACCGCCAGCAAAGAAGGACGGCCAGACTACGCTTTGCCTAGATCAACAACTGAAAGAACCATTATACAAATAACAGAAAGATCTTCATCCGATCGTAGCACAGAGAATTTGGAAACAAAGAAGAATAAATACGCATCGTACTTTGTACCGGACTATGTTTTCCCTCTTGATAAAGAGCATCCTGGGTACGAAGAAGATGGAGCTATAACATCGTTCCAAGTGAGAATTCCGCATTCCGTCAGCGAAGATAAGGCAGAAGTTCACCCGTACTACGGTGAAAACGCCCAGTGCCCCCATTGCCATCCTTCATTCGTAGTGCCAGGAACATGTAAGCCGTGTGTCATGATTCGACGTTAAGTATAAAATTTTAGAATTACGAGAACACTTCTGTGCATTGATTTGATAACCTATTCATCTTCATCAACGATTTTTATGTGTTGTATTAACCATGAATAAAATAATATGATGATTCTTTGATTTACTGTTCAGTGCCACCTCATTTATTTTAATGGAAATGAATTCAGCTCTTACTATTATAATATCATTTACAAATAATTTTAACGAATCTCTGAGATGTATCCTCAAATTAACATCTAGCATATACTTCACACATTGCTTCAGTGCTATAAGGTTTCCCATTATGCAATTCATAAATATTATATACCTTTGATAAACCATCGAATGGGTTCATATAATTACTTGTAAGGTAATTTTATGGTAGCCTATGAAATTTATAGTGGATTTACAATGCTTGTTTTAAGAAATAAATTGTTATCAATGTTAAAATCTAAATAATATCAATAATTTGTGGACAACAATTTTGATAAAAGCAATTGTGAATCCAGTGATCCAACAAAAATATTTCTTTGCAAGAAACATAAACTTGTTGGTAAAAAATATCATTACTATAAGATCCATAAATTTTACATATTCAAATATCTACAACTTTCATAACCAAACTTTTCACTAGCACTGAAATAGTAAATTTGATCAGTCTGATGAAAATTCACAATTAATGTTTCTTGAATTAATTTTCTTTACGTTTCTATTTTAAGAGTTATCAATGTATTGGCTTTGTAATTTTTGATGCTTTTTTTTAAATATGTTCTTGTTTTAAACTCAATTAGACCTTATTCATTTTAATCACATTTCAAACATGGTAATTGATGAATCCAGACTTTTTTGTACTAACAGAAAATAGTTGAAGACTTCAAAAAGGTCCCATGCAGAATGTCAAAAACAGATGTACAACTTACTGTATTTTATTGGGAGTAGTTTTATGTTAGTCAAACATTTTGAGACCATATTTTCTATACTGCTGTTTCCCGAAAATAAGACTTGCTTGTGGTGTGTCATTCTCTATTACTGAAGTAGTTAATTTACAATCTTGCAACACTGTATCAATTGATATTTCAATTTTAACATATTTCATGTCAAAAGATATAGAATTTCAAGATGACTGTATATATTTTGATGACATGTCTATCAAATATTTTCCTCATTTCTCTAATGAACTATTGATCAAGAATCGGCTGTATTGTATTCTACGAAAGCTAACCGTTTGGATATTATCTTTCTGCAAATATTAAGATCTTGTAGTAATTTAAATTGCTAATTTTATTTATAAAATCGGAAACCTTATAATATTTGAGAATGTGCTAACATGTTTAGGAAATAGAAATAGAATAATATTTATTCGAAAATTGTTATTTAAGATCATTTTATTGAAATGTTCATACAAAAAAAAACTTACGACCAAACCCAAATGGCTAATTTTATACTTTTATGTAGATATTATTCATAAGAAAATGGAAATTTATGTGTTTCAACTCAACATTATTAAAATAAAAATGTTACTAATTTTAATACACCGTTTAGCATTTATCTGCCAAAACATTAGTATTGTATCAATTAGATTAAAATATGTACATACTATAGATTATTATAGTTATACATTAAATAAAACTATTAAATATAAATATATGCTGTTTTCTTTAATTATGTTTTTCTATGAACCTTTTAACAGCTGCGAGCTGTGAGTGATATTACTGTCATGTACACTAGAAAACCTTTAAATAAAAAAAGTCAAATCCAATATTTTACTTTTGTGATTTATAGATAGAATTATTCCCAATTCCAAATGAAAACATTCCTATGCCTTTAATAACCTTAACACTTGGCCTCCAACGCATTTAAAAAATCCTCATTAAGGACTGACAGAAAAATATACAACTAAGCTGAGTGGCTAAGACAAGTGTGTTGATTTCAACAATCAAACATGACATTTATAAATAGAACCACTCGTAAATTAAATAAATTAAATTAAAATTATTTTATTATAAATAGTTCTTCCCGGGTATGACATACACCATAATTTTTGTCTCATGTTCTGTGTCAAAATGTTTGTCGAGTTACTAACTTTGAAAAGGTTCTAACTGCTCAAAAGCAGAGTCAACGGTCAAAACACCTGTTTTGAGATATAGGTGTTAGTAGTTCACTTCTAACAATGAGCAAGTAAATATGTTTACATGTTACTTATTTTAAGCATGGTTTTCCATAACTCAAACCATTCTGTTTAGAAAACATGATCATAATGATGGAAATAGTAACGTAAGAGCTTTATCAAATAAATTTATGAAAAAAAGTGTGCAGATAAAACTTGGCATTCTACTAACTTTATTATTTAACAACAGATGACTCTCAAGTTAACACACATGATAGAATGCGATTAACACAACCTTTTTCGACCAAAAGGTATTTTTATTTATACGAGAACTGCTTGTTACTCAGTTGCTCAACCGATCTTTTTTTTTCTGAAGAGAGTAGGGATGGAAAGGATACGAGGACTAGGACAGGACCAGTGATTAGTTAATCGCTGTCACTATGCGTCGCTCTTTTTGGGATCGTAAAGGGTGGGAAGGGATTTTCAACAACACAAACACCCATGCCTTTGAACAGATTTATCCACTGAAAAAATCCGCTCGTACCGGGAATCGAACCCGGGCGATCCGGCACGCATGCCAACGCCGTTGACACTGCGCCACGGACCGGACATTGTAGGCCATTGTAGGCCAAAATGTAAGTTAGAATCATTTTAAAGTAAGGTAACGAAATTTATAAAATGTCAACTGTACACAATTCATTTTTCATCTTTTTCTGCATCAAAGATTATACAAAAATAGATAGATGATGACTGACTGTCTCTAAGCATTAATTTTAGTCATATTCTGCAAACCTCAAATGTCACTTCGAGATAAGGATTTTTTATGGCTTAGATACTTTATCAAAAATTAAAGATAAGTTAAGCTACTGATAAATATTCATTGAATGTACATATTTTTGAATAATATTACGTATTTTCGAAACATATAATTTGCCTGAAGACTGCAGCACACGCTATAAAATACTACTTTATAGCAGAGTGCTGTAGGAGGGTTGACTGTATAGTGACCTATTTGTAAAGGAGAATCAGGAAACTGAAGCATGAAGGTTTGAAACATGACACACATGCTCATCTATATAAGTATATATATATATAGATATACATACATATATACAGGGAGGTAGCAAGTAGAAGGAGAAATGAAAAAAACAATACAAAAATTTTAGAAAAAAGAAAAGAAAATTATCTCTTTTATCTACGACTTGTTGCGTTCATGAAATTAAGCTCCATTGGCTATAAATATATATCTAGGACAATATATATCTAGGAAAACATAATTAAGGATTTCGACTGACAGTGCTTGATGGACTTTCAATATCAAATTTGAATAGTTTGAATTTTGTTGAACTGTCAGTTCAAGTTCATTTGTGCACTTGAAATGCGAACCCCGGGCTGTCAGCGTCAAACTCAGGGAAAAGTACAAAATTCAAACGTTTCAAAAAAAAGACCTAGTAATTCAAAGGTTCGCATGACATTTTGCATTTTGTATACAAAACAAAAATAATGTAGTAAGCATAGACAACATAGACCATATGGCAGTATCTTATCTATGGTCAAAACATTATCATAGACAAGATACTGTAAGCTACCCGCGAAGATCTTTGGGTGTGCTACAAAAAAAATAATTTAATATTTTTAAATATTGTTATATCAGCAACTTGTTTCGTCCAAATAAATTGTTTTGTATAAAAAAACAATTACATACATATTTATTATTTTAATCAAATGTAACGTATGAATCGCAAAACATTTTTTGGTGATCCACGGATGTAAAAGAACATTATTATATACTGGTGGTTATTTTAACATTTTTATTTATATATAATTTTAATATAAAAGATAATTTTCAATATAAAATAAAATGATATCGACAATCTTTTTTGTTGCTCGCACATTCTGTTTTTTGTTACTGGTATCATTTTCTGCTGTACTGGCAGAACATATTTTTAACGGTCATATTCAATTTTGAAACCATTCAAAACTTATTGACAGTCCGTTACGGATCATTTTGAATATATTGTATTTTTAATAATTTACAAGTTTTATAACATATTAATGTATGGATTTCATCTCATTGACAATACACGCACGTCGGACGTTTCTCTTTTGGACTGCTACTATAAGTAAATACAATACACAAGTATTTAAATACTTATAATCCTAGACATCGTTTAATTTGTCTATTTTTTGGCCGCGGATTTTATACTATCCATTATCTTCAATTAATCAAGTGCCTGTTGTATTAATATACATCCTCCAAATCAGTGTTACGCTTGAGAATTCTCGTATTTAGTATTAATCGACGGTTTCTATGGCCCAATTCAACTATTTAAATGAAATTAATAGTCTCATTTCGATGGACGGTCCAATGACCAAGGGACCTTTGGCTAGATGGCAGAAAAAGGGTCTAGAAAACTCCAAGAACAACAT
This sequence comes from Himalopsyche kuldschensis, assembly GCA_028554975.1. NCBI lineage: Eukaryota > Metazoa > Arthropoda > Insecta > Trichoptera > Rhyacophilidae > Himalopsyche > Himalopsyche kuldschensis. Next base: position 16,929,605 of record JAHFWI010000010.1, on the reverse strand, counting down.
TTCCAGCACGAAAAATGGCAGTTCCAGCTTTTTGAACATCAGTTCAAATGTATCGCTTCATAAACTCTCAGTGTCTTCTAATCAGAGTATTAATTCGAGTACTGTTAATTCTAAAACTCCGAAGGACTTACGGAAAAAAACTCCATCGAAAAATAAGTCGCCAGGTAAAAGAACATGATTTTTGCTTTTTAAATTTTGCAACAATAATACACTGAATTCTTGACCCATTCTTTTCAAACATAACCTACAATCATATTTGAGTCATTTAAATACTCTCCCATTGACAGTTCTTATTTCATGATTCAACAGCATATAGGAAACTGCATGCCATGCCATGCTGATATCACCACGGAGAGGTGGACAAAAGAGGCAGCTGCCATGAACCGCACACTTTTATAGGACTCAGTTTTCAAGTTGCTAATTTACATCCTGAATGTTACTGAACCTTAAAAATGCTTTTGTTTTAATATTTTGAAAAAATAACTGTTCTCGGTAGCAATTTATCCCCATCAAAATTAATTCCTCAAAATATATGGGAATTATTCATGATATGCTGATCTACCTGTAAACTAGTGCCTTTTTGATACTTACAGTTATGGTTCTATGGGAAATTTTACTGTGAAAGAATTAACAACTACTGCTTCAATTTAATGGTATAAAATGTTCGTTAAAATTAAACACATTTTTTTTGGATTGATTCTTAAACTTTATCAAATTAGCAAGACTGATTTCTCTCAGTTCAAGCATTTCCAACTCGCTTGACTTCAACTTCATGTTGGTAACATTGACGACAATACATCAGGAATCGAAGAATTATAACAAATAGTGTTATCTTTGTAGGACGAGGCTCATCTACACCAACACCGAAAAAAGGATCTAAGACACCAAACAGCGGTGGAGCTGATAGATTCATTCCATCACGGTCAAACTCGAACTTTGAATTATGTCACTACATGGTAAGACTATGACAGCATTCTGTAAAATAAATGTTAAATTTATTTGTTTATAAATTATACAGCTCATTTTAATCAAACCAGACCTGTCCTGAAAAAATACCATTACCTATAAAAAATATAAGTCAGGAAAATATAATAATAGTAACTATTTTGAAGCAACAGTGGTCTTCAAGTGGTTTTTAAAGTAAATATTTATGGGATTTTTTTTCTATTACATTATAAACTTAACCAAATAATAACAAGCACACTGAAAATACTTCTCCCATATATTAAGACTGTATATAATGCGTAAATTATACGCTCATAACCAATATGTAGTTATAATTGTAATTATGTTGATTATTGAAGATGAACCAGCAAGGGAAAAGCGAGAATAATGAAGCTGAGAGCTCTCCGAAACGCGATGCCCAAGCAGCCATGCAGCGAGCCCTCGCCGAGAATGTCAACTCCAACGCAGGATTTCCTGGAGTCTCCGGATCAGACGGGGTACTGCAACCATCCCTGCGACTTCTCCAGTACAATTGCAAAGCTCCAGCTGCCCCAGAAGGGCACCAGAATCCTCACAGGATTGTTTATTCTCAGGTAATTTCTTATATATTTTCCTAGATATCTTTGCAAACTATAGGGTAAAACCTACAATTGTCGGCCACTTAAGGATTTTTTCAACTTTAGTAATTTTTTGTGACACTTATCATAGAAGAGGCAAAATAAAAAAAATACTGTGTGCTAGATTGATGATTTTTTTATAATAATCAATTTTTAAAATACGTAAAAAAAAAAATTTTGATAGTAAAAAAAATAGTTTAAAAAAAGTGGTACAAAACTACAATTATGGACCACTTTCTGCAATTGTCTGCAATCTGTCAAAAGATTCAATTATTGGCCACCCCAAAAGTTGTAATAAAAAAATATATTTTTTAAAAAACAGAAACTAGATGTATACATTATTGTGAGTAAAATCTATAAATAGCGGATAAATTTAATAAATACATATGTGATTAGTAATATTATCAAAACATTATTCATGCAATAAAAAATTATATTTTAGAACTTTTTTATAAGAATTTATAGCATTAGCTTGGCAAACCAGTAATAGAAATTGTATGTGTTTTTGGAATCAGTTCATTTTCATGGCCACCATCATATAACCTTTTACAAAAATATTTTCAATGCATAAAAATAATTATTTTATAACTTCACTTAAGACTAATAATTCTGTTCAATTAAAATTTTAATTAATTAACTCTCAAACGTGTATGATGCTTTTAGACTGAAGTTCAATCCTTATGATATTTACAAGAGATCTCACTTGCTTCACGGTAACACTCCTTCTGTCTGATAAAAATGTGTTTTTGGATTTGTTTGGAAATTCATAAAATGACAATTTTATGTTTAAACGATAGAGGAATAATAAGGGAACTATATTAATAAACCAAAAGTTGGAAATGTTGTTTAGGTTTATAAAAAAACTAGATTTTATATGTAAGTGGCCAATAATTGTAGCTGGCCAACAATAGGAGGTTTTACCCTACAAGCTTTTTTGAACAGGCTTATTTAAAGTATATTCTCATTCCCAGCTTCTATTCTACAGTCCAAAACGAATATAGTTCTATTACAAGATAATGATATTCTTTAATTTAGAATGTTGACTGAAGTTGCATGATGCAAGTTCTTGAAATCGTATTGTTTATGTCAGTAAATAAATACCAACTTCAAGTATCTGTACATTTCAGTCCAAAGCTCCATCAACTGTGAAGGCTGCCAGCAGATACATTCCTCAAGCTCCTGACCGGATTCTTGATGCACCTGACATTCGAGATGATTATTGTAAATATTTTTACTTTTTGATAACCATTATATAATCATTCAGTATTTAAATCGGCCGGCCACGTATGAATAAAAAAACTTGTGGGTTTATGTAATGAATGTCACTAGATACAAAATAGTATGTTAAGTCAAAGAGACGTGGTGACCATAGGAGAAGTGGATACAACGATATCTCACTACATATTAAAATCATTTTTTCGTTCATAGCTCTACTAAACCTTAAAACAACACATTAGAATAAATTACTATTTTATACTGAACAAATAAATCAGAAAAACAAAGCATCGCTTTTCAAGATAATGAAAAAAAATGTGTATAAAATAGGTAAAATTGATTACCGGTGAAACCTGTTTTTTTTGCTCTTCTCAAAAGTAGATAACAATGAGTAAGGTTTCCCTGTCTCTGGGGTACCAAAATGTACTTGATAAAATAAAAGTAGCATATAATGACAAATCGTGTCCTTAATGCTGATACATATGTATAAATATTCTTTTAGATCTAAACCTGCTCGACTGGAGTGCATCAAATATGCTGGCAGTGGCTCTCGGATCAGCCGTGTATTTGTGGAATGCTGGCTCAGGTCAAATCGAACAGCTTATGTCCATCGAAGGCACCGATCACATCTGTTCCTTGGCATGGATTCAGGAAGGAGGATCTCACCTGGCCGTCGGCCTCACTAACGGAACCACTGAGCTGTGGGATTCAGAGAGATTCAAGAAACTTCGGGTAACAAATTAATTTACGGTCTGAGCTATATTATATACATCCTGTACGACATAGTCAAAGCGATATTTCTTTGCCATACTGCTCAAAGAATCTGTTGAAGATATTTTCAAACATGCTGATATTTTGTTTTTCATTTACCGATGCATAGTATACGTGGGGTGTAATGCTAGAAGTGTATGCCAAATTTTCAGTAAAGGCAATTGTTCAAAAATATTTTGGTGATGCGTTTCTGAAAGTTGAAAAGTATCTCTATAACTGTTTTGATTCTAATGAAGTATATAAATGATAAAATCTTTTTTAGGTAATGGAGGGCCACACTGGTCGTGTTGGAGCATTATCCTGGAATTCTTTCGTCCTCTCATCAGGAAGCAGAACCGGTACCATAATAAACCACGATGTTAGGCAGAGAGAACACATCATCAATTCCCTCAATGGGCATACGCAAGAGGTAAAATAACGTACATATATTGTGTTATTGTCCTTATATTTCATTATATTCGGCTGTTTTGTTTTGGTGTCACGAACACCAATCCGAATATAATTTATACATTTAAAAATATGTAATTAATATTTTACCTATTTAGCAAAATTCAAAATTGATTTTTTATTCGTCTGTCGTGAGGTCTGAAAAATTGTGCTCCCAGAATAATCTAATTTAAATTCTTTCTCTGCAGGTCTGCGGCTTGAAATGGTCTCCTGATGGCAAATACCTGGCGTCCGGTGGTAACGACAACCTATTAAACATCTGGCCTGCAGCTTCAGGGGAGCATCACGCTCAAACTAATCCTTTGTATTCATTCAATCAACACATGGCTGCTGTCAAAGGACTGGCTTGGTGCCCGTGGAGCAGTGGTATCTTAGCGTCTGGTGGCGGAACCGCCGACCGAACCATCAGGATATGGAATGTCAACAATGGAACTAACATAAACACCGTTGATGCTAAATCACAGGTTAGTGAACTATAATGCTTGGAAACATGCTCAGTATGCTGAGCATCCTAGAATGTGCAGTCTATGATCAGCCTTTGTTTTACCCATATCTGATTCCAGCATGGCGTATAGGTGAGAACTGGATATTTTGTTAACTAATCGCTCTCATTAGATCTTGGAGGATGTTTTAAACCTGTCTAAAGGCCTGAAATTATCTCTATTCATTCATCAGACATCATCATTCATCGAGTACTGTCATTGTGATCCAAATTCCAAGACGTTTCGGTTTTCCATCTGTAGAATCTTAAATTAATCAACACAATGTTTTATTCATTATTCTTTGCACTATGTTATTGCAGGTGTGTTCGATACTTTGGTCTCAGACATACAAGGAGCTGATATCTGGCCATGGATATGCCAACAACCAACTGATCATCTGGAAATACCCTCTCATGACTAAAGTGACAGAACTGACGGGGCACACTGCAAGAGTTTTGCATCTTGCCATGTCTCCCGATGTCACGACTGTGTTGAGTGCGGGCGCCGATGAAACCCTCAGGTACATATTGAAATATATCTCCCCTTGGCAATTCTTTGATTATTTCAGAATTTTCTGAATGGCCGTTTCACTGTTGAGCAAAAAAAGTCCTATCAATGCAAGAAATCCATTCTATGTCTTTTAAGAGCAGCATTGGGAAGGACTAAACCCTTATTAAATGTAACAATATATGTATGTATGACAAGCTGGTGCAACTACTATGCTGAAATAAGGATAATGGGTCATTGTCATTAGTCTTTTCCCAACCCTGCACACTTCTATCCTTTACTTTTCTAGGAAGAGACATTGAGTGACTGGTGGAATCAGTTATTTGTAAATGCTCGATTATTCTACATCAAAAATATTTTAACTTATTTATTGATATTTCTTTTAGGTTATGGAAATGCTTCGTGCCTGACCCCTCAAAGAAGAAGGATCCGAAAGAGATTAAGTCTGCAAAGAGCATCTTCAAAAGCATTCGATGAAAATGCTAATTTATTTATTACTAGTTATATAACTTTACTAATACGTGTATTATCATTCAAAACTTTGCCGTGGCAACTATATTTTGAAAAATTTGTCTCGAAAGTATCTACTTTCATGCTATCTCCCATAGCCGGGTTTGTAAGTTTAATACATTTATTTTTTTACCGGCATTTTGATGTCGTATTTCTTTTAACAGAGCCCTATTGCATTTGACTTTGATATTTGATATCAATATTACGATCTCTTAGTAAAACTACTGTTATATTTGAATATATAATAACAGGATAAATTGACATTAATTAGTCTTAAAAAATATATTTTTTTAAGCCGGACTTACAAACATTGACCAATATCACTGTAATTCTTGACAATATTGTGTCATAATTTTATATTGATGCATTTTTCATACCATACAATAATTCAACATCTTGAATTAAACCCATACAATTTTTTTCATAATCATATGTAATTTTTTTTATATGCCACATTTTGTTTTTATATTTTTGACTTAGGTTGTTTTTATGCCATGTTTTGTTGAATTATAACTTTATTTTAATTTAGTCATATTTTTAACTTATTTGATAGAGCAATCTATTTTATTTTGACAATAAATGGTGTATCTTTGGAATTTCTATACTATTGTAGAAATCTTTTTAAGATTTGTCACTGAATATCCTATAAAAATCAAGTTCATTCTCTAGAAGAAATTAATAAATTTACCGTTTATATCCCATGAAAAACTTCTTTAGTTTTTAAGCAAATTGATTTTATTTCATTTCCTGTGCCATTTAATTGTTATTTATTGTAAATATTATGTACTTTGTGCCATATGTCAATATTTCTTAATATTGTATTAAAAAATAAAAAGCAATAAATTGTGAAATATAGGTATGTTAACAGATTACTTAATATGTATATTTTTAATAAATCAAGGTAAGTATTTTATGGCTATTAATGTAATTGATTGATTTCGAATAAAGTCTTAAGTGAATTATATTCTGAAATGTTAATGTTTTGATATACATAGCTGAAGCATTTAATAATACAGTTCACTTGCAAAGTTGTAACCGTCAATTATTGGTGGAAAGACATCAAAAATCCACAGTAATAAAATTTGTCTTGAAAAACTATTTATTGCTAAGCGCTTATTATTTTTACATTTTATAAATGCATAGTTGGGTTATTTATAAATATACGGTGGGTTATTGATTCATTTACAAATCTAGGGACTCTAAAAAGTTCACCAGCCACTGCAAGGAAGAGGCTTTTTTATATGTATAATTTAATAATAAAAAGAAATTGGAGTCCCCAGTTAAAGTTCGCCGTTACCCTGGTTATATGTGATTAATGACGACAATGTTGTCATTTGCGTATATTGTTCAGGAGAAGAATTGATAAATAAAATTCTAATGAATTGTGTAATTCTAATAAAATCATTTGTTGTTTTTATTTGTAATAAATATCTCTATAACCATGTATAAAATTTGTTTTTTTTATCATCAAATAACCATCCAAAGATATTGTGATAAGTCCAGTCCTCTTGGAAGTTATCCTTAACAAATGCTGGAGATTCTAATCCCTGATAGATGTCTGATGTTGATATTCCATCATACCCAACTCTCATCTGAACCTCAAAATGGAGTAGGTAGAGCAATTATTAAAGTAGGTACTGTTCCTTTTCTAGCTTCTATTATTACTCTTATCTATAGAAGGAAAGGCGAAACTGTACTACTACCAGTTCTAGTAAGAAAACTTATTCTCTATGATGAAAGCAGGCATTGTAAATAAAATACATGTATTTTAGTAGTTTCTTTTTTGCTTCTACACTACTGAATGATAAAAAAAAATCATGGTATTAATACTGATCAAACCAATTTGTAAAAGATAATAGTTTGCATGTATTTGGAATTTATTTACTTATTTACAAATACAAAAAAATAAAAAGAAATTTCAGAAATTGATGTAACTCTTTTTGGTTAAAATACGTATTACCTCGAGACATTGGCAGATTAAGCACTTATGAGGGCTCTGGGCGCAGTATAAATTTGGAGACCCTCTTTTTCGAATGATAAAAAGCTTTGCAAAACTTTAAGATTTTTATATTTCAAAATAAGTTGACACTATAGGTAATTTCATTTAATCACAAATATATTTTCATTAAAGTTGAAGCCATTCGAATAAAAGCATAATTTGACAAATATTCCAATCTCTATTTATTCTGAAAATAGGGACAATAAAATAAAAGCTGAAAAAATATTAGAAAAAAAACAATCTTCATTGTACATCATTCGTTATTTGTTCTATGCTGAAAATCCTGCGCATATTTATAATGTTTCAATTTCATCATTTTCCTTGAAGGAAGACATTGAAAATCAAAAAAAGTAGCTATGAAAAGACATTTCTTGTAATTAAAATATTTATTTCTTTATATATAGGTAGTAATGTTTTAATAAATACAGGTTTTTACATCATCATGGAATTACAGCAAAATGTGTACACAACATTGACATCACTTATAATAACGAAATGCGCAATATATGGCCATGTTCCTCGACAATGTTGCAATAATTATTATAATACTTAACTATGTTACCATACAAAAAGGGGCAATTTTATCGCCGTATTATTATAAAAATCAGTCAAACACGATAATTATTTCTAACCTAATAGTAATTTATTTCTTATACAACAGTGATTTATTTTCTATATTTCTACATGTACACTTTCTTCTTGGACATTACTTAAATTAAATGTAGTGGGACATTTTTATTTATTTGTGCGTTTCTCAAAGAATACATTTAATCTGGGCAGCTGTTTCTTTTTTCAGATATTTTTTAATGGTGCACACACACTTCATTGATTCAATTAGTGAGATCATTCGAGGAGTATATTCAAGATAATATATATAAAGTATGAGCCATTCATGGGGTCAATATGTTTCTGTATCATTTTTTACATAATTTATGTGTAACTGTCATTATCAAGTGCGAACACGACTATTTTTCTCTTAACATTTAACAGCCTCCAAACAAGTTCAAGGTCATAAACTTGTAAGTTTGAATTAATAAAAATGAAATGCAATCAAAAAATATACATGAATTTAATATCCAGATATTTGATTAGATTTTTGTTAGCATTATATTTTGGCTCAAACAATTATAGAATTTTAAAATGCCCATTATTGTAATGTGGTTATTGATATATTCAGAAACGATCAGAACTGGTTTTGCTTATATTGAGGTTAAGTACCGCAACTGAGTAACAAGCTCCGTCAGGAGTCAGTCCGCTCCACATTGTGAGCGGATAATCAAATATAGTACCCATGTAACGTTTAAATACTATTAAAGAAAAAACCAAATTAAATAATGTTGCCATAATGAAACAGTTCTCATACTGTCACAAGTATGCATAACAATTTTTATATGTCCATAGAACTTTACTGTGTAAAATACATTAAGTAAAAAATATTTACTGAACAAATTACCAGTAAATCAACAAAGATTCTTAATAAGATGCGATTGTGAAGAAAATAAATATTTTGAGTAATAATTTATAAAAAGATATTCTCTCAACATAAAACATTGATCATGTGAAATTTTAGGATTCTTGAAATCAATGAAATTTAATTGTCATAAATGTACTATCTTAAATGCTAATCGATACTCGATTAAAATAAATAAAGCTTATTTGAGGCACTAAATTAATAAATTTATGATTAAAATCACTCAGAAGTAATTATGATGGAAAATTTAATATCATACAGATCGGCAAGTGGTTTTTTATAACCTTAAAATGTAATGAATAATACCTGCGTAGTAAAATATTGAAGTTTGTAGTAAAGATGTGTTCTCATATAATTTTTAACAGAATTATTTGTAAAACATAGTTAGAAAATCATGGCAAATAATAATACTGTAGATATTGGAAGTTGAATTGTATTTTTGCTGCTACAAAAAATGGCTTCTTCATGTTGACGGAGATGAAAAATATCCCGTGTTAAAATATTCTGGTCGATGTCAAGAAATTTGGTTACATATTTTTTATATGAAGTGAGTGCACAAAAACAAAAGACATACAAGTTAGAGATCTAGAGCTGTACAGTTAATTTATGAAAATTATAATTTATTTATTGGACCGCAACAGTTAATTTTTCAAATTATTAACAAATATCTTTCGCAGGACTTCATGTGAATAATCAATATTAACTGAGAGACATCCATTGTATGATTGAGATTGGCCACAATTACTTTTTATCTAATCCACTCAGACGCCATTGAATGGCAACTTAAGAAAAGAATATTATTTTTCAAAACAACTGACAGCATCAGAGAGCAATAAATTTGTTATTAGATTGCATGACATGGCACTGGGAATTAGTGCATACCTATCATCTCAAATATTTGTGAAACATAAAAAAAAATGATTACAATATTTTGACATTCATTATTGGAATTTTGGTTGCCCTCAGCTATGGAGACCGATTCTGATAGATTCATGATTTATAGCATTTAATATAATATCATGCATGTCTTTATTTTTCCATTTTCAGAATAATTATGTCGAGATTGATGACAGTAAAAATTGAGTGCCCTGCAAAAGTTATTCAAATAGTTTCTGAAGTAATATTTACATTTAAAATTATCAAACACCTAATTGCAATTAAATGTCATAGAGAATAATTAAAGAAACAAATTGACCACAAACAATATAATTTTATAATAAATTATGCATTATTTGTTACAAGCACCAAATTTCTTTATCATTATTGACAGCACCAAACAAAATATGACATACAGCAATAAAGCATCTATCGGTGACATTTTGTATGTGGGAAAAAATTGATGCCAATATTTAGCTTTAAAATTATAACAAACTCAGGGATGCAATTTAAAAAATCACCTGAAATTATTTATGGACACAAAACCTCAATTATGTTTCAGTATTTAAAAAAATGTCTTTTCTTATTTGAAGATGGATTTTATGTGGCTCAGGTAATTGCTGATGATAAATCTGATTTATCGATTCAGACCAAAAATGTTTAAATTAATTATGCAAGGTTTACTTCTAGGTGTACTTATTCTAAATAAACATGTTACGAGGAAACTCATTTCATAATCACAGCTGAAGAAATTCTCTACCAATTCAATAATAAACAAAAGACTTGTTAAATTGTATTTTTCTTCAGTTTAAATTACCCACAAGCTAAACGAAACTACAGATTGTGTTTTTTTATATATGAAGCGATTAATAAATAAAACCCTTTCCCTGTAATCAGATGTGAACAGCGAAAGAATCAAACACATTACCTGTTCAAAATGATTCACAGCACAAATTGCAATATTTCTGTATGTCTCTTACTTCTGTCTGATGCTTTTTCATTACAGTTATGACAGTGATCTGTCAGGCATAGTTCCATAGAGAATATACAACATTAGTCTATTTCATTCATTAAAGCATTGTGTATATTGCTGAGACATCAAACATCAATATATATAATAATTAAAACTGACTTATTTCACAGAAAAAGTATGTTCAATGTCCGTATGAAGTAGTCCACAACTACTTATCTAAAGAATACTTTTAAAACTACAACATAATTTGTCAATTTATATCACAGATGTCCTATCCCCTTCTAATTCAGAGCTAAGCTGCCTTAAAACACATTGACGACTACTTAATGTGCCGTCTTCACCAGTCTCATTTATAACATTTTCGTTAATCACATTGACTGTTGTTTTCGAAACAGGTTCAGCTTGATGCAGAAGACACTCTTGGCTTAAGCTCCGTCGAAAGAACTGGGCAGAGTTCGTATCCTAGCACTCCGTCTCATGCTCGATCTAAGAAGGTTCGCGACATCGGAAGCTGTCGTAGATTTACCTTCATTCTTGCTCCTCTGCAACGAGCTAACAGAATTGAAGCTCTGATAAGCTCTCGCGGAAGGCAGGGTAAACCTCTGATCGAAGCCACTCGCAATGTCTTGCTCTACCGGTATCAAATCAGGAATGACAAAGTCGTCTCCACTCCTTATAATATCTGCACTGTGGCTCAGCTCGGTGATATACGTTGCATCGACAGGCTGTAGATCCGTTGTCAGTTCACTGTTTTGACTGGCCAAAATGAGGGAATAGTCAGGTGGAGAATTGACAGCGGGTATTGTTGTATTCTGTTGGCTGATTGTTTCACTTATGGACATCGGTATCTGCGGTAATGTTGTACTTGATTCTCCAAATGATATTGCCAATCTGAAAAAAAAAGTACTTAATGTTATTGAATAATTAAATATGCTGTACAGACAACTCTTATGGCACATTGTCGATGGTGAAGGGTAGTTACATGCTCTATAGACCATAAAAATTAAGGGATCGTGACACATGTCCCCTTTATCCGCTTCAGTGCCTACATTATAAATATTTTTCTATGATCACAAGCCGCCTGTTTTTAAAGTACAAAATATGTCATAAATCTTATCATAAACACACATTTATTGTTTCTATTTGCCCATATCTCACCTCGAGTTAATTTAACGATTGGTTCCATTAATTTTTATTTCATTGGTCATTTATCATCAATTAGTATTTTAATCATCAGGGTTGTCAACACATGTTAAAAATTGGTTGACTATTGAGTTTTAATCTCTATTTGGAAGATGTCTCTATCCCGATATTATTTTTGACTGCCCTCGACACGCCCATTGGACACCTCTTACAGAAATATTTTTTCTAATTCATTGTAACATAATTCTGGGATATTTTAATTTATTTCGGTGAAGCATAAATGAAACTAAACGTTCATTAACCAATATTAACTAACAATAATACATGTATCGCCACTTAAGACCTCAAAGTTGCTCATACAATATGAGGCCTACACAATAAAACTGTTCTCATGCGCCTATACGTGTGAGGCATGAAACTAGTTAATTCATAGAAGGTTACAGTTTGGTCAACGTAATAAAGAAAATCTAAGTACATACAGCAATACCTGATTTACGCACTAAACTAAGTCAAAAGAGTATAGACAAAAAAATATTACCTTCGGACTCCTCGTATGCTTCGTCTGATACTGTGCCGGAGCGCTTTGGCAATCCTTGCTCCAGTGGCGGTGGAATACGAAGGTGGCGGCGTATATTTAGGAGGAGGATCTGGGAGAACCGGATCAGGAGTCGATTCGGCAACGCGGCTCGCGTCCGATGCGGCTTCACCAGGTCTAGGAGCTCCTCTATTATTATTATTGTTTAGATTTCTCATGGGAGGTGACGTTCCTGGTCCATCGACATGCGGTCGGTACAAAAGCTGGATTCGCTGCAATTTCATTTTTATAGAATTAGCATTTTTTATGTCTTCATATAATTATTATGGTAGAAACTTTGGTACAATAATGCATTATGAAATTATTGATTATCATCAATTTATAAACAAGACAAGATTTCCTAAAACAGTGGTTCTTAGTCGGTGCACCGCGAAGAAAATGATAAAAAGGAAAAAATCAGCAAAGTAGTGAATATCCAGGCTCTCTACATAAGATAAGGGCACTGTCAAAAATCATGCTACAATATTCAACATCACATTTGTGTGAGCTTGATTTCTCAACAATAACTAACATAAAAACTAAAAAACGGTAAAAACTTATGAATTTGAACAGATTTGAGGTTATTGATTGAGTAGGCATTTACTTGGTAGAACTCCATTATAATACGGTAAGAAAAATAACAATGTATTTTAATTCTACATAAATGTTTTTTTTACATTTATGTAGAATTAAAATACATTATTATTTCTTACCGTATTAGATTTGAGGTTAGCTGCAATTCATAACAACAACAAAAGAACAGCAATCTACGCTGACAGCTCAAAACTATGACTGACACATTAATTCTACTGTGAACGGTTCAATGTAGATTATCAAATATAAACAGACACATAAGCGATTAGCTACCCATTGCCGTATCTTAAACAAGTCTTTCCCTATTCATGTCGTTCTCTCCTTACTCCCTCATGAAAAAAAGAGGTTCAGCAACTCAGTAACAAAACTTCTGTTGAGATATGAGATATATCCATAAGGATACCACATGCTATGCAAGAGCAGGCATGATTGAAAAATAGACAGGAATGCAATAAAGTGAACAGGTAATGCGGTTATGTTCAGAATTTAAGTTATAATAAGCATAAAAAAAGTTATGATCTGTTTATATTTAATTTAAAATAGCAATTTTAAATGGTGCCAGCCTAATGGCCTAACTCTAAGTATTAAATTACAACAACAATGGTGCTGCTATACATATATCTTTAAATTAAACGTGAACACACATTACTGGTTGAGACTGTATTTTCAAAAGTTGAATCCTTGCAGCGTGAAGAGAAGAAAAAGAAATATTGTTTTGTTTATTTTTCAAACAAATGAGCTCAAAACAATTCCCAGAACCAACAATGTAATTATTTATAATATTACACACCATTATTTATAATATTTGTTCAACGAAACTTCCATAATTTACCTACAATAATAAGTAATTCTACTTTCAACTGTTAAATTACTATTATTGGTGATGTAAATATAATTGAGTGCAAACCAATAAGTAATATATTCTAAATAGTAAATATTCTAGTCCAGATACTTTTAGTTGTAATATATAAGAACACTACTGCATTGTAAATTTACAGCAAATGATAACTATTTAATTTATTAAAAAAACAATTTTATTAACAAAAAAATTATTTGAATGTAGAAGAACTCAGGACACAGCTCGCTCGTTTCACAATGATTGAAAAAGGTGCCTGAAGATGCCAAAAGGCAAAACCCGAGTCGTTAGCGACAAAATTCATGGAAAAGCACAAATTTCAAACGATTCAAATTTGATATTGAAATTCCATCAAGGACCTTCAGTCGAAACATCAAAGTATTCATTGTATATATACAATGATATATTTATATAATATTATAATTTGTATAAAACTCTATTATACAAAAGGATATAGTGTGGTATTTTACATTAGGCTTAGAATGCATTTTTGAACATACCTCAAGGATGTCAGGCGGCCCTGATCCAAGATATCTGCAGGTCTGTATGAACCCTATGAACACAACGTCAAGAGAGGTATCATCTGTAAAAGCTGCACCGAGACGTTTGCACCACAGGGGCCAATAGTCCAAGCCGGGAGCACTTCTTCGCCATGTGTACAACTGGCGATACTTTTAAAGCCGAAAGTCAACCACACACAATGCCTAAAAGTAAAAAAAAACATTAAGCTGGGTGACAGTGGCACATTCTATGTTGGTCAGTGGTGTTTTGTACATTTGGGACATATATATAAATTTTGGTAGTCTGTGGTGCAGTAGTCAACGTCGCTGGCTTCCGTGACTATAGGAAATTTGATTCAGGGTAATGGGAGGTGCTTGAGGGGAATGGCAAGCTCAAAAAAAAAACATTTTCTACATGAGCCACAGGTAATTATTTCATGATTTTTGCATAACCTCTTCGGGCCCCGGGTATCACCTATGATACTCATTGTTTTTATAAAATATTAGCCCGGTTGTAGAATTGAACGTACCAAAACCAAAAGTATCATATAATGAAGGAAACGGTCTAACCAACTGAATATATCCATTATAGAAGTCACTGTTGTTGAAAGAAGTTAGTCCTTTTTAACACTTACAATACACATACAACAATATTTTTCTCTACATAATAAATTATTATTTAATTTATTGCTTTAATAATAATTACTTTAACATATTTTTTATAATACAGTATGAAAAAAAATGTTTTGGTAAGTTCAATTCAACAACCCGAGTATCATAGGTGATACCCGGGGCCCGAGGAGGATAATATAATATATTAATTATTATACATTATTCAATTTTATTTGAATATGTATAAACAACTCTATAAGCAACAAATAAATTTGAAAATTTCTGGTACTGACATCTCGTTAATACATGTTTTTATTGGCACACATTTTAAGGTCAGAAATATAAATCAGTATAAGTAAACTAACTGAAAAATATGTCATGACAGAATACATAGGACAGGGCAGCTAGACATTTTAATACTCACTATCAGTGCAACAGGCAGCAAGACATTCCACGTGAAACAAAGAAGCGGACCAACAGCCGAGGATCTAGAGTACAGCATCCCAACAACTGCTTCTCCAGAGTAGGGTCGACCTCTCACCAAAAACATTCCGCACAGCAGAGTGGTGTGTAGAAGGCAATTCCACCACACCCCCACAATCACGTAGTCGACAAAGTGAATGACCAAGACACCAGCCTGTAAAAACACAACAATGTGATATTTAATACAAGCTCAAATGTTGACAAGGCCAAATAGTTTCAAAGCTTTCAATTGTTGATAGTACCAAATAGTAGCAGTTACTGAATCTCAATACATTTTCGTGGACTTGACAAGGAATTACTCTCCACTTGCATTGAATATTTACTTGTGAGAGGTATTTTATAACCTGAGTTGTGTGTCATCAGTTATGAAATTAACCCTTTGCACTCCTCAATAGATTAGAGAAATTGATTTATATCACAGGGTTTGCATATTTAATAGCATGGTTAAACGAAATACCAAAATATATACCACATTATGACATGTAACAAACTTTAACCAAGGCACATAAATAATAATTTTCCAAGGTTTTACAATGTCGAGCTAGACTCGCCATAGGAGTTAAGTTTATTAAATAATAAACATTTGTATCGAAAGAATAAGAGTTCTAATTTAGAGTAGTGATTAAAGAATTTTAAAAGCTTTTACTTCAAATTCAGGCCTAAGGTTCTTGGCTATGTGGTTCTCTTTTGACATCAGTTTCAAAAAGTATCATCTTATAAAAATGTTTTTTTTTTGTTCAATTTTATATGGCTACAGATTTGTGCTTTGATAATAATAGTGTGACCGCCAAAAGTAATGATAATTTCGTAAAAAAAATGAGTGGAGCAATAGATAAAAGACGCAAAGTGCCTGACAAATAATAACAAAATAAAGTTCTTCTTTTGATCCAGTCATTTAGTATGTAGACCAAATTCAAATATATCTCTCTATCTTAAAGTAGCAGAGATTAGTCCTGCAACCCTGCTGCAATATTGAAAATAAATGCCCACCAAATAGTAATCAATGGTAACATTCAAAAGACTTACATCGGTCGTTAACGGTAGGCCCAGTACAAATCCAAATGCGCAGCTGAAGAAGGTGATAGTAGTCTCCCAGGACTTGAGGGTGCTACCGTTGATTGCTATAATTCCTGTGATGACGCAGTGCCAGATTGCCAATTGCTGAGCGATCCCAAACAGTATCAGAATAAAATAAAAGAGAACCGCCCAAAAAGAAGACATCTAAAAACAAAATTTAAAAACATTAATATATTTATATAAGCTAAAGATGACGCCAATTATTTTCAATCAATGTGATACATTTATCAAAATACTCAAGTTGGCTTGTTATAGCAACCCGCAAACTTGGGTGCAATGCAAATGCAAATATGAATATCACATCTATGACGGACACACATTGGCTATTAGCCAGTAATAAACTTATCAAAAAATCCTCACATTTTCTAACAGAAAAATTGAATTACAGCTCAAACATTTTACACGTATCCGATAATCCAAAACCAACACTAATGACAGTTTGGTTGAGCCAGTTTATGTTTAGGTCAGAATTCTTTCTTTCTCATAAGTTTATCAGTACCTCTTCGGGGCCGACAATCGCAAGGGTTGACGGTACTAGCTCTGTGGCGAGTTGCAGCAGTTGATATCCACTGTATGCGGATGGATCGGAACCGGGACGTGTCACATGCATTCCCATCAAATTGCAGTGATGCCACATGTGCCGGGCAGGCGTTGCTCCTAGAGAACTTGGCAATGGATTGAAGCGAGGAGTAAGGAATGTATATGAGGCTACTTCCTCTGAAATAAAAATAATTAATGTTGATTAATACAATAATAAATAAACAAATTATCGGCATTACAAGTTATCAAAATGTCTGGCATATCAGCATATCAAGTTATCCCGTAATGTACCAACTTAAAAAAACATTCATTATACTATAAAATTTAAAATAACTTTGATTATTCCATATTGTGACACGTGGGCCACTTATTTCAATTATTGGCCACCAAAAGACACAATTATAAGCCACCAAAAAAATCTGTTTTGAAAGAGATCTATAGTCTTTTTTCTGCAATTGTTATATTATGTAACCTTTTTTAATTACACTCTATTCGTGATATTCTTCTCTTGGTATTCCTGCATCATAATCTTAGCTTAAAATAAAATGGACTACTAACCAAAGCTCCCCGGCGAATACATGTATCCATGTTGGGCCAGTATATGAACACAGGTATTGGCCAAAAATGCGGCCAATAGCAGTATTGAGAAAGTTAACAGCACCAAGCACAGACAGTCTCTTCGGAGTGCCGAATCAGGTTTTCCTGGCCCGATTCTTCGCGCGCCGTGTGAAGTTAGCTGCATTGCGCATGCACCCAAGAGACCCCATGTCAGAAACGCTTCCTGAGCAGCCGCTGCCCAGCTCTGAAGGAAATTATATTTATTTAAAATTCAGTTGTACAGCATTTTTTAATTTGTTTTTGTAGAATTGTGGTTATAATCAACTGGGTCTTAATGCTAGAAGTGCCTATGACAGTTTTGGTCATTTGGACTTAGAATCAGAAAATACTGTAAAATACTCTCTCTTTTTGTGCTAGAAATCCCTGTCATTTCATTTAAAATTAATGTAATATAAGGACAGCTTATTTGTATGTCAAAATAATGTTGCAGCATACTTACACCAAAAAATTTCTATGTTTACATAGATGAGATTGATTAGTGTAGAAGTGTCTATGCTCCCTTGGGCAGTTATAGGGCGAAAAATTACCACTGTTCTTGACTACATAGATACCATAAATTTCAATAAAATTTCAGTTACACATCGCCAAAACATTTTTAATAACAAACAATTGCCTATACTGAACATTTGATATATTTGACATAGACCCTTCTAGCACTAGGCCCCACATGCATAACAAATACATACATAACAAATACATGCATAACAAGTACTAAATGATAAAATTGAATGGTGAGATTTACTCGTTCTATTTTTATTGTAATAAACAATATTGTTTGAGTTAAAATTGGGAAATGGAATCTAAGGCAGAGTATGACTAAATACAAACTAAGGAAATGATACCCAGCAATCTGCTAGAATAAGCCATGTCAGTACAGTACTTGGTCAAACATTTTACACTAACCTTACTGTTAATAAAGAATTCATTCCAAGATGTCTCCGGAAACACGTCATACACGGAATCGTGAGGCGTGAGAGACAAAAGTTTGGCACATAAAATGAGCGTACAGCATATCG
Organism: Himalopsyche kuldschensis; assembly: GCA_028554975.1. NCBI lineage: Eukaryota > Metazoa > Arthropoda > Insecta > Trichoptera > Rhyacophilidae > Himalopsyche > Himalopsyche kuldschensis. The sequence continues at coordinate 16,910,779 of JAHFWI010000010.1, read as the reverse complement.
GCAGGAAGGAAAAGACATACACCACCTGGAAATAATGAAAATTGTATAAATAATCAATCTTGGTACACAACAGTGATTAACCTTTAAACGCCCAGCGGTCCATCAGGTTGGTTAGATTGGATCCAAACTCAAATTTCTGCCATATGGTACGGAATTCATTTTGAAATTTTTTGTATGATAAAGGTATTTTAGCATGCATTACATTTAAAAATTCAAGTGTTTATACAACACATCTTCGGCATTGTTTGCTATAGGTGCAAAAGAATGACTTGGCTCAAAAATTTGTAAATATTTGTATTTTATTGTTGAAATTCATTAAACAATTATCCTGTATACATTTAGCTTTGTAAGTTGTTTTCCATTTGGTAAGCAAAACCTTCTTTCCTGAATTTACCTTTGTTGGATAAATATTTGTTTAATTCTTGAGCACAAATTATTCGAAATTCATTAAACATTTAATTTACCTCAATCTGTGAAGTTTTTTTATAAGGTTATGTGGAATAATGATTTAGTGTTGATTTAATGTTCAAATTGTGTAATGAATATCATTAAATTAATGAGAGAAACCCTAAAACATAATAATTATTATACTCTGGTATTATAAGCGTTTTAAAAAAGTTTGGTTCAAAAAATAAACACAATCATAAACAGCACTTTGTATTCTTACTGTCAATGCCTCATCATCGACAAGCATCCTTCTCAAGAAATTATATTATGAAGCCACCTAACTTAGCGTAAATGAGATATTGAAATCATTCATTCATAGATTAAATAAATAGCCTGATCAATTTAAGTTGTAAATAACATCCAAGGCAGAAGCTTCAAGACCAGTTTGAAGTAAAATCATTTCAGTATCTATTGATCCACTCCTATATAATAAATCGTGAAGCGATAGTTCCATTAAATAAGAAACAAAGACTTGTACTTAATATGGGATAATATATGCTCATAACTTACTTTGCCATAAGATCTCAGTCCTTTGCTCAAAGCGACAAAAACAATCATCCATACGACGGCTAGATTGAATGTCAGCTGGAACTTGACAGTCCCAAACGATGTGTCCGGCGATGCCAAGTTGTGTCTCTTGAGTACCACGCCGTTGAAGTAATCCGGAATCGTCTCCGCCAGTTTATATGTTCCGTTATAAATGGCAGTGACATCTGAAATGATAGAAGAATTCTAGTTTAATATTAGTGCATTAACTAACTAATTGCCAAATTAATGCGTCTGCGAAATGTCGCAAATTTTATAGAAAAACACATTCATCTAACACCAAATTATCCATACTTTAATAGATTTATTTTTTATTTGAATACTAGAGGTTCCAAGAAATAAATATTTTTAGCCACAACCAATCAGAGACGATTTCAATGACAGCCAATCAGAAACAAGTTGCACACATCGGTCTTCATGTTATAAATGATATAACACCTGCATTGGTAAACCCATTAGCCCTGAATAAATTCAATAAATTTTACACACGATTTCTTGTAAGTAAAAATCATTATGATTGCTCATATTACAGACCCATGAATTTGACAATGTTGGAGCTCAAGGAGTTATCTATAAAAGCATAAAATATCAATTTATTTAGTTTTATAATAATTGTGAAATAGTTAATTCCGTATCAAACCATAAGATTACCAGGACAATGGTTTTTTACACTCTTATATCGTACCCGTTGTGATAAAAAAAACGTTCAGAAGATAAAGTCATGTTTTAAATTATTTAAATTAAAATAATTCATCATCCAATCTCCGAGTCCTGGCAAGAATATACAATAATATGTCAAATAAGATGAATAAAACCCCAGCGAACCTTCTCTGTATAATCCAAACGGTTCGGCCCATCGGTACTGGTCCAAGTTAGTCACAAACGAGTCTCGGAAGTAGACAAAGAGCCAAGTGAGTCCCACGACACTGTAAGTTCCGATGACAGCCTGAGCCAGAAGCAGGGCGGCTCCGATTCCTCGCAGTAGTGGTGAGACTTTCCAAATGGCCAGAGGGCCTGCTCCTGCGGCTCGGCCGAGACATACGTGCACCAAGAACAGAGGAATCCCAATTGCCAATGACAGGACTAGGAACTGCACCATAAAATTGGCTGAAAGTAAATAGTGTATTTTTTAGATGTGTGCCATGACTGATATAAATGTAAAAAAAAGCTTTTAACCCTTTGCACTCCTTGATATATAATTTTTTTCCTTGCAGCAACTCCTCAATAGATTTGATAAATTGATTGATATCACAGGGTTTGCGTATTTATTAGCATGGTAAAACGAAATACCGAAAAATATACCACAATGTGACACGTTACAAACTTTAACTGAGGCACACAATCCAATAAATTCAGTTTTTGAAATAGGGATAATTTAAAATAAATAGTCAAGCAGGATCCAACATAGGAGTTGCGCATTAGCTATATGATGTTGAGCTAGACTTGACATAGAAGTTGTAGGAGTTAAGGTATTGATTGAATTGGTATTTACTTAGTAGAACTCCATCATAACATGTGACAGTTTTAAGATGTTAACTGTCAATTCTTAGAAAGGCATAATAATTAAATAAAAAAAACACACATTCAATGGATTTGGAGATAGCTTTGAGTAAGATAGTTTTCGTATAAAACAAAATTGAGAGCTTTGTTATTCCAAGTATTGTGTAATAAGCAGTGACACGTGTTCCGCCTCTTTAAGAAGCATCTTTAGATTCAATGGTTTCGGCGGTAACTTTGTGGAAGTTCATTTTAATATAAAATTTAAAATAACTTTGATTATTCCACGTACTGTGTAACTAACTGTGACACGTGTTTCGCCTCTTTCAGAGGCATCTTCAGACTTACTAAGTACAGACAGACTTAGTAAGTCTGAAGATGCCTCTGAAAGAGGCGAAACACGTGTCACAGTTAGTTACACAATACGTGGAATAATCAAAGTTATTTTAAATTTTATATCTTTAGATTCACTATAAGAACAATTTGGTTTCCCTCCACCACCCGTTGTATATACATTGCCAATTTTTAATGGCCACCTTTCACAATGCTATCAACAGAAAAGGGAGTATACCCATCACGTCCGTGGCCCGAGCATTCAAGCACAAGCGGTAATTATTTGTATACATGGTGCATCTTTGAAGTTACCACTTTAAAAAAATTGTTTCTCACCGCAGAAACATATCTACTTTGAAAACGGGGTAATTAAATCATGGGTGTGGATTCGCGATTTTTTAGCCGGAGTCGTCGTGGTGTTTTGGCCTGAGTCGTACTTGGAGTCAGAAATTTTGAAAAGATTGAACTTTTTATTTATGTATATAATATGTAAAATTTGAGACGGAGTCGTGCTTTTTGTCAATGTTGGAGTCGTGTGCTTGGTAAATGCTGGAGTCGGAGTCGTGCTTTTTTTTAACGACTCCACAGCCCTGAATTTAATTGCTGTTTTAATATATATACTAACCATCCAAAAATAGAATACATATTGTAAGGTAGTCGAGAGAAAAAAAATACTTTGAACCATAATCTTACCACCAAAATGAACGCTGAGTATTGAAAAGCGGGATATATTGAAAACTCCTATGGTACATCCGAGGCAAGCCAACATGGAGCTGAGTCCATGAGGCCAATCCGTGGTCTTGACATCTGCTTCTGGTGTAGGGTCACTGCTTCTACTACTGCTGCTTGTTCCGTTTGAGTTGGCGCCCTCCTCAGCTTGAGGTCTGAAAATAAAAAAAGTAATTTATTATTTTTGTATTCATAAACACATATATACCGAGCAGGAACACATCAAAGTTTAGTTCATTCATTCGTTTAACTTTTTCCGGAGTCCAGTCCAGAGTCCGGATAAAAATTTTAAAAAATTGAATTTATAAAAATGTGGGAAATAGCGAATTTTGCGAAAGTTAAATGTTCGAAAGTCGAGTTCCGCCTTTTCATTGAATTTCTTCATCATATATTATAAATTTTTAATCAGGGCTGTGGATCTGGGGTTTGTTGGCCGGATTCGGAGTCGGAGTCGTCGCGGCGTTTTGGCCGGAGTCGTACTCGGAGTCAGAAATTTTGAAAAGTCTGAACTTTTTATTTTTTAATATAATATGTAAAATTTAGCTTTGGCCGGATTGTTTATTTGATATTTAATGGAATACACATAAATAGGAAAATTAGGGGAAAAAAGTGATGATATTAAACTTTTTTTGTCGGTGTCGTGTTTTTGGTAAATGCCGGAGTCAGAATGGTAGTCGGAGTCGTATTTTTTATAACGACTCCACAGCAATGGTTTTAATCTCTATAAGGTTTTAAGCGCAAAAAAACCAAATTTATTCTATTATTAATTTTGATGATTTTGGAATGAGCATTGTAAAAATACATAAATTATGCCTCGCTGCATTTGCATGTATATTGGCATGAAATATTTATATGGATAAGTAAAATGCATAAATTTACCATATTCCGTGTTCGTGCATAATTATAAACTGCATTCTTTATGCAATACCAAAACATAAATAAATTAAAAATACTTTAAAAATTAAATAACAACGACAAAAAGTTAATAAAATTAAATTGATAACATTGTTTATTCCGGGTGTGTGTTACAAATAGTGACACGTGTTTCGCCTCTTTGATTAGCATCTTCAGACTTACTATCGTAATATGGTTAAGATTGATTCTAATTCTTATTATATTATTGACAGCAAAATGGTTAGATTTTTTTTATATGACTGCGTTCATCGTGCACTTGAAATGCATGAAGATGTCAAAAGCCAAAACCCGCTTCATAACGATTCAAATTAAATATCAGAATTCTTGGAATCTATCAATGAAAACAGTTGAGAATAGGGCACGTTTGATAAATCAATTTACGTTTTTTTTTATTCATGTCCGCTCCCAATGTGGAGCATATGGCATCCTACTGAAGGTATCTTTACATTATTTTTTCTACGAGAACTACTTTTTATTCTCTAAATACAGCACATAATTACTTTCTAAAAAAAACTAGTGATTTAATTTTCTTGCAAAATACCTTGTCAATTCTTAAATAAAATGGTACAAATTTTATAGGTTTTATGACGTCACACATTTTACAAATCTTTATACCATTTCCTGGAAAATAGTCAAGTTATACAAAACTCTATTAAAACGTGACATCATTTTGAGAGATCTTTGTATAAGTTATAAGAAGCTGTTTGCCCTATGTATTCGGATTGACAATCTTCGCATACCCTTGAAAATGAGCAATGTTACGTCATAAATTCTGAGTACATTTGAGGTTAATTATTTAAAACTAATTCTCGGCGCAGCTTCCATATTATTTTTTAATTAGATAAATTCATTAGAGCCTATCATCGGTAGCATTAATTTTCCAACGAAAAATGCGCGATTCCGCGTAAAATTAAATCAATATCCCAAAGAAAAAACCCAGTAATCCACAATTCACGGTTAGCAAACTTTGCAATCGCGCGTACCCACGCTGTACAAATTTTAGTAACAACCTTGTTTTAGTACAATCTCTAAGCACAAGGATGATGCCCTTTCATTTTAATTGTTACAGCCGTGCTCTCGTTCACATCAATAGTGACAGTCGATGTATTCTATTGTTCACTTGGCATTGTATAATAGTAGATATTATCGTTTATACAAACACCTAAACCTTTTTTTGTGCGGTAGAAACGTTCCGCGGAAAATCGCACAAAAAAACTATAACTCAGTGTGGGAACATAACATGTGCAAGAATGCACGTGTCAAGGTCACAATGTAATAAACAGGTAAACACTGGATTTTGCACGTACCGTAGGCAAGTGAACAACGAGCTGATTATTACGTTTTTACACGTGCACGTTCATTTTGTCCCAAAAATATATTTAAAAAATAAAAAAATGCATTAAAAAAACCGCATAACTTTGAAATCGCACAAAAAAAACACACACAAGAAGAGGTTTGAGTGTACCTGACTATTAATTCAGATGTCAATAATCACTTTCATAATGAGCTGTTGTGCATTATATACAGATCAGGACCGGTTTCGCTTTATTATCAACTGATGACATCGACCATTGAAACAGTTTATAAAAAACCGTGCGGTGCATTATCTAAGGACTCGATAGTTTACCGGTCAAAACTTTTTATGCACCAGATAAAAATATAAACTCAATTCTTTCTGATTCATTCTGAAAATTCTGACTATTGCCATAATGTAAAATAGTATTTATTAATAAATACATAAATATAGATGTTCCTATAAACTTCGTATAGATCAGAAATATCATTAACTGATGTATAAGAAGCATATACATACTGTGTTGGGAGTTTAAATCTGTCGATTCCACGATTTTGACAAGTTAAAAAATAATCGACCGATATCTAAAGTAACTTTATAAAAAAACTTAACCTTTGAGGAATCTCATCGAGAGAAGCGTTAATTGAAGGATATATAGATATGTTTAATGTTAAATAAGTATATCTACACTTTTAAATGATCAGGCCCGCATTACTCATCGCTAGCATTGTCACCTGATGAAAATCCCAAAATTATGATGAAATTATGACACAGAACCAAAAAGTGTGTTTAATTTTAATCGCAATTAGGACACCGAATTACTCACATTGACAAAACCGTTATGTTAATATATCATAATATGTAATGCAATATTATCTATTACCGTCATATTACATATTTAATATTAACATTATTAAAACTATTTATTGATTGAGTAGGTATTTACTTGGTAGAACTCCATTATAATACGGTATGAAAAATAACAATGTATTTTAGTTCTACATAAATTATTTTTTATATTTGTTGGTAGCTATTTCGGCTTACGCCTTCGTCAGAACTATAGTTTATGTAGAACTAAAATACATTGTTATTTTTCTTACCGTATTATTAAAACTGGTGTCTCATTGGGAATACACGATCCAAACTATCATAATTGAACATGCAAGTTATGGTTTGATTTTGAATTAGGAATTATTTTATTCCACTTCCCGCCATTACGTTATCCGCACGATTACACTTGGATTGAAGAAAAACAGCATAGTAGGGGTTAACAACCACAATATTGTAAGCGTGGTTAGTCCAGGCGTTTTATAAGATTTTTTTAAATTTCATACCGCAGCCAATGGAGGAGAAAAATAATATTTTTTGATTGAATGTAAAAATATGTTTGTACAACGATCGAGTGGGTTTATTTTTATTTTTTTCTGGTTATTTTTCTCATTTCTGCTGAGTCAGTGACCGAACGTTGTTCTTGCACAGCCTTCTTTTATGCGTTGTTTTTGAGTGCGCCAAAAAAACGTGTTAGGACACGAAAAAGGATATAGGAATTTACGAAAGAGGAAGGTCAGATTGCATGTGAATAACAATCGTATATATCCGCAAACGATTTCGTTTCCAGTAAAGAAGCAGAAGTGATTAATAAATGTCACGAGTGATTTGAAATTAAAATTTTACTGAGCGATATGTCATAAAACATTCATGACGTATAGTAGAAAACTCACGATGTTTATGACATAAATATATAGTAACGTGCGCAGTCAAAAAGTACCAGATAGCATTTTGTGAAAATTACCAATAGTGCATTTAAATATAAAAAAGTAGAAACCAGGGCTGTGGAGTCAGTAAAAAAATACGACTCCAACTCCAGCATTTGCCAAAAAAACACGACTCCGACTCCGACTATACAAAGTTTAATTTCGTCACGTTTTTTTTCTACTTATCATATGTATGTGTATTCAATTATATATCAACCAACTAATCTTGCCAATAGCCAAATTTGATATATTATATGTAAAAATAAAAAGTTCAATCTTTTCAAAATTTCCGACTCCCATTCCGTCCAAAAAAAACCGACTTCATGACTCCGCTCCACAGCCCTGGTAGAAACACTTAAAAGCTCAACCTCTCTTTTTAGAAGAGAGTAGGAATTGAAACGATAGGAGTAGTCATCAGTTGATAATGCTCGCGATGAGCGAAACCGGTCCTGATCTTCATAAATATATAATGTGGAAAACGTACAAAAAAATGTGTTATTATTTTTTAAGATAGGAGTAGTGGTTAGCTAATCGTTCTCGCTGCGTTCCGGCTTAAAAAAAGGATCGGAAGGTTGTGGGAAGGAATCGGGAGGGAATCAACGCAGACATCCATCTCTCCGAATACAAATTATCAATTCGATCGGAAAATGAAACTTACCGGACTGGGATTAGAGCCCGTGACATCCGCAACGGAAGCCAACGACCCGACTAGTATTAAATACTAGATAAAAGTCAGTTCTATTAAAACGACTGTTAGAGTGCTCTTTTATATGATCTACATTTGGGAGAGATGTAGATGCTCCATTCTTATCGAGCGTTGACCACTCGGCAACGGACCGACTAATAAGCATCAGTGCAATCTAAAACTGAATTTTAAATTATATAATTTATTCTGTATTTACGTAATTACGGTAACTAAGATCAATAAATCGGAATTATTACTATCGATCGCGTGATTCATTTTGATGTCAAAAAAACACAATGACATTTTCAATATGTACATTGCTTTGCAAGTCCGCATCTCGTTACAGAATATTTTCTTTGCCTATTAATACGTAATCTTTATGTCAGCACACAGCCTTGTTACAGGGTCGTTGAAGCAATCAAATCTCAGTCAATTAAATGTATTCGGTAACGTAACAACTTTATTGTAAATAATACATAATGATAAGTTTTCCTTTCACAAACCAACTAATTTAAGAAAATTAACATCTACTCGACAATTTTGTAATACGATTGTTGACAATACATCAATTGTATTATGCATTGAACGGTTCGCTACTTGCACACAAAATTTTACAATTTAATTTGTTTATTCCAAGTAGAGGTCTGCACGGGCTCGGGTTTGCCCCGCGGGCCTTAAAGTAAAGAAGGTTTGGATTCGGTCCCGGGCCGGGCTCGGACGCAAACAAACAACAAAATATAACAAAAATCGGGCTATTTTCGAATGACATCACCATTATCGTAAATCTAAATTTAATACTATAATAAACTTCACGTACTCGTATTTAGTAATCTTTTCGACCCATTCGAAAGAACAAGATGCATTGTTTTGAATTTAATGACTTTTGACGCCATAATTTTAGTGTCTTTTAATGATGTCTGCTTCATAGGAGTTTGTACAATACGCATAATGAATTTCATAATATGATTTCTGACTTCAGTATTTCTTATATGGTTATTTCGATCGGTCGCAATTCGATTTGTTAGGTTGATTTTTTAAAATTTACTGTCAAGAAGTGTACTTATTATACAATTAAGACAAAACTGAAGAGTGGAGAATATATATCTTCAGTAAAAACCCATGGGAAAAGTGAAGTGTGGAAATCATAGAGGTATAAAATTTAAATGCATTTTCAGCTTTTCTAGTTCAAAAACAGGAACTTATCTTTTGTATCGTCATTCCTGTAAAACAAACAAAACCTAATTCTAATTAGGAAGAAATGTATTTCGCACGCTGCACACACACGATAATTGGTGAATCAATTTTTAATTTTTATTAGAAAAAAAAAATCGGATTTTTTTCGGGCAAGGTTGCAAAATGTCGGGCTCGGGTCGGGTTCGGGTAAGATTTTTGGAAATGAGCCTCGGGCCCGGGCCGGGCCGTTCGGAGGTCTTCGGGTTCGGGTCGGGTGAAATTTTAAAAATTCGGCCCGTGCAGACCTCTAATTCCAAGGCATGAATGCTTTATCTAGGGCAGGGATGCCCAACTTTAATAACTTGGTGGGCCAAACAAAACAATACATGTCTCTGGTGGTATAATAATACATTTGAATCGTTCACATTTCATACTCTCCCATGAGCTTTGTAGCTAACGACCCGGGTTTCACCTTTCGTCATCTTCGGGCATTTCAAGTATATTCGTTAAGAATAGTTTTTAACCGACGTATTCATAACGAATATAAAAAAAAACACCGATTACATTAGTTGTCAACCTGTTTCGACACGAGAAATACACATTGTTAATTGCATTAATTTCGGAAATTGGTGGTATTTGATAAAATTTTGTGTTGCGTTAAAATTCGTCACAAATTGAGCTATAAAATTTTTGATTTATTTTACCAATAACAAAATGCAAAATTTATAGAAAGTTGAAATCTTCGAAAAGGCCAAACAAAAACCTTCAATAGGGCCACATGCGGCCCGCCGATCAGTGTTTGGGCATCTCTGTTCAAGAGTCTAGGAGTACACAATAATTGCAACAAATCGATGTATTTTTGGATACAAGATCCAACCCGCACATTTATCATCCTGTGTTAATTCAATATTTGAGAAAAGATTGGTTCAAAAATTTCGCTAGGTTTTCATTCAGGGTATCATAAACATCGCATTACATTGGAAAAGAGCGAAAACATCCATTTACCTGACTTGGATCCATTTTGCAATATATGTATCTATCAACATTTCAAATAAACGAAAAAGATCCAAGTGCTTTGGATATATAATCTTTTGGCAGAAATGTCGCACATCATTAGAGCATCGTTAGAGTAAACTTTATTATTTCTCACGTAAAGATCCATTTTTTACTTGCAGGTCTACGGTCAGCCATTATAATACCTATATAATATTGTTATGTATTATATAAAGTATAAGTTCTATACTCATTTAACCGTGACATTTAAATTCGTTAGATCGATAACAATAACCTTGATTTCATGCATTTGATCAGCGATGGGCAACCAAGTGTTTCCGAGCAGTTGAATATCCGTTTTTTTCATTACACAGTTCATATTTATTGAGGCATAATTTAAATTAAAATGGCGACGCAGAGATGCAAAACTAAAAAGGGAAATGGTAAAAATGAGACTTCTGAAAATATTCAGCGCTGATCTAGACGTGACATGTTATATAATTTTAAATTGTCGCGGACGGTTCATTTATATAAATAGAGCGTTCTTATTTAGTAATAAATATAAAACATAAATTTATTCTGTCGCTACGTTTACGTTATATATTGCCACGTCATAAGTACTTAATTGCACAAGTAAAAAGGTTGACCAACACTTCATTATATTCAATATGACCACGACGAAATTCAATGTCAACTTTATATTTTATTGAAAAATAACCAAAAAGGAGTAAAAATAAACGTAATAAGACGAATTTCATCATACCAGTGAGCCGGGCTGGGTTGTGACTAGGAAATAGTTAGATATAGGCACTTCAATGTTTAACCCTTCGGATCCCGGACCATTTTGAAAAGTGCCCGCAAAAAATCTTTTCAAAGCATTTTTTTTTACAAAAAATAACTTTTCTGTCTACTATTAATTATCTCGGTTAATATTGACGTATCAGTGTTATTTTTTTGAAATTTTATTATATAATGTAAAAAGTAATATGGGTTGTAAAAGCATATTAATGAAGAAAAATAAACAAATGACATTAAAACCTTTTAAAAAACCAGAGCTGATAGATTAGCATCTGGGACTCTTTGCATTAGCCCGGATGAACTACTCTTATATCAGTTTATTCAGAGAATAAATGTTAGTAAAATCATAATAAGCTTGAATAAAATGATACAAATTCATAATAGGATAACAAAAAAGTAAACATTCGGGAATTCGAAACCCTTGCCAGCGGAATGGGGACGAAAATTTTTAAAACCTTGATGATATTTATGGTTAATGATAGGACCAAAAATAGTACACGGCCGGATCTTGCGCTTATATGATTTAGGAACCAACATTACACACCTAATTGAGAAGACGTTAGTATAGAGGTATCCAAAAATATGGATCATATAATTGAGTACACATACATATTTAAGGTTATGTTTTTGATACGGTTTTAATCTATATCAAAGTCAATACGCATATACTATGTGGACACTGGACAGTACGTTTTTTATTATTCAAAGTATTCTGTGGTTTTGACATGTGATACTTCTTAAGTACATTGTGTATGCATGCTTAGTATTGTATCTCTCGTAGAAATGACGAAAAGGATAAATTTTCGCAGTTATCTGATTCTTTGGGTGGCCACTGGTCATTGTCACTATGATTGTTGCCACAATGAATCATTTCCGGATATGAAACACAAATTATTCAACAAGGTGGTCATTTTTGGCGGAATTATCCCACGTGCTAATTAATACACCAACGCAATCATTGTTTGAATTTAGAATTTCATTCCTTCGTTACTTAAATGTGTGTTCGAAATTCAAATGATAAATATCGATGGTTTAAAGAGTAAATTTGCTATCTACTTTTTTGTCAATTGTGCAGGAGAGGGTAAAAACTGATAATATTTTTATTTTCAAACCGATCGGGAAAATTTCAAATAGGACTTTCAAACGATTTTTTTGTACCACCGCTGAAAAATAACGAATCAATAGAAAATGGTGGAGTTGGATAATTAGCAGTGTAGATTTTAGAACGACAATGGAGTTATCAAATTTTCTTATACGTTTTTACGATGCACTCAAATAAGTTTCGGTTATAAAAAATTTACATGCACATTGCATGATACAACAAGATGGTATTATTAAGTAATTTTCAGCCAAAAGTGGAGTTAACAAAATTACTCTTTAAGCCATCGATATTTTTATACCATATTATTTGTGCCTGGAGGTTTTCAGCTAATTAATAACGATGTCATTTCAACGAATCAATACATAGCATGTTTAAAAATTCTCACTACAACTGATTGACTGATTCATCTTCATAACTATTTAACTGTGAATCTGAAGAGTGATTCAAGTAACCAATAATAGTTGGACCATTCGGTCACGAAGATGTGTGTAAAAAATTCTTGACAGTTTAATATTGCGCCAATCAGGTCAAAGGGGTTAACGAGTAATTGTCATTATTGGATGAACAGATGAACTTAATAATTTTTCAAGACTACATCACAAGTGATTGATTTTATTAGACCGGTAGAATGGGCGCATTTTTATAAGAACATCTAACAATGATACGGTGAAAAAAATAACAATGTATTTTAATTCTACAGATTTTTTTTAAATATTTTTGTTGATAGCTATTTCGGCTTACGCCATCGTAATAATCATATACAATCAACATATATATTAAATAATTTCTGTAGAATTAAAATACACTGATATTTTTTTCACCGTATCATAATGGAGTTCTACCAAGTAAATGCCAATTCAATCAGTCTTACTAAGATATAAATTCTTAGTTTCCATTCCACACCATGGATAAACGTATTCTTTATGCATTTTGCAATGTGACTTACAATATAGTATTTCAACGTGGTTTAGCAAAAACTGGTAATTATTCACTTATTCATTCAGATATTGTCAAAGTGTATTGCTTCAGATTAATTCAGCATGAACGTGAGTGAGTTCAGGGGAATACTGTTTTCCAAATCTCAAAGCAATTTTTTTCGAAACTTGCTCGCTAGATTTCCTACCCATTTTTTTATTTATTCATATATTTGAATTGAAAAGGTAATTATCTTATAAAATATATATGCAGATAAATTGAATAGATTCGAATTTAGAAAACCACGTAAAAAAATAACGGTCATTACTTCGTCTTGAGAATCGAATATTACAAAATAATTGTTATCTTATGCTTCCATAAACGACTGTGCGATGATATTTCGCTTCGTCTAATAACGCTTCATGTAATCGACCGAAGTTTCCAGATTGTTCTCGTTATTTAAAAAGAAAAAATGACTGTTATGTGTAAGGTATCTTTTAACAAATGTTGTGGAAAAAATACAATTAAAACAATTGAGATCTCCAATCTGTATTCGTTTTGGCAAAACATATAAAACCTGGTAAGAGCTGCTTGGTTATTTTAGGCTTATCTTCCGTTAAAGGTTAAAGCATTCGCTCAGCCTTAGTTTTTTGGAAGATGATATGGAAAGAATAATGAGGCTATGAACGGGTTACTGGTCGATGGGTAAGAATTGGAACGCCACATGCATCCATGGCTTTGAGCTTAAGTCGCTTAAAAATCAATTCATGAAATTAATCCCTATGGATGTTCAAGCCCGAAAAGCGAAAATAACGATAACGGGTCCGTCAAATACAAATGACGATTGAATTCTGTTTTCAAATCTTTTTAACGATTTCAGTAAACTTGCTTCAATAAAAAAAGTGTATCACTTTCTGAGAATAATAAATTGCACAATATCGGAAGCTAATTACTGACATTCAACATTGAATTGAACAGTATTATAATTGAGCTCATTATTTATATATGAAGTTATCGTGTGGTTTTGATACACTTAATCAGTGGTACCCAAGTAGTGGTACGAGAATTATAGTTCCATATTATAATTTGTCAGGTCCGTGTGTGGTAGAGTGTCAACGTCGTTGGCTTTGGTTGCGGATGGGGATGGGTTCGAATTCTAGTACAAGCAGTATCATTTTACAATCGAATTATTGAATACTAGTCATGTTCTAGTCCTATCCTTTGTTTCCCTAGTTTCTTCGGAAAAGAGAGGTTAAGCATCTGAGCAGCTTCATAAACTCATAAAATGAAACTGAAAAAGAATCGAATTCACCTAATCTCAATTATTTACAAAGTGGTGACATCGACATCGTTATAAACAGGCTCTAAATCAGTGATACACAACAATTTTGGGTGAAGGGCCAGCTTAACAATTTTCAGACTAATCAAAAGCCGCATAAAGTGATTAAATTTTCGATATTCTTGGTGGATATTAAAATACAAATTTAATTATTTTATACTGTTTTTCATCGGCCGTGAAATGATCTCAAGAAAAAAAGGTGATTGATATTTGTCATATTGGGCCGAATGAAATGTCATTTCGGGAAATAGGTTTTGTATCACTGCTAGAAATAAAAAAAAACACTTTTTTTATATACGGCTCATATTTAAAATCTTCAAAACACTACTGTAAAATGACAAATTAAGAAATCCGACGGTATTTTATTGGGTTTCGATACTCTGATCCATGATAGTTCGAGTATCACTGTAATAAATGACACACTATTGTCAGTAAAATTGTATGTATTGGTGCAGTGTGTTTTTGTGTTTGTTGATGTGTACGGTCGCCATGGCAACGGGAAAAAGCGATAACTCTGGAACACCTGAAATAGAGTAAAGGCCACTATCCGGAACCGGCTGCCACGATAATACTAATTTATATGCGTTTTGTGAAAAACGAATATTCAAGAATTAAATTGAGGAAGACGGTGATAAAAAAAATGCCGCAAGATTGCGAATTAAAAGAAGCGCACACAAATTCAAACTAAGTAGATACATGATGAATAAATAATAGTGGTAGCCAACGAGTTGTAAAAATTAAAACTCAGTATCAAACATAACCAAATGAATCTTTCAACATTTTTTTTTGAATAAATAAAAAACATTTTTTTGAACTTCTTCCTCATATATATTTCAAGGATCAGGACCGGTTACGCTTATGACGAGAATTTTGTATTTAGCACCTAGTACGAAAAAATGTGCTTTATCTATTCAAATACCTTTCCGCCAAGAATTGACATTGAACAATTCAAAAGTACAATATTTTAGTGCACTCTATGTAAACGAATGTGTTTCAATAAAATTACATAATTAAGTCGAAATCAATCTGAACTCCCCATATTTAATATTATCTTAAAATAAGATCCCAGCATTATATGTTTATCTTCGACACAAAAATGTGTAGGTGACAAATTGGTTATAATAATACTGTAAAAAAATGCATGGAGTTGTGTGCTATTTTAATATATTTACAGCCAAACGAATCCTGGAAAATGGATTGAAAAACTCATCTGACACAGTTTTAACTGACCTTAGAATTAGACTGATATAATCCTGTTTGAAATACTTTCCGTCCGAACTCAACACCTTACTTTGAAAATTGAGTTCACTGTTTTGAGATATAAGCGTTTGAAGTTTCGATTGATTAAAATTCACTTGTAATAATGAGCCAGTAAAAATGTTTCAAATTATTTATTTTATGCATATTGTTTCACAACTCTTGCTGAAAAATAATGATCTTAAAGATCTTATGATGGAAATAATGATGAAAATCTTAGAGCTTTGTCAAATAAGTTTAGTAAAAAAAGTGTGCAGATGCAGTGCAACTCCATTATTCAACCATAAATAATTCAGAAATTCATATATGTCTACGATAGAATGCGGTAAATACAAACTTTTCCGACCAAAAGGTCATCTTAGGCAAAAATGAAAATTTGAACGATTTCAAAGTAAGGTAACGAATTGTCAATTCGTATATATTCGGAGACGATAAAATATTTTCAAAAAAATCTTTGTTAATAGATTTTTTATCGTAAAATTTGCGTTCCGGCTCACACACATACACACTGTAAGCGAATGCGCAGAGTAAGAGTGTGTGTGAGAACAAAAGTTTATATTTACAAGTGAGTGATTTTCCGAATCAAGACAGGTGGCAATCTGGTGTCAAAATACGGTGATTTAAAAAAATCTTCACATACGTTTTCATGTTGTTATAATGCACTGTTGTTTTATATAGCAGAAGAGCACTGCCATCTGGTGATCAATTTAGTCGTTATATATTATAAAAGTATTACAGGCAAGCATCTTTTCTACAAATATTTAGATTGCAAAATTATATTTTGAATTCTTTATACAACATTGAAGTATGCAAGAATGTTTTACAGCGCGAAAGTTGTATAAATTAACTTAATTAATATATCTAAAGATAGCCCGAGCAAAATTTAGCATTATAATCTGCATGTTAAAATTTAAATGACGAACGAAAATGCGGCGATTTAAGAGATAACATTTTAATTTCCACGAAATAATGATTATATATTTTTTCATAGCCGCTATCTATTGCGAGCATATGGCCGCCACACGGTGCCTCCAAGTTTCTGTCACCCGCCAACGTCTTTACTCCGCTTGGGCATCATCTGCCTTCCGGGGCGAAGGGATACATAAGGTTGATAGAAGAGACAGACAAGACTCAGGCTGCAATGGGGCATCTGCAGCACATTTCTAAGCCAGGTTCATCGTCGTTTTTTTTACGTAATAAGGGCTGGTTTGTCCGCTCTCTTACCTCCGTATTACTATATCTTCGGTCATAACTATACTATTACCAAGTGTTTAATATACCGGATCATTGATCATTACCAAATATTCCCCAGCGAAAACGGGCTATTATATATTCGATATGTATGATTTTATTTTTCATATTTACTATATCCAATAGTCATTTTTTCGTATCGCTTTTTCTCAGTGACAGTCCGTAAAAAAATGTTTTTACAAATTGAATAAGTCAAGACAACGAAGTGTATTTCATATCTAATTTTAAATAAGACTCGCATATGATTATAAGGTAATTCAAGCAATGTCGGGTCCGTGGTCGAGTGGTCAACGTAATTGGCTTCGGTTGCGGTGCTCGCGAGCTCATCCATTTGCCGTGTCTGCTCCTTACCAGCATACAAAACATATATTTTTAAACATAATTAAGGATTTCGATTGAAAGCGAAAGCCGGGTTGTCAGTGACAAAACTCGTGAAATATATAAAATTTAAGCGAATAAAATTGATATTATTTTTGGCAATCTTGATCGCCGTAACCGAAGTCACCGACGTTGATCGTTCGATGAAAGTCCGGTACTTATATTCAATAACATACAATTCTTTTTAAATAAGCTTAACGTTGCAATTTTTCTATAGCGGGCAATACATAACTGCATATCGCGAATCACGACTATCAATAAAAAAGTGATAATATTTAAAAGAAGTAGTTTCAATTCGATAGTTCATTCAAAATGGGCCATTGAAACTTCATGGCATATTATTTATTAAATCTAATAAAATTACAACCATTGATTAGCGCGATATCTAAAGCAACAAACTCTTGGGATTCGGTTCCGATCCGCGGACCATAGGTTGATGAACACCAGTAGAGAGATGCATCGAATACTCAATAAAACCAAAAATATGTAGATATTTTTTTGATGCAACAAGGTCTGGCGATTCGAAAAGTCGATAGAATTGTTCATTTCGAATTCGCAAGCCTCCAACTTTCGTCTACCAGAGAAGGCTTCAAGAATCAAATAGCAGAGGCATCGTTCACTGTGATATTTCGCAACACTCCTTCGCGGTATGTGCCTTATGAAATGGCTTACATTGTGCTGCGCGAGATGGTAATAATTATTTTCGTTCCGGTGAGCCGAGCAGAGCAAGGCGAGGCGAAGCCGTCGACCGATGTGTAAAGTAAATTAATATCAGTGTTGCCAATAGTAAGTAGTAATTCCATAATTTAATATACAAGGAAACAGTAAAAGATTCATACTAGATACTTTCTTTTTATCTATGCCAGATCCGAATGTAGAACATATGAACTGTAACGGTGCATCCCAACTAAAGTTGTCCAAGATAAAATCATTTACATCACAAACAACAATTGCATATTGTACAAAAGACATGTTTAAAACATTAAATTACAGCGGACACCAAAGCGCCATGCATTTCACTATTGTAATTGATCAATCTTATGGCGTTCACTGCCAATACTTGGTGGAAATGCATTATATTAAAAAATAATAATACATTTACGTACTTATCCCACAAATAATTTATGGATATCAGGTACAGACAAATAAGTACAAAAATGATTTATTATTTTTTTAAATATAATTGAGATGGAATGTATTACAAAAAATATATAATACAGTAAACCTCCCAATGGCGTTTACTTCTGTAGATAATTTTCCTATAGCGTGTGCGGCAGTCTCCCCTATTGCGCAGTTTTTGTTTACAAAATATTAAATTGTCAAGGTCAAATTAGAGTTTTCATAAATATATCATATTATAAATATGTATATATTTTAAATACGTGCATTGAAAAAATATTCATCTGTAGATGTTGGTCCTTTGACTTTGCCAGTTAACAAACTTAAAACAATTGAAAGAACCTAACCTCAAATTTTGTATGAGTGCCTAGTAGAGACTCCAATTCGAGTATCGAGTATACTCGACCATTTTTCATTACCAGTATTACTCGAGAATTTTGTAAAATACTCGAGTAATACTCGTTTGAGTAATAATCGGCGAGAGATTTTTCTACTGCGGGAATTATAAAAACAAAACTTTTAAAATTTGTGACGCTTAATTCTCTATTATTGTTTAAATATATGTGGAATAAATTGAAGTAAATTTATCAATCAAATTTAATATGCTGCTTTATTTATTTATCATCTATTAATAGCTACAAACTCGAATTGATAGTACATATTTTGGTACATCTGAAACTACTCGAGTATACTCGAGTACTCAAGTATTTTAACATTTTACTACTCGATACTCGAGTCGTTGAGATGTCGAGTAATTCGAGTCTCTAGTATCTTGTTACCTGCAACGTATTATTCCTACATCGTAATCCCGATCAATGAAACAAGTCGATAAATATCACAGGAAATAATTATTGTTTCCGTAAAATGTAAAATAACAATGCGTTCTGCTGTAAAATACCAAACAATTATCAACGCACTTAAACTTCAGGAACAGAGCTTTGACATTTTAGTTTCTTCGAGATTTTCATCTTTAGGCGACATATCAGAAATATAATTAGCTTAAGTGATATTTCGATTTTAGGTCCGTGATAAAGTATCAACGACGTTGGTTTCGGTTGAGGTAATCACCAGTTCGAGACCCAGTCCGGACAGTTTCATTGATTATCGAATCGCTGATTTCTGTTCGAATACATGGAAATCTGTGTCTTAAATTCTCTCCCACCCATGCGATCTTAAAAGCGGCGCATATCTAGAGTGATATGCTAACCGCAAGTCATATCCTATGAATCCCTACGTTTTTCGAAAAGGGAGGTTGAGTCACTGAGTAATAAGCAGTTTACCTGGAAAAACTTCAAAGCGTTGAAAAATAAATCATTGAGAGCGGAAATGGTAAAAAAATGTGTATTGCAGCTTTAACATTCGACAACCTAAAACCCATTTACTTTTAAACCGGCAATTGTGCAAAATTTCAATAGACTTTTCCCAGTAAGTTAGTTGTGTATATGTCACATCTGTGCTTTGAACATAAAACCATCGATATGATAATTTAATCTAAAAATTGATAGATAATAAAATTGGAGTGAATGTCCGTTTAATTAAATCAAGGAACAAATTAGACCGTCTGTCTTGAAACCATAAAAGCGGGTGATGCACGCATAATCAGGAATTATGCTTGAGTCAGTCAATTAAATAGATCGACAATTAACTGTCTTTTCCGCTTCCTAATTGGATACATAAATACATGAACTATTAATGGAGAAACTTCAAGCAAATCTCGGAGTTTATTTCAACATGTTTTTTTACGAGAACTACTTGTTAATCAGTGCTCAACTACTCTTTTTTAAGAGAGTAAGAGGAATTGAATGGATACGACATACATGGACTATTAATGGAGAATCTTCAAGCAACTCTCGGAGTTTAATTCAACATATGTTTTTTCTACGAGAACTGCTTGTTACTCAGTTGCTCAATCTCTCTTTTTAAGAGTAGGAAAATTTTTAAGGATACGATGACTAGTGTGGCAAGCTAATCGCTCGCATAACGCGCCGCTTTTTTGGGATCGGGAGTTTGCGTAGGATTTTTTTAAATAACCATGCCTGATAAAAAGACTGAAAAAATCGGCTCGTACAGGGCCCGTGAGGTCCGTCACGGAATCCAAAGACGTTGACCACTGCACCACGGACCCGGCAATGTATAATGCAGTCAACCCTCCGACAGCACCCTCAGCTATAAAGCGTTTTTTATAGCGTGCCGTAGTCTTCAGGAAAATTGTGTTTCGTAAATATGTCATCTTATATAAAAAACCGAAACGGCGTATGTATGTATGTATATCTGTAATTCCCTTTTGCATTGTTGTTGCAAGTTGCCATAAAAACGAATATGAAAGAAAATATGTTTAAATTTTTATCGGCGAAGACATTTAGTCAAAATGTAATAAATTAGTCTTCTACAGAACTTTTACCGGCTTTTATTATTAATAATAATGTTTATTATTTACGTGAAGGTATTATTTGACATTTCTTTGACAGCAAATTAGATTTTTTCCTTTAATTTGGACTTTTTAATGGGCGAGAATGGGGCTGTCATCAAATTAAATAAAGTTTGTGATTTTATTTCAACTCTATTTTGGATGTTAGATTTTGTGATATAATTATGTCGAATGATATAACATTAAATAATTATTGGTCGCTTAGTCCGAGCGACGCCGGGTAGCAATACTAGTATTATATATAAATCAATCTGTAGCTGTACGACCCTTTACTTTTGATAAGGTAATAATCAAATCCCTTACTCGTTGCCGTAGAAGTACTTACAAATAACATGAAATGAAAATATGAATATAGTTCGCTGAAAATTTGTTATCAATAATAATGAAATGAATCGATACGGCTCTTATCATATTTGCGTATGACTTTGTATCACAGTTACAGCGTATTTTCTAATCTCTTTCGGCACTCCATTCTGCACTTATAAACTTCAAAGGGAAAAAAATAAAGTGATTCACAATAATTTATTCCACTCGTCACCGAACCGCGATGATATGAATATAAGTAATTATATTGTGTATAGATTGTGATATAATTTGTATGTGTGGTTGGTTATTAGACCAATATGACAGGCACCAGGCACCAAGCACTTGACTAATAATGACGGTATCTGTAAAATCAACTTTTCATTAATCAATTTAAGATATTGAACTGTCACTTCTTTGTAGAAACGAATTATTTTAAATAAATAAAACACACTTTTTATAGATCAGGGCTGGTTTTGACTGTGGCAAGCATTTTACATTTACACTATTCGTAGATAATTTTACACGTATGATGTATATTTTTCTGGAGGAAATAAAGCAAAAATATTAAATTATTTAAAAAAAAGTTGAATGTGTTTAATAGCTTCACATAGTATAAATATTAAGCAAACATTTAAACACAGCATTTATAAAAATCATATATATTTGTAAAAACTCAACTCCTGAGTAGCTAATCGCTCTCGCTACGCCTCATTTTTAGGGATTGGATAAGTAGGGGAAAAAATTAAGACACTACGTACATACATCCATCCATCGCGAGTGAGAATAGAGCCCGTGAGTTAGTTCAAAGTAGCATTCGGCAATAATACACGCTTTCAATGTTTCGGTTTATAATTGAGCTTTTTCATTGGTCCACATATTTTTCAATAATGGACCAGTCATAGCGGAAAATCAACGATTGCGAATTTTTGATTATTCAAATAAAGAACAGAATACGTTTTTGTAAATAAACAAATTTAACGAACCGGTTGGCGAAATAAAGTCGCCCTCTTTAACCGGTACATATCCATCCTAAAAAGTCTTCATGCCACCGTGGAGTTACATTAGTCTACAGTTGTTGTTCGTCATTAAAACTTATATTATGATGCAAACAGTAACAGCAAGATTGACTTACTCAAAACAAATATGGTTAAAATTTATTGATTTCAATGTCTCTAATGACAACCTTTAATTCACGGCTAAGCAAGATTGTATAAATTATGGATTTATTGTCACTTTGTTGTTAGATATCATAAAACCATGATACAAATGCGGGGATTTCAATTCAATGATATTAATGAACATATTTACATAATTTAATATAATAATTATTTACATCCGAGGTATATGTGAAAGTACATAAAACTATTGATGCTCGCGGAAATGTCGAAGTTTATTATTTATAAAAAGTAAATTACAAACCTGGTAAAAGTTCGCGAAATATTGCCATTATCCATAGTAGTTAGAGATAAATTATTCAATATCATTATTTACGCATTTTCACACACAAAACACTGTTTTAAAACACAAACTTACACGACCAAATAGAAAAAAAGACTGTGTAAAAATTTACACAACTGACGTATAGAAAATAGAACAGTTTTATTTGAAAAAAGAATGCAATAATTTGAATTATCATGTGCAAACAAAAACGATAATGATTATTTGTTCACGTTTTTTTGTCTGAATGTATTGGTTTTATATTTATATGGCGATTGATTTACAGTTTGCCATTTCATAGATAAAACGGCGATATAAATTCGTCGGTGCAATGATAACGAATGTTTTTCTATTACTAAACGGTACAAATTAAAATAATATGTAGTACTTCAATTGATATCAACGTAGTTTCCTGTTTCAACCCATTGACAACTGAGCGAAAAATAGACTCGTCTGAAATGATGCTAAATAATTATGTGAGTAAGCGTGTTAATTCCTATTACACATAATAGTTGTGATTTTAAAAATAGAATTTTTAAATTCTTCAAGAATTGTCAAATATCATGGTGGCGGGATGTTACGTCATAAATTGCGGATATTGTTAATGACGATCAGGACACATCCTAGATAATTGGGCACCTATGGTGATGACGATATCATTTTTATTTGAATATCACTGTTATTAAAACTTAAAAGGTCGCAAAATATACTGCACACCATTCGTAAAAAGACTGTTAATGACAAAGAATAATCTGAGCAATCTGATTCTTAAGCTGTAATATTTTATTTGTTCTTTGCCTTGAATAGTGCTGTATCCTAAAATATGCTCGTTTTGATGAATGTGGAAAAAATGATACCAGTTATATTGTTAGCTAACCAGAAGTATCTTCAGACTCATTTTTCGGGATCTTTAAGTTCTAAGGCGCAATAGCGTCAAAGTTCTTCTAGTCTCTTTCGTCTCTAAGTTTATTGTTTTTTTTTCAAGTTGCATGCGAATGCAATGAAATGGAAAGGGATTTCCATCGCTTCTGACAGGAGGGCGCAATCGCCACAGATCAAGGGGTCAGCTTACTTTTTCGCTTCAATACATGGATGGTCATCGAAAAGAATGGCTTTCGGTCTATAACGATTTCACGGACGAACTCTTGAATAGTGGGTACACTTAAATCTCTGTGTAACAACAAACAACGCACGAAGCCTGGAGCATCACATATTAGCCGCAATGACTTATTCTGAACCATTTGGAGAGACGAAACACCGTTCACTACTTCTTACACAATACGTTGGATAAAAAAGTTATCAATTTAATTTTATCCTAAAAATAATTTCCACAAAGTTACCGTCCAATTTATCGGGCGTATCTGTTATTTTTTTTATATTTTACAGACATTTAACATAGTACTTACCATAAGCGATGCATACTGACATACTGAACATTATTCTACCAATAACTAAGCATTGATACTTTTATTGGATACGACATTATCAGGGCTCAATTATAAAAAAAATGTGTATTGATTATATCGCAAACAAAACCACCAATGTTCTAAAATTAAATACATCCGTACTTAATATATGATCCGTGTTTTATTGCTCATAAATTATTGTATGGCCATTGGCTATTTTCATTTCCGTGTGTTGGCATTAATGAACGTCGATGCAAATTTATTGTGCTCATTTTTTTTTTTTAATAATTTAGTTCGCGGTGGCAATAGGTCAAAACCACGCGAGTGTAAATATTTCACAATTTGACAATATTAGCACAAAACAGCTGACGCTATTGTGTTTTGAGCAAGGTCAGTTTTGAAAATACGAACTGTCAAAACGTCATACAAATTATCGTAATCAAGACAGCTCGAAATGAAGGCCTTCCTAATTACCAATGCACTTAGCACACTTTTGCAACAGCCTAGAAAACGCAGCTAAACATTTACAGATATTCTTCCACCAGAATATTAAATATGGAATAGATCGCAATTTTTTAACGACTATGTTTGTATATAATAAAACCCGCTTAAGGGCCTTAACTTACACATAGCCCACTTATTATGTTTTCAAAACGGAAAAATTGTAGTTATATTGAATGACCAATGGGACATAAATTATGTCGCGCGGTGTGCGGATGAGCCTGTCACTAATTCCGAATTGTTTCTAGTGAACTGCGGGGAACACCGAAAATTTTTACAAACGAATTCATATTTATAACAAAACATTTTTAACTTCCAATAAATTTTGTGACGATTTTTTTATCATTCGAATAAGAGGGCCTATTGCGCCTGGGGCCTCCTGAGTGATCAATCGGCCTCTGCTGACTCCCGTCCTGAAGGTACTGGCAACCCCAGCAGCGGTATCCAGTGGAAACGGCGGAGATTTCACCTACACTGTAAACGTATTATGAGCCGGGACAGTGGTCGAGTTTCAACATCGTTGGCTTTGGTTGGATATCTCACGGGTTCAAATTCCAGTGCGGGAATTTTCTTAAAGTGTTTTCTGCGTGTATTCCATAGATATTCAAAAATATTTACCGCTATTTGAAATAAGTTTTTATGTACAAACAAATATTCAAATTTCGAATTTCATGTTGATTATAATTTACCCCACCAGGTGTCAGTCATTTTTTACAGAAGTAATACATCTACCTATTTGAATTAAATTTAGTTCTAATATACACTCTACTGAGTTAGTCGGTAAAGTAGGTAAATGTCACACGGAACAGGATATTGCTCCATTTCGTCTCAAATGAGTATGCGGGAAAGTGTTTCCAAAGATAGCCGCAATAATAATTTACTTAACTAATCAGTCTATTGTTTAAAACAAAAGGAATGTCGCTAATTCGCCACTAATTCACTTCCGCGTCGACTTCAAGGCATGACAATTCGATATAATCTATTTATAGATACAAATATTCAGTTTTATGAGTAATTTTAACACACATCTACGAGCGGATGTTGCACAATTGAGCGCAAGAGACCAGCAGCCGTCAACCTTTCAGAACTCGAACAAAACTGTTTTTTTACCATGTTTGCTCCTAACATGAAGCATGTGGACTCCTCACTGAGTTTACCTAAGCATGGTTTTTTCTACGAAAACTGCTTATTACTCAGTTTCTCAACCTCTCTTTTTCGAAGAGAGTAGGTATTTAAAGGATACGAGGACTAGGACAGGACTAGTGGTTAGCTAATTACTCTCGCTACGGAGATTTTCGACAAACTAGACGAATTCATGTTGATGTGTATGGAGCATTATTTCTGACATAATTTCCTCACGTTTAACTAATAGAATATTTGACGCGTATAACGATGTTACGCTGCAGAGTAAAAACCACGTCGGAACAATGTGACGTCATAGCGGGTGGTGGTGGGTGCCACGTTTAGTACCCTAATCTCGGCCCCTTTGAAACAGAGATAACTAACACATTTCTCTTTTTATTTTACACCAGTAATCAATTTTAACTATTATTCAACAGAGTAATAACGAGCGGTGTTTTTTGAGATTCTTTTGTTCAATATAAATAACTAGTATTCGAACCCGGCTTCGCTCGGACCAGTTTGGGGTTATGTTCAGCTCGGCGCGTAAATTCAGACGGGCCAAGTTGAAACAACTTTTTTCAAAATTCAAAAGTCTAGGTCAATTAAAATAGAATTAAAATGAACATTTCAGACTGGCATTGACATTTCACAGCCCCTTTCATATATTGACAGCCCCATTCTCGCCCATTAAAATGTCCAAATTCAAGGAAAAAATCTAATTTGCTGTCAAAGAAATGTCAAATAATACCTTCACGTAAATAAAAACATTATTATATTAATAAAAGCCGGGAAAGGTTCAGTAGAAGACTAATTTAATACATTTTGACTAAATGTCTTCGCCGATAAAAAAATCAAACATATTTTCTTTCATATTCGTTTTTATGGCAACTTAATGACCAACACTGCAAAAGGGAATTACAGACCCACAGACATACATACGCCGTTTCGGTTTTATATATGTACTACTCGATACTCGAGTAATTGGAGTCTCTATACACACATTGATAACGAAACAAATTTACCGTCGAAACTTTAGCGAGCGAAATCAATTCGTTTGTTTGAACTTGCAACAACAATGCAAAAGGGAATTACAGACATACATCCCCCGTTTCGGTTTTATATATAAGAAGATTATTTGTTCTAAAATGTTGTTTTAAGGTTTAGGTGATGATCAAGAAAGTGATTTTAATACGCATTGAAATATCTTCGTATCCACTTTTTCTATTGATATGACTCTTTGACACATAACGTAACATATTTGTTTGTATCTAGTGGCATTCTTAATTCAAAATCGGCAAACATCGAGACGTTTCTTTTAGCCTAAGGGGCCGATATGATTCAAAATAATGTACCAATGCCAGTTTTTTTAATCTCGTTCGACATAATTGATTTCGGAAGCCTGTTCATATAGTCATCGAAACTGGTGTGACGTAGGTGTGAGTTTCATAATCAAAACACGTCGTTGATTCATTCTCAGGAGTTTTTTTTTATTTGAATGAGATATATCAACAAAGTAAACGTTCAATTATCTATGTCTAATACATAAAAATCAATATTTGCTTGCTTGTTTGTTCGCACCCTATGCCCTGCCATACCGATCATCGGATCGCAATGAAACTGTGACAAACTTTTTGCTTGCACTTGCACGGAGGTTTTGGCATATTAGGCTTTTAATATAAAAATCAATGTTTTTTCATTGATTGATTGATTGAGTAGGCATTTACTTGGTAGAACTCCATTATAATACGGAAAGAAAAATAACAATGTTTTTTAATTCTACATAAATTATTTTATATATTTGTTGATAGCTATTTCGGCTTACGCCTCCGTCAGAACTAACGAAGGCGTAAGCCGAAATAGCTATCGACAAATATATAAAATAATTTATGTAGAATTAAAATACAATGTATTTTCATATTTTATACACTGACATACCGTTCATTTTGTTTGACAGCTTATTGTTGCAGTTGCGCAAAGGTTATAGGTATATTACAGTTAACTTTCAGAAAGTGGCGCGTGTGTCGTACCATAGACAATCGGCAAAAGATAAACAGCAAACGTCAAACGGCAAGTGTCATCGATACCGATCAATGTTAGTGAAACTAAATCGAAATTATTTATCTAAAATATTGTGCATCCGAAAGCACTTCAGTAAACACAAACACTTTCTTTCTTTGAGCGGCATTGCAACGCTTGCCGGGTACCAACGAGTAAATACATAAAAATAAATGTTTATTCGTACTATATGCGTTCCTATACCATTCATCCGATTGCGATAAAACTTGGGTGACTACGCCCGCGAAGGTTCATAATTAATACAGCCATTTTACAATGAGAAAGAAAATCAATAAATATTGTATTTCAATAAACATAATTAATACACAACCTCTTCATTTCTTTGGGTGGCATTGCAACGCATGCCTTGTACTCGCTAGTTTCAAGCAAACAAAAACAAAACTGTCCGATTTTCAAACTTAAAATAAAATAAATTATCGGACGGCGCAATTTTTACGTTAATAGCAGAAATACTTCGCTAAACTGTTGACCCAATTGATACCAACAGCAATATTAAAAAAACATTATTTCATTTTGCCACTATACTAAAAAGTAAAATAAATTTATCTCAAAATGAAAGAAATAAAGTGATTGTTCATTTTTTAACTCTTATTTTACACGATTTCACAACGAATGCAGTTTTACAACATTTTCCAATTCGTCAATTTGCGATTTGAATTCTGTAAAATAATATTGATAAAATCAGCTGTGCAGTAAACAAAAATATTTTTTTTACTAAAAAAAATGAGATACTTTTTGTGCAATGAATTGAAAAAAATGCTCAAGAAAGTTATTGAATTTTCTCAGGTCCCACCTCAATACAATAATTATCTCAAGTCAATGTCGGTAAATCCACAACAGTGAATCAGAGAGCACACGCAGCGTTCAACATTTTTGTTTTTAATTTAGATTTTTTTTTAATAGTCATGCGCCAAATATTATGTAATATTAGTCATGTGAGATAAACTCGATGATAAATTTAATGAATAAGTCGAGAAAAACTCGACACACCCATTTCCAAGATATCTTTTTTTAATTGAAAATATCTGATCTTGCCGGGATTTGAACCCAGGACCACCGGATCGCTAGGGAAAAGCTCTCGCCACTAGACCAAAGAAACCGAAAGAGAAGTGTTGTTCGTAGAAATGTTTCCAAAAGCGGATTGCATTTTTTAATGTGTAAGTCAGAGTTATCGTTAAATGGATAAAATCACGTTGGATTTGAATCGACTCAATGGTATCCATTAAAAGGGATTTCCATTTATTGCATGAATGTAGACATTTTAAATAAAACAAATACAAACAAATGTCAAAATTTCGAACAAAATTCGTTGCACAGTAAGTATGTAGTTCGTAATTGAAAAATTGTCGTATTCTGAATTAAAAGTAACCGCCAAAAATTATCTCATTACAAACCAGATACCATTGTTATGTTGTTAGTGTGGTGGCAACATTGCTAATTCATATCGGAAAACATGTCACTTTCGCCATTTGCAAATTGATAACACGAAGTCAGTACCCCGGTCTACACATGGCTATTATTTCTGACGTTTCGAAACAAAGGCTTCGTTTTGAAATTAGAACACGAGACAAAAATACCACCGGCGGATGTGTGACGTCACAAAGTATCATTCAAATATTGCGCCACATTACAGCATCGGATAATCTCGGTTATAATTATTCCAAACCATAGACTAACGAATCGAAGACAAAGGCATCGTAAATTTTTACGCTGTGGCGTGGAAAGGAAACTTTTATCCGAGCATTTTCACTTTTACACGCTATTATTTGACAGTACAGAGTGTCTTAGCTAATTTTCAACCACTTCCACCCTTGCGATCGATTTGAAATCTTACAGGCATATGAGGACGAGCTAGCAATGCACTATTTTTCTGTCGCCGAAATAACTCTAGATGAATTTTATCTTCAGCAAAATCATTCAACATTGAAGGTGAATAATTCAATAAAATGTATGTACATAAATTTTTTAGCAATCAACAAATATGTAGTGTATAAAAACTGCACACATGTCACACAATATTTTTTATGAAAATATTTTATTTAGTTTTATAAACATCCTGATTTCCATTACATCCATGTGCCGACATTAATACTTGCCCAACACAAAATATCTTATGTAACAACACACATCCTATGATATTTTTTTCCGAGCACGGTAGTGGCTTTACGTATCTAGAAAACAGAACGCACAATAAATCATATGTGCAAAATTCAAGGAAAAAGTAGATTTTAATGAAAATTTCATGTAAATTCCATTTTTCTTTTATAAATAAAGTGTTAAATGTAACTCAGGAAACGACGTTACGTTAGATAATCTTTCCGTTATGGTTAAAATCCTCGAACGGACACTGTCATCCATCCTTAATAATGTTTGTAATCATTTACTTGGTAGAACTCCATTTTAGCACGGTGAAAAAATAGCACGTATTTTAGTCCTACAGAAATTAAACTATTAATGGTTGATAGCTATTTCGGCTTACCCCATCGTCAGAACTATGTTTCAACATACATTTACTATTGTAGACAGGGTACACAATGTCTATGATGTTTAGATACCGTACAGACTTTTCGGAGTTCGTACTACTTCCGGTTGAAATGCTCCATACGCAGAACACGTTCTTTACATTGTATGCAGACATGATTTTTAAAATGAATTATTAGTCTTTTGTCATCCTACGAATTTGTACTACGATGCAACGCCGATGTTTGCACGACCAATGTCAATAGAGTTGGTAATTCAAAGAATGGTTAATTAAATTGTTTTATGCATTCAAAATGAAAATAGAATATTTGTACACTGTACTTCAGGGTCGCAGCGTGAATGCGTGCGATTAGTGCGGCCGGATTAAGGGGCGGCTGTACACCACATCTGTACGTGTCATATTACATTATCATACCCAGTTGCATCTTGTCATGGCATTAATAAAATTATATATGATATAATCATTTTAATTTGACGATGAACTTAAAATATAGCTTCAATTCATAGGTTTCATCGAATATATTTTATGTACTGTAAACCCTACTACTGCTATATGGCAAATTATCTGTTTCGTAAATATGTAATATTAAACATAAATATGTGCATTCAAAGCATATTCATTTTTCAAAAGGTGTACGTCCCTTTACTTTTGATAAATGAAGTCGTAAATAAATTCTCTATCTCGGGGTTGTAGGAAGGTTGACTGTATTGAATTTAAGTAACACAACATAATTTCTGACAGTTGTTTCAACAACGAAACAACGGAAAATCAATCAATATTAAATAATTTATTTTATGTTGAATCAGATTTTGATGACATTGGTAATCGGCAAGGAACACAATCGAGTCTGCTGCGACTAGATCTTCTTAAAAAAAGTGAAAACAGTATTAGTTTAAACTCACTCACGTCCACGTAGAATATATCAGACTCCGAAGCAATACCATAGAACAATTTTAAGCCCCATCCGTTTCATTACCATCAGCAAACTGATTTTCATTTGGAAGAAAGAACAATAATTCAAATCTACGATTACTCCGGGAAAGGGTCTTTATAGTCTTTAAAAAAAACGGGATTCTCAATTGTAATTTTTGCTTATGGCTCTATTTAAGCGAAGGTGTAATATTTCTTGTATAGGTATATATTTCTAAGGGTACAAAAATATTTTTGTCCGCGCATAGGCGGCCATATCCCTTGTGCCGGTCCTGTATATTTTAATGCGCACACACACACTTTCTGTTATTTGTGAAATAAATAATATCACTCTTTCAAATAACAGTCGTTGAACTGACATCTGTTCAAATTTGCGAATTCTTTCTTTCAGTTTAAATATACAAAAAAATAATTACATTTTCACCAATATACAGGTCATATTCAATTGAATTCGCAACAATCAAATTGACTGTATGCAGCTAATATATCAATATGTAAACAGTTTGAATCATATCAACGTATGTAATGTCTATGGTAGCTTAATCGACATAATGTATATGTCTTTATTCCAAAAATGAAAAAAGATAAGTAGGTACTTGTGTCAAAAAGTGGTAACACCTGAATCGGAACCATTTTTGACAAGTGCTCTATGATTTCGCATCATTTTTATTTTTGACGTGACAACGTCTTAAAATCGAAAAACGAAAAAACGTGCGAGCGAGAGCGCGGATAAGCGATAGAGAGGCACGATTGTTCGGATTGTGCCGCATCTATCTCTCTTCCACTCGATTGGTCGATGCGTCTGAGTAGAAAAGAGACAGCGGCAGCACACAACTTCCTGTTTATAAAGTGAAGTGAAATGTTAATGTGGTTTCATTGTTTATATTACAACAACAATTGCGGCAATAAAGGTAATTAATCCTTGAATTAATGAGTTCGAATAAAATATATCAATAAAAATTGTAGATTTCACTCCTTCTTCGTATCCATACAAAATAATGATTCCATTTTATTCATAAAAGTATGCAATCATTTCATCAATGTTTTCTTATGAC
The DNA here is from genome assembly GCA_028554975.1 of Himalopsyche kuldschensis. Lineage (NCBI taxonomy): Eukaryota > Metazoa > Arthropoda > Insecta > Trichoptera > Rhyacophilidae > Himalopsyche > Himalopsyche kuldschensis. Next base: position 16,878,511 of record JAHFWI010000010.1, on the reverse strand, counting down.
GTTGTCACGTTAAACTATCGTCCGTAAACCGACTTTTTATTGCACTCTATTGAGCCTATAATGAACAAGAAGTTGAGCGAATTACTTACAGCCTTTCCTCGTTGAATATCTAATGCTGATGTACTCGATAAGTATGCCATCTATCTATTTTGGAGCAGACTTATTCCATTTATATTGTATTCAGTTGATATTTTCAACTGAATATAAGAAAGGTAATAATTAGAAGTCAAAATTAAAAAAATGCTAGCTTAATTTAAATTTGTAGTTTTTTATGAGATGTCAAAAGTGTGACAATGATTAATAAGCGTAGCTAAATTGTACCTCTTCAATTTTTTCCGTTGTAAAATTTTAATTTACAAAAAAAACAACAAAAAAACGTTCCAAAGTGAACTTCTTTTGTCAAGTCATGTGGCATTCGATAAAGAAAATAAATATTCGAGTACCTATACCAAAGAAGGAAAAATTTAAACACGGAGAAAAGGTGTTGACGAGATAATTATTAAGACTGGCAACAAATTAAATGGAACAACAATGACACGTATTGTGTTCAGTAGTAGGTTTGCAGGACACACGGAAACAGAAAAAAAAATAACCAACCATCATAATGGAGATAAACAGGTAAAGAAAGTGTGAAAAGGCACCATTATGCATTCATTCATGCCGTGACTAGAAAATTTAATGATGTGGTCATTTTCCCGTATCCGGTTTAAATATCCGCCATTATTTTACAATGGGAATAGTTTATTCGATTTAATTTTACTGGCAGCACCAGTATTTTATGATTGTTCTTTTTTCAAAAAATCAGCGGTTATTAAAATAAATTTATAAGCAGCGACAATCGATATATTTGATAATCAAAGAATTTCTTTATTATTACGAACTTGCTAACTAGGAAGGGACAATCATTACTATCGTATAATTTTGTCAAAATAACATTTTTCACTCACAATGATCCTACAAATACATATACTTATGATCGAGCATGTCAAAAAAAATGCTTTAATACAACTATTTTTATTTCAATTCGTTTTAGTTTCAATTCAATTACTCTTCTCGGAATGAGCACAGGTAGAATAACTGAGAAATATACTACAATAGCTAATCGCTCTTTCTAGGCTAAGTTCGAATATAGGTTAGATGAGGTGATCACAGACATATTAATCCATAAATCGAAATGAAAGTTTCCATTCCGTTATTTGAAACAGCCAACCAGGACGAAAGCGTTGACCACTCAGCTACAGTACCGAAAAATAAAATGTTAATTTTTATTAGGTGAAATAATATCATGAATTGATTGGTATCACCCAACTATTATCATGCATGTTATAGATTTTAAGGACATTGTGGCAAAATTGATTCGTTTGAATGTTTGTACTTTTCCATGAGTTCATTTGTCGCTAACGACCCGGGTTTCATCTTTCGGCATATTCATGCATTTCAATTGTCAATTCAAGCTTATTCTTTCAATTGAAATGCATGAAGATGTGGAAAGGGGAAACCCGGGTCGTTAGCGACAAAACTCAAGGAAAAGTACAAAAATCAAACGATTCAAATTTGTTATTGAAATTCCATCGAGCACCTTCAGTTGAAATCCTCAATCATTGAGACACTATATTATATCCTAAAAACGCACAATGAGTACATTATTATCATTTAATTAAACAAAAATTAATAAAAATTAAATACACATTTTTGTGTGTTTTGAATTTAGAATGTCAGAATTCTGAGACTGCGATGCCATTTACGCCTATACTATTTTTATTTTCCGATCATCCCAATTCAAAAGCCGCGCGCTTTTTGCTTCTATCCATCCGCAGATGCCAAAATCAACGTAATTATTAAGATAAAAGAACAATTAAATAAGTTTGACAAAAAAACGTTACGTGCTCGAAGCAAACTCTCGATCGGGTTTTTTGAGGTGATTACTTCAATTGGATTCGATGAAAACTGTTTCTAAAACAGTGGTTCCCGTATCAATTTAAAGAGCATAAAACAAAATCATTTTTCAAATTGCTGTCCAAACTAGCTCCTGATACGAAGTCTTACTGTAGTATTTGTACGCTTCTAATATAAACCATATGACTGAATTTAATGGTATAAGGTAAATGTACCAATCGTTGACCGTGTACCAGTAGTTGACCTTTTGAGAATAAAATGGCCCAAAATAAGAAATGTAGATGCGGGATTGCTCTAAAATGTAAAGTTAAGACAATTTAAGGCATCTGTGGTCGGAATGAGCCACTAACACATCACCATATAGCCAATGGAGTGCCAGGGTGGCCATTTAAAAACAACACCTAGTGAGGAAAGTGTATAATTTCAAATTTCTTAAGTTATCAATCTAGAAACGGTGTGTACCTTGTTCCTGAACCACCCATTGCTACTTTATTCAACCAAGAATGGTGGGACAGAAAGCCCTGAGGCAACTCTGACAGAAAATTCACTATAAAGCCCCCTGTTTAGACATGGTCAACTACTAGATTTTTCAATTTGTGAGATGGTCAACTACTGAAACAAAAAACATGACTTCAAATAATTTAACACAACTTTTTTTCAACAGGCCGTTTCGTAATTTTTGTTACATAATATTAATTAAAACATATGATCCAATATGAGTATACTTGCTTTGCCTTCATTCGGTACAATGCTAAACCTTAATCGTTATTTTTGTTGAAATTTTCTCAGCTACTGGTACATTTACCTTATCAACAGATTTTTTACCAGAACTGTTTTTCACTCAGTCACTCAACCTCACTTTAGTTCGATGAGAGTAGGGATATAAATTATAAGGCTTGGAAGTTGCGATCGTAATAATCCTTACTCACGCGATGAAGGTGTAAGAATCTAATCTTATATATAAAACCGAAACGGCGTATGTATGTATTTATGTCTGTAATTCCCTTTTGCATTGTTGTTGCAAGTTGCCATTAAAACGAATATGAAAGAAAATACGTTTGAATTTTTATCGGCGAAGACATTTAGTCAAAATGTAATAAATTAGTCTTCTACAGAACTTTTCCCGGCTTTTATTAATATAATAATGTTTATTATTTACGTGAAGGTATTATTTGACATTTCTTTGACAGTAAATTAGTATTTTTTCTTGAATTTGGACATTTTAATGGGCGAGAATGGGGCTGTCATCAAATTAAATAAAGTTTGTGATTTTATTTTAACTCTATTTTGGATGTTAGATTTTGTGATATAATTATGTCGAATGATATAACATTAAATAATTATTGGTCGCTTAGTCCGAGCGACGCCGGGTAGCAATACTAGTGTCTTATAAGATAAACTGACCGTGCCAGTAATGCAGCAGGATTTACATAGGCGTAGTCATTCTGTAAAGATAGTCAGATAAGCTATTGAAATGAATAAAATAAAAGTGAAATATTCGATCAAACAAAAATATGTACAACTATTTTTAATGTCAGTTCACAACTGTATACTGCACTTATGTTACGGAGATTTTTTAGATGGCTTTTCGCAGGTTAAACAAGCATCGTAAATGAAAGTACGACTCTAATTGACACAATCTTTAAAGTATACAAGAACCACTCGTATGCCTGTATACGAGTGAACCACTCCTTGTCGATATGCCTGAACAGCTGAAAACATTTATTGTTTTTTCCGAATGATATTCGTTCTGCTTACTATATAACTCCAACCATTCAATTCTCAGAATTGTCGATAGCGGTTTTTACGGACGATAGTTTAACGTGAGAAAAAAAATTGATGAACATTGCATACTTTTATGAATAAAAATGGAATCATTTTTATTGAATTATCATTTATTGTTTTTTCTACGGTTTTTATTGATATATTTTAATTCATTAATTCAAGTGTGTATTTATTGCCGCAATTGTTGTTTTGAACATAACATACTTCACTTTATAAACAGTTCAGATTAGGTACTGTAGGATATATAACTCTACAGACCATTCAATTCACAGAATGATCGTAGAATGGCGAAACAAATAATAGTAAAAAAAGTAAGAGTCGACTCGTATTTAATGTTTAAAAAGTGCTCATTTTATTTCATTGATCAGCAATAATCTTTCTCACCACACAGGAAATACGATATAATAAACGTGTAGCCCATACAATCTATACTTTACGATGTGAAATTCAATGAAATGCATTCGCAAGTGTCAGTTTTAATTACTTTCATTTTCCTATGCAACATTTTCACATACGTATTTAGCATCTCAACAGAGTATATAATCATTACAGCATGCTATAAAAATGATAATATATACAATGCGCAAAAAGGGGTCAATGAACGAAAAATATTGAGATTGGCTGGTATTCAAAGTCAGTCAGATGGCTGCACGTTTTGGGAAGTAACCAAAAAATACAAAACTACTCTTGAGATGTGTCATAGAATACCTATGGTGGGTATTATTTTGCAAACTACAATAAAGTAATTCTTTGGTTCTCATCATCTAGCCGCAAAAAACACAACGTGAAAAAAAGTATTTCTCAATAAATATAGATGGTTTCATTCTTGCTCGTGGAGCTCTTGAAAGATTCTTTAGATTGTTTAGAAAACAGTCCACAGCTTTAAAAAGCGTCAATTTATTGGAAGAATAAATTGTAATCGATTAATATATGTAGAAAAACATTTTTTTAACGGATAAAAGCTCTATAACTGCATAAATACTTTCAATTTGCAAATCAGCGAAGCACAACCTGCGACCTTCGGGCGGCATGCGGGCCGAAAATGTAAATTTCATGCGTCCCAATATGACAAATAATCACCTGTTTTCTTCATAACCTTTCACGGACGATGGAAGAACAATATAAAGTAATAAAATTTTCAATAACGATAATTTATTCACTTTCACCCATGCGGCCCTTGAGCAATCTCAAATTTGATACGTTGGCCTTTCTGCCAGAAAGGTTGTGCATCACTGGCTTCAAGCATACATATCTACACTTAACATGCGCTCAGCTTTTTTGATTCTTAGCAATATTATCCACACGCTAATTATCTTTTTCTACCATTAAAAAGAAAAAAGTGTTTAGTATGAGTTTTGTGTTTGGTAGAGCGATATAAACTCAAGTTGAATTATTTAAATGTCATCAAAGCTTATACAAATCAACGTGTAATGCTTTTGTTAAATATTAGGTATGAAAATATTCAATAGTATTATAACTAAATTATATTAGTGACATTTGTTCTAATCCAGCCCAAGATCCGATACCTACATAAAAAAAACAACAAGATACCTACATTGATAAAAAAAATGTGTGTCAATCTTAAAAAATAAACCATTCTCTAACTAGTATTTTCCACAAATATCAAATCTTAGTATTGCAAGATTGTTATGAAAATTCATTAAATCAATATTTCCTTGTTGAACAGGAAAATATTCGATTTTTTCGTTGGCACACCTGAATCATATTTTTTAAAATTTGCAAACCCGTTATGTCATGCCGTCATATGGAATATTTATTTATAATAATAGTAATAAATTATTTTATAATACGATACGTAGATATTATTTGGCTAGATGATTGAAACTTGTTTTTCCATTTAGGGTTTTTTATTATATCATCGTTATGCTTGCCACCCAGGCGTTAAATAATTAAGATGATTTTCCATAATATGCCAACACTGCGTGGATGTTCTTAATTTGAAATGTTTTGTAAAGTCGGCTTCTATTCAAACCAAGAAAATAAAATCGAAGAAATTGACTCATAGCAGCACAGATTGAGGGCTAAATTAATTCAAACTAGCATAATATAAAATGCCATCGAGTGTGTTAGTTAGGATCAATAACGTATTCTTAATGTCGTACATATTTTCCTCAAACGTGCAAAGCTTTTTGCAAGCCAAGCTACGTACTATGTGTGTTTTTGTAACGTATTGAAGGTTATTTTCAATATTCACGCTGCTTAGATTTGATATGGAAAAATACCTTCACCTGAAAAAATACAATTAGGGTAGGTTGGAAATATCGTGCGAAGGAATTTTTTTGAAAATTGAATGATATAACCTCGAATGCATTTAATTTGAAACAAAAAATATAATGCGCTTTCGACATTAAATTTTGAAAGATTAGAACCGGTTTCAAACAGAAATAATGTGAATTCAGTCACTAATCTAAATAAATATTCTTTCGAATAAGTACAACAAATGTTTCATTATTTTTTAATATAAAGAAGTTCCACCAAGTTTTAACAGTGAACACCTTAAAATTAATCAATTTAATTCAATTGATAAAAATACAAAATACAATATTACTTTTTCTTTTATATAATTTAGATTTTTGACTGAAGGAATTTTAGTATTATATTTGAATCGTTTGAATTTAGTACTTTTCATGAGTTGTATCGCTAACGACTCGGGTTTCGTCTTTTGGCATCTTCAGGCATTTCAAGTGCACGAATTTACTTGAACCGACAGTTCATGTCATGGACAGGACAAAAATAATGGAAAAGTACTAAATTAAAACTATTCAAATTTGATGTATATTATTAAACTTCGAAAATTAAAAATGTAGCAATGAAAAATGCAGAACTTTGTAAAAAAAAACAGACATTAGAAAAGTGTTTGCGTCACTGATATAATTCATGAGAGATTCAAATAGTTAATAATCAACGTAATATAATGTTAATTTATGCCAACAGTGTATAATATATTTACAGTTGGATGACCACATAATAATCAACTAATGTTTTTATAATATGTATGCATATTATTCAAGACAGATAAAGAGCTTTATTGTGTACACCGTTTAGAAACAAAGCTTCGCCTACGACACAAATTCTAAAAGACGCGGTCATAATTTTGAATCGTAATAATATTCCATTCATTCTTACTGATGTGTAAAATTCTTGACTTGATTTTTATTTAAATTAAAAAAGATTAGCATTGATACATCAGTAAATCCGCATGCTGAAGACGCCGGATGTTGCATTTATAGGGTTAATAGAACTAAGTGAGATTTCATGTTTATAATAAACTGCTATCTATGCAGCCGGCCAGATTTGCATGAATATCCAATCAAGTTTAACATATTCCAGTATTGATGAATCAGCCTTCTAAGGTCATATAGGAATAATTTATTTAAGTATTTTACTAATTATTTTTTACGCGGCAGATCTATTTTATTATGGAGCGCCAATATCTATTTTGTCCAATGCATAATCTAGGCAGAAAAATTACCGTCGAATTCACGCACTCGGCAGATATTTTTGCCGTTTTCATGTAATTGAGTATTTCGTATATTCGGTGTAACATATATAAACTATACAAAGAGAAGTGAGAGAATTCATAGAAAAATTTAAGATTGGTTCTCTAAATTTGAAAATAGAACATCACGGTTATAATGAAGACCCAATAAGTCAATTACACGAAACATGATTTATAATATTAATAATATTAAGTTATTGAGAAAAAATAATACTATCCATGATTATTTTATTATATACGGAGACTTTTATGGGGGACAGGACATAAATCACTTTCATCGCTATAAATGTCTGTCCCTGTGGCCCCACGGCACTGAGACAACCCGAGTTCAGTGAAAAGTGAGAACTGACCTGCATTACGCACGCGCGGTCGATTGTGGCTGTGACATGAGAACGTTGGTTCATTGACATTCATTTTTTTGTTTCAGGGAAACATGTTCTTTTTAGCAGACCGTGTATTTTTAAGCCGTATAAAATAACATTGAATGTATTTATAATAAAGCTTTTTTTATTTCAGTAATTTATAAGAAATATCGACATTTATTGCGTGCCCAACGATTGGTAGTTTTTTTTCTTACCAAGTAAATGCTAAAGCAGTGTATACCGTTTTATCTATTTTTTTAATACCGGTAGTGGTACTTGCAACATGGATTGGTGTAATCGCCCTGTATTGCAATCCCTATCCGTGCCCCTGCCTATTTACAAATCAGCATCGCAAGGCACTGAGCCTAGTCCCACGCTACTGTTAAGCGGGTTACGTTACAGTTATGACAGCGGGGCCTGCAAAGTGGATCGAGTCGACAGCGACAGGTGGGATACGAACCTAACGAGCAGTTATAATCACACTGGACTAATACCCAGCCGAGCATATTTCATCTGGCACAATGTGTATTATAAACGTGGACTTTGCTTCGACGAATGATCTTTTCTGACCATATCCGCCCCCAATGCGTGAGCGGGAAAACAGGATTACTATGGAGCACCTCAACAATATTTATAGATACCAATAACAAAATTTTGAATTTTAAAAATCTATGACATGGTTCTCAAACTTTTTTGCTGGGTTCCCCTTTCCTCAATTTCTCAGCATATAATTCAACCCATTCCAAAATAGTCTTATTCTTACTCAAATGTGCATTACAAATAATACAAATATATAATTGAGTATTTCGACTGAAGGTGCTTGCTGGAATTTGATTCGTTTGAATTTTGTACTTAACGATATTTTTTGCAAGTGCACGAATGAACTTGAACTGAAATTCAAAACTTAAAATGACAAAAGAGGCTGAAAGGTGAAAACCGGGTTGTTTCAAAATTCATACAATCCAGTTTGATATATAGAAGACAATTAAAAATCTTCAAAAGTCCGAAAAATTGGCGAAAGATGGCGTCAATCGTACAGTGCATATAAAATTTAATACTTTGGGATTTTAACCTCATTACGATAGATTACAGTCAATTCGGGTAACTTTGGACGTCAATATAACATTGGACAAAACTTGAGCAAGTACCGTTTATTTTTTTTTCTAAATATTTTCTATATATTCCAATTCAATCAATAGACGTTGTTATACGAATATTTTCTCGTTTTTCAGTCGTCCATCTTTTTCGACGAGGGCAATGGCGCGATTATAAAGGGATGGAAGCTAATCGCACCGATTGCGTTCTGGACCTGTTCGCAAGGATTAAAACCCGCGGACACCGCAACCGAATAATACGAACGCCCAAAAACATTGCCCACTCTGCTAATGTACCGATTTCTGTCGAGATGTTTCGGTACATTTTAAACTTCATTTGACTTTCATTTTGTTCCTGCAGATATTTCTCGAGCATAGTTACATAGAACGAGGATATTCAAATAATGTCGAGTTGCGGATTCGAGCCCTAGGCTACTAGGCCAAGGCGATCAGCATCATGTCTGACGTTCCCTTAATAGGCTTAGAAAAATCACGACTCTACCGCGTTTACTAGTTCGAGAATACATAATACAAATTTATTACACATTTTTAAAAACCTACGGTAACAATGAATACTAATTCGACATAATATAATAATCAACAAACAATACTGAAAATTACAAACAAGATAATAGTAACAGAACAATTCTCATTGTTTTGCTATTTTCACTGACATGTAATCTTTTCGAGATGTTCCTAAACTAAACTGGAAATGAATGTATGTCAAACAAATTACACCTGAGAAGCAAACAGCGTTTGCCAAATGGGGTTACGCGAGGGAATGTTAGAGGTTCCACAAAACAGTTGAGTATAAATGTATCCACATATTTTCTACTGATCAAGACCGGTTACGCTCGTCGCAAACAGTATCAACTGATGAACCAAAAATATACACAGGTTTTTTTAAATATCAAATCGAGTTACATTAATGTACCGATTAGATTAATGTAGCATGTGAAATCAAAAAATCGTACATGCAAAAATGACCAGAATTTACAGATAACAATACAAATTATACATACCTAAATATTATCAAATTGTCGGTAATTAAAATTTTGACGATTTGTTTCAAGTAAATGGGCACTAATCAGTAATCATCAATGATTACAAACATTAAGAATTTATGAAGACAGAAAAATGATTTAAAAATTACCAAATGCGATTCACTTGATGAAGTCGCAATTATTTTTAAAATCGTGTAGTTAAGTGAACACAAAAAAATTGTTATATTTATTTTTAAATATATCTTTTCAGCGACAATTATTGACAGTTAGCACCTTAAATGTGAAACACGATTATTTCAAGAGTTGATAAGGCATGATTTTGACAAATCAAAAAATGCTTGTAAGCTAAATTTAACATACTGTTTGGAGAGAACATTAACAGCTTTTTTATGATTTTATGAATACACAGTGCACGTCGCAACCGACGTGATGTTTGCAGTCTCATTTTTTAAAAATTTAGGTGTCCGGTTGTAATAACGTGATATATTAAGTTCTTGCTGGAATAAACACTGTAAAATATGAATTCATGCTATATTCTGAAACTAAATATAATTCGACTTAACAAGAATTTAAGACATAAAAATGCAATAATGATTATTGAGAACGATTACGCTAATTGGCTAAACCTTATAAAATTTACAATGCATACTCATGTTGTATTCAACTTTTTAATAAGATATTTGTTTTTAAATGATACATATGATGAAATTTTAATTCTTGGGAAAAATTCGTTGATGTGTGCAGCGATTAAGTTTAATTAAGAGTACAAGATTGTTTTTTCATTTCAGAGACACATACATACGAAATGCCGAATCAACTATTTTTTCAAAATAAGAATTGAAATCTAACAAAATTTTCAGTTTGTCTCATTTGAAAAAAATGTTAATTTCGAAATAAAGATCAGTCTTGTGACATACGATATTTATAAAGGGTTCCGTGCCCAGATATATTTGAGAAACACTGCTTTTGAAACAAACAAAAAGGCATCACAGTTGAGCCAACGTACGGCTACATTGATTACATAGATGAACACGTTGAATTCCCGACGAATGTGTTTTATTATAATAACAGTATAAAATACTATGAAGAATTGCACGGGTACACTAAAGATATTATGTTGTATGGAAATTAAAGCGTGGCTTACATTATTCTACGGTGACTAAATCAAGTAACTCGCTTTAGCAAGGACACGACATACGAAGAGTAGATTTGATGCACGTTAATCTTTCAATTTTCAAATACAATACGATTTTTTTCCTTCGGCAAAGTATCAAGAATAATTTCATAGACATTCGCCATTCTGTCTATGGTCACATTAAAGATTTGATAGCTTTGTCATTGTGCTATCAGTTGTTGTATTTTGGCGGTATTTTGGAATATTATCACGATTCAGAAATTATCAAAATAAGTCCCATCTAGATTATATCGATTCAAAATATATACATTTAATTGTTTTACCATTTCAGCTCCCAACATGGGGTATATGGACTCCTCACGGAGTTAATCTCAACATGTTTTTTTTCTGTGAGTACTGCTTGTTACTCAGTTGCTCAACCTCTATTTTTTCAAAGAGGGAATGGATTAAAAAGATACGAGAATTAGTGGTTAATTAATCCCACCGCTTTTTTTATGTATCGGAGGGTGGGATGGTATTTTTTGACAAAAACAAAAGCCATACCGTCGAGCATGATAGAATAATCTGTTCGTACAGACAATCGAACCCGAGAGGTCCGCCACGGAGTCTAGCGACGTTGACCACTGCACCACGGAACCGGCCTAAAAATTTGCTATGATAAAATATATATATTTTCTGGCTTGTAACAGATTGTTCAGAAGACTTCCTTTTCGACTGTCAGATCGGCGGGTTCTGATCCAAAAACTTTCATAAACTTTTCTATGTATTCCTTTGTTCATAAATCACGGATTTACGCGACATTGAAATTATCACAATAATCAGTTGTGATTTTCTCAACATATAAATAACTCAATATAATAATAATGTTCAACTTGGAATAATTTACTTGGCATCTGTAGTTAGCAGCTTCTGCAAACACTACAATTAGCATTATATACGTAATTTGCTATTGTAATATAATCGCACTTATTTGATTATCACTTAAGTCCAACCTTGGCATTATTGTGCATCCAATGGGAGGCAGAAGACAAGAATAATGGACTAAGTCACTGAACCTGTCATCATAAACTCTAATGTCTTAAGAATTAACAATCTACATCTTATCTTCGCACAAATTAAGCTACAATTGGCATTACTTAGGTTACTACATAAAAACAACTGTAAGGTAAAATGACTCACACTACATATGTAGGTAAAACAAAATGACACGCACATTTGTGACGTTAAAAAACAAACGTGGCCATGTATATCACAAACGAAAGTGAATAACTAATTTTTTTCATTATCTTGATTATTTAACAAGTGAGTAAATTAATATTATATTGTTCTTTTTTAATTAATAATGGTTTCCGTGAAACAATTCTGTTATCAATCGAAATTTCTTGATGAACAATAAACATAATTGACCAAGTTTTGCGTAAAAACTCGATGGAGATGACTTAGTATGAAAAATATCACATATTTTGTTTATTAACGATTCAACCATGTTTGAAATAAATACTATGATATAAAACAACATGAACAGTCCAACCATTTATCTCAAAAAAGTCGGTAACTGGAGATGACCACGTTTGTTTTGTAACTTCACATATAAAAAGTGGCGGTTGTGGATAAGATATCTGCGGGTGCTGCTTTCTTTCCTTGTGTAATTGAACATGCCTTGAACCTTATGATTACTGCGGCCATATATCGTTTTTTGACAATCCATTTAATAAAATTATCTATTTCATTCATAATTATTTTTAATTGAAATATCATGTATATAAAAAACCTATTTACCAACACTCTATTGCTGTGTGGTTGATGTGAGAATAAAAATCATAGATAATAAATATACTGTGAGTGTTATGTTTAAAAGAGTATTACGTATTTTAATGTGTCATTGGTGTACTATTCAAACCGTTGTATATTCTAGTGTATAAATAATGAAATCATATGTTCTTGACGTTTATTTTCTTTTTCAAAACAACATGGGTAATTATTATCTCAGAAGTTGTGTCTAAATTAAATAAATAATGTAATTTTATTGCTAATAAAGTTTCCCTTGGCAGACTCATTTTAAGATTTAAAATATGATAAATACATAACATTGGCGCATATGAAGTGCAAACAATTAGATGTATTTTTAAACATTTATAGAAATAGATTTAACTTAATCATCGTGACGTTTATATTGAAACAATATAATTCGTATATTCGACAGGTAACTTTGTGAAATTAAGCTGTGATAAAATATTACAGTTGATTATATACTCCCAGTAGCGGATTAAGCACTTGGGAGGCCCTAGACGCAATATAATTTTGAAGGAACCTTTTTTCGGATGATAAAAAAAGTATCGCAAAATGTATTCGAAATAAGATATGTCACAAATATTTTCGCATTGATGATAATTTCATTTTTGGTCGTTTATAAAAATTTTAACTTTCTTTTTTATCGTATGTGATCGAGAGTGTCGCTTGAAAAATGTAAGGTATTTCCCGCAGTTCACTAGAAACAATCCAGAATAAGTACCGAGCACACCCATACTTTATACGTTGAAAAATCATTTTTCGGTTTGACATCAAAATATATTCTCCACCAAATACATTCCATTTTCAAAACATATTATGTCGGCTTTACGTGAGTTATTTTTGAGGCCCCCAAGACTTGGAGGCCCCAAACGCGTGCTTCTTGCGCTTGTGGGGTAATCCACCACTGTGTTACTCCGCTGATCCATTCGCTGTCAATAACTGGAATAACAAAGGTCATCAAACATTTATATTTCTACCAATACATTATAGCTGCTTAAATTTTAATAATCTCTGATCGTCCCCGGAGATAACCAGATTTGATATATGCCTGCTCGTGTTTTCATCCTAATGAATAGATGACAATTCGTTCGACTCCATTTGGATGAAACCCGAGTTTATTAAAAAATAAAGTAAATGTACATAATGTTCTTTCCTTGAATCTGCCAACATAGGTGCTAATTCAAATGCAAACGATTTTGCTTTAAAAAAGTCTTATAAAAAACGAATATTATTATCCAAGTTCATATTGAAATGCTGTAGGTGTTGTGAACTCGATATATATTATATGATATATAATATGTGGGTGGTAAAGAGGTGGCGTAAATTTTTTTATCAAAAAATGTTGCCAGGCTTTTTGCAAAATTGTCACAATCTTCAGGTTTCATTTAATTGAATCATTTTCTGCACGTTTTTCGCCTTGAAAAAATAAAATAAACATAATATGAACATCTGAATGTGAGACAGTCGGTGAGTAGAGACCGTGAATTTAAATTTGGAATGAGTCACTTTTCATCTGATCGAGAATTTTAAATGTACCGAAAATGGTATACTAAATATGAATATCGAAACAAATTCAAACATCATATCGATGATGACATCTCACCTGCAATCAAGGTTTATTATGAGACAGGAATATTGAATAGTCAATGCAATAATTTTAAAGAAAAAACAAGGTTTAATGTGGATTAAAATCTTACAAAATTAAACAGTTTGTACTTTAAAAACTCCGTTATAATGTTTGGAACTTACCAGTAGAGACTCCAATTCAAAAATCGAATACTTGATACTCATTAGAGACTCCAATTACTCGACATCTCAACTACTCGAGTATCGAGTAGAAAAATTTTCAAAATACTCGATACTCGAGTAATTTGAAAAATATCAGATGTACCAATATATTTATTTTTAATTCCAATTTTATTTTTATAAATGACCAATAATTAAAGAAACCTAGCACAATTTAATTGATTGTTAAGTTTTAAGCCATTTATGCAACATATATTTCAACAATAATAGAGAATTAAACGACTAAAATTTTAAATTGGTTTGATTTTTTATAAATTTAAATAATTCTGAACTTTATAAGCTTATTTATTTGTTTATCATATATTGATAGACATAAATTTTAACAAATAATATATAGTTTGGTGCTATCTGAAACTACTCGAGTATTTCAAAATTTTACTACTCGATACTCGAGTAGTTGAGATGTCAAGTAATTGGAGTCCCTACTCGTTACTCATCCATTTTTCAAGTACTCGATACTTGAAAAATGCCTAGCCTAACCTAACCTAACGACCCAGGATTCGCCTTTCGGCATCTTCGTGCATTTCAAGTGCACGAATAAACTTGAAATGACTCTAAATTATGCTGTTATTATGCATATCGTTGTCATCTCGCCATGAGTTTCTTTGGCCATTTCAAATAATATTCAACGATATCAGGTTGGAATGTTTCGTAAAAATGAGAAACAAACGGCAAAAATTGCAATCACTATCGCACCTTTTCGTACATACAATTATTCCCCCCTTACAAGATACTGGCGCCCATATGTATAATCAACGTAATGTATGATTAAATCAGTGATGCACAACCTGCGGCATGTCATTACATTGCATGCGGCCCAATTTGACACATATTAATCACCTTTTTTCTTCATAACTTTTTACGGACGATAGAAGAACAATAAAAGTAATAAAATTTTCAATTTTCTCGTCACTAAAAATATCGATAATTTAATCACGTATACCCGTGCCGCCCTCGAACTATCTGATAATTGATAGTCTGGCCCTTTGCCCAAACTGACTGTGCATCACTGGATTAAATAGTATACCAGTATGACTGTTGACACAGTTTCAAAAAACTGTATTTTTTTAATGTTATTATCTATTTGTAAATAAACGTTTTCAAATCAATATGTTTGTTTCACTGTCAGTTTTTGTACCGGTTAATACTAATAACTGTTTAAAATTTGAATAAATCATGTGAGAAGACATTTGATCGGAACGGTGAATCGTTTGTTCGACAGATGGGAACAGTTAAACACGGCAGTAATTCATCGTTCAAAATAAATTTCCGTTATATTTCATGTGATATTTAATACATTAACGAATGATATCTGACCATTTATAGCGATTCATTTAAATCTTTACAAAAAAACGTATTGTGTTGAATGATGGAAGCAATCACTGATCCACAAGGACCCATCAACACTAACAAGAATATATATCTATTGAGTTTGATAGATTTAAGATTCGGAAAGATTTATTGTGATTCGGTAATTAAATACACGACAGTTCTAAAAAAGTTCTGTAAGTAATGACAGGAAAAGTTTAGTATAAAAGCGATTTCATATTGAGTTAACCAGTAGGCCCGTGAGCAACATTGTCAACTTTTTAGTTAACATTGGTTTACGAAAGTTTAGTCCAATCAATGATTCACTGGAATAAATTTAAATATCCTAGAATTATGTTACGATGAATAAGAAAAATAGATTTATGTTGGAGATGTCTAATGAAAGTTTCCAGGGATGTCAAAAATAATATCGGAATATAATTTTAAATGGAAATTTGGCGCGTAAATAATTGACAAAACGAGGGTTATAAAAACATAGGTAAAATTTTAGTTACAAACTCAATATTCAACAAAAATAATTCTTAACATGAGGAAACCCGCTGATTAAAATAAAAAGGAAAATTTTTCAACTGGAACCAGGAGCTGGTGTTTCTTTAGTGTTTTCCCCACACAAAGCCTTCAGCTGCCATTATCTTTAGAAATTCAAAACTTAGCTAGCTTACATGCGGGAAAGGGAAACAAAGACTTAGTATGTTCCCAACCTTGCAAGAATCATAGCTAAGAAACTAGGACCCGCTTCGTGAAAAAAAAAGACTGGAACTAATCGTTAAATTAGCTCGAGGTAAGATATGGGTGACAAACAATAAATGCGTGTTTGTGATAAGATTTAAGACATTTTTTTGTATTCATAAAACAGGCGGCACTGAAGTGGTTAAATATGAAACGAATATAGGACAAACTTTGCTGGAACCGAACAGGCTTGTACCAGATTTATTTCCCTGGTTCCTAATCCAGTATTTAAATGAATTTTACATCGGCTCTCAGCTTTTCTGAACGTCTTAATTAAATAATTACTTCTTCTTAACGGTTTTATTCCGGCTTATTATTTAATCGCATTACGAGAGACCTAGATATATTTTTAAAAAAAACGTGTAAGTTACATACCTATACAGGAAACGTGTATTCTAACTGGTTTTAAACGTATACATACACTATACAGTAATGGAATCTCCACTTTTTTTCTTTCCAATATAACAACATTGTAAATGTGGCAATCTACTGTCTTCGTATTTTTCGAGCAGATTACTTACGGGATAAATCTTTTTCAATATAATACCTACGTCACATGGAATGAAAACAAAACCATAGCAAACTTATCTTGTTTAAATTTGAATCGTTTGAATTGTATACTTTTGTGCACGAATAAACTTGAGTTGCCTGAAGATGCTGAAACCTGACTCGAAAGCGACAAAACTCATGAAAAGGTACAAAATTCTAACGATCCAAATTTGATATTGAAATTCTATCAAGCACCTTCAATCGAAATTCTCAATTGCCTAGTTTTCTTTTTAACCATTTTCATTCCCAACGTGGAGCATATGGACTTCTCACGGAGTTTATCTCATTATATGTTTTTCTACCAGAACTTTTTATTACTCAGATCCTCAACCTCTCCTTTTCGAAGAGAATATAGATTTTTAGCAACGCAAACATGCATGCTTCGATATATCGACTGAAACCATCTGGCGTACAGGGACTCGAACGCGGGAGGTCCGTCACGACGTTGGCCACTGCACCACGGATCCGGAGACTAATTAATTCATTTATTGACATAAATTTAATTCAACCAACATTATGCTTGTGTTTCATACAATGTATTCGTTGAAATAAATAACACCACAAAATATGTGTGGAAGCAGTACAATTATTTTTTTGTTTTATTTGTTTGAATATGTATTTCCAACAAAGAATTGACAGTTACATGTTCATAGCCAGAATGGCATCCTTGGTACGCGGGTCTATTGTTGTATAAGGTAAATTAATAGTTTACCTTGTGTTTTTAGACGAACACGTTTGTCTATGCCATTTCAAGAGATAATTCTTATCACGAACAATACAGATTCATGTTGGTTTTACAACGTTTAATTGATTTTTAGCAAAAACCAAATTAATTCGTAAATGATAACGTCCTGAGAGTGTAGCATTGTATATTATGAAGACATATTCCCAAAGTTTGATTGCTGGTTGAGTAATAAAACGCAAATGAAGAATGTGAAATGAAGAATGAAAAAATGAAGAAAATAAACGTTAGTTCCAAAATGAAGAAAATATACATTAGTTCGAATAACTGAAATGAAATTATCTTTGACCGTTTGTCAGAGAAATAATGTAGAAGCCAGAGTTTTGTTTCAAGTCTGAGTAAACATTCAAGCTTCTGTCAAACTGTTATGAATTCAATAAAAGAATGAATGTTATTCGATTATTTTTGATCATTAATCCCACCTGATGAACCGAAATTCTTATTGGTGTATTTTTGTTTACTTAAAAAAACATGCTTAGAAATAATCGATGAAATAAATTATTTAAGCCACGGAAAGTGACGTTATAATAATGTTATTCCAGCTGAATCTCAACCAGTGTTTTTGTATTTTATCGCTTTTAGTATTATTGAACGTTTACGACTCGATGTTGTGGCATAGTAGATTTTTTAAAATTGAGAATTTGTTTATTATCTTGATCTAATCTATATTGCTGTATTTCAGTGAAAAAATGTGGTAACTCCATGTCATTTAACTCCGTTGATTACTGTTTATGTATATCTTCGAAAAATAGCATCAGATGTTTACACACATCTTTCAACGGGTCGCCTTTTAATACTTATTGCTGACAAACAAATATCTAAACTTCAGTGTATTTCTTTAAATTGAAATGTGTGAAAATTGTTTTATTGATGAAGCTCACCTTGTATCAGTACAGGTAGCCGATCGCCGAGGAGTAACAGCAGCCGAGGTCTCGTTACTGGATAAACTACTGGAATCACTAGAAACACTTCTGGCAACCCTGCTCGAAGAGGCTGAGCTGCTCCTGGTGCGATTGGCACCGGAAGATCTCCAAGCACGCCTTGAATCCCTGCGTTCAACTCCAGCTACGACCACATTGGGGGCAGCTTCACTGCTGTTATTTATAGTCAAGCGGGCTTCCGTCTGCCCGCGTCTACCGTACACTCGCGGCGCGGAATCTGATACGGGCATATGCCTGGCGGGGGAATAATCCGGGGAATGGTGCGTTTCCATGAACAATAACACCGGAAGCGTGAGATCGGGGGACGTCGATCGCGAGTGAGGGGGCGCCGTGGGCAGGTCGAGGGGCCTGGCCAGGCGCATCGAATCGCGGCGTTCTCGCATAACCGCTTCGTTCGGTCGAAGCCTGCCGACTGAGGAGGGATCCGGCGCGCTGACACGCTTCACCTGCAGCGAGCTACTCTCCGGCCGTACGGTGCTTGTGCCTTCGCGGCCGTCGCGTTCCTCAGCCTCCCGCTCGGCGGTGACGCGCCGGTCTCCTGCGGAATCGCCGGCGGCGCTCTGCCCGTGAATCATATCGGGCAATACGGACTGTGGCAATGTGTCAAATTTCACAAAGCACTCCTCTTGCGCCCTGCCATCGGCAGACGAGCACTTTGACGCGGCACTTTCTTTATTTTTCCGAATCGTCAGCCTGGTAAATTCACCCTTTTCTTCGGCGTTGGTCGTCTTGACATCTGCGGAATTCCTTTCTACCGTGTTATCTACACATTTACTGGGAATGATTTTATCTAACAATCTCGGCGACTTGACCCTCAGAGCGTCAACTTCCGAATGCACGTCTTCGGAAACTATAATTTCCTTATCTCGATCAGCAATGTTCTTTTCGCATTCGAGCGTGACTATATCGCCGACGTCAACAACGCGAGGAAAAGTGTCGTGCGATAGTGAGCTCGGCTCGAATAATTTCACAAGGCTTTCCGAATCCCTTTGATGTGAAATGTTTTGCACTGGAACGTCAGCAAAACAATCTATGTCGCGATTTTCCACAACTGACGAATAGAATTCATTTTCTAATGACGTATGCTTAATACTATTACGTGTTACGTCTTCTTTATCGGCCAAGCCATGGTCACTCTCAATACCACTAAGATCGTTTTCTTTACCATCGTAATACGCATTTGGAACTCTGGAACTCGGTTCTCCGTCAGAACCATGAGATACTAAATTCATCGAACAATCTTGAGACTTGTTTCTTTCATCATTTAGAAGTGGGTCATCAATTGGTTCAACGATTTCTAATTTAATATCACTCAATCTACACAATTCTTCTTCCAAAATGGGAGAAGGACTTTTTTCTCTATTCGACAGTAATGAAAAATATGGTATTGGAGTTTTGCATGTCTCGTCACTTACAGTTTCATTATAATTAAGTATAAAATTATCATTGTAACTTTCATTATCATCTTCAGTAATTCCTTCAAGATTAAAATTCTTCGCTTTCAAATAATTCCCTGCATCTTCCCCACACGAATCTTCCAAAAGCGACCGATCCAATACATCGTCCAGATCGGTCAAAATATCCATTAAATGTGTATTAAGGGACATTAAAGAATTTTCGCCGTTACTTGGCAAATTATCAGGACTCGAATTACGCAAACCAGAAAAACTGCGATCGAAAAGATTGCCACCTTCGAAGACCTGTGCTCCGTTGCAAAACGCATCGTTGACGGCTTCACAGATACCGAACGTATCGCCGAACTCGTTGACACTAAATTTGCGATCCACTTCACCGAAATCTTGCACATTTTTTGAGCCGTTTCCAAAGATATATTTATTTCTTTGGTCGCACTGTGCCACAGAATCACAACAAACTCCCGGTGACACTCCACAACTTTCATCGTCAGTACTATCCATTGGAATGGGAGATTCGGGAATTTTAAAAGTGGGTATTTTAATAAGATTGCACTGCAACGCTTTGAAGCTTTTACTTTTCATATCAATTGGTGAAGATTTATTTAAACTTTCACAAACTTCCAAATATACATCATCTTTTTTCTCGACCACACCCGAAAGATCGCAAATAACATCACATTCTTCTGCAACATCACTGTTCACTATTTCTTCATCAATATTTCTGTTGGCACTCTTGTTGGACAAGTATAACTCGTTCACTTTGACAGATTCTTCTTCAATGTTGGCGAAAAATTCTCCAATATAACTTTCAAAATTCTTGTCTGCTTTTACAGAAGTATTTGTATGTAAATCAGTACTTTTATTTTCGACAATCTCATCAAACTGAAACGTCTTATTGGGAAGGGAATAAGACTCATACAGCGGTTCACTGAATGACTTGACCAAAAGAGTATTGAAAACCACATCATTCCCTGGACTTTCAGGAGTTGATAAAGTCGACTTACTATTTTGGAGATCGGAAATATCAGCGTCACTGGCGAAACTACCTGTTTCATTGTGCAACGTGTTCCCTGATTCGGTCTTCATCAGTCTATCATTATTAACAGATCTATTGCTGCACGAAGTGTAAGGGCTCATATTGGAAAAGAATCCGCTTGAGTCTTCTTCGGCACTTGCATTGTCGTCAATATCTGCAACTTCATAATTTGGTCGGATGCAGTACTCGCTTTCGTCATTAGAAAAACTTTCGTTTTCGTTTTGCGTAAAAGAAGCGAGGAGTGGATAATTGCTGTCCAATTCTCCGATGGAATTTTCTTCTTGGGAGTCTCGGCCGAGGTGTGACATCACCACCTCTCCGTCGAGGTTTTCCATCCTGGGGCCGATGGCGCCAGCTCTCCAATCTGAAATAAATAAGAATAAAATATAATAAATTTCTTAAAGTGCAAGTAACATTTTGTTTTGTGTGAGCAATGCGACCTGAAACTTCAGATTGACAACAGGTTGAGAAAATGTGTTGACACAGCATAATTTTTTGTATTGTAAAACTGCCGTCTTGTACAATTAAACAGAAAAACAACGAATACCTTTATTTAATTACCTTTTTCAAATTACTTTTTACCGGTCAAAGAGCCAAAAGCTTTCAGTATGATTCAAGACCATGGATTCAAATCTTTGAGCGTACACTCGCATACATCGGTTTTTCATTGGATTTATAGATGATGGTCGAAAAATATGATGTCTTCAACGATTACATACATTTCGACACACCTCTTATCCTAATCCAAAAAACATTGTTTTAATTGAGGGCTATTATGAGTGATGCAAATATTTTTGTCCCTCTCTTTCAACGAGATAATGTAAAACCGAAGACATGATTACCTTCTGATTTTTATAAAATTCTATCTATGTTTATAATATTTTCGTTAGTCTGATAGATAATCCATCACCCCATAGATCGGCACATGGAGACCTTACACACATTATCTACCAATCCCTCTTTTCTTCTTATTTGTTTAAATAACGTAAAAAACGCTATTGGGCAAGTAGACCAACAATACAAAATGTTGCGGTTGAGACGTACCATTGTTTTATTTCTATATGTTATTGAATTGAGTAAATTTGGATGTTGTTAATTAATTAATCATGCATAACTTATAGCTCAGACTTTTTCGATGTACACTAACATGAAACAAAACACACTTGATTATTTTATGAGACCTTTGATGTCACTTTGCCATTTTATAACCATACATACACTCTTGTGATGTAAACATTAAATGCCCTTTAAATTATTGTATCATTTGACTCGAAAGGGTTATGTGAATGATTAATACTTAATAATAGCATGATTACACACCAAACGCTTTTCTAATTTCGCCTCTGGCAATTAGTTTAAACTTGTTCTTGAGTGATATCATAGCGACTTCGACTCGTGCACGACTGCCGGCCTAACCGAGCACTAGTCGCAGAATCTTTTACGTCAAATAATTACCAATAAGACACTAAAATCAATTTGGGGTAGATGCGGGCAGGCTCATCCACTGTGTTTAAAAAACAATTGTCAAAACACAACAAATGATGTCGCAAAAAAATAGCACATGACCGTGGAACTAATGACATAAGTTACAATGATATGGGTTTTAAAAAAATCGCAAAGTTAAGGGATAAGCTATTTTCTGTAACAACAGACGGACATTGAAACATTATGATTATGAATACATTTATCAGCAGACTTTTGGAAAAATTGCAATGATCTATATCAGTGGTTCTCATGTGCGGCCACCAGAGGACTTGGCTGCGGCCACCGACAGCTTCTCGGAAAATATTGCTATTGAATTTTTTTTTGACTTTCAGGCTAATTTGTCAACAAAGACTGAAAATTGATAAGAAAAGACGCAATTAATACCAATAATAAATTGATATTTACATGACAAGCATGTTTAGGTCCATTTAACATACCTCACAAACAACAAAATAAAAAACAAAAATTTGGTGCGGCCACCACACATTTTCTTAGGACCATTTATGTTGACGATGCGGCCACAGAGCAATTTTCCGTGAGAATCACTGATCTATATACAGGTAGTCCTCGACTTACGACGGTTTGAATTACGACCAATCGCACTTTTTTTTAAAATTGCATTACGGTGCGCTTTTGTCAACCCTGATTCATGCGTAAACAAAGATTACTTAATAATTTTAATTAACCCCTTCAACTGCGATTAAATTTTTCATAAAAAATATTAATGACACTATTTAATTTTTTAAATAAAGTAGTCTTTCAGTAAAATAATTATTTGTCGGTATCCCTTTAGTATAATTCAATGAATTATTTTTTTTATTTTGAAGATAATATATTAAGCAACGAAAGGAAACGCGAAAAGAGTTAATGGAAAACAGGATTAAACTTAGATTTAAAATTTGGAAAAGTTTGTGAAATATTTTTTTGGTTTTTTTTTTAAAGACAATTATGAAAAGAAAAACAAATTCTTTTATTCTCTGAAAGTACACATAATATATCAAAAATATTAGTAATTTTGTGGATTGTAGTATTTTTCGAAGCATTCTGGAAGATGTAGAGACAAGACATTTTTTACTTTTCCACGTAATCTCGCTTCTCTTTTTATTTTTGGTACACACTTTACAAAATCTTGTGAGATTTTATTTCCCTGTTGGTGGAATATGTCTGGCAAAATGTTCCCGAGTTTTTCCACTGCAATCTAAGGGTTGAATCAACTAATATTGGTCGTCCTCTAATTTTATAATTTGGAATGGTAATACTTATTATTGGTAATATTTGCTCGGCTACATCCAAACGAAAAGAAGAATATTCTTTTCGTTTTCTTTAGATATCTTCTAGTACAATACATATGAATTAAAAATAGCCATATCGAAAATATAAAAGAAAAATTTTGGTTTTCCTTTTAAAAAAATTCGCATCACAGGAAAACATGCAAATACCTGTTAGCACCTGTCGCAATTAAATTAGGTTTTTATAAGGTTTTTTATGATTTCATTAATCTATAATAATTGAAATACGTAGAATAATGTTTGATCTTTTTTTTCCGTAAAAAAAATTATGTTAAAAAATATTACGTATCGAATTAGACTATTAGACAACGAGTATAGCTTGTGGTTGCCGGATACGCCCAAGTAATACGACCACGAGTGTGTGTACCTCGTGGTTTCAGTACAAGGGGTTAAGATTCAATTTCTGAAGTGAATAATCAATAAATCGTGCTCATAATGACTGGCAAAAGTGCAATAGATTTAGAAAAAAAACTTAAAATAATTAAGCAATATGAGAGTAGTAAGAGATTTTTCCATATTGCCAATTTTCTACGCGATCAGCTGTTAACCGTGTTGTAAATTCCCCGTGGCTATTTACATGAGATGTGTTTTTCTTTAACTGTAGATAAAGACTCGATTTTTATTTTATTTTATTGCCTTGTCATAAAACTTGTTAAAAAATAATTATTAATATCGTAGAGGTTCCCACAAACCGAAACCGGTATTTTATTCGTTCTTTTTTCTTTAGTATCATCTAGTTTATTATTTTTATATATCTTTAGGTACCCTAACATTCTTAAAAAGTATTTCTTAGCAAAGAAGAGAATTAGAGCAATTGAATATCGTTGAACTGAAATCTGCAACCTCTAGCTATCTCTCAATGTATCTATAAAGTACGATACAATATTGGTAAACAGAGTTTGTATTGAAAATACATATTTTGTATGAAATTCGACTTACGACCAATTCGACGTATTACCAAAGTCCAGGAACTCGGTAGCAAGTCGAAGACAATACCTGTATAATCAATTGTTATAATCTCACTGCTAAAGAAGCATCCGCTTTTTTTCGTCTTCTATGGATTCTTTCAATAGTGTTGATTGTTTGCTCGACGCTTATCAAGAGATCTTCACCTCGGCGCTATCATCATCACCATTTTTTATCTTTTTACTACTTACATCTAACAAGCGAAACGCAATCCCGAGAAACGAAAGGGAAATGAGGGTTTACCACCTACGGTCCCCCATACAGTGAGAATACAAATCATCATCAATTATCTGCCTGACACTGTCGCATATTCTTTTAAAGCGAAAGTCATACCTTTATTGCGGAAACGCATAACAAGGAAGCATAACAGAGGAACAGCGAGACAAAGCCAAAAATAATGAATATCAATAAATATACGTTAGAATGCCATGCACATCTTCTTAGTTTTCTCGGTGTTTTTTTTGTCTGTAAATTCATAATAAGATTTTGTCAATTAAATTTATGCACTTTACAAATGTTTTTTATATGAACACATTAGCTACGGATAACGTGGAATACGCATCGTTTCACTGTGTGTTTTGATTTCCCCGAAGCTAATGTGTCAATAAAAAAACATCCACGTTCTATTTATGGTTATTCAGCTATTATTTTCCAGTTTTTTTTATATTGCGTGATTGAAACACAAATATTTGGAGTCATATTTTTTCCATACAGCCATAATTATGTAGTTAATAAAACTTTCAAATGGAGGGCGATGCATTGAATACTTAAATAACTCCACGCATCTACAATTGTTACATTTATGATATTACCAACGAAAAATAGTTACGATGCTTATGTTCGTGACATAAAAAGATATAAAAATATTTTGTCAAAAATATTATAAAATTTTAATATATATTGTTACCTCGCACTCCCCTTTCGTGCGAAAGCAACATTGCGATTTAACACTTATTTGACAATATTTGCATGGATGTCATAAATGAATCGATAAATGAAAAAATATCGTGAGCACTAACATTAAACAGTAATAAAAGTAAAAAATATTATATTTGTCTGCGGCTGATGGTTTACTGTCTTATTGGGTGATGAATGGATTTATCATACGTCCTGGGTCCTGGTTTTAGACCTTGGTCCCGGTGTCCCGGCCGGTTTGAAATTTTATTCCGGTTGTTGTTTTACGCGGCGGTGTGACGCGTTTCAAAACTTCTGACTCTTTCCAAATTGATCTCAAAATTCTTTGAACCAAAATTTGATGTCGGACGAGCTTCCACTCACCATACAAATTTTTGACGTCAAAAAATTAAGTGTGGAGTTCAATTGAATTTAATGCTTTGACAAATGGATCCAACATTTGCAAGAGAAACATATCGATGTTTATCTAATATGTCTTTAAAGTACGTATTTTATGTCTACCAGGAAGGTCTGCACCCTTAAAGCGTGTTTTTTTTTATAAAAAAAAAAAACTTCCACAAAGTTACCGCCGAAACCATCGAAAATTTTCAGTAATTTTTATTTCTCTCTTCTTTGGCCCGCTCCTGCCTCAGCTTAAAATTTCATGATTATAGTAAGCCTAAGTATTGTGACACCTCGATTCTATTTTTTTAAATGACTAAAAATAAAACGATAAACGCGAGAACTAAAAAAAGGTTAATATCGTCACGTTTTTTCCCTAATTTTCCTATTTATGTGTATTCAATTAAATATCAACCCTATCAATGCGGCCAAAAGTCAAATTTGACATATTAAGTGCAAATATAAAAAGTTCAATCTTTTCAAAATTTCCGACTCCGAGTACGACTCCGGCCAAAACGCCGCGACGACTCTGACTCCGGCCAAAAAGCTCCGACTCCACGACTCCGACTGCGACTCCACAGCCCTGTTTATAAGTCTTTGCAATGACATAAAATTCGTTTTTTTTAAGTCCTCAATACTTAGTTGTATCTTTTCAGTTTGGTATCAGAGTTCCGCTGTATTGCACTTTCACACACTATGAGCAAACAATCAAATCTGAAAAATAATTTGCATACACATTTAATACACAATATAAAATGTTACAAAAGATTTTACAATTGTATGCATATGCTCGTAGGGTACGTATTAAGTGGATTATGTTAATATTTAATATGTTCATGCTCGGATTGTAGTCTTTTTAGCATTTACATAGACATTATAATATATCGCTTTGAAATGGTTGCTTTAGTACGCGATATCACTGCGTCACGTTGCAGATGATGGCGCTGTCATCTTTTGCTTACCAATGACGGCAGTAAATTGGATTCATTCCAATTTTGAATAGTAATCGAATACTTAAACTAACATTTTTTAATTAGACAGTCAGTGTCTATATTAAAAATTTGTATCAAAAACAATTTTCCACGTAAATTGGTGGTTATTTATTCTACTGTTCCATGCAAGAAGGCAGTAAATGACTTTGACAAACATTAGAGAAAAATGACATAATTTGTTTTTTTGATGTTTTAATATTTAGAATTTATAAATTGATGCGAAAATTAACTAATTTCTTTTCAAACAAGTAGTTAAACAGAGGCAGTCAATGCAACTACTTACTGCTTTTGTTACTGCCACTTTATTTCTAAAGATGGGATTAACCCTTCCCAATTGATTTCATCTCATTAGTTAATATTTTGTAATGCTATCGTCATTATGTGTTTGATTTGCTTTGATTCTATAACCCCCCCCCTCCTTGCTTCCCGTAACATAGAAAAATCCCAAACTTCATTTTGTAATTTTGTCATTTTAAAATATTAGAATCAATCTTGCCTTATTAAAGCAAAATTTACGATAGTAAGTCCGAAGGTGCCTCTGAAAGATGCGAAACACTGAAATTAGTCACACAATATGTGGCATAATCAAAGTTATTTTAAATTTCATATTACTTACTGCTTTTTTACAAAGAAAATTTAAAATTTTTAAACCATCCTTTTTTTATAAATTCTCAATACTAAAACTTCAAAAAACATATTATGTCATTTAATCAAAAAAAAAAAACTATTCTTTCTATCAGCAAAAAAAAAACAATTCTGTCAATTTGTGTATACCATTCAACAAACAAGTATGTACATACATACATTATGAGAGGTTTATTTAAAACCCCTTCCCAACGAAAATGAGCAGAATGTGTGTTGCGCGGGGACCGATCAAATATTATGAGTATGAAGTGAATGACCAATGAATTAATTTCGTTTTAATTATCTGAATTTTATACACCCGACCAATTTTTGATGCAATTTACAGCGATAGACGTCATGCTAGAAATATTCCCGTTCTAGTATACGTACATATATTATGTACATATTTGGAGACTAACCGGATTTTATGATTCAAATATTTTCCATAATATTAATTATTTGAGAATACGGCAATGTTGTAATTACAGGTAATATTTCGTTTGGTTACGTGTCATAATAATTAAAATAACCGAAATAGGTTATGAATAGTTGTTTAAGAAATATGCAATTGTAATATTCAATAATATCACAAATTCGACGTATTTTGTCCGTTTTAAGCAATTTCCACTCGCAGAGCAGATCAGCGGTCGCCAACCTTTCAGATCTCACGAACCACCATCAATTGTGGAGTTGTTTTCCAAAAATGAATTTGATATACCAGTTTACTCATAGATGTGCCAGTCACCAATCAGTGTATTAGTTTTTTTTTAATAAAACCGGGTAATTTCATAACCATATGATTCACAAAAGTGACTTTTTCCGGGAAATAGGCAAAATTGGAGGATCATAATTTGTATGCTCCACTTGATTCCATTATCCCAAGAGGTTTTACAGCAGACTTGTCGTCAAAAAGTTCAAAAAACATCTTAGCTGTATTTCTTGAAAATATTGTTATATTTCTATCAATATATTGGAAAAAATATCTCATGTTTCCATTCTAAATTTTTAATTTAATAATAAATTTTAAAAAAAAGCTGCTGACAAACTCAAAAATTAGTGTTTCTTGAAAAAAGATATGGGCCAACTTATCCATTTAAAATTTTCGCGGGCCGCAAAGGGGTCATGCACTGACAAAAATCCTGAAGAACTAACAATAAAATCCGTGTGTACAATAACAATAATCTAAAAATAGACTGCACCTGCATCGCAAACGATATGACTCATTTAAAAAAATGAATTTTGGTCACAAAATTATATCCATGTGAATATAATCTTATTAAATAATAAAAAATAACATTGATTTTTTTATAAACCGTTACTACTGCATAATTTGTTCACATATCGAATACTATTTTTTATCATATTTAATGAAAAATTTTCTAATGAAGTATTTGTTATTTTGGGCCGCAATAACATCTATTTCGGGCCGCATTTTTGCATCACTGCTTTAATACATTATATTTACTAGGTTTCTTTAATCATAGAAAATATTGTTAAAAACTGCAAAATTGGAAAAAATGCCCACTCTTTTGAATTTCGAGTACCAACAAAATGATTTTTTTCTAAATAATTCCAAGCAATAAGATTCACAGCTTTTTTAAAATTCTGATAAATTAATCAGTCATATATCGTTCTTGAAATAAGTTCAAGATTCTTAGCTCCAATGTCGTTACTGCAATAACTTTGCAGACCACCAATATTTTCTCGAGGATCGACCGCTGGTGAAGAGCATAGATTGTAGACTCTTTATATATCATCACATCAGAATATGTGTCACGAAAACTGATTACTAATTAGTCGCTAGCGCTCTTTTTGCGGAAAGAAGACGAATAGAAAGATAACGCTTGAGAAGAAGCGATTGATATGAATTATTATTTAGCATCATATAATATATTAAAATCGCAAGGGGTATTGCGATATACAATATAGATATCAGTGGCGGACGATGACTTGTCATCAAGGGGATACTGTACAAAGAAACGACATATTCATTTTTTTTTCGCTTTGATTTTGCAAAAACTCAACGAATCCCCATTACCTATAAATATTTTTTGGTCTCTGTGGTCTAGTCGAAAGAGCTTTGCCCTAACGATCAGGTCGATCTGGATACAAGTCTCGGCAAGGTCAAATTTTTCAATTTAAAAAGCTCGCAACTATGTGCATTGCCTCTTATAACACGGATTGACATTAGACTGAGATTTTACATACTAACATTGTAACTTATTCTTTTGTAAACGGTCATATGTTTGTTGTTAAAAAAAACAACAAATCAATATATATTCATAGAATATTTACATTAGTTAATTATATTTGACTATGCATCATGAACATGTAACATTATTGATATTCTTCGCCGTCAATCTTAAGCGCGATCACATAATTACTTACATTCATTGAAAATTTCTGGCAGTTTTTGATCGAGATTTCAAATTAGAATGTACATACATACATACATTAATTGAGCAGAAAATAAATTGCTGGCGATCACTGATAACTGTATAATTAATTGATCGGACATATTGTGTCCAATCAATCAATTGATTCGAATGCATTGGTGTAAGCTAGATTAATGAGTTCTGTTATTTTGTAGGCTTATGTCAGTGGCAATATCACCCTCTTGACAAAAAACCGATGAGATCATTGTCATCTTCCTGTTCTTATTTTATTATGGATTGTATGATTATATATAAATAAAAAAACAATAAATATTTCTGGTACTTATTCTACATTACATTTATTAGATCAGGACCGGTTTCGCTCATAGCGACAACTGAGACATATGATATAATTTATACGGTAAGATGAATTTATGTACTTTTAATATAATAAATAACTTTGTTTATTGAACGTATTGTGTAACGAATAGTGACACGTGTTTCGCTTCTTTAAGAAGTATTTTCAGACTTTTTTTCCATATCCGCTCCCTATTCGGAGCATATGGCCGCCACACGGTGCCTCTAAGATTTTCTATCTCCCGCCAACTTCCTCGCTTTTCCCCGGTCATCCCGGCGTCCCGTAGCTCCCCTGAGTTCATCCTATGGATGGTCATCAAAGGCCTTTCGGGACGTCGGGATCCATCAGGTTGATAAAAAGACTTTATCGCAAAGTAACTTTAGTAATGATGCGCATTAGAAATATGTTTCTTAAAGATGCGAAACACGTGTTACTATTTGTTATTCTATACCCACCATACTCAACCTGCGGCCCGCGGGCCACATGCGGCCCAATCAGCTATTATATGCGGCCCAAAATAATTATAGTCCCCAAATCTTTTTTTGGTGTTGTTTTCAACATGTTTTGAATATTGGGTTGCAACCAGTCGGTACAAAAACTGTACAAAAATGTGCCCAGCTTCTGCTCACATTATTTTCATCTACGCATCTCTGTGAATCATCATATTCTAAACTAAAATATGCGAAGAGCGTATATAGTAATCGGCTTCCTGATTCTTACCTTGATGATGTATTAAGAGTAGCATGTAGTTATCAGGAACCTGATAAGATAGTTAAAAGTTTGACTCAATATCAAAATTCACATTGATTTTTAAGTAAACAATTTAAGATTTTGGATATATTGGTATTTTAGTGTACTTTTTACGCATTGTTATTTTTTGCTGAAAAATACATGAATACATAAATGTATACATATGTATATACATATTTATATTATATAAAATAAAACAGTTTAATATTGACATCATAATAAATACATATGTATGCAGTATAGTATGTATTTTATTTACAGTTTACCGTAAATATGTTGCAGCCCACGTAGAGAAGCAAAAATCGGAATGCGGCCCGGAGGAAAAAAAGGTTGAGTATGACTGTTCTATACTATACTGTTGTTTTTTAACCAGAAATTTAGCAATAGAGTACAATGTAGCTTAGCCTCGGGAATCTGAGAGGCATTCAAAAGTTTAAAAACGATTTCAACGTATTAACGTGTCATTGTAATTCATATACAAACCTACTTTTAAAAATATGGGCTCTAAGAAAGTTCACAGAGTACCCACCTTCTTTTGACAGATGCGGATCCAGGGGGTAAATGACACATCCAAGTCCCCCCCCTCCCCCCATCATTATTGTAGTGACAGATTTAAAAGGAACCGAATTCCTCGATCTATTTTTTATCTTATCCAGTTAAAATCACCCGTTGAATATGGTTAAGATACGCCTCTGTATTTTGATAAAGGAAGTATTTAATAATATTTTCAAATCACTTACCTTTTAATTGTATTTAACATACTTATATTGACTCATTCATGAGAATGTATACAGTATCAGTAAAATCAAATTTTTACAATTTTTCATGCAGTCCTTTCGAGTTCGATTTTTAAAAAGGAAGAATTCAATAATATTTTCAAATCACTTACCTTTAAATTGTATTAAACATAATTATATTAACACATTCAGGAGAATGTACACAATATCAGTAAAATCACTGTTTTACACAATTACAATAAATAATAATGTTTGATTAATAATACTAATTTATAGAAGAAGAATTAACCAAATCTTCAAAATGTTTCATGCAGCCCGTTCGAGTGTGGTTAAAATTTAATGATCAATGAAAGCTTCGAAATGTTCGGTTTCCATGGTTATAAAACCTCAAAATTTCACAACAAAATCGTTATCCAACCAAGTCAATAATACATTCTGCCACTCTAAAAATGATGGATTTAGTCACTTATTCTGAACGAATCACAAAACAACATTTGAAAAAAGAACAACTTTAATTTCACTGTAGTCGGGTTCAAACAACCGATGTCAACACAATAACAATAATGTCAAATTTAATCAACCGAGAGGGAACAGAATGGTTATAAAATGTTTCAAAGTAACAAATGTGCAGCTAAAATGTAGCGAAAATGTATAAGTTATCTATGTCATACTTACTGCAACAGTTGATAGCGATATTTCAACACAATTTTACATTCTTTCATCAATTATTATTATTGTTAACGAACGGTCAATCGACGAATTTCAAATGAGTCGGTTAACAGCACAACAATTTCAATTCAATCACTACACATTGTACACAAAATTGTGAAAGCACATCTTACATTTTAATAACAAAACAACAACACTATTGGTATTTCGTTCGAAATTAATAAACCACGATTGGATATCGGTTAGTTTTAAATAAAGGATTGTCTCCATGAGTTGCACCGCCTCACACAGAATAAAATTCAACTTCAAAAGCATTTCCGAAGTCTATGTTAACTTGTATAATTTATTCAAATACCACCGCGAGCCGCTTCGTTGTCTCGTTTTCACTTACGACTTATACGTATAGCTCCGTCGCTTTCTATATTTTATAATAAAAAGCACGTCTGCCAGTAGCGTATTCGACACCGAATGCAAAAACTGGTACACCTTGGGCTATTTTAATATTATAATTTATAACCTAATGTAATTATAATACTTTCATTAGATTTCTTACATTTCCTTAATAAGACATCGTATCCGTGGTCGAGTTGTGAACGTCGTTGACTTTGGTTGTGGTGCACGCTAAGAAGTGTCATTTGAAGAGGGGGATTTACCCTCTCCTGGATGTTAAAGAAATCCCTTGTTGGCTTACTCATAGCAACAAGCCGAAAACTTCAACCATCTCCTGGAAAAAGATGAAATTACGTCCATGACTCAAAGCCCAGTACAGGCAGTAGTAGAAATTGTTTTTCAGTATATTTATAAATTTATATTTCAAGGTATCGTTTTCTAAAATTCTCTCCCACCCATCTGTTCCGAAAAATAGAAATTAGTGATAGCGACCACCAAGCCACTAGTCCTATCCTCATCCCTTCCGGTAGAAAAGCTACTATTGACATAAGCTGTATTAGAAATTCGTAATATATGCTCCACATTGGGCTAGAAAATTGTTTTGAAATATTGAATTTGATTTCAGTCAATTGTGTTAGTAAAGTAAATATCGGTCAAAGTTTAATGTTTTGAATTTTCAACAAATAAACATAATTTCAATAAAAAGATTAATTTTTTTACAGCTTATACGTTTCATTCAAAAACACTTTTGACGTTTTCCTGCTAGTTTTAAATTACGTTAACCAACATGTTTTCTTTAATTGTATAATTTTTTTATAAAATTCAGTGATGTAACTACCATTTAGGAGTACTATGAATTACTTTCCAGTCGGTATAAAAGCTATAGAATATTCTGCAATAATTTTGCCTTAATTGATGTAATAATTTTCAAAAAAATACATAATTGAGCTTTGACGTATGTTACGGCTCTGACAACAGACAACACAGCTCTGTTTTCTCTCTTTCACTCCAATAATTATGGCACAGCTCTTTCTCTTATTAACATGAAATTATATTACCAGAAACATATTTATATATGTAACCATTTTAAATATTGTAATCAGGGGAAGATGGCAGAATTAATACTAAAAATATGCATTGAGGTAATTTTTTAATGGTTCCTGTCAATAGCACGAATACTAGTGCATATTTCCGGCACTGCAGGATGCAGGTAGATTTCAGAAAGCTCATTTTTTATTTACTAATTTATGTACTATGTTCTATAATCCCAGTCTCATTTCTCGAGAGAAATAGTCGGCATTAGGGCTTACACAAAAACCGACTTTTGAAAAATCCGGTTTTTGTATTAAGTTTCGACTTAAGAGAACTGCAAAAAATGACAAAAAAAATATTCGAATTTCGTTTAAATTTGCACAAAAAAATATTTTCAAAACAAGTAATATTTTCAGAACATTCATTGTATTCACCATCAGCTAAAAATGCTCGCGATGAGCGAAACCGGTCCTGATCTTTACCACAATATATGTGGAACAAACTATATCATGCATTTTATTTATTTTAAATACTGCTTTTCCATCGAGAAGTAACAGTTGGCACCTTCAAAGTGAAATGAAATATACAGTAGAATGAAATGAATGCGTGGAAAATGTGAAATATCTTTTTTTCGCGCTATTGAATGTTTTTTTTATGTGAAAAATACATAAATAGCCGATTTTTCACATACGGTTTTTTATAAACCCTTATGTCGGATATTTTTCTAGAGTTCTCGGTATTTTTATAAAAATAATATATTTGTTATTTTGTTTTGTTTTACATTATGTCATATCTTTATTATATTTCTCGAATGTATGACTCATTGGCGTCAGCTGTAATGCCATGTATATATATTTTTTTCCAATAAAAAACCAATATTAGGATGAACTTTGAGGAACTCAAATCCTCAAAGTACATTTACTTACATACATTCGACCTGAAATAATAGTTTAACCACAAGTTTTGGTGAAACAGCTCAATGGTTATTTGGGCACTCCATACAAACTATCTTTATAGATTTTCCTTTTAATTCTCAATATTAGACTCGAAAATGAAATACCTACATTACAAGTTGTCTGAAATCTTCTTATTTATAAAACAAAGACTGATGTGTGTTCATTGGCAGTCGTCGGATTCATCTCCGATTGGCTGTGGTTAAATATTCTTTTTTCATAGGATTCAAATAACTTTATTAAAAATACAATCGAATAACTTAGAAATTGTTGTCAATCGTTTTTTCATTTTCCTTTCATTGAACTGTGATATTAAATGAATTGAACTAATTGCGACCTATGGTTCTCAATTTTAAGCTGATGAATTTTTTAATCCGTTTCACCATGGTTTGACAGTTCTACACTGTCCACATCCACCAACATCAGGAAAACAATATTTGAAATTCTCAAGAATAATATAACTATTATAATACAAGCAGATATTCATATTTAAAAAAAATTATAAGCAATTATCTGAGAACATTATAAATGTCTCATTTAGCAATTCGATGATTGATGTGCAGCCATTGCAACAATAATCTCACATAATAAATGATTGGTACAAAGAATAAATTCAGCCAATTACTTAGATATAAATCTGGAGCATGATAGTTGATTAACATGTATTCTTTATTACTCCAGGATTATAAGCTCGGCTCCTCAAAAGTAATATTAAAGCTCCGAGAAACTAAAATCATAGCTTTCCTTGTTGGTTAATAGATTCTAGATAATTAAGATAATGCTCTAAAAATGTCATTATTCTATTGTAATGTAAGCTCGCGATCCGATTAGGGATAGCTGGAGCAACATTTAATTCAATGCAGAAAGTCTGGGACTCAGGGTTGTACTCGGTCAGAACCAAGTGCCACTTATTCAATGCATGCATACTGACTGTGCTGCTTTACGGTTGCGAGTCATGGCACATCACAAAAGCACAGGGTAACCGTATACTGTGCTTTGAAAACAGATGCCTGCGGCGATTATTAGGAGTACGGTGGTTTGACTTTGTCAGGATCACGGAGGTAAGAGAGCGGACAAACCAGCCCCTTATTACGTCCAAAATAAAAAGGCGAAGATGGACCTGGCTTGGACATGTGCTGCGGATGCCTCAGGGGAGCCTGAATCCTGCCTGCCTCTTTTATCAACCTGATGGATCCCGACGCCGCGGAAGGCCCTGATGACCATCCATAGGATGTACTCAGGGGAGCTCCGGGACGCCGGGATAACCTGGGAAGATGCGAGGAGGTTGGCGGGAGATAGAGAATCTTGGAGGCACCGTGTGACGCCCATATGCTCCGAATAGGGAGCGGATATGGGAAAAAAATGTAATTTAATGTAAGCATTTACTTAATTCCTAATAATCAGAATGTTACTAATATGTAGGAACACAATTTAATCTAATGACACATATATATGCAAACAATTCTATTTTTGTTTGATTAGCGATATTGATAAAGCATTGTAGAGGATAACAATAGCAAGTAAAGCTTATCTTTATTGGTAGGTTTATCAAAAAATCTGTTTTATGGCACATGTCAGTCAGCAACACCTGGCCTAGTCACACAAATTTTACCCTTTATATTTGTTTTAAAATTTTTATGAAAATATGTGCATCACAGGTACAGATGAATTTATTAGATTGGTATATTTACAGCTGTACATTGTTAAAGCCAAATGCCATTTATTCAATACATGCATTCTACAAGTGCTGGTTTACGGTGGGGAATCATAGCACCTGAAAAGACTGCATACTGAGCCTCGAGAATATAGGTCTGCACTCGAGAATTTACGTCAGCATTCATGGATCTATGTTGGGACTGGCTAGGTCGTGTGCTGCGGCTACCTCCTGAGAGCCTCTTTTTCCGACCACTTCCTGGGTACTATCCACAATACCTTCTTGGCTGAGCTGAAGGATGCTGGCATATCGTGGGAGGAAGGAAAGCAACTTGAGGGTGACAGGAAAAGATAGAGGTGTCGTGTTCCATGGTGGCCATATGCTCCATATAGCAACCAAAAATGGTCGAAGAGAAAAAATATTATAAATATGGAAAATTTGTCACTGGTGATTAATTTCTATCTATAGTTCATTCATTCGAGTCATAATACTGCTTAACTAAAAAATTTAAGGTGTGGTCACGTTCATTGGATTCTCCATAAGTCATTTGTTTTTTCACACATCATGCAATGGTACTGACTGGTAAAGACTTGCGGCAAATTTTCAATAAAATTTTTCGCAGGTAAAACTCAATATTGTAGGAAAAGTAAGTGATTTGAGAAGATTAATAGTTTATAGAGACAAACAAGTGAATCTCATTCAATATTAAAATAAAGTCAGTTTGAGTTGTACATTCACTCACAACTTATGTCAAAGAAGCACATTCATTCCTTTATTTCATCAATCAATATTAACTTATGATTCCCAACTGGTGTACATTTGCTTGTAAGAAATCATAAATATTTTATTTGCCAACATTTTTCAAAAATCAAATGACTCATTTGTCCCTCTTCTGGCAGATAAAGGTTTTACAAATTGTGTAAATGTTGCATTAGATAAATTAACCTTTTACTAGTACTTTCCATAGTTATAATACCGTGGAAAAAATAACAATGTATTTTAATTCTAAAGAAATTATTTCATGTATTTGTTGATAACTATTTAAACTTATGCCATCGTCAGAACTTTCTATAATTACTAAAAAATCTCAAGATTTGCACTGGACCATTGTTCTAATGGAGAAGTGATATGATTATCTGTATATTGCTAATTTGTTTTTACACCAATTTATAGCATGGAAATGCCTACTAGTTTAATAGGTGGGTTTTGTCCAACGTAATACGTCTTTTCATAGAATAATTAAGCCAAACGGGAATAATACAGGATAGCAACTCAATAAACTTCATAACACGTATTCATATTTAAAAGTTTTTAAAAGTTGCCATTTGAAATCATAGATAACACAAAAATATGTTTTTAATTGGTTTTTTATCATAGATTACTTGGTGCTACTCTATAACGATGGTAGAACAGTAATGCACTATTCCACTGTTTGGATACCACCTTATGGTCATAATTAAAATTATACTTCTAATGACTATTTCTGAATAAATCTTTTTACAGAATAATACTTACGAAAACTTAAGATTTTCCAAAATATAGACGCCCATAAAAAAGGTAACACACACACAAAATCTTTTAAATAATATATTTCGATTATCCTTTTTAACTTTTTTTTCATCTTCCATTGAGTTCTTCATGTTCAGAAAGCTTTTTTTCTAATAATCTCGCGTCAAGTCTATGTTTACACAAATATTCGCCATTCAAAAACAATACAGGTATTTCATATCTGTATAATCTAAGCCATTTCACATTGTCTTTTTGGCTTATATCAACCATTTCTAATGTATACCTGTCACCAAATGACATAAGCTCTTCTTTTAGGTCATCACACATTGGGCATGGGTCTTTGGTATACATCGTGAGAACCGGTTTTTTGTTTTTATACTGGTCATCGACTCTGCAAGAATAAAGGCCTTTCTTAATAAAAATACAATTGCTAAATTATCAGTCAATAATCCGAATTGATACGAATCTCTAATTCATCCAATATCATCATACAATATTTTTTTATATCCTTTTCGGGCCCCGGGTATCACCTATGATACTCATGGTTGTTATTAATTATCAGCCCGGTTGTTGAATTGAATGTACCAAAACATTTTTATGCATTCCGTTTTAAAAATAATATGTTAAAGCAATTCTTATTGTAGCAATAAATTAAATAATAATGTATGATTAAGAGAAAAATATTGTTGTATTTGTAGTTTTGAAGTATTTAAAATGCTAAAAAGGACCAACTTTCTTCAACAACAGTGACTTCTATACTGACATGAAATTTTTCGGATATATGGTTGGTAAGACTGGTTCTTTCATTATGATACTTTTGGTTTTGGTACGTTCAATTCTACAACTGAGCTGATATTTAATAAAAACCATGAGTATCATAAGTGATACCCGGGGCCCAAAGAGGATATTCCTAGACAACTTCTTTGAATATGATGATTTTAAGCAGACAAACCATTAATGAGATCTAAATGATATGCTGCAAACAGCATATAAAATTTTACATCATTGGTACACCATTTCTTGTCTATGATAATTGGGTGGCACCCCTATAAATATTAAGTACCCTTGATATTGGTATACATTTGGGGGTATTCATATACCTACTTGCTTCCATACTTATCATTGTCGCTTACAATACTTTTGTGTGTTCCTCAAGTAAACTTACAAAGGTTTCGATACAAAATAAATATGTAAATCTTCATTGCAGTTAAAATATTTCAGTGTAATATTTATTCACGATAAATAACACAATAACAATAATAATTATTCTGATAAAAAATGAGATACTCTCAACACTATACATATACAAAAATATATTGCTCAAAAACTATTTACATCACCTTTGTATGGCCTTATCTATTTCTTATTTTAAAATCGATTGCAAAAAAGAATTGCCAACATAATAAATGAAAAAAACAAAAGGAAAAAAACTGTTGGTACTGGAAGTGTAAATACAAATTAAAGTGTGAATAAAAAGATTACATAATTATAAAAATTGAAACAGTTGCAATTGGCAGTGAGAAATGAGATTTAAAGTATAATATGTAATTCAAAAATAGAACCTAATAAAATGAGTTGCATCTTTAAAACACTTTCTTATCAACAACTTTTTTGTATTTACACTATTCTTTAGTTTGAATATAAAGAATATCATTTGTTTGATGGATAATATGAAATCAAAACCATTTTACCTTTATAAAAATAATTGGTGTCTGTTAAGCAGTCAGATGGATTAATGCTATCAAATTTGTAAATTGTAGGAAGAATTGTTAGAAATAAGCACAAATTCAAAATGATGAGAACAAAAAAAAATCAAAAACATTTCAGAAATATACATATGTAGTTTGCATTTTTGCTTCTACTTATTTGGTCAGTATTATTCAAATAAAAGGTCAGTATTTTACGTCAGTAAAAAGTATGCATTCAAAATAGTTTTCAATGAATATTTTTAAGTAATTTAAAAAAAAATTAAAACTTATTTTCTTGTACTACTTCCCGATATGATTTTATAAAAATCAGGACCAGTTTCG
The DNA here is from genome assembly GCA_028554975.1 of Himalopsyche kuldschensis. NCBI lineage: Eukaryota > Metazoa > Arthropoda > Insecta > Trichoptera > Rhyacophilidae > Himalopsyche > Himalopsyche kuldschensis. Next base: position 16,838,268 of record JAHFWI010000010.1, on the reverse strand, counting down.
CTCACCTTAACAGATGAATCAATTGATAATGCTCGCAATGACCGAAACCGGTCTAGGTATTAAAAATATATGTGGAAGTAAAAGAAAGAAATGTCTTTTATTTTTTATAAAAATACTTTTCACCAAGAAGTAACACTGTGGTTTTTAGACAATACTGACCAAATATTTATAAAACTACTGTCCAGATGAGACTTACAATTTTTCAATCATTATGGAAGAGGCTCCACCTCCTCCATTACAAATGGACGCAACTCCTTTCTGCCCCTGTTTCAAGGCATGAACTAAATGCACCACAATTCTGGCACCAGACATTCCAATTGGATGACCTAGGCTCACGGCACCTCCGTGAACGTTGACTTTCGCGGGATCGATGTCAAGAATTTGTTGGTTAGCTACAACCACAACGCTGAAAGCTTCGTTGATTTCCCACAGCGCGACATCTTGTTTATTGACACCGGTCTTTTCTAGCAATATCGGTATAGCTACGGCAGGCGCAATGGGAAAATCGATAGGTTCACAGGCACCGTCTTGGAATCCGACAATTCTTGCTAGTGGTTTGCATTTAAACCGTTGAGCTGCCTCTGCTGTCATCAATATAAGGGCCGCGGCTCCATCATTCAGAGTGGAAGCATTTCCTGCAGTAACGGTTCCATTTTCTCTTTGGAACACTGTAGCCAGCGAGGAAAACTTCTCAAAGTTAACTTTTTTATATTCTTCATCTTCTGAAAAAATTATTGGTTGTTTTCCTTTCTTTTGTGGGACGTTTACTGAAATAATTTCAGAGGCAAATATATTATTCTTATGTGCCTCGGCGCTCCTTTTATAACTTGAGATAGCGTAATCGTCTTGCTGCTGTCTAGAGATGTTTAATTTTTTCGCCGTGTTCTCCGCACAGTTTCCCATGTGGAATTTGTTGTACACGTCTGTCAGGCCGTCAAAAACGATTCCGTCGACCATATGAACTCCCCCGTAAGGCGTTTGCCCTCTTTTGAGGTAGTAAGGCACGTTGGACATGGATTCCATTCCTCCGGCTAAGATGACGTCCTGCGCGCCGCACTGCAAGCTCTGCGCACCGAGCATGATGGATTTCATACCGGAGGCACACACTTTATTGACGGTGGTGCAGATTGTACTTTTAGGCAAATCGGCAAAGAGCGTTGCTTGGCGAGCTGGAGCCTGACCTGCACCCGCAGAACAGACATTTCCCATGAATACCTGCTCGCAATAAAGAAAAAATATAGATAACATAATAAAATATGATAAAAAACAAGTACAAACTTTTACAGCATAAACTAAAAATAATCAATTGAATTGAAAATTCATTTTGACTAGAAGATGTTGCATCATTGTTACTAGTAGTACAAATTTATATTAAAAATTGCATTAACTGGCTGGATTATATAATGTGGTATGGTGTCCCACGGCAAAAAACTGATATTCTGAAAACTGAGGTAAACAAACACCTGATCGTCTTCGTACAAGATGGATGGGTAGTGTTACGTTAGATCTATGCTCATTGGGTCTTCAAAGTTAAGACAACATGCTCTGGATAGAAGTATATGGTGGCACACACTGACTAATATTGCCAAAGGAGACAAAGAAAAAATATTGAGAAGCTTTCCAAAATATTGATCAATAGATAGCTAAACACACATTTTGAGCATTGTTATAAATAAACTAACATCGGGAAATATGTTTTCAAACACAAGTAAAGGTATAGGTACATCTATTCCTTTTTCATATTACCGAATAAATTACTGTTAAAAAATAGTGCCACCAATAGATTTTTAGAAGATGAATACATTTCAATAAATGGGTGTTTGCAATCTTGATGCCACCTATTCTCATTGATATTTTATAAAAAATTTCCATTCAAAAATTGTTAAGAATGCCTTCACTAATACTTTCAAAACAGAAGAACATTGGTAAAGTGATTTGTAAACTATACCTCTTTGACATCTGATTTAGCAATTCCAGCTCGTTCAATAGATGCCTGGACAGCGACAGCTCCTAGCTGTGTGCAAGAAAGACTGGATAGCGATGCACCGAATGATCCAATAGGTGTACGCACGGCAGATACAATAACTACATCATTCAACGATGGTTTTGTTGAATATTTGCGTGAATTAACGGCAAAGAACTGAAAGCAATTAAAAATTTGTTAGTGTAAGTATAGTGGCAATTTGTTAATTTTTTTATAATTATATGAACATGAAAAGTACCCTTAAATAATTTACAAATAGATAATTATACTGGGTTTTCATACTAGTACTTGACGTAGATGTCTTGAAAATGCTGTTTTTCAAGAAGTGATTTTTTCATTGTAAGCTGTGAGATAAAATTCTCAGTTTTTTTAAGCAGTCAACTGACTATTTGCAAACATCCTAAATAATACTCCTATTCACTTTTGGCAAAAACAAAGTAATCATTGATTCAAGCCCTACGGAATCACTGAATTTATCTCCATGTCACGATTCTTTACCAGAGAGGATACCAAACGAATTACCAATCATAGCATTGAATGTAAAATATCACCAATGTTTCCTTTTAGGCTATAGTTACTACTGCCAAAACATTTAGCTTGCTTATTAAGTGTTTAAAATATGAAAAAAAAAAATATTTGAAGTCAGTCATAAATCAGGCATACCTAAAAAAAACTGATAGAATTATGGTGATATCTTTTCGGAAATTAAATGATGATGTGCAGTTATGTAACTGGTAGTAATTTTTCTTCTATAATGGAATTAAAGTTCTACCGTTTATAAAAAATGTTCATGTTGAATTTACAGATATACAGGATTTTAATCGTACAGTTTATTCATAAAGTTCCTAGTGAATTAACAGTATTTAATTTAAGTCTAAACTATTTTGAAATCATAAATAAAGATTAATCAATTTCAGAACAACAAAAAAAAAGGTGGAGAAAATCTCTGCGAGATGTGTACTATTTGCCAATACAAAAAAAATATTGATATAATAATAAGGCTTCCCAAGCTTGAAGGTGCAAGAAAAGTCATATCTATTAATCGGGCCATACACAAATTAATGAATAATTAACGAACTAATATTAAGTATGCAAAAATTGAATATGAATAACTAGCAAACAAGTAAGGATTAAGTGTATTCCAACCTTGGTTAGACCTCTTGCAGAAGACATTTTGAAGCAGGCACGTTGTTATCTAAGGCAGAGATTTAAATAACAAAAATGATCACGCGGGCCGGTCGACAACACATAAGATAGTAAAAAAATGTATTTATTGAACTTTGAACTTCGTTGATATACAAATGAAAGAAAAAGTTACTGGAGTAAAATTATAAGCCAGATATTAAATAAGAATGGTTGATCAAAAAGATGGAACTGTCATAGGGAACTTAAAAGGCAAATGATTGTTTTAAATTGAATCCAATATGTGTAAATATTTAACGTGTCATTTTATTAATTTATTATAAAATTCATAATACTGTGACGTTTGACTCGATCAGACTAGGGGTGTGCTTACAATTGTTCAGCTATCAAAAATAATACCGGTACCGTGTACGAGTATATAGAATTGCTTCTGATTCTTTTTTTTTTATGTAAATAGCCTCAAACTAGTGGAAAAAAATATTTCTCTCTCGTATTCAAATTCAAAATTCATTATTTTTATCCTTTAATTGAAAATTAAGAAAATTCATTTTTTACTTGTAAAAAATGTGAATTAATATTATTTTAAATAGCTACACTATATCGGTTGCTTTTAATAACCCATCCTTATTTTAAAGCTACCAGCTGTAATATAATTATTATTACATACAAATGCAAATTATTTATAAAACTGTGAAAAAAATAGGCGAGTAGAAATAAATTATGATCTGAAATTCCACTCTTTCACTTATCATCGAAATAACAATGGTTTTCATCAGTTCAAATATTAAAAGTAAAACTAGATTTGAATCTACTTAATTTTTTTCTACTAGATTTGTCAAGTTATTCCCAAAGAATACCGATATTATTAAATTCTTATGAACTGAAGCTGCTTGGCTAAAATATATAGAAAAATCACATATCATGAATCCAAAAATGAATTGTAAACATAGTTGAAAATTTTGACTGAAGGTGCTTGATAGAACTTCAATATCAAATTTTAATCGTTTGAATTTAGAATTGGTGTCATTTCAAGTACATGAATAAATTTTGTTTTAAGCAATATTCAGGCATTAATATTTATTAATAATTCAAGTTGTTGTCAGACAAAAATATTAAAATTAGTACGAATATAAAAAATAGTATTGCTACAAAGCATTGTTTGTATGTAAATAAGTACCTTAGTCTAAAAATCCATGCCAATAATTTTTATAAGCTTCTCCATTGTTGTATTTTGATCGTATAATAACCGAAATGTTTCAATTTAAGTTTATAATGACAATTTATTTCATATTGCGTTTCTTTTGTTAGAGACTTTCAATATTTTGTTATAGATTTTAAATATTTTGTTATAGGTACCTACCATGTCCACTAAAAAAGACCATAACCAGCACTTGATTCTTTCATTTCAGGCCCAGAAAATATCTCATTTGGGTTGTACTCAAATTGATAGTAAATTATTTCTTTTACATAATTCTTTTAATTTGTATGTAAATAATGTGTGGTGCTTTTTATGCCATTTTCTCTGTAAAATATTTTTTTATGTTACGATTTTTATTTTTTTATAAATTTATCAAATACATGGCGCACTGGCATCAGCTTCAATGGCATGAAGTATATATTTTTTTCCACTAACAATTATTATTAACCATATTAAAAATAATTTCTCAAAATGTTTTGGTGTATTTTTTTAAGCTGGCAGCCTTATCGTCGGCCATTACAGTTTGAACATCTTCCGTTTCCTTTTACTTTATACACGGCAAAATGAAGTGCAGTGGTCAGGTATGTCTTTAAATTTTAGTGAAAATATCTAGAAATACTTATTAAAATTGCGACTATTTATTCACAAAATACTATCAGAAACGTCTTTGATGCCAGACGTTCACACTTCGGTCTTTATAATTGTGTAATGATTGAAAGTAACACTATGAAATTGGACATGTGGACAACGTGTTGATGCGTGGATTTGACGTTAAATACTCGATGCGGTGTCTAATATTTTAATTCAACGACTTTCAATGTGCATTGTGTTACGTTTCTTAGTTATCGTGCATGTGTGATAATATTAAAGAAACTTTCAAGATATGTATAATGTATACATTTTGACAGATATAGGTTAGGTCAGGTTATATTGTCAGTTGATTTTCGAACGCGACCGAAGTTTGTAAATGCCCTGCACTACATAGACTACCAGTTTACATTTATGTTTCGAATATTACTATCGTTGAAGTGAAGATGTCTCCAATTATTAAATGTTTTCGTTATGGATTTTTAGTTGAAGGAGTTCGAGGTGATCGGGCGCAAATTGCCCACCGAGAAGGAGAAAGTCACCCCACTTTATAAAATGAGAATATTCGCTCCTGAACCAATTGTTGCCAAATCAAGATTCTGGTATTTCTTGAGACAATTGAAGAAATTCAAGAAGGCGACTGGTGAAATCGTCAATGTTAAGGTAAATTGTTGTACTACTTAGAATGTTGAAATTATCTGTCAACAGTGAAGTGTTGTTTTGAATCGAGTTTCTTCTGCCAGTTCCCTCCCGTATAGTTAAGTGGAATTGAACCATTATATAGTTTTTCTCCTGGGGTTTGCCTGGTGGTTATTTATTGGGATTTAGAAATTTGCTTGTGTTACTTGTTTATGACCAATTAATGAGTGCCACTTTACATGATCATGCGCATCACGCATTAACATGGCTTACAATAAATTCATGATAGGTTCCCTAACACTATTTTGATAGGCACTTTTAATCCTGGTGCTATTTCGCACTTAAAACTTAATTAGCGCTAATTGATCTGTAGTTGTTCTTGAAGTGTATTTATAGTCCTGTGATTACCTTCATGTATTATATTTCGAGTATATTTAAAGTGAAAGAATGGACTAATATAGGATTATGCTCTACAACATTTTTTAAAACTTACCATGTACAATTTTTTAATTAACACATTGTTTACGGGCATTTTTAATTACCATACTAATTACGCACACATGTGCACACCGTAAACAATGGGTTAAGATTCCTTTTCAATTCTTATGATCATCCACTTGAAAGATGTAATTTTTCTCATCATGTTTTCTTCCAATGTGAAGCAGAATATGAAAAACTGGTCTTCAGGTAACCTTCCTTTTTTGGAGAGTAGTGATAGGGAGCATAGGACTAGTAGTTAGCCAATCATGTGCTACGATCGGTGAATTGATGTACACCTACAATATCTCCTAAAGAAGTATAATTACATTTTACCACCCTTAGCAAAATTACATTTTACCACCCTTAGCAAAATTACATTTTACCACCCTTAGCAAAATTACATTATTTCCATGGTCATCTGTGTATAAATAAAAAAATACTTTCTGTTTTATTATTTTTAATTTTAACAGTCCTCACAAGTTAAATACTTATGAGGCACGTCTTCGAATTGTTTTTTTTTTTTACCTTTTTGTTCATAATGCGTGTGCATACTTCGTGAATGACTTAAATTTGTTAAGAGTGAGAATATTAGAGTATAATTTGGTTGGATGAGAGGTAACTAGCAAGCAGAACCAGCAGTCACTGTTTCAATTTAAACTTTGGCTTCCTAGACTCTTGCTAAGATTAATTAAATGAGTATTGTTTGAGATGTTGTCAGTCCTATCTGTCTGCATTAGAAATATTTCATACAAACTTTACGTATAAACCTACATCCAGTCAAAATAAGTCAAGTGTGTTCAGTATAAAATAATATATGTCTTTCTGACATCATTGCTTAAGCTTGTGTCAGAGCCTAACTTAAAATTACATTGCACATATTAATTTGTGAATATTTTTTGTAATTTTAGGAGATCCCTGAAAAGTCTCCTCTGCGTATTAAGAACTTCGGAGTCTGGCTGAGATACGAATCCCGATCAGGAACACACAACATGTACCGTGAATACAGAGACATGTCTGTCGGAGCCGCCGTCACTCAGTGCTACAGAGATATGGGAGCCCGTCATCGTGCGCGTGCCCATTCTATCCAGGTAAAAACCCCTTTCAATAATGAAAAGTTAAAATAGTTGTAGATTCATATTTAGTTATAATCTTTCATCGATAGATGAAAATTTAATTAGCTCTCCGCAGCAATGTCTGAATTTTCTAATCTATTTTAATAACTAAAACTAAATGATAAGTAGCCATCAATTAGCTGTGAATTATTCAAGTCGGTGGTCTTGAATGGCCAAATCATTTGGGCCTAATATCACCTGCTCACTTCACCTGAATCCCACTTATGTGTGTTGCATCCTTTGTAACCCAAAATGGCTTCTTTCTGGTAGCCCTGTTCCCATATTTTATATTTATTCGGGAGTAAGTAATTATTAAGAAACTAGCAAGCAGAACCAGCAGTCACTGTTTCAATTTAAACTTTGGCTTCCTAGACTCTTGCTAAGATTAGTTAAACGAGAATTGTTTGAGATGTTGTCAGTCCTATCTGTCTGCATTAGAAATATCTCGTACAAATTTTATTTATTATTAATTCTGCTTGACAGAGGTTAAGCAGAATAGAGAGGATTGCAAAAATCTTTGGCACCCAGCAATGTGATTGATTCGTTATCTCATTGCAAACTTGATTTACACTGAGTAAATTAATAATTTTTTTATGACTTGTTATTAATTAACATCTTTTCTCTTAACAGATCATTAAAGTGGAAGTATTGAAGGCTTCAGCTTGCCGGCGACCACAGATCAAGCAATTCCACGATTCCAAGATCAAGTTCCCTCTGCCCAAGAGGATCCAACACCACAAGCGACTTGTCAAGTTCTCCATGCGTCGCCCTAACACTTACTTCATGTAAACAGTGCACCACGCTGACTATATTTTTAACAACTGAAAATGTAAAATGTCAAATAAACTCCTTTTGACTAAATCACCTGTTTTTTTCTTTTTGCCCAACATGATTATTGTTCCATAAAACAATTGAGAGAATCTGTATTCTCTCTGCTTGTGCAGCTATTGGTTTCTATTTGTAGATTCAGCTTCATAGATGTCATTTCTTAATTAATATGACAGGAGTAATCTTGACCTCTTCCCTGCTGAGCCTGTTTACGAATATTCCAACTAAGATTTCATAAATTTGTATTTACAACCGTTGTCACCACTTCCTGGTCCAATTGATTTAAACTTAGTTTCAAAAAGGGTCAAGTTTTTACAGGATCACATTATTTTATCTTTTTTTTTTGAAGAAATCAAAAATTAGCAGATTGGACAAATATATTATAATTTAGATACGCCGTTTTTTAAGACTCAATGCCTGAGTTAGCTCAGGCGGGACCAGCAAGTGGTTAAATACACTTGTGAAGGTTATCAGACCAAATAATGCAAGCCTATTTGAATAAAAAAAAATGCTAGCATGGCAAATAAAAAATATATATCTAGTCACTTTCTGCACTGCCAAGAAAGGCTTTTCTTAGATGGCATTGAGTCATAAAAAGAGCTGTTCCCCAACTGACAAGAATGCTGCGCTTTGTACAAGTCTTTTCAGGAAAGCAACTGCAGAATAGAACCTAACTTCAAATGGCTTGCTTCCAGCATAATGCAGTTTCAAAAATCTCATTAGGATCGATACTATGTAAGTTAAGTCATGCAAATATACCACATGGTGTGAAGAATAGTTAGAGCATATGATTTACAATTTATAGTATACATCTGATGTACTAGTATTCAATTCATAGATAACTATATAGATTTACAACTCCATAGACTACAAACGTCGAATAATATTGTTAGCAAACCTATCGGATATGCCGAAAGCTATTGCCACCCCCCCTGCCTTCACTTCCCCCCTTCACCTACCCGTATACTTCTGTACTTGAAATAAAAATAAATAAAGGTTAAATAACAAGACATTCTGACATTCATATAAATTTATTCACAACAAATATTTACATTATATGTACATGGAAAATGGTTGCAACAAATTATACAATATTATAAAAAGGACCATTGTAGAGGATTATGAATAATAATAAATCAAATAGAAATTCAAAGGCTTCTTTATGAAGACTCCTGCAGGCTTGGATCGGTGCTCTCTGGAAATCCAGTGATGTATTTGGCAATGAATACAGCAGTTGTCTAGTAAAAGCTGTATCTGGATGTTTTTTTCCTTCCCGATACCTAAGACAAGAGAAAACAACATGAATAATGGAATATAATCAATGTTATAGTCGAGGCACTAGCAGAATGATGTTTGAATAAAAGTATTATTTTATGAGCCATCAACTTAATGCTGCTGTCATCACACCTTTGATTGCCAGTGAAGCAGTTAAACCAATTCTATATCCAGCTGATGGAATATGTGCAGCCTCATTGAATTTTAATTATACATTTGAAGTGTGTGTAATCTAATTTAAAAAGTAACATGCACATGATATTAACGTTAATATCGTAAAGAAATTGTCAGGAACACGCACCTTTGAGATCCCCGGAATCCGTCTATCTGCTAGCTGTCAGTTTTTTGCAGGACTTTGGGGTTATGTATTTGGTTATATTGCGTATTTTCGAATGAAATCCGCGACAGGAGAAGGAAATTTTCAGAAACGGGTCATTTCGGGAATATTTACCTCGACACCGCATTAAATAACACAATAATATATATTATAGTTTGTTTAGCACTCAGAAACGCCACAATATGGTGGCAATAAGAACTTTTAACGGCGAAAGAATGGCGGAAAACAAGGCAATAGAAGCGTGCAAGCAGAAGTACTGCCACAACAAAAAACCAAAACCCTATTTTAAATCCGTCACTGCGTATGGTCAGACTGATTTGACTTTTAAATGGCGGCCAAAATGGCGGCTGACGATCAATTGATCATGCCGAGGGCAGCACTACCTAGCGGATTTGCCGAGCAACATCAAATTACGTTTCCCCTCCTTTAAGTTACGTCCCGGTGATTCAATTACAAATAATATAATGTACCATATCTAGGTATACTGATGGTGTTATTTTTAATCAGTTTTACCCATGCTGGCACTTCTGCCAAAAGGTTTCGCATCACTGTTCTAGAGGTACAAAAATGATCTCCAGATATAAAAATCAATCAGAACATTCACATAAAAAAAATACTGTAACAATTTTTACTTAATTCTATTTTTTGAAACTATTTAGTCTAATGTTACTAGCTGTAATACAATAAAAGATTTTGCAATAAAGAAGGGTAAATTAGTAAAAATAGAAGTGTTGTAGATATAATAACAGAATCCTTTAATCATCAAAATATGGAACATAGCTTAAATAAAATTTGTAAATCTGAAACTGCAAAACATTTATTTATATGTACCAGTTTCATAATTGTTTATTACTTAATAAATTGCTTACAAAACATCTAAGTATTCATATTTAAGTTTAAAAATCAAAATATTAATTCATTCATTCCTATTATCGAAGCAGATGACATTATTTTCATTTACATCCATGGATTATATCACCAATGCAGTTCAATCAAGAATCAGCACATTACGATAGGTCATTGAGGCTTTTTATTTATATCTATTGATTTTTTTTGGAAGAAAACAAGTTACATGTATCGGATATCAAACGATGGAAATTTATTTAATCTATAATGAATTAATTCAATTCTTTTTCATTATAATCCTTCAGAGATATCTTCCACGGATTTGGAGTGTCTAGCTGTCCACATATATGGTATTAGTTTTAAGACAAGAACACGAATTTCTACAAGAATTATGTGAAAAAATCTGACATGCCTTAACTAAATATCTAAACAAATTAATTTCATGTATGTACTAATTAAGATAATCAGTCCTTTTGCTTATCCTATTTTATAAACAAGAATGATCAAATACTAAAATTTCATTGAATATATTTATAAAAAAATCCTCGATGACCATGAGATGAAGAATCTTACAAAGTATACAAAATTTATCATCAGTTGAATGTATAATAATAAAATTACTGTCGGGTATTTTCTTTGTAAATATATTTATTTGTTCTTGCCTCTTCCAAGTAGAGAGAATGCGAACATCTAATTGGGTATTACAATGGTAGGATATACTTACGATAATTGATATCCATAATTAAATCAGAGTTTATTTCGTTTATTTAAAAAAATATTTGGCGTGGGCTGTAAATATTTTTTATCTTTAATTTTTTTTATTAAGCCGTGGTGTATAGCAATAAGCTGAAAATCACTTCTTAAAAATTCAGCATCTTAAAAAGAAGAATACGGGATTGATTCTCAACCGCTTCTGGTAAGTATTTCCTAACATTATAATACCGGATAAAATATCAATGTTTTTTACTTTTGAAGTAAAAAACTATTGAAAATAAAACAAACTTACTATGTGTTACAAACATAACTTGTAACCACCGTAAATCAGTCGTATGCGAACATTTAATGCGTAGCATGATCGCTTATAAACTTTTACAACATTATTATATTATTTATAAAAACAATGTTTATTAATACTTAATGTCCCTTTTCTAGAACCAATCTTAAAATCAAATAAAGACAAAATATGGGCGAGTAGAAACAATGAATATTCGTTTGTTATGAGATTTATGACACTAGAAAAGTGCGGAAAAAGTATATGTGATTATATAATTATATTCTACTTTAATTAATCAATAAAGGCTTTGATAAAATAATTAAGAATTGGGATAAAAAATCAGCTGTAATTTTTTAACAAATTATTAAATTTTAAATACTATTCTACAAACAATAGTGTAGAGGTGTAAAAATTAGTATTTACATTGTCAAATTAGACATTTTTTGTAGTATTTGAAAAAAATACTTATGTTGACTTGCTAGAAGTCTACAGAACATGTGATGAATGAATATTTGGTTGGACTCAATTTTAAAGACTAATTACTTAGCCTCGGCATATAAAGCTTTGCCACTTTAAGTATATGCCGGGAGAATAACATTTTTCAAACTATTTAATTAATCGTCTTTATAGATATGTGGGATAATAGAAAACTTCCAATAACATCATACATGGTGGGTTTTGAGCCAAAGGAACAATTTCAAGAGTTACAATTTTTTTATTAAATACTAGCAGTTAATTGATGGTTTCAACGGCTTATTCTCTGTAGCAAAATTGTGTGTACAAAATAGGCACACTTATTCCACATTTAAATCACTTCAATTTTAATCTTAGTTTTAACAAAATCTTACTAATAGATAAAGTACATTCAAATACTTTCACAATTTTAAATCAGTGACTAAATCTTCCTTATTCACTCTCTTTGCATCCATTACATAAAAGTTAATGTCATTAAGTGTCATGGAACATTAAATAAATTCAAGTGAAATAAAATTAGTAGGCATTTCATATTATGAGCCTCTTAATTACTTATTTAACGATATGACAATTAAAAAGACAGACAGTAAATGTAATTTATTATGCAATTACTAATCTGATTGATTGAAAGTCATTTATGTCAAAACACTAGCTAATTACTTCATATTGTCATCAATAACTTTTATTTGTATATAAACTAATAACCATGCATCAGTTCAAGTTCATTAGTGCACTTGAAATGCCACTAGATGCCCCTAAAGTTGTGGAATGGGAAGAAGGAAGATCAGACAGGGGCAATCCCTTGCATGCGGAGAGCGATTTGAGCTGCAGATTTCTTGGCGGACGTTTTGTTCCTTCCGAAACCGTGCACAATCGACGGTTGACCGTTCACTCTCAGTTGCAGGGGAATCATCACTGTGCCATTTTCGAGGGTTACAGTTTTGCTGCAATATTAACGTAATATACTTTAATATCAACACATAGCGAAACCCAATGGGTTGACATCTAAAATGTGCCAATTGTGTGTGGCGAATTTTAAAAGCTTTGAGTAAATTTCTATCGATGTTTCCCATATACACCACCATTCATCGAAACCCTTGCGAGTGCAGATTTGTTATATTGCAATATTTTTTTTGTCCCAACACCCTTTTGGCTTTCACACATTTCAGGCATTATGACGATTATATGCAAGTGTCATCTTGGCTACAGACACACTGGCTGTAAACACACTATTTAAATAAGCAAAAGATCTTTCATCCATTTTTTTATCATCGCTATGGAGTTACTTAAGAAAAAGACGGCGATAAATTCACAGCTGTAGGAATGGAGTCCACAATGCGATTAATTGTAAAAAAAAGTGGGTTTTTACTTACTGAAAAACGGCAGCAGCATGAATATTCTCGTAGAGTCTCCTCACTGCCTGCTTTGGAACGTTTGTTGTAAACTCAGCAATCTCCTTATGCATGATCTTGTAGAAAACTTTCCAAACCAATGGCAGGTCGTTGCCCGAGTCCAGAAAGATAGCACCCGCCAATGACTCGAATATGTCACCCAGGGCCTGCCGTCATTTAAAAAGTTACCAATTAGTTTATTTAAGTACAATGCCTATTGCCGAACAGATACAAACCATGTTTGTCATAAAATACGATGAATATAATTATATTCATTTTCATAAATAAATAAATGGTTTGAACTAAGCAATGTTTGCAATTGCTAATTGGGAGGTTCTACAGCAGTGGTTCTCATGTGCGGCCATCAACAGCTTTATAGTAAATATTGATATTTAATAAAAACGTGTTTTTACAAGTTCATTTGTCAACAAAGACACTGGCATTTTAATATTTTGTATGCATTGTATTGTGCATCAGGAATTGTTAGCTCGCAAAAACTCAAGCACTTACATGTTTAGGTATTTTTGGCAAAAAAGACTCAACATAAAATTTCGGTGCGGCTACCACACATTTTCGTAGGACCGCTGATGTTGCTAATGCGGTCACAGCCAAATTTTACGTGAGAACCACTGTTTTACAGATAGGCTATCGTTAAATAATTAACTATAAGATTTCATTGAAATATTTCCAAAATGATAGCCAATGTATTTTGGCATCATGAAAAAATACAACACAGTAAGTAAGAAAGCAATATTTACAAATTCAATTCGAAAAAACATTCAATATTAAAATTAGGAAGTAGAATTATAATTGTTTTAACCAATGAGTCTAAGATGTGAAAAAATACATAAATGTGTCAAAAGAAAAACTAACCTATTTTTATTTTAATAGACAATATAGTTCTGTTATAATGGTAAACAATAGTATTAATTGCATGGGCATGTAGACGAGATGTTGATAATTAAATTATGTAATAGTAACAAAGAGTTTTTTTTCAATGAATTGATAACACTGCAGCACCCGGTTCTGCACTAATAGCAAAATTGTCACATTGCACAAACACCCACACTAGTGCGTTTTTATGCATATCACAACATATTGGTATCTGTTGGCGTAAACATTTTGAGAAATTATGATTAAATTCATAAAATTTTTCATGGGTATAAAATTTAAATTTGACAAATAAATAAATTCATAGCTTACCTTAGGCACTTCAATATATTCAGCGAGCGAACACGCCTCCTCTTCCAGCAAATACAGCACAGCTTCATCAATCACATGATCTCTCTCCATTTGATGAAGAACAAACTTCAAAATGGCTGAATCTAGTAGTATATTCGACGACTGCAAGAACTTGTGGAGTCCAAGTCTGACGGTGAAGCAAGCGAAGGTGATATTGTTGACGAGTGCGGAGCGCAAATCCGTCAGCTCGCCCGGATTCAGCTGGCCGCAGTTTTCGTAGATGTGACACGTGATAAGGAAGTCCAGGATGGCGTCTCCGAGAAATTCTAGACGTTCGTAGCTTTCCGTAACACGGTTACGTATATTCGAAGAATGAGACAAAGCCTATAAATAATGCACAAGCAGTTTTAAATATTTTTACAGTTTCTGTTTTGCAACAGCGGAACCATGATTTTTAACATATGAACAGAATATTGTTTGTCGTTAGTTATTTGTTCAACCTCTGTCTTTAGGGTTGAAAGGGTGAGCTTAGCAAAGTGCCGGTAGTTAGTGAATCGCTCTCGCTATATGCCCCATCACATTTTTAAGATTGCATATCGGCCCCTTAGGATAAAAGAAATGTATCTCGATTTTTGTCAGTTTTGAGTTATGAATGCCACTACAGATGAAACCTGTTTTTTGCTTCTTCGGGGCCAATATGTGAGTGGAAAGCATTGTGAAGATCAAAAGTATTATTTGGACACATATCTATAAATCAATTTAAATCATACTATTCAATATATTAGATAAATGTAATAAAGTAAAAACAATGAGTTGAGTCTGCAGTCAAGCTGCAGTGTCGTTGGCTTCAGTTTGATAAGTTTTATTTTTCAATCAGTTTATTGATTCCCGTTCGAAAACATGGATATCTATGATTCCTAAAATTCCCTACCAACCATCAGAGCCTAAAGACGGGGCAACAAAATTACCACCATTCCTGTTCTAGGCTTATCCTTTTATGACCATATCCTTCCATCTGTACTTTTTTCGACGAAGAGAGGTTGACCATCTGATAAACAAGTAGTTTTCACAGAAATACTCGAGAGAAACTCCATTACCAGTCCATATGTTGAAGCAGAAACAAATAATTAAACAACTTGCCTGCAGTAAGTAGCAGGGATCTTTGAACTTGTATCCTAAGATGTCTTCTATTTTCTCCCGTGAGTAGTCCAGTAGAAAATCAATCTCTTTGATAGTTGCCTTACCCAATGACATCGGCGTGGGAACTTTCATTGTTAATAGTCCCAAAATATCAAACTGGAATCATATTCATGTTTATGATTAAGTTACTTTGTAAATACTAATAAAGATAAGACAAAGGAAACAAGTTAGAGTACAAATTAATGAAATATTTAATGCATAAATTTGTGTGTTTATGCACTTATAAATGGTTCCACATACAAATTACTAAAAACATTGAAAAGTAGTGAGTAATGAATAAAAGATATTCATGGCCGAAAACAAAAAAGAAAAAAAAGGTTAGCCTCAATACTATAGAAATAACAGGAGTGTGATGCTTTTGTTCGTTTAGTGATTTACATTTTTAAAACTGCAATATTTACAGTAAAAGTCCGTTAATTCGAACAAAGATAATTCGTAATTCAAAATTTTCATAATTTTCTCGTCCCAATATTGACTTTTCATAGTAAAATGTACCGTTAATTCGAAATATCGCTTAATTCGTAATTCGTAATGTGTTTCGTCAAAATGTACATACGATTTCTTGTAATTCGAAATTTTTACAGTTTTGATAATTTCATGAGTTTGTTTTGTTAGGTTGAATGTTAGTCGACACATTGTTTTGAAGAGTAAAGCTTATGTAAACCATTAGTGTAAGTGAGACATCTATATAAAGTGAAGTATTGTATGTCAAAATTGAATTCGAGCATTTATAACATTAGTGCAAGCGAGACATCTATATATTAGTATGTACCTAACTTCACTACAATGGTACATTTATGTACAAGTATGTACGTAAACGTCATTCTATTTTACGCGTGAATACCTTAAATATAAGTGACTGAAAATCAATTATGTTAAGTGTTTTTTATTCATATGAAATGCCTGTCCATAAAAAATCGAAAAAATGGCCGCGATGTTCGATCCCGTAATTCGTAATTCGAATTTTTTTGGGAAATCCGGTCCCTTGAATTTCGAATTGACGGACTTTTACTGTATTGCAAGACCTTGACATGAAATGAATCGCTTCTCCGGCAGAACAATGACTTTTGTTTTTTAATGAGTGTAAAACACACTATTTCAAAGTCAAGCGAATTTTAAAATTCATGGAACTTATCTCTACTCATGTAAGTTGCAACTTTTTTTATACTATATTTAAAGAAGATTGACTGCAATACAATATTAAGATTTCCTACCTTTTGCGGTAAAACTTTAAGCCACTGCAGCAATTTAAAGGCAGCTTCCATTCCTGAGTTTAAAAGATATACACCAATGAGGGCTTCAACGGAGTCGGCCACAACCTAAAAGAAAGAATTTGAGCATAATTTGTTTATAATAATGCAAATTAGAGCAGCAAAGAAAATTCTATTTCAACATATTATTGTATGGCAACTAATTATTTGGTCAGTTTCTAAGTCTATAAATAGTCAGTAAATATTAAATAGATGGTCAATAAAAAAAAAAATGATCAGTAAAAATAATAAATGGTCAGATAAAAATTATAAATGGTCAGTTAATAATTAATTTTGGTCAATTTGTTTCCAAATATTAGCCAATAATAAAATTTTAAACGAACAATAAACTTATGTGACTACCTCTATTTGTACAATATTATTAGTTGGTATTTTGTGGTTGCATTTTTGCTACACTAAATTAAAACAAATCAATGTCATTTTGGGATGTTCTATTACAGGGGGGGGCAAACTTTTCGGATGGCGGGCCAATTCCAAGAATTCAAAATAAGCCGCGGGCCGCAAGTAAAACACCATTTTTAGATATACACCCGATCTTTTTTACATTGATTTCAAAAAGTGGCGCACATAAAAAAATCGCGGAAATGGTATCCAAAATACAAGAAAAAACAAAAATTATTTTTCAATTTCGACCTAAAAAAATTTATAAATGCATTGTGCTTAAATAAGTTTCAAAGCAGAGTTACCAATAATATCGCATGAGTTTGCGCACCATCTTGTCTGTAAAAAGAAAAATCACATACCTTCGAATAACTCGAATACCGTTGTGAATAACGTAAAATCGAAATCACTAAAAAAATCGTTTAAAAGAGGACCGGGTGTACTCTATTTATTATCACAAAAAATATCAGAAGAATGAAGCTGTTTCGAAGATTAAAATTTTTCAACAAGCTCATTTTTAAAACTGCTTGTGAATGGTCATAGAAGAAGATGGAATCAGAATTAAGCTGAGGTTCAAGATCGAAAATGTCAGTTCACATTTTTCGTGCAAAATCTTTAAATTGGTCGAATTTGTCTGAACTGAGATCATTGTAAAATTTTCAGATTTCGTCACTATGGTGTAAATCTCTTAAATCAGTGTTACATTGCAGATAAATAATCTCAAGTTGTAGCTCTTTCAATACAGTTTTAATATCTATTTAAAATGGATCGCTTACTAGCGCCAAACTTGTCTCAATTTTTCGGAAGTCACCAAATCTTTGTGAAAAATCGTCATTCAGAGCCTTCATAACACGGAGTTAATAGTACTTAAGTGTAGCACGATGTCCAGAGTAAATGAAAAATCACAAATCCCTAATCATCAGTATCGAGAAAGTCGTAACATTCTTCATTTCCAAGAATAAAATTATAATATTTTTTACTTCCCGAACTCTTCGAAGCACTTTTTCCAAACAAAGGTTTTGAATTTAACTATGAAAAGGAATATCTGTATACTCACTCAATATCTTGAAGAATTTTTATTTTATTTTCAATATTTTTTTAAAAAAATATTAAGAATTTATTCTTACTTAGAATTAGGATTTATGTTGGCGGGCCGCAGTTTGCCCGTGCCTGTTCTATTATAATAATTCCAACAATTCCAAAAGACGAAACATTTAAAAAAAAATCGTAATCTTTACACTTATTAAAATAATATTATCTGCTTTCAAATACCTGAACTTAAGAAATCATTTCATTTAATGTGCTTATTTTTCATAGACCTTGTCAAAACTTGAATTAGATACTGACCCATTAAATACACGCCTTATTGTATTGTGATCTCAAATTTACTGTCTTTATGATTATTATTATTATTCTATAAATTACTTTCTGACAAAATGTACATAAACCTCTAAACAAAATAAAAAGTGTAAAATCTGCTGTTTTATTAGCTAGTTATTTCAAACCTGTGTTAAGAAATTAGTTATTATCAATTGATTACGAGTATACATAAATTAAGATAATTTATACCTTGTCTTGTACATTCTGCATGCCAAGGAAGGCATCCATTCCGGAGTCCATTTTTGCATTGGTATCTCCGGCCCATTCAAATAGCTTATCCTCGATGGTCTGTAGAGTGGTAGGGCTAATTTTGGCACTGAGTATTTCTTGTCTCGCTGTTTCGATCCCGTACAAAATTGATGGACAAGCCTGAAACAAAAAAAGATATTATATGAATAGTATATTATCACTATTAATATTTAATCAGTCATTCATTAACGGGTCGAAAATGTCTATGTTCCAATTTTGATTTTGCTGCAGAAAAATGTTTTACTTTGGAGCAAAACTGTGAAAAATAAATTAAATGAGTATGAACCTGTCTAAGCAGGTTCCATTATCTTAACCCTTTTACGACCAGACGTTTTCGAAGAGATTAGCCAAAATAGCCAATCAGTGTTAATCAGTTTTTATGTTTTGCAACAATGCATACAGATTAGAGATTATATTTGTTTCATTTTTTTTTTTAAATTATGAGTACAAATGCATTTTAGATCCATGGGCAGACAATCTGCAGCAGTTTTCATTGCTTGTTGATTGAGTTGGAATTCACTTGGTAGAACTCCATTATAATAAGGTGAGAAAAATATAGGGTGAGCTATTTCGGCTTACGCCATCGTCAGAACTATGTTTTAAGCCTGCATTTGTTCATCCTTATATACAGTTGTAGACTGGGTACACAATACATCTTCTTCTCTGTTCCACCATCTTAGTTATTAAATGTGACAAATTGATTTGATGTATTTCTCGAAGTACTTCGCGTAAGCCGAAATAGCTATCAACAATTAAAATACATTGATATTTTTCTCACCGTATTAGTGTTCTACTAAAGTTCCAACAGCTAAAATAAGTTTGGTGAACACATTATTAACACCTCTCCTTTGCTGTCCACCAAAATTGCAATTCGTGTCATCACCGCAAAATCCCACAATTTTGCAGTACAGATCATTTGCATCTTTTTGAAAACGGGAAATTTTGGCATCCCGAGTGTTTGGGGACACCGGGACACACTGCCCGAAAACGGGACAACTGGTCTCATTAGTTATGCATCAATTACATGATTCATTTGATATAAAGATTGAATCTTACATCGACTTCGACGAGCAGCGTTTTGATAGGCCTCGGTATGCAGAAGGCTGGAGTAACCCAATCATAGCGCGGTGAAAACTGATCCACCTTCATCCTTCCTGGTAAATCAATCAAAAGTCCGCAGTAGTACAAGTTTCTGGAAAGAGGAATTAGAAATGTTACATATTATATTCGTCTGGTAAGAATGTCATTTTAACCTTTTGCACTCCTGAATATATTTTTTCCTTCTATCAATAGATTTGAGAAATGCGAGTGATATCACAGGGTTTGCGTATTTATTAGCATGGAAAACGAAACATTATGACATGTAACAAACTTTAAATAAGGAATTAATAAGTTAAAGGTGAGGAAAATTACTTAATTATATAAAGTGAATTGACAGTTAACACCATAAAAGTGATTAATGAACTTGCCTAGATATGATAACCACGATTGTGATATAAATATATTTATCAAAACCTTTACTGCAATTCCAATTGGCAGTTATTTTATATTGATGATTTTTATCTGTGCTTGTAATACTGATTAAATATGAAGTACTGAGATTGCAATCCTTACCTGTTACTGACGATTTTTCCCTTTAAGGATGTGAGCCGCCCTTCACCGAAGCCTTCAAAGCTGTGGTAGACGTAGAAGCTCGCAGCCAACTTCAAGAATGAGTCACCGAGGGTCTCCAATCTTTCCATGTTGACAATATCATTGCACCGTGACGTCGTCAAGGCCTCTAATATTTCCCCTTGATGAGGGCCCAATTTGTTCATTGTCTTCTTCAAGATTTCAATAGTTTCGATATATCTATAAAAAGGTTCACATTATTTAAGATTAATCAGACATTGGTTGTCAGCTTAAATGGGGAAAGACACAAAGCATTGGTGTGAGCTAGGTCATAACTGCCCAAAGTTATTTGTCTTGCTACTCTACTTTCAGCAAAACATGTACACAAAGTCGTTGATACTAGCGTAAAATGCTAACATATTTAAAAAATTTGTTCTTAAAAAATCAATTTACTTACTGAAGTGGTGGCGCGCAGATAGCTCTCTTTGAGATGGTCGGTTGGATAGGTTTACCGTGTGACGGCTGCTTTCCAGGAGATGAAACCACTTTCTGTTTTATGAAGTCTTCGTAACACTCCACATCAGCCAGTGTAGCCGTGTGGAAGTTTCTGTCAACGTCAATCGGTTCCAGCTCTGGCTGTAATGAAAACAGATGGCTCGCGGTTCAATTCTATTCCAGTCATTTGTAATCAAGTGATGATTCATGCTATTCTAATATTTTCATAGAGAAAAACAAACGTATCAATACAAAAACTCTATTTACTTGTCCCCTCGTGACTTGAAAAATCAGTACTGTGGAGTTAAAGTATGATTTATGGTATTATGGGTTTACGTGTAACACAATTTGAAAATATGACATGACCGATTTGGGCAGTTGCTCAGAAATAAGTCGAGCCTCTCAAAATATTATTTGTGTTTTAGAGATAAGTATTGAACGCATGCATACTGACTGTGCTGCTTTACGGTTGCGAGTCATTGTACATTACAAAAGCACAGGGTAACCATACACTGTGCTTCGAAAACAGATGCCTGTGGTGAATATTAGGAGTGTGGTGGTTTGAGTTTGTCAGGAACAAGGAAGTAAGAGAGCGGACAATCCCCTTATTACGTCCAAAATAAATAGGCGACAATGGACCTGGTGTGGACATGTGCTGCGGATGCCCCAGGGGAGCCTGAATCCTGCCATTAACCTGATGGATCCTGACGCCCCAGAAGGCCTTTGATGACCATCCATAGGATGTACTCAGTGGAGCTACGGGACGCCGGGATGACCTGGGAAGAAGCGAGGAAGTTGGCAGGTGATAAAGAATCCTGGAGGCACCGAGAGGTGGCCACATGCTCTGAATCGTACCACACAGCACAGACTGTTACCTTCCTATGAATACTATATACCGCACACAAATAAAAACCCTGAAAACACATCACAAACTGATACTGGAAATGGAATTACTGTTTTACTAAAGAAATTCTACTTACAGACCATGGGTATTGAGAATGACTTTTATTGACACTAAGTTGAATATTGTCAATGCGAGGAGCACTGAGCGTAGGCTTAATCGAAGCGTCTAACCCGGTTGTTGGGACAATATCATCCGCAGGATACGGAGCCTTCTCCTTGAAAGATTCTTTGAATATGGATTCCTGAGCATTCTTCACAGAATGGATGTTGACCAGCAGATGATTCCAGCTACAGTCTACAACAGGGAAAGCACATGTTGACGATTTTGATAAACCATTGGCCCTCTTTCTCTCGAGACCACCGATCTATCGATGCTGCATAAAATGCTAAAGCACCAACTTAAAATGAGTATTACTATCATCACTGCATCATAATTTTTAAAAATGACACATGCACAAAGCAATTTTCATTCATATGTATTGGTTTTTTAACCCTCGAAATACTGTCCCTAAAAAATAGCGTGAGATCCGAAGGGGGGGACTAAAAATACCCCAGTGTTAAGGCTTTATTGCAGGGCTGTGGAGTCGGAGTCGGAAATTTTGAACTTTTTATTTTTGCATATAATATGTCAAATTTGGCTATTGGCCGGATTGGTTGGGCTGATATTTAATTGAATACACATAAATAAGAAAAGTATCTTTATACATCGTTCTAAAAAAACAAAAAAATTTACTGCAAAAAGTGTAAAAAACCAATGAGTTAAGAATAACAAAAGTTTACACATTGTATCACTAATATTAACCACTTCCCGGCAAATTATTTTAACAAAAATGTTCCAAAAAAAATCTATTTTTATTTTCTTTTAATTTGAAGCATATAAATATTATTTTTATTCAAAAAATTGTTTTGTTTTTTTTTACCCTTCGAAGTATTTTTTTTACATTTTTTTTTAATTATTATTTTTTTCTTTGATTATTATATGCAGTGACGGCTGGTGACCAGGTGTTGGGAGGTGCAAAGGAAGATTCAACCGTTTTTGCAAGAGTTCTTTCCTATTCATTGGATTTTAAAACACTTCTATAGCATGGACTTTCAATTCAGATGTTCGGAATACCAACTGTTTCTCTTTCGTTGTACGGAAAAATAGATGAATCTTCCTTTTGCACCCCCCAGCACCCCTTCACGAGCCGTCACTGATTATATGTACATATTATATACATAATACCATATCATGAAATAGTCTCATACAGTGTCAGAAATCGTGAAATTACATGAAACACGCCGAAAATCGAACGACGATTTTAAAATGCTCATATGGGCGCGCTTCGAGTATCACACGTATTTGCGTTAGCGCCGAAATTGTAACACTTTTTTTTTTACACGTATTCGTGTGACCGCCGGGGAAGCGGTTAAGATGGATATTTAAGATAATGTAGCAGTAGTGGTAAACTGTCTCAACCACCGGGATGGAAATGTTAATTACAAAATGATTACAATTTGTATTTTTAAAACAAAATTTCAAATTTCAAATCACAATAAACTTGTGCATTTTTTTGCCAATTACATATATTTAAAATTTGAGTCATTTGAATTTTGTATCAATATCTTGCAGATTTGCATTGAAGCTAAAAACACCATCTTTGCATGAAGCGTACTGATGTAATGAAGGTTTCTTTTTTGGGACCATTAAGTGAATATTACATGCAAGATTAAATATTTAGAACAAAACTAATACTGCATAATGCTCTATATTTTTTATATGAACATAGCCCGTTGAATAGTATCGCCACTACGGCTGGAGACGCGGTTATTTGGCCAGAGTAGTGAAAATCTTTGAACATTTTATCCATGCATAGGTCTTAACGTTTAGGCATATGTATATGTTACAGTGAAGCTGTATTCTCAGTGAAAATGTATCAAGTAATAGATTTCTATGACAACATGATTTCACTGGTCACGATTATTGAAATTATAGCCCCAAATCGATGATTTGCCGGCCTAAAATTTTGGTTTGCTTCGATGAGTACTGAGACTTCAGTAAGCAGTCCCTTTCATAAAAAGAGAACCAAAGAAAAACACAGACAAACATAGGGCTGAAGATAGGGCGGTAAAATTTAATTTCAATGACAGCTTGGAGGAGAATATATTTTCACTGAGAATACAGTTTCACTGTGACATATACACTAATTAAATCTTTTAGAGGAAAAGGGTTAAGTGTGAGCGAGGTGTGTTCAAAAATAGTGAGTCTTAGCTAGCTGTTCAATATATTAGCATTTTTTAAATATGGTGAAGCAAAGATTTATGCAGAATATTTGAAAATGAATATATCATTTATTGTTAGTGCGGAAGAAGTAACACACATATTTTGATACGGTTTGTCTTCTGGTTACTTAAGTGAGGTAATTTCAATTATTGGATAGTATTAGAAAACAAACCTGCAGGAAGGTTCTCACACCCGATACCAGTCTCCTTTGCGATGAATGATCTCAACTCCTCGGCTTGTAAAAGCATAGTTACCCTGTCAAAAGCATTATCACGTCAATTACAAAGTAATGTTCCATCAAACATCAATTTAGTTTTGTGTTAAAATGAACCTCTACAAAGTTACTGCTGAATCTATCGAAAGTATTGAAGAAGTTAAACTGCGATTAAGTTAATCAGAGCATAGTAATGGAGAAGAAACAGTATAAGGGGTATTAAAAGTAAGGAAGTATTATAAAATAACATCCTTAATAGGACAGGTTTCTCGCCACTGCTAACTGAATATCCAATGGGTTTAACCCTTTTCAATTGATTAAATCTCATTAGTTAATAACTTTGTAATGTTAACGTCATTTGTAGTATAATTATTTGTTTCTACAATCCCCTCCTTGCTTCCCGTAAAAAGGAAAAGTCCCAAACTCCATTTTGTAAGTCATCATTTGAAAATATTATAATCAATCTTGCTTTATTACTTAAGCAAACTTTGCGATAGTGAGTCCGAAGACGCCTCTGAAAGAGTTAAGTTAGTAAGTTATTTAAAATTTTACATGAAAATGTATTTCCAAAAAGTTACCGCCGAATCCATCAAAAGTAGTATAAGAGTTAGTAAGTAGTTATGAATTCAATAAATTCTCATTTAAAGCCAAGTTGGCCAATTGTTCTCACCTGTGAATAATTGACGGCATTAAAGTGGCCTTGAGCCACAAGACTCCGGGGAAGTTAAACTTGACACAAAACTCAGGAACCAGCAGCTCGTCAAATTGAGAAATATCCTCCAAATGGCCGCCCATCATTTTCATCATCTTCCGCTTGCTCATTCCATCTCTCTGCAGAGATATCTCTCTTGGGAGCAGAGAGTTCATTTTGCCGCTCAAGTACCGCACCTAAAATTATATACACAAAATAGAAATTGATTTCAATTTTAGCATAAAATGTTTTTTGCTGCGACTGAATCACATCAACACATTCACTGCGGAATAATTCAGGAATACATTGATGTTGCTCCAAAGAGCACATGGATACCGATGAAGATTTTTGAAGAGGACTGAAGACAGGGGGAATCAATGATCAACAATTAAATGAAATCGAAATTCCAATGGATGCGATAACACGGCTAGCGCAATATATTAAAACTGCAACTATTTTAGTATTGAGTGTTTGCTGCAGTTAACTTGTTAAGCAGAAGCATGTGAAGAAAATACAAGGCTGAGGATTCAGATTTTACTGGCACTAAGAGGATTAGTTTTGTCTTTGAACATAATTTATTGATTGAGTAGGCATTTACTTGGTAGAACTCCATTATAATACTACGTAATATTTGTTTAACCTTTTAGATGCCACGGTGTGCAGGCACACAAACGCCCCGATGAGTTAATTTATGTCTAAGCATATCTTTTAATGAAACTTAATGCAGATATATCTTCAGAATGAAATGTGATTCATTCTCATTATATTTGAAATCAAGTGAAATGATGTCACTAGTGCTGAGACACTATACTTATTGAAAAGTTTGTTCAAAAATAACAAGTCAGAGTAAGAAGAATGTATTGGCAACAGGGCTTTGGAGTCGGAGTCGGAGCTTTTTGGCCGGAGTCGGAGTCGTCGCGGCGATTTGGCCGGAGTCGTAATTGTAAATTTTCAAAAGTTTGAACTTTTTATTTTTGCAATTTAAATGTCAAATTTGGCTTTTGGTCGCATTGATAGGGTTGATATTTAATTGAATACACATAAATAGGGAAATTAGGGGGAAAAAGTGACGATATTGAACTTCAGAGTCGTGTTTTTGGTAAATGTTGGAGTCGGAGTCGTGGTTTTGGTAAATGCTGGAGTCGGAGTTGGACTTTTTTTCACCGGCTCCACAGCCCTGATTGGCAATCTATCTAATATGTATATGTTGGAAAATAAGATGAGTTCATAAGAAACAAAGCGATTGCACGCACCTTTAGCAAGGGCTGGGTCTTGGGTCCCTGGATGTTCAGATCATACTTGGATTTGAAGTACTCGGCAAATGATGCAAACGATTTGTCTGAGAAGGGAGACATTGGATTCATATCCTGGCAGACTTCAGTCACAATATACCTGTGTTGGATACAATTGGCATTAGCATCAATAAATATTTCATAGTAGTGGTGAATAAATAAAATAATGAATGAAGAGGTCTGCACTGGCCGGAGAGTTTGGATTCGGGCCTGGGCAGACAAAAAATATAAACATCTATATGGTTATTTCAGAATGTGCCCACCATTATCACAAATCAAAATTTGATGAAATAATAAACTTCACAAACCTATTACATCATCTTTTTGAAAGATGAAGAAGACTCAGTGTTCATTATTTAAAAACCTTATCTTCTTTTATATATAAATATTGCAGATCCTTTCTAAAGAACAGTATAAGTTCCTAATTTAATAGCTGATATGGCCAATAAATTATTTTTATAAATAAAGTCTGGTATACAATGAGCTAATACAATAGACATAATATATTTTTGATCTTAAATTCAGTATTAATAAAATGGTTGTTACAATCGGTCACAATTCGACTTGTTCCATTAAAATTTACCGGTTAGAAATGGACTTTTATGAAATTTTAGCACAGCCAGTTTGGTAGTCCAGGAACGGCGTATCTGCTTAAGTAATAAAACTGTTCATTCTATTCTTTTTTCGCACAATTTAAAATAGTGTAAAATCTTTAACTGGTAACCAGGGTGCCTTTGCTGGTAACCAATTTATGTGTTTATGTTGTTAGGTTATTAATTATTAAGAAGAACTCTATTAACTCTATTACTGCATAAATATTATAATTGGTGAGTCAATATTTAATTATTTTTAATATTATTAATTAAAATTATCGAAAAACAAACGGATTTTTTCAGGCAAGGTTTTAAAATGTCAGGCTAGGGTTGGGTTCGGGTAAGATCTTTGGAAATGAGCCTCATGATCAGGCAGGGCCGAATTGGAGTTTATCGGACCCATGCAGACTTCTTAGTGAGGTACAGCTGAAAGACTGCCTGAATTTTAATGAATCCACTAATCAGAGTCCAGCTCTGCCCTGGAATATACAATGATACATCACCTGGTTTCGAGGACTTGGCTTCTGTACCAAGGTGCAACGATGGATCCCAAGTATTCTTTTGGGTCCACGTTCAGCTGTCTCCGATTCAACATGGAAGGCTCCTCTATCTCTTCGACGAAGGTGTGGTTCAAAATGAACGGCCAATGAATATTTCCTTCGCCGCGAACGGGAACAACAAAGAAGTGATAGTTGCCGAAGGTCAAGTCATATATTGTGAACATCTTTTGAATGCAAAGGACATCGTTGAAGAGCATGAAATGGAATCTAAAATGCATGGATACAATGTTTTATTTATATATTACATTCACTTTAGGTATGTTTCATATTTATTGACATTACAGTCAATTGTAAACACACTCAAGTAGAATAGGATTCTAGAGCCACCGGAGATGTAAAATTACTCATAGACGTGTATATAGCCATATTAGTGGATGACTCAGCGGAATCTATTGAAAATTCCAAGGAATTTGGAATGTTCACGATGTTCTACATATAGTGAAATTTCAACTCTTCAACCATCCACATTCTCGATCCAGATAAAGGAGTTAAATTGTTACATAAAAATACAGGCGAACATAAAATATTTTATCAAGAAATATTAGAAATAATTAACCCACATAATTCATTGAAACTATTGATGACAATTAAGCTTAGTGATCTACTTTTATTTTGGTATATAAACGATAAGAAGCTGTAGACTACATGTCAGTCTAAGTACATTTGTGCACTTGAAGTGCCTGAAGATGCCGAAAGGCGAAACCGCGGATTGTTAACCCGTTGAGCGCTAGCGTCTCATATGCTGAGGCGCCTGATTTTGGTGTGTTGCAAATTGGTATTAAAAAATAAATAGAGCTAACAGTGTTAAAACTTTCATGTACAAGATTTTTTTTATTCAAATATGTATGCATTATTTTATCTGATAATTTCCTGTGGTGTATTTAACACAGATATTCAGGAATTAATGTTTGAAATGTTAGCTGTTGCTATATTCGTAAATCGGCTCAGCAGGGAAGAGGTTAAGGACAAAACTCATAGAAAAGTACAAAATTCAAGCGATTCAAATCCACATTCTCGTTTACCTTCCAGCAACCACTACAACCAATGGAAAAATTCAAAAGGCAAACAACGAAAACTCAATTCCAGATACATCCTGCGTGAAGAGTTTTAAGGTGTAGCGATTGGTGGCGGGCAATACCTTTAGCACTATAGATGATGTATAAAAATACCTGTTTATGTAGAATTATTACAGAATATAATATCAATGAAACAACCACTTACTGCTTAATCTTTTGATGTTCAGCTTCAGAAAGCTTTATAGTGGCTGAGTTACTATTGATTTTAACCTCGACTTCCCCGGAACTCATGAATAGAGTAAAGGGGCAGATATCGGAGATCTCTTTTTGTGTTATGATTGAAAACCCATCAGTCGACTCAATCAAATCGTAGATAATACTCGATTGGTCGTCAGCCGCTTCCTTCTTAGGCACCAATTGTATAGAGTGCATGTAGTAGGTGATTGGGTATGTAGCGGCCACTTCTAAATCACCGTTGAGGAGTTTTGGAAACTAAAAAAGAGAAAAATCAAATTAATCCTGAATCACATGCAAAATATACACATTCAAGCCATCTATTTTAAGGGTGAAATATAAGATGAAGGGATGAGAACAATAAATGTACCGTAAAACGGGGTGAATAGAGACTTTTTACCCTTCACGACTATGTATCTTCATACCTGCGCCACATAATTCAAATATGAAAGGCTTGAAACTTGTTTCAATGGTCCACTTACACATTCATTTAGTTAGGCTTTTTGCGAGCTATTTTCGGAACAGAAAACAATACGTAACGTATGGGCTTTTTGAATCGCTACCGTTCAACACGTATTCTGGTGTACCACAGGGCTCGAACTTGGGGCCAATGCTGTTCACTATATTTATAAATGATATTGTAAAAGTCATTAAAAATTCTAAGTTCCTATTATTTGCTGATGATTTGAAACTGTTTTTGAGGGTTGTCACCTTGGATGATTGTCACCGTCTCCAGTCCGATATAGATAATATAATAGAATGGGGAAGATGTAACAAACTTGAATTTAATATTGATAAATGCAATCTTTTATCGTTTACGAGGAGCTCACGAGTGTTATTCTTTCAATATTCAATGAATGGTCGAATTCTCTCACGAATTTCATCAGTAAAAGATCTTGGCGTACAATTTGAAAGCATAGTTTGCTACATTCAACAATCACATTAAGATTACTTGCAACAAAGCTTTGCAAATGTTGGGCTTTATCCTCCGCACTACCAGGGTCTTTCCAGGAGTAAAAATTTTGATACTAATGTATAATTCTTTGGTTCGAAGCCGACTTGAGAGTGGATCGATTGTTTGGGCACCGAGGGGTGCGAAATGTGTTCTTATGGTGGAGAGGGTTCAGAAGAAATTTTTGAGAATTCTCTATTTGAGGACATATGGGTACTACCCATGGCTTTATCCAACAGACTTTCTCTTAGGGATGCTCACTTTCAATAGTTTGAATGCTCGAAGAGAAATGTATTTGGCATTATATTTCTTTCGGCTTATCCGAGGCCAAAATGAGAATTCCACCATTCTTGAAAATGTTAAATTGAATGTTCCTGATAATTTTTTGAGGAATCGTGAGCATGAGTTGTTTGTTCTTCCAAGGGGTAGAACCAGTCTGCCAATGGGAATGCCTCTGGGAAGAGCTTTAACAATTTTAAACGGCATTGCTTCGGATGTCGACATATTTCATGTTGACGTGAGTGAGTTCAGGCGAATACTATATTTTATGAATAAAAGTTGATTTTGTCAGAACTCACTCGGTTGACATCTTTGAAAATTTCTAATATGATTTTATAAATTTTTTTCTCTCTGTTTTTATGACTAAAATGTTTTCATCTTGTTTTTAATTAATTAATGATTAATATTATGTATTTACATGTATGTATATATATAAATACATACACGTATTTATATTTGTCAAATACATGGCGCATTGGCATCAGCTGTAATGCCATGATTTGCTTTTTCTTAAATAAATAAATAAATAAAATAAATAAATTCATGACAATATTTTTCAAATATTCACTATCGTTAAGACAGTCAATTTTGTTCGTTGTCTCTATTCACATTGAATCGGGGTGAATAGACGAGAGAGGGTAAATCGAGACTTGGCAGGTGAATAGAGACAAAAATTCAGATTGTAATGATTGGAATATATGAACGTCTATTCTATACAAGTCTATATTCATTCCGTTTTACGGTACTTATTAATCAACAAAAAAAAGAACTTAAACAAGTTTGTTTCAATTTTGGCCAATGATTTAGTTGGTTTGGTTTTGTCATTCGAGAGATAGTATTATAGTCATTGTAAAAAATACATTGGATTCTTAGTAAAGTTGTGCTAAAGTTCAATCCTTGTTTTTGTCTCTATTCACACCGTTTTACGGTACTGTGCAAGTCCTAGTGTTGCAATTTCTACTGACTTTTTACTTTATTTTGACTGACTGTCAACAGCTATGATTAATGAAAAGTAGATATGTGAGACATTACCTGTTTAGCATGTTTTCTCTTTCGACCCTTGGACCCTGCCTTGGGTAAGATTTTACCGTCTTTTGTAGCATCATCAGTGTCTTCATTTAACCAATGCGAAAAGAGTTCCTTCTCAACTGATTCATCAAACGGTTCATTGACTCTAAAATCAAAATAAAAATTATATATATATACCTAGGGCAATGGGGGCGTACCAATCACGTGCGCGCGCTTAATATTATTTCCTGATAAACTGACTGACAGCCGAATTTTTAAACTTAGGATTAAAGAAACATTAGATAAATTATGTCTTTGTCATACCTGTCAAATGGAAGCAATTGATCGTTGAGCTCGCCAGCGATATGTAACTGTTTGCAGGTTTCTAATGCTGCGGACTTTTTGGCATTTTTGAATGAGCTCATCGGAACTCCCTAGAAACATTATTCACGATTCAAATAAAGTTAATGAATGCAAATACTGACAGAATTATTTAGAGTAATTTTGAATTTGTTTTCGCACTGTGATGATTTTAGCGCACAATATAAGATTATTTTATATTGTTGACTTATTATTTACAGAAATTTACTTACCTAAGATTACTTTTCTGCTAATATTAAATCAGTGGTTCTTAACCATATGGAAAGAATCGCCCCCTTTACCATAATAAAATTATCCAGGGCCCCCCCCCAAAAATTTGAAAAACAAATAAATAACGTGATTATTATTAAAAACACCAAGGATCTCATTTAAAAAAAAAAGAGATCCTTGTGCCTCGTGTGACTGCTATTTTCTATTAGGTTCAAGTTAATACAGTCTCAAATCTCCTCTTTGGCGTATCTGTAATTTCGGTTTTTTTTTTAATTTATGCCTTACTGCGCTAAAACCCTTTTCTACTAAATATACTAAATATGATGAAAGAAATGCTACGATGGGTAATTTTACATATTTCCACAGAAGAGGGTATTGATGGCGAAAATGGACCCAAAAAAACATCATAATCACATTGATTGAATACTATTTTAGCTTCAGTCATTTTGTAGCTCAATAAACTGCTTTTTAAATTTTGACTGACACTTTCCACATTTGATAAAAATGGATGAATTATCTTATCTGGTATTAAAAGTTCATACATGTCGCGATATACGAGACAACGCAACGCCCACTTGAACTCGTGCAGCGCCCCCCAAATGCTAAAAATTTAAAAACGCCCACGAGGGGGCGCTGGCGCCCTCGGTTAAGAAACACTGTATTAAATCATCATCTCAAAATCGATATATGCAAATTTATTGCGACAGATTGGAAAACATAATTTCAACTTAATTATAACAGCAACTCTTTAACCTCTTCCGTGCTGAGCCGATTTACGAATAATTCAAACATTATTTTATCATTTCCTATATTAATTACACCCATGGATGGAGACTATGAGATCAAATAATGCATACATATTTGAATAAAAAAAATCTTGTACATGAAAGTTTTAACACTGTTAGCTCTATTTATTTTTTAATACCAATTTGCAACACACCAAAATCAGGCGTCTCAGCATATGAGACGCTAGCACTCCACGGTTAATAGATTTGAGAAAATGATTGATATCGCAGGGTTTATGTATTTAATAGCATGGTAAAACGGAATATTGAAAACTATACCACATTATGCAATGTTACAAACTTTAATCTAAGGCACACTTAATCCAATATGTACGGTTTTTGAAATCAGCATAATTAAAAAAATTTCCAACCAAGTTGTACAATGCTGTACAGAACTCGACATTGGAGTTGCGCATCACATAAACGATGTCGACCTAGACTCGAAGTAGGAGCTAAAAGAATCTCTTAAAATTCAATTTTTTTTTTCTG
The DNA here is from genome assembly GCA_028554975.1 of Himalopsyche kuldschensis. Classification (NCBI taxonomy): domain Eukaryota; kingdom Metazoa; phylum Arthropoda; class Insecta; order Trichoptera; family Rhyacophilidae; genus Himalopsyche; species Himalopsyche kuldschensis. The sequence continues at coordinate 16,805,340 of JAHFWI010000010.1, read as the reverse complement.
TAATGTGTGTTTTTCATATTTGTTTGATGTTTTTAAAATCCCCTGTTGATCGCAAAATGGTGGTAGGGTGAGGTTAGGTTTTGTGTATATGTGTTTCGAGTAGTAATAAAACATGATATGAAATACTTACATCAATCCCTTTCTTAAGTGGGCACACAATTGGTAACATTATCGTTACTTTGAATTCTTTGCCTACACTTTTCTTGAACCACTCCGGTTGGAGAAATGTGAATTTGTCTTGATGTAGGGTGCTACAGTATCTATTGAGCAAGTTGATTGCAGAGTCCATTGTCACGATAGCTATTGGACATAATCAAATTGTTTTCATTAAAATCACATTGATGTGGAGATACCAAATATGCACATGAATGATCCACCACCACTGCCCAGGCAATTGAGTAGGTTGCTTACCATATCACTATTAGACCAGTAATTTTGATTTTAGGGAGAATCAGTTGAGAAGGATATCTTTCAACATTAAAAATAATATGACATTTTTTGTACTTATTCCACAATAAATTTATTTAAATCAGGACCCAGGATTCAATCGGCTTTTGCCTCTGAGCTAGGATTGCCAGATACGACGGCTCGCCAACATAAAATAATAAAAGAACGCGATACATTTTGACCAGCCTGTTTTGCATATTGAAGAATTTACAACGTATTGCTTCAGGGTAGAAGTCTGCACTGGCTGAAATTTCATAATTGTACACGGCCCGAGCCCGAATGTTCATTTCATACATCTTACCTGATTCCGGCCCAAACCCGAAATTTTTCCAACATATATACTGTAGAAAATCCAATCAATTCAATTTTTATGTGTGTAATTTAGATTCCCGATAATGACCTGTACATTCAGAGTTAACCTGATATACGTTTGAATTTTTGTATACCCAGGCCTGATCCCGGCTTGTGGCTGAACCCATACCTACGTATATAACATTTTGTCTCTGAACATTGGACTTTTATAAGATAATATGAATTTTTAATATAATATTTGTAACATATACTTTATCACTTTTAAGGTGTTCACTGTCAATACTTGGTGGAATGGCATTATAATAAAAATAAAAAAACATTCTTAGTACATATTCTACATAAAATTTATTGGATCAGGACCGGTTTAACTCGCCATGAACCAAATCATTCCCATAAATTTTACGTGGAGTAAATACTACAAATGTGTTATTTATTATTTTTATTATACATGCTTTATTCCTTAAAACTTAATCTTCAACAAAAATAAAAACAAAACCAAACAAAAAAATATTTTTTATTAAAAATCAAAATTGAATTTTGAACAGTACATGTACAGATAGCCACAAAATTAACACCCGTTTGACACTTAACACATGGTATGTGAACGTTTTCTACCTACATAGTAATTTTCGTATTCCAATAGGCCAGTGGTGCACAAGCTTTTTGAGAAGGGCCAATTTATCCATTTAAAATTTTTCGCGGGCCGCAAAGGTAAAAGTGAAGAAAAATATTGATATATTATACTAGATGAGATATAAATCTTAACTGTATTTTTCTGTCAAGATAATTGATAAATCAGTATACGATTTTTATATATTAATATTATATATTTTCATTATTTGCAGAGATTTTTTAATATCGATTCACAAACGTCATGCACTGACAAAAATCCTGAAGAACTAACAATAAAATCCGGGTGTTGAAAACAATAATGTGAATATAATCATATTAAATAATAAAAAATATTTTTTTTTTTATATACCGTTGCTACTGCATAATTTGTTCAAATATCGAATACTATTTTTTATCATATTTAATGAAATATTTGTTGAAGTATTTGTTATTTTGGGCCGCAAAAAAATCCATTTCGGCCCGCATTTGTGCATCACTGCAATAGGCGATTCACGGGTTTCATTACTCCAATTAGACTATGCTATTTTTCAGTATAATCTATAATGCTTGATAAATATTTATATCTGTATAATTTTTTTTCACTAGTAGATACATATATTGTATACGAATTAAGGAACATCCTGGATAATATGTTAGATGCCACCTTTCTCCAATACTCGATAATTCTTCTTTCGTTTGAATATACACAATCCATCACATCAGAAATTTCCACTCAGCCCATATTTCATTATAAGTCTTCTTTATCGTCATCTTTCTTCTTGTCTGCGACGTTTTCAAGTAATTGTAGAATTGTCTGCTTTGGAGTGTGTCGATAATAAAAGTACCAGCCATCTTTGGGATACTTTTTTCCGATAAGGTGTTAACAAAACTTCACCGCTTCTACAATTTTTCTTCGGTGTGCTCTCCGACACCCAATTCTGCATCAGCAGAACCTCCATAATCATTAATGTACTATGCTAGACCATTACATTGTTCTACAAGTATAATTTAATTCCATACTTTGCCTTTTGCCTTTTTCCCTTTCACGTATTGACAATTGATGAATCTACCCCTCCCCAAAACAAATGACTCTCCAGTCGAAAGTTCTCTATCGGCATCGGCCCCCACTGAGGAGAATTTATTACATTCAAAACATTATAACATTAATTTACAAATGATTTTTATTTAAAGAAATATGGTGTAGTTTTCTTTTTTTAGCATAATAGCTATATATACGACATGTGATAAATTCATAATTATATCCTAATTATGAGGTTTTGTTACGAATTTTATTAGTTTGAGTTTTTCCACATTACGACTCATGAAAACCTGGATAAGGGATCATGAGTTCAGAACGACAATGGGGTCTGGCTTTGTAACATATCCACTGGAAAATGGATATTTAGCCTGAATATTTTTTGGGCCGATTTTCAACGCCAAAAAAACCAAAATTTTACTTTTATGTATTTATGAATAATATATTTTTTTAACCATTTATTTTTCATTTATCATGTTTATTTTTAAATTGAATGGCCACCCCCTGGGACAATTTCTAGATCCGCCACTGTCGCGGGCATATATTTCAGTCATGTCAGAATTGTATAACTGAGTTTGTTTTATCCATACTAGTGTCATCTTCTTTATAATTATTGAAGTGCAAAGCACTCAAAATTTTAAAAAATCTATCCCACAACATATACATAGTTGGGAGAATGTAGCAAAATTGAACAAATAGTGTTCCTTCCAGTAATCACTTTGTTGATTCAATTGAATGGTTCCCATGTGCAGCAGAAGTCCTCGTCATCTGTTAAATCTTTCCAGCGTGACATACGGCTGTGCTCATAATCCAGCTAATATTTCTCCTGCATATAAATTGCTTTGTTCGACCATGTGATTATAAAATTCCAAGTAATAAATCTAGAAAATCCCTAGTTTCTTTACATTGCTGCATTTGACCAAGGTTGGTTAACCCATTTGAAGAAGTTGAAGGTATTACACAATACATTAGGGTTCCATAATACATATCTTCCATCCTTTTTTGTTTTGATAATGCTCTATTTATTATGGGTAGGTTACTGAAAAGAAATAAAAAAAGTTAACTTGATTTTGAAAAAAGTTATATAAATATAATTGTGAAGCAAAAAAAGATGGACACGAAATATTAAGTCTTAGGTCACCCTTCGTCCCAAAAGAGTTAATATGTAATGTATGTAAATAATATGTTTCTGTTCCGTTTCTTATTTTTAAAAATTTTGTGTAATTTGTTATGTAATTTTTCAAATGCATGGCGCATTTAAAAAAAACAAGTAATTATATCATATGCAATTTAAATTAGATAATGTAAACCAACCTTAGGGTGAAAAAAAAAACCCAATAACACACTTGACTTCTGTGGGGTATAATATTGGTTGTCTCCCCAACATAACAGTAGGGCAGACAACTGCTAAACGGGTCGCGCGTGTGCCTAGCATGCATTCGAGAACACGCAACTCGTGTTCTCAGCATCCAACGTGTTAAAAATGGTTTCGAAAATATATATAAATATGATACTTGTACGTAGAATCTTTACTGTACTCAAATCCAAGTCTATTTGATTGAGTAAAAGTGAGTAAATGTGCCATTCAAAAAATCACGCAAATAAAAAGGATTTAGTTATACTCTTACAATCAGCGAGAGTAAAAGGGTTAAAACCAGAGCTGTGGTGTTTTGGCCTGAGTCGGAACCATGAAAACCTTTTGAAAAGTTTAAACTTTTTATTTATGCATATAGCATGTATAGTATGAAAAATTTGGCTATTAATAAAAATGAAGCATTGCCTACCTATCAGTTGATAATGCTCAGCATGAGCAAAACCGGTCTTGATCCAATAAATTTTATGTGGAAAAATTACTAAAAATGTATTATTATTTTTATTATAATGCCTTTCCACCAAGTATTGACAGTGAACACCTTAATTTGGCTATTGGCCGGATTGGTTGGTTGATCTTCAATATCTTGAAATATGTCAACATCCGAACCAATATTGTTTAAAATCGTTAAAGCTCTTTCTAGTGGCATCCCCACTGGCAGGTTGGTTCTATCCCTCTGAAGAACAAACAACTCATGTTCAAGATTCCTCAAAAAATTATCAGGAACATTCATTTTTAACATACTCTTGAATGATGGAATTCTCATCGGATAAGCTAAAAGAAATATATACATTTCTCTTCGAGCATTCAAACTAGTGAATGTGAGCATGCCTAAGAGAAAATTGGTTCGATAAATCCATGTCCTCAAATAAAGCATTCTTCAAAATTTGTTTAGAGCCCTCTCTACCATAAGAACATATTTGAAAAAGTATAACCTCAAATTATGTATTGATATAGTGCCCTTGAATGTAGTACTTCTATAGTGTCCCCATGTCCACGCTAGAGGGGGATGGACTGTATACAGTTATAATAAAAATGTTGAATTACCATCATTGACGCGGTAAGGCTGGCATAGATGTTCAAACATTTGAGATACTTCTTCGTCGTTTGGTACATCCCTGTCTTCAGTTTTACCAATAAGAGTCTAGAAATCGAGCAGAGATGTCTATTAAATATAAATGGCATTTACTTCAACTTCATTATAAATATTTTACATGGCAAATTCAAGAATAATCTGCTGTCTCATGACAAGGGATTCCAACTATTCCTCAAAATCAACTATTCGGATATCGAATAGTAAAACTTGATGTATTCGCATAGTTTAAAAAGGGCCGAATATATCCGGATATCGAAAATCCGAATTGGAATCCCTACTCATGACATGTCAATATGCTTTAGTTCTACCGAATACACCTTGCAGTACCCTATAACCATCTAAGAAGCCGAAATCCATGTCAGAAAGAGCAAGAAATTACCTCATCATCCACATCTAAAGAAAGCATCTTCAAAAAATTAAAGTATCACTAGCTCAACGGCCATATTGGAATCAATGTCAAAAATAATATCAGACACTAACTTTGGATTTTAACAAATTATCTTTTAGTACATAAAATTGAATATTTTATATAGTTCTTCCATCATCCGTGAAAAGTTCTGAAGAAAAAAGGTGATTGATATTTGTCATATTGGGCCGCATGTGCATCACTTCTTTTCAATGCTGAACCTGTTTTTTAGTATGAAAATGGACACGCTAGGCGTGTTCTCAGCATCCAATGTGTTAAAGTCTCACAAACACTTTTCCTTGTATTGAAATCGAATCAAAGAAATATTTTTAAAATACACATACTTTGTTTAATATGATGGCATATGAATTGTGCTCATGACTATTATTATTTCTTATTTTTTTATCACAGTAACACGAGAGAAATAACTTAAATACACCCCCCTTACAGTTTTCATTATATCTTCGATTTGCATGTAGGTGTAATGGCGACCTTCCAAAGTCTTGACATCTTTCCTCGGCACCATCATTACGTAAGACGAATTCTTGTGTCTGCCGCGTCCTTTGGCTTGGATGTACGATCGGAAATTGAGAACAGGATCAAAGCGCACAATTAGCGTGCAACGGGGAATGTCTACACCTTCCTCCATCACTTCAGTGCTAATGATGCAATTTAAATGGCTGAAACAGTTGTCCGCATATAAAGAAATTGACAGAGAGACAATTCTACATAAGAATTGCAGGACAAAAAAAGATAATGCAAGAACCAAAATGAACAACAAAGTCTGTCCAATCTTTTCACCACACTTTTGGTGGTGACTAGGGATTCCAACTATTCGGATAGTGAATAGTAAAACTTAAGCTATCCTGATATATTCGGATATCCGGATGGTTTTGACATGGCTAAAATTTTGTACAATAGTATTAGAATTATAAACAAAATAATGATTTAAAAAACATATTTTAAAATAAGAAATTGCCAGTTGCTTTTGCAAGCAGACAGTGGTCTCGATTTTTAAGTTTTTAAGAAGTAATTGTATATCTCGCATGCAAATAGAGATGTTGCACGATCAACGTTTCCTTGTTCACTTATATACATTTTATATTAGTTTTAGACTAAATCTTTTCCTATTGTAAAATCTTAGATAAAGACAAAACATATCAATACACATTTCAATACCGTACCATATATTCATAATTATTCTTTAAATGTGGAAAAATTGTGATGTTATCTTTCCTCGAATACGAATACTATCCAGATATTTTCCCAAATATCCGAATATTGAATAGTTTAAAAAGGGCCGAATATATCCGGATATCGAATATTCAAATATCCGAGCTGGAATCCCTAATTGCGACGCAACTAGTCAATAAAAATGACCATTAATTATTTGGTCAGTTTCTAATTCGATAAATGGTCAGTTAAAAATTATAAATGGTCAGTTAATAATAAATTTTGGATCAGTGTTTTATTGTAAAATGATCAATAATTCTTGTATAAGGGTCAGTAGATATCTTTAAATGTGGGATATAAGTTATATTATAACATATGACATTAAAAATACATATATGGTGTTCATATCCTCGTTGGCAATCTTAAAATTTAAACGTCAAAAATCAAGTCATTGTCAGACATGCGTCATGTCATATAATATGGGCTTCATAAAATACATTACTGACCGTTTTATTTAATAACTGACCACATTCATACTAATACAATGACAACTGTCCGTTTATAATATTAACTGACCATTTTGATTTTTCACTGACCATTTATTTATACAACTGACCAAAACTTGAATTAGTTACTGACCCATTAAATACACGCCAATAAAAATCATAATTTTATTCTGCAAAACGAGTAAAAAAAAAAGTATGATTTTAGAATAACTAAAGTTTACACATTGTATCACTGATATTAAGATGGATATTTAAGATAAAGCGACAGTAGGGGTCGTCTGTCTGACCAGTGGGGAAGGAAGGGTTAAGTATGGAAAAATGGGCCGCAAGTAAATTTTTGAGATGGCGATTTCTTACCCCAGAGAAAACTGACTGATGGTGAGTTTGTTTTGTTTCTTCTCATACAGCCCTTCTCTAGTGTCAGTGAAAGGGTTCAGTTGATATCCGACGGCAAAATCAACATTTAAGAAATTGAACATCGGGTTGTATTCCTTGACATACTTCAATATGCAGCTCAACACTTTCGCTGTGAATCTTTCTCTCACAAATATGATGCACGCCAGCTTCTCAGAAGCCAAATTGTATTTTTTTACTGCAAACATCATTCAAAAGTTTAAAAAAATAGAAAACGCCTGAGTTAGCTATCTAGCTAAATTTTAAATATTACATCAATAGGTTCTTAGGTATTAGGCGAATCAAACTTTTTTTATTGAAATTCTAATAACATTAAGGACTCGGTAAAAATAGCTCGGATTTTCCCAGTTTTGAGTTATGAATGCCACTAGATCAGTGGTTCTCATGTGCGGCCACCAGAGCGTTTGGCTGCGGCCACCAAGAGCTTCATAGAAAAGATTTATATTTTTAAAAATGTGGGTTTTATAAGTTAATTTGCCAACAAAGACTCAATTAATACGAATAGTAAAATGACAAATATGGTTAGGTCCATTTGACATACACCACACATAACAACTCAAAACAAAAATTTGGTGCGGCCACCAGACATTTCCTTAGGACCATTTACGTGGACGATGCGGCCACACTGCCATTTTCCGTGAGAACCACTGCATTAGATACAAAATAATATGTTACGTTATGTGTCAAAGAAACATTTTTATGGTGGTCACTGTCAACACTTGGTAGAATGGCATTATAATAAAAATAATAACACGTTATAAGATAAGTTCATCAATTGATAATGCTCGCCATGAGCGAAAATGATGCTGATCCAATAAATCTAATATTGAATAAGTTCTAAAATTGTGTTATCATTTTTATTCAAAGAGGCATATCAATAGGAGAAGTGGCTACGAATATAGTTCAATACACATTAAAATCACTTTCTTATTCATAGCTCTACTTAACCTTAAAACAACGCATTAGAATAAATTACTATTTAATATTTAGCAAATAAATCAAAGCATCGCAATTAAAGAAAATCCACACCTCAACATTGATAGGTCTTCTTGAACGTAACATATTAATTTGAATCTAGTGAAATGCCACTCACGACTAGTAAAAACCGATATACGTTTTTTTTATCCTGAGAACTCCGATTAGACACTGAAATTTGTAAAAAGGTTCAACAGTTCAAAGCAGCAAAGGTTCTCATTGGGTCAACTCACCTCTAAATTTACTAGTCGGCGAATATTCCTGCAAAATATCCAGCAGCTTTATGATCTTGGGTGAGGAAAACTCGGAGACTCTACCAAAGCCTTTCTGGGTTTTCATTGCCTTCTCGAGAATGAGGCGGGCTTTGAGCATGTAGTACAAAATGCACTGAAGTATGTTTTTCTTTTCCGGCGTGTTTGCTGACAATTTGAGTCGCTCCACAAGGACTATTTTGGCAAGGATCGATAGAGAGCCGCCGAATGCTCCGAATTGGTCAATGTGACTGATGGTAGTCTCTAAAGTATTCTTCACAAGTTTATTGAACTGAAAGAAAATTAAAACAAATGAACTCTTTTAAATTGTTAGTTTATTAACCCTTTGTGAGCGATGATATATGCGCACATATTTTGGAGCGTTTCTCCAAATGAAATATTTTTTTTCAATTTAAATACTAGCAATGACATCTCTGGATAAGCTTCAATAAAAAAATACTTCAATTATCAAATATACCGCTGAAATAATGGGATTTCCCTTGAGGCAGGCAGGATTCCCGCATTTCATTATAATATCTCACATCCACGTTTGATAGTTCGCGGCGTGTAAGCTGGCACAATGCATAGCAGTTCCTTGATTATTTATTTGCATTATAAATATAATTTTTCATTCAGGGTATTGAATTTTAATTCATAGAGTGAATATACTGTACCTCTTAGGTAAACTACACTTTATCGAAAATGGCCTTTTCACTACGGCTGTTTAAAGTCTTTTTTTTTTTTAATTTTAGAAAGAAGAAAAATATTTGGCTTTATAGCATACGCCAATGCGCCAAATATTCTTAATTGTGAAAGTCATACGAGATTAACTCGATGATAAGTAATGAATCAGTTGTGCACAAAATCAACGATAAATAACAGACACCCAGCCCAAGATCTCTTTTTTTTCAATTGAAAAATCTGACCTTGCCGAGAATTGAACCCGGGCCACCTGATCGCTAGGACAAAGCTCTTGTCACTAAACCACAGGGACCGACATCTATGAAGTATATGTTAAAATACAAGTGGTTTTTTTCTACTATTTGTTATGATGTGATTGATGATGATGATGCGATTGATGATGATGCGATTGATGATAATGCGATTATGACATACAGTAGAACCTCGATTATCCGGACTAATTGGGTATGAAGATAGTCCGGATAAGAACAAATCCGGATAATCGAAAAAATCATAATTGACGGGAAAAGACAAGTACATATATTCAGTATATATCATTTTTATTTCTTTAGATTAATACATAGCTTTAACGATGCTGCCAAACCACGAATACTTTTAGGACACATACGTTGTCTTGAATAGCACTCTTCTTGACTCTCATTAAACAATTGGTAAACCACCATATTTATTAGACAAAAAACGTCCCGATTTCAAAGCATCGATTATATCCAATTTGTCTTTTAATGAAACTACGACACGTTTTCTTTTCGTTGACATATCGGTAATATTAAAAATAAATATTTAAATCGTGATCAATTTTTCAAGAAACAAACGTTCAATGCGTATCGAATTTGGACGATGACTGACCCATATTTTTATTTTACACAGGACTTATTGTTTAGAACAAATGCAACGATCAAAATATTAAGACTGCATTCCATCGCGTACGTCAACAGTGGACGCAATTCGCCAAGTGCATGTCAGCAAATTTGTAATATTTTTGTTTATTTTGACCAATCCGGATAATCGAGGTACTACTGTAGTTGAATATACCAATCGACAATCCCGAGGTATAGAAAACTATGTCGATATCTCAATTTTGCTGAAAATTGACAGTGTAGTTGAACTGGGGTACAAAATTATACTAGGCCTATTTTTTGTGACAGTGAATAATAATACAGAAAACTTTTAGGAGTGATTATTTTGAGTAAAGCAATTAATACGATATTTCGCCATTATTGACTCCGCAGAACTAATGCGATGATGTTTATAACTACTGAAATAAGGTAAATGTACCAGCCGTTGACCATGTACCAGTAGTTGATCTTTTGAGAATAAAATGGCCCAAAATAAGAAATGCAGATGCGGGATTGCTCTAAATTGTAAAGTATAGACAATTTAAATGATCTGTGGTCGGAATGAGCCACTAGCACATCACCATACAGCCAATGGAGTGTCAGGGTGGCCATTTGAAAACAACACCTAGTGAGGAAAGTGTTTTATTTCAAATTTCTTAAGTGATCAATCTAGAAACGGTGTGGACCTTGTTCCTGAACCACCCATTTCTACTTGATTCAACCAAGAGTGGTGTGACAGAATGCCCTGAGGCAACTGTGACAGAAAGTTCACTTTAAAGCCCCCTGTTTAGACATGGTCAACTACTGAAACAAAAACATGACTTCAAATAATTTAACACACAGCTTTTTTTCAACAGGCCCTTAATTTTGCGCCAACTGAATACAATAGACCAATCTTGAAATTTTTAGCATGAGCGGGAAAGGGTTAATTACCTTCAATTGATCTTTTGCAACTCTAGTGCTTCCGGCTGGGCCTATACAGTGAGAAACGTCCTCTGGAAGTTTAAGTGACATAACAACAGTTTGACCCAATTTTAAAACATTTATAGATTGTTCTGCATAGTCCATGTTTGAATACTCGTCAAATGGTGCAATAACCTCATGAGGGTTTGTAGAAAAACTGTAAAGAAGAAAATTAAGACAAAAATTGTAAAGATGCTATAGTAACACCTCAATATAACTGAATTTGGATTTCAAGGAGAAAAATCCTTTTGCAATCCTATTACACCCTTTTGCAAATGAAATTTGCCCTTTTTATAAATCTTGTTACCAAATAATGAAACTGAATTATAAAATATATATTGTATTATATTTCTTATTGTCATTATATCTCATTGCATTAAATGACCTTTTGGTCGGAAAAGCTTGTATTTACCACATTATTTCATACATATGAATTACAGAATTATCTATGGTTGAATAACGGTGTTAGCAGAATTCCAGAGTTGCACTGCATCTGTACACTTATTTTACTAAATTTATTTGACAAAGTTCTAAGATTTCCATCATTAAATCTTTAAGATCATTATTTCTCAGTAAGAGTTGTGAAAAAATATGCTCAAAATAAATTATTTGAAACATTTTAAATGCTCATTGTTTCAAGTGAATTTTAATCATTCGAAACTTCAAACGCTCATATCTCAAAACAGTGTCAAGGGCAGTTAGAACCTTTTCAAAGTAAGGCGTCAATGAGCTTTTTATATATTTTAGTTTAAGCGCAATTTCAATCTGTACGCAGAACCCAACGCTGTTAAATTTCTAATTAATTTGTCATGGGCGCTCACGCTCCACCATCAACTGATGAGAGCTCTCACGCCCCTGCTGTTTTTTAAAGCCACTGAGGCCACCTGCATTAGCGTAACATGTGTTTCCTCAGCGCTGCACGGTACGCTTTACAAAACGCTGCCACTGAGGCCTCACACTCACACATTTTGTATACCCAAAGCGTATCAATGTAGTAAAAAGCACAGTGAAACCCTGATTCTAAGTTTTTCAGGGGACCGTATAAAACAAACGATTAATGCGGGAAAGTTTTAAATATGAACTAAAAAAAATAAACTTTTGAAAAACTTATTTATTATTATACCTAAAACATTCATTATTTTAAAATTTACGTTACTTCTTTGTAGTTTGGCACTTCAATTATAACAAATGCCCCTCAAATTCTTAAATATTTTCAACAGATTCATCTATAGTCCTTGAAGTAGAAAAATATTTTTATTTTTTCAAAGGCCAACAACGCTGCTGTAAATGTCATTCCATGGTTCATTATTACGTTTTTCGCTATCTTCTTCTACAGAAGACACAGATGCTCAGTAATTACCGGAAACATTATGACAATGAATCGTAAACAATTACGCACTTGAAGTCTCAGTTTTTTCCTACAATCGATTGGATGGGGTCGAATGCTTTTAACAAATTTTCAACAAAAACCGTCAATCGAGATAATATTTGAGGCGGGACCATAATTTTTAGACGATAAATCGAGGAAATCATGGAACGTTTAATGCAGGAATTTTTTACATTGTTTTTATGGGTGTTTCGCCGGGACTATAGAAAATGAACGAACCATGCGGAAAAACGTATAATGCGAGAACGTAAGATCGGGGTTCCACTGTAATAAAGCGCACTCTACCAAAAGCAAACATGAGAGATAACTGTATTTGAAGAGATTACCACAGTAAAATAAAGGACAAAAAAATGAATGATATACATATATTAGAGGTAACCTATCATTCTCACCTTAGAACTTCGTCCCACGAATTGGTTGTGCAAATTTTTGACTGAAAACTCTTCTCTAGTTCATGTATTTCTTCCTCCACATTTGAAGGGTTTATGTTTCTATTTAGGAGAGTTGCTGTCAAACCTGAAAATTCACAACTATAACATGTAGTTAGATGAATAAATAAGCCTTCCTATAGCCTTATCTTCAAAACACTAAATATTCAATGTTAAATTTCAAATTTCGGAAATATTTAACATTGTACATAAATGCGGTAAGCCCCCATTCATTCTTGTGAATGTTAAATAGAATGTTCCTGATAATTTTTTGAGGAATCGTGAACATGAGTTGTTTGCTCTTTCAAAGATGAGAATCAGCCTGTCAATGGGGATGCTACTAGGAAGAGCTTTAATCGATTTTTAGCGGTATTGCTTCGGATGTTGACATATTTCGCATGGACATGAGTGAGTTCAGACTGAGTTTTTCGAAACTCACTCGAGTCGACTTCTTTGACAGTACAAATGTTATTTTTTCTCTCTTATATCTGTAAACCATATTTTTTTTTCTTCCAATGTTTTAATCTTTTTTCACATTGCAAGACCTTAAATTTTTTTTTGTAATGTATATATGTTACAGTGAAACTGTATTCTCAGTGAAAATGTATCAAGTAATAGATTTGTATGACAACATGATTTCACTGGTCACGATCATTGACATTATTGGCCCAAGTCGATGCTTTGCCGGCCAAAAATTTTGGTTTGCTTCAATTCAACAAAATCAGCAAGTACATAGTCCCATTCATAAAAGGAGAACCAAAGAAAAACACAGACAAACATACGGCTGAAGATAGGGCGGTCAAATTTAATTTCAATGTCAGCTTGAGAAGAATATTTTCACATAATAATATATAAATAAATATTTAAATAAGTATTAAATAAATTTTATTGCATGCCCGGTGATTGCGGATTCATAATGTAGCAATATTTTGTCTCAGTACCTTTCTGGCTTTTCCACATTACAGGAATCATCAGAATGCCACATGATGAAATCTTAGAAGTAGAGCAATAGGTTATACCATGGTATCTTAGATGCTAAAACAATATATTTACCTAATATTCTAGGACTTTTATCGGCAGGCACGTCCTCAAATCTTTTCATTATTAGTCTCATCGGATGTGATGCGACAGCATGATGACACTCATCAAATATTAAAAGGTTTATCTGCGTCAGTGATATATAATTGTGTAGGAGCAGGTCGAGAAGAATCTGCGAAGTCATCACTAGGACCTGGAAAAATGTAACAATCAAGTTTATAATAGTCAGGGTGCGTTGAAATTCTCCAGTGGCTAGGGCAAAGATCGACAATGGACCCAAATAGATATTTCAGACCCTTAGGGTAAAAGTAACAGAAGTCGATTTTTGCCAGTTTTGAGTTATGAAAGACGCATCAATACGTATCTATAAAAATCACTGTTTTGTTTATAGCTCTAATAAACCCTTAAAACACATTAGAATAAATTGCTATTACGATATAATTTAACAAATAAATCAGAAAGCCAATGGCTTTAAAGCAAGGCTGTGGAGTCTGGACTTTTTGGCCGGAGCAGGAGTCGGAGTCATCGCGGCGTTTTGGCCGGAGTCGTACTCGGAGTCGGAAATTTTGAAAAGTTTGAACTTTTTATTTTGGCACATAATATGTCATATTAGGTAGGGTGTTGGCCGGATTGGTAGGCTTGATATTTAATTGAATACACATGAATATGAAAATTAGGAAAAAAAATGACGATATTAAACTTTTTTTAGTCGGAGTCGTGTTTTTGGTCAATGCTGGAGTCAGAGTCATGGTTTTGGTAAATGTTTGGATGTGCTGCCACCAGTGAATAATATTGCCAGTAAAAATAATAATACATTTTATGTGGAAAAAGTACTAAAAATGTATTATTATTTTTATTATAATGTCTTTCCACCAAGTATTCACAGTGAACACCTTAAAAGTGAATATTGCCAGTGATAAAAGAATTACCTGAGTATTCTCAAGCTGCTCAAGCCAATCACTAAGGCACCATAAATCGGTTTTATCTTCGCTGCTGTATCCGTTGATCTTGAGCGACAAAAGATTAGTCAAGACCTCAGTTTGCTGCTCCACCAATGTAACGGTATTTACAAGGTAGAATGTTCTTTTCCCTCCGTTTGAGAATGTCGGTATGACGGTTTGCTGCAGTCTCTTAATTATCTGGATGGCTATGAAAGTTTTTCCGGAACCGGTTGGCAGATAAATGATGGTATTCTGCTCCAGGGCACATTTCTCCAGATATATCTGGTAGGCCCGGGGGGTCATTTCTGTCGACCCCATCTCGACGGATTGCTTTGTGCTGGACTTGAATATCTATGCATACAGGTTGAATATTTGGTAGTGTCCTAGACGAACTGTCGTATCTCGGACGCATGAACATACAGACCTATTAAAACCCGCCTATTAAAACTCGCCTATTAATGCCTAACCTAACCTAACTTAACCTAAACAATATGTATAACTGATATATTTTGAAAAGCCTTCAACTCAAGAAATCAAATATTGAAAATATATCAGTTATACATATTGGTTGGGTTGGGTTGGGTTAGGTTAGGCTAGGTTAAGTTTAATAGGCATTTATAGGCGGGTTTTTATAGGTGCGTATGTTCATTCGTCCGAGATATGACAGTCGGTCTAAAACATATATTTAATAATGTGCGTCTCAAAATAAATACAATAAAAAAAAACAAATAAAATCTGAAATCTTAGACATAAAGGTAATGATCACAAATCTATGTTATCATTTAATTTTTGAGCAGATTGATGGGTTGAGTGACAGAAATTAATATCGGTAAATGGTCCGTGGCTAACAACCAATCCTCGTTATCATTCAACTGCATCTGTAAAATATATACAGTGTGCAGTATATACAGTGCGCAGAAAACCTTAAACTTTCATGAGCTCAGGAATCCAGTCGATTGATATCGAATGAGGCCACGACGGCCTCGGGGATTCTTAAATTACTTTTTTAAAATTTAAATATTTATTTTCAAATTGATTCGATAGATTTTTTTGGCATTACGGTTAAGAACGATTATTGTTTTAGTTTTACAAAATTAAAGTATCAAAACTAACCTGCAAATTTGCATCCAAATTCTTGGTAAACAAGTGAAGACAGCGGGTTTAAACTCTCGAAATCCAATATTCTTTATAATACTATTTTAACTGCCACTGTTCAAATAGAGGGAGATTTTGAATAAAGAATGATGAAATGAACGTCCACAGGTTGAAACAATAAACAAACATAACACCGTGACAGCTAGGATGTTATGACATTGTGGTTTAAATTTCCCAATTTGAACTAAAGTACATTAGTATACATTAGTATACATATGTGGGTAAATAATTCTTATCTGAGTAAAAGCCTTAATATATTGAATATTGCTGAAGTTTATGTGTTATGACATCTAGTAATGAGAAAAAATACCAGTTTATCAAATATATAGAATGCCATAATTTTCTTTCGATTTAACGTAATAATTACCAGGATCACTGATCAGCAATTTATAACAAATGTGTAGCCTGAGGTAGGTGTTATTAAAGCTCTTCTCATTGAAAAATTGTCAATTAAACGAAATATTACTTTTTCCTTCCGCTTACAGTCTTGAGTTAGTAGCCCGGTGTGGGAGGTAGTATTTGTCTAAAATAAAGTGAAGCCATCTTCAAACGAACTTATAAAGTCGGTATGTTAGACGATTAATCCAATTTATAGTCATGTTGTGTATATTTTTGTCACCATATAATCAGTCTGCATATTTTCTCACATTAAAATTCCCTAACATATTGCAATATTTATAGCTTGGCAAGACTTTTTTAAGCCAAAAGTAAAAAATAAATCCCCGAATGGTGAACATAGTTTAGTGCAGGGGAGCAAACTTTTCGGATGTAGGGCCAATTCCAAAAATTCAAAATGATCAGCGGGTCGCAAGTAAAATACCATTTTTAGATATACACCCAATCTATTTTTACATAAAAAATATACTTGAAACATTCCCATTTTCATTCAAAAATAATATTTCTATATTCAGTTCGTATTAATTATTGTGAATTAAAAATATTTGGACGTCTGAAGTGCATTTATTTGACATAGTAACTCTCTGTGATAAAATTTACGACCGGGAAACGTGCTATTCAACGAATTTTATTAATGCATTGTGCTTAAATAAGTTTCAGAGCAGATTCACCAATAATATCGCATGAGTATGCGCATCATTTTGTCTCTAAAAAGAAAAATCGCGTACCTACGAATAAATCACGGTGCCGTCCAAAAAATCACGTAAAATCGAAATCACTGAAAAAATCATACTCTATTTATTATCACGAAAAATATTTTTTCCAAAAAAATATGAGAAGAATGAAGCTTTTTCAAAGATTGAAATTTTTCTTTTTAAATTCAGGTGCACATTTTCTAGTTGATATTTTTAAAACTGCTTGTGAATGGTCATAGAAGAAGATGGAATGAAAAGAAGTTTGTTCACATTTTTCGTGCAAAATCTTTAAATTGGTCGAATTTGTAAAATCATTGTAACATTTGCAGATTTCGTCACAACGGTGTAATTCTCTTGAATCAGTGTTACATTGCAGATCAATAATCTCAAGTTGTAGCTCTTTCAATACAGTTTTAATATCTATTGAAAATGGATCGCTTACTATCACCAAACTTGTCTCAATTTTTCGGAAGTCACCAAATCTTTGTGAAAAATCGTCATTCAGAGCGTTTATAACACGGAGTTAATAGTATTTAAGTGTGGCACGATGTCCAGAGTAAATGCAAAATCACAAATCCTTAATCATCAGTATCGGGAAAGTCCGTAACATTCTTCATTTCCAAAAATAAAATTATACTATTTTTTATGTCCTTCTCCAACTCTTCGAAGCACTTTTTCTAAGCTAAAGCCATCAAATTTCAATGCGCAAAGGAATATCTGTATACTCACTCAATATCTTGAAGATATTGAGTGACCGCAGAAAACACTCGGCGGGCCGCAGTTTGCCCGTGCCTGGTTTAAAGTTTAGTATATTATTTCTACTTATTCTTAACCTGTTACCAGCTAGAAGAATTCCCCACTTTTTACCCTGTACGCTACGACTTTTTTAAGAACTTAAATAAGGACAATAAATTAAAACTACCTCGATAAGGGTTTTCACACACAATTTATAATATTATGTCAATTTTTCACCCCGATTGGCTATCTTAAAATGACTTTTTGTTGAATTTTTTTATGAATAATTTATATTTATTCAATTGGTTTGAAACATAAATATTTACATGCAAAATAATATTTACGTTAGTATTGTGAATATTTTATCAAAAGTTTTGACAGCCCTGATAACCTCTATGGACTTTTTGTTGAATATCTTTTAAGAAAACTATTAAAACGAAAAGTTTGTATTCATTTCGTGAGCCTTAAGAGATGTCGGATACATATTCGATGTTATAATTTGAGAAATATTATCTGCCTTTAACATAGTTGCCCACCGGTGAGTTCTTAGCTGTCAGAGCTTTTTCGTATGCGACCCACCGGTGTGTTGTTAGCTTTAGAACGGTTAATAAGTGAGCTAGGAATTGAAATTTTTAATTTTGAATACCGAAAGAATATGCAGGGACCATTTTAAGATCGTGCCTTTTTTCCTCATTTTCAAAATTCTTAAGCATTTTTTTTATTGTTCTATGTTCGACGTGATTGATACATTTCCATATAGAACAATTTTGGTCGACAATCTTCAGTTTATACTTTATTTATTATAAATCACTCTGAAAATAAATAATCTGTTTACATATTTTTTGTCAATGGCCGACGATTAGGAGTATGGACTAATCGTCAGCCATTGAATAAAAATATGTAAACAGATCAGAGAAAATATGTAAAAATATGTAAACGATCACCCAACGCGTGTAAAAAAGGTTTCATATCCTGTTTACACGCGCTTAGATGCCATGCATATTAATACGATATTTTAAAATACCTATTACTCAGAAAAGTAAATTTGACAAAAAAAATATTTATCATTTTGTCAGAAAGATCAATATTCTCATTGTTGAATAATGACCAATTTAATATTGGCCGGATTCGGAATTGGAGTCGTCGCGGCGTTTCGGCCGGATTGGTAGGGTTGATACATAATTGAATGCACATTCATAGGAAAATAAGAAAAACAAAGTGACGATATTAAACATTTTTTAGTCGGAATCGTGTTTTTGGTCAATGTTGGAGTCGGAGTCGGTGTCGTGGTTTTGGTAAATGCTGGAGTCGGAGTCGAACTTTTTTTACCGAACCCACAGCCCTGGTTTTTTCAATATAATTTGACCATAAAATGTTGCAGTGTACAACAGACTGACATGTTATGCGATTTTTTTATAAATGTATGTGTAATTGTGTGTGTAATTGTATATCAAATGATTATAAAAATATTTTTTCTCAAAAAATGCAAAACAGCTTAAAGCTTAAAGTTTGTGGCAAACTTTACGCTCATCACTATGGCCTTAAATGTGCGCACAGGCGGGCAATAGTCACTTTAATCACTCACAGATGAAGACGACTTTCCGTCGTATGACAAATTTACTGACGAAAAAATGCTATCGACAACGTATTGAGATACTAATATTGACTTTACTATGGGTGGTATTAGGTGTTTTGGCCTTGACACGGCTGGTTAGTTCTTAACCCTGTGCCCGTGAGCACAATTGCGCCCGCAGGGCTATTATCGTGCGCCCGCTACAAAGTATCAAATTCTCACTCATTTTTTTTCAGAATTGTATTTTATTTATTGAAATTGTTTTTTGAAGAAACAATGATAAAACTAAATAAATATGTGTCAGTTAAGATCTGCTTTTAAAAAAAATCTAGCCTGCGCCCGTCACTATTCTCCCCAATCGCAAATGCGCCCAAAGTCACAATAAGGTTAATAACCCCTGCATAAAACAATCTCGGTCTTTGCCCTATCAAGGGTTGAGGATTAAATGACCAAGTCACAAGTGAAATAGAAATCATTTTATTTTTGACGAAGTAAACGGTCGATGAGCGATAGGCGTTGCCTCGTCATTTATCCCGTTTTTCCATTTTATCTCCAATTAATATTTTGTTTATTAGATATTTCATCATTTATCTGTCTTTAAATTCATTTGATATCACAGCAATGAATTCAAGTTGGCTACGAATTATTGCTAATTTCTCGCGAAATTGATGGCTTTTACTGAAACTCAATCACTCATCTCGTATAAAAAACACGTCTGTCAGATCAAATACAAATATTTCACACCGCATTCAATGATCAGACTTTATAAATGACTGTCACGAATATTTGTACGAAAGACTTAATTTGCATGAGCAATTTAATATTTTTGTAGTGAAATAATATTCCACTAAGTTTTTTCTTTCTCATTTATTAATATGTATTATAAATGAGTGCAAAGATTATTTTTTTCACACTATTACAGCTGCATTTTGAAATTAAGCCAAATTTATTATTTCAGTATTATGTAGGTAGGTAAGTAAATCGACATCGTAATCTATTGTTACATTGCATATTACATAGACTCGTTGACTGAGCAAACCTTGCTTATCTTATCTATCGAACACAAATATTGTCTGTGACAGTACGAAATTTGACATGACAGTTGTTTTTAAAAGTGACAAAATTCAAAAGAATTATGATTCCCTTGCGTGAAACGTATACGACTAACCTTTTTATATCGACTCTTATATTTCTCATATCCCACATTCCTTTCACGTTGACAGTTGGTGAGTAGATTTATCGTTTCAATAATTTTCTATTTTTATTTTACGCATGTAAGTAAAGCTTGCACAAATATCTAATGCTCAATGTGTGCCGATAATGATAAAATTATCAGTTTATTATCTCTTCGCACTTGACGCTCCTTATCAGTACCTACTGTATTTTTAAAAGCCCATGCCGTCATTTGAAAGCCAAATACTTCTAAATTCAAAAGAAAACGTAATATTAATTATGCCTCGATTTTAATTTGTGATGCCTTATTTTTCAAAAAAGATTCATATCCACATGTAACATACGTAGCATATAATGTCTTGATATGCGCCGGCACGGCCATGTTATGTCAGATGTACTCCTAAGCAAGAATTAGTAACTGCAAACTTTGATCTTTTAGTTTTTAGTTCCATCTCGTATTTTCAGTATAAATTGTAATTACAGATGTCGAAATTCGTAGTTATCAAGTGCTACTATTTTCAATATTTTTTTAGATATTTTATTGCCATTTCGCGGTTTAGAGTTGTGTATTAAACATGTCATATACCATAAAACGGGGTGAATAGAGACACTTTTTACCCTTCACGACTATGTATCTTCATACCTGCGCCACATATTTCAAATACGAATGGGTTTCTATGGTCCTACTACGCATTCATGACAATATTTTTCAAATATTCACTATCGTTATTAACACATTCAATTTTGTTCAATGTCTCTATTCACATTGAAATGGGGTGAATAGAAACGAGAGAGGGTAAATAGAGACAAAACGACAGATTGTAATGATTGGAATATATGAACCTCTATTCACTCGGTTTTACGGTACTAAAAAGAACATGATTTAATTTAATTTTCGTCCAATAAAAGAGAAGTTTATAAGGGTTCAAAAAGTAAGGATGCACTCGCGTGGTTGCAACCAGAAAAAATGACCATATTTTATTTATTAGGTCAGTTTGTGGTTGAAAGATAAATGCGCTTCTGGGCTAAGATTCATTGAACTGAAATACTTTTGTTTTCCTAAAAAAATGAATTCAACCATGCAAGCCCACTAACGGTGTCATTTATATAGCACAAATGATTATGAACTTGTCCACGTCCAAAATTCCTCAACATTTTTGGTGCACAAAGTTGTAACATTCAATCCTTAAAATAACAAATGCACAATAAATGAAAATTTTTAGAATATAAAAATTTTAAATTCGGAAACAATAAAAGTGCAACTTTTGTTTTTTAATAGTTTTTGTATTACTTTCTGTTAACAGTAGTTTTTGACTGTATTATTTTTATTATTTTTCAGGGAGCAATCTTCACATGTTTGAAGGCATTTCAAATGCTGATATAATAGGGAGTGATATTTTCTTCGAAATCATCGAGCCTCCAGATTTAGAATACACATATAGGATACGGCCGGCCAAAGATTTTGGTGCTCCATTTGTAAGATCATTAGAAGAGTTCTAATTTCAAATATCTTAGTTATAATACTCGTAATAAATGCAAAATATTCTTTCTTTTTCATCCGAATACAAGTTTTTCACATTCCAAATCAAGCCTGAGATTAGTTTGAAAATTTATTGAGACATTCTTATTTTCTTTTGTATAAAAATATTATTTTGCAATACACCACAAAAATAATGATTATGATTGGTTCTTCTAGAATTCAAGTTTCGGGATGCCCTATACGAAGTTAGTTCCCATGAATCCTCTCAATGGCTGCGAAGCTCCAGAAAATGCTGAAGAAATCGAGGGAAATGTTGCTTTCGCAGAAAGAGGGTAAAGCTATTTAAAAAAACTTTTTACGGATGGTTACACCAATTGTATAAATTTCTATTCAATATGACAGATCAGTTTTCAATATATCTGATAACTGGAAATCTAGAACGATGTGATGCTTCTGCTGGAAGTTGTGAAATATTTCTTATTTATGTTACAAATTAAAATCAATGTCTTCGCTATAAATAAAAACTTAGAGTTAGTCTGAAGATGGTTCTCAAATAAAAGAAACACCAACCACACAACCAGTAGAATGGAGTTAGTAATTTTAATTTCATATTAAAAATCAATTTTACCAAGTTACCCCAGAATTCATCAAAAATATTTGGTATTTTTTTATTTATGGTTCCTGTGAATTACTATGAAACATTTTAATTACTACACAAATGACGACCTTACATTCAAAACTACTTTATCAGACTACTTTAACAGTTCATTTGAGTGTGCGGTAGCAGTAGATACTAAATAAATGTTCTCCCCTCTGATATAAGAATCCACCTACCGCACTTAGCCCACGTGTTCAGCTATATCAAATTAGGCAATTTTAGATTTTAGGACAATAAAGAATTTAGAACTCTGGCAATCTTTTTTTTTATGAGCATCATCATCATCACAGTGCCACTCTTTCGAGTGCATAAGTAGCGTGGTCAGACTGTACCTAACCGCCTTTTTTGAATTTTTTTAAATTTTGATGTGACAGCTTATCTCTATATCAATATATATACACAGTAAAAATTCCATCACTTTGAAAACCTTTCTAAATACAGAGAAAACTTTTTTTGTTTTAAAACTACTCAAATTCAAAATGATTTGATGATTCAGTTTAAAAATAGAACCAATGAGAGTACATTTAAAAACAATTTAAGCTGTTAAAATATTGCTTTCACATTAAAACCCCGGCAAGTATAATGTTATTATTTATGTCTTCATTTAATCATAAGAAAATATTGAATTTTTTCGATGAAATCAGTTTATTGCTCATTGCCAACAATTTCGTAATACATATACTATTTACCCGCCCCGCCGTATACTATTTTATTTTTAAAGGTTATATCATTTATTTTTCAGGGAGTGTTCGTTTCTTCACAAAACTCTCGTAGCTGAAAAAGCCGGCGCTAGGGCTGTCATAATAACTGAGGCGGAAAGTCTCTCAGTCATAGACTCGGCAATAGAACACTTTATTGAAATGATAGATGACAAGTATGCATATTATATTATTATCAGTATTTTTCATATACGCACATTTACGTACTATTATATATTTATTGGAAAAAATTAAAATACAAGTATGCAATATTTTAATTCTACATATTTTTAAATATTTGTTTCATACGCCTTCGTCAGATAGTTCTGACGAAGGCGTCGATAGCTATCAACAAATATTTAAAATAATTTATTTATTGGAAAATGCCTACTCAATCAATACATGGCATTACATTTGACAATTTGAAACAAAGCACCAAGTTCACTGCCGAAAAGGTCTACCTCAAGAGGCAGTGCATTCATCAGCCGAATAGCCCTGGCGACTGGCGACTCAAAAGACCTACATGACAAACAAGTTCTGACAAAATAAAATGATTGGCCTTGGCTACGACCACGTAGGTAAAAACTGGGAGCATGCAAGCTTAAGGATGTCAGGGTTATCAACTCTGTCATTATAACTCATTATAAATTACTTGTAACCTGTCATAGAACATAGTTACAGAAAATTGTAGATCTGTATATATCTTGTGCTTTTCATCACCTTCACCATAAGTATAGTTAATAACGATGATGTAATTCATCCCAGGAGTAGCAGAGACGCTGACATCCCGGCCGGATTTCTACTGGGACGAAGCGGCATGGAGATACTCCGGACACTGAGGAGTTTGCACATGTCCTACGCCATCATCAACCTTCCCATCAATTTGACATATGTGCCAATCCACATGATGAATCAGCCTCCGTGGATCACATGGTGAAGCTGGGCGGTGCAAGCCGTTCAGCATTAATTCTATTCATACGTCCATAGATTTTATATTGCCTTAATTTTTTCTTTAATATGCATGTCAAACTAGCTGAAATTTATCATTCCTTGTCCAATTGCTTACAAAAAAAGTCATTCACAAAGTTAGGCCGTTAAATTTCTTCACACAGTCAATTTGGATGTAAAAATGTTTTGTTGTGACATTCCTTAACATGATTTATGATTCAGAGACTTTTTCAGTTACATTAATTTTAACACAGTTTTATGTTACAAAAAAATGATAAAACAATTGAATTTATGACAAAAATGTCTCCAAGATATATATGTTACAGTGAAACTGTATTCTCAGTGAAAATGTATCAAGTAATAGATTTGTATGACAACATGATTTCACTGGTCACAATCATTGAAATTATTGGCCCAAGTCGATTTGCCGGCCTAAAATTTTGGTTTGCTTCAATGAAACAAAATCAGCAAGTAGTCACTTTCGTAAAAAGAGAACCAAAGAAAAACACAGACAAACATCTAATTTAATTTCAATGACAGCATGGAGAAGAATATATTTTCACTGAGAATACAGTTTCACTGTAACATATATATTTCAGCTAGATAAAGTTTTCATCATTATCTATGCTGCCAAGCATCTAGAGATTCACTATTATATAGATTGTGTACGTAAACTGTGGAAAATTCTAAATGGGGCTATTTTCAGGCGAAGACTTTTCGGTAAAACTTTGTTTTATTTCTAAGATATGAACGGTATCCAATACATACATCCGAATCTTTGCTTTTGACAAAGACCATATGCGGACAAACAAAGTATCCCAAAAGGAAACTTAAGGACTTTTGGAGTAACAAAGTAATAACGGTACTGCTTACAACCTCAGAGATTTAGGCGTGGGGTATTTGGGTATTTTCTGCACACTTTTGTGTTCACTCAACAATCAGAATGAATAATATGTGACGTTGGTGTACGCTTGATTCATTGTGAATTCATCCTGCAGTTTGGACAAAATACCTGCAGATGTCAGTAGAAGTAATTTTGCCTAGTTTTCAATAATGAGAAACATATGCGACTGTACTTCAGCAATCTTGAAGTTGTGGATTATTTATAATTCAGTCTCATTCAACATGGTGTTTTAGAGAGTAAAATTTATAACTATGAAAGATTATTTTATGATCTATTAGCAATTGACTTATTTGTATTCACTTATAAGCTAACTGAATGACTGTTTTTTGCAAGTAATTTAAGGTAAAGCTGTGAATTTTAGGAGTAATTTTTTTTAAAATTAATATCTTATTCTAGTCACTCAAATAATTCACAAAAAAAAATTAAAACAAACTTAATATTTAATATTGCAATATAACACATAGAATTTATTGTTCTCATCGGTTTCAGAACCAACAGTTTTGTTGATGTAATAATTATTACAGCTTGATATGGCAACACTGAATTTATGCACCTTGATTATGTTACTCGGTTTTTCGGCACAAACCAAAAAAAAATTGTCTGGTTAAACTTCAGTGAAAGTAAAAATTCTTAAGTAACAGTTGTCAAAAAACATGCTATAGTTTTTGGTGAAATAATTTATGTTATTCTAGTAATTAGATTCACATCCATTTGTTTATTGGTATGTCAATAGCACACAACCAGTGACGGCTGGTGGTTTGCAAGAGTTCTTTCCTATTCATTGGATTTTAAAACACTTCTATAACATGGACTTGCAATTCAGATGTTCGCAATACCAACGGAGTGCCAGTCTTATGAATTTTTGGTTGTCCGTAGTACGGAAAAATAGTTGAATCTTTTTTTGTACTCCCTAATACTCTGTCGCCAGCCGCCACTGCACACAACTATCATGAATAGTATTTCTGATATTGCCAGAGTAAAGATGTTTTTTAACACTCCCTATGTGAACCATATCGTCTTTATCAAACCAAAAGGAAGTTAGTAACATTTTGGTGATTCTGTGTTAAATATGAGATTAGGTTCACAAAAGAAATATGCACAGACTGCCAAAAGGATATTATTAAAAAAAACTAATAGGTACATGGAAAAAAGTGGTAAAGAAACGAAGTTGTTCTAATTGACACAATATTTCTTTACTCTTTTTGATCTTCTGGAATGTAGCGATTTGTCACTAACGCCCTTTTGCCTTGGAAGGGCTGATTTGTACCACTAATGGAGTTTATCTCAACACAAGTTTTCTACTGATTGTAACTCTTTTATTTCGAAGAGTTTAGCGATAGAATGGATAGGATTAGTGGTTAGCTGATCACTCTCTACATCCCGTATTCATCCCAAATAAGGAGGGAATTTAAGATAACACAAACTTCTAAGTCTTCGAAAAAAATATTTAATTATATTGAAAAGAGAAACTGTCAGGACTTGGATTTGATCCCGTGTGCTGTAAAACCGAAACCAACATAATGTAAACATTGTATTTATCTTTTATTTCATTTGTGGGACTGTTAATGTATATGCAATAGTTTTTATTGCTAGTTTTGTAACTATTCATATAATATTTGTTCTTTTCTCACCCACTCAGAAAAAGTGAACAGTTTTTAGATTGCTGTAGTAATTATTATCACTGAAAGTATTCAAATGAAGATGCAGAGGGCCTATGTGTTGCCGACATTCACTGCCACCTGTCTTGTAAATGATAAAAGTTTCTATGTATTATTCTCAACTTGACAGCTGGCTTATTTTAACGTTTTGATGTTTTCAATAACTTTTTACCTCACCTGAAAAATTAGCGACATGTCGTTGGATCCAACAGTACCTCATTGGATATAATCATTTTCTTAGATGTAATGAAATATTTATTTTCCCATGATAGAATAATCTCAGTCACTTGTAATTTTATAATATTTCAATAGCAATTTTTGTACATATCCTTATATGCAGAGTGTATCATATAATTAAATTTATCCTGTTGTTATGTTGTTATAATTGGACAAAGTTTAATTGATTAATAGTATTTTAATTGATATGTATTCATTTATATTTTCAGTGACCCACTGGCTAATTTGCGGCTAAAAATAAAATATACTAACATGGCTGACTATCACTGGGTATCAAATGTCGATTCTTGTTGGAATATATTTAAATAAACGAAACACACTTTTTTCGTACCATTTTCAACTATTTATATTTAATAATGGTAATGACCGGTTTTGCTCATCGTGAGCATTATCAAATGATGGAATATAAAAATAGTGTTTTGGACAATTTGATTAAATTTATTTATATTTTATATATTATACATACAAAGTTATAGATTTCTTACAAGTATATTGACACTTTTTCGACTGAATGTGCTTGATGGAATTTTAATATCAAATTTGAAAAAATGACTAGTCAATCGACTGAGAACTGACTTGAACTGTAAGATCAAGTTCATTTGTGTACTTGAAATGAATGAAGATGCCGAAAGGCGAATCCCGGGTCGTTAGCGACAAAACTCATGGAAAAGTAAAAAATGTTTCAAAAAAAAAAAATATTTTAAGGAAGATTATTAAACATGATATTCGCTATGTTAGTAAATTTTATTGTTATTTATTTCTTTTGGGTGAATTTTATTATTATATATGGTATTTATATCTTTTTCCTCCTTATTATTTTACACAAATTAATTGGTCACAATGATTCTTTATCTAGACAATAATCTACTTACTATTGGCGGGAATGTTTTTTTTTAACCATCATAATATTAAACCACTAGAGAAATATCCACAAGGGCTAGGCTCAAATGTAAATCTAACTCACTTATTTATTTGTTTATTAACTGTAAAAACAATGATTAAAATTTTCTCAATAAAAACTAGATTCCAAATGTTTGTCAATTGTTAAAAATCACCCATGTATCAAAACTTGTGTTGATCAGAAATATTTTTTTTTTGAATGATGCAGTGTGTTTTGATTTTCAATATAATCACAGTGGTAAAGTGGTGAACGCTCCGCTTAGCAATATGAAGGTTCCAAGTTCTGGCAAGGTATATCAAATGTTGATTATAACATCACTAAAGAGAAGACGTGGGTCGGTCTTATTTTCTAACTACACCTTTCCATCCTAGGAGGGTTGTCATTTAAGGAACCTGTGAACTTAAAGTTATCACGTAGAAGCAATAACTAGCCATCTATTGATGAAATTAATATTTAATATTTCAATTGTATATTTAAACTTTTACTTTCTTCTTGTACATAAATTTTGGTGTAATTTTTTTTTTCTTGTATTTTGTTTTTATCAAGAATACTTAAATTTGATATTGTTATTGTTATAAATAACTGTAAATATGAGTGATTTCATAATTAAAAATTTACACTATCACCATTGCTTTAATAATTTATTTTTAACCATTTCCGTTACCCAATTGAAGCATATGGACATAATGGAGAGATGGACTTTACATCTCATTTGATAGGGTAAGTTAAGGAAAATGAAGCTGTCGTTCTTTGATTTTTGACAGGGCTGTGGAGTCGGTAAAAAAAAAGTTCGACTCCGACTCCAGCATTTACCAATACCATGACTCCGACTAAAAAAGTTTAATATCTTGCCTTTTTTTTCCTAATTTTCTTATTTATGTGTATTCAATTAAATATCAACCCTACCAACCCGGCCAATAGCCAAATTTCACATTACATGCAAAAATAAAAAGTTCAAACTTTTAAAAATTTCCGACTTCGAGTACGACTCCGGCCAAAACGCCGCGACGACTCCGACTCCACAGCTCTGATTTTTGATCCTTTGGACCACCTGGACGAAGTTACTAGTATTTTTTTTTTTTAAATAACTTTACAAAAAAATCACAAATTATAAGTTTATCGCTTATGCAATGTGAAAAATTATTAAAATATAGTTTACAGATATGAGAGAAAAAAATACATTACAGGCAAAGAAGTCAACCGAGTGAGTTCCGATCGAATCAACTTTGATACATAAAAAATAGTACCCACTTGAACTCACTCGCGTCCATGCGAAATATGTCGACATCCAAAGCAATACCGATTAAAATCGTAAAGCCCTTCCTAGTGGCATCCCCATTGGCAAGTTGGTTCTACTCATTAGAACATAGGTTGCCAACCTTTTCCGTATGACGACCCCTTGTTATGAAAGCTATTTGACCCGCGACCCCCAATGCTAAATTGTGAGACGACTTCAATCTCAGCCCTCTCGGAAAAGAGGACGTGCCTCCCTGTCGGACACTCTCGGGATGAGGAAATTGGACTGGGAGGTGAGAAAGGAGGGGTGCTCTAATTAAGAAAACGATCTCAAAGGGTTACACAGTGAAAATAGCATACGCACTATTTATTTGTCTTCAGAACAGGTTATACAATTACGATTTACATATAGAATTTAATTTAAAGGTTGCAACAATAATGATTCGACCTTCTCGCCTTTACAAAGGCAATATCAGGATTTAAACGTATTAGAAAGACGATTACTGGCTTGAAGGGCGACCTGAGGAACTTATTGTGGAGAGTTTAAACTCGATCCGTGCATAAGCTTTACCCAACAGATGTACAATCAAAGCGCAATCTTCGCTTTTCAATTCTGACTGACTTTCTGAGAGAAATTACGATGTTATCTGCGCTCCAGCGTCTGTTTGTAGCAGGCGCGACTTCGTTCGTTCGTGAGGCGAACGTTGCAGCATTCGGTTCGTTGGTATGCGCTATCTTTGCCATTTTTTGGTATAGCGGAGTCTGCGTGTAATACTACGTATCTCACGCAGCCAGGGCGTAACAGAGACAAGACATTTTAGAGCGGGACGTCCGCAGGTCTCATCCGGAGACGTCGCCCTCAAATGTCGACTTTACAAATTTAGAAATTACTTTATATTGAAATCGCTTTAGATTCCACTATAGAGTATTATAAGACTGAATTGATATCCTGATATTGTCTTGAACTCATAGACTGAGGTGAAATATAGACCGTTCGAGAGAGTGCTGATGTCCTAAAATACTAGGAGGTGTCAAACCACCCTACTCCTGAGGATCAGCGACTATCTCGGACGTCTTCTCAATCAATGGTTTCCCAGCAACCAAAATTTATACAAAAAAAAAACACACAAAATACAATAATAACAAAGGATAGAATTAACTGTCTGAAGGACAGAGAAAGCTTAAAGTAGAGTATAATACAGTATGGTAAAACAAAGCAAAAAAAAATACATTGGTGACACGACTTGCCGAAAAAAAAAACAAACGTTACAAATTAATCATTTAAAAGAAGTTAAAAGACTAAAACAATTTCGCATATGGCAGTAATTTACGGTTGTTAAACATCTTTCTTGTCAAAGAAAACCAAGGCAAGTCCATCACATTAAAAAAATAAAACACAATCACTAATGGGAGTATATCACATTAACAGAAATAAAACACAATCACAGAGACCGGGCTCGTACGAATGGCGGTCGCGGCGGCGTCGTAGGAGCGTCGGTTTCTGGCGTCGGCTGCTCGACGTCTGAGGATGGTTCAGCGAACGGCTGCGGCACGGGGCGGAGATCGTCGACGTGCGTCTTCCGGGCGGCTCCCCTCACGTTCACCCAGTAGGTATGGGTTGAGTTCGGTGCGATTATCGCGAACGGCCCTTCCCACCTGGGAAGTAACGTTTGGGGCGTTATGCTTGGAAAGCGTCGTGTTTCGCATATACGCCTTGTCACCGGCCTTGAACGTCGGGGCGTCGGGTCTCTCTGCGGTGCCGTAGCGCCTGTTGAAATAATCCTCTTGATGTCGCAGCAGACTGGCGTCGGCGTCTGCCCGCTGATGGTCCAGGAAGCGTGGAGGTTCGGCGTTTAGCTGTGATCGCCACTCTCCTGGACGACACATCTCGTATCCTAAAACGGCCTGGCTTGGCGTCAGGCCGGTTGCCGCGTTCTCGCGCACTCGCAGCGAGAACAGGGTATCTTGTAGTACTTCGTCCCACCGGTCGTACTCGCCGGCTTCCAAGCGGAGACGAAGAGCCTTCTTTATCTCTTGGTTTCTCCTCTGTGGGGTTAGCGCGTGGATGGTAGTTAGGCGTTGTCCAGTGTTCGCATCCCCACTGATCGAGTGTATCTTTCCATACCTTGTTCCGGAATTGGGGTCCGTTATCCGTCAAGACGGCCCTTGCGAATCCAAAGGTACGGAAGACCCGCTTCAGCAAGGGTAAGGTAGCTGCGGTTGTCGCAGCTGCCAGTGGAAATGCGTCCACCCATCGGGAGAAGAGGTCTGTAACAACCAGGAGATACTTCTTGCTTGTCGTGGTAGGAAAGGGACCCATATAGTCCACGGCTACCACTTCAAATGGCCTCGTAGCCTCCTTATGGGAGCGCTGCGTAGCCGGCGTTTGATTGCGCCTCGCTTCCCTTGTAGAACAAGCGGGGCACTGCTGCCGGACGTAGGCCTCTACGTCTCGCCGCCGCTTCTTCCAGTAGAAGCGATTGCCAATCGCTCGGCCGGTCTCGTGCGCACCTGGATGACCCGCACTTAGGTTTGTCGTGATACGCCCGAATTACTTCGCGGCGTATCGCCGGTGGCACGTCTGTCAAGTATTGGCCCTTGTGGCTGACATGGCAGAGGAGGTTATCCCGCACTCGGGTGTTCCGGCATTGGTGGTGTGTATCTGGTTCCCCAAGATCGCGGATGCGAGCCTGTACTCTGGGGTCAGCCTGCTGTGCAGCGACTACCGCCTCGAACACAGTACTGAGGTCGAGTATAAGGCCAGGGGGAGCTACGTCGGTAGCTGCGCTGGTCGGTCGGAACATCCTCTCCACATCTTCCTCTACTCCTGGCTCGGAGTCAGGATTCCTAGACAGAGCGTCGGGGAGTTGGTTGTCTTTCCCGGCGCAGTGTTTAATCTCGAAGTTGAACTCGGAGAGCAGGATCGCCCACCGAGTCAACTTTGCTCGCTCATCTTTGGCTTTATTCAGCCAAGTCAATGCCTTGTTGTCCGTGATCAGCGTGAACGGCCGGTCTTCCAAAACGGTCTGTACCGTTTAATGGCCCACACTGCAGCGAGCGCTTCTTGCTCGTTGCTGTGGTACCGCCGTTCCACCTCGGAGAGACGGGCACTGGCATACGAGATGATATCTCGCCCTCCGTCCTCTCGGGGGTGGAAAAGGACTGCTGCGATTCCGTGCCCACTGGCATCGGTCTGCAGTGCGAAGCGCCGTAAAATCGGGCCGTGCCAACTGCAGAGGTCTTCGCAGAGCCTCTTTCACGCTGTTCATGGATGCCTGCGCTTGCGGGGTCCATCGGAACTTGGTGTCCGTTTTTAACAAGTCCGTCATCGGGAAGGCGAGGTCGGCGAACCCTGGCACATATTCTCGCAACCAATTACAAAGCCCCAAGAATTCACGCAGTTCACGGCGTGCGAGGGGTAGAGGCCTCCTCTACGCCTCGTAAGTGGCTTGGTTGCGGTATATTTCCTGTCGCTGTCACCTGGTGACCTAGGTAGTCCACCGTGTTCCTCCCGATCTGGCACTTATTGCCGGACATGCGCAAGTCGTGTTGTTCTAGCCTCTCAAAGACAAGGCGCAAGTGTCGGACATGGTCTACCCACGTATTACTGTAGACGATGATATCGTCTAGGTATACGAGGCAGAACTTCTGTATGTATCCGACAAGTACATCCTGACTCATGAGACGCTGGAATGTCCCTGAGCGCCTTTCAGACCGAAGGGCATCACCGTGAATTGGTAACACCCTCCGTCCGGAGCGTTGAAGGCCGTGAGGGCCTTTTGTGTCCTTATGTAATGGCACCTGCCAATAACCGGTTTTCAGATCTAATGAGCTGAAGACGGTTGCTGGGCCCAAGTCTTTCAGTGTTTCTTGGATCCGTGGCAGGTGTGTGGCTTCATCTTTGGTATTTAAATTAAGCTTCCTGTAGTCCACGCAGAAGCGAGGAGTCCCGTCCTTCTTCTTGACGATGACTACCGGAGAGCTGTAGGCAGAGCGGCTCGGCTCGATGACGCCATCGGCCAGCATCTGTTGCACCTCGGCCCGTATCATTTGCTTGGTGCCTTCCGAGTGCTTGTGAGGATTAGCTCGGAAGGGAACAGGGTCAGATAGCCGAATCTCGTGCTCAACAGTGCGGCATTTGGGCCCGGTGGCTGCGAATCGACTGCCAAAAATCCCTCAGCAGTCGACTAAACCGGCCGATCATGTGATCCGGTACCGCTTCGCCTAGTGGAGGTATCTCGGGAGAGGTGTTGATCGTTGGCTTTGTAAGTGTGGCACAGTGTACGGTGACGGATCTTAAGGCCAAAGTGCAAGCACCTACGCTTGAAGTCGAGACTGGCTTCCTCGCGTTCAAGCCAATCCAGTCCCAACAACAAATCGAAGCCTAGGCCTTCTACGACTAATGCCGTCGCCGAAAACGGCTCGTTTTGCAACAGTCCCGTCACGGTAATTTGTCCGTATGTTGCCAGCGTACTTCCTCCGGCTAACCGTAGACAGGGTCCCGCCTGCATTCGCGTAAAGTGCGGCACTAGATCACCCGGATAACAGTGTGTCGCCCCGCTATCTATTACAGCTGAAAGCGGTCGCTTCACGTCCGAGAGCGATAACGGCACTTTCAATAGCCGCGGATGCGTGATGGAGGCTGCCTCATTGATACCCACTACAGGACACTCTTCTAGTTCCTGTAGTATCTTCTTGGTGGTGAACTTCCTCCGAGGAAGTGGTGCGGGAAGTTCCCGACCTTCGCACCTCGCGGGGAGTTCGCTGACCTCTGTCTAGGCGTTGGTATTGGTGGCTGTCGCGAAGATGCCCCGTCACCCACATTGTCTTTATTTATACCTTTACCTACGTTATTGTTTATATTTACGTCACTTTTGTTAAAGAAAATTTCACATCCGCTATTGTCAGTATCAATACTTTTTTAAAAAGGTTTTACATTTCTCACTAGTGTTTATCATTTTAACTCGGTCTCTAACACTTATTTGATTATTGTCTGCACACGTTTCATTGTTTTTATAACTATTAAAATTGTTTACACACTGATTATTTATTAATTTCACCCTATCCCTAACGCTTATTTCATTGTTTCTACACATATCATTGTTTTCGTCATTATTAATATTATCTACACTCTTATTGTTTATTATTTTAACTCTATCCCTAACGCTTATTTCATTGTTTGTACACGTTTCATTGTCTATGGACGCATTGCACTTGAGGTTCACTGTCTTGACTTCCTCGGGCGGACGACGTGACTGAGGACTCCCAGATGTCTTCGTCACCAGTAGGCACGTTCCTCGTGCTGATGATGGAGACACCTCGGCAGTCCGTCTATCCGGTTTGGTGCTGCGGTCTCCTCAGTTCCTCCTGTCGTCAGAGGTCCCCGGTTGCTTTGGGCAATTTCTTGCCAGGTGTTTCCCTTGGCAACGCCAGCACTCCAAACGACTGTTCTGTCGTTTATCCCTCCACCTGCCTTCTTGGACGCTAGGTGGGGTTTGCTGGTGTCAACCTCTGGCTCGCCTCTTGATGCTGAGGTGTCGGCTTCCTTCCTCTGCTTCCATCGTACTTGAGGCGGGGGTGGTGATGAGTGACGCTGACGAGAGCCGTCGCGGCGGACGATGTAATAACGCCCTTGCTCCTCGTCATATAGACGCTCCGTCTCATCCTCGTACATTCTGTACTGAGGCTGTGAGCGTTGTGGTGGCTGCGGGGTCATATACGACGTTGTCCTTGGGGTCGAGATTTCGATAGTCTTTGCTGCCTCTATTAGCTCGTCGAGCGTCGACCACGTCATCGTCTTTGTCCTGTCGACGTCGCGAGGAGTGAGTAGGCGGTGTACCGCCCTTGCCAGATCCTTCTGATCGGCACCCGGCCTGCAGACCCTCGATAGCGCTCTCTTATCGTCGAGGAACTCGACGATCTCCTGGTCTCGGTTTGCCTGATAGACCGAAACTCATGGTCTATCATGATCCGCCTATCCTCGTTATCATATTGCCGCAGCAGCTGGAACGACATCATCTCCCAGCTGCTCGGCTTATTCCTTAGTGACGCCCACCATCGCTTGGCCTCGCCTCTGAGGCCTGACACGGCTTTCTCCAATTTATCTTCTTCGTGGGTCCTGGCTGCCACGAAGTATTCTCGGCATTCTCCGAGGAATTTGACGATGTCAGCCCTTGAGCTGCCGTCAAATGTCCGCCTAAATTCTACTACGCTTCGCGGTAGACGTAACGTGTTTGGTAGGCGTCGTTTATGGTAGGCGTGGGCATAGGTGTGGGCGTAGGCGTTGGTGACATTGTTGGTGTCGACATCCTTGTAGTTCCCGATTCGATCAGCCGGTCTTCGGGAATACTGACACTTTCACTGTCGCACATATTGTTTGTATTGTTAATTTGGACGCCACTGGGTTTCTTCGAACCCAGACCGCTTTGAGATCGGGTGAGCATGAAAAATCAGGAATGGATCCCGTCGTTGTCGAACGACGTCGGCCCCACGTTCTGGGGAGCCAATTGAGACGACTTCAATCTCAGCCCTCTCGGAAAAGAGGACGTGCCTCCCTGTCGGACACTCTCGGGATGAGGAAATTGGACTGGGAGGTGAGAAAGGAGGGGTGCTCTAATTAAGAAAACGATCTCAAAGGGTTACACAGTGAAAATAGCATACGCACTATTTATTTGTCTTCAGAACAGGTTATACAATTACGATTTACATATAGAATTTAATTTAAAGGTTGCAACAATAATGATTCGACCTTCTCGCCTTTACAAAGGCAATATCAGGATTTAAACGTATTAGAAAGACGATTACTGGCTTGAAGGGCGACCTGAGGAACTTATTGTGGAGAGTTTAAACTCGATCCGTGCATAAGCTTTACCCAACAGATGTACAATCAAAGCGCAATCTTCGCTTTTCAATTCTGACTGACTTTCTGAGAGAAATTACGATGTTATCTGCGCTCCAGCGTCTGTTTGTAGCAGGCGCGACTTCGTTCGTTCGTGAGGCGAACGTTGCAGCATTCGGTTAAGTATGCGTCATCTTTGCCATTTTTTTGGTACAGCGGAGTCTGCGTGTAATACTACGTATCTCACGCAGCCAGGGCGTAACAGAGACAAGACATTTTAGAGCGGGACGTCCGCAGGTCTCATCCGGAGACGTCGCCCTCAAATGTCGACTTTACAAATTTAGAAATTACTTTATATTGAAATCGCTTTAGATTCCACTATAGAGTATTATAAGACTGAATTGATATCCTGATATTGTCTTGAACTCATAGACTGAGGTGAAATATAGACCGTTCGAGAGAGTGCTGATGTCCTAAAATACTAGGAGGTGTCAATTGAAATAGGCATTTTTCATAAGATTATTAAAAAAATCAACGGAAATGCATCAAAGTGAATATTTTTTTTAGTTGACTGTCTAAGTTGGTGACCCCACAGAAAACCCGCCGCAACCTCTTTCGGGGTCGCGACCCATGGGTTGGAAACCCGTGCCTTAGAAGAACAAACAACTCATGTTCACGATTTCTCAAAAAATTATCAGGAACAATCAATTTAACTTTCTCAAGAATGATGGAATTCTCATGCACTACAAATATAATAATGATTTGAATTACATTGCTAATTTAACAAATATTAATGTTTTTTAACTTCATATGAGTTAATACCCAAAGTTAAAGTTTTCCGATCATGCCACTTTAAACAGCTGATTCTATGAAGATTAACCTCTAGCTTAAAATGTGACAGTTCCGTTATATTTAAGTTCCTAATTTAAATTTAATATAACGGAAAATTCCCATTTAAAACGGGATGTACGGTCGGTATAATAATTATTAGTGGACATCTTACGGATGCACGAAGCAAGCTTGATGATCAATTTATAGCGTGGTAAATATACCTTGCCATGTTGTTTTAAACTTTTTGTTTAATCAAACGAACTCTTAAAGCCGTTGCTAATCATTCCGATCTCCTCTACCGCGGCAGTGTCAGGTCGTTCCTAGATTTACAGTTTTCTTCCGTCGGCCGGAAATTGTTTGGATTCTTTGAAATATCCGTTGACCATAATTAAGCGAGTTAATAGTCTTAAAAATATAAAAAAGCATATCAGAAAATAATCTTTCTTTGATTATTTAACTTTTCTGCAATACTTTACCTACCGAAAGACAATTGAGTATTGTTTATGATGTTAACACAGTTGACCTCCTATTGGGACAACGCTATAGGAATACTACGTTAAGCTACTAGAGAGTGTTGTAGAAGGGTTGACGTTACCAATAATTCAGCCGTAATCGAAAAGAGTCTGGGTTGTGATTGATAGTCAACGTCGTTGACTAATTTGCATATTAAAAAACCGCATAACCTCAAAATCGCATGAAAGAGGGTTTATGATATACGTAGTAATTAGTTTCATAAGCGCTAAGATAAAAATGATGTTCACGGAGATATCAGCGTTGCACTTCAGTTCTATGACATGGATTACTTAAACGACTTGGTTATAATAATACAACAAATCTGTTGAATACCAATTTGAGGATGAAATTGTTTGACCTAGCGAAATAATACGGAATTGTTTGATGAGAGGTTCTGCTTTGAAACAATGCAGCCAGCCAACAATTAACGAAATGCAAACTCAACCGAAAAGCAAATACCAATAACAGTGAATATAATATTATGGCTTTTGGTAAAAGTCGAACAAATCCATATACATATATTATGAACTTTACTAAAAAAATAACCAGCAAATTATATTATACATAAGCAAGCAGCTATACAAAATTATGAATTTCAAGGTGAAAAAAAGCACTGTATTTAAATTACGTTAATCTAGTCAGAACCATGACTAGACGACGAAATAGCTATCAACTATACATAGTATATTTTTTGTTGAACTAAAATACAATACATTGCTTTTTTTTCCACCGTGCTATAATAGAGTTCTACTAAGTAAATGCCGATTCAATCAATCATTAATTTTAAGTTGGACTATGTAAATTCTTCATTTAAAAAAAACACTTGATCATCGCAAGCTGAATCGTTTGAAATTTGCACGTTTCTGTGAGTTTTGTCGCCAACGTCCCGGGATTCACGACAGTTCAAGTTCATGCGTGCAATTGAAATGTCTGAAGATGCCAAAAAGAAAAACCCGAGTAGTTAGCGACAAAGCTCATAGAAAAGTACACAATTACAACGGTTCAAATTTGATATTGTAATCTCATTAAGCACCTTCAGTCATTCTCAATGAAATAGATAAACACAAGTAGAACAATTTAAACAAAACGAATTAAAAAAATTCCCTTAAGAATTGCGACGGAATCGCGATAAGTTCTTGGAAAAGAAGTCATGCCAAGGCATCATGACATTGTGAGCGGAAATGGTTTTATAATAGCTGTTTTTCATGAAAATTTAATTGAAATTGTGTAACTGTGCTTGGCAAATATTGAAGTTTGAACTTTTGGAACGAAAAAACTCAAGATACAAATTTTTACTAGAATGGGGACAGAATTATTATGATAGATAGATCGAATGTAGCTTAAATTATAATTTATTAATCTTCATAGATTAGCGTAATATTTTATACAGCTAATACTATGTAAATCGATGTACATCGGTGCCTTGTATACTGTACCTAACAAGAAGGAGCTTATCGATTATTCCATCGTGTCCACAGCTTTGATAAGGATTATCGTGCATCCCGATTTCCTGGACCTAATCAAATATGCATGAATATATTATCCTCTCAATCATAATGATAGGACGGCAGGACATGGCGGCATTTCTCCCGCTGTTTGAACAGGCAGACGTCAAGAGAATATCTGAGAATGTTAGGACGGTTGAAAAGATAATACATGCTATATTAATTTACTCGTACGTCGAATCACTACCACCCGTGATGTCACTGGCGGATCCAGGAATTGTCCCAGGGGGTGGCCATTTTGAAAATAAACATGATACATTAAAAAACATATATACACCCATTCCTTTTTTACGCGATTTTTGAACGGGGCACCGCTACTTTTTTTTACGCGATTTTTTTTTCGATTTTTTTAACGGAATAAATGATGACCCTGCGTTCAAAGAAGTGATGACCCCAAGCAAAATAATGTGATATAATTGATGACTCTATTAGGCCCAAAAATACTCAGGCTAAATATCCATTTACTCATACGATTTCTTAGCTAGGTTTTCATGAGTCGTAATGTGGAAAAACACTTTTCAGCGGAGGCAACGCTGATTGTCAAACTTAGTAAAATTCGTAACAAAACCTCACAATTGCGGCATAATTATTAACCTATCACATGTCGTATATATAAAGTTGCGGAAAAATAAATCCGCGCACTCTTCATAATTCCATTCCTTTCCATTTCCATTTTTTTTTCATTCGATTGTAAAAAAAAACAATAACCATATTTTAAAAAACAATCAAGATTTGAAAGCTTTAACAGTACTGAGCAAGACCTAGTCACGTAAGCATCTGACGAAATTATGAATAGCCAAAGAAAACGTAATCGCGATTAAAGCCCAAATTGAATTAGTTTTCGGAGGAAAACTTACCAAATAGAAAAATGTCGCTTAGAGTAGACTGTGTAGAAAGTATAGTGTGGATTTTTAAAAAAAAAAAATCGTGTAACTGGCGCTTTTTTTAAATCAAATTGGTCGGGAAACCGGGACCGATTCCTAAGCTGTTAAGGCAGAACGTACGGTAAACCTATGTATGTACATATCTTGCATTGATTCAATCATAATCACTATTTTTTTATTTATCAACGGCTGCTTAGTAAAGTTGAGTCGTATAAAGTGGATCAAGTGATTCAGTATCGAATCAAAATAACCATATAAACGTTTATTATTTTACTATATTTATGAACATTGCCAGATTGAGCTCCTTCTTGATAAAAAGTATTCCCGGTTGCTAAATTGTCAAATCTAAAACGTGTACTTTTATATCCATAATAAAACATTTTAAATGCGTTATCATCGAGTAGGCATATAAAGATTCATCATCAGTTTCCTTTGTTAGATAGAATAAATCATTAACGCGCCAAATGCGCCAGAGTGCTTCCGCCATGTAACTATTACGCGAACGATCGCGGGAAAATTGCCTCTAGGACTACAGGCATTTCGTGTGAAATTCCCGTCTATTCTACGGCTGCCGTAGTGTCCCTTTTCCTATGACACCGAAATCCCGGCGAGGTTTGAGGATTTAGCCTCGGAGCCCGCGGCGATTTCTGTATTTCCCGCGCATATGTTTCGGCGGGAACAATGGCGGATGTAATGGCGTCCGCATTATTATATTTATGAGTCTGAAGCCACTTTTGCTGCCACCCGTCTGCGTGACACCCTAGCACTATTAAAATCATGTTATAATGGAGGATTTGGCATTGTTTCGAATATAACTTAGAAAGATTAATATTTTTTTCTAAGTGGCTTTTGGTATTTCCAAGCATAAGTCTGCTATAGAAACGGGGGAAAGGGGAGTGGGGGTTTTATTAAAAAAAGAAATAACGATAGGAAAATTTTATTAAAAATGGAGATCACTTTAACCTTCTCCACTCTGACTTAATTTTCTTATGGCTGGTAAGCTACTCTGATATAAAAAAAAAATGTTTTGCTCAAGTGAGTGATAGTGTTCAATTGGGTTGGATGACCTACATGATTAATTAAAAACTACAAAAGTATTTTTTATTAAAAATAATAATTTTGGTTCATTACACTTCGCACACTCTATCTGATCATTCGTATGACGTCGGATGGTTTGTACATTACGATACGATAATAGTAGTTAAATTACACATAAGGAAGTTAAAAATAATACGTATGCCTTCAATACGTTTCGTTTGCACCATTTATATTTATTCCTTAGCAATAATTTTGTATAATATAGTAAATCAAAAAATCGAATGCAAATCCTTGAAAAAGATTCTTTCTAATCGTCTTGTATTGTTTTCTGAAAGGCACCCATAAACCAGCTTACTACCTGGTATGTTGTAAAATTTATTGGCTAATGTTTTAGGGGTTAATTTTCATTTATTGGTATAGGTTAAAGAACGTCTATTCGAGAAACAGGATGATCCGCGCGAAATGTTTGTCACAAATTCCTCATTTTTGATGTGTGACGAAACACGTGTCACACCACTAAAATACTGTTTCCATTCTTTACTTTGGTTTTGTGCTTTACCTTTGATAATATCATCAGCATTCGCATTCGGCATCACATTTAAGCAAAATTGAACGACTTTTTTTTAAATACATTTTTCAGGATTAAACTCATGCCAAAATATGTATGAAGTTTTCAATAAATTTAATTCACCCAAAGGCTAAAAAGCATTCTGACAATCAATTGATTCTGCGAGAATTAGAAGAAACGCTTCAATTGGACAACTCTTTATATGAAATTTTGTCGAATCAAATCGGTTTAAGAAATGCTTTGTAGCTCAAGTTAACCAGAACACATATTATGTATTTTTATTCTAGCCTAAATTTAAACATTAAATTTAAGCTTTAAAAAGAACTCTAGTTCGATGGCACTATAATGGAAATCTGTGCTTATTCCGTGGTTCCAAAAATGGCGACCTGACCGTTGACCACAGACGCCGGTGGCAGATAATAAACTATTTTCCGCGTCCATTTGCCGACGTTCCATTTTCGATTTTGAATTTTGTATGCAAGGCATTATTAGCAAACTACACTCGACTTGATCATAGACAATAGATAAAATTGCTCGAAATCGCTCTAGACATAACTGTGAATTGGTCGTTTATACATGAACATCACAAAGGGGTTTCGAGCACATTATACATATATTATGTACCTACTGATTTTAATGGAATATGAAATGCAATCAAATTATGCCTTGCATGATTTGAAAGCAGCTAAATTCTAATAATAAGCTAAATATCTATAACTAAGCAAGAACATATAACAGAAATAATTTAAAATGTCATTTTTTTATCTTTATTGAAGTTTTATGACAGAGTAGGGTTCATGGAAAAGATAATTTTAAATGGAGACATATATTTATTTTTCCAATTAGATTTTTTTACATGGTAAAAAATACATGAAGTTTAATTTAAATTAGAATAATTACCTAATTTACACCAATGTCACTTAAAAATAATAATTTAAAAATATCAACACTGAACAAAAGAACAGTTGCAATATTTTTGCCAAATTCATAAAACAGTAAAATATAATAATTATTATTGGTAGTTTATGTTTATTAACTTATTCTAGGGATTTAATAATATTATAAGTATATTATTTACTAATACAATTTAATATTTAATGTTTTTCTTTATTACATATCAATGAATTTACAGGTTTCATGAAAATATATTAATATATCTTATAAAATTATCTATAGATCACTGTTAAATAGGCATGTATTTAATGGGTCAGTAACTAATTCAAGTTTTGGTCAGTTAAATAAATAAATGGTCAGTTAAAAATCAAAATGGTCAGTTAATATTATAAACGGTCAGTTGTCATTGTATCAGTGTGAATGTGATCAGTTATTAAATAAAACGGTCAGGAAT
This sequence comes from Himalopsyche kuldschensis, assembly GCA_028554975.1. Taxonomy (NCBI): domain Eukaryota; kingdom Metazoa; phylum Arthropoda; class Insecta; order Trichoptera; family Rhyacophilidae; genus Himalopsyche; species Himalopsyche kuldschensis. Next base: position 16,762,473 of record JAHFWI010000010.1, on the reverse strand, counting down.
ATATTTTAATGGCTTGTGAATTTTATCAAATATGGTCGTAATAGGCAATTTTATGACATGTGGTTTTTATTTTAACTGACCATTTAATATTTTTAACTGACCGTTTTAAGTATTTATTACTGACGGTTTCAAGTATTTATAACTGACCATTTTTCGAATTAGAAACTGACCAAATAATTAGTAGTCAAAGTCAATCATAAACAGTTCAATGTGAAAAACCCGATACTAGCTTTCCTAGCTTTGCACTTCTCTAAAAAAGATATAATAAGCCACCGGTTAGCAGCAAGTTCGAAGAAAAAAAAATGTACTATTTTATTGCTTGGTTTCTATGTTACTAGAGATTATATTCTGTTGGGACAGCGGTCGAACAAAGTTGATAAAATCCTAGTAAAAATGAAACAATTTGTTAGACTATTTTGGATTCAAGGTATGGTTTAACTAAGGTCAAAATTTAAGTAATTGTATTACTTGTTTTATTTCGTTTAAATTCAATATTTCATGAAACAAAATACGTAACAAACTCCGATGCCGAACGATTTTCAAATTTTTCCGATTCCCTTTTGTTTTACGCTAGTTTTTTTGTTTTCATTTTGACGGGTTTGATGGATACATCCAGCAGTGATCTATAAATAATTGACAGATAAGAATTATGGCGTAAAAGTTCACCTCTTGATATGGGGAAAGATTCAAGTATTATTTCATCGTATCTTTCACAAAAACATAAGCCTGGCTGGCCGCCAAAGCATTCTCCATCAACGAACCTAAAACTACGAATTTCTCCCGCACGTTTCATCGATTGTCTATACATTTTCTTTTTATTTTATTTTTTTGAGAAAATATACTACACATTAATGCTTCAAAAAAATGGGTCGATTATATAATACTTTTATGACAGTGAGTACATACGAAGGAATTAGTATTTCAAAAAGGGTTAAATTAGGGATTTTCAAACCTTCCGTCGAGGTACTTTACAATGCTGCAGGCACCAGACGTTATACCGCCCTTTTTTACATGTATGTACAGACAGCCATTTGCTGCGCCTATGCGTAACGTCACATGTAGTTTCTTTCAGAAAATAATTTGCAATGTAACAGAAAACGATTTAAAAAAGACGTTAAATCTTTTGATTGAATTTGATTATTATAGTTACATCCAGGTTCAGGTATTAAGTTACATCCAGGTTACATCCAGGCTCGCAGGTTATGGAGTTTGTGTGCGAGGCACCAAAAGGGCCTCCCAAAACTGAAAAATAGATAGTAAAAAAAATCGCGAGTAAATGACCTTGTCTGGAAAAGGCGCATTAGTGCCAGCGACTGTTTGTGTCACACAGCTCGAACACGCCACGAGCTAGGCCCTGGTTAAATACGCATATTATTGGGAAAATCTTTGAACAACTAAATGAATTATTATTTCAAGTCATTTGATATATGTTGAATGATCGAATTGTTGTTTTGGTTTTGTAATAATATTTTACATGCCACATCAAGAAGAATAAGACACTGCTAATAGTATGTTAACACAATACCAGAACATCGCATTACTAAACACATTAGTTCAAAATGAATTAAAAATGGTTTAACTTCAATATCAATAATTTGGTTGACATTCATAACTCATCTGTCAAAATGAACTGTAAGAGTATTTGTTTAACAACTAGAATAAAATATATGCCTACATGTTTCAAACGTTAATCGCTGATTTACCCTTTTTGAAATAATACATTGTAATATTATTGGCATTGAAACATATTTACACAAATAATGTTAAAATGATTGAATGCTAAAAGTTATAAATGTAATATATTTATATGTACATGTTCTTAAAAATGCGATAAATCGTGGAAATTTTCATGCGCCTTTGTAATTTATTAGCTTTGTTAAATAACTGTCCATTAATAATGGATATTCAACATGAAAACTGTAATGGAGGATATTATTTAAATTTGACATTTCAAACATTTATAATAGTTGTCAAAAAACACGACAAATAATCATTGGATGAAAAAAAATAGTAGTAAAAATGAGGACTTGAATATTTAAAGGTTGTTTATTCGTGGCTTCACATCACACAAACAATTCAAAGAAAAGTTTATACGTTAAATACTACATTATGGTGGAAAAGAAAACGTTATACTTAATATTTTATGGTGACATTTAGTAACTTTATATATAATGCTGCTTTCTGTAGTTCAAATATAAACAGTTTTAAAGATTTTCATTGAGTTTGAAGCGTAATTTTATATATTGAAGAATTTGTTACGGTCAATTGGGATAATATTTTTAAGTGGGTCAATCGGTAGGGATATAAAAATGTTACTTTCGTAGCATAAGGGTTTTGTTGTAATCATCATTATGAGCTTACTTAATAATAATATTTTAATTATTACTAACAATCATATGTATAAAGCAGGGTTCTGTCTTTCTTTTTAACGTTAAAAACTAATATTATCTTTGTTATTTAAAAATATGAAACATAAATATGGTAACATTATTTCACACTTCACATTTTGTTAATTGATTATTCTAATTAGTAATATAGTTGTTATATTAAACCAACACTCGAGAGTTCAGTATTTTTTTTGCCTTATCGTTCCATTCTTTCTTAATAAAATGTTTTTAAACGTTTCTTGTATTAAGTCGCACTTGTTTTGTACTTGCATAAAGTAAATGCTTTAAGTCCATAAATTAAATTGTATTGTGCAAAATTAAAAAACAACTGACGATCAGTAAAACGCATGAGTTTCATTTACGCTCTGTTATTTATTATTGGCTTATGTCAAACAACCGTAAAAAAGATAAACAAAAAGTGATTAATCTCTTTGCAATATGATCTAACTTATTCCGTTTGTTAACCTCTTCAGTACCGAACAAAATGGCCACATTGATCACATATACCGCCCAACTTCTAAAAATCTTTTTTTCAACAAGATTGACTGATGAAGAACCATTTTTTCTTGAGTCAGTGTATATACGTCACTAGTTATGAAAAGAAAAATAAAGAGTTCTTATAGGAAGATTTTTTAAATATATTTTGCTATATTTGCGACTTTATTCGCGACGTCCGTACGCGGTGGCCGCCACCAGTGGACTTACGGTACTGAAGTGGTTTTAAAGACTGACTTGATGCAACTAGGATAAAACTGTTACAAAAAATCCATTTTTGAGTTAACAATGTCATCAAATATCTGGTTAAAGACTTATTCTGTTATTAAAAAGGAGATGTAAACTTAAAATGTTATAATAATCAAAAAATATGCACAATTTAAAAAAGCGGTTCTTTGTGAGATGTTATATTTATTAATTGCTTTTTCGTGAATTTAATCTTAGATCTCATTTTAAACTTGGTTTCCATTTCCATTTTCAAATAAAAATAACAATTTAAACATTTGAGCACATATTATTTATCTGGGTGATTTATGTAAAACCACAAACAAAAAGATCAAATAACAACAGATTTATTATATTACATTTGCAAGTTTTTTTTTTTTGAACGGATAATTATATCATCTGTCTTTTTTGAATGATGCTATAAATTCAAAGAATCAAAAAGACTTTTTTTTTGAAAACGATAATACTTCTCTGATTTATTTAAAATTGTATTAAGTAAAAGAATAGAAAAGAAATGAATAGCGTTAGATTATATTAAATGTAAAAAAGCTTCTAAAATACCTCATAAATTTTAAAGATCAAACAAAATAAATTAAAAAACTATATTTTTATTATTGAAGCTTCAGAACGTATTTATTAATGCAGATTCATTTTATTTATAGTTGTTTTTGTCGAAATTCATGTTAATTTTAAAGTGGAATAAAATACGATATTAGGAATTGTGCAAAATTAACAAACGAATTGGAATATAGGTTAACAAGGACCTAACTGCAAAAATATTGTTGGTAAAAAAAGTGTCTGATATTTTGATACTATCAAATAAAAATGACTATTTAATAACTTACCATTTTGATAATCACAATTTATCATAAGTCATTATAAATGTATTGATTGAGTAGGCATTTACTTGGTAGAACTCCATTATAATACGGTAAGAAAAATAACAATGTATTTTAGTTCTACATAAATTTTATATATTTGTTGATAGCTATTTCGGCTTACGCCTTCGTCAGAACTATCTTCTGTCTATTATATAGTTCTGACGAAGGCGTAAGCCGAAATAGCTATCAACAAATATATAAAATTTATGTAGAACTAAAATACATTGTTATTTTTCTTACCGTATCATTATAAATGAACGAGACAATTTTTTAGTTAAGCCCTTGTGATTCCCAGTTACTCAAAAACACTCATTTTTGATTATGTACATGTTAAGGATTTTTCACATATTTCATTGACAAAATACAGGCTGTTCGAAACGAAAGTCAACAATATATGTACATAGTTCTCAATTATTAATAAATTATCATAATGTTTCAGAATCATTTTTGATTACACTGATTTATTATATGAGCGTACCACCCATGATTGAATAATGACTTTAAAAACGCCATATTAAAAAGAAAGTGACACAACTCAAAAAAAAAAGATAATTTAGTCAGGTGACTAATTTCAATCTGGTAGAAAACATGAGAATTACTGTCAATAGGTTTAATATTTGCATTTTATTGATAAAAATATATCAGCTTTTTCATTGAATGTATATGTAATGATTTTCAAATCATTCATTCTGTCCAGTGAATCTGTTTTACTTATAATAATATCCCCATATAATTTGACACTTTAATTCTAGTTATATTATTCATCTTTTTTGAGTTGGGTCACTTTAATTTTGGTATGACGTACCAACGAAGACATTTCTTTATATGATTTTCATTATTTGGGTATATCATAATTTAGCATTACTCAAATTTCATTATTACAAAATTATTTCCATTTCCATCGGATTCTTCTTTAACTTATTATTGTATCAATAAGAAATTCTGTCTCCAGACCTGCAGTAAGCAGTTACTGCCGGCCGTCTGCGGTCTCCTACCAATTGAAGTACTCCTTAGAGCAGTCTCTGGCTGAGCCGCACCAGCGCGTCTCCACGAGTGGAGGGCACGCCCTGCCGGTGCGCCGTGCCGGCCTGAGCACGCGGCGCATCCGGCGCGTCTCGCCGATGCCGCAGGTGCGCGAACAAGCCGACCACGCGCCCCATGTTGACACGCGGCAGTCGCGGGACGCTCCTAGAAATTTGGGTAAAGATTAACAACAATGCCAACAGCGTTTCGGTTCATGTTCAAACGCACAAGATATTGTTAACCCTTGAAAGACGGTCCCTGAAAAAAAAACGTATGATCCGAAGGAGGGGTGGGGGGACTAAAAATACCCAAGTGTTTTGGCTTTATTGGCATAGTTGCATTAAACAAATGTTGTACTATGCTTTAACGTATCTTTATACATCGTTCAAAAAAAAATATGTATGTAAAAATCGATGGTTTTCCTATAATTATTCATATTTTAGGTCGTGCATGAACGGACAATCAGATCGTATTGATGTTCATGACAGACTGGTGTTATCAAAACTGTTTGCGTGAGCGCTTATCTACGTCTTTTAATGTAAAATTCATCAATTTGATCGAGGCGCGTTTGAGATAAGATTACGTTATCTTATCGCGTATAGGCAGTGAAGTTTGAATCCTGGCAATTGAGACAATATAAATGGTTTTCGGCCAATATTAATCCGACTTATTTTCTATTTTAATGAATTGCGACGAAACTAGGTGATCAAAATCACATTATTTTAATGCAAAAGGTGTAAAAAACAATGATTTAACAATACCAAAAGTTTACACACTGTACATTAATATTAAGATAGATATTGGCAGTGGTGGTAAACTGTCACCCACGGGGACAGAAATGTTAAAAAAACACGTTATGCTAGCGGTCACTAAGCCATGGCCAGCGGGCTTTTCATTCGGCTCTCCCCAATTCCCAATAGACTGAAACAGATTGATCCTCTCGGAGAAGATGTCCAGATGATTTAAGATCTACTGGGGATTCATATTAAGTTAAGTTTACTGGGAAGATGCGAGGAGGTTGGCGGGAGACAGAGAATCTTGGAGGCACCGTGTGGCGGCCATATGCTCCGAATAGGGAGCGGATATGAAAAAAAAAAAAAGTTTACTCACTTGACTTTCTGTGCGCGTGCTTCTTGTGCGCTGATTTTGACGGCTGTTTCGATCTGTTTCGGTAAGTGCGGGCGATACTGTTCAAGATGGCGGTCTTATCGCCTCTGGGTAATTCGTTCGCTTCCCGTGGCTCCACGGTCGTTGTGTTTGTGCCAAATGGACTGAAAATATAAAAGAGTTTTTGACACATATTCACATACCACGTGAAGGATTTGATGCTCATATAATAAATCAAAGAGGATAAGGGCGGAAAGATGAAGTTACTATTCTTATCACATCGTGTATTCCAGAGGTTTACGAAATTCTCGTTCTTCTTCGATAGCCAAATACAGGATGCCGTTGCTGTTTTTGTTTTTCTTCGACTTTTTAATGTTGAAAGGGTATCTTTTATTGATTCAATTTGATGATTAAGAACATAGAAGAAGTGTTCGTTTTCACTTACAAAAGAAAATGCCCAACTATTTCATCTCCATTATAAATGCGACCTGCTCGATTAAGATGCTTATTGAGAATGCTAAGATACCTCGATATAGGTATTATAAAGTTAAATACAAATTAAATATGTGTTTTAGTTTCCCATGTCCTTGAATAAATTACACGCACGGTAGCACCGGGTAAGGTAACAACACAACGATCCATTTATATATCTTACCTAATCGTGTACATATTCCCCGGAGTCACCATAGACAATCCATCTCTGGATATAATTCTTGGAGGTAGTGGAGAGAGTCCTGATGGATGTGGATCTCTCTCGGCCCGTTCCTCTTCGATGGCCAAAGACAGGAGAGCGTTGCTGCTGCCGTCCAAGACATCTATGCTGTTTCCAGAAGGTTGCTCCATCTTGAGGACTTCGTAGCTCTTGTCGTCTGATGCATGGTGGAATACTTCGGTAAGCTCGTACTCTTTCAGCTGGAAAATAAATACATATTAATTATGTTTATCAAATATCATTTGCTTATATAATGCAGAAAAAGCTGGTTTCATTCCCCATTCAATATTATTCCAATTAGCACCATTTCTACAATGATTTACAAAAGTAAAGCGTTTATGTCCATTAAAAGGCATTTAGAGCAGTCACCTATGATTTACAGAAAAGTGTTATTGTCAAATCTTCGGTACAGACTTTCTGACAGTAATTTGTTAACTAGCTTTTACTTTGCAAAACATATAACTTTAAACAAAAACCCTACAATTCCAACAATAGTACACATCGGTCGAGTTGAAGATTCTTTCAGTTTTTCTGTGGGACTTATATCTAGAAATATTTTATTATATTAAAGAATCACTGCGCAAGCTAAATTAGGTATCCCGTACAACACACTGGACATACAGTATGCGCCATTTGATTCTACGCACCTCGAAAATCATAGAATTTTGCGATTTAAATTTAATTCACACACATATTCACAAAAGTAATTAATACATCTATTAGAATACTACATAATACATCATTTTAAATAATATCTTGCAATAGAAGTCCTGTTTTTATCAACAAGTTCTCAGAAAATGGATTTCTAGGGATTACGGCCAACACGACCGTTGTGTTTGGGGTTGATTTATGGCGGGTAAACAATTCACCGAACCTTTTTTGTGTTAGAAGGAAAGATTAGATGTCAAGTAACATTTTAAATGAAATAAAACAATTTTATGGCTGCGCATTTTTTTAATATTTTGTTACATCTCCTTTGGCCTCAATTACCGCCAACATCCTTCTGGGAAGAGACGCATACAAATTTTTTTAAAATTTCTTCGGTGATTTCATTCTCCCATACTTCCGCTATATTTTTTTTTAAGTTCTAGTAAATTCGTTGCCTTTTTATTTCGCAATTTTTGTTTAATTATGGCCCACAGGTGCTCTATCGGATTCAGATCGGGACTGTTGCCTGGCCAATCCAAGGACGTTATTCCCCAACGCTCCTTAGCTTCGTTAACCTGTAATAGAGGACAATATTTTACGTCGAATGGTGAAAATTAGAACGAAAAAACCTTAAAAAACCAAAGGGTTACTCACATAGCGGGATCGATGGCAGGGGCTGAATCGTCCTGGTAAATCGGATCCGGGTGATATTGTGTTAGGTCCTCGATAGTTGGCAAGACAAACTTTTTAACAACTTTTTTGTATTTTTTCCCGTTCATTATGCCATTAATGAAGTTTAGCGGCCCTAGCCCATAAAATGTCATGCATCCCCATATCATAACATACGGGGAATGCTTCACCGTGCGACGTATGCATTTCGGATGAAATCGTTCCCCAATTCGCCGTCGCACAATCTGCCGACCGTCCGATCCAAACAAATTAAATTTACTTTCATCGGAGAAAATAACTCTTTTCCATTCATTTTCGGTCCAATTTCGATGACATTGGGCCCACTCGAGACGTTTTTTTTTCATTTTCTCCGTAAGTAACGGTTTTCCCGCACTAATTCGGGCCTTAAAACCCAGCTCCGTGATCCTCCTCTGCGTGGTCCGCAACGAAATATCGGTTGACAACGAAGATTCGATCTCTGACTTTATTTCTGGAGCCGATTTAAAACGATTTTCTAGCACAATATTTTTTATTGTGCGGTCGACTCGGCGCCCTACCACCCCCTTGAAGTCTCTCTATCACCATTGTTTCTCGATATTTTTTCATGAAACAACGTATCGCACCCTCACTGAACCCCACTCGACGAGATATTTCACGCATGGAAATATTCTCCTCCACCAAAGTCAATACTTTCGACTTGATCGCAATCGACATACGCTTTTCACTCGACATGTTTATTTGACAAACTTCACACGATCACGGCTAGCGAACAACTGACCTGCTTTCTGGTCGTAAAATTGTGTCGAACTATAACCAATAGTATCCCGAATATCCCTTAAAAAACTTACCCGAAAAAAATAACGGATTCTAAGAAAAAAACGCAAAACATTACAAAACATCGGGGTGCGTAGAATCAAATGGCGCATACTGTAGATCCATTTTTTATATTGATCATTATGGTACTAAGTGACGTCTTGGATACAGATTATCACAGAAGGGAGGTGGGCGATTTGATTAAATGTAATTGTATCAATGACCTAAAACTTCAAACGCATTAGAACTTGAAAATCAAATATTTTCTAACAATGCACGTGAGAAAATTATTCAAAATTTCAATTCAACAGAGAATAGAATAATAGACAATACAATAGAATATACATTACGATAAATTTAATTCGAATTCATAAATCAGCCAGCTGTCATATTATTTCGAAATTCGAATTACACGTTTCAAATATCGAAGTCGTGAACAAAGTTGACAGTCGCGTGTTATTAATCAAAACAATACACTATTCATTTGAAAAAGCTGTCTGCCGACATTTTACCTATCATAATATTCATACGTTTACTGTATTTACATCAATATTGTTTCATTTTTTGTACCATTCATTAGGTGTATGTATCTGTAGGCCAGTGTTAGTCATTTTGTTTTTAAATATACGTAAATATAATATATATAAATCTAGTGAGCAACAGATACAATTCAACGCTAGATTTATGAAATAAAATGTTTAAAGAAGAATTACGAGGCAATCAGTAATTGAGTCGAAGGATTTGGAGAAAGAGAAAAACTTATATCAAAGTGAATAAAATAGGGCTGACATTGATGCAGAAGGAGCTCCACTTACGATCATAAGACACTAGGTTCAAACCATGGCGTGCTTTGATTACAAATAAAGACTTTTAAGCTTAACATGTGAAATGTTAGAAGCATATTTACGCCCCCAACTTGGAGCATATGGACTGCTCTCGGAGTTTTTCTCAACATGGTTTTTTTCTACGAGAACTGCTGCTGTTACTCAGTTGCTCAACCTCTCATTTTCGAAGAGCGTAATGATTGAGACGAATCCCAGGAAAGGGCTAGTGGCTTGCTAATCGCTCTCGCTATGTGCCCCGCTTTTTTGGGATCAGAAATGTGGGAAGGGATTTTTAACAACACAAACACCCATTGTCTTCGAACAGAACCGATTTATCGACTATAAAAATCTGTTCGTACTGGTAATCGAACCCTGACGGTCCGTCACGGAAGCCAATGACGTTGACCGCTGCACCACGAACCGGGCAAATGTGAGAAATTGATTTTTATTAATTTGGTTTAATTAACATTGTGTTTATATGTAATCAACAAGTAATCAAACAATAATTTATAGACAATAATTCAATCCGTTGAAATGCTCGCCATGATCGAAACCGGTACTGATGTTTACAAAATACTTGTAAAAATAGAGAGAAAATCTGTTTTTTTTATTTACATATGATTTCCGTCCACCAAGAATTGACTTTTAACAATATGCGAATTGTATAGCATTTAATAATTTGACCGGTTCGTGGTGCAGTGCTCAGCGTCGTCAGCTCCCGTGACGGACCGCTTGGGTTTGAATCTCGGTACGAGCAGACTTTCTTCAGTCGATATATCGATTATGTCCAAAGGCAATGGGTGTAAGTGTAGAAAAACCCGTCCCAGTTTTCCGATCCTTAAAAGAGTCGCGTTGCGAGAGCGATTAGCTGACCCACTGGTCCTGTCCTAGTCCTCGTATCCTTTCAATCCTTACAGAGTTTATCCTTACGAGCAACTGAGTAACAGCAGTTCTCGTAGAAATAAAACATGTTGAGATATACTCAGTGAGAAGTCCATATGCTCCATGTTGGGAGCGGACATGGTTATAAAAGAAATAATAACATCCCTTTAAAAAAGCGTTATTTTTTTGGAGCATAGATTCTATTTGTTTTACTGCGCTGTTTCACACATTTCTCCATGTAAAAATAGTGTGAATCTTCAACAGGTGTTATCGGATACAACGTGAAGTACCAAAACGATGCTAGAAATATGATACCGCTTTCCAATCAACTTGCGTAAGCAATTAAGTCAAACGAAAGCTCGCAAGTACCCAATACCGAGGCATCTTTGTGCAGCCTAAGATAAATATTTACTTAAAGCAAGGCTATACTGATAATGTTTCGTGTAGCGTAGACTTAAAGCTTGGCAAATTAATTCCGGAAACAATAATTTACACAATCTGTACTGAGAGCAAAGTTTGCCCGTCTCTGAACTCAATTTAGGCGTCTGAATTTTGGTAACATTATTTGAATTATCACCCGAGATTAAATGTATCGAGTTAGAATCGCTTAAACTTGTTACGTATTTCATTCCGAATATTATCAGAAAGTGAATATGTTTTTTTAAACTGAACCGCGTTTCCTAACTCAACTTTTTTTTACTTTTAAATTCTTTTGAGCGGGATTTTTGAAGAACAGACAATAATACGGTAAGAAAAATAACAATGTATTTGAGTTCTACCAAGTAAATGCCTACTCAATCAACAAACAATAATATTATAGGTTTATTTCATGTACATATATTATATTAGTATGTACCCGTAATATATAAAAAAGAAGATAATTTACATAAGTTTACTCACAGTAGTAAAGAAATCACAACAGTTTTTCTTGTCATTGATTATTAAGTTTTTGCTAATACTGTAAATAAAAAAAATAATACAATAGTTTTAGTACTTATTCCACATAAAATTTATTGGATCAGGACCGGTTTCGCTCACGGCGAGCATTGTCAAGTACTAAAAATGTTTTTTTATTTTTATTATAATGCCATTCCACCAAGTATTGACAGTGAACACCTTAAAAGTAATACTGTAAATTTTAAAAAAGAACATGTACATATGTTTTTTTAGTGGACCATGTTTGCTGAAAATGGAGTTGATTCAAGCAAAAGTTTTCTAAGAGAGGAGCGACTGTTACTCAGTTGCTCAAAATTTATTTTTTCATAAGAATAATGTTATAAAGGAAAGGCATATTCTATTTCACACCCATCCACCCTTGTAAGTATTTAGTTAATAGTACTGACCCAGCTTTATCCTGTCTATCCCTATCTATCCCATCGAACCTAAAAAGAGATTGAACGACTGACTAACAATCAGTTATCGTAGAAAAAATATGGTGAGTCACCTCCGGTGGGGCCGAGTTGATAACCCTGACATCCTTGAGACTTTAAGCTTGCATGCTCCCAGTTTCTACCTACGTGGTCGTTGCCAAGGCCAATCAATTTTATTTGTCAGAACTTTTTTGTCACGTAGGTCTTTTGAATCGCCTATCGCAAGGGCTGTTCGGCTGATGAATGCACTGCCTGTTGATTTGGACATCTTCGGCAGTGAATTTGTTGCTTTGTTTGTATTTTTTTTTTGCATTTGATGTAACTAATATGTTTCATATATACTATTTTTTAATTTTGTGTTATATGTTATGTGATATTTTTATAAAATTTGTCAAGTGCATAGTGCATTGGCGTCAGCTGTAAAGCCATGTATTGTATTAATTTTTTCCATTAAATATAAATAAGCATACCGTATGTTTTATATTGGAAGCGGATATGGATTAAAAAAAAGCAGTTACAAAAAAATTTTTGAAATGACATGTTTTAAAAACAAGATAATGGAGAATGACTGGAGAAGTATGTATATGTCGAGACGATGGTTAATTTTTATTACATCTATCAATAGCTTGTCTTGCGTTGGGTATAACGCTTAGAATGTGATCGTTTAAGAGCGGTAAAGTGATTTATGGTAAAATTTTGCAAATCAGGCAACGGTGTAAATTCACACGTCGTGTTGGCAAAGTAAAGTTATATTGGTGCGGTTCAGGAAGATAAAGCTCGGTTTTCTTAGATCGCAGCGTCGCGACTTAATAGGTTAACAGAGAGGCGAGGAAACCAAACCAATTATGCCCTGGGGGAGCGTTCTGAGGCGGCGTGTTTTCCTCTTGTCGCACTTAACGCTTTAGATGCCAATGTGATTTACCAAAACCGGAAATAGTTTAGACAACGTCGAATTAAGACGCTTAGCGAGCTATTTTTTATGTGTGCCTCGTGCGACTGCAAAGAAAACAGATAAAAAAATACAATATAAAACATTCGGCTTGGCCACTAATATGTAAACTATAACCAGACAATTTGTAGCCCGGATAACTGAAACAAAAATGAAAAAAATACTACCGATCCGAACGAACATTCCGAGGACTCCTCTGTTACGGTAGATGTCCCATCTACCCGACCTTTATTTGGGCTTGATTATATCTAAAATTGCACCGCATCACAGAACTTTTAAAATTTATTAATCAAGTTAGTTCGTAGATTTCTAAAATACATATTTTGTCACTTTAAAGGTGTTCACTGTCAGTCGTGGCTGTGGAGTCGTTAAATAACACGACTCCGACTCCGACTCGACAATTGATCAAAAACACGACACCGACTCCCATTAAAAAAAGTTTCGTAACGTGTTTTGAAGAGGACTAAACGCAAGATGTAGATTTTTCTACAAATTTCAAACATAAAAATAAATGTTTCTTTTTGAATTTTTTGATTGAATAAATTTGAATTTAGAATTTTTATTTTAACTTGAAAAAATATCGATTTTCACCATGCAAGTTTTACATTCGGCCAATTACAACAATGGAAATGATAATCAAGAAAACATGTCACCCAAAAAGAAGGTGAGTATAATAAATTTTGTGACATAATCATACTCATTCTCGAGAGATCGCATTTTTTTTCAACCGTCACAAAAAACGATGTTTAAATTCTATTATATACCTAAAAAAGGAATATAATATTGAGACTGTTCGACAGATGTCAATAATTTCACGAAAATGTCATTTCAGTGCCAAGAAGTAATGAGCAAACTTTGAAAAGGTTTTAATTTTTTATTGTTATAAATATTTAATTTAATAATAATAATCTCTTTCATCACTGTTTTTAACGAGAAATATTAGTAATTGCAGATGAAATAAATAAAAATATTTATTATTTATTTTTCTATTGAAATGAGGAGGTTGTGAAACGTGAAAATGCGTAAAATTACATTATAACTGTATTATTTGATATATCAGTTTCAAAAAGAAGAAAATCGCGTAAAACTATTGATATAAAAACGTACCTTTTTATACACCAGGTTCAATATTTCGCCAAAATATTTGCCGAATATACTGTTTTTGAGTGTACTAGCTAAAAACATTTACACTATTATCACGTGTGTTGTTATCAACCGATTGCTTATATAAAATTGTAAACACGAAATCGTAATAAAAAATCTCATATTTTTACCCCGTTTATAAAGGTTTATTTAATTAAGTTACGTGCCATATTTTACGTAGAAGACGTTTAATATTACAAAAAATAATATTAATTTGTCACTTAGTTGCTTACAATTTCGTTAGAGTCACTTTTATTAAGTAGACTTTTGGTGATTACGCAGTGATTATATTTATCGAGTTTGCAACCACTGCTTATAAAATTAGCTCACGTCCCAATGCGCGAATGACAATCTAATGAACCCTACTGTCGGAAAATAGCTTTTCCCACTGCCAGGGGTAACTAACCCTGTTTGACCAATCATAATAAACACATTTTTTTATTTTATTGGTTTGTTATTTTACGAAGTTGTTTGGAAAATAATATATGATCCAAAATCCAATGTATTATTATGTAAGTATTGTTACTTTTGCATTTCAGAAAATAATTAAAAGCTTTTCAAAAAAACGAATTTTAGCAATATTAAAATACATAATAATGGGTTTTAGACTGAAGTATATTGAATTTGAATCGTTTGATTTTTGTATTTTTTTTTCGCTCAAGGTATTGACTTTTATTTTTTTACACCACAACACGGGTGATCATAAATTATTTTATTAGGAAATGCTAGAAATAAATATGGTGCAGCTAAATTGTTTTCCAATTAAATCTTCCTTACGGTGAAAAAAATAACAATGTATTTTAATTCTACAGAAATTTTTGTAGAATTAAAATACATTGTTATTTTTTTCACCATATTATAATGGAGTTCTACCAAGTAAATGCCAATTCAATCAATTAATCTTCCTTACTCATTCAAGCATCCTATATTGAAATATTATTGGAAAGCCATCACGATTGAATACTGAAGATAAAAAATAACGTAATAAAATGTTTTTCTATTGAATATTTCATATATGTCTTATTTCATTTAAATAAATTCTTTTATTTATCAATATTTTCTGTCTTGTTCTATTTAACAACACTTAGATATAGAAATAGACGATTTCATTTAAAACCTGATATCACTACATCTGTATTTCTTAAAAGTTTAATATAAGAGCGCTATTCCAAGTTTTCGACTCCTCCCCGAGTATGCCTATTTTCCTAGTTACGCCCTTGTCGTTTCGATGACGTCACCTTGGACGTGATATTAGGTAAGTCAGTGAACAAATTTCCGAGATCGTAATCTTTGTTTTAATGGAGAAAATGAAAGATTGCACTGTGAAAGGGAATGTAATTTCATTCGTAATAACAAATTCAAGCCGTGTTATTTCGATTGGTGAAATAAAACATTATTTTTTTACTGAAACATTCTTTAATTATACACGAAGAATAAAGAACAGTATAAAACATTAATTAAATAGTTGATAAATCACCACCGAAAATGACAAGAAGAGTTTTGTCTTGTATCCATTTGTTTCATATTTGGATATCTATTTGATGAAGCTTCAAGTTCTAAGGCACGTTGGCGTGAAAGTTTTTTAAACTCTTTCGTCTCCAAATTTAGTGTTTTTTTCAACTTACATTCCCATCGCTGCTGACAAGAGGACGTGATCGCTATAGTTCAAGAAGTGAACTTAATTTTACGTTTCCACCTATGGAAGGTCATCGAGAAGAATGGCTATCGATCTATAACAATTTTATTATGACTTCTCGTCATAATTCTGCTGGTAAGATATCGCTGGGTTTACAGTGATGGCCCACTGCCTTATGAAACTTTTTAGAGGTTTTACGAACGAACTCGCGAATAGTGGGTACACTTAAGTTTCTGTGTAACAGCGAACACAAGCACGAACCATGGAGCAACACATATTTGTTTAACACACGAATTATGTTATTTGTGAATAATATGATGTACACAACAATTTTCATAGATGTCATTTTAAGTATTGAAATTGAAAGAAATAATTAAATTGAAAGGTCCGGAAATAGTGAAAAAGATGTCACTAGATGGCGACATATGAGCATCAAAAATGTATGCATGATATGCTCTATGATTCTTGCTGTAACATGTAGATAAATAATGATTTAAAAATATAATTACTTTATTCATATTATCAATTAATAGTGTGTTGCCGACATGTTTCCCAAAGCCTTATATAAGCTTATTTTGAATAGAGAATGATTATTTTTTTTAAATTTAACGGACAAATTCATAGTTATAAAGTAATTAGAGATATTTCTTTTATGACAAAAGCTTGAAAACAAATTAGTCAACAAGATTTTATGAATTATATTTCTGAACAAAAAACAATCGCTTTTCGAAAACCTTTTGTAATCATCCCACTTATTTGTAATTAAAATTTCGTTTTTTAAATTGAAAGCAATGCCGAATTGTATTTTAGGGGATGTCATTAATTAATCATCGCGCGATGAAGGGTGATAATTAAAAATTTGACATTTTAATTTGAATGTCGGAAAATGTGTCAGATTTCAAAGAAGTTCAGAAACTTGTAGGATTTCTTAATTAATTGACATGTATTTAGACAGAATGTCAATTAAAACAATGGCGGATTCTTTTACAATCAATTTTAAATTATAATTTATAAAAAATGATAATTTTTTTGTTCGAAGCTTCGATACTTTAAATTATATTAGTATTTCATTGGAAATTTGAGTATTGGTTCATTATTTATACATTAACGTATTTTACCGTAGTGGAAAAGGTAGAATGATGTTATGTTTGCATACTAAATATCCGTTTGAAGACCATTTCAACCGCGAAAAAGGCGCAGAAATATGGAAACATAAATTTGAATAACAAAATTTCAGTTTTGGAAATAAATACAATAAAAAAATTGCCTTATTTTGCCACTTATTTGCAGCGCTTGAAATCGAAACGAAAGCGGATAAGAAACAAAATGCGAATAAAAATCACAAATCTGTGAGATATTTGAAAAGAGAACACGAAACTAAAAATGTTCAGGACGATCTTCCGTCCAAATTACAGGCAATAACACAAACGCCCTCGACCAATTAGCGGCCCCCGGCTTCCGTGTTATTGTTGCCGAAATAAAAAAAGATGGCGGGTCCCCTTTTCGCGCCTTATTAGACAGGAGAGCGCGCCATAATCGTAAAGACGGAGGTTTACGCGCGAAAATTTTGCAGAGCCGCGCGCCACGCCGCGGCGTAAAAATAAAACTATTTTCATAAATGTTTAGCAGCGGTAAAATAAACTTTCCCCTCGTCCGAAAAGGTTAGTTGTTTTTTTTCATGCGCTTATAAATAGTTTATTATTTTATCAGTGGCTCCCAAAGTTTGGCGATTAGAGCACCCGCCAGAAATTTTCTTTTTTAAATAAGTTCATTCTGTTAATGACGCGATGTTGGAATGATCCGCCTCGGCTTCAGCCCTCACGTATTATAGTTAATTACAGTTTCAACTCCAAAGTAAAACAAGTTAAAAATCCTGAAATTTGAATCAATTTTGCGTAATGCGTATGTAGATAGATGTTAATTAAAATATTTGATGATCTCATAAAATTTTACTTGTCATATTTTACGATAAATTATTTTTTTATATTCCTTTAAAATTGAAACCAATATCGGATTTATGTTTTTTTTCAGTGCGTTTTTACAGCTTTCTGTCACATAAAATATGCATATAAAAATGTACAAAAATAAATTTTGTTTTATTACCCACATAAAATAGCATTTACTCCTTTCGTTTTTTATCGATCGATTTATGAACTGTAACAAATAATCTCTAGTATTTATTTCATCGGAATCTATTTGGTGGAACTTCATACTAAAAAGCAGGGCTGTTAGTCGCGGCGTTAGCGAAGTCGTACTCGGAGTCGTAAATTTTGAAAAGTTCAAACTTTTTATTTATGCATATAATATGTAAAATTTGGCTATTGGCAAATATAATTGAAATCTATAACGATTACATGTTCTTTCACAATTAAGCTCGTCCCCAATACATTATATAGCATAAATGCACTCCAAATAGAGCATTTCAAGATAAGTCGTTCATCGAGAAAAGATTATTTTTTAGTCACTCAACTTTTTTGAGAGTGTTCTGACGGAGTTATCTGGAGACTAATAGTAAGCCAATCACTCTCACTTCTTCGCTTTTTTGATGAGAAGCAATGTAGACATCAAAGATATACATCGACAAAAATCAATTTATGAAAGTGTTCGTACCAGGATTTGAATCAGTGGACAATGCAATTGTAAAATATGACTTTAACCACTCGGTTACAAGCTCAGCTAAATGCCACCCTTTCCAATAAAAACACTTTGATATTTATCGCTTATAGTAAGACAGTTCGACATACTGAGTTCAATCAAGATACCAATTAATTTGGGTAACTTTGGCAGACATAAATATGTATATGTATTTTAGTAAACATGTCTTAAGTCCAGATTTTTTATGACTGCAGCATGTTGTGAAAATGCAACAACACATTTATATATAACGTATAATTTACTAGTGTCTAAATTGTATTATTAAACACGTCTGTGATAAAATCTCGGCGAATACCATGTTAAATATATATTATTATGGATGTTTATTTCCTTCGTTATGAAGGTTTGGTCAACCAATTAGCAGACACGAAACCAATTCTGTTTTATTGGTGGGAATAAAAAATACATACAGCGCTCCCTGTGCGTCTTATTAGACGTGCCTGAGTATTAATAGAGAGATGAAAGCTCACGTGGCAGACACGCCAGTGACGTGCAAAGATTACACAATATTATTATCAGAATTATATAATATCTGACATAATTCTCAACCCATTCAAATTATTTTTTTTAAAATTTAATTCGGAGTGTTGAAAATTGCTTTATATTTGGCATTATGAAATTATCAACGTGTTAAATGAATTATTTAAAAAAAAAAACAAATGATATTTGTTTATGTCTAATTCAAACTTAACTAAGAAGAAATAAAAACAAAACCATTATGTGTTTCGAAGCAGGTATGGTATTATTAATCGTATTTAAACAAATGTGTTTACTAAAAATGACAGGAGCTTAGTTTTTTAAACTCAACTTCTAGAGTAAGTAAAGAAAGATGAAGAAAAGAACACAGATCTATAATTGATTGCAGAGTGTAAAACAAAGAACAGATGTAAGCAAAGGAACGCCTTGGATTTATTTTAAATTTTGGTTATTTCTGGATGAAGCTAGGTGCATTTATGTGAACTAAAATTGTCAACAATGGATTTAATTTTTTACGTTCGAGCAACACCGGTAAATATATACAAGCAATTTTATTTACATCAACTACTAATTAAGACCTGAAATAATAAAAATTACACTGGAATCTATCCAACCGTTCTATAAATCTCATTGAATCGTTAATTAATAGTTTTATGTTGGAAATCTCATTAATGGCTATTAAGCTTTATGACCATTCAACTATACAATGTGGCCCTTCAGTTAAAATATATCCAAGAACTGATATAAAGTAACAAATTGGTCACACAGAGTAATATCGCCGATTTAGTTAGTAAAAAGTTTCTAATACATCTCTGGACTGTCGAGCAGATTTTTAACTACTGTGCTAATATATCCATCGTATTTAACAAGTACCTATTCTAACGGTACCGGCTTATTAGGTTTTTAAAACTTACAAACATAAAGTATCTCAGTAGACAAATACAAAACAAGCTCATGACCCAAAACTAAAGCAAATTTCGTAATAGTCAAACTTAAACAACACTAGTTAACACAACATAGTAACAGGTACTTATTTAAAGTTCTTCATATAAGATTATGTGAAATCTCACTGCACAAGATTGTATTACAACATTAGTTGTACTGAACAACGAACTTAAGCGTCCCGGAGGGTTATATTGTATCTTAAGTTAGTACAATGATTCTGTTCGTATTAAGTAAAATAATATTTTTTTATAATACAACACTAACGATTGGAAATGCGATTGTTTTTTTTTAACATTTATTTGGTGCCGAATTCAATGCACGACGAACCGTCGAAGAATTCAGCGAAATTATGCTCTGTCTTCACCGTGTACCCCCGACGGTGGAGTAATTTCGAACGGGAATTGCTTATAAATTCAATTATGCAGAACAAAAAACTGAAGCGAATTTTACAGGTGTCCCGCGACGTCGTTGCGAAAATGCCGCGACGCCCGCCGAGACGCCTCTACGCTAGAGGGCGTCGGAAAACCATGTTTATACAATTACCGTATTGGAATATTTTTATTATAACGAAATAAAAATACAATCGTGTTTATTTTCGAAGAGTACGCTGTCTATATTGAACCTGTTATGTGGATTATATTATATAGCTGGTATTTTTATTCGCACAGAATAAGGTATCTTATTAACATGGAATGAAAACGAATTCTCGTATTAATTTATACGAATAAATCACTGTCGATTGTGTACGATTTATTAATTAAAAATAATTTAAATGAAAATTTACGCAATATATTCTCTCAACAATAAAAACTATATTTTTGTCATTGTCTAAATCTCATTCGAAGAATGAAGCATTCAAGATTTTATTCATGATTTTATTTAGAGTATTGAATCTTTATTTGCAAATTAATACTGTAGAAATTGTCTTTTCTCAAGGTATGAAACAAATTGATATTATTCATGTTAATTAAATAATATTCAACAAGTAGATAGGCATATAATGTCAATATTTCACAGCCTTTTGAAAACACTAAAACTTTAAAATATTAACAAAAACTTGTCATTAGTTAACACTTATTCCACTATGTTAGTTAAATATTTTAAATAGTGGAATTAGTAAGAGCAATGTTAATGAATGTCAGCAAATTTAAAATGAACCATTCGTTATCAGGAAACATGACATTATAACTATAATCTGCTAGTGAGAATTTTCTATTAAGATAAAAATGAACAAATGATTGATATTAAATAGTAAAATGAATTACAAGCTATTTTAAATTAGTAAAGTTTTTTAAAAAGCCGAGCCAATTGCAAAATTATGCGTAAAATCTTAAAATTAAACGTATTATTATTAAAATGGTACTTTGCATACTTAACATTAAATAGAACGGTATTTAAATTAGATGTTTTATATCTTTAAAAGTATAAATTGCGTGTAAACGTTTAAAAGAGGATTATTTTTGCAAGTTTGATTTACAGTTAAAGCTTTAGTTTCTGGCACTTGAATAAAAAACAACATCGTATAATCAATTCTCCAGTTGAACACCGTATTTTGAAAAGGTTCTAACTGCTCAGCTATGAGCGTATGAAGTTTCGATTGATTCACTTGTAAAAATGAACAAGTAAAAATGTTTCAAATGACTTATTTTAAGCATGTTTTTTCACAACTCTTGCTAAGAAATAATGATCTTAAATAACAAACGATGGAAATAATGTTGACAATCTTAGAACTTTATCAAATAAATTTAGTAAAAAAAGTGTGCAGATGCAGTGCAACTCCGGAATTCTGCTAACTCCGTTATTCAAACATAGATAATTGTGAAATTCATATATATGGTAGAATGCGGTGAATACAAGCTTTTCCGACATTTTAGACAAAAAAATAAACTAGAACCTTTTCAAAGTAAGGTAACGAGCTTGATTCGTACGTACTTCTTCTTCGTACTTCTAACACAGTCGACAGTGATTTCCTTATGTAATTGTTTAATTACATATACATAAATAATACGGTGAAACAGTTTTTTCTTTACCTTAAGGAATTGGAAGGTGGCAATGGGGGGCAGTCTCTTCACATGGGGGTAGTAGAAGCTTCCAGCTGGATGTGCAGGATACCGTGACGTCATTCGATAGGCAACTCCTTGGGGTTCTGTTGGCCAGTTTGGAGCTGTAAACGTGAAGCCATTGTCTGTGCCAGCGTCTATGGGGTCAACCTGCAACATGAATAATTTAAAAACTTTAATATATAATGCGATTTATTCAGCCAATCTCTCCTTTTCGCATAACTTTTTTTTATCATCTGTTGAATTTGGCACCGGAGCAATTTATTTCCAGCTTTAAAGGTGTTCACTGTCAATACTTGGTGGAATGGCGTTATAATGAAAATAATAAAACATTTTTAGTACTTATCACACATTTATTAGATCAGGACCGGTTTCGCTCAAAGCGAGCATTATCAGCTGATGATTGATAAGTTCAGATAACTTCAGTTGATAATGCTCGATATGAGTGAAACCAGTCCCGATCTGATAAATTTAATGTGGAATGATTATTTTTAAAATTTATTTGTAATGGAGCACAACACACTCATCCACTATATGTCTGCAAACTGACAGGTGGCACTACGAACCCGTATATAGAATAAGAGCTAAAAATAGTTGTAACCAAACGAAATACAAGGTCATTTAATATATAACTATGGTAAATATTTTTGATTTGTTGATTTCGGGCCAATAAACAAAATACAATAATTAATAGAAAGTAATCTAA
Source organism: Himalopsyche kuldschensis (assembly GCA_028554975.1). Classification (NCBI taxonomy): domain Eukaryota; kingdom Metazoa; phylum Arthropoda; class Insecta; order Trichoptera; family Rhyacophilidae; genus Himalopsyche; species Himalopsyche kuldschensis. Next base: position 16,739,866 of record JAHFWI010000010.1, on the reverse strand, counting down.
AATTTTGTATGGATGCTTAGTCTCCTTTATGCATATAACGTAGTATTCTTATAGCGTGGTCTTAATCTATACCATTGGTTCCCAAACTTATTTGATCCATGGCCCGCCTTTCGGACACAAAATTACACACGGTTCCCCTGGAAATTTCCTTCATGGCCCCATTTGTTGCTTCCCAGGGCTCCCCTGGGGGCCTAGAGGCTCACTTTGGAAACCTATGATCTATACGGTATATGGGGGAATATATCGAATATATAGTACTTATCCATAAAGAAGTTTAATGCGTATTTTAATATTATTTTTCAACGAAAAAGCAAATCTTTTCTGATACATGTTTCTCGAATTGAAAATGAAGAGTGAAAAAAAACAGTTTTTTGTAACGCAATATGTGAGTAGGTGAATATTATCAGTAAACCTATTATATTTATCGAAAATACTGTCGAATCTATTTTTGAACGGGAGAAACGATCCATGTTCCACTTTCAAAAAAAACCGTGGGGTAAAATAAACGGCAACTTTACAAAAATGAGAGAAATTCCATTCATTTAAATGGCTCGAGTAAATTATCTAAAAATAAACAAATATTAATTATAATATCATAATTAGAGACTCCAATTCGAGTATCGAGTACTCGATACTCGAGTATACTCGTCCATTTTTCAAGTGCTCGATACTCGGGTATATTGAATAATACTCGAGTAAATACTCGATCCTAGCTTTAAAACATCTCTATCCAAATTTTATTTACAAAAAATATATACATAGGCGTAAGAAACCTAGAATGTGTCTCGAAGACGTTTGAAACTTTACAAAGCGTGATCGTCGCGTGTTGTGTTTGACGGTCGACGAAACTGGCGAAAGGGGCGAGGGGGCCTGGTGGAACAGCCGCGTAAATTCGTTCTCTGAATGAACAATTTTATTACCATAAAAACACATTACAAATCTGTCACACAAATGTGCTTGAACATTTGCAATAAAAACACAAACTCTTAATGGAAACATATTTTTAATTATAAGAAATAACAAAATATCGGGATCTTTACTAAAATACTAACTAGATTATATTCATTCTGTGAATTTGTGAACATTACAAGAAATTATATTTAACTGACGCAGTTTCATCATATTCAATGAAAATATTTTTTAACACATTTCAATGGCGCCGTATCATGATTAAAATTTGTTATATTATTAGTAGGTATTCCTTAAAAAATATGGTGACCACAACATTCATCATCCTCCATATCTTCGGCATCCGAAATACCCGCAATGTTCTCAAAATCTTTATCGGAATCAGTATCACTATCACTAAACTCTTCAGCAATTTTATTCATTTCTTCCTGTGTCAGATATTGTCTGGCCATTGTGAAAATTTTCCGAATCACAAATAAACAATGTTATGACAGTTAAAAACTTGGCAAAGTTAGATAACGGAATAAGCTTTTTAAAAGTTTGTAGCATGTAAGAACAATGTGCACGTACTTCCGCTGTTGTACCGCGATGTAAACTGCGAAAAATATACAAACTCAATCGAATATTGTATGTATTGCACTCTCTGTCTAACTCATAACATTTTTACGACTGTTTCGCTCGGCTAAAATGCAGTGGTTGCTACTCACACATTACTGTTTGTATATTTCTATCTCCCCCTAAATAATAATGTATTTTTCTGTGGTAAAATCGACGTGGCTTTCGAATTATGATTGATTACACAAAGAAGACATGGAAAATATTTATTTTTTATTTTTCTACACATGCTCAACTATTTTTTTTTTACAAATAGCCAAATTTTCAGTTCTCTATATGCCCTATTATATGTATATTTTAAAGATAAAGATCCTATTCAACAAGAGTTGAAAAATGCCATTTCATCGATATCTCATAAACCGAAAACTAAATTCATTAAACATTCTTGTAGTCAAAATTTAAAAGAAGATTTTAAAAAGTTAGATTCTTTTAAGCAGCGGACATATAAATTAGATACACTATCCAATTCATTGCTAACGATAAAACCAACGTCCACAGCTACCGAGAGAGTTTTTTCAACTGCGGGAATAATTAAAACTAAAATTAGAACAAATCTTAAATTTGAAACATTTAATTCTTTGTTATTTTTTAAAATATGTGTTTAGTAAAATGAATTAAATGTATCAATGAAATTAAATAAGCTTTTTTATTTATTTATCCCCTATTTATTTCCAAAAATGTGAATTAATAGTATATATTTTGGTACATCTGAAACTACTCGAGTATACTCGAGTATTTTTCAATTTTACTACTCGATACTCGAGTAGTTGAGATGACAAGTAATTGGAGTCCCTAATCATAATTATTATGGTTGTCTTCTAGTTTTACCATTTTATAAAAATAGTTAAATTAATTATTCTATTTTCATTATAATTAATTATCTTCTGCTATAAATATTTTCTTAAAATAGACTAGAATTTTCTTTACATAATCTTATATATAAAACCGAAACGGCGTATGTATGTACATATGTGGGTCTGTAATTCCCTTTTGCATTGTTGTTGCAAGTTGAAACAAACGAATTGATTTCGACGGTAAATTTGTTTCGTTATCAATGTGTGTGTACAGACTCCAATTACTCGAGTATCGAGTAGTACATTTTACAAAAAACTCGAGTACTCGAGTAGTTTCATATGAACCAAAATATCTTATACATAAAACCGAAACGGCGTATGTATGTAGATAACCCCAAACTGGTCCGAGCGAAGCCGGGTTCGAATACTAGTAATGATATATAATAGTTTTATATACGGATATAAATTTAAGACTTTAGTTGAACATAGTATCATACAAATGATTAGTATCCAGTATCATTTTCTGGAAACCAAAATTCATACAACGATATTATTTTTATATCGTAGAATAGCGATATAAAGTGAATACAAAAAAATTGGTTCTTTATTTTGAGTCGTTTGATTGAAATCGCGCAAGCAGAAAATTAAATATGATTGTTTTGGTAATTATTTGTAAACTTTATAATCTTATAAACGATAAATTCGGCGGTAACTTTATGAAAATTCGTTTTCAATACAGCATTTACGGTTCCATGACAAACAGAACATGACTTTTCAAAATATGAACATAACCTAACCTAAATATTCACGTTCTGCTTTGTCATGTTCTGTTTTTATTTTTTTATAAAATAAAAAAAATATTTGGCATTACAGCTTACGCCAATGCGCCAAATATTCTTAATTGTGAAAGTCATACGAGATTAACTCGATGATACATAATGAATCAGTTGTGCACAAAATCAACGATAAATAACATACACCCAGCCCAAGATCTCTTTTTTTCAATTGAAAAAATCCAACCTTGCCGAGAATTGAACTCAGGTCCGCCAATCGCAGGGACAAAGCTCTTGCCACTAGACCACAGGGATCGACAATCGTTTTGTCCGGTTACCAGCATTTACATTGATATAACTTTTATTTTCTTCCAGGTGTATTACTTGGTTGTCAGACTGTGTCAAAATGTTTCGCAATGTCACGAAACACGTGTCACACTCAGTGGAATAAAATAATTGTAGGTTTATATTAAATAGTCTTTTAAGAGGATTTCAGCTTTAAAGACCGTCACTCGAGAGAAATGAGATAAAGTTTGTAATAATTTTTATGAATCAAGAAGCCTTTTTAAATTAAATTAAATATTATGTGGAGTGAAGAAAGGCTTGAAAAATCTCATACGCCCATGCCATTACGTTTACGAAAAAAAAATCGCCAATAATTTAGGGAAATTGTCTCGAAAATGTAAAAAAAGAATCGTTTGAGGAAATCATTTGTTAACTATACATAAATACTTTTGAAAATGAATAACAGCCAAAAATACGTCGATTTCGCATTACCCTTTCAATGCGATGTGTATGTTAATACGTGAAAAAGTACTTGAATACATTTTTCCCGCGAGAAAAAGATTTAAAAAGTTTCTAGCGGGTAAACCGATTTACATCAAAATTTATTCTGTACTTTTCAATGGGTTTTGTCGTTAACGACCCGGGCTTCGCCTTTCGATATCATCAGGCATTTCAAGTGCACGTATGTACTTGAACTGATGCGCAGTTAACAGTTTGTATCGTTTATATACAAAATAAATGTAGATCACTAAGTTAAATTGCTATTAAAATGTAAATAAGCGAAAATTTGATAACAAATTATAAAAACCAATCTGGCATTTATAGATTGCAGTGTGGTGACTGGTCTAAGTTCTAAAGTGGAAAAACATCTCGAACTTTGAAATAAGAGTGGCTGAGAATTAAGCCCCTTTTCGTTAGCGACAAAACTCATGGAAAAGTACAAAAATCAAACAATTCAAATTTGGTTAATTCATTCCATCAGCAGTCATTTGGATTCGGTCCTTCAGATTCATTTTGAATAAACAATATTTAAAGTGTTAAGTTAAATTAAAGCCTCACCTCAACTGTTATGCTGTCAAGCCAGTTTCCGTTGACACAGAGATCGAAGCTGTCAATTCCAACAAACCAATCGGGAGAAGGCACCATTCTTGACATCACCGAAATCTGAAAAAAGGATAAAAAACACACATTAGCTCATCGTTTTATATGAAAATTCTTCGGCGACATAATTTAATTAAAGTGGGTTGATATATTTTCACAGATATGATTACTTTTAAGGTTTTTAGTACTTATTCCACATAAAATTTATTGGTTCAGGACCAGCATCGCTCATGGCGAGCATTGTTAAAAGTGAACTTTGAAGGTGTTCACTGTGAATACTTGGTGGATTGGCATGATAATAAAAATAACAACACATTTTTAGTACTTATTCCACATTAGATTTTCGAGATCAAGCAGAAGAGAAAGCACTTCAATAAACACTTTCTTTCTTTGCCGGCTAGTTATGAATAAAATTCCCCGCTTTAAAAAACTTTAGTTAATTTTATATGTTTGACGAATTTTGGATCGTGGTGGTTTTGTTGATGGAGTGCAATATGTAAGGGTTCTAAAAGTGTTTTCTATGTTTAAATAAGAATAGGCAGAAAACACCTTACGAGTGAATGTTGCTATTCTATAAATAGCTCAATAATGGTATATGACAGGGAACTAAATATATGTTTATCGATTCATATCTTCCAGTACATAATCAAAGCGGTACGGATCCGTTTCCTTTATAACAGTTCCCATCTAGCGACGTCTCGTGTTCGGCGCATCAATCTTCTTTGGGGTTGAAAAAAAACACCACCCCTATCGAAAGCTGACACAGGAAAAAATATACACTACAAATGCTCCGCCATAATTGGCGATTAAGCAAGTCTGCCAGGCAAGGGGAAAAGCGGATGTTTCAAAATTTTACCTTTCAAAATAAATAAGATGTTTTTCGTCGGAGGTATTTCCGCCGTTTTTAATTGCCTAATTATTTTCTCAAGGAGATGTTATGACAGGTTCGAAAGTATCAATTTTATCGAAAAATGTTATTTATTATATATTTATAAATTAATTGAAATGTAGAATACTAAGACATATAATGCTTTCAGTGGTCTTATAATTGTTTAAATCAATTAAACACATAAAATATAACTTTTTCACATTGTACATATATTCTGATACAGCTCAGGGCCGGTTTCGCTCATCGCTAGCATTGTCAACTTTAATTAAATCACTTGATAATGCTGGCGATTGGCGAAAGTGGTCATGATCTTCATCAGAGTATATGTGAAAATAGTACCCGATTATGTCAAATTTGAATCGTTTGAATTTTGTATTTTTCCATGAGATTTGTTTTTGCTAACGACCTGTATTTCACCTTTTGGCATCTTCTGGAATTTCAAAAGCACGAATGACCACGAGAGTTCAACGTTCAGAAAACCCGTTAACGACAAAACTCAAGGAAAACTACAAAATTAAAACAATTCAAATTTGATATTGAAATTCTATCAACTACTTTAAGTCAAAATCCTTAACTATGTTATGTGTTGTATTTATTTAAATAATACCTTTCCACCAAGACGTGATGACAAGAAGTTCCACCAAGCTTGAATCATTCTCCACCTTATAGGTGGAGAATGATTCAATCTGAAAATGTTGACAGTCTATCACCGTAGCCAACTGGTAAAACTAGTGTGCTTTTAAATTGCTTTTATTTTATTTTTATATTTAAACTATTGAATATGAACATATTTTTGAATCAGATTTTTTTCGCTACCCTATTTAACATTTATGATCGACTCATTATGTTAATAACGCTTTGGTCATTTTGTATAGATGTAAGGTATGTATATTAAAATTATCATACACTCAAAAATATATAAGATATATACAGTCGCGGAAATAGAAATCCGCGCACCCTTCATAATTCCATTCATTTGGAAATATTTCCTCAAAATCTTCACCGATTTCCATTTTTTTCTTCCGATTGTAAAGAAAACTAATTGCCACATTTTGAATAACAAGCATGATTTGAAGGCTTCAACAGTACTGAGCCAGACCTAGTAGCGTAAGCATCTGACGAAATTATGGAAAAACGCAAAAAAATGTAATCGCGATTAAAGCCCAAATTAGGACAGTTTTCGTGGGAAAACTTACCAAATGGAATTGTGAAGGGTGCGCGGATTTCTTTGGCAGAGACTGTACATAGAAACGTTTATTGTTAAATGAAAATTAAATTAATAAAGAAGTCAAATGACCAAATATTAAATTAGGTTATAAAATTAGGTTATAAATTTTATATTAAAAAAAAAAAAAAATTTAAAATGAACTTCCACAAAGTTACCGCCGAAACCATCGAAAATAGCTTAGGTTATTGACTTATTTTTAGATCTTTTCAGGTGGATTGTTTACAGTACAAGGTTAATAAAATTAATTAAGATTTTTTTACACGTGGAACTTATCCAGGAAAATATTTAGAGAAAAGTTACCCTAGATGTCCAGCCAAATATTTAATTAAAAAATAAACATTTTCTGCTTGGCTCAAAAAGAAATTAAGCCAGAATAACAAAGCAAATTTTTAGGGATACGCTATAACATAAGTTCCAGCGAAGAATTTACGAATAAATGATATTGAAATTTGTGATTTGTGAAAAAAAATGTAACGTTAGAACAATGAATTAAGAAAATAATAATTACAATGAATGCAGATACGAAAGCACGATAAAAATAATATTCTTAAAACAATAATAATATGATAAATATCTAGTCTTGATTCGTGGACGATTAATATTAGTTTCAGTTGCAAAGCTCACGTGTTTCGAGACCCAGAACGTACAGCTTCATTTTCAATCGGTTAATTATTTATGTTCAAAGGTTTGTGATGTCTCAAATTCCCTCATTTGACAAACCCAACCGAACCTATATACGATTGGCTTACCACAAGGCTTGTACCAGCCTTATCCAACACTTAATCTCTTAAAAAGAAGAGAGATTGAGGAACTGACTGCCAATGTTTATTTGTAAATTTATTAAGGGGCGAAAGGCCGATTTTTATTTCCTTATTTATATAATATAGGCAGTGTTTGTAACTTAAAATCACAACGTTTAAATAGTCATTTAGATTATATAAATAATTTTGAGTTCTGCACTTTTTGGGATCGGAAGGGTGGGAAAAGATTTTTGACATTACATTAACCCATGCCTTCGTACGGAGACTCGAACGCGTGAGGTCCACCACGGAAGCCAATGATGTTGACCACGTATCAGGCTAAATATTATTTTAATTCTAAAAAAAAAATACAATTTATTATTCTCTTCGAAGAAGAGATAGTGCGTAATTTATTTCTTGTAGAAAAAAATCCGTTGAGATAAACTCCATTATGAGTTCATTGTTAAAAAAATAGTAATATGTAGAGTAGAATTTCATACAGTTAAGAGCAATGGAAAAATACCTCACAAGAAGACTTTGTATATATTGTCTCTATGTAGGGCTTAAAAATTCCTAGCAAAAAAGCGCCGGAAGGAGAACGACTGGGACAGATGATTAATGACCTGTCAGGCCGCGATTATGTGCTCGCCTTATGTTACATCTCACAACACACTGACGGGGTGAGACGCCCATGAAAAAAGAAACGGGGTATCCACTGTATAGTATGACACTTTCCAAGAGACACTTTGTTCGCGTATGATAAATGTCCTATTGTGTCAGCTGACGAAAACTTCATATTACACTAGTATATATTATTATAGTAAGTTATGAAGTCAGTTCTGAATATATTTTTTTTATGATGTAGGTACACAGTATTCTGTTTTTGCACGTTTTCAGGATGGTTTCGAAATAACACGGTCTTAAAAATCACGGCTTAATTATACTATATCCTGAAAAATGCCAGTTAACGGGCAAGTTCGTCATTATTTACTGTATTTTTTTCACTGTGCTGAATTTAATTCAAATCGGAGACTAGTAATATTATTATAGTGTATAAGTCTTTAAAATATATTTTTTTATTACATGTAGGTAAGCAAACTTCTGTTTTTAGTAAGTCTGGATGGTTTCCACGGTCTTAAAAGAGGCGAAATATCGTGTCAAATACCAATTAACGGGGAATTTATCAAAGTTATTTTAAATTTCACTGTGCTGAATTTAATTCAAATCGGAGACTTTGAAACTTCATTACTTGTATATCTTTAAAAGATATTTTTATGTATAAATTAATTTCAAGAATTTCGTATTTTGAATTGATTCTAAATAATGGAACCTATTTACCATGTTTTTTTGCACGGTAGTAAATATTTGGGACGTATCTCCTGTACAAAAAGAGGATCTGGTGGATATTAAAATATTAATAGGTTATACAATATATTTGTAGCCGTCTGTTATTTTGGTTATTTTAAATTTGTATGGGTAATTATCAGGCTCATCTTCTGCTTGCAAAAGATCGAACCGGTGGCCATATGCTTATTCATATTATTAACAGCTAGATTTTTTTGTCATAAAATGTTTGAAGTAAAAGTCAATGAATACATAGAATAAATCCGATTAAAATCAAACAGAATCGTTTGATTAAGCTCGGAGAGAAATAAAATTTATGGCGCATAGATTTCACACAGCTCGAAATTTAGGTTTAAGACATTTTAAAAACACCAAAATTGTTTACGTGGAGTAACCAAGGGATAACTGCTTGTAATATTCCTTTCAATTTATAAAAATATTTATTACGAATGAATCTAGATTATAAATTATTATTCAATTCAACGTTTTTCCTATAAAAGAGAGTTACCAGATTCGAGAAAATGATTTTTGGTAGATGTTTATTTCTTCGAAAATTGAAATGTATGGCTGTCTGGTCTATAAAAACGACTGGAATACCTTGGAAAATAAAAAAAAAATCGATTACGTTCAAAGAAGAGTGAGAATATCGACAGATAAGAAAATTATTTTGAAGGGCTTCAGGGGGTGAACTTTAATACTTTCTTTAAATACACGCCGAACAATAATATACGAGCCGAATAACACAATGAAGGATAAAGAGACTTTTAACAGATAATGAGCTTTCGATAATATTTTAATCCTAAAGCTTTGAAGGTAATATGTAATCCTCTCTGAAAGATTTGTAAACCTGAACAAAAAAATAAGATGGAATAATTGGAAAATGTTTGAAAAGGTTTACTCGAGACTCGAGTGTATAATACACAATTATACTAAACCTACTACGAGTATTTTATAAAAAATATTTCTCCGTAAAAATTAGTTTCTTTGTAAATAAATATTTAAACTATAATGGATACTTGGGATACCTTTATCCTTGGCTATTTTAACTATTAAGCCTACCCATTTGACATGAGGCTATCAATAACATCCAGTTGCAAGGGCTATTCGGCTGATAAATGCGCTGCCTGTTGATGTGGACATCTTCGGCAGTGAACTTGATGCTTTGTTAAAAAAAATTGTCTTCTTATGTAAATAATATGTTTCTTATTTTTGTGTAATATTTTATGTAATTTTTATTAATTTGTCAAATGCATGGCGCATTGGCGCTTGCTGTAATGCGATGTATTTCATATAGTTTTTTGCCAATAAACTATCATGGAAAATAATAAGACTGGTTAAAAAAAACACGGACACCTTTTTGAAATAATGATTTTTTTTTTACAAGTGCCACCTGACTAAGTAAAGAAAGATATGACTAGAAAAAGACTAGTGGTTTGCTAACCGCTGCAAAGCTTGCCTTTGTTTTAAGATTCTGATGAGTAAGATGAGACAATAAACTTGTTTGTCGCGACGGTCATTTGAGTCACCAGTCACAAGGGCTGTACGGCTGATCGATGCAGTGCCTATTGAGGTGGAAATTTTCTGCAGTTAGCTTGGTGTTTTGTTTCTGCTGTTTTAATTTCTGCATTGTGTATTTTATGTGTTATGTCATTCTTTACTGAATGATTGTTGAGTTTTTTTTCTATCCTATTTAACTGTTTTTATTATATTTGTCAAATGCATCGCACATTGGTGTCAGCTGTAAAACCATGTATTGTACTGGTTCCCAATAAACAAGTTGGTTTTTCTTACCACTACCTGTTGTGTACATGCAGCCAATATTTTATGGCCGCCATTCACAACGCTATCAACATAGAAAAAGGACTTTTCAATGAAAATATGTGCTTGAAAATAGAAAAAAAAAAAAAATAATTTGGAGTGACTAGCTCAGTCACTAAAATCAGTTTGATACAAAGTATCCTGACTAAAGCGAAGATTCAAGATTATGTCGATCCCCGATTAAATTTGCAAATTTGTCAAAGGCAATTTAGTGAGCCTTAGTTGAAAGCAAGTCAGCGGGACTGGGCATGTCTACTATAACAAAGTAAACTCCTCAAGTTTACGTAAACATTACGAGCAATTCCTGTTAAGAATTGAAAAATTTTAATGATTCCAAGACAATCGATTCTCGTAAGGGGTTTTTCTTAAGTGTTTTCCCCACACAAAGCCCTCAGCTGACAGAATCTTTTAGAAAGTCAATACTTAGCTAGCTTACATGCGGGGAAAGGGAAACAAAGACTTAGTCTGTATCCACCCTAGCAATAAAAATAGCCAGGAAACTAGGAGCTCGCCTAGCGACTCTACATATAGTTTCAGTAGGAAAGAAAAGGTAGGAAGTATTGGGCCCGTTTGAGGACGGACCACAGGAAAAAGTTCTGCTCGTTCGGAATTCATTTGGGGGCAGTCCCATATAGCGTGATTAGCGTCCTGGTGGGCATTTCCACAACTACAAACCCAGAGCGAACGTTTTGCATATAACTTGCCATGGCTTCCCAATAAACAATGAATAATAATAATCATAGAAATCCATATATTTGGTAAAAAATACATGAACTTAAGGAAAACGATATTTTGTGAAATAGCCCAAGTTACGATTTGAACACGTGTACACTGTGGCTAAATAGAACGAGTTCTCGACAGCTTACTGTCATCAAACTGTTTTCAGCTCGCAGTAGATTATCCAAAATGATAACTTCACTCAGCCACTTTTGCATTTTCCGTATCAACATACATATCATCAGGTAGGCAGCGGCGTAATATATGATTCCGGCGCGAGATTTGCAACATTTGTGGAGGCAAATGAGTCGGCCGGCAGCGGGGGGATTTCCCTTCCGTTCGCGACGTGATGAAGGGCACCGGAAGTGTCCGCAAAGCCCCCGCAGCTCCGTTTCCGCCCAGACTTTAAGCGCGAAATTATTGCTAAAATTATTTCGCCAGCGGATATAGCGTCTATTCGCAGTGAAAAAATTAATATTGCGCGATATCATAACTGTGGCACACTACACATATTTTATTCAACCAAAAACAATTAAAATCGAATCGTTTGAATTTTGTACTTTACCATGAGCTTTGCCGCTATCGACTCGGGTTTCGCATTTGGGTATCTTCAGGCATTTCAATTGCTTGTATTAATTTGAACTGGCAGTTCAAAACTCATGAGAATGTGCTATTTAATTATTACACAGACATCACTTATAATAAGTTTCTTAATTTTTTTTATTAAAAAATTCATGTCCGCTCCCAATGTGGAGCAAATGGTTTCGTAATGGAGATATCTATCTTTTCTACTAGAACTGCCTGTTACACAGTCACTCAGCCTCTCTTTAGTTTGCTGAGACTAGAGATAGAAAGGATAAGACCCTACAACCGAAAACGAGAATACGTGCAACTGGCCAACAAGCAGTTCTCGTAGAAAGTTTTTTGCTAAGATATACAAAATTAACCTCTTCAGTACCGTGAGCCCACTGGTTACCGCCTCGTAGGGACGTCGCGAATACCGTCACAAAAATTGCGAAATATATAGAAAATCTTTCTGTAAGAATTCTAATGATATTTTTTTCATATCTAATATATACACTGTCTCTAGAAAAAAATGGGCCTTCCGTCATCAGTTAATCGTATTGAAAAAATGATTTTGTAGAAGTCGGGCTATATACATATGTGATTAATGCGAAAACATCGCTCGGTACTGAAGAGGTTGAAATTCCATATGATCTACATTAGAAGTGGACCTGGTTATACAAACAGGATTCATGCCACATCTCGACTAGTAAATTTTAATGTGCAAACGGACACTATGTGGTGGAAAGGCATTATTCAAATCAATAAAACACACTACTTAGCACTAATTCCACATTATATATGCGTTTTATTAGCATGTTTGATATGTCCATTATTAAGTCACTGGTCTACCAAAGGTTGTTGAACTGGGAACAGTATTGAGAATGTCGCGTGAGCATTGCAGTCCGACTTTTCCATGAATAAACAATATCACGGTATTGCATCCATATAAAGTTGGAGAGAAATTGTTCACTAGCACGACGTGAACATAACCTTTGAGTGTATTATTATATTCTGCAAAATAAATATTCCAATTAATCTTGTGAAGTAAACAGAAGATCAAAATTTATTATCAAAATATATGTATATTATTAAAAATTATTATATAATTTAGGATTTTGAATGCAGGTGCTTGGAATTTAAATATCGAATTTTAATCGTTTGAATTTTGTACTTTTCCATGAGTTTTGACGTTAACAATTCGGTTTTTTATTAACTGTCAGTTCAAGCTCATTCGTGCACTTGAAACGCCTGAAGATGCCGAAAAAGACACCTTGGTAGTTTGTATCAACTATATCTTATATATAAAACCAAAACGGCGTATGTATGTATGTGGGTCTGTAATTCCCTTTTGCATTGTTCGAATTGATTTCGCTCGCGAATGTTTCGACGGTAAATTTGTTTCGTTATCAATGTGTGTGTAGAGACTCCAATTACTCGAGTATCGAGTAGTACATTTTACAAAATACTCGAGTACTCGAGTAGTTTCATATGAACCAAAATATCTTATATACAAAACCGAAACGGCGTATGTATGTCTGTGGGTCTGTAATTCCCTTTTGCATTGTTGGTCATTAAGTTGCCAGTTGTTTCAACTTGGCCCGTCTGAATTTACGCGCCGAGGTGAACATAACCCCAAACTGGTCCGAGCGAAGCCGGGTTCGAATACTAGTATGATATAATCTTTATAGCATTAAAATACATTGCTATTCACCGTGTGGGAGTTATTTAATTATGTAAGAATTTAAAAAATATATAGACCGTTATTTTAGCATTTCGCCATCGGCAGAAATATGGAAACTTATAAACAGATTCGTTTAACGCATCGTTATTACAATGAGAATGGTTAAGCAAGATATTTCAGTTGTAAATATGCATTCACTATTTGATCTTGAACAGAAAATAATCAGAGGTTAATGGATAAAAAACAGTCTTTTTGGACGTAAGCAGCGGAAATTTCTAATAAAATAATCAATAAAAATTTTGTGGGTATTAATAATGAACACCTTATTTCGTGCATATTGCATTTTTTCAGTACTTCTGTGTGTCATCAAACGTACAAATAAATTAATAAATATAAGATCCTTTCAACGCAGTTTTCATCGAGAGGTGGGTGTATATTAATTTAATCGGTTGAAATATGGTATGTTTGGCGTAATTCATTTGGCTTCACTTTTGCGTTTAATTTAATTTTAATTCACGAAAAACACGGTCTCTTGAATGGATCCATATTTTCCAACTGTTTTGCAAACTTGTTTCACTCTCTAAATGTTTCTCTGCCTGAGGAACATCTTCTAAAAGTAAAAGGAATGTCTGCGCACAGAAAAGTTTGCGGCGCTTTCGTGTGTTATTTACGTGAACCTGAAAAAGGCTTCAAAAGTTTTCATTTGAATTCCACGCGAAATTGTCATACACAGAGAGAATTTGAAGTCTTGGAAGTTTTTGAAAAATTTTCAAGTAGTAGAAGCATTCGCTCAATCTATAGTAGATATATACTCATTTGTAATAGATATAAATACACCGTGTGTGCCGTGAGATGATGCTAGCTGTGCGGCGACACAATTCCCCAAGTGACGAGAAAAATCAAATAATTCGCTTACAATTTAACATATTTTGTGAAGACGCCATCGCAGGGAAGCCGAAATAATTATTTCTTTATTGGAATAATATGACATATGCATATTAATATTATACATAATCTACCATATAAAATGTGCATTTATAAGAACAAACTTTTCCACAATGTGTAGGTAAACTGATATTTCATCGAGTTTAGAGGTAGAAAACATGCCGACAGTAGAACTATTTGTTTCCGCCTGATTTTTAGTTTTAATCCCAAAAGTAAAGATGCCAAATATATTGATCACTTTTAAGGTGTTCACTGTCAATACTTGGTGGAAAGGCATTATAGTAAAAATAATAATACATTTTTAATTTGTCATACCTTGTTTATCATACTTAACTTTTTTTATACATATCACTGTTTTATTGTATTCCTTATCAGTTGACAATGCTCGCCATGAGCGAAACCGGTCCTGATCAAATAAATTTTATGTGGAAAATGAACTAAAAATGTATTATTATTTTTATTAAATATATTGATGTTTATTGAGATCAACTCATAGAAAAAATACATCAAATGTAACCAACCATTCCAAGATATCAAATTTCAATCGACGAATCTGATCAATATCTTTCTTGGGCTTGAACTCATGCCAAACTGATCTCTAAGGTATTACTTTAATCACAAGACCACAGAAGGGAAAACGATCATTTTAAGTTTCTATAATTGATAAAAGCAATTCAGGACTAGTGGTGAACCAGTCGGTCTGGTTACGCCCCGCTTATAGGATCGGATGGGTGGGAAGGAATTTTTTGACAACACAAAAACTCATGCCTTCGAACAGATTCGATAAATCAACTGGAAGAAATGCTTCAGTGTCGTCCATCGCGGAAGCCTACCACGTTATCCACGACGTTGGTAAAAAATGATCTTCATGAAACTTTAGGTTTCAAGTAGAGGTGGGTGATTGTTTAAATTTAAATGCGTTTTGTAACTACCTACCCGGGTTTCGCTTTTTATCACCTTCAGCTATCTCAGTTTAAGATTATCTGTTCACTTGATAAGAAAACAACATTACAACTAGCTTTTTGGGTATGTTATAACATAATACGATATACTATACTCGCATGTGTCGTTAAATTTTTAGAGTACTAACCATTCAGTAAATCAGGAGGTAAATTTCAAATTTGGTTAAATCCATTTGTTGACAAACTGAAAAGTGAGATATTTTTATTACTTTATCCTCATAAGTTTGTGCTAACAAGCAATATTTTTAAAATATGTTTTAAATTATAAAAATACAAATAATGTGTAAAGATGCAAACGTTTCCAAGTGAATAAAAAAGGTCTCAACAGTTTAATTTAAAATTGACAGTTAAAAATTATAATTTTCGGATTGACCAGTTTTGAAAATTACCTCCTGCTATATCACAATACCAAACTATCATTGTTTTCGCGCAGTCGTGGATTTTATAAGCTCTTATACAACGATCAACTTTTTTTTGTTTTTTACCTGTTCATAGTAAAATTCAATTTTGTACGATTCATTTAGATCTATACAAATGTGGTAAATAAAGAACCTGTGAAAATGTTATACCTCATATACATAAGCATAATAAACGAAACAATACGCATACGAAACAGTTGAAATAAACTTTTATCAGTGTGTGGCATATATTTGTTTGTACTGAGAATGGTATATGTCTGCGAAGTTGTCGGAATGGTCAAACTATTGCTGTTGTTCTTGGCTCTTTCACTCAAGCCCCCCCGCTTTGTGATTCCAAGGCTTGATTTCTGGTTTAGAATGAAAAGCGTCTAGTCTCGTCTAGTTTTAAAGTTGAAAAACCCTAAATGTAATAGATGTTACAACGAATTTATGCGCTTCCGTTATTTCGGTGAGGAGTTTCAACAGAATGTATGAATACAAATTCGTGTCATTTTTAAATATAAATATACCGATGGCTTAAAGAGAAAATTTTCTATCTCCGTTTTTGTCAATTGTGCAGGAGAGGGTAAAAACTGATTATTTTGAGAATGTAAAATTTTGTGTTATAAACAAAAAACCCGTTTCAAACGATTTATTTGTACCACCGCTGAAAAACAACGAATAAATGACAGGTGACAATACAAAATGGTGGAGTCGGATAATTAGCAGTGTAGGTTTTAGAACGACAATGGAGATATGAAATTTCATAAAAACGTTTTTCCGATGCACTTAAAAAAGTTTTGGTTATAAAAAAATTACGGGACATGCACATTGCATGATACAACAAGATGGCATTATTAAGTCATTTTCAGAGAAAAGGATAATTAAAAAAAATACTCTTTAAGCCATCGATATGTTAACTTTAACGATAAAAAATGATTACTAATTAAATCGATGGGTTTTATCTGACGCATTATTGAAGATTTAATTTAATTCAATTTTTTGAATTTCAAATTCAAACTCAAAAAAATCAAAAAGTTTACATTCAAACGATCCGAATTTGATTTTGAAATTAAATCAAGAGCTTTCACTCAGAATCCTTTAGTTGATATATTTTAATTATTTCAGCGAAACTAATTATTTGTAACGTTGTTTATTTTAAACCGAAAAAGCTAGCGAGTAAATAATTAATCGAAAAAAAATCATGGTTTTTAATATACGCGGTGAAAATCACCGTACGTACAAATGGAGCGTTGGGTATTATTTGACTTTCATTTTTCTAGCCCGACGTCAAACAAAAAAAGTTGTTTGTACTGTTTTCCCTCGATAACTGAAATGCAAGCAATATTGGATTGCATCGAAACCCATCTTATCATTTGAACAAACAATGCGCTAAAATGATTATCTAGGCAAATATTTAACCAGTGCGCCATATTCGATAGCAAGTAAAACAACATTTGTTTTTAGCATTACTACATACAAATGTACTTATCAATTTGGCAAACGCAAACTATTATTAGCCATTTTTTGAAATGAATAAACTTATCTTGATTTTTTGATTTTTATTATATGTTTGTTTAACGTCGATCGGTAATATTGACATCACGCATCGCAGTAGATTAGTTTAATTGTCATCAGTCAACTGATTTTGACACGTTTATTTTACGATTTTGACAAACATGACTCCAAGCGATATGTATTGCCAAATGCAGCTTTAATGCACATTGCTGATTGAATTAATTTTGGAATTATTTACAGTTTTGTCTGGCGGGGGAATGACACACAGGCAAAAAAAGGATTCACAAATTAAGTAATATATATTTTTAATGTATTTGACCAATAATGTATATAAAATTGAAAACCTTGAAAAGGCCACACAAAGCCTTCAATTTTGGTCCCATGGGCACGCCTGCATTAATCGAACGTATTCCACGCAGTGTCAATACAATAAGGAATTTAACAAAATCATTAAACTCTGTCCATGACGCGAGAAGAGAAAAATTTTGAAACTTTGAATGGTGGTTTTTTCGTTACATGGTTGCTCTTGCGAAACGTAAGGGGAAACATGGAAAATTCAAAATCATGAGTGTTTTCAAAATACAAGAATTGGAATATGCATTTCTTGTATAGATAGGTGATTTTTTTCTTAACACACTTATGTAGATATTTCACCTATCGCGGATTCATCAATTTATCAATTTCACGATACTTAATCTACTTTTGTTACAAAATGGAGGCAAAGTGTCACTTTTCGATGATGCATACAAAATAGTGGAACGTATAAATTGCCAATTTCACATGTGACAACACCACTTGGCTGCCAATGTAACTGAGAGGCGGGATCGCGACGTCGTTCAACAGCCCGGGGGCTTATCACTAACGTCAACGGTAATCGATATGCCGTTGGAAAGATTATTTATACCTGAATGAATTTCGTTTACCTTTAGATTTAAATAAACTGTACACTGATTGAAGACGAAGGAAACTTCACGAGTACTCAACAATGTTGTTATTTTGATATGAAAGAAAGTTTCATTTATATCTGGCACCTTTCATTTCGTTTCAATTATGGGATATTATAAATAAAAATGATTGTTTATTAGGAAAAAATACAATACGTGGTATTACAGCTGACGCCAATGCCCCATGCATTTGACGAATTTAATAAAGACAGCACATACTTATCACAAAACACTATCAATCTAAAAAGTACCCAGTAATTAATTGAAAACAATAAAATAAAGAGAGACAAATTATTATTTTTATATTTTATTTAATATTGACACCGCCTTATGTGGTAGGTCATCAGAACTCTCTCGAACGATCTATTATTCACCTCAGTCAATGAGTTTAAGTCGATATCAGGAAATAAATTCATTTTTAATAATATTCTATATTGAAATCTATAGTGATTCAATATAGAGTGATTCAAATTTGTAAAAGAGACATTTATACGGACGTCTCGCTCTGAATGTCTCTTGACTCTTTCACGCTCTGAGTGCATGGTATTTCATGCACAGTTCGTTAGGCCATAAATAATCGCATATCGCGCGTGACGTTTAACGGTATTTTTGGTTGCAACGGTCTCCTACCTAAAGGAACCGTTTTTTTTCAGTCGCAGTAAGAGATTTGAGAGCAGGGATAGAGCACGCGCTTGCCAGATAAGTCTTACAGTTGTGGTAAGCGCTGGAAGTAGCCTCCAAGCTCCTAATCCTCTCCCTAAGAATTAAATTCGAGTCAAATTCCTGATATCTTCTTTGCAATCGTAATATTTGTGTGTGGTATAACGTCTGTGTAAATTCTTAACGATTAAATAATGGGTGCTAACCGCACCCACATAACGCTTTGAGATCGTGTTTTGTTTTAAAGAGTTCCATGTTTCTCCTACTCCGTTCACAAAATCCCTCTACCTGAGTGTCGGATAGGAGACTCCTTCTCGATTTACGAGGGAGTCGAATCAAGGTCTTCTCAATATCTTGTATAGTATTTGTCAACTGCAAGGTGCATTGGCCTCAGCTGTAATACCATGTATATGATTTATTTGCTATAAAAAATATTACAACACTTATGAAAAATAAAAAAACGAGAACTTTCCTCAACAATAATTGTGTGTATTGTATAGATTCAACACCATATCCTCTCTATATGCGGAGCGTATGGCATCCTTATAAAGGTAATCTATATACTTTTTTCTGTAAGAACCGCTTGCTACTTAGTCACTCAACCTCTCATTAGTTCGATGAGAGTAGGGAAAAAATAAGGCAACAAAATTACTTTTTGGTTAGCTCCCTTCCCACTTATAAGATCGGATGGGTAAGAAGGAATTTTTGACAAACAAACACTAATGTCTTCAAACAGTCAGTAAATCAAACAGTCAATAAATCGACTCAAAACATGCATCTCATACAGGAACTCGAGCCCGTGAGGTACGCCACGGAAGCCAAAGGCGTAGACCACTGCACTATAGACCCGACAGATAGATTGATAGGTGTTTGTAATTTTACAAAAACATATGATTAACTTAATTAATAAGATTAATTTCCACCAAAAACATACGAATTTGAACGTTTCTATTGAAAAAGTTGTCGCAAATATTTTCAAGATCTACGTGTCTATTACGTTTTGTTTGGATGACTTAAGAAATGTTAACAATATTTGTCTTATAGAAATTGTTACTGAATATGAAATACACTCATATTTGTGCAAGAGATGGAATATCAAAGATGTTTTTATCAAATTTCAATCGCTGTATAGATCTTAAAATATTCTTCCCAATTATTATGCTATTTCAAGATTGTGGTATTTAATGAGAATCCAGACGATGTTTCAATCAGGAATGGGATGTATTAAAACATTCTTTTCGAAGCAAAGTATGAATAGGACGGAGCCATTGAACCAGCAGTGCACATTCTTTGAGGCTGACGCCCGCATCGAATAACCACCCTTAATTGACCTTCCCTCGAACAGTGGTGTACGAGAGATTATGACTGACTGATAAAAATATCTATAGGTTTAATATTATTTTTATAATTTATCAGGCCTGTTCAAAAATCATGTGCTATCGTCCTTTGTGTTTCATCCTTATCGGTTGCTCACACAAGGATTACAATTTTTGAACATACCTATTTACATATAATTTTTATGACTTATAATAAAGATATGTTTATCAACAGAAATCCACCATTAGTTGAAAAAATCGGTTCTAAAATACGAGGCCGAAGACACATCAATGGATTAGGACAAATGCCCGATTATATTGTCCAATCGACTAGAGCAGGGGTAGGCAAACTTTTTCTTAAGATATCTCTAAATTAAGAGATTTTTAATTAAGATGGCTTCGTCCTTCTATAACAGTGGTTCTCACCGAAAATTGCACTGTGGCCGCATTTTAAACATAAGGAAATGTTTGGTGGACGCACCAAAATTTTGTTTCGAGTCTGATATTTTTGAGGTATGTCAAATGGACCTTAACACGTTTGTCAATTTACTATTGGTATTAATTGCAAAGGAAGTATTTTATTTTCAAAGTCTTTGTTGACAGAATTAACTGGTACAACATTTTTTTATATTTCAATATTTTACATATATGAAGCTGTTGATGGCCGCAGCAAAATCCTCAGGTGGCCACACATGAGCACCGTTGTTCTATAACATACGTCATACGCCACTGTCTCCCAACTAATTTCTGCCAATTAGAGTTATTAAAAAGAATGTAGGGACAAACGACGTCGGCGAAATGTGCTTTCTATCAAGCAGTAAAGACACTACACTAATTTATTAATAGCACTTGTAATATTATAAGCCCGATTAAATGACAGCCTTAAGCTGTAATTTGCAACATTCATTATTATTTTAAAACTAGTCTACAAAAGTCTCTGTAGATGTCACTGAAGTGAAAGATTAGAGGACAACTGTAGAGCGAAAAAATAGAAGAGAATTTCATTCCAATTTCAAAAATCGAACCCTCCACCGTTTGAACTATGTAGTTTTGAATTACGAATTCATGTAGTTCTCTATCATTTTGAATTATAATTCTAATACATTTTGAAAATGAAAACCAATTTCAAAAGTTTTAGAATTACTAGAGAAATACGAAAAAAATATACCATCATTGATTGGTATCAAATTAAATTAAAAATATAGCATTGTTGATCCATTTGGAAGTTTCTTTGATAAAAAATTAAATATAATCTTTGTTTTTCACTTATTTTGTAATTCATATGAA
The DNA here is from genome assembly GCA_028554975.1 of Himalopsyche kuldschensis. Classification (NCBI taxonomy): domain Eukaryota; kingdom Metazoa; phylum Arthropoda; class Insecta; order Trichoptera; family Rhyacophilidae; genus Himalopsyche; species Himalopsyche kuldschensis. The sequence goes on along the minus strand of JAHFWI010000010.1, from coordinate 16,718,375 downwards.
ATGTATTATAAGACAATATCGAAATTGTATGTGCTATATTTTTTATAATGTACATACCACATATATTTATTTAAATCCTTTTATATGCATTCATGTTTGTTGAAATTTATATTGGGATACAAGTAGTTTCATTCAGCTTCGCTTGGTATTTGTAATATAGCCCACATTCTATGAAAACAATGTACGTAAACTATATTCATTATTATTTTTAATAAATTTATTTGAATCTTACAAAAAACAAAATATGCGACATCCAATCAAAGATGAACCCGACGATGGTCAATCAGAAACGAATTACACAAATCGGTTTTTGATTTATAAATTACTAGTATTGCTACCCGGCTTCGCTCGGACTAAGCGACCAATAATTATTTAATGTTATATCATTCCCAAAGAATTACAGACCCACAGACATACATACATATATACGCCGTTTCAGTATTTCTAGTATTGCTACCCGGCTTCGCTCGGACTAAGCGACCAATAATTATTTAATGTTATCATCATTCCCAAAGAATTACAGACCCACAGACATACATACATATATACGCCGTTTCAGTATTTCTAGTATTGCTATCCGGCTTCGCTCGGACTAAGCGACCAATTATTATTTTATGTTATATCATTCCCAAAGAATTACAGACCCACATCACATACAAACGCCGTTTCGGTTTTATATATAAGATTTAGAAGAAGATTATTTTGGACATATTTCACAGCAAAATTTTATGTTAGTAAGTTGTCAAAGAGTTGTTCAGTCCATTTTTATATGAAAAAAAAATGTTCTTGGCAAAATTCTCTTGTATGACAACGATTAATTGCGGTTTTACAATGTGACTTTATTAACTTAGGCGGATACAACTATGTTGAAATATTCACATCATTAGTGCCATATCTAAGGGTATTTAATTGATTTGGACGATGCCAAATACTATTAATTGATTGAATTAACTTCGAACGCTTCATACGACTGTAATTTTTTACATGTGGACGATTGACGTTACTCTAGGTTAACGCACCAAGCATTTAGTGAAATAATAGCTACCCTAGGCATTAGCATTATAGAAAGGAGATAATTACGGCCAATTTATTAGAATTAGCCAGTTGGAATCATTACGTTATTGTGACCATACGTTATATCACCACATCAATGCAACAGTGGGACATTCTGAAAATCTTAGTCTAGAAATAATGGCTGTGGAGTGCATGCATAATCTTGTACATTTCATTTTTTTTTACTATGTCCGTTCCCAGCTTGTAGCATATGGACTCCTCACAGAGTTTATCTCAATATATATTATTTGTCCGGTACGTGACGCAGTTGTCAAACGTTGTTGGCTTGTGTGCCGGACCACCCGGGTTCGATTCCCGGTACAATTAATCTGTTCAAAGGCATGGGTGTTTGTGATGCTGAATATCCCTTCCCACCTTTTCCTATCCCAAAGAGCGATGCATAGCGAGAGCGATAAGTTAACCACTAGCTCTGTCCGAGTCCTCATATCCTTTCCATCCCCCACTCTCTCGAAAAAGAGAGGTTGAGCAACTGAGTGACAAGCGGTTCTCGTAGAAAAAATTTATGTTGAGATAAAAATTTACTATTACAATTTTTTTTAAAAGATTACTATTGACTTTGGACTTCTCATATGTTATAGTTGAAAAAAAGACAAAATAATTTGTGGAGCAGAATGTTGTTCTCTTGCATTAATCTTATATATAAAACCGAAACGGCGTATGTATGTATGTATGTCTGTAATTCCCTTTTGTATTGTTGTCGCAAGTTGCCATAAAAACGAATATAAAAGAAAATATGTTTGAATTTCTATCGGCGAAGACATTTAGTCAAAATGTAATAAATTAGTCTTCTACAGAACTTTTCCCAGCTTTTATTATTAATAATAATGTTTATTATTTACGTGAAGGTATTATTTGACATTTCTTTGACAGCAAATTAGATTTTTTTCCTTGAATTTGGACATTTAAATGGGCGAGAATGGGCTGTCATCAAATTAAAATAAAGTTTGTGATTTTATTTTAACTCTATTTTGGATGTTAGATTTTGTGATATAATTATGTCGAATGATACAACATTAAATAATTATTGGTCGCTTAGTCCGAGCGACGCCGGGTAGCAATACTAGTAGTAGATAAATATTGTTAGAATGAAGCTGTCAGATATTTTAAAATAACTTATTCTGTTTTCCTTCAAATGGGATTTATAGCTCACAAACGTTTTTGGTTGATTATCCTACTGTGCATTGATTCAGCGAGTCTGTAACAGTGTATTCTTATTTAATGTTTAAATTACTGCGAGTCTAAACAACTTTAACGAATGATTTGAATTATTTAGTTTTTAAAATTTTATTCCAAATAATATTTAACATACTTTGTGCCATTCTCTACTTTTTTATGTTTTGTTCGAACGCATGGGCATTGGCTTCAGCTATAATGTGATGTATAATAATTTCATTTAAAATTCACAATAAATGGTTAGATTTATTTTTCAATTATTGATTTTTGTGGTGTTTTTTTTCCCGCCGATCGATTCAGAAAACAAAACCTACACAGATAAAGAGATAGATTTTTCAGAATCCAATGTTCTATCAGGATATTTATTAGTTGTTTCAAAATCTGATTGAAAACCAGATAATGTTTTAAATGTATTTTCTTAAGCCACATTGTCTAGAAATAAACTTTGTCAGCATGAAAAAAAATACCCTCATGAAAATATAAGTTTACCAAATCACCTTTTGGCGTTGTGATTAATCGTATTAGAAGGGATTTTTAAAAGCCAATTTAAAAATAGTTTTATTAACATTATATGTATAATATCGTTGAACAAGTAAGTATCTTTTCATGTATATAAAATACGTTCATCAGTGTAAACTGTAAGTTTTTAATTAGGTTTATAAATAGATACCAAGAAAGTTTTCCTGAGCATTGGTCACCCTAGTCTAGGTCCGGCTGCCGGTCTGTAATTACGCGGCATTAAGCGTGTAGAAATTACTGAGTCTAGTGTTAATTATCGCTTATTCGGAAGCATTCGGCAAATCTCGGTATGATTCGGTCATTAACTTAAATTATACCAATAATTAGAGATATTGTTACTCGATCGGATAACATAATGAACATAACAACGCTTTGTTTGATCTTGAGTATATTAACGGTGTTTTTACTTTGTGAAGGATTTTTTTTAAAGGTCTAACGTTATTTCAAATACATAATAAACAAAACAAGGCTTAAAAATAAATGAATACAACTAAGTGGTTTAATCATTTTCTATTCTCCAAAAAAACTTGTTTGTTAAACTATTCAAATTATAATGATGTCGCTAATATTTGTTTGCCCGATCCGTGATGCAGTGGTCAACGTCACTGGCTTCCTTGTCAAACCACCCGGGCTCGATTCCAGGCACGAGCAGATTTTTTCAGTCGATAAATAAAAAATAAAAAAATCGATTCTGCTCAGAGGCCATGGGTGTTTTGTTGTAAAATGCCTTCCCACCTTTCCGATCCCAAAGAGCGACGCATAGTGACAGCGATTAGCTTATCACTAGTCCTGTCCTAGTCCTCGTATCCTTTCCATCCCTACTAAAAGAAAAAGGCTGAGCAATTGAGTAAAAATGCAGTTCTCAAATAAAAAGCATATGATGACATAAACTACTTGAGGATTCCATATGCTCTAAGCTGGGAGCGGACATGGGAAAAAATAATTATTTGTAAAGCTAAAGCACTTAAAAGAAGCTAGTAAGGCATTTTGCTAAGATTTTTCATGACAATTCAGATTGGCCTATCGGGGAATTTTTTTTTGAGTTGTCTTTTTTAATTCAAAGTTTAGATGTAGAGTTCATATCTGAAGTATTGTCGACCAGCTATGTTATTAAAAATATTATCTAAGTTTTTAATTCTTCAAAAATAAAACAATCCTTTTGTAAGCACATATACTTAAGCTTCTTATAGAGTATACTTAGAATAAAATTGCTAGCCTGGAAATGTTCGAAGACGACGTAGTACTTTTTTACAGGAATATTATTTTTAATAGAAGTCAAACAAATAGTTTTACTGTCGCGTTTCCTTAGTCCAATTAAAAACTTATAGCCTGAATTCATTGTAAAGCGAAAAATGAGTTACAATTCACATTAAATACGTTATACAACGGGATGGGACGGATTAAAGCAGAAAAGTTATGTCAGTTTAGTGTTTCGAGTTAAAGATGAGATAGTTTTACTCAGCAAACACTCATGTCAAGATACACCAAGTCATGTATAAACATAATACTTCACTAAGAATTAAACTATCTACAGTCTTCAAAAGCTTTCCAGATTTGTAATCTTAAAACTTTAAGCTTTTAATGTTTCTTTACGATCATAGCAGCTGTAACTGAAGAAAGATAATAACATCTAATATAAGTAATCAACGAATGGATTACACATTAAAAGTTTTTCCTCCTACCATTATAGTAATTTATGATAAATTTAAATGACAACAACAAGACAACTGTGAGCTGTCAATTTACCCAAACGCATCAGACAGGTGCGACATTTTTTATAGAAATAATAAAACAGTCAGCGGTAGGAGAAACAGATTACAAATTTCCATGCTTCATATCAGCCTCCGTAAGCGTAAACTAGATTTAACAATGGGGCCTGGGCTCCCCATTCAATCAATATCGTGTGTGGGTATTTCTTCAGTTTTTTTTTCTTCGAGTTGATTTAAAGTCACATAAAAAATTGCGTCGAGTTTATCTCATGTGATTTTTAAAGAAAATAATTTGTGTTGAAATCCAGGAGGGTGATTATTTTATAATACAGAAAGTCAGTGTATCCGAGTTCTTTTGCACTGTAGTAAAAAATAAATTATAAATTTTCCCTTGCTTTTGAATATAATAAAAACACAATACACTATTGTCATTCGACACCTTACTTTGAAAGGTTCTAATCGCTCTTGACACTGTTTTAAGATATGAGCGTTTGAAGTTTCGATTGATTAAAATTCACTTGTAACAATGAGAAAGTAAAAATGTTACAAATCACTTATTTTAATTATATTTTTTCACAACTCTTGTTGAGAAATAATGATGAAAATCTTAGAACTTTGTCAAATAACTTTAGTAAAAAAAGTGTGAAGATGCAGTGCAACTCCGGAATTCTGCTAACTCCGTCATTCAACCTAAGATAATTATGAAAATGCATACATGTATATGATAGAATGCAGTAAATTCAAGCTTTTCCGACCAAAAGGGTCATTTTAGGAAAAAAGTAAGGTAAAGCATTGTCAAATTTATTAGTTAGTAAGAGTGAGCAGTTGTTGAATAATTTGTGGAGTTGTAGGAAAGGAAGTGACTCGAATAAGGCTTAGAGACACTGAATTAGGAGGAGTCTGTTGAAAAAATAAATTGGACCGCTTTTTTATTCGCCTCGTTTTCCGTATTTGCCGTGTTCATTTTAAAACTACAGAACTGGTGAAATACGATAACCTTCGAATGCCTATATCATTTTCGAAATGTAACTGTTTGCCTCATTGGGCGATACGAGTCGGCGCTGAATCAAAAATAACTCCGATCTGCGCAGAAATGCAGAGTGGCAAGTTTAGCGAACGAGATTTGTTTTGTATTTGTTTTTGTAAATCTGAAAATAATACCCACCTGCCTTTCGATTTGGAAGCCGAAATGTAAAAAAAAGAAACCGGCTACCGATCTGAAGGAGTCATTATTTTTAGCTGACTGTTTTGCGGAACGACTCTCGTGAATTCGGCAATAGATTTATATCAAGGGCTGCCGATAATAATTCTTCTTCTTTTTCCTCCTTTGTTTTTGGATCGTACCGAGCTTGTTGGGACCTGTATTATTTGTTGTACCATTCTAATGGATTTATATTGTTGGCCTACTCTATGATATTTATTGTATCAGTAAAATAAATCACATTTAGTATATGCTTGACATTAGGTGCTTGGAATTGTGAGACGCCAGTCAATTGTTTCTAATCTAAAAGTTTGTCTTCACACACATTTTTATAATATTACAGAAAGGCTTTATAATTACATTTTCTGGACAAATAGGAAAAGGTATCGACAGTTTTTCTCGGAAAACTGACACATAAACTTTATTTATGTTTTCAATGGGATTATTTGGGGAAGTTCACTGTTGAAAAATCGACACCTTACTTTGAAAAGGTTCTAACTGCTCTCGACACTGTTTTGAGATATGATATACTTGTAACAATGAGCACGTAAAAATGTTTCAAATTACTTATTTTAAGTAAGTTTTTTCACAACTCTTGTTGAGAAATAATGATCTTTAAGATCTAATGATGGAAATAATGTTGACAATATTAGAACTTTGTAAAAAAAATCTAGTGAAACAAGTGTGTTGACACAGTGCAACTCCGTTATTCAACCATAGATAATTCTGAAATTCATAAATATGATAGAATGCGATAAATACAAGGTATTCCGATCGAAACGTCATATTAGGCAAAAATGACAATTATAAACTTTTCAAAGTAAGGTAACAAAATATTAAAATGAAAGGCATCAATGAATTAGTTGTAGTGGCTTATAACAGCAGGTGATTACTTATTTATATTTTTCAGAGATTCTACGAGATCAGTTATTAGTTTCTAATGCAACAAGTGGCTGGTAGCCCTAAGTATGTTGCACCTGACTTTTTTGCAGTTGCATTCTGACCGACCTGTCCTCTCAGGTTGTTTATGGTGCATTGTTGGGCTGCAAGCTGCACCCGGCTATAGAGGATACATCATACGAATGTAATATTGCACAACAACTTTTATAATATTTAACCAATTTTTTTATAAGTTTAAAATTTTTTTTATTGCCAGAAAGATGGATATTAATAACTATGCGTCAGAATTGCAGCAAGACTAAAACAATGGTAATTATATTGTCATATATTCTATAATATAGGGTATTTTTATAAGGACGCTTAGTTTTGAAATGTAAATAAAACAAGTTGTTTGTGAGATTTCGACTAAATTTTAATTTCATTTGTAAGTATATTTTACGGCTTTAAATATGGAATATAGCATCAAATGTCTGCCAATATCCATTCATTATAAAATGGGCCATGTCGCTAAAGTTGACTTTTTTGACAAATTTTGGTAATCTGGTAAAATTTGGTAATATCATTTATCTCTTTTAAAAAGAAAAAAATGAGCAAATCAGTCATAAGAAGTTTTCGTCGAACGACTTTTATTGACAGAAAAGTCCATACCATGATTCATATTGTGCGTGGACACTGTTAAGAAATGTTGGCAAAAGTATTCCATGAAAGTATTGTGTTAAATCGGACATGGCTTGACCATGCCTCCCGTCTATCATTGTGTGTGTGGGCAACGTTTTGCCGTTATATTATACAACACAAGCCGCAACTAAATAACGGGAACACTAACTCCAAACTTGGATACAGAATGATATGTGCTATGGTACGGCTTTGGCGTATCTAACATAACTTATATTATATGTAAAAGATTTGTAATTCTTGTTGTGCAGTAATATAATAAACCATTTGAAACTGTTTGCCGCAATCATACCACGTAATATAATCGTGTTAATAAAGACATTGCATGCGTCAAAATAAAGCTCTGATAAAACAGCACGGCTTAAAAAATAATTGATATTGTTGAAGGGATTTGCAGAGTCCCAAATCATGCTGATATTAAGAAATAGAATAACGTAATAAAGTGCAGTATTGGCAGTACAAAAAATACAAAGTGAAATATTTACATGCTGAATGATGTTTTCTTATGTCGCAATCAATCTATGTCTGCTTGTGATCTTTCCGTATTTCAATCTGTCACAGTTGAAATATGATAGGCAATTCGTATGCAGTTTGCAAATTGCCGACGTGTATAAATCTCTGATTCGATTCGACAGCGATTGGATCAAAATATCATGTTAATCAGGAGTGACTGACTGGTTCGTATCGATGTGATATCAAATTAAAGACCAAATAGTTGTCGAATTTATTTATGTACAGGTAGTCCTCGATTCACGACAATTTGCACATACGACCGAAAAATAGCGATTTTTTCAAGTTGATTGCATTTTCTATCTTGGGCTTTGTTTATATGTAATATATGGATTGAATAATCAATATATATAGTGCCCATAATGACTTAAATGAAGTGAATGAGATAACAAATGAAAAGTCCAATATATTTAGAGATAGAACTTAAAATAAATTAACAGTATTAGAGTGTTAAAAAGTGAAGGACATGGCGAATCGCGACCTAAAATTATTATTTAACTAGACGATCTCTACAATCTTGAAGAATAAAGTAAGTATCAGTGAAACCAGTGACGGCTGGTGACGGGGTGCTGGGGGGTGCAAAAGGAAGATTCAACTATTTTTCCGTACTACGGAAGAGAAACAGTTGGTATTGCGAACATCTGAATTGAAAGTCCATGCTATAGAAGTGTTTTAAAATCCAATGAATAGGAAAGAACTCTTACAAAAATGGTTGAATCTTCCATTGCACCCCCCAACACCCCGTCACCAGCCATCACTGATGTGAAACTGTTAATTGAACAACATCTATGAAATCTACAATTATATCAAAAAATGAAATGAAAAAACTATTGGTGATTTGCATGGAAGATTTGATAAAAAACAAATCTTCCTTGGCCTCGAGACCATATAGGCAAAAGCGGACAGCCTTTTTGAAAACCTAAAATTAAAGGAAAATAACGAGCAAAGATTTACTTTACGACATATTTGTATGGAATTCGACTGACGGCCAATGTTCAGGAACGTATCTCAGTCGTCAGTCGAGGACTACCTGTATTGATATAAATATACCCAGGTATTTCTGAGGGATGTTTATTATCAATTATGCTATGTGTCGGACTGCCACTGATTAAGCTAGAAACAATGCCAATTGGTACCAGTAATCAGCAACTTTTTTAAACTCGTAAATCAATGAATATCAGAGCCCCAATCGCACTACCTGGAATATTGCATTGAAATTATAGTACAAGGCTATGACAGGCTAGCCGATAGGACATGGTTATTGGTTAGTTAGTCGCTTTTGCTACACACCGTTTTCAGGTTCGGATGGGTGGAAGGCAAATCTTAAACAATACTAACACCCATATCTTCAAACATAACCGAAACCAACTATATTGACCTCTGCGCCATAGACCCAACCATTTTTAGAAAATAGAACATCACTGCCAAGCTAAAATGGCGCTAGTGACATATCGCAATTTTTCAGGAGAGCAAAAAGAGTAAACAAAAATTGTGTCAATTAGATTATTAGAACACATTCGTTTCTTTACCACTTATTTCCATGATTGTTTTTGAGAAATTCCTATTAGCATTGGGTGCATATTTTTTGTGAACGTAACCTCAAATTTAGCTCAGAATCAGGACGATATAATGTTTGAAAAATAATTTAATACGTAAATTTCTTGGTTGGTAATCTCACCACACCGTGAAACTGCAATTCTAAAAAAAAATTAAAAAATCAGGGAACCTGTAAAGTGCTTTATATTTCGGTATCGATGTCACTATTTGCAGCCTGTTGCTACACATCTGACAAAAAAGCATCTTATGTGTGTAGTTTCTCAGATAATCATCTTGAACATTCGAGTCAATAATGTCAATAGAAATTCCACGAAGAATATAGCGATTCCCTGCAATTTAATGTATAATATGTTGGATGTAAGGACAGGTGATGTCCGAAGACCATGCAGGTGTTCACTGCAGATCTCATATCTCGGCATGTTAGCAGGACTTGGAAATAAAGCGACAGCAAAAAAGGTTAAAACACATTTATATTGATTCTTTCGTGACCACGAGTCACGACTCACGATTCGAAGTCGAGTATTTTTATTGATCACGTTGAACGACTCTCTGTATGTATATTTATACAGTGAATAAGTCTTTAAATAGCTACATCATAATTGCGAGGAATCATTTATTCTTTGTTAAAAAATGTACATCTCGAAGTGTATAAGATTACAGGGAAATTAATAAAAAAATGTTTGAAATTAACAATTACGCGCTGCTATTTTGGAGCGGTTATTTGAATAAAATATTCATTTTTTCCAACGCCATCTCTGGGTAAGCCTCAATAGAAAATGAATCGAATATACCGCACAATAAAGGGATTTCTCTTTAAGAAAAATCAGAGTACCCGCATTAAATTATAATATCTCAAATCAACGCTCGTTAGTTCGTGACGCGTAAGCTGGCGTAACGCTTATCAGTTTCTTTATCACCAGAGCTTTCAAGTTCATCCTGAAAGCTTAAGGATTGTATGAAGCATATGCTTTCAAATTAACTACTGTGAAATATTGTTAAAAAGTCTGCTTCGAAGATCACCAGAATAAAAAGACAGAGTTTGTCTGGAAATGATTCTCAAATAAGAGAATGTCATTCGTCGTATAGCCATTGGAATACTAAAGTTATCTTTATGTAGTATTAAAAGGAATAACTGTGTTTTAAAAAAATAATTCCAACAACTATTATGTTAATTTTTTGTCGTGTAGTATCGTAAATATACATACATATATTATATTGAAACTTTTATTGGTATTGCATGTTGCACAGCCACGTTATAAGTTAATTTCCACCACATTAGGGGTGAAAATATCAAAGCCATAATGAATATCAAAAACCTTCATTTGATCGCCTTATCCAGTTTCGTAATGTTAACAACCTGAAAAGCTATATTCTACCTGCAAAGCTTAAATCTACTCGTACCTCATCCAATTTAATTTTCATTCCAGGAAAGCTCTTTGATCTATCCCTGCCTTAGGTGCACGGCATGGCATACTCCTATTAAATATGCATGTATTGCCTAGACGCATTAAAACATACGCACCCCGTGTAACTGAAGTCTTAGAAACATACGTATGTTATATCCGCACAATATGTACAAGGGATTTTGTAAAAATAAAGGTGAAGTCGTTTGATCTCTTTGAAATTTCCCAACTGTCAACAAAACGTATGCCGGGATATAAAGAACATATTGTGTACTATAAAATACTGGGATCTTGTTCAAATAATATATCTGGCAAAGAAATTTTGGGTATATGTCTAACATAAAAGCGGCTAATATGAGTTCGTAGTGAAATTAAAAGAATATTATAATCTATTTTAGTAAGAGAATTCACAAAAGATATCATTTTTCAATAAAAAAACTAATAAATATTTGCTGTGATGCCGTGACATATGGTGTAATAGGCCATAATTAATTGGTGAAGCGATCAACGTCGTTGACTTCCGTGACGGACCGCCCGGCTTCGAGTCCCTGTACGAGCAGATTTGATTCTTTTCAATAGCAATGGGTGTCTATGTTGTTAAAAATCCCTTCCAATCCATCCAATAACAAAAAGCGGCGCGTAGACAGAGTGATTAGCTAACCACTAGTTCTATCTAAGTCTTTGTATCCTTTTAAATTACTACTCTCTCCGAAGAAGAGTGGTCGAGAAATTTGTAACATGCAGATCTCGTAAATAAACTCTGCAAAGAGTTAAATGGAAAGTTAATAAATATTCTGATAAAGGTGTATTATTAAATAATTCTTTATAATTTAATTTCACTATAATATGTTTGAACAATGTTAGCTATTTACTTGCATGTTTAGTATTTTAAAGGTAACATAATTGTTATAACGAATAAAATTGATGTAAGAAATACAAAAACGTCTAGAGATAATTTCTTTTTAATCTTGCCCTTAAAAAATATCTTTATATATATGTGTTCTTATTAGGTATTTGACTGTAAGTTGCGTTATGCTTTCTTTATATTATACATAAGAATATAAGAGGAGGGTAAAGCTTTGATATAGGCTGAAGAATGAACAGAGAGTTCCTCCAAATAAGTCTGTAATCCTACTAAGTACTTACATGTACTTTCAGGGGTTGAAGAGTTTTCATGATTATGGCAATATAAATTTAAAACAAGTAGTATTGTATGTTCAAGTGGCCAAATGTAGCTTTTAGGGTTACGGTGACCAATTCAAATCCTAGTATAGACATTGTCATAAATTTATGGATTTGTGTTCAAAGATGTGAGAGCTTGTGTAGTCTGAATTTTTCAAATTTAAAGTCAAATCGAAAGCTATTAGCTCATTACTTGTCATGTCCCATCTTTATTCTCTCCAAAAATTAAAGGTTTAGGTGACTACAGAAAGTTCTCGTAAAAAAATGTTGTTTCGAGTGGCAAGTGAATATGGCAGAAAATTTTTTCAAAGCAAACTTGCTAAACTTTTAACATAATAAATATGATCACTTTTAAGGTGTTCACTTGGTGGAATGGCATTATAATAAAAATAATAAAAAAATTTTAGTACTGTCCTGATCCAATAAATTTTAGGTGGAAAAAGTACTAAAAATGTTTTATTATTTTTATTATAATAATTGTTTTCTATAATTTTAAAAAGTAAAAAATATATTGATTGAGTAGGCATTTACTTGGTAGAACTCTATTATAATACGGTAAGAAAAATAACAATTTATTTTAGTTCTACATAAATTATTTTATATATTAGTTGATAGCTATTTCGGCTTACGCCTTAGAACTGACGAAGGCGTAAGCCGAAATAGCTATCAACAAATATATAAAATAATTTATGTAGAACTAAAACATATTGTTATTTTTCTTACCGTATAGTATAAAATATGTTTGGCATTACATTTAACGCCAATGCGCCAAATATTCTTAATTGTGAAAGTCATACGATATTAACTCGATGATAATTAATGAATCAGTCGTATACAAATCAACGATAAATTACATACACCCAACCCAAGATCTCTTTTTCAATTGAAAAAATCTGACCTTGCCGGGAATTGAACCCGGCCCTCCTGATCACTAGGACAAGCTCTTGGTATTAGACCACAGGGACCGACAATAATAAATATGACTCTTTCCATGTATTATACATTTGTATATTTGGAATTATACATTTATTAAAATATTATTTATAAATAAATACAACATATATATTTAATACTGATTTTCATAAGATCAGAACCGGGTTCGCTCATGAAAAGCATTATCAACTGATAAGATATACAACGAAACGGTGATATTTATACAAAAGTAAAGCGAGAAATAATTGTATATGATTAATAATAATGTTTATTCAGCAATTGGTACAACCAAAATTTTTTATATATTTATTTATTTAAGAAAAAGCAAATCATGGCATTACAGCTGACGCCAATGCGCCATGGATTTGATAAATATAAATACATGCATTTATATATATATACATACATACATGTAAATATATAATAAAAATCACAAATTCATTAAAAATTAAAAATTAAAAATAAGATGTAAATTATTTAGTCATAAAAATAACAGAGAGGAAAAAATATTATTAATATCACATTAGAAATTTTCAAAGCAGTCAACCGAATGAGTTCTGACAAAATCAACTTTTATTCATAAAATATAGTATTCGTCTGAACTCACTCACGTCAATATGAAATATGTCGACATCCGAAGCAATGCCGTTTAAAATTGTTAAAGCTCTTCCCAGTGACATTCCCACTGGCAGACTGGCTACCCCCTGGAAGAACAAACAACTCATGTTCACGATTCCTCAAAAAATTATCAGGGACATTCAATTTAACATTCTCAAGAATGGTGGAATTCTCATTTTGGCCTCGGATAAGTCGAAAGAAATATGTGGCCAGGTACATTTCTCTTCGAGTATTCAAACTATTGAACGTGAGCACGCCTAAAAGAAAATCGGTTGGATAAAGCCATGGGTAGTATCCGTATGTCCTCAAATAGAGAATTCTCAAAAACTTCTTCTGAACCCTCTCCACCATAAGAACATATTTCGCACCTCTTGGGGCCCAAACAATCGATCCACTCTCAAGCCGGCTTCAAAAATGAGTTGAATTATTTTATAATTATGTCTTACCATTAGTCTCATTTTATTTTTTATAAATATGTGAATAAAAAGCATTTTCAGAATGAATTGACAGTATATACTGTCACTGAAAATAAATTACTTGCTTCGATAATATTCTTTGTACGCAACTGGCGTACAATTTTCCAGTCTCTTTGAAAAAAAATTGCTCCCCTTGTCCCATGAACCATTAATAATTTCATATTAGGTTGTCATCGATTTTTTAAAGAGCCTGTCATGATTTTTCTGATTTGTTCTTTCAACAGGAAGTAATTTCTAATAATGACGAAGGGGATGTTACGAAAATCGTATTACCAACTGAAAGAACGCAAATTTATGTATGCGTTTCGGCTAAATATGGATTTTCAATACTTTATACGATCAATGAAAATTTACGCTTTACCTATTGGCTTAGCGAGTGAATTTTAGTATATACTAGCGAGTATCCGGCATGCGTTGCATTGCCTGTAAAAGTAAATGACAGGCAAATACATAATAGTGAAATTAGATAATTAGCAGTGTAGATTTTAGAACGACAATGGAGGTATCACATTTTTTTAAAACGTTTTTCCGATGCACTTAAATATTTTTTTTTATAAAATTTTTACGAGACATGCAAATTGCATGATACAACAAGATGGCATTATTAAGTAATTTTCAGCAAAAGTGGAGTTAACAACATTACTCTTTAAGCTTAAGCCATCGATATGTTATACATTGAAAATGAACCAGAAAACATGATTTAAAGTGGTTCTTACATTCAATTTGTTGAAAGTATTCAAATAAATTAATTACGAGACACAAAGGTAATTTTAGAAGTTTTAAGCTAAATATAACATTCAAAATCTTAGTCTCTTGTTTATAAAAGTCTGCTCTGCTTTTGTTATTTTTAATTGGATAAATAATAACAAAATATGAACAATTTGTAAAGAAGTAATCGATACCTAGACAGCATTTCGTAAAACAATTTATTTTGAGCGAATAACAAAGCTATGTAAGAGTGAAGCTCCAAAGTCAAGACATTAATTTGCGAGGAATATTGAATTAAAATTTTCACGTTGTTCCTGGATATGTGAAAAGCATCATTAATTTTTCCGAGAAGCCAGTTTTCCTTTTAGCACCAGCGTCAACAGCGCATTTCCGAACACCTAATTTGACGTTGAATTAATGTTGTTTTTGAACATACTGAGAGCCTCAATAAATATTACTGTTTACCACAATCTATTAACTGAGAGCCGTTAGTCACTTTGTTAATCTATGTAAAGCAGTGGATTTGCGCAGGCTTGTTCGGAAACTTATAGTAAACAATACATTTTATGCATTAAAGGAACATATAATTATATCAAATTTGAATTTTTTGAAGTTTGTACTTTTCCATGTAAATTTTTGAAATTAATAGAGCTCAACAGTTTGCTAATTTTTAGCGAGCAACTTCATTTAGCAAGTTCACCATTGTTGTATCCTTTTAAATAATTGTCATTTATTAATAATTCAAGCACTTACTATCATTAAGTAAAAATCCAAAGACTTTCAATTCAATCAACTCATTAATAATATGTCGGATAAAACCCTTGATTTATTTTAGATATTCCTGTGCTATTATCTGGTCATGGTCAGTGTTTTCAAAAATCGAAATCCTTAATTATATAATATTTAATTTAAAACTATTAAGTTGATCATTCATTGAGTCAATATACTCGTCTAACACGACGGGCTCTCAGTATACGGATTATACACTGGATCTTTTGTATCAAACTGATTTCAGTGGCTAAGCTAGTCACTCCAATTTATTTTATTTTCTATTTACTTTCAAGCACACTAGTGCATGGTTTAAAATCAATCCCGTGCAGATTTGCTTGGGCCATGAATGTCAGGGGTAAATTTCCTTTTCTGTGTCGACAGCGTCGTGAAAGGCGGCCATGGCTTATACACAACGGGTGGTGTTGGGAAAAACCAACATGTTGACCATTAAGTTAAGTCAACGATTTGATACAGAGTATTTTGCTATATGTATCTATCTATTGTTTTTAATGTACCACTGCCGAATATTGAAGAGACAAATTATCTTTGCACGATTAATGATTTTCTGGCGCATGATAACATTTGCAACGTTTTTTTTAAATCTCTAATTAATTGGATTGGAATCCATAGGATGTAATCAGCGGAGCTACGTGACGCCGGGATGACCTGGGAAGATGCTAGGAGGTTGGTGAGTGACAGAGAAACCTAGAGGCACCGTGTGGCGGCCAAATGCACTGATTAGGGAGTGGATATAGAAAAAAAATATGTTATATATCTTATATATAAAACCGAAACAGCGTATGTATGTATGTGGGTCTGTAATTCCCTTTTGCATTATTGTTGCAAGTAGCCATAAAAACGAATATGAAAGAAAATATGTTTGAATTTTTATCGGCGAAGACATTTAGTCAAAATGTAATAAATTAGTCTTCTACAGAACTTTTCCCGGCTTTTATTATTAACAATAATGTTTATTATTTACGTGAAGGTATTATTTGACATTTCTTTGACAGCAAATTGGATTTTTTCCTTGAATTTGGACATTTTAATGGGCGAGAATGGGGCTGTCATCAAATTAAATAAAGTTTGTGATTTTATTTTAACTCTATTTTGGACGTTAGATTTTGTGATATAATTATGTCGAATGGTATAACATTAAATAATTAATGGTCGCTTAGTCCGAGCGACGCCGGGTAGCAATACTAGTAATAATATAATCACAGTTCTAAGAAAAATAATTAACAATAAATTTCAAATTATTCTGTCATGATGTATGAAAACTAAATTCGTTTGTTTTATTTGAAGTTTAAAATAAAAGAATATTCGAGCATATCCAAGCAGAGAAAAATTCCACGACCGCCAATCAGAAACGAATTAGATTTTATAACTAAGATTTAGTCACACAATTCTTACCTACTTGCAACATGTATATGTCATGTGTGTAAAGCCGAAGCGGGACTTAATAAATAATTTAAAATCTTTGCATACTTTGCTAAATTCAGCAAAGTAATGTTAAAATTTTAAGATATAAATAATAAGATTTTATCAGCTGACAGCTTTTTGAGTGGAGAACAATGAAGATTTTGAGTCCACATACACAATATTATTTTACTCTCGTTGCAGATTAATTTGTCGGAAATACTTCTGACTGTACTTTTTATATTTTCTCTGAAAGCTTTTACCATTGAGTGATTTACTTATATCATTATGTAAATACAATGTAAAATACCAAAGATTTTAAGCAATTTTGTTTAAACGAATACAAAATTAAAGTCTTACAATGAAATGAAAGTTTAGTTGTCAGACAGACAGAAAGACAGACAATGTAACTGAACACTTAAAGAGATTTTATAGTAATTCAAGAATGCTTTTTATGCTCCATTCTGTGAGAGAATTAAAGATATAAATGCGGATATCTAAATAAACGGTTTACGTAAACCATTCTGACGTTTCGAGTAAGAGTCAATCTCTTACACCACTTCCCAAACAAATACATTACTTTGGAAAGTTTTTGACAATCTAAGTATACAATTCCAGTTTATAAATATGATTAATTTAATATTATGAAGCTGACGGAATGCAGTTATTGCAAGGATAAATAAGCATAGTTGATCAAATATTAATTAATAATTTTGACTTGATGGAATTTCAATATCAAATTTGAATCGTTTGTATTTTGTCACTAACGACCGGGGCTTCACCGATCTACTTGAACTGATACGTAATAAAAAGTTTCTATCGATTATATACAAAAATAAATTTAGACCACTAAGAAATATTGCCATTAACGTAGTCAATATGAATTAGCGAAAATTTTATGTCAATGAGTTTCAATGAATTTTGTAGGTTTGTATGTAATTATCAGGATTTTTTAACGTAGTGTCGTAAATACTTATTACAAGATAGTAAAGTAGGAATATCTATAAATGAAATATCAAGGGTTTTATCCGACCTATTATTATTGAATTGGTGTATTTATAATTCATGACGATAATTGTTTGAATTATTGATTATTAACAATGGCGAGTTTGGAAGATTAAGTTGTTCGTTTCAAATAAGCATGTAATTTTTGTTTTAACGGTCAAATCTTGTGGATAGGTATAAATAAAGCAATTTTATTTTTTCCAATTTTGAAATTACTTCTACAGCTTCTCGCTTTGTGAAAAATTTCAACTGACACAACATAAATGTTAGGATCTTTTCACATGTATTGGCATTTACTAATCTATATTAAAATACTGTTCGAATAGTTTATAATATTATTCAAAAGTGGCAGAGAGTCTGTTGTTTTAAAAATTATACATATTAGCATGCCATATTATCCGAAATTAACAGTTTTAAGCGCTAATGCGTTGGTTTTGTTATAAATTATCGGCGTTACAAACCGCAACATGTGGAGTCATAATGCTTACGGAGTGCATTTGGCCATCAAATGCGAAATAATATGTTAACTACAAAAGCAATTATTAAAACGACCCGTAAACAAAGTATTAATCAGTTACTCCTGAGACACTCTAAGCGTATTCAGCCTCATTAGAGATGGCTGCAAGCAGAATGTTTCAGGTAATGAATACTTAAATTTTGTCGAAGCATTTGCGGATTTTGGTGTAAAGTTTAATTTGACTCTTTAATTCTCACGGGGCAACAGTTTTTTTAACACGTTTTAACACCATTTGTTTTTTTTATTATTCATTCATATGCCTTTAAAATATATTTAAAAAACATTTGATTTTCATCATTAAATGACATACAAAAGAAATAGCACTGATAAAGTCAATCATCAGCTGACATAAAAAATATAAGAAATATTACCCTTTTTTGCGAAAAAAATTGTTGGGTTTTTTCAAGGGCATTTCCATAATGGTCTAGTTTCAAAGGGTTAATATTTTATACTCTAATTCCTCGGTAAAAATACTTCATCTCAGACACATGAAACTTCTTTCAAATATGTAAGATCCATCCTTGTGGTAACATCGTATAATTTATTCCAAAAAGGTTTTAGACATTTAAAACTGAGTTAAAGTTTGAACGCTGTTTAGTTGCTGAGAAACGTAGCAGATAAGGACACTAACTAGTAGGAGATGTTTGAGAAGCTCAGAAGTTGGGTTCATAAAACTCCAGAACGTGTTGAAACAACCCCATAACATGGCTCTATTATGAAACTTAACTCACTAGAATGCCCGGTTTACCAAACAGAAGCAACTTTTCTTGATATATGTCAACTGTAAGTGAAACTGTAGCGTCTGGTGGTGAACGTGAAAGATTTTACGAGACAAAATTAGTATAAGGTAAATGTACCAGTAGCTGACCGTTTAAGAGAAAATTTCATCAAAAATAACGATTAAGGCTTAGCATTGTACCGAATGTTGGCAAAGCAAGTATACTCATATTGGATCATATGTCTTAATTAATATTATGTAACAAAAATTACGAAATGGCCTGTTTAAAAAAAGTTGTGTTAAATTATTTAAAGCCATGTTCCTGTTTCAGTAGTTGATCATCTCACATATTGAAAAATCCAGTAGTTGACCATGTACAATTAGGGGGCTTTATAGTGAACTTTCTGTCAGAGTTGCCTCAGGGCTTTCTGTCACACCACTCTTCGTTGAATCAAGTAGCAATGGGTGGTTCAGGAACAAGGTCCACACCGTTTCTAGATTGATCACTTAAGAAATTTGAAATAATACACTTTCCTCACTAGGTGTTGTTTTCAAATGGCCACCCTGACACTTCATTGGCTGTATGGTGATGTGTTAGTGGCTCATTTCTTCCACAGATGCCTTAACATGTCTGAACTTTACAATTTAGAGCAATCCGGCATCTGCATTTCTTATTTTGGGTCATTTTATTCTCAAAACGGTCAACTACTGGTACATGGTCAACTACTAGTACATTTACCTTAATATTGTTTATTAAGAAAAAATACAATACATATCATCTATACAATACATGTCAATTATAATAACAACAGCACACAACATACCATATCAATTCTTAAATCTTTTAATCTTTTCAATCTTTCAATATTTTCGCAGAATTTTTTCGATGGACTGAACTCTTTCCAGGACATTCCACGTCTCATTATAGATTACAGGCATTAAGATTTATTTATTGAATGCACTTATTTTAGCTTTTACATGGTTAATGATAATTCATATTTAATTGATTTTTAATTTAATAGCTTGCAACTAAGAGGTCTTTCTTGCTAAGAGGTCTTGAACATTTTAATTATAGTCTATTTTTCTTGTATTTTGCTTCAATTTATCTGCTTCGTTGGAATACTAATTGTTTAAATATCACTGTTTCGTTGTATTTCTTATCAGTTGACAATGCTCGTCATGAGCGAAAACGGTCTTGATCCAATAAAATTTATGAGGAATAAGTACTAAAAATGTGTTATTATTTTTATTATAATACCATTCCACCAAGTATCGAAAGTGAACACCTTAAAAGTGATCAATTAAAACAGTGTTTAGTTTCGTATAAATATCATTGTTTCGCTGTATTTTTTATCAGTTGAAAATGCTCGCCTGATCCAATAAATTGTATGTGGGATGAAAGTACTAAAAATGTGTTATTATTTTTATTAAAACTAGAGTTGTATTCTTATAACTAAGTTAGTCATAAGAATTCCTCTTTAAAGCTAGTTAAACAAACGTATGAGTGTCTTGAAAATATAAAGAAATAACGTTTGGTAACTTAACTTTGGTAAGTTTATATGTTACAGTGAAACTGTATTCTCAGTGAAAATGTATCAAGTATTAGATTTGTATGACAACATGATTTCACTGGTCACGATCATTGAAATTATTGGCCCAAGTCGATGATTTGCCGGCCTAAAATTTTGGCTTGCTTCAATGAAACAAAATCAGAAAGTAGATCCTTTTATAAAAAGAGAACCAAAGAAAACCACAAAATAGGGCGGTCAAATTTAATTTCAATGACAGCTTGGAGAAGAATATATTTTCACTGAGAATACAGTTTCACTGTAACATACATATATAATAACGATGGCATAGTTTTACATACTTTTTATTGTTTTCTTTTAAAATAGCCGTTTGAATTAAGTTATTGCACAGTTAGTATTAGGATCACAGCAAGTGCAAAGAGATAAGTGTAGCCAGTGCACGAATTCCTCTGCCACTTTTATAGTTCTCGAAGGATTCAAGTTCTAGCTATCTAGTGAGGGATAAAGTTTTCTATGAACGGATGATGAGCCCTGACTGGAAATCACCCCTTTGCGAATACTATCCAAGTGACTTTGTTCAAACAGCTTTGCGAGGTACGATTTTGGAGAATCGATATCAGGTGATAGCGTAGCACTTTTGGAAACGGGGCGAAGTGGCACTCGTAGAAGAAAATAGGTTAATTGAGTTCGATATTATGATTCAAATCCTTAAATGGTTCAATATTGAATTCTCTGCGACCTGGGGTGATCAAAATAAATTAATCCAACCGTCTTCTTGCTGCGAAAGCATTTTATATTTAAATATTATTTTCTCGGGTCTCTGGTAGTGTCCAGCTCGTTGGCTTTGGTTGCAAAACCCGCTTTCAATCGAATTATTTGTTTATATTTGAACAAACTGTTGTCTGTATTGGCTTAAATTTGATCGGACTTATCAAGAGCTATTAGTTAAACTATTCATCCATTAGAAGTCCATATGCTCTACATTGGGAACGGACATTGTAAAAAAAGAGTGTCTGTTTATACGATATATAACACAGCGCGCACTGACATTCTGTTAGCGTCAGTATTGATTGAATTTTATAAATCACACACACTCTCTCTTAATGTATGCGCATCTTTAACGCCAAGTGTAATTCTACTCTCATCGAAATAAAATGAGATTGAGCGACTGAGTAACACGCAGTTCTGGTTGAAAAAATGTAGAGATAAAGCAGGAGGCCATATGTCCCACATTGAGAGCGGACACAGATATACAAATGTGTGTTTTTGACACTATGAAAAAACATTTTCCTTAATAATAATAAAAAAGGAGAACTTGTGTAGTAACGAATGTACGAATACAGTGACACGTGAAAAAATATTTATTTGGGTTCATTACGTTACTGTTTTTTATTAGTAAGGCCATGGATGTGATTCTTAGCACCCATATTTGTATGTAGGTTATTAAAAACGAGACATTTTAAACAACTTTAGGTGAATACTAGAGACTCCAATTCGAGCATCAAGTACTCGATACTCGAGTATTTTGAAAAATACTCGAGTAATACTCGTTTTAGTTTATTCGTCGTAAGTATTTTCTACTGCGAGAATAAAAAAAAAAGCACCAAACCAATTTATAATTTGAGTCGTTTAATTCTCTATTATTGTTGAAATATATGTTGCATAAATGGAAATAAATGTATTAGTAATATTCAATAAGTTTCTTTAATTATTTGTCATTTATAAATGCAGTGGAACCCCGATCTTACGTTTTCCCGTGTGGTGCGTTCATTTTCAATAGTCCCGGCATTTAGTTCATATTTAAAACTTTCCCGCATTAATCGTTTGTTTTATATGGTCCCTTGAAAAACGTAGAATCGGAGTTTCACTGTATACACAAATTAGATTTTAAAATATGTATTTTGGTACATCTGAGACTACTCGAGTATACTCGAGTACTCGAATATTTTGAAATTTTACTACTCGATACTCGAGTAGTTAAGATGACGAGTAATTGTAGTCTCTAGTGACTACAAAACAGGCTGAAAAGACAAAAAATAAATGATTAGATACCTACTCTAGGAGGCCATATGCACAAATGCACAATACAAAATACTCATTTACAGCTGATTCTGAATGTAAGATGCTCTGGAAAAATCATATTGTGAGGTATCCATTCGATGCAAATCTTACCTTAGAATGATTTCCGTCAACGAAAAATTCCGCCTCTGTCCTGCCAGATCCT
The DNA here is from genome assembly GCA_028554975.1 of Himalopsyche kuldschensis. Taxonomy (NCBI): domain Eukaryota; kingdom Metazoa; phylum Arthropoda; class Insecta; order Trichoptera; family Rhyacophilidae; genus Himalopsyche; species Himalopsyche kuldschensis. Next base: position 16,695,554 of record JAHFWI010000010.1, on the reverse strand, counting down.
TGGGGCACGTTGGGCGCCACGAACGCGTCGAGCACTCCGCGCGTGCCCTGCTCGCCCGGCGCGCTCGCCTCGCCCATCAGTATCCCGCCGTCGTTGCTGTTCATGGAAGGCGTGCGGCCCTCTGCGAGCATCTTGACCGAACTGGCGACCCGCTCGCCGAGCCGGAACAAAACGAACTGTTTGTCGTGGGATCGACCTGGAATTTAAAAAAAATCATTTATTTAATTTCAATTCAACTTTAACGATATAAAAGAAACTGATTTTTATCAGCACATAAAATTGTGAGTTTATGATTAATTGAGATTAAAGTGATTAAAAAAAAATAAACAACTTATAAATCATCGTTTACGCATCAGTCTTTCATTCGATATTTTCACATTTATTTTCTCTCAAGAATACAATGACTACTTTAAAAAATGTTACTAAAACTGAAAAGTTCTTGAAATAAGGGTTACTGCTATAGTTATTGGACACTTCAACTTTTACCATCCAAAATAAAGAAAACTTGTGAAATCAAAAAAATATACATATATATAAAACTGCTTAGAGTTCTCGTTGGTGTCCAATAACTATAGCAGTCACCCTTATTTCAAGAAATTTTCAGTAAGTGTCCAATAAGTATAGCAGTCACTCTAAATTGAAACCAATCTATAAGTGAAGATGCGCATAGCTCATTTTATCTTCACGAGGTCATACTTGGATTGAGCTGCTCGTTTTAAATTACAAATAACGGTAATCAAATAGATTGTCAACTTCATTATACGACTATACGCTCCACACTGAGAGCGAATACGACGAAAAAAAGATACACACTTGCAAACGTGGTGTTTTTATAGTCGGTATGGGTTGCATTGAATATTTTTTGTGACAGAAAGGATTGATAGTAAAGTTTATTTAATTAATGGATTATTATGACTACGTCAAATTGTGATATTGCCTGAATGACATGGCTTCAGCAGCCTATTTAAGATTTCACGGCATAGGATGTAAGAATCAAAAATCAAGGTAAATTTCATGTTTGTTTTAAAAAAGCTCTCCCATATTATTATTCGAAGGGAACGTGTCCTACATCCTGAAGCTCGGCATACGATATTAATATTTCCGATATGCCTGAACAGATGTTACCCAAAATGAAAAAGTTTTCCATTTCAAAGTTTGACCTTGAAAATTTACATCGTACCTCTGAAAAAGTGAATTTATGGTAATGTTCGAATATTTTTCGAACACGCTGTAGATTATCGAAGATTTTTCAATTATGGAACACGAGCGGCATTTAAAAATATTTTTATGATAATGTGTATTTAATTATATAAACATATTAGTTCTAAATAATATATTTCAAATTCTAGCATAAAATACTCATTATGTTTTATAGAACGGTTTGGGGCAGACCTAATGACTTCGATTTTATTTTATAATCCTTTATTATTTATGGCTGTTTGAAATTTGTAAGATGTTCCGAATCGATACGAGAAAAAAAATTGTTTCGCGCTTTTATACCAAATTTTGAATACTTATTTAACAAATAGCTTTGAAGTGACAAGAACGGCGGTTTCTTGTTTTAATATAGTGAATTCAGAGTCTCTTTTATTTAATTATTTTTTTTGAATATTGATTATAAAAAAACGTTTTCAGTATATGTCGCTTATGGTTGTTAATATTACCCGAAATTTTGAAACCATTGCTTTTTCAGAGCTTTTAATAAAACGATAACAAAAATATGAGTAATATAGATAATACACAATTTTGGCAATACTCTCACGCATATTTTATGCATAAAGCTATATAAATCATTTACTACGCGTCCGTTTCGTCAGCTTTTGGCATCTTCAAGTGCAAGAATGAACTTGAAATTCTATCAAACACTTGAACTGACCTCATTCGAGCACATAAAATCCACGAAGATGCCGAAAGGTGAAACCTGGATCGTTAGCGACGAAACTCATAGATAACAAAAAAAGTCAAACGATTCGAATCGAACTTGTGAAACGAAAATCACTTGAACTAACCTCATTCGTGCACTTCAAATGCCTGAAGATGCCGAAAGTAGATAACCTTGTTGCTAACGATAAAACTCGTGAAAAAGTAATAAAAACAAATGATTCAAATATAATATGGAAATTCAATCTACCACTTGATCTGACCTCATTTGTGCATTTTAAATATATGAAGATACTGAAATGTGAAACCTGTACCGTTAGCGATAAAACTCATGGAGAGGCCAAAAACAAACGATTCAAGTTTGATGAAATTACATCACTTGTGCACATGAAATGATTGAAAGGCGATACCCGTGTCGTTAATGGCCAATAAAACTCACGGAAAAGTACAAGACTCGTAAAAATGAATGTAAAAATCAATGTTTGATTGTCTGTTTGTTTGTTTGTTTGCTCGTATTTTATGCGTTGCCATACCGTTGATCCGATTGACTGAACTTATAGTAGGTCTTTTATATAAACATCAATGTTTTTTTCATATTTTATGCGCTGCCATACCGTTCGTTTTAACAACTAATTGTTGCACTTACGCAAAGGTAATAGGTAAAGTACAATTAACTTTCAGTAGGTGGCGCGTGTGTTGACCCATAGACAATCGGCAAAAGAAAAACAGAAAACGGCAAATGTCATCGATACCGATCAATGTTAGTGAAATTAAATCGAAATTAATTATCTAAAATATTATGCATTCGAAAGCACTTCAATAAACACAAACATTTTCTTCCTTTGAGTGGCATTGCAACGCTTGGCTAATAGTTAATAAAAAATGATTTGAAAGGTTGTATGAGAATTGAATACACCTGGTGGCAGATTGTGTTTCGCCCAGAGTGGAATACTAAAGCTTATGTAACGTCTGTCTGCGCTGATCCGCGTCACGATGGGATTATTCTGGCAGTCAGGTTCCATCTCTTGACATACGACCTGGTCGCCAGGGACCGGCGCTGACAACTTTGACACTTAAGCACTAATAATAATAATATAATTGCCATTTTGTTTGCTACGTTTGTATTATTATATGTACCTGAGAAAGCTCGCCGTACGTGATTTTTGCCCTCGGAATTAACTTTGACGTGGAATTAAAAGCTTTTGAGTTGTGAAAATATTTAGTAAACATCCATTTGTTTTGATTCTACGCTGTTATTTCTTCACATCGTCGGGTTTTGGGTGCAAAATACGTACAACTATCTCTTTTTCTGCACGGACGTGATTGGTATAACACGGCTTCATTGTTGCACGGTCAGACATAATGGTACAAATCTTTCATTGATGTATGCTTCCAGTATCAGTAGTATAATAAAGAAAATTGAGTTAATACGGTAAGAAAAATAACAATGTATTTTAGTTCTACATAAATTTTATATATTTGTTGATAATTACGCCTTCGTCAGAACTAACTGTTCTGACGAAGGCGTAAGCCGAAATAGCTATCAACAAATATATAAAATTTATGTAGAACTAAAAAACAATGTTATTTTTCTTACCGTATTATAATGGAGTTCTACCAAGTAAATGCCTACTCAATCAATAAAGAAAATTGAGTGTTTATCCAGGCATATGAAAAACATGATACAAATTAATATGAAATACGACAGAAAAGATTCTACCTATAACATTACAATGGCTTAACTTTTGCCTGGCTGAGGGTGAAACAGTCGACCACCACTACTACTTTATCTTAAATATCTATCTTAATATTAGAAATACAATGTGCAAACTTTTGGTATTCTAAATCATTGTTTTTACATCTTTTGCAGTAAAAAAATATGATTTTGATTGACTAGTTTCGTCGCAATTAAATAAAAAAGAAAATAAGTCGGATTATAATTGGCCGAAACCCATTTATATTGTCATTAACAATTGCCAGGATTAAAACTTCACTACCCATACCCATACGTGGTAAGATAACGATCTTATCTCAAACGCGCCTCTTATACCAATAAGGCCATACCACTGGGGTCCTTTTTAGACCCCCCTTCGGCCTACGAGTTACTTTTCAAAGACAGTATTTCGAAGGTTAAGAATAATATTAACGAGTGCATAAAAAACAATTTATCATCCTCTATCTGCAAGAGCGGAGTTGGGAAAGACTAAAATAAGTAAACTCGTATATGGACTTAATTCTTTAGTAATAAACGTAACTATATATATACGCTTATACCACAACCAGTGCAGATGGTAAATGCATTCGGCAAAGGTCGTGATATTTCGGTAATCGTTTCAAGGGATATATTAAAGGGAGATCTCTGCACCGATCTAACAAAACTTCTCCGTAAAAAAAATCATACTGGCAAATATCAATCATATAAAATACTGGCATGACGTCATACATTTTTTTTTCTGCTTTCTTTTTCAAAAAAGAAACATAACAGAAAATTCATATTTCATGCTATTTGGCGTAGTCCGCTAAGCATCATTCCTTCAATATTTGTATTGGAGCACGCATATATGTAATTTTAAATGAGTAAATTAGAATTGTGATTATAAATGGAAGATCAGTGCACCATAGTACCATTTCAAGAACAACCCCTGGTTTTAGTTCAAGTAAGCTTTAATTTGAAGTTATGATTGCTTCATTTCCGTATAGTGCCAACAACGATATTACAAAAAATAGGTTTTACATTTTAATTAATAGTACAAAAGAAAAAAATATTTCTAGAAAAATCTAATTGTCTTAATACACCTGACAAAAAAATGACAATTGAAAAGTGCTTACGTGCTAAGTTAAAAAAAAAACAAACGAACATTAATGTGAACGTGTAACTTCGCTTCACTTGTTTTCGCTGAACCAGACTTCGGATTATGGCAAATCCCTAGCTCGTGGATGTCACGTCTGCCCGATAATGCTTCCAGACACAACCTGAGAGCATTTGATCCTCGTTTAAGAGAAGACGCATAATCCAAGAGAGTGGTTTTAAACGAATTAGTAAAGAAGTTATTGTAAAAAATCCTGCACTATTTATAAGATACAAAAAATAAAGTCACGACGCCATAAAACTAAAAACTGTTTAAATGCCGAAAGCGTTGATGTACGTGAAAAGTAATTACAACTCTGGCACGGGTGACAAGATTTAATCGAAGAAGGTGTGAACCATTGAATATATATTTTTTTATTTTCAGTTCAGTACCGTGTATGCATTTTTTAAATCGTGGTTAATGTCGTAAGCCGAAGCTTTTATTATCACAATCTCGTATACCACTAAGGATATTTAAGTGATTTTTTAAGTGGTTTACGGCTTTTTATTCGACTCATCGTGTTCATTGATCAACAGCTGATAAAACACGGCCCAAATACGGATATAAAATAAAATTAACTTATTTTGATTATGCAATTAAATTAATTAATACTTTATGTGATTATATATCATTAAATAATATAATAGCAATCCTGATTAAAATATTTTTTTATCGGTTCGTTACCTTACTTTGAAAAGGTTCTAATTATTTGTTTTGCCTAAAATGAGCTTTTGGTCGGAAAAGCTTGTATTTACCGCATTCTATCATATTTATTAATTTCAGAATTATCTATGGTTGAATAACTCAGTTAGCAGAATTCCAGAGTTGCACTGCATCTGCGCACTATTTTTACTAAGTTTTTGTTTGACAAAGTTCTAAGATTGTCATCATGATTTCCATTATAAGATCATTAAGATCATTATTTCTCAGCAAGATTTGTGAAAAAATATGCTTAAAATAAGTAAATTGAAACATTTTTACTTGCCCATGTACAAGTGAATTTAAATCAATCGAAACTTCAAACGCTCATATCTCAAAACAGTGTCAAGAGCAGTTAGAACAAGTTTTTCAAAGTAAGGTATCGAGTTGATAACGATCGCGATGACTGAAATCAGCCCTGATGTTAATAAAAAAAGTTGGAAAAATATAATGTACTTCCGCCAAACCTTGACACGTAAACACCTTAAAAGTGTTGGTGTAGTAATTATGAATATAAGAAAGTTTTACTGCTGTCAACTGATTTTAAATTTAGCGCCTAAAAAGTGGCTTCAATTTGAAAATGGAACAAAAGTGAAGCCCCAATTTTATATAATATATGAGAATATAATTAGTTGAGAACTTTTAAGTGTATGATTAATGGTTATCAAAAAACAAAGTGCGTATTGGTGTATTAAATTTAATCAACCTGTTTGATATTCAAATTAAAAATCGTACTATCGTTATACATTTTCGTGTTACAACTTTCCAAGATTCTGCTTCGTCAGCTAGATGAATTAATCATTTATGTCAGCGGTTCTCAAAATACATAGAAAAGTTAGTATAATTTCTGAGACAAATATTGAGAAAAACGATTACTTTTCTTGATTTTTTAAATGGTTAGAAATATGTACATATATCACTTTTAAGTGAAGGTAGAAAAACATCATTTATGACATAATATATTACGATAAGCGAAACCGGTCTAGACGGTATAATTCTTCAAATTTTTAATGATCTATTTTTTTACTGTGGTCCGCTCCCAACTTGGAACATATGAATTCCTCAAGGAGTTTATTTACTACCAAGTTATTTCTACGATAACTGCTTATAGCTCAGTTGCTCAGCCTCTCGTTTTCGAACAGATTAAGGATTAAAAGGATACGGAGACTTGGACAAGACTAATGGACGGGTGTTTAGCTTACCAATCACACTACGGGCCACATTTTGGAATCGGAAGAGTGGGAAGGGATTTTAAGAACAAAAATACCCATTGCCTTCGAACATAATCGAAAAAATCTTCTCGTACAGGGAATCGAGCCCGGGGGGTCCGTCACGGAAGCCAAAGTAGTTGATAACTACACGACAGACTGGACAAAGATAATTAACTAAAATTAAGCAATTTTTTAATAAAAGAACTGTTTATAAGTCACTCAACTTCTCTTTCAAAAAAATACGATGAAAATACACGGTTAATACTCACTGCTATATTTCATAAGATATTACTTTATTATTGAAACAGGTCAAAAAAATAAACAAATGAAAGTTTGGAGACTTGACCACGTAAAATAGTATCATTAATGTTTTAAAGCGTTTACTATCCAGCTACGGGAGAGAAATTTTTACTTGTAATAGAAAAAAATTGTAAATAATAAAAAAATGCTTGGGAAACACTTCTGTACGTTTATGGTATCATATTACGGTGTAGGTTTTAATTTATAGCAAAAACCTAATAGTTGAAATATTGCTCGGCTCACTGTTGTGAATATGATTTCGCATTTTGGAATGTTTGAAGAGTTAACTGTCTAGACTTAAAACATTTTCTTGATAACTTTCGACGAATAGTTTAATTAATGGCTCACCAAAAAACGTCTAATTAATTAGGGTGCTGAAAAATGTTAACAATGAATCATTAATTAAGAAGAGATACTCGTTTAGAGGGATTACGGTTAGTTTATAGTTTAAAACTAACGCATAAATATGAGCGTTTTGATAAAAGAAAATGAACGAATACCAACTAATAGTTTATAATACGTTAAGAAAAATAACAATGTATTTTAGTTCTACATAAATTAGTAGTTCTGACGGCGTAAGCCGAAATAGCTATTAACAAATATATAAAATAATTTATGTAGAACTAAAATACATTGTAATTTTTCTTAGCGTATTAGAAAATATAGTATTTCTTTAATTCGTTATATATTTTATAATTATAAATATGTAATTATGATAACAAATATGTATAGGTTGATATAGTGAAGGTTGAAAAGATTCAATCAATATAATGGCAAAAGAATGAAACATTCAATTTCTTTTTCTAAGGCTCTTTCGAAATGATTGCCTTTGATGTGAATTATAAAAAGATTTGTAAGATATTTGTAAGATATTTCTGACGAGAGCGTAAGCCGAAATAGCTATCAACAAATTGTATATAAAATAATTTATGTAGAATTAAAATACATTGTTATTTTTCTTACTGTATTATAATGGAGTTCTACCAAGTAAATGCCTACTCAATCAATAATAGTTTATATTGATAAACCTATTCAATTTCTGTAAGTATTTTCCGTGTCAATTTAAAATATGAGCATGTTTATTAATTTCCAACATCTATAAATATTTACTGTCAATGTATCAAAAAGATGCTGTAATGCAGTGGTGCAAAACCCTTTTTAGGAAAAGGGCCAGATAATCAATTCTCAGATAGTTCGAAGGCCGCATGAGTAAAACTGATTAAATTACCGATATTTTTAGTGTAATTGAAAATTGTATTATTTTATATTGTTCTTCCATCGTCCGTAAAAAGTTCTGAAGAAAAAAGGTGATTGATATTTGTCATTGCGGGCTGAATGAAATGGCATTGAGGGCCGTAGGTTGTGCATCACTGCTGTAATGGAATGGTATAATTGATATTACATATTCGACTGTAAAAAAGTCCATTGAATACATTAGAGGATCAGTATAAAACTTGTACTTTTCATGTCTTAGTTTTTTGTACATCAAAAATTGAAAGCTATTATTCAAAAGCTTATTGAAAAGTTTTTGTATTATTTATCAAAACTTTTTCTAAGTTAGTTGATAAATTTCTTCTTTCAAAGTGTTTGAATTAGGAATTTGTAAACAACCGGTGACCTATATACCTTTTGTTAGAGATTAATTTATGAACAATGAAACTATTTACACTTTCCTGAAGTAGATTATTAGGAAGATAATGTCAACTCTGCCAATAAATTATAATTCAAAATAAGTATTTCACAATTTTTATCCTTGAAAAGAAATTGTAGTTGAAAATTAAAAGATTTTTCATATTCCATGTACTGTGTAACAAATAGCGACACGGGATAAGTAAGGTAAGTCTGAAGATGCTTATTATAGAGACAAAATACTATTTGCTAACCTACATGTGGAATAAGCAAAGTGATCTTTTAATCTCTGTATACATACAATTAATGCTTGTTTGTTTGTCCCGTATACGTTCGTATACCGTTCATCCGATTGCGATTAAACTTTGGTGAGTTGTTGTTCGTAAATCAATGCTTATCATATAACTGAATGTGGTTTGCTCAAGCATTTGAAAACCTTCTGATTTATTCGTATACGCACCCGAAATATGCACACGAAAGAAAAACACAAATTATTGTATATCCAAAAGCAATTCAATAAACACTTCCTTTCTTTGAGAGGTTTTGCAAACGCATGCTACGTACTCGTTAGTTTTATATAAATCTTCCAAAAAGTTACCGCCGTATCCATCGAAAGTAAAAAGACACTAGTGCTGGAAAAAATTCGGACGTGATATTTTCTCCTGGTGTATTGAAAATGTATCGACAAATAAAGCAGTGAAAAAAAATGATTTTGCTTAGCTATATTCAGGAAAAGTATATTTTATAAACTAAGCTAGTTTCATGGTTCAATATTTTCCCAGAGCGTATTATTTTTTATTGAATTCGAAAGCTAATTTATTTCATATCATAATACCTTGGGGTTGAAGAATTGTAAAGGAATTTTTCCTTCAGCAAAAGGATTATCTTTGGCGAAGAGTTGAGAATGTAAATATCTTAAAAGAGCCAATAGAAAAAGACTTCAAAAGTCAGACTATCTACCTTTATTCTTCACCGCTGTACAGAAAACGATTCTTTCCAAACAGTTTTCTTTACCGTGTAAGTAATTGAAGTAATTTATTCAGTAGATTTAGAGCAATTTTCGCTAACTTAAATGAATCTTAATTATAGCCATGTAATTATCTTTTTCTATTGTCTCACAAAACAAATGATTTAAATGCAGTATTTATATAACATTTAATCATTTATATGGACTGTGTCCATTAATTGTTAAACAGTCTGATTTTTATATCGATGAAAAATTAATTTAAAAGTTTCCATGTTGGGATTATTTAGCAACCATTGCAATTGAAGACAACGACGTTAACCACTCGGCTGCAGGTGCAGCTCGTTATTTATTATAAATATGTGTAAAAATACTATTTTTCATTTTAAGTTAAATCGGTTCCGCTAAATGCAATGGCACAATCAGAAATTAATATGCGTTATCAGTCCAAAGATATTCTTAATGAACAAACTAATATTAATAAATCACCACTTCTCAAGCCATAACGAATGCACTCAAATTATATCTAACGATGAAACATCTGTTGTCTATTATAGATCAGACAGAGACAAAGTTTTCATAGAAAATATTCTGAATTAAAGGAATGATATAATTCGATGGTTTAAAGAGTAATTTTGTTAACTTCACTTTTGGCTCAAAATGGCTTAACTTATTAATGCTATCTTGCTGTATCATGCATGTCCCGTAAAAAAATTATAGCCAAAACTTATATGAGTGCATCGGAAAAACGTTTTAAGAAAATTTGATATCTACATTGTCGTTCTAAAACCTACACTGCTAATTATCAAACTCCGCCATTTTGTATTGTTACCTGTCATTCATTCGTTGTTTTTCAGCGGTGGTACCTACAATTAATCCTATTTGTCCTATTTGAAATTTTCCCGATCGGCTTGAAAATACCAAAATAATCACTTTTTTACCCTCTCTTGCACAATTGACAAAAAAGGAGTTTTACCCTTTAAGTCATCATGTTATGAGATTGATTTTTTAACAAATGAATCTTTAAATAATGTTTGACCGTTCTTTCTTATACATTTACATTTGTATGGTATTTTAAATTATGAGACAGCAATATATAAAATAGTTATACTTATAAAAGTATATAAATATGTCGTATTCGATGGGTGTCGACACAAAATGACGGCATTTGATTTTCGCACATGTTTGATTTACACGACATTTTTTTTTGTATTGGATTATCTGACAATGTTGGAGAACGAATGCTCACGGCAGTTTACTGTCTAGAAGCCCATTCCAGTTGAGATATGTGGATTCCTTTGTTTATTTAAAATGCGAGGTGAGCTTTGATATTGCCATACTGTCTAGCAACTGTACTAGAATAACACGCTCCAGGAAAATAGCGGAATATATATCATAGTGAATCGTAAATAACGCAATTTAAATAAAAAAGGGAAGAGATAGAAACAAGTGTCGATGCATTTTATTGAATATATGAATAATAAGAAACGGACTGTAGGATGATATATAATTCATAGCATCTTTAAATATTCCAATACAATACAAGGTTGATCTCAAAAACATATATTTGTGATGAAGGGTCGTTTGAGTCAACATTGGAGGAAAAAGTAACAAAGTATAATTTTATTTTTAATCCTTTGACTTCTGTATTTTTCCATGAGTTTTATTGATTACGACCCTTTTCAAGGTCATTCGTTTACATGAAATGACTGAATATGCCGAAAGGCGAAACTCGGGTCGTTAGCGACAAAACTCATAAAACAGTAAAAAATTAAAATGTGATATTGAAATTGCATCAAGCACCTTCAGTCGAAATGCTTAATTATATAATTTTAAGCTAAAAAAAGAGTTGAAAAAATTCATATGTTATCTAAAAAATGTATATTTCTAAAGGTATTCGGCAAGTAAGAAAATTCATCAATATTTAACAGAATCAAATATATTTTGTGTTAAAAGGTGAAGAGTCTTTCATATATAAATCAATTGAGTGACAAATCATTGTTGATTTAAATATCACCCAGCCACTTCAGTGCCGTAAGGCCACTGGTGGCCGCCACGTGTGGACGTCACAAATATTGCAAAATATATAAAAAAATCTTCCTGTAAGAATTCTTATGATATTTTTCTTTTCATAGTTAGTGACGACTATAAACTGTCTCTAGAAAAAGATGGTTCTTCTGTCATCAGCCAATCTTGTTGAAAAAAGGACTTTTTATAGTCGAGTGGTAGATTTGATCAATTCGACCATTTTGCTCGGCACTGAAACGGTTAAAATACTACGCTATTCTTAACATCAGCACTTGCTGAGACATACTTAGTTGAATCGTAGTAGTTAATTAAACAAAGGTGAAAATGATACCATGATTACTATGTGTTTGGAGACATTTAAAATAGGATTAAATAACAATAATTTAAAGTGTTATACCGAGGTTATTCGAAGGCTTGTTACGATTTTTTTTTGGATGGCGTGGTACTGGGTAAATCTTCTGTAAATATGCTTTATAATAATTTCTTCTTAGTGACTTTATACTAAATAAGTACCGTCAAACGGGGTGAATACAGACAAAAACAAGGATTGAACTTTAGCACAACTTTACTAAGTATCCAATGTAACCATTATGGTTAAATAAGTTTATTCACAATGACTATAAAACTATCTCTCGAATGACAAAACCAAATAGACTAAATGATTGGCAAAAATTAAAACAAACGTGTCTAAGTTCGATGCCTGTGCATCCTTACTTTTTGACTCCTTATAAAATTCTCTTTTATTGCACGATAATTAAATTAAATCATGTTTTTTAGTTAATAAGTACCGTAAAACGGGATGAATAGAGTCATATCTACAATCTGTTGTCTCTATTCACCCTCTCTCGTCTCTAATCCAATGTGAATAGAGACATTGAACAAAATTGACTGTGTGTTAATATCGATATTTGAAAAATACTGTCATGAATGTGTACTAGGACAACGAAAAACGTTTCAAGTAGTGACTCTACTCGAGTATTGAGTAGTCAAATTTAAAATACTCGAGTATATTAGAGTAGTTTGACATGTACCAAAATATTATATATATTATTATTTCAAATTGTGTATTAACATAAATACATAGATGATAAATAAGCTTATTTAATTTCAATTTAAAAAATAATATAGAATTTAACGTCTCAAATTTTAAATTGATTCGAAGTTTTGTATATTTTTTTTTTTCAATATTTTACTTTATTTTATCTCGTCATCAAAAACTTGTACGCAGGACTCAAAGCAAAAGTTACAAAAAATATCGCATTGCATAATTAACGAGTACTACTCGAGTATTTTTCAAAATACTCGAGTAATTGAAAAATGGACGAGTATTGAGTTCTCGATACTCGAATTCGAGTCTCTAGTTACAAGCCATTCATATTTGAAATATGTGGCACAGGTATAGTCGTGAGGGGTAAAAAGTGTCTCTTTTCACTCCGTTTTACGGTACTTTTCAATAATCCGATTTCAATTTTATTACGCCTTGAACAAATGATGTGTATTTTACTTTGCGTCTTTCATTCACATGCATAAAATATAATAAACTCTTAATGCGGTATTATATTTTAACGAGGAACGTTATTCTGTATTAAGATTAAAATGTCGGTAGATTAATTTCAGCGGAGCTCCGGTGCCCGCACTTTGATTCGTGTTGTGTTAACGCAGACGAATTAATTAAAAGCAAATTTGTTTTAATTAATAATGCTCCAAGCCAATTAATTAGGCCTCTTCCCTTGGAAATGGCTCAATTTTGAACAGGCAATATTTGTGGGAATTAATTTTAAACAAACCGCGCCGCAGGCGATTTGCTAATGTAGGTTAGAAAAACACCCGCAGAATGAAAAATGTTTTTTATTACTGCACTTGTTTTATCATCTTCAGGCTCCGGGTATCACCTATGATACTCATGATTTGTTTTAATTAAATATCAGCCCGGCTGTTGAATTGACGCACCAAAACATTTTTTTTCATGCTGTATTATTAACAATATCGACACCTTACTTTGAAAAGGTTCTAACTCCTCTTGAAACTGTTTTGAGATATGATCGTTTGAAGTTTCCATTGATTTAAATTCACTTGTAACCATGAGCAAGTAAAAATGTTTAAATTTTTTCACAACTGAGAAATAAAGATCTAATGATTATTTATTTATTTATTTATTTATTTAAGAAAAAGCAAATCATGGCATTACAGCTGATGCCAATGCGCCATGTATTTGACAATATAAATACGTGTATGTATTTATATATATACATACATGTAAATACATAATATTAATCATTAATTAATTAAAAACATGATGAAAACAAAAAAATGATGGAAATAATGATGGCAATCTTAGAACTTTGTCAAATAAATTTAGTAAAAAAGTGTGCAGATTCAGTGCAACTCTAGAATTCTGCTTACTCAGTTATTCAACCATAGATAATTCTGAACCTCATATAAATGATAGAATGCGATGAATACAAGCTTTTCCGACCAACAGATCATTTTAGGCAAAATTTCAATTAGAACCTTTTCAAAGTAAGGTAACGATATGTTAAAGTGATTCTTATTGAAAAATAAATTAAATAATAATGTATGATGTAGAGAAAAATCTTGTTGTATTTGTATCGTAAGTGTCGAAGCATCTTAAATGCTAAAAAAACCAACTTTCTTCAACAGCAGTGACTTCTAGACCAGTGGTTCACACGGAAAATTGCACTGTGGTCGCATCGTCAACATAAATGGTCATAAGGAAATGTCTGGTGGCCGCACCAAATTTTTTTTTATTGAGTTTATTCTGTGCGATGTATATCAAATGGACCTAAACATGTTTTTCAATTTACTATTGATATTAATTGCGTCCCAAATATTTAATATGAGTCTTTGTTGACAAATTAACTTGTAAAACCACATTTTTTCCAATATCAATATTTTATAAGAAGCTGTCAGTGGCCGCAGCCAAGTTCCTCTGGAGGCCGCACATGAGAACCACTGTTCTAGACTGATTCTATTTTGCGGATATATTCAGTTGGTTATACCGTTTCCTTCATTATTTATGATACTTTTGGTTTTGTTACGTTCAATTCTACAACCGGGCCGATATTTTATAAAAACCCATTAGTATCCATAGGTGGCCCGAAGAGGTTATGTATCAATTTTACAAACAGTATTTTATAATGCTGTGTTGAAATTGTGGCTTTTATGTATCTTTCCATTCTTCAACGCAATACTACTATCTTTATTAAAAAGAAAAAATCACATTCATATGTATATATAAGCGATACAAACTATTTACTACGTGTCAGCTCAAGTTCATTGGAACACTTGACATGTATGATGATAACGAAAGGCGTAACTCGGGTCGTTAGCGACAAAGCCCATAGAAAAGTACAGAATTTAATCAATTCAAATTTGATATTGAAGCACCTTCAGTTGGAATTATCAATTATTGTCTCACAACACACCACTGTAGGGATAAACTTTAACGCTTAAAATGCATAATGATGCGGAAAGGCGAACCCCGGGACCTTGGCGACAAAACTCATAGAATGGTAAAAAAAATAATGAAGCACCTTCAGTCGAAATTATTAATGATTGTCATACACGTAATTGTAGGGTTAAGATAATGTTAGAAAAGATCTAAGCCCTCAACCACTGCACGGAAGCCAAGAACATTAACAACTGTGTTTGTTTTATTAGGGTTGCAGAAATCTAAGGAAGTATTGACAATCGTCGATACCACTAAAGAAACGTACTTTAGTATATTTCCGTGATATAGTAGTTCGATTGATGTATTAGGTTGGCAGAAAGTAAGTCTATTTTCAATATGTGGGTAAAATTTGAATGTGTAAAATGAATTGTAAGAAATGTCTCCAGTAAACATCTGGGCTCTGACAAATCAATTTCGATTTCGCAGCTGCTGACAAAAGCCTGGCGGAAATAATAATACTATATTAAATTATCTACATCCGAAGATGTCGAATGTGAAATTGAAGTTCTGGAAATGGGAATGTTTCAAACAATTTTTTTTTTCGTTAGTTTAGTGAATTTGGAGGAGAAAAAGTCAAAATAGATGTAAAATCGTCAGAATTTAAATACACCATCCATCGCGTTTATCGTCGTTATTTTTTTGTACATAGGAAGTAAATTGCTTGTCAAATATCGATGGCTTAAAGAGTAATTTTGCTAACTCCAATTTTCCTGAAAATGGCTTAATAATGCCATCTTGTTGTATCATGCAATGAGCATGTCCCGTAAAAAAATTATAGCCGAAACTTATTTGAGTGCATCGGAAAAACGTTTTAGGAAAATTTGATAACTCCATTGTCTTTCTAGAACCTACTCTGATAATTATCCAACTCCACCATTTCATATTGTCACCTGGCATTCATTCGTTGTTTCTCAGTGACAAATAAATCGTTTGAAAGTCCTATTTGAAATTTTCCTGATCGGTTTGAAAATACCAAAATAATCAGTTTTTTCCCTCTCCTGCACAATTGACAAAAACGGAGATTTACTCTTTAACCCATCGATATGTTTTTTATAGTTGAAGATATGAATGGATACAAGTGTCATGTATTAATTCTTTACGTGGATGGCTTAATATCTTCAAATAATACCCGTAGATGTTAATTGTCTGGAAGGAAGTAACTGATGGTGAAAATTGAATTTATTACTTAAAAGTACAGCAAAAGTAAATGTATTTAAATATCATCGCAATTTTGTTGACTTCACTAGATACATGATGGTCAAATGACACGTAGGAAAATGCTTCACATGAAATAGCGCTAGGTCATAATTTCAATATATAATTATACATGGGTTGCGGGGGAATTCAAAATACATAGAATATAGAGGAACGAAGCGTATTCCACGTTCTCCGTAAACATTATTTAACATTATTTTATTTCTTATTTGCCAAATCGTTCCGAATTTGCATTGCAAGATTTTTTTTTAAAGATTATTTCATTTCTTTCGATGGTTTCGGCGGTAACTTTGTGGAAGTTCATTTTAATATAAAATTTAAAATAACTTTGATTATTCCACGTATTGTGTAACTAACTGTGACACGTGTTTCGCCTCTTTCAGAGGCATCTTCAGACTTACTATCGCAAAGTTTGCTTTGAGTTTGATTACTCAAGCAAACGTTGCGATAGTAAGTCTGAAGATGCCTCTGAAAGAGGCGAAACACGTGTCACAGTTAGTTACACAATACGTGGAATAATCAAAGTTATTTTAAATTTTATATATATTAACCAAATCATTTCGAATTTGCATTTCAACCAATCAGTGGTATCCTCATTGGCAGTCTGCATCAACATAAGCAGTCATCCATCAAAAACTCAAAACATTCAGGAACTGGAGATGAGCGTGTTTTTTTTGGTAAAATTTTGAAAATCGAAGAGACTTAATATTTGTAATTTTGCACCCAAAAACAATTTTGTTTCACAATTGATCTGCATAAAAATGAAGCTAAAAAATAGATCGACAAACATTGCTATGAAATCTTAATTGAAACGTCAGGAATCTTCGCCACGTTCCTGAAGGCTGAACTATTTGTGGGTGCACACATAGTTTTATTTAGTGATAGTTTAAGCAAAGTGACATAAATGATCTTATTGTCATTCGCTCCACGTGTTACGGTACGTGCCACGTGTCACGTGGGACGAGCCCTTCCAGTGACGTAGATTGATTGTCAAAAGTAGCAAGGGTCCCTTGCCTCTGGATATTTATGGCGCCGCTGAGACTGTACAGATAAGCAATGGATGCACTCGACCAGCAGATGGATCAAGTGAAGATATCAGTTATCAGAAGATAAGAGATAGTACAGTCAACCTTGCTATAGCGGACACTTCTATAGAGCTTTTTGCTATAGCGTATGCGGCGGTTTTTCGTACAAAGCACGTTTCGCTTGCTTACAAATTAAACACTGCTTCATATCACAAAATACATAGAAAAAACCAAACCCCGTTTTGTATGGGTGCCTAAGTTTATATAGAGTTTATTTGTTATAGCGTGCTCCCTATCCTTCCGCTATAGCAGGGCTGACTGTATATTAATAAATCAATACAACCACAGGGCAATCTGAATATGTGAATGAATAATCTGAATCTGTTTATGAACCAAGCACAAGTGTGCTTGAGAATAGAAAATAGTAATATCCAATAATATTTTTATCCAACCAAGTTTCTTTCAGGAATGTCTTCTTCTTCGGAGCCAAGATTATAGTCCTACTATACGCAACTTGCATGCTTCCAGTGTTTACCAACGTGGTCGTACCCAAAGCCAAACATTGTCGCGTAGTTCATTTGAGTCATCAGTCACAAAGGTTGTTCAGCTGGTCAATGCAATGCTTATTGAGGTGGATAGTTTCAGTATTGAATTTTGTTTTTGCTCTTTGAATTTCTACATTGTTTCTTTTATGACATTCCCTTTTGTTATGTACTGTCTTTATTTTTTCTTAACAAACAATAAACTTTATACTAAGAGCCCATCGTGTTAGACAACCATATTGGTGGAGAATAGTGGAATAGTGGAGAATCTTGATTATTGAACGGAACAAATAATACTTGTTCGAAAACGTCGAAATATACATCATAAAACGAAAACACTGTCACAGCGGCCATGTTGGATTATACGCTAAATTAAGGACTGCTAGTATACCAAGTTTTGCTATTTTTTATGCTGTCTATTATCTTTGTCAAACGCATGGCGCATTGGCGTCACTTGTAATACCATGCACACCTAAACCTTTTTTTCGCAGTAGATGCGTTCCGAGGAAAATCGCAAAAAGCTATGACTTAATATGATAACATAGCACGTACAAGGACGTACGTGTCAAGGTCACATTGCAATAAACAAATGAAACACTGGATTTTGCACGTACAGTATCTGAACAACGCGCTGTTAATAACGTCATTACATATGTACGTCTATAGTGTCCCTAAAATATATTTAAAAAAATAAATAAAATCTTTAAAAAAACCGGCATGACTTTGAAATCGAACAAAAAAAGTCGCATAAAAGGAAGTTTGAGTGTATAACAATTATTCTTATACCGAGAGCTCGTCGTGTTTGACGAGCTTATTGACTGTAGTGAAGAACCGAGGTTATGTCACAGGTCATGTGATTTCACTTGAAGTCAGTGACTGGCTTGATGAAAGCTGTCCTTAAGAGTTATCGTGTTTATAAACTCAGCCGAGTGGAATAAATGCATCTATGTTGTCTGAATGCAGTGGAAAAATGCAAATCATTCGCCATTTTATGTATACGCCTTACACGCAGAGAGTAATGATCGAGTCTACGAGTAATGTTTTTCAGGAAGCAAAAGGGTTGACATAAATGAAATATGATTGATCTGCCTGCATGAGCCAACAATATAGGGTTACTGAATATTATAGACTGAATCATTGAAATTGAAATGAGATATCGTATGATAACTTAGATAAAACTCAGATAAGAATAAACAGTACTTCATACCAGGGCTGTGGAGTCGGGGTTTTTTGGTCAGAGTCGGAGTGATCGCTGCGCTTTGCCCGAGTCGTACTCGGAGTCGGAAAAAGCTTGAACATTTTATTTTTGCATACAATATTTCGAATTTGGCTATTGGCTGGATTAGTTGGTTGATATATAATTGAATACAAATAAATAGAAATGGTAGAAAAAAAGTGACGAAATTAAACTTTCTTTAGTCGGAGTCGGAGTCAAAGTCGTGTTTTTGGTCAATATTGTAGTCGGAGTCGGGGTCATAATTTTTTGTAAGGAGCCTACAGCCCTTCATACTCATACACAGTGTATGCCCAAATTATGTAGTTGTTGACATTTTTGCCATTAAAAAATAGCAACCTATTTTGTTGCAAAACAATTGAAGAACAGATAATGGCCATTATGGTATCCCACAATTATGACCACTAGTACATAATGTATTGATTGCATTGGCGGTTACTTGATAGGAAAAAATAGCAATTTATTTTAGTTCTACAAAAAATATATAACACAGTTCATTTGTATTTCGGTCAAACTAAATGTTTTGTGGGTGCCTCACAAATCATTCATTCTCATCATTCGCCTCATTGAAACATTTATGTAGAATGTAAAATTTAAAATTATTGTGTTTCGCCTAATTCAGAGGTATCTTGAGACTGTCGAAAAGGTTGCTTCAGTAATTACTTACACGAAACACGTGTCATGAATAGTAACACTAAACGTGGAATAATCTTAGTTGTTTTATAATTAAGGATTTTAACTGAGGGTACTTTTCCATGAGTTTAAGTTCATCCGTGCACTTGACATGCCTGAGGATGCCGAAAGGCAAAACCCGGGTTTTTAGCTACAAAGCTCATGGAAAAGTACAAAATTCAAACAATTCAAATTGAATTTGTTTTAATTTTACCGCTAAATCCATCGAAAATATTTAAGGATATTTTTTAATATAATAAAAACAACAAACTTGATTACACTATTTAAATGCATAGTATGGTATAGCCTATAACTAAAGTAAACCATACATGTAAATATAATTATTACTATTTTTTTTATAAAAAATACGAGCACATTCATATTTTTTTAGTTCAAAACTTATATTCAATAATAAAAAAAATAGAACCGAATTTATCGGATAAAAATACAATTAATTTTATATTTGTATTTTCATTGTATTGGGTTGCAAGATTATAGGAGAAAATAAAAGGCTTAGATTTTTTAGGCAAAAGTTTTCTATAACAAAAAATAAAAGTAGAATAAGCTTTTTTCGATTGTTTCAATTAAAATTACCAACCCCTATTGTACCTTTTTTTGCTTCACGGAGAAGCCTTATTATGTTTATTGTATTTTTTTTATTATTTATATATTCAGTGTAGATTTGATGTCCAATAATAATATTAGGGATGGTAAATTTTGGGGAAATATTTTGAAATACGAAGATATGATTCTTTTTGATTTAGATTCATAAAATCAATTAGACGTAATCCTAGATTGGGATTTAAAAACCAAATAATTATTATTGAAGTCATATAATCAACAATCCAACTGAGGGTTCTTGATGGATCTTCATATTTAGATTATAGATTTTTCAACCTTTGTGTGCTACTCAATTTTTTACCTTTATCATAAGCGAACGAGCTTAACCTGTTTTCTGCACAAAGTTTAATTTATTCTTAGCACTGCGTCCAAACTCTCGCGCACTCTGATGAAATATGTAAATTATAATTAAATAAAGAACCATTTTCTTTTATATAGAAAAATCAGTATACAACTAAAAATAAACCCTTATTAACATAATAAATACATTTTTTTTATTCATTGAATTTGCATTTACTTGGTAGAAAAATATTTTAAAGTTTTTGTTGATAGCTATTTCGGCATACGTACGGATAGTTCTGACGATGGTGTAAGACGATTTTAAATCCGTGTCCACTCCCAATGTGGAGGAAATGGGCTCTGAATTAAGGTATCTAAAAATTATGTCCTTCAACGAGAACCGATTGTTACTCAGTCACCCAATCTATCTCAACTTTGATCAGAATAGAGATGAAAGGTATACACTGTATAGTGGTGCTCGTACTCGGACTTGGGCCAGTAAGTTCCGTCACGATAGTCAACGTTATTGGCCACTGCACTACGGACCCGACAGTTGTCTAGGATAAGACAGGACAATCTTTTAGCTATTTCCCCCGCCACGCCCTGCTTAGAAGAGAATCTGTAACTCGATTAAAAAAATAGTGCTCGTACTTCGACTTGAACCTGTGAAGTCCGCAGTTTATATAAATATTATAAAGTCAAGAGCTATTTTTAAACATCCAAAAATAATAGAACGATAATCTCATTCTTTATAAAACATAGTTTTCATTTCAATATTTTCCTCCCCATGGAAAATATTTTCCACATTCAAAAAGATTGAAGAGATTTGCATTTAGTGGAGAAAATATATTTTCAAAAAACATACGCTCAAGATAAATCGCCCCTCAACGGAATAAAACACAAGACAATGTTATGAATTCGATTTGAGGGAAAATGTGATTAGTGGCGCCTTTCCCAAGAGTCCTTTCTTGTTTGGCATACACCGAACGAATTTCCTCGGAATTGGATTTATTATTAGATTTTTTAAACGTATGCCAGATCTGCTCTCTATTGAAGAATAAAGAATCATAATAAAGTATTTTGAACAATATGAGCTATATAAAATCCGGTTGTGAGCCAATCTTTCGATATACCGATGGAATCGAGACTAAGGCATAATATTTGATATTAAGAGCTATGAGAAAATTCGCCTCATTTCGAAAAAACAGAAGAGCGAAAAATATCAAAGCACCAATATCCATAAAAAAATAAAAATAATATAAAATTTTTAGTACTATTTACACATAAAATATTGGATCAGGACCGGTTTCGCTCATGGCAAGCAGTGATATTTATATAAAGTTTATCATACCTTGTAATTATTATAACTATTTTGTTGTATTTCTTATCAGTTAACAATGCTCGCCATCCGGTCCTGATCCAAAAATACATTTTTAAGGAAAAAGTACTCATTTTTTAAAATTATTTTTACTTTAATGCCATTCCACCAAGTATTGACAGTGAACACCATAAAATTGCACAATATCCATGGTTAAATATTTGTAGTAATTAAAAATAAAATTATGTGTTAGTGGTTAGTAATCAATTCATCAATGTTTGATGTGCTATTATGTATTGTTTAAGGTAAGTTCTATGGCAATGTATTATGTGTATTTTTTTTTAAATATAAAACGTATAAAAAACATAACTGGCTTAGTTTTTTCCACATTTATAAAAACTGGCTAATTTTTGCTTACAACATTATTGCGTACAAGGAGGTCTTTTTTCAAGCGAAAGTATTTAAGTCTATTAGAAAATATTGTTTATATAGTTGATAGCCATATCTTAATTAATTAAAGTAGTTGAATAATTACGTGGAACTTTACTTTATACTCTATTTAAATTGAGCTGTACCAAGTAAATCCCAAATGTACAAATAAAATTGGGGTCTATCTAACATGGTTAAAAAATATAAAATCTTTTCTTATTATAATAACTAGTATTGCTACCCGGCGTCGCTCGGACTAAGCGACCAATAATTATTTTAATGTTATATCATTCGACATAATTATATCACAAAATCTAACATCCAAAATAGAGTTAAAATAAAATCACAAACTTTATTTAATTTGATGACAGCACCCCATTCTCGCCCATTAAAATGTCCAAATTCAAGGAAAAAATCTAATTTGCTGTCAAAGATATGTCAAATAATTAATACCTTCACGTAAATAATAAACATTATTATATTGCAACTTGCAACAATAATGCAAAAGGGAATTACAGACCCACATACATACATACGCCGTTTCGGTTTTATATATAAGATGCCACGATGCAACGAATCTTTGTTGAACTCTCTAATATTTCAATCTCGTTACCATGTAAATATTTTTAATGCTACATGAAGTTAGATCAGCCTCTGATTGTTTGTATTTATTTATTTTTTCAATTAATTAGAATGAGACTGTAGGCAAACAGTCAAAGTGGTCTTCTTTGGTTGCTGTGTATTAGAACAGGCTCGATCATAAATTGATTTTACAGTCGATTTATACCCTATCCTATTTGTTTTTTTAAATATAAAATATTTGGCATTACAGCTTACGCCAATGCGCCAAATATTCTTAATTGTGAAAGTCATACGAGATTAACTCGATGATAAATAATAAATCAGTTGTGCACAAAATCAACGATTAATAACATACACCCAGCCCAAGATCTCTTTTTTTCAATTGAAAAAAATCCAACCTTGCCGAGAATTGAACTCGGGTTCCCTGATCGCTAGGAAAAAGCTCTTGCCACTAGACCACAGGGACCGACTAAAGATTAAGATAAAAAGATTGAGCGAATAAATAAGATACGTAGAACGACTTCGGTTGAAATGATCTATCAGGACGTCATATGCTGTACAACAAATGCGAAAATGGTTGGAAAATGGAATGTTATAAAGTCGAATAAAGAGTCAATCATTTTTTGTTGAGTCTCCATTGCAAAACGTTCATTGTAAGATAATATAATAACACGGAAAGAAAAATAACAATGTATTTTAGTTCTACATAAATTATTTTATATATTTGTTGATAATAATTTATGTAGAACTAAAATACATTGTTATTTTACTTTCCGTATTATAATGGAGTTCTACCAAGTAAATGCCTACTCAATCAATAATATAATAATCTTCAAATGGGCTGAAAACTATCATCCTAAATGAGTAACGACAAAGTTTATTTATTTCATCAATTGATATATTATATTATTAAGATGCTGTCGTTTGTGGCTAGAACGGTTTCGTATCGGAAAAATGAATATTTTTGCCGAAAATTTAAGTAAAATGAAGAAAAATAATGACGTAGCATTCATAGGGGAAAATATTATATTTTGGAAAAGCTTCCTCTCAGGGTATTTACCTTTTTTATTTTATCTTTTACGGATGAGTGAGGGATATCTTATATTGTGAAATGAAATAACAAAACTAAAACTCGGAAATGAAAGAACTTTATAAATTTTCCAAATATTTTTAATGTAACTTATTTTTGAAATTTGTTGATGTTAAAGCCTCCGTTAAATATAATAAACTAAATGAGTTTTCTTTTTATAAAGGTTACTATCTAAGTTTTCCTACTACCTTTTTAATTTTAATTATAGTCTATTTTGCTTCAATTTATTTGCTTAGTTATAATACATTGTAATTCTTGCTTAACTTTGCTATAAATACCACTGTTTCGATGTATTTATTATCAGTTAATAATGCTCGCCATGAGCGAAACCGGTCCTGATACAATCAATTTTATGTGGAATAAGTACTAAAAATATGTTATTATTTTTATTATAATGCCACCTTAAAAGTGACTTCATATTTTGTTTGATTGCTTAGCGAAACCAGCAATGATTAAATTAATACCATTTTTATTTATGAATGTTTTCCGCGAATAATTGACAGTCAACACCATTAGTGAGGTACAGCTTGGACCATCCCTCGAAAAGATACATCAGTGATTGATGAATCGTAGGGAATAACTCTGTATTTATAAGTGACGTGATTGCGATGGAAAGGTTAAGTCAAGGCTTGGCGATTTATTTAACGTTCCTAAATACCAACCCCGTACGAAATCAATGTGGTCGATTGAGACAAACAGCCCTGGGTCATAAATCAATTCGTTGAATATAATATTAGAAATGATAATATTTCTGCTGCGGCTTTGTACATCAATCTAGGACGATTGTCGGAGGGAAGAAGGCAAAAATAATTTTAGTGGATTGATAAATAATGATCAATGGTTAAATTATTGTTTGATCAAGGGTCGGGTATTTTTTTTTGGGATATCGATCGAAGAAATTAGTAAACTATTCTACATTAATTAATTTCTAAAATATTTTATTTTGAATCATACCCGCTACGAATTTGTAGCACAATGACTCTTATTATAGATAAATATTAGCAGAATCTTTCTACGAAAACAGCTTGTTGCTCAAGTGCTCAACCCCCTTTTTCCGAGTGTAGGTTTGGAAAAGATAGTACTACGACATGTATAGTTGCTACTAAATGATATCGCTACGTTTTTTTTTTTTTGATCGGACCAGTGTGGAAAGGCATTTTAGACAACACAGACATCCATATCTTCGGATGATTTGATTGAAACTGCTAAATTAGAACTTGAGCCCGTGGGCTTCTACACCTGAAACTAGCTATGTAGAAGTATCACATACAAAAAAAAAAAAAAACCTTTTAAAATAACAATGTTTATTTCACGTATTGTCTCTAAGATTGATAATTACGAGTGTTCCGAACACGATACAATTAGTAAAACTAAGTTCCACAAAGTTATCGCCAACTCCATCAAAATTTTACAGACAAAACAACTGTTATTAAAATAACATAATATGTTTCTTAAATCTTTATTTACTCTGAAATTAAAAAAAGACAACACGAACTAAATGAGATATTTGTCTGATATTTGTGTGAAAGTTAGCTTAGGTTAGGGGCTGCAATTATTAGTTAGAATTAATTCTTCAGTGGCTCATAAGAAATTTTGTTTATTGTGTTCCTCTATAGAAACATTTTTATCACAAGTAAATTTGACGGTATAATCAAGAATATTTGATGTCTTATTACAAATTTTATTATCAAGGTATCATAGTAAGGATGACTGAAAACGTCGATAACAGTATAACATAATTGTTTTTGTACATCATGACTCAGGTTGCGTAAGTCTATCTTGGAGTTTTAATTCTCTGCATCGGTGATCTAGATAATTTAACTAAGTTCTAAATGAATAAATAAAAAAAAAATACAATATATATATTCGTATTATATATATTTTAATGCCGCGAAGAGTAAATGAGATCAAAAAGCCCTAGCCTGGCTGTCATCGGAGACTTTGTTGGGCGGGAGTCTTGAAAACCTGCGAAGAATTTTGATAAATATATCCCCTCCACGCCGGCGGTTGGCATAATGAAAAGACAAGAATTTATGGACGATTGTGTTATATTAAAATGGAGATGATAAATTGTGAGGGGGTGAGATTGGGGGTGGCTTTTGCGCTCGAGAATATCTTTAAGATTTTCACACATTCGAGGTCATTATGTGTGTGCCCCGTGATATATTTCCCTCTGTGAAGATAAAGCGATAAAAAAATATACACGTGGCAAATTTGTCTCGGCGCGAAATTAATCTTGGTTATAAAGTATGCAAATATGTTTGTACACGTTGTACGAAATATAAAATATACGGCATCCATATAAAAAGGCGATATTTCTCGAATGCTAAGCTGCTAAAATATTTGTATATGTGACGACTGAGATTACAGCTTCAGTTATTTGTGATAGTGGATTCTATCAATGAGAATAATAGATAATTATACTTGTCCTTAAAATAATCGGTGGAAAATTAACGTGACCATTCCCGCCCCCCAAACGGGACATCTAAAAAAGGTTCTTATCCGTTTTAGGTGCCTCACACTTTCATAAAATGTATTTTTGATGTAATTTTAAGTTACGTATTTAATTTATTTATTTGACACTAAAATTTTCAGCACATTGGAACATGTATTATCATTTAACTAAAATTTTATTTTGAAAACTACACTTTGGTAATAGAGATTCATTGAAACGACCTTTTATTTAAAAAATGATTTTAATTTGTAATTAATTGACTTATGTAGCTTTATTTGTTTATGTAAGTTATATATTTCATTTAATTTTTCCGTCAAAAATTGGCAATATAAAAAGCGACTGGCTTACACCAAGTCATTTTTTAGCCATACACATTTAGCCTAGAGCTCTTTCTGTTGAAAAAGCTTCAGCTACTGACTATCAACCAATACTTGTTAAGTATATTTTGTAAAGTTAATACCTAGAAGTCAAAATGCTCTTTATTTGGGGTAGCATACAAAATGATTATAATGATATAAAAGCTGCTTGGAAAATTTTCATTTGGTGGTTGAGATAGTCTTCAATAAACAATTTGAAATGTAACGTTGCCCAAATTAATCGATAAATTATAATTACTAAATAATATCTCGTTAATAAATGTTTGAAATTCTTCCTGCTTCAATCCACGGCACTTGCCATTCTTAGCCAATCTTCCCGACTGCAATCTTTCTTCATGTAAGAGATTGAAACGGGGAATTCCTATCGCATTCCTCGCTCAAGGAAAATTGTTAAGGGTGGCTATGAGAACCTCCCGCAAAAGCCTTATAGCAGGGGTATTCAAGCACCATTGTTATCTCCCATAACGTGTTTTCATTTGTATTATATACATATGTTACAGTGAAACTGTATTCTCAGTGAAAATGTATCAAGTAATGATTTGTATGACAACATGATTTCACTGGCCATGATCATTGAAATTATTGGCCCAAATCGATGATTTGCCGCCCTAAAATTTTGGTTTGCTTCAATGAAACAAAATCAGCAAGTAGTCCCTTTCATAAAAAGATAACCAAAGAAAAACACACACAAATCATTGGGCTGAAGATAGGGCGGTCAAATTTAATTTCAATGACAGCTTAGAGAAGAATATATTTTCACTGAGAATACAGTTTCACTGTAACATACATATATACAAACATCAATTTGACACAGATTCTGTTCCTTTATTTTTAGGTAGTGTGCTTATCTCAGTTGTCTTTATTTTATGCATATCTTCAACCTAGAGTGCACAGCTTGTCACTTTATAGTGGAAAAATAAACAAGAGTTCAAATCACCATGAATTCAAAGAGTTGTTTAACGAATCCAATTCATTGTTTTCTTATTTGAGAGTAAACATTGGAACTAAGCGTCAAATGTTACTGACATCGAATACAATACTCACGAGCTCAAGTTCCAGTATGGAGACTTCATGAATTGACTTTCCATTCGATTCATTGGGCTGTTTTCGAAGGCGTGGAAGTGTGGATTTAACTCCCACTTATCTTATTCACAACTGATTACTTACTGTTCCTGCATTCACCCTACCACTCTGTTCTTAATTAATCATTTCAACAAAAAGGTTGATAAACTGAGAAAAGTGGGTCTGAGTCTTGGCAATGTGTAATTTTTATATTTAAAAATATTTGGCGCATTGGCATTAGCTGTAATGCCAAATATATTTTGATAAATTGTATAATATTATTAAAAAATGTATGTAGTTTTTCATGAGCTACCTAAGTTTATGAATGCCTTTAAATATTATATGATGAATTTAAAGGATCATCAGTTGAGAACATCTGCCTTATTGCCTTCATATTGGACGTCGCTTCATATTTCCTGGCATGCCTTTATTTTCGCAAAACTATGGTTGAAGATATTTCAAGTTGGTTTTGGAAATATATTAAGTTATTTGAATAAAATACTTTAAAAGAATTCTTTTGCTTTACAATGTTGAATGATATTATATTCGTATAAATCAGCCTTTAGCAGTCTTCATGAACTTTGTTGTGGGATATTTTAGATTTAAAGTGATACAAAGTGTTGAGATCAAATTTTATATTGAATATCTTTTTAATTTTCAACGCACGAAAGAAAATGGGTGGGTTTATCATATTCGATAATGACGATCGGAAAAACACCGACATTTTCTTTCGCAAACAAATTACTGCAGATAAAACCAAAACGAAAATAAATACAAACAAATAAACAGGATTCTAACAAAATAAACTAAAGGTAAAAGATAAAAGGTTTAATAGTTTTATGATAGGCTGTTGACAGAACACGATGTTATTAAAAGATAGTAAACATTGTTTGTTTTGAAAATAGCGTGGTTTGGCAGTAAGCGTCGATACTATTGGGGGTGAACTATACAAAATTCAGGTATTTGTTGTTATTCTAGAGGTGATTTATTCGATCAAAACGACCAACACATAGTATTAAAAATTATAAGAGGGCAGGTATATATGTTCAATATATATAACAAAATAATTAAAGCTGTTATTACTGTCGATATATTCCATCAGTGAAAATGTTAAATTTAAAAAACCTCTCTCTTTGAAAAGACTAAGAAATAAAAGATATCGAAGAGAATACTGGTGAATGGCTCTCTCTCTAGTTACCATGATCGCTTAGTGATTACGTAAGCAAATATGAAAAAATGTAACACAGTAGGAGATACAATTTTTAATCGATTGAAAAAAACTACACATAAAAGCATCCATTTGAATATAAGATCCTTTAACTGCTAAACCGAGAAATATAATATGACTTATGTTTAGTCAGACAACATTGAATATCGCCATTGAGTGTCAATTCATTCGATGAAAAATAATTATTGCAAGATAAACTGAAGACATTAATGAATATAACATTTATATATGTATATTATTCTCTAGTTTTGATTTTCATTGAATTTTTTGAAATTTAGAATATATTGTTAGATAATATTATAGTCTATTCCAGTGGTCTCCAAGCTCAATGAGGATGCGAGCTACTTTTGTATATTGTTTTATCGTCGTCTTTTATTGTACCATACGTATTATTATAGTAAATAAAATCGGACCTCCAATAAAGCGTACAATGAGTACATTAATTACGTATTTATAAACAAAACTAGCGAGTACCCGGCATGCGATGCAGTGCAACTAATAAAAGAACGTGTTTTTGTTTTTATTCTGTTTACTTTAGTGCTTTTGGATACAAAATATTTTTTTTTCTGTCTGGTGCGTATACGAATAAATCAGAAGGTTTTCCAACGCGTGAGTAGGCCACATGCAGCTATCCATGTAAAAAGCATAGATTTTACTAACCTCTCCTTCGCGAGCTACCGAAAATGCCACCGCGAGCTACCGGTAGCTCGCAAGCGACCGTTTGGCGATCACTGGTCTATTCGATCATGGTCGCATCCTTAAATAATTACTTTAAAATTTGATCTCGAATTCTGTTTCAACGTATGAGTAGACACTATTCACCAAATCGATCACCCTTGTTATATCCGTTTAATAAATATCATTAATAATAAATTCAAACAATAGAAATAAATCATTTTTTTAATGATACGTCGGATGCTATCTATTATATAAGAATGTAATGTTACCATATTTGAAAAGGCATAAACATAGTAAGTTATACAATTTCAGCGATTAATTTGGGATGGTAATGAAAGGCAAGATCTTCTATACAATCCGCACTGATATGGCTCGCATTGAATCATTTTTAAAGAAGTATTGTTGGATAAATAACACAATGGCGATTTGAGTTTCGGACTTTTACTCGCTGATTACTTGTAAACAAGGAGATAAAAATAATAAAATACATCTCTCGGCCTTTGAATTCTTTTATTGTTGAAGATAAGAAGAGATTTCTGTTTTTCAATCTAGCCATACCGAATAAATGATACGCCATTTTAAATTAATGGCCTGGCAATTCGGATTGTGTATCAACTAACGGAGCATTTTTATTGTTGGTTTATTTTTCCTAGTGAACAGCCTTAATTTGAAGATATTGAATTACATAGGAAAGCGAATAATTTATTCAAGTGACTCAGAAGAAAATCTTTCTCTTGGTACATCTCGAGTCATTTCTTTTTTTAGAATATACGCAAAGCAATATTCAGTAACTCATACATAACAATCATTCATTTTGACAAATTTTAACAAAAATAGCGAATGAATTTCATCGCTCTAGAATTTAATAACGGTGAACAATTGGGTAGAGACTGATTTGGATGCTAGTATGGACTGTTTTATAGATCACAGATTTGAGTTCAGAGGCATGAATGTCTGTGATGTTTAAACTCCTTTCAGCCCACCCGATCCTTTAAGCAAAACGCACGAATTCTAAGCACTAGTTCTGTCCCAGCCCCATCTGTCTAATCTTTCTTTCTGCAAAAAAGAGAATCGATTTATTTTGTAGATTTATTCCAAATTCTTTTTATATGTTGAAGACCTGGTTTTCTAAGCGAGGGAAACATAATTTCATCCCACCAAACAATTATTTATCGTCAATTAACAACACCTTACAACGATATCTCTCGAACGGAGCTCGATAAAGTTTGGGTACATTTACAAACTTGAACGTCTGTAGATATCGAAATGTGACACATTGTTTTGAAGTTCACAATATTTGAAAAAAAACATGATACAATACTGAATTCCAAGCATGACATATTTGACTTTAGTTTATTCAACAGAAGAATTCAACGTCTCTTTTGAAAACAGTGAAGAGTAAGAAATAATATGTCTTGGAGAAGACTAGCGGTAAGCCAATCGCTGTCGCTACCTCCTGTTTAAGGACACGATAGGCTTGAGAAGGATTATTCTTAGACACTATAGCAGAGCTGTATAGTCGAAGTCCTGGATTCACGGTGTTTTGACCGGAGTCGTAGCCGGAGTATAACATTTAAAACTTGACGATTGGACGGATTGGTTGGTTGATATTTAATTTAATACACATAAATAGGAGAGGTAGGAGAAAATCATGAAAAAATGTATCTTTTTTTAAGTCGTAGTCGGACTCGTGTTTTTTTAACGTCTCCACAGCTCTGAAATACAAACATCCATTTCATCGAACAGAAATCAATAATATAAATGAAATATGAAACTACCCGAATTAAGACTAGAACCCGTGAGCTTCATAGGCGAATATATGCCCGAAAACAAGTGCCCGTTAGTGTAACCACTGTTATGCCATTAAACCATAAAAAGCCAACCGTGAAAAATTGAATGATTATCTTAATTCGGTATTATTTGCAAATTAAAGAAAATCATAAAGCGTTATGCTTCGTCCTATTAAAGGCTGTATAAGTAGTTAAGTAGGCGAGCGAGCACTCTGTTTGGGCTTTAGTCAGCGGGTAGGTGGGTACACAAAGACCGTTAAATTATTCACCCCCAATAATTTCATCCCTTTCTCGTGCCTTGATTGAGCATTTTGCGGTGATTCTCGGCGCCAGCGTTCAAGATTTATTAATTTATTCGGTAATGACTTAATAGGTTGGAATTTGCCAATACCGCTGTGTGCCGGGTTTCTCAAATAACCGTTATTATATTACATCTTCGTCAATTGCTTCCCGGAGAGAAAGCCATTGCCTTAGAATGTGATTGTTTTCAACTGTGATTGGTTAGATTGTTATCAAAACAAAGGATTTATACCAACAAATGCATATTTACAGCGCACACATACAGCAAATTAGTACCACACTCAAACCTCTTTTTGTGCGACTTTTTTGTGCGGTTTTTTTACTTTTTCACAAATTTTGTCGGATTTTAATTCAAGAATACTCATACCTCTTTTATTTTTAATATATATTTTTTTTAAATATAATTTTGAGACTATATCAACGTACACATGTTATAACGTAATGACCAGCGCGTTATTCACATACTGTACGTGCAAAATCCAGTGTTTCACCTGTTTATTACAATGTGACCTTGACACTTGCGACCTTGTACATGTTATGTTCCTATACGAAGTCATAACATTTTTGTGCGATTCTTAAGTTATGCGTTTTTATGTTTATACAATATTTTTGGGACTGTATAAGGGTACATATGTAATAACGTAATTTTCAGCGTGTTATTTACATACTGTACGTGCAAAATCCAGTGATACACCTGTTTATTACAATGTGACCTTGAAACGTGCGACCTTCTACTTGTTATGTTCGTATATTAAGTCATAACTTTTTTCGTTCGATTTTTCGCGGACTGTTTAACTGACTAAAAACTGTTTTAAAACCATGCCTAAATAGAGTTAATCTCATCATAAGTTTTCTTCAAAAACTGTTTGTAAGCTTATCGCTTTTACTTCTTACTGTTTTAAGTATCGGATGGGTGTTCTTAGGGAATTTTAGACAACACAGACATCCATGTCTTCGAACAGAAATCAACAATTGATGAACTTGACTATAGACTCGACAGAATTGTAAATAATTTGGCATTTCGACTGAATGTGCTTGATGGAATTTGTATATAAATTTGAATCGTTTGAATTTTGCACTTTTATATTAGTTTTGTCGTGAACCACCCGGGTTTCACCATTTGGCATTTTCAAGCATTTCAAGTGCACGGATGGACTTGAACTGACGCGTAGTAAACAGTTTGTATCGCTCATGTATGAAAATGGTAGAAGATCACTATGTTTATTTGTTATTAACGCAATCTAGCTGCATTGTTTGTTTTAAAAAGGTATGTCTGCGATCTTTACATAACCAATCCCATTACACGCTGCCTTTGGAATGCTTCAATTAAAGTTAATTAATTAATTGAAATATGTTTGAGGATCGTCTTCGAAACGTGTATTTTCGAATGCTCGATATTCATAAATAGGCACCAAAGCAGCAGGCAGCGTTCCAAGCGGAGGTTTTGGGTATTAAGAATTCCCGCGGTTTTAATTAGAGGCAGCAACGACGATGCTTACGTCAAATTCAATCCGAAAATATAAAAATATTTTGAAACAGTAAAATTCCGAAATGCCACAGAAATATTAAGCAATTTTTATGATTCTACCGACTTTTCAAAGAATATATCACGAATAATTACTATAGATCGAAAAATATGTTGATTGAATTGGCATTTACTATATAGAACTCCATTATGATACGGTGAAGAAAATAACAATGTATTTTTATTCTACAAGAATTATAAAAAAAAATATTAAAAAATAATAAGACGTTGAAGTTGAAATGCTCACGATGAACGAAACCGGTACTATTCTAAATAAATATTGTTGTGGAATAAGTACAAACAATGCCTTAGTATTTTTTGATATACATACATAATACCTTTCAATCAAGTATTGACGATGAACACCATAAAAGTTATAGATAAAGTTGATGACTATTTCGGCTCAAGACCTCGTCAGAATTATAGTTGGTTTAATGGAGTTCTACAAAGTAAATGCCTTTGTGAAGTCATTTTCACATTTATTATTTATTAACAATGACTCACCTAAATATTGTTACACCACCACAAAAATATTTATAATTAATCTTCGATTGGGAGCCCATATTTTGCGGACAGGAGTGATGCATAAAATAAAAAAGAATCGGTAAATAATGTTACATGCGACATAAATATTCAATTTAACCTTGTTTATGGTCTAAATAGGCAATTCACGTGTTTATCGGTTGTCTATGATCAGGGTCGGCACATTTTCCGCCACTCGGGTGCTCTCTGCGGTCAGATAAGGGAATGATTTGTGCGCTCTGATGCGGCTTTGTCCGCCCTGGAAACTATCTTAGCGCTGGAAGTGCGGTGCGGTGAAATTGAGAACTAAATAATAATAGTTTAATCGTTTGCCACTTATGGCGCTGTGGCAAATTCGAGCTTGGAGTTTATTGACACCTTACTGATATAAGTTTTATAAGAATCCAAAAAATGCTAGAGCTCTATGAAATTCTTGAATATAGATTATTTGCCTGGAATTTCCTTATATCAGAAAGGCAAAAAAATAGCAACCAATTTTATCGATAAGAATAAGAATCGTCAGATTGACATTAAGTCATACACAATTCGTTTCAATATTCATTTAAAAAACTAAAATTTCGATGAACTATTCATTTTTACCATCGCAACTTTGGCCAGTTGCGATGCAAAAAACTTTGGCAACGATATAAGGTATCTAAAAGCAAAAACCGAGTCACTATTGAATAATATTTTTTTTCAAACCATCCATCGGACTGTATTTCCAATAGAGAAAATATGAGCGAAATAAAAATTGTAATTATCGATTTCTGCATGCAATTTCCGTAAAAGTTAATAAGTTATATTATATCATACATGCTGTTTGAAATTATATGTGGAAGTAGTACTAGAAATGTGTTGGCTCAGTTGTCAACGCTAGCCATGAGCGAAACCGGTCCTGATCCAATAAATTTAATTTGGAAAAAGTACTAAAAATGTGTTATTATTTTTTATTATAATACCATTCTACCAAGTATTGACAGTGAACACCTTACAAGTGATCTAGAAAAGTATGTTTTATTTATGTGAAGAACTTTCTGATACTTTCGATGGTTTCGGCGGTAACCTCGTGGAAGTTGATTTTAATATAAAATTTAAAATACCTTTGACTATTCTACGTATTGTGCTACTATAAAACTTTTAACAAAAAAAAAGTACATATTTTAAAATAATATTCTTAATAGGACTGGTTGCTCGCCATTACTTCCATTATTTCCAATTAATAGAGTAATCACTAACCTATCAGATTGATTGCAGCTCATAAGTTTAATAGTTTTTAATGTTTAACCTCATTAATAGAATGATTATTTGATTGCTTTGTTTCGATTCTATAACCCCCTCCTTGCTTCCCTTGAAAGGGAAAAATCCCAATCTGATTGATTGCAGCTCATTAGTTTAATAGTTTGTAATGTTTAACGTCATTAGTAGTATGATTATTTGTTTGCTTTATTTAGATTCTATAACCCCTCCTTGCTTCCCTTATAAGGGAAAAATCCCAAACTCCATTTGGTAATTTCATATTTTAAAATGTTAGAATCAATCTTGCTTCTTTACTTAAGCAAACTTTGCGATAGTAAGTCCGAAGATGCCTCTGAAAGAGGCGAATCACGTGTCACAGTTAGTAGCACAATGCGTGGAATAATCAAAGTTATTTAAAATTTTATATTAACTTAAAAAAATGGTTGATTTGGAATGTTGTTTGGATAATTTAAAAAAACTTACCAAATAGCTGATTATATATAGTAAGAGTGCGAGTAAATAATATTTTACTACGCATAATTGAAATCACTAAATAATTGTCATGTCCTGAAAGATGAAATACGGTGTGCACAAAAATACATAAAACGAGAATAAGCATCCTACATAAATCCCTTCATAGAAAAAATACGATTGACAAACGAAGCAGATCGTGCTTCGAATCGACGAAACAAATTCCCTCAAAAATCACGAATACCGGGTGACATAAAAAGCATTGGTTTCACTGTATCACAACGAACCGTTGTTTACGATATTGTATTGAAAGCATAGCTTAAAAGATTTTCATTATTTTTGTATCCGATCTTCTTCTTTTTTTCACTTGCCTAAAAACAAAGTTTCTAGGTGGACTTGGATTTGAAGAAAGTTTTTTCTCAGAGATAGATACTTCTGAACGCTAAAAAGGCCAGCAATAAATGTTACATATATATGTACATACTTATATGTTATTTAAGAAACATTTTTGTTTTATTTTTTGTCATTGAAAAGTCACGGTGTGCGGATAATTTATACTTGAAACAATTTAGCCATCAGAAAAAAGTATGGAGACCTCTGATCTAAACGAATAGTGGTAGAGCCGAACAGGTTGCTATTGAAGCTGTGTTATTTATATACATTTACATATACATATAGAATTTGAATCGTTTGAATTTTGTGCTTTTCTATGACTTCTGTCGTTTCCGACCCGAGTTTCAGAGTTTTACCTTTCGGCATCTTCAGGCATTTCAAGTGCAATAGTGAACTTGAACTGACGGGCTACAAGCGAGAAAACATTCGAAATTGATATTGAAATTCTAACAAGAGCTCTCAGTCGAAATCCTTAATTATATAAATATATGTAAATTTATTGAATTTTTAATGTTAAAAGGGATTAAGACATTGTAAATTGGCAAGAAAGTCTACCGAGTAAGTCCCGACTAAATCAACTTTAATAAATTAAAAATAGTATTCGTTTGAACTCACTCACGTCCAATCGAAATGTGTCGACGGTAAAAATAATACAGTTTAACATTATTAAAGTGTCATCTTCAGTGAGAAGCTGACCACAATTCCTCAAAACATAAAGTTTTTCTCAAGGATGGTGGAATTGTCATTTAGGCATAGTATTCGCCGAAAGAAATGTATTGCCAGGTAAATTTCTCTTCGAACATTTAATTATTGAAAGAGAGTATTCCAGAATAGAAAATCAATTGGATTGGAGTATTTCAAGTCTCAAAAATGTGTTCTGTACCTTCTTAACCATAAAGGTGTACAATTGTATAGTATAATATAAAAAGTTTTATAATTTTCAGGCGCACCCTGTGTTTTGTGTAGACCACCCGGTCACGTCAGAACAAATTCTATGGTCAAGCACTATTTGAAACGCAAAAATAAAGCTCGAGTCAATGGAAAAGTCACGTAGAGTATTTATCTAAAAGCTGACAGATTAAAATAGATTTTTCATTTAATCCTGAGAAATTTTCCAACGAAGAATAAAAAAGGGAAAGCTAAAACAAAGTATTCAAACAGAACCTGACGTGAACACTAATTGGGATCGACTCGGTAAGTGATGGATTAAAGTGAGAGTTTTCTTCAATTTTATTAGAAGTATGACCTAAAGTGAAAGAAAGAAAATCGTTTATGATCATTATTCACTTCGATAAATTTTTAAAAGAATTTTCTCGCTATTGTACATGCCGTCCTAATTTGACCTATTTATACAAAAACGATCTTATTTCAAGTTACACTGTCTGGCAAAATAAGCTAATTTATTAACATTTTAACGTATATAAAAAAGTTGAAATAAACATTCCAATAAAAATTAATAACACATTTTTAGTATAATGTCACTCCACCATGTATTGACAGTAAACATCTTAAATTTCAGTGGAAATAAATATACAAAATTAGTTTCTATCATATAAAGATTGGTCCGTGGTCGATTGTCAACGTCGTTGGCTTCGGCTGCGATGCGTACGCGTGTTCGAGTCCCAGTCCAGGCAGTTTCATTGTTCAGTCGAATTATTGATTTCTGTTCGGAGATATGAATGCTAGTGTTGTATTAAAAGTTCCCTCCAACACCCATCCGATCCAAAAAATCGAAGACGACAGCGATTAACTAGTTACTAATCTGATCTAATAAGATAAGTAACAAAGCAGTTCTCGAAGAAAAACTTTTGTCGAAATAAAATTAAATAAGAGTCCAAATGACAAAATACGTTCTTTTAATATTTTATTAATACGATTATAAAAATGATTCACAAAGAATCAGTCTTTCTATTGTATGTATATACGTATATTTTTTTAAGAAATAGTGAAATGTTCTGTTGCTCTGGAAATATAAATATTGAAAATACTTACCAATGTAATTGAGGATTTTGGCTAAGTATACTTGATAAAATTTCAATATAAAATTTGAATCGTTTGAGTTTTATACTTTTCCATTAGCATGCAGGAATGAACTTGAACTGACGTCAGCTAGTTCTTTTTGCTATTCTAGTTCTTCAAATATTTTTATCTACTTATACATTTTTTCATAACGGAAGTATAAACCTTTGGATAGTGGGTTACATTTAATGACTTATGATTATCGATTGGAGTATTTCACTATAAAATCTTTGTTTTGAATTGGTAGCTTCGATATTAATCATATTGATTTACAATCAAGCTACTCAACAGTTGCAGACTTGTCTTAAAAGAACTTCTTTGGTCTTTTCAGAGATGGTTAAGGTATCAGAATGGGGCCAAAGAAAGACGCAGCCATCGCCTAGTTCTAAAGATGCGATAAAGGTGCTGAGTGTAAGAAAAAGAAGCATCGCAAACACCCATACCTTTCAATACAGTCCATTAAATTGATTAGCATCAATTCATGGAAGCGTTCGTACGAGGATACGAGCCCTTTGACACCGCAATATAATAAGGCACCGACCACTCGGCTGCATTATCGGTTTTGGATTAAACCTTATTATTATTCATTAATTTGTCGGATCCGTAATGCGTCGTTGGCTTCCGTGACGAACCTCAAGGGGACAAGCCCACGTACGAGCTGATTTTTTTAGTCGATTTATCGATTACTACTTTTTCTGTACTTGACTTGTCCTTTCTATTGAAAAATAATACAATTAATTTATTAAGACCAGGACCGGCTTCGTTCATTGCGAGCCAATGCTCATTCAATTAAATCAGTTGAAGCCGCTACCGCTCATGATCTAAATAAATTAACTGTGGAATCTGCACATTTTTCAAAAATATAATGCCTTTCCGGTTTCCGACAAACATTGCAGTGAACACTTTAAGAGATTTCCTTTCTACCTCTACTCTCATCAAACTGAAGAGAGGTTGAGCAATTCTTAACGAAAAAAAAAGTTGAGATACCTCTATTAGGAAGAAACTATATGCTCCAAATTGAGAGCAGACATGGATTGCAAAAAGTACATATCATTCAATAAATTGAATTAATATACCAAGATACTTATCGCGCTCATATTTAAAACACCTAGCTTATTTTTATTTCCAGTAAGGCAAGTAACCCACTCTCAATACCTATACTACTAATATAAAAAAGTGTATAATTATTACTGAAGACTTAAGTATAGCTGTTCCGATGTTCCAAATAACTCGAACATTATCAACGTCCAGTCAATTCTATTCCTTTAGTATATCGGAATCTAGGTCACGCACCTCCCCCTATAGGGCTATTTAGATATCTTTTTATACATTGATTGTAGCCCCAATGACCAGAGGTTGAAAATAAAGCCTCCGTTAATCGCTGTGTTATTTATACTGGAACTTACATAACAACCTTTCCGTCTCGGTGGCACGGGTTAAAGGGTCTCAATCAAAGAGTCTTTTAATAATCCACCCGAAGACTTTTATATGCCAATCAATAATGGCACACTTTATTTATTAAATATCGTCGTCTACAGCAGGCATGCCTAAACTTTGACCCGCGGACTAATGTGGCCCAATTGAAGATTTGTGTGGCTCTTTCGAGATTTTCAATGAACTAGACATTTTACATTCTGTTATTGAGTACATAAAAAAATCTATCAGTAAATTTTTGAAGAATTTTAAATTTTTTTTTTATCAAGCATACCTATATCGTTCATGATAAATTTCTGGAATCAAAGCAATTAGCAATTTGACATCATATATCGATGCGATTCAAAAAAAAAGTAAAGAAACTAAATTGTAAAATCAAAGAGTCAAAACAGGTTGAATGTTGAAAATATTACGAATCTACTGCGATGCGCAACATCCAAATTACCGGTCGACGGATAAAATAGTACACATTAAAAACATCTGTAAGGCGTTGAAAAAAATAACAATGTATTTTAATACTACAGAAATTATTTCTGTAGAATTAAAAAACATTGTTATTTTCGCAGTATTATAATGGAGTTCTACCAAGTTAATGCCAACTCAATCAATACATTTGTAAGGATTTAATTTTTATGTGAGCTTTTTGATTATCATTAATATTTAAAATAACATTCATAGATGGCAAAGAATAAATATACGAAGACACATTTTGATAGTTCATAAGATTATAATTTTCTTGATTATTATTAGCTATCGGCAATTTGTGAACAGTTTTCACCCATATTTGGCTGTCTCTGATTTAGAGTTAGATGGCTCCCCCGCAAAACGCAATTTGATTGCAAAATGGCTAATTAAAAATGAAAACCTCATGTAGATTTTAGAGCACTTATTGTTCACTGAGAAAAACAGTTTCATATAGTCATTCCCGCCCCAAAAAGCCTGTACAGCTATCAAAAGCAGAGAGGCAGTCATTTCAAAGGACCTTTTTTATTATCCCGGGCACATTCGAAGCGAATTGTCTTGACTAAATTATTATTATAGTAGGTTGGAAACCTTTTAAACAATTACATATTATTATCCCGACCGCCATTCGAGTGGGTCGAAGCTGCTGCGCGAGGCAATTAGACCCGGCAATTTATTTGACAATTGAAATAATAACGTGTGAGGATTACGAATGAAAAAAGTAAGAGGGCAGCACTGGTGTTACGAATGAAAGGCATGTTCTTTTGCGCATTCCGACGGAACATGAACTGTTTTAGGACTATTATATAAAATACTATGTTCACGTTACTTTGATTTGGTGAAGTCTTTTATTATTATCGTTCATTGGGGCAATTTGATACGTATAAGGACAGAAGTTAATTTATTGAGAGTATAAATTCACTCGATGAAGATTTAACAAATGATTCATAGTTTATACATACAACATATTACAGTTTGTACTTATTCGAAACAAAAACCATAGAATCATTAAAACTTTATCTAATCCTACAAGTTTTCTTAGTCAGTGTCTAATCGTTACCTTACTTTGAAAAAGATTCTAATTGTCATTTTTGCCTAAAATGACCTTTTGGTTAGAAAAGCTTGTATTTACCGCATTCTATCATACATATGAATATTAGAATTATCTATGTTTCAATAACGAAGTTAACAAAATTCCGTAGTTACACTGCATCTGCCCAAAAAATATGCTTAAAATAATTAATTTGAAACATTTTTAAATGCTCATTATTACAAGTAAATTTCAATCAATCGAAACTTCAAACGCTCATATCTTAAAACAGTGTCAAGAGCAGTTAGAACCTTTTCAAAGTAAGGTGTCGTAATGTCAATTATTTTTGGTGGAAAGGTATTAAATATTAAATATATTTAGATAAAAAAACACTCATTGATTTTGTAATCAAGTTTGAAGTCATAGTTGAAGTGAGGCCACCGAAACCGTCAAAAATAATATGTTTTTTTATGATTCATATATATATAATAAGCGTTTGAGTATTTAGGTACCAGATTTGAGTCCAAATAAGTATTATTTACTAGATACATATATATTAAGATAACATCAAAGTATCATGGCGATTTATTTCACAATTTCACCGAATGTAAAATGCCTCTTTACGCAAGTTCCACAAAGCTTATTATTGAAATTCCCACGTTTGCGTAAAAGCTGAGTGTTTATTTGTTGATAGTATTAAATGGCAGATTCCATCCCACTGCGGGGGCTTTCCAATTAAAAGCTGAAGACGATGCGAGAAGATAATTCTGGAATATATCGCGCGGTTTGGCGACAAGAGGGAAAGCCCCACTGCTGAACTAACTCGGCAGTAGGGTTGCCATCGTAAACAAAAGAAAGAAGGCCGTTGGAAGTTGGATTGCGCTATTATAGTGAATCTTATTATGAGTTTTGTCGCTAGCGACCCGGGTTTCGCCTTTCGGAATCTTAAGGCATTTCAAGTGCTTCAAATTTGAACTGACTCATGGAAACTCCAAAAAAAAGTAAAAAATTCAAACAATTCAAATTTAATATTGAAATTCCACCAAGCACCCTCAGTTGAAATCCTTAACCGTATAATATCATTAAGATGCGTTTATATTAGCCTGTACAAAGTACTCTTTATAGTCCAGTGATGCAAAAACTGCGGCCCAATATGACAAATATAAAGCACATTTTTTTCAGAACTTTTAACGGATGATGGAAGAATAATCATATTTGATAAAAAATTAATTCAATGCACACTAAAAATAAAGATAATTTAATCACTTTTTTCCCTGCGGTACTCGAAAAATCAGAAAATTGATAATCTGACCTTTCTGTCAAAAGTGTGTGCATCACTTCTTTATAACATCACATCCTCGAAAATCTATGCAGTAACATAATTCTATCGTTGTTAACTTCTTCTCGGTCAAGCAGCTTTACAAATATTCCAACAATCAAGATTTAAAAAAAAATTAGCTGTGTTTGGGTTAGATAAAGTCATGAAAGTCATCAGGACGACTGGGGCAAACATATCTGAATAAAAATAAATATTTTGCGTGATAGTTTTAATAGAAATTTTATAGTTTTACTTTAAACATATCCTCAAAAAGATCTGGACTGAGTACGCTCGTCGCGAGCATTTTCATCTGATGATTGGATACATGTAGAAGCAGTACGATGAAATGTGTTTTATTTAATTTAAAATAATGTCCCTCCACCCAGAAGTGATACCTTAATAGTAACAACCGTAAAAATTTAAATCTCTTTATTTTTAAATATGAACTTGCAACACATTGCAATCGAGACGCATTGCAGTTGAGACGCTAGCATTTAATGGGTTTAAAAAAAAGTATTTTAGTACAACCTAAAAACAGACTTTTTAAGTCGTGAGTGAAAACTGGAACTTAACGTTTTACGAAAGAAATAATTAAAAGAATGAACGAAAATATTATTGACAACCCTGGTGTAAGAATAAATTAAGTATGGGAACCATGACAGTTCTCTGGGATTTGGGAGAAAATTTAAATGTTTGGTGAGAGTAAATTATGTGATTCATTTGCTAGATTGTTAATCCTCCACAATATTTAGTGAAATATATAAAATGTATACAAGTGATAATATTTTATTAAAAAACGTGCCTTACAGATATGACAAATAAATAATAATTATTTTTGTGCGACATAACATGATAATTTTAATCTTAAGTTAGCATCAATTCCACCAAGTGTAAATTGTTTTATATTTAAACTTAAACAAATAATAATAAATAAAGGGCTAGGCAATAATAATCCGTCTATAATTGAAAGAATCTATCATAAATCATATGGATTCATCAATAAACAAATATACACTTCGCTAATTCATATTGACTGCGTTAACAGACGTGATAGACGATGCGTGATAGACTTTTATTATTGTATATAACAGGAGGTAGTTTTCAAAAGTGAGATATTTTCTGAAATTTTTCCTCACACATTTGTGTTTACTATCCATATTTTTAACATATAATTTAAATTAAGGAATTACGGATAGTGTGAAACAATTAAAAATTTTCCATGTGAATAAAAAAGGTCTCTAAAGTTTAATCTAAAACTGGCAGTATTTTGGAATTGTCCACTTTTGAAAATTAGCTCCTGATAAGCGATACAAACTGTTTACTACGCGTCAGTTCAGGTACATCCGTGCACTTTAATGCCAGTGGATAACGATAAAACTCATGGAAAAGTACAAAATTCAAACGATTCAAATTTAAATATACACTGGTTTCTTCTTTATTTTATTTTAAATCTTAAAAAAAAGAATAGAAAATCATGGTAACGCGAGAGTTTAATCATATGTATCACCAGAATTCAATGCCAATTTTAACGGTTGGTAAATATTGAAAATCGAGTATTGCCATGCGTGAAATGTTTTAATGTTCAAGCAATAATAGTTAAGTGTGATGGTAATTATTTGCTATGAATCGTTTCATTTCCGCCGAGTTTCACCCACTTGTCGCCATTCCCACTCGAAAATTACATTGTTCTACAGTGCAAGCTTTTTGTTGAATAGATTTTGTGGCCATGCAACTAATACAGGGCGTTTACAATAAATTGTGTCCTCATCGCGAAATGAATTGAATTTATTCTAATTTAAGAGTCTTTAACCTTACAAGCATTGGTGTCGTGGTAAATAAATTAGTACCATGTTGGTCATCGATTACTAAAAAACCACAAGTTTTAACAGTGAAATCAATAAAAAAATACGCCAAATAAGGCGGCGCCCTGGCTCATTTTCAGGTGCCAAGCTGCCAACCCTACTAAAAAACTGCTTATTTGTATTTTTGTGAGATCCTATGTTCAAGTGGACAGTTTCAACAGTAAATTTTGTGAAAAAAATATTTTGTATTTCGAATTAAAATTTATAACTTTGTATTGCACTTTTAGATGTGACACGTATTTCGTATATTTGAGAAGCATCTTCAGACTTTGAGAT
This sequence comes from Himalopsyche kuldschensis, assembly GCA_028554975.1. Classification (NCBI taxonomy): domain Eukaryota; kingdom Metazoa; phylum Arthropoda; class Insecta; order Trichoptera; family Rhyacophilidae; genus Himalopsyche; species Himalopsyche kuldschensis. The sequence goes on along the minus strand of JAHFWI010000010.1, from coordinate 16,651,076 downwards.
AACTCTTGTTCAAATTCAAATACTTACCCCGCAGTTATTAGTGGATACATAGAGACAGGTTTTGACTATTTTCTAGATTATTTTACTATTTGATTTTTTTTTTTTAATAAATACGATTTTTTTTTATCGCGGTACTAAAGATTGTACTCGCTACCTTCCTGTAATGAAGCAGCGTCAAGCGCATTCAAAATATTGTCGGAAATGTGTCATGATATATTTTCAAAAAAACTTGGTTGCTATGCACTAAAGTGTGTCTGAATAGTTGTTTGACTGACAGATTCTGACGTATTCAAGACCTACTCGTTTTTTTTATGACACCGTTGAAATTATTGAAATAATTAATAAACAGCCCTCGAGTGTTTTTTTGATTTTATTGACGACCCTTGGAAATTAAGAAAAGATCAATTTCTCTATATTTATCTATAATTTATAGTCATAATAAATGTGAAATAAACACACGAAGTAAAAGTAAAATTAAAAATAGTTTCTTGATTGCTTTATTTTGGAGCCAAAAAAATGATAAAACCAGGGCTGTCGAGTCGGTAAAAAAAAGTCCGACTCCGACTAAAAAAAGGTTAATATCGTCACTTTTTCCCCCTAATTTTCCTATTTATATTTAATTAATTGATTATTTTAACTTTTTAACTTTTATAAAAAATTTTAACTTTTCAAAATTTCCGACTCCGAGTACGACTCCGGCCACAACGCCGCGCCGACTCCGACTCCGACTCCACAGCCCTGGATAAAACTAATTAATTAAAAATTCAACAACCTTCAAGACACCATTCAGTCAAATATACTATTTTTAAAATTTGTCATTTAAATTAATATTTTGAAAAGGTACATATTTCAAAAAATAACTTAATTTAAAAAAGCTTCAAAAAACGAACAGTGATTCTAAAATAGTATTTTCTGAGAATCAATATATTTATTTTTGGAATATGCTGCAGAAGTGCAGGAATACATTTTCCCATAGAGCGACCACTGCTTTATAGCTAGCAGGCATTTTGCGAAATATTAATGCTATTCAGTTAATGTGAAACTGTAATAAGCAATTCACGTAAAACATTATTATTTCTGCAGCGACTAGTATGTCATGGGCTTGAATCATTACGCTATCTATACATTAAACGTGACGTGCTCTCAAAAGTTGTATGCAGTCCAAGGTGCTACCAAAGATTTCAATGGATTGGACGAGGATAATGCATGGAGATGTAAAGAACCCCGTGAAGACGAAGCTCTTTGATGAATTTACATGATGAAGAGTTATTTTGATTTTAACAAACCAACGAATGATTCAAAATAAATGTCGTTACTAATTAAAACACACAACACGATTCCAAAGATATTTTTGGTGTTGGATGTCACTTATTTGTGAAGAAGCATTATTTAAATAATTAAAAAATATTACATAGTTTTACTTCCGCATATATGTATGTATTATGAAAATTTCAGGACCGGTTTCGCTCATCGCAAGCATTGTCAATTTAAGTTGATGTAGCATTGGTTTATTTATTGAAATAGTTATATTACTAAATAAATTTTATTAAAACTATGCTATAAATTATATGCGCCAGCCAGCATTTGTTCAATTCTCTTGACGATAATACTGAGCACACATCGTACGAGTGCGTACGTGTGGAAACTGCTTAAAAACAATCACTAGAAAAAAAAACTTAAGCTCAAACACAAACACCCTCTCTCTCTGCACATGCGCTGAAACCAATTTTATTTGTTGTGTGTTACAGTCAGGGTTGGTTTCACCTCCCAACACTGGAAAATAGTTTTTTTTTAAAACTCACGTAAATCGCCTCATCTGGACAAGGCGCTTTAGTGCCAGCGCCTGTGTGCGCCTCACACTTCGCACACGTCACGAGCCGGCCTTGGTTACAGATTCTGATAAAAATCAATAATATATGTGTTACCATACTGTTTTGTTTGAAAGTTGGCGACTAAAGTCCAGTGATGAGTCTAAACAGAGTTGGTTAAATACAGTAATACGTATTTGCCCAGCGACCAATTAATACCAATACTTGAGAAACCGTTAAAATCTATTATCTTTTATCCCTTGTGAAATTAAGTATATCATTTTTATTAGTTTATCTTATAAATATTTTTTAAATAACCGTAGATTTGAAATGTTTGACATTCGCCAGTATAAACTTTCAACTCAGCATAAATGACAAATCAAAACCGGCAACGAAACAAAGAACAGCCATACAATCCCCGCGTTTGTTTCTATAATTCTACACATCGAGTAGATTTTATATTATGGCTGGGAATGTTTAAAGCTTTCATTGGAAAACCAAGTTGGCGTAAAATTTTAGTCAAATGATACCGCGATAATGTTTATTTGCGCTCTCGCTGCTATCCAATAACTGAATAACCAAACAAACCATTTGTACTAAATAAATACTATGAAACAAAAACGTTCAGAACTATTTACCGACAATTATTATCCAATTGGGGTAATGTTTGGTTAAATATTTACATACAATAATGGAGTTACGATATTCGCATTACCATTCGTTAAAAACAGTGATGATCTTTTGGCATAAAGGTATCTTACGTTTTTAAAAATCTTTAAATGATTTTTTAATGAGCGGAATACAGATAATTTTACGCATGTATTTCGTAACGCAATACAATAAATATTTAAGGGACCTCAACGTCGTTGGCTTTGGTTGCGGAGCACACGAGTTCGAGTCCGGGTAGCTTAAATTTTCAATTGAATTATTGATATCTGTCAGGAGACACGGATGTCTGTGCTCCCCAAAATTTCCTCCCACAATAATCCTATCATTAACCATTCCTTTATGGTCCCAAAAAAATAAATCCGATCCGGTGATGGGTAGTCACTACGCTTCATCTAAAGATGGCGTTTTTATTGTGATCGGATCAGTTTTTTCGGAACATAAAAGAAAGCTTAAAATGAGACGTAGCGAGATCGATTAGCTGAATCACCAGCCCTGTCACTGAGTAGCCACCAGTTTTCGCAGTAAAACTTCTGTTGGGATAAACTTCACTAAGAGTTATACACATATTCTCCACGTTAGGAGCGGGCATGGTAAAACTAAATTTGTTCACTTACAATCAGGTCGGTAAAAAGTTCGATTACATATTTTATGCAAAAATAAAAAGTTCAAACTTTTAAAAATTTCCGAAAACGCCACGACGACTCCGACTCCGGCCAAAAAGCCCCGACTCCACGACTCCACAGCCCTTGAAACAACGGTTGAAGAATTTGAACTGAAATTCGAGTAATTGATTTAGATTTTCTTTTATAATACAATTCAATTGGCTGTTTGATGTACATAGCCCATTCGCTTATAAACGCATTACACGTATATTCCGTTTTCAATGGGTACTTGTAACAATGCCTATAATTTTATATACGCCTACGATTTCCAACTAAAATGAATAATTGTTTTATCAATCAAAAGTTATCTGAAGAACCTTGAGTATTAAAGAGGGCATGAGTGGGTTTGTGAAATATTGTTTTAATTTTTTATGAACCTTATTCAATAGTCACTTTTAGTCTCAAAGACTTTAACTTGCTTGATATTCACTATTGTACGTGTTCTTTAAAACTAAAACATATAGTATTATATATATTGTAAAGGAATGCTCAAAAACAGTAGGATGCAAAATTTTTGTAAAATATAATATAATCCGAATGACCTTCATTCTTTTGAGCATATTTGGGAACGTGCCTAAAATATTTTGAATGCTATTTCTTGTGTGACAGTTCATTGCGAGCTTTTAAAGCAAAGTGATTGTTCATTCTAATTTAATGTTAGGAAGTTTGTTGAAATTGAATCGCAATTAACAAAAGCTGTGGTGACGAAAGTCATTGTCTTTATTTGAAGAAGTCTTCTATTGATGTTTGAAGGAAAATACCCTTTTAAACATGACGGATGATTCATTCACTCCAATTTAAATTTCTTTGAAACTCATTTTAGTATCATCAATTTAAGGACTATACAAATTATCATGAAAAACGTTCAAGGAGAAGATGACCAAAACATATATGTACATGACACATAGAACAATAATACTATGTATATTTCTTTTCTTTTCTTGATTTTGAAATATTTGGCATTACAGCACCGGCCAATACGCTTAATCATTTATAAATCCCTGAAGATACACTACAGGAGAACGGCATTACATAAATATATAAACAAGATCTTAAATTTACATTGAATAAACATTTTTTTTTATCTTGCAGGGATTTGAACCCAGACTCACGTAATTGAGTAAAGCTCTTGCCACAAGAGCCCCCCTCATGACCTAATGACATTGATAATGAATTTTATTGAGTAACTACCGAGTTTATCAAAAATAATAAAGTGTTTAAAATACAATGAAATGAATCAGACGAAAATTTGATACTTGTAAATACTCAATTAATTATCCTCGGTCCCAAGGTGTTCGAGATTTCATTTTATTTTAAAAACAAGTTTGTGGTGCATGGTTATTTTGAAATAGTACATCAAAAACGTCACACTTCGAAACACATTGAAGTTAACAAAAAGGTGAATAATAGTAAGTTGAAGGTTACACAATCATTCAAAAAAAAATCATAATAAATATGTCCAGAAGATTCAAAATAATGTTTAGAAAACGTATAACGCTTAGCTTTGGTAAAAGTAAAGTAGATACTGAAACCGCGCCTGTCTAAAATAACGAGCAAAAAATACCGCACACATTTCTGCGTCGCCCTGTTCGAAATGTTCCTATTACACAAAGTAAAGGCGCCCACGCGTCTCGCGGGACATCGTTACGTGCCAGTCCGCCGTGGCCGCACGCATCCACCCCGGGTGGACGGAACGGTCAGCGCTAGGCTGCCCGGCTCACAATCGTCCTTATTAGGGATGCGATCCCGGGGCCTCGGGTTTGATTTAGTGCTGACACACGTAGAAAGGATAATATTGTCGGGATTTTTCGGCGACTCCGCGATGATTTAGTTCGGTATATTACTGCCCCTGGTTTATGACGCCGTAAAGCATACTCAGGATATCGCAATTACTCTTATATTAGTTTCAAGTTTAATGTCTTGTTGAAAATGTACATTTGGACCATTTTTTTTAATAATATTTTATATAAAGTCAAAGTTTATTTTATGGTTTAGCTAGAACAAAACAAAATTTCTTCAATATGCTAAACATTATAATGAAGCTTTAAACCGGGAAAAAGAGCGGGATCTAGTTAAAAAAGGAACAAAATCTACCGAAAATTGTTTATTAAAAGTACATATAGATCTCTAAAATAGAATAGAAGTTCAAATAATTTTATTTATTTTTCGTACAAGTCTTTGCATGCTATGACGAAGTTTAATTTGAAGTATGTATAATATCGCTCGTGCGGTTGACTCCAGCATACGGCTTCGGTCATCCGACTAAATGTCTTTCAACATTAAGTTTGTCATTCTAAAGAATGGCGGAGTTTTTACGTTGGCCCCGTATAAACCGAAAGAAAATGTATAAGCAAGGTAAATTTCTCTTTTAGTATTTGAGACATTAAAGAAAAATATCATTCCTGACAATGCCATGATGCTTAAATAAGTAATCAACTCAATCGCAATAAATCACGTGGTTTTCAATACTTGGTATTTTTTAATTTGAATATATTGGAGTTCTACCGAGGAAATACTATTGATCAATAAATCACGTGAAAAACTCTTGTGTCAAAAATATACAAGCAGCTAAAGAATAAAAGTAAATAGTGTTGCCATACTTGGAAACATAAACATAGCAAGTATCTTTTTGATTTTTTTTTTTAAATTCAATGGCTCAACTGAATATGAATACTGCATAGTTAAGCAAGCGTTAAAAACAATAAACAATCGGATATATTTGTCTGTCAGTCGTAAATATGACAAAAACACTTTTACGACAATTTTAAAGTATGGTTATGACCGGTTTTACGCAGCAAGGCGCAATTTCAGTTAAAAAACGTTTCATACCACAAATGATAACACTAAAGTCTACGGTTTCATTATGTGATACAAGGTTAAGCTCTCAGATTACGCTTATAAATGTTGTTGTTGTCCCTTCATTTAATAAAATATTCATTTGTGATTGAAGTCATAACAATCTATGATGTTTTTAATAGTTCCCGCGGGCCGAAATAAAATTGCTGGAAATTAACCCGCAGAATTATTTTTTTTAACCAACCTGACTCCTAAATGTTGATTACATTGGCATCAAATGTGGCCTTTTCAGCAGAGTACTGCTTGTTAATCAACCGCTCAACTCCTCTTTTTTGAAGCGAGAAAAGATTAATATATATGTATGAACCTATCATCATTACTTGACTGTCACGAAATTCGGAAATCAAATTGTCCCCATATATTTAATATCTTCAATAGCCATTTTAGATGTTTTTTCAGTACAAATAATAAACCATTTTGGTAGAGTATTGCAACACCACTCACACGATTGTGGCGCCCTCGCTGTTGGTCATGTTATAATGGTACACCTATATGCTAAGCTATGAAAGCATGAAGGTGAAAAAGGGTGTATTGAACTTTAGGAATCATCGTCATCCATGACTTCAAATAAAAATATATAGATCGATTGAAAAATCAATTTTTTGAAAGATTCCTTACTTAAGCGCAATATTTTATCAAAATATATGCCTGAGATTTTATTTTTAAATTTAATTTAGTTTCACCTGTGCCAAATAAAATAAATTTGACATTTTATAATATACACGATAACTTTATTCAAACTTTACATCTTGTGATAACAAATTGCTAAAATGAAAGCTGAAATACTAAGATTATTTAGTTTATAATTCATTTGAAACTAAAAAGCTTATATGACTTTAGCTTCTGTTCATCTGTGTTATTGAACCCAAGGAGGTCACTGTTCCAGCGGCACTCAACATTCACCTCCCACGTGCATTCAACTTTAAAGGGTCTGCAGCAATATAAATACCTGATACACTCCCACGCGGTTGATGTAATGCGGTGTAATTTATGAGCCATTTTGCAAAAATAAATAAAATAAACTTCAATGATCAGATTGCCAAAGCTAAACGTTTACTTTATATGCAGTGAAAGATTCAGAATGTTTTAAAAGCCGTAGGTGTAGTTGAGCTAATTTGAATATCACATCGAAAGTTTTCGAGCTGAAATTTTAATTTGGCGTCCGTTCATTTTAATTTAAAGGCGATTTAATTTATATTTATAATTTGGTAGACCTGTATCGGGAGCAAGGTGGTTTCACACCCATATCAGTTAATATTTCATGACCACCCTATACAACGTTATCGACTGAAAAAAAGAGTCGATACCTCAAATTGATGGACCAATCCGTTTAGGTTGAAGTGATTTTGAACCATGCATTAGTGTGCTTGGAAAACTAGAAAACAAAAATAAAAGCAAGTGCTGTTAGCTCAGCTACTTAAGTAAAGTGAATATCCGAATACTGAGAACCCAGCATATTAGAAGAGTTGATTGACTGTAATGAACAATTGAAGCTTTGTTGACCCTTAATTGGCAATTTTTTTGATTTTCGTAAAGTAAGCATCGGTTGTAATTAAGTCAGCATGCCCTATTACACCAGTGTGAGGACAGACCGCAACAAACAGCTATTTTCCGTTCAATATTAATCTTAAGCAGTCCTGCAGACCGCGATTAATATCCAATAGAAGGTCTCCACAAGTAAAATACGACCCTAAGTGTACAGCCTGAGTGCCAGCGTTTTTTTTACAGCGCAGCGCAGCGTAAAAAAGGCCCGGTTGGATCGAGTCAATGAGATCACCTGAATTTGTGTCTGCTGCGTTGTGCGCTACACTGTAAAAAAACGCTGTCACTGAGGCTTCACACAAATACCAATATGTTTGCATTGAACTTACCGTAGCCAGTTAAAAACAGACAACCTTTATGGTATGGTGTTAATGATTTTAATGCAAGCCTCCGTTACTCATATGGAAAAACATACGTTTGACTCTCCTTGGAAGATGCAGTCCATCTGGTTTGCCATGATGCGACGTCAACTGTAAGGACTAGCTTGCCAACAAACGAGTCGTAAGTGTGGCTTTCGGGCGTCTCCTGATGAGGAGGGATATTTTATATAGGTGTGTTGATTCTATTCATAAAAAGGATAATTATGTAATTCTTCTTAGCAAAAGGCTGTATAGATAATAATAAAAATACAAATTGATAATTATATTATCAGTATTCCTCGCTGACCACTGCATCCTCCCACTTGGAATCTGTATCGATGTCAAATGGAAGTAATTTCCATTTAACATTTGAGATTCGGAGAATATGTGTTTGAATGGCACGATTCATTTCGAAAGCATCTCAAGTGATTCTTGACACTGGCTTAAATCCTCTTTGAGTACGTATCAAAGTATGCAACAATGTCCTGTTATGACAATTTTTTATTCGCTCAGGAATACCGTTTTTAATACTGTACATCTTTATGCATAAAATGACATTTCTTTATTGTTTTTTTTTAAATTCATTTACATTGTATTATGTATATTTATTTACCTTGCCATGGTTTTGTTCAGTTGTGAAGTAATTTTGGCTAAGTTTTCTAGTTGTGTAGTAGTAGGCTTACCTGTAAAGAAAACATAAAAAGTATTATGATAAAGTACAAAAATGTCCATAACATGTATTTTAACCATTACTGATTATTCTGATGTGTCTTTCTTTTAATTTCTACCACATACATATATATTGCCCACATATTTGTTAAAACGCAAGAGAATAATGTTTATGAAACCATTAACTAATTATAATGAAAGATCCACATGTCTTCGTCACCAATAAAAAAATATTTATGTTCAATAATTTACTCAAAAGAAGTTTTCACGTCTTAGCTTTATGACAGAACGACGGTGGTAATTTTTTTTTCCACCAGCTTTTAATTCATTCTCCAATGAATTGATTGGTATCATTAAAAGAAATTTAATGATACCTGGATCATTAGCCTAATGATTCTGAGATCATTATTTCTCGGCAAGAGTTGTAAAAAAATATGCTTAAAATAAGTAATTTGAAACATTATTACTTGCTCATTGTTACAAGTGAATTTCAATCAATCTTCAAACGCTCATATCTCAAAATATTGTCAAGAGCAGTTAAAACCATTACAAAATATGGTGTCGACATTAAAAGTGAGAAATAGTAAAATGTGCAAAAAACTGTGTTGTGTTTAAACCGAGAAGTGAAAGTTATCACCATTCAATTAAAAAAATAATGTGTTTTATTTATTTGGATAAATCTTTCCCTTCAAGAATTACAGTTGACACATTAAAAGTGAGAAGTAGTAAACGTTTCAAATGTACAAAAAACTGTGTTGTGTTTAAACCGAGAAGTGAAAGTTATCACAATTCAAATAAAAAATGTTTGTTATTATACCAATAATAAAGTCTACATGATTCTGTTATTGTATACATTTTTATTGGTCAATTCCAACTGTCACCGTTGTTGATTGCATCATTTTACATTATTGAATGTACCCCGTGGCGATAAGTGCGCGATAAAAACAAAATGATATCGTCATTTGTGGCGCTGTGGCCGCCGGAAGACGGTCGCAACAACGTGTAACGAGAAATTGTAATGGCGGCGCGTTCTAACGACGACTTGTAACGGCGGCTAACCTCCCGCCGACGAACTCACGGCCGTTACAATAACGGCGACGTCTCGCCGTGTAATGGCTGACATTTTTTCCAATTTACAACGAGAGCGGCAGAGGAAAAACAAGTTGAAAAAAATAATACAGTCTTTTGACGCTTCTCTATTTTTCTGTTCATAATAGTTCCTTCTGTGATGTGATCTTAAGGAGGGCATGGCAAAGACACGGCCCGCGATCTATTTCAATATCTTTCAAGATTTTAAGATGAGCGTTTTTAGTTCTTAATTTGATATTAAAGTTATTAAAACATCATTGATTCCAAACATCTATGACACAAAGAAGCTGAGATTATGTCGATTATTTGGACCCTTAAAATTACACGCTTTTTTGTATAATAAGAGTCTTATGTAATTCCAATAAAATTTGATGCTGACTATTAATGTAATTAATTTAAATCCAAGAACGTTGTTTTTTGGCAAATGGAATTTCAAGCGCCTGTGGCAAGCTATCCGTTGTCCCTACGAATCGTTTTTAAGATCAGATTTGGCATTTTTTTTGGTATATATGCTTTATAAAAATCACAAATTATAAATTTATTAATTTAGTTACGGTTAAAAAAATATTAAAAAATACAGGTGGAAAGAGAACAAAAAAATCACATTGAAAATTGGCAAAGAAGAGAATCCGAGTAAGTAACAACAAAATCAACTTTCGTATACAGATTCATAAAACGTTTGAAGAATCAATTCGTGAAGGTGTCATTACTAGAAGCCCATGTACACTGTGTAAGATGAATACGGCGTTATCCATTTGACGATAGGCCACGCATTGATATGTATCCTGAAAGAAAATGAAGTACAACAATGATTCAGCAACTCTTATCTTACGGAAAAACCACAAAAAGAAAAAAGGCGAGTATTCAGTAAAATAAGTGATGTTATAGTTTTAAATTGTAATTTAATATATTCTCACATTAGATTTGTATATTCCATTTTTTATGCATATGAGGATAGTATAAAAAGAGTACGAGAAGAAAGGAAAAAAAAAGGTTATGTTATTTAGATTTTAAATCGGTTGGAAAAGTTCACTCGCTAAGCAAAGTCTGGAATACCAACTAACAATGCTGTTTCAATTTTTATAAGTATAATGACGTCTGCTTAAATATTATACGTTATTTCAATACGTTACAATCGGTATGTATATTACGTAGAACAAGCACATATGATCCAACTAAAATTTTCCTAACTCAATCAGTCTATCATATAAACTATCTATCCAAGCAAGAGAAAATTCGCTGGGTACATTTCGAGTCCATATATTATATATAATTACCGAAGCGGTTTAAAATAAATTATCACCAATGGCTGACAGTTATTGATTGATTTATGAAGAACTAAAATACATTGTTATTTTTCTTACCGTATTCGCTGACAGTTATTATTTAATTTACCAGAAATTAATTAAATCTACTTTTTTCCAGTCGATTTATCGATCACGTTTGAAGGCATGGGTGTTTGTTTGTGTTACTGAAATCCCTTCCCACCCTTCCAATCCCTAAAGCGAGAGTGATTAACCATTAGTCCTGTCCTACGCTTCGTATCCTTTCAATTCCTTCTCTCTTCGAAAAAGAAATTTTGAGCAACTGATTAACAAGCAGTTTTCATATATAAAAAAACGCTCCACGTTGGGAGCGGATATGGTTAAAAAAAGTTAAAAGCTTTTTAAGTAACTCGTTAGGATTCACCAAAACAGGTGAGTGGCAAGGAAAGAAACCATCATATATTTATAATATACATATGTATAGTATAATATATACAACTAATGTGCTAAAATGTGCATTCGGTGGATCGAACCATTGACCACGCAATCGAGTAAAACAGAAGCACACTCTTTTTTGTAGTTTTTAATTAATGTAATTCTTTGATAATATAAATTGCAAAATGATAATATTCTATGTTCCAAATCCAACGCTCACTTATTTTTTTTTTTTTTATTATCAATATACACATATCAAGCGTTTACAAGTTTGTTTTATCATGTATTTGATATTTACTCTTTAATGTGATGATAAAATATGCATTATTTTCTTATTACTTGAAGATCCATGCTTTTCATTAAAAATAATAATTATTTTGTTTGTGTACAAACTTTATAAAAAAGCTTAAATTTTCCAGTTGCAGGGCATCCGCATTGAGGCATACATTATTAACGTCACCGCTGATTTCCCAAAGGTCCTCATTTCACCCACTTACTTTTAGAGCTTAATTTTTCGTTGAATAAATAATTATAAGGTTCCACGCAGATAAGGTTTTCTGAGTTTATCCCGTTGTACGATACCTGCAGTGCTTTTTGTCAGCGAAGGCTTTGGCCCGAATGTGCTTTTACTGGGTATTAAAATTAATTAATAGTACTATCGACTGGAAAAATGCTTTGTAAAGATTAAATATGCATTAGTGGAACAATGCGGCTTGTAAAAATGGTGATTGTTGAACCGCAATGACGTAAAATAAGAACAAAATGAAAATCAGTGGCCTTTATAAATATGCTATGAAAAGCAACTAATTATTTGGTCAGTATATAATTCGATAAATGGTCAGTATATAATACATTTTGGTCAGTATATTTTTTGGAAAATGCACAGTAGTTTTTCGTAAAAAGGGTTAGTAGATAGCTATAAACGGTCTGTAATTAGTTGTCTGACGATTTGATAAAGTTAGGTAAGGTTTAGGTAAGAATCAAAGATTTCAAAAAAATCGTAAGCCTTAGACTTGGTTATACATTTGCTTATTGCGACCATATTTGATCAATTTCACATGCTGTGAATCGAACACTTTTTAAAATGACTGACTATTTAATTCAAATACTGACCGTTTCATGGAATAACCCATTAAATAAATTATAAAAAAGCTTTCATTATTTTAAATGTTCTTCAGTTTGTATCGTGTTTATAAAAAAATTTGTTCATTAATAAATATAAAGTTATCGAGCGTTGTGAATTGTTGGTTAATGCAATAATAATATTATATATAAATTTGGCCAGTGTAACTGAAATATTTTTATTCAGACGAATACAGAACCATAACACCAAGTATTTATATCTCTCTCCACTTTTTTTTTAGTTTGGTATAAAACAAAAATACTACAGCTTAATAGCTTTGAAGATAAAAATATTTTTCCTGTTAAACAGCACAAATGTTTTATCATCATAATATGTATGATTTATGGTTTAATTTACACACATTTTTCTATTATCATCAAGGGGTCTACATGTATAGTGTGTCTTAAGAGTACCTCAAATAAACATAGATTAAATGATCTACTTCAATAAGTAATTTTCGTTTTAGAAGTTATTTGTTCTGATCATTCGAGATCTCTTAAGTAATGAAGCAAGATTCTAACATTTTAAAAATGATAAAATTATAAAATGCAGTTTGGTATTTTTCCTTTTTAGGGGAAGCAAAGAGGGGGTTATAGAATCGAAACAAAACAAACAAATAATTATACCACTAATAACGTTAACATTACAAAATATTGACTAATGAGATGCAATCAATCAGATAGGGTTGGGTTAAACCCTTTATTTGGAGATAATGTAAGCAGTGGCGAGCTACTAATAAACTTTAATATAACAATTTAAATAATTTTGATGATTCCACGTATTATGCTACTTGTGTTGAATTTCGCATCTTTCAGAGGCATCTTCAGATTATCTTACTATCACAAAGGTTGTCTAAGTAGCCTTAATAAATTTATAATAAGATTTAATCATTTTTAAATAAAGTCGTTTGTAATTAATTATTATAAGGTGATGTACAGTTTAATGAGTCTTAAAATGACTTACTTCAATCACGTCGCTCAGGGCTAGCTAATAAGAGAAAGAAGTTTTTAAATACGTAATATAATTTTAAATTTAAATGTAATCATTTCAGTAGAAACTGAGCTGAGAATTTGATTAGTTTCTGTGATATGTCCGGTCGTTGATTAGAATTGCGCAAATTGCAAAGTGAGGCACGCGCGAGCCAAATTTCCGGAGTCCCGAATGAGCCGGTACGGGCTGTAGTTTAGCCTAAGTTTCACACACTAAAGCGAAAAGTACAACGTATTAGAAGAGCGTTCAAGAATTTCTAGTTAGAAATCAAATTGAAAATTTAATTCAGATTAATTGCAATTTTTATTTTGTATGGTGTATGGGTGCCGTAATCTGCCAGAGGTAATGTGAGAGGGCTCGATACAGTGATATGCTATATTATGTGCGTGTGTCAAAAATCCCGAACATTAATGCATTACCATACAAAGGTTCTAATTGAAGTTTATGCCTAAAATGACTTTTTGGTTATAAAAGCTTGTATTTACCGCATTCTATTATCTATATAGATTTCAGAATAATATATGGTTGAAGTCTGAGTTAGCAGAATTCCGGAGTTGCACTGCACCTGCCCACTTTTTTTTTACTTAATTCATTTCAGTCAAAGTTATAAGATTATGATCATTATTTCTCAGCAAGAGTTGTGAAAAATATGCTTAAAATAAGTAATTTGAAACATTTTTGAGTGAATTTTAATCAATCGAAACCTCAAAAGCTTACTTGATATCAGAGATGATTAGTTCTACATATTCTAAACTAGTTGCTTTTTATATGAACAATAATGAAAATAGAACATTTACTTGAAAGAATTTTAAGATGACTTTTGTTTGATGTTTGTGACATATTGTTTTACTCTCTTTTGTATGTATCAGGGATGTGGACTCTTTAAGAAAAAGTACGATTCTGACTCCAGCATTTCCCAAAAACACGACTCCGACAATTTCTTTTTAATTTCGTCACGTTTTTTCCTAATTTTCCTATTTATGTGTATTCAAATAAATATCAACCAACCAATCCGACCAAAAGCCAAATTATATTATATGCATAAATAAAAGGTTCAAACCCTTAAAAATTCCCTTAAAAACCCTTAAAGACTCCGAGTACGACTACGGCCAAAACGTCGCGACGACTCCGACTCCGGCTAAAAAACCCCGACTCTACGTCTCCGACTCCAACTCCACAGCCGTGGTAATTATATTAATTATACAATTATCATGTCACTATCGATTAATTAACAAATATGTTTTATGACTAACATTTAATATTTATTCGTATTCAATTTTTCAGATAGAGCAGAGATAATTAACTAAAGAGGCCAAAGACTATATATGTTACCCCTCGGTTAAAACTTTTACAACTTTTATGACAGCGTAACAATGTGTGTACAAGAACACAGCGATTAAAAAGAGATTCATAACTCGCCACTTCATAAAAATCAATACTTAACAATGACCATATTTCATTTAACTTATTCAATGCCCTCTATATACGCCAGCGTACTTATGATGGTCCCTTTGAAGCGTTGTGTGTTGGACCTCGTAGTGAGTTGCAAAGCCGAAACAATGTTTAAATTTTCAACCGCACTGGGAGGGTTAAGCCCAGTCCAAATATATGAATTTATAAACGACAGAATTAATATCTTTGTGTGGAAACGTTTATCGAAGGAAAGTTACTTGGCTGGCCAATCGTCACATAAAAAAATTCATACTTTTTATCGTCAATTCGATTGATTCATGAGAAAGTATGCTCTTCGATATTTCTTTCGTACTTATTTCACAATCCGATTTATCCGATCGGTTTTGCTTAGCGCGAGCATTTCCAACTGATACGAAGTTGAATAATTAATGTGTGGTTCTAAAAGGCCTCAAGCTAGCCATAAGTGAATATTCAAGAAACTCTAGAATGTGTCTGTCCATTAAATAATTCCACCGATGGGAGTGATTTTTTGCCATCGCAAAAAAACAGTAAATGGGACATTCATTATAGTCGGTCCCTGTGGTCTAGTGGCAAGAGCTTTGTCCTAGCAATCGGGGGGCCCGGGTTCAATCCCCGGCAAGGTTAGATTTTTTCAATTGAAAAAAAAAGATCTTGGGCTGGGTGTTATGTTATTTATCGTTGATTTTGTGCACAACTGATACATTATTTACCATCGAGTTAATCTCGTATGACTTTCACAACTCAGAATATTTGGCGCATTGGCGCAAGCTGTAATGCCAAATATTTTTTAATAAAATAAAAAAAAAAAAAAAAATTAAAATTAAAAAAAATTTATCAAGTAGCGACAAAAAATGAGTATACTTCTTAATTCAGATTTTTTTATTTAAATCGATAACTTACTATGTAAATTTATTACTTGTATAATTTTTCAATTTTTTTTTATGAATGAATAATAAACAGAGTACAAGAACTACGTATTTTGAGTAGCGGAACTTATATTCCTTGTTTGTATGGGCACCTTATCTTTTTTACGTTGTTTTTTTTCCACGGTTTTGGAACGTATCTTCCGTGCAAAAAGAGGATCGGGTGTATTTGAAAATAGCATGAAATACCAGTTTCCTTCGGTATTGCAATCCTCATTATTGATCTTCTTTTACTTATGTACCATACGTACATACCTCTGCAAAATATCTCATAAACATTTAATTCCGACTTGAACCTCGTTTTTTAATGTTTAAACGTGACTCGTAGTCTTTGGGCAGGTTCTGAGTTTAAAAAGGGCGAAGAGGGTTTTCCAACTGTGAGGTTTATTTAAAAATTACGAATGCCAAATGAAATACAGCGGAGGCGTGATTGTTTTCCAAATTTGCCACAATTTGTTGCTGTGGTTTATTTCGTTTTACCTTTTTACGGAGAAAAAAACAAACAAATGTTCTGGCCTTTTATAAATTATTCACACATCGAAAATTACCAACTGTCAACTGTAATAACAATTAAGGAACTTATTATTCAAAGAAATGATAAATATTTTTTTGAAACAGAGAAAATTTGTAATTTATCAATGAGGTGTAATTTTGACATTGATCAATTTAATTTCGATTTTTATTCTTTTCTTGAGTTATTACCGTTTCCGTCGTCTCTAAGCTGATTTTTTTATATTTAAGTTGCATTCCTTTCCCATCTGCTGACAGGAGGGCGCCATCACTACAGTTCAAGAGGTAACCTTACTTTTTATCTATGTAGGGTCATCGAGAAGAATGGTTTTCAATCTATAACGATTCTCCGATACTATATCGTCATAATTCTGCAGGCAAGAGATCGTTGGGCCACAGTGATGGTCAACTGCCTTTTGGAGCTTTAGGATTGTTCTAGTATTATAGCGTAATAATTAGGTATTATATTATAAATAAAAATATTTTTTTAACTTTATTCCCTTGTTAATGAATTTTAATGAATGCAGCCGGTTATCTATGGTTAATTTGAGAGTTGTCATTTTCTTAGTAGTGAGGTTTGTTTGAATCCATGACGGAAAATTGTTATTATTTACTTATAAATATAAAATTATTTTACATTATTATTAATAGATCATTTTACCACCTTTAAAACTGTAACTGAAAAAATATTTGTTTGTTTAAATTGTAAAAATAAGCCGTAGAAATCACTATTTAAGAAACTTTCACATGTTCTGGACCAGTGGCGGTAAACTTTGGACTTTGGGGTTGAATACGGTTTGACTAGGTCAGCCAGGGGAGTGTGGTGAAAATATTACAGAAGGGGCGAAAGCTCTTATTGAGTATGCTAAACCACCCCTATTTAGTACAATTTGATAGTACGGTTCCTATATTACATAAGTCCATTACACCGAAGCGTCGAATCGTAAGAAATAATATCTTTTTTTATTGGTTGCATAATGGAAATTGGAAAGTGCAATTTGGAAAGGCAACGCAAGAGGTTATAATAGGCAAATATACACTATGGCTAATAACGGGCTTAAATTTTACTACATTATTTTAACGAAATATTTGTCATCGTTTTTATGGTCAAGAAGAGAGTATAAAAATTGTTTTTTTTAATCAATTTATGAATTAGTAATTAAAGGCACGAGTATCTGCAAAAGTTTTCTTTCTACACATCTTGTCTATTTAATCCTGAAAAAGTATAAACAGATATTCTTAGTTTAACTGTACTAAATAATCTAAATCTTCCACTTTTAACCTATTTATTATGTAAATTATATGATGAGTGGCAAGCTCATTTATGGATAATGTTGTAACTTGTAACCAAACGAAATAAATAAAAGATTATTCTTTTTAGCTGCGTAATAAAGTCACGTCAGGCACCTGTGATGGTTTCGTTTCTCCACATCTGAGCGTTATCCAATCCTTAAACCTGGGACTTATTATAAACTAGTGTTCGAGCCCGGCTTCGCTCGGACCAGTTTGGGGTTATGTTCACCTCGGCGCGTAAATTCAGACGGGCCAAGTTGAAACAACTTTTTTCAAAATTCAAAAGTCTAGGTCATAGATTCCCAAACTTATTTCCCCCGTGGACCCCCAAACCAGAATTTCATTTTTGGTGGACCCCCCCCGGTTCCCTAATAATGAAGTTTTCTAAACTTTTCAAACACAAATATGAACACAATTCGATAAGTTTTTGTATAGTGGACAGTGAAAAAAAAGTTGTTTTTTATTAGTTCTTTATTGAATTTTTATTTAATCAAAATGAAGTGTAAGTAAATAAATAAATAAACAAGTAATCGTACAAAAAAAAATTGAAACATATCAAAACATATTATAATAAATAAGAATTCTTTATTAAAATAATATTAAATAAGAATTCTTTTTTCGGAGCGTCACGTTCATCCTTCTCATTAATGAGAGGGATGAACCTGACGCTCCGATATAAGTTGGTCAATATTTGGCTTTAAATTAGTGAGGTATAGTCGTAAATCACCACGTTCTGTAATTTGCAACCTGTTCCTTTTTTTCGTAAGAAAATTAGTAACCGCACTGAAGCCTCTTTCCACGAGGTATGTAGAAGGAAAAGATATTAAAAAATTTTCTAACGATGGCCCATAACGCAGGATAAGTCACAGGGATATCTTTTTGCAGCCAAAACTGCTGGTAACCCTTTCTAAATTCTACCTTGAGTTCTTCGTCTGTGCTAAGTCCTATTAACTCTTCCTGTAATATGTCTTGTACAGTATCCATTTCTTCTATATATGGATTGATGATCCATGGAGGTATTTTCATTATTAAAATGTCTTCAAACCTGCTTTTGAAGTCTTCGTGGAGGACATTTAGGTGTTCTACGTAATTCATAAGATCATCGTCGTGAACATTTGTCGACGACAACTTCGGAAACTGCGTAAATTCTCGTCGTCCAATGTTTTGTTTCATCAAATTTATTTTTCCATGAAAATTTGCGATTATGGATTTTGTTTTTATTAAATTTAAGCTGTCGCCTTGTAATTGCAAATTCACCTCATTAAATTTGGCAAACAAGTCTGTCAGGTAGGCAATGTCTGCTTTGAATTTTATTAGGTTTTCTTTCAAATCTTGATCTTTAGCGTGCAGAAATTCCAAAACGCTCTCAAAAAGTGAAAAAAACCTTTTGAGAGCCAGCGTACTTCAGTGTGAAGAAGTAATTTTCGAAAATCCTCTTCATTTTCTTCACACAACTGCGCAAATATCCTGGAATTTAACGGATTACTACGAATCTTGTTTATCGCTTTTATGACGAATTGAAGAGATTGATGCAATCTAGGACTCAGATTTTTCGCTACCAAATGTTGCCGATGGATAACGCAATGAATTGCAAGCACTCCGGGTATATTTTGTTTTAAAATGCCCATTAAACCGCGATAACGTCCAAACATGGCTGGTGCTCCATCTGTTGCTGCCGACATTATATTTGATAAAGGGATCGATTTTTCAATGAAGTAATCCTTCAAAACCTTGAATATTGATTCGCCTTTAGTGTCTGTTGTCAAAGTTCTCGCGAAAAGCAGTTCTTCGTGAATTTTTTGATCCATAATAAACCGAACATATCCCATTAATAGTGCTTCATTGCCAGGTAAAGTTGACTCATCCAATTGAATAGAGAAATGATTTTTTTGCAGATAATTACACAAAAAGCTTTCAACACAATGACTCATTTCATCAATGCGCCTTTGAACTGTGTTATTGCTCAAAGAAATTCTTTTGAGTGTATCATATGCAGGCACATGTAAAACATTTTTTAAAACCTCTTCAATGACTGGCAAAAGCAGCTGTTCCCCGATAATATGAGGCGTTCCCGATTTTGCTATGAGGCATGAGATATTGTAAGATGCCCGCAGACCATCATCGTCTCTTTTTA
Organism: Himalopsyche kuldschensis; assembly: GCA_028554975.1. Classification (NCBI taxonomy): domain Eukaryota; kingdom Metazoa; phylum Arthropoda; class Insecta; order Trichoptera; family Rhyacophilidae; genus Himalopsyche; species Himalopsyche kuldschensis. Next base: position 16,631,315 of record JAHFWI010000010.1, on the reverse strand, counting down.
TTGTTGAAGCGAACATATTATTCAATGTGGTTCTGTTCAGGTGTTGTTTTAGTGATTCAAAGTATGTCAAATCTCTATCTTTTTTATCAGGGTGACACTTTTTCAGATGATCATTTAGCTTGGATGGTTTCATAGAGTCATTGCTTAAAATTCTGGTGCACAAAAGACACATGGGGAGATGTTTGTCCGACAGGGATGGAATGAAGCCGAACTTTAAATACTCAACGTTATACTGCCTACATTTCCTTTTAGTTTGTGACATTCTGGGTAGAAATTATCTGTCGATAAAAATGAAGCAATTCAATAAACAATTATATTTATTATATAAAAAAACAAGTCAAAATTAATTTCTAAAACCGGTTTAGACTGAACATATTTTCAAAATAAATGTCCACAAAAAATGACTTAGAGAACTATTTCTAATAAATGTTGCATGGAATTTTGTACTTTCTTTTCATATCCACTCACGATGATTTCGATTTTAATCACTTTAAATTTTTTATTTTATTTTCAATCCCCTTCCTCTCCAATCTCAAAAAAACAAATGAACATTGTTCAGGAACGCGCGCCTAAGAGTTTGGCCGCCCGCATGTAAACATAGATTGGCCGCCCCCTTTTTAAAGATACTGAAAAATCAGTTCTTCGAGAAAATCAATTTATCAATAAAATAGTCTCACGATTTTATAAGAATCTTTTTTCGGCGTATCAATAATGAACTCTGAATTATGAGAGGGCAAATTCTAGGTTATTTTTCATGAACATAACAATTTGAAAGCATGCAGTTTTAGTTATTCTTATAAATAATTATATAATTATTTACTTTAAGCACGATTTATAATTTAATTGTTGAAATATAACTCACTCTGAATTATGATGTTGATTTGATGAAAATATCGATTGACGAACAAGATGTCAATCCCAATATCACAGCCCAGAAACACACAGTCCACAGTAGAACTTGACTCCTCGAAGGTTTAGAACAGAATGATTGTGAAGAGTGTTCCCAAAAATAAGAACCAAGTTTAAATTTTAAACATATGTTTTGGATTACTATTGAGGAGGCTTTTAGCATGCTTTTAGCCAAGTATTTTTATCTCCTAATTCTATGGAATAGAGTTGTAAAATTAAGTATAAACGACCCAATCCGAGAAAACCCTTTGGGTTTTTTATCTTACCTATTTGACAAAGTCGACGAGATTTATTCAATTGCTGGAGTTTTTTTTTTGTTCAGTGTAGCAGGCAAGCGATTGCAAATCTTTACCTGAATATACAGATGTTTGTTTTGATTTTATGTGACTGTGTAAAATGCAAATATTTTCAAATTTATTTTGTCAAATAAATCCGTGGACCCCCATTTACATCTCGTGGACCCCCTTTTATTTTTCTTCCTGACAGGGACCCCCTGTCAGTCCCTCGCGGACCCCTGGGGGTCCGTACGGACCACTTTGGGAACCCTTGGTCTAGGTCAATTAAAATGGAATTAAAATGAACATTTCAGACTGGCATTGACATTTCGCAGCCCCTTTCATATATTGACAGCCCCATTCTCGCCCATTAAAATGTCCAAATTCAAAGAAAAATCTAATTTGTTGCCAAAGAAATATTTCGTAAATAAAAACATTTTTATATTAATAAAAGCCGGGAAAAGTTCAGTAGAAGACTAATTTATTACATTTTGACTAAATGTCTTCGCCGATAAAAAAATCAAACATATTTTCTTTCATATTCGTTTTTATGGCAACTTAATGACCAACAATGCAAAAGGGAATTACAGACCCACAGACATACATACGCCGTTTCGGTTTTATATATGTACTACTCGATACTCAAGTAATTGGAGTCTCTACACACACATTGATAACGAAACAAATTTACCGTCGAAACTTTCGCGAGCGAAATCAATTCGTTTGTTTTAACTTGCAACAACAATGCAAAAGGGAATTACAGACATACATCCCCCGTTTCGGTTTTATATATAAGATTTATTTAATAAAAGCTTATCCCCTTATTCATATCCGCTATCTTCTTAGATCTAAGATCAACGTTGAATGGTTGACTTACAGTTGAGAATTAAAAATAATATGCTACATATTATTGGATTATATTACTTTTAAAATACCTTGAAAATAATTACTTTTCTATGTAAATCTTAATTAGTTTTTAGTGGTTGTAAATATTTTTGTTTTAGTTGTGGTGTCGTTTCAAGCCTTCTTTATACTATACACTAAACAATTTGGTTTTACTTCTTATTAAATTAGCAGTAACGTTTTGGTGTAAACAAAGCCGCCAGACCTTTACTCTAAAAGGACTCGCAAAGAGGTCTGCAAAGATCGTGTTTTATTTTAAATTTGTACCAAGTAACAGCCGCCAAAAGAACATTTTCCAACATAACGTAATACGCCGCTGTCTCTACTAGGATAAGGCAGTTGTATGGAATAGATTTTTAGCGAAGGTTATTTAATTTTTATTAAATAATAAAAAAACCTTTAAGTTTATTTTCCAAAAAGAAATAAATTCAAATCTAATCTATGGCTTGATTTATTTCGAAGAACTAAATTTTGCGATAGCTTAGTGTCAAAATACATATGTTCATGAAAAGATCTCATGGTTGCTGAGACTCTTTTATCTCTGATTTTATAATACGTTCCCTCCCATTATTGCCTGCGATACGACGTGATCCCTGTAAAGGTGAGCAATCCACAGTAAAGCCAGTTTACAAGGTCACCATAAATAAAACTTAAATACTCGTGGTTCATTTTTTTTTTATCTTAAACACCAAAAAATATGTATGATTGATAGTATTGCACCTATTGGTACATTTAATGTAAAAAATGATTATTTTATTTAGAATCTCTGAAAATAATACGGAATTATAAATAAAAATACATATTTTCGTTGATGTAAAAACCATTGCACCCACAATTACTCTCTATATCAAAGCATAATGCACATATAAGTGCATTGAGCGCATGTAAGAAGACAACATTGATGAACATTTATTTATCAAATCAAAAGAATTTTATTGAAATTATAAGTAATGAATTTATAATAACCAAAATGTTGTTGAAATAAATGTATGCAACAATTGGGTTGGCATTTGATTAGCTATGCAATGCCTATAGTTGAGCCGTTGACATAATGATGGAAATGATAACGTGGTAAAGTTTTCAAGCAAAGCAACATTAAAGCTTCATAAATTCTAGTTACCATAAAAGGTTTTTATGACAAGTGTATACTTATGATACATTTTTAGGATGGCTTTGTTCGTGTTAAAAAGTGAATAATCTCCGATGGATATATCGATGGCTTAAAGAGTAATGTTATTAACTCCACTTTTGGAGAAACTGAAAATGACTTAATAATGCCATCTTGTTGAATCATGCAATGTGCATGTTTCGTAAATTTTGAGTGCATAGGAAAAACGTTTTAAAAAAATTGATAACTCCATTGTCGTTCTAAAACCTACTCTACTAATTATCCAACACCATTCTGAATTGTCACCTGTCATTCATTCGTTGTTTTTCAGCGGTGGCAAGTTCTATTTGAAATTTACCGATCGGTTTGAAAATACCAGAATAATCAGTTTTAACCTCTCCCGCACAATTGACAAAAATTAATAGAAAATTTTCTCTTTAAGCCATCGATATTTAACAATTCGTGAAAATATGAAATATAAAAAAGCTTTTCATAGAAAATAGTTTGTTTCTGTGCGTCCTGCGGGATTTAGTAAACAAGCCCCTGGCGCTTAGAATCGTAGCAATTTTCAGGACGCTAAACGGTTACGTTAGATAGTAAATGTTTTGCTTTCTCCTTAAAATGTTTAGTCCTTACCAGAATACACTATGCATTTGTACTTTTCAGGATCACAATGGAATTAACATCGTATTTTGTTGTCACAGCGTATCCTTTAAGAGAAATGTTTAAATGTTTACATATCCTTGCTCGAGAGAAAATTTGATTTTATCTTATAATGCAAAGTGATAATAATTTTAGAGTATTTCAAAAATCAACAAGTAATTAAGGATTTCGACTGAAAGTGCTTGATGGAACTTCAATCTCAAATTTGAATTGTTTGAATTTTGAGCAACTCAAAAATCATAGTTCGGATAAACCCCTATTTTAATTTGAGATATTCCTTTGTTACAATCTGGTCATTAGTATTTGCGATACTACATTAAAAAATCCCGATAATTATAACAAACCCACTTAATTCATTGAATCTCGTCTACATCATATTTTTTTGATTGACAAAGTCGAATGAAATGACATATTTTTCATACTTCATTTTCTTCCCGAGTTATTAACCCAAGAAAATGTTTCTTTTGTATATTAAACTTCTTTTTCGTAAAGAAATTTACATAATTTGAATGAAATAAAATGTAGATGAATGCTTTTCTTAGATCGGCGGGTCATAATTTTCTTGAAATATGAGTCAAAGATGATATTTTCTTTGTGTTATATTTAAATTATTGCTAAATGTTATCAGTTGTCAAATTAATTATAAATTAGTGGCAAGTTAGCACTCAATTCTTGGTAAAAATGCTTTATATAATAGTTATGAAGAGAAAACACATTTTCTTTGTAATAATTCCACAATTTCATCACTTTGTATGAGAAAGATAAATTCACGATACAAATTAGTTAATTGACTGTTTTGTTTTATGGAATTTTGACACTTTAATAATACGTTCAGGAATTTATTTGTATTTGATTTTAAATGTACGAAAAATGAAAATGTGATAAGGTTGTTAAGTATTAGGCGAAAAGAAGTTGTTAAGGGTTGGCAAAATTATTTTATTTTTAAATATGTTGATAATACGTTTATTTTAGTACCTTGATTAATTGAATTAAGGATAATTACGTTTGATACGTAAGCAAAAACGGCTCACGATCAGAATTCATTTATATAGAGATTAGTCAGGGCTGGTATTACGTTATTAAGCTTCTAAGTAATCCAAAGGGCGGGATTAATGTGAAGCTACCGGGAAAAAATACTCGAAATATTACAACAGTAAGCCCCGAGTAATCCCGAGTAGTAATTAGTGAATAGCCCTTTAAAGCTAAAACATTACGTCCAGAAGCACGAGAAAAAAAATATGTGACGTAATATGTAGGCGAGCTTTTCGGACAACATCGCATGATGAATTCGACTGCGCAAAACGGAAGGCTTCGCATTAATCAAGGCTTTAGCGAATAACTAAAAGAGGCTGTGAAGGACTGTGACTGTATAACAGATTTCGGCGTTAAACAGCCGAGATAACGGATTGATGGTATTTTGTTTTTGGCTATCCTTTGTAAACAAAAACATAAGTATTTGTCTTCTGATAGGTTTATAAATTCTTTGTAACTACATAATACTGTTGAAATATTTTCACAGATTGATTTCTCAATTGATTAATTGATTTATAGTTTAAGAAATAGCAGATTTTTAGCATTACAGATATGCGATCCTGAAAATAATGCTTAGAGTAAGAGATTTTCTTACTACTAAGCCTGTCTTTATCATATCCTTCTAATAAAAATAATAAAACATTTTTAGTACTTATCTATCTTCTATCTATATATATATATATATATATATATATATATATATATATATATATATATAAAAATGAATGTCTGTGTGTATGTCCGCTATCGACTACTAAACCGCTCGACCGATCGATGTGAAACTTTACAAATTTATTGAGTGCACCCCCGCGATGGTTTCTGGCATACAAACCCCTCCCCCAACCTCCCCCAATTTGTTTTTTAAACTTTAAGAATTTTTCGAGTTCACTTCTTCGAAGGTTTTGGCATACCCCCATACGCCCCGCAAACCCCACCCCGCCAAACAACCTACCTCCCCCCAAAAATTGATATCGGTTTTTTACAAATTTCTCGAGTACACTTCCGCGAAACTTTCTGGCGTACACCCCCTCCCCCACCGCCCAATCCTCCTACAATTGCTGGCGTAGCAACGCGCGCAGGGTACAGCTAGTTCTACATAAAATTTATTGGATCAGGACCAATTTCGCTCATGGCGAGCATTGTCAAATGATAAGAGATGAAACGAACCAGTGATATTGTTGTTTGTTACCAATTGTTTGTTATACCTCGTATTTCTTACTTAACTTTTGTATACATATCACTGTTTCGTTGTATTTCTTATAATTTATTTATTTATTGCTAAAAATGTTTTATTATTTTTATTATATTGCCATTCCACCAAGTATTGACAGTGCACACCTTAAAATATCCTTCTTCTCATAATCTATTTAAAAATGAAAGGTTAGGCATTGAATAGAAAAACTTCTCTTAACATAAGCTCCACTAGTAGCCACTGCACAAAATGACGAGATCAAATTGTTTAAAAAAAAAAATTTCATGTCCTTGTTCCTAAAACCTTTGTCATTACGTCAATAAATTTAAAACATTATCTGGTGTATTTAAAATAAAAGTTTTGTTATGATTAACGTAAAAAATCATATTGTGGTGTCTGTTTATAGTTATAAACAGTGTATTAGAAAATTAAAATTTCAACAATAATATACATACAAGTTAATTTGTCTAAATGAATTCTAGTAGCTTAATTTAATTTAAGAAAAGATTAAAAATAAAACATACTACAATAATTAATAATAAAATATAAACACACTCCAGTAATTAATTGAAAACAAGTTCAACAAATTAAAATTAAATTAATTGGCCACGTATTTAGTTTTTAGATATACATAGAGTAATAAAACTTAACTAATTTGCTACGCATAGTTTAACTGTATTTCTTACCAAAGAAATGAATAAATTTAAATATATTATTTCGTGAAAATTTAAGCAAACAAAATATTGTAAAAAGATTGCCAATATAATTTGAAATGAATTATATCGAGTATAGTTCTGACGAAGGCGTAAGCCGAAATAGCTATCAACAAATATATAAAATAATTTATGTAGAATTAAAATACATTGTTATTTTTCTTTCCGTATTTTTCTTTTTGTTTCTGATATAAATAATAACACACTGAATGGACGTGTTTTTTTTTTTTAAAAAATGGACGTTTGTTGTTTTAAGTTAAAGCTGAATTTGATAAGTCGATATGTTTCTAAGGTCTTAACAATTTCAATAATGTTTATATTTATTTGAGCTAGTTGTTAGTTATCAAACGAATTTTAGTTTGATTTTAACATTGGTAAAAACTAATTACTTTATTTTTTGTTTATATTTTGTAATTTGAATTTTCTTTTTTCATAATTTGACCAGTGTTTCGCCTTTCGGCATCTTCATCTTAAGTTCAATTGCATTCTTGCACTTGATATGTCAGAATATATCGAAAGGAAAAACCCGTGTCGTTAGCGGAAAAACTCATGGAAAGTGCAAAATTCAAAAGATTAAAATCTGATATTGAAATTCCATCAAGCACCTTCAGTCGAAATCCTAATTTACTTAATTTAGTGTTCGGTCAAAATCATTTTTCTGTAAAAAAAAATTTAGTCCAGTTTATTTGAAAAAAATGTGAATAGAAAAGAAAGAATTAAATAGAAAGTATCAGGCTAGTATAAAATCGCTTTGTATGCAAGGTTTTAAGAAAGAGTGTGAATGATGTATATATATACATATATGTATTATGAGATATGACATTCTGATAGAGATTTCAAGCTTTATAAAGAATGAATTTTAAAAGAGTTTATTTATGACAACAATTTAGCTTAAAAACTGCAACTCACTTCAGACGCTTGCGAGCACTTTGAAGTTATCAAAACATACTTTCCACTTTGCATGCAGACCGGGCCGCCTTTCATGATGTATGTTTGTCCGGTTGAACCGCGACAGTATCAGGGGGGCATGAGCGCTGCAGGCTAGGAAAACTACCCAACGCAAGTGAAACTCATATAAATTACTCACTGGGCTTGTAGCAAAAGGGTTTTTCCGAGCTGGGAAAATATTACTGGCGCGGAAATAATTTCCTCACTCCACTTTCAGTTTGTTGATATGTTAGATGGTGATAAATTTTAAGTGCAAGAGTTTGATTTTGAACGGCGGGTCGAGAATTTATCACCGTAATAATTCATATACCTACAATCAACAGCTTGCGAAGTATATTTATTATTATATATGGGGTTGGAAAAGTCATAAGGGTTGGCGAGTTAAATCCGTGTGTATTATATAGTATATTAATATCAACAGGCATGTTGGATTTAAATTGTAAGTGTGAGGGGCTCTCAAAATTTGTTCATATATATTAAACTATGAGTGCCGAGCAAGCACATTCGGATCAATCAACTATGTATAGTTAAACCGAGCTAATTTTGGATACCTTCATATAACAGAGACTGGCAGAGATAAGAGATTTTAGTCTATCATCAATTTTTCTTATATTTATATTATATCGGTATATAAATAGTATATGTATGTACATACATAACAAAAATGAAAAATTATAAGTTTATTGCTTTTGCAATGTGAGAAATGATTAAGAAATATTACGAAAAAAAATATATATAAAAAAAGTTTTTAGAAGAAAAATATACATCGCAAATTAGCAAAAAAGGTAACCGAGTGAGTTCCAACAAAAGCAACTACAATACATAACAAATTGTACTTGTCTGAACTCACTTACGTCGATGTAAAATATATCGAAATCCTAAGCAATACCATTTGAAATCGTTAAAGCTCTTCCTAGTGACAACCCTATTGGCAGGCTGGTTCTACCATTTAGAAGAACAAACAGCTCATTATCGGAAAACATATTTATAGATGTCATACATATTTAAAATAACTTTGTACACATTAAAAGTATCAAATCCAAATTTGAATAATATATTTTTAGCCACGTCCAAAAATGTGGAGCAAATGAACTTGTAAGTAAAGACTTCAATTACTCGACATCTCAACTACTCGATTATCGAGTAGTAAAAATCTTAAATACTCGAGTATACTCGAGCAGTTTCAGATGTACCAATATATATATTATCAATTAAAATTTGTGCGTATAAATAGATGATATATATGTAAGCTTATTTTATTGCATTAATAAATTTATTAAAATTAATGTAACATATATTTCGAAAATAGTAGAGAACTAAACGTTTCAAATTGTAATTTGGTTCAAAGCTTTGTTTTTATATTCCCGCAGTAGAAAAAACTCCATCTGTTGCTGTGGACCACGGCTTAAAAGTTAACAAAGAATTAAATAGTATCGAGTAGTCGATACTCGAATTGGAGTCTCTACTTGTAAGGGATGTTTACTCGGATGTTCAGCTTCTCTTTCTTGAAAAGCGTAAGGATTGAACAAATAGGTCAAGGATAGAACAAATGGTCAACCAATCGTTTTCACTACGTCGCGTTTTAATGATCAGATGGGATTTGGAAAAAAATATGGAAAACACAAACTTTTTTATGTTCGTATGGAAATCAATAATTTTATTGAAAAAATAGCACTTCTCGAACTGAAATTCGAGCCAGTGAGGTACGCGACCATAGCACAGGACACTCACACTCGACCACAAGCCCAATAATATTAGAAAAAATCAATACTTAAATAAATACCGAGATAGTCTACCACAAAGGTACCTAACCCATGGGTCGCGACGGGTTTTTCTGTGGGGTCACCAAGATATACAGTCAACAAAAAAAATATAGACTTACATTATGAAAAATGCATTTTTCAATTTGGCCTAAGGGTGGCGAGTCAAATGGCTTTCATAAAACGGGCTAACATTCGAAAAAGGTTAGAAGCCTATGGTCTATAACAGTGGTTTTCACGGAAAATTGCATTGTGGCCGCATTGTTAGCAAAACCGGTCCTAAGAAAATATCTGGTGGCCGCACCAAATTTTTGTTTCGAGTCTGCTGTGTTTGAGGTATGTCAAATGGACCTAAACATTTTTGTTAATGTAATATTCGTATTAATTTCACTCGAAATATTTCATTATCAGAGTCATTGTTGACAAAGAATCTTCTAAAACAATTTTTATCTTATATCATTTTTTTCTATGAAACTGTTGGTGGCCGCAGCCAAGTAATGATAGTATGTAAAGGGTATTTCAATAGGGACGCTCAAAATATGTTACTTTGTCCTGCTGAGTAGATTATTCATTGTTTAGTGGCCAAATTTGAGTCAACCAGTTTGGTAAATAATCGGCCAACACCTACCTGTACGTCATCAAAATACAATATCTGGTGAAAACATTGTTGCTGTGTGTGAAAGTGTACAGGAAAACCCAAGGCAGCTTATTTCTCGTTGTTCACAAGAACTTGGCGAATTTTGAATCGGGCCTTATGTCTGCACCCGTATAAAATCCAACTAACCAAGGAACTTCAGGTAAACGACCGCAGACAACGCCTGATTGGGTTCTGGAGCAGTTGGAAGTTTACCCAAATTTGTCAAAAAAGTCAACTTTAGCGACATGGCCCATTTTATAATGAATGGATATTGGCAGACATTTGATGCTATATTCCATATTTAATGCCGTAAAATATACTTACAAATGAAATTAAAATTTAGTCGAAATCTCACAAACAACTTGTTTTATTTACATTTCAAAACTAAGCGTCCTTATAAACATACCCTTTACATATGTAGCTGTAATGATAGTATATATCGTGGGTGTAGGGACATACGGGCGAAACTACAAAAATCGCTGTTTTGAGTTAAATATGGCATTGTCATGCTCAAATACAGTTCTATAAGATATAAAAATAAGAGACTTGCACGAAGAGCGGTTTACCAGATATTGCTCGGCTTTCCTAGAAATCCGTAAGAACAAAGTTTAACATTGAACTGTTTTGCCATTTATCTCAGTTCGATATAAAACTGGGCATGATTATTTTCTAGGGTTATTAAATAAAAAAATCACATACATATAAGGAATGTTAATAAAACAGAACTATCAATTCGAATCCAATTAAATTAAAACACTTTATTTTTTATCGTATTAAAAAAGCTGATGATGGCCCGACAATATACGCGAATTAAATTTTAGTTGCGACAAGCACAATTTAAAAAAAAATATGAATCGTTTTTCTCATCTAGTAAAACGGTCCTACCGCCATTCACGACAGCCAATGTAAATGGGACATCATAAAACCAAAGTGGTCTTCTCTCACAGCGCAGACATATTGTAAAGCCGGGAGATAGACGCATTCTGTAATGGAATTTTTAATACTGAACACACTCAGCAGCCGGAGTATGGAAACTGGGACATTATTATTTAAGCTATCTACATATTTGTCATAGTTAAGGGAAATTCGAGCGTGAATAGATAACTGTGATTTTGTGTACGTGAATCGAACAGCTTAAAGGTTTAACATAACAGAAGATGACCTTTTTAACCTCTTGGCTTATTTTCCCCCCTTTCATTTTATTATTTGAATTTTTCGCATTATTTAATGAAATAAAAATAATAAAACATTTAAAATACTTATTTCAAATAAAATTTATTAGATCAGGAACGGTTTCGTTCATAACAGGGATTATCAACCATATTTCTTAAAAACAAGTTTTGATCACGCAGCAAAAAATTGATAATGACAGTTTTTTATAATTGAGGATTTCGACTGAAGGTGGTTGATGGAATTTCAATATAAAATTTGTGACATTTGTATTTTGTACTTTTCTATGAGTTTTGTCGCTTACGACCCGGGTTTTGTATTTCTGCATATTTTTTAAAAGATACTCTAAAATATATATCATAAATTAGAAGAATAACAATAAACAAATTCTTTAATAATATGTAGGATAAAATCCGCATATTAAATTGGTAAGTATTTCCATTATATTAGCTGGCAGTTAATTTTTACGATATCGCATTTAAAATATCCATATAATTATCCAATTCATTGAAATTCATTAACATAAAAAAAATCTTCCATTTTACGATGATATCAATTGCACTTGGTGATTTAATTTAATTTCTATATTTATAAATAAATATAGAAATTTAATATTAAAATTCTATCAAGAACCTTCATATGAAATCCTTAATTAAACACAAAATAACTTTTTGCACTTATATAGTTTTATATGAATAAGTGTAATATTGAAGGGTAATAAAAACATCTGCTCGTACCGGGAATCGAACCAGGATAAATCGATTCTGTACGAAGGCATAGGTTTTTGTGTTGTTGAAAATCCGTGCTCACCTTTCTTATCCCAAAAGGCGACGCATAGCGAAAGCGATTAGCTAACCACTAGTTCTGTCCGAGTCTCCGTATCCTTTCAATCTTCCCTACTCTCTTCAAAAAAAGAGTGGTTGAGCATCTGAGTACCAAGCAGTTGTCGTAGAAAAATATATGTTGAAATAAACTCCGTGAGGAGTCCATTTTCCAAGTTGGGAGCGGAGATGGTTAAAAAAAATAAAAACGTTTATTCAAAAAAAATTGCAGTACCGATGATTTTTAATTACATTATCATTAAATGTATGTGAAAAACCAAAGCATATTCGAAAAAATTCAATATCTATCTTAATTTTTATGATAAATAAAATTTTATCTAAATATTTATGAAAACTAATATATATTCTATTTGGTATGCATTTCAGCAAAAATTCTACTGTCGTAACAAAGAAGGCTGCATTTCCACACTAACTAGGTAGTATGCGGGGTTATCGGCGAGAGCCAAAAAGAAACTAACTGTCAGAAAAAAATTAACAGCCCGTAAATATTCAGTGAATTTAAACAGCAGGGTATTTATAATGGCGTCGGACCGGGTGTAAAATGGCGCGCTTTTTACGCCACGGGGTTCTCTCCGACAGCGATGCGCAAACTTTTTTTGATCGGGCGCCCATCCGCCGGAGTGATTGGCACGATGGAGATTTTTTGATGCGGGAGTTTTTGCGAAGCGCTTTTTACACATTAGTTTACTTTTTTTGTGAGAAGTGATCGACAATTACTGTGATAGTGCTAAAGTTTATACGGGTTAGCAAAACTGTCTTTCAGTGTAGATTAAATACATCGCAAATGTTGTGTGATATCACCTATTATTGATTCAATTACTATACGACACGACCTGGACCACTTTATAACAACTTTGCTGCTTTGAAATTGTTTTATTTTTACCTTTCTCGATACTGTAGGCTTTACGTATTTTTTCAAATGAAAGTATCTATCCCTTTTAAGGTGTTCACTGTCAATATTTGGACACTATGATTAAAAATAATAAAACATTTTTAATACTTATTCCACATAAATTTATTAGATCAGGATTGGTTTCGCTCAAAGCGAGATTTATCAACTGTCCCTTTTGAGGTGTTCACTGCCAACATTTGGTGGAATGGCATTATAATAAAAAAACTTTTGTATAAATATCACCGTTTCGTTGTATTTATAATCAGTTGACAATGCTCGACATGAGCAAAGCCGGTATATATTCAGGAAGGGAAGTGTATATTCAGGGTCGAGATATTGTTTTAAATATTTATTCTCTTAATAGTTTTTATAAAAGAGTTGTTCTTATAATTAGACTGCGTATTTAATTGTTTCAAATTCATATGTCATTAAAGTGATTTAAGTAAAAAAAAATGTATAAAAATAATATATCTTAACCATAGCGAGCATTATCAACTAAATCTAATATCTAATAAATTGAATGTGGAATAAGTATGTAGATACTAAAAATGTTTTTATTATTTTCTTTATAATCTCTAGTTCTCTTAAAACAATAGAATCAACGACGCTTTTTTATCGTTAACCGTTCGATTTTTGACCTATTTTTTCCGTCATGTCCGCTCCCAATGTGGAGCAAATGGACTTATTATTAAATTTATCTCAACAGAAGTTCTTCCACAAGAGTTCTTTTTCAGAGAGAATAAGAATGGTAAGAATAGGACTAGGAAACGAATAGTGGTTAGCTACTCGTTCTCGCTTCGTAACGTTTTTAGGATTGGATGGTTGTGAATGGTAGTTATAGACAGCACATACATCTCTATCTCCGAAAAATAATTAGATTAAAAAATGAAACTTAAAGCCAACGACTTTGACCTGATCCAATAAATTTTATGTGGAATAAGTATTAAAAATGTTTTATAATTTTTATTATAATGACATTCCACCAAAGATTGACAGTGAACACCTTAAAGGGACAAAATTTATATTAAGTTGTAAAAATGGTTTCCTTTATATTAATATTATCCTAAATATATAATATCGATAAGTGATTTTTTTACCTTCTGAGATTTTGCCAATATCTATAAAATAATTATTAGCAAAATCTTTACTACATGAAAGCGTCCAGGATAAATGACGTATGATTATTTCATTTAAATTTGAACTATTGATTGTTATTTAATATTTTTTTACCATGTCCGCTCCCAACTTGGAGCATATGGACTCCTCACGAAGTTTATGTTTTTTTTCTACGAGAACTGCTTGTTATTCAGTTGCTCAACCTCTCTTTTTCGAAGAGAGTAAGGATAGAAAGGATACGAGGATTAGGACAGGACTAGTGATTAGCTAATCGCTGTTACTATGCGTCGCCTTTTGGGATCGGGAAAGGTGGGACGGGATTATAAACAACACAGACACCCATGCCTTTGAACAGATTTATCGACTGAAAAGATCCGCTCGTACCAGGCATTGAACCCGGGCGGTCTGGCAAGCAAGTCAACACCGTTGACACTGCGCCACGGACCGGACTATTTTTAAATAGAAATAAAAAAAAATCCGCGAAACACACTTTGGTGACTTCTGTGTATGTGACGCAAAGCAGGCTTTTCACTCGTTCACTAGATGAGTTGTTTAAGTATTGAAAATTTTATGACACACCCGGTCCACATGAATACGAAATGACCGTGCACAGTCCACAGGTCTCGACCTCTCACGCTGATGAGACAACTAATTATTTCAGCCACTATGTTTCTGCTACCCTTTCTGTATTAATTGATGATACGCCTTTGCAGAGCTTTAGCAGCGGGAGCTTTAGACATAAATATGATTAATTGAATAATTGTGATAACGTCGGACTCTTCGAGGACCTTATTTACAAGTCCATATTCATTTATATTCTTTCGGTCATGAATAATTCGTTATTTGAATAAATATGCTTTATTGCAGTTGGCGGAACTAAAGGATACTGGCATATCGTGTGAGAAAGTGACAGGAAATTTTCGAGCGAGTAAGTATGGTTAATAAAGAAAAATAACCCATTACTTGTTTTAAGTACAGATATTTTTCGATTTACGACAATCCGCACTTACGACCGAAAAAAATAGTTTGAATTGATTGATTTTTTTCCTTACATGAGTTTTGTCACTAACGAACCCGGGTTTCGTCTTTCGGCATATTCAGGCACGCTATTGCTAGTAAGGCAAGATTGACTTAACTCTACAGTTATTTATTGTTGAAATTTCGTGTTGCTATCCAAAATTTACAGTTTCATAATAGTTGTTAAAATAATAAAAAATAAAGTGATTAAAAATTCATAACAAACTTAGTGATCTACTTTTATTTTTGTATATAAACGATAGAAACAGTTTACTACGCGTCAGTTAAAGTAAATCTGTGCACTTGGAATGCCGGATGATGCCGAAAAGCGAAACCCGGATCGTTAGCGAACTCATGGAAAAGTACAAAATTAAAACAATTTAAATTTGATATTGAAATTCCACCAAACACCCTCAGTCGAAATCCTTATAAAAATAGTTTATAAAAAAAAATGAATTTCAACTTTTGTACTTGGACAATTACTTGTACATATTAAACACGCGATTAATTTGTGAAGTGAATCATTAATAAATTGTGCTCAAAATGATTGGTAAACGGAGTAGATGTACTAAAAAAGAAGTGCAATAGATTTTGAAATTAAAGGTATGAGAAGCTGAGTGCTGTTACGTGGATATTACCACTCAATCAAAAATTGTGGATGACTCAGTTAGTTTTAGAAGACTGGTTTTTAATTGTGTTTATTCTAGAAGTGAAACAGTATTGTAATTAGAAAAAAATCCATTTAATATACATTTAATACAACACAATGCAGCAGGACGTCTTGTAACTTGTAACCCATAGTCCAGGAACGTATCTCGATCGTAAATTGAAGACTATCTGTGTATGAATTTATTTGAACAGATATAAAATTACGAGAGCTGATCTTCATCTCTCTTAGGTCTCTGTTTGAAGAAGTTAGTAGTTATTCTATCACTCTACAATCAAGAATACGATGGGTGGATGAAGACGGAAAATGCACGAAAATCTTGACTGTGTAATGTTTCAGAATTAACATTTAATTTCCTAGAACTATTATTGAGAATGGCAGAATCCATATAATGTATAAAATATAATCGAAATTAATATGAAAATTTGGTTATCTAGACTATCTAGAGCGAATAAATAAACGTTTACAATAATCATCGTTGAAGTTGAGAAAAAACTTTATTTAACTTACATAAAATAGAATATCAATTTCATATTGAGACTTCACTTGATCTGACTAGAAGGGTGGTTTTTGGTTACATAAAAAGATTTTACCTGTGAGTGAAATCAGGGTTAAATTATGTGGTTTTAAATACTCTGAAGAAGCACATTTGAGAGGTTTGAGAACAGAAATTTAATATTAGCACAATGGTGGGTAGGATATCGAGTTCAGACGATAAAATACAAAGCCAATTAAGTATAAATATCCATTTCCGGGTTCATTAAACAAAACAAATCTATACATGTTTTGAAGCGAAACGTAGATTTTCTATACGGAATATCGTAGATAATACAGCACATGTGTGAGTAGTTGCTTGTAAATTTTATTTTACGAATCCGTTTATGGGTGAAAACATTGGCATCAAATATTGAATTATGTATGTTGAAATATATTTGTAATGTAGATGATATTATTTTTAACTAAATAAATACATCGTATAAACCTTTCCATGTAAGAGGCATCATATCGTTAATCGGAAAAAGTACGGTTTATTTTCTTTAGTTGAATATAGCATGTATGGTCTATTAACTGTTTTCATCAAATAGTATGTTTTTACATTTAGAGCTGAACGCTTGCTTGAAATTATTCAGACACTATTTCCAAGTATTTTTCACGATTATAAATGAAAATAAACTGAATTGAAAACAGCTTGATCTGAATCAAAATAGAATATTATATAATGATTTAAATAACATAAATAGAGAGATTTTGATAAAAAAAACAGTGAACAATATACATATATATTTTAAATGAATAAATGGTGTTGAAGTTTTAAAACACATTTATTTTAAAATAAGAAATGATTTGTATAAATATATGAGCATGGATTATTGGTTTTATTATGTGGAACGTTAATTTTAATTTATTCAGATGTTGAAAATACCGCGAAAATAGATTTCATCATTCCCAATTTTTGAATCAGTGAAAATAATAATATTATTGTCCTTCTGATTTTTCTTTTCCGTTTATTTAAATTGTACAAACATAGCATGAAAAATGGGGAAACAAATGCACTGCTGGACAAAGTTTTTTGTTTCGGGTATTTTTTTGGCAACAAAAAGAGCGACGTAAAAGAGAATCTTCATTGATTTCGAAATTAAAACATACGAGAATTGTAAAAGCAATCTTCGCCTTTCGGTTTTGCTCAAATGAAAAGTTATAAGTCAGAGGGGAGCAGAAAAATATAACGCAACACGGAAAAATAGGGTTGCTGGCAACAGCATTATATCTGATATCAAATATAACAAAAGTGTTGAGGTTTTTATGAAAATATTATTTTGTTGTAACGTTTTAATTGGTGAAATTGAGGCGTAGAATTGACGTGTTCAATTTCTTTCTACCATCAATATGTGTTTTCACCTCAGTTGATCTATTACTGTTTTTTATAAGAAGGTTAGATATCATTAAGTACTTATGACGTTACATTATTTTTTAATTTTATTTGGCTATTTCCAATGGCAATATGGAGTAGGTATGTATACTTTTAATAAAGTATCTCTAAGGAAACTGTGTAACCACAAAAAGTGGTAATTCATCCATTTAACAACTATCTCCAGATAAGAGAAAATTAAGAATTAAGCTTCGTTAGTTATGTTTACTTAAAGCGGGCTGGGATTCGAGCCCATTCGCTCTGTAACCGAACACAACAATGGTGACAATTGATTACAGATTCAATTATATACCTATGCTATATTATTTTATTAGTGTTAGCTAAGCAAATTACTTAGAGATGGTTCTTAAATTCAATACTAGATTGAATGGAGTGTTCAATTTCTATTTCCTGTTTTTTTGGATTCATTCATAAATCAGTGTAAAGAGAAAGAAGTAAATATCTTACCAATAGTTCCCTTTTGAACCAATATATTGGTGATTTCTGTTCACCTTAATTTCCAACCATCACTAGAGGACACTTCTGAAGGAGCCACGGCATAAGACACGCTACCAATTCGGAAAATATGGACTTTTAGAGGACATGTGGTAAGATAACTGCTATGGCTATGTACATTTGTAGTATTGAAATTCATTTTAGACAGCAAATACATCATTGCTTTTGAGCAGATATCAATGCATATATTGTATGAAACTGAATGTACCGAGATTCAAGTTCATGACCGGTACAATCAAAACCAACGACGTCGACCAATCGAGCCGGTATTCCAGATTCAAAGTGTACATACATACATATATATATATAATATATTGATTGAGTAGGCATTTACTTGGTAGAACTCCATTATAATACGGAAAGAAAAATAACAATGTATTTTAATTCTACATAAATTCTACATAGATTTATGTAGAATTAAAATACATTGTTATTTTTCTTTCCGTATTATATAATATATTATTAGACAACTATCAAATTTTTGCGTATTCCACTCCTTGACTTAGCAAAGATCGTTTCTTTTCGGCTAAAATATAAAAAAACACAGCCTAAATCTCTGCATCTGAATTCAACTCCACAAAATGTTATTAAAGTAAATTTACCAGTAACTGACCGTTTAAGAGAAAATTTCAACAAAAATAACGATTAAGGTTTAGCATTGTACCGAATGATGTGCAAAGCAAGTATACTCATATTGGATCATGTGTCTTAATTAATATTATGTTACAAAAATTATGAAAGGGCCTGTTTAAAAAAAGATGTGTTAAATTATTTAAAGCCATGTTCCTGATTCAGTAGTTGACCATATCACATATTGAAAAATCCAATAGTTGACCATGTCTAATCAGAGGGCTTTATAGTGAACTTTCTGCCAGAGTTAACTCAGGGATTTCTGTCATCCCACTCTTGGCTGAATCAAGTAGCAATGGGTGGTTCAGGATCAAGGTACACACCGTTTCTAGATTGATCACTTAAGAAATTTGAAATAATATACTTTCCTCACTAGGTGTTGTTTTCAAATGGCCACCCTGGCACTCCATTGGCTATATCGTGATGTGTTAGTGGCTCATTCTGACAACAGGTGCCTTAACTTGTCTGAACTTTACAATTTAGAGCAATACCGCATCTGCATTTCTTATTTTGGGTCATTTTATTCTCAAAAGGTCAACTACTGGTACATGGTCAACTACTAGTACATTTACCTTATTCGAAAATAAAAAAGTCCAATTTTGTACTGTTAATTTCAATAAATAACATTTATTATTGTAGTAAAACTAAACGTCAGTAAGGCTAATAAATTGAATAGTGGCAACCATATTCTCAGAAAAAGTATACGTTTTCATTTCCTCGACTTTTTCCCGAGCTTTCGTGGAAAAAAGCTTCGTCGCGTGTACTTTCTTATCATTAAAACTTTTCCTATTTCTCTGCTCAGCGTTCGAAAAATACAGAAAACAATGGTGGGATGTTGTGTTTATGTTTAAACTAATGTAACGTTATTTTCATACACTGTATACGCATTTTCAGCTGAATTCAATCTAAATTTAAGTTAACTTTTCATAATACATTTCTTAAATACTATATATGACAATTTTTTTTAGTTAAAAAATACTACTTGTTTTAATATAAAATACATTAAAGCTTGGTTTCTTGACCTTTTTAAACCACGGATCAAATAAGAAAAAAAGAAATGCAAATCTACAAACACAAGATAATATGTGTTACTTGTTATTTTCAATATATGATATTCTTATGTTATTATCTGGTCATTAATATTTTCAAAAATCCCCATAATTATAACAAACCCACTTAATTCATTGAAAATTGTATTCATTCAAATTTCGCTAATTTACATTCTAATAACCTTTTAACTTATTGATCTACTTATATTTTTGTATATAAACGATACAAACGGTTTACTACGCGTCAGTTCAAGTACATCCGTGCACTTGGAATGCCTGAAGATGCCGAAAGGCGAAACCCGGGTCGTTAGCGACAAAACTCATGGAAAAGTACAAATTTCAAATTTGATATGATACAACTATAATGTCAAAAATATTGTTTTGTTAAGAATATTTCCACTCCGAATGAGGAACATATGGACTTCTAATGTTTTCGATTCACTCAATTACTGAACCTCTGCTTTATTTAGCAAAAAATATAGCACATTTTTTTAAACTTATTCCACATTAGATTTATTAGGATCAGAACAGATTTCGCTAATCGCGAGCATTATCATCATAAGAACAAAAAATGTGTTATTCTTTTTTAATATAATATACCTAATGCCATACCACCATGTATTGACAGTGAACACACTAAAAGTGATCTTTGTTTTATTGTTTATTGGAACAAAATACAAAACAAAGCATTATAGCTGACGCCAATACGCCTTGCAATCGAAAAATATAATAAAGACAGCTTTTATTATATAAAAAAACACAACCATCATTCAAATATACAACATACCATTATATAGAAATTAACTGATAAATAAACAAAACACCACTTAAAGTTCACTGCTGAAAATTTTCACTTCCTAAGGTATTGCAATGTTCAGTAGAGAGAAGTGAAAAAAACGATAGAATTAAGGCAGGACTACAGACTAACTTGACTGTCAGAGTTTCCTGAATGACGCCCACAAAAAAAAAAATTGCCAAAGTTCCAAAATTTTTAATTCCCTAATTTGATATAGACTGAACGCGTGGGCGTATGCAGTAGGTAGATTCTTTAGTCAAAGGGGAGAAATTTTATTTAGTATCAACGGCTGCCGCACACTCGAGTGAACTGTTAAAGAAGTCATTGTGTAGTGGAGAGCTTATCGCTCAACTGCGTCTGGTTATAAGACATTTTACTATTCATATTGAAAATAGTTGCCAGGCTATATGAATATTTTTCGTCATTGATTACCCCGAC
This sequence comes from Himalopsyche kuldschensis, assembly GCA_028554975.1. Classification (NCBI taxonomy): domain Eukaryota; kingdom Metazoa; phylum Arthropoda; class Insecta; order Trichoptera; family Rhyacophilidae; genus Himalopsyche; species Himalopsyche kuldschensis. The sequence goes on along the minus strand of JAHFWI010000010.1, from coordinate 16,610,133 downwards.
CGTTGACCGTTTTGCGTACCACTGATTACCAGCATGACAAAAATTAATCCCTTCGCTATAACAAGAGACGCCATTTATCACCCGAGGGGTATGCGCCCTATAGCCGTCGTGCTCCAGCCGTAAGTTCACAGTGACATACCAGCGTGTTATACTATAAAGGGGAACATGTATGAAATATTGCCTTGAACTGGAAAGAAACAAGCATGTGTTGCTTTATGCCGTCTAGCCTATACAACTTTTCTATACAGTATTTGTAAGAACAAAAATATAGAATTTTAGCCAAGAAGCAAATGCCAAGTGAAATATTAGACAGTACAATTATTGTATGTATAATTAGCTGGTATACGGTAAGCGTTGCAATGCCACTCAAAGAAAGAAAGTTTGTTTTAAATGTGTTTATTGAAGTGCTTTCGGATGCACAGTATTTTTTCTGGTATTTATGCAAATATGTGAAAAGCATGGATTTTCCAAATTTAGTTCACACACTTGTAGCGATTGTCCCTAATTTTTGTTGGTGGTCATTGCAAATGCAAGTCGCACCGGAAACTAATAACGTTTTTATTCGAATGGCATATCTGTTTGAATCACTGGGATGCGTGGCAACAGTAAATCTTCTCCTTTAAATTTATGTATTGAATTGTACGTCTGAATTCAAACCAAATCTCAAATGGTTTCCAGTCTTGCTATAGACGATCAGACGATCGTTAAATTAATTAATTTTCATTTTTAAAGATTTTCTTCATATTCATTTCACTCAAATTTAATTTTTATCAATTTTCTCTATTTCCATTTTCCAAGATTTTCGCTATTTTCCTAGTTTTAGTTTCACTCAATTTTAGTTTTCAACCATTTTCATATTCCACAATTTTCTCGATTTTTTCCCTTACAATCTAGGAATAGGTGTACTTTCTACAAGCTGTTATGTCAAAATTGACGTATATTATTAACAATATTAGTATTTTTAATAAATGATTTTTTTTGTTAAATAGCATAACTTTGCTTAAAAAAATCAGTACATTTGTGAAATATATTTAAAAAAGCATTGAAAATTAGCTGTCAATGATTGGTGGAAAATCAGTATATTTAATTTAATAATACAAAATTTTCAGTTGAAAATATTACATGTTGCGACCTTAACCGGTCGATCTTTAAAACAATATTTATTTAAATACGAGTCCCTTTCTATCAAGAATTATTGATACTTAGCACCTTTAAAAGTGATTAATGGAGCTAGTGCAGAAAAACTGCTTACTGCCTCATGTTCATGTGACATTACGAATGGTCTTGTACACACGAGAGGCGTATACATGATACCGAATGATCTTAACGAGGCCGTTTGCTGAGGAAACCGTAGTTGTTGCATCTCACAGTTGTATTCACGTTTCGTGTTAACATAAATGGGATCGTCACATCGAGCAATTCCAATAGTTATAAAAATGGCTGCATTGCCGGCCAGAATTGATAGACCAAATGAAAAGTGCCATATTTTAAAATTCAGTCATGCGCATCACGTTAGCAGAGGGAGAATACTTGATATATGGGACGTATTAGGATGTTCGTACTCGATTCGACAGGATGATCGGAAAGTAATAGTGTCAAGAAAAATACACTGAAAAATATGTCAATTTGAAGGAGCGACAGCTCTTCGCGTCTTTTCTGTCATTTCTGAGCTTGGTTTTATTTTGATCAATAGAGCGGTGAACAATATATCGTGAAGCCAGTTCAAGTTAAGACTCAAGCTGTATATTTTCTACGAGGACTGCTTGTTAATCAATCGCTCAACCTTTCTTAAGTTCGATGAGGGTAGAAATATAAATTGTAATACTAAGGTGAGGGGCTAGTGGTAAGCTAAATGCTACGCCCTTTTTACAGAATTGGATGTATGGGAAGAATTTTTTAGATAAGACAAACACCCACGCTTTTGAACAAAAAAGATAAATCGACAGAGAAAATTCTGCTCGAAATCGTGAAATCCGCTACCGAAGCCAACATCGTTAACCACTGTACCACGGACTCGAGATATGTAACTTTTCAATATATGTATTTATAATGCATTGCACTCAGATGAATTCTGAATGAGCAGAATTATTAACTGCGTCTATTAGTATGCTGATCATACACATGATACATAGTATGTATCTACTTTATTAAATGGCTGAAAAAAAATGATTTAAATTATTATTTTATTTTCTATTATAAAATAATTATAATTATATTAATATATAACTATTAGAATCAAAAAATAAAATAGCTACTGTAAATGACAATATTATTTATATGACTTTATTACAAGAAAATATTTTTTTTAGACAATTTATTTTTTGTGAACACCCGGTAGGCACATGGCTAGGGCACAACATCATTCATTTAACCGGAAGTGTCGACGTTAGCTGCGTTTATGTTTTTTTTTTTTATTGAATTACAGATATAGACGTTTTAATTTGCACCCAAAGATCACCATTCAGGTGTAAAATCTATAAAAACACTTTTCCACGCAGACTTCATATTCACTTTTAGTGTTGAATGTCACTTCTGGAAAGGCATTATTTAAAAAAATTATAAAGTACTATTTACACATGTATTCTGAAAAAGATCAAGATTCGGTTTCGTTCATTGCTACATTTGACAAGCACTTGATAATGGTAAAAACATAATTTTGCGTAGAAGTAACGATATGTCTTCTTTGAATTGTGAGTGGAAAACTATGTGTTTTTCGCGAATAATCAATTATATAATTAATTGTTTATTTTTTCTGTCGTATTCTATTTCCAATACAGAAAGCTTTTGATTGCTCATACATATTATGAAAGAAATGAAATTTTACACGTTGTCAAAGTATTTATCGCTTTTGGCAAGTTGTACAGGTTATAGGCGGATGAAATGTAGACGTGTTGGTTTCTTATTTTAGCTGCCTAAAATATTCATTGGAATCCAATGAAAAACTTAATTCCGAAAACCGTCAAAATACAACATACTCATACTATTTGCGTTTGCTTTGTCGTTAAAAATCATCCCATTCGATTAATCGAATTTCCGTTCAAATATTAATGGTTCATTTTAAATCATCAATCACAAGTGAAAAATCGAAAAATAAATAAACACGAGAGAAGGCTTTACTTCCATTCAGAATTCAAAGAACGAATGTTTTTTTTCAAATACATTTTAGGAATACGAAAAAGTTTCGGATAAATAATTTTTAATTTGAATCATGCGAAGAGTGGCCTTACGGCCTACATTTGCGGGACATTTTTTTCCAACTATTACTATAAAAAAACCACCTCGTTAATATATATATGATTGGAAATTTAATTTAATTAAAGGTTAATATTGAAATTCATATTGCATAATTGAGAATGTGTTTTGAAAATGTGGAGCACAGTTTGTGTTGTTGACGTCACTGTCATACATATATTTCAATATGTGGTGTTTATTTTTAATTCAATTTCAATGTGTTTACTGTCACTTATAGAGAATGGTTATTTAAAATAAATAAAACAAAATTGGAATCGTTCGACGTTTTTTTCCGTATAATGCCTGAAGATGTCGAAAGGCGAAACCCAAGTCGTTAGTGACAAAATCCATGGAAAAGTTCAAAAATCTAACGATTAAAATTTAATGTCGAAGTTCTCAACTGATAAAACCTATTGTTATTACTACTTCCACATATATTTTGAAAGGTCAGGACCAGTTTCGTTCAACGCGAGCGTTAGTTTATAATGCTTGCGGTCCAGATCTTTGAATAATTAGTGCTAGTGAATGCTTTTATTTATTAAAAAAAAGCTAATATTTCTTTATTAGCAGATTCAGGCATTGATTTATTACATATTAACAAGGGCGAATATAAATTGTTCTATCAAGAAATATTGGAGATAAACAGGGCTCAGCTTAATAGTTTACCAATTTCAAACGAACAACTTAATCTTCCAAGCTCGCCATTGTTACCCCCTTTTAAATAATTATCATTTATTAATAATTCAAACACTTACTATCATTAATTATTAATTCAAACACATGAAATCAATCAACTCTTACACTTTATTCATTGAAACTCGTCAACTTTTCGCTAATTTACATTTTAATTGCAATATAACTTAGTGATCTACTTTTAATTTTGTATATAAATAATACAAACTGTTTACTACGCGTCTGTTCATAAACATCCTTGCACTCGAAATTCCAGAAGGTGCCGAAAGGTGATACCTGAATCGTTAGCGACAAGTCCAAAATTCAAACAATTCAAATTTGGAAGTGGACACAGTGAAAATATCGCACTTCTCAAAATCTGGCCACCCTAGTCACGCGACAAAAAATCTGTCAATTTTTCTCTAAATTATATTTATGAATACGTTTCACGGAGCTATATAAACATGTCGAATCGGAAAAAAATATAATTTGTAATATAAAACTTGATAAATCTGCTCAAAGCTTCGCGAGATAAGTGACATTTTATTTTACATTCAATTCAAAGCACATTAAAATTCAAATGAATAAATGAATTTAGAGAAATTTCACTACACTAGTACACTTTAAATAAACATTTTAATTTAATATCAGAAAAAATATCACTCATGAATATATCCTTTGTTTTAAGAAACTCAAGTATCAAATTTCAGTCGATAAAATTTTGTACGCCACCTGTTCTCGTTTGAAATTCATATGCTAAAAAATAACCACAATTTGACAATTTATTTTGGAATTTAATTAAATTTTAGCACGGTGAGAAATAACTGATATCGCTTTGTTTTCATCATGTGGTAATGGTTTTTCTGCCAAGTAAACGCCTATCCAATCAATAATATTCAGTGTGATCAAATGGTATTCAAATAAATTGAAATAAAAATCAAAATAAATATATGTAGTTTCTCAGCTTGCAGCTCAGTATCAATATTTATATTGATATAAGTGTTTACAAGATAACTGTCCTAATATGGGTGTTCAATGTTCATCCATGCACTTGAATGCGTGAATATGCCGAAAGAAAAAACCCTGTTAGTGACAAATGTTGAACAGTTAAAGAAAGAACACATTTTTAAATATTTTCAAATAGTTCCAATTTCAATTTTCACTGATAAACTAAGAAAAAATCTACGACTGTTATATATGATGTTCTATGTAAAGCTAGTTTTTTGTAAAAGAATTTGGATTATTTGCGTAAATATTAACATAATTCAATTTGAGCGCGTGTGTCTTTGCAAAATCTAATATTGAAGTAGCCACAGTTTGCTTAGCAAAATTTTACTCAATCAACGTAATGCCCGTCGGCTTCGTTACTTCCTGTACACGCTGTACAAAAAACTATACCAGACATCTCAATAAACTGTTCATCTAAAACGTTTTATTTCAATAAGCCTATATTTTATATATAAACACAAAAAAGTTATAAAATTTATTACATAATATACAATTTTAAATTGTATTTTTTTTGCGATAACCTTTAAAACAATAGAATAAACAGATTCTCTTTTTGTATTACAGTCAACTATCCTACAGCACTTTCCACTATAAAGTGCTTTATATAGCGTGTGCTGCAATCTTCAGGCATATTATATGTTTCGTATCTATGTAATAATAAACGCAAATATGTGCAATCGAAGAATATTTATCAGTAGCTGTACGTCCCTTTTCTTTTGATAAAGTAAGTCAAAAAACCATCTCTATCGGAACGTCGTGAAAGCGATTACCTATTTAGAAATAACATTTACCAGCTCAATGTAGTTTCGGTCACTAGGGATCAACAAGAAGAGAAAATGCATCACATACACCAATTGCCGATAAATAAAAATGGTTGTCTGTAAAGTCGGTTTACGGACGATAGTTTAACGTGACAACGTCATAAGAAAACATTGATGAATTGATTGCATACTTTTATGAATAAAATGGAATCATTTTTATTGAATTATCATTATTTTGTATGGATACGAAGAAGGAGTGAAATGAAATCTACAATTTTTTATTGATATATTTTATTCGCACTCATTAATTCAAATATGTTTATTACTTTGATGAACAGTTTATTTACAAGTAACAATGTGCTTTTAGCGATTTATTTACAACTTTTATACATGTGTGATATTTGACGTCTTCCAATCTGTGTTATTCGTTGATAATTTATTGTTTATTTAAAGTATATTTGTTATACGTTAATCAGATTGTTAATATGCAAGAATTAATTACCTTTACTGCCGCAATTGTTGTTGTAATATAAACAATGAAAACCACATTAACATTTCACTTCAATTTATAAACAGTTGTAAACAGATCACGTGTAGGTACTGTAGGTGTATAAGTTGTGTGCTGCCGCTGTCTCTTTTCTACTCAGACGCATCGACCAATCGAGTGGAAGAGAGATAGATGCGGCACAATCCGAACGGTAGGCCGATCGTGCCTCTCTATCGCTTATCCGCGCTCTCGCTCGCACGGTTGCCTTCGGCGTAACGCGAAAAACGGGACAATGAGTCATGTTTTTTCGTGCGTGCAGCGGGCGTTCATCGATTTATAAGACGTTGTCACGTCAAAAAGTAAAGTTGATAATATCTGAATTTAATTTTCACCGTTAATATCGATCGGGAAAATTTTGTATTAGAATTGAAACTGGTTTTTGTTATATTCGACCAACTAGGATTGAAATTGGTAAGAAACGATTAAGCAGCGTATTATTTTATGAAGCAAAAAAATATTGACATAATGAAGAAAGATTTTTTCATAGAAACGAAAAAAATAATCGGATTTAGAAAAATACGGTTGAAAGAAAAACTAATCGTTTGCATGTTAAACAAAAAGCCTTCGATGATTTCTTTGTTTTTACATAGATACACAATAATTGATAAACAACTTTCAATAAAACATGATAAGTTGATACAGGAAAAAATATTTAAGCTTCATTCCACATATTTGCTTTTTGAATTATTTTTTTGCGGATAAGCCCGTTAGCAAAACATATTTGATGAACCTTGATATATTTAAAAAAATATTTTTGTTGAATCACGTGGATAAAATCTAAATTATTTTTGAAGTTTCAACATTGGCTAGATTCATCAATGGAATTCGTCTGAATTGAGAAAAGGAGTGAGGAAATATCTACGAATCGAAATAATGATATCAATTTGTCCTGTCAGTTTAAAATGATAGACTTGGAAAAGTGAGAAACATTTTCATGAATAAATCCATATAGGTAAATGTCAACCCGAGATTCATTTTCTGATAACTTAAACGAATTCGATCGTATTCATTATTGAATGGGCTGTAAAAACGTACGTAAAATGGACTTGGCTTGGACATGTGCTGCGGATGCCCCAAGAGAATCTGAATCTTGATTTTCTCTTCTGTTAACATGAAATGCCGCTGATGACCGTCTTTAGGATGTGCTCATCCTATGGATGACCTGGCAAGAAGCAAGAAGGTCGGCGGGTGAGAGAGAATCTCGAAGGCACCGTGTAGGTGCTATTTGGTCCAAATAGGATAAGCGATGAGCTATCAACTAGTCCTGTGTTATAATTATTCTCTTTGAAAAGGAGAGGTTAAGCAACTGAGTTGCATGCATCAATCGTAGAAAAATCTCTGTTGAGATAAGCTGCGTTAGGAGTCCATAATTTTATATGTTCTACAATGTAAACTGACATTGGTAAAAAATGGTATTAGTAAAAGAGTAATTTTCTATCACCATTTTTCTTAAGTATATATAAAGGGTATTTCAATAGGGACGCTCAAAATATGTTACTTTGTCCTGCTGAGTAGATTATTCATTGTTTAGTGGCCAAATTTGAGTCAACCAGTTTGGTAAATAATCGGCCAACACCTACCTGTACGTCATCAAAATACAACATCTGGTGAAAACATTTCTGCTGTGTGTGAAAGTGTACAGGAAAACCCAAGGCAGCTTATTTCTCGTTGTTCACAAGAACTTGGCTTTTCTGCGACTTCAACTTGGCGAATTTTGAATCGGGCCTTATGTCTGCACCCGTATAAAATCCAACTAACCAAGGAACTTCAGGTAAACGACCACAGACAACGCCTGATTGGGTTCTGGAGCAGTTGGAAGTTTACCCAAATTTGTTAAAAAAGTCAACTTTAGCACACGGCCCATTTTATAATGAATGGATATTGGCAGACATTTGATGCTATATTCCATATTTAATGCCGTAAAATATACTTACAAATGAAATTAAAATTTAGTCGAAATCTCACAAACAACTTGTTTCAAAACTAAGCGTCCTTATAAAAAGACCCTTAATATACTTAAGATTTTGACAGAAAGCATTTGATGGAAGTTCAATATTAATTTGAATCGTTTAAATTTTTTTTTCCATGAGCTTTGTTAATTACATCTCGGATTTCATCATTCGAAATATTTAAGAATTTGAAGTGCACAAATGAACTGAAACTGAATGAATAAATATGCGATATTAAAGTTTAGCTTAAGGTCATCAGTTCTGAAATCATTACATTATTATTTCTTGTTCATTCTTGATGTAAAATGAAAGCATAAAAATAAATATAATTTTTGTCATTAAATATTATGTAGTCTTACAACAAAGTGACGAGATAATTTATGTGATCGATACAGCTATATAGAAGCGCAAAGACTTGCGTAAAATTTTTATAACTCGACGATATAAGCCACGCCTGCAGTCTTAAAACTAAACCGTAAAAAGTAAAGTTTAATTTAATTAGTTTTTCGCTTTAGATCAATGCATAGAATTCTTCATTATACTATGAGCAAAGTTTTTCGCTCCGTGGACAATGTGTCACACTGTAGTTGATTTTTAGCAGTGATGCAAAAACTTTTGGTGAAATATAAACTATATCGACTGTAGAAAGGCCACTCTTAGTTGTATAAACCCCTTACACTCCTCAATATATATATTATCTTCCTTCAAGCAACACCTCAATAGAATGATATCACATGATTCGCGTATTTATTAGCATGGTGATATGTAATACCGACAAATATACCACATTATGACATGCTACAAACTTTAAATAAGGCACACAGTTCAATTAATACGGGTTTTGAAACAAAGATAATTAAAACTTAATAAAAAAATGGTTGTCTGTAAAGCCGGTTTACGGACGATAGTTTAACGTGACAACGTCATAAGAAAACATTGATGAAATGATTGCATACTTTTATGAATAAAATGGAATCATTTTTATTGAATTATCATTATTTTGTATGGATACGAAGAAGGAGTGAAATGAAATCTACAATTTTTTATTGATATATTTTATTCGCACTCATTAATTCAAGGATTAATTACCTTTATTGCCGCAATTATTGTTGTAATATAAACAATGAAAACCACATTAACATTTCACTTCACTTTATAAACAGTTGTAAACAGATCACGCGTAGGTACTGTAGGTGTATAAGTTGTGTGCTGCCGCTGTCTCTTTTCTACTCAGACGCATCGACCAATCGAGTGGAAGAGAGATAGATGCGGCACAATCCGAACGGTAGGTCGATCGTGCCTCTCTATCGCTTATCCGCGCTCTCGCTCGCACGCTTGCCTTCGGCGTAACGTGAGAAACGGGACAATGAGTCATGTTTTTTCGTGCGTGCAGCGGGCGTACATCGATTTATAAGACGTTGTCACGTCAAAAATAATTTTATAATTTGAGCAGGACGCGAGAAGTTGCGTGTATATGCGATGTCGAACTAAGTTTGACATATCAGTTCTAGGATTAAATATAGTATTTTGTCGATAGTCACAATGTACATAAATTAATACACATTTAAAAAAACTGGAGGGCTCGTGAAATGTGAGTCGAAGAAAAAGGACAACACATAAGTAACATAAATTGTTCTCTGTTGGTTAAGTTGATTAAATATTTACTACGCGTCAGTTAATTCGTGATTATCGTTAAAATTTTAATGTTATAAATTTTCACAATAGATTTATATGTTATAATAGTTTTTTTATGCGTATGAACATATTGAAAAGAAAGGTACGAGAAGAAAAAATAATAGGTTTTGTTATTTAGATTTTAGATCTGTTGAAAAAGCTCCAACGCTGAGCAAAGTCTAGAATAAGTACTGTTTCAATTGATATAAATATGATGACGAATTGAAATTCTTATAAGCAGCTTCAGTCAAAATTGTAAATTATGAAAATATCATATGATTTTACGACGCTCAAAATAAACCATTTAATTTTGAAGTAGTTTTTATAAGACTGTAATTTTTGCATATTCTTGAAAACCTTCACTAATCATACGCTAGATGTTGGGTTCTAAAATAAATTGTATACGCTGGAATGCTAAATGCATTTACGAAGCGCTGTGCACTTTTATGCATCCACTATGCATGCATCAGAGTTCGTAAACTTTAATACGCGCACTGAATAAAACGCATACGAAAATTATGCAAAAACGAAAATATTACCAACTTTAGCGCTACGGGAATGGAATCATTGTCTTGCACGATCACCCGTTCTACGTACTTAGATAATTCAAAGAATAAATTTTAATTTGAGCTGTGAAGGAAGATCATTCTTTAAAATGAACTGAAGAGTTACATAACTATATTAAAAAGCAACATCCTATTTTTGAGTTATTAAGTTTAAGCTAGGAAAGATAACAGTTTTTGTATTTTGATGTATTGATTAAAATAACATTTACTCGGTAGAACTCCATTATAACACGTTGACAAAAATAGCAATGTATTTTAGTTCTACAGACATTATTTTATATATTTGTTGATAGCTATTATATGTTTACATAAAATCAATGCGTCTATTATGTGCTTGATATAAAACTACAAATAACTTTGATTATTTCAAGTTCTGTTCTACTATTCGTGCCACGTTTTTCGCCTCTTTCAAATGTGTCTGTTTAAGTAAATAAAGTATAACTTAAACAACTTTTGTGATAGTATGATACTTCTGAATGAGTTGAAACACGTGTCACGAATAGAAGTACAATACATGGAATAATTAAAGGTATTCCGTGCATTTCATTACAATAAAATCATTTGCGAAGTAAAACGAGTCTTATATTTTAAAAGTCTTCTTTTATTAGAGCGGTTTAGAATGAAAGGTTAAATAGTTAAAATTTTTAAATCAAAAAACTTATTCAGTGTGAAACAACGGTTACAGTACATACAAGAATGTGATCAATAGAGTTTCAAAATGACAAATTGTGTTCTACATATATTACAAAGAAATGTGAAACTATGTACGAGAACGTTTTGTTTCGAGACATAAAAAGAATGCTTCGTAGAGTATTACATTAGTTTAACAGTAAACAATCTGCAGAAAGCTCCATATATTTTACGTCAGTCAATTTATGTAGGAGCTTAAAGCTCCGAAATCGAAACTAATATAATTTAAAATTCTGCGCGCGTTGTTACCAACTAGTACTTTGCAATTTCGCGAGCTTTTAAAAGCTGAATTTTTTGCATGCGAAGAATTCTACGGCGCTTTTTAATTAAATTCGCAAATTTATTGACGCGGTTGGTGGGTAATTAAATTCTTATATTCAAAAGTTTATACCGCCGAACGAAATGCGAAATTAGTTAGGCTGCAAATATTAGCCTTTTAAAGCTGTAACGGACCTATGTTTTCGTAATGCGAAATCGTGAATTATATTTTTAATTGAAACTTAAAGAAGCTTCACCGGTCGATTAAGGTATTACAAAATGATAGTCCTCCTCTCATAGAAGCTTTATAAATATTGAGAACCAACTATTAAAATGTATTGTTTACTAGTCGGAGCAAAAATTAGTCTTTGGAAACTGCATGATAGTGTTTGTTTCGTTGTAATCAAAATATTTTAAACAAACAGAACTTTTAATTCTTTTTAGTCGGAAAAAATCGTTATTTTTATTTTCTCAATCTTCTCTCAGACCATTGAAGCAATTGGCTTACTATCGGTTTTAACTTAATTTACTACATTCGTGTCTATCAATGAAAAATATAAGAATCAAATTTAAAACAGTCTTTTATCGCTAGAAATCTTCTACTACGATACTCTTTTTTAAATCGAAAAACATACCACGAGACTGAAGACGAGAAAATGTTCTTCCGTAAAAACGTGGGAAAAATATAATATAAAAAAGTATATAATTTTTTGTGTTGGGAATAAATTTATTTAAGAGAAAATGCGACGATCTCGAGAGAAAAATTCACGCTTGCGCTGTTAAAAATAAACATTTGACTGTGCATATTTTTTAGTTTTACCTTGGAAAAATATGTCCATTTTAAAATTGACATAAAATGAGAATTCTAAAACTAAAGTTATATATTCTGAAAGGCATAGCAACGAAAATTTCGTATTATTTATTGAGTAGGCATTTACTTGGTAGAACTCCATTATAGTACGGTAAGAAAAATAACAATGTATTTTAATTCTACAGAAATTATTTTATATATTTGTTGATATCTATTTCGGCTTACGCTCTCGTCAGAACTATGTTTTATATATCTTATATACATCGGCTAGATAGGGTACACTATACATCTTCTTCTCTGTTCCACTATCTTAATTTTATATGGAAATAATAACATTATTAAATGTGACAAATTGATTTGGTGTATTTCTGAAGTGAAAGCTAATCTGGGTTTTTACTAAGTGGGAATAAACGTAAAATTAGTAATGCATCAAGTGAATTTATTTTAAATTGCAATTTTTTTATCAATGGCTTTAATAAGTGGTGATGCGTTAATTGTGATCTGTTCATTAAGAATGTCATTGGATTGATTATACCTATTAATTTATAGCTGTTCCAATGCATTAAGCTTAAGGCCCTTATTACAAGAATGTCTGTCCCTTATTAAAAATCGGGACTGAATTAAATTGTATCGAATAAAACTGTGATTTGACTTCAAAGATAAATCTATCAGAAATTCACTTATCAGTTAGCAAAAATACTGGCTGAGAAAACATTTGTGATGTTGCAAAATATGTACACGTAATGTTGAATGTTTCATGTTTAAGTAGATACATAGATGTTATTATAAATTTGATTTGTAAGTTGTTGGCTAGTAAATAAAACTGAAGGTTTCTTAGGGTTTAATAACGATACTTAATATTATGAGATAAGTCAATTTGTTGCCGTAAATGTCCAAATATTATGTCTCCCCGATAACAAATTTATCCTTGTTCATTTACGCATTTCATTACTAAGTATAGTTAAGTGTCACTTTAAGACTTTATTGCTCATAAATAATTAAAGATTACAAATTTTATCGGCTAAGTTTTATTGAATAAGTTTAACAGCGCTTTAAAAAAAACTTTGAAGTGATAAAACAGGCTCATAATTTATTTAATCGACGCCTGTTTCAATCCGGGTGGCAGAAGTTTCATGGGGCTGGAGCGAATTTTATAATTATTGAACCTTTTACTCGGAAAAGTGTCGGTGACTAGACTAATAATTATTATTTCTACGCAAAAACTTTTTAAGTGGAAAACGTGTTGGTCTTTTTCACCTAGTTTTCTCAAGGGATTATTTGAGAAAACTTTCGAAATCTGGTTTTCACAATTTAAAGTTATCTTCATATTGCGAACATTTGCATTAGTAAATATTGTAACATTTGTTGGGTGGCAAAGCTGTATGTGTGAAATTTAATTGGCCATGTTATAAGTGGTGTACTATTGTTATTTGTTTGGAAAAAATATAATAAGCTCGTTTGAAAAGTAAAGTATTAAATATTTTTTAATAATACTGTTATACTTATATCTTTCGATCATAGGTGAATATAAAATAAATAGCACTATACATATTTCTATTTCTATGCCTTTTTTGGATATCATTTTGACGGGGGGAATCAAGTTCTAATGCGTATTAGCGCCAAAGTTCTTCCAGTCTCCTTCGTCCCTAAATGTTTTAACTGTATTCGTTTGCATTCCCTTCCAATTGCTGCCAACAGGAGGGCGCGATCGCTACAGTTGAAGAACTCAGCTTACTATTTCGTCTCTACCTCTACCTAAGAAAGGTCATCGAGAAGAATAGCTTTTGGTGTATATCGATTCTCTGATGCCTTCTCGTCATAATTCTGCAGGCAAGAGATTGTTGGGTTACACTGAAGGCCCACAGCCTATGAAACTTTATAGAGGGTTCCCGAACAAAGTCGCGAATAGTGGGTACACTTTGTTTTTAATTCTCGGTAGAAAGGCACTATTTAAAATAAATAAAATACATTTTGTTTTGTAACTACTAATTATAAAATTATCCATATCATCTTTTATCAGTAAAATGCTCACTTCTCTTAACCTCTTATTTATATAAACATAACATAAGTATGAAAAACTTGTGCTAGGTATGTATATCCATTTAATAAATAAAATATAATGTAAAATAATCGAGTGCATAATAAATCATCTAAATTGTATTTCAACACAGAGACCAGATTTTAAAATAAGTAAGTAAATATATTTTTTTTAACCATGTCCGCTCCCAAATTGGAGCATATGGACTCCTCACGGAATTTATATCAACATATGTTTTTTTTACGAGAACTGCTTGTTACTCAGTTGCTCAACCTCTCTTTTTCGAAGAGAGTAGGGGTGGAAAGGATACGAGGACTAGGACAGAACAAGTGGTTAGCTAATCGCTGTCACTATACGTCGCTCTTTGGGATCGGAAAGGTGGGACAGGATTTTCAGCAACGCAAACACCCATGCCTTTGAACAGATTTATCAACTGAAACAATCTGTTCGTACCGGGAATCGAACCCGGGCGGGCGGCACGCAAGCCAACAACGTAGAAACTGCGCCACGGACCGGACCAAGTAAATAATAGCCCTTCTTATTTTATTTTAACCATTTGAAAAAATTTAATATTACGTCACCATGAAGGGATAGCTAACACAACAGAAGTGAAGTCCATGGTTTGATATTGTGTAAGCTACCCCTTTAATATTATTGAATATATTGGGATAGGATTTTTTTGGATTTAGTTCAATACTGTCACAGGAGATCAAAAATAGTTTCTGGTGGCCATCGAGATTGCCGCTGCCCCTCAGATCAATAGCTTTCCGACCCTAGCACCTGACGTCGCTACACGTCTTCCGGTCGTAAAGATCCGGTTTACGATCAACCCCCAAAGTGCTAACTGATGTCGGCCAGAGATGGCGTAAGCAAGCCGAATCAGTCGTGGCCCCCAGTTCTGGGAAATTTAAATCATTTGCTGATAGCTTGGGGTAGAGTGACCGCACGTCGATCGATCTTATTATTAATAATTTTTGAATATAATCATATGTTAGCGATCTACACGATTTTTTTAAGTGACTTTCTTTTAACCTCTTCGCTACCGGGATAAATAGTTGGACCACGCACGTATATTCTACAAATAAATGATTATTCAAAAAAACGTATTTTGATATCACTGTAAAATTCCATTTAAATTTATTGCTGTCAAATTGGTTCATACAATTTTGGGTGTGAGTGGATATATCGCGTTTGGCAGCTAGGCAAAAAGAGGGTTAAAATGGAAACTCTGATAGTCAAAACTGCCATCAAAAGATTGCACTGTGATATAATATAGCGAAAGCAATTACCCTTTGTTTTGAATTAAGACTTTTACACTTAGCCACATAAGTTATATATTTATATTATTGTTCTCATATAAAGTAAAAATCTTTCGTGTAATAGTATCTTGTAATCTACTTTATCAATAATATTTCTCTAAAGCGAGCGTGCTAAAAATTGAATCAAAATCTTTATTTATTTTTTAATTAATTTACTTTTATTGACTGAAAAGTGCAAAGCTTCAATAGGAGACGATTATTTTGGGGCTAAAATTAAGACCCAAAGTAAACCATTAAATTATCCATAGAATTTATAACTAGTTTATATACCAAAAGAATTTTTGGTCAATTTCAACAGTAGGTTGAATCTATATGATATAGTAAATAAAATTGTGTACGCTATGGTCACCCTTATTATTTATGCTCCCTACTTCTTCACGGGCATGTTTTCATAGGACCATCAGGTAGTGTCATGTTTGCATTAAAGGGAAATGGGTTTCTAAAAAATGTTACCGCCCCGCTCACTGAGTTTTCATTTCATTTGGCGTCAAATTTATCATTTTTTGTCTCCTCTCTATTTGCTGTTAAAAAAATCTGAATATTTTTTCATCCGTGAAAGTGTTGATTGTTAATGCGGTAACCTTGTCCTATTTCTGAACGCCTGGTACAATTTCATTTTTAAGACTTCTTAAACGATTTCCCAAGGATTTTGTAAATATAGACGCTAGTTAAATATTTGTACCTATTTTATTTCAAGTGTGTAAATATTCATCTTCGATTTTAGACTTATTTTATATGGTACGAAAGAACATATTTAGAGCTGTAATAAATTCAATAGATTTTTAAAGTGACAGTTTATATGTCCCGCCTAATAATTTTTGCAGACCAGATTTTACTAAGAATGGAGTAGAATATGTCTCTTGCATTAAACCTACAATAATTTGTCAGTTTCTATCTGAAAAAGACAATAAAAAGCTTATACTAGAGAAAAAAATTAGCTGCATAAAAAAATATTGACCTGAAGTTAGGAACAGAATAACTCAGCTCATTATTGTGCAAAAAAATATGTTAGCATTGGCTACGGTAGGTTTTGAAAATAACTCCTGATAGTCTGAATCCTTCCTGCTTTATGAACGATATATATTGGATTCAATACTAGTCAGGATTTTCGTAAATTTGAGTGTTATTATCTTTATTTTTTGCCATATTCAGATAAATGCAATATCATTCTATCATAAGCTGTATAAAATGAAAAAAATCAGCTTACAAAGAAAACCAATTGTATTGAGAAAGTCACTGCAAAGCATTCCACACGTATTGGATTTCACAAATTGGTTTTGAAAAAGATTTGGCCGGGAAAGAAGCGGTTTATTTAATTGAATTCATTTATATTTAATAATCACGCAAGCTTATATTTTGAAACTAGTTATTTATTTTCAATCTATAGTTTCATATTCAACTATAATTTTATTGAATATCATAATAAGCAAAGAATTTTATTTAGCCATGCCAAAGAACGAAAATAACCAATACATGTAATGGGTAAAGTTTTAACGAATCGCCATCAACCCTCGCGCTGATTGAAATCAAATTTAAAGCTTTATTTTCGTTATAAACGAAATGTAAATAATACTCGAGTCAAAACAGAATTATTATACTATTCCTGCCTGGGATATTTAACTTACACTACTAATATTTGGGCTGTGCAAAATCAAATAGTTTATTGTGGCTTCAAGAGAAAATAGTTGAAATCGAATAAAATATTACACCCTCAATGTTTGATATGTTGTATATACTGGTGAGTAAATATCCTTTCTAGCGAGAGATCATGTTATAATATTGCGAGCTATATAGTGCCTTTGCGCTATGGATATGGGCATTAAATTGTATCAGATAACATTAGGGAAATTCTCCGGGATAATATACTCTCATGTTACTAATAAATTTAATTAAGCCTTAACAATTATTCTCCATTGCTATGTATCAAGTTTCTCTGAATGATTTGATCAAAAAGTTAACGAAAAGCAGTTGTGTTCAATACATTATTATTAATGTCTGAATTGTAATACAAATAAAGTACGATAGGCTGACTATTTTCGGTATATTTTTCATCGTATTTTGTGAAAGTATTGAAAAGGTTTTCACCAGAAAGCTTACATTCAAATCTTTGTGCAAAAAGATACGTCTCTTTTTAATTGCCCAAAACGTAATTGTGCTTATCAATGCAGTATCAAATTAAATGTGTTTAAAAATTGTACTTGAAGCTGATACAAACAAATTGAATTTACAGCGTGACTTTTTGATAAATTAGTTTACTTTAAAAGTCAAATAAAAATGAATCTCAAAGATCTTTTACCGAAAGCTTTTTATTTTGTTTTTTCTGTCACAAGAACATTTGTTTACTTTTATGTTTTTAAAAATACCGAAATGTCTTCTTGAATTGAATTAAATACTTAATTAAAAAAGTGTGTTTTTCGATTTACGAAATACCTAGTCGTAAAACTTACAGCTGCTCGTTTTTTTCACCGTTATAAACATGTTTTTTTGATTGTTTTAAATTCATGGGAAACATAAATTTCATTGGAAATATTGGAATTTTTGAATATTTTTTAGTTTTATAAAAAAATTATTATCTTTTTTATCACAAGTGTGTGAGTAAAAAGTTAAAAAAATATAGCGTCAATAAACGGTTAAAAACGAATGGTAATCAGGGATTCAGAAAATATATACCGGTATATAAACTGCTATAATTCGGTGTCACGGCAAGCAAATTTAAAATAAGAACAACCTGACACGACATGACAGCGGGAAATGCTATCGTTTACTTTTTAAAACACGCACACATACAAACTGATCGTTTGGGCGAATCCATTTTCCTGCGAGAGAACACGTGTTATATTTCTGGCCGCCTGATACATTCATTGTTATCGTTTCGGCGCGGATTTGCGCGCGAACACGCGATCGTATACCCTCGTCGTTTTATGTTCCCCTGATACAATTGACCCGAGCATGAAAGCGGTCTGCCGTTTTGCCCTTGAGGTTTTTGCATTTTCGTTAGAAGAAAATACGTAATCTATTCAAACAATTTTCTTACAAAGCGAAAAAAGTTTTACAAAAATCGCTTAAAAAGTGTTAATTTCCTCTAAACGTTTTGTAAAAGAGTTTTTTATTTGTTTATTGATTGATTATTCGCTATATTTAAGGAACTAGTTAATTTGAATATTTAAAAACACGTAATTTTTTAAAGTCTTGATAATACAAATCGGATATAATATAGGTATAATTGTATTCTGTACTAAGTCAGTTCAAATATATAAACTCAATATAACTATTTTATTGTTGAATATGTAAAATGGTAAATGATTGAATGTACTGTTGTTGCTTGGTAAAACTCCATAATAATAATATATCGGGATAACCATAAGTTAAAATTATAAGTGTATATTTCACTTTCTTCAGGCATAATACATTTTTTCCTTTTGTAAAAATCTAAATACTCCAAAAGCTATTAGGGACAGTAATAATTTAACTTTGTTAACTCTTGAAATATTAAATTATTAAATTAAGTATTTCGACTGAGGGTGCTTGATGGAATTTCAATATCAAATTTGAATTTTGTACTTTTCCATGAGTTTTGTACTTTTCCATGAGAAAAACTCATGGAAAAGTACAAAATTCAAAAAATTCAAATTTGATATTAAATTATTTATTTTTTATGCAGATTAATCAAAAACATAACATGTCATAAAATACAATAGTTGACATTTTCTAAGACTCAATCTGTTGCACATTCATATCTGTGAAAAAATGTTAGGCAAAACACTACTTTTTGTTTCACATATTTAAATATCATCTGCACCGTAAAACACACCCGGTCGTTATTAACTAGTGTGAGAAATTTATTTTTAAATAGCGCGTAGTCAAAGTTTTTAATATATCTCTGAACTTTTTTTTCTTTTTTATAATGATGCACTTTAATCACTTTTATCAAGAAATGCTACCCTTTTGATGATGTACTTTGTTATCTAACGTATACAAGATACGCTCGTTTAACTTATTTGTTAGATGAAGTGAATCATATTTCTTTAATTATCTAATGTTAAAATTAGGTTATATCTAAAATCAAATTGTCAATCAAAGGGCTGAGCAAAGAAAATACAAAAGGCTAGCAGAGATAGACATTAATAATATGTCTACTATTACAGCTAAATTGCAAAATTATTAATTGGTCAATTGAGCGAAGTAAGTTTCCCAAATAAAGCTAAATCAAAAATGCACAAATAGCAATGCTTTATACATTGCTATTTTTTCACCATGTTATAATGGAGTTCTGCCAAGGAAACGCTTTATTAAAAATATTAATTGCAATATAAAATTTAAAATAACTTAAAAAGGAAATTTTACTTATTAATTTCTACGACTTCTTATTAGGCTTCTTAAAATACTCAACCTGTAGTTCATAATTAAATATAATTATTTTTTAAACTATTAATAATAGCCGCAGTGTCATCTGTCATAATTTGATGCGCATAACGGCAGAGACAAAGAGAGCTTGTGTGTGCGCTGTTTTACAGATATACGAATATAAATAAAATCATAATATTGTAATAAAAATTCAATGTATAAAATATAATCAAATATATTATTTGACTTATTATAAAGATTAAGTCGTCAGAATTACTATCAAGATTTATGTTGATAATATAAACGAAAACCATTAAAAACATTAGAAAAAAGCTATAAAGCACGTGTTTTATATGAAAATACCGTCTAATATTAAAAATATTATATAAGACGATGAAATATGATAGCCTTTAAAATATTAATAAATAATACAAACATTAATCTTAGACTAAACAAAGTGTAGTTTTAAAAATAATATAGTGCAGTTAATAACTTACGCTAAATGAGCAGTGTTTATAATGAGAAATATTTCACTGAAAGTAGTTTATAATGTTGAAAAAAAAACGTAATTGTTGGGCCATAAGAGTAATGTAATATTTTTTTGAGCTGCGCGTGTTTGCTCGTAATTCCATTATAAGAGCAAAAGTTGCTATCAAAATACAACTTCGCAAAAACTTTTTCTAGTTTATTGTGAAATAAATTAAGCGCATAAAAGGAACAATTTAATTATTTTATTTCGTGCGGAATGTGTATGTCTATTAAAAAAAAGAAAATTGTATTTTCATTTAATATAATACTGATTTTTTAACCAAGCTTATTCCCAGTGTGTAGCATAGAGATTAATTATGAAGATATACATATTTCACAAGTTGATAATGATTGCGATGAGCGAAACCAGTCCTGTTTTTCTCATCAAAATATATATAAATGTTGTACTATGAATTTCCATCAAGAAGTGACAGTTAACACACAGTGATAATTATTTATACGAGAACCTCATGCTACTTAGTCAACACATTATACTGTCATTCCGAGCAATAAGGCAGTAAATGACTTTTGAGCGTTTTTAAAGAATTAGAATTTATAAAAAAAACGGTATATGCAAAGATGATTTAATTTATTTGTAAAAAAGCAATAAGTAGTTATATCGACTGCCTCTTTGCTAATTTATATAGAGTTGCGAGTTTTTTTTGCTAATACATTCTTATACTTTTAGCACATGTTCATTTTTTCAGGGAGGATTTAAGAGTATTTTAGTTAGTATGCTGCTATAAAAATATGTAGAAAAAGGCATTCATTTCAGAAATATGTCGCGTTACTGCTTTCTTTCTTGGAAGGACAGCTTAATGGTCGATTCTTATCCAGTTATAAAAATAGCCAAAAGTTGAGATTATTGTAATTTAAAAAATCATTGTTAATTAGAAATTTTCTTCTGTAAAATATATAATTGTGCACCTATTAGGAATACCTATTATTTTTTAAATGAGCTCACAGGTTTGCCACTCAACCACGGTTTAAGATCACGACTTAAGATAATATTGACAAGAAGTATAAGAGGTGCCGCAGAGTCTATACGTGGGATAAGTATAGCTTAAGAAGGAAGAAAATAAAGTATTCCAAACTAAATTGGATGTATAAACTTATGCGTAGAAATACGTTTCGGTCTCCTTAGATTACAGATCTGAGACAAAATAGGGCAGGTTATTTGCATGTAAGATGAAAATGCCGTAATTCCCTTAAGCTATAATGTACCAATTTATGCAGATGACCTACTGTGTTCTAGCTTAGTGTAAATAAGCATGATCTATGTATGAATGTAAAGCGTAGGGAAAACATAGTTGGCGCCAATTTGTACCCATATCAATGTCAGTTTAAAACACTTGTATATTTACCAAAATCACTTTAATAAGAAACAATAACAAATACCCCGTGTATGGATTTAATATTGGCAATACTTAGTGGATGTAACCAAGCAATATTCACCGGTAAATGTTTGATTAGATATATTATATCAAACTATTGTTTAAATTGATTGATTGAGAGCTGGTTTATTTAAATAACTATCTATTGATTTAACATAATAATCTCATTTAATTAATACATTTAATGCTGGAGGTTTCTACATATTTCTTGATGAAAAATTTCATCACGCTTAGAGTTGTCCATGATATACTAGACTTTTGTTGGACAGTCGCTTATTTGTAGAAAGGTATCGTTTAAATTGAAATATATGTATATTTATCAAAGTATTCGATAAGTCCAGATTGTAATAGTCACAATTAAACTTAGTGACTTAATATTATCAATTAATTGAAGCGACAAAAAAAAAAATGAGATTGTTTGCTGAGTAAATTAGTCATTAAAAAATTGAAAAACCTTATAAATTTTTAACTGCTTTCACTCCGCTTAAAAACTATTTAATTTATGTCTTTATCACAAAACCATTTTTAATGACCATTGATAATTTTTATAAATTACATGTTTTCTTATATATATATTTGCTCACAGATCTCTGAGCCATCGATGAGAGGTGTCAGTTTTCTTAGTTGTATTCCTAGATTACACACAAAATCTTTATATCAACTTCATTCTGTTCTGTTTCGGGTAAAGCTTAGCAGAAATCTTCCACTGTTCAACTGGGTAAAATAAATCGGTAAATATAATATTGAACGTTTTTTTTTTTTTTTGAATTAAAATATATTGAAACATTTTGAAATTTTTTTTTTTAGTTGCAAAGAAATGCCATAAAATATATTTTTTTAGTACTTTTTCCACATCTGATGTCCTCTTAGAATGCAAAACTAACACATCAAAACTTTTGAAAACATTAACAAAGTAAAGCCCAAAAATTAAGTGAATTTAATAAAAATAATTAAATCTACATGTCTGTCAACCGAACATTTTATTTTTAGTCTATTTGTCTTGTAATTTACCCAATTGTTTGTCAAAGATAAATACCAATTTAAATCGAAAAATGCTCACCATGGTTAAAGATATCGAATTTAAATCGAAAAAATCGGGACTTTAGGCTAGGCTCAACTGGTCGTCAGGGTGAAATCCTTACCACTAGATCACAACGGCCGACATTTGTTATTATTTTGAGCCTAATGAAGCTTGCAAATAAAAACTTCCATGTAATTAAGTATTAGGGCACCATAATTTCGTTCATAAAATATTTATACACTTAGCGAAGTAATAATGTTTTATGAATTAAATTATGACAGTATAAACTGGTGAATTCGTTATGCGGAATACAAGTGAAAAAAATAACCTTTTCCGCGAATTTTTACGTAATAAAAATATTCTGCGAATTGTTATTGTTTGGTATCAGGGCACCATAAGTTTGTGTGTACAATGGCCACGATTTCGGCAGATATTATATTTCAAAACATTTTATGTGATCGCGCTAAAATGGGGTATATAGTGAAACATCCAATGCAATCATAAAGAAAAACATAGTTCACCTCTTTATATGAGTGAATCGCGTGTTATAAAAACATTATATTGTATCGTATTGCAAAACCTAAATACAAAATGTTATTTTAGTTCAGTCTATTCCTGGAATAGTGTGCGGTGGATGGTTTTCAATAATAAACATCATGCCTAAGAGAAGCTAATGTATAATATAATGTTACCAAGTACCGTATGAAATATGATTTCATGGCCTCCTGATTGTTATTTTACACTTAATTCTATATTTTCTAAACAATAAATTAAGTAAATAATATAAGTCCAGAAATAAAATCTTAACAGAGTATAACTCAATAGATGTTGTCATACGGAACATCCTTGTCACTCAGTCGCACATCTTTTATTATTCGGATTGAGTAAGGACAGAATATTACGGCTTGGAAAGGATTAGTGGCTAGCTCAGGGATATCCAACTGAAATCATTTGGTTGGCCAAATAAAATAATGCATGTCTCTGTTGGGCCACACATAAATATTTTGAACCATAATAATAATACATTTGAATGGTTAAAATTTTGTACATTTCCGTGAGCTTTGTCGCAAACGACCCGGGTGTCGCTTTTCGGCATCTTCAGGTATTTCAATTGTACAAATGACCTTGAAATGACGCGTAGTAAATATTTTGTATCCGACGTATTAATAAAGAATATTGAAAAACCAATTAAATAAGTAGTCAACCGATATCGACACTTCGATTTTACGACTTTTAGCTTTGAGGAAAATAGCTCGCAGCGATATGTGGTGCCAAATGCTGCTATAATGCACATGGCTAATTACCATTACAAATTTATAAATTGATTTTTTCGGTATTTTATCAATGACAACATGTAAAATGAATAGAAAGTTGAAGTCTTCGAAAGGGCCACACAAAATCTTCATCTGGGCCAAATGTGGCTCGCGAGCCAAGGTTTGGTCATGCCTGGGCTAGCTGATCACAATCACTTGCAGGATTGGGTGGGTCGGGAGGAAATTGAAACATCACATGCGTACATGCCTTCAAATTCAAAACCGTACACAATGACTTTATTCTGAATGAAGGTGCTTGATATATTTATGTATAACAAATATTGATAATAAGTGCATGAGTCGTATAGTATCAAAAGGAGAACTATCTACTTTTCGACTTTTCAAGAAAAATACGAAAAATGTTTTGTTGCTTTTTGAGTTTTATTTATATTTTTCAATTTTAAAAACAGCCTATAAAAGCCTTAAAATTAAAACTTGTATGAGCGGCCACACTGCAAAATCCACTAAAGATAAATCTGTGATTGGTCGAAAGAATGATTCAGAAAACTATTATACTTTTGTTTCCAATGTCATGACAAGTTGTCTTTTCCCACCATCACCCGTTGTGTATATGCAGCCAATGTTTCATGCCCGCCTTTCACAACGCTATCGACTTAGAAACAGGAATTTACCCCTCAAATTCATGGCCATGCACTAAAGTGATTTAAAATAGAAAATAAAATAAAAATAATAAAATAAATTGTAGTGACTAGCTCAGCCACTGAAATCATTTTGATACAGAGTATCCTGTGTATAATCCGTATACTGAGAGCCCAGCGTGTTAGACGAGTATATTAACTCTAGTGAAGAATCGAGATTATGTAAATCCCCTAATAAATTTGCAAATTTTTCAAATGCAATGAATTTAGCCTTAATTGCAATCAAGTCAGCGTGGCCTATTGGTCCCGTGTGAAGGCGGACCACAGCAAACAGTTCTGCTCGTTCGGAATTAATTTGGGGGCTCGTCCCATAGGATGTGATTAGCGTCCTGGTGGGCGTTCCCACAAGTACAGTCCGGCCTTAAAACCAACTTGCCCAGCGTGAAGAGTTTTACATTGAACTTGCCATGGCCGGTAAGAAATTGGCTAGTCCAATGGGACGGTGTTAGTGATTTAATTGCAAGCCTCCAGGACACATCCGGGAAAAATTGATACGTTTGACACCCCTTGGAAGATGCAGTCCATCTGGTCTGCCATGCAGTGGCGACAATTGAGAGCACTAGCTTGCCAACGAATGAGCGGTAGGTGTGACCTTCCAAAGTCATGAAGCGTTCTGATTTGACACCTATCATCATTTCCTTTTACGTTTTAATATCACATGTACACTATGACCAGAAGAATAATGTGACAGCATTAGTTAATTTTCGTAAAATAAGAGATAGTTCTAATTTTGATATTATACGAATCACATTTTGGCTAATGACACGAAACTTCAACACTAATTTACTGTACATTTTAAGTAATCTTGCTGTATTAGCAATATTGATATACTTAAAGAATGTTAATGACTTAATTTATGGGTAAGTATTATTTTAAACGATTAAAAAGACGTAGGCACAGAATTCATCTTAATTATTTAATTAATAATGAGTAACAAGTTATTAAATTGATCTGACGTGTAACTTTTTTTACACTGACCATAACATCAATTAACGGAAAACTTTCATCATTAAAAGTCATAATTAAGTTGTTTAATTTTAAACTAGGACTAATTACTTTTTACGTGCTCCACCGTGTCATTAAACGAAAAAACTCGAAAATCCATTTTGTAAAATTGTTTTACACGGGCATGCATGATACACAATCCAATCAGTATAAGCGGATTAGGATTTTATTTTTGAACAACCTGTAATTATCGCTGCCACTGTTGAGTAAAAATCGTTAGTTACGGCACCTGATAAGGAAAAATGTATTTTTTATCAGTTTCAATGATTTAAAAAAACTGAGGTATGAATAACTCATAGTAGTAGGCATGGAAATTTGATAATGTGACAGAAGAAAATAATAGGAAAGCTAACAGTTAATGAAATTTTTAATACAAAATAAAAATTGAAGACTTTTTAATTCCACTAGTATGTCACTTTTTAGGAAGCATCTTCATGTATGAACTTTTGATGCTCTTTACAGTCGCATATTTACACAGCCACTAGAATGACGTTATCAATTTTAAGCCAAAACATTTTTTTTTCAATTTTACCGTCGAAGTCTTCAAATCTAAGCTTGTTCATATTTACATTTCTAGCTGCTAAATAATAAAGAACTATTAATAAAACAAGAAAGGTACTTGCAATACATACATATATGAAAAAGTTCAATTGAATACATTGGCTTTTGTTTTTTTTTAAAAACCCGTTTACCGGGTTTCATTTCGTTCTAATATCGCTATGGAAGGCGACTGCATTCAAATAGAAGATAAGTTATTGTGAGACATCCAACTTTTATATACATATTAAATTCTCACCCTGTGCTCGCCCTAGAAATAGTAAAAAAGGAAACAATGAGTCCACTTTGCATGATCTACATGATTTTAGAAAAAATCAGTCACTTTTACGGTGTTCACTGTCAATACTTGGTGGAATGGCATTATAATAAAAATTACAAAACATTTTTAGTACCCGCTCGTGTTGCAGGATATGTAAAGAATACAAATTTGTGGTGGGAGGTGTTGAGAAAAACGTTCAGTGTTTATAATTTCACATTATCGCATTCAAATAAGGTTCCAACAGCACATTACGCGAGGATCTCTCAAACAGTAAACAATGGACAATGTAATAAGTAAAAGTAATAAAACATTTTTACTACTTATTCCACGTAGAATTTATTGGATACGAACCGGTTTCGCTCATGGTGAGCATTGTCAACTGATAAGAAATACAACGAAACAGTGTTCTTTCTCAATACTTAACTCTTATCCAATACTCAACCCTATTCTTTCTTAACCTTTGTATAAATATCACTGTTCCGTTGTATTTCTTATCAGTTGACATTGATCGCCATGAGCGAAACCGGTCCTGATCCATTTTTTTTTTATCGAAAAAATGAGTGTAAATTCTTTTTTTGGTTTCAGTTTATGTCGTTCAATATCCGACTGACAACAATGTAACTTTTCGAGTTATGTATTCAGTTAATCAATGTTCACGTTACAACATCGAGTAACTGTGCTTTGATTCTGCTTTGCCAGGAATCATTGAATGAAGACGCACCCATTCCACCGCCGCATCCGAAATGTAATTTAAATTCAATTCTGTTAATCCCATCATCCGGTTCTGGTATGTGCACGGAAAACGATTCAACCGTGGAAAACACGATATAGTCGATATGTGGATCATTGCCCGATATTTTAAATTATGTAAATTATTTGTGAAAGAATTGAATACAATTTAAAACCATAAAAATTAAAAACACATTTTTGTATTCATTCCGCATTTAATTTTTTAGAATCATAATCAGTTTCGCTGACAAGAAATACAAAAATGCAGCAGTATAAATAAAGGCATGAAAAACGATTAGCAACACACATATGCACATAATTCATAGATATTGAAAAAAAGATATATGTCATTGATATCTAATATTATAATTGTAATGTCAAAGACCTCTTACAAATATAAGCTTCTACACTAAAAATCAATTAAAAAATAAACGGTCAATGACAGATAAAATCATACAAATATTAAACATTATAAAATAGGAACTTATATTTCCAATCAACTGAAAATCCTCACGATGATCGACAACGGGCTTGATCCTCACAGATTGAATGTGGGATGAGTACAAAAAATGTATTTTTCATTAAGTATTGACAGTGGACACTATTTAACGTGACAATACAATTACTTTCGATGGATTTGGCAGTCACTTTGTGGAAGTTCATTTCAATATAAAATAACTTTGTTATAACGAGCATTGTAAAACAAGTAGTCACGCGTGCTTTGTCTCCGACAAAAATCTTCAGACTGACAGTTTGAATACGAAGTAAGATTATTTTGTTATAGTTACGCCTGTTGCTTTGCGGAAAAGGTTTAATTTCTTGACCTTCTTTCTTATGACAGGTCAATGATTAGCATGAAATTGTCAGACTTGTAAAAACATTAACGTTGAACCGGGTGTAATATATCACACACGGAGGAGTGAAAGCATCCAAAGCTTATCGCATTTTAAACCCCTAAGAGAATGCACAGCATTAGAAAATGCGACGATGAAGTGTCACAGTAAACAAGTGAGAAATAACTAGTGGCGGCTTGTACAAGCGCACTGCGGAACTGCAAAACCCAAAGCAAATTGATAAAAATGTAAAAATTATTATATATGAACATAAATTTGTGTAGGTATATTATTTGAAAATATCAATATTATTTAAGCGAGTATTTAGCTCGCACCGATGTATTCAATAATTATCACACACCACCGTACAAATATATATGTATTATGCAGTATCGTTCTCGGTAAAATATATTTGAGAAGGGGAAGAAGGGCGAGGGGAGGGCAGTTCGCAAATACAAACTTGTTTTGCTACTGTCTTTCTCGCAGTGTTGAGTCCGTATATACAGTTGTGAGCTTTATTTATTTTTATTTGTTTCTCAATAGAAAGTGTGTTACTCAAGGAAAGAAATGCAAAGCTTTAATGATTTAAAGAATGCATGTCGTTTTTAATGTTAATAATAAAATATTTTCATATTTTTAATCAACCGCAGCACTCCCAGCTGTCTTATCTACGAGCCGCCACTTGAAATAACCACACATGCACACACCCATAAAATATCTTGCAATGTGTTTAGTTTTATCATAGTTGTAGCCGCTTCTTCTTCTACAATATATATCTTGCGCTATAGTCAGGAATGCATATTAGACTTCTCAGACAGTGTCCTCCAATAAACTTAGTCACCGGTATTCACTGAACCAAAGGTTTGTTACATCACATTTGGTCTACGAAAACTAATATCCATCAGCAGCAGAAAATGCAAGGTGTTTTAGAAGCACCTAAAGCTATCCATCAATGCATATTCATTGTTATCCTCTAACAAAATTCCATCCATGCTTAATATTATATTTCACATAAATAAATTCTATTGACTCTACGTTTTATTCATTCTGATAAAATAAACAATTTTATGGTGTCATTTTCATAAAAAAATGATATATATCTAATAATAGATAGATAATCGTAATAAAATATGTTTTCCGCACGATTTATTCAAAGCAAACTTTACGACGGTAGCCTCTGTCGTCCTAAAGGCATTGTTGCTTTTTATATAAAATACGCCAGATATATCCCTATAGCACGCTGTAAATGAAATAATCATAAAAAAAAATATCCGATATATATATTTTACGACCTACGTTCACTGTCAAGCCTGTGTATCGAAATGCAAAATATATTCAAGGAAACAGGAGTGATTGTTACTAAATTTAGTCCTGTATTAGTTTAGTCACGAGAAAGTAAACTTTACGACGAATTAATCAAATAAGATGTTGTTAAATAAAAAATAATATTTTGATTGTTCAGCCCCTTCTGGTTGGTATGTCAGTATTGATATTAAAATATTCTAGCCTAAGTAGAATGTGTCGTATGTAGCGAATTAAGCACGTTCGTTATCTCTCTCTATCTATATTCGAGTGAAATTGTAAAATTATCTTGAAGAAATTTTTTCTAAAAAAATAAAACACTCTTTTCACTGCAGCTAAAAACAGCTAATGAAAAAGATATTTTGAGATCGTTA
This sequence comes from Himalopsyche kuldschensis, assembly GCA_028554975.1. Classification (NCBI taxonomy): domain Eukaryota; kingdom Metazoa; phylum Arthropoda; class Insecta; order Trichoptera; family Rhyacophilidae; genus Himalopsyche; species Himalopsyche kuldschensis. The sequence continues at coordinate 16,580,290 of JAHFWI010000010.1, read as the reverse complement.
AACCTGATGAGATAAAATAAATGAAGAGAGAAAATGTCACAAACACTCATGATCAAGGACCACGAAATGTGTCACAGGTAAAAGGTTGAAAGTCTGTTTTTAATTGCAATGTCATCAAAGATGGCTTGTTTTTGCACTTAAAAATAAAAGGATTCCATACATAAGTATATTAATTCCAAATAATATAGAAAAATGTATCTGTGTTTTCACTATCAATTTTCCCGTAACACATGTTAAATAAAATACGTTCTCTCCTGATTTCAGTTAAACATTATTCACTGCTAACTTTCTTTTAAATATCAATCAGTTGTTCAAAGTCTGCGAATAAATGTTAAAGACAATATGTAGAACTAAAATACATTTTTATTTTACCGTATTGTTAAAGACAATTATAAAGATATTTCTTATTTCTATGGAGTATATTATAACTTGACAAATAATTCACATACTGATGACCAGCACCAGTTCCACGTTTTATATACGGAGTATTTTCAACTATTATAAAATTATATTATAAAAGCTATAAATGTCTCTTGAAATGAAGATTTTATCAATAGATAGATTAACATAAAATAAACCCACATTTATATTTGAATTAAATTTAGTTAAGGGTACGGTTGAGATACATTGAAACAAAGTTTTAAACATGTTAGGTTAATTAAGAATGTCGTGTAAGAAAGAAGCTGTAAATAAAACTGGAGTAATAAAACTAAATCAATCGACCATCTCTTGTAACCGTTAATATACGAACGCTCGTAGCTTGTTATCTGGAGATGGTACAAATAATAAAACCTTTCATGATATTGTTCTATTTCAATGAAAAGAAAATTTACGATCAATCCTACAAACAAAAGCACTTATCGAAATAGCAGAGCCTTGTTAGAATAACAGGAATTTTCCACTATGATAAACGGTGCGTGGTATAACCACTGTATGAAGAGTATATGAAAGTGTTCAGCCTCTACGGGTGTTGTGATACTCGAAGGGGTTGCACAGGCGTAGAGGTCTACGACAGAATTTTAACTACACATAACAATATGCAATTTTATGTGAAATGAAACTATGATTCGCGATCGGGAGATATCTGCATTTTAGATTATTACACTAAATGTATATGTATAAGAATTTTTTATTTACAGGTTTCATTATTGCAATAATTATAAAAAGAAGACAAATGCGAAAAAAGTATGTAGAAAAGAATTTCAGGATACCAATCAAATATAGTTAAAAGCTATAACATAATTTAATACTGGTGAGATGGCTAAAATAAAAGTAATGTATTTTTTTTGTTCTCTCTTAATTCAGGCAATGATTCATTTCTAAAAATGGTGTTCTCCTATTTTTTATACATGGTAGAGACATTCCATTCAAAATCATAAATAAGTAAAAAGTGATTTAATTTATAGCGAAATTTAATATTGGTTCCCTAAATATAAAAAACCGTATTATTTGTAAAAAGAATGACATTGTCGAAGGGAAAATCGAAGAACGAATGTAATTTTCAATACTCAATTAGTAAATTATACAAAACATAAGAATATTCATAATATGTATGTATTTTGATTAACCTTCGCTGCACGGTGATATGTATTTACTACAACTCGACTCTAATAATGAGAATATTTCTATTAAATATAATAGATACTGATCTGAGAATTTTTGTATTCCTCAGTAATGTTATTACAAATACAATTACAGTTATGTATGGTTATTCATTTGCAGCGATGGAAAAAAATAATTAGTGGAAGAATCGGGCAAAGAATCACCCATACACACAAACGTATTCCAATTTATGCGCGTGTGTAGCGCGAGCTCCGGCGCGAAAGCGCATGCGTGACTTCGAACTAGCCATTCATTTCGTCATTACGAATTCGACCGCCGACGGGTGAAGACGTCGGAGCGGCATAATTGTGTTTTTTTTCTTTTCAGACACTTAGATTACAAAACCATAGTCAATCAAAGCAATGTCTAGAAATATTCACATTTTTCCGGTTTTTAAATAACTTTTTCATATGGTGTAGTAAATACATATCACCGGAGCTCACGGAAGTTTTTAGCACAGTATGGGAAGGGTTAAGGAATAATAAAAAACTTTTCAATGTTACTTGATATTGACACCGCCTTATGTGGTAGGTCATCAGAACTCTCTCGAACGATCTATTTTTCACCTCAGTCAATGAGTTTAAGTCGATATCAGGAAATAAATTCATTCTTATAATAATCTATATTGAAATCTATAGCGATTCAATATAGAGTTATTTCAATTTCTCTTATCTCTTGACGCTCGACAGTGCATTTTCTTTATAAAAAAGTTCGTTAGGCGATAAATAATCCCTTATCGGCGGGCGCACGTGTTAACGATTTTTGAAACGGCCATTGTTTTTTCTTTCTAAAGTAACCGTTTGTTTTAATTCAGCAGTGAGAGATTGGACTGCATTGAGAATGCACGCGCCTAATCCTCTCCCTAAGAATTAAATTCGAGTCAAATTCCTGATATCTTCTTCGCTATCGTAATATTTGTGTGTTGTATAACGTCTGTTTAAATCCTAAACAATTAAATAATGGATGCTAACCGCACCCACATAACGCTTTGAGATCGTCTTTTTTTATAAGAGTACCATGATTCTCCTACTCCGTCCCCAAAATCCCTCTCCTGAGTGTCGGATAGGAGGCTCCTTCTCGATTTACGAGGGAGCCGGAATCAAGGTAGTCTCAATATAAACGGAGACTTTTATAAATCTCTTTCATCGGGAGAAATGTCTGACACGTCTTATGTGTTGGGATGAAGAAGCATTTGGTTTTTTTAATTACTGTCACGTTTTATTGGATTCCTTGTTATGAGAATATCTGTTATTCGCATTTGTATTGATGAAAACTGAAGTAAGTGAGAACTGGCTACGCACGTGTGACCAATTGTGGCTGTGACATGAGGAAATTTTTGAACACAATTTTTTCGTTTCAGAGAAGGGTGATGGGACAGCTGATTTGTAGAAAAATAGTATTCGTTTTTTAGAGGCCTGCTTTATTTAAAAATATGTGAAAAAAGAGTTGACTGGAAATTGAATTGTGATCTGATTAACTCTAAGGTAAAATTTTGCTTTTTCGAACCCTAAATTATTGAAGTACTAAGTGATATGATGATATTTCCAATTGCAAGACTTTCGTATATATTTAACTAGCAAAAACCATGCTTACCTAGTTAGAAACAAAACTTTAATAAAAACACTTTAGATAAACCTCTGTTTTTTTTAATCTAATATAAAAAGAAAAGAAAGGACTCAATTCTAAACCCTGTAAAAAATAATATTTTAGAGCTGAAGAATAAAAATTCATAGTGCCTTGTTAAAATTCTAAAAGAATAGCGCGTAAGCACTAAAACGGAAAAAAAAACATTTTTAATTGCGTTACGAAAACAATACATTTTTTTGTAAACTACGCAACTGGCAGCGCGTGAGGAAAAGTAATGGAAAAGCCTTCACAATTTGCTCGCTGAGATAGAGGTTTCCATGGAAATTATCCGATTTTTCTAATCGTACCTCAAAGATCATGGTGATCATGTAGACACCCATTATTAAGGCTATCTCATTGTTAGGGGAACATAACAGCACAGAATACAACAATGCGAACGCTTTTCTATACTTAAGTCATTTCAAAAGCAGGCAACAACAACTAATTTTCGTGTATTCATCTGGTAAAAGAATATTATAAATAAATTATATAAGTGAATTAATGTTAGGTTATTTTTCGAAGAGCTTTCGGCAAACTTTCAAAGCAATTGAATGAAATTGAATGGTATGCGTCATTGTTTTACTTTATTTTAATTATTCGAACAAACATTTTTTTGGGATATTTATTTGACGGAGCTTCGGCGGGTTGGCGTCAAAGTTCTTCCAGTCTTCTTCGTCTCTAAGTTAAGAGCTTTTTTTGTATTCCCTTCCCATCGCTGCTGACAGGAGAACGCGATCGCTACAGTTCAAGAAGTCAGCTTACTATTTCGTCTCTACCCATGGAAGATCATCGAGAAGAATGGCTCTCGGTCTCTATCGATTTTGTGATGCCTTCTCGTCATAAGTCTGGAGGTAAGAGATCGTTCGGTTACGGTGAAGGCTCACACTGCTTCATGAAACTTTTTTAGAGATTTCACGAACGAGCTCGCGAATAGTGGGTACACATAATTCTTATAATTTTTGGTGAGCAAATGCTCATTCTGGTGTGGCGTACACCATAGTTGAACGAGTTATTGCTGTATGTAAGATAAATTTACTCTTAAGGGATAGTTTGCTCCTTGCATTAAGCATAACGAAGGACCTCGCTTTTGAATCTTGGTCCTATTTAATCGCAGTGTGTTTCGTTAAACTTCAGTCTCCTATCAAAGGTAGTCTAAGATACTTGACTGTATTAGAACACTTGATCTCCATATTGTGCATTCTAATGTATTCAATTGTCAGTGTTTATTTCAAATTTTCTGCATACGGTGAGATCTCTTGGCTCAGTCTATATTTTAAACGTAAAAGCATAACACAATAGAACAAAAAAAAACTTGTTTCTATTTTTACGTCTAAGACCCTTAGATAGGAAACTGTTTTGTGTTGGAAGGTCGTACTCACTTTGCATCTGCAATATAATTAGAACGCGGCTAAGAAACATCGATGACTAGTTGTTGCATGTTTTTTACATATTTATTCAGCCAAAAGACGCAATGGTTCAATATTAATTAATTCGTTTATTCAATTTGTTGTAAAAATTAGGTATTGTAAAGATCATAATAATTAGCTGTCGATGGATTCAGCGGTAGCTTTGTGGATGTTTACTTTAATATATATTTTTTTAAATAAATTAGTTAATCTCACGTATTGTGTGACGTGTTTCATCTCTTTCAGAAGCATTATCAGACCTACTCACGATTGCTAAAATAATAGTGTTTTTTTTACGTGTAAAAACTTTATTTTAAATTTAATGTTTTATAAATGCTGTATTATTTTAAGGCAGAGTAATAAAGTTGATTTCCGTTTCATCGAAAGTTCAACCTCAAAAACTGTCATAAAAACTCAGTTAAAAAAAATAAAAAAACTACTATGATTTTTCTGGACTAGTTAATGGTTAAGAAAGAATCAATTCTAAATTTCTTTTAGAATACGTCGCTTCAAAAATGGCCCAAAACTATTTGCAAATACAATAAAGATACGAAGGCATATTCTAGAAGGCTAGTATTTTATAGTATTTTATTGCTACAGCCTACATAATATACTCGTAAAAAACTGAGGGCTCACATAAAAAAGATCGATTCCGAAAGAGGCTCCGAAAAAATCACGATATACTCACACTGTACCTTCGTTTTTATTCCCTGGCTTTAGTGTCAGTCCAATGTTCGAATCAGGGTTTTGTGATCGGTTAAAAATTTACATTTAAAATAGAAAATTGTCCAAACGACCCTTATCAGTAGTTGTGCAATATCAAAATTGAGTGGGCGGAGAGCCAGGGCTATCTTTTACTCGTTGTAGTCGCCCGGTGTTGGACGAACACTTAAACTGGGCAGGCGTTTTCAAAATTTATATCACATGGTGAGTAAAAAACTGCCATAGTTTTATACCACATGAATAATATCGATCAATTTAGTACATTTTTCTATGTCTATTGCTACGCTAGCCAATTAATTTCAATAATTGTTTTATTTATTGGCAACAAAATATAATGAAGTATACATATTGCACATTTTTTTAAAATATAGATGAAACAGAACCGAAACATATAATTTACAGTAAAAGAAAAAAATGCAAACAAAGCATCAAGTTCACTGCCAAAGATGTCCACATCAACAGGTAGTGCATTCATCAGCCGAACAGCCCTTGCGACTGGTGAACTGGGAGCATGCAAACTTAAAGTTTCAAGAATGTCAGGGTTATCAATTCGGCCCCGAAGAAGAAGAGAAAAACGTTTCAATATTGAAATTGATCTTCAAGCTTCAAGGGAGTGAGACGAAAGCATTTCTAGTTTTAGGTTTCTTGTGAAGTATTTAGATTATTTTTTCCGATATACAATATTGAACCCGGGTTAAATGTAGAATCTTATCAAACTTATAAACAACAGTAGTTATTGTAAGCCAATCAATCAGTCTCAAAAGATTTATGGTTGGCAAATCGCTCTATCCTATGTTTCAACATAGGATAGGTTAAGTAGAAAAAGATCACCATTGGATTTGTCATTGATGTTTTTAATTGGGCATCAAACCATTGACCGAATAACCATGTTACCGCTATAACAACAAATACAGACTGATCACGCTACTTATGCACTCGAAAGAGTGGCTCTGTGAGAATGTCCTGAATGACGCCCACAAAAAAAAGATATCCAGAGTTCGAAAATTTTAAATTCCCTAATTTGGATATAAACTGAGCGCGTGGGCCAAGTGAGATAGGTGGTTAATTATTTTAATAGATATTAGAAATTCTACCTAAATCAACTAAATTAAAACTTGTATACATTTATTACCACTCTGAACGCAGATTTTCTTTAATTTTAAGAAAACTTCAAATTGTGTAAAATTATTGGATTTTATTTCAGTATACAATTAGGATGTTAAAATACATGTGATGATTTACTGTGTACCTCTTCTACACCAGTATATATTGATAACTTTTAAGGTGCTCGCTGTCAATATTTGGCGGAATGGCATTTTGTTGATAAGTGATAATACTACATTTTTTGTACTTAATCCACATTTAATATATTTGTATCAGGGATATTTTAAATAACTATTGCATGCTTGCGTTGAACGAAACCGGTCCTGGGACCAAAAAATTGAATGTGAAATAAGCAGAAATGAGTTTCAATTAAATCTCGTTTCCATAAAATTTTCACTAATTCATATTGACTACTTTTATTATTACTTTTGTATAAAAACGATACAAACTGTTTACAACGCATCATTTAAAGTACATCCGCGCACATGAAATGTCTGAAGATGCCGAAAGGCGAAACCTGGGTCGTTAGCAACAAAAATCATGGAAAAGTATAAAATTCAAACAATTCAAATTTGATACTGAAATTTCATCAAGCACCCTCAGTTGAAATTATTAATTATATAAACTATATATTACAATATATTTTTTGGAAATCTTAAGTCCATCATTTCATCGCGGAATTTAACCGTCTTTAATTAGACGAGACTATTTCTGTCTGACGGCTTTCAATCGATCGAAGAGCCCCGCCCCACAGATTGCGAACTCGCGTAATTGTATGCCACCGATAAATAATTCAGTCGCCTATCACTTTGTGGCAGACTCGGTCAAATAATTCAGAGGGCGCGTGGAAGGCTCGTATATAAGGGAACGAGGGCGCAACGCCGTCCAGCCTGACACACGGCCCGCATGAATTTTTCATTAAAAAAGAAAATTCACTTGATTTTTCCGGCACGGCGAGGGCACTCCGATGTGTTATTTACGCCACTGGTGACGTTATTAACCGATGAAAATTGGACCCCACCCAATTATTTAATATGGCCCAGTTTTCATCTTTGATGTGTGAAATATTAAGCGTATAATTTTACCTCTGTGTAAATTTATACCATCGCTGTAAAAGAAAGTTGTGAAATTCCGAAATGGCGATTTTATGAACGGCACACGAGTTGCAATTTTAAAAGAATACATATTATTTTATTGATTAAATCGGCATTTACTTGGTAGGAATCCATTAAAGCAATGTGTTTTAGTATCACAAAAATTATACGATTTATAGTTGATAGCTATTTCGGCTAACGCCCTCGTCAGAACTTTATACCAGAACAGTATGATATGTAATAACATTTAACATTTTAATTTTTTGATCAAATTGGATTTCACCAACTACATTTCTATGTTCACTTTTAATGTGTTCACAGTCAATACTTGGTGGAATGGCCTTATAATACAAAATAATAGAACATTCTAAGTACTTATTCTACATAAAATTTATTTGATCAGGACCAGTTTCGCTCATGGCGAGCATTGTCAACTGATAAGAAATACAACGAAACAGTGATATTTATACAAAAGTTAAGTAAGAATTACAAGGACTATGACAAAACAATTGGTATTACAACTATGCAAAGAAATCTGTCCTGATCCAATAAATTCTATGTGGAATAAGTACTCAAAATGTTTTATTATTTTATTTACATTTCTATATGGTATAAAAACTGGATTAATATATAGAGTTCCAAATCAATTCTACCATAAAAGTGAATTGCTATTTATGTTGGCATCTTTTGAGAAATATTGGTATAAATATTTTATTGACAAAAGTATTAATTTCTATCATTTATTTATTGGTTGTACTGAACCTTTTAAGGACTTAATTTTAAAAGAGTAAAACTAGTATTTAGTTCTATAAAAATTAAATGTTTTAGTCGATAGATTTTAAGATTGTGTATTGTATCAAGGTGGTATTGAATTATCTATATATTTTACCGGTATTAATGATTTTTTAGTTTTCAGAAGAGATTTCAGGTATTTGCGATTGATAACCGACGAAAAATGGTATTTAAACTAAAAGTGGTCTGTTTATAGTGAGAAATAATGAAGTTTCAACAAAATTATGCATTTCAGTTTATAAATTTATGTGATGACAAACATATTTGACTGTAAAAATAGTCAATTTACAATGCGTTCATCAGGATTTCGAAATAACTGTATACAATATTCGACAAGTCTGTTTTTGAAAACATCCATTAAAAAGATTACACTATTTTTATCGACAAAGCTTTTTATTAGTTTTATGGCTATTGTCGTGATTTGAAACAATGTTCTACGTGATTTACTCTCTCAAAAGATGTTTTATTATGTACAATGGAACACTCTTAAAATATTTTCAATTGTGTTTTTTTGTTGAATTATTTTCTTTGAGAGTTTATATCAAAAAACATTACTTAAGATATGAGAAAAAAGGAATAAACAAGCTCACGTTGATAAAGGTCTCCATTGAAGCGTGTAGGTGTCTGGGCGATAAAAAAAAGAAATACATACATTTTTGGGTACCCAATTTTCTTCGGGGGCATTTCGTATTCAGGTAGGTCTGCGAAACATTTTTTGAGTACTCACCTGAAAATGAGAAAAAGGCATATTAAAGAACAGTTTTAACTGTGTCAGGGTTTTATTTGAGTCGTAAACGCAGAGGTGAAGAATGACTATTTTATCTGACAATCCCCGAATTTCGGGGATGTTAAGTTTTTATTTCTTTATGCAGTGGAAATTTGACTTAATCTTCGCAGCGGAGTCTGAAAAAAGGCCGTAAATGGGAATATTACAATACGCCGAATAAAAGTTGTTAATGAATTATTTTATTGTATACAGAGTGACTCAGCCCTTGCGATGATTAAAAGAAACTCTGTTTATATTTTAAGTCGTGTTTAGAGACTACTAATTTACCTTTTATTGATTGACTCGGTAGGACTCTTATATAACATGGTGAAATAATATCAATGTATTTTATTTATACAAAAATTATGTAGTAATACGCCCTCGTCAGAACTACTGATTGAACTTTTATAGCTCGGCCACTCATAAGCAGAGAATCGTAACTATTTGTTTCTCTACTGTTCAGGAGAACCAAAAACATGTTTTACCAGTTATCAATTTTAACTATTTTTTAACAGAAACATTTTTATTCATCCTCTAAAGCGATGCTTTGGCTTTTTGATTTATTTATTACATACATATGTAAATATATTAACTTTTTATAATGTGTTTAAGGTTTAGTGGAGCTGTGAACAAAAATGTGATTTTAATACACATTTAAATATCTTTGTATCCAATTCTCTTATTGATATAACTCTTTGACAAATTACTTAGCATAGTATTTTGTATCTAGCGGCATCCATAACTCAAAACCAGCAGACATCGAGACACGTTTCTTTTATCTTAAAGATCACTGTTCTGATGAAATAATTATCAACTAAATATGCATTATATAATTTTTGTGGAACTCAAATATATTGCTTTTTTTCACCGTGCTACTAATACGTCTGAAAAACGTCGGCTAAGCGCAAGTGTTTCATTGTCAAACTTTAAATGTCAGTTGTTTTAACATAATAAATGATAAATTAAAACAATGCTATCGATGAAGAACATTTCATGTTCTTAACATTGAATTCGGTAATGTCTAGATAAATCATCAAACAGTTAACACATAAGTAAATTTGTATACAATATTTATGAAAGATTCAGAACAAAATAATATTTACTGGTGGAACACAAAAAGCTTTTTCTCTTGCCTTTACTATCCTACTTAAAAAGAGGATACCTCAAACTGAGCTTTCTGGCAACTTTATGTGGGGGGATAAGTGCAGACGTATGGCCTTTATTTTCGTCAAAAATAAAAGACATTTAAGCAATGAATTAATGAAATTTTTATAAAAAACTTTCTTGCTGTAAGTTTTTATTTATTCTTTTGATAGTAACACTCAGTGACGGCTGGTGACGGGGTGTTGGGGGGTGCAAAAGGAAGATTCAACTATTTTTCCGTACTACGGAAGAGAAACAGTTGGTATTGCGAACATCTGAATTGAAAGTCCATGCTATAGAAGTTTTTTAAAATCCAATAAATAGGAAAGAGCTCTTGCAAAAACGGTCGAATCTTCCTTTGCACCCCCCAACAGCCCGTCGCCAGCCGTCACTGGTAACACTATTTGTTTTAATGTAGATTTTCTCAATACATTTCTTTATTAAACGGATTTAGATAATTGTGATATTTTAACAGTATAGATCACACCCCTTGCTTTAATAATAATTCAATGTGGTTTAGGTATCCATAGTTGGTTCAAAAATAAAAAGAGATGTGTTTGCTCGATTTAAAACATTAAATAACTACCATTTAGAAAGAAAAAATCTTTCAGTAGTATAATCAAAAATAAAATTGAATAATACGCATTAGATGGTAATTAATTTTATTTTTATCGCATTAACAATACCTGAAAACTGTTATTTACCCATACAATTACTTATTCAATTCATTGAATCTCATTAACATAAAAAGATTTGCTAATTCATCCTGATTGTAAAAGTAACAATTAAACTGAGTGACTAACTTTTATTTTAAGATAAAAGTGAAACAACTAATTTATTACTCGTCAGTTCTACTTTAATCGTGCACTTTAAATGCCTTAATATGCCAAAAATCAAAACCAGGGTCGCAAGTACAAAATCCGAACGATTCAAATTTAAATTTGATTCGTCTTTCGGATCGTCAAGCATTTCAAGCGTCAGAATCAGTCAGTTCATTCGTGTACTTAAAATTCACAAAAACGCTGAAAGATAACAACCAAGTCGTAAGTGATAAAACCCATGGAATTATACAAAGTTCAAATGATTCAAATTTGATTTTGAAGTTACGTCTAATATCTTCAGTCGTGATTTTTAAAAAAATCTTGTAATATTTAGTTACTATAGTAACAGTATGGAAAGGGTTTTTCTTGGAACAATTTTATAAATCTTTCAGCGATTTATATTTAAGAATTTTGTAATAAAATACCATGTCTCGTATGACAGATACTTGAAAACAAATTCGTCTAGATCAGAAGGCATGCGGATGAATACATTTAATCAGTGTTGCAAGAGCTTTTTCGGAATTCTCATCCTCTAAAAAGCTCTCAAGCAAAACAAATAGGAGTCGGTTAAAAGAATATCTCAGCCGAGAGTATAATCATACATTCAAGGAAGTAATCCGTGCAAAAAAATAAGTATTTTTGCTCTTCAGAATATTTAAAACAAGTGTTTGTTTCAAGACTGTAAGGGATACGATATATTTGTGTGATAAAAAATAATAACTCAATAACATTCAATTAAAAATAACTATGATTATTCTACGTGTTGTGTTACTTATTGTGACACGTGTTTCGCCTGTTTCAGAGGCATCTTTGGACTTACTATCGCAACGTTTGCTTAAGTAATAAAGCAAGACTGATTCTATTATTTTAAAATGATAAATTACAAAGTGGAGTTTGGAATTTTTCCTTTTTACGAAAAACAAATCAAATAAATAATTATACTACTAAGGACATTACCACTGTTATGAGGAATGGTTAAACCCATAAGAAATAATTTTAGCAGTGGAGAGACACCTGTCCTACTTAGGATATATCCTAAATAGGACAGAAAAGCGATCATTATCATCAGTTGACAATGCTTGCGATGAGTGAAGCCGGCCTTGATCTTAATAAATCTATTGTGGAATAAGTACAATATTTTTTCTTTCTTAAAATGCCATTCCACATCATTATCATTCCAGTATTTACAGTCAGCAACCTAAAAGAGAAAAATGATGTTTGTTTTCTATTAAATATTATTCTATTAGTGATCAAGCAGAAAATAAGGATATTTTTAATGAAATGTTGAAAAAAATATCTTGTTTTACAGCTAACAATGAAGGCACTTAATATTTTTAAATCACACGATATAACCCCTATTAAGTTTTTTAAGCACACTCAAGATTAACTCGAGACTAGACATCACAAACATCCATGTCCAAGAAATCCAATTTGAATTAAAAATAATAATCTGATATTGCCCTTGCTTGTACTTAAACTTACACGCACCTGATTACTAAAGTTATGCTCTCACCACTAGATGATACGATGTTGATTATTAATCATGTGTATACTAGAAATTATCACTATATCTGTAACATCTGCTAGTATACGAAAAACAAAAAGGTACTGTGTGGTGCGCGTTAAATACTTGATAAAAACTTACGCTCACACACACACTCACAGTCCATCTGCGTATGCGCTAAAAGAGAAAGTGTGTATAATCTATATATATAAAAATGAATGTCTGTGTGTATGTCCGCTATGGACCACTAAACCGCTCGACCGATCGATGTGAAACTTTACAAATTTATTGAGTACACTCCCGCAATGGTTTATGGCTTACCACCCCCAACCTCCATCCCCCATTTTTTTTTAAACGTCATGAGTTCTCATCTTCGAAGGTTTTGGCATACCCGCCCCAAATGCCCCCAAACCCCACCCCGCCAAACAACCCCCTCCCCCAAAAATTGATATCGATTATTTACAAATTTCTACTACACTTCCGCGAAACTTTCTGGCGTACACCCCCTCCACTAATCAATCCCCCCACAATTGCTGGCGTAGCAACGCGCGCAGGGTACAGCTAGTATCTAAATAAATAAATCAAGACAACTTCATATGTATGTATGTATGCATTGAAGTGGTTGTAACAAAATTCCTAATAAACCATATTGTTATGGTAAATATATGATTTTAGTTTATATAATTAACTATCTGGTTTATACTCATTCTAATCAGTTGAAAGTGCTAACATTGAGCGAAACCGATTCTTATCTATTTAAATTGACTGAAAAATATGTAGAAAAAAAAATATTATATTTTTACTGTTTTTAATATTTTAAAAATTATACGTGTGTTAATTAATAATTAATCTAATCTAAATTAAGTTGAAAAAAACTAATTATTAATTTCATATTAAGAGCAATACTTATTTTCGTTAGTTTTGATATTTTTTTTGGAGTCATATATACACAGCAATATGAAAATAAAAATGTTTTTGAACATTATGTTGCCCAAAGTACCGTAAAATGTTTTCCTTTAAAATTTTCACGGGTGATAGATAAAGACGCCTCCACGCAAAGCTTACGCTAACCGCCGCATCCCTTATCTTTAGACAGCATAGATAATACCCCTTAAAACATCCCTCACATGCATGTTTAAAAGCGATGTATCGCTGTAGGTCCCTAATCATTCCCTATTGTAAATAAAGCCTCTTTGGAAAATAGGGTGCTTAGAGCTTGCGGTGAGGCTGCGCTGGGGTCAGATCTAGACGCAGGAAAGCCTATAAGTACTGCTGTTTCGGGGGGCGAAAAATCGGGACTACTTTCAAATATTTAAATGCTCTTAACATGCGCGCACACTTGCCCAATACAGAGATTTTTCTACGTCGTAAAATTGCACTCGCTTAAATAAATATAAATTGTATCTCAAATATTCATTTTAATGTTGGTATCAATTTTGTTTGCATACTTATGACGAGAAAGCATCTAAGAATCACTTTTCATCGAGAACCGTTCTGCTCGATGACCCTTCATAATTTGAAAAATTAACTGTCTTAATAAACCAATACAAACAATAAGACATCTCACATCACGGTAATTGTGCTGTGTAGACGCAAGTACATGTGCGAATGTGTACTGCATATAAATATAATATATTACATACATGTATGTATATGTGTGCGTATGGTTTACGAGAAATTTATATGCATTATATATATTGTACATATGGATACATAAGCTGATCTCTTGAACTGGCTTCACTATGGATTGCTCATCACAACGATGATCGCGCTCTCCTGTCAGCAACGATGGAAAAGGAATTAATATTAAACTTAGAGATGTAGAAGCGCCTCAAGACTTAAAGCTCCATCGAATAGATATACACAAAAAAATGATAACTTTGTTGTCGTGTCAAATACGAACATATTTTATATGCAATTCATTTGGACAACAGGATATAGACTTCGAATAACATGGAATATTTTTCTACTGTAGTTCTTGCATAGAATATATGCATAAATATAAAAGGGATCAACCAACTTCTTTTCCATGGAAATTCGGAAGCACTTTAAAAATAAATGTTTCATACCACACCCACTGCATAGTGAAACTGCGTATCCCTTACTTTGAAACTTACAAATTGGGGTTGAAATGGAAAAGTCGACGACAAGAACCTAAATTTGAATTTGCCACCATGAAAAACTACAACTGGTTGCATCCCTATTTTTAGATTTCCCGCCCGTACTAAGCCTAGATACTTTAAAAGAAATTGTTATATATTGCAGTCACTTCTTTTATAAGGGCAAGTCATACAAAATATAAAATATTGTGTTTTAATCGAACTGAGCTGCATTCAACTAATCATTGCTTTATTTACAGTTTAAGAGTCAATGAACTAAAATAAAAATCTTTTGTGACGAACATATGATTTGCGTTTTTGATCGTCAAATATGCCGGGTCGTTTGAATTACCCAGCGTGTATGTAGGTTTTTATTTTTATTTATTTACTAGTATTGCTACCCGGCGTCGCTCGGACTAAGCGACCAATAATTATTTAATGTTATATCATTCGACATAATTATATCACAAAATCTAACATCCAAAATAGAGTTGAAATAAAATCACAAACTTTATTTAATTTGATGACAGCCCCATTCTCGCCCATTAAAATGTCCAAATTCAAGGAAAAAATCTAATTTGCTGTCAAAGAAATGTCAAATAATACCTTCACGTATATAATAAACATTATTATTAATAATAAAAGCCGGTAAAAGTTCAGTAGAAGACTAATTTATTACATTTTGACTAAATGTCTTCGCCGATAAAAATTCAAACATATTTTCTTTCATATTCATTTTTATGGCAACTTAATGACCAACAATGCAAATGGGAATTACAGACGTACATACATACGCCGTTTCGGTTTTATATATAAGATTAACAAATAAATATGGGTTAATTCATAAAATGTAATAGACGGACAATTTTGATACAATGGCAAGATAATGATAATGTTTTTTTAAAACTTAATCAGGAAAATTTATAACACGTTGAAACCCGATATAATATTAGCTAAGCAAGTGAATAATGCAACAGGTGAATAAGTCGAAATGGTTGAAAATTAATTTTACTGCACTCAATACCTTCTTAAGTTTCGCAACAAGAGTGGATCGGTGTTAAACCATGTAACTTCTCTATTATACCATTGTTTTTTTTTCAGAAGTATCAGGTATTATAAAAGACAAGACCATTTCTCGTGGAATGGTTTTGGCAGTAATTTGGAATTGATTTACAATTTCTTGTTTTAGATTATACTAAGGCACGATCCTCGAAATTTTTGATTCAGTTAACAGTATAAAAAATGAAACTATTATTTAATCGTTTTTCACCAACTTCAATTCAACACCGTGTTAAGAAAATGGACTTGAAAACACAGGTTTGTGGAATCTTATATATAAAACCGAAACGGCGTATGTATGTATGTATGTCTGTAATTCCCTTTTGCATTGTTGTTGCAAGTTGCAATATAATAATGTTTATTATTTACGTGAAGGTATTATTTGACATTTCTTTGACAGCATATTAGATTTTTTCCTTGAATTTGGACATTTTAATGGGCGAGAATGGGACTATCATCAAATTAAATAAAGTTTGTGATTTTAAAATCGTCGAATGATATAACATTAAATAATTATTTTCGCTTAGTCCGAGCAACGCCGGGTAGCAATACTAGTATTATATAAAATTATATATAACGATAAAGATTTTGATATCAAATTGACACAAGAGTTTCTTCCACAAAACCATTAACGATAATGTAAAATAAAATGTCACATCTTGCTTGTGTTAAACATGAGTTTCATGAACAAAACAAATGAGCTAAAGAGTCCTGTTTCCAATTAAATGTATACGTTAATTATTAAAATACCTAGTCCTCAAATTATTCATCAGTCAGATTGAATATATTAAAAGTGACAGTTTGCTGCGTTACTTTTATGAAAATCAACATAACGTTACGGTTACTGTTAATGGAGAACGCTATCGTTACATGATTGATGACTTTTTGACACTGGAACTGCACACTTTGGACTTGATTAATATGGTGCAACTTTACATACAGCCAATGTAAGAGTGATGAACAAGTCAACGTACCCGACCAATACAATCCATATTTACAACGGCAGATAATAGTTAATAATCAAAAATCTTTTTATTTGATAAAGACGTAGAGCTTTTGGCAATCCCATCTACCAAATAAGCCCTGGCAA
Organism: Himalopsyche kuldschensis; assembly: GCA_028554975.1. Classification (NCBI taxonomy): domain Eukaryota; kingdom Metazoa; phylum Arthropoda; class Insecta; order Trichoptera; family Rhyacophilidae; genus Himalopsyche; species Himalopsyche kuldschensis. The sequence goes on along the minus strand of JAHFWI010000010.1, from coordinate 16,563,461 downwards.
ATAAGGGAACAATATTTTCTAATAACATGTTGTTGGTTTTAAGAAACAGTTTCCTATGACTGAAATTGCTTTATTTAATTAAAACGCTTTTTTTATACACGCAACGGTTTTATACAACTGAATTTTCCTGAGCAAATAAAGGATATTTCATTTATTTGTCTACAAGAAAAGCGCTGCTGCCTCCCATTTCCATTTCAATATTATCAAAATACAGTTTAACAAAGCAATTACACAAAAGCTTCCTTTGAAAACTTAATTCCATCGCGGAATTGCTTTGAATGTGTATTTAGTATCTCCCATTACGTCACTTTGGCGTGGGCAATTTATACGGATCCTCTAGAACAAATATATCAGTGACGCCAATTTATGCAAAATACAAAACAATCTTTAATGCGAATCTGAAGAGGGAGATTTTTACTCTTAGGGGAGGAGACTGCAGCCCGGTGCCCGGGGCTTCGAAAGTTTGAAACCTCCCGGGGAATAAAAGCTTTACTGCATTCCGAAAATGAAATGCAATTTGTGAAAGTTGTTATTGTAAATTTTGAAATTTGGTCTGGGTCGAATGAAAAGTAATTTATGCGGTTGGTTTTCAAAATATTTCGGATTTTTTGATAGGATCATATTTTAAAATCATTGTTCCTGTCATGCACTAGAAATAATTTAAAATTTCTACCAACTTAACACTACTTTTATCATTGATATTTAAAAGATATATCTATATGCACATATATTTAAATGCACAATATAAATATTTTCGATAAATTTTACAGTAAAATTAAAGCAATGCGTAATTCCACTACCGACTTCAATAAAGTTTTCATTTTTACGCTTTTAGTGTAATGAATGTTTAAGCTTACCAAAAGACATTTAATAAATTTCAATGTAAACGAAATATATAAAACACTGGAAATATTCCAGTCAAAACTGTATTGAATTTGGAAGAATTCTCAGCCATTAATTTTCCTACAATTGAACAACGATTTACCCACACTTTATTTTTCAATTCTTCATTTATACATTTATATATTCATTCGAAATATAAGGTATGGTGGTATAAAAACGATGATCACTCCCAATGGGAAGCATATGGCTTCCTCCTGAAGCATTTCAAAAGAAGTCATTCAATGATTAAAATTATGCCGCGCATTCTTTGGATTGGCCTGCTCGGTATATGAATTTTCCGCACGTCTAGCCTCACACATTGCATGCGATAACAAAACCATAATTGAATCCATAAACCACTAAATTTCAATAAAAAACTTATTAAATCTATTGAATTATTTTTTATTTACATACTAGATGGTACCCGGCAAGCGTTGCAATGTCACCCAAAGAAAGAAAGTGTTAGTGGTTTAATTGTGTATGGCTGTACTTATTCAAGAACTTCCGAAGGTATCCACACAACACATCATCAAAGTTTTTTCGCAATCCGATGAACGGTATAGGAACGCATACGGGACTTACAAACAGTCATGAATTTTTATATGTATAGATAGATAAATAATTAAGTCTTTTTAAACTTTTGTGGGCGACCACACAAAAATCACCAATGCTTTATCGCAATCAGATGAACGATTTGGGGATGCAATAACCTTGCCGGGCACCATTGCAATCGGATGAACCGTATGGCAGCGCATAGACTACGAACAAGCAAACAAACAAATATGGATTTTTATATATAAGATTATTTTACCAATATAAATAAATGTGATTTTTTAAAACCTTTTGAGTAAATAATAGCGTAGTATAAAATAAATATAATATGATGGCGAAAGCATAATGTTTTTACAGCCCTTTATGAGCATTTGCGATTATATCGACCGCGCTTCCGTTGACATTTTATATTCAGATTATTTGCATGTTTACAATGTACGATTTTGTGTTTATAGCCTAAAACTTCACGTAGATACAACCTTTTATGTTAAAAAAACACGTAGACGTAAATATATACGTTTCGCGTACATTTAAATTTGGGTAAGCTGACCTTTCATTTGGTTTTCATCGGTTGGAAATAAGACGGTAAACCCCATCCGGGTTTTTAAGTAGGAAAAATAGGTATTCTCCTTCCATGAAAGGGTACGAGGTAAAATATTTCTTTACATTGGTATGTAAATTTCTAGTAGTGGTTAAGACTACTGCGTCTTGATTGTAAAGAAATAAAAATTCGCTAAAAATGGCAGATGGAGAGGTTTATAAAGGAATGTGATAACTAAATTTGTGGTATTTTTTCGAGTTTATTTAGAATATATTTTTTTCTTTTTGACTAAATTATTTCAAACAAAACGTACGGACTCTTGATGAAGTATCTTACAGTTTTAATAAAAATTGGTTGTAACTGAGAAGAGTTTTCTCACTTACGACAGGTTTCGCCTTTCGGCATCTTCAGGCATTTGATGTGCACGAATGAGCATGAACTGATATGTTTTAAATTCCATCAGTCACCTTCATTCGAAATCCTCAATCAAATACAACACATTTTTTTGTACTATTTCCACGTAAATTGAATAATGAGCAGGACCAATTTCGCTCACCAGTTGACAATGTTCACGGTGAGTGAAACAGGTTCTGATCATTACATTATATATGCAAAAGTTTTGAAAAGAAATGAGAAATTTTTAATTAAATGCCATCCCGCCTAGTAATGACAGTGGACACATTAAAATTGATGTGAAAGTATTTGGAAAAATTAGTGTTTTATTAATTCTAAAAGAATGATGAAGAAGATGCCTAAAGGCGAAACCCGGGTTGTTAGCGACAAAACTCATGGAAAAGTACAAAATTCAAAAAATCCAAATTTTATATTGAAATTCCATCAGGCGCCCTCAGTCGAAATCCTTTATTACTAAAAGATCAACTTGATATTGATATTTGGTTGATTGAGAAGGCGACGTTATATAGATTCACTGTTATTTTATTTTACGGTATACTTCATTTATTTAAACGGACAACAAAAGAAGAAAGAGTGTTACACCATTCATTAATATATAGCATTAGAGTCTCTTATTTCCATCTAATCTAATCTTCGGTCTTGCCTTCTTCGCAAAGCTTTACGCCACATTCTATTATAGTGGCACTTTTATCTGTACTATCTAGGATATAAAGACTGAAACTTTACTGGGCACCTGTTGTTATTGTATCGTTAAAAGTGGCATTACTTGATTAATTCAATAAATAAATACGTGTTACAGCAGACTCGCCTCTTTCCGGTCGATGCAATCTTACCGAAACAATGTTCTAGAGTAGTCGGCGCGGTGAAAACGGAAATAGAGTCTCTCCGTTTAATTGGATCATTATTGAATCGATCGCCGACTGGTTGATTCAATCGAATTAATTGAATCGTTGAAGCTAGTTGGCTTGATGGAAGATAAGGTTGATATTCTTGTAGATACAATAATTGTATTAAAATTCCGTCATAGTAAAACGAGATGTGGCCAACCATCAAAATTTATTTGGATGCAGTATGAAAAAAACTTTCTACAAATTTTCTACTAAATTGTATTAAGCCAGCAAATATTTTGGGATAAGTCGGGTCCGTGGTGCAGTGGTCAACGTTGTTGGCTTCTGTGGTGGAGTAAATTTATCGATTGTGTTCTATGTTTGTGATGCTAAAAAATCCTTACCATCCATCCGATCCTATAAGTAGAGCATAGGTAACCACTTATTGTCCTACCCTAGTCTTATCTTTTACATCCCAACTATGATTGAACAAAGGAGAAGTTGATAACAGGAAGTTCTTGCAGAAAATGTTGAGATGCCACCATTAAGACCACATATATCCAACGTTGAGAGCGGATGTGGATTAAAAAAAAAGATAATATTTGTATAATAAATAACTGTTGTTGAAATTTTTTATTTTCTTGATTTAATTGGCATTCACTTAGTGAAACCTCATTTTAATACGGTGAATTATATCACGGATATTTCTGACAAGGGCGTAAGCCAAAATAGCCATCAACAATCTTATATATAAAACCGAAACGGCGTATGTATGTATGTGGGTCTGTAATTCTCTTTTGTTATCAATGTGTGTGTAGAGACTCCAATTATTCGGGTATCGAGTAGTACATTTTACAAAATACTCGACTACTCGAGTAGTTTCATATGAACCAAAATATCTTATATATAAAACCGAAACGGCGTATGTATGTATGTGGGTCTGTAATTCTCTTGTGCATCGTTGGTCATTAAGTTGCCAGTTGTTTCAACTTGGCCCGTCTGAATTTACGCGCCGAGGTGAACATAACCCCAAACTGGTCCGAGCGAAGCCGGGTTCGAATACTATACATAATTTTAGAAGAAAACAAATAATATTTTTTCACCCCTTGGTATTGATTTTCTCACTAGTAATTTTAAGCAAAACATTAATATCTCCGTGGATTCTTAAATATTTAATAAAATTATCTTTTGGTGTTGTATTAAAAACTGTATTTTCAAGAGTTTTCCGTGTACACTAGGTACATTGTTTATAACTCTATTCTATGAAGATAAAGGCAAAGTATTTAAATTCTATCGAGCACTTTCAGTCAATATTATTGAATTATCATCACTAGCAGAGAAACGAAAAGAAGTTGATTTTGCTCATAAAGCTACAATTCAAAAAAGCATATTAAAAGATGAGACAATCGCATTAAATGCTTCACGTTCATCGTTTGGTCTTTAGTTAAGTTATCAGATTATATATGAACACTTGAAGAGAATATATCAATTCAAGTTTACAAGAGAAGTTCATTCTTTATCAGGCCAACGTCATTATGAAACAGTTCAAAAACCTCAAGAAATTTGCATTTGATGTGCATGAATCCGAAAAAGTTTCGAAATTGAATTTTCTCCGTAATTAATTTGCTAAGAATTTTATTGAAATTTTATAAACTTTGGATATTAAAAGAGTTTTTAGCGTGGAAGTTTTCAACATTGAAAATATGTGACTAGCAAAAAGCTCCAAAGTTTGCATCAACAATGCATAAAAACCTTCGTATATTTCCCGTACAGCGGCTATTTCATCTTTATTAAATGAGTTTGCGTTATTTATTATAGAATTAAAAAGTTCAACTTCGCAAAAAAATCAAACCAGCCAAGCAAAATATTGTAATTATAAATATTAGCTAAGTCTTGCATGCTTATAGTTTTAATTTATTACATATTTACCGTGAAATTTATAATAAGATCTATAAAATTTATACCTTAAGTACGTTTTAAGTAAATAAACAGAATGAAAATATAAGAACGCTTTTTTATGAAAACTTAATGTAAAAACACTCTTGTGAACACAAACATAATTATGATATTATTACAAATAAGTTCCCAATTTTTGTTTTTAAACTTTATAAAGTTAAAACTTTTATGGATTCGGCGGTAACTTTGTGGATGTTTATTTTAATATAAAATTTAAAATAACTTTACTATTCCACGTATTGTGTTACTAATTGTGACACGTTGTTTCGCCTCTTTCAGAGGCTTCTTCGGATTTACTTTAGCAAAGTTTGCTTAAGTAATAAAATGATAAAATTACAAAATGGAGGGGTTAAAGAATCAAAGCAAAGCAAACAAATAAGTATACTACTAATGACGTTAGGAATTACTAATATAACTATTTATCACTCTAAAAATTTTTTTACATTTTCAAACATATACTTTTTATATATTCAATGAATCAATTCTTGTCCGTCCTTCGCTGGTGAACAGTTCTTAAGAAAAAAAGTGAAAAAGTGTCTTCTTAAAGCCGCATGTTCTGCATGAATGCAGTAGATATTTGAACGTTGGATTAAAGAATACCCTGAGCCACTTCAGCACCACGATCCTTTTACGAAGAACTTGTTCCAGTTGTGATAGCATAAAATTTCGAGTGACAAAACAGAGCATAAAACGGAGACACCCAGACGGCAGAATGACAAACTGAGTTTTCCATTTTCCAGGGAAATATTCCATGATGTATTCAGAAAGAGAGCGTGACTCTTAAGCGCGGGCTAAGAAGCCGTACGTGACAAAAATGTCTCTTGGACTTCGGGAGATTGGGGTGGGAAAAACAGGCAAAATATCGGGAAAGTTTCTGTGTTTGAGAGCAAAATGTGGTACCTTGACCCGAATGGAGTCGTTACTAGTGATGGGATTACAACAAAAAATAGCCAATATTTATTTTCAATTAATAAACTGTTTTTAAGGTGTTAACTGCTAATTTCAAATGAGAAAAAAAAGTATTTGAAATGAATAAAACACATGTTTTTTGCTATAATTGAGGATTTTGACGAAGTTTGTAATAAAATTAATTACAAATTTGAATTGTTTGAATTTTGTACTTTTCCATGAGTTTTGTCGCTTACGACCCGGGTTTCGCCTTTTGGCGTCTTCAGGCATTTCAAGTGCACGGATGTACTTGAACTGCCCGAAAATCATGGAAAAGTACAAAATTCAAATTTGATTTCTAAATTCCATCAAGCACCTTCAGTCGAAATTCTTAATGAAATTAATTCCAATGTCAAATTTGAATTGTTTGAATTTTGTACTTTTCCATGAGCTTTGTCGCTAACAAACAAACCGGGTTTTATACTCTTTCCGTATTTATTTTATAAAGATCAGTTCATTTAGCAAGTCAGTTTAACAGATGATCATTTCTGATCATTAAAAAATATGGAAATAATACAAAACTAGTGTGTTTTATTTATTAACAACTAGTATTGCTACCCGGCGTCGCTCGGACTAAGCGAAATAGAGTTAAAATAAAATCACAAACTAAATTTAATTCGATGACAGACCCGCCCCATTCTCGCCCATTAAAATGTCCAAATTCAAGGAAAAAATCTAATTTGCTGTCAAATAATACCTTCACGTAAATAACAAACATTATTATATTAATAAAAGCCGGGAAAAGTTTAGTAGAAGACTAATTTATTACATTTTGACTAAATGTCTTCGCCGATAAAAATTCAAACATATTTTCTTTCAGATTTCGTTTTTATGGCAATTAAATGACCAACAATGCAAAAGGGAATTACAGACCCACAGACATACATACGCCGTTTCGGTTTTATATATAAGATTAATTCAATACTTCAAGTAATAATAAATACTTTTGAATAACTGAGAATCTGCAAAATGAATAAATACGAAGCATATAAAGACACAATGCTATGCATTGCTTGCAGTGTTGGCACACTTGCTTAACCATAGCGGAAATACAGACAGACAAACATTCATTTTTATATATATAGATAGACGATCGAATTCTATTATTTGTGCGAAAAAGTTTTCACTTGTTTTATACTCACTGCTATTATTAATTTATGTGTTCTGACAGTATTTTGATTGATCAAAAATTCGAAAATACCATTCCAACGAATCAAAACGTGAATAAAAATCATGTAGGATAATGAACCAATGGAAAAGTAGAGTTGTAAATCTGAACCTCGTTTAAAAAACGAATTTCTAAAAAGTAATCCATCAAAAATAGCTCTATTGATTTTGGTTATGAAAGGATTACTTTTGAATCGATCAGTCAACTTCAATCAACTTCATGTAAGTGCAATTTCTGGCTTAAGCTTCATGAAAGACTCAATCGCAAATTATATTCCTCGATTCTCGGTGCGTAAAACAAATTATTATTAAGTTAGCTATCTAATTACCAATTCAAAGGTGATCATTTTCAATAATTTTTGAAAAGCATTATGATAGAAAATGATAAAACATTTGTTGTAATTATTCCACAAATTAATGATTTTGGTCATTACCAGTTCGGTTCATCGCTAGAATTTTCTGATCAGTTAAATTAATGCTATGAGCGAAAACGGCCCTGATGTTGGTAAATTAATTGTGGAATAAGTTACCAAAAATGGTTTAGCTATTTTTTAATTAATCTATATCATATCAATCAAAATAACTTTACTTAGCGGTTTTTCTTTATAACAACTATTTGTATAAATAATACAATATTGATCCGATATTTCTGAGATAAATAAACTTAGGACTTTTTAAACAGGGGTGTGGAGTTGGGGTCGAGGAGTCGAAGTCGGAGTCGGAGTGGGTTTTTGGCCGGAGTCGTACTCGGACTCGAAAGTTTTTAAAAGTTTCAACTTTTTATTTTTTCATATAATATGTAAAATTTGGCTATTGGCCGAATTGGTTGGTTATAATTGAATACACATAAATAAGAAAGTAGGAAAAAAAACGTGACAATTTTTTATTTTTTTAATCGGAGTTGGAGTCGTGTTTTTGGAAAATGCTGGAGTCGGAGTCAGAGTAGTAATTTTTTTTTAACGACGCCACAGCCCTGCTTTTTAAACATAGGAAAAACAATGAATTGCGCAAAATTTCAACAAAAATATTTGTGCAATACAACCACAATACAAAATTGAAATCATCCCTAGTTTTAGCTAGGGTCCATTAAAGGAGGCTGTCGCGCGGCGCGGACACACGTGCCGACACGTGCGCACAGTTTGTAAGGTTACATTTTCGTGAAAGAATTAGATAGTTTTGAGAAAATGTGAACGATTTTTAGTAGCCGCTTTGTATTCTGTCAAGGGAAAAAAACTGAATTTTACATAAGTATTTTTCAATGTTCTACGGTGCTATTTGTGAGAGCAAGTGTTTAACATGACTAGTTACTCTTATCATAACAAATTACAGGTGACATCATCGACATTTAAAAATAGTGCAATATTTGCAACGAATTAATAGGACGTATACAGTTAGTTATACATGGTGAAAATTAGGAATTTATTTTTGTTCTAAAAACATATATGATATAATATTATTAAGGTCTTCGACGAAGGGTAATTGATGGAATTTCAATATCAAATTTGAATTGCTTGAATTTTGTACATTTCCATCCACTTGAACTGTATTGTACCTAAACTCAGTTCAAGTACATCCGTGCACTTGAAATGCCCGAAGATGCCGAAAGGCAAAACCCGGGTCGTTAGCGAAATAAATCATGGAAAAGTACATAATTCAAACTATTCAATTCAAATCAAATAAATAATATTATTTACGGTTGATAGCTATTTCGGATTAAGTTTCGTCAGTGATATAAATATAACATAATTCTGACAACGGCGTACGGTGAATTAGATTTATTTTGTTTTTATCATCATTGCTCATAACGTGGAGCATATGAACTGCTCGCGAAGTTTATCTCAACATGTTTTTTATACGACAGCTGCATGTTACTCAGTTGCTCAACCCCTCTTTTTCGAAGGTACGCAGAATTAGGACAAAACAAGTGGTTAGCTAATCGTTCTCGCCACCCGCCTTTTTAGGGATTGAAAGAGTGTGAATTGAATTTTAATAACACAAAACCCATGCCTTCGAACAGGATCGTTAAATCAACTGAAAAATTTTGCTCGTGCGGGAACTCGAGCCCCAGAAGTCCGTCACGGAATACGACGTTTACCACTGCACCAGGGACCCAACAATAGCTCTCAACCATAAATTATATATTTTTTGTAGAACTGAAATATATAGATTTTTTTTGACTATGTTATAATGTTCTACCAAGTAAATGCCATTTAATCAATAGTATACAGTTTAATTGAGCATATTTTGAGCCCCTAAGACACCACCGGCAATGAAAAATAGCCGTGGGTACGTTTTATAAACCACTAATACTATCATATTAACATGACAACGAATTATGTATCCACGTCAAATGCTAAATGTGGCTGCAATATTTTTCTTAGCTCAAAGTTTTTCCCGTAAGCGTAATATATAAAATATTCAATATTTTCCATAAAAGTATAAAGAAAAAAATGGTCGCCTAAAAGGGTCTTATTTATTTTATTTACACTACACAATGACTCCATTCAAGGGATGATATTTCTACAGCAATATAACGCATGCGTATGGATATAGGTTATTCAGTGGTGTTTACGTTTCTATATTGGGGTTATTCTTACTCTAGGGTGCATTAGCTTCTCAATAACCCTAAATGAACCCCGTGAGTAACGTTATGAAAACATTGAAATATTCCTATATGAAAAGGTGGGTATTTGTAAAGAAAAATTCCGGTTTTCTTTTTAAAAAATATTCAATACAAATTGATTGATTTCAAAGGAAAACGCATAATTATTTATTCCCCAAAGAAAATTAATATAGAGGACCCCGTATAACAATATCCAAATCAATTAAAAATAAATGCTTTAATAACATCTGAAATCAATAATTATAGAATTGCGAGTAAGGCTCGTGACTTATATTATATTATAGACTAGCTGACCCGGCGAACTTCGTACCGCCTCAGAATCAATAGATGTGTTAACGTATTAGCTGAATTAAATTTAGTTTTTTATTAAGTCAAAATCAATACTCAAAATGAATATGGAAAATAAATGTGCAAAAATCAAAATGAAGTATTTTAATTACATTAAAATGAATGTAATTCACGTGGCAGCAAGGCATTTGCTTTATTGAAGAGAATCGAAATGATTCGCGTAATATTCTTGCACTGCTTTCTGTTAAACTATTTGCTGGATATATATATAAACTTTGATGTGATAGATTTTCATACGATTATGAAAAGCGCCTCTTGCGACTGCTTTGCAAAGCTTAAATTTAATTCGCTGTATGAAATGTCAAACTTCACGCGCGCCCTCTGTGATTTAACAACAAAAATATAAATAATGACAGATGTCAGAAATATTAAAATACGTCTTGATAGAGACATCCTTCACTTAGCGGTATGAAATATAATCTACAACCTTCTCTCATATCTAACAAATATACATACAAAATTTCATAATAATCGGTCCAGCCGTTTCAAAGTAGTTTGGCGACAAAGATTTGTGTCGAGATTTTTATATATATAGAGATGTCAGCTCCCAACATGAAGAATATGGACTTCTTTCGGAGTAAATGAGAACTGAGAACACGAGAACTGTTTGTTACTCAGTTGCTTAACCTATCTTTTTTGAAGAGAGTAGGGATTGAAAACATACGGGGACTATGACATTACTAGAGATGAGCTAATATTTTTCTTGCTATGCATCGCTTTTTAGGGAGCGAGAAGGTGGGAATGAATTTTTAACAACACAGATACCTGTGTTTTTGCGCAGGATCTATTAATCGACTAAAAATATGCTTGATTATGTACTCAAAATCATGGAAACCGCCGACGTTGACTACAGCACTAAGAACTAAGTCTTATAAAGGGTCTTTTTATAAGGACGCTTAGTTTTGAAATGTAAATAAAACAAGTTGTTTGTGAGGTTTCGACTAAATTTTAATTTCATTTGTAAGTATATTTTACGGCATTAAATATGGAATATAGCATCAAATGTCTGCCAATAGCCATTCATTATAAAATGGGCCATGTCGCTAAAGTTGACTTTTTTGACAAATTTGGGTAAACTTCCAACTGCTCCAGAACCCAATCAGGCGTTGTCTGTGGTCGTTTACCTGAAGTTCCTTGGTTAGTTGGATTTTATACGGGTGCAGACATAAGGCCCGATTCAAAATTCGCCAAGTTGACGTCGCAGAAAAGCCAAGTTCTTGTGAGCAACAAGAAATAAGCTGCCTTGGGTTTTCCTGTACACTTTCACACACAGCAGCAATGTTTTCACCAGATATTGTATTTTGATGACGTGCAGGTAGGTGTTGGCCGATTATTTACCAAACTGGTTGACTCAAATTTGGCCACTAAACAATGAATAATCTACTCAGCAGGACAAAGTAACATATTTTGAACGTCCCTATTGAAATACCCTTTATATGTACTCAAAATCATGGAAACTGCCGACGTTGACTACAGCACTAGAAACTCAGTCTTATATAAGGTTTGCCTTTGTCTCATCACCATCTGTTATGTGTATGCAGCCACGTCTTTATAGAAGTATAAAATTACATTCAAAATTATATTTAACTTCCCAGTAAAATTAAAAATAATGCCAGTGAGTGCTCTTTTTGAAACCATATTCATTTATCTGTACTCTCTCCGAAACAGCAAAGTTATGTGAATGAATTGCAACCAGTTCTTGTAAAACAATAGAATTATTATTACATAGAGTCTTACTGAGTAATTAAAAGAAAAATTTTATATGCAACCAAATTCACGTTTCCAAACATTTCAATACAATGAAATATGTTTTTTAAGCGGCTTAAACAGATTTTAATGGAATTTTTAAGCATTGCATAGTGTTACTTTACTTTAATCAAATTACGTTATCAAAGAATTATGAGAAAGGGTCATTAAAGGGTGAAATTCCCACCAACACACGATTAGCTTAATACTTATTCATTTCAACTCACTCACTCCGTGCTACAGCTTGTTCTGATAAGTATTCAAAATATTATGAACGTATAGGGTGATTATCGTCATTTTCAATGCGCAAAAAAATCCGATAGGAACGGTTTTTGTAATGGCACGAAAAATTATAGAAAATTTGTTATTACCGATACTTAAAATATTTAAAAAAAAAACTGTTATCTTTGCAGGTATAACCTTTGGTATCATAAAAGAATACTGCGTGATTTTATTGCATAGTTAAACACAGTTTATAGCATATTATGCACACGCAAAACAATAAAAGCGAATATTATGTCTATAAATACGGTAGGAAAGAGGAAAGGATTGCTGCTTTTTTATTGGTACGGCTGTAAACAATAAACAGATATAAGAAATGAATATCTCACGAAAGGGGAAATCAATAAAAGATGTTTACCTATGTGAAAAAAGTGTTTTTCTTCAAGTGAGCTCATAAACTATTCAAGGTAGTGTGTAGGGATGTTACTCGAGTATCGAGTACCCAGCTACCCGAATTATTTTAAACGGATTCATCGGTTGCTTTATGGAAGTCCCTTGTTACATAAAAACTTAGTTATTTCCAGGATTGTGAAGTCAGAGTCGTGGAGTCGCAGTTTTTTGGTCGGAGTCGGAGACGTCGCGGCGTTTCAGAGTCGGAAATTTTGAAAAGTTCAAAATTTTTATTCATGCATATAATATGTTAAAATTTGGCTATTGGCTGAACTTGTTGGTTGATATTGACTTGAATATAAATAATTGGGATAGGTAGGGAAAAAAACGTTACGAAATTAAGCTTTTTATAGTCGGAGTCTGTGGAGTTTTGTAGCGACTCCACAGCCCTGGTTATTTCACGTATAGTGTTACAAGTAATAAAATGTGCTTCACGTATCTAATAAGAATCGTCAGACAAACTATCGCATGGTTAATTTATTTATGAAAACAAATATATTTTAATTGCACACTTGTTTGCTCGAATAATTTTGATAGTCGATGTTTTTCTTACTATATTCACTCCCAGTCTAAGAAGTATCGACTTTTAATGTAGTTAAGACATTTTTTATATTCGAGAACTCTGTAATGATTTTTACAATAAGCAAACGAAGGTTTAAATTGATTCGGCTATTACTACATGTATAACATTTATATATGCTTGTATCGTATTAAAAAATCTTTCATGTTACCGAGTACAACAAACGGTAAGGCGGCATCCCTTAAGGGGTTATATACAGTTAGACGGCCGAAAAAAAGTGAATTTTCTAGAATTTTTTCTGAGAAAACTTTTGAAATTTTTGATCCAAAAATTTAACACATATTATGGTATCTTTTAACTGTAAACAGACTTATACTAGTAAAAATATTTATTTGAAAAAGAGCTACAGCTGATCTCCAGGAGCTCCTCTCAAAAGACGTTTTGCGGTGACCACTATATCTTGGAATTGAATCATCTGAAATTAAAAAACTAAACAGATTTCGTTAAAATAATGTTAAATCTAGTAATTAATCGAAGGAATAAGCAAAATATTTTTTTGGCAAAATGGCGGTTTTTAAAAAAAATCGATTCTTCACCGAAATTTCGGCCTTAAATTGTTTATAAAAAAAAATATTTAAATAAAAAAATCTTCGATTAATTACTAAAAAATATATTTAAGAAGGTCGTGTTAAAATTTGAGACTAATCGGTTTAGCCGTTTTTGAGTAATGTTGGTCACCGACAGTGAAAACATATTTTGATAAAAACGCGTTTAAAGTTTGGAATGTAACATGGGATAAAAAACGGTACACTTATTTTCAAATTTGTTTGTCCGACAAGCGATTGAAATTTTCAATGTGTATTCTTAAATATATGTAATAAGAAAATAAAATAAAAAAATCGATTTTTGAAAATTCAATGTTTATAACCCCTTAAGATACGTATAAGCAGCAGAAAATTGTTTTTGAGAAAGACAGTGTAAAATTTTTGATAATAAAATATATTTGTATAAACAAAATATAATATAGAACGGTTGAAACCTGAACATAATCTATTATATGGTTTTCTATTTCTTTTTTGAAATTTTATTCAAAAATATTTAAGACTTGTGAGGATTACGCCAATGCGCCAAATATTCTTAATTGTGAAAGTCACACAATGATTAACTCGATGATAAGTAATAAATCAGTTGTGCACAAAATCAACGATAAATAACATACACCGGCCCAAGATACTGTTTTTTTCAATTCAAAATTGGCAGATTCCAATATTTATTGGCCAGCCAATGTTTATAAAAATTATTAAGTTGTTTATAAAAATCAGATCGATATGATTGTAATAAAGATATTTTTTAATACCAAATAAAATATCGGAACACCTGAACTAATCTATTATATGGTATTTCGATATTAAGAAGTCGCAAATTTGGTCTAATTTTTATGGCTTTTTTGTAATGATAGTATTTTATATAAAATATCTCTTTGAAATAAGAGTCAATAGAAGAAACAATTTCAAAGCACGAAAATTTTGATCGAGATCAATAACTTTGTTATTTTGAACACTTGCTGAAGTATTGAATTTTAATTTTACTATAAATTCCTATGCATACATATATAAAATTTTGCTTGCAATAAAGTATCGTTAAACAACTAACATTAAAATAATTCTAAATAATTTATATTTTGAAGAAAAGGTTAATAAAAGAAACTTGAAAACAAGTCCACTATATAAGTTCAACCTTAACTGATAATATTTAAAAGCTTGCGTAATGAATTAACATATTTCATCGCGAGTGAAAATAAAATCTCCATGAACGAATGAATAAAGTTTCCGAATGCTTATTGACAAATTAAACTACCTACTGCACGTGACAAATAAATACATTAACATAAAGGTTTTATTGCAGAAGTTTGAGTCGAAAAATTCAGACACTTTTATAGAAGCTTATCAGAGCGAAAATAAAAAAAAGTTTTCTTTTACGCCACCGTTAGCTTTCGAGTAAAAAATAAAGTCTTCAAAAGATAACAAAAACAATCAAATAGTCTTTTAGAGTTTAGTGCTTAGAGAAGACAATGCTACTTAAAAAAACTCTTATTAACAATTTTACTTAAAGTAGGCAGCGCGTAAAAAAGCGCAGACTTGAGAATTTTACGTGCACGACTGCTGTGGGTCAAATCACTTACACTATACTATGGGAGTGAGGAACCTTTTGATGTTGGAAGGCCGTATTCATTTGCATTTAATCTAACAAGGACACATTCATGAAACTGTTTTAAGGTGTACACTATTTTGTATATTAATAAAAACTAAAATAATTCTACAATAATTATTAGATATACAGTAGATAGCTATTTCGGATAACGCCATCGTCAGAACTATTATACATTGCAATTTTTTCAGCGTGTGATAATAGAGTTCTACCAAGTAAATGCAATTTCAATTAAAAGTGTACAGCTTAACTGAATGAGATTTGAACCGTTGCTCCTTAGACACTCCAGGCAATGAAAAATAGCTGTGAGTATGATTTGTAAGCCACTGAATACTATTAAATTAACTTAATTTATTTTTTGGAGAGTTATTATTAGAATTAATATAATAAAAGCAATGTTTTCTTTTAAATTTATTCAAAAGGTTGCAATTGATGACGTGAAATTTTAAAAGTTCACCGAACGTGTTTTTTTAATAATTGCTCCTAAGACACTCCCGGCAATCATTTGAAAGCTTAAAAACTGCTATGTTTCGAAAGAATCAGGAAAAATTTGAAAATCCGTAGCGGGTGGTGGTCCTTGATGTAAGTAAATTCAATGTGGAATAAGTACTAAAAATGTTTTATTATTTTTACTTGAAACATTCGATGAGCGATTGTTGTCTATGGACGTATCAAAATATATACATTGTTAATAGTCACTGCTGTAAATAGATAATGGCACTAACGACCCGAAGACATTGTTTCGCTAATGAAAGTGTTTTTTTCTCATTCTTTTATTGAGATTGACAAAACACGATTTCTCGCGATGTAGAAAAAAACGGTTTCTTTAGTCAACCAATTGTCTGCGATACGAAAAAAAAATATACAGTCATTATTCTCGAAACAAAACAGAGCAGTGTTCAAACTTTTAATAGAATTGTCAGACAGTCTTAATGAAAAACTTGCTCGTAGTGTTTACGGTCAGCGCTCCCCAAACTGGCATAAAAAAAGAACACAATTAGTACTGTCGAATAGGATATCTTTAGTCAACGTAATTTTTTAAATCATTAAGAAAACATTGCCATAATTGGCATAACTATTATTATGTATTGATTGAGTAGGCATTTACTTGGTAGAACTCCATTATAATACGGTAAGAAAAATAGCAATGTATTTTAGTTCTACATAAATTATTTTATATATTTGTTTATAGCTATTTCGGCTTACGCTTTCGTCAGAACTATAGTAGAACGTAGTTCGTCAGAATGTTAGAACGTAGTTCTGACGAAGGCGTAAGCCGAAATAGCTATCAACAAATATATAAAATAATTTATGTAGAACTAAAATACATTGTTATTTTTCTTACCGTACTATTATTATGATTGATTTTATTTCTGTTTTGCGATAAATTAGCAATGTGACACCCAAATTTTATTATATCACAGATCAGAGATGGGTAATCTTTTTATATCGGAATTGTCAAATACAATTATTTATGAATAAGGTTTAAAATTCGGAAAAATGTGTCAAAGACCAGTATTAGAAAAATGAGTGAAATTTCGATAGTTAGGGTTGTCATACCAGACGATTAAATCAATACATTTCGATACATCACATATATTTATTTAGCTTGTCCACTCCAAAGTGTTGCAGATGGACTCCTTGCGGAGTTTATGTCAAAATATGCGTTTCTACAAGGACTGCTTGTTACTCAGTTGCTCAACCTGGGATTCTCAGATTGGATGATTGAGAAGGTATTTTTAAGCAATGAAATCACCCATGCCTTCGAACAGGGTCGATAAATCGATAAAGAATTTCTGCTAGATCAGCGGCTTGAGCCCGTGAAGTCCGTCGCGGAAGTCAGCGACGTTGACTACTCCGATACGGGACCGACACATCATAATTAATACCGAAGTTTCAATATATCATATTATTTGCAATGGAATCTTATGTTCATAAATATTGTATATTGGTAAAATTATGTTCACAAGATTTTCGTACGAATAATTCTATGTGTATAAAATGCACTCTCTGATCTTATTTGTTACAGGAGATAATCATTTTGTAATAATTATCAATTATAATACCAGACAACCGTTATTTTAAATTTATAGAATTATTTCATCGGATTCCAGTAAACCTGTATTAACATTTCTATATGTAATAATGTATTGTAGTAAGATCGAATATTTTTCTTAATTTGCTTGTCTCAATAGTTAAAATTTTCCAGCAAAGAAATAACGTAATAAAGTTTATTTATCAAAACAGGTATTGTTTAATTTGTCTATCGTAAAATTTTTGAAAGCTTGGATACTTGGAAGTGAGAAGGCAATCTTATTTTTTTCTGTTGTTGCCCAATTAAAGCTTTTTTTATACACATAAACATTATAAGAGCTTTTTTATTCACGTTCGATTTTCTTTTATTTAATTTAAATAAAAGCATAAAGAAACGAATGTTTGAAGGCAAGATAGTTTATTGAGAGTTATTTTAGTAACAAATTATTCCAACAAAGAAATATTTATTAACGTTTTTTATTGTGGATATTATATTTGAATACGTTTACTAATTTATTTAGAAATACATATTATATTATGTACATTACAAAAATCTCAACTTATAAGCTTATTGATATTGCAATATATGAAAATATGTAGATTAAAACATTGGAAGAAAAAAATGTATGCTTAAACATCTATAAAAGAGAAAAAATTACATTGAGGAATTGGCAAAGAAGTCAACCGTGTGAATTCGAGCAGAATCAACTATGAATATCACATAAAAAAATCACTCGTCTGAACTCACTAACTTCCATTTGAAGTATGTCGACATCTGAAGCAATACCGTCTTAAATCGATAAAGCTCTTCCTAGTAGCATTCCCATTGGCAAAAACAAACAAATCATGTTTACGATTCCACAAAAAATAATCAGGAACATTCAATTTAACATTTTCAAGTATGGTTGAATTCTCATTTTGGTGTTGGATAAGCCGAAAGAAATATATAGCTAGGTACATTTCAATTCGAGCATTCAAACTGTTGAACGTCACCATGCCTCAGAGAAAATCAGTTGGTTTAAGTCATGGGTAGTATCCATATGTTCTCAAATATAGAATGTCTATAATTAAATATACTCCATAAACAGTAATAGTCGTTAATTTCACCGAAAATCGTATATGGAGCTTATCGCACCAAATGATTACGTAATAGATGTAGAGAGGCATGCATTCAACGTGAAAATAAACGTAATAGATAATAGATGAGGCAAGTTTGATGATGATTGCAAAAAAAGCAATATGAAATTTCATACATTATTTGCATACAAATTGCATTTAATAACATAAAAAAGTTTCCACTTTTACGTGATCTCACGTTAGAAATCGTGACCAAAGCTTTTTTTATGAATAAAAAAAATTTAAACTAGAAAGTTTTACTGTTGCAATAAAAATGCTATACTTTTTCATATTCTCGATATAAATTTAAAAAAAGCTATCTCGTGCTTTGTCATAAAATATTCTCTCCAATAACAAAAATGATTTGAAAAAATATCGGTTAAAATATAATATTATTTTATTGAGAAGATATTTTTATATTTCTTTTGTTCGTAGCCGATTTTTGATTAAATGTTGTTAGCGAGTAGCACGTGCGTACGTGTCCACGAATGGGTGACTATCTATTTTCAAATATGTCTGCGCCCAATGTGGAGCATATGGACTTGTAATAAAGCATTTTCACAGAATTATTTTGTAGTAAAACTGGTTATTCAGTCACTTAATCTCTCTTTCTGTTTGAAATTTTGGCTAAAAAAAGGAGAGATAGTCGCAATCTCTTTATATCTTTTATTAGATAAGGTGGAAAATATGAATGAATACATAAATCATTCTTGCATAAAAAAATAAAAAAAGTTCATTATTTTGATAACGATTAGACAATAGAAAAAAATACTGGGAAAAAAATAATTATTTATTTATGTAGTAAAAGTTGGTTATGAAGTCAACCAAGCAAGTTCCGACAAAACATCTTTACTATATAAAAAATAGAACTTATCTAAGCTCACTCACTTCCACGTGGAATATGTCAACATCCAAGGCAATAGCGCTTGAAATCTTCAAGGTTCTTCCTCCGTGGCATACCTATTGTAAGGCTGATACTATTTATTGGAAGAATAAACAATTCATACTCACGATTCCTCAAAAAAAATATCAGGAACATTCAATTTAGCATTCTCAAGAATAGTGGATAAGTGAGACCATGAAATTAATCATATATGAATTGTTTGAATTTTGTACTTTTCCATGAGTTTTGCCACTAACGACCCGGGTTTCGCTTTTCGGCATCTTCAGGCATTTCAAGTACACATATGTGCTGTCAGTTCAAGTATATCCGTGCACTTTAAATGCCTGAAGATGCCGAAAGGTGAAACCCGGGTCGTTAGCGACAAAACTCATGGAAAAGTACAAAATTCAAACAATTCAAATTTAATATTGAAATTCCATCAAGCAACATCTGTCGAAATCCTTAATTAATTATATACTTCTACTTACGTCTTTTAATTAATACTTGTAATTCTGGCATTATTATAAAATAATTAAAAGAAAAGTTTCAATGAAAGTTTTTAAAGCTTAAAGTGTGGCTTATTTATCCAATAAGCTTTAATTAGTGGTCAGTTTCTGAAAAGTAAACTAACTACTTTCGCCTAAATAAATTGCTAAAAAATGCCATTATTCTCGTGGTCACAATATTGACCCAAATTAATCAAAACATAAAATACACATTATCCGAAAAAAGTCGTACATAGATCTTAATTATTGTTCGACTCACAGTGGGGTGGCGGCTTACTGTGGCGCGAAATTTCGGTTAATTTATCAGCCAGATCGTGAAGTCGATTTTTTAATTCGCCGAGCAGCTTAACCACATAAAGCACTTGTCAAGGCTAATTACCCGTGTCGAATTCGGCTGACAATATGTTAAATTGATGTAAATTTATATTTTACTATATTCCGCTTGAAATTATACGCCTGTACAGATTGTGGTTGATGTAATAATTTAAAGGGGATTATGTCTGTATCAATTTTTTTTTAATATCTATTTGATGGAGTTTTATGTTTTAAAGCGTGGTAGTTTCAAAGA
The DNA here is from genome assembly GCA_028554975.1 of Himalopsyche kuldschensis. Taxonomy (NCBI): domain Eukaryota; kingdom Metazoa; phylum Arthropoda; class Insecta; order Trichoptera; family Rhyacophilidae; genus Himalopsyche; species Himalopsyche kuldschensis. The sequence goes on along the minus strand of JAHFWI010000010.1, from coordinate 16,542,950 downwards.
TCTTCCCGTCTTCTTTCGACTCTTAGTTTAGTGTTAATATTCAAGTTGCATACCCTTCCCATGGCTACCGACTTTTGTCAGGCCTTCGCCTTCTTAGGCACGTCCGCTAAAGTTCAAGAGGTTTCAGCTTAACTTTTTATTCTTATCTATGGAAGGTCATCGCGAAGAATAGCTCTTGGTCTATAACGATTCTTCGATTCCTTCTCGTCATTTTTATGCAGGTAAGAGATCGTTGGGTTGGCTTACTGGCTTACACACTCGCGAATAGTGAGTGTACTTAAATTTATGTGTAACGGCGAACCACGCACGGACCATGGAGCAATACATAATTTCCGCAATGACTTATTCTGAACGATTTTGAGATTCTTCAGATGTTTTCGGTGAGCAAAAGTCTATAATGGAGTAGTTTACTCAGTTAACTCAGTTTTCTGACTATTTCATAGTTCGATTCAGACGAACTTTTTCTTCGAAAACAAAATGTGGAGAATTGAGATAAACAAAGTCTTAAAATCAAATCATTGGACATGACCATTGGTTGCTTTATTACCAAGTTATTGGTCGGTTGGTGGATAGCCAAACATGCAAATGTAGCACTACGAAGTAGGTTGCTGAACACATTCTATGCTAGTGTCATTTAATTCCCGAGAAGGGGCAAATAAAGTAAATTACAAAGCTTTTATACCTCAACTAACAGAAACTTTTCACTTATCAAGGTAAGTAAAATGGATGGAGACTAGTATTTATGTCTTCGTATAGTTCAAAATACTGCAAACTTCATGCTTCGAATAGAAAAAAATAATGAAGAAAAGCTTCGTAGAATTATTGACTGTAAGTATTCAGTAAACAGAAGTGATCCATTCTTATCAGCATTTTTCTGTACTGCATATTGAACTGGATTGATTTACTGATATAAAATATTTTCAAAAGAATGGAATATTTCCCCACTATAGCTTCTTGGTATTTTATCAAAGAGGTAATTACAATCAACATCTTCTTAATATTAAGGAAAACAATTAATAGATTTCACTTTAACTTGCTTTGTCCCGAACTGTTTTTAAAGATTGACCGCATGGGATTTTTGCCAGAGTAGCGTACTGATTCTGTTCTCACTTATATTATTTTAAAAAGCATCGGATATGCTAAAGTGAAAGTTGAAAAGTTTTTTCGTATCTGTGAATTACGGAATTATCTAAAACGCGTTTTAGATAATTCCGTAAGTTATTAATTCGAGAATACTGTTTTTTTTGGCAGTAAATTTAAGTTGTACACATATGTACATGATAGTTTTTTACTAGCTTCTTAGAAAGAACAAGTCAAAGGAGAGCAGCTTCTTAGAAAGGGTGAGGTTAAGTTTATGCAAGGAAGAGTTTTTACTTTGCATCATTTTCAGAAAAAGGTAAATTGTGCTAATGAAAATAAACACTTTTTGAGTCACGTCGCATGATACTTATAAAATAGTATGCACAGCTCTGTGTAAACAACTAAACCTTGATCCTTGATTGAAATATGGTCCTTTTGTCACTTTTACTGTGTTCACTGTCAATACCTTGGTAGAATAGCATTCCAATAAAAAAGATACATCTTTAGTATTTATTCCACATTAGATTTATTAAGATCTGGACCGGCTGCGGTCATCGCCACCATTATCCACTGATAAAAATAAAAAAAAACAGAGTTATTTATACAATAGCGAAGCAAGACTTTCTTAGTATATTCGAACTGAATCTGGGCAACTGGTTTACAAGATTAAGCAAGCAACTTTTGTCTTCAAATAAACCTATCCTTGGCAATATATTTCCATCTAGTTTTCCCTTGCATCCAATCTCCGTCATATTCACTTGGCAAACGTGCGAATAAACACGGCATATACCTGCGATAAGACATACAATAGGAATATTCTGCGAACTAGGATATGCCTACCTTCTATCCTTTCCTGAAACACTGCCGGTTTATCAACCTCGAAAACTTAGGGGAGTTTTATGTCCTATAATAAATTTATTAGCGCACCGGAGAGCGGAAAAGGGGGGATGGATTTTTTTCTCCATAAAATGAATTTTCCGACCCCTGCAAGCTTTCGAGGGCTTAACACGTTTGTGTTTATATATTATTAAGAAGAGAACGCAAAGCCTCCTCGTGAAAATTTAATGCAACTGATTTGGGTGGTTTAATAATATTTGGTAGAAATGTTTTATCACACTTACAGCTTTGTTCACTCAATAATAAAGCTCAAAATACCTACAAATTGGAAGCTTGGTGCAACATTTGCTTCTTCATTCCTTCCTCCTGTTTCTTTTTTTTTGTTACTATAATTAACCGGTGAAAAATAATAATGTGTTTTAATTCTGCAGAAATTATTTTATATATTATTGATAGCTATTTCGGCTAACGCCGTCGTCAGATCTATAAACTATGATATTAGAACTCTGAATTATGATGTCGATGGCGTAAGCTGAAATATCTATCAACAATGAAAAAAAATATTTCTGTAGAACTAAAATACACTTTTTTTCACCGTGTTATAATGGAGTTCTACCAAGTAAATACAAATTCAATCAATAGACAGTGGTAAAGAGTTTTTTAGATTTTTCGAGAGAGTATTGACGATTTTGACTGAAGAAGATGGATTATTAATATAAACAATTTTCATTTTTTTAATATAATTAATTACTGAGCACGGTTTCACTTTTAGGCACCTTCAGGTATTTCAAGTGCATAAGTGATTTTGAACCAAACAGTCCAAATTTAAGTAATTTTCAAAAACAATTATGGATTTGTACTCGGAGGGATAAAATATTGTGAAATTTTCAATCATTTTCACCCAAACTTTCAGATAAAGATAAATAAGTTAAAAAAACGATTATACATACTTCAACTATCTATGGCAACTGCATATCTAAGCAAGTGTTAAAAAATACCTGATTAAATGTACTATTTTTGAATTAGGAATAATTGAATATCTCACAAACAACATATAAGGGATTTACTCTTGTTTCCTTTGCAAACAGAACGTTGCGTGAAAATAGCTTTTGGCTAAACTTTAAACCTATACCTTCCGAGCGACAAAGCTTTCAAAGAATCCACAATTTAAGCGCCGTGTTACTTTGGCGGGCGAGATACGAACTAAAATGGCAATTTACCGCGGTATTTTTGAATAATTCATGCTGTACGGGTTCAATTGATTTCAACTTGTTATATAAATCGTCCGTTTAAACGAGCCAGAAGGGGGTAAATGTCATTGCCGAGAGACTGTGAGGTTTTTTCGAGCCAGCTTTTGGGTCACGGACGTAATATTTCTAGAAATAGATAAATTGCTTCATTAGCAAAACACGCTAGACAATTTATTATAAAATATGTGCAGCGCTAACCTCGTAACATGATTTTTTTAAATAAACATTAAACATTTTAAGTACTGTCATAACAAAAAAGGCCTTGATTGAAATAACAATACACGATATACATGTAAAAACTATTAAAAAAATGTACAATAACTTCCTCGTTCGTCCTGGTAAAGAATTGTGTTCTGAATTTTTGTCATAATTTTTTCCATGTATAAAAAATGCTTCATTTGAAGCACCGAACATTTTAATGTCAAATTAAAATTTTAATGGTTCTAATTTTGTATTTTTCCATGAGTTTTGTCGCTAACGACCCGGGTTTTCATCATGCATTTCTAGTGCACGAATGTACTTGGATTGACATTTGATATTGAATTTATATCAAGCACGCATTTTTTCACGTGTTTTGTCCATGGCTGTGGAGACGGAGACGGAGTCATGGAGTCGGGCGTTTTCGGCTGGAGTCGGAGTCGGTGAGGCGATTTGGTCTAAGTCGAAGTCGGAGTCGGAAATTTTGTAAAGGTTGAACTTTTTATTTTTACATTTAATATGTCAAATTTGGCTATTGGTAGGATTGGTTGGTTGATATATAATTTAATACACATAAATATGATAGTTAGGAAAAAAACGTGACGAAATTAATTGTTTTTTAATCGGAGTCGGAGACGTTTTTTTGATCAATGTTGGAGTCAGAGTCGGAGTCATGTTTTTGGTAGATGCTGGAGTCGGAGTCGGGGTCGTAATTTTTTTTACCGACTCCACAGCCCTGGTTTTGTCAATTACGACTGGTTTTCGACTTTTGACATCTTCAGGCATAGCGTCAGATCAAATATGCACATTATACACAAGTGTGGATTTCATTAAACCATAACACGCCATCCTTAAAAATAAAGAGTAGCCTCAGTCGACTACTTTAAATTCTGGCATGTAAACCAATTTCACAAGTAGATAATCCAATTATGCTTGGAAACATACGGTTATCACGGTTTCATTATAGTTTGTATTTAATTATTTGCAATCTTAAGCACTGAAAAAGTGACACATATGTTGCAGCGAAGTTAGCACGCCAACTATTGCGCACAATACTAATAATTCTAACATTTTGCTAAAAAATCAAAGTGGATGAACTCTCATATACAATATGGATTTCAAATAAATTTGAAAATTGACACATCACATGGTAGAATATATTTTTTCCAATCGATACAATTTTCTTGGTAGATGAGCAGTCACAATCTTATATTGCGCGCTAGCGTCCAACGCGTTAACGTCGGTGTACCACGTGGCTTATTAGGAGTGGAAATGCTTAACCCGTTGAACTGCTAGCGTCTTATATGCTATGACGCCTGCTTTCGGTGCGTTGCAAATTAAACAATAAGTAGATTTAATAGTGTTAAAACTATCGCCGATGCATTATTTGATCTGATAATTTCAGTGGGTGTATTGAACAAAGATATTGATGAATTAATGTTTGAAATATTAGCTGTTGGAAAATTCGTAAATCGGCTCAGCAGGGAAGAGGTTAAAAACATTTTACTTCTCTATAACCACTTCAGTACAGGGAAAAGTGGTCGCCTTAATCACATCTACAACCCAAATTCTAAAAAATCCTTTTTGCAACAAGATTGACTGATGACTGAAGGACCATTTTTTTCTAGAGACAATGTATAGATTTCACTAGCTATGAAATGAAAAATATCATACGAATTCTTACAGGTATATTTAAAAAAAATATTTTGCAATATTTGTGACGGTATTCGCGATGTCCGTACAAGGCGTCCACTAGTGGCTTACGGTACTAAAGTGGTTAGTTGCAATGGCTCAGCTAACATTGGCAACTGCACGGCTATGCAAGCATTAAATGAGAAAATACATTATTAATTTATTACGTTCCCATACATGTTAACGGTGTGTATCAGTACTGAAATACTATTCACATGTATGCTATTTCAAGTAAGGTGTAACAACTTGACACTGCACAGTGAGCAAAGGTGGCAAGTCCTGCTCCATTAACCGAGGGAGTTGGGGGCGGGTAACGGAACACGGTGTGGAGAATTAACTTACGGTTGGCAAACACGGACCATAATGGTTAGTTACGGTTTTCCAGCTGAAACACTCAAACCACCCCTGCTCCACGCCGAGGGCGGGGGTGTTTTAAGTATAGGTGGTTCAAAAATATTGAAATTGTTTCGCGAAAACCAAACTCAACTCATTGTCGAAGTTGAATATGATATTTATACTAACACATTGTTTACGGTGTGCACGAATTTGTGCGTAATTACTATAGTAATTAAGAAGCCCCGTATACAATGTGTCGATGGTTTCGATGGTTTTGGCGGTAACTTTGTGGAAGTTCATTTTTATATAAAATTTAAAATAACTTTGATTATTCCACGTATTGTACAATACAATACATACAATACGTGGAATAATCAAAGTTATTTTCAATTTTATATTAGTTAAATGTTGGTTCCTGTAGTCTATGTCCTAGCGATCAGGTGGGCCCGGATTCAATTCCCGGCAAGGTCAGATTTTTTCAATTGAAAAAGAGATCTTGGGCTGGGAGTATGTAATTTATCGTTGAGTTGTTTACGACTGATTCATTATTTATCGTCGAGTTATTCTCGTAGGACTTTTCACTTCGACTTCGAGGTGCATTTTCTGTAATACACTAAACATAATTGAAAATAGTTGTGCTAGCGAGTTAAGCCACGCCACACGCAAAATTTGTGTTCAGATGTTTTGCTCGTTCAGTGCTGATATATCTTTAGCGAAGATTGCCGAATCATGGTGAGCGTTGCCAAATGCTTTTATTAACTTGCACTAGCTTGACGCATATGATATAATGTTCCGTTAAGTATGAGATTTTTCACAAAGCTCGTACTAAGATGTGTTTCGGCTTACAAAACAGATTCGTAAATTTACAAACCACCTCATAGAGTAATCACATGACATAAATTCAGTCCTGATTTGTTTACATTTTTGTAATAAGAGCCTTAAGCTTAATGCATTGGAACAGCTAGAAATTAATAGGTATAATCAATCCAATGACATTCTTAATGAACAGATCACAATTAACGCATCACCACTTATTAAGCCATTGATAAAAAATAATGCAATTTAAAATAAATTCACTTGATGCATTACTAATTTTACGTTTATTCCCACTTAGTAAAAACCCAGATTAGCTTTCACTTCATGAATACATCAAATCAATTTGTCACATTCAATAACTTATTATTACCATACAAAATTAAGATGGTGGAGCAAAGAAGATGTATTGTTTACCCTGTCTAAACGATATAAATACATGATCTACGTTTAAAACATACGTAGTTCTGACGAGGGCGTAAGCCGAAATAGCTATAAAAAAAATATAAAATAATATCTGTAGAAATAAAAAACATTGTTATTTTTCTCACCGTATTATGTCGAATATACATTTTCATTGATATTTCCTTTTTCACAGCCTTTTGCGAAGCAAATTTTTGTATGAGACAAATACAGTATAGCAATTAAAATTTCTGAAAACCGTGTATCGGGGATGGTTTTTGTTATATTAACAGCATTCAAGAAGGCAGGGGGATGTCATGAATGGTTTCATTAGGGTAGTGTTGTATGCGTGGGTGTATGAAATAATGAATATTTTCCTCAACGCGATACTTTGTTGCCGCATTATGATAGAAAAATATGCGAAACAAGCCATTAATAAAATCGGAAAACTGTTGCATCTAGTCACTAGTGCAACAACCTTGTTGATCTTATCTTAATTAGTAAAGACTATAAATTAATTAAATTAATAAATTAAAGACTCCAAATTATTTATTATTATTAAATAAATTATGATCAAGCTTTTAATGTGTTCACTGTCAATGTCTTAGTGGAAAGGTATGTATTATATATTAAAAAAAACATTTTTTTAAACTTAACTTTTACAACTTTTGATACTTATTCCTTATCTAATTAAGTTGCATCAGGACTGGTTTCGCTCTTCACGAGCATTTACTATTTTTTTTTTTTTTTTATATTTTTTAGAAAAAAAATATTTGGCATTACAGCTTACGCCAATGCGCCAAATATTCTATAAGTTGTGAAAGTCATACGAGATTAACTCGATGGTAAATAATGTATCAGTTGTGCACAAAATCAACGATAAATAACATACACCCAGCCCAAGGTGTTTTTTTTCAATTGAAAAAATCTGACCTTGCCGGGGATCGAACCCGGGCCCCCCGATTGCTAGGACAAAGCTCTTGCCACTTGACCACAGGGACCGACTTTTGAATAAATGATTAAGATTTTCAATATTTGACTTGTATTGTAAAAATGATGACCATCCATAGGATGTGCTGGAGGAGGTTGGTAGGAGGATCAGTTGATAATGCTTGCCATGAGCGAAACCAATCCTGTTCCATTCATTTGAGAAATAATAATCTGAAAGATCTAATGATGGAAATAATGATGACAATCTTAGAATTTTGTCATCAAATTTAGTAAGAAAAGTGTGCAGATGCAGTACAACTCCGGAATTCTACTAACTCCTATATTCAACCATAGATAATTCTGAAATTTAAATGAATGATATAATACGGTAAATACAAGCTTTTCCGACCTAAAAGTCATGTTAGTCAATGAGAACCTTTTCAAAGTAAGGTAACATAATGTCATGTACGGTGGTTCCTATTTTGAAGCTATATGAGGGTTAAATGTAATCAAAATGAATCCAAAGAAGGCGAAACAGGCAAAAATATATATACATATTAATACAACACGAGCACGGTCTTTATTATGCATGAATATCGGGTTTAAAAAATATAAAATTGTATTCTTAAGGCGTGTAAAAAAAATATAATGACACTAAAAAAAGTTAGTGTGCCATGCAGGCCCGCTACCGGTGGGTTGTAAAATAATAATTTCGGTAGAAAATCTGAAATTATGAAATAGGTCACAGGAAAAATCTCGTTATTTTTTTTTTGTGGCTCGAGAAAAAAGTGTAAGGTTGAAAAACTTTATTCATTACCGAAAGCGGTTAAAGAAATAAAAGTTAACCATTACTGGCGTGATAACCGCGATCGGTCGGCAAAATATGTTCCCCATGAGAGTTGAATGATACACTTGCATATTTATTTTTAAATAATTATTTATTGCTTTTAATGTGTCAACCCTGAGAAGGGAGGAGAAGTATACTTAAAAATTAAACACATTTTTGATATAGCGCTTCAACTTTTTGAATTAATCAGGACCGGTATAGATTATCGCAAAAGGGCGTTCTTGTACCCAAGCCATGTTTGTCTAATTCTAAAAATCATTAGAAGGACCCATTTAAAAGTAAATATTTATTTATTTGCGTTATAAGTCCTCAAATCTATCGTTACGCACAGACGCAGCATACTCTTGTTATAAAGAGCTCAATACACTCCTGGCATTCTTTTGTGTGATACACCCAGCAAGGGTTGTAATTATGCAGCAAATACAATGTTGAATGGCACGACAATTTTAAGTTTCCATATGATGCTATTGATTAGACAGCGGTATATATTTATAGATTTGATTGTGATTACTGCGATGCTAGGTATATTAGAAAAATATAAAAATCGCTTTACGTTAGAATCAAAGCACATTTAGCCTGTAGCCAAAAAACAAATGAATTTTCCTGTTTTGGGTATCGTTTATTTCATAATTATCATATTTTTTATAAAAAAAACAAAATCACGTATTTAAAAAACGAACCTCTTAAAACTGGATAAACAAGAAGATTGTTAAAATTAATACAGGTAAATTCTTGATGTTTATTTTTACCTCGAGATTCCCGCTTACTGTTATTTAATTTATTTCATCAAAATTTCAACTGTTATTAACAATTTTATGCCATTTATGTATGATTCTCTTAAAAATTCTACAATTTGATTGATGATTATCATACCATGTCTCATATTCAACAGTTTAATCTAAATCACCCTGTTTCATGTATATTTCATCAATTGAAAATGCTCGTGTTGAGCGAAACTGGTTATGATATTTTTAAAGTGAATAATGTAGAAGTTGTACATAAGAATTTGTTTGTAATGTATATGTTACAGTGAAAATGTATTCTTCTCCAAGCTGTCATTGAAATTAAATTTGACCACCCTATCTTCAGCCCTATGTTTGTCTGTGTTTTTCTTTGGTTCTCTTTTTATGAAAGGGACTACTTGCGAGATTTTGTTTCATTGAAGCAAACCAAAATTTTAGGGCGGCAAATCATCGACTTCAATGATCGTGACCAGTGAAATCATGTTGTCATACAAATCTATTACTTGATACATTTTCACTGAGAATACAGTTTCACTGTAACATATATATCTGGGAAAGAACAATGATGAAAATATGACCTAGAACTGCAGCGGTAACTTAGCATTACATTGACCACAATCTATTATTACCAAAAACCAATGTCTTATTATATAAGAATGTTGCCTATTCACTTGAAATATTTACATGGTTCTTTTGGCTTTAGCACAAAATTTAATGCTGTGCTGATATGTCTGAGATTATGAAATACCACTGATAACCAAAAGAATGTTTTACAAGTATTTCGGAAAATTAATTCCGGATCTTCCTCCAGAAATGGGAGCACTGAATTATTAGCGTATATTCTATTCAACGGATCAGTACATCAAAGGCAAAATTCTTCACCATTAGTGAATAGTTTCGTGAGTGCATTCCGAGAATCAAATAATTACATGTCGTACATTTACAGTATTCGCCGATCCAAAGCATTATCGATGTTTATTCGTAATATAATATATGAAAATGAATGTTTGTTTGTACCGTATACGTTCCTTCACAGTTAATCTAATTGAGATAAAACTTTGGTGAATTGTTGTGCAGACAACCGTAAAGGTTTCTTTAAAAAATAATTAAGCAAAAATCTTAAGCTCACTTGATTTCCTAGGCATTTGAACTTTGCTTAAACATTGGAAATATGTCGTACCTATCATTATTCTGCAAAATATTAATAGACTACGAAATTGTTACGGTACCAAGCTTTCAGTAGAAAAGATAATAAACCATGTCATCCAAGCTACAATTTTAACTGGAATATTTTAAAGAGATGATGTACTGTTGCCACGCATCCCAATGATTCCGACAGGTATGCCATCGAATTAAAACTTTTGCAGTTTCTGGTGCCAAATGCATTTGTAATGACCACCAACAAAGCACAGCGAAAATCACTACAAGTGTGTGGAAATAATTTGGGAAATCCATGCATTCATGTGAGAACTGATTAATGTGGCCTGCTCACGCGTTGGAAAACTTTTCGTTTACGCACCAAACAGAATAAAATATATTGTGTATCCACTTTCTTTCTTGTAGTGTCATTGCAAGCATGCCGGATACTGGCTCGTAATATAATAAAACACAAGAGAAGAAAATTTCGTATGATATATCACTACTAGTAAGCTGAAGTCTTCCCCGGGGAGGTAAAAGGGAAATAATAATATTCAAACTTTTTGACGACAGTTCGCGCGTGACTGGTGCGAGTTATTTTAAACGGCATTGCATACCGTGACCAATGGCTTTAGTTACTGGAACGTTTTAGTCTTCAAAGTAACAGTAAAGTCAGCCGTTTCGAGTCATTTTGGCCAATTTAAAAGTCAACAATCTCGAATATTACTTTCGAATTTTTCCACAGTGAATAACTTGGCCCATTTCTGTTGAAAGAGAATTTTCGAAGTTATTTGGAAATGAGAACGAATAAGAGACCTAAGAAGTTTTGTGTAATTACAAAAATGTTAACAAATTGATGAAAGTGAACCACAAAAAAATATATGTAGGTATATCTGATTTTTTCAACTGTGACTTGTAATATGCGATTCACTATAATACCCACTATTCGTGAAACCTCAAAAACGTTTTACAAGGCAGTGGGCCATCACTGTAACCCAACAATCTATTACCTAAAGAGTTATGACGAGAAAGCATCTGAGAGTCGCTGTGAACGATATCCGTTCTTCTCTATGACTCTCATCGTTAAAAAGATAAAGTAAGATGAACTGACTCCACTAGGGTCTTTTCGGCTTTCACCATCTTCAGACGCCATCATTAGGTCTGACGATGGCGTAAGCCGAAAAACTTTTCAACCATTTAAAATAAAATTGTTGTAGGACTTTACTTTTAATACATTGATATTTTTTCACCGTGTTGTAATGGAGTTCAAATAAGTAAATGCTAATTCAATCAATACATTTATGTACCTGGTTGACGCCGGTCCATGAAATATGTTTTCAATGTTTTCAATATTAAAAGGATAAAGAACACTGCACAAGAACGTTTAGCACTCTAAAATTATTTAATTTGTATTAAATACTAGCCGGTACCCGGGCGTTGCAATGCCACTCAAAGAAAGAAAGTGTTTGTGTTTATTAAAGTGCTTTCGGAAGCACAATATTTTTGATAAATAATTTCGATTTAATTTCACTTACATACACATCACTTACTGATAGTTAATTGTACTTTGCCTATAACCATTATGCAAGTGCAACAATAAGTTGTCAAAATGAACGGTCTGGCAGCGAATAAAATATTAAAAAACATTGATTTTTATATAAAAGCCCTACTGTAAGTTAATTTTACTATGCCAAAAACATTCGAGAAAGTGCAAGAAAAAAGTTTGTCAAAGTTTCGTTGCGATCGAACAAACAAACAATCATTGACTTTTATATATAAGATTTGTAAATAACCGCTTTTAAAATGTTAATTCTGGAACCGAAAAACTATCACACATTTTAAAACTCCTGACAGTTAATTATATTACCATATAATTAACTAATTAAATGTATACATCTAAACAGGGCTTTTTTCCATTTAACGCGGTGGAACGGCGTTCTTTATTATTAACGGGCATTTTTTTTCCAAATTTCAAAATCAATTAGTCGAAACATTGTTTGCGCTTACGTATTTACAATCTATATTTATATAATTCGTCAAAATGATTTAGTAAAAAGCTTGACAAGAATTGAGTTCCGGCAGCCCTGCAACTATGAATAATGAAATCATTTAAGCACAATACAAGCTTCAATCGAATAACGAAACGATTCAGAGCCTCAATATAAATGTCAACATTCCGCATACTTCTGCGGATTCAAAGTATTTAAGTCGAAAGCTTACGCGGAAAAGTTATTTCAAGTTTCTTAATAATTTGAGGAGCGGCCATTGGGAATTCCCCAGTGACATCTTAATGCTGTTTAACCGGCAATTCAAATTGATTATGTTTGTTTTCTTTTGAAGAGATTTAAAACAGTTGGCGATGATTAATTAATAACCTTTTGTAGTGGCACTCGCTCATTATACAAAATTTTACAAAGCTTTATAAGTATCAATTTAATACTTGTAGTGTTATATATCGTTAGAAGAGGCATGTTATCTGATCTCATTACTAAGATTCATTTGGAAACTATTTTATAGAGACATGCTATTGACAGTACTGAAGATATAATTAAAAATTCCATTTGTTTTTATAAAAGGATTGAATTTTTGGGTAGAATAATCTACTAGAGTCAATACTTCGTCAAGCTGATGGGTTATATACCAATCTAATAGCCTAATCTAAAGGTTATATTTATATCTCTTATAAGCAATAGATTGAAAAAAAATATATTTTCAGCCTCTTCAGTGCTGAGCCGATTTACGAATACTTCAACAACTAATATTTCAAACATTAATTTATCATTTTCGATGGTTTCGGCGGTAACTTTGTGGAAGTTCATTTTAATATAAAATTTAAAATAACTTTGATTATTCCACTTATTGTGTAACTAAACATAAAATTTTTGAATCAGGACCTCTTTCAGAGGCATCTTCAGACTTACTTTTCGCAAAGTTTGCTTAAGTAATGAAGCAAGATAAATTCTAACATTTTAACATTTTAAATTATGAAATTAGAAAATGGATTACGGGTTTTTTTCCTTCTAAAGGAAACAAGGAAGGGGGTGATACAATCAAAACAATGCAATAACATAATGATACTAATAAGGTGCAATCAATCAATCAATCAGTAAATAAAAAAAGTGGTTTAAAGATGAACAGTCTAGAATTTTTTAGAAATAAATAAAACTCTTAATAAAAAAGATATATTATTAAATAATATTCTTAACAGGACAGGATGTTCGCCATTATTAACATTATTCCCCATCAATAGAGTAATCACCCAACCTAACTGATTGATTGCAGCTCATTAGTTTATAGTTTGTAATGTTTAACGTCATTAGAAATATATTTGTTTGCTTTGTTTCGATTCTATAACCTTCTCTTGCGTCCCTTAAAAAGGAAAAATCCCAATCTAATTTGTTTACCAGTGGTTCTCACGTAAAATTTAGCTGTGGCCGCATAAGGAACATCAGCGGTCCTACGGAAATGTCTGGTCTCTTTTGTCAAAAATAAATTAACGTTTACATGTTTGAGTTTTTTTAACTAACAATTCTTGATGCACAATTAAATACATACGAAATATTTAATTTTAAATGTATCTGATGACAAATTAACTCGTAAATACACATTTTTATTAAATATCAATATTAACTTTGAAATTGTTGGTGGCCGCACATGAGAAGCACTGATGTATACTTTTCCATGCATGTGTTTTGTTTGTCATGTCAGTTGAAGTAGTTTGCGATAAAGATGGGACAATATTTAAATACAAATATTTTTTTTTCAATTTTATAAGAACGCGGCTTTAATATAAGAAGTATACATCAAGTATAAGCTAAATATCAAACTCTGATTTAAGTTTATTTAAAACATATTAATAAGCAATGGACCTGTGTCAAGTATATTATAATGTAAACAAATGAGGAAGTTAAACATTGTTTAGCTATTATACTGTGTCAATATTTAAACGTAATATTTTTCAATTTATTTTTATTGACCGTTCATTATTTAAAGGGCACGCGATAGTTCCTAATTTAAAATCCATTCATTTCGTTTTCGAACCGCTTAAATTCCACACCGCTTGATATATTTAATTCAGCTTAAATTCCAATGTTGCCAGTAATTAGGTGCCGTATCAACAGAGCGGCAATAAAAATAAAAATGTGGCAATACTTCCGCGCAAGGGGGCACATTATAAAACGTCTTTATAACAAGGAAACTTTTCGCTGAATTACTCTTAGTAAATTTAGCACGGCTCATTAATCCTTATACCAACTTAAGCTCCTCAAAGGACGCTCTTGCTTCCTTCGGCTGCCTTTATTTTCGTTTGTAAGTAAAATAACACTTGTTTTTAACGTTACAGCACGCTCGCTTCGAGTTTATTTTTTTGCTTTTTTAGTTGGTCACACTGGCTAACTTCAACCTTGAGTGCATGTATCCCTTTGGAAAGATCGTTACTTAAAGAATTTTTCACCATATAATATGATTCCATTTTCAAATAAAAAAAAGACATCGACTTAATATTTTACTGTCAAATTTGTTGCGTTAAGAATAGTATGGTTTATGCGCCATTTAAAATTTGACAACTCTTGGGTTGAAATAAATAAAGCACAATTTATATTTACTTATTATTCTTTATGTTCATAGAGATCAGAATTGAGTACACTAAGTCTACTTCACTTTGCTAGTTGTGATGATAAGAATATACCTAGTGACAAACTATTATTCCTATACATATAGGGTATTATAAGCGCTACAAACTATTAACTGCACGACAGCTCAAGTTGAAATGCATGAAGATGCCGATGGGTGAAATCTGAGTCGTAAGCGACAGAACTCATTGAAAATTTTGAATTTTGTACTTTTCTACGAGTTTTATCACTAACGACCCGGGTTTCGCCTTTCGGCATCTTCAGGCATTTCAAGTGCACGGATGTACAAATTTATAACGATTAAAATTTATTATTGAAATTCCAACAAGCACCAGTTCAGTCAAAATCCTCAATTATACTTTAATAATTAATGTGTAATAAATATGACAAAGATTTACAGATGGAAATTATAAATAAGTTAAGCTTAATTGTCTACAATTCAAATGGTAGAAAAATATGTTCCAAACAAGTATAGAATATGAATCAATAATATAAACAGTCCGGTCCGTGGCGCAGTGTCACCGGGTTCGATTCCCGGTACGAGCGGATTTTTTCAGTCGATAAATCTGTTCAAAGGCATGGGTGTTTGTGTTGTTGAAAATCCCTTTTCACCTTTCCGATCCCGAAGAGCGGCAGATAGTGACAGCGATTAGCTAATGTCCTGTCATGTAGTCCAATAGTCCTGTCCTTGCCCTCGTATCCTTTCCATCCCTACTGTCTTCGAAAAAAAGAGAGGTTGAGCAACATGCTCCTAGTTGAGAGCAGACATGGTTAAAAAAAAATATATAAATATTTTTTTAACGATAAATCAAGTCTGAAGATGTACATAGACTAAAGTTACGAAACAGGTGTCATATGTATTTATACAATTAACATTAATGTTCAAATTAAAATTCCATAATCTTACCGTTGAGTTAAAAATATAAAACCAAAAGCTTGCGTTATTTTTCATTTGCAACCATGCTGCATTGCATACTAGCATAAATATTGTTTTAAGAAAATCTCTTTCGAATATGCAGTCGTTTTCATAGACATTAATGCTAATATTATCATTCGTAAAAACAAAGAAACAGGTTTTATTGATACTGAGCAGTGTATATCGTTTGATGATGGAGTCAAAAAAATCGATCATGCATGCGCAATTTGTGTAACAAAGGTTATTTGTATTTTTTTTATCCCATAGTCATAATACTTTTATTATAAAGGGTCTTTTTATAAGGACGCTTAGTTTTGAAATGTAAATAAAACAAGTTGTTTGTGAGATTTCGACTAAATTTTAATTTCATTTGTAAGTATATTTTACGGCATTAAATATGGAATATAGCATCAAATGTCTGCCAATATCCATTCATTATAAAATGGGCCATGTCACTAAAGTTGACTTTTTTGACAAATTTGGGTAAACTTCCAACTGCTCCAGAACCCATCAGGCGTTGTCTGTGGTCGTTTACCTGAAGTTCCTTGGTTAGTTGGATTTTATACGGGTGCAGACATAAGGCCGATTCAAAATTCGCCAAGTTGAAGTCGCAGAAAAGCCAAGTTCTTGTGAACAACGAGAAATAAGCTACCTTGGGTTTTCCTGTACACTTTCACACACAGCAGCAATGTTTTCACCAGATATTGTATTTTGATGACGTACAGGTAGGTGTTGGCCGATTATTTATCAAACTGGTTTACTCAAATTTGGCCACTAAACAATGACTAATCTACTCAGCAGGACAAAGTAACATATTTTGAGCGTCCCTATTGAAATACCCTATAGTTATTAAGAAAAGTGTTAAAACGTCGTGGTCTTTCTGTGACAGTAGTTAATTGAGCGGTTAACATTACAGTATACTTTTTTAGCTATGTATATATGTCACTTGCTTCATGTTGTGTACGTGTCGCTATAACTTATGAAAAATGTTATATTGAAAAATGAATATGGCCATTTTCTTGATAGGATCATCTCTTAAGAGACTTATCCTAACTATTTTTTCTATGCATTTTAGGAGAGCCCAAAAAACAAGTTTCATCAGAAATCAACGCTCCTTTTTTTTAACGATACAAATAATTCAAAATGTCGTTGAGAAATTGCTCTTTGAACTTCAATATCTAATATTTTTATTATAACGATTATTAACAATAATAAAAATAAAATAATCAAACTTACAAACCTTTAACATAATTACACCTAGTAAAACAAAAGTTCTTTCTGTAGAAGAAAATCACTCACCTGAAACAAAAGAAAAATTAACGTTAGTGGTTGAAACAGTGTTTCTGATTATAATTAGTATGTGTTTGTAAATAATTTGAAAACATGGTCCACTCCAAATTTAAATCAGATACAAAATTGCACCAAAAACCTGCTTCAGCGTTGTGATTAAAGTGAATGAGAGTTTAGGTACTTCTAAATTATGAAAATTTGTACTTTCTATCAATAAACTTTGTCCAATCAGGGCATGGCTAGCTCTACCTCACACGCCCAACGAATTGTTTGGGCAATTTTCCATGATTCATTTACATCCAAACAATTCACATAAAGTAAAGACCAACTTCACTCTCATCATCGTAGAACCCGTAGAATTTTTTTTTATATACTATTTTGCCATCCCAAAAACTATTATTGATTATTGTATCTAATATTGTCATCGCAATCTGGTTTTCAATTTTTCTGTAAAGAATACATGCTAATGCCCTTCTAAGCTATGCGCGCGGCAATTTGAAAATCTCCGCGCACTGGTCCTAGATTGGCGCGCACACAAATTTCAGTCGATAAATTTAACGACCTGATTAAAAAATATTTATTAAAATTAAAAAGATCAACAAAATAGAGAAGCATGAATTCATGAAAATTATATACACATTGGCCTCGAGGAATCGTGAAAAACGCGTCATTTATCCATATGTCTAAATTCCTTGTAGCCCATGTGTTTAATAACACTTATTTTTTATCCACGCCCGCTGCAATAAAGCTTTCTAATGAAGCATTTCAACAGAAGATTTTCGATGATTGAAATTTTGCCAAGCATTTGTTTTATTGGCCTGTTAAGCTTTGAATTTTACACGCAGTTAACCTCTTGACTTAGAGGGAACATTGGAAACATGTGTCTTTTCTTTATAAGTTTCCTTAGAAATACCTCAAATGTGCCGTGAAAGAATAATAAAACATGAAAATTATTTTGCATAATATGTGTCATACTTTCTTGTTTGATATAATCTAATTTTATGTCTTGGGGTTTATTTTGTAATATAGTATACCAGAGGTGTACAATTTGCTTATGATAATACAAGAATTTCTCGATTTTCTGTCGAATAATGAATACAAGACCAAGCCAGAATGCCGTTCACATCTTTCGCCAAGTAAAAAGACGAAAGAAAAAAACAAATCACAAGGTATTTGTCATTTATATGCAAATTTACCCCGCAAAGAGACAATATGAAGAGAAAAGTAAAAGCCACGGGCAGGGGGACCTTTTGACACCTTTAGAAAGGAAAAGTTTTCGAGTTTTCTAAAGTTAATTTTTGTGCAGACTGCCTTGGGTGGGGAAGGGGGGCAAAACACATTTTAAAACGGGGACTTTACTAAATAATAATTATTTGATAACAATTTCACCAAGAGTATTTAAATGCTATTTTTATCCAGCTTTTTAATCAGCTTTTTTAATGGAACGTCTCATGGATAATGATTAAAATTATATTCTAGCAGTTGTACATTTTGCAATTTGTATTCAGCCGCGCATGCACAATATTGCCAGATTCAAATGAGATTCTTACAAATACCCTTCCAATGATTCATCGGTTATTTTTTATAAATTTGCCGTCGGCAAAAATTGATAACATCAGTGTATGGACGTGTTATGAATGTACCCATTTTCAATATCGACATAGTTTGTGATTGCGGCAATAGATGAATAGAATATTCCACTAAAGTTTTTATTTGAAAGCAGTTGAACGTGCCATGAGCTGTGACGGTTACTTTACCTATACAAATCGTAACTGGTAAGTTTAAAAAATAAACGAAAGATTTGAAATTTTTAATTAATATATATATCTTCGTTGGTAAAATTGTATAATCCTCAGTTACAAATAAGACAAATCAAATTGTCTTCACATACAGAAATACACCACAAAAAAACCTTTTCATCGAGTTTACCTCGTTTGATTCAAAATAATCAAAATCAATGAATGACTATCACAAGCTGTTACCGCTTTCAATGTGAATCATATAACATAATGATTTGATTAAAAATGAATCCAACCAGACTGGGATTCAAACTCGTGAGCCCCACACTAAAAAACCAATGACGTTGACATTCGACCACGGACCCTACATTATCCGTTGATTCAAAGAGTTTAAATACCATTACGTTGCTATTAGAGACTCCAGTATTTTGAAAAATACTCGAGTTATACTCGTTATTTATAAATGAAGATTTATTTACCAATTTAATTTGATAATTTAAAAAAATATATTAATAATGTTTAACCGTTGCGTTTAGCTGGGTCTTACGTGTGAATTTTGCTCTCAAGAAATATAATTTTTTCAAATGTTTTTGTCGTTGACTATACATACTACAATGAGAGAATTTATTTTGTTACTTTTGCTTTCGGTTCTGCTGACTTTTCTTATCAATGACAAGTTTACGAGAGTCTGTGATGACATGAGACAAAATAAAGCATTGAAAAATAATTTAAATAATAAACACAAATTATTTATTTTGGTGTATCTGAAACTCCTCGAGTATACTCGAGTACTCGGTTGTTTTATAAGTTTACTACTCTTATCGAGATGTCGAGTAATCGGAGTCTCTAGTTTCATGGCTTAAATCGTGGGTATAATTTAAAAAAAAACATTTCATGACAATATGGTACAAATTAGAGGATGCGAGGACCTAGAAATAAAAAAAATACATATGCTAATATTTTGACTTATCAGCGGCCAAATTACACCGCCAGAGGTAATGATGAAAAACCAGTGGTTCAGAGAAAAGACGCGTATTTCGGATTATCGCCAAGTGAAAAAGTTTTTCTTCGTGGAAAGTGTAAATACGTCGCGGGAGAGAGTTCTTTGAGCTGTCACAACAAACCAGTGCGCAGTTATGACAAGGGTTGCCAAAAAAATGTACGGATAAATTTAATAATACTTTTTAAATGTAATTAAAGTTTTTTTTTTTTAAAAATTTTAGTCGCTCAATCTTTCCTTTTCTAAGATTGCAATAATGGAACGGTAAAATTAAGAAAGTAGTTGTAGACAACTTATTGCTCTTGATTAGGGAACAAATGGGTGCGAATGACCAGTTACAACCATGCATTGGTTGAAAAAATCAATCAATTTTATTAAACACTACAACCAAAGACAATGTCATATAAAAATAAAAAATAACTTAGATTATTCAACGTATTTTGCTACTATGTGTGATACGTGTTTTTGCATCTCTCAGAGACATCTTTGGACTATCGCAAAGTTTTCTTAAGTAAATGTAAGTTAACTTAAGTGAAGACAATTTCATTGAATACTTGACTACAGGCCAATTAATTATAGTATTGAAAATACCTATTCAGGTCTAAATAAAGATAATAGATACCTACACGTGATAGCGGTATATTAAACACAATTATTTATATTAATTCCAGCTTGTTATATAATAACCAGTATTGGTTTCACTCAATCAGAACATTTTCATGTGATACTGAACTGATTATTTTACCATTATATGTAATTATAAAAAATGTGTTTGTAATTTTGAGAGATTCGTCTTTTGTCGAATATTATTGCTATAATTAATAACTTTGTTAATTTAAGGTATTTTGCTACAAATTGTGACGCTTTTATAGAATCATCAGCGTACTTTCTATCGCAGGGTTGCTTTAGTAAAAAAGACGAAAGCTTCTTGATTAGGCGAAGCAAGTGTTACTATTTTTGACAAAATACGTTGAATAAACGAAGTAAATTTTGATTTTATATTAAAACTAGCCGGTACCTAATAAGCGTTAAAATACCACTCAAAGAAAGAAAGTGTTTTATTTTTGTATGGCTGTACTGATTCAAAAACCTTTGTAGGTATCCACAACAACAATTCACTAAAGCTTTATCGCAATCGGATGAACGATTTAGAACGCAAGAACTTTCCCGTGCGTCTACACAACAAATCACAAATTGTCATTTCAATCGGATGAACCGTATGGCATCGCATAGAGTACGAACAAACGAGGAAAAATATATTGATTTTTGTACATAAAATGTGTGTTATTTATTTATATAGCGCATTTCTACCGTCAATTGGCGGATGAAATATTATAACTGATTAGATTAATCGTAACTTTACAGCCCTGGTAAGTGAAGGGATTTGTAAAAGGTATGGCGTTTGTTCTGAAAGTTTTACAAAGAGACTGTTATTGTTTGTTTGTGAAATAACAATTCGTACGGCAGGGCTTGTATTATAAAATTCAACTTTTTGACAACAACTTGACGCCCGGAAACGGGTATTATGAAATCAGGACTTTTTAAATGTATGCAAAAATAATGAAAACAACGCGCAGTTGTCGCGGGACTAAAAAAACTTTTTGACAATGATGTCGCCCCTTTATAGGAAGATGAATTGCTTCATGTTTATTTATAGAAACACACAATATTCCCATGTAATAATTATTTCAATATAATAAGCAATTTTACATTATTTATGATTAAGTAATTTCAATTTCTACTCGTCCTTTAGGGGCACATCTATCACTTTATCAAAATTGTGAAGTTACAAAATCGTCATTGATACTGCAATTAGTCCTATGACTCTTTTGTTGTTATTATTTCAATATATAAAAATAAGCAATTTTACATTATTTATGATTTAATTATTTGCAATTGCTTTTATCGGGCACATTTTACAGTTTTTCAAAATTGTGAGGTGAACTAATCGGCTTTGATACTGCAGTTGCTCGTGTGTAATAATTATTTCAATAAAAAACAATTAATTAATTTTACATTACACATATATAATTTAAATTGTTGCTCGCCCATAAAGGACACATCTTTCACATTACCAAAATTGTAAAGTGACATAATCGGTATTGATACTGAAAATGGTCGTATGAAATAATTATTTGAATATAAAAAAAATATCAATTCTACATTATTAATAATTAAATAATTTTAATGGCTATCCATAAGACACACATCCCGTAATATTCTATAAGGGAATATCTTGAGGCAGGTTGAGCAACTGATAAGAAAGCAGTTCTCGCTGTGCCAAGCCGGGAGCGGAAATGGTGGAAGATAAAATACTTTATTGTAACTAAAAACTGAATTAAAGATAGTATAAAGACGGTGACGGTGCTTAACCAATTATTTTGAAGAAGTCTGAACCCAGCTCAGCAAGAAAAATAGCCAGGAAACAAGAAGCTTGCTTCGCGGACTCCACATAGTTACCGTAAGAAAAAAACCAGCAATTAATTGTGAATGGAAATTACTGATAAAATTATTAAAAGTAAGAATTGATCAAAATGTACAACGACTTCAAATATTGATTTTTGTAATCAGTCCAAAGACCAATGTGTCATGTCAAAATGTAAATATTTGAACTACAGCTTTGAGCCAGTTGATTGAAATTGATAACACTCAGTGGTGTATTCCATCGCAAAAGATACCCCGAGCCCAGATACCCATTAGTTTAATTCCGTACAAACAAAACTTAAATAAAATCATTACCCCCTTCAGCGCTTGGCCTCTCAGAATCGGATGAATTTGGCTCAGAAAATCTTGAATCGGCTTTCCCAAGGCAGTCCAAATGAGAGCGCGATAAGAAAAACTTTGTTAATTTTCATTGTCAGAGTTTACAGTGAAAGTGAAAATCTATTTGAGAGAAATACCTAGATGGATCAGTTACTTTAAATCGCTCAAATGCGGTTACTAATAACATTTACAATTTGATGATTTGGACGGTTTGGTTTCTTGCGTACCCAAAAGTAATGTCATAAAGCATTTTTTTTTAATTCAAATTTCATTGCTTGACAATATTTGGAGGAATTTATTTTTGAATATTCATGGAAAAAAGTTGAATCACTGTTTTTTTTCTTTTTGAATAACCTATTTGACGGAGCTTTAAGCTCTACACGCGTTAACGTCAAAGTTCTTCCTGTCTCCTACGTCTCCAAGTTTAGTTTTACTATTTATCACTTTTATGGTGTTCGCTGTCAATACTTGGTAGAATAGCTCGACAAATGTATGTATATATTTATATATATATAAATGCAGTATACATACACACATGAATGCGTTTATACAGTAAACTCAGAAGTAAGCCAAAAATCAGTATAGTCTTATTGTTTTTAACGAATGAATGATAACGTTTTAACGCTGTAAAATGCACTCAACATAAAAACGACATGTGCTTCTCATTTTTAAAACGAGTATTTCGGTATTGAAAAATCATCTAAAATACTGAAATTTCAGTAACTGTAATATCGTTTTTGTTATCCCTAGTGCCTATCGAAAATGCTATATTTTAAGCCTAATGCCTATCGAACAAATATACGATACGCCCTTAAGTTTATATAATTTTAGAAACAATATCACAAGAATAGTTATTTTATGTCCCCATAGTTGGAGGTAATAATTACGTACAGCCGAGCTTCGAATCCACATTCAGAAGTTGAAGATTGCACCCCCAAGACGTTTATATATGAGAAGTATATTGGGGTCATAAAATGGGAACTGTTTCTTTAGTTCCACAAGTGTACTTCAACCCCACAAGCGACCCTGCCAAGATTTTTACAAACCCTCTTATCTATGTGGGGCACAGCATTAGAAAAGCATATTACAAAAAAACCTACCATGGTTTTGAAAACGTGTCCAAATCTAAGAAAGAATTTTTTTTTTCATTTTTTTTGGATTGTCATATAAATGTTGAAGAAAACGTTATCTAGTATAAGAGATGTTTCGCTAGATATGGAAAATCAAACAGAATTCTTCCCATAAATATAACATAAATAAAACTTTAGTTACTTTAGTATATGAACTTTTTTTAAGACAAAAATGATTTAAAGTAAACACGATTCATGTTTTGCATTAAAACAGATATTTAATTACTCTTTCCACGTATATTTTGTGAATTTTAGGACTGATTTCGCTTATCACACGCGTCTTCAAATGAACTCATATTAGAAGCGGAGTTTGTCAAATTGATAAAGACGAGAAGAGCTGTTGTATACAAACAGTTCTAGAAAAAAATATGTAAAATCAGTACAAAAAAACATTTTATTGATTAGAATATAATGCCATTCCTTCGATAATAGCGCTACTAAATTAAAATCCCCAAATTTTTTACTAAGCAAAATGGTTTTCCCACTAACACCCGTTGTGTATATGTAGTCAATCTTTCATGGCCGTCTTTCAAAACGATATCGACATAGAAAAAAAAGCTTACCCCTTACATTCACATGGCCCGAGCAGATCTGCTCGGGACTGATTTTGAACCACTTTTGCACTAGTGTGCTTGATTTTTTTTTTAAATTAGAGTAACAACTGAGCCACTGAAATCAAATTGATACTTTAAGTATCCCATGGTATTATAGTCCGTATACTGAGATCCCGTCGTGTTTATTAATAAAAGTTAAGAATCGAGAATAAGATAATTTATGTCTTAAATGTGAAATTTATTGAATAAATACGTAGTATCTCAGGTAGTTTAACTGTAAGTTTCTTTATGCCAGCCAATCAAGAGATGATAAAAAAGATTGTTGGAATACGTAAAGTTTTCAGGCTCGAAATTAAAGATGGGAGAGGGAACTAAAACACCAAACAAATCAATGCCACCGGATCAAAGTTAATCAATGGATTGTAGAACTAACTATTCATTTTTCGTGGAAATAACTACAATAACGTTAAAGCGTTTAATATGTGCCTAAGGGAATATCTAAACTTGAGTGTAACGTGATATCTTGGTTTTCATTTAATGTACATAATCGAATTAATCAAATCAATGCGGAATAATTCGCAACGACATGAAATATTACATTTACTTATCGGCATACATTTAAAACGATCGAATATTAAGTTTATACAGAGGTTGCTAGATTGTAATTAATTTCCCGTTACTTATTAAATCAAAAGCCAGCGATTTGCAAAAAAACCCCTTCAAGCACTCTATAAAGTCGTTCGTATTGAATTACTAACTGAGTTTTACATTTTTTTTTCAGCCGTTTCACGTATTGTTGAGTAAAAATTGAATTTTTGAAAATAAAACTATTTCAGGCATGATTTGACATACTATATTGTTTTGACATGATTTCATACTACACGATTGTATGGAAAAGCTATGCAAATTTTGCGAATATCTGATTGAATATCACAAAGTCTGTATAAAATTCAAAAACAAGTTCAAATAAATTAATTACATATATTTAAATTTATTGATTTATTTAATAACTTATCATTACCATATTAAACTAAGATGGTGGAACAGAGAAGAAGGTGTATTGTGTACCTTATCTAAACGGTATATATACATGATCTAATGCAAGCTTAAAACATAGTTCTGACGAGGGCGTAAGCCGAAATAGCTATCAACAAATATATAAAATAATTTCTGTAGAATTAAAATACATTGTTAATTTTCTAACCTAATACATTGTAAATTTTTTAAGCTAATAAATGACCTTACAATATCGGGATAACGAAAGCCGAAAATAAACCGAGCAAAGAAAAGACTTGACAAACTCAAAATCTTAAATACCAGATCATAAAATAACTAATTTTGATAATGAACCATGTGGAGCATATGGCTTCGTAATGAAGCATTTCAACAGGAGTTGCTTCATGATTGAAATTATGCCGCGAATTGGTTAGATTGACCTGCTCAGTCTATAAATTTTCCGTGCAGCTAACCCTGAAATTACTTAGGAGTAGAAAAAATATGTTTTTTTTATTATTGAAAGGTGGTTTGTCCCCGAAGGGTTAAGAGGCTTGTCTTTGAAACTATTAAACATGAACTCGCGGTGTTTTTGACGGCAATATCAATTGATTTTCTAAGCGATAACATCGCTGGAAATTGTTTAAAATGTTTCGCTGTCAGATGAGCGATTTCCATTGTATGCTTTGCAAAACTGAATTACTTACTGCGAATAGCTTACAGCCAATGGCTGCTCTTGACAGTTTCAATTTTTATCAAAGGCAATTCCAGTCAGATCCGTTTCAAAACCGCCACAGCCGTTTTGCGAAACAAACTCAGATAAGGGCAACGGAACGTGGTTAAACAAAGTGTGCTTGAATAACGAACGTAGCTCAAAGAAATCTCAATATATTATTTGTTTTATTTTAACCATTTCCAGCAAGGCTGTGGAGTCGGAGTCGTCGCGACGTTTTGGCCGGAGTCGTACGTGGAGTTGGAAATTTCGAAAAGTTTGAAGTTTTTAATTTGTACATAAAATGTCAAATTTGGCTTTTGGCCGGATTGGTTGGTTGATATTTAATTGAACATACATAGAATAATTACGAAAAAACGAAATGAATAGACGAGTCTTGAATTTGGTCAATGATGGAGTCGGAGTCAGAGTCGTATTTTTTGAACGACTCCACAGCCTTGATTTCCAGTCCGAATCTGCTGCATACAGACTCTTAACGAAGCGTTTCAGTATATTTTTTACACATTTATTATTGAATTGGCATTTACTTGGGTGTCCTCCATTATAACCGGGTGAAAATTTGCAATGTATTTTAGGTACACAAAAAATATATAATATGAAGTTGATGCTATTTCAGCTTACGCTCTCGTCAGAAGTATAAAATACGAACAACAAACAATTTACAACAAAGTTTAAATCGTTTGAATTTTGTACTTTTTCATGAGTTTTGTTGGTAACGACCCGGGTTTCTCCTTTCGGCGTTTACAAAAATTTCAAGTCCACGAATGAACTTTAACTGAAAGTTCAGTTAAAATGTACAAAAATCCATCCACACTTCTAATGTGTTAACTGTCATTCGTTGGTGAGACATTTCATAAAATCAGTTCAATTAGTTGAAAATATTTTTTTAAATTACGTGTGGGAGTAGTACAAAAAATGTGTTTTAGTATTCGATTATTTTTCCGAAAACTTTCTGTTAGTCACTCGCTCAACCTATTATAAAGGTTGAGGATATGGAGAAAATTAACAAAAAATATTCCATTGTATTTAACATATATGTTTAAAAAAGCATAGAAAATGTATTCTATGTCATTTGACTATTTCATAATGATCAGGACCAGTTGAAAATGCTCGGGGAGTGCTTATATGCATGTAGTTTAAAACGTTTGTTTTTTTTTATTTCATATGATACCCTTCCGCCAAGAAGTGACAGCTTACACTTAACATTCTAACAGTAATTAAGGTTTTCGACTGAGGGTGCTTGATGGAATTTAATTGTTTGAATGTTGAACTAACAGTGTTTAAATTATTTGATTCTAAGTTTTCTTCTAGATTTTCATACATAGTCAATTAAAGCGACCGTTAGAATTAATAAGTCGTTCTTTGAAAAATGTTACTGTGGAATCTTTAATGGGCTATTAAATCTACACACCCCTATTTTAGACCATAAAATAGATGCAATGATAAATAATGAAGTGAGAGGATATGGATTGGGGTCATCAAAATTTGCTTAGCACCAAAACAACCGTGGGCAGGGTTATAATTCGGGGATGAAGCCCTACCCACTTCGTCGGCTTGATCCAGTGTAACTAAAAGTTGACCCCTTTACACCGAGACGTAGATTTATAATATTTGTAATCTCACGTAGAACTACCGAGAATCGATTTCACATTGTTACTGAATTAAGGATTAATTTTTATGACAAGTTTTGCTCATCATGCGCATAGCGTATATATTATCTTTACTGTCGTTTGATGCAACTAAATAGAATTGTTTTAAATTTTATCTCTTATTTACCCCTTAACAATACTCAAACCAGCTGTAACTGAAGATATTTTAGTGCACATTTAATGTCCAAACTTTTCCTTCCTTTTTCAAGACGTTACATAAAGCTTGAACAAATTAAAACAATAAAGTATTAACTGTTTCTATTTATTAAACTTACAAAAATAGCATTTTTTACAATAAGATTTTATACATGAACTTTTCTGAATATGTAGTTTTATCTTTAATACACTTTTTCAAGAGTTTTGACCTTAACGACCAGGGTTTCGCCTTTCAGCATCTTCATGCATTTCCAGTGCACGAATGAGCTTGTACAGACGCAAAGTAAAAAAAAATCCACTTAAGGATAAATTAATCCTGTCAGGTATTTTATATGTGGTATCGGTAAAATAATTACCAGCCCATAGCATTGAAACGCCTACGAATTTAATAGGTGGATTTATCTAAATATCAATTTGTTGAATTCATAATTTATGATAATTAATGATATTAACTAATGGCCAAGTAAAAAGCTCAATTGATTTTAATGTGAGAGTGAAATTATATCAAGCACCATCTGTCAAAATCCTCAATTACACTAACATATACTAATTTTAGGAAAAAGTCTCCGTTTAATTGGATATATACCCTTATTCTTGCATATAAACACAGATCAAGATATTGTGATGGCTTAAGGTAAAGTATTTTGCCGTCGACGAAAACGTTTTTCAATTTCATTTGTCTGGAGCTGACGTTTCAAATGTTTTTCATTCCACTTTTATCGATGAGGCGATCATAGACAAGATTGACACCTGCATACAAAGAATAATTTAGCAAACGACGCACCTGTAGACATTTGAAATTTTCTTGCTGATAGAACATTTTATTTGAACCGAATGGCATTGAAATTTTTTTGAAAAGTTAGCAAAAAATTTCTTATAGAAGATTAACGAAATTTTCCATTCTCCTCCTGTCCAAAGTTTAGGCTGCTCCCCTAAAAAAGGTTTTCATTATAGCCAAGGCGTATTATTTTGTAATTATTTAATAATATACCCCGAGATGTTTCCCTGGGTTTTAACGTGTAGAAAACCTACTTACGCATTACACAGGTTTAATCCCTTGCCGGTAAGAAAACAGGCAACCGTGCTGCTAAGTTGAAACGGGAAAGCGTAGGCCCGAGGGTAGGGGTTAAGAAGGAAAATGTACTGCGGTGTTTCTTCAACATTAAATTATTTAAAACTAGCGCGTAGTCATTACTAAGATGGGTTAACTTAGTTCGAAAACAAACTATTTGGAAGAACTACTAAATTAGCTGTTAGTCCAGTACTTGATGTACTTAATGCTTTTATATAAAGAATAAATTATAAACAGAAAAAAATGTGATTATTTTCAATGATGTTCCATCTCAATGAACTCTAATGAACATCTTCAAACAACAAGAACCAAGAGTCGGTCACTACTCATCCCCTTTTTGAACAGCGTTGGAATAATAAGAATATATTATACGGACTAGGTAATAATTTAGGAGTAAATCCGTGCACTTGAAATGCCTGACGATGTCGAAAGGCGAAACCCGGGTCGTTAGCGACAAAACTTATGGAAAAGTACAAAATTAAAATAATTCAAATTTGATATTGAAATTCCATCAAGCACCCTCATTCGATATCCTTGATTATATCAACATTGCTAGTATGGCAAGATTGAGTGGACTAGTTAATGTTTATAATTAGCTAATCGCTCACTCTACGCGTAGTTTTAAGATTGAATAGGACGTAAATGAGAAAGAATAAAAACAAGTCTTGGAACTGGAGTATTGTATTATTATTTACATATAGGCACATATATTTAAGATAGAATGTGGCATACAAGTTTCTTACGTAGTTCATTTCAATTAAAAGTTTTTCTAGCTTTTTTGTAAAAAAGTATGGTATGGAGATTATGGCTAGGACAAGGCAAGTCGATAATCCGTTGCTTTTGTAAAGCTACGTTTTTAGGTTTTGTACAGGAACCAATAAAAAACAGAGCCCATGACTTTAACCAAATAACTGGCTTACTATATAAGAGGTTTGACATTCTGTAATCATGAAAAAAACTGTTTATTTTATTAATATTTTTCTTTTCGTGCATTCTACTTTCCTTTAAATATCATATCCCATTATTTGAAATGATACTACCATTATATTTTTTTATTAAGCGATTCCTATTTTAAAACAAAGCGGGAAGTAAAATGTTTAATACATGAAATATATCTATATATTATTATGTAGTGTTAGATTATAATAAATGCATAAAATTGACAAATTCAACCGTTATGGCTAACGTTTTATCCGTTTTTAAATCTACGCGTTTCGTTTATTTCTTTTTGAATCAATAAGATTTGTATATGGGCTGTGGAGTCATTGAAAAAACATGACTCCAACTCTGACATCAAGCATTGACCAAAAACACGACTCCGTCTCCGACTCCAACTTTGACCAAAAACACTACTCCGACTCTGACTATTCCGTCACGTCATGTATATTGAACTGATCACAGCACTGATTTATATCATATGAAACAGAAGTTTATTTCCAAATCATTAAAAAAGAAAATTGAACATTTTTAATATCGTTTTTCTATCTCCAACCTATTTCGATACTTTTTGACCTTAGTTCAGTACTTAAAGCTGTATTTTAAACCTTAATGTTTACTGTTTTGGTAACTTGCTTTGCATAAATAATTATGTAAAATGTCTCAAAAGCACCCGACAAGCACGTCCACGCATTATGGATGAAGTGTTGCCAAAATTTGTCTACCTTGCAAGAAATTCCCTGCGATATTATTCGACCCACTTGTGCGATGCGAGAGCGAATTTTCCCGTTTCGTAACAGCGTAAAAAGGCACACAGGATGTCTTGGCAGCAAACCGATTATCAAAATTATATTTTGCGGCTACTGTTTTCAAAACAAAAGGTGTGAGCTGACACCGTTGAAATAATACAATTTTAGAGAAAACGGCTATGAAGAAATGTATTTATTTATAGAATCACGGCATTAATGGAAGAGGTGCCCATCACAGGTCTATGCCATTTAGACTTTCGATTGGGGTGCTTGATGGTATTTCAATATCAATTTGAATCGTTTGAATTTTGTACTTTTACATTAGGATTTACTTGAACTGACGCGTAGTAAACAGTTTGTATCGTTTCTATACAACAATTAAAGTAGATCACTAAGTTAAACTGCTATAAAATATGGGGCCCGTATGGGACCAGCGATTATGGTCACTTCGCTATCGGATTACAAAGATTTATGATAATATTTTTCAACATATACATTTTAACGGTCATAAACAATGTCTTCTAGATAACGATCCATAATTTTATTTTCGGTTTCGTTAAATATTTTTGTCATAATGAGGAATATAAACATCTACGTTATAAGGTTGACTCTTGGTATATGCGTCGTGCTATATCGAGCGGACCGTAATAAATCAGCTTTATTCACACTATGCAATATATTTCAATGCGGATACAGATTTTTTTTCCATAACTAGAAAAATATTCTTTGGGGTGACCAATCTTTTTTTCAAGATAGCTGTAGCTAAAATGGATTTGCTTATTTGTTTACTAAGAGAAAGCGTTAGCAAGTTACGATGCTGGTCTTTGTTCGTAAATTATAAGCAATCTTTTATTTTGGTAATGATTTTCATTTTACACACATCGGCTGACTTGTTGTAGAAATACAATTATTTTTATAAGAGCTACGGGTCGCGCGGATATTTCGCAAAAAAATGCTCGGGCGTTTAAAGGTTAATTTACTTTTTCTATATAATACATGCGAGGATAAAGATACAATGTCTGTACTTAACTAAAAAACCCCGTTTCTTAACACAGCCTATTTCTATTTTCTATTTTATTCAAGCTTTACAATCAGTTGACTTGTGTATTCAGATTTTGTGGACTAATATGAAGCTGCCTTTGTACTCATTATGAGATCGTGACTTCGGCGTACTTGGAATATTTGCTCTGATTATGATTTATCGTGCGATCATACCTACCAATGCTGTATCATTTATCTCAACACCAAATAACAATATATTTTGACTGACATTTCGAGTTCAATTACAAGAAACGTTTTTCGTAAAAGGAGCTATGCCTATACGTCAGATGTGGCCTTTTATGGTTTCATGTTTGCAAATTATGTTTTACGGCGATAAACCTACCTATATAAATGCATACCTAAAATGGCTATCGAAAAAATATCTAATTGGAGAGAACTTAGATCTTGTGTGGTAATCCATTGACAGCTGGTGGTGTTATATAATGTGAATAAATAATTTTTTTATATATTGATTGATTGAATTGGCATTTACTTGGTAGAACTTCATTATAATACGGTGGAAAAATAACAATTCATTTTAATTCTACAGAAATAAATTGATATATTTTTTGATAGCAATGTCGGGTTACGCCATCATCAGAAATATGTTTAAATCTGAATTTACTCATCCTATATATACTGTTGTAGACAAGATATACAATACATCTTCTTCTCTGTTCCAGCATCCTAGTTTAGCATGGTTATAAGTAAGCCGAAAAAGCTATCAACAAATATATTAAATAATTTCTGTAAATGATTTATAAGTGAAATTGTATTATAATTTTGAACAAATCGGTAAATAAATTACATTTTTGTCCCACAATTTGCTCCGAGCGCAGATAAAAATCTTAAAAACAATTAAACTTCAGATACTTCTGATATAGACGAAGCACGTGTTACACAACAAGTGAAATGAAAAAGATTTAAAAAAAAAATATTTGTCGCCCATTGCTAACCGTCGTTGACTTCACTTTCAATGAGTTAACCGTCACTTCGTGGTGGAAAAGCATCATTTTAAATAAATAAAAAATATTTGGTGTACTACGCAAGCATTATCAATTGAGCGAGGTTTAGTAGTGACAGCTTAACAAATTGTAAAAAAAAACTATATTGCGTTTGCGCTTGAAGGTGTTTCTCCTATCTATTCGATCTTTAACATCAGCATAGCCCCTTGTTCTATCCTAAGCTCATCTTAATATCCTAACTGTCTCCGAAAAAGAGAGGTTGAGCGACTGAGTAACAAGCAATTATCGTAAAACCACCAATGTTATCATAAGATCCATTCAAATTTCGATCATTCAAAAAGCGATGTGTTGACTTTTGAATTTGTTTCAGTTTTATTTTCAAACCAAACATATAAAATTTTCAAAAAATATTTGCATTTACTTTTCTTGATTTATTAATACAAAAACACTTAAATATCCCTCGAAAGACGGTCTAAAAAACGAGGGGGGGTCTAAAAATATACAAAAATCGATAGTTTTCCTATAATTATTCATATTTTAAGTCGCGCATGAACAGACAAGTAGTTCGTGTTGATGTTCATGACAGACTAGCGTAATCAAAACTTTGAGCGTGATCGTCTATCTACATCTTTTAATGTAAAAAGCATCCATTTGATTGAAACGTACGTTTGAACGAGGCGCGTTTGAGATAAGATAACGTTATCTTATCCTGTATGGGCAGTGAAGTTTTAATCCTGGCAATTTTTACCCAGGATATAGATGGTTTTCGGCTCATAATAATTCGACTTATTTTCGATAAAAATGATATTTTTTACTGCGAAACGTATAAAAAGCAATGATTTAAGAATACCAAAATTAAGGAAGTTTACCTAGTAAGTTTTAACTAAACTACTTTAATTCATCATATAATACAAAGTTCTTCTGAACTCACGCCTCTCTTCATGAACTAAGTTGACATACGAAACTATATCTTTGAACGCTTAGCAGTAATATTTTAATTGGCATATTTTACACTTTGCAAGAAGCAATCACTTTTTTCTATAACTAATGTAACAATTACCAGAATCATTTAATTAAGAATTATTTAACCAAACAATAAAGTAAAAAAATATTTGATATCTAAGCAATTTTCCACGAGACAACATTGCCAGAAAATGAAACATAATATCTCAATATTGAGATCGACTTGTACGGATGCCTTTTAAGGGACAATGATCTGTAAAAAAATTGATCTATGGAATTGAATATTTGCCTGTGGCAATTTTAAGACTTCTTTAGAGTATCGTGTACGGTAAAAAATTGCACGCTATCATTTTGAACAAATCTCAGTATCGAATTCCATACTTCAGAATTAGCTGCCAAAAGATTTTGCAAAATGTTTTAAAATCTTTTCGCTGTTAGTCTGAGTGATAATTTGCATATTATGTTAATTATTTTCCAATCGATTTAACATATTATTTTCATGATTTTTAGATCCATTACTTATATTCGCACTTATAAAAACAGAAAGTTTATAAAAAGGTTTGTAAACAACAGATTCATATCTTCTTTTTTTAATATTTTCCCTACTACTACTAACTTACTATAAAAAAATAAATTGGAGTGCTCCATATAATAGTTAACATTCGTAGTTTACATACATATAAAGAAACATTCTTTTATAATAGTAGTATCAGTTGGGAAAACCGCCTGTCAACATTCGCTCGACACGCACACTCACACACATACTATATTTCTATCGACGTATTGTATATCGCTCGCAGCTTTGTACGGTGGGTTGGGGACAGATTCATAAGTCAAGAGTTATAAATATATCACATTAGAATTTTGTCACTAACCACCCCGGTGTCACCTTTCGGCATCTGTAAGATATGTCATGTTAAATATAGATCCATAATTAGAATCGTTTGAGTTATGTTTATTTCCATGCGCTTACAACGTCGTCAATGTCACTTGCGTCACTATGACCCTAGTTTCGCAGGACCATTTTTGCTCATCGCGATGATCCTGATTTCCATCAAAATAAATGTGGAAAAAGTGTTATTATATGTGTTTTATTTATTTAATTAATTTTACTTTCCACCAAGAAGTGACAGTTTACACATAAAAAGCGCAGCATTAATGCCGAAGTAAAATAAGTTTGAAATTTAACAGCGCTTTCTTTGGCGTACAAATTGTTAAGTTATGACGCTGCGTTTCAACTTCACAGACGGCGCCATCGTTGAAGCCATTGCCGAAGCCGTTGCAACCTTCGATTATGAAGCAAGTCTCGCCACGCTACGCCAAAATTTACGCTTGTCACTGTGGCCATAGCCATACACATGTTAGTTTAGTTCTTTTTTTAAACTCGCGAATAAAACAAAATGATGTCGAAATACTTTAAATTGAATTAATGTGTCTCGACAGGCCAATCCACAAGTTGTCTGAGGAGTCAATTATTATTACACCTAAGGCGAGCCGGCTCGGAATAATTTTGCTGGGACGGAAAAAGACGGTGTCAACGATGATGAAGAATATTATTATGATCGTAAAACGGCGTGTAGTCAGTAGATTATTTGAGGCAGCGGGTCTCCCTAGCTCACTTAGGTATCTGGCATCCGTCCAAAATAGCTCACGCTAGAAGAATTTACATGAATCTTAGACATTCCGAAATACTACGAGATTTTTTTTACTCAACGGCGCCTGATGGTAAAAAGATGCAAGTGTAATAAGGGTGTCAAATTATTATTGTTTTTAATTTTTAAAATTGTCAAAATGGTAATTTTTTACTGTAACTAAAAAAAGCCTACGCGACAAATATTTTTTTAATATGAAAGTCATACGAGAATAACTCGATGAAAATTTGTTATTGATCAGTCGAAGACAACTCATCAAAAAATGACTTACACCCATGTACAATATCTCTTGTTAAGTTCAATTCTGACCCACTTAATTGCTAAAGCGAAGCTCTTGTCACTGGTCTACAGAGAATTGAATAGATATCACTGATTGAAGTTTTCAGGAAAAAGCTTTCTTTCTTACTATTACTTTCGTACTGAAACTACAGGTGGGTTAGCCATGTCTCTTGTCAGGGTGAGTGCAGACTGTTTTTATTTCCTTTTCCCATGTAAATTAGCTGAGTATTGACTATCTTGAAGATTTTTTAAAAGACTTTGTTTAGGAAAAACACTTAAGAAAAACCCCCGACGAGAATGATTTTCTTGGAATCATTAACAAGTGCTTCAATTTTTACCAAGAAATGCTCTTAATGTTGGCGTAAACTTTACTAATTTTGTAATATACTTACATGCTCGGCCTCAAAATGAATTGAAGATTTGAAAGACTGAATATTTTGCGAATACATATTAACTAGTTTCAATACATTTTAATTTAGATGCTTCATAGAATTTCAATGTCAAATTGGAATTGCTACGACCCAGGTTTCTTCATTAAGCATCTGCATGGAATTAAACGTAAGCCTAAGTGAATAGTTTATTGATCACTTTTAAGGTTTTCAGGACCAGTTTCGCTTATGGCAAGCATTGTCAACTGATAAGTGATGAATACAATAAAACAGTGATAGTTATACAAAAGTTAAGTAAGTAAAACAAGATTGTTTGTCATACCTTGCTCGGCATGAGCGAAACCGGTCCTGATCGAATAAATTGAATAGTTTATGATACATATAAGAACAGATGTAATATCTGAAAAAGTTTTCTTCACAAATATACAGTAGAACAAACAAAAAAAAATATTGAGTAATTGAGCTGAATATTTTTAATTTTTATTTAATGACAGAGCAAAAGTTTTAAAAATTCTATTGTGATATGTTAGCGTTTGAAAGTTTCCACAGGTAGAAAAAATATATTTTGGCAAGCCCCTAACACTGCGATGAAAAAAATTGGCAAAACAATTCATTTCTCCGTATCTTGATGACTAATCGCAACACCACGCGTTCAATAGCAATTTAAAAAAAACTCTCGAGAAATACACAGTCGGAAAATTTGTGGACTGAGCCAACTATTTTAGAGCGTGGAAGATACCACGTTCGATGCAATGAGTAAAACGTGATGCATACATAATATTCTTTCCGGGTAGTGTGGGCTTTTGAAATAGCATGACATAAATTTAATTGTGACGCTTTAAATTAAAATACCTGAGAAACTTATTAATACATGACGCATAATATTCTGGGTGGCATAGAAAAAACAGAATTTTCTTTGATAATCTGAAAGCTTGGGCGTGTAGAATAATTACTTATTGCTGTCATTTTTTCGCTATAAATATTTTGCAGAGCTTTTTGTATGCATGCCCTATTTTAGTGAGGAGGTCATGGACGCCTTACGGAGTATATCTAAACATCAAGTCTACGGGAAATGCTTGTTATTATGCACATTGTTTTTGTCGCATATCTTTTGCATTATTTCTAAAATTAACGCATTACACATTCAGGTCTAAGACTCGTGCTTTTTTAATATTGTATCACTTAAATGTGATCACTGGCAACTTTTCTTCGTCTTTGTACCACATCAGCAGCTATTTTCTTAATCGGTTTCGCTCGTCCCGAGTATTATTAACTGAACGTATTTTTTGCAAATAAGATCCATCCCACACATGGGTCATTCTGTAATAATTCAATATTTGAGAAAAGATAGATTGAAAAAAAAATTACGCTAATAGTGTGACACATCACTTTTAGGGTGTTCACTGTCAATACTTGGCGGATGGCATTATAATAAAAATAATAACCCATTTTTAGTACTAATTCCACATTAAATGTATTGGATCAGGACCGGTTTCGCTCATGATAATGCTTGCCATGAGCGAAACCGGTTTTATTTCTAGTGTGAAACATATTGAAAAAGTGCAAAAACACATCCATCTAATTGCCTTGGATCCGTTTTGCAAAATAACTGTCTATCTGTATTTTTAATAAAGCACAAAAGATCCAAGTGCTTTGGATATAGTCTGAGTAATAATTTGTTTTTCAGACTTCGATCAGTTGTTAATGCTCAAGATGAGCAAAACCGGTTCCGATCCGAATCGGTTCATTTTAAGAGGAATACATACAAAGAATAAGTAATATTTTTTTATATTCGTCAACTTAGATGTAACATTAAGTAAAGGGTAACCATTTATAATCTTGGCTTTTTTGCGCTAAAATACAAAATAAATCTATTCTTTTATTAAAACTAAAAAAATACGAGTAAAAGTATTCTTCTTTTGAAAAAGTCTGACAGGACCGAATAACAGTATTAAAAAATCAATTTCCATTCACAGAGATGAAATTAAAAGAGAATAATACTCGAGAGGGTTGAAAATTAAACAGTTATTATTTACGTAACCTCAAAACAAACCGCTACCACTAGACGGAAAATGCGCGAATGCTGTCCGATTTAAATTAAAAAAATAAAACTCTCGAACAAAGAAATATTTTTCAAATTATAAGATGATATTCTTTTACGTATACTCTAATATAAAATCATACCGGCGTTATCAATTCTGTGGGCATTTAAAAATAATAACCGCGAAATAAACGATAAAAATGCGGATTATTTTTTTTCACCTAGTTATAAATTAAATTTCTTTTCAACCTGGTTCTCGGTGGAGCGGCAAAAAATATTATTAATAGCCTTTTGAATCACGCGGCGTTTTACATAATATATTAGATTTTTTATCTTATAGCGGTGAGCGCAATAAAAAGCTCTCGCAATTAGCGAAAGAGCTTTTATTTATCAGTGTCAATTATTTTTCTTTTGTTTTCGAAAAAGAAAAAGATTTAACAAAAAAAAAACAAAAACAAATGAAGGGTATCACCTGCTTTTGTACTTCAATACGACTTTTTTTTTGACCAGGGGCTTGTAGCCAATACTATTAAATGGATCTAACTTATAATGATTTATTTCTCGATCAATTAAGCAAACATTAAAAACAAGAGATAGCAAGACCCATAAATATTAAAATGTTAAATACTTATATTTATTTTAATTCTTGGTTAGGTGAATAATAAAACATCAAACCACATTTTTAAATTTACCATTGCGGTTACAATTTGACCATTGTATTACAATTGTGTTGCCACACCACCTCTCGCTCTGTGCATGCAGCCACCATTTCACGGCCGTCTTCCATTACGCGATACGACCAAGAAGAGAAATGAATTTACTCCTGATGACCATTGAATTTAGCATGAATGAAATAATTGTGTGTTCCTTTTTAAATAAACCAACCTGTGACCAATATTAAAATAATATTACATTGCCTGAAAGCTAAGATAGATTTTCCGTTTTCTAAATAAAACTCAATTACTTAACCTCGAAAATAAATCATTTTTTTCTGCCTTTCACGAATAAAAAATCAGTAAATTATATCAAAAATAAATATATGTTAACTTATTCACAAGATAAAAATTCCTGTTTTTTTCATCGATACAAGTTTAGTAAGTTACAAAATTAAATGAATCAATTATTTAGGAATTATTTTTTATTTTTATATATCCGTTCCCAATGTGTGATATATGGACCGCATTTATGAACGGAAGTTTTTTTTGCGAGGGTTGCTTGGTAGTGTTCAAACTCTATTTTCCAAAAGAATTAAAGATATTACGCAATAAATTAATACTGGACTTGATGTTCATTTTGTCAGCATGTAGACTTTGACATTCGAGTGATACAAATCCTGATTTTGAAACCTGAATTAATATTATATACATAGGTTTGAAATTTCGTGAATATGACCATGATAAGCGGATATTGTTATGTCCATGTTATAGTGACGAGATCTTTGGCTTCGGCTACAGTCCTAACGGGTTCGATACCGGTCCAGGAATTTTCAACGGAATTATTAAACTAAAGCTAAAAAACACGTGTTTGTGTAAAGTTCATTGCCAACTCCATCCGATCCTTAAAAAAAGATGTATCAAGAGCAAATAGCTAATCACTAGTCCTGTCGGAACGAATATTTTCTGTTTTTACACTCTTTTAAAAAGTGATTAAAAAGCCGATATACAAGCAGTTTTCATGGAAAAATTATGTGACTATTATGATAAACCACATTGGAAGCTTCTATAGTTAAAAATATAATTGATGAATAGAGAAGTTCAATTGTTGAAATGTTGTGCCTCCCTGTTTTATGTAAATATGATACAAAGAGTTCTTTTTAGAAATGATATCAATTTGTACTTGTCGCACAAACATCTGCGCCACCAAATTAATCTGTTGCCGCAGAACGAGCTTTTGTTAATTTTTATCTAAAGCTCTTTTCCAAAATAATTTGAGTGATTCAGTGGAATCATTTGCGATAATAACGGCCGATCATAAATATTAGCCATGAAAATTTGGCGAAAAATAGTCAACTGTTTACACAACCAGTTGTTTTCCGCTACGGCTAAGTTGAATAAAGGGCTAGGCATACAGTTTTGCCAATAGCGCTATTATTATAATGATTATGACGACAATTATACATAAAATCTAGTTAATTTTGCAAAACCTATTTGGAAAAAATGTGTAGAACATTTGCATCGACTTTCTGCCTAGGTTGCTAGCATTTTAAAATGGCACCTATAATACTTTTAATGGATTCGGTGGAAGTTAATTTTAATATAAAACTAAAAATAGCTTTGGTTAGTACACGTAGTGTGTATTGCAATGTTACTTTTTTAATTACTAAAGTAACTGTGTGATAGTTAGTCTGATGATGGCTTTTAAAGAGGCGTAACACGTGTCATTATTTTGTGCACAATATGTGGAATAAAAAGAGCTCTATAATAATTATTGCAGAGCTATTACTAACAAAATTTCTTGATTATTTGGCTACTAAAAATATGGAAATAGAATTCAAGCAATTTAAATAAATCGGTTGAGGTTTTCATATTGAGACGACCTTTATTCGTCTCCCTCGTAAAACGAGAAGGAGCCTCCTATCCGACACTTAGGAGAGGAATTTTGGGAACGGAGTAGGATAAACATGGTGCTCTTATAAACAAAAGAATATTTCAAAGCATTATGTGAGTGCGGTTAGCACCCATTATTTAATTTTTATGGATTTTCACAGACTTTACACACGGATTTAACACAGATAGATTAACAATACACGTTACGTTCTACAATACACAATACACGACTATTATAATTGCAAAGGCGATATCAGGAATTTACTAGGACTTTATCCTTAGTGAGAGGATTAGGCGCGTGCATTCTCAATGCTGTCCAATCTCTCACTGCCAACTGTATGAAAGAAAGCGGTTCCATTAGGTACCAAATGACCGTTACAAAAATACTGTTAAACGTCACGCGCGATAAGCCATTATTTATGGCCCATAGAACTTTGCATGAAGTACCATGTACTCTCATGCACTCAGGGCGTGAAAGAGTCAAGAGATATTTAGGGAAAGACGTCCGCATAAATGTTTCTTTTACAAATTTTAATCACTCTATATTGAATCGCTATAGATTTCAATAAAGAGTATTATTAAAAATGAATTTATTTCCTGATATCGACTTAAACTCATTGACTGAGGTGAATAATAGATCGTTCGAGTGAGTTCTGATGACGTATCCAAAGACGGTGTCAATGTATACGAATTCCATCTAGATTCAAATATAAAAAGTCAAACTATTGTGAATGTATCAGGTATAAAAAGCATTCAAAGTAAAAACGTTTTCAGTAAAAAACTCCATTTGAAACCTATTTTTCCTATATCTTGAAATGGGTAAAATATACTCGTATTTAAAAGACATCGATGTCTGAGATGTTGTTATCTTATTCCCATCTAGATTCAAATCCCATAAAAAGTGTTGAACTATAATTTTCCGTTCTTGAAAAGAGAAAAATCTAGCGAGTGATTTTGAAATGAATCTCGTAAAAAACCGTGGCTTTAAGTAAAAAACAATACTTCATTTGAAACCTATTTTTCCTAAATCTTGAAATGGTAAAATATACGATTAATACATTTATGCTAAAAACCTAAAATGAAAATGATTTTTACATTATAATGAGATCATATCTCATCATATATAAAATATTTCATTAATATCTCTCTGACAAATTTATTTTAGTTCGCTTTTCATTATCATAAATAAAAATAAATATTTTTATATTCTGTCGTATAAATACACCAATCATTCGAAAATTATACGATTATAAAGCTTGAATGATTTCATTACAGTTTTCTTCATACTGATTATACTCCTTTTAAATTCATACGTTAATAAATTCGTTGAAATAAGTATGAATAATAAGTTTATTGTTAACAACCTATCTTTTAATATATTTCGGAAAAAGCTACGCATTTCCCAACTGTAATGTACAGTCAAAAGCTTCGTTTCTAGGATTTTGAGAAATAATTAGTTAATGCTTGTTTATATATGTGAAAGCATGACTGCTCAAAGCAGTGTAATATTGGCAGAGAATATATCTTCTTTAGTTTAAAACAGAACACAGTTTTCGTCTTCGTAGAATATGTTATACTGATGCTCTAGAGCAGTATTTTGCTGTATGAATCATCACGCTATGATGAGCTACAGAGTTAAAGTCTAGGATCTCTCTACACAAGATAATTTAAAACCAAAGAGAATTCGCAAATAGCATTTTTGTCAAGTTTTCAAAATGTTATTTGTGTTGCTTTTTTTTACCTGCATTTGTAAAG
This sequence comes from Himalopsyche kuldschensis, assembly GCA_028554975.1. Taxonomy (NCBI): domain Eukaryota; kingdom Metazoa; phylum Arthropoda; class Insecta; order Trichoptera; family Rhyacophilidae; genus Himalopsyche; species Himalopsyche kuldschensis. Next base: position 16,500,743 of record JAHFWI010000010.1, on the reverse strand, counting down.
CTGCCAGTGTTTATACCAGTTATTGCTTTACAAATAAACGCTTATATAAATAAGTACATTTAAAAACTTAAAATAAACTCTAAGAATTAACAAGGATTATCTATCTAATACATACAAATCAATATTTGTTTGTCATACCGTTCATCCGATTTCAATGAATCTTTGACAAACTTTTCGCTTGGTCCCTGTGGTCTAGTGGCAAGAGCTTTGTCCTAGCGATCTAGATACCCGGGTTCAATTCCCGGCAAAGTCAGATTTTTTCAATTGAAAAAAAGAGATCTTGGGCTGGGTGTATGTTATTTATCGTTGATTTTGTGCACAACTGATTCATTACTTATCATCGAGTTAATCTCGTATGACTTTCACAAATAAGAATATTTGGCGCATTGGCGTAAGCTGTAATGCCAAATATTTTTTTCTATGTTATTAAAAAACTTAAAAAAAAAAAGTTAGTACAATTAACTTTCAGTAGGTAGTGCGTGTGTCGTACCATAGACAATCGGCAAAAGACAAACAGAAAATGTCAAACGGCAAATTTTATCGATACCGGTCCATGTTAGTGAAATTAAATCTAAAATATTGTGCATCCGAAAACACTTAAATAAACACAAACACTTTTTTTCTTTGAGTGGCATTGCATAGCTTGCTGGGTACTGGCTAGTTAATATATAAATACAATGCTAAGCTGAGCAAGTAAGGGTTGTTTTTAAATTCATGAAAATGATAATGTGAGATCACTACCCAAGCTAAGGAACTAGAATGCAGATGGCTGGATTCAATGAACTTTTGACCCCTTTCAAGATTAAGAATCATAAGTAATTATGATTTTTCAGGTGGTTGAATTTTGTCACAAATATCGAAATCGTAAAGTTAAAAACATTATAATGTAAATACTCATAGGAAGCCCGCATAACTTGCATTCTTTTCACTACAAACTGACAGTTAAAAACCTTAACAGTGAGGAAAATATTTATTGAAAACATCCTCAACGACTTCTTTTAAAAGATTAAAACAAAATTTAGACACAAGAAATTTTTCTTAAACACTGCTTATTCAAGGTGATAACTTCATGCATCTTGATGATATGTGCACTTTATTCTTATATTAGTTATTTAAAAATTTCTATGATTCCAGAACTTTTTTATATTATTAATTACACAGTGAATGTATATAATAAAATAAGCCCGAACTATGGATTTCGGTATAAAATGAAAATTATTTTAATTTCAAAATGTATGATTTTCTTGGATTAGCAGTCCGTTGCATATATCTATGTGAAAATATTAAAGCATGATACATTTTAGCTTAGAATGATGGTTCATAATTTATTTGAGGTGAACGGTAACTGGACAATATTGGTAGAAATCTATAAAAATAAAAACTCAGTTCAAAATTAGTAGGAGCCCTGAATTAGTCAAGTATGGCGTGTTTTATGCCAACTTTACCAATCAATAATATTTGACAACCGTTATTGCGAGCAAAATATTATTTGAAAATGAGTATTTGGCTTAAAATATGTTAATATGTTATTTGATCTATGAAACCAACGAAAGATTGCAAGTCAAAATCCCCTCCATTCATTTTTGGATGATTACAATAATCTTTACTTCTTTTAAATAAAAATCAAAACATTTTACAATACTACTTCGTATATTCTGATCAAGATCAAGGCCGGTTTCGATCATTGCAAGTATTGTCAACTTATTGAGCAAATCGTCAGTCAATAATATATTTGGAAGTAGTACTATGTAATCTCAATTAATCCAAATCCTAAAATATTAACAGATAATTTTAATTTTGTATATTTCCATGCGCTTTGTCACTGACGACCTTAGTTTCACCTTATGGCATCTTCAGACGTTCCAGTGCATGGTTGAACTTGAATTGACTATATAACTTTATTGAGAATATAAAATATCTCGATGAGCACAAAGTGGAAATAGTGTTATGTTTTTTATTTATTTAAAATTAACCCTTCCGCCAAGAAGTGACAGTTTACACATTAAAACTGAAAATCTATTTCGTTTGATATTCGAAGCGTCAATTTAATGCGAAATATTTTTGTTTATGCGTAATTTTTTCGTTACAAGAAAAAGGTTTTTTTCAACACTACTTAAAAATCAGGCATTCTTTTTAATGAGCACATTTGCGTTCACCTCCTTTCGACTTAACTACAAGGATGTGTTGAGAATGTAAAGCTTAAGTACGTAATACACAGAGTGCTTTCCGTAAGGAACAAAGAGGAGTTATTATTATTTCCCTGGATATTATTTTCATGAACCTCGTTATCTTTTCTTCGTTCCTTAAAAATACTTTTTAAACGATCTTTTTTACTGGGACCGTAAAACTTTGTCTTCGTAGTTAGCTGTTGACGAGTGTTAAACAATTCGAACTCGATCCTTATTTTTATTAAAGTGTCGTTTTTTTTGGCTATTTATTTGACGGAACTTCAAATTCTTAGGCGCGTTGGCGTCAAAGTTCTTCCAGACTCCATCGTCTCTAAGCTTAGTGTTTATATCAAGGCTGTGGAGTCGTTAAAAAGAAATTACAACTCCGACTAAAAAAGGTTTAATTACGTTTAAGTTCTTTTCCTACCTTTCCTATTTATGTTTATTCAATTATATATCAATCAACCAATCCGGCCAATAGCCAAATTTGACATATTATAAGCAAAAACGAAAAGTTCTTTTTAAAATTTCCGACTTCGACTCCCACCAAAACGCCGCGACTCTGACTCCCGAAAAAAACCCCGATTCCACAGCCCTGATTTTTAGTGAAATTTCGTTAAAATTAATTCTAAGGCGGCAACACATATATCTGAATTATATTTACTAAATATTAAGGGTCGTTTAATAATTTCACTGTGGAATAATCTAGGTATAAATTTATGTTCCTGCAAAGTACACATAGATATTGACAAAGATGAATAATTTTGTGAAGAGCCTTTTGTAGCCTTCCCGTCCTAATTCTGCAGGCAAAAAATCGTTGGGTTACACTGAAAGCCCACCGAATGATTCTTTTTAGAGGTTTCACTAACAAACTCGCTAATAGTGGGTTCACTTAATTCTCTGTGTAACAGCGATCCACGCACGAACCATGAAGCATCACATATTTGCCGCAATAACACATTCTGAACAAAGTGTCGTTACATATTTAGTATATAAAAGAACTTGATTAAAAATATTATGTTCTAAAATCTATAAATACAAAACATTGAAAGACTATAAGCTTGTAAGATTAAGTTTTGACTAATGTTCAGATCGAATATATTTTTTATTGTTAAAGAAAAAAAATCCCTTCGATTTAATTGGTTTTCAGCAGGATACGGTATAATTCAATTCTGAAAACATATTTTCCATTTCTAGCAGTCATATTTTATGTCATTTTTGAAAAAAAATATTGTTTGAATAGTTTCACGTCTGCGTTGTTATTTTTCCACCATGGAATAGATATATTAATACGTAAGTGAAAATGCAAAGGTGTTTTTGAACACTCTGGAAAAATATCATCTTACGAGAAAAATATTATATACTCTATATTGATTTTCATGGAACGGATTCCTGAAATACTTTTTTCTTCAGGTGAATTATTTAATATACCCTTACATATACATCGCGTAAATGATGCTTTAACCAACATTTTTTGTTAATATAAAAGTGAAGCAATTGATCAATTTGAAAATTAAGACTTTTATTGCTGGGAGAGCGACATTTGTATAGTATCACTTTGCCATTGGTACATATTATATATCTAATATAAACTTATTGTGTCACTGTCAATACGTGTGTGCCAATTGCATTCTATGGATTGAACTCAAAAGAACTCCATTGTATTGGAGTGTTGCTGATTCTATACTTCTGATACTTCGGATATAATTTGAATTACAAGTATTTTTTTTTATTATTCAGTGAATGTGTCTGTTAATACAAAAAAGTGTCGTGATCAAAACATGATCTGCTGATTCTTGTTCGAATGTTACGTTTTTTAACCGTATCCGCTCTCAACTTAGAGCATATGGACTCATCACGGAGTTTATCTCAACATACGTTTTTTCTACGTGGACTGCTTGTTACTCAGTTGCTCAACTTTTTTTTTTAAAGAGAGTAGGGATGGAAAGGATACGAGGACTAGGACAGGACTAGTGCTTCGCTTTTTGAGATCGGAAAGGTGGGAAGGGATTTAACAACACAAACACCCATTGCCTCTGAGCAGAATCAATTTATCGACAAAAATCTGTTCGTACCGGGAATCGAACCCGGCAGTCTGACACGGTACCCAACGACGTTGACCACTGCCAGGCACGTGTTTACGTTTTTAGTATGGATTTAAGTATTATATTATCAAATGTTTTTATTAATTGAAAGTGTTTTTTGTGGTCCTATTTGAGTTACAGGTATGAACATTTGCCCGAATTAATCGCACAAAAACTATTTTAGATATTGTCCCTGTTTGACTCACGGAGTGAACTATTATTATCAGTATCAAGTTTTAACGACAACTGCCTTAAAGTATATCAAATAAAATTTAATAACAGTGATGAGATACACTATATTATGTATGGTTCGTAATCGCATACAATACATATTAGATGTCAGCGATGGAGACAGTAAAAGATTTTTTTCAGTTTATTTCTTAAGCTGCTATAACTGAAAAGCAAAATTATATTGCAGAGAAACAGATGTGAGTGCCATAAAGGTACTCACACACTCTTTCTCGTATATTGAATCATAAAATATTGGTTCGTTGCGGTTGTTATATTTTTATTCCTTTTTACTATGTGGGGATGTAAAAATGGTTTATGGGATTGCACATTTTTCCTTTATAACGAGACAGAAGAATACAAAGTGACGATCGGGGAACGTTACAATTGAATTCTTATTGATCAGAAAAGAGTTCTTTGTAGTCTTTTTAGCTTGTTATTTCTTACTTTTGTGTAGAAAACCTAAGCAAGAGTCTAGAAATTCTGAAAATTAAAAGCTACTTTGATGTCTCGAATGACGTAATTAAAGAATAGTAACGACATTCTGATTTAAAATGTTTTATGAAAACTATTGAATGGCAATGTGAAGCATATTTTCGTTTTCATTGTAAAATTGAATAACAGTAAAATAAAATAAAAAAAATTTGGAAAAATAAAAACAGTTTAAAAATAGTAATGAAGCACGTAGTTAATATTTTGTCGGGTCCGTGGTGAAAGTGGTCAACGTCGATGGCTTCCGTGACAGATTTCATGAGTTCGAGTCCCGGTACGAGCAGTATTTCTTTAGTCGACTAATCGATTCTCTTCCAAGGAATGGGTGTTTGTGTTTTTAAGTAAATCCCTTCCATCCATCCGATTATATAAGCGAGGCGTAGTGACAGCGGTTAGCTTACCACTAGTCCTATCGTAGTCCTCCGATACAAACAATCCCTACTGTCTTCGATAAAGAGGGTTTGATCAAGCAGATCTCGTGGAATCTTCCATTGACACAAACTCCATTAGCAATCCATATGCTTCACATCGTGTGTTGACATGCAGAATGTAAAAATATCTACTGTTTCGGCTTTAAGAGAACTTTACTTATACTGACTGTATGATTATATTATATTTACTGGATATAGAATCTATAACGAGTATATATAATATATATATCTGATATACACTATATCTTCTTACTTAGTTAAACACAGTAAATTTTAATTATAATTTTAACTGATGAGATTATTACGGTCTTAGTTGTTCTCAGGAAAAGTAACATTTACGGTAAAATTAATTAAATAATTGATAATACATAATAATTAATAATACAGTGTATGTTACTTTTAACAGAACAACTGAAAACGTAATTATCATATTGAATAATTAAGTTTGAATAAAATTTGAAATTTTCAAGACCAAAAGGTAAAAAAGCGTTTTTTTTGGTTGAGCATGGCTCTCATTAGATCGATGAGATCAGGGATATAATGGAAGGAGAGGATTAGTTAATATCTAGTCATTCTTACTACGTCCTCGCTCATAGGATTGGATGCGAGTAAAAGATTTTTTAGACATCACAAACACCATAAAATAGAATCGAACCACTGAAAAAATTACCCAATAGTTGAGCACTGTACCATGGACCCGATATTTAGATGAACTAACTCCACAATTCTGACGATGGCGTGAATCCGAAATATAAATCAATTAATATAATACTTGCTCAATTAAATACTTTGGCTGTTTTATAAATCGCTTGGTTACAGTTTTTTTGAAGCTTTCAGGAAGGTTAATATTAATTTAATAAAGGTTGTGTCACTCAAGCGCTTTGAATAAGAAAAAAAATCTTACGAATACCATATCATATCGTTAAATTATTCCCGGCCCAGAAGTTACTATCGAAGATTTTTTTTACTACTAAGAACTTCCTAAAAGATCTCTAACTATTAAAATACATCATGAAATCAAATGAATTAGAAAATAGTTGCTTAAAATACACTAATTATTCGAATATTAATCATAATAATTCAACTATTCACTTTTATGATAGTGTTTGCTGGTGTGTGGCAAAACTCATTTTGTACTCGCGCACACTTTTTTTTGAAAGTCTTGATATACAAACGCATACTATATCTAGTCTATGTTTAAAAAAATCAAAACAACAAATGTGTACGAATTTACGTATACGTGATAAAGCTTCCATGTTTATTTACCAAATGCCGTAGTAAAAACTAGTTGATCCCTGCAAGTAAGCCGATTATTCTACTCCTAGTTCAAATTCGAAAAAAATAGAATGCAAATTCACTAGTGTGATATAAAAATAAAAGTTTATTCCCGTGGAGCAATTTCAACCCCATTCCTTTACGTTTATGTAAACGAATAAATCACAACGGTTTACTTATCAAAAGCTCTTAGCGAAAAAATCGACAGCGTATTTTACTTAGTGTGATTGGAAGCTCTCGTTTTCTTCAGTGCGAGTAAATAAATAAATGTCTTCGTTATTTATTGGCGTCTTTAATATGTGTTGCAAAGCGTGGAAAATTCACCAGGACAACACACCGAGCAAGACAAATATAGGAAATTGATTTTGCTAACATAATTAATGACTACATCATTTCATATAATAAAATACGTATTTTAATAAACAAACGTTTATATCGATGAATCTGGAAATCTTTTCTGATTTTCAGTCGGTCAGAGTCGACTGCAAAGGCATTTAATAAAATTTCCACGGCCAAACAATAAAAATTTTTGAATGCAAACTTTCAAATTTTTTTTATAGAAGGTATTTAGGTATATCTCAGATGATCAGTGGCCGATTAACCCATAAGCGCAAGAGGCACGCTTTGGGCTTCCAAATTTTGGGGGCTCAAAAATAACTTTGCTCACAAAGCCCAAAACGGAAAAATATTTTTGACACATTTTGGTGTTTGGTTTGGAATATATTGTTTATGAGGTCATACCGACAATTTTTTTTTCAATGATAGTTATATTGAATGACCAATGGGTCATAAATCATGAAGAACGGTGCACGGGTGAGCTAGGTTCTCATTTGGAATTGTTTCTAGTGAACTGCGGGGAGTACCGTACATTGTTCAAATTAAAATAAGTCTTGTCTCAGAAACTTTTTGCGTCGCTTTATAATCATTCGAAAAAGAGCTTAATACACCGCTGGAGATAATATAAAATAACTTTGATAGTTCAACGCATTGTGTTACTATTAGTGAGGCAATGCGTTTTATATTAAACTGAACTTCCACAAAGTAACCACCGAATCCATCGAAAGTGTGTGTGTGTCTGAGATGTTTTATTCTTTCCAAAACCATTAGCGAACTCATTTTGAATATGAAGCTATTTTATTTATATATTTTGTTATATTTATTATTCGTTGAAAAAAATGCCAAGTAGACTCACCATGTTCTTTCTTCTGTGCGCTATATTTCCGTATATGTCAGAAAGTATAAAATGTACCAGAAGCGAGCTTACCTGTAAACAAAGAGAAAAGAACAAAATTCAATTATTATTTGAGAAACACAATCATCTTACTTTGAATAAAAACGCATATGCCTTTTGCCAGGATCTAATTTGATTGTAAAAGTAATATTTTTTTGTATCTATTAAAAAAAAAGAACTTTTGAAAGGATGTTCGAGGATATTTTTCTTTATATGAAAAGAGCCATGCTCTTTTGGGTTTTAGTTAGCAAAGAAACATGCCGTGCGATGATTTTAATATTACTTTGATTTTAATGGATGACTTTTTTATCACAAAAATATGTCAGAAATATTATGAGTTTTAATATTAAAATGTAGGAAGCAGATCCTGTAGTCATTCATACACAAAACATTTAATCCTTTAACGCACTCTGTTCAATCGTTTTTTAAATGTGGCTTCAAAGGCATGGGTGTCTATAACCCACCCACCCGATCCTTAAAATAGGAAATAAAGATAACAATAATAGTCAACTACTATTGATTGTCATACCTTGTATTTCTTACTAAACTTTTGTGTAAATATCACTGTTTTATTGTATTCCATATCAGTATACAATGCTCGCCATGAGCGAAACTGGTCCTGATCTAATAAATTTTATGTGGAAAAAGTACTAAAAATGTATTATTATTTTTATTACTATTATGTTATGCGTTGATTTTTTTTTATCGAATTTGAAAATATTTGGCGCATTGGTAATAGTTGGCTGTTATAAAAATATAAAAACTATTAGTGGCTTCATAGCTCAACCGTTATATCTTTACCATCAAGACAATCGTAATTTTTCGTAATCGTCATTGTAACTCAGCGATATGCTACCTGCATAATTATGACGCGAATGCATCTGAAAACCGCTTTAGACCGAGAAACATCCTCCCGATGACACGACAAACAAACAACCAATAAGACCTCTCGCATCAGTAAAATAATTTTTTTAGTTTTTTACGTTTAGTGTGTTGTGTACACGCGTGCATGTGTGTATGTGTACTACATATAAACATACTTATGTAAATGCGTGGGTATGGTATTCGGGAAAGTGATATGCACAGTATATATGTTACAAATTAATCCATAAGCTAACCTCTTGAACTTTCTTCACTATGGATTATCAGCAACAATGATTACATATTAAAACTAAACTCAGAGACGCAAGAGACAAGAAGAATTTTGCCGCTAACGCACTTCAGGTCTTGAAGCTCCATCAAATAGATATAAAAAAAGAATCGCCAAAATAAACATGAAATAATAACAAAGCCATGTCACAGATTCCATACAAAAAATGTTTACTACAAGAAAAATATTCCCAGTTGATGGAAAGAATAACGTTGTATTATGTCTTCATAATAAATACGACCAGATACGAATACAACGTATATATTCTATTGGAAAAAGAATACCTTCTGATATATGGTGCTTAATAATATATTAAAACGATTCCACAGGGAACATGATTGTGTTTATATATAATATTACTGTCATGTATCTGTATGTTTTGGTTCAGTGATTTTGGGGTTTATATTTAGATAAACGAAAGCTTTTGGATTGAAATTCAAGGAAAAATCATTTTAACTAAGCTTATCATACGTCCCGATGAGATTCGTTTAAAAAAATTTTACTGTATTATTAATCTCCAAAATAATCTCAAAATTATTTGAATTAAAATTAATTAAAAAGGGCTGCGACGAGTTTTCACTCGCAACAACTTTTATTATGTCAAAAATGTACAGTGAAGTTCAACTGAATTGAGTTCTTTGACAAATGGATCCAATTTTTTCAAACATTTGCAAGAGAAACGTACCCATGCACCAAATCTAGCTGAAGTTTTATGTCTGCCAGAAACGTCCGCACCTTTGGAGAGTGTTTTCTCGACAATTTAGCACATTTGGTCGGATGACCGAAGCCTCATGCCGAATCGACCGTACGAGCGTTACTGTTATGTAAATTAATCTTATGAATATTCTGCAGCGAATTTCTTGATTTTTTTTTTTAAAAAAAGTTAAATTGTCCGGTCCGTGGCGCAGTGTCGACGTTGTTGACCGGGTTCGATTTTTTCAGTCGATAAATCTGTTCAAAGGCATGGGTGTTTGTGTTGTCAAAAATCACATTCCACCTTGACGATCCCAAAGAGTGACCCATAGCGACAGTGATTAGCTAATCACTAGTCCTGTCCTAGTCCTCGTATCCTTTCGATACCTACTCTCTTCGAAAAAGAGAGGTTGAGCCACTGAGTAACAAGCAGTTTTCGTAGAAAAACATATGTTGAGATATGCTCCAAAGTTGGGAGCTGACATGGTAAAAAAAGGTATTTAGTTCATTCCAGCTTGAAGTAAGACTGTTAAAAAATACATCTCATTTACAGCTTCAAAATTATTGTAAGAATTGCAGAACAACATTTATTCTGTGGTAAAAATTTCGAGGTCTCACTGTTTTTCTAAGAGATTTATGTCGTATAAAATAATATTTCTTTGTATCTGACAAAGCACATCCCCTCAAAACATATAGTTGTGCAATAAGAGAACCTCTATTTTGTAACAATCGCTGTGCCCCGTTGACAAAATGTTATTGAAGCGCTTTCACTTAACTTCATTGTCTGCGCAAGGACTTAGGACGATATCTTGACACATTCTTTCAAGTATCCGTCATTCGGCGGAAGATAAGAACAGTATTGTTGTTTGCTACCATTGATTCAACTTCGTACAGAAATAATATTCATTGTTCGCATACTATCGACCTTTCAGCAGTGATACAAAAGGGTAACCCTCAATATTCCCAAAAACACCTTAAGGCAGCGGTCACCAAACTACTGCCCGCCAAAGATTTACATCCGGCCCTCCAAAAATTCCCGGCCATTAGATATAAATTATTCACATGAGAAATGTTAATTTTATTTTTATCGGAGTCGACCAGATGTTAGTTTACTCGAAAACTTCTTGGATATTTTCATTTATTCAAATTCTATGAATGCAGTACACATATAAAGTAAAATTCTTATTGGATTCTAATTCTAATGTATTTCCGTCCGGCCTCCTATGTTTCTAAAACATTTATCCGGCTTGGATTAGCATTTATCCGATAATTGAAGATCTTGACTAAAATTGCTTGAGAGAATCTCAATATCAAATTTAGCATGTCTTAAAAACTTTCAATCAGTAATTAAACATATATGGCACACCAAACCAGTCTTTTCCATAATTCCTTGTACAAAACTATACAATGTTCGCTAAATTGCTGGAGCTCTATTCAAGCCAATAGTTTTATTGGTCTTTTATCTTATTTGAGAGATGCACGGATATAAATCCCAGTCATATATCGACTAGTGATAAATTTAAGTTCAGAGGCATGGGTGTCTTTGCTGTCAATTTTTTATCCCACACCCATCCGATACTCAATACTGAATGAAACGAGAGTGATTATCGAAACACTGGTCTTGTACTAGTCATCTCGTTGAACTTTGAATCACCAATAACTTCGAGCAAATGAGCAACAAACAATTCTCCCATAAAACGAAATAAACTCCACATGTTACAGATTTAGGAATGGATATAGTTAAAAAAATTAGCTATTTCAATGCTCTTTTTCATCTAATTAATGTTTTCTTATATTTAAATTACGTAAAACAATGCATTGCAAAAAAATCCAGAAAAAATGTGTACAATGTTTTGTAGAAATTATCTTTGTGTTGTATACTGAGAGAAAAAAAACCCCAAGTAAAGCATTCTAGATCCGAGGACAAAAGACAAAGTGGAACAAATACCCGAGCTCTTGTAGAAGTGTCAAGCAGACCACATGTTTTTGGTATTAACTGTACAATGCCTTTTCTTTTTACTTCAGCTCTCCAGTAAGATATGTACCATTTGTGATTACTCTTTTATTGCGGATATAAGTAAAATGAACGGATGTTCAAACCATTATCATGATGGTGGAATGTATTTTTATATGAATTTATTATTCCTGTTTTGATGTATTCGTCTTTAAAGAAAACTGTTGTAAATGAAACATACAATGATCTTTTAGTATTGACTTTAAACGAATATTTTACGTCTTATTAAATAGATACACATATATACTGACATCAAAACCATTGTTTTAAACTATATTTGATCTCAATTTGAATCATTTAAATTATCGACAAGTGATGTGACGGAACTTAATAACACTCGGGTTTGTGAACGTGGAAATGTATCGACCATTCCTCCCGATGCCTCCGTTTCTAATTCTCATCGTTCAATTGTTGATCTGTTAATCTTCTTTAATTTTCTCTTTTATTTAAATTATTATAACATAACAGGAGGTCATTTTCAAAAGTCTTCCCATTTTTCACTACTTTTCTCCTCATAAATTTTTGTTCACTATCAATATTTTTAAAATATGTTTTAAATTAAAGAATTACGGATAGTGTGTAAATATTTAAACTTTTCCATGTGAAAAAAAAGGTATCAAAAGTCTAATCTAAAACTGGCAGTTGAAAATTTTTATTTTGGAATTGTTTATATATTATATGTACATTAGTTTTTCTAGCATAAATGCAAGCTTTTCAGTTTGAACCATTCTTTTTTTATGAGAGCATGTAAAATAGATAAATATACTACATACTATTTCATGGCTAGTGGTTAGGTGATCGCTCTCTCTACGTCTTATTTAAATGATTTTTTGAAAGTAAAATCATTAATTGATTGAGTAGGCATTTACTTGGTAGAAATCCATTATAAAACGGTAAAAAAAATAACAATGTATTTTAGTTCTACATAAATTATTTTTATATTTGTTGATAGCTATTTCGGCTTACGCCTTCGCCAGAAATAGTTCTGATGAAGGCGTAAGCCGAATTAGCTATCAACAAATATATAAAATAATTTATGTAGAACTAAAATATGTACATTGTTATTTTTCTTACCGTATTAAAATCATTAAATCAGAAAGAAGGGAATCATCTATAATCTAATCAGCATTATCAAGTAAGAACCACTGTTACTATTGTAAAATTAAAGCAGTGAATTGGAAATGTAACAAATACATAACTTGTTATTTAAAAAGATAAATAATATATCATAATAATAAATCTAATAAAATGATATTGATAAGCTTAGCATATTTATCCAGATCAATTCAAATTTTCATACTAAAGTTTTTGTACTGATATGTTTGTTATATTTTTTAGTTGAAATGTAAGCTCTTTAAAAAAGGGAAACGTAATTGATACTAATGCTTAAGCTGTGGCAAAGAAAATTTTACCAGTCAATTATAAAATGTTAAAACTGGGTAATTAATTGTCTCCAATATTTGTAAGGAATAATTTTATCAAATACAATAGTTGAATATGTGAGAAGATAAAGGTGATTTAGTTAAAATTGCATTAACCTTCTGGAATGGTCTGAGTAGCGGTTATGGATTAATATTAGTTTGTTCATTAAGAATTTTATTTGATAATGGTGTCTATTAATTTATAATTGTTCCAACGCATTTAACTTATGACCAAAGCTAAAAAGTAAATAAAATAAATTGCATGATACTTAAAATACACAAAACTTTGATTTAATAACAGAACTCATTGCGTCTTTGATTATTGAGTTTTGATATCAATTTGTCAATAATTGAAACCTCATTTTCACGATCTCATTAGCGACGGTGTTTGTTCAAAAATTATTCATTTCGTATTATTATATCGAGACCCTTGCTATGCTTTATTGTAAAACGTTTTTCCTCATAAATCAGGTGCGAACATTGGTGTAATAGTTTTTTGTGTTTGGCCAACAAAAGCGAGAGCCCGCTTAAAGGGAAAAGAGAACACACAACATTTTTCAGGGAAAACCAATGAAAATGTACGGCAGCGATTTTACCACGGCATAAATCAAAAGTTTACTTGACGGTGTATTATACAGCGCCGAGTAAGTATACAATTTAGTGGAGAAAAATGTGTAAAAAAATAACTCTCGCAATATTTTATAAAAAAAGCTATTTAAAATGATCAATATCTTATTGTATGAAGTAAAAGTGGCGTAATAAACATTAATAAGCCTTAAATTGACGTATTGTGCGTATTAATTACGTTATGTCGGCGCCGTGGAGCAGTGGTCTACGTCGTTGGCTTCCTTGCCAGACTTCACGGGCTCGAGTCCCTATAAGAACAGATTTATCGATTCTGTTTGAAGGCATGGGTGTATGTGTTGTCTTAAAAAAATGGTCAACCGCTATTCCTGTCCTATTCCAATACTTACTCTCTTCGAAAAAGGCAGTAACAAAAGTTCTCGTAGAAAAATTCATGCTGAGAAAAAAATCCGCTAGGCGTCCATATGCTGCGCATTGGTAGCTGAGATGTAAAAAAAGTTACGAATATCAACAAGGTTCCAGGCGAATTTAAGTTGAGTAGACAGTGTTGAGACTTTCGGTAACCGCGCGGTACACGACTTTTAGTTCCGGGTGAATTGATTTTTAAACTCATCTAACGGGGCTGTTTTCAGAGTGTTCTTGATTTTATTCATCTCAGATTATTCTTAAAAATATGCAAAGCATAGAAAGACTAGCCAACTAGTGGTCCTATTCTAGTTTTATTTTCACGTTATCCATTAAATAAAATCAGTATTATGATTGAGAGCACATATGCTAGGAGCCGTACTGAGATTCTGAAATACCCAGCGACACTATTTTATTTGAGTTTTTTAGCTAACAACCCAGGGTTTACATTTTGACAACTTCAAACATTTCAAGTGCACGAATAAACTTGATCTGACTGATTAAGTTTCGTGTGTTTTAGACAATTTTATAGTTATAAATATAGTACAATAATAAACTCACAAAAATAAATGTTCTGGGAATAGTTTGAAAGCCAAAATGATCCTACATACAATGTTTCCATCTTCTGTATTGTGTACCTTAATGTACCTCATATTCCATATACTCATAACGAGGAGCATATGGAGTACTTACATTAAATCTCAGCTTTATTTGTTACTTGAATTTGTGTTTAAGTTGAGTAAACTGATTGATAATTTATCATTCAAACTCTGCACTGAGCCACTGAGGGTGAATAAAAAAGTAGTAGGGTTGTAAAAAGGCAGTTAATTTGCTAATTGCTATCTCTAAGGCCCATTTAAAGGGTCGGATAAACATTGTAGGGAAAAGAAAGACAGAATGAAGTATTTGAATACCAATCTATCTATGGACAAAATATAAATTCGTCACCGCAAAACGGAGAAGAGATAGCCCTAGAAGAGAATTGTGTGAATTGTGCTTAAATTAAGCTAACGAAGGTCACCTTGGTAAATAAATGTTAAGACTTATGGTTCATGTGGAAAAATATTTTTAAAATGTCTTCATTTGAAAGGACAACAAATTGTTGACGTATATTTTTGTATAAATATTTTTAAGCTTACAAAAGCTTAGCTGAGTTCCATTCGAAATAATTAAACGCATCAAAAGTTCCATCGAAAACTCAGAGTAAACAAAGGCTCCACCTCTGGGAAATGCTCAGGTAGGCGAGACATACTGTGCGACTATAATGACAATACAAACAGAACAATTTTTTAGGTCACCGTTTTCCAGCGTTTCGAAAATAGTTGATGTCTGATAATGATTAACATTTAGTAATATTTATGATGCTACATAAATACCAAATGAGAAAATAAACACAAATTATCGGTAATCATAATTTGAGGAAACGATATCCGCGTGAAGGACCTCGTTAAAGTAGTCAATTAAGGGGTTTATGTCCTCAGTATTGGATGTTAACCGATATAAAAGATCTTATGCTTGAATTTAAACGTATATTTTTTTGTATTTTGGTAAAGTTATGGACGTTTCTGGCCCATCTGACAGCCGCTTCATTGAAATACCGAGTGCTTTTAATAAAATAACCGTTATTTTAATTGAATATTCAATCTAACGAAATAAACGTATTAAACACTGAAATTTTTACAAGTTATAACAATTGGATAAGCAACTAAATCCTAATTATCATTTTAAAAATATACGTAAATGTAAATTATTCAAATGGATCATAAAATCATCCATTTCAGCTTTCAATTCAAAAAATACATAAAATAAATTTTTCATTACTAATACTATACAATTTAAATTTCAAACACGAATTTAAAAACAAAAGAGGAAGTGTATGGTGTACTTTTTCTACGACAGTTTATGTAGATAATTAAATCTATGTTTAAACATAATTCTCACGAAGGCGTAAGCCGAAATAGCTCCCATCTGTATGTTTTGTGGAACTAAAATACATTGCTACGTTTACATCGTGTAATAATGGAGTTCTACCAAGTAAATAACAAATCAATAAATAAATGGATCATGTTTTTAGCCTCATGGCTGCAATGTGTTAGTCGTAAGTTTTTTTGAAATTATTGAACGTCATTTTTAGAATTTAAGTAAAGTTTTTACAGTATGTTTTATTTCAATGCTTCAATCAAAGTTTTTATATCATGAGCATCATTATTTATCAACATATTGAGTGATAACTTCATATCAAAGTAAATATTAGTACTGATATCACTTACTCATATAATTTATTATAAATATTAAAATATTGTTTTCATATTCATTTCATAAAGTAAGAATATTCTTGGTAACCTAAGTTAGCTTGAGTAAGTCACAATTTTTCTGTGTTGGTTCAAATAAAAAAAAACCCAATATTAAAAAAAACAAAACTACATCAGTTAAATTTTTTGAACAGTAATACAACGTTTCGATTAAATCTCTTATCACATTTTTTTCAGTGTTTATATTAAGCTTTAAGAGTAACTGAAGTTACTGTAGTAGTCGCTAGCTAGAGTAGAATATAGAAAAACAACTACCTTCTGAAAGCTCGTTTGCCAGCAAGCTATTTGTAGGTATTTATTTCTGTAGCAGTGTGTCGCAACTTGAGAGGAAGGTAAAGGGTGTTATTTGAAAGTAGGTTGTTGTTCGGTGAGCTTGGAAACTTTTCCTTCACTGTTTAAGTAAGATGTTTTCATTATAGGTGGCATAAGCTTCGGTAAGTTTGCACCACATGTTTATTACTTTTAAAAATCCATTTTAACTTGTAACAATGTGGGTCTTAATTTGTATGGTTACACTACACGCATTAAAAACTTTTCAGTTTTATTGCAGATAATTTAAGGAGAAGTCGCTCGTGGATAATGAGTACGCATTTACCTGCTACTGTTAAAGATTTGAGTAATAATTATTATTTTAA
This sequence comes from Himalopsyche kuldschensis, assembly GCA_028554975.1. NCBI lineage: Eukaryota > Metazoa > Arthropoda > Insecta > Trichoptera > Rhyacophilidae > Himalopsyche > Himalopsyche kuldschensis. The sequence goes on along the minus strand of JAHFWI010000010.1, from coordinate 16,483,619 downwards.
CAAACATTAATCTTATTTATTTCTAAGTAAAACCACAGACTTACCAAATTCAGGGCCATTAAGGCAATTTTTATTTATTCGATATAGTTTTAATTAAAAAGGTGCTGTCTTCGAAAAAACGAGTTGATCGACTTAGTAAAAGTAGGTCTGGAAGAACAGCATCTATAAAGATAAACTACTCGAATGTCTACACGATACTACATTAGTAATGAATATAATAACCTAACATGTAATGCTATAAGTATATTAATGTTTGTTTCTCCCACGGGTGAATAAAATAAATTTTATCTGCGTAATACAGTGATTCAGAGCGAATCAATTAAAAATTATGATTGAGTCAATCAAGTAAATGCTGTTATTTGTACGGCTTGAATGTAAGTTCTTAGTGGAAATACATTACATTAAATAAATATAACACGTTTTTTTGTTCTACTTCCACATGTTTTCTGATCCCCCTGTCGGTCGTTGGCTTCCGCAGCGAACCAACAGGGTTCGAGGCCCTGTTCTGATTCTGTTTGGAGACAACGGGTGTTTGTGTTGTTAAAAATCCCTTCCCACCTTTTCGATTCTAAAAAGCGGTGCGTTGCGAGAGCGATTAACTAAAGACTAGTCCTGTCCCAATCCTCGTATCTTTTCAATCTCTACTATGTAAAAATAAGTAAAGAGAAGTTCTCGTAGAAAAAAGACATGTTGAAATAAACTCCGTATGCTCCAAGCTGAGAGCGGATACGGCTAAAAAATCCAATACCATGACACACAACTAAGAAAAGGATCGAATACGGGACTGAACATAATTAATAGATAATAACTTAATACTCGTAATTCTGTGTTGAATAAAACTGTTAGACCTAATCCAAGGAAATATTTACATACCCAAAATAAAACTAACTTTAAATCATTATAACGCGTAAATTTGCTAAGTAACTGGCGTTATATATGTATTACACGAAATAATCTACACGCATGTTTCATTCATTCACACTTAGAACTATTATTACTTAATACTTAAATACCCCATACGTGTTGACCAACGCGACGTGTCGCCCATTTCCGACAGCTTTAAAGCTCTCGCCGCACGCTGGCAAAGTGGCGTCTAAAAATAAGCTCCGTGTAACAAAGTGGGCATCGCGGTGCGTCGATTGGCCACGCGGTATAGCTGTCTATTGGTAAATAGTGAATGCCAAAAATTGTCTATTGACTGGCGCCTTTGATAATTACCACCGACTCACCGAATCGAGTGCAACAACTTAAATTGTAAATCAATTACTCACTGCATGTGGGTTTTTTATACTGACACTGCGTGACATTATTATGAAGCTTGAGAAACAAAATAAAAAAATATTTATTTATTCATTAAGCCAACATATTTATGAAAATTATAATCGGAGCATATTAAACTGGCAGTTTGAACACAAAGTTTCCAACATCAGTTTCCAACAACTGTCACAAACAGTGGCATAATTTTTTTAAAAAATCTATTTATTTCACAATTAATGTATTAATCGCATCGCGAGAATTTTCAACAGAAGTAAGTAAAACCGGTCCTGATCTTAATAAATGATTTGTGGAATAAGAACAAACAATGTTTTATTATTTTTAACATTAAATTTTATGAGAGTTTCTAAGCAGTTGTGATAATTCATTAAATTTAATAATCATTTTAACAAGACATTCTTTAAAATGTTTTCATAATTTTTTAGCAATTGCGATCTTGCTTATAAAAAAGTGGAATAAGAGCTTTCAATATTTGTGTCTCTTTTTATTTTAAAACACCCGAAGTAGCAACTAAAAGTGATATTGATAAAATTCGATGATTCAGCTATTTTCTTCAATTGTCAGTTTGACCTTTGTTTTTTGGCGCATCCTAAAGATTTTTACACGTGCCCAATTTGAGCTTCTTAAGCCCCTTCTTTTCAAGACCCTGATGCGAGACTTCGGTGATCGATTATTCTGAAACGGAAATCCGCCGTCAAAATTCTCATTAAATAAAATTGTGTGGTGTGGAGAATATTTAATTAGAAACTATTTCACTTTTGAGGTATTCACCGTCAATACTTGGTGAAATGGCATGTAGTTATTCCACAATAAATTTATTTGGATCAGTACCGGTTTCACTCGACTTCTACTTCGACGATTAGCGAAACCGGTCATGATGCAAATAATTTTTCCATATTATGGTATGTAAATATTTTTTTTTGCGTCTCCTCTGGCAATGGCCCGGGCCTCCTGGCTTGGAAACCGCTGTATAATGCAAAAAAATATTTTGAAACATGTAATTATTATATTTAATATGGGTAATTGGTGTATAATTTTGACATAATGTTATCAATAACGGAAAAAATTAGTTAATTTATTTATTACGTTTGTTAACATAATAAATAATTGTAGTCATAATAATTCGTATATTTTTTTGTATACTATAAATCTTATGTTTGTATGAGTTTATTTAGGAGACAAGATCCTTCGAAATATGCCTAATTCCCTTTATTCAGGGCACATGGCATGTAATTTGTTACTTATCTCTACCTGCTTCGCTGGTTTGAAATCGCCCACCTGTCTCAAAAACAACAGGTGAGAGGCGAAAACAGATTTGGTTGTCTATCCAGCCTTATTATTTTAACAACTCCGCCATATGGTTAGTATGAAAGAGATAATTTAACGTTTTGGGTTATTATTATTTCGGGAATCTTTTCGAAAAAAGACACTGGTTAAGAAATATTTTTAGCAGGTAAGTAATCGAGGATACGAATAGAAATTTGTACCAGAAAACTACTCTGAAGCAAATCTCTTGGTACATTTTAAAAAGTTGGTAGATTATAAAAAAAAATCATTACATAAGCATTGAGAAGTACTATACACCCAATCCTCTTTTTGCACGGGGAATACGTTCCAAAGACTACAGTGCGAAAATCCGTGTAAACAAAATAAGGTGCCCGTACAAGGTGTGTATATTTAACGATTAACGAAAATTAAAACGATATATATGTAAGTACAGTGGTACCTCGAGAATAAATTGGAATGCCATTAATCCGTTCCAGCCCCCAAAATGTGGCGTTGTGCAGCAGTTGTAGAGCGCCATCCATGTCTTACGTATGGGATTTGCCGGTTGTGCTAAAGAGATTGAGCGAAGTATGTTTTTAATAGTAAGTCCATAACGTTTGACAGTCGAAGTAAAATCCAATACCAACACAAATATACATATACGGATTTGCCACCAATACATTCATATTCACCCCTTCCACACATACGTAAAGCGCACACAGATACCCGGCCGTTCCTCGTATCTCAAATTTTTCTCGTATTTCAAAGCAAAACTTCGTTCGTATGTCGAGGTACCACTGTATATGGATAATTGTACGTTAGCTTGCTGCGAAGGAGCCTAGCACGTGTGTGTCACTCACTGTCACAAGCGGTATGTACAAAGTAAATAAGATTTCTATTGTATATATAAAAACTATTTCATATACCTATGTGATAACACACTGCTTTACTTGGAAATGTATCGCTGTAATGAAAATAATATATATATACATACATATATCGGTTAACCACAAAAATGCTTTGATTTAATTTAGCTGTAATATTTTTTTGTTATGTATGTGCTATGAAAATAATTGGATCATACTATATTAAAAAATGTAAAAAGTATATATTCAATTACTTGTTAGGTTTTGCGTGAGTGTTTTCATCACAACTCTTTTTTTTTTTACAAGAATTTGAGCTTTTTTGCACCAACAGAAGTATAAATAATAAAAAACTTTTTTTTGCCTGAATCATTAAAGTTTTTAACTTTTTTATGAGTGTTATCATTAACGACTCGATTTTTGCTATTTGACATCTTTGGGTATTTTAAATTCACAAGAACTTTAGCAAACGCGTAGTAAATATTACGTGTTAAATATTTATAAGAATCCAAGCAATATCACTAAGTATAAAAGTTAAATTATTACAAATATAACTAAGTTATAATAACTATTTACTGTGCAATTCAAACATCTGAAGATACTGAAAAGCGAAGCCCTTTTCTTGAGTGACAACATTTATGAAAAATGTAAAATACAAAAGAATTTCATCGAGTTCAGACGAAATTCTAAACTATTTTTTCTTTTGATTATTACGTTTTGGTAATTTTGTTTAGAAATATCAGACTGCAAGCATATAAACTACTTGTGGTAAATTTTTTAGAAATAACATAATCTCGAAATGACTATTATTATATTTTCGATTCTTGATAATTTCGTAGAAATCTTATACATTATTTTATTTAGTCTTGACTATTATGGAGTTGTTATATGAAATATAATAAGATATTTTACTTTATGACTCATAACATCTTAACAATATAATCGGCATTGTCGTGACTCGATAGTATTGATCTAATCATATTTGACGATTCATTTTATTACGCATTTAAGGGAGCAGACAGTCGTAAAAAAAGATACAGATGTTCAATTAAACAGTTAAAATTACGACCAATAAACTTTCTTTATTGAGACGAAATTGAAAAGCGTAATGCGTAAACAGTAGATTTTATATATAAATATTTCATTTTCAAACAGCCATAGAGATAAAATATATCACGTAATAGATATTGTGACAATATGCAGACGTAAATATTATAAGCGCTTTAGGAAAAATGATAGCACATATTTTTTTACTTATTCCACATTATAATTATTAAGATGTGGAACGGCTATGCTCACCGCGAGCATTATCAACTGATAAGAAATACAAAAATATAGCGCTTCTTATAAAAAAGCTAAGCAATGATAATAAAGGTATGAGACACAATTGGTAATACAAATATGTAAATAATTTAAAGAAAATAAATCAAAATACACATAATTAAGATCAAATAGTATTTGCCTTTATTGGTTTTGCTTATTTTTTGTATAAATGGTGCTGTATTTTTTGTAATAATTATCAGTTGATAATGCTGACGATGAGTTAAGCCGATCCTAATCTTAATCAATTTAATCTGGAATAAGTAAAAAAAATGTGTTATTATTTTTAATTACAATGCCACCAAGTATTGACAGTGAACATCTTAAAGTGATTAAAAGCATCAATTAATTTTATTTCAAATTAGCTGTTCAAGACATCTAGAGAAAAAAAGGTAATTATTTTTTAATATTACTCCTAATTAATTACTAGCTAAAGTATTATTTTCTTATTTTTTTGTGTATTAAAAAGATACGACATTGTAAAAGTTCTGATTCCTTTATGCACATACTATTGTATCATTTTCTTTTATTTCATAGAACCACGATCAAAATATGTAAAATTTCGAACAACCAATACGGGAAAACGAATCAGTTTTATCGTTTTTTACGAATGATCAAAGGAAAAACAAACAATGCACCGATGAATGATAGATCGAGATATATTTTTTATTACCAAATTGACAGTTCTGTTAGTATTATTTTATCACTGTGTTGCTCCCATAACTACGATCACTGTTTTTTTACTGCTGAAATTAGATCTGTTACAAGCAATGTGGTAAACTAAATAAAATAAACAGATACAGATATTTAACAAAACAGTCGATAAATTATGTATTTAATTTAGCCTGTAAAAGGCTGTAATTAATTCCTTAACATATAGTTTACGATATGTGAAGTCACTACACTCTATACAATGATGGTCTTTTTACTGTGATTTATTGCATATTCATATAGGCATCGGATGTGTTTTTTTGAGATCATAAAAATAAAAGTTAACAAGATTTATTAATGTTCCATTTCAGTCATCTCCAATCATCAGTCCATGCAGAACGCTCTAGTTTTAATTTCCATAACTTATTGCTATGATTTTTAAAATAAAATTGTCTCCAATTTCATATTTATAGAAAATTGATATACGTTTCTAATTGTATACGATTTGGAGCCCCTGTGTAATATATAATGAAGTTCTCAATAAGTATTAATCATAAATAATAAATGAATTTAAAGAGGCTTTGTGAAATACGAAAAATTCAATTGAATTTATTTGATGTCCATGTAGGTAATTCATACGATAAAAAAACAATTAATCATAAAGGTCAGCAGACATCCGATTGATTGTAAACATATTTCAAATTACGCTGGTCATTTTTTGGTTCAAAATGCTTCAGTAGCAGGCCCAAGCAATCTTTCTGATGGCCATATGGCTTTGAAAATAAAAGAAGCTTTAAAAGCTCTAAGTACATTGTGAAGGTTTATAATTCCCAGGCACAAACTCTCTACAGAGTTTATGCTGGTTTCACCTGTCTAAAAGTGGTTTCAATTATTTTAATGCCCTGAATTTTAAACGAATGGGGTGATAAAAATTAATATAATTTTGAATGCATTGTTTATTGGTTGAAATGGTTATTATTTGAAAAGATAAATATAGAAGGAACGGACTAGATCAAGAATATACAGTATCAATCGATCTTATTATGCTAGTTCTAAAGGTAGAGATGAATGTTGAGAAACTTAGATATCACAATCATTAAAGCCTTCATCCAATTATTTAGTAATCGATTGAAGCTCACCTAATGAACGAATTGGGATTGAGATACCATAACTAAATGAAATGAATGTCTCTCGAAAAACAACTGAACTCTGAAAACTCGACAACAAATCTGGCAAAAAAAGAAGAATAAGCGATAAAAAAAGGAATGTCTGTTGAGATAACGCAACTTGTTAAAAATATGCACTACATGGTAAAAAAAATTATAATATCCTGGAGCAATTCAACGGCAGATAACATAAAATGGCAACCATTAATCAGTCATCCAATTACAGATAAAATAAAAAAAAACATATCGTTAATTATCCCACCAGCACACTTTGGTGTATATACAGATAATTTACGAGTAATGCTTTTGGTAAATCTTATTTTATAAGAAGTGGCCAGGGCACTGAAATATCTTTGTTGTTGTTGAAATAAGATACATATTATCAAAGCTGACGCCAATGCGTCATGCAGCTGTCGAATATAGCAAGCGTATCATTATGAACTTTTTTTATACTTTATTCATAGACATTATAAAACACAATGAAAAAACTGTATTTCGTATATACTGCTGTTCCAAGGAACAAGGTAAAAACTGCTTTCATAAAAAATTCTGAAATTGAGATATCAATACCATTTGTAAAATATTTTCAAAACCTATATATGGTGCTTTTATAACAGTGTTATAACTAAAATACTCTTTAACTATCCATCGTAAACAAATGGACTTCTACTAAAAGTATATAAAATTCTTAGCAAAAAAAAGTAACTCTAGTTTTCTTAGCAAATAGGCGGTCAATACAACTTACTTACGGCTGGTTTACAAAGAAATTACTTCATTTTCGCATCAGACGCTTTTTATAAATTCAAAATACTAAAAATTCAATAGCCACACTATCTCATTTTATCTCAAAACTTTGTCAGAGTCAGTAACTGCTTTCATGTTTAGAACGGCAGTCTAGTCCTTCATAGGATGAAGACTAGTATAGTCAGTTCTTCAAATTAATTGTGATAACGATTCGATCTTTTATCTTTGATTTGTTTAGGTTTCCAAATAAAGCCAATGTATTTAAATAACTAAACTAAATTTATTTGATGTAAGAGCGCAACCAGATCATAAAACGAAATATGATCAAATGTTATTTTTATTGTAGTTATAATGACTAAACGTTTTAAGCGTATTCCTATGCCAGCTTATTTCATATTTTGAAATACAAAATCTAAATAATAATAGTAAAAAAATGTTAACAAAACAACATTAATGAAAATCCATAACTTCCGCATCGAAAAGCTAAAACACAATTTTTCCCAATGCGAAATACCATCCACTTGCTAGAAGTGTCAAAATATCAATATATAATGTGTATTTAAATGTCATGGCAACTGCCAAACGTGAAATGATTTAGCATTTTGATTTCCATCAAATAAAAAGTTTCAGCAAAAGCTTTCAGGATACAAAAGCTTCCCTGAAACCGTAGCTGTGTAACAGGATACTGAAAAGGAGAATTCCCATTACATTTTCATAACGTGACAATACTGCCATATTTTTGGAAATTTGGTAATTGACACAGTAATAAAATTTTAAGGGATTTTGAAACAACCGTATTTTTGACCGTGTAAATGTTATCATTTCTTGAATGGAGCATAATATATGAACCCTCAAATGGAATATTGAAAGTGTGTGTTATATTTACGATGTCTGGTGTTAAAAATTGTAAGTGGGATATTGAAGTGTTGTGTTGACAATTTTATTACTAGCAAAAGCAGCTTGTTAATTGAATTCTAAGACAGTAGGAGTACATTATCGAATTGAAAATCAACTACATAGTACAAACTTAAGATCGATGATTTCAAATCAATAATGGTTGGTCTTGACCACAAATAAAATAATTTGAGTTGTGTAATTTTCCGTGAGTGGTGTCGCTAACGACCCGGGCTTAGCTTTTCAGCATCTTCATGCATTTTAATTGCAAAAATGAACTAGAACTGACACGAAGTAAATAGTTTGTATCGTTTATTTATAAAAAAAGTAGATCACTTAGTTTAATTGTTTTCAATGCAATCTAGATGAATTAGCAAAAATTGTCATCTGAATCAGTACAAAATTCAAACAATTCAAATTTTATATTTAAATTCCATGACGCACCATCGAAATCCTCAATTTAATTAAATAATTTATCATCTGTGGTTTCACGATTTTTAAATCAGTAATATTCCACCTAAACAGTTTTGATATTGACCTATTGTTTTTATAATGTGCCAAAATGACAATATCTTTATAGTGACCTCAATATGAATGAAGATATATTTATTTTTATGGATTTCTTACATTTTTGTCAATTCATTCGTAATTTCAGGAGTAATTATTTTGTATTGAATTGTTTTAAATATGGTTTTATCAAGTATGTTTTTATTTTAAACATCTAAGGGTAAAAAAGCTTTAAATTTTCAATTATTTATTAATCACTGAATCTTTTAGGTATCTCTAATCCGTCTGCAAAAATGCAAAAACATTTTAACATTTATGTCTGACAATACAGATAATTATGTTTAAAGTAGGGATACAAAATTCTAAGACTGGGTATTTCCGTCGAAATCCGGACGTCAGGCCACCCTTATCTCCACTTCCAGTATTAAGAGTCCCTATCGAGTTCATAAACAGTTACAATAAAGAAAAGCCTTTGGCGCTATAAACACAATATTAGAGTATTTTTCGTAAGAATGCTTTCCATATTCCATATAAAAGATAAAAATACGTTTACAATGGACTTTATAATATACTAAATAAATATGTTATGAATATTCCGCCAGAGTGGCCAAACACTTTTTGGTTGTACGGTGAGGGATGAAATACCCAAACGCGTACTTTCTACCCACCCTATTCATTACTGTTAATTTGGAAAAAGTTTTTCTCAGTCACACAACCCACTATCAATACCTTGTCTTAAAATACAAATGGAATAACTAACATAACATTGACTTTAGCTAACCACATTCTTACTTGTTATGCTTTTTGAGAAGTATGTATAATGTTGTACAGCGGCAACAGGTATTAAATAAATTAAATGCTAAGTTCACATACAACATTTTCGGTAACCAAGTGGTCAACAACGTTGTACGTTCATCTATTCAAATTGCAAAACGCTGTATTTTTTTTTTATTTTTATCAGCTGCTCATGCTCGCGATGAGCGAAACCGGTCCTGATCTAAATAAATTCAGTGTGGAACAAGTACTAAAAATGTTTTATTATAATGCCATTCCACAAATTCTTGACATTGAACACCTTAAAAGTGATATAAACAATTTTTAATGGTACGTTCTATGAGGAATCAATCCGTTGATTATTGATGACAAATTCATAAATAGCCATCATTTTAAATTGAAAAGCTAGCTTTATTATAAAAAATAAAGAAGGATACGTCATTTATCGATAAAATTGCGTATTACGAGAATGTTAACGTGCAATTTTTCAAAACGCCACGTCTGAAAGTAAATTGCCAACGTCCGAAGGTGATAGTCTGGAAATTTTACCGATTCACACTATTTATAAGATGGGATACCGACCGAGCCAAAATTTTATTCGCACAGAAGAAGAGGAGAAGCAGAAATTGGAGTAGGGGCTGAGGCTTCCTCGGAGTGAGCTGTACGCTAAATGGCCTGTCTGTAAATGTCAAGTCGACGGGTTAGGCCAATAACTTTTGCGGCATAAATCATAGAAAAGAGCTAAATCACGCTTTCTGAAATAAGAAAATGTATTTTTCCAATACTCTAAATGCTTCATGGAATTTTTCCTCTGACGTGTATTTCATATTACATATACATTAATCGACTTTGCATCATAAATATCCATGTTTATAGAATTTCGCCCGACAACAATATAAACGAATAATTTTTAACTGGATGTGAAACTATTAGCTGGTTTATTTTGATGCTAAAAATCTTTTCATATCAATTATAAAGAAGCGAATTCAAATTTTTTTTTATTTGTCATGAATAATGAACCATATCTGCTTTATTCCTTATTAAGTTTTTTAACAAAACCTGAGTGAATCTTTAGACACCTTGCTGTTCTGAGTTGATTAGGCATATATGTCTATATGATAGAAAGGGATATCAGGGCTTGATGTACAGGATTCAAATGGAGTTTCTTTCCTACCTTTACTTTCCTGCTGAAAATATATGTGGATTCCGCTAGGCGGGCTCCCAGTTTCCTGGCTATTTTTATTGCTAGGGTGGATACAGACTAAGTCTTTGTTTCCCTTTCCCGCATGTAAGCTAGCTAAGTATTGACTTTCTAAAAGATTCTGTCAGCTGAGGGCTTTGTGTGGGGAAAACACTTAAGAAAAACCCCTTACGAGAATGATTGTCTTGGAATCATCAAAAAGGTTCAGTTCTTACCAGGAATTGCTCGTAATGTTTACGTAAACTTGAGGAGTTTACTTGTTGTTATAATAGACATGCCCAGTCCCTAACTGTAACTGAATCGACGAGCCTGTCTCTATTGATTTCGGAGGCTAATACTTTTATAGTATGTTTTCAATCAATTTATGGATTTATCGTTCATGCACATGCATGTGATAATTATATACAATACCAACAATGAGTTAACGTTTATTCTGTAGTTCTAAGCTCAAAAAATTCTTCTATCTTGACACTATTCATAAAAAATAGTTCTCGTAAAACATATATATATTTTATTCATTGGGCAATCGTATGTTTCATATTTGTAGTCAACCCGTTGACTGCTGGTGTTTCATATGTTGAGACGCCCGATGTGTTTCTTACTGATATAGAATTAACAGTAAAATAAATTTTGTGTTAAAATATCATGAGCAAGATTTTTTATTAAGGTATGCATTATTTGGTTTGATAACCACCATGAGTGTATTTAACACAGACACTGATGAATTAATTTTTGAAATATTAGTTGCTTGATTATTCGTTAATCGCCTTTGCATGGTAAAAGAGTGACAGCGAGAGAGATTAATCTAGTTTGATAAATCTGAAGAAAATCTGGTATGTTACCTTTTTTGCATTTTTTAGATCTAGAATATATGAAGGATACATTTTCAAACGTTGGTAATTCTCATTTTTAAATAAAATCCAACGGGAAATGGAAGCACGTATAAATTACACGATGTAAAGTGTCGATGCCAACACCCCAACTGCTGGCACATTATAAAGCGAGTAAAAAACGTAATTCGGCAATAAATTGCGGGCGAGTGACTGGGCCACCCCGCTGCCCCGCAAAAAACCACGCCGGTTCGTCGACGCTGGGACTTGCAACCGCTCTATAGTGGATCGAGAATCGCATGCTGCTTGATTCATGGGGTCAACTGTCATTTAAGGTACAGAGGTTACGAAGGGGGGCGGTGTACGACTTCATTTGAAAATTATATTGGCTCATATGAATGTTATCAGAAACTTTGGAAAACTCTTTATTTCATATATTTTTTTCTACAATCCTTAAACAGACCATAAAATATGAGAATAAATTTCAAGAATAAAACAAGCTGATAAAAAAAAATTCATAACGTTTTAAGGTTTGAATCATAGTTGACATAATAATTGTTGTTGAATTTTTATAGATTGTCTACTTAACTACTTACTATAAAAAAGTAGTAATACCTTATGTGGGTAGGATATAACCTTGACTTAATTAATTAAGCATCGTAGCATGAAGCTTAGTATACGATTTTTTTAGTCTTTGCTAGCAACCATGATTCCACTACCGTAAAGCAGCACTTTTTGGGCTCTCATCTGCGCCATATATCGGGGGCTAGGTAGTTTGATTTCGCGAGGAACTCGGAAGTTAGGGAATGAACCCAGCAGCTCCCTGTACATTAGTAATCAAGGAACTGACTTGATCAAGTGCCACGAATGCTTCCAGGAAGCTTCAACCCTACATGCCTTTTTTAAGGACATCTGGAATTTCTATATGATATTTTCGACGGAGATGAGGGATGCTGGCATGTCATAGGAGGAAATAAAGCAACTGGAAAGTGAGAGAGAATTGTGGAGGCGTCGCGTGGTGGCCATATGTCTTACATGGGGAAGGGAATTAAGTCAGATAAGAAGAATCAGGTATCGATAATTGGTAAACATTTCGATATAGACAGCAGATATCGTCATTGAAACTAGAAAATTGTGTGGTATAAAAAACATTTCTTTACAGTAGAGAGAAAAAAATCTTTAATGGTCATCCATAGCTTAGTGTTTTATAAGACATTTGAATTTTGAAACATTACCACTAAAGATATGTATCGTTTGTTGTTTAATTTATGTGATAAGATTGCGTTGATTTGATAATTAATAAAGAAAGGTTTACGATTTGCGATCGGGTACCAAAAAGTTTGTTCGTTTACTTTTTGATGGCCATCTATGAATTGGAATTTCGGTACCAAAAAGCAAACGAACATAGAATGATTTAAAGGTTTTCAAAATTACAAGTAGAACGAACGCTCACCTGAAAAAACCAGACTATTAAATTCCACCTTTACGCCATTTAAATATTACAATCATTTAATTGCACACCTCTCCATTCATTCTGAAATAATAGCTTTTATAGTCAGTGAATTTGTAGGCGGGAAAATTTGGAGAGGAGCCTCAATTTGCCCATGATATTAACGTTTTTATTACAGTCTTATAAATTATATGGCCACATTTGAATAACTGTAAAATGTAACGTGAAGAGTGTAATAAAATATGTTAATTTGGGATAATATTATTGCCATACAAAACTAACACTGTTTTTAATTTGGTTTGCTAGTATTAATATAAAAATTAACATTTATGCAATATGTCTAGGCAGAGCCGCCACACATTGTTGTAGAGGTGTATGTAGATAGAGAGTGACTGATTTCTTTCATCTAGATATAGAGTCTAGAGCAGTGTTTCTCATGTGCGGCCACGGTGGCCGCATGCGGCCACCAGAAGATTTTGCTGCGGCCACCAGAAGCTTCATAGTTAATATTGATATTTAATAAAAATGGGTTTTTACAAGTTAATTTGTTATCAAAGACACTGAAAATTAAATATTTTGTATGCATTGCATTGTGCATCAAGAATTTCTAGTTAGAAATAACTCAACACATACATGTTAAAATCTTTTTGGCAAAAAATACTCATCACAAAAATTTGGTGCGGCCACCAGACATTTCCGTAGTACCGCTGATGTTCCTAATGCGGCCACAGCCAAATTTTACGTGAGAACCACTGGTCTAGAGCAGTGATTTCCAAGGTAGTCTATATCGACTTCTGATATGTAAATAGATGAAGTGATAAAAATAATAACACATTTTTAGTACTTTTTTCACATGAGATTTATTTCATCAGGACCGGTTTCGCTCATGGCAAGCATTATCAACTGATAAGGAATACAATAAGTGGTATTTATGCAAAAGTTAAGTATGAAAACAAGGTATGACAAACAATTGGTAAATCAACTAAGCAAATAAATTAAAGCAAATTACAAGAAAAATAGACTAAAAATAAAATGTTCAAGACCTCTTAGCAATGCAAAACTAACACATCAAAAATCAATTAAGTATGAATTAACATTAACAAAGTAAAAGCCCAAAATTAAGTGCATTTAATAAAAATAAATAAATCTACATGTCTGTCAACCATGAGCGAAACCGGTCCTGATGAAATAAATCTCATGTGGAAAAAGTACTAAAAATTTGTTATTATTTTTATTATAATGCCTTTCCACCAAGTATTGATGTGAACACCTTAAAAGTGATAGATGAAGTGATGATATGTAAATAGGGGTCCACGATAGATTTAAGGTTAAGCCTGATGAAATTGAAGCCACATATTGAAATTCTGCTATGAAAGCATAAGGCTCATCCCTTTCATTAAAAGCATTGCTTTTTCGTGTATTTATTTTGTGTAAAAATGTTATTAGATTTTCATTTTAATGAATAAATGTATAACTATTAAACTTGAAATATCTTATTTTTAAAAAAAAATCTAGTGTACAATAAAACCTGTCAAAGTGATTAGCTCTGTTTCAGATTCAAAAACGAAATTTATGAATTTTTAAAAAATATATATTAGGGGGTCTAACGAAAACTTAAAAAAACAGGTTAACGGGACAAAAGAGTTTGCGAAACTCTGTTCTCGAGGCTCTAGAGCAGTGGCTCTCATTTCAAATGTTACTGTGGTCGCATTGTACAACACCAGCGAGCCTACGGAAATTTTTGTTTATAGTCTGTTGTGTTTGAGTTTGTAAATTGTATCTAAGCATGTTTACATCTATTAATTACATTTAATTCTATTCATCACTGATAATTCCACACCTTACATGTATTAAATAAAAGTTTATCTTACCAAAAATTCTTAATGCACAATACAATGCATACAAAATATTTATTATTATAGTTAGTACAAAAATAAGTAAGAAACTATCAGACATCTATTAGTTTTTTAGTTTAAGGCGTTTAAAAAAGCACATATCAAATAATTAAATTATTAAAATATAACCATGAACCACTCATAGTAAGCAGATTCTGTAACAAACAAAAATGCTTGTTTTGTGAGCTTAGGAAACATACTCTTACCCAACTAAATTAAACTTGCATTCAATGCAAAAATAAACAAATGATTGCTTATAAAGAAAGCAGAGTGTTCATAAAAGTTTAAAAAAATGACACAGCTGATTTTTAATTGTTAATGTTCCACATAATTTTCAATCAGATATACATACAAATGTATTCGCAGATCGTTTTATGGCCCTTTATATGGCGCACCCTTCATGAACGTACTCAAATAGACGGGGCTAAAATTATGGCCATTATCAAATTACAAATTTTGGGAATACACACGTTATGAGTCTACAAAGGTATTAAATTATTAAATAAATAGTCTAGAATAAACAGACCGTTCAAAAAAAGGCATTAAAATATGTTATACACTAAAAGCTCTTGTGAACTTTTGACATTGTTTAAATAAAGCTGTGAATGTTTCCGAAAATTATGAATACTAAAAGCACACGCGATAAAATCTGAGCTGAGCACTAACACTAAGCTCGTGTATTTAACAATATTATTTCAATATACGAATCAAATAAAATTTAATTTAAACGGGACTAATTACTTCATGTACTTATATATCTATGTTTTCAAGTAATAAGTAACTAAAATATGATTCTAATTATTTTTACACCACACTTTAAATGAGGTAAACTGACTTTGGTGAAAAAAATACATAAATATTTGTCTTTCGCTTGAAAATCTAAATACTTTTTTGCTAAAATAAAACGTTTTTTTGTACTGATTCTACAATTTTAATGATCAGGACCCGTTTCGTTCAGGACGAATGATTTAAACTGATGACAAATAAAATCGCTAATGTTTGGGAATAACCTGATAACTGATTATTTAAAAAAAATGTAATGTTGAAGATAGGTACTTTTAGGAATTTTGAAAACCATTTTATTTTCAACAATTAGTGGAATAATTTAAAAAAATTGAATTAGAAAAGTTTATTGCTTTTACAATCTGAAACATTGTGAGAAAAAATCTAATTCGAACAACATCGAAAAATAGAGATTTAAATAGTATAATGTACGGCTTATGAAAATCTTTACCAAGCATTTATTATTGGTGTATTGAAACGGATAATTATAAGTATGAAAGTGGTTATGATCGTTGCATTAAATTGTGGATATAATTCAATTCTATGACACTGTTTTTATTAGTTTTTTTATATAATACTTTCTATATTTTAATCGCCGTGGCTGAAATTAACTATGAAAACTTAATATTCTATATTGTATAAACTGTAGTGAAATCTATTCACGAAATAGTTTCAGTAACTTGAATGCATTTCGGGCCCTACGGTATTGTTCCGTATAAAACAATATTTTACGCATGCTGGCATATCATCGTTAATATAAAAGACTTGTCATGTACAGGAAGTGACAGCAAACGAAGCGTTACTGATTTTTATCTCAAATGATGAACGAAAAACGCATCACTGTTTGCGCAGAAACAAAACTGTTGTTACAGTATTCGCAACGCAAACAGAAACGAAATAAAACCGAGACATTTTTGATAAGACAAAGATCAGTTTTTTTTGTTATTCCAGAAGACTAGAAAGTTTACAACAGGGGTGTAAGTTTTTATGTTTCTCATAAAAAAGAGATTCTCATTAAAAAACAATCATAAATCTAACTAATTAAATTAAAAAAAGTTTGAACTTGTGGTAAGGTGGCTAAGGCTTAGCCTTAGCAACCAGCAAGGTCAGATTTTTTCATTTGAAAAAAAGATCTTTTTTAAGGTGTTCATTGTCAATACTTGGTGGAATGATGTCATTATAATAAAAATAAGCGAGGGAGAATTACCAGTTGATAATGATCGAAAACGATCCTGATCCAATAATTTTAATCTAGAATAAGTACTAAAATGAATTATTATTTATTATTTATCGTCAAGTTTATCTCGTATGACTTTCAAAATTACAAATATTTGTCGCATTGACATTAGCTGTAATGCCATATTTTTTATATTTATTAACGTTATCTAATGTAGTTATTTAAAATGTATTAATTACATTATTCAATTAATATACGTAACCTGATATTTCTATGCTGAGTAGAGAAACTCCAAAGGCGCACCTTTACGCGTTGGGTATTGACGTCAATCTTGAAAATCTTGCTTAAAATCACCTTAAAAACCATTTTTTGAAATAAGCTAAACGATTACAGTCAGTAATAACCAGGTCAGTCGGTATTTATAAAACTTTCAATTGAAATCATTTTAAATAAGACAGAATTACCATCATAAAAAGAGCTATCATTTTCTATCTTTTGATTGAAAAAGTATCCCGAGACCGCGCTATGTATAGTTTGAGTTGAATACTTAGATTAGTAAATACCAATAAAACTTTTGATTAATTTTAAAACTTCTAATTTTCGGTGGAATCGTTACAATATTTATTTATATTTTTTATCTTCAGTTGTGAGTTTCTTGGTTTTGCTGTAGATAGGTACTGTAAATAAAGGCTTAATTTTCAAAGAAGAATTGAATCACTTTTATCTTCACCGGAAATTTTGACAAGGGGATGAAAAGATGAAGAAAAATGTCAAAATCACACAGGGGGTGAAGCAGGTTCAACTTCTGCAAGTGAGAGGGATGTATCTGCCCTCTTTAAAAGCTCTCCAGGTTGTATTCTAGCAGGATTAAAACAAAAGCTCTTTGCTTTGGAAGAAAAAAGTACAACATTCAAATTTACCACCGAGACCGAGCTTTACAAAAGCGAGATTAGAAAAACCAGTGGCATTAAGGAAAACAAAAAGAACCTAAAGATAGGCGAAAAGCTCATAGTACATATTTTAGTATCGATTTCTCTTAGACTGTTGTGTTATCTCGGAAGTCTCACATTTCATATTTTTTTTGCGGACTTTTTTTTTCCAAAGATAATTTCTACATCCATTCAAAATGTTTTTTTTTTTTACATAAAAACTACTTTAAATAATGGTGCCTTGTATTGCTATTTATATGACCACGAAAGCCTTGCACAGTATTTGAATAACTTTTATTGTTATCAATGAGCAATTATCCTTAAATCAGCCGAAGTGATATCTTCTATGAATTCAATGATAGTAGAATTTTATCGTAAATATGTTATTGCACAGGCTCTGTATTCAATTAATGTTAAAGAAATGCTGCATAAAAATAAATCAATTTTAGTAGCACTTTTCCACAATTTTATAATACAAATAAGACACGATCGCGTTTTTTTACAATTCATGACTGCTTAACTTTTGTATACATACCGCTGTTTCGTTGTATTTCTCATCAGTTGATAATGCTTGCCATGAGCGAAATCGGTCCTGATCCAACAAATTTAATGTGGAATGAGTACTTAAAGTGTGTTACTATTTTTATTAATTCATGATCCGTTTAATTCACAAAAAAAATGTTTTGTATTACCTCTGATAAGTCATTTGTAATTACTTCAACAGTCAAAATTAAACCCACACTGAGTGAAACCGGTTCTAATCGTACAATAAAAATATGGAATATAGAGTAACTATGATCTTTTTTCAACCAAAAATCCTCGACAAACATCATTCAAGTGATTTGAGATTCAGTTGATATTTAAATATTTAAATCTTGAAAGTGTGGTGTTCTTTTTTTTTAAATATGACTTAAAAGATTAATTCCATTTGGCTTATGTACATTTTTTTTATTTAATATTATGCTTCAGCGAATTTTATATTCTGTAGTGTTCGCAGATTTAAAGCCTACTGACTTAAATATTTCATAATACAAACTTTCGCGCCATATACATTATGGAAAAATATTTTATATCCAGGGCTGTGGAATAATTTTAAAAAAACGTGACTCCGAGAGTACAAAAAAAAAAAAAAAGTTTACACCATTTTCGTTTCATGTTTACGGGCATAAAAATGTACAAAGCACAAATATTTTTATAAATTTTTAACCATGTCCGATACAAACGTGGATTATATGGAGACAAAATATTTTTTTTTGCTTTATCATCAGTTGCTCAACCTCCCTTTTTCGAAGAGAGTAGGGATTAAAAGGATACGAAGAATTGGACAGGACTAGTGATAAGCTAATCACTATGTGATAGGAAGGATTTTTAAGCAACACACACACACACCCATGGTCTTCGAACGGATTTGGTAAATCTCCTCTCACAGGGAATCGAACCCGGCCCGTCACCGCACCACTGACTTGACATGATGTCCCACGAAAAAAAGACTAGGTTCATGCTTTAGAATATGCATATATTTATAATTTAATTTTTTATACATGCACCAGTCACAAGCGTTGTATAGTATTTATTTAATAAATCGACGCTTTACTTTGAAAAGGTTCTAACTGCTCTTGAAACTGTTTTGAGATGTGATTGTTTGAAGTTTCAATTGATTAAAATTCACTTGTTACAATGAGCAAGTAAAAATGATTCAAGTTACTTATTTTAAGCATAGTGTTTCACAACTCTTGCTTAGAAATAATTATCTTGAAGATCTTATGATGGAAATAATGATGAAAATCTTAGAACTTTGTCAAACATATATAGAAAAAAGAAATCCTATATATGTATATATGATAGAATGCGGTACATACAAGTTTTTCCGTTCAAAAAGTCATTTTAGGCAAAAATGTCAATTAGAACCTTGTCAGAGTAAAGTAATCGTTGTTTTACTTTGAAAAGGTTGGAAAAGGATGTTAAATGATAAAAAAAGACAGTCTGAAGCTATATTTTATCAGACTTCGAAATTAACACCCCGACTAAATCACGTCTACTCTATAGTCTATACCATATATGTATATATATTTCTATTTTACTGCACAAAGTTAAGCAATGATAAAATATATCATTTCCGCTGCAAAATAAGGCAAAGCAATAAAAGTGTGACACGAATCTGTCTTATCATTGCAAGTTGAATTCAATAAAAAGTTATAGGGAAAACAGAACGCGGATGTTACTCAACAAAAAGCTCTGGAATTGTTGCTCCACTCTGTTTGCTGTTTACTGAAAACTTTAAACTGAAACAGAAAGAGAAGATGAGAGGAGAGCTTTTGCTTTATGGGATAGGAGCTTTCAAAATATGAGATGCCTCTCTGAATTAAGCTGAACGCTTGGCTTGCTGTCACAACAATGCTTTGCAGTGTAGGCATTCGTTTTTGACCTCTTTAAGAGAATTTCTACGAATTTCGTGTACAGTAAACATTTATTCCTATGCTATAATAATTTTGGTAAATTTTCCATTTTTGATTATGACTGTTACCTTTTAAGTGGTAAGTTATTTCGTATTAAATAAAGTAAAGAGTTTTTTAAAAATAAATAATATTTTTACTTACAATTTTTAGTAAAAAAATAAGTCGCTTATTTTTTTGTTTAAGGTCGCATGTGTTTCTTAACACATTATTTTGTTTTTTCTGCTGCCTTGTTGTGAAAAACGTGGGTTTGATTTCCTTTACGGATTTTTTATTAAATTGATGCTATAATCGATGGATGTATGTATGTATGTTAGAAGGTATGGATATATGGGATGCCTAAAATTTCCTTTCATACTCAGTGAGAGTGATAAGCTTATTATTGATCCTGCCCTAGTCATATCTTTCTATTCCACTCTTTTAGAAAAAAAGAAAGGTTGGGAAACTGAGCAAAAAGCAGCTTAGAAATGCTTGCGATGAGATCAAGTTTAGTAAGTGTTCATAATCTTTACATTGTGAGCGGATATGATTAAATCGTTCTGAAGATGGCGTTATGCTGAAATTGCCATCAAAATTATTTTAAGAACACAATAGAATTAAAATACTACTGTTTTCAATTGAATACAATTTTACTGTATACGTTTCATGTAAGCGATAATTTTACCAACGCATCAACTTTAAGTATTAATTTTAAGAAATTGATTCCTATTACAGAGTTTGCGTATTTATCAGAATGGTAAAACACGATACTGAAAAATATACCACATTATTACCTTATGAAAAACTCTAACTAAGGCTCACAATACAATAAATACGGTATTTGAAATAAGGATTATTAAAAATTAATAAATAACTTTCCGACCAAGTTTAAAATTTCGAGAAGGACTCAACATAGAAGTCATAGGAATTAATACTCATCAGAATGATAAAACAATTAATTTTTATCAACCATCCATGTGTCTTAGTTTTTTTGAAAAGAATATGTTCCAATTCACTGAAAGCTCAAATACCTTAATTTGAAAATAAGGGGTTGGGTTAAGGTTGCCCTCCATTTGAGACGGTAGCCATTTTGGTGGATCATTTATCCCTTCTACGCTTTCTCTGACCGCATCGTTCGCGTGATGCCTAATTTGGAACGCAGTTGGGATGTGAAGATAAGATAAGGTTCTTGGATTAGATGCTCAGATCCTCTTTCACTGTGATGATGATGATTGGGTGTGCTTTATTTTAAGCAATCAGTTTCTAAATATTTCAATAAGATACAAAAAGTTCTCAAGTGCATGGTGCTAAATATAAAATAACGATGCAGTGAATCCTTTGATTAATCTCTTAATCTTATTATTTTATTGTATTTAGGATTTTGACTGGAGGTGCTTTGTGAAATTTGAATCGTTTGATTTTTTCATTTTCGGCCAGCCGTGTCAGTAACGTCTCGGTTTTCGCCTTTTGGCATCTTCAGGCATTTTTAGTCGGCGGGTGAATATGTACTGTCAGTTCAAGTCAGGCTTCAAATGATATATTGAAATGTATAGATTTTAATAGATTTTGTGCATACTTTTTTAAATATCGAAATCAATTTAGTTTGATTTGTAACCTTGATGTCTGTTGATTGCGATAAGTGAAACCCAAATCATTAGCGACAAAATTAAAGAAGTTTATAAAGCTTAACTAATTAAAATTGTATATTTGAAGCGCTATCGGTCAATGTTTAAAATAAATCCATTAAGCCTACATGTTACTTACGAGTTAAATGAATATTTTCAACATAAAATAAAATTTGATACCTTTGTTTTTCCACGTATTGCATTACAAGAAGTGACATGTGTTTCGCCTCTTTGTGAATCATATTTAAGCTAATTATGATTATTATTAAGCTAAATCAAAATGTTATTAGAAATCCATTTTGGTCGTATTTTCGTGATAAGTAAGAATACATAAATGTACAGAAAATTTATTGATTAGCATCTACTTTTTAGAACTCTAAAATAACACAGTGAACAAATAGCAAAGAATTGTAGTTCTAACGAGGACGTAAGCCAAAATAGCTTTAAAATGTATAGTTTTTGTGGAATTAAATACTTTGATATTCTTTCAACGTGTCAGGTAATTTTTTTTTCAATCGTTCTGACTATTTCTTAACTAATACTGAAGCATTTCTTAGATAAAATCACAAGACTTTATTTCAAAATCATACTTAAAAAAGATATTTATCTGATTGAAATAAAAGCGTATGAATCAATCGTGATGGGATTCCAATAATTTGAAAAAAAGCTGGATCCAATAAATAAAGTTCTCATTTTCCGCGCTGTCAATTTCCTCGGAAAGTTTTCATTAAAAAGTTAACATAATTCATTTTCCTTTTCACTTTGGCACTGCATAAAAAGTAAACTATTAAAAGAATTTTCCTTTCTCCCGCGGTATCAGGACGGCAGAAGAATACCTTCTGAGATACGAGAATACCTAAGTGAGCTTTTTTACGATTTCATCTTTTCAAGTGAAATTTAAAATTTAAAAGTGAGTATCTACTCCCGCCAGATTGAGGCGCTGTTAAATATAAAATATTTTGCGTTTATACTTTAACCATGGCATGCAGCGTACGTAGAATGTAATATGTATTTTGTTATAATAGTATCCCTAGATAGTTACTTTGATATTCAAAGGAATGTAATATATAATTATAAGACGCTCAGTATACTGCCGTTCCAAAGAAGAAAGCGGTTACTAGCCAAATCTTTGAAATTTAGTTATGGATGCCATTTGCTAAATATTTTTGAATGCTTGGAAAGAATGGCGCTCTATTTTTATAATAACTATAATACTAAGAATACGAAAATAACGAAAAATTACTAGACACAAAAAGCAGCAACTCTAGTTTACTTGGCAAAAGGTGGTCAATGCAACTATATACCACTTGTTTACAAAGAAATTAGTAAACATTATGTAATTTTTCTCAAAAGTTTGTCAGAGTCACTTACTGTCTTCTTGCATGGAACGACAGAATAGAAATTGCGTTTTTTATATTTATATACAAAGGCACTGTGACAAGGGTCGTCTTGCTGAAGTGGATTACGTGAGTCTTGATCTTTATAAATAATGTGAAATTGAAACATTTTTTTTTATGTGAACGTCTAAAAATATATGCAAAAATATATATTATCATAAATTCACAACGATGAACAATACAGAGTTCGTTGAGTAGCCAATTTTACGTCAACCAATTTTCTGTGATGTGATATACTATTATTATTGTATTTGCAATATTATTTAAATGAACTAATTGTTTTAGCGTATCCACTCACTTGTGGTTCAAGCTTAATTAATATTGATTTAAGGAGTCTCAAACTCGAAAACATTGGTTTTATATGATGAAATATTGTAGCATGCTTTAAAATTAATAAAATAAATAAAATCAAGAAATATGTCAGCATAATCAAAAAAACATACTTGATAATTAATAGTTTTAAGGAATTCACCGTCAATACTCGGTGGAATGGGATTATAATAAAAATAATAAAAGATTTTTATATAAAATCAAAGATATAGTAGCTTTGATTGATAAGAAGTCTTCAACATTTTAACTATAGACTATTTTGTTTTTATTTGCTTAGTTGTAATAGCATTTGTTTGTAGCACACCTACTTGTCTTGCTTAACTTTTGTATAAATATCGCTGTATGTATGTATTTAGTATCAGTTGATAATGCTCTTATGAGCGAAGACCGGACTTGATATAATAATTTAATGTGGAATAAAAACTAAGAATGTTTCATTATCTTTATGATAATGAATACTTATGTCCGAAACACACAGATATTTTTTGTGATTTATTCAAATACTTATTTAAAAGAAGACGTTTTTGATATTGTACAACCTAATTTGTCTTTTATTATGTATAAAGCAACATGACTTAAAACAGGGCTGTCGACCCTATTCAATGAAGTTCTCAAGCAAGAGTTGTTAATTCTTTTTGAATTCATTATAAATTCTTGAAAACGGATGTAACGGCTTAAATTTACGAAATTGTGAGATGTATTTCACTAAGATTAGCCATTATATCTTAAACTAATAAAATACATTGTTCAAATCTCACAATGTTGACAAAGCTCCTTCTGTGACAAATAAAAGCTTTATAGTCTCACCGTAGTGGTAGTAAACCTGCAAATGAAAGCTCTAAATTTCAGAAACAAATGTGATTTCACAGAAGCCGTGTGAAATATAAACTTTCTCATTTATATATTTTCTGCATGTAAACTTTTCCTTTGAACCGTAGTTATTTTTCGAAAACTTTCTTTCATAAATTTTCCGAGCTGTATGAGAAGAAACTCTTCAAACCATACAAGTATACAAAAATGAAGATGCACATTGACTAGAACTGCAAAGAAAATTTTGAAACTAATTCTTTAATCTTTATTTTCATTTCAACTCCGTAGAATTTTATATTACAAGTTTAAAATCATGAACTATCACTATGGTCTGATTAATTTGAAACGGGTTAAAGTAGAACTATTTTGTTTGTGAGCTTTATGCAACAGGTTTCATTATCTGTTTCATTCAAACTGTAAAAGTGATGATAATTTACTTTCTGGTAAGAAATTAGGTGAATTATATAAAGCTTGTAGTCCAGCTGTCAATGATAAATTGAATATAATAACACGTTTCTTGTATTTATTCCACATTAGGTTTATTAAGTAAGGTTTTGCTCATCTTGAGCATTATATTTATTTATTTATTTATTTATTTATTTATTTATTTATTTATTTATTTATTGGCAAAAACTATTAAAAATACATGGCATTACAGCAAGCGCCAATGCGCCATGCATTTGAGAAATTAATAAAGATTATATAAAATACACAAAAATAAGAAACAGAACAGAAACATATTATTTACATAAGAAAACATAATTTTTAAACAAACAAGTTCACTGCCGAAGATGTCAACATCAACAGGCAGCGCATTTATCAGCCGAATAGCCCTTGCAACTGAGGATTCAAAATATTATCAACTGATTATTCAAAATATTATCAACTGATCTGTTCGGCGTACGTTGTTCTAGGTTACGTAGCTTCAAGCGAAGATTGCATACATTATAATTTTTATAATTCACTAGTATTGCTACCCGGCGTCGCTCGGACTAAGCGACCAATAATTATTTAATGTTATATCATTCGACATAATTATATCACAAAATCTAACATCCAAAATACCCATTCTCGCCCATTAAAATGTCCAAATTCAAGGAAAAAATCTAATTTGCTGTCAAAGAAATGTCAAATAATACCTTCACGTAAATAATAAACATTATTATATCAATAAAAGCCGGGAAAAGTTCAGTAGAAGACTAATTTATTACATTTTGACTAAATGTCTTCGCCGATAAAAATTCAAACATATTTTCTTTCATATTCGTTTTTATGGCAACTTAATGACCAACAATGCAAAAGGGAATTATAAACCCACAGCATACATACGCCGTTTCGGTTTTATATATAAGATTCATTCATGGTTTTGTGTTAAAATTTTCAGATATCTATGATGGTGAAATTCTTTAATAATTACGATTCGAAGTCTAAATAAGAGTAATTACACTTCTCGTTTCTTTAGCGGACCCGTCTCACATTATCTTATATAAAGGAAAAGATTCATGGAATTATTTAAAAAAATCTTCTGTAACTTTATTTTATTAGAAGCTTATATGCTACACATTATAATTTTTAAAAAAAATGTAATGATAATAAAAATGATAGATAAATTTTAATGTTGATTTGTCGAATTTTTTCTTCTACTTTGAATGAAGCTATGTGTATACCACTCATTTAAACTTTGCTAGATGATCTGTATCTTAAATGTAATTTATTAAACTGTATAAAAATAGTGAAAAAGAGAAGACTGTAATAGTAAATTCACGTTATTATCCCATATTTTTGACATAATCTGTCTATATGAGATATAGATTTAATTGCGCGTGCAACATAACGTTCGCAAAAATACCATTTTGTGACTATGGAGTAACACTAAAAACTTAAAACGATGTATCTCTCGAACCGAGTGGAAGCTTTTCCAGACGACGAGGTTCTAGTTATTTCCACTTCCGGCCCATCGAAGGGCAAACCTGCGTGCAGCAGTACTACTGTTTCCGTATGTCTTTTGTTGGCGAAACAAAGCGTAAAAAAACAAAGCCTTCTGCAAAAGTTTGTTCCACCCTTGTTAATAACAAGACTCGGAGCTTTCGCATGGGGCGTATTACATTGTAACTTATTAGTGCTAAGCTTTCGTTTCGCAGAGCTTTTTTCTTCTTTAATTCTGACGGTTGTATAGGAAAAGTTTGATTTGACTAAGAAGTTCACACAGCACTTCTTCGATATGTGAGGATATTTTTTCATCGATAAGTTTGGTGTCTTGTTGAAGATTAAATAATTATATTTTTGAGTAAATTGTACGTTTAAAATTATCAAATATTACTGAAAAACTTTCGATGCATTCGGTGGTAACTTTAAGAAAGCTTATTTAAATATAAAATTTAAAAAAAGCATGCTTATTCCACGTATTGTGCTACAAATAGTGACCCATGTGTCACCTCTGATTACTAAAATAACTAGTATCACTAAAGCAACCGTACTATAGAAGGTATGTTGATGTGTCACTATTTGTAACACAATACGTGAATTAAGCAAAGTTATTTTTGATTCTATATCAGTGACTAATTATTGTTTTAATTAAACGTTTTAAAAATTTAAATTGAAATGATTTAATTATTTTATAAGAAAATAAGATACCGTTTTGAAATGAAATCAAGAAAATTTGGTTTTTTAAGCAGTTTAATATTATTAAAATTTTCAAGAAACACAATAAGTTCTATCACAAAGTTTTTAGTTTTTAAATTGTTCGTACCATCATTGTCTATTAATTGTTTAAGCCGTTATCATAATACCAAGGAAGGAAAAATTCTATATTTTATATAACGTAAATCATAAAAAGTCAAATTGAAATAACGATACAGTATGTTGCAGAAAAATTGCAACCCAATCAAACTTCACTTTGCAGTGCGAGCTTTTTCATGAAAGGAAAAACTTCCTTTCAAAAAAGGACAAAGCTTTCGCTAAATGGGAACAGAAAATTGCAGTAGTCACAGCGGGGTTTAAAAGTGCGTGACACGCTCGCGTCATTTGACCCTTTGTGTGCGTTCTCAGCAATATAAAATAAAGATAGCTACGCAACAGGGGCTGATCGATTTCAAATTTTGTTTTTATTAAAAACTTTATCATGTTTTTATTAATTTTTATACATGGCACGTATTTCGCTCTTTGATAATCATCTTTTGAGAAAATTTTAAGGGGCAGTTACTTATACAGAGATTCATACACTTATTTCTTAACCACTTAGCAAGCTGTGGAGATAAAAATATATACTTTAATTCATTATATGACACTATGAATTTTCGTTAATCGGGAATAATAGAGAGTGGCGGTATATTATTATGCTCTTAATATTATTGAGATTAGTAAATTATTATTGGTGACGGTTTTTAGGTCTTACAACTTCGACAAATACAAAAATCGACGATTCGAGGAGGGCCGGGTGGGAGTCTTCAGCGGGCCGTAGTTTGGTGACCTTAGCGCAAGCGTAAAAGATTCGCTTTTTGCTTTCTTAAATAGTATTTTTTTTTAATAAGACATTTGGAATGACAGCTAATTTCAGTACACCAAATACATATTTTGAAATGTTAAAGTCACACGAGATTTACTAGATGAGAATATTCATATTTCACTTGATAACAATTAAAGGATAAATGATATTACGTATACCACGGATTTAGATTGAAATTAAGCCCAACTAATTGCTAGGGAAAATCTCTTGCTGCTAGACTACAAATACCGATGTATCTAATGTCGATATTGTGATGTTTTGCTTTAAGTAAAGACAAGATTATAGAAGTTTTACAAGTTTACAGAAAAAAGCTTTCAAATCATCAAAGGAATACACAAAAACATCCATATTGTTAAATGTCGCAACAAAATACTCCACCGTTATCTGATGTATTGTTCGCGAAGTTAGTACCTTAATACATCCTCCCCGTGGAGTGAAAGGGATGTATTTTCCCTCAAAATGAAAGAGAGAGGGTTGCGCAGATAATGGCGAATGTCTTTTTGCGTGCTTAGAAAATGCGAGTCTTAGTAATGGAAGAAAAAGAATGGGGATGACTTCAAACTGACGGAAAGAAATAATAAAATATAACTCTGTATTTTTTTTTTCAAATTTTATTTATATACATACATAAAAAGTATTCGCGTACTAAATAGAATGATCATTGAATAAAAATAATAATTTTACACTTTTATGGTGCTCACTGTCAATACTTGGTGGCATGCCATTTTGCTAAAAAAATAAAAAGGCATTTTTTGGACTTATTCCACAGTCAATTTATTCAGATCAGTACCGGTTTCACTCATCGTTAGCTACAATCTAAAAAAATAGCTGTAGAATAAGTACAAAAAAATATAATACGGTAAGAAAAATAACAATGTATTTTAGTTCTACATAAATTATTTTATATATTTGTTGATAGCTGTTTCGGCTTAAGCCGACATATATAAAATAATTTAAGTTTAACTAAAATAAATTGTTATTTTTCTTACCGTATTATAATGGAGTTCTCCCAAGTAAATGCCTACTCAATCAACAAAAAAAAATGTTATTTTTTTCTAATGGAAAGGCATTGTATGTATCTATACAAAATAAGTGAACAATATTTAGATAAGGACCGGTTTCGCTCATCACGAGCATTTTGTTTAGTAAAATTGTATATTTTAAAATTACAGGAACAAAAATTTGTATTTCATAAATTGTCATTATATCTTCCATTCGATAAAATGTTAACAATTTCGCTCAGAGAAATAATTACTTAAAACTTTTGTTTTATCTACCCCTTTACCTCTTCAGATTTCCTCGTCGGATTTCCTTCTAAGTACTTTCTTAAAATATATGAAGGCTTATTAAACATTTCATATACGTTTGAAATAATTTTGATGAAGTATTGTTTCGCTTTAACAAATGATTATTTTAAGGAAACTTTTAAATAGCTTTTAAAAGCTCAAGAGTTAAATAAATTCTATTGAAGAGCTTACAAGACAATAAGCCAAGTGGAGTTGTTGAATTGTCTTCTTCAAATTAAGTTACTGCGAGATATTATCTTACCACAAACACGCGGATCAATCTTGAAGGATCGTATTCATTACTAAATCTTTTGACTTTTGACATAAAGCTTATGAATATTTTACAACATTCATTTTTTTTCAATTACTAACGTTTTTTACATCTGTTTGATGGGGTTTCAAGATATAAGGCGCGTTGGCGTCAAAGTTCTTCTTCTACAAGTTTAGTTTTTAAATTAAAGTTTCATTCCATTCCCATTGCTGCTGATTGCTACAGTTCAAAAAGTCAGCATACTTTTTATCTATGGAGGGTCATCGGGAATAATGGTTCTCAGTTTTTAACAATTTTCTTATGCCTTCTCGTCATAAATAATAAATAACAAGAAGTATCATTTGTGTGTAATTCAAATTACTGATTTACGTTCGGAGACATGGATGTCTAAAATTTCCCTTTAATAACGTTCCTTTATCTGAAACGATTGGCTAACCGTTCATGTCTTTGTCCTGTTCTTTTACCTCTATTCTCTCAGCAAACAAGTGCTTGAGCAATTGAGTTATTTCTGTTGAGTAAGCTTCATTCGGATTTCTAAACAGAATTTTTCATTTGTTTACATACTCTCATACTAATTTAAGTTTTAGAATTTTGTCTGTTAATATTATATGAAATCATTTTATTGGACCTCCAATTCTTAACCAAATTTAA
The DNA here is from genome assembly GCA_028554975.1 of Himalopsyche kuldschensis. Lineage (NCBI taxonomy): Eukaryota > Metazoa > Arthropoda > Insecta > Trichoptera > Rhyacophilidae > Himalopsyche > Himalopsyche kuldschensis. The sequence goes on along the minus strand of JAHFWI010000010.1, from coordinate 16,453,587 downwards.
CGCTGTATTGTCTGTCTACAGATTGACAGCTCTAGTATGCTTCTTCACACAGCATCAAAAAAAGGCTTAACAACGATCAGTTCTCATAGAAAAACTTATATTTACCTTAGGAGCGGACGCTTATATAAATATAATTCGTTTATTAACTTTTTGAAGACACTTTTACGCCATCCAATTTAGTTCAAAACTCGTATTGTGTGCTTAAGTAATAAAGAGCCTTTCGACAATCCCAACTCCAGTAGAATCCGACTTTCGCCTCTCGTTTCGAAGGGATGAGTAGATAAAGAAAATCTCAATGAATTGCTACGACATAAATATTCACAGACAATTTGAGGCGTTATGCTTAAAACATATTCAGATGAAAACTTTTACCAAAAAATTACCATTTAGGTAGATTCGCCACATTAAGGAAACCTCGCGGAAATGTTCTCATTAGTTATTTCAATGCCAAATTTAAACATAGTTATGTTTTTCAGTTTTTCGCACCTGATGTTAAAAAAGGCCGTTTTGATATAAAACGAATATACATAATTCTAATGTGTAAAATTACATAATGCATTGTTATATTTCTGCATGTATTCTGAAGAAGATCAGATCCGGTTTTGATTAACATTATCAGAATACACGTAGAATTGAGAACTATTTACGTGTTTTATTTATTAATCGCACGGTTGACCTATACTGTCTATCTGAAAGGACTCGATTCAAGTACTGGTTAAATATAGTTTCACATTTACCATCTTAAGCATGTGTTTTTGTGATATTTTACTTCTCGACTGATAAGATGATTCTAGACTAGTGGTTTCATGTGCGGCCACTAGAAGCTTTTACTGCAGACACCGACAGCTGCAGAGAAAATATTCATATTTGAAAAAAATGTGTTTTGACTCTGAAAATTAAATATTTCGTATTCACTCTATTGTGCATCAAAAAATGCCAATCAAACTGTTATGATTTCAAATCATTCCATGCATGAAAGATGTGAAATTGACAGTGAGAAAAATATACAATGCAATTAATACCAGTAGTAAATTGTCAAACAAAAATTTTGTGCGGCCACCAGACATTTCCTTAGGACCGCTTATTTTTAAAGTGCGGCCACAGCACAATTTTACGTGAGAACCAAAGTGCAATGACCATTTAATGTCACTTTATTTTAACACACTTGTGTATCATAAGAGGAAAATATGTTTGGTTCTTCGCTATCAAAAAGGCCAGTTTTAAATCACGGGGTGCTAACAGTTGTGACAGAGAGGAGCTTTCTTGATCCAAATTGGCCTCGACCGGAGACAAAAATAACCAAAGGAACGAAAATTTGTAGGGTTATCTTTATGACTTTATTTATGTGAGAGGAGGAAGCGGTGAAAAGTTTTACAAGTCGATCAAAACTTTCCATAACGACGGCATAACTCATAAAAAGCTTACTTAACTTATCTCAACGGCGACTTCGTATGTTTATAAATAGTTTGAAAGGCCAACTCAATGTTTTTTGTGTCGCATAACTTGGTCGCAAACAAATAATAAACTATCATATTTTCTCCTAACCTTTATGACTTTCTTATAATTAAGTAAAAAGATTTATGAAAAAAGGCGAAAGTGCCAAGAAAGTTTTGGATTAGCTGGTCAGTTATAAGCTCTGACATCCGAGTTAATAATGTTACATTAAAACAAGTGAAACTAAAATTAATCACTTTGCGTCTGCATATAGATAGAACGCTTTTAACATCACTAAGTTTATCGTTTGAATTATTTTCTTTTCCATGTTTTTTGTCGCTACCATCGCGGTTTTCGCTGTTGGGCAGCTTCAGGCATTTTTAAGTGCTCGAATAAACATTAACCGAAACGCGAAACCTATGTCGATAGTGACAAAACTCATGGAAAAAGTAAAAAATTTAAATGATTCAAATTTGATATATAAAATCACGAGGTGTATTGAGAGTATTGGGACTCAATAATATTTTTTTCGCGATGAATTCTCGAACCTCATATGAAATCTTAAATCAAAAAAATCGGCTGTTTTTTGTCGCTTTATCTTACAATCTTCAATGCAAAAAAGTATAAAAATTAGAAAAGAAAATCAGACCAAAAAATAATACATTGTTTTTATTTATTCCTCAGTAAATTTATTAAGATAAGAATCAGTTTTGCTCATTGCGAGAATTTTAAACTGATTGCTTATAATACTAAGTACAAAAATTGTCTTTACACCACGTATTGACAAATACAACTAAAAAGATACCAGTCCGAAGTCAATAGTTATCTTCGTAAACTGTATTTTTTTATTTATATATTCATTACAAAAATCACAAATTGTAAGTTTATTGCTTTTGCAATGTGAAAAAAGATTAAAACATTGTAAGAAGTAATAATAAGGTTTACAGAAAAAAGAGAGAAAAAAACAATATTGTTAATTGACCAGGAAGTCACCATAGTGAGATCCGACAAAATCAAATTTAATAAATAAAAAATAGAGCTCGTCTGAACTCACTCACGTACATGTGAAATATATATGCAAAGAACTAGACTGCCATTATCCCATTGTGATTGTTCTTCTGTTGATGTGACGTTGTCATGAGTTATGTACCAAATAATGTTGCAGTTACTTAATTTAAATGTCCGTCTGAGATCTAAGTCGCAATTACGATTTGATAATAAATCTATTCCCTTATTTAACCCTTTATTTAACAGAATAATCCCCTTATTACAAAGCAAAATTATTAACTATCGTATAAATAATAGAAAATATACGTATATATTCGACACGTTTAATGTTATTTAAAACGACTGGGTGTATGAAATAGGATATGAAAATTAGTAGTGCAAAAGGGTGATGCTGAATTTAATGGTTTTGAAAGCAGCCCTGATTAAAACGGAAGGTTGATCTCCAAATATCATCATCCTTAGTCTCCATTACGGATATCTCAATGGAAAGGCAAGACAATGGGACAGCGATTGAAAACTGTACGACCTTATGACTGACGATGTATAATACTTATAACATTTTCCATGTATCGTGTTTACTGATTGAGAAAACCTCGCGTTATGCGCTGTTGGAGCAATATTTGAATGCAATAATGTGAAATTATAAAGACTGAATAAATTTTTCAACACCTCCCACTACTTATTAGTATCCTTTACATATCCTGATTTTTAGTATTGTCTTGTGAAATGAACTTTTTCTTCGTACTGAATTTTGAAATTATTTTGTGCTTATTCCACGTTAGATTTTTTGGATCGGGATCGATTTCACTCATCGCAAGCAGTATGAATTGATAATGATAAAGATGTGCCAATATATTTAAATATAATGCCATTCCAACAAGTATTAGCAGTGGACACCTTTAAAGTGATTTTTAAACACTTTAAATACTCAACAGTTATTATATTTACACAATTAAGTTTGTCGGACAAAACTTTAACTTTGTTAACTATCAACCCTTAAAAGGATCATTAAGTTTTAGAATATTTTTAATCAATTTTATTGTGATGACAGACAATTTTTCGTTTAAAGATATTGAATTTCAATAAAGTGTATTTTTGTAAAATCAGGACCGTTTCCGTTCATTGCGAGCAATTTCAAACGATAAATATTTAATCGTCCATCACAAAAACATTTCAATTGATTATGTACATTAGGAAGTCTTGTTAGAATTTTTTTTTATTATAATGTTTATTTTCAGCTCATTTGTAAGTAAGGTTTACTTAAGATTTTTTTTATTAGCGACGTACAAGAAACAATATGCTTGTTTTTATATTTATCAATAAATTAAGACACAGTGAATCAGTTGAAAAAAAATAGAATTAACTGCCAAGAAGCATACTGTGAGTTATTTTGAATAACCAAGTAACACAAATTGTGACGGACTCATGATAGGAATATTTAGTCGTAATCCTATAATGAGAAAACTTTTCATTTTTAATGTTGTATGGACTATTGTAGAAGATATATAGTCGTAGTTTTTATTTTCCGTGTGGCCTCACAAATTCAAATACATCTCGTGAATTTAAAACATATTTTTAAAAGGTTACGCATCACTGGAAAAGACTCCGTCTCATGAATAGGTATACTTACCTTTCCGAGACGTCTGATTCAGCTGGGAACATTTTTAATTAACGTGGGACGAAAATGGAAAGTTTTCATTTGGGTTTGGGCTTTGTTATACTCCGTCCAAACGTAATGAAACATTTCATCAAAGAAAATCGATAATTTAGAATATCTCTCTTGGCATTATCCACGTTTTTATTTTGCATATATAAATTCTGTTATTTAATTAATTCTTAATATAACTATTGCAATTCTTTTATCTTTTATGTTAAAAATTACAAATTGAAATTCACAAACATGTTATTCTAATCGCTAGAAGAGGGTTTTTTATTGCATAATATGAGGAACGTTTCAATTGACCTTAAAATTATACGTGATACCCTCCCTAACTTCTACAGTGAAGATAGTTAATCTAAGGGAATAAATAAAACATGTTAATATCTCCGGAAAAAAACATTTAGAAATAAAAAAATTTGGCCAGGGGCTATTTATCATTGTAGGGGCAACACTCAATTGTGCATCAATCAATGTTTGCTTTGTTTGTTCGTATTTGATACGTTGCCATACCGTTCATTCGATTGTGATAAAACTTTGTCAACTTATTGCTCGCACTTGCGCAAAGGTTACAGGCATAGTAAAATCAACTTATAGTAGGTCTTTTATTTAAAAATAAATGTTTTTTTATATTTTATGCTCTGACATACCGTTCATTTTGACAACTTATTGTTGCACTTGCGCAAAGTTTATAGGCATAGTACAATTAACTTTCTGTAGGTGGCGCGTGTAGACAAACACTAAACGTCAAACGGCAAATGGCATCGATTCCGATCAATGTTGATGAAAATAAATAGAAATTATTTATCTTAAATATTGTGCATCCGAAAGCACTTCAATATACACAAACACTTTCAATCTTTGAGTGGCATTGCAACAAATAAAAATCGTTCAAGAAGTTTTCTGTTCATCGCATTTATAATCTTGTTAATAATAGCATGACCAACAGATTTATCAAAAAAAGTAGCATTTTCCTATTAATTTTATCAATGCGTTCATCCAACATGATGCTTTCAAAGAATTAGTTGTTGACCTGTCCCATAAATCACTTTTAAGGTAACTTTCACAAGCTTTTATTGGTATTCATCTACTGGTTTTGTAATAAGTTTGACATATGATTAAACCATCGTACCACTTTTAATGTAATTCTTGATTGAATACTATTATATTTTAATAAATAGAATTCGAACGGTGGTTTTTACGCGTCATATGCATGATTCCTATGAAATAAATAAAAATTATACATGTACTTTATAAAACTAATTATAAAGATATGTATAAAATAAAATACAGTTAACGGTTGCAAGTTTCAAATTTGAATTGAAAAAATATCTAATTGGTTTCAATCTAGCTAGGATTTGAGCCCAAATACAACTGACTATGGATATTGTCTTCTCTTCGGACCACATGGGCCTAAAAATATTGTAATAATACCATTGAAATATTTTTTATTTCGAGGAATATTTTTTGTATCGCAATACATTTTTTGAGAGTGTATTTAAAATCAGGTAATTCGGAAAATAAGACTTGTTTTTCCATCGTAGCCGCCTGTTGTCGGAATTCAAAATCAGGCTGACACAAGAAATGACAGTCAAATTGCTTGTTGTTTCAAACAGCAAAAAATATATCTCGTTTATCATTTGCTAACAGTAATCGATTGCTGAAACAATATTTTTATCGATAATTTTATATCGGCAATGTATTGATTAAGGTCACAGATTTATTGTGGTTTATAATTTTCATATGGTGCTAGACACTTGAGAAGAATGGCTCATATATGTAGAGTTAGATGGTATGTTAGATTTTTTATAGTCCTTTGATAGGACATCAAATTATTATTTTTCCTTTCAGACTGGATTTAATAATATTGATTATAAATGAGATATTTTAATGATTGATTGAAATTACTATTTCAAATAATTTTGTTTTTATTTAAAGCGTAGAATTTGTAAAATAATATAATGTTGCTTTCATTATTTATGAATACAAATACGGAAATACGTTTCGCTTGGCCAATTTAATGTAATCGATATTTTCACGTGATTGAAAATAAATAATTAACAATTTTAATGAAAATTAATTAATCGAAGGCGATGTGCTCTTGGTATTTATTTGTCCTCGAAAATTAATATTGAGAAATCGTCAAACTTTTCTTAAATAAGTTTAACTTTTTACACGATTTTGCGGCAGTGGAAAAATATTTCAGTGAACTATAAAAAAAATGTATTCAATTTAGAATTCATGAAAACCCGTTGGCATAATTACAGTAAACACCTTAAAATCCATTATTTGAAATAAAGATTTTGATTTTGCCTTACCATTTTTAACTTTTTCTTTAACCGTTAAAATGTTGTTACTGTCCATACTTGGTGGTATGGCATTATAATAAAAAATAATGATACATATTTTGTGCATTTATTCCACATTCAAATTATTAGGATCGAGGCCGGTTTTGCTCATCGCAAGATTTTTTACCTGAGCTCAAATGCTCACGATTAACGAAAGCAGTCCTGATCATAATAAATCTTATGAGGAATAATTACAAAGAATGTCGATTTATTTTTAATTTCTCATTTCACTTTATTTTAACTTTCTTAACTTTAATAGGAATGGGTTATGTGAGGTGAAAATATTAACATGTATTTAGATTTGTTAATCATATACCAGCAAACATGCCGCTGTTTTTTAAGCTTGATAAACACTTGATAATTCAATCGAGCATTTTTTTTATTAAATTTATTCATTAGTAGATTTTTTCAAGAGGCTTTTATTCAAAAACAGTAATCGCTAATGAGTTTTCTGGTTTTCTGAGTTCTACAATCCCGAATTGTTTTCCTTTGTGAATATTCAAACAGATGAGAGCTGAATTCCTAATGAAACCCGTAGCTCTTCATAATACGTCGTAAGATGGTTGCAAAATGTTAATTTTTTTTTTATCCCAAGGATTCAATTTTAATTCTGTAATCCTGCCAGGAAGGAGTTGTCAGTATCAGAGTATAAGGAAGGAAACAAGGATCAAGGTAAATTAATCATGACGCCCGAGCAATTAGTCCTCGGGTAGATACACTTAGAAATAAGAAGGGTGAACTGTGATCAGATGGAAGTGCAGGGTGCACGTAATTCTTTTGTCACCCCTAGATGGGTATTTTTGGTATCACAAAAATCTTTCGTAGAAATAAAGGCTACTTATATTCAACATACACATAACAAAATGACTTTTATTTTATTATAATCAACAAAATTTATAAATTCACTTAAGAATAAGTTCTTGGCATAGTTACTCAAAATTTATTTAATATGTAAAAATATTATTGAAATTACTAAAATTACTGATTCTACTAACAAACGTTACTAGTTTTACGAAAACTAGAGATAAAGGAGTTTAAAATGAAAAAAATATTTCAATAATTTTGCAATAAGATTGATGAATTTTGTAAAAAGTCAGTTCGAGTTCATTGGTGCACTTACAATTAATGAAGATGTCGAAAGGCGAAGCCCGGGTCGTAATACATTTGATATTTGAAATTCCATCCAAAACTTTCAGTCGATATCCTAAATTATATCAATAGCTGGTAGTAAAAATATTTGTCCGGTACGTGGCGCGTTGTCAACGTTGTTGGGTTGCGTGCCGGACCGCCCGGGTTCGATTTCCGGTACGAGCGGATTTTTTTAGTCGATAAATCTGTTCAAAGGCATGGGTGTTGTTGAAAATCCCTTCCTACCTTTCCGATCCCAAAAGAACGACGCATAGTGACTAGCTAATCACTAGTCCTGTCATAGTCCTCTTATCCTTTCCATCCCTACTCTTTTCGAAAAAGAGGTTGGGCAACTGAGTAACAGGCAGTTCCGTAGAAAAACATGTGTTGAGATAAACTCCGTGAGGAGTCGATATGCTCCAAGTTGGGAGCGGACATGGTTAAAAAAAAAATTAGTATTTTTTTATGTGACTGCTGTGAACGGTAATAATATCAAAGGTTAAATATGTATACAAACATTCAAACCTTAGAAAGTTTTATGAGTGATAGATGTTGGTCAAATTTGGCAATATTGATTTCTACTTAGCTAAGAAGAACGGATAATGAGTTTGCAAACACCCGCTACCTTGGCACTTGGTCCAAGCTGACAAAGGGATGAAACCAATTATTATTATTTGGGGAACAATTTCTTGAACATCTCAGATTAAAAAAGTTTTTCCCAAAATTCACTTTTCAATTTCCATAAAAAAGGGGATTTTTTCTCATTTTCCGAGGCGGTTTGTTTACAGATATCTTTTTTAAGAATAAATTTGACACAATTTTTGTGAAATTGGTATAGGGTTATTTGAAGACATTTGATATCAACCTTTCGTTTTATTTCATCCGCATTAAAGCCGCAAATAAGACATCTTCGTTCAAACAATTATATTATTTCAAAGAATTTATATTTAATGTTATTAAATACTTGAAAGTGCTCTTGGGTTTCAAGCCGTAGACGATGGAAAGTAATTCATCCTTAAATGTCAAGCTTCTTATACATTACAATAATTGCATATTACATCTTCATACATTTCAAAGGCAAGTTATTATGTGGTTTATTAAACAGATATAATAAATTAAAACTGTTCGTAATTTTAGCCTTCTTTTAATTATTATCAAGGCTGTGGAGTCGGAGTCGTGTTTTTGGTCAATGCTGGAGCCGGCGATGGAGCAAGAGTCGGAGTTATGTTTTTTTAACGACTTTACACCCCTGATTTAAATATATTTTTCTTATATATACAATTTATTGACAAAAGCATCAAACCTGTCAATAAATATATTTTTTTTAGCAACCCACGATTTAATTTTGTGATCAGGACCGGTTTAACTGATTAATATGAAGTAAAAATGATCTCTTGCGGAGAAAAATCGTATGAAACAACTTATAAGATAGGGAGAATAATAAAAAACCGTTTATTTTTAATATTATACTTTTCTATAAAAAATCGACAATATATACAATCTCAGTAATTTTAATAATGAAGGTTTAGTGTTCTTTCTACATGGAATGTATCCAAACAAAACAACTAGTATACTTTTTATTCAGATAAAGCTCGGTTACATATTAAATTAAATAACGAAGTCAATAAAACATTTAATTGCCAGACGTTCAGTCGACATATTAATATATTTTCGTTTGTTAAAAACTGTCTATTTGACACAATTACATATCTAAACGTTAAAGCTATTATTTGTATGCAGCTGACATCTGATATCTTTAAAAATACAAATTATTCTACTGTGTACTTGACGAGATAAAAAAGCTCTTGTTCGAACGAAAGATTAAAGCGTAACAATGATTTGGCACAGATTAAAACTGTGCAACTATAGAAACACGTGTGTTCGAAAATTTTACACTCTGTTGTGCAAAAAACAATAATGGCACAGTTCCAAAGCTGTAAAGAAAACGAAAGCAATATCGTGAGGTTATGTTTAACAATAAAATATGTGACAAATCGTTTTAATTGACATTTTTGCCCAAAATGATCTTTTGGTCGGAAAAGCTTGTATTTTCCGCATTCTATCATAAATATGAATTTCACAATTATCTATATTGATTAACAGAGTTAGCAGAATTACGGAGTTGCACTGCATCTGCACACTTTTTTTACTAAATTTATTTGACAAAGTTCTAAGATTGTCATCATTAGATCTTTAAGATCATTATTTCTCAGCAAGTTGTGAAAAAATATGCTTAAAAAAATAATTTGAAACAATTTTACTTGCTTTGTTACAAGTGAATTTTAATCAATCGAAACTTCAAACTCTCATATCTAAAAACAGTGTCAAGAACAGTTAGAACCTTTACATATATAAAACATTGTCGATATTAAAGCATACAATTTTTTATAGTTTATTATTGTGTGCTTAAATTGGACTAATGGTGAGTTTTAGAATTTTTATTATATGTTCTCTCCCAGTCTGTATCATACTAAATATGTATGTCGACTTTTAACGGAGCTTTTCTCGACACTATTTTTATCTACTTAAATAAGATGTCATAGTCAGAACAACGGCATTATCATATGAGCTTAAAAAGGATACATATAAACTGACTTTTGAGAATCATATTTTACAAAAAAAAACGATTTGTCAGTGTTCAGTGAATGCCCATAGTTACTTAAAATACTTAGTTGCGGATGCCTGATTTGTTTAATTTTATCAAACATGTTCAAACTCAAAATCTTTGGTATGATGGGCTAGTTTATACCAGGTGAAATGGACTTATTTGAAAATATGTTCATTTAATTAATTTCAATTTGTTAAGCTGCATTATGTGAAAAAATCAATTTCAATATCAATTAGCACTTTGGTATTGTTTAAGAATAAAATGCTTTGTAGGCCGATGACTTTTTGTTGAAGAACCGCACATGGCCCGCAAGCCGTTTGTTTTGCATGCCTCTGTTACATAATAATAAGTGTGAGGTAATCACAAACAAATTGGTCAATTTAAATTAGTGGTCAGCCGTTTAAGCCAATCACTGAATATAGATGAAAATCATTACGTTTTATTAAGGTGGCATTTAAATTAATCACATGTAACAATCCATGATATCTAAGAATAATTCCAGTGATGACCATCTGCTTTCGAAAAAATAATTGCCTCGAGAGCCGTCATAAAAAAGGGATCACGCAGTCAATATTTAAGGTCAATCAATATGATTTTCAATCATTTTGACCCGTAGCGGGCGTAGCAATTGAAATAATAGAGACCCTGTAAATGCCAACAAATTAAATTAAATAAATAGCTCACAGTTCAATAATATTTTAACCTTTTCCATACCATTCCATATAATCCAGACCGTTACTATAATGTAAGTTTGCGCGATCAAAAGGAATTTTTCTTTTTACCCTTTTAGAAATCAAAAGAAGATTTCTTAGTAGCCGTGAAAATATCCATGAACTGAAATAAATTCATAAGTCCATGATGAAATTATTAGGTTTGTGTTTATTTTGTAAGTGAACAGCCTGAGTGGCAGCGTTTTTTACAGCCTAGCGGACAAACGCGTGAGCCTGAGCCACTGAGGCCACCTGCATCATCTGACACTCGACATTACTTGCGTTTTCTATGAAACTTCTGATAATGCTCTGGCTTATATTTTTTATTAAAAGATTGCTTCCAATTAAAGTTATCTCTCATATAGTGCTGATATAAGGACCGCGCTATTGAAACCCGACCTTTTGCGACAGCGGAATCAATGTAAAGTATGTACATACATACATATGTGTTTAAAATTTTCTCATTTTTGTAAATATTTACATAAATATTTTAATTGACTTAATTTTTTGTCGAAGAAACTACTGACAAGTATTCTTCTAATTTAGATATGGAAGTATAATATTAAATTATTGTAATATTAAAAACGAGCTGACCCGGCGAACTTCGTACCGCCTCAAAATCATTAGATGTTGTGTTAACTTATAAGCTGAATAAAATTCAATTTTATATTAAGTTAAATGTATACTCAAAATGATTAAGTTCAATAAATGTGCAAAAATCAAAATGAGTTGTGTTAATACTTATTCAGCTATTAGGGGACGGAGACAAAGCCAGAAAATTAAATATCATAAAAATCGGTCCAGCCGTTCTTGACTTTTAAGTGGTGTAACTAACAGGACTTTGTTTTATATATACACATTGATATGAAGGGTCTGCGCAAACTCTTATTTGATTATTAATTAATATTGAATATTAAATAATAATGTATTATTCGATGTGACTAATTTCGTTAATTATTAACGAATGATTCATCAAATAAAAGTCTACCATAACATATTCCACGGCTTGGAGAATCAAATCTGTTATCAATTAATTAATTTTGAATCCATCATATATTCAATAAATTTACTTCCACACACTTCACAGTGGATGAACTACGGTGATTTATATCCATACAATATATTGTTCGGCGCCGATAATTTTTAACGAAAATCAGTTATAACGATTTTCGGTTTACGATCATTCACTAATTGAAAGCACATATTGCCGATTCGGGCCTAATTCATCTCACATAGAAAACGAATCAATCTTGTCAACGGCCTAACGACAGTCGACATTCGGCCATTTTGATTGATGCCGCCATTTTGAATGTCAAACCGTGAACCAATACTAATCATCGCAGTAATAAATTAAACGATATTGCAACTGGTGGATATTGAGGAATGCATTTATGGAATATTTATTATACCTCGTGCTGCCATTTAAAACAAACAATTGAAAGCTAGGATCAATTCAAAATTTCTTCGAATTTTAATGACGTTCTATACATCGTTCGTCAATAAAGAACCCATAAATAATGAGGGATTCTATTGAATGCCAACAGTATTATCGTCATTGCTTTCACTGCCAAGTTAGGATTTTGAAATATCTAGCGAGTGCTGATATATTCTGAATAATACTGGTGAGATAATAATAAATAACATTTAACTATAATTGATAATAAAGAGAATCGCTGTTAAATAAATTGCACCGGCCAAAAATGGCAACAGAATGATTGTAACAAGTTAAATCAATTTAAAATAAAGTATACAACACCTTGATTGTCATCTGTGGTCTTTAGACTCTAGAACTTTACCCAAACGTAGGTTTGGGCTTAATTCCCGGGAAGATCACTAACATTGTTTTTTTCATCTTTGACGTAAGTGATGTTTATTAGAGTAGCAAGTAAAAATTGTATCCCGAAAGATTTATCGAATCAAATTTTTTAGCGCCTTGCCAAATAAAAGATGTAAAGCCAAGTAATATTTATATATAATCAAAATATACAAATGTAAGCAAGGATATAGTAGGAAAAGTTATTTTTCAAATAAAAATACCTTTTTAAGATTTAAAGCTGCATACAGTCGCCGACGATTAAAATTCCAATTTTACAATCGCTTTACGTATACATATATAATATTTTTCTTCAAAAGTATTTTTGACGTGTTTTTATCTTTAATTTTTCAATCCAATCCACAAAAATGAGGACAAAAGAGAGCTATGAGACATGTTTTTAAAATTTTAAATGAGATAATAAAATGTACATATTTTATTGAGAATTTTGAAGATTATATGTGTCACATAAAATAATACATGAATATGTTATTTTTTTTTAAAAACTATGTCCGTTCCCAACTTGGAGCATATGGACTCCTCACGGAGTTTATCTCAACATATTTTGTTCAACGAGAACTGCTTGTTACTCAGTTGCTCATTCTCTCTTTTTCGAAGACAGTAGGGATGGATAGGATACGAGGACTAGGACAGGACTAGTGATTAGCTAATCGCTGTCAATATGCGTCGCTCTTTGGGATCGGATAAGTCGGAAGGGATTTTCAACAGTATAAACACCCATGCCTTTGAACAGATTTATCGACTGAAAAAATCCGCTCGTACCGGGATCGAACCCGGGCGGTCCGGCACGCAAATCAAAGCCGTTGCCACTGCGCCACGGACCGGAATATGATATAGAAAACCCAAAATATAATTGGCCTGTCATGTTAAATTAATATAAAAATTGTTCAGTTTTTATTGTAATAGTTTAGTTTCTGCTTACCCGTCACGATGAATGTTTTGTATTGCAACAAATAATGAATAAATTCTAGCAATTAGGCAATTTATGAGCGAAACATAAAAAATCATGCATTTCGAATGAGGCGTTCATTAATACATACTGCGGCTCTGCTAATAATTATTTTACACCACAAAACCAAACAATACTTGATTGGTTTTAATAATTTATACCACAGAGAGGTTTTCCATTAATTTTTAACTTTTTTTGATGTGAAAATGGATATTTTATTAGTGTGAATATCCATCGTAAATACATAGTTAGCGTTTATGATTTGATGGAACACTATGCTAAATTGTTTTTGGAAAGAATTATCTAAAACTGAAAAAATTTAGGCTTATGTTTAGCAGTGATGCACAACCTTTTGGGGAGAGGGGCCAGATTTTCAATTCTCATATCGTTCTAGGGCCGCATGGGTATAAAGTGATTCAATTATTGATATTTTTTAATAACACATTTCTAGTACTTATTCCACTTCAAATTTATTAAATCACGACCGGTTTTGCTCATGGCGAGCATTATCAACTGATGAGCGAAACTTATTCTAGTTATTATTTTTATTATAATGCCATTCCACCAAGTGTTGACAGTGAACACCCTTAAAGTGATTATTTGGTATTGTTCATCCATCGTCCGTGAAAAGCTCTGACGATAAAAGGTGATTGATATTTGTCATATTGGGCCGCATGATATGCCATTTCAAGCCGCAGTTATATTTGTAAGACTGACACAATTATAAACATGGAAAGTAATAGTTGAAGTATATTTTTTTGGATCTTAATACTTTGAGTAGTATGTCCGTACATGTACGCCCAAGTATGTTGTCATCTATGGTCATTCTCTTATTTGAATTGAAATGTTACTATTTTTTTATATTGAAACTAGACATATTAATCGGTGATTTCTGGTAGCCAAATTATTTTTATTATATGTAACAAATAAAAAAAAGAGTTCTGCAAAAAGATTTATATTTTTAAACAAATCTGTGGCTATATATTATGAGCTTCAAAACATTTTGGTTCGATACGTTTCCTTGAATCAACATCAATAAAAAAATTCATGTCCACAGACAAATGCAATAAATAAAAGTGGTTTACCCAACGTAAAAGTACTGGCAATCACTACATTACAATATTTAAATATCAGATTTATTTGCAAAATGTATTCCATCTTTATTGTTCATAATCAAGACAATTATATAAGAGTGTTAATTTCTTAGACTTGTACTTACATGATAATAAATAATACTAAAAGTATGCACTTATTGAAACAATGTATAAAATGAATATATTTTTAAATAATTGCACGCTAATGCATCTTCATTAAATTCACATGTATCAAATTATTATTTTCTCAAATCAGTGATAGTCAACCATTTTATAACTATGCCATTATATTTATCATATATATACTTGAGAGTGGATCGATTGTTTGGGCACCGAGGAGTGCGAAATGTGTTCTTATGGTGGAGAGGGTTCAGAAGAAATTTTTGAGAATTCTCTATTTGAGGACATATGGGTACTACCCATGGCTTTATCCAACAGACTTTCTCTTAGGGATGCTCACTTTCAATAGTTTGAATGCTCGAAGAGAAATGTATTTGGCATTATATTTCTTTCGGCTTATCCGAGGCCAAAATGAGAATTCCACCATTCTTGAAAATGTTAAATTGAATGTTCCTGATAATTTTTTGAGGAATCGTGAGCATGAGTTGTTTGTTCTTCCAAGGGGTAGAACCAGTCTGCCAATGGGAATGCCTCTGGGAAGAGCTTTAACAATTTTAAACGGCATTGCTTCGGATGTCGACATATTTCATATTGACGTGAGTGAGTTCAGGCGAATACTATATTTTATGAATAAAAGTTGATTTTGTCAGAACTCACTCGGTTGACATCTTTGAAAATGTCTAATGTGATTTTATAAATTTTTTTCTCTCTGTTTTTATGATTACAATGTTTTCATCTTGTTTTTAATTAATTAATGATTAAAATTATGTATTTACATGTATGTATATATATAAATACATACACGTATTTATATTTGTCAAATACATGGCGCATTGGCATTAGCTGTAATGCCATGATTTGCTTTTTTCTTAAATAAATAAATAAATAAATAAATCATTCGATAAATTTCGATCTTCGTGAAAGTACGTACATGTCGAGTATAAAATATGGGAAGCATTAATTTAAAAATGCTTCTATACGAAACGAATCACGTATCTATATTAGTAGCACAAAAGATAGAAAAAAGCGCTTTCAAAATTATTTGTAAATATTACATATTGAAGTCATTAAAAAATAGAACATTTGTTTTCTACTCATTAATTTTGATTATTGCCATCAAATCAGTCCTAATTTAAAAAATGTAGAACTAGTTCCACAAACGTATGTGTGTATTTTTTAATTAATGCTTTTCCACTATATTTTTACATGTATATTAATATTTATGAAATTAAAACAATGCTGAGACTTACATTTAATGTGTTTACTGTAAATTATTGGTGGGCGAAAGTATATGTATCAGATGAAAATCTTCCACGATAAGCGAAACCGGTCCCGATCTTAATATATCGAATGGGGGATACTACAAATAAAACCTGTTTTAATATTTTCGATGGTTTCGGCGGTAACTTTGTGAAAGTTCATTGTAATATAAAAAAAAAAAAAAAAAGATATATTATTAAATAATATTCTTAACAGGACGGGATGCTCGCCTCTGCTAACATTATTCCCAATTCAAAAGAGCAATCACCCAACCTAACTGATTGATTGCAGCTCATTAGTTTATAGTTTATTAGTTTGTAATGTTTAACGTCATTAGAAATATATTTGTTTGCTTTGTTCCAATTCTATAACCCTCTCTTGCGTCCCTTAAAAAGGAAAAATCCCAATCTAATTGATTGAGTGATTGCACTTTATTAGTATCATTATGTTATTGCATTGTTTTGATTCTATCACCCCCTTCCTTGTTTCCTTTAGAAGGAAAAAAACCCGTAATCCATTTTGTAATTTCATAATTTAAAATGTTAAAATGTTAGAATTTATCTTGCTTCATTACTTAAGCAAACTTTGCGATAGTAAGTCTGAAGATGCCTCTGAAAGAGGCGAAACACGTGTCACAGTTAGTTACACAATACGTGGAATAATCAAATTTTATATTAAAACCTGTTTTGATTGATCAAATGTATGATATTATAAATTTAAGGTTAGGCTTTTTTAATTTTCTTTAATAATTATTGGACCCGTTAATTGTTGCCCATCACTGTCTTGAGGCGCATCCTTTTAAATTGTAATATATGAATGTTACCGCATGTGTCTTTCCTACCGTAATCGTTAAAATTGATTTATGCCACACTCCCAATACAAATCGTTTTATTACGAAACACCTTTAGCCTTTTAATATCTTTTTAATGCGTGACGCATTTGTATTTTTAAGAATCTTTGACGTTTTGATTCAGTATACAGAGAGTATAAAAAAATATTGAAGAAACAATTTTTTATATTACAGCTCTCAGCCGTAAATTCAAGTTGGTGCCTTTCAAAAGAACAATTTTAATATGTGACAAATTTCAATAAAAAATTTTAAGTGCGTTCTGGAAAATTTTATACATTGTATCTATTAATTCAGTTTTTATTTTCTTAGTAAAAATACATATAACTTATAAAAACCGGTCTTTCCCAAAGTTAAACAGTAAAAGCTCTCGAGCTTTTTTTGAGGTTTTTTCGTGAATGACGTAATGTAAACGCATAGGCAGGGATGCTCAACTGAAATTGATTCGTGGAACAAATAAATAATGTATTTCTTTGATGGGCCACCCATTAATATTTTAAACGTTAATAATAATTTATTTTTTAAATTATTAATAAACAATTTATTTTCATAGTGTAATATTCTTTTCATGTCAACTGTTAATTTGGTAGTCACGCATCGCAGTATATTAGTTTTATTTTCATCAGTCAACCTGTTTCGACATTCCGATTTTACGATTATTAACTTTGAGAAAATTGACTCGCAGTGATATGTGATGCGAAATGCAGCTATAGCACATTGTTAAATACCATAATTCCGGATATATTTTTGATTTTTTCTGACGGTGGAATGGGTCTCATTGAAAAATTCAATTGGGACACATGTGGCCCGCGAACCAAGGCTTGAGAAAGCCTGCGCAGACGTTTGTTACAATCGATCCATTTATAAATTTCTAAAGTTTGAATTTTGTATTTTTCCATAAGTTTTGTCGCTAACGACCCGGGTTTCGCCTTTCGGCATCTTCAGGCATTTAAAGTGCATGGTTGTACTTTAACTGACTGTACTTACGTTCGCAATGAAATAATAAACAAAATTAAATGAGTCGATGATAATCGAAAAATGGTGAGCTTAAATATTTTGTTTAAAAGTAGATAAATTATGAATATATGGTCACGGGACAGAATTTTTGTAAAGATTTATGAAAAATAAGCACATTACATGAAATGAATGTAAGCCTTACGACTATTTGAAAATGTTTTGTCTTTAATTTTTAAATTTATTATAATAGAAGATCCTAAAGAATACTTCGCAATAAGTATGAAATCGAGTTGTCTTAATTTACAGGAGCAAAAATGCAACCACAAACTATACAAATAATAATATTATACAGATAGAGACAGTCACATAAGTTAATTATGTGTTTAAAATAAAAAGAATAATTTTATTATAGGCTAATATTAAAAAACAAATTCTTCTTTCAGAACTCAAACAATAATCAGAAATATTCTTCAGATTTAATCATTTTGATACCACATTTTATAATAATCCACAAGAACTCAAAGAGTAAAGTCAAAACATAAAATTATAAGCCAGTATGTATAAATTTTTTGAGCTAAGCTCGAGAGGATTGGGATTCTGTCCCGTGACCATATACCCATAGTTTACCTAAAAGTATACCTATATAATGTCAATGAATTATTAAACACTATTGATTTAGCTCGTTATGCGACGTGTTCTTATGCTTATTAATTCATTTCTAAGAAGTTACTTTGTAATTCCTTTAAATAATTAATGTCATACAAGAGATTTCAAATTCAGTAAGAAAGTTTTAAAACGTTAGTTGGGTGTGCGATGCCATAAGTTTTCAATTCGGAATTTGTTTGAAGTAAGTACTTTACTACTGCGATAAGCTTTTTCGGGGGCTTTTGAAGTTTGCCGTTCCACGAAGGAAAAGCTCCGCCGTAATCTGGCGGTTTTTGGTTTATTTATTTAACTGTACGGAAACTAGAGAATCATTTATACAATTTTCGATGTAATTAATGTATAATTATATCAAATTAGATGCCGGTTACTTTAAAACATTCTCGGAACAGAAGATTCTAAGCCACATATTTTTTTCAAGAACTTTTATATAAAAATTAAATACTTATCAGTATTTTTTTATATATTTTTAACCACGCTACCAGCTTGGACCATATGGACTCTTCACGGAGTTTATCTCAGCATATGTTCTTCTAATAAAAATAATAAAACATTTTTAGTACTTATCCCACATAAAATTTACTGGATCAGGACCGGTTTCGCTCATGGCAAGCATTGTCAACTGATCAGTTCTGCAATGCCATTCCACTGAGTATTGACAGTGTACACCTTAAAAGTGATATGTTTTTCTATAAGAACTGCTTGTTACTCAGTTGCTCAACCTCTCTTCTGCGAAGAGAGTAGGAATGGAAAGGATACGAGGACTAGGACAGGACTAGTGGTTAGCTAATAGCTGTCACTATGCGTCGCTATTTGGGATTGGAAAGGTAGGAAGGGATTGTTTTACAACACAAACACCCATTGCCTCTGAGCAGAATCGATTTATCGTCTGAAAAAATCTGCTCTTACCGGGAATCGAACTCGGGCGGTCTGACATGTTAACCAACGACGTTGACCACCGCACCACGGACCGGAACTTATAAGTTTTAAGTATTATAAAAATATAAAGGTAAAATGATTTTTAATTGTGAAAATAAGTTGTAAATTCTCTCTCACTGAGTGTGACCGGTCTTAATCACAATAAAAACAAGTTTTATTCATCGATTGAAATTAAATTGTATATATAATTGTTATATCACAGTGATTCTTGTAATGTTCAGAGATTTTTATACAAAAAGTAACTTATTCTGGATGCATAATTAAGCAAAGACAACAGTTTAAAATTATCCATTTTCCAAGAAAGCCAAACGTTTTTAATATACTTTACGAGTTCTAATAAAACACGGTTATTCTAAGAAGGTCTACTTTAAAATATTCGGAGTGTTCTTTTTTTATATTCTGTTCTCAAAACATACAAATTTGATCAAATTAAAATAAATTATCCTAAAAATACCAAATTAAAACCTGTAACGAAGTTTACATGAATTGCCTTCAACAGTTTTAAATTGTTGGTTTTTGGTTTATTTGTATTCAATCGTGTCATTTTTCTCTTTCTTTGAGTATGACAAATATTATATTAACTAAAGTTAATTGTTCAATTTATCAGCCGTTAAGCAACAAACATGCACTCTTAATTTGTTAACTGTCACACTTTGATGAATGGTTGTATTTTGAATAAATTGGACACATTTTTTTGTACTACTTCCACATATAATATTATAAAGGTCGGGATTGGTTTTGCTAACTGAAGTTGATGATGATGAATTAAAAAAAATATACTTTATAATATAATGTATATGGACTATAAAACATTATTATAAAATGCAAAATATTCAAATACAAGCTTATTCATTGATTTTTTCATTTATTAAAATTTAGATAAACGCAACTCAATCCTTAAAATATATAAAATTCCTTTATATTTCATCATTGAAAATGCTCGCGATGAACGATAATGGTTCTGATCTAAATCAAATTATTTGTAGAAGCAGAACTAAAAAATGTCTGCTATTTATTTAAAACAAGCGTGGAGTAAACATTTATCTGTTTAAAAAACATTACAATACTACAATTTTGTCAATACAATAATTAAAAACATTGTTTAATTGTAAGTGATTTTTCAAGCTAATTTTACAAATTTGTAAATGATAAAACTATTTTCTACCTATTTGACTTTAAGTTGTTATCTTTGCGGCTGATTCGTTGTTTTTGTTTGTTCTTCATTCTTACGAGAAATTATTTCGGTATATGCATTTGTAAAACTTTGATTTTCCTCAATTTACATTGAGATATTTTTTCACGAGTTGTTTTTACACAAGAAATAAATACATTTATAAACAATGAAGAGTCTGTAGAGTTCTGCTTGGCTTATACGAACTCATTTACAAGACAACAGGTGTACAATAGTATCCGCGGCGACGACTGTCGTATTATATTTGTGTTGCTTTATTTTGGTCCAATACAGTCAAGTTGTCAGTAATAAAATGCACGAAAAATTAAACTTGACAGTTTTGCGAACTCACCGTAAACTTTTCCCCATTGGGCAGGCGGTCTCCAGTCAGGATAATGCTTCGGGAACTTGTCTCTGGTCCAGAAAGTGTGCATCACCATCTTGTATACAGTCATTTTGTCCGGCTGGCATCCTTCAGCTGATCCTGGGGATGGAATCGCCTTCGATTGAGCCCCTAACATCAACAAAGCTAACACCACCAAAATTGGTAAACAACCCATTTTTACAATGGAGTGTGTAATTTTAATATACTAAACAATCCGCGAAGTTATAATGGACGATTGTAACACAGTTTTATTTTTGTTTGTTTATGTTTTTCAATTGATGCACTGTTTGTGGGTTTAAATTACGTGTTTTTTTTTTACTGTGGTTTGTGGTTTTGTCGAGGATTTTTGTTAGTCACAAATTATCATGATGGTTAAATGATGCGTAACGTTGCGATTTAAAGTATGCAGCCGGTTTCCTTCCGAAAGAGTGTCATTAACGTCAAAGCTGATCGTCAGTTAAATCAACATGCTCCTTATGTCATCCGTCTTCAGGTTGGCCGGTAGCCAGGTCGAGAGGACCATCCATTAGGAATTCTGAGGGAGCATCGGTCGCGTCTACCGGTTGCACTGTTTGGCGTTCAAAATAGACTCAATAGTTCAAAGTGGGTCGAGTATAGGGAAATAGAATACGCCGGCAGTGTATCTTTCGCTAAACTGATTTTACTCTTCAAAAACTAGATCATAAATACAGTCCAAAAACAACACTACAGAATTAAATAAAAAATTAGCACAGTTTTGGTTATTTTTAAAAGTGTATTTTGATAGACAGCGAGCGGACGTCAAAAACACCGATCACTCATAAATAATGTAAATAAATAAATACTCATTTTATTTCGCGAGATTTTGTTATCAGTGAAGCCTCAGCTTGCAGGATATACAAATCGCGGCCGGAAACGTTTAGCATAACCAAGCAAAATGCGCGCTATCGTTATCAGTGGCAGACGGAAAAAAATCGTAAAGTTCAAGATCGGATAAATTCGAGCGGATCGCGGACTTTGTCTACGGAGCTGGGGACGGACGACTACACCCACCGGCTGCAGTGAGCAAACTGACAAAAGGAACTGCGATGCGAGTACATCGGAGGCTCGCGGGTGAAAGAGGGATGGTTTTTAGGGGAGTCGGGGGCGGTGCGAGAGGGATGAGGTTATCTGGAGTAAACCGCAGACTCCTACTAGACTGGCGGTCGCTGCTTCTGCATGGACATCGAGCGAGGAGGGGGGTGGGGTCACCTTTGTTTTGCTGAGGATATTTAATTGAATCGGCGGATGGCGGACGACTGAATGGAATATTTTATGTTATGTTTACGCGTTGTCCTTGGAGCCGCGTCCTGATGATGTACCGGTCGACTATTTTTTTTGCGCGCTATACCGTGTGGCTTGAAATCAATACATACATCGCTTAAAACGCTACCTTCATAGCATTTATTAGAAAAAAATATACTTATTCCACAATTGATTAATTTAGATCAGGACCGGTTTCGCTCATCGCGGATAGTTGAAAAAATAACGGTGGAACCAGTTTGAAAATGTTTTATTATTTTTTAATAATACCTTTCCAACAAGTATTACTTAAAAAGTTTTTACCGATTGTCAAACAACAACTAAAACTATCCTACAACGGTTAAATGATATCGCAAATATCATTTACCATAGCAAATTAGTGAAACGCATGAGCTGCAATATTATAAATATGACCAAAATATACTTATATATTAAAATATTTTTCATAGAATATAAGGTGTTTAGTGAGAACGTTTTCAAAATCTCACTATCTAATTATGAACTGAAACACTAATGATTTGAAATTGTGACCGTGTCGTAGATCAGGGAATTTATTATTTTTAGTTTCCTTGCATATGTATAATATATGTTTTATATTAATTATATTATTACAAATCGGAATATATGTATTACTAGCTGACCCGGCGAACTTCGTACCGCCTCAGAATCAATATCTGTGTTAACGTATTAGCTGTCAAAATCAATATGGAAAATAAATGTGCAAAAATCAAAATGAAGTATTTTAATTACATTGAAATGAATGTAATTCACGTGGCAGCAAGGCATTTGCTTTATTGAAGAGAATCAAAATGATCGCGTAGCATTCTTGCACTGCTTTCTGTTAAACTATTTGATGGATGGGTTGTACTCGGGCTGATCCCCTTCATTGAAGCACCTTATGACATAGGACATTTTTTGTGAATCACATTCACCACCAAACGTGTTCCGTTACATTGTTTTGGTTGGTATAAATAGATAGCTGACCCGGCAAACGTTGTTTTGCCATATAAATTATTTCAAGTGAATATTTTGGTTGTTAGGTAAAAAATAGCTAATGTATTTTAAGTGTGTGGGGATGGGATCTATGAAAGAAAGAGGAATGGAGCGCTGTAGACGACAACCGCTGATAAAAACAAAAAACACCAACCATTCATTTTCTCAATTCAATGTATTTTATTAAAGGAACGGACATATTCATTTTTTGATCTCTTAAAAGTTAAATGTATATTTTAAGAAAGTAATATATTTTTTATCCTAAAGTAGGAAAATGAAATACAGTAGAACCTCGATTATCCGGATTTTCGATTATCCGGATTGGTCAAAATAAACAAAAATACTACAAATTTGCTGTTAAGCACGTTGTATCAATGTTGAATAACAAACTTTGATGTGATATATTTTCATACGATTAAGAAAAGCGCCTCTTGCGACTGCTTTGCAAAGCTTAAATTTAATTCGCTGTATGAAATGTCAAACTTCACGCGTGCCCTCTGTGATTTAACAACAAAAATAATAAATAATGACAGATGTCAGAAATATTAAAATACGTCTTGATAGAGACATTCTTCACTTAGCGGTATGAAATATACTTTACAACCTTCTCTCATATATAACAAATATACATACAAAATTTCATAATAATCGGTCCAGCCGTTTTGAAGGAGTTTGGCGACAAAAATTTGTGTCGAGATTTTTATATATATAGAGATTACAAATCGTATCGGAAAGATTATGTTTTAATTTATCTTTAAAATATAATTTTGAAAAGTACCATGCATGTTTCAGATAAATAATGTGAAATCCATTAAAAATCAAACTCTATAAATATCGTAAAAACCATCATGCAATCATCAGTGTCAAAAATCAGGTGTGCTAAACCGAACACTTTTCTAATTTTTGTATTGCTATCATTAATTTGCCGATCCATGAAATGAATTTTCATATTCCACTGTTTCTGATAAAATAAAATTAAACAAATATAATATTTGAACGGCTATCAACTTATGTATAACTGTTATTTACACTCGAAAGTATAAACCCGTAAAATTATTCTAACGAACTATTGTCAAATAAACATATTTCACGGTTTTATACTAAAAATATAAATGTGCAACAGGCGGATATACTGAAAGATTGATAAACCAATATGTATACTTATTTATACTGACATAAAGTAAAACAAATTTGATATCTATGTTTGCATATTGAAATGGTAAATAGTTAGTTAATTTTGAATCATGCTGTATCGCCAAGGGGCTTTTATAAAAAAACCGCGATAAAGCAATGCAACAAAAAAGAAACAAAAAAAAACTCATTTTGATTCATGCGGGATGCAAACCGGCTGACGGATAAAAAATATACCGACATCTCTTATCTACTATCCGAAGCTTTGAGGACAGCGGAACCTGTGGGCGAAAAATAAAAGCACTTTTATATAGCCGAATTTCGTCCCGACAGTACATTACAATGTCATTAATTAATTTATCGCTTGTTGAAAGATAGATTAAAATTAGCCAGACATTTATTGATGACAAAATATAAATCAGATGACTTTTTATTGTATTTATCACATATTATATTATATATTTTTACTAAAATACTTTATATTTGCATCTTCAGGTTGTTACCAGTCTGTTCTTGTTGGAAAGACAAAAAAACATTTTTTTTTATACATACGGTATTGTGGAATCAATTCTTAAAAATAAGAAAAGCTGTGTTATTGATATACATAATAATAAAAACCTTTATCATTATATGTATATCGAAAATAACTTTGATTATTCCACGTATTGTGACATACTATCGCAAAGTTTGCTTAAGTAATGGCTTATTACACTTGTCATAATACGTGGAATAATCGAAGTGATTTTAAATTTTATATTCAAATGAACTTTCACAGAGTTTCCGCTGAATCTATTGAAATTATTATATGTTTGTTATTTTATAGCATGGTATGAGAATTTGAAATATAGGATGATACTTTTGAGAAAACAATTGATTATGAACACACACTAAGGAGAACATTAAGTTTGATTAGGTCATTAGGGAGAAAAACTTATTTGAACTAATTATCACAGTAGATTCTGCAGTATTTGATGCGAAACATTGTATTACTTACAAGTAAATATTCACTTCTTATAGATAAAGAAGTTTATAGGTAATAATAATTCCACATATATGCTGTTGAAGGCAGTGACGGCTGGTGACGGGGTGTTGGGGGTGCAATGTGCAATGGAAGATTCAACCATTTTTGCAAGAGTTCTTTCCTATTCATTGGATTTTAAAACACTTCTATAGCATGGACTTTCAATTCAGATGTTCGCAATGCCAACTGTTTCTCTTCCGTAGTACGGGAAAAATTGTTAAATCTTCCTTTTGCACCCCCCAGCACCCCGTCACCAGCCGTCACTGGTTGAAGGTCAGATCCGGTCAATGTCAATTAGGCATATTTGGTTTCATTATCAAAGTATAATATATGCGTTACCAATCTTTTGTCACAGCCGTATTAGTCTTGTTTAGTGTTGCATAAATATCTCTGTGTTGATTTGTACATGATTCTTATCAGTTGAAAATGCTAGCGTTAAGCGAAACCGGTCCTGATCTAACTATATGAATTGTGAAATATGGACAAAAAATGTTTTATAATTTGGTTTTTGAGATCTGAAAAAAAATATTGTGTTTAATCGTATCATCGTGGGTATTAATAATACAATGAAAACGGCCAATTTGCAATATTAAGTCAACTACAAAGTAAAAGCATCACTATACAATGAGTGGATTGGTATAATATGTCTGAGATAAGTGGACCGCCATTAAATTTGTGCGAGTTCGGTTGCCCACAAAACGAAGGAATGTGTTAACTTAACACCGCCATCGGAATTTAACTGTTAATTAAACGTTTCTCGTTCTCTGAATCGACAATAAAAACCTAAGACAGGACAAGACAGTCCAGAGCCATTCTCGTAGAAATTGAATTTAATTGCCTCGTTCTCGGCCGGGTATTTTTTTTGGTCTGCTTCTCTCATTCATCCGCCGCAATTATCGCAGCAATTCACCAATTCGTTTAATTGAGAAAGCATCGTTACTGGGTACTAACTTGAGTAGTTGTTAATCTGCAGAATTACTGTCACTTTTGATGCGGGATTCCGCTACTGCAGCGCTCTCAGCGGGATAATATAAGAACTACATTTATTCGCAATTATTATGTGAATTAAATGCAGCTTAGACTCACTATTTAAATACTGAGCATAAACCTGGAATACGCCATCCTAATAGAATGTCATGTAACTATTTAAATTGTCATTATTTAAGACTTTGTTAGAGGGTAACAACTAACAGTTTATAATGTCATGATTCAAGGAAACATACACACGTAAATCATGATATTATTTATGTTTTTATTTAATTACTTGCAATGGTTCAACTAACTTAGGTTTCTGCATGGCATGGTTTTAACGCATGTCTATATTTTATCAATTGAATTTAAAAAATCAATGACGTCAGCGATCTTTGTTTTAGTGTGCTGATGGAACCAGCGGTCGCCAACCGGTGATCCGTGAAAAAAACTGGTGGTCAGAAAATATATTGCAGTATCGTAGCTTGAATCAAGAATCCACCTGGGGCGAGAGAGACTCGCTAACCACTATTCCTGTCACTAGTTTTATTCATTCTATCCCTACTCGCATCGCAGGAGAGACAGATTTGTATAAGAACAATATTTTTATTAAGACAGCTCTATTGACTAGAGATATGCTCCACATTTTGAGCGGACATGAATTTAAAAAGCAAACCTAATCGCAGTATATTCAAAATCAACAATCTCTTCCATGCAATCACCATAATTGAGAAGCCATCAATGGATCAGTGCCTGCTGGTGATCCTTTCCGAATTGTGGAATATTTCGGACTTCATAATACTACTGACGGGTTGCCAGGTAGGTGGCTGTGCTATTTCCTGCCTGACATACTGCGAGCTGTGTTGGCAGAAGGGTGGAGAAAGATAATTTCCTGCTCCCGGCCATACATTCTCATAGATAAGTTGATCACATGCAAAAATAGTTATCTACCCGACTCGCAGCTGTATAATCAACGTTAACCAAAACTGAGACAAATTTACTGATGCATTTTGTATGGTGAGGATATCACCTATTCGATACAGAAAGAAGTCTCGTAAATTGTACAAGACATATTTTTGTCCACTCTTAGAAAATTTTGGGCAACCGAGTAAGAACCAAGAACAACTTCTTTCGATATGCATAAATTTAATTTAATATAGTAAGGGGTTTGAATACAAATCAGCTGGTGGCGGGTATAATATTGTAGTAGAAATTAAGATGCGTTCTGGTTCTGATGGTTTATTCTTTTGACTTTATTGTTTAAAATTAATTAAATAAAAAAGACGACCCCTTTTATTACCAAAATGATTTTATTTTGTGTGATTATTTTTATATGATATGTATTACATAAGGATATTGTATAATTGGTGGTTTATGATAAAATACGAATACATGCGTAGGTGGCCTCGTGAATTGGCTTCACCGTGAATCTCTCACTTCTGCATCGATAACGCCCTTCTATTGGCAACGATGGCACAGTACAATCAAATTAATTAAACAATAAAATCATATTGTTAAACTGTCAATTTTTAGTATAAATGCATTATATTTTAAACAAACCTTATTTTTTTATAATGATTGGGAATGATTTTGCTCATTGCGAGCATTATCAACTGATGAAAAATAAATACAAAATGGGTTATGTATATAAAATACTAATATGTAATTACAAGGTATATCAAAAAATTGGTGTACAAAATATGACAAGAATTTAAAAATAGTCATAAATATATAAAATGTAAAATTTTTATTGTTTGAATTTTGTACTTTTCCATGAGTTTTGTCGACCCGGGTTTCGCCTTTCGGCATCTTCAGGCATTCCAAATGACAAAATTCAAACAATTCAAATTTGATATTGAAATTCCATCAAGCACCCTCAGTCGAAATACTTAATTATATCAACGTTGCTAGTACGGCAAGATTGACTGAATTCTACAGTAAATTAGTGTTGAAGTTTCGTGTTGTTAGCCAAAATTTATGGTTTAATAATAGTTGTATATAAACGATACAAATTGTTTACTACGCGTCAGTTGAAGTACATCCGTGCACTTGGAATGCCTCAAGATGCCGAAAGGCGAAACCCGGGTCGTTAGCGACAAAACTCATGGAAAAGTACAAAATTCAAACAATTCAAATTTGATATTGAAATTCCATCAAGCACCCTCAGTCGAAATACTTAATGTAAAATGTTATTGTCTATAATTTAAATTTTAAGGACTTTTAAGGACAGATGAATAGACTTGAGGATTTCTGACGCCATCGTACTCGGGTACTTAAAGCTCCACCAGGTCGATGCTAACACAAGTAGCCGTGCTCTAAGGGTGCAGACAAATATGTTCAATCTGTTATTTATAGATAAGCTTAAGTCGATTTATTCATTTTGAAGTTAATCAGAGAAGATATGTTGAGGATAATCAATTTCGCTTCACCAGAAGAGCATTGCGCAATGAAGTCAAATCTTATTATCCACGCTCTGATCATTCGAGAACTGAAACTAACCAAGTTTCAAGAAGGTTGGACCTGGAAACAAAATTACCGTAATAAACTTCGCTACGGTTCAAACCAGGTATGTATCTATCTTCTGGTATTACTCTACACCCGTCTACACTTCTCGAACAAACTATCTGACTGATAAGCGAAATTATCAGAACAAATTATCAAACTCTATTGAATGAAGTTTTATATTGATCGTTTGAATGATGTTAACTGTCAACTGTGTTATTTATTAGAATTAAACACAATTTTTAAAAATTAAAATCCCCTTTTTTCTTCAGAACTTTTTACTGACAATGGAAGAGCAATATAAAATAATAAAATTTTATTCATTTTTATAAACACTAAAAATATCGATTATTTCATCACTTTTACCCATGCGGCCCTCGAGCATTAGATAGTTACGATATCTCTAATAAATAAGAAAGCATGATTTAATTACACAAACTCAACAGAAGTTAAAAAGATCAGATGGATTTGGGAGATTTGTAGAAGTATGTATAGGTACTTGAAAAATATATCTTTGCATATTACACGTTTTATGTAAAAAAATAGTGACACGTGTTTCGTCTATTCAAGTCTGCAGATGCTCCAGATGCGAAACGAACTATTTTTTACACAAAACTTTGCTATTTTTTATTTTATACCAAAAAAGTCTCATTTAAATGTTGATTCGATAAACTTTACTTTCTTTCCTCAATCAAATTGTGTCGAAGATGTTAATCTAGTTGTTTTTTTATCATCCAATCGATACAATTAGTCAAATTGTTCAGGGAGTGTATGCCATGTCAGCCATTGCAGACGGCTGAGATTTTAGCCCCAGGCCGATTTGCTTTTCATCTAATTAATCCGGAAAATTACAGGCGTATTCGCCATTTTGATTATCAGGTGCAAGGGATACATGTACCCGTCGGCGTTGCGTCGTGTTTTCATATCGATCGGATATGATTTTGTCCGCCGGCGATTAAATCGAGTGGCATGCTCATATTGCTAACCAATGCTCGGCGTTGCATGAGATTTAATTGTGTGACGACAAGCCTAATGGAAGACTTCGTAGGGCAGTGGTGATATAGCCTGAAGAAAATTACACATCCAGATTAGGGATTCCAACTATCCATCATAATCAACTATTCAGTTATCGAATAGTAAAACTGAAGCTATCTGGATATATTCGGATAGTTTTGACATGGCTAAAATTTTGTACAATAGTATGAGAATTATTAACAAAATTATGATTTATAAAACATATTTTAATCAACAAGAAATTGCCAGTTGCTTTTGTTAGCAGACAGTGGTTTCGATTTCTACGTTTTTTTTTTAAAAATAATCGTTTATCTCGCAAGCAAAAAGAGATCCTTGTTCACTTATATAGATTTTTTTATAATTAATCCAACGGTATTTCTTTAACAAATGAAACTTTGGCATTAAAGGTTTTTTTAGCACCGAGTCGAAGCCGATTTGTCAAACTCAAATATTATGATAAGATATTGATAGCACTCGAGTCAAAACAACAAAAAAAAACCACTATATGGGATATTCATAATTATTCTTTAAAAGTGAAGAAATTGAGATCTTTCCTTGATTTTGTAAAATATTTTATCAAAAATTATTACGAATACCATTCGGATATTTTCCCAAATATCAAATAGCTTAAAAAGGGCCGAATATATCCGAATATCGAATATTCGAATATCCGAGTTGAAATCCCGGTAAATTATGGGTATATGGTCACGGGACAGAAACCCAATCCTCTCGAGCTAAGCTCAAAAAATTTATACATACTGGCTTATAATTTTATGTTTTGACTTTACTCTTTGAGTTCTTGTGGATTATTATAAAATGTGGTATCAAAATGATTAAATCTGAAGAAGATTACTAATTATTGTTTGAGTTCTGAAAGAAGAATTTGTTTTTTAATATTGGCCAATAATAAAATTATTCTTTTTATTTTAAACACATAATTAACTTATGTGACTGTCTCTAACTGTATAATATTATTATTTGTGTAGTTTGTGGTTGCATTTTTGCTCCTGTAAAGTAAGACAACTCGATTTCATACTTATTGTGAAGTATTCTTTACGATTTTCTATTATGATAAATTTAAAAATTAAAGACGAAACATTTCAAAAAAAATCATAAGCCTTACATTCATTTCATTTAATGTGCTTATTTTTCATAAAAATTCTGTCCCGTGACCACATATCCATAATTTACCGAAACCCCTAATCCAGGTGTCGTTTTAAATCGAATAGAATAAGCGATGAAAATGGTACCATTTCCCAATAGTTTGGGCACAACCAAGGAAATAAAACACTAATTTTTTTAGTACTACTTTTACACATAATTCTATAATAATCATCGCGAGCATTGTCAACTCATATGTGTAAGTACTACGAACAAATGGCAGCCGATATAAATTATTAATAATAGATGATTAGAAGGTGCTTGATGGTATTTCAATATCAAATTTTAGTCAGCCCCTGCGAATATGAACTAAATATTTTTCAGATTTTTTAGATTTTTTTCGGGCAATCAATTAGATACAATACAATTAATACAACAGAACTACAATGATTCTACATGGCACTGAAGTGAGTTTGATTGTAAATTGTTTATGATCCGAACAGCTAATAGATATCTAAATAAAAGTTGGTAGTCCCACCACTATCTATAGCACGGTAACAATAAATAAAAATGTATTTTAGTTCTACATAAATTTGTTATTTTTCTTACCGTATTATAATGGAATTCTACCAAGTAAATGCCTATTCAATCAATACTATCTATAGTGATATGCAATCAAGAAATTAAACGAATTTTCTTCTCATTCACTCTTCATGTGCTATGGTGATTAAATAAGAGAATGGAGAAAAGGGAAGGAAGTATTAAGTGATACTGAGCGTAATCTACTTCACGTCGAATCTAAAGAGGAATCAAAAGTATCTCGTTTCCCATACGATGTTGCGAATCAGATAAAAATGATATTAGGGCTGTATTATAATATCCAAATACGTAATATTGCCAAAATGTGGTTTAAGGCCAAACCCGGTATAGTGCCAGCCCACTCAAATCTATTATTATAGTTCGCATGGTATATGCACTCAGTTTGGCCCATTTTATACGCCGAACGTATTAAAACGCCTCCGCGGCACCTGCTCGCGTCATAAATAGCTGGGGGGAAAAAAACGCCTCACACCTTTGTTGACTTGACAATATAAAGCCGTACAATAGTGTGCATAATAGACTCGCTATATTGGCAATTTATTTTTATTTT
Source organism: Himalopsyche kuldschensis (assembly GCA_028554975.1). Lineage (NCBI taxonomy): Eukaryota > Metazoa > Arthropoda > Insecta > Trichoptera > Rhyacophilidae > Himalopsyche > Himalopsyche kuldschensis. Next base: position 16,421,313 of record JAHFWI010000010.1, on the reverse strand, counting down.
TATGCTCATATTTTGTTCATAATGACAATGCAATTTACAACAGTTGATGAGCGTGCACGTCTTGAATGCTTAATTTGATAGAAAAAAAGTTTGTTGTTAAGGGTTATTGAAGTTTTGATGGTTGCTATAATGATATAAATATAACTTATTCGTACAGTGTTTGTGAAATTTAATCACGCTTTACTTATATTTGAAAATGTCTTGATTACTTTGACTTAAGACTTTGAGGGTGTTTACTATCACGTTTTGTTGAAAATGACTTAATAATGCCATCTTGGAGTAGCATGCAATATGCATGTCCCGTAAAAAATAAAACTAAACTTATTTGAGTGCATCGGAAAAACGTTTTAGGAAAATTTGATAACTCCATTGTGGTTCTAAAACCTACACTGCTAATTATCCAACTCCGCCATTTTCTATTGTCGCCTGTCATTCATTCGTTGTTTTACAGCGGTGGTAGAAATAAAGTGTTTGAAAGCCCTATTTGAAATTTTCCCGATCGGCTTGAAAATACCAAAATAATCAGTTTCATCTCCAGCAAAATTGGCGAAAACGGAGATAGCAAACGAAAACATAACGTAGTATAAAAATTGCTATTTTTTATATCATATTAAAGCTAAATTCCTCATAGTTCCATTGAAAACAAAAATCAATCAGGTTCATAACTGTTCAATCGAAAAAACGAGACACGGAGAGCGATTAATAACCACTAAAACTGTGTTAACCCTATCCGTCGATCCGTAATATTTATAATAAAAAAAAGTGGACAATTCCAAAATACTTTTTTTCAACTGCCAGTTTTAGATTAAACTTTTGAGACCTTTTTTATTCACATGGAAAAGCTTAAATTGTTACACATATCTCACATTTTCAGTTTTTCAACAAATGGATTTGTTTACTTTTGAAAATTAGCTCCTCATATGTACATATACTATTTTAATCGAGCGAATGATTAACGAGAAATTCGAGAAGAACAACATTTATGTACATATGTATGTCGAGATAAGCTGAAACAAATAGGCAGCTATTAAAAACTTCTTCACAATAATTTATTCAAGTCAATTAATAAAACTGTATGTACATATGTATGTACATATGTATGTTGTAAAGTTTAAAAAAAAGCAGTCATTAAAAAATATTAATGTTTTTTTTTTTACTTCACTATAGAATAACATTAAACCAGCGCTCCCATACAATACATTTATATTATAAAAGACCCTATTCAGAATTTCAGATTTATATATATGCCTATTATAAGCAGCTCTCGAGTGTAAATTCCCCCAAGGTTCGACTCCGGCAATATAACTGTCACTGACAGAAAAAATCCTTCTTTGTTTTAACGCAGAAAAGAGATTTGAGTAAATCTAAACCGCCGGAGGATTCGTTTTCTATTTTCATTTTTTATTCAAAAAATTTTAAGGTTTATTAATTCTGATGTTATTTTGACATGCGTTTTACATGAAGTAAAAAAAGTGATTAAATTTTATCAGAATTGGGTAATTGTAGTTAACGCGGTCAAGGGTCCACGAATAGAAAATAAATTTCATACTTACAATTTCATACATTTTACAAATACAAAAAATCTTTGTTATATCTATCCTTCTTTTCTAAGAAAAAAAATATTGATTGTTCTCAAAAATTTCTTCTCTAAGAACCCCAACTAAATTCTTCTATTAGAAGTCAGAAAAAAACTGCAAATAATCCTTTAATTTCTTCGAACTCGCCTCTTTCAAATGTATCATCATACTTACTATCGCAAAGGTTGCTTAAATAAAGTGTCACTAATAGTTACACAATACGTAAAATAATCTTAGTTATTATTAATTTTATATTAAAATGAGCTTTCACAAAGTAAACGCAAAATTCATCGAAACTCTATTCCAAATAGTAAGCTTGCTTAAGTAAGCCCTTGGGCTTAAGAAATTTGGAATTTAAAATTCATTAATGTAAACTCTTGCACAACTATACAATATCACCAGAGATCAACTCGAGGACAAAAGACAGCACGTAAACTTAAGACATTTCAAAATGAAAATTTAAATCACATTAACCAAATCATGAATAATTTTTATAGAAACCTCATGATTGTTATGCGAATTTTTGTCTGATAGGTAATACAGGATAACAGGATGCTTTTTACATCCTTGTGCCAAGTTTACGTTACTCAAAATTCTTTTCATCAAGTTCATGGTTATTTTGACAAATAATAACATCTAGTAGCAAAAGCCGACAAGTCAAAAAAAACCGTAATCTAACAAAAAAATTACTATTATTTATTTCACATATACATAAACTATATATATATACAACTTGCAAAACCTGGCTAAAGCATGCGAATATAAATTTGCCGTATGTCATAAACTCACACGCAGACGCCGATAAATTTACTGTCGACATGTCCATTTTTATACGTCTATATTAATAGCATTTAGCGGTTTGATGACATACTGTTCTTAATTTGAAATTTGAAAAATTAATTATTCAAATATGGAACACAATAATCTAATATCCCACTGACATTGCAAAGTGGACGTATACGATGGTGCTTTGAGCCGTCTCTTTATTATCTAACCATAGATATCATATGGTAATAGAATCATTATACAAGTAATGATTGTCACTTGCCAAAATATTATTAATCAAATTGTAAATGTCTAAAAATCAGGCCACACGTGCTCGTAAAAAAATGATTTATTTCATTTGACATTTTGAACCCGTGTAAATTACGCTTTATTGATACACTTCAATAAAGGCTTCAAAGAATTCTTAGAAAACCGTCTACGCACAAATGTTGTATAATTTTTAGTATTGACATTCCGGTACCCGGCAAGCGTTGCAATGCCACTCAAAGAAAGAAAGGATAAATAATTTCGATTTAATTTCACTAACATTGATCGGTATCGATGACATTCGCCATTTGACGTTTACTGTTTGTCTTTTGCCGATTGTCTATAGATCGACACACGAGCCACCTACTGAAATTTAATTGTACTATGCCTATAATCTTTGCGCAAGTGCACCAATACGTTGTCAAAATGAACGGTATGGCAGCGCATAAAATGTGAAAAAACATTGATTTTTATCAGGGCTGTAGAGTCGGAGTCGGAGTCGTGGAGTCGGAGCTTTTTGGCCGGAGTCGGAGTTGGCGAGGCGTTTTGGCCGGAGTCGTACTCGGAGTCGGAAATTTTGAAAAGTTTGAATTTTTTAATTTTGCTTTTAATATATCAAATTTGGCTTTTGGCCGCATTGATAGGGTTGATATTTAATTGAATACACAAAAATAGGAAAACTAGGGGAAAAAGTGACGATATTAACCTTTTTTTAGTCGGAGTCGTGTTTTTGGTCAATGTCGGAGTCGGAGGCGGAGTCGTGGTTTTGGTAAATGCTGGAGTCAGAGTCGGACTTTTTTTCACCGACTCCACAGCCCTGATTTTTATACATGTAAAATATTTTTGACCATTTTGATTTTGACTACATAAAGATAGTTTGCGTCAAAGGTATTCTCGTCTCTTTTGTTACTGTGTTTAGTCAAACCGTTAATTGAAAGGCGTGATCGCTGTGATGGTGAGAATGCCACAGTGAAGCCAGTTCAACAGGTAAGCTTGTGCATTTATATGTACATGTAAAATTGTACATATTACTTTCCCATTTACCATACCCATGCATACAAAAATGAATATATATAAACATAGGTTTTATAATTTGCTTGTTGAACTATAAATTGTTTCGATGATAACGGTGTTCGGTCTTAACGATTCGTGCAATCTCGTCATTATTATGCAGGAGATCGTTGAGTAATAAAAGTGACCCATTGCGTTATGAAAAATTTGAGAGATTTTGGGACATTCGTCAATGATGAAAAATTAAAAAAGAACAGTCTATCTTTCATAGTCTTAGTTCTGTAGATTCTCTAGGTTAAATGGTAGAAATGATGATATGGAGAAATATGACTTCTGAGAATAAAAATAAAAATACAAGTACAAATGTATTCAACATAAAGCATTATTTTGACGCGTCAACACGAATGAGTTTTTGATTACCTTCTCGAAATATTATTTAGTCAAAGAATCAAAGTATACATGAGACACTTTATTTCGGAGAGTTTGATTTTTCATTTTTCAATGCTTTACATTTTATAATGTGTGTTTACTTTGTGTTCATGATAACAAAACACTTTGTATAAAAAAATACAGGACTTCAAACTTTGACTTATTAGAAAGAAACAGTTCACCACCACAAATGTATTATTATTATATTGTTCAAGTCTATGTCAAATATCTCTCTTGATGGGCACTGGTATTTGACATCCAATGATCCTTCTCCTGCCTTCTCTGTGTAGCCCATCCAGCAAGCTGATGCTTTATTAGTTTGTCGTCTCTCGCCACCATAACATGCTCAATCTGATGTCTTATAATGTGTTATGTATACACCCCGTCATTCACTGTTAAATATTGTTAAACTATGACATACCATTATTATAACTTATCTTATTTACTTACACTATTAATTCAAGAACATTATGTAAAGATGCAATACACATTTAATCAAAATTAAATTATCATATACATACATCCGCCAACGATAATTAAAGACCAATACTCATTTCTACACTATCATAAACAAAACATCAATATTGATTGGCACTGTCAATAAGCTTTCAACATATAAATATAAACTAATACTCACTCGAAACTCAGAGTTCTAACCTAAGGGTTCAGTAGCTCAGTTTACATATCAAGACTTCTCTGTATTCTGATTTTTATATTGTACGTATAACTTGTGTAATATATAGTGAAACATTTATAATTTAATAAAGTGTTTTATTAAATCCTTAACAAATGTTTGAAAAATCAGATCCTTAGAAAATGGAGCAATTTTTTTTTATTATTACAATACATTCATTATTGATTATTACATATTATATACGCGTAATTTTACTACTTTAAAATGTAAATTTGTGTATTTCATCACCGTTTGAAGTCATCCGTCAACATTGTTACAAGAGATTGACTTAAAATAATCGAATTGAATAAAATATTTAACATTTTTTAGAGACTGCCAAAACGATAAATAATTTAAAATCATGCAATGTTGATCATGATCACTTTGTTAAGTTAATCCGAGTAGCCAATGAATAAAATGCATCCATATTTCCGATCAATATAAAAGAAGAACAATTGATATTAAGCTTATCAAGACTTGAACTAGAACCTTGTAAATACAAATCAAAGCTTTTGCCAATCGGTGAATAAAAAAGCTGTGGTTTGAAGTTGTTAAAGACTACCACTAGAAAGTGATATGTTTTTGAAAAGTGTATTATCGTATGACTGACAACATACACCTCTCAATACTATGATTGATTGTATTCAATGAGAATTGGGTTCGTCTAATAGTAAGAATAATATTTTATATTGAGTCAATGACCGGAATATTGCTTCGTAGAATTTTCTTTGTTGCCAACAACAGTGAGTAAAAAAATTATACGAATTGTATTTATTTGTCCAAAAGAACAGCAAAAAAATTGTGGCTTGGTACTTTTATTTATTTCAAGGTTTATTTCTGTACAGCCTAGTTATATAAAAGAAAAAAATCTATACGAAATTCTATTGTACAATAATATAAAAATGTACTGATTTATTTTTACATATCATTAGATATTGTGTTATTCTGTGTATCGAACATGTCGCTTAGTCAAAAAAAGGGTGCTTATTTTATTTTATTTTTATAAAATTATGTTTCTTTATTTCTACAACAAGAACTTAGAGAATCACTTGTGTGACAAAAAATAAAACATTTATAGCGTCATCTTAGAGATTTGAAGATACGTGTACAAATGAATAACATTTACTTATAAAGGGTATTTCAATAGGGACGCTCAAAATATGTTACTTTGTCCTGCTGAGTAGATTAGTCATTGTTTAGTGGCCAAATTTGAGTCAACCAGTTTGGTAAATAATCGGCCAACACCTACCTGTACGTCATCAAAATACAATATCTGGTGAAAACATTGCTGCTGTGTATGAAAAGGAAAACCCAAGGCAGCTTATTTCGTTGTTCACAAGAACTTGGCTTTTCTGCGACTTCAACTTGGCGAATTTTGAATCGGGCCTTATGTCTGCACCCGTATAAAATCCAACTAACCAAGGAACTTCAGGTAAACGACCACAGACAACGCCTGATTGGGTTCTGGAGCAGTTGGAAGTTTACCCAAATTTGTCAAAAAGTCAACTTTAGCGACATGGCCCATTTTATAATGAATGGATATTGGCAGACATTTGATGCTATATTCCATATTTAATGCCGTAAAATATACTTACAAATGAAATTAAAATTTAGTCGAAATCTCACAAACAACTTGTTTTATTTACATTTCAAAACTAAGCGTCCTTATAAAAAGACCCTTTATTTCAAACAGAGCGTCGGAGAGGACCATCTTTTGATTTGCTTCGCTACAAGCTCCAACTACGAAAGTACTTGCTCCAGCTCCGCTACAAAGCGTAGCCCTGATTTAAAAACATAGCTTATAACTAATTAACTTACGTCATCTTGCGAATAGAATAAATGATGAAATGTTTTTTTTAAACTATGTCGGGAGAACTGTAAACGATTTACATAACATTACGAGCTTTTTCCAGCGTCATCTTTTTATCATTGTCAAAAGCAACTGATAAATTAATATATAACCTAATTTTTTTTGATACCATGGTGCAGTGTCAACGTCGTTGGCTTGCGTGCCAGACCGCCCAGGTTCGATTCCCGGTACGAACGTATTTCTCAGTCGATAAATTTGTTCAAAGAAATGGGTGTTTGTGTTGTTAATCCCTTCCCACCTTCCCGATCCCAAAGAGCGACGCATAGTGACTAATCACTAGTCCTGTCCTAGTCCTCGTATTCTCTCCATCCATACTCTCTTCGAAAAAGAGAACTTGAGCAACTGAGTAACAACCAGTTCTCGTAGAAAAAATAAATGTTGAGATAAACTCCGTGAGGAGTCCATATGCTCCAAATTGAGAGCGGACATGGTTAAAAAAAATGCCAAATTATTCGAATTAGGAACAGAAACAATAAAACTACAAACATATATCCATGAAATAAGATATAAGAAAAATAAGGAAATTTATAGTTATAGCGATAAAAATATTTTTATTGATTTGATATTTAAGTTTTCAATAAATCTTGTGATATTTATGCCTTGGATTGCAATGTGTGACATTGCTAAAATGATATGACATATCAATGAATTCAACAAATACAAATCATTCGTACAGATATACTCGGCACTATTTTACTAGTACGAAATATCTACAGCGACGGGTTAAAGTTTTATTAAATATTATTAAAAGTGACAACTGCTTTTTGAAAATTTTAACTATTATGATATTTGATGTCAAACTGATTAACAGTTTTGATTGATGGTCAATATATACATACATACTCGTACAATACGTCCAAAATAAAAAGGCAACGATGGACCAGGCTTGGACATGTGCTGCGGATGCCCCAGTAAGCCTGAATCCTGGTCTGGCTCTTCTATCAACCTGATGGATCTCAACGTCCCGGAAGGCCTTTGATGACCATCCATAGGATGTACTCAGGGGAGCTACGGAACGCTGGGATGACCTGGGAAGAAGCGAGGAAATTGGCGGGTGATCGCTCAATTGATCGGGCTCAATTGACCAGTCGAACGGCCCTTGTGACTGGTGACTCAAATGACCGACGCAACAAACAAGTTCTGATAAAAAGAAATGTTTGGCTTTGGTAACGACGACCAGTTAAAACTACAAGTTTTGATACTCTCGATTTATTTCTTCGTGGCTGTAGAAATAAACTTTTTCAGAAAACTTCTTCGAGTCGGTCATATGAGACGACATTTGCAAGCGCTGACCGTGAGATCAATAGTATATGTTGCATTGCGCGGTAACTACATATATTTATCAAAGAGCTTTGAATTACGATAATTTAAATATACATATTATTAAGATTGTCTTTCTATTCGATTTTAATTACAATAAATAAGTAAGTTTGAATTGTTTGAATTTTGTACTTTTCCATGAGTTTTGTTGGTAACGAGCCGGGTTTCACCTTTCGGCATCTTCAGGCATCTTCAGGCATCTTCGGGCATTTCAAGTGCACGGATGTACTTGAACTGACCTTTTATTCAAATTTGATATTGAAATTCCATCAAGCACCCTCAGTTGAAATCCTTAATTAAATGAATAAGTATTTTACGCGTATGAAAAATAATGCTTAGAACAAAATTGAGTATGTAAAATGGTATTTCATTGAACTTAACCCATTGTTTACGGTGTGCACAAATTTTTGCGTAATTAGTATAGTAATTGAAAAGGCGTAAACAAAGTGTTAATAAAGCAAATCATTGTTAACCTATAATAATATATAATGGCCATCCCGTACTTGAACGAGTGTTCAAATGAGTCGGTTAGTTGGGCCGGTGCCAAAAACCGGTTTCAAATTTTACACACGTATTTTTTCAAGGCAAATAAATAGACGTAACAAAATATTTAGACTACTACTTCTATACGCACTTTTTAAATTTATTCAGTGCCTATATACAAAAAAATATAACCATTAGTCGAAATAAAATTTGGGGCCTCCTTGGAAATATATGGAATTGGTCTAGACTAATCTTTTTACCTTTTTAGGCACATATTATTTTTAATTCAATCTCTCTATAATTGAGATTGATGATGGGTCCGAAGGGTTTACAAGCAGCCCTCGTAGATTTTTTTTTTTTTAAAGACCTAATATTTTAAAATGATAAAATTACAAAATGGAGTTTGGGATTTTTCCCTTTTTCTGATTGATTGCACTAAGCATGTTTCCACTGGTTGAATTTTTTGGCACCAGTTTTAAGGTGTTAAATGTCAATTCTTGGAGGAAAGAGAATAGATATAAAAAATAATGTAGCACTTCATAATATAACATAATATATTTTTCAGTTCCACGTATATCAGGATACACGTGGAACTATTGATATCAAACGTGTTTTATTTATTAACATTTAACATGTTAAAATCCATGTGCGCACCGCACCGCTCCCAATGTGAAGCGTAATATTCCTAATATTAGGTCTTTAAAAAAAAATCTACGAGGGCTGCTTGTAACCCTTCGCTCATCCTCTCTTTTAGTTAAATAAGAGTAGTATAAAAGGAAAAGGCTAGTCCAGTACAAAGGGCTGGCTTATGTCTCTCGATACGACACAGAAGATTTTGTATTTTGCCTTCGAACATAAATCGACTAAAACATCATAATGAATAAATAAATATTGTTTTATTTATTTAAATGCTCTTGTAATTTAATTAATACTGCTTATCTTGTATTGGTTACTGATTGGCTTCTAATTAAAATGTATCTTTGGGCAGTATCTTATATATAAAACCGAAACGGCGTTCATATGTGTGTGGGTCTGTAATTCCCTTTTGCATTGTTGTTGCAAGTTGCAATAAAAACGAATATGAAAGAAAATATGTTTGAATTTTTATCGGCGAAGACATTTAGTCAAAATGTAATAAATTAGTCTTCTACCAACTTTTTGCCGGCTTTTATTAATATAATAATGTTTATTATTTACGTGAAGGTATTATTTGACACTTCTTTGACAGCAAATTAGATTTTTTCCTTGAATTTGGATATTTTAATGGGCGAGAATGGGGCGGGGATGTCATCAAAGTAAATAAAGTTTGTGATTTTATTTTAACTCTATTTTGGATGTTAGATTTTGTGATATAATTATGTTGAATGATATAATATTAAATAATTATTGGTCGCTTAGTCCGAGCGACGCCGGGTAGCAATACAAGTATTTCATAATTCCAAAGGTTCCAACTACATATAATCCTATTACCGGTCGTGCCGGCTCTCATGGTGAGTGGATAAAGACAGCTTTGAGATCAATTTTGAGCTATTTTTTTTATTGTCTAGTCTCAGTTCTTGAAAATAATATTACCTAGTCTATTTAAATTGATAACAATTAATAGTGCGATTCTTTCTGTGTGAAAAACTGAAATAAAAAACTAATCGTATATTTTTTATTTTTAACGAATTCCCAAAGGTTCCCACCGAGTTAATCGACAATATTGAAACCTTTATGTAATAATTAATTTAATAATTGTTAAAAAATAATTGATAAGAGAAATCATTATCACAGAAACTATAAACCCATCATAAAAAGAGCATTACAAGAGTGATATTTAATAGCATTGGTACATAATTACATCAACAATTCAATATTGTATATTTCATATCATAAGTCATAACTTTATACCTATTAACATATTATTTCTAAAATATATTTACTTTACTTATGATAAATAAGTTATTTTAGTCGTATCGGAACATGGCTCGTTGGTCTAGGGGTATGATTTTCGCTTAGGGTGCGAGAGGTCCCGGGTTCAAATCCCGGACGAGCCCAAGTAATATTTTTTTATTATTGTTTCCTTCTGTTTGTTTGATACTGGGATAATATCAGATGATTTTCGAAAAAAGGATTATATTTTTACAAAAATGAATTTATTTTACATTTTCGGAATCAAAAACAGAATATTTCACAAAATATTTATGTAGATTGTTGAAATTGTTTTTAAAAAGAAATTTAATTATTTTTCGGGAAATTATTAGTATGTATATCACATTATGAGAGAGATATATTTACAACCCAAACTTTTAGTGCCGACGAAAAAGGTACCTGTCCAAACAAATATTCAATAATTTGTATTATAATTATGGACCCGGCCTATTTGTCGTTTATTCAATAAATTCAATTTTTTATATTCAATTTGATTAAAGAGTATTTTTACAAATTCTCGTACTTCATTAGTTTTATTTTTAATTAACATGTGAACGAGGGTGACTTAGATATAGAATTTACGCGGATCACTATATCTATCTCTCTTACACTGCTATGTCAAAAGCAGGTTGAGTGTAAAAAGAAACAAATTGCAGAGAATCCAATAAGAAGTGTAAAAACTAGATACTTGTTTTACAACTAAAAAATATTTATATTAAAATGAACTTACACAAAGTTACCGCCGAAACCATCGAAAGTATAAAAATTATTCAATGGGAATTGAATCGCGAATCACTTTTTTTCGTTTCGCATTGATGCGACTCGAGTGAATGAATCGGACAAGACGGTTAGTTGAAAGTCATTTAGCTACCGGTCTACATATTTACAAAAAAATGTCGTATCTTCAAACCCAAATATTATCAAATTGATGAAGAAGTAATTTTGTTTTATACGTTATCATCATATACAAAAAAAGCAAAATTTTCTCATACGGCGATTATTATCGTCCACTTCAAGGATTTTACCACATAGCGTTTATTTTTGTACAGTCGGAGAAATTTTTGTGAAAACTGTTTTATTTTGTCGCTGGCAATTAAAATTTGATACATGCATCGCTTCGAAATTGCAATAATCTAAAATTTGCATATTTACTCAAGTGATTGCAAAAAAATGAGCGTGCATGCATGCAGTCATTGGCGTACAGTTAAATTTAAAAAAATTATCATCCATGTAATTAATTTTCGAAAGAAACATATACACAAAATATATACACGTATTTATTTATAACTTTTAAGGTGTTCACTGTCAATACTTGGTGGAATGGCATTATAATAAAAATAATACAACATTTTTACTACTTATTCCACATAAAATGTGTTGTATCAGGACCGGTTTCGAGCATTGTCAACTGATAAGATATACAACGAAACAGTGATATTTATACAAATGTTAAGGAAGAATTACAACAAAGCAAATCAATTGAAGCAAAATACAAGAAAAATGGACTATATATGGCTAGCAATTACATCAAAAATCAATTGAGTATGAATAATCTTTAACAAAGTAATAACCAAAATAAGTGTTTTTCATAAATAAATCATTAAGACATTAACGGTTTTAATAAGGCCTTAAAATATATTTTAATCATTATTTTATATTATGTAAGTTGTCGGAAATTGACCTCTCATCTTTTGTGGACCTCTTTGATCCATGATTTGTATACTTCTTATAAATTTTGATACTACATATATGTATATAGATTTTAATTAAAAACATATTAACTTTGTTCTTCCACTCGTTGTGTAGCTACGTGTAAAAAGTGTTTTCCTTAATAGATGTCGATATTTTATTTAAAAATTTACCTCACCATAGAGTTAGTTTGAAGATGTTTCTTAAATCGGCAAAACACGAGTCACACATAATTTTACAGCCATATAAATTTTAATTTTATATAATCAGCTGTTAATACTGAAATATTCGACGGCTTAATTTGTATGATTCGAATAAAAACTTTTAACCCTCTAGTTAATTTGTCGATACGTCAATGTTTGTACTCCATTATTATTGTAGAACATTTCTCGTACAAATAATAGTAGTGGGTCGATCGTCTATCGGTCCAATTATGTATTAATATCAGTACAGCGAACCATAAAATCAGCAGAATATGCAATGCGAACACACACTAGTAACCACTATTTTACCACACGCCTATCTGGTATATTATATCTTCAATAGGAAATTTATACATACATACCACCAATATTTTAAATCGTCATGAAAATTAGGTTTATTTCAACTCCACTACTACAAAAAGTGGATTTGTAATATTTTCAAATATACTTACACTGTTGATGTATTCATTCGTTAGACCTTATCTAATTTTAATATTATTTATATATATTATCTATATGTTAGTAGACATATTAATTATTTTTAAAGCTCATAATAATAATAATAAATTTGATTATTGAAATGATGATCATATGCTTGGCGGAAAAATGATTTTAAATATACTTTAAAATACATTATGACAGGGGGCTCTCATTTTAATTGTGGCTCCGGGCTCAGTTGATCATTTGAGGATTTTTAAAAAACCAGGGTTCTGGTGTAACCACTTTGTTGACTTGCTCCAGCTCCGCTCCGTTCTCCGAATCGTTTTTATATGAGGCATATTATTTATTGATTTTATTTATATAGGTTTTAAAAAAAAAAATCATATCAATTTAATACATATTATTTTAAATTATTATTGTATTATTAATAACACATGCATACATGCGTTTATTTATGTTATCAATGTATGTTTCCTGGATAGCTTCGCATATGTGTTACTTCCACTATATTATAACTGAATCATTATAAATTATGAAGATTGTGTTTTAATTTACATCAACAAAATGATTATAAAAAAATATCATTCAGCTACATAAAAAATTGCAAAATAAAAATATTCCTTTTTGACAGAAAATGTCAATAGCCCTGCAAAAAAACCGTTTAATGAAAAATTAATATATTTAAAAAATAATGACTAGCCCAGTAATTGATATTATAATATATAAGTTGATTAACATGAAAGAGGTAGGAAAAAAAAGTTCCAAAAAAATCCGCAGTCGGTAGGATTCGAACCTACGCTCCCAGAGGGAATCTGATTTCTAGTCAGACGCCTTAACCGCTCGGCCACGACTGCCCATATCAGCTGACGCAAATTTAAACTAAATAAAAATAATAAAAAAGAGAAAGTGTTCTACATTGTATATAATTATTTAATGTTTGTTATGCATAGGTTTAAGCTGAGAATGTACTAAATATTTCTAGCACGGACTGAGATAAAATGTATTCAAAAACTGATCACAGAGCGGTTGTTTTTCAACAATGATTCTGTAGAGTGTAGGTTATAATATAATTATATAACACCACCGTGACATTGAATATGATTTAACCGTTACATTGTAATATATAGATAATATTCGTTATCTATCGCATATCAATGTCGATTCATGATTACTATAAAGAAAATAGTAAATTTGATGACATCTTGTTATCACGATCAATCTACATTGAATCGACTGAGAGAGTAAACGGAAATGTTCCTGATAATTTTTTGAAACGGTATTGCTTCGGATGTGGGCATATTTCACATGGATATGAGTGAGTTCGGACGAGTACTATTTTATTTGCATTACAGTTGATTTTATCGGAACTCACTTGGATGACTTCTTTGCCAATTCCCCATGTATTTTTTTTCACTCTTATATCTGAAACCATATATTTCTATCTTCCTATGATTTAATCTTTTTTCACATAGCAAAAGCAATAAACTTAAAAATAATTTGTGTTTTTTGTAATGTATACGTATATAAATAAATAAATAAAAAACATTGCTAGACATTTTTAAGAAAATCCTTGTTAATGTATGTAACTTATCCGTATGTGTAACTATCACATCCAAATCCCAGCTGACGACAGAAATCGATGCAATTGCAGTGCTAAAGTTGCCATATGTATATGTACCAGGATTGTGGAGTCGGAGACGGAGTCGTCGCGGCGTATTGGCCGGAGTCGTACTAGGAATCGGAAATTTTGAAAAGTTTGAACTTTTTATTTTTGCACATAATATGTCAAATTTGGCTATTGGCCGGATTGGTAGGGATGATATTTTATTGAATACACATACATAGGAAAATTAGGGAAAAAGGTGACGGTATTAAACTTTTTTTAGTCGGAGTCGTGTTTTTGGTCAATGTTTGAGTCGTGGTTTTGGTAAATGCTGGAGTCGGAGTAAGAGTCGAACTTTTTTTGACTGATTCCACAGCCCTGATATGTACAGCTGCAAGCTATACAGATGATGTTTCTCGTGTAATCGCGTTCTCCCCACATGTTTGAGTCTCCAATCAGCTGTCAGTGATTTCCACGTCTATTCATAAGTTTGGCCGTAATCAACAATTATAGTATAAACAGTAAACACAGAGATGTAATTATAATACGAACATGCCACAAAGCGTGTACCTGCGGGGTGCAAATGGGTAGTTACGCTAATAATATGTCCCAGGGTGAGCAGAACGGACGTGTAGTACCCAATAAAAACACGCAATAAGATGGCTCAACAATGATTTAAATTTGTTTATATTGCTTCATTGTTGGTATATTTTTTTGTTATGGGAACATTACGTTACTTATTTTTAATCCGTTATGTTGGCATAATAATGATCTCTGTATGTGTCAAAAGTTTGTTTTTTTAACACATAACTTTATTGAAGGGGAATCTGCCGCTATTGATATTTTTTTTTCAATTATATAATCACATGTGCCAGTTCATTGATCCAAATCAGTCATTCAAAGGTATTTCAAGTTTTGTGTGGGTATAAGGATACGCAATTTTCGAGACGTTTTGGCAAAAAATCAGAAACGAAGAAACAATCAAAACTAAATATATTTGTTGAATAATTTTTCACCTTAGATATAAACAAATGAAGCTTGAGCACATACCGGTTACCGCTTCTGACCCATCAATATAAATACCGTGGTATTTTATTGACAGCTAAGAGACATAAATACGTCGCGTTAGTCATTTGAGTCACCTTTCACAAGGGCTGTTCGGCTGACCAATGCACTGCCTATGGAAGTGGACATTTTCAGCAATGAAATTATCTCTGTTCACATTTATTAACTTGTTATTACCATATCAAACTAGGATGGTGGAACAGAGAAGAATATGTTTTGTGTACCCTGTCTACAACGGTATATATAGAAAAGTAAATGCAGGTTTAAACATAGTTCTGACGATGGCGTAAGCCAAAATAGCTATCAACAAATATACTAAATAATTTCTGTAGAATTTAAATACATTGTTATTTTTTTCACAGTATTATAATGGAGTTCTGCCAAGTAAATGCCAATTCAATCAATAATGATATTTAACGAAGAGAATGTTAAAAAGTTTTTTTTTTAAAAAGCTAAGTAATATCTTTCTTTATTTTTAAAAAAATCTTGTTTTTTTTGAACGGCACTTTCACGTTACGTACTCATTGCGTATTTTATTTATTATTTAGTTCTCAAAATAAAGGTTTTGATTGGCTAGCAACTATACGATTTACTCCTTGCTGTAGCATTTAAAGCAGGGCTGTGGAGTCGGTAAAAAAAAGTCCGACTCCGACTCCGACTTTGACCAAAAACACGACTCCGACTAAAAAAAGGTTAATATCTTCACTTTTTTCGCCATATTTTCCTATTTATGTGTATTCAATTAAATATCAACCCTATCAATGTGGCCAAAAGCCAAATTTGACATATTAAATGCAAAAATAAAAAGTTCAAACTTTTCAAAATTTCCGACTCCGAGTACGACTATGGCCAAAACGCTACGACGACTCCGACTTCGGCCAAAAAGCTCCGACTACGACTCCACAGCCCTGATTTAAAGTATCTATAATACCTAGCATTAATCTAGCAGGTTTCTCTTCTATATACTTATAAATACATAGTACCACCTGCTTCTGAAAACTTCGAACACTGTTTATGTCATATGAATAATTTAGTGGTAAACTTAAAACTGTATAGTTTTGTAAGAGTAATAAATTGATTGAAAAGAAAACAACATCTTAAAGAAATGAACAAAACTATTCAGTTTTGTTTTGTGAAGTTAAGTTTAAGCCCCATACACAATTATATTACATATATTCAGCAGTTAGGCTACTGGTAAATTGTGCAGAGATGGAAATATTTATTATAAAATCTATTCTCATTTTAAATTAATCCTTAACTTTGATAATTATTATGTATGTAAAATTTGGTTCTCAGAAATGCTATCCGATTGTTTGGCTCATATCGAAATAGCAACCATTACATGGACCGTAACAAAATCTTGTGAATTTGACACAGATGGTTTTATATGAAAAATACATTAATAAATTTACTTTGCTTGCTCCCAAAGTGAAGTATAATGTAGCGTGCTCATATACAATCTCAGCAGTGTGGGAACAACCAATGTGGGCTTCTGATGGTATTTTACACAGCGTACCAGCGTTATGCGTGTTTCAAATTCACGTTTCAAGGAAAATTCGAAAATAAATTCCTCAAGACTTGGTTGCGTGTACCGTAGTGTGCTTTTTAGGATTGGTTTGTCAGATAATTGTGGAGTATACTATTTTTTTTCTATAACTTTTGAATGTTAAAACATAATACGCAGTAGATATGATATTCCGACATTTGTTGTTACTGAGGACCTGTCTCGTTCACTCATACGGACATCTACCTAAAAATACTTAAAAAATGTGAAATAAGTAGGTACTAAATATTCAATTCTTTTTTGCCATTGAAATTTAATTGAACTTGATTATTTTGGTAACTATAACAAACCCTTTTAAGGTGTTCAATGTCAAATCATTAAAAATAATGGTACATCTTTATTTGTACTTATTTCACAATTTATTTCGATCAGGACCAGTTCCGCTCATCACGACAAGGATAATAGGCACACGATAATACTATTTTGGGATAGGGAAGAAACAATGGCACGTGTGTGCACGATGGCACGTAAATGATGAATTAAAAATTTTATTTTAAAAAATAAAGCTTGTATATAACAATATAAAATTTAAAATAACTTTGATTATTCCACAGTGGAATAATCAAAGTTATTTAACTTCCACAAAGTTACCGCCGAATCCATCAAAAGTATTGTATATAACACGTTGTCTTGATATTAAGATCATTCGGGGTTATGTAGCATATAATATAATGTGGTGGAGGTATCACATTCAACCCAACAAACCATTATATGCGGTGAAAGCTAAGTAGAAACGGTTAATGGAAAGGAAAATCAATCAAACTAATCAAAATTTCCCTCCCCACATAAGGAAAATCCATTCACACATGAAGTCATTTAGTAGACAGATAATCGCGGAATTGGATATTTGGTAATCAAGGATTTGGCAATTATTCGGAATTTGCAATGCATGAGTGGGCCTCGGCGCATTAATCAATCCGCGCCTCCATTCATAGATGGCGTTGGAGGTGGCTAACAAGCTAAAACACTTTGGGCTCCTCTCCCCCTTAAGTACGGCACTGGAAACGGATGTCGGGAGCTTTTTGATTTGTAAGTTCATTCCGGAAAGTGTCATTATTCATTTGGTGCAGTGTTCACATCGCTCACAGTGTGAATACAAAGTGTCAATCATTTTGACCGAGGTATTTTTTTTGTATTTAACAAAGATTTTTTAAAATTATTGATTTCGAAACATGGTTTTTAAGAACATGCAAAATTATATAAACCAAATATAAAACCAAAACACAAAATTAATAACTGTTAATGAAAACTTATTTTGCTTTTATTTTCGTGTAGTGTCTAATCTTTTGTTAGAAAAAAATTATATGTTGAAATGTTGTTAACTTAATACTTTTGATGGATTCGGCGATAACTTTGTGGAAGTCCATTTTAATATAAAATTTAAAATAGTTTTGATTACTCCACGTATTGTGACACGAGCTTCGTCTCTTTAAGAGGCATCTTCGGACTTACTATCGAAAAATTTCCTTAAGTAATAAAGCAAGATTGATTCTAATATTTAAAAATGATTAAATTACCGAATGGATTTTTCTTTATTACGGCAAGCAAGGAGGGGTTATAGAATTAAATCAAAGCAAACAATCTTGCTTTATTACTTAAGGCAGTATTCCGGTCTAGGATTGTGGAGAAATCATTTTTTTTGCATATTTTCAAAGTTCAAACTTTTAAGAATATGCCCTTTCAAGGAATTTTCGAAATTCCGAGTATTTTTAGAGATACAGCTACCTTTAGCGACGTAGTATCTAACGGGTCTGGGCGGACTACCTGAGCTAGGGTTCCCTTGTAAAAAAATATTTATTCTTAATATTTATTTAAAAACCGATGAACATAGAAAGAACGTCTGAAAATGCTTATTTTGAAGATGAGGAAGGACCATTGTATGGAGCAGGAATTGCGGATTAAATAAATGTAAGTGTAAAGTACCATTATATGACTTAGACTATTTGAAACTTTGCCCAAAACTTTAAACACGTTTATCTCGAAACTACTTTTTTCAAAATAGTTCCCTTGATATCTCAAGCTTTACTGAACCGATTTACACGAAATTTGGTGTGAACCTTCTAAATACATCCAGTTATATCAAGCAAATTAAGATTATATTAAAAAAACCATTTTTACTATATAAGTTATTTTTACTACTAAGTCTCAAAAAACATGAATAAAACGATTTTTTTTTCAAACTTCTGCCATTTTGCAAAAATAAATATTTTTCAATTTCTCTTATATGCGCGAAAATGAAATTTTTAAAAATTAAGGATCTATGTTTTAATTATATTTTAGGTGACTGGAAAAGTTGGAATTTTGGCAACTATGGAGCGTCATTTTTTTGAGACCCCCTACTTTACCAGCCTGTAACTTTTTAGGTTATTAATTTTTTGGTTTGAATATTTTTTTGTACATTTTTAAAACATTAATAAATATCTGTTAAAAAATGGACGTTAAATTGTTATTACTTTTTTTCTATAGCACTTGCAAAAACACCTAAAATTTCAGCCTCTAGACCGGAATACTGGCTTAAGTCCGAAGATGCCTCTGAAAGAGGCGAAACACGTGTTACAATTAGTAACACAATACGTGGAATAATCAAAGTTATTTTGAATTTTATATTATAGATAACATGGTTTATATTTAAATTGTATCTGAAAATTTTCGACAGTTCATAAAGATGTTTTGTAATCTAAAAATACGTAAATGGTTGATAAAGGCAATTGTTTAGATGTCCTTCAGGCGATCTTAACTTATTCATAATTTCATTAGAAAAAATAGTATATTCAGTAAAAGTTATTGTGATCATAGAGTGCCAGGAAATCCGAATAAAACCTATTCTTTGAAATCTTTACCTCGCTGAGGAGCATTAATACTTGTCTATGAAACAAGAATACAGGTCGCTTGAACAAGTTATTGATGCTGTAAGTAAGTTCCAAACTGCAACTTGGCGTTAGATGAATTGGAACTGAGAGGGTCGAAGTAATTTGTCAATAAAGAGAGAACACTGTTTCTATTCTCGATTTATTTAGTTAGGTACTTGTATAGAAATCTTGAAATTAGTCTTTAACTTGACGTCAATGTTTTATTATTTATTATTTTATTTTACGATAAGCGAAACCAGCCGTGATCATTGAATAAAGCACTGAAATGATTAAAAAAAGAAAACGCATGTTCAGGTAAACCTCGACTTACGTCCGAAACACGTTGTTGAACTATATTCGTAAGTTGAATTGGTCGTTTATCGAATTTTATGCAAAATATGTATTTAAATATTTAATGTAGGTACATGTGTTCATTTATATGCACTGTTTTCAGTATATATATTTTTGGGTGACCAGACCAATCGGCACAAGTCAAGTCGGCACATGGCCGTCGACACATGTCAAGTCAGCACACGACAAGTTGGCACATAGACAATTCAGCATATGGACAACTTGACAAACCACTCCTATTTTTATTCGATCTCCGTCAAAATACTGCACGAAGGAGGTGTTTTATGGAAGAAAACACCTTCTGGCACACTAGGGGAAGTCAATTCCTACATAATTACGTAAAATTTGCATGCTAGATTATGAAAAGTCATGTCGTTATTACAGTCTAACATAGCCAGCCATAGCCATATCTAGCTTCCAGTACAGAATTACTATTAATTGGCCTTTAGATAAATGCATTAGAACAATTGGAAATTAATAGATATCATCAATCCAATGACATTTTTAATGAGAAAACAAACATTAATCCAACATCAATACTCTGATCATCACAGATCGCCAATGCCATTTTACTAATATCATCATACGTTCATTACCACTCACTAAAAACCCACATTTGCTTTCATTTAGAAAAACTTATATCAATTTGTCACAATTCAAGCATTATTATGAAATAGCCATCAACAATATATTATTTTTGTAGAGCTCAAATACAGTTTTTCACTATATTACAAAAAGGTAATTTTGTCAAGATGTCTAGGTGCCGAATTGTCTATGTGTCAACCTGTCATGTGCTGACTTGAGATGTGTCGACGTGCCATGTGCTGACTTGACTTGTGCCGAGTTATCACGGATTCATATTTTTGGTCCCTGACCATGACCCTGACCCCGACTCGAGTACTTACCAAAAACACGACTCCTTCTCCGAATAAAAAAAGTTTAAAATCGTCAAGTTTTTTTCCTACCTTTCATATTTGTGTGTATGTATTTAATCATATATCAACCAGCCAATCCAGCCGATTGCCAAATTTGACATATTATATGTAAAAATAAAAAGTTCAAACATTTAAAAATTATCCGACTCGAGTACGACTCCGGTCAAAGCCCCGCGACGACTCCACAGTCCTGGTTTCGCCTTTCGACATTTTCAGAATTTCAAGTGCGCGAGTGAATTTAAACTGAAACTTTATCGTTACTTCTTGAATACGTGTATGAAACATGTCAATCATCTTATGGTTGTATATTTTAAATGCGGTAATATATCTTCGTACTTTACTTCGACTCTTTGACACAATAATTAATAACTTAAAACCAGAAAATATCGAGATACGTTTATTTTATCCGAACGAGGTGAGTTACAAGCGGAAACATTAATCTACTACTGCAAGTCTTAAGTTAAAATTATTTGTTTAACGGGTTCTTGTATATTTTTAAAGGTCCCGTAGAAGTGTTAACTGCTAATTAAAATCTTCATTTCAAGCTGGCCTTAGCCGCTTCCCTTTTGCCAACTTTTATATCAAGCATTTATTGTTTCATCTTCTCTCATCATCACAATATAAATCCTTTAACAAAGAAAGCTTTCACAAAAGCTTTTGGAAGTTCAAAAGGTTTAATTCTCTTCATTTATTTACGTTTAACAAGACTTCCGTCATAATGGAAATAATAAACCGTGACGTCACCCCGAGTATATTTAGACTATTTTGTTTTGTAAGTTGGTATGAAAACTTTAGAAATTTTGTCGCTCTTAGGCCTTTGTTGGCTTATTAAAATTTAAATGTAAAATAAACCTACACTTGAGAAGTATAAAGCGCAGGGAAACGTCTTAGTAAAACAGAATTTTTAATAAAACAACACAACTTACTCCATTCAAATATTGAACGGTTGTGTTAACGACATCGACAAACTTTTACGTCGCTTAAAAGTGATAAAATCAAATATGATAGTTCAATTAGTTGACTATAACATAAATGATGATAGTAAATGTGATACCGATAGGTTTGCCACATTTGGATAAAGTATAATTTTAACCATGATTTTTTAACCATCAACATTATACCTATTATTTATTTTCTTAATGGGTAACATTTTTAAAGCTATGTGTGTATGAAACATGAAAAATTGAATCGATGACCGAATGTAAACACCCCACTGAAATTAAAATGACTTTATGGTGTGACAGCGGTCATAATAACCAACATAAAATTTCTGTAACGGTAACTTGTTTCACGAAAAAAACAATGGTCCACTACATTAGTTTGATAGTTAAGAAAAAACAATTTAAAGCTGTTCAAGTAAGCAGTATCTATAATTATTATTACAATAATTATTTAAAAAATAGTTCATAATTACGGCATATGCTCTCGTCAGAATTATGTTTAAATAAGCATTAACTATTTTCGATGGTTTCGGCGGTAACTTTGTGGAAGTTCATTTTAATATAAAATTTAAAATAACTTTGATTATTCCACGTATTGTGTAACTAACTGTGACACGTGTTTCGCCTCTTTCAGAGGCATCTTCAGACTTACTATCGCAAAGTTTGCTTAAGTAGAATTTTGCGATAGTAAGCCTGAAGATGCTCGAAAGAGGCGAAACACGTGTCACAGTTACATAATACGGAATAATCAAAGTTATTTTAAATTTTATATTAAGCATTAACTAATATAAAATAACTTTGATTATTCCACGTATTGTGTGACTGATTGTTACACTTGTTTCGCTTCTTTCAGATGCATCTTCGGGCTTACTATCGCAAAGTTTGCTTAAGTAACAATCAAGATTGATTCTTATAAGTTGAAATGAAAAATTACAAAATGGAGTTCGGGATTTTTCCTTTTCACGGGAAGCAAGGAGGGAGGATAGAAACAAAACAAACATTACACACTATTTACTAATGAGATGCAATCGATTGGGAATTGGTAATAGGAAATAAAATTAGCAGGTGCGAGCAACCTTACAAAAAATATTGTTATGTTTTGAGCTGTCTTTATTTTATTTGTCAAATTCATGGCCCAGTGGCGTCAGCTGTAATGCAATGCTTTACATTTGTTTTTAATAAAAATAAACAATTAGAAATTATTTTTTCCATTTATTCTGTATCCCACAAAAGGTCCAACATCTCTCGTGTAATTCCATCGTTATATTACCATATATATCTTAGTTTATTATGCTTTAGTATGTTATATTTCACATGCGGCGATATGTGTATATATATACTCAACATTATATCAGTTGTCAAGCGTTGATTGCAAGCTAGAGCCGTCGAGAGCGGCTCATGGAAAAATATTGTCTCCGTATGGATAAAATAGCTTCGCAATCAGGCAAAGTATCACAGCGAAAAATGCTTGAAGAGCACTAACGAATGGAGTTCTAATTATGATTTCATATTCTCCCCTACCTGTCAAGGTAACTCTACTTTAATTAGGAAAACACAGCCCTTTTCAAAAGCTCCAATGCAGCACCCTCCTGATTTTACTAAAGGGATGAATCTGTCACCAGCATAATTCTGTTGAATTTAATCCAAAGGGGTTACTTCATATTCATTATATTTATTAATCGCTTTTTTATACAAGTGTGGTGAAACAAAAATGTATTTAAATCACTCAATTTTTTTTATGTATACATCGATCTATCAAAAAAAAATGATAGGGGACGATTCGTTTTCATAGCATAATATATTTTTGTATTCATAGGCAGAGACGGTTTTTTGTAAACGACAAATAATTCAATTTTAATGTTTTCATTCTGGACTGGTTTCGCTCATCGCGAGCAGATAAGAAATACGAAAATTTAGCGTTATTAATACAAAAGTGAAGCAAGACATAAAAGGTATGACAAACAATTGATTATACAAATATGAGTCATACATATATAAAATAAAACAAAATAGACTATAGTTAAATTTTTGAAGACCTCTTATTATTTTTATGACAAATAATGAGGTGAATATCAAAATACTTTTTCTTTCGTATTCACACGGACAGATAATTACTGTCTCAATGATTTTATAATTACAGTAAGTGTCGTGTTAAAAACAAATGATTTATCAATTACTGATGGACAATTAAGTAAACTATATATATTCATGCTTTTGTCAAGTTTCCATATATGCCTGAAGGAAAATTCTCTTGTTCAGAAGTTGTTCTTGGAAGCTTCGTGTGTTTTTTAAATGTTTTAATATAAGGGCTCAAAAAAAAAATCGTGACATATCCATGAAGATTTGGTGGGCCGTGAATGAAAAAGTTTGAGAAACACGGGGTTAGAAAGTAAATAATTTTAAATGAAAAAAACTAGGAGATGTGTTTATGAAGATTTGGTGGGCCGTGGATAAAATATTTGAGAAACACTGGTTGAGAAGGTAAATAATTTTAAATGAAAAAACTACGAGATGTGTTCCAGCAATCAAATTTAGTCCCGAAATGCAATGTTTTGAAAATTAAAGAACGGAATTCAGATCCGCCAAAGGATTTTTCGTAATGGGGTTTTCGTGCATTTTCTATTGTGCTGTATTTTTACTTTCAGTAAATTTATATTGTACCAAAACTCTGAATTTTAATTAAAATTATAGTTAGCTTGGTAACGGGTCACGTAGAATTTATTTTTTACCACCAGAGGGACATTTCTGTGCGATGGCAAAAGTCTGTCTGCGTAAAAATATTTTTGAAATTATATTTACCTGGAAGTTAAGTGTTAATGTCTCTTTACACAGACGTTGAAGATTTCCTCTATGAAAAACATTCAACGACTAATTAGAAGAAAATATATTCGGAATTTTCAATTTATGATTCAGACGGTAATATGAAAAAAAAAAGCTAAAATCTTGCCAGGAATATTAAAGCCCAATGATCAAAATGTTCAGACAATATCAGAATAAGGTATCGCAGTCAAGGTGAAGATATGTTTTTGGTCGAGAAGGTAAAGACTCTATGTCAGGGGTGGCCAGACTATTTTGCCCGCGATCGACTTTCGTTTGAAATTATTGGCGGCGATCGACCAACATTCAAAGTAGTAATTTACAGCCTATATTATTTATCTAATTGCCAACCCTTGATTGACCAGGGCTTAAGAAAGAGATTTTCGTCTATAATTGGCTAACTTCGAGATTTTGTCACACGACTTGTCTCGCACGCTTCTTGAGGACGGGCAGCAGAGATTTGTACAGATCAGATAGGCGATCGACTAGGAATCACTACGCGATCGACGTTTTGACCACCCCTGCTCTATGTTGCTGTATGCACTGGACATATTATACAATGATTCAATTGAAATTTTATATACAATCTACCAAGGATTGGAGGCACTCAATTACCCAAGATTATCATTATCAATAGACCAAAAGGAAGAGTTTTAAGGTGTTCATACATTGTGAGATGGTTAAACTGCTGAGTTGAGGATTTTTATAAAAATAGACAAAACATCTAAATACATATAGGATGTACAAGTTGGCTGTCGCACCACTCCCATTATTTGTATACAGCCACAGTTTATCGGCCGCCTTTCATTATGATAAGCGAATAATAAAAGAAACTAATGTACTTCTCATTTACTTGGCCCGATAAAAAGATGCACAGGACTGATATGTTAACTTGCAAAAAAGGGTGAAATTAATTTAGTATCCTGTGTATCCGTTATACTGAGAATAAGCCGTGGCCGTAGAGTTTAATCAACTTCGCGTTGAATCTAAAGAGGAATCAAGAGTATCCCGTTCAGCCATATGCGAAACAATATTACATATGAAAAACGTAAGCATGAATATATATGTGATGAAATATGCAATATGGAAACCACCATATTATGCCATAGCTGAGTGTATACTGCATTTGGGCTTTTGTTTGCCTCCATCACGCGGTTAATGGATCGAATCTCTGAATAAGAACGTCAATAAATTGATAAAAAAAATGTATACGAAGAAATGGATTTCAGTGAAATGTCTTATGTTTCAATGCATAATTTCAGCCCTTTTTATCCGCGCTGATAGGGTGGTTTTTTCATAATAAATTGACAGTGAATGTTGACAGACCCTATTTAACCTGAAATCGGTTAAATGTTCCGAAACTTATATTTAGTATACTATAACTTTATATTGAGTACAGGTTGTTTTCCCTATATACATTTTTTGGCAATCACTATCTTGTTATGAATTCCAGTTTTAATTTCAAAATCTTTTATTATCTTTATTGATGATTAAACTAACGAATTTATTATCAATATATTATTTACAAATAAAATATTGATATACACTTTATTATTTATTGGGATTATATAATACAATACATGGCAATAATGTTCATAAAGACAGTAGATGTATGTAAATATATAACAAAACACAACTATCATTCAACAGTAAATGTCATTGAACAGGGGACACCAGACTTTTTGAGGGCTGGAATGAAATTTTCAAAATCTTGGCGGGCCGGATGACAAATAAATTCGTGTTGGAATCCAATTAGAATATTAATTTATATATTCTAATATAATTTTTATAGTGTAAATAAATATTATTTCTATAGAAATTATATATATATAGCAATTATCATATTATCACCTTACTTTGAGAAGGTTCTAATTTATTTTTTGCCTGAAATGACCTTTTGGTCGAAAAAAGCTTGTATTTAACGCATTCAATCATACATATATTATATTATTTGAATTTCAGAATTATCTATGGTTGATAATTGATAAAAAAATATGATAATTTTATTTTTTGTTTTACTTTAAATAGTGAAATAACAGTGAAATATTTTTTTTATTTTAGATTCTGTATGCACTAAAATTATGTCCTATTTCCTAATCATGGTGACAAATTTTCGGTCATCGAATGAAAACGATCTCAAAATGAATAAAATCATCAAATTATTAATAGGCGTGCCATTAAAATTGGACCAAGCTCCCCGTCTGGCTTGATAGTCTGATCCCGGGGCGATATAGCTCATCCGGCTCTGCAAATTTAATCACAGGGTGGAATTAGGAATACGGCTGCGGGCTGCTGCTTGGCTTTCCGTAAAGCAGGTGATTCGAGTCAGACTTAATAACGAAGTTACTGGGTATATACATACAAGCTTGCGTTTTGGGTGCCAGTGTTGAGAATGCATGGATACATGAGAAAATGTATTCATATTTCACGATAAGTTTAAATTTACGTTCGAATCGACTGATTGCCAGTGCAAGCTCATTAGTCCAATATAAACGCATGAAGATGGCGAATGGTGAAACCAGGGTCGTTAGCGAAAAAAGCTCATGGAAAAGTTCAAACTTCAAACGATTCAACATAAAGCACCTTCAGTTGTGTGTTGTGTGTTGTGAGTACAATTTTAACGTGTTCAAGTAATTTACGTTCATTACCACTAGAGACTCCAATTACTCGACATCTTAACTACTCGAGTATCGAGTAGTAAATTTTTAAAATTCTCGAGTAGGTACTCGAGTATACTCGGGTAGTTTCAGATGTACCAAAATATATATTAGTAAATCAAATTCGTGTACATATATAAAAAGATGAAAAATAAATAAATTAGCTTATTGAATTTCATTAACACATTTATAACAAATTATAAAACATATTTTTCAAAAATAATAAAGAATTAAACGTCTCAAATTTCGTTTGAAGTTTTTTATTTCTTATTTCCGTAGTAGAAAAAAACTCTGCTGCTGTGGACGTCGGCTTAAAAATTAACAATGAATTAAATAGTGCTATCAAATTTTTCTATCCGCTGTTTAAAAAAAATAAAATTTGGAAATAAATCTTCCTTTATGAATTACGAGTATTACTCGAGCATTTTTAAAATTACTCGGGTAACGAGTACTTGAAAAATGGACGAGTATACTATTGGAGTCTCTGATTACCACTAATAAACTAAGATTTGCTACCATTACATCAAATCAATATGTCACATTGAATACTATTATTTTCAATATGTAATAAGGATGTTAGAATACATGAGAAAATATCGTCCCTACCAAGTAGAGACTCCAATTACTCGACATCTCAACTACTCGAGAACGAGTAGTAAAATTTCAAAATACTCGAGAACTCGAGTATACTCGAGTAGTTTCAGATGTATCAAAATATTTATTTTTTAGATATAAATATATAAGATAAATAAACAAAGAAACAAAGAAACATATTGAATATCATTAATACATTTATTTCAATTTAACAATTTTATTGATTGAGTAATTTATTGGTCATATAAGATAAATAAACAAAGAAACATATTGAATATCATTAATATATTTATTTCAATTTATGCAAAATATATTTCAACAATAATATAGAATTAAACGACACAAATTTTAAAATTGGTTTGAAGTTTTTTTTTATAATTCCCGCAGTAGAAAAAACTTTCGACGATTATTACTAAAACGAGTATTACTCGAGTATTTTTAAAATTACTCGAGTATCGAGTACTTGGAAAATGGACGAATTGGAGTCTCTACTACCAAGCCATTAATGCGTATAATCAACTAAATAATGTAAAATAACTTTGAATATTCCCCGCATTGATGAACTTAAATGTATTGCTATTCTTTCACCGAATTATAATGGAATTCTACCAGGAATATGACTTTTCCAAAAATAATACAGTAAATCCTGCTATTACGTCGAGATAAAAGAAAAGCGCTTTAAATGGAAAAGCCCGATCTTATAGGAGTCAAGGCACCGATAAAATATTTGGGGATATTAATTGTTGTCATATAGGTATATAATAATTGTATCCTATTAGAAGATGATAGATAATAAACTGTGTAATATGATGATATTTAAAAAGAGTTCCTATTTGTTTAAGTGTCATTTTCCTGCAACACAAATTACGAAATACAATAAAAAAGGTGCTGCGATTTTTGGGCGTGCCATTCTGTCAGTAAAAATTCGCTATAATCAACTTTACGTCGTGAAAATTTTCATTCATAACTCACTTAACCTTTTTCGCGAAAACGTGAGGAATTTTCATCACGAACTCAATTCATTCACGGAATTTAATCACAGTGAACAATTTTTTGAAGCCTGCTGACATTTAAATATTGTCGAAAAAATAAGCATATTTCATATTTAAAAAATGTGTTAACAGCGCTTAAAATATTTCATTATTTTTTTTATAATCAAAACGCTTTAAATTTCGTCATCCAAATAAATTTTACGCTTGAATATAATAAATCTTAAATATATAATATAAATAAACATTTAAGAGTAGTTTTTTACAAATAATAATTGGTAAATATTCCTCTTGTTAACTGTCACTTTGACTCCAACACAGTGATATGGCGTGAAACGGTGTGAAGTTGAGAATCAAATTTGTTTTCTCTCTTCACGTCCTATAAAAGAAAAACCATGATAAAATTGCATCCTACCAGTTTAAGCCTACGTGTTCGAACCAAAGTCAAACACATTGAGTCACCAGTCACAAGGGCTGTTCGGCTGATCAATGCACTGTCTATTGAGGTGGACATATTCAGCAGTGAACTTATTCTTAAATTTATTTTTATGTAAAATAATAGTTTGTGTTTTTTATGTCATTTTCTGTATATTTTTTTTTAATGTTTTGTTATATCTTTATCATATTTGCCAAATGCATGGCGCATTGGCGTCAGCTCTAATGCCATGTTTCACACTAACAACCAATAATGGATTTATCATATTCAATAAAAGTATAAACAGCAATAAATATTAACGTTATATTTTAAAATAATAATTAGTCCAAATATGTTTCTGAATGAGACGAAACACGTGACACACCTAGTTACACTAGCATCAACATGAAAAGTTTTACAATCATTTAATATTGAAAACGAGTTGTTGACTTTCCGCAATGTTCGCCTGATGAAGCTGATTAAATATTTTAAAGTGAATTAAAAAGTTCAATATTTTGAATCAGTGTTCCCCAAATACTGGTACGCGGATCAGTGCTAGGTATCGGAAAGTTTTTTCTTTGTACATTTTCATACATTTTTTCTCCCACTTACAACTAGGGTTTCCTCTTTTGGCATCTTCAGACATTCAAGTGCACGAATAAGCTGAAGTGTATCCACCAGCTAGTAAGAAAACGCATGGATGTGTACAAAATTCAAACGATTCAAATTTTAAATAGAAATTTCACAAAGCACCTTCAGTCAAAATCCTTAAAAGTATCGAAATATTTTATTCAAACTAAATGTTGATTTCAAAATTTCAGAATATCAACAATTAATGGCAGACTTTGTAAATGTAAATTTTATGGCAACAATAAGACTGACTTTTTTACTGAAATATATATTTGTGAAAAATTCCTAGTATATTAAGGTTGGGAAACACTGTTTTCAATAATCACACAGATGCAATATTTATTGTTTCAACATTTGCTTATATGCTAATTAATAATAATACTGCCAACGTCCGTCATAAACAGTTTATCCAGTGTAAATAATATGTTTAATATTTACTTAACAAACAAATGTCTACTTTGTTTACTAAATGCATATTTTTCATTCAATATGAAAGGTATCATTCAATTTAGTTTACGCTCTTGTTTTTTAATGTTGGAATTGCTCATAGGCAGTCGTGGCCGAGCGGTTAAGGCGTCTGACTAGAAATCAGATTCCCTCTGGGAGCGTAGGTTCGAATCCTACCGACTGCGGATTTTTTGGCTTATTTTATTTTTTTTCACGCACATACAATTTGATACCGTTAGTAATCAACTGAAAATAACAATTATTTTTTTTACATTCCCATTTTTGATACTTATTAATGAATTATTACTTCAGTAATTATTTGAAAAAAACGTTGAATCAAGATCTTCACAAAAAAGTTGTACAACTCTTACGTATATGTTGTCAAGATATGAATCGGTTGCGCTTTTATGCGTCTTTATCTGTCTGTAACGTATACGAAAGTAAAGCGTTTGCGCACGATGCGCACATTTAGAGGTAGAGTTTATGTGTCTTGGTGGGATGCCCCATGGTTTTATTCGATGGTGTTTAGGTAAATTATGGATATATGGTCACGGGACAGAATTTTTGTAAAGATTTATGAAAAATAAGCACATTATTTGAAATGATTTTTCATGTTCAGGTATTTGACAGCAGATAACATTATTTTAAACCCTTTATTAATAGAAGATCCTAAAGAATACTTCGCAATAAGTAAGAAATCTAGTTTTTTAATTTACAGGAGCAAAAATTCAACCACAAACTACACAAATAGTAATATTATACAGGTAGAGGCAGTCACATAAGTTTAATATTTGTTTAAAACAAAAAGAATAATTTTATTATAGGCTAATATTAAAAAACAAATTCTTCTTTCAGAACTCATACAATAATCAGTAATATTCTTCAGATTTAATTATTTTGATTCCACATTTTATAAAAATCCACAAGAAGTCAAAGAGTAAAGTCAAAACATAAAATTATAAGCCAGTATGTATAAATATTTTGAGCTTAGCTCGAGAGGATTGGGATTCTATCCCGTGACCATATATCCATAATTTAACGTTGTTTATGTCGTTTGACTGACAGAAAATAAAATTGACCTTTTTCGTAGATCAATATAAATATCTTCGTTGTTCTTATTGTAACCTTCATGTATTGTTGTAAAAAAATAAATATATTTTAAATTTAGCATTTTTAATATACACAACGAGTTGTGGTGGAAAATTTTCTTCCTACCTTTATCATGTTTTAAAATGCGAATTTCGCCGTTGCATATCATTGTTTACACGTATTTTAGAAGCTTTAAATAATGGTTAATAATTTAGGTTAACTTGGAAACATAAATATATTGTATCTTTTTCAACTTGGTTTCATTCATTTCAATGGCATAATTGATTATCGTAAACGCATGCCTAAGAAGTGCTAGTTCCACGTACAACTTTGGAAACCCTGTGAAAGTATAATAATAATTAAGTTCAATAGAAAGTTCATAATGTCAATATGTGAGAATTGGTTATTACTTGATAGAACCAACTCTGGTGATTTTAACTTAAATATGTTCATAATTTTAGAAGTTTTTCAGAGTTAAACTCTGCAAAAGTTCATTCGAGTATAATAATTAAAGTAGGTTATTATTTAAAAAAAAAAAATTAACCGGCTGTATGACAGAAACGTTTACACTTGGGCCTCGTATAACACGGTTTTATACAACACGGTTTTTACACAACACGGATGAATAAATTTGTGACATATTTTTATACAACACGCTTTATATAACACGGTTTAAGGGGGAAAAAAATACTTATTGGAGGACAAAGAAGAATTAGTCGAAATTTTGGTTGAACCTTCCACAAATAAAGAATTAGAAAGCAGTTGCAGCGAAGTAGCTACATGTTTCACATTAAAAACAATGAATGACAACTTGGAATTGGCTATTAAATTCGTTTTTTTTTATTGAAAATGATCATATACACTAATGTAAATGTAGTGGAAAAAATTTTGAAATTCAAGAGGAAATTACAAAATATTTTGGAAATACGTAAAGATGTAAAAGCTTAAAGCAAACAATCGCTTATTACTGAATTTTCGATGATGAAAACTCACAACCTATCTCGAAAAAGAGTAAAACATATAGAATTCTAAGTGATAACGATGATGAATGATTGGTATATTATGTAATTAAAGTTTCTTTCAATAAATATGTAAATTTATATTTGTTTATTTAAAAAAATAAAGTAAAATATGGCTTTTTGGAACGCAAACCCTAATTTTGTATGAACTTCAAACCTTGTATAACACGGATTTGTATAACACGACGTTTTTGTGGAATCATATAACCGTGTTATACGAGGCCCAAGTGTACATATATATGTACCTACTTTTAAGGTGTTCACTGTCAATACTTGGTGAAAAGGCATTATAATAAAAATAATAACACATTTTTAGTACTTTTTCGACATGATATTTACTTCATCAGGACCGGTTTCGCTCATGGCGAGCATTATCAACTTGATAAAGAATACTAATTTATTTGAATAGTTGATTTACCAATTGTTTGTCATACCTTGTTTTCATCCTTAACTTTTGCATAAATACCACTGTTTTATTGTATTCCTTATCAGTTGATAATGCTCGCCATGAGCGAAACCGGTCCTGATGAAATAAATATCATGTGGAAAAAGTACTAAAAATGTGTTATTATTTTTATTTTTAATAAATATATATGTACGTAAAAATCCGTGAGCGCTGTGACGGCCTTTTAAAATGAGCGATTATATACGGTTCACTTTACACCCACTAATACTGATCAACGATTTTATAATTCAAACATTTTATACACATAGTGAAATCTCTTAGAATCATAGTCCTATAGTTACAGTTGAAATATTTTGTATTATAACAAATGTAATATCGATTTTAAAGAGAACTTTCTTGTTTTACCGAAACCCGTGGCTATTTTTTCAAAGAAAATCACTGCCCTCGGTGCACGACCGTTCTTATATATACCGGCATATAGCATGTTATAATATATATTTTCATTTATATTATACTGCGTTTATTGTTACTTTAAGTTTATTGTCATGAAATAACATTTCCTCGTATGAAATGAAAGCTCAACGCGTTTCTACGAGATTGCAACAAAGGTAAACAAAATTGTTTGTTGCTCAAAAGACAGGCGAAAAAGCATTTTTACGGTTTGTCGTGCATTAAATTTTAATGCACTTAGACCGGAGATGTTCTTTCTGCACTTTGCTTTACTCATATTATATTGCATTGCACTACAGCATTGTCAACTACTGTTGAACATTGCATCTTACGTTTATTAATAATAATTCTGAGACTATCTATTAAATATTACGATTTCATCAACTTACAAATGTTTAGTATTTTTAAAAACTGTGATAAAACTTGATTAATAATTTCTATGGTCGAGAGTTTTCATCCTTGTATTGCTCACAAATGATCTAACAAAGGAGTTAAGACTCTTTTAATATGTGTTAGTGAGACATATACACTGCCGTTACTAGGGTATACTATAAATTTAAGTATAGATGTACCATTATAACATGATCGCTTGAGAGGGCGCCACCATCGCGTAAAAAGTGTGCAATACTCAATCAAATTTGTTTATTTACTAACACATTTTTATATGCAAGCTATAAATGAAACAAAATGTTATTATTAAAACAATAAATGTAACGGCTTTTAAATTTATCTACTATATGGTGACAATTTAGTTCCGAATTTGAACGGCGATCAAGTAATGATGTTGCATCTATAACTAAAATACTCTTAAAAAACCCCTGGGGAAAAAATAGATAGTGAACATCTGTTAAAAGTATAAAAACTAAATAACCGCAATTCTAGTTTTATTAGCAAATAGGCAGCCAATGTAACTACTTAGTTCTTGTTTACAAAGAAATTAGTTCATTTTCGCATCTAACGCTTTTTATAAATTACTAGTTGTACTCTGCGCGCGTTGCCACGCCAGCAACTAAAATAAATTAGAAGGAAAGACATTACACAAATATTCAATTCAATTTGAGTCAATTTATTGATTTCGTTCATTTTGAAAAAATTGTGACATTGCAGCTTTTCGTTTCAATTCGATATCAATTTTTGGGGGCGAGAGGGGTTGTTTGGCGGGGTGGGGTTTGGGGGGCGTATGCCAAAAACCTTCGAAGGAGTGAACTCAAAAAATTGGGTGGCGGAGGTTGGGGGGTGGTTTGGGGGAGGAGTTGGTATGCCAAAAACCATTGTGGAAGTGTACTCAATAAATTTGTAAAGTTTCACATCGATCGGTCGAGTGGTTTAGTATTCCATAGCGGAAATACAGACAGACAAACATTCATTTTTATATATATAGAAGATAAATACTAAAACTTAAAAAACACATTACATCATTTTTCTCAAAAGTTTGTCAGACTCACTTACTGAATTATTGCTTGGAACGGCAGTATAGTGTATATTACTTTTTTAATGAACAAAAATATCGCAATGATAAATGTTTATTCAGTATAAATGCTACAGGCTCTCCATCTCTTGTCTTATTTATGAATAGTTGCATCTGATTTTTTTACTATTTCGTGAGTAACTCAAAGATGAAAAACTTTTTGATTACTTGAAGAGTATAAAAGAAGAACTATGCTATAACCTTTCCGAAGCAAGATTGGTTCCCACGAAAGATTAAGTGAAAATTTAAAAAGAGTGATTGACAAAAACTGAGGTTTCATTATATATTTATCTCTAGATAAACTTTAAACAAGTTAACCTTTATCGGTCGCCATAGTCTTGTCATTTAACTTTCTAAAATAGTCCAACTGAGCGGTCAAGCATTCGAATCTCCGAATATACACTCAAATTCACTGAATCAATTTGTAAATTGACATTCGAGTACGTTTGATGTTTTTGCTACCTTCTCACCTACACTATCCAGAGTATATAAAGTAGTTGGCTTACTATTAGTATAACACCCTTTCAATATCAAAGAACTCGTCTCTGAAATGCTTGACGAAACAAAACCGTCACCAATATGTACTCGTGTTGGAGTTTCAGGGAAGCAAGGGCAAAACTAAAAAAATGCCGAACTATAAATTGCTAAAAAAACAGTTTCAAGTATACTTTTTTTTGAACCACGACCACACATTACCATTTCGTGACATATTTATATTGTATGATTAGAACCGGGTTCCTTCAATTGAAAAGAAAAAAGTATACTAGACAATTAGTGTATGAAAAATGATAAGAATTTACAGGTAATAAAAGGACAATGAAATGATAATGTCAATATTAAAAAAATGTGTATAACTGATTGTAATAGAATAAAAGCTAATCGGAATTTTTAAAGATAACTATCGATTTTAATATACAGAAATTCGTGCAGCACTTGTTTATTAAACTGTGTCTTCTTCATTTAAATTATATATAAATAGCTCAATTTCTGTATTTATGTCATCAGTTGATAATGCTAGCGAAGAGCTAAGCCGGTCCTGTTAATTACTAAATATATGTCGAAGTAATACAGAGTGTACAGAATAACCACGCTACTTATGCACTCAAAAGAGTTGCGCTGTGAGAATGACCTGAATGATGTCCACAAAAAAAGATTTCTAGAGTTTTTAATTCTCTAATTTGATATAGTCTAAACGAGTAGGCTTAGAACGGTAGGTGGATTCTTATGTCAGATGGGAGAACATTTATTTAGTATTAACGGCTGCTACACACTCAGTGAACTGTTAAAGAAGTCAGAGTGTAGTGACGTTTCCGAACATTCGCCTTAAGATGATATAATGAATAAAAAAATACCAAGTAATAATTGAACAATGACTTATATAAGAACGACACCGTATAAATGGCACTTGGCACGTTATCTTACATGTTCCGCGGTATAAGTATTGGAAAAGTGCTTGCATTTACCTAATACGAAACATTTTTCAGGAGATAAGCAAAGGAGCGCGGCGCGTATCAACGTCGACGTCGCTTTCCCGACCATATTACATACTTACGCAAACATTTTCCATATTAAATTTTCCTCTCCCCCTTTATATCTTGCCTTCCCTACCGCGCTCCCAGGAGATATACAAAGGAGGCATGACAATTGTATGAGTTTACTGTGGATGCGCCTTATTGCAATAACGCCGTTTTTTAAAGTGTCGATTATGCCAATAAATTCATTCGTCAATGATTTGTTTTACGTGTCACGTATCCTGAATAACAAGTGAAAACACGTAACCAACCATTTAGAAAAAATCACTGAATATTTCGCTAAAATTTAGATTTACATTTTGTTTTCAATACCTTCACTATCCAGAGTTATTGATAATACGGTGAAAAAAATAGCAATGTATTTTCATTCTATAGAAATTATATTATAAATTTTTTATAGCTATTTCTGCGTACGCCGTCGTCAGAACTATTTTTAAGCCTGCATTTAATTTTCTATACATACTGTTGTAGACAGGGTACACAATGTTTACATCTTCTTCTCTGTTCCACCATCATAGTTTTACACATATGTGGGTAAATTATAAGTATTTTGAATGTAGTATAGTAAATACTTATTACCAGATAATTACACGAAAATTTCGATAAATAATCCGTGGGTTTTATCCGACCTATTATTATTATTATTAAATTGATTGATTTCAATAGTGAGTTTGGAAGATGACGTTGTTTATTTAAAATTGGCAAAGTAAGAAGCTAATCCCTATTTATTTTCTAATATTTCTTAGTAAAATAATTTATGTTCGTGTTTTTATGTAAAAATTTAACTCCTTTATCTTCATCGAGCGCGTGATAATAATAATTATCTAATAATAAA
The DNA here is from genome assembly GCA_028554975.1 of Himalopsyche kuldschensis. Classification (NCBI taxonomy): domain Eukaryota; kingdom Metazoa; phylum Arthropoda; class Insecta; order Trichoptera; family Rhyacophilidae; genus Himalopsyche; species Himalopsyche kuldschensis. The sequence continues at coordinate 16,384,018 of JAHFWI010000010.1, read as the reverse complement.
AGATTTAAATATCTGTTTTGAGCTGCAAACAAACAAACACGTGACAGTTTTATTAAAACATCACTTTATATGCCGATAGTTATTCCATTCTTAGTTGACTTGAACCAAAAAGTTCAAAACTTTAAACAAAACATTATTTTTAGCTGTGTGTGGACATAATACACGCTGTTTTGCAATGGTATTATGTTTGCCTTGACTTCGTTTTCAATCAAACTTTGAAACAAGGATCGTAGTTGCCAGTTTAGATTTCCAAAACTAAATTCTTTTATGAGCTTTGTAAGCAAAGCCAATAAGTAAATCTGTTGACGCATTTGTGGGGCACAATATAAAATTTTTGGAATATTTTTGCCTGAACTTCGTTTTCAATCCAACTTTGAAGCAAGGATCGTGGTTGCCAGTTTAGATTTCCAAAACTAAATTCTTTTATGAGCTTTGTAAGCAAAGCCAATAAGTAAATCTGTTGACGCATTTGTGGGGCACAATATAAAATTTTTGGAATATTTTTCGCATGAATGTGTAGACATAAGGGATAATGATTTTAAATCAAGCAAATAGACAAAACCACACGCTGGTTTAAGTCGGGGAACATTGAATTAATTTTGTATATGCGCCAAAAATATGTTATATTTAAAAAATACATCAAAGACCGAATTTTTATTGAATTATGTGTCAAATACAATATAATTAAAATTCCTTTTTTCGATGATGAAAGGAAAATTTCATTTCGCTAAATTATTTTTAATACGACAGCTATTTAAAGAAAAGTTTATTTGACCGCTTCTGTTTTTAATAAAGAAGAATGACATAAATATATCATAAACACACATTTCGTCGGCTTAATTCTAACACCGTCTAAGTCAGTTTAGCCTAAGTGTTCAGAAGACAGTTAAAACTGAATATTAAAACATTCTCCTCCAATCTAGTACAAAAAAAATCTAGAAGATTTTTTTTCTATATGTTAAAATATTCAGTTTTTACTGTCTCCTGACCACTTAGGGTAAACTGACTTAGATGAAGTTAGAATTAAGCCAACGATTTACTGTTTATACTCACCCATATCGCCATATCTTACCGCGAGTAAGATTGCTTTCAATCAAAACCGATATTTTTATTTTAATTACCAGGGCTGTCAACACATGTTATTTTTGTTGAATATTAAGTTGGTACTAACATTTAGCATATTTTTTCATTAACCACTTTTTGCTTCTTCTTGACGAAGTGTTTACGCCCTTAATTTATAAAATGATTTCTTGATATTATTTTTGATAGCTTTTGACACGCCTATAGGACACCTCCTACAGATTCTTTTCTAATAATTCATCTTAACATGATTTTGGGATATTTAAATTTATTTAGATCAAGCCCTAGATGGGACTAAGAGTTCTTAAACCAATTGTTAACTAAAATATTACATTTCTTACCATTTGAGACCCCAAAGTTTCTCACGCGCTCGTGCTTGTAAGGCACAAGACTGGTGACAAGAAAAAAAAAGAATTTTTTCAAGTATCATAAGCAGTTGAATTTAAAAGAAAAATAATTTAACATCATGTTGAAAAATTCTATTCGATACATTTAATGAATTTACTTCAATACTTTATTCATCCGATTTACGATGCAATTCTTTGAGGGTTGCTTCCTACGTGTAACTTAATCCCACGGGAGATTTCCTAGACAGCCAGATGAAAACTTCATTCCATCCCTTCAAGATGTTGCCCCCTTGAAGACAGAAAAGGGAGGACAGGGGTGGCTTGAAACAATCAAACAATATCCTATTCAATAACTGCCGCTATCTACGGTGAGCAGTGGATTTTTTTTATTACTAAGGGCTGAGTTTTACGTTCAAACGTCAACGTCACTATTGAAGCGGGGTTCTAAAATAACGTAAACCAGCTATAACGTAATAAAAGGGGAACTTTTTGAGAAAAAACGTAAAAGAATATTTTGATAATTTTTTTAACGGCCCATAAGGAAGGAAGCGATTTACATTTAAGTATGTTTGTTTATACCATGCTGAGTAGAGATTCCAATTACTCGACATCTCAACTACATGAGTATCGAGTAGTAAAATTTTAAAATACTCGAGTAGTTTCAGATGTACCAAAATATATGTTAATAATTCAAATTTGTGGATATAAATATATGATAAATAAATAAGTTTATTTAATTTCTTTAATACATATATATCAAGTTTTGTTTTTAAAATTCCCGCAATAGAAAAATATAATCTGACAGTAAAATACACGAGTAAGACTCATTCAAGCACAACGGTTAAACATTATAGATATATTTTTTCGAATAATTAAATATGGAAATAAATCTTCATTTATAAATTACGAGTACTCGGATGAGTATTCTCGAGTATCGAGTAATCGATACTCGAATTGGAGTCTCTAATGCTGAGTGAAAGGATATTCTTCAAGACACATGCTGCACTAAAAACAAAGTCCATGATTTGTCAAAATCTAACAAAAATACTTTCAAAGAGTATGTTACGATATATAACCAGTGAAATTCGAAAAAAGAGTTAAAACTTTTCCAAATGTAACGGAAATTGCTCGCATAAATCAATTAATCCAATGCAATATATATTCAGGTTTAGATCGCTTATATTTATTGCAATGATAAGTGGTTGAGGGCATATTACTATCAATTGGAAATATTAAAAGACGGATGCCCCAAAGCATAGGCGGGCAACGTGTCTCACAGAGTAGTTTTTATAAATTAAATTTTCTATGTGTGATAGATATTTTCCGAATCACAAATTCATTCGTGCACTTGAAATGCCCGAAGATGCTGAAAGGTGAAACCCGGGTCGTTAGAAACAAACTCAAGGAAAACTTCCACGACTTAAATTTCATATTTTTATTTAAATCTTTATTCTTTCTTACCTTCTCAGATTTAACCTAAAAATAAACTCTTTTTTTAATTAGCGAACAACTAATTTTTTGAAGTTGTTTACGATAAATATCTTAACCTTATTTTGAAACCAACCAATAACAGAGACAAAAAAATCCGCAGTCGGTAGGATTCGAACCTACGCTCCCAGAGGGAATCTGATTTCTAGTCAGACGCCTTAACCGCTCGGCCACGACTGCTACATTGCACCTAGAAAATTTGTATTAATAATAAACGTGCATTCATAGCTTTTCTTTATAAATAAGAAAATTCATTATTGACCATGTTTACACAATTGCACATCATATAATATTAATTATTATTTCAATGCAAATATGTAATAAGTATTATTTCATCTGCTCTTATCTAAACCACACAATATTGCCGTCACACGTTCAGCATATGGAAGTGAAGAAGATGTTCTATATTGAGACTAACCTTGTGTATTTTTTCAATCTACAATCGGAAACAAAAATCAGTTAGTTTGAAATATATAGTAGAAACCCTAGGTTCAAAATTTTTCAAACTTGTGATGGAGATGTTTCCTTAAAATGAATATTTTCACCATAATTGATCGAAAACGGAAATATATCTTTGTAACATTTTCCTGCTCAAAAATAAAATCTTCCAACTGAATTTGGTTCATGTCTATTCACGTGCATCTTTTTACAGTCTGCTACTTATTTGGTAAATCTCCCCTCTCCTTACCACATATACGGAATATTTAATAATACCTTCCCAGATTCACGCTTAGTCAACGAAAGTTTCCCAAGACAGCGTATTTCCAATGAATAATTAATTGAAATCAATGCCAAGATTGCCAGTGTGTAAGATAAATTTTAACCATACATATAATACTTACATAATTAAGTGTTTCGATTGAAGATTTTTTAGTTTCGCCTTTTGGCATCCTAAAACATTTCAAGTGCGAATTAACTTAATGAACTGACAACAATGATTTTAGTTCAACTTCAATCGTGCATTTTTAAAAAAATTTTACCTATAAAATAAATGAATGTCCACGGTAAAGCACGGGATGCTTACAGTTCAAGCCATTAGCTACTAAACCACAGTAGTTGGCCGTGCAGTTAATAGGAATGGAATACATTGGCATTATTTATCATACTCTAACTCATCTGCGTTCTGGATGGTATCAAAAAAGAGTAGCATACCATCTTTTGACCAAATAGAAAATAATCATTATTGAATTATGATATAAAATAGTATTTGGGACTATGAAGTGTTCAAATATATTCTCTATACTTCATTTACATATGTCTATAAATGGTAAATTTCACGTAATTATCTCCGTTTATATAATACTAGTATTGCTACCCGGCGTCGCTCGGACTAAGCGACCAATAATTATTTAATGTTATATCATTCGACATAATTATATCACAAAATCTAACATCCAAAATAGAGTTAAAATAAAATCACAAACTTTATTTAATTTGATGACAGCCCCATTCTCGTCCATTAAAATGTCCAAATTCAAGGAAAAAATCTAATTTGTTGTCAAAGAAATGTCAAATAATACCTTCACGTAAATAATAAACATTATTATATTAATAAAAGCCGGGAATAAGTTGGTAGAAGACTAATTTATTACATTTTGACTAAATGTCTTCGCCGATAAAATTTAAACATATTTTCTTTCATATTCGTTTTTATGGCAACTTAATGACCAACAATGCAAACGAGAATTACAGACCCACAGACATACATACGCCGTTTCGGTTTTATATATAAGATATAAATATATAGTACGACGACTGTTTAGCTATTGTAACATCCTTATTAATAAATTTCCTGGAGAAAATTGTACGAAGTAATTGCTTCGATCATATTAAGCATAACATATTGAACTATTTTTGCAATTACGATAGTTATAATCGGTGACTAAACTAAAACTAGTAACCCTACTTATGTTAGTCTAAACAAAAAAAAATATGCGTTTAATTACAGATACAAATTTATCAGTCTAGACTTTTCTATACGACCGCTTAAGAAATAAATATGTTGCATATTAATAGTTGCATAAAACAATTTCACTTGTTGATAATTGTTTTTGGAACTGTTTTTTACGGTATGGTAAGTAAATTTTTCCCAGTTGCCCGTTTTTATTCTTCTTCCGGGACAACACAAGAATACGGCATCGTCGGATAACTCAAAAATAAATATACACTTGGCAAGTTTAATGCAAAACTCTTCACTCTGGGCAAGTTGGTTTTAAGGTCGGATTGTACACCATAAAGCTAATCACGTTCTATGGGACTGCTCTCAAAGGAATTCCAAACGATCAGAACTCTTTGCTGTGGTCTGTCCTCACACGAGCCCAATAGGCTTAGCTGACGTGATCGCAAGTAAGACTTATTTTATTGCATTTGAAAAAAAAATCGTGGATCGACATAATCTCGGTTCTTTATTGGTAAGCTTGTGTAACACGACGGGCTCTCAGTGTACTGATTATACACAGGATACTTAGTATCAAACTGATTTCAGTGGCTGTGCTAGTCATTTTATTATTTACTATTTTCAAGCACTCTAGTGCGTGGTTCAAAATCAGTTCCGTGCAGATCGTATCGGGCCATGAATGTGAGGTGTAGACTTTTTTTTCTAAGTCGGAAACGTTGTGAAAAGCGGCCATAAAACATTGGCTGCATATAAAAAAACGGTCAATATTTGAGCCTTTATTTTAAGTAAGGTTAAAAAATATAATATATGGACTTTAGGATAAATGGAGAACAAGTAGATTACTTATATAAATCTACACGATTTGAAAGCGTTCATTTGGCGATTCAAACCTTGACTACATAATGAATTAGAAATAATCAGCAATAGCAGTGCGCGTACACAACTCATAATATTTCATACAATACCAATCTTTTTTTCATTTAATGTGAAATAAATAATTTAACGGCGCCAAAAATGTCAAAGAAAATTATTCAAATATTCCACGAAAGCACTCTTCAGTTCATTTGAATTACTCACATAGCCATTGAATTGATTGCTACGCGCGCTGTCGTAGCGCTGTAGAGCCTTGGCGATGCTACGACACATTGTAGAGTTGGACAAATATTATTTCGCGCTGTTTCAAAGACGAGCAACGCAAGGGAATACCTTGAATGCTTTCAGTTGCTTCTACGCAATACATACCGGCAGTAAATGGTTTATATATTGAAACCACTATAACTTCAATGCTTACATTTGAACAATAAGTAAATAGCTTATTTTATTTGAAATAGTTAGTGCGAAATTTACCAGTGAAGCAAGAAATGCACAAACTATCGTTGTGTTAATATATTATGCTTAAACATAATTTTAATTTTATATTGAATATATAGATATTTTAATGTAGAAACATTTATAAAGTTATCCTAGGTTTTTAATGTTTATATAATACTAGTATTGCTACCCGGCGTCGCTCGGATTAAGCGACCAATAATTATATAATGTTATATCATTCGACATAATTATATCACAAAATCTAACATCCAAAATAGAGTTAAAATAAAATCACAAACTTTATTTAAATTTGATGACAGCCCCATTCTCGCCCATTAAAATATCCAAATTCAAGGAAAAAATCTAATTTGCTGTCAAAGAAATGTCAAATAATACCTTCACGTAAATAATAAACATTATTATATTGATAAAAGCCGGGAAAAGTTCAGTAGAAAACTAATTTATTACATTTTGACCAAATGTCTTTGCCGGTAAAAATTCAAACATATTTTCTTTCATATTCGTTTTTATGGCAACTTAATGATCAAAAATGCAAAAGGGAATTACAGACCCACAGACATACATACGCAGTTTCGGTTTTATATAAACTATTTATTGCTTGTTATATTCAATAAAAATATCGTTTTTTTTAATTTGGTATAATCATACATTTCGTGTCAAGAATGACTTTGCTCAATATTTTTTTGTTTTTCTCAAATTTTTCTATATCTGATTTTTTTTTTTTGAATGATGTTGAATCGTATGGACTCCTTTGGGGGTTCCTTTATCAGCCCTTTTTTCGTGAACTGCTTGTTACTCTGTCCCTCAATCTTTGTTTTTTGAAAATAGCTTATAATAGAGTATTAAAATAATAATAGGACTTAACTAATGGTAGTATTATTACTACGCCCCGTTTATTGAGACAACACAGACATCCATGACTACGAACACAAATTCATACATCGATTGAAAAATAAATGTATGAAAGTAGGATTTGGACTCGTGAATACTGCAACACAAGATTGCACCGTGCAATAGTCGGCAACAGGCTCAGAAAATAATTTTGATCTTACGCTACATTAAAAAAAAATAATTGATTTATGTAAGTAATGAGATCACCTTGATTCGGGTTCACTCGTTAATGAGAGAGAACCTCCGTCTTACACTCGGGATGTGGGTTTTAAGGAACGGAGGATGAGAATCAGGATACTCTTAACTAAAATACGATCTCAAAGTGGGAAACCAGTGCGATTGCACCCACTATTTATTTACTTTTAACACAGAATTTAATTTAAAAAATATAAAAACACAACTATAACAATTACGACGTCGATATCAGGACTTTGAGTGCGAATTTATTCTTAGTGGGTTAGATTGAGAGCTCGCAGGCTACTTTCCAGTACTTCAAATGGGAGGACATCTCAACCAATCTTGCAAGATTTATCTGCGAAAAAGTGCAGACTCGAGGCTCTCCAATCTCTAACTGTGACTGTCTGAAAAAAAGCGGTTCCTTTAGGTAGTAATACCGTTACAAAAAAAAGACCGTTAAAAGTCCGCCGGATAACACATTATTTATGGTCCATCGAACTTTGCATGAAATACTTCGTATCTCATGCACTCAGGGCGTGAAAGAGTCAGACACTTAGGGCGAGACGTTCGCAATGCCATTCCGGAACGTCAGCATAAATGTCTCTTTTACAAATTTGAAATTACTCTATATTGAATCGCTATAGATTTCAATATAGAGTATTATAAGAATGAATTTATTTCCTGATATCGACTTAAAATATATCGTTCGAGAGAGTTCTGATGACCTACCATATAGGGCAGTGTCAGTAAGAACGTTTATTTGTTGTAAGAAACTTTTTTGATTTTAAGTTTTGCATCAAGACTTTTTTTATATATAATTTAAGTCCACCCAGTACAATGAAGCAGTTGTTGAATTAACATAATAATGAATTAAATGCTCCACAAAAGCTCAAATTTTAAATTACACTCATTTTAAAAGCGCGAGCAAAAGCTTCAATCGAAATACTCGTGAAAGTTATTGGTTATTCAAACAGTGATTTGCCAGTCGCTCTATTTGCGAATGGTAGGAAAAACTCACTGAGCTTTTATGTGCGGAGGAATTTTCCGATGAGTGCATTAACTGACGGGATTTTCACTACAGCCTGAAAGAGCGACGCTCGAATCGCTCAAAGAAAAATTTATGCGCTTATCAGTGCCTACAGCTCGGGAAAATTTTCCCAATAAAAATTTATACTATTATGTTAATTGATAATGTGAAATGTCAAAGATGATCTCAGTTAGAGCTTATGTTTTATCAAAGCTTATATGGATTGAAATAATTATAGAGATTACCATATTAAATGACAAATTATACCTAACATAAAATGAAATCCGAATCGATAAAATTTTTCGTGTGCTTTGTCGTTAACGTCCCAAGATTCGCCTTTCAGCATCTTCAGGCACTTCCAGTACATGAATGACCATGAACTAACGCAAATAAAATAGTTTGTTTCGTTTTATTATCTTATATATAAAATCGAAACGGTGTATGTATATATGTCTGTAATTCTTTGGGAATGATTTAACATTAAATAATTATTGGTCGCTTAGTCCGAGCGAAGCCGGGTTACAATACTAGTAATATATAAGAGTAAAAGTAAGTCACTGAGTTAAATTATTTTTATCGCAAGCTGCATTGGATTAGGGAATTTTAATGATTTTCAATAAATTTTCAGGTATATTAACTGTGATATCGCTAAAATTAGTTACTAGCTAAAAGCATGTAAATGCCAACTAATTTACGATGTGGATTTTATCTGACGTATTATTATTAAAGAATTGGTTTACGCCCGAAAAGGTGAAATTCGGAAAAAAGGAAAAGTTATGTTAATTTATTCAAACAACGTTCTGTCCTTTAAAATCTAGAAAATATGATATAATTATCTATACAATGGACTTCTATCAAGCAATTGCTAATAAAATAAATGACATATCTTTTCATATCACATGAAATTCTCACATGAAAAAGTGTTCTCTGTCAATATTTGGTGGAATGGCATTATAATAAACAAATAATATAATCAATGAAATTATAATCAAACAATAGCTTGTATTGCTAAGAAGTTTTTCAAATCAGTCTATTTTGCTTGTATATTGATTTGAGTTATTATACCAATTGTTTGTCATACATTATAATTCTTTCTTAACTTTTGTATAAATATCACTGTTTCATTGTATTTCTTATCAGTTGATAATGCTCCAATAAATTTTATGTTAAATAAGTACTAAAAATGTTTTGTAATTTTTATTACTTACTCTATGCTCTATGCCTTGTTTTGTACAGTAAAATTTTAGATATTCATGCATTAAATAGGTATATATAAGTATCATATTATATTCATAATTCATTTGAAAATCAACGTATATACATTTTTATTCAAGCCGAACTCTCGAACCCGTTGCTTATCAAATACTTATCATTAATTACTTTATATCTTAATTGAATGGAGCATGTTTTTTAAAATAAAATGTGCTTAGACTAATATAAAGATGCTTAAAGATCCCATATATTAAATTAATCATACCTGTTTTTATATAAAGTGTATTGTATGTTGAATAAGTACAGTAAGTGTTATTATTTTTATGAAATTCTCTTGTTCATCTATCTGTATCAACTTTTTATTTCTGTCGACATTCCATTATTAAACAATCGAATGTATTTTGTTTACTATAAGTAATGCGTGTATGTAAAGGATTTCATAGTCTAAGACTTTTAGTGTTGCCAGTGGTTCAAATATCGTGGTAGCGCATAATTGAATTTTCAATGATTACCCACAACTGTGTACCTACTTAGCTACTTTGGGACGGTTCAAGAGCAAGAATAATACTGAAATGAAAAATATTCTTCTATATAAGCTGTATTCAAATGAAGTAAGTGTGTTTTTTTAACATTTATTCTGGTAGCTGTTCGTTTACGAGTATGCTTTTTATGCTTGTGTAATAAAGGGTCTTTTTATAAGGACGCTTAGTTTTGAAATGTAAATAAAACAAGTTGTTTGTGAGATTTTGACTAAATTTTAATTTCATTTGTAAGTATATTTTACGGCATTAAATATGGAATATAGCATCAAATGTCTGCCAATATCCATTCATTATAAAATGGGCCATGTCGCTAAAGTTGACTTTTTTGACAAATTTGGGTAAACTTCCAACTGCTCCAGAACCCAATCAGGCGTTGGCTTTGGTCGTTTACCTGAAGTTCCTTGGTTAGTTGGATTTTATACGGGTGCAGACATAAGGCCAGATTCAAAATTCGCCAAGTTGAAGTCGCAGAAAAGCCAAGTTCTCGTGAACAACGAGAAATAAGCTGCCTTGGGTTTTCCTGTACACTTTCACACACAGCATCAATGTTTTCACCAGATATTGTATTTTGATGACGTACAGGTAGGTGTTGGCCGATTATTTACCAAACTGGTTGACTCAAATTTGGCCACTAAATAATGAATAATCTACTCAGCAGGACAAAGTAACATATTTTGAGCGTCCCTATTGAAATACCCTATATAACAATAAAAGGATCACTCAATTTCTAGGTCAATGTAAACCTAGAAATTATGTAGTATTGTAGTACTGTAGTATTGATCCGTTTTTTTGTTTGATAATAAGATTTAATGAGTCTATTTCCACAGGTATTTTCTGTTTTTTCAGGTATCAAAAAAAATTGCAAAACAAAGACCAATTATTTTGCGTGGTGAAAATTTCATTTATAAAACAAATTATATTTGGCTCTTTAGATATGTTGACAAAAATGCGTAAAGTGCATTTATGTTTTTAGGTATAAAATTAACAACCACAATTACTTTCATTTCATTGACAAATCAACATTCGAATTTAACCCTGCAAGTACTGAATCCGAAACTTTATGTTCGTTAGAAAACGGCTAGGTACTACTGCTAGAATATAGGCCGATAATTAAACCATTCAAACAGATTACCAATCAACCCCTTATGTTGTAAATTTTATGGTGTGAAAAATGTGGCATTCCATACTTTATTTTACTTGTATTATTTTTTTTTTATTATTCTTCTACTGAAATTGCCATATCATAAATTTATAAAAATCAATCAGAAATTTCATAAAAAATCATATTATATCCCTTCCACTAATCCAGTGTTTGTCAAACCATTCCAGGAAATTAATAATCAAATAACATATTAAATAAAAAATACTTATTTTTTTATATTTTAACCTAAATGTCTGACTGAATACAAACTATAAGTACGGCAAACGACATTAATTATTATTATCTGACATATTTTAAATAACTTAACTATTGTTATTAAGTATCTTAGTCAATAATGTGTGTAGCTCATAAAGTATAAACTTTTTTTAAATTGTCTTTTTTGTGTTCAAGGACCTTTGCCCTAATCTGTTCACCCTTTGTGCAAAGTCACCCCGTTCTGCCAAAAGGTTACCTAACTTTCCAGTGATTCCATATAACTAATAATAAATATCCAATAGCATTTACTATCAACCGAGACGATCCAAAGAGATAGCTTAGGATTATCTGATCCCGTGGCTTAACAAATGTCAATTCCAGAAAGTATGTCTACCTAAGCCGCTTACATATAATAAGTTGTAGCATTCAACTATAAGCCAAAGATAAATACCTGGTCATAACATAAAATATTCTAAGCGTAGCTTCACTTGCAATAAAGGATTATATCCATACGAAATTTTCAGCTGGGCTAATATCTTTGTAAAGTTTAAAACGTTAATGGATTATTTCATCGTAATAATATTGAAGCTTTATTAAACATGATACAATAAAACTTTTTTAAGTTTCACAATAACTCAATAAACCAATGTATGGAGTAAGTATGGCAGGTTACTGCATAAGTTATTGAAGTGTCACTCTGTTAGGTATAATCTACAAGTCTTATTTATAAACTGCACCATGCACCTTCTTTACATTTTTTAAAACAAAGGGCAATAACGTCCTAATTGAGAGATACATGGTTATAATTCAGTCACTTAATAACTGTCATCTATATATTCTATATCTTTAATATTATCCTAAAAGCTAGTCCTACGTCTTGGCTGTTTCTCCTTTTGAATTGGACAGTCAATATTTCGAATCTTATAAAGAACACTATTAAACATTGGTATATTTTATAAACTTTACTTTAAACTAACCTTACCTCTACTTACATAAACTAACATGATTCGGATGCATCCACTTACATTGTTAGGTCACTGAAATACCGAGAAGAAGAAATTAATGAAGCTGATTGAAGACAGAGAGTTGTGAAAGCATCGTGTGCTGGCTACATTAGGACTCTGAATAAAGGGAAAAAATGGTCATAAAACACAATAGATGTAAGGGAATCTGTATCAAATGTAACAATCATAAAACGTACATTACTAATACTTTCCATGGAGTTGGCAGTAACTTTCTGGAAGTTCATTTAAATCCCTACTTCCCATATTCCTTTTTTATCTCCCTTATTTATATCCTCCCCTCCTTGCATTTTATAAAAATGAAAAATCCATTTTGTTATTAATCTTGTTGACATAGTATAATAACTCTTAATTGATTACCTTAGCAACCGTAGCGATAGTAAGTCTGAAGTTGCATTGGAAAGAAGTGAAACGTATGTCACGAATAGTTACACAATACGTGGAAAAATAAATTCATTTTAAATTTTATACGTAGAATATCATTGGTAGATCAACAAGTTTTGAATAATGCTATTTTATGATAAATTTATTTGTCAATTGGAATGAGAATAAAACATTGATTCAGATCGACAACAAAGCGAGATACAGACTTTCCGCATTGCGTTGAATATTGATATTTTCTAAAAAAATATTTTTTACTGTTCAATTTTACCGTACGGCAACACTGAATCGAATGATTCATAATATATACTCGAATACTGAATCACACAACGGAACAAGCAGACCGAATGAACGAATTGCACCATAATGAGATTTATATCTAAAAGTGCGAGCGCTGATTGCTTCAAATGAACGAGAGTGAGTGAGTGGGAGATAGCGGAGCGCTTCACGTTCGTTGCCTAACAAAACGGGATACAATTTGCGAATTGCACGCAGGGGATTTTTTTCTCTTGTATTTTTACTTTTTGGAACGGACTTTGTTGGATTTTCTTTGCGTGTTCGTTTCCTTTGAAATGATCAGACGGAAGTCTGGCAGGTTATTGAGTTTTGGAATGTGAAATCAATGAATTTTAATTTGAAATATCGTTACCTTACTTTGAAACGTTTCTAATTGACATGTTTGCCATAAATGACCTTTTGGTCGGAAAAATTTTGTATTTACTGCATTCTATCATATATATCAGGTGTGGCCAAAGCGTCGATCGCATAGCGATTCCTAGTCAATCGCCTATCTGATCTGTACAAATCTCTGGTGCTCGCCCCAAGAAGCGTGCGAGACAAGTCTTGTGACTGTGACAGCACGCTAAAATCTCGAAGTTAGCCAATTATCGACGAAAATCTCTTTCTAAAACCTGTTTCCAACAAGGGTTGGCAATTAGATTAATATAGGCTTTTAATTACTACTTTTAATGTTGGTCGATCGCCGCAAATAATTTCAAACGAAAGTCGATCGTGGGCAAAAAAGTCTGGTCACCCCTGATATATATGAATTTCAGAATTATCTATGGTCGAATAACGGTGTTAGCATAATTCCGGAGTTGCACTGCATCTGTACACTTTTTTTATTAAATTTATTTGGCAAAGTTCTAATTTCCATCATTAGATCTTTAAGATAATTTTTTCTCAGCAAGAGTTGTGAAAAAATATGCTTAAAATTTGAAACATTTATACCTGCTCATTGTTACAAGTGAATTTAAATCAATCGAAACTTCAAACGCTTATATCTCAAAACAGTGTCAAAAGCAGTAAAAAACCTTATCAAAGTAAGGTGTCGATATACTAAATATCGGCATCGAACGGTTTTCCAACGTTTGGCTATATATGTATTATAAAAAAAATAATTGAATTTTACCTTTACAGAAAAATATTTTTGTATTTCTTCAGATCCTTGGTCGAGGTAGTTTATTATCCAATCAAATTATTAATATCCGTTCTGCCAATTAATCTGTTGCTGAAAAGTTCCCTCCCACACCTATCCGATCCTATAAACGAGACGCAGCGAAAGCTACTAGCTGCACATTAGTTCTCTTAATCCCATCTTCCTTTATATTTCTATAGTTTCATCGAAATGAGAAGTTGAGCGACTGAGTAACGTTTGATGAGAAAATCTCAATTAGGAATAAATATGCTCCATCAAAGAAGCGGGGCGGGCATGCTTAAGAAAAAATTATATTTTGTATCAATAACGCTGTATTATTTTATTTCAGTTAATAATGCAGACGATGAGTGAAACCGGTCCTGAACCAAAAAAATCTAATGTGGAATAGGTACAAAAAATGACTTTATATTTTTGAATTTATATATTTGATATATAACGTTATGTTTAATTATCTATTTTTCAAGTTTAGTGGATTTTATACTTTGGTGTTTTAACTTATTATATGTATGTATGTATGTATGTTATAAACAAAATATATACACACACACATTTTGTGTACTTTTTACACATAAGATCAGTACAGGTTTCGCTCAACTGACAATATACTTATGTTATAAAAATACTTTCAGTTAATCAATAATTGCAACATGTTTATTATAAGTCGCATCAGAAGCATACGTATATCCAATTTCCTTTAAATTGTTTTTTTTTTTCAAAATGCGCTTTGCTTCAGTTCGAAATAAAAAAAGAGTATTGGAATAAATAGAAGCTCAGTTGTAATTTAAATGAAGTTTCCAATCGCCACTCATGGAGGCTTTTGCGTGGGCGGAACGGCGAAAGGCTTTTCCGAATTCAGTGTAACGGCGCGACGGTGCGTCGTTGCAATTTCACGTGAGGACGTGGCCCGTAGAAAGCGCGGGGACGTGGATCGTTCCGAACGTGAATGGAGGGAAACGGCCAAGAATTGAAAGAAACTGAGAGTAAGACTGGCTCAACAGACGAATCGTACTCCAACACATTGAGAGTCTGCTGATTAAAAGATTTTTTTGAAATTTTGAATTCATAATTAAGGATTTCGACTGAGAATGCTTGATCGAATTTCAATATCAAATTTGAATTGTTTGAATGTTGTTCTTTTTCATGAGTCTTGTCGTTTGTGCAAACCCTACATTTATTTAAGATATTCCTATGTTATTATCTGGTCATTAGTATTTGCGATACTGCATTCAAAAGTCAACAAACCCACTTAATTCATTGAAACTCGTTTACATCAAATTTTGGCTAATTCAACTTTGTGATCTACTTCTATTTTTGTATATAAATGATACAAACTGTTTACTGCACGTCAGTTCAAGTACATCACTGCACTTGAAATGCCTGAAGATGCCGAAAGGTGAAGCCCGGGTCGTTAGCGAAAAAGCTCATGGAAAAGTACAAAATTCAAACAATTCAAATTTGAATTTGAATTCAACATTGTTTTTCTTTATTTTTTTAATACTTCGACGCCTATCTTTGAAAAAATTCTAAATGCTGTTGAATTGTTTTGAGACATAAATGTTGTAAGCTTGGATTAATCTTATCATGTAATCCAATAGAAAGTATTCACTTCTTACTACCTATAAGCAAGTAAATATTTATACATATTAGTTATTTTGTGCATAGTTTTTCACAACTCAAACCTTTCTATAAGGAAAAATTGATCTTCATGGTGGAACGATGGAAATAATTAAGATAATCTTTAAGAACGTTCTAAAATAAATTTATGAAAAAAAGTGTGCAGAATCTCCGGAACTCCTTTATTCAAAAATAAATTATTCTGAAGTATACATATAAATTATATGCTTGAAAATATATAATAATAATTCATAATAATATAATAATAATATATATTTATGCTTGAACGTTAAAGATATCGATGGATTTGGCGGTAACTTTGAGGAACTTCATTTTCATATAAAATTAAAAATAACTTTTATTCCACGTATTTTGCTACTATTCTTGACTCATGCTTCGCATCTTTAATAGCCATCTACGGACTATCTTAGTATCGCAAAGGTTTTCAAATGCAATCAATCTTTGCGAGTTTGAAAATACATTTGAAAGTGACGAACCACGTGACACGAAAAGTTGCACATAACGTGGAATAATTTAACTTATTTTTAATATTATATAATTAATTTTATAATTATTGAATAACCCAGGCTTCAAGACTGGTTTCGCTCAACGCGAACATTTTCAACTGATAATATGTAAATAGAAATAGATTAATTTATGTCAAATTGAGAGAGACAAGACAATGTGCAGGAAACAAATGCTGACAACAAAATGATATAAATATACCGATCATAGATCTACAAATTAATTCCACCTCTAAAACACATTTAACAAATGTTCATTTTAATATAATTCCATTTCACCAAGAATTTGACAGTGATTAATAATGAATTAATGAGTTACTATCGAAGTTGATGACATTGCTTGATGTTATTAATCTGTAAAACATAATTTGAAGCTTGAATATACTGGTATCGAATGAGTTAAAAAAGCTTTTTTCGAATACAGTTTTATTTTGCAAAGGGACTTTTCTCTTTCGCTCTTTACCAATGCTTTCGACATAAACCCCCATCTGGAATGAAATGTAATTATTTCGGGTATTTTGAATTCAGACACGTCGCGCTGGATTTCTACCGTGATTTTTGCTTCATAAAATGAGTACATGAAGTAGAAAAGTAATGAAAGAGAAAAAAATCAAAACAAAATATTTAATTCAATTTTACGAGCTCAACAACCAATTAGTTAAGTAATTAACATTATTTATTACAGGTATCAATGGTTATTTAAGGTAGGGGATCTTTAAGTTTCTTTTTATTAGTCTAAGCACATTTTATTTTAAAAAAAATCATGTGCCATTCAATTTAAGATATAAAGTTATAAATCATATTTTATAAGCAACGATAATATCCAGATTGTTCGGTTTAAATGAACATGTGATTGCGCTAATTTTCAATTCAATCTAATATAAAAAAATCAATATTTGTTTGTTTGTTTGTTTGTTCCCATCCTATGCGATGCCATACTGTTCATCCGATCGCAATGGAACTTTTTTCGCTTGCACTTGCGCGGAGGTTTTTGACATAGTAAAATTAGCTTACAGTAGGTTTTTTATATAAAAATCAATGTTCTTTCATATTTTATGTGTTGCCATACCGTTCATTTTGACAACTTATTGCTGCAATTGCGCAAACGTTATAGACATAGTACAATTAACTTTCAGTATCTGGCGCGTGTGTGGTACCATAGAAAATCGAAATTATTTATCTAAAATATTGTGCATCCGAAAGCACTTTCTTTCTTTGAGTGGCATTGCAACGCTTGCCGGGTACCGGTTAGTTATGAATAAATTATATCTTGCTTGTTGTGTGTTGCGATATCTTTAATTTTTTCATAACTAACATTTTACTGTACAAAACAAGGCAAAGTAATTAATTGTCAATGAAACAATATTCTTGCGAAAGGATTTTTTCTCCACATCCACTCACAATGTGGAGCATATCGACTCATTTTGGAGTTTATCTCAAAATATGATTTTTCTACGATAATTACACGTTACTCAGTTGCTCAACCTCTGTTGTTTGTAGACAGTATGGATTAAAAATAATGTAAGACAAGTGGTTAGCTATCGAATAGAATCAACTGAAAAATGCTGCTCGTACTAGTGCTCGAACCTGTTAATTCCGTTAAGGAAGCCAACAACGCTGACCACTGTACCAAGTACCCGATAAGGATACAAAATGTAATTCGCTCTTTTGACCGCATTACTTAGATCAAGATGTAAAATAATACTTCTTAGTTCTGAGTTATCTCTAAAATGGGGGACATAAGTAACAATTGATAATTAATAAGTAAACGGCAATATTGGATCGCATTACCGGACGATTTCATATTAATATCTTTATTTAAATATCAATACATTACATAAATATATTCAATGTATTATATATATTATAAACATGAGAGGCTGACAAATTTTTCAAATAGTTTTTTTCTTTGAATAAAAGTATGACCTAAATAAGCCAAGTTGATTAATGGTCTTCTTTCATAATCTTGATTGGATTTTCATGCAAATAAGATCGGCTGCAGATTCAATTGTTTTTGGATGAAGAGTCATTAAAATATTGTTCGACCGGCAGTGAATAAACAGTTTCAATTATGCAGATATTGCGATCTATTTATACGTCCAAGGTATATGTGAAGTGATGTAAAATTATTAGTATTTTTCCATCGGCAATCACCGTTACATAAATTCAAACTATGTATCTGCGAAGCGACAGCGACGTAAAAGAGTCGCTGCTATTTGCGGAACGAAAAAAAAAGTTAAAATCAATCCCTGGAAATTAAATAGGAATGTGGATTTGAAATCCAGCGTAAGTACCGTGTAAACAGAGACTGCCGAATGAATCCACTTTGAATTTTGAACAGGACGCTTTATCAGAATACGACCGAAGCTTTTTTTAGACATTCAATTTGTATACAGCCTACAACCGGGAAATTACCTACACGGAATGTTTTATTTTAGAACAGCGCACTGAAGTAAATAATCAACACATCAAAGAACTATTTGAAATATTTTATTCTTTGAAAGGGTGTTTTGTATTATTGATTCTGGGAAAGTGGGCATTTGAAAAATAATATGAAAAATAGATATATAGTATTCTTAATATAAAATTTAAATTAACCTTGATTATTCCACGTATTGTAATAAATTAAAGTATTAACAGTAAAGCAGTGAACAAATGCGGCCTGCGAGCAGCATGCGGCCCGAAATGGATTTTTTTGCGGCCCAAAATAACAAATACTTCATCAACAAATTTTTCATTAAATATGATAAAAAATAGTATTCGATACGTGAACAGATTATGCAGTAGCAACGGTATATAAAAAAATCAACCTCTTCTCAGTATCCATCAATCAGGCCAATTCATCATTGCAACTAGAGTTGATAGATTTGCAGAACAACGATCAATTGAGATCGAAATATCAGGAAGGCGATTTGCAGAGTTTTTACAAATATCTCCCCGAAGAGCAGTTTCCTACCCTATGTAAAGAAGGCTGCGCTTTGTGCAAGTCTTTTTGGAAGCACCTACATTTGCGAGCAACCATTTTCCATATTAAAACTTAATAAGTCTCAACACAGAAACCGCTTGAACAATGATAATCTCAGTGCTGTACTGAGGATAGCAACCACAAACATTGAACCCGACATCAAAATGCTTGCTGCCAGTATACAGTGTCAGAAATCTCTCTTAAGTTCCATCGTGCAAATCTGCACGTAATGTGGAACGGAGAAGGATCGAAGTTGCTGATAAAATTATGTAATAATTAAATTAAAAATAACATATAAAATTTATATCTCATCTAGTATAATATATCAATATTTTTCTTCACTTTAACCCTTTGCGGCCCGCGAAATTTTTTAAATGGATACGTTGGCCCTTCTCTCAAAAAGCTTGTACACCACTGCTCTACACTGTTAAATTTATTTCCAATGGGTTTAGCCTTCCCAATTGATCGCATCTAATTAGTTGATATTTTGTAATGCTAACGTCATTAGTAGTATATTATATTCTTTTTGTTTCTATAACCCCCTCATTGCTTCACATAAATAGGAAAAGTCCCAAACACCATTTTGTAATTTATCATTTTAATCTTTTATCTTGATTTATTACTAAAGCAAACTTTACGAAACACGTGTCACAATTAGTAACACAATACTTGGAATAATCAAAGTTATTTTAAATTAAAATGAACTTCCACAAAGTAAGCGCCGAATCCATCGAAAGTATTAGAGTATTCTTAATATCGAAAGTATTAAAAGACTTAAACCTCAAAGTAATACCACATACAAACGTCACCGCTCATCCATTTCTGTTTAGTTCCTATCACACCTCTTCAGTTTCTCAAGCCAAGGTGTTATTTTCCGTCTTCCCACTATACTTTTGGTCGGTTGCTCCAATATAAAATTTATATGATAATTCAATCAAGAAATCTATAATGGAAAAAATGGTTTTAAGCTACTAAAAACACACACCAAATTGCGATGGGATGTAATCATTCAACATCTTGAAATCATTTAAAATATTGTTATCGTTGGTTGTTCAAGGAAAATGTTTGTATTTTTACGTAATTCATCGTTAAATTATTTCCAATATATAAGAAGCATTAAATTTCGTTTTAAATTTTCGGTAGTGTAATTATTGATTTTTGTACTAGCTGTACACTGCGCGCGTTGCTACGCCAGCAACTAAAATAAATTTGAAGGAAAGACATTACACAATTCAATTCAATTTGAGTCAATTTATCGATTTCGTTCATTTTGAAAAAATTGTGACATTGCAGCTTTTCGTTTCAATTCGATATCATTTTTTTGGGGGGAGGGGGGTTGTTTGGCGGAGTGGGCTTTTGGGGATGTATGGGGGGATATGCTAGAAACCTTCGAAAGAGTGAACTTGAAAAATTCGTAAAGTTTAAAAAAAAATTGGGGGGTGGAGGTTGGAAGGTGGTTTGGGGGAAGGGTTGGTAGGCCAGAAACCACAACGGGAGTGTACTCAATAAATTTGTAAAGTTTCACATCGATCGGTCGAGCGGTTTAGTAGTCCATAGCGGAAATACAGACTGACAAACATTCATTTTTATATACATACATATAGATAGATTCTTCTATCATTATTTGCAGGTATGAGCTTTTCATCATTTATTAAGATAGCAGTAGTTTCAAATCTATGATTTTACGGTATATATTGGTACTAACCGTGAAAACTTGGTGACTATTATATGTTATATATTGTAAAAAATAGTTTTCAAGTTCAAAGTTTTTCGTTCCTGTTTTTCTAACACTAAAGATTATTTGATTAGGTGCTAACTCACAAATGTGTGATTAAAATGTTTGAATTGTTCAACGAACACAATATAAATACTCAAAAGATAATCGTTGAACCATTACCATTATATCATGTGTGAAAACCTCAAATTCCAGAATGTAGTTAATACGAATTTTAAAATATTTCATTAACATTTTTACCCCTCAAGAAAATATGCAATTAAATAAATAGCTCTAACGTTAAAGTATACGAAGTTAAAAATAGTTACAAGAAATTCTTATTAAGGTGGTACACGAAAGCTAACCCAAACTTAATTGAGATCTCTAAGTAATGTAATTAACTACCCCAGGTTATTTTAACTTGCCCATTACTTTTTATTTCAATTGCCCACACATGGTCGTAATGTAATTTACTCCCATTCATACACTGATGGATTTTGCTAGAAACATTTTCGTAGAAATAGTATAGTATTTGTTCGGTAAGTGTATTGAAAAAAATCTACGAAACCTCTTAATAGATGCGGATCACATCCTCAAGAGTATTGTCGTGATATCTTTTGACTGTAAATAACATTTCTTTGTTAAGGTCGGAAAGCCATTTTCTTGGTACATGATTTTTCGAAACAAATGCGAATTTTTGATGACCATTGCTTAGCAACGTGCCAAATGTCAGACACAGAAGAGATACTAAAATATAAACAGGTTAGTGTTTACTATACAACATATATATCTTTAGAGGACGGATTGATCTATTTTGGCAGCCCTAAAAATGTTCAAATCCATTTTCAGTATAAATATACAGTGCTATACACGGAACTGTTATACTATTTGATGATTTTTATGAAAAAGAATACCACAACAGTAACTAAAAAAATAATTTGTTTTTACTATATTTTAAATCAAAAAAACTCCGATCTTTACGAAAAAAAATTATCATACGGTGAAAAGAATAGTTTTTCTTTCATTATATCTTAACCCATTTAATTCCCCGGGGCTGATCTATCGGCTCCAGTTTTGTAACACGTTTTAGCTCCTGTTTTGTTTTTGTTCGATTATATGCATTTTAAACCTAAATAAAACCAGTAATAACAATATACATACAATAACATTTCATTACATAGATCTTGGGTTGTATTTAATGAATAATCAAAATAATTCAAAATATTCAAGTAACTACTGGCTTAACTCAACCTGTAGTTCATCTCTTAGATGCCGTGGTCGTGTTTACACGTGTGCTCGTAGGGCCGGCCATACAAAATGCGCGTGTTTATACGCAGTACTTGAGACGTAGTCCTAGCCAGCACCAGGTTCAGGTTAGCAAAATGTAATATATTTAATATTCGAGAACGTTTTAGTTTCTGTGGTTGCAAAGCATTTTTTGCCTGAATTAAAGGAGAATATTACAAAAACAATCATTTATAAAAAAAATATGTCAGTAAAATCATTTAAGTATATTGTATATCAAAAAATGATATTGGAAAACAAAAGTACACCGATAAGTTAATATTAGCTGAGATAAATGATCGAATGAAGTGTACCGTTTTTTGAAGAAAAAAAAATGCACTGGGATTTTTCGCGGGTATTTTCCAAAATGGTCTAGAATCCAAAAGGTTAAAGAACCGACTTGATTTGACAAAAAGACTTTCGTATAAAAAAAAAAATCAAAATTTATTAAAGTAAAAAGTTGAGAAGGGCCAATTTTGACACACAATAATTATGTAAGATGGTAGATATCTTTTTCAGTATAAAATCTATACTTGTTACAATAGCAAGATGGTATAATAGCAATGGAATTTTTTTCTGAATAAGTACAATGCCTTTTTAAATATATTACAAGAACTCATCTTAAATCTTCCCGTTTATGGCAATCTACATCCGGGATTTTTTTTATGAAAAAAAGAAAAAAGCTTTCAAGACGAAAAAAATGAAGATCCATAAGCTCATTTTCTTGCCCAAAAACGTACACTAAGATGTTTTTTTAATGCTGCTAAATAAGTACTGCTGAAATAAATGTTTTTACTTTCTACCAACATTGTGAAAGAAGAATATGTTAATAAAATATGTAAACCATAAAAGTGTTCACAGAATAATTTACATGAAAGCTAATAGAAGATAGGAAACTTAATATATATTATATTAGTTTGTTAGTTTTGTGTATTTTTCTAACATGATATAATATAAAAGACTTGCGTGTTGCTTTTGTTCGAGAAATCTATCTACCACATTAACTTAAGAGTTTATTGTTTTTTTGATATTTAGCAAAATAAGTTTTAAAATAAATTGTTGCGATAATCTTATAAAACCTTTAAAATGGGTTAAAGGACGAATAGTGGTTATAGTTTAAGGCTTTTATAGATTTTGTAACAACAAGCTGGAACCTTGGCAATATTTAAAAAGATTTGGCTAGATGTAATTATATAGACTTTTAAAACATTAGAAAGAAGAAGTATCAATTAAAATCAATGGAAACAAAAAAATTATAGGCTCCGTGACGGCAACATAAATTATATATTTTAGTTTCATTATAACGTAAGTAACCTTGCGATAGTAAGTTTGGAGATGGTTCTTAAATTAGCGAAACACGTGTCACTATTTGTTACACAGTACGTGGAATAAAAAAAGTTGATATTAATTTTATATTAAAACTTGCTAGTACCTTGCACGCGTTACAATGACACTTGATGAAAGAAAGTGTTTCTTTATTCTGTTTATTGTAATGCTTTTGTATACACCATATTTTTTGTTTTACCGTCTGGAGCGTATACGAATAAATCAGAAGGTTTTCCCATGCATAATCAGGCCACATAGACTCTATGTCATAGAGCTATCCATTTGAGAAAGATGGAATTTTTCCAATATAGTCCACACTGTATTGTATAGATTGTCCCTATGCTTTGATATTGGTCATTGCAAATGCGAGTCGCACCAGAAACTGCAGACGTTTTTATTTAAATGGTAAATTTGACAGAATTAATGAGTTGCGTAGCAACAGTACAACATCTTTAAATTATACTTTTAAAATTGTAAATTCGATGATATTGTTCATCATCCTTTTCTTTGAAAGCCTGGTACTGTT
The DNA here is from genome assembly GCA_028554975.1 of Himalopsyche kuldschensis. Classification (NCBI taxonomy): domain Eukaryota; kingdom Metazoa; phylum Arthropoda; class Insecta; order Trichoptera; family Rhyacophilidae; genus Himalopsyche; species Himalopsyche kuldschensis. Next base: position 16,359,874 of record JAHFWI010000010.1, on the reverse strand, counting down.
GCAAAGTCTTTTATATTTCGCGGATTTATATTTCGGAAAATCTCTGCATGTTTTAATATTTTCAATATTGAAACGTGCGGTAAATAGTAAATCGAGTGAATTAAAGGTTTTTTTAAGATTTAAGAAGAAACCTTGGCGGACGTTCGTACAACAACTCATCAAACCTATATCGCAATCGGATGAACGGTATACGAACACATTCGAGACAAACAAACATACCAGGGTTGTGGATTCGATGAAAAAAAGTCCGGCTCCGACTCCAGCATTTACCAAAACCACGACTCCGACTCCAACATTGACCAAAAACACGACTACGACTCCGACCAAAAAAAGTCCAATATCGTCACTTTTATCCCTTAATTTTCCTATTTATGTGTATTCAATTAAATATTAACCTTATCAATGCGACAAAAATCCAAATTTGATATATAAAATGCAAAAATAAAAAGTTCAAGCTTTTCAAAATTTCCGACTCCAAGTACGACTCCGATCGAATCGCCGCGACGACTCCGACTCCGACTCCACAGCCCCGAAACAAACATTTTTTTTACATATTATATAAAGATGAGCTTAGACATCTTAAATTCACTAAAAGTATGAAATTATATTGTTGAATGAAAGAAATTCCAGCGAATGAATTTTAAGTGTGCAAAGTCGTCGACCTTTTTAAATAAAAACTGGACACTTTTATTCAAGTGTCACAACAGTGCTTATGAAAGCTGTGAGCTCGTCCGTAATGTGGTTTAAAAATGGTGAATCAACAAGCTCCCTGTTTGCAGGTTGTATTATTAAATTTGTCGGAAGCTTTTACACGACTTTTGTGTTTAGTGTCGAGATGAATGTTAATACTTTGCCATTGCTTGCTCTTCCCTTTTTTATTCGTGTGCATAAAAAATAAAATTCTCAGTCGCTTCGATGGAATAATTATCCATCTAATAAATAATACACCCTATCGTTTACTTATTTATCGTCAACGGATAATATTTGAGGCAGTTGTATATTTTTTATAAATATGTGAGCACTTAAGCTGTCAATTCTCAGTGTATGGTATATCAGGACCGGTTTCGTTCACCGCTTGAATTTTCATCTAATGCGTGATCTTTATAAAAAATAAGTTGACGTAGCACAAAAAATGTGTTTATTTATTTAAATGAATTTCAAATTTGAGTTGTCTGAATTTTGTACTTTTCCATGAGATTTGTCGATAATGACCCTGATTTCGCCTATCGCCATATTCAGGAATTTCAAGTGCACGGATGTACTTGAACTGGCGCGCAGTAAACATTTTGTATCGTTTATATACAAAAGTAGATCACTAAGTTAAATTGCTATTCAAATTCAATTGCTATCAATTCAAATTTGATAGTGAAATTTCACCAAGCACCCTCAGTCAAAATCTTTTATTATATTAAAAAGAATATGTTTTTTTATACTGCTTACTTACGGTAAAATTATTCCTTAAATCATATTTTTTACTATGCTAGTTATTGGTTTAAAAACCATCAGACACAACTGTGAGCTGTTGTAGTGAATACAGTATCTTGCCTATTACAGAGTTCTCGTATTATTAGAGAGAGCTTTTAATAAACACAAAGAACATTGGCTTATGGCTATTGCCATAGAGTTTAAGGCTTGAATCCGAGTGGTCAATGCAATGGACCATTTTACCTATTCGGCTGATGAATCACTGGTGCAGCGACGTTAGAGAATGTCCTTAGCTTTTTTTCGAATCAATTATATTTTCTTGGGTAGGTTAGGTGAGGTAGTTAATTTCTTTATATAAGCAGTCAACAATATAAAATATTACACACGCTTATTTCTCTGTTGTACTGCACGCCAGCGACCACCGCGCTGGCGTGGTTCACTGGTTCAAATCCAAGCCTTAACACTCAAGAAACTCACACTATCACCCAAGAAGGCCCTACACAAAACAACTTTCGCATAGATTGAAAGGATTAGGCCATCGCCCAAGTTCTTGAAAAAAAATTTATATACACAGAAACACTTTTTCAATTGATTGTTTTTACTTTTTTTCAACGACAACGAACCGATACTAAGCAAAAAATACTATAGTAGGGAAAAGCTATTAATTAATATTAATTTCCAAATCAATTAATAAATCTACTGTAATTTATTCTCCTTAGTTGTATTATTGGTTGAATCATTGTTTTGTAAATAGACTCCTTATACTGGAATGTTATTAAAAATATTCTGAAACACACTCGATGTACGTTCTGGTGGGAGAAAATCGCTGTTGTTCACGGCGCAAGTTTGAATGTGCAATAAAGACGAGAGAAAGTTCAACAAACACTGGATAGCTGTCTGCACTTTCAAATAAAAAAAAAATACAGATCGTAAAAATAATAGAAAAAACCCACTTCCTGAAGAACGTCTGTGAACTAACTGCGTAAGAGAAGGAAATTTCAAGCGGAGTCAGGTTCGGATAAGATTATATTTTAATAACAAATAAAATACAAAATTTACCTCTTCCTATTTTGATACGTTTTTTTTTTCAGTAATATGTTTATATTTATATCAAAGCAGTGTCATGGAAAAATCAATCATCATTTAATTATATAATATTTGAGTATTTCGACTGAAGTTGCTTGTTGGAATTTCAATATCAAATTTATTTTTTTTACTTTCCATGAGTTTTGTTGTTTACGAACAGGGTTTTGCCTTTCGGTATCTTCATGCATTTCAAGTGCACCAATGAACTTGTACTGACGCGTCGTAAATAGTGTATAACGCTAAAATATAGGAATAAATAAATTAAGTCACTAAGTTCAGTTGCTATCATCGAAATCAGGACGAATTACGATTTTTTTATGTTTATGTGTTTCCGTGAATAATTTTACGGTTATTTAAAATGCAAAACTGTACAAAATAATAACCAGCTAAAAGCATGGAAATGCCTACTAATTTCAAAGGACCAAGGTGCTATCCGACGTATTATTAAAGAATTGATATATTCCTTTCATTACAATAGAAAAAAATATAACAATTAAAATTCAAATATTGAAATCTCTGCACCTTAATTATTTACAACGACTTTCTGAGTATTTTTTTTTACTAATCATTTTTTTTCACTATTTCTGATATGCAAGACGTCGGTTTTCATTGTTATAATAAGTCAAGTTTAATAAGCTTTCACTCATTGTATAAATAACTATTTGTTTAGTAAACTAACAACCACAATACATTTCAATAATAACCGACACATATGTTATTTACTGACCAAAGTATTAGATTTTAAACTTACTGAAAAAAGCATTTGTCCCCATTACAAATGAAAAAAAACTGTCAAACCACACTGAAAACCAACATTGAAATTTGTAATATTTTTGTTATTCGCTATTTTTCACGATTCGTCAATCATAAGTTTGATTATGAAAAGCAAATGAAAATAAAGGTAAAGAACCAACAGTCCGTTAAAAATTCAGAACGAACTTTACTTTCCCTTTCAGAGTTAGTCATGCAGTCAGAAAATGTTTTTGAAATGCACTGGGGTTGGAAAAGCTGTAAACCAGGACATACCAACAGGGACAAATATTTCTAAAAACACTATTAAAAATAATATTTTGATAGTCAAATTTTTATTCCATTTTATTTGAAATGCTATTTTAGCATGTCTTCTTTATCGTTTATCGTTACAACATACTATGTAAAATATATCGACAAATATAAGCATTTTTGATTATTCTGTTTGATGCTTTGACAGTACAAATATTCAAGTTATTTTGAAAATTAATTAATTACCTATCCTGATTTATTTGTGATTTGTATAATATTTCAAATGCAATTTATATTTCACAGTATATAGTAACTATGCCCATTCCCAATGTTAGGCATATGGATTCCTAATGCAGCTTATCTCACCAAAAGTTATCCAACTATCGATGTATCATCATTTCTTGTCTGCCGCCGAATATAGGAACACAAAATTGTCATCATAGAGTATCTTTAAAGATATTTCAGTAGTATTATTTTAGTAAAAATATATTAACATATTTTTATCATTATATACTGCATATAACAATGTGTAAATAAATAATAATGAGTATTGCAGATCGCTCACACGATGGTGGCGCCATCGCTCACGGTCAAGTTATAATGGGGCATCTATAATAAACATGATATTACGGATATTAGGGTAAGACTAATGGTTTACTAATTGCTCTTGTTACTCCACGTTATTAAGAACGGATAGAAGAGGATATTTTATACGTCCCAGGTATACATGCTTTCCGAACAGAAATTGAAAAATCATTGTATGAGCTCAGTCACTGAAGTCAATGACGCTTTCGCTTGACTGTCTTATTGAAATAACACTATAGCAGTACACGTTAAATCAATGATATTCTTTAAAAATTAAAAAAAACTTTTTTTCATTTGACGTAAGATCTCGGCAAAATGGTATAAAATCATTTTAAATTAACATCGAGACCCGTTCACTTCATGTACTATAGAGTAGGTATTAGGGCTTGCATTACCGGTAAATTAGAAAAATTACCGGTTTTTACCGGAAATGATTTTATCGCGAATTAAGGACAGATACAGGCATATTTTAACAAAAGTTTATTGTGATATGCATGCGGAATCGAATTTGAAAAGATCTCGGACATAATATCGGCATTACAACCAGTAAAAGTAGATGTAGAAGCTCTGTGTCGTGAATACATAAATCTATATACACCCGACATAACATTGAAATTTATGCTTGATGAACTGTCTAAATTCAATTCTTTTTTAGCCATGGAACTTAAAGAACAGCTTATAATTCGAATAAAGCAAAGAAGAACGATATATTCCGATGTGATTAATTATCTTAGTGATCCTGATACAATTAATGATTTTGATACATATGGAATATTTAATATAACAAATGAACTTCTCACATACAGGTAAACCAAATATTACACAGTCGTAATTTAACTTAACCAAGCTTTATGTGGCAAATAAAAGATTATCTGATCTCCCATTCCCATATCTCAGTTAAACAAAAAGGACAAACATATAAGTGCATTTCATGACATTGTTATTTTCTTTTTACATTGTTACTTTGTTTTTAGTAAAAGTAGCCACATATTACATTATTTTAACCTATTTTGTTTCATTTACCGGTAAATAACCGGTAACGGGTGAAATTATTTACCGTTTACCGGCTATTGGAAATTGACGGTAAATTGCAAGCCCTAGTAGGTATGTTAGTTTATTATTTGTATTATGGTATGTTGTATGTTACAAACAACTTTGCGAGTTCATACACATTGCAGGTGTATACTCTCTTTGTACCCAGGTGGTTCCCAGTACTAATACTCTACTATATTATATTATTCCGTATAAAATGTTTTGAGCTCGTACATAGCCGATAAAAAAACTTTACATTTTTAGAGCACTCTTATATGCGATAATTTTTCTCTAAATTCGAGCTTTACCTACAGCTTTCTGTTCCCTACATGTTTAATGGTTAGAGGCTCTTTCCTTTAAACTGTCAGCGGACTTTCGCTCAAACGCAAGAGGCTTTAATCGTATTTCAACGCAGTAAACTGAAAGCTTCTTTGGATCGTATCCAAATTAAACGGTCCTTTGTGAGCTGGATATTTAAAAGTGATTTCCTGACATACTCACTTTGTCATGTATATATTATACTTAATGTTAATGGTTTAATGTATTTTTATTGTTTTTAATTCCTGTACTTTCTGTTTGATAGATTTCAAGTAAGTTTGTATACGTATATTAATTAATTAAATAACCGTATTTCATTAAAGCGGATCGAGTATAAACAATTTGAAAATATAAGATAATCTGATTTTTTTTTTAATAAATCAAACAAAGATTAATTGGAATGAAACGAGTAGTAAAAATGATATTTCGTATAATCATTGTATGAGTTCCGAAATATAATTGTTCTGCTACATAGTTATTTGTGCCTCATCTCAACATAGTTTCAGTGATGATGATAATTTATAAGTCATAATCGAACTTAATTATATTTTCTTGGTTCAAAAGGTCAGCAAATAACAACGATGTTTATGTTTATAAAAGTAGATACATTTGATCATTACGATCAAGATGCACCTGAAACTATGAGACTTGAATGCTGAATGCAGGTGCCGAAAGACAGAAAGAACTCAACAGCAATTTGATGTCTTTTATAATAAGTATTTTATTTTTCGTTTGATAATATGCGATGTATTAAATTTAAGCAGTGAGTAAACTGAATATAGCACTGGTAAAGAAATCAAATTAAAAACTATTTTATTTGTTATAATGTTGTCATATATAAAAAAATCACTTGAGGTTTTTTTGAATCTATGGTAAGTGATTACTTAGCGTTATTTTGTGGTAGTCCTGCATCACTATCTTGGTCTCTGGTCTCCATTCTATGAAAAACTCCGTCCATCGATGCATGGTGGGTAGACGCAGAACAGGACCAAGAAAAATAGATGAAATAAGGGAAGGTCTATTCCCTGTGGTGAAATAATGAATGATATATCGATAGGGTTGCAATAAATAGCTACCCCTTGATGTCGTGCTGAGAGGGGGTTGAGAAATAAACACTAACCAAAGCATACCACTTATAAAGTTAAAACTGAAAGAATCAGGACCTGTTTTACTGGCCATGACACCTTCTGACTTCATTCTTCTATGAAAGGATGCAATTACAACAGAAAAATGAGTTTTGTTTTTTTGTTGGTTGATTAAGTTTTTTTTTCATCAGTAAAAACTTCGTTTTTCCAAGATTATTGTATAAAATCGTCCAACTTACATATTGTTGTGTATAATATAAGCTTGTAAGTAAAATAAAAAATGGCCGATTCCTTGGTGCAATGGTGAACGTCGTTGGCAACCGTGACGAAGTTCGTGGGATCAGCATTTTATCCCGTCAATTAATCGATTCTGTTCGAAGGAATGGGTGTTTGTGAAGTCCAATTCCTTCCCATTCGTTCCTATAAACGAGAGTGTCTAGCTAACCACTAGTCCTGTTCTAGCCTTATCCGTACCTTTTCCTTACTCTCACCGAACTAAAGAAATGTTGAGCGACTGAGTAATATGCCGATATCGTAAAAAAATATTTTTATAAACCTCCATTAGGATGCCATACGCTCCACGTCGAGAGCGGACAGTATTTGAAGAAAACATAAAATGATAATGTTTGAATTGTCAATTTTTCATGAGTTTGGTCCGTAACGGTAAGCATTTTTTTTTGCATCTTCCGGCATTTCAGGTGCACGAATAAACATTAACTGACAAACTTGAAATTCGAACGATTCAAATTTTTCAAAATTCTCAATTATTCGAATAACAAAGTTTTTTTTAATCTTCCTCACCAAATAGCATTTCAATTAATAAGACTCTATTTTCGAAGAACTGATTAAATATTTAAATAAATTCCCACTACATCATATTACAATAATATAAGTCCAGGCACTTTTCTGACTTCAAATATTGATTGACGCTTTCCATAAATTATAAAATGAAGTTAATTTTAGACAAAAACTGTCTTTGAATGAACAATTATAGTAAAGCCAGGTTCAAAGTGTTATATATCTGAGGACGTGCGTTACTTTGCCTATTCTGAATAATTCACAAAGTGGTTTATCGGAATACTTTATTTTTTTGAAATGGTCGCCAAGTCACTGCAAAACAACACGTTAAAACCCGAAGCATTTAGCTGACGATTTACAGGGCAAATCTTCGCAGGCCCGGCTACCGTTAAAGCCAGGCCCTTTTTTCTATTTATTTGCCTGCGGGACAGGGGGCGGCCGGGGGAGATGACACGGGTCACCGAGCTTTTCACCCCTTTGGGGGTGGGGCGATTCGAGTACAGTGTGCACTTAATCAGGCTACTGCGCTGCAGCTTTTTGACAAACATGTTGATAAAGTGTGCGAGCTTTATTAAAATTCTATACAAGTTAATTTATTCATAAAGCAAAATCCTCTTTACAATTACAAGCGACTTTTAAGACTTCAACTCTGAATTATTTATGGAAAGATATTTTAATTAAAATAGAACACAGTTTTTTTATACAACTATGTATCTCTATTTATATCGGGAGATAATTGTCAAAACTGGTCAATTCCAAAACAATTTTTTCAACTGCCAATTATAGATTAAACTTTTAAGACCCTTTATATTCACATGGAAAAGATTGCATGTTTTCTCTTTCTTTTATTTAATTTAAAAAGTATTTTAAAAATGTTGCTTATGAGGAAAAAGTAGTGAAAATATCTCACTTTCTCAGATCGTCAATAAATGAATTTGACCAAATTTGAAAACTTCCTCCTGTTTTATAAATAAATAAAAGTATAAAAATAAAAATTAACGTTTGTATGTTTGCCCCATATGCGTTCTAATACCGTTTATCCGATTGCAATAAAACTATGGTGAGTTGTTGTGCGGACGCCCGCAAATGTTTCTTCTCAAATCTTATAAATATGTATCTTAAATTCCTTTCTTACTGTCTGTCCATATTTACCTCGCGAAAACGGTCTCGCGAAACGGTAAAATTTTAAAGCTTTTGTGTTACATGATTTTTATATACATAAGCTTTAACACCTTGTCTGTTATGTCTTTTATGTTTTATGTATAATTTTCATTCTAAAAAAGGGGCGACTAGTCTTCTTTAAGCACCTAGATTTTTTTATGAAACTGACAACCAGTCCTCGTAAATTATATTTTAGTGAAATGATGGTCATTATGGAAAAACTGAAAGTCTTGAAAATAAATTAACATTTATCTATTTAGGTTTAAGAGTAAAACAATATCTTTTTTTTGTTAAAGTCGAAGCCATCCTAAGTATTTTAATAATTCTTTCGAACTATATTATCTTATTGAGGTCATTTTCAGTTTGAGTTTATGTTTAACTGAAGATGCCGAAAGGCGAAATCCGGACAATGTTAGTGCCAACAACTATGAGTGCATATAACTTATTATTTACATTCAAGTTTAGTCAGGTGCCCTCAGTCATTATCATAAATTATAATTTATATTTTTGGGAACGTTAAAATTGAGCCAGAGCATTAGAGGCCACCCTGTAGTTCGGTGATCTGACAATCTGTATACCTGATTGTCACCAAAATCGATACACCTCTTCGAACGCGCCGTTCAATGCAAAAATGAGCTTCCAACGTTAATGGGCAGAACGCGGTTCGTGAAAATATTGACCACCCAACCTTAATTGCTTATTTTTTCAAAGCAACTGAATTGCAGTTACTCGAGGAAATGTCGAAAAATACATCACCAAATGTCAGTCTGTATTAGGTAACAGATAATACATACTTTTTTTAGCAATTAAATTTACTGTCGAATAAACTACGGATGTTGCGAAAATAGCATTGAAGTCGATTGATTAATTGAATTCAACCCTTCTTATAATAACTTACAATAAAAATAAGTAAATCCTACTACAGCAACGAGATAGGGATTTGGACTTATTAAGAACTTGCTGACTTAAGAGTAAAGGGAGGTACTGCAGCTGATAAATATTCTTCGAATGCACATATTTATGTACAATTTTACATGTCTACGAAACATACAATTTTCCTGAAGGCTGCAGCACATGATATAAAAAAAGTACTTTATAGCAGAGGGTGCTGTTGGAGGGTTAGCTGTACTCACTTTTGAAACTAATCAGTGTGATTGTATTTTTTTCATCGCACAACTTAAACTAGAACAATGGCATATTTTTGTAATAAAATTTATGATGTTAGAGTAAATGATAATACAAACAACAAAATAACATCTGTTTCAAGCTATATAAATAAAGTAGATAAACTTAACCATTCTTAAGCTTAATTCTGACACTGGCAGATCACCTAAAATGTTGAATTCAATAAAACAAAATACGTACTTTATTATTTCATGCTTTTTTTCAATTATTCGTATATTGCATCGTATACTGCATTAAATTTCCAAGGTGCATGATGGAATTTGAATATCAAATTTGTACCATTTGAATTTTTTCTATTCCACGAGTTTTGTCACTTACGATCCGGGTTTCGCCTTTCTGCAACTTCAGGCATTTCAAGTGCACGAATAAACTTGAACTGACAATCAGTTCAAACGATTCAAATTTGAAGGCTAATATCAGATGAAGGTTTGGTCTATCTAATGTTTGTGATTTTATGCATAGGTTTTTGTGATGTATGTTCTTCTCAAGGGTTGCTCAAATTGTCATATTCAATTTGTCATTTGTCAATTTTAAGAGATTTGTTGCATTAGCGGCCCTTGGGTTATTTACATTTTTTATTTTTTATTTAAAAAATAAACAGTATATCAAGAAACAAACTGTCCATGTAATCCTATGCAACGGAATATGTTTATATCATGAAGCGAATATTCAAAAGGACACCCTCCTTTCAAGTGATAATAAATTAACGTGTTTTTGTCAAAATTTACGAACAAAAAACACTGTTTACATTGTAACGCTTTATGGCCGGGTAGAAAAGTTGGGTCGAATTTCACTTGGAAAATGTATTGACTAAAATGGAAATTCGACATCCTTATAGCCGTTATGGTAATTGGAAAAGTGAATTTATTTTATGTTTAAGTATACAGCTAGTTGCGTGATTTGGTATACCTTTTAAGTTAGAAATCGCAGTCTTTATACATATAGTGGCCTATTGTATATGTTTTTAAACATAATTTTGTGGAAGTTCATTTTAATATAAAATTTAAAATTATTTTGATTATTCCACGTGTTGTGCTACTAACTGTGACACGTGTTTCGCCTCTTACAGATGCATCTTTGGACTAACTATTGCAAAGTTTTCTTAAGTAATAAAGCAAGATTAATTCAATTTTGAATATTGAATCATAATTATGTGAATATTGGTTAACGAATATAATGAATATTAACGAATCAATCTTGCTTCATAACTTAAACAAACTTTGCGATAGTAAGTCCGAAGATGCCTCTGAAAGAGATGAAAAACGTGTCACAGCTAGTAGCACTATACGTGGAATAATCTAAATTATTTCAAATTTTATATTATAATGTAAAAACTATGATAAACAAATAAAGAACACTTTCTTGATTTTTTTAATGCTAATGTATTGCGTGTAAAATATGACTCATAGTTAAACTTCGATTAAAATATATATATTTGGGACGCATTTATAAAGCTTAGGAACTATTTTTATATCAACGATTTCATAATTTTCGAGTAGTTGAACGATTCCACAGATTTCACAGATTTCAGAAATATTTGATAATCCTACTATAAATTCTTAAATCTTTCTCTTTTAATTTTTTATATTTGTTATTGTTGGGAAAGAAAAGCTCAAGCAAATATGATTTCAAAAACTTCATCAAAATTTTTTGTGCCCAGTTGATTCATTATTTCTCGGATTTTTCCACTTTTTTTGCGGTGCACTTGCAACAAGCTGACAGTCTAAGAACCACTGCTGTAGACTTTAAATATGGTATCAGCATTACAATGAATGAACATGCATTTTTGATTAATCTGTTTAAATAATATTTCAAACCTCAAAATAAATTACGAAACTTTGTCCTTAATGTTAGAATCTTTATTTAATATCATACCATTTCAATAAATCATCGGAAAAACTTATTCAAAAGCTTAAAATGATCGCGTTGGCTAAATTAAATTAACTGAGTTGAAATTGTCTCTAAAATTTAATCATTTAACATTGTAGCTGACGCTGGGATATTTAAGATGTAGCAAATTAATCTAAGCTAATACGCAATCACATCGATGTTTGTGTTTCTAACTCAATAATTAAATCTCTCAAAAGTTTCTCTCCTACAATTTGAGGGGTTTGGTTTTCACTAACCCTAGACATAGGCCCTCCACTGAAAGCTCTCCACCAGTAAAAAGGTTTCCATCAAACTTGATTTTGATTCTCTGTGTAATATTCTATTACAACTACTTTTTTTTCATTTCTGTTAAAACGAATATAAACAAAGAATAGTATTATGTGACAAGAAGTATGGTATATTGTTTTTTTTTGTTATAAAGTTACCATTCAGTTTCATTTTAAATCGAATTATTGATTTCTGTTCTATGATGCATGTGGGCTGTCGACATCTTAAACACCCTTCCACACTTTTGATCATTAAAACTAGTAAAATTCGGGGCGAAAAGCTTACCACTAGCCCTGTAAAATATCTATCTCTTCACTATTCGAAAAAGATAGGTTGAGCAACTGAGTAACATGCAGTTCTTGGGTAAGACATCTGTTGAGATAAATTACGCTGGAAATCCATATGATTCAAATTGGGTGCAGACATGGGATTATAATAATGAATTTCAAGCAAGTGGGAAATGTAAAAAAATGTACCACCAATCATTCATTAGGTAATTAATGCTGTTTCATGAATTGAAGCACACGGTGTAAGAATAATTGTTATCTCTAACATTCCTGAATTCGATACATATAAACGTCATTATAAATTATCACTATCTCTCATTAGTATGGTATGTTTTACCTTCATTTCTACAAGATATCACTTTGTGCTGCATGCTTGGCTTAATCTAAAACACTCATGACGTATAAATTGGACATAAAGTAAAATAATTTTCACGCCCATTTTGTTTGGTTGGCCCTACGAGGCTGGAAATATTAATAGTATTTTGTTGTTGGTCAAACTTACTAAGATAAATACTTTTTTTGCAATAATTCATGGATACAAATCAGACGTGTGGGCGAATGGTTTCTTTTGTTCTTTAAAATCAAAGAAGATGAAGGCGGCGAAGAGTTGTTAGCCATATTGTAAGCTTTCAAAAAACTTTCTTAGACTTTAAGACGTAGCCACAGATACACCACTTGTGTCTATTGGAATCAAGCTGTGACCAGAAGATTACTTGCTTGAAAGTGATATGTTAAGGAGAGGGGCTTAAATACATATATTATTAATTAAAGTACACACGGAATTGAAAAGCCAAGTTCTATTTAATAAATAACTCACTAAACACAAAATGACAAAGTAAATCATAAACAGTAGCAGTACTTTTAAACTCTCGTGTGATAACTGACCATCCGATTACATCGGGTCAAACAGTTAGGCGCTTTACTATTCGACTTGATGATCACATACTTCGTCTTTCAAAACACTTTTTTATAACTTTCATGATTTTGAAAGAGGCTGTTTGTAAGTACGTTTAGTGTACGCTCAAATCGTTATAGTTTTCATCTTTAGAGATGATTACCACAAACTACGACGAAGTGATTTCTCCAGTTTAGTAGAGCACAAATCACAATAATATCCAAGAAAACTTCATGGATGTTTCAAGAATTTTTGTCTCTCGTAAAAGCATGGTTATAAGAATATGTTACATCGTAATATCACTTTTAAATAGTGTTCAACATATAAAATAAGCAATGTGACAATCTCTTAATATTGAAGCTTAAAAGCATTCTTAATAATGCTATCTAAGAATATCGTACCCTTGCATACAACCCAAATTATTGTCAATTTCCGACAACTTGGTAGAATTTATATTCGTAATTTTTACTTAAGAAATTAATTGAATTTTTTCGTATAATATAGTTGTCAAAAACAAAACATATAAATTGTGTTAGTTTGTTTTATTAGTTTGCATTACAACTCGTGCTTTCCGGGTGCTTTAATACGTATAGCTGTAAACATGTACACATACAACATAGAAATCATTTATTTAACATGCATGTCCGTCTGGAAAAAATATCTACATTGTTTAAATAGCATAATTCATAATTATATGGAAATTAAATTATTAGGGTAATACGTATTAATTAAGCAGTATCGTACCAAGTAAAGCTACTAGGTCTCTGACCGTTGTTTCGCCGCGAAAATTTTTCCCGCTCATGGGGGACCTCGTCCCTCGACTTGCGGGGAAAGATTTATCGCTTCCTGGCAGCCCCGAAAAGTTTTCCACTGACTTGTGTATGCTGGGGTATATTATCATTGGACATGTAATATGTATATGCGCTTCCTGTGGAGTCACCATGTCAAAGTGTTGACTTAAATAGATTGTTTTTGACCAGCGAAAGGTGAATTCGTTTTTCGGGTCATCATTTCCGCTATGACGGTAAACACTTCTTTTATCGGCTTTCCACTGTCGAATATAAACAATTTGATGTCGGTATCATATTTCTAACGTTGGAAAGCCATGGCGATGCTTTGAAGCTTAAATTATTTCCAAAACCATTAGAAAATTATTTTATAACTCAATTTAGCCAACAACCACACTTTCATTAAAAAAAAACATTTTACAATTACAAACGAAAACAATTTCCGCTCCTTGCAGAGCTTTTCTCAATATTATTTATCTACGAGAATTGCTTGTGACTCAGTTGCTCTAATTTTTTTTCGAAGAGAGTAGCGATAGAAATGATAGGAGGAATGGGGCCAAGACAAGTGGCTAGCTTATCGTATTATGTTTAGGATCGGATGGATGCAGGAGGGAATTTCAGGCAACACAGACATCCATGTCTTCGAAAAAAAGTCAATAATTCGATTGAACAATAAAACTGCCCGGTCTGAGACTCGAACCCATGCCGTCCGCAGCTTATGCCAATGAGATTGACAATCAACCACGGATCGGACCCAATATATATTATAGCACCATTATGTATGGTAAAACTTAATTTTGAATGCAAAATTGACAAGTACTTGAAAGATAAATGTTGTTCCAATAACATTTAATTAAAGCCTCATTTCAACCTATTTAATTTTTTAAATATAATCACATTTCCTGCCATTATCTTTTTTTGTATGAAACTCAGTGTGAAGGGAATAATACAGTATCTGAATAATAGTGGCAATGAACTCATGCATGTTTAATCCAAAGGGGCACCCTTTCCCGATAAAGCTCTCAGAGACATCATGCCAGTGGTGTGTAAAATTTTAATTCACCATGCATTTTGTTATAGAAAGTATGGGACAAGGACAGGAATAATGGTTGGCTAACCATACATCCAGTTGGTTTAGGATCGGGTGAATGTGAGAAGGAATTTAAGACAATAATGTCATCCATGTCTCCAAACAGATATCAATGATTCGATTGAGAAATGAAACTGCCGTGACTGGGAATCGAAGCCGAGCGATCAGCAACCGAAGCAAACGATGTTGGCACACAAAATTTCAAAATTACTCGATTTATACTAAACACGATGACTATAAATGATTTGGATTGTCTTTATTTTTTTATCCCATTTGCTTCAATGAGAATATCAGTTATCTTATTAATAATAAGAAAACATTACTCTTAACCCCTTGACTGTTAGTGTATCATATACTGAGACGCCCGTCGTGTTGCAAATCGGTATTCAAAAATAAATAGAGTTAAAAGTGTTAAAACTATCACATACATGATTTTTTTTATTCAAATATGTATCCATTATTTGATCTCATAATCTTCTTGGTGTATTTAACACGGATACTGAATTAATGTTTTAAATCTTAGTTGTTGGAATATTTGTTAATCCGTTCATCGGGGAAGAGGTTAAGGTGTTCACTTTCAATTCAATGATATTATAATAAAAATAATAAAACATTTTTAGTACTTAATCCACATAAAATTTATTAGATCAAGACCGGTTTTCCTCATAGCGAGTGTTATTTATAGTAAGAAAACACAGAATTTTTACGCAGTTAATAGTTTCTTCCCTCATTTAAGACAAGCTTTTTAAACTGATTTGAAGCCGGTTCTTACCGTTTTTTTATATAACAAAAATGTGTACTTTTTCTTAGTAGAATGTATAAAACGAAGAGTGTAGATCTTATAACTAGTAATTTACCGGCTTATTGATATGTTATGACGTTATAAAAATACCGTTAAAAGTAAGCCGAAAAATTCACTCAGTGCTTTAGCTTGCAATTCTTTATGCATGCTTTACCAGACAGTAAAAATTCGTTTAGTCAGCAGTACAATACGTGATGCTTTTTATGATTTTTTAAAGGAAAGCGCCACTGGATAAAATATTCAGTCTCATGAGAACAGTTTTCCTTTCCTTTTGGTGTGGATAACCACAACAATCCAGCAGGCTGTTCGTGGAAACTGAAGGAAAAGCCAGTGGCGTTTTTCCTTGAATGCCTCATATTTTTTTGTGATTTCCCCTAACTCATACAATATCAAATAAAGAACATCATAAGTGCGGAATGTCTCTCACATCAAGCTCTATATTTTTGTGTTCTATAAATTTTTCAATATATTTGTTTACTTTTGATTGACTATGTTTATTGGTTGAATAAGAAAGGCAGGCTTGATAAGGATGTGATGACAAAATAAGCTCTATGACCTTCATACGTTCGATGGATTTGGCGGTAACTTTCTGGAAGTTAATTAAAAAAAAAAAACCATGGAATGTGAAGTTGACTGACTGAAAATATTTCGGCTTTGTGCCACCTTCAGATCTAATTACCTACAACGTCAATCAAAGGTAACCATAAATATTGTACATTATAATAACGAAGTTTTACTATGTTAGTTTTAATTTTAATATTTTTGTATTATTTATATATTTTCGGTCATCCTTATAACACACGTCATGCAAGCTGCCAGTATTTACCTACGTAGTCATAACCAAAGCCATATTTTTTAACAGAACTAGTTTGTCGCGTTGGAGTTTTAGTCACCAATCACAAGGGCTTTTTGGCTGACCAATGCAGTTGAGTAAGACAGCTTAAGCAGCGATATTGTTGTTTCAATTTCAAATTTGTTTGTACTGTTTTAATTTCTATATAAATAATATGTTAGGTATTGTATGCTGTTCTCTGTTGAATAGTTATAATTATTTTCATATTTTATGTACGATATTTATTATATTTGTCTAATGCTGTATTACCGTGTATAAGTTTCATTAACAATACACAAATAAAAAACAAAATTATAAGTTTTCTCGGAAAACAGTTTGGAATAATCGCTGTAAAGGAGTTGATATTTTTGGTTTATTTTTACACGTTCCGCCTCTGTGCTGACTCCAACGCTCCACGAAGTCCGCCACAGAAACTATCCAAAGGGATGACCAACCCCTATGATGATTGATGACGTTGAATGATTATCGTGGCCTTCAGCCCTACACCATTTTACCATGTAGCCTAACAAAATATTCATCCCATCTAATGGGGCCTAAGCTGGGCAAACATGAAAACAAACCAGTCTGTTTTTAAAGGATTCTGTTTTATTATAGATAACCATGTAAATTTTCCTTAATGTTCAAATAATCGTACTACCAAGTAAACTCGTAAATCCCATAGAATATGCATATTAATCGGAGGGGAAAATCCGAAAGGGAAATTATAACTTATGTTAACAGCTAATATTTCATTAACACTAACTATATTATTTTCTGAAGTTGTTCCCCCCGTGTTCTAATATAATAGTCTTTTTCAAATGATTGAATTTGTTTTTTTTTGTCTAAACTATACGCTCTTATTTTAAGCTTATATGGAATAATAATTTACATTAAATATCAACAAAACTGGTCTATGTGATTTTTGTATTATTCATTTTTAAACATTTATCTTTTTGGATAGATAACACAAAGATAAATCCAATGCGATAAAAAGACAACCAACGCACTAGGTACTTACCATTTTCCATATCAGAAAGGTGTGAGGTGCCCATTGACTAAACACATTTTTCACAGTTAACGTTAATAGACTAAATAAATTAGACATCTACGGAATAATGTTGGATTCCTATATAATCAATATTTTATATATACAAAGAAAGAATTTTATATATTCAGAGAAGCATAAAAATAGTTTAAAATATAGCTTTATCTTTATGAAATAGAAACATGAAATAATATATATTTGACCGTAAACACAATACTTTGCAGTATTATATTTTCTATATTAAAAGTTATAAAGCATCGAACTATTTTGCGTGTGATGCAATCGATTAGAATTGAAATTCTTGGTTGCTAGGTCAAAATCTTCAAAACTTATTTAATTGACTTTTCATTCGGCTTATGAATATTTTTCTATTCTTTCCATCCAAAATTTTGCTTATTCTGGCGGACAGATAATGATAGGTAAATCAGTAGTTGTCAGTATAGTTTCATGTTTCTATTCTAGGCTCCGAACAACTTAAACTGTCAGCAAATGACAATGGGCTTGGGAGTATGTATAAAGGTAAAGGTTATTAGATAATAACATGCATTCAAATAATTTCGAAACCAAAAACTACTCCCACAATTAATCAAATTAATTTATCAAACAATCAATCAAATTACGGTAATATTCACCATTTTTTAACGTGCTGTCCATTGTTAGTGGAAATGCATAATATTGTATTTCATAAACAAAAGTTGTAATGTTCCATTTAATAATGCATTGCTAATAACAAAATCAGTCCTGATTTATACGAGGTACGAAAATGTGTTATATGTTTGTATTGAAGGTTAGTTTATTTACAATGAAAGTGCAGTTAATTATGTTGATGGAGAAGAGAAGTCATTTCCGATGGTTTCGGCGGTAACTTTGTGGAAGTTCATTTTAATATAAAATTTAAAATAACTTTGATTTTTCCACGTATTGTGTAACTAACTGTGACACGTGTTTCGCCTCTTTCAGAGGCCTCTTCAGACTTACTATCGCAAAGTTTGCTTGAGTAATGAAGCAAGATTGATTCTAACATTTTAAATTATGAAATTACAAAATGGATTACGGGTTTTTTTCCTTCTAAAGGAAACAAGGAAGGGGGTGATAGAATCAAAACAATGCAATAACATTATGATACTAATAAGGTGCAATCAATCAGATTGGGATTGTTATAGAATCGAAACAAAGCAAACAAATAAATGTTAGAATCAATCTTGCTTCATTACTCAAGCAAACTTTGCGATAGTAAGCCTGAAGATGCCTCTGAAAGAGGCGAAACACGTGTCACAGTTAGTTACACAATACGTGGAATAATCAAAGTTATTTTAAATTTTATATTAGAAGTCATTTCACTTACATAAAATTAAGCTAAAAAAACATGAAACATTATTAATCATTGTAGTTATTTGATATTTGACTCATTATTTGATATTTTGATAATAAATATAGTTTATAGTTGGAAATATTGTCATATTTACCGTGTTAAAAGCTGTACTCGAAAGCTTTGTGTACTCGGTATAAGAGTGGTTTCATTAAAAAAAACTTGTTTCGTTTCGTTTGTACTTTTTAAGCACAAATTCTGCTTCAATCCAACGTCTATATTAATTATATAAAGACTAATGTTTTACACTGTCAACTAAGCGGCATTTACGTAAAAAAAAAGCGAAACATCACGAATAGGATGGTAAAAAAAACACAATTTATCATTCAACACTTCGTAGCGCCACCGCATCGTATCTACTATGAAATTCATAATAAATCATAGACGCTACAAACGAAGCAGATGTCGCCAACTTTTGCAAAGGATAAATCTGTCTGTGAGTGCAAATGACATTAAAGACATTTAATTACGCATAGTGCTTCATTTCAATTTGACAGCTATAAATTATTAATTAATTCAAAATACGAAATTATACTTTTGACTCATTTATTTGGACGACTATTAATTTTTATTTTATCAAGTTGTGTAACAGCAAATTGAATAACCATATAACATGAACTTATATCAAAAGCTCTGTATCTCTCTTAATAAAAATATATGTTTTATAATTTATTTTCTTAGACTATTCTAGTAAATTTGATTCCTTGATTAAAACACTTTGACGTACATATTTATTTATTAAGTTATTGGAAAAATGTAAATACAATGCATGGCATTACAACTGAAGTCAATGCGACAATTATAATAAAAATATAACATAAAATATAACACAACATAAAAAAAGTTATGAAACAGAAACATATTAATTGAAATTTGAAAAAAAAGTATCAATTTTACTGTTAAAGATGTCCACCTCAACAGGCAGTGTATTCGTCAGCCGAAGAGCCCTTGCGACTGGCGACTCAAAAGACGTAAGCCACAAACAAGTTCTGACAGAAAAAAAGCTTCGCCTTGGCTACCTACATGTAGGTAAAGAATTTTGTTATCAAAATGTTAATAATCGATAGCTTGTATTATGTGATGCATTTTACTTCTCCAAAAACATTTTTGACCTATATAATTAAACTTACCAATTATTCATAAAATGCGTTACAGTATACAAACGACATAATATTTAAGGACGGTCTTTATGATTTAATGTGAATTTGAAGCATAGCTTTATCAAATTGTTATATCATAATTTACCGCATTAGATTTTGGAGTAAGTTGTTTTTTTAATTGTTTTAATTTAAAGGAATTTTAAAAAAAATGTAAAAAATAGCCTGTATTTTTTATGTATGGAAGGTACTGTGTTTTTGGCATGAAATACTACTGTATTTTCTCGATTAAAAACCCCAGATTATATTATTAACCCTATTTTAGGGTCTATGAACTCTAGGCGCGTCTTACAATCACTGTAAACATGAAATCTAACAAACCGAGTTTGTTGATTCTTGATACTTTTTGTGGACATATAACTGAACAGATTCACGTGAATGGATTTTCATTCCTGGTGGCATGACTAGCCAACTGCAATCCCTTGCCGTTCAATAAACAAATCTTTAATCAGTTGATAATAAACGCTATGACGGAAACCGGTCCTGATTTAATAAATTTAATGTGGAATAAGTACTAAAAATGGTTCACTATTTTTATTATAATGGCATTCTAACAAGTATTGACAGTGAGGACCTTAAAAGTGATCGTTGAAATATTATTTAAGAAATTAATACAAGTCCTGTCTGTTGACTAGCAACCATCTGTTGGCACTGAATCCGAAGGATTTTTAGACTGTGATGGAAGATTTTAATGTAATACAGTCAATTTATACATTTCGTCCATTATAATCAAGATTATATATTTTTTTAATCGATCAAAATAGGAATGTTGAAATTATTTTAGAAATGCAATGTTGAGCGTGTTTTGTATATACATCTAAATAATTGGCAATCCCTTTTGTTGGTATCAGAAGAAAATACATCTCTTACCAAAAGACAACCGTTTGCCTAGACAACGCAATATAAATCTGTGATATATTGCCGAGAGCGGAAAGTTGGTTTATTCGACGATTTGATTTACTGCCAAACGATACAAGGAAACATCAGTAGGAAATGTAAGTTTTCGACTACAGTATCTTCACGTCTTTGCGTCAGATTGCGGAGTAATAAATAAAAACACCGGATGCGAACGTCAGATAGTTGGTACGTGACATAATTTAAAACAAATTGCCATTTGTAATGAATGACCTATCGAACAATATTTATTTACCGTTGTTTCATAATGCTTCTGACATATAATCTATCCAGTAGAAATTGTTACACAAATATCTTTCTAAGAGTATTTTTCTCCATTACTTTTTCTACTAGTTGCAAAATGCATTACATGTAGCAAACTCAGCTACAGCCCAATTCTAGAAAACTACTGGCAAAATTTCAACATTTCTCTTGAATACCTATTTGCCACAATTATATATCACTGCTTTTAAATATTATAAAAAAATCTAAAAGAAAATAGTTTTAAGACAAGTAAGATTTTTTTAGAATAAAATAGGGCTTAATATAGCTGTATTTCAATTTAGCTACACACTAATTGTTATATGAAAAGTTTTTTTTTATCGAATATTTTACCAATGTAGAGCATATTATGAAATCCTACGTGAGCTTACTTCACTAAAAGTTGTTTTAAAAGAACTGACTATTACTCAGTTGACTAACCTCTCTTCTTTGGATACAGTAAGGGTAGGAGAATATGGCTGATGCAAGGATGAACCGATTTCTCAAGCTGTGCCTCGTTTTAAGTATTGGTTGAGAAGGAGGAAATTATAAATAACAGATAGCCATGTATTTAAACGAAAATATATGCAAACATCGTTGTAAAAAATCAGGTAGAGACCCGGCATACATTTGAAATCTTTACCTTATACAGCCTCATACAATGATCCATAGATTTTTATTTAGATATATTCAACACATTTAAGAAACAATTCATTCTGATCTTTTGCTCTGAACGACTTCATCAGTTTGCTATTTTTGTAAATATGTCTTTAAAATTCTCATAAGTTCTCTAACCATACAAACGGAATTTTTTCGATAAAGTTATGTACAATTTATTTTCGCATTAAGGCGTTCCTTTATAAAATATGACCGTTATTACTTGGGACCAAAAAGATGAATTGAAAAATTATCAGGAAAAAAATCCCAACACTTGACGCTTTACTGAGTGTATATTTTAGAATGGAGAGAAGTGAGGAATGGCTACGTGGAAAGGGCGGGATTATTGGGTGATTATTTACGAAAGGGTAGGCGGACGCTAGGGCTGATCGCCCAACGCAGCTCGCGAATGCCCTCATTAAATTGCCCATTAGAATGATATTTTTTGAGTTATGCATGTATCCAACGTGGTTTGTATTTATGTTTAGGAAAATTATTTTGTATCAGCATTGTGATTTCAGTAAACGTTGGCGTATTTTTGTCAGGTAATTGATTGTATTTTTTGAATATCTATTTAGTGGAGCTTCAGGTTCTGAGGCGCGATAGTGTCAGAGTTCTTCCCGTCACCTTCGTCTGTAACATTAGTTTTTATATTCAAGTTACATTTATTTCCCATCGTTGTTGATAGGAGGGCACGACCGCTGTAATATTGAGCAATCCTTGGTGAAACCAGTTCAGAAGAGGTTAGGTTACTTTTTTTTTATATATTGATGGTCATCGAGAAGAATGGTTATCGGTCTAAAACGATTTTCAGACGATTTCTCGCCAAATTAATGGAAGTAAAAGATTGCTGGATTACAATAATAGCCCGCTGCATTGTGAAGCTTTTGAGAGGTTTCACTAACCAACCCGCGAAAAGTGGATGTATGTATGTACTTAAAATGCGAAATACGCACGTACCATGGCGCATCACATATTTGCCGCAATGACTTATTTTGCATAATCTGAAGTGTCTTCATAATTATTGTTTGGTGAAAAAACGCCCATACTGATGTACCGCACCTACGCCATAATTGTATGAGTAATTGCTGTACAGAGAAGAAGCTTACTTTTAAGGGTAAGTGGGAAAGTGATATCAAGAATAAATTTTCCATATTATTTTTTTCATATAGTTTTATCAATTCCGTTTCTGGAACTGTTAATAGCCTTAAGCGGTATTTAAACGATCTCTAATCCTAGTATAAAATCTTTAAACATTGATTTATCTAGAATAGTAGTATAGTCATAATAAGTTGTTAGTCTACAATTTTATTGTATAATTTTCAAAATACATATTTCTATTCTTCAGGCGATTGATGTTTACAAAAGCTTCATTGTTCCTAGGTGTGGAATACAAAATGAGTCAAAACTTTCACCTACTAACACAATATTCGTGCATGAAAATATCATGATATCTACAGCTTAAGAGTAAAAGCTTTCTATGAAGAGGTTAAGTGCACTACGATGGGGTTGCGACCCCATTAAAACTTTTCACGGGTAGGCACTGGTAACGATTATTGTTTTAAGATTTTTTAAAAAATATTTTCACAGCTATTAATAAAAATACAAGGCCGTTAAATATGAGTAATTCCATCTACCAAACAAAAATATGAAAAACTTTTTGTTTTTACTTCTTTTTAAACAAAACAAATCAGTCTATTTATCGTTTTATATTATTTTGATGCAAATCTATTTTCAAAATTACTATTGATAAATTATACCTGAAATAAAATAACGAATTTTTCTGTTGTTTAATTATACGTAGCTCAAAAATAAGCATCGAAAAAAAACTCACTAAAAATTTACCTCTCTTCTTTTGAAAGAGTAAGGGTAGAAGAATATGGCTGAAACAATTGTGAACAGATTGCTGTGTCTCGTTTTTAGTATTAACTGAGTAGGAGGAAATAATAAAAAACACATATATTACCATACCATATATTCGATCGAATATCTATGCAAACATCGTTGTAAGAAATTCAGATAGCGACCCGGTATAAAATTGAAATCTTAAACAAATGCGGGGGGGAGGGGGTCAAACAATAAGCCATAGATTTTTTTAGATACATTTAACACACTTCAGAAACAATTCATTCTGATCTATTGCTTATGTATTACTAGTATTGCTACCCGGCGTCGCTCGGACTAAGCGACCAATAATTATTTAATGTTATATCATTCGACATAATTATATCACAAAATCTAACATCCAAAATAGAGTTAAAATAAAATCACAAACTTGAAATGAAATGTCCAAATTCAAGGAAAAAATCTACTGTCTAGCCTCTCGTTCCTCGGCAGTTTCACCCAAATTAAACGATCTTTTCCGTTTTGACATGGCTCTAAGAGGAGCAAACTATTTGCTCTATCAATATTTTGCAAAGCAAGCAATGCCAAGCAAGGTAGAGTAACAACTGTTCCCAGTTTAGAAGTTTATGTCCGAGTATAACCAGTACAAACGTCGCGTTTCCAGCCCGTCCGAGCGCGTCCGTCGTTTAGACTTTTCGAGCTAGAATCCGTCCATCTTGACCAATAGGAAAGCGGGCTACAAAGTTTCAATAATTTGGCCAATAGGATTGGCGCTTATTTGACAATTACAGACATACATCCCCCGTTTCGGTTTTATGTATAAGATTATTATTATTAACGTTATGTATGTTATTTTTAACTGCACCATATCATACAATTCTTTGATACCAAAGATTGTTAATATAAAATTTAATGATCTAGGGGTGATAATAATCGTAGATTATATTGTACTGCATTCGTTTATTCTATCCCTAACTTCGTGTCTAAATATGGACTAAGTAATACTGTACCATTTAAAAGGTGGTACAAGCCTATAATTTATTATGTTGCGTTTTAAATAACTATTTGTATTAGTTTATAAAGTCATATAAACATAAAATGAAATGCCGCACGAGGTAAACTTAACCAACTTATTATATTACTCAATAAAACTAATGTTCGTAAATTTCTATAAGTCTGACATTTATACTTTTTAATTTCTCCATTGCATAATTAAGTATTTCGACTGAGGGTGCTTGATGGAATTTCAATATCAAATTAGAATTTTTTGAATTTTGTACTTTCGCTAAACCCGGTCTTTTCGGCATCTTCACATTCCAAGTATTCTTGAACAAGTTCAAGTTCGTCAAGTCAAGTATCAAGTCAGTCAGTTCAAGTACATCCGTGCACTTGAATGCCTGAAGATGCCGAAATTTAGCGACAAAACTTGGAAAAGTCAAAATTTATTTGCAGTCAACATCTTGACTTCACACTATTCTTAAAGTGTTGTTATGAAGTGTTACAACGTAATTCTTGTCATTTATTTGGACATGACTCGATTGAATGTTTTTATGAATAATTGAGATCTCTACTTACATTCATCTTTTTTATGGAGTTCTGATAAATGTCAATACATTCGATCCCTGTGATCTAGTGGTAAGAGCTTTGCCCTAGCGATCAGGTGGGCATGGGGTCAATTCCTGACAAAGTTAGATTTTTTCAATTGAAAAGGTAATCTTAAACATTTTTCGTGAAATTGTTCTCGACTGATTATCATCAATTTTGTCTCGCACGCCTTTCGCGATTAAAAATATTTGGCGGGTTGACATAAGCCGTTATGATGATGTCAAATATGTTTTACTTCTTTAAAATATATATATATTTATTCGAAACAAATATAAAAGGAGCTGTCAGAGCTTTATCAAACAAATTTATCAAAAAAGTATGCAGATTAAACTTTGACATTCTGCTTACTCCATTATTCGACAAGAGATGGCTCTGAAGGTTACAACACATTATAGAATGCGATTAATACAATCAGAATATCAGTTAATTTTTTATTTCAAAGTAAAGGAACGAAATGTTAATGAAGTTCAATCCATATTAGTAAGGTTTCCAAAATCACGACAAAGATCATTTACAAAACTTTTGATATTTCACAAATTTATAAGATAATGCTCGATTTATCATATTTTTAACAGTTCAGTTGATTCAGAAAAAATATCTAAAAGAAGGAATAAGACTCTTTAACACGCAACGCTCTCTGACTAGATTATCACATAAACTAAATTTATGATTCACCCATCCTCTCCAGTGTTTAACTCCCTCTCAAAAACTGGCCTACCTCTCGCAACCTCTCGAAGCCATTTGTGTCACAGACAGATGTGCTCATTCTGATTTTCCATAAGCTATTATTCATTCACTCACTCAGCAGCTGATCTTGAATGAATCAAAGTGATAATAGCACTGCAGATTCTAAAAGGTTTTTTTGTTTGTATTTTATCACGCGTTCATATTCTTCAAATCTAGCTATTATAGTTTATTAAAACAGCAAAGCTATTCTTATTTTGATATGCATAGTTGTAGTGGAACGTTTTTTTAACGTTAAAATTTAATTAAATAATGTTTTTAATAATTTATTTCGTTTTGTTTATTTCATTCTATAGTCTGTCGATGAATTGAAGAACTACAAAACAATACCCAGATTAACGTTCTCAGGATTATGCCAGATCAATAACTTATTTAAATTTTTTCCATGTGGCGTTGGGATGGTTGAGCAGAGAGGAGATGTATGGGGTACCCAGTCTAGCCTAGGTATATAAGCTATCTCTAATACACGTTTAAAAAACATAAGTTCTGACGAAGGCGTAAGCCGAAATAGCTATCAACAAATATATAAAATAATTTATGTAGAACTAAAATACATTGTTATTTTTCTTTCACAAGGTTTGACAAACAATTGGTCTTACAATTAAGCAAACAAATTAAAGTAAAACAAATTAGACTAGTTATAATGTTAAAGCATGTCATGCTACTCCGTAAATAACCAATTAAGTATGGATAATCATTAATAATGTAAAATACAAAAGATAAGTGCATTTAATAAATGGGAAATTGTATGTGTCCGTCGCAAAGTCGAGAAAAAATACTTTTCCAGTTCAACGCTCATGAGGTTCTGAAAATAAATTAATGAATCCGATCTCAATTCTTTCAATCGAAATAACCAAATCAATTAGAAACGCTGTAAACAAAGTTACATTTATAATTACGGTATTAAGAATAATACCTTATATCTGCCACAAAATATGTTTAAAACCAACAATATTTAAAACCAATGGTTTATATTAAAAGCGGAGAATTTTTTATGTTAAGAGGCAGCAGATTTCTTACTCTTACTGTAAATTATCTAAAAAAAACAGTGAAAATTAAAGGTATCGATAGTATACTAGATTATAGCCGAATCAAAATATTTAGACTTCGCTTTGATCTCACGCACGATATAAATGTTCTCAAATACGCCCTACCCTTAATTTCCTCCCTAGCATCCCTCACCATCTCCTGTAGCCACAATCGAAACGTGGTGATGACACCTGGGTGTTCATATTTTGCCAGTTGGATTGATGTTCACAGTAAAATGCCATTAACATATATTATTTCTATCTTCAGAGCTTGACACTGCTTATTTATAGCCGGTAATTTTCCTCGCGGGATTTATAAATTGAGTATTTTTTTCCATTATTGCCTCCGTTTGTTTTTAGCAAATAAACCTTATTTTCTTGAGTTGATCTTACCAAATCTTTTTTAGAAGATATTTTTTTTAAAAAGAGGTTAAATAATAACGCATATACCAAAAAAGTTGCCTTGTAATTAAATGACACGAATTATGAATCCTAAATACATATATAATTACTCTATATGGCACTTTAATTAGTGTAATTAAAAATCTTTTTAAATCTAAAGACGCTAATGGGTATCTAGAATATTTTGATGTTAAAAGGCATAAATTTATGTGATTTTCCGTCATTAAAGGGGAATGCGGGATAACAAAAACAATTAGGAAACTACAGGGCTACTTTGATTCCATCTTTTTCTGTTAATTTTCTTACAAATGTAAAAACTAAATAACAGCTAGTCATAGATATACTTCTATTCATATAGTCCATACTGGACATAAGCATAGTATATAACTATATAACATGGCTTTAAAGTCGGAGTCGGAGTCGCGGAGTCGGGGCTTTTTGGCCGGAGTCGTACTCGGAGTCGGAAATTTTGAAAAGTGTAAACTTTTACTTTTGCATATAATATGTCAAATTTGACGATTGGCCAGATTGTGGGTTGATATTTAGTTAAATACACATAACTAGGAAAATTAGGGAAAAAATGACGATATTAAACTTTATTTAGTCGGAGTCGTGGTTTTGGTAAATGCTGGAGTCACAGTCGGAGTCAAACTTTTTACCGACTCCACAGCCCTGGAATGTAATATAAAATACTTGATATTTTATATTGCATGTGCTACTCAATTAAATTAGATTGTTAATTTAATATCAAGTTTCCAAATATATCTTTATAGTAAACATTCACGCAATTTTCTATAAAAAATATGAAAGCCGTTGTAAAAAAAAATATTTCCAAAAAAGCGTAGATTTGTTTGACTCCACAGGAAATAAAATGATTCTGAAACCAAAATCAGTCACACAAACCCAATTTAATGATGTTCAAAATCCCTTTCCCGCATAAAATAAATATCCCCCTTGTACAATGATATCTATAAAAAGTTCCCCTGGATCACACGCCAAGTGGGGAATTCCACAAATGATGCGTGATTTTGACAAAACGTGGAAAAATATCTTTAGTATTATATAATAAGGGTATCTTAGAATTCTTCAAATTTCACCGGAATTTAATATACATACCACGTGAAGGCTTGATAAATCTGACAGCTAAACTTGAACGGAAATAATGATTTATTATAAAAAGCTTTATTACGACGCCTTTATTATTAAGCTTTGGGTTTGAATTTCATACAAATGTGGTCGTTTTTATATCGAATAGTGAATGCTATTTCACGTTTGTTCATTCAAAAGATTTTTTCCCGGGTCCGTTCCAAATGTGGAGCATACTTATGGACATAATAGAGTTTATCGCAACCGATTTTTTTACAAAAAATTGTTTGATATAACGTTGATCATTCTATATTTTTCGATGAGTTTAGATATATATATATTTTTTTTTAATAAAGTAAAAAATATTTGGCATTACAGCTTACGCCAATGCACCAAATATTCTTAATTGTGAAAGTCATACGAGATTTACCCGATGATAAGTAATGAATCAGTTGTGCACAAAATCAACGATAAATAACATACACCCAAGCCCAAGATCTCTTTTTTTCGATTGAAAAAATCTGACCTTGCCGGGAATTGAACCCGGGTCTCTAGATTGCTAGGAAAAAGCTCTTGCCAATAGACCACAGGGACCGACTAGATATAGAAAGATTGGACTAGATCAGGATTAGTGGTTAGCTGTACCTCGTTTTTAAGTTCTGATGGGTGTTTTTTGGCATCCTAGACATTCATACCTTCGATTATGAATCAATAAATGGTTTATGTAACTGAAAAAATCTATTTATGTAGCTGCCAGCATTGAAATTTGAGCCCATGACCTTGCAACCAAAGCTAACGACGTTGACACTCGACCGCAGTTAACCACCCTTAAGATAATTAAAAAACATAAACATCCCATCCCAGCATAATAGAGTAATTTCGCAATAGCACTTTTAATTTTTTTAATGATTTTGATGCAGAAGATCTCGGTCACACTTGCCCAAAGAAGCTCTTACAAATATCGATTGGAAGAAACAATTTCTTAGGTTTCTTCATATCGTCGCCCTCATGGACGTACTCCCCGTTTCAAGTTTTTGCTCAAAATAAATTATTTGTACTGGCAACATTGCAATTTTAAAATCTATCATTTAAAAAATCACTAATGTTCTAACTTTAAGTTTAAGGTTAAAAATATATCACCAGCTCTAAAAGCCTATATAGAATCTAGCAAACAGTCTGAATACGGTTATATATACATATATAAAAGCAATGTACATAAACACATAAATCTGTAAAAATAATAACACATTTTTTAGTACTTTTTCCACATCTGATTTATTTCATCAGGACCGGTTTCGCTCATGGCGAGCATTATCAACTGATAAGTAATACAATAAGACAGTGGTATTTATGCAAAAGTTAAGGATGAAAACAAGGTATGACAAACAATTGGTAATGCAACTAAGCAAATAAATTAAGTAAATTACAAGACAAATAGACTAAAATAAAATGTTCAAGACCTCTTAGCAATGCAAAACTAAAACATCAAAAATCAATTAAGTATGAATTTAACATTAACAAAGTAAAAGCCCAAATATTAAGTGAATTTAATAAAAATAAATAAATCTAATGTCTGTCATCCATAATTAGATGGAAGTCCCGGTAATGAGTTCAAATGAGTCAGTACCTGTAACAGAATAAAAGCCATATCAATTCTTACAAATTAAAATCAAAGAAAGGAAAATAAAAAATAAAAAATTATCAGAAATAAATACAATAAGAATTGGTTTAGTGAATTGGGTATAGTAATGGCGAGGAAACGAAGACTAATTGATCATTTAAAAGATTACAATTATTCATAAATTTATGTCGGTTTATTTCAAGGATTTCTAACTTATCTAGTTTAAATTTCTAACTTATCTAGTTTTCTAACTTATTTCTAATTATTTTTATTATAATGCCTTTCCACCAAGTATTGACAGTGAACACCTTAAAAGTGATACATAAATCTGTGTTAAACTTTCAAAAAATTTAAAACACTTTTATCTCATAATTTTACTTTTGTTGGTTGGTGAGTTCTTGCTTAGAGGCGACGATATACACAAATTAAAATTTAAAGAAATGCACATTCAATTGCATTCGATCCACTGTTAAGAAAAACTTTTTCGTCCAAAAAAAAACGATCCTCTGATCTATAAACAAGCAACAAGAGAACGATTTGTCGACAGCTTGTATTTAACTCTGCCTTCTTTATTGATTGAGTTGACATTTACTTGGTAGAACTCCATTATAATACGGTGAGAAAAAAAACAAAGTAAATTAACTCTACATTAATTATTTTATATATTTGTTGATAGCTACTTCGGCTTACGCCCTCGTCAGAACAATGTTTTAAACGTGCATTCGATCAAGTTTATAGACCGCTTAGACAGGGTTCACAATTCATCTTCTCCTCTGTTCCACCATCTTAATATTATATAGTAATAATAAGTTATTGAATGAGACAAAACGATTTGATGTATTCTTAAAGATAAAGCTAATCTGGGTTTTTACTAAGTGGGAATAAACTTAAAATAAGAATTGTAAATTTGTATTGCTTGGCTTATTCTTATGGAAAAGAAAGTCACTTTGAAATCGAAACAGGATTCTGTATTACTTACACTGAGTATTAATGTAGATACAGATAGCGAGTGTTTAAGTTTTAAGTGTAAATTACTCTTGCTTTATTGCTTAGAATAGTAAAACTTTCAATAGAGTACCATAATAAACTTTTCACTCGCCATAAACCCGAGAAAGAAACAGAAGCACACCCACTGCGAAATCGATTTAGATTTTACTATGTGCTTATTTATTAGAGTCTGGTTAAAGTAATAGGTAATGCACACTTTCAGTTTTTTGTTTAGTACTTAAAATATCATTGGCGAAAGTTATGTTAGTATCATACAAATTTCGAACGTAATTTCTTGGTTTTATTATATTTGATACTACTCTATGAAACCAGTCAGAAAATAAATTAGGTAGTCTGGATGCCTAGACACATTAAAATGGGACACTGGTGTAGAGGAAAATGTTTAGTTACAATTTTCTATTCAGATCATGTTTTTTTTAATTAATTATTTTAGTAACGTCAGAGCAACGTTTTAATATCAATGAGTGAGCAAATATCGTTGAAATAGTTATTTGTAAAAAAATAATTAAAAATTATTATAAAACATATCACTTTAAAAGTGTCCACTGACGATACTTGGTCAAATGGCATTTTACAAAAAAAAATAACAACACATTTTTGTACTTATTTCACATGAGATTTATAGGGATCAGGACTGAACCAACTGATAAAATATTGATCATGCTCGCGATGAGCGAAACCGGTCCTGATTTTAACATATATAATGTGTAATAAAAACAAAAATTTTCTACTATTTTTTATATAAAATATATCATGTAAAATTAGGTTTAGGTATTATAATAAATTTACAGCTCCATTGAAAAATTGTTTTTTTCTGTCATACAACATTAAGGTGAATACTATTTGCTTGTCATACTCGTACTAAAACAAAAAGATTATTACAATTAAAAACGCGAGATTTAAAATTATATTTAAATAAAAATACTTCTTATGTTCAGCGATTTTTCACTATGGGTAAGTGAAAGTTTCTCAAATAATATTTTTGATAGATCGATTTATCAATTCTTTCATCGTTTTTACCATACATCTGCTTGTCATCGTCGTTACACACTTTGGTGGAAACCAAGCACTTATTTTACTATATCAATGGTTGATTCTATTCTCTCTGTCAAGTCTTAGATTTTTCTAGATAAAACATTCGACTGAACAATTCACAAATATAGCTTTGATACTTTTAAACACCTTTGCTACATTTTAAGTAACGGATACAATTTTACAACTGAAACATTTTCAATTACCTTGACAAAATAATGAAAACCCGAAATCCATTGGGCAACTAATTCATTTCTGAAATTCATTGAAATTAAGATCTTTAAGAAGGAGTTGGGCATTTTAATTATTCTTAATCAAGATTTAACTGAATTGGCTTAATGTTAAATGGTTAGCAGGCCATTCGCAAATGATAAAACTAAAAGATATCAGAAAATAGTTTCGGATGTTTTATAATTATCTTTCTACAACTTTTCAGTGGCTTCAACGATTGTTAACTTTATAACGAGGAAAGTTTCGAAATCCCAGTTTCCATAATCAGGTAGAAATATTTTAAGCGATATCATCGAATGCATTCATGCAAAGAATATTATATTTTATAGTGAAATTAAAACAAACCTGATTTAAGTTTTCTTATTATGACATAATTAGATATAAGTTTTAAAAGTTTCTTTCTCTTCTGAAGTTAGTCGGAATACAATAAGAAAATTTCTAACAAAGCCAAATGGATATTGAATTGTATTTCTAGTTTAAATTGAGTAAAATTATGTTTTGCTAGACATTCTATTCGAAGTAAAATATGAATTTGAAAGAAAAACGTGATAGAACTGAACAAATAAATTATTAAGTGCATTAAGTAAATGAATACAATTGTTTTTAGAATAGTTTCAGAATATTTCTAAGTCGTTCAATCAGAAAAGGCTACTTTAGAAATCTTTTGAGAGGGTTTTTAAGCTAGAATTTATTTTTTAAATTCATCGTTTGTAAAAACCAATGAATAAATCTTATTTTTATAACAAGTGTTCTTTACTTTGAATATAAAAAATCTTGTTAAGACTTTGTTGTTTCACGCATTATCAGTCAGAAAAAAATGACACGCGTCTCGAAGAGGCCATCTCTTTGATAATTATTTTAAGACTATTTTTTGTTTTTTATAAAATACCTTTCCACCAAAAATTTGTCGTAAACATACCTGCTTGTGACATTTGCATGTGTTTAATAAACATTATATTAGTAAATAAAACACATTATATATAGTACAATTTCTAAATATATTCTGATAATAACCAGACCGGTTTCCATCATCATCATAATTTGACAATGCTCGGGACCAAAGAAACCATTTCATGTGGAATTGGTACTATTTAATATATTTTATTTATTTAAAAAATTACAGCTTCTTTGTAGCGATCTTAAGTAACTAAAAAATGGTTTCAGTAAACAGTTGATAATGCTCACGGTGAGCCAAACCAGACAGATATTTATCAGAATAAATTTTAATAGTAGTACACAATTTTTTTTTATTTATTTAGATAATTCGTTTTACAGTTAACTTAATCAGTAAAGAAATGTATCTCCAATATGGAATATAAGTATTGTATATTTAGTTTAAATGTTAAAGTTGTTTAATTATAAAAAAAATCATGCAACATTTGGCTGTTATAGATATGCATGTCGGTCACTCGACCTGGAAAAATACATGGATGAAATTTAAAAAAGGAGAAATTTGTGTGCTTTTGCTGAAGCTTTAGTGAAAGCTCCCGATATCACCTTGTACTAAATTCAATACGCCTACACAGCCCGCTGATAGCGTGCACTCGATTTGCGAGCACCCCAAACGAGTGCGACTATTTCGGCGAGAATCGTCCCCGAAGGTTTACGGTGGCAATAAATCGCTAACAACCACTCTGTTTACGATCATTGCTTTTTCCCATCGTAAAAACCGGCACCGGCAAACTTTATAATTCCGAGCTTATCGTGCAGCATTTTATTCAAAGTGTTTGCGCGAGATACGACCAATTACGGTAGTTGTTTTTCGCGTTGTTTCAATGCGTTAAATGTTTCCGTGTTTCTCCGGCTGTAATTAAAAGAAGCGAGAGAATATGAAAGCTTCACGCCCCCCGGTGAATCGAACGAATGTCAGAATATAAAACTGGATATAACCGTAACTGTTTCAACGTTACGGTAGGCGAGTTTTCGAAGTAAGTATTATATGATCTTATGACTCGAAACTTTGAACTGAATAACTTTCAAACATTTTTTTTAGTCTTTACGTAGCCGTTATAACGTAAAAGTCTAACATATAATTATGTACAGAACACAAAGAGAGCCAATAGCAACATCTAGCTTTGTCTCGATGGATTTGGGGGTAATTTAAAAATAACATAATGTTATATTGATATTATAATAACATAATATTATATTATTTATTTATTGGCAAAAAAACTATATAAAATACATGGCATTGCAGCAAGCGCCAATGCACCATGCATTTGACAAATTAATAAAAATTGCATAAAATATTACACAAAAATAAGAAACAGAACAGAAACATATTATTTACATAAGAAGACAATTTTTTTTAACAATGCATCAAGTTCACTGCCGAAGATGTCCACATCAACAGGCAGCGCATTTATCAGCCGAATAGCCCTTGCAACTGGAGATTCAAAAGACCAACGTGTGACTAACAAGTTTTGACAAAGAAAATTGATTTGTCTTTGTTACGACCACGTAGGTAAAAATATTATATCGTTGCTATTCCGCTGAGCAAGGTCCTCTTATTGATAACTCTTATAAAAATATTTTCACAATATTTGGAATAACTAAACTATTTCTTAAATTTAATTTTGAATACAATGCAAACAAATTATTTTTTAATAGATAGGTGGAGATGACTAACAGTTAGTTTTTTGTATGCTTCGTTAGAAATTTGAAATGATGTTAAAATAAATTTTTAATCAAGTGTATTGATACCTGCAATATTAACATTGTATAATTCTAAGACTAGTTTCATCCTAACTACCGTACACAGAGTGAGAGACTGCATTAACAAAAGTTCTTTCCTCATATTTGTATCTCAACCGTCTCTGAAGAGAAAGATTGAGTGACAAATTTCTCTTGATATAACTTTGGTTAGATCAGATGATTGAAAAACATTTTTTTCCGTAGTTATTTGGCTGTTTTTTTTTAAGTTCTAATTTCATCGAGAACTACTTGTCACTCAGATGCTGAACTTGTTTTTTTTTTAAGAGAGTAGGGATAAAAAATAACTAGAACAGAACGAGTGGTTAGCTTATCGTTTTCTCTATGTCCCGTTTAAAGATTGGGTGGGCGTAAGATGGAAATTTATAGAAGACAGACATACCTTCTCTGAATAGAAATCAATGATTTGACTGAAAAAATGTAACTGCCTGGACGGGGACGGGGACTCGAACGTGTGGGCAGCGCAACCAAAGTTAGTAAACTCGATAGTTTATCTCAACATTTATTTTACTACGACAACTGCTTTTTACTCAGTTGCTCAACCTCTCTTTTTTAAGAGAGTAGGGATGGAAATGATACGAGGACTAGTGGTTAGCTAATCACTGTCACTCTGCGTCGCTCTTTGGGACGGGAAGAGGTTTTTAACAACACAAACACCCATTGCCTCTGAGCAGAATCGATTTATCGACTGAAAAAATCAGCTCGCACCGGGAATCGAACCCGGGTGGTCCGACATAAATACCTATGTGTTATTAAAATGTTACGCGGACGTTTATCAAATTAAAATGAATGTTCATATTTAGACATAATGCGCAAGTCATGTTTTCCTAAAGACGACCCCTTTTCGTAACAGAGAGAGATCGTCATTTTATTTTGATATCCCGATGCTAATTCGCCCGAAAACACTTCTCCGTTTTACCATAATAACAAATAACAAGGGCCTCGTCTCTCCAAACTATTTTTCATCCATTTTTATTTTTTGTTTTCGCTCCTTTGCGCTGGCAAATTACCATAACATCGGAAATGCCAACCGAACGAAACTTTGTGCATTTATCAACACTTTTGTGCGAGGAAGACTTATATTGATGTGGTTTTTGATTTCTAAGCCTTATTTTGTTGTAACACGAAAAGAAAACTTTATTTATTTTTTGAGATTATGTAAAACTTTTTTATCACCTTTTCTTCAATCTTATGAGAATCAAAATATAAAATTTATGCTCTACTGATAAATATTTTTTTTCAAAAAATTGCAATGAGCGAAATCGATTTAAAAGATGAGTATTTTTCTGGGCATCCAAATTTTAATTAAAAGCTTAATATTAATAGCCTAGTATTCATATTTTCATATAACATACATAAATAATGTATCTTATGTATATATACTATTTTTTTTACTTTACTTGGGGGCGCTGCAGTTCCGCGGTGCGTATCGACATCAAATCGATGTTCTTCTAATCCACATTTTTATAAAACCCAGAGATCTCAAAGCCAGATTTTATAAACGTATTTTCATCTGATAAAAAATACATATTCATACAGGGCTATAATAACAAGAATATGAGTATAAAATGAAAACATAAAAATATAAATTTAACAAGAAAAGTTTAGAGCATACATGGGCAAACACCGGCCTTCCGAGCTATTATGTCCGGCCCTGATTCATCTCAGCAAAGTAAAGGAGAAAGAAATTAATAGTTCCAGAGAAGGATAATATTTTTTTAAAACCATTTTCCTAGTCCATCAGCTCACACAAACATCACATATAATTCTTATGGAGGTAAATAAAAAATATATAAGTAGTAACATTGTGTTTTATTGAATTAAATATTATTTTTTTTATGTTTAATAATTTGGTCCGGCCCTTCACTCGGAGAAAAAATGATAATTTGGCCCCAGACCTAAAAAAGGTTGCCAATGCCTGGTTTAGCGGATAATCATAAAAATGAAAGTTTCCATCAATAAAAAAATTAAGCCCGGTCCGTGGTGCAGTGGTCAACGTCATTGATAACCATGTCAGACCGCCAGTGCTCGATTCCAGGTATGAGCAAATTTTTTCTGTCGATAAATCGATTTTTCTCAGATTTAAAGGTGTCTGTGTTGTTAAATATCTCTTCCCAGTTTTCCAATTCCAAAGAGCGTCGCGTAGTGAGAACGATTACCTAACCACTAGACCTCGTATCCTTTCCATCTCGACTCTCTGCGATAAGGTAAGGTTGAGCTACTCAGTTGTAACGCGCAATTCTCATAGAAAAACACCTATGACCTCACTCGAATGAATAATCACTTACCATCATACTAACGTGTGGATTTAAAAAAATGCTTTTAATAATATTATACATATATAGGGATAATAATTCGTTTCAAAATTATTTTATTATATCAAAATGGAATTCACAGTGATGCATTCGTAAAGGTGTCATTCATAAAAGGGCATAAATATTATTACCATTATTAAGGGAAAGTTTTCTTCGGCTTGGATGGAGTATCCATTGCGCAATGGCTTGGAAAAGCACGATTAGGAAAACTTAAGGTCTTGTTCTTGCTACATCTCACACTAACAGGTTGGTCCGTAATGCCTTAACTTTGACAACGACCCAAGCTTATAATATTTCATTTTAGTTGGAGTAATTTTATTGCAGTCATAACATTAAATAGACCATCAGTTTGAAATAAAAATTGAACTGAACCGGTTTGTCTTGATTGACACCGTACTGGATAGTAAAAAACATCCGTTTAATTAGGTAACATGACTTTGAATAAACTGTTTATTCATAACAAAGAATGTTGACTGAAGGTGCTTGATGGAATTTCAGTATCAAATTTTAATCGTTTGAATTTTGTACTTCGCCATGATTTTTTTCGTTAACGACCCGGGTTTCGCCTTTTGGCATCGTCAGGCACTTCAAGTGCACGAATGTACTTAAACTGACGCATAGTAAACATCTCACCACCCCAACATTAACACAGATGAAAGGGATTAGGCTACCGCCCAAGTCCCCGTAAAAGTGGCCCCTACAAAAGTGCAAGTCAACATTTTGTATCGTTTATATACAAAAATAAAAGTAGATTACTAAGATTAATTGTTTTAACGAAAGCTATATGAATTAAAGTAAATTTGATGTAAGTTAGTTTCAATGAATTATGTGGGTTTGTTTATTAGCAAAAGATAATTTCCAGATGATAACATAGAAATATCAATAAATATATCGAGGGTTTTATCCGACCTATTATTATTAAATTGATTCATTTCAAGGGTTGGAGTTTATAGTAAATGATATTTATTTAAAGGGGGTATAACAATCACCAGGGTCGTTAGCGACAAAACTCATGCAAAAGTAAAAAATTCAAACTATTCAATTTTTTAAATTTAAATGACGAGAATATTGATATTTACTTTCTTAAATAGCGTTAATATGATACGTTGTTTCTTTAAATTTAATTTTATTACGTAAATAAAGCTTTATTCAGTACTGGAATCTGTTAATCTTAACCGGGACCTTGATCAAATAAGCTCGTCTTCAGAAAATGGCTTCCCAAATCAAGCCATCGTTGGACGAATATTAACTAGATAATTTCACGAAAACAATTTGTTGTACTAACAAACGTATTGGAAAAAAAAATGTTCAAATATCGGGATCCCGATTTCAGTAACACAGGAAATGCGAACCTAAACACTGTGTCATTATTTCTGTTCATTCTTCACTTTTAAGGTGTTCAATGTAAATACTTGGTGGAATGGCATTATAATAAAAATAATAATACATTTTTAGTACTTTTTCCACATAAAATTTACTCGCTCATGGCGAGCATTGTCAGTTGACAATGCTCGCCATGAGCGAAACCGATCCTGATCAAATAATTTTATGTGGAAAAAGTACTAAAAATGTATTATTATTTTTATTACTTGGTGGAATGGCATTAAAATAAAAACACATTTTTAACACTTGTTTGACGTTGCATTTATTAAAATCAGGACCGGTTTTGCTCGTCGTGAGCATTATTAACTGATGATAATGCTCGCGATGAGCGAAACTGGTCCTGTAATAATAAATTCAATGTGGAATAAGTACTAAAAATATGTGATTATTTTTATCTCTTCACTATACTTTCATATGTAAGCAAATATTATATATCACAAATCTTTACATCTTTTGATCAATATAAATTTAATATCAAATTTTCCAACGTTAGTGTGAAATACCCTATGAAGATAGTAAGTGTGGAGCATCATATAGGAATAAAGAGATAACTATTCGAAGGGATGATATTAAGGGAGAATTCGAAGCCTCCTTGAGGGGAGTGATATGATTAAACGCTGCATTTTGAATGAGCTACTTTACACCTACTCCTTCTATTTTTGGCACTTCTCGTTTGTTATGTGCGATTATTATAAAATATACGATCTACATGCGAAATAGTAAAGGCAGGGTAACATAGACTATTTTTGACAACGAACAGGTATTTAAGGTTACCAAAAAAATCATTGCTACTTTATTATAATAATATTCTTTAAAAAGTGAAGACGCATTAGTAGGTAAGTATTAAAAAACATTTTCTAATTGAAATATTCTCAGTAAATTTCTCACTTCCAGTCTTGTAACCAAGTGGTCAACGTTCTCGACTTCTTATTCGTTGGTGTTATGGCCAATTTGAATTGATTTATGGGTTCATTATCAAACCTATGATTGTCTATGAAGCATTAAATTCTCTTTCACATATCCGATCCTTAAAGCGGAGCTCAAGCCCAATCTTTTGTTATTTACTTTGATCTAAAATAAGGATAGGATGAGCGATCGATTATTAGCAGTCTTCGAAGAATGTTTGTTGGGGTAAGCGCAATTAAGGGTCAAATTTGAATTGTTTGTTCGCTAAAGAGCCGAGTTTTTATTAAAAATGCACGAATGAACTGACGCGTAGTAAATAGTTTGTATCACTTATCCACTGTATTAAAAGTAAGGCACTAACATTCATTGTTAATATCGCAATCTGGATGAAAAGACGAATGCTTATTGAATTGAATAAGTTATTGCATAGGAATATACAATGGGTACATCACATTTTAAATTTGGTATTTTCATGATTAAATATCCATGGAAATGTCTATAAAGTTTAATGCTGGGTCTTATCCGGCGTATTATTAAAGAATTGGTTTATTTCGATCGCTTAAATTTATGATAAGGAGCCTAAGCGCTGCATACTGAGAGCAAACATGTTCAACAAAAAACTGTTATTTATGATTAGAGGACGTGATATAAAAGCTTCATTTTCCGCCAGAAAACTTGTGCTTTCAAAATGTAATTACACTGACATGTCGAATTGTTTCAAGTCACGTGGCCAAATATTATTCCCCGCAAAAGCGCCTTTATCAAGTATTCACGCCACGACTTTTTTTACCCTTTCCAAATTACGTATTTGCACTCAGAGAGAATTGCACCAAAACATTGCAGTTCTGAAACGAACAATCTGCAGTATTATTTCACTGCAACATTTAAACTCAACAGTGAAGCAGTTACCGTGCAATGCATTCTATTTTACTGATTGATACTCGTTTTAAAATAAATATTTACCCACTTAGCAATATATAAACGACTTATTTTAATTATAAAGTAAAACATTGCCACCAGTCAGTATTCACGCTACACACCCAATGGCAACCAACCCGCGCTATATACCAACCCAAGCTCTCTCTCACTTTGTTCATACGTCAACAAATAGGACTGCATCAATGTAAACAGATAAATATATCGCCCCTTCCAAGCCGAAGGGTTAGTGACAAATTGTTATTTTTCAGAAGAGCAAAAAGAGTGAAAAATATTTTGTCAATTAAAGCAAATTCGCTTCTTAACCACTTCTTTTCATGTACTGAAATTTTGTTTTTAGATCATTCTTTTGGAAGTCTGTGCATATTCTTTAGTGAACTTAGCCTAATATTTAACTCAGAATCACCAAACTGTTACTAAAGCCGTTTTCGATTGGTTTATAAATAATTACTTATTTTAAGCATATTTTTTACAAGTCTTGCTGAGAAACAATTTTAGAACTTTGTCATATTAATTTAGTGAAAAAAGTGTGCAGATGCAGTGCAATTCTGGAATTCTGCTAACTCCGTTATTCAACTGTAGATAATTATGAAATTCATATACATTATATAAAAGCTTTTCCGACCAAAATTACATTTTAGGCAAAAACGTCAACTAGACCTTTTCAAAGTAAGGTAACAAATTGTCAAAACAATTGCTATTTGCACTGTCTAATTATACATTAATTCCCCAGTCTTATATTGCGAAATAAATTTTAATGAGAAGAAGGCGTATATTTTAGGTGTGTATAGCTCAATAATTAAAAATAAATTAATGCCAGTATAACATATAGATGGGAAATAAAAAAAATATGTTTTGTTCAACATTTTTACTTGTAATTATAGATTTATGAATATTGTCTGGATTTTTCATATTAATATGTCATTCCATGCATCGCCGATGCGGTTAATATTTAATTACTGCATCTGTTAGTCCTGCAATACAATATGAGCCCATTGGCGTAGTACATAATTTGTTTTTTGAAATGAAACATGACAATTTGTCAGTTAGTACTTTGACCGAAGCCAAAACCACCATTTCCAGACCAGTTGATTAACTAAACATGAAAACGAAACATGTTATAAAATGAATTTTATTCGTCGAAATATAGACATTACAGTCAATGTAGGATTGGTATTCTTTGAATATCTTTTATGACAGAGATTCATATTGTAAAATTAATTTTGTTGATTCAAGAAACCAATCTGAAAGTACTAGGAATACCTGGCTGCGTTGGAGTGCCCTCAACGAAATGAAGTATTTTAATTCTGTTTATTGAATGTGAAAACATGAATTTTCCAAATTTAATCCACAATTTTAACCATACATTTGGAGCGATTGTCCCTGTACTTTTTTGATGGTCATTGCAATTAGACTGCACCAAAAACTGAAAACGTTTTAATTCGAATGGCATATCGGTCTGAATCATTGGGATGCGTGGCAATAATACTTCTTATCCTTTAAATTAAAACTTTAGCCTAGGTGATATTGTTCATTATCATTTTCACCGAAAGTCTGGTATCGTTTCAAAGTTATGGTGAATTTATGTATCGGAGAAGAATGATAGTTAAGCCATTTTACAATGCTTAATCGCGCAGTGACATGCCTGGAAGATCAAGATAATTTAAAAAGTTTTATCGCAATTGGATGAATGGTTTAAGAACGCATATGATACAAACAAACAAAAAAGCAAACATTTATTTATATATATGTATATATGATTGACATAGAACATTAAATATGGGTCGGGTCGTCCCAGACAAAACTTATCGACAAGTACAAAACTCAACCGATCCAAATTTTCTTATTATTTACGAGTCAATATAGGTACTCTACATCGATATCGAACATTTTTAATTAAAAATACAAACAAATATAAAATATATACCCGACAATAATATTATTTTAAATAATGATAATGTTTTTACATTTAAACATTTACGTCAAGTCAACTATTTTTAAAGTGTTAACCGTCAATTATTCGTGAAAAGGCATTAGAATAATATTGCAAAAAAATAAAGCACAATTGCTATGTATTACTTCCACATATATAGATGTAATAAAGATTTTGAACGGTTCCCCAACGGCGTGCAATAATAATTAAAAATGCTCTTGATGATGCGAAACCGGACATGATCTTTATTAAATATGTGGACGTAGTGCAACAAACTTTTGTTTTATTCATTTAAATATATCACTACTAACATTCAAT
Organism: Himalopsyche kuldschensis; assembly: GCA_028554975.1. Taxonomy (NCBI): domain Eukaryota; kingdom Metazoa; phylum Arthropoda; class Insecta; order Trichoptera; family Rhyacophilidae; genus Himalopsyche; species Himalopsyche kuldschensis. The sequence continues at coordinate 16,316,858 of JAHFWI010000010.1, read as the reverse complement.
ATTCATTATTTAAATAATAAAGCATTTTATTTTAACATCGGAAATTTATTGTGAGAGTATATCTTTGGATTATGCTCTGTCTACCTGTATATTTCGCAAAAAGATAATAAATTTTATTACTTCATTCAATATAGTAAACATATTACCTAAAATAAATACTGCGGCCTTTCAGTTGATCGCCTAACCCCTAGAAATATATTTTGTTCCTAAATAAACAGACCGGAAGGATATTTTTATTTATCCTTAGGCTTCAAACGGTTTTCCCGTAATCATATCTTTCTGAAATAACTCCATTTTCATTAGCTTATCGATCTGCAGCATCAGTTTTCTATTTGATGTTTACTTCGTTATTATTTTGGTCTATAAATATTTTATTATGAAATAAACAGATATTTTCCAGGTCCATAGATAAATATCGTACAGCCTGTTATTTTATTTTTGAACTATTTTAATTTGGAAGCTTTTATTTATAAATAAGTTGTACTTTCTTTCGGATTAAAAGTGCTCAATCAATGCTTTGTACTAAGGAGTTTTTTTTAATTTTCAACTGATGGAATATTTATTGAAACTTTTATTTTATTCTTAATTTGATTGTCTTTAAAAAAAATATCCTGATCCCGTTGGCATTGGTGTTTGAGTTGTCAAAAATCTCTTCCTACCCTGCCGATCCCAATGTGACACGAAGCGAGATCGATTAGCTAAACATTATTCCTCGTATCCTATCAATCTCTAGTCTCTTCAATAAAGAGAGATTGGGTAACTGAGTAAAACCAGTTATTGTAGAAAATAATGAACGTTGAGACAAACTCGGATATGGCTAAAATAATAAATATGAGATATTTTCAATTTATTCCTTTTGTATTTTATTTTCAGTCATTAAAATGAGTACCAGTCATTAGCATAAATAAAAACAAAATGATTTTAGATTGTTAGCAGTTTTTCTTTATATAATGATAAATAAACTTGAAATGAAACCTTTTTACAACGAAAGAAACCTCTACTTCGACAAATAACAAATCTTTCTGACAATTTCAAAAAGCCACTTTTAAACATCATTTACGCTCATTTGGCTGAAAATAAGCAGACACTGTACAGCAACGGCTGAAACAATGTAATCTTATGCAAGAAAAACTACCCAAAAAAGCCACCATGTCGCCTCTCGTAAATATACCCCGGCCAGTGTTAAGATTGATTCTGCAAGAGTGCGACGTGTCGGGTTAGAGGCCCCCGGGGACGGCTGCGACCCCAACTTAGTAACCACTGGCCCCGGGCCGTAACGACACGGGTTTTTGGGCGAACACCCGAAAGGTTGACAGGAGATAATCTTCTTGCTAAGGTATACGCGCCTACGTGTGTGAGTTACGTTTATACGTTATTGTATTTGTGACCTAATTGCAATAAGGATGCTATTTTTTACTAAATTAATAAAGGGTTTCAACTGAGAGTGCTTGATGGAATATCAATATCAAATTTGAATTGTTGGAATTTTGTACTTTTCCATGACTTTTGTCGCTAACGACCCGGGATCTTCAGGCATTTCAAGTGCACGAATGTACTTGAACTGACGCGCAATAAACAGTTTGTACCGTTCATATCTCGTTTTCTAAAATCTGGTTAAAAAGGGTGAGGAAAGCTTCAATAAGAATTTATAAAAGTAAAGTCTTATTATAAAGCCATTATGATTGTATTCTGAGCCTAACTGAATAATAACGCTTAGTCACTATTCAGGTGTTACCAGTCACTTCTTGGTGAAAAGGCATCGCTTAAATAAATAATAAACATTAATTAGTACTAAACGCACCTATATTATTCTAAAGATCAGGACAAGTTTCACTTCACGAGCATTGTCAATTTATGAAAATTATTGTGATGAGCAAAATCAACCTTTATAAGTATATGTGGAAATATTACTATATAAATAATGAGTTCTAACCAAGCCACTACATATCATTAAAATACATTTAATAAAGAAATCCTTAAAAATGCATTTAATATTGCGTTGGAGTGCACCCCGTCAGATACTGTGGAATTTGAATGGGTGTCAATATGAATACTGGCGAGCTTCACCGAGCGTATAATAATTTCGTACTAGAAATATTTCATTAAGAGTTAATTGATTTTTTGAAAAAAGCATAAAAATGGTAGCCCATTAATTTGATGGAAATATTTCACAGACCGATAGCGACTGATGGCTATTGACGAATTGAGGCAAACGAACAATACAGGATACAGGTCGTTGAGTTGAAGGACTTCTATAGTTTCCCACTGGATAAAGAGTGGAAATATTGCGTCCATTAAGCTCGGAATCAAGACAATTCTGTTTATGAATAAAAAAGGAAAAGCGGAGAGGGGTATTGTTCTGTTTTGTTCTGTTCCGTACTCAGAATAAGAAGTGTACTTCGGATAACAAAGAAACGTGAAAATAATAAATTGTTCGGTTTTTGACAGAAGCGTGTCATAAAATATGTAATTGGAGGAGTAAAATAGATATTCATGTAAAAAACAAGGTGTATTTAAATGGGTTAGTATCTTATTCAAGTTTTGATCAGTAAAATTATAAACGGCCAGTAACCAATGTATGTATTAGTTTTACTTTGGTCAGTTTTAAAATGAAACTGTCAGTAATTTATGTAAAATTGTTAGTTATATACATATGTGTAACGGTTAGTATTTAAATTAAATGATAAGTAGTTTTCGTTTGACAGCTTGTGAATTTTATTAAATATAGTTGAAAGAGGCAAATTTATGACCAGGTTTTTTATTGTAACCTAACCTAACCATGTCATCTACCCTCTTCTTAAATTGGACCCTAAAATTTTTTCAGTAAAATACTGACCAAAATATTTTTTTATTGCCCGTTTTATGTATTTATTACTGAGCATTTCATTCATATTTTTTAACAAATTGTTCCTTCTTCATTCGATGAAGTAATATTATGCTGATTTTGCCTATTTTCGTTAGATGAAATGCTTAATACATGGAAAAATACTTACAATAATAACTACATAAATCTAGTTATGGAGAAACTGGATTTATGTAGTTATTACTGGAACAGCTGGTCAGTGCATTTCTCAATTTTCGGTGACCGTTTGTTACTGCCAAAATGGTGACTTGTGAAAAACCAACATGGCTGGTATGTCATGTAAGAAGCAGGTAAGATAAATTTACATTTTTTGACTATTTTTAACCTAGATATTATTGAAAAAACCCAACCCTGATATCAAGAATGTCACTGGCTTCCGGGGTCCCACCCCGGAAACAACGTTTAAAACAAAACTTTTCTACTGGCTGTGGTTTCCAACTCGATTTAATATCAAGGACGGGTGCTCTTTGGATGCGGATTGTTAAAGATGTTTCTAGGTATATATTTATTTATTTCTGTAACCAATTTTGACTTAACCTCTTTAATACCGCTGCAAAATATTTGACATAAAGCTACAGGCCAGAAATTATATAAAAAATATGAATTATATAAAAAGTTGTTTGTCTTATATACTGTAATGATGTTCTTATGTGTCCTGGCATATTTATCTGGAACAAATAACAAGTACAAATCTATTCCCTCTTCAGGTTCGTTGATTGTTTTGGACACTTAACAAACTGGTTTTATTTTATCAACAAACCTCAATATAAAAATGGCACACTAAAAAGTGTTTAATCGGCAGGCTTTGTGAAATCGGTTGAATCAACTTTTTCAAAAAAAACCGAAAAACTCGAAAATAAATGACGAAAAAACATTATGACTCACCTGTAAGACTATGATGTCTTGGCTGAATAAACCAGGGCTCGGAGTGGAGTCGGTAAAAAAAGTCCGATTCCGACTCCAGCGTTTACCAAAACCACGACTCCGACTCCGACTAAAAAAAGGTTAATATCGTCACTTTTTTCCCTAATTTTCCTATTTATGTGTATTCAATTAAATATCAACCCTATCAATGCGGCCAAAAGCCAAATTTGACATATTAAATGCAAAAATAAAATGTTCAAACTTTTCAAAATTTCCGACTCCGAGTACGACTCCGAGTACGACTCCGGCCAAAACGCCGCGACGACTCCGACTCCGACTCCACAGCCCTGGAATAAACATACGACTCACCCACGAGTCGCTGGCGTTCAAGTGGTTAACATAATTAATAGCTAAATTCTTGTATGTAATAATTTTGTATAAGTTCTGGTGGCTGTGTGAATATTGCAACTAATTATTAAAAATAGCTGTAAATTTTTGGTGGAAAGGCATAATATTTTTAATTAAAACACAATGTTTTTGTACTAATTTCATAATTTTTTAATATTGTTTTTTTTGCGCCGAGAAAACCGTTCTTGTTCATTTTATAAAATTGCAAAATTAGTATAAAAATGTGCTTTATTTTTTTAGCGGTAATCGTAAATTTGGATTAAGTTTTTTGTACTGAATCGTTTCCACCATTGTGCGAATTTCTTTGTTATGTTAATCAAACAAGTGCAATAACATAACGATTTAATCTTTTGTGGGTAATATAAATAAAATTGTGCCGATCAACTTAGATTTATGGCAATATTCTTAATTTTTTTCACTAACCACGTATTCCTAGAAAACAATTGAATTGAAATATTCATTCTCTTTGTCTATTTGATAAATCGCTTCTATTCTTTCAAAAAAAATCTTTTGCAGAGATAATTTTATAAAAGCATTTGTTCCGAAAAGATAGGGTAACCATCGGTTATGAGTCATCGCTCTACAGGTCGGCACTCTCCGCTGCAGTGGTCGTAAACAAGTCAACGATGTATATATTTCTACATTCAATCGGTTTGATTTTTAATGGTAACTGATAAATAACATAATATAATATATATTTCAAAAAAATATATCAGAGAAAAATTAATAAATTTAAGACACTATATTACGATTTCCATATGTATTTTGGTTTATTTAAATAATTCCTTTCCACCTTAAAAGTGATCAAAGATATCGGTAACTGTCAATTTTAATAAAAAGATTTATTCTTATTCAATGGAACCAACATAATGACTCTTTTTTATTTTCTGCAATTTGGTGCAGAATATTGGAGATGATGGGTATTTGCAGATTTTTTTGAATATTTAATTACATATTAACAGATGATTTCCTTCAAACTGTTGAATCAACTTTACCTGTTGAAAATGATGAAAACCCCAGACAGTTTGGCAAGTTTTTCAAAAATCAAAGTAACAAAGTTATTAAATGAATTACACTATGATATACATTTTTTAAAAAAAATATTACAGAATCTTATATAAATATAAAACCGAAACGGCGTATGTATGTCTGTGGGTCTGTAATTCCCTTTTGCATTGTTGGTCATTAAGTTGCCATAAAAACGAATATGAAAGAAAATATGTTTTTCAGAAAAAAAATTATCGGCGAAGACATTTAGTCAAAATGAAGAAAATATGTTTGAATTTTTATCGGCGAAGACATTTAGTCAAAATGTAATAAATCAGTCTTCTACTGAACTTTTCCCAGCTTTTATTATTAATAATAATGTTTATTATTTACGTGAAGGTATTATTTGACATTTTTTTGACGCTAAATTAGATTTTTTCCTTGAATTTGGACATTTTAATGGGCGAGAATTGTCAATATATGAAAGGGGCTGTGAAATGTCAATGCCAGTCTGAAATGTTCATTTTAATTCCATTTTAATTGACCTAGACTTTTGAATTTTGAAAAAAGTTGTTTCAACTTGGCCCGTCTGAATTTACGCGCCAAGGTGAACATAACCCCAAACTGGTCCGAGCGAAGCCGGGTAGCGATACTAGTTATCAATAAAGTTTTAATCTACAAAATCTAGTTTGGTTCATCGTAAGACTTTAATTTAGACACTGAAAAAATGTAAGTGAGATTTTTGAATAATATCTGGCTAAGCTTTAAAATCAAAAGTTATGAAAAACAAACATCCTATTGAGGTTTTCACTTTTCGTAACTTTAATATACAACTTTTCTGTGCTTGAATCTTGTACCAATGGTTTATGACACCTTGATTCAGGTCATAATTTATTCGCAGATATTCGGCGGCAATGTTCCGCTTCATAAACTGATTATGGTTGACGCAGAGTTATGACTTCCACTGGAAGGTTTTCATATGATTTTCACTACCCCTAGCGGCCACGTTTATGTGCCTTGCTTATAATGGTCATTTTTGAAATATAGGCGCCCCTGCGTAATTATAGACGTATCTTAATATTAATTATATTTAGTTGTTAACGTACGCATAACTACGACATTTTCCATACATTTAATATCAAAATTGCAGTCTTAATTGAATTATTTTAATTCTCAAGGCCATCACTCAATGACTCTTAATTTTTAACGGAAGTAATAAATCTTCTTCTTCTTTTGCTGAGAATATTTCCACTGAAATATTATTTCTTAACCAATAAACATTACGTGTTTGACTAGGACTGGTCGTGAGCCAATATTTTTGTCCACCTATTCAGATAGTTGACATATTTTGATGGTAGGCAAAGAGTGATAAAGAATTTAATTATCAGAAACTCAATGATTTTGGTAGATATCTTGTCAATACGAGAAATAAAGCCGCTAAACGTGTAATCAAATGGACTGTCAATTATCATTAGTAACATTTAATTATTTATCTTTCAGACGCCACTGCGTGCAGGCACGCAAACACTACTTAGAGTTTATTTATGAATACATAAAATATTATCAATTATAAAAGCATTGTGATCGTTATAAAATCATTATGTTAAGCCGTTCTCATTTCATTTCCGATCGAGTGAAACGATGTCACGAGAGCTGGCACTGTGTGATTGAAATAATGAGTTGGTGTGAGTTAGAGGTCTGCACGGGCTCGGGTTTGGCCCGCGGGCCGGGTTGGGCCGGGTAACAAAGGTTTGGATTCGGGCCCGGGCCAGACTCGGACGCAAGTATATAACAAAATATTAAAAAAATCGGGCCATTTCCGAATGAGGTCACCATTATCGTAAATCTAAATTTGATACTATAATAAACTTCACGTACTCGTATTAGTCATCTTTTCGACGCCTTGTTAGTTATTTAAAAACATTCCCTTCATGAACACCCATTCGAAAGAACAAGATGTATTTTTCTTAACTTAATGACTTTTAACGCCATTACTTAAGTGTTTTTTTATGATCATCTGCGTTTCATCGGCGTTTGTACAATACGCATAATGAATTTCATAATATGATCCTGACTTCAGTATGTCTTATATGGCTATTTCAATCGGTAGCAATTCGATTTGTTAGGTTTTATTTTTTTTTAATTTACAGGCAAGAAATGGGCTTCGAAAATATTAACCAAACTGAAGAGTGGAGAATATATTTCTTCAGTAAAAACCCATGAGAAAAGTGAAGTGTGGAAATCATTTAGTGAAATCATAGAGGCGGCTACAAACAAAAAAGTTGGATACGTTGAGTGTATAAAATGTAAATGCATTTTCAGCTTTTCTAGTTCAAAAACAGGAACTTCTCATTTGTATCGTCATTCCTGTGAAACAAACAAAAACTAATTCTAATTAGGAAGAAATGTATTTCGCACAACTGGCACACACACGATAATTGGTGAGTAAATTTTTAATTTTTATTAGAAAAAAAACTCGGATTTTTTTCGGGCAAGGTTGCAAAATGTCGGCCTCGGGCCCGGGCCGGGTTGGAGGTGTTCGGGTTCGGGCCGGGTGAAATTTTAAAATTTCGGCCCGTGCAGACCTCTAGTGTGAGTAGATAATAGCAGAATTTCGGTAAATACGAAGAGACAACACATATTTACATATATACGTTTGAGAGAGTGTTGAATATTTCTACACAGCTTTACTTGTTTTGAAATTGATCATTCTTTACTTAATCCTTTAAACACCAAGCCAATTTCATGGATTTTTGCTACAGGCCACCATTTTAAATCATCGATTTTTCCATGAAAATGCCACGTAAAATACCCGGAAAATCATATGTTTGGTTTTCAAAGAAAATTAAAAAAAATATCAAAAATGTAAGATTTAAAAAAAAATCCAGGGATATTTACGATACTAACGTGCAACCTACACCCTACCGTGGCGTTGCGGTGACCGAATGTGACGAATTAAAAAGTGGGTCTATTTTGCGGCCCACACTGTCAATAGTGTTCGAGCGAGAAGCTCGCGAAGTGCTTCATCGCAACGCTCTTAGAAAATGGCAAAAAGGTGAGGCCAACGGCACGCGGTGTTCCCAAGCGGTCACCCATCTAAGTACTATCCGCGCCCAATGTTGCTTAACTTCGGTGATCGGACGAGAACCGGTGCTTTCAACGTAGTATGGTCGTTGGCGAGTGACCTCATTTAGCCGTCCTACTTTATGGACGACCCGCACCCGATATATACATTTGTATATTTTTTTTTGTGGCAGCTCTGCTTAAATTTTATATTTTTCTTATATTTTCAGTTTTCTTTGAAAGCCAATAAAAAGGTGAGTGTTTAATAATTTTCTGGGCTGCTTACATGGAATTATCATGAAAAATTATGACTGAAAATTGTGGCGCTTAAAAAGTTGGAAACGTGGAAAATATAAAGAAAAGTTTTTACTTTCTGTTCAGCCCTTAAAATGGTTCTACATCAAACTTCGTCTCCAAGCGTCAAGATAAACAATTAATTAGGTTATCAAATCATGTATTTTTTAATTAAATTAAAGGCTTTAATTTAATAATAATATGGTGAACATTCGGAGAGTGGCGGTAATGATGCGCGCGAGAGCACGGGTGGATTAAATTTGTGTGGGCAGGATTTACCGTCTCGCCAGAACCCTTCCCACGTTTTTCCATACAGGAATTTGGTAAACTGTAACAGGGATGCGCCTATTGTATGACTTCGATTTTCTACTTTAGCGAAACTTTGGAATGTTTCTATACAAGATACATGCATCATTCGAATGATTCTTTGCATAGCAAAGCCAATCCATGCGGTGACCAAAACTAAACAATTCAGGTGAAATAGTTACATACATACTTATATACTATCAATCATGTGTCTTATGTGTACATTTAAATAGAAATTGTTTAGACAATACGTCTGAAATTCTTTATTTCATATTGAATTGTAGAGATTTTTTCTACCCACTTCTATTTTCCGATTCTGAAAAATTGAAAATCTTTTCAGTATGTAATGCTTTGTCTTGACTTCTACCATCTTCAGAGACAGATTGTTTGACTTACTTCATTCAACAAGCAGTTTTCGTCAAATGACTAATACAATATTAAGCTCTACTTTTAATGTTTAACCGTTCATACGCCACGCGTGCAGGCGAGCGAAAACGGTCTAACCACCAGTGTCACGGCGTGCAGGTACGCAAACTCCACTACGAGTTTATTTATGAATAAATATCGTATTTTTAAATGAAACCTTATGCAGACATATCTTTTTAAGGCAATTTGATTGTTAAAATATCGATATGTTAAGCCGTTTTTATTTTATTTGAGGTTAAGCTAACAGAGTCAAGTGCAAGTCACTAGGACTTGCACCTTATTATCTTAAATATCCCTGGAAACATTTTTTAAATCTTGCATTTTTGATACTTTTTCCCACTTTTCTTTGAAAACCAAAAATAAGTCCAATAAAATGGTTGCCTGTGGCAAAAGTCCATGGAATTGGCTTGGCGTTTAAAGGGTCAAAGAAGTAAGATTGCTGTCAATTCTTTGTGAAAAGACATTATATTGAAATCTGTATATAAGACACATTTTTTGTAGAACTTCCACATATATTTTGTAAAGAACATAACTGGTTAAACTCATTGCTTGCATCATCTGATAAAATATAAAAGCCAATAGGGCTAGTTATATGCAATTAGGAATGCCAAGAGATTTGAGTCTCTGTCACCGCCGAATCGATTTCCTTTAATTGCTGAATGCCCTGAAATCAAAAAAAATATTCGTGTGTATTTAAAAACTATGTTTTATTGATAGGCCTGTGTGATCCTTAACCGCCAATTTGACATCCCTAACTGAAGGAACCTCAGTGGCGGTGCGTAACGGAGGGTGGTTGGAACGGCAAAAAGTGAATCGGGACGGAAGTAACGCTGCTAATGTACCGGACGACGTAGTGTGGGGAGGGAGATTACAAAACATACATAACGTTCCACTGTACGTCTTTGCAATGTACGACCATGCCAAGCCTAGCGCACGCATTATCAAAATAAATTATTGTTTGTTTTCTGAATTACTTAATCGACGCGATTAACTTGAAATTATTTCCCGGTGGCAATTGGCGTGCTCTTAACATAACGTTAGACATTTAAATTCCATGCTCTAGCAATTAGCCGAGTAGGGGGGTGGAGATTTGATTGAGAAGGGTGGAAAAGATTTTCATATGAATGCTTCACAGATTAGGAAAAATCAACGAGCATTAAAATCATTTGTATGGTGTTTACTGTCAATACTTGGAGAAATGGAATTAAAATAAATATATAATTTTTGTTCTTATTTCACATTAAATCAGGAGTGGCTTCGCTCATCGCAAGCATTATCAACTGATAGCTGATAAAATCTAATGTGGAATAACGAAATAAATACCAAAAATGAGCATGCAAATACAAAATTTACTAGCCGGTATTACATTTTTACGATGCCACATTTAAAATACCTGATAATTGAATTTTACACACACACAATTAATACGTAATTCACTATAACTCATTGACATCAACATGATTGCTAGTTCATCCTGATTGTAATGCTAACAATTGACCTATATTTAATATCAAATAAAATATGGATTACGCGGCCGTTCAAGTTTATCTGTGCACTTGAAACGCCTGAAGATGCCAAAGACCGTGCTGTAAGCGACAAACCTCATGGAAAATTACAAACATCTAAATGTCTTTCCAACAAGAATAATTTTTAGATTTTTTTTAATTAAAAGTGACAAAATACTTTGTTTAAGCAACCAATAAAGTCACTTTTAAGGTGTTCACTGTCAATACTTAGCGGAAAGACATTGCTCAACGAAAAATAGTAGAAATCTTTTTGTGCTTATTCTACAGTAAATTTATCAAGACTAGTTTCACATATCGCGAGCATTTTCAACTGGAAATTTCCAAAATTACTTCATAAATTAATTGTAGAATAATTACAACAAAAAAAATTGTTTTAGTCTACAGTGTAACCAAATCATTCATTTATCTGAACGTAAAAAATCTTCAAATTAACCTCTGTAATAAGAGCGAAATTTTTAAAATATATTTAAATACAAAATTAAAATTGCGTGACATCATTTTTAGGGACTACATAAAATCCTCTGAAGAGTTTCCGCATGAAAAGCCACAAGTGAAAATTTCAAAAAACGACACAGGGTCAATTTTAAAACCGTATTACGGCTGCCAAATTTAATCTCTGTAACGACATTTCACAGACCCTTTGCTTTATTCACCAGAATAAACAATTGAGGCAACAAAAAGTAAATTACCAGGTCGCACGTATGAATGTTAGAATTATGGCTCGCGCAATCCAAAATCAGTCCAAGAGGTCACCCTCAAACAGATAGTTGTATAGCGTCGGGCTGGATGTCAAGGCTTTCAGTGTCCAGAAATGTGGGTGAACTATTCTAGACAGATCCATGATGATATCGATACCCATCTATATATATATAAAAATGAATGTCTGTGTGTATGTCCGCTATGGACTACTAAACCGCTCGACCGATCGATGTGAAACTTTACAAATTTATTGAGTACACTCCCGCAATGGTTTCTGGCTTACCAGTCTCTCCCCCCAACCACCCCCAACCTCCACCCCCCATTATTTTTTTTTAAACTTCATGAATTTTTCGAGTTAACACCTTCGAAGGTTTTTGGAATACCCGCCCCATACGCCCCCAAACCCCACCCCGCCAAACAACCCCCCCAAAATTGATATCGATTTTTTACAAATTTCTAATACACTTCCGCGAAACTTTCTGGCGTACACCCCTTCCCCTCCCCCACCCCCCCAATCCCCCCTACAATTGCTGGCGTAGCAACGCGCGCAGGGTACAGCTAGTTGTACAATAAAAAAGAAAAAATACGTCGTATAAATCGTTATCTTCAGATAAAAATAAATGAATCGTATCGACATAATCAACGCTTCTAAACGTATGTACATTACATATATCGTATTGCAGTGACAGTGACATTCAAAAGTACAGAGATGTTTTAAATCGATATTTTCTTGTACATATATATTCACATCTCATTATACCATAACGGATATTAGGAAGAGTAAATAGTTATCTTATAGCCTTTTTCTATGTGTTTTTCTACCATCTACCATATCCACCATTCCCAACATCTACCATAAGAAAAGCTGTACAAATTGGTCTCTTTAGGATAAAAGAAACGTATCTCAATTTTCACCAGTTCTAAGTTATGAATGTCACTAGATACAGAACAATATGTTTCGTAATATGTCAAAGAGACATGACAATAGGAGAAGTGGATACGAAGATATTTAAAAATGTATTAAACTCTCTTTCTTGATCCAGCTACACTTGAACATAACACAACACATTGAAATAAAATTTAAATCGTTTGAATTTTGCACTTTCGATGACAACAACGAGAACAACGACCCGGGTTTCACTTTTCGGCAATTTCATTCATTTCAAGTGCACGAATCATTTGAATTCATCCAGATTGTGATATTAAAACTTAAACTTAGTGATCTAATTGTATTCGTATATACATATAAGCATTAAAAACTATTTTCTTCTAGTCAGTTCAAGCTCATTCGTGCACTTGAAATACATGAAGATTCCAAGAAAAGTACAAAATTCAAACGAATCAAATTTCATATTGAAATTTCACTAAGCACCTTCAGTTGAAATCCTAACTTATATCAACATTAGAATAAATTATATATACCATGTCCGCTCCCAACTTGGATCGGATGTACTCCTCACGGAGTTTTTCTTCAAAAACAGCTTGTTACGCAGTTGCTCAACATCTCTTTTTCAAAGAGAGTAAGGATTGAAAGGATACGAAGACCAGGACAGGACTAGTGGTTAGCTAATCGCTCTCGCTATCTATGAGGTGGGTAGGGATTTTCAACAATACAAATACCCAAAAATAAATTGCTATTTCATATTAATCAGAAAGCTAAAGAATCGCCATAAACATAATGAAAAGAAAATTTGTATCATAATATAAAATTTAAAATAACTTTGATTATTCCACGTATTGTGTAACTAATTGTGACACGTGTTTCGCCTCTTTCAGAAGCATCTTCAGACTTACTATCGCAAAGTTTGCTTAAGTAATGAAGCAGTAAGTTAAGTAGTAAGTCTGAAGATGCTTCTGAAAGAGGCGAAACACGTGTCACAATTAGTTACACAATACGTGGAATAATCAAAGTTATTTTAAATTTTATATTAAAATGAACTTCCACAAAGTTACCGCCGAAACCATCGAAAATATTGTATCATAATATTGAAACCTGTTTTTTGGCTCTCCTGAAATGTAGATTTGGTTTTTTCACGCTTGCACTTTGTATAACGTAGCAGTGAACTGCCGTCATAAAACCCCCTTCAAATATGGACGGACTTTATAGACGTAAAAGTTCCCACCCACTATTTTTCCATAACGACCCGTTCGTTAATCGCCACCGGGGGTCGAACATCCCCGCACTGTAAAATTCGGCGTCGCTAATGGCCGATGGCGTTAATCTGCTGATTTGAGTGGTGAAAATTGCCAAAATGGACTCGGTTTCCGGAAATTAAGGCTTTTCGTTAAAGACAAGATCACGGGACCTCGCGTCACAGTGAAATTTTTAATAGACCTAAAATAAATACATATAATGTTATTATTTTTTTCATCATGTTTCAAAATGTTATGATGTATTATAAATGTGTGATTTATATATTAAATGCACCTATTTCGGCTTTAACTTTGTTAATGATATTACATACTTAATTGATTTTTGATGTAATAGCTTGCATTGCTAAGAGGTCTTCAACATTTTAATTATAGTTTATTTTGCTTTATTTATCTATTTGCTTAGTTGTAATACCAATGGTTTTTCATATATTGTACTTCTTGCCTTTCTTGTATAAATATCACTGTTTCGTTGTATTTCTTATCAGTTGATAATGCTCGCTATGAGCGAAACCGGTCCTGATGCAATAAATTTTATGTGGAATAATGTTTTATTACTTTTATTCAATTGAATATAAATTAAAAAGTTACTTTACTTACATAACTATGTTAAAAGTCTTTTGAATTTTGAAGTTCTATGACCGAAAATGTCCGTGGAATAAATTTCATATTTTGTTGCTTAAAAAGGCTATTGTTTTCGAATAACTGTGCTACTTTTGCAGTGATGCATTTGCTCTCCCGAGGCGAACAAAGTTTGAATGTTTTCATCTATTTGGTAAAAGCACGTTTCATCCGGTTGGCACCAGAGCGAGGATTTGCGTTGGTAAAAACAATGGATATTCGTACATCCGTGAATTTTTTTGTCCGTGAAAAATCGTAAACTAAACCAGCAGTGATCGTTCATGACTTTACAGGGGATTTAGAAAGCTTTGCCATTTTGGATGGTTGTTTTAAACTAGCCAATATAACGATTGTCTTTTCCTCAAATCACAACTATGAATCGAGCTGAAAATAGTCGATCGTATTGTTTATGACGCTATATCAACATCATGGCCTTAGATTTCACCGTTTGTACTTCACAAAACACATATTTTTTACCAGTTCTACAATTTTAATGAACAATGAAGAGAAGCTTTGACTCTAGATTATTATTTTTATTTATATAAATCATTTTTTTTTTCATTTCTACTTCCACGTAAAATTTTAGAATAATTATGTCTGAAATATGATATGATAAAAATTCATTCCCATCCATTCAATCCAATAAACGGCGTGTAGTGGAAGTAACGAGCAGTTCTATTAAATCTAGCTAACTAGTTCTATTGCAATTCTATTATTCTAGTTAAAAATATGTTGGCCAACTGTCAGGATGCCTTTTTTTGATGGTTTCGGCGGTAACTTTGTGGAAGTTCATTTTAATATAAAATTTAAAATAACTTTCATTATTCCACGTATTGTGTGACACGTAACTGTGACACGTGTTTTAAAAAAGGCTTAAAGATGAATAGTCTAGAATTTTTAGAAATAAATAAAACTCTTAATAAAAAAGATATATTATTAAATAATATTCTTAACAGGACAGGATGCTCGCCTTTATTAACATTATTCCCAATTAATAGAGTAATCACCCAACCTAACTGATTGATTGCAGCTCATTAGTTTATAGTTTTATAGTTTGTAATGTTTAACGTCATTAGAAATATATTTATTTGTTTGCTTTGTTTCGATTCTATAGCCCTCTCTTGCGTCCCTTATAAAGGAAAAATCCCAATCTGATTGATTGCACCTTATTAGTATCATTATGTTATTGCATTGTTTTGATTCTATCACCCCCTTCCTTGTTTCCTTTAGAAGGAAAAAAACCCGTAATCCATTTTGTAATTTCATAATTTAAAATGTTAGAATTTATCTTGCTTCATTACTCAAGCAAACTTTGCGATAGTAAGTCTGAAGATGCCTCTGAAAGAGGCAAAACACGTGTCACAGTTAGTTACACAATACGTGGAATAATCAAAGTTATTTTTAATTTTATATTATCAGGATGCTATTTGCACCACGGTAGCGTAAACAGATACATATATTTATATATATATGTATTTATATAAAATGGTTTTCCACCATGAATTGAGATAAAAATTGATTGGTTATTAATTAGAGAGAATGTTTCATTTAAGTATATTTGAAGAGTGAGATTTATGATTGTGACGTTCTCCGTATAGTAAATTTCAAGTTTATTTCAACAGAATGTGAGTAATGAATTTTGGCTATAAGTCAAAACAAGAAATGGGTGGAGAACAAAATGGCTAAGAGAAAGCAACAAGTAAACTTCTTTTTCTAATTCTGATCTATTTATCGCGACTTTCTTTGAAAAGAGTTTTACTTACTTAACCCTCCCCTTACTGTGCTAAAAACTTCCGCGAGCTCCGGTGATATGTATTTACTACACCATATGAAAAAGTTATTTAAAAACCGGAAAAATGTGAATATTTCTAAACATTGCTTTGATTGACTATGGTTGAAGTTGAAATACAACAATTTTTGTAATCCAAGTGTCTGAAAAGAAGAAAAAATCATCGCAATTAGCTGCCGCTCCGACGTGTTCATCCGTCGGCAGTCGAATTCGTACTGACGAAATGTTTGGCTAGTTCGAAGTCCATCACTTCTACGCATGCGCTTTCGCGCCGGGGCTGAACACCTGCAAGAGTACGCTCGCCCTCGCGCTTACACACGCGCATAAATTGGAATACGTTTGTGTGTATGGGTGATTCTTTGCCCGATTCTTCCACTAATTATTTATTTCCATCGCTGCAAATGAATAACCATACATAACTGTAATTTTATTTAATACTTAATAAGACTGAGGAATACAAAAATTCTCAGATCAGTATCTATTATATTTAATAGAAATATTCTCATTATTAGAGTCGAGTTGTAGTAAACACATATCATCGTGCAGCGAAGGTTAATAACAACTGATATTCGTACATACCTTAATCTTTTCATTTGCTTTATTAAGTTTAAATAAATTCTTTAGATAACGAGAGTACGTGGAGTAAAAAAATAAAGAGCAGGATTAAGAATGGTTTGGTATATCATCGTAATCACTCTAAACTCATTGGCCGCGGGGGAAATCTAAACGTATGGAGAAACGATGCGAATTTTTCGTACCCCGTAGCAAATGTGCTAACATAATTTGAATATAAAATTTTGACCAGTAATATCATTGAAAACTTATGCTACTACTATAAAATAACAAAAAAAAATGACTTTTGCATTTAATAAACTGCAAATTTGCCACGACCCGTGATTTCTAACACCGTGTTGGTGATTTCCCAGTTGGTCCACAGAGGTTCGGCAATATATTAAAATGAACAAACATGCCAAAACAAAGAATGATAATAAAAAGGGTTCATAGAAATCATAAATCTCTCAATATTCGTGTATCTTGTTTCATACTATAAAATTACAATGTTTCATGAGAAACAGCTTCTTTTAAATGCCGATAACATGTCGAATAGTAAGAAATATATATATTTACAGTCATTGACTATTTACTTTTTGAAGCACTTTAATCATATATACAAAAAGTATAAAATGCATTCAACAACATAGAACCTGAACAGTCCTTATAAAATTTATTCAAGAAGATACTTCTTATTAATCAGTTGCTTAACCTAACTTTTTCGAAAAGATAATACTAAAACAATACTAGTGGTAAGATAGATTTGATGGGTGTAGGAGAGAATTTCAAACAACACAGTCATCCATGTCTCTGAAAAGAAATTCAAAAATTGGATTAAAAAACACAGCTTTCTGGACTGCCAAGGAAGCCTGTTCTGCACTTATTTTACTTTATATAAATCATCAAATACATGATTACATACATTCTTATTAACAATTAGATAATTTGGTACACAGCATTTTTTGACAGTGACTGTTTGGAATAAAAGTAAGTTTATTTTACCTTTGCCTTTAAGAGTGTGTAAAAGATAAAGCAATGGCATTAAGCTATGCATTTGAATCCAAATTAATATCTAAAGCTAAAAATAGTTGCAACAATAATCAAAACCCTTGTACGTTTAAGCCTCTAACCGCACTCAACTATTCATAAAGAATGGATTAAAAATAGTTCTGAATAATACAATGTGTTCACGTCGCTCACAGTGTGAATACAAAGTGTCAATCATTTTGACCGAGGATTTTTTTGGTATTTAACAAAGATTTGTTTAAAATTATTGATTTCGAAACATGGTTTTTATGAACATGCAAAATTATATAAACCAAAACACAAAATGAATAACTGTTAATGAAAACTTATTTTGCTTTTATTTTCGTGTAGTGTTGTCTAATCTTTTGTTAGAAAAAATTATATGTTGAAATGTTGTTAACTTAATACTTTCGATGATTTCGGCGGTAACTTTGTGGAGTAATTTAATGTCATTAACATCTTCAGTTGAAAACAACACAACTAATTTATAAAATCTTTCACGGGTTTTCTTTCAATAAAACCTCTAAGGTTCAGCAAGAATTTTCTAAATTAAGCAAGATTTAAATGAAAAAACGCTGCTTCGGTTTTAAAGCATTTCAATTTATTTCTAAGAAATAGTTATCTAATTAAGATAAGCGGAAAGCTCTTGAATACCTACCTTTGTAAATTTACTGCGTCCACAAACTATTACTAGAGCTTTTTTACTTATGCTTAAAATTTTACAGCGTGGTCTTTATTTCAGTATTTCGTGATTCAATAAACGTATTGTTAAATTGAAAACAATTTGAATAGCCTAAATACACAATTTTAGGGATACAACTTGACAAATGTATTCATATTTAAGGAAACATTATTTTATTTCTTACCATGTCCGCTTCCAACTTGGAGAATATGGACTCCTCACGGAGTTTATCTCAACATATGTTTTCCTCCGAGAACTGCTTGTTACTCAGTTGCTCAACCTCTCTATTTTTTCGGAAAGAGTAGGGATGGAAAGGATACGAGAACTAGGACTACTAGTGATTAACAAATCGCTGTAACTATGGGTCGCTCTTTGGGATAGGAAAGGTGGGAAGGGATTTTCAACAACACAAACACCAATACCTTTGAACAGATTTATCAACTGAAAAAATCCGCTCGTACCGGGATCGAACCCGCGCGTTCCGGCACGCAAGTCAAAACCGTTGCCACTGGGCCACGGACCGAAGAAACATAACGGGTGTTAAATCTTCTTTATCGAATAAAGAGGCTATATCATACTTTGATTCGTAAACCAGCTGCTCCGAACCGTCTTCCACCATATCAACAATAAGTGGTAGGCTATATCAAAAACTGATGTTGTTGACTGACAACACGTGCCACACCTTCCATTTCGGAGAAGAAATACTACTAAAAAATTTGTTTTTCCCTCGACTGGCCAAGGAAATTCATAGAAACCTGTATTACACTAACAATGATGACAAGCGACTTTCGAAAATTTCAAAGCTTGAAGCATTTTTTTCAATATATTTAAAATAAAATGATTTATATTTCTCAATTAGTGTCTGACATGCAAGAAGCCAATTTTTTTTTGACAATCAACAATTTGATACCATTTAGTAGATAGGAAAAATAAATAAAATCACATTGGTAATTTTCAAAGAAGTGAACCGAGTGAGTTCCGACAAAATCAACTTTTATTCATAATATTCATCTGACTCACTCTCGTCAATATAAAATATGTTGACATCCGAAGCAATGCCGCTTAAAATTGTTAAAGATCTTCCCAGTAGCATCCCTATTAGCAGACTGGTTCTACCCCTTGGAAGAATAAATAAATATATAATATAAAATATATTTGATTATTCCACGTATTGTGCTACTAACTGTGACACGTGTTTCGCCTCTTCGGCATCTTCGGACTTACTATCGCAAAGTAATTCATTACTTAAGCAAACTTTCAAGTTATTTCAAATTTTTTATTAAAATGAACTACCACAAAGCTACCACCGAAACCATCGAATATATATATATATGCTACAGTGAAACTGTACTCTCATTGAAAATGTATTCTTCTCCTAGCTGTCATTGATATTAAATGTGACCGCCTTATCTTCAGCCCAATGTCTATCTGTGTTTTTCTTTGGTTCTCTTTTTATAAATGGGACTACTTGCTGATTTTATTTCATTGAAGCAAACCAAAATTTTAGGCCGGCAAATCATCGACTTGGGCCAATAATTTCAATGATCGTGACCAGTAAAATCATGTTGTCATATAAATCTATTACTTGATACATTTTCACTGAGAATATAGTTTCACATTTATATATAGTATATACATACCAAATATAATATGTAAATACCAAAAATCACAAATTATACGAATACGTCTTTCATGTTTGTTGAATTTATCGAGAGTGAATTAAAAAAAAAGTCTGCCTATTCACGCACCCTCTGTACAAGGAAACCATATCCATGGTAACCAAAGCCCGGCGAAAGAAGAAACGATTTGAAATTTTAATTATCTTAATATTAAAAAAGTTTTAATTTTGTATTCAACCCATTGGGGGAGGGGGGACACTCGAGCCGTAAACTTGTTAAACACCCTCAAACCCGGCGTTATGAAATATGTAACTCGCTTTAAAAGCATTTTATTAATTAAAACAAGAATGGCTACGACCGCAAATTAAAAAGGGGGCTCTCTTCTTCGCGCTTCTTCCGTTCTTCTGAATGATTAGTGCAAAGATGCTACATTCAACTCAATTATGTTCGCAATAAAACAAAAACCTTCCTACCCAACAAAAAAATACCACGGTAATAAATTGGATCTCAATCTCAATCTCGCAGGAAGCCTCAGTACCCCTTCTCAAAGGCATGATCTGTAAACGCTGAGATTTAATAAAAGTCTTTAAGCTTCTTATGTAGCTGCCAGTTTTCGATAGCTATAACTATTCGACAAGATTGTTTTTAATTGTTGGATATTAATAAACAAATAATTTTAGTTGGAAACCAATAAATTACTATTTTTGCAGTTGTATCATAAATATAAATGAGTCTGTATCAATAAATACTTAACCATTAAGTCTTTTTCAATAATTATTAATGGCAATATTGTTTATTTGCTTTTAAGCCCTACTTACTAATTTAATCATTTCAAAATTTATCTCCCAAGCCTTTGTGATGTTTTTGCTTCGGGGACAAGTTTTATATAAAATAAGTGAAACAGTCGCTTATTATTATAATTCTATTTTCAAAGGGATTACAATTATCAATAACTATTTATCATTTTGATATTAGTTAAGAGCACTTACTTGGTGATTGCACGCTGTACATAAAAATATTCACAAAGGATTTTGTTTTTAAAACCTATCATAATATATCAGTCGAACTTAGCTCCAGAGCAGTGATAAGGAAAGCTATTAAAAAAATATTCCCGACCACGAGTTTTGAGTATTCATGTTTAAAAATAGACAAATGTGCTTTGAATTGTCTTTAAGCTCTCAACTTTCTCATCTGGAAGATTAAATCGTTGTGCCTTTTGTAATAAGCAAACCATACAGGAAGCATGTCTTAGATTGAAACAGTGCGCCTTTTCCGGAGGTTTTAGTAGGAGGTGTTCATTTATGTCTAGTCTAATAAAGCCGATATCACGAAAATGTATTGTTTAGCTTTTGTATGCACTCTGTCTCGTTTTCAATTATTATATTTATTGAATCCCAAAATAGGCAATTTCAAATTATTAATTTTATCTTTTTTTTTTTTTTTTTGCTGCGTCTGTGTTTGATTTTAATATTATATATTTAGTTTTTTAACTGTACCCGCTCCCAACGTGAAGCATATGGACTCCACACGGAGTTTATCTCAACATATGTTTTCTACGAGAACTACTCGCTCGTCAGTTGCTCAAACTCACTTTATCGAAGACAGTAGTGATTGAAAAGATACGAGAACGAGGACGAAACTTGTAATTAGCTAAACGCTTTTGTTACGCGCCGCTTTTATAATTGAAAGGGTGGCAAGGGATTTTAAACAACACAAGCACCCATCGCTTCATAACAGGATCGATAAATCGACTGTAAACTCCGGGATGTCCGTTACGAAAGCCAACAACGTTGACCAATACACCACGTCCCAATATGTTTTAATTGCTTAAACAAAACCTTCGTTCTCGAAATCGATACGGCTTTATATCATAGCAAGTAGAATTAAAGTGAATACTTCACCCAAGCCATAAATCTCTGCTGCAACAAAATAGAACAAAATATACCTAAAAACGGGGTGAATAGAGACAAAAACATAGATTGAACTTCAGCACAATTTTACTAAGTATCCAATGTATTTTTTACTATTTATATATAATTCTTTACAATGACTATAATACTATCTCTCGAATGAAAAAACCAAGCAAACTAAATGATTGGCCAAAATTGAAACAAACGTGTTTAAGATTGATACCTATGCATCCGTACTTTTTGACCCCTTAAAAACTTCTCTTTTATTGCACGAAAATTAAATACCGTTAAACGGGGTGAATAGAGACTCATAGAATAGAGGTTCATATATTCCGATCATAACAATATGTTGTTTTGTCTCTATTCACCCCAATTCAATCCGAATAGAGACATCGAACAAAATTGACTGTGTCTTAATAACGATAATGAATATTTGAAAAATATTGTCATGAATGTGTAGTTGGACAATAGAAACACGTTTCAAGCAATTCATATTTGAATTATGTATGTGGCGCAGGTATGAAGATACATAGAAGTGAAGGGTAAAAAGTGTCTCTATTCACCCCGTTTTACGGTATATATGTGTATACGAGAAACAGAGGGCACTCAATAAAACAATTTATCGTCTATCGGTTAAAGGTGTTAAAGGTGGAGTAAAGCGCACTCCCGGTTTGAGATGTCGAAACCAATTTTTCTTCCACGTCTGACACTTCAATTTCACAGCGTAATCAATGTACGGGGTATCAGATTCAAAGATGCCTTACCCATAAAAAGGATATTTTTTATGTATTCGAAATGCATTGTAAAAAATGCACGCTGCAGTAGAACCTCCACATTTTGTTCGACGACGAATTTTTTTCGATTTTTTAGCTATAGTTTGTTCAATATCAGTTTAAATTAGTTTTATAAATATATATTTGCTACCACATGAATTAATAAATTCTGTCTGGCACATACAGCTGTATACAGTTAAAACCAGGGCTGTGGAGTCGGTGAAAAAAAGTCCGACTCCAACTCCAGCATTTACCAAAACCACGACTCCGACTCTGACAGCGACATTGACCAAAAACACGACTCCGACTCCGACTCCGACTAAAAAAGGTTAATATCGTCACTTTTTTCCCCTAATTTTCCTATTTATATGTATTCAATTAAATATCAACCCTATCAATGCGGCCAAAAGCCAAATTTGACATATTAAATGCAAAAATAAAATAGTTCAAACTTTTCAAAATTTCCGACTCCGGCCAAAACGCCGCGCCGAATCCGACTCCGACTCCTGCCAAAAAGCTCCGACTGCACGACTCCGACTCCACAGCCCGGGTTAAAATAAATTTCCATTTATTTAGAGCGTGCATTTTACCGGTGTTTTTTACGATAGTGAATCGTGGCACCCGACGAAAACTTATACTGATTTTCATACTGAAATTTCATGTAGCAATTTTCCATTCTAGCTGTTCTTGTTCATTAACAATAGTGCTGCTATATCCTAATATAAGTTATTTGAAATATCATTTCAGCTGGAAAATTACTGTTTTTAAAATATTTATGAAACTCTTTAAGAATACTGTGATTGAGGGTTTGGTTCGACTAATATTTTAAGTTCTCTTTTCGTTCTTTACCAGTTCAGTACCAAAAACATTTGGTAAGTTTTGACACCCAGTAGTGATATAAACTTTTTTATTCAATTTCAAGGATTTTATTCTGTAAGCTGGGTTCGTTGCCTAACTCTATCACCGTCTCCGCTGCGAGACGTCTTCAGTTAAGTTTTCCAATTTGAATCTTAACCATTGCGACTAACCGCTGCTCTTTTTAAGGCTTCGACGAAAGGCTCTTCAACCCGGTTGGAGTGGAAAACAAATAAAACTTGCAGAGAAGATAGCTTCGATTGCAAGGGTGAAATGTATCGTGAAAAGAAGAGGCGTGCACTCTATGTACTCTTGTAAACCGTAATTCTCAAATCTATCTCTATTGTTCTGTTAAAAAGAATTAGCCCAAATAGATATTAGCAGTATTACAGCATTACTACGTATTAGAGACTTCAATTCAAGTATCGAGTACTCGATACTCAAGTATACTCGTCCATTTTTAAGGTACTTGATACTCGATTAATTTGAAAAATACTCAGTAATACTCGTAATTTATAAATGAAGATTTATTTCCAAACTATTTTTTTTAAACAACGGACAGAAAAACTAGAAAGCATTTATAAATTAATTGCATACTTTTAAGCTGCCGTCCACGGCAACAGAGAGAGTTTAAAAAACAAAACTTCTCTATTCTCTTTTTTTTGTAATATATGTTTCATAAATTTAAATAAATGTATTGATTAAATAAAATAAGCTATTTTTTTTATTTATCATCTATTTATATACACGAATTTGAATTAAAAATATAGATTTAGGTACATCTGAAACTACTCGAATATACTCGAGTACTCGAGTATTTTTAAATTTTACTACTCGAAAATTTTAGCGCACGCTACTGACAGTGGCGTGCATCATTGTAGACCCTTCAAAGTTTGGCTTTTCTATTTATTATCAAGGGAGAGTTGACAGCGATCGGTAATTCAAAGCTTACCCCCTCTTCGCTCTCCACTGTTTTTCAATTGGTCAATTTTATTTCCACGGTGAAATTCTTTAGAAAAATCAATAATGCGGTAAAGTGGTACATCGGGTGTTTGTTTTAAGCCAACAGAGTGAGTAAATGTAACTTTGGATAAAGCGCAATGTAAATATTTATACCAAATTGTAATTTCACGTCTTGCTGTCATGCGTTTGTTTTTTTAAATCACTGGTAGATGGAGTATATTAAAAAAAACCTTATGCATCTGCCCCTCTATTTATCCAGTCCCAGCTATACACGGATGAATAAACAAAGGAAGTTATGACTACATGGATATAATTACGATGCAACGCATGTTAAAAACGATGTAGTGTATTATAATTGCACTCTCTTAAAGCTCGAAGATCGATTTCAATATTGAAACATGTTTATCTTCTTCTTCGGGGCCTTTAACTTTAAGCTTTCACATTCCCAGTTTCTGCCTACGTGCTCGTAACCAAAGCTAATTAACTTTCTTGGTCAGAACTTGTTTGTCACGTTGGTTTTTTGAGTCGCCAGTGGCAAGGGCTGTTCGACTGATGAATGCACTGCCTGTTGATGTGGACATCTTCAGCAGTGAACTTGGTGCTTTGTTTGTATTTTTTTTTATTTTGTGTAATATGTTATGTGATATTTTTATTAAATTTGTCAAATGCATGGCGCTTTGGGGTCAGCTGTAATGCCTTGTATTTTATTTTATTTTTTCTAATTAATAAACAATATCTTCAAGAGGTCTGGAGCCAAGAGGCTAACGTAAATACAAATACGAATACCAAGGACACCTTTATGAATCGTTTTTACTGTCGATTTATAGATTTTTGTAAGAAAGCATGGATATTTTTGACTTTTTAAATATCCCTGACTTACTTTATAATTAACTCAAGCGATTTCTTAACAAAAATTCTTGTATTGTCGTCATCTTTCATTTATTTCATATTTATTATCATTTATTATCATATATTTAAATTTAAGGTGATAGAAAACTTTCGAAAAGCACTGAAAAAAGGGTTTTTACTAAAACAATCTTCTTAATATATCGAAGGAAATATTTTTATAAAATTACATTCGATAACGTTTCATGGATGATCGTATATCATTACAAATTAATAAATCTCAAGAGAAATTGTTTCTTTTAAAATCCATTTTAAATAACATAACAAAGCTGAGCAAAGTTTTTCCATTTTTGTAGCATTTTTTTCAAGATGACAATATCGTAATCTCGCTTTAGATTTTATTTCCGAAATGAGTTAATGTTGTTATTCTTTATACGTATAAACAACAATCAGGGCGTTATATTCGAGCAACGAAGGACGATTGTTTGTATTGAAAAACAGAATATCAAAAACGAAATATACGTTTCATAGCATTAATATAAATCAATCATAACTTAGCTCTATTTAACGAATGAAATTAGTGGTTCATGACAGTTTGCTAGCGATTTCGTTTATATTACGTACGTATTCATATCAATTACCGAATCCATTATGATTAAAATGGAGGTTTTCAATATGAAACACAAATAATACTTTTTTTTATCAAAAATTGATTATTTTACATGGTTACAATAAAAAAGTATTTGAAACATAATTCAACATGACAAAATGTCAAGTTTTTCAAAATGAATTTGCTTGTTTTGTTGTAGCTCTTTTTTTTAAATATATACAGTGAAACCCCGATTCTACGTTTTTCAAGGGACCGTTTAAAACAAATGATTTATGCGGGAAACGATGAATGCGGGAAAGTTTTATATATGAACTAAATGCCGGGACTATAGAAAATGACCGCACCACGCGGGAAAACGTATAATGCGAGAACGTAAGATCGGGGTTCCACTGTAGTAGTAAAATAAAGACTTTGATTTATGTAGACTATAAAGTACTCGTCCGGCCTGTGGCGCAGTTGTCAACGTTGTTGGCTTGCGTCCTAGAACACCAGGGTTCGATTCCTGGTACGAGCGAATTTTTTCAGTCGATTAATCTGTTCAAAATCATGGGTGTTTGTATTGTTTAATATCCTTTCCCACTTTTCCTATCCCAAAGATTGACGTATAACGAGAGCGTTTAGCTGACCACTAGTTCTGTCCGAGTCCTCGAATCCTTTCCATCTCCTACTTTCTTTGAAAATGAGAAGTTGAGCAACTGAGTAGCAAGCAGTTCTGGTAGAAAAATATATGTTAAGATAAACTCCGTGAAGAGTCGATATGCTCCGAGTTGGGAGCAGACATGGTTAAATAAAGCCAAAAACTATCGAACCACAATGTTATAAATTATTTATACAATTTGAAGAGTATGTACAACATCGCACAGCTATGTAGACCTCATACCGTATTATTTATTCTATCTCTTGTTTTTAGGCAAAACAAAATCTAACATAAACACGAAATCACTTTATGGTAAATTATAACTTTAAAATAGTTTAGGAACTGCTGCTTAGCTTCAATTGATTCCCCGAATGCCAAGGTCTTCGAAAGGTCGCAAGAAATATAACCTGATCACAAGAATGATAAAAAGGCAATATCTTCTTCTCATAGCCTCTACTTCCGCCATAATATCCGGTCTCTGGCGGAAATACGTTTCACACTTTGACAACGTTCTGCTTTAACTGTCTAAAAGTAAAAATGGCGGCGCCTTTTGTGCCTCCTCTGAGCTTATCAACAATTCATTTGTTACCGCGATGGAGATTCGCTTGTCAATAAGACGTTACATCTAAAGATTTACTCTCAAATCAAATCACTTTTGAAACGATTCATTTTAAATCCGTTATTCAAATTTCTAACAATTCCCACTAAGCGTTGGTGTTAAGAAACGATTGTATAATATACAATATTAAATATTCTGAATAAATGCCATTTTTAAAGTGTTCACGGTACAATGAATGACAACATAAAAAAAATATAATGATATTGTTTTCTACTTTTTCCACATTCAATAAGGATCAGAACCGGTTTCGCTCATTGAAAGCATTTTAGCTGATAATAAACGTTATAAGTGACCATCTTTAATATAATAACATCCATTTGTGAGAGGCCTTAAACATTTTAATTGATAAAAATAATAAAACATTTTTAGTACTTTTTCCAAATAAAATTTATTAGATCAGGACCGGTTTCGCTCATGGCGAGCATTTTCAACTGAGTTCAATTCATAAGATGGCAATGCTCGCCATGAGCGAAACTGGTCCTGATCTAAGAAATTTTATCTGGAAAAAGTACTAAAAATGTTTTATTATTTTTATTATAATGCCATTCCACAAAGTATTGACAGTGAACATCTTAACAGTGATTTTAATTGCTGTCTATTTAATACCTAATCTATAAATTTCGTTTTATTTTCTTTAAATTATTTGCATATTTCTATTAACTATTTTGCCTAACTATTTATGATATGAGTTTGACCCGACAGACTTCGGTCGATCGATGATTTTACAGCAAGTAATACAATCAGCATAATAACAAAGTTTTCAACTACCAACAATTCACAAACACTCCGAGTCCAAAGTTTATGTTGCAAAAAAAAATCTTTAGCAACCTTACACTGCTTTCAGCACAAAATATTTTTTCAGTAAAAACATGGAAAACTAATATTGTACACAACTACCCCATTACAGTGTGAACCAATTGCAGGCGGTTAGAGCTTAAAGCTGTGCGAAAAGCGCTCCGGTGATTTCGTTGTACACAATATGTCTCTCAGGACTTGGCATAACAGCCC
Source organism: Himalopsyche kuldschensis (assembly GCA_028554975.1). NCBI lineage: Eukaryota > Metazoa > Arthropoda > Insecta > Trichoptera > Rhyacophilidae > Himalopsyche > Himalopsyche kuldschensis. Next base: position 16,288,761 of record JAHFWI010000010.1, on the reverse strand, counting down.
TTAGGGCGACAGCTCTTGTGCTTCGAGTGCCCTTCGGCGGTTCATCTCCTGGCTCAACACATCTGCTGAAGACAAGAAACATGGACGGTCTGCCTTTTTTTTTAAATTTCCTTTATATTTTTCAATTTAAACTGAATCTAAACATGAATGGCTTAATTTTTGAATATTTAGAGGCTTATTTCTAAATAACTAATTGGCAGATTCAGACAATATAAATTCATTGACTTTGATACATGAAATAGTTTTAAAATTTATTATTATAATTATTTTGATGATGAAATTTTAATGTTATTTTTTTCCGTGCGTTTTGTTGCTGACGACCTGGGTTTCACCTTTCAGCATCAGTTCTGTTCTCTGTCGGTGTCAGTTCAAGTCCATTCGTGCAATAGAAGGTGCCGTTAGGTGAAATTCGTGTCAAAAAAACAAAAATAAAACTACCTGGGCTGGTACTCGATCACGTGAGTTCCACTACCGATGTCAATGAAGCTGATATTCAACTACGTACCCAACATCTTTGATTGATTTAACAGCTTAAAAGTATATATTCATCTAAAATCTATGCCAGTTCTTAACTTCACATATTAAATGCATTATTATTTCAATTGTGTTGTCATTATTGAAATTTAAATAATACATCAATGGTAGTTGTAATACTACATTAAATGAATATAATTTTGCTCGGTCGTTTTAGTGATATAATATAAAAATGTCGTTTAATTTTTTATGTGTACAATGCAATCAGTCCAACTAATGACACAAATTTGGGCACTAAACGGATGACATGAACAGCCATCCATTTTGAAATTTATCAAAATGAACATTAAATTTTACATTCGCATCATGTTTTGACACGGCATAAATATTTTAAAAGTCGTGCGAAAAACAGATATTGCAGATAGCATTTTGACAGTTAAACGCATGTCTTTTTCAGATTTACCCAAATGTAATTACCGGGAGTTTTTTTTTTAACATTTATGTTTGAATAAACCGTGAAACGTTGAGAATGCTGAATAGTGAAAAATATTTATTTAAACTTTCATTTTTTGCGCTCTGCTTTTAATGCGAAACTGACGTCAAACGATCATTTATATAAACAAACTCGTAACATACTCGATTTTATCAAAAACTATTTTAGAGCTGACAACTTTACAGCAAGCTTTTATGGTTTATTTATATAACACTAATTAAATAACAATTTAAATGAATTTTATCATAATAAATTCCGATAATTATAAACAAACCCACTTAATTCATTGAAACTCGTTTACATCATATTTTCGCCAATTCATATTTGAATAGCAATTTAACTTTGTGATCTTCTTTTATTTTTGTATATAAACGATCCAGAACGTTTACTACGCATCAGTTCATGAACATCCGTGCACTTGAAATGCCTGAAGATGCCGAAAGGCGAAACCCGGTTCGGTGATAAAACTCATGGAAAAGGTCAAAATGAAAAAACGATTCAAATTCAATATTTTATTTATACTTTTAAAGGGATTAAAGCTCATTAAAAAAGCATTTTATAAATATACTGAAATGCACAATTCATTGTGTATTAAATCAAACACAGTTTCTTGCGCACAGGTTCTTGATGAAATGAAAAGCTGTAATACATCGGAAACTTGTTTGACTAAAAACTCTTTAAAATATAGCACCGTATCTTGATTAGCGTCTATCTGGATTATACTTTTTTATTTAGGTAATCATCTTAAAATAAGTCAGTAGGTTTTCTCAAAATCAATACTACTTATTAAACTTTCAGATAAAACTGCATTATTGTTTAGATTGCTTTACAGTGTATTTAAGAACTTTGCATTTTTAAATCAAATATAATATCATAAAATAACTGCTTACTTTTAAATGTATGCAAACGATACTTATTTGCTATCACGTTATTATAACAATGAAGAATTGATATTTTACCGAAGGTCTTGCTTTTTGTTGCTCGCTAAATACACAGATACATGAAATAATCATAAAGTTTAATGAAACATTCGGTGTGTTGTTTTAGGCGCCAGAAAGCTAATGAAAGAAATAATGTCGGGGTTTTTCTAGTGCCGTTAGCGTCCGATACGGCCATTTGTTTTGATTTCAGCAAACGGGGTTTTCCCGAAAGCACCGGAAACCCGTGCCTTGCAAAACAACTCCATTATACTCCGGCGGTGGGAAATTCAAATGCGTATTTATAAATTTTGAGCACTTATATTGATGTTGATTCAAATTTAGTAACGAAATCCATTTTGATTAAAGCACTTATTTTGCTTTGTGAGTGCAATTTACAATAATAACAGTATGCTCTGAGAAAAAGTCAAAATTTACATATTTACATGATACAAAGTTATCAACCATTACTTTAAAACTCAAACTTAAATTTACACAAAAGGGAAATTCAATAGAAAACGGCGTAATAAAATACGCGAGGCTTACAATAACTAACAAAATGGCATTTCAAGTGCACGAATGTACTTGAACTGACTGAAGATGCCGAAAGGCGAAACACGGGTCGTAGCGACAAAACTCATGGAAAAGAACAAAATTCAAACAATTCAAATTTGATATTGAGATTCCATCAAGCACCCTAAGTTGAAATCCTTAATTCACAGAATGGGTTCAGAATTTAAAAAAAAAACACGTAAAAAATAATATCGAGGTCATACAAAATAAGAGGACACCAAAAAAGTAAGTCGAAAACATATGGTTTTGTTATTTAATTACAGCGAGATCTGTGGTTTAGTGAGCAGCGTCGTTCACTTCAGGCTCAGAATTCGCGAGCTCCAGTCCCGGAATGTTTCATAAAACGATTTTGGATGGTAATATACAACACCCCAACGAAAGCGCGCCGACTGTAGCGCAAAGTACAATCCCGGCATAAGATCGCTAGGCATTAGCACACTAACACTAGTGCGCCATATAAGAATATTATTTACTGTTGACTGTTCATTTAAACTTTTAACTTTAGTGCAAGCTAATCAAGTCCTTGGTAACTGCTCCCAGGATAATTCCAATGCTAAAAACTGTATAACGCCTCACATTGTTACGCCACGGGAAATGTCTGCTAAAACCAGACGTATGGCCGTGGCGGGTGGTGGATGGGTCAGGTGTCCATTTAAAGAAATTCACTTACCTAACCTAACCTGTCCAAGAAAATAAGATTAGGATATTTCAGCATGAGAAATTTTCAAATTTCGTTTTGAAAACATATCATACATTTGAGCTTCTATCCATTTTAATTTATTTTATTAAAATGCTAAACTTATTTGTATCGCACGCCAAAATCAGCACGCTAGTGTCAGCGCGCTAATGTCCCGCGCGCTTACGTCGCTACATCGAAACCTACAGAAGCTCTATCGTGCTAATTGTATAAAAAATGTTAGGTGTCACCTAAGATTTTATTCTATCTTGGTAGTGAAAGTAAGCTTACATTTCTTTGTTAAAATAAATACAAATTAAAAATTCTTAGATAAGATACAACGCTATTGCCTTATCTCGGCTGAGCTTTTTTCCAATGAGTCATCGGGGAATATTTTTTTCGGAGAAAAACTATTCGAGCTTTCATAATGCCTAAGAAGTACTTCTGGTGAAATGACCCTGCAACTTGGAAGCTTTTGCAATATTGGGGTCTGTAATGTACAAACGGAACCCGGACCAAATGTTTATTATTGAAGGTATACAGCAGGTATCGTCAACGCTTAATTAAACCTATAAGAAATATTTTTTTCCTTTGTTAAATTATTTAACTCACAGTTTGTGAATTTCATCTAATTATTTGTACACACAATAAGATACCATCATTCACAAAAGTTTTTCATTGTTAATTCAAGTGTACATTCGATAACATCCATTAAACAATAAACTTTTAATGAGAATTAATTTAAATGTAAAATTTTTCGTGCCTTTAACCCAGCCAACCCAAACAGTATAGATTTAATACTAGTGATACGATGTCAAAACTTTCGGTATTCTTAAATCATAGTTTTTTACACCTTTTGCAGAAAAAAATATGATATTTATTTGCTAGTTACGCCGTAATCGATCAAAAAAGAGAAGAAGTCGGAATTTTTCAGTCTAATAAGCGATAAGAGAACGTGACCACAGTGAGTCATAGATAACATGGACGGAGTGTTTCATATGTGGCAACAAAAAAAGGCGATAAGCGATAAGATAAGAGATAAGGTAATGTGAATGCGTGCACGGCTATTGGCTTGTTAATCCTGGCTAAACAAGTCTTTCTGAGGCTAATTTTTATTTGCTTTTAGTTAAGTAAGTGAATAACTAACCTGTCACGCATACTTCTAATAAAAATCAGTTGACAATGCCCACTATGATTTTTGAAACAGATTCATTTGATAATGCTCGCTATAAGAGAAACCGGTCCTGATCAATTTAATGTGGAACTTATTCCTTTAAATTTTTTATTATTTTTATTATCGTAAGTATTGATAGTGAACACCCTAAAAGTAAACACACTTTTGTTTTAAGATGCTATATAAAATATGTATATGTACATACATATGCCCTGTATTGAATGCGAATATCGATACAGAATTTATTTGGATACACCTGCAAGATTTCTGTCTTGCCGGTTCTATTTCAGAATATAATAAAATTACTATATGCCACGTTTGCAATCGCTGAAATAGGCTTTCACGCTGCTAATGCGCAAAACCTTTACCTGGGGCGCAGTCCTAAAAGGGCCCCTCGCTACGCAGGCGAGCCTTCATTTCTCATTATTTCTCATTTCCGTGAGCCGTGTTCGTTTCCGACACGTCCCGCGATTTTTATGGGAAGCAATCTATGATTCTGCGAGTATTTGGCCAACCGTCATTTGAATACCATAGGCTACGGTGGACTTCGGGGTAAATGAAAAATATACGCACGGAATAAAATTTACGGGGTGGATTTTTTTGCCCTCCAATCATGCTTTGGTTTCTGAGTGAGAAAATAAATACCTTTCGCATGGTCAATATTAATTTTGCACGTGCTTGCAATGTGTATTTGAATTATTTTCTTCGCCAAATTAATTAAATACCTGTCGATCTTTTACCCTAACGATACGGCTGAATTGAGGTGAGTTGTTCTTTTTTTTACCTGTGTTATCCAGGATTCGAACTCTATTGTGTGATACCTTTTGTTTTTTTTTATGATGTAAACCCTTAAAAACAAAAACGGGTATAGAGTATTATTAATATGGCGCGAAATGAACACTGTCTTAAGCAATGGACATGAAGCTCACCATAAAAACATTGATTTAATATTATTGAAACTTTAATTCAATTGTTTGAATTTTATACGTTCCCATGACTATTATCGCTAACGACGCGGGTTTCGTCTTTCGTCATCTTCAGGCATTTCAAGTGCAAAAATGAACTTGAACTGACAGTCCACCAAGCATCTTCAGTAGAAATCTTCGATTGTAGACATCACGCCTAGGAATAATGCATATATAATACTTATTAATTTTCTTGCTTCAGACAATTACTTTATAAATGTCATTTACATTGCATTAAATTTATTTCATCACTTCATAATATTTGTCGGGCCCGTGGTCGAGTATCAACGTCGTTGGTGTTGGTTGCGGAGTACATGGGCTCGAATCCTAGTCCGGGCAATTTCATTATTCAATCGAACTACCGATAAATGTTCGAAGAGCAGTTCTATTTTTGAATCGAATAAATTGATTCATGTTTGAAATTTTATTCCAGACCCCCCCCCCTCGATCCTTAAAATGGGACGCAGCAAGAGCTACTAGTTAACCACTAATCTTGTCATAGTTATAATATAATAATGCTTTCCATCCTTACTCTCTTCAGCCAAAATAGGCTAAAGCAGATGAGTACGAAACCGTTTTCGTAGAGATAAACGCTATTATGGATTCATTTGCTCCACATTGGAACTGGACATAAATAAGATGAAAAAGTTCAGTCAGTATTCGATTCAATATTTCGATCCGTTAATAAAAATGAATCAGTAGCCAAGCGTTTATAATGATAAACTGTGCAATAAAATTATAATATGCTATGTTGCGAATGCAAGAAAGTATTGTAGAAAATTTTTGCTAAATGCAAATATGTACTTCCACATTACTTACAGGATACGTACATTCTCTATGTGATAATTGATATGTTAACAAGGTTGGAAAATTGCGCGAATTTTTCGTACGGTTCTATTTTCGAACTCCTGTGAAGGTTGCAAACCTTTACGAAGGGTTGTTTTTAATTAAAAATATTTCACGTTGAGGCTTTATCAAATTATTCTCCACCACATTAAAAAGGTGTCGTCTCACTTTCGAGCATTTAATTTCCCTTTGAAGTTGTGTCAATACTCCTCGAAAAATCTCCCTCAATTTGTTTTGCATTAATCTCTTTCGAGAGCCTTTTTTGTAGTGTGACTCCCCTTTGAATCCTCAGTTTTCACATTGAAGTCGGAAAGCCCTTGAAACTACCGTGCTAGGATTAATTCACGCATAATGAGGGCGGTTTATTTGGGCGTTGCACCGCATTTTTATAGACCATGTTAATAAACTGAAAAACTATTTTTAAACGACCAATAATTAAATTTCCATGAAATACTCTCTAACTTACTTTGCATTGGTGCTTTTTTTTATCAATACCTAACCAATAACTATGGTTTCTTAATTCAAAAGCATTTTTTATCCAAACTTTAGTGGTAATTTATTGTGTCCTTACATTTTGAAAAATAACTATCAACAACTAAGTAATTAATATAAATTTGATTATTCCACGTATTGTGTTACTAATTGTCACACGTATTACTTAAGCATACTTTGCGATAGTAAGTCCGAAGATGCCTCTGAAAGAGGCGAAACCACGTGTCACAATAAGTAACACAAAATGTGGTATAATCAAAGTTATTTTTAATTTTATATTAAAATGAACTTCCACAAAGTTACCGCCGAATCGAACGAAAGAACTAAGTATTTATTTGTCTTGGAGTACGTTTTATTAATCTACTAGTATTGCTACCCGGCTTCGCTTAGTCGGACTAAGCGACCAATAATTATTTTTAAAATAAAATCACAAACTTTATTTAATTTGATGACAGCCCTATTCTCACCCATTAAAATGTCCAAATTCAAGGAAAAAATCTAATTTGCTGTCAAAGAAATGTCAAATTAATACCTTCACGTAAATAATAAACATTATTATTAATAATAAAAGCCGGGAAAAGTGCAGTAGAAGACTAATTTATTACATTTTGACTAAATGTCTTCGCCGATAAAAATTCAAACATATTTTCTTTCATATTCGTTTTTATGGCAACTTAATGACCAACAAAACAAAAGGGAATTACAGACCCACAGACCTACGCCGTTTCGGTTTTATATATAAGATTATTATGTTGTGCTTAGTAGGAAGAAGTATAACAATACATATTAAAGCGCATTGATTGAATATTGTCGGTTGCTACTGCAACATGACAAAAGCTGTTGGCTTAATGAATGCACTACTTATGAATGTTGATATATTCCGCACCGAGGTTCGTCTATTTTATTCGAATTTATGCAAATACTGTTTTAATCTTTTCTTTTATTTTTAATATTGTGACTCCCAGTTTGCCAATAATCTCGTTTCAGATTCTCAAATGGTAAATTTGGGTACGGTAAGAAAAATAACAATGTATTTTAATTCTATAGAAATTATTTTATAATTTCTGTAGAATTTCAATACATTGCTATTTTTCTTACGGTATTATAATGGATTTCTACCAAGTAAATGCACACTCAATCAATAAATTTGGGTTCTGCTTAAGAGTGTCAACATTTTTCAACTCTATTAAAAAGTTCCAGGTACCTAGATACAACAGAAAAATGAAATATTCGAAACATTTAATAAACTATTACAGATGTGTAACAAAAGGTTACTATTGACACAAAAATTAAACTTACAATTTTTTTTTTTTTCATTTTATTGTATATCTTTAAAGTTAAATACTAAATATTCTTTATTTTCTGTCAGTTTTATATTTATTTAAGAAAGCAAATTCTTACATATTTTTTTCGAAGGAAATTACGAGGCGGTGAGTACTTAATCAGTTGAGACGACTTCAAAAGGAAATAAACAAAGAAAAAAAATCCCTTTAAAATTATGCGAAGAAGAAATGAGGAGTCTCGCCTAGCATAATAATGGATTACAAGGGTATTTATTTTATTTTTGCATTTTTTTTAAGAAATATTTCAATTTAAATTGGATGTATTAGGCTTTATTTATTGCCCTATCTGTATTAACGAGTTTTGTTTCAACCCTCGTAAGACAGATATAATTTATTGAAATATTTTATTTGTTATCGATATTCTTTATAAAATTGAAAATAACTTAGAACCACGTGTTGTGTTACTTATAGTGTTTCGCCTCTTGATTGACACAATTAAGAATATTTGGCACATTGGCGCAAGCTGTAATGCCAAATATTTTTGAAATTCTAAAAATATAAAAAATATATATATTACAAAAATGTATGTAGTTTGGGATTTTTCCTTTTTACGGGTTAATTCGTGGGTATAATCCGACCTATTATTATAGATTTGAATTATTTCTAATGAATGATTAATAACTAGACACTTTCCGTGAAAATGCTAGATTCGTTACGATGTTTGATACTTTGTCAAAAGCAGTCATAGTTAGATAAAAAATAACGACTCACGGAGAATCTAACAAAAAAAAAATAGAAACCCAAATATTTCTTGAAAAGAAAATGCTAAGCCGAATGCGTAAGCCGATATAGCTATCAATTATGTATGTATTTTATAATTTTTAATCAACTAAAATACATTGCTATTTTTCACCGCGTTATAATGTAGTTCTACTAAGTAAATGCCAATTAAATCAATGAAAATACTTTTATAATCCTGTATAATATACTGAATATAATCTTTCGAAATCTGGGACAATGCTTTTAAATATCGAAAACCAGCACTCATCGAAATAAAAATAAAAACTTTATTTTCCTTTTCGCCTCCCAACTGTCCGTCGGCTTTATTTAATACTGCTATCGAAGCTTTTGCAGCGCGGAATGAAAACAGGGCAAAAAAATCTCCTGCACGTTTGAACGGGGGTTCATATTTTTAAGATGCTTCGAAATTTCACCGCCAGATGCTGCCTGTCAGGTTTAGGAAGCTTCTTTACCGACCATTCTCCGCCGGCATATTTCTTCGCGCGCAATTTGACAGCCGCACTCGATCGGTCCACCAATTTGTCAAAATATCGATGGCGGTTTTGGCGACAATTCATCTTCGATATAGAGGCCAATACTTTGTTATTCAATTTTAATATAAACTGTGCATATGCAACTTGGTACGTTGTATAATATAAGAAGATTCTGAGACAAATTACTGCTACATCCAAAATCAAATATGGTTAAGATTTTGGACGTGGTTGATGCGTTCTCTCCTCGAATTAATTTCAAGTGACTTAATTTATTTAAAAATTCAAAAAAATATTTTTGAATTTTTGAATTAAATATTGCAAATCAATTTATTGAAATAGCATTTTAAATAATTTAATGTTATACTTTTGTTTTTTACAGGTCTGTTCGTGAAATGGTGAGATACTAAATATACGCATGACAAAACCGATTAATAAATAAAAAAAACTGTGATACATGCAAATTCTAATTCATGTTTTTTTTTAGCTATACAGTTAACATCTCTGCGTGTAAAATTATAAGTTTATAAAAATTATAGTGTAGTATCCATTCAAATAAATAAAAAAAATTGATAGATTGAAGAGACAGACAGGATTCAGAATCCCCTGGGGCATCCACAGCACATATCCAAGCCAGTTCCATATTCGCCTTTTTATTTTTGACATAATAAGTGGCTGGTTTGTCTGCTTTCATACTTTCGTGTTCCTTAAAAAGTCAAACCACCACACTCCTAGTATTCGCCGGAAGCATCTGTTTTCGAAGTACAGTATACGTTTACCCTGTGCTTTTTTAATTTGCCATGACCGGAAAGCAGCACAATCAGTTTGCATGCGTTGAACAAGTGGCACTTGGTTCTATACTTGTTCAAATGTCTGTTCCAGACTTTCCACATTAAGTTGACGGTTGCTCCAGCTATCCCTTATTTGATCGTGAGCTCTTTACGCGGTTACCCTGTGTTTTTTAATGCGTCAAATGTAATTAAAAACTATATAATAATTACTATGTTTATTTCGATACAATATCCCGGGGGAGAATTATACCGGTACAGTTTACCTGTCATGCCGACATGCTGCTAAGATACGTTAGTCGCGCGCATGGAAAAACTCAATTGTCGTATGGTACGGTAAAATATGACGTTGGATTGCGAACAGTATTTTCCAGATGGGAATCTAGTTCGTCTATTTGCTATTGTTACAGTAGATTTTAAATTTCATTACGTTTCAGCGTGCCGTGTGGTCGAAAATGCTTTTTTGTATTTCTTTTTGAACCAGACTTTTGCAGCTAATTCAAAACTATACTGATGTCACTGAAGCTTTTTCACTTTTACGAAACCACACTTAGGTACAAAGTATATTTGTTTACCACACGGTGAAAAATATCAATGTATTTTAGTTCTACAAAAAATATATAACATATAATTGATAACTATTTCGGCTAACGCCCTCGTCAATTTGAATTTGTCTTTTGTTGAACATACATTTACTTATCTACATATATATACTGGTGTAGAAAAGGTGCGCAATAAATATTCTCTTCTATTCTAATATCTTAATTGTATATTGAAGTAATATACCGTAGTATTAAATGTGACAAATTGATATTATGTATTTTTTTAAGTGAAAGCAAATCTGGGCTTTTATTGAGTGGTAATGTACGATTTTTTTTAGTCGATTTAGATAAAATTGCATTTACCTTCTGTAAAAGCTGGGTAACACTGACATAAATTTCATTGGATTAATAATACAGTAGAACCTCGATTATCTAGACTAATTGGGGATGAAGATAGTCCGGATAAGGACAAATCCGGATAATCGAAAAAATCATAATTGACAGGAAAAGACAAGTATATTCAGTATAAATCATTTTTATTTCTTTAGATTAATACATAGCTTCAATAACCCATTATGTTTTATTGAAAAAATCAATTATCGATTTCTGCTTAAAGCTAGCTTTACTTTTCGATGCTGCCAAATCACGAATACTTTTAAGAAACATAAATTGTCTTGAATAGCACTCTTCTTGAGTCTCATTAAACAATTGGTAAACTTCAAGATTTTTTATATCCGAGATCGTTGACGTTCCGACACCATATTTATTAGACAAAAATGTCACGATTCACCCCGTTTCAAAGCATCGATTATATCCAATTTGTCTTTTAATGAAACTACGACACGTTTTCTCTTCGTTGACATATCGGTAATAACTAAAAATAAATATGAAAATCGTGATCAATTTTTCAAGAAACAAACGTTCAATACGCATCGAATTTGGACGATGACGAACCCATATTTTACACAAGACTTATTGTTAGAACAAATACAACGAACAAAATATTAAGACTGCATCCCATCACGTACGTAAACAGTGGACGCAATTCGCCACGTGTATAACAGCAAATTTGTAATATTTTCGTTTATTTTGACCAATCTGGATAATCGAGGTTCTACTGTATCTATTGATTTATAACTGTTCAAAGTTTCTTTACTTCAAAGATGTAAAAATGTGGGTAATGAATTAAAACGTATTTTCGATGGTTTCGGCAGTAACTTTGTGGAAGTTCATTTTAATATAAAATTTAAAATAACTTTGATTATTCCACGTATTGTGTAACTAATCATGACACGTGTTTCGCCTCTTTCAGAGGCATCTTCAGACTTACTATCGCAAAGTTTGCTTAAGTAATGAAGCAAGATAAATTCTAACATTTTAACATTTTAAATTATGAAATTACAAAATGGATTACGGGTTTTTTTCCTTCTAAAGGAAACAAGGAAGGGGGTGATAGAATCAAAACAATGCAATAACATAATGATACTAATAAGGTGCAATCACTCAATCAATTAGATTGGGATTTTTCCTTTTTAAGGGACGCAAGAGAGGGTTATAGAATCGAAACAAAGATATTTCTAATGACGTTAAACATTACAAACTAATAAACTATAAACTAATGAGCTGCAATCAATCAGTTAGGTTGGGTGATTACTCTTTTGAATTGGGAATAATGTTAACAGAGGCGAGCATCCTGTCCTGTTAAGAATATTATTTAATAATATATCTTTTTTATTAAGAGTAGTAATTTCATAATTTAAAATGTTAAAATGTTAGAATTTATCTTGCTTCATTACTTAAGCAAACTTTGCGATAGTAAGTCTGAAGATGCCTCTGAAAGAGGCGAAACACGTGTCACAGTTAGTTACACAATACGTGGAATAATCAAAGTTATTTTAAATTTTAAATTAAAACGTGTGCTATGTGATTCCTTAATGAAGTGGTTTTCAAATTGAGAGTCTGTCATTTTTGTGTTAAATGAACGTATATGTCTTTTGGCCTGAGTTGATATACTCTTGCAGTCTGTCCAGTGTACATTGAAGTACACGAGCCGCAAGACAACTTACAGATACCGCTTCTGTCAAGTTTACTAACCGTGTCTTTGATATGTATTATGTGTGTTCCTGGATATGCAACGTTTACCGTATTTTTAATTGCTTGATGATTTTTTTGCCAATACTTCTAAGGTAGATGATTGCTTTGAATAAGTGTTTCTCTTGTATTGCGGTAGAGAAGAAGAGTTTTTTATAAAGTAAATTGATTATCACCGTTATTTCATAACCTTTACTTACCGCTATGCGTTAGTCTTATTTTCGTTAAAGGTAATCTATCTGATTTGTTTGTTTACTGTAACTTTTACAGGTTGCACAATTTCACGTTCGTAGAATTACTATGCCGGAGTTCCCACGCAAATACGCGTGCTAAAACAACGCGTAGCCCCACGCAAATGTTTGACATACTCAAATTTGAAAACGCTGTTAGAATCAGTAATTACTATCCTATTGATACTTTACAGGGATGTTAGTCAAAGCACTTCAAATATCAAGAACTTCGACACCTCGACATCAGCGCGCATTATTTTGTATAGTTGACTACTCATTTCAAGATATTTACTTACCTTAGATATTTTTTGGCAAGTATTTAATGGGTCAGTAACTAATTCATGTTTTGGTCAGTTAAATAAATAAATGGTCAGTTAAAAATCAAAATGGTCAGTTAATATTATAAACGGTCAGTTGTCATTGTATCAGTGTGAATGTGGTCAGTAATATATTTTAATGGTTAGTTATTTATTAAAACGGTACTAATTTAAATGGTCACATATTTAAAAAATGATAAGTGTTAGTTTGACAGCTTGTGAATTTTATCAAATATGGTCGTAATAGACAAATTTATGACATGTTCTTTTTATTTTGACTGACCATTTATTATTTTAACTGACCGTTTATTATTTTTATCTGACCGTTTTAAGTATTTATTACTGGCCGTTTTAGGTATTTTTATCGAATTAGAAGCTGACCAAATAATTAGTAGTCATATTTTTCTAAGTAAACTTACATCTCATTTAAGCTTTATTATGTAAGACAGTTTTATTGATTGGAAAGAATAATAAGATAAGGACATTCCAACATGTTAAAATTTCAAACTTTATTGAAAATAAATATTATATGAGCGTTTTTCTGCTCAATATTAGTAAATTCGAATTCTTTAAAGAATCTCTAATATTATTGAAATTTAGTTTTTTTTAATATGTATATATTATATTATAATGCAATTATTTGCTTTATTACTTGAAGATTTTGTTTTTAAATTTGTTAAAAATTATATATTTTTTTAAATATTAAAATGTTTAAATTATTATTATTGCTTGATGGAACTACCATAAATACCAGTTCGCAGAATCGTTTATTATGGATCATCATTACTTGACCTCCGAGGAAATCGGAACTAAACTTGTCTCCATAGAGTAGATATCTTCAAAAGCTATTAAAATTGTATTTTTCAAGAATAATCAATACACGTATATAAAGATTTTTCAACTATATCTTGCATATAAAAACGTGTAAGTGAATAAACCATTTCGGGTGAGTATTCCACATCATTCACGCGATGGTGGCGCCCTCGCTAACGGTCAAGTCATAATGTCACATATTTTGTATGAAATACCAAAATACCAGCGTATACTTGTGTTTCGATTTTGTAATCCCTGAACAAATTGGATGAAAAATAAATTATAATCCTACGGTACGACGTTAATCTTATAAAGTTTTAAATCTCTTCCGAATTTCAAATGTAAGCAACAGACTCATAACAATGTTTAAAAACCACACTGTTAATACCGTGGGTCCCGTGTCTCGGAAAACAAATTGCATTATAACACAATTACCAGGCGGGAGCAAATTTAATATTAATTTTCCGACCACAGTCTGCCTCTTTTTACTTCGGGGAGGCTTTCTCAAAATAATAACGAGAAACTGCGTATTATTTTTTTTTTCATTTCATAAGATTTACGTTGTTTTACATTAATTAAAACGGGATTATAAGATTATGACGTATGTATCTTTTAAGTCATTTTTAAAAAAAATAAGCAGTTATAAGCTGGAAGAAGGTAAACATCCAGCTTAACATAATTTGATCCTGCCAAAAGTTTACTATTAAGATTTTTACATAAAAATGAACTGCCTTTCCATCATTAAAAAATACGACTTTATAAAGACGGCAGGAATGCGTTCCAATTCAACTCAAAGAAAAAATGTGTTTTTGTTGTAATTTAGTACACAATAAAGAAATGTGTTATTGCAATCGGATGAAATGTATTGAAACGCATACGGGGGAATCAAAAAAACATTCATTTACATATATATATTTAAAATTAAAAAACCTTTGTGGGAGTCCCACAACAAATAACCAAAGTTTGATAGCAAACGGTTGAACGGTATTGGAACGAATACAAGACAAACTAACAAGCAAACATTTAGATTTATAGATAAACATAATAAATGGAAAAAAATAATGCTAATCGCGAACATTACCACCGGTTCTGATCTTAATAAATCGAATGTGGAATAAGTACAAAAAATGTGTTATTATTTGTATTATAATGTCATTCCACCAAGTATTGACAGTGAATACATTAGTGTTGATACTGATTAAAAATCATATATATATCAACTTTCCGTGTACAACCTTTTTTGTGCGACTTTTTTGGTACGATTTCAAAGTTATGCTGTTTTTATTTTGATGCAAATTTTTAAATATATTTTTGGGACTAGGTATATAAACGTGCATATGCTATAACGTAATTAACAGCGCGTTGTTCACATACTGTACGTGCAAAATCTAGTGTTTCACCTGTTTATTACAATGTGACCTTGACACGTGCGTCCTGGTACATGTTATGTTCCTATATTTAGTCATAGCTTTTTTTGTGCGACTTTCCGCGGAACGCATCTACCAAACAAAAAAAGGTGTAGGTTTAGTTTATTGCCTATGATATGTTTAGTTTAAAATATTTGGTTTAAATTGTAAATATTATAGAACGTTTGAATTTAAGGGTAACCCCCTCCAAATACCATTATTTGTAAAATACCCATGTGTCATGTTTAGGTAAATTGACGACTGCATAAGACGCCGAATGGAACGGGTGACGTTAGATTATATTTTTATATTGTTTTTATTTAAATAAGATCGACAACATTGTTTATTCCATGTATTGTGTAATAAATATTGACATATGTATCGCCTCTTTTAGAATCATATGATAGAAAGTCTGATGATGCTTCTTAAAAATGCGATACTCGGGTCACTATAAGCTATACAATACGTGGAATAAACACAGTTTAATTGTATATCACAAAGATACTGCTAAATCCATCGAAAGTCTAAAAATTAGTGTGCTTATAATATTGTGTTTTTATCTTTCCTAAATATAATAATATACCTAGACCCATTGCGTCTAGCCATTAAAACAGATTAATCGAATTTTGATAGACGTCGTTTGTACATTAGACATAACTGAACTTCAAAGTTTACCTTTTGGCAAAGACGGTTATAAAGCTTAGAGCTTTTGCATACACGATACGAATGACCAAAGAGCTTTGATCTGTTTGCCACGTAGGTATCAGACGGAATATTGTTCTCCCAGACTAAACAGTGAAAGAGAAAATCTAGTTAGTGAAAAGTATCAGACTAGAACTTGAACAACCTCAGTTGAGCGTTTTAATCATAGTTTTGTCTAATTATGATGTTTCCATTTTATACCAATGATAATTTAAACAGTTTGCACACTAAATTCACTTCAAAATTTTACACAATGACATGTTGGTTGGAAGAAGTTAAACAATTCAAAATGGTTAGTGTTAGTACAAATTTTGCTAAACCCGCTTACAAATTTTAACTTGCAGTGGCAACCCGTAAACGAGACCTTAGTTTTCAAGGATCAAACAATTTAAATTTTATAAACAAAAAACCAGTCCTGAAAGGAGTAAGCTTAAGTGACCGTTGTATTCGGTTTCAGTTCGATCCCCAGTATAAACAAATTGATGTAATCGGTAATTGAATTAATTAATTGATTTGTATTAAACAGCGTTACAAATGTTCATAAGCTAATTTATTGTCCTTTCTTAGTTATTTACCTGTATTTTTATATTCTACGAAGCAATAGAGTTGAGCCAGTTGGTTACAACCAGTTTTTGTAGAAAAATACTCTTGATAAAATGAATTAGAATGAAGTGTGCTCAATTTTGGAATCGTATTTTTCAATAATTTGAAAGAAAACACGAAAGTTTGCCTGTATGAAAAGAAAAAGTTTTGGCGAATGGATCATAGCTGGTATGGACGCATAGCTTCGAGGACTCTCAATAAGTGTTAGAGTTTAAGATCTTGGTAAAAGGTTTTGGCGCTGCATGCAAGGATTGCATTTGGGGGCCAACGGCACATCATTTTGTGATCATTCTACAATTTTATGAAATGATCACGGCTAGTTTCAATCATGTAGAACAATTTCATCCGATGAAAAATAAATCAGAATAAAACTTGTCAGTTGACTCGCCATGGGCAAAACCGGTCCTGATCAAGAAAAATGTGGAATAAGTACTAAAAGTGTGTTATTATTTTTATTATTATGCCATTCCACCAAGTATTGACATTGAACACCTTAAAAGTGATAAAACTGTTTATGTAATATTTTTAAGGTCCATAACTCATGAGCAAGTATACAAAACAATAAATAGAATATAAATTTTAACGCTCTCTTCAATATATCAATTTGTATAATATCTGTAATCTTACATTAAAACATATAGAAAGTAAATTGGGTTACAATCCGGATAAAAAATACTATTTATTTTCAATTATATCTTCAGCAGAAATTGGTCAGTAAAATACATTGTTGGAAGTTTTTATTGTCTTCCAAAGAAAAATATTTTTTAAAATAAAACAAAACACAAAAAAGGAATGACAATTTTCCGTAAAGAAGATTTTCTTTATCCGATCAAATCTATACGGGTACGTTATTTTTTCCAAAACTTTCATTTATTTAATTCAATAGATATTTTATCAACATGGAGTGTAATTCAAGAAAACCTTCTTGTCTTATTCAAAAGCCCCTCAATCTGGAAAGCTGCTTTGTAAAAAATAAATGTTGCCTACTTGGAGGAAAAATATCGGGGGAAAATAATATCGATATAACCGATTCAATTTCCTCAAACGAGTATGCGATTAGTCGGACGGAAAAAATGTAATAAGAGAAGTGGTGGTTTGGAATGCTATCATTTATCTTGTATCTAATATCAGGACTGGTAGGGAGGGTATTTATCAATGGATACGGTCGTTCAAAATATGATATGATATTTCTAAAATGGTTTACCTTTGTCATTATGTTCCATATGCTTTATATTTAGGTTTAAAAAATGAAAGACACGATACTAAACTACTTGAAAGTCATTGTATGTACTTCTTTTATAGAAAGCATTTCAAACAAGTTATTCGTATTTTAAAAGTGTTTGTAGATAAGTTAAATATTTTGAAATCGAGTACTAGTAACAGAAAATATTTGCTATGATCGATGTGGTTTTTGGTGTACAATGCTTTCAGCTAAGAAATATCCAATATTGGCGTAAATATTTTGATTGTATACATGTATAAATTTTATTTAATACAGTGAATAGACGGTTCTTACTGTAGTGATTTTCTTCATACAAAAACTATGTTTAGAAAACATGCGTTTATAAAGCTTGACTTAATTTTCTATTTTGATTGCTAGAAAATTATGATGTCTTTCTTTCCTTACCTTTTTATAGCTGAGCCATTAAAAAAATCCTATGATTATAACACCATTTTAAATCAATTTAGAGAATACCCGAGTTGGCAAATTTCTGACCACATTTATTTGGTTTCTAGAAGACTTAAATATTTATGTGAGCACTAGCTGTACCCTGCGCGCGTTGCTACGCTAGCAACTTAAATAAATTTGAAGGAAAGACATTACACAAATATTCAATTAAATTTGAATGTATTCAATACTCGAGAAATTCGTAAAAATTCGATATCAATTTTTGGGGGGAGGGGGGTTGTTTGGCGGGGTGGGGTTTGGGGAGCGTATGGGGGGGATGCCAGAAACCTTCGAAGGAGTGCACTCGAAAATTTCGTAAAGTTTAAAAAAAAAATTGGGGGTGGAGGTTGGGGAGTGGTTGGGGGTGGGATTGGTGGACCAGAAACCATTGCGGGAGTGTACTCAATAAATTTGTAAAGTTTCACATCGATCGGTCGAGTGGTTTAGTAGTCCATAGCGGAAATACAGACAAACATTCATTTTTATATATATAGATGTGACAGTTGGGCAAAAAGTATTGATGATATTTTGATAGTGTGTAACTTATGAATAATTGGGAAATAACTATTCTTAATTTAAGATTTATTATTTCTTTTTATATTTTATACAACGAATTATTATTTAACTTTATCCGATTTTCACTTGGGTCCAGTGGTTAATATGAACTAAATAAATTATTAGAATGATGCATTCATTAGTTTGAAAATTCTTGTCAGAAAAGCGAAACACGTGTCACACTGTGTTATCATTTTAGATGAAAAACAATACTATTTATTTAAGACTCTGGAAAGCAATCTTATTTTAAAATACCAATAATAAAAACATAGTTAGTGGAGCCATTGCAATTAGACACAAGTTATATTTGTTTTCGAGCATAAAAACATGATTTCTTCTCTTTTATTACTTCTGTAATATGCTTAAAAAGACAATTTAAAGCGGTCGACTTAGGTTACTTCCACGGTTTGACACATTTATTTTTAAATGGCGAGTTATTGGTTAGGAAAAAAGTCATATAATAAAAAACATTAGATTTGTTCCTTTCAATAAAAAGCCTGATATTTTAATCGGATGCACTGCATTTGGTTCTAAATCAATCTTAATCCTACCAGAAAATAAGTTTTTTAAAAAATCATTGTGAGATTGCCTCATTTACGAGACATTCTGAGTTCACTCTGAATCACAAGAGTTTATTGAATTTAGTAAAATCTTTAATAAGTTTGCTTAGTAGATTAGTAGATTATTGAAGTAATGTAAGACATCCCGATACATTAAACTAAAGTTCCGACTATTTCATTAATAATAACTGTCACACAAATGTGTTCAATTCAAAAAAGTCCCACTTGTACTCAATAAGTTTAGCATATAGAGAATTTTCAGCATGCAGTCGACATTACTGCTCCGAATGTTTTCCAAGTTGTCCGCCGCCCCTCCCTCAATTGATCGACTCTGATCCAAGTCGAATGTTTATCATGTATCGTTAGTCGGAATTCGAAACAAGAGCCTACTTGTTCTACCAAAACAAATAGCCTTCCACCCTCGATCTAATTCGCATTCAATACAGAGCGCCTTCGTTAACTTATGTGCTTCGAGCGCTTTGATTCCTTTCCGCAACGGTTTGCCAACAGTATTCAACAGGATTAAAATTATAAATATGTTTTTTAAATTTATTAAAAATTTCAGCATCTGTTAGTGAAATATAAAATTGTAGCCTTGTTGTTTTCCAGGTGCATCTATCGGCTTATCTCTTAGTCTGAAATTTACAATATGAAATGGTATATTTGGTTTATTACAGGGCTGTGGAGTCGGTAAAAAAAAGTTCGACTCCGACTCCAGCATTTACCCAAACCATGACTCCAACTGCGACTCCGACTCCAACATTGACCAAAAATACGACTCCGACTTAAAAAGTTTAATATCGTTACTTTTTTATTGCCTTATCTTCATAATTATGTGTATTTATTTAAATATCAACCCTATCAATCCGGCCAATAGCCAAATTTGACATATAATATGCAAAAACAAAAAGTTCAAAATTTCCGACTCCGGCCAAATCGATACCAGCCAGACTCCACAGCCCTGGTTTATTTGCAACATATGCATATATATATATTTTTGACAAAAATCTTATATTTGTTTGCATTTGAAATACCGTGAAATGGATAGGAAAATATTTATGTTGTTATTTATTTTTAATAAGACTCAAACTCCAGCCATACATATTCATAGTATTGTGGAATCATTTAGACTTATTTGTTTTTTTTTTTGAAAAGTGACTCTCCTGCAAAATGACAAATTCAAACTTACTTTTGTATTTTACTGGGGGGAGCGATATCAATATAATAAACGTAATTGGGGAACTGAATTGGAAATATCGATCAATAAAAAAATAAGTTTTGATCACAAAATAGAATATACATACAAACAATTTTTAGAGTAAACAAACTATAATACATAATATGTTATTGTATAAATTCTGACCTTGTAGATAAGATCACATACTTAATGGTAAAAAGTCACTGACTATGTAGATTGCTTGTCCTGCATCGAATACTGCTTTCAAAATTTGCTAAGCCCTGTTCGCTCCCATTGTGGAGCATCCGAACTCCAAATGGAGATTATCTTTGAAAACAAAAATTTTCAAAAAGAAATGGATGTTACTCAGTTACCCAAGCTATCTTTTTCGAAGAGAGAAGGAATATAAAATATACGGCAAACACAGGGATAGTGGTAAGCTTGACGCTCTCGCTAATTAATTAAAGGGGAGTTTTTATTATGAACGAATGAATCATGTGCAAGAATAAGTAACCAAATAATAATATATCGTTGTGAAAAATCTTCGAGCAGTTTTCATTTATCAAGAAAGATTTTTTTTCTTTTTAATAATTCCGTTTCTGATATCGACTACAGAGCAAATTTCTTTTTTTACATTTTTTTTATCGTGAATCATTCACTTAGTTAGATGCCATTTTCTTTTGTATGTATTGTGTTATTCGACAGAGCGTTATTTATAGGACAGTTGACTTTTTGACCATGGGACCTATTTCTACGATTGAAAACCTTTGGTTTGGTCCAATCAGTCGGGGGCAATTAGGAATAGGAAGGGCCATTAATCTTATTGGCGTTCCAGGCAACCATCTTGCGAGCCTCTTAGGCCTGAGTTAACCACCTCGACACAACATACGTCTAACAACCATACATTATGTTGTAATTGCTCATTATATGTTTTTATTCAATTTTCTTATACGTCAAAATACGTCAAAAGTTAAGCCAACGGTCAAACGAAGCAATCAGAAAATGATGGTGTTATATATGGCGACTTCTGTGCATAATCTAGTGGTAAGAACCATTCCTCAGTGATTTGATAGTTTTGATTTAAGACCCGTCAAGATCAGGTTGTAGTATTTGTGGTTTTATTATTATTGCATGGATTATTTTATTCCTTGAATTGAATTATTCACGTCTACATGATTTCAAATTTCCAATGGTTTTTCTTTACAGACTAGGATAACTATTCATGGTTTTATATTGTCAGCCTACCGCAATACTTTTGGGAATATCAAAAAAGCATGTCATTAAGTTTATACAATTAAAGTTCTTTTGTGCTTGAAGATACTGAAAGGTAAAACCCAAGTCGTTAGCGGGGGAAAAAATCATATGACTTTTTTAACCTCAATTTGGATCGTATGGAATCCTAATTGATCTTATCTCAACATACAACATAATTTTCCTGCATTCTTTGCGCCAAGAAATGTCTATGTTCTAATATGAGTAGATATTAGAACATAGAAGTATGATATACATAAGTAGATTATAGATGAACAGAAGTTGATGTTCACATATAGTGCAAAAAATCACCACTGTATTAGACTACGTAGATATCAATTTCAATAAACATTTAGACACACATTGCCATTTTTTTTTTAAACAAACATTTGCCTATTTTAAACCATTAATATTATTGACATAGGAGTTTCTAGCATAAAACCCTACGTGTAATCTTAATATTTAATTTGAATGGCTCAATTGTCTTCAAAAATTTGAATGTTTAAAATATTGCACTGAAAAATCTTTTCTCGATTTAAAATACGATATAGTAGTGCTTTAAACTGACAAGTATTTGTAACGTGTGTTCGTGAAATGTGGCGTTATTGTATGAAGCTTGTTCGAAAATTCCCTTCGACTTTGACGTAGATGCAATCAAGATTTTTCTATTCCAATAAATATCTGGTTTATCTGCGAAGGGAAATAAGGAATCCATAAGGGGATTGAGGTTTACACGTATGTCAAATTGATGTACGGGACAGTTGTAATCAAGCATTAATACATATTTTTAGAGCAGGTAAAAGTAATGAAAAGAGGCGAAAGATTTTCAGCTAAGTCACGATTATACAAATCTATACTAGACGAAATATAATATACATTTAATAATTATTATAAATATATTTAAATGCCGTGAACGTGGTCAAATGTCAATATCGATTCATTTCGTTTCGAATACGCACAGTTTCATTGATTCATTATTAAAAAGATTCTTTTTCAAGGCCATGGTCGTATGCGATATCTATAATTTTGCTCTTACATACTCGATTTATAAAATACGGTTCAACGAGATCGATTAGCTTACCATTCCTCCTTCCTAGCTATATTATTAAAATCTTCATTCCCACCAAAAAAGAGAACCTTTGCGATCTGCTTGGGCCATGAATGTGAAAAGACTGCATGTTTTCTGTTGATAGCATTTCGAAAGGCGGCCATGAATCATTGGCTGCATAAACACGAGTTGTTGAGGAGAAACAAAGCAATGAGTAGTTCTCGTAGAAAAGAGTCTGTTAGAGTAAACTCCATTAGAAGCCTTTTTGCTCTACACCAGGAGGAGACATGGTCATTCAAGAACATAGATTTGTTACATTTTCATGTCTATCTCTTGTATGGTATCTAAATATCTTAATACAATATGCATGAAAGTCGATTTTCGTATAAACATTTGATTTTGAATACTGGCATTACAAATTTTAAATCATCAATATTAGAATCAATCAATGTCGACCCAAATGTTTTAAAAAGCGTGGTGAGTATCATAACAATACAACTTCGAAAGATTATATATACCGATAGTTTTTCGTTGTCAAAACAGATATTTATAAAAAAAATAGAAATATCGATTTTGTAATCCCTCACCAGGAGAATACATTAGCCGCGAAACAATATGATGAAATCCTTATTTTAAAATGTATTGTCTAGTCCAGTGGTTCTCATGTGCGGCCACCAAGACCTTCATAGTAAATTTTGATATTACAAAAAAATGTGGTTTTACAAGTAAATTTGATAACATAGACTGAAATATTTCGTATGTAATTAACACCAATAATAAGTTATCAAACATGTTCTGGTTCATTTGACAAAACTCAAGGACAATAGACTCAAAACAAACATTTTGTGCGGCTCCCAGACATTTCTGTAGGCCTGCTTATGTTGCCGATGGGGAGTCTGACTATTTAAAAATCGAGCCATTGAGATATTAAAATATGTTTGTCGACCTTTCTGAAGATTTTTAAATGTGTAAAATATGTTTGGTACGGTACAGTTGAATACCACTTACATGAGAATGTCAAGTAAACTGGAATCGCTGTAGAAAAATGTTATTCTTAAGTAAAACGCATCCGATGCACTTTAAGGTAATCGAATTTATCTTTTTTAGCTCGTGAAAATAAATTCACCTGATTTAATTCCAATCTTTAAAGATACAATAAATAATAAGCCCCTGTATATACAGAATCTCATTATCTTTTGAGCTTTTAAATCTCTGTTTATATGTAAATATTAATAGTGCATAAGCTTTTAATATTCCGTCTTATAACGTTTTAACTCTCAGAGAATGTGATTAAATTAAATAAAAATCGAGCAAAACATTACAAATACTCGTCTGTATATTCAAAGTAGATTAAAAAAAATGATTGTTAACCCTAGTTAATAAATACGCCGTCACCGCTATGATTGCACATGGCTAAGGATTAAAAAACGTATAAATAAGCAAAGAATGTTATTCCATGACAGCCATATATTATATTTGATGGCTATTTCGGCACGATTTCATCTACAAAATCTACAAAAAAATGCAGTAAATATTATGATATTTTTGTATATATTATTAGCATTCAGTTCTTCGTTGAACTCTGTCCAAGTTTATGCGTGCGCTTGAAAAACCTGAATTTGCCGATATGTGAAACTCAGTTCGTTAGAGACAAGATTCAAATTCCATCATGCACCTTTGATCAAAATCCTCAATCAAACATTTTTATGAGTGACGAAACTCATTTTATTTGTTGACGTTTTATTATTTCAACAATGAATGAAAGAATTACGTTGTATGAGTAAAATAATATTACAATTTCAACAATGTTAGTATTTTGTAAAATTAGTAAAACTCAATTAGTAATTGGCAAGCATTTCATTTTAACGATGGTTATTTATTCAAAGCTGATATATCATGTTATATACTGGATTCATTGAAATGATTTCACTTAAAAATTTTATGATTAAGCAGTACCTACCTGCCTGGAGTGGCCAATAATTGAATCTTTTGGTGGCCAACAATTGAAGAAAGTGGCCCATAATTGTAGCTTTTTACCATTTTTTTAAATAATTTTTTTAAGAATAAAATTTTTATTTTTTTAGATGTTAAAAAATGGATTATTATAAACAAATCAACAATCTAGCACACAGTATTTTTTTATTTTGCGTTTTCTATGATACGTGACCATAAAAATTACTAAAGTTGAAAAAATCCCTAAGTGGCCGACAATTGTAGGTTTTACCCTACAATGTACAATAAGTATTAAAAGCTGACATAGTCACACCAAATATTTTTAAACGTATATGATAATTCCACGTAACATACTTCATGCAAGTTATTCAAAATTATCCTTAAAAACATATATTTTTCGGACCCGCTATCTTTCTGTTTGTTGGCACACCCGTCAAACGTAACTATTAATCTTTGAACATAACAATTCATACCAAAGTATTTTCATACAAAATAAACATTAATTTTCTTCACTAAATCGTTGGTAATTTTGCGGTGTGAACTATATTTAAGGCATTAAGTTTTCAGATCATTAGCGCACCGGATAACATCATTAGAGCTTATACGGAAATGTGCGTCACGTAGATTTTCTTCTTTTAAATGAAAAACCAATTAATCAACATACCGACTGATATAGTAACTTACTTAGTGGGAAAAACATTACGGGCTTTATGATCTGTCACGTACTCCTTAATCTTTGCATACAGAAATGACATATTACCATCAAAGAAATGTTTAAAAAGTTGAATGAAAGAATTCTAATAAAATTCAGAAGATGTTCAAGGGTGTGACATGTGCTTACAAATGCAAAACATGCAGCTTAACTTAATTGGTGGCTTACTACATAGTAATTGGAAACATTCTTTTTTTAATTGGAATCATGCTTTTTAGTTACCAACTTTGGTTTAGAAAATTTGACAAAATCTGTCTTGAAAATCGATAACTCTGCAAAGTAGAACTTTGACACAGCGATTAAATCTTTCACCCGATCTGTAAAATAAAGTAAAACATGATTTCATTGCAAGATTATATAGATTTATACACCGCAGGAGAATAAATTCGATAACAACACAACTTCTTTTGCGCCTATTAAAAGTTATTTAATTGTTTACAATATGTAGGCCAGCCGTTTGCCGTGCGGCCAGTGGCGTTAGAATCGGTCACAATGCTCATGGACTTAATTCCAAGTTTGGACAAATTCGTAAGTTTATTTTTCGGTCGATTTATGCAGTTGAATTCTAAGACTTGGATGGTTGTGACGTCTTTAGCTACCACCCATTCATCCAATCCTGAAAAACTATCCGTCAATTTGCTTTCGTTTATCCTTGTCCTTTTA
Organism: Himalopsyche kuldschensis; assembly: GCA_028554975.1. NCBI lineage: Eukaryota > Metazoa > Arthropoda > Insecta > Trichoptera > Rhyacophilidae > Himalopsyche > Himalopsyche kuldschensis. The sequence goes on along the minus strand of JAHFWI010000010.1, from coordinate 16,262,517 downwards.
TAAAAAATTGATGTTGAGCAACTGAGTATCGAGCAGTACTAGTAGAAAAATATCTCTTGAGATAAGTTCTATATCCTTCAAATTGAAAATGGACATAAAATACACAGAAATAACACGGATAGAAAAATATCGTCCATTGTAATATTTTTTGGATTTCTTTCACCGTAAAAATGAAATAAAATACCAATAGTACTTACCTTGACTGATTTATTATAAAAAAAAATGGTTGTCTGTAAAGTCGGTTTACGGACGATAGTTTAACGTGACAACGTCATAAGAAAACATTGATGAAATGATTGCACACTTTTATGAATAAAATGGAATCATTTTTATTGAATTATCATTATTTTGTTTGGATACGAAGAAGGAGTGAAATGAAATCTACAATTTTTTATTGATATATTTTATTCGCACTCATTAATTCAATGATGAATTACCTTTATTGCCGCAATTGTTGTTGTAATATAAACAATGAAAACCACATTAACATTTCACTTCACTTTATAAACAGATCACGTGTAGGTACTGTAGGTGTATAAGTTGTGTGCTGCCGCTGTCTCTTTTCTACTCAGACGCATCGACCAATCGAGTGGAAGAGAGATAGATGCGGCACAATCCGAGTGGTAGGCCGATCGTGCCTCTCTATCGCTTATCCGCGCTCTCGTTCGCACGCTTGCCTTCGGCGTAACGCGACAAACGAGACAATGAGTCATGTTTTTTCGTGCGTGCAGCGGACTTTCATCGATTTATAAGACGTTTTCACGTCAAAATATAATATAATATTCATACTTGCCGATAAATACAATAGTTTCAAATCGGATTCACATGTGTTTAGCTGGAAATGTTTCGCACCATTTGTTTCATTGAAATATGGCATTAAATCGTTCTTCAAACATCTTTGGAATTTGCATATTCATGTGAAACCGCATTAATGTCTAGAGTCTGTCATTAAAGTCGCGTTACAAAGTGAACGACCCTCCCTCCGCAGTTCTGCCCGAAGCCCCTTCTCATTGTGGCGTCACTGTGCTCTTTTTAAGGAGAATTACATTTCCTAACCAGTGGTGTACCACTTACAGTTTATATGCAGTTTTTTTTCCAATACCGTGTTCACTCAAAATCTGTATGTAGACACAAAGGTCAAATGAAATCATAATGTAAAAATATCTTGATGAAGTTGTGTATTCGATAATTTGAACCCTTGATCGCAAAAACAAAAAGGACGAAAGCTCAATACGTGATAACAAAAATCATCGCTGTGTTTAACCAGCTATGGATGGATAGAAGCATTTCTAAAGGCATACTTCTTTACGTAAAATTTTTAAATATCAACGTTATACATTGAAACTTTGACATGCCTAGTTTCTATACAACGGAAGGTATTTTGTTGTTTAGTAACATGTATTATACAGGGTGACAATGTGACGCCTTACAAAAGTCATGTTTTTTTTCTACATTTCCTATTTCTGTGTATTAAATTAAATATCAACCAACTTATCCAGTCAGTAGCCAAATTTTAAGCTCAAAATTTTCAAAACTTTACATTCTATATGCACAAATAAGAAGTTGAAACTTTTCAACAAAAAAAATCAGGATTCCAACTCCGGCCAAAATCCGCGACTCTCCTGCTACGACACCGACTCCACAGCCCTGGTATTAAAGCTCGAATGCTAAAAACACATCTTGTAAATAACTTTTGCATATGCTTAAATTGTCAATATATATTGTCAATTATTAGACTGTTGTTGAATATATACTCTCATTAAAGATAAAGTTTGCTTATCGCTACCACTGTGCCTCATTTCTTTCGACCTGATTGCTTGGAAGAAATTCAGACATTTGTGTTTGCGTAAGAGCTCTGTAAATTGATCAAAACCTAAATTTATAAGACGCAAGCATTTGACTTTGTTTCAAATTTCCTGTCATTTATAAACACATTTTTTGAAAAAAATAATAATCATTATAAGAGAAACAATATTTTTATTCCCAAACAACTTTTTAAATAAAAATAGTAAAACATTTTTAGTACTTTTTCCACATAAAATTTATTGGATTAGGACCGTTTTCGCTCATGGCGAGCATTCTCAACTAATTTTATCTCTTTAAATGCTCGTTCGGTAAAAATACTCTAGTGTGGACAATATATTTTATAATTTTAAAAACAAACTAAAGGCCTCTAAGACCCTAGTCAGGACGATGTCTCAAACCTTATGCTCCACCCACCTTTCTCCTACAGAAATTTCTTCAACCATGGAGGCAAGCGTGGAAGAAGCCAGCAGCCCTGCCAGCTTCCAAACTAACGCCCTAAGAGATACATCTTAAGCTACGAGCCAGTCTCGTCGATTCAGTTACAGTTAGGGACTGGGCATGTCTATTATAACAACGAGTAAACTCCTCAAGTTTACGTAAACATTACGATCAATTCCTGGTAAGAATTGAACCTTTTTGATGATTCCAAGACAATCATTCTCGTAAGGGGTTTTTCTTACGTGTTTTGCCCACACAAAGCCCTCAGCTGACAGAATATTTTAGAAAGTCAATACTTAGCTAGCTTACATGCGGGAAAGGGAAACAAAGACTTAGTCTGTATCCACCCTAGCAATAAAAATAGCCAGGAAACTAGGAGCCTGCCTAGCGGACTCCACATATAGTTTTAGCAGGAAAGTAAAGGTAGGGGAAAAAAAATAATTATATCGTAATATTTTAAGATAAAATAAAGACCTTTTTTTAAATTATATGAGACTCCACTGTTTCTCAACATCCTCCACTTCTCTGCATGTCCTTTATTTAATGCAGCGTGAAAATGTTTAAAGTTTTTTCTTTTTTCTGTATCTACATTTGTATTTCCTTTCCGTTTGAGGCTCGATGTGAATACAAAATTTCGAAATAATACCAGAATTGTTTCAAACATCGAATGTTATGGAAACATTGTTTGTTATCTGTTTGATAAACAAAATATTTGCTACTTTCTTTTGTTATATGTATAACGCGGATTTTTTTGTTTGAATTATTCAAACAACATCATATCCCTGAGTAGAACAAGGAATATAAAAATCGCAAAAAAATATTTATATTCTAGAATGGTAGCATTTACATTTATTTAATAAAACATATGTTAAACGCAAAACTATTTTTTATATTTTTTAGCCTTTTTAGTGTTTAATGAAAAGGGTATTCTATTGATAATGTGTTTTTAAGAATTTTGACTAAAGGTGCTAAATGGTATTTCAATATCAAATTCGAATCGTTTGAATTTCGTACTTTTCAATGAGTTTTTTCGCTAACGACCCGGTTTCATCTTTCGGCAACTTCAGACATTTCAAAGTGGACGGATGTACTTGAACTGACAGGTTCTTTGCGTGCACTTCAAATCTAAGATGCTGAAAGGCAAATCTTGGGTCGTTAGCGACAAAAATCATGCAACAGTATATGTTTCAAGCGATTCAAATTTGAGAATAATTTTGATTTTGAAAAATATAATTTCAGTTACTGATATTTTTGCAGTTAAATTGTACTGTAATTAGTCGTACTGTTAATCATGTCTCTCATTCATTCTTTAATTATAACCTATTAAACTAAGCCAGCAATACTAACAAAGATTAGTAGTTTGTTATCAGTACTATCTCAAAATAGTAAATTAATAATGTAAAAAACTTTAAAATTTTATTAATCTTTAAATATTTTGGCTTCTTTAGTGTGTAATTAACATTGTTTTTATGGCAATGTGGATTTAAGCGCTATAAAATGAAATATTCAGACGCAGTAAATTCACTTTCGTAAAAAGCCTATCGTCAAATCGCATGCAGATTTTAAACGTTAGCTACAAAGACAGACAAATCCTTCAAACGAAAAACGGATTACTAAAACGTTTCAAACACTTTAATATCCATTTCGGTTACGCCAGTTCTTCTCAATTGTAACGCTTAGAAATGTTGTGAAATATAAATTGCAAAATTCATAATGCTAATAATAATTCACTAAGAGCTTATACACTCATAAACTTAATTGAACTAAACATCATAACACTAGAATGGATAACTAATTTTGTGATTTTTTATTTTATAAATCTTTTAGAGTAATAGTTTGCGTTTCTCTTTATTATAATAAGCTATACAAAGCTTATGTCAACTACTTTAACAAGATTTATTATCGTGCTTAATTTAACATGAATTATATTATCAAACGTACCTATTACTTTTTGTTTTCAATATTTATTTGTTTTTAAACGTGTGCATTGTTGTCAAATTCATTTTTTCCGAAGAGTTCATATTATAATGCCCATCAGTTGTAAAGTGCGCCTTTAGTGTATGTTAATGATGGATGGATAAATATTAAATTTATAAACTTGTAGAATCTTGAAATAAATAATCAGTATATTAAAAAATCAACGTTAAGAAATTTTTATAATGAGCTTCAAGCCCTAGATTGCAAAACAGCATCGTTCTGGAAAACATTATGTGCATCACATTGTCACAATAAAAAAAAATGGTATCTTTCTTGGTGTCGATTTGTAGACGTAAGTTTTATGCGCTTATGAAATTGATAGGAAACCAGAACGCTTTGGTCTTAATTACATAACAACTGAACCAAAAGAATGCATTCACGAGAGACATGTATAAATTTTACATCCGCAACTAGAAAATACAAATAATAAATGGTTTTAAAATTGAATATTCTTTTAATACTTATAATATAATCTTAATTGAAGAATAATTTATATTTCACTCGATTTGCTACTCTTCATAACGAGTAGAATAACAATGTTTTGATTTGATTATATTGATAGCTTTCTGCTTGTAAAAGAATCTCTGATTCATATTTTTGTACTTGTGGAATGCTTTGATGCTAGAATTTCAAAAACGAGTGAATGAAAAATTATTAACACACTATTGATTGAATCGACATTTACTCGGTAGAGCTCCATTTTAAGACGGTGGAAAAAAAATCCTTGCGTCGACTCTTTATCGTTTCAGTATTTTTTGAATATGTACAGTACAAGTATGTTTTATTTTCATCATAACCACCAGTCGTTATCAAATGCGGCCACCAACAGTTTCATGATAAATATTGGTATAAAAGTCTTCTTAAAGGTGAATTTCTCAAACAAAGACTCAAATTAAATATTTCGTATGCATTGCACTGTACATCAATAAGTATTACTTAGCAAAACTGATATTTAATGCATGGAAGATGTGGATTTAACAGTGAGAAAAGATTAAATGCCACACAACAGACTCAAAACAAGACATTTCCGTATGGTCCCGATGTTTATAATGCGGCTACAGTACAGTTTTATGTGAGAGCCACTGGTATAGACTGTGATTTCAGCTCTGTTGAAAATGCTCGTGATAAGCGTAACCGGTTCTGATCCAAATAAATTTATTGTGGAAAAAGTACAAAAAATGTTTCATTATTTTTTAATACATATGTGTAATATTATGCCAACTATTGACAGTGAACACCTTAAAAGTGAAAATTATTTTTTTTCCGGTCCGTGGTGCAGTGGCTAACATCGTTAGCTACCGTTCTGAACCACCCGGATTCGATTCCCGGTACGAACAGATTTTTTCAGTCAATAAATCGATTCTGCTCAGAGGCAATGGGTGTTTGTGTTGTTAAAAATCCCTTCCCATCTTTACGATCCGAAAGCGCGACGCATAGGGACAGCGATTAGCTAACCACTAGTGACTAGTCCATTCTCTCCATTCCTACTCTCTTCGAAAAAGAGAGGGACAGCAACTGAGTAACAAGCAGTACCTCGTAGAAAAACATATTTTGAGATTAAACGTGAAGAGTACATATGCTTCGAGTTGGGAGCGGACATGGTTAAAAAAAATACAGTAAACATCACAATCCTAAAGATTTACTGACTACCTAGTAGTTCATATAAAAATTCAGGCTTTCTTTGAATATATGGTCACTTACATGGTACTCGTATCATCTACAAACTGGTCGCAAAGCTGTGCCGAAATGGCGCCACTTACAAGCGGCTTTTAGAGGAAACTATATCAGTTATGCCTTTACTTTGAAATGCTTACCAAGCGTTTCACCGGCATACTAAATTAAACATTTTAAGCTCGTTCGGGAAAAGTGCTGAGAGGGCACTCGCATCGCCAGTTGCCCTCTACTGGCCTGTTGCAATTAGCTTCACAGACTCGCTAATGCATGCTCCCATTCAGGAGTAAACAACAATTATTTTTACACCAGTGGAATTTTTCGAGCTCTTTTTTGACGTGAAGATGATCGGACATCTTCTGGAGGAAATTGCAAAATATGCAGCCTTCATAAACTGCCCAAATCCTTCGGTACATCTTGAAGAAATGATTTTTTTTTTTTGGGAATTTTAATATCCTTTCTAAATGTATGTAGATTGTTAACAATAAATTAAAAGTAAAAACAAAATATTTGGAATATTGACGTCATGACAAATGAATATTCACAACGTGCATCTAAACAAAAAAACACGGGGCCTGTAAGGACGAGCGTGAACATATGGTCACATAGCTTTTCTACAAGAAATCATTGTGGGATTTTTTTTTAATTATTTTTCCTATACGTATACGACTACATGTTGATAAAATTTAGTTTAAAATTCTTTTTTTTATCAAAAAAAAATTCTCGCCTCTGGAGGGTTAATTGGCCTGAAATAGAGCTACATGGGCGTTGATATTTTAACCATTCAAATTTGAATCGTTTGATTTTTTTACTCTTTCATGAATTGTGTCGCTAACGACTCGGGAATCGTCTTTCGACATCTTCAGGCTTTAATGTTGAACTTTTATAATTACGATGTTCGAAACAAAAGAAATATTTTCCTGTTTCGTCACAATTAAGGCTTCCAATCCCGGGCCAAAATTTAGGATTGCAATAAGCCGAACCCGGGATCCCGGGACTGGTCTCGGGATTTAGTGTATTTTTTAATGGTCTAAATTTTCTTATTTATTAAATATAAGCCATGTTAATGTACCATTAAAAAAAGTTAGGAATAATTGATGTCACTATCTTTTTATAATTATTATATTTCGGTTGTTTATAGATTACTGAAAAGCAAAAACATTCGATTGAAATATAATGTACGAGAGTATCGGTCTCGTTCGAGTGCGATCTGATAACTAATTGAAATAAAAAATATGTCTGGTTATCACATCATGTGTAAAGCTATTCTCATTTTATTTGCGTCAAATTATAAATATATTGAAACGGCTTGGAGACGAGTCTAGATTTAAAATAAAGATATTGAATAAGCTTCCTATTTTAAGCACAAAAAATGCGTGCATACGCGGGAAATATGTTTTTACAGAGAACCTAACGGATTTTAAAAGGAAACGTAGGAAAAACATGTATGCGGGATGTGAAAACATGATTTTCCGCTTAAGCTGCCAACTCTTTTTTTCTGAAAGATATGCTATAGTATGGTAAGAAAAATAACAATGTATATTAATTCTACAGAAATTATTTTATATATATTTGTTGATAGCTATTTCGGCTTACGCCCTCGTCAGAACTATGTTTTAAGCGTGCATTAGAACAAGCTTATATACCTCGCCTAGACAGGGTACACAATACATCTTCTTCTCCGCTCCACCGTCTTAATTTTATATAGAAATAATAAGTTATTGAATGTGACAAATTGATTTGGTGTATTCATGAAGTGAGGATAGTGGGAATAAACGTGAAATTAGTAATGTCGTGGAACAGTAGTAAAGATGGTGGAACAGAGAAGAAGATGTATTGTGTACCCTGTCTAGGCGAGGTATATCTATAAGCTTGTTCTAATGCACGTTTAAAACATATTTCTGACGAGGCGTATGCCGAAATAGCTATCAACAAATATATTAAATAATTTCTGTAGAATTAAAATACAGTGTTATTTTTCTTACCGTATTATAATGGAGTTCTACCAAGTAAATGCCTACTCAATCAATATGCTATAGTCTCTGAAAAAGAGAAATTGTCACTAGAATGATAAATCTCTTTACATAAAACGTTTCTTACATTATTAATATTCAATATATTATATTATATTTATGACTAAAATATGATTTTTTCTATTCTTTTTTAATTCATATTAATCTTTCAAATATAAAAAAACCATTTGTTTATTCATGAGAAACAGTTATTTGATGCAAAAAAAATTTCAACACTTGCTTTTTTAAGTGATACTTAAACATTCAATCAATTTTAATATATATATCACTGAATATAAAACAAAAATAAATTAGATTATTCCACGTATGACACAACTATTCGTGACACCTCGCCTCTTTCAGGGTCGTCTTCAGACTATCTGACTGAAAAAGGCGAAACACGTGTCACAAATAGCAGCCCAATATGTGAAATAATCTAAGTTTTTTATACTACAATTAACTTCCACAATGCTACCGCCAAATCCATCGAAAGTATAACATATCACTTCTTCGTGGAAAGACGTTATTTTTAGTAAAAAACACATTTTTTGTACTTCTCTACGATAAGCGAAATTTGTTCTTATCTTTATAACATTATGTGTATACATTGAGACGACCTTTATTCCGGCTCCCTCGTAAATCGAGAAGGAGCCTCCTATCCGACACTCTTGGATTTGGGGACGGAGTAGGAGAAACATGGTACTCTTTAAAACAAAACACGATCTCAAAGCGTTATGTGGGTGCGCTCATTCGCACCCATTATTTAATCGTCAAGGATTTACACAGACGTTATACAACACACAATACGATAGCGAAGAAGATATCAGGAATTTGACTCGAATTTAATTCTTAGGGAGAGGATTAGGCGCGTGCATTCTCACTGCCGTCCAATCTCTCACTGCTGTATGAAAACAAACGGTTACTTTAGAAAGAAAAAACAATGGCTGTTTCAAAAATCGTTAACACATGCGCCCGCTGATAAGGGATGATTTATCGCCTTATGAACTTTTTATAAAGCACATGCATTGTCAGGCGTCAAGAGATAAGAGAAATTGAAATAACTCTACATTGCACCGCTATAGATTGCAATATAGATTATTATAAGAATGAATTTATTTCCTGATATCGACTGACTCATCGACTGAGGTGAACAATAGATCGTTCGAGAGAGTTCTGATGACCTACCACATAAGGCGGTGTCAAAATATATGTTTTATTTATTTGAAATTTGTATATTTTTTTATAATCCTGATCTTTGGATATTCAATTGATATAACGTATAATTTTAAATACAGATTCAATCATTAAATTTGAATCAGATTAGTTTAATTTGATATTTTTTTTCGTTTCATTTAAAACCCCTGTCATTCATATCCATGCTAATGAGAAAGAATATTGTAAACCTTGAAAGATTGTTATTCTCCTTAGCAAATATAATGTAGACAGAAAATTTCATGTCGGCTTATGGGATTTTTATTTTTCTAATTTGAAAAATACTATTTTCATATGAATTGCTTGGCTATGAAAAAGACAGACGAGCTTTTATTTCGCTAGATTTAAAGCTCAGGGAGACTTAAATAATTAATTACCGACGCTAAGTACTAGTCATGTTGTCATTTTTCAATCAAGATACAATAATTAGTTTCTAAGCCCTGCCAACATCATCCACCGCAGAAAATGGAACGTTAATTAAGCAGTTATCTTACAATTTGTTCTCTGTCTGGGGGCGATAAATGATCGACATTTTTTACCACAATGAAGTTGGCTAGAATATCAAAAAGTTTTGAAAAGGCAACAGTTCACATAAAATTTAAAATTAATTCAACGTAACGCGTTCTATCTTTTGTGAATCAAAGAGCTCGAAATAATTACCAATGTCACAGATTAAATTGCGCCACCAGGTGACGCGAATTATTTCTTGTCAATAAAATAGACAGTTACATATTCAATATAAATCACTTTAAGGTGTTCACTGTCAATACTTGGTGGAAAGGCGTTATAATAAAAATAATAATATATTTTTAGTACTTTTTCCACATAAAATTTTATAGATCAGGACCGGTATCGCTCATGCCGAGCATTGTCAACTGATATTTATACAAAAGTTAAGTAAGAAATACAAGGTATGACAAACAATTGGTATTACAACTGAGCAAATAAATTGAAGCAAATTACAAAAAAAAATAGACAAAATATAAAATACGGAAAGAAAAATAACAATGTATTTTAATTCTACATAAATTATTTTTAAATATTTGTTGATAGCTATTTCGGCTTACGCCTTCGTAGTTTAGTTCTGACGAAGGCGTAAGCCGAAATAGCTTTTAAAAATAATTTATGTAAATTAAAATTTTCTTTCCGTATTATAATGGAGTTCTACCAAGTAAATGCCTACTCAATCAATAAAAAATAAAATGTTGAAGACCTCTTAGCAATGCAAACTAATACATCAAAAATCAATTAAGTATGAATTATCATTATCAAAGTAAAAGCCCAAAAATGAGTGCATTTAATAAAATAAACAAAGCTGCATGTCTGTCAACCATAATTAGATGTGGAACTTACAAGTTGTATTTCAATTACAAATGTATTCGTGAATACGACTATATAATAAACTCTTGCAACGACCAACGCGTGACTAAAAGTATGGCAAACAGAAAACTCAGCACCGTTTTGAAAATAATGGTATTTTTTTCCTTATGGTATCAGTAGATCAAAAGCTATTTAAACTAAAATTTCATTAAGTTGATACTATGTTTTAAGACACTTTTAAAATACGTTTATAAGCGGTTCATTCTTCAATATTGTTAATGCCTTAAGCTGTTTACGCAAATAAATTATAGCTGCATTCGATCATCCGTATAGTAATATTATATTTGAAAGAAAAATGACTTGGTAATTTACTGGCAGTACCTAATAATTTTTCAAATAATAATTACAAGGCGTGGTTTAACCCCCTACTTTAAAGTGAGTAATATAGAACGTTGTTATTTTAATCCTCGTTCATAAATATCAAATCATAAACAATTTACGAGAAAGCAATATCGTGCAATATCCATCACGGGGTAATAAGTTCGCGTCATAGAAATTCCCCATAAACTCATTTGCAGAGCTTTAGTGTTGCAGTTGCAGAACCATTAATCAAGCCAGTCTTCGTAAAAGCTCACAATTTGTATTCTTGGAGATAATAACACTCATATATCCACATCAGACTACAAAAATAACGGTCTCAGATGATTATTCCGTGAGTTCATCTTCATATCACTTTTGTAGGATTAGTTCCTCGAATGTCTGGTTCAACAAGATTTATATTTTGATTCGATTATTTTGTTTTTCTTACTACGTATACTTTTACCATATGTACATTAAGCATTCAACATATTAATTTAATCAAGTAAAACGAATCAGCTGATAAAACAAACCACTGACGACAACTCATACTTTTGCAATAAGTCAATAATGATTAAAATACTACAATTTAATGATATTTTTGAGTAATCTTATTACTGGATTGTATTCAACTGCATATTTAACTCCTATTTGATTTCTTTGGAGTTGACCTATGAATTTATGGATCGATATATACATACTTTAAGATCAGAACATGGTGAAATGGCAATGATGGCTATCAATAGATATCAACGAATAATATTTAGAAACACAAGCGATAGAAAAAAAAGTGTTAGTGTTTTAACTCTATTTATTGAAGTGCTTTTGAATACATAATGTTTTTATTTTTCTGTCTGGTGCGTATATGAATTCGAATGGCATATCTGTCGGAATCATTGGGATGCGTGGCAACAGGACCATATTCTCCTTTAAATTTTCTATTTAAAGTTGTAGTGGCGATGATATTGTTTATTATCTTGATCGCTGAAAGCCTGGTACCATTAATCAAATCGTAGTGGATTTACATTTCGGAAAAGAATGATAGGTACTCCAATTTTCAATGTCGAATGAATTGAATTTAAGATTTTTTAAATTTTGTTAGTGATGAAGAAGAAACCTTTACAACAACTCACTAAATTTTTTTCTTAATCATATAAACGGTATAGATACGCATACGGGACAAACAAACAAACATTTTTTTAATATTTATATGAGAAAATCTTTGTATGTATCTCATCAAATTCAAGTAAAGTTAATTGCATCGTTTCCTTTCTCAAAAATTTTGAAGAAGACACATATATTTGACTATCGAAGTTCAACCGATGAAATGTACATCCATATTTTTAAGACAAACTTTAGATGTATTAATCAAACCATAGAAGCACTATCACGTTTCATAAATCCGATGCATCGCGTAACTTCATATCTCCGTCCTAATCCTAATGCACATGTGTCCTGTCCAATACAAAGGTGATTCACCTAGTCTCGATAAATTAAATACGACGCATTTGCAATCCCTTCACGCTACACATACTAATTATGTATCGGTTAGGCAGGGCGCTAGACAAAATAATTTGAATTTTTCTGTCATACGAATATTATTTTATATTTCAAACAATCAGTTCAATAGCATGCTCAAATAAAGAAAGGTAAAATATGTCACATTTAAAACAAGGATTTTATTTCAGTTAGAATTTAGTAAACTAATATGCTAGATTTCCAGTTTCGCTCCTTATATGAACGGATACGACGTGAAATGAGATACACTCTGGTAACAAACAAGTAAATTAGCTTTATTGTTAATTTGTCATGCATCTGTTAATCTCACATGGGCTTTTAGTTCAGAGTATCGATCGAGTAGAACATATTTGAATCACTTATTGATGATCGCGTTTTTATTTTTTTTCTTTTTTATCAGGGCTGTGGAGTCGGTAAAAAAAAGTCTGACTCTAACTCCAGCATTTACCAAAACCACGACTCCGACATTGACCAAAAACACGACTCCGACTAAAAAAAGGTTAATATTGTCACTTTTTTCCCCTAATTTTCCTATTTATGTGTATTCAATTAAATATCAACCCTATCAATGCGGCCAAAAGCCAAATATGACATATTAAATGCAAAAATAAAAAGTTCAAACTTTTCAAAATTTCCGACTCCGAGTACGACTCCGGCTAAAACGCCGCGACGACTCCGACTCCGGCCAAAAAGCCCCGACTCCACGACTCCGACTCCGACTCCACAGCCTTGTTTTTTATACACAAATGTTATTCTTTTTATTATGCTACGTGGCAGAAAAAAATGGCAACGATTGTTTTCGTTGATTTGAATTTTCTGCATAGATACATACTCAATATCTTTTTGAAAAGGCGCTAAATATACCTCCAATATAACGTGAATTACTAGTCTAGTTTTTGATTAAAATATCATAAAGGTGAATACAGTAGTGAGATTTTTTTTAATAACTCTATTACCTACTGTCATTCTGTTCCATCAATATTGGTCTAGTGAGTGTATAACTATTAAATAAATAATAACTACATTCGTTGTACTATTGGGCTAAATTGACATCTTAAATTATACAATAAATTCAGAGCGTTTGAAGCGTCAATAACTCATCAAAATTAAATTTATGATATTTTAACGCAATGCATTTTTTATCTTCCCTAAATTAAAAACTTAAGGCAAGCGGTTTCTTTCCCAGCACTTAAATGTCTTACATTTTTTTCGTTATAAATAAGCAGAGTTTAAAACAAAATTTATCAATCGCTCAACTCTTCGCTCCACGCAAACAAATTACGAGATTACATCCAGCGCATCGTTTTTAAATGGCATATAAAATTCACAGAAACATTTCACAAGGTTCAATCCGCGAAAAAAGACGGATAAATCGTTCAAAAATTGAGTTTTGTCGTTATATCTGTCATTCGTCTTAATATATCAGTTGTAACATTCAATGTAACCTACTCATTGATCCGAAACGTGAATCTATATTATATATTTGACCAACAGTTACACTGATGTAGTTTAATACCAATAACGTCACTAGAGTATCATCAATAAGCTTGTCTAGATTGATTTTATGAACTGGATTAATCTCACTGATAACCGTATCACAACCCTCACTATCCGCTTTCTAAAGCTTAACTCAAAATAAATTAATATTTAATATGCTTAAAATAAAGCGGTCAAAAGCCAAATTTTACATATTAAATGCAAAAATAAAAAGTTCAAACTTTTCAAAATTTCAGACTCCTAGTACGACTCCACAGCCCTGGTTATAATTATGGGGATTTTTGAAGATACTAATGACGAGATATAATAGGAATATCTAAAATAAATCTAGTGTTTTATCCGACCTATTATTAATGAGTTGATTGATTTCAAGTATTTAAAAGGGTACAACAATGTTGCATTAGGAAGCTGAAGTTGCATATTCAAAATTGGCAAAACTGTTAAGCCGAGCTCGATTAATTTCCAAGATTTCTTGGAAAAATAATTTAAATTTGCCCCTGTTAGTATGTAACAAATCAATGCCAAAATTAAACGTGTGGTTTTCAAGAATTAAATGATTGGCGAATGTGGAGGGTATCTTTTTTTAAGCAAAAAGCGGCTAAATGCTCGGCCACTCTAATATTTAAAGTTCTCGCAGTTTTACCAATATAAAATCTGGGGCAGTCACTACACTGCAATCTATAAATGCCAGATTTTTTTTAATAATTTAAAATTATTATAATAAAAAAATGATGTACGATATACATATATATATATAAAAGAAAAGATTTGTTTTACATGTATTCTATCAGCTGTTGGTTTTCAATCATCTAATTTCTTACAATTCAATTCATAAATATACCCGATGATTGTATTGGTACTCGTCTCGACTTTGGAGTGTAGACTTTACTAGACGCTATCTTATCATAGCTCTCGTAGAAGCAACTTTTTCAAGCTGCCAAATTGTGTCGCCGTTCTGGAAAGGTTTTTTTGCTGCTTTTTTCAAAACATTTCAAGTGGTTATCTTACAGGTGAGGGGGTCAAACCAATGGTTTTACAACTCTCCCATGTAGCCTGTTTAATATTTGAAAATACATTAGATATCAACTGCACAATCTTCATTTAATTCTGCTATTCTTTTGCTAGTCTGAAGTAATAGAAATGCCACCGTAGAACAAAATGTAAAGTATTGATGGTTTTTTTTTGATGAATGACAACTAAAAAAGTGTTTCTAACTGCTTCTTATAAACTGGTTCATAAAGATGAAATATAAATATTGCATGATGTCTTAATCAATAAATGTGTGTCGTACAGAGCAACTTCCTAGTAGCAATTCATAAATCAATAAAAGAATCTATTTATTAAATGTAAATTCGAAGCTTTCAGCATCACTTCTGAAAAATAAACATCAACTTTCGGCTATATACTAGAAACTCTATTTACTCGGCATCTCAACTACTCGAGTATCGAGTATCGATTTTTTCAGATACAAAACTGTTTGAATTCTTTCGCATATATCAATGTTGTAGATAATGATGCTCGCCGTAAGTGAAACCTATCCTAATCTTGATCAGATACATGCGGAAGTAATACTTTACAATGTGTGTTATTTGTTTAAATTAACGCGTGTCCACCAAGTTAACCAAGTCAACAGATAGCACCTTAAAAGACATTAATCTTTGTCTGTCAAATTTTTATATCTACATATGTTACAGTGAAAGTGTATCAAGTAATAGATTTGTATGACAACATGATTTTACTGGTCACGATCATTGAAATTATTGGCCCAAGTCGATGATTTTCCGGCCTAAAATTTTGGTTTGCTTCAATGAAACAAAATCAGCAAGTAGTCTCTTTCATAAAAAGAGAACCAAAGACAAACACAGACAAACATTGGGCTGAAGATAGGGCGGTCAAATTCAATGTCAATGACAGCTTGGAGGAGAATACATTTAAAGTGAGAATACAGTTTCACTGTAACATATACATAAATTGAAAATTCTTCAAAAAAACCAATTTTAACAAAACCTCATTGGTTGGAAAAGATTGCACTCGTAAAACTTGTAGAGGCCCTACGCCGTATCGTCTGCCGGAGAGCAAGACGAGCGTAAGTTTGTAATCCATTATCAGTCACTGTCGCGCTAAGATTAGCGACTCCGCCGACGGGGAGGGCGGGTGAGCTTTTTTAGCGCCTATTTCCGGTCGGGCTTTTAAGGGCTCTTCTTATCCGGGTCAGTGGGATACTTGTGTGCTAAAATAAATCTAGAATTACCAACTCTTGTCAGCGTACACTTGAAGCAAAAAAATATTCTCGTTTTTACTGTGGTGTTTTATTTCAAAAGAAACACCTCATTACAACGTTAATGATACGGTTCAGATGAAAAATGTAGTGTTTAAGAAACTAATGAAGTCGTTAATATGATAAATAATAAATTCTTAATTCTAAAATAGATGTACCAAATGTACTAGAAATCTCTCTTCAAGGGTCAACTGACAAAAAAATACACCAGTATTATAATATCGATAATTGAAGATGTCGACTGTAATTGCTTGATGGATTTTCAATATTAAATTTGAATAGTATGTATTTTATACTTTTCCATGAGCTTTGTCGCGTACGACCCAGGTTTCGCCTTACGGTATCTTCAGGCATTCCCTGTGCTCAAATTGAAGTCTTGTCATGATTTGAAGCTCAAGTACACGAGTACTAATAGTTTAATCGAGCACGATAAATCCCTGAAGATACCGAAAGGCAAAACCCTGCTCGTTAGCGACAAAACTCATGGAAAAGTACAAAAATCAAACTATTCAAATTTGATGTATTGATAAATGTAAATGTATGTTAAAACATAATTCTGACGTAAAACGTAGTAGCTATCAACTACATACTATTGCTGGTTGTTTTGTAGAACTAAAATAGATTGCCAATTTTTTCACCATGATATAATGGAGTTCTACCAAGTAAACGCCAATTCATTCAATGAAAGTCATTATGGATATTTAAATAAATTACACTTAATTACAAAAATAACATCTTAATGATTTTATATGATTATCTGTTCACTGTTGTCATATTTTAACATCGACAGCTTCATATTAATATTATATTATGCAATGTCCTAATCATAACTCGCTTTGGTGTAAGCAGTTACGCTCATAATTAAGTGATAAAGCTAGTGATAAGCGCAATTGTTCTTGATCATTGCAACAATATCCATGTGAAATTGATACAGATTTTTTTAACTAATGGAATAAATTGGAATATAATATCGTGATACGTGTGCAATCACACTTTTATGCTTGACTTTATGCTTGACCCGGAACCTGTCGAGGTTCAGTGACACTCCACCTGGGAATTACCCCGATCGCACGCCTGGGTGGTAATGTACCGCAAAATATCTATACTAATATTATATATTGCATTGCATCGATTATTCCAAGTACCAACGATTTGTCCTAAATGCAAATATTTAATAACCCTCGAAAGACGATCTCTGAAAAATAGCTTGTGATCCAAAGGGGGGGACTAAAAATACCCCAGTGTTATGACTTCATTGGCCGAGATTGCATTAAAAAATGTTATATTATGCTTTAACGTATCTTTATACATCGTTCTAAAAAATATATATATTAAAAATCCATATTTTTCGTATCATTATTCATTATTCATGTCGTGCATATACGGACAAGCAGATCGTATTGATGTTCAAGACAGACTGGTATAGGTAAAACTGTTGGCGTAAGCGCTTTTCTACACCGTTTAATGTAAAAAGATTGAAAATTTTGAAGATTGAACATTTGATTTGAAACGTACGTTGAAAGACGCGCGTTTGAGATAAGATGACGTTATTTTATCACGTATGGGCAGTGAAGTTGGAATCCTGGCAATGGGTAGCGAATAATATAAATGGTTTTCTGTCAATAATAATCCGACTTATTTTCTTTTTATTTAATTGCGACGAAACTAGTCAAAAAATCATTTTACTGCAAAAGGTGTAAAAAACAATGATTTAAGAATACTATAAGTTTACACATTGTATCACTAATATTAAGATAAAATGACAGTGGTGGTAAACAGTCTCGCCCACCGGGACGGAAATGTTACTATGCAATTTGATATTTTTTGGTTTGGCGTGTAACATCATGAGTCCAGGGGTTATTTCGCGGTGTTTGTTATTATTTTACATTTCATTTCACACCCCATGTTTGAGTTTCCCCATTGAGGTCGAGTGGTTTTGCGGTTTTTAAAAATAGCTTATATCGAAAATAGGCAGCGTGTCTATTTTAGCAACAACACACCGTAATTCAGAGCAGTTATCGCTAATCAAAATAACCTTATACCAATTAAAAACATTTTACTATAATTCTAATTTGAATCTTTCGAATTTTACACATTTCCAAGAGTTTTGTCGCTAACGACCCGGGTTTTGCTTTTCGGCATCTTTAGGCATTCCAAATGCACGGATTTACTTGAACTCACGCGTAGTAAACATAAAGTATCGTTTAAACACAAAAAAAGTATATCACTAAGTTAAACTGCTATTAACGTAATCTTTATGAATTGATCATGATTCTGATCTTTACATAATATATGTGGAAGAATAAATAGTTAACATTGTAAACTTCCGTGACGCACTTTTCGGGCTGGAGTCCCAGTAAGAGCAATATTGATTCGCCTCGAAGGCATGAGTGTTTGTGTTGCTTAAAAAATCCCTCCCACACATATCCGATTATTAACCGGGACGTAGCGACAATGATTAGCTAACCACCAGTCCTGTCCTTCTCTAATTTTCTCAATCTCTACTCTCATCAAACTCAAGACAGGTTGTGAGTAAATAAGTAATAAACATTTTTGATATAAAAATACGATGAAATTAATCCATTTGGAAACCATATGCTTCAATAAAAATTGTTTATTTTTTTGTTTTTAAAGGAGGGGGGGTTATAGAATCAAAAAAAAGTATAAGTATATTGTCAATATCAGATAATGGCATAATTAAATTTTATTTCAAATATAAAAAAACATTTCAGCGGATGCCGTATTTAGGATATTCCGTTTCTGCATCGTGTATCGGTATCTACTTTCCCACTGTGCAATATGCAATATGCAAAGCATAACTTACGACGCAAATCATTCCCCAGTGCAACATTCAATTTTCATATGCGCCCAAGTAATCGAGCACAACACAATCGATAAATCCAATTTGCCCCACGGACCAATGAATGAAGATCGGCTGGACTAGACTTAGGCACGCCTAATTCATTCGATACCAGCATTACTGGACGATAGGGTTGACCGATCATTAGTTTACCGGATAAATTAATCTAATATATAAAAATAAATGTTTTTTCGTATTTTATGCGTTGTAATACTGTTCATCCGATTGCGATAAAACTGTGTCAACTTATTGCTTGCACTTGCACAAAAGTTATAGGCATTGCAAAATCAACTTATATAAAATTTCGGTCTTTTATATAAAAATCTGTGTTTTCATATTTTATGCGCTGCCATACCGTTCATTTTTACAACTTACTGTTGCACTTGCGCGACATAGTACAATTAAGTTTCAGTAGGTGGCGCGTGTGTCGTACCATAGACAATCGGCAAAAGACAAACAGCAAAAGTCAAACGGCAAATGTCATCGATACCGATGAATGTTAGTGAAATTAAATCTAAATTATTTATCTAATGTATAATGCATCCGAAAGCACTTCAATAAACATAAACGCTTTCCTTCTTTGAGTGGCATTGCAACGCTTGCTTAGTACCGGTTAGTTAAAAATAAAATTAACATCAATATTTCGATAATACCGTCATGTTTTTTTTTATGTGATGTCCATTGGTTGAAGTCAATATTTATTTCAACATGAAATACTTAAAATGAAATATTCTCTCATAAACTGAACTTAGTTCAAATGCTATTTTTATAGCGTATAAAATATACAAAGGGCATACACAGAAAGTTCAGCTTGAGTTTTAGTCATAATATTGAAAGTGCATATCTGACGATGAACATGTATGCGATTCAAAGCACGTTACCTTCAGTGCCATTCCACACGCGTTCACAAACAGTTCACCACCTGTTTTTTAGAAACTTGTAGAATTTGTTAAAAATCATGCTTAATCCGGGATGATTATATTCATCACTCGAAAAACCACTACATACGTACTGTCAATATCCACATTCTTTTAATTGGTTAATGTAGTTTAAGACCCATCAAGTAATTGATAATTTTTACCTCAATTCGTAGAAAATTCAGGGCCTTTAATTGACAAACTCGCTTGTTCGAATCTAAAAATACTTGTGATGTATTAAATTCACTGGAAGGAAAAACTATTCATACCGTTTATACTCTCATTTACACGCATCAGGTTTTTATGTAAAAGTATTAAGTTCATCTAACTTTTCCCGGAATTCGGTCCCGATTTGTTTACATTCTTGTAATAAAGGCCTTAAGCTAAATGCATTGGAACAGCTAGAAATTAATAGATATAATCAATCCAATGACATTCTTAATGAACAGATTACAATCAAGACATCACCTCTTCTAAAGCCTTTAACAAGCAGTGAACAATAAAACAATTTAAAATGGATTCACTCGAGGCATTGCTGATTTTGCGTTGGTTCACACGAAAAAATAAATAACCCAAAAATACCCAGATTGGGTATTTTTCCCACCCTCCATGTGGGGTTTGGATGGTTGAGCAGAGAGGGGATGTGTGATGGACCTTGTCTAGCCTTGGTATATAAGCTATCTCTAATACACGCTTAAAACATAGTTCTGACGAAGGCGTAAGTCGAAATAGCTATCAACAAATATATAAAATAATTTATGTAGAATTAAAATACATCGTTATTTTTCTTACCGTATTATAATGGAGTTTTACCAAGTAAATGCCTACTCAATCAATATAAGTGAGTAGCTATTTAGAACTTAGTTTTCGATGCACGACTTTAATTCAATGCTTAGATTTATATTTTTCAAATTGTAGAGAAGGTCAAAGATAGAATAGCAAATGATTAGCATAAATAATATGTATGAGTATAGGAGAGAAGATGGATAAGCAAGACAAATTACTCAGTCTAGGCCACCGCAGAATGCGCGCGCACTCTGCTTATTTGTATATTTGGTCAAAAAATTAATGAATCATTTTTCACTTGCCACTTTAAACCTTCACCATTAACTTAGGACTTTATACCTAAAAATTAGTTACACGCTAAGAATATTTAGAAATAAGTTAATATTTGTTATATTTACACTTGCGTACAAAATGCAATATTTATATTCCTCGTTCATGACTTCTTCTAAATAAAAAAGGAACAAAAATCTGTGCATAAAAGTTCTATTGTGAGATGACATGGCTAAAAAATTCTTTATTACAAATGACGAATTGTTAAATCTATTCACACATGACATAAGCGTTGCACTTTGGCGCGCTTTCTCAGCCCTCCTCTGCCTCCCATTTCGATAGGCTTCTACGACCGTAGACTATCGGCTTCTACGATTTATTGTAGCTTCACTATTTTGCAACCAGGTCTACGACGGGCTTCTCAACTTTACGCTAATATTTCACTGTTTAGTATCATTATTTTATTCAACTGAGACACTTTTGTTTTTAAATTTTTAATCGTCAAAATATTTTAAGCAATCAAAATCATATTCACTGGTTAATCTGCAAAAAAATTCATATATATAATTACTTACTTTTTTGTTAAAAAATGCCGGTCATAAAACATTTTTAATTGTATAGATAATTTATTTTTATTTTTATACTTCAAAATGAATAAGCCCGTTCGAGGTTGAAGTAGTGGACATTTATTATTTGAGTTTATAATATAAACTAGTGTTCGAACCCGGCTTCGCTCGGACCAGTTTGGGGTTAAATTCAGCTCGGCGCGTAAATTCAGACGGGCCAAGTTGAAACAACTTTTTTAAAAATTCAAAAGTCTAGGTCAATTAAAATGGAATTAAAATGAAAATTTCAGACTGGCATTGACATTTCACAGCCCCTTTCATATATTGACAGCCCCATTCTCGCCCATTAAAATGTCCAAATTCAAGGAAAAAATCTAATTTGCTGTCAAAGAAATGTCAAATAATACCTTCACGTAAATAAAAACATTATTATATTAATAAAAGCCGGGAAAAGTTCAGTAGAAGACTAATTTATTACATTTTGACTAAATGTCTTCGCCGATAAAAAAATCAAACATATTTTCTTTCATATTCGTTTTTATGGCAACTTAATGACCAACAATGCAAAAGGCAATTATTTTATATATGTACTACTCGATACTCGAGTAATTGGAGTCTCTACACACACATTGATAACCTGAAACAAATTTACCGTCGAAACTTTAGCGAGCGAAATCAATTCGTTTGTTTGAACTTGCAACAACAATGCAAAAGGGAATTACAGACATACAAACCCCGTTTCGGTTTTATATATAAGATTATTAATTTATAAATAATCATTGAATTCATTATTTTGTGCACGTATGTTTAAGTAAAAAAACAACAACCAATCAGATGTGGTGGCTGGTATACACTTACAATGACGTGTTTTTAAATAAAGAAAGAATTTTTTTTAATATAAAATTTAAAAATACTTAAGCATACTTTGCGTTATTAAGATAAGTCTGAAGATGCCCAAAGAGGCGAAACGCGTATCACGAATAGTAGAACAATACGTGGAATCTATTTTAAATTTCATATAAAAATTAATTTCTTAAAAGTAGCCGCCTAAAGTATACATAAAGTATGCGTAAAGTATACATCGAAAGTGATGAAATATTTTTATTTAAATTGATTAATATTTTGAACGTAGAAGTTTCAAAAAATGAAACCTCTTCTACTAACGTCATCAGTTATTTATTTTTCCTCTGTTTATTTCCTTTTCATAACTCGTTTCATAAGAATTTATAAGATTGATATTTTTTCGGTTGGCTCGACGTGACATAAACTCGAATGAACGTTGATGAAACGCTGTACAAAAACACCAGCGCACCGTAGCGGCGTAGCATACAGGATGCGGAAGTAGATAGAGGTGCTACGAAGGCGCTCCCACTATCTGTAAACTGTAGAGAGCTGCAACATTTGCCGGCAAACTGTTCATACAAATCTTACATACGTGAACTTATCGTCAATAACAGTGGATAAATGAAACTTGGCGAGAATTTAAATAAATTTTGATCCATCAACTATTATAAGATATCAAACGATTGTATTATTTTATAATTCAGCTCTTCAAACCAGGGCTGTGGAGTCGGTAAAAAAAAGTTAAATTCGTCACTTTTTTCCCCTAATTTTCCTATTTATGTGTTTTCAATTAAATATCAAAACTATCAATGCGGCCAAAAGCCAAATTTGACATATTAAATGTAAAAACAAAAAGTTCAAACTTTTCAAAATTCCGACTCTGAGTACGACTCGGCCAAAACGCCGCGCCGACTCCGACTCCACAGCTCTGCTTCAAGCTCGATAGCTTCTAAGTGAAATAAGTTAGGTTAGGTTTTTAATTTTCATCTCATTATTTTTTTTCTCTTTTGATATGGATATTTGTTTCCAGGTTGTGTATATCTCTTTTATTTGTCAAGATGATTTCAACCATATCTGCATCGCATTACTATGTGCCGTGGCTTTTAGAAACGACTATAATTCGGCCCCTTGTGACAAAAGAATCGTATCTAGAATTTTTCTGGTCTTGGGTTTTGAATGCCATCTTGATACGTGTCAAAGACACATATCAAGATGTGGATACGACGATATTTCAATGCGTGTTCAAATAACTTTCTTTTTCATACCCTAAAACAACACATAAGTTTAAATGACTATTTTATATTTCACAAATCAATTAGAATTCGAAAGTATTACCTTTGAAATTAATATAAAATATGTCAAATCTATTACTGGTGAAACCTGTTTTTAGGCTCTCCTACAAAGTAGAGAAAAGTGAGTTAGCCGAACTGTTTTTATATAAATCTTTAAACGTCTGACATCAAATATCACATATTTAAAGATATTGAAGTATTTTTATTAACTATGAAAAGACTGTAAGTAACGACTGCTATGTAAACGACATCTTGAATTGTTTAAAAGGCACAAAGCTTTATAAATTCTTAGATAAAACTAACTTTCGTCTTAACTTTTGAAAGAATTAATTTTCTCATCTTCGCTCTTAGAGCATTTGTTTCAATAATCTATATTAATTGTATAATTTTACTTTCGAAAATAATTCTAAATTTCAGTTTTGTTTCTCAAATAAGGATGCGCGAAGAAGTTGATGTTTTTTTGTTTTTAAATATGGACGCATTATATGACTTACAGTCACATTTTTACAATCTGATTATGCTCGTGAGATCATACTTAGCATTGGGTTTGTGAACACACAAGCATATATCCTTTTACGCTGTGGTTACTTTCCACAAAAAAGTCGAGAAAATGAAATCAGCTAAAAAGATATTTAGCTTTTACAATATTGTCAAGGCCGTGAGCACTGTAAATGCACTGTATGCAGTGGTGGATTACCCTATAAGTGCAAGAGGCGCTTGGGGCCTCAAATTATTTTGGACCTGAAAATAACTCATGTGCTTTTGAAAATGGAATAATATTTTTTATACACGTATTTGCGTTAGAATAAATTATGATGTCTCACGGAAAAATTCATCTCCGATTGTAGTTATATCGAATGACCAATGGGTCACGTGAGTTAGACACTCATTCTAAAGTTTCTCTAGTGAACTGCGGGGAATACCGGACAATTCGAAGAAACGATCAAAAATTAAATCAACATTACTAACAAAATGTTTGTGATATGTCTATTCTCGAATATTTTTTTACGTGAGCCTCCAAAATTATATTGCGCCTCGGGCCTCGCAAATACGTAATCTGCCACTGTCTGCATGAGTTTACATGAGCAAAGTTTACCAGTTCAATTATTTAAAAAAGTTTTACAATCCATATTTCTCGAATCCACAAAAAGACGTTATTCTTTATAATTATGCTATTTTAAGAGCTAGCCATTGGTTAAATAAAAACAGCATATACATCGTGGATTTTGTTAGATGAATGTATGTTAATAATGAAAGATTATGTTACGATATTTTGTCTTTGGCAGTAAACATTTTGTGTCTATATAAAAGCACTTTTACAGCAAGTGCATGAACTTTTGAGATAACAAAGCTCCCACGTTTACCTGCCCATTCGGTTGGAATGAGTTATGCCCGAATGGAGACGTCATAATATTACATTTACACAGTGTCGCACAGTAGAATCTAATTTTTAATTGGTTAATACTTTCTCAAAATAAAAAAAAACTATATTTATTAATTGGATAATGTGAACCGTTAATTTCACAGCTGTTTGACGGCCGTAAGCGACGAAGATATTAGCTGTGTTGAAATATGACATATTATTGTATTTAAAGTATTTAAAAATCACAGAAGAAAGCGTTTTTTTAAGTGTATGTCCGCTCTTAATGTGGGGCTATTAGCCTCTTAATGTAGGTATCACTACTAGAAATGCTTGTTACTCAGCCGCTCAACCTTTCTTTAGTTTGGTGAAAATAGTGATATAAAAGATACTGCTATGACAGGACTACGGTGTGGCTAACCATACGCTAAGCCCCACAGGATCGATAAATCGACTCAAAAAAATGCTGTTCGTACTGGGACTCGATCCCGTTAGGTCCGTCACAGAAGCCAACGACAATTACCGCTGCACCATGGGTCAGCAGCTTTGGCAAAAATGGAATATAAAACCAATCTCTTTAATGTGTTAACTGATAATTCTAATCAACAGACACTATTGTTTCCAGTGTAAAAATAAATATTTATTTTCACACTGGAAACAATGTGTTCCTTAAGAGCGTTGTTCTTTGTTTCATTGTTGTCATTGTTATAAAACGACATAAACTACCTAGGAACTTTATTAAATTGTTTAAGAACTACACACAAGCAACTGTTTTCAAAACTGCATCCGATGGAAACAGGTTGTTTTTCTTTATTCAATAATTATCGTTTCTTGTTTTACATCCTGTAAGAAAGATTGGAAGAAGTAGCGGAGGTAGATAATGAGTGAAACATAGCTTTCATTAATGGCTGTTAAAACAGCCCTTTCCAAGCAGCGTTAGAAACATAGACACAGCTTCTAAATATTACTAAGGATTTCGACTGAAGGTGCTTGTCAATGTCAAATTTGAATTGTTTAAATTTTGTACTTTTCCATGAGTTTTGTCGCTAACGATCAGGGTTTTGCCTTTAGTCATCTTCAGGCATTTCAGGATGTACTTGAACTGACGCGCAGTAAACAGTTTGTATCGTTTATATATAAAAATAAAAGTAGATCACTAATTTAAATTACTATTAAGATGTAAATTAGCAAAAATTTTATGTAGCTTCAGTGAATTACGTGGGTTTGTTATAATTATCGGGATTTTTGGATGCAGTATCGCAAATACTAATGACCAGATAATAACACAAGGATATCTAAAATAAATGGAGGGTTTTATCCTCTAAATAATCTTAAATCTTAATCTATTATTACCGAGTTGATTGATTTCAAGTGTTTGAATTAATAATTAAAGATTGTAAGTGATTGAATTGTTAATAAATTATAATTATTTAAAGGGATACACCAATGGCGAAGTTGTTCGTTTAAAATTGGTAAACTATTAAGCTGAGCCCTGTTAATCTCCAATATTTCTTGTTGGAACAATTTATATTCGCCATTGTTAATATGTAATAAATCAATGCCTGAGTATATATTGAATGCGTGATTTTCAAAAATTAAATGCTTGGCGCAGGTTGAAGTATCTGTCGAATGGTCATCTTGTAACGAATCATTCCACGCCAATGTCTCTGCTAGATATTTCTTCATATTTATGTCTCCCATCTTCACGTTACGTGATGTGTTAATAAATGATTCTCGAGAACCTATGCCGTTATTCGTGTGCATCGTATTGTGGGTAAAATGCATCAAAATAGCCAACGACATTCTATGTCCTCTACATATCAATTGACAACTGAACTCATGAAACATTTTAAAAACATACCAATACAATTTTTTTCGCCATATTTAAATACATATTCCACGTTGTCTGCTCCCAATTTAGAGCATGTAGACTCCTTCACATATAGTGATGTAGTCGTTAACTTTTCAGACGGTGTACGTTAATCTAATCATTTTACAATATCATACACCCTATTCTTACTTATCGAATAGTAATTTACTTGGTAGAACTTATTTGATATAATATATTTTTTTTCTTTGCCGTATATTTATACACTATAACAGGGATGGCGAACACATAACACGCGTGCCCGTGGTGGCACGTTTGAGAATTCGGATGGAACACGAATGATTTTCCAACTAAAAAAAAATATTGTTTACTTTGAAAAAATTTAATTTTGATTAAATAATCTGTGAAATATTTTATTTATTTATTACTGTGTTATTAATTTATTCTTTTGTATAAATTTTCAAATTTTTATAATCGTTTATTATTTCACCGTGGCAGCGCTTAAATAATGGTATGGTTTTATTTTTACTGCTTTGACACGCCACACAATCGGGAAATAACATTTGTGAATTTTTGGCACGCAGACACAAAAAGGTTCGCCATATCTGCTCTATAACATATTCTTGCACTCCTTTGGTCGATAAGCTTAAATAGACTCCGCGTCGGCCAAGATATAATTTAATCAACGGAACTTGAACGGTGGCTATTTGCGCCTATCTCCAAAATGAATATCTAAAAGCTTAACAATATTATTAGTTTCCGAAAAATCTGTTTATTAATCGGTGGTTAAGTGCTTAAATCTAACGAACACGGCGTATAACTAGAGAATTCAAATCGAGTATCGAATACTCGTCCATTTTTCAAGTGCTCGATACTTAATAAAAAAAATGATAATATAATGTTTAAGCGTTGCGTTTAACTGAGCCTTACGCGTGGATCTTTGAAATAAATATGAAATAAAATAAGCCTATTTATTTATTTATCATCTGTTTATATAAAGAAATTTGAATTTATAATATTTATTTATAAAATTTACTACGCGATACTTGAGTAGTTGAGATATCGAGTAATTAGAATCTCTACGTATAGCTCCTTATACCCTCTTCTCCAGCACTGCTCATACGTCGTTCCATCGTAATATTTTATTGTATTTTCATCGACAAGAATAACAGTTATCACATATTCTTTCATCTATAAATAACATCACGGGTGTTAGTTTCCAGTCTTTTTCACGCCATGACAATCGGCCCTTCAGTTTTCCCGCCGGTCAATTAACCTGGACAAAATGGCCGGCCCATCTTTTATCCAGGCACGGCTGCACAAGATACCCGGCCACCGCAATATGGGAAGCGTTAACGCTTTGAGGATGGAGCGAAGTGATATATGGGGACGTTCATTCTCCTCTCTTGAGAAATTTCCTTCCTGTTGACTGACAACTCACCTTGCGCTGAAATCTTTGAATAGATATTCTTTAGATACAGAGTGATACTTTCCCTATTCATTTCAAGATTAACGTGGCACATAAAATTTTATCTCTTGCTAAGGTTATCTTTTTTCAATATTTTACTCCCATTACACACGGAAGTAAATGAATAGTCTAATATATTTTTTTAATCACAATACTGCTGTCAATAATTCAAAGCCACTATATTAAAACTTTCACAATTTGATTTCAAAATGATTGCCGTCATTCTAATAATATTAAAAGTGATTTTCGCCATTATTACTAATATTTTCCATTACATACAATATAAAAATTTGTAATTCAAATATCGTTAAATAATATCATTATCAAATTCGAATGGTTTGAATTATGTACTTTTCCATGTGTTACGTCGATAGCAAACTTAAACTGACAGCATGTTTGCACTTGAAAATGCCAATAGACGAAACCCAGGTCGTTAGCGGTTAAACTCGTGGAAAAGTGCATATTTTTTTAAATAAAGTAATGAGCTATTTTTAATATACATATATATATAGTGGAAAGTTCCAGTCGAAACTCTTCATTAAATATAATATCTTTTGTAATATTTATATTCAGTATTTTATTGACGTTATCGGTATAACTTTATCCTTATGGGAAATGATTTTTTAGTAAAATGTCTCTTATAAATGATCTTTACGGTATGAAACAACATTCTACAGTTCCTATTATGCAATTGTAGCTATAAAATAATCTTTTATTTTTGTCGAATAAAAGTTCTTACACGGTTTATTTCGGCGTCACAAAACACAGTGAACAGTGTTAAAAATTCCACGTGAACCTGACAAGTTTCAGCTCACTGCGTTCTCTCTTTTAGTTAAATTATGAGACTAAAAACAGAATGTTGCTTCCAGTCAAAGAAAGGTTGTATAAGTCGTTTCTTACAAAAAAACAATAATGGCACATGTTAAGATATCTTTTTCATAGTCTTATGATATACTAGTGTTCGAACCCGGCTTCGCTCCGACCAGTTTGGGGTTATGGTCAGCTCAGCGCGTAAATTCAGACGGGCCAAGTTGAAACAACTTTTTTCAAAATTCAAAAGTCTAGGTAAATTAAAATGGAATTAAAATGAACATTTCAGACTGGCATTGACATTTCACAGCCCCTTTCATATTTTGACAGCCCGATTCTCGCCCATTAAAATGTCCAAATTCAAGGAAAAAATCTAATTTGCTGTCAAATAAATGTCAAATAATACCTTCACGTAAATAAAAACATTATTATATTAATAAAAGCCGGGAAAAGTTCAGTATAAGATTAATTTATTACATTTTGACTAAATGTCTTCGCCGATAAAAAAAATCAAACATATTTTCTTTCATATTCGTTTTTATGGCAACTTAATGACCAACAATGCAAAAGGGAATTACAGACCCACAGACATACATACGCCGTTTCGGTTTTATATATGTACTACTCGATACTCGAGTAATTGGAGTCTCTACACACACATTGATAACGAAACCAATTTACCGTCGAAACTTTCGCAAGCGAAACAATTCGTTTGTTTGAACTTGCAACAACAATGCAAAAGGGAATTACAGACATACATGCCCCGTTTCGGTTTTATATATAAGATTTATGACGTTTGCTTGTAGGTTATTAAGGGAGATAAGAGTTTTATAGAACAAGACGCCATGGATGTTCCTGTTAAACCCGTTTGCTAATACTGAAATCCATATCTTATTTCCAGTGTATTTTCTTTGTCAAAAATGATAATCATAATTGAGTTAATCAGCCTTTTAAATCTCCTCAAAAATTGTATCGTTTTACATAGAAAATTTTTCAAGCCCAGCGACGACTTGTCATAAAAATAATTAGAAGAATAAGTATTTTCAAAAGATTATAGTGGTATTTTCAGCTGAAAATGTGAACGTAAAATGTTTTTTGGTTCTAAATTCAAAACCTATGTGTAACTAGGTAAACGAAATAATTATAAGCGATATCGCCGAACACGGTTTAACCTTTTCACAATTATTATAGGTTCAAATACCGTGTAGATTTTGGGGGTGTGCAAGGCATCTGCGTAAGTAAAATTAGTGTACGGAAACCAGGCTGTAAAATTGCCCAATTCTGGCGTACAATTTGTAAACTTTCCAAAAAGGTATTTGGCCGGCGTCCAGAATGCCGCTCGACGCTTATGGGTGCCTGTGAAGGAATTAACAACGCGCGTGAGAGAGCATTACCAATGAATGCAAACTACAAGAAGGCTACAAAAAAATATCAAACACTAAGGGTGTATTTATCTACCCTTCCTTATCTTGGCAAGTGAGTAAAACAGTTATACTAACACTGCAATTTTACGTACGTTCCGTGTAAGCTGTTTTCTGTTATATTATATTTAAATGCCAATATTTTAAGTATTTTTTTTACTACTTTCACATTGAATTTATTGATCTGGCTTGGACATCTTCTGCGGACGCCTCAGGGGAGCCTGAATCCTGCCTGTCTCTTATAGCAACCTAATGGATTCTGCACCTCGGAAGACCGCTGATGACTGTCTATATAATCTACTCGGTGGAGTTACGAGTCACCAGGATAATTTGGGAGATAGTAAGGAGGTTGATTGGTGACGAAGTGTCTTGGAGGGATTGTGTGGCAGCCATATTCTCCGATTAGGGAGAATATATTGAAGAAAAAAAATCAACTCATCACTAGCATTTCCAATTGAATTTATATCAGTTTTTTCATCTGCTTAAAATAGTACGAAGAACAAAACCAGTCCTGACCTGAACTTAAATCTTTATCACTTTTAAGGTGTTCACTGTCAATACTTGGTGGAATGGCATTATATTAAAAATAATAAAACATTTTTCTTACTTATTCCACATAAATTTTATTGGATCAGGACCGGTTTCGCTCATGGCGATCATTGTCAACTGATTAGAAATACAACGAAACAGTGATATTTATACAAAGTCTTACTTAACTTTTGTATAAATATCACTGTTTCGTTGTATTTCTTATCAGTTGACAATGCTTACCATGAGCGAAACCGGTCCCGATCCAATACAATTTATGTGGAACAAGTACTAAAAATGTTTTATTATTTTTATTAAAATCTTTATTGTACGTGACAATGGTAAAAAATAATGCTTAGAAAATAATAATTACAATAAACTTGCTGTCATCTCTATTGAATTGATTGAGTAGGCATTTACTAGGTAGAACTCCGTTATAATACGGTAAGAAAAATAACAATTTATTTTAATTCTACATAAATTTTTGTAGAGTTAAAATACATTGTTATTTTTCTTACCGTATTATCTCTATTGAAGTTTCAACATTTTCTTAAAACTGCTACAAAAAAAAAATACGCTTTTGTAATAAAAAATCATGTTACAACGATACAAAATACATTCTCGTATAAATGGAACAAATTGGTTTTCACTTCTTAGAAGGATAAGTAGATTGCATATGTTTCGTTCGACCTCCACGCGAATATAGTTTTCATCAAACTCCCAACAAGTTTTATAATATTAATAGAGATTTTCTGATTTTGACATATTTTGTATTAGCAAACATGCGTCGGTTCTCGGTACACATTTTATTAATATTTTTACTTAAACATTAGACATACGTTACTTTTGAAATATCCTACCTTTAAAGATTTTCACTTTCATAAGATAATCCATGCTTATGAATTTTCTTGATTGGATTTTTCTAATCGATGAAGATAAAAATTCTTTTTGGCATAAAATTACCGTCGTAATACATTTAACTTCAAGTGTCTCAATCTTATTGTACTTATTGTCATATTATCCGTAGCCGAGTACGCAATATTCGAGGATTTGTATTTAGTTACGTAGGTTGTAGACGAGGGATTGAGCTTTCATTCATACATTGATTATAGAAACGTTTTATCGTTGTTTATTCAAAAATAAATTACACTAAATCTTTAGAGATTATATAAAACCGATTTCCAACACTGAAAAACCGTTAATCAAGCGCTATATCTTTACTTCTGCCATCTCCAAAGAGACAGATTGTTTGACTTACTTTATTCGACAAGTAGTTTTCGTAAAATTGCTAATACTATAGTTAATGCTCTAAGCATAGCTTGTTTTTAAACAAAATATTAGGGGTTATAAAGGGTCTTTTTATAAGGACGCTTAGTTTTGAAATGTAAATAAAACAAGTTGTTTGTGAGATTTCGACTAAATTTTAATTACATTTGTCAGTATATTTTACGGCATTAAATATGGAATATAGCATCTAATGTCTGCCAATATCCATTCATTATAAAATGGGCCATGTCGCTAATGTTGACTTTTTTGACAAATTTGGGTAAACTTCCAACTGCTCCAGAACCCAATCAGGCGTTTTCTGTGGTCGTTTACCTGAAGTTCCTTGGTTAGTTGGATTTTATACGGGTGCAGACATAAGGCTCGATTCAAAATTCGCCAAGTTGAAGTCGCAGAAAAGCCAAGTTCTTGTGAACAACGAGAAATAAGCTGCCTTGGGTTTTCCTGTACACTTTCACACACAGCAGCAATGTTTTCACCAGATATTGTATTTTGGATGACGTACAGGTAGGTGTTGGCCGATTATTTACCAAAGTGGTTGACTCAAATTTGGCCACTAAACAATGAATAATCTACTCAGCAGGACAAAGTAACATATTTTGAGCGTCCCTATTTAAATACCCTTTATAAGTAAGTAGATCTACTTTTAATTTTTAGTCGCTCGAGATCAACTCAACGTAAAAAAACACCCATTCTTAAGATATCTATTGAATATTGAGAAAACAAACATAATTTAATATTGATTAACTCTCAAATCTTGAACTCAGATTCATTCGAACACTGCGGAACAGTTCCCATTACTAGATCACAGAAAGTAACGTCTCAACATATCTTTCACACAGTATATATTTTGTAGACCTTAGTTGTCGACAATGATGCATGTGATAGTGTTCTTCTCGAGTTTTTCTCCAGTGATTCTATCATTAAAATATCTGGCTTTCAGTGTCTAGTGCCAGATATATTTTATACTTGCAAAGAAAAGCCTAGGTACATTATTAACTGCACTAAATCTGCAACACATGCCTCGATAAAAAGAATTGCAGAATACGGTGATCAGTATCGACAAAACTTTTTTAGTAGTTCGCTCGCTTACTTAAGTGTAATGGCCCCAGTATAACGTGAGCTTAAATAACTTTGGCTCACTTTGTATGCAAAGTTTCACAAAAGCTCCTTCGACAGGGCATTAAACCATTGAACGGAGGAAAAACTTTCGCCAAACTTTGGAAATAAAAATAAAAGTGCATTTTCATTACGGAAGCTTAGCCATTTTGATGACGTTTAAGGCTTACTAGCTCGAACTTCTGTTTTTAATGGCTTTGTGATCAGTCTTTTTAGATTTATTTTTCAATTGTGTAACAATTTTTCGGAAACGCCGATAGCCAAAATTTTTAGAATGGTTTATCGTCACACTAAACAAGAAAAGAGTTTCCATTGCCTGTTTGTGAATCTTTGCACACATTTTTAGATATAGAATGATGTTTAAATATGTACAAATAATGAGATTTTCCTATTTTGTAAAAATGTATTTATACAATTGACTTTGAAAATAAGGTTAGTTAATATTCAATTACCGTATTTAATGCGCAAGAAATTTTATAAACCCTCAAACCTCTTTTTGTGCGATTTCAAAGTTACGCTGTTTTTTTTAAACTTTGTTGACTTTCATTATTTGGTAATTAGCATGTTATTCGCAATTGATGGCGAATTAGCAGTCGCAGAAATATGTGCACTCCGTAAACATTGTGTAATTCAATTTTCTATTTTTTTTTTTAAATATTTTTGAGACTATTTAAACGTATAAATATAATAACTCAATGAACAGCGCGTTGTTTACATAATGTGCGTAAACAATCCAGTGTTTCACCTGTTTATTTCAATGTGACATTGATACGTGCGTCCTTGTACATGTTATGTTCCCATATTACGTCATAACTGTTTTTGTGCGATTTTCTGCGAAACGCATCTACCGCACATAAAAAGGTTTACGCTTACGTAACGAAATTTACCTACACAGTTTCATAACTTAAGTCAAGAGAGCTGATTGTAATATGCAATAATGCAATTGCTCACTAAGATTTCAAAAGCGCCCCCAAAGTGCCAAATATATTAAAACACGTCCTATAAGGAACATTGATTTAGATTTCTCCTCGACTACTATATATCCTTGTGGTGTTTCAATACAGAAATATATATGTGCTAGTAGCCGAGTTTTCTTTTCTATCTTTTCAAGAAAAACTAATTTTATAAACAAACTTTGCAAGAAACGTAAAAAAAATAATCAATATATATCACACTCAAGACCACTTTACTATGTAAGATTAATTTACACTCGTGCCATATTATTACTGCAGTAAAAACTTTATCAAGACACATAATACTTAGTATTTCTTTTTACGATTTCTGTTCCTAATTTATTCCGGTTTGATAAGTTTTCCGATAATTTTTATGACCTATAACATGGCACATCGGTTCAAGGTGTTATTATGATACCTGCTTTTATTGCGCATAATATTCCTTGCTTAATTTATTATCATCGTAAACCTCTTTTACTTCTTGCAGTTTATGCGCGCCTGATACTCAATCTTATTCTTGGTATCAGAAAAGGTACAAAAATAATTTTCACATGACAACCGACAGGGAAACTATAATAAGATGAAGCCTTGAAATAGACCCTCATTTTCCAGGCAATTTTTATTTCTAGTATGGGTACAATGTTTTTTTTATGACGAATTTATTATAATTAGCCACTGCCTTACCAACAATTCTGGCAGCTTGAAGGATTTGAATATCGAAAGCAATACTGATTATGGGCGTGCCACTAAAAAAAGTGTTTCATTTATATGAAGAAGTTATGTTATTATAGCGAGAAGGTTGCGTATACAATCTATGTTAAACTATCTCTTATTGGAAATCTATAAGCATGACTACAATATAATTGAAGACTTCGAATGAAGGCCATTGATGGAATTTCAATATCAAATTTGAATCGTTTTAATTGTGTATTTTGATCGCTAACAACTTGTGTTTCATCTTTCAGCATCTTCAAGCATTTTAAGTGCAAAAATGAGCTTGATATTTCAGTTCAAGTTCATTTGTGCATTTGAAACGCTTGAATATGCTGAAACTTTTTTTCTAATTCATCTTTACATAATTCTGTGATATTTTAATTTATTCCTGTGAAACAAATAAGACTTAACGTTCTGTTACGTCCTCTTCTTGTCAAAGGTTTGATATATTATTAGAACGTGTATGATCATACTTTCAGAGGGCTGCGTTGACTTGAGATGTCGAATCAAAGGAGTTTTTAATTGTAAGTAGAATGAGGGCTATCTGGGGAATAGTCCAGGATTATAGACAACCGTCAGTTATTTGTATATGATATTTGAAGGACACGGACGGTTGGACCCTTATACAATAAAATTACTTTACCTTTATGATATTTGTATATTCAGTTTAAAATTATGACGATAATATCCACTTGCAAACGGCTTAAGGAAGAAAAACTCAGAATCGTAGTTTGTATGGGTAGTAAAACACATGTGTTGATAAGACCTCTGGAAACTTCAAAAGTCAAAAGGTATTGTAATTTTGGTATAACAGAGATTATCGCTTTTGTTATCTACTAATAAATTAAATAAATTTATTGCCCTTATCACTGTGAGAAGGGATGTGAGAATTGTTTTGTTGACCTGGCTATGGTTGTCACGAATTTGATAAAATAGGTTGATTAGTTGTGTAACAGTTGGTAAACTAAACATATTACATGTCACGCCATTTAAAACCTCAAATTTACTCACGTGTCTATTTTTATGAGGCACTTTACTGGTTAAGATTTTCATTTTATCCCACTTGTTGTGGTTTGTGCGATCCTTGCTGTTGTTTAAAATAATAAAATCATCTTAATCGATAATATTTTCATCGGCAATTTGATATTGTTATAAATAAACCCCTAATAAATTAAGAGGCGCACGACAGTTTATCCCTGTATGTACAAAGACTTATTGGACCCTTCTCGAACAACCTTGAATATTAAGTGGTCGCTGGGTGGCGGGGCGTAAGGGATGCTTTGGGGAGATGACCACAACATCTACCGACCACTTAATTATTGACGTCCCTTGCGGGTGGCGGTGCGGCTACAATAAACTTATTACGTATTACAAAGGCATATTGTTGGCAAATGGAAAACGTACGTTTAATATTAAGATCGTGTATTATAATATTTAGCAAATAAACAAATTTGAGGCTTAGCAGAATTCGTTCGAGAAACCTCTAAAAAGTTTCATAAGGCTGTGTGCCTTCACGATAACCCAACAATCTCTTGCTTGCATAATTATGACGAGAAGGCATCAGAGAATCGATATAGACCGAGAGCTATCCTTCTCGATGACCCTTACTAGGTAATAGTAAGCTGACTTCTTAACTGTAGCGATCGCGCCCTCCTGTCAGCAGCGATGGGAAAGGAATGCAAACAAATAAAATTTAAAAGTTTAAAACATTTAGAGACGGAGGAGACTGAAAAAACTTTGGCGCTTACACGTCTTAGAACTTGATGATCCGTCAAATTAATAGCAACTAACCAATAAACAAAAACAAAAAAAAGCATAATTTTATTATATAACTACTTGATAAAGATTGCAATACGGGAAACGTGGAACCAAAAACTGGTTGTTTTGCATTCTCTCATCCTCTCTTTTTGAACACGATGAAAAAAAATATTGTATTTTAGTTATACAAAAATCATTTTACCGGTCCGTGGTGCAGTGGTTAACATCGTTGGCTACCGTGTCGGACCGCCCGGGCTTGATCTCCGATACGATCCGATTTTTTCAGTCGATTAATCGATACTACTCAGAGGCAATGGGTGAGGCAATATTGCTGAAAATCCTTTTCCCACCATTTCAAAGAGCGACGCATGACAGTGATTAGCTTACCACTAGTCCTGCTCCTAGTCCTCGTTTCCTTTTCATCCCTACTCTCTTTGAAAAAGAGTGGTTGAGCAACTGAGTAAAAAGCAGATAATTATATAATTGATGGCTATTTCGGCTTACGCCCTCGTCAGTATAAAATATGATGCTACAAAGGGACACGTAACTCGTTATTTACTCTTAATATCGTTTGATTTCAAATTAATTAAGAAGAAAATTAACGTAAAAATCCTAATTTCGGGAGCAAAACTTGACTTCTAAATTTACATTTTATACAACTACATATGTAAAATAATGACGTGAATGTTAATTTTAGAATTTCAAGCGAGCATAGTTTTTGCAACTGTTCGTTTTCACACAAATACAATAGGTCACTCTGAATTGATTGCAACCGTAGATACTATTATTATATACCTAGAATGACATTTGACTTTTTTAAAATTAATTTAGGGTCATTAGAGGATTATATAGGGTATTTCAATAGGGACGCTCAAAATATGTTACTTTGTCCTGCTGAGTAGATTATTCATTGTTTAGTGGCCAAATTTGAGTCAACAAGTTTCTGTACGTCATCAAAATACAATATTTGGTGAAAACATTGCTGCTGTGTGTGAAAGTGTACAGGAAAACCCAAGGCAGCTTATTTCTCGTTGTTCACAAGAACTTGGCTTTTCTGCGACTTCAACTTGGCGAATTTTGAATCGGGCCTTATGTCTGCACCCGTATAAAATCCAACTAACCAAGGATCTTCAGGTAAACGACCACAGACAACGCCTGATTGGGTTCTGGAGCAGTTGGAAGTTTACCCAAATTTGTCAAAAAAGTCAACTTTAGCGACATGGCCCATTTTATAATGAATAGATATTGGCAGACATTTGATGCTATATTCCATATTTAATGCCGTAAAATATACTTACAAATGAAATTAAAATTTAGTCGAAATCTCACAAACAACTTGTTTTATTTACATTTCAAAACTAAGCGTTCTTATAAAAAGACCCTTTATATAGATACTTTATTTGTGGCTGGACTAAATCACACTTATAACTCTAGAACAGTGTTTGTTTACCTTTTTACATCCCGTAACACTAAAAATATATAAAATATTTAACGAATCATAATCAATTACGATACAAAATTCATACAGCAGGCGCTTAATTGCCCAGCGAAGGAGTGGGCCATGCGCATCGCTTCATTTTTGAATATCAATGGTGACTGGTTCAGAAACACTTCTCTGTAGCATACAATCATTCTTTTCGAATTTTGTGGTGGGAAATTTACTTGTAGTGACTGAAGTGAGCAAAATAGCATTTTCGGAAAAAATGAGTTAGATACTGTATCATACTCTTCAGTCCTCTTAGTATCCTACAAGTGAATTGAGATTATAAAAAAACACAATGAAATAGAGTTTTTAATTTAATGGAAGTATGATCTGAGCTACTAAAAGTTTCATAATTTTCCTCATTGGCTCACTTCACTGCTCAATGGCTTGAATGTTATATTTTTGGGGAACTAATCTCACCCCTTTTAGAACACTATTGTTCTGTAGTAAGCTTCCACATAGTGTTAAAATATTAAGATAGTACCACAAAAAAACGAAGTAAAAACTTGATTGAACCCTTTTCAATTTGTTTCTTTGAGCAACTCTTCAATAGATTAAAAGAAATTGATTGATATCGCAGGGTTAGTGTATTTATTAGCATAGTTAAACGAAATACCGAAAAATATACCACACTGTGCACTGTTAAAAACTTTATCTAAGGCCCACATAATCCAATATGTATGGTTCTTAAATTGAGGATAATTTGAAATTAATATAAAAAAATTAAACCAATTTGTACAACGTTGAGTAGGACTCGACATATGAGTTCTAATAAGTAAAAAACAATTTTAATACTTGGCTCACTTCACCTTTCAATGCCATATATGTGAATGCTCATTCTGAGAATCTCAAATTTTTTCCTTCATTTATCTCGGAATACTTACATTAAATATATTGTATTCGTAGCGAATGTATGAAAATCGTCTGCCAGACCTGTTAGGATATATCGAAAATCTATTTTTCTAACCAACGTCGTGAAAAACAGATAATGGCACGGGATAAAATAATAAAAACACTAAAAGATCAAAGACATAAACCCTCTGGAGCGACAGATGCAAATCTAATTCTTGTAATAAAAAAAAAAAAGCCGACGAGGCAGTCGTAAATTTCTCTGCTTCTGTGATTGATTGAATCATTCGACCGAGCTGCCATATGACACGCTACCTTGACATTTTGCACTTGCGAAAAAAAATACGTATTACTGCAGTGTATTTATTGTAATGTCTTTCTCTTGTCGCTTATAATTCACATTTGTTAATTCAATCAATAACTTATTTCGACGACACGTGGCAATTGATTGTTTATATTTATTCAGTATTCAGACAGCAAATTATTAATCTATAAGAGTAAATTTGCTATCTCCGTAACTCTATAAGTAACGCTGTATTTTTGTACTTCTTATCAGTTGACAATGCTTGCGACGAGTGAAACCGGTCCTGATCCTAATTAATCTAATGTGGAATAAGTACAAAAAAATATATTTACAATGAACACCTGAAAAGTGATTGGTGAAAGCAGTTTTGAAAAAGGTTCACTTTCGATGAATCAGTCATTAATTAATTATCTAATATATTTAATTTGATCACTTTGTTATTCTGTAAGTGTCCGAAATAAAGAACAAAAGAATTCAGGCGAATCCAGTCAATTTAAAACGTAGTTGATCAAAGGTCTTTTGTGACGTAGAGTTAACGCTCTGGTGAGTGACCGGACCGTTTGATATTTTAAAACTCTGCCGCTTTCAAAGCCGCGCCGGAAAAATGACCACATGTCGCTTTTGTTTGCTTAAATTTTATTTGAAATTGGTTAGTTTTCTAATATGTATTATGCTTCCAACCTTTTACACGTCATAAATGACCATTTATCTTTTACCAATTGTCATAATATGTGAAAATATTTAAATTGTACGAATTTTAGTTTTGTTATTTTAACGAAATGTGGACTTTTTCTTTAATACGCCTCATAAATGCAATATCTTTATATGTCTGAGACATATCGATGGCTTAAAGAGTAAATTTACTATCTCCGATTTTGTCAATTGTTCAGGAGAAAATGGTGGAGTTGTATAATTAGCAGAGTAATTTTTAGAAAGAAAATCGAGTTAGCATTATAAGTTTTGATTATAAATAAATTTTACGGGACATGCACATTTCATGATGCAACAAGATGGCATTATTAATTCATTTTCAGCCAAAAGTGGAGTTAACAAAATTACTTTTTAAGCCATCTATATAAGTCTTATATTATCAAATGTAGAACTATCCTATATTTTTCGAAACTGATATAATGTTATCAAATTATTCTTCTGGTTATAGTGTATGGTATATATGTATATAGCAATAAAATATGTTTTTAAGAATCATGTGCATGTTGGTATAAAAATGTAAAAGAAAATGATGGTTTGGTATGAAAATCAGAACGGTTCACGACAAAATTAAAATGGTTTGGTCAATTATTCTTTCGACCAATCACAGAGTTATCCAAAGTGATGTTGCAACCCGCTTATAAAAAATTTTAGTTTTAGGCTTTTATTGGCGGTTTTTTCAATTTTCAAATATAAATTATACTTAACAAGCCAACAAAACGTTTTTCGTATTTTTCTTTAAAAGTTGAATAGTGGATAGTTCTACTTTTGATACTGTACGACGCATATATCTAAAATTCATTTCAAATACACGACTATTTTCAAAAAAAAAACATTTGTCAGAAGTACTCAAACATTAACTAAACTTAAATCAATTTTCCTGCATATCTGCCAAATTAGAGTATCAGATTTTACCATTGAATTAAGATCGTTAAAATTTTTCTTAGTGGTATGTGATCCACTAGAGCAGAGGTCACCAAACTTTTCGAGAAACAGCTGGATTGATTTTTTTAATCTAGATTTTTAAGCTTGGGCGTCAAATACATTCGTACTGGAATTTAAAGTTAAATTAACTTGAAGTGAGATATGGGTGAGTGAAAACAATAAATGTGATATTTTTTAACAAGCGACCTGTGTTCATAGAAAAACATTTAAGAAACTAGGCACTGAAGCGGCTTAAATTAATATACTCTGTAACAAAAAAAAAAATAATGAGTAATTTCCAAGTTATATAATCTGCTTTTCAATAAATACCATAACAAACAGAGAATTGTGCAAACAAATAAATACTTTTGTATGAAAAAAGAATTGAATTTGGACCGCCATCAAAAGTCGCATTGTCAGATCTACATAAACTATAACACAGGGAATGAGTCGCGTAAAAAGTTTGCCACAATTGAACTCAACAAAAGAAGTAAGTTTTATATCTGTCGGAGTCGAACTTTCTCAATATCCGCCGACTTTCCCAGTATGACCCGTTCACCGATAGCGGCCGTACCTTGACAATTCGTCCAAAATAACATAGGGTAAAACCTCCTATTGTGGGCCAGCTACAATTATTGGCCACTTACATATAACATCTAGTTTTTTTATAAACCAAAACAACATTTCCATCTTTCGGTTTATTAGTATTATTCCCCTTATTATTTCCTCTATCGTTTAAACATAAAATTCTCATTTTTGAATTTCAAAACAAATCCAAAAACGCATTTTTATCAGACAGCCGGAGTGTCACCATGAAGCAAGTGAGATCTCTTGTAAATATCATAAGGATTAGACTTCAGTCTAAAAGCATCATACACGTTTGTAAGTTAATTAATTTAAATTTTAATTGAACAGAATTATTCGTCTTTAGTGAAGTTATAAAATAATTATTTTTATGCATTGAAAATATTTTTTTAAAAGGTTATTATTATGATGGTGGCCAATAACTGATTCCAAAAACACATACAATTTCTATTACTGGCCGGCCAAGCTAATGCTATATAATTCTTATAAAAAAATGCATGAATAATGTTTTAATAATATTACTATCACCAATGTATTTATTACATTTCTCCGATATTTCTAGGAAAATGTTGACTTTTTGGCCAATAACTGCAGCTTAAAAAATGATGTTGGAATCCAATAAAGCACTTGATTTTACACTCAATAATCATTTGGGGTCAAGAACCTTCCCGGGTGTCCACAAAACAAATTACCAAAGTATCATTGCAATCAGATGAACCGTATGGCAGCGCATAGAATACGAACAAACATTGAATTTTTATGTATGTATAAGATAAGGTTACAATACTCGTGTCAGTAAGTTTGACGAAAAAAATAAAGACTTATTTAGCTTTCAATAATATGAAAAAATTCGCACCAGCAAACCGACGTTTATTCCGACTCACTTTGAGCATTTTCCTTCCAATAATCACACATTTAATTATGTTCAATGCCCGGTGGAAAACGGGCGGGAAACTCGCAATCCATAAAACATTTAGAGTGATAGAGCGCCATCTGTTATTTGCTTCCCAAACGAGTCTTTAAAAGGGATTTTCTTCTAAACTGTATTCTTTGGCTTTCGGAGTAGGTACGCGAGTCTTTTGCTGTGTTTGCTCATGGCAGGAGGGAAAAAACTTAACCGATTGAGGAGATATATTGAGTGGTCGTTTCTATCAGATATACGTTTGTAAGTCGCGCGCTGTCTCTAAATCAATCAGGCGAGATTGATGTTTTATTAGAAAAACCGCTCCGAAATAACGTTCACTGCCAAAAGCAAAAAACATATGTTATTTATCGTTTAAGCTTAGCTGCTTGAATATAAAATCGGGTACATTTTACTCGGTAATATTTTGTTGACGAGGTTTGATATCAACGCGTGAATATCTGTTTTGTGGATAAAATTTACTCATATGTCATCGTATATGTCGAGTCCTGCTCTACATTGTAAAACTCGGTTATAAAATTTGTTATTATTCATTTGTAATTATTCGTATTTATTGGATTGTGTGCCTTAGTAAAGTCACATCTCAAAATGTGGTAAATTTTTCGGTTTTTCGTTTTACCATACTTATAAATACGCAAACCCTGTGATATCAATCAATTTGTAAAATCAACTGAGAATATATCTTGCTCGAAGGAAAAAAAATAATATATTGAGGAGTGTAATGGGTTGAAAAATGTACAAAACTATTCTATGATTCATAATTAATTATAATTATATGCGTTCGAAATTTGTGTGCATAAAATAATTATTTTAATAATAAAATTTTATTATACAATATAATAAAAAAAAAATTCAACTTATATACAGAATTATTTGTTCTTGTAAGGTGCAGAACCAGACTGCCAAGAAGGATGCCTCTGAGAAGATTTTTTAACAATGTTAAACTGTATTGATTTGAATATATGGCAGTATAATAATTAAAATACTCCAAAAATCCTTAGTGAAAAAATTGACATCTACATATATATAGTATAAAAAAATCTAGCAAAAAGCTCTAGTTATTTTAGCAAATATGCAGTCAATGCAACTGCTTACTTCTTGTTTAAAAATGGTTGTCTGTAAAGTCGGTTTACGGACGATAGTTTAACGTGACAACGTCATAAGAAAACATTGATGAAATGATTGCATACTTTTATGAATAAAATGGAATCATTTTTATTGAATTATCATTATTTTGTATGGATACGAAGAAGGAGTGAAATGAAATCTAAATAATTTATTGTTTATTTAAAGTATATTTGTTATACGTTAATCAGATTTTTAATATGCAAGAATTAATTACCTTTATTGCCGCAATTGTTTTTGTAATATAAACAATGAAAACCACATTAACATTTCACTTCACTTTAAA
The DNA here is from genome assembly GCA_028554975.1 of Himalopsyche kuldschensis. Classification (NCBI taxonomy): domain Eukaryota; kingdom Metazoa; phylum Arthropoda; class Insecta; order Trichoptera; family Rhyacophilidae; genus Himalopsyche; species Himalopsyche kuldschensis. Next base: position 16,218,468 of record JAHFWI010000010.1, on the reverse strand, counting down.
ACAGTTGTAAACAGATCACGTGTAGGTACTGTAGGTGTATAAGTTGTGTGCTGCCGCTGTCTATTTTCTACTCAGACACATCGACCAATTGAGTGGAAGAGAGATAGATGCGGCACAATCCGAACGGTAGGCCGATCGTGCCTTTCTATCGCTTATCTGCGCTCTCGCTCGCACGCTTGCCTTCGGCGTAACGCGACAAACGGGACAATGAGTCATGTTTTCTCGTGCAAGCAGCGGGCGTTCATCGATTTATAAGACGTTGTCACGTCAAAAGAAATTATTTTATTTTCGCAACAACTGCTTTTTATAAATTCTAAATACTAAAACCACATTATATCATTTTTCTCAAAAGTCACTTACTTCTTTCTTGCTTGAAACGGCAGTATAGTCGGTACACTATGAGACACAGTTCATTTCGGTACCGAAAATAGAAATCTGTCTTACATAATTTTTTACATGTTTATTTTCATATGATTATAATTGTTTGCAGTCAAATAATCCGTGCCATTCTCACGAAATAAAATAGTCCCTCAATGTCTTTCCAGAGAATCTAGTGTTTATATAACTAGCTACTAATATAGTTTCTAATCTGATACTATTATCGAAGCTATCGGCACTTGGTCGCAGCAGTCCTGCAATCGAGCATTATCGAAAAGACAGACGCTCTGAAACGTGCGGTCAAATCGTTCAAGACGTTAAAGATGGCTTTCAAAACTTTGGCAACTCGAGAAATAATATTCGATTTCGCATTACATATAATCAGCATACCATTTATACTGAGCTGAAAAGATGTGTAGCATTACATGTGTATTTTATTACGTCACATTGTTTTCTATTAATCTCGCCAAGGTTCAGCCCGTTCTTAAGTCTGCTGCAAAGACCAAACTGTCACATCCTTTGTGATGATTTGAGCTACGTTTTTACCTACTTTGATTACAATATTAATTTGATATGTAATTTAAAAAAGACACCCGTTTGGGAAGATTTTAAAATATATTTTAATTGAAGACTGTTTCGATATATGTTTCAATAGTTAAAAATCCTCACGATGAAAGTCCGAAAGGCGAAAAGAAGTCCTGTTAAATAAAATGCTAATGACTAAAATATTTGTGGAAGTTCTACAAAAAAACTGTGTTTTATTTATTTTAAATTGATTTTATCATTTTTTTAGTAAAATAGAAGTAAATTTTAATTGTTTAAATTTTGTACTTTTTCATGACTTTCGTCGCTAACGACGCATGTTTCGCCTTTTGGCATCTTCAGGCATTTCATTGCACGAATAAATTTGATTGAAGAAACCATTACAAAAATCCATGTATTCTAACTCCAGTACATAAACCGATTGAAAAATTAGCTGATTAAACTGTAATCATTGAGATTGAACACATGAACACCGGGACCGTTACCAAGGATTTTGACATGTTCAGATCCTCTTAAACCAGTGTATGAGTAACAAACTATAACGAACAAAATGTTTGGTTTTTTCAAACACATTGTCTATCACACGCTATAAAAAATTTGATCTAAGAATCGCCGCTTATAATCGTATGATTATCACGTGATCACAAATAGTTTTAACGCATTCAGACCGATAATATGACACACCATCTACCTTTTCTTCAAATTACTTTATTTAATCAATTCATTAATTTTATGGGCTTTATCGGCTTAAACGGACACCCTCTTGCTTGCATTAGTTCGTTATATGGAGCTTTTTACCATATACATATAACGATAGCAAAAATTTACATAGCTGTAACATTTACTGAGATAGGGAACGTAAAGAGATTTACTTTAATTAGACATATGCATCACTATCTTTGTGAACGTTCAGTGTTGCCATACCACTTGAGAAACTGCGGTCAAGAAGAGTTGCGATAGTGTGATCATTTGTTACAGATGTTGGCAGCACAGCGAGTCTAAGTGGCAACACTTACCCTTCAGCTGTTACTCACAATGACGGTAGATGGGTGAAACCCCCTCAGACTTCACCAGACCACCCCAACAGAACTAAATCTAGCAGCATATCACTGCTTCGTATTGAAAGATTACTTCCATATTCACTGATTTTATTTTTTCTTACAATAATTTCATGCGAAGATATTTTTTTTTACTATGTCTGCTCCCAGCTTAGAGCATATGGACTCCTCTCGGAGTTAATCTTAATACTTTAACGAGCCAACCATTTAGCTGAAAATTTACGCCTGATACCGCATGCTTATTGCAAAAATTAACTTAAAACAATGGATTTCGTAAATTTAACATACCTTTTAACTTTCGTTTTTTTTAAGTAAAGTTACGTATGCCCAAAGACGCAACCGTGGCGTATGCGGATGTTAAAGTGTTGACATATGTTTTTTGTTCTACGAGAATTACTTGTTACTCAGTCGCACTGGCGGATCCAGGAATTGTCCCAGGGGGTGGCCATTTTGAAAATAAACATGAAACATAAAAAAATATATATACACCCTTTTTACGCGATTTTTTGAACGGAACCGCTACTTTTTATTACACAATTTTTTTTTACGGAATAAAGGATGACCCTGCGATGAAGTGATGACGCCAAGCAAAATCATGTGATATAATTGATAACTCTGACTATTATCATCGATTCTTTTATTTAAATTAAAAAATGCAAACATTGAAAAACATAATATAAAAAAAATATTGTTTAATACTAGAGAAAAATCTCATAAACATTATAAAATTAAGTCGAATTTTAGTTTATTTGCCGTTGCAAATAGGCCCAAAAATATTCTGGTTAAATATCCATTTTCCAGAGGATATGTTACGTAGCCAGACCATATAGTTTTTTCGAACTCATACGATTCCTTAGCCAGGTTTTCAAGCGTCGTAATGTGGAAACCCTTCTTTCAGCGGAGGCGACGCTGATTATCAAACTTAGTAAAATTCGTAACAAAACCTCACAATTTATTAACAAACGACATAATTATTTACTTATCACATGTCGTATATATACAGTTGCGGCAAAATAAATCTGCGCACTCTTCATAATTCCTTTCCTTTGCAAATATATCCTCGAAATCTTTACCGATTTTCATTTTTTTTTCATTCGATTGTAAAGAAAACCAGTAACCATATTTTGAAAAACAATCAAGATTTGAAAGCTTCAAAAGTACTTAAATAGTAAAGTGATTAAAGCCCAAATTGAATCAGTTTTATGGGGAAAACTTACCAAGAAGAAAAATTTCACTTAAAGTAGACTGTGTATAAAGTAAAGTGTGGATTTTTTTAAAAAATATTTCGTGAAACTGGCGCTCTGTAGGGTTATGTTTGAACCGGCAGAGAGCGCTTAACAACCGACCGGGACGACCTTCATATAAAGAGTATGATTTTTCAAAAACGCTTCAAAACTGCTACAGTTTTCAATGCTGACCTTCAGTCGACTAATGATTTCACATGATCGATGCGAAATGTCCTTAATTACCGTAATAGAATCTTGGCACATGGATTTCCCGCTCGGGGCCAAAAAAAACAGTTCCCACTGTAAAAATGGATGAAAGTGCACACAAATTGGACTTTGGACGATTGGAGACGAGTGATATACTCTGATGATTTCAAGTTTAACTCATGAGGACAAGACGCGGTAAGCAGCCACGCCATCTTTAGGTTGGTGAAAGGTGCCAACACCGTCAACCGATTGTTCTTGTAAATATGGCTATTAATTTCCTTACAATCGGTAGAAACAAAAATGGAAATCGGTAAAGATTTCGAGCAAATATTTGCAAATGAATGGAATTATGAAGAGTGTGCGGATTTATTTTGCCGCAACTGTAGTTGTTAAACTAAAGGGTCGTGAAAAAAAAGACAACTACAACATATTTATTTCAATAAAAATCATTTGAAAATTAATGTTATAATATCTTAAATGGAATAAATTCTCGTCAGGGGGGGGCCATGGCCCCCATGGCCCCCACCGTGGATCCGCCTATGCTCAGTCGCTCAACCTCTCTTTATCGAAGAGAGTAGGAATATAAAGGATACAAAGACTAGAACAGGACTAGTGGTAAGCTAATCGCTGTCACTGTGCTTCGCTTTTTAGGATCGGAAAGGTAGGAAGGGATAAATCAACACAACATCCATTGCCTCTGAGCAGAATCTCGACTGAAAAAATCTGCTCGTGCCGGGAATCGAACCCGGGTGGTCCGACACTGTAACCATCAACGTTGACCCCTGCACCACGGTCCGGGCAAAAGACGAATATACACTGGTGAAAGCTTGTTTCAGAAAGCATGGTAGGAAATTAAAAACATAATATTTTCTGCGAAAAATATTCATGAATCAGTGAAACCCGGGCCATTAGTGACCACTTTCATACTAACTTTAAATCATTAATTAAACACTTGCTTAACATGTTTATTGTATAAATTGACTGAACCTAATTACCGTGGTACGTTGGTGTAATACAGTTCTATTTTTCCGATATAAAAGTACTAGCTGTTCTCGCATGCAAGCAATTGAACATAGCCCTAGTTTTGGATACATCTTATTATCCAGATCGAAATGATTGCAGGGCCCTGCTGTATTGGGGTGGGGTTTTATTTTGCTGGTGGGGGAGAGTGGTGTGGAATTGATTGCCGGTAATATGTCTCAACTGGATTATCTTCACTTTTCTTGAACGTCTGTTTTCCAAGAAGGCTTATAATATAAAACAGATGACGACTCTTCAGCGCCGTATGTTTAAGCACAGTTTATTATCTACCTGAATTCGTCTTTTATTTTCAGACTGGTTTTAGACTATTCTTACACCAACTGAGATTGTACACGAATTCATTTATAAATCACTTTTAAGGTGTTCACTGTTAATAATTATGTAGAATGGCATTATAATAAATTAATTAAACATTTTAAGTACTTATTCCACATTAAATTTATTAGATCAGGACCAGTTTCGCTCATGGCGAGCATTATCAACTGAACAAATGATCGGAGTCGTGGAGTCGGAGACTTTTTGGCCGGAGTCGGAGTCGTCGCGGTGTTTTGGCCTGAATCGTACTCGGAGTTCAAATGTTCGAACATCTTATTTTTGCATATAATATGTCAAATTTGGCTATTGGAATACAGAAAAATAGGAAAATTAGGAAAAAAAAGTGACGAAGTTAAGCTTTCTTTACACGAAGTCGGAGTCGTGTTTTTGGTCAATGTTTGAGTCGAAGTAGTGTTTTTGGTAAATGCTGAAGTCGGAGTCGAACTTTTTTTTAACGACTCCACAGCCCTGGTTATATCTTAATTATTTTTTTAAATAATATCATCATCGATCTAGCGATCGAGTGGATCTGGATTCATGTCTCGGTAAGGTCAGATTTGTTCCGTTCAAAAAAAGATCTTGGACGTGGGTGTATGTAATTTTTCGTTGAACTGCTCTCGACTGATTCATAGTTTTATTATCTAGTTAATCTCGTATGACTTTCATATTTAAAAATATTTGGCGCGTTAGCATAAGCTGTAACGCCAAAAATTTGGTCCGGCCCTTGACTCGGAGACAGAATTATAATTTGGCCCCAAACCTAGAAAAGGTTGCCTATGCCTTACCTAGAGCTTTTAGCTTTTTTTTTTGAGTTAAAGTATAAATTTAGCAAGGTATGCATGTTTTTTAAACCAATTCTATTGTTTATTGCGTAACAAATTTTTGACCAATCTGCGGAAAAATCTAACTATCGATGTTTTACTTGAAATGAGTTTGATTAGAGATATTTGGTCGACCGATACTTTTGGAAAATAGACTTAACTGATGAACTTACAACTTAAGATAGCAGTAAGATTTTCCTATTTTTATGATATAATAAACTCATGTCCGAACAACATTTGTTATAGTCAAGATTGTAGATTATATTATAAGACATAATCTTAAATGCAAAAGTATTTTTATAAGAAAACCACCATATTTACGTATTCAGTAAGAATAATGCTCACAATAAATTTAAGACAAGATGATAGAAACAATCCTTTATTCTGGACATTTTATTCAGAAACTTATCTTGTAAATGACATAGTTTCTTGGATGACGTAAATATTTGCGTGTGATACTTACTTCGTAAGCACCAAGGATGACTTTTGTTATCTAAAGATATAAAGTTGTTATTGTAATCTGTTAATTCTCCACAGTGGCACATTGTGATATTACTTCATAATAAACCGTTTTTTACTGATTTCATTTTCTTAATGTGATGGTTGACTATTTAACACAAAATATACAGCAAATATTACAATAGCAAACTCAACCAAAGCTACATTTCTACATCGAATAAAATAAATACCTTTAAATACTATTGAGGAAGAAATCGTGTACAACTGCAATATGTAGAGCTCATGTATTTCAAATAAAACATTATCTCTTTTTTTTTAAATGAGTGTTCATCTAATACATTTAATATACCGTTCTCAAAGAAGCACGTGTCGCGTCCACTTATTTTTATTGAATTAAAAAAATTGATCAGCATTAACGTAATATTAAAGAATATGCTTTTCTTTTAGTAGTTAACAAATCTATTTCTCTTTGCCATGTTTACATGATTAAATTAGTTGTGTGAGAAACCCATAAATCGATTTAAAAACCAATACAATTAAGTAAAGGGTATTTAAATAGGGACGCTCAAAATATGTTACTTTGTCCTGCTGAGTAGATTATTCATTCGTTTAGTGGCCAAATTTGAGTCAACCAGTTTGGTAAATAATCGGCCAACACCTACCTGTACATCATTAAAATACAATATCTGGTGAAAACATTGCTGCTGTGTGTGAAGGTGTACAGGAAACCCCAAGGCAGCTTATTTCTCGTTGTTCACAAGAACTTGGCTTTTCTGCGACTTCAACTTGGCGAATTTGAATCGGGCCTTATGTCTGCACCCGTATAAAATCCAACTAACCAAGGAACTTCAGGTAAACGACCACAGACATGGATTTATTCATTCAGTTATTTATTTATTCAGATATTTGAAAACTCGACCATCCAACCGAGTTTTACAGTGACAGCAATGGTTGGACTTTAGATGACAAGATTGAAGTAAAATCATGGGAATTTTAAATTGAGAATATTTTCAATTATTTTAAAATTAATCAAATTGTAAGCCAGCAATACATAAACTGTAAAAGGAGTTTAACTTTTTAATTACCAGCAATTGAATTGGTTTTGTTTCAAATATGTAGATACAAACCGCGGCTATGAAACTTAGGTTCTAGCTTAACGGATTATCTTTGCCTCGCTACGTCTGCTGCTATATTTATAATATATACATATGTTCGTGTTGCTTCAATTTAGGACTACCTAATCTAAAACAGGATTGAGACCGATACAGTTGTTGGTATTGTTTTGAAAATGAAGATCGCAGATGAAATTTCAAATTATTTTTAAAGATGTATTTTTCAATCGCCCTGGCCGATAAGTTATAGTGGAAATAGATCAATCTTATCGATTACTGCCTTTAAGTTTTCGGTTTCTCTACATAGACATTTTCATGCGTAAATTTAAAAACGATACATTGAGGTGAAGATTTTTTAACCATGTTCGCTAATGGAGCTCAATTCTTGTTGCTCAACCTTTCTTTTTAGGATCATGTACGGGTAGGATGGAACTTTAGACGATACAGACATCCATGTCTTCTAAGAGAAATCAATAAATCCAATGAAACATGGAACTGCCTGGAACAGGAATCGAGTCCGTAAGCTCTGCAACCAAAGCCAACGAAGTTGACACTCGACCACGTACACTAGAATGAACAAAACATGAAGAGTACGTAATACATTGATAGTGTGGTTCCAATCATTTACAAATCATTCACATTTTCTATACTTATAGTGAAAATTTAACCAACTGGAGTCGGAATCCTCAGCTTTTTAAACCACTACAAATTTCTGTGTTCTCTATTTTTTTTTAAATATGATGATATATTTTCTCGTGGCAGATACAGTGATGGACAGATGGTAAATTTAGTGTTTTGTGACTCACTGCGGAGGTTTACGACACAGAGGCGTATAATTAAGCAGTGATACGATTCGCACGCGACCTTATTCTATGGTGCACCGACCGTGCGCCGTTTCACGGGGGCGCCATCTGCGGCCGCTCGGGCCATCTGTTAGTGTAATCAACTTGCACAATTTATGAAGTCTTGTTTAATTTAGTGCTTTTGTATTTATTATACCCGGTGAGCGGGCGAGAACTACTACTTTGGCACTACACTAAACATGCCTACCGCTTCTTGTGAGCCTTATGACTACTACCAGTATGCAACTCCCCACGATGTATCCTTGCCGCACGACAGTGCTTAAATTGTACTGAACTTTTCTTCGAAGTTCTTTTTATATGAGACTAGCCGGTGGTTTGTGTTTATTGAAGTGCTTTCGGATGCACAGTATTTTACGTCAATAATTTCGATTTAATTTCACTAACATTGATCGGTATCGATGGCATTTGCCGTTTGCTGTTTATCTTTTGCCGAATGTCTATGGTACGACACACGCGCCACCTACTGAAAGTCAATTGTACTATGTTTATAACTTCTGCCCAATTTCAAGCAATAATTTGACAAAGTTTCATTGCGATCGGACGAACGGTATGGTAGGGCAAAGAGTGGACACAAACAAACAAATATATATTGATTTTTATATATTAAATATACTATCCTGCCAGGTTGTAATTGGTTGTTTGACTGACAATTTTAGTCTGATTTTTTGATTCATGATAATGGCTTTTTTCGTAAATAAAATGTACCAACTCAAACTCGTAGACCTCGTAGTTTGAACACATTTGAATCGTTTGAATTTTGTACTTTTCCAGATTTCGACCTTCAGCATCTTTGGACATTTAAGTGCACGAATGTACTTGAACAAACAGTCAGTTCAAGTCGATTAACAATAAACAATTAAGGTGAGAAAAATGATAATAGTTTACATGAGTCAGTTATTAATTTTTTTACGTCAATTTTACAATACGTAGAATTTATAGACGTCAAATGAGACCTTTATTATATATCCGTGTGTTGCTTAAAATCATCTTATTAACAGTTGTAAAACAAAGTATTCGCTATTTTTGTGAAGACTAAATCGTCTAATATAGTTTAATGTACGAGTATTACATATAGTAATAGACTACCAGATAATATGTTGAAACAATTAAATAAAATGTGATTGCTTTGTCATAATGATATCATTTTAAATTAATATCCTTGTAAACCAACAGGAAAATTGTTCTGCTTATCGCAAGTGATTCCAAGTACACAAAATAAGGTCAAATACCCAGAAAATGACAAAATACTTGTTATTTTTTTCATTTGGTCTCCCACCAGAAATATTTCATACATATAGGGCTGCCAGGCGTTCGGGTAATCGGGGTTTTTTCCGATTTCAAACATCTCTTCCCGGTGTCCCGAATTAAGCTTCCAAGACAGTCAAATACTATTCTGTACATACATTTATTTTTCCTATAAGCTAACTATTGAATACGATTTCAAATGGTTAAGGGGGGTGTAATTTAAATTTAATTGTCTTGGTTTGGACTTTAATAAATTAAGCAGCCCTGCGCATATATCAAAATGTATAAATAAATACGTCCACCAAGTCTATTGCACTTCTGTTATTTCTCAGAATTGCTTCGCTCACATATTCGCTTCTAAAATTACTATCGTTTTCCTGCAGACATAAAACATTTTGAATTTGTCCGCTTTGTAAATATTATTATTTTCGTTACGACTACAACAACTTTTATCATTTCCTTTTTCTTATTTCTATTTACAAAATAAGTACACCAATTATTGCGATTAACCTTAGTATATTTACCGCGATTAAATTAAGTATATTTGTTTTCATAGAGTTAACAAATTCTATCAAATATATACCGTATAAAACATGAACCGATTCACTCGCTTCTTTCCTTTCATAACATGTCAGCTTTTTTAACTGCCAAAAAGTATTACGAATGGTGGAGTGGAACTCGACCGTCGCCCAGAGTGTAAAAGTCTCACCTGAAGAAGAGGAGTTGAGGCTCTCCCAAGGTATCTGCAGCATGTCAAACTGCTCTTCATGACAGCTGGTTCGTTCCAAGTTCGCGAAGCCAATTATACGACTTTTATCGGTGACTGCGTCAGGTGCCGCTGGATGATTCGCAACTGTAAAGCGGTAATCGTAGAATTGATTGGTTCCTGAAAATATGTGCGATTGTTAGGTGCGAAAAAAAAATTTAATATTTATTTATCAAGTCTATTCAACTTACGTTTACGTTACGTACAAGTTTATACGAAACTTGTCAAGGGTAAGTTGAATCTCACATTTTTTTCTTTTCTTGATAAAGAGTACTGTAAAATACTGAGGCTTTTCTTAATCATCTTACGTACTTGAGAAAGACGTTCTCCATTGGATCACATTCTTCCACGAAAAAAATACCAAGATACATGAAGGCTTCATTGATTATTTAGTAGTTCAAAGCTTTGATAATTTTATTAGTTTCTTCTTCTTCACTTTCATTGTTTATGTCATTTAACTCTTGTAGCTCCATTTAGTATTTATTTGACAGAGGTTCTGAATGAGACTCAATCAATTCATTTGCATCTTTCTTGTTGACATTCAAGCTAAGTTACTTGAAAAGTAAAATACTGTGTCGAAATCTATAGTATTATTCAATCGGATAATTCAACACTGACTGAAGACACTACAGGATAAAATATAATTAAATATGTAAAATAAAAACATTATAATACGAATCTTGTATTACAACTACTTGCCACATGTAAGGTCATCTGATGACATTGAATATTTGCGATAAAGGCATTGACCTTAATTTAAAAAACCGTTTCAAAGGATCACCTTGTATAATAATTAATTAGCACGTGTCGTATTGTTTTAGGAAGTCATTTGACCGCAGAATTGTACTGTACTGTTCAATAGTTATATCAAGTACAGTATCCAAAAGCAAATAAATAACCTTTGTAACTATATTCGAAAGGGGGTTTAATGAGAAGGTATACGGGTGTGTTGATACAGTTCACATTTTGCTCATCAAATATGCGTAGATATCAAAATATGGAAAAGGAAATCCAAGTACGTATATTTGAACTAGTGAACCTTCATTGAGATATCTTTATCAAGATAATTTAAAGGATTTCCGCAATGAATCAGTCATTTGAGCTCTGCGGTTTGGGATAGTAAAACAACTTAAAAACAATGTACCGTATTTCAAAATTACTTATGCTTCTCAATTAGAATCGCGTTGAACAATAATAAAAAAAAAACATGTTTAAATGATAATTTAAAAAAAACAGAAACATTTATTAGTTGATCAAACGCAAAGTTTAAACTGATGAAATCACGATGAGTTAATAATGTTCGCGATAAACCGGACCTGAACTTTATCAAATTATATGTGGAAAAAGTAATAAAAAAATGTGTTTTTCTTATTTAAAAATGGTTGTCTGTAAAGTCGGTTTACGGACGATAGTTTAACGTGACAACATCATAAGAAAACATTGATGAAATGATTGCATACTTTTATGAATAAAATGGAATCATTTTTATTGAATTATCATTATTTTGTATGGATACGAAGAAGGAGTGACCAATCGAGTGGAAGAGAGATAGATGCGCACGCTTGCCTTCGGCGTAACGTAGTCATGTTTTTCGTGCGTAAAGGTCGATTTAAGACGTTGTCACGTCAAAAAGAGTTTTAATTGTCATAAATAACTTTTATATTGTCAACTGAAAATAAATTCAAGGTGAAAAATAATTGTAGAACTGACAAAAAATAGTAAGAAATAAAATGACTTCCTATAATTTTGGTATCCGAAATATTTGGACCTTACTAACGTTTTAATCGATTATTCTATTCGCAGACTTGCGTACCTAATTACCTATTTTTTTCATAATAGAGAATTTTAGAAGAATAGGTTTCTGCTATCTTATGAAGTTTATATTAATATTGCCCAACCAATTTATTTCATACATCGCAATTTAGAAGAAACCTGTTTAGAAAATACTAGTCGCCCGAAATATATACAATTAAAAATATATATTAAAACTAAACCTTCGTCGACATTTTAATTGACAGTATCTTGTTAAGAATCCATTTTGAAAAACTGTAACAATGACATCCAAAGTTGCTTTTTAATACTATTATTTGCAAAAAAACTACGGCCCACCGTTTAAACAGCCGATCCAGCGGCTATTTTGATGAAATCACAAGTGGTTTTCTCATCCGAACCTAAGTGAACTTACTTGTTATTAAGAATAGATTTTCTTACAATACTCGTAGTGCGTTCGCCCAATGAGAGACACATTCTAGCAATGTCTCTTTCTTAGCCGTATATAAATAACCTTAATCATCAATAATCAATCTAACATTTTAAATTCTAGTATAATGATAAATTGATTTGTTAAATACAATAAATAAGATTAACTGTATTATTAGTTTGTGGCTATGTGAGTGTTGGTATACATTGGCAAATACTTCGACAGACTCTTTTTCTGAAAACAATACGTCTAAATCAAAACTCAAAATGTGTACCATATTAAGAATGGCCATTTTAATACTTCTCATATGTTTCGCTTGCATTTATGCAAGATCTGTTTTTGAAACTCCGAAAATATTATACTGTGATCCTGATAGTATTGTGGCGTATAAAATGGTTTTTAAGACTTTTTGGACGGAGAAGAATTTCCCTAAAGATTATCCAACATGGAGGCCACCGGCTCAGTGGTCAGCCGTTTTTGGTGAGTTCTTATTTTAAATTTTTTGATGGAATTCGGCGATAACTTTTAAAAATATTCTGATAAAATGTTTTTTAAGACTTTTTGCACGGAGAAGAATTTCCCTAAAGATTATCCAACATGGAGGCCACCGGCTCAGTGGTCAGCCGTTTTTGGTGAGTTCTTATTTTAAATTTTTTTATGGAATTCGGCGGTAACTTTTTCCATATTCTGTTTAAAAAAATATATCTTTGTTTATTATACGTATTGTGTAACAAATAGTGGCACGTGTTTTACCTCGTTCAAAACGGAATGTTAGTTATTCAATTAACCTTGTGGCAGCAAGTCATTAAATATTTTTTTAAAAGACGAAACACGTGTTGCTATTTGTTACATAAAATATGTAGGGGGAAAAAATTATAAAGATAATTTATGTATGAGTCAGTATTTGAAAGATTTTTGCTGGTGCTAGCTGAGTCGTTATTTTATATCAAACCCATCTTCTTTCCAATCCTCATAAAAGAGCTCAAAAATAACTTCCAGTACAAACCCTTTCCTAGCTCTATCATTTTTTCAAAATAGTTCAGTTTCTATCAGTTGTTAAGCAATTGAATTACAATCAGAAATGATTACTTATTTCATTCAAAATCTGTACTATTCTTGAATACTGGAGATTATAGGCATATTATGAAATGTAAGATTTTTTTTTTACCATGTCCGTTCCCAACTTGGAGCATGTGGACTCCTCACGTAGGTTATCTCAAATTATGTTTTTTTCTACGAGAACTGCTTGTTACCCAGTTTCTCAACCTCTCTTTTCGAAGAGAGTAGAGATGGAAAGGATACGAGGACTAGGACAGGACTAGTGGTTAGCTAATCGCTTCTACTATGCGTCGCTCTTTAGGATCGGAAAAGTAGGAAGGGATTTTTAACAACACAAACAACCAATGCCTCTGAGTAAAATCGATTTATCGATTAATCTGCTAGTACTGGGAATCGACCCGAGCGGTCTGATACGGTAGCCAACGACGTTTACCACTGCGCATCGGACTGGTCAAATTACGACTTTAAAAAAATAATCACAAACAAGAAAAAAAAACCTATGAATTTTATTGAATGATACAATGAAACGAATAAAAATTGTATGTATTCATACACAAGGACATAGTTTAAAGCCAAAATATCATCAGACGTTAAATTTATGAACCGGATTTTGTAATTTGCATATTGTTCAAATAAATCATATGTGACTCAACATGTTAAAGATATTGAAATCTGATTCCATCACCATGTACCATCACAGTATGCCGTGAATCAATCCATTGGTACATCTGATATAATGAACATACATATACGCATATAAACTCAATACGTCTAGGATTTAGCGGTTACATAATCGAATTCATTACACTCGCTTAGGGGTTACAAACCTTTTTGAATCTGCTTGGTGAAAATAAAAAATTTAAGAAAATGGATACTCTTCAAAAACATGTCCGCTTTGTTCAGTTGCCGTATCCACAGTAGAAACTCCAATTACTCGACAACTCAACTACTCGAGTATCGAGTAGTAAAATTTTAAAATACTCAAGTAGTTTCAGATGTAACAAAATATATATTATCAATTCAATTTTTTTTATATAAACAGATGATAAATAATCTTATTTAATTTCATTCGACCATTTATTTGGATATATAAAATATATATTTCAAAAATAATAGAGAATTAAACGTCTCAAATTTTAAATTGGTTCAAAGTTTTGTTTTTATAATTCCCGCAGAAGAAAAAACTCATTTATAAATTACGAGTAATACTCGAATATTTTTCAAAATACTCGAGTATCGATTACTTGAAAAACGGACGAGAATTCTGGAATATCGAGTATTCGATGCTCGAATTACAGTGTCTTCACAGATTTCAATCCATGTGAAAACCATTTCATCGCAAAGAATTTTCAATCGAGCTGTGATGAGCGGCATGAACACCCGTTATAATTGATTTTTATTTTAGTTGTACAAAAAATTCATAAATATGTATTTTATCTTTTCTGTCTCTGAGAATTTCTCTAAGATTTCGGTCTTTAAGATTCAATGATAAGGATAAGAGCCGTCACCTTTTGTGAATCAAAGTCTCAATTTTTCCATCCATTTTTGTTCTCAGTGCAGAATATTATCAAATATATATATGATATGGTGACTTCAAAGAGAGAAAAATGATATAAAATGAGAGATAGCAAATATATATTAATCAGATTAATTCTCTCAATCTTGAGACCATTTAAGGTCGGAGAAATAAGCTTAGTCTGAAAATGGTGAAACTTTTATATATATTTGATAGATTTTTTGGCTCACGCTCTCATAGAACTATGTGACGAAGGCGTTAATCGAAATAGCAACCAACTATGTATTGTATTCTTTGTGTATAAATAATATTCATCGCTATTTTTTCACCGCGTTATATTGGAGTTCTACAAAATGAATATCAATTCAATCAATAATATCCGTTATGCTAAAATTCTCGCACGCAAAAAGGATTGCAATGACAGACGATTATTTAAATAATACACCCACTTTTACCGGTATTTCATAATAAATCTCGAAATTCCAAAAATAGACTACATAAATTGGAGTAAAACAATAACTGTAGGCCACTCGGATCGCTGGAAAAATAAATCATCATAATGTATTTATTGGCAAAAAAAACTATATAAAATACATGGCATTACAGCAAGCGCCAATGCGCCATGCATTTGACAAATTAATAAAAATTACATAAAATATTACACATAAATAAGAAACAGAACAGAAACATATTATTTAGATAAGAGGACAATTTTTTTTAATAGAGCATCAAGTTCACTGCCGAAGATGTCCACATCAACAGGCAGCGCATTTATCAGCCGAATAGCCCTTGCAACTGGAGATTCAAAATTCCTACGTGACAAAACATAGTTTTTGAACAAAGAAAGGTATTAATTGAAATCTTTGTTGTAAGTAAAACTGGGAAATTCAGCATGCAAACTTTTTTCAAAATTAAAAGTCTAGGTCAATTAAAATGGAATTACAACTTGACAAACCCATTTTCGAAAAAGAAATTCAAGGAAAAAAATCTAATTTGCTGTCAAATAATACCTTCACGTAAATAAAAACATTATTATATTAATAAAAGCATGGAAAAGTTCAAAAGAAATTTATCATTTTGACTGTTGCCGATAAAATCAAACATATTTTCTTTCATAATATACCAAAAATTTTTAATTTTGAATTATGTACCTAATTCGAAATTGAACATGTAACGAAAAGTCGAATCTTTCTTATTCGTTCGTTTGAATATATAATATACCAAAATTTCACTAATTTGAATTACCTTCGATATTAACATACAAAAGTAAGTATGCAATGCTGTCTTTCTATCGTGACTTCGAGTTCTATATTGCAAAAAGACAACGGTTGTTGACAACACTGACAAACATGTTGAAAACTTATCTAAAGTTGTTTTAATTAATAAAAAGCCAAGGTTCTCAATTATAAAATCCCCTCCAAATGAGTCATTGAATGCTGGCCTTTCCCAAAGGCAATCGCTGACAAGCCCCTGGTCTGATTCCATTAGCAGTCGACACGCGACAACCGACAGCGGACTATTGCCATCACCAGAACATGTCCCAATTAATTGCGCGAAGCCAATTTACATTTCGCTGGCGAGAAACGTCATTCGGAGGCACCGAAGACAAAATGTTTGGGCAGCGATGGTTTTGGAGCCGAATAAAAGCTAGTGAAAATATAAGTTTTGTAATCTACGACACTCTCTGACGGAGAAACATTATTTCAATTTGTATCATGATTGAATATAAGTTATAAGTTTAGTCCAGTATGGAACAATGTCTCTTTGATTATGCTTGCTTAATATCGTGTATTCATATAAATTTCAAACTAACAGAGTTGCCACATAATTCACACCTTTACGACAGTTAATAATTTGTTCGGTATATTTTGAAAAAAAAGTAATCAATTTCAGCCAACTATTTTCGAGAAGTTCACTGAAATACAATCGATTTGTATTTATATTAACAATTCCATGACGTTGAATTCAGAAACCTTTAACCTTTACAGGCTAATTTAAATAATGATTGATTAATTTTAGATTGTGGTGACGGTGCAGACACATTTTTTTATACTTCCATATATGTATATATAGATCAAAACATATTTCGTCCAACACGAGAATTATTAACTTATGAAGTTATCGAAGAAGGAACCGACCCTGGTGTTTATAAAATATCATGAATTCACATCTCCTTCCACATATATTCTGATAAATATCAGGACCGGTTTCGCATTTCGCAGCATTATCATCTAATGACCCTTATCTTTTTCAGAATTTATGTGGAAGTAGTATTCTGCAAAATGTTTTATTTATTTAAAATTATTAAGAAGTAAACTAAAAATTCTGTCCATTTTTTACATTAGAAAACGCCCTCGTCACTAAGAATTGACAATTTACACCGTTAAAGTGAATATACAGACGTTATTAATGTGTTGCTATTCTCATAATGAGAGCTATACCACGTTGTAAAAAATAATCTATGAGTCATATATATTTTAGGATGAATCTAATGTATTAATTACATTTGTACCGCGATAGCACTGTGTTACCCCATATATATATTATGATAAGTATACTCAAGTAATGAAACAGTGTCTTCATATAATACATGAAATCTTACGCTAGCTCGCTCAAGAGCATTTAGAATTCTCTAATAGAATAATATATACATGAACTTCACGACTTCATAATACATAATGTATGTCTACGTAAAAGGAGCTTTTATCATATTTGACACTAAAGTAGCAATAGATAAAACAAACTTTAAGCTACACTGAAATTTTACTCAGTCAACAAATCGTTACTTTACTTTGAAGCGGTTCTAATTGACATTTTTGCCTAAAATGACCCTTTGGTAAGAAAACTCTGTATTTACCGCATTATATCATATAAAATTATATGAATCTAAGGTTGAATAACGGAGTTAGCAGAATTCCGGAGTTGCACTGCATCTGCACACTTTTTTTACTAAATTCATTTGACAAAGTTCTAAGATTGTCATCATTATTTCCATCATAAGATCTTTAAGATCATTATTTCTCAGCAAGAGTTGTGAAATAATATGCTTAAAATAAGTAATGTGAAACATTTTAACTTGCTCATTGTTACAAGTGAATAATCCAAACTTTCATCAAACTCTCATATCTCAAAACAGTGTCAAGAGCAGTTAGAACCTTTTCAAAGTAAAGTGTCGAAATATAATCATAAATTCTGTTTTTTTTTATCGAATTTACATTCATTCGACAGAATTCTAATAAGGTACCAAAAATGATACTTTAAGATTTAATTTGTACCTCTTTTTGTCAATATTTTATATTCTCAAGGAGAAATATGATTTCTTTAAATTTAAAAAGTTCTTTCATAATCCTAAAAATCTATTCAAATGAATCCAATCTAAAAAAAATAAATTTGTTTTCTCATGAAAGATTTTATTTCAATATAAAGTGTGATAATCCAAACGATGATGTTTTAAAATAATTTAGATAAACAAACTGCTATAGTTATTGGATACTTCAACTTTAACCATCCAAAATAAAAAAAAATGCGGCCCTCAATAACAAATATCAATCACCTATTTTCTTCAGAACATTTTCCGGACGATGGATGAACATTATAAAACAATTAAATTTTTAATTCTATATCCACCAAAAATATCGATAATTTCAATCAGTTTTACCGAAGCGGATCTCGGAATATCTGAGAATTAATTATCTGGCCTTTCTCCCAAAAAGTTTGTGCACCACTGATTTAGTGTTTCACAACAATTAAGTTTCTATGTAATTTTTTATTTAGGATTGTTAAAGTTGACTAACTCACTATCGCATTCACCCTATTCAGTGTAAAAAAAAACTCAAAACACGTCTTTAAACTAAAATTTTCGATAAAACGGAAGCGTTATACTCAATCAATTGTAAGTTGTATGATAGTGCTATGTATAAATTAGTTATTCATTTTAAAATAAACCTCTTTAAATATTATCTTATCAACTATGAATGAATATAACTAAAAAATATACCGGTATCTGGTACACTTTTCAATTTCTATGTAAATGTTGTATAAACTGGAAACACCTTTTATTATGCTCTTCCATTAAGGCGTGCAAACAATGCCTTTAAAATTTTTACAATTACATTTACATGTAAAGGCTTCATTAATACACACTTTTGACCTGCACGATTCGCTTTGTCCAGGAAGAGGATAATCGACGGTAAAGAATATCAAAAAAAATTGGTGAAATCCTTTCATAATGTAAATCGAATAAATCGTTTAAATTGCAGAATCCCTTGTTCCAAAAACGACAGAAGCCAAATTACTTTATGACTTATGAGCACCTACATTAATCGCGTAAATATACACTTGCCGTTTAATGGATGAGCAACGATAAGAGCATTTACCGTTGTGTGCATTGCATATGCGTTAAGGATTTGGCTGCGTCCTACATATTCGGAAACGGGGCTTTTTAGTTTCACGCAGATCTTAATTTAAAAAATTCATCTATTTCAACCGCTCATGTTTGATATTGAAATCCCGTCAAAACCCTGTATTGATATTCCATTTTCAAATAAAAAATATTTTTATCTTTATACTGTCATTTTATACAACGTTTTTCAGTATTTTTAATATCTCATCCATGAAATCATTTTGTATGGTAAAATAACTAGAAAAACCAAAACGTTTCATTGTTTGAACTTTGTTCAAATGCAATGAATGTTTTGCTACAATTATAAGTAAGAAGAAAAAGAATATAACCGCTCAGAAATATCAATTCATCACTTTGGGTTGGACTAGATATACATTTTAAGCCTCCAAACACATTATGAACGTTTTTAATAGACAATAATCAAACTACATTGTGTTTTAAGGGATTCACTCTTCTCACACAAAAAAACAACGTGTAAAAAACATCATCTAACATTAAACTATTCAGGGCGATACTAAATAAGAAGCTTTTTTCAAGCTGCAAAATTTAAGCATACACTTAATAATGTAGCATTTAAAAAAATTATAACCACAATACATATTAAAATTCATTTTTTGTGCATCGTAACAAATATCACGAACTTTATATTCTTTCTGTATTACTTCGTCGTTTCGTTTCAAAATGTGATATGGAATAAATTGTTTAAGAATATTAATTACTGGTGGCTAAAGGTCGACCACCTTAAGCTCAGTGAGCAATGCAGAATACCTAACCCATCTGTGATGCGACACCTTTATATATATACAGCTATTTACACGCCTTGTATTATGAAGACACTCCCTGATCACAATAACCAAACTTATGGCCAACTGAAGATTACTGTGGATAATGACATAAGGCTCTGCAGAAATACGTTGCAACTTAACGTGACGCACACCTATTATAGGCTGGATTTTATTTAACGCCTGATCTGGCCCTCAATTTCAACCATTTTAGAATGCCAAGTTGATGTTGCGTAGCATACCAGATAGTCAACGGGACTTGCATAGAGAACAACGTTTCGGAATCGTTGATATCGCTGTTTCAAAATTAGCCACATTACATTTTGTTCAAAAATATTCCATATTGACAATCCCATACAGTGTATAACAATAAAATAAACTACATTAAATTCACATGCAAAAATTCTAAACCTGTTTTTGTAGGACTTGTCACTCATTATAATATTAATATTGATGTCCTTACTGAATTGCCAATCACCGAAGTCCTTCGCCTTTTTAAATAAAAATAAATGCCAGTTGTAAATTATAAAATCCATGTATGCTTGAATTGTTGGTAGTGCTATTGGCACCGTTTTTATTCGAAATTTTATAATATACTATCTAGTACTCAGCAAGCGTTGCAATGCCACTCAAAGAAAGCAAGCGCTTTTTTTTATTGAAGTTCTTTCAGATGCAAAATATTTTAGTTAAATAATTTCTATTTAATTTCATTAACATTTATCGGTATCGATGACATTTTCTGTTTGTCTTTTGCCGTTTGTATATGGTACAACACACGCGCCACCTACTGAAAGTTAATTGAACTATGCCTATAACCTTTGCGCAAGTGCAACAATAAGTTGTTAAAACAAACGGTATGGCAACGCATAAATATGAAAAAACATTGATTTTGTATATTTAAAAAAAACTACTGTAGGCTAATTTTACTATGCCAAAAACCTCCGTGCAAGCACAAGCATAAAGAGTGTCAAAGTTGCATTGCGATCGGATGAACGGTATGGCAGGGCATAAGGTGCGAACAAACAAACAAGTATTGATTTCTTTATATTAGAAGATTAAACTCAATTGAAATATTTGCCGACGAATAAAATGATCGTGCGCCGAATCGATGGACGATAGCACAACGAGGACGCAACTCAGCGAAAGTTTTCAGCGATTTGTCGTAGCACGTTAACCCAGTTCCAGAAATAACCGTAATTTTGTGAACCGTACCAGAGCGTCGTTTAATTTAATGGATACTTGTAACTTCTGTTTATTCAAACTCCAAAGTAGACCATTAAGTAATGTTCCCAGAAGGTGTACATGGTAATTGAGTGATGCATTTGGCAGATAAACTCCTTGAGATTTCGAACACTAGTATTTTTCATCGGAAAGTTAAATGATGTACTTAACTATCAGATTTAAACCACTTCATTTTTCTTGTCACACTTAGTTTGTGGATATCTATTTATCATCAAGATACGCCACATCAATAATGATTTCAACTATTACTTTTTTACAACTATTAGATTACGTTGATTGTTTTACACGGTACCGGGCAAAAACAAAGGATTTTAAATATTATTTTTTGTATTTTTTGTGCGATATTAGTATCACAGTTTTTTATCAATCTCCGCTGCCAAAATGAATCATATCAAAAGTGAGTTAAACAGACCAACGTTTTGATACAAATATGGTGTTGTTGAAGATATCTATGATGAGTAAGAGTGGCTAGAAAGAGAATAAAATTTTACATCCGATGTTTTTCTATACATACCCATAAATAGATTAAAAATAATCTACGCCATTGAATAATATTCGTTTTTTAATTTGTTTTTTCGTCACAGTGTGCTGTATTATATAATATATGTTAATCACTGTAACTACTTGGTGGAATGGCGCTATATTAAAAAATAATAACACATTTTTTGCACTTATTCCATATTAGAGTGTATTAGCCCGGTTCGTGGTGCAGTGGTCAACTTTAGTTGGCTACCGTGTCATGACCAGATTTTTTCAGCCGATAAATCGATTCTGCTCAGCGGCAATGGGTGTTTGTGTTGTTTAATCCCTTCCCACCTTTCCGATCACAAAGAGCGACGCATAGTGACAGTGATTAACTAACCACTGTCCTAGTCCTCGTTTCCTTTCAATCCCCAATCTCTTCAAAAAAAAGAGGCTGAGCAACTGAGTGACAAGCAGTTCTCGTAGAAAAAACATATGTTGAGAAAAACTCAGTGAAAAGTCCATATGCCCCAAGTTTGGAGCTGACATGGTTATAAAAAAAATATGTGTTAGAATCAAGGATCAGTTTCGCTAACTGCGAGCATAATCAACACTATCATCACGAAACCGGTCATGATCTTAATAAATCTTTTGTGGAATAAGTACAAAAAATTCATTATTATTGTTACATATTTAATGTTATTGTTTGCCACAGTTCTACGTCTCTACGTAAGTAACTTAAAATAGACTTCCCAATTCGTTGGCTACGTGTAAAACAAGAAAGGGCTAACTTAAATTCGGGCATGATGGAAATTTGGACGTTTTGATGTGGCGTGATTTTGGGCGCCGTGGCGTCCGGAGGAACGGCGACACGTCGGACAGGGGAATAATTTTCATAAGCACGTGAGCACGTCCCTCTTCATTTGTTATTCAAACGAAGGCTGACGAGGAAGGTGTCGGCGGAATTTTAAAAAGAGGTTCGCGGCCTTTGTGTTTTTTCGCCCCGCACGGACGCGTGATTCGAATCCGGAAGCCGGATTCCGGAAACGGGAATATTTAATTGAATATACTGGGGGGTCGAGCGGGACGCGTAATGGCGGACGAAGAAACTCGAGCGAAATCTTTTCGCGGGCCTTTTTTCACATTCGCGAGCGTTTGATTGTTATTTCGTTAATATTTGTGGTACTAACAGAAAACATTAAAAACTGTACTCGAGTTGATTTCTTAATCTAACATTCTATAGATTTCCGAAAAATCAATTAAGTTCGTTAAATAACTCATGCATCATTATATAATTGATAAGTATAAAAAACTTAAAAAAAAACACGTCTAGGCCCAATTTGGAGCATATGGTCTGCTAATCTAAGTAGTTCAACATATATTTTTCTAGGAGGACTGATACTTACTTAGTCACTCAACCTTCCTTTAGTCTAATGAGAAGATGGATAGAAAGATTAAGGCTAGGGTACATTTATAAAATTAATTGTACTATTCCCGCTCCCAAATTGAAGCATATAGTTTTCTTATAGAAGTCTCGCTAAATATGCAATATCTAATGCTCGTTACTCAGTCGTTCGATGTATCTGTAGTAGTGATATAAAGGATTAGACTACGAACAGGATGAGTGGTGATCTAGCCAATCTCCTTACACCCCGCTTTATCAGATTGGAAGGGTGGAAAGGAATATTTCTTTTAGGCAACACCAACACCCATGCGGCTCGAACAGAATCGATAAAATAAACTGAAGAAAATGCTGCTTGCAATGGGGCTTCAACCCATGAGATTGGTGACGGAATCCAATGACTTTAACCGCTGGTCCATATATCCGATAAAATATTCAACTGTGTCATATATATATGTATGTTTATACATTTGCAAAGAGCATTCAACAATTGCAAAATGCGCATACAGATGTGGCAAATGTTTCATTTTTTATAAAGAACTTGCGTATATTACCATTCTTCGTGGGATTGAATTAATTGTGCACATCATAGAATTGTTATTAATTTTTATCTTGAATTTACATATGGCTCTAGATATTAAATTTACATTAAATTTTTGAAGCATCTAGGTGACAAGCATCGTGGTAAGTAAAATGAGAATCGCAGCCCAAATGAACTGCGAGAAACGATGCAAACCTCTTCGCGATAAAAGAGAATGTATGATATCTAATTTGGTATACAAACAAATTATTTATTCTCAATTTCCGTATAAATTGCGTTACTTTGCTCCGTTAACAATGCCAATTAAAGCTTGTTTATTTTCAGAGAAAAACAGCATCAAAAATATTTTACGAAGAAACATAATATTATATAATTATAATTCCAGAAAGCAAATCACAATATCAAGTATAATTGCGATGGTAGATGATCGCTATTTTCCACAACACAGCTAGGGAGTTCACTGAAAATAATAATATTTATTTTGTTATCCGCCATTTATCTGAATTTAATAAAATGTATTGTCTTGTTCCTATTACAGCGCTGAGAAAATAATGAATAATTCAATACTATAAGATACTTAGTATTGAATTGTAATCTGACATTGATATATTTTTTAATCGTGCGTATTGAAGTCTCTTGATTTTTTGAAGGGATGTATAGTTTCGTTTATTGCGATTTATTAGGATCAGGACCAGTTTCGCTCACCACGAGCATTATCAACTGATAATAAAAACAAAAATTCAGCATTTTTATACAAAGGCTAAGCAAAACTAAAAGAGGTATCACAAACAATAAGTAATACAAATTTGCATATTAGATTTATTTTTTCTTTTTTTAAATTATTTGCATATTTCTGCTTCCAATTTTGTTGACATACTTTTATTAGTCTTGCTTATCTTTTGTTTAAATAACGCTGTATTATTGTACTTCTCATCAGTTGACAATGCTTGCGATGAGTAAAACCAGTCCTGATCCTAATTAATCTAATGTGGAATAAGTACAAAAAATGTATTTACAATGAACACCTGAAAAGTGATTGGTGAAAGCAGTTTTGAAAAAGGTTCACATTCGATGAATCAGTCATTAAATAATTATCTGATATATTTAATTTGACTACTTTGTTATTTCGAGTGTCCAAAATAAAGAATAAAAATACTTCACGTGAGAAGAAACATGTGTCGCTTCTTGTGACAATGTTATTTGTTTAAATTTTATTTGAGAAGGGTTTGTTTTCTAATATTATGCTTCCGACCTTTCACATGTCATAAATGACTACTCATCTTTTACCATTAGTCATAGTGATTTTTTTTATAGTGTACGCACTTTAATTTTGTTATTTTAACGTAATGTGGTGTTTCGCTTTAATAAACATCATGAATGCAATATAGTTATATGTCTGAGGCATATCGATTGCTAAATGAGTAAATTCTGTTATCTCCGTTTTTGTCAATTGTGCAGGAAAGGGTAAGAACTGATTATTTTGGTATTTTCAAACCGATCGGGAAAATTTCAAAATAGGACTCTCAAACGAACGATTGACAGATGACAATAGAAAATGGTGGAGTTGGATAATTAGCAGAGTTGGTTTTAGAACGACAATGCAGTTATCAAATTTTCCTAAAACGTTTTTATGATACACTCAGATATGTTTTGGCTATAAAAAATTTACGGGATGTGCACATTGCATGATACAACAAGATGCAACTATTTAGTCATTTTCAGTCAAGATTGGAGTTAGGAAAATTACTCTTTAAGCCATCGATATATAAAAAGTATCATTTTCAATAAATTCCCGATTACCTGAAGATGGATTTTATCTGTATCTATTCACAAAAACACAAACAATGACGCAGTAATTATTCTGGAGGGCTGGTTATAAATCGGCCTTTGTAATAATAAGCACAATGAAAATCTCAGTGTCTCTCGAGTTAGATGAATGAAGTATTGTTACGTCATCTGCAGCAATTAATTGCACCAGGATAAGCTTCGTTAAAGGTGTAGCGACGAACCCCTAATACAGCCTTCAAGCTTCTCTCCGTGTAACACTTTCGGCGACTAACACTCAAATTATTATTGAGTAGAAATTAACTGTTATATTTGGTAAACCATTTTCATTGACTGGTCAATAAAACATTTACATTACATATATATACGTATGGCAAATAATAATTATAAAGTTTTGGCTGTATCATCTACTACCATGGAACATACAGAATCACAACAAATACAAATTAATCTTATATACGTTTCATTCGATAAAAAAAGGTTAAAGACTAGGTTAAATGCAATGAAATTTTTTAGTATACAATTACGTGGTAATATTATGCAAAGATTACTGTAGTTTTTTGGTTAATGCTTTGCTTGGTGATAAGATGATTCTAGTTCTGTCAAATCTAGCAAATATTCATTACATTTAAGATTCCTCAATAGATTCAAAACTTACTCAAGCTGCGTATAATGTTACATATTAATCGAAACACTAAGTGCTTGTTTGATCAATAAGTACTAGACATAATAAAAATATTTAGATAAATGCTTTATCTGAAATACAATAATTAATTATTTCTAATTTGAATCATTAAAATTTAATATTGTTGTTAAATCGAGATCAGTCAGTCGATATAAAAATTTATAATTTTCACTCACAATTTTTAAATTTATTAAATGCCTATTCCAGATCCACAGTGTTAACAAAGGAGTGTACGTTACCTCCAGGTAACGTTCTACTCACGCCATCTGCAGAATTGTATTCCGTGTAAAAAACGGATTGTCCCAACAGATCCGACTGATATAAAGGTTGAAAAATGTTTTGGATTTATTTAGGTCTATTTTTCCAAAGAATTTTCAGATATTTACGAAAGCATCTATTTTATGATACTTTTATATCTCAGAAAGTTGCTCGTTTGTTTATAATAAAATAACAACTTGCTAGCAAAATAAATCACATGATAAATAAATAATAACACATTTTTATTACTTATTCCAGATAAAATTTATTGGATCAGGACCAGTTTTGCTCATGGCGAGCATTATCAACTGATAAGAAATACAACGAAACAGTAATATTTAAACAAAAGTTAAGCCAGAATTACTAATTCTTTCTTAATTATTACTTATTAATTAATTCTTACTAACTTTTGTTTAAATATCACTGTTTAGTTGTATTTCATATCAGTTGATAATGCTCGCCATGAGCGAAACCGGTCCTGATCCAATAAATTTTATCTGGAATAAGTAGGTACTAAAAATGTGTTATTATTTTTACTATAATGCCATTCCACCATGTATTGACAGTGAACACCCCAAAAATGGTTACATGATAATAATAAAAACGTTTCGATTTTAGTCAGATTTTCAATTTAACTGGCCAGCATTTCTGCAGGAAATGTGGCAAGTAGTATCACAAAAATCTTCACGGTTCGTCCAGTTTTGAAAATAAATAATCACTACAGTCAACGGCTTGGATCAAAAAACGGAATGTCCAAAGGGAAATACATACCAAATTTTGTATACCTAATGTACCGAGTAGAGACTCCAAATCGAGTATCGAATACACGAAAAAAACAAAACTCACAATAAAATTGGAGACGTTGAATACTGTATTATTTTTTAAATCTATGCTTTAAAAAATTAAGTAAACTCATTCATTTATTTATCGTCTAATTTACAAATTAGAATTATTAATGTTTACTTTGGTATATCTGAAACTACTCGAGACTTTAAAATTTCACTTTTCTATTCTCGAGTAGTTGAGATGTCGAGTAATTGGAGTCTCTAGTACCGAGGAAGTTTCAACCATTTTTAGCCATATATGCTACCAAATCTCAGAATGAAACATCTCAAGCAAAATTCGTTTTATTGGATTTCCTTATTTATTAATGTACTAAATCTCTTATTTTTTTACTAAGAAATTAGTATGAAAATTGATTGAGTAGGCATTTACTTGGTAGAACTCCATTATAATACGATAAGAAAAATAACAATGTATTTTAGTTCTACATAAATTATTTTATATATTTGTTGATAGCTATTTCGGCTTACGCCTTCGTCAGAACTATGTTTTAAACGTGTATTAGAGATAGCTTATATACCTAGGCTAGACAGGGTACCCCATACATCTCCTCTTCTCTGCTCAATTATACCAACGCCACATGGAAAAATTTTAATAAGTTTAAGTTATTGGTATGGCGTAATCCTGCGAACTTTAATCTGAGTATTTTTGTGCTATTTTTATCGTGTGAAACAACTCATAATCCGCAATGTCAAAAGTGAATCAATTTTAAATTGTTTTTAGCTTGCTGCTTGTTATAGGATTTAGAAGAGGTGATGTGTTAAGCTAAGATTAGACATTTAGTTTGCGAAGAATCGCTATCGTTCCCCTTACTTTTATGACTGGGAAAGTGGGAGAATATGTTAGAATGATGGTAATTTATACATTCGAATGCAAATCCATCAAAATGAACATTGATTGGAAAATCAATAAATCTTACGGGAATTCGAGCCCGCGATAATCGAACAGAACGAGCTTTATTTGGCTTGTTCTGGCTGGGTTTTGCGTACAATGCCAAACCGTTGTTTTCATAAATAAATCGTTGATTTGTATCTATTAATCAAAATTTACTTTTTATATAATTCCAAAAGTAATAAATCGTTAGAAGATTTCAAACGTCTTAACCTCTATAAATTGCTCAAATATGCTTTGAAAATATATTACCACATAAAAATATGTACATTTTTCCGAACATAATTTCAGAAGCTTATATGTTCTTTAATAAAGTTTAAATTTCATCATTTCGATGAATAGGCGTCTCTTTGTGAATTTGATAAACAACTTTTAAGTTTCTTATAACGACAAAAAATAACTTAACTGTGTTGGAAAAAAGTTTTTCGACGCCCGTAAATATACATATAAAGAAATTTGAATAAATTTAACTTTTTAAGTATCTGAAAAAATCGCGATAAGAGTGTGATTCTTTTATATTTTGTTTTATGAAGAAAAGCGAATAAAAAAATAATTATTCATTTCAATAGTGCTATATAATCATTTGAGAATTAGGTTCGTTAAGTTTGACAGACTTTCATCATAAATCTTTTTTTTTATTCGAATAAAGAATCCCAACGGAAAAAAAACATATTTGGTTTTATCATTAGAAGCAAAAATCATAATTAACAAAACCCAATTCTTGATTTCAACAGAATTTATTTGGTAAAAAGTTAGCAATGGCTTAATGGAACACCATTTTCATAAAAATTTACGTTTAAGAGTAGTTTTAAACCGGGTTCTAATCACCATGAAATTTTGACAAGGCAGTGTGCCATCACTGTAACCCAACGATATCTTGCAAGCATATCTATGACGAAAATGTATCTGAGAATTGTCATAGAACGAGAGCCATTCTTCTCGATGACCCTCCATAGATAAAAAGAAGAATTAAACTGACCTCTTGATCAGTAGTGATGGGTAGTAAATGCAATTTGAATGTAAAAACTCATCTTAGAGACGAAGGAGACTGGAAAAACTTCGACGCTGAACTTGAAGCTTCATAAAATAGATTATCAAAAATCTGTATTTTTAAAACATGACAATATTTTTGGAATGGGTAAATATCTAGACAATAGTAATTCAGTTCATTCGCAGCATTTTCACAATTTGAATATAAATTTTAGCGTTCCTTTAAAATTTATTATCAGTGAAAAAAAGCTATTTTACTTAAAACAATAATTTTTAAGTTGATTAACTGGATTATTAATTTGGCTGCTATGTTTCCGTATTTGGGTAAAAAAAAAATAACCCTTGCATGACAATTTGGGTGGATATAGAGCTAATTTAGAGCACCCCAAGAGGATTATAATTTTGCTCGCCTTATCTTGAGCGCTTAAAAAACCCCCCGGATTAGTTCATTTACCCATTGCTGAGTATGTAACCCTACTAATTGTCCTCGTGTGAATAGTGCACAGCTTTAATACTCTAAATCCATTTACTTAAAACGTGAAGTATTTATCTGAACTATGTAATATATAACGGCCTTGTAGAGAAGTGAACTATATCGCAATCTCTTGTTTTAAAACCACTTCAGTACCGTAAGGCCACTGGTGGCCGCCGCGTACGGATGTCTCGAATACCGTCACAAATATTACAAAATATATAAATAAATCTTCTTGTAAGAATTCTATTGACATTTTTATTTTCATAACTAGTGACATCTATACACTGTCTCTGGTATCAGTCAATCTTGTTGAAAAAAGGATTTTTAGATGTCCGGTGGTAGACGTCATTAAAGCGAACACTGTACTAGATACTCAAGCGGTAAATACCTTGTGTGGTTCAGGGTTCTATGCCGTAAATTTACATACATTCTTTAATGTTTTTACATATGATATATATCAAAGCAAGTGATATTGTAATTAAATTCAACATAATGTTAATATAGGTAAATAAAGATATAGGTAATCAAATTCCTCACTTTTCATGTTCTTTAATGCTAATCAAAAAAATAGTTAAGTGAATAATTAAAAGATATTATATTCACTGACGTTCCGACAAACAAATATTTATGTAAATATACTGATATTTCATAAATCACTTTTATGTTAACTGTCACTTCTTAGTAAAAAGGCATTATTTTAAATAAATAAAACATATTTTATAGTTCTGCTTACACATGTACATATTCTGATAAATATCAGAATCGGTTTCGCTCGTCGGAAATGTTATCAACTTCTGTAGTATACATTTTTTTTAATTTACTTAAAATTTAATAAATAGTTGAATAGTTTATACACATGTAATCAAAAAAATTTGGTTAAGGAAAAAACCGTATAAAATGGAAAATTTGAATACAATTTTATAGCACTTTTTTCGTCTGCTGATTCGAGTATCGCTCTGTAAACATATTACTTTAACGAAATGATTGTGGAAGATTTTAATTACTAAATGGATTATCTTTAGTGTAATTCTGAACTGTCATTCATTGAAATTTTAACAGTAATGTAGTTGAAGTGGGTTTTTGCGTAAAAGGTTAGTATACCGCAAGGGATAGTGTAAGGAAAATTATTCAGGCATTTTCCGTTGATATCATTACCTACTAGAGACATTATCGCAATTTAAAAAAGAAAACGTTTGCAGTGCTTAATTTATGGCTTGGAAATAATTTCGAGTTACTCTAAGAAAATATCTTTTAATAGTGTCACAATAAGATTAATTTCATCGTGATACTTTCATATTATATGCTACATTTTCATTCGGCTGTCTAAAGATTACAACCTCATAATGGAGCTTTCACTCATTGCGAATCTCTTGGTTAATATAGAAAAATAATAAAAATAAATGCCTCTCAACCAAGTATTGACAGTCGAACACCTTAAAAGTGATAGAAAAATAAGGTTTTATGAAAAGAAGAGTTTCCAAGTATTTTTTCGTATGCTGCATTTAATTGTCGAATGAACTGTAATGATTTTTCAGCTGGACACAATTCCCACATTTAAATACTATGAATCCTTTAAAACAATTATTAAACTAATCTTTCAAGTACTCAAAAATACACCGGTTGTATAACCAAATAATACAATTTTCGTCTTCAGTGAAGAGACGATATGAAACTATTCTCTCTTACTCAGTAGTTTCCAAACTTTATGAAAAAGTATTCAATTTTATAAATCGAATTTATAGCTGAAGATGTATTATTGCTGATTTAATAGCCGAGCTTCTTTTTTAACGAATCAAATCGCCGTTTTAACATTTGACTCGTTTTGTCGAAATGCTATGGGCTATAAACACATTGCTTTATTTTCTATGATCATCTTTCTTTGATTGACTTGCATTTATATTGAATATGGTTACGAAGTAAAAAGAAGAGGTTTTAAGAAGAGGCTGGCTAAATGGTTGAGTGTTAACGTCATTCGCTTCAGTTCCAGAGCTCACGGGCTCGAGTCCCAGTCTAGACAGTTTTATTTTTCAATCGAATTATTTATTTCTGCTCAGAGACAGAAGAATATCTGTGTTGTCTAAAATTCTTTCCCGCGCATATCCGATCCTAAAAACAAAACGTAGCGTAGCGTAGTCTTTTCTATCCTTACTCTCTTGAGAGGCTGGGAACTGAGTAACAAACAATTCTAATAAAAAACTTATATTAAAATAAAATCCGTTTGGACTCCATATGATCTGAGCGGACGTGGCTTAAAAAAACAAAAATTACCCAAGAACAAAATTTATTGCGTTATTATTAGAATAATCTCAACAAAATAAAAATTACGCCATCTCTTGCCTGGCGCGGAATCTTAAAAATTTTAATATTCAAGTCATTCATAGACCGATCAGCTTTTTGCGTAATCTGATATTTTTTTCTTGGAAAACAATATTTGAAATTCAGATTTTATCGTCTTGAGGGGGCGAAGTTTAGCACTAATTGGGACACTTTCGGGAGAGACACTTCAGCTCCCGAGTGCTTCTTCTTTTTCTTTCTTTCGAACAAAACATCTCTTTTATTATTTTCCGTTTTATTTTGTGCAGCGGAAAGGCTTTGCTAATTTAAGTACATTGCCATAACAAAGCGGACTCGTGACAGTAAAAATAAAGCTTTCTTAAAGTAAATTTAGTCAACACGGTGAAGACTCTTATACTTTATTTGAAAGTTAATTTCATTTACAAATAATAGCTCTTTGTATTGGATCGAGTTGGTTATTTACTAGACTATTAGCGTGACTGCATAATTATAGTTGAATTTTAACTAGGTGCATAAAATGCATTATACATATTTAACAATATAATAAAGAACCATTAGTCAAATAAAAAACTATTGTTAGTTTTATGTCTAATATATTAGGTAATCCCGGAATTAATATCGTTTTTTTAATATGCAACTTTGACTCAACTTGGGTCTGTTGCCTAGTAAAGACGTGTGTTATAGTTTTTCTCTTCTCTGTGATTTTTTACCAGTCTTTTAAACAAAAAAAAAACAATTCTACCCCATCTACAAAAATGGCAGAAACGTGTCCTTCGGAAACACGTTTAAGAAGCTGTATGCTGATTTTGTTCCATTCAAAAAAAACTGCAACAGAAGCAACGGAATCCATTTGTGAGATTTACGGTGATATACTGGACGTAAGGAAGTGCCAACGATGGTTCAGAAAATTTCGCTCGGGCAATCTCGATTTGAAAGATGAGCCTTGAAGTGGACAGCGCAGTCAAGTGGATGAAGCAGCCCTGAAGGCGGAAATTGAAGCAGATCCGACGATGACCATCGATCAATTATCCTAAAAGGTCAAGACATCACGATCGAATACTCATCGCTATCTAGAGAAACTGGGGAAAGTTAAAAAAGAAAGCATTTGGGTTCCTCACGCGCTAAGCAAAAGCCCTCAGAAAGCCCTTTTGTGTGTGTGGTGGAATTCGAAAGGCGTGATCTATTATGAAGTGTTAAAAACAAGGACAAACTGTTACTGCAGCTCTCTATTGTGATCAGATGGACAAATTAAACACGAAGTTACAAGAAATAAGAATCGCTCTTATAAATAGAAGACTTGCCCATCCGCACGTTGCCGATATTACACGAAAAAAAATCCAGGACCTTGGTTTTATAGCATCTGCCCTATTCACCGGACTTGGCACCAAGTGACTATTACTTGTTTCGTTCTTTAGAAACGCAATTAAGGAACAAAAAATTCAACAATATTGAAGCACTAAAATCAGGTCTCTCGGAGTTCTTCGAATCTAAACCAAAGACCTTTTATGAGAAAAGAATTTTAGATCTTGAAAATAGATGGCAAAGAGTCATAGACAACACTGGTAATTACTTTGTTTAAAAAAATAATAAATAATTTAAAAAATCAAATTTGAGTATTACTGTAAAAAACGACATTAGTTCCGGGATTACCTAATATATTAGTTATTTTAAAGGTGTCGCATGGGTTGAAATCACTTTAAGGTGTTCACTGACTTGACTTAGTGAAATGGCACTATATCAAAAAGTAATATTTTTTTTTTGTTCTTATTCCACATTAGGTTAATTAGAATCAGGGACATTCCAAACAAGATGGCGGTAAGTTAGTTTCTATTCTATTTCTATATATTTTTTTAGTTTATTTATCTACAATCTTTACTATTTTTAAGGAGTTTGCCTAAATTATTATTGAGACTAAATGCAACGTTTACGGAATCTTTAATTTCATGGTGATTTTTTTCGCTAATACCCCCTAAGTAGTCGATTTAAAGAAGCGGTTCTCTTGTATTGTTTTTTTTACAATAAATTAGTTATAACAGGTTTACACATACATAGTTCTGACGATAGCGTAAGCCGAAATAGCTTTCAACAAATATATAAAATAATTATTGTAGAATTAAAATACATTGCTATTTTTTTCACTGTATTGTAGTGGAGTTCTACCAAGTAAATGCCAATTCAATCAATGAACTAGTTTGTCTATAAACAAGGAGTAAGTAGTTGCAGTGGCTGCCTCTAAGAAAACTAGAGTTGCTGCTTTTTTGTTAGGATTTTTTTATACTATACGCAGATATCGAGTTTTTTAGTTATTATACTGATATAAAAGTTAGCGCCATGTATAGCTTTCGAAAATATTTAGCAAATGGCATTCATTACTCAATTTTGTAATAAACAACATTGTTAATAATAACATGCATAGATCTCTATTGTGTGATAAAGCTAGTAGCTCAATAACAGGATATTTTTTTCCATCTCAATTCTGGTCTTGATAATTTATGTTTCAGAAAAAACATTTAAAAAAAATTGACCACGTTTGTATACTTGTGGAAAGCTTGAAAACATTTCTTCTTCTAGTGTGTTTTTATAATATTTAAATTGGTCGTGGCCGTAAACATCAAAATATTTATTACACGGAGCAAAGTTTGGATGTTGATTTTTGATATTGCCTCGTTTGTGTAGAAACAACTCGGCTGGAATTTAAGCGGGTGCTCGCAAAATTTGTATGTCGTCGTTTTATAACCATGTGAAACTTTTTCATGAACTAAGTTTGATTTTTCGTGATGAAATATTTGCCCAAAGCGAAACCACATCTGTTATTTTAGGATCGCAAATCAAAGTTTCGCTATATTGGTATTGTTAGGGTCGA
The DNA here is from genome assembly GCA_028554975.1 of Himalopsyche kuldschensis. Taxonomy (NCBI): domain Eukaryota; kingdom Metazoa; phylum Arthropoda; class Insecta; order Trichoptera; family Rhyacophilidae; genus Himalopsyche; species Himalopsyche kuldschensis. The sequence continues at coordinate 16,183,743 of JAHFWI010000010.1, read as the reverse complement.
GACATTTATATTGGCCCGTGACATATCAATTTTATTCAACTCCAACTGGGAAACTCAAATAAAAAGCGTTTTATTTCATTTCTTTATGGATACTAAAAATATTTCATAAAAATTGTTTGTTGTACTACAAAAACTTGTATGTATACTTGCATAAAAATCGACAGGTAAGTAACGTAACAATCTGTATAGAAGACATACATTTTTAAGTTAAATATGAAAGTTATTGCTTAAAATTTTTCATTGAAAAATATACCTTGTTTCATATAAATAATCCTGTTTCAATGGGCATGTCGCCAGTCGATAATGGTCATAATCGGTCCAGATTTATATCAAATTAGATGTGATTGTAGCAGTAAAAAAAAGTGTATTTAATTAAAACAGTGCATTTTCACATATATATTTGTAATTCACTTTTACGGTATTCTCTGTCAATAAGAGACACAAACATATCATAATTATTTTTTTCTGGTTCTGATCAGTTGAAAATTTGGTGAAAACAACTGTTTTCATGTTTACTTTTGTGATTATTTCAGGTCAAAGTCACGGAGAAGACCACAACATCTTCAGTCATGGTCAGTTCTCATCACCAGCTCTGCAACAGTTCGCTGAGCAAGGGGAACTAGCGGGACTGGCGACGAGTGAAATTACAAGATCCATCTATGATCAGTTCGTTTCGGAAGCCATCTTGGAAGGTGCTGGTGAATCGAGCCAGGACTTCTTTGTTGATGGAAATCATTCTATGGTTGGTATAATTATTTATATAATCCCGGTCCGTGGTGTAGTGGTCAACGTCGTTGATTTCCGTGACGAACTGGCCGGGCCCAAGTCCTGATACGAGCAGATTTTTTCAGTTGATAAATCGATACAGTTCTCGTAGCATAATATAAAAAGCATGTTAAGATAAAACGTGAGGAGTCCATATGCTCAAAGTTGGGAGCAGACGTGAATAATTATTTACATTGTATCATTAACACAGTGGATAAATCGAAAGATTATCTTATCTATATTTTAGTAATTGAGGATTTTGACTGAAGGTGTTATATTGATTTTCAACATCAATATCGTCCAATGACGACCCGGGCCTCACCTTCATGTGCACTTGTGCAGACGCGTACTAAATAGTTATTATCGTTTGTATATAAGAATAAAAGTAAGTATTAAACTGAGTGGCCAATCAGACTGATGCGCGAAACCGGTCCAGATCTTTACACATTATATATTGGCTCTAGTAGAAAAAGTGTTTATTTACGGTCAGCACCCATATTTATTGATTGAGCTGGCATTTACTTGGTAGAACTCAATTATAATTCGGTGAGAAAAATAACAATGTATATTAATTACATGACATTCTTAACGAGCAGATCAATATTAATGCCTCACCACGTATTAAGCCGTTAATAAGCGTTAATGCAATTTTAAATAAATCACACACTTGATACAATACTAATTTAACGTTTATTCCCACTTAGTAAAAACCTAGATTAGCTTTCACTTCAAGAAATCCATCAAATTAATTTGTCACATTTAAAAACATATTATTACCATTTAAAACTAAGATAGTGGAACATAGAAGAAGATGTATTGTGTACCCTGTCTACAACTGTATATAAGGATGAACAAATGCAGGTTTAAAACATAGCTATGAACAATTATATAAAATAAATTCTGTAGAATTAAAAAAAAAATATTTTTCTCACCGTACAACACCTAAAACTTGAACTGCAATGACGTTTATTTACTGTGCCAAATGTTAACCCTTTGATAAGTATCGCCATACCGGTACGGCGGTAGTATGATGTCATCTATTATCTATTGCCATTCTCTTATTGTTTATTGAAATGTTATCATTTTTTCATATATTGAAACTAAAGGTGCCAATTAGTGCTTTTTGGTAGTCAACTTATTTTTATTTTATGTTTGAAATAAGCAAAAGAGTTTTATAAAAAGGTTTATATTTGGTATTTGTTTTTTTTTTTAGAATTTCCGTTTTAAAATTGCGGAAGAAATATCAACTCCTTCAATAAGTAATAATATACTTCTTAGATTTACGGATAACAAAAAAAACATGTTTTATATTTTTTTTGCCTGCTATTAATATTTTATTGAATTTATAGAAAAAAACTTAATTTTATCCAAAATAACTCACCACTCAAAGGGTTTTAAAAGTAAAATAATTGTATAACAATCTACGCTTTCTTGTTTATAATATGGATGGTAATTATTCTTCGCAGGTATCTGTTGTTTGCAAATTAGTTCCGTCCCCTGACTGGTTTGTGGGAGTGGACAGCTTCAACTTTTGCGACAACGGGGAATGGGTGGACTCTGTTTCTATATCCGTGAGTAAACTTTAGTCAGTAATTTTAATTATTCACCAAAAGTGTGTCATTTATCAACTACTTGAAATAGTTTGGAACAAGTCGTCGTGAACGTATTCTGTGATGAACGATGAATATAATTTATATTTGTAGTAATTGTACAAGTTTAAAAATATTTCAATTATCATAAATATGCTAACTCACATAGTGAAACGTCTTGAAGCAAAAACCGAAATTCTTACTTCGCAATGTTTGAATTAGACGACATTGTTGTGTTCCATGTTGAAATTATTGTTTGTAATAAAAATAATTACCCATTTTTAGTAGTTATTCCACATAAAATTTATTAGACCAGGACCTGTTTCGCTCATGGCGAGCATTATCAACTGAAATCAGTTGAAAATTTTAGCCATGAGCGAAACCGGCCCTGATCAAATATTTTTTATGTGGAATAACTACTAAAAATGTGTTATTATTTTTATTATAACGCCATTCCACCTTGAATATTATCGACATTGGACATCTTAAAACTGATTATTGGTTGTGTTATTAGTTTATTTTTCTAGCACGCCTATTTGTAGATTCCATAAAAAATATAGCATAAATAAAGTTCAGCAGTAAATGTATCGGTTTTTGTGCGTGATTTTTAAATAAGCTTTGTTTTTGAATAGATTTGCAGGCTTTAATTACTCTACGTGTGCAATTTTGTCGGATTTCGCAAGCTATATATAACTAAATTAATTGGAATGATGTATGCTACAAAATGCGTACGTATTGATTAAAAGATTTTTTACAAAATGTGGACGTGATTTTCAGAAAAGCACATTTTTTGTTTTTGAATTGATTTGCAGGATTATTATACTTGATTTGACGGGTGTGCTTTTGTCGGTTTTTACAAATTGTATATGTGACTAAAAGTTATTTAGAAAAAAATTACTTACAATATCGGTATTTTCTACAAATCAATTTTGTAACATACAATTAAAAATAACTTTGATTATTTCACGTATTGTGCTACTGTGACACGAGTTTCGCCTCTTTCTTCGGACTTACTATCGCAAAGTTTGCTTAAGTAATGAAGCAAAATTGATTCTAAGATTTTAAAATTGTAAAATTACAAAACGATGACAATTCTTCGCTTCATATTAACTAACGTATTATTTAACTAATCCTACCGTAAACACTATCAACTCATTAAATATATACATACATAATACATATATAAACAGCTTTAATACTGTCGATGTATTTACTGTAACTTAAATATAAAATTGTATAATGTTTCGATGGATTCGGCGGTAACTTTGTGGAAGTTCATTTTAATATAACTATAAATAACATTTCTTATTCCACGTATCCACGTATTGCGCTACTTATTGTGACACGTGTTTCGCCATAAAATTACAAAATAGAGTTTGGGATTTTTCCTTTTTACGGGAAGCAAGGAGGGGGTTATAGAATCAAAACAAATAATTATACTACTAATGACTTAAGCATTACAAAATATCAACTAATGAGATGCAATCAATCAGATTGAATTCATCGATAGTATCAATTAAATAACATTTGAGACATGCATTTGATTCTTAAAATGCAACTGTTACCACTAGATCTTAAAATCCTACTTATATTACGTCTATATTACGTCAGATTCTCCGTGTAACATATTTATATCTTTTATAACCCGGATGGGCTGTGTTGGGTACAATGAAAAAAAAGAAATCACCATCATGGTTATTTTAGGTGGATCCACTAGATGCTGGAACAGACGGAGGGCTAACATTCACATCTCCAAACTGGCGCTCAAGATGGCCGCTGGAGTGGGGGGGGGGGGGGGGGGGGGGGGGGGGGGGGGGGGGGGGGGGGGGGGGGGGGGGGGGGGGGGGGGGGGGGGGGGGGGGGGGGGGGGGGGGGGGGGGGGGGGGGGGGGGGGGGGGGGGGGGGGGGGGGGGGGGGGGGGGGGGGGGGGGGGGGGGGGGGGGGGGGGGGGGGGGGGGGGGGGGGGGGGGGGGGGGGGGGGGGGGGGGGGGGGGGGGGGGGGGGGGGGGGGGGGGGGGGGGGGGGGGGGGGGGGGGGGGGGGGGGGGGGGGGGGGGGGGGGGGGGGGGGGGGGGGGGGGGGGGGGGGGGGGGGGGGGGGGGGGGGGGGGGGGGGGGGGGGGGGGGGGGGGGGGGGGGGGGGGGGGGGGGGGGGGGGGGGGGGGGGGGGGGGGGGGGGGGGGGGGGGGGGGGGGGGGGGGGGGGGGGGGGGGGGGGGGGGGGGGGGGGGGGGGGGGGGGGGGGGGGGGGGGGGGGGGGGGGGGGGGGGGGGGGGGGGGGGGGGGGGGGGGGGGGGGGGGGGGGGGGGGGGGGGGGGGGGGGGGGGGGGGGGGGGGGGGGGGGGGGGGGGGGGGGGGGGGGGGGGGGGGGGGGGGGGGGGGGGGGGGGGGGGGGGGGGGGGGGGGGGGGGGGGGGGGGGGGGGGGGGGGGGGGGGGGGGGGGGGGGGGGGGGGGGGGGGGGGGGGGGGGGGGGGGGGGGGGGGGGGGGGGGGGGGGGGGGGGGGGGGGGGGGGGGGGGGGGGGGGGGGGGGGGGGGGGGGGGGGGGGGGGGGGGGGGGGGGGGGGGGGGGGGGGGGGGGGGGGGGGGGGGGGGGGGGGGGGGGGGGGGGGGGGGGGGGGGGGGGGGGGGGGGGGGGGGGGGGGGGGGGGGGGGGGGGGGGGGGGGGGGGGGGGGGGGGGGGGGGGGGGGGGGGGGGGAGGGGGGGGGGGGGGGGTTCGCCACACTTCCACTTATCCGGATCACCAGGCGGCTGCTTTTTACTATCCAGAGCTAGAGAGATTACCGAAAATAGCCGAGTTTCAATTCATCAAGGTACAGCCAGAATGTCAGACATTTTGATATTTTGAAATATTATTCATAAGTAATCATAAGAATTTTTTTTCGTCCGGTCTGTGGCGCAGTGTCAACGTTGTTGGGATGCGTACCGGGTTCGATTCCCGGTATAAGCGGGTTTTTTCAATCGATAAACCTGTTCAAAGGCATGTGTGATAGTGTTGTAGAAAATCCCTCCCCACCTTTCCGATCCCAAAGAGCGACGCATAGTGATAGCGATTAGCTAATCACTAGTCTTTGTATATACCCATAGAAACATAATTATTTGTAAAATGCGTCTATGAATGATTTCAATATTTATTTCTGAGCCCAGAGTTCGATCCGATTTTCTCCCGATGCTCACGTTCAATAGTTTGAATACTCGAAGAGTACTTGGCCGAATATTTCTTTCGACTTATCCGAGGCCAAAATGTCCCTGATAATTTTTTGAGAAATCGTGAACATGAGTTGTTTGTTCTTCCAAGGGGTAGAACCAGTCTGCCAATGGGAATGCCACTGGGAAGAGCTTTAACAATTTTAAACGGCATTGCTTCGGATGTTGACATATTTCATATTGACGTGAGTGAGTTCAGACGAATACTATATTTTATGAATAAAAGTTGATTTTGTCAGAACTCACTCGGTTGACATCTTTGCAAATTTCTAATATGATTTTATAAATTTTTTCTCTCTGTTTTTATGACTACAATGTTTTCATCTTGTTTTCAAATTAATTTGTGATTGATGTATTTACATGTATGTATTTTGCAAATATATAAATACATTTATTTATATTTGTCAAATGCATGGCGCATTGGCGTCAGATGTAATGCCGTGATTTATTTTTTCTTAAATTAATAAATAAATCAGCAATTTTCATTAAGTTATTTTAAGTATCAAATTTGAATTTTGTACGTTTCCATGTGTTTTATCGCTAAAACCCTGGGTTTTGCCTTGCAGCACCTTCAGGCATTTCAAGTGCACGGATGTACTTGAAGAGTAAAAAATTCAAACAATTCAAATTTGATATTGAAATTCCATCAAGCACCCTCAGTCGAAATCCTTGATTATTGTTAGTATGCCATTTAATAGCATATATACATTCCCAAAAGAAGGCATCATCATTTTTAATTAAGGCGGACAAAATTTCTTTCCCTTACGATTCAAATGATACTATAGAAGTTTTAATTTTAGTTCTCCTTTATTAGTTGGAGGAGTTTTCATTGGGAAAGCTAGTGAATGACTCGAAAGCTTCAAAATTAGTCATAAGCAGAGACAGTCCAGCGGATTACATTGGCTCAACTGACTTTGAACTCACTGCGTCTTTTGTTGATGATTGGAATGAATTCGAACAATCAAGAGGTCCAAGTATAAGGATGCAAATACCTCAGCGGTAAGTTTTGCATTTTCATTGAATATAATTCATAGCATGGGGACTAAAATCTCAATAAAAAAATAATTATGAAGCAATAAGAAACTTGACACTTTATATTTTCATTTATGTAGAATGCTAAAAAATAGCACAGTTTGACAAGATTTTTTTTCTTACGAGAATGGAGCTCTTTGATGACTCTGTCTAATGCAATTAATTTTTTTAAAGATGTCGCCGTAGCATTGTGGCTTAAAAATTATTCATCTTGACTATTTTAATTTCGAACATTCAAGAGTTTTGATATCTCAAGATATAACTATAGAATCAAGACTTTTTTTAAAGGGTTTTTTTTTAATTTTCAACACAAAAATATTAATATCATGTTTATTAACAACCACATTCATTTCAAATACCATACATAAGATAAATTTAAGATAGATAAAAATAAAAAATATAATATCAATAATACAGTGGATAAATGGACATCTAAATCTATATTTTAGTATTTGAGGATGTCGACTGAAGGAGATTGAATCGTTTTGATTATTTACTTATCCGTGAGTCTTATCGCTAACGACCTGGGTTTCGCCTTTCGGCATCAGCAAGAATTTCGAGTGCCCAATGAACTTAGACAGCGTCAGTTACGCTGAGTAGTTAGTTTCTAAAAAGGAAATGGATACAACTGTTCAGAATTTCTATTTTGAAAATGTATTTTTTTGTAATTAAAATAAACAGTTAAACATCAGTTTTAAGATCAAATTTAACCTGTTCTTCAATATCTCATACACAACTTTTTTTATTTACAATTTAAAATCGAGCGCCCTTATTTGAAGACTTTGTCTTCGCAGAAAACTATAAACGTGAATAAATTACATTTCCTTTATATTGCACAAAGGATGAAGTTCACTGTGTTCCGTTCGTGCTATGAATAAACTGATCAAGCCTGAAATATAGTCAAGGATCAACTGGATAATCTTAAATAACTTCGATCGTTATAAATTTCAACACATCTATAAAGTTGTCAAAGTAAATATTTATCAACATTTGATAACTTCTTCTTTTCAGGAAAACTTCGCTTCTCGCTGTCAACACTAGTGAAATATTATCCAACGTCACCAAAAGCTTCCAGTACGGAGAAGGCTTTTACCCCAAACGCTTTCGACCGGACATTGATCCGGAAATACTCAAAAAGAGTAAGTATACTTGTTCATACAAATCCATAACCAATAAACTTTATATTTTTAATTGTAAATCTTTAGAAAGAAAATATAAACAACCATACATCTTACATAATATATACGCAATTTATATTGACTGAAACGCTATAACTATATAACGTATACCTAGATTCATGATGTTATTAGTAATACAACTTTTTGATTAATTTAATCTATACTTGATGTTGTTTTTAATTTCTTAGGCAAGTCTGGTCTTCCAAATAAGGAGATCTTACTTGACTGTTACAACGTCAATGTCGACCATATTTGGATAGACAATTTTTTTTCTGTTGCATATGATTTGAAAAAATATAGCAACTTTCAAACGGTGGAAATGTTCAAATGCCAATCAAAATACTAAGTTCTTATTTCATAGATGTTCATATATAAAAGCTGAGATTTCAAGTTTATTTACCTTGAAGAAGATTATTTACATATGTAACTCCAACGTCTTTATTAATAACTAGTATTGCTACCCGGCGTCGCTCGGACTAAGCGACCAATAATTATTTAATGTTATATCATTCGACATAATTATATCACAAAATCTAACATCCAAAATAGAGTTAAAATAAAATCACAAACTTTATTTAATTTTATGACATTCTCGCCCATTAAAATGTCCAAATTCAAGGAAAAAATCTAATTTGCTGCCAAAGAAATGTCAAATAATACCTTCACGTAAATATTAAACATTATTATATCAATAAAAGCCGGGAAAAAGTTGGTAGAAGACTAATTTATTACATTTTGACTAAATATCTTCGCCGATAAAAATTCAAACATATTTTCTTTCTATGGCAATATCAAATTAGAATTTTTTTGAAACAATGCAAAAGGGAATTACAGACATACATACATGCCGTTTCGGTTTTATATATAAGATTGTAAATCTTCGTCGTCATATCAGATTCTATTAGTACTGTGAGAAGTTATCAGTAAACAACGACATGCAGTCACTGGACAAAATATCTTAACATTAAAACCTCGTATAAACTTGTCTTGTACAGATAAAATTGTGTTGCTGTGTTAAAAAACTATAAAAACTTATTTTATTTTCAGAAGTCCACTCACCTCAAGATTCGAGTAATCTGCAAACATCTTTTTTTAAATACAAGAATACCAACTATAAGCCACAAATGAGTGCATCACATTTCAATTGGTGACAAACTAATTGATGCCATTTTCTATATTTTTTTTTAAAAGTTCATTTATTGTTCAATGATATATTTCTTTTACCGTTGTACAAATTAAAATGTTTGAATACTAGAGCTGTTTTACTTACCTTACTCATTTTTATGTTTGTAAATATTTATTCATTTTTAATGCTGGCATTGTATTATAAATCAAATTGAAAAGGGTTCTTAAATCATTTTTAAAAGTTATTTTACAAAAAGATATAAGACAAAATCTTTGCGCTATCTGTAATTATTAGGAACTGTAAGTTTGAATCATCTCTTTTAATCGCGATATTTGTATAAATATCACTGTTTTATTGTATTTTTATCAGTTGACAATGCTCGCCATGAGCGAAACCAGTCCTAATCAAATAAATTTTATGTGGAAAAAGTACTAAAAATGTATTATTATTTTTATTCACGATATTAATTAGATAGAGGAGATTCAAAATACTGTAATTCATAATGGGGGTAAAAAATAAATAATTATTACTGCGAGGGGATAGTAAAATACTGAAACTTAAAACTTGCCGTGCATAGGACCCACCCTTAAGACTAGAACATTGCTGAACATGATTTGACGGGTAAATAACCCCAATAGGAAAAAAATTATTCAAATACATAGTACAATTATTATAAAAACAGCTATATATTTAATATATTTTGTTATCCTACCGGCTGTGTTTATTAGAATTGATTGCTTTTCTTTGTTCTTAATTTTATTTATAACGTAGTCATTGATTTTAATTTTGAACTAATAAATGATTAAAATTGATACTTTTTCCACTGGACGAGGAAGGTGGGTAACACAAACAATAAGAGTACTAATTCATTAGGCTTGGATGGGAAATACATATTATAATGGTCATTATTTCACATCAAATGTGTTCACTATCAAACAAAAACATTCCATGTACTTATTGCACAAATAATTTATTAGGATCGTGACGGTTTTCACCCATCACAACCATTTCTAGGTGATGATGTTTTTAAGAGTCGTTTATTTACTGATTATTGATTGTTGGGGCTCTAAGTAGTTTGCAAGAACCCTTAACTGTTTATTTGTAAGCATTGTTATTAATTTAAATTTTGATTGTATTTCTTATTTAAATTGTGAACGCTTTCGATTTAATAATTGGCAAACTCTGAAAAATTACAAAATATTTAGACGTCACATTTACAAAGCTCTTTTATTTTCTCATTAAAAAAATGTCATCCTTACTGGCCATCATAAGAGGCTTACGGTGCTTCATAATAAAGTAGGTTTGTATCATTCTGAGACAATTTTTTACTTTATCTTTATTTTGTAGATTATTTATTGTAGATGAATGTAAAATGATTTATTATTATGTGCCAGTCTGAATATTTTAAGGAGAAAAAACACAAGCAAGTTAATAAATTTAGATGTACCAGTAGTTGACCTTTTGAGAATAAAATAAAATAAGAAATGCAGATGCGGGATTGCTCTAAATTGTAAAGTTAAGACAATTTAAGGCATCTGTGGTCGGAATGAGCCACTAACACATCACCATATAGCCAATGGAGTGCCAGGGTGGCCATTTGAAAACAACACCTAGTGAGGAAAGTGTATTATTTCAAAATTCTTAGGTGATCAATCGAGTAACGGCGTGTACCTTGTTCCTGAACCACCCATTGCTACTTGATTCAACCAATAGTGGTGTGACAGAAAGCCTTGAGGCAACCCTGAAAGAAAGTTCACTATAAAGCCATCTGATTAGACATGGTCAACACCTAGACTTTTCAATTTGTGAGATGGTCAACTACTGAAACAAAAACATGACTTCAAATAATTTAACACAATTTTTTTTAAACAGGCCCTTTCGTAATTTTTGTTACATAATATTAATTAAGACATATGATCCAATATGAGTATACTTGCTTTGCCATCATTCGGTACAATGCTAAACCTTAATCGTTATTTTTGTTGATATTTTCTCTTAAGCGGTCAGCTACTGGTACATTTACCTTATCTAAAATATAAAATCAACGTTCTTTTTATTTGTTTGTTCGTATTTTATGTTTTGCCATTCATTTCATCCTATTGCGATAAAGCTTTGTCAACTTATTACTTGCACTTGCGCAAATGTTATAGGCATAGTAAAAACAACTTAAAGTAGGTCTTTTCTATAAAAATCAATGTTTTTTCATATTTTATGCGCTGACATACCGTTCATTTCGACAACTTATTGTTGCATATGCGCAAAGATTATAGGCATAGTGCAATTAGCTGTGGCGCGTGTGACGTACCATAGACAATCGGGAAAAGACAAACAGCAAACGTCAAATGTCATCGAAACCGATCAATGTTTGTGAAATTAAATCGAAAGTATTTATCTAAAATATCTTGAGTGGGAACCGGATAGTCTATTGTAAATTTTAGTACATTTTGACAGTATAACGAATCATCGAATGCCAGGTGAGTTTTTTCATTAATAAGTACACGCGAAGTTTTATTTGCCTTCTAATATCACCGTTTCATAACTAAAATAGCACTTTGGTTAAATATTCTCCACAAAATCTCAATACTCCGTACAAACATACATACCCATTTCGTATTGCGCTCATTACAGTGTATTTATTCAATTAATTTTGCTTCGTTTATTGCAGAAGCGATTGCTTGAAAATAGCAGCGCTTCTCGTATGGTGGGATGCGGAAAAAATGTGAACCAAAATCTCAACAATTCAAAATGATAAAGATAAATTTAATTGATATAATACAATGAACTGATATTATTTAGAAAGCCCATATTATAATATTCATTTTAAACCAAGCCGCTTATTACTATGAACCCCTTTTAAATGGATTTCCTCTATGGATAAATCAATTCAATCAAATAAATGGCATTATTCAATAAAATAAATCTTTTTGTTTTATGTTTGAAATTATCTTTTTTACTTCATTAAAATCAAACATTCCTTAGTATTTTTTTAATGAGACCGCGATCAGATAATATAGGCTTTAAATTAATATTTAAAACTAGAAATCATAAGCGGGTAGCAATGCAACCGCTTGATGAGCTGACATAGGACGTAGAGCAGTGTTTCTTAACCGGGGGCGCCAGCGCCCCCTTGTAGGCATTTTAATGGTCTGGGGGGCGTTTTTAAATTTTTAGCATTTGAAAGGCGCTGCACGAGTTCAAGTGGGCGTTGCGTTGTCTCGTACATCGCGACTTGTATGAACTTTTAATGCCAGATAGGATAATTAATCCATTTTTATCAGATGTAGAAAGTGTCAGTCAAAATTTTAAAGAGCTGTTTATTGACTTACAAAATGACTGTGAAGCTAAAATAGTATTCAATCAATGCGATTATGATGTTTTTTTGGGTCCATTTTCGCCATCAATGCCTTCTTATGTGGAAAGAGGTAAATTCACCCATCGTAGCATTTCTTTCATCATATTTAGTAGCAAAGGGTTTTAGCGCACTAACACATATATTTAAAAAAATCCCGAAATCGATTACAGATAAGCCAAAGAGGAGATTTGAGACTGTATTTAATTAAACTTGAACCAAATATTACGAAAATAGCACAGTCACAGGAGGCTCAAGAATCTCATTTTTTTTTAAATGAGATTCTTGATGTTTATAAAAATAATCATGTTATTTATTTGTTTTTCAATTTTTTTTTTTTGGGGGGCGCTGGATAATTTTTCTATTGTAAAGGTGGCGATTCTTTCAATATGGTTAAGAAACACTGACGTAGAGTGTATCTTGAGACGACCTGGATTCGGTCTCCCTCGTTAAATGAGAGGGAACCTCTGTCCGTCACTCTAGGGGATAGGGATTAGGGATAGGATATGGAAAATAGGATGCTCAGTGAAACTATCTCAAAGTGTCAAACAATAGTGCAAAGCACACACACATTTATTTATAAATTGAATACAAGAAGTTATTACATGAGGTTACATTAAGAAAATACTAGAAGTTACTGTTCAAGAATTTACTACCAAGACCAAGACCAAGACCAAACGATGCGCGACGATTATATAGGCGACGGCTATATGGCGACGATTAAACGGTTGGCAGCCAGAACGATGGCGATTTCGCGGTACCGGTTTTAGGATCTGGGAATAGCGGATTCCAGGGGAAAGATTTCGAGTCTGGTGACAGCTCAAGACTTGGCTTTCGCCAAGATTTACAACTCGCAAGGTGCTTCCCAGAGCTCTAGTCTCTGACTGGGGAAGGTTTCCGGAACAGAGGGCAACTATTCCAACTCCTTAATTATGGCGCGGCTAGGGCCGTCGACCAATTTAAAGGCTTTATATGGCTTTAATAGTGCACACTCAAGTTACCGTAGAAACCTGACAGACCGAATGAATTTAAAACGCGCTCTTATGTTATCGTTCGGTTGTATGAGCGACGCCTCCATAAAAAGGTGGTCTGAGTGGAGCGGGAGTTGCGTCCACTGTACGAGCTGCGTGAAATACCACGTATCTTACGCAGCCCGGGTGAAAGATAGAGCGATAGTTAGAGCGAGAACGCTCCATACCTATCTCAGGTGTCGTTGCGCCTGGATGTCGCTTCGTTAAGGAGAGAGAGATAGAGCGATAGTTAGGCGAGAACGCTGCTTATACCTATCTCAGGTGTCGTTGCACCTGGATGTCGCTTGTTCCATTTCAAAATTTAACGGTTTTTTTTTCTTACCCTATATTGGATCGCTTTAGATTTCAATATAGGGCATGTTAGACTGAATTTAATGTCTTGATATTGGTTTAACTCATAGACTGAGGTGATAATTAGACCGTTCGAGAGAGTTCTGATGACCTTACATATATGGCGGTATCAATCTCTATGTTAAAAAAAATCGCGCACACTTAGTCTGTGAGCATGCGCACTAGCAGATTGTGTATGCTGTTTGACATATAAGTAGATAAATCAATGTATTTTTTTTTGTTTATACAACAATAATGAAGACCTCTTGCCAGTTATTACAATTATGATTTCTCTTGTTTGCTTCTTAGTATGATATATGTGCGTATGCATGTTTATATATTATATGTATTAGTGTAACCATATCTGTGTACATAAAAGTAATATGAATCATATACACATATAAATGCATAGAATGATGTATTAAACTGGCATCACTATGGATTGATCACCACTACAATGAGGGGAATGTAAATTAACAAAAAAGACCTTGGGAAATGGATATCAAAAAAACAAAACATCATTCTCGACATAGGTGTAGTGAGTTTGAGGAGCGCTGGTATACACAACTGCTGCGCGCTTGAACCCATTTCGAATATTGTATACAAACACTACAACCCGTTAAATCGATCGCATTTGTAGTACCCTGATACTTTTTAGTGCTAGAAACTGTTACAGTGGGTCGCTGGCTTCACGTGCTCGCCGAATGAGTTCCAAAACAAAGTTTAGTGCTGTTGTACAGCACGGAAGTATTAACCGCACACCCGCTAAAGCTTTCTGCGTCCCTGTTACCATTATTTCACATTTAAATACAAACTTACTTATTTCCGAACAACCAACCACCACGGAGTTCCTGCGCCCACCTATCATATAAACATCAAGAAGTGAAATTACAAGCGGTAAATTTTATTAATTTTGTGAGCTTGAGTAATTAATTGCATCGCAATCTGAGTTACTTCGTGAAGGCCATTTTATTGCAGTAACACTCCGAACATTTTATAAAAATATAAATAACATGGAGTAGGGTTCGTTGTCGGCTGGTCAACGTCGTTTGCAGTAGTCATAGACTGGAATTTAAGTAAAGGCAGTTTTAAAAATTGATGTATTCAATCGTTTTATTGATTTCTATTTGGTTTGATTCTGCCAATATTCAAAATGAGGCGTAGTGAAAGCAATTAGGTTTTTCCAACTCTTGTCTTAACCTAACCTTTCTTCCCTTACTCTTTTCGAAGAAAAGAAAAGATTGAGTATAAGAGTATCTAGTTGAAAATCATCCTTTAATATGATATCTACTAGAAATTTATAAGCTTTATCTTGATAAATGTATAGATAAATGTATATCGATAATAGTAAAAATGTAATTATTTTTATTTTATGAAATATGTGAATCGTTCTTAGATTCTATCTCACAACTGTAGGGTGTATAAAAAATGAATATTTATTTCCCTTACCCAAAGTTTAATCCTGCCTAATTTAAGATTTCAGATGAAATAATGAAGTAAGGAATATTTTTTTTTTAAAACAAATACATACTTATGTTTATGTACTTACTTTTATAAAAGTAGATTTTAAATTAGGAAACTTACCTAAGCTGGCAAATAAATACCTGGAATCTACAAGAACGGGGTAAATATTGCTGAATTTCCGGTAGTATTGATATTGTAGACAGCTTCCTCCACCATGAAAGAAATCCCTGGAATAGAAGAAGAAGACATCATTTAGAAAATGACATTGAATTAATGATCTGTATTAGAGTTTTTCTGAGGCAAACAAATTAAAAACTTTTTGTTATATATGGAATAATCATATTCTCTCATTTAATACATTTTCTATTTTTATTTTAATCAATAAATTCTTAGAATATACTGATTGCCACAAAACTTATTTTAACTTATGTGGACATTATTTGTGATACAACATCTAAAATACATAGGGAAATCAATCAAACTATAAATTATCATACAATTTTACTAGTTATAAATAAAAGACATTTTCTCAAGTTTAAAGATAAAGCACTTCCAACACATTTAGTAAAACATGTAACATGATAAAGTTGTTCGTATTATTTTCTTTAATTCATCATTTGTATAGATTTTTTCATTACACCATCGAATAAAATATTATCGGATCGCCTTCTTTCTGTCTTATAAAAGTAATTGATATTATAAGTAATTGAGTAATTGGTTAAGATAAGTCTTATTTAAATTTTTTGCATTATAAATCAAATAACACAATAGAATATTTTTTTCAAACAATCTAAAAGTAATTACTGTTTTGCTTATCTTAGCTAGGTGATGCAAATTTTTAACATTTCTAGCAGATACATTTAGAATATTTTAGTCTATGAATTTGTGTGATTTTATGACGTCAGTGTTTAAAAACTAATTATATTAAAGGATAAATAGAACCTTGATGTTGATTTTCACTAAAAAAAGTGAAGGTTTTTTATTATATACTCACTACTCAGCATAATATTATTTTTACGCATATTTTTATTTATTTATTTATGGAATTAAAAAAAGCTCACTTGACCAATTATAATGTGCTTTTTATAATAATTTAATATTGAATAAATTGTCAAGCTAAGGGTGCGCATTTAATTAAATTGTTGGAATATTTGCTCCGATGACATTCCAGATAAAAGCAAGATTATTTAAATTTGTAATGAATAGCTTTATTTAGAAATTATGTCCTCATTCTTTATCACTCTAAGGATGAGAAAATTTAATTAACGATTTAAAAATTATAAACTCCCTCAGAGCAAAAAATGATTTTCGACTTCATCGCTATGTAAAATATTTAAGTTAACCATATTTGAGTATGCTATTGAATGATATTTAAAAATAAATTAAATATCATAATAACCGTAAATTGAATAATTATATAAAATTTAAAACCATCGAGTATCTTTTATTAACAGTCAATAATTTGCTGTTTTTACTGCCGATCCAGGCTTCAATTACATTGTTTTATTGGGTTTTATTCATTTAAACAATTATATGCAGCCCTTAACATTCATAAATTAATAATTTTATGTAGCCAAAACCATACATTATTTCGTGCGTCCTTTTTCTTTTGAAATGTGTTTCAACTTTTAAAAGATCTAAAGAATAATAAGAAAATCTCACATACAAGAGCAAATAATAATGATTATTCGTCAAAGATATCTGCTAAAAATCTGCAGTTGGCCAATCATTAAAAAAAATCTGTCGAGAACTAGTTGTAATTCTTTCTCAGTGTCCTTTTTAATGTATTGTGATCTTTTAAGAACTGGTAAATAAGTAATACACATAATAGAAAAATAATAAAACCTTGTTTGTTCTTATTCCACAGTAAATTCATTTAGATTAGGATCAGATTTGCTCTAGCAAGAATTTTTAACTGGATGGTTGCCGATCAGATGAAAATGATCGTGATGATCGAAACCGGTCCTAATCTTAATAAATTTATAATGAAATTAGAAAAAAATATGTTTTATAATTTTTTTAAATAGTTCTTTTCCACCAAGGATTGACAAATTTTGATTGCTAAATGGCATTGATACGAAGTACTACAAATGCTACCACTTGGCCACAGCGATGTCTTTGTAAGTAGATACTTTGTAATTTTTTGCAATAACTGCATGTTTTCTCATGACCTGTTCTCGTTTTCGTAATTAGATAAGGGCTTTTTGATTAAAATGCATTTACGAAAGTGACACTGCTACTGAACAGTTATCTTCGGGGGCTACAGGGCTTGCGAGCTAATATAAACATAGCAAGTATTGTCTTGGAAACTTTTCTGAAACTAAGATTTTTTTACAGAGATTTAATATTCTCAATCGATATTGCAATGCGTAATCTATCACATCTTGCTTGGCAAATGCGATATAACGCTAAATCAGAGTTTCTAGAAGTTCAAATATTGTTTCTTCGTACACCCTGATTGTATGTAAAATTAGTGAACGCCACCGAAGCACTATTTACATTTCTGGAAGGCTTATCTCTGGTAAACACTCCTAAATCCGCCTAAAGAGCCTTCTGATAGCACCCCTCCAGTAATTTGGAATTCAAATTAAAAGGAATAACGGGTTCACTAAAACGGCTTTGTATAATTACGCTCCAAAAAATGTTGGTACTTGTCATTTTAAATAAAGCCATGAAAGTAGTTGTATGTATTTGTATTAAATAATTTAAAATAACGATTGGTCAAAATTGTTTATATCAATTATTAAAATTTAAATTGTTGGATAATATTCTCAGCAATAAAAAATGTGCATTGGTTCTGCTATTCTGACTTCGTAAGTCAGCTTTATTTTCAAAACTTTAATCATTGTTTAGGAAAAATTTTGAAGGTGAATTAAAATCCAATTTTCCAGTTTTGTCATTGTAATGTATTATATTTCAATATCGACAATATTTATACTATCGCACATGCAGTTGCTTCTCTTCTTCTTTCACACATCGTCTGTTTCAAGTGTATTGAACAAGTTATGACAGGTGGCACTTTCACCAATTAATAATTTCTAATTTCGATTGCTTAGACGGTAACTTTGTGGAAGTTCATTGAAATATAAAATTTAAAATAACATGCCATACATGAATAGTCTGAGTTATTTAAAATTGTATGTTAATATATATTATTTCTAGCTCAAAAGTATTAATATAAAATTGTATACTTATCTTTGAAATTTTTTAGCCATCATTCCAAGAATCATTCAAATTATTATATTCCTTTTTTTAAGCTGTGATTTTAAAGCATGATAGTAAAAAAATGTATTCCTTTAACTGTTTATAAGTCAGTCGCTTCACGTTCTCATTAATTAGGGATTAGAAAAAGAAATATTGTTCGGTGAGGAAAAGGGGACAATGTAATCGTTCACACTAGATCTCTTTCCAGGTAGGTTTGAAAACGTCACATAAAGTCACGCCTTTGGCTATGTATTTAAATAAATATAATGAAAAACCAAAGCATTGAACGTTTCATTTGGAAGAGATGCACGAGCATTAAACATCCGACCGCAAAAACTGATTATCATGCACATTTAATTATTTTCAATAACTGTCATTCCTTCTTGTATGGTAATATCGACCTAAATTGCACTATTAAAGCACCGGATTGAGAAATCCGAAGTAATTACGACGGGCAGTTAAACGAATGCACCAGTGCAGTGTTTTCAAATTGCATATTCAGATATTTAAGTCAAGCGTTGCCCCCTCCCTGCACCCCTGCTGCTCATCTCCTCCTCGGCGAGAATCACTTTTTAATTCGCGAAACTGGTTCTTTAAACGAGCGCATTGAATGCATATTCATTTCATTTTAATTGCATATTACTCTGCCGAGTATAATGGCTTGCTTCATTTTAATTCTTTCAACTTTATCCGTGTACATTTCATCGAGTATGCGTAAGTAAATTTATTACTTTTAATAAAAATTGAAGCTCGAGTTTTATCACAATTAACAAACTTGAAAGACCGATATGTGTCTATGATTCAAATAAATCTATTCAAAAAAAAAACGAATGTAGTTTACGTAATACTAAATTCTACTATTTTTGAAATTGTTTTCGTAGAACTGTGATTATATTGATACAAATCAATACGAATGTAACATATTTATGAATAATCCTCAAAACTCAAACAATATTTTTCATGGGTTGGCTGAAATTCTTTTTATCGACTAATCGAATAGCATCGTACTAATGCCATCCAATTAAATATAAAAAATAAATATATTTCATTCTATGTAATTAACATCGATAGTGATAGTATTTACTTACCTATCTTACAGTTATGAATTTCTTCAGAATCATCTTTCAGCTTATTTTTTCAACATTATAAAGTTATAATTTCTTACAAAATCAGTTCTCATTTAACTATCCAATAAAACAGTAAACATCTAAGCTTATTTACGTCATACAAAAATACAATATAATATATAAATTCTGCACCGACTAGCTGGTTGTATAGAAGACGTCCGCATAGTTATTTAAGCCAGCCGAAACATTATATTATTGCAAATAACTCCACCGAGAAACAGAAGCGGCGCCTAGACTCGAATAGTCTCTACGCCGTAGCGTCGCCGCCTCGTAGCACCGCGTCTCGACAACTATTTGCAGCGCTACGGATGTAGATGTTATTGTCTAATTTGCACTACTGTTGCAAAACACTGTGCGCTTTATTGTTGCATTGAATAATATACCTCCAAGTGATTTGAATGGGCGTGAATTACTATTATTACGGCCATAAAGGACAGGCTAGCGAATCGCCACAATAGAACTAAACGTTTCAGTACTGGGCCGCGTAGCGAATACAAGTATAAGTTATTTTACAATCCACCATTTTAAATAAAGAATACTCGTCTTTTTCTCTGGTTCTACAATTCCACTCAGTGTTTTTTTTTCTACGCTTATCGCTGACCCTTAGAACATACGAGGGGAATAAAAGCAAAACCGCGACTAACCACAAATGCGAATTGTTCAGCAATCGAATAGAACGATTTTTAATTTCCCTTTACACCAGTGTTTTTGAATTGTATTCACATCTTATTGGAGTTTTTATTAGTTTGGCAATTCTTAAGCAATCAATTTAAATTTTTTAATGCAAAAAAATAAACATTTTTTCGATAGTGGAGGTTCAAATATTGTGTAAGAGAGCATGCTCCTGATCACCATTTTCGATGTCGATTTTGAGTGGTCTAATTGTGATTCTGCTTTGGTTTGAATTTTGGGCGTCGAACGTTAGGAACGGATCATTAATCAATTATTATCTCAAAAATGATAATATGTGGATAGTGGCGGTTTTGCTTTTATACCCCTCATATAAGATTTTTTCATCTCTTTTTCAGCTTTTTTTAAGATGTTTACACTCACCTGTGTCACTGTTTGTCCGTCTCAGTGTAGAATTTAAGTTTCGACAAATCCGACACTTTCTAGCTCGCTGTGAAAGTTAATAAACTCATAGTGGTAGTGATTCCGTCAAATGCTTTCCTCGGTAGACAGGATCAAAAATCTTTTGAATGATCTTGCAGTTTCTGAAAAATATAATAGATTCTCGTTCAATAAAAATTTTCTCTTGTATTTTTGCCGTCTCATTCTCAAAGATTGGCGGTCAAATTGCAGCAAGCTTCTCTATCTTGGACCAGTCGTAAAATATTTCAAATGCCGTGGATTATAATCAATTTACAGGGATGGTAACTCTTGTATTTCAATAAGTACATAAGAATTTACTTAGTTTTTCTAATTGTGAAAAATGTGACTTAAACATGCAGTTATTGTACTTTAAAGTTTTAAACTGTCAAAAATATAACGAGATGTATCGAATAGAACTAGTTATACTATAAGAAAATTACTTCTCTACATAATTTATTGTATCTTATGGAGGGTCCAAGTAGAAAAAAATATTCTATATGGTGCCAAATATATTGATAATCACTTCAAATCAGAGTTTTCACGATTATCATCAAATATTTTGTGATTATTATATTAGGCGTTTTAATATTTATGTTCAGAAAATTTTTGTTCATAATTATTGTACTAAAATATAATATATTTATTTAGTCGAATGCAAAACACATAAATTCTCCATATCTTTTCGATAGTTTGTAATTTACTTACTAAACTATAGAAATTTATCAAATTGAATCCTGTTTTCCGTAGTTCGACAACTTGGAACATAGTTGATATATATGTATGAACAGAAACTAATGATATATGCATTATTACATGACTGCATTGCCACACAATTCATCGTTTACTATAAACATTAGTTTACTTAGATTTTTTTTAAATGCAAAATATTTATATTCTGGTAATATAATGAATTTAGCCCACTTCTGTATCCAATTCTTGCAAGTTTTAACTTAATTATGTTTTACCTACTTCAAAATACGTCACCGTTTCATCTGTTCTATCAACTACATGACATTCCTCTAAACTAGCGCTCCTACGATCTTCTCACTGCATACTTCTCGATATCAGCGTGTATGCTGTCGGCAGAAGTCAAACATGTTTAGTATAAAACAGTATTAATCAAAAATAAGCTTTGATAAATGACATAGCTCAAAAATTAATTGTAATTCGAAAGCCATGATTGAATATACCACGGTATGTCTCTTTTATTTTGAATTTGATTTTGATTTTTTTTTTTAATAAAGAAGCATCCTTTCATTGGTTGTGCCTTCTTCAGCTTGGAGCAAATGATTCTCCAATGAGACTTCCACAGTGTGTAGAACCTTGTGTAGCAACTTTTCTTGCTGACTCAGGAATGACTGCAAACATAAAAAGATAATAGTGACAAGAAATTAAGTATTTTACCATGATACTAAACTAAGTGGAAGCAATAATACTTTTACCATTTTACTAACGATCCTATCAATATTTTACACGCAACACCAATGCGAAATAAAAATACGTAGCACTATCATCTGATTAATTCTAAAATAGATGTAGATATCCAAACATACAATTTACATAATAATTCTCATTACAGCTGTCGGATTTTCGGCATTACTATTAGATCCACGGTCTAGTGTAAACGTCGTTGGCTTCAGTTGCGGATTCGATTCCCAGTTCAGTTCCATTTTCATTTTTCAGTAGAATTATTGCAAGACATCGATATCTGCCAAAACTCCATCCCACACCCATCTGATCCTAAAACAACGGGACGTATTGGTAGCGAGTAGCTTATCACTAGGCATTTCCAAGCTCTATCCATTCATAAAATGAGTTTGAGCAACTGGATAGCAAAAGTTGCATGTAGAAATTTATGTAACGATAAATTCCATTATGAGTACATATATAATAATATTGGGAGCGGACATGGCTTAAAAAACGTTTTATATTGTTTCAATGTTTCTTCAGTTGATTATATCTTAATTTTTTCTGCTATAACTCCCTTTAATTTTGTGATTCAAGTGCTCCGTCACTCTTGAATGAAACGAAGTTGTTCTAATTAGCATAATATTTTTTCATTCTTTTATCTCTCTTAAAAAGTAGTGATTTGTCACTAACGCCCTTTTGGCATGGAAAGGGCGATATAAAATAACCCGTTGCTATAGAAACATAAGTAATACTTTGAAAAAATGATTTTCTTTTACTTCATGTTATAGAATTTTGTTAGAACTTTCACCAATTTCGATACTTCACTGTTGGTGTAACTTTATAACCGTTTCTAAAGTTACACCAACCATCATTATGATGCTATAATATATAAACATTTGTAGCACCGTCATCCTTAACATCGTGTTAAATTTTGTGAAAAGGTACGCGACTAGAATCCTCGCATGCCGTATTACACACTGATACACCCCGAGCAAAAGTTTACTCCGTAAGGGTTGTTCATAAACCGATACTCAGATCTCAGAAACTACTGCCTTACTTTCACCACAAGCGCTAACACTGCTAACCAAAATAATTACTACACTTCCAGTAGTATTGTATCTCGAAATGTGTCGTCTTAGAAGATTTGCTAACAGAATTCTATTAACTGCTTGCGTCATAATTTGATAATAGTCCCTCTAGGTGTAATTTAGTATATTATATCAGCGCAAAATGGCGCCTTAATTAATCCATAGCACGCTTCATAAAGAAATGATTTCATTTCATTTTACTTCGTCACATTATACTGAAGTGTCAATTTACGATGAAATATTCAATCTTTTGTTTTTGACATTAAAACAATCGAATAATGAATTTTAAAATAATTTGATTTTTGAAAATTTGTTTCATCTGAAAAACAAAATGTTGTCTTAATACTATTTTGATTATTGTCTTTTAAAACAAAAATTACTATCTCAAAGGGATATATAAACATAATAATGATATCGCACATTTTCCTAATCTTATTTCTTTCCTCAATCACATATTCTATTTTAATATTTTTGAATAAAACTGATACATACTTTGGAGATAATAAATATGGATATATATTAATTTACGATAATATATTTACAGTAATATGTTATATTTTAAATAAATCAGGGCTCCGCCTAAAATATTATACCCTTCTTCTGTTTCTTAGAATTAATGTTTTTCTTAAATTCAAGCAGGCATTTAAATAAATATTATGACATTATTAAAATATCCGGTATTTTTTTAATATTCTATATAAATATTTTACGAGAAAGAAGCCTATGTTATCAGTGAAAAAATATACATTAATACGGTTAAAAAAAATACATAAAACACTTGATAAAAAATTCCTACCTAATAAATAAATATTTCCGTCTAGTAAAATTCTTAGCCTCGTGGAGCTGTCTGACAATAAATCCGAAATTAAACTCTTGTCCATTAATATTTTAATCTTAACGCGCGCCGGATCTTTCAAAACGGAGAGCTTTTCATATCCGGTATGGTCTAGTGGCTAGGATACCTGGCTCTCACCCAGGAGGCTCGGGTTCGATTCCCGGTACCGGAATATATTTTTTATAACATTTTTTTTTCAATCAAGTACCCGAAAGATCGGCACGCAGCTTAATGAACCATAATTAACATCTCATTTTATTTCAATTCAAGTTGATATACTATAATTATTCTTTATGGATCTCAACTCTAACGCTTTTTTACTTAAATAAATTTCTGCATACTTCAAGGCATTTTCAGTAATTCTTTGGCAAATGCTACTGTGACATTCCTAGCACAATTTCAAAGCGTTTAACAAGAAGCCAAATTGTATAGGTGAGTTCTCTTCAGATGACGTCTCTTATAGTATTACAAAAAATGTTATATTTACAAAGTTAATAACAATTCTTAAAAATGAAACTGTATTTTAAATACTTGCATTTCACTTTCCAAACGATGAAATACTTGTGTGTTGGACTTTTTATTGATTCATTATATCAAGAATAATATTTATTTTAAACTAGCTGACCCGGCGAACATTGTGCCGCATCAGAATCTATAGATGTTGTGTCAACTTATTAGCTGAATTAAATTCAGTTTTTTATTAAGTTAAAATGAATATTCCAAATGAATTAAGTTCAATAAATGTGCAAAAATCAAAATTGAAATAAATGAATGACGGTGCCAGAAAATAAAAGATCATCAAAATCGGTCCAGCCGTTCCCGACTTATAAGTGGTGTAACTAACACGACTTTGTTTTATATGCATATATAGATTAATAATCACATCAAAAATTCTTACATTAGCAAAATCATTCCTGCTTATTCATTATATTTTCACCAATGATTGAAAGTGAACAATTTTTCATACATAAGTTATTGCGTCGTATCATATAAAAAAATGTGTATGCAAATTGTATGTACAATTTTTTGCATTAAAGATTCGCTATACAGAAAAGATAATGGAAAAATAGTGTTTTTTCTTCAAAGAATTAAAAATGAATTGAATATAATTACTTTATAAATTGTTCATTACTTAAAAGTGTTCATTAATAATCATCTAAAATACTTTATTATCATCTTGAATGTATCGTTACGTAAGCTTTTCTTCGTTAAGTAATATTACAATCCTTTGATCTTCAATATGGAAGCTCATCTACGGCAAAGCTCATCGTCTATAAAGTTTCATGGAGGAGTTGTCAAGAAAAAAACTGGGTTCAAATTTGATTCAATTTAATATAGCAAACTAATTTTTTGAAAAAATATATACAGTATTAGTGGAATTCTTTATTTGATAAGAGTTTACGAAAGAAAGCTTTAAAAAACATAGTTCAGATTGTATCAATAAATGACTGCAGGCGTATATCCCTGCACTTAAAAATGCCTGAAGATCCCGGAAAGCTAAGCCCGGGTATTAATGAAAAAACTAAAAATAGTCTACGTAACGTTTCATATTATAATAAATCACTGTAAAAAAATCTGAGAAAATTCGTGCTGAGATGTAATATGAAATATTGCCTGAAATTATAATCTTTACGTTTTGAATGCTTCATACTTTGTGATTGACATTTCATTACCTTTCTTCGAAAAGGTTCTAATTAACATTTTTGCCTAAAATGACCTTTTAGTCGGAAAAGCTTGTATTTACTGCATTCTCTCATATCTATGAATTTTAGAATTATCTCTTGTTGAATGACGGATTTAGCAGAATTCTAGAGTTGCACTGCATCTGCACACTTTTTTTACAAAATTTATTTGACAAGTTCAAGCTATAAGTTCTAAGATTGTCATCATTACTTCCATCATAAGATCATTAAGATGATTAATTCTCAGCAAGAGTTTTGAAAAAATATGTTTAAAATAAGTAATTTGAAACATTTTTACTTGCTCATTGTTACAAGTGAATTTTAATCAATCGAAACTGCAAACGCTCATATCTCAAAACAGTGTTAAGAGCAGTAAGAACCTTTTCAAAGTAAGGTGTCGATTTGTTAAGAGAGTAACAGAAAAAGGTGGAAATCGTTTGAAGCGTAGCTTCGATTAATTATTTTGAATGTAGACAAAATAAATTATATTTTTCTTTTTAACTAATGTACCAATTTGGCGAAATCATATGGCAGGATAAACGACGGGACTATAATATTGTTGTATGATTATGTTTAGTTAAATTATTTTTAACTTAACTACCTTAATGAGAGACCTTTTCATTAGTATAGTTGTGAATTACGTATTTCAGTGTCTCGTATAATAAATACTTATAGTGTCGCATCGCTACGCGCGAATAAAACTTTAGCTTCCAGAGCCGTGCGTTTGATATCCGAGGCTGTGACTGCCGCTCGGCAAGTAGCGCCATGACAGCACGGAAATTAGATATTACAAACTTGTTTCTAATTCAAATTACACCGAAAATGTTTCGCGACATTAATAAATGCAATGTAACTTGGCGAGGAAGTAATATTTTAAGCCGCCATGACGTTAGGCGGTCCCAAATAAGA
The DNA here is from genome assembly GCA_028554975.1 of Himalopsyche kuldschensis. NCBI lineage: Eukaryota > Metazoa > Arthropoda > Insecta > Trichoptera > Rhyacophilidae > Himalopsyche > Himalopsyche kuldschensis. The sequence goes on along the minus strand of JAHFWI010000010.1, from coordinate 16,157,328 downwards.
TACGAGGATTAAATTTAAATATCAAACAAATTAATTTTGCCGAAATGAGCACTTCAAAAAGCCGAGTAATTTAGCGTGTTAATTTAATTTACAAGTAAAATACCTAAAATCACGTGAAAGTCGTGAATTTAGGCGGCAGATCGAGTGGTACATTTTTCACAAAATTTGACTTAATTATTTCACTATGTTAAATATTATTAATTATCCATAATTAATACGGCTCCGAATGTAATTAAGATTCTCTCTTATCAAATAAACCTTTGGCTTCTATTAAGATGACTAAAGATTTCAATTATGAAATCTTCACACCGACTTATTCATTACCAAGTTCACTATCAAACTGGGTAGGTATAGTATACAAATAGTGAACACATGAAAGCTATTACATAATTCTAATTGATTAGTAAAACTAAGCCTATATATTAAAACTAAGTACATGGCGTTTATAGAAAGTCCTTTCATTGGATTTGTCGAATAATAATTGTTCACACGGTGAAAAAATAGCAAAGTATTTTAGTTTTACAGAAATTATATGGTATTTCGTAGATAGCTATTTCGGCTTACGCCATTGTTAGAATTTTGTTGACACGTGTACTTATCTATATATATTGGTGTAGAAAATGTACACAAAACATTTTCTCTTCTCTTCTATCAACCTAATGTGAAAATTTTGATTTTATGTATTTCTCGAAGTAAGAGCTATTCTGGGTTTTTATTGAGTGAGATTAAACGTAAATTAGTATTGTATTTCGTTGATTTATTTAAAATTGCATTAACCTTCTGTAATAGCCTGGAAATCGGTGATGGATTAAGATTAGTTTGTTCATTAAGAATTTGACTAGATTGATGATATCTATTAATTTCTAATTGTTCCAATGCATTTAAAATTAATTATCATTTAATATTTTGCAAGACTTTTTCAAGATGAATAACCAAGCCTCTGAGTAATAGATGAAGTGAAATAATATTTTCGATTTACAAAAATTATAAAGCATCTGTAAATTGAAATAACTTCCTACTAAAAATTTCGCTTCTTTCTTACGAGTGGAATTTTAAAGATTTCGCATGCTAACTATATTTATTTTTAAACATACGTACAATGATTTATTTGTTACGTCGTTCTTTTTATAGATGCCAACGTTTAAGAAGACATTTTCAATAAAAAATATTCCGGTACCGGGAATCGAACCCGAGCCTCCTGGGTGAGAGCCAGGTATCCTAGCCACTAGACCATACCGGATATTGAGCACTGAGTAAAAAGATTACTTTTAGAATTTAAAAACTAATCGATTTATGTGCATTACATACATTATTCAATGTAAATTGGTCCATCAAATCGCGTTGCTGACCCATCAGACACTAAAGAAACTTATAGCTTTCGTCTTCTATCTTTGGACAGTCCCAGAAGTTGTGATGATCAAATTGTACCTTAGTCTCAAGTTGAATCGTTTAACCAAGCTACTATGCTCTTCTACGTGGCAGAGATACCACCAAGATCTTATATATATATATATATCTCAATGTTTGTTTTTTTGTTCGTATTTTATGCGTTTACATACCGTTCATCCGATTGCGATTAAACATTGTCAACTTATAGCTTTCACATGCGCGAAGGTTATAGGCATGGTATTTTATATAAAAATCATTTTTTTTTCATATTTTATGCGCTGCCATACCGTTCACTTTGACAACTTATTGTTGCACCTGCGCAAAAACTATAGGCATAGTGCAATTAACTTTCAGTAGGTGGCGCGTGGGTTGTACCATAGACAATCGGCAAAAGTCAAACAGCAAAAGGCAAATGAGGGGTGTAAAAGCATAACCGCCTGTATCCATATATTTTCATTTTTGAGATAATAATTGATTAATAATCCGGTTCTTTCGTTCTATGCTCTGCTATCTTCAAACCAACGAAAAATTATCTCTAAGCCATTTAAAATTGACATCGATCAAATGCATAACCGCCTCTCTCCACCATATGTGAAGTTCAAAACCGCCACAATCTAAATGCACAAATCACGAGCCAGGGAACCTGACCTATCGCCCTCTCACCATACCAAACGTTTTGTGTTCCCTTTGCAAATTATTCTAATATTATACTTGAACATTAAAATGGTTTTTTTCGATTGCTGAACAATTTGACTTTGTGGAGAGAGGCGGTTATGCAATTAAAACCCTTCAAATGCCATCGATACCGATCAATGTTAGTGAAATTAAATCAAAATTATTTATCTAAAATATTGTGCATACGAAAGTACTTCAATAAACACAAACACTTCTTTCTTTGACTGGCGTTGCAACGCTTGCCGGGTACCGACTATTTTATAATAACACTTATATTATAGGGTAGAAAAATCATAAAACAACCCTTTGGCTGTTGATACACCTGTGACATATTTATGTATATCCCTTACTAAACGGCCACCTCCTGTTGTTGCGCTTGAAATATCGTTTGAATTACACTTGATATATTTATATCCATGCAGGTATGGATTGAAGGATATCACAATTGTAAATCACCAGTATTTCTCAATGTGTGAACTATGATGCTTCAATTTGAATTTAAAGAAGTATTTCACAAGAAGCGAAGAGATTATAGTTATTCGGCTTGTTTATTATATTACTAGTATTGCTACCCGGCGTCGCTCGGAGTAAGCGACCAATAATTATTTAATGTTATATCATTTGACATAATTATATCACAAAATCTAACATCCAAAATAGAGTTAAAATAAAATCACAAACTTTATTTAATTTGATGACAGCCCCATTCTCACCCATTAAAATGTCCAAATTTAAGGATAAAATCTAATTTGCTGTCAAACAAATATCAAATAATACCTTCACGTAAATAATAAACATTATTATTAATAATAAAAGCCGGGAAAATTTCAGTAGAAGACTAATTTATTACATTTTGACTAAATGTCTTCGCCGATAAAAATTCAAACATATTTTCTTTCATATTCGTTTTTATGGCAACATAATGACCAAAAATGCAAAAGGGAATTACAGACCCACATACATACATACGCCGTTTCGGTTTTATATAAAAGATAATATATATTTGCCAGGTGGCAGTGCCACACGTAATTTTCGCTCAATACGCGTTATACGAACAATGCACAGAAAAATAAAAGATAGCATGTGCGTTCAAAAAATACCCAACATTTTCTTTCCGCATGTTCTGGCAGAGAGAGTGTGTGTGATGCGTAAAAGATAGACAGACAATATGCTGTATTATTTTAATAATGAAACATAGATTATTCTACAAAGACGTACGTTACTAAAGCTATGTTTGAAATATTAAGTCTGATGATAAGAGACGAGAAACTTTCACGTATAGTTACACAATACGTCGAAGTTATTGGAAATTAAATAAATGAACTTTAAGCTTTACAGCAGGGGTTCACAAACTTTTTCTTCAAATAGACCATTTTTAAATCAAAAATATTTGGTGGTCCACCCTTTATGAAGTAATATTTTAAAGCTAAATATACGTTATTATTAATTATTTATACTAAAATACAATATTTTAAAACTTATTTAATTTGAAATTCATTTGATTTTTCTGAGAATTTATTGACTTCAATGCTCGATTATCCTTAATTAATGTTCTCGTTACCTTCTGTTTTCACCGTTTTTTATCTATTTTAGTGTACATATGTAAAAAATAAAAATTTAACATAACATTCGCAAGACACATCAAAAAAGTCACGCGGAACTTTACAGTGTTAAAAATTTGAAAGTGAGAAATGTAATTTTATTCCTTTGATTTGTTTCTTCGACACAAATTGTTCCAGGTTTCATATATTGCTTTTTTGTATGAGATGATTTTTAATTTCTTTAAAGAAAAACACCTAAAGGTATGTTAAGCACATACGTTTTTATGTTCATAAACACATTGTTTTCAGAGCACGAGCACAGCTCTCAATGTACAGTCTAGACGCCATTAGTTACAATACCTAGTGTTTTTTTTTTTTAAGAAATGTGCAAAAGTATTTGAAAGCTTTAGAAAGTTTTCGCTAGAAACGTTGTTCATTAGGTAACTTGTATATTTGGTCCGTAAAATATGTTACTGAATAGAAAATTATTTTTCAGATTATCAGGCTTTAGTTCCGTAAAGAAAGTTTTCACGTAGAAAAAATATCGCAGACAGCTTATAATGTTCAAGATAAACACAGTAATTTTTTCCTGAGGCTTCCTTCAGCAATTATTTTGTGAAAGCAATTCTTTAAGGTTAAAATACTCCAATTATATTATACTTTATTCCACTTGTATCCTTAGTCAACATTCATTTTTTTTCTGTCAGTAACGAACATAAACATACAATTTTTAGGTATTCACTGTCGATACTTGGTGGAAGGGCATTATATCAAATATTGATGACCCACTTTTTCTTCTTATCCCACATTCTATTTATTAGCATCGACACCGGTTTGACTTCACGCGCGAATAATAAATCGTATGTGGAATAAATACACAAAAATGAATAATTATTTTTTACATAAAAGCACATATTCAATTTATATCTGCGTATTGTCTTGTATTGGCACTTCACAGCTTAAAACAAATATTCTGTCTGAACAAATTTTGGCAGGTGGCACTTACAGTTGCTTTCTAAATAACGTCAATTCGTATTATACAAATATTGATTTGTCAAAAACGACATTCTTTTATCCCTTCCTTCCAAACCTGATACTACGATGCAGATAGTGTGATTAAATTACAATTAGTCCTATCCTAACCAAACCTTTATAATTCCATCTACCCTTCTCTGAAATGAGTATTGAAACTCACAGACAACGCGCCATCCTTAAATAAACACAGAAGTTGCACATTGCTAGAGCTTTTTTTTCAAATAAATTTTGCTAAAATCAAGCACTTGAAAACGTTTAGTGAAATTTAAATTATATCATCACTTTCTAAGATAATATTTTTTCATCGTCCGAGCAGTCGGTTTTCCACAGTTGATTAATTCTTACCGACAAAAGCTGTTTCAAGGGCTCATTTATTTAAATCTAATCGCTATCAGAAAAATCGAAAGCTCTCATCGAAAAAGCTCTCATTATGATTATTCAATTCGAAGCTCCCCTAAATCGACGCCGACGCAACCATCCCTTCGCTTTGCTTTGAGATGCTGTCATGATGTACGATGACAATTCGTCGTTTCATATTTACTAACGTATTTTTTAACTAATCCTACCGTAGACACTATCAACTCATTAAATATATACATAATACATATAAATATAAACAGCTTTAATACTGTCAATGTATTTACTGTTACTTTGTGGAAGTTAACTTAAATATAAAATTGTATAATGTTTCGATGGATTTGGTGGTAACTTTGTGGAAGTTCATTTTAATAAAACTTTAAATAACTTCCTTATTCCACGTATCCACGTATTGCGCTACTTATTGTGACACGTGTTTCGCCATAAAATTACAAAATGGAGGTTGGGATTTTTCCTTTTTACATGAAGCTATGAGGAGGTTATAGAATTAAAGCAAAGCAAACAAATAATTATACTACTAATAACGTAAGTAATCCTTTCTTTGGAAATAATTTAAGCAGTGGCGAGTAACCTTATTATTTAATAATATAATTATTATTATAAGGGAATTTCCAACAACACTGACATCTATCCTTTTGAACCGAAAATTACAATTCTTTTATTTTTGTATATTTATTCTTTTATCGAGATGCCCATCTTAATACGCAAAGTGTATGCTACTAATTTCTAACATATTTTTACTGTGTTGAAAAGACCTCGAGTTTGGTTTGTTGTAATTTGTTAACATCTGACGACGTGTCAAAACCTCGTCAGGTTTTAAATGTTCTAGCTACTACTACTTAACTAACATCTTAACTACTTAAGATGAACCTGAAAGACGTTTGAACCAAAATATAGTGTCGTTAAAGTTTACTATTCTCACACTAAAGTTAACCACAGCAAAAGCTTCACACAGTTTTCTAAAATCTATTTCTTAGTTTTTAAAACTGCGGTGACTTGTTGGTGTAGCATTGTCAGTATTCCGGCTCTCAGTATTATTAGACACAATTCTCGGCTTACTTGCAATTTCGTAAACGATTTCTAATTCCCCCGATGGAGCGGGACACATTATAGACTAAACAAGATTAAATCTACCCTCCGCGGCAACCCTCACAAACTTATCTCAACGCTAAAGAAAAATCCCCACCAATACAATAATATATACGGTTTGTATTGCAGAATCGAAAGGGCTTAGCCGGGCTTTAGCGAAGGTTTTACTTGCGTATTAAATTATTTAAGAGATGTCTACAGTCTTATCCAGCGATATGAGGTCATTTCATTGTAGACTTACATGAATGAATTGCGTGTGGTTTGAATTAACGAAAGGTACTATATGAACCCCTTAGAGGTGAAGTGAGCCAAGTCTAGAAATGATGAAACTTTTCTATTTCACTATAGCTATCGACAAATATATATAATAGTTTCTGTAGAATTACAATGCATTGTTATTTTTCTCACCGTATTATAATGGAGTTCTACGAAGTATATGCCAACTCAATCAATAATTTTCTATTGGAATTTTAAGTTCAATCTCGTTTATACTTCGTTTTTATGTGGAACTATCTTGCTACATAAATGAAAAGAAAAAAAAATGCAAGGAAATAATGATTGAAATAGTGTTATGAAAGGGATGAGATTAGTTCACCGATAACATATCATTTGATCCCTGGAGAAGTAAAATGAGCAAGAACAAAATTATGAAACTTTTTTGATAGCTCAGAGCATACCTTTTTCTTATGAAACAAACACTATGTCAGTGTCTTTTCAATAGGTACTCTACCTCCACTTGTATGATACTTTAAAGACCTGAAAAATATGATATTGCATCTAACTCATTATTTCTCAAAATGCCACTTGGCTAACTTCACTTCTTAGGGGCTTATATTATGAAATTATCTCGAAACAAATTGTCAAAAACTGCAATATGGCAAATCGATTGTATTTTTATTCAACTAAAACTCTACAAATCTTCAACATTCTTTTATTTTAATATAATAAGTCCAATCATAAGAAACCATTTGCGAAACATTACTTTATTTAGTTTCGCTGGATATGCTGGATTAGAAGAGATAGGCAATAGAACATCATCTCACAACACTTGAAAATGAAGTATTCAATTTGATGATTTCTAGAAATATGAATATTAAGTCGTTTGAATGTTGAGTTTCGTCATTATTACCCTCGGTTTTGCCTTTCTGCATCTATAGCATTTCAAATACACGAGAAAGCTTTGACTGCTGCGTAGTTAATACATTGTATTGCTTATTTATAAGAATAAAGTTAATATCCGTAAGTTTTAAGGTTATTGATCGCAATCTGGATTTACTAGATAATGGTTTGAATGTAATGATGTTAAGTCAATTGGATAAGAAATTTCACTGATAAAATTATGGTTCAAGCTCACTTGTGCACTTGTATGCTTGAAGATGCCGAAAAGTGAAGCCCGGGTCGTAAGTAAAAACTCATGGAAATATACAAAATTTCAACGATTCTTATTTGTAAAAAAAACAGAGAATACATCGTGCAAAGATGCTATGTAAAATATTACTTGATATAATCATATCATTTTGCTTGCTTTATACTTTGAGATTGATATTTGTAAAGGGATGAACAGATAAAAGGTAGAAATCATATGAAGTTTGGAGACATCGCTTCGATCAATTATGTTGAACGAAACTTTCAATGAAGCATAGCTAAAAAATCGTTTAAATTTATCATTCGTTAAAAATTGATAAAGCTATTTATTTAATTCTTGTGAAACTGAATACATTGAAATTTTTCTACATTTAAAAGAGTTTTGTCAAGTATATGCGTGTTCAAGTATAAGTACTTTTCTTTAATGAATTATCACAGTTTCAGCGATATAATATCATCAAAGATAGCAGTCGGGCGCTAATGTCTTGACAGTATACTAAAACTAAATATTAAAAAATAGTTTTAGCTACTGTGAGTTTGTAACATTAATAATGTGAATCTTAATCTTCGCCCAGATGCACTACATTTAACCCGAGATAAAATCGCTACGCACTATAATAGTATATACATTTACTTGAAAAAAAAACATAAATAGTTAAATATATTCTTAATACAGTTGCGCCCACTGGTTTACATTACAATTAACTTTATTATTATATGACTACGCAGTTGGGCAGTAACAATTCGAATGTTCTGGATCAATGGCGATATGTGGTTTGGGCTTGTAATACCAGGCGAATATATCGATATCGGTATTACTAAACACTAAAAGAACTGCATGTTACTATTCACTTTCTCGACCTCTCATTTTCAAGAGAGAATGGATAGAATTATATAACTATTTCAGGACTAGTAGTTAGATACACTCCTTGTTTATGATCGGATAGTATATGGTAAGTAGTGACATCAAAAACATGAATTCATTCGAACAGAAAACTTATCTCGTTTGAAGCTGTGTGCACAAAATCTGTTAGATTGAATGTTCCTGATATTTTTTTGAGGAATCATGAATACGAATTGTTTATTCTTACAAGGATTAAAACTAGCCTGTCGATAAGGATGCCACTAGAAAGAGCTTTATCGATTTGAAGCGGTATTACTTCGGATGGCGACATATTCCATGTGGACGTGAGTGCATTCAAACTTTTAGTTTGCTTTCTTTGCCAATCTCGAATGTATTTTGTTTTCTCACAATATGTTTTAAGATTTTAAAAGCAATAAATATATATTTTTTATCTACATATATATTAATAAATAAAATACAATATTTGTACCGTAATATAATGTACTTAATAGAATACCGGAGTTTTCCATTTTTGCTATCAAAATATCAGGATCCCAGCTTTCTCGTGTCTTTTTACCAGGGCTGTGGAGTCGGTGAAAAAAAGTCCGACTCCGACTAAAAAAAGGTTAATATCGTCACTTTTTTTCCCTTATTTTCCTATTTATGTGTATTCAATTAAATATCAACACTATCAATGCGGCCAAAAGCCAAATTTGACATGTTAAATGCAAAAATAAATAGGTCAAACTTTTCAAAATTTCCGACTCCTAGTTACGACTACGGCCAAAAAGCTCCGACTCCACAGCCCTGCTTTTTACTGACAAATTTTTTCACAAAATGTTTTATTAATTTACAAAAACAAAAATGGAAAATAGGTCTGATTGGGAAATAATTTTGATAAACGCGATAAGTTCCATGAGTTCCGAGCTGTATAATTTTTGCATCAATAATTTTCGACTTATATTCAACAACTTGTATCATAATTGCCTCGTTATTATTTCACATACATTGGGACTGTCTGGATATTTATGGGCATGTATTTAATGGCTCTGTAACTAATTCAAGTTTTGGTCAGTTAAATAAATAAATGGTCAGTTAAAAATCAAAATGGTCAGTTAATATTATAAACGGTCAGTTGTCATTGTATCAGTGTGAATGTGGTCAGTTATTAAATAAAACGGTCAGTCATATATTTTAATGGTTAGTTATTTATTAAAAATGGTTAGTATTTAATTTAAATAGTCAGCTATTTTTAAAAAATTAAGTTTTAGTTTGACAGCTTGTGAATTTTATCAAATATGGTTTAATAGGCAATTTTATGACATGTTGTTTTTATTTTAACTGACCATTTATTATTTTATCTGACCATTTAATATTTTTAACTGACCGTTTTAAGTATTTATAACTGACCATTTATCGAATTAGAAACTGACCAAATAATTAGTAATCATATTTATGTGTAATAGAATTAAAGTGAAGAAGAGTCGCTCCGGCGGAAGGACCGGCTGGCCACGCAGACTTCGTGGCGGCTAAGACTAATTAAAACTGCATTAAATAACGGCAACATAAAATGAGCGATTACCAAAGACGTCAGCTTGTTTACGCGACAGCGAAAATTGAAATTAAAACAACCACTGAAGTATCACTTACCCGGAAGTAAATAACATAACCGTTCCAGTATTCGATCAATATTTTAGTAATCAACCGTATTTCTCGAATAGTTTCTTTATACCGCTTTCCATGACACGAAGATCCGTAGAAATTAAAAGTCAATTTCATGCAAGACAGTTCACATTGCGCTTTCATCACTGAAGGTGGTGCAGCTTACGGGCTAGAGTCTTAGGGTACGGCCACAGTGACAGACGTAACTTCTTTCGTGGTGTATCGTCACTTGCTTAATTATCAAAGGTTGCCGCAATGAATTTAACGATGGCACCGTCCAAGACGTCGAAGCGCAGCGTAAATGCCGAAGTCTTATTAGTTTGAAATTTAACAACGCTTGCTTCGGCGTACAAATTGCTTACGTTATGACGGAACGTCTCGATTTCTCAGACGGCGCCATCGTTAAAATCATTGCGGCCGCTTTTGATTATGAACCAAGTCTCGCTGCGCTACGCCAAAATTTAAGCTTATCACTGTGGACATCCGCTTAGTCCGGGTAGTAGAATTTCAATCGAATCATTCTTCTTCGAGTTCTGCAATGGATGCTTGTGTTTTATAAAACTTCTTTCGACTACCATCATATATTTAAATAAACGGAACATGGCGCGATGGTCTTACCACTAATGTCTAAGTTCTATTTTTACTATGTTGTTTTTTATCTCAACGCCTTTTTTCTCTTCGGAGGAAGCAGGTTGAGTTATTGAGTAACAATTATCTTTCGTAGAACACTTTTGTCTAGATATACCACATTAGGAGTTCATATACTCAACATTGGGAGCAGATATAGTTTAAAAATAGTTATTCTTATAATCACGTTGTCGGTCCCTGTGGTATAGTAGCAAGAGCTTTCTTCTAGCGATCAGGTGGGCCCGGGTTCAATTCCTAAGGCCAGATTTATTCAATTTTTAAAGAGATATTGGGCTGGGTTGGGTTGGGTGTATGTAATGTATCGTTGAGTTTTTAACGACCGATTCATTATTTATCATCGAGTTAATCTCGTATGACTTTCACAATTAAAAAATAAAATCCATGTGTCTTATAGCATGTTGAAAGAGTTATGTTTGAATATAAAAATCCTAATAAAATAAGGAAATATCATCAACTCTTCATGGTTGAATTACTTGATCAGATTCTTTTTAAGTAACGTCTACTTTCAATATACACTTTCTCTGCTACGTATTTCAAATGAGAATAAAACGAAGCCTCCATTTATTTACTGAATGCATGAGTAAATACGGACAGTGGATTTTGACCACTGAATTTCACGTGGAAGAGAAATCACTCAGCTTTCAAGTCAAGCGTTCGTCTCAAGTGCAAAACGAAACCGAACAGAAGAGTCAGACGAAAAACCTGGCGAAAGTGATTTTCCAGCCGCCGTCGCGACGTCTCCAATTTAACTGTTTAACATTCTCTACACTGTACCAAAGGATGGAAAATGTAATAAAATTTTAGAAAAATGAACTAAAAATTAAGCGATGATATTTATATGTCAATAGTTGTCAGCTGAAAAAAACATAAATATATTTGTTTGTCAACCATTATGTATCGTGTATTCATTTTACTGTGTTTGCGTATTTCAGAACTTTTTAACTTGAATTCATTTGTGAATTGTTTTAAACCAAGGAGTATTAAGTATAGAACTTTTCTATATCTATAATTAAAAAAAATATATTAATTGAATTGGTATTTATTCAGTAGAACTCCAATATAACACGGTGTATAAAAAGCCAAACTTATTCACACTAGGGAGTTAGCTGAAATAGCTATTAATTATGCTGTACATCATTTTTGTAGAACCAAAATACATTGCTATTTTTGATTAATAGTTCTTAATTTAATTGTTTGTCGTGTGTATTTATTGTATTTTTTTCTGATCTTGTAGCTGAACGGTTACTGTAATTAAGAGTGCAGTATCTAAGGACTCTAGTCCCAGTACTCCTAATGCAGAAAATAGTATAAACTTACCAATGAAAAGCTTTACAGGTTAGATAACTTCTGGTCCCTAATGGTCTAGTTACTGAATAGCACCAGTTATCTTAAAAATAACCTTTCTTCAGATATTCCGCTATGAGACCATATACATACGTCACATTAAGACTGGACGCGAACATTTTATGTCAATGTATAATACAAATAATAACACATTTTTATTATAATGCCATTCCACCAAATATTGACAATGAACACCTTAAAAGTAAAATATGTACAGACTGATCACGCTATTTATGCACTCGAAAGAGTGACGCTGTGAGAATGTCCTGAATGAACAAAAAAAAGATTGCCAGAGTTTTTAATTCTCTAATTTGATATATGTATGTATGTAGACTAAACGCGTGGGCTAAGTGCGGTAGGTGGATTCTTACATATGTCAGAGGCGAGAACATTTATTTAGTATTAACGGCTGCCGAACACTCGAGTGAACTGTTAATAGAAGTCAGAGAGTATCCTTGTGTATTTTTAGAAATGTTCATTCAGTGTTATACATCAAAAAATGTTGACTTACGTGTTTTATGGTTTTTACAAAAAGGTTTATTTTAATCACCTGCTATTTCCAGAACATACATGCAGTAAAACTAATATAAATAATATTGGGTAGTCAAGCAGCAACTAGTACAGAAGTGATTGCATACAATAAATACCGTCCCCCTTGTAAACATTCTCACAAACGATTTGACAAATTAGGCATCTGCAGATTATCAGATAGGCAATTATTATTTCGATAGCGACTGGCCAATATACTTGAGATTCTTTACTCCCTTCTTCAAGTTAGGGGATGATTTCCAATCCTATCAAGAGCTGGTGATGCGAGAGTGATTAATGCAACTTACCCCTTGTAAAAACACCCCAGTGTTTGCGGTCATTGTAGGTATTACCTATTCTTATGTACTAGGGTGGGAGTTTAGTAAAATCAGGAGTGAATTAGAACATTATACCGTCAAAATGATATAAAGGGTTGACTTAATAAACCCGCCACTGGTGTATATATTGGTGACAAAAAAAAAATCATCTCTATTAATGTGTTCACTGTCAATAATTGGTGGAATATCATTATAATACAAATAATAAATTATTCCACAACAAATTTATTAAATCAGGACCGGTTTCGTTCAGAGCGAGCATTATCAACTGATGGTAATGGTAATTTCATTTGATAATGCTTGCTCAAAGCGAAACTGGTCATGATCAAACATATTTATAACAATGTGCTTATGAAAAAAAAAAGTTTTGTATTATTTCTTTGTATGAGTAACGATGATCAATTACACAATATTTCGTCGCTTAGCTTAAATAATTTCGAAAATTTGGTCTACTGCTTCCACTCAAAACATCGTCCAAAATAAAAGAGTTGTGATTAATTAATGCATTATCAACTGAAAATCAAATATTCACTTAAAATAATGATTTTCCACTTAAAAGTCACAGTCATTTACTTTAAAAGTTGCTAAAGTTAAATATTTTCAATTCTCGAAAAGATAATATATGTCTTTCGGCTTACACGAGGCTTAAATAAGAGCTTCAACATTTTTCTCTTGAAAGTCAAACTTAATGTCAATGATAATTTCTTGATGAATTTTGGACATGGATTATTTGTTCTTTCAAGCTCTAGAACCTATCTATTGGAATTCCACTGGGGAAATATTAACAATTTTCTACTGTATTGCTTCGGATATTGACATATTTTGTCTGGATGTGAGTGAGTTCAGACGAGTACTTACTAGTTTTTATGTATTAAAATTTAATTTGGTCGGAATTCATTCGGTGACTTCCTTTCCAATTTCCAATATTAGAGATTATTTTTTATTGTATTTTGGTTACAGTATTAAATCTTATTTGACAGTATATGATATTATTTTGATGTTTCATTTAAATTTATTACAATTTCATTTAAATTTATTACGCCGAATATACGAAATTGACTATTACGTGAAATGTGCAAACCCGTTACCTTATTCATTAATTAGGCAAATTATCTGTCGAGTGTGTGAATATGGAAGTAATTTTTCTGCCTAGAACATGAATTGGGCAAAATAGATAGTAGCGCTCCGGTGGTGTTTTTCAACAAAACTCAACCAAATGTGTCAAATTATATGAAAATATATCAACCAATAACTGCAATTTATTTGTTTAGTACACTGGCAGCACTGACACGTCATATAAACGTCAAAATATTTCTTGCATCGCTAATAAATATTTTACCGATTTTTAATCCCTTTTACTACATAAATGATCAATTATAATATATTATATTCGATTTTTTTATACAAGACAGCAACGCAAAGCTTTCTGCCAAATCTATCGTAAAAAAATGTGTTTACATACATTCCCAGTCCCGCCCTGCAAAAGACTCACCGGGCCCTGGTATTTGCTTTGAATTCTAATATGCACCGTTTGCACTTTCAACAAGATTTCCACATCGGAAATGCAATCGATTTTTTTTCAATTACTTTTTCAAGAGGTGCGATTCCGGAATTTCAATCAAGGGATCTTATTTGACATTGCAAGTGTTCGAAAGTGTACGACACGATTTGATGCAATTTCATTTTTTGCTGCGTTTACGATAAAAACTTTTTTGGCTACCCCATATGCGCTGAAGAAGCTGAATGAAATTATTCAAAACAATTGTACGTTAAAATTATTTGCTGTGCATAGAAATGAAATAAAACACAGTCTCCTTCATCAGCACAATATATTTAAGTTCAATATACTAATTATTGTAACAGTAAGCAAAGGAATTCGCAAAGACAAGTAATTAAAAAACGTTGTTTTCATATTTTTCTCGAACTATAACAACCGTTCTCATATTCTTCTAAGCTTTTCAACCATTATAATAACTTTTTCGTGTATATGTGAAAAATATTTTCGATACCCTTCATGGTTCCCACCGTGACTTTAAAACACTCTCTTACAATCACGAGCTCAAATCCTTTTACATTGATTGAATCAATCTTTATTTTTATATTTTTTCTTTTTATTTCCACTATACTTCAACACGAAAACGGGACGCAAAGAAAACGATTAACTTACAATAAGTTCTTTTAGACACTCGTTCTTCTCTTGTTATATAGCTTAGAATATAGT
Organism: Himalopsyche kuldschensis; assembly: GCA_028554975.1. Lineage (NCBI taxonomy): Eukaryota > Metazoa > Arthropoda > Insecta > Trichoptera > Rhyacophilidae > Himalopsyche > Himalopsyche kuldschensis. The sequence goes on along the minus strand of JAHFWI010000010.1, from coordinate 16,142,271 downwards.
GATAAACCTAGGATATAGTTAATGTTGATTAACTCCGGGACGTAAAAATCAATTTCTTGATTCATCATTGCATTTAAATTCCATGTATTTTTTTAAATATTCAATTTGAAACAATATCGGTCCCTGTGGTCTAGTGGCAAGAGCTTTGTCCTAGCGATCTAGAGACCCGGGTTCAATTCCCGGCAAGGTCAGATTTTTTTCAATTGAAAAAAAAGAGATCTTGGGCTGGGTGTATGTTATTTATCGTTGATTTTGTGCACAATTGATTGATTACTGATTGATCATCGAGTTAATCTCGTATGACTTTTACAATTAAGAATATTTGGCGCATTGGCGTAAGCTGTAATGCCAAATATTTTTAAAATTTATTAAAAAATTAATATAAATTTATAAAATTTAAAAATAAAATAAAAATAAAATAAAATAAATATGAGTGATTCCTTATAACACTCAGAATCCATATAAAAATCTTACTTTCGATATCGTTTGTAGCTGTTTATCAAATCTCAAAGAGGTGAAACATTTTTCACATCTGGTAACAAAATTAGTTATAATTTTTATTTTATACTCAGCTTAAGCTGTCACTCTAACTGTGCTGTGAAGTCTAAATCTTTTCTTAGCTGACATGTCATTTTTCCTAATTGAACATGGTAAGCGAATATATCTAGAGGTGTATGTTAAATGTACGCAGAATAACATAGCACACACCCCCCTTCATCAGCTATCTAAGTCTGTGCTGATAATCTATCATCCGAAGGTGGTTTAGAGAGCTTTTCAAACCGTGGTTCCTGGATGGTGAAGTTCTCTGCAGAATTAATGACTCCCTTCAAAATGTCATATAGTCGCGGGCAGGGACGTGCAGCAAAAATACAGAAACTAATATCGGGATTATTAAGGAATAATTCATTGTTCCTACCATTCATAAATGATGGTTCCAATTATAGATACTTCACGACAACTGTTTATTATGCAGATGCTCAACCTCTCTTTTTGGAGAGCAATAACAATTGAAGGATGGCACTATATTTTTTTAAATCATGTCCAAATGGAGTTTATCTCACCAAAAGTCTCTTTACAATAACTGCTTGCTATTCATTTGTCCAACTTTTTATTTTTCGAAGAGAGAATGGGTGGAAAGCATAGGATTAGTTTTTAGGGTAGGTGTTGGGAGGAAATTTAAGACAGCACATACATCCATTTTTCCAAACAGAACAATTAGATTGATAAATGAAACTGTTCGAACTGGGACTCAACCCAGTCTATTCCGCAACTAAAGCCAACTGCGCTGATCCTTGACTTCACACCCGACTATCCAAACTACTATTATCTATCATTATAACCGTTGCATGAAGTCAAAACCAAGACTTTCAATGTATGCCTTGCAAGAGCTATCCAACATAAGCTTTATGGTGTCATAAAAGCTTTTTTATGCAAACAGTTCTCTGACGGTGACAAATCTCTAAAAACCTACAATTTAAATCGATAACGATATAGAACGCATGGTAGCTATGGCAGGTACAACAGTGTTACAACATTACTCACGCGACACATGCGCCCTCTCTAAACGGAAAACTTACATATAATGGTCGATCTATTGTTGTATACTGGTTATCTTGTGAGAAGAAATTGAATCATCACAGAAATGCATTTGGCCACACATCTTTTAATTAATGAACTTTTATGAACGTATTCTACTCGGTTTCGTGAATCGTTTAGAATGTAGCTAGAAATTCTAAACAATTTATTAAATTTCATTTCATAAGCACACCACTGTTGATGAGTTTACTCATGGGAAGAAGTTGTATAACATGTCTGGAATCCTTTTAACTGACAACGTCAGTGTTATACTTACATTATATAAACGATATTCCTGAGAAGAACAATAGAATTGAATAAGAAGTGATTGCTGCCTATGGAATATTTAACGTTATAATCATAAATCATTTTACAGTTATTTTAAAACCTCTTCATTAAAACATTCGTAATGAAAAGTTTACTGTTTTAAAACTATGATATTTTTAAACATTTCAGTCACATTTAAGTGATTCATACTTTTTGGTTGAAAATTACATAATCTTTGTTTTGCGATAAAATATATTATCTCGTGATAATGGGAGAGCCCTACATACAACATTTGGAAACTCTACAATGCTGCTGTTTAGTTGAACATTAAAAAAAAAAGGCTACAAAATTCTCCGTAATATGTATGGCAAAACATTGAATATAACAAAAAAATAACTAACGATAGCTTGGAAGTTTAAATTTGGAACTGTTGTTTTTAAAATATGCGTCAAATGGTGGACTGCGATTAGTAGAAGTTAGCTGAATTCGTAGCAAATCCGACGATTAACAACGAAGAATTATCAAACAATATCGACAAAACCTGGTTCGCCTCCATTAATAATATTACATATTCAACCTTGCGATAGTAAATCTGGCGATGATTCGTTAAGAGTCGAAAAACGTGTCACTAGTTGATGAAGTTGTTTTTAATTTTAAATTACGACAATATCGTCCAGTGTTTATAAAATTAAATAATATCGAGATGCTTCACGCAAAGTATATAAGCTCTACACTAAGCGGATACAGTTGGAAAAAATAATCTTGGTATATTTACATTGACTTTGTTGACAGATATTTGTAAAATGTTAAAAAATATTTGTCTTAAAAAGATTTTCCATGCTCGTTTTACAATGGACGATAGAATCGTAATAGTTCGGATATTGTTGTCTTAACCTATAGTCTGAGTTAATAGACATCTTAACTCAGGTTGCTATTGAGTTGTTGAATTACCATAATGGTTTGATTTCTCAGTTAGCTCAAATATTGTATATGCATTCAGGATCCTACTGAAGATGCGATAATACTGTTAAGCTAATTGTTTCATCCAACTGGAGAAACTGAACTGTCAAAATTTGGAACACATTCATTTGAATAATGTATTTCAATAATAACCGTGGCGCCAATCAAAATGCGGAGTGTAAACAAACTAAAAGTGCCTTGATTTTTATAAATAACGTTATATTCTAAACAATGCAACATGAAACGAATTGAAATAAAGTAATAACTTGCTGTTTAATAAATGAATGTTTTTGATTCTCGTCATAATATTTTTTTCGCAAGTAGTGACTTTTATTAATAATTTACATAGGAATGTAGCATAACGCTTGTTTTTGTCTTTTGACCATTTTACGTGAATAGTTTTTTACCTACCAGCTACGACTATCTACAAACCTCTCGACTGAAAGGCGAGATAAGGAGTCATTTTTTTTATATTTAAGCAGAAAACCGCTTATCGATATGACCTTTAATTATCATTTCATTTTAATACGTGGATGCAAAACATTTTTTCGTGTGGTTCTAAAAAATAAATATTTAACATTGTTTGTGGAAAAATAAACAATAATAATGCTCCGCCATAATCAAATGTCTGATGCTAGGAAATGGGTAGCTGTATGTAGCATAGTCATGCCCCGTGATCCCATCGAATGCAATACTGAACAACTACATATTTATCAAAGTAACCAATAAAATAAATGACTAAGATTGGTATCACTGCTTAAGTCGCATTTTTTGGAATGTACTGTTTGCTTGTGAGCATTGTTTTCTTATGAAGCCAGTAAATTTCAAAATTGTATAATGGTCGTACAGGTTTTGAAAAAGGAATTCATGAAATAGAGGAAAAATCCTGATGTATACATCAGTCATTGTTGACGACATAACCATAAATCAATATAGTCTGTATGTTTTTAACAATGTCCGCTTCCAATCCGTAGCATTCAACATAACATATGTTAATTAAGAGTTTCGACTGAAGGTAAATCAATTTCAATATCAAATTTGAATCGTTTGAATTTGGGTCGTTAGCGACAAAACTCATGGAAAAGTACAAAATTCAAACGATTTAAATTTGATAACAGACGTTACTGTAAGAAAACTGGTTGGATTTCATTCATCCAACCCTTTTTTTTTTCAAATAGAGTAAACAAATAATTACGGGGCTAGGATAAGGCCAGTAGTTAGCCAATCGCTGTCGCTCGATTTAAATATCAAATAGTTGCAAAAAAGTTTGAAATATCACAGACATCTGCGCATTCGAACACAAATAGGTACATATGTATAAATTAATTATAGTTTTAATTGTGATTGATTTCTACTTATTATTAAAGTCAAAAGGTATTTTTATGGCTGAAAAAAATACAGTAAAGCTATTTTTTAAACCATTTCCAATATTTCAAAAAAATTACTACCTCAGGCTGAAAAAGTCGTCAAAATTATTTTGCCGTCGTATTGGTGATATCGTCTTAACTATTGAACGAAAAAAATTAGAAACCATTTATACATTTACGTTTAGGAAAAGATATGTTGTTATATGAATGTTCTAATCAATATCGTAATATCTAGCGGATATTCAAGAAACCAATCTCACAGTAACGGTATAACTCGTGCCTGGTTATTACTAATTTACGCACATATGCGTCCCTCGAGTATGATAGTCTGACGTGTGAAGCGTTTGAAACTGTGATGACGATAATGCAACCCTCGCTAACTGAACCTACTTGTGAAGCATGGGAGGTTGCGTTAAGACAGTAACTATTGACATTGCACGTTATTTCATTAACGATTATGTTTTGGGACTTGGTGGTTTGCCACTCCCAACATCGTTACAGGATACAAGACCCTAAGTGAGCAAATTGAACGGCATCCGTAATATTTCAATGAAAACACATGTATCCAAAGGGGTCGAACAATTGACATTCGCTATCTAAGTAAGAAGTCTCGTCTGTCTGTCACCTCTATAAGTGACAGTTGAAGTTTATTATTTGTCTCCACCTGTGTGGCCTGCCGGTGTTTTAAAAAATACGAATGAGATTTTCAATGTTAATCGTGTAAACTCCTAATGAAATCTATCGAAACCGAAGTATGTTTATAAAAACTGCTTGTTACCGAGTAGCTAGGATAGGGTGGAAAGGATAGAAATAGGGCATAATGAGTGCTTGGCTAATTGCTGTTGTTACGTCCTGTTTTTAGGATCGTATTAGTGTGACAGGACAGCAAAGACATCCGTGTCTCCGAAAAATTAAGCCGCTCGGACTGGGAATCGAACTCGTGCGATCCGCAAACGCAGCCGATGACGTTGACACTCGACAACGGACCCAAATGTTAAGCTGCTATAGAATTTTTCACAGGATCGACATCATATCAAATACTGATATAACTATAAATGTATGGTTCCTTTTTCTTACAAAAAATAGTTTATCTAATGATGTAATTATTCATTCAAAATGAAAATGTTGAGAATCTTTTCAGTGTGTATATTAAGTATTTGCTTTTTATTATATGCCAGCGATATATCACTTCACGAACTGAGCTAAGATTTACATTCCTATTTCAAAAAAATGCACATGCGATTGCTAGTCGCCATCTTGTGCTCGCAAATCATCAACAAAAGCAATATGGCCGCCGGGCACGTTCCGAGATATGCAGTGAATGCAGCTTGCAGGCGACGCAACAACTGTTCTATAATATCGCACAACTCTTAAAACTTTTTCAACATAGTCGTTACACGGTAGTTAGTATGAGGAGATTTTATGCTGTATGTAGTATGTAGAATTATTTAATTCGGTATAAAAATAGTGAAAAAAAACAATTTGGGTCTTTATCATGCAGCAATGGGATATTTGAACATATTAATCAGAGATAATGATAAAGATTTCGAATACAACGTTATTTTTCAGCGAATAAAGGAATAACATGATTTTCATCTAGCCTCTCTTAATAATTCCTGATTTCAGATTCCATTGTTGTGCGGCAAGAACCGAAGTTGTCGCAAAATCCATGTTTCATAAATCTATGCTGTGTTTCCAAACCAACGATTGTATTGGAAAAAAATGTAAAAAAAATCCAGTCATGCACTGCGATCACATTGTAGAATTGTTTTATTAATATTTCTTGATTCACATAGTATGTATTGAAGAAATATTAAATTTAACAGTCGTTTTGTATTGAATTTATTCTGAATCGCGTGAATATTCTATTTCATCAATAAGTATTACTTAACTGCAGAATTAAAGTCTTATTTAATTAAAATACTTGTATGATGTCAAACTGTCAATTCTTGGTTGAAAGGCATTTTACTAAATTTAAAAAATTTAAATATACATTAGGACGAATTTCACAAGTTTACGCCAGTCAGTTCATAAACGTTCGTTCGTCCGAAATCAAAAGAAAAAATTAAACCCTAATAAGAAATTGTGTATCCAATATCTTTTGATATTTTTAACTTTACAGTTCTAATTACTGATCGGTTCTGCGGCTTTTTCAGGCAAAATCTTTTTCAATATAGTTTTTAGTTTAAAATTTAAGCGGTATTTGTTTATAGGAAACTCTTATTTTATGATGTCCCGTGACAGAGCGCTGCAATCAACGAAATCACACATTTCACTTCCATTCCAGTCAATTCAATGACGCTGATCTCTGTGTTCTAGTAATAAGTTCTGTACGTCACTCAGATGGTCCCGGGTTCAAGTCCTGTCAAGGTCAATACCAATTTAACATTCGACATATTGAATATGGTTATTCGTGCTGTTTTTGTTCGTATCTCTATAGCAGTGATGTACAACCTGCGGCCCTCAATGACATTTAATGTTGTCCGCAATGAAAAATTATAAATCACCTTTTTTCTTAACGTACGATGGAAGAACAATATAAAACATAAAATTTTCATTTTATATTTTACACACTAAAAATATCTATAATTTAAGCAGTTATACCCATTCGGCACTCAAACTATCTGAGAATTGATTATCTGGCTCTTTTCCCAAAAAGGTTCGGCACCACTGCTCTATATCAAATCTGGTGCAATGTCATGTTAAGTAACATATTAAACTGCGCACATTATACAAATAAGCACTTAAATAACCCTATCTTTTAACCGTATTTTTTTTTGAACTTTTAGTTCATAGAAGAAAGATTTATGTGTTTAAAAATCTTCCTAATCAAAGTTTTAACATAATTATTGAGCTTTTAAATTAAAACTGTCTCAAATAACAAAAACAAACATTACCTCTTTAACGGTCCCATGATCTGTACACGGTATTCTCTTTGCATACTCACGTTAAACCGAGCATCTGTCTATAATTTATGTAAGATATTTATTCAGTGTTGAAGCATTCCACGTGCCAACTCTGGCTTGCAGTTCAACACATTTATATTTAAAAAAGTTGCCGCACCACACTGCACTGCAATGCTGTATGGCATTATGATAAGTAATGCCACTGCACAATGCAGCACTCTTTATTAAACAAGCTCGTTATATTACATATGAAAATATTGTAGAGTACAGTTCATTTGTTAAGATTGGAAAAAGAAGGCAAATGGAACATATTTATTAAAAAATCAGAATGAGAGTAAAAAAACTCTTTTTTTATATATTATTGACCAGTGTAAAGGCGTAAGCGACCTTTTGTCGGGGGCTATATGCTTTTATCATATGAAAAGCGTTTCTGAAGTCGAAATGAGTTATCTCTGCCAATCCTTGTGAGACCGGCTCGTTCATTTTTTTGCGTGAGTGTATCCGATTTGTTCTGCATTAATTGTTGTAAAAATTTAAACTGTTAATGATTCAAGAAATCTATTTCATACGTTGAAAATTCATTTTTATTTGAGGGTGGAGGGGAGTGAAAGTATGTATGTAGAAAAAATCAAAGATGTCAGTCATATCAGTCAATACTTGCTCATACATTTTTTGCCGACAGATTATCAGAGTTATTTTGCATTAAAATTAATAAAATATAGATTGATTATGTTTTCAATAAATCCATCAATAGAAAAAAAGTTGTTTCTTAGTATTACTGTTTTAGTATTCAGTCATCTCTGTCTATCATTGTATCGATAATATTATTGAGGATTTCTACTGAATGTGCTTGATGGAACTTCAATTTTCAATCGTTTGAATTTTGTACTTATTTTGTCACTCACGCCCTGGGCCTCTCGTTATCTTCGGGCATTTCAAATTAATACTCAATTCATTGAAACTTATTAAAATCCACACATTCGATAATTGTTTCAGATTGCAATAATAACAATTAAACTTAGTGACTTAATTTTATTCTTACATAAAATCAGTACAAACTATTAACTACGCGTCAGTCAGTCTAAAAATGACTGAAAATGCCGAGTTCGAAACGTGCGTCGTTAGCAACAAAGATTCAAAAAAAATAACAATATCTTTTTTTCAGTACTGGAGCCAAAAGGTTGCTTGAAACTCTTCGAGGTCGGAAATATTACCTCTAACACTCAACTATTTAACTTGACTTAGTTTCGCAAAATCGCTTTACACTCGCAATAAACCGATCCTTACTTTATATTCACAACAGTCCGTTTGCCAAGAAACAATTAAAGTAATTGCAGACCTTAGAAACGTTTTGAGTGCCCACAATCAGAATTGAGTATCCGACGTTGTGCCGTGATTGCGTCGACAAGTTTTGTGTATCAAAGTCATTTGTCAGGTTGTTCGGGGATAAGTTGGTCGTGAGATATTTACGTTTATTACACTTGCAGCTCGGTTTGCAAAGTTTTCGATTTAAACTTCGCCTCAACAAACCGACCAGGCGATGATTCCCAAAACGGTTTTTGTCTCCCAGGTAATCTCGGATATAAATTATTATACAATTTCTCCGAGAGACGTATCACGCTGTGAACTTTGAGATGTTTAATGTTTTGTGAAAACTATACAACAGTCTGGCTATTTTTCAACAGAAGCAAAAGTCAAACAAACAATAAAGCTGATATTTCTTTCGTCCTTTCATTTTTTGGAAAGACTCAATCTTTTTTAACAACTCTTTTTGACTGTATTTTATCCTTACTCACTTTTAAACCAGGGCTGTGGAGTCGGAGTCGGAGTCGTGGAGTCGGGGCTTTTTGCCCGGAGTCGGAGTCGGTGCGGCGATTTGGCCGGAGTCGTACTCGGAGTCAGAAATTTTGAAAAGTTTGAACTTTTTATTTTTGCATATAATATGTCAAATTTGGCCATTGGTCGGATTGGTAGGGTTTATATTTAATTGAATACAAATAAATAGGAAAATTAGGCAAAAAAAATTTACGATATTCAACTTTTTTAGTCGGAGTCGTGTTTTTGGTCAATGTTGGAGTCGGAGTCGGTTTTGGTAAATGCTGGAGTCGGAGTCAGAGTCTGAGTCAGACTTTTTTTACCAACTCCACAGCCCTGGTTTTAACCTTCAACCTTTTAATTATCTATCAAACAACGACGTCATATTTTTAAAATTCGTTTTTATTGATTGTTAAAATAATATTTATAATTAACCATTCCGACTGGAACTATTTAACCCTTTGTATCCCAGACCATTTTCCAACGTGTCTGCGAAAAGTACAAAAGACTTTTTTCAGCAAAAATTTATTTCATTATTTATCTCAGCTTATATTAACTTATCCGTGTAAATTATTTTATAATGTCATTTCATGATGTATAGTGTGTAATAAGTGTTTTTTTTTTAAATACACAGTAGATATAATCATATAAATGAAAAACGAATGCCGATAAAAAACTGGGATCGTGGTATTTAAAATGTTAATCGAATTTTAATCTTGTACATTTCCATGAATTTTGTCACCGGCGAACCAGGTTTTGCCATCCGGCGTCTTTGTGTATTTCAGATGCACGGATTTACCTAAGCTGGCGCTCAGTTAATAAATTGCATCGTTTTTATTTTATACATCATAATATTATTTATATAACTAATTAGTAAATCAGCCCAGATTGCCATCATTAAATTGTTCGCATTTACCCGTCAAAGCCATCCTAAAAATCCCTTATAATCCGCGGAGTAACATAAGTCTACTCTTGTCAAAATCAATTTTAGAAGTTAAAAATTACAGTAAATCATCTCGCTTCATTTTTTTAAATATAAACGGTACTATTTTTATCTTTATATTATTCATTTCATTGGCTCATATTTGGTATGGCTTACTTATTTGTTGAACGATTTTCTATCATTAGTTATCACCATTGTTTACTAACAACAACAAAAAATGGGTGACTTTAATCCATGTGTAGCTCAATAAATAGTGACCGTATACATGCCTGTATAGATGTGGATCCACCTTAATATCTCGCTACAAATTGGATTCACATTTTAGCCTTGCAAGAGGGTTTGCCAATAAATAATATTTATTGGCTGTTCTAAATTTGAATAACTAAATAATTCTCAATTTAACAAGTGAAGTGCGACTAAACTTCATTACCAGGCTGAAGTGTTCGCACGAAATAATTTAGTCGGCTTAATATTATTTACATTTTACACGAAAAATATAAAATATATTTACTGCAACCGAAAAAAAGACTTTGTTACACGATCCAGAGCAATCGGATTTTACAAAATGTGCCTACATTTTGGCTTAAACCTGGGTATTAAAAAGGCGTTCCATTTGTTGGTATTTTGAGTAAGTAAAGGTTTACATAAAATATTCCATTGGACTGTATTTCAAAGGTCGAAAAATCAATTAATAAATTTTATAGATTTTGTTATGTCTAGATGAATAAGACTTAATGCAAAGCATTATGTGCTGTACAGATGTGGTGGATGACGGAGGCGTCCAAACTGTCATTGCAGTTATATATTATACTAGTATTCCTACCCGGCGTCGCTCGGACTAAGCGACGAATAATTATTTAATGTTATATCATTCGACATAATTATATCACAAAATCTAACATCCAAAATAGAGTTAAAATAAAATCACAAACTTTATTTAATTTGATGACAGCCCCATTCTCGCCCATTAAAATGTCCAAATTCAAGGAAAAAATCTAATTTGCTGTCAAAGAAATATCAAATAATACCTTCACGTAAATAATAAACATTATTATTTTAATAAAAGCCGGTAAAAGTTCAGTAGAAGACTAATTTATTACATTTTGAGTAAATGTCTTCGCCGATAAAAATTCAAACATATTTTCTTTCATATTCGTTTTTATGGCAACTTAAAGACCAACAATGCAAAATGGAATTACAGACCCACAGACATACATACGCCGTTTTGGTTTTATATATAAGATTCATCGACATACAATTGAGATTATCGATAGCTTGTAGGTACTAAATACATTCATTTACAAATGATTTGTTTCATAATCTTCAAATAAAATAAATTCTCATGAAAATATACGTCATCGTTTTTATTACAGCTGGAATCACTGGAAAATATTACATGTTATATTTGATCAAAAATGCAGTATCAAACAGGTGAGTTTGACGTCGCGAGAAAAATGGTGGAATCAATTAACATATTTGACATAAAAAAATAACCCTGTGCGGTGAACTCAGAACATGACGTGAATAACTTTGAATTAAACATCCTCATCAACACATCTGACTATTGACAACGGGGTGTAGCGAGAGCGAATAGCCAACAACTAGTTAGGTTTTGAATGTGTTGGAAAGACGTGGTGGAAAGGCGTGGTGGAAAGGCATTATTTCAAAAGATTATAAAATATTTTTTGTCATTTTGAAAGATCAGTGCCTACCGATTTTAGTTTAAATTTCTCGTGATAAACGAAACCGATCCTGACCTTAATAAATTGACTGTACATGTAATAAGAACAAAAGAATTTGTAATAGGTTTTAAATACTTAGTTATGTATTTCCCTAGTTTATAATTTCATATTCTAGATAGATGTTGAACGCTTGAGTTACAACCAGTTTTTGTAGGACAACTTCTTTCTTGATGATCTCGATTGGGATAAAATATCCTCCATATTGGAATCGGACATAGCTGCAAAAGTGTTTCTTTTGAGATTCTTCATCCTGAGTCCATATGTTCCATATTGGGAACTAAAATGGTTGTAGTATCTATTTATCATTGCCAACATTGGTATAGTAATTTGTTGATCCACTAACTGGCCAATGTTCGCACTCGTAATTGTATTCAGAACATCGATCTAACTGTACCTACGTCACAATTTCCCAGACGGCTGATTGGTAATTTACGACGGCAAGATGGTGTGACGTCGCGAGGGTCTGTCGCCAAGGTGTGATTAATATTGATTACTTAAGCCGGCCACTTGCTTTGTTGTACCCTTGCCCCTGCCTGTTCCGACTGCTCTGACTACCGACAGAGGCTCATGTCACCCTAATACTTTAAATACAATACAGATGTGGTATCTATATTTTATTACATTTAAATGGTTTGTATTGCTTATATATGACTGCACAACATATATAATTTGTATGCTTTCGATGGATTCGGTGTTAACTTTGTTGAAGTTCATATTAATATAAAATTTAAAATAACTTTTATTATTCCACGTATTGATACGTGGAATATAGTTATTTGTTGATACCAATGCGTGGAATAATCAAAGTTATTTAAAATTTTATATAATATTTTTTTTAACCATGTCCGCTCCCAATTTTCAGCATACGGACTCTACAAGAATAAGGAGAGTTTTTCTACAAAAATTGCTAGTTAATCAGTCTCAGTAGGTAATGAAGGATGGGATGACTAGGTGTAAGCTAGTCGCTGTCGATATGCCCCGCTTATAGGATCGGATGGGTTGGAAGGGAATTTTCAGACAACACATGCCCCTGAACATCGACACACAAAATGCTGCTCGTATTTGGGACTCGAGCCCGTGATGTCCATCGCGGAAATCAACGATGTTGACCGCTGCACTACGGACCCGACATATTTATATTTTTATTAACTGACTATTTACGTCACACCATTAACAATTAGAATTTGGTCCATGGATGACGTTACACATTTTTCTCCCAATTAGCCACATCGTAACATTAATTTGATGATAACAAAGTATGATTCTAGTATACTTACTAGTTTAAATGCTTTATTTGACTTGTTAGTTTGATAAATGTTTTATTATCGGTATATATGTTACACCGAATATACGAAATAGAGAATTACATGAAATCGGCAAAATTTTGCATAATTCTTGAAAATTGCAAGCCTATTACCTTATTCATGAATTAGAAAAATTATCTGCCGAGTGCGTGAAATCGTAAGGATAAAGAATTCTTTAACTGTCAACATGACAGCAGAAAAAGTAATTTTAATACGGATGGTTTTATTAGGATGCGGGACGGTTCCGGGTTAAGGTTGTCATTAATTGGACATGTAACAGTTCTACTAAACGTTATGTAGAGTATTTTTTAACATTCTAGATAAATACACGTATCTTTCCAACCCTGACGTGTTTTGGTGAAAATTTGAGGTTATGTCCTACATTTGGTATTTTTATCGTAGGCTCTTATGATATTTAAAAATATAAATACACATATTTTTTCAACCCTGGCGTATTTTGATGAAATAATCAGTTTATATCCTACATACTTACATTTGATATTTGGAACGTAGGCTTTTATGATATTTAAACATATAAATACACATCTTTTCAACTATATAATAGAAATAAGGATGTGACGGAGAATCAATGGCGTCTTATATTTTTTATAATTAATGCTGAATTTTCAAATACGAGACTTATTTTCTCGGTAAATTTTTGAGTAGTATCAATTATCTATTGCCATTCTTATATCTTATATTGAAATTTTATTATTTTTCATCTAGACATATCAATCAGTGATTGTTGGAGGTCACATTATTTTTATTGTATGTTAAAAAAAAAGAAAAGAATTTTATAAAAAAATATTTATTTGGAAACAAGTATTATTGAGCTAAAAAAATCACTTCTGTTAGAAACGCTTCCTAGAATCAACATCAATAGAGAACTACGTGTCCACAAATGAATGCAATAAAGATCGAGGACCAAATTGAAAGTAAAAGGTTGTAGATAATTATTTAAAAGTTAAAATGAATTATTTCAATAAAAAAATATATTTGTGTTTTAAAATTCTGAAAGAAACAACAGAACCCAATTTTTTTTCCAGATTTACGGATAAGAAAAAAAATGTCTATATTATCTTGTTTTTTTCAAAATTTATAGCAAAAAGCTTAATTTCATCGAAAATAACTCAAAAGTAATAAATTAAAACATGTTTTTTATACACCATTGAAATTTCCTTCTATCTCATAGGCAGTTGAGAGATTTTCTTATTAGACTACAAGAATCTAAAATCTACATCATCGATATGGAACGGCACTGAAAAAGCATCATATGATAATAAAGCGCCTTTAATGACACAAAGAGTATCCGCGAATCCGTCTCCCGCCAAATCGTCACATCTCTTCAGCGTCAAACAAACCGTAAAATCAAAACGGATCCAAATCCTAATTGCTCTAAATCCAATTACTTATATCGCATTATAAAGCCTTTCGCAGTTTGCTGGGGTGTGTCTTCGCATCTCGTCCCTCATCGGATCACCTACCCGATTTTAGGGATGTGCTCCACGATGCAAGAAAATTATGCGACCGCTATGTCAATATTTGAATACTAATGGACGTTGCTTCGTTAATTCTTAATTCAAACTGATTTTATTTAGCTCGTTCATCGCGACGAATGCACCTAAATATTCACAGCTTGCATATATCACGCTGTTATCTCATTCATTGCAATATTTGTTTCATTCTAAATTTGAGCATTAATTCCTCGTGTCTTAAATCATCCTCAAAAAATATTCACCGTATTGGTCTGTATTTATGTGCACTTCATAGCAACATCAATTATTAACTAAATTATTCTGTAGTGAAAGTGTAAAAACAAATTTCGTCAAGCATATTGAAAATATTTTGTGATTGAGCATAATAAATGAGATCTAAAAGTTAATTAAAGAAAGAAGTTGGTTCGTTATCGTAACATGCTGTTTATCTTATAATAAGTCTCACCCCTTTATTCTTTAAAGTAAGATTTAAATTGTATGCATAAATATCGTGAAGTAATTTTTGTCTACCACTGCCAATACGTGAAATAATAAAAGTTATTTTATATTAAAATGAACTTCCACAAAGCTGAACCGAATCCATAGAACGTATTAGTCTACCACTTTTATTGAAAAAAAAAATCGTAATAAATAGTTTTTTTATGCTTGGAGACGTTAATATGTTAATCATTGTATCATTTTTACTGAAAAAAATAAAATGGCTCTTCTAACTACTATTACTAATCAAGTGTTTCAAGCCAACATTGCTGATTGTTAATGTCTTAAATAAAAGTAGAATATGGCACTGAAATTTGTACAAACGGTCAATCTTAATCGAGCTTTCGTGCAAATAAGTTACAAAACTGAAAAAGACCCTACAGGACCTTGTTAATTGTATCGTTTAATATTTTTATACCTGCTTTTATTTTGCATCTTAAGCCCAGTTTGCTTTTGTAATAAATATAGAACATATTTACCGATATTTTAGTAACGGAATTACCGGTATTTCAATCGCTATAGCTAACTAACGATGTGGACTTGGGCTACATTGATAGCAAGATTTCTTTGTCGGAGAAAATCAGCGCATCTCTACTCGCATTTCTACATTTAATTCGATAATTGAATCAGCGAAGATCTCATGGTGAACGGGTTTTGTAATCGTTTGAACAGAAGCATCAGGGACGCAAATGTATTTGCCGACTAAATAGTTGGATCATAAAAGTTGTAATAATTTCAAATTACAGTTGAAAAGGAAGGATATCTACGAATAACTTACAGACAAATTAATATTTCAGACGAATAAAAAAAATATCGCACTAAAGTATTATTATTAATTGCTATTAATGTTTTTAGTAACCGTTATATATAATTATGCAGCTATTGACAATTCAATTTTATCGAATTTTTATTGACATAGCAATTAATTATCAATACAGTTTAGCTGTTCCAAAGCTAGGCTCAATTGTATTTTTGCCAAATTAAATTGTGGTGGGTTACAGTTGGAGATTAGAATACCGAATGAATATTTCAGGATCATAATACTCACGAATAAATTTATCAAAAACGATATATAAAAAATGTATCGCTAGCATTATCATTAAAAGCTAATTTTAAACGTATTTTCTATTATACATAATAATATCATTATCATAAAAAGACTCGTTCATCTATTTGGCCACTATTTTTCGTAAATGCAAATAATGTATGTAACATAATACATATAGTGAATAAATATTGATTAATTGTCATTTACTTGATATAACTCCATTATAACACGGTGGAAAAATAGCAATGTATTTAAGTATATGCTTAGAGTTGCTGCCAAATCCATAGGACACAATTATTTGTATTTATTTCGGTTACTACTTATATGAAGTTTTAAACATTCTTACGATGACATCATCTTGCCAACGTTTTTATTATTATGTCCATTTTGGAGTATAATTGCAACCCTGAATATGTTGAAAAGTGACATTGATTAGGAGTGATCGTGGCGCATTTACTGATCATTCCGAAGCAGGTGAAATAAGCCTTGCGGAAACAGTTATCTTCGAGTCAATAGCCATTGATTAATAGACCCTGATATCATGAACATGTGGGGAATGCGAATTAAAAAAGCCCATCGGTTTTCTGCTCCTATCACGAAACGTAATTTTCATTTTCACACATGCAAAACATAATGTATCATGAATACAGATTCGTTTTGTATCTACTCAAAACTTGCGTATTTTAAATTAATTGTTTAACACTTTCAATGTATTCAGCGGTAAATTGAAATAATAGCTTTGTTATTCTACATATTGTGAAAAAAATAATGACACGTGTTTCGCTTCTTTTAGAAGCATCTTCAAACTAACTACGTAAGGTTACTTCAGTAATAAGATTAAGTCTGATTTATTGTTTTATATTATAAATTACAAAATGGAGGTTAGGATTTTTCCTTTTTACTGGACACAGGGATAGAGGGAGGCAAGATACTATCAATAATAGTTATGATGGCACTGTTGTTCTCATTCTATTAATTAATTAATTAATAGCCATTAAGTCATTTTTGGGAGGATAAATCCCAAAGGTAAACAATTAAACAGTGGGTGGACTGCATTTATTGATTTAAAAAATTCTTTGCGGTTAATTTTGTATCCTTTCTTATTAACTCTGTGGAATATTACTTTGATTAAAATTGTGATCGGTTTTGTATTGAATGATAACACTGAAAAAATACTTTTGGGAAACGTAACATGATACTTAGTTCTAACGTTTAAGTTAATACCTATATAAGAAGCATGGCAGTCTTCACAAGAGTGACAATTAATACTACTTTGTGACATTAATCGATCTTGACTGTTGAATAAGATTTCACCAAAAAAAATTGCGGCTTAAAACCGTAGGTTATACATATGTCATCTGGCAACAATTTAGCTATCTTTGATGAAGTATCTCACGAAATATATGATTGTGCGCCAGTTTTAAATAATATCATTCGTTTGTTTCTTGTCCGAAAAAATATGATCTACTAACGAGCTGGTATTGTGATGTAAGTACCAAAATCATTGCCCATTGTATCATTATGTTCAATATTTTATTGTTTATACTGTCATTAAATATTAAAGACCGCTGTCACTTTAATATTGACAAAACACAATCTGATTGTGATTTATGCGTGTACATAAAAATATTTAACCGTCCCGAATCATGTCAATGGTATGTCAAATAAATGCATCATATTGTATAAATTATCCTGTCATTGTCCATCTGCCAGGACGTTGAATGAATTGCAACCGGTTTATCGCGTGCCGCGGCATTGTTCATTCGCATTCACCACTGCGCGGCCATTTTGTCTTGTCGCGAGTGTTGGCCATTTTATATAAATGCGCGGGAAAAAGAGGACATCCGGCAGCTGCGCAGGTGCAGAGCGAGATGCTCTGCGCACATTAGAATGCTCGCCTGCCTGTCTGCGGCTGACAGGATTGTTCTCATTCTTTTTTTTTAATTCACAACTTGCACCACCAGTCATTGGCATTGCATGACGGACGCTTATTATTACACTTGGCAACCAGTCACAGAATCTTTAAAACATTATCATTATTTATCATTTGCCAATTCAAACTTAAAACTTCTTGCCACTATGGACTATGATATATGAGTTAATGCATTGCATAATTGTTCATTTTATAAAAAAATATTTTATTTAAAATTTGTTAATAGTATATATGCTTGTTCGTTATATTTAAAATAAAGAGTAATAAAAATACGCGTCACGCTTCTCTATCAACTAAGAGTTTTAAAATATCGGCTTACGCGTAAGTATTTCTGTCCTCAATCCAACATTGTAATTCATCAGCGACTCACCTATGATATTTATTAACAATTTTTCAGATCTCACATATTATGTTGTACTTTATAGTCACATACATACATATATCATTACCGTACTGGCAAAATTTGGAAAGTAACAAATTCATGAGATTATTGGTTTTAAATTCTTCTGAAATATGTCCATTTAATATACCAGTTTCAATTCAGAGAGCAAGCCATTTTCTTCAGATTTTAGCCAGACATTTACTATTTTTGTGTATTGGTAAGCAAAAACTTTATCACTGTCGGTTCGGCACATTTCTATTAATAACATTAATTTCGAGACGAGATACTTAATCTTAACGCTTAGCACTCTTAAGGCCAATGCATCTGGCTGGGAAGATTCTGTTAGCTGGGTCCGTGGGCCAACACGTCAGGCCAAGCTCAATTTTTTAATTGCTTATAAGTAATAGAAATCTAGTTGTTATATACTAGATTTTGCTAGTATCTTATACATTGGTTATATTTAAATATTTTCACGAGATTTCTGATGTTGAGAATCGTAAGGTAAGTTCGCTTACATGAAACAATGCAAGAAACATTATTTGGTATTCGAGTGACGTGCGTAATTGTTTGAAAAGGCTTGGAAGCTTCCGCCGCCTTCTACTGACATCTGTTAATAGCGTCTGCAACTGGAAACAATTCGCAGTCCTGAATAAGTGTTTTGTACTACGCTGTTATTATGCATGCAAAAAATTGATCAATATCGGAAACGAGCAATGTAGGGGTCGATAATAATTGTACACTACAGAAAATATAAATCAACAATAGTTTTATAAAAAAAACAACATTTTGTTAACTTCATATCAAAAAGAAGACGTTTACGGTTCATTTGTTTGCGTATTATGATTAACTTGTTTATTCTTAATATCCTAGATATCTAAATTTGAATAGTTTGAATTTTGTACTTTTCCATGAGTTTTGTCGCTAACGACCCGGGTTTTGCCTTTCGGCATCTTCAGGCATTCCAAGTGCACGGATGTACTTGAACAGACGTCAGTTCAAAACTCATGGAAAAGTACAAAATTCAAACAATTCAAATTTGATATTGAAATTCCATCAAGCACCCTCAGTCGAAATACTTAATCCTAGATATCTAGAAATTTGAAACCCAAACATCTTTATATGACCAAACATCAGTTGCTTAACGTATATTTTTCGAAGAGATTAGATTAGAAAGGATTATTGGTTAGCTAATCGTTCTCGTTGCGTCCCATTTTTTAGCGTCGGATTGTATTGAAGACAACACATGTATATCCGTGTAACATAACAGAATCAATACTTCGATTGAACATGGACTGGAATTCGAGCTTTTACACTTACAATAGAACATCTTAAATATGAACTAATGACTATTTTAAATGGGAATATCATTACAGTTTTTAAAATCAACATCCTACATGTCATCGAAATGTAAGCTTCTATCGGTAAAGCGATGTTGACACGACATTTTGTCAGAAAAAATGTTTTTCCATGCTTTGATTTTACAGTCATGTGATAGTCCATCAATTATCTTTGAATTTAGGAATATGACTTCTACAAATCAACATTATTAATTAATTTTACTCATTTTTGACTGATTTGTTTTATTTTTATATTAATATTAAATCCTTGATAGAGCTTTAATTCCTGAGGCTTGTTAGCGTAAAAGTTCTCTTCGTCTCCTTAATCGATGAGTTAAGTGTTCAAATTCAAATACCATTCCCTTCCATCGTTGCTGACAAGAGGTCGCGATCAGTGTGGTGTTGTATAATCCATAGTGAAGCCAGTTCAAAAGGATAGCTTATTCATATAATTGTAAAATATCAAATTGATATATATATATATATTTGTGCATATATGCAGTAAGAATACACACACATGCACGCGTCTATACAGTACACAAAGACGTAAATCGAAACTATTTTTCGCAATAACAAGAAGCCTTTCAGTTGCTCTTCATTGGGCTTAAATCGGTTGTTTTTTATGCCTACCGTCCACATTTGCTTTTTTTCATGGTAAAATTTCCTTACCACCCACCAACATCGCTATATTTCAATCCAGTATAGGTATGGATGAAAAAAATATCGAAGGAATTTAGGAGATTTGAAAAAATAATTATACCCAACATTTTATTGCAATAGTGCAAATTGAAAATTAAATAAAAATCAAATTCAATAATTAATGAAAACCTTGAGCCTGATGCTGTGAGACTAAACATTGCTTGTCTGGTTCGATTTTCGTAAAAATAAAACGAAGATCTTCTCTTTCAATGATTATCAGATTACTTTTGCCATGGTTTTGAAAGATTTTGGGGTAAAAGCAAAAATTGCCCCCCACTCACCACGGAAACCTTTACCAGTTAGTGGGTGGTACGGACCAGGTTGACCACTCATGGTTTAAATAAAGTTCGATTGATTGATTGGTGTCATATGTATCATTTTATTTGTAAAAATATTTGAGGGAACTACAATTCTTAACAACTTTCAGCGTTCAAAAAGACTTTGCTTTAGATTGAAATCACTATCATCTGAGAGAAAATCCGCTAATATGAATGGTGTGTGGATATTAAGGACGCATTACATTATGCCCTTTATCATTATTATAAAATATGTTCAAAGTCCAGCGGAGGCGCTTTAGCAGGCTGTCAATATTGACGAAGCGAAATTGCTTTCCGGTCGCCTCATGTTTTATGCCCTAATGCTGCAACCACCTTAAACCTTTAAAAGGTTATTGAGATGAACACAGTAAGACCTTTTTGAATCCATTAGTGTCTGTCCACTCCAAAATGCCTATTTTTGTATTTCAGCTAAATTTTAGGTTTTTCCGCGACGCCGCTCTGGAGTTTTTTCATCTAAATAAAAATCTGTTCCCGAAAAAAAAGCATTGAATAATAAAAAATAATTTTTCCACTAACATCTCTCCTACAAAACTTAAACTGAAGATTTATATATAGAGTATATTTCAATTAACCGCTTCAGTACTGTTCAAAATGGTCGCTTGATCACATTTACCGCCCGACTTCTAATAAATTAGAAACTGATGACAGAAGAACCATTTATTTCTATATACAGTTTATAGAATAATTCTATACAAAATGCTCGTTTTTAATTTTTTTTACAGCACACCCAATATTAAACATATTTAAACGTACAACCCACCCTACGACACTGGCATAAATGTCAATAGCTATGAAAAGAAAAATATTATAAGAATTCTTACAGGAAGATTTTTTTTATATTTGGCAATATTTGCGACATTATTCACGACGTCCGTACGCGGCGGTCACCAGTGGCCTTACGGTATTGAAGTGGTTAAGTAGCATTCATCACATAACTCAACAAAATCTCTTTTTAATATGTTTAATGACAATTTTTATCGATGAAAAGAAATAATTTTATTTTTTTACTAACTCCGCATACATTTCACATAGATCAGAACCGGTTTCACTCATAAAGAAAATTTTACTAGTTAAAAAAATAAATTATTTTGGACTCGCTTCACGTTACAAAGGAAGTATAAACTTACAGCTATTTCAAAGTGTAACTTTCTGTAGAACGAAAATTTACCGTTTTTTTTACTTTAAAATCTACAGTTTTCACCCACGTATATAAAAAAAAAAACAAAAATGTTGTAGCAACCAAATGGTTATCATAAAAGAGCTCAGCCGCGCAAACATTAAAAATGTTTTTCCAATATTCTCGGAAATCTTTTTTCAACGCAAAACATTGCACTTTATGACATCACTTGCAGTGACGCAAATAACAGTTAACCGTTATCTGTAACAGTGTCACCTGAAAAACGTTTCGCTTATTTGAGTTCATTCATCTGTTTCCGTTCTCATGTTGACATATACATATGTTCGTCATTTTGCAAACAAATAAATATTTAAGATTTATGAAATGGTTTTACAGTTTTGATTGCTTCAAGTCATACGCTTAGATTTAATCACAATTGTGATTTATTGCTCAAAATTATAAATATTTTATTTAGTACTAGCTGGAACCCAGCAAGCGTTGCAATGCCACTCAAAGAAAGAAAGTGTTTGTGTTTATTGAAGTGCTTTCGGATGCACAATATTTTAGATAAAAAAATCGATTTAATTTCACTCGCATCGATGACATTTTCCGTTTGACGTTTGCTGTTTGTCTTTTGCCGATTGTCTTTGGGTCGACACACACGCAACCTACTGAAAGTTAATTGTACTATGCCTATAACCTTTACGCAAGTCCAACAATAATATGTCAAAATTAACAGTATGGCAGCGCATAAAATATGAATAAAACATTGATGTTTATATAAAAGACCTACTATAAGTTGATTTTACAATGCCTATAGCTTTCGCGCAAGTGCAAGCAATAAGTTGACAAAGTTTTATCGCAATCGGATGAGCGGTATGGCAACGCATAACAAACGAACAAACAAACAAACTAACATTGATTTTTATATATTAGATTAAATGTATTGCGTCCAGCGATAAATGAATTCAGTGTTACTTCAACGAAAAATCATATATGTTTTAAATATCGACATATCATTTCTCGCTCAGACTTTTACAGAAGCATCAAGTAAAAATTGTTTTGATGCGACCTGGTTTTAAGTCAGTTGCTTGAAGTGATTTTTCAAAGACAGGGATAGAAAAATATGATCAGGAGATTGTTGGTAGTAAGCTATTCGCTATCGGAAAGGAGGTACACTTGAAAGAATTTATAAAACCATATTTACATTACATACGATACTGCCCTCATAAGCAAACGGGCAGTTATTTGACAAAAATTTCAAATTTCACTAATGTGAGAATCTTATTCTATGTAAACTTCTGAGCCACTTAATAAAAAAAATAGTTATAGTTATTCAAAGCTGCTAAAAAGTTTACTGAGATTCATAAGAAAAACACAGTTTGATTTGAATGTATATATGTATACTGGTTTTTTTGCATAGAAACAATGACATGTTGTTTTTTTTAATCTCTTAAAGAAATATTTAAAAAGTTGAAAAAACATGAAAGTCTCATTTTCTAAGAATATGACTTTTGCAAATAACTGCCACCATGCTTATGATGGCAGTAAGAATATAACTGCCTTAACACAGTGACTATCGGGGATTCCAAAACACCGCGATCTCCGTAGCCAATAAATCAATGTAAAGTTTAAAATCAGTAATTTAAAGTTCGCGTATTCGAAAGTATTTGCTTAAGTAAGCAAACTACTTAAGCAAACTTTGCGATAGCGCATTTGCCTCGAAAGAGGCGAATCACGTGTCGGGACCGGTAATAATGGATATTAAAATGAATGATCAAAAACAGTAATTTAAAGTTTACATTTGTACTCTGTAATGAACTACATGTACAACTACATGTACACTATATTCCTTCAGAAAAAAATCGTCGTCGTGACAAATAATTGCAAATATGTAGTTAACTTAACACACTGTAGTCATATTTGGTGTATCGGAAACCTTGGGATATAAAATTAATTCAATACCGCAGATACCTGATCTTAAAATAATGCCACAAGTGAATCGTTTCATTGTACCAAAAGCCTTCAAAACGAAGGCCATAAAATCCAAACGACGCTTTTTCCGATAGAATTCCTTTGGCCCCACGCCGCGCCAACATAATGCGGTCGTAAAAGGGATGGATCCGTGCGCCACCCCAATCACAAAGGGCCCCCTTTTCATTTTTCTCCGTGATATTTATAAATACGGGCGACCGGACGACAACGTCTCCATTTTCTCGAGCCGGCGACGAAAAATTCACTGTGACATGTTCGGAAAATATTAAACTTCCATTGCATTGGCGGCCGGTGATAAAAAAATACTTCACAAATAACTGAATACCATTTTGTAATATATGATAAAGTTAATGCAGATGATCATATCCAAGAAGTTGTGTTGCTATCAGGGCTGTGGAGTCGGGGCTTTTAAGCCGTAGTCGGAGTCAGAGTCGTCGCGGTGATTTGGCTGGAATCGTACTCGGAGTCAGAAATTTTGAAATGTATGAACTTTTTATTTTTGCATATTATATGTCAAATTTGGCTATTGGGCAGATTGGTAGGGTTGATATATAATTGAATGCATATAAATAGTTAAATTAGGCAAAAAAAGTGACGATATTCAACTTTGTTGGTCAATGTTGGAGTCATACTCGGAGTCGTGGTTTTGGTAAATGCTGGAGTCGGAGTCGAACTTTTTTTACCGACTCCACAGCCATGGTTGCTATTCTGAAATCAACCTTCTGTAGTTGGCAGTACGAACCAATATCGGTGTATCAATTGCAACAAATTAGGTGAGATCGTTCAACATATACGATTTATAATTGAAGTCATATTTGAATAACATCGACTCGAATCTTGACCAAGTTAAGTTGTACGCGTCCTTGGCCGCACATCAGTTTTAAAACCCCTGCGCACTCGTTCAGTGTTGTCGTTCACTCCAATAGCTTTACGACCCGACTAATAAATATTTAAACGATTCACACAATGAATAAGCATTAATTTATAATGCAAGTTAAATATATTTTTAATCCATTTTCGCCTCCGATCTCTACATTTTATTTCTTATACGAGAGTTGTTTGCTTCTCAGTCAATCAACCTCTCTTAATTCGATTGGGAGTGATAGAGAATGAGTAGAGATATAAAATTTAGCTAGCCACTCTTCTACCCGTATTGACTGATTAATCGGTTCATTCCGCATTTGTTCTATACTTCAATTATGTCAAGCAAAACAAAAACAAATTTTGCTGCCCATTTGTTGGTTTGTCTTTCTCAGCATCTAAATTTTCCGTACAGCTAACCTCTCTACTAAGAATGAACATTGCTCTTAAAATAAAGATCCTTCCGATCCAATTATTGTATCATTAAAATTGAAACCTAGCGATATCTATATTGTGTCCAGTCCGTGGCTCAGTGGTTTCAGTTGGTTTGCGTTCGGACCGTCCGTGTTCGATTCTCGGTACGAGTGGATATTTTCAGTCAATAAATCTTTTCAAAGGCATGGGTGTTTGTGTTGTTGATAATCAATTCCCATCCCAATGAGCGACGTATAGTGACAGTGATTAGCTAATCACTAGTCCTGTCCTAGTACTCGTATCCTTTCCATCTCTACTCTCTTCGAAAAAGAGACGTTGACTGAGTAACAAGCAGTTTTCGTAGAAAAACATATGTCGAGATAAACTCCGTGAGGATTCCGTATGCTCCAAGTTGGGAGCGGACATGGTTAAAAAAAACTATATTTGACCTTTTCCAAAATTTTATTACTATCCGAAAAATATATTAAAAATGTAAAACTACAACAAGTGGCAGTATTTCAGTATATACGCGTATTAAATAAAATGAGAGACATATAAGCAGAATAATTCTGATATTAAGACGTTTGATACATGAATTTTGGGTACGAAAACTTTCACAATTTCAAAGAGTAAATTAAATTGGAATACATATTTCTCCGATATTTCTTCCTGGCACTGAAATATAAGGTATATGTTCACAGTATTAAAAGCAGCAAGTGGTGGATACGCCGAACGATCTTATTATATTGGATGTTACACCTTTCCCCAGATCTCATACAAGCCCTTCGCTTCTCATAAAGATACCTTTAGAAAAGCTGTTCCGAACCTTTGAAATACGTAGCATACATATTCCCAACTCTGAAGTGTTCAATAAATTATATTTACTATTTTCTTAATAAGTAATAAGACTTTCGATGGATACGGCGGTAACTTTTTTCATTTTAATACAAAATTTAAAATAACTTTGATTATTCCACGTATTGTAATACTAACTGTGACACGTGTTTTGCCTCTTTCAGCGGCATCTTCGGACTTACTATCGCAAAGTTATTTTAAATTTTATTTTGAGTAATAAGACACTCAAATGTTCACTCTTGTTTAGTGTTTTAATGGAAATAACTTAATAACTTAATATCTTAGAGGAAATATCTTAGAGCTTAATTTTATCATTTTTAAAACGACATCTATCAAGTAAAATTATTATCTATGGATTTTTTAAGCATTAAAAATATTTTTACTGACGTTTATTAATTGCACTATTTTTTTTTTTTTTATTTCAGCAGTACAAGCAGTTTATCTAAGTCCACCTTCAGGCGAAAAATAAAATCACAGGAAAGGGTATGCATTACTGTTCATTATTGGTTATTTAAAACCCTAAAAGTTTAACAAAATAAACACATTGCTTTGTGTATTTATTACAAATATTTTATAGAAAACATGACTGTTTTTACTCATCATGAGCACAACACATTCGTATCTAATAAATTCAAACAAGATAATTTGTATACAATCAATTGACTGAGAAAAAAAAATAATAACTGACCACTTGGAAAATCATTTAGGACAAGCAATTTGACGAAAAGACATAATACATATATTTAATCATAAATATGAAAATGTATTTTTTTAAATGTTTACTGTCAAAACTTTGTGGAATGGCACAATTTTATTTATTTCACAATGGTAAAATTTCTTAGGGTCACGATCGGTTTCGCTCATCGCGAGCATTTTCAACAGATAATTGTCGCGATAAGTGAAACCGGTCCTGTTGGTAGTAAATCTAATGTGAAATAAGTAAATTATTTTTAAATCACAGTAATTTACAGATACACTTATAAATATTTTGAATTGTAGACAATTTGCTTTTCTTTTGATATATTTTTAACTGTGCAAAAACATGTAAAAAATATTTTTCATAAATGGTTCCCCACCTCTTCTTTGCCCACAGGTATATACTTTGGCTCGCACGAGCTCACTTCTCTCATATCATAAACCAGCAAGGGTCTCTAATGCAGTATAGAAGTATTCCAGAGATATTACGCCAGCAAAATTTAAGAGGTTCAAATACATCTCAACAGAATTTGATAGTTCACTCATACGGAAGTGGTGTCATATCG
Source organism: Himalopsyche kuldschensis (assembly GCA_028554975.1). Taxonomy (NCBI): domain Eukaryota; kingdom Metazoa; phylum Arthropoda; class Insecta; order Trichoptera; family Rhyacophilidae; genus Himalopsyche; species Himalopsyche kuldschensis. The sequence continues at coordinate 16,115,178 of JAHFWI010000010.1, read as the reverse complement.
AGGGAAAAAAAGCTTTTAATAAACGTATAAAACAAGGAAAACCTTTCACCTGCACAGATTTAAAAATGATAACTCAGACCAAAACTACGCTGAAAACTCACAAATAATAGCATATAAGATGATGCAAATTCAACTGAAAACCGATATATATCATGATACCTCTAGATGAAATATCATATTGAAAATTAAGTTCTTAAAAAGTATATTGTTGCCTTGTGGTTTTCACCGATTGAAGCTTTTTTTATTTTAGCGGTATGCGGTATGCTTTATTCTGGAATATTTTTCGAGTTGAGAACCATATCAAATGGTGATGAAATCAAGATCTTACTATTTGCGAGATTTCAATTAAAACTGTTTTAATAAATTCGTTATTAAAATAATTAAAATTTAGGATATCGACTAAAGGTGCTTTATAAAATTTCAATATTAAATTAGAATGAAATTTCAATATTTAATTTGACATTTTCTACTAATATTGAGTATTTTCAAGAGATAGTTACTTGTGACGTAAAAGTTAATTAAACACGAATGAATTATTAAAATCGGTATTATAAAATTGTCAACTTCATTGGCTTCGGCTGCGGAGCGTTTGGGCTTGAATCCTAGGCCAGAAAGTGTTATTTTACAATAGAATTATCGATTTACGTTTGGAGAGTGAATGCCTGTGTTGTTTACAATTCCCGTCGAAGTTTAAATACGTGACGTAGCTAAAGAGATTAGCTAACTGCTATTCCTGTCATTTCACTTCGAAAAAAAAGGTTGAACAACTGAGAAAGCAGCATCAACTCCATTAGGAGTTTTTATACTCCACACTGGGAGCGGACATCGTGGTAAAAAATATTATCAAAACAAACAATAGATCGATCGAACGTATAATGAATTGTTACCAGCTATGAATAATTATGTAAATAATGTTTTTGTTAATAATTATTGTAGATACATCTTTTTTTTCTGTTCCTATTTTGAATTTCAAATCGCGTGATGTTCAATAATGCAATCAAAAAACAATATCCTATGCTAGTGTTACAAATTCATTTTGCATACTGCACTAATTTATTTTGAATTCATATACTCGGTTTATTATTGTATACAACGAACGGCATATTATTGTTGAATCAGCTATACGTGAAACACAAGAAGCTATCTAAATTTATATTTATCCGGGTTGCTTAAGCCACAGAATGATGAGATGACTCATTCGTAGATTTAACTCACTTAGATCTACGAGTGAATTAGGGTTGTCAAAACTCATCACTCGAGCAACACCGCCATGGGATCAAAACTGCGCCGAAATTAATCTTGCTCGACGGATGAAACATCGCATATATTTCTTCAATATAAAAATACTTACAATGTATGAAAAAACTATTTTCGATATAACTATATGTACATATATGTCACTTTTAAGGTTCTCTGTCAATACTTTGTGGAATGGCATTATAATACAAATAATAACACATTTTTAGTACTAATTCCACATACAATTTATTGAATCAGGACTGGTTTCGCTCAAGTTCAGTCAGTTGTGAGTAGTCAGTTCAGTCAGTCAACTTGATCAGTTGATAATGCTCGTCAATTTGTACTATACAGATATGTGTTTATCATTCTTAAAATCTACAGATAAATGGAAGGATCTTAAGAAATTAAAAAAGTAAATCGTTTGATCAAACATTTTTAGTATGAAGTACAAAGAGGGGGAAAATAATTTGATTCGAATTCAGATTTTGCAAAAGTTTTTTAACTGATATAGTTAATTTATGAATCTACTTGCGATTCGAAGTTATTTAGACGGTTGTGTAACTAAAATATGAAGAAACTCAAATTTTTCTTTGGTTGCGCAACGTTTTGGTGGATGAAGGGTTTAAACTGTTTAAAGTATAGTTTTTCATTTTCTCTAAAATCATATCAATTTGCTTTTTTAGTCTAGTAATATTTCCATATATCTCACAAATTTAACTAACGCTACTTTGACAAAATTGCGTTTTCCATAATTAAAAACGCGCAAGAAACTCAGTGCATACGCAATTCCAGTATTATATATTGACTATTTTTCATATACTATGTACCCAAGCTTTTTAAGAAAACTTTATTATGGCAATTTAAGACAAAATATTGATACAATTATTTTATATATTGGTTGATAGCTATTTCGGCTTACGCCCTCATCAGAACTACTCAGCCTACTCAATCAACAAAATATTGAAGTATAATTATTATTTGTTAAAAGTGAGCTTGTTTAAATGTTACGCTTTTTGTATATTCATACAACTCGATGTTTTTTTGTGTATTTCTGGCAGCCCTGGGAGGATTCGCGACTGGCAACACCCTCGAGGAAATTAATTACTCTGTCATAAGGGAAACATTCTCAGCGCTGTGAGCCGTTTTACCTTAAAGTAAAGTCCTCTCCCGCGATATCTTAGTGCGATGACAGCCAGTAGCATTTCAAAATGGCTGCCAATGGCTACATAGACCCTCTTAACAAGGTCGTCGAACTGCTCAAAATTTGTCAGTTATTACATACTTAAACATATATGTAAATTAAAATGAGTTAATTTAATCCCAAAACTTACTTTCTCGGCAGTTGATATTTCGAGATAATCATACATTAATGAATGCTCACTTCAATCTAACTTGTTGTAAACACACATAATCAATCAAGTTGCTCTTTGTTTTGTGTCATGTGCTTTCTCAGCAGACCTTGTCGCAAATATATGATTTTAGAGAAAATGTTTTGTACATAGTCAGTTAGTAGTGATGCATATTAAATAATTGTATTAGTGTTTTTGCAGTGATTTTATGGGGCTGTTTCATAGATGGAAAAATGCATTCTCGAGTCGTGACCATTTATACTTAAAACTTCCAGTTTTCACGGGAAAATTCTGATTAGTGCATTTATTATTTGCTGTAACAATTGTTTTTTTTTTATTTTAAATTAAGCACTTCCGTTGTTTTCATTGCAAGGTTTCGAGTTTATCAAAGAAGCTTTTAGTACAATCTTTTAGAAATATTGTCGATGCGTTATAAATAAAACATGTGATATATCATATTAATAAAAAAATATTTATTTTTCGACTTTGCTTATTTAAATATGAATACATTTTCTTCGGGAGATAGCAATTTCAAATGCATACACGTATTTTATATTAAATCTATTATGACTGATAATTTATTTCCCATCATATATTCAATTAAATAATAATAGTACACTTTAATGTTTTCTTGATATAGAAATTATATATTTTTTTTTGAAACTGAATGATTTCTAAGCATATTTAATATTTCTGTGTTTAATTGTGTAACAAACATTATGTAAATAATTGCTTAAGATTTAATTAATGATTTTTTATAATCAGGTGAAAGGCTTTCCAAATTCATATTGAAAAATAATTTTCACACTGACATTCGAATCTATCAAAAATATTTCATACCACCAATACTGAATACGCACGTAATACTAAAGCGAAACCCAATAATAAATACATTTTGAGTTTAAAATACATGATCAGTATATTAAAGGGATCGCTGACCTTATAATTATTACAGTCATCGCTGATGACTTATGAGTTAACACAAAACACTGTCAACTTCAGTTAAAGTGAACCCATACATTTTCATGAGTCATAAGTGACCAATCAACTAGTAATTCAGTTTGACTCTCAGGTGTTTTAATGCCGTGGTAATTCAATTTTACTCTTCATATGTTTTTAAGTGATAAATGTTGTATATTGTCATTGGCCATTTTTGGAATTTCTTGGCTTCAATCCAACCCAAAATCCCTTTTCTCCAACAATATTTAAGGTGCCTCTTGCCAGTTTTATTGGAACTTGAGTTTTAGATATCACAGTCAAGTCAAATTTGTACAGAATATGAAACATTACTGACTTTGCTTCCATAAGCGCAAATCTTGAACCTGAAACAGACGAAAAATTATTATATTGAATTATATTTATATTTATAATAAATATGTACATGCATCTACAGCCTGATACTACTAGGCTATCACATGTCTTCCCCCAGTTTGGAGTAAAACAATGGTTAGTCTCAAAATGTTGTCTATCGAGCGACCTATTTTGGCTTTATGTATAGGTCCTATTCCCTAGTGATCAATTGGTTTTTTTCAATATTAAACATTAAAAATCTCACCGATGCAATTTCTCGGCCCAACTCCAAACGGCATATATGTAAAAGGTTGAATAGATCCTTTATTATCTTCGGAAAATCGTTCAGGATCAAACTTTTCGGGGTTCGGGAAGTATTTTGCGTCATGATGGATGGCGCTTACAGGAATCCATAAACCTTCGCCAGCAGCCATCTGAAATTATTCGCATTCATTCAATACATTATTAAAACAAAAACAAAAAAAAATTGATAATCCAGTATACCAAGAGATGTGTTCAAGTCCAAGATCAAGATTCTCCATCCCCCTTTTCTTCTTTCTTTAGTATATCCGCACGGAGGGATTAGGCAGCTAACATACAACCAGAACCAGTTGATCTTATGTCATTCCATATGTTTTAGATTTGAAGCAAAAATAGTTTGAAATCTGCCATGAATGGTAGAATGAGTTCGGGAAATATTGTCTGAGTAAATTATAGGGAATATTTGTCATCTTTCTGGTCGAGTGTCAACATCGTTGACTGCAGATGCAATATCAAGTCGATGAAGATTAATTGTTCAATTCAATTGATTTATTTTAAAAATTCTACGAATAAATTCTTTAACACACGCATCCGATACTAAAAACGGGAGGTACCGAGAGCGATGAGCGTGAACCTAAACCTCACCTAACCACTATTCCTAGCCTTTCTATCCTAACTCTATCTGTAAAGGGGAGGCTGAGCAACAATGAGTTATCCTCAAAAGACGTCTATTGAGATAAACACACTTAGTATTCAATATGCTCAACACAAGGAAGCGAACTTGGTTAGATAAAATTTTCTTCGTTATTATGGATGATAAATTATATACCTGATATTCTTTACCACCGGGACTTGGGGGTGGCATTTTGTATGTTTTTGTGCATTTCCTATCCAATGCTATAACAGGTGGCCAATACCGAAGAGTTTCTATAATCAACAAGAAAAACTCGACATCATCACGACTATACGTGTAACAACAAAGATTGCTCAAAGTTTGGAATACTTGATTAGTATTAGTATATAAAACATGAATGAGTTATATATACCTGAAACGACCATGTCCATATAAGGCATGTGCTGCAAGTCAGCGTAATTGATCTTGCCTCCATTTTTCAAGGCCACTTCATCAATTTCGACTTGCAATCTCTCCTGAATTTCCGGATGAATGGCCAGCTCATGCGCCATGAAGCATAGCAAAGTGGATGCTGTTTCGAAGCCTGCTATCAAGAACAGTACAGCCTGGCCTGTAATTTCATTTTCCGTCCATTCTAGAAGTCACAAAAGTATTTGTTACATTTATTATTGAACATTTCGCATGCTCTGTCAAAAAATACAATTTCCGTAGCTATGATTAAATACTTCGAATCACAGCCTAGGCAGCTTCATTTTCAATCGGATTATTGACTCGGAAACATGACTGTGTTATCTAAAATTAGCCCCACCCACTAAATGAAAAAAAACGGGACGTAACGAGAGCGATTAGCTTAGAATTAGTCCTGGATTAGTGCAGTTCTATCTATCTCTACTTTCTTCGGAAAAGAGAAGTTGAACAACTGAGTAACCAGCAGTTCTTATAGAAAAGCGATTTACTTTCTTCCTGTATTATGAGTACATATGTTCCACATTGGGAGCGTATATATTTGAAAATAAATATACAGTAATTTCAACGTGCCTTGTATTTACTCAATTTTGATTACATATTTAATTCTTGGTTAAAAGAATTTTTCCATACGGAAAACGCTTGTTTTTTTAGTGATCTAATTTACTTCCTTTTCGATGAGTGGAACAAATGTATAATCCATAAAAACGACAAGGAAATTTGAGCTTTTTACCATACATCATATTAAAATTCATAATACGTCATCGTTATCAATATACATATCAATCTTACCGACAGTGTTAATAAATTAAAGATTCCCTAATCAACCATTTCAAATTTTTAAAAAAATCAATTGAGTAGATAACAAATATTATTCAATTTATTCTCAAAATATATCCCTACGTCTTTTGACAACTGTTTTTCCAACCACTGACTCCTCGACAGTAGCAAATCCAGCTTCTTTGATACCAGTCTCCTGATCGTGCTTCAGAGATCCGCGTTTGGCTTCCATCAGTAGTTGGATCATGTCTGGTCTGTACTGCCCTTCTTCTCTCAGCTTTATTCCATCATTTACCAAATTTCTGAAGAAACTTGAAAGTTCTTCATCAAACAGCCTAATGCGAAGTAACTGCAAAGGAACAGATTTATTGATAAACTGATTACGTGTTGCATTAATCGCAAACAAATAATACAGCATACCTTTACTCCCCTCCATATACACAATTTTTTATCTATCTTATGCTATCGGTTATATTATATTATTTAATATTTATACAATTTCATCGGAAATAATTCAGTCGGGTCCGAGGTGCAGTGGTCAACGCCGTTAGCTTTCGTGACAGACCTCGCTAGCTCGAGTCTCGTTATATATGTATTTTTGGATTCTTTGTGAAAAATGTATATCCATGTAACTAACGAATATTATTAATGAAGGTAAAGTTAAAATAATTAATTCAATTCGAAGGTATGGGTGTTGAGGTTGTCTAACAATTCCTTCCCACCCATTTGATTCTATATGCTGGGGCGTTGGTTATGCATTGATGACAGCATCGAATATAAAATATTGTACTGAAATGAATTTAGAGGACGAAAAATATCAAGTGACAAAACTGGAGCTCATCAATGGCAATAAATGATGTTTAAATTAGTGCCAAATATGTACATACAATCCTAAAATGATCCTAACATCCTAGATTCTAATGGATTTGTCGTCAATTAAAACACCAGATCGATCGCATTCGAACGAGACCGATACTCTCGTACATTATATTTCAATAAAATATTTTATTAAAACAAAGTAACCTACTTATCCCACAATTAATTTATTAACATTGTGTTAATACAGGGGAAACTACGGGGAAAACATGAACATAATATTATGCAAAAACGACGCGTATTCCACGTTCACGCAGCCAATGTTTTAAGATCATTACGAGTTTCGCTCATCGCGAGCATTATCAACTGAAAAAAATTAACGAGAGCATTTTCAAATTATATAATATATTTACAATAGATCAACTATTATATATGACAAATAAGTAAATCTTACTTGTGAGAGTGCCGGTGAAACGAAAAATAGCATCATTTTCATCATATTTTTCCCAGAAAAGTTTGTAGCCCGCTTCGCCATTGTGTAAAAAGTGTTTTCTTGTTCCTGGTGTGAATCAACTTTTACTGCAAATGCGGTCGATGCGATAACATCGTTGGTGTATCTCGTAAATGCATCTTTCAATTCAACAGTGACGTAGCCCAAACCTTTGAAATATTTTTTTGAAAAAACGCTACAAAATTATCACAATAACATTTCAACGTATTCTACTAAAAATTTACATCGTTTGAATTTTCGATTAGCTTTATCGATGACGACGTGGTTTTTATCATTGGGCATCTTCAGTCATTTCAGGTGACAGTCATTCAGACGAAAAAACCTCCAAAGTAAAAGTACAAAATACAAACTTGATATTGAAATTCCATCGAGCCATAAATTCAATTCCATAATTCGTCAGCTATTCTATTCAAATAACTATGTGTTTAGATCAGTGATGCACAAACTGCGGCTATCAGTGACATTTCATGCGGCCCGCAATGACAAACATCAATCACCTTTTTTTATTCAGAATTGTTTTCTGGACGACGGAAGAACAACATCAAACAATACAATTCTATATACTACGGAAAGAAAAATAACAATGTATTTCAGTTCTACATAAATTATTTTATATATTTGTTGATAGCTATTTTGGCTTACGCTTTCGTCAGACGTCATAGTTCTGACGAATGCGTAAGCCGAAATAGCTATCAACAAATATATAAAATAATTTTTGTAGAACCAAAATACATTGTTATTTTTCTTTCCGTATTATAATGGAGTTCTACCAAGTAAATGCCTACTAAATCAATAAATTCTATATACACTAAAAATATCGATAATTTAATCAGTTTTACCCATGCGGCCCTCAAACTATCTGAGAATTGATTATCTGGCCCTTCTTCCAAAAAGGTTGTACATCACTGGTAAAGATTGTTCAATATAAAATAATATATATTTTCAATAATGAAGAACTAATTTATTTAAATATTTAAAATGTATTTTTTTCCAGTTATTTCTTCATACAATTCTCTGATATTCGCACCAAGCTGTTTGCAAGCACCAGATCATTCGATTTCAGGCCTAGCAAAATTTAGATTATCGACTGAAGGTGCTTGATGGAATTTCAATATCAAATTTGAATCTTTTGAATCTTGTACTTTTCCATGAGATTTATCGCTAACGACCCAGGTTACGCCATGTGGCATCATCGGGCACTTCAAGTGCACGAATTAACTTGAACTGACCTACATAATTCCTATTGTTATATATGAAGAAAAAATTTTTTTTTAATGGCTGATAGAAGAATGGTAAGAATACTTTTATTTTCTGGTTGGTCCATCTGTTTCACATAGAAATCAGCAATAGTTTCGCCACAATCAGTCACCAGTTGGAACATATTTTTCATCTTGGCGCTTGTAAACGCTGGACTTAAGGTAGCTCTCATATCGCGCCATTTTTGACCTGAAAAACTTTCAAATATATACTGTGGATTTTGTTTATCACGAAAATATCAGTCGTATATGAAGGGTAAAGAGACTTAAATATCATTGTCACAATCATTCAGTTTGGATTCGGAAAATTTAAAACCCTATTGTTATATTCTTCTTTCACGTTTCATTCCCACATTTCTTCAATTACCCCGCAGGCTAGTAAACTTCTTGGATTCATAGTTCGGCAAAGTAAGCCATTTGGAAACCCTACTGTGTTTCGTACTCTTTATGTTTCCTTAGTTTTAAGCAAGCTAGAATATGGATCTATTATTTGGGGTCAATATGAATATAAATATAAGACGCAACTGGAGCGAGTTCATAAAAAATTTCTGCGTTATTATTATTTCAAAAGATTCAACTATTTTCCATATGACAATTCATTTATGGAATATTATCCAACGAAGCTTCTTTTAGGAATGCTGTCATTTCACTCTCTTGAAGCTCGAAGATTAATTTCAATATTGAAACATTTTTCTCTTCTACTTCGGGGCCAAGATGATAACCCTGACATCCTTGAAAATTTAAGTTTGCATGCTCCCAGCTTTAACCAACGTGGTCGTAACAAAGACAAATCAATTTTCTTTGCCAAAACTTGTTTGTCACGTAGGTCTTTTGAATCTCCAGTTGCAAGGGCTATTCGTATTTGATAAATGCGCTGCCTGTTGATGTGGACATCTTCGGCGGTGAACTTGATGCTTTGTTAAAAAAAATTGTCTTCTTATGTAAATAATATGTTTCTGTTCTTTTTCTTATTTTTGTGTAATATTCTATGTAATTTTTATTAATTTGTCAAATGCATGGTGCATTGGCGCTTGCTGTAATGCCATGTATTTTACATAGTTTTTTTTGCCAATAAATAAACAAATAAATAAATATTATTTGCTTAGTCTCACATGTGAGTTTCTGAGAACCAGATTTTCTTAAGAATATCTTGGTCTATAGAATGATCAATGTTCAACGTTTTTTCTTTCATGAATGTGTGTTAAAATAATCTTTCATGTATCTAAATGTTTTATGTCTGGTAATTAAGATTTTGATATCAAACAATTCTGAGTTCGGCCAGCGATTTTAACGATATTTTCGTACTCTATTTTCGGAACACACAATTCTGCGCAAATGACATCATTTGCTCATTTTTCGTTCGTATTTGCCAATCATCTTTCTTTCGTTATGTCCTTCAGATCTTAATTGCTTGGTTGAAAAAATTGAATTAACCTTTCCAGAGCCCGTCTGAAGCACGTCTAAAACTTACTGGCCGAAAAGCTTAGCCGTGAAGGACACATATTATAAAGGCAATGTTGCCATAGCCAATGATTTTTGAATGAAAGGAGTGATAGAATAAGATTGATTACTTTGAAAATGTTGTTAGCTCGCTCTCTGTCATGTGCTTAGATTTATATTACATGATAAAAACGTAATACTTTTAGAAATACTTTATTTTCTAATAAAGATGTGGTACGTGACTAGAAATCCATCGAAATTACCCTTTTGTATTGGCTCTAGGATGCATTATATAATTTTTAAATGTCCAATACATCGCGAATTCATTGTTTTTTTTCAGATTTGAGAGTGTTAATGACAATAGGACAAACCTCTGGCGCTGGGATGCCTCCCTGAAGGGGCGACAGGTTTATAAATTCTTTCCTACTATTAAATGGCGCATGGAAATCACCTGCGGTCTGGTTGTGAATCATTGAACCAGCCAGTTTGTTTCTGGCCATGGTGGTTTTGCTGCCAAGCTCTTCAGGCTTGGCCGAATGGTAGATGGGCCGACATGTAGATGCGGCGATATAATGGATGCTGATCACATTCTATGGATTTGTCCTTTTATGTCCTCTGAGCGGGAAGATTTACTCAGGTTGGTCCGATCAGCTGTCGGGCCAGTAGGCCACGCCGACTTGGTAGCCAATAAAAATAATTATTTGGCCTTCACCAAATTTGCGGTGTCATACGGTGCAAGGACGGACCTTTTCGTATAGGTCCGTAACCGGCATTTGTTGATTGCATTAATGACAGCATTAAATAGCATTTCTAGAAACAGTAACGTATAGGGTTTGCTAATTATTTAGAGTAATGCACACTTGAGTGCCTTGGCCTCCAAGTCCTGGGCAAATGCTCCCGAGACAACTCCATACTCGCAAACAGAACAGATACGCTTAACGTTGTTTACGCCACGGGCGATCGCTGATGCCGAATGTAAGGCCGTGGCGGGTGGTGGTTGGGAGTAGTTTAGTTTAGTTTAGGACAAACCTTATTTGTTAGACATTGGAAAACATCTTTGTATCTACACAATGGAGCAGAATGAACCATGACTAAAAAATTAACCAATTTGTATATTCGAGCAGCTAAAATTTCTTAACAATTACTTTCAACTTTAAGAAGATGTACAATGCTGAAATTTAAAAAGTAACATCAATTTACTATACAGAATCATAAATATTAGTCAAAGTGATTAGATTCTTTATTTCTTTGATGTTGGAAACATATTAGCTATGCATATATCATCAATGTGACGATTATTCGTCAGTAAGCGATGTTGACTATTGATATCTACATTTATTATAACATGGGCGATGGCAGAAGTAGGCACTTAAATAATCGTGTTTGACAGAAAATAGTCGATCTCGGTTTGTAGATGTCAAACGAAAGCTCACCGTATCATGAAAGTTGTTTCAACAGTAATACTGCGGATATAAATACGACTGGCAGTTTCAAATGTTTCGAAAGCAATTTCAAGACAAAAAAATACAACCAATAATGTTGTGACAGGTGAAGCAGTACTACAACGTAACACTAGCGCCATCTCTAAGCGGCCAACTTGTGATGATTATCAGTTTGATTTCATCATTGATGGTCGGAGGATGCGTTTGATAAAACTAAAAAAAAAACATTTAGAATGCGTGTTTAATTGTTTAAAAATTCAAATGAATTGATTACCTTTCATTGATAGCAAATTGCTCCCGAAAAGTGGATCAACCTTCTCTTCGATGATACCAAATTTATCAGTGAAGTGGTCAAAGTCCTTAATAGTGACCTGTTTTATGAGCTCTAAATCTTTTATCACCGTCAAATGGTTTGTAAATTGGAACATTCCTATGTATCTGTGGACAGAAAAAATACTGATAATCCACTGGCTCCCAATCATTGAATTGCAAACAAAGAATACAATTCCGGTCCATTTTTGATCCTCGGATTATATCATTTAGATTGTAGAATATTTTCGATCCAAGTTAGCAAATGTTTCTAAGTTTATTTTATCTTAAGTACCAACAAAATCACCATCAACTTTTTTTTAAATCAATATCAAAATGAGTTGTGAGTGTCTTTTTCTTCGTGTTTATGTCGAGATTTTATTTAAAAAAAAATACCATTGAGGTAGCCTGCTCTGAATATATGGCCCCTTGGCTATTTTAATCTGTAATGCCAAATCTTCTTAACAGTTTTTTTTACAAACTTATTTGTCAACAAAGAGAAAAGAAGATGAAATATTTTGTATGCATCTTTTGTCCAAGACAAAGTGTTAGTTAGCAAAGCTACATGGAAGATGTTAATTAATAGTGAGTAAAGTGTTAAATGCAATTAATACAAGTAGTAAATTGTCAAACATGTTTAGGTCCATTTGACAAAACTCAAACACAAAAGATTCATAACAAAAATTTGGTGCGGTCGCGAGACATTTCCGTAGGACCACTGGTGTTTACAATGCGACCACAATACAATGTAACATGAGAGCCTCTGCTCTATAGGCAGACGTATAAGTGCTTTACAATTGTGTCTATTTTACATTTGATATTAGATTAATAAATCTATTTTGTTATAGTTAAATCAAAATTTTCAATTGCGTCATCGTTTTGCCATAGAGCAACGGTCAGCAAAGATTTATATCCGGCCAAATCCGAATATTCTCGATTTTTGAAATATTTGTTTTTGAATTCACAACTATTCTATTATATACTATATTATTTCAATTCATCAATCGGTTCCCATAAAACTCGACAACGTATGAACCCATAACATATAATAAATATTTTCCAATAAAATTCCAATAAAAAATACATTTTGTTAAGTTATATCATTATATTATAAAATATAAATTAATATTCTAATCGGATAACCAATACGAAATTATTTGTCATCCGGCCCGCCAAGTTTTAAAAAAAAAATTCTGCCCGTTTCTCAAAAAGTCTGGTTACCCCTGCCATAGAGGAGGCGTTAAACTCTTAATTCGTGATAGTTACCTTTCGCCTGGAAAAGATTCGTATGTTGTCTTCACCATGTCAATAGGATCAGTTGTCCCAAGAATAGATGGCAACATATTGCCGATAAATGGCAGGGCTGGCAAACTTTTGACTCCGTTGCGTTCGTAGTGGCCATTTAGATAATTACCGTACAAATAGAAGACCGCAAATAACACCACACATACCAACAGAAGCATTATAAAGTCCATTTTCTGCAACGGTAAGAAATATTACATTAGCCCTTTAGATGCCCGTGACTTACGATATACATACTCGGTGCCATTTTGGAACGATTCTCTGAATGAAATATATTTTTTTTTTCAATTTAAATTCTAGAAATGCCATCTCTGGATAAGATTCAATAATACAATAATGTCTTTTGAGGCATAATCGGGATTATCCCATTGCATTATGATATCTTATATCCACGTTCGCAAGTTCGCGACGCGAAAGCTAGCATAACGGATATTAAAAAATTTGTATTGTAATACGACTTTTTATATCCATTGTGTACCTTAACATATATAACATATATGATAGTAACTATATTAATTTAATCTTTTTTATCAGTTCCATTTCAATAGGTTTTTATAAACAGTTCGTTGATTTTAGTATGATAATTTAGTATGCCTCAAATGGTCTAAATATCAAATATTTACGAAAAAAATGTTTTCAGACAATATGTTAACGCGACAAATAGTCTACAGACAAAATGTTTGCGGGACAAAACGCCCACCGAGTAAATGTTTACTTAGAGATAAAATAAGGTTCAGTCTATTAGGTTAAATTACAAATGCTTTTAATTATTTGATTTTGCTTCAGCGTTCTCCGAACTGCGAATATTTTCTTGTTTTTGTAGCCCTATTTGTATTTGGTAAATTGTTCATATGCAGAATGATTAAAACAATAACTTTGAAAGCAATTTATAAATTAATATTCATTTTCGTATTGGAGTCGTATCATAAATATTGAATCGTAAACATTTTGTCGGTATGCGTTTTGTCTCGCAAACATTTCGTCTGTCAACCGTAAGTTGTGTAAACATTTTGTCTTTAGACCATTTGACAATCTCCCACGTGATATTTTGTCGGGATGTCGATAGTAGTCATCGATGTTGGCTTTTATGACGGACTTTGAATTGATGTTACTTTGACAGTGTAGTTTTAGTAAACAATGTGTTTGACATAATATAAAGAATCACAAAACAGTGCTATTGTTTTACTTGAGTAAACCAGTCAATATTTATCAAATCAATTTATCAAATATACTCTTGTAACTTCTGAAACATCACAACAGATTTGTTCATGTCTATCAACAGATCTATACATTGAAAAAGGAATGATTAAATGACTAAACAGCAACAAAACTTACCACTTATTCGGTAGCTTACAAAATAGATACAGTTTTAACAATATTACACCAAACACATCAAACAAGCACTATTTCACAATATTATTTTTTGTGAACCATGATCCTTGCTGTCGACATTGAATCTAAACTCTAGCTGGTTATCTCGCCTGATTACATGATTCAATAGTATTTTCCAGGTATCGTCAATCGTATAACGCATTGGCTTTGTAAACGATCACAATTAGTTTATTTTTTGTTTGTATGATACTATCGAATTAAACTAACGTAGTTTCCTGCAATAAAGAGGATTACTTGAAGCCCAAACTTTGACGGACCTCAGTGGCGGGTGAAAAAATATATATTAAGTCATAAAAATCATTTATTTTTTCCATGTCCGCTCCCAACTTGGACCATATGGACTCCTCACGGAGTTTATCTCAACATATGTTTTTTCGGAGAGAGCTGCGTATTACTCAATTACTCAACATCTCTTTATCGTCAATAGTAGGGATGGAAATAATACGAGGGCTAGGGCAGGACTAGTGGGTAGCTTATCTCTGTCACTATGCGTCGCTCTTTAGGATCGGAAGGGTGGACTTAACAATACAACCACTCATTGCCTCTGAGCAGAATCAATTTATCGACTGAAAAAATCTGCTCGTACCGGGAATCGAGCCCGGGTGGTCCGACACGGTAGCCAACGACGTTGACCACTGCACCACGGACCGAACCAAAAACCAAATAATTAATGAAAAAAACATGAAATGGTTTAGTTTTCTCCACATTTCTAAAGACAAGCGAATATTTATATTCAACACTCTTCCAGACAAGGGATCAAGTAGTGAAGAAAAAAGCAGCTGCAACTTGTTCTTAATTAGCTGCCAATTTCCTTGGTTTCCAAATCGTTCAATTGAAGACTCAAAGCCTTTATAAAAAATCAAGAAAGACATCTATTGAAAAATGAATGTGTGAAAGCTACTAAACTATTAGATTGTATTTGAGGACGTTGCTTTAAATCCTGGCCAAGAATTTGTTTTCCGTTTGCAAAACATAAACATACTCCGGAATAATCAATCGTCCCGTTAGAACAATCATAATCTTAGCTTTCAAATAAATTGTTTCCAACAAAGTGTAATGAATCAAATATTAATCTCTTACTTAAAATATTATTATATAAAAAATATACTTTTTGTGTTGGAATATTTTTTAAAATAACATATTGATACCCCCTGCCGGTGGCTTTTACATTGATAATTGTGTATATGTGCATGTGTAATATGTACACTGGCGTGCACTTTACGCACGCACACACACACAAATGTCAAATACTACCGAAAAAAGCCGAGATAGATTGTTGATCAAATTACATATTTTTTAAATTTAGATCTGATATTACAAGCATTTTCACTGAATAATTTATTTGTTTACAGTACAATAGCGAATGAGTGATTATATTATATTCGTCCTCGTTCTTGTCATAAATACAAGTAGAGTAAAGATCAACCCTTCTCAGGGATTAAAAATACACTTTAATTATACAACATGGATCGCGACTGCTGTGGTATTATGGCACCTTTATATGTGTTAACCATTCGTTTGCCAATGGATTGGAAAACAATTTCTTCTGAAAAGACTTCTGTCAGTAATCCACGGAAAGTTAGGGACAATCTAGCACACTTTAGTGCAAGCTAATCAAGTCCTGGGTAACTGCTCCCAGGACAATTCCATAACTAGAACTGTATAACGCCTCACGTTGTTACGCCACGGGAAATGTCTGCTAAAACCAGACGTATGGCCGTGGCGGGTGTTGGATGGGCCATAAAGTAATCCACGGGTAAATAATTTACTTCCGAAAAGCTAACAACCTTCTTGCCGTTTGATAATATAACTTTCCCTAATTTATAATATGTCAGTGACGGCTGATTAATTGCTATCGATGCACTAACTGCAGTGCACCGATCCTATTTTTTCACGGGGGATACGTTCGACTACCGTGCAAAAAATGGGTTAAAAAAGATATGGTTATACATAAAAATATTTTGAATAGTTTTCGATTGAAATTAAATCAAGCATTTACTGTCGCTACTTGATCAACTGGTTCTGTTTTTTTCTGTATGTAAAGCAAAACAATCAGTGTTAAAAAATATCAAAAAATTATCTTTGACACAGTTTTAAAAAATATTTTTTTTAAGCCGTGCCATTGCGAAACAGGGCAAAAACATAATTGGGTGTAGTAAAGAATTATTCGCCCTTAATGCAGTGTATTTTAGAGCTAAATTTTGAACCTTACTATAAAAAAACGAAGATCTACCTGCTACCGTGTATCCCTGTATTATTTACCTAACCATTTGGGTGCAATTAAGGTTTTCAAAATCATAGCAAAAAAATGCACAATTTTGTAATTATTTGCTTTTGTAATGCGGCGTTTTCTTTTCTTCTTGGTGTGGTTGTAGCACGAGTGAGATATAATAAAAGTGAATATGAATCAATAACTCAACAACGATCATTGCTAGCAATTCTCGCTGATTTTATAACCAATGTTGTTTGGCATTCAAAAGGTTAATGTAAATAACAACAGAGAAGATTCGTTCAAAAATTACAATTGCGTTCTCTTCTCTATGAGATCTCGTTTGTTTGAATACGGGAAATCGAGTTTTGCTTAAATCTTTGGTTTGGCTTAGGCGTCTAAATGGAGAAACCGTGTAAACCTTTTTGAGATGATGTACTTTGCGTATGCGCAGTGTAACCTAGTCTAGTGTATTGTGTATTTTTGTCACTTCACAGTATTCATCGTTTGCCACCAGAAATATAAAAATGTTTCCAGAAATTTAAAAATATAAAATTATTTGATTATCCTTTAAAATATGGCCCCTGAAAAATAACGCGTGATCTGGAAAGGGATTTAAAAATACCCCAGTGGTATGGCTTAATTGGCATAAATTGCATTAAAAAAATGTTATATTATTCATTAACGTAACTCTCTATAAATCGTTATAAAAAGACTGGCGTAATCAATATAATCGTAAAAAAACTATGAGCACGAGCGCTCATTTACGCCGTGTAATATAAAAAAGCATCAATTTGATTTGAAACGTACGTTTGAACGAGGCGTGTTTTAGATAAGATAACGTTCTTCTTATATTCATATTCGCGTATAGGCAATGAAGTTTTGATCTTGGTAATTTGTAGCGACATTATAAAGGGTTTAGGCCAATAATAATCCGACTCATTTTCTTTTGTATTTAATTGTGACGATAATAGTCAGTAAAAATCATATTTTTAATAGTTAACACTCTGTATCACTAATATTGAGATAGATAATAAGATAAAGCGGCAGTATGAGTCGACTGTCTCACCCACCAGGAAGGAAAAGTTATAAATCATTAACGCAAGTTACTACTCATTTGAAGAACCTAAATAAATAGGACTCGCTTTCATCTGACAGTCTGGTATCTGACGCAATTCTCTAAGATAAAATCGACGTGAAGATTTGAAAATATGTGATATTTATGCAATGCTAGTTATGGTGTTACTCACTTATTGGCAGAAAAGCTTTCATTTAAATAAATAAAACACATTGTTTGGTTCTATGTCGGCATATTATTTGAGTTTCACTTATCGTGAACATAATCGACTATCATCTGAAAGTAAACAGTTTCGATCATAAAGTAAAGTTGTCGAATTATAATAGTAATAAATGGGTATACCACGTTAAAGTTTCTTCGGCGCGGCCCCATTCGATATCAAACAAATGAATGCGGTTTGTGTCGGCTTTACTTTCAAAATGTTGGTCAGCCTGGAAGCGTGCATGGCGTAAGACGCAACACTTCTCAGAGAGGTCGCTAGTGTCTGCGAGGTTCGATAACCGACTCGAGTCGATTTTCCGCCTGCACCTCGGCTTATCTCCGAGCAAATAACACATAATTTATAGTTAAGCTTTTCCCGTGGGTCCATAATAATATGGAAATTGGAAAGGTGTATTCAAATTCAATATTCTATGGCAATTCGCCGCCATTTGCAAATTATATTATGTTTGCATTTTTCATGTCGGGTGTTACACCACATATTTATTAGCGATCTTTTCGTGTAATTTTCTCAATATCACAAAGTACCGACGATAATAAAAGTAAATAATTTAAACCCAGCTGTAAGATGTGCCGTTTTCAAACCTCTGTATATAAATTAAAATGTACGAAACCAAACTTTATATCAATATCTTTACTACAACTCCAAGATTGTAAAACATTTTTCGGACCGCCATACAAAATTATTAGTTCTTTCATTACAAACATAAATTTATATTTAATAATCTTATATATAAAACCGAAACGGCGTATGTATGTATGTGGGTCTGTAATTCCCTTTTGCATTGTTGTTGCAAGTTCAAACAAACGAATTGATTTCGCTCGCGAAAGTTTCGATGGTAAATTTGTTTTGTTATCAATGTGTGTGTAGAGACTCCAATTACTCGAGTATCGAGTAGTACATTTTACAAAATACTCGAGTACTCGAGTAGTTTCATATGAACCAAAATATCTTATATATAAAACCAAAACGGCGTATGTATGACTGTGGGTCTGTAATTCCCTTTTACATTGTTGGTCATTAAGTTGCCAGTTGTTTCAGCTTGGCCCGTCTGAATTTACGCGCCGAGGTGAACATAACCCCAAACTGGTCCGAGCGAAGCCGGGTTCGAATACTAGTAGTATTTATAATTTACACCTCTTTTTGCAAGGATTTTTCTATATAAATAAACTATACGAAGAATAGCAGTTAACGGGCACGTTTATTACCAATTGTATTGACAATGAATGAACATATTTCTCTGTGCCAAATTTAATTAAAAAAAAATTAGTACTTGTATATCTTTTTTTTATCATTATTTCGTATTTTAAGTTGATTTGGGGTAATGGAACCTACCTACCGTGATTGTATGAAAACCCTCTTTTTTGCACGGTAGTCTTTGGAACATATCCCCCATTCAAAGAGAGGATCGGGTGTACAGTCTGTACATACATAAATAATATCCTCGCAGTACGGTTTGCGTGCCTGCACGCTTGTGGCACCCGTAAGGCTTTTATTTGTTTTATGAATTCACGAATCAGATAATTAACGGCAATGGTGTGAAGTTACATTATTGACAAGTTATATTATTCATAAAAGGAACAAACTTTTAATTGTATACTTTTCAATGAGTTTTGTCTCATCCAAAATATAAATCCAATGAAGGGACAAAAAAGTTACATCATAACATGGGTGATGGTTTGAATTTTGTAGATTTCCACGAGTTACGTCGCTAACCACATGGGTTTCACCTTTCAGCATTTTCGGGCATTTGAAATGAACTTGAAATGACTTGAAAAAGGTAGAATGTAGACAAAATATATGCCCGCTTTTATTTTAAAGCAACGATAATTGAGAAAAAAATATTTTTTAATTGCTGTCCACAAATGAATGACGCGTAATTAAATTATGATTGAAAACTACCAGATTAACGTTTTTAAGTATGCCCAGGTGTATTTAATCAATGTATGAAGGCTGTTTACTTTACGTAGACAAAAGAAAATTGAGAAAACTTCCCGGATTTTCCGGAATTTCCGGATAACGCCTTACGGTAAAGCTCGCAAGTTAGACGAAATCCGTTATACCGACATGGCTCCGCCCATCAGAGTGGCGACGTCAAAATAAGCACGGGAAGAGGGAAAACCTCGCTCGCGCTATCGATCGGGTGACCCGCTTGGTATCCTCAGTTTGACATTTGTATATCAGTTCGTTTGTAATTTTTTTTTGCCGCTTCTACCATGTGAATCCGAAAGTGACGTGTCAATAAACGTAACAACGAAACGACGCTCCAAACAAAACACCCGCACCATCAACATCGCTGAAAATGTTAAAAGTATAACAATCTACGATCACCACACCTGTTGTTCTCGGGTGGCACACATACCGCAGATTATTGTTATTTTTTTTTGCTCTGCTGAACACGTCAGGTCTTAAGGGTACCGAAAAATATAGGGGTTAGAAGCTGTGTATAATTTTAGTGGCGTCGACGAGAATGGTGGTACTGTCAATTGAAATTGGCGCCGAGTGAATATTTCGGTAATGCTATATTCTAACCAGAATCAGCTGGTGATTGCAATAATCCTCGCGTCCTTTGTCATTTACGTCGTTCACGTGTTCATTTTTCCGCTTTACGATGCGTCCCCGAGACCGTCGGTCGACTTCAGGGCGCTCCTCTCGCTGGAAAAATCCCTTTGCAAATCGAACCTGAAGCCTCTGAAAGTTCCGGCGTCGTGGAGAACGCACTGCCCCAGAGACGGCATTGTGACAGTAGCGCAAGGAGGGCGGCTGGGTAATCAGATTTGGGAGTACGCTTCAGTTTGGGCTTTAGCCAGGAGGACTGGGCTCGAAGCTTACGTTCCAAGATGCATATCCCGAAGTTTAGGAGACGCTTTCGAACGGCTCTCGATACCACCTTTGGCGTACGTGGGGCACTGTCAGACACCTCGAGGAGAAGTCGTGAGGGGCTTAGACGCGTGGAATCATACGGGTCAAAGTATTCTGCTACCGCGTTACGCCGCCTTGCCGGAGCTGGTCCTGGCTTGGGCACCGGATATCCGGAGAGAGCTTTCATTCAAACCCGCTCTGAGGGATCGCGCACGACGTCTTTTGGCGGAAGCGGCGTCCGATTTAAACTACGTTCATAAACCAGTCTTTGTAGCGGTTCACGTGCGTCGAACAGATTATAGAAACTACCTGTGGAGAACGAGGACGGTTTCACTGGCTGAGCCGGCATATTTCTTGCGCGCCATGAACTATTTCGAGAAGAAATTCCGCTCCGTTCTGTTCATCGTAATCAGTGACGATCCGGTCTGGTGCGAGAAGAAGTTGACTCAGGGTAAACGCAACGTGAAGGTGCTCAGTGACTCGGCCACTGCCGGCGGGGCGGCCAAGGACCTGGCGCTGATGGCGGCTTGCAATCATTCCATCATCGATTACGGGACGTTCGGAGTGTGGGGCGCCATTTTGGCGGGAGGTGAAACGGTTTTATACAATATTTCTCGACATTCTTCGCTGAGGGTTGGCCAGCTGTTGCCACACTGGCGGGTCATGGATGAATAATCAAATGAAAAAGCCGGAACTGTTTAAACACAGCTTATCTTGAAACAGAAACATAGTTTTTATATTTTCTTTACATAAACATTTTTAATTCATTACTGTTTTAAGTTACGAATTTGAATCAACTTTATAACAACAACACAGCTCAACGATGGTCTATTAGTATTATTTCAATAATTTTACCATTTGATAAAACATTAAAATGAAGAGCTCTGTATATCACTTATGTTTATTGTGAAGATATTCATTGATAATGGATAGAGACTAAACTAATAGTAGATAAAAATTAATGGAGAAGTTATATATTTCTTAAATTAGAATTTGAAAATTCTTGGAGCTTTACCAGCTGCTTTTATAAAAAGATTTAATGCCCAACTGTTCATTTGATTTCATTTCGACTTTAATATATATGTACCTAACTTAAATAATCATTTAATTTACGTAATTTAAGTTTTATCAATAATTTCATAAATTTCAAGATAAGCTGTGTACTTTTCCGATGAAAGATCTCTCTTGAATGAAAAAATCATTTATGTAATATTTAAAGCCCATTTCTCATCTTTTATAGACTGTCATTAAAAAGTAAAAAAAAAAAACAACCTTATGGAAATTGGCCAAATATTTTATAAAACATTAATTAACCCAGATTGCCTAAAAAATACAAAAATCTAATATTTTTAGTTTAGTGTTCTTTAATGAATGTTGCGAACATATAATTCTTCCACAGAGTGTGGTTATCTTGAAGTCTGAAAAATTTCGTAATTATTATTAAATAAAAAAAATCTTGGAGAGCTCGACGGAGATGCGGATATTATGATTAGCAATTTTGTAGCAAACAAAGAAAATGTTAAAACTAGAATAAAATACCCCATATTTATGTAACAAAAATATTTGTACAGAAACACATTTTTCTACTAGATATCTTCTAAAGACTTTTTTCGATAACTTTTATTTTTTGTATTCAAATACTTGTCATCAATTTCTATGCAAGCCAAATCTCAAAATGGCAGAATCCTAAAAACAACAGATAATTACTTTTATAAAGTGAGATGACCTATTGAATGAGGCCATATGTATTTATATGAGAAAATGTACTATAGGGAAAAGAATTCTAAAATAGCGTCATGATTTGTGACGTGTGGTAAAGGTGCTTACCATAAAATTGAAGGTCTAAGCCGGGATAATTTATGAAATAGGCTCTAAATCTACATTTTGTGCCAAAGTTTAATTTTCAGAACAGTAAATCTCATACGACTCCAGCATGCGGCTTCGGTCATCCGACCAAATATTTTTGTTCTGTATATTGTGCAAATAATAAGCAAACAACACTGATAGTTTGTATGTGACGGATGATAATTTAAATCATATAGAAACAAAATCGCCTAACTTTGCCATCAAAATTATGTTTCATTCAACTATGTTTAAATTAATATTAAAGTATCATATTGAAATGTGTAATGCCTGAAAACTTTTAGGAATGTTTTTTTTTTTTTCTTTAATTGAATTTCAAAAACTATTAAAGTGGTAGAGAAAAATATATTGATAGAAACCGACTGAAATCTTACAGAACAGGTAAATTATTTGTTGTTTAGTGTACCCCACAATATAACAATGATGCAAAATAAATATGTCAAAATAATATATAGTACTTACAAAGCGGTGTATACTAGTGATATCGCAAAAAAGTTTTTACTCAAAACGCCAATCCATTGAAAAAATTCAGTAGGTCCCTTGAATAATTTGTTGTTTGAATGTTAAAGATACAAACGTTGTATCATTTTAGGATTCTGCTATATACTTCGATAGTCAATCATGATGCCAGCATATTTGCATTTTGAATTTATTTTTCACAATTTAAAAGTTAGGTTGCCCGTATCAAATGAATTTCTGTAGTAATGTCGGGCTGCTAACCGAATAGATGATCAATCAGTTCAACCTCTTCAGGCCCCGGGTGTCACCAATGATACTCATGGTTTTTATAAAATATCAGCCCGGTTGTAGAATTGAACGTACCAAAACCAAAAGTAACATATATTGAAAGAAATGGTCTTACCAACTGAATATATCCGACAAATTTCATGTCAGTATAGAAGTCACTGTTGTTGAAAGAAGTTGGTCCTTTTTAGCATTTAAAATGCTTCGACACTTACAATACAAGGACAACAATATTTATCTCTACATCATACATTATTATTTAATTTATTGCTTCAATAAGAATTAATTTAACATGTTATTTATAATACAGCATGAAATAAATAGTTTTGGTACGTTCAATTCAATAGCCAAGCTGATATTTAATAACAACCATGAGTATCATAGGTAATACCCAGGCCCAAAGAGGTTAAGCCAAAAAATCTACTCGTACTTTTGAATATACAAATTAAATGGTACACAAATTTTGATTGCAAAGTACCAAACTATTTATTATCTTTCATCAATAGTTTCACAGCAAAAAAAACAATTCTGGCGCCATCTAGATAAAAGCAATGTTATTATCTACAAAATATACAAATGTTTACAACTGTTATGTATTTTAAACATATTATTTTTTTTGTTATATTGTACAGTGGATATAATTTAACTCTATTAGTTTTTATATGAGAAATAATATTTACTGGTTGTAAAGAACATTTCATGTAATCAATAAAATGAAAGAAATACCTAATAATTGTACATTATATGAAAACTGACAGTTAAGTCCAACAACAAATATTATTGTCAGTAGTAACTTGAATACATTTTGCACATGTCTCAACCCACATGAGATTTTTTTCTTATATTTGCCCGAATATTCTATTGAATCCAAAAAAAATATTATATAATTGGAATATTAACAATTCTCCAATAAAAAAATATATCCTTACATACTTATTTGTTTGACAGAAAATGTAGCTAAATATTTTACAATCAAAAGCCAACAATACATTTGTGTGATATAAATATAAAGTTCTTTGCTGTCTCTTAAATACTCTATTGGTTTTATCATATCCTCTGGTAACAAGATACTAAATATTTTAAAGAATGTATAAAAAAACATGAATGATTATAGAGCATTATTCTTTAGTTTATCTGTAATACCATGCCTTCATTTAGGGGGAGGTATATTATAAAATGATAATTTGTAAAGTGAATAGAGAACTTCGTTGAAATTTCCATGTGCGAGTGTTTTAATGTTACCAGGAAAGTAAAAGGTTGATAACTCCCAAAATCATTAGTTCATTTATGAACAGCCTAACTGTATCATTTAAAGATGATATAAGGTAAATGTACCAGTCGTTGACCATGTACCAGTAGTTGACCTTTTAAGAATAAAATGACCCAAAATAAGAAATGCAGATGCGGGATTGCTCTAAATTGTAAAGTTTAGACAATTTATGCATCTGTGGTCGGGATGAGCCACTAACACATCACCATATAGCCAATGGAGTGCCAGGGTGGCCATTTGAAAACAACACCTAGTGAGGAAAGTGTATTATTTCAAATTTCTTAAGTGATCAATCTAGAAACAGTGCGTACCTTGTTCCTGAACCACCCATTTCTACTTGATTCAACCAAGAATGGTGTGACAGAAATCCCTGAGGCAACTCTGACAGAAAGGTCACTATAACGCCCCCTGTTTAGACATGGTCAACTACTAGATTTTTCAATTTGTGAGATGGTCAACTACTGAAACAAAACATGACTTCAAATAATTTAACACAACTTTTTTTCAACAGGCCCTTTCGTAATTTTTGTTTCATAAAATTAATTAAGAAATATGATCCAATATGAGTATACTTGATATGCCTTCATTCGGTACAATGATAAACCTTAATCGTTATTTTTGATGAAACTTTCTCTTAAACGGTCTGCTACTGGTACATTTACACATTTACAAAAAATGTTTTATTGTAATTTTGAAACACAAAAATTCTTTTAATTTATATATTGGCCCCTTAGAGACAAAGAAACCTACTTGTCAGGAGAGCAAAAGAACAGGTTTCCCAAGTATTAATGACACCTATTTTGTAACAGTTACACACTGTCTTCATTATCTTCAAAGGTGATGCTTTGGCTTGCTGATTAATTTGTTAAATATAAAATAGTAATTTATTCTAATGTGTTGTTTTAAGGTTAAGTGGAGCTATGAACAAAAAAGTAATTTTAGCACGTATTGAAATATCTTCGTATCCCCTTCTACTATCGATATGTCTCAAACACAACGTAACATTATTTTGTATCTAGTGGCATTCATAACTCAAAACCGTCAAAAATCAATATACATTTCTTTTATCCTAAGGGCTGATATATGAATTACGTTTTATCAATGTTAATTTGAAGAAAGGTATGTCATAGAGAAGTTAGTTACCAAAAGAATGAATGCTCTATGTCTGTTCATGTCTGGTGTTACAAAATACCTGTTATTTTTATTTCCTCCACAATAAAAGGGCCCAACGAAAATTATAACAAAACAGATTGCTTCTAGTTGCCATGAGTCTAGTCAAAGAAATTGCAATGTGATGATTTCTATTCTTTGTGCCAAAAATGAAATTTATTCTATATAACATTTGAAAAAAATATATCTAACGAGAAAAGTGTTTATATCTACGTGATTTCTATTTTTTCTAATTCTTGTACTGTGTCTTGTATCTAATTGTGATGAAAAAAATCTATTTATTTTTTAATAAAATAATTATTGTAAATTTTTAATGAATGTCTTCTTTTGTCCAGTCATTTTTCATTAGATCCATAAGTTATTTATGTACGTGTTATTTAATGTAATATCAACTTGTCTATACATTTGGAGGCATTTATTTCATTAAACTATATAGAGATTAACAAATTTTATAATACTATATGTAATTTATTTATCTATAACCAACAAAATTATACATTTATAATTTTTATAAACAATTTGGAATACCTACCTTAGCTTACATTTCAAAAAAAATACTCATTTAAAAAACAAAAATATATTTACAGTTCTTATACCTAGAGATATTTGTGTTTTGTGAAACGAAAGCTAGGGAAATCTTTAAATATAATACTTTGTTAACTTATATTTAGTAAGTAAAAAAGTTCTAAATACTCAATTTGGTAAATATTAAAATATCATTGTCTGTTTCCTAATTTCATTGTGTCTTGGATGAGATAAAAAATAATAAACCAATGCACATCACTGTATCAACCTTTACAGTCAACTTTATTGGGAATAGCAGGAGTTATAAGGGATACCTTAACGCTTTCAATGCTGAACCTGTTTTTTAGTATGAAAATGGACACGCTAGGCGTGTTCTCAGCATCCAATGTGTTAATCAACTGAGATGTCTTAATCAACTGAGATGTGTTTATAATCAATTTTTGTAAAAGCTATATTCTAGCAATTACACAAAAGATTTTTTAAAACTCTTTTCTTTTTAATAGATATCACTGTCTTGAAATCTGAACCTTTTTCACGAATCCTATATTTTACTGATTTCCTCCATACTATCAGAATATTATATTATGTTATTGGAGTAGGTATAGATTATGTAATATTTTAAATATTTTATGCAGTCTATACGTTAGCTAAATAAAAAAATCTCTTATTTTTTGAATAGTGGTAACGTAATGTAAAACAAAATGTCACCAGTCAATCATTTAAATTCAAGTATTCTATAGAATTGTTTTATTAATGCATTGTATGTTTGTATGTAAGCTTCATTGATATCATTATTTTCTTATGAATGCTAATAAAATGTCTATAATACGCCACTGTTAAAACATTACTACATTTAATAATTATTGTTATAGTGTATTCTTTGGAATCAACGATTATCATTAAATCCAATGAAAAGATTGCCTATTTATACACTAACTGATATTAAAATTAATATTTACTTTGGCTTCAATCAAAATTTTATAATTTTTGATGTACCTATCTAAGTGCTATTATTAAAAATGTACCAGGGAAATTTTATTTCGGAATGAAACTTTTGAGAACTGCTTTTGTAATTGTCTGCATTGACATAAAAATAACATAATAAAAATATTTACCTTTGCTGTTATAAAATTGAGTATCATGTTTTTAAATTTTAATAAAATACATGTACCCTCTTAATGTGGAACATTTTGACTTCTAATGAATAATCTTAAACAGTATTTATTTAATGAGAATTCATTGTATTTCAGTGAATCAACTTCTCTCTCAGGAAGGTTAAGAGTAGAATGATGGGGCAGTGCGGGGCTTGTAAAGTACTCCATACTTTACTTTATTGACTGTATAAAATTCACGATGAAGGAATAAAAATATGACTGACACCAATGCGTGTTAACCCTTTGAATCCCACAGGGCCAATATCTCAGCTCCGCAAATATATATACGAAGAATCCCTGAATCTATCGGCCTCAGTTTTTTTGACACGTTTTCTTATTTTAAATTTCAAAGCAAAGTAGTGTATGACAAACAAAAATATTATTTTAAGCTGAACATTCTTGAAAATTTGATAAATTTTCTGAATCCCTTTATATACATTGTTTTGCTGTAGCCTTTCTTCGATTTTGAGAAGCCTACTGTTTTTATATAAGTATATATCAATATGGTTTTTGACCACTGAAGTACCTAGTCAATGTGTAAATAATAGTTTATTGTGATGTTTAAAAATAGCAGATTTACATCAAAGTATTAGTGATATAAATATGTATAATACTCGTAAATAGATCCTACCCGCGATCAAGCTTGTGATGAAATATCGTCTAAACCGATGATGATAAATAAAAATTACACTGTACATAAATGCACAATGTAGTAAACTGCTTTATCTTGTTGGTGATCTTTTGAAAACTTTGTCCAGAGGTACATTCACAAGTGATTACAGTGACACATGTATTGCTTCATTATCTACCATTTAACAGCTGTAAGAAAATACATTGTCTCCGGTATGCGGTTGAACAATTGCTGTGACACATACATCAATTGCTAAAAAAACAGCAAATATTGTTTTTTGACTGATATTATTTATGAAAAATCATGAATCTAAATTTTGCAACTCAATGCAGATATGACAGAAGCTTGATCATTAGTAGGGGCTATAACAGGTCTAGGCTAGATTTCAGTGCAACTTGGAAAATAAAAATTTCTAGAAGGATCATTACAATTTTTTTACCAGTATTTGGTTAGGCTTACTATAAAAACTTTCACACACTCATAGTTTCCACTATTACGATGATAATTTGAAATCTAGCCAAGGTGTCAAAATTATTAGCAAATTTACTATCTGACATTTTCATATTTTCAGATTACTCATGAATTCTTCTATGTCTATTTTTCTAAGTGCTATTAGATGTAGAGGATTTATGAGTGCAGAACATTTGTATATAATAAATCAAATAATCTATTCATACGAAAATTTGCAGTAGTAAATTCAATATTGCTTCAAATATTCTTTCTTAAGCTTGCAAATTCAAACAGTAGAACAGACTGACCTGTCATTATTAGTATAAGATACGAAAAAAAACCCATATTTTGTATTGATCACTGATTGCCAAATTAAGCCATGTTTTTGTGATGTGAATATTAATTGTTTTGATCGCTGTTAGTAATATTACTTTGTTTCAATGGAAAAAAAACATTATTTTAGTGTTTGCAAACTATACTCAAAAATATATAGCTTTTCTTGAAAACTACCTTGGTTTCTTTACTCTTCAATCCCAAATGTTATTCAAATCAATTTATATATTAATTCTATTGAGAAAAAAAACTTCACCCTATTATGTATTATATAATATATTATGATTATATTCAGCAAATTGAAGCATTAATCTGACTTTTTTAATCGGCTACTCAACTACCTACATTTGATTTTATTAACATATCCAACAGCTATAAATATTCAAATAAATTCAAAAATAGTGTTCTAAATTCTAAACAATTCAAATCCAACAAAACAAAAGTCTTATTATATCAAACAATTGACAGTCAAATAGTACAAGTCATAGAATAATTTTCTTATTACCTACAAGTCAGCATTGTGAAAAGTCTGGATAATTTTTGACTCTGTAGCAATTAGTGTTTAATTACAACCATGAAAATAGAAATCATTTTGGTTTCATTTTTTCTCGCCATCATGTCAGGTAAATCATTATTTCACATTTATTACTTTTGACAAAATTTCTCAAAGTTCAATTCGAACATACAACCATTATAGTTTCAGGATCGGAGGACCATTCACAAATCCAAACTGAAAACATTGGCCAAAAGCATGCAAAACATATGGTGAGGATTTTTGACTATTTTACCTGATACTGACTTAATTTTGTAAATCAAGTGTAAAGCAGAGCATTCAACATATTATCTCCATAACATTAATTGACCATATTTGCTCCCAATCTTGAGCATATAGCCACCACAGGGTATGATCCCCTGTCGCCCGCCTTTTGCTTTGATTCCTCCCATGACATGCCAGCATCGTCCAAGATGCTGGAATCCCATTGATCGGAATAATAGGCAGGCAGGGTTGAGGCTAACTGGAGGCATGCACAGCAAGTGACCTGGCCAGTTCCAACGTTTCTCCATGACTGCTGACGTAACTGGGCGCTGTTTTTTTAAAGAACTTGTATTATACAGCTGACTGGAGCACCTGTTTTTGCGTAGTGCCAAAACTTCACCGTTCACCAAGTTACTTGGACGACCTTCACCCTCACACATTCTTATTTTTTTTACATAATGTACCACTAGATAAATCGATAATTTTCAAGGAAAGATTCAAATAAATTGACAATTTATTTCCCAATTAGTAAGTATTTGTAAAAAAAAATTGTGAAATTTGTAAGTGAAACAAATTGTACCTGTCGTAGCTCACATGATGAAGTCCAGGAAGATTAAATATCTAATGTATTTTCTCCTCAAATTGAGTGACTCCATAAAAAATTCTCCTAGAATTTATATCAAAGGATTTTTAGTTATTTTTATTTCCAGTTGTAATAACCAGGGCTGTGGAGTCGGAGTCGTGGAGTCGGGGTTTTTTGGGCGGAGTTGGAGTCGGAAATTTTGAAAAGATTGAACTTTTTATTTTACATATAATATGTCAAATTTGGCTATTGACAGGATTGGTTGGTTGATATATAATTGAATACACATAAATGTGATATAGAAAAAAACGTGACGTCAGTGTCGTGATGCTGGAGTCGGAGTCCTATTTTTTTTACCGACTCCACAACCCTGGTGATGACACATTATCTTCTTCATGTATTGGATTGATTGTCCGTCATTTGATAAAAACGTTGAGCACTTATAAATAAACATACAGGTTATTGAAATACATAGTTTAAATTTCCAAGGCAGAATACAAAAATCAGATTGTTTTCTTTACAGGTTTTGTTAACATCGCAGACAGAAAAAAAATTCCTATGTTTGGGATGTCTGATCTCGTCAAATCAAGTATTGACCACGGAGTCTTGCCTGTCGACCAATCATATCATCAACGTCAGACCGCTTCTTAATCTAAAGAATAATGTGACTATAATAAGAAAAGTCAAAAAAATATATTCAAGTAAAAATCCACATTTGAAAGGAGACGAACACGAAGTGATAATAATGGAATTGGATTCAAACATTCCAAAAAATGAAGAAATTGAGCCCATCAACGTGAAGCTTGATCAGGAAAACGTCAAGAATACTATTTGCGAAATGGTTGAAGTTTCCATACGAAGAAGGCCAAAGCGAAACCTTCCAGGCGCAGATTTGGAAATTGATATAAAGCCAAACCTGACGCAGGACAATGAAAATAGACAGGTTTTCTCTCATAGCAAATATTCGATATTTAGTAATACGATCATAATTGATTGCCACATGAAATGCCGAAGCGGCGCCGGATCAATATGTCATCATACCTTTCAGAAATGATATTCTTTTATGTAGAAAATTAAATCAAATTTGACTCATTTGAATTTTTTACTTTTCCATGAGTTTTGTCGCCAACGACCCGGGTTTCGCCTTTCAGCATCTTCAGGCATTTCAAGTGCACGAATGTACTTGAACTGACAGTCAGAATTAAATGTATTGTTAATACAATTACTCAAACCCTAGTGATCAGTCGGTCTGGTATAATTTTATGTGCAACATATATTTAACTTTTTACAATTAAAAATGTTTTTTATAGTTCATAATTTCATAAAAAAACCCTTTATCAACTGAGATTTTTTTGCAGCATTCTAGCAAGCTATAGATTGTATTAATGAAAG
Organism: Himalopsyche kuldschensis; assembly: GCA_028554975.1. Lineage (NCBI taxonomy): Eukaryota > Metazoa > Arthropoda > Insecta > Trichoptera > Rhyacophilidae > Himalopsyche > Himalopsyche kuldschensis. The sequence goes on along the minus strand of JAHFWI010000010.1, from coordinate 16,083,451 downwards.
CAATTTTATAAAAAACTGCAATAACTAATAAGCCTCATCGATGTTGCCAGAAGTTTAAGTCCGCTTTAAATGCTTTCAAATATTTAGTTTTTGCTGCTAATTTTTTATTTTGACTTTTTTTAGACACTATCAATACTTAAAACCAATGGAACAACATTAAAAAGAAACGACGCATTAATTTTATCAACAAATAAACGCATCTCTCAGACTCGATTGAATAAAACAAGCTCTGGAGATAAAAATGAACACTTCCAATCGGCTGCGGATGCAACCCGAATGAATTCCAAATTACCAGCGATTAATTCAAATACTAAGAATCTAAATATGCTGCCGTCGAGCATCATTGAACTAACCACAACACAGAGCAATGAAAACAGCAAAGTAAATGTTTTTGGCATTTATCATGAAACTTATTTTAGAGGTTATCTTAAAATCTCTGAAAATATTTCAGGCAAATTTTAAAAAAATATATAGGGACTACTTATACTGTAAGTAGTAACAGTAGAATATTTTTTTTGTTTTTAGAAAAAGCCAAAAACATTGACGGATACAAGAATATTATCAGCTAATAACTCCAACATAACAAAAAAAAATCTGCACGCCAGTAATCGCATTTCTAACAATTCTTTTCAATTGAATGGTGATAATGAAACAGACAGCCAGATCAATAATGCTGAGAGAAAAGACTCAACAGCTGATAAAAGAGAAACTGACATCACTGGAAAGAAAACTTATAAAGAAAATGGAACTAAAACTTTAAACAGTGCAGCGAGTACATCGACTTATGTACAAAATGGTACTACATCTAATGTGAGTACAAACGGTACGACTCTTCATAAAGAAAATGGAACTATAACTTCAACATTAGATACTGCAATTACTAATGGAACTGTTGAAAATGTCCATAAAAAAAAAAATACTCCAAGTGTTCACAATGATAATTTCGATGCAACTATTAACAGTGTGAACGATACTAATGCTGTGGACAATGCCAACAGTACTTCAACTGTTGATAATGACAACGATATGATAACATATGACAGTGCCAACAATAATTCCACCGTTGACAGTGAGAATCGAGTGCACAGTGAAACTAATTTCACGATTTATCATAATCAACATACAATCTCCGCAGTGGTGAGTTTTATTCTCGATCGCAAAATTTTACCGTGACGATTATCATTATTATTCAGTAAAAAAGTTGAACTGTGCATATTATATACTATAGAAAATTAATATTGCTTGTAACATCTACTTCTTTATCTTATCTTATAAATATATTGATAACATATGTACTCCACTTCACCTTTTGAAGAGGGTGTTCAGGATTTTGAAAAGCATCCTCAGGAGTAATCAATTTTAATTTATATTTTAAAAATGAATTCAAACTAAGTTACGGCCGAATCTATCAAAAATTTAATCAGCTCAGTTTAAATGAATGCCAAGAAGGACGAAATAACGCACTGGATTAACCCCTTCTACTGCGATAAAAAATTTTAATTATTTTTTTTACGAGACTATTTAATTTTGTTAATAATAAAGTGTTTCAGAAAAATAATTATTTTTCAGTATCTGTATGGTATATTTCGATATTTTTTTTTGTATTTGAAAGATAATATGTTTAAACGAAATAAAGCAGGAAATTAATTGATGGAAACAGTAACAACTTTAGATTTAAAATTAGAAAAAAATACGAAATAAAAACGTGTTTTTTTTTTTTTGTGACAGTGTGAAAAAAATTAAACAATACTTTGACTGAAAAATTATTTTATTCTCTTAAAGCATACATAATATATTGTAAATGTTAATAATTAAGTTGCGTGTGATAAATTTCGAAGCAATTTGGGAGATGCAGTGCGACGAGACATTTTTTGCACTCCCACGTTGTCTCACTTCTTTTGTTATTCTTGGTGCATACCTTGCACAATCTTAAGGGATTGGTTTTCTTCTCGGGGAAAGTTGCGCACGTTTTAGCTTGCAGCATATTGTGTCATCCACTTTTGAAAGAGGATGATGCAATATGATGCAAGTTGAATCCGTTTGAACGCATTACGCGCGCATTCGGGATGTGCACCCGTCGCAATTAAATTACGTTTTTTCCAGTTTTTTCCAGATTTCATTACTTTATAACTATTGAAATATGTAGAATAATGTTTGACCTTTCGTTTTTCGGAAAAAAAAAAATGTTGAAAAAAAGTGATAAAAATATTGCGTATCAAAATTTATCACGAGCGTAGCACGTGGTTGCCGAATACGCCCAGGAAACACGACCACGAGTGTCACACGTGATTTCAGTAGAAGGGGTTAATGAAATCCTATGGACATGTGAGAGATGTGCATAGGATGAGAAATAGTGCATTAACTGTTACCTTTTATTTCAATAGCATATTATGAAATAAATTTAGCATTAAAATAAAGATAATCTTTACACTGACTTGGGCTAATTAATATAACACTCAATCAAATTGATTCTTCAACATGCAAATGAATAATCTACAAATACTCTGCTTCTGTGTGTAATAATTATGAGTATGTTGTCCAGGTGTCCAAAGTTGTAATGTTTGACAAAAATAACTGTTTCCAAGAGTATGGCCATCGGAAAATGGCACAAGACGACAGCATTCTATGTGTGGAAAAGAAACTCTGTCTGGTTAGTATCGGATAACTACATTAGTCAATAGATACACACATTTTGAGGTATTCAATTATGATCATATTTAAGAATAGCAGTATAAAATATATGCGAGGAACGCTAACATATTGATAAAAAAATTAACTCCACACCGTCATCTGGACCATAAGAGTTCTTTGCTGTAAATTAAAAAGGGTGCACAGGGTTAATTAAAATTGTTTTATTCAATTACCATGCAGAAAAAACAAACAGGGGATCATTGGAATATGCTGACGTCCGGAGGAAAACTGATCGGAATGTTTGATCACAAAATAGACCAAATGGAGTGCAAACATTATAAAGTTCACTCATTAAAAAAATGGAAGGATTTGATTGAATGCGCCCAAAAAGAACACTCCTGTTTGACGTGAGTTTGTTTCATTATTCATATTTACTTACTGATCTGTTAAGCCCTTTCAAATAAGTTATAAAGCACATTTGATTGATTTGGATACATTGTGCCTTCATTAACATTTGTTGTTATTTAGATATCATACAAACTGTGTGATATCATGAAAATTATCAAATAATGAATCTATAATTGTACACCAGCAGAAAATAAGCCAAATGATTGTAAATTTCGGCATAATTGAAAAATAAAGAGTACAAGTATTAAAAATGATATTTTTTTATCTTCTTATTGTGGTGTTTATTAATCTGATACAATAAATGACGCAGATAAATATAATAATAGCTGACCCAAATTCTTTTCAATGATTTAGAAATGAATGCAAAAATATTTGCAAAGAAGAAATGGGGCATTTCAAACTTTCAAAGTCAGTTACTAAAAAAAGGCCAGTTCCTTCAAGGACAGTTCTTTCAAAATCAGGACCTTCAATAACAGATGTCAACAAAAAGATGGAATGTGAATCATCCGCTCCCAGTCAGCGATCATCCATCTGCAATATGAATAAATTTATTTATTTTCAATTAACACTATTTATTTATTTCTTGGTTGTTTAACATACCTTTAATGTACATTTTTGGTGACACAAGGCATTGTATTTCAATAAATAAAACACAATTATTTTGCACTAGTATTATCACATATACATATTTTGTGAGGGTCAGAACCGGTTTTGCTCATCTCGAGCATTTTCAGCTGAATGCTAGTGTTTTAATTATTTAAACATAATGTGTTATTCCTTACTAAAAACATCACTTTCAGAATAAAAAATTGCAGCTTTTTCGCAATATATATATGTAAGAAAACTGTTTAAAATTTTTGAATAAATAAAGTGTGATAATTTGTGCAATGCTTTTTATTTTTGTTTAACATTCGGCTGAATATTATATCTCATTCACGGTCCCATACAAATGTGTGTATTGAACAATGCGACACACTATTTCATGTATTTAACAAAACAATGAATCCATTTCCAGTTGGTGTTGTGTTCTCGATCCCAATATTGTTCACGCGGATTCCATGTTTAAGCAAAAGTTTTCAATATGGAGGGTGGTCATTGAATACGAATACTATGCAATGTGAGTGTAAAATTCACAAACCAAGTTAAATCGAATCGCCAATATCAACCAAAATCTTGTTTAAGAGTTACTGCAGTTTTCTCAAACTCCATCAACACTCCACTGACCACATTAATATTAATCAACTATATACTCGAGTATTTTTCTAAATACTCGAGTAATACTCGTAACTAATCTTTAATAATACGTATTAATTTTAACTCATTAACGCCGGGGAACGCGGAATCCACGTGATCGATGAACTTTGTATTGGAGCGGGGGACGTGCATTCTGCGTGATACGGCATTGCTCGCGTTTATTATTTATAACATTTTGAATATATTTTTTTTCTGTAGCTACCTATTGATATAGAGAACCATTTTTTTTTGTCAGGGATAAGTGTCGACTCTAAATATAACACTTTATTTGTTTTTATAATTTATGGTTCGTTATTAGAAATCTCTCTTTGAGCAACTCTATTGGTCAAAGTATGGAACGATGACCACCCTCCATCTCCCTATTGGTGGTCTCTAATAAAATTTTCATATTTTGTGATTTGTGACATCAGTGAAAAAAAATATTTTATGAATTTTATATCTTTCAAAATTTTCAACCTTTTTAGATTTTTGTGCATAAAAATATTGACAACCCCTGTCTAAAAATATTATTACGGTAATTGAAAAAGTTTGAAATATTGTTGTGAACCTATATTTAATTTTTTATCAAAATCGATAGATAAGTTTAAAAGATATGTTCAATTTACAAAATCTATTATTTTAATCCATTTTTAGCAAATCGGCCCCGCCCCAGGGGGTATTTTGCAACGATTTGCTCCCGGCTTTAATGTGTTAATAATACTCGAGTACTTGAAAAATGGACGAGTATTCAATACTTGAATTAGAGTCTCTAATGTATGGCCATACCACTCAAAGGGCTAACATATTTTTAATAGTTATTTATATTTTTTTATTGATTGAATTGGCATGCACTTCTTAGAACTCCATTTAAAAAAATACCAATTTATTTAATTTCTACAAAAATTGTAAAATATATAGTTCATAGCTATTTTGGCTTACGCTCTCGCCAGAACGATTCTATTTTTTTAACTTTACTGAAATCTTGGGCCCTGGGCTGTATACCTGGTGTTTCAGTCTGGGCTGTTGAAAGGTTAAAAGGTTAACCATTGTGTAAATCTATAATAATGGTTTCATACATTTTCTAGTCATGTTCAAAACAGAGTTTAGGTAGACAAATTATGGTGTAAAAAAATACTAACTATCAAAAATTTGGAATATATCATTTTATTTACAGTAGATATTGAATTGACATTTTTTTTTACGTTTACTACATCTATGTATATTATGTAAAACAGATTTACAAATTCAAAATTCAAAAGAACACTTCAAAGAGGCTCTAGTTCTTCGGGCATCGTATGAAGTCTTATCTGTTTCTCTACCATCAAATCTATCAGCTCTGCATACTCCGATGGCAAATTAGCGCAGCCCTTTTGATACAAGCCCTAAAAAAAAAAACCCGACAATTAGACAGGAGAATTTGGTGAATCAGGATAAGATGTGAGTGGAACATTAAAATCGAAGGGAAATTGTGACAAAAATGAGTTAATTGGCACATGTAAATAATATAGAATTGTGAAAAGGACATCAACACAAGGCACCATAGACAAGAATAAAGATTTTGATAAATAAAGTCTTTGGCAAATAAAGCACCAGCCTCAAAAATTGTTTGTAAAGGAACATGGCTTCGCATGAATATAAAAATGAATCAAAAAGAAAAGTCTTTCCTTTGTGTCCTACATAATATTTTCAACAGTTCCACGGAGATTTTTTTGCATTTGCCATTTATAAATGCCAAGCTTATCTCAAAACGAAAAAAAGACCCATGTGATCCTTTGAAACCAACGAATGAAAGTTATTCCACGGCAAAGATTATCTTCTTTTAAGTAGCGAGGGGTTTGCATTAGCTGGTAATGAATGCCCTTTTTCAATGTATATGTCATCAGTTGAAGATGCTCGTAATGAACGAAGCCGGTCCTGATAACATTATATAGGAAGTAGAACAAAAAAACGTGTTCTGTTTATTTAAAAAAAAATTGAATCGCAAGAATAAAGTATATTTAACCGCAGCCAATCAGAGACAAATCCGACAACAGCCAATCAACAATGAATTACATGAATTAAGATTGTGTGTAAAATATTAGAAAATAAAACATCAATGGAATAATTGTATTGTATTTAAAAACAACCTTATTCCAGGGGCATTCATCTAACGCTTGATATAAGACTTTTTTTGCCGAATCTATCGGTTCCCGCGTGTGATGGGAGACAAACATCAGATACATCTGCCAGATTAATACGCATCTCTTAAGGGTGGAGTGGCGAGTGAGGGTTTGGAGAAGATTCAGTAGACGGTTTGCATGACCCGGCTGCCACGAATCTTCATAACTCGGCTCTACAACAAAACAGGTGTCTCGTTAAACAGTTCAAAACCAAGTCTTAATGTAAATCATTATTATCTATGCATATATTTTGCCACAAATCTCACCAAAACTACGATATAGATGCACGAAATCGTGGAGAAGAAATCCTGTCGCCAACAGTTGCGACGGGCGATCCGATTGTTTCAAAATATTAACCAAGCGCCATCTGCCAATCGGTCCGCTGCTCGCCCAAGCTTCTACGCAATACAAAACAATGACACTGTTTGAGGAGAACTCTTCCAGAGATTGTGTCAAAAGTTTGCGCTCTGATAACACATCGTCAGGATTTCCGTCAGACGTAATACGAATGCTGGAGCTAGTGACGGTGACAAACCACTCAAACAGGTTCTCTCGAATCCACGTTTGTCTGAAAGCAATAACAATAAGACATTAATATTTTCATGACCATGTTTCTCTTTGCCACCGAGTTTGCATGACGAATATTTGACGAGCATTCGTCACCTTTTAACTCCAGATTAAGTGTATAATGCACAGCTCAATTTTTGTATTCCAAGATGTATATGTATGCTGTCTTTTTGTTAAGTGTGTATTTGAATATTTGTTATTCTAACATTTCAATAATATCTCTGTTGATTTTCAAAGGTCAATTAAAATTTAGAAACATTAAACTTATTCCTGCAAGATAGTCCTATTTGATAATGTGGCATTATGTTGGTTACACAATAAAACAAAACAAAAACAATGGATTTTTATATTGTTTTTGTTTGCAATGGAGGAATAAAAAATCTGCAATTAATTAGTAATAAGCGATAGACGAGTGTTCCTGCTAAAATTTTATGATCATGTCTCAGGCACAGCGGCATAGACATGACAGTGACATTTTGGAATTTTTAGCCTAACGGTAAGTTAACCTCAAAACTTTTTCACAGGGATAATTTAATAGGGATTTCATTGATTATAAATTATCTCACCTTCTACCTTCATTAGTTTAGGCGCTTAATATAAAGATGCAAGGGTCGAAAATGATTCTTGCAGTGTTGCCAGTAGATTCAAATATTTATTTATTTCAATTAGACCATTATATTATCACAAAAAATTTGGTTGGATAATTTGAATGGATTTTACGATTAAGCTCATGTAATATCATAGTATTGCTAGATTGTTAATTAGTATAATCAATTATCCAACATTTGAAATCATAAATGTGAATAGCAATGCTACGCAAATTTGGCATACCTTTTTGAGTCGAATTGTTTCCTGTCGTCTTTTTCAATATGTGTTGCCGTTTGTATTTTTTTATAAAACTTTTTCAAAGCCTTGTGCGACTGTGTGAAGTATATCAGCCAACCGTGACAACAGATCCAATCAACGGTCTCATCGGGTACCATAAGTTCAACCAATAGCATCTCTCGGTCAAAATTCGCAGCGGCCAGAAGTTGAGTATCTGTATGCCCTGAGAACTGGGGAAAAAAACAGAAATTTTAAAAAGCTCTCGAATGATCAAAATTTATCAAAATTTCAATTATTCAACATACCAAATTCAATGCTTCTTCAATAGTTTGGTCGCTGCACGGTGTTAAGAGATCCTTAGGGAGAAGTTTATCAGTTGCCAAAGAAACAAGGATGTTTATAGCTCGCATAACACTCTCAGTACATTGGCCATCTCCTTTCAGCAGTAATTCAATGAAGGATCTGCAAATAAAATAAAATAAATGAACTGAATTTAATATTTGTCAGGTATATAGAAGATGCACCGATATATCAACTGTGTAAGGCTCTACAGCAGTCTGAGGAGGGCATCTAGATGTCTACTAGTAGAATTGGATTTTTACACTCTATATTATAAGACTGCAGATTTGTTTCAAAATATTAACCTTTCACTAAATATTCCGTTTATTTGAAAAAAATAATAAAAATTAGGTGGCCACCAAAAAATCACTGGTATACAGTAAAAGTCCGTTAATTCGAAATTCAAGGGACCAGATTTCCCAAAAAATTCGTATTACAAATTACGGGATCAGTATAAAAAATTGAATTTTCGCGGCAATTGTCGAAGGCTTGGAATATCGCGGCCATTTTTTCGATTTTTATGGACCAGATAAATTCAAATTACGCAATTACTAAAAAAAAGAAATTTTCGCGGGAATTGTCGACGTCTTTGAACATCGCGGCCATTTTTTCAATATTATTATGGATCCAAAAAATCGAATTACGATTTACGCGATCACTAAAAAAATGAATTTTCGCGGCAATTGTAGACAGCCTGGAACATCGCGGCAATTTTTTCGATTTTTATAGACCAAAAAAATCGAGATACGAATTACAGGAACACTAAAAAAAATGAATTTTCACGGCCATTTTTTCGATTTTTTATGGACAGGCATTTCATATGAATAAAAAATTGTTAACATATTTGATTTTTAGTCACTTATATTTAAGGTATTCGCGCGTAAAATAGAATGACGTTTAGGTAGGTATATACTTATAAAAATATACCATTGTTGTGAAGTTAGGTACATACTAATATTTGAAGTCTCGCTTGCACCAATGTTATAAATGCTCGAATTCGATTTTGACATATGATACTTCACTTAATATAGATGTCTCACTTACACTAATGGTTTACATAAGCTTTACTCTTCAAAACAATGTGTTGACTAACTTTTAACCTAACAAACTCACAAAATTATCAAAATTTCGAAATTGTTGAACTGTCAAAATTTTGAATTACAAGAAATCGTATGTACATTTTGGCGAAAAACATTACGAATTAAACGATATTTCGAATTAACGGTACATTTTACTATGAAAAATCAATATTGGGACGAGCAAATTATGAAAATTTCGAATTACGAATTATCGTTGTTCGAATTAACGGACTTTTACTGTATTTGTTTAATATCCATATAATAATATGTAGATATAATGATAAACAATTAGATTAAAGACAATGCAACAGTGTGGCAATATCTCTCAACAGGTTAAAATTATGAAATCGCTTGCATGTTATAATAAATTAGTTACTGCCTGCATTAAGTGTTAAAAAAAATTATATCAAGGAAAAGAGAACCTCGATAGATGAACTCTCGACGGACTGTAGCTGCTCGGAATAGCTCTGAGAGAGGTCTCTAACACGGAGCAGCCCCTCTCTTTTCCGCACAACTGCGCCTCAAGAGATGAGAACTCCGCATACAGAGTCACATTTTCTCTTTCGGATTTAAGAACTTCTTTTACCGATTTACGCACACGCGAAGCAATCGCCTTCTGAGAATCATCTTCAGTACTGTGAACAGAGGAATACAATCAATCGATGGTTGACAACATTTTAAATAGGAATGGTGCCTCTTTAAGCTCAAGTAATTCATATTGTCATGGATACTATAATTGTTTCTGTCTAACGCCCATATAAATACACCAGAAAGAAAGTTATGTAAAAACCTTATAGCAGCAATCACAAATCTTTGGTATCGGATCCACCAAATTAAAATTGCAGTCTTTTCATTTCCCTCAAACCATTTTGAGCATTGTAATATCATGGATGCTACAAAATTGAAGTAATCTACAACAGGAAAATATATTATTTTTTAACTATTTTTTTAAACCATTTCCGCTCCCAGTGTGAAGCATACAGACTTCTAGTGGATTTTATTTAAACAAAAGCTTACTTCGAGAACTGTTTGTTGCTCAGTTTTTCAACATTTCTTTTTCTAAGAGAGAATTGACATAATGTAAAGGACAGGACAAGTGGTCAGCTAATCGCTTTCGTTACATCCCGTTTGAAGGATCGGTCAGGTGTAGAAGGGTATTGTAGACAACACAGACACCTATGTCTCAGAAAAGAAATCAATAATGCAATTTAAAAATGCAACTGCCCGGACTGGGATATAAGCCCGTGTACTCAGCAACCAAAGTCAACGACGTTAACACCAGTGACGGCTGGTGATGGGGTGCTGGGGGGTGCAAAAGGAAGATTCAACTATTTTTCCGTATTACGGAAGAGAAACAGTTGGTATTGCGAACATCTGAATTGAAAGTCCATGCTATAGAAGTGTTTTAAAATCCAATGAATAGGAAAGAACTCTTGCAAAAATGGTTGAATCTTCCTTTGCACCCCCCAACACCCCAACACCCCGTCACCAGCCGTCACTGGTTGACACTCAACCACAGACCTGACTGAAATAACAATGTAATATTCATTTCAGATTGACCAAAATCAAAAAAAAATGTAAAAAGTTTACTTTCAATGAAAATAACTATCTATTCTGAAAAATCCCAATCTGATTGATTGCAGCTCATTAGTATGATTATTTGTTTGTTTTGTTTCGACTCTATAACCCCTTCCTTGCTTCCCTTAAAAGGGAAAAAACCCAAACTACATTTTGTAATTTCATAATTTAAAATGTTAGCATCAATCTTGCTTCATTGCTTAAGCAAACTTTGCGATAGTAAGTCTGAAGATGCCTCTGAAAGAGTCGAAACACGTTTCACAGTTAGTAGCACAATACGTGGAATAATCAAAGTTATTTTATATTATATATGAAAATAACTCACTTACAACAGAACCCAACATAAATATTAACATTAAACATTTACCTCCTGAACCCTTTAAAAGCATTGGGCGCTTCTGAAAACTCTGCCATTACTTTTGAAACCATTCTCACTTGTAATCTATCAAAAGGACGAAATCCATCAATCATTGTATACAAGAATGGCATCAAATCGGCACTATCTGATTCCCAGTCAATGGCTGCCGATGAAAGAACATCTACCAACGCTTGCCTCATGGGCAATATGGGCACTTTCAGTAGTCTGGAAAAGGGAAAAAAAACAGTAAATGGTTAAATTGAATTGCTTGAATTTGAATCAGATATTTTAAATATGGCATCGCAATTGTTTTTATTACCAGCTAATAGCATGGAAATGCCTACAAATACTATAAGTGGGTTAAAGAATTGATTTATTTTGATTGTTTGAATTGACAATTTATAGTAATTAATGATATTTATTTAAAAGGATATAACAAGGTGAGTTATGAAATTTAATTCACTCATTTAAAATTGGCAAACTATTCAGCTGTGCTGTAGCTACAGCCAAACAGTAAACATCATTGGTACTGATTGCAGAGCTCAGATGTTCGAGTCTCATAGAGCATGGAAGTTTTGATTCCTTGTCACCAATCCGATCCTAAAAATGGGGCGTAGCAAGTGCAATAAGCTAACCACGTGTCTTATCATAGCCCTATTCTAACTGTCGCCGAAAAATGATGTTGAGTGACTGAGTAAGAAGCAGTCTTTGTAGAAAAGCTTCTGTTGGCGTAAACTCCGCAGACAACAGTTTGAAGAACACTGCTATAAAGAATGGGTGATGACAGAAGGAAAAGTGAAACAGAGAATAATTCACACAGTTTTAAATATCATTAAACAAACATATTACTTTTACAGCATACCGTATAAGATTCACAATCAAATTAAAGGTGTCAGAATTATTGGTGACAGGTTTTATGTAGTCTGCCAAGTCAGTGGAGAATACAATCCTCTGCGGATCGTCCGATTCATCGTTTCTTGATGGCAGCCAGTGCAATGTGCTACGGAGAGATTCAATACGACACCAAATCGTACTGAGGGGAAGTCCACTGGCTATTAACTGCAAAAAAATATTCCATAGACAATTATTACAGATTTTTCGATATTAGCAGCCGGTTTGAGAGCAAATAAAATGTGTGATAACTGTGGACGCATTATTTATGGTTGCTTTTGAAATAACACAAAAAAATACTTTAAAATATTTTAGTTAATTTTTATTTTTATTACCAGATGCAGAATTCTTTTTATAGAAAACACACTACAGGTTGTTCAATGTCCTGGATTATTATTAAAATATATTACTGCCCCAAATTTTTATGGATTTTTGCTTTATGCTTGTCAAACACTTATTTTTATTATGTTTATGTTAATGAAGCTGATATAAGTGTGAATAATTCGTTTTTTTAACACGCCACATGGTATTTTAAAAGACAAAAGGTTTCATTCCTAGCACTTTTAGAAAGAAATCCGTGGAATAAATAAAAAGATGCGAAAATGCTGGATGCTTGAGTCTTTAACACAATCAATGTCTGCGTTATACTGTCGATGATAAGAACCAATTGAGAATAACCTTCTCTTGATAAACCCTTTGTATGAACAAGTAGGATATTTTACCTTGTTTTCTTCAGCCATTAGTGAATTTTCATCCACTTTAGGCAATAGTGCCTCAAAATCAAACTTTTGACCACCTCTGGATGCAGCCAGATTCATTTCGATGTTCATTTTCATCAGCATCCACAGCTCCTCCCACAATCCAGATTGCCGCAAAAACAATCCCAACCGGTAAACAATATCTAAACAGAAACATTACAGGATTATTACTTAGTAAATAATGATTAAAACAAAGGAACCATTTATCAGTGTGCCCTGCAAGCCACTATTATTTTTAATGCTCTCAGTATCTGAGGTAGAAATATATGTTGTATTGAAATTCTATTCCTGGTAAACAATTAATGGTAATGTTAATAAATTTATAAATATAAAAAAATATGTGATTCTCAAATCATTAATATCATCTTCCGGCTGATGCATGACGTTCCATGATTATCATTGAATTTTATTAGTGGTCAAACGCAAGTATAGTTTTCTTACCAACATGTGAAACTTGATAACTAGGTCCTAACGCTTTGTTCAAAGCCTTTATGGCAGCTGCATACATTTCTTTAACAGATGTCACTGAACTCAAGGCCATTGAGCACTGCACAGAATCAATATACCAGAACCAAGAGCGAATAAGCAATGGTTTCTTCATATCTGAAAGGATCAATTTAATAACAATAGTATTGAGTATATAAAAAAATATTTTTTTATCATGTCCCAATTTAGAGCTGTTATTACTGTTCTGTGAGAATCAGTTGTAGTTCTGTTGTTAAACTTCTCTTATATGCGAGGATACAGAAGAATAGTTTTAGGAAACCAATAATGGTCAACTAATCGTTCTCTCTACACTCGACTTTTAGGATTGGATAGAAAAGAATGTTTTGGACAAATCCAATTAAAATATCGACGTATTATAAAAGGCAATTTTTTGTTCAACTTGTTAAGAAACATAAAATAAAGTTACAACAAAAGGTGCTCGTGGCGCCATGTCTCCAATCAATGCACCATCACAGCAATTACATCAGACACACAGAATAGATAAGATGTATTGTGATTGAAAATTACCTGTTGTTGAAACAAGTTGCTTGAGCATTGCTAGATATTGATCGTTGGGCATGCTTTGTTCTGATAATTCCACTTTTTTACTTAATAATTCCATACTGTTATAGTTGATCTTCAGTGCCGCATCCAATATAGAGAGTTGTTTTGCATAGCAGAGATTTTTAGCTGTCATTTCGCTTGTTACGCGGTTGTTGCAAATGTCAAAAGCTTTACGATCTTCCTGTAACACCATTAAAAAAATTGTTTATCATCATTGCATCTGCAACTTTGTATTTTACCGTATAAATGTTCGCTTCATATAAACATAATAAAAATAATAATACATTTTTAGTACTTTTTCCACATAAAATTTATTTGATCAGGACCGGTTTCGCTCATGGCGAGCATTGTCAACTGATAAGAAATACAATACAACAGTGATATTTATACAAAAGTAAAGTAAGGTATGACAAACAATTGGTAGAAAAACTAAGCAAATAACAAGATTTTATTTTTAGTCTAGACAGTGAACACCTTAAAAGTGATCATACAAACATATTCAATCTAAAACTTTGTCTTTCTTCACTTTGATCATTTTCTTAAGGATAGGTCTTGGAAGAAGGCATTGTTTGTGGAATTCTGCCATCCCACAAACTGAATGTATATTCTTCAGGACTTGAACGGTGAACAGTTTGCAGAACGGAACCAGTCCAGAAATAGTATTTTTTTTTTGTTTGGTTATATACCAAAAATATGTTGGGCAGAATTTCTTTAAGTGTAGAGAATTTAATTTTTGTGACTTACGTTCTTTTAATTTATAATTGATTTAATTGTATTCTTATTTATAACCATACAATAATATTACCTGAAATTTAACAAACTCCATCCATTTATCAACATCATACGGATGGCTGTTGACATACTTGTTGAATTGAGCCGTCTTGTCAAGTAAGTCTTTCTCTACAGTCATATCGTCCCATGGTTCGCCGCTATCTATTATAGTTATGAAATCGACCAAGGATTTCTTCGCCCGACCCTTTGTGGGTTTTGACTTCTTGGTTGCTGGATCTTCAGTGTACGGTACGATTGACATGTTGTAATACCTTCGACGATCAGTCTTTTTCATGGATCGCTTTGAAATGAATCCACCGAGGGTTACTCTTGAGTAATCATAGCTAAAATAAAAACAATGTTTGTAAATTGTTGTCATACAAGAGAAAGTGATTTACTTTCACAAATATAAACATATTAAAAATAACAACTATTAGGTGTCTATAACATTGCTGAATTTCAAAAACAAAATTTAAATTCAATAATAAAGTTTTATAGATTTAATACAAACTAATGTTCTAACATTCATACTGGTAAAATAGTCCAAAACAGTACTCTTAAACAATTTACTTTTTGCATTTAGCCACACTCTCGTATATCAGGGGTGGCCAAACTTTAAACCACTATGGACAGCCTACTTTTAAAATTATTGACAGAGGTCAAACAAAAAAAAAAGTGGTAAACATAGATTATATCAATACCAATTCAATATCAAGCTATTGTAACAATGAAGGATTACTTCACACAAACTAGTAAAAATAATAATAAAAAGGTTGAAATAACTGAATGTAGTTTATTCAAAACGTAAAACGATAGTTGTTTCTCAAATGACGAACAAAAAATGCTTCACATTCTATAGATTTTTATCTGTGCCAAATCAAATTTCAAAAGAATAAAAAACCAAAACATTCTGCAACAGAATATGAAACCATTTCTACAAAAACACAAACGTAAGTTTCAAAAGACATGCGAGTCAGAAAAATAAATATATTTTCTTATCCCTTTCAAGCCTTGTCCGCTTGGGGATTATAGTTGTCAAAAAAAAGGTGTCGTCAAGAACTGTAAAAAATCACTGACATTAAAATTAAATGTTTTCACTTACTATGGCCTGGCTGGGTTATATAAAGTCGACACTCTTAAATTTCCGTAGTCTATTTTCTTGTCAATGTAAAAATCGTCATCTGTCATTTTTTCCAGCCTACTTTTCTTCGCTTTCTTTTTTGATTGTTTCTTTTTCCTCTTTCTTGATTTGTTTTGTTCTTCTTCACTCTCTGATTGTTTGACCTTATTAGAGTCATCATTTGATGATTCGGATTTTAGAACCTCATTTTCATCAAAGGGTTCGAGTGCATGATCATTAATGTTTCCGATGAGGATATCTTCTTCAAGATCTAAAGACTTTTGTGGT
Organism: Himalopsyche kuldschensis; assembly: GCA_028554975.1. NCBI lineage: Eukaryota > Metazoa > Arthropoda > Insecta > Trichoptera > Rhyacophilidae > Himalopsyche > Himalopsyche kuldschensis. Next base: position 16,067,396 of record JAHFWI010000010.1, on the reverse strand, counting down.
TTTTCTGCATTTTCTCTAACTGAATCTGGAGATTTAAATAGGGTTAGCATTAGTTAAATAGAATTTTTTTTAAATGATTATGTGCAGATATCGTAAGCAGCTCACAGTTTTTATTCACAATATATTATTTTTTTTCCTTCTAGAAACTCCTCAATAGATTTGATAAATTGAGCAATATCGCAGGGATTGCTTATTTTTTTAGTATGCTAAAACGACATCACATTATGACATGTTACAAACTTTATCTATGGAACACAATCCAATTTATACGGTTTTTGAAATAAGGATAATTGAGAATTAATAAATAATAATTTTCCAACCAAATTTTACCGCCCGAGTTGCGCGTTACCTATGCGATTTCGAGCTAGACTCAACATAGGAGTTGTAGGAGCTAAGGATTAAAATACTCTTCCCGTATTCAAATTTTTTTTTCAAATAATATTTAGACTAAAAAATATTAATATATTACACAGACTTAATTTAACATCGTTGGAGATTAATGGGTTAAAGGGGAGTTTCCGGTAATGGTGTAGGTCATGTACCCCGAGTGACAGCTCAAATAAAAAATGGAATCCATCGTCAGTATTCCCTATTAACACATTGTTGTCGGGACACGGCATTTGCCGTATTTTTCGGACTGTCGGTTGAATGCGGGACACGGCAAATGCCATATTTGAACAGGTCAGCACAGAATTGTTTGCCGGCGTTTCATTTCACGCCGCAACTAATTACAATTAGTTCTACTTCTTTGCCAGATTATAAGGGTCGAAGTTTGAGCGAATAAACAAAAAAAATAAACAGTCTTATAGATTTATTTTGCGATCTCCGTTGCTTGTTCAGTTTGAGCCCTGACACATGTTGGAATATTTTTCATCCCGCTCCCGTTGCTTTGTTCACCGTTTCGTATTTTGTTATTTGAATTTATATAAACATTGCATAAGAAGTTATCCTTTCAGAAAATAATAATAGTGACGATGAAGTGTATGCAGATAATTTATCAGACTTCATGGAATATGATTTGGAAGAGTTCGGATCGGGAATCGGAATCGGCTTAGAAATATATTGCAATTATGATGTAAAAAGCGTGTTTTTTAACATCATAAATATCATTATGATTTCTTTGAAAATTTTAATCGAAAATATCGTTTTGTTTAGAAGTTGTGTTAGATTTTAGGAAAGTAACATATTATTGCGCTTATCGCTAAAAAAACGCCCGCTACAGGCTTGAGTCTAATGTTCGAGGTGCCCGACAACATAGTGTTAATGATATATTTTTCCTCATATTATTTACTTTTAAATCAACATGTTTTTATTAGAAATAAATTAGTAGAAATTATGGGCTCGAAATCTTCGTCTCAGCCTCCTATTTGGCTGTTATATTTGTTACACTCTTCCCGGCAAAAATTGAACCTGTCAATTATCGTCCTCTTATTTGCACTTACTTCGTGGCCAATATTTTTTTGCGGATAGTCGGCAGTCCAACAATATACGATGTAAAGGATTTTGCGGAGCGTCATGTTGCTGTGGTAAAAAAAAGATTTTGCGCGGATAGACTTGCTGGCGTTACATGGTCTACATCTCCACTTAACTCCATCGATTCCACGTGTTTAATTTATCAATGACTCTCTATGGTATACGTCTCGGCGACTATTTCTTCGATATCCATCAATATCATTTAATAGGGAACACTGATGATGGATTCCATTTTGTATTTGAGCTGTCACTCGGGGTACATGGCCTACACCTTTACCGAGATTCTAATGCAGAAAATATATTTAGTCCCCCAAAAACTATAAAAACAAAAACAGGTTTTACGTTTTGACACAACCAAGTCTGGCTTAAGATGACATCAATTTCAACTTAAAGATTAATATAGTGCAAAGTTGGTTTATTTTAGTTTTCTACTTGAGGAATGTTCCACGCAAAAACATGAAGTATACTATACGCAAATTGGTAACATATTTTTTTAAATTATTACAATACTCTCAATGCATGTTACAGAGTAATTCAATTTATTTCACACAAAATCTACATGCAATGAATAAATATATCTCAGCGGATTGACAGGACAAAAATAAATAAAAAATGTTTGTAAGATTTGATTTACCATTGTCGGCGTCTTTCTCAATCTGCGATTTATCACCGTAAGCTGGGAAGAGGGACATTTTGATTGTAGATTTAACAGGATAGTAAGTTAGATGATTTATTTAATTCGCTTAAAAATTAATCAGACCGTACAAAATAAATACTGTATATTTCAAAACATTCAGTGGAATAACCGTAAACGTCAAAGCTTTGAATCATAGACTAGTTGTATTTATAGAGAAAATGTACAAATAATTATTTGTCTATTGTCTTAACCTCCTAACTGCTATAGCAGTATAATAGATAATAATTCTGTCCTGAACTCTAAAAAATTTGGAGAGCGAATAAAAATTATCGAGTAACAATACGCCGACTGAACCCAACTAAAATTTTGCATATGTAAGCATTTTGCGACACCAATAATTGCTTAAAAATTGTATTTAGCTCATTTAATAAATGAAAATCACATTTATATTTGAGACAAAATAAAAACTTGTCTCGGATCATAATCAATTTTTGCCAAATTCATTTCAGTTTAACGAGTTGTAAAGTAATCTTGTCAACAAAGTTTGTTTAAAAAACAATCAGTGATATCGTTTAGTTAAGTAAGTTAAATACGGCTCAACTTAGTATTTTTATTCATAAACTTGTGATTCAAACACTTAAAAATTGATTGTTCGATGTTTGAGTTGTTTTCCAAAATGACGACAATATCAGCTTAAATTTTAACAATATTGACGTATATATTATGTTATTATTATGAATGGCTTTAACCACCCTGATATTTTGAATTACTCTGAATTTTCATTGAATTTGTGCAATGGAAACAATCTTGTGCCGAATATATATTCCATTTTGATTCAACTTTCTATTTTGGACCTTAAAAATACAATGTTTTTCAAGATGGAAATAACGCCACCCAATGGCGTGTCGTTAGCATGTTGCCGTGAAAATGTACCCCTTACATTGTGGACTGCTAGCGGTCAAGTCGTTAAAGGTGTCACTCTTGGTGTTATCACATGCAATTAAACATAAGAATAAAAAAATACCTACTGGCATCCCTTGAGTTGTTGAAAAATGACTTACAACGCAAACAAAATAAATATGATTTCATTACATTAGGTGGATGACAGATTCTTTAAACATTTATATAATTGATATCATTACGTCGCAGCATACCATTAATAGATTTTAATTGACATTAGTTACAACGAAAAGGTCAGGGATAACGATGTGTATTTAGAATCATAATTTGTATATTTATAAAACTCGCATCTGACAGCTGATATTTGGCTTGCGGAAAATTATGAATTATGAAGAAAACAGACTGCAAACGTTCAGGAATTGGCCACCAGGTGCTGAAGTAGAACCGTTCCGAATCGCTAAAGCCGGATTCTTCTTTTCCGGCAACGGAGTCGAGGTACAGTGCTTCAGGTGCGGAGGTAAGATATCAGAATGGAATTACGGCGACCAAGTTATGGCGAGACATCGCCGCTTGGATCCTCTGTGCCCGTTTGTTTTGAATCCGTCAACGTCTGGTAATGTCCCCATTGTCCCGCCCGGGGATGCGGCGCCACAAGAAGAAACTATTACCACACCGAACAGCTTTCAGCAGACTGTCAATGAGCCTGTGACCCTCGGAGACGACGAGACTGACATGAATGCGGATGCCATTTATAAAAATGATGCCTTGAGAATACTTTCATTTATTAATTGGCCTGTAAGTAACCACAGTATTTAATTACAAATATAATTATTCTCCAATATGTTCATTTTAAATACATTCTGGAATGATTGAATAAATAAAAAATAAAATAATGATATTGGTTTTGCAAACCTGCCTACCAGATAATTGCAAAAGTGTAGAGTAACTTTGAGTTGTTCTTGTACGAACGTATTGTCTTTCAAAAATTATCGTCTGCTTTAAAAAGTCCAGTTTTCAAAACCAACTTTGCGAAGTTGATAGCACTCGAGGTAATATCTTCAACAAGTACTCATTATTTTGACAAATAATGTTAGTACTGCCAGTACAAAAAAAAACGCAGAAGTAACTTGTGATTTATTGTTGATTATACCCCGAATTAGCTAATGAATTTACAGTCATCAATGAAAGAAAAACAATGACTGTATGAGAGTAGTACATACACCTGATTTTCAATGAAGTATCAGACACTCGAAAGTTCAGCTAATTATTCCTAAGCATTGAGTTTGATGGTAACCCGCTTAAAACTGCCTATGTGGTAAGAGGTGGGTCTTGGTTCAATTCCAGGCTAGGTCAATGTCAAATTTTAATTTTAATTTGAGATAATAATGACATTACAAAACAATTAAAAAAGCAATCTTAACCACTTCCATGCTGAGCCAGTTTACGAATTTTCCAATCAGTTTTTGTGCTAAATACACTCATGGAGATTATCAGATCAAATATTGCTAAGCTTTTTGAATAAAAAGCTCTGGACTGTGGTAGTTTTAACACTATCAACTGTACCTGCTTATGATTTAATATCAATTTGCAACACACCACAATAGTCTCACGTCTCAGCATATGAGACACTAGCAGTCAGATGGTTAAGTTTAGTAAAAAAAAAAAATAAATACAAATAAGACTGTATGCTTTTTTTTCTGAGATAATCAAGACATATATTTTATGATTTTCAGGTGTCATATATATCAAGAGAATCTCTTGCCCTAGCCGGTTTTTACTATGTGGGCAGTGCACAAGGGGCAGCTGTAGATCAAGTCCGATGCGCATGGTGCGGAGGAGAATTAGAAAATTGGCAAGTCGGAGACAAACCGATATCTGAACATCTCAGATATTACCCCCAATGCGATTATGCCAAGGATAAATTTGTATCACTTAACAGGTTGAACAAATATTCATTAAGTGAATTGTTAATATTTTCATGCACTTTTTAAGATTTATTATTAGCATTGTTATCAACATTTAGAAAAGCAAATTTGAATCGTTTCAATTTTGTACTTTACCATAAGTTTTGTCGCTAATATCCCGTGTTAATAATTCTGTCAAGTATTATCCAGATAGAGCATAGGTTTCCAACCTTTTTCGGATGGCGACCCCTTTTTATGAAAGCCATTTGACCCGCGATCCCCAAGGCCAAATTAAAAAAGGCATTTTTCATAAGGTAGTCAAAAACGAAAATGCATTAAAATGGATATTTTTTTAGTTGCCTGTATAAGTTGGTGACCCCTCAGAAAACCCGTCGCGACCCGTGGGTTGGGAACCCGTGAGATAGAGGGTACTCAGCATATCTTATTGATCCTGTCATAAGAAAGTGACGTCTGGTGACCATATTATCCACTTAAGCAACAGATATAATTGAAGAATCAGACAACTGTGAATTATTAAATATGTCAATTTGAACTGTCAGTTCAAGTTCGTGCTTCTTAGAAGTAGTTGTTTAGTCAAAATCTTTATTATTTAGAAAAGCATCGCAGAATGTACACAACTCTTTAAAGAGAATAAAGATAGAAAGATGAGTCGACCAAGGCAGACAAAAAGCCAAAACTATTATACTGGTATAATATGGTAGAAAAGAATTAACAATCGTTGATGCTTCTGAATCATACCTATAATTAGTTGAGTTGATTCAAACGATGTGTAGCATATCGACACCTTACATTGAAAAGGTTCTAACTGCTCTTGACACTGTTCTGATATATGAGCGTTTGAAATTTCCATTGATAAAAATTCACTTATAACAATGAGCAAGTAAAAATGTTTCAAATTACTTATTTTAACCATATTTTTTCACAACTCTTGCAAAGAAATAATAATCCCTAGTGATGGAAATAATGATGACAATCTTAGAACTTAGAACAGATGCAGTGCAACTCCGGAATTATGCTAACTTTGTTATTCAACCATAGATAATTTTGAAATTCATATATATGATAGAATACGGTACAATACAATCAAGTTTTTCAACCAAAGGGTCATTTAAGGCAAATATGTCAATTAGAACCTTTTCAAAGTAAGGTAACGATATGGAATCCTCATGGAGTTTATCTCAGCAGAAGTGGTTTGGTTATTACTCTCACGATGCCCCGTTTGAAGGATCGGAAGGTTGCTAGGGAAACACAGCAAACATCCATAGCTTTTGTCTGTATAGTTCTTGATCGCTCATTTAATATTCATTGTGATTGTGTTTATTGCTATGTATAAATATTTTTAAGGTGTTCACTGTCAATACTTGGTGGAATGGCATTATAATAAAAATAATAAAACATTTTTCCACATAAAATTTATTAGATCAGGACCGGTTTCGCTCATGGTAAGCATTGTCTACTGATAGACTATAAATAAAATGTTGAAGACCTCTTAGCAATGCAAACTAATACATCACAAATCAATTAAGTATGAATTATCATTATCAAAGTAAAAGTCCAAAAATGAGTGCATTTAATTAATCCTTCAGTTGAAAATGCTCACCATGAGCGAAACCGGTCCTGATCTAACAAATTTTATGTGGAAAAAGTATTAAAAATGTTTTATTATTATTATTTAGTATAAATATTTGTTCAGGTGTGTCCGTAACCTGACGCATATCATTTCAGGAATGAGACATCGACAACTATCAGCAACAATGATCTTCTTTCACAAAACAACATGTCAGAATTAGGAATACAAGCCCATAAAGTTCTCTTACAGCAAAAGTACTTCACGTATGAGACGAGACTTAGATCATTCGACAACAATTGGCCGACACACATTGTACAAAAACCAGAGGCGTTGGCCATCGCCGGGTTTTACTATGTCGGTGTCAATGATCAGGTACCTCATCATAAAATAACCTAGCTTATTCTGACATTTTTTCAGTTCTTAACCCTTGTATGGCCATAATTTTTTGAATGGACTTACCAAAATACCCAAGCAGTTTTTACCAGGGCTGTGATGTCAGTAAAAAAAGTTCCACTCCGACTCCAGAATTTACAAAACCACGACTCTGACTCCAACATTGACCAAAAACACGACTCCGACTAAAAAAAGTTTAATATCTTCACTTTTTTTTCCTAATTTTCCTATTTATATTTATTCAATTAAATATCATCCCTACCAATCCAGCCAACAGACAAATTTGACATATTATTTGCAAAAATAAAAAGTTCAAAAGCCCCGACTCCACAGCCCTGGTTTTTACATGTTTTACAAAAACAAATACATATTAGATATCTTAATTATTTAATCTGCAATTTTTTTCCTTACATTTGTTTCATAGTGCCCAACACATAACAGTCAATTTTAAATAACGAGAACAACCTTAAAATATGGGGCCGATAACATGAAGCAAAAAATTATTGGGCGGTCGTTTTCGCACAAGCACTGAGCGATAATTATTCGCTCAGCAGTCGTATAAAGGTTAACCTCAACCTACTTATCTCTCTTACCCAATCGGTGGAATTCCAGCATTCTAGACAACTGTCGGGTACTATCCATAAAGAGTACTCGACAGAACTAATGGATCCTGTCATGGGATGTCGTGAAAAAGATTTTAGAGAATCTTATGACATAGTACTGGCAGACGCAAGCTGTAAACATACCTATTGATGGATCCAATTTTTTTGCTGTTGATAATTTCAAGAATTCTTCCTTAACATAAATATTTGCAGATTTTTTTAAATAGGCTTTGAAAAACTGTGAATCTGTGTTACATTGTATAGTCATTTATATTTGGCTATAAAAATGCTTTTTAACAGTCAAAATCTTTTTTCAAAGGTGCGCTGTTTCCATTGTGATGGTAGCCTTTGTAAATGGGTTCCAACCGATGACCCGTGGGTCGAACATGCCAAATGCTTTCCTGACTGCGGCTTCGTCACCCTCGTCAAGGGAAAAGACTTCATTGACAGCCACCGGAGTGTAAGTTTTAATTTCAAATAATTCCCTTTTCTTCACTGAATTACTTTTGCCATCAATGTAGAATATTTGTATTATATCGTACACATGCTTAACGTGTAACATCTGCAGTGATTTGTATATATTTCGAAGATACATACCTTGATGGAAAAACTATAGTTCAAATATCTGTTCTCCCTAAACCTTGTTTTAAGATTATATTAGATAGTTTTTTAGTTATTTTACATAATTAATGGTTTTTTTTCTAATATGAAAAAAAATCTTTTTTTTTTTTACAAGATGTGGTATCTGTTTAATTTAAGTAATTAACGATTATTGAATCTGTTTAATGACCGTCTATTATACTGACTGAAAGAAACAACAATATAATTAGTAATAAATACTAAAATCAAATTTTGGTGTGTATATTAGGTCGATGCAAGTTCTACATGTTTTTACGCTACTTATTGATAGATGGCCTAAATCACCTATTGTCAATATCACTATAGAGAATAATTCCTGAATAAAATCAATCATATAATTAGATTAATTGCTTACAAACTAAATTGTATAATCCCATTCTCACTTATGTGATTAAATTTGTTAAATTCTCATTAAATTTGATAAAGAAATGTGATGTTATACATAGATGTCATATTTTAAAATATGCACGAAATAGCTCTTATTGATTTGTTTTAGCATCTGTTGACCATTTCACCGCAGATTTGACAAATTCTAACGAAACAATAAAGTACAATTGGCGCTTTTATTAGGTGGAAAATTTCAACTGATAAAAAATCGCCCTCATATGGTACTCGAAAATAGTGTAATTTATATTACATCACGATAAAATGGGATATACTTATGAATTAATCTAGTAAAATCTCAGCCAATTTTGAAGTTTACGGTTTGTTTATTTCAGATAAATAACAGAGCATGGAGCGCCCAGGAGCTGGAGTCAGAAGTTGAAAGGTGCATGGGAAATTCTTGTGCAATTGCTGCCATGCGGTGTGGGCTGGAACCCGGTCGAGTGAGAAGAGCTCTCAGAAAACGCTTGCAAGAAACTGGTAAAAAGCGATGCTTCGAGCATGTCAGACAAAAACTAGTTCTTGTTCTGTGTTTGCTTCTTAATAATTTGTATAGATTGCAAAACATTATATTGCATTCAAACATTTAACGGGATTAGCACTAGGAAAAATAAAATATATTTGTGAACATCTATTGCGTTGACTGAAGGTGACTTGATGAAATTTTAATATCAAATTTGAATCGTATGACGTCTTAGTTTGAGTTTTGTCAGTACAGTATAAATAATATATTTTTTTATTTTTCAGCTTTTACCTATACATACATTAACATAAAGTATTAACTAAATTAAGTAAAAAATAGTGAAACAACAAAAAATAATTAATACAACTGAAAAAAACTTATTTGACACTTAGACTTGACCTTTTTTTATTCAAATGTTATTATTTTTTCATATAAATCAGTGAGTTTTGGTTGTTTAATTATTTTTTTTATATTTTTCAAATAATTTTTTTAAATATTAATTAATATTTTAAAAAAAATATATTGTAGTTTTCTGATGGCCAATACATGTACATTTTAAGCACTGTCAATGTTGGCATCAAATAATTTAAAAAAAAAAAATTAGTACTTATTCCACATAAAATTTATTGGATCAGGGCCGGTTTCGCTCAAGGCGAGATGAAATAACTGATATGAAATACAACGAAACAGTGATATTTATACAAAAGTTAAGTAAGAAATACAAGGTACGACTAACAATTGGTATTACAACTAAGCAAATAAATTGAAGAAAAATAGACTGTAATTAAAATGTTGAAGACCTCTTAGCAATGCAAGCTATTACATCAAAAATCAATTTAGTATGAATTATCATTAACAAAGTAAAAGCCAAAAAAAAGTGCACTTAATAAATAAATCTTAATGTCTGTAAACCAGAATTGAAAATGAGTCCACTCCAACAAAAAAAAAAAACTGCAAAAAGAATAAAGGCCAATCAATTCTTACAAATAAAAGCAAACGGAGGAAAAATAAAATTCTAAAGAAAGAAATATAATAAGCTAGAATTAGGTTAATGAAACGGATATAACAAAGGTGATGATGCAAATACGACCTGCTCATTTAATATATTAGAGTTAGTTAAGAATTTATGTCTATTATTTTCTAAAATCTCTTGTTTACCAAGTTTTAAAGATTTATTGTTAACCTAATTTAACTGATGATGATTTATTGTTAAATTATTGTAAAAAAAAAATTTTGTTTCGTGTCAATAATTTAAAGTAGCAAAAACACATAAAAATAGTTATCTAGGCAAAATATAATAAATCTAAAATAATCCACGTCCTAAAAAAATGGACATCAGCACTGAAATTACGGTGCTCAGAAAATGTCCGGGATCCCGGTAATGCAAGCTCTATTCATAGATGGCTATGAGTTATTAAACAAATTAATTAATCAATCTTTAACACTAGTAAAACAATTGACACCTTGTAAATTCATTCTATACTAAAATGTATTTCGGGTAAATTCCTGATCATTTGGGTTCTCAATATAATCTGTATAGGATTCATAGTTGATATGATTATACACATCTATATATCCAACCAAGGAAGAAAGCAGTAACTCACAAAATTTATGAAATTGAGTTGAAGTTATTATATGTGGTGCTCACTTTTATAGCAGTATAATAACTAAAATACTCCGAAAAAATGGACATCTGCTAAAAGTATAAGAATTCCTTAGCAAAAAAGCAACTACTCTAGTTTACTTAGCAAAGAGGCAGTCAATCGAACTACTAACTGCTTGTTTACAAATAAATTAGTTCACTTTTGCATCAACCGCTTTTTATAAATTTTAAATACAAAAACTTCAAAAATCACATTCATTCTTCTTAACCCTTTGTACGCCAACGTCTCACCCATGAGTCGCATGCGCATTGACTCCATACGTCAATGTCTCACCGTTGAGTCGCGATTTTTTTAATACATAAACTTATATGTTTTTAATGCATGAACACAAATTAGAATAAGCCCATAAATCGTCAGCACAGAATGTATTGTACACATGTGCCAGGACACACGAAAACATCTTCAAACTATAAATTATGTAAGTTAAATCACTTTTTATGCAATTTCTTTTTTCTCTAAAATCCACATACAAAACAGCTGTAGATCGAATACTTCGACTTTGGCGGTTAAAGGGTTAAAAGTTTGTCTGAGTCACTTGCTGCCTTCTTGCTTGGAACAGCAGTATACTAACTGTCGCACAAAACAATAACGGTAAAGAAAACATCTCTCAAGAAAAGCTAAATGCCACAAATCACGCATGCTGTATTGTGATTGGATTTTTTAAATTTTGAAATAAACATTTTATGTTTTATGCGACAGGTCTGCCTTTTAATTCAACGGACGCTCTGATTGATGCGACTCTCAATCAGCAAATAAACGAAACCTCTTTCTCATCGACGCCCCCTCAGCAAGGAACTTCTTCATTGAGAGACCGGACGCCTCGGTATCCCTCTTATGAAGCGGCAATCGATCAGGTGACAAGAATGATCATCAATTCGGCCCTCTCGGAGAACGAAGCTCATGGATCCGTCACAAGGTCAGATTACTGTTTTCTTTTTTTGATTACATTTCTTAACATTCTTCAGTTGGCAATCAATTTTCCTCTATGCTCATGAATATTGCGCTAACTCAATATTACACGTTGAAATTTACAAGTCATACAAATTTGTCATGTGTACAATTAAAAAATTCCGATAATACCATATATTAATTGTTATTCTGGTATTTTCCTATATTTGTCAGCAACCACAATGCATTCTTTGTATTTTCCTTATCTAAATAACCTACAATTATTCAGCATATCCTGGCTATGACTTATATTGTTAAATTTTAAAAATCACTATGACGCAGTATAATAATTTTATCATAATCAAGATCAAGTTTTGAGTTTTGTCACTTAACCTTCGAAAGTCGGTCGCTGAAAAATAGCGTGTGATCCGAAGGGAGGTCTAAAAATACCACAGTGGTATGGCTTTATTGGCATAGATTACATTAAAAAAAAGGTATGTTATGCTTTAACGCATAGGCTCCCAACCATTCCCGGGTGGCGACCCCTTATTATAAAAGCCGCTGGCCCGCGATCCTCATGCAATTCAAAAAGGCATTTTTAATAAGGGAATTAAAAAAAACAACAAAAATGCATTATAGTGAATATTTTTTTTGGTTGACTGTATCAATTGGTGACCCCAAAGAAAACCCGTCGCAACCCATGGGTTGGGAACCCGTGCTTTAACATATATTTATAAATCGTTCTAAAAATAAATAAATATAATGAATAGTTATCCTATAATTATTGATATTTTAAATCACACTAGAAAGAGACAACCTGTTCGTGTTGAACTTTCTGTATTCTTCAATATTTTAATTATGTTGTATTTTTTTCCATCCATCTTCTCGCAGTTTACAGCTTGTGGACTGATAATGAAGCTCAACAAAAGTTTCTCTGAGAGATTTAGTTATTGTTCATTTGCTCAACCTCAAACCTCTTAAGAGAGAAGAATAGGAAGGATATGACTAGGATAGGACTTGTGGTTAGTTAATCGCTCTCACTATAGTAGGACGGAATTTTGGACAACACAGACAGCCATGTCTCCTCACAGAAATCATGATTCAATTGAAAAATGAAACTATATTAGTGGGATTCGTACCCGAGCGCTCCTCAACCGAAATCAACAATGTTGACTCTACCACAGCCATACTCAACTAGCGGCCCGCGGGGCGCATGTGGCCCAATCAGCTCTTATGTGGGGCCCAAAATAATTATAATCAACAAATATTATTTTTTTTTAATATTGATCAACTAGTTGCGTTGGGATTTCAAAATGCAAAGTTTTTTGATGAATTTATCGAGCTCAGAAACGATACAAATCTGGAATTTATTTTTAAAGAAAAGAGGCTGGAAGAGAAGTATGCAGAATTTTGGAAACTATTATTCGAAAAATATAAACCTGTACAAAAATGCGCCCAGGGTCTGCTCAGATTATTCTTATTTACGTATCTCTGTGAATCGTCATATTCTAAAATGAAATATGCGAAGAGCGTATATAGAAATCGGCTTACTGCTTCTCACCTTGATGATGTATTAAGAGTAACATGTAGTAATCAGGAACCTCATTTGACAAAGATAGTCTAAAGTTTGACTCAATATCAAAATTCACATTCTTTTTTAAGTAAGCGATTTAAGATTTTGGGTACATTGGTATTTTTGTGTACTTTTTATTTGTTGTTCAATGTTATTTTTTACTTTAAAAAATACATAATATATATGTATGCAGCATAGTATGTGTTTTATTAACTATAAATATATCAGTTGACAATGCTCGCCATGAGTGAAACCAGTCCTGATCCAATAAATTTTATGTGGAATAAGTACTAAAAATGTTTTATTATTTTTATTACTATAAATATGTTGCGGCCCGCGTAGAAAAGCAAAAATCGGATTGCGGCCTGTAGGAAAAAAAGTTTGAGTATGACTGTTCTACCACATACCCGATAAATATACATATATGATATTAACCTTTGAATGAGTATGCATGTACTTTTGGTCCAAACAGTAGAATAAATTAAATTCAATATAAAATTAAAAATATCTTCGATTATTCCACGTTGTGTGTCATGTGTTTCGGTCATCTTCGGACTTACTATCACCAAGTGTAATAAGCAGTGCTGTGGAGTCGGGGCATTTTGGCCGGAGTCGGAGTCGTCGCGGCGCTTTGGCCGGAGTCGTACTCGGAGTCGGAAATTTTGAACTTTTTATTTCTACATATAATATGTCAAATTTGGCTATTGGCCGAATTGATAGGGTTGATATTTAATTGAATACACATTAATAGGAAAATTAGGAAAAAAAGTGAAAAGTCAGAGTCGTGTTTTTGGTCAATGTTGGAGTCGGAGTCATGGTTTTGGTAAATGCTGGAGTCTGAGTCGAACTTTTTTTACCGACACCACAGCCCTGATAATTAGTAATAAACTACGATTATGTTGAATTCCATTCAGTATAGATTTGCTCACTCCTTTAAAGGTTATGTATCCGTATCAAAAAATTGCACATTGTGTTTTTATATTTATATTGATTTTCTTTATTTCGCAGATCGGCTGCCGCAGATGAAAGTGAACCCTCAATCGCATCAGCGGCATCCAATATAGTTAACGAAGAATCAAATCCAATCTCAAATACTCCTGTAGAAGAATCAGATTCAGCAAATTCTAATGTAAATACCCTCAGCGAATCCAGTAGATCATTCACAGACAGCGGCGCGGACTGCCAACCCGCCGAGCTGGGCAGCGAAAACAAATCTCTTTCCAAGAGCTTTTCAATCAACAGTTCCACCTCTTTAGAAGAAGAAAATAGACTCCTAAAAGAAGCTAGAATGTGTAAAGTCTGCATGGATGCAGAGGTGAGATAATTATTATTCAATCCATCGATTCACACGGTAAATTGGTTCCTCCAAAATGTCATGTAATTTAAAACCATTGTGAGCACGGTAGAAGATTTATTATTCCATAAAAATACAATCTTTTTTATGATGTGTAATGTAATTAATGGTATGTGTAGTGTAATAATACCACATGAAATCTAATTGAAGTATATTCGGCTGTATGATCATAACATACAAACTATCAAATGTGAGTATTAACCTTTTTAATTATTACTTAAGTTTTTCAAAAATACCCTGGAAATTATTTGTTTTTTAGTGTTTTCGTAAATTCATTATAAAGTGTTAATCATAAAGACATTTTGGTAAAATATTTTATATTTTATGGAGAAACAACATTCCAACTGCACGGATGTACTTGAACTGTCAGAAATTCCTGAAGATGCCGAAAGGCGAAACCCGGGTCTTTAGCGACAAAATTCATGGAAAATTCAAACAATTCAAAACTTTTATAAATGTTGCCACTCACCATCATTTATAAATTTCAGTTGTCATACTTGCATAAATATCTATGGTGTATTAACTCTTTTACTGCTGAATAATCTAGAAGTGAATTGATTTTGCAATAAAATGCCATGTGAAACCAATCAAGATGATATATGTCTTGTGCTGAAGGATAAAAGAACACGGGGAATGCCGCTCAACTGTTTCTTGAAGAATCCATTCTAATTGGCGATATAACGCTCCTAGCGCGATATTTATAGTAAAGAATAGTATGTTTTCAGCACTGGAAGTGTTAACAATTTTTGCTGTTTTTTCAAGTTAAATCATTTTATAACATCACATTTTACGCTACTCAGTCCTCACATTCACGTATTGCGTATTCATTTCAGGTGAGCGTTGTGTTCCTGCCGTGCGGACACCTCGTCAGCTGCGTTACCTGTGCTGCCTATTTACCTCAGTGCCCTCTGTGTAGAGCCAACGTCAAAGGAGTTGTCAGAACATATCTGTCGTAGACAATAATTGACATAAATTAAATAATTACAAATAGATAACAGATATCTGGAAGCTGATACTCTTATTTCACAATTATTATGATTCAATATTAAATTGCATAGCAATTGTGAAACGGTTATCAACAAAATCTTGGAAATTTTCAATCTGAATCATGACACTTTCGTCACTGATTTTCTCTATCATTTGTGCTGACTCGTTTATTATTAATTCCTTGACCTCTAGAATACTCCGTAGGATTGATTTGTCAACCAGGTCTTATCATAAAAAATTCAATCAATCCATTAACAGCACGGTTCGATGAATATAAAATATAAAATGCTAGGCTCGAATTTCATTCAAAATTATGATCATCATTCCTCAATTCATTGTAGTTTTTCATTATTTGAAGACTATATGTAATAAGTGATCGTGTATTTTTATCCCTCATATATTTGATTTTGTTTGTGAAAAATCATTTAATAATTATCCTCATTAACAGACGTAACTCACTCGAAAACGGAACCTTTCGATTCACCTTTAAAAGATGGACTTAAAACACTTCGACACAGATACAATATAAACTGATTTTCGGTGGGTGAATTTCATTCAGTACCAGATTAATGGTTTCTTCCAGTCTCCACTTAAGTTTGGGCACATGATAATAAGTGTACCAGGTTTGTCAGCTTCGATAAAAATCTGTAATTCTTCATGGTACTAAAACCTTGATAAATTTTTACGATTATCATTGTATTCCCAGTTTTTAAGTAGATTCCAAAAGCTGTTCATAGAAGTTCGTAAGAACAAACAATTTGCACGAGAAGTCCTTCTAATACTAACTACTTTTTAGGATGTAGGCCATTTGTAATATATTATCCGTACTTTATTTGATATTACTTTGGTATAGTCAATTGCATTGCTGTACCATTGTACATATGATATTTTGTGTGAATAGCTTTTTCGTTTTAGCCTTAAAAATGGTTGAAGATTTTTAGAATTAATGTAGCGAGAATCTCACAAGTTAGAATACCTTTTTATTTATAAAACAAAGACAAATGTGTATAATGCGTTTCTGATTGGCTGTGGAAAATTTTTTGTTTTCATTCAATTCAAATGATTTACCCATTGTTTATGGTGTGCATAAATTTGTGCATAATTAAAAAGCCCCATAAACAAAGTGTAAAAAAAAAAACAATCAATTTAGTTGACAGAATAATTTATAATTTATTTTCATAGAACTGTGATTATATTGATACATATTACAAATACCAAACTAAGCCAGGTGGAACCACTAGTAATTTATATCCATCACTCGGGAAGTCACGGTTCTTTAAAACCGATTGATTGTCGAATATTGTGCGTCATGTATGCTGCATCCATTGAGATGCACCTTTATTGAGGCAGCCCAAACAGTGTTCACAAATATTCCAATTGTCTTTATATGTCGTGAAATGTTTTCAGCACTGTATTAGCCTGGGTGTCTTAAATTTTATAATTTATTTAAATTGTATTGAACATTGGCCTGGGAACAACAGAATGGTTGTCTCAAATGGAGTCCTTTTTAATATGTCAAAATAGTGTACAATCAATTAACCTTGATCTCTGTTTTAAAGCAAATTGATGTACTATGTTGGACTAAGAATCTTATTTGGATTAACAATAGCGATGAGAGCATGATGATTATTATTGAGGAAAAGTGTTAAACAAAGTTATTTTAATGGAAGTGGATTATGTACGTGGAAAACACTGGAGTACTGTAAAACGGGGTGAATAGAGACACTTTTTACCCTTCACGACTATGTATATTCATACCTACGCCACATAATTCAAATATGAATGGCTTGAAACATGTTTCTATGGTCCTACTACACATTCATGACAATATTTTTCAAATATTCACTATCGTTATTAAGACACAGTCAATTTTGTTTGATGTCTCTATTCACATTCAATTGGGTGAGTAAAGACGAGAGAGGGTGAATAGAGACAAAACAACAGATTGTAATCATTGGAATATATGAACCTCTATTCTATATGAGTCTCTATTCACCCCGTTGTACCGTACTTATTAATGAAAAAGAACATGACTTAATTTAATTTTTGTCCAATAAAAGATAAATTTATAAGGGGTCAAAAAGTATACATTGGATACTTAGTAAAGTTGTGCTAAAGTTCAAACCTTATTTTTGTCACTATTCACCCCGTTTTACGGTATAATAAAAATAAAATCTGGATTAGAGCTGAACATGATGCCAAATATTTTTTATTATCAACAAGTTGATTGGTTATGAACACGAAAACATATCATCAAAATGGCACTAGAGAAAAAAACAAGCTTTTTTCGAGATCAATAATAATAAGACTCAAGTAAAATTTAATTGAATTTGATGACTTGGTTTCCACTGGCAGGAATTCTAAGTGTGGCCCAAGTAATTGTTCAAAGTCACTTCTCAAGTGTACTGACACTCAATAGCTTTGTATTTCTTAATATCTAGAGGCTATCCTATTTAGTTCATTGCTCTGTGGTGATAATATTATAATAATAAAATATACAATAATAATATCCTGAACTATGATCTCCAACTGTATCACAAGTTATTGCTGTCTTTGATTTATTTTTTATTTGTTTGATTACTTTTGTGGTGACTATAAGACATTTTCACAAAATCATCTTAAAAAAATGCATACCACATATTAATATACAAGGTCAAGTCAGTTCCGAAACTGATTCTACTTGACTTATATTTATTGCAATTATAGGTTGCCTGGCAAATAAAATCGCCATGTTGTTCTTAATTCAAAATGAAATATTAAAAAAAAAATAAGCTGTCAATAAAGCAAATGATTTAAGCATGAAACACAAAATTGTTTTTACCACAAACTGCAAGGTAGACATATCAGTCTCTGTTATTAGATGAATCATTTATCTGTTCATTATAATATATCCTTCATAATTGAATTATCAAAAGAACTCTATGCTATTCATTTCAGTTTCAGCAGAATTTTTCAATCTTATCTGCACTTTGATAAGATGACCCATAGTGAATTACTGCTTTATTCTGAATGTATATTTGAGTAAATATCAGTTATTCTAAGGAATATTTCCATTGCTGATGTGTATTATACTACATATATATCTTCAAAAAATGAATCAAAGCTGCTATCAAATGTTTTGAATGAATGATAAAATAATTGTATTTTTTTTTATTCTTATCGCACAAGGACATTGTATCTGAGAAAACATCCTGTCAACAATGATTGTATGTATTTTAATGCA
The DNA here is from genome assembly GCA_028554975.1 of Himalopsyche kuldschensis. NCBI lineage: Eukaryota > Metazoa > Arthropoda > Insecta > Trichoptera > Rhyacophilidae > Himalopsyche > Himalopsyche kuldschensis. Next base: position 16,048,721 of record JAHFWI010000010.1, on the reverse strand, counting down.
TCATATCTTCTCTTTTTTTAACCATATGTAAAAAATTATGTAGTATTTTATTTATTTTCACTCCTGAGACATTTTATTTCAGGTTAGGTTACTGCATAGCAAAGTAGCAAATATTGTAAAATAATGAATGTTATATATTTTATTTTATGAATAAATTATATAAAAAGACAGTATGATGTATGCATTTTTTAGAATATATATGTTTTACACCTCTGATGAGCTAGCTAAAAACTCGAAAAAATATTTTTAGAAGAGCCTAAAAACTATTTTGATATTCACTTCTAAAGTGTCAACTGTCTTTACTTGAAATTTATATAGTACTATTTTCACGTATATTCTGGTAAAGATTAGGGCCTGTTTTACTCATCGCGAGCATTTTTATTCCTCTATTTTATGAAGCATATATGGGCAACCTCATGTGCTTGCAGACCGGAGGTTATGAATAATTTAATATTTTTAATGCCGGGTCCGTGGTGCAGTGGTCAACGTCGTCGGCTTGCGTAACAGACTGCCGGGATTAAATTCCTGTATTTTTTTCAGAAGATTTATCGATTCTATTCAAAGGCATGAGTGTTTGTTTTGTATAAAAATTACTTCCCACCAATCCGATCCTATAAGCAGGGTGTAGCAAGGGCGATTAGCTCACCACTAGTCCTGTCCTAGTCCGATCCTATCTATCCCTACTCTCTTCGAAAAAGGAACTGAGTAACAAGCAGTTCCCGCAGAAAAACATGATAAGATAAACTCCATTTTGATAAGATAAACTCCAAATTTGTTACTATATATATATCTTCGAAAAAGAGAGGTTGATCAACTGAGTAACAAGCAGTTCTCGTAGAAAAACATGTTGAGATAAACTCCGTGAGGAGTCCATATGCTCCAAGTTGGGAGCGGACCACTGGCGGATCCAGGAATTGTCCCAGGGGGTGGCCATTTTGAAAAAATATATACACCCAGTCCCCTTTTTTACGTGATTTTTTGAACGGCACCGCTACTTTTTTTACACGATTTTTTTACGGAATGATGACCCTGCGCTTAAAGAAGTGATGGTGCCGAGCAAAATCATGTGTATAATTGATGACTCTGACTATTATCATCGGTTCTTCTATTTCAATTCAAAAATGCAAACATTAAAAAACATAATATTAAAAAAATATTGTTTTATACCAGAGAAAAATCGCAAACATTATAAAAAAATTAAGTCGAATTTTCGTTTTTTGACGTTGCAAATAGGCCCAAAATATTCAGGTTAAATATTCATTTCCCAGAGGATATGTTACAAAGCTAGACCATATAGTCTTTTTGAAAACAAACGATTCCTTAGCCAGGTTTTCATGTGTCGTAATGTGGAAAACCTCCTTTCAGCGAATGCAACGCTGATTGTCAAACAGTAAAAATTCGTAACAAAACCTCACAATTACGACATAATTATTAACTTATCACATTCCGTATCTATACAGTTGTGGCAACATAAATCCGCGCACTCTTCATAATTTCATTCCTTTGCGAATATTTCCTCGAAATCTTAACCGATTTCCATTTTTTTTCATTCAATTGTAAAAAAAACCTATAACCCTATTTTAAAAACCAATCAAGATTTGAAAGCTTCAACAGTAATGAGCCAGACCTAGTCGCGTAAGCATCTGACGAAATTATGGATAGCTGCAAGACAAATTAATTGCGATAAAAGCCCAAATTGAATCAGTTTTCTGGGAAAACTTACCAAGTAGAAAAAATTCGCTTATGATAGACTGTGTAGAAAGTATAGTGTGGATATTTTTGAAATATTTCGTGAAACTGGCGCTCTGGATGGGTATGTTTGAACCGGCAGAGAATGCTTAACAACCGACGGGGACGACCTTCATATAAGGAGTATGGTTTTTCGAAAACGCTTCAAAACTGCTACAGTTTTCCATGCTGAGGTTTAGTCGGCTAGTGAAATCACATGATTGATGCGAAATGTCCCTAATAGCCGCAATAGAATCGTAGCACATGGATTTCCCGCTCGGCGCCAAAAAAAAACAGTTCCCAATGTAAAAATGTAAAAATGGAGGTAAGAATGGACGAAGGTGCATAAAAATTGGACTTTGGACGATTGTATACACTGATGATTTCAAGTCTAATTCATAAGAACAAGACGCGGTAAGCAGCCAGGCCATCTTAAGGTTGGTGAAAGGTGTCAACCAATTGTTCTTCAAAATATGGCTATTAGTTTTCTTTACAATCGGTAGAAACAAAATGGAAATCGGTAAAGATTTCGAGGAAATATTTGCAAATTAATGGAATTGTGAAGGTGCACGGATTTTTTTTTGCCGTAATTGTAGTTGTTAAACTAAAGGGTCGTGAAAAAAAATGAAATACAATATATTTATTTAAATAAAAATCATTTGAAAATTAATGTTATAAAATTTTGTATGGAATAAATTCTCCTCAGGGGGGGGCCATGGCCCCCATGGCCCCCCCCGTAGATCCGCCTATGGAGCGGACATGGTTAAAAAAATAATAATAACACATTTTTAGTAATTACTCCACACAAAATTTATTGGCTCATGGCAAGCATTATCAACTGAAAATCATCAATTGATAATGTTCGCAATGAGTGAAACCGGTCTTGATCCAATAAATTTTATGTGGAGTAAGTACTAAAAATGTGTTATCATTTTTATTAAATATTTACTATCTTCAATAAATACTATCATAAAATAAATAATCAAAAAAATATCAATTTCAGTGTTTCTCAAACATAAGTTATGTGAATTTTTTATATTAAAAACTTCCAGCAAACCTAATATATGTATTCTGCAAATTGATATGCCTATTCAAAGGTAAGTTTCTGGTTTTTTTGAAGAGCATCAAATCTTTTGGGGTATCTCACCTCAAGCTGTTAACATCTTATTGTAAGTCAGTCAACAGAACCAGGTTATTACGAAATGATTAGCTATTGCTCTATCTTCTTCCCGTTTCTATGTTTGAGTTTGTTATTAAAGCACAAGTTTGTGGTTGAGTGTTGAACATTATGGCTTCAGTTGCAGTGCTCACGGATTGGTATATCATTACATGCGGTTTTATATGCTGATTTTTCTGGTAGGTCTGATGGGTTTCTGTTCTAAGATATGAATGTCTGTAATGCTTAAAATTGTAATTTAACACATAATGATACTCGAAAAAATGTTTCTCATGCTTAAATTTAACTTTCATGTCATTATACCAGGGCTGTAGGGTCTCCGAATCCAGCATTTACCGAAAACACGACTCTGACTCCAACATTGACCAAAAACACGACTCCGAATAAAAAAAGTTTAATTTCGTCAAGTTTTTTTCCTACCTTTCCTATTTATGTGTATTCAATTATATATCAAACAACCAATCTGGCCAATAGCCAAATTTTACATATTATATGCAAAAATAAGAAGTTCAAATTTTTCAAAACCCGCCAAAACGCCACGATGACTCCGAATCCACAGCTCTGCAATATTCATAAAAAACCTCTTGATCATGTGACTGCTGGTTCACTTATGGTACACTTTTTTTGGCATATACATAAATGATAACTTTACAAACTACATAATCCTTATGTTTATATAAATATTATTGTATGAGGAAAAGAATTCTCTTACTCCAAAATGTAAGGCACTCGAGGCCACAAATCACACATATGTTTTACATAAATCAAAATTTTTTCGGATACGGACATCTGTACATGTACCATCATTACTTGACCGCCACCGAATTTAGAACTAAAATAATCCACATCGAGTAAATATCTTCAAAAGCCATTTAAGTTGTATTTTTATGCAAAAAATATATGTTTTTAAAGATTTCTTTCCATTTATATCCTGCATATAAATGTGTAAGCAAATAAACAATTTTGGTTGAGTCTTGCACATCACTCACGGGATGGTGGCGCCCTCGCTATTGGTCAAGTTATAATGGTAGATATATAGAGATAATTTTAAAAACAACAACATTACCACAACCCAAATGTAAATTATACTTGAACATGAAGTTCAAATAGAAAAACACCTGACCCATTCATTTTGCATCCAACAAAACCAACGACACGTAACCCAAGGGTTACTCAATCACATTATGAATGAATAAATGAAACACAATTTTTTTGCTACTCCTAATATATTTTTTAAAGATAAGGACTGTTTTCCCTCATCACTTTTTTTGAGAATTTGAACTGATATGAACGGGATGAGCGAAACTGATCTTTAAAAAATATATGTGTAATAGTACAAATTTTACTAAAATCTTATTTTTAAAAAAAAATTGTACAAATATAATGAAGAATTAACAATTAAAACGTCAGAAGTGATCACATAATGAAAATAAAAATGATTGCCATCGCTAACTAACATAGACAACCTTTTGGGAAAACGCCTTCGGAGAACGTGCTAAAATTTAGAAGCGTTAGAAAAAGTTGCCGACAGTTGTCAAATAGATTTAGTGAATACTATTTGTCATGTAAGTACTTCATTTTTTACTAAGAATATATATTTACAATGTTAAGTCTGTTCTATTCAAGAAACATGAATGATTTGTCGTGTAGGAGCATGAACACTGTGTAAAATGAAATTTGTATACTTCCACGACTTGAATATGGCAACCATTTATAATTTGTACCAATGAATGTCTGCATTGAAAAAAATGTGATAAGAGCTGAGCTAATTAATAACATTTTTGATTAAAAATATACAATCTGTCTGATAACATCGAGTGGTTTTCATTCCGGGAAGTGGTGCGATACACAATCATGTTAAAAATAGTTGTAAAAATAAATCTATACGGCCATGGAAAATCTTATGAATATAGTTCTGAACTATTTTCATTATAGCTCCGTATATAAAAGTAGCAATTACTTTATTCATCATAATTCAAGGTGTTATTTATTTATTTATTTATTTATTTAAGAAAAAGCAAATCATGGCATTACAGCTAATGCCACGTATTTGACAAATATAAATACGTGTATGTATTTATATATACATACATGTAAATACATAATTTTAATCATTAATTAATTAAAAACAAGATGAAAACATTGTAATCATAAAAACAGAGAGAAAAAAATTTATAAAATCACATTAGAAATTTTCAAAGATGTCAACCGAGTGAGTTCTGACAAAATCAACTTTTATTCATAAAATATAGTATTCGCCTGAACTCACTCACGTCAATATGAAATATGTCGACATCCGAAGCAATGCCGTTTAAAATTGTTAAAGCTCTTCCCAGAGGCATTCCCATTGGCAGACTGGTTCTACCCCTTGGAAGAACAAACAACTCATGCTCACGATTCCTCAAAAAATTATCAGGAACATTCAATTTAACATTTTCAAGAATGGTGGAATTCTCATTTTGTGTTCTCTAATTATATCCAACACCTTGGACACGACAGATACATAGACTAATGTGAACGTTATATCATTTCTATCTATTCTATAGATCTTGGTTTTCAAACATGGACCTAACCTTACCTTAGATATTTTTCGTTGTCGCTAAGTATTTCGTATCTATATTGATAATTGCGCAATTTTAGTATCCTAACCTAACCTAGGTGTTATCATCACTGAGTTGTGGACAGTTACAAATATAATCGAAATATTATCATCGTAGGTGTGGTAAATTATTGAGAATGGTTTCTTTAGATACAAATATTGATTATGTAATTTAAATGTTATCATCGTTATAACAGCCAACGTATAACCCAAATAAAAATTTTCGTTCTAGTATAGCTAGTTAATATCTACTTATAGGCTGTTATTGCATAACAATTTAGATTTGCTATGAGGCTTATAATTTATTTATTTAAGAAAAAGCAAATCATGGCATTACAGCTGATGCCAATGCGCCATGTATTTTAAAATATAAATATATATATTTATATATATACATACATGTAAATACATAATAAAAATCACTAATTAATTAAAAACAAGATGAAAACATTTTAGTCATAAAAACTGAGAGAAAAAATTTATAAACTGGGGTCACATCTATAGCGGGAGGTACTTCAAATGTTTCAAATATTATGTAAACAAGCTTCGGTGGTTAACAAAGAAATTTAGAATAAGTATTCTTAGTTTTACAAGTATAACTTTTGATTTTTCTCCTTATAATCGCTCTCTTAATTTTAACCAGAAACCTATTTCGTACACATTTAATTTTATAATCGTTTTTTCACTCTTGCAGAGGTGTCTTATTGGACGTTAACCCATGTTATCCCATCATGCAACCAAACCAAAAAAACTGACAGCGTGAATAAATGTATTTAACCTACATTTATCGGCTTCATATTCCATAAAGAGAAACACAGAGTGGCTTCTACTCGTCATTAATATATCCTCATAGATATTTTTCTTCTAGTCATTCAACCTCTGCAAGTGGGTTATCTGTAATTGAGTCATTCATCCTCTGTAAGATCTGATGGCACTTCGCGCTGGGCACTGAGACTAAATTAACGATACATTCTGCAAAACGGTTCCTTCAGTACGATACAATAACAGAACTTTTAATCAAAATCTTGCTGTGTTTGTAAATAATCACCATCGCTTGCCATTTATACATTATTTGTTTAAATTATACAGCTGGACATCAGCCATTAGCCTGGGACGGCAGCGGACCATGTGGAGTGGAGGATACCGGCTGAAGCGGCTGAGGTTCAACCCCGACTACTGGCAGAATAGAAGAAGAATTTTGCTTGATAGAAACCAGATCATCAATATTCTGCGTGTGTTGATTGGTGAAACTTGAAGTGACCTACAGCAATCTTCCGAATAGGTGAAGAAAATGAATAAGGTAACTGTCTGTTTTTACTGTTGATAATCAGGCCCAGATTGAATTTATATAAACTGAAATCTTGTGAAACCAGTTCTATTTTTTAATATCATATGTGGAAATTTTTACATATTTTAGTTCATCCAAAAAACATTTGTCACTGCTTAACCCTCCCCATACTGTGCTAAAAACTTCCGCGAGCTCCGGTGATATGTATTTACTACACCATATGAAAAAGTTATTTAAAAACCGGAAAAATGTGAATATTTCTAGACATTGCTTTGATTGACTATGGTTGAAGTTGAAATATAACAATTTTTGTAATCTAAGTGTCTGAAAAGAAGAAAAAAACATCGCAATTAGCTGCCGCTCCGACGTCTTCACCCGTCGGCAGTCGAATTCGTAATGACGAAATGAATGGCTAGTTCGAAGTCGATCACTTCTACGCATGCGCTTTCGCACCGGAGCTGAACACGTGCAAAGTATACTCGCACTCGCGCTTACACACGCGCATAAATTGGAATACGTTTGTGTGTATGGGTGATTCTTTGCCCGATTCTTCCACTAATTATTTATTTCCATCGCTGCAAATGAATAACCATACATAACTGTAATTTTATTTAATACGTAATAACATTACTGAGGAATACAAAAATTCTCAGATCAGTATCTATTATATTTAATAGAAATATTCTCATTATTAGAGTCGAGTTGTAGTAAATACATATCACCGTGCAGCGAAGGTTAATCTGTATATGAGATATAGTATAAAATCAAAATTAACAGGTGGCCCTGCCACTCTCAAAATTCGTGGATTTCTTGGAAACCCTTTTCATACATAAATAAATTTTACAGTACTGTAGATTCAAATTGCTTAGCAAATTCATTTTAAAATCCCTGGTATCGCCATACACTTCTATTTCATTACAATTTTAAACTGTGATGATATAAAACCATGTGACTGAACATAAGTTCTACAAATTATATTAATATTATTTCTTTTAAAAGATTTGATGTTTCACAGATTTATTCTAAAAGTAGAAATGAAAAAACTCATAATTTTTTTGCATTGCCATATTTTGTTCATATGCAGACAATTTTCAAGTAAATTAACCAAAAAGTGATTAACAAATCCATGATTCCATGGATTTCCGCCACAGGCCACCATTTTCAGTCATCGATATTTCCATGAAAATGCCACGTAAAATATGATGATTTAACCTTTTAACCGCCAAAGTTGAAGTATTCGATCTACGGCTGTACGCCAGCGATTTTAGAGAAAATAGAAATTGCATAAAAAGTGATTTAACTTCCGTGTGTCCTGGCACATGTGAACAATACATTCTGTGCTGTGGGACGATTTATGAGCTTATTCGATTTCGTGTTCATGTATTAAAAACATAAACAGTTTATGTATTAAAAAAATCTTTATTTTCAACAAATAAACATCGTGACTATGTCGTATGGAGTCAATACGCATGCGACTCACGTGTGAGACGTTGGCGTACAAAGGGTGATGTAAGCAAAAGATGTATGTAAGCAAAAATATTATGAACAAGCACTCTTTATATCTTTATCACATATTTATCACAAACCACAAAGGTTATCAATAGTTTAAATACACAAATCGTCAATAACACTTATTTATATATACATATATAAGAAATGTACCGTTAAAAGATGGTCGAATCGTACCAACCTTATCTCAGTATGAAATGAATGCTTTGTATTCTGTATCCTGCATGGTAGTATAAGAAACCTTTGGCTTGTATTTATTTATTTATTTATTTAAGAAACAGCAAATCATGGCATTACAGCTGATGCCAATGCGCCATGTATTTGACAAATATAAATACGTGTATTTATATATATACATACATACATGTAAATAAATAATATTAAACACTAATTAATTAAAAACAAGATGAAAACATTGTAGTCATAAAAACTGAGAGAAAAAAAATTTATAAAATCATATTAGAAATTTTCAAATATGTCAACCGAGTGAGTTCTGACAAAATCAACTTTTAGTCATAAAATATAGTATTCGTCTGAACTCACTCACGTCAATATGAAATATGTCGACATCCGAAGCAATGCCGTTTAAAATTGTTAAAGCTCTTCCCAGAGGCATTCCCATTAGCAGACTGGTTCTACCCCTTGGAAGAACAAACAACTCATGCTCACGATTCCTCAAAAAATTATCAGGAACATTCAATTCAACATTTTCAAGAATGGTGGAATTCTCATTTTGGCCTCGGATAAGCCGAAAGAAATATAATGCCAAGTACATTTCTCTTCGAGCATTCAAACTATTGAAAGTGAGCATCCCTAAGAGAAAGTCTGTTGGATAAAGCCATGGGTAGTACCCATATGTCCTCAAATAGAGAATTCTCAAAAATTTCTTCTGAACCCTCTCCACCATAAGAACACATTTCGCACCCCTCGGTGCCCAAACAATCGATCCACTCTCAAGTCGGCTTCGAACCAAAGAATTATACATTAGTATCAAAATTTTTACTCCTGGAAAGACCCTGGTAGTGCGGAGGATAAAGCCCAACATTTGCAAAGCTTTGTTGCAAGTAATCTTAATGTGATTGTTGAATGTTAGTTTGCTTTCAAATTGTACGCCAAGATCTTTTACTGATGAAATTCGTGAGAGAATTCGACCATTCATTGAATATTGAAAGAATAACACTCGTGAGCTCCTCGTAAACGATAAAAGATTGCATTTATCAATATTAAAATCAAGTTTGTTACATCTTCCCCATTCTATTATATTATCTATATCGGACTGGAGACGGTGACAATCATCCAAGGTGACAACCCTCAAAAACAGTTTCAAATCATCAGCGAATAATAGGAACTTAGAATTTTTAATGACTTTTACAATATCATTTTTAAATATAGTGAACAGCATTGGCCCCAAGTTCGAGCCCTGTGGTACACCAGAATACGTGTAGAACGATAGCGATTCAAAAAGCCCATAGGTTACGTATTGTTTTCTGTTCCGAAAATAGCTCGCAAAAAGCCTAACGAAGCCGTCAGACAAACCGATTAGTTGGAGTTTTTCCAAAGGATGTCATGATCGACCCTGTCAAATTCCTTCGCGAAATCATTGTAGGAACAGTCAACTTGCAGGCCTTTATCTAATGCCGTCGACACGTAATCTGAAAACACCATCAAGTTAGTATCGGTTGATCTGCCTGCCCTAAATCCATGCTGTTCACCGATTATAAATGGATCAATTCTTTTCATTATCATGTGATGCATGATCATCTCTAAAACCTTTGCTGGTGTTGAGAGAACAGCCACTGTATCGTTCAGTTCAGTCTCAATACACAATCAACTTGGTTCAATATCTTATAAAATAAAATAAAAACATCACATAAGAATCATGATATACTATTCAATTTCTTTAAAATAATGATTCTCATGAGAATCTCTTTTAACCGATTGTTTACGGTGTGCACAAATTTGTGCGTAATTACCAGGGCTGTTTCGGAGCCGGAGTCGTGGAGTCGGAGCTTTTTGGCCGGAGTCGGAGTCGGCGCGGCGTTTTGGCCGGAGTCGTACTCAGAGTCGGAAATTTTGAAAAGTTTGAACTTTTTATTTTTGCATTTAATATGTCAAATTTGACTTTTGGCCGCATTGATAGGGTTGATATTTAATTGAATACAGATAAATAGGAAAATTAGGGGAAAAAAGTGACGATATTAACCTTTTTTGGTCGGAGTCGGAGTCATATATTTGGTCAATGTTGGAGTCGGAGTCGGACTCGTGGTTTTGGTAAATGCTGGAGTCGGAGTCGGACTTTTTTTAGACCGACTCTACAGCCCTGGTAATTACTATGAGAATTGAAAAGGCCCGTAAACAAAGTGTTAATACTTTATGCCAAAAAGATTGAGTCTTACACCAAAAAAAGCAATTCGAATGACTGAAAAATTTCTGACTGCTAGCGTCTCATATGTTGAGACACCTGATTACGCTGTGTTGCTAATTGATATTCAAAGATAAATAGAGAAATCCGTGCTAAAACTATCGCGGTCAAGAATTATAGTATTCAAATAGGTATGCATTATTTGTTCTGACAACCTCTGTGAATATATTTAGCACAAACTTTAATGAAGTAATTTTTTAAATATTAGCTGTTGGAATATTCCTAAATCGGTTCAGCATGGAAGAGGTGAAGCAATCGATCATTTTTTACTACGGAAACATGTATATCACAATATTTTGCACAATTATCATGAATAATTTGGTTCGATAATCACTAAACCAAAAAAGATATATAGTCTCATCAGTACAGACACCTGACAAGATTTAAAATTAAAAAATTAACTGCAAACTGAGGGCCAGCTTCACATGCTCCACATGGCTTCACTGTCTGGGTAGATAACGGTAGATTTTTTAAAAAATATAATATTTAAACAACACCTTTATCAGATTAAAAAGTTTATCAGCAAAAAAAAATATATTGTCAAGTCTGAAAAATGATTTCTTTGAAATAAACTATTTCCAAAGATGCTAACAAAACATGACATAATTTGGTGAAATAATAATTTCTTCTCAACGCATTACAACCAGGTGAATAAAATTAAAATCACAATACTTAAATCACTTTATACTGGACTCACACATATAAAATTAGTTATTTCTGGATGGAAAGCCACTCTATTTAAATAAATAAAGCACAATTTTTCATACTACGTTCACAGATTGTATAATGATCAGAACCAGTTTAACTCATATAAATACAATTAAGTACTTCGACTGAGGGTGCTTGATGGAATTTCAATATCAAATTAGAATTTTTTGAATTTGGCTTTCTTCAGGCATTCCAAGTACGGATGTGAACTGACAAGTCAGTGTACTTGCCTGAAGATGCCGAAAATTAGGGAAAAAAACAAAAAATATATTAAATACCTTTTTTGTATTAAAAAAGTTGGTATAAGAAAAATGACAATAGTTTACAGATAATCATACAAATTATACATAATCGAAATCATATTGTCTAGAATAAATATATAAAATTAAATTGATATCCTTTTTATTCCATGTTTAGTACAGTAGAACCTCGATTATCCGGATTTTCGATTATCCGAATTGGACAAAATAAACAAAAATATTACAAATTTGCTGATATGCATGTGGCGAATTGCGTCCACTGGTTACGTACGTGATGGAATGCAGTCGTAATATTTTGATCGTTGCATTTGTTCTAACAATAAGTCCCGTGTAAAATATGGGTCAGTCATCGTCCACATTCGATACGCATGAATGTTTGTTTCTTGAAAAATTGATCACAATTTAAATATTTATTTTTAATATTACCGATATGTCAACGAAAAGAAAACGTGTCGTATTTTCATTAAAAGACAAATTGGATATAATTGATGCTTTGAAACAGGGTGAATCGGGACGTTTTTTGTCTAATAAATATGGTGTCGGAACGTCAACGATCTCGGATATAAAAAAACAAAGTGAAAAAAACTTGAAGTTTACCAATTGTTTAATAAGAGTCTAGAAGAGTGCTATTCAAGACAACTTATGTGTCTTAAAAGTATTCGTGATTTGGCAGCATCAAAAAGAAAAGCTAGCTTTAAGCAGAAATCGATAAGAAATCGATTATTTTTTCAATAAAAAATAATTTATTATTAAAGCTTTGTATTAATCAAAAGAAATAAAAACGATTTAAACTGAATATCTTGTCTTTTCCTGTCAATTATGATTTTTTCGATTATCCGGATTTGTCCTTACCCGGACTATCTTCATCCCCAATTAGTCCGGATAATCGAGGTTCTACGTACAACAAATAATGACAGGTGTCGCTTTTTGAGAAGCGTCTTCAGACATATTATCTAATCCTAAGGCTAATTTAGTTATGGGGTAAAAATTAATTCTATTTTTTTTATTTTAAAAAGCAAAATAAAAGCTGGTTTTTTTCTTTCATACATGACAAAGAGTACCTGTAATAGATCTGTACAGGTAATAATTGATCTCTGTATCAACATTTTGTTTGCATTATAAAAAAAAATGGGTTTTTAGTTTTTAAATATAAAATATTTGGCATTACAGCTAATACCAATGAGCCAATTATTTTTACATAATTGTGGAAATCATACGAGATTAACTTGATGATAAATAATGAATCAGTTGTGAACAATTCAACGATAAATTATATACGCCCACACCCAGCCCATGATCCCTTTTTTCAATAGAAAAAATCTGACCTTGCCGGGAATTTAACCCAGGCCCACCTGATCGCTGGGACAAAGCTCTTGTCACAAGACCATAGGGACCGACAATTGTTATACTTGATATGTCAATTATACTTGATAGTTAGAATTATTTATTATTATTATTACATATTACATATGTATGCCAATTATTATTCCAGATATATTCTTTAAGTAATGGCTTTTTTTTAGCCGGTTCATTTATAAAGAAAAATGTAAAAAATATATATTTTTTCTTAAATGTTCCCTTGTTTGTTCCATACCTTCATGGAAATGCAGTGATTTTTTAATTTCGATAACTTTTTGTAATTTATTGTTGTCATTTCAACTAAAACGTTTAATTGGTTTAAATTTCAAAAATTCTTCAAATATTAAAGTAGGTACATTGACACCGAGAACCAGTGATGGACTCGCACCTGCTCTGTTGAGCCTGTAGCTATAATATTTTTTTTTCGGAGAGCTGATTCTTAAATTTTCACCAGCTAGAAGAGTTCCCCACTTTTTGGCCTGTACGCTACGACTTTTTCAAATATTAGATAAGGACAATACCGTAAAACTACTTACGTTATTTAAGAGCTTGGATGCCTTTGATCCCTTATGAAAGCTATCCCATGTTTATTACCATACTACATGGCTTTTAGAGCGTATTTACGAATCCTCGATAAGGGTTGTCACACACAGTTTATAAGATTATGTCAATTTTGCACCCCAATTGGCTATCATAAAATGATTTTATCTTATTATTTTATGGATAATTTGTATTTATTCAATTAGCTTGAAACAAATATACATACAAAATAATATTTGCGTTAATATTGTGAATATTTTATTAAAAGTTTTGACAGCTCTGATAACCTCTATACACTTTTTGTTAAATATCTTTTAAAACGAAAATTTTATATTCATTTTTTGAGCTTTAAGAGATCTCGGATACATATTCGATGTGATAATTTTGAGAAATATTATTTATTGGCACCTTAAACATAGTTACCCACCGGTGAGTTTTTAGCTGTCAGAGCTTTTTCTTATGCGACACACTGGTTTGTCGTTAAATTTAGAACAGTTAAAATACGTACCTATTATTTGTTTTTGAATTATCGAATTTTCGCACGATCTCGGAGGTCACTATTGCATGATTAATAAGTCGAATAAGACCTGTCATGGTTATTTTTGAATGAAAATCAAAACACCATTTGAAATGAATTTATGTAATGTATTAATTGTGTGGAAATAAATATTTTTTGTAATTTGAATTTGCCAAAAAAATATTAAGGTTGGTGATTAACAAGATGCGAGCGGTTGTTGAAAATTTTGCAGCACATCACCGCCAATAGAATATTTTATTATCCGGATGCAAATATGACCATAATATAATGTAAAAAAATCATGTATATTGTTATTATATTTCAGGAAGTTTTATTTGAGAAGAATATTTTATTATATACACAGATGTGTATATAATAAAATATTCTTTATAAAGTTTCGAATATTTTCTTATTTTTAAAAACAATAATGCATATTGATGTGAACATCTTCCGAATTTCGTTTGTTTTGAAGTGTTTTACTATCTTCAGGCAAATTCTTGTTATTATTGGTTATTTTTTCATTTTTTTAATCGTGTAGATACCTACCTACTAAAGACAAATTCTTAACTAGTAAATATAAAGGACCGAGTATGCATGTAAAAGTCAATGCTTTATAAATATTTAAGTTATTATGCTAAATGGATTCAACCTTAAACTATTAAGCATGGAAGATCGACTTCATAATATCATAATATGTTTATTACTTAGGAATATCAATATGGGTTTGTGAGAATTATTAAATTTATCCTTGCACTTCATGGGGCAACACTTCTTATCTGCGCCATTTTGCCAAGTTATGCCAGACATCTGGGTGGTACTAAATTAAACCTCGCGTTATTTTTAATTTTTGTTTATACTAAAAATGAATATTTGAAATTCGTTCTTTCATCTTTCATAATATCATCTTAAAGGTAAGCATTCATAATTAATTAGATCTACAGGCTTATTGTTTTTGTCCTGATTTATACAATTCATATCGTTCTACGTACTTATAATTCGTAACGCGGATTAATCATTCAGCAATGGCGTATTCACAAGTCATAATTCATAGGCTGAAAAAGGAAACCGTCCGAAAGTGATCCAACTTTCCAGAAATTAAAACAGAAGATATAATTGGTATCTTGGAATTCCTGGAACATGGTACATACCGTGGGACCGTCTTTTAAAGAACCTGTTTCCTTTGGTAAACAACTGTGTGGTGGGGGGATGGAATGTTAATTCGATGAATGACGCAGTATGCACTTACATATATCTACTCTTTGTCGTTACTAACAACATACTTATTACGAAGTGGTTTTGATACAAATATTTTCCGTCTGTATTATATGGAATATAATAAATTGACGTTTCCGGATGTTCTCCAAGTAAACATCGTCAAACAAGTTAAATTGAAATGCAAGTAGGTACATTAACTCACCAATATTGAAAAGTTAATTATTAAAATTGCGCCCACCAATAATTACATTATTCTATCTATTAGTCCAAAACTAGACGTCTTTAATGTTCGAGATTAGGAATTAGAATTTAAATGATTATGTTAACCATACATTCAATAGAGAAATATAAGTTGTCCTGAACAGATGGCAAATTTTGTCTTTCTTCTGTTCGAAACAATAACAAAAGGAGTACGTCGCCCGTGATGACCTCAACAATTCGCTCATACGCGCCCGTTCTGGCGTATTCGAAATTTATGGAACTCATTTGTCATAATGAGGCGCTGGAATCATTTCGTGAAAAATCTGAAAGTAGGTATCTGTCGTTAGTGCAAAATACAAAGAGAAAGTCAAATTTACGCCCATGCAAGACTTTTGACGGCAGATTTCGCAATTTTTGTCGGTCACTTGCTGTCAAATTCAATTCGAGTGTTAACGCTAAATGCGCCATCTACAATTCTGGCTTATACAAAACGTAATATATTCTTGTTTTTCGCCTTAAACCGCTTATTCATAGTGGTCATTCGTAGAATATTACACATTTCCCAGTTAAAACATATTTATATTTTTGCCTGATACCCTTCTGGCTTTGACACTTTCCAGGAATCATAATGCATGCGCATTATGACTTACATTCAAGTATAATATTAAACATAAACATGTTTATCATAAATATTTATGAACTACCTACTAATGACCAAAGTGCACTGGCGTATAAAGCTTATTACATAAGTCTGAAAAATAATTATTTTTTTGATTTACATTTTTAAAAACTGCATAACTTTCGAAATTACATTAAAAGAGGATTTATTGTTATACAGTTGTATGCAAATTAAAATGAAACAGCATTATTATCTTATTAACCACTTCATACTGAATAATTTTTCAAAATTTACTTAACCATAAGGATATATGTACGAGTCTAAGCAGATCGTTCAAAATTCATAAATGACATAGAAAACCCAATAAATAGGATCACACATATGTGCGATCACCCAATCTAAGACGTAGTGCAGGACTCGGTTCAACGCGACTTGCCGCATGGGTTCGGCGCCTGGCCTTAAGCGGTTAAATGAAACAATTTTCTTATAACTAATTTTTTTGCTTAAAATGGGCTTAAAAAAATAATAATCATTTTATTCTTATAAATAACAATTATTTTATTTAGAGTAATTAAACTTATCTCTCATATGGACTATGTCACAATCTTTGACCTTTGACTTCAGTCATGCTATCGTCAATAATGCTTATATGCTTTTTTAAATACTGTCGACTTAAATCTGTATTCATTTGCTTGCGTTACTCATGCTCATATTTTAGTAGTTTGTGTAAAGTGGTATTTTCTGATCAGCATTGAATCGGGGACAAACTAATTGACTGCCCGAAACAGGTACTTATTTTGTTATTGTGTGGTATACTTAACACATTAGTTACGGATGACTCGCTGAATACTGAATAATAAGAACTATTTGATTATTTCTATGATAAAAATCGAATAAATTACAATTTTTTCTTTGAGTTTTCCGATGTTTTAGAAATTATGAAAAGTATTTTTTATGTTTGTCTGATATATTAATTGAATAATAAATCGAGAAAACACAAAGGATTAATTCTGCGATAAAAATCAATACAAATTGTGAAATGAAATGAAAATAAAATATAAACATAAGTTTTTATTTATTGAAATATATTTTGCGAAAATCACAAATTATCTTTTTATTGCTTTTGCAATTACGAATTATTAATGACCAAACTAATATAAATGAATCAATTACAAAATTTTAATGTATTTCTTAATAAATCAACTTAATACAATACTAATTTACATTTATCCCCACTTAATAAAAACCCAGATTAGCTTTCAATTCGAGAAATACATAATATCAATCTGTCATATTTAACCCATCACACGCTTTAACATGTTCACTCAAATAACAGGCGTGCGCGTCACCTTTCTTCGAATTATGTTATTACATTATTTTTCGTGTTATCGTAATAAAATGAGGGATTAAAAATAATTGGATTGATATTGATTGCAGGCAGACACCTTAAGAATATGTCATAACACCAAAAACCCAAAAGAAATACCACATGAAGCCACAATTCATTAAACAAACAAATCTCTAACAAAAAAAGCATTGCTTGTCGCCATGACGTATTTGTTATCTATAATTAGACTGTCTCAAATTAAGAGCCCTGCGACGAACTGATGGTCGTTGTCACTTCGAAACATACATATATTACTCACTTAGTTACGGGGAAACACATAAATAATTTAATATCGAGACATTTATCACCAAATGTTCAAAACACATACACCTAAGGAGAAATAAAAATTAATGATTTTTTTTAAATCTTTTGAATAGTGATAAATTTTGTAGAAAAGATAACGACAAAAAGCGACATCACAATCTTTGCACATGAAACTTGT
Organism: Himalopsyche kuldschensis; assembly: GCA_028554975.1. Lineage (NCBI taxonomy): Eukaryota > Metazoa > Arthropoda > Insecta > Trichoptera > Rhyacophilidae > Himalopsyche > Himalopsyche kuldschensis. The sequence continues at coordinate 16,030,750 of JAHFWI010000010.1, read as the reverse complement.
AAAAGTTTTTTTTTTATTTTTCTTTGAATTACATTTGAGCATTGTGCAAATCACAATGTTTTTAAATATTGAATATACCCAATAATTTTTTTAGTAAACTCAATAGTCGACACAATTAGAATAAATACATGATAGTTTTTGTTTTAAATGTGTCCTTTAATACAATACGAAGTATAAAAACATTAAATAAACATCGCGTGAAAAATAAATATAATACCGTGCAGTGCCTGTCACGAAAAATAGTTCCGTCATATGCGCAGCCTTGAATGAAATTATATACGAACTGCGCAGGCGCGAGAGTTCGCGCGAACTTTTTTCTTAGAATATTATATGTACATATTATATACATAATACCATATCATGAAAGCAGGTAATAAGTACTGAAAAATAAATATAAATTTTAAAAATCTTATATACCCCTGGAGCAATGTGAAACACAAGCCGTTCCAAATGTAGCTAATACTTTTATTATTTCACGATGGCGAACCGTTGGCTCTGGTAATTCTCGCTAGTTAGCAAAAGCCGATTTAATCGGCTTTTGGCAACGAGAGGGTTAATGCATTTTCATTGTTTTTTTTAATTACCTAATGAAAAATGCCTATTTCAATTGCCTTGGAAGTCACGGATCAAATGGCGTTTATAAAAAGGGGTCGGCACCCGAAAAAGGTTGGGAACCTATTCGTTATATTGATCAAGATAGTGTGAAGATTTTAATTTCTTGCTTCTTTTTTAACACTAAATCAACTGGCATTTTTGCGGAAATGTTGCGCTTACAATTTTAATCGCTCGTTTATTTAAAAAAATTATATCTTTTTATTAATTTCACAGATTTCTTACAAGCAAAAGTGCCAAGAAGCATGTGCTTTGTCCATGAAAATTTATCTTATAAAATTCTACATATCAAGATAAAAAAACAAATCTTTCGCACTCATGTCGGCTCTATTGACAATAACTTAAATAAAAATAAATGTTTGACAAACATAAAGCTAAATTTAAGATGTGGGGAGATAATATATTTGAACTATAGTCTGGAATATTGAACGACCCCCAGTGTCTTTTTTTTGTAAAATTCTGCATATGGTTAAAATAAAAATCAACTCGAAATATATGTCAATCTAGTGTTCTAAAGCAATGAATATTGTATTTTCAATCATAAGTAATCAGCAAATTCGAAGGAAAAAAAATTCACCTATCCAGCAGAGCATTCTTGAGTAGTATAACGAAACAAAAAATGCAAATTTAATTAGTCTTTCGCCGACAGATGTTGATGCATAAAATCTTACTAGTGCGGGACCAGTGTTGGTTAGAACAGTTGGCCGAGTGAATCGTCAGATTTCACCAATAGCTAAGAATTTTTTTGCAATTTTTTATTTTTAAATAATGTTTTTTTTTAATCCATTTCCGCACTCAATGTGAAGCATATAGTCATCTCATGGAAGTCTCTAAAAATATATTTTTTCTGCGAGAACTGCTTGTTACTCGATCTATCTTTAGTGCGATGAGATTAGGGATAGAAAGCATATGGCTTGGACAGGATTAGTGGTTTGCTCATCACACTCGTTATACAACACAAACACCCATGCCTTATAAGAGAATCGATAATTCAACTGAAAAAAGGTTACTCGTACTGGGACTTGAACCCGTACGTCTGTCACGGAAGCCAACAAAGTTGACCAATTCACCATGGACCTGACAATTTTCCAATGCCAATGTGTAAAATATTTTTAATTTGAACAATCAAATTACAAACTCGATGCAAAATGACTTCATATATAATATAAATTTTAATTGAAAAAATCTTATTTTCTTATTGACCTTGCTGGCACTTAATGCTTTACCCACTCGATCACTGGAGCTCTCACCACTGAACCGTAGAAGTCGTACTTTTTTGTATATGCTATAATTTTTATGTATTATGAAAATGTTGATTTTTACCACTCCACTAACAAAAACAAATTCACCATTTAATTATGCTATTGATGGTACCAATTTTGATTTATTGACATTGATTAACACGACTGCCGAATTTAAGTAATCTACCTGAATAGTATGAATTTAAAAAAAAAATGTAGATATAAGCCGCCCCCCTTCAAAAAAAAAAAACATTAATCATGTATACCAGTGGTCGGCAAACTTATTCGCCAGAGAGCCAAATATGAACATTGCAATTATGGGTACACTGAATATAACTCGATTTTATACTTAACATATATTTTATTTATTTATACATATATTATATTTATGAAAAAATAATATGAATGAAAAGTATCCTTAAATTTAAATAATACATAATAATTACTGACAAACACGTAATGCGAATAATGTCCTTACATCTTCTTGGAAAGTTTGAGTAAGTCGGGTTTGTAGGTTGTTGTTTTTAATTGTAAGCACGATTCTAGGTTCTCATCAATAAGACGACTTCTGAACTTAGTCTTCATAAAATTCATGCTTGAAAAAGATTGTTCACATAAATACGTAGAACCGAAAAGGCAAAGAACAGCTAACGCGAGTTTTTTCAGCTGATCATAAGAGTCAGGAATACTATTCCAGGCGTTAAAAATTATCATGTCTTCCTTTTCCAGGTCTTTTAAAGTCCCTTGTGTTTTCAACTAAGTTCACATTTCTTTTTCTCCAGTAATTCAGACCTGTATGAGAAATGAATCTTACAAAAAGGGAAACTTGCGCAGTATCATTTATGTCACAAGACTCGTCAACTGTTAAAAGACGTCATCCAACTGTTGATCCCTCGGCAGGCGCCCTAAGTGGATATTTGTATTTAAAAAAAAAAAAAATATTATCTTTGTCTGAGCCGCACTTTGCCGACCACTGATGTATAAATGATAACCATACAAATGTGTCAGCTTTAACATTTCCTTTTCAGATAAAATTGAGCTCTGTGGTAGTGTGGTGCAGTGAGGGTTCTAAGCTTAAATATGTAATACTGTGACGAAGTTTTTAGTTTTTATGTGCTCAAATTTGCAAAAAAAAACAGTTTCTGATAAATTGTGGCCTCGGACAGCGACTGTAAGTAAACAACCCAGGCCCAAGATTGGCAACCTTTAAAAATAAACCCTTATAATTTTATAATGTCGTAGGATCGAAAAAAGGCATCTTTCTAAAACAATATTTCTAGATATAAAAACTATGTTATCGACTGAGGGTGCTTGATGAGACCGCAATATATTATTTGAACGATTCAAATTTTATAATAAATTTATTAGCTGTCGTCTCTGGGTGAAAAGTCATTATATTTACAAAACAATAGTATTTATAAATTTAGTTGATTTGTCCTAAAACTGTATACTGTGAAAGATCATTCAGTTTTATGCACTTAATAAACATAAATTTCAGAAAGTGCCAATGCGGCTTGCATCAGAAGAGAACTTTTGATTTTAAATAATTTAATACCCATATTCTTAAATGATGTCTTTTATTGAAAATAAACTTATAATTTGCTAAATTGTTTTTTGTAAATGCAACTGATATGTTTATCACAACTCAAAACAAAAATTTGGTGCAGCCACGTTATGTTTCCATAGGACTTTTTTATTTTACAGTTTATTATGCGACCACTGTAAAATTTTTCATGAGAACCGCTGTACTACAATAATGACAAAAGAAATTCTGACATTTCTGTGACGCGCTTTAAATAATATTTTTTCAATATGAAAATTAATGTCGTTATTTTTTCAATATCAACTTCAAATAATTATATTACGCCTACGTCTACTATTTTATCAATAAATGATAAAAGTACACTATCTTTCATATCTTATATTAGCTTGAGCTTAGCACAAAATAATATTACTTATCACCAGGGCTGTGGAGTCGGTCTAAAAAAGTCCGACTCCGACTTAAATAATTTAACAAAACCACGACTCCGACATTGACCAAAAATACGACTCCGACCAAAAAAAGGTTAATATCGTCACTTTTTTCCTCTAATTTTCCTATTTATGTGTATTCAATTAAATATCAACCCTATAAATGCGGCCAAAACTCAAATTTGACATATTAAATGCAAAAATAAAAAGTTCAAAATTTCCGACTCCGGCCATAACGCCGCGACGACTCCGACTCTGCCTCCACAGCCCTGCTTATCACACATGATTGATTATATGATATCATTGGAGAGATAATATGATATCTATAAAAGGGGAGATAAATTGAGCAAACAAATATTGCACCCCAGCCTTAGATATGAAACGCAAAAGCTTTCATTTAACACTGATGCGTTACTGAAAATGATATTACATGAACACGTAGGCGGAAGGTTTTACATAAACTATACTATAAATGGTATTGAAACAGAATTCTTGTCATTTGTGACCAGTCTCTTTAATCTTTCCAGTATGTAGATTTAATTACCATTGGGTCCAATTTTTTTATTGTTAATCTTGAGATACTCAATTATGGAACTGGTCGGCTGAAATTACCCTAGCATTAATGATATTTACAGTTATTCTAATTATTCAAATCCTTGCAAAATTACAAACAAATGCACTTGAAAGTAGTAGCGAAGAATATATGAATTATTTGTGCAAATGAAAACATTTTTATCGTTCAATAAGTGTGGCAATATATTTTCCACATCAACATTACAATTAAATTTCACTGATTTATTATCTATTTCCATTTTAAATTGAATGACTAAAATAAATTCTCATTAATTTATTCAAGTAATTCCCAAAGAGTCACCATTTCTAGACAATGGATAAATGTTGTAGTAAATACCCAGATAGTAGTCTAATGTCATATATATTTATTATCCGTTGACGTTATAATATTTTTTATCATTTATCACAGATATCTGTGATGATCAACGATTTTAGGCGCGCATATATGTATGTACAATCCGACAAATGCGCGGCATAATTTCAATCTTTCTGCGCACATCAATATGTCGTATTTGATATAAAAAAGGGGTTTTTTTTGTTCTTTACATAAATGTAGAATTAATACGATTTAATAATTCATATCAAACTTATTTTTTTTTTACTACCCTTCCACCTATGAGATAAAGTCCTATTTCACCCATTATCTTAACTTGCCTGGATTTTTTTCGGTCAGAGGTTCTTGTCAATATTTTTTGACACATCCTAAATTAAAAGTCATCAATACAAATACTGCATCAGTCAGTAGGTATGAGTATAATTCGTTGAATTTATAATTTCTCAATGAATTCTTAACGCTGCAGGGATACCGTTTATACGTTTATACGACACTTATTGAATATTTGGATACCAAAGAAAACAAAGCTTCGATTCTCACCATTTTGTCAATTTTGTTGCAGTGGATACAGTGATAACACCATTTACCAGTCTCCCTTGACCGACTGCCACTATTCTACTGAGATGATATCCCAACAATCTTACACTCCGCACACGCAATCAGACCGCAGAGAAAAGAATGTTACCAATCTTATATCGAACATTGACAATTGTGACGGTAAGCATAATAGTCCCACTGTGAATAACAGCAGACGCGATGTGCCGACGGTTTCCCGTTCACCGCCCCTGCCTCGATCCCTGCCGCCGGACGCCTTCTCCACCCCTCTTGTATCATCCTTCCCGACAAAAGACTACCGTCGAGAGGCAGATAGGCTCCTCTCACTCCAAAGCTGGCCAGCCAAAGAATTCATGAACATAGAGTCGACTGCCAAATCCGGCCTTTTCTATTACGGCGAAGACGACAAAGTTCGCTGTCAATTTTGCCGAGTGGTCCTCAGCAAGTGGGAGCCGGGGGATGATGCCGACACGGATCACAACCGCTGGTCGAATAACTGCCCCCTGCTTCTCAAGCGGCCCGTCGGCAATGTCCCCATCACGGGGGCGGACGAGTGCGGCATCTACGAAAACAAAGCTCCCAAACACCCCGCCTTCATGACCGAGGCATCGCGGTTGGAATCTTTCCGGAATTGGCCTGCCAGAATGCAGCAGAGCCCGCGAGCACTGGCTGATGCCGGCTTCTACTATGCTGGGTCCCTCGACCAGACGGTCTGCTACTACTGCGGTGGCGGTCTCAAGGACTGGGAAGACGAAGATGATCCTTGGGAGCAGCACGCCCTCTGGTTCACGAGATGCTCCTACCTGCGACTCGTCAAAGGTGAAGAATTCATCAATAACGTTCTGAAAGCAAAGACATCACCAGATACATCTGCTCCTTCCGACAAAAGTTCCGCAGCTACCGATGTGTCCAATCAGGAGACGGACGACAAGTCTGATGACAAGCTGTGCAAAATCTGTTTTGTTAGTGAAAGAAACACGTGCTTCATTCCTTGCGGTCACGTCGTCGCTTGTCCTAAATGTGCCATGTCTGTCAGTAGCTGTCCCATCTGCCGCAAAGAGTTCACCAGCACTGTCAAAATATACTTTTCATGAGCTTCGCCTCCCTTCTGTGTCATTCTCCTGTTTGAGTGGCAAGTTCTGCTAAATCTTTCCACACTTTAAAATACCGACGGAGGAAAATTTGCAAAGGCAAATTTATTGAATCCGAGCGACCAGTGAAGATATCTGTTAGAAAAAATCATTCAATTTCATATTATATTTTTTCATTGGTACGATAGTGAATTGATGGTGAAACATTTTCTCACTCTTTATCAGGCAGGGGCAAACTGTGGCCGGCTTGGTAATTTCTGCAGCCTGTCATCTTTAATCGTATTTAAGAAAACACTTGCATTGTGCAAAAAAAAATGTTTTTTTCATATATTTTTGATACTTATTGTAAAAAAATATATGAAATAAAAGGTTTCTTAACGCGATTAATTTATGCGCGTCACTTTCCAGAACCAATGTATGCGTAACAAAGGAATCGGCTGTATATGTAAAAAAAATATTTTATGCGCGGGCCCGCTGCTCATTTTGAATCCGAAAAGTTTGCCCCCCCCTGCTCTATATATTACAACTTTGACTCTTTACTGCCCCCGTTCAAAAGCGACTCTCAATAATTAATTAAAAATGCTGTTGGACAAAAGTGTAATTTGCTATCGATTCCAATATGAATGAGTATTTATTTGTTATGAATGTTATGTATTTCGAGAGGAGTCATTGAAAAAATGTGATAATCAAAATCATATTGAACTCAGATGGCGCAACTGATTGAAGAGTGGAGGGTTTTTTCTGAAGTATGAAAAAGATTGTTGTGTAAACATTCCTAGTGGCACCAATCCTTCTCAACAAAGGAAGGAAAAACAATATTATTCGGAGTAATGTAAAAAGATATCCTTTGTAAGATTGCACATTAGACTTGTTATGTAAAATGTAAATATATTAATTTATGTATACATACAGTGAAACCGCTATCATTTTCGAAAGCACCTATAGAAATAAACTATGGATGAGGAAAAACAATGAATGCGGAACATATAGAAAAAACATACTAAAATTTAAATTTTCAATATGTACATACGTGTTCTAAAAATGATACATATTTCGGGTGTAAATAAATATCGTAAAAAATAAATATCTATTTTTGCTTGTTTTTGGGGCTGCAAGAAACAACGACACATACGGGAAAACGGTTATTCGAGGAACGATAGATAGAGAGGTTTCACTGTAGTAAAATGATTGGTGAAAAATTGGTATTAATAATATAATTATTTTGTATTTGTGTTTTGTTTTCTTTATAGAATTATTATTGACTAATATTGAATAAAAATGTACATTTCTAAAAAAATCCTTATTAATTTCGCCTTCATCATTAAATGGTCAATTTTGAAAAATTGTTTTTTTGTGTTACTGACACGGCAAAACTTTTTTTGGTGCCAAGTCGTAAAATACAATTGTAAAATAAATAATTTAATCTAATGTAACTCTTTTCATTGTTTGGTTAATTGCGTCTTTTCCTTAAATTACTATATTTGGCAAAACACATAGTGTTTTTCATAAGCTATGCAGGATTCCTCTTTACAGGTTGCAATAATACATAACTCGGTCATCGGTGCGTTACTGCCGATCTGAAAACGCTGTCTCGTAGAACTCCATGAAACTTGGATGACTCCCTCTCGTTGATTAAAAATTACAAGAAAAACTGAAAGAACTGTTGCAGTGGCGTAACTACTATAATTGTCGATCTCTGTGGTCTAGTGGCAAGAGCTTTGTCCTAGCGATGAGGGGACCCGAGTTCAATTCTCGGGAAGGTTGGATTTTTTCAATTGAAAAAAGAGATCTTGAGCTAGGTGTATGTTATTTATCGTTGATTTTGTGCACAACTGATTTATTATTTATCATCAAGTTAATCTCGTATGACTTTCACAATTAAGAATATTTGGTGCATTGGCGTAAGCTGTAATGCCAAATATTTTTTTTTTTATTAAATTTAAAATAATAATAATTAGGGGTAAGCTGTACATCCCGATCTTGGGGTCAGGGAGTCTAGGGCAGTGGTTCTCACGAAAAATTGCACTGATACCGCATCGTAAACATAAACAGTCCTAAGAAAATGTCAGGTGACCGCATAAAATTTTTGTTTTCAGTGTGGTGTTTGAGGTATGTCAAATGGACCTAACATGTTTGTCAATTTACTATTGGTATTAATTGCGTCCGAAATATGAAATTTTTAGTCTTTGTTGACAAATTAATTTTTAAACCACATTTTAAACTATTTAACATAATGATCAGAAAAATTTGACAAGATTTCAGAATTTGACATTTTTAATGCTGAAGAAGAATATTTAAATCTATAAGTTTATTAAAATAATTTTTCCTCCTCTCAGGTTCCATGGTTCTATTAACAATAGACGCGTTGAATTAATAACAGGGCTGTGGACTCAAAAGTTCGACTCCGACTCCAGCATTTACCAAAACCATGACTCCGACTCCAACATTCACCAAAAACACGACTGACTAAAAAAGTTTAATATCTTCACTTTTTTTGCTTAACTTTCCTATTTACGTGTATTCAATTAAATATCAATCCAGCCAATAGCCAAATTTGGCATATATGCATAAATAAAAAGTTCAAAATTTCCGACTCAGACTCCACAGCCCTGGTTAATAACCAATGTCCAATATGGCGAGTCGTGCTCATAGTTATTCCCGATGCAGACGATCCAAGTTCAAGTTTAGCTTAAAACGATATCAAATGATGTCCTGTTCTATTTAATATGAAAGTAGAAACTGGAATATTTTTATAAAATATTTATTCATGTATGGAACAAATTGGTTACAAAAATAAAGCATTACAAAATCTTTCCCATATAAAGTAAATTTGTAAAAACAGTATTTTTTTAATAATGAAGCCGGCAAAGCAAATATTCACTTGGTTTCTATCTTATCATTTCCGCTTATGTCAACACAATGTTGTGCTTACATCCGCTATTGTGGGTGGAATACTGATAAATTTCTGGAAAACAATTACCAGTATTTTCAAAAATATAAACACATTAATTAAGGCGTCAGCTATTTCACATGTGAGGTCCCCACAAAAATCATTCAATGTGTTATTTGCATTCTTTGAAACACAATGGAAATCTCCGGTAGTTCAGACTTATTTTACCCGCACTCCTTTTTTGAACATATATTTATTAGGTAAAACGGAAAGAAATTACATTTTTTCTGGCGTGTCACTTTAAACTAAATGGTTGCCGTTAAGCTAGCACGTTGTTGTTGTTATCATTTTGAAGCTATGTGTGTATTCTTTCCATTTCAACATAATTTATATTTTTTTGCCGTTGTAGAAAAATGGAGAAGCCTGAGATTGAAGAAACACATTGCGCTATTTTATGCAGTTTTTATTTGATAAAGGATTTAAACCAAAAGAAGCTACGCAGACCATTTGTGACATTTACGGTGACATCTTGAAACTTCGAAAGTGCTTTAGATGATTTCAAAAGTTCAAAAGTGGTGATAGGGAGTTAAAGGACAAACCAAAAACAGGAAGACCCCTCAAAATCGATGATGACGTCCTAAAATCATTGGTGGAAGCTGATCCTCGTAAAACAGTGAAGGAATTGTCACAAAACCTTGGTTGTCCAATAACAACAGTGCAAGATCATCTGAAAAGGTTGTAAAACAACACAGGCAAGGAATTTGGGTACCACATGATCTCTCAAATGGCCTTGAAGCAACGCGTGATCATCTGTGCTTCCCTATTGCCCAGGCGCGAAACGGATCCATTTCTCAGAAGGGTAATTACAGGGGACGAGAAATGGGTCCTTTACAGTAATACCAGGAGAAAAAAACAATGGCTATCACCAAATCAAGTACCTGTGTCTACTCCTCGGCCAACAGGACGTTAAATAAAGTTTTTTGTGTGTTGGGTGGGATTTTTCGGGGATAATACATTTTTAATTGTTGAAATCTAGTCAAACAGTTACGGCAGAGCTATACTGTGCCCAACTAGAACGAATTAAAAGCAGAGTTAAAAAAAACGATCTGTTTTGGTCAATAACAATAGGGGGATTTTACAACATGACAATGCGAGACCTCATGCGGCAAAAATTACTCAGCAAAAAATAAGAGAACTTGATTTCGATCTTATGCCACATCCTCCATATTCACCAGGCCATAGCACGTTCGGGTTATTATCTCTTCAAGTCGATGGAGCATTCACTTCGTGACAAAAAAAATACAAACGCTGACCATGTGAAAAATCACCTGGATTCGTATTTTGCCAGTAAGCCACCAGAGTTTTACGAAAAGGGTATCAAAAAGTTGCCTCTTTTATGGAGGAAGATAATAGACGAACGAGGGAAATTATTTAACAGAATAATATTGCATAGTTTTTTTTTTAAATAATTTTTTATCACATTAACAAAAAATGTAATTTCTTTCCGTTTTACCTAATATTTGAGAAATGTATGGGTTTGCGAACATCTTGTTCACCTCAAGCTATACATTTCATAATGTATTTCACTCATGGTCCACTATTTGAAAGTCTTATCCCAAATCCTAATAGGTTTCAAGACATCGTTGTCTGAATTCACAACTAAATTATAAAATTATTGTTACTTATATGAAAAAAATATAGCTTTAATAATAAAATATTTTTTACTGAAAAAATCAATTATCGATTTCTGATTAAAGCTAGCTTTTCTTTTCGATGTCCGAGCCCGAGCTTGCTTTGAAGGTGGGATCTCCATTTAATCTTGTATTAAAAAATATTTCTTTTTCACATAGTAATGGACCAGATATTGGCTGTCCAGATGATCGTCTTTGTCTGAACCACATAAAAAATACTAATAAATACTCGAGGTTCTACTGTATAGGTAAATCTGGCCCTGCCCATACGGCAACCGTATTGTTTTTATTTTTTACCTGGCTTGCACTTGTTATTAAAACAATATTGTTACTCCATACATAGATCAAACACATACGTCAGTGATTACTGGCAGACATTCATTTTATCGTTTGTTTCGAATAAACAAACATCATTTTTTGTATTGTAACATTAAAAATAATCAACACATTCAATGACTCCATTTTTATTGAAACTCAACTCTACCTTAATTGCGTCTAATAACAACGGTATGTTTTGGATTTCGTATTCATCCTAAACGCGGCCCTTTTCTTAAAAAACTACGGTGACCTGGTTTAAAAAAATCCTGCTGCGGAAATCGAACCACAAAGCATTTGTATTTAGTTGTCGATGACATCTATATGATTAATCAACCCGTGACCATTTAGTTATTTAAAGAAATATGTAATCATTGTTTCTTTCACGATTGTGAACTTCTTACTAATGACCCCGCTTATAAAATGTCGCGGTTTGACTTTTATTTTACCCTTAGATGCCCTCGCGCTGCCATTTTTCAATGAAATATTTATTTAATCAATTCAAATACTAACAATGCCATCTCTGCATAAGCTTCGGAAATAAAATACACCGATAGTAGAAAAAATCAATGGAATAAAGGGATTTCCCTTGAGGCAAAATCAGGGTTCCCACATTTGATTTTAATATCTCGCATCCACATGCGTAATTTCACGAAGCGTAAGCTGTCATAACCATATCAGTTACTTGATCTTTTCTTTGCATTATAAATAAGATTTTTCATTTATTGGTGTTGAATTTTAATCTGCAAAGAGCTATTTTTTTGACATTGTACGGTATTGTGACAACCCGAAGATTTCCATAGATTTTTGCGAAATTGGAGAGGAGGTAGTATTTTGACCGACTTTGATTGATACCTGTGGTATGTAAATACTTGTTTAACATATTTTTACTAACGAATTCTGTTTTTAACTTTCTTCAAATCTTGGATTTTGAAAGATTAATATCGTCGTATAACGGGGATATCGATTTTAAGATTTGAAATGAAAGTTATTTCTTTTAGACAAAAGTACGGTATAGTCAACAAACTGAAAACATATTTGTTCTAGAAAAAAAATCATAAAAAAATATTATTTTCGTGAAAGAAAAAAATCTTTTTTCTTATGTTAATTCACTGGGCAAAAGTAAGTGCAGCTTGATTTAGTTTGTGTGATAAATTGGGTGAAACACTGGGCTTTTTTTGAAAAAAAAAGTTGCCGGAACTCACTTCATGTCAAGCTTTTTACTAAATAAAATTATGTTCACATATCAATTCAATAAAATTTTGTCAAATTGATTTTGAAATCTGTTAAAAAAGGTGCCGGAACACCGTTCCACTGCGTTAAATGGGAAAAAAGCCTTGGTGAAACATAATTGTGTTTCGAGCTTGAAAAGGTTTAGTTGTTTACCAAAATTTTTAAAATAACATATTTTATCAATTATTCGTAATAAAACCGCATGAAATTGATGATAAAAATTTCCAAACCATATTTCTGTTTATCCCGGAACTAGTGGTATCGCTAAACCACATTCAGTGGCGGATTAAGCACTTGCGAGACCCTAGGCGAAATGTGATCAAAGTATCAAATAAAAGAGTAAAACTTATATGTATATTTATTAGACTTTTTTATCATACCTATAACATTAATTTTTTTAAAAAAGTCCGTAAGAATAAGTTGCTTCTTTGCAGTTTGGCACTTCAATTTTAACAAAGACCTTTCAAATTCGATTATTTTTCTAACAGATTCATCTTTCTCCTTGGAATAGGAAAATATTTAAATTTTTTGAAGGCCGATAACGCTTCTGTTAATGTCATAACAGGTTGATTACTGCGTTTTTCGCCATCCTCTTATTCACTGCTGTCATCAGTTGCAGTTTGGATCTTTTCTAAAAACCGATTGGATGGGGTCGAATGTGCTTACGAGAAATATTAAACATAAACGGTCATTCGGGATAATATTTGTGACGAGACTATAATATTTAGGCGACAAATCTAGGAACGTTAAAGCGAGATTTTTAGCATTGTTCTTATGGGTGTTTGGCCGCGACTATAGAAAATGAACGAACCACGCGGGAAAACGGTTTATGCAAAAGCGTTAGATTGGGGTTCCATTGTAATCGGAAATACTTTATTCATGAAGTTGATTCTATTGAGCATTCCAAAGAATGCACAAATATGTTATCAAACCAAAAAATACAAAATCTACAATATAATGAAAGTTAAAAGGATATTATAAAAAACAATCTTCTTCTACATTGTGCAATATTTCGTAATTAGTTATATGCTGCAACTATAACGCGTCACAAAATGACATATTCTGAAGTGAAGCTATATAAATTCGATCTTGTGATCACACATCTGCATACAAACTATTCATGAAATTTCACGAATTGAAACATTCGGATGAAAAACCATTCGGATGCGACCTATGTTGAATTTTAAAGTAAAATCTGGCTTGAAAATACACCAAATGACACATTTATAAATTTGCATGAAACGCCAGCGGACTTTTATTTTTGTATATGTTACAGCGAAAGTGTATTATCAGTGATAATATATTATCACTGGCATTTCAGTGAAAGCCTATTTTACTACATTTTCGCTAGCGAAAATATATTATCACTCGCAATAATATATTATCACAGGCACTTGCGAGTTAAATCATATTGAAACTAAATTTGACAGCTTTCAAATTCAACCTTGACGGTTTGAATTGACGTCTCTTGCAGGCCAGTGCTGCCAGAACGAAAATATCGCTGCATCAAAATATAATGCGCCCGGCTTGCACGAAATAAACATAATATGTTTGTTATTAATTATTATAAATCAAATATTATTTTTATTTATTATTATAGAGGCTTTTTTTTCTTGCGTCTGGCATTTCACTTTAAGATATCTGGTGACTTTACCATGATTTTTTTATTGTATTTATTAAAAATTTACATTATAAAAAATACAAATTAAAAGTTTATTGCTTTTTGCAATGTGAAAAAATTAAAACATTGGAAGAAAAAAAATTATAGTTTACGGATATGAGTGAAAAAATATATTTAACATTAAGATCAAAACTTTTACTTCAGAAACTATCCTGGTAGTACAGAGGATAAAGCCCAACATTTGCAATGTTTTGTTGCAAGTAATATTAATGTAGATAATTATTGAATGTTAATTTGTTCTCAACTTATATGCCAACATTTTTAACTGATGAAATCCGTGTGAGAATTCAGCCATTAATTGAATAGCGATAGAATAAAATCAGTAAACGATAAATGACTACATTTATCAATATTAAATCGAGTTTTTTTGCTTCTTTCCCATTCTATTATATTATCTATATCAGACTGGAGACGGTGACAATAATTCAAGGTGACAACCCTCAGAAAAACTTTCAAATCATCCGCGACTGATAAGAACTTAGAATTTTGAATGACTTAAAATATCATTTATAAATATAGTGAACATTGATCTCCCGGCTTGGAATCCATGCTGTTCACCTATTATTTTTTTACTATTTTTTTTTATAGATTAAATAAATGTATGGAATTACAGCAAATGTTAATGCGGGAATTGACCCGGAAGCCACCTGATGGCTAGGACAACGCTCTTGCCAATAGACCACAGGAACCGACCGAAAGATTAGAAATGGTTCAATTTGTTTAAGTATCATGTGATGCATTATCATCTCTAAAACCTTCGCTGGCGCTGAGAGAACAGCCACTGGCCTATAATATTCAACTAATGATTCTGCACCGCCCGCTTAAAATTGGTGTAATCTTAGATATTTTTCAGGGATCATTCCCATCATTCCCAAATATGTTTGGTCTGCGTGAAATTGAAAAAAGCCTTGGTGAAACATAATTGTGTTTTTATCTTGTTTAGTTGTTTACCAAAAATTCATTCAAATAACGGATTAATTATTCGTAAAACCGCATGAAATTGATGATAAAAATTTCCAAAACCAATTTATCCCAACTAGTGGTATCGCTAAACCCATTCTAGTGGCGGATTAAGCAAGGTCCACCCTAGAAAAATGTGAATTTGGGCGCCCTATTTTTCGAATTAAAAGAGTAAAACTTATATTTACAGTGAAACCCTGATTCTACGTTTTTCAAGGTCCATCAAAATAAACGTTATTATAAAAACAATCTTCTTCTACATTGTGCAATATTTCGTAATTAGTTATATGCTGCCTTTATAACGCGTCACAAAATGACATATTCTGAAGTGAAGCTATATAAATTCGATCTTGTGATCACACATCTGCATACAAACTATTCATGAAATTTCACGAATTGAAACATTCGGATGAAAAACCATTCGGATGCGACCTATGTTGAATTTTAAAGTAAAATCTGGCTTGAAAAATACACCAAATGACACATTTATAAATTTGCATGAAACGCCAGCGGACTTTTATTTTTGTATATGTTACAGCGAAAGTGTATTATCAGTGATAATATATTATCACTGGCATTTCAGTGAAAGCCTATTTTACTACATTTTCGCTAGCGAAAATATATTATCACTCGCAATAATATATTATCACAGGCACTTGCGAGTTAAATCATATTGAAACTAAATTTGACAGCTTTCAAATTCAACCTTGACGGTTTGAATTGACGTCTCTTGCAGGCCAGTGCTGCCAGAACGAAAATATCGCTGCATCAAAATATAATGCGCCCGGCTTGCACGAAATAAACATAATATGTTTGTTATTAATTATTATAAATCAAATATTATTTTTATTTATTATTATAGAGGCTTTTTTTCTTGCGTCTGGCATTTCACTTTAAGATATCTGGTGACTTTACCATGATTTTTTATTGTATTTATTAAAAATTTACATTATAAAAAATACAAATTAAAAGTTTATTGCTTTTGCAATGTGAAAAAATTAAAACATTGGAAGAAAAAAAATTATAGTTTACGGATATGAGTGAAAAAATATATTTAACATTAAGATCAAAACTTTTACTTCAGAAACTATCCTGGTAGTACAGAGGATAAAGCCCAACATTTGCAATGTTTTGTTGCAAAATATTAATGTAGATAATTATTGAATGTTAATTTGTTCTCAACTTATATGCCAACATTTTTAACTGATGAAATCCGTGTGAGAATTCAGCCATTAATTGAATAGCGATAGAATAAAATCAGTAAACGATAAATGACTACATTTATCAATATTAAATCGAGTTTTTTGCTTCTTTCCCATTCTATTATATTATCTATATCAGACTGGAGACGGTGACAATAATTCAAGGTGACAACCCTCAGAAAAAACTTTCAAATCATCCGCGACTGATAAGAACTTAGAATTTTGAATGACTTAAAATATCATTTATAAATATAGTGAACATTGATCTCCCGGCTTGGAATCCATGCTGTTCACCTATTATTTTTTTACTATTTTTTTTTATAGATTAAATAAATGTATGGAATTACAGCAAATGTTAATGCGGGAATTGACCCGGAAGCCACCTGATGGCTAGGACAACGCTCTTGCCAATAGACCACAGGAACCGACCGAAAGATTAGAAATGGTTCAATTTGTTTAAGTATCATGTGATGCATTATCATCTCTAAAACCTTCGCTGGCGCTGAGAGAACAGCCACTGGCCTATAATATTCAACTAATGATTCTGCACCGCCCGCTTAAAATTGGTGTAATCTTAGATATTTTTCAGGGATCATTCCCATCATTCCCAAATATGTTTGGTCGTCTAATGTAAATTTATATTCCCCGTCCCATTGAGACTGAAAATCAATCAGGTCTACCTGGCATCTACTATTAAAGTGAGAAAAAACCATTGGTTTCACCACCAGGCTTTTTTTCTGTTTCGCTTCTGAAAGCATGGTTCGCAAATGTTAAGAAACACTTGAATTTCGTGATATGATATATTTTTGTATTTGCGTCTTAATTCTTTTCGTATTCGGTCCTTGATCTCGCCTCTTTCAATTGGTTTATCAAGTAAATGTACTTTTCTATGTTCATTGTGTTATTATGCTTAATCACGGGTGTCTTGGATAATATCATAATAATTTTTCTTAATTTCTGAACATATTTTTACGTAAAATTAACAGGCATAATTCACACGTTATATCTGACAGCTGTCAACGCGAACAAACCGCTCTGAAGGTGTGTGCGAAACTTCATCTTTGTCTTGGACCAATCATATAGCATTATAATATATTATACTCTCCGTGATCGTGACTAGTGAAATCACACTGTCATACAAATTTATTTCTTTATATATTTTCACCGGCCAGATCAGTGAAAGTATATTTTAACTAGTGATAATATAATATCACTGATAATACACTTTCGCTGTAACATATATAAACGATACAAACTGTGAACTACGCGTCAGTACATCCGTGCACTTGACAAGCATGAAGATGCCGAAAGGCAAAACCCGGTTCGTTACCGACAAAACTCATGGAATAGTACAAAATTGAAACAATTCCATCAAGCCCCCCCCCCAGATAAAATTTTAATCTACTATTATTATTTTTAGCTGTATCAGTTGCTCCGTCTGCAATCTGCATGTGTTACGAATTTCGAAGTACGCAGCCGAAAAATCAAATTGATTGTGAGAACACCGTGACTCTAGTCGCATTCGGCTAGTGACAGGTAGCATCTATCCATGAAAAACAATTCGTCGCTTATACGACTTATAATTATACTGGGGTTAGATTGCCTGCCAATGGGTGTCTATGCCAAGTCAATATTTATTTTTATGCAACTGCCCACAATGTAATTATTTGAATGCATATATCAAAAGTTTATGTGTGGAATGAGAAAGGATCTGTGCTTGGAGCACTAAAGAAAACGAAATGTTTCTTATGTTACTTTACTTGAGTTTTGAGCCAATTTAGTGATATTCGAAATTCTAGAGCGGGAGTGATTTCTCAGAACTTCACAATGTATCGAAAAAACTGTGTAAGTTACGCTTCTAATACTCCATCACACTTCTTATTGATAGCTTGGAAAGAATTTAAGCATTGAGTTGGTTTTTATAGTATGTACATAAGCCACCAAGCAATGTAGTTCAAATTAGTTCAGGATATTATTATTACATAAAGAATAAGTTTTTAAATTTCACTAAAAATTGTAAATTACTATTTGCAGCTGTTTGACTTTAATTATTTGCATTGAAAACATTTATTTATTTTTAATTGATTTTTTTTAAGAAATATTGTTATTTTTTTTAATTGTGAATCCACGCGTCTCGTGGAAATGCCTCGTAAATATAAACTGCAGTCAGGATTAACAGCATAGAAAAACTATGAGAAAAATATGTACGTCACAAGAAACCGTAACGATTGTCAAAGAAAAATAATGAGCTCTCATCAAGCAAGAAACATACAAATTCTCGGAGAACAATCCGCAATATAGTCAAGATTTTCACTTTGACTATAAACAAATATGCAATAAAAATAAAATAATATTCAAAATTATCGTTATAATTTTTATTATCAACCCACAACCTGAAAAGTTTAAGTGTATGAAAGTCATCGTGAACCTTAGGGTATGATTGTCTTCGAGTCAATTCACAGCGACCTTTGAGGTAAAAATAAATTAATAACCATCAAATGTCAACCTTTGGGCAGGTTTAAATGTACCTACCGAAAATGTTATGAGTGGGATATTTCATGTTATTGGTGTAGTGTAGGCAAATAAACCCCACCCTGTTGGTAAAAATAGAAAAAAATATAATCCATTCATCATGATTTTATATTTGAAACCATACGTAATGATATTTTTCATCCAAACAATTGAAACATGAACAATTCAATATGAGTTTTTATACATAAATTGACTAAAAATATATACAACATTAGGCAGTCATTCCATTTGATGGTACTCTATATATATCATAGAAAATAATTAATATAATATGGAAAGAAAAATAACAATGTATTTTAGTTCTACATCAATTATTTTATATATTTGTTGATAGCTATTTCGGCTTACGCCTTCGTCAGAACTATGTTTAAAACGTGTATTAGAGATAGCTAATATACCTTTGCTAGACAGAGTGCCCCCTACATAATCTCTTTCTGTTGAAACCATATCTACGTCACATGAAAGAATTTAAATAAGTTTGATTTATTGGTCTAAAGTTATGGTGGGAAACAATAATTTGGGTATTTTTGGGTTATTTTATCGTGTGAAACCACTTAAAATCTGCAATGTCTAAATGCATCTATTTTAAATTGTTTTAAGTTTATTGTTTGTTAAAGGTTTTAAAAGAAGTGAACTGTTAATTGTAATCTGATCGTTATAATTTCATTGGACTGATTATACCTATTAATTTCCAGCTGTTCCAATGCATTCAGCGTTAGGCCCTTATAACAGGAATGTAAACGAATCGGGACCGAATTCGGATTATGTGCTAATTCTATAAGGTGATTTGCATATTGTGAATCAGTTTTTCCATGGTTAAAGGATCTAACATGTTCGATTGCGCGAGTGGAAATGCTCTACCGGTCTGTCCGACACATACTAAATCACATGTACCGCAAGTCATCTTATATATACCGCTTCTATCAAGTTTATTAGGATTAATAAACTTGAACAAATATATAAAATAATTTATGTAGAACTAAAATACATTGTTATTTTTCTTTCCGTATTATAATGGAGTTATACCAAGTAAATGCTTCTCAATCAATCAAAATAATTATTATATTGATGCGACACCATAGACAAATCTGCGCGGAAATTTTCAGTCGTATCTTGTCTATGCTTTTGATCTTTTATAAGTTTTGAAGTTCGTTATGTTGTCTATGGTTTTGAATCATAGCCGGGTGGCCGGGATCGCGCGATTCCTATAAATTATTGTTGAAATTGACATACGTTCAATCGTTAAAAAATAGCTGACCATATTACTTGTGTAGACAAATGGAAGCAATATTATTGTTCCTTTATCGTATCGAAACAATACATATCAGTGTATGTATAATATTGCTTGAAGCTGTTATAAAATATGTGAATAGTCATTTTTGACAGCCACAGCTGTTTTTAGTTTTAGTGGATATTTATGAATCCCATTTTATCCCGTATTGAAAGTGACACATTTTTGTGAGACTTTGATTTGAGTTGTTTATATAAGGAATCCAAAACTACCACCAAAAGTAGCGTCAGAACAATATTAGCCATGTGTCTGAATACTACAATTTTACCTTTATATAATGTGATCTTATAAAATCTTTGCTCAAACTGAAAAAAGCAATGTTGTCGTTGGATAGGTTTTGCCTATATGCACATGTCTACACTTGCATACTATCTTTCAATTGCTAACATGATTAATATGGCATCTTCTGTTTAGTGTATTGTGTAACCTTTTCCAAAAACAACCATTTCTTTCATTCCCCAGTCTTTGTACTGTTTATAGTGTTTGAACAAAGTTGTGTCTCGTATTTTAGTATTTTTTTATTTTCTAATACACCAAATTGCTTTGAAACAAAACAATAATTTTACATGAATTAAAAACTATATGTTTGTATTGTTTGTTGCAGATACATTCCTTGCCATGGCTGACATACCACAGCAGCCTCAAAACCTCACATGTAGTTTAAATCATCCAATTGCTGATGATTTAGAAAGTGAAAAAGGCCGACTTCAGACTCTTTATCGCTGTTCTATTGCCATTTATTTCAAAACAGATTTAGACAAAATCGCCAAGGATGGTTTTTATTACAATGGTGGTAAATTCTTAAAATGTTATTACTGTAAATTTGGGATAAAAATTAAAGCTATCCAGAATGATACTGTGCATGACCACAGGACATACTCTGAAAATTGCCCTCTGCTGAATCAGAAGATTTCTGCAATCCGAAATATCCCTCTTGCGGCGCTAGATAGTGCTCCTGCTTATTATTTGTATTTCGAAATATCTATGAGAATAAATTCTTTCAATAACTATGCTGGAATCACAGATGAGTCTAAGAATCAATTGGCAAATGCGGGATTTTTTTATGCCGGATTTAACAATAAAATTATTTGCTTCCAATGTGGAAAGCATGTCAACGATTGGAATCCGGGAGTTGATATCTGGGAAAAGCACATCATTTGTAATGATGCCTGCCTTCACATCGCTAGATGTAAGGATGAGAAATACATAATGGGAGTGAAGTTAAAAATGCTTGCGACTTCGACACTGGAAGTCAAGCGGAAAGACGACAGGCCATCTGACGGGTGTCTGTTATGCAAAGAAAGACCAAAGGGGCAATTACTATTACCTTGTAGACATCTTATAGTGTGCGAAAAATGTGCAAAACCTCTGAATATCTGTCCCAATTGCTATGAGATCGTTGAGAACAGTTTCAAGACTTATCATCCATGATTTTTTCCTTCGGTTTTTTAATGGAATAGTTTTATTTGTTTGTATGTAATATGTGGCGACCAAAGAATGGTTGTGATTATAGATATTGTGTTAGTAAAATAATTATTATTGTATAAATTTATCAGATGCTTTCTAGAAATATACAATTTTTCAACATTTCTAAGCTTGCCCTCACATTATATCATACAGTATTGCATCTAAGATTTCAATTCGTATTAGTATAGAAATCGGGACTTGTAAGATTAGGGGTCGTCAACCTTTTTATGCCTAGCGCCCACTTTTGCTTATTTTTCATGGTAAAATTTCCTTAACGCCCACCAATATTGCTATATTTCAATTCAGTTTATGGGTGAAAAAATTCTAGTGTCAATTTAGGAGATTTGAAAAAACAAGTTTTCTAACCATTATTTCATTACAACAAAAAGAGTACCTAAATATACTATAAATAAAAAAAAGGAAACATAAATTAAAATAAAATTCAATAATTCATGAGAACCTTGAGCCTGACGTGAGACTAAATATTTTATGTCTGGTTCAATTTTCGTTAAAAACAAACTAAGGGCTACTCTCGATGGTTTCGGCGGTAACTTTGTGGAAGTTCATTTCATAGTGGCAAATCGCTAATTCTCAGAAGAGCAAAAAAAGTGATCAAACATTGTGTCAATTAACCGCCAAAAATTGGCTCATTAGTTTCGAAAAAAATGAAATAATATATTTTGTATTTTATGGAAATACAAGAAAAAATGAAAAAAAGGGTTGAAGATGGTTGAAAATTGTGGCCTACCGCAAAAATCCATGGAATTGGCTTGGCGCTTAAAAGGTTAACCACCATTTTCACTTGGCAGTAAAAGGATTAAATTAAATTTGAATTTGTTTGAAATTGAAATTCCATCAAGCACCTTCAGTCGAAATCCTCGAGAAGTTTAACGTTCAATTCTAAAAATTGGGCCTGTTAAGTTTTACATTATCAGTAATTGAAGAATTAATTTTATTCAAAATGTATTTGCCATATTTAAATTATAAGATAGAGTAACTAGATTTGTTTAAAATTTTTATTATATGCCAAAATGTGCCTTGGTATGTGTTGTTTTTGGTGTTGATGGGAGGGAAATATGCCTTCAATCTCTCCCATTTTTTGTTTTCATTTTTTTGACCTGGCATTTTAATTTTGTTACGCGGTGCCAGGTCACTCGACCTGTCATCAAATCAAAAATGCTGTAATGTGTAATTCATGGCTCCCCATCATTAACACGCTAGCTTAAGCGCTCTGACGTTAATACGCATTATTTAGATTATAAGATTATTTAGTATTTTTGACTGATATAAAGAAATTACAGTCAATTCGGGTAATTTTGGACTTCAATATAACATTGGACAAAACTTGAGCAAGTACCGTTTATTTATTTTTCTGCTGACCAATAATCGTAATCATTCTTGCGATAGATGAATATAACAAATCTATCTTTTGTCTTATACGTGGTCAACAAAAAGAGCCACAATCACCTCTCAAATTATTTTTATCTTGTTAAATATCATTTTGTGAAAAAAACTATGAAAATATACGACTTTTTTATTTTTTCGAAACAGGTCGCTTTGCTTAAGCCAGGTGTTACGGATAGGGAATGGGCAAAAAGTTGTAATGTTTTTAATATTTTCCATTGACAGACTATCCTTCTTTATAAAAGTTCAATTCAATGTCACCAAGCTGGATGATTCAGCTAAAATTCGCTCATCGAAAGTGGTGGTGTCCAATGTTACTCAATTATAAATTTAACATTGGACCGCCCGTATAAGCAGCCTTAAGTTATTTTTTATTGTATTTTCATAATATTTGAATTCAAAATTATATAAAAGAAGTGGTAAGAACACATAATAGTCTTAAAAATGCAACTTACTATATCTGAAAATAAAAATATCACAAAAAAACACCTGAAAAGTGTCCAATGTTACCTGAATTGACTGTACCGAAGATAACTTTTCTACTAAAATTCCATCTTATTTAAACTTTATTGATACCTTTACAACCTATCCAAAAACAAATTATTGATAATATAATAATAATAAGATAAAGACAATGGCACCATGTGAAATTCTCAAATTTTATATGTATATGACAGTTTACCAACTTAATTTGTCTTTCATGTCTTTTTTATACTATTAATATTTGTATATGATTTACTTATTATTTTAAGATTTTGTTTTGAATTTCTGTTATGTTTGTTTAGTGTAATTTTCAAGCTGTTGTGTTTTAATTATTTTTATTCATGTTTTCGTTTAATGTTTTTAAAATATATGTTTCCTATATTATTATTAAAATGTTAAAATTATTAGTAGCTTATGAACCGTGCATAAACGTCGCTGCACCGTAATACATAGTCTCAGTCATTCAATATATATTTACTATATAATGTGTGTTTCTTCTAATATCCTACTGTAGGAATTCGTTTGTTACATATGGGATATTTTCAGGAATATGTTTGACCTACCAATTAATCAATGCAAAATAACTATGAAAGGCATTTCTTTGTGTTTTGATTTTGTAATTAAATTGTCATGTGTGTTCATAGATTGACCATTATAATTAGTCAGTTTAGAGAGGGCGCCAGTGTCACGAAAATAATCTTGTCATCCTACTTTACCTGTCATGGCTGACACACTATATTATTGATAGGAATATCAATTCTTTTCTGATACTCACCGTCTTCACGGAAAAAGAAAAAACAAACTTTCATACTACTCTGGAGGGATCTAACTTTTAGAAAAACCTTCCACCTAAGCTAGCAATTTTTTTTCAGAATTTTTGCCTATTGTATTCATAAAAACAACTTTAATTACACATTTAAATTTGATATCTTTATAATGTATTGTCAAAATACAAATTTACGCAATATTGCACTTCTGAATATATTGTTTTTCTACTGATAAAAATTATTTCTACTATAAGAAGATACTTGTCATGAAGTATCTTCTTATAGCTTAGCCTTTCGTAATTTTTAAGTTTGTACTTTTATCTTATCAACCCAATGAATCCTAGAAACTTCTTGCTTTTGATACCATATTCTATGAATATATATTTTATTTATTACTTAAATATAAATAATATGTACTTCTGATTTAAAATTGAATTAAGAGTATTGAAATATATTGTATACTTATTCCCTAATTGATGATTCAAATATTACTCAACAAGTATTTTCCAGACACCGCCGGAAATTCAAATGAATTAATAAAATTGTCAAAAGTGAGGCATTTATTTTGTGATAATATTAAATACAATGAAAAATATGCTCAACTTATAAAAGAAATGTGAAAGTCTAATGTGATACTATATACTATAAATATTTGTAAAACAAATAATTTTTTATCTATCTACCTGAAGTAAAGCAATAAGAGAGCTACTATAAAATTGGAAATATTTTGTGACATTTCAATAAATATGTTAAAATATACAAAACAAACAAAAGAATATTAATTATAAAGATAATTTATAAAACATGTGTTTCATTCGAACATTTCCGCCGTACCATCCAAATCCAGTTAGCTCTAGTACAGTGGTTCTCATGTGCGGCCACCAGAGGATTTTGCTGCGGCCACCAACAGATTCATAGTTAATATTGATATTTTATAAAAATAGGTTTTTATAACTTAATTTGTCAACAAAGACACTGAAAATAGCATATTTTGTATGCATTTCATTGTGCATCAAGAATTGATAGTTAGCAAAAACTGAGCACATACATGTTTAGGTCTTTTTAGCAAAAAGGACTCGACACAAAAATTTAGTGCGGCCACCAGACATTTCCGTAGGACCGCTGATGTTCCTGATGCGGCCACAGCCAAACTTCATGTGAGAACCACTGCTCTAGTATACACTTATTGAATCCCAAACTGATTGAATTGCTTTACCAAAAATAATACATTTTGAGGATTGTTTTATTCACTCTAAAAACTAGTGGAGGTAAAAAGACTAATTACGAAGAAGTGTGGAGGAGTGATATGATGATTATAAACAATCACTTCAAATTCATGTGCATCATCAGTTCACGGTGGAATGAAGTCGTAATCCAAATCATAAATATAAAATTGATGACAATTTAAATGTGGGAGTACAGGTTGTCATCGACTTACAACCGAGATACGTTCCTGGACTTTGGTCGTAAGTCGAGTTTCATACAAAATATGTATGCATGTATGTACTAGTTATTTAATACAAGATACAAACTCTGTACCAATATTGTATCGTAATTCATAGATACATTGAGAGATAGCTACAGGTTGCAGATTTCAGTTCAACGATATAAAATTGATCCAATCCTCGTCTTTACTAAGAAATACTTTTTAAGAATGTTAGGGTATCGAAAAAGATATAAAAATAATAAACTTGATAATACTAAAGAAAAAAGAACGAACTAAAATACCGGTTTCGGTTTGTGAGAACCTCTAAGGCAGCCATTTTTAACAAGTTCCTAGGTCTGGGGCCGGATTGTCATTCCGTCTTCGAGTCAGATTTGACCAAATTACTACACATAAGTTATATTTAATTCAACAAACACGTTGCTACATCTTATATATTTTTTTATTTATATAATGAACGACAATATTAATATTACTGATTACAAAAATTAGTGTGGATAAAGTGGTTCAGTGTGTAAAAGATTGTCCTTGTACTTGAATTACAAACTCTCCATATTGGCGATGATATTTGCTTAAGGATAATCGCATAGAATTTTCGAGATTATCGTTTGAATCCGTTAAAAATGTTGAAATTTTTTTTAGTTAATAAACCTAAAGCACAATAAGTTCCATCTATAAAATTTGCTGGTACATTTTACATCTGAATCTATCGGACGAGCAAATATCGCGAATGTGGAACTTTGTTTTGGAAGTCAGCTTTGTATCATATTGCTCTATGGTGCCTTTTTCATCTCCATAAAAATTTCAAAAAAGAAATCCTGAAACATCCGTTGAAGCCTTAAAATCTCACATGCTTTTTAAAATATGGCTATACATTACTTTACAATCGGAAAGGAAAAAATGAATCGGTAAAGATTTCGAGAAATTTTCAAATGAATAGAATTGTGAAGAGTGCTGATTTCTATTAATACGACTGTATATATGTTGTTTGTATGAGCTAATATTTGAAATGGTTTTAAAAAAAATCCTCCCTGGAACTATTAATTTCGTTTTAATTATTTTTGCCCAGATGTATAAGGGCCGGACAAATTAGCCCGATGAAGTAATGCCCATGCTCTAAGGGATTAATAATTATTTTTTAACAAGTTTTATGAACAAGGCAATAAAATAAAAATCGAGTCTTTATCTAAGTTTAAGAAAAACACATCTGATGAAAATAGCCACGGAAAATTTACAACACGGTTGACAGGTGATCGCGTAGAAAATTGTCAATATGGAAAATTTGTAATGGCAAAACTTTATAGTTAAATCACCCGTAGAAAAAGAGGGTCGGGTGTATTAAATATTCGTATATTGAAGATTAAATAAGTATACGTTTGGAATTAATCAATTCTTAGTGGTCGGATAAGTTTTGCTGTAACATATACTGAAAATGTTGTCCAAGTTTTTCAGGTTAAGCCAACCATACGGTATAATCGTATAATAGCTCTTTTTTGAAATATTTTGTTAATTAAAAATGTCGAGAATTAAACGTTCCCTTTTATTTATCGCAACACATTTTTTTGCACTTGAATTGATCTAAATCAGAAAATTTGTCGATGTTAAAATTAAACATTTATATACATACTTACATATTAAAATAAACCATGTGTATTTATTTATATTTTTTAACTGTTAAATTTATACTTATTTATTAATACAAAATAAAATATTTACTTCATTAATATTTAAAATCTTTCGTCATCTGTACTTATATAATATATAAGTACAATCCATTGGCTCATCATCAGTAGTGGAAGAAGAAGCAGTAAGTAAGGTAAATGTACCAGTAGCTGACCGCTTAAGAGAAAATTTCAACAAAAATAACGATTAAGATTTGGCATTGTACCGAATGATGGTAAAGCAATTATACTCATATTGGATTATATGTCTTAATTAATATTATGTAACAAAAATTACGAAAGGGCCTGTTTAAAAAAAGTTGTGTTAAATTATTTGAAGCCATGTTTTTGTTTCAGTAGTTGATCATCTCACAAATTGAAAAATCCAGTAGTTGACCGTCCTTTTGGTTTCAGTAGTTGACCATGTCTAATCAGGAGGCTTCATAGTGAACTTTTTGTCAGAGTTGCCTCAGGGCTTTCTGTCACACCACTCTTGGTTGAATCATGCAGCAATGGGTGGTTCAGGAACAAGGTACACACCGTTTCTAGATTGTGTTTTATTGTTAACCTAGAAATATGTTTTTCTCTGAACAGAGGGTGCCAACCTTTTCTTCATCAACCCACTTTTAGATGGAGATAAAATTTTCAAAATATTTCCACCGTCTCTAAGTTGTGTATTATTGTTAACCTAGAAATATGATTTTTTAAGGACAGGTGCTGCGAAACTTTTCTTGATCGACCCACTTTTAGATAGATATAAAATTTTGAAATTACTGAGTTTTTTATAACCTGTGGTCAAAATACTGTTGATATAGATTAAAATTGATTTAAACTCAGTTGACCGCTGTTGTTCTGAAATAGTACGAAAAAATTGTTTGAGTTTGATCCCCCATCTAAAGCTTTCTTGGTAAATATAACACAAAAATTAAAAATTATTTGAATACTTAATACAGTGACGAAGCTGGTGACGGGGTGTTATAAAAGTAGGGGGTGCAAAAGGAAGATTCAACCATTTTGCAGTTTAAATATTTTGAGAATTGTTCATTGGATTTTAAAAAACTTATTTAGATGGATTTTCTTGAGACAATAGATGTTCGCAATACCAACTTACATGCGATTTCTCTTCCGTAGTACGGAAAAAACTTGAATTGATTTTCCTTTGACCGTTGTTGTTCCATAGCACCCCGTCACCAGCCGTCACTGCTTCAATATTATGACTGCCCGTAATGCATTAACTTGACATGATGAAGTCAAAAATATTTAATTGCCAGATGCCTACATTCACTCATGTCCTTATCGATTTACTTAAGAAATTTGAAATAATACACTTTCCTCACTAGGTGTTGTTTTCAAATGGCCACCCTGACACTCGATTGACTATATGGTGATGTGTTAGTGGCTCAATCCGACCACAAATGCCTTAACTTGTCTGAACTTTACAATTTAGAGCAATCCCGCATCTGCATTTATTATTTTGGGTAATTTTATAGTCAAAATGTCAACTACTGGTATGTGGTCAACTACCAGTACCTTAGTAGTCTTTTTAAAAAACATATCCGGGTTAATGCTGGGGAGGACAGTCACGGATAATTTGAAAAACACGGTTAATCAGAATAATCAAATTTTTATTATATTTTCGAATATAATATCATATGTATACCCAATACAAATTAGACCATAGAAACAAGTTTCAAGCCATTCATATTTGAATTATGTGGCGCAGGTATGAAGATACATAGTCGTGAATTGTAAAAAGTGTCTCTATTCACCCCGTTTTACGGTACTGGATTTTTTAATTTGTTAGATGGTCAACTATTGAAACAGGAACATGGCTTTGAAAAATTGAACATAAACTTTTTGAAGCAGACCCTTAATTTTTGTCTTATCATATTAATTAAGACATTTGATCCAATGTGAGTAAAGTTGCTTTGCCATCATTTGGTCTAATGTTAAACTTTAATCGTTGTTTTTGTTGAAATTTTCTCTTAAATGGTCAACTACTGGTACGTTTACCCTAATGTCGTTCATGTAATTGAATATTGAACGAGAATAAAATCTTATGGAATGCATGCAAAAAATCGATAAATTTAAAAAAATATATACATAATTAAGCATTCACCCCATTTGACGTTATCAAGTATATTATATCGGGAACTACATGGCACTTAAATATTTTTGACGTTTCTAATCTATGGGAGTGGTCAATCTATTCCTGAATATTATCTATCTTTGGGGTGCAGCCATAGACAACATGCATGCTGAGATCTGAAAGAAAGATTCAAATATTAATGAAATAATATGTCTAAATATCTCCATAATATTTACCTCGACACATCAAATAGCACAATAATATATATTTATAGTTTGTTTAGCACTAGGGAAACATCACAATGTGTAATGGCTAATTGGGGCGGATATAAGACAATAGAGCGGAAGTACTGGGAAGCATAGATAATAACTGGGAAGTACTGCTACAATAAAAAACAAAACTCTATTTTCAATCCGTCACTTCTTTTGGACAGACTTTTAAATGGCGGCCAAAATGGCGGCTGACGATCAGCTGATCATGCCGACGGCAGCGCCAGCTGGTGATAGAAAAAAAGCCGACCAACACCGCTGTGATTATTTGATTTTCGATGACGTTTTGAGGTTAAGTTACGAGATAGGTTATCACATAGATGAATATACTTATAGATAGGTAACTTTGATTGAAAAATGGTAACACTGTTGTTAGCGCTGCCTATATCTTGGGCGCCATACTAGTAGGCAATATTATTATTATTATTGAAGAAAGGAGGGAAGGGTGTGAGAAAGAAAACAGGTGATATTTGACATTGACAAGAAATAGTTTATTTTCGCAAAAAAAATACAGAACAGATAACAAAAAAACAATGAAAATCAAATTAATCAACTTTTCAAGCAGGCAAAGAATAAAATGCGTGATTAGACAACAAATAAAAAGTAAATTTTGAAGTAATATGTAAACACAAACAAAAAATAATGTAAGAAGTGTTACCATTTTTCAATCGAAGTTACCTTATCTATAAGTATATTCATCTATGACATCCGCCTTCTTGGACACTACTGAAGCGCGATTTCCGGGCAAATAATAATAAAAATAATAACGTTCCAAAAATTTGTATGAAAGTGGTCTTGAGTAGCATACCCCCCTGGTTATGTTTATCTATGCTGGTTATCTATCGTTACGAGCCGGTGAATGCAGCGGCTAAATCTGACAGAAGATATTTGCATGGTATTTGAAAATCTTTATCATAGATAACATACTCTTTATTTCGCTTTAAATCTACATCATGCTGGTACATATTATGTAGAATCATACTACATATCTTTAACACCCTTAAATAATTATATCAATGCTGAAATTTAATCTAAAAATAACATCGTTTTCATCGAAAGTAGAAACAACATATTTGACATATTAGATACAAAAGATAACAAAATAATTGTGTTCTTTTTGTGAGTTTCCTTTTATGATTCTAATTAAAGCATTTACATTGTGGTAGTGCTGTGAAGTGTGTGGTCTAAACTTAATATGTGATACTCAGTTTTTTTTATAAAATTTATTATCCTGTTACCAGCTAGAAGATTCCCCACTTTTTGTCCTGAACGCTACGACTTTTTCAAAAATTTAAAAAGGACAATACCTTAAAACTACTTACGTTATTTAAAGGCTTAGATGTCTTTGATCCCTTATGAAAGCAATTCCATGTTAATTAGCATACCACATTGCTTTTATAGCGTATTTACGAATCCTCGATAAGGGTTGTCACACACAGTTTATAATATTATGTCAATTTTGCACCCCGTTTGGCTAGCATAAAATGAATTTTATTGAATTTTTCTTATGATTAATTTGTATTTATTCAATTGGTTTGAAACATATATACATGCAAAAGAATATTTACGTTAATATTGTGAACATTTTATCAAAAGTTTTGACAGCCCTGATAACCTTGATACACTTTTTGTTGAATATAAAACTATTAAAACGGAAAGTTTATATTCATATTGTGAGCCTTAAGAGATCTCGGATACATATTCGATGTGATAATTTGAGAAATATTATTTTTTGACGCCTTAAACATAGTTGCCCATCGGCGAGTTCTTAGCTGTCGGAGCTTTTTCTTATGTGACACACCGGTGTGTCGTTACCAATAGAACGGTTAAAACAAGAAACAAAACTCTGGCCTCCGAAAACAGCTGTAATATATAGAAATATTTATTCCGTAAGATGGCGTCGTCTTTCGATTGACAGTAAAAATATAATGACGTTTTCCATTTTGAAGGGTTGTATCAAACACGTTTGATTGGCAACCCTTTTTTTAATGTCGTGGGATTACCATATGTTTATCATAGATAACATAATGTTTATCTATGGATTACCACCAGTCGGAAGGTGTCTTCCTCGGTAAGATGAGATCTTTTTTACTTGTTGACATCAGTTTCATTCCAATACTAATTATTCAATTATTAATAAAATATATTGGATACTCAAATATTTAAAAAAATAATTTGAAGTTTATTCCGATTGTATGGTTATTTTGTCATCTGAAAACTAGTGAAGACAAAATCTCTAATGTCAAAAGCAGTACTGTAGATTTTTTTGTTTTAGGTATATACATATATTTATGCTATATATCCCTACAATAGAAACGGGTAAATTTTCTTCCCTTCTCACATATGTAGCAATTTGCATTTTAATTATTTTATGTTTTGGATTCTATAATAGAAATATTTTTCACTTTAAAAATTAGCAAAACTCTCCCATGGTGTGTTTTTGCAAAGATTTTGGGTAATATGCAATTCAACAATTTTGTCAATTTTGTTGCAGTGGATTCAGTAATAGTCTACCTGTCTTTGTCAACTGACTGGCACCATTCTGATTAGATGCCATCCAAAAAATACAACCCTCTGCACACCCAATCAAACCAAATGTCCAACATGAATACTACCAATATCATATCGGACACAGACTCTGACAAAGGAAACAATATCCTTGAAGACAACAGATGGGAGGCGCAGACACCTTCCCAGCCTCAATGCTCGCCCCTGGATGTGTTCTCCACCCTTCCAGTGTCATCTCACCTGACGGGAGTAGACTACTGCCAGGAGGCTGACAGGCTTAACTCTCTACAAGCGTGGCCAGCCAAAGACATGATGGACATAGCAGCGGTAGCCAAATCCGGTTTGTACTATTACGGCGAAGGAGACAAAGTTCGCTGTTACTCTTGCCAAGAGGTCCTCGGCCAATGGTTGAAAGGGGATGATCCAGTCTCGGATCACATCCGCTGGTCGCCGTCCTGCCCCCTACTTCACAGTCGGTACTTTAATGAAATAATGTACCAAGAATATTTTCGGAATTACAAAATGGTTGCTACCATTCAGAAATCAGAAGGGGACTTTTCTGACGATAGGGTTATTCCCGTCCTGGAAAACAAAAAACTACTGGAAGCTTCCTCCACCTCCCCTGTCTTAGACTACCGCCGGGCAGCTGACAGGTTTATCTCTTTGCAAAAATGGCCAGCCAAAAACGTCATGGACATGGCGGTGGCAGCCAAATCTGGCCTGTACTATTACAGCGAAGGCGACAAAGTTCGCTGTCAATTTTGCCGAGTGGTCCTCAGCCAGTGGATGAAAGGGGATGATGCTGATACGGATCACAGCCGCTGGTCGCCTCGCTGCCCTCTGGTTCTCAAGCAGTCCAATCCCAAAATGCTTGCTACCATTCCAATATCGGGCAATGTCTTTTCCAACGGTAATGGTATTTCAGGACTGAATAGCAATGGTCAACTCGAAACTGTCTCCACCCCTCAAGTGTCATCTCACCCGACGGAAGTAGACTACCGCCGGGAGGCTGACAGGCTTAACTCTCTACAAACGTGGCCAGCCAAATACTTCATGGATATAGCGGCAACAGCCAAAACCGGCCTGTATTATTACGGCAAAGAAAACGATGTTTGCTGTCAATTTTGCGGAGTGATCTTAAGACAGTGGGCCCCAGGGTCTGATGCGGAGGCAGATCACAAAACATGGTCATATAAATGCCCCTTGCTCCTCAATCACCCAGTCGGCAACGTCCCCATCATATCGGTAGAGAATTGTGGTGTCTACAACATAGTTGCGAAACACCCGGCCTTCGCAAGTAGGGTATCGCGCCGAGACTCGTTCGAGGATTTTCCCACCGTGATTCGTCCTAGCACGCTAATGCTGGCCGATGCTGGTTTCTTCTACGTTGGGTCCCAGGACCGAACAGAGTGTTTCCACTGCGGAGGCAGTATCGAAAACTGGAAAGACAGTGACGATCCGTGGGAACAGCACGTCATCAGATTCAATGGATGCAACTACTTGCGCCGCTTAAAAAGCAAAAAATTCATCGATGATATTCTGAAAGCGAATGAGTCACCGGGAGCAACCTCGGCTCTTTCCAAACAAACCTTCATTTCAATTGGGGTCTGCAAAATCTGCACTGTTGGCGAAATAGACTCATGTTTCACTCCTTGCGGCCATGTTGTTGCGTGCTTAAAATGCGCAAAGTCCATGAGCACCTGTCCCATCTGCCGCAAAGAACACAAGGAGGTTATCAAAATATTCTTTTCATGAGTTCGCCTCACTTCTGTGCCACTCTCCCGTTGTTGTGTTCTGCTGAATCTTTCCATATGCTGCTATGAAATAATGACGGAGGGAAATTTGCCAAGAATTAGATTAAGAATTTTGCGTGGAGTGAAGAAATGTGATGAGATATTGGTAAATCAGCAATATCGAATTCTTACACAGGCAGTATGATGTAATCACTGATCTTTCACCTCTGCAAGTTGTGCGCTGAAAAAATTATGCCTCTGAAATATGAAAGTTCATTTTATAGGCATTCCATGCGGCACCAATCCTTAAATTATTTATATATACAGTGGAACCCCAATTTTACGTTCTTGCATTATACATTTTCCCGCGTGGTGTGTTCATTTTCTATAGTCCTGGCGAAACACCCATAAGAACAATTTTAAAAATTCCCACATTAAACGCTCCCCGATTTACCGTCTAAAAATTATGGTCCCTTCACAAATATTGTCAATATTATCCCAATTGACCATTTTTGTTCAATATTTCTTAAAAGCACATACGTCCCCATCCAATCGATTCGTAGAAATAAAAAACTGAGACTGCAAGTGTACAACTGTTTACACGATTTATTGTCATAATGTTTCCGGTAATTACTGAGCATCTGTGTCTTCTCTAAAAGGTGGCAAAAAACACAATAATGAATCATGGGTTGAACTTAAATTATTTTTCCCCATATAGATGAGTATTAAAAAAATTTAAAAGCCATTTGTTTAAATTGAAGTACCAAACTGCAAAGAAGTAATGTAGTGTTATAGGCATAATAATAAATTCTAATAAATAAATAAGTTTTTCAAAAGTTTGAAAGAAACTTTTTATGTGATAATTTATGTATGGATAAGAATGTACATCTATTATGTATGTATGTATTTTTTTAATAAAAGTACTATTGACAAGTTACTGAATAAAAAAATTATATTATTAACTAAATTAAGCTTTTTTAATTGAAAATTTTATTTTGCATTCACAAGTTAACTGTAGAATAATTAAGGTGTAAATTGATGTTGCTTCACAGTGCACATAGATATTGGACCAAGATGGTGAATATTTACTCAATTATTAAATGAAACAGAAATTGCAATGGATAAGATAACATACCTTGTGTGGTATTATATATTTAATCTGCCATTATTGTAGTAGCGTTTGCGCCATGAGTGTTTTCCGCAGTGAATGTGTAATTCTGTCAGACACCTCAGCACGCAAACGCAGAGTATTTTTATGAATACATCTAAAAAGATCCTACCAAAAGTAGATAAGTATGTTAAATACATAGCTATGTATGTGAGTGGCTGTATAGATGTACCATCATAACTTGGCCCACCATTCAAATTCGGAACTTAAATTGTCCCCATATAGTAGATACATTTAAAAGCCTTTGTAGGTATATAAGCTATCTCTAATACACGTTTAAAACATAGTTCTGACGAAGGCGTAAGCCAAAATAGCTATCAACAAATATATAAAATAATTTATGTAGAACTAAAATACATTGTTATTTCTCTTACCGTATTATAATGGAGTTCTACCAAGTAAATGCCTACTCAATGAATACATTTAAAAGCCTTTGAAGTTATATTGTTTTAATAAAAATATATTTTCATGACGATTTTGTTTCATTTATAGCTAGCATGTAAAAATGTGTTTATAAATAAACAAATTTGATTGAGTATTGCAGTTTCCACACGATGGTAGCGCCCTCACAAGCGGTCAAGTTATAATGGTACATCTATAGTTATTTTGGTGATTAAGTCCAGCTGTGTGATGCAGGTTAATTCAATTTTAATTAATAATTAAAATATCTTTTCCTCAAAGTTTAGGATGCTCGTGTTTGCCATGTCTGCTGTATTAATTTGAACCTGACATTATTCCGTATTCTTTGTTTTTTTTATCAGGTGCCCTTAAAAATTGACCAATTACAACAAGAAGCAAGGGGGGGGGAAAGAGTGTTTGTGAAAATTGTTAAAATACATTAAAAACAAATTATTTTTTATTACTTAACATTTCCTTAGATACATTATATAAAAAAACACAAATAAGAGGGTAAATCACTTCAATATTTTGTCCATGTCTGAATAAAATTGGCAAATTCAAATATTTCTTGACAGACAACCGTTGATTTAAGGCTTAGCGCTTTCAATGCTGAACCTGTTTTTTAGTATGAAATTGGACAAGCTAGGCGTGTTCTCAGCATCCAATGTGTTAACAAGAACAGGTTGAAGCTTTTTTTCTATAGATGTAACATCATTACTTGACCGCAGTTGAATTCAAAACTTAAATTGTCCCCATTGAGTAGATATCTTCAATAGACATTTAAGTTGTATTGTTTTAGTAAAAATATATGAACATATGGAAAGATTTCTTCATTTATATCTTGCATATTAAAATGTGTAAGTAAATAAACAGTTTTGGTTGAGTATTAAACATCACTCACGTGATGGTGACCCCCTCACTAACGGTCAAGTTATAATGGCACAATAATAAAGAGAACCTTGTTACATAATATGACAAATACTCAATAATTTTGTCATTGAGTAGATAGATAGAATAAAAGGAAGTAGCCAGTAGCATTTAGTTTGACATAACTTTTCTCTAGCAACTTTTATGATATTTAATTTCTGTTTATGAACTTCAGCCGCAGTCTACTGATCATCGGTGACCAGAATTAGCAAAGACGCACAACTGGTTTACTCAGCAGCTTTTAGATTTTTGCAATCTGTAAGATATTTAAAATATTCACACAATTATTAATTAATAAAAACAATAAAACATTTTTAGTACTTATTCCACATAAATTTTATGTGGAATAAGTACTAAAAATGTTTTATTATTATAATGCCATTCTACCAAGTATTGACAACACCTAAAAAGTGAATTATTAATTAGGTATTTAATTTATCAAAATTAATTGATTAAATATTTTTGAAAAGCACCATTCTTTCCAGCAGTAGTTTCATATAAAGCAGGGGTGGCCAAAGCGTCGATGGCGATCGACTGATTGCGTAGCGATTCCTAGTCGATCACCTATGTGATCTGTACAAATCTCTGGTGCTGGCCCAAGAAGCGTACGAGACAAGTCGTGTGACAGGGACAGTACGCTAAAATCTTGAACTTAGCCGGTTATCGACAAAATCTCTTTCTAAAACCCGGGTCAAACAAGGATTGGCAATTAGATTAATGTAGGCTTTAAATTACTTCTATTAATGTTGGTCGATCGCCACCAATAATTTCAAAACGAAAGTCGATCACGGGCAAAAAAAGTCTGGCCACCCCTGATATAAAGCTTAAATACGTGGCCATCCATAGACATTTTTTTTTATATCATTGCAAATGATGAAAGACATTTTTACTTGTCAATACAAGAATAATCAATTCAACCTCTAAGTGTTCATAAGGATGTTGTAAGTACTACAGTAGTTGTTAACTTTACGTCATAAGAGCCTTAATGTAAGGATTATCTTTCTTCTCGATGCTATTCTTCAATTGCGATATCCGAGTGAAAATTTGAGATTCGGAAAGGTTGTCGAGGTCTAATTCACCGCATGCTTTCACAAAGTCCATCATCTGGGTCTCGGCTTCTAGTTTGAGTGCAGAATTCTCTTCGTGGTTTTCTTTATAAAGTTCAGCCGAGTCGAATCTGTGACCCTCCAGTTGACGCTGCTTCTCTTCAGCAAACTAAAATGGTAAAAGGTTTGCTACATCACCTGATCCTAAAAACGGGGCATAGCAAGAGCAATGAGCTAGCCACTAGTCCTTTACTTTCTATCCCAACTCTCTGAAAGAAAGTGGTTACTGAGCAGTTTTCGTAGAAAAGCTTCTGTTGAAATAAACTCCATTAGGAGTCAATATACAATACCTAAGAAAATGTAAGTTTTGTTTAAGCCTTACAGCTATAAATAATATTGTCATTATGGTTTAACATACCAATTCCACACATTTTGTAATTTACCAAAATATTGACATTTGATGATTTTTAGTCATGCTTTCCACAAGTCTTTCTGCATTCATTTTTAGATTTTTATACTCGATAATATTAGGGGGACCGGAAAGAAAACCATTATTTTTAAGTTCAACATAAAAAATTATTTTTTCACCATTTTACTACATTTATTGTAATACAGGCGGACCTCATCTTTCGCACAATTTGCTATTTCGCACATTCTGGAAAAATCTTTTTTTTCTTTTTTAAATGCAAAAATGTTTTGTTTCCATGCAGTTATTTCCCTGTCGTACAATGAAACGCATATGAGCCAAGTCCGTACTGTGAAAAGTGTTACGTCCTGTTCGTTCATATGCATTAACATACGAGCAGTAAAACATTATTGTGAAATTAATAATTTACCATTTAAAATATTATTAATCTTAGATAATGCTCCAGGACACCCAAAATCTCTACAAAATTTATACCCAGAAATCAATGTTGTGTTTCTTCCCCCCAATACTACGTGTCTCATACAACCCATGGACCAAACGGTAATAGCTACGTTTAAACGATATTATATGCGGTCGATAATAAATCAGGCTATCAAGGCAACTGACATGGAAGGTGGGCCGACATTAAAAGATTTCTGGAAGAATTATAACATATGGAACGCAATAAACAATATTGGAGACGTATGGGCTGAAATAAAAGAGTCAACAATGAAAGGTTCATGGAAGCAACTATTTCCACAAATGATGAGGGATTTCATCAATTTTGATGAAACTTCAGAAACCATCACACTTGAAATAGTTCACCTAATGAACGAATTAAACCTAGATGTTAACAGTGAAGATATTAACGAGATGATTGATTCTCATTCTGAACCCTTGACTAATGAATTTCTAATGGACCGACAAGAGAACGAAAATAGTATACAAATTGAAAGTGAGGAAGAAGAACCAGAAGAAATCATCGAGACCTTAACAATAAAAACCATGAATGACGCTTTTACGCATCTCGAGACATTTTTGAATAGTATGGAAGAATGTGATACTAATGGAGAACGCATATCTCAAGTGCGTAGGGCGATCCTGATAGTATGACATGTTACAGAACTCTCTGCGAAAAAAAAAAAGTAGTAAAATACAACTAACTCTTGACAAGTTCATTCAGAGAATATAATTTTTATTTAGTATGTTAGTTAGTTAGTAATTTTTAATAAATATTTTTTTTTAAGTAAAGGGTCTTTTTATAAGGACGCTTAGTTTTGAAATGTAAATAAAACAAGTTGTTTGTGAGATTTCGACTAAATTTTAATTTCATTTGTAAGTATATTTTACGGCATTAAATATGGAATATGGCATCAAATGTCTGCCAATATCCATTCATTATAAAATGGGCCATGTCGCTAAAGTTGACTTTTTTGACAAATTTGGGTAAACTTCCAACTGCTCCAGAACCCAATCAGGCGTTGTCTGTGGTCGTTTACCTGAAGTTCCTTGGTTAGTTGGATTTTATACGGGTGCAGACATAAGGCCCGATTCAAAATTCGCCAAGTTGAAGTCGCAGAAAAGCCAAATTCTTGTGAACAACGAGAAATAAGCTGCCTTGGGTTTTGCTGTACACTTTCACACACAGCAGCAATGTTTTCACCAGATATTGTATTTTGATGACGTACAGGTAGGTGTTGGCCGATTATTTACCAAACTGGTTGACTCAAATTTGGCCACTAAACAATAAATAATCTACTCAGCAGGACAAAATAACATAATTTTGAGCGTCCCTATTGAAATACCCTTTACAATTTTTGGTGTTTTTCTTTTACTTCCCTTGGCTTTCGAACACTTTAGCTTTCGCACAAAGTTCAGGAACGAATTAGGTGCGAAGGTCGAGGTCTTTCTGTATATAATTTCCATCGGTACTTACAACTGTTTCCCACCTATCTGGCAATTTTTCAATTCCCTTTTTATAAAAATCTGCTGGTTTAGAATTGAAATATTCATTAAGGTGGCTTTCTACCTCCTTCACATTGTTAAATTTTTTATCCCTTAAGAAATGTTCCATGGACCTGAACAGATAATAGTCCGAAGGAGCTATATCTGGCGAATATAGTGGGTGTAGAAGAACTTCCCTCTTCAGCTCCTTCAGTTTTTCTCGGGTCATCTTCGCGGTATGAGGGCGTGCATATCCTGATGGCAGAATAACCCCTTTGCTATTGTTCAAACTCGGACGTTTTCCCTTCAGTTTCTGATGTAATCTCTCCAATTGCTGACAATAGAATTCCGAAGTAATTGTTTGGCCAGGTTTCAACAATTCAAAATGAATGACTCCGCATACATCCCACCAAATGTACAAAAGCACCTTACGTAGCGCCAATCCTGGTTTAGGTGTTGGAATTGGTTGTAGATTTGTAGAAAGCCATTGATTTCTTCTTCTTAGATTATCGTAAACAACCCACTTCTCATCCCCAGTGACCACTTGCGACATAAAGGATGAACTCTTTGTCTTGACAACAATGAATCGCAGGTATTCATCCGCTGCTCTTTGTTCGCCGGGGATAGCTCGTGTGGCATCCAAATTACCATTCTGTTTGTTTTGCCAATACGTTTTAAATCTTCCTGTATGGTGGACCATGGAGATTGGAGCTTCTGCGATAATTCTTCGATACTTAGTCGAGGATCCGACTCAATCGGGGATTTCAGCAGGTCGTCATCAAATGTTGAAGGCCGTCCGGATTTAGGGTCATTCTCTAAACTTCTATTGTCCGATTTGAATTTCCGAAACCAACTTTGACATCTGTTATACTGTTAGATTTTGTGCATAAACTTCGTTTATAACTTTCGCGGCCTTAATGGCATTTAAACCCTGGTCAAACAGAAACAGCATAAAATGCTTTATGAGTTGTTCGTTTGTTTTGGGCACGGACAATAATAAAAAAATATAGTTCAAAAAAATAAGCTAACCAGTTGAACAATAATAAAACTAACAAGCGTGTTTGCTGCACCGTGGACGGGCCGCAGACTGAACCCAAACAACAGCAAATAAAATAATGGTTTTCTTTCCGGTCCACCTAATATATAGTAATAATAATATATAGCCATTGATTTATTTACAAATATATTTATGGAACTTTCTGAAAAATTTTATCGATAAACATACTAATTCAGAAGTGTTAATTTGAGTGGTCCAGTTTATTTTCTATTCTGTTTACTTTGGTATATTCAGTTCATTTCTAAATTTGTTAGACCTATCTTTATCAGATATTTGTCTCGGTTTATCAGTCTGTCTTCAATGCTTGCCGTACAACACTGAATGTTGACAGGCGGCACCGCTAACAAAAAGGTAAATTACACACCTGCACCACATGTTGAGGAAAATCGGCCATCTTGGCAACGTGTATACCAAAACTCTTGTCGCAGACTCCAGGCTGAACTCGGTACAACAGAGTGAGGCGATTGTCAGCGGTGACAGCACTCACGTGAAAGTTGGACACTTCTTTGCGGGACGCCAGCTGGGTTATCTCATGGAAATGCGTTGCAAAAAGACAAAACGCTTTCGTCTCCTTGGCAAGATATCTACAACAATCAACCAATTGACAATGAGACGTGTGGACGGTAAAATTAGCACCATGACGGTACAAATTATAAAAGAATTAATAAAAAAAATCAGTGGTTTACAAATTTAAGAAGCATAATGAACGTGGTAACGATAGCTTGGTGTTCCTCTGCAACATGACACTACACATGAATACAAAATGAAGTGAGACAAACACCCAAGAACCATTTCCAAAAAAATTGGTAAAACTTGACTCGACTCGGGTTTCATATTTCGGCATCTTCAGGCAAATTAACTTAGTGACCTGACCATTAATAGTGTGTATCATAATATCCTATTGGATAGTAATATATTAGTATTGATAGAGCATCATTAACATCAAAATTAATCCAGATTGTCAACAATAAACTACTCATGCTAAAGTACAAAATTGTAACAATTTAAATTCCACCAAACACTTTCAGTCGAAATCCTAAATAACATGGCATTTTTGTAGGAATGTCTGAAATAATGAAATTATATCTAACCCATATTTGGGTGATCGCTCAACAAATCGAATGGCGACCTTAAAATGATCAATGTGAACTTTAGGTAAATATTTACCGAGGGTTTCAAAACATAATAACAGTTGCAAATTTGTTTTTCCTATTTACTTTAAAGCTCAACTTACTCAGCGATTGCCCAGGCTATTCCACAGCCTTCGTATGTAGACGTCCCCCGGCCGAGTTCATCGATAATTACCAAAGAATTTTTGCTAGCCGTCTGCAAAATAAATTAATAAAGCGTTGATAGAAGACAAAAATTATTATTTCAGATGGATTAGAAAGCACTAAACATATCTTTTCTTAGTAAAAATAATAACACATTTATGTTGGTCCCTGAGGTCTAGTTGCAAGAGCTTTGTCCTAGCGATCAGGTGGGCCAATTCCTTTCAATTCCTGGCAAGGTCGGATTTTTTCAATTAAAAAAGAGATCTTGGGCTGGGTGTATGTAATTTATTATATATTGTTCATTTAATCTCGTATGATTTACACGATTGAAAATATTTGATGAATTGGCGTTAATGCCAGAATTTTTTAATTTTTTAAATAAATTTTTTATTCCGCATAAAAAATTATTGGATCAGGACCGGTTTCGCTCTTGGCGAACATTATCAACTGATGAGAAATAAAACAAAACAGCGATATTTATACAAAAGTTAATCAAGAATCACAAGGTATGAAAAACAATTGGTATTACAACTAAGCAAATAAATTGAAGCAAAATAGACTATAATTAAAATGTTGAAGACTTCTTAGCAATACAAGCTATTAGATCAAAATCAATTAAGTATGAATGATAGGTTCCGTGATAACTCTACACAAGCCAAGTTGCCACATCCAAAATTCAGCACCTAGACAACTTGACACAGGGATAGGGAGCACTACCGCTGCTATGTTAGATTGTAATAACGACTTGATCTAGCATACAAATTTTACGTAATTATGTAGGCATTCACTTCCCCTAGTGCCCCAGAAGGTGTTTCTTCCATAAGACACCCCCTTCGTGCAGTATTTTGACGGAGATCGAATAAAAAGAGGAGCAGTGTGTCAAGTTGTCTAGGTGCTGAATTGTCTATGTGTCAACTTGTTATGTGTCGACTTGACTTGTGTTGATTGGTATGGTCACCGAATGATCATAGCAATGTAAAAAGTATTGACAGTGAACACCTGAAAAGTGATATCTTTTCTTGCCAAACATAAACCTGGAGGCTCAAGGTAACTGACTCGCCTGTTAATAACTGATTAAAGCATGTTCAAGCATTAACTATTTGGGATGGGCAAGTTGATTGAAAATTCGGATTGCATTTGTGGACACGAACATCATCAAATGGGGAAAGGGATATTCTTGTTTCATCTTCAAGATTCAACGCAAAGTAGATTAAACTCAATCGTTACAGGATACTGAACATTACTCAAACTAAGTGGCCGAGAACATTTTCTTTTCAGTCCCGTGCAGCTCTGTATCAGACCAAGTACATAAGTAAAGTAGGAGTAAATTCGTTACTTTTCTCGATCATATAGAGTTAGGAAAGGCAGCCGTTTGACAGATACCGCATATAACAAGTGGTGGCCAACTTGTATTTGGATAGAATAGCCGGCAACATAGGTGAAATTAGAATTGATAACTTTCTTGTATCACTGGATGTGTTACCAGTTGTGACACGTGCTTCGTTTGTTAGTCAGAAGATTCAATTTCAATTTTACTAACCACTTTAATCAATTTTATCATGTCACAATGGCTCAAATTGTAACAGAACAAGCCATTTTATAAAAATCAATATTTCTACTCATTCCATATTCTAAATATTCCATTCGATAAGAACTATTGGGTAAAACATGCGGTACTCTATACTTATTACTATAAAACACTAAGTAAATAAAAATATTTTTGCAACTATTTGAGTAAACTTACTCTCAAAATAGCTGCCGTCTCGACCATTTCACACATGAAGGTACTCAGCCCTCTCATCTGACAATCGTCAGCGCCTACTCTGGCGAGGATGCTCTCCAGCAAGGGCACAACG
Source organism: Himalopsyche kuldschensis (assembly GCA_028554975.1). Classification (NCBI taxonomy): domain Eukaryota; kingdom Metazoa; phylum Arthropoda; class Insecta; order Trichoptera; family Rhyacophilidae; genus Himalopsyche; species Himalopsyche kuldschensis. The sequence goes on along the minus strand of JAHFWI010000010.1, from coordinate 15,986,676 downwards.
GCGCTGTCACACGGGACAAAGCATCCCAAGTGAGCCAAAAGGGCGCAGACACCGACAGATCGGATATACGTGCTTTTGCCACCCATGTTTGGGCCTGTTATTATATTGAAAGTTGTGCCATCTGAAAATTTTTAAAGTCTAGTGAAATCAATTTTTTTTTATTCTTTATCCGCTTCAGTACCTAGCAAAGTGGTTGGCTACATCACATCTACTGTCTACTTCTAAAAAAATCCTTTTTTCAACAAGAATGACTGATGACAGAAAGATTATTTTTTTCTAGAGTCAGCGTATATATGTTAATAGCTATGAAAAGAAAAATATCATTAGAATTCTTACAGGATTTTTTGAATATATTTTGCAATATTTGTAACAGTATTCGTGACATCCGTACGCGGCAGCCACCAATGGCCTTACAGTACTGAAGTGGTTAAGAATAATTAGAATGAACATTTTTGCATATACCCTAATAAAATCCTTGGTTAAGGGTTAGTAATGGTTTCACTAGAATGAGTAATACAAAGTGTTCATATACGTATGAACATTGTTTTGGTTACATTTCATTGAACAAGTTTTCTAGACAAACTAACATTATTCCATAATATTTGATATTTGTAATATTGAAATTGGTAGTACCTTCTTTGAAGTGAACATCGTTCGCAATAAACGATATCCCGTCTTGGAGCTCCAAGCAAGGATGTCTGGCATTGACGAGGGTCAGCTCGTGACCACTGGCCACCATCTTTGGTCTAATGTAAGGAACGGGGGCTTCACACGAAACGATACTGAATGCCAGCAATATGTCTAGCCTCGCCAAGATCTCTGACAGAAGCCATAAGATCTCAGAATACCCTCCTGAAAATACAATCGAGAAATGTCAAAAAACATTTGCATTTGTATCCATTCGATCTTTAACCTTTTACATCCGCAGACCAGCGAGAATTGGAAAATATTACTACGCATTTCGATCTTCTTGTCACAGTATTATTAGAAGAAGACGATGTCTTAAATGATTCAATGAAAAATAGAGTAGCATTTTACCTGCGATCCGCATTATTTCAGTGACCACAGTTTTCTGGTGTTCTTCGTAGTTTTTCTTAAGCTGAATATATTCATCGTTAAGAATAGACAGTTCTTCATTGCTGAACTTCACCCCTCCTTTATTGGCGTCCAGAATATTGAATGATTTGTTTTTTCTGATGATGGGCTCTTCTTTTAAAGTAATCCTGCAAAGGCGTTTAGAAGCATTCACATAACGGAAAACATTTCAGTTTTGTGGAACAAGGCAAAATAAAAATAAATATTTGAAAATAGTCAAACCTAAAATGATATCCGTGTATGGAGATGAAGTCGAGTTTGATGGATTTACCGGATTCAAGATTGAGTTTGTCAGCTACCTTTGATAGTAGTTTCTGCATTTTATTCTCGGTATCTTTCATCTCAGAACGAAACTCCTTGAGTTGGTCATCAAATTCGGCTTTCACAAGGAATTCTCCTGCAAAAAATAAATCTTAATATTTGAAAAAAGAGAGACTAAAAAAAGGCACTGAGACAAGAATCGATTCTCTTAAGTAAGCTTTTGTTGAGTTGAACTTTTTAAGTAGTCCATATAGCTCTGTAAAATTTAAGGTATCAATTTTTACATCTCTTACACCCAATCGATTTAAGATAAGTATGTAGAAATTTTATTTAATCAAAGGTATTGATTGAATTGGCTTTACCTTGGTAGAACTCCATTATAATACGGTGAGAAAAAAACAATGTATTTTAATTTGATATGGTTGGTTGATATGTAATTGAAAGCATATGGACTCCTAATGGATTCATCTCCAAACAGAAGTTTATCTACTAGATCAAATAGTTTCTCAGTTGCTCAACCTCTCGTTTTTGATGAGAGTAGGGATAGAAGGTTTTAATACTTAACCTGACAATCTTTGTTATATTTCTTATTAAAAAAAAATATGGCAAACAACAGCATTTTGGCAAAGACGTCTCCCACATTTTCCTGTAAGTCTATTGAGCTCATTGAACAGTTTTACATGAATTTCTTAATAAGCCGAATGTAAAATTCTAGTAGCAGTACCCTTGTCCACAAGATCCATATCGATTGTGGTCTCCATCATTTTCTGGTATTTTTCCATGTCGACGAGCACATCAGAAATTGGTCCGACGAAAACACCGTTAACCGATTTGATATCGCACTGTCTGACGCAGTCCAGCAGAAATGGCACTCTCTCGATTGTCTGAAACAAGTTAAGTATCCAACTTTCATCACACATATATTAAAAAAAACTTTTTCCACAGCCTAAGTGATGCAGCACACTTATTCGTTACCAGACAAATTATTTTTCAGTATAAAGAGATTTAATTTGATTTTCACAAAGCAGAAAAAAATAAATCGTGCGGTCAACATACATATTAAATTGTTTCAGTTCTGAATGAAACATTCACTAATCCTCAATTAGGCATGTCTCAAACATGTTTGTAATACAATGGAACGGTATTGAAATTTGTATTTATATGTTTTGTCTGTATCTAAGATTTTACAAAAGTGGGAAAAGATTTAGTCTTAAATTAATATAAAATTTAAAATAAACTTTTTATTCCTAAGTGATGCAGCAACTAATTCGTTACGGGTATTTCGCCTCTTTCAGAGGCATCTTCAGATTTTCACAATCGCAAAGTTTAATTAAGCAAACATTTGCATAATAAATTGTTTCAGTTCTGAATGAAACATTCACTAATCCTCAATTAGGCATGTCTCAAACATGTTTGAAATACAATGGAACAGTATTGAAATTTGTATTTATATATTTTGTCTGTATCAAAGATTTTACAAAACCGAGAAAAGATTTAGTCTTAAATTCATTATAAAATGTATATAAATGAACAAGGAAACATTGATCATGCAACATCTCTATTTGCGTGTGACTTATACGATTATTTATTAAAAACTTAGAAATCTAGATCACTGTCGGCTTGAAAAAGCAGCTGGCAATTTCTTGTTTATTAAAATATGTTTTTTAAATCATAATTTTGTTCATAATTTTAATCAAAACTCATGGAAAAGTACAAAGTTCAATCCAATTCAAAATTTAATACAGTTGTGTCACAAAAACTATTTTTAAAAGAAACAGTATTGCAATGTAAAATAATGAAAATAATAGTAAATGTAAAAACCTGATAGATTTTATAGCAGTCTTGAAGAGAAGCTTTCTCTCTAGACAGCCTTCGGGTGATAGCCTGCAGGTCTGGAATCCGCCGCATGTGGTCTTCAAAAAGCTGTCTTCTAATTTCACTGTTAGCAACAAGCGACTCGACAATATCCAATCTCTCTTCAATCAAGTTCATATCGCGCAGAGGTTGTCTCACCCACTGTGACAATAATCTAAAACAACATAAATATTCACTTGAATAAAAAATATTATCCAATACAGAGCTGGCCTCCCATACTAACATTCACTCTTCTGAATGAAATATTTATTTTTTAAATTTAAATACTAGCATGCCATCTTTGGATAAGTTTCAATAATAAATTACATCGATTATTGAATAATTCGCTGGAATAAAGGGATTTCCCAAGGGACAAGACTGAGTTACTTGTACTTTATTACTAGAATATGCCTCTGAAAGAGATGAAACCCGTGTCACGAATAGTAACACAATACATGGAATAATCTTAGTTTTAAAAATTTTATATTAAGCACTAAGTTCTTGGCTGAAAATATCTACTGATCTGATCAGCCGAACAGCCCTTATGACCAGTGATTCAAACAACCAGCGTGACAAACAAGTTTTGATAGAAAAAATTTGGCTTTGGTAAAGACGTTAGTAAAAACTGGGAGCGTACAAGTTTGCAGTCTCAAGTATTTCAGGGTTATTAACACGTCACCGAAGAAAAAGAGAATCATCAGTTCGAGTTATAGCATTAATCTATTTATTGTATCTGCTTTCTATGCAGGGAGAAGGGTCGTACAAAAAATGATGATTTGTTATGAAAGAGATAAAGGGGTGTTTCACCTTTTACCATGTGGAGTCCTGCATCTGTCTAATAAGCCAAGTATACTGTGAGTCTTAGAATTGGCCATAGCACCATCTCGCTTTGGCAGGATATTCAGCGCAGCCATAGCGGCCGAGTCCAGATGCACATATCGCATCACGTCCAATTTCTTGAATGAAAATTTTTCAAAGTTGTCCTTGTCCGAAGCCAGGGAGAGGTACTTGATAGCGACATTCGTGCAGCAGCCGGCCTCTATCAGATTGGCCTCGGGTATTGAGTTTGCGTCTTTCTGCTGACCTTCTTTAAACGATAACAGCCTGTTGAGGTCTTGCATGAGGCCATCGGATGTGAACTCGCTCTTTTTACGGTGAGTTACTGCCACGTTTGAACGCTCCATTATTGCTGATATAGCTTTTGCCTAAAAGTAAAACATCAACACATTCAATGCTAGACCTGTGTTTTAATACGCTGTGGAACACTCTAGGCATGTTCTCAGCACCCAATGTGTTAAGCTTTTGAATTGTTTTTTAACACTTCTTTACAGGCCCTAAATAACTCCTTCCCGGGCAATCAAATAAATGTGCAATTCTGGGCGATCACGCATATATCCGTGAATAGTATTTGAACTATTTTGGATCAGATAATTGTTTTCAATATTTACACAATAATAACGGCTAAAATACTAAAGCGACAATAGACCTAGTTTGGACATGTGCTGCAAATGCCGCAGGGGAGTCTGAATCCCGCCTGTCTCTTCTATCGGTCCCGGAAGGTCATTAATAAAATTTTCAAGGGGTTAAAAAAAAATATTGGTTTGTGATTATTTGAGGACATGCCTTAACATTATTTGATGATGACATGAATTTTTTGGCGGCGATCGACAAACAAAATTCACAAAATAAATTGAATTGAAATAAAAGATGAATCAAGACAGACGAGCGACTTGGAATAGCTACGCGATCGACGCTTTGGCCACCCCTGCTATAAATTAATGACATAAAATAAATAGATTTTTTTTGAGCGGATTGTTTCAAAAGAATTCACCCGGGAAGAGGTTAATTACTTTGCTAATGAGCATGTTATTTTGCATTTGATGGCCAATTGGCACACTTAAGAGGGTTAAATTTGAATTTTGTGGTTTTCCATGAGTTTTGTCACTAACGACCTGGGTTTCGCCGTTCGGCATCTTCAGGCATTTCAAGTGCATGGATGTACGTTAAGAGGGTTAAATTAATTTTGTATTTACCTCAGGGCTATCTGACAGCTGCAGCAAACACTCCTTAGGCCCTAGTTGGACGACCAGAGATTCCAGCTCAGAAAAATGTTCATTATCGGTAAACTCGGATACTGAAAAGGTATACTCGTTGCAGTCAATGCACGCAACACCGACCAACTGAAACAAAAGATTAAATTAGCGAAATGTAAATCAACCTCTTGCAAACTAAATTCGCTTCCGAAAATCAATCACCTTATTTTTATCGTCGCCCCGAAATTTAACAGCCATGATAGTGGGATTCACGAGGATGTCTGCATTGCTGAAGAGGACATCTTCAAACTGGGAAAGGTTTCCCGGAGAGCCCTTGAATTCGACACCCCAGTCGTTGGACTTTGCGGTACCTCTATTCACGTACACCTCAACTCTGTATAATTTTACCTGAAAATAATATCAGAATCAGCATGTGTATTCTGCTCTTCCAAGTAACACTAAGAATTCAAACAATTTATCTTTAACTTTCCTATGCTATCTCATCTTTAAAATTCAACTTATCTTTTTCCCACTATTTTTAAGTAAATGGTGTAAATATCTCAGTAATGACTGAAAGGCACAACAATTAAGTTGTTTTTGACAGACTTATAATCATGAAATTTCTTAGTAAACATCCAGTAATTTGTTGCATTGACTGCCTCTTTGCTAAGAAATGCGTATTTTTGCTATTATACTGCTATAAAAATGAGCACGATATATAGCTTTCAAAAATATTTAGCAAATGACATTCGTTTCTTTTATCTTAAGGGGTTATATACAGTTAGAATTTTCAAAAAATCGATTTTTTTTTTATTTTATTTTCTTAATGTACATATATTTAAGAATACACACAGAAAATTTCATATCGTTCCGGTGAATATTGTCAAAGTTACAAGCAAATTTGAAACGTTTCAGAGTTTTTTATCCCATGTAAAATGCATTCCAAACTTTAAACGCGTTTTTCTCAAAATGGTGTTTTCAAAGTCGGTGACCAACATTACTCAAAAACGGCTAAACCGATTAGTCTCAAATTTTAACATGACCTTCTTAAATATATTTTTTAGTAATTAATCGAAGATTTTTTCTCTCCGATAAATATATTTTTTTTTATAAACAATTTAAGGCCGAAATTTCGGTGAAGAATCGATTTTTTTTTTTAAAAAACCGCCATTTTGCCAAAAAAAAATATTTTGCTTATTCCTTCGATTAATTACTAGATTTAACATTATTTTAACGAAATCTGTTTGGTTTTTTAATTTTAGATGATTCAGTTTTAAGATATAGTGGTCACCGCAAAACGTCTTTTTTGAGAGGAGCTCCTGGAGATCAGCTGTAGCTCTTTTTCAAATAAATATTTTTACTAGTACTAAGTCTTAAAATACAGTTAAAAAGATACCATAATATGTGTATAAATTTTTGGATCAATAAATTTAAAAGTTTTCTCAGAAAAAATTCTAGAAAATTCACTTTTTTTCGGCCGTCTAACTGTATATAACCCCTTAAGGGGCTGATTTGACCGTCAACCAACTCAATATTTCTACATATACACATAAGCAGTGGCGGCTCGTGGATAAGATACCTGGGGGTGCTGCGGTTGATAAAAAATAAATATTTATTGTCATTACAATCCCCCCCTGCAACCCTTCTTTGCCTACTCAAGTATATTTCATCGCAAACGGTACTGCACAATATATTTTTGTAATTGGTTTTTCATAATTTTTGATTTATTGATATTTACAAATAATATACATACATAAATTTATGTATATTATAATTTAACATTTTTCTCAATTTGCTTGGGGGTGCTGTAGTTACATAGTGTGTATGGACAAGCTGCCACTGTATATAAGTATGTATATGTGTTTGTTGATTTAAAGTAAAACTTTTAATTTTTATCTCGATTAGATATTTTGTATGGCTGTTTTGATGACACAAAAAAATCTGCAAAATGTCTGGTATTTTCTAATCACAAAATTTTACCTACTTAGAACCACTCAAAAGGTTTTCATTTAACACCTCATAATACGGGATACCTAAAACGTTCAATTGATTAAAATATGAACCTCACCAGTAATAGGTCCCTGATGAACTTCTCAAAGTTATTCTTTGACAAAACTATGTAATCCATTTTGTTCGGCTCAGCCCCCATGATCTTGATTCCTGCGGTAGATTTGAAGACTTCCCTTGCTGCAAGATGGGCGTCATCTCCGTGCAGGGTATAGTAGTCTACGCGGTTGAAGAATCTCACGGTAGTATTCGGTTTCTGGAAATAAGAGTTGAGTTACATCATTGTTGACGCTTGTTTGTTATAAGATAATCTTGTCCTGATTTTATCTAAGACAATTTCACACGTAACGGATAATGCGTATAAATACTATTTCGATATGTTGCCATTATTACTCAAAGTTAAGAAACTGGTCTCGCATGGATTAGGTGAAGAAAATTGCAAGACTTTTCAGCAGGGCTCGCTAAAACAAAAACGACTCTAACATTGAACAATAACATGACTCTGACTCCGACAATGACCAAATACTCCGACTAGAAGGCTGTGGAGTCGCTAAAACAAAACAGGACGCAGATTCAGACTGTGACATTGACCATAAGCATGACAAAAAAAGTTTAATTTTGTCAGGATTGTTTTCAACCATTTATGTATTGTGTAAGATTGTGAAATTTTCTCTTTGGCTTAGGTATTGTTTTAAATTGTTAAAAATGTCAGATTTTCAAATTCACAGAACAAGATATTCAAAACAAAACTACATATTGTTTTCTAAGAATTGTAAAATTCAGCATATTTTCCAAACCTTCCTTTGAAACAGATTCTGTATTCATCAGAAAACAACATATTGAACTGATTAACAATTAATACTCAGTAAATAAATAATATTAATTCATGCTCAAAACCCACAGGGAGACCAATCTAATGTCAAGACGGAAATATCGGTAACAAAATCATAATACATTTTTCCCATCTATAGATACCCCTGTTATTTATAAAATCGATGTCAATATTCCGTAAATTTGATAAAAAAAAAATGAATGTAGTTTATGCACAGTAAATAAATAATACTGAGTATCATATCGGTAATACTGAGTGAATTTGTTTTTGTAGAACTGTGATTATTTTAATACATAAATTAAGAAACGTCGTAAACTATTTTTAGTATTTATAAATATTAACTTTAATGGATAGTAAGTTGAGTGGTCAATGCTGTTGGGTTTTTGTACACTCAGTTGCAGGGTAACAGTTTCGAGTCACATTTGAAACATTCATTTTTATAATGAAAGATGTTTTAAAAGTGAGTGCCACATTTGAAATTATGAAATGTTGTCAGCTATTTTAGCATCACGCCAATATAATTTTTAGTTCTAGTTATATTTAGCTCTGAAGATGGTGTGATGCCAAAATAGCTATCAACTGTATTAGACTATTGTGGAACTAAATACTTTTTTACATTAATGTAATGGAGTTCTCTCAAGTAAATTATTACTTCTCCAATAAATTAATTATATAAATCTTGTGTGAGGGCATGGTCACTTTGTAATTAAAATTGATATGTCTGACATGAGAATGTCAACAAAAGTGATACAAGGCTAAAAGAAATAAATCTGTTTATTTTCTTCGAATCAATTATTATTCTATGTTCAACAAATAAAAATAGATAGTAAAAAATCAAAGCGTAAATGGTTTACTTGTTAAAAATGTAGTGAATCCAAAACCAAAAATGCGTATCTCAAGTGGGAGGTTATTTCCTAAGCAGTTTAACCGCATCTCCTAGATACATTCGTTAAAAATGACAAATCATAATTTACGAAGTCGTGTGGTTTATGACAATGCAACGTTGCTCAACGAAAATTACATTCGAGGACAGTAAAGTGGGACCAGTTATAGCTAAATCACATTGAAGTCGTGGGATAAAAGCCGGCAAAAAATTAAGGAAATACTGCAGTTTGTGGTTCTTTTGCTGTCCAGAATTTAGTCAGAAGTCTCTAGGGTGCAATCAGCATGTTATTTTGCATTTGATGGCCAATATGCAAACGCTTTGGAGCTCGTTTTCTCGATAATGAAGACATTTGATCGGATGACCGAAGCCGCATGCTGGAGTTTACCATACGAGTGGTTCTGTACTGTTAAAACCGCTTCCCCGGCGTTCATACGAATACGTGTAAAACAATAGTGTTCCAATTTCGGCACTCACGCAAATACGTGTGCGCCCATATGAGCATTTTAAAATTGACGTTCGATTTTCGGCGTTCACAAATACGTGTTTCTTGTAATTTCACGATTTCTGACATTGTAAGAGACTATTTCATGATATGGTATTATGTATATAATATGTACATATAATATTCTAAGAAAAAAATAATAATTAAAAAAAATGTAAAAAAAATGGTTTTCGAAGGGTAAAAAAAAGAAAAAAAAATTTTTTTAGTAAAAATAATATTTATATGTTTCAAATTAAAAGAAAATAAAAATAGATTTTTTTTGGAACATTTTTGTTAAAATAATTTGCCGGGGAAGTGGTTAAACTTTGGCATACCATACAACGAATTTTAGTTGAAAAAAGTTTAATCAATCGTGAAGTACTACTGGTAAAATAAATAAGAGCAGATGCTAGTTTCAGCAGAGAAGATGTACCGTAAAACGAGGTGAATAGAGACAAAAACAAGGATTGAATTTTAGCACAATTTTACTAAGTATCCAATGTATTTTTTACTATTAACATACATATATATAATTTTTTACAATGACTATAATACTATCTCTCGAATGACAAAACCAAACCAACTAAATCATTGGCCAAAATTGAAACAAACGTGTTTAAGTTCGTTTTTTTGGTTAATAAATACCGTAAAACGGAATGAATAGAGACTTGTATCGTAATAGAGGTTCATATATTCCAATCATTACAATTTGTTGTTTTGTCTTCATTCACCTGCAAAGTCTCTATTCACCCCGATTCAATGTGAATAGAGACATCAAACAAAATTGACTGTGTCTTAATAGCGATAGTGAATATTTGAAGATTATTGTCATGAATGTGTAGTACGACCATAGAAACAAGTTTTAGACCATTCATATTTGAATTATGTGGCGAAGGTATGAAGATACATAGTCGTGAAGGGTAAAAAGTGTCTCTATTCACCCAGTTTTACGGTAGAGGCAAATATAATAAATAATATTTGTTTCTTTCACCTCAATTATGGTGAGCCTAGTTATATATGAAATAGTATTATGCTGTCATTCCAGTAACCCAGAAAATTTCCCATAATTGTTTTGTTTATAAATTGGAATACAAAAGTAAAATAATTGACAATTCCCCAAGATCACAAGAATTAAAAGCAACGACACAATAACATTTAAAAAAAATAGGTAATCCGCACAATTTCTTCGAACGATAAATGTACACAATTAATAAAGGTCGGAAGGTTATCGGCAGAACTGTTTTTATTTATTTCAAATTTAAAGTCACCCTCGGAAGTCAGTAGGAATAGTCAGTGCGTAGAGTCTGGCCTGATAGGCCGAGTGTGTTTTGTTTCACCGCATCGCTGTTGCCAGTATCTTCATTTGTTATATTATTTCAATTCAAGTGAGTATTATATTAAGTCATTATAATTTAAAGTTAAGTCATAATTAAGTGATAACAGACTAATAAAATAACTTGTTTTGATGCACTTAATAAATTGACCATTAGATTATACCTGGTCTATCAATTATTAGGATGTCGTTATGGGAAATTATACTACTTTTAAGGTCAAATTTGAATCGATGGTATTTTGTTCTTTTCCATGAGTTTTGTTGCTAATGACACGGGTTTCGCCTTTCGGCAAATTCAGGCATTTCAAGTGCACAAATGAACTTGAACTAACTATTCCAAAAATTTAAATTTGATCGAAATCCTCAATTACTTTTAAGGTATTGACTGTTACTTTTTGGTGGAAAGGCATTATTGAAATAAATAAAAAACATTATATGGTACTAGTTCCACATATATTCTGATAAAGATCAGGCCTGGTTTAACTCAGTACTATATAATGTGTTTTACTTATAAACATAAATTTTATAGATACATTTTTATGATTGAGTAGGCATTTACTTGGTAGAACTCCATTATAATACGGTAAGAAAAATAACAATGTATTTTAGTTCTACATAAATTTTTATTTATGTATATATATTTTTTATAAATATTTATGTAGAACTAAAATACATTGTTATTTTTCTTACCGTTTTATAGATACATATTTATGGCCACTCCCAATGTGGACATTTTTTTTTCTTTCCATGAGAACTGCTTGTTACTCAGTCGCTCAACCTCCCATTAGTTTGATGAGAGTAGCGATATAAATAAACAGACAACGACAGGACTAGTTGTTAAGCTCCCACCCCACTTATAGGATCCGATGGGTGGGAGTGATTTTTTGGACATCACATTAATCTATGCCTTTGAACAGAATCAATATATCAACTCGAAAAAATGTTACTCGTACTGAGACTTAAACTCGCGAGGTACGTCACGGAACCCAACAACGTTGACCACTGCACCGCATCACATGTCTTGTATTTGAAGTATTGAATGAACCCGGTTAAACCAAAAAAAGGTTAAGCAAAAACTATATAAAAACATTCGCAGTAGAGCAGTCATCAACAGTTACTTTGAATTCCAGACCCTCTGTTATTATATTCACTAAAATCATTATTCTTAAGTCATGGATTTCTTAATTATACCTACTTTTATTTATGTCCTAGTTCCACCCTTCTACTATAATTCTAATAAATAAATAACATATGTAAATAACCTTTTTGGGCCCCAGGTATCACCTATGATCCTCATGATCAAATATCAGCTTGGTTGTAGAATTGAACATACCAAAACCAAAAGTATCATATAATGAAGGAAACGGTCTTACCAACTGAATATATCCTAAAAATTTCATGTCAGTATAGAAGTCACTGTTGTTGAAGTCGTTCCTTTTTAGCATTTAAAATGCTTTGACCCTTACAATACAAATACAACAATATTTTTCTCTTCATCATACATTATTATTCAATTTACTGCTTCAATAAGAATTACATATTTTTTATAATACTGCATGAAAAAATTGTTTTGATACGTTCAATTCAACAGCCGGGCTGATAGTTAATAAATATGTATCAGAGTCATGAGTATCATAGGTGATACCCGGGGTCCGAAAAAGATAAGCAATTTAAATTCTAATTCTATTCTTAATTCAAAAAAAATTAAATACAGTGATAAATATACAAACTGTTCCGCTCAATACATAGGTCAAGTTACATTAATCATTCAATATGTAATATAAGTATATCATTTGACAAGTTTTTCATGGCAATGTCAAGCCAAAGGTAATGTTATGATTCAGATAAAATAATTTCATAACTAGACCAAGGTTAGCTAAAATAAGCCTCAAAAATAATATAAACAGATGGCAATGTTCCGTGGTACTTGATGCTACATTTATTTGCAATTCGGCAATCCAGTTAGCGAATATTTTTATGGGGTGTCCAAGAGATTAAACTTCAACGTAAATGTTAGGAAGACCAAAACCTGCAGGTAAAAATGGATCCATAGTAGCATAACATATATGTGAATGTTTAAAATCTTTCGAGTATTTGGGGGGTGACATTACTTTGTATATCCATTTTTTTAAGCCATGTCCGCTGCTAATGAGGAGCATAATGTATTCTAATAAAGGTATTTCACCAACCTGTATTTTTTTACTAAGCAATTTTTTGTTTGAATACATAAAATTCTCTCTCATCTTTTCTATCCCTACTTTCTTCGAAAAAAAAGATGTCTTTCTCAACTTGAACGTCCTATTTAATTAAAAAATAATAAGACATTTTTTTTACTTGATCAGGACCAGTTTTGTTCATTGCAAACATTATCTATATGTTTCAAGTTCGTTTATAGTTTATCTAACTATCTCATAAATAAATACACACACAATATTCTTTCAATAAATAAGACTAAAAGTGCATCATGGTAAATACAAACCACGGTTAAGACTTAAATTTTTAAAAGAAAAACAATTTCTTAAGAATATTATTCCATAATCGAATATGTTTTTTTTGTTTTATTGTTGTTAAATTATTCTACGTCATACACCGTATTTAATCAAAGAAACTTTAGCATAACAAGAAATTTATTGATAAGATGTATTGAATAATCTTTTGAAAATTTTAAATAACTTTGTGCCTGCGTTTTTTAGCTAAGCTAATCACAAGGATTTTATTTTCTATGACTTTCTAAGCTATAGCCGCTATAGATGATAGATTATACCTTATTGTAAATAAGAGCCCAGTTGCTCGGCAACGAATGCAAATGACATTCAATTGTTTATCCACTCAGTCGCAGATATTTCAGCATTTATCAAGCATTCTGCTGGTGTAAAATAATTAATTTGATAATAAAAAAAGCAATAGTTTCTCGGAAATTTATAATTTATTATCAAAGACCTCCGACCTTGTATAAGAAGATAGTAATTCTTGAAGAGCAACATGTTTTCGAGATATTTTCAATCAGAGCGTGATTTAATTTGAAAAAAAAGGCTAACAAGGATTTTCCCCAGCATTATAGACTGGTGTGAATAACATTCAATGTTTTATATCAACCTCATTTATATTTCTTCCGCAATTTTAAAACGCAAATTCTAAAAAAATATTCAAATAATTAAATATTCTGTTCAAATAATTATCTAGAAGCTTTTACATCCAATTTGGGTCTGGATCTGTATTGCATTCATCTGTCAACATGTGGTTCTCTATTGACGGTGGTTCCAGGAAGCGTGTCGAATTGAAATGGATCTTTACACTCAATAATATATGACCACAGATTTCTTACCAAATATTAACCTTTTTATAAAACACTTTTGCTTATTTCAAGCATATAATAAAAAAAATATGACAACCAAAAATCACTGATTGACACCTCTAGTTTCAATATATGAAAAAGTAATAACATTTCAATAAACAATAAGAGAATGGCAATAGATAATAGATGACAACATACTACCGCCGTACTGGTACGGTGATACTAATCAAAGGGTTAAGCATAAAATAACTAGTAACTTTATGAAATATTAAACTAATACCGTTAAAATTTACCTTACAACAGCTCAAGATTTCAATAATGTTAAAAAAATAGAATTCATTAGAAAAAATAATAGACATCAATCAAAGCCATCGTCAGAACTATGTTTAAATATGCATTTACTTATCTATATATACCGTTGTAGACAGGCTACACAATACATATTCTTTTCTGTTCTAACATCCTAATTTTATATGGTAAGAATAAGTTATTAAATGTGACACATTGATTATATGACTTAAATTAAATAACTTGTAATATCATATAATCAATGTGTCACATTTAATAACTTATTATTACCATATACAATTAGGATGGTAGAACAGAAAAGAAGATGTATTGTGTACCCTGTCTACAACAGTATATATACCAGTGGTTCTCATGTGCGGCCACCAGAGGATTTTGCTGCGGCCACCAACAGCTTCATAGTCAATATTGATATTTAATAAAAATTTGTTTAATAAAAAAAAGTTAATTGGCCAACAATAACATTGAAAATTGAATATTTCGTATGCATTGTATTGTGCAGAATTGAATTGTCGCAAAAACTCAAACACATACATGTTTAGGTCTTTTTGACAAAAATTTGGTGCAGCCACCAGATATTTCCGTTCGCCAGCTGATGTTCCTAATGCAGCCACAGCAAAATTTTACGTGAGAACCACTGATATATACATAGATAAGTAAATGCATGTTTAAACATAGTTCTGATGATGGTGTAAGCCGAAATAGCTATCAAAAAATATCTAAAATACAATGTTTTTTCATCACCGTGTTATAATGGAGTTCTACCAAGTAAATGCCAATTCAATCAATAGTTGAGACCTATAAATGTTTTGGCAAATAGTGTTCAAGGTGATATTTTATTTGATCATGCATTCAGAAAAACTGACTGGGCACTGCTCCATTGGATATTAATTATCCCTACTTCTATTTCTTTTATAGATAACCTTGCTACGGTAACAAATCTACAATGAGAGCCCTTGTAGTGATGGCCGCGTGCCTGACGCTGGCCTCGGCAGAATTATACAAAGAGACGCAAGACTTCCAATACTCGAGGACGTCTTCAGACGACGGGGAGAAGAAGGGCTACTATGGTTCTCAGACGGGCAACATGGGTGGCAACTTCGAAGTGTCCCACAATATGGACCACATGGCAAAGGGACAGATGCACCAGCTGATACACACAGTGAGCGATCAATTGGGAATGGAGCAAGGGGGGGCCGGCAGCGGGAGGCCTGTAGCCGGATCCGTCTACGGATCTGCTTCCACTGGCGGAAACACGTTCGGTGCCAAGAAGACTTCGGTGAATGCCCAAGACTTAGCGTCCGGGGGATCGTGGTCCAACCAGTATGATACGACGCAGAACGCGTTCGGCTCAGGATCACGAGCCGTCGAGAGTCAGCACTACGGGTCCAATTCTCAATCTCAACATGCTGCTTCTGGTCAAAGAACACAAGGTAATCTATACACCGGGGATGGAACCGTTTACCGTTCCGATCTACAAGGGGGACATGTAGCAGCCGCTCCATCGAATTCACATGTCGCATCCGCTCAGCAAGGATCGAAATGGTCATCATATGGAGAAACGGCATCTCAGAGTGGGAGCAATCGACAGGCCGGCGATAGAGTCTACGTTATACCGGCCTCTGGAGTAAGGGAATCAGGCGCCGTTTCCGGGTCGCAGTATTCTCAACAGGGGACCTACCAAGGGGGCCGGGCTGTGAATTACGGCACCGAAGGCGGACCAGCTGTGGTGGTACAGCCGGGAAGCACTGTGAGACTGGCGGTCAGGCCGGGCCAAAGCATACCGATCAGGATTCCGATATCGGCAACCCAGCATGGATTTCAGACTAGTAACAGTGGACAAAATACTGGTTACGCAACTAATTCATATGACAGAACACTGAGTTCAGCAGATTTAACTAACACGCAGAGAGCTCACGATATGGCCGTTCTAAACGCAGGCACGGCTGGCAGTGCAGGCTCTATAGGTAATACGGACGCCTCGAGACGAACAGGAAGGGTAGGAGATGCGGCAAACGCAAACGGAATGAAAAGTTACGAATCTTCTTATTCTTATCAAAAAGAATGGGAGTCGCACGGTGGGGGGGCGGTCAGAGAAACAGCGGAGACCGCACGATAGGCCAAGTGGCAGATTTCGGAGCCGCGGCCCAGAACAGGGACAAGTTGTTTGTCGGCGGCTTAGAAGTAGCGGGAGAAGACAACGGCGGATCGACCACTTACAACAGTGGCAGCAGGGTCGCCTCTACAGGACAACATTACGCAGGCAGCAACACATACAGAGAATCTAAAGGGGAATCGAGCCGTAACGACTACCGCAGTGGCTCGAGGCAGAACGCCGGACAAGTCTACAGCTCCGACAGCAGTCGCCAGGCCGCAGGGCAAACGTATAACTATGGAGGAGCAGCATACGATACCGCCGGTCAGACCTACAATGCCGGGGGCACACGTCGAGGAGACGAAGAAACGTATAGCACAAGAAATTCCCACCAAACAGCCGGGCAAGCGTATAATGCGGGCGCATCGCAGCAGGACTATCGTGCGGCATCCCAAGTGGCCGGTTCAGATACCAACCGGCTTATAACCGCTGCGGCCAATCAACCCAAGAGCTTTGGGTCGTCATTTTCTTACCAAAAATCGTGGGAAAAACACGGCGATCCGTATGTCATTCAACCTCCAACAGACAGCTACGGATCTAGCTTAGGAGTGCAAAATGCTGATTTGTCAAGCACGTTACATCAAGAGAATACTGGATATGCGGCGGGTCACAGGGCCGGGTCGTCTACCTACGGAGGTTCTTCCCAATACGATAGCTCTCGCAGTGCAGGGTCGACTGCGGGAGGAGCATCGCACACCGGCGATTTGTCTGTCAATATGGCAGCCATGCAAGATCAGCTCCGTAGCCAAATGGGACAAGCTTGCGGACCCACTTGCAACACGGGGGGCACTAAAGGATACAGCGCTACATATTCCTACAGCAGGCAAAGAAGTTACGGAGGCAACGCGGATACGGCCGGTAATGACGAAGAGCGGCACAGGTATAAGAGACATCTCGGCGTAGGGTACGGTCATCACGATTATCACCATCATGATGGCAGTTTTCAAACTCCAACGTTCTCCAGTCACTCAGAAATGCCGACATTTTCTTCCCACAGTCATCAAAGCGGATTTCAACCAAAGTTCACATCATCATCATCAAATTGGTTTCATGAAGGACATGCCGAAATTCCCTCGACGTCACATTCGTATTCAAGTAGTTTCTCATCCAATCACGGACAGGGAAGCGGAAAAGGAGCCTTAGTAATGAAAATGAGTCCCAGTTTCTCGGGCAACTTTAAAGACTACGGTGAAATAGAAAAAGAATTGGAAAAAGAATTGAAAAAAGAAATGGAGAAACACTTAAAGCGGGGCGAACTAGAAAGCGATAAGACTCACAGGACCTTTTACAGTCAAACCAGTAGACATTACAGCACCGGCACCGGTAAAGGCAGTGAATTCTTCATGAAGCAATCGGGGGAGGCGGATCCGGCAAAAGATTTGGGTCAAGAGACTTTGAATGTATCAAGTGGAAAATTAGACATGTCGGGTAAAAAACTGGAAAAACCAGAACATGACAAAGCGACGCGGACTCGCGGATTTACTAGCACAACATATTACAGCTCAAATGGTCATAATGGGAAAGCTAATAAAGGGGAAGAAGCCGATTTAGAAGTCGAAGCGCAAAGTGAATTCGGGAAATCAGGTCATCGAACTCAAAGTTTTTCAGACAGCGGTAAACTTTTAACATCAAATAAAAAATTGGAGGATTTAGATGTCGATTCCGGCACAGGAACTTATCACACACGGCACCACACTTATTTCAAAAACAATGAACCAATCACGCCGAAGAGTAGAGATGTGGAAGGAAATTCCGAGGAAGAATTAGACGAAGATTCTGGAAAGCAGACTCAAGATTTCCGAAATCCTCACCAGTCTGTAAGTAACAAGGAATTCAACGGAAAACTATATAAAGATTCAGGATTTTCTGTAAGCAGTTCACATTTTACTACAAGTAGTCAACACTCGAGTGGAAAAGTGGTCGGAAAAAATAAAGAAGACTTGGATGAGCAAACTCAAGATTTGGGTCAAGAAACACAGGATTTTACAAGCACTTACGGGAATTTACAAGGGAAGCCTAATCTTTCAGGAGGAAGAAATCCATATTTGACAATAAACAATCAATATACGAGTGACAAAAAACCAAAATCACAAGAAAATTACGATGTAGGCCAAGAAACACAAGGATTTTCGAGCACATATGGAAATTTACAAGCTAAGCCACATATTTCCAGCGGAAGTTTCCATGTGACAGATGAGGAACCTGAAGATATGGGCCAAGAAACACAAGGTTTCTCGGGGAATTTATTTTCGGGGTTGAATAGTCAGTATGGAAGTGGAAAGAAACCAAAAACGCAAGTAAATGAAGATATGGGCCAAGAAACACAGGGTTTCTCGGGGAATTTATTTTCAGGATCAAATAGTCAATATGGAAGCGGAAAGAAACCAAAAAATCAAGGTAGTGAAGATGCGGGACAGGAAACACAGGATTTCTCAAGTACTCACGGAAATTTACAAGCCAAGCCGCATCAGTCCAGCGGAAGTTTCCATATGACTGATGAGGAAACTGAAGATATGGGTCAAGAAACACAAGGTTTCTCGGGGAATTTATTTTCAGGGTTGAATAGTCAGTATGGAAGTGGAAAGAAACCAAAAACGCAAGTAAATGAAGATGTGGGCCAAGAAACACAAGACTTTACAAGTACTTATGGAAATTTACAAGCCAAGCCGCATCTATCCACAGGTAACTTACAAATGACAGGTCAAGAAACACAAGGTTTCTCAGGGAACTTATTTTTGGGGTCAAGCAGTCAATATACAAGTGGAAATAAACCAAAAACAATAGCAAACAAAGATGTTGGTCAGGAATCACAGGATTTTTCAAGTACTTACGGAAATTTGCATGCTAAGCCACAATTTCCAACGGGGAATTTACATGCAACTGAAGAAGAAACTGAGGATGTAGGTCAAGAGACTCAAGACTTTACAAGTACTTATGGAAATTTACAAGCCAAACCACATCTATCCACAGGTAACTCTACAAATGACAGGTCAAGAAACTCAAGGTTTCTCAGGGAACTTATTTTTGGAGTCAAACAGTCAATATACAAGTGGAAATAAACCAAAAACACAAGTGAATGAAGATGTTGGTCAGGAAACACAGGACTTTTCAAGTACTTACGGAAATTTGCAAGCTCAGCCACAATTCTCGACAGGAAATTTATATATGACAGGACAAGAAACTGAGGACTTAGGTCAAGAGACCCAAGACTTCACAAGTACTCATGGTAATTTACAAGCTAAACCGCACCTATCAACAGGAAACTTACAAATGACAGGTCAAGAAACACAAGGTTTCTCGGGAAACTTATTTTTGGGATCAAGTAGTCAATACACAAGCGGAAAGAAACCAAAAACAATAGCAAATGAAGATGTGGGTCAGGAAACACAAGATTTTTCAAGTACTTACGGAAATTTGCAAGCTCAGCCACAATTCTCGACAGGAAATTTATATATGACAGGACAAGAAACTGAGGACTTAGGTCAAGAGACTCAAGACTTCACAAGTACTCATGGTAATTTACAAGCTAAACCGCACCTATCAACAGGAAACTTACAAATGACAGGTCAAGAAACACAAGGTTTCTCGGGAAACTTATTTTTGGGATCAAGTAGTCAATACACAAGCGGAAAGAAACCAAAAACAATAGCAAATGAAGATGTGGGTCAGGAAACACAAGATTTTTCAAGTACTTACGGAAATTTGCAAGCTCAACCACAATTCTCAACAGGAAATTTACATATGACGGGACAAGAAACTGAAGACTTAGGTCAAGAGACCCAAGACTTCACAAGTACTCATGGAAATTTACAAGCTAAACCGCACCTATCGACTGGAAACTTACAAATGACAGGTCAAGAAACTCAAGGTTTCTCAGGAAACTTATTTTTGGGATCAAGCAGTCAATACACAAGCGGAAAGAAACCAAAAACAATAGCAAATGAAGATGTGGGTCAGGAAACACAAGATTTTTCAAGTACCTACGGAAATTTGCAAGCTAAGCCACAATTCTCTTCAGGAAATTTACATATGACGGGTCAAGAAAGTGAAGACTTGGGTCAAGAGACTCAAGACTTCACAAGTACTCATGGAAATTTACAAGCCAAGCCGCACCTATCAACTGGGAGCTCACAAATGACAGGGCAAGAAACACAAGGATTTTCAGGAAACTTATTTTTGGGATCGAGTAGTCAATATACAAATCCAAAAACACAAGATGTGGGTCAAGAAACACAAGATTTTTCGAGTACTTATGGAAATTTACAAGCCGGTAGTTTATATACGACAGGACAAGAAACTGAAGATCTAGGACAGCAGACTGAAGATTTAGGACAAGAAACACAAAATTATGCAACTTCGTATGGCTTAACTGCCAATTCTCAACAATCTGCTGGAAAATTACATGTGGGACAAGAAACACAAGATTTAGGTCAACAGACACAAGGTTTTACTCAAAACTTTGGCAGTGCACACAGCTCAGGAAGTTCGCGTCACTCCACTGGTAGTTTACATATGACAGGGCAAGAGACCCAAGATCTCGGTCAGACTTACAGTTTTGGACAGGAGACGTCGGGATTTTCAAACAGTGGCAAAAGTTACAGCCAATCAAATATGGGAACAGGTCCAAAGTTGCAATTTTCTAATCAACAGGGGAATGTTGGACAGGCGTCGAGCCAGAATTCAAACACAAACAAACAGAAGACGGATCACAACAATGACAAGGATGTAGACAGTCACCTGGACGACTTGTTGGCGCTATTGGGAACAGATATGGATGCAGCCATCGGAAAAGAAACAGAGGACACTGTGACGAGCCAGACGAATAAACTTGATAAAAATACACATACGTACCATTACTCATCTACAGGTTACAACAGTAAGCCAAAACCTCTTGCCGGTTTTGGAGTAAATGAGAATAAAGCTACCCAACCCAAAGATACTCCTTTTAAAGTAAATTTCACTATGGAATATCAGGGCGGCAGAGCCAATGACAGAGTAATCCCTGGCAACCCATCTGGTCCAAGAGAAAAACCGGTAATTCATTCTGGTTCAACCGTGGCATTAGCAAAGCCATCTAGTATGAGTCATACCCAAGAAAACTACAAACCCTCAGGATTGAATACTCAAGATAATAAAGAGTCAAGCTTCTTGGAAACATACAAATATAACTCGGGGAAAATAACTGAGAATGCTCATTCAGGATACTATAAAGCGGATGGCCATCAGGCAGATCAGGTGAACGCCGGCTCCGTTAAATATTCAGAAACCCGTTTCGACTGTTGGAAATCAAAAACCTAACACTGGCTCCGGACATATTCAGAAACCCGTTTCAACTGTCGGAAATCAAAAACTGAACTTCGCACAACAATCTTTTGATGATGGACAGCAGGTGGAGCAGACGGCGGACTGGGGTGGAGAGCAAGTGGCGGTGCAACATGCTCATGTGCAGCAGCAATACGGACAAATGCATTCTGGATCCCTTTTAGAAAATCACAATCAAGACGATTTCTACCAGCAAAGTTCCTACGGTGCAATGCAGCACAAGCAAGATAGCACACAGCCTGGGCTCCAAGCTGGACACTATCAGAGCGGCGGCAGGCTGAACGGTCAATTCACAATTGGTGCTCAGCAACAGGTCCATTCTCAAAATGCCGCAACACCGGAGAAGCATGTCGCCACTACGACACAGAAACCTGAGATAACGACCACAGAGGAGCCCGGAATCTGGAGGAGAGCCAAGGACAAAGCAAAGTCTTGGTTCTCATAAAGAGTTAACCTATATTTTTAGATAAATAAAATAGATAATAATGTTTTAATCTATTTTATTTCAATACACAAACCATAATTATGTGCAATGGAAAGATTTTATGATATTATCGATAAATGGTAACATAATTTTTTTTAAATATATGAGAAGATATTTTTGGAACGATTCATGTATGAATTTTGAAATACAGTGGGTTACAGTGGTGTAAATAAATGATGTATGCAGGAAATAGAAATAATATAAAAAAATCATGCGAAATAATAAAGCGATATTTACAGTTTATGGCAACACAGGCAGAAACACCAAGATTAAAAATTGATGGAAGAATCAAATTTCGAATTATCAATACCAATGCAATGAAAAGTGATATCCATGTTGTATTTCAAATATAATCGAAGACATAATTTTTTCCATGAAATTTTGCACACTTTACTGTCAGGAGGAGTTTGTGTAATGAAAATAAAGAGGGGTGTTTTAAAATTTCTCCGTTATCCTGATCAACTTTGTTGTAAAAAGTATCATGATCCAACAGGGAGAATTTAGTATGTAACTATAATAAATAATTTAAATAAGGCTGTCTATATTTTTCTAATGTGTCACAATGTGTCTGTGGAAAATAAATATATATTTTTTTATAAAGTAAACATTGCTATTTTATTATAAGAACTGCTTGTTACTCAGTCGCTCAACCTCTCTTAGTGAATTTATTTACTTTTTTCAACTTGCAAGCTACAGGTATTGGCAGCTTTCTTTTTAAAATGAAAAGAAACTTACTTCCGGAAGAGTCTTCAGATATCTTACAAAAGTCTGTTGCTGGGAAGAATCTGAAAAAAACCTTTTTGTTACGAAATTTATTGGCGTATATCTGAGTACAGCATTTTCTGGCAGTGGACTCGAAGCCCAGCCGGATCGATTTTGCTAGCATAAATTCTCATTGAAAATATGTTAAATGTACATACATTGGGCTGATAACGTTAACTGTTAATCTCTGCCAAATCATAATAATAAGAAACGAAGATAATTTTGCTATGGTCCAACAAGAAATCGTCTTTTTGGATTTTTTACTCGGTAATTATGTCGTTTTTCTGTCAATAATATCTCACCAACAAATTATGTTGAATAATAAGAGAATCAGAGATTTTTTTAAATATAGATACATATAGGTACTACTTAATCATGATTTGCATACTTATTTAAGACATTATATGTTTAAAAAATCGTGGACGGTTAACATATTCCTGCATTGAATTGTTTAGTATCTTTAAAAAACAAAGCTTAGATTATACTTTATAATAAAGCCTACAGTTGCAAAAACAGCGCGGGAAATATCTCAAATTGAGTAAACAAACATTTACCTAGGTTCAACGCCTGCAACGGCTGTAAACTTGTCATATCTTTACTAAACTTAGTGATGACTTAGTGAAACTTTTTATTTATGAAATTTCGCTTCTGACAGCCACTGAAATAACAGCGGGAAATAAACTTGACTGAATATCATAGCTGAATATAGCGGATAAAGGACAAACAACCATAGATAACTCAAACAACCTGCAGTTAAGAAAACCGAATATGATAGTACCAACCTAAAGAATTTACCATTTATTTAGATGGCCATATACAAAAATAGTTATGAGTTTATAGAATATTCGCAACCGTACATATGTCCAATAAATTATAATTGTGACAATTTTAATAATCTGTGCCTTAAATATAATATAAAATTCATTTTAGGAAATTCGGAAGCATGAATGAGCTAACTTCTTTATGAAAATTAATTACCAGAAACACAAAATTATTAATTTGTCTTTTGTAACCAGTTTTGTTGACCGCAAGGAAATTTACTCATACAATTATTTAATTTCTAAATTCATTGAAAAGCAAAATCTCACCTGTGTGCTTTTTCTAGAGGTTGCTAGATATCGCCAAAAGCATTGTTATTTACTTAAATAAATAATACACAATTTTTTGTACTGCTTCCTCATATATTTAAAAATAAGTAGATAATAATTACCTGGCAGCACAACCAATCCTAATCACTGTTGTGTCGTGTTAATTATTGGCCTATTTTTTCCAATGCTCCAGTTCAGACAAATAATAATAATTGTAATAATGCAAGCAAAGTCACATAATCTGTGCATTTTTTTTATAACTTGAATGCTTAGTTCAAACTAGTTTCTTGATTGATTGAGTAGGCATTTACTTGGTAGAACTCCATTATCAAACTAGTTTCTGTGGTGAATTTAATTCGCAATAGTAAATCATAATTACAACCACTGGCAGGACAACAGTTGGCTCACACTCAAAGTCTATTGTGTCTATTAACCCTGGGTGACAAGCTATATACATTATAGGCAGGGCATTAACAGTCCTCTATGTTAATTACAATAATGTCAACATATATTTCATAGTCAGCTTCTTCATTTATGTAATTACTGAAATTGTTTGGCTAATTTTTTGTAAGGGGTTGGGTTGCACACTTAATTCCTACATTTTATGCTTTTCCCTCCCGCATTCTCGATGGGTAATGTCATACTATAAAATCTATCAGCCTTAAGCTTTGAATCAGAAAATAATTAAGAAAAACCTTTTACGAACAATGACTTTAGTCTGGTTAAATAAATATCAATAATTGTTTGTAATATAATTTTAAAATTGAAGAATTTACATTAACTTACTCAGCCTCTAAGTCACCCAATGGCAAGAGTGTAGAAGCCGAAGGAGTCCAAAAAACAGCTTCTGTTAGCAGTTATCAAATCGAATTTCTATGTAGAAGTGAAACATAAATTTTCAAAGTGGAAAAATAAAAGATGTAAATAAAAACAAGTTCACATTTATTCTTTTCTACACTAACTACAACACTTCGTATTGATTGCGAATTTATAAGAAGTACGAGATTTTTTACATATTCATTCAAACATAAATATTTTATTAGTGAGCAATTAAAATTTAGTTATTCTACATTTTGTAATAAAAAGATAAACATAATTCATTTTCCTATACCAAATATCTTAACTTATAAATTAGTGAATATTACATTCGTGGAAAAGGCCAAAATGTAAAGAGACTGATTTATAAACTAAAAAATATGAATCGTAAACTTAAGAGTATTTTGTATGTACAGTTTAAATAACATGAAAAAAATGAAATGTGTTTTTACATCCTTATGGACTGAATAAAAATATGTTTAAAAAAAATACTGCGATTCAAGGAATATTTCAAAATATAATCTTCCAACCGGGCCGGCGTTTATTTCACTATTTAGCTTAAGTCACTAGTATTCATGCACTCAAACATTTTTATCCTGTGATGGATGCTATTTCACTTGATGCGCTTTCTTCCTAAATTTTCTAACGTACGCTTCTATGAGAGCTTGGATTTTGGCCGGGTTGATTTCCCCACTACGGTTGTGACAGATCTAGAAATAAAAGAATTCAATTAAATTACATTTAAATAATTTACCCTTTAGGACAGAATTTTTTATTTTTCTACATTATTTTCAATCAATCAATCATGGAAATAATAACTCTCATCATGGAAAATGAAATCATGGAAATAATAACAATCAATCATCTAAATAATAGGGTTAACCCTCCAAGGACGAGCGTGACCATACGGTCACAGTGATCTCTATTGTCTATTTGTCCCTATTTCCATCTTTTTTCTACCTGAACATCGTATCTATCACTCAGTTTCGGTTAAAAAGGGTTCAAGACTCTTTTTAACCGAAACTGATTGATAGATATCGTATCGTGAACATCGGTTCAGATAGAAAAAGATGGAAATATGGACAAATAGACAATTGGGTTCACTGTGACTGTATGGTCACGCTCGTCCTTGGAGGGTTAATGATTAACTAATCGAACATTTCAACACAAGTCGTTTTATGAAAAATGGTTGTTATTTAATCCCTCAACGTCTTTTTTTGTGAGATTAAGAATATGGCCGGATGAAAGTTTGCACATCTATAAACAAAAATCTATAAATCGATTATGGATTTGTAGTGTCCATACTGGGATTTGAATGTGCTCCTGTGCTGTCAACCGATTGCTAACCCATAAAAATATAACTAATAAAGTTATGTTATTTTTTAATTACCTTAGGAACAGCTCTTCTCAATATGTCCTTATATTCTTCTTTTGTTACATGCTTCTTATTATAATGTGGTTTTAACACTAATTTTACTTCGTCTACAACTCTCTCCTGACGATTCAGTTTCTTGAGGAACTGGAAAGATAAAATCATTCGATATGCAATATTTTTATACAACAAAAATATACAGTTCACCTATGATATCCAGGAAAAAATCCAGATACAAGTGTTTTGTTCGCAGGCTAAGCCAGGTTATAATCAATAAATCTAATTATTATATTAGATTTTGATTGCTTTATTTAAATCAATTAAACTATTCCCATGAAGTGTGGCCTCTCTCAGGGCATACTATTATTATTGTCGTTAGAGTAAAGAACTCATTGCATTTAAATTTCATTCTATTAGGCTTTGAACATTAGCAGTCTATAAACTAAATAATTCTTTCAAGCAAAATTCGAAGTTTGCGATAATGCTAAAGTGTATTTTAAAACTCATGGTTCTCGGTTTGTTCAGTGCAATTATTTTTTAATGTGTGTTAGCTGAAACGTCTATCAACCACATACAAATATCAATAGACATGTGAATACGTGTCTACAATATCCCTCCGAGAAGATATTATGATAACTTTGAGTAATTTCATTATATTATCAATGTTTTTCCTTAAAAAACAGATAATGTGATTTTAGCTCATTGGTATTTTATATTAATGAAAGGGAGAATTAAACTGATGAATCATTGTTTGTACCCACATCTAACTTTCAATAGCATTGTCATCATTTATTTGGTTTAGTAAGAAGTTTGTTTTATCTCATTAATGGTGTACAAGAAGTACATACTTAGTTTCTGGACATCAAAATACAATTAAATTGCTGAAAACTCATTATTTTGCTATCTTAATTCGGGAAGGAAAGAAAATTACACTTTCAATCCGTTCAAGACAATAAATAAAAATAATTCCACACATTAGATCACTATGAAAACATACAGCATCATATTACTTAAAAAGAAAACCACAATTGAAACTGCTAGCAACACAGACAAAGTATTATTTACATAGCGGTGGTATAGAACAGGAATCAAAACAGTTCACTAATCAAAAAAAATAATATGATTTGCCTTCATTTCTAAGTATTACGAGAAAAAAAAAGTGCATCAATATCAAACCTTATGATGCTCGCCATATAAAATGTTGTGTGCGTGCAATGATTATAATCTCTACTCTACCAAAGAAAAAACCAAACGTTTTATGCTTAAATTCTGGCCCACAATAAAACAAATCTACTTCTTTGTGCACATGTTAATAAAGAAGTAATCTTAATGATTACAATATAAAAACCATATAGATCCGTGTACACGGAAAAGAATGGGACAATAGACCGACATGCGAACGGTTGTGCCATGAAACAATGTTCCATCTCATGGCACACTGAGAAAGGAAAATTGTTTCGCAGCACACAAAAAAAAAATAATCCAAACAGTGAAATATTTGTGTAGGTAACAAGAGTTATATTGTTTTATAAATTATATACATTAGGTAGATAGTAAAATGTTGTCTCGGTGGCGAACCAACATATTCTACATTTCTTAATTACTGAAATATTATTTCATTTCGAAATGTTGACAACTCAAGCAGAGCTGTTTATCAACTGATTTTATATCACTGTTTTAGACACATAAGTTATCCAGTTCATTCTTTGCACCAGTAAAATGTTTCGAGACCTGATATTCAATGTCTGCTGATCTTTAATTTCAAAAAAATCGAATCGGCTGACACCTTGGATAGGTGGTGGCAGACTAAATCTTCAGTGGTTCCAAGATACCAGAAGTGAATTTTCAACTGAATCAATTTATGTTACATTTGACCGCTTTCGAGTTGAGAATGAAGTAATGATCTCTGATATTATCGGTTGGTAATGCTTCTTATGCATCAAATGAAACCCATCTTGGTTTCAGATGTTGCATAAAATGCGGATACCTTAACCATGGTTACATACATGAGTATTTCTGTTCATCATACGAAAAAAAATATATTTCTCTACCGCGATACCCAAATATCTATATAATGTTAGTTATGTACACAGTTGAAACAATACAGTGTGTTAGTCAAAAAATAAAACAAAAAAAGCAAGGCATATTCTCATATCGTGAAAATAAACTCTTACTTTGCTCTTCACCTGCATTTCGACGGCAGAGCTTGGCAGATCGTCCAAAATTTTCAAGCTATCTTCATCCATTTTGACATTGACTTGTGTTTTCCCTAAAATAAATAAAATTTTCATCTATTGAACAAACTTCAGTTTTTTGCCTCAACACACTCACACTCACACACACAGACACAGACACACACACACACACACACATAGTCATTTTTAGCTTAAAGCACTCAATCTGCATTCAGAAGGAACATTTTAATATAGTAAATCAGGAAACCACAACATTTCCAGAGCTGCACGGTCATTTAAAAACCTACCAACTCTGACATTAAATATAACCAATTATAAAACTGATTTCTTTGTCAGACAGTCACTTTTTAATAAGTTTTAAATATCCTTATATGATAAATGATGATAGTCCAATT
Source organism: Himalopsyche kuldschensis (assembly GCA_028554975.1). NCBI lineage: Eukaryota > Metazoa > Arthropoda > Insecta > Trichoptera > Rhyacophilidae > Himalopsyche > Himalopsyche kuldschensis. Next base: position 15,957,704 of record JAHFWI010000010.1, on the reverse strand, counting down.
TTTTAAAAAGCATCCAACATAATAAAATATATGTCTATTGATATTGATCAAACATTTATAATTTTAAATCAAAGTTATAAATTTGAATACAAAGAGATTTTAATTTCATTTGGGATTTTTTTTTTAATTTTTTAATAAAAAATATTTGGCATTACAGCTTACGCCAATGCGCCAAATATTCTGAGTTGTGAAAGTCATGCGAGATTAACTCGATGGTAAATAATGTATCAGTTGTGCACAAAATCAACGATAAATAACATACACCCTTGCCGGGGATTGAGCCCGGGCCCCCGATCGCTAGGACAAAGCTCTTGCCACTAGACCACAGGGACCGATAAAATTGTATACCTAGTTTTTAGGCGCTAGAAAACCAAATGCACAAAAATAAATTTTGAATAAAATTTTAGCTGAATTATAGACGATGTTGTCACATCCACTAGGAATTAATATTGAGAATATCAGATTTCCCGTATATTCATATGAAAAAGACAAATTTTTTCAAGCTTGTTGCAAGATGCAACACATAATTATTGTATTTATTCAACATTTAGAATTAATTCTTTTAATTAGATGGGATAATAGATTCAAATACCTTTTGTCTTTTTCATTTGTCGAACGGTAACTTTAGCAGCCGATGATGATTTGTTATTACTTCTCGACTTGGCATTGAACAGGGAATCGAATCCGTCGAATTTGCCTTGCTTCTGCGGATACAGAGATGGAGCGCTCGATGAGTGCTTCCCGTTGTCAGAAGGAGGCTCAAAGAGGTCGCCGAAGTCGCTGGAGCCAGGAGAATAAGGCGAGTCCATATCCATATCGAGGTCGATAACTTCGTTACCGTTCTGCCCAGCCTTCTGATTCTTTGCCCCTTTTCTAGCAGGCATCGGTTTTATACTGGGCAGTGGCAGTTTTGAGATTAGCGATTTGGCCGGCATCGGCTTAATTGGAGTGGATTTGATAGGGGAGGGCTTAGGTAAGAAAAGTTTATTGGTTGGCATTTTGAGGGGGCTGGACTTGGCGGGTGATGGTAGCATCGATCTCTGGGAGGCAGGAGGAGCGTTCCTTTGCACGGATGGCGGAGTTCCCGAGCCGAAAACTCCAGTGCGAGGAGCTGCCAGATTAGGGTAGATGGGAGTGGACGTGGCAATGGTGGGGGTGACTGACGAATAAATGAGCTTAGGTGAATTTGGCTTGATGGCTGCCACTGATGCTCCCGACCTTTCGGGGGAATGAGAAGGAACGGCTGCTGCGCTAGAAGCGGGAGCGAGAAGGTCACTTTCTGAGGGCTTGGAGCTATCGAATACGGATTCACCGAAAGCAGGAATAGAAGGATTGGCAGGGGACACACTGTTTCTTGTGGACTTTAACAGTGCCAACACTTTTTCTCTGGGGCTTATCGGTCTAGATTGGATAACGTCATCGGCCGATAAATTCGATTTTTGTGCAGCTTCTAAAGACATCGACATACCGGGGATTTGTAAAAGATCTGCATCTGGCCGTTTTTCTGGGAGTTTTTCATGATCGGCCTGGGGAGGTGGGGGAGACACTCTTTCTGGGGTAGCAGAGCCAGATTTTGTGGGTTCGAAAGGATCGTAGGCATCTGGGGAACTTGGCGGCGAATCTGGCGGCTCAGGTGGAGTGTTGGGACCTTTGCAGGCGGCCTCGGTGGACCTATTCTCCACCTGCCCTCGTGCATCGGCTTCTTCATCTTCAGCCGGTTCGTCTTCCTCTTCATGCAACGGGTTCACAGCCCTCAGTTGGGGATTAGATTTAATCTGGATTGTAAATTTCACAGCCGGTTCGGGTGGGGTTTTCGGGCCTGCAGAAGAAACATAAGCGTTTTCCCTGACAAGACTTCTCGGTGGTGATCCAGAATCTTCACCATGCGGGAATCCCATTTCCATAAGCTCCTCTCTTAGCATCTCCTGTCTCTCCATCAGTTCCTCTTCTTTCTCCCCGTTCTCACTGTCGCTTAGAACAATCACAGCCTTAGGTGACGGAGTCAACTCTTTGAAAGGCGACCGGTCCAAGTCGATGATGGCAACTGGTTTCTTATTTTCAAGATCCTTCGTTCGTTTGTTTTTGTCCGATCGCTTCTTTTTCGTCTTGTCCTTATTTTTATCTTTTTTGGCTTTATTGGCGGGATCTCCTTTGCGCTTCTTTTTCTTAGGAACAGCCTCCGGTGGAGGCATGACAGGTTGTTCTTCACCGTTTTGATTTTTATTGAAACTGACGCTGACCAAGATATTGTTGCCAGAAGTGAAGACTTCTTTAGAAGGTCCGGTTTCCTTTGTTCGATGACGTTTGAGAACCCGATCTGCGGCTTTATTTCGTTTAATTGTCTTTTTCTTCTTTTCTTTTTTTTTAGTTTTATCTTTTGTAGTCAAGATGACTCTAAGGTTTCGGGGTTCGGGGGATTTTTCTACTGGAGGGGGAGTCCACCCAGGAGACATGAGGGCCGACGGGCTCATAGATTGCGACCCGGAAGTCCAGTCTTGATAGAGGGAGACTTGTCCTGCTGTTGCTGTTGCCATTGAGGTCGCGTGAGCCGTTCTCGTGATGGCGATCGAGATAGCACTATTCCAGGGCTGAAGCTACCGGAGCGCTTGCGTTTAATCTTTGATTTAACAGGAGATCTAGAAATTTTTCGTTTACTGCTGCCACTGCGATTTCTCTTAGGCTTTCTAGATTTTCTGTTTTTTGGACTTCTTGAGCGATTTCTAGAAAGCGATCTGAGTTTCGATCTAGACCTCCGGATTGGCCTCCTTCTCGGAGACTTTCCTCTGTGCGGTCTGGGACTCAGCCTTCTCCCTCTTGACGGTGACCTTTTACGTTTGTTGCGTCCTCGCGAGAGAGATCTGCGGATACGAGGAGATTTAGAACGACGAGCTCGAGGTGATATAGAACGGCGTCCGCGGTTCGGCGGGGATCTACCACGCGGAGATGCCGAACGACGCTTCGGAGATATCGATTTACGACGTCTGGGTGAAGGGCTTCTCTTTGTTCTGGGAGATACGGATCTACGGAAACGCTGGGAAACCGATTTACGTTCTCTCGATGCTGATTTTCGCACTCTGGATATCGATCGTTTGATTCGCGATCCAGACCTCCTCCCGCGAATGGATGAAGTTCTACGTTGAGATGCCGAACGGCGTGGTTTGGAGGCTGATCTTCTATTGCGAGAGACTGATCTGAGAGGTCCAGAGGGAGATCGTCGTCCAACAGCAGAGCCCGGCCTTGAATCGGGACTTTTAGACCTCGGTCTTGAAGTATCTCTGCCGAAGACGTCTTTTACCCTCCTACTCTTGTCGGAAATGACGTTCCTAACATCGTAGCGTTCTATGTCTTTCCGTTTCTCTTTTTTCTTATCTTTGCTTTTATCTTTCTTCTCCTTGTTCTCCTTCTCAGCTGAACGACTGCGTCTCTTCTCTTTGAGTTTAGTGTTCTTGGGTTTGTCATCCCTCTCCCTGTAATTTCTTTCCTTGCCACTCTTACTCAGTTTTTTAAAAGCTAGGTTATCCGATGCCCGCTTACCTTTGGCTTTCAATTTATCCTTGCCTTCCGGTTTACGCTTTTTCTTTTTCTTGTCATCGCCGCTAACCTCGATATCGGGCCTCTCTAATATCGTTTTGACTTTCTCCTTGATCTTCAGCTTTCCTTTTTCAACTATTTCCCCTTCCTCGAAGTCGGCTGGCTGCGTTTCCACTTCGGGCACAGCTGGCTCCGGCAATCCTCCGTCGGAATCGTTTTTCTGATTATTCGGATCGTTAAAGAGCTCATTACCCTCATCGTCCGATATCATCTCGGTGTCAAGCCCTTCGATGCCAGCCGCTTCTTTCTCACTTTCCAAAGTGGTATCCTTGGACTTGGTGGATTTGTTTTCGTCTAGGCATGGAGTGTAGCTTCTCTCATCTTCGGCGTCGCTGATAGATTCCGTGAACTTACCGACGCCGGCTATTTGAGGGTCAGCCTCAGTGGATACGTCATCGTCATCATCATCATCATCGTCTTTATCGGGATCACATTCTGCAGCGCTTCCCACCTTCTCTGATTGAACACCATCGTCTTTCTCTAAGTCAACGCCTGCCTCAGAAGCCGTCTCATCGTCTAAGTCATCTTTATCATACAGATCTACTATACTTTTTTGCACACGGGATGGACTCGGGAGGACTATCTTAATTGGCGCTCTCGTTTCTTTGTCAGATTCCTTTTCATCTTCTTTCGGGCCAGTTTCAGCTAACTGTCCACTGTCATCTTTTTCATCGGATTGGTTTACCTCTTCATCTTCCTTTTCAACGGTTTCCAATTTCGAATCATCATTTGTTTTTAAAATATTCTCATCATCGCTGACACTCTTTTGGAGTATCATCGCGAACAGGCGACAGATACGCCTGAGGGCTGCCGGGATCATCTTCTTGCACCAAATCTTCATCTCCGGTCGTCCGAAGGGAGCGCTGGGACATCCGGTACAGTCTCAGAGTTGTTTTTGGCCATACCCATGCTCGCCGCGGAATAGATGGAGAAGTTAGGGCAATCGCCTTCAGAATCTGCCCCCGCATCTTCTTGTTCGTGACCGTCAGAACTGTTCTTGCCGGATATGAGATCGCGGTGCTCGCGGAGAACTTGCTGCACAGCCAAATCTAAAACTTCAGGGCTGACCCGCATGGGGACCGGGCTCTCGGAACCGGAGCCATAGTCTGCAACCAGTTCGAGGGGGACCTCTTGCCGAGGGGGACTGACGATGGTGAGGAGGTTATCTGCAGCCGACGCGCTCGGTGGATCTTCATCTTCCGATCCGGAGTCTCCTAGGGTAGGCTCTGTAGGGTCATACTTGTCACCGTCTTCGGCACCATCATCACTTCGTTCGTCTTCGGAAAGCTGAGGTTTTAAAAATCTAATTATAGGTGGCTGTGGAGGCGCATCACCCCCAGTGATTGCAGGCACAGTTAGATATTCTGCTTGAGAGACATCAGATAATACTCCACTCGAGTTTTGTCGTTCCGGTTCCGCCGGGTATCCACCAGGAGACGGTTGAAAATCAGAAATGCTCCGTCTGAAGAAGGGTGCGGCGTCAGGTAGAGATCTATTAATCCAAGATGAAGGAGGTCGCAGGGGACCCTGTGGAGTGCTGAACCGAGCGGGCGGGGTTCTTCCGCGTCCCGAATCCAGTCCACTCCTAGGGGGCATGAGCACTCTCTCGGGGAAAGGATTGTACTGATCCCTCTCCCTGTCTCTTTGCTGCCGCCCATTTTGAAAGTCACCCTCATTTTGCCAAGAATTATCACCCGAGAACGATCTGTCACCTTGAAACGGAGCCCCGCCTGAATTGAAGTTTCCGCCATCTCGGTAATTGGAATTGCCACCGCCGTAGGAATCGTTACCGTAACTTCTTCCACCGCCACCTCCTCTTGCATAATTATTTCCTCCTCCGCCGCCCCCACCTTGATAGTCTCGCTGCCCACCGCCGCCTCTCCAGCCGCCTCCACTGCCCCTTCCTGAACCGGGGTAAGCGGGGGCCTTCTTTGTTGCTGCATCTGAATCTCCATCTCGAATATCAATCTTTTTGTCTCCATCTAAAATTTCCGGTTTACGCTCAGTTGTCTCCTTAGGGTCCCTGAACGCTTCACTCGGTCTATCGATGTTATCGCTGTCCCGCTTGGGCTTATCGCCATCTTTCTGTTCGGGAACTTTAATGTTGAGGGTTCCGTCTCGGCGAACACTGACGGAAGAGTTCTTGGAATGCAGAAGAGTCTGGCTCTCGAGAATTCCGGAGAGGATGTCGGGGGCTGCTGATGCGTATGCCGGAGAAGGGATGGAGACCCTCTTACGACGGATCTAGAAACAGATTCGACAGTAAAAAAAAAAACTCAATGACAGCTAAGACAAGAATATATTTTCACTGAGAATACAGTTTGACTGTAACATATATAATAAATAAGATGGTAGTACCAGACACCATGCGATACTAATTTAAATATTGTAATAAATTTTGGTTAGTTTTCTTATGCTTATTATAAAAAAGAAGGCATTACAATAGTTTTTCAAACTTACAATGTGTCTACTGTAATATCTGATGCAGGTGTAATGTCAACAGATGGCAAATGCGGAGTGGTAATTTTTGTATTAACGCTTTGTTTACGGGCCGGCCCTTTAAATTACTATGATAATTATGCACAAATTTGTGTTCTACTGTTATATCCGTTATGATGAAAGAAATGTGCAACTTGTTTTTCTTTCAGAGATTGTAGCAATAAAGAATTCACCTGTCGATGTGAGTCAAGGATGGTAGAAGCATGCGATCTAGGAGCGATGGCGACAGCAGACGAGCCGCTGCCCGATCTCGTCTCCATTTGCTCCTCGTCAGAATCGGGGAAATACTCCAATTGATCTCTGGCGCCAAACAGACTGAAGCGAGGCTGAGCCAGAGTGGTGGATCGGGCCTCGGCCAAGTCGGCTCCCAGCAGCGTTCCGTTGATCTGCTCGGCAAGGCGACCCCTCACAGATGACCTCACCATGTTGCGCCTTGCCGCCGCGCGAGGCAAGCGCCGCTTTACCTGTTGATCGAGCAATCAATTTATTGTTTGCTTCCCAATAACTGTATTCATAAGATTTGTCTACTGCTGCAGTTGGGATTTGTATTTTTGATTAATTTTGGTGAAAATTTGATTCATTGTGGATCAATTAGTGGATATTGCAGTTTGCAAACTTCTGTTAGTGTAGAAATAAAATGTAGTTTCTATTGAATCTAAGTGAAACCCACATGAAAAATTAATTCAATCCCATATTCATATTATTCATGGTATAACTTTCATTACATTGCAAACCTTGGTATGTATTACATAATTCCCTATTTATCAAAAATGTATGAGTTATGAATCTTTAGAAATAAACTATGTATCACCTACCAAATACTGTCGTTCACCAGAAATATCACCATAGATATTTAGGTTTACAGTAGCATTGTGAGAAAAATTACTGGCACAACAGTAATTAATACAGTCATAGAGACTGTATCTTTCACGTTAAATATGTGCTAATTTAAACTAGTGTAAAATAAAAGATTACAACATTAATATATATGTACTATTTTTGAAGTATATGGTTTTTTAGGTGGGTTAAATGGTAGCCAATTTTCGATATCAAAACAATCCTAAATGATTTATACATTAACAAATAAATTGCATTTGTCATATAATCATCAAATGGGTATGTATTGAATGATTTGTATCTATAAAATGATTCAACGCATCGGTTAAAAACTAAAAGCTTTTATATCCAAAGTAACCTGTAAAATAAATATATATAAGTGGAATTCATCACAATTTTGCTGTACGCTTATTGGTGAGGATTATTTTAGTTTCCCCTAGTTTGTCGTTTATATGCGATATTAAAAACGTTTTTTTGAATGTTGTGCAAATATGATGATGCTGTTTTCCCACACCACCATAGCAACCGATCAACAGAAAAGTTTTCATCACCTTCTTCTTGCGTCGCCGAACAACTTTGGCCCTCTTCTTTTTGATGGGAAACTTTTCACCGTCTTTGAGTTCATACTCTACGACAACGGCTCGGGCTGATCGCCGCTTCCTCCGTTTTCTAGTCCGGGCTCGAACCGAAGTGGAACCGACGGCCGACCGACGACCGATGGTGGCGCTCACCGCAGCGACGAGCCGCGCAATCTGCAGCTGCGATGTGGAAGGAGCCTCCGGGTCAACGATTCTCAGTGACTGAACGCTCCTTGTGCGGCCCGAGCGTGAGATGCGAGAGGCGGTCCAAGAGGAAGAGGCCCCCGACGCGTTGGCGGCCCGTCTCCTGGACTCGTCCTCCGCCGGCTGCTCTCGATGCGAGCATCGCGGGCAGTGCCATTCGTTCTCCGGGACCTGTTTCCCAAGTTTTCGTATTACCAAACATTGTATTATTAGAACCTTTCGCGTATATTCCAACTCTCCAGTATGGGTATATTTAAAAAACGGATAAGCAATCCACACGGTAGGAGATTCTAAAACCTCATTACAACTTTACTGTACTTAAATTCTGCTCAAAATCTGCATTATTTAAGGCTAACCTGGTGTGAACTGTTTCAGTTTCTGATACACTACTAATAAAAGTCAATTGCTCCAGAGACAAGGCTTCATCCGATGTTTGTTACTCTGCTAGATAAGAAGCAGTATGAAGCAGTGTCGGCATAGCAGTGAGAAAATCAGCCAAAAACTTCATTTGGTGCACTATGGGAAATTTTACTACATTCATGCTTTTTATTTAGCAACAAAAATTGTTATCGTATTCAATGATTAACTATTATATTTTTATAGAGGTGAAATAAATCATCGGGTTACTGGCAAAATCCTGGTATTAGAAAATAGCAGATTCAATAATTGTTGTCATTGCAAGATTGTTTTTCCAAAAACTCATGAGCAACTTCAGAAAAACCCAATATTTGATATAATTTTGGCAGGAACCTGACGATGTATTGAAGTAAGCGTTTAATAATTATTTTTAGAAGTTTTTTTGTGAAGGTGGCGTTTATATAATTCCATTTAAATCTTTTATAGTTAAGTGTTGCTTTTTGTATATTTTACACAGATCATGATAAAAAAAACTCTAATATGTCAGTATACGTACTTCATTAAGAGGCGGTTCAAGACAGTGCATATGGAAACCAAGATCGCATGTGTCACATAGCAGCATGGTCTCCTCGGAACTGGAGGATTCGCATACCTTTGAAAAATAAAAAAAACATATTTTTTACTAATAATATTACCACAACTAAACTACTATACAATACTCTACTACATCGACACACATCGATATTGATCAAGATGGTGAATATATTTTCGAAGAGAACTGAAAACACGAACAATCAATGCTAAACAAATAACCCTAAATTAAGGGTTAAAAAGACTCTTTTTAACCGACACCTAGTGATACGATGTTCAGATAGAAAAAAAGATTGGAAATAGGGACAAATAGACAATAGGGTTCACTGTGACCGTATGGTCAAGCTGGTCCTTGGAGCGTTAAATGAAACAGAAATTTAAATGGATGAGATATCACGCCCAGCAAAATATATTCAAGCTGTGACTATTTTAGTAGTGTACGTGCCAGGCGTTTACGAGTTAAGTAAGGGCGGGAGAGTAAAAAAATGCTTGCAAGGTGCACAAAATTGTGCTCTTGCTAATTGGCCATCAAATGCGAAATAACATGTTAATTAAAAAGACCCATAGAGTGTTAATCGAAATTCTAAGAATATATTCGAATATTGGGAAAAATGTTTATTTTTCAATGAATCATTTTTAAAAAATTATTGTACAACTATTAACCCTTTTTTAGAGAAATAAATTTTGAAAGCAAGTATAGAATGCGATACAATATGCTGGATGAAATTATTCTAATCATTTTAGTTGTTTTCGTGTCCTACCAGGACAAAAGGGCTTCAGACGATACATACCCAAAAAAATATATATATTTTTCTGTGTGGTTCTATCGGTCATCGTTTTCTGAGGAGGTGCAGGGTGAGGCATAGAGTGGGAGAAGCTTACATTATCATACAGCTGTAGGCAAGGTCAGCCACGTAAAAGATTTACACTATTATGATTATTGAAAAATATTTTGTTGCATCATAAAATACAGTTTACAGCATAATATAAAACAACCAAAGATAGCAAAATGTATTTCCTTACAGAACTTATTTTGTTATACATTATATATGAGATATCAAAATAGTATTTTTAATACTTAAGATACAATATTGAATTAAAATATTATTTAAATAAAGCAACATTGCTTTTAAGAGTTATTATAATAAAATAAAAAAGTGGCGCATATGGACTCCTAGGACAAGACCAGCGGTTAGCTAATTCCTCTCACAGGACCCAATCTAATGGTCAAATGGGCAAGAGGATATTTCGACATCACAGACATCCATGCCTTCGTACATAACTCCATCGATCGATTTAACAATCAATTAATGAAACTTTCCATACTGGGTTTCAAACCCGTGAAAATCGCAACGGATGTTGACCATTTGGCTATAGGCCTGTCGTACTTGCTTATCTTTACCTCATTGTTGCCCGTATCATATCAGATGACATATCCTGCTGACCGTAAAAAAATGCAACTAAAAACACTTCTCCAAGAGACAGGTTCAAGCCTGAAATAATACTGCATCACACTAACAATGATTGTTTGCTGTCGACTTATGCAATCTTTATTTATATGTGAAGGATTATAACTGTGGATACATTAAATAGTATAGTAATAATCAGGGCTGTGGGGTCGGTGAAAAAAAGTCCGACTCCGACTCCAGCATTTACCAAAACCACGACTCTGACATTTACCAAAAACACACCTAATTTTCCTATTTATGTGTATTCAATTAAATATCAACCCTATTAATGCGACCAAATCCAAATTTGACATATAAAATGCAAAAATAAAAAGTTAAAACTTCAAAATTTTCAACTCCGAGTACGACTCCAGCCAAATCACCACGACGACTCCAGCCAAAAAGCTCCAACTCCACAGCCCTGGTAATAACTGTTATTTATGATAGTTTGAAACCCTACAAGCCTTTGTATATTTCCCGATAACAGACCTTTGATTGCGATTGATTCAGATTGCCTTTTGAATTTTCAACTTTCACTAATTGATCAGCCAATCCCAAACCTTCATTTATTAAATTTGAATCGTTCAAATTTTGTACTTTTCCATGGGTTTTGTCGCTAACAACCCAACCACTTCTTCATTTCATCATATATCTCTATTATGTCTTTGATCTGTTGAATACTCAGATCAAATCATGCATGAATTATTTTTTTGAACAACTCTATGATTTTTCAATGAGCAATGCAAGAATGTCACACCTGTACAACTATGTTTCACCGAGGACCAAGTATGTCGTATGTAGTCAGAAAATATAGAAAATTAAATTTTAAATTGCTGAATACTTGAAAATTTATTATTAAATATAATCCCTTCTAGATTTATTGCACATTTTTTTTTAAAAAACCAACTAATCACGACTAACTGAAACTTAAAACAATGATGGTCAGTTTAGGGGTATGTTTTCGAACTTTCATGACTGAGTAACAGTGCTATGAAGTTCTAGTTAAATGAATGATTAAAAATCACTGATCATAAATTATTCACCTCACAGAATGTTGGCTCTTCCTGGAATAAAGCATCTTCAGAAGGTGTGCGGGGGGTTACGGGGATCCGTTTGATAATCTTGCCCCCAATCTTCCGCCGTACCAAAATGGTTTGGAATTCCAATCTGTCCACGGGGCATGTGTTTACATTTTTGGACCATTCCGTAATACAATCAGAGCAAAACAAGTGCTCGCATGTTATAGGCGTTCCTATATCTTGGTTGGAGAACGACAATAGGCAAATTGGACACTTCTCCGAGTTACCATCCGAACTGTCAGATTGGCATTCGGCAGTTGCAGGAACGGCTGCGCCAGTTTGATTAATTTGTGCTTTTTCTTTTTCATTTTCATTATCGGAAGCGTCCGTAGCCCAATCTGTGATAGAGTCGTTCTCACTACTGGCATCGTCCGAATCAAGAGGGAGGGCCGCGCCAGAACGCCTCGACGTCGAAGGACCGACACTGCTATCCGAATCATCGTCGCTATCCGTCAAAGCCTGTAACGAAACGATAAATATCAGCACAGCACAATCTTGAGACGAAAATTAATGCAACAATTTTATACGGGATAATTACTCTGTGCCGTTTACGCCGCGCTATCGGCGTATCCTCGTCAGATGACGAAGGAATGCGTTTCCTTCGTTTACAACGGCTAGATAGCGGTTCATCGCTGCTATCGCTGCTCATTTTGTGTTAAAACTGAAATGAATACCGATTCATTTGATACGCGAACGGATCGAGCTACCTGCGGAGTCACAACAGATGAGCAGGAAGCATAACAGATTTACGATCAAAAATGGCAAACAATTCAATGCCAACTCTCAATATATTATACACATAACTTGTGAACTTTACGATTCTGGCTACAAAACTTAATACGATGAAATACTATAAAACATTACAACATCGAAAATTTCCAATAACGACAAAAATAAGAGTGTTTTTATGTTGACAGCCAAGCCGATTCGCAGTTTTTCTATACGTCGGCCATTTTTATTTTATTAATCATTTTACAAAATTTTACGCTACGTTTTTCGGAGTTGCCAATAAAAAAATTCTCTTGTTACTAATTTCCAAAATTTGGATACATTGTTTTCACCTCCACTTCATATATTTTTGACAGTGACATTCATAAGTCAATTTATGACTTTAAACCAGGGCTGTGGAGTCGGTGAAAAAAAGTTCGACTCCGACTCCAGCAATTACCAAAACCACGACTCCGACTTAGACTCCAAAATTGGCCAAGAACACGACTCCGACTCCGACTAAAAAAGTTTAATATCATTAGTTTTTTTGCCTAATTTTCGTAATTATGTGTATTCAATTAAATATCAACCCTACCAATACGGTCAATAGCCAAATTTGACGTATAATATGCAAAAATAAAAAGTTCAAACTTTTCAAAATTTGCGACTCCGAGTACGACTCCGGCCAAATCGCCGCGACGACTCCGACTTCACAGCCCTGCTTGAAACTAATGTGTATAACTCACAGATTTTCCACTGATTTTTTAAAATGAGAATTTGATATTTTAAATTTTCTTTGCATATTTTGACAGTCTTTTACAAAACGTAAACTTTGAGATTTTTCTTTAAAAAAACACTATACAAATAATTTATATTGTTATACAATATTCTCAATTGTTCGAAATTTCAGTTAATTGGTTTTGTTTTTAAATTATAGGACTTCGTGGCGTCTGATTGTATTTTCATAAATATGTCGACAACTTTTCAATTATTGAGTTCAATAACGAAATAAACGAAATGATTTATTTTAATTGATCGAACTAACTATCAAAAATTTACTATTTATATAAGTTAACGAAAAGAAGTAAAGTTTATTATACGTACGATTCTAGTGGATTGGAACAGTTAATTGAGACAGCTGTTTATATGGGTCAAATCTAAAAAAATATGCTCCAATGAGTGACAAACCTTTTAACAAGTTGACAAATAAATAAGGCATTCTTTTTTTTTCATTTTATTGTGTTATGGAAAAAAACTTTTATTTACCTATTTGGATCAGTTCTTAACCTTTACTTCTTTAAATAGACGCACTTTTGGTTCAAGCGGTAGAATGAATTAAATTCTAGATAAAATTAAAAATATCTTCGATTATTCCATGTATTGTTTGAACTTATTGTGATATGAGTTTCGCCTCTTTTAGAGGCATATTCGGACTTAGACGAGAAGCCCCCATTTGTCCTAATTAGGTGGTATTGACTGTTTTTCCAAATTCGCGAACACGTCTGTTTGGATTTAAGTTTTTCATACTATTTCAAAATCGCATTCTTTAAATATTAAAAATATAATTAAATGACAATAATTGAAGATACTTTTCAAAAATAAAAGTTGGCATTAATATTTCAATACCACTACACACATGTTCATTTTTTATATTAAATCCAAAGCTTCATCTTCTTAAATTCAAAAATTATTCCTTTAAATTCGTAGTAAAGATACTTTTTCTAAATATTGTGAAAAAAAATGGTTTTGAAATCAATTTTGTTGTTTGAAAAATGGATTATAAAAGTTTTTGAGTATTAGAATTTATTAACGACTAATTTAAGTAGTCTAATATTATTTATGAAATCTATACAACTGATATGTTTCGTGAATATACCATTTAATTATTTTACCTAACATTTTTCAATATTGCCATAAAAAAAATCATAGTGCGTTCGATGCTTTTACGAAACCGTCTAGCATCCGCCATTTTGAACATCGACGTCTTCCTTTTAAAGTGAAAATAGCCTCAACCGGACGCTAAAATGGGTCGTATGCATGCTCCTGGGTAATTTAATTGTCAAATAACAGAAATATTGTTCCAATTGTTATGGATATTTCAATGCATACAGCTTATCAACTTTTATGTCGTGTGTACAGAACGTTAAACCAAAACAAATCGAAACCGCGTGGTGATTTTTGGCCACATGGATGTCAGGGGTTAACTTGTTATAATTTCATGTTTCAGCAAGGGTATATCCCAATCAGCCCTCCCTTATCGCCGAAGTGTGCCAACATGGCTGAAGATCGATCCCGACCACGTACGCGATGAAATTGTCAAATACGGAAAGAAAGGAATGACCCCATCACAAATCGGTATGTTCCATTGACATTACCTACAAAATTTTTCAAACAATTTTCAAGCATCACATCAGTGGTGCTTCCAGTTACCAATTCAGCGATTAGAGAAGACATCAGTGATGTAGTAATGTCATTTTTTTTTTACCGCTTCTTGAACTACTGTCAACTAGATTAATTTTATTAATCCTGTTCTTTCACACTTCTTTCACTAATACATAATATTTCCCTACTACTTACTAATATTGAAACAAATTCCGCAATTTATGTCGACATGTTACCAATTTAGACGATACAAATAAGAATTTTCATATTTGGCCATAAGCAAGAATCTTAGTTGGCTACCTATGTAAATTTTAATTATCACAAATGGAGTAGATTCTGATATTAAGTGAAAGTTTATGTGTTTCAATAAAATTTTATTCTTCTGTGAAAAGTGGCGTGCTGGAATAATATCTTGCTGATACTAAAAAATTACCTTTAAGTATTCTAAAAAGGAATGCCATTTCTCTACTTAAAATACATTTTCTTATCGATGCCCAATTTAAGTTCTCTGACAGTGCTGAATTTCTAATCTGGTGCGTTTATTTATAGTATTACCACAATTCCTGGTCAATGGAGTATTAATCATTTCATTGGCCAATACTTGAAATCTTCAAAGAAAATTCCTACAAGTTTTCTTGATATTATTCGACAGCCAGTACCCACTATGACTATGAGCTTCATATACCTTCATGGAAAAATTGAAGCAGTTCACCATTGCGAAATTTATCCAATGAGAATTACTGAAAACAACATGTTGAAGTTTTTAACACATTTTTCTGTGATTTGATTTCCCCTGTAGCCAATGTGTTATTATAGCTATCTTCATGTACAAAATCAGTTTTGTTTCTTTCAGTTCCTAGTCAGGTCAGTTTTTATGATAGGTATAATATTCATATAGAGTCAAATCATTTCTACCATTTGAAAATAATTACTGTTAACACAGTACGGGCTTTGACGTCAACTCAAAGCATTCAAGTTGTTACTCTTAAACATAGATTTTTGTTTCCTTATTGATCCACCTCCATCAGGTGTTACAAGGGTCTTTGCAGTTATTAAGAATTATAAAAAAATCCCGATTTGCTTAAAAGGTAATTTTTGGAACCAATAACCCCTGAACAGTGAGTGTCTTCATTTTTCAATTAACACTTCTGACTTGGACACTGAATCTCCTTGTAATTGTTTAACCAACAATCTCTTATATCTAAATATATTCCATATATATTTTATAAAGAACTGGTTTCACTGAAAGGAGGAAGCATTTTCAAACAAATGAATTATTTTCGTTATCTTGAGATACTAAGTCTTTTGTGACTCGTTTATCCTGTTCTTGATACCACCTAGTTTTGTTAGGTTTTATACATGTCATTATAGGTTTTATATATTAATTTATAAGACCTTGGCAACTTGACATAATGTTACCGATGAGTTATAGTCTTCCAACATCCTCTATATTTTTGGTTATGTACTGAGCTACTGCCCTGGATTTATTTCAGTGTCTTAGAACATAAATGATTGTCCTTGGCTTGTGTTGGATTGTTACTCTCCACTCGTTAAGAGCAAACGTAGATTATTTTTCCATTATATTACTGCACGAATGTAAGTAGTTAAATATCTGCTTAGCCTCATTGGTTACGGATAATGTGGAATACGGGTAATTTCTGCATATGTCCATATTCCCCTATAGCTGATGTGTTGTTGGTCAATAATGTTGAATTTTCTTTGATCAGCTAGTTGGAAATTTCTTGCACTCTTAAACTTGCACTTATAAATATAATCTCGGAAGTTATATTCTGCTTGCTGTTGAGCAATATTCCATTTAATTGATTTGTTATCTTTAATTGGAACATGGCTATTCGATGGTAGTCTTACAATATGTGCATTAACTTGAGTCCAGTAGGAACATAAAATGCCATTGTCATTGGTTTTTTAGTAATATAAAAATTACATCCAAGGGATAATGAATGAATGCCTGATTAATTTAGTCCGTAATTTGACAATTTCAGAATATTAAAGCCTGTGTTCAGACAAAAAATGGTATCCTTTTTTTATACATGCCCTCACTCAAAGATATCCGTGTACTGAAGGAAGAAGCTAAATCCAAAGTATCATAGAAACAAAAAGTGCTGTTTTTCTGTTAGTTATTTTGTTTCAATTTCAAGGTCATTTATAAATTGGCAAGCAATGTAATTTTTATCATTTTCTGTATTTAGTCTCATTTCCTTTGAAGGTGTTGATTGTATATTCTTGTTAGAAAGGGACTACGTATATTTATAAAAATAAAATGAGATTTTGTATTACATAAAATTGCAGATTTAATACAAACAAAAAAATTTACTTAAAAAAATATCTTTTTTCTAGGTTCTCTGAAAGTAATTTGTAAATATTCATGTTTCAAAGTTAGTTGCTGATATTAGTATCGTATTTATTTTTATTTTTTTTCTCACAAATATATTTTTTTCGACTATTCTAGGTGTGATTCTGAGGGATTCACATGGCGTCGCTCAGGTGCGCTTTCGTCACAGGCAAGAAAATCTTGAGGATTATGAAAGCCAACGGACAAGCTCCCGATCTTCCCGAGGACTTGTACTACCTCATCAAGAAAGCTGTCGCCATCAGGAAGCATTTAGAACGCAACAGGAAAGACAAAGACAGTAAATTCAGATTGATTTTAGTTGAATCGAGAATCCACCGTCTAGCTCGTTATTACAAAACCAGGACCGTTCTCCCACCCAACTGGAAATACGAGTCCAGCACTGCTTCAGCATTGGTGGCGTAAATTTATTATTATAAGAATTTTGGTATTCAATAAAGATCTTTGAATAAACACTCTATTGTTTTCTTTTTTTGAACTGATTTTTAATAACACTTGAGCAAAACTATTGTCTTTTTAACTACATGTTTTTAACCCGAAGTATATAGCATAGCCCAGAATGATGAAAAGTATTACTTGATGGAAATTTTCATTATTCTTAAAAGGAGGGGGGTGAGTTTTTTTTAGATAATATAAAAGTGCTTCTTGCGTTGGTGCCATATGAAACTGCATTTGATACCGGATTTGACACAATTGCTCAGGGCGAAGGCACTAAATGAAAAATGTGACAGGAATTTCTTTTTATTTTGGAAGAGGCAGTGAAGACCTTCACCACGGTGGATGCTTTCCTTCAGTTTTGGCTAGGGATATTTAAATATATTTCAGTTTCCTGGTTTTTCCTACATCTAAAAATTAGTCAGAATTTTTCTATAACTCGTGAGATTGTGAGAAACTCAATTAATTTAAAGTAATCTTCATAATTGGATTTGTGCATTATAATAAGTAATAAGGTAACGGTATCAGTGATTAATGCATGCTGGGACAGGAATACAATTCTGGGATATGTATTGCAGTCACCAGTTATGA
Source organism: Himalopsyche kuldschensis (assembly GCA_028554975.1). NCBI lineage: Eukaryota > Metazoa > Arthropoda > Insecta > Trichoptera > Rhyacophilidae > Himalopsyche > Himalopsyche kuldschensis. The sequence goes on along the minus strand of JAHFWI010000010.1, from coordinate 15,940,033 downwards.
CAGCTTCTAAGGAGATAATGAAGATTGGAAGTGTGAAAAAGCATACACCATAAGCTCATCTGCAAAGGGTTTTTAATTCTATGATGAAAATTTGGACTACATCAAGTGTGTATTTTTCAGTTTAGTTAGATTTGAATTATTGAATGATTAAAAAGAGGCAATATATTCCCTTGTAACTTGTTGATATTTTCAAATCAAATTGCAGTTCTTCCTCATTGAAATATGATCTATTCTTTCAGTTTAACTAACCATTTCCTATTTTTATCTTTACTTTAATAATCCTACAAAACATAGACATCACTTGCCTGTTGATAAAACCTTGATTTGAACTGCTCACTCGAGAGTTAGAAGTTAAGCAGAAGTATATTTTTAAAGATGTTACCATTGTTAAACTCTGAAAAAATAAGGTGTAAAATATTCTTTTTGCGATATGATTTCTATCTTTCTCATAGATAACATATCTTTCTGTCATTAGGCTTGCAAACACCAAATCGTTAAAAAAATGATATCTATAATTTGTAGTGCCCCTTAAGTAAAATAACGTCATCTATGAATAATATGTCAATGCTCAGTCAATCACAGAAATAAACCAAATTTTCAATAGCATTAATTTGCTTTACACTATTTTCTACTGGACGCTAGATGTACGTCGGTATTAGGTAGCATTTCGTAATTTTAATTATTAATAATATTGCTCTTTCTTAAATTAATTAATCAGTAAAACCAAAGAATAAGTGACCTACGACAATAAATTCCAAATCGTGTAGTAGACAGCATTGTATGAATTAAGGTAAATGTACCAGTAGCTGACCGTTTAAGAGAAAATTTCAATAAAAATAACGATTAAGGTTTAGCATTGTACCGAATAATGGCAAAGCAAGTATACTCATATTGGATCAAATGAGGAGCTTGGGATCAAAGGTGCTCAAATCCAGTTTTGATAAAATACGAGTTAGCGATGTAATATGGAAGTACGTATTCAAAAGCTCAGAATTTCATTTTCAATCTCACTAAAATTCTCATAGCTTCCATGCAATTCAATTTCAAATATGACTATAGAATCAAAACTGCCCAAATCCTTTTGAGTTTTTGTTTCATAACTGCCCAAATTCTAAATCAGCCAATAGCGTGCTTGCATTTGTCGGCCATGACAGTTCAGTCGGTGGTAATCCCGCCCACATTGAGTGAAGTTAATGTTGTTTGCGTCTGGTTTTTAGTGTTTTTTTTAATATGAATGAAGAGACTATCGATAATGGTGCATTAACTAATATTAAAGCTCGGAAACATAAAAGAAGTCCAGAAATATCTATTGCTGCCCGAAAAAAGATTAAATATTTTGAAATTTCGTTATTGTTATCATTATACCAGGGCTGGAGTGGTTCAAAATAAATTCCTTTCTTAAAATTATATGTATTTATTGTTGTTTTGTCATTATTAATAAGAGTGGCTTTAATAAACTTGTTTAAATTTTAAAACAATAATTACGCTTTATTTGTACATTTAAAAATCAGAAAATCTCCTATTAAAGAGTGAATATTTTTTTTCTTTCCTTATATAAAAATATATATTACTTTTTAGATATTCCCTGAAAAGGCAACCAAGAAACCCAAGATGTCGACACAATACAGATACATATAAGTGATACATATACAGGTCCGTGAGTTTAAGTCCCGAGAGTGACAAATATGGGCAATAAATATCGAAATATTTAAACATATTTATTGCTGGTACAGGCGCCGGTTTATGCACCTCACTAATACCATTGTAGTCTAGTCCCGTGGTTCATGACGATTAATGCGGTATATGCGTTACGGGTCGTCTTAGCTGGGCGAATCTAGGCGGGCGCACCAAATATTTGAAAGTTGAGAGTTTTAAAATATCAAACGGTCCTCGCCCATGCAAGTGTCATACGTATGCGAAGTAGCGGTCCGGTCAGGACGGCATATGTCTAAATATTTTAAGTTTCAGTGTCTATGGCGCACGCGAATCGCTTGAAAATATGAAACGGTCCAAATACCAGAGCGTTAATTGCGTCTGGCCGAGCGATGGCACATAAGACCTTTGATCAACTACGTTTTAAATTGACTGGATTCGCCTAAATTCTCTTGCCGGTTCGCGTCGCTTACCTAAGACACGGGGTTAGGGTTAGTTACGTAAACATAACACATCGCTAAATTCATCCCTTTTCAAATAACGCGCATATTCAAGATCGTAATTCACTAATGCGTCATATAATCGTATTAGAAAAAATCAATCAAATTAAAATTGAATAAAAAATTATTTATTTTCAGACACGAATAATCCGCAAAACGGATAATCCGTACACGGATAATCGAGAGTTTACTGTATACAAATTTTCCCTTAGAATAATATATCAGCTAGAATAAACATAGAATAAACATTACTGCACTCTAATTTCATGGTCTGTTTTTTTTAAAATCCAACCTATAAAGTGCACTGCTAAATAATTATCTATTTCACCCTATTGTTCTATTGCATTTTATAAATACCTAGTTCTTTGTGAAAATATATTGTGTCATAGTAATTTTAAATTAATAAATAAAAACTACTTGATTATAATCCTGATTCCTTCCTGTACATATTTTTTTCAATTTAGAATCAATATTGACCAAATCCAAAATATTTTATTATCAAACTTGCCCAAATCCAGTGGTTTGGAATCAAATTTGACCAAATCCATAAGTTTTTTCATGATTTTGCTTAAATGACAGCATTTTAAGATTATTTTTAAATGGCAAATAAATAAATATGAATAAATACGTCAAATTAAACAGTTACTTGAATAATTTGTGACGGGGATAAGTTTGTATACGAAAAGTGTGTTTTTCTCTGTTCAGCAAAAAGTGGATGTGGTCACTTTTGATCCCAAGCTCCTCAATTATGTCTTAATTAATATTATGTAACAAAAATTACGAAACGGCCTGTTTAAAAAAAGTTGTGTTAAATTATTTAAAGCCATGTTCCTGTTTCAGTAGTTGACCATCTCACTTATTGAAAAATCCAGTAGTAAACGTACAGCTAAACGAGTTGCATTACGAAACCATTATTGACGCCAGACTCGGTAATCGGACTCCCTTGGACTGTAATTCACGTGAAAATGGAATCTAAAAATATGAGCCCACTTTCAAATTTTAGCTACACCAATGGTCACCGCCTCTTGTTTGACCACTGATTCGGATGCTTCATCTGCTATCTGTGGACATAATTATAAATTACAACTTTTCTATAAAATTATTCCCTATAACAAAACAATACAATTTACTACACTTATCGGTTTGTTTTCATGTGATTTACCCCCGTCAGGCTATGTTCAAGGTGCGAAAACAGTGTCACGATTGATATTATATGAAACTGTATCCACTGTCACTATGGGTAATATAATATGTAAGTACACTAATTGATAAAAATAATACCGATCTAGACATGCAGGCGCAAATTTCACGCAATGGCACGAGTCGCACTATTTTCGTGCGTCATTCTGTGTGTACGTAAAATATCACTCACGTTTGTGTCGCAGACAACACACGACGCACGAACGTATGTTTTGAGGTAAATATTATTTGTAGATATGTAGGTGAAGTCCTAATGAGTATTAAGACCTCTGATATAACTTTTGGCATAGTCAGATTTAAGAAGTGCTGGTAAAACGGGGTGAATAGAGACTGGCAGGTGAATAGAGACATAAACAAGGATTGAACCTTAGCACAACTTTAAGTATCCAATGTATTTTTTACTATTTATATATAAATTTTTACAATGACTATAATACTATCTCTCGAATGACAAAACCAAACCAACTAAATGATTGGCCAAAATTGAAACAAACGTGTTCGATGCCTGTGCATCCTTACTTTTTCACCCGTTAAAAACTGAAATTTAAATTAAATCATGATTTTTTGGTTAATAAGTACCGTAAAACGGATGAATAGAAACTCGTATAGAATAGAGGTTAATATATTCCAATCATTACAATCTGTATTTTTGTCTCTATTCACCTGCCAAGTCTCTATTTACCCGGTTCCGTCTCTATTCACCCCGATTCAATGTAAAAAGAGACATCGAACAAACTATTAATTCTGATTAATTCTCTTTATAAGTTTTATAAGCGTTATATTTATAATTTTTTTATTATCATATTAGCTAAGAATGCTACCTTTTTAAGCCCAGTTCAAACAATGAAATGCGTCGCCATACTTGCCAGTCGCCGTACATGTCATGTTTATCTATGTCTATTGATTGAGTAGGCATTTGTTTGGTAGAACTCCATTATAATACGGAAAGAAAAATAACAATGTATTTTAATTCTTCAAATTATTTTTAAATATTTGTTGATAGCTATTTCGGCTTACGCCTTCGTCAGAACTTAGTTCATTGAAAGCCGCATGCAGCCCACGAGCTGCAGGCGTGCAACACTGATAGAATTTGTATAGAATATCAAGATATTTCGCGGATCGAAATACCATTTGGGCCTTTTTGGGAAACTGATTGGCTGTTATATTTTGAATGTGTTTTTTTTTAAATATATGGCTTATTGATGTGTCAACGGAAATTTTAATGAAAAAAACAGACTAATATTAATACATTTGAATGATTGATTACGCAACTACGTCATAAATAAAATATTATTTATCTGTCATTGTTGTTTAATTATTCAGGAAATAAAAGACATTGTTTTGAATATAGTTGCACTATAATAATAAATGATTTAGCTTTAATAACATTTTAATTCAATTATTATCAAATTTACACACGTAGTTATATAATTACCTAGTTATATGTTAGTATGCTTCGAATAAAGAAAATTCGTTAGTATTCATTATTAGAGTATCATTATTCAAACGTTCAGATTAATCACCTAATTAGTTGGCTCATAATACTGTGATTACAAAAGAATATAATTATATATTTTATGTGCAGTGGCGTACCTGAAGAATTCGACGTATGCATGCAAGTACGGCAACCCATACTAATATGATGAAAGACATTTATCTAGCGAAAAGGAATTTCTGATATCTAGTTGTATATAAAAATAAACTTACAAATACTTTCTTGAGAATACATAACCAAAGTTTTGCATTTCGACCAGTAAATTTATAACTTGCCAAGGTGAGGTTACTTCGTTACCTTACGGTATTTCGAAATAATATTAATTTATAAAACAATGACCGATGTTTGAAATACATCATTGATTTTCTGTCATTGAATACGTCTCTCATTCGCTGTGGTCAAATAATTGTTTACCATTCAAATAATTCAAATAAATTTATAAAAAAAACCATGAATTTTGTTTACGTATATCACGAGATCATACATTTGGAAATCGCTGATAATTATTTTTGAATTGGTTTTCGTAGAGCTGTGGTAATATTTATATAAATCATTGTGTCACTATAAATAAACATAATAAAAATTACATAGGTATGTCAAGTGTATTTTAATTTAGTATCGCAGCTTTTTATCTAAGCCTAAGTACATAATCTTTATTTGACAGGTATAATATTATAATTATAAATTACGAGGGCTTGATGATAATGGAAAATTTTGATTTCAATATTGATAATTATTACACACATTGGTAAAAGGTAATTTGAAAATGCGAAAACGCTTTAAAATGTTGTGCCATAGAAAGCTCAGTTATTTAACCCAATTTGGAAGAAGTAAATTTGAGTTGTCCGGGTCGTTAACAAAATTTGAGGTTAAAATTGTTTTTACTTTCCTTCTCTTCGTTATTCTATTCTTAAGCTGAGTTTAATTCAAAGTCTTATTAAACATTTCAACTATTTATTTTGAACATTGTGATTTACGGATCTAAATTGTGTAATCATTTATTTATTTATAGCATAAGAAATGCTCACGTGTAGACACTTATTAATTGAAGTGGTTAATAATATTGACAAGTTGTCATGGATAATTCGCGGGAAATAATGAATAATTTCTCGTTTCCCGGGAGATCGTTAATGTAAATCTCATGATTTGAAAATAGAATAATAACACTCAATTAGATAAGACCTGGTAGGTACTTGAATTAAAGCTGAAAATAATCATTATCATTTTAAATAATTGATATAAGTAATGACGTGTGCGTTTTTGTTTTTTTCCGTCCGCTTTGACTGGGATTATTTAATGTTGCTCTCTTTGCACCAATCATCCACAAATGGTCAACCATAACGTATGATGAAAAACGAAGTGCAATTCAAAATTACCATATTTGATTGACCTGATCTGATGATACGTGGATTACATATGAATTTCATTTTGTAAGTGCTTTATTGTAGATGTCGACTGGTTTGTGGGATAATATTTTTCGACGATCACATAAATATCTTGTCTTTTTGAATGATTTTATTTTAAATTATATAAAGAATATAACCGTAGCTAAAACACAGTTTATTTTACTTGACAAAGACGGTTGGCCATGACTATTTTTATCTCGCTACACCCTTCTCTCTCAAAAAAAAGGCGCCGGAACTCACTTCATGTCAAGCTTTTTACTAAACACATCTCATACGGTTCATAACAATACCATATTTTATCAATCTGACGAATTATATAAATATAGATTGTAATTACGTAAGCGCAAACATTGTTTTGAAATTCTGAAAAAAAAATATACCAGGAAAAAAGGTGCCGGAACGCCGTTCCACCGCGTTAAATGGAAATAAAGCCCTGCTCAAATATATTATTGAACCAGAATCTAAATTCAAGGTAAAAAATAGCATTTTTTAATGAAGCAGAATGTTACTACTTTGTTGGTTTTGTCTTCTGTTTAAGGGCTTTTGAACGATGAGACACGGGGTCATGACAATTGCTGATTTATTCAAATCGAAGTGACTATTAACAGCCCGCTTTGTCCTTCATTTTTCGAATTATCAGTCTATGAAGATATGATTAGAATCTTAATTACGCCCGAAAATGTGTAGTTTTTTCAGTGAGAAATGTTTAAAAAGTATTATATGATATAACGTCGTTGTAATTTTACTTAAATACTGTAATTGTTAATTTCACAGCACATACTTACGTTTTTAAATGATAGTGAGGATAGTCTCAAAGAAACTACCAGCGAAGTAATATCAATCTAATAGATTATTGATTTAATTAGAAATCTTCTTTGTTAGACATTTTAAAATGCAATTTAATATGGCGTCATAGTCACCATGTCATCGTCTTCATTCTTCATTTTCTTCCCTTTTATCAGCTACGCCTGAAAACTCCCAGAGGATGTGATTGGAAACACTATCGAAATTGTTTTTAACCCAAATATGTTTGTTTCGTTTACCATTATTTGCGATCTTTAATCTTACTTATCACAGTTATCAATGGCTGACATTCCGCAGAAAGTGGAACCGTGACATTCTTTAATCGTTATGCAAAATAAATAACGTCATTCAAATATAAAAATTGATATTTTGCCGTCATTAATAATTACAATATTATTCAAAATATTTTGTTGTGACGAAAATAATATAATTGTATCAACAATGATATCGGAAATCCATGACATACATATAACATAATACATGTATTAAATAAAAATATTTTAGAGAAATTATAATAGATTACTATATACATTAGCTTGGTATGTAGCCTCTCGCGGGCTCGAGTCCCAGTACAGATAGTTTCATTAATAATTCATTAAAACAATTTATGGTTTTGCGTCCGAATGCGTGACTTAATCAGAAGCGAATTACACACATCGGTCATTGTTTTATAAATGAGAAGTTTATGCGATATTTTAATTTCTTTCTTTCCATCCAACTCAAACAACTGGAGTTTGCAGGAGCGATTAGGTGTCTGTTAGTCATGTTGGTTTTATTTAATTTTATAATTCACTAAATCAATACTTATCAGTCAATAAAATATGTGTCAAAATTAAGACACTAGTATATTGTCAATTCGCACATTCTACAGGGTAATATACCCTGCTCTAGTGCAGTGATTGTGAGCCTATCCTAGATATGTAGTTTATCACACACATTCGTGGTTTAGTACATTCGGACAAAAATATATAAATGCAATCAATTTGATCATACATCTGCCAGTCTCATGAACAACGCCATGTTATTGGCGCATCGAAAACGAAAACATACATTTTTATCACAATCCTTCGACTGAACCGTTAAAGTTAAGTTAAGGTATTCTTCATGTTGAAGGCGATCAAACGAAAGCATAGCTTAAAGAATATTCCAATACATATGTATTCAATCAAAAATAAATTAGTTAATAGACACAGCATACTTTATTTAATTTTGAATCGTTTCTCTAAATTGTAATATTCTTGTTTTGTCATATGTGATCGAGAGTACAGGTCACTAGAAACAAATCCAAAAAAGTACCTAGCGCATTCGCACGACGTTACATGATGATTTATGACACCATCCGGTCAATCAATATTACTATCATTGTTAATGCATTTTCCTGTGTGATATCATACTATTCTAAACCTAATACATGTGTACAAAATATGTTTCCGTTATCCTACCGTATTATCGGGGTTGAGTTTATAAGATAATATTGATGGCACCAAGATTTGGAGGCCCCAAGCGCGCGCTTTTTTATATTATGGGGTAGTTCACCATTGACACCTGACGTCAGTCTTCTATAATTATTATGTAAATAAGTGTGTTTATTTAATAGCTAAGCCACAAGAAACCAGCACCATCTTCCTCCAACACTTTATATTCGCTGTTGATTCCTTAACATGCCGTCAATAACATAGTCAGTATAAAGGTTTATAGAGAGGACGAGGAAATGTATTTACAACTTTTCTACGTTTAAAGACACTATAACACAACATTTTCGATTCCTTCATATTAAACATATTTTTGATTTGTATTTGAACATGAATGTATTTGAACACTTAACTAATCTAGAATAGTCTTGAACTTGTGTATGACAAGACTTCGGACTGAGGAAATGTTTCAGTCGTTCAATCAAATAGATCTACCAGACTAAACAAAATCGTTACTGTTCTTTTTAAAAATTAATTATTCAATTACGTTAAGAAAACAGATAACAAAGTTCCAGCAAGATTAGCTACTTATTACGGAACTAGGGATTACAACATCGGTATAATTTTTAAATTAATGAATATAATGGAACCGCTTCCGGGAATGCACATAACTGAACATAATTAAAAAATGGCGGCCGGACTTTTAATATCATCATTTAAGAGCTGATAATTTTCTATAAACAGTCTTTGAAACATTGTTAATGTACCAATATACATGATTAAGTTATACCAAAGTATTGCAAAAGAATGAGAGCTTAAAATTCGCAGCTCACAGAAAAATCCCGGAATTTTACATTTGCCATAGAATAAAACGCAATAATACTCCGGGATTTTTAATTGTGATCCCTACACACGGAATCTACTTTTCGAAGTTTAAGGTCTGAAAGGGAGATAATAAAATTATGTCACTACGGCGTTTGGACGGAAGTATATATTTTATTGTTTATGTCTAATAAACAATATATAATATGAATGTTATCACGAAAATAAAACGCAATAGTTACGTAATATTAATCATAATAATTCAGATACTATTTACTAATACATGTTTACTATGTAAAAATGACGTAGGTTCGTTTTAATTTGACGGGTAAATATACAAATTTCGGTGGATAGATATAAGAAGATTGTGTTTTTAATTATCACAACGACGCCATTAAAATATGTATGATGATAATGAGTTTAATCATAATGAAAATGCACGAAAAAGCCATTTTCTTGTTGATTAAACGAGCCATCGAGGACCTTTGGAGACAGAAGATAAAAAAAAACAAGACAGACTTTAGTGATAATTTTAAGAAAATTTTATTGAAGCATTAAACCTGAAGAATAATAACCAATGATTATTAATATTCAACGTAAAATACTAAATTAATATATCATTTACAGTTTTGAGTAAGTATAGTAGATAGGTAAGAATACATATCTTATTTCTTGTTTAATATTAAAAATATTTTTGAAAATGGAAGTGATTTTAATGTTGCTAGGAATAAAATGGTCACGCAACTGCTTTTTTCTTTACGCAATGGCTCCTATTTTGATTATTAAAGCACTGACGGCATATTGAAATGATTGTTAAGTACAATGTGACACGACCGCTGAGCATGGATAATGTAATTGATTAAGCAAGGAAATTTATAAAGTTTAATTAAACATAATATTTGTATTTCACAAATAACTTAATTCCGCTCGTATTGGAAAAATTAACACAACGTCGCCAGATTCGCATGATTCGATTTCCTCATAACGTCCCTAAGCAATTGACAGGTTGTCAACTACTATCTAAAAATCAATATTATTGAACACAATACTTTTACTGTCATTATCAGATTTACTGTCCCATTCAGTGGAAAATTTTTACAAATCAAACGTTGCGATATTAAGCGAAAGCTTGTTCATTCTTGGTAGAGATGGTTTTAAAACACGATCACTGCAGGAATAGGTATTGTATCGATATATAACTTAATCTTGCTGCTACGAAATGCTTTGAAGTCGCCAAGTAAATGCCTACTCAATCAATAAATGGATCATATGTCTTAATTAATATTATGTAACAAAATTTACGAAAGGGCCTATTGAAAAAAAGTTGTGTCAAATTATTTGAAGTCATGTTTTTGTTTCAGTAGTTGACCATCTCACAAATTGAAAAATCAATTAGTTGGCCATGTCTAAACAGGGGGCTTTATAGTGAACTTTCTATCAGAGTTGCCTCAGGGCTTTCTATCACACCACTCTTGGTTGAATCAAGTAGCAATGGGTGGTTCAGGAACAAGGTACAGGTTTCTAGATTGCTCACTTAAGAAATTTGAAATATTACACTTTCCTCACTAGGTGTTGTTTTCAAATGGCCACCCTAGCACTCCATTGGCTATATGGTGATGTGTTAGTGGCTCATTCCGACCACAGATGCCTTAACTTGTCTAAACTTAACAATTTAGAGAAATCCCGCATCTGCATTTCTTATTCTGGGCCATTTTATTCTCAAAAGGTCAACTACTGGTACATGGTCAACGACTGGTACATTTAGCTTATCTTATAATCGTAGAAGATTTTGCTCCTGTTAAAGTGCGACAAGCTTCTGCAAAACTATAATTGAATACATTGACATAAAAAGCAACTAAGCAAGATTAGAAAGCATTCTTATTGTCTTTTCCATTGTTTTGAATTTTAAATTAAGAACATCATTAAGCCCAGTTCTCGACTTTCTTGGAAATGCCTACGCCATATTTGTATACGAAATAGAATACCCTTTCTGCGCCTCATCTTTTGACATAAGGCTACCATACTTACCTATAGTAAGTTATTTTTTTCGGCAATATTCAATATGAGTCGGAGGAGGTGGCTCTAAGGCTGTGATCTGTGGACCCCAAGGGTTGCGTGGAAAGATTCTTAGTTATTATCGCAGATAAACAAAAGTCATCGCATCAATAATTACAAACAATATTTATTTTCCATTTAAAAATATTTTTTGAGATTTGTTTTGCTTTAATCTGACTAGCAAGAGAGTTCAAAGATAACACAGATACCAACGCTAAACAATTAATCTTTTTGTAATATGCACATACAAGCCTACAATAATGTATGCATAATATAAAAAAATGTAATAATTGGTTTAAAATATATTTATAAAATATATAACTTTTTACAATAATTAACTATTTTTTCCCAAATTCATTTACTTTGCTTTTACCTTTTTTTTAAGCAACACATATTTTTTTTAAATGCCTTACTTCGATATACTACTATCCTGAGGGTCTAGAAATGATATTTACTTGGTAGAACTACATTATAATACGGTGAAAAAAACAATGTACTTTAATTCTAGAGACATTATTATATTTAATATATTTGTTGACAGCTATTTCGGCTTACGCCATCGTCAGAACTAGTCTAGTTATAGTTCTGACGATGGCGTAAGCCGAAATAGCTATCAAAAAATATATTAAATTATTACTCTAGAATTGACTTATGTACATTGTTTTTTTTCACCGCATTCTAGAAATGATAACTAATCATAGGAAATTTGAATATAAACATGGGGTTTAAAAATATCGTTTAAATTTCAGAAACAAAAAAACTCCTTTTTATTGGGATTTATTTTTTAACATATAATATATTACAAAATGTTTATAATTTTAGGCATTTTTTTTCGGTAAAACGTTGACAAATAATGTAAAATAGTGAAGTAACCAAAGGGTCAACATTGGCAACAATTGGCCCTCTTGACACTAGTGACTGACCACTGATCAGTCCCGGATTTCTTGAGCGACACTTCTTGTTAGGGTACGGCCACAGTGACAGGCATTAGTTATTGCGTGGCGTATCGTCACTTGCTTCATATAGTCGAAACGCAACGTAAATTCCAGTTCAAAATTCGCAAGTCAAATCAGTTTGAAATTTAACAGCTGTCGCTTCGGCGTACAAGTTGTTTACGTTATGACGATATTATTTAGACTTCTCAGATGGCGCCATCGTACAAAGTCATTGCGGCAACCTTTGATTATGAAGCAAGTCTTGCTACGCTACGCCAAAATTTACGCCTATCACTGTGGCCATACGCTTAGAGTGACGAATCTTCACTGGCGATATCTTCAAATAGTACAACGGAAGATTTTACATCATTGTATACAGTTGTACTAGGAAATAAATAAATAGTCAATATTTTCATAACCTTAACATTATCAATGAACTGAAGGGCTTCATTGCCAAAAACGTGACCGATGTGCAGTCTCTGCATGTGAAAATAAATTTCATAATAAATTTGATTACATATTTACAAAACAAACACGTAATATTTTTTAATGAAATGTCTATGCTTATTTTGTAGTGGTGATTTAATACGTATAATAACGATTATATTCGGCCAATTATTATTCTTTTTGCTGGTAACTCATCCTTGCCCGGTCCGTGGTGCAGTGGTCATCGTCGTTGGCCGCCGTGCCGGACCGCCAGGGTTCGATTCCCGGTACGAGCAGATTTCTTCAGATTATGCTCAGAGGCAATGGGTGTTTGTCTTGTTGAATCAGGGATTTGTTTCTATCTTGTCATATCCTGAACAGTTTTGTTCCAGTTACGAACACCAATTTTTTTGTTTCTGATTCGAGCTAAAATTAAATCAAACTATTAAATTGTCCCAATAATTTGAATTGCAAGGTTTTTAGAAGAAGACAATGATGTATTTTTTAATGCAATCGGTTTTTTCAAAAAATGGAAAAACCATATGTCGTTATCATATTTTCTCTCTAGACCTAGGACAACAGAAATACTGTTATAACCGTTTAAAAGGTCACTCAATTTCAAACGTTTGAATTTTGTACTTTTCCATAAGTTTGGTACATTTCTATAAATTTTATCACTTACGCTTTACGACCCGAGTTTCTCATTTAAGCATCTTCATACATTTAAATTACAAACATGAATGTAAGTTTTGTTTTTTCAAATTTGTTGAAATTTTTAAGATTGATACATTCGAATTTAGTACAGTTTTTAAACACGTATACTTAGACACTATTTCTCTCTTTCAATCCCTTCTCAATACATCATTATTGTTACCCTATGCCCAACATACAAATATCATCAAAACCATCGACATTACAACGACGCTTTTTTGTGCCTTTTAAAATTACTAATTCTAAACTTGTAATTATATTAATATCATGTGGCAGATCCATCCGTCAACTCATTGGGCTAGAAATATGTCGAATTTGTTTGAATTGTTGAGGGTCTCTTGCAAAAAAACATTTCCAAGTAATGTTATATTGTATTTAATATGCATTGTCTGTGTATTTTTATTTATGTTCACGTACCAAAAGGGAGACATTTTGTATGTAAATGTATTCTTTCCCAGAATGCCCACGTTGGAAGATTGTTATATTATGGAAGAATACAAATATGATGAACTCAAAATGAAAATAAAAGTAAGTAAAATACATTGAATAAATTTTATAAATTTTTTATTTGTTTTCAATAAAATCACACAATTGTTTTTTCATTGTTCCAAATCACCATGCACATAGTTTAAAATTTTCGCAAATCCATTATTACACGGAAATCAAAACCATTACATCGTCATACATAAATTATTATAATACGTTAAATGAATAAATAATATAATATCAATTAGGTGTACCAGAACCGTTATTTGATGTTATAGAAAGGACTAGAAATATGCCTTTGTCTGAATTTAAACGTTGATGTATATGTATAATATAATATATTGAATTGAATAAAAAACAATTTTACTATTGTTAAATTGATGTTGGCCAAAAATAAACTTTGAATTGTCATGAGAGCTATGAAAGTTAGATTAGATTAAAACGTATTTTTTAATTTAAAAGCATTGATCAACTGTAATAAATCCAAACAAAATAAAATAGGCACTATTAGTTAACTTATGATAAATAATGTTCAACTTTAGGAACTTCATTAAATTAAGAATCCGACATGGGAGAATGGCTGCTTCCTTGTGAATATCTGTTGCGAACTTGTTTGAAGTTTTCGCTTGATCGCTCTGGTGCGTTTTCTACTCCAAAGTTGCAGGTTTTGTTATATTTTAAAAATCCCTTTTCTTGGACATCTTTAGTCTTTCTCCAATAAACAGTCTGCACTGCATTTCTTCCAGCTATGTATCTGGTGGCGGATCCTACAATCATTCTCTCCATGTTATATGATGTATTTTATAACGTCACTTGTTAAAAACAAAAGGAAAACTTTTCCTGTCTTTTGTTTGTATGTTCGATTTTTGAATTTCCGGTCAACTTTACTGTTAATTAGATTCAACGAAAGTGATGTTTGACACTACACTGCCAGATATTTTCCCGTCTATATAGTAAATATCAACACCTGTGACAAATATGTGACTTTATTCGACAAGCTACTGGTATATATTAATAAATTCAAACGATACTTCGGCTTTTATAGGAGGCACCGCTTTCATATTAGAATACTGATAATGACGTATCATTGTTTGTTTACTATTATACCTACTGCCAATTTATGAACACGTGATTAATTTAATGAGACATCCAGATCAAAGATCGCTAAAATAAAAATATTTGATTTCCATGTCTCATTCCTTATTTCACTGCCTAAGAGATTTACCAACTTCAGCGGAAAATTTTGAAATTACAATGTATCAGAGACGTCAGCTAAAAATAATCACATTCTTAAAAATATATCGTGGAATTTGGGGATATTTTCGACATATGGTGGTATTTGACTGACTTTTCTCAAAAAGAGGCAACCACCAAAATATATATATTTTTTTAAATCGACGCAGCCAAAAAGGATTTCTGTAATATCTTCAATGATCATATGAACATATCCATTCATCAGATAGCACTATACGATAACATATTATGTACATTTATTTAGAAAGACGTAGAGTTAAGAAATCGATTTATGGATTTATTTGAAGTTTAAATACTTCCGATGACACCCTACGGCTTATCTATGGGATGTCAAATAAGTGGCAAGAAGGGCATGATCTTTTTTTATGGCTGGACACATGTATTTATGTTAAATAATTTAGAATGCAGTCCAAATACTTTTCTACAAATAAAAAAATTGCCATTTCGTTTAAATTTAATCTCATCACAATTTAATCTCCCACTAATTTGCATATTAACATGCAAATAATATAAAACAGATTTCTTTTCTCAATTTAACCTATTTGTATTTTTAAAATTGTTCAGACATAATTATGTATAATATGTGTAAAATATACCTGTTTTACTTTTGTATAGCATAATATTGTATTCTTGCATATATTTTTTGATATTGAATAAATGTTCTTACAAATTTTCTCAGATGTTACAGGTAAGTACATATTATATTTGGGTTAATTTTATTTTGCACATATAACTTTCTATAAAAGTCAACAATTTTAACCCTCATTTAGATATTAAGGTCTAATTCTATTTGCCATCCCTGACATATAATATAATAAAACCTTAAAACGGCCTGCAGAGAAAGACAGATACTTCCTTACTTACTGTGTACTCCTCCTTTCCATATTACCTCCAAAAAACGGTTTCATATTTTATTTCTATTATAAAGGGTATTTCAATAGGGACGCTCAAAATATGTTAACTTTGTCCTGCTGAGTAGATTATTCATTGTTTAGTGGCCAAATTTGAGTCAGCCAGTTTGGTAAATAATCGGCCAACACCTACCTGTACGTCATCAAAATACAATATCTGGTGAAAACATTGCTGCTGTGTGTGAAAGTGTACAGGAAAATCCAAGGCAGCTTATTTCTCGTTGTTCACAAGAACTTGGCTTTTCTGCGACTTCAACTTGGCGAATTTTGAATCGGGCCTTATGTCTGCACCCGTATAAAATCCAACTAACCAAGGAACTTCAGGTAAACGACCACAGACAACGCCTGATTGGGTTCTGGAGCAGTTGGAAGTTTACCCAAATTTGTCAAAAAAGTCAACTTTAGCGTCATGGCCCATTTAATAATGAATGGATATTGGCAGACATTTGATGCTATATTCCATATTTAATGCCGTAAAATATACTTACAAATGAAATTAAAATTTAGTCGAAATCTCACAAACAACTTGTTTTATTTACATTTCAAAACTAAGCGTCCTTATAAAAAGACCCTTTATATCAATGATTGGTTTAATATTGACTGAATATAATATTATTATGCTAATCAAAATGAAATATTTTTTTGCGATGTCCAAATCAATATTATTCACGTCATCGATGACGCTTATTCTCAAATGTCTGGGAAAGTTTGTACCTAACAACTGACCTTTTTCTGATTAGCAGCAGTAATATCATTTTAATGATTACATTCAATGTATTATTCGAATTGACGCCGAAGTTGGGCTTACAAAGTATTTACACCAGGGCTGTGGAGTCGAAGTCGGAGTCAGAGTCGGAGAGTAGGAGCTTTTTGGCCGGAGTCGGAAGCGTCGCGGGGTTTTGGCCGGATTCGTACTCGGAGTCGGAAATTTTGAACTTTTTAGTTTTGCATATAAGTAATATGTCAAATTTGGCTATTGTGCCGGATTGGTCGGTTGATATCAGGGCTGTGGAGTCGGAGTCGGAGTCGTGGAGTCGGGGCTTTTTGGCCGGAGTCGGAGTCGTCGCGGCGATTTGGCTGGAGTCGTACTCGGAGTCAGAAATTTGAAAAGTTTGAACTTTTTATTTTTGCATGTAATATGTCAAATTTGGCTATTGGCCGGATTGTTAGGGTTTATATTTGAACGAATACACACAAATAGTAAATATTAAGGTTTTTTTTTCGGGGCCGTGTTTTTGGTCAATGCTGGAGTCGGAGTCGTGGTTTTGGTAAATGCTGGAGTTGGAGTCGGAGTCGACTTTTTTTTACCGACTCCACAGCCCTGGTTGATATATAATTGAATACACATAAATAGGAGAGGTAGGGAAAAAAGTGACGAAATTAAACTTTTTTTATTCGGAGTCAGAGTCGTGTTTTTGGTCAATGTTGGATTCGGAGTCGTGTCTTTGGGAAATGCTGGAGTCAGGGTCGTAAATTTTTCAACGACTCTACAGCCCTGATTTTTCCAATGTGTGGCACTACTTGAATAAGAATAGAAATTTTATTAAACAATTAAATAACACAGAAACGCCTTTAAAACATTGCTTCAATCTGTCGAAAATTAAATATTTGCCCCTCCTCGCTTGGAAGCCACTGCCTTGGTAGATGGCGGATCTTTCACTCGTTGGTAATGGGAACCAAGTTATCACTAGGGATTCCAATCCCGGGATCCTAAAAAAATCAGTACGTTATGAACCCCGGGATTAGGAAACATGAATCATTTATCAAGCTCAAACGAATTGTTTTTTATAAAATCGTAATATTTCGTGTTTGAACAAGTGTCATCTTTGGAGCACCGAATGCTCGTGGAAAAAAATATTTGCTGCGTTATGCATTGACGACTGCATCGAATATAAAAAAATCATTGTATCTAAATACAATTATTTTTTGATGAGGACGAAAATATATCACTAAACAAAACTAGAGCTCATTTATAGTGATGCGCAATGTTTTAATAAGTGCCAAATATAAACAATTCTAAAATCGATCCAACATTCTGGATGGTAGTGGATTTTTCACAAAAAAGGGTATTTACTTTATGTGCCCTTATTTTACAACAAAGTGAAATTTAAAAAAATCACAAGATGGTATGTATATAATATATGACTATGAATAATTTTAATTTCAATTAGTTGAACGATACCGATTCTGTCATTCATTATATTCCAAAAAAATATTTTCGCCTTTCAATAATGGATAAACAACTGAAATATAATATTCATAAAAAAGATAGTGTTATTAATTATGTTTGACTATTTTTAATGACAAATTAACATGGCTTATATTTAATAATTTTGAAAAATATCCTCAATCCCGGGTCCATTTCCGGGATCGACCAATTGCAATCATGAAATCCCGGGTTAAAATTCTTGGCTCGGTAATGGAAACCCTGGTTATCACGGAACAATCATCATAATCATTTTTTTATCAAGTATAATATATATATTATTTCTAACTTCATGTGTGCAGTTTAAATATTACTCATCAGTACGGTTACTTATATTCAATGCGTATTTTTAATTTAAAAAGTACATCGATTACTATTATATATCAAATTAAGAAGTTGACGGTTTTTAATTTGGATTGAAAAAAGTTTTCTATTTTGAATTCTTCGGCTATAAATATGTCGTCCTGTCGGATTTTAGCTGTATCTGATTTTAGATTTGTAAGCAACAAAATCACTTCCTTCCATTGGCGAAATTAATGAGACGTTCTCGAAGCTTTGTAACCTTTGAAGCTGTTCAAATATTACGTTTATATCAATTCATGTAATTTCAACAGTATAAATATATTTAATCAATATTACGACCAAAATTAGACAATATTAGAAAATGTACAATAATAATGTAGCAAAGACTATCACCTTAAATATTGGTAAAACTGATTTATCTTTAAAGATGGCAGTAGTTATACATATTACATTCGTGTTAAATGTCTTAAATTTCAACATTATCAATGTCACTATAAGTATGAATCATTGCAATATTTGCAAGTCTTTCGATATCTTATCACTATAATTATAAAATTGCTGATGACGTTAAGTTCAATAATTAACTGTGAAGCCAATCAACACACTAAAGTTTATTAATTAATACATGCCTTGTAAGCATTGCATGTATAAAAAAATAGCCCTTAGAATCTAATGATATTGATATTTACATATGTATGAGCCGGAACCTGCAGCCGGTTCTCTCTCAGTCAAAGAAAGTTGCCTGAAAATCACTGAAAAGGGAGACCTTAGTTTGTTTTTAACGAAAATTGAACCAGACATAAAATAATTAGTCTCACAGCATCAGTCCCAAGGTGCTCATGAATTATTGAATTTATTTTGAATTTATATGCACTCTCTTTTTGTTGCAATAAATTGTCGGTCCTTCAAACATATTTGTTGAAATCTCCTAAATTCCTCCTAGATTTTTTTTTCATATACTGGATTGAAATATAGCGATGTTGGTGGGCGATAAGGAAATTTTACCTAGAAAAACAATCAAAAGTGGGCAGTAGGCATAAAAAGGTGGGCGACTCCTGTGTTAGATATTGATATTTGATTTTCATTCTTCCTAAAATTTTGGAAGGCAAGGCAATTTAGCTACATTCTATGACGCCAAAATGCCACTTTTATTGGTGATTTGTGATACGCGGAATTGTATTGATGATGTGTCTTTTCATAAATTTCGGGGAAAACAGGCATCAATCTCTTCTATCGATCCATATATCTCTTCCTCTATTTCTATTGTTTGATGTTGTTTTTTTTTATTATTTTAGTCTTGATTGTTTTTGGTTTTAATGGTGGTGATACTGGTGATGGTGATGGAAGTGGGTGAGGACTCTTGAGGGTGGTGACATCGGTTCGTGATACAATAATCTCGTTGATTGTTTTTTTTAGCCTCGAGCGGTTAAACTCTCAGTGTCCCAAATGATGTTGAATAACAGAATTGATCAGTTGATCAGAAGTAACTATCGTATATGTAAAAAGACGTGCGTAATTCGTCTCTGATTAGCTGTCGTCAGATTCGTTGAATATTCTTTTTTTTTCACAATTCAAATCAATTCAAATTCAAATTAACTGTAATCATAATAATATAAATAGTATTACAGATAACGAACGAAGTCTGGTGGAACCACTTATATTATATATCTCTATATATATAAAAATCTCGACACAAATCTTTGTCGCCAAACTCCTTCGTAACGGCTGGACCGATTATTATGAAATTTTGTATGTATATTTGTTAGATATGAGAGAAGGTTGTAAAGTATATTTCATACCGCTAAGTGAAGGATGACTATATCAAGACGTATTTTAATATTTCTGACATCTGTCATTATTTATTATTTTTGTTGTTAAATCACAGAGGGCGCGCGTGAAGTTTGAGATTTCATACAGCGAATTAAATTTAAGCTTTACAAAGCAGTCGCAAGAGGCGCTTTTCATAATCGTATGAAAATATATCACATCAAAGTTTGTTATTCAACATTGATACAACCTGCATAACAGCAAATTTGTAATATTTTTGTTTATTTTGACCAATCCGGATAATCGAAAATCCGGATAATCGAGGTTCTACTGTATTTCATTTTCCTACTTTAGGATAAAAAAATATATTACTTTTTTTAAATTTACATTTAACTTTTAAGAGATCAAAAAATGAATATGTCCGTTCCTTTAATGAAATACATTGAATTGAGAAAATGAATGGTTGGTGTTTTTTGTTTTTATCAGCGGTTATCGTCTACAGCGCTCCATTCCTCTTTCTTTCATAGATCCCATCCCCACACACTTACAATACAGTCGTTATTTTTTACTTAACAACCAAAATATTCACATGAAATAATTTATATGGCAGAACAACGTTTGCCGGGTCAGCTATCTATTTATATAAAACAAAGCCGTGTTAGTTACACCACATATAAGTGGACGGCTGGACCGATTTTGTTGATCTTTCATTTTTTGGCTTTGTCACTGTCCCGAACAGCAGAATAATAATTTCAACATCCCAAAATATCCTATTAGATCAAGCTCATTGGATCATCCTGGCTTTTTTTAATTCAGCTAATACGTTAACACATCTATTGATTCTGAGGCGGTACGAAGTTCGCCGGGTCAGCTAGTTATATTATAATAGCCAATCATATGTGACTATGTGACTAAAGATAGTTGATAGATAAATTTATTTCTTGTGAATATCGGTTTGTTATTTTATTACACGGCTATTTTTCTATTCTATGTATCTTTTTTTTCAATTATGATCTAGCTATCTATAACTGTTATCGATATAAAATATCTTGATTATTATCGGACGGTTAGATGGTATCGTGATTTTTCGTTTATCTTTTAAACGGATCTCAATCATTAGTCACTTCTAAGGTGTTAACTGTCAATTCGTTTTGGAAACGCATTATATTAAATGTTTGTAAAAGCAGTTCTCGTAGAAAAATATATGTTGAGATAAACTCCGCGAGGAGGACACTTTTTTCTGGTGTGGTGATTAAATCTTTGTTTTTCTGAATTCATTTAAAATATTATGTCCTGTTGTGAAAGTAACAATAATTATTTTTGAGAGTGGTGGTAGTAATTAAGTAGTTTTGTAACGAAATGTGATAGAGGCGGAGTTGTTTGTAGACGACCTCAGTGTTTTATAAGTCGACCGTTCGATTTAAAAAAAATTACCATTCATATTAGTTGTATTCATACCGGGCTTTGGAGTCGGAGTCGGAGTCGTCGCGGGGCTTTAGCCGGAGTCGGAAATTATTAAAAGTTTGAACTTTTTATTATTGCATATACAGCATATATTATGTAGGTACGTAATACATATGTCAAATTTGGTTATTGGCCGGATTGGTTGGTTGATATATAATTGAATACACATAAATAGGAAAGGTAGGAAGTGACGAAATTTAATTAGTCGGAGTCGTGTTTTTGGTAAATGCTGGAGTCGGAGTCGTATTTTTTTTAACGACTCCACAGCCCTGATTAAAAACGTGATTTAGTATTTTTATTTTGCTTTCATTTAACAGAGCTCCATCCCAACTTCTTCCCAATTGTTATGCTTGATAATCTTTGTTTTCTATATATTTTATCAAGTCAATAATATAGTTTGTAGTATTTACGACAAAAAATGGATGTTGCACCAACATAATATTAAAAAAAAATGTTAACTGTGAAACTGGCTGTGATTAGAGGCGTCGTATAGTATCAATGTCAGCATATTTGCGCAACAGTTCAACACGATCGTCTTAAAATTGTTGATCGTTTACCGTCGCTTATCTCATGAACGGTAATTTTTTTATTTGAATCCTGTACGTATTTGTAAAAACTAATGCTTTTATTTTTCCATGAAAATTGTTAAATTTAAAAACCTCCGTATCAAAGATTTGACCTCGGTTTTTAAGATATTTTTAATTGCTACGCCACCACCAGATTGTACTGAAAAAATCATTTTTTCAATGAATTGAAAATTGTACTTATGTTACATGATATTGACGTTTGCGTTTTTCTTCGACGCCAAATTTCTGTTTTTATAAATGACCTTTATTTTTCGTATAATATGGCTTGGTTTTTTTAAAAAAATGGTAAATGATTATTTGAAGAAAATACCGCTTGCTCACCGTAAAAGTACTGAGGCTAAAAGGGTTAACATTGCTACCTCTCTACAGCGCATTCAGGATTGGCTAACAGGTGGGTTAATCTAATTACTACCATAGATAACATTAGCAATCGTAACACGTTGCCGGTTGTGAAGGTTTAATTGATTCAGTGCTGTTCATAGATCTGTCAATAGGTGTCGAACATTTACAAATTGAAAATGACATTTTCCGGTAAAGTAGTTCTGATAACAGGGGCAAGCTCTGGAATTGGGGCCGCGACTGCCATTCATATGGCAAAGCTAGGTGCTTTGCTGTCGCTGACCGGTAGAAATTTGGATAACCTCATTAAAGTTGCAGAAGAATGTGAAAAGTTAAGCAATTTGAAGCCCTTTACAATAACGGGAGATGTGAACATTGAAGCAGATGTTGAAAAGATTGTGGAATCTACTATCAAACATTTTAATAAATTAGACGTGCTCATAAACAATGCGGGAATGTTAGAGATGGGAAGTATAGAACATACTAATTTGGATCAGTATGACCGAGTAATGAATACCAACGTTCGATCAGTATATCATCTTACTATGTTGGCGGTGCCACATTTGATCAACACACAAGGAAATATTGTAAATGTTTCAAGTGTCAATGGTATCAGGGCATTCGCCAATGTGTTGGCATATTGTGTTTCTAAATCGGCATTAGACCAATTTACCCGTTGCGTCGCTTTAGAATTGGCGCCTAAGAATGTCAGAGTGAATTCTGTGAATCCTGGTGTTATTGTAACTAATATTCATCAGAGAGGCGGGCTTGATGGTGAAGCGTACAAAAAATTTCTGGAGCACTCCAAAGAAACCCACGCACTACAAAGGGTGGGACAACCCAATGAAGTGGCTGAATCCATTGCATTTTTGGCTAGCTGTTCTGCAAGTAATATTACTGGAGTTACATTATCAGTCGATGGAGGAAGGCATGCAATGTGTCCTCGATGATTAAATTGTATTATGTCATCAAATATATGTATCACTAATAAATGCATGTCTCGAAACATTATCTTTTTATTTTTTAACAATAAAATAAAAACACTTAAACTGTAATTAATGTACAAGTCGTGGTAATATTATTTCAAGGAAGGCATGCAATGTGTCCTCAATGTTTAAATTATTTCATTATATTATCTCATCAAATATATTTATCACTAATAAATGCATGTTTTGAAACATTATCTTTTTATTTTTTAACAATGACTTAAAAACACTTGAATTGTAATTAATGTACAAGTTGTGGTAATATTATTTCAATGAACACTGTCGCATTTATTTTACTGATCAGCAAATACTACCTTTATTTTCATACAATAATTCGCATTTGCAGTCCCTCTTTTATCAATATATTATAAAAGTTTACAGGGAAATAAAAACTAGCTATTATGTAAATACGATTTTTTCATTTCAATAATCAATCTCAGATTAATTCTCTCTATCTTTGTTATGATACAGGTGTTTTAAACGGGATTGTATGACATTTAAGACAGTGCTCAGTATCACTATTTACTCCATTTTTATTTTATTTTTGTGCGCAGCACAACCGGCCAAAAAATCTGACCAAATTTTGAAAAAAAATATGTGTTATACGCTATATGCACACAAGAATAGACACTGAAACGCTTCTTCCATTACAGTAATTAATACATTAACAAGGATGGGTCGGGAAAATTTTAATGACGCCGCTGAAAGAGTGCCTTATGCGTGCACGTAAATTTTCGGTTTTTTTTTACTCTTATTTCATTTCACCAACAAATGTACCGACTGACTTATACATAACTTTTATATTAAAAATCAGTTACTTTAAGGGCCGCTCTATTTGTTTGAATGGGTTATTTATCTAAATATATTATTATGTTGGCGACCTTGTTGGCGGACTTTTTTGAATTTTGAAGAATATTATGTAGGTACTTCGAAATTCTCAAAAATGACTGCATAAATTTAATAGAATGTGTATCTCATTCAGTTGATATAATTTATGGTCATCCTTAATTTAATATTGGGTGATAATAATTTAAATGTATCTATACATTTTCTATGCGAATACATTTATCTGGTGTGTATTTATTTTATCTGCATTTGCGTAATATGAAATATGATTATTATTGGTAAAAAAACGGTAGGTAGGTCCGTTATATTATCTTTTAATTAGGTGCTATATTATTTATGTGTAGAGTTTTATTTATTGCTAAAATACTATGTATGTATTTACTTGCCGATCTTGTTATTGTGCGTAAGTAGATAATTTCTAAAGATATCTTATTCTCGTGCGGTGCGTGGTTACTTATTTTTATGTTGACGTGATTTGCTGATAGTGGCACGTGACATCGTCTTGAATCGTTTCTAAGCGAATGAATTATTAATAATCTGACTGTTAAGAAGACAGCCGCTGACAAGACTCAAAAAACGATGAATTTTGCCGGTAAAGTTGTGTTGATCACGGGAGCGAGCTCGGGAATTGGTGCTGCCACGGCAATTCATCTGTCAAAACTCGGTGCAACGCTGTCATTGACTGGTAGGAATGTTGACAATCTCAATAAAATAGCAGACGAATGTAAAAAAGGTGCAAATTCCTCGCAGCCGTTTGTCGTAACAGGCGACCTAACCAGCGAATCGGACGTGCAACACATTTTAGATTCCACAATCAAAGAGTACGGGAAGCTTGACGTTTTGGTCAACAATGCCGGTATTATAGAAATGGGAAGCATCGAGAACACCAGCCTTCAGCAATACGACAGAGTAATGGGCGCAAACATGCGTTCAGTGTACCAATTGACAATGCTCGCCGTGCCACATTTGGTGAAAACACAAGGAAACATTGTAAACGTTTCCAGCGTAAACGGATTACGTTCGTTCGCAAACGTCTTGGCATATTGCGTCTCGAAAGCGGCCGTCGATCAGTTCACGAGATGTGTCGCCTTAGAACTGGCCCCGAAGCAGGTCAGAGTGAACGCTGTTAATCCAGGAGTTATTGTAACTAACCTGCAAAAGAGAGGTGGATTGGATGAAGAGGCATATAAAAAATTCTTAGAGCGGTCAAAGGAGACCCACGCCCTGCAAAGACCTGGCAATCCTGAGGAAGTCGCAGAAACTATTGCTTTCTTAGCCAGCAGTGCCGCTAGTAACATAACCGGTGTGTCGTTACCCGTCGATGGAGGTCGCCATGCCATGTGTCCTCGATAACTGTTGTATTGATCAACCTACTATTTTACATAAGGAAATCACACTTACTCTAGTGATATAAAAATATGTTTGGTTAAACTTACAAGTGAAAACCTATATTTCTTTCATCTTTTAGTTCTTTATCTCATGTTATGATTTAAACTTATATGTGGCACTTAGGCGGAATACTTCTTACAACATATTATAAATGTTTAAAATGAATCGATATATAAAGCGCTTTAATAAATATCATTTGAGAGTGTTGAATGATATAAGCCTATTAAAATATATATATTCCACACCAGATAGGAGGAGATATACATTCTACTTCACAAGGTCCTTACCAGCAGTAGTCAACTCATGGCAAGATAAAAAGAGCTTTCTTCATTTCTTACTGTCTCAAAAATCAGGTAATATATAAACTAACTGGTCATCCTATAAACATTTACATTGGAACCCAAATCAGTTATTAAGGGTCCTTCAAGAGAAAACGATGAATGTGGGATAGATAGTCTAAAACAAAAAAATGCAAAACTTATGTGATAATCAGAAATTCATCAAAACTAGACTTCTTACTGAATTTTTATCTTATTACTGCGCAGTTCTCATTCTTCGAGAGTTGATGGTACTTGTCCCAGGCTTAGGTATGACAACCTGGATGTCTTTAACCATCTCGACTATTTCACTATTGTGCGGGGTTACAGTTTAAAATATCTGTAGATTCCCACTAGCCTCAACACGGTGTCTTCCAAAGTTAAGAATCATACAATAAAAATGATAAATATTCAGTTAAAACTATAAGTAAGTATAATACTTGAAGGATAAAGAAAGCAACGATGAATGCGGGATAATTTAACACTCCTTATTAGTGTTTGAACGGAACTATAAACAAATAACTACAAATGTTTGAAAACTACATTCTTACTAAGGTCATCTTAATTTGAAGCATCGATCCCTCTTCAGAACATAGCCAACGCTCACTAACTTGTTCAAATGTTCTAACGAATATATCTCGATTATCCAATCTCACTCTATGCTGCTGAACAAGTATATGGATCATAAATGCATGCCAAAGGGCTATATACTTGTGCATTATACTTTGGTGTACACTGCACTGTCTTATAAAGTTTTTCAACCCCTTGAGCAGTATGGCCGCACCACTGCAGCCAAATATTTTGTCATTTATCATATATTGAAACTAGTCATATCAATCAATGATTTTTGGTATTCAAATTATATTTTTTTGTTTCCAAATAAAGAAAAGAATTTTATAACAGGTCGATACAAATCTATAGCCATATATTATTGAGCATAAAAATCCAT
The DNA here is from genome assembly GCA_028554975.1 of Himalopsyche kuldschensis. Lineage (NCBI taxonomy): Eukaryota > Metazoa > Arthropoda > Insecta > Trichoptera > Rhyacophilidae > Himalopsyche > Himalopsyche kuldschensis. Next base: position 15,912,810 of record JAHFWI010000010.1, on the reverse strand, counting down.
TGGTGTGATTCACTTCCTGGAATCAACGTCGATACAGAACCATATGATCACACATGGATAAAGATTCAGGCCCGAATTGGAAGTAAAAGCTTCTAGGTAACCATTTGAAAGTTAAAATGAATTATTGAGCATTCTAAACATTAATATTCGTTACAAAATAAATGTTGTTTTGTGTTATAATAGTATTTTTTTCAATTAATTGAAATAACCAAATGATAATCCAAAATAATTCACCATTCAAGTTCATTAGTAAATAATGTCTTCCAAGTGACAACACTTACTGTTCAAATATAATTTCTGTATTTAAACATATTCTGTATAAATAAATACTTTTTAAAATATTTTTTTATATATAATATGCTCTTGTAATTTGGCGCTATTTTTATATCTTGTTAAATAAATGTATAATTAATTTAAAATTATTGCTTTTTCTATTTTTATCCCTTACCTATAGTAATGAAAGAAGGAAATATATGTAGTTGTAACCAGGGCTGTGGAGTTGGTGAAAAAAAGTCAGACTCCGACTCCAGCATTTACCAAATTCATGACTCCGATTCCGACATTGACCTAACACACGACTCCGACTCCGAACAAAAAAAGGTTAATATCGTCACTTTTTTCCCCTAAATTTCCTATTTATGTGTGTTCAATGAAATATCAACCCTATCAATGCGGCCAAGAGCCAAATTTGACATATTAAATGCAAAAAAATAATTTTCAAACTTTTCAAAATTTCCGACTCCGAGTACGACTCTGGCCAAAGCGCTGCTCCGACTCCGATTCTGGCCAAAAACCTCCGATTCCACAGCCTTGGTTGTAACTGATTGGCAACATTACAATATTGAACGGTAGAAGCTACCTCAGCATGGTAAACAAGAAGGCACTATACAACATCGTAATTAAACCTACCATGCTGTACCCCACCCCTCCATATGATCTGTAAATATTCATGACAGCAAACTTCTACAGAGGGTTGAAAATAAATGCCTGCGCATAATCTCAGGCTTGAGGAAGAATGCCAATACGTGATACTTCAATAAAGGCCCAGTCATCATAGACACTATAAGCTATCAACAAGCCAGATACATGGAGAGCATGAAGCAGGGCCCCACCTCACTCCAACTCTCCGAGCTACGAACATCTTAATGATTAAAAGACTAATTTAAGGACCCTAAGAGCCTCATCAGAGCGATGACACACACATTATGTACCACATCATTTTATGGATTTGATTCCCTTTAGATTATTTCTGTAATGTTTTTAAACAAACTGTTGTCTTGTTTTGTTTGCCATAATGTTCCTGTAACCATACAATATTGATTGAACGTCATATGTATCATCAAAAGCCAATGGTGTCTGCTGTGGGTGAAGAGGCAGGTCAAAACATCGCCAATGACAAGACAGTGTTCGTTTCATGCCAGCTGTGAGTAAGGCATCTGCTAAAGAGTGGGATAGGATAAAAAAAGTAACTGAATGAAGTCAGGGTTGACAATGAAATATCTAAATGCTTGGTATAATCTGAACAGTTTTATTTGGGAAAAAAATATATATGACTTTACATTCTTATATTATAAATATTTTTTGTCTGTTCTGGAAGATAGAATACATATCTATGCCACTTACTTCTGGGCTTGCCAGATGAAACAGTTTAGTTTGCAAATGTTTCTCCAAAAGAACTCCAAATGATTTTTCTGTTGCAAAAGTTCATCTCTAAAGTATGCTTAATTTGTGAAAGATTCAAATTTGAGCATTTTAAGTGAGTTGAAGTCAGACCATGCTTCAAAGGTTTGAAATTTTGAGTTAAGTCCCAAACATAATCATGTTCGTAAGAATTATCAATATTATTACCCGTGAATGGGACTACAGGCAATCCAATATCAAGATAAGTTTTACAAATTTCATATAAAGAGCTGTGCTTAGTTTCATACACAACTGCATTACCGAGCATTGCGACCGCCACTACGGAGCTAAGGAACATTTTCAGTGACTCCACTGCAGGGTAAATGGACACAACCCCGACAGGTTTTAAAACAGACAAGGCAATTTTGTTGTCTGCGATGACGCATTCATTACTGGAATCAGTGCAGAGTCGTGCTGCGGAGTAGGTATATTCAATTGATTCATCAATAATCTTTTCCACTTCAACAGGACTGATCTTTGAAAAGAAGATACTAGACAAAAAGAAATAAAATTACTGTTAGTTGTTTCTTTACTTAGCAACATAATAATCTGATAGAAATTAAAGAATTAACTCTTTTAATCCCAGACTATTTTGAAAAGTGCCCGCAAGGAATACCATGGCATTTTTTTCGCAAAAAATGGTAGTCTATTATATTATTTATCACAGCAAATATTTTTTTAATGTCATTTTATGATATATAGCAGGGGTGGCCAAAGCGTCGATCGCGTAGCGATTCATAGTCGATCGCCTAATCGATCTGTACAAATCTCTAGTGCACGTCCCAAGAAGTGTGCGAGACAATTCATGTGACAAGGACAGCACGCTAAAATCTCGAAGTTAGCCGGTTATCGACAAAAATATCTTTTTAAAACCCTGGTCAAACAAGGGTTGGCAATTAGATTAATATAGGCTTTAAATTACTACTTTTAATGTTGGTCGATCGCCGCCAATAATTTCAAACGAAAGTCGATCGCCGGCAAAAAAAGTCTGGCTACCCCTGATATATAGTATCAAAAGTAATTGTTTTATATAGGTTTAAAAACATCTTAATGATAAAAAAACAAATGATTAAAAAAAATCAACATGGAAAATAAGTGACTATTTGGAATCGAATTGAGAATGTTATTAAAAAATAAAAACCACACGAAATTGGTATTTTGAAAATTTGAAATAATATGAAAATATTTCGAGCACATTCATTACTATCTTTCTATCTTTGGTAAAAAATATGAACATCGCATGCAAATATTCAATTATATTCTTTCCAACAGTGTTTACATCTTATAATAAATCAACAATATATTAACTCTCTACTGTATCTGCCACAGTGATATATTAAGAAAGTCCTGAGGTCTTGAGCCTTACTATTTTTTGGATTGCATCGACCCATTATTGGCTGGCAATATAATTTTGATACGAAATTAAGTAAAAGTTTCAACACAGTGGCAATTTTTGCATAAATGTACATTTGAATTATTTTTCAACATAAGTGTTGTATTAGTGAGCCGAATTGACAAAATATCAGGAAACTATAACTCTAGTACTCAAAATACAAAATTTATATGCAAGTGTGTGATATTTGTTTTTTTCAACAAGATCCACTATTGTAACTTGTCTGTGTCTTATCTATGAGGAATAGCTTGAATGTGAGAATTTGGTATCGTACCTATACTTATCACGATTGTTATCGAGATGGCCAGCAATCTTTACGAGGATATCTGATCGTTTAATACCCCCCATTGCCTCCCACGACGGTTGTAATTTTTTGGCTTTTCCTATGGCTTCAGATAGATTGGTTCTAAAATCACAAAATTTGTATTGCTAAATGATGCAAAAATATGTATAACCAGAAGAATGCTTAATTGTTAAATTCGACTATTGATGTTGTAGTGTTGTGAAAAGGCTTTTACCGAACCTTACTGGGGTACTGGGATTTGAACACGTGAACAGGAAGACTTTTCTTGAAACCTTATGTTACCTAAGTAGTGTGTTCACTGGACAGCTTGCCACTATTCATTTCTTTTCAATTTGAAGACTTACTTGATTGGCTGTGACATCTAATTAGTGTTAGCCATATTCTTGTTTATCCTATACATATAACAGATTATGATGAAATTGAATATTTTAGAAAGATTCATTCCAAAATAATAATTTAAGATGACATCCATAATCAGCTTATTGAATAAAAATTGATGATTAACTTAATAATTATGAACGAAGTGAAGATAAAAATAAAAGAATCAGAATCGATTACAGATTCTTTCTCTTAACTGTCAGTATTGATTTTAAATAAATATAAAACACATTTTTTAGTACTACTTCCACATACATTCTGCTAAAGATCAGGACCAGTTTCTCTCGTAGCAAACATTATCAACTGATTATAGTGTGCTTGTTATGAGCGAAACCAGTCCTGTGGCAGTTAACACGTTGTTTACGGACCCTTTTAATTACTATGGTAATTGAGCAAAAATTTCTGCACACCGTAAACAATGGGTTATGACCTTAAAAATTAAAAAATTTTGTAATTCATACCCATTTATTTCAGCTTGAGGTATTAAGGCTCCAATATGTATTTTGGATACTGTGTCCTCTGATAATGTTTCTTCAATCATTTCATCGAGTATTCCTGAAACCCAAAAAGTATTTTACAGCTTAGTATGGATAGGCAGATTGAGAATTTTTTTTACAAAAGGTTCAAAAGTGTGTTCCAGAGATGCATCAAAAGCATTTAATTTTACGGTCTGAGCAGAAAAGGTATATGTTCTTTCTGTACATTGTAGTGATTTTTTTGTGAAACAATCTTAACTATGTCTAGAAATACTAGAACTTATACTTGAACATACAATTTTAAATTGGCATAGTACACAAAGACTAGACATGATTCATTTCTTTAATTAATTAATAATGGAAAGTAATGTTGGTAGGTTAGGTTAGGTTAGCTTACTAAAATCAATCGTTTTGTTAGACTAGAATATACAAATTGGAATTGGAATTCGCTTTATTGTCTTCAGAATTATAGGATTTATTTGGAGGCTATTTATGCCCCAAATCAATCCAATAGTTTTCACCTAAGGACTGCTTTGCGTAAATAGAATTTTTAGTGAATCAAATATGTTTCACAGGTTTTGCTGAAAATCACCTATGATACTCATGGTTGTTATTAATTATCAGCCTGGGTGTTGAATTGAATGTAGCAAAACAATTATAAACAATATGTTTTAATAATGTATGATGTAGAGAAAAATATTGTTGTATTTGTTGAAGCATTCTAAATGCTTAAAAAGAAACCAAATTCCTTCAACAGTGACTTCTATACTGACATGAAATTTTTCGGATATATTCAGTTGGTAAGACCGTCTCCTTCATTATTTGATACTTTTGGTTTTGGTACGTTCAATTCTACAACCAGGCTGATATTTTTTAAAAACCATTAGTATCATAAGGTGATACCTGGGGCCCGAAGAGGGTAAATAATATTTTAACAGTGATATTTCAAACGAGCTGTAATATTATAAATGCCGAATGTATGTAAAAGATCACCTTGTTTGCCTCCCAAAAATTTTTCTGAGAAGCATCCTCCGAGCTGGACAGGAACAGTTGGCGAAATATGACCGAGTAAATTTTGCCATACGCAGTTGACATTGGCAAGAAGAGAAATTTCATTGCTGACAGCCTGATTCTCGCACCATACAGATAAAGCAAACGATGGAACACTGTTAATCAACGACACGGCTTCTTTAGTCGTTCTGAATGATTGAGTTACCACTATTGAAGTGAAAAACTCTCGGGTTGCCAAAGCCTTGATAAGGTATGGTGAAATATTGTCAAGTAAAATCAAAGGCATCGACGTATTGATCTTTCTTGTTGTAAATAATTTATCCAATTCTGCGATACGGCTTACGCGAGGAGCCGATTGGTCACTATAATCAACTGGCTTCAATTTTTCAAGCCTGCCCCTGAGTTTTTCCAAAAAAGATTTATAGATCGTTTCTTGCACAATAATTCTTTTCAATGTCCACGGTAACTAAAAAATATACATCACAATTAATAACATAATATATTTTGTAATAGTGAGTCTCCAAAGTCTATATTTAGTTGGCAATATTTTTTGGCCTTGGAATAATCTCCCTAAAGCATAATATCACACATTCTGGGGACAAGATTCGCATGGACATATCAAATTAGGTTCAAGGCAGAGGAATGTATTTTTCAAAACAATGTATGCTTGGATCATGAGCAAATCCATGCAGCAATACAATTCACAATAATAAGTTGACAATTTAAATAATTTATTTTACTTTATGTAATGTGACATTGTAGCTAGTAAAATTGTGTGCTTATTGATGCTAAATCTGAATTAATAAGGCCAGAAAATTGATAATCAATGAATATAATTGAATTCCAACAATTTTTTAATTCAGAGTCAGAGAATCTTATTAGACTATAAATGACAAGAAAATCAGACTTTTTTGAGGCAGAGAAAAATAAATCTGGGCTTCTGGTTGGAGTCAGATGACAAATGTGATATTAAAATATGGGTAAGAGTTTGGACCGGGTAACTTTTATCAAATTTCAGTCTGTTTGTACAAAAATTATTATCAGAATTATTAAACTTTCAAAGGTAAATAGTACCCTAATATCTACATCTATAATAGAAAAAAATAATGAAGGAAAAAGAACATTTGAGGTACAGTGGAGTGTTTAAAGAAAATGTTTGTGTATGATATACAAACATAATATTACAGGAACAAAGAGATATTATTAACCAGAATATTTTAATTTTCTGCAAAATAAAGTAAATACATAGCCACACTATGAAAAAGGGTTGTGTAGTAAGTATTTTTAGGTCCAGGATGTTGTATTGTTACTCACGGATCCATTTAGTGAAAATGCAGCATCGATTGCCATATCGATTGCAGATTCTTGGTCGCAATTTTCATAGACAGTCATCACTGTTCCAAAGCCGGTCATATCTGTTTAACAATTGTTTCCTTTATAAAAAGTCAATAATTTTTTGGTTAAAGTTTGTTAGTACACTATTAATGTCTCTTGACGAAAAAATTGGTCAAACCATAAGGTATGACATAATTTTGCAACGAAATATCGGAGTCTTAGGATAAAAGAAACGGACTTAGATTTTTTCCAGTTTTGAGTTATGAATAAAACTAGATACAAAATAATAAGTTACGTTATGTGTCAAAGAGACGTATCAATAGGAGAAGTGGATGTGAAGATATTTAATACGTATTAAAATCACAAATTAGAATAAATTATTACTTGGTATTTAAAAAAAATAATTAGAAAGCCAAAGCATCGCATACAAAGATAATAAAAATGTATTATTATTTTTATTATAATGGCTTTCCACCAAGTATTGACAGTGAACACCTTAAAAGTGGTAAAATTAATTCCAGGTGAAACCTGTTTTTTGGCTCTCCTGAAAAGTAGAGAAAAATGAGTTTGATATGGTTTGTTCATTTTTTATACACACATAAAAATGTGGGAAACTTTTTCACCTTGTATGAAAAAGAGTAAATCACAAAAACATAATGTTACTGTAAACAAGTGTCAAACCTCCATCATCAAGAATTTGTTGCGAAAAATCTTCATTTCCATTATCGCATTTATCTGAAATGACATTCAGCGTGCCAGCAGGTAACCTTGTTTTGATAAATAAATGAAAGATGTTAAATTAATAAATAGTAAAAAGCCATGAAATAAATATTTATAGATCAGTGTTTCTTGACTGGGGTGCTTTTATATTTTTAGTATGACAGGGGTGGGGTGGGCTGCTGAAATCTATGTGGGCGATTGATTACATCATTGTATATTACAGTGATGCAATCACATATCACTGTCAATCTTTGTGAAGTTGGCAGAATTATTTATTTGTGTAAGTGCACCCGAGATAATCTGCATTGAAACCAGTTGAATGTAAATACATATGTCCTAATTCATAGAAATTCATTTCGGAATAGTAACATTGATTGTTTTCACTTGGATGAAGCATTGAATTTTTTCTGTGAAACATGGCTTCATTAATACTTTCGATGGTTTCGGCGGTAACTTTGTGGAAGTTCATTTTAATAGAAAATTTAAAATAACTTTGATTAATAATCAAATTTATTTATATTTTATATGGCTTCATTAAGGTTACAAAACATTTGAAGAAAATTTTAGCGGTTGTGAGAAACTAAAACTAAAATAATAAATCGAGGGCTAGAAGATGTCAAGCTTAAGTTCACAAGTGAAAGTTTTTTCTAATGATGCTTAATAAATTCGATAACCAATGTTGCTTAGAAAACCATTTGATGCAATTGCTGATAAAAAATCATAATTTTATCCAATATCTAATAAGAGTAATACTAGCTCAAGAAATTCTTCAAATATTCTGAGATATATATCATACCGAGTATCTGATCAATTATCATAATATTTATCTATTTAACTATTTAAAGCTTTTTATCATTAAAATTAAATACCCTGATTTTTGCAATAGTGATGCAATGAAAATCAAAGCAGTGGCAGCATTGTCTCCTGCAGTTATCTCTACAGCATTACCAGCAGCTAATACAGCAGCAGCCGCCCATCCAAAGTGCAACAGAGATGCATTGTTTTTTATATAGACTCTTTTGATCCCTGAAATATTGAATGAATTAGTTTCATCTTATACTATTCCCTCTTTTTTTTGTGTGCTACCTATTCAGATCAAACCGCAGCCACATCATGATTATTAAGTGACCCTGTCAGTCTCTTTACCACCTTTTAAGTCATACCATTGTCCCATAGCTTTGATATTAGCCGAGAATATACTACGGACGGTCATCAGCGGTCTTCTAGGATGACAGAATCAGTTCAGTCAGAAGAAACAAGAGGCAAGATTTGGGCTCCCTTTCAAGGTGCTGCTCAGTTAAATCAATCATCTCCAAAACCTATCCACAGTAACGTGATTAGAAATGAGTGACTTTCAATTCTGACGGAATACAACTGTGAATATAAGACTTTCACATTGTGTTGAAAGACACTAGCATTGTGTTGGAAGTTAAATAGCGAACTCTTTATATTTATATATATTTATGATATTTACCCCCAAGTATCCGAAGCTATCAACTATCTCGTTTTGCTATCTGTAAACATTGCTTTTTTTATTCATAGAGGGTTTTACAATGAAAAATATTTCATTTTTATTTTTTGAATATTTTACCTTTTGGTTTCCAGGACATATCTTTTAAGAGGTGAATCCATTTTGCGTAGTAATTGAAATATGCAACAATTGTGATGATATTTTCTTTAGATTTTGAAAGTTTAATTCCTCTTCTTGCAAACTCTATGGATGATATAATCTCGCTATTATTTTGCAGCGCGATTGCGATCTGCTTAAATATGAGTTCCTTTTCATAATTCGTTTTACCATTCCAATTTTCATTTTTTATCTTAGTATTGCAAATGGAATAATTTTCATAAGGAACCGGTTCGCCCATCCAGGCGCCAATTTTAACATATTCATCAACATCGGCCTAAAATATCACAGATAGTTACTGTATTAACTTCAATATAAAACAATATCTTTTTTAACTTAAAATATTATTTAACAAAAAGCATTTGCGTGATGATCGAGGTCTAGTTAAAAATTTATAAATTAATAAAAAACCCCAACTATATACACAAGGTAAAAGCTACAATAGCTAGTACATTAATTATGTATTAAAATCATATGATTGTTTATCTTGTCAATATAATGATAAAAATAGCTAAGCCAAAAACCTTGTATTTAAATAAATTAATGTTTAATATCTGTGTGATAATCGCATAATTTTAAATGTCGTATCAATCAAATATTGTCAAAATAATCTTTTTAAGCATTACGTGTGAATCTGGTTTTATGATAATTTTATAACTTATCTTATCTTGTTATATGTATTATTTGAATTGAATTTAACATAATAAAATTAACGAGATGGCATTTTCAAATGAAAAGTAAAAAAATCCCAGATCAAAGCAACTTTTGCACTGTTGACTATGCGAATAATTGTAAGCATAAATGGCAATTAAATATTCTTAAGAGTGATATGTTTTTCCAATAAGAATACACTTTTAGTTCAAGAACTAATAAAAGTATAGATGATATTATAGGATATACCTATGTATGTGCAATTATTCTTCGTAAGAAATAATGAGAAATTTTTGAAAGTTTTGCAAGTGTTAGGAAAAATATAGGTTTCATAAAACTGTGCTTTTTGGCAGTCATATTTTTATTATTTGTTTTAAACGAAAAAAATAATTATGTGTAAAGATTAATATTTTGAGACTGGAAGATTTCTCCCATATAGTGTTGAGGGTAAAAATTTAAAATCCATTTTGGTTGACCTCTTTCCTGGTATCAACATCAATATAGAACCAAATGTCCGCAGATGTAATTTGAAGTGAAAGCTTTTAGATACTTAATTCTTTAAAAGTAATAATGAATTATTTTGTTTACATTTTCAGCTATGTTATAAAAATTAACTTGAAATAATCCATCACATTCTTCTCAGATTGACTCGAGACAAGGAATATGTATTTAAATATTTTTTTGTTAAGTAAGTAGGTATATACTGTTTAATTTATTTTTAAAATGCATCAAAAAATCTCACCATCAAAAGGTTAACAGAACATGTAATGCATGAAATGCACCAATCAAAGGGTAGCAGAGCATGGATTTTTTTCCCCTAAGGGTGTAATATTTTTTATTTTCACTCAATCAACATTAATCATACAAAAGCATTTTTATATTGAGTTTTAACATAATTAAAAAAAACTTGGTTTCATGATGATGGCCAATAAAAATACCACTGATTTCATAATATTTTAAATGAAATTCTATCGCCAACTGAATCTTTATTTTGCCCCGAAATTGTAATGTTGATAACAAATTGTTCGGAAATTTTTCTAATCTTGATAACATAACAAAGTTACATTTAAATAAATATTATACTTAAAATAATATTGTTCATACTTCGATCAACAAACTAAAGAAAGAATTAAAAATTATATGGTAGGTGTCGCGCTGATAAGAAGATGATTGGCAAAGAAGTAAAGAATTCATACCTACCTTATTAGACCTACATGAATATTATCCTTTTTATACCTATGTCGTCTATAATAATATATAATTTAAAAAATATATTACCATCAATTGCGTGTCGTAGTCCAAATGTTTGAATAGTTTAACACAGCCTTTACTTTCCATGACAATAATTACGAGCTACACTAACTTTTTATCATAGATAAACATATAGATTGACAACTCCATAGACTAAAAACGTAGTAATATTTTTAGCACCTCCTTTTGAAAAAACTTCTAAGTTATTGCCCCCCCCCTGCCTTCACTTCCCTCCCACCTACCCTTGTACTTCAGTTATTGAAATGAATGATATAAAATAAAGGTTAAATGACAAGACATTCTGACATTCAACTAAATTTATTCAAAACAAATATTTACATTATATATACATGGAAAATGGTTGCAACAAATTATACAATATTATAAAAAGGACCATTGCAGAGGAATGTTAATAATAATAAATCAAATATAAATTCAAAGGCTTCTTTATGAAGACTCCTGCAGGCTTGGATCATGCTTTCTGGTGATGTATTTGGCAATGAATACATCAGTTATCAAGCTGGATGTTTTTTCCCGTTCCGATACCTAAGACAAGAGAAAACAACATTAATAATGGAATATAATCAATGTAATAGTCGAGGCACTGGCAGAATGATGTTTGAATAAAAGTATTATTATTTATGAGCCATCAACTTAATGCTGCTGTCATCACACCTTTGATTGCCAGGGAAGCAGTTAAACCAATTCTATATTCAGCCTCATTGAATTTTAATTATACATTTGAAGTATGTATAAATCTATTGTAAACATGCACAAGCAATGTTGATAATTGTTCTAAACAATTAAACAAAATCAACACTCTGTCCGATAAGAACCACGAGGAGGAGAAGCATATCTCACCACAAAGGAAAGGCATTTAGGTAAATGAAAGGAGTACATAATATAAATCGTTCTGACTTGCAAAATATATTCCGAGTCTCTTTCAAATGGATTCATTTCAAATCAAATTTATATTAACTTCCATAATATGCAAACCGTCAGAAGCGTGCATAAGAATGTACTTTTGGCGAGCTAAACCAATTATATGCGACTGACTGTCCAAATAGTAATAATATGAAAACCATTAAGCCACCAGAAAATAGAGCAATCTCTTAAAATGAAGGTAAAGTAAAAAAAAAATTCAATACATTAAATAAATTGAAATTAGGAATATACACGTCAAACAGACTGAAGGGGTTCTCGAAATAGTCTTCTTTTTGAATCTAGTGCGATTTTAACGCACTGCATAAGTGAAAAATGGGTGACATTAATGAAAGTTTTCCTCTTAAAATTATTCATATTGCGGTCAAAAAAATGAGTCTGCAAGGAAAGCATTACTTATATATTTTTATATCAATATATCGCTGAGTGCATTTAAAGAATTACTATTCATATTGGTTCAAATGCTTATTTTTGTTATTGTTACTTACTCATAGCCAGTCGCAGGTCTTAGAGCAGTATCGTTGCGTAGCATATTTGTTGCAGCTTGGTTCGTGGAGCTCTGATCGCACACAGTTGCCACAATGTTCAATCCTGAAATAAACACTTTGATTATTAGTCCAATAATGTAAGGTACAGGTGAATAGTCTAGTACAGTGGTTCTGAACTGACAATTCTTGATGCACAGTACAATGCATCCAAAATATTAGTGTCATTGTTGAAAAATTAACCTCTAACAACACATTTTTATTAAATATCAATATCTATGTGTTTTTACTCTTATAATTCATGTACTATCTTGTATCATTATTCGTCAGTTGCATGGCACATTGGTGTCCGCTGAATGATTGTCATTCGCAATAAACAATATTTGGAAATATTGAGTAAAATATCCATCCACATAACAATGATTTCAATATCAAGAGAAATTGACTAATTTATAGAACACTCTCACCTGTCGAGACTAGTGATTTGTATACATCTTTGATGCACCTAACCAATTGGGGCGATTTGTAAGTACTCAGTAATATTTAACGAGTTTATCCTTGGGTAAAAGCATGGCATGTCATCCTCGACTTACTAGCCGGCTACCCAACAGGTAAAAGGCATGCTGAGATCTGAAAGAAAGATTCAAATATTAATGAAATGATATGTCTAAATATCTCCTAAATATTTACCTCGACACATCAAAGAGCACAATAATATATATGTATAGTTTGTTTAGCACTCGGGAAACATCACAATGTTTAATGGCAAATTGGGCGGATGTAAGACAATCAAAGACAATAGAGCGGAAGTACTGGCAAGCATAGATAATAACTCCAAGTACTGCCACAATAAAAAGCAAAACTCTATTTTCAATCAGTCACTTCTTATGGACAGACTGTTAAATGGCGGCCAAAATGGCGGCTGACGATCAGCTGATCATGCCGACGGCAGCGCCAGTGGGGAAAAACATCGCTGTGATTAGTTGATTTTCGATGACGTTTTCATTCCTTTAAGTTACGAGCCGGTGCTTTTTATCAACTAAAAAAGTGGATTATAATATATTGTGACTAGTCTTGTTCAATAGAGATGGGACGCTACTATCATTAATATGTTATAATATGTGACTGTATTATTAATTATTGATATACTATTCAGAGGGTTTGATTAAAATTCAATAATATCCCGTAAAACGCGGTGAATAGAGACAAAAACAAGGATTGAACTTTAGCACAACTTTACTAAGTATCCAATGTATTTTAAACTATTTATATATAATTCTTTACAATGACTACAATACTATCTCTCGAATGACAAAACCAAACCAACTAAATGACTGGCCAAAAATGAAACAAACGTGTTTAAGTTTGATGACTGTGCATCCTTACTTTTCAATTTCTCTTTTATTGGACGAAAATTAAAGTACCGTAAAACGAAATGAATAGAGACTTATATAGAATAGAATCATTACAATCTTTTGTTTTGTCTCTATTTACCTGCCAAGTCTCTATTCACCATCCTCGTCTCTATTCACCCCGATTCAATGTGAATAGAGATATCGAACAAAATTGACTGTCTTAATAACGATAGTGAATATTTGAAAAATAATGTAATGAATGTGTTATAGGACCATAGAAACAAGTTTCAAGCCTTTTATACAGGGCTGTGGAGTCGGAGTCGTCGCAGCGTTTTGGCCGGAGTCGTACTCGGAGTCGGAAATTTTGAAAAGTTTGAACTTTGTATTTTTGCATTTAATATATCAAATTTGGTTTTTGGCCGCATTGATTGATAGGGTTGATATTTAATCGAACACAAATAAATAGGAAATTTAGTGAAAAAAGGTGACGATATTAACCTTTTTTAGTCGGAGTCATGTTTTTGGTAAATGAAGTCCGAGTCAGACGGTTTTTTTACCGACTCCACAGCCCTGCTTTTATATTTGAATTATGTGGCGCAGGTATGAAGATACATAGTCGTCAAGGGTAAAAAGTGTCTCTATTCACCCCGTTTTACGGTACTTATTTATCTATTAAATCAAAAAGAAAATCATCAACTCATACATGTATAAAAATATTATGTATTTGAATTTGGAAATCAAGAATACTTTTTTTATTGACAGCTCATTAAAAAAAATCGCTGATCTCTGCAAATTGTTGGAAATGTTACAACCTCCGTAACGCCAACAATGTTGAATGGCTTTTATGGTCAAAGACTCTTAGGGATAAAAAAATAAACAATGCACTTTCGTAAGAAGTGAATTTTTAGAATTGGAAGCGGGTTTCAAGATTTTTAATGTGAGAGCACAATTCTTTACATACACTTTTTACAAATATAAATACCCGATGAATAGAAAAGCTACTGCAGTCCAATAGAATACGATACCGAAAATATTTATACGCTAGCGGGTAATCAATTTGTATAGCTTAACAACTGTGGTCACCCCTATGTTCAACTGACAGTCACTGTCAGTGTTGAAGCCATGTTGAAGCTCCCGTATAGGTTTATCTGAAAAAGCAAGGTTCAGATTATTTTGGAAATAAAACACTAAATAAAATTATCATAACAAGTTTATCAGTTTCTGTGACCTGTCAAAATATAAAAATGCTAGCTGTGTCTAGATACTGTGTAAATTACACTGCTGTAAAATCTTTCCACTGTTTTTCAGCGAATTCCTTTAAACATAGCCGCTTAATTTTAGAAAATGTTCGCCAAAGAACATTTACGTCAAACATTAATTCATTTAAAACGACAAATAGAATTAAAAATTGTCTGATGAACTCGCCTGCGACTGGATTGCGTAATAAGGTATGTTTTGTGTGATGAAATACTGAGTAATAATTTTTTCTATATTTATCGCAAGGGGGAACATAGGGATTTTAGCAATCCTTCCATTCGTGTTAAAATACCATGTTTTAATCTCATACTTAACTTACTGCTGATTTACAAGTGTCAAAATAAATGTTGATTGAACTTGCTTAGCAGACTTGCGTGACTAAGAGTGCATAGTGAGAGCAACATGTTTTCTTCTATTGTTACTATCTTTCTCGGAGATATATATATCCTAAAAATATATCTCCTTTGTAATAAATGGAATTGAATTTACATGTCAATTAATTTGTAATTTCAGTTTCTACAGTCGCTTAAAAATGGTTCACTGACTGTCGTAAGATGTATGGGAGCTAAAAGTGCAGAGAAAGAAACATCTAAAGCCGTCGGATATTGGCTGCTCACATGTTCCGGAATGGTGTTTGTTGCAGTTGTATTAGGTACAATATCTGGCTACTTGGTCTTGCTCTATAGCATCTACTATGTACTTGACATAATTATAAGCAAAACTGTTAAATAAATCCCTCGCTTCTAATAGGTAGAGTTGTTGAAGTTGAAGTTTAAGTTTCACGCTTAACTGTATTTCTTTTGTTTCGGTTTCGTTGAATCTGGCATATGAATAAAAACTTATCGACATGAAAAGGTCTCGGACACAAATACAGCAGGAACCTCGATTATCTGGACCTCGATTATCCGGATTTTCGATTATCCGGATTGGTCAAAATAAACAAAAATTTTACAAATTTGCTGATATGCAAGTGGCAAATTGCGTCCACTGTTTACTTACGTGATGGAATGCAGTCTTTATATTTTGATCGTTGCATTTGTTCTAACAATAAGTCCTGTGTAAAATATAGGTCAGTCATCGTCCAAATTCGATACGCATTGAACGTTTGTTTCTTGACAAATTGATCACGATTTGAATAATTATTTTTAATATTACCGATATGTCAACAAGAAGAAAACGTGTTGTAGTTTCATTAAAAGACAAATTGCATATAATTGATGCTTTGAAACGGGGTGAATTGGGACGTTTTTTGTCTAATAAATATGGTGTCAACGATCTCGGATATAAAAAAACAAAGTGAAAAAATCTTGAAGTTTACTAATTGTTTTATGTCAAGCTTTAAGCAGAAATCGATAGTTGATTTTTTCAATAAAAAATAATTTATTATTAAATCTATGTATAAATAAAAATGATTTATACTGAATATACTTTTCCTATCAATTATGAGTTTTTCGATTATCCGGTCTATCTTCATCCCCAATTAGTCCGGATAATCGAGGTTCTACTGTATGTCATTCATGTCTAGCCTTTCTGAACTGATGTGCCGTGAACAGTGTTGCTTGTGTACCGTGAAGAATTCCTTGAAAATATTTGTAAATAATATTATAAGGCATTATTTTAGGGAAAGAGAGATTTGAGTCTCAGAGAGAGTATTCACAATTTTGCATTGGCTATCTGTTGAAAGAAAGAAACAATAATTTTATGTCCTCCTTTTTCCACTGCAGTTTTGTATGATGCTATATATTTTAATTTTATTATCAAGAATATAATTATGTTTACTCTATTAGTGTCAGATTTCGTACATGAATGTACAAATGAAATTCAAGTGCCTGAATATACCAAAAGGCGAAACCTGGTCGTTAACTACAAAATTCAAACGATTCATATTTCACATTTTTTTTAGATCCATTAATATGAATGGTTTGTTGGTTATATTTTTTTCTTTTACTGGAAGCGTAGACACAGTATTTTTCTCAATAATTATTAAAGAATAAGAATCTTAAGATAATGTTACACAACCTCTTGAATAACAATTAATGTAATATTTATTTTACTATGTACCATAAGATGTTTAAATTTAAAATGTAAATTTATTTATTTGTGATACATAGAAATAAAGTTACTCATATACTGCTCTTAGATCTTTTATTTTTCACTAATACCCCACTTTGAAAGTGTATTAGATAAGTTTCTATAAATTGAAAACAAAAGATAAATTATTCACTAGAGGCGAGAGAGTTGGTACATCCTACAGTCCAGCTACCCTACGATCAGGTGGGTCTGTGTTCTCAAATCATGGCAAAGTCAATATCATGCTTAGATTTTTTTGATTTGCTATTGTGATCTTGGACATGAGGATATGTGGCTCTTCGAGTTGATCTTGAGTGACTAACACATATTCTCATTGAGTTTGTCTCACACTATTTTTCCAGTATCCACGTTTAGCCCATTGGCATTTGACTTATAAATTTAAAAAAAATCTAGATTGAGATATCAGGTTATCTATTTTGTTTATTATAAGAAATATAGAGAAAATAAATTGTAATTTTGATTTTGTGTAAACAACTCGTTTCCTAAATAGCAGTAACTGCCCATTTCATGCATGATGTTTTGTGCACTAATTCAAACTTTAAAGTTGTAATAAGGTGTAAGAAAGTGTTGGGCATGTATCTGCTGAGTGGTTAATGTTGTGCCATTTGGTTTGTGTCGTCCACAGGTTTCGATCCTATTATGGGCACTTACTTAATTGATGTATGGATCTGTGGTTGAAGGCATGGATGCTAAAAAAATATTCTCACCATCAGATCAAAAAATATAGGGCATAGGGAGAGATTAGCTAACGACTAGTCTTTCCCTTCTTACTCCCTCTGAAAAAGAGAGGTTGAGTGATTGTGTAACCAGCAATATCGTGCACTAAGTCTAGATTGAATATAATAACAAGATATTGATTGCTATACACAAATCTCAGTAAACATAAATCATATAATAAAAAATTAAGTGAGATTTTCCATACTGGCAGGTGGCGTTACAAGACTGACAGAATCAGGATTATCAATGGTGACGTGGAAACTGCTCGGAGAAAAAATGCCATGGCACCAGGAAGAATGGGAAGCAGAGTTTCTGAGATATCAACAGTTTCCTGAATATAAAATGTAACCACAATGTTTATATATCAATGATTCCCGAAACATTTCATGACATCTAAATTCAAGAAAATAGTCCTTGGATCCTCTAAATAAGCGATTTGAGTTGTAAAAAATTATTTAAAGTACTATTAGTACAAACATGAAGCCTACAAAAATGGTTTAATGATATGGATGCGGTTGCATGATTTTACATAGCAAATTTGAATATTGGGTTCAATGTCTAAAAATTTCGCAAAAAATCGCAAGAAATTTTGTTCCCAAGAAAGTCTCCACGGAAAAAACATGACTTGTGTTTATTTTTTATTATAAGTAATGACTAAAATGCTATTTTGCATAGATATGGTCACAGAAGAGACTAGGATTACCAAGGCTTCCTCTGTAAAATGCGGTTATTCTTGCTATCGCCTTATCCAAAATTATGAAATACTTTTTTGATTAAATTCCATATTCAAGTGTCATCTTTTTGGTGAATATAAATATTTGAACACTTTGTTTATAGGCCCTTTTAATTAACATGTTATTTATGGCCAATTAGCGAAAACACAATTTTGTGCACATTTTTTAATGTATTGTTGTTTGATAATATAATATATATGTCATAAATACATATTTGTACTCTACTGAAAAATTTCACAAGTAGAAATGGTGGAGGGAAAGGAATCAAAAGTATAAAAATATTTTGCGTCTACTGTAATATCTGGTAAAATAAAATACAAATAGTAAACCAACTATGTAGTGTGAAAGTGCTTTTATTAAATTGATTTCATTTCACTTTTTACAAATTTGCAAATTTGCAATAAAGCATCGGTTTTTTTTCACAGTAAAAATAGAGAGATGACACTATCAGAATTCAAAAGAATTTGGTGGATGGAATACGGTCACAGGATGTGGGGGAGATGCATCGGTGCAGCCGTTTTCATACCAGCGACATTCTTTTGGGTGCGGGGATTTCTTAATAAGGGAATGAAAGTACGAGTTGCAGCATACTGTACACTAGTGGCAGCGCAGGTGTGTGTAAAATATTAAACATTAAGCTATAAATTAATATGTAATATGTGTGCTGTAAAGTTCCTTAATGTGACATTTGTGATAACGTTATAACAACACTAACTATGCTGAAAGTCGCATTGTCAATTGATGACAGCAACCCAAAATGATATCCCTTAATAATTATATACTTATTATGTATATGAAATATCCATTAAGGTTTTATAATTATAAACAAAACATTGTGCTATAATGATATTTATTATGTTTGCAGGGCCTAATGGGATGGTACATGGTAAAATCTGGACTCGAAGACAGGTTTCAAGGAGCTTCTGATGTACCCAGAGTCTCGCAGTACAGGCTGGCGGCTCATTTAAGCTTAGCCTTTATTCTGTACACTGGCCTCTTGGCGGGCGTATTAAAAGTATTCAGACCTCCTCCATTGAACATGGCATACAACTTTACGCTCTCCAAAGTTCCAAACATTAAAACTATCACAATATTATCCCATACGGCAAAAGCTCTCGTGTTTTTCACAGCTATATCGGGTAAGAAAAAAATTATTTACTTTCTGAAGTTGGTGCTTTGTTGTCTACATATTTTGAATCATTTGAATGCTTATGTTTAACTTCGTAAACATTGTGTTAAAAGGGCAAATTGGCATTTTTGCTTACTTAAAAACAATCTATCCCTTCTCTTTTCTCATGCATTAAATGACACCACACGATAATGTGTCCAGTATCCCATTATTTGCATATGGCGCGACATTTTCATGTTGGTATATCTTCCTATCTCAAAGACCTTGACAACGAAGCCGCCGCTTCCAGTAATGAATTGACTTCATTTATCAATACTAACTGCTTAATTGACCTTATCCTAATTTTTACGTATGATTTGTTTTTAGGTGCCTTTGTAGCCGGACTCGACGCCGGCTTGGTCTATAACTCGTTCCCCAAAATGGGAGACAAATGGATTCCTGATGATATCCTGGCCATGCCGTCAACGCTCAAAAACTTCACAGAAAACCCGACAACTGTTCAATTCGACCACCGAATTCTCGGAACATTAACGGTGACAACTATCAGCGCACTTTGGCTGCTATCTAGGAAAAAAACATTGCCGCCTCAAGCTAAACTGGCAGTAAACGCCTTGGCAGTGATGGCCTGGATTCAGGTATGTCTTAATTTACCTCCTCTTTACAATATTTTATTGTAAAACCATTTGAAAATCACTGCGGTTACTTTCAACATTGGCAATAAATTGTAGTAGTGCACTACTACACTGATTTTTTTATTCTGAAGTTTTTGCAATAGTGCAAATTTTGTGTATCTATTATAATTTCTGAGCCCTTATCATTGTTTTCGAATTCAAAGATATCCCATTGGCTCCATTATTGCAATCAAGCTTCATTTGACACCTGCTATCTTTAATTAATTGATGATAATTTTGGTGTAACCCTTATCTGAAATGGATTTACAATTAACTATAATTATTGGTTCCATTTTTGTAATCAAGCTTCATTTGACACTTGCTATCTTTAGCTAATTGATGATAATTTTTGGTGTAACCCTTATATGAAATGGATTTACAATTAATTTTCGTTGACTTAGATTTCATCTTTTAAAAAAAAAGTAATAACACATTTTTAGTACTTATTCCACAAATCCTGATCCAATAAATTTTATGTGGAATAAGTACTAAAAATGTGTTATTATTTTTATTATAATGGCACTCCACCAAGCATTGACAGTGAACACCTTAAAAGTGTTCCATCTCTTTTCTCAATTATTATCACTGAAATTTGATTATTATGTTTTTAGGTGACTCTCGGCATATCAACATTATTGACATACGTTCCGACACATTTGGCGGCTACTCATCAATCCGGATCCCTCGTGCTGCTCAGTATTGCCGTGTGGCTTACACACGAGATGAAGCTTTTAAGAATGATTCCAAAATAAACAATTACAATATAACAAAGAACAAAGACTTAATGCAGGCTAGTCAATCAACGGGGTTACACGATTCTGTGTAGCAAATATGTTATTTATGTTAGTGTGTCGAAATTTTTACGTTTTGGTTTTATTATATTCATGAAAATAAATAAAATATTTATAAATAATGTCACATTAGCGGAATCACATGACCTTTATTTCTAAAAAAATTATGCTAAGTTGAAAAAGCCCATAGATATTATTTTAATCTATGGTTTGTTTGATATAGCATATAATTACATAGTATTCAAGTACACCAACAAGAATAGTAAAGAACTCAAAACACAACAGTCTCCCAGTCCTGGCAACACACACCGTAAATTTTTGTACAAATTTAACTTTGCCTGCATATAAATATACTTATGTCTTATATAATATCGCAAATCAATATAAAACATTATTCATCGCCATGAAATATGCATTTTTTTAGAAACCTAGTTTGTTAAGTGTGAGTTTTCTTTTAATTAGGAATTTAATTTTTTATATACATTTTCAAGTTATTAAAGTGCATTTAAGTGATATTAAGATAAGATTGTTTAAATTGTTTCTTATTGAGATTTAAAAAGTATGAAATAAAATTATTTATTTTGAGATTCTTTTCAATTATTTATTATCACAGTGAACCCTAACCATTCTCGCAATTATCATTATTTTTTGATATCATCGATCAAAAAAAGTGTTGAACAATCCTGCATTCATAGTTCTCATATCAATCTTTTTCATGGTCTATGGCTCTGTCAATAATTTTACATTGATTGAATGTTTTGTTGAACATTTTTCATCCCACTCAGCAGCATGCAAAACCCCATCTAGGCGTTAACCCTTTGTACAAATATGACCGCTATGTGTGTCATAGCTGACATGCCCTCAGCGCATAGCGGTCATGGGCATTGCGCTGAGTTTTAAGCCTCAGATAACAGCCATCTCTAATGTTTAAGGTTCAAAATCAGTTGAATATATTACTCAATATATATATTATCGATGCCATCTATTGGATTTGGTCAAAAATATATTAATATTGGCTAATGCGGCGTGAACATTGCGACGCCAATGTAATATGGCCGCCATTGTTTTATCACTTTTCATGAAAGAACCGTGTGCCACTCATTTACAAAATATGCTTATATTATTTTGCTATTGAAAATCTTAAGCCTAAATGATAAGAATAATTTATCAGTAGGTCGATACAGATATTTGTATATAACGTATTTATTATAAAGAATGATAATTATTGAATTAAACATAAAATTC
Source organism: Himalopsyche kuldschensis (assembly GCA_028554975.1). NCBI lineage: Eukaryota > Metazoa > Arthropoda > Insecta > Trichoptera > Rhyacophilidae > Himalopsyche > Himalopsyche kuldschensis. The sequence continues at coordinate 15,890,567 of JAHFWI010000010.1, read as the reverse complement.
AAGAAATATATTGTATTTCATTATTGAAAAAATGACTTTATTTGCCAATTATCATATTTGATTACATAAAAAATATTACAATCTATATTTATAGTCAGAAACGCGATTAACAAAAACGCAAAAAAGCTGCCACGTACAGGCTTGGCTTGATCTCTATATTTTTTGACACGGGCAAAGGGTTAAGGGTGAAATAAATAAAAATAAAGTTGGATAAAAATATATTTATTTTTTTAACACTTTGAAAGCACAAGCAAAGTGTCTCAATAACTAAATAATGTAATTGTCTTAATTTCAAAATGGTACAAAAACTCTTCCAATCAATAAACAAATTGTCAGCAATACATGTTATAAATTAATAAAACTAACAACTAATTTGTGATGTAGAAAAGTAAAAATCATTTCGACGATATTAAGGTACTTCATAACCGAATATATAATAATATATTACTTCTAGCCGACGATTATATAGCACTCGTAGATTGCACACACAGTTATTCAATTGTCTATGGATTAGTTTTTAACATTTTCCTTTCCTCGATCAAACGAGATGAAAGTCAATTTGTGAACCGCGTGTGCTTACGAATAATTTGCATGCAATGTCATCTTATACATCAATATTTATAAGTAATATAACTGTTAAAACAATGTAAAAAGAGATTTAAATAATACTTAAAAATTAATGTAAACATACAATCCTATATTGACAAACATTTTACCAAACAAGGTATTCATTACACGAAAAGAAATAAAAATTAATGAAACCGACTAAATTAGAACCAGGAAACAATAACAAGTTATTTATTTTATCTTAACCCTTTGATGAGTATCGCCGTACCGGTAGTATTTTATTATCTATTGCCATTCTCTTATCGTTAATTGAAATGTTATTATTTTTTCATATATTGAAACTAGAGGTGTCAATCAGTGATTTTTGGTAGTCAAATTATTTTTATTATATGTTTGAAATAAGCAAGAGTTTTATAAAAAGGTTAATATTTGTTAAGAAATCTGTGGCCATATATTATTGAGTGTAAAAATCAATCAATAGAGAACCACATGTTGACAGATGAATGCAATAAAGATCCAGACCCAAATTGGATGTAAAAGCATCTAGATAATTATTTGAAAGTAATATTTAATTATTTGAATATTTTTTTAGAATTTGCATTTTAAAATTGCATTATCAATTCCTTCAGTAATACTATTCTTCTTAGATTTATGGATAACAAAAATAATAATGTTTTATATTTTTTTGTCTGCTACTAATATTTTATTAAGTTTATAGAAAAAAACCTAATTTTATCCAAAACAACTCACCACTCAAAGGGTTAATGAAATACTGTCAAACTGAAAACATAGTGAAACAAAGAACTGTTACTAAATTAATGTAGTAGAGTTTTTAAAAACCCATTAAATGAAGTTATAAACTATATTTAATAATTGAATTTTATAGCTATAAAAACTTGGTACAATTGCAACTCTTCACACAATATCTATAACGTTGTATGCAGAATGAAGCAAACTATTTAGTCTATTTCTTTTTTAATTCAAGGGATGTACTCAGCATTTCTTATCTAAGATATTAATTCAAATTATGATGGTAGAACTTTTTTGCTTCACTATGTTGCCATTCTTACAGAAAGCTTGCTTGTAATATAATCCTGAAGTAAAAGACAAAAAAAAAATATATTAAGTCGGTTATTGAGTGTCCTTGGTTTAAAGTTGAATATTTATAGACTACAATTTTAGTATTAATCATCCATCAAAAATTCTAGCGTTATAATGGAATATATAATAATTATTTATTATTGGTTTACTTCCGAAAGTTTGCTGCCTTTCACAGTTACAAAATAAAACGTTTTTTTAGAGCTTTATACATACATATTATTGTAATATTTTTTTTCAGCAAAAAGAATGATTTCTTCGAAAGGTTTCTAAACACGCTAGTCGGACATATTTAAATGTATAAATACGATTCACTGTCAATAAAAATCTTTCGAAAATTGTAATACAGATTTAATTTGAGGGTGAATGGTATCTAATTTGGCATATCTTTTTGCAAGACTTTCATTGTTATAACTGCAGTTTTTCTTTGTTCGAAAATAACAAGTATTGCACCTGTCCCTTCTTCATACAAAGTCTCCTCAGTAATAACATTGACATTGTGATAAACTTGCTAACTGACTGTGAAGGAGAGTAGCATTAATTGGAAAATAGTCTATATCAGTGCTTCTTATCAGAGGGTCGGTGCTGAAATCCACATGAATGCTATTAGGCATTACCGGTCTTTGTCAGAAATTCATAATTTTTTTTTTCTTTGCGTTAGTGTATCTAAGTCCGTCTGCATTTAAATAAAAAACTTACATTCAATTCCGTTTTTACTTGTGGAGGCGTTAAATATTTTTCCCGTGGTATGATGGTTTCAACAAGGCTAAAAAACACTGGCCTAAATACATCGAATTGCCATATAATTCATCAAAATGCTTAAAATAATTGAACTAACAACAATGGCATTCTAATGGCGTTCAGATGTTTCGATCGTTAAGAAGTATCATAATGATGACATTAAAAAATATTACACTGAGGCAAATCTGCAATTAAACAATTCAATTTATAAAAGATAATATAATTATTTATGTATTTACAATGTTAGGTCAAAATATTATTGCAACTTAAATACTAAAATTAACAAATTAAACTTTATAATAAAAAAATCCTGTAGCCTTGATAATTCTGACATACGTTTTTTGATCGCAAAAAACTAGGTAGGCGAGTAGAGAATGACACATCACTCATAATATATGTTCTGATATCTTTTTTGGCCACTAAATGATTATTCAACTTACAAGAATTATCATCATTATCAATATTATCATGATTAATGAAAAATTTACTTTTACTATTGACAATTACTTACATTACATTTGCGAGCTTTTATTTGAAGTTGATCAAGTGTGATTGAAATCACCGATAGTAGTGCAAAATAACATGGGATTTAACTATTATCAATTGCTGCGCGGGATTTCTTTTTTAAATTGACTTAACCAAATTTAAATTACAGATATCCATGTCTTCAAACAAAAATCCATAAGCAACGCAGCCAAGGTTCAACCCAGAGATATTGAAAAAAAAAACCACCATTTAAAACAGATAAATACTTCTTTCATAAAATAATCAATTAATGGTTCTGTAGGAACAATAAAATCTGTGCATAATAAACAACGTTTACAAACTTTGAGATATCATTCTACAAAATAGTGACTGTATTTGATTATTATTACGAAAATTTGATAGCTATTTCACATAAACCACTAGTTCACACACAAAATTTGCGAAACCCTGTAAAGTCAATAAATATCTATTTTAGGTTAGTTAATGTGAGCTTGAATCGGTTATATGTTACATAAAATAAATCATGGATATTTGGAAAGAGTCAAAAGAGTCACTGCAATATTCTTAGGGTGATATCAATTGCGTGATTGACTTAATAGCTTTAATTAGTTTATAATAGCATCTCTTCAATAGAAAGTGGGAGACAGAAGTGTTGACGACTGGAAACTGGACTGCACTTGCGTACCATAAACATTATAATAATTTAACATCCTGAAATGTTAGTTTGTAAGATCAAAATATACATCTGAATAAAATTTGTCACGCACATTCACTTTTTTAATTGTTTAATTTCAGTCAACTTTAACTTTGATCGTAGAGAGATATATTTATTTATTAGTTTTGATTTCGCCATCAGACAAATGGATAAATTTATTTTTCTAGTGAATAAATATCAACTGATAATGACCAAAAATTTCCGGTTGCGTTTGTATCTAAGCATTATGTTATTTTATACCGCGTTAGATGTGTCAAAATACATATTTGACAAACCTTCGACTGTTAAATTGTAGTTATTATTTAGTCATAGCTGTAAATTATTATTTAGTAATGACAGTAGGGGATTCCAAATATTCAAATATCGTAGTATAGTGTCATATTTATACAACAGAGACCGTAGGTGTAATTCGTTTCTGATTGGCTGTCGGATTCTTCGATGATTGGCTATGGTCGAATATTCTTTTTTCTTACGATTCAAATTTCAACAAACAAGAGAATGTAATTTACATACCTACATCACAACAGAATAATTTGTAATTTGTTTTCAGAGAACTGTGATTATATATGAATACATATTAAAAATATTGAATGGAGCCGGGTGGAATCACTAGTAATGTATAAATGTCATCATGTATATTCGCTGTTTTTAAATATTCTGGCAATACCTATTTATTTTTTTCACATACAAGTTGTCAGTGCATGTCTTGTGAGTGATTATTATGTTGAAATAAACAAAATACTAATTATATCACAATATAATGTGACACACAATGACATTTTTGTTAGCTCAGTGATTAAATATACATGAATACCGTGAACAAATATGCTAATAACCGAATATTAAAAAAAGGCAAGTGCATTCTATTGGAATCCCTAATGGCAGTGTGCAGAACTTTTTGAAAGGATTTGTGATAAAATATCAATACGATAATTAATAAAACAATTGTACACTCCGTTTGGAAAAATCACACATTCAAATAAACTTCTAACCTACATAATAAATTACACCATACTTGTGCTTAAAACGTGGCTTTTAAAAAATTATAGCCAAATTTCGGTAAATGTTGCCGTCGGCCCGCACAATATTTCCAATTCAATATAATAAGGAATGGTATGTTTTTGCCCCCAAATTTAGGTTACCTATATATATATATTTATTATAACATGATTAAAATTACTAATCGGAAAGCTCCACACAATCTGAAATTATGGCAAAATTATTTTCTCGGCTAAATCTGATTTGCGCTAAACATACATAAATATTTTCAATAAAGAAATACTATCCAGTCAAAGTGGCGTATCTGCTAATGGCATACCGAAGTGGGCAAATTAAAAAATAATGTAAGCACAGAAGTGAAATCCTCCGTGTTGCTATGTGAATGTTAATTAATAATTTCACTTTGTGACACTGAAAAATTGTATTTTAAAGTATAAAATCATAGTAAAACATATAGATAACATCTCATCATACTTGACCCAATTCTCAGAATGTACCGAAACAGTAATCTACCATATACAAAAAAAAGGAAAACAATTGAATGATTTTGAATGTCTTTGTGACTATTAGATGATTCAGTACAGTAAAACCTTGATATAAAAGACTAATGCGGGTGTCCGTTATAGAAAGATATGTTTTTTTGTAATTTTAAACAATGGTGAGTTAGTTCTATAATCTTGAATTTTACAGCAATTGTAAAATCAATATTACACTTCTCAGTTCATTTGGTAAGAAATTCAATTGTTGAAAATATTGAGTTAGAACGCGTATCATTTAAGCGCCACTAGAAAAAAGTATTTTTGAAATATGTATAGTAACTAAAATAAAGCACTCTTTTTAACATTTGACATGGTTGCCCACCGCAGCCGTTGGTAAAAATAAGCTGCGACTGGATAATTTCATGTATATTTATTGCATACATATTTAAAACAATACGCTAAAAAGCCAATATTGTAAATGAAATAAACATTAGCTTTTATAATACTTTAAATATTCCTATGTTACATGTTAAACTTAAAAAAGGAAAAATCATTTCTTGCTGGGTAGTAATTTGATCAATGCTCAAATCGAAGGGAGAAGAAATCAAATAGTTAGCAAATATGTTGTGATATACATTAAATAGATTATTAAACTTCTACCTCTCCGGCAGTATAATAACAGCTAAATTTTGTCATTTACTTACAATATTACTGTAAATTTTATTTGTACATAAAAGTTATTTAAACGGAATAAATTCATCATATTTTATAACATTAGATAAGAATACGTACACAGATGGATTCAGCAGAATGCTTAAAAAGGTACAGGAAGTCAACTACTAGTTGCACATACATATTATTGTATGCACAATCAAAATAAACGAAAGTTTAGCCCTTGCCAGAGATAATAGAAATTCTAGCCACGGGAACTGTTAATTATTTTCATTTTAATGATCCAATTTCGCATAAGCAATAATTTTATCAACATTTCCTAGAAGATGATTCAATTGAGTGAATGCTGCTTTTCAATGATGGAGGCTGAACCGCAGGGTTTCCAGAATTACGTAATATTATCGATATATGAATGAAGGTTTTGAGAAGGCTGAAAAATAGACACTGAATATCTCGGATAAATGTTTGTTAGACGGACTTCTTATAAAATAGTCAAATCAGATTAAGAAAATTACATTCGTGACTGGTGAATACCATAGATAAATAGACGCTTAGATGTTTAGATGTTTAAAAAAAGATAAATCCGGCACAGTTAATTTATTTAAAATACAACTGTCACTAAATTATTTTCAATTAGATGACAACTGTTCAAAGCACGGTTGAAATAGGTAAATAAATAAATCTATATTTTATGGCAGGTAAATCTATCATAATACGGTACTAAACACATTTTGGTATGGTTAAAAGTAGTAAAAATGATAAGAGTAAAGTTTAAATTGAGCTGATGGCATTACAACTCACATTATGGTGGTTTCCAACCTACCCTCTGTTTAAATTAACATTAACTTATTAAAAGCCCGAAGACAAAGTGTCAATACACATAAACAGCGTTTAAAATTTGTTCTTAAGTTTTAAAATAATTATGCTGTTTTAGTTAAAACAGCTGTATTTGCTTCGAAATCATAGATGTTAAAATCGGGATGGAAAATAGCTATCTTTTATTGCGCCGTTTTCTTCGATACTAAAATTAATCTTAATATTGAATGTACAGTAATCCCTACTTTCAGTGCTGTATGAAATCAATTAAAAATTTACACGTTTCAACAGTATTTATTTTCTTCATAAACAATTCTACGTGACTAAATATTACCAAAAGATAGAACAATAATATTTGAGGGATGGATGAACAGAATCCATTAAGATATGAAGCAGTCTTCTTGTCCAATTTATCTGTTGCACTCGTAACATTGAATCTTTTAATAAAATATATCGTTCTGATTCACAAGGCTTATTGCTTTTTTCAAGTCTATAGATATTGATAACGAATTTTCTGTAAGAATAGAATTATTTATCCTACTTGATACTTTTTTCAAAAAAACCAATATACTGGAAGAGACGAGACAAGTTCGACTGGAATGAAAATTTCATATTATACTGAATAAATGAAAAACATACATAGACATCTTTTAGATTTAACTTGTCTATTCTTTCAAGTTTCTATTATTTCTTTACGCCATGACTCCACGTTACGTAAGCCCTTACGTTAAAGCGGGGATTACTGTATTCACGTTTTTGTGCATAATGTATCATCAAATTTGTATAGGCGAGCGATCTTGTGATAAAATATATTTTCACATTATCACTTCGACCGATCGTCTCCTTTGTAAGTTTGAAACAGCATGACAAAACTTATTTTGTTTTATCCCGTTGATCCATCCACGGTTTGATTGCGATTCCTTTAGTATATATTCATATACACCAGAAATTACAGCTATTATATTAATTAACACTAATGTTTACAATCAGTCATTTTCGCATCGGCGTGGCGACACTAGCTATCGTCCATGTCCTCAGTGTTGACAATCACCTGGACGACATACCCTTGCTGAATATGAACTTCTTCTATCACTAGTTTATCACCGAGAAGTTTTCCTCCGTAGAACCATCTCTGCCTTGAAGCCTCCACGTTGTCTTGTTTCTGGAATGATGAAATAATGCTCAATTAAATTGAAAAACCTATTATGCAGTTTAAGCCTAATAAAGCTTAAGTTAGCTTAAGTTAAATAGAACTTAAATAAAATCTGTCAGAAATGTTGGCGATCTATATAATGCCATTGGTGCACTAATATTCTATTTTTTGATTTATATAACGAATTTCGACAATGAAAAACTCTACAGAGATTGACATGTTTTGAAAACTGTTACATGTCATGTAAAGCTCATTCTATGTCGCTTTATACTAAGTCAGACGGGTCAACATGAAGTACACGTTGCAATTTAGACAAACGCATATTAAATTGCATTGGCTGTTCTTCTGTACACAATTTTATTATTCATTCAAAGAAATCAAACCAACCTGCAGCTTTTTCTTGCACTGGGCAACAGTGTCGCGAGAGTAAACGGCCAGTTTGACATCCTGGCAAGTGGTAGAGAGACGCAGGCGTAGGGATACCACGGCCCCTCCCTCCACAGGCTCCGAGCAGTCAGCCGGGGAGTCCCTGCCCCCGCCTCTGACCATGTTAATGGGAGGCGAGAGGCAGTAGATGGGCACCTGATATCTGGTGCCCAGTTCATCGTAGCACTCTGTGAGGTAGCCGTTGGGCACGGACACCCCGGCGCCGTCGAGGATAGCCTGCGCCAGCTGGAAGTCGGACGCCTCGGCGGCCACTGCCGCCGCACGTAGCGCGTCCCATATCTCTTTGCGGCCGTCAAACGCCGGTGCTGTGTCCCAAAACTCGTCTCGCTTACTTCGAAGCTGACCCTCCGTCAACGGGACGTCCGATTTCCATCTTATTGTCTCATGACACAGGGGATGGTTTTTTCTGACACCTCCTTGGAAGTAGAAAATATCATTGAAATTGTGTAATGGGATTAATGGTCTGTGTGTGGGTAGTGTTAAAATGGGTAATAATTTTTGAACAAAGATAGCGGTATGATGAGATTGATAATATACAAACCAAATAAAATCTTAGTATTTGGGCTCGTTCTCGCTCATGTGCTGAGATTACTGATATAAAAATGCCACGTACGAATAGAATTTCGCACTAAATTATTCTTTCACATTTGCTCTGATGAAAAATGCCATTTTGCATGTTTTCTATCCAGATATGCATTGCAAGAGTTTTTCCAATTCGAATTTAGAATGTTGAATTTTGTTATCTTGGTTCAAGCATTGTATGTATTGGTTGAGTTTCAAAACATAAGACTACATCAAAACCTTTTCCTTACTTTTGAATAAATTTACAGAGGTCAATAATCACTTGGCATTCATTACAAGTTATTATCATAGCAGGAAGTGTGAAGTAGAACATGGAAAGGGTTGTAAGCTATGAAGTCAAATGGATAACAACGATACATGTAACAAGTATTGGTGTATCTGAGAAAATGAAGTTTTCTCACATCACAATTTAATCTAAAAGACAACAAATTTATATTGTAAACACCTCGAAAACAATTAGCATTGACATTGAACTGAATTGAAAAACGATTGTCCTTTGTTTTTCCTAATTTATTTCTGAAACTTAATGACTGTTGAATAAGTGTTATCATTGAGATCTGAAAAAAACACCAGCTGTTGTGAACACAAGGTATCTCGGTTCCCCTGTACACATAACATTGTTGAATCAAGTTTTGAGGATATTGTTGTGAATAATCAGCAATGGTAGAAGCAATACCCCGCGGTGAATCTAATTTACTAATCCCCGTATTCCGTACGAATGTTTCAACAATACATATCGCATTACTAAGTGACTGATTTCAGTGCAGCTAAATTGGATGTATAGAATACGTTCATAAATGGTTTTGGCGAGATTAGGAAATAGTTTATATCGTCGGCTGGCCTACGACCCACATGAGTTTAATTGCCAAGGTTGATACGGCTAGGGTTGAGAGTTTTAGTCTACCTGAATTTGGTCGGGAAACACTGCCTGAAGAATCGTCGATGGCGCCACTCCTACTTCTGGTTATCCCGATACAACCACCCATGATATATTTTTAGTTTTTAACAGCATTTCATGGGTATTTTTGCATTTTTCTCGTATCCACTGACCATCCTACAGTCACCTTTCAGATTGACACCGGCAAACGTCCGCGAGATGGCACATCAAACGATGAAACAAAAATATTTCTAGGATTGTGTGGTCATATCAAAAAAATAAATATTTAAAAATAAGGAAATAGGTATAAGTTATCGATTTGATAATGTACTTTAGTGTTATTCAGAAATAATAATGATATTTTGTAATTTGAAATAATTCTTTTGAATTATTTCAAATTACATTTTAATTTTGAAAAGCGCATAATAATAGTTAGGTTGATAAATCATGAATCTTTTTAATTATTAGTCAATATAAGCGTTTGGTTTCTTTTAACTATAATAGTTGATTATAGTTGGTATACATATAAAAAAGCAGCTGATTGTGTTCTTTATAATAGTTTTCGGGTTTAATTGTAGTAATTAATATAATCCTCAATTTAATGGGAAAATTAGTGCGAATATGATATTTTCAAGAGTTCAGTGTGAAGCATAAATAATGACACAATTATTATAAACGCTTAACAAGCCAGAAGAAAACGTTCTTGAATTGTTTTAACTAAAAATAACAATTGCATTTTTTTTATCGAATAAGGATTGCGACATACAATTTTGATAAAACTATGAAAAAGCTAGCATGTGCAGCAAAAACAAACAGAAACAATTGTCAAAATACTTGTTTAGTCATACAGTAACTATAGATAAATAAATGACACTGTCATAACCAAGTTATGTATATATTTCCCAGCATCGTAACATTTTTACTATGATTTTTTCGCTCCGCAAATAGAAGCTAGCAATATAATTCATCTGCAGATTTATCGACCATGGTGAATTCGAAATGAAGCTACGACTCTCATATTGTGAAAACAAATGTCGTCCTAGCTCCTGTTCTACGATGATTATTTTTTTTAGCAATTGCATCTTTTATTCACGGGCATCATTGAATTTTCCAAGTCAAAATATTTTTTTTTATAAATACTTACACGCGAAAGTGACATCTTGTCTTTAAATAAATCGATGGCTTAAAGAGTAATTTTGTTAACTCCACTTTTGGCTGAAAATGACTTAATAATGCCATCTTGTGCACGTCCCGTAAATTTTTTATAACCAAAACTTATTTGAGTGCATCGTAAAAACGTTTAAGGAAAATTTGATAACTCCATTGTCGTTCTAAAACCTACTCTGCTAATTATCCAACTACACCATTTTCTATTATCAGCGGTGGTAGAAATAAATCGTTTGAAAGTCCTATTTGAAATTTTCCCGATCGGTTTGAAAATACCAAAATAATCAGTTTTTACCCTCTCCTGCACAATTGACACGGAGATACTAAATTTACTCTCGTCGAAACGCCATCGAAATATTGTCAATAGAAACTGTTAGGTGGCAGCAGTTTACTTCGGTAGTTTAACTAGTTTATGTTTTATTGTCAGTGGACATGTCTTTCTAAAAATGATAAGGAATGTTATTCCTCATTTGGGTCAAGTTAAAATATTATGGTTTTCACATTATAATTAATATTTTTACGACCATGAACCTAATTAATAGATTCACCACCTGTGAGCATGTTTGTGTATCTCACAGCAGTGCTAAGACGATGGTCTGTGCAGTTTAGTATTGTTTTTTTCTAGATTATTCTATACATACATTTCTACTGAATGACTAAAGATAATAAAAATACTACATTCATAATTCACGAATTTAACTGCTTTAAGTAATTAATACTTTGCATAAAACACTATTTACATTGTGTTATTTTTCAAGCAATGTGTAAGCATGTAATTAAGCATGTTCTTTTTTTTGAATCGAATGAATTTTGTACTTTTCCATGAGTTTCCGTGTTTCTCCTTTCAGCATCTTCAGGCATTTCAAGTGCACGAATGTACTGACGTGTAGTAAACAGCTTTTATCGTTTATATACAAAAATAAAATTAGATCAATATGGTTATTTATGTTTTCTGAAAAGACAAACTTTATGTCTCATGTGCAGAGGTCGCCAAACTTTTTTGAAAACGGGCCGAATTGCATTTTTTAAAAGCTTGGGGGTCGGACAATATGTAAATACATATTGGAATTCAATTAAAATATTTATTTATACGTGCACTGCATTCTTTAAATTTCAATAAATGAGAATATCCAAAGAATTGGCGAGTAAACGCACATCTGGTCGCCACCAATAATACATTTTGTCCGTAACTTCTTCCACTTTGGGTCTACTGTCTGATTTATTTTATCCCAAATGATGAATGTAAATAAACAGTTTTCGTGAAGTTACAACCAAATCATGAAGTTTTATAAAATTAATATTTCCTGATGAAAAATAGGAAATTTTTGGAGGGCCAGATTAAAATCTATAGCAGGCCGTAGTTTGGTGACCGTGTAGATCAGGGGTCGTCAACCTTTTTATACCTACTGCCCACTTTTGCTTATTTTTCATGGTATCATATTCTTCTGCGCCCAAAAGCATCACTATATTTCAATCCAGTATATGAATGAAAAAATTTGGGGTTCGAGCAAAAATCGCCCACCGCCCACCACGGAAGCCTTTATCGCCCACTAGTGGGAGGTACAAACCAGGTTGACGACCCGTGGTGTAGATGCTTACATCCATAGCTTCACTTCGCAATGTGATTCATGCAATCAAGATGATGTGTATTTGTTGGTGTTTAGGTTTAAGTGGGTTTTTTGTACTTGATGATGTGATATGATTTCAAGGTGCACTGATTAAAATGTGTATCCTTAACAATACTAGTAATAATCTGTGTATAAATAAAATATGAAAAATTTGTCATCACAATTATTTATGTTTTGATTGTTTTATTTATAAATATTAAACAAAGATTACAAGCAAATAGAGGCCAATAATTATCCTCCATTTTACTCTTCATATTACGGTGTAAATATATTGTAATTTTTAGCTCTTTTTAAAATGACTAGGCTAAATATGCGAAACTGAAAATTACAAAATATTTATAATGCTTTCCCGATTTTAAAATATCTAACGTGATTGATGTATGTGTTTTTTATTCAATAAAAGAGCGTTTTGTGAATAATTGTATCTATATAATCCAAAAATTTAAAATCATTAACATGTTTTTTTTTGAGCAGAAATTAAATTAAAAAGCCAAATTATCAAGATGTCAAATTCAGATACGGGATATGCCATCGAGTTTACAATACTGCTTTCGTAGCTTAGCAAATATGCATGTTAACAAAATTATTCTTATTCTTAAAAGTCGATCCCCAGGATCCATAATCTCTCTTCTCTTCTTTCTTGTCTTGTTGCGCACCCTTCAGATTGGACTGGTTATTGTCTTTCCTGAAAAACAAAAGAAATTATTCAAAAAATGAATGAAAAAATTCGTGCCCAAGGTCAAGCGTGATTGAATCAACACTATCGTGCTGCCCGCGACCAACTTACTGCTATCTCTAAAATGTTAAATCATTTAGCAGATTAGGAACAGTATTATCCTGTATTTTTTCATTAACAATGGAGTCAATAAGATTTCTATCATATATTTAATGAAATCATAAATTATTCGTTGTAAAATACCAAACTATTCTCAATAATTATAGAATATCGCAATAGAATATTAGAATCGTCTCTCAAGTAAAATTCGTTTTAATTACTTCTCTATTACCCTGGCAATATTTTTTTATAATACAACGTAACTGTACCTGACATGATTGATGTATATTTTGCAATATTTTTGAACGCCATTTCGAATGTTCTATTTTCAAAATATAAATTAACGCTGAAGTGACTTTGGTACTCACTTGATGGGGTATCCCAGGTTGACATTTCCTTTCACGTCAGCTACGCGTGTGCTACGGTCTCCGCCAGCCATTTTGAAAACTGCTTGTAAACTTCAACGAAGAGTAGTTAAATGGAGGATTAGCCTCTTTCTCTTTACGTATTAATTTGGTCTTAGCCTTTTTACAATTACTATCAATAATTTCTGTAGATTTTTGAATATTCCGGTCGTCTTAACGGGATAGTTCTCGACAAATTAAGTATCTATGGCACGTGCTGGAGCTGTGTGAGTACTTGATATTCTAGATGGTTTCCAGTATTAGCTCGTCTGCTTCCTTTACGAGTGCATAAATTCTTTGCCAACCTATTAAAAAGATAATATAAACATTAGACATACATCTATATAAATCACGCACACTATAAAGATAATAAAAACAACACTAAATAATTGCGATTTTGTCGACTATTTATATTATTTTTGAATAAACTACGATAAATTTCAATACAATTGGTAAAAAACACTCTGTATATAAATCCAAGATATTAGAGCATATTTATCTGTTCGCCCTTGGTAGAATCGCATAAGAATTAAAACGTAAAAAGTTTATTATTCCATTTTCAAACATGAAACGCTTGAATTTGTTTTTATTTTTCTATGAAAATTGTCACTCGTGAACTAGGCTTCGCCTTTCGGTTTTTTAATTTAATTTTTAGGTAAAACCATTTTTGATATCTTTGCATATAGAATTTGGGAAACGTTTCCCTGACAATTTATTAGATCATGCTTTCCGTAATATTACAATCGGCTGTTGGCAATATATTACGTATTATAACAAACTAATGATCCAGAATTCGTTACTAATTAAGTACTCCATTTAAAATATAAATATACAATGTGCAACGTTTGGTGTCTATATACCAGATAAATTTGAGATCATCCAGTTTACTACCAAAAATTAAATGCAGACAAATAATATGCATTCAGCCCTATATTATGGTTTTGCGTTAAATTTATAATTATCTAAGAAGTATTTGGGCCCTTTTTATACACTTTTTGGTGTCTTTAACATAAGCTGCAATTCAAAAAAAGAACTCTCAAAAATTAGTTCGATTTATTCTCTGATACGCCACCTACATTATTATAAAATATTAATTGTTTTTACATTAATTTGATGCAGCTCATTTGAAGAATCTCAGATAATATATATAAGTGATAAAAAGACAATCAAAGAATTACATACAAATTCGACGATGATAAAGATTTCTTTGTTTAAAACTTATCACAAAGTAAAAGTTTTAATAGAGTTCAGTGCTTTGCTCTCAGAAACTGCAAGGCCACGTAATATGTAACTTTACTGTGTTATACTAAGAGGAAACAAAGGCATTTATATTAAATATAAAAAAAATATTGTTTGATCCATTTGATTGAATCTAATATGGTTAAAATGTTTAGTATATATGTTGCTTAAGCCATGACACATTATTTAATTTAAATGGCAACATTTTTCAGTAAAATATGTCACGTGAACGCTTTTTGTAATTGTGTAGTATCACATTAAATTATAATATTTATAAACGCAGCCAACTAAATCAGCTATGTATCAACCTACCGGTTTATTTTAAATATTTTTATTTATTCTAAATTTTGAATATTTTTCTAAAATTTCAACTAACTCCTAACATCAAAATTAATGAGATCAAAGTTCACCTCATAAATTGAAAGACTAGCGATAGAATTTATACTATTCAACAATCTGTTCGTATTCTTAAGATTTGTCGCATAATTAAAATAGCGGATTAACAAACATAAGGATGGAAATTTTCAACTCACTTAATATATTCATATATCAACACTTCCACAGAAACGACTTATTACAGATGGTTTATTAACATTATATTAGATTGGTTGTATTTTTAATGAGCCAAGTGTGTGTTCATATTACTTTAATATTCAGGAAATCTAGTAATACGTTTCACTTTTCTTAAATACATTTTGACTGGAACTCTAACATAATGCAGCACGAGAGAGGCGACGCTTAGGATTGACTTTAAACTTCACTAAAATACTTAAAATCAACCATTCGATGGAAAAAATATCACAATTTTTAGACTATCATAAAAAGGAAAGGTACCGCTGGTTTTGAAATATATGTATGGTTTCATAACCCCGTCGCACGTTTTCTTGGTTTGGTTTATTTTTTATAAATTCGAATATGCATTTCAGAATTATAGAGCACATTAAGAGAAGGTACGTTTAATTGAAGTGAGACTAATTCCAAATATTTCATTCAAATGCATCTTATTTCGAGAGAATAATTTATTTCAAATGCTTTTATGTTAAGTTTACTAAAATGGTTGCGCGTTTCATAAATCCAAATCACATTTTTAAAAACCGATGAGATCAGACTAGCCCTAATGGGATTTTCCACCCTGGCAACTCTTATCGACACGAGAAGTTCATTGTTGGAAACTTACCTGGGGAGAAATTTGTCGGTAATCACGAATCTTGGGCAGTATTTTGTCATTGACACATGAATTAGCACAGTTCAAAGGGGAAAAAAAGAAAGATATCTTTACTTTGAGATATAGAAGCTTACTAAAGATCACGTACAAGTCTCAGCGGCTTTTAAACCGACCTGGTCCTCGGATGCAACCGGTTTCCCATCGTCACAGATTCATTGAATGTATAATTTTGAAAAACAACGATCACTACTCAACCGAGTGATAGCATCGAAAACGACTTCATGGGATTGCTGCCTGTTGTTAACCTGCTGAGCGCCGTGTTAGTGTTTAAACAAATATAGCCCGACAAAATATATTTATACTTCCGATATTTAGTTGATGCCCTTGTACTGCGAATTAAAATCAGCAAATTTTTGAGCACCATTTAAAACATGCCTTATTATTATTTGGCATTTTCAACAACGTTTCCGATATTAACCCCATTCGAGTAAGCGAGGAAAAATGTTTATATTCCTACTTCCGAAAATTAGTTTGAGATGCTTTATAAGTAATTTCTATTCATCAGACATGATCGCTGATGAAGCATCATCTTTTATCAGTAAATATACCTATATAAATTCTGAATTACTGTTTATTTCCAGGACTCCTTTTCTATATATGTAATTCTTCTCAGAGATAAATAAATTAATAGGCGGACGACTGGCAGGGCATTGAATAAATTCATATCTTGGTAAATAGTATATTTTTGGATTGTTTTTAGATTTCCTGGTGTCCGCTTTTAGCAAAGAGTATCCCATGTAATACACCCTCGGTGTTAAATTGTCTATGACAACCTGCGAAACTATTTTCAAAAGTTTTCTAGAAATCGTAACATTACCGTTATTAGAAATTTAGTCATACAGAAAGTCCCTGGTCTTCTATCATCGATACTTCTCGATAAGACTGTTTTTTGAATTGATCAGTAAATAAAAAATATCTCTGTTTATTCCAAATTTTATGCAACAAATGATGGTGACATGTTTTAAATGTTGGAGAAGAATCTTCAGACTTCAGACTATCGTTTATTACTTACTTTGCAATAGTAAGTCTTAACACAACACGTGGAATATACAAAGCTATTCTTAATTGTATGCTAAAATAAACTTCGAGAAAGTAACGTGCAATCAATCAAAAGTGAATTATACTGTTTATTAATAAGAAATACATTGTTTTAATACAGGCATCACATTTTCTGACTTATTAAAATATTTTTCAGTAACATGAGTTAAGTATTGACAAAATCAAATGTTTACAGTATTGTATTCTAACGACAACAAGCGTTATGTGAAGTGATTTGGTCATTTAAGCGATTAAATTTAATGTGTAAATATTTCACAATAATCAAAGCTTGTTTTTATCATAAAAGATTACGATGAGCCAGTCCTGAGCATATTAAAAATACTAGTATGTATAAATAAATGTTACTAATGCTGTGCTCGAATTTTGAATTTCAAATGTTGCTTATTCGCATATTACGCACTGAATAGGTTAAGCGAATCAACGGTTGCCGTTTGTCACGTAGATCCGCGCATACGTAATTGATGACGCTAAGAAAGTCATTTAATTGTTCTAGGAGTAGCACATTATTTCGTATTAATTTTGGATTCAATCATTTTTATACCAATGACGTGCCATATATCCAAATCAATAACAAAACATTATATTTACAATTCAAGTGTTTCGTGTTATCTCATTTCACGTGACTGTTGAATGTAAAACACGAAAAAATATATTTCCGGTAAAATCAAGCTTTTTAGTGTTTTCCGGGTATCTCGGTATTCTAACATATATTAACATAACGAACAGCACAATTATTGTAATATCTTCAATGCCTTCCGCGTTTAGTTAGTGGAAATTTTTATTTTCGTTAAAAAATATTTTTTTTTATTCCACTGGTTGTGCACGTGTTACGCCTAGTCTATATTTTTACTTTTCAAAGAGGCGAAACAAGTCATGCGGCACCTAGTAACACAAATAAAAAATAAAAAAGTAATCAATTATATATGACAATAATTATGCACTCTTAAGTTGCAAACTATCAATTCTCGATGCAAAAGACATTGATGAAAATCAAGCCTACTAATTTGTACTGTTTCTACATTTTTTTAATAACAATCAAAACCAGTTTCACCCATAGCGAGTATTTTAAACTGACCTAACCGATACTGATCAATATAACAAAACGTTTAGTGCAACAAAAAATGAGAGAGAGTTTATTAATCCATTTCGATTCCCATCCCGCATGGTAATTTTGTATCAAATATAAAAATCACCCATTGACCTAATAATTGCTCGTGCAAATAATTATGAATATCAAATTAAATCATTATTCAAAATGCAATGAATAGTAAAACGGTTACTTTTGAAAATTTATAATACATCCCTATTTTTCCATCAAAATTCTAAATTCAAATATTACACATTGAAATTACTCGTATTCTCATAATACTTATACCATGGATGAAATTGAATTTAGAGTAAACAATATTATCTTATTTTGTTAGGTATTTTTTTGATGAAATGAGGAAATGTATTACGCTTAAAAGCGTGCCATTATTCATCGAGCTTATTTCGTCAAAAGATGGACTTTTCACCGAATTGACTGGCGCATATTTAAAAAATGACACCGCATATTATACTAGCCTAACATAGATCGAAATGTGGGGTTAAGTACCTCAAGTTTTTATTCCATATTAATATATTCATTGGAAAACCAAAATTAGTGTAATTCAACAGTGGGAAGACATCTCAAATGGGGTAAAGACGACCGATCTTTTCGAATTAATTTTTTCCCAGTTTCCGGCTGCTCAATAATAGCACATTAAATTATTAATTCTATTCTTATCTCGTAATAATGTATAAATATATTAATATTAGCGGTCGTCGTGTACAACTATCATCTGAAATAATTCCATTTTCAAACTGTTATAGTATAACAAAATGGTTTTTATAATGAAATGAAATTATGGCTTCAATTGTCTAAAAGGGATGTGGAAAACTTTTTAACGAGAATTTTTAACAAGTATCGCATATCCATACAATATCTAGATTAATCAAAGTAAGGTATTGGTGTGCAATTGTTTTTTTAAAATTGATTTGAAATTAAAATTTTGACAACTTAGGATCAACTTAGATCAAACAAATTCGCCACACCTTTTTGGTGGATTGGCTACAGGATTGTCCGTCCTAAACAAGGTATATGAAATGATGCATATAGATTTGTTGAGGCATCTGGTTTTTCATCAGAATATATCCATCATAATTTATAGTATGAATAAAATGGTACAGAGATTCCCAAAGTGTAATACGTGTACCCCACACATAAGGGCTGGGAAGAGTTTGATAGGGGTACGTAATACACAACTTAAATGGAAAAGAATATTATTTTGATTGTTATTAATAAGTATAGGGAAACGTAAGTATGCAGAAACGATGCATTTATGTCGAAAGTTTGAGAAACATTGTACAATATACCAATCTAGATAAATTAACGTTTAACTCTCAAGGAGTATCATCAATATTGCCCAACTTCTTTAAGAGAAAATGTTCCGAAGTATTTTTCATATTTTCCATAACCTTCAAATGTGTGCATAATTAATTTTATTTACATAAACTACTGATAAAGGTGATATTCTTGTAACATTAATTAAGCACTATATATCTATCTTTGCATCACTGATGCACAACCCGCGGCCCTTGTGTCACGGATCAAAATGACATTTTTTGCGGTATCTCGATACAATATTTAGTTTTCCAAGATTTAGGCTCCACATTGTCGAGACAATATTTTGCCATTTAAATCGATGCCAACCCTGGTAAAAATTCCTAAAAAAAACGGAAAGAATATCACACGACGTGTTTGAATGGAAATAGCCCCTTTTCCAGGGTTGTGGAATCAGAGTCGGAGAAGGAGTCGTGGAGACGAGGTTTTTTGGCAGGAGTCGTACTAGGAGTCGAAAATTTTGAAAACTTTGAACTTTTTCATTTTGCATTTAAGTAATATGTCAAATTTGGCTATGGGCCGAATTAATTGGTTGATATATAATTGAATACACATGAAAGGTAGGAAAAAATGTGATGAAATTTTTTTTTTTTCATTTAGTCGGAGTCGTGTTTTGGTAAATGCTGGAATCGGAATCGTATTTATTTTAACGACTCCACAGCCCTTATTTTTTCCAATTGAACAGTTTCTCACCGATTAAAAGCAACGAAGGCTGTTCACGGTGTAGGTTGTTTTTAGGAGTACCAACACTTAAGAGCAATTTTTTCTTCATCAAGACATATACTCAAACAGATTGAGTTCAAATTGAACAATGATAAGGGTAGAAACCACAATTCTTTAGCCTACTCATTCATTAAAGTAAACCCCCTTCAAGAGTTCAAGAAATTAAAATAATAATATCCGCAATGCGTTTAACCTCTGTGGCCGGCGAATGGTCCTTCTGCTAAAAATGTTGTGCATCCCTTGTTGTGATTCGCGTTATCGAATATAAGAATAAATTACGTATGTTTTACCACGTGTGGAAATATAATTTTTAATAATGGATTAAATTATATCACAAAGTAAGAAAATACAGTGGAATCCTGATGAGTCGTTAAAGACACTCAAAAAGAATGAAAGATTCTTAATTAGGACCAGAAAATAAGGGCGTATTAACGTGGTAAACCACGTGGTAAATCTGGGCTCCGCTGTAATATTGATATATTAAAATCGATAACTTTGTTTCCCCACCTTGCAGCATCTTGGCATCTATGCATCTTCAGACAAAATTAATTGTAGAATTTCATGCATTACATTATTACAAATAGTTGTCTCATTAAAAAACTTTTAACTACGCGTGAAATTAACTGTCTTTTAATATATTTTTTTAATGTAAATTTTCACAATAATTCTACGTCACGTTCTTGTAAACTTGGTAATATGCATCGTTGGTTTTTTTTTTTATAAAAATATAATTTCCACTAAATTGAAAGTTTTTGTCGTAAACAGGAAAAAATCAATTGAGTAATTCTCCGAAATAGATTATATCATATAGGATAATGTTTGAATACATTTTTGGTTTTGCATCTGAAGACGTGAATGAATGCTAACATTACCTCCCACATATCGGGGTATGTACTATTGTATCGGGGGGTTCTTCACAGTCCCTTCATCTCTGAGTTTAATTTTATTTTTAACTCAAAGGAAGAAAGTGCTTTCGGATGTACAATATTTTAGATAAATAATTTCACTAACATTGATCGGTATCGATGACATTGGTGGTTTGTCGTTAGCTGTTTGTCTTTTGCCGATTGTCTATGGTATGACACACGCGCCACCTAATGACATTTTATTGTACTATGTCTATAACCTTTGCGCAAGTGCGACAATAAGTTGTCAAAATTAACGGCATGGCAGCGCATAAAATATGAAAAAACCTTCATTTTTATATAAAAGACTAATTTTACTATGTCTAAAACCTCCGCGAAAGTGCAAGCAAAAAGTTTGCTAAAGGTTCTTTGCGATCGAAAGAACGGTATGGCAGCGCATAGAGTACGGACAAACAAACAAACGCATAATGATTTTTATATATAAGAAGATTAATTTACAATCCCCTCCTGATTTTTTTCTGACAGAAAGGAGTGATCGCTACATTGGCGAGCAATCCATGGTAAAAAAAACATGACTGGTTTAGTTTTCTCCACATTTATGAAAACAGGCTAATTTTAGTATACAACATTCTTCCGGGTAAGGGCTCATGATAACTGCACATACATATTACATGCATATATATACCGTCGAGGAGAACTGTTCTCAGTCTAAAGCCATTATAGTGTGACTAGATAACTACCAATCCTTTCTCAGCTCTTCCTCCAAACGAGAGGTTGAGTGATTCAACAGCAACTGGTTCCAGTAAAAAAAATTCTGATGAGATACTTATTAATTATGGTTGAAAAAAAGTATATCAGGAATTGGCAGGAATACAATTGTATTAAAATACACGAGTATATTGATCTCGACATCTCAGACTTAATTCAGACGGGGTGGTTAAAGTATCAATACTTAAATTAAAGATTTTCGTGTCAGCATACCTAGTGTCAAAAATAAAACATATCGACCGTTAAGGTGAGTCATTTATCGGCCCAAATTTATCTACAACAGAAGCGGTGATGAGTATTTTTACGTGTCGTCTGTGAATTCGTCTCCTTTATCTGTTTGATTACGCAAATCTAATTTTATTCGAGAGGAAATAAACATAGTTACAGCTGTAGGAAGGCAATGTTGTCGTTCGACAAGCTGGGCACAAAATACGGGTATTTCCTTGGATAAAAAAATATAAAAAAATACCGCATGGCAACACCAGTTTGCAAATTTTATTGACGTTCGATAGAAATGACAAAGAGCGACTATCTCACTCTATGGTTTTGTTTGAATAAAAACATACTTTATTGTGGCATGGTAAAACTTGACTAATTAAGTATTTTCGGATTATTTTCATGGGACAAACACTGATATAAGGATTATTTAGTTCGTTTCCCACCAAAATCAAATTATTTATTTCATACTTATACAGAAGACTAATTCAGAAATGTGGGTGTATATTAAAGCAAGGCGTAAAAGATTATTTTATAATAAACTAGTGTTTCCCCGCTTTTCGGTTTGTGTTATTTGTATCGCAGCTTACGAACATTCTACGCCCATTCAGCACGTAAACTACATTTGTTTGTTTTTTTAAATAAATTTATCAGAGACGTATAGAACGACAGCGAGTCAGAAACGAATGACACACACCGGTCATTGTGTTACAAATAAGATTAGGTTTCCCGAATGCCGCATTGCACACCGGCATCCCGTAAATTTTGTTTGTCCATATTTCATGGATATACATAATTACAACGATCGGATTCGACGCACACGGCTAGGTTTGGCTTAGTACCTGACACATCATCAGCCGACACGTGTCAAAACTTCTTGTAGATATGTCATCACGTGCTAAGCATTTGCAGTTAGTTTGTTTATTTTAGGTTTATTGGTAGGTTTATTTAACTCATGTAATTCAATAAAAATGATTTAATAGCATGTTTTAACAATTGTTATGGGCATCGTATGATTTTTCCTTTAAATCACGAGATATCTCGGATTCGGTAGTACAAATATTGCATTCCCTAAGACTCCTAAGAGCAGGGGCTCTTAACCTTATCGTGACACCGGGCACATTTGAGATTGAGGAGAGTAGTGACGGGCGCAAGCCGGATTTTTTAAAAAACAAATCTTAAGTAGTAACAAAATATTTATTAATTTGTATCATTGTTTCCTGGGAAGCTTTACATATGTGTTACATCCATTTACCATTTTAAAATTAAACTTAACAAAATATATTTAAAAAAAAAACCATACAGTTAGATTTAAATGAAAAATTCGAAAAATAATTTCAATAAATAAAATATAATTCTGATAAAATTTGGGTTATTTCGTAATTTGATACTCTGTAGCGGGCGCACGATAATAGCTCCGCGGGCGCAATTTTTCCCGCGGGCACAGGGCTAAGTACCCTTGCCTTAGAGTGTCGTCTACCCTCTGATTACTTTGATGTGTATTTCGCAAGGAAAGACGCAGCCACTAGATAGCATCAATTATAGATGGATTTGAAAATAAGCTGCGTCTCTTAAATTGAAGACAACAACAACGTTAAGTCAAGAACATTGCTAAGTAAGTCTCTGTGAACATTAAATCTTTCAAATATGTTTTTCCTTAAACAATAAATTCTGTATAAGAAATGAATAAAACTGTCCGTTAATATTCAGCCATTTTCCTCATTCTTAAAATCTATGGAAATGTGCCTCTTACCACTGTATGTGCCTTTAATTATATGATGCATAGTAAATATGTTACATACTATAAAATTTCTCATAACATTAACCTATTAATTGAAATGAATGTTTTAACCCAAGGAAAACATGCATTTCAACCAATATTTTTAGTGAAGAAGTGTAGGTCATTGTAATAAGTAATATTAATTATTACTTAGTGTTAATGTATCGTTGAAATCAGATGTTTTCAATTTCGGTTCGGCAGCTATACAGTCACTCATCCATTTCTTTTTTGGCGAAACAAATGATAACAGCTTTTGGAAAGGACACCGAGTAAGTTAATCCTTCTTACTATATCCCGTTTTTCATGAATCTGATGGATGGCAGGGAATTTAGACCTCATACACCTATGTATATGAAAGCAAAACAATTGTGCCTGTGGACACTGTAACCAAAGACAACGTCGTTTACCACTCGGTTACTGATCCAGCAGTTAAAATAATAAAACAAAAATATATATATCGCCCCTTTCGAGCCAAAAGGGCGTTAGAGTCAAATCGCTACTTTTCAGACAGCAAAAAGAAGGAAAAAATATTGTGTAATTTGAACAACTTCGTTTCCGCACCTCTTCTCTCCATGTATTTGATTTTTGTTTAAGAACATCCTTTTGCCAGTCTGTATGTATTTTTTGTGAACTTAACCTCACAATTGACTCAGAATCACCAAAATTTTACTTACGCCCTTGTAGGGACGATATCTTTTACAGCAAAATAGTTCAGTCAAATTATAATTATTCTGCAAAGAGATCGTTTCCACGCCTTTTTCGTCGATTGTGTATATACATAAAAAATTTTGAACATAAATGCTAATCAATATCATAGGGTCATTAAAAAAATACATACTATAACTTGTTAATTTTCTATTTGATACAAAATGATACAATTAATATCAAGTATTTGCCAAGTATTAAATTGATCATTTTTTATTTAAATTTGACGGCTTTGAGTATCGCAGATTTCATAATAAGTGTCCGTACTGTGTATCAAGAAATTTATTATGTAGGTCAAATAACAGTGTCGCAAAGCTAATTTTCGCATTGGAAAATTTGTGCAGTGAAAACATGTCACACGTAATGTTTTTATATTATTACTCAGAAACCTGTTTTTTATATTATATTACAATACTATTCAAATTTATCACCTAGCAGGGATAGAAAAGTAACTCATACAACTGTGACTCACAAGAAAAACAATTGTTTGGCTCTCGATATATATTATATTTTAAATGATTTTTTCTTTGAAACCGTTTTGCTTATTGTTTCATGGTTGACATTGACGTACTTTTTAATGCGAATCAAATACACTTCTTGATAATCATTTGCTTAACCTCTCTTTTTTAAAAGTGAGTAAGGATATGGTTTAAAAAGCAATATTAATAGTGTCCAAAGTTTTAACTATCCTCAGTGAGATTAAAATCCACGAACACATTACCACCTAAGCCAACTATGCTGACAACTCGGCTAAAGGTACAACTTGTAGTTTTTTTTTAACTTTAAAGATAACGTATATAAATTTAGTCAATTTAATATAAGAACAACTTATCTTTTCTGTACCTATAGAATGTTCTTTTTTCAACCTCATCCGTTTCTAATGTAAAAACGAACTAAAATGAAGCAAATCGTAGCTAGTTTGAGTCACCAGTCACAAGCTGTTGAGCTGATCAATGAATTGAATAAGTAAGTTGACATTTCAGCTATGAACTTTTCTTTTATAATTCCCATATAAATAATATGTTATGTCTTTTATGCAATTCTCTATTAATATTATATATAATTTTAACTCTCTAATGGGTGGCACATTGGCATCAGCTGGAATTTCATGTAATAAAGATTGAGTTACAATAAAAAATCACATATACAATATCTACAGAATTTCTTTCATGAGAATATTAACAATCATGGCAACACACGCAACCATGCCTTTCCATTATATACTGAGAGCGGGATTGGTATACTTTTAATTAATTCCAGCCTCAATTCTTCCCAATCCACCTTCCTGGCACAGAGAAGTAGATCAACTTACTTATAATTAGCTGAAAAGAATTCTCTTCAAATGCGCCGATAGAATTTTTAGACGAAAGTGTACATATGAAAGACAGAAATTGCCTCTTATTTTTTCTACTGTTGCTTGAGTCCATTCACACTGAAATTTTAATCATTGTCTGCATTAAAACATGATATATAATAGTAAATAAGAAAATACCTCCATGTTTACACCAATCTCTTGAACCAACTGTTGAAATCGATATTTTCACTTATTAAAAAAAAGGAAAGCTGATCGTTGTAATTAGTTGAGGTGATTTATAATAATGAGTTAATGTCTAAAACAAGGAACGAGTATATAATAAAACTAGTGAATTTACTTTTATTCCTACCCAATGAAAAAACCCCAGATTAGCTTTCACTTACTTGATAAAATCATTTTGTCAAATTTAATAATTTATTATTACAATACAAAATTAGGATGTTAGAACACAAGAGTATTGTGTAGAAATAGTTCTGACGATGCCGTTAGCCGAAATAGTCACATATCATAAAATTCCCGTAGAACTAAAATACATTTCTATTTTTTCACCGTGTTATAAAATTGTTCATCATCTATGTCCTATGACATCAAAGCTAGTGCTGTGTGAGTATCCTACGCGAATAATAATATTTCAATGTCTTTTGTATAAAACGATGATTTACATTATTTTAATTTATACTTGGACATCACTGTTCAACGCAAGAGTTTGTTTAAATTGCATCATCCACTTTATTGGTAGTTAATATAATTTACTGAGTAATTTATTCAAAAATGTAAATCTCGCACTTGCATGGAGATAACCTTTTCGATTCTCATGTTGACATTCCTAAGTCATCTTTTTAGTTGTTTATCAACTGAGGAAAAAGATATATTTGTCAATACATATATATCATTCATCGAAGGATTGTTCATGACCACTGGCGGATCCAGGAATTGTCCTAGGGGGTGGCCATTTTGAAAATAATCATGATACATTAAAATATATATATATACACCCAGTCCCCTTTTTACGCGATTTTTTGAACGGCACCGCTACTTTTTTTACACGATTCTTTTTTCGATCTTTCTTTTACGGAATAAATGATGACCCTGCGTTTAAAGAAGTGATGACGCCGAACAAAATCATGTGATATAATTGATCACAATTATCATCGATTCTTTTATTTCAATTCAAAATTGCAAACATTAAAAAATATTATATAAAAAAAAATATTGTTTAATACTAGAGAAAAATCACAAACATTATAAAATTAAGTCGAATTTTTGTTTTTTGACGATGCAAATAAACCCAAAAATATTCAGGTTAAATATCCATTTTCCAGAGGATATGTTACAAAGCCAGACCATATAGTCTTTTCGAACTCATACGATTCCTTAGCCAGGTTTTTATGCCTCGTACTGTGGAAAACGTCGTTATGTGGAAATGTGGAATGCTGATTGTCAAACTTAGTCAGTTGCGGCAAAAGATTTTTTTCAAAAACCATATTTTGAAAAACAATCAAGATTTGAAAACTTAAACAGTACTGAACCAGACCTAGTCGCGTAAGCATCTGACGAAATTATGGATAGCCGCAAGAAAACGTAATAGCGATAAAGGTCCAAATTGAATCAGTTTTCTGGGGAAAACTTACCAAACAGAGAAATTTCACTTAGACTAGACTGTGTAGAAAGTATAGTGTGGATTTTTTTTAGAATATTTCGTGAAACTGGCGCTTTGGAAGGGTATGTTTGAACCGGCAGAGTGCGCTTAACAACCGACCGGGACGACCTATATATAAGGAGTATGGTTTTACAAAAACGCTTCAAAACCGCTACAGATTTCCATGCTGAGCTTTAGTCGACTAGTGATTTAACATGATTGATGCGAAATATCCGTAATAGCCGTAATAGAATCGTGGCATATGGATTTCCCACCCGGCACCTAAAAAAACAGTTCCCACTGTAAAAATGTAAAAATGAAGGTAAGAATGGACGAAGGCGCACAAAAATTGGACTTTGGACGATTGGAGACGAGTCATATACTCTGATGATTTCAAGTTTAACTCACGAGGACAAGACGCGGTAAGCAGCCAGGCCATCTTAAGGTCGGCGAAAGGGGTCAACCGATTGCTCTTCAGTTTTTTTTACAATCGGAAGAAACAAAAATGGAAATCGGTAAAGATTTCGAGGAAATATTTGCAAATGAATGGAATTGTGAAGGGTGCGCGGATTTCTTTTGCGGTAACTGTATGTAGTTGTTAAACTAAAGGGTCGTGAAAAAAAGATACATAACTACAACATATTTATTTCAATAAAAATCATTTGAAAATTAAATTTATTTTGAACGGAATAAATTCTCCTCAGGGGGGGGCCATGGCCCCCATGCCCCCCCGTGGATCCGCCTATGTTCATGACTGAGATGTCGGTCTCTCTAAAATAGTTAATGCTGACTTGATAATTTTATATTCGTTTAAGCTTAAGTGAAAGTGAAATTTCTGATAACTTCCACTATGTGTTTGCTACTATTCAACTCTAAATAATGCTGATTTAATTGATTCGTGTAATACTGACAATGTTTACTTAAATAAAAAAAACATTTTTTTTACACAACTTTCACATATAATTCTAGTTGATATATGACGAAAATTTTTACAATAAGCGAAACCAATCTTTATCTTCATAAAATTATATGTGGAAGTAGTAAAAAAAAGTGTTGAAAATTATATCTTTCCAGGACGAAGTAAAAGTCAAAAGCTTTACAGTGATTAATGTTAAATGGTTTGAATTTTGACGCTAACGACCCGGGTTTCACCTTTTGGAATCTTCAGACATTTCAAGCGCACGAATTTACTTGAACTGACAAAACTCATAGAGAAGTAAAAAATTCAAACGAATCAAATTTGAAATCAAGCAGCTTCAGTCGAAATTCTTAATGATATAAAGTGATTTTTTACTTCTTTTGATTGTTCAAACGATGTATGGACTTGTGACAGCAAATATGGCTGTAGATGGTGTCTGGATTCACACCCTTTCATCCATTATCTTATTATGAGGCGTAGCGATAGTGACTAGCTAACCACTTACCATGTCTTATCTCCATCCTCAGAGAATACTCTCCGAAAGACAAAGATGAACTAGTGAGAAACAAGCAGTTACACAGCATTGTTGATAATGATCCTGATCTTTATCAGAATATATGTGGAAGTAGTAAAATAAAGTTTTTTTTATTAATAAAAAAAAAACATAGTTAGCTGAAAATTTCCATTCATCTATTCCGTACAGTTGTATGGGCTATAAATGAATGGAGTCTTATCATTTTATATTAACTCAAGAAAAAAAAATTCTATACATAATAATTCTTTCCGTTTTTATAGAGATGAATGTGAAATCGAACTTTTTAAATAGAAAAGCGGTTTAATAAGTAATTCATTTTGAATAGCAGTAGACGAATGAATGTGTATTTTAAACCTATAATATTTTCTATGACATATCCTGCATTTTTCACGGGAAACAAAATACTTCCCTGCATCCCTAAATAAATAATAAAGCATTATTTGCTAAGCACTTTTTATTATGTCGTATCTACGATCTTTTTTTTTTATAAATATAACATTTATAGAATAAAATCAATGCGGAAGCTCACTAAAATTTAATAAGTGTTATTTTTTCGTCGAGAATTTATCTTGATATCTTGTGAAAAATATTCAAAAACGTAACAACATCGTCGTGTAAATGGATAGTTTAAGAATTCGTGGTCATTCGACCGATAAACTCCGCATAGTCTTGCATAAAATTAATGAAAGCAATAATCGATATGAATTTTTAATTATTTAAAAAATGCATTTTATTACAAATACTATATGCATCCTTAGAGTATTTATGCACTAACAAATGGTCATCAATATTTTCTAATATGCATTTCAGAATAAAGCTCAAATTTCACGTACAGAACAACCGATGCACGGGAAAGCGTCAAACCTGATCAACGAATCAATGATAGAAGAAAATAAAGCATGATGGTAGATGTTATACATATTTATTTTAACATAATAATATTTTACAATTGAATCAAAAGATCAGTTTCAAAATGGTAGTTGTGATTAGCTGGCTGTAATAGAATTATAAATTATTGTAAATTTTTCACTTTGTAAACCGCTATTATTTTTATATCCGCATGGAACAACGAAAAAAAAAATATAGAATCTACAAACTATCTTTTTAGTATTTTCATTTAAGTCGTAAATGTTTCCATTTCCTATTGATTCACATACATATTGATTAAAGAGGAGCGCACAAATTGTAATCGCATTTTGCTTCCAAATCAATAATCAGAACTTACTTAGAAAATTGACTTTGATGATAGTAATAGTACAAAAAGGTAATGCATATTACATTTACAATATTCATTCTCATTCTCAATAAATCGCAGATATCATTTGTTTGAGACCCATTATTCTAAGGCTTTCATTTTACTTGTTAGAATTTTCTACGTTTCCAGAATACGCTTCCAATCGATTTGTGTATTTTTATTCAAAGGCCCGGTTGTCTGTGATGCTTTCTCCCACTCGTTCGAAACATGAATATGTGATGTAAAAATTAGTTGCTTTTTTTAAAAAATAAATGTCGATTGACTTACTTACCACCTTTCGTTAAAATACACTTAATTAAGCTATGAGATATTGATATTGGAGCTATTTCATATATCAGTTCATTTAAAAAAGCAGTATTATTCTTCAAACGCAATTTTAAAAGTTGACTCGTGGAAAAAGAGTGTCTCTTGAGATTGTCTTCGTAATTAACAGTTCTTTAATTAGCAAAAGGTTTGACAGCCTGTCTCTCAGTTCTTACTTTCCATTGCTTGCAAAGACACTCAATTCCAATTATGAACAAAGCTGTTAAAAATCCTAAAATAAAAAGAAACATAAGATAAGTAAATCATCGTTCCGCTTTTAAACATAAAAAACCGAAAACATTTTATTTATTTATTATAAGATTTGAAACGTTGCCGAGTTAAAATTGTTCGGATGGGTAAACAAGATATTCAAATCAACCTGCTTAACATTTGCGAATTAACAACAAAGCAATTTGTTTCAATGATAACCGCTTCATATTTTTAGATGTTATTTTTAAAAAAGAATTTATGTAACTAACTCAAAATTTCCATCGTCAACTGGGAAATAAACTCTTTTTACTCACACATAGAAAGAGAGAAATTAATTAATCAAGAATATAAAAATATATATTATCCTTCCATGCCTATATTAAAATATGTTATATAATAGAATGGTATTTCACATTAGATTTTTTTCGTGTAAAATATATTGTATTCCCTGATCTGGCCGTTTATTAAAACCAAAACATTCTGTTTTGTAACCGTTTTTCCTTTTTTCAATACACATTATGACACAAAAAATGAAGAATTCTGAATTCTAATATTTATATTAAAAACAATATGTACGCTAAGAAAGGGGTGCATACCAGTTCGTTAGTTAATATACCACGACGCACGAATACTTAACACTGATTTACTTACCCACCATTTATTTTTAATCTAACGAACAGTAAATAACACCAAAAAACACATTTCACTAAAAGATCGTGCCAACACTAATGCAAGTATATTAAAAAATATTCAAATATAGAATTGAAAACATGTAAATATTTCCGATGTAAATGACTTCATTGATTTTAAGTATTTTTACAAAAGCTAAATAAAAAAAAATAAGTTGTTATTAAATTTATCAACAACATTTCACCATTAAAAAACAGTGTTGATAACAAACCATTTTAACATGCGGAAATTTTCCCAAAAAAATTGAATGGGTACAGAAACACGAACAAGACAAACAACAGTAAAATGCAGATTAATTCAGTTGTGATGCCAATTAATTGATCTACACTGTTAATCATTTGTTTTGCGATGGAAAAAATTTGTATGATGGTTTGGGAAAGGTTAATTGGTAGCCTAAGGTGGTAAAGAATTAATGTTGGTTTTTGATGAACCTCCTAATCATATTCATTACAGATCAATTGGTGAGCTAGCTTATCAAAAGCTCAAGCTTAACTATATTAAAAGAAGTCACTGATACCAGGAGAGTTCAAGAATCTTATATGTAAAACCGAAACGGCGTATGTATGTCTGTGGGTTTGTAATTCCCTTTTGCATTGTTGGTCATTAAGTTGCCATAAAAACGAATATGAAAGAAAATATGTTTGAATTTTTATCGGCGAAGACATTTAGTCAAAATGTAATAAATTAGTCTTCTACCAACTTTTTCCCGGCTTTTATTAATATAATAATGTTTATTATTTACGTGAAGGTATTATTTGACATTTCTTTGACAGAAAATTAGATTTTTTCCTTGAATTTGGACATTTTAATGGGCGAGAATGGGGCGCTGTCATCAAATTAAATAAAGTTTGTGATTTTATTTTAACTCTATTTTGGATGTTAGATTTTGTGATATAATTATGTCGAATGATATAACATTAAATAATTATTGGTCGCTTAGTCCGAGCGACGCCGGGTAGCAATACTAGTAACTTATATAACTAATATTTTTGAAGGTTGCAATGAGGCGTTTACATAATGTATCACCTTTTAAAATACATTGATTGAATTGACATTTAGTTGGTAGAACTCCATTATGTGTAACACGGTGAAAAAATAGCAATGTATTTTAGTTCTACAAAAATTATAAGATATACAGTTGCTTTAGCTACTTCGGCTTACGTCCTCATCAGAACTATTCTGCTGTATTAATAGCTATATTCAGTAGTTTTGACGAGGGTGTAAGCCGAAGCCGAAATAGCTATCAGCTGTTTATCTTATATTTTTTTAGAACTAAAATACATTGCTATTTATTCACCGTGTTTTAAAATACAGTTTGTGAAACATTCAAAATAGGCACTGAAAAATATTTTTTATAAATTAAGATACTTCCTTAAGACATACATTATCTCGGTTTATTGACATTTAGCTGTCGAATTATTTGTTTATAAAATGCGTTAGCTTTTAATGAAAACTAAATGACTAACATACAAACCACATTCGTTTTAACGACCTTCCAATCTCTGATAAAAAGGTGCATATTTGGACGCCGTTTTCGTCAGTCGCTTAAAAAAAGTGGCGTTAATTTTTTTCACATACCGAGGAACAAAACGAAAAAGCATCCCTGCATGTCGTCAAGGTTGACGGTGTGATTGTTTACCTCGGCCACCTTTCCCACATTCCAGCAGCGATCCCTTTTGGGCAAATATTCCATCAACCATTTTTGTATTAGCCCTACCTGATGCATTCTTTTTATCCTGCAATCAAATTTCATTTTATTTTTCGTTATAATATCGACCACTTGGCAATTAATAATGTTTTTGAAGTAATCGTAATGTATCGCCCGGTCCGTGGCGCAGTGGTCAACGGACCGCCGGACCGCCCGCGTACGATTCCCGGTAAGAGCAGATTTTTTCAGTCGACAAATCGATTCTGCTCAAAAGCAATGGGTGCCTGTATTGTTGAAAATCCCTTCCCACCTTTCCGATCCTAAAGAGCGACGCATAGCGACAGCGGTTAGCTAACCACTAGTCCTGTTCTAGTCCACGTATCATTTCCATACAAACTCTCTTTAAAAAATGTAGGTTGAGCAACTGAGTAACAAGCAGTTCTCGTAAAAAATCATATGTAAAGATAAACTCCGTGAGGAGTCCATATGCCCCAATTTGGGAGCGGAGATGGTAAAAAAAATAATAATAAAGAAGTGAAACACTTCAAACTACTTACAAACTAAAAACAATGTGTACCTTAATAAGCCATAAGAATATTATCATACAATACCATGTCTATAAATAGACTTAATATATATTTGTGGATGACACGTGTTACGCTTCTCTAAAAGTCATCTTAACACTATCTTACCAGTAACCTTTACTTTAAAACACGCTTTTGCCGTACTACTTTAAAACTTTCATTTGACTCGGCAGTAGCTTTGTGGAAATTTTTTACGAAAGTGAGACTGATTATGATTCGTAAAAGACGAAAGACGTGTAATTATTATACACTCCATACGTGGAATAATTTATTTTTTAGATTATTTAATTTTAAATTGAAAACTGTCAATTTACTATCCATGTTCGAGCATCTTTAAAACAATTCTAAAAAGTTATTACAAATTATAATCGGATAAAAAATTTCGTTATATTAATTTAACAATTTAATTAAAACATATCGACTTACTCTTCGTTCAACATCGGCAAGTACGGACTGTTCCTTTCCACTATCATAGCCATCTGCTCTTCTACAAATTCTTCAGTACCTAAAATGAATACTATACACTTTACCTAATTCTACGTAATGAAATGCAAATTGCAACACAAAATCACATGAATATCCACCAATTATTATTATACACGACGCCCCGAAAGGGTTTCGCATAATTTTATTTGAGTCAAAGGGGATAAGATGAGGCGCTACACAAAATATGACGCTACAAAACCAACATACAGGCGGGCCTTTAATTTCGCACATAATTGGTTACTGAAAATGTGTGCGAAAGCTGAATGTTTTAATGCAGAGGGATGTAAAAGAATCACCAAAAATTGCACATGAAAATTTTTATTTATCAAAAATTACTTTTCATAAAAATTCTTTTTCCTGAATAAAAGAATTAAGAGTTAGATGTATTTTTCTATAACTAAGAAATTCGACTGAGGGTGCTTTTGTGACGAAATGTGATGATGGATGTATCGAAGGTAAACAATACAAGATGTGTGAGGTCAATCATGGATGACATCGTAGTGTTTATACTTTATAGCAGGGGTCCCCAACCTAATTGGACCCGAGAGCGCATTAAATGCCACCTATTTTTTCTAACGATATTATAAAAAGATAATGATTTTTTCAACCACTCTTTTTTTTCTCCTTTTTGAATGAAGTTAAAACTCGCTGAAAAGATTATCAGTGTAAATTTTTCTTGCTGTGCCTTTTCTTAAACACACTCTGCAAAATATGAAGCTATTTATATTGGTTTTAATTGGCAATTAAAAGGTTTGACAATAAAGGAGACCATTGGATCGATAGTCATAAACTGCAGAAATCTCTCTTCAAACTGTTTTTGAAACACTTGAATGTGTATGACGTTTAATTCACTGTTACTTACAATTTTTTTCATATTTGGGAAATGCACGAGAGACTTCACATGTCGATGTGATATTCACAAAACTAATATTGCAAAAATGTAAAGTTATAAATGTTTCGAGCTTATGTTGACATGCGAATAGAAATCGGTCGGCAGGCGCCATGGCGCCCGCGGGCACAGGGTTGGGAACTCCTGCTTTATAGTATAGCAGTACAGGGATAGATTAAATTGTTTATAAATTAAATCGTAATCCTGCAATATTACCACAATAGTACATGAAATAGCCACCATTTTCCAATTTAAAGATACTCTTTTCTTAATCACATTATTGATGTTGGTCAATCACATGGTATGTATGTAGGTAAAAAACACAAAACAAAAAACCGGATTTGTTTAAAACTTTGATCCGAAAATACTACGGCGCTACATTGTCAGCTAAATCCTTTATTTGACCCTATTCTAAATTTAGATTTGGTCAAAAATATGTATATGGTTGGATACAAACACGTAAAGTTCAGGGATATTTCGAATAAAAAAGTAACACAAATACAAATTTATGTTAAAAAAACATTACAAATATAGCGACAGTTAAACAGTACAGTTATATCCATTTTTCGGTTAAAATATAGTGCCTATAAACCATATCTAGACCAGTGGTTCTCACGGAAAAATGCTCTGTGGCCGCATCGTCAACATAAATGGTCCTAAGAAAATGTCTGGTGGCCGCACCAAATTTTTGTTTTTCAGTTTGTTGTTTGTGAGGTATGTCAAATGGACCAAAACATGCTTGTCATGTAAATATCAATTTACTATTGGTATTAATTGCGTATTTTCTTATCAATTTTCAGAGTCTTTGTTGACAAATTAGCCTGAAAGTCTAATTGAATTTGGCAACAAATGATGGTTTTCAAATGACCGAATCTCTAATATAACACATTTAAACAATGATTTGTCTTTATTGATGTATGGCTTTATGTATTTAAAACAATGATGCACAACCTGCGGTTCGCAATGACAGATACAAATCTCTCTTTTTCTTCAGACTTTTAACGGACGATGGAAGAACAATATAAAACAAAAAAAAACAATTTTATATCCACTAAAAATGTCGATAATTTAATCAGTATTACACGTGCGGCCCTCAAGCTATATGAGAATTGATTATGATTGTGCATCGCTGATGTAAAATAATAATCTTTATTTTCAGATTCAGATGTATGGATCCTTGCGATTTTTTTTTATCACAATACGGAGTGCACTTATTAAAAATTTATCACTCACTCAATGCAAAATCACATCTATCTGTTTCAATGAACTCTTTTTTCATTATGAGTTGAAGATTTATTTTCCAGTCGAGAAGAGCATGTTTTCCAATTCGCACTTGTTCAACGCTTTGCATGGTTTCTCCATTATGCAGTATCGCACCAGAATATAAAGCTTTGTATTTCACTTCGTCGGATTCCTGTAAAATTATTTGCCAATAATTGACTTACATAAAAAGGGCCGAAAAAATAGAAATTGAAACCTATTATTATTAAAGATTCATACAATTTTCTTTGCATCACGCAAATGGTTGAAATCGTTTTACAACATTTTAATTATTATTTATGATTGTTTATGGTAAATTTTATCCCCTTCAGCTACCAATGAACTCTGGCAAAAGTAAATTTTCGTATGTAAGTAACATTGACATGCGTTGTGACGATTTTATCTTTAAACTTTTTGCACTCCATTATTGTTTTGTTCACCTCGAGCGTTTTGTTTTTTTTTCAAATAATTGGAAAATTTAAAATCACGGATTTTTTGTTTTGACAAATATTGGTATTTAAAATGTAAATATACTATTATTAGCACAGAACATGATTGATCATATAGATATATCAATCATTTTTGAATATACCATGGAGGAATGAAATCATATTATACCACTTACCACCATTTTAACACTTTGTTTACGGGACTTTTCAATTACCATAGTAATTACGCACTAATTTGTGCACACCGTAAACAATAGGTTAAGAGGCGTAGTTGTGCTTGAAAGGCGTCAAACTCCATTTGTTATTATCTTATATGACTAAAATTCATAAAAAATATAATGTATGTCTAATGTCTCTGTATGTCTATTTGTATCCAAGTTATTAAAAATAATAAAATCTTATTTCATTGTCAAAAAAATGTACTTTTGAATAACGCCTTTTGACACGGAATTTGTAAGACACTCAGCTTGATTGAAAAGAATATCTCATGTTTGGTTTTTAAATGATTTTTGCGTTTTAACACAATACCTTTAGGCAATCTTCCAGGTACGTGTTCCTTCGTAGCCCCCAAGTGACGGCTGACGAATGATCGATTAGCTCCCTCAGGGTTGTGATGGGCGCATCCTGGCGTGGAAAAGTGAGAAAAGCAACCAGGTTTCCACAATACGTGGTCACCACGACGAGCACCACCAACCACCATGTGCCCACGACTAGACGGCCGCTATCTGCTTGCGGTAAGTGCATTCCACCTTCAAAAGCATTATTAATTAGCAAGACTAAACATTTATTCTTTTGATTCTATTTGATACTACTCGGTAGTCAATTTATTTATTTATCTCAATTTTACTATAAAAATTAATGTACGCTTAAAAAATACAAAATTTACTACAAACCTTGCTGAAGCAGCGCTCCATACATGTACCAAAGACAATGGTGGAGAGTGGAGAGTCCTCCTCTTTTGTCTTTTACATTGCCATCATAAAACGGACTGAGTCTGTGAACCACATAAAGAGCTGGACCCATTAAAAGTACGGAGAATCCAAGACACAGCCAAGTCTGTTTATAAAAAAAATCGATACAATTAAACAAATGTAATAAATGTTTGAGTAAGGATAATTAATTCGATCGATGTTTGATTTCATGAACTATGAATAGCCAGGTGTGCCATGCGGCTTAAGTATATTTTCCAGGGCCTTGGAGTCGGAGTCGGAGTCGTCGCGACGTTTTGGCCGGAGTCGGAAATTTTGAAAAGTTTGAACTTTTTATTTTTGCATTTAATATGTCAAATTTAGCTTTTGGCTGCATTGATAGGGTTGATATTTAATTGAATACACATAAATAGGAAAATTAGGGGAAAAAAGTGACGATATTCAACATTTTTTAGTCGGAGTCGGAGTCGTTTTTTTTGTCAATGCTGGAGTCGGAGTCGGATTTTTTTTTACCGAATCCACAGCCCTGATTTTTTCACTAACACTTCAGTACCGTAAGGTGGCCGCCACGTACGGACGTCACGAATACCGTCGCAAATATATCTTTACGTTCACAACTAGTGACATCTCTACAACAACAAAAAAAGGTTCTTCTGTCGTCAGTCAATCTTGTTGAAAAAGGACTTTTTAAAAGTCAGGCGGTATATGTGATCAATGCGACCATTTTTGAAGCCGTTAATATAAAGTATGCAGCCAAGTCAGTGTCTCGATTTGACGGATGGTCGTGTCTTATTTATATTTCATGCGACGTTGATTACTACCTACTGAATTATGTCGTCACATTTTTTGAAATGGTAATTAAAGTATGATTCTTACATCGGATGCAAACGGGGACATAAACAGTAGAGCCCTACTCAACTGCCGAGGCCTCGATACCAGAAATGCGTATGGTTGAACGCTGACGGCCATTGTGAAATTTATCCTTTTTGCTCTATCCTGCGTCACAGTAAAAGCACTGGCCGCTAATAAAATGCCTCTGGATTGAATAATTCGTATGATTTCTTCAGTTTGTGCCTTGCGCTGTGATTCTAAGTCAATTTCCTAAAAACAATATCCAAATAATAATAACTAAAAACGACATAC
This sequence comes from Himalopsyche kuldschensis, assembly GCA_028554975.1. Lineage (NCBI taxonomy): Eukaryota > Metazoa > Arthropoda > Insecta > Trichoptera > Rhyacophilidae > Himalopsyche > Himalopsyche kuldschensis. Next base: position 15,851,704 of record JAHFWI010000010.1, on the reverse strand, counting down.
AAGCATTCATATTCATGGCTTTCTTTTTAAAAATGATCAACCATACTCATGACGTGCGAAACCGGTACTGATCTTCATGGGAATTTATGTGGTAATAGTAATATATATATATATATTTGTGTTCTGTCTTTTGATCAGTTAAGAAGCGATATTTAACACCTTAAAAGTAATACTAGTTAAGTTAAGAATTTCGACTGAGGTTGCTTGATGGAATTTCAATATCAAATTTGAATCGTTCGAATTTTCTACTTTCCTATGAGTTTTGTCGTTAACGACACGGGTTTCGCCTTTCGGCATCTTCAAGCATTTCAAGTGCACGGGTGTACTTGAACTGGCAATCCATCCGAACTGTACATCCGTTCATGTGAAATGCTTGGAGATGCCGAAAAGCGAAACCCGGGTCGTCAGCGACAGAACTCATGAAAAAGTACAAAATTCACACAATTCAATTTTAATACTAGTTATATAATATCTGACGATATCAGGATTCAAAGATGTGTAATAACTTGAAACTAAACCGTCTAAGATAGTGTTTTAAATATATTAAGAATATTAACTAAGTGGCACATACCACATGCCCTTCAGCAGTTTCATTTGAATACTCGTCACGTAGCTGTTGTGGGTACATCACATAATAGCTGAAAAGTGAATTCTAAATGTTTTACATTCGTATGGCAATAGTTTTCATAATATATATCGATGGCTTAAATAGTAATTTTGTTAACTTCACTTTTGGTTGAAAATTACTAAATAATGCCATTTTGTTATATCATGCAATGTGTATGTATGTCCCGTAAATTTTTTATACCCAAAACTTATTTGAGTGCATCGGAAAAACGTTTTAGGAAAATTTGATAACTCCATTGTCGTTCTAAAACCTACACTGCTAATTATCCAACTCCTCCATTTTCTACTGTCCCCTGTCAATAATTCGTTGTTGAATACCAAAATAGTCACCCTTTTTCTATGTTTTTACCTTCTCCTGCACAATTGACAAAAAAGGAGATAGCAAATCTACTCTTTAGGGCTTTAGGCCATCGATATTCATATTGCTCAGGCACTTAAGAGTGTCACTTAACAAATCTCATCAATTTAAATATCATACAAAAAAATGAAGCAGTTTCTTTCAGATGTTTTTTTTCAGAATAAAACAGTTAAACATTTTAAAATTACGAGAAAGGGTAATACGTTTACACGGACTGATATAATTGTTTGATAAATAACTTACGAAAAATTCAGATTCGTTGAAAGTTCATTTACAATGTCAAAAACTAATCCACTATAGTCTGTTACAACACCAGATTCGTTCATCTTCAATATCGACCACGGAGGGTTCTGTAAAATTTAAAATACAAATTGGTTTTATACCAAGGTAAATATTGACATTTTATGGATTTCCTTGAAAGCCATATATTAGTTAAAAAATGAGTGATGCACGCTGGTATAGCTATCCTCACCGTTTCTGTTTACATTTTTACATAATGAATGTACATATGTAAAAATCAATCGAATTGAAAATATTAAACAATTTATATGCTAGTGAAATGGTGGAATTCGAAAATGTATCAAATTTATACTGAAATATGACTAGGGTTTCCAATTCCGGATCCCGGGATCCCGAGGGTTTTCAATACATGATGAATCCGGGATTATAAAACATAATCCCGTAATTTTCGGGATTGAATTGTCATCAATAAAAGCGTTATTTATTTCCATTGATGTGTCCTGATTTTAACAATGTGATTTTTTTTAAATATGCATAACCAGACATATTTAATTTCAATTAGTCATCAGTTCGCATTAAAACGAAACCCATATGCCCCCCAGTACATAATACATAATATAACCCAGTACATAATATTTCAATCGAATATTTTCGCTCTTCAGTAATGGGTTAGCAACTGAAATATAATATTCATAAAAAGATAGTGACATCAATTATACCTAACTATTTTTAGTGGCACATTAACATGACTAATATATAATAAATTTGAGAAATATCGACTATTAAAAAAATATTAAAATCCCGGGACCAGTCCCGGGATCCCGGGATTAAAATTTTGGCCTGGGATTGGAAACCCTAAATATGACTTATTTTCAAACCGTAGCTTCTCAACACTGTCGTACAATAGTATCACATATGTAGGTGTTTTAGATTATTTCGAAATATTTTCAAAGCTAGATTATAACAAAGTATATCTGAATATTAAAGATTGTTAGCTCAAATCTTAGAATATACTCACGCTTTATAATAAGTGTTATGTAATCTGGCTTGATAAGGAATTTCCAGGCGTATCTAGTAAAGAATAAATTCGTGTATATTTATTGATTTCAAAATTTATAGCCTTTCAGTATTTAATCATGTCAGGGTTGTTAGCATTAAAAGTGTGGTCGGTAAATAAACTTACATGAAAAGCTACAATCGGAAGAATACGCCCCCTGAAGCCGTGAGCAATATGAGGAAATAAGCGGTCCCGTAGATGAAGGCCATCTACTGGTCTCCAGTCTCCAACCTATTGGCATAAGATATAGAAATTTAACATTCTGAAATTCGCAAAACACCAATGATGTGAAAGCAACGTGACATTATCTTCTTTGTGGTTCTTATTTTGAATTAAAATAACACATTACGTGTAACAGTTGAATCGCCGATTGGGAAGAATTTCTTCTTTGGAAGCTTGTACCCCATGTATCGGCTGATCTGATACGCCAAGAGCTGCAGTTATTACACACGCTGTTTGTCGTTAAAAATGCCTGAAATGGATCAACACGAGTGCATTATGAAATAATGTGAAAATCGAAAAAATGTTTAAAGTTAACTTTAAGTGAACGTAGGTAGTTTTTTGGTTCAAGTAGCTGTCAAAACTTTTGGGGTATTTTAGGTTCCGCACATTTATTAACTCGGGAAAATATGAGTGAAAATTTAGAAAACCAGCTTACAGTATCAGAAGCTTCCTATACTGGTTCAAAGATTTTTTAGATTAATTTGGACGTACAGTCAGAAGTTTTGAAGCGCCTCTCATCGTGACAGAATAACAAACCGGTCGGGACGCTGGGCCTAAGGTCTAGAGATATAACATGGTAATGTCCAATCCAAGTTTGTGTGCCCATGATGTTGATGAAAACTGTTTCCATTAGTAGAGAAAATGGGATATTTTCTAACGCTTTATACACGTGTCGATCTACGTAAATTAGTATTTATAATTGATGCCAATATTGTTGTCCTCCTTGGAAACGATTACATATTTATATGAGATACCTATGAGACATACATATATGTATAACGCCGAGGACATGTTTGAGCACGTGTTGTTAAACGCCCACTCAACATTAATTACAATTTTTAATTCAAATATTCATATCTTTATATAAATAACTATTTAGGATTCGTCTTAAAATCTCGTTTATCTTAGTCTTACGCGTGAATCTTCCTTTCAAGTAATATTTTTTATCGAGTAGTTTTTTTCTACTGCGGGAATAATAAAAACAAAACTTCGAACCAATTCAAAATTTGAGACGTTTGATTTTTTTTTTTTGAAATATATGTTTTATAAATTTAAATAAATGTATTAATTAAATAAGCTTATCTATTTATAGACACAAATTTGAATTAATAATATATATTTTGGTACATCTGAAACTACTAGATTATTTTAAAATTTTACTACTCGATACTCGAGTAGTTGAGATGTCGAGTAATTCGAGTCTTTAGATGGCACTCACCTCTACTTGTGTGGCCAAAGAGTTTCCTCTCTCTTGTTTCGTGGGCCTGATAGCTTCCCACTCTTCATCGGAAACCAGTGCAGAAACTTCCACTTCATCCTGAATGGCTTGCTCCAAAGCCAAAACAAATGCCTTCAGAAGTTCTTTGCAATGGCACACTAGTCCACTCTATAAAAGTTTATCGGCCGCATTAGAAGTGGAATCGGTTGAAAAAAAAAATTGAGAAGCCAGAAAGAAATATTTATGGTTTTTTAACTTTTCCCGACCAGACGGTGACCACCGCTGCTAGTTTATCTTAAATATGTATCTTAGAATTAGTGGTACAATTTGTTAACATTTAGTATTCTTATATTAATGTTTTTTACAACTTTTGCAGAAAAAAACTATGATTTTTACCGACATGTTTCGTCGTAATTTATTAAAAATGAAAATGAGTCGGATTATTATTGGCCGAAAGCCATTTATATCGTCGCTACAAATTGACAGTATTCAAACTTCACTGCCCATACGTGATACGAAAGACGTTATCTTATCTCAAACGCCCCTCGTTCAAGCGTACGTTTCAAATCAACTTGATTCTTTTCACAATAATAGCGCTCACGCTCTAAGATGTGACAACGCCAGTCTGTCACTAACATCAACGCAAACAGCTTGTCATTTCATGCGCGACTTAAAATATTAACAATTATAGGAAAATTATCAATTTTTATATTTTTATTTTTTTAGAACGATGTATAAAGATACGTTAAAGCATAATATAACATTTTTTAAATGCAATATACGCCAGTAAAGCCATACATTATTATCCGTATTTTTACACCCCCCTCGATAGACACATTATTTTTCAGGGACTATCTTTCAAGGGTTAACTGTGTGCAACATGACAGAAAAATAGAGGATCGTGATTATGAAAGACAGTAAAACCAACCTCAATTCTACCTTAGTTTCATGGCCGAAAGTAACTAACCTGGCAGCTCGGATCGTTGTTGGTAACGTTATATACCATAGCGACATTTTCACCTTCGCTCATAATATCTGTGAAAGCTGTGATGTTATCGTGATGGCCATCGGTGTCTGAGATGAAATACAACCATTGCGCCTTAGGATGCACCATGTGCCGAGACTTTGCTACCTCCATTACTGACGACATCACGTCCGTGGTCACTATCACAGCGAAATTTTCACCTACATAATATAAAGACAGTCAAGATTATCTTAATTGTGTTTTACCCGGTGTTGCATGATAATTATAAAATGTATTAATATAATCATAGTTCAACGAAAAAAAAGAGTATTCAACGGCGGCCAATCAGAAACGAATTGCACACATCTTTGTTTTATTAATAAGATTATATTCATCGTAACTGGTATTTCGTGGATATATGAGACATTTAGACACAAAAAGCGATATGTCAAGATTTAAATATTTTCGGTTAACAACGCGTTTATGATTCAAATAAGAAGCGAAGTGTCTATTAGCCGATAAACTATCAAATTCAATTTATTGGTATACGCGCCAACATTAATTATTTCGATCCATGATTAATATCGCAATTTTAGTAGAATAAGCGTAGAATACGTCTTAGCTTTTTGATCGATTTTGACAAAAAGTGGTTTCATAGTTTATCTTGTATCCGACTCATATATAATTTTAATTCAATGTCATTACAATGACTAGAAACAATCGCTTAAATTTGATATTTGAAAAAAAACTCCACTGTCCATCCTGAAACTACAGAGCTAGATAGGTTATTATTGAAATATTTTACCGTGTATGTATTTCTTTTTAATTATAGCCGCCAGTATACCTGTATATTCCAATTTTAATTTTGATAGAGTCTTATCAATTTCCTGCCGCCTCAAATAGTCATTATTCTCGTGCTTCATTTTGAAAACTGACACGGCAACTGAAGATACTCCTCTATCATCCACCTCAGAAGTCAACGCTTCAACAACGCGGCTGACCATGTCACGACCTAGACTTGTGTACAGAAAAAAATACGTGAAGACGATACCTACCCTTCTTATAATTTTAACAAACTTGTCCAACGTAATTAAGCCCCTTGCAAGCTTTCACGGGAAATGAGGATGAGGATACGGATACCCATGCTGCGGATGAATTGAGAAGATCAAAATAGTTTAGGTAAATAGTAAACATCTAAGGCAGGGGCTCTAAACCTTATTCCAACTCAGGGCGCATTTGAGATTGAGGAGAATAGTGACGGGCGCAGACCGGATTAATAAAAAACATATCCATATGTATTAATAATTCGTACATATTTTTTTATCTTCAAGCTTTATATGTGCTACATTCATGAACTATTTTAAAATTTTCAAAAAATATTTTCAATAAATAAAACATAACTCTGATCAAATTTGGGTTTTTTCGTCATTGTGGAGGAAGTACGATAAAAGCTCCGCGGGCACAGGGTTTAGAACCCCTGATCTAAGGTTTAGTATATAACATTCACTCATTTTTCTCTACTTTTCAAGAGAGCCAAAAAACAGATTTCACCAGTAATCAATAGTACCTATTTGTGAGCAGATTTTTTCATTATATTTCAAGGCGATGCTTTGGCTTTCTGAATTATTTGTTAAATATAAAACAGTGATTTATTTTGATGTGTTTTTTTAGTGTGATTTTAATACAAGTGAATTTAATAAATCGAATACGTTTCTTTTATCTCAAGGTGCCAAATTACAGCGATGTGTAAAGAGAAATATAACTATTGAATGTGAGAAATTTAATTGGACTCTTAATCACACAATTGTTCAAGTTTTGATTACATTCAAATGAATCTTCAAATTCTTGGGTCCTACTCAGTATTATGTATGGTCCATAAATATCGTCAAACTACTTCGGGTATTTCGGGATTTTGTTCTCTATTATCAAATTATATTTGAAAATACTCACTCAATGTGTCATCGTGAAGCACAATACAAGCCTTCCAGTCGAACGCCTTTCTGGTACGCATATCCAGGGCCAGTTGAGGAAGCTCTTCGCCCAGGGCGACCGATGGTACGGACACTGCGCCTTTTCCTTTTGGGAGTCGGGGACAGTCAGCGTCGGTGATCGCAAACAGCGCCACTCGGTCACCACTTGCAACAGAATGGAGTCGCCACGTATCTTCGCATGATGCGACACTTAAAATGGCGGTCACATCTAACAACATAATGAGAGGTTTGATTGATTTTTTTACTGACCAAAAGTCACTCAATTTTTTAAAGTATAATGGAACCTCTATATTCGTCATAAATCAGTTCCCTAGGGCCTAATGAAGATAGAAACAATTGAAATTCAACCAGTCTCTTCCCAGCCAGTAACATTGTACAACAATGAAAATAAATATTATTTTTCTTTACTGTTTCAAATATAATAGGTATAGCGGTAGAAGCAGAGGAAGGATTTTAACGATTAAAATTTAAAAGAAGTGATAATATTATCGCCCTGAGCACCGAGGCGCTGGCAGAACATAAGGGGCGCCAAAATGATGCCAGGAAGCGAAAAATCAAGGTTTTTATTACCGCCAAACATAGTATTGAAAATAGGTATCATTTTTTCTCACCATTTTTTAGAGTTATCGTAGTCCACGAATAATAGTGAACATTGACGCCACCATGTCTTAGTTCTTCTCTCGTAAGCTCTTTCATATACTCTTTGATGTGTTCAAGCGTTTCTGAATAAACATCTCCCAAGTATTCGCGATCCAAAACTATTGCTGAAATCAATGTTTTTAAAAACTCATTTACAGACTTTAGCATTTTATAACAAAGAATGAAGCCCCCATTATTTTTTTAAACATCACGGGAAAAGTGTCGCATTCGAAAATATCATTACCAGATATCTTTGAATTGAATTTTCGCGAGAGAAATAAAATATGATATGTTTACATTTAAACGACGAATATATTGCAGAGATCTGCAAATCCATAAAATAATATACAATCAATATGGAAATGGGTATCAATCTTTACCGCCAAACTTAAATCATCTCGTCATGTCGGGACTTCACGGTAGTATGCAAATGTGGCTTGAAACCTGGCACAACAATTCTGAACGCTATACATTAATAATTATAGTCAGCTTGATGAAAAATATTCAAGATTTGGATAACGTGCAATAAATTAATACTATCATATGTATTCAACGAAAAAGTAATTTGTCACAATAAAGTAGCCCATGATAAACTGCCTCTCTATTTACATACCCAAAGATGCATTCGCTGATATTAATGATGGAAAATCCTCTGCGCTGTAAATAGACGAGATTTTTAGCAAAAATAAAATCCCGATACTAAATCTTGATCGCTGCATATTCGTTTGCGGACTAAGACAATTCGTTCAATTGTACACATAATTTATACGATTTTTAATAATAAACATATTGCACGTGCACGTGCCACATTTATTAAACTTTAATATCCAATTATATTTAGCCGCCATTGTTTATGTGAAAATAATGACTAAATCTTCGCGTCAATTTTGATTAAAAACAATCTTTCACGGGAATATTGTAAGTAACTGCTGTAATATCACGAATGTGAATTTTTGATTTCTTTTAAAGGTCAGAAAGCATAAATAAGTAATTACTGGAGTACACTAAATCGATACTGTTGTCTTACTAAAAATAATGAAACTAAACTATTTATAAGAAAATATAGGAAAGAGCCTTTTCAATTAAATATGTTATTCTTACAAATTGTGATATTATCTTCGCTCTAGAATAGATCATATCATATATTATTACTGAAATCCACATATGTTGAAAAAAATATTTTCCTTGCTTTTGCGTATTGGTTTTCAATTTCTATTTAACCCTTTTGGTCTCATAGCGCTGATTTATCGGCTCATACTTTTTTCGCAAGATGACAAGGGTAATGCTCAAGAGTAAGCTTAATGTCAATATGTACAATAAACTCACTTGCGAAACATAATTTTATGTATATTTTGAGCCCATCATTTTATGATTCGGACTATTGTCCTTTAGCGGCTATTGGGTTAGCACAGTTAAAAAATATTTTGATACATGGAATGACTGCATGCGTTACGGTAGAATAGGCATCCTATTTTATAAAGTTTTTATGTGCATAATGTTATCTATGGTATAATGTAAAACTATATTATTATTATGGCAATGATTTCAAGTTAGCTATACGTCATTACTTGAAACGTCATAATATTGCCAGTCTACCATAGATAACACAGTCTACTATCAAATTTAATGTTGACATTAACTGTCACGAAATATTTTATATTCTACATCAGGCATACTTTTCAAATGAGAATTTGTAATATTGTTTAAACTATTATAAATCTAGGCTTCGAATATATATAAGCGAAGATGGGAAAGAGTGTTTTTATCACAGTTGGAACCACCAAATTCGACGAACTATGTGAGACAATTTTGAAGTCTCTGCAGTTGTTCAAAGATTTGGGTTATAATAAATTAACAATGCAGATCGGAAATAGTGATTGCTCTCTCAAAAACTTCACCGAAAATGGGGTGACAGTCTTAATGTATCGCTTTACGGACAGCATAGCAGATGATATCAAGGATGCTGATCTGATCGTCAGTCATGCGGGTGCCGGAACATGCTTAGAAGTACTAGATTCCGGAAAACCTCTTCTAGTTGTCATAAACACAGACCTAATGGATAACCACCAATTAGAGATAGCTGAACAGTTGCAAATTTGCGGACATTTATATTATTGTACCTGTGATTCACTCCATCAAACTCTGGGAGACAGCGACTTTTCACTGCTCAGGCCGTATTCTAAAGCAGATACCACCCAATTTCTCTGCTATTTAGATAATTTTTTGGGAATCAAGAATGTATGAATTTGTATACTGCCTTACTAAATAGGAATTCTGTAGAAAGCAGGGCTGTTGAACATTGGGCACACTAAAAAGAAAGCTTGTTTCAAATTGAAATTGTGGCACCCCCTCAATCAAATCCCTGGCAAGAGGTAGATTCTGAGCAGTGAAACTTAAACCGATTCCAACTATTGTAATGTTTTTCACAGAAGTGTTGTTAAAATTAAATATTTGTATGCCCGCGATTGTGGGTTCTTTCTATTAAATAAAAACACTTAAATATTTTTTAATCTATTAAAAACAATTGTCAGCATATTGGGACAGAGCCATGGTGATTTTGAACTGTATTACAAAATCAGTTGAATTATTATTGAAAAGTGTATTCGGAGATTCGAAACCGCAAGCTAACTAGAGTAGGAAAATTTCCGAGAGTTGGGAACCTTGTCACTGAAAACTAAATATTTAGTATTTTTACAATGTATTTTTTTATACCATGTCTCAACATGTAGCACATGGTATCCTATTGAAGCATTTCGAAAAAAAACTGGTTGTAATTCAGTCATTCAATATCTCTGACACTACTAAAGAAAGGGTGGTGTTAAAAAGAACTTATGTTGGCTGAATGCTCCATCAGCCTCCGTTCCATAAGATTGCAGGTGGATGAAGGAAATAAAAACATCAGCCAGTTCAATGCCTTTGAATACAGATCCAAAAATTTATTGAAAAATCTTATTATATAAGTATCTGATCAGAGATTCCATCTTTTGACTAGATGACGTTTGTAGGATATGAAATTTATTAAAATCATTCAGACATAAGCCTTATCTATATATGATGACATATTTGTTAATTCTGTTTCATATTCAATGAGTTTTGTTTAACTGTAAACAGAAAGGTCAAAGATCTTTTTTCTCTTTACGAAACAGATTACAGAACATATAATGGCAGTTATAAATAATTATTGTTCGAGGCTTATCAATTTTATAGCAAATGAATAACTTTTTTATGTACCCATATAACATTCTTTTCTACATATAAGAAAAAATGATCTGCCTACAGATACCCTTTCCTGAAAAAATTAATTTGCATTGATTTTTGGTATGCCCATAACATTGATTAATGTAAAAATATGATACAGATGCTGTCAATCTTTCACCAATTATTTTAGGTCATACCACCGCTACCTTTCATAGTAACCTTTGTTTCCTTCAGTTAATATTGTTTATGCATCTTACAGCATGAATTGGAGTGAAAGTAACTAAATTACAACCATCTAATTAAAATTAATAAGAAATGTTGAAAAAGTTATAAACAAGGTGAACTTACAATATTTTTCAACTGACAGATTTGCAATGAAGCTGGAAAAAATAGATCTAATTATGCTTAGAACATGTGAATATTTTGTGTTAACCTCTGACTTGGATAGTCTATATATTTTTTAATATTCACTGATTCAATGCATGTTGTCAGCTAAATTAACCTGAGCGTTGAGCATTTACCTTAATGATATCCTTGGGAATAAAAGGGTTAAGGAAAACAAAATCGTACTTTTAAGAAATAAACATACGAAAACAAAGCTGCTCCATAAGTAAAGAGTAGCTTTAGGCGAAGTAATATTTTAGCGTCCTCATCCTCATAAAAGGCATATCAGCGTTTTGCAATTGATAGTGAAAGAAAGCTTTTAAATTAAATAAATTCATGCTCTGGATTCAGCACCTGCACAGAGTCTGCCTGAGCAATGAAACATACTGAATAATATTTTTATTACTTAAGTTTAATGTTAGCTATTCAATATATTATTAATTCTTCAATTGAATTCAATCACCATTAATACAGCCAACATGTATTATTCACATAGTGATAAAGAAGTAACCTCCCTTGGTTTGCTTATTATAATAAAAAAGCTTTCACATATATTTTGTAAGTACAGTAGAACCTCGATTATCCGGATTTTCGACTATACGGATTGGTCAAAATAAACGAAAATATTACAAATTTGCTGATATGCACGTGGCGAATTGCGTCCACTGTTTACATACGTGATGGAATGCAGTCTAAATATTTTGATCGTTGCATTTGTTTTAACAATAAGTAATGTGTAAAATATGGGTCAGTCATCGTCCAAATTCGATACGCATTGAACGTTTGTTTCTTGAAAGATTGATCACGATTTAAATATTTATTTTTAATATTACCGATATGTCAACGAAAAGAAAACGTGGCGTAGTTTCATTAAAAGACAAATTGCATATAATCGATGCTTAAAATCGGGGTGAAACGGGACGTCTTTTGTCTAATAAATATGGTGTCGGAATGTCAACGATCTTGGATAAAAAAAAAACAAATTGAAAAGATTGTTGCTTCATGGCACGAGAAAGTTGGAATTCTTTAGGTTTGTCAACTTTGAAAAAATCATGGGACAAAATTTTGAAAAGACCATTAGCAAGTTTCTGTAACGAAGTAGAAAATGATAGAGACATTGCAGAAGCAATGACACAACTTTCAATATGTGCTAAATGCGACAAAGAAGATATAACCAAGTGGTTAAATTGCGATGCAAACGATCCTGGATTCCAAATTTTGAATGATCAATATCAGAGGAACAAGATCAAGAAGACGTAGAAGAGATTTGTGAGGGGGGAGATATTGGTCCTACACATTCTGAAGCTTTTCAGTGTCTAGATGTCGCCATGAAGTGGCTTGAGAGTCAGAAGTGTGCTATTCAAGACTATGTATGTGTCTTAAAAGTATTCGTGATTTGGCAGCATCGAAAAGAAAAGAAAAGCATCGAAGAAAAGAAAAAAAGACATCGATAATCGATTTTTTCAATAAAAAATAATTTATTAATAAAACTATAATACGGAAAGAAAAATAACAATATATTTTAGTTCTACATAAATTATTTTATATATTTGTTGATAGCTATTTCGGCTTACGCCTTCGTCAGAACTAGTTAGTTCTCAGAGTTCATTCTGACGAAGGCGTAAGCCGAAATCAACAAATATATAAAATAATTTATGTAGAACTAAAATACATTGTTATTTTTCTTCCTGTATTATAATGGAGTTCTACCAAGTAAATGCCTACTCAATCAATAATAAAACTATATGTATATTAATCTAAAGAAATAAAAATGATTTATACTGAATGTACTTTATTTTCCTATCAATTATGTTTTTTTCGATTATCCGGATTTGTCCTTATCCGGACTACCTTCATCCCCAATCAGTCCGGATAATCGAGGTTCTACTGTGGTACAAAAAAAAATCTGTTACATTAGTTTAAATTAATGTAACAGAACAATTTTTCAACAAGAATTGACAAGAGTTAGGATGTATGTAATAAAAAAGCTTTTTATTATTTGAAATTTCACCCACTTGATGAGATGGTTTTGGGAAGGATCTTGCCTGCAAATATCTTCAAGCTGTGTTTTTGTATTTCACCACAAATTGCCCCAAATGAAACAATAGTATTGAAATAATTTACTGTATAAAAAGACACTTGAAAAATATGTTTCATTTATTTAATACCCATTTCAAGACAATCATACACTTAATAAATTATGTTGAAAATATGAAGCAGAAAACAGTGAAATGAAATAACTTACAGATCTGGTATTAATTTTTAATTTGCGTAGGAAAAACATACATTGACAAGATGAATAAACAATAGAATCCATATTTTTTCAAAACATACTATCACATACACGCCGATTTAACTAACTGTGTCCACATTATTGCGTGAGTAAAAACTTGTATCACAAAAATGTACTCGAGATAATTAATTTTGATGGGATGAAATAAAAAGTTCCACGGGAAACACTTATCCTACACCAATTTTTTGGCTTCAAAGAAACTTTTGAGATGTTTCATTTGCCACGCACCCATTGTAATGAGAATTGTGGTTTGCAGCAAGCTCCACCAGAGCACTCTTTGGTTCGTACTTTCTGAAGTGTGCCTGAATCGTTCTTCTCGATACTGTAACAAATAATAAAATCATATATTATTTCACCGCTGATACCATAAATACACCTTATATACCATGTTTATATATTATGAATTTAAATTTTCATTGGAATGAATATCTGAATAAAATGCTTATTTATATTGTCATTGATATTTGAAGTAAATACTACTGCTTTTTACATCAGTCATACAGAACTAACAGCTTCAAAAATTTCAAGAACATTATTTCACAATATAACAGAATTCAAATATTTTTTAATCCACTGTTTTTGATGAAAACTTGAGTTTAAATTTTCGGAAAGTATTGATTCAAAAACATTTTTATATGCCACAAAGTACACTTCACTCATCCCCAGATTAAGGCGTTTTTAACTTTAAAATGTAGCAAAACGTTAGACATTGATCCGAGTGTGAAAATGCCCTTAAATTCTACAGTTACTTTATTAATTATCTATGGATTTATAATATGTATCATAATTCCTGGCAAACAAATTCAAAATTATTGTGTCATAATGTAAGTAAACTGCATTTTTTTTTTTTTTTAATTTGAATTGTACGACAAAAGAATGTTTAACAACAGCTAATCAGAAACAAATTACACACATCAGTCATCTATATATATAAAAATGAATGTCTGTATGTATGTCCGCTATGGACTACTAAGCCGCTCGACCGATCGATGTGAAACTTTACAAATTTATTGAGTGCACCCCCAATTTTTTTTTTTTAAACTTTAAGAATTTTTCAAGTTCACTTCTTCAAAGATTTTTGGCATACCCCCCCCATACGCTCCCCAAACCCCACCCCGCCAAACAACCCCCCTCCGCCCAAAAATTGATATCGAATTTTTACAAATTTCTCGAGTACACTTCCATGAAACTTTCTGGCATACAGCCCCTCCCCTACCCCCCCCATTCCCCCTACAATTGCTGGCGTAGCAACGCGCGCAGGGTGCAGCTAGTTGCTTTATAAATAAGAAGGTTATATACTATATTAAGGGATAAGTTTATAACCAAGCCTAAGAAGAATCAACAAATTTTCTGTTTTTACCCAACAATACTAGTGAAGTGAATGTAGTTTTTTCACATGAATATTGATTAAGGGACTTTTTACAAATTATTTGATGTAGTAAAAATGCAACACCATTGAATATTTGATTATTTTTAGTAATAACTCATACACGATTTTAAAATCAATATATTTTACACAATAATAAATGTATATTTTTGAGAAGAAGAAATAATGAAAAAAATCTATACATATTACAAGTTGTGCACCATTTTTAATAAAATATTAATAATTAAACATCCTCACCCTCTGATAGTTTTGCTCCTTTGTTATTTGATCCACTTGATCCAAGAGTTGACGAATACGCAACTGGAGTTCAGTCAGCTTCTCCTTTTGGGCAACGTTTGCATAATCAATCGCATGCTCTCCAACTTGAATATCAAGATGAACCTAAGGAAAATATTGAATAATTAAAGAGAAAACTATTGGACACAAATCTTTTTGAAATAATTCTTTTCAGACTTTTTTCTATTGATCATAATATTTGTGCTACAAGTTTCCTGATACAATGGTTATTTGACATCTACACATAATAGCCTGGCCCATCATGAAAGCTATCGGCGTTGACCATGGCACCACACACCGCCCGGGTTCAAGTCCCAACACGAGCAGATTTTTTCAGTCGATTAATTAATTCTACTTGAAGGCAATGGGTGTTTGTCTTGTTAAAAATCCCTTCCCACCTTTTCAAACTTACCCTTTACAAACTAGTTTCCATTTGGGAAAATTTATCATGAAATAACTTAATTCAACCAATTCAGAAAAATTTGATATGCCTACCAAATTTAGAAAAAAATGATGTATGATTTCATGAAGAGTTATAATCAGTGATGCACAAGACTAATAATTAATATTGACTGGTAAGAGTTGTCAAAGTTCTTATAAATGGAAAAATTTGATCCACTGTCTGTAATGCAGAGGAAGTCTATTCTTAGATTGTAGTTTTCATAACACATATTTTGGCCTTAGTTCTACACAAAATAAATCGTTGAAAGGCTGGGCTCTGTACAAATCTTTTCAGAAATAATAACATTCATTTCACTTGCATGAATTAAATCATGTAATGCACAGTAGATAAGGACGGGAGTATCTGATACCCAGTTATTGAATAAAATAATACCATGATCGCCCACACAGGAGAGAAACCATAATCCGAAAATCTTGTGACTTCTGTAACTCGTGAACAATTGGAAAATAGATAAATTGGCTCAACTGTTAAATAATTAGCCGACACTATTCTGTTCCTTACCCCCATCTCTCCATCTTCGCCACTTGCTCTATAGAGCGACTGACTTACAAACAGCACTCATTAAACTTCTATTGAGATGCTGCATATGCACATTAATACAGAATATATTGTAAACAATTATAGGTTTAAAGAGTTATACATACTCGCAGTTGTGATCCACTAAACCAGGCAGTGCTGTTGGAGTACATACAAATGACATGTTCACCGGGAGTATGTGAAGTAAAAGAGATCATTCCTTCCGAGCTATACACTCTTGATAACATGGTTTTATCATCAGGATCTCGGACTTCGACATGCATTCCTATTCCTGGACTTGAAGGCATGTAGCCTCCAGACCTCGGATCGTACAGCTCTACTTTGTAATTCACTGAAATCAAATAAGAGAAAGAATGATCGTTTGAAGTTCATATAAGGTGTATGAGACGAAAGTAAATGAGGAGAAAGCGAAGGGTTTGTACCTATGACAGTCGTCTCATCTGGGATTTCTTCTATGAAACATTTTCTTTCTGTTTCTCCAATATGGAAATAAAGAGCAGAAGAATAATCTAAGAACAAAAAGATAGCTAGAATAATGACACGCATCGTAATATAACGAATCGCCGCCCTGGCGAATTAACCTGCCAAATGTTTGCAATAATATTTAACACACGTCACCTTAGAAGTTCAGTGTTAACAGGTAGCAGTAAATTATATGTTTGTGTGTGGCGGTCCCAACTATTTTTTCACAGCTAGGTGATCTTTCCATTCATTTAATTTTTTAAATAGATTTAAACACAGAAACCCTTATTTTGACAGAGATAATAATGATTAAAATTATTTTTTTGACATACACATGATTTAATTTAATGCGCGTTTTTCAAAGACATAGCTAGATGTATAATACGCTTTGTCGGCTTAATCTACTCCTTGCACAATAGCCATTAAAAATCATATTGGAAACGTCAAAAGTGGTCAAAAGACTCAGGTCTAACCTTAAAATTCAAAGCGCTAAACAAATTAAATGTGACTGGTTCAACGTGCTTAAGCCGAAATTATTTTTGAAATGGCTGGATACGAAATGAGAATTATTAATAACGATAAGGTATACACAATCTTTCATACAGTCATGCTATTTATTCTAGACGGTGCGAAGTCTTGTTAATTGATAACATACATGTTTTTTTCATTTAAGGGTAAGGGACTGTTTGCCACTAAAGATTTTAAAGAAGGAGACGTTATTCTAGAAGAATTTCCAATTGTTTCCTGCCAGTTTGCATGGAACGCAGCCTATAAGTACCTAGCGTGTGATTTTTGTATGAGGTCAGTTTGTATTTTAACGCTTTACAATACTTCACAAATCATTAATGCAATTTAAAATTTCGCCTTGTTTATTAATTATATCTCTGACGTTTATCAATTAATCAAAAATGATATTTTGCCGGTCATATTTTTTTTACTGTTTACAGATTACAGATTTTTACTGTTTTACAGATTTATTCAAAAAGGCATCTGAATATTTATGAATCAAGAAATTTGCTTGAATATTTGCCAATATTTTTGAGCCCTGTGCTAACATTTTTGAAAGCAATGTCACATTAACTGTCATTAAAACTGAAATTATCTTTCACCAGAAAATCCAATACACCGGAAAATTGTATCTTGAACTCCTCAGCATTTTAAATTGTGCTAAAAATTAAATGTGACCCGTAGTTGTTTGTTAAGATTGTTGGCCTCTGTTATGTAACTCACAGGCTAAAGTTCTAGACCAGGTAGATTTTTTAATTTAATAATTCGTTGTTGCTAGGACCGAAAAAAGTGTGATGTGAAACCTTTGTCACAGATAGTCAAAAATTATCATTTAAAATAGTAACTGCCATATTGTCCCAAAAACCCTTTAAAGTCTTTGTGCATTTTTTCAGGCCTTTAGAAACAGCAGAACAAAATGTGCGAAGATTAGCTGCGAGACCTGATTTGGTATTACCGTATCCCGAATGCTCCGAGAATCCTTTTGATCAAATGGTGCAGTGCGACGGTTGTGGCATATTCTATTGTTCTACAATATGTAGAGAGAATGCACGCAATGCATACCATCAAACATTGTGCTATGACAGAAATGATGGCTCTCACCCAATTTCACAATTATTGGAGACATGGAAGTAAGTTTTCCTGAACTATAAGTAATAGCACAATTGAGAAACTCTTGCAGAAGTAAACTCAACTCAACTGTTTTCTACAATTCAGTTCTATTAATCAGCCCAGTAGTTGTGGGTGTAATAATTTCATTAGTAGCTCATATTTTTTTTTATCAATCAATTGCAAGTGAAACAAAGAATTTACAGGTTAAAACGCCTACCGACAAATTATTTACAATTAAAATTTTCTGATATGATTCCAATACAAAAATGAATATAATTTATAAATTTCTTTCACAATTATCGTTTTAATCATTCTGAATAAAAACAATCAACAAAATATATATGAGGTGGCTATAGCAAAAAATATCCACAATTCGGAGAACACTGAAGCAAAAATAAATTATTACAACCATTTGTATCTTAACCTAACCTAACAGTTTATATCAAGTAAATTTTTTCAGTAGGCATTTTGTCCTGTAAACATTTTGTCGCATTAACATTTTGTCTTTAGACCATATTATGGTCTTGGTAAAGAAATTAAAAAATAAATATAATTCTTACTAAATTTTTGTAAAAGATGTCCTTTGCTTTATTCTAGGCAAATGCATTACCCCCCAGAAACAACTAATATATTGTTATTAGTTCGTATCCTTGCAATGATCAAGCAATCGTCGGACGGAGAGCTGGCATGTAACAGATTCAAACAGTTCTGTCATCGAACTGTCAATGATGACGCTCAATTAGTCCACAAGTTGCTCGGAGAAAAATTTATTCAACAGCTCGGTATGCTGAGACAGATGACAGCCAACGCAATATCTGGAGAACACATCCAACAGGTATTTGTGGAATGTCAATCATATATTTATAAAATATTCACCGGTTACACTATCAAGTGCTTGAATCCCCAGAGGGTTGTCAAACGTTGATTTATGAAGTTGTTTACACAGTCACGTTTTCATTTCATTCCACTTAATTTTCACCCGGATTACTAAAACAGGACCGGAAAAACTAGCCTTACTCTGTTTAAAAAGAGACTCGGAGCGATTTACTACCAACTTATACCACAGTGTAAAAATAGCAATGTATTTTATTGACTAAAATATATTGCCAACTATAACCATATCAACCATGGCAATGAGGAAAGCAAGATTGTATGTCATTGTTTGTAACTCGTTCTATTGAAGAATACCTTCTCTAAACACCTCATAGAACTGATCATAATTATCACTGTCAATATTTAAAACTCACCATTTTACCGTTCATAATTTTCAGTTACTCACTGAAGACGGTTTCAACTCACTGATAGCATTGATTGGAACCAACGGTCAGGGAATCGGTACAAGTCCTATGGCCCAGTGGACCAATAAAACAGAAAACCTTTCGATCCTTTATGAAGAAAAGGAAAAACTAGATGAATTTATTGACCAATTATATATATTCATGGCGAATGGTAAGTTTGAGAAATAGATATTTGAAAAATTTCCTCATCAAAAATAAGTTTTCAAAGACCAAAACTCATTAAGATATATATGAAATATTTTAGTTATTTATCAATTTATCTTATAATAAAAAATAAAAATAATAACACATTTTTTAGTACTTTTTTCACATTGATTTATTTCATCAGTTGATAATGCTCGCCATGAGCGAAACCGGTCCTGATGAAATAAATCAGATGTGAAAAAAGTACTAAAAAATGTGTTATTATTTTTATTATAATGCCTTTCCACCAAGTATTGACAGTGAACACCTTAAAAGTAATTTATCTTATGTTGATTCTATTGCAAAATTGAAAATAAAATGCACACAGTACTAAAGCTGGTGCCAATGCACCAAGCATTCTACAATTAAAATAATGCGACTCACAAAACAAAAAATCAATAATATTTAGAAAGAAAGAAAAAATAATTCACATTAACCAAGGATTAAATTTGTGTCTCATTATAGTTTGGTATGGTATTTATTTGATTTAAATTTTTTCTAGAATCGGGAGAGTTCTTAAATACTGAAGGATCTGGATTGTATCAATTGCAGAGTACATGTAATCATTCGTGTGTCCCCAACGCTGAGCCTGCCTTTCCATATGGTAATCATTGCCTGCAATTGAAAGCTCTGAAAGAGATCGCCCCCGGTGATGAGATATCCATCAGCTACCTGGATGAATGCATGCTGTCTAGATCGAGGCATTCCAGACAAAAGGCTAGTACTGCAGTGCTTTGTGATATTAATTGTTGAATTAACGCTATCAATCCTAGTTGTTTACTTCATCAACATGGCAACAGCTGTTAATACAGATTTAGCTGTATGAAATCTGCGTCGCTACAATAGACAATAAAAACTGATGATAGTTGATAATGCTCACCATGAGCGAAACCGGTCCTGATCCAAGAAATTTTATGTGGAATAAGTATTTAATGTGTTATTATTTTTATTATATTGCCATTCCACCAAGTATTGACATTGAACACCTTAAAAGTGAACAATAGACAATAATATGGTTTCACCGACATTGTCGTGTTGCTGGTTATAATAAGTTACTGGTTGCAAATGAGCTAGTGCGAATGAAAAAGATTTCGCTTTGAGAAATATTATTTCAGATGGCTGATTAATTAAATCAAAAAAACTATTTTTATTGTTGAAAATGCGATCCACCAAAAGGGTGAAACATACATGTGTTGTTCTCTTTATTCTTCAATGTGGGGAAATGTTCAATATTTAATTTTGCCCCTGCAAATGGACCAAAAGTGAGTTACTGCTTTATTCATTGTGGCCCTCGTTAGACTTTTTTCCCAAGAATTCAAGTTTAAGAGGAATAGAGATTTATTTATTATTTTGACGTATTTTTAGGAATAAAATTAACTTTTTATGTTTTATTTTAGGAACTGGCGACAAACTACCTATTTAAATGTTGCTGTGACAGATGTATAAGTCAGATATGCGAGCCGAATGAAACCAGTGCCGAAGAAATGAGTGAAGAAGAAGGGGACGTGGAAGACATGTCCGATTGATGTTCAAACTTTTTCAGCCTTTGTCTGCTGGGAATTTGAAACATATGTCTCTAACAATCCACTTTACATTCAACATTAATAAAGCTACAGAAAAATCTCATTTTTTTTTGTTTTTTTTATTTCTGCTGCTTAACTGGAGTATGTACACTCAGTAAGTCAATAACGGGTATCTTACAAAATAGGTAACTGGTTTTTGTAGTTTTCTTTCATGGAGATCTAAATAATCTGTTTCCAAGAACTCTCTGTCGATAATAGTCGTCCTCAATCTTATCTGCCTCAAACAAATGACAGCCGTTTACAGCTCCGTCCAGCTAGAAATTTTTCGGTGTCCCTCTTCCTCTGTGCCAATTATATTACTGGACAGCAATCTTTGCCGGATCATAATCATTTATACTTTATATGTGACCTATCCAGTGCAGCATCTTAATTGAAAGGACCGGACTGCAATATTTGCATCATATTTGATATCCAATGCAACCCCGGCGAGACAGGACTTTAATTGGTAACAGAAATAATGTAACCTACTACATGTTATACACTGGCAATATTTAAGCATGGTTTACATATATTAAACTTTATATTCCTTGTTGCATGCTTGAAAATAAAATATCCTCACTTACAGCTTTGTTAAATATGTAACTAATTTAATATTTTCATTAATTGTAATTAGGCCGTAGTAAAAATAACATAATCGGTTCTTCTCAGATGTACATAGGGTAGGACCACACTCATTTTAAAGTCTCAATGTTATTTTAATCTCTTCAGGCCCCGGGTATCACCCATGATACTCATGGTTTTTATAAAATATTTTCGTGGTTGTAGAATTGAACCTACGAAAACCAACAGTATCATATAATGAAGGAAACGGTCTTACTAACTGAATATATCCGAAAAATTTCATGTCGCTATAGAAGTCACTGTTGATAACCCTTTGAGTAGTGAGTTGAATTAGGATAAAATTAGGTTTTTTTTCTATAAAGTTAATAAAATATTAATAGCAAACAAAAAAAATATAAAACATATTTTTTTTTGTTATCCGTAAATCTAGGAAGAATATTATTACTTATTGAAGGAATTTATATTTCTTCGCAATTTTAAAACATAAATTATAAAAAAATATTCAAATAATTATCTACAACCTTTTGCATCCAATTTGGGTCAATTTGGGTCTTTATTGCATTCATCTGTCAACATGTGGTTCTCTATTGACGGTGTTTCCAGGAAGCGTGTCGAACTGAAATGGATTTTTACACTCAATAATATATGGCCACAGATTTCTTACCAAATATTAACCTTTTTATAAAACACTTGCTTATTTCAAACATATAATAAAAATAATGTGACTACCAAAAATCACTGATTGACACCTCTAATTTCAATATATGAAAAAATAATAACATTTCAATAAACGATAAGAGAATGGCAATAGATAATAGATGACAACATACTTCCGCCGTAGCGGTACGGCGATACTAATCAAAGGGTTAAAGGAAGTTGGTCCTTTTTAGCATTTAAGATGCTTCGACACTTACAATACAAATACAACAATATTTTTCTCTACATCATACATTATTATTAAATATATTGATTCGGTTGACTGCCTTTGAAAAACTAATTGAACATAATGTTTTTTATAATAAAGCATGAAAAAAAAGTTTTAATTTTAATTCAACATTTACATGATATTTAATTAAACCATGAGTATCATTTGTCAAATCCATGGCGCATTGGGCCCTAATGCCATGGTTTTTTTTAAATAAATAAAAATAAATAAATTATTAAATATATTACCTTCAAGAAGTAATTTAACATAATTTAACAATAGAAAAAAAGTTTTGGCAGTAACAGTCGTGCTAGTATAAAGTCTTCAATAGAAAAATTTAAAAATCAAACAGCATATCTTCATTGTGGTAAAAGTCTTCAATAGAAAAATTTCTATCTTCATTGTGGTAAAATTGTAATTCGTACGATTCTACAAGATGTCAGAGTGCTATTTAAACTGTCTCATCCAACAATTATAATATGGGATTTATAGAGCTTATTTTATTTTTATAATAGATTTTACGGAAGTTTTTACAGTGTTTATATCGAGTTTATTTTGACTATAATAGGTTCTCCCAAACTGCAATCGTATTGTTACTGTTGTTGAATTGTGTAATGCTCTGATAAAAAAGAATCTTTGCTTCTTCTGGGAAAATGTCTTGTCTTGGCAAATATGATACTATTATATTTATTTATATAATATACATGTGTGTATACTACAAAAAAAAAAATAATTAGATGGTATGGTAATAAATTATTAAATAATTCTGTTTTTTCACATATTTGTACATAGCTGTTGCATCAACATTTTTACAATTGACAAGTGTAAATCTTTTAATATACTTTCAAAAACATAAAGATCTTTTTCACGTAATATTAATAATGATAAGAGGGCCTAAATAATTTTTCAAATCTAGTAGTCAAATGAGCATGCTTAACACAATCTATCTATGCTGGTTTTACCTTCTACATAAATCCGGTACGCTGCATTCATACAGATATATTCGATGCTACCATTGATTTGAAGAAAGCAGCCATTTTTGTGTCTGGTCCCAATATCTCAACAGAACTTTTTCCACAAGAACTGGTTATTACTCAGATGCTCAACGTCTCTTCTTTACTAAGAGAGGAGGGATATAAAGGATAGGACAAGACTAGTGGATAGCTAATCGCTCTCACTTCGTTCCGTTTTCAGGATCGGATGGACGTTGGAGGGAATTTAAGGTCACAATTAAAAATGATTATTGATAAATGAAACTGTCCGGACTGGCACTGTAAACCGAGCGCTTTGCAAATGAAGTCTCGACCATGGACCCGACAGACAGTGGCCATACTACTTTAAAATCATTGGTGTTGGACTTCAACAAAAAACAGCCACAGCGACTTAAACTGTTTCTACAAGATCACTTTTAAGGTGTTCACTGTCAATACTTGGTGGAAAGGCATTATAATAAAAAATAATAATACATTTTTAGTACTTTTTCCACATAAAATTTATTTGACCAGAACCCGGTTTCCACAAGTATTAAAAAATATATGTAGGGCATACAAGTGCATATATCTCTGACAGTTTAAGGCTCATGGATAAACAAAATCATAATATTTATATATCCTTTTGATAGACTCAGCTTGTGGAAATTATTCCATTATTTGATCACATTTCAATTAAAAATGGTGCTAGGGATTAGAATGTTGGACAATAGCTAATAGTGTAAACAACCAAACCAAAGTCATAAATCACATGTATTATATAAATAAATGTGCATGCACGTACAACAAGAATAATAAATGTATCTCCTTAAAGGCCTACACAAATATGCATATTGACTATCCATAACATTATCCCGTTATTATATTGACGTGTGGATGATGTTTTTGTGTTTTGTGCCAGACATTAAATATCAGAAAAGAAACACGGATTAAACTGTGCATGTTTTTGTAAAGAATATCATCTTCACTCAAAAGCCATTTCACAATACGCCACAATATAAATAGGTGATAAATCATCCTGACTTGTTTCAGCCAAAAACTGGAATACTTTTTGGTGATCAAAAGAAAAAGGGTCTGTGTGAAAATAAAAAATGGCAGAAACTATATTTAATATACCCCATGTATAACTCGACTGTGTCAAATTGTTGTGAAATATTGTGTCAAAATTTATTTAATTAGTATTTAATCTTGATTTAATGAATAAGTCTTGATAACTCTTTAGGAAAGCACAAAAACTTGACATTTAGCATAGCCTAGTAATAATAGCATAGTGTAAAGTCCATTCCTATAGAATTCTTTCTTTTGATTAGTGAATTAGTGATCTTAACACTGGTCACCAACAAATTTTAAAATTTAGAACCTGAAAACCCAAAAAATGTGTCCGCCAGCCCTGAATAAAAACTATAATGGTGGTTTTCTCTGGTCGTCACCGATGACGATGGCCATAAATCAAATCCGACTAAAATGATACTGGCTAAAAAATTATTAAGACTGTGATTCGTTTCAATTCTTCACTAATCACTATCAACCCAAAACTATGGTACTACTTAACATTATTACCGTCATTGTCTTACAGTGCAAAATCCACAAGCATTATCAATTGAGACAAAGAACATATTTTTCTGACCTACTAGGCGAAACTGGTTTATGTATGACAATAAACATTTGTACTTTAAAATCTGTTATACGTTAACAGCTTCATTCCATCAATTTATATTAACAACTTTGAATTCAATTCATTATAAACATATTTCCAACTTAGACAATCTTATTTTACATTTATAAAACTAATGTAGTTCTTTGAATGTCTTGTAACTAACATAGTAACATAGAACTAAGCACTGTCAATTTTCATTGTGATGGAAACAAAATTACTAGTTTTAAATTAAAAAGGTACATATTACAAATGTATTTATAAAACAAATAATAATAATTTATATACTATTGACTGATGCGAGGGAACACGACACAAATGTTCTAGATTCTTTTAAATGTCTCACTTTGTAGCAATTGCTGTAAATTATCCATGTTATTCTTTTCCTATACATAGATAGATATTATGCAGCAAAGAAGTTCTTTCTCTATGATGTTATTCCTGTAATATTTTATCTCATAATTGTCATCTTATCTGATTTGAATCAGAAGTGAAAAAATAAATTTAAACTGACCATGAAAAATGATAGTCAGTTGTTTATTATATATTCTTAGGCAAATTGTAATTACTCTAAACTTATGAAACGAAATAAAGATTTTTTAATAATTACAAATTCTTTTATTGGAAAATCAATGATTATAGCACAAAACAATCTCAAAAATGTGTAAATAAATTTGTACCAAAATTGTGTACATATACATAAGTACTGAAAAGATTAAATTATAAATATAAGTTTGTTAATTATATTCTCACTGAATGGGTTCAGTAATAATAATTGTAATTCACAAGGAATTTCGAATTTCGCTTAAAACTGTTTTAATACTGTCAATAATTTTAATTTCAATTGAACTTCTCAGAAAAATATTAGTTTGTCAAAAAACTAGTTTCTGTTTATCTCTTGCATCAGTTTTCCTTTAAATAAGCTTCTCAGGATATGTTATGGAGATGGGGTCAAAGTTTGAAAGGTATTCAGTTTTCTAGCTTTGATGTGTTCATTAGTATTTTCTTGCGATCGAGTCTATCGTGGTCTAATCAGCTTTCAACCTCCTTATAATCCATTTCTAAAGCGGCAATATCTTCTCGAGCTTCGTCAAACTCCCCCTCCTCCATCCCCTCGCCTACAAAGTGGTGAACGAACGCTCGCTTGTGATACATGAGATCAAATTTTCTTCTCAGTCTACTCCAAGCACTGCAAATGGCCGTACTGTTTGAAAGCATCACAACAGACCTTTGCACAGCGGCCAAGTCTCCCCCGGGTACTGTGGTCGGAGGCTGGTAATTAATACCGATCTGAAACATGATTTTAATATAACAATCAAAAGCTTTATTCATGTTTTGATCAATCTTTCGAGCGTCTCACATATTGATACAGGAATATGAATGTTATATCATAATGTCAGGAAATTTTGTGGTGATTTTGTTTATGTTAATATTTTAGATTCATTATTTATCAATATCTATCACTCATTATGTGAAGCGTATATACTCCTAGTGGAGGATTTGAACAAAACTTTCTTTTTACAAGAACTGTTTGAAAATAAGAATAAACATCACAGACATTAATACCTTTCAACTCAAATCCGATATTCAATGTATGAAACGTTTCATTTGGGGATTCAAAACTGTCCTGAAATCCTAAGTAAGTTATAGATGGAAGTTTTATTTAATTCCAACTCGGTTACCTTAAATCCAGTCGGAGACCAATCAACAAATAGAATGGAGTGATGATTTTTGATGTTAGTTATTGCTGCATTGACGTCGGTGGGCGTCACGTCACCACGAAAAAGAAGACAGCATGACATATATTTTCCTCTCCTTGGGTCGCATTTCACCATTTGATTGGACGGTTCGAAGCAAGAATTCACCAATTGGTGTGTGGAGAGAGTCTCGTAATATGCCTTTGACGCTGGGACAAATGGAGCATAGGTAACCAATGGAAAATGTATTCTTGGATATGGTACCAGGTTTGTTTGGAACTCTATTAGATCCACATTCAGTGAACCTTCAAAACGAAGTGAAGCCGTGATGCACGATACTACCTTAAAATGTAATCATATAAACAATAATAAAAGCTGTGTTTTCATATTACATGTTGCAATTCATTTTTTTTCAACTTTACTAAGTATCCAATGTATTTTTTACTATTTATATATAATTCTTTACAATTACTAAGTATAATACTATCTCTCGAATGACAAAGCCAAACCAACTAAATGATTGTCCAAAATTGAAACAAACGTGTTTAAGTTTGATACCTTACCTTAACTTCTCTTTTATTGCACGAAAATTAAAATCAATCATATTTTTCTTTGTTAATAAGTACCGTAAAACGGATGAATAGAAACTTGTGTAGAATAGAGGTTCATATATTTCAATCATTACAATCTTTATTTTTGTCTCTATTCACCTGCCAAGTCTCGATTTACCCTCCCTCGTCTCTATTCACCCCGATTCTATGTGAATAGAGACATCGAACATAATTGACTGTGTCTTAATAACGATAGTGAATATTTGAAAAATATTGTCATGAATGTGTAGTAGGACTATAGAAACAAGTTTCAAACCATTCATATTTGAATTATGTGGCGCAGGTATGAAGATACATAGTCGTGAAGTGTAAAAAGTGTCTCTATTGACCCCGTTTTACTGTATCTATATATTCAAGTGGCCCTCAATAAAACTAATTTCTGAGAATTCAGTTCACATTGCTTATAATCATTTTCAACTCAATTAACAACACAAACTCTCTTTGCATAACCAAATTCCTAGAATTAAGTTGCACTTGAATGTTGGGATTTGTCCTTCTACCTTTCACCAACTTCACTCCTATAATAGTGTTCTGACTTTTCAGTTGTCTAAATTTTTGCCTCTTATTTGGCATCATGAATTAATCTTGCGACTAAAAGGTGCCTTATTAAAATTACTACTCTAGATGGAAGATTAACCATTCACCCTTTTTATCATCTTTTTTAAGGTCTCTTTAAAAACCAAGAATTGAAGTTCCGCTGGTTTTTAGATTATATATCTTTCATTACTTTTTCAATAGAGTAGACACCTGAATCCTCTGTACTTAGATCAGAATTTTTATAAAAAATATTTACCATGCCAATAGAATTACCTGGGCTACTAATCTGTTTAAATTTGTGTATGTTGGCCGTGGAACATCCAAGTATCTAGCGCAAATATCATAACATGCTTCATTGTCCAGCACAAAGCACACATCATCTGAATCTATAGAACTGTGTGATGTCAATATCGCATTGTATGGCTCCACAATCAACGGAGAAATCTGGGGGGCTGGATAGATCGCAAAATCCAATTTGCTTCGCTTACTGTAATCTCTGCACAAGTATTCCAAAAGTAAAGCCGCAAAGCCTGATCCTGTCCCACCGCCAAAAGCCCGAAAGAGGATGAACCCTTGCAAAGATTCGCACTCATCAGCGACTTTGCGAATGCGGTCCAAAACCAGATCAACTATTTCTCTTCCCACTGAACAGTACCCTCTTGCAAAATTACTGGCAGCATCCTCTTTTCCTGTTATTAACTGCTCTGGATGGAAAAGATGTCTATATGCTCCGGTTCTTATCTCATCTAGAATTATATAACTATAAATTACAGTAAAATTTCAATATAATTGACCGAAAGTTCATTGCTTTATTTTCACAATGTATTTTTTATGAATGCAATTTTCTATTGATCAAGAAAATGAACGACCAAATACATTTATATTCAAGACCAGTGGAATGTTTATTGATCAGGGATAAAATCATCGCAGACATTTATGTATATTTGAAAAAATCCATCGATTGATGAAAATTCAATGTACCAAAGCCTCCATTAAGGATTTGAGTCTGTTACCAATTGGATGAAGTTCAAGATTGTTTCCAATTGGCAATATTAAAAAGTAGAATTATAGTTCACCTATTGGAGTCGGTTCTAAATCTACCATCACCAAACGAGGAACACATACACCCGATTCCGAAACACTAAAAATGGCATTGGCTGAATCATCATTGTTCACATATCCTCGGTAATCTCTGCTAATAGCCATTTGCCCGTCAGGTGATATGCCATGTTCTAAACAATAGAGTTCCCAACATGCGCTCGCTATTTGTACTCCGGCTTGTCCGATGTGAATCTGAATGACCTCTCGCTTAAAATTCAATGATGGTCAAATTAAATTGTGCACATGTTTTAAATCACACCTTAACTTAACCAACAAACTAATTAAATCTATCATCAACTAATACAAACACAGATTCTTAGATCTTATCTGTCGTTTTGTTATTCTATGACAAAAAACACTCACATTGCGGGACATTTTAAAGATTTTGTTGTATAATACAAAATAATTTCACAACATTGAGAGATTTATCAAAAATCATTAAAAAAATTTAATACTACGTAATTTAACAAACAAAAATTTACATGAAATGTCAAGTGAGCATGGTATTGAAACAAATGATTCCTTTAGTCATCCGTTTTGAAATTGGAAAATGTGAAAAAAAATTATCATTATTAGGGGGTTTGTGATTTGATGTTTTACCGCAATGGGTAATATTTTTTAACCAAATTGTGTATTTGACATGAAAACCCTTACTTGCTAGTGTATCCACACACATCATTTACTCCACAGTCTGACTAACCATAGTTTTTTCATATCATCACACTAGACTGGTTTTGCTATCTAATAATAATAAAGCCCCATCTCAGAAGTCGTCTGCCAAGAACCGATCACACTGAATCTCACATAAATAGCTCAACTTCAAGTTTTTATCAATAAACAAAAATAAATATATTGATTTCCTGTGAATTATATTTATTTGTGTCTGACACAAAATTATCTATCATGTAATTTAGATTGAAACAAGCATCATATTTTTGTAGCAAAACTCTCTTTATTCATAAAATATAAATAAACTTTCAATGTTACATTGTTTGTTTTCTTCAAGTATACTTATATAAATGAAAACATACTTGTAAATATGTTGCCGTTTTTTTTGTGAAAAAATATATCACATGGTCGCAGGGTGAAAAAATGTTTTACCATTTGACCAATTAGAACCGATCATCTGAGAGCATTTAAAGTCTCGATCAGTCCGATAGAGTCATCTTTAACAATCAACATAACAGTATTTATAATGTCTTTAAGGTGCCGAGCCAGTTAGACCGGGACCGGTACCAGGTTTATCAGCTCATTGCTACTCTCAACAAGGTCTGTGATGGAAACTCTCCCCCGCTGTTTAATGAATTTGGCTACATTTTCAAGTTCTTCTTGAGAAATGTATATGAATTTTCCTCTATCGTCAACGACGCCAGTTAGAATTCCGTCCGCTTGTAACGTTGATATTCTGTCAATCGCTGCTTGCGTTTTCAATTTGAAGTGAGCTGCTAAATCCTCGATCACGACCACCTTGTTTGCCTGTAATAATATCATTTCATCAGTACCTTTGTCAACATGTAGTTTCCTGTGTTACAGAACTTATAATAAATGAATAGAGCAAGAGTTTGATGCAGATGATGCAGCCTTATAATAGAATGCGTTTTGATCAAAGCACAGTGAAAGAAAACATCATGAGAAGTATCTCTAATTTCAAATTACATTCAATATTGTTGGATGCAATTAAATTATGCTTTATTTTTGTGTCTATAATTAAAGACAAAGAAAAATATATTTACCCTAATATAATGGACAAATTCTTGTAACAAGTTTTTGCCGGTGTCATTTTCACCTTCATCTTCAAATCCTTCACCTTCAACGGAGAAAGCTGCTTTCATTTGCAAGTATTCTTCCTGTTCTCTTTTTTCCCTCTCCTCGATTTCTTTCCTTTCCAATTCAGCCCGCTTCATCTCCTCCGCCTAAAAATATAACGGTGAAAATGTCTGTTGCACAATAATTCCCAATCAAACAAACATAAATTAACTGTGAAATTTTTTTATAGCACAGGAAAACTGTAGCTTTTTATTTTACCTTTTCAATTTCCTCTAAGCGTTTTCTCTCTTCCTCATCTTTTTCATCCTGGGCTTTTTTAACTTCTCTTACTCTCTCATCAGCTACTCTAGCAGCTTTTCGTTCTGCTTTAGCTTCGAGCTTTGCCCGTTTTTTGGCTCCAAGTTTTGCATCCCCAGCACTGGCATCTTGGTCCTCAGCTTCAGCGCGATTATCTTCAACAGCATGATTCTCTTCTTCCGGGTTTACATCATGTCGCTGTCGTGCAGCTATTGAATAAAAGAAACATTATTTCATTAGATTAGAATTCCTTCATCACATATGATTTTAATTGTAACATCAAATGTTTCACACAAGTTATTGATACTAATAATAGATTTAGAACCGCGCCATCTTCAAAAGATTCACTATGTACAGGATTTTTACAAAGAGGTCATACAGATAGGGGAAATTTCGACCCCTTAGAAGCAGAGTAACGTAACACATTTTTCTCTACCTTTTAGAAGAGCCAAAAAACAGGTTTCACCAGAAATCAATTTCACCTATTTTTTTTAAAAAAATACGATTTTTTTTTCATAATCATTAAAGGTAATCCTTTGGCTTTCTGATATATTCCCAGGCTCTTTGCATTTGGCAGTGGTTTTAAGACATAATACCTATTGACATTCTTAATTCAAAGTAGTGATATTTTTTTTTTGTTAATTATAATTATAAAAAAATGATTCTTAAGATTGTGATCCGGCAAGAATTTTCATTTCCAAAATCTAGCCCGGCTGCTGAAAAGGTTGGCCACCTATGGTTAAGCTTATATCAATTTGATCATTACGCTAAAGATATACTTACTAAAATACATTTAACAATAAAACATACCATTAGCCCGCATGCGAGCCCTTTGATTTCGTGCTGCATCAAGGCGTCCTCCTCTGCCTTGGACTTCTGCAACTGGTTCTTTTGTAGCAGCTGAAAGAATCGAAACAAAATCAAATTTCTCAAAATCACACTCCACGCTTATATTGTTTTGTCTCTCGTCTCGTTTGCA
The DNA here is from genome assembly GCA_028554975.1 of Himalopsyche kuldschensis. Taxonomy (NCBI): domain Eukaryota; kingdom Metazoa; phylum Arthropoda; class Insecta; order Trichoptera; family Rhyacophilidae; genus Himalopsyche; species Himalopsyche kuldschensis. The sequence continues at coordinate 15,819,588 of JAHFWI010000010.1, read as the reverse complement.
CGCCTTCTACTCTGTAATTGTGTGATAGACTTGATAAAGAGATATTTTAGTCTTCGTTTTAAAGGATTCGTTATGCTTATTTATTCGAAACTGAATATCTTCGGATTACGAGGGCTCTTCGTACTTCATTCATGATGAGTTTTAATCATACTTTATTTGAATACTGTCAGTTGGTAGACAGTTTGTTCACTTACCTGCATTCTTTTTGGTGGAAGGTATCAAATAAATCGCTAAGCCCATAACAGAAAGGAGGACAAAGGTAATAACAGCGAGAATAATATTGAGTTCCATTTTAATTTTATGGAACTTAAAAGGCTTATATAGGAATAAATGTAGTAGTCACAAAGCGTGCCAACCATGAATTTACTGGAAACACTTCATTGTTTCATTCATTGCTACCAAATGATTACGCGTTAATGTTTTTATGAGTATTTTTGATTTATTATTTCATATGTAGACCATATGTGGCAAACGCCAAACGTCATTGTATCAATAGACAATATTGATACTAATAAACCATAGACTTATATGCTTCAAAACTACTGCACTGGACTAAGTATACTAGCTATGACCGCAGATCAGTTTCCATTCTGTGACAATAACATTATTATTGCACACATAGACTTATATACATTGCACACTAATATATTGTACTCAGTGGAGCTACGAGGTAGGTGAAGAAGCGAGGAAGTTGGTGGATGACAGAAAATCCTAAAGGCAACTTGTGGCGTCCATATGGTCCGAATAGGGAGCGGATATGATGGAAAAAACTTATTGGAAACAATATCTAGAGATAATAATATAAACAGAACATAATATAATAATATATTGTAAAAATTTTGCTTCAGCCACAATTGGAACCAAACTTCCCAAAAGTTGTGGACTATTTTTCGTTTTTTGACCAGATAAATGTAAATGGCCACTTAAGTCAGTCTTCTTAAAGCCATCCCAAAAACCCGCAACTTGTTTCTTTGATAATCAATAATTTGAGTACCCTATTTTTCGAAAATGATAAAGAATATTTTATCACTTTTTCGTTGTAAGTCGAAAAGGCAAAACAAATATAAAAATAATCTTTTCAGGGCTGTGGAGTCAAAGTCGTCGCGGCGTTTTGGCCGGAGTCAGAAAGTTTGAACTTTTTATTTTTGCATATATGTAAAATTTGGCTATAGACCGAATTTTTTACTGATATATACCTAATTGATATAAATCACATAAAAAGAAAAGGTAGGAAAAAACGTGACGAAATTCATCGTTTTTTAGTCGGAGTCGTGTTTTTGGTAAATGCTGGTGTCGGAGTCGTAATTGTGATGAGACATGTTTGTAAAATGAACGTGTATGCGAATCAACTTTTCAATTTACACCATTTTTTAACTATGAAATTTCTTTTCCGGCCAATTGATAAGTGACCATGGTTAGTTCGTTGCCTGACTTCTAGTTTGGCTGACAAGTAAAGGATATTCCAAAATTCAAATGCAGCAATATTATACATTATGTTGATCACATCCTCAATTTAACACAATTCAGGTCATGGCCTGAATTTGAGGTGTCTAAATATTTTTTTGAAATTTGAAATGATTTTTTTCATTATCTTTGAAGATTGATAAAATAAAAATAAAAAATATTTTTTTGTTGATCGACACATTAGTTTCGGAAGAAATCAAAGCACATAGAAAACCAGCGCATATTCTACGTTCCTTGAAGGAAATGTGTCAAAAGTTAAAAATATATATTCATTAAAAAAAAAAATCTAAGTTACCTCTAAAATAGTAAAAGTAAAGAAATATATGTGTTTTATATAATTTATTATACATATTTACAGTAAATTTTTTAAAAATTACAAATTTATTGCTCAGCAGTGTTGCTTAATGATGTTAACATGTTAAAAAAAACATTTGAGATTGGCAACGAAATCAACCGAGTAAGTTCTGATAAAATCAACTTAAATCCATCAAAAATAGTACATACTCGTCTGAATTGGTTCACATGTGAAGCAGTACCATTAAACATTGATAAAGCTTTTCCTAGTGGCATCCTTACACTTTGAAAGAACATTTATGAAATAAAAAATATTTCCAAAAAAATCTTTTATTAGTATTAATTATTTTTGCAACTGCATGAATTTTCAAGTTTTTTTAGTTTGGGTTTACATGTTGTGCATCAATGAGTTGGGTGGGCACCATTTGCCTGATTTATCAAACTAGATTTAATATTAAGATGTGGTTAAGAGTTCACAGATCTAAAATGGTTTATTATGAATAATTATATTTCTTTCTTTAGTATTCCACAGCCTGATATTATATTATAATTTTTGTTTTGTAATTAAATTTATTTGATAAAGAAATTTAAGTACAATGTTTATATTTGAAAAAAAAATGTTTTTCAGAAAACAAATGATTGCCTATTCTGGACACACCAACCACTAACATTCGGTCAATCATGTTTATGCATTATTAAAGACAAAAGTTTTATCTTTGCCTATGAAATCTATCCAAGATAAAAAAATTGTATTAGCCTGTTTTAATTATTCATGGAAATTTTAAGAAAACCTTAATTAACAAAACGAAAACAATTGCCTCCAAATTACACTTATTTGTAAAATAATTAATCAATTAATTGAATGCAATAAGTTGATCTCAAACAGCAGCAAATAAAATTGCAGTCCGTTGAAAGGAAATGAGGAAGTTGTATAAAAAAGATTGTTTAATGTATTGAATAATCATAATTATTATGAGATTGCCATGAAGACTGCAAAAAAAAAATATTGTATGAGATGAAAATTATAAAATTATGCAATGCAAAAATTTACCAACATATAAACTGAACCTATCATAAACATCACACTCACAGGATAGAATTCTTTTTATATAAAATTCACATTCAAATGTTTACAGTTCACTGCTAACCCAACTGCAATACAATTAATTAGATCTCAACACACAGTACCCAGTTTTAAATGGTTATTTTGCAAAGCCTTACAAATACCACCACAGAAGTCGATTGATAAAATCATGCAGTTTTCAGTCTTCTGACACGACTTATGAAGTTACTATGGAGGTCTTCTGGTCTTTGATAATAGATCTTGAGAATGATTTCAGTAGGTTGATTCTGTGAACATAAAGGACACATCTAGCATTTCAACTGGCAACAGAATGTCAACATGACTTGTTATTTCATAAAAATAATCATTTTGTAACATTGAAAATTCGATAAGAAATTTATTTATACGTGTGGGATACTTTCTCTGAGGGGTTCCTCTCTTTAATATTCTACTGTAATTCTTTTGGTAAGCCACATCAATAATTTTTTGTGTAATATGTAAGGTTTAATACCGTTTGCAAATTTGTCATTTATGAAATTTTCTCCGCATGTTCATTCATTTTCAATCCAGGTGAAATGCTAAGCGTCCTCGTGTCCAAAAATTAGTTGTGAACAATGTAATCTTCATCACGGGTGGGAGAAACTCCCACCTCATCTTCGAACCGGATTTCTAGGGGGTCGGAACCCTCACAGGAATGTGGAGTCACCGGAGGCAACGTAAAGTGATGCATTATGTTCATCCATAAGAAGCGTATGCTTTTATTTCTTTGGTAAATCTGCAATATCCGCAACACATTGCAGCTCAATAAAGTGAAATCTCATATATAAAACAAACAACACCTATCGCAGCCTGTTCCGTGTCGTTCACTTTAGAAGCCTTGGATAATTTAGTCTAGCTCTCTGTTACAATATTAGCAACAGTATTATGAATCCAGTTTAATGGTAACAATCTAAAAAATAAAAGAAGCAAAAATGATTTATTAATGTATGCAGAGTAGTAAATAATCGAGATTGGTTCGCATCCTATCATTTTTTTACAGTTTTATCATATCCAGAAAATATATTAATATGTATTAATAAAAAAACATATAAAAGAGCAACACACGGTATGTCATGTGATCAGTTTCTGAATTTATGAATCCGCTCGAAGATAATTCATTAATTAAGGCTTGTGGTGACCAACTAAAATGTTGAAATGTTAAAATGTTGACTATCTGTAAATGGACCTTCAGGCAAACCAAACATTAGTCAAGTCATTATATTTTAGCATATCATTAAATCATATTAATCATTAATGATGATTTAAGCAAAGGCTATTATTATCTCAGAAAAATTATAGAGCTTTATATCTCAAAAGACTAGACAGAAAGAAGAAAAATAAGTACATATAGAAATGGTTGTTTTATTCTTTCATGACCAGGAAATCATAAATACAAATCATTCAACACTATATAATATATGGAGGTACATATCGCCTCGCTTAGTTATGAATCAATTTGACATTTTTCAACGATACGAAAATGTGCTGCCCATTATTCATAAAAAATAATCAATAATTATTGAAAGTTAAGTAAATAATCCAGTAAATGAGAGCTCACACCGACCTTTCCATGAGGCGAATGTCCTCACAACAGTTTCCAAGATTACAGCGGTCAACAAAATAACAAAGAGTGATAGATTTCTTTCAACTTCATAATTTCAGCACCATATACCTCTTACCCATCCTGAAAAGAAAAGAAAATGAATTGAGATTTTTGTTATTTAACCATGTCAGATTCCAATATGAAGCACTCTACCCGAAAGTGGAGTTGATGAACACCCAAGCGACGGATAGGATCTAAGATTATCTCAGCCGCGAAATAAGAGAAAGTGAAAGTATGTTATCAGGGAAAATATATTCCCGCTGGTATTTCAGTGAAAGCATATTCTAATACATGTTCACTAGTGAAAAAATATTATCACTAGCAAGAATATTTTTTCACTGGCATTTGATAGTGAAATCATATTCAGTCATTGAAATTAAATTTGACAGCTGTCAATTCAACCATGGGTTTGGGAGCACGGTTTGAATTGACGTCTCTTGCAGGCCAGTCCTGCCATTACAAAATATATTAATGCAAGAACATAAATTTGTAGATGCTTTCGTGCAAGAGTATTATTCAGAGAAAACATCATCTTTACTGGCGAATATGTCCAATTGATTTTAGAATTTGGCGTAGATTTAGAAAATGATTATTTCTCATTCATGCAAGATAAGCGTGAGCCTATAGTAGCTAGACTTAGCATTACTTACTTTTTATTATTGGGAAGATATGCCATTTCTTCCATGGAGATGGGGATAGCAGTATTATGAACCGCTTCTTGAATACAAATGGTCTCTTCGGGCTTCTGAGCGCTGGCAGCCAGATCATTGATCACTCTGTCCAAATTGTGGTGAAGTCCTTCCAGGATATTTACATCGGTGAATGTGTAAGACATATCCATTAATGTTTGAAGCTTTTCTCTGACTACGTCTCGTGTTCTATCGATTTCTGTCATATACACAACGTTGCTTACATCTGTATCCTCAGCTATCACAGTGACTTCTGCGACTTCGGCAACTTCCGTAACCTCTACCACATCAGTCATATCACTTACGTCAGCTGTGTCTACCGTGTCTGGAATATCGCCGACATCACCGACGTCTGTCATGTCTTCGGTAGACGTGTATTCTGGCTTCCATCTATTTTTAGTTGATTCTAGCATACCCCGTCGCATGTGATTGTAAATTATTTTGTCAGTGGGATAATAGCAACGATTTGAATGATGAGGGAGAGTCGTGTTCGCAAACATGTTTTGGACAAACTCTTGGAGGTGCAGTTTAATAGCTTTGACTGATCGACAGTCCATATCGACCAGTTTCTTTATTTTAGCCTGCAGGATCGGATGAAGCTGAAGGCAAGCCACCGCAGTGTTGATTGGATGCGTGTGGGCGTTCTCAGTTGAAATTTGAATATAGACTCGTTCTTCAGTTCTTATTAGTATATCTTTATTTTCTAAATCGTTTTTCAAATTTTTCATGAGCTATAAAACAAAGATAAGATTATTTTTATTTAGCCTAGATCATAGGTTCCCAACCTTTTCCGGGTGGTGACCCCTTTTTATAAGTCATGTGACCCGCGACCCCCAATGTAATTGGAAAAGGCATTTTTAATAAGGTAATTAAAAACGTCAATGAAAATGCATTGTAGTGAATATTTGTTTAGTAGACTGTGTTAGTTGACAGCCCCACAGAAAACCCAGGGTGACCCCCTTAGGGGGGTCGCGACCCATGCGTTTAGAGCCTGTGGCCTAGATAGTTCTTTCTTACTTTACCAAGTTGTTCAAATAAACAAAAAGGAATTTTATTCTACTACTTCCACATAAATATATAATGTATGTAAGAGATTAGGCCTAGTTTTGCTTATCGCAGAATGACAGTAATAGAAAAAATGTTGCTTCTCTCATCCCAGCAAAAGCCTCCATCAAAATGATTTATCTGATAGATATATGGAAAATACTAATTAATGCATGTCAATAATTGTTGCATGCGTGTTATAGTTGACTTACATCAAGCTTTTCACGGGTATTCCTGAAGTCTTCCATTTCATAACCCAGATATATCTTTATGACCTTCACAAATGCCTTCGCAGGGCAACCAATTCGTTGAGTGTGAACAGTTCGCTTTCTTCTTTTTACTGGTGGCTGGTTCAGCTGAAAAAATAAATTGATTTTTATTAGCTTGATGCGTAAGAGTAAGTTGATTGCTGATGAATGGCTGGCAGGTAATTTTGGTACTTCGTTGTTATACGCCAGGCATCGATACACGAAAAAATATCACTGAACCTAAAATAAATGTCGCTGCAACCTCACTGCACACATTGGGCGGAGTCCATATGAAATGACACATAAATCACAACAATTATGGCCGAATACCTAAGCCTCGCCCCCGGCAGCCAGCGCTTCTCCATCATCGAGATTTTGGCGCTCGATAAAATGTCAAAATTCTGCAATATCTTCTAATATAACAATAAATGGATCCCGGATGCCCAACCTCGTCCTCCACATAAATTCGTACAAATACGTATGCAGCAAATGTCTATGTGTCCCTCTACGTTTCTTATTACCCCACTTAGCTGATCCCTACATTCTCTCTACTTGCTGGGTGTTAGCAAGTGTATCGGGGTTTATAAAATTATAGCGATGATTCACCGTCAAGTGTAAAAAATGAGCACTGATCTCCGAGTATGCACTCCAGGAATCGCTAAAAATGATTGATCCGAGCCTTATTTTTTCCCTTATGATGGGAATGAGTGTAGCTGCAGATCGATCAGCAACCATCACCACAAAACACACTTTTGTCTCTCTACAGATTCCACCGAAAACCCACTGTGGCATTTTATCGAGCGCCAAAATCTCGATGATGGAGAAGCGCTGGCTGCCGGGGGTGAGGCTTAAGTATTCGGCCATATATGTTGTGATTTATGTGTCATTTCATATGGATCAAAAATCGTCAAGAGACGCCCTCCACCCGATGTGTGCAGTGAGGTTGCAGCGACATTAATTTTAGGTTCAGTGATATTTTTTCGTGTATCGATGCCTGACGTATAACAACGAAGTACCGTAATTTTATTCTATTTACACCAAGATGATCTATAGGTTAAAAATACCCGGATTACAACAGAATTTTTAGTAAATATGTAACTCACAACTCAAAGAATTCATTATGTGAACTGTGACGGTCAGTTATGAAATTTTAAATGAATGTATAAAGAACTATAGTTACTATGATTAGCTTAAATCAATGTTACATGGTGTGTAAATTTAAAGTACAATACATAGTATTTACACTATAACTATTGAACAGTACTAAATCAAATTACCCTCTTCTGTTCTGCATTTCGGCTCTCTTTAGATTTTTTGTAATAATGTGGTCCTAATGAACACTCCATTGAAAAGCATTTTGTTATTTGGAATGGTGAACCGAAAAACGAAATCTCACATTCTCCTCGCAGATTAGAATAGCATATTCTCGCTGTCTCTAAACATGTAAAGAAAATTTAATAATCAATTAACGTATTTGTAAATATTCCAGGTTTTATAGCATCTATACAAGTAATAATTAAAAAATATGCGAACCATGTATTTCGCTACAATTTACAATTGAGCTAGCCAACAGGCTATATTTATGAATTATTTGAATTGATTATGGATTTTTTGTATTTAAATATTTTTAAGAGTCTTTCAACTAGGCATACACAATCATGATACGATAACATTAAGCAGCGGTTCTGCAAAACAAATATGCACGCATATTTTTTTGCTGATACTGCTTTTGATAAACTAACCCTTATCTTCCCTCTTGATACTGTGTCTTATGGCAAACGAATATCCCATCGTACGGAGTTCATCCAGTAATGATAAAAACTTATCTTCGCCTCCGTCCATATAACCACTATGATAGTCATCTTCCGTCGCGAAATTCGTAAACCGTTTCAAAAGAATTCCTTCCAAATTTTCGCCGCCCGTCTCCGACGCCATTGTATTTGTCTATGAATTCTTCCTGTTGTTTCAATAGATTTCTTAAATTGTCAACAAACCTTCTTACATAGTAATTTATAAGTAAGTAGGTATCAACTCAATGTGAAAAAATATTATTTTCAAGTAATTATGTGTTTACTTGGATAATTCCATCAAGTTTTTCAAAAAATAGACATCACCTTCTGTTAATATGCAACAAATCAATGCCTGAGTCAAAATTAAATGTGTATCTTTTTTTAACGAAAAGTGGCTTAATGCTCAGCTACTCTTATTTACATTTGTTTTAACCAGGGCTTTTTTGGAAAAAAAAGGTGCCGGAACTCACTTCATGTCAAGCTTTTTACTAAATAAAATATCATTTAAGTAAAATTTTGTCTTATTGATTCTTAATTCTGTGAAAAAAGGTGCCCGAACGCCATTCCACCAAGTTAAATGGGGAAAAAAGTCCTGGTTCTACCAATGTTTATATTCGTAAAACATATAGAACTGTACATATAAGCATTCTCAGTTGAAATCCTTAATAACAAAATTTGTTATGATGTGATTTTTTTAAAGCTATTTTTCAGATTATTAATAATATCGACCATTTGCTGACTTCATCCGATATTTTTCCATTCAAAAGATTCACTAGTATGAATTATTCCAAGCAAACTTATCAATGTATTGGATACCTACCTGAAAAATTCAAGAGGTGCTTAAGATTTAGTCATAGAAAAAATTGTTTGACTTAGTCAACACGTATTGTTTCATTGTCTATGTCAATTGAAAACCTGTCATTTTGACAGCTCGCTGGCGTGAATTGCATTTTTATACAAGATAGACAAGATACATAGACTTATACAAGATGACAACTTTTGGTGAAATTATTGAACCTTCGAGCCGTGCTGTATGGGATACGTATGAAAGCGACGACGAAAACGAAGAAAAGTTCGTAATTTCCGTGGTTACCTTTTCAATTACAGAATTAATTGTAGTTTCGTTTATTGATTGTTAACTTTTTCTTATAGGTTATCTTGGGACACTGAACTGCAGGTTCGGGACACTACTGATCTTTTGTTATTGGTTGAAGGACATTCAGCAGTTGAATTTGTGGAAAGATGTCTTATCACTGGAGATGCAATCAATCACGTAGTTGGCAGCAAAACACAACTCTATGTTCTACCTAACCAGAATACCGTAATTTGCACAACCTTAAACAGTGATGATAGTAAAATTAGTGAACTGGTGAATTTGTTGGAACCTTGCTGCGGTTCGGCCAAGAATGTCATCGCTATTCAGTCATTGCCGCTAACCCAATACAAAAGTTCAATGGGCTCAGATGGCTCATGTTTGCGTGCTCTTCATACAAAATGTGTTGATCAAAGTACTAATGTCAAGCTGTTAGAACAACCCAACATTTTAAGCGGAGTATCAGCTGGAGGTATTGATATTTATTTTATAATCCTTCATTTGCTAATACACCTTTTGCAATACGGACATCCTAAATCAGTGCTCTTCAACTGTTCTTGGTCCACGGACCACAGCTGCCTACGACTACCTTTCTGCATAAAAACTTTGAGAAAGAGCAAGGATTTTGAATATTTTCATAACTGGAAACAAGAATATTTATAAGGTTTACTACTGCAGACTATTTGGATTAGGCAAGTTGGTCGAAAGGCCGGATTGTACTTGTGGACACAACCATCAGGACGCCAATCACATACTGTGGGACTGCCTCTATATGAATGCCGAACGAGCAGAGCTATTTGCTGCGGTCTGTCCTAATACAGGCCCAATAGGCCACACTGACTTAATCTCAACCAAGGCCAATTTTGAGGCATTTGATAAATTTGCAACATCATATCACTTTAACAAAGTGGCTGAGCAAGTCACATTTTCTTTTTTTCTTTTCTTTAAGCACTTTAGTGCATGGTTAAATAATCAATCCCGTGCAGCTGTCTCGGGCCAAGTAAGGAGTAAATTCGCTTATTTTCTTCATATAGCGTTATGGAAGGCGGCTCTGAAAAACGGCTGCTCCCACATAACGGAAGAGTGGTGGGACAACCAACTTGTTCACCCAAATATATAAGGTTTATTATCGCAATGTCAAAATAACACTGTTCAAAAATACTATGTCAGCATCAATTTATTCAATGACGAATGCTTTCTTATTTTACCTCGGTATGGATGGTACCCTTTTCTAAAATAAACTGGTCTTGTAGCATATGTAACATTCTTTCAGTAAAGGTTATTTTTCTAACTATTGTTTATTTTTCAGTTATTTGCCAGAGAGACTTCGTAGAGAAATCTGCCTCAGTTTACGTTTGCTATATGGACTGCACCATTCTTGGATTGGATTCAACAAATGTTAAACCCTTGGTCGACTTATTTGCCAAATTGGATATACCTTGTTCAAAAAAATTTGCTCCTAAATTGAAAACTCCATCCAATTTGTATATTTGATTTTGGTCTTTGTATTATTTCTTCATTAACACTATGTTGTCGGGCACCTCGAACACTAGACTCAAGCCCGTAGCGGGCGTTTTTTTAGCGATAAGCGGAAAAATATGTTACTTTCTTTAAATCAACACAACTTCTAAACGAAACGATATTTTCGATTGAAATTTTCAAAGAAATCATAAATGATATTTATTTATTAAAAAACACGCTTTTTACATCATAATAGCAATATATTTCTAAGCCGATTCCGATTCCCGATCCGAACTCTTCCAAATCATTATATTCCATCAAATCTGATAAATTATCGGCATACACTTCATCGTCACTATTATTATTTTCTGAAAGGATAACTTCTTATGCAATGTTTATATAAATTCAAATAACAAAATATGAAATGGTGAACAAAGCAACGCGAGCGGTGTGAAAAATATTCCAACATGTGTCAGGGCTCAAACTGAACAAGCAACGGGGATCGCAAAATAAATCTATAAGACTGTTTATTTTTTTTGTTTATTCGCTCAAACTTCGACCCTTATAATCTGGCAAAGAAGTAGAACTAATTGTAATTAGTTGCGGCGTGAAATGAAACGCTGGCAAACAATTCTGTGCTGACATGTTCAAATACGGCATTTGCCGTGTCCCGCATTCAACTGACAGTCCGAAAAATACGTGTCCCGATAACAATGTGTTAAAGTATTTTTTCTAATAATTGATAATGTTCCTTTTCTTTCAATTTTCATCATGTTCTGTTCTTCTTGTGTCATTTGATTTATGACTATATTACTCATCTTGAAATGGGATTCTCTTCATTGAAAATTTATTCAGTCGTAAACTTTTTGTACAATTGTAAGTTCAACAAAACATTCTTTGAAAAGTATTTGCTGCCATTTTTATATGAATAAAAAATATTTAAATTTTACAAAAAAAAGGAGAGCATTTTGATTCAATCCCCCTTTGTGACAAATCTCCACAGATCCTTATACCCAAAGATCTAGAACCAAACTAGAAATAAGGGCTTTTTGATGTATTTTTGAATGATAATTAACAATGGTGTGCATAAAATTGTGCTTTTGCTAATCGGCCATCAAGTAATTAAAAGGGTCATAAACAAAGCATTATAAATTACTTAATATAGATTTTCTGCTCTATTTTGAAATTCCGAAAAATCAGACTAGTAGGTAATAGGTATTATTCCTTCCAGATTGACTGTTCACAAAAAATGTATGACGAATTGAAAGTTAATTCAAACATGGTGATACTCGGATTAAACCAATATAATGCATACCAGAAATAAGTTCCATTTTTAAACACTATCGACAAATGAACTTTGTCCTTTGATCAATATTTTACAATTAATCAGTATTTGGTAACCTCCAGAAAAAGAAAACAATTTTTAAGAGTGTGATCCAATGTTTTCCAACCTGTATTAAACCACCACAGTATTTAAAATAAATAAACTAATCGTGCGTGAAGATAACTCCTTTAATGTAACCTTAACTATTAACACATTCAGTGCTGTGAACATTGGGTGCATATATAGTCATATGCACCTAGTTTTATCCATTGCAATCACTGCTTCACAAATAAATTGAAAATCCCCAAGTCCCCTGAGCCGTCAGTACAGAAGTATTCATCCATCATGATCAGCTTCTTTTAGTGTTTCATCAATTATTTGTGAAGCAGCATCGACCATTTAATGTTGTGAAATAAAAATGAAATATGTGGCTGAATTAGATTCAGCACGTAATGCCATATTAAAAACACCGAATTTTTTAATTTAAATTAATTGAGTATTTGATTTATTTGCCTTCTCAGATAATTTGTGTTGAATTTTTTACATAATAACTTCACCTAGATATTTCAAAGGGTTTATAGATTCTAATTGGTACAGCAAAAGTCACAAAACTATTGTTTGTCAGTGAATGTTTTTGTTTATTAAACATTTATAATTAACTTTCAAACTATTAACTTATCCTCCCGATGGGATACCGTTATTAAATGCTGCAACATTATGCCATGTAAATAAATGTGTTGATATCATCGTCATCTCTCCGCATATATTTATGTTCAATTAACCATTCCAGTTGTTCTTTGATCATTTTTTTGGAAGGAAGGAACATATTTTTAAGTATGTCGATCAGCTCAGCCTGAAAAGATAAATATTAAATTTTGTACAAAATTATAGATATAAAGGGAGGAGGCTGAAGGAGCATGAGCTAATGTAAGACACCACTTTAAGGGGCCATCTGGGGCTCACATTTGAAACATTCTAAATGATGCAGCAATCATACATTATACCAGGAGAAAGATCGCTTAGTGTACCAAGTGGGTCAAAAACCTTCTAAGATGAACTATGAGTCGAGAACGATTATATACTGTACTGGCAAGACTTATACTTGAGAATATATTTTTTTGAATGATATTAAATTTTATTGGGGCAAGTTTTGCTCAAAGTGTGCATTATCAACAGTCGGTTGATATTGTTGCAATGAGTTGATAAAATATGTGTAATTAGTACAAAAAAAATTATTACATTGATTGACAGTTAAAAGTTTAGATAAAATATTTACAAGGAAGCAAAAACTGCATGGACTGTCATGCAAGTCATTGGCAATTTATATTACAAATTGTATGACGCATATGTGAACAAAATAGATACATAGCACTCACACATTTTTGTTTAGTGACTGTCGGAAATCGCTACTGAATTTATATTGAAATGTAAATTAGAATTGTATGTTTGCTAACATGAGAAAAAAAAATGTTCATGTAGGATGTGCCAATCATATACATGTTTCAATAACACATGTATTTTAAATATAAATACTGACCTGTAAAGATGAATTCGAAATACGTTTTCGCATTTTAAGAATTTTTATTATTGCTTCCTGGGTTCGCAAAATCCTCAACTGCACTATAGAATGATTGTCTTCCAATTGAGATCTCTCTGTGCTGAGTTGCAATCGTCCGATAAGATTCACTTTTCCACGCCTCTGCGGTTTTGCATTTTTCACGAGAGCAAACTCTTGATTGATCCAAAATTGGGTATTTTCAGTAAAATCTTTTGGCGCTTGCACGACAGGGCCATGCAAGAGTAGTTGCCTTTTGAGTTTGGGAAAAGAAACTAAGGACCACAGAGTTCGCCGAAGTTCAGGATCCGGCAATTCCGTGGCCAATCTGAGATTTTCATACGATACTCTGTCCCGAGGGCGCTGGTTCCAAGCGAACAGTACGGCCATTTGAAATGTGGTGACGTCCAAATCAAACCGGCCGACCGCGTTCGCAAACGTTATGGTGCCGTTGCTCATGTGGTGATACCACTGCAGCTTTCTGCCGGAATGTTTCTTTTTGTAAAAGTCCTCCACCTCAGGAATGTAATCCTCGAGTTCAAGTGGAAGACTCACTGAAACTCGTTCAGAGCCCCTGGCCCAAGCTCCGGCGTTCAAGATTTTAATATTGATAGCGTCGTGCCTAGCAGTCTCAGCTCGGAAGTGAGTATTAAGATCTTCACTAACTTTGACATCCTGAAACATTCTAGCTAATTTGTTTACATAGTCCGCCGGCATTCCGACTTCTCTTAGCCACTCCACCATATCCTCCTCTTTTTCTGAATCAGCACTCGAATCGAGAATGAGCCGTCTCGTGAGATGGGCCTTGTGATATCTCATGAACACGTCTTTGTTCTCTATATATTTGAGCACCAAAAGTACATCTCTGAGACGAGCTTCTATTTGTTCACTGGTCAGACGTTTGCTGAGCGGAGTTCTGCGCAGCAACATATCACAATAGTTAGCCAACAGTTCGGGGCACTTGCTCTCCGGAGCTGTCACTTTGCTGCCCCGAGCGTTAGCCGACGACGGCAACTCCAATTTGAAAACAGTGGTGTCGTTGACCACGCATTTATAGGCCTTGTCTCTGGCTGTTAAAAAGCGAGGATCGTCTTGAAAGGCGTCCTTGACCAGCGAACTGAATTTTCTAAATAGCTCCAGAAGCCTTTCAACATATTTTTCCGAATCCTGAGTGATGATATCAGCAGCGGCGACCATGTCCGCCAAGCCGGCATCTACTATATGGGTTTCCAAATCTCTGAGCATTGGCGACACTCCATCGGGCACCCTGTCTAAAAGTCGGAACATCAAATGAAGTCTCTGTGTCTCCCCGGCGCGGACAAGTGGGGCGCATTCAGCCAGGAGAGTGGGCAATGGAGCGCCCAGCAAAACTGCTTCGCAGCATCGCGTGAGGGCTGCCACACTGCCACTGCCCGCTTCTAGATATCTTTGAGCTCTACTTTCTTCTTCTCGAAGCTTACTGTCCGCATATTTCATGTACGCCTGCACACCGTTGGCTTGTAATTGCTCACTTGCCTTTAAGCGATAAAACGCTTCCGTTGCCTGCATATAAGCAGCTTCAAAGTTTTCTCTGTATATTTGAAGTTTGTCATCGGGATTAGAACAGAGATTTACTGTAAAGAAGAAAATCTTTTATTCAACAAGTTCATTTGTCATAGGTGGTAAATAATTCAAAACACTAGAACCTAAATAACAACAAAATTAAATAGCAATTACATTTTCTTACATTCATAGCACTATATGATAATCATAAATAACGCTAAACAAATAAACTTGGTAGTGTAGAGAATTAATAATAAATAGAGATATTATCACCCCATTGCAATGATGCAGTTAAAAGCGTTAACCATTAAACCAATAAAATGTTACTCTATTAATACATTTATTTTCTTGGAACACGAAACAGAAAGCGCTATAGCTTTCTTTTTTCATCTTTTCAAGACCCCTTTCACTATATGGAATAAATAAAAATCTATTCCAGAATGCAAATAAAAACTTCAAGATAAATAATAGTCATAACAAATAATTTATTTCACCATACAAGTATAAAAGACTATGGTTAATATTTATCACAGATTGATTAAGATTAGATAAAATACATTACATATTTTATGGGTACTTCATCGAAAGAGTACATGTATAATTATTTTCCAATTCCAGTCAAAAACGTTTCTTTGCTTAGTGAAATCAGATTTCAATTAATAATTTGATTCTATTAATCAATACAAGGAATTATAATAAATAGTAATTGGTTTACTGACCATAAGATTCCCTGACACCGATAACAAGTTGGGAATCAAATGCTTCACCATTTCTTTCAGCGTGAACTAATTTCATGGCAGAGTCTTGCAGTCTCTGCTTTATATCCAGAAATATGCTTTGGTTCCATGAATCTAACATAAGCTTTCTCACTATACTCTCTTCAGAGTTTGATGCACCTTTTTTATGTGTTCCAAAACTTAGAACACTACCGGGGGTTTTGTTTAACAGCGCCGTTTCCAATTGTCGAAACGGTGTGGGTAAATAGTTGCATTGGGTAAAAAATTTTCTCCACTCTGTTATATAGGCCTTGAGTAAAGCTTGTTCTTCACATTGCGCCAGGACTCTGGCTTGAGCCTGCTTGATAAATGTGACAATATCTTCTTGGAGGGCATCTCTCACTTTGGTGGGACCCTTTTCATCCCACAGACAGACTAGGTGTACTGAATAGAATAAATCCTGCCATTCAGGCGGTGTGACAGGTTCCTGTTGTAGCAATTTCAGAACAATTGGACGCATTGAAGGCCATTTATCCTCGAAAAACAATTGCCCTTTGTCCTGTAAACAGAAAGATCAATATGAGTTAACCTATAAATCTTGTTAACAGTAATTAAATCCAAACTATTGTCGAAATACCTTCAACATTTCAGATGAAATCTCATACGAATGCACGGAAGTGTTTAAAATATAATCGAGGAATACAATATTCGTCAATTGTAACGAACATTTCACTATTTCAGAGGGGCCTATTTAGCATCAATCAACCATCATTTTTATGTCATAGACAATATAAATAGATCCGTCACCCATGTTGCCAGGACTTGGTGATTTAGTATCTTATCTATGTTCGTCATAAAAACTTGCCAAGACTTACTTACTGAGAAGGACAACAATAATTATTGGGGATTACGATGGAAATAGGTGTATAGTTCCTTTTCCTTTCCTAACAATATATCTGTTTCGCTTTCAGATAATCTGTAAAAATCTAGTGAAACATCACTCAAAACAAAAGTGAAAAAGACAATGACAAACAAATTAAAAATTTAAATATTTTCTATACTGTCACATTACTCAACAAAATAGCATGATTTTTATAATCCTTTTTTCAATTAAAAAACGACAGAGTTTCAATGAGAAGAATAAACTAGCAATTATGTTGTAAAAAAACAAAAGAATTAATAATATATAATACGAGTATTCCTTGTGTATACTTGAGTATCCTAAATACCAAGTGAATGTACTAGGCTAGATAATAGGATTTTTAGTGGCATCGCTTTTCCGATAGTTTCAAATAAGCAAGGCGGCGTCCGTGTCTTGAGTCCAAAAATATAGAATAATCTTAAAATGGAAATTTTAGGGTCGAGATGATGTCGAGCAAAATGAAAGCTACGTATTAAATATCCAATCATTAGAAAGATTGTTTGAACTTCATCAATCAAAGTTTACATCAGACAGTTTTAGTACCATTCATCAGCACGGGTGACCCCACCATCCAGAGTTCTGCGTTAAGAGATTGTTTGGTATAGGTTATTCCTTGAGTTTTCAAAGTATCCTGAAAATGGCGGCGACGGACAATCGTACTGTCGTACAGTCTAATTTACATCAGCAAGATTTGTCAAAATTAGTAAGTTCGCTTCATTTAAGTGTTTTAATGAGTTCTGTATCCATTTTGAGATCCGTATGTCAAGACTTGTCGTATAATAGCCGAATAACACGTGGCGGTTTTTGGTTAGGTCTTGCCGACTCTATTACAACTTTTGGCAGGTAGTTATGTATCTTATACAACTTTTCATACGTCATTTGTGTTCATTTAAGTTATAATGTAATAATTGTTCGACTATTTCATTATGATTTTGTCGAAACTGCAGTAACACTAAGTGGTTGCTACTCATTATTATGCCATTGGGTTAAATTATAATGTAAGCCTTAGATAAGTGTTTAATTTTTGGACATGGCATGACGTTTCTCTCAAATTCATCAATACGTTTGTTTATAAAGAGTATTTTAATGTTTTCAGGATGTCACTAAGTTGACAGCTGTTTCACCTGAAGTGATATCTCGCCAAGCGACTATCAATATAGGAACAATTGGACATGTGGCGCACGGAAAGTCGACCGTCGTCAAAGCCATCTCTGGTGTACAAACTGTCAGATTTAAAAATGAGTTGGAACGTAACATCACCATTAAATTGGGTAAGTTTCTGTTCATTCATTTTCCTCAAATCATTCCCAATAATCACAAAACACAAATGGCCTTACAGAGCTGACATTTCACTATGAATAACTAACACTACAATGATGTGTGATGATTGCGTCTATAGATTGTTAATCCGGGCTAAGAAGTCTAAACAAAAGGAAATGTTTGGTAAATCTATCCGAGAATGCAGCCCTAATTTTTCACTGGAAAACATTACTAAAATATAAAAGGATTCTGTACACAAGAAAACTGCTTACGAATGAGCAGACTATCCCTGGGTTGTAACAAAATGCTTAGTCTGTTTGATTCATTTATTAAAAATTTGGAGCACCAAACGATCAACTGTATCGAATAGTAGGTGTTCCTAATAGAGCATCGCAACAAATTTGAACGATGGTTTCACTGTCATAACTATCATTTTAATTTATTAAAACTTTCATTTCAATTGATTATTTGGCCATGTTATTCCTAACTATTGACCTTCCATGCCAATAGCTTGCTTTTGATATTTCGAGTATTTTGAAACCCTTCCTGCTGTAAAACCCAAGTGACAGTCTTGGAAAGTTATACCAAATACTTTGCAACTCCTCCATCAGTATGATTCCACGTGTCTGGAAAGACCTCGCAGCAGTCTTGTTGTCGTGCAACCAATTAAAATTTTCTTCATAATATTTAAATCGTTGAAGGATGTGTATAAATGTAGCCAAGACTGTGCTGTGAGTAATTTGAACACGCATACTAAAAAAACCAGCGAACAGACCTTAATTGTTGAACATAGCAATCTACGGGCGGTCCACTTTCTATAGATCAAACTGCTCACAGAAGTTGCATCTCGGATAAGAAGAACAACCTTTTAGAACTATCACACCACTAACAATAAATATATTTATCATGACTTTTTTAACAGAAAAGAATTTCTTTCTCTGTAAGCTATCAAATCCTGTGAGTAAGTATTGTTTGGGTGTTTGTCATGGTGATTTGAGGACTTCTACTTGTAAATTTTAAATTATAGGGATGGCTTTTTTTACAACAGATACGTTCATTTATTTAAAAATATTAGTGTTCAATGACTAGACTCTTCGGTGAAGTGTTTCTGCATAGGAAAAGTATATGATAGCGGGTAGGCGTCAGCAATACATACTGAAGTGACTCAAAAAGTGAAATTTGTTTCATATGTTTAAATCCAAATTAAAGCATGTGAAAAAAATATGTGAATGTTATATATTCAAATTGATTGATTGCATAAACTTGTGTTTTTTTTTTTTTTTTTAAATAACTGTATGTCAACATCATCAGTAATATGTGTGATTTGCCAATTATTATAATTTAAGTGTATACTGTTGAATGCAAGCAATTTTTTGGGCACGTTCAAAATATTATGAATTATATCATACAACCCTGCGTTGTATGCTTTATTTGGTAGTAGGCTGAGGAAGTGTCATTTGCAGTGGGCTATGCTGAAATTGCATGATTCTCCTGATCGGTGTCATGCCATGCTCATCATATGAATGTGAGGTTCAGGATCGAACATGATTGAATAACGTAGTCTCATTGGGATGTGTAGCCGATGTTTCCAAAATTTACACCTCATATTTATACGATGACATGGTATGTTGCAGAGAGACTGCCCGAGGCGGTCATCAAATCGTATAAAGCTGCAGACGCAGTTAAAAAACGAAAGAGATCATCCTGCAGCGGCAGTGCGGCTAAGAAACGGAAGATTGGCAAGCAAAAACCCGGCGAATATATAGTGGAGGATATCCTAGAACAGATGGTGCAGTACGGTCAGCAAGTGTTCTGTGTCAAATGGAAAGGGTGGTCGGATGGCGACAACACTTGGGAGCCCATCGAGCACTTGGACAACTGCCATGAAATAATTGATCGATTCGTTACTTCTCAGGCAGAATTGAAAAGGACGCAGTTGGAGGCATTAAAAACAGAGTTATCGTTCAATCAACTGTTAGATCGCTCCGAACTCGATTCGATCTGGGCTCCGGGTAGAGATCGACCGCAGTCTGTCCAAGAGAATACTTTGGATCTGTTGGCTTTGCTAAATCTGCCTCGTCACGAGGAAGATTGGGCCACCGCCCTCATAATGAAGACGCGGGATAGTTTGCGAGAGGCGACGCTAGCCGAGATGCGAGCGTCTCAGCTTCTAACCTTGAAGGAATGGGAGACTAGCATAAATATCATAGATAGAGTGGGTAAAATACGAGTCGAAAACAACATAGACCTGGAGGGTCCGCCTGAGAATTTCCGGTATATTAATGAAAATGAGCCCGCCGAAGGTGTAATAATCCCCGACGATCCTATAATAGGTTGCCAGTGCGTCAGCTGCAACTCTAAAAGTAAATGCGAATGCGCAAAACTGGGCGGACTGTTCGCCTATTCGAGCAACAAAAGATTACGAGTCAACGTTGGCACTCCCATCTACGAATGCAACCGGCACTGTGTGTGCACATCTGATTGCAGCAATAGAGTGACTCAAAGAGGAAGAATTGCCAAGTTGTGCATATTCCGAACGTCGACCGGCTGCGGATGGGGAGTGAGAGCAGAGCAACGAATAAAAGAAGGACAGTTTGTCTGCGAATATGTCGGCGAAGTGATGCTCTCGGAAGAGGCGGAGAGGCGGAGCTTGACTTATGACACCTGGCGCAGCACGTATCTTTTTGATCTAGATTTCAATCCTAACGTTGAAGCGACTTACACGATTGACGCCTCGCAGATTGGAAACATTTCTCATTTTATCAATCACTCGTGTGATCCAAATTTGGCAGTGTTCGCCGTGTGGGTTAACTGTTTGGACCCTAATATGCCGCATCTGTGCCTCTTCGCTTCCAGGGATATAGAACCAGGAGAAGAGATAAGTTTTGATTATCTCCAGAAAACTGGTGATAATACCGACCCGGTAGAAACCAAAGAAGACAGTACCGTAATAAATGCGACGATTCCACAGAAAACGTCAAAATGCAGATGCATGAGTGACAAATGCAGACAATTTTTATTTAAATTGGTTTAATGCTTGCGCACTATAGAGTACTGATTATGGTCACAAGTATTGTGTATTTATATCATCTGTGCATTTGTGCTTTGATGTTTGTTGTGAAAGTGGATTGAAATTCTGTTATTCTGTAGAAAAAACAAATACATCATCTGTGATTAAACATGCCTTACATTTTGAATGCCACTGTGTATTTTGAGATGTCTTTAGTTTATATAAACATTGAGAAAAACTAAGCTAGAAACTTTTAGTATTTTTACAAAAATGTATTAATACCAATATTTTTTTTAAAATAATACAATTTGTATTATTTTTTTTATATAAGGTAACACTTTTAGTCATTTGATTTGTACCCTACACAATTCAAGAAAATTAGAAAACATTGCAGATTTTTTTTGTTTAAAAAGAAAGTAGGAATTCTTTAAATCCTTTATTGACTAATGCCAAAAGAAGCTAGTAATAAAATACACTTTTTTTTTAGTCTTCACTTATATATGAATCTGTCTCATGTAAGTATGTTTGTTTGTATTGTGATAAGGGAATAAATGACAAGATCTGATATAAATATGTCATTATTTATCAGTCAAGAGTAGAAGATTTCTATAAGCATAATGTCGCCACAGCTTATAGAAATACAACTAGTTTTGTGTCTGAATGTGTTTTAATCAATGAGTATGAATAGAACTATACACAAATAGATAGTAAATAATTTATCCAATGGCAAGCATTTTAAGCGTTCAATATGGACCAGATTACCATTGCAGTAAAACTTCAATATAATCGACTTGCAACGTTCAATATGCGTAAAAAAGTATTGATTTTTATTTTAAAAATGTTGATGTGATTGTAATAGTTTTTTTTCTGGGAAAAATATATAATATATTGTAAAATGAAGATCAAAGTATGGGCGTGCGACTAATATTGACATAAAGAGGCAGACCTAGAGATAGGTGAAACCCCCTGAAATATGGATAAACTTTTGTAAAGAAGTAGAAATTTTAAATTTGGCCCTATGAACGTGTCTCATGTTTGTAAGCAATATTTATTTAAGCCATAGAATTAGAAAAATATCTTTATCAAAATATAATTTCTTATTGGCTCTTATGGACAGACATCATTCCATTATATAGAAGTTTTGCTGTATAAATGTATCAAAAATGAGTAATAACATTTGATCAGATGACTAAACACATTCAATGCTAAACCTGTGTTTTAATACGCTGTGGAACATGCTAGGCGTGTTCTCAGCACCTAATATGTTGATCAACAATTTTAAAGACTTGTTTTTTTTTTTTGTATATTTGAAGATATTTACTATTTCACATTTCACTTTGGAAAGATTATTACTTTAGAATTAAAACAGTATAAAATGTTTTAAATTATTTATTTGAAATGAAGGATTTAATTCAAATTCAGGTCTAGATCTTTATTGGGTTCATCTGTCGGTATGTAATTCTCTGTTGATGTTGGTTCCAGGAACAAAATAGATTTCTTTTCATTCAATACTATATGAGTGCAGATTTCTTCCTAAACATTAATCTTTTTTTAAAAACTTATATTATTAAATATGTTATCTTCCTTCCTAGTCACACATAAGATAGTTTTGAACCATATTACAATTTTATTACTTTCATTTGAAACAAAGAAAATTAATGTGTAAGAAATAATAAAATATCACAAACCTGAAAAAGTAGTGTTATGCCAATTTCTTAATATGGCATTTAACATTATTTTCTTTGTTTTTTCTATTTTTATTCTACTGTAAATAATGACTGGATCTGGGCCACAATGTATTGATGCCTTAAAAAAAATTGAGATGTATTATTTGCATAACTTACTGAAATTTGGTCTTGATTTTCATCAATTTTAGATTCAATATGTCTTATTAGTGGAATTGCCATTTATTTGATGGAACTACAGTGTAAAAGGGAAATAATATCAGAATATTTTGTTTTGTTGATAGTTATGACGGCATGAAGCCAACATATCTACTAACCTTAATCCTATATTTCTTAGAGAACTATTGATATTTTTATCTTATATATATATGTACCTCTTATATATATATGGGATAAACATATAAATAATGTTAGTCATCATTAATTTATATCATCAAGTAAAAAACTGTCTACTAGTACTTATCTGTTAATGCTTCTTTTAGTGATCTCGGCAATCTCGGCATTATGATGTTACAAAATTTGTCTGTAATGGAGTGTTATGACTGTATTGAATTTGTGCGCATCTTATTTGACTGTAATATTTTATCTGTACTACTACTAACTAATAATAAATAAACAACTGTTGTAAAAATTTGCTGCCTTATTTGCCAAGTCGTATAATTGAAGAAATATTTATTATTTGTGGCCTTTGTGACCACTTTCAATGCCAAATCATGAGTGTTGCCATTGTTAAATTGGAGAAAGACAACCGTTATTGTTTCCATTTCTTAATTCTATTTAAAATAATGTTATTTTATATTAATTGCAACATCGCAGCTTGAAAACAAATGCCAGTTAACCAGTTCTGTATTGGTCATTGAAAAAAGCATTCAAGTAAATATACAAATATTGAAAATGAGATGAAACATAATACGTACTCTATAAATTATTATGGTAAATATCCATTATATGCCTTAATTGATAATTAGTGTATGATAATACAAATATGGAATTTATGGTTTCCGTAAATAATTCTTACCATTTTTATCAATTTCCATGATTCCATATATGTTGGACAACAGAAGACAAATTTTACTTTTGGTTATTAAGCTAATCCATAGACAAAACTACTTAGTGTTTTTCCCAAATAAATTGTCTGTGGTAGTTTTAGCATAAGTATAAGTATTGAGAAGCCGATATTTCAGCCCCTTGAGAGAAAGCAGATGATTAAACTTGTATTTTCTTTTACAATATTTCAGGTTATGCAAACGCTAAAATTTACAAGTGTGACAACCCGAAGTGTTCTCGTCCGGCCAGCTATATTTCAGGAGGGTCATCCAAGGATGATAGTTTCCCCTGCCTTCGGCCGGCGTGTACAGGTCGATTCCACCTAGTGAGACATGTCAGCTTTGTGGATTGCCCCGGTCACGACATTCTCATGGCCACCATGCTCAACGGAGCTGCCGTTATGGATGCAGCTCTTCTTTTAATAGCAGGTATGATATCTGTTTTCATCCAGATGGTATAATTTGTTTTAACATTTTAAAATGTGTTACTTATGTGAGAAATCACTTAAGTAAAGTAAAGAGTGGCAGATGGCAGTTCATTCAGTGGCTTTGTCTCAAGGCTGCTGGATTGGAGGTTAAATTGGAGTTGATTTCTGAAGAGCCGCGAACGAATTCGCAAAGAGCCCTGTGCTAGTACATCGGAGTTCTCAAATTCCCTTTGTACATACACAAGTGAGACTGTGTGTGAGAAACTCACAGCTGCTGATTAAATTTACATTGTAAAGACAACTTGTTGTGTATTTCATTGATATTTAGTTTAGTCCAACTTTGGGATTTGGAAGACTAATTCATATAAATGAAAACAAATCTTATGCAAGATAACTCCCGTATGTGGAGCTGAAATAATACGAGACGGAGGTGTAAAATTGACAAGTATCATATTTTCTTGTATTTATTTTCAGGAAATGAGTCTTGTCCTCAGCCCCAAACGAGTGAACACTTGGCTGCCATAGAAATTATGAAGCTGAAACACATTCTCATACTCCAGAATAAGATTGATCTAGTGAAGGAAGGACAGGCCAAGGAGCAGCAAGAACAAATTTTGAAGTTTGTCCAAGGAACAGTTGCCGAGGGCGCCCCCATTATTCCCATTTCGGCGCAGCTCAAGTATAACATTGAAGTTCTATGCGAATACATCACCAAGAAGATTCCTGTGCCCTTGCGTGATTTCACTTCTGCGCCGAGAATGATTGTCATCAGGTCTTTCGATGTCAACAAGCCAGGTTGCGAAGTCGCCGATTTAAAGGGAGGCGTAGCTGGAGGATCTATTCTTCAAGGAGTACTGAAAGTTGGCATGGAAATCGAGGTGCATATTTATTATCTTCTAATGTACTGACATTCTTTTCTTCTGTGAATTATTTTGCTTGAAACAATATAAATTGAACTATAAAGCTTCAATGAAGTGCTATTACCTGTTGAAAAGTTGAAGATAGCGATTTATGCATATAATTAAGAAAAAAAATATCTTTCGAATCAGTTATCAACCCAAATAAATTTACACCTGTGTTTACCCAGCAAAATATTTGCAGGAGTATCTGTGCAACTATTCAACTCACTTGGTTTAGTATGATAAAATAATAGCAGCTTTCAATTGAAAACTTCTGTGGATTGACATCTACTCACTCTTAACACTTTGTTTACGGGGCCTTTTAATTACTTTGGTAATTAGCATGTTATTTCGTATCTAATGGCCAATTAGCAAACGCTCAAATTTGTGAACTCCTTAAACATTGTGTTAAAATAGTGATTAAAATGGTAAAATGGATGGGTGTTTATGATTGTAATAGTTAACCTTATTAAATATTTGACTAATAATTACTACTAGTAACCAGGATAGTCCTATACTTAGTTGAATTCTTTAAATATTTTATGTGTTTGCAGTTGTTTATAAGCAAATTGTAAAAATGAAAAGTATTCTTCCAGGTTCGTCCAGGCTTAGTGAGCAAAGATGCCGAAGGCAAGCTGACTTGCACTCCCATCTTCTCTCGCATCGTGTCACTGTACACTGAACAGAACGAACTTCAGTTTGCCGTTCCCGGTGGATTGATAGGTGTGGGAACTAAGATTGAGCCGACACTTTGCCGAGCTGACAGACTTGTGGGCCAGGTAATTAATTCTACTAGCATTTTTATGCATTGGGTATTAATTAATTTTGTAATATGGTTAAATAATTACAGTTAATTATAAGTAGTTCTAATAAAAATAATAACACATTTTTAGTACTTTTTCCACATGATATTTATTTCATCAGGACCGGTATTTATTTCATCAGGACCGGTCCTGATGAAATAAATCTCAACTGATTCAGTTGATAATGCGCCAGTGAACACCTTAAAAGTGATGAGTAGTTCTGTTTTTTTGTATGCTTATGAATATTTTTAAAAGTTAAATATAATCTTAACAGTCAGTTTTAGAAAGATTAAAGTTATTATTTTTTGTTAGGTAATGCCACCAATGATTGGTATCTGTTTTTATTTATCTAGAACACCTTAAAAGTGATAAATTTTTTAATTTCTGTTTTTTGTATGCTTATGAATATTTTTAAAAGTTAAATATAATCTTAACAGTCAGTTTTAGAAAGATTAAAGTTATCGTATTTCATTTGAATAACATTTTAGGTATTTTAGATTTCATATCTGCATCAATTCAATTGAACGATGATTGGTATCTGTTTTTATTTATCTAGTTAGGTACATAACTATCAATTACCGACAATATAATTTTTTTAATTTCAGGTATTGGGAAGGGGTGGTGCCTTGCCAATTTGTTAACATAATGATACTACTGAAGAGATTGTTGGGGGTTCAATCAATTAAGAAAGTGCAGAAATTAGCCAGGAACGAGGTAATTAATTTTAATTTGGCTCTCAACAATTGTGTACATGAAGCTGTGGACCCTTGTAGTGTGTTTGATTTTACATCCATATTTATAATTACCAGAACTTCTAAGAGTTTATGTTTTATTTGGTGGAAACAAGGTCACGGTCTGTCCATCTATGGAACTTGGCACAGTGACACTTGGACCATAAAGCTTATGGACCCCCGATTTATACAAAACTTGACGAAATAAAAAATCCCAAGAAATTATTTGGTCTTTCAAATTAAAATGGAAATGTATAGCTACTCTAATAATGCGGTATAATTTTATAATGTCTCGAATTGTAGGTGTTGCTGGTCAACATTGGCTCTCTGAGTACAGGCGGAAGAGTAGTCGCTACGAAAGCCGATTTGGCTAAGATCGCTTTGACCAGTCCCGTCTGCACCGAAGTGGGAGAGAAGATCGCTCTCAGCAGACGTGTTGAGAAACATTGGAGGTAAATTTTCAACTAACTCTTTCTGTTGCAACCTGTACAATTCATTCTTTCCTCACTTGTAAATGTATTTTCATTTTTCTTTCCAGATTGATTGGCTGGGGCCAGATTCGGGGTGGTGAAACCATCGAACCCAACAAGAATTGATTTGCACACGCTTAACATCTTCAATTAAATTAAAATGATCCTTTTTCATAAAAGTTATATATACAAACAGAGGTATTCCGGCAGTCTCAATAGTTGTTTATGTAACAATTTACCCTGAAGCTCTGATTAACAAACATGAATCGTCACACACGACAGCTGTGTTCTTGCACATATTATATTTCGTTTAACAGCTATTGCGACTGCTGGAATATCCCTGAGGGTGTTATTTATAGTAAATAAACAATTTACCATGAAATTTGTTTTTCAATTAGTATTCCTTTATTTTACTACTAACCACTATAATTATTTCAATAGTGAGTAAGCATCTTTAGTAGAAGTTTTTGCTATACATAATTCAATAACTTAACCCATTTTGGATTGACTGATAGAAAAGTGTATTTAGCAGGATCGAAGACATTCATTCAATATTGCATTTTCACATAACTAATATTGAAGGCTTAATTAGTCTTTCAATATTTTTATAATAAAAATTTTGCATTGTGGAACACCAATTGGATCAAGAATCCTTGCTGAGAATTATTTTCATAGGGTTCAGTCTTTCAATGGGTAGGATTTTAGCAGAAGATCTCTGGCTACAAGGCAAAAAATTCTGGGCCAGTACTTGGTACTTGATGTATAACATCTATGCATGTATAATAAATAGTATAAATTAATAATTTCTAATATGCTGAAAGGCGATACCTAACAGGTATTTGGAAAAAATATAACTGCATGCTTTGTCTAGAGAGAAATTAAGTCATTGGCTTTTGTCAAATGCTTAAGTAGCTAACTTACAGTCCTCGAGGAAGATATTTATACCATTCTCGTCACACACAACAGGATGATAAATAGGATGTTGGAAAATATGAAGTCCATAGTTAAATAATAAGGTTTTATACATTTATTTTCACTAATTTGAAACAACATATGGATGACCAACCGTACAATTTACATCGTCTGGATATATAATATGATGGTGAAAAAGACGATTTATGCTGGTGCTGTGATGACTTCTCTGTAACGTTTGATCTTGCTGGAGACGCTCATGTCCACATATCTGTCAGCGATAGAAACAATCATTCCTCCGAGGATTTCAGGGTTTACTTTGGCTGTCAAGTGGAGTGTTTCATTGGCTTTCAAGAATTTCTGGAACGAGACAAGAAAATGTTGCATATTGAAAATTATGATTAGCGAAACCAGTCCTACCTAATCTTCGAAAAATATGTGAATTAGTACAAAATAAATATTAAATATAAACAAGTATTGCATCAAGCATATCTGCTAATCAAGAAATATTTAAATTTAATTATGTTTCATGGAATACAAAAAAAAATCCATATTTCTATTTAGCAATTTGATAAAGTAAAATTATTATGCATTGTCAATTTCTGCCATATTGTTGCCCAATATGTCTTTTGAATGTTAGAGATGCACACTTTGATGAGAATACAGTTCCACAACTTTTTCAAATGGGTCCAAAATGCTTGTGATTAGCGAAACTTGTCCTGACAGTTAAGTGAAATTGTAGAACAAAAAGTTTTCTTTCTTTTTTAAAATATAATGTCTTTCCACTGCGAATTGACATTTATCAGCATAGAGTTGGCGAGGTAAACAGTTAAAAGAAAACTTTAAAAAATTGTACTTTATTTTAGTGGCGGCAATACCAATTTATTATCTGTATTATGGCAATGTCAAGCTCAAAGAAACAATTGATATCTGAACACATTGGCTACAGGGGAAATCTAAACATATTGAGAAACGAAGCTCATTCCTCAGAGCCAATGTGTTAACTGAGACATGTGCAAACCACCTCACCTTAAGAGACACCTCAAGACTTTTGCGCTGCGCATCATCCAAGGCCTTGGCTGTGGTAACTTCGCACATGACCTCTCCTCTGTGAGCAGACATCATGGTCTTGAATGCGTTGATCACATTCTCCAATTTTCCTAAGCGACCGTTTTCCGCAAGTAGTTCCAAGAGGTTGCCGGTGGCAGGTGACAAGGAGATCTGAAAGCAGCATAGACTTCATTGAAAACAAAATCTGGCAAAAACATGTTGGATCCAAATGAAGTTATCATAGTTGATAGCAAAAAGTCATCTTAATGTTCTGACGATTAGTGGGTCTCTATTTAAACATTACAGATTAGGCATCTGTAATGCATTTGTATATATAGTATGAAACTAAAATATGCATAATTTTACTGTTGAAATAATTTAAAATATCGTCTAAGGTTGCTTGATGGAACTTCAATATCAAATTCGAATAGTTCAAAATAATATGCTACGATATGGGGGACGATATTAGAAAAGTGATTTTTCTATTCTGAATTTGAGCAAGTTAGGTTCCTCATTTAATATAACTTTCCTTCCTATTTTATATTCCCTTATGAATAAAAAAATGTATTTACAGAGAACTTAGTCAAAATGGACCGCTGGTGTACTCTAAATAGCTCAATACAATTGCACATTATTAATGCGTGTGTGTGTGAGAATAAGGCATTTTGATTGTACAATCCAAGTAGTGAACAATGAACACGAAGACATGGTTTTCAACCAATGCTCAAAAGTTAAGAAAATTATTACTCCAATATAGGAAGCAGTGCAATTTAATGAGATACGATTACAAGTGTGTAAAGACACGTCAAAGAAAGTATCACAGAATTACAGTATTATATTAGTCTATCAATCTGTACTAGTGTACAATAAGTACCTTGGTAGCAAGATGTCTCAATGCACCAGCTTTCATTGTACGCTTAATTGTTGGGTTCTTGATGAATTCCTTCAAGTTAGGATCGGACTTGATGCTAGATTGGAAGCTTACGAGTTCCTTTTCGACGGCATCCAATTGTTTCATTTTAGAGGCGGCAGAATACAAAGCAGTGGCGTAACGCCCTTCCAAGCCGAATATTTGGATTGGAGGTTTAACCATTTGGGTTGCACTAGCAGAAGTACTCAAGCCGCGGACCTATAATTGAAGAAATGACATTTCATTGAAGTTATAAAAAATAGTTCACGGAAAAATATTTTTGACATAAAATGAACATTATATAACCTTAACCTCTTATATTATAAGTGTTCGAATATTTGTACTGTAAGTACAGCAGGTAAGAAAATCAGACATTTAATATTCTTATAATTAGCACATTCATTTTAATAAATACAGACCAAAACAGCACACTTCAGCGAAGACATGATCGCAAATTTAGATTTTTATTCTGCCGTGGAAATAAAATCTTGGAGACAGCAGACGGCAATCTAGGGTGGTAGTGCCAAAAAAGTAGTTTCCAATATTTAGATACTTAATTAAATATATGTATTACGTGAAATATGTTTGTCATAATAATATAATATAAAAAAAGGTTAAATTATATTTGAAATGATCCTTAAATTTTGATTCAATCGCAAAGCATAATATATTTCTGAAATACAAATATTCATAGAAAAACGTTTTTTTGAATTGAACAGGCTTAACATTTTTGAAAAAAAAAAAATAATTTATGAAACAGTATTTTGTAAATGTAATTGTACTATTTGGAATTTAAAATAAACACTTCTTGAGGTTTGAGTCTTTTGAAATTTTACTTTTCCATGAGTATTGTGACTATCGACCCGGGTTTTACCTTTCAGCATCTTCAAGTGCATGGATAAACTAGAACTGCCTGTCAGTTAAATTTATACTTATAAAAAAGCATTTTATCAATATTTTATGGAAAATTAGATTTGTATATTGGTAGCTCCGTTCAGAGTTGTCAGTTGTCAGATCAGTTCAGTGACTTGACAGCGGTTCTTTGTTTGAAATATGTTATTAGTAGATTCTAAAATTTCTTTGTTGAAAGTCTCTTCCTTGTATGACGATTCAACGAGATCATAGTATTTACACCAGGACTAGTCCAGTATCTTTTCTTTATTTCACCGAAGAGTATTATTAAATGTCTGCCTTAGGAAGTCCGTCTCGGGAGTCCGCGCAGGATGGAATTTCGAATTGCTCAATTGACGAAGGATTACCCAGAGAACTCAGCCAGCTGAGCCTCGCTTCGAGTACCAGCCAGGATGAATCCTTTAGGTGCCTGGGTCACGCAGACAGTAGTTTACAGCATATGTATGGATATCTTCAATCCAGGCAATTGTGCGATGTCGTTCTCATTGCAGGGGGCCGAAGGTATGATTAAATTTTCGAGTGTTTTTAAACAATTATATTGCACGAAACGATTCTTTTTTGGAAGAGTGTCATTAAACTGGGCTATTAATTGTAATCAGTAAGGAGCTCATTGTATATGCATGCTGTATCACGAGAAAGCTGTCTTTTTAATTTCATTTGGCTCGGTGTAAAAGTGTTGAACATTATGTGACAAAAAGCTGAATTGAGAAAATAACACAAACATCCTCTGATATATTTTGTACACACGGTACATTTTCTTATATTGCTCTTTAGCCGTTCATTCGTAATCAAGAAAATATAAAAAAACCAGATATTAAAAACAATATCAAATCCAATAATTTTTGCAAACTACTAAATTATTTAAAATTCATTCTATAGATGGTTCTTCTATATTAGAATAATGAACCATTTAAAACAAATATTATGGTGACTTCTTTACATAGATATAATATTTTGAATTCCGCATATATTATCTATCTGATTCCCATGTAGAGACTCCAATTCGATTATCGAGTACTCGATACTCGAGTATACTCGTCCATTTTCCAAGTACTCGATACTCGAGTAATACTCGTTTTAGTAATAATCGTCAACAGTTTTTTCTTCTGGGAGAAATATAAAAACAAAACTTAAAATTAATTAAAAATTTGTTGAAATATATGTGGTATAAATTGAAATAAATGTTTTAATGATATTCAATATATTTATTTATTTACTTATCATCTATTTATATACAAAAATTCGAATTTAAAATATATATTTTGGTACATCTGAAACTACTCGAGTATACTCGAGTATTTTGAAATTTTACTACTTACTCGAGTAGTTGAGATGTCGAGTAATTGGAGTCTCTATTCCCATGTATGATAATATTTTTTTTATTTTATTCTTAACTTAATTTGCTATGGAAATTTAGTTAAGAATAGGGTTGCGGATGGAAATAATGAATTGCCCTTAGCCGCATTTGATAAATCTTTTTTTCAAAGATAGAATACAATGTTGTAAACCATAATTGCCATATATTTAATTGTTCATTGTTAGAAACTGAATTCTTTTTGAACTGAACAAAACTCATCCTTCTGCCCTTGCCCTTTGAAAAGGTCAAATTTGTCATTAAATAACCTATGGTTGAATTTCATCCTTTAGAATTCATATTATGCTCTATTGTTTTTACAATGAAGATTTTTTTTCCATTCTTACGACACGTCAAACTAATCTTTATAATACTCAAACTAAACTGGCAATACTATTTCACTATCTATTTTTTTAGGGTGCCGGCTCATCGGCTGGTTCTATCAGCTGCTAGCGAATACTTCTCAGCCATGTTCACAGGAACCTTGAGAGAAGCCCAGCAGAGTGAAATCACACTTGAAAAAGTTGATGGCGAGGCTCTGCAAGCGCTGATCCAATATTGCTATACAGGAACTATTGGTGAGACTAAATAATGTTATTATGGCATTAATATTGTAGGAAATACTTCTTTCGGTTCCATATTCTATCGAAGGCTGGCAATGAAAAGCCTGCACATTGGTTTTACAAAGGTATATTGATGACAACCTTCTGTTGCTGTCTTTAATTGCAGTACTGTAACTTTTTTATTGTTTCGGCTCCTACGTCGCTTATCTTTTCCCGAGTCCAGTCAATATCTGTTACCTTCGACCGCAAGCCTGATGGTGTTTCTGCCCATCATCGCTAATATTTATCGACTCCTTGAGAACAAGTACTGGCTGAGAAAAGCTAAACGTTTGAATCGATTCACAAGACAAGGCATAGGTTTTATGGTGTTCACTGTCAATACTTGGTGGAAAAGCGTTATATTGAAAAATTATAAACCTTTGTACTTATTCCAAAATTAATTAATTAAGATCAGGACTAGTTTCCCTCATTCCACCAAGAATTGACAGAGAACATTTTAATAGTTATCAATGAAGCTAGTACGGCTAAACTTAGTGTCTTATTTAAAGAAGACAAGGCTTAGCTATCGAAAGTTTACAGATAGACTTCTAGATATGTGATGTTGTTATTGACTCAAATTTGTTCGATAAGTGAATGGACATTTCGTATGAGTCTTACTACTATTTTTGGATGATGCGTAATAATAATTATAATTTCAGTAAAATTTTCGTATACACAACATTAAGTGAATCATCCTTAGTGCTGTCTGCCAAATCAGATATGAGGATGAAGCACACATTGTATAAATTTATTTTATTGTTTAAGAACTTGTGAAATCGTGGTTTATTTTCTTTTCTCGATTCTTTCAGGCCTACGTGAAGAAACCGTGGAAATATATTTATCCACAGCATGTTTACTTCAGCTGACGTCGGTCGCCACCGCCTGCTGCACTTTCCTTAAGAAGCAACTGCACCCGTCGAATTGTTTAGGCATCGCAATGTTCGCCGAGCAACAGTCGTGCTGTTCACTGCAAAAGTATGCTGCCGATTACACTTGTCAGCATTTTATGGAGGTATCAGTAATGACATTTAATTTTCA
Source organism: Himalopsyche kuldschensis (assembly GCA_028554975.1). Classification (NCBI taxonomy): domain Eukaryota; kingdom Metazoa; phylum Arthropoda; class Insecta; order Trichoptera; family Rhyacophilidae; genus Himalopsyche; species Himalopsyche kuldschensis. The sequence continues at coordinate 15,785,631 of JAHFWI010000010.1, read as the reverse complement.
TACCTCTTATTAAAGTGAGAATATAGTATTGGTTTCTTTACATTACGACTCTGAACTCACTTAACCAATCTTAAAGTTGAATCGCTGTCATTGTGTACTTTGACATTTCAAAATGGCAGCACACTCTCATAAATAGTTTCAATGGATTCATATGACCGCATATGATTGGAGAAACCTACAGACTGTCAGAAAAATGTCAAATCAGTAATAAAATAAATTCAGAACACCTTAAAAATAGTTCATAGTTTGACGATGAAAATTTTCTCAATATTTTCTTATACGATACAAACTATCATAAACCTGAAAGCCTGAAGATACCGAATGCCAAAATCGATGTCATCCGTGACAATGCTTTATTCGATATTGAAATTCTATCAAGCTCCATCAGCTGACATATTCTAATATTTGACAAATAAAATAAAGTTATCACTGGGAGTGTGCCAAAAGATGGTATTTATTGCAAATAATGAAAATTAAATTATAAAGTAAAAATAATTTTATTGCCTGACAATATCATATTAGTTGACCATTGACTACCCTTAATGCTTATAATGCCGCTTTAAATTTACTTACTGCCTAATGAGTTTACTATAATAGTAATTATTTCGGATAAATATTTCAAATGTCTCACTTGTGACAAAAATAACCTTACACACAGTTTGTAGTGTCTTTTTAATTCGTTAAATGGTGTAATTTATTGGACGATGCCGACTATAGTATGTCAAAAGAGCTATAAGGGTTAATGAATCTAAAAAAATAATCAATTTATTTTGCACAGTTGCATTGCGCCGTAATTTCAATATAATATGAGACTGACCTGAATGATTTAACGATTTCCAGGTGTTCAAAAATCAAGAGTTCCTCGTTTTGGGTAGCGAGCAATTGGCCACCCTGCTACGTTCCGATGATCTCAATGTGCCGTCCGAAGAATGTGTTTTTGAAAGTGTCATGACATGGGTTACGCACGATCAAACCGAGAGGGAACAATATATACCATATTTACTCCAACTTGTTAAATTGCCTTTACTAGCTCCAGCAGTAAGTTTAACATTAACTACTATGTCAGTCTTACATCTTATAGATACCGCTTCTATAGATAGATGGTATGGTAGAACAGAAAAGAAGATGTATTGTGTACCCTGTCTACAACATTATATATATAAGTAAATGCATGTTTAAACATAGTTCTGACAGAGGCATAAGCCGAAACAGCCATCAACAAATATATATAAAAAAAAATGTAGAATCAAAATTCATTGTTATTTTTTTCACTGTATTATAATCGAGTTTTACTAAGTGAATGCCAAATTTAATCAATAAAATAACTGATTTAGTTCATTTCTGATCGGCTGCTGTCGGATTCGTCTCTGATTGGCTATTTAATTTGTAAATATAATAATATCAAATTAAAGATAATTAATTGATCTATTATCTTGATCCTTGTGATATTGATATTGGCTTGATTGTTTCAGTTCATATTCAATCAAGTTCAAACTTCTTGTGCTGCTATTAAAGAATGCCAGCCACTCATAATGGAAGCATTGAAATGGCACCTGCTCCCTGAGTGTCACCCGCTGTTGACATCGAATCGAACGAGCCCACGAAAATCTACCATTGGAAAGCTGTTAGCTGTAGGAGGCATGGACTCCAATAAGGTATAATGTCTTATTACCACCTCAACTGTTACCTTTCAAACAAATTGTAATGAGGCTCAATTTAGTTACTTTTTTCAGCTGTGACATTTTATCAATAAACTCACTTAACGCCAATTTTTGCTGTCTAAATAGATTTGAATGAATTCCACTGAAGGTGTTGAACTGTTTTAAATCTTTTCGCAGACTTTTTTCGTTGGACTGAGCATTCCCTGGACTATCCACGTTTCATTATGGATTACAGACATTAAAATTTATTTATTAAATGCTCTTATTTTGGTTTTTACTTTGCTAATGATTATTCATACTTAATTGATTTTTGATGTAATAGCTTGCATTGCTAAGAGGTCTTTATCAGCAACATTTTAATTATAGTCTATTTTTCTTGTATTTTGCTTTAATTTATTTACTTAGTTGTAATACCAATTGTTTGTCAAACCTTGTCATTCTTACTTAAGATTTGTATAAATATCACTGTTTCGTTGTATTTCTTATCAGTTGACAATGCTCGCATGAGCAAAACCGGTCCTGATCCAATAAATTATATGTGGAATAAGTACTAAAAATGTTTTATTATAATGCCAATCCACCAAGTATCGACAGTGAACACCTTAAAGATGTTCAATAGAATTTCAATTTCACAATAATTGAGCCATTCGAAAAAAATCACTAGAAAATATTGAATGATATTTATTACTAAAACCTGCTTGCACTTCTTCCCACAACTGGAAATATTACTTTGCCATATAATCCAATTAGGTAGTGGATGTGGTCAAAGAAAACAGACTGCTTTATTATTTTCAGTTTGCTTTGGCGGTAGGTAATATTGTGGGGATTTATTTCTTTATGAAATTGATATTGATGACAATTTTGTCACTAGGTGTGCTGAAGATGCTTCTCAAAGACGTTTCACATTTGTCACTGTTACACAACTAGTGTATATAACTATATCAATGTTTAATTTAATAAAAAGAAATACATATATATATAATAATGTAATGTTTTATGGAAAAGCTAATAAGTTAACGTTTGGTCTAACAATTAAGGCATGTTTCAGAGATGTTTTTGAATTAAATTATAAATTGGAAATAAAATTGTGACAGAGATATTGATGTTTGTTGTATGCATATTTTAGGGCGCTACGAGTATAGAGCTGTACGATCCCCGCACGAATTCTTGGTCACAATTTATGAAGATGGGTGTGCGCAGGCTACAGTTTGGTGTTGCCATGAAACAAGACAAACTGTTGGTGGTCGGTGGACGAGATGGCCTCAAGACTTTAAACACGGTGAGTGGGATGACTAAATTGACCAGTTTGGACTATTTCTGCAGATAACTCATCCAGAGAAAGCTTGTTTCAGAGAGACTAACATATTTTGAAGAACCAAACAAAATGTGCAAAGTTGTTGTGAAATTAGTGAGTTTTGTTTACAGCTTGAAAATATTTTGTATATTCCTTGAGTGCTCTACAGTTGTACCGATCGCCCGCCACGGCTTCTACTAACATGGTGTATTCTGGAGCGTGATAACGTTATTCATGTTTCAAATTTTTCGCCAAAGTAAAAAAAAATAGTTTTAAAATTGATTGCCATTTGCTTTTAATAGGATGCGGTGAACACTTTGAATGCCTTGTGGTCTGTCCTAGTTGACATGGCTGACTGATTCGACTGACAATTTGATGTCCATATCTGTACATTATAAAGGAAATGAAATTTAAATAGATTGCTGAAATGTTTAGTAGTACAGTAAAAGTCCGTTAATTCGAAATTCAAGGGACCAGATTTCCCATAAAAATTCGAATTACGAATTATGGGATTAGTATGAAAAATTGAATTTTCGCGGCAATTGTCGACGGCTTTGAACATCGCGACCATTTTTTCGATTTTTTATGGACAGGCATTTCATATGAATAAAAAAACACTTAACATAATTGATTTTCAGTCACTTATATTTAAGGTATTCGCGCGTAAAATAGAATGACGTTTTGGTACATACTTGACAATAAAATGAACCATTGTAGTGAAGTTAGGTACATACTAATATATAGATGTCTCGCTTGCACTAATGTTATAAATGCTCGAATTTGATTTTGACATACTTCACTTTATATAGATGTCTCACTTACACTAATGGTTTACATAAGCTTTACTCTTCAAAACAATTGTGCCGACTTACTTTTAACCTAAGAAACTCACGAAATTGTTAAAATTTTCGCAATTGTCGAAATTGTCAAAATTTCGAATTACAAGAAATCGTATGTACATTTTGACGAAAAACATTACGAATTACGAATTAAGCGATATTTCGAATTAACTGTACATTTTACTATGAAAAGTCAATATTGGGACGAGCAAATTAAGAAAATTTCGAATTACGAATTATCGTTGTTCGAATTAACAGACTTTTACTGTAGTTCATAAGTAGCTCACATACTCAAATTAGCCTCTAATTTTGTTTCTTATTTTATCAGGTCGAGTGTGTTGATCTAAAAACAATGACATTTACAACCCTTCTACCGATGGGTACTCACAGGCACGGTCTCGGAGTAGCGGTTATGGGAGATGGACCAAACGCCCCCGTCTACGCTGTCGGAGGTCACGATGGTTGGAGCTACATTAATACGGTTGAGAGGTAACTATCTTCATTTATCCGTACAATAAAATCACACTGAGAAGCAAATTACTGCTTTTGTATTGTGCCTGTTAATGTTGAGAAAAGTATTCCAACTATCATATCATATATCAGGCTCTGTTTTTTTTGAATCAATGGATATTTCTGTGGCGTTATGGCACAAGCTGATATGTCCATTTTATCTTAGTTGACACAAGCAGTACATGTGTGATGCCAGATAACAATGTGGATGCCGTGCACACAATATATCTTTTGTATGGATAATGACTGACATACCAAGTTTTGCCACCACATGCAGAGGACCATTTTCATTTATTGTGGGATAAAAACCAATATGACAAATACGGACATCGGCTTTTTATATTTATGATTTGTTATCGTAATTAACACAGTGCTGATGGAGGGCACAATATTGTTCCTTTGCTAATTGGCCATCAAATACGAAATAAAACGTTAATTACCAAAGTAATTAAAAGGGCCCAACAGTGTTAAGGTCACTATAAATGGTTTCCCAAGATTTCGGTTTCAATATTTATTTAGATTACTTGTTTAAATTACTAATCACTAATTGTGATGCCATTTTATTTTGTCAGGTGGGATCCCGTATCCAGGACATGGTCATATGTATCGGCGATGAATGCCCAGAGGAGTACCTGCGGCGTCGGTGTTGTGGGCGGACGTCTGTACGCAGTTGGGGGTCGCGACGGCGGTGCTTGTTTGCGCACGGTTGAATCTTACCGTCCGCACACCAACCGCTGGCACCAGTGTGCTCCCATGGCCAAACGCAGAGGCGGCGTCAGTGTAAGTGATTTGAATGTTTGAGTCTTATTCTTTTAAATTCATAACAGTGTGGACTCAGCAGGAAACTATGAGCCCAAGTTTTTTTGTCAATAGATTTTGAAAAATTCCAAAATTTTATAGTGCCTGAATTTTTCTATTTAATTCTATGCTCAAACAAATATGATATTGAAAAGAGAAATATACATTTAACTAACCCATTATGTGCATGGATTCTAATTGCTGCACTGTCTCATAGTCAAGTTAATGAAGAGCACCATGCTTATGTATATTGATTGTTATTGTTCAGATATATTCATTGTGCACTCTTAAGGTGTCCACTGTCAATACGTGGTGGAATGGCTTTATAATAAAAATAATAAAACATTTTTAGTACTTATTCCACATAAATTTTATTGGATCAGGGCCGGTTTCGCTCATGGCGAGCATTGCCAACCGATACTGCACTTATTTTTGGCTTTTACTTTGTTAATGATAATCCATACTCTTTCTTTGTAATAGTATTATTTTTGATGTAATAGCTTGCATTGCTAAGAGGTCTTCAACATTTAAATTATAGTCTATTTTTCTTGTATTTTGCTTCAATTTATTTGCTTAGTTGTAATACCAATCGTTTTTTTGTCCTTGTAATTCTTACTTAACTCTTGTATAAATATCACTGTTTCGTTGTATTTCTTATTAGTTGACAATATCCGCCATGAGCGAAACCGGTCCTGATCCAACAAAATTTACGTGGAATATGTACTAAAAATGTTTTAATATATTTATTGTGATCGAAATTACCTGTTACTTGTGTCAATATATTTTTGAATGAATTATAACACTTCTACAATTCTACATCACAGTCATCATAAGCCTCATTACTCTATGAAAGTGTCGAATGATAACTTAAAACACTGCAATATTAATTTGTTTCTTATGTGAAATGCAGGTGGCAGTCGCAGGCGGTTTTCTTTATGCTCTGGGCGGTCATGACGCTCCGGCCACCAATCCTTCAGCCGCCCGCTTCTCTTGCGTGGAGAGGTACGACCCGGCCACGGACACTTGGATGTACGTGGCCAAGCTCTCGTGCGGCAGGGACGCCATCGGGACGTGCTTGCTCGGCGATAAATTGGTCGCAGTCGGTGAGTTATATACTCACGATACTAGTAGAATGTTAGAATGTTTAAATAGTCCGATAGTGTTATATCAACATTGTTATCCATCGACGATATATCACTGGATAAAGGCCTTCGAACTCTTATTTAACTCTTAGTAAATGAGTGCTTCTGCTCATATTGTTGTGTTTGGCCTAAGCTATTTTTGGTTTGTATACTTATTGAAATCGAAATACGCCGGGAACTGTATAAAATTACCTTTGTTGAATTGTGATATTTTTTTAATGCCTTAATACTGTTCCACATCTTTATGAAATAAAAATATGGAATTAGTACAAGAAATATTTTTGTTTTCTTTGGACACACACCATTTATTTTACTGCTCACGGTTGCAAACATTCTCACATGTACATATCTTTCTTAATAAAAGTTTGAGAAATACTATCGTTCAGACCAGCTAGGAAAGAATCGACGTGCTACATGTTAAACCTATGACACAGTCATAAATTTTAAAGATTATATCTGTGTTTGAAAAGAAAAGGGTGTTAAGTGTTAAAATCTGTTAATTTCAAGATGCCAAACCAAGATTTACAATTTCTTTATGAGTCTATTTCAATTGTAGGTGGATATGACGGCATACAGTATTTGAGGATGGTGGAACAGTACGATGTGCAGGCCGACGAGTGGCGGCCACTGGCTTCCCTGAACACTGGCCGGGCGGGGGCGTGCGTTCTACCCCTACCCCTCAACACAACCATCGGCTGAATCCACTCAATGATAATTTTCAATATAAATTATAAAAGCTAACAACGTGATGATGTTTGAGGCAGCTCTTTGGTTAATACTGCCTCCGTTACAAAAATTACTTTTGTAATATAGATTTCTCAGATAACTAACTATTGTGTGATAATATATTCTTTCATTCACATACTGTTTACATAGTGGATGTTTTAGTTTTATATAGTATTTTTTAGTACCGATAGAGCAATCTTTAGAATATTAATTTAGATAATCTTATTCAACACGAATGGCTGATTGTTGATTAGCATTATTCAAAGAATCCTACTGAAGGTTAACAAACAATCTTCAAAAATAGAAATTATAGTTTTTTTTGCATTTTATGTGATTGTATCATCATAATGCATATAAAAATGTAGAGATTTGATGTGTGTCACCACTAGAAACATGTCTTTCTCTCTTTCTAGCATTATGTATATGGCTTTTTGTTTCAAGTGTCTTGTACCGCTGTTTGAAATAACTCTTTTATTTTCAATTGATTCAATCTGCTTTATGTCTAGATGTCAGTTGCCATTTTTCATAGACACAATTCACCCGCATTTCTGAGAGGTTATGACGGTATACTATCCAGTGATTATAATGGTTACATTTTTCAAAATAAAAACTGGAATAGTGATTATTTTGAATAGGCAGTGAACAAAAATATACTTGTTAAATACACAGCATTATTAAATACTTGACCTAACTGCATTAAAAGATGCCGGAACAAACCCGTTTCAAAACTCATGGAAAAGTACAAAATTCAAAAAATTCTAAAAATACATTATTAAATACTTTCTGGCACAACAAATATGTGGTCTGGAACCCGAGATTCAGGTATGCCGGTATCATCGATTCCTTTTGTTGCTTTCAACAGGCAGTAAAACAACTGCTTCATTTATTTTTCTGCTTTTCAAATTTGTTTGCGAGCAGGTTTTTTTAATTATACAATAATAATGTCTATGCATCGGGTAACTATTTAAATCTAATTTTCATACTAGTTTTTCATGTTTTTTTATGCATACATATACTAGTTTCTCTCAATAATTATGAATATTTTGATTTTACTTTCTTTTAGAATTAATTATTCACCACCGTGTAATATATAGGTTGTCTTCCTTACTGTAAATGTTTGTAATTATTGGAACAGTATTTCCCTTTAGAATTAAAGGTCTATTAGCAGTTCAAAACATCGAGATACTAAAATATACTGAATATCTATAAATGCTCTACAATGGAGTCTTCACCATTTGCTGATATTTGATGAAGTTCACTTCAGGCATTGTCAAACATGACATAACGATGAAATAAGCCATAGGCATCTCCTCTAAAACTGTGGCTTATGGTAAAAGTAGGATGTTAAAAGAACTCACCTTTTTTGAAATCTTTTAATGTCCACCGAACTGATCTGTAAACTAAATAATTACATTGAGTAATCATTTTAAAATTATTATAAACATTAAATATTATGATGCCAAATGTTCTCAGATAGTAAATATTATTACAAAAAAAAAAAACTAAAGTTCAAATAATTGTTAAAAATTAGGAATTAATTGAAAATGTATAATTAACAGTATTAGAATGCTGGATCTTAATCTTTTTGGCGTTGGTAGTACTGACAAGGTTTATAATATATATTATTAAATGTGATGTAACAAATCAAAAGTGGCTATCTCCATCATAGATGAAACTGAGTAAATCACCCTTTTCATTATCTAATCAATTCAAACAATTCCAGATTGCGCTTTTTATATTATAAGGTTTCCGTTAACCAATTATATATGTACAATGATTATTAAACGAAATTTCTTTATAAATGTCGTTAATAATCGACGGAGATATCACATAGAAAATGACAATATGACCATGTTTCAAATGAATATTATGATATAAAACAACATGAGCAGTCATACCATCCAAACATCTCAAAAAAAGTCAGCTATTGGAGATGACCACATATGTTTCATAACGTTACATATGTATGTGTACCCTATGATATAAAGTCATGAAATGTGTATTTTTAATATATTTTCTTTTTTATAATATGGTGACAGTACAGTATTTAAAATACAATTTTAAATTTAGCAATGCGATTAATAATAATTAATAATTGTTCAATTTATACACTGTTTTTAATATGATCATTTGTCTGGATATAAAACAAACCTATGTCAAGTAATTAAATTGAATTTTTCGAGTTCTTCAAATGATGACTCATCTTGCATCTAAAAAATTGATTTCTCAAGATAATAGTATCAACAGGGTTGTCATCTTCAATATACTATTCAGGAATTCAATTTATTCCAGACACAACAACTACGTGATCAGAGTAAATTGCTTTTATTAAAATATTCACAAATTGTTTCTCCCATCTCATTTTTTTCCCTTCCAATTGCCAAAAGATTATCTCCATACCATCAGACATATGGTTGTCTTGCATTTACTTTTCTCGCAGTGTATCGTGCGAGTTAAGTGACAAACCTAAGCAAGGTGTTGGATCAGAGTTGTGGGCAGCAATGTAGACTCAATGCAAAGCAATTGTCTAAGGTCCCTACAAGTCATTCTGATAAAAATGTTGTATCTTAATTTATATATAAAAAATGCGGTGTTTGAGAGCTTTCAAATGATTATTTAGAATGTCAGAAGTAATTGAATAAGACATCAAAATTCTTTTAACCTTAAAATAGTTGAAATATATTCACTGATATGAACCGAATTAAATTATTTGTGTTCTTAGTATTGTCAGTGAGAGATCAAGTATCTATCCTATCTGCCTAAAGATCTGTCACAAAAAATATGATACCATAGGCTCTTTAGAGCTGTAAGTCCTCAGTGTACGTACACTACTTTATACCGATCTGGAGAATCAATAAACTAAGAATTCTTCATTACTCAACATTCATCCCATGGAAGACTGCATTTCTGATCCAAATGTTAGCAATGGTCTGAATTCATTGACTCATTCATGTTTGTTTTATAATCACTAGTAATTAATTTGATAAGTATATTCAACGATATGTATTAAAACTATGCAATATTCCTAGTTATAAGACTGAAATTATTTATTTTGTATTATTGGTAAATATGATAAATATTTGTTCCACTCAATCAATGTGATGTTAAAATTTAAGAACAGTTAGGTTTTATACTGGTAGTTTAAATGTGATAGGAAATAAATCTTCCATAACACGATTCAAAATGTTAACTTAACAATAAAAGTACAATATTAGTCCATAATATCCCAGGCCAAATTGTAGAATAATCATTATTTTTTGTATGTTTTCATTATTGCAACTTTTTTGTTGTATGTGCTATATTTGAGTCATTAAAGAAAGTTTTGTGTTGGTTATGGTTCATGAGTATTTTTTTTAAATAAAATTATTCCTCAATGTGTGTAATACCTAATCGCACATGTATATTTTATTGTTAAGTTGATATGAATTATTCTAAATTCTTTTGATATTAAAATTGCTAACTACTTCCATGTTTCATAATATACTTGATAAACATAATGTATATTTATGCTATAAAGTTACTTTATAAATTTTTTTGAAAATAATGAATATTTTTTTAAGTTCAACCACTTACTTCTAGTTCTTAAATCAGATGTGGGTATTTTTGGTACTTCTAACTATGTTTATCTTTTGCAATAATTCTTATAAAGGTATATTCCGTGTTCTATTGCAATCCATATTTTTTTAAATCATATTTCCAGTGAAAATGTATTTTTGCTTTGAAGTGAAACAATAAAATATCAGATACCCATCTGTTTAGTGTGTTTTATTTTTTGGCTTGTGATGGAGCATATAGCTATCACACAACGTCTCTAAGATTTACCGTCATACTCCATCAGTCCAGTCATTTCCAACGTCCCTCTAAGTGTAAGTCCTCTGACCTTACAGGGCACTGCCTGGTCCACTCCTCTTTCTCTGACTTTCTCACAAAATCAAGACATATATCAGGAGGTACTTTTCAAAACTGGTCAGATCCAAAATTATTGTTTTTAACTGCAATTATAGATTAAACTTTTGAGTCCTTTTTTATTCACTTGGAAAAGTTTGCATTTTTACACATTATCTGTAATTCTTTAATTTAAAACATATTTTAAAAATATTGCTAGTAAACACAAACTGAGGAAAAAGTAATGAAAATATCTCACTTTCTCAGTTTGTCAACAATCGGATTTGAACAAATGAAATTTACCTCCTGATATGCAACTGTACCTGTATAACACCAAATCAATTTTTTTCAATACTTGCATTCTACTAGTGGTGTTTTATGGTAACGAATCATGGCACCTGCACTCACAACTAAAAAAAAATGTACATGAATATTCTATTGAATTAAATAATTACGCATGTACATGGACACAATGCCAGCATATGATACATTTAAAATTATTCGCGTGCGATTTATGTGATGGTAAATCCCAAATAAGATCTGTCTTGAAAAGGCACTAAGAAAGAACAAAAACATTCAAATGCGAAATTTAGTCGGTCCCTGTGGACTGGTGGCAAGACTTTTGCCCTAGCGAACAGATGGGCCCGGGCTCAACTCCCGGAAAGGTTAGATTTTTTATATTTGAAAAAGAGATGTTGGACACATGGGTGTATGTCATTTTTGGTTGAGTTGTTCTCGAATGATTCATAAAAATTTATCATTGAGTTTATCTCGTATGACTTTCATCATTAAAAATATTTGGGGCATTGGCATTAGCTGTAATGTCAAATATTTATTTTAAATGCAATGTATACAGGGCTGTGGAGTCGGAATCGTCGCGGCGTTTTGGTCGGAGTCGGAAATTTTGAAAAGATTGAACTTTTAATTTTTACATATAATATGTAAAATTTGGTTATTGCCAGGATTGGTTGGTTGATATATAATTGAATACACAAACATATGAAAGGTAGAAAAAAAACGTGACGAAATTAAACTTTTTTAAGTCGGAGTCGTGTTTTTGGTCAATGTTGGAGACGGTGTCGTGTTTTTGGGAAATGCTGGAGTCGAAGTCGTAATTTTTTTTACCGACTCCACAGCCCTGAATATAAAATATAATATAAAATATTGAATTTCACGTTTGCTCGAAAAACATATTTTTTGACTCAATGAAATTACCAATAGTGGAAACTGATTTAAATATAATATATTCGAATAAATTTTTGGACGTTTTTTTATCATTCGAAAAAGAGAGCCTTTAAAATTATATATAGCCTCGTACGCCACTGAAACTGACGTATTAAATGAATAAAAAACAATCATTTTGCAGTGTTATCACCGGAAACCCTTAATCTAAGCCGCCTGGTAATTTTATTTAGAAAGCATGTCATGCAAACTGCAACTGGCTTGGAATCCCCCAAATTTGGGAGTTCAGAATAATGTCGGTAATCATATATGAAATTCTGCGAATTATTTGTAAGCGAAAATAGCATTAAACAGACGCAAAATTACGCTCCCACTAAAAATAGAACGGAAACAAAGAGGGCCTTATAAGATCCCAAATATAATGAATAATTTTATTATGTTTTATTTGCAATTGGGATGAATATAATATTGTCTTTCGATAGATTGGGCGGTAAATTTGCGAAGAGTTCATTTACATCACCCTAAAGTAACCTTGTGATAGTCGAGTGCAGTGATGATACTATGTATATAAAATTGAATATTTTATATTGTTCTTCGATCGTCCGTAAAAGTTCTGAAAAAAAAGTTGATTAATATTTGTCATATTGGGTCGCAGGTTGTGCATCACTGGCTTAGTAGATATAAGTCTGGAGATATTTCTTAAGTAGGTGAAACACGAGTCGTTAGATTTTACACAACACATTTTGAAGCACTATTCTTCGAGTCTCAAAATGTTAAATACGAAATATGAAAATTTTCGAAATAGCAACAAATATTTAAAAATAATTTATGTAGAATTAAAATACATTGTTATTTTTCTTTCCGTATTATAATGGAGTTCTACCAAGTAAATGCCTACTCAATCAATAAAATGATAAAAGTTCATCGGGTTAGTCGCCTCACCGGTCAACCTTTTCCCCAATCAGATAATATGTTTTATTAGTATCAATGTTTAAGTAGTTGTGAAAGTTGAGATCGTGTGAATTTATTTTATTTCTGTTGACCGAGGTCAATTAATCCATTTGAATGTTTTAATTTATCTATTTTCGTAAAATTGAATGTAGCTTGAAAACAAAACATATAGGTAAATCAATGCAGACTTTTGGCATGAAAAAATTTCTTCAAAAATTAAGCTTACAGAATTTCTTCTCTAAAACAGTTATATAGATAGTTGCAATGAAGTTGTGTATATCTTTACATCGCGCAAGATTTTCTATTTATTAAACAGTGCAACTGCATTATCACAAACTTTAACCTGTGAGTTCATCATTTTATATGAATGACGTCCTATGTTTTTAGCAATTTTTTAACGAAATCGAAACATTTCTTCACAAAAACATTGAACTTTGATTGACGAATGTAACAACACGACGTCATATTGTATACAACCTGATGCTTTCATAAGATGATGCAACTATACGATGATTTATGAAAATAAAACTATTCAACGTCATAAATCTTTAATGCCGTTTTGATAATTTTTAAAAGCAAAATAATAAATCTCTGGTAACTTTTAGTCCGCTGACGAGGAAAATATCACAACATCATTGAATACACAATGATTAATTTCGTTTTTTCCTTGACTATGCGAAAAAAAAACAGCAATCTTATCACAATATTCTGAGAAACCGCAGAGCTAGGTGTTTCATCAGCCGTATGGGGGGAAAAATAACCATGCCTGGCAATTCTGTGCGAAGGAAGCCCACACACTGTGCGTGATAATATATTATTCGCCGTACATATATCGCATCACAAAATTATACCCGCCAAAAACTCGCGAACCTGCGGAGCGTCGCGATAATAACCCGACGCCCGAAATGTCAACTTCATTCCGCGAGCAATATTTAAGTTGTTAGTGCTGGCATTGTGAATAATTAACAAAGTGACACACGATAAAAATGTAGAAGATCGCTAAATATAAATGTGCAATGCAAATAGCGTACTACAATAACAATATTTACTAAAATTGAAATAATAACAGATGATACCTACTGCCTATCTACAATATATGAATTGTTGGGAGTGTTTACATTTGCCATTAGTAACACGACACATTCAAAGCAGAGAACACATTTCAAAAAGTTCTCTCGACGTATAATATTTTTTAAATATTGTCTATTCCCGCCGAATTTGCGTTTATTCTAAAGTGTCAAAAAGAATATTGACACTGGTTTAATGAATATTTTGAGAGTTAGTGAGTATTTTGTGATTCCCATATAGTGAGGTGTAATGAGATTTTTTTGGCACTTGGAAAATGGATCCGGGAATCGAGGCTGCGATCCGAGCCGAGCGGATATATCTTCCGGCGGACCATGAATACAATTCTGATGATACACTTGGAGTGCCCCTCGATCAGGGAATCAACAGGTATGTTCATATGTTTTCTTTCATCAACTTGTGACAAAATATAGCTTATCTTTAAACTAAAGCCGTATGTTAAAATTGCTTAAAAACATTCAGAATGGCTAGCCTAATGATATGACTCGGGTTGACTGGGATATTCCCGATTTGAACAAATTTCGCGGCCGATTTTTCATTGTTTTTAATATAGTCTGTATATATTTAAATAAAGAAAAACAACATAATTGCTTATTGCGAAAGAAATATGGCGCTACAGCTGACGCCAATGCGCCATGCATTTGACATATATAATAAAGATAGTTCGTAATAAATAACAAAACATAGCAATTATTAGACAGATAATGGCACAAAAGACCCAACATATTATTTATATATCAGGAAGGTACTAGTTTTCAAATGTGGTTAAATGCATTTGCCGAAAAACTGAGAATGTGAGATAGGTGCTGTTATTACTTTTCCCTCATAAGTTTGTGTTTACTAGCAATATTTTTAAAATATGTTATAATTTAAAGAATTACAGATAATTTGTAAAAATGCAAACTTTTCCATGTGAATAAAAAGTTCTCAAAAGTTTAATCTAAAATTGGCAGTTAAAAAAAATAATTTTGGAAATGACCACTTTTGAAAATTACCTCCTCATTATATATTATTAGAGTAGAATCAAATTATATTGCTTTTACTATTTTTTTTCGAAAAGCGGTTCATGGGTTTTTGAGTGTTATTTTTGATGGACACATTCATTTTTTTAGTCTATTAAAACTACTGTGTATACCTATGTTTATTTTTAGTACTTTTGTGTGTGATGAGTTATGCCTTCCAGAAAAAGAACGGATATTAAAGTCGCATAAGAAATTCTCACTGTTTCGAGTGACTGCGTTTTCATACAGTAAACTTCAAAGAGAAGATTAATCACATTATAGATGACATAAGTTCTAGAAGTACCGCTAGAATTTGATTGATTTGTTGCGGATAGTACTTGTCCTAAGATTTCCAGATAAACGTCAAATCAATAAGCTTGTGTAGTTGAAAAATATCAGGATAATGTATTTTTGGTTAATACCGTAAAACGGGGGTGTATAGAGACAAAAACAAAGATTGAACTTTAGCACAACTTTACTAAGTTTCCAATGTATTTTTTACTATCTATATATAATTCTTTACAATGACTATAATACTATCTCTAGAATTACAAAACCAAACCAGCTAAATGATTGGCCAAAATTGAAACAAACGTGTTCAAGTTCGATGCCTGTGTTTCTTTACTTTTTGACCCCTTATAAACTTCTCTTTTATTGCACGAAAATTAAAATCAATCATGTTTTTTTGGTTAATAAGTACCGTAAAATGGAATGAATAGAGACACGTATAGAATAGAGGTTCATATATTCCAATCGTTACAATCTGTATTTTTGTCTCTATTCACCTGCCAAGTCTCGATTTACCTCTCTCGTCTCTATTCACCACGATTCAATGTGAATAGAGACATCCAAATGAATATTTGAAAAATATTGTCATGAATGTGTAGTAGGGCCATAGAAACAGGCGCAGGGCAGGTATGAAGATAGATAGTCGTGAAGGGTAGAACATGTCTCTTTTCACCCCGTTTTACGGTACTTGTCCTAAGATTTCCACGTCAAATAAACGTCAAATCAATAAGCTTGTATAGTTGAAATAAAAAATATCTGGACAATATGTTTTTTGTCACCGGAAATGGCAAAATTCCCGCGTATAGAATGCCGACGATATATTTGTTGATAAATACATTATTGTTTACTATATATAACTGACTCAGAAATAGATAATACAAATTAGCCAAGCGCTTGTGTCAATATTTTTTATTATAACAATGTTATTAATGGTCTGGTGAAATATTACCCAACGATGTCTAGGTATCGACACAACAGGTATGTTTGTTTCATTGTTTTCCTTAGAATGTTACGCAATCAAGTAAATATACGTGCGATGTTTGATGGATTATGAAAATGGTTTGATGGAAATGGATATGTATACAAACAAAGGAGTTTTTTTTACGAGAATTGCTTTTTACTCCGTTACTCAACCTCTCTTTTTTAACCACTTCAGTACCGTAGGCCACTGGTGGCCACCGCGTATAGATGACGCGAATACTGTCGCACATGCAAATTTTGCACCACGAAATGTCTATGTTCAGTAGTTGAGATTTATTAGTGTACGAAGAGTCTATGTTCACATTGGCAGCTATAATGCGAATAATCACCCTGGTGGGTGACTTCAAAGATACCGTAAATTTCAGTAACACATACATTAAAAGGGTATGTGGTGATATGTATGGTGATTCATCAACAAGAATTTTGGCGTATTACAAACACTTTAGTAGCGTAAGGACACTGGTTGCCGCCGCGTATGGACGTCGCGAATACCGTCGCAAATATTGCAAAATATATGAAAAATCTTCCTGTAACCCCGTGTCTTAGGTAAGCGACGCGAACCGGCAAGAGAATTTAGGCGAATCCAGTCAATTTAAAACGTAGTTGATCAAAGGTCTTATGTGCCATCGCTCGGCCAGACGCAATTAACGCTCTGGTGAGCTTGGACCGTTTCATATTTTCAAGCGATTCGCGGGCGCCATGAGTGCGCACTTGAGGCGACTTGCGACATATGCCGTCCTGACCGGTTCGCTTCGCCTACATATGACACTTGCATGGGCGAGGACCGTTTGATATTTTAAAACTCTGCCGCTTTCAAAGCCGCGCCGGATCGCCTCGCCCAGATTCGCCCAGCTAAGACGACCCGTAAGAATTTTTATAATGTTTATCTTTTCATAGCTAGTGACATATATACACCGTCTCTAGAAAACAAATGGTCCTTCTGTCATAAGTCAATCTTGTTGGAAAAAAAGATTTTTTAGAAGTCATGACCACTTTGCTCGGTACTGCATATTTGTATGCAATCAAAACGAGATCCTGTTGGTATATTTAAAAAAATCTAATACGCTTGCATACCCGTTAATAGTTTACAGCTCAATTAAGCATACTTAAATTTCAGCAAATCACTAAGATTTTCTGAAAATACGCGATAAAAACATTTTTATAAAACGGTAGCGTTCTTGAAATTTCGAGTTATATATAATACTAGTATTGCTACCCGGTGTCGCTCGGACTAAGCGACCAATAATTATTTAATGTTATATCATTCGACATAATTATATCACAAAATCTAACATCCAAAATAGAGTTAAAATAAAATCACAAACTTTATTTAATTTGATGACAGCCCCATTCCCGCCCATTAAAATGTCCAAATTCAAGGAAAAAATCTAATTTGCTGTCAAAGAAATTATTACATTTTGACTAAATGTCTTCGCCGATAATAATTCAAACATATTTTCTTTCATATTCGTTTTTATGGCAACTTAATGATCAACAATCCAAAAGGGAATTACAGACCCACAGACATACATACGCCGTTTCGGTTTATATATAAGATATTTTAGAGGCAAATTGCAATTTATTAATAACTTTTTACTATCAATACGAAACCGTGATTTTTTCGTCGATAAAAAATTTGTAATTATGTTAATAATTCTCTTATCACCTGTGATATTAGCTCAGTCGTTATTATCAGCATCGAAAATCGAAGAAAATTTATAAATAGATTTACAAAAAACACGTAAGCAAGACTTCGCGGCAACCCGAGGTATTTATATATAGCAGTGATGCACGAACTTTTTGGGAGAAGGGCCATATAATCAATTCTCAGATAGTTCTAGGGCTGCATGGGTAAAACTGATTTAATTAGTAATTATTTAATTTTTAGTGTATATATGAAAATTTTTATTGTTTTTCCATCGTCTGGAAAAAGTTCTGATGATAAAAAGTGATTGATCTTTGTCAGGTTGTGCATCACTGATATATGATGCACAATTGCAAATAAATACCAAGATTATACCGGTAGCAAAATATATAGCTGTTCAATAATTAATGAACGATGTTCGTCCAACAGGCATTGAATATGAGAGAGATTTCATGTACTTATTTGTACGAAAACTAAACCAAGAAGAGTTAATGAACTAGCATTTATATTTTTTAACCCCTTGCACTCCTAAAGATATTATTTTTTCCTTCCAGCATTAATAGATTTGCGAAAGTGATTGATATCACAGGGTTTGCGTATTTATTAGTATAGTAAAATAAAATGAAGTACGGAAAAATATACCGAATTATGACATGTTACAAACCTCGATTAAGGCACACAATCTAATAAATAACGGTTTTTGAAATGAGTATAATTGATCATGAAAAATATTTTTCAAGCCAAGTTTTACAATGTCGAGCAGAACTCGACTTAAGAGTTGCGCGTTACAGATATATTTGTACTTACTCCACATTTAATATATTTCGATCAGAACCGGTTTCGCTCATCGTGAGCATTTTCAGCTGATCAGTTGAATAAGTTCAAATGTCTTATTATTTTGAATAGTTTTGAATGGTCGAATCGTTATTCAATTAAACAAGCTAATGGTATACAATTTTATTGCGAACCTAATTGGCTTTGTTGATTTAACTATTCCATTTTTAAAATACCGGCATTGAAAACATTAATCCAACTATTTTATTTGATGGAAGTCAAACGTACTTTAAGAAATCAAAATGGTTGTCTATTGGCATATTTTATCATCAATTAAACTTTGAGTTGTTTGAATTTAGATACGACTTTTAAATTTTTAACGGGAACCTTGCTGAAAAACAAGTTACCTTATGAGCATTCTCAAAGCCAGTAAAAGTGAAAAGACAATTACCATTAACCGGACTATTTCAAGACGACACCGAAAAAAAATATGTAATACGAATTATATACAACTTCCTTGTATTTTAATGTAGCGGTCAATTTTATTATAATTTGTATACGATTTGTCTTATATTTTAGAGTTAAATAATATAATATATGCGCATTTTAACTTTAAACCTGTTTCCTAGGGTAATTTGCTGCCACACACTTGGATTAAAGTTACCATCACGTTTTGAATATTCAAATTAAAATTTCGAAGAGACTTTGGTTTAAAGCTATTGTAAGGAGATGAAAGAATATCAATTTAATACGTAGCATATTCTACACCGGATTGCAACTCTATGTGTCAGCATTCAATCTCCCTCAAACACACTCTCTCTGTATTTTCGTACTCCTTACTTTTCAGCATCCCAGACTGAAACATCAAGTATACAGCCCAAGGTACAAGATAAATACTTATTCATATCCAATTTCGTGAAAGTTTGCAAAAATCTATGCAAAAGTTGTAATATGTAGATAACGCGGCGCGAACTAACGAGCGCAATTAAGAGACATTATATTTAATTATCATGAAATGCGTGAAACCTCAGGGGAAATTCCTTTATTCTAGTGTTATATTCAACAATTGATGTGGTTTATTTAAAACTTATTCAGAGACGACATAGCTCGTATTTAATTAAAAAAAAAAAAACGAAGCTACAAAATGGCAGCGCGTATATCATACGTCACGGGCCTGTGAAAGTGAACGCTTTGCACGGAAATTCTCGTCACGGGCCCCTGAAAGATGAAATATTGTAAATATAAGAAAGTATAAATAAATTACCTGATATAAATTATTTATATCGTCATCATATGACTTCTTTGCAAAAACAAGGTTTTAATAATTGATGATTGAACAAGAGCGCGTTTTACAGTCGATAAAATATGGTAAACACATAATAATTGTTAGTTCGTAATGTCATATGAAAAAAAATTGGGATAGATTAAGCACACAACCTACGGTTACGCCCGAGCTACACTAAAAAGTCAGCAAGCTGGTCAAGTTAAATCAAACTCTTCAAGCTACTTACAAACGATATCTCATCAGAATTGAGCACATTAATTTGCATAACGAAAATCCAAAATCAGTACCTAGTCATAGAGGTTTTATTATTTGTTTTCCTCATTCAAATGCTTCAACTGACGTAATATGCACTAATACAGTACTCAGCAAGAATAAATTTGGGGAAAGGATATACTCATCGACTCACCCCTTGACTATGACCTTGAATATGAAATCCTGTTTCTAAAGCTACGCTCAGTTTCATTATGTACGAAAATATAGACAGAAAAAGACCTTCTGTGTGATTTAATGATTTGCTATATTCACTACAATACAATGTAGTTCTGTCAGGTGATGGTAATTTCTCATGAAGTAAATCTTCGCGGAACCGTTGCGTTTTATTAGAAATTAAACTGGCTTATTGATTCCATAATTTATTATGTTCGGATCTTTGATTTCAGTTGAATCATTACTTTTAAAATATGAGCTTGGTTACTAGATACTATGATTGGTTTTCTATCTTATCTATTACCTTATCAGTTACACCAATTTCAGATACGATTGCCATTTAATTGAAATGTTTGTTTTTGACACTCAAGTCAATAATTGTATTTTTTTTCTATCGCAGAAACAAAGCTTCACATTCTGCATTTTAATTCATGTATACCGTCGTTGATTAAGAAACATATTTAACAATAATGATAAAGAAACCTAAAAAAGCAACTTCGCAAGTTAGGCTAGTTATATGTGTTTCTTCGACTAAACTTCAAACATCACGAAAACTCTTCTTCAACAAAGATGTCGTATAGCTATGAATATTTTGAATATCGAATAAAATATAATTTTGTCTAGCAG
Source organism: Himalopsyche kuldschensis (assembly GCA_028554975.1). NCBI lineage: Eukaryota > Metazoa > Arthropoda > Insecta > Trichoptera > Rhyacophilidae > Himalopsyche > Himalopsyche kuldschensis. The sequence continues at coordinate 15,764,530 of JAHFWI010000010.1, read as the reverse complement.
ATTGTACAGAGATAAAAGCTGGGTCTTTTGCATTCACCTTGAAAACAGGTTTGAGTTGGTGGGTAGATTGAAAAATAGAATTTAATAATTTTTAATTATCACCGATGAAGATGTACCTTAAATATCAATTTCGTGTAAGTGCGAAATAATAAATCACTCGTGATATTTGTTGTTTATGCAGTTGTAAACGAGTTATTTATAAATGTACATCTAAAATATTCGTATGCTATAATAGAAGAAGGCAAACGAAAAGTTTTCGTTGATTTCTCTAGTTTATTTAAAATGTAAATACTGTAGATGTACTTTTATTGAAGAATAATAAACGTAACAAAAATATAACTTTTTAAATGTCTTTGTAAAAAAAATACACACATATTGTGACATTATTCATTTCAAATAATATGTAAAGATGCTTAATAACTTGCTACCCCCCGACAAGAGCATATGAAAAAAATGTTCAAACCATTTCCCATCCCGAGGAAATCACACATAGAAACCGTTAAATTCATTTCTTATATGTCCAATTTTATTTCAACTGTCAATTTACTGGCTAATACATATAAATATTGTTCTCATTTGTCGTTTCCTACTAACACTGCAAAATGGACGTTACTGGTTTTGCTTTGAAGCTTCTCAATTAACTGCTAACCTTTGCTAAACACAATCCTTTCAAAGAGAGGCGTCGAGCGAATGACTTGCAAACAGTTCTATTGAGACACTTCTCTTTGTGGTATCCTATGATCGATATGCTGTTATAGAAATGTTGAACACACGCATTCCAATAGAAAGTCCCATCCATGGTATATGTACAAGGTCAAGGAACTCATTTTTTTAGCAGGAAAAACTGCACAATAATACTGGCAGTAGATTCGTTCAGAATTAAAATATCAACTTTTTGCCTTGAATACTACATAATATTACTATGTATAAAGTTTTAAATATATTATTAGTAAGTTTTCGATTACGGTTTCCCCGAACAAACACATTCAAACGAGGAATACCTACCAGTCGTATTATAGTCATATTCTTCTAAATATATTTACAATTCAAATCATTCTCGAAAAAGAAGGTGTAACAATTGCACGAACAATGACGCAAAACAATTTTCCTGAAAAGACTAATATGAGTGTACTTATATGATTCAATTTGTTTAAACCTCTCTTTTTCGAAGAGAGTAGGGATGGAAAAGATACGAGGACAGGACTAGTGATTAGCTAATCGCTGTCACTATGCGTCGCTCTTTGGGATCGGAAATGTAGGAAGGGCTTTTCAACAACAAAAACATCCATGCCTTTGAACACATTTATCGACTGAAAAAATCCGTTCGTACTGGGAATCGAACCCGGGCGGTCCGGCACGCAAGCCAACAACGTTGACACTGCGCCACGGACCGGACGATTTAATACATGTTTTTTTTAAATACATAAAATTCTTTCATTTATCCGGCTCATCGAGAGCTAATAGTCGTCCCGTTATTCCAGGACTGAATCCAATTTAAGGTACCTCGTCCTGGCATCCTAGATTGACCGATGCTAAAAACTAAATGTGCCCTTTTGTGTATTTACTCATGTTTCCTGAAAGCAAACTATCAAATACCATCTTTGATGGTTTAAGGAGCATAATTTAAGTAAAAGTGTGCCAGTTTGAACTGTATGAACTTTATTCTGGCAACCCTGGGCTCACAGGTAGACCTGTTCTGTAATTGCAATACCTACTACATAGTACAAACCATATTAATAATATTAGTTTCCGTTATCTGGCCATATGCTGTTTGTATTCGGTGCATTTTAGATAAGATTGATTAACGATTTGATTAGTTTTATTTTCTATGTATTTTTCTAGTAGGTAAGTGTGTCATAAAAATCTAAATTACTAGCAAATGAATCGCACACAGCAAATGATGAAATAGAATAGTAAATAATGGATACGTCGCGCCCTCTTCTGCGAAATATCTACGATAACTAATATAATTATAATACTGTATATTCGGATATGTCTGATGAGCATATACATACCTTGTGCATTCGAAAATTAAACCAGTGGTAACAGTTTAGAGCGCCATTTGAAATTAAGTTAATTTGGAGTTAAACACATATTAACTTAACCACTTTAGTACCGTAAAACCACTAGTGGCCGCCGCGTAGGGACATCAGGAATACCGTCAGAAATATTGAAAAATATATAAAAAATCTTTCTGTAAGAATTCTAATGATATTTTTCTTATACTGTCTCTAGAAAAAAATGTTTATACTGTCATCAGTCAATCTTGTTGAATAAATGATTTTTTAGAAGCGGTTTAGCCATGAAGAAGGAAGAACTGGACTAGGCTTAGTTTTTTGTCAATCGCTGCATGCTACAATGTTTTAAGGGTAGGATAAGTAGGAAAAGAATCCAGAAAACCAGTGGATGCCGCAACCGAAATTTTGATGATGTTTGCATGACACCGCTCTTGTAACTGCATTTTAATTCAATCAAAAACATGCAGTAAATTATCGCCAATAATTCGTGTAAGGTATCATTTAATTGGAAACGAAAACCTTCAAAAATCATTATAACCTGTTGATACCGCCCTATATGGTAGGTAATCAGAACTCTCTCGAACGATATATTATTCACCTCAGTCTATGAGTTTAAGTTGATATCAGGAAGTAAATTCATTCTAATAATATTCTATATTGAAATCTATAGTGATTGAATATAGAGTAATTTTAAATTTTGTAAAAGAGACATTTAGGCGCAACGTCTCCAAATCGGAGCAGGAACTTATATCTCGCTCTAAATGTCTCTGACTCTTTCACGCCCTGAGTGCGTGAGATACATGGTATTTCACGCAGACTCCACTGGAACATAAAAATGGTCCAGTGAGCGCATCTCTAGCGGTTATTTTGCTCCGTTCAGATGACAACAAGTTGGGCAATATCCGCTACACACGGATGGTAATGGGCATATAATAACCGCTTTTATTGTAATTAGTTAGTTTGAGATTAGAGAGCCTTGAGTGTGCACTAGCCAGATAAGTCTTACAAAGTGGTTGAAAGGTTCTCCCAAGTGTAAGCCCTGGAAGTAGCCTTCAAGCTCCTATTCCTAAAGATAAATTCTTAAATATAATTCCTGATATCACCTTAATCGTAATGAGTAAATCATTATAGAGGTATTGCCAATCTTAAACTAAATTCAGTGTATTGTAAACGTATCGTGTGTAAAATATGTGTATAACTTTGTGTGTTTAACTTTAAAACTAAATAAATTGTGTGTGTGCTAATCGCACTGGTTTAACCCTTTGAGATCGTATTTCATTAAAAGCATCCTGTTTCTCATACTCCGATCCCTAAATTCCACTTCCCGAGTGTCGGATCGGAGGCTCCCTCTCATTTAACGAGAGAGCCGAGATCGAGGTCGTCTCACTGTAAGGCTTAGCTTAATTATATTAAATTATTTCTGTGTCTTATTCAAATCACAAAAACGATATAATATACTGAGTAGCATGGACGGGAGGCGCGGCCGCAAACCTATTCGGTGATTCCAAGCAATTTTGTATGAAGACGATGTTATGTGGTCATGAATTGATATTATTTGTTTGTAGCACGTGACTATTATTCTTACCGCATGTCAACTTTTTAACAATGAAGTTTGCAAAAAAAAATGAATCATTGTAATCGTCGTCATCGAATCAAATGCATAAGATTAGCCTTACGTCATAAATCCCCGCGGCAATTCCTGCGATGCACTGTTGTCTGCTAAAAAAAAGACATATACCTACGTTCACAAAAGGCTTGCATACAGAAATCATTATTAATTTCATTTCCATTATCTGAACATTGACCAATAGCGTTGCAATTTGAATATATCGCAGAATAACGCTTATTCGTTATAGCTGTAAATATAAAATTTCCAGAAATCCGTCTGTTATCCATACATATATATATACATATAATATATATATTGTATTCTTTTGTAAATTAAAAATATAAATAACAGAGGAGCTTATTTTCAAAAGTGTACAAATACAATTGTTGAAAAATTGAAAATGTGAGATATTTCCATTTCTTACTATCAATATTTTAACATATGTTTTAAATTAAGGAATTACGGATAATGTGTAACAATTCAAACTTTTCCATGTGAATAAAAAAGGTCTCAAAAGTTTAATCTACAACTGGCAGTTGAAAAAAAGTATAATTTATATCTTCTTATACATATATAAAAATCAATATTTGCTTGTTTGTTTGTTTGTACTCTATGCGCTCATCCGATTGCGATAAAACTTTGGTGATTTGTTGTGTGGATGCTAACGAAGGTTTCTTGATTATCTTACTATTTATACATAAATAAATTAATGTTTTTTTCTATCGTATGTCCTATAACTTTTATAAAATTGCGATAAAACTTTGGAGTTTTGTTGTGTGGGGACACCCAAGAAGATTTTTGCGTTCCTATACCGTTCATCCGATTGCGATAAAACTTTGTAGATTTATTTTATGGGGGCCCATGAAGGTTTTTTAATGAAACATTGTGTATCCAAAAGCACTTCAATCAACAAAATTAAAATAAAAACACTTTCTTTGAGTGGCATTGCAACGCATGCCGTGAACTATTAGAAAAGACACTCAGACATTAAAGATCGTAAAATTAAAATTGAAATTCTGTCGTTTCTGCAACATAATTAAAAAAATATTTTCCCCCTGCCATTATCGTGTAGTTTTCATGTATGCAATCTGAATACATGGCAAGTTTTGTACATTTTTTATGCACGAATTCTACAAGTTGGGAAATAAGTACCGATTTAATAATTAATATCATATTACCATAGCCAATTCGTAGCTTTTTTTTGTCTTTATTTCATTCGTATAGATTACATGGCAAAAAATTTAATTATTAATTATTTTTTGAAACATGCTAGTTGTGGTGTTATATAATATAACAAGACTTAACATTTATTGAAATAAGACACAATTTAATATTTTTCAAGTTTTTTTCGATTCACATTTAAGGTGTTCACTGTCAAAACGTGGTGGAATGGCATTATAATAAAACATTTTAAGTACTTATTCCACATACAATTTATTAGATCAGGACCGGTTTCGCTCATGGCTAGCACTGTCAGCTGAGTGTGGCGAGTATTATTAGTTGATAATGCTCACCGTAAGCGAAACCGGTCGTGATTTAATAAATTTAATGAGGAATGAGTACTAAAAATATTTTATTATTTTTATTTTATTCTGTTCATGCAATAAAGCGTGTAGTCAAATCTTGAGAGTTTTTCATTGGAGGTCTTGAAAAAGTATCTTTTCGCCTCTCAATCCACCCATTCTAAAAGAATAGTTTGAAGTCGCACCGATTGGTGGTGGTTATATTTCGGAGTTGCAGTATCTACATACATATGTCACAAATGATGTTTTTTAATGCCTGTTTATATCAAGAAATTTACAGTTACATACTTATCACTCGTCAGTACTTTATCTTAATAATCGAGTTGTTGAGTCTCTACATATCCTCGCTCGTCATTTTAATATGTACATATGTCAAAATTTTCTTGTCATTTGAAGCAGTTCTGTGTAGTTCTTCTACTTACGTTGGTTTCTAAGCAATAGATCAAAGTTACTTGGCCATTATAAGGGTTGCCAGGAATTTTTATGAATACAAATAATTGCTATCAATAACATAGCGTTGAAGCGGAGCTCTAAGTGTACGGCCTGGTGCTTACAGCGTAGAGCGCTTAGGGCGTTTGAACGAGACAAAGGTACCGCTGTCTTATCAACGATGTCTAACGATGTCTGATAACGAATGCCCGTCTTGGAGGCCGATTTCGTGGCGTAAATCCGAAGTCAAGTCAGTTCGAAATTTAGGAGCGCTTGCATAGGCGTAAAAATGAATGAATGATGTCGCCCGAAGAAATTATTACCTGTGTCTGAAATATGGGTTTTTCTCACCCACTTTACAAAATGCATTTGACAGATATAATTAAGATTGTGCAAAAATGATAAAATGAATGAAATAAAGGACAAACTGTATAATTGAAAAACAATTTTTAATTTTAAAAATCATATAAAATATCTTCAGGCCATTCATTCATTGATTAGCCGAGGTACAATTGTTGCTGCTCAATCAAATGACTACGCGAAGAACATGTACATGAACATGTACACAAAAATATAAAAATTGGGAGCCTATAAATTTATAGTTAATAGGGTTTTTAGCCCGGATCCGAGGAGGGACAGAAAAGTGATCTACGAGGCTCATGAAATTGAAACAAGTTTTAATTCATTAAATATTATGCCTTTCCACCAAGAATTCATAGTCAACACCTTGAAACAGAATTATAAAAAAAATAATGAGCACTCATCGACAGTTGGTGCAAATGAAAGCCTTTCCCACAACCTCTGGCTTTATTATTATTTATTGGACTACTTGATCGACCAATTTGTAATTCTATATTTTATCACGTATTCAATTGTGAAGACTTTATAAATAAATGAAAACGCAAGAAGGAAAAAAATGAATTTAATTTACAGGTATATGTACCTAATTGCCGTTAATCGATCAATATTTAATAAGTCTAGCTCGTTAAATATCTATCAATTAGTTTAATTTGGTTGACCCAATCGTTTTAATTTTCTTTAGTTTAAAAACAAGACATTTTAAAATGAACTGTCAAGCTCATATTAAAAACTTTGTTGAATCGATGGAGGCGCTTCTATGTTTGAAACTTTCGACGACTCTTAGGGATGCTTCATTTAAATTTAATATTCAAAATGATTTTAGCAATGAATCAAAAAAATTACCGCCAAATCCATCATCAGAAGTACTGTTTGAGAGGACATATCTGACTATGTCTGCAAGATAGTATAGGTTTATTTTTTGTCTTACATTATTTCATTTGATTATTATATTTAATTATAAATATCCAGTAGCAATTTCGTATGTCGGTCCATTTTTTTTCAATAATACATTTTAATTAACTTTTTTTACTCAAATTATAACAAAGTTATAGTAAAACAGCGCTAAATTAAAAAAAGGAGTATCTTAATGTTCTTCGACATATTTGTTGTGTATGAGCGGAAAGAAGAAATAAATAAAAATGAAACGTCCTAATATTATTATGAAACATCTAAACAATGAATGGCCTTGACCGTGTCTTGGTATCTAAGTTTTTCGAGGTCTTTACAACTTATACAGTAATAAATTATGCAAAGATAATTTTTATCAATGTTGCTAATCAAATTCTTAGATGTTCACTTCACGAACGTTTATAACTGAATAAATTTTCGTCAAAGTTTTCTTGTAGTTTTTTTTTTAAATATTCCCTGGGCTAACCAACGCTATATCCACCGCCACTTCTTCAAACTCCTTTAACACTGGTTATTCCGTAGCGCATTAAAGTTGCCTGTGGTTTTTGCCTTGTTATATCTGAAGAATAAATCGCCAAGATTTGGTTGCATGCACTTTAATGCGCAAATGACAGCTACGACTAACGTTTGTATCGTCTTGAGCATTTTTCCAGGTCGTTGTCCATTTCTGGAAATTATCCAAAAGATGTCACCAGCATCCTGAATAATATTACCGTAAATGTTAGATTATCTACTATAATTTTCATTGAATATACGTAATTAACTGCATCGAAAAAACAGTGCATAAATTAAAAAAATATCTTGAATATTAATAAAGCTGTATGTGTCTATAGTTGCGACTAAAATATTTATTTACATTACGTAATCTTATATATAAAACCGAAACGACGTATGTATGTCTGTGGGTCTGTAATTCCCTTTTGCATTGTTGGTCATTAAGTTGCCATAAAAACGAATATAAAGAAAATATGTTTGAATTTTTTTCGGCGAAGATATTTAGTCAAAATGTAATTAATTAGTCTTCTACTGAACTTTTCACGGCTTTTATTAATATAATAATGTTTATTATTTACGTGAAGGTATTATTTGACATTTCTTTGACAGCAAATTAGATTTTTTCCTTGAGTTTGGACATTTTAATGGGCGAGAATGGGGCAGTCATCAAATTAAATAAAGTTTGTGATTTTATTTTAACTCTATTTTGGATGTTAGATTTTGTGATATAATTATGTCGAATGATATAACATTAAATAATTATTGGTCGCTTAGTCCGAGCGACGCCGGGTAGCAATACTAGTAAAATGTAAAATTCACAGCCGTACTGATGCTGGACTTAAAATTGTTCTTCACAAAGATAATTAACATTCAGTTGATATATTTGTATTAACTATGAAACATAATATTTATATATTTTCACAATACAAAGATAATCTGTAAGTTGATAGTTAATAAAAAAACGCATGTTAATGTTTGCTTGAGACACACCTGTTTGTTTATCGTCATCACTGACTTGACAAGTGAGTGAAGATCTTAAGTCATATTTATATATTATACGCCTAGCTATGTATATTATAAGCCTAGCTTTGAGTATATTGAAGTAACTAAATTAGTAAATTTAAAATACATACAATTTGCGCATCCACCCCCAAAAACTGATATTATTTGATATTTATCATTATTGTTTTCGGAAACAAATACAATACATGGCATTAGAGCTGACGGCAATGCGCCATGCATAATAAAAACAGCACATACCTACAATAAAACAAATGAGGGAAGGAAAAATTCCAAACTCCATTTTGTAATTTTATCATTTTAAAATGTTAGAATCAATCTCGCTTCATTACTTAAGCAGACTTTACGATAGTAAGTCCAAAGATGCATCTGAAAGAGGCGAAACACGTGTCATAGTTAGTAGCACAGTACGTGGAATAATCAAAGTTATTTTAAACTTTATATTAACTTTTATACCTATTAGTATCATTTCTGAAATGAAATTATGGGCAGTGTGTTGTTACTATTTGAACTAGCATGGTACTCTATAAATATTCAGAGTATTTCATTTATTTTCATTTGTCGGTACTGTAGTCGAGATATCAACGCATTTAAGCATTCGTCCTTCAAGTTCCTTCAAGTTGTCATAATGTGTCGCCGTGTTCGACAATTACTAATACAAACACTTATACACCAGTATTTTTTGTTGGTATCCACTTCACATAGAATATGCTAAATCGATAGATTATATCTAGGGCTTGCAATTTACCGTCAAATTCCAATAACCGGTAAACGGTAAATAATTTAACCCATTACCGGTTTACCGGTTATTTACCGGTAAATGAAACAAAATAGATAAAAATTAATAAAATAACTATACGTGGCTACTTTTACTAAAAACGGTATCTGAAAACGTAAAGAATTTAAAATACGTTTCATGAAAATAACAATGTCATGAAATGCACTTATATGTCCTTTTTGTTTAACTGAGATATGGGAAAAGGAGATTAGATAATCTTTTATTTGCCACATAAAGCTTGGTTAAGTTAAATTACTACTGTGTAATATTTGGTTTATCTGTCTGTGAGAAGTTTATAAGCTTAACTATTAGTTTATCCATTAACTTATTGATGTATGTACATATGTAATTCATACATTAGATCAGGCATGGGCAAAGTGTGGCCCGCGGGCCGCATGCGGCCAGCCAAGTGTTTCCTGCGGCCCGCCATCGTATTTTTTAGTAAGAATATTGTTTTTTCAAAAAATATTTAAATTCGAATAAAATTTGAAAAATTTTTTGTTTCGTAAATATATTATCTCAGGTCTTGTTGAAATTAAGAAAGAATTTAAATTTGAGAAGATAAACTTATCTCGACGAACCGTAGTAACAAGAATTCAAGTTATTGATAAAAAATTAAATGAGCAATCATTACTCGAATCGATAACATGGTGCTCGAAAGTAACGATCAAAAGGATACCACACAGTTATTAATTTTCAGGGTGTACCTCTAAATTTTAAATTTATAAGGAGCTTTTGTCCATGGAATCTCTTAGAGTCCAAGCAACAGTAGCTTATCTTAAACTTATTTAAATACAATGCATTTGTAAAATTCGTTGAAAAACACGTTTTCCGGTCGTAAATTTTATCACAGAGAGTTACTTTGTCAAATAAATGCACTTCAGACGTCCAAATATTTTAAAACTACAATAATAAATACAAACTGAAGATAGAAATATTGTTTTTGAATGAAAATGGGAATTTTTTACGTTATAATTAACAGTTTTATGCAAGAATTTTTTTTTTGGTTGAATTCAAAATACATTTTATTTTTCTTATATTTTGGATACTTTTTTTCCACGATTTTTTTATGTGTGCCACTTTTTGAAACCAATGTATCGCGTGAAAAACGATCGGGTGTATATCTAAAAATGGCATTTTACTTGCGGCCCGCGGCTCATTTTGAATTCTTAGAATTGGCCCGCCATCCGAAAAGTTTGCCCCCCCCTGCATTAGATGTATGCATGCATACTTTGTATACAAACACCTAACATAAAATAATATAACAATTTATTGGAATATAGAGTTTACTAAAAAAATGTTTATTTTTTTTGGTATATGGATTTTTCAGAATTAAAATATGCTTTCATGAAACAAATCATATCAATACTTTCGTCTTTTAGACTTCTTAGACTAGATGTCGGCTGTATATAGATTTATGTCTTCACGACACCGAGCTTCTACAGCTACTTTTACTGGTTGAAATGCCGATATTATGTCCGAGATCTTATCAAATTCGATTCCGCATGCATATCACAATAAAACTTACAATATGCCTGTATCTGTCCTTAATTCGCGATAAAATAATTTCCGGGAAAAACCGGTAAATTTTCCAATTTACCGGTAATTACCGATGGTGTATTTTGGACTATTTACCGGTAATGCAAGCCCTAATTATATCCAAGCAAAGTTGTGATTAAGGGCCAATGATATCCAATTATGGTTAGTCATGGATTCTGAAATATATCGTGAATATAAAACTAAACCTTTGTCTTTATAAAGTAACACTTCATTAGGTGATTTTCGTATTCATTTTATTTTATTTTAAATTATGTTATTACATAGTACTTTTATTCAATACAAATATATATAGGGATTAGGGATTTAAATAACGGATGAAAATATAAAAATCGATATTAAAAAGAAATAATAATGGATAAATATGATTTCAAAAGGAAAGGTAAATATAATTGGCTGATTTTGATAAAAAATAACTTTAGCTTATTCCTTTTTCGAATTTGAATGTTTAATATTGAAAAAGCTAGTATCTGTCAACCTTGGCATACTTAATTTTGAATATTGAATTACCAGTATTTTGGGTTTGAAGACCCTGCCGAAATACCGGGTTCCCAGCTTCGGTAACTCCGGTATTGGAATATTTAATAGAGATAGGCCCAACACGTATTGCTCCGGTGTGACCTATCTACGTATTTGAATCGTTACATTCTGTATTATGGGTTTTCGGCGATGGGTTTATCTAATATAAGCACATGGTATGATAAATGCTGGTATTTTTACTAATTTTAACCTACCGCATACTCAAGCAGGAAAAAGAACTATTTTTTGATGATGGACACGATATAACGTAATGAGGAAAACGCAGTCTTTATTCATCTATCAAATATTTTTTTTTATTGTTATAGTATGCACTGACTGTAGTAAAGCCATAATATATCCTAACAACTGGATAAGAACCAGAAATTACTGAAATCATTTCTTCTGCTCTTCCATCCATCGCCCATTATTCCTTGGAGACTATACTGCAATTCCTCAATCCAACAAACAATATTACCATCTCTTGTTTATAGATTATATCATAGGTGCCCAACCTTTTTCTGGTGGCGCCCTTTTTTAATAAAAACCATGTGACCCGCGATCCCCATGGAATTAAATAATGCATTTTTAATACGGTAATTAAAAAAAACAACGCAAATGCATTATAGTGAATATTTTTTTTAGTTGACTGCATAAGTTTTCGACCCACAAAAAGCCCGTCGCGACCCATGGGTTAGGAAACCGTGGGCTATAGAGTACTACATTTGATTAGAATGTGATATTTTGTTACATCACATATACATACATACAGTCAATTTGAAACTGGTTATATTGTGCGCTTAGCAAAATGCAATGCATCAAGTAGAGGTCTAGACGGGCCGAAATTTAAAAATTCTACCCGGCCCGAGCCCGACAGTTTTTTCAACTTTTCAACAAAATTTTAATCAACATTTAGAATAATTTAATATTAACTCAACAAATTATAATATGTATGTAAATTAGATATACAATAATGGCGTATACATCCGGAATAATCGGAATTATGTTCTATTTTTTTTGGTTCCATGACAAATCAGAACATGACTTTTCAGAATATGACAATTCAGAACAATCGGCCTACCTACGGACACCGTCCGAGCGCGCTCGCTCGCTTTATAATATTGGGTTTTCACATACATATTTGTCTATAAACAATTTACCAATTATGAATAAGGCTGCCACAACAAGAAAATAACTGTAATTATGAGATCGCCGAAATTAAAATAAATGTTTACTAACTATTGTAGTTAGTTCGCGTTCATTTTAAAATTCATTCATTCAAATGTGGCAGCCCTATTCATAATTGGTAAATTGTTTATAGACAAATATGTATGTGAAAACCCAATATTATAAAGCGAGCGCGCTCGGACGGTGTCCGTAGGTAGACCGATTGTTCTGAATTGTCATGTTCTGAAATGTCGTGTTCTGAAATGTCATGTTCTGAAAAGTCGTGTTCTGAAAAGTCATGTTCTGAATTGTCATATTCTGTAAAGTCATGTTCTGATTTGTCCGGTTACCATTTTTTTTGTACCCAGGCCCGAGCCCAGCTCGGGGCCGAATCCAAACCAAGTTGCCCGGCACTTAAATTAATGGCACTTCAGTTACGATCGAGTTTAATGCATAGGACGTCGGCCATGGCGATTTTTTCCTACCTTTTATGTGTATTAAATTTAATATCGACTTACCAATCCGGCCAATAGCCAAATTTTACATGTTATATGAATAAATAAAAAGTTTAAACATTTCAAAAGGTTTTGACGACAAAACGTTCATGAACAAAACGTTCCCGGACAGAACGTACCCGAACAAAACGTCCCTGGATAAATAGTCCCCAGGCAAAATTTCGACGCGACAAATCGTCACCGGACAAAATGCCAACTGGCAAAAAATTTTCTATTAAGTTTTTTGATCCGAATTCAAAAATATGTTTGCAGAATGAATAAAAAAATTATGACACCATGGAAGCAATTTAAAAATTAATATTCAATTTTGTATTCTTATCAAAAAAAATTGCGTCGTTATGTCTTTCGACCTTTTGTCGGCACACCGGCCAAAACACCGAAAAGACTCCGATCCCAGTAAAAAAACCGCGACTCCACGACTCCGACTCCACAGCCCTGCTTCAGATTTTAGCTTTAATAACTATGAAAATAAAAAAAATTCGCCGGACCTATTTGATGTTTATAACTTATCATTTTTGCTTGTTGACTAGGTATGTACAATTTGTTTTTTACTGAATCGAACATTTTTGCATATTTCATAGAAATGATAGTGGTTTGTTTGATGTGTTTTGCGTATTGATAAGTAATATTTTTTACAGTACTTATTAATGCCAAACCAATTTTTATAACAACAACAAAAAAACCACACAATCATGTAAGCAATTTATTCAACTTGTGTATCATATTATATAGATTAAGACTTAACTTAATCCAAAATTAAAAGCATACTTGTATGGCGGGTGGACCTCAAAAATATCATTTATACTGGGTCTAAAATACCTTTACTCCTAGAACCCATATGTTGACTTAAGCTCGACATCATAAACAATTTCAAAAATCTATTGAGGAGTTGCTGGAAGGAAAAAAACGATTTATTGAGGAGTGAAAGAGCTAAATACTTTTATATTTTTATCTTACGAGCCCTCAGTATGTCATATAATAGATGGCCATTTGGATCCAGATGTGGATCATACACTAGTGTCAGTTGTTATACTTGTATTTTAAATATTCTTTTTCCTTTTCAGCTATATGGCAAGAGAATTCCCACAGCCCTCGGATGGAAAAACTGCTATTTACTCCATTCCTCACACATTCATTCCGCTGGGAGAGGCACAGGCGTCCAAAGCCGAGGAGGACACATATACCAGGCTGCACGGAATGGTGTGCCCCGAGAATTCTACAGGGCCTCTATGGCAGGTCTGTTTTCAAGGGGCATGCTATGCTGGAAGGTCCCAAAGAAACGAGAGGGATGGCAAGCTCATCATAAGAGAACATGACTTTGTGGTGTTTAATATATTTGAAGGTTATTTCAATTAAATTATTAATTTGAATAAAATTTTTATACACAGTAAGTAATAAGGTAATATGATACAAATACAACAATATTTTTCTCTACATCATACATTATTATTTAATCTATTGCTTCAATAAGAATTACTCTAACATATTATTTACTAGTATTCGAACCCGGCTTCGCTCGGACCAGTTTGGGGTTATGTTCACCTCGGCGCGTAAATTCAGACGGGCCAAGTTGAAACAACTGGCAACTTAATGACCAACAATGCAAAAGGGAATTACAGACCCACAGACATACATACGCCGTTTCGGTTTTATATATAAAATATTTTGGTTCATATGAAACTACTCGAGTACTCGAGTATTTTGTAAAATTTACTACTCGATACTCGAGTAATTGGAGTCTCTACACACACATTGATAACGAAACAAATTTACCGTCGAAACTTTCGCGAGCGAAATCAATTCGTTTGTTTGAACTTGCAACAACAATGCAAAAGGGAATTACAGACATACATCCCCCGTTTCGGTTTTATATATAAGATAATACATCATGAAACAAATTGTTTTGGTATGTTCAATTCAACAGCTGGGCTGATATTTAATAAAAACCATGAGTATCGTAGGTGATACCCGGGGCCCGAAGAGGTAATATAAGTATGGTGGTCAACCGTCCTCCTTTTTGAGCTCTGTCCTCCTATCTTCCTTTTTGATATTTGAAGACCGTATTCAATTGATTTCTAGTCTAGCAGATTCTTTGCGTGGAGTGTGAAATATTTGTGTTTGACATGAGACACATGCATACAAAGCAGGATCCCCTGATCACACACTATCAACAGTGGTATATTACCCCATATGCGCAAGAGGTTTGGGGCCCCCAAGACTTGGGGTATATACATTCTGAAGATAAACCATTTACATGCCATCTATATCTATACATCTGCACACAAACTAAACTTAGAATTCCACAAAGTGAAACTTTCAGGAGAAAAATCATTTCAATACGATCTATAAAAATACAAACCTTACAAAGACATTTGTCATTACAAAAGTCTGACATGAAAATACATAATCTCACACATTCACATGCGAAATTATTTGAATGCGATGAGTGCTTAATCCTCCACTGATCAAGCATATTCATGTATCGTATGCGTATTCTGTGTGTGTATTGAGGGTGCGAGAGAGCAGCCGGCACATGAGATGTTACATACCCCCTTCCTGAATTCCAGTACTAGTACTATTTATTGTATCAAAGATATTAAGGTAAATGTACCAGTCGTTGATCATGTACCAGTAGTTGACATTTTGAGAATAAAATGGCCCAAAATAAGAAATGCAGATCCGGGATTGCTCTAAATTGTAAAGTTCATACTAGTCGAGGCATATGTGGTCGGAATGAGCCACTTACACACCACCATATAGCCAATGGAGTGCCAGGGTGGCCATTTGAAAACAACACCTAGTGAGGAAGGTGTATTATTTCAAATTTATTAGGTGATCAATCTAGTAACGGTGTGTACCTTGTTCCTGAACCACCCATTGCTACTTGATTCAACCAAGAATGGTGTGACAGAAAGCTTTGAGGCAGCCCTGAAAGAAAGTTCACTATAATGCCCCCTGATTAGACTGGGTCAACACCTAGACTTTTCAATTTGTGAGATGGTCAACCACTGAAACAAAAACATGACTTCAAATAATTTATCACAATTTTTTTTAAACAGGCCCTTTTGTAATTTTTGTAACATAATATTAATTAAGACATATGATCCAATATGAGTATACTTGTTTTTTTCCTTCATTCGGTACAATGCTAAATCTTAATCGTTATTTTTGTTGAAATTTTCTCTTAAACGGTCAACGACTGGTACATTTACCTTATACCTTTAAATAAGAAATATTTAGTTATGAACGACACACTGATTTCATTTGTGATTGTAAATGTCTTTCCAAATAGGAATTTTAAACAATATTAAACTTATATTACTTAAATTATATGTGAAAAAATGTTTGGTTACAGGAAAATATTACATCTCATTGATAGAAGTAAAGTCAACTTGTGATGAGCCTGCCTCTGGTCGCATCATAAGCAACCCGAACGCCATTAAAAGCAATAAGCGAGGAGGTGACCACCAGCTTCGAGACCACATGGAGATATTGAAGATAGCTTGTGGAATTCCAGCCGATAAAGTAAACTGTTTCTTATTCTGGCCATTCTTGACAATGTGGACTAAAGACCCGACGGGCAATAAGATCAAAAGATGGGAAGCTGATGGAAATAAACACCTGTTCACTGATACAATAGCGGATCAAGAAGCATTCAATCTTTGGTTCTATAAGATAATACTGTGCGGCAACTCTGTGGAAAAGTGTCACTTCGAATCACTTTTTAGAAGGTATATTAGTTTATATTTGTAGATTTTCAAACACAGCCTTTATTAAATTAAGGATTTCGACTGAGGGTTCTTGATAGAATTTCAATTTTGTACTTTTCCATGAGTTTTGTCGCTAACGACCCGGGTTTCGCCTTTCGGCATCTTCAGGCATTTCAAGTGCACGGATGTACTTGAACTTGTTTGTCACCTTGAATTGGAGCTTATTGGCGCCGAAAATACATATTTGATCATAGCCTGTCAATATTTGCTTTAGGGTGTGGTGTGTAAAATATCATGCATTCATAAAAAGGCTATGCAAATTAGCACTTCATAAAAATTATTCCAGATAAATAGATTGTGTGAAATAAATATATTATAAATATATATGCAAGTGAATGAGAGAGAAATGTCTTGTGAAAAAGTATTTTTATTATTTAGGGCTATTTTCCTTTTCGGATGCACTAACTAAACTGCTCAAAAACGCAGATAGACACTTTGTTATAATGATTTCTTGACATATTATTATTTTTCCACCAAACCTTTCCGATACCCAGTGGTGGATTAAGCACTTCAAAAGGCCTTGGTTAAAATTGGACGCCCTGTTATTTGTCTGTTTATCTGTTCTCAATAGTTTTATAAGAGTTTTTATAAAAGTTTTATATCCAAACACCAGCTATTCAAAATGAATGTTATTTGTAATATGATATTTTGTTGTTGTTGAAGTTATAACCTATCTACATATTATTTTGTTTTCAGATTCATAGTCATGAGCTGCGGAATATTTGTGAATGAGATTAACGCTGGTATGTTGGCGTTACTTTCTCAAGAGCAGGTTGGCCTGTTGCACAGAAAACCGTGCTTTGACGGTTCGTCTACAATTGTTCACGGAGCTGCAGGAACTGGGAAGACATTGCTGGTGCTACACAAACTTAAGCTGCTTTACGACTGTGGTTTATTGAATGAAAGAAATAGAGCTCTCTACATTTGCTACTGGCCAGGAATACGGTAATAAAATACAGTGCTTAATATAGAATTAAGACATCCAAATAACGCTGTTACTTTCGTGGACATTATATATTGCATAGAACTTGGCAATATTGCGTTGCCACTCATTAATGTTGAGATATTGATGCGTTGTGACAAAAGAGTACAAACTGTATAATACGCAAATAGAAATCACAATGTTTATAGAAGCTGTGTCAAAATATAGGTAAATGTCTGCAGCGTGTATATAATAGATGTTATGTATTGTTCCATAAAGCGTTTAATCTTCTAAACTGTGAAAATCATAAGGCTGGTTTCACACAGAGACTGATCATATTATTTAATGTCTCCTAAAAATTACAAAGTATTTACATAAGTTTTGTCGCTTACGATCTGGGTTTTTCCTTTCAGCATCTTCAGGTATTTCAAGTGCACGCATGAATTTGAACTGACTCTTAGTAAATAGTTTGAATCACTTATATATAAGAATAAAAGTAAATCACAAAGCTTAATTGTTATAATCGCACTCTGCTTGAATTAGGGAATGTTTTGATGTCTTGAATTCAAATTTGATATTAAAGTTCCATCAACCACCTTCTATCGAAATCCTCAAACTGCATAACTGTTTGACTTTTATATCCAGAATGGGGGGGGGGGGGGGTTTAAATTTTATGATGAATAAATTCATTTTTAATGATAACATTCATAATAAATATCATGTTTTTATTCAAATTATTTTCTTTCCAGAGCTGACTTTTGCCAAAAATTGAAGAAGTTGAAGATTGACCAATACGTGGACACCGTGAGATTTTACATCAGCCGCAACGATTTTTTGCAAAAGACTCCTTCCAAGTATCGGCATGTGTTCATGGATGAATGTGAAGCGATTTGCTTAGCCTTCAGTGAAGAAATTATTACAAAGACCTTCGAAAACATACAGACCTGTAGACTGACGGAGCCCGATGATGATTACGACAGTGCTTCTTACAATAGAGTCACAAACGGCATCCCACCTACGTACACAATAGAAAAAAACGAAATAGTCCGGAAAGATCCACCGGGGGTCCGGACTGAAAAACTATTTGGAGAGCTCTGGTTTTTAGTTGACATAAATCAAGCAGCACTGTTTCTTCCTAAATACTCTCCTCAAATCCTCAAAAGCCCACATATAGTATTATCTAGAGTTATGAGGAATACAGGTATTATCTTCAAAGTTTTCAGCCATTTTTATACAAATCCGATTCCCATGTATTCACATTTAGCTTCGATGTATTTAAACAATATTGATATTGGTCATAGCATCAAAGGTCCCCCAATTTACTGGGTGAATTCTGATAAAATCAATAATACGTCTAAAGCTACAGATGAATTGTATAGCCCAACATTTGACTGTATGATTAGAGTAGTTATTGATTTATTCGCAACCAAAGGAGTAAAACCTAACGATTTATGTGTCCTGCCATTCATTGTCACATTGATGTATTTCCCAGAAAATATAAACGAAGCCATATCAGCGCATTATGCAAAAGGCACTTACCAGCCGACGGCCATTGCTCATGTTGAAGAGTTCTTGTCGGATTGCGAGCCGAATATCTTTTTGGTACCGTGGGTGCTCCGCGTGAAAGGTTTAGAGTTTAAAGTTGTAGTATTAGCAATAGAGCCCGACGATTTTGATAAAATGGATATGGAAGACAGACGAAAGATATACATAATGGCGTCCAGGTGCACCTGTCTCTTGATATTGGTCAGCAGCGAGGCGTGTAAAGATTCTATTGATGAATACAAAGTCATTCAAAACTATCCCTTTGGCATCACCTTTTGACTGAAATAGGATTGCCGATGGGTAAGAAAAGAATTTTTTGTGTTTCTAAATGTGATCTTAACATATATGGATATCACACCTTTGTTTTGCACGTCACCAGATAAATAATAAGTACCAATATACATATGTATCTTTGATTTAGATCTTTCTGGTCAGGTGAATAAATACAAGTCACACAAAAAGTATTCATATCTCTTTCACTTTAACACAAATTAATGTGATATATACGTATTCTTCTTCTGGCCATGTTTATGATCAATTCATCTTTGAAAATGCTGAGAAAAAATGGTCCTGATCACACTGTAGGATAAATATACTTAATGTCTTTCTACGAAGATTTAACAGCTGACCAATTGAGTAGTTTTTTTTTTAAATTAGATTCTTTTAAGGAACCATTATTTCGTGTAAATCAAGAGATAGGTGAGAACAACGCTTTGTGTTCATGTTTATTTTATATGCTTCTTCTTCTCATCATTATAATAACATAATAAGCAGTATTTTTTGCAGAGATTTTGTCAAAATTGCATAAAAACCAGGGCTGTGGAGTCGGAGTCGGAGCTTTTTGGTCGGAGTCGGCGCGGCGTTTTGGCCGGAGTCGTACTCGGAGTCGGAAATATTGAAAAGTTTGAACTTTTTATTTTTGCGTTTAAAATGTCAAATTTGGCTTTTGGCCGCAATGATAGGGTTGATATTTAATTGAATACACATAAATAGAAAAATTAGGGGAAAAAAGTGACGATATTAACCTTTTTTTAGTCGGAGTCGTGTTTTTGGTCAATGTCAGAGTCGGAGTCGGACTTTTTTTCACCGACTCCACAGCCCTGATAAAAACATTGAAAAATTATTTTAGACAGAAAGAATATGTCTTTGCTTCTATGAATTATTTACCCAGTGTTTTGAATTTACTCTCTTATCGATTTACGATCTTAAAATTGTTTAATGTTACCTACCTACCTATATATTTCTAAATTGTGCAGTTACCACAGATAAATTAATATACCTACCTACAATATAATCTATCATAAATAAATCTAGTAGGAGTATTATTATTCTATATTTAGTGTATATTTTATCAGCCCGGGGTCTATCATGCCGCTTAAATTGTTTTCAAAAACATATTTGATGCTCATAACTTATGGTTACATTTCTGACATGACATGTAAAATCAAATAGGCTAATAGCAGTGCGAATTTATTTATTTTGACAGTTGTCTATTAGGTACAGATGGATTTCAAAAATATGTCCTTGAAGTTTAATTTTAGAAACAATTTTAGGTATATATCCATGAATTATATTTGAATCATCAAATCAAGAATGAAAATCATATCACTCTTACTATCTTTGTGGTTATTATTAATAGATCTGCACTGAAACCCAGAACCTTGTAGCTCTTAAATCACTCCATGTTATTGCTATACTATTATTAATCAGTAGGTTTGTTGTTGTTGTTGATCAGTAAATTAAAAATGAAGTATTCATAAAATGTTTCCATGTCAGCTATTTATATTGTTTTGTCTTTGACGAATAAACATATTGATTAATTATGATGCATTTATTTTGCTGGTTTCAGAAGTGACTGATTTTTAATTTCAATTAAAGATGACCCGTTTTGCAAATATTTTGAAACCATGAACAAATTTCATTTATATTATGTCTGTAATATATTATATTAAATAGTCAAAAAGTTTCCAGTCTAAGAGTATTGAAAAGGATAAAGAATCAAGCAAACGTTTTTATTTTTAATACTACCATCTTGATAAATTTTTAGGGCTGTTAATAATTTACCTTTCCACATCACTAAAAAGTTATCTGATTTTTCCCTTGAAAGCTGACTATTTTTACATGTTTGGGTTATAATCTTTTGAAGCTGACTTTTTATTTTTTTCACATTGATAGAGATTTTTTTAAATGTACTATATTTAAAATTTCCTTTATGTATTATGAATTGTTATTGCATTTCTCCCAAATTGAAACAATTTAAAATTTAAAATTATCTTGTGTAAGATGTAGTTTTATCTCACTTACCAAATACTGTGATTTTTAGATTATAAAAGAGAAACCATTTTTGTGTCTTATAAAGATTTTGTATCTAAATAAAAGAGAATTTTACCAACTGTTGTTTTCAATATTTTTAAAAATCTATACTACTATTTTTGATCAACAGATGTCTACGCTATTAGAAAGTATTTTTTATATATTAATATTCTGTAACACAGCACACACACTACATAAGAGGTCTGCACGGGTCGGTCCGGGTAACGAAGGTTTGGATTCGGGCCCGGGCCGGGCTCGGACGCAAGCATATAACAAACATTGGGCTATTTCCGAATGAGCTCACTATTATCGTAAATCTAAATTTAATACTATAATAAACTTCACGTACTCGTATTAGTCATCTTTTCGACCCATTCGAAAGAACAAGATAGTTGCGTAGTTACTTTATTTTGGAGAGCGCAATTAAAAGTATACAAGATAGTAGCATAGTTCTTAATTTAATGACTTATTTTAATGTCGCCATTATTTTAGTATTTTTTAATGATGTCTGCTTCATAAGAGTTTGTACAATACGCATAATGAATTTCACAATATGATCCTGACTTCAGCATTTCTTATATGGTTATTTCGATCAGTCGCAATTCAATTTGTTAGGTTGATTTTTTTTAAATTTACAGGCAAGAAATGGACTTCGAAAATATAAAAACAAAAGAGTGGAGAATATAATTCTTCAGTAAAAACCCATGGGAAAAGTGAAGTGTGGAAATCATTTAGTAAAATCATAGAGGTTGGACAAACAAAAAAGTTGGATACGTTGAGTGTATAAAATGTAAATGCATTTTCATCATTTCTAGTTCAAAAACAGGAACTACTCACTTGAATCCTCATTACTTTTAAAACAAACAAAAACTTATTCTAATTAGGAAGAAATGTATTTCGCACAACTGCACACGATAATTGGTGAGTCAATTTTTAATTTTTATTAGAAAAAAAAAAATCGGATCTTTTTCGGGCAAGGTTGCAAAATGTCGGGCTCGGGTCGGGTTCGGTTAAGACTTTTGGAAATGAGCCTCGGGCCCGGGCCGGGTCAGGAGGTCATAGGGTTCGGGCCGGGTGAAATTTTAAAATGTCGGCCCGTGCAGACCTCTACACTACATACACAAAAAGACAGACACTCAAACTCTCTTTGTTTGCTGAATTAAAAAAATGTTTACAGGTGGCACTGCCAAATATATGGTACACTCTCGATTATCCGTGTATGGATTATCCGGTTTGCGGATTATTCGTGCCTGAAAATAAATATTTTTTAATTCAAATTTAATTTGATTGATTTTTTTCTAATACTATTATAGTATCGCATTAATGAATTGCGATCTTGAAAATGCGCGTTATTTGAAAAAAGGATGAATTTAGCGATGTGTTTGTGTTTACGTAACTAGCCCTGATTTTTTTTAACCATTTGTATATTTGTATATGAATGTTCGCATTTACCGCAATAAACATCATAATTGATGGGACTAGGCTACAATTGTATAAGTGAAGTGCATAAACCGGCGCGATTGAAGACAAACGATGGATTTTTTTGCCCCCTAATGTTACATCACTGCCCATGGACCAATGAAACGTCTTTATCGTCAAAAACTTCTGAAAACTATTGTTGAGGAAGATGATAATCTGATCAATTTTTGGAAAAAAATGACAGTTTTGGATGCTATAAATAGGGTAGCACAATCTTGGTCAAATGTTAAGCCAGTAACACTCGTTCGATCACGGAGAAAGATTCTTCCTGACATAGAAACAGATTTAATGGATTCGGAAGAGAATGAAGAAAATTTTGTACCTGAAATGTGTGAATTATTGGAAGATTTAAATTTTTTTTAAAATAAATTTATGGTATCATCCCAGAATAATATAAAAATATTCCAACTGTCTTTATTTTACGGTTAGATTGCGAAGACGTGTCGACACGCATGTGACTGATCGCATGCTAAATTATCGGCCGACGCAAGGTTAAAACTGCTATAGATATGTAATATTGTGTTCCTGGATTTTAATGGGTGTAAAATTGACAAATTTTTATAGTAATTCTGCAAGTCTAAAAAATTTGTGTTTGTCGATGTTTTACAGACATATTTAAAATAAACTTAAATGTTCAGTTAACCACCATTTTGAATCAATTATTTAACATCAATTCGGGTCTGTGCGATTTCGCGAAGTTCTCTGTCTTGATTCCACATCCGATATGTGGTTATCCTTCCAGTGACGGATTAAGTACTTGCAAGGCCACAGGCGCAATATAATTTTGGAGCCCCTTGTTTCGAATGATAAAAAGTGTCGCAAAATTTATTTTTGAAATTTTTATTCTTCAAAATAAGTTGTCTGTATTGGAAATTTCATTCGATCACAAGTATCTCTGATAAAAAAATAAGACAATAAAATCATAAATTGAATACTATTCCGATAACTACGTATTCATACAATATTTTGATAGTAACAATAAAATGAAAGTTTAAAAGGAACTGAGAGGTTAAATGCTATGCTTATGGCTACAAACCTGAAATTACATTAGTAAATATCTCAACAGGATTGGTAATGTTTTTCTCTTTTATAAATGCAATATAATGAACTACTTCATCTCTTAAGCATCGAAGGGCAAAGATATTTTTATATTTTGTGGCTAGTCTCCTCACAGATTTGTTTAAACCGCTACTGATTTAAAAATTAAAAATGCCCAAAACCATTTAGAATTTATCAAATCGTTGACACTTTCACTTGAAATTGCGTTTTTTTATATCAGATATTATAGCATCGGAAAAGAACACATGCCTATTGACAACGAAATTTTGTTCTGCCGAAAAATGTATTTCATTTTTAGTCGTTTCACCAAGTTTTTCTTTCTTTTTTACTGTGTGATCGACATCTGATCTGACTTAAAAAATGAACGTTATTCCCCTCAGCTCACTAATAACAATTCAGATTCTGCACATCCGCACTGTTTTACTTGGTGATTTATTGACCTACTCAATATTACTATCATTGTAAATACAGTTTTCGGTGTGATATCATAATATTCTAAACTACATACATCCATTTTCAAAGATTATTAGGTGGGTTATATTTATGTAGGCCTCAAGCGTGCGCCTCTTGCGCCAATGGGGTAATCCGCCACTGTATTCTCTGTACTTGTACGGTGTATTCTGACGGCACTAGGTATAAAGTAATAGTTATTTTTAATCAGTAAATATCGGTTTTAATTTATGTCAAAAAACACGTTGCGTCAAAGAATACTTTGATTGAAACATATTTTAATGGAGAAATTTTTTCCATTTTATGATAGTCGCGCAAAAATGTGCCATATGTACCACAAAGGTTGTATCTCAAATTTTAGTATTTTTTTTGGAGAGCGCAATTAAAAGTTTAAACTAAACCAGTCAAATGTATAAACTAAGCCAATACGGTAAATCAGTGTACCGCGGCACACTGGTGTACCGTGGTCGTTAGTTGGTGTGCCGCGGAAAAAAGTCTAGCTTTTGATGCAAAAAAGCCTTTGCTCAGTTAAGCAGGCTCACATTTCACACTAAACATCTTTTCATATGATATTGATTTCAATAATAAAAATATATTAAATAATCATTGGTTTTTTTCTTTGGTGTACCTTTAAAATTTCATGATTTGGTAGGAGTACATTGAACACAAAAATTTTGCGGAACACTGAGCTACTATACATAACTTGGTGTTTAGCAGACCTTTTACCGCAACAGAATCACCATATTTTTTTTCTTATTTTCAGGATTTTAAATAGTTTCATGCTCGGCACCCGATGTTATAAAAAACGATTTAATTTTATCACTTTTCATGGGAGAACAAACATTTTTCATTTTTATCAACTGCAGATTAAAAAATTACACACATCATTAATCATTTAATCAATTAAAATAAAATACACTTGGGCGTCGTATAACACGGTTATATGGTTCCACAAAAACGTCGTGTTATACAAATCCGTGTTAAGGTTTGAAGTTCATACAAAATTAGGGTTTGCGTTCCAAAAAGCCATATTTTACTTTATTTTTTAAATAAACAAATATAAATTTACATATTTATTGAAAGAAACTTTAATTACATAATATACCAATCATTCATCATCGTTATCACTGAATTCTATATGTTTTACTCTTTTTCGAGATAGGTTGTGAGTTTTCATCATCGAAAATTCAGTAATAAGCGATTGTTTGCTTTTAGCTTTTACATCTTTACGTATTTTCCTTCTATGGTTCCAAAATATTTTGTAATTCCCTCTTGAATTTCAAACTTTTTTCCATTATAGGATCATTTTCAATAAAAAATGAATTTAATAGCCAATTGTTTTTAATGTGAAACATGTAGCTACTTCGCTGCAACTGCTTTCTAAGTCTTTATTTGTGGTAGATTCAACCAACATTTCGCTAATTCTTCTTCGTCCTCCAATAATCCTCCAATATTTCTTGGATGTCATGAATATCCATGTCATAAAAACTTTCTCCACCAATAAGTATTTTTTCCCCCCTAAAACCGTGTTGTATAAAAATATGTCACAATTTATTCATCCGTGTTTTATAAAACCGTGTTGTATAAAACCGTGTTATACGAGGCCCAAGTATACTACTACGCGAAAATCAAATTTACACTACATCTCGGAGCCCTATTTGGAAAACTTAAAGATTTGTTTTTAATAACAGTTTTGTATTGAAAGTGTTAATACAAGGAAACAATACATGATATACCTATAATGATTCACTTTTGTAGTGTTAACTGTCACTTCTAGATGGAAATATAACTATTATAAATTATAACTAATCTTAGAGCAATTAAATTATGTTAATCGAGTGCTGTACGTTTGGTTAAGAATTTGCGTCTTAAAAATGTCATTTCAATTAAATTTCAGTCATTTTAGCCATTTAACAGGTCACTTTCAAACGGAGTGACGATGTAATCCACTTGAATTTTGATTTACGCAAATCATTATCCTATGTGCGTGTTTTCTTTATAAAAATGACGCGGTGAATCTAGAAAACATTTTTCAGGTTAGTAAAGAAAACTGTATTTATTGATAACACAATGATTGGATTGAAATTATTTAATACCTATTACCAATACACTAATAACATATACAAGTGTCCCTCATTCAGGTCCATGAACGACTGTATAATACAGTGATTCACAACCTTTTCGGGAGAAGGGTCAGATAATCAATTCTCAGATAGTTCGAGGACCTTATTTGATTTTTTTTGTGTACATAAAATTGAAAATTTTATATTGTTCTCCCATCGTCCATAAAAAGTTCTGAAGAAAAAAGTTGAGTGATATTTGTTATATTGGGCCGCGTGAAATGTCATTGCGGGATGTACATAACTGGTAAAATAGCTTCACATACATCTCAATCTCTCAAGTCTTTCTTGGAAACAAGAAACATTGGCATATCTGACATAATTTTGAATGTTTCCCGCCCATATTTCGCGAGGGCGACCCATTGGTCGACTGCATGTATTCTCCAAGGAATTTTAGAATACTCTGGATCTCTCGCATCTTGTTTTTAGATTCGTTTTTCGCTTCAGATTGTTCCAAGATTTGTTAAGATGGAATTAAATACGGCTATATAAATATTATTATATGTTTAAAAAAACAGATTCAAATGCTAGAGCTGTCTTTATAATAGCTCTCCAGGAATCTTTAATTCCAGTTGTCCAAACAGATTCCTTTAGATTCTGGATGCTGTCCATTAAGTTCCTCTGGTATTTGACCCATTCGTGCTTATTGAGGTTCCTTCATCATCTCTTAATTCTCGCGTTTAAACAACATGGCTTGCCGATGTAATGAAAGGTGTGATGCAAGTATATATTTGAGAATGGCTCCTCTTTCATAATAATCAAGCATATGTGATTGTATGCGTGTATTATATTATTGATTTGATTTTTAGTATGGGTATGCAGCAGAAAATTAGCGCAGAGCGAATTTATTTACCAGCCGAAAATCTTCACTACCAAGATGACAGAAAAGGAGTGCCAATCAACGAAGGTATTCAAAGGTAAAAGCTGTAACACTATTGGTCGTTTTTAAAACCAGACAAATATACCAATACCGGTATTCGAAACAAGATAAAAGCACTTCTCACTGTCTTAAATCTTTAAAATTGTATCATTTCAAGGTATTTAAATAATTTAAACATACAAATAAGTGATCAAAAATATAATATAAGAATACTAATTTGAAATTGAATTAAAGAAGTCATTATTTAAAAATTTTGTCACAAATTCAATGCCCAATTTTTAAAAAGTGGATTAAAATATTTCTTGATTGCTCATGCGACCCGATGCGTATACCATGTTATGAGAATACCATGTTAACTATATAATAGATGAATTTTTATGAACCATCCTGACCTTGAAAATTTCGAGTTTTATAAAAAAATATACGATATATATCAATTAAAATAATCTGTTGCTTGCGGTCCATCGTTCATATCCGATTCTTAAAGCTGCCCTCATTCAAAAAGTGTACGCATTCTTGTAATTTCAATACAACAATAAATAATTTATTTTTGTTGAATTTATTTCAGCTACATGTCAAGAGAGTTTCCAATGCCATCTAGCGGTTCAACGGCAAACTACTCAATCCCCATAACGTTTGTCCACCAAGGAAAAGTACAAGCTTCTCAAGCAGAGGAAGTGACTCATAAAAGACTATGTGGAGTGGTGTGTCCGCCAGATTCAGCTGGTCCTCTATGGCAGGCTTGCTTCCAAGGTGCATGCTATGCCGGAAGGATAGGAGATGAATCTGACAATAATAAACGTGATACAAAACTCAGAATGAAGGAGCACGACTTTGTAGTATTCAACATATTTGAAGGTAATATTAAATAATAAGTTTTTTGCTTTTACTTTTTCTTTCAACTGGCCCTGTAATTGAATGAGCAACGCCCTTGAGCGTTAGTTTTATTCCATTTCGTCAAAAGTAATGCCCTTACGGACAATTTCATTTTTCAATCATATTATGCATGCTAACATTCATTTCTGCACCACGGACACAGCGGACATACACGATGCATAATAATATAATAAATTCTTTTACAGGCAAACACTTCATAAAATTAATTGAAGTAAAATCAACGTGCGATGATCCCGACTCCGGACTTAAAATCAGCAATCCAACTGCTATAAAAAATAACAAGAAATCTGGTCTCCATCAGCTGAGAGACCACGAGGAAATACTGAAGAGTACTTGCAAGACTCCAAAAGAAAAAATCCAATCGTATCTATTTTGGCCATACTTGACTATGTGGACCAAGAATCCAACTGGCCAGAAGATCAAGAGATGGGAAGCGGAATGTGGGAAACATATTTTTAACGACACAATATCTGACCAGAAAGTGTTCAATGATTGGTTTTATAAGACCGTACTAAGTGGAGAATCGGTCGAAGAGAATCAATTTGACTCCCTTTTTAAACGGTACCTATAAATTTTATCGTTTGAGTAGACTTTGTAAGATTGAGTTCTCGATTGCACTTGAGTATTGATTTGTTTGTGTCTCAACAGAATCATTTTTGTACTTTTAAAAAATCTCTTTCTAACATTCTATCATATTGAAGTCAAGAGGTCGAGAGAGCTAACAATACGTTACGTATCCTTATTTTAAAAGAGAGGTTGAGTGATTGAATGACCACCAGCTATCCTCGAGTTAAACAGTTTATAATGGATACAATTCCATTACAAACGCAGCAATTGTTGTTTCAAAAAAATTTCTCAATCGTACACAAGGCCACATTGACTGACTCAAAAGAAACGTCTGTTACCTTAAAAAAATATAACAGTACTCGATTAAAGCAGTTTTGATGTTTCATGTCAAATTGAAGCTTTTGGTTTATACCCTATGCTTTTTCTATTTTTGCTATATTATTTCATCTCTACGATTATAGGAAATCCTCATATTTTTTTACCAATCATCTTCCTTTTTATAAATAAATACATTCGCTAGTTTTGATATCATCATATACATGAGATTGTTCATTATGTAGTTAATATTTCTCCGTTTCGATCGACACGTTTTGTAAATAGAGGGATATGTATATTGAAAATGCTTTCTTTTTCTTACAGTTTCATTGTAATGAGCTGTGGAGTGTTTGTGAACGAGATCCATGACGAAATGTTGGCACTATTGACTCAGGAGCAAGTGAACCTGATGTTTCGGAAACCCTCCACAGACGGATCTCCGATTATTGTTCATGGAGCAGCAGGCACTGGCAAGACACTCCTGGTCTTGCAAAAGTTGAAGTACTTACACGAGTGTGGTCTACTCAATGAAAACAATAAGGCCTTATTCATTTGTTATTGGCAAGGAATAAGGTAATGACCAATTCAATATAATCTAATTTATGTTATAACAAAAATTGACTCTGTAGTGGGTCTCATAATCTTAACATCAATATTTTTCAACTCAATCATAAAACGTCAATTATCTCAAAACTATGTTGTCGCAGATATAAAGTTTGGTCCATTACTGTGTTTAACATAGCAAAAAACATTTTGATTTTGAATGATAAAGGTATTAACCACGTTTCATTCCTGATTTCAGTGTCGACTTCTGCCAAAAATTGGAATCACTGAAACTGTCTCAGTATGTTGATACGAAAAGGTTTTTTATTACTGGTGAAGATTTCTTGCTAGAGAATACAAAAAAATATCGGCACATATTCATGGACGAATGTGAAGCGATCTGTCTGGCATTTAAAAAATCAATAATAGATCACACATTTGAAAGAATCAAGAGCTGCCGTTTGACAGATTCGGACGAAGAATACGAAAGAAATTTGAATATCAAACTTAACACCAGTCAAGAATTACCTGGGCGATTTCGAGATAGCAAACATGAATGCACATTTTCTCCAACTGGAAAAATTTACGGAGATCTATGGTATTTAGTGGACATCAACCAGATCGCTGTTTATTTTCCACAGTACTCACCGCAGATTCTTCAATTCCCTCAAATTGTTCTCTCAAAGGTCATGAGAAATACGGGAACAATTTACAAAGTATTCAGCGAGTTTTATAAACAACCGAACATGGCTCTGTCACATTTAGCTCCGTTATATTTGGACACGTTGGCTTTGGGCCACGACATAATCGGCCCACCAGTTTATTGGGTAAATTCTGATCAATTTAGTGATGCATCTAAATTTCAGTGTGAGTTTTATAGTTCAACTTTTGACGGCTCGGTGAGGGTTATTATTGATTTACTGACAACAAAAGGAGTCAAAGCAAATGATTTATGTGTCATTCCCTTTCTCGTTACAGATACGTATCTGCCCAAAAATGTAAACGAAGGTATATCTACACATTTTGTGACAGACGGTTTTAAGCCGAGCGCGATTTCTAGAGTAAGTGAGCTTATTTTGAATCCCAAACCGAATCACTTTTTGATACCTTATTTATTGAGCACCAAAGGGTTGGAGTTCAAGATTGTTGTTTTAGTCATTGAAGAGGAAGACTTTGATTGCGTTGATTTGGATATAGAAGATAGAAGGAAAGTTTACATTATGGCGTCCAGGTGCACTTGTCTTTTGATCTTGGTGAGCAGTGCAAATGTGAAAAATATTATTGATGTGAATAACGTTATGGTAAATTATCCGTTCAATGTCACCTTTTAACTGAAATTTGATTACAGATCGCATCATTTATAAAATCACATAAATTCTTCTTCTTCATCATCAAAGTTTAATCAAAGTTTAGATCAATATAAGTTAAGTCACATAATATCAGGTATCTCAACCAGCAGCTGTCTCCATCTTTTTCTAAACAGGTTGGCGGTTTCTTATTGTACGTAGTAGCCCAAGACTGTTACAATGTTCTTCAAAAACATCGTAATTTTGGTCAGCCTCTTCTTCCAGGCCTTAGTGCTATTATTCCATTAGCTAGTCCAAAGTAAATCCGAAAGAACCAAATTGTACAGTCGCATGAGAATGCTTTGATGTGCATTTCAACGCCACAATCGACGATAATTGTGGCAACAATGCAAGTAAATTCGATTCAATTAAAAATACTACATTATTTTAGACACGTGGCGAGTCTAGTATGTATTGTTAAAATATAGCCTGGTGTACGTTATCAACCAACGTTAATAATTTGGTTGCGTCAACAGTGTCAACACCAAACCAAACCACCCCGTCGTGTTTCATATCTCAGCCGATAGATGTATCATTTCCAGGGCTGTGGAGTCGGAGTTTTTTGGCCGGAGTCTAGTATTCCGGAGGAATTTTTACAAGTTTGAACTTTTTATTTTTGCTTATTATCTGTCAAATTTTGCTATTGGCCGGATTGGTTGATTGATATATAATTGAATACACATAAATAGGAAAGGTAGGAAAAAACGTGACGAAATTAAACTTTTTTAGTCGAAGTCATGTTTTGGAGTCCTGATCATTTCAGCGTCCTCTAACTGTACAGTTCAATTTAAAAAGCGAAATTGTAAGTACAAAGTCAAACATCCTCAAACACATTAAATGCTCCCTTCTGGATGAATGTACTTCCCCGTAGTGAGCGGATATGACATAGACGAGGGTTTGGCAGGAGCGGGTCTTTGCAAAACCATGCAAAAACTAGCAGAAAACTAACTTTTGGTATTCCCATAATCTTTGGCTCTACATATATATGCGAAGAAACATTCTCAACTATGAACCGGAATAAAAGATAAGCTCAGAAGAGGAACAACGGATGAAATTTTACAATCATGTATTCGATTAAAAATATTTAGCTATTTGCCAGATATAGTAAAGTCATCGAAAGCGATGTATGGATACCGTTCTAATTTTATTTTTCTTTAAAAATTTCGAAACTTTCATCCTTAAACATTCATATCCTATAGATATTAACACTGCATACATCGAAGGCTTTGGCTTAGGAAGAAATTGGCTATCTCCGTTTTTGTCAATTGTGCAGGAGAGGGAAAAAACTGATTATTTTGGTATTTTAAAACCGATCGGGAAAATTTCAAATAGGAATTTAAAACGTTACAATAGGTATTTCAAAGGTGATAATGAGCAGAGTAGGTTTTAGAACGACAATGGAGTTTTCAAATTTTCCTAAAACATTTTTACGATGAATCAAATAAGTTTTGGTTATAAAAAATTTACGGGACATGTACATTGCATGATACAACAAGATGGCATTATTAAGTCATTTTCAGCCAAATGTGTAGTTAACAAAATAACTCTTTAAGCCATCGATATGCTCTCTAGTTCTTTGTTATCCTGTTTCCATGACAATTAGGCTCTTCTCACTTGTCAAACTGCCGACACCTGACATAGACGAATATGTGTAAAAGAGGGTCGAATGACAAGATAAACTGGATCATCCAATGTGAAAGCTTAATGTACAGTAAATTTTCTCTCACCATGTTTGAAATATTATATTTATTCGCGGTTATAAAATCACGAATTTGTAGAGAAAATGACGCCAGTTTTTTTTGTGTGGCGAAGACAAAAAGCGACCGCAAATCGTGGTTTTAAAATTTAATAACAGGGTTTTTTAAATAACCAATCGTTACCTTACTTTGCAAAGATTCTAATTGAATCTGCACACTTTTTTACTGAATAAGTAATTTAAAACATTTTTATATGCTCATTGTTACAAGTGAATTTTAATCAATCAATTCCAAACTTTAAACGCTCATTTCTCAAAACATTGTCAAGACTATCAAGAGTAGTTGGAACCTTTTCAAAGTAAGGTGTCGCAATGTCTTCACAAGTGTTTTTAAATCATTTACAAATAATGTATGTATCTTTTAATTTATAATAATAACAAATGGTGGTCGGTACTAAGTTTTTTATTTTCACCTTCACCAGAGATCCCCAAATTTTTTGAAAAACAGGCCAAATTGAATTTTTTTTTAACTTGAGAGGCTGGACGACAAATACATTCTTATAAGAATCCAGCTAGAATATTATTTATGAAATTTACTCGGAAAGTAGTTTGTATTTAATTTTGGTAAGTATTCTTTTGTCGACATCCGTTTTTCGAGCGGACAAAAATCGTAAGAACGCCAGTCGATTTTTTATTTTCAAAAATGGTCGAGCTGCAATGATTTTCGGGAAAATACTTGCCGCTTTTCCTGCCGAAATACTGGCCGGCTAGGTAAATTGATGCGTTAAATATGTGGACTACATTCTTAAAATTTTAATAAATCAAAATATCCGAGAAATTTTCGAGTAAACGAACATCTGGTCTATTCATATTATACCTAGTTTCTTTCACTTAACTTTTTCTTTACGGTCCGTTACCTGATCTTATATTATCGAATGATGAATTGTAATATACAGTTGACATGAATTCACAACCAAATAATGAAATTTTATTAAATTAATATTTCCTTTATGAATAATGTATGCACGAATATTGGGAATTTTCGGAGGGCCGGATGAAAATCTTTGGCGGGCCGTAATTTTGGAACTGCTGAGTGCTGAACTACACCATTAGACGAACTGGATTTGGGATAATTCCACAGCATTGAGCGATTCATTTACAAAATTAATACATCCACGAACGAGGGAAACAAATTATATATTTGTCATTATTTTTTAACCATATACGCTCTCAACTTGGCGCATATGGACTCCTCACGGAGTTTATCTAAACATATGTTTTTCTACGAGAACTGCTTGTAATCCAGTTGCTCAATCTCTCTTTTTAAGAGAATAGGATGGAAAGGATACGAGGACTAGTGATTAGCTAATCACTGTCACTATGCGTGACTCTTTGGGATCGGAAAGGTGGGAAGGGACTTTTAACAACACAAACACCCATGTCTTTGAACAGATTTATCGACTGAAAAATCTGCTCGTACCGGGAATCGAACCCGGGCAATCCCCATTGGATTTCCCAATTTGGATTTCGCGGTTATGATAACACCACTAAATCTATTGGTTTGAGTGCGTATGCTAATAATATTTGTATGCAAGATCTCGTAGAATTGTCTTCATAAACCATAATTGAAAATAACCCATTTATCGTATTTATATACTAACCACAAAACGATTGCATGCCGACTAAAATATTTTTTAAAGCTATAAATATTCTATTGGAAATGCAAACAAGGAAAAATAATATTAATCATACTGCAGGACAACTATAAAAAACATACTTTTTAATATGGATTGTTATTAGTATTACATGTCATTAACTCGTTGAGCTCCTATATGGAGTCTAGCTTGACATCGTATAGATCAGTGTTTCTCAATCTTTTTATACATGCGAACCGGTAATTTTTTTCGCTCACGACTAATACTGAAATAAAAATGTTCTTTTTGATAATGTGACAGATGGACATTTGTAACTATAACTAGCAAATGTACATAACACCAGGGCTGTGGAGTCGGTAAAAAAAAGTTCGACTCCGACTCCGACTCCAGCATTTACCAAAATCACGGC
This sequence comes from Himalopsyche kuldschensis, assembly GCA_028554975.1. Lineage (NCBI taxonomy): Eukaryota > Metazoa > Arthropoda > Insecta > Trichoptera > Rhyacophilidae > Himalopsyche > Himalopsyche kuldschensis. Next base: position 15,729,668 of record JAHFWI010000010.1, on the reverse strand, counting down.
TCCGACTCCAGCATTGACCAGAAACACGACTCTGACTAAAAACGTTTAATATCTCCACTTGTTTTGCCTAATTTTCCTATTTATGTGTATTCAATAAAATATCAACCCTATCAAAGCGGCCAATAGCCAAATTTGACATATTATATGCTAAAAGACTCCGGCCAATAAGCCCCGACTCCACAGCACTGCATAAAACAGGTTTTTTTTCAACAAACTAATCCTGCTGTTGCATCTTTGCTAATACATATATTGGATATTCTTGGCTGCAATTTAATTTTAACCAATCATTCCGAATTTGCATAGCAATGAAGTTTATCTGATAAGATTTATGGCTGTCCATTCTGTAAAAAACCAGCGACTATTGTGTCACATCATCTCAACAATTATTATTATTTATCATTTTCTAAAAAAAAACGTAAACGTACAGGCGAAAATAATCATATATTTAATATTTTTGGCCGCGGTCCATCGGTTGGGGAACACTGGCCTTGATCACATCTACCGCCCTGCTTCTAATAATTCCTTTTGTCAACAAGATAAACTGATGTCAGAAGGACCGTTTTTCTCTAGAGACAGTGTGAAGATGTCACTAGATATGAAAAGAAAAATACCATAAGAATTCTTACATGAAGATGTTTTATATATTTGGCAATATTTGCGACGTCCGTATGCGGTGGCCACCAGTAGTCTTACGTTACTGAAGTGGTTAAATATAAATTATAATTAATATATTGATAAAAAAATATTATTTAATCTGTTATGTTTGAATTTAATCACCATTTTCCGAATTTACGTCATTGCACTTTTTATAAGCATACATGCCTATTTCGTATAGTTAAATTATTGTTTACAATATTGTGTAGGAGGATAATGCATCGTGCATAACAATGCAATAGTATGTCGGTGTTCCTGAATCAGTACAAAATATTCCCTCTTCGCGGAACGTTCTGTTGACTAAATAAGACACTCCACTCACGTCTTGAATCATTAGTTAATATATGTAGTTAATGAGTGAGGGAGCCATTGTATAAATAAACCAAATAATATAATACCTACTGACGTTTCTATTGCAATTCCTTTAAGTTCTAAATTCGATTTTCAAACAGTAATTACTTTGTTCATATTCATAGACTAAATAGAGGAATGAGTAGTTATTATCATAGAGTAAATGGCTACTCACCATCGAAACAAAATACACGCCGATCGTATTTATTTGCCGGCAAAGCAGACGTATTGCGAGGATGATGACAGAGGCGTTCCGATTGACGACGAAATCAATGGGTAAGTTTGAAATAAAACCATTAAAATATTGATGGTTTTTTTGGTTCCATAAACTTTAGTAGTTATAAGTTTCGCCGCGAAAATCCACCTGCCAATTTCATGTTGGTTATAAGTTTGGTCCTAAACTATGTAGCTAGGAACCCCTAGTCTATATTTATATTGTTACATATTTTTTCGCTTTGGATAAATTAGGTTTTCCCACTAGAACCCGCATAATCAAACACAGATTTTTTATTCATTACGTCATCATGCGATTGATTATTATATTTTGTTTATATTGTACAATCAATCCTCATATAGCGCCAAGATTTGGACCGCGTTATATGAGACTAAGCACCCTAAATAATTTGAAGTTTGTTTGACAATTTTTAGTATACTTTGGAAATTACACAGGTATACATTTTACATATTTATTTAGAATGATGTCACGCCAGATTTGCCACACCAAACGCAATGTTTGTATTGAGAAGTTTTTCTCGTTCCGTGCTAATATCGCCATATAAAATATTGGCGAATTACGACGAGCGTTACTAAATGCATATATCAACTTGAACTATCTTATCGTGTATATGTATATGAAATTATAATTTAACGTTTAGTTAGGGTTTTGTCCATACCAACTTTCTTAAACAGACGGAGGATGGATTTCTTGCATAAATAGGTTTCTTTTGCACTCCATCTTATTCCCGGCACTTGTCGAACTCATAGCTTATGTATCAATAATTAAAATATTTACTTTGTCCTTTTTATTACTTCAATAGATTTATCATTTGTTGTTCAGTACAATAATCATTTAACTATCCAAACATCACGGTTAAAAGATTGATAAAATACTGCACAAGAATTCTTTACTCGCCAACCTATCGAGATGTGTAGTAATAAACGTCATTAACCAATTTTGTGGGTTCAATATTTTAACTTAGAATAAGTTCAATAATTGTTGTGTATTTTTTTTTACATCTAACTAACCTGGTAATATATGAAGTTTCTGCTTGTAACTTGATCCACCAGCTGTAGCAGACATGAATGTTTAATATATATTACATAACGGTTGGTAATGGGTAGTGACACTATTTAGTGCATCTTGCCATAATTCAAAATATTTTCCAATATATGCGAATAGATGCTAAAATAACAAACAAATTTCAGTTTAATCAAACTGGAAGGATATAAGCACTTTTTTAGACAATTAATAGATAGCATAAAAAGTGAATCCACGCTGGATATATTATCATCATTGATTGAAAAATTAATTACAAAGAGTTTGGTTGGCAGCTCTGATATCAATTTGGTATCCCATCAATATTGCGGATACTGAAATGTATTTTAGTATAGTATAATTGTTACCGATCATCACATGAATCTCAAAAAAAGAATCTGTAGAAATATACACATTTAAACACACAGTTTAAATATATTTTAATTTGATGTTTACATTTTTATATTCATGTACCCATAATGTCTTTTTTCTATCATTTTTAGGTGTTGTTTTTAAATTGTAAATATCGAATTCAAATTCATCGAAATTGTTTATTTTTTTGATAATAAACTCTTCTATAAAAATAAATGCTAAAATTGGTCATTTTTACTGTTCTAAAACCAGGGCTGTGGAGTCGGAGTCGTCGCGACGTTTTAGCCGGAGTCGTACTCGGAGTCGGAAATTTTGAAAAGTTTAAAATTTTTATATCTGCATGTAATATGTAAAATTTGGCTATTGGCCGGTATGGTTGGTTGATATTTAATTGAACACACATAAATTAGAAAGTTAGGCGAAAAACGTGACGAGGTTAAACTCTTTTTAGTTGGAGTCGGAGCCGTATTTTTTTTAACGACTCCACAGCCCTGTCAAAAACGCTAAAATTACTAATGGGTCAAACAGTTAACACTTTCTCTCATTACTGACCTTTTTATAAGCGTCGTAGTCATCACGCCTACAACACAACATCGATAACATCCTGTCTGGGGCGTTTTATCACTAGGGTTACGTGGTTATTATTTTATGTTTTACCCAACCACAGGACTGACATATAAATTTGAATTGAGAATTACAAATATTCAATGAGAACAAATACTCAAATATTAAATCCTAAGGCTATGTTCACACGGCGCGTTACTTATAAAGAAATAGTAATGTAAAAAATACACTGATAAAGAAAAAAAAAATATGCTTACTCATTTATTTATTTAATCTCCAATTTTCATTATTATTTTAAGTCAGTTTTTATCTTCTGAAGTAATACATTTATATTTATATTGTTTATTTAGAAAGTTTGTGATATTCTAGGTTAATTAATAAATATATTTTTCTACCATTCAGAAAAGTATTGTTTACTTTTAAAGTGTTGAGTGAATACTTGGTGGAATGACATTATAATAAAAATAATAACACATTTTTAGTACTTATTCCACATAAAATTTATTTCAATTGATAATGCTCGCCATGAGCGAAACTGGTCATGATCCAATAAATTTTATGTGGAATAAGTACTAAAAATGTGTTATTATTTTTATTAAGTGTTGTTTATTGAAAAAATATTTCAGCTATATGGCTCGAGAGTTCCCGATGCCTTCAAATGGATCAACAACGGCTAACTATTCCATCCCTCAAAAATTTGTTCCAAAAGGAGAACTCCAAGCTTCTCAGGCGGAGCAAGACACTCTGGACAGACTCTGCGGCGTGGTATGTCCACCTAATAGCACCGGGTCACTGTGGCAAGCCTGCTTTCAGGGCATCTGCTATGCTGGGGCAGTTGAGAAAGAGTCTGACAAGAAACCAAAGGACGATAATAACACCGACATCAAGATTCCACAGAAAAATAAATCAAGGAAAAACAGCACAAAGAATTTTGTGGATAAAAATGTGAAAAGTAAAACCAGTGTCAATCTTAAGCATGGAAAGAAATTTGAGGCTGATAAGGATTTTGAAATGAAACTAAGAATGAAGGAGCATGATTTTGTTGTTTTTAATATATTTGAAGGTAACATAGCGTGGTTTATTATATTTAAAAATGCATTAAGCAACACTAATGTTTATGATGATCTAATGATGACCTCTATTAATGAGAATCACAAGCTAAGGCTGATATTAAAAGAAAAACAAAAATAAAAATTAATAGCACATGTAGCATACAACATAATATACCGAAAGCGAAATAATTATTTCTAATAATGTTATTAAAGATTTGGTTGATTTCCGTGGTTAAAGCTTTGGCATATCATTCATAGGGTTCGTCATTTTAAGATGATTGAAAATGGTAAAAATACAGCAATGTACACTTAGCAGAACAATTTAATAGTAAGAATTTTCGACAATGCAGTTAATGTTATGGTTTTTTTATTTAATGAAGGTATTTTATTATTCATAGATGTCACTATGATAGAAGTTTAAGTTTTTTTTGATAGCCATTATAACTTCTTTTTCAACGTCATCCGCTTCCAATATGTCGCATGGACTACTCATGGAGTTTTCAACAGCAGTATTTTTTGGCAAGATATGCTTGTTCCTCAGTTTCTCAATCTCTCGTTTTTTTCAAAAAGAGTAGGGATAGTGTTAAGCTAATCACTATCATTACTAGAATCACGGACAAAATGTATTTATGTATCTATTGACAGATGTATTTGAACAAAAATCTATAGATTGATTGAACAATCAATTTAAGAAGCTCTCCATACTGGGATTCAAGTCTGTGTGCTCTGCAACTGATTTCATTCGATTGTTTAAATATATATATTAAAAAATAAGCATGAATGAGTACAACAGTCTCCATAAGTATTGTATTTGAACAATTGGATTTATAGTGAATATTAAGTAAAATCTAAGCACTAGTTGAGTTTAATATTGGGCGTACAGAGCTGATTATCTAAATACTAGTACCTTTCCTAGCCTCGTTCTTTTAGTTTTCATACTGCTGAAAAGCAATTTGTTTTTGGATTTTGTATATATGTTTCAAAATGTGCATAGATAAAGCTTTGTGATATACTTAATGCTTTTGGTGTATTTTTCAACATTAAATAAACAATGCTTTGGAAAATATAGGTTTGGGCCATTCAATAAACTAATCTTTTGAAGAAATTTTACCTTCATGAAATAAATACTTATAGCAGGTAATATTTTTCAGGTAAATATTACATAAGTCTAATTGAAGTAAAATCCACATGCGATGTTCCTGAAGCCGGACGGGTGGTCAGCAAATCGGAAGCCATTAAAAACAATAAAAGGTGTGGTATACATCAGCTGACCGATCACCAGATGGTTTTGAAGACCTGCTGTAAGACGCCAAAAGAAAAAATTCATTCCTACTTGTTTTGGCCATATTTAACTATGTGGACCAAGAATCCACACGGTGAAAAAATCAAAAGATGGGAAGCAGAGAGTGGAAAGCATGTTTTTTGTGACACAATATCAAACCAAGAAGTGTTCAATGTTTGGTTTTATAAGACTGTGCTGAGTGGAGAGTCAGTGGAAAAGGCTCAGTTTGATTCACTATTTAAAAGGTACATATCTTCAAATAGAAAGTTTGTAAAAGTAGAAGAAAAAAAAAACTGAATAATCATTACTGCCACTCTCATCTATATTAGAGTAGAAAATTCACTTAAACATAGTTCTTTCAATGTTGTAAAACCAAAATAGCAGTTTCAGTAATTGTATGTTCAAGAGGGGACTGTTAAATAAACTGTCACTGGTATTAATTGATTTTTTATGGGTTCAAAAATATTCTGCAGCCATCATTAGAATTTATTATTTTATTTCAGGTTTATAATCATGAGTTGTGGCGTATTTGTGGATGAGATCCATGACAGTTTGATTGCTTTATTGACTCAGGAGCAATTGAATCTTATGTACAGAAAACCGCCCACAGATGGATCCCCGACAATAGTACACGGAGCGGCTGGCACTGGAAAAACACTGCTGGTGTTGCAAAAATTAAAAAATTTGCACGAGTGTGGTTTTCTCAATGAAAATAACAGAGCGCTCTTCATTTGTTTTTGGCCAGGTATTCGGTGAGACATCTCAAATTATTAATTATATATTCTCAGGTCTCACAGGTATTTACATATTGTGTTCCTGATAAATTAAAATTCTTAACATATTTAAACTAAGCAGATTCACCAAAAATGCACGCTGAAAATAGTTCAGTAGGTTTGTGCATTTGTAATTATTGACTATTTTTGTACCCATTTATTAGGTGAATATTAGTATGGAACTGAAATTTAAAATTTAACAAATTCGGTTTGATAGTTGATCTTTCGAATATTCTTTAGCAGAATAGAAAATTAGTTGTAAATATTGACAAAGACAGTTTCAATATTCAAGTGAGCTGGACTTTTAGGTTTCCTGTTAATTATTAATTTCATGATTAATATTATCATTTTTCTTTCAAGTGATTATTTTTTTAAATATGTTTCAGATTTGATTTCTGTCAAAAGCTGGCTAAACTTAACCTGTCAGAATTAGTGGACACTGAAAGATTCTTCATCAGTGGAGATGAATTTATGCGAAAAAATCATTCAAAGTATAGACACATCTTTATGGATGAATGCGAAGCTGTTTGCCTTGCATTTACCGAGGAAATAATCGCAAATACCATTGGTAAAATTTACAATTCAAGACTGACAGACCCCGATGAAGAATACGAAATAAGCTGCAAAAAGGCAAGTGGCAATGTTGAGCAAGATACAGTTGCGAAACATTCACCCGAGATGGCGCAAGAGCGTAAGCTTTACGGAGAGTTATGGTTTTTAGTAGACATCAACCAAGTGGCAGTGTATCTTCCAAAGTTTTCACCGCATATTCTGAAACATCCTCAAACTGTTTTGTCAAAAGTGATAAGGAACACTGGTAGAATATACAAAATATTCAGTGAATTTTACAAAAATCCATCCACAAATCCGGCTCATCTTGCACCGATGTTCTTGAAGACTATTGAATTAGGGCATGATATTAGTGGACCGCCAGCATATTGGGTGAACTCTGATCAATCCAATGTTCAGTCACACGATCTGTGCAAGTATTACAGCCCCACGTTTGATTGTATGGTTAAAGTGATAATTGATCTGTTATCTACGAAAGGTGTAAGGCCTAGTGATCTTTGTGTGATACCTTTCATTGTAAACAGGATGTATCTGTCAAAGAATTTGAATGAGGCGATTTCTGGTTATTTTGTTGAAAATGCTTACAGACCAATAGCGACTGGGCGCGTTCGAGATTTTCTGGATGACAGACTGCCGAGCTATTTTTTGTTTCCTCATTTCTTAAGTATTAAAGGTCTCGAGTTTAAAGTGGTTATTTTGGTCATCGAAAATGATGATTTTGATTGCGATGATTTAGATATAGAAGATCGGCGGAAGGTTTACATAATGGCTTCCAGGTGTACATGTCTCTTAATTCTAGTAAGCAGTGAACAGGTCAAACGTACTATTGATGTGAATAAATTGATGGAAATTTATCCGTCTCACACCACCTTTTGATTGAAACTGAAAGCAGGTTAACCTTTTATTGCCCAGTGGTCACTATAGGTACCAGAGAGTATGGTGAGTATGGGGTAATAACAGTATACAAAATATGGATATAAGATTAAATAACTAATAACTTTAATATGAAGAATCATAATTTTATTTTGGATTTTATGAAATAAGTGTGCCAGTGTGAGTGTGTTTACGATACATGGTCGACTATTCATTCAGTTTGTGGTGTCATGTTATATTGCCAGACCGTAATAAATCAGTTTTTTTTCACCTGTATGGCTGTATGTATGTATGTATGTTTATTGGAAAATGGGGAATCCGGTTTTTTTCACCCCGTGAGATGAGAATTTTTTTTAATTTGGTAAATGTAGATATTTTTTTTTATTGAAATTTAATTTTAAAGAATGTAAGTTGAATATTTCAGTTTGAAATAAATATTTAGCTTTTGACTTAAATCAATCTTTTTTTATTATCCTTTTTATTTACTGAAATATGTTTTTAGAAAAAAACAATGTACACCGGTTGACGAATGGGTCACTATGATTTTTGGAATATAGGTGAGCAGTGAATGGGTTAAATATGTTAACATTGTAATTTTAATTTTTTCAATGATACAGCAATATATTTGAAGGTACACAGATGTAGAATAAAATATTTATACATATTTTTAAAATGCAAAATGAATGACATTTTCCATCAGTTCTTGAGTTGTCTTATATGTATAATATATCCACATGTTAATTATAAAACACTATTCACTATTCACAATCACAAAACTCTCTTGATTATCACTATGAGTGCTGAAAGCGCTCCGAGGCCAAGGAACTCCTCAACCGCTGGCGGTCACAATGCCAGGCCAACGGTGGTGGAGTTACCAATCCTCAAAACGGTAAATAAAATTCTTCTTACTCTCCAATATCCATAAAATAATTCTTGAGTGAAGGTTTCTTCATGCCATGTCTTCAGTTCTTGATATATTCATTGATTTCACCTGGACCTGGTATAAGGTTTCTGCCTTTATAATGGATAGAAGAAAATACCAGGGCTGTGGAGTCGGAGTTTTTTGGCCGGAATCGTACTCGGAGTCGGGAAATTTTTAAAAGATTGAACTTTTTATTTTTGCATATAATATGTCAAATTTGGTTATTGGCTGGATTGGTCGGTTGATATACATATAATTGAATACACATAATAGGAAAGGTAGGAAAAAAACGTGACGAAATTAAACTTTTTTTAATCGGAGTCGGAGTCGTGTTTTTGTTCAATGTTGGAGTCGGAGTCGCAGTTGGAGTCGTGCTTTTGAGAAATGCTGGAGTCGGAGTCGTAATTTTTTTTAACGACTCCACAGCTCTGGAAAATACTCCATGTTTCTGAAATCATAATGAATAAAATAACTAATTGTGTATCCTTAATATTTACATTAATGCTTTTGGAATGAATGAATCTTGGGTTATGTAATTCTAAATTATCTAAAACCCCGATTATCTTCTATATCAAATAAATGCTTCAAGTCTTCTCTGCCCCATTCGGGTGTGACATCATTTTTCACCGAGTCCTTTTTGCGCGATTTCGATTTTACGTATTTTTTTTTGTTTCTTTTTCTTATTACTGATATTGTTTATTGCAACTAATTTATCAAGTTATATGAAAATTACGCATTTTTTTTCCGCGTCACTTTCTGGAACCTGCAAGAAATAATTGCACATGAAGTAGTTGTATTTATTGCTTATGATAAGATATCGTTCACATAACAATTTGACACCTTACTTTGAAAAGGCTCTAACTGCTCTTGACACTGTTTTGAGATATGAGCTTTTAAAGTTTCCATTGCTTAAAATTCACTTGTAACAATGAGCAAGTAAAAATGTTACAAATTACTTATTTTAAGCATAGTTTTTCACAACTCATGCTGAAAAATAATGATCTTAAAGATATAATGATGGAAATAATGATGGCAATCTTAAAACTTCATCAAATAAATTTAGTAAAAAAGGTGTGCAGATGCAGTGCAACTCCAGAATTCTAGTAACTCCTTTATTCAACCATAGATAATTCTGAAATTCATATATATGATAGCGGTAAATAGAGGTTTTTCCGACCAAAAGGTAATTTTAGGCAAAAATGTCAATTAAAACATTTTCAGAGTAAGGTAACGAATTGTTGTGCTTTGACTTATTTATATTAAAATTGAAGCGAAATCTCTGAAAAAGGTTGCAATCGAAACTGAAACTCGATTGGAGCCCCTAAAGGACTTTGAAGGTTCACAGCCGCTGAGACCACTACAGTAGCTTTAGCATGGATCGCATCTTGACGTTTAACCACATTCGTGGTTTCTCGAACTTAGACTATATAATATTATATAGACCACACATACCTCATGATGATGATCAACACACGTGACCTTAGAATATCTAGGGCCGGCACTTGTTTGCGCGCGATTGTTTTCCAATCAGGTTGAAAGAGTTCCAGAAAGAAATTTGCGTGCGGTGATCGAGATGCCCAGCGCTTGGTCGCGTCGACGTAGATATACTGATGACAGATTTAAAGTGACGATCCTACCCAGATCGAGTCTAGGTCCATCCGAGACAACTGATCAATATCTCGCAGACGGCTATCAGGTTTTCGATGCTGGAATGAATATAAATTGACATGGGAGTAGTACCTTGACTAAGAGTTGATTAATTTATTCTCATCTCAACTCAGTTTGACATTTTTATCTTTGGCAGTTCTGTTGTGCAACAACGATAAAACTATATACAATCAGTTATCGATTCACTCTTACGTTGAAAAGATAATAATTATTATATGATTGCTAAATAAAAAAATAGCAAGATACTCCAGAAGTCAACCTTGATCACGGGTTCCCAACCCATGGATTGCGACCTCCAAGTGACGCGACGGGTTTTATGAGGGGTCACCAACTTTTACAGTCAAATAAAAAAAATATTCACTTAAATGTATTTTCGTTTTTTTTTTAACTACCTTCTGATAAATGCCTTTTTCAATTTAGCCTTGGGAGTCGCGGGTCATATGGCTTAAATAAAACGGGGTCGGCATCCGAAAAAGGTTGGGAGCCTATGACCTAGATTAACAATGCCAATGAGTTCTTAACTGCTCTTTTATCAACATGTTTAACAGTCAAACGAAATCTTCGAAAAAGCTTTTTTGATTTGATTATTTCTACAATATCTGTTAAATAGGTTGTTCAATTGCATTTCATTTAAACACTTTAAAACGTATTTTAGACATGCACATATTTATATTTTAGTTCATCGGTGTACATAATAAATATTGTTTTCATAAACATTTAGATTAAATTCGAACATACCATCGAAAACGCACGTAATTGTTGTTCTCGGGAACATTTTCGATCAATAATAAATATATTCAAATGGGTTTATCTTAGAGTTTTATAGCCTGGGAGAAAAGCACTTATGCAGGATTCCTGTTGGAAACACACGGGAAAGAATGCACTGCCTATCTACCCTGAGGTTTTTGACGTGAGAAATTTGTAATAATTTTCTCATTTTATGATTGCCCCGTGGAATGTGCTCACGGCATGACTGTGACGAGGTGCATCTGACGCGAGGTACTCAATTTGAACATAAATCCATAGTATGCACACATATTATATTTATTATGCTCCATGGCGGTTACGATGCGGTGGAAATTGAATATCTATGCATACGCTAGCATATTTCGTTGTGGGTTGAATTCAGGGTTGGGTTACTGGAATTGATTTCTTAGTTATCTTTAAATATTTGTTCATTTTAAATTTGTTTGCAACAGAAAGACATTTTATTAAGCCGTCAATCTGTCACCTGATCAAATGGAACACATTTGAATCGTATAATCGATACTCATTTGTTTCGAGTGTTTTCATGTTACTTTGCATACGATTCTTAAATTGAGTATTGGCATGAAAATAATATTTTATTTACAAAATTATGATTTTACAAAAAATTTAATAGATCAATACCAAAAACGGTAAGACATAAAACGTTGATTTTAAAACGAAATACTCACTAATTTCTTGCTTATGCTTAACAGGAAAACAAAAAAAGATATATTGATAGAAAAAATTAAATATAATATAAACCGTTTAATTAAGAGCAAGTACTTACTTAATATTATTCAAAGATATAGCATGTTAAAAATATGGGGTTTTAAAAAAGATCTTCGGAAAAGCAATATTTTATACATATGCACACTTCTATAAGCAAAGGTTGGATAGATTTATAAACTTATATAGCCGGAAAAATACAAGTAGTTATTTATTTAATTTCCTTAATTACTTGCACGTAAGAGTAGAAAGTACATGCCATGAATAAATTATTTGTATAATTAAAAATTATGTGAATCGTTTTATTACCACAGGCCGTCCTTGATTTTTCATGGCCTTGAACGAAGACACTGCCCTCGACTGGTATCCCTTCTCTCCTCCACTCAGACAATAACCACTTACCCCTCACCTGGACATTTCCTCCCTCCACTGGCGTGCGAGGACCATGTTGTTACTATGGGGGGATTTATTCACCAAAGCGAAGCTTTTGTAGTAAAGTTTCACTTTAGTACAGACAGAATTTTTTTAAATGTTTTGAAAGTATATAAACTATATTCATATAATTTTATTAGAGTTTATAAATGACTCTTTAAAATGTGATATATTATGATTTCTGGACGAGTAAAAGCCATTATTTTTAAAAGAGTGAATCAATATTTAAACTAGTTTGTATCTTAGTAAAAAATGATAACACATTTTTAATACTTATTCCTCGTTAAATTTATTCGATCAGGACCGGTTTCGCTCATGGCGAGAATTATCAACTGATGAAGTTAATCAAGTTCGGTTGATAAAGGGTGCCATGAGCCAAATCGGTCCTGATCCAATAATTTTTATGCGGAATGAGTACTAAAGCTCTGTTTTTATTTTTACTATAATGCCATTCCACCAAGTATTGTCAGTGAACACCTTAATAGTATGTATCTTCCGTCAAACAATTGACAAAGCTTTGGTAGATTCAAACGAGAATTAACCACACAGTTTCCAACTGATATATTTATAAAAGCTATAATAAACATATTAGACGGAGGGAATTTTTTAAGTGTTCACTATCAATACATGGCGGAGTGACGCTATATAAAAAAAAATGTAATTTTTTGAACATATTCTACATTAAATTTATTTGACCGGTTTCGTTTATCAGAGCATTTTACATCAGTTGAAAATGCTCGCGACTGATCCAAATAATTTTATCATAGGATGGGTACAAAAGATGTCTTTTATTTTTTGATTGGACGTAGGGATTCCAGAAGTCCCAGAACTCGAGACACAAAATTTCATATTCCTGGTACCATTTGCTACAAATATTATTAAAAATATCCAAATCTTGATTCTCAGGCTATATTATTCCCGCACTATCCGTATTAATTTATAAACATTTACCCCTCCTTACTGTTAAAAGCTCTCGCACACACCACTGTGTTATTTTTAACTCCTTAGCAAGGTGTAGACCTGTTCTCCGATTTCCCTTCGTCCTGCCCCTCAAACCCCAGCCCTGCCCCTCCCGGAGCACTCTCGCTTTCAGGCTGAGCGCCCAACCGAGTCGTCTGTTGAATTTTTATACCTCGGGCGAGTAATCACGAACGCGGTTCATGTCAAAGCTTTCTGAGTTATTGTAATATTCCAAGAATAAAAGCTTCAGTATATTTGCATTTTGTGAATCACTACTCGTAGCTGTGGATGCTTTTGATTTGTGACGGTTTGCATTAGGAGAAAAAGATTTAGGATATGCCGTGTTCTGGGTACTAGCAACTAGCATATTCATTAATATGTATAGACTGTATAGAGATGTTGACGAAACAAAGAGTTATAAAATGTTAGCTTTTTAATGAAAATAGTTCATAATTAATAATCAATCAAATATTTATCGGAACTATTCAACAAAATTAACTTAAAAAAAACACCAATTTTGCGCAGCTAACTAGCGATTTTTAATCATTTGAAAATGTTTACTTGCGGAGAAAAATGAGCCTGTTTTGTTTTATCAAATTATCGACGTAAATTGTTTTTAAAAAAAGAAACCATTTACTGCGGCTATTTATATCCGAGATTGTCATGATGTAATTGTAGTCCATAAAATATTATTATCATTGATGCACATATTCGAACAAGGAAACGGCGTGTGTATCTCTCAGTTTGGCGCCCAAGCGGTGCATTCGAGCGGCCATTTGCATTTCGAACAATGCAGCCACTCTGTAAAACAATGGCATGGTATTAAGTTAGGTAGTACCAATTTTAGTTAAAATTTAGCGAAATGACATAACTACTAGAAGAGAGGACTGGAGCTACAAAATATTCATATCAATGAAGAAAAACTGATCGTTTTATAATTGATACACCACCCCAAATGTGTTCTCAAATAAAAAATAAATCAAAAATAAAATCAGTCAAAATGTGACAACTAAAAACCTAGTAGGCCGTAAAGCTTCCTATGTCAGATTCCAACCTTGTCGATAAGAACTCTAAAACATTCATGTTAAGAACTATATGGTGTGAAATACCAGTTATGTTAGGTAGAGGACTGTAATTATAATATACAGATATATTTCTGTATGTAATTCCATTAAAATTGATTTGAAAAAACCTGCAATAAAATTACATATATCATTACCAATATAAAGTAAAAAAAAGCCTTGTAAACGATACTCCAAAAAGAACGAAATTCAATAAGAACAGAGACACAATTATTATTAATGATATTCTGTTTTTAAAATTGAGTAGTGTTGGAACATCGGTTACGCTGATCATTATACAATATCTGATTATGGCATGGTACCTGCTTCGTTATATATAAAATAATTTATGTATCTGTATGACGTGTCAGTATGAAGGTATAAGTAAAGATTCTATAGAAATCGAGGCTGTGAGGCATTGAACTCAAAACATACAGATCTTGAAAGAGCAAGACGATTGTCTATGGGTGCTGTTTTTTTGCAGATGTTATAAATGGAATAAGTAGTAAATGGCTTTATGGGCTGAATTTATTTTTTTACCGATGGTAACATTTGCGCGAAGAGATACTCGCGCGGTATATTATAGAAAATGAATGCCTTTTAATATTTCCAGTAATGAGCTCGAAACATAAATGATACGTATAAATTAGGATTTATTATAAGCCAACATGATTTGTCTGTGTTAAACAAAGAACCACTTATAAAACATAATATTCTAAAAACTAGACTAACATCGAATAAACGACATTTATTGTGGTAACAAAATTTGAGAAGGAGAAGCAAAAATTAAAACAAAAGCATGTATCGAGACAGCAATTTCAAAATTAGAACTGTCTATAGCTGTCATCTGCTTCCAGCAAAATATTTAGTTTATTTTTAGTTTTAACGTTATGGTAAAATATATATATAAACTGGATTACTTAATTTAGATTGAAATTGGCTCTTTTTTTGACAAAATTTATTAAATTTTGCTTTGGTAAAGAAAAAAATACTAATACATGTTGTTTAAAGAATGACTCTTAGATAAACAATCAACATACATATTTGCATAATGTAATTGATAGTATCAATATTTTTTTATTTAATGTATGCTTTGTAAAAGTATTAAATTAATTGAATATTGAGTGATTAAAAATCATTTTTTTTTTATTAAATGTCTTGTTAGTTAATGTACTATCGCATGTTTTGACAGAATTGTATTAAATTATTACTTATTTAACCCACGCAGGATCATTGATCTCTGAATGCGTCCAGAAATATGTATTTGAATGAATCAATTATCTCTAAATAATATCTAACTTAAATAACAAACGGATATGCCAATAGCGTGGATTCATTGTTTGAATTATATAATCTTATTAATCAGTGAATACAAAAATGAATTTAGAATCGTTGACGTAGATTTGGTTTACATAGCGATAATATCTAGCTTAAATAATATAGTGTTCGAAACGTATAAAGAGCTTAACATCAATAAAATAATTAGTAAATAAGAGATACACAGAAATTCTGCTAGAATAATCAGTAAATATATTTGATAGATATTGCATCACGCCACTGTCATATCTTTTATACTAATATAAACTAAATGGTAATTAAAACATTAACAAAGAAATCTTATGTTGGAGAATATGTACCTTTTTTATATATATATACCATCGTTTCAATTTTATCCCTTGATTTGAAAAAGCGGTCAAGTTGCTATTTTTCTTTTCACATAGAAATGCAAGCACATGCAGTTGGTGAGTAAGGGATACAACATGAAGTATTTATTCAAAATTCCTTGATGTCAAACATAGCGTTACTGCTGAAAATCGTGGTCTTTTGTTGCCATTCATTTGTTTTATGTTTATTATTTTCCAGATTTGAAAAGTGACTGTTTCTGACGTATTCCGCGGAAACGGGTTGAATAACTTCATTACAATTATCCGAGAGGTGACTGGCAATACTGATATTTTTTTTCTTCGTGCCTCGTGAGTTTTTTTATTTGCGGTTTTTTCAGTGCATGTACTTCGCGAAGCAATATCAGTGGTTTACCATCGGCAAATAGGGGATTAGATGTCAGAAATATTTAATTAATTAAGGATGTTTTGACACAAAGCTGCATGCGTGCACATATTGACCTATGTTTAATGTTTAGGAAGAGGAAACACGACGAGAAACGCTAGGAAAATTATAAATTTTAAAATGTCTTTTTTGTTAAGTAGGAATAGAAAATTTTACCAAAATAGTAATTGTGAAGTTTAACTATTATTTGAATGACATAAATCGAAAAATAGTTAAAGATTTTTATCGGAAAAACTAAAAATAAATTAACATTAAATGATGGTGATCAGTGTCTTATACAGCCATGGGAAATCCAATTAATTAGACTCGAGATAAATGTATAGTGAAGCGAATCCAAAATAACCATAGACAAGAGGATGATCAAGTTCATTTTTTTTTCATACTCAAAAGCCCGTCAATTATCTCTGAATCTATTCAAATAATGATTTGGAGAAACGTATAATTATTATAGATTTTAATGCATAATTTTAACCATTTTTTTAAAATTTATTCAGTTTGCACCCGGCTTATAATACGTGGCTCAATTGACATCGCTCTGAGCTTCCGTGTATACGATATTACGATATTCTTTATGTATCTATGCCACTGTCCATTTGTTTTGATGCCTGCATAAAAAATCTTATCCGCACATTACTTCTTACTTAAGTATTCAACATATTATATCATAAAATAGAATATCATCTCTAGAAATATAATAA
Organism: Himalopsyche kuldschensis; assembly: GCA_028554975.1. NCBI lineage: Eukaryota > Metazoa > Arthropoda > Insecta > Trichoptera > Rhyacophilidae > Himalopsyche > Himalopsyche kuldschensis. Next base: position 15,712,641 of record JAHFWI010000010.1, on the reverse strand, counting down.
TCGAAAATTTATAGAATGATAGGAATGCAAGAAAATGTTTTGAGCGATAAGATCGGTATCAATAAAGAATAAACAACAATATCAATTAAAGAAAACTCAACAAATAATCACATACATATTAAAATAATACTCAGTTATTCGAATTATCTCAATTCTCCTTACTCCTTACAATTTTAACTTACTTTACTCGCTTGAGAGATGAATGTGTATATGATATGTCTATATAGATTTGAATTCTTTATCCACTCAAATAAGATATAATATGTACACAACTATCTATTACCATATATTAAGCTTAAGCCTTACACAAACTGATATTGAACTTAAAAGCAGAATAATAATTGTATGCTTCTTTCCATCAGATCAGTTGTATGATAAAAGACAACTGTCAAACTTTGCCGCCATTTTGAACACTACATTTTACAATGCTTGGTAAATTTGTAGCTACTTAGAAATTTTGATATAGATTAAATATCTTTTTCCAATGCGGTCCCGTCGGCGCATAAAATTTCTGGGCCTCAATAATTATGTGCAATAAAAAATCGATATCGCCGTATTGAATTTGCGGCTATTTTTTGTTATCGAGATCTTAAATCGTGCCACAGATTCTGATACATGAAAGATCACGCTGATTGCTGGCTTGGTTTGTTGGCACTGTTCAAGGCCATTTACGGTCAGACGCTAATGGCAAATTGGCAGAAACTACAAAAATTAAATACCCTGAAATGTTATATCATTTATCTGGTCAAATTTCCTGGCGACGTCACGGATCTAGCTTTTGTTTGTTGAAAAAAACGAACGTCAATTTTTGAATTATTTTCCGAGACTGAAAATGTCAATGTTGTTTAACATTGATGTGTTATTAAATCATAAACAAATATTGTATATTAGAGATTTTTTTCAATAAAATGAGAAAAATGTGGAATAATATGTACATACATGAAATTGTTCTGTTCACAGTGGAAGACGACGGACCTTGGTATAATTAGTTTAAAAACAAAAAGAACACTTCGGCTCAATGGCAAAAGAAATTTCGGTTAATTTATTCACTTGGTGACGAGAGAATCATGAATGTAGGTTTTAATGGGAGATAGCGTCATTTTTATAATAGATTGTATCGATAGATTACCTAGATTTATTTTAGATATTCCTATGATATTATCTGTTCATTAGTATCTTCAAAAATCTCCATAATTATAACAAACCCACGTAATTCAATGAAACTTGTGTACATTCAATTTTCGCTAATTTACATTTTAATAGTAATTTAACAAAGTGATATATTTCTATTTTTGTCTAAAACGATGCAAACTGTTTACTACGCGTCAGTTCAAGTACATCCGTGCACTTGAAATGCCTGAAGATGCCTAAAGGCGAAACCCGGGTCGTTAGCGACAAAACTCATGGAAAAGTACAAAATTCAAATTTCAATGAAATAGTTACAAGTATCCTGTATGTATAGTTGGTTATTTACTTCAATACAATGGGCTAGGCTAGCTTTAAATACATACATATATTACGGTAAGAAAAGTGACAATGTATTTTAAATCTACCTAAATTATTTTATATATTTGTTGATAGCTATTTCGGATAACGCCTCGTCAGAACTATTACAATCGGAATAATCTGAATACAATCGTATTTTGAATGCGAATAAGTAAAACTTATTCAGATTGAAAATACGTTAAGTGGAATTGAGTTTTAAATATACAAACGCAGAACTTACGGCTTGTTAACAAAAAGTTAGACAACGCGCACGTGACTTGAAGACAAATTTTTCGAAATGGTTTCGGGACAATAAACTGCCTTTTACGATTACCAATCGATGAATTTCAAATAACGCTGAGGAAATATTTTTATTTCATTCTTATGTTAAATGTTTTTCGATCGAATTGGGATAGCAACTGTCACGACAAATTTTCATGGTGTGCCGAGGACTTAGCATGATCGCTTATTGGATAAACTTCTGTGTATTCAACATAAAGATGTCAATCTAGATAATGAAAATAGTGTATATTTAGTTAATTTTTGTTAAAAGAAGTACATTAAAATTATAATTTTGCGAAAAGTACTTGTTAAATTCACCGTCTCAAAAAGTAGCAATTCCCTTTTCAAAAAAATTCCGAACACAGTCTTCAAAATTCAAACACGCTGCCATCTAAGTTGCTTAATATTCTGCCATAATTAATAAATATTGCATGAATATCATCTGTTTTTAAATCAAGGGTGGGGGAATCTCTGGTTAACTGTGCTCAAATTAATTGCGGTATTCCAATATGAAAAGCTTTCAATCTTTGTTCTCATATTATTTTATGATTAGCATGTTGAGAAAAATTAACGAATTGATGTGATAAAAAATGCTTGAAAGGTGTACATATTTATATATTATAAAAGATTTTGGCAATGTTACTCCATACTTTGTGAAGATAGAGTTGAACAAAATAGTCCGCCGATGATATTTAAGTTATATTTTACATAGTATTTGGATAAAAGAAAGCTTTTTTAAAGCTACTATCTATAACAGTTTTTATTTTCATATTATTTTCTAGATTAGACGAAATTTGTGATCGACAAAATAGTGTGTAGAATATTATTCTTGATGTGTGGTAAAAAGATCACAAATTGCTATTTTTAAATTAAAGTTTTAAAATTCGTATTTATTTGGTGTAAAACAAAACTCGTTAAAAAAATCAGACAATGCGTCGTAAAAATTGTATGCTTGAGTGGTAGAAAATTCGAAATTATAAGGGTAAACGATAATAACAGTATAGGGGTTACGAAAAAATGTAAAAACAAAGTAAATGATGACCACCTTGCAAAACGCGCCGTTGCACCGGTCGGCATTGCACACTCTGATGACGGTGTGCATTTATTTGTATGCACTAAATGCATCAGACTACCTGAGGTCGACTCTTATAAACAATATTAAATAACTGAAATATTTTTAATCCGTTAAATATTACGTTATGTATAAATAATATAGATTTACGTCTCGTGAGAATTTAAAGAATGTTGCATGAAAAACTATTGAAAGTAATATTTTATTATCATATTTAATTAGCGTTACAAATATAATTAATACAGTTTAAATTGAATACATCATATTAATTTTTGAATACGTTAATTATTAACCGATTCAATTTTTTGATTTAGACATATTTCGCACACATTTTTTATTATGATAAAATAAACGTATAAAACTAGATTAAGTATTATTCTGACAATGTTTTGAGTGTCCACCCATAACTTGACAAATATCAACTATGAACGGAGTGATTAGCGTTTTGTTGAAATTAGCGATGCATAAAAATGTCCTTGAGATGAAATAAAAAAATGTTCTACTGTATTTAAAAAAATGAACTCACCGGTTATGATCAATCACGGCCTTAATGTGTTTTTAATGTATCGTGTACTAAACTTCAATAAACTGATATTTTAATGATAATACTGTGGAATAATTGTGTTTTTATATCACCTTAACGCGGTTGCAGTATAGTTGCCAAGCAGTTAAACGGTTAAGCCAGGCAAAACCAAGCCGGCGTAGACTGGCCTCTGCCGAGTCGCTCGAGTGAGCGTCCCCACACGAACGTGTGATTGCATCCCTTTTTATAATGTACCAGTACTTGTATATATATCGTCTCTTCAAGGACAGCACTATACCACGGAACTGGTATAAACCAACGCGGCTCTCGTGTCTGACTGAATACAATAATATTGTTTCACGAAGTATTCACGAATACAGATACCAGCAGAATAAGTAGAACCAACCAAGATGGTTTACAAGATGAACACGAGAGAGTTTTGATGGCTTCGTGATGATGTGTCCATTTGTTTAAGTTTAAAGGTGCTTTCGATTTAATATTCCAATAGCCCTCCCCCTGAATAATTCAGTTTTTTTTATATCACATGCATTAAACCACTATACTACCCTTCCAAACAAGAAGGCAGTAAGAAATTGACTGACAAACTTTTGAGAAAAATGACATAGTGTGTTGTTTAAAGTTATAGCATTTATAAAAAGCGGTTGATACGAAAATGAACTAATTTATTTGTAAACAATCAGTCAGCGCATATTTGCATTGACTGCATTTAGCAAGACATTCGTATACTTTTAGCAGATATCCATTTAAGTTATGACACTGCTATATAAATGAGCACCATATAGGTATATATATACAACAGCTTTCAAAAATATTTAGCAAATGGCATTCTCAATTTTGTTAGTTTCTGCCAAGTTACCAGAAGAAAATTCGATATCCCTTACAACATTGCAATCAAGAAAATAACAAAATCACTGACAGCTTAGCAAAGGTAAAACTAGTAGAAGAACATTTGAATAATGAAATTTATAATGAGCCCTAATTCAGTATCTATATTGATAGAAGTTTTATCGGACCGACTGTCTCTGGGACACGTTCATGTAAAACAGTTATTAACACATTACATATATACACATCGTTCTCTCCTTCATCTGATTGAGATGCCATTCGGAGAACCATCCCCTATATTGGAAAGATATTCCAAGCATATTCTGAAAAAGTGTCAATTATAAATCCACGATAATATATTAAATAATAAAAAGAAAACACAATCCACGATTCTGTATAACGATCACAACCGAATAAGACTTGTTTGATGATTAATCTGTTTCAAAAAAATGATTTCTTAAACTTTCCACTCACTTATCGAACGCGGTTCAAATAATATTGTAAACTTGTGGAATAAAAATGTTTTGGATTTATAATAAAACAATCTAAAGGATTTCAAGATCTCTTTGAATCTTCGACTTGAATCGTGATTAATTATTAATGCAGCTTATTGTGGATGTCACTTTTCGAAACCAATAAACTAATTTTACGTAAAGCAGATAACAGAGTAATATTTATTGACTAAATCAGAGTATTATTACTTGTATCTGTTTTCAAATCGTTAGTAAAGACATTCGTGCGGAGTAATAATCCTATCTAAATTGTTGAGAATGATGCATAAATCATTCCGTGGCATTCATAGAATAATGGATATGGCTATTTATGTAATAACCATCCGCGTACGATATCATTTCAAAGCACAATGTCAAGTTCATTGAACCAGCGTCATAATTGTAATATATTTATTACAATATGGTGGATGTAAAAAAAGCACAGTTGAAATTGATGCGGATTGAGCTTATCTAATTGAGTCTGAAAGATGCGAGGATTTTTTCTGTATATCTAATTGTATTCAGATTCTCCAGTCTTGCAATTAAACATCGTAATAATTAGATTCAGACAAATCTTTGAGTGTACCAATACTTGTTCATAAAATATCGCCAGTTAAAATGTGACTTTCAAAATACGGAAAATGATGTTTCAATGCCACCATAAAAAAGTGAAAACACACGCTGATGTTAATTTGATATTTTTTTTACGATATAAAATAATATTCCTAAACAATTGTTTATGAATAAAAGAAAAATATTAAGGTTATCCATTAATTAAATTCAAGTCTATATTTTTTTTTTAATTTTTAAGAGGTGTTGACGTTTTTACGTTCTCCGGTTAAGTTTTATTTGATATATTATGATCATCTTACAATTATCTGTAAAATATTCAAACAATTCAAATATGATTACATACATATATGCAAATTTCGTTTTGATTATTTGTGTTCTTTTTTTGAATAAATTACTTAATATAATGAATGGTGCATTGTTTTGTTTAATTTTAGAACCTAATTCAGTACTTTATTTACCTTTTATTGGCTGAATTATTTTATTAAGCTGTAAAACGGCCAAAGAAATGAATACAGTAATACGAAAGTTTTTTGGACAGTTAAAATGTGAGAAATATAATTGTATTTCTTTTTATGAAACAATATAATTGTATTTAAAAAGCGAATCGGATATTATGTTTATATTATAGTGTCGAACTCAGTGGCGGCCGGTGACCAGAATATTAGGGAGTGCAATAAAACAACCTATTTATGCAAAAAATCCATCCTCCGATTCTTGGATTTTGAAAATACATCTATAACACGGATATTAAAGTCCGACATTGACGATACCAACTGCTTCTCTATACTTAGCATGGCAGGAGAAAACAAAAACTCTATTAAGGCTAGTACAGCCACAGAGCCATGGAGTTTTTTTATAAATTGCTGTTTTGGCCGTACACTTCTGAACTATATTTAAAACTGGCAAAGGCCGTCCTCCTGCTTTTATTTCTAGCCTTTAGAAAAATCTCGACGATTTTCTTTGATATAGGACACTGAGTTTGCAGGAAACATTATTGATTATTATTTAGTATTAATAAATAATAAATATATATAATAATATTCAATGCTATAATACATATATTAATAATACTTGTTATATTAATTTATTATATATGTTAATATTTATTTATAATATATGTTAATATTATATAGTAGATATATAATAATAAAGTTAAATTATATTGTAGAATATTATATAGTAGGATATTGTATTTAAAGTTATTAAACAGTTTTATATAGACAAAGCCTTTCCATATAACAAAAACTTACAAAGATTCATATTATATACGCTAATAGGGTTTGTATTAAGATGTCTATGAAATGAAAACAAGTATGAAAAGTTGCGTGTTGCGTGAATCAAGTCGAAACTACAGATGAGGTTAGAATGCACTGTCACAAACGCACTTCACAAATCACCCGCAAATATCTTTATTTTCCGTTCTTCAAAGGACCTCATCTGCCAAAATTTGGGCCAATACTGAATGACAGAATACAAATCTATATGTTTTTCGCTCAATTTCTTTACACAAGTCATTTTGGTGCAAAGGGTCTTAGTGCACCGGGTTAGTCGAAATTTCAAAAGATTTTTGCATACGCCTTCGCCGTGTGAAATAAAGTCATGTTTTCTACCTACTTTTTTTATGCCAAATGGGACATTTCGAGAATTTCCAAGAAATGCACCATCGAGTAACATCTGGAATCAGCTTATTTCGGGGAATCTACTTATATAATATTTGTGTGTTTAGGTCGCATGCGTGAAAGATCGTTTTATGAAACCATACATCGTTGGAATTTTGAATGAACAAATTGGTATATATATTTTGAAATTCATGAGCTCGATTCTTGGGGGACTAATGCACGTTTGCTCCTTCACACGAGCCGTCCCTGGTCGAACTCATTCCGATTTAAAATAGGAATTCGATTTGTCTGACAGAATGATGCGTATTAATAATTGTCAATGAAAAAATTGTAATCACGTATGGATAAACTTCTACACTATGGTACTATCGAAAAAATCAATGTAATAATGCTATTGTAAAAATAAACAATATAATATTTCTTTTCCTCATTTCATGGCTCCAGTTAATGCTTAGTCTCGTGTTATATCCTCGCCATAAAAAATAATCCATTTTGTATAGCGACAAAAAATAATATTTAACCTATAGCTGAAAAATATTTTCTGTAAATCGTTATACTTTATATTTTGTGATGTGAATCAATTAAAAATATCTGATTAACAGATATTCGAATGATTATAATTTCATTTAATTTTGGGGGACGATATTGTTCGACACATATAAGTTATAAGTATTTTTAATATTTCCACGTGTCTTAGAAGAAACCGTGAAGAATAATCAAAACAAACTGCCACGTATTTATTGCGCATGTTTTATTTTTGACATTCAGTAAATGCAGTGTTTGAAATAAATTCTACGTGTATTTACTGCTTTGAAAATGTCCACTGTTCCAATTGTGAAACAACATCTAAGATTGTATGCAGGGCCGTGAGTCGTTAAAAAAAGTACGACTCCGACTAAACATAGTTTAATTTCGTTACTTTTTTTTCCTGATTTTCCTATTTACATGTATTCAATTAAATATTAACCAACCAATCCGGCTTATAGCCAAATTTTACATATTATATGCCAAAATAAAAGTTCAAACTTTTCAAAATTTCCGACTACGAGTACGTCTCCGGCTAAAACGCCGTGACGACTCCAGACTCCGGCCAAAAAAACCCGACTCCACGACTACGACAATGTTTCCACAGCCCTGATTTTATGTATGGTATTTAGTCTCGTTTGGCCAGAGAACTGGTATACTTCTTGTCAAAAATGTCAATGGGGTTATTTATGGTACCAACGTTTTCATGAACTCTCATTGCTCGTGTCGATACAATTAACTCGGTTATTCATCGCAGGTTTTTTATTGTTTCCCACACTTGCAACGAAACGCGGACGAGTTTTTTTTTATACCGGCGAGACTGCGATTCCATTTTGTAACGGAAATAGCTTACCACACGAGGCGGATGTTTGAGTAGCTAAAAAATACTTGGTGATTTATTTTTTGGCAAAGGTTTCGAAATTCGAACATAAGACTGGAGCTCAATAATGACGTGCGTGCGTTGGTGGTTTGGTAATGGCTGCCGATTCTTTGATAGGACATCTATCAATGGAGCAAACTATTGTAGCTACAAAATATTCGAATATTCGTTTAATCCATACAATTCTGGGAATAACAACGCTATATCGTTTGTTCGTAATTTTGACTAAACTATGCATACTATATTAAAGTGTTCTTTTCTATTTCTCAAGCTATCTGCGGTATCAGGCTAGTGTTAATTCATAGAGATAGTTAATCAATACATTTAAATATATCTAATAATTTCGCTCTGTAAAATAGGTTCCATTTAAAATACTATACACGAGATTCAAAACTATTTATATCGCGTTGTAATTTTATTTCTGAAGCTTTTATTTTAAAAAGATTTAAACATTGCTGAAAGCTGAGATTTTCATGTCATATCGTTACGGCTTACTTATATTTCTTTTTATAAAAGTGTAAATTATTTTATTCAAAATTTCTCACATAAGTTAGCAAAAGTATAACCTACTTTTAAGCGAAAAAAATAAATAAGAAAGCAACACCTTTTTAATTAACATATGAATAATTGGGTAATAAAATAATCAATCAATTTAATTGGGTCTACCTTCACTTAGAAGCCGGAAGTTTCAACACATTGTAGTCTGTGTCGGTGTCTACCTGTTTTACCTGTTCAAGGGCCAAGAAAGCAGAGGCGCGCGGTGATATGTACCATAAACAAAATAACATTTTCCTCCCAATGAATACACCTAATATAAATCGATTATTATGAATGTGCCAAAAATAAACGTCATGCTGTTACGAGCTGAGATGAACAGCAGTTTTCATATGAATTAAACTTAATGGTTTAAATTTTTTGAGTTTGTAAAGATAGAACTTCGAAATGTTTCGTGATGATCACAATATTAAGTGGTTTATTTTTCTTATTCGTAAATGGATGAAAGACAATACGTAGTATAACAGTGGACACTCAAGTGACTAAAGCACCGTGAATCGGACAGCTTTGTTATTAATTATACTATGTATGATTAAAAAATAGAAACTAACAAATTTACATATTTCATCTTTGAATATAATCGCAAGGAGTTCGTTATTTTTTTTTCTTAAAATTTGTTCCGCTTTAAATAAGACTATATAAATATATATGAGGTAAGAAAATAATGTGCTATTTTTAAAACGTGCAAAATAAATCTGGGCTCTATACAATTTCCTAAAACACAGTAAATTTTCCGGTAAAATGAAATCTATTTATATTAAATAGCTTGATATGATACGGCCACGATTGAGCTATTGATATCTACAGTTATGCAAGTGACATATTATATATAGTAAAAAAAAAACAATAGTTAATAGGTTGCGATTAATTTTTTTACGAGGTTGTATTTTTATGCTATACTTAAATATATACAGTAAACTCTCGATTATCCGTTTTGTGGATTATTCGTGCCTGAAAATAAAGATTTTTTTATTCAATTATAATTTGATTATTTTTTTCTTATTCGATTATATGACGCATTAATGAATTACGATCTTGAATATGAGCGTTATTTGAAAAAGGATGAATTTAACGATGTGTTTGTATTTACGTAACTAACCCTAACGCATATACCTCAATAAACGTCATATTTTATGGGACTAGACTACAATGGTATTAGTGAAGTGCATAAACCGGCGCCAGTACCAGCAATAAATATGTTTAAATATTTCGATATTTATTGGCTACATTTGTCACCTCTCGGGACTTAAACTCACGGACGGGAAAAAATCTAATATTCACGCAATCTTCAAATGTATTTTGTAACTGAAATGTGTGAATTATTGGAAGATTTAATTTTTTTGAAGACGTGGGTAAGGAAAACAGAGGAGGGGCTCAGCCATGATTTAAATGATCCAGGCTTTGAGCGCATGGTCGATTCTGATATCGATGACAGTAGTACTACAAGCGAAGAAGATACCAGTGGTTACGTTAGTCATGAAACGGCATTGAATTGTATTGAAAAATTGCTAGATTACGCTGAACAAAGGGGAACTGAATATAATAATGTAACAGCTTTAAGAATATTTCGATAACAGATGAAAATAACAGATTTTTTTAAATTTTTATACACATAAAACTATACTTTTTTATGTTTTTATATATGTATATATGATAAAATTTTATATTTTTACTTATTTGTTTGTGTTTTCTTGATAAATAATAAATATATAAATAATCTGTTAAAGAATTGGATAGTGTATATGATATTATATTCGTAAATGTAATAAAAACTTGATAATTCTGATTATCCGTGTTTTTCAATTATCCGTGACCATCCTCCCCAGCATTAGCCCGGATAATCGAGAGTATACTGTATATGTAATATATTTTATAATTAAATGTTGAAGAGTAAAAAAAAACATAATTTAAGGCACGCCAGTGTGGAATTTGGAAAAAGATACTACAAAGGGGGATATTATCAATTCACCTGCATATTCCTCCGTTATTCTGACCACCGCATAATGATTATAATCGAAAAAAGGTAAAAACAGTATAAATTTGTTTCAAAAAAGTTACATTTAAGTGTTCATCCCATCTTGAATTATTCTATATTAATTCAAAAAAGGAAACGTATTCATATATTATATGTTATAAAATATTTTCATAATACGAATGCACTATTATTTTTAGATAATTTTAGATTAAGTGGCTGATATTTTCACATGCTTCGAAATATCATATCGACTGTGGTCCGTTTCAGGTAGATTGTTAATCATCGGGCATCACGCATGTGTATTTTATTTGCTGGTTTAAACAAAACAAATGTTTCGGCGAAAAGGTGAGCCGATTCTAAAAAGCGTTTATTCTTTACTTCCATATCAGATAAACTGTTTGTTTCTATTAAAATAACCGGATAATATACTTCAGATACAAGGATTACGTGTGTATTTTTATATATAATACGTACATGTACCTGGAACGTTATTAATGTGAAGCCAAAGACATGAACGTCTGGCACCTGTCAATTATTGCGTTGTTTAAAAAGTGTCGTAGTAGCGTATTTAGATTATGTATAATTAATAACTCGCAAGTTCTGTATATCTTAAATACCTAGGCTGGACGTTAATTGACTTTTGAACTTATCAGTAAAACAATACAAAGAAGTACTGGCCGTTTTGTGTTGCGGAAAACGAGGGTGCATAGCAATATGCCAGTCTCACCCTCGTAGGAAGAACTGATTATGTTACAAGAGTATGTTTAATAGATTACTTGTTTCCGCATACAAGTTAAAGCACAAATTAGTCAGTAAAAGCATTGTAACGTATTTTCAGTTACAATTCAGTGATGTATGTAGTTAAAAGCTATTTTATTAAGCATAACGTTACATCGGAGTTGCTTATATATAGTCACCATTGCGATACTTATTTAAATACCTCATTTATCTTTAAATTCTTTACCTATGATGGCCATATATCGATGTGAAAAATCAAGCTTAATATCACAAATGAAAGCTGGCTTTTTATCGTATGAGATAATCAAAACATCTTCTCATTCAGTTCAAAAATACTCCGTCGAGAGTCCATACTAACATACAAAACTTGGAGGTATAAGCAGTAATAAATCGTTTTTGATTTCGAGCATTCAATTGATGATTTAATTATAGTAATGATTATTAATTCACGCCTTAATCTTCATTAATTCGATTGTAAATTAATTGAATAAATATGATTCGACTATTAATTGAATTAACTGTTTAATCAACAAATTGAATTGGCAAGCAATTTTTTTCATAGAACAGAAATGACAGCTATTGTGGCAACGGTATAAGCAATATAATTTATAGATGTTTTAACACGGTCTTTTATAATGTATAATTATATTTATTTAACGTTTGCGCAGTCAAAGAACAGTAATTAAATAATTTGATACGATAATAAAACATAGTTAATTTTATAACAATTTAGCTATGCTTAACACGTTGTACTCTGGTCTCGTGGTAATATGTAGATATATCCAAGCGATCATGCGAATCGAGACTCAAATACCAGTGGGATCAATATTAAATATATATTTTTTTAATTCAAATTTGAGGTCTTGGAACATTGGTGAGGTTTGGCAACTGAGTAAAAAGCGTGTATACCCTATTTTGATCGATGACGTTTCATACGGTCCAGATTTTTAATCTGAAGACTGAAAACAATGAATGATTCAGAAAAAATCACACTGATAGTAAAAAAAGCTTTTCTTATACTGCCCTTCCATGTAAGTGAACAGTAAGTGACTTAAGTGAGAGAGATTATCTAACCACTAGTTCTGTACTAGTCCTAGTATTCTTTAAATCCCTTCTCTCTTAAAAAAATGGTGGCGAGCAACTGAGTAACAAGTAGTTTAGTTAGAAAAAATGTCGAGATAAACTCCGCTGGGAGTCTATATGCTCCACGTTAGGAGAGGGCATAGTTAAAAAAAAAAGCAGCCGTTGAAATTAGTACAAAAGATGGGACGCATTGGGCCCATAAGAAAACCTGTTTTAAATTTTGTATACTATATAATGACTCCTTTGTTAAAACAATGTTTCGTGTTGCTTTTATTATTACTATTAAAAAGCAGGGTAATACTTCTTATCGTCAATGAAGTACGGCATATAAAATTAGTATAGATATGTCTGCTATAAAGATAATATAATAATTGTTCAAATACAAAGCAGTATTATTATCATTTTTAAGTGAATGATATCATGATATCAAGATATTAATTTTGTCTCCTGGTATAGTCGTGGATGTAATCCAACAGGGTCGTAATGCCATGGTAGTTATTAATGTCAAACAATAGAATTTCTCGGAAAGGTAACGTAATTTCAATCGTATGTCGAATAACAAGTCATACATATGCTGTCCCTATGAGTTGCCAGACAATGAGGATGGTTAGATACAGTGACGGCTGGTGACGGGGTGTTGGGGGGTGCAATGGAAGATTCAACCATTTTTGCAAGAGTTCTTTCCTATTCATTGGATTTTAAAACACTTCTATAGCATGGACTTTCAATTCAGATGTTCGCAATACCAACTGTTTCTATTCCGTAGTACGGCAAAATAGTTGAATCTTCCTTTTGCACCCCCCAGCACCCCGTCACCAGCCGTCACTGGTTAGATAATATATAGATACCTCTGAAATAAGATTCTTTACATTTTATTATCTCCCGCTAGCACCCACGCCATATTACAACTGAGATTTTTAACATCAAATCTAACACGTTAAGGCATGGACTAAGGTTTCTTTAACGTCACGCTCGCTCTCAATTTTAAGCATATACAAATATTATTGTTATTTTTTCCCGAAAATAGTCTTATAGCACATTGCGCTGTCTTACTACGTATATATTATTTTAAAGGCTTTGATTGGGCAAACAATTATAACATACGAATACTGACCGTAGGTGTTTAGTTAACATGTGCGATAAATGTAATACGAATGAAGAAGTGTCACTAAGAATGAGCTCTACTGGTGATGAAATAACCGATTAGTTAACTACTCATTAGTCGGGCGAAACCGGTCCTATTTTTGATAAAAAATAATATAAATACAATGAATGGTCACTTTTAAGGTGTTCACTGTCAATACTTGGTGAAATGGCATTATAATAAAAATAATAAAACGTTTTTAATACTTTTTCCACATACAATTTATTAGACCAGGACCTCCTTCGCTCATGGCGAGCATTGTCAACTGAATATAAGTTGATGATCAGTTGTAAATGTTCGCCATGAGCGAAACCGGTCCTGATCTAATAAATTTTATGGGGAAAAAGTACTAAAAATGTTTTATTATTTTTATTACAATGAATGGTGTTTATTATCCATTAAAATATATCGATATACAATTAAAAATAATTTTGATTATTCCACCTATTGTGTTACTAATAGTGTCACGTGTTTCGACTATTACCATCACAAATGTTGTTTAAGTAACTTAAATTAGTCATTACATACACAATCTTTGTGATAGTCTGAAGATGCCTGAAAGAGGCGAAAAATGTGTAACTATTAGTAACACAATACGTGGAATAATCAAAAGCTATTGTAAATGATATATTCAAGTGAACTTCCACAAAGTTACCGCCGAATCCATCGAAATTATTAAAATATATTGGTCAGTGTTATAAGATACCAACCCTCACACATAAGTAAACGCATAAAGAAGTCATCAAAAAAGTCCTAAAGGATAGTAATCGTAATTAATGAAATGTGGTATTTGATTCAACAAACATAATTGAAAAAAAAATGTAACGGTTTAATTTGATTTTAGCTTCCTAATAACACTATCGCTTGATTGACATATTGAGATTAACGTATTCAAATTGTGACCGTTAAAATTCAACAATAAAAATCTAGTGGGTATTCTTTATTTGAAAAAATAAAATGCTCGAAACGAGAATGTTGCCAGGCCTTAGGCCGTTAACACAATGACTATGTAAAATAAAATTCTTTATTCTCTGGGTGCGTCGCTTAGAGAAAAGGGTAATGGTATGGTGCGATCCCACGTATCCAGACATTTTTTTTTCTCTTCGTAACAAAAAGGTTTTATTGTACAATACTTCGATAAGGGTTCCCAAAAAAGATGACCGTCATTTTAATAGTGGGCAGCCAAATGAAAAAAAAGAAGCTAATTAAAAAAGGTATCGAGAAATATTCGGTTTTATAGCCCGGTAAAAGTAAAGCTACAATTTTGATTTGTCGCTCCGTATAAAACGACATTAATTTATTAACGGGCTGGATTTAAATAATAAAAAACAACCGTGAAGATAAACTATTTTGTGTGCAGGCAACATGGTGCTCTTCTTACTACAATGTAATTGTAACATTACTTGAGGATAAACTTTGCGCATGTGCGTGCATTCAAAATGTCCACACAATATGAAGTGAGCATTTCCAAGATAAATTCAATTATATTTAATAATATCAATTATATTTAAAGCCGATAATATTGCCTGCTTCTTTTATTTAAATTAACATATTCTACCATGTTGATTTGAAGTATTTATGTTAATTATTGTAGTTTTGCAAGGCAAGATAAATACACGTGCAGAGATTGTTTGCATTCTACATTAATTTCAAGCGTTATATTTATTTGACGAAGACGAAAACTGGAAAGAAAAATACCAATGTTTTAGTAGCAAGTCGGGATCGAGTCTAAAATTTTATTATAAAATTCAAAATAGAAATATACTTTGAAGATGCTACGTGAAGAAGCGAAATATGTGTCACTATTCGTTACAGATTACATGGAATAAAAGGTAGTTATTTTCAATTTTATATTAAAATAAACTTGATCAAAGTTACCGGCGAATCCATTGAAAGTTTTAAAACTATGTTGAAGCGGCATACTTACTTACCAGATCGTTACGTATACCAAAAACATTACAGTACAAGTGATTGATGTGTCAATATTTTTATGTTAGTTAACATTTTATTAGATAGATAACTAAATGTTAGTGTTGGAGCTAAGTACTAACAAACTTTTGAAACGGAGGGGCGGAGGGTCGGGGAAGGCTGTACCAGTAAAAAGCGCATCCGATAGTAGACGGTGTTTTTTATTTAAATAAATTTATAGCTTATTTTTTAGGAAAAGAATATTGATTGCATTTGATTTAGTATATCAAGTTTGCGGGGGAACGGGGGTTAAAGTTGTAGTAATTGTACTGCTGAATACATGGGTCGAGAATATGCACAAAAACGTGCTTTTTTATGTATTTCATTTAATTTTATTCTAGGCGTCTGAAAGAATCTATAAACTAACCTAACCTAACAGAACGAATAAAATTTGTCGATTTTTAAATTTATAATACTTATTAATATTTTACTAAATATATTGCAATTTGAATTGCTATAAAAATTAAGACGTTAAGAAACGTACCTGTAAATCAAACGAAAAAATATTATGTAGGTGTGGACTTAGATATATTTCAGACAATTCTTAACAGTTTCTCGGAAGAATCTAACTTGACAATATTTTGAACTATGTTGTAACACACAAATTTATGAAAGCACTCACCACCGATTACAAAATCTTCTTTTCTTGACCACTTTTGATTTTATGAAAGTAAATTATAAGTCAGGTTGTAGGTATGATACTATGTATTCTTCATGTGGAACATGTGGCGTGGTTAAAAATCATGTGTGGTAATAATATGATTCATTCGTTTGAAAATGAATGATGTGTACTAGAGCGGAACAAATATTTTATATGAAATGAATATCTCGGAGTAATCTGATATCGACAAGTCTAAATGACGGTGACTCGACAAAGGTGAAGTATTTATACTCGGCCGACAATGCATCAAATGCATTGTTTGTATTTCTATTCAGATTGTTTGATACGATACGAAGGAATTTAAATTTGAGACTGGCGATAAGAAATTATCGCAAGAACACTTTGAAGCCGTCGATAACAATATAAAATAAATCGTATTTTAATGATGCTTATTCATTAGTAAGAATGTAATTCTAAATACCATTATTAAAACCAATCAAAGCAATTCAATTTACTTATAAAAACAATGTTGAATTATCTTTCGTGAAATTGTATTAACACCTGAGTAGCAAGTAACTGATTAAGCAGGAAATTAACAAAAAATAACTATTCTACGTAAAGAGAATAAAAGGATGATACAATATGGTTAAATTTAACTGATAAATACTATATTTCGATGGTGTTTGGGCATAACTATTGAATTTACAGAAAGAATGTTCAAACAAAAAAAAACAGTGAGAACAAATAAATTATTATCAAAATTTCGACAAATTCACTAATCATCGAAATAATAATGGTTTTCAGGAGATCAAATATTGATAGTTAAATTATATCTCAAAGTACCTATCCACTACACGTTTTTTTTTTCTAAAATGAGCTATTCTCAAATACCACCGATTTGATTTAAGCAAGTATATCTATCTCTAAGAGCTTTTATAAAGCTCGCAGCTTCTTAAATGAAACGTTTTCATAATGGGCATTACACGACTATTTTATAAGTTCAAAATAAATGAATAATAATTTTTAGAGTTTAGGACAATTTACAATATGTTGTGTAATATTTTTACTTGGATTTATTAAACGTTATAATGAAACAGTCCAGGGTAGTAAATAAATGTAAAGTTACTAACTATGAAAATGTCCGATGGTGGATGCGGTCCGATGCTGCAGCAAGGAGCGAGGTGAGTTCAGTGTGGCGATGAACACGAGGTGGACTGTGTTACCAGTTGATATAAAATATAAAAAAAACACAAATGAAGTATCGGAGGGAGAGACTTAGCGAATAAAACACGTCCATCCGATGGCGCGATCGATCGCATACTGGCCTCAAAGACGCTCCTTCGAGGTCGAGACAGCGGTGGAAACCAAACTTGTACCATCGCGGAGGACGCCGTCTCGTTCGATTATCTCTGCTGGGTTTAATACCCCGGGCGGGCGGCTGCCGATGGTACTTGTGCCGGTCTAGAAAGGTACCGAGTAAATGCCCATGCTTCGGTAGACGCAGGGAGTAATTATATATTATACGCAGTCGACATACTTTTCAAACCTTATGAATCTTCGACTGCGCAGTAGACCGAGTATCGTAATATATGTGAGACGTTTTTTTTCACATCGTTCGTTTCAAAGGCAAAGCGATTACTATTAAGCCCTATAATAAATGATATGGAATAAATTGTATCCGATATTATTCGACTTTTTTGGAAAAACACTGGGTTCATACGACGAATAACGAAAACATTACAAACTTTGAACTGTTTCGTATAGGTAAGTACAATTTACTCACATGACAAAAGTTTGTTTAATTTACAGTTAAGCAAAATGCTTAAACTTAACGTGGGCCTAGTATTTCTCGGTCTAGAAATAAAATGAGTAATTGTTCATTTTTTTTTGCTACAAACGATATTGCAATAATATACTTGATCTCTCCTTACTTCATCCATCTTTCAATCAATATAAAAATGTATTGTCTTTTGAATTTGGTTTTTTTAATTGTATTTATTTTGACATTTACGGTTGCGATGCTTCATTTTTTAACATCATATCCGCTCCCAATGTGAAGTATATGGGCTCTGCTGTATTTTTATCAATAGAAGCTCTTCTACGAGTCTTATTACACAGTTGTCCAACTTATCTTTTCGGAAGAGAATAGAATAGAAAGGAGAGGACTAGGTCAGGATTAGCGTTCTTACGACCTTTTTAAGTTAGGACGGGTGTGGGATTGAATTTATGACAATTGCACAATCGCACTGGGTTTCGAGCCCGAGCGCTCCGCAACTGAAGTCAACGACTTCGACACTCAGCTACGGACCCGACAATGTGTTTAACGGATTCTCTATTTAATGTTCATAAACTCAGCTGAGATGATTGCAGGGTAACGTGCATCTAAATATGAACAATAACTTATAGTAAGAAATTCCCATCGTCAAAGTAAATCGTTCAGAAAGGCATGTACATATAATAGAATAATTTTAATCAATTAAGATTTCCTGGTTTGAATCATAGACGGATCCAAGGAGGGGGGGGGGGCATGGGGGCCATGCCTCTTCTGAGGAGAATTTATTCCATTCTAAATATTGTATCATTAATTTTCAAATGATTTTTATTTAAATAAATATGATGTAGTTCTTTTTTTTTCACTTTAGTTTAACAGCTATAAATATCACATGATTTTGTTCGGGGTCATCACTTCTTTAAGTGCAGGTTCATCATTTATTCTGTAAAAAAAATAGTAAAAAGTATCGCTGTCGTCCAAAAAAATCATGTATTTGTTAATATATTGTTTCTTTTAAAATTGAATGGTCACCCCCTGGGACAATTTCTGGATCCGCCAGTGGTTTGAATACATATCGTGGACTGAAGTAGGTGGAGAAATATTTATTTTGCTTTTGTTGGTGAATATTACTTACGATCACGTGACAATCTCAAATCCAATTAGTAGTGCTTCTATTCTATTCAGAAAATTCTAATTTTTGAAAATATTAAATTCTTTTTTTATGTCGCTTGCAATTGCATCCGGAAAATGATTATTTAACTGTGACTAGCTCAAATTTCATGGCCGATTCGTCACATACCTCAAAAGTGATACCCACGTCACAATTGAGATATCGGATTATAAACCAACAGCATTTTAATTAAGTGTATTCTGAGGAATATAATAAGTATTTAAAATATAAAGATTTAGCATTGGTTTCCTGCTTGTGGAGTCGGAGTCGGAATCGTGGAGTCAGGTTTTTTGGCTGGAGTCGGAGTCAAAGTCATCGCGGCGCTTTTGTCGGAGTCGGAAATTTTAAAAAGATTGAACTTTTTATTTTTAAAGATAATATGTCAAATTTGGCTATTAACAAGATTGGTTGGTTGATATATTATTGAATACACACATAAATATGATAGGTGGACAAAAAACGTGATGAAATGAAATCATTTTTAGTCGGAGTCGGAGTCATGTTTTTGGTCAAAGTCGGAGTCGGAGTTTGAGTCGTGTTTTTGGAAAAAACATACTGGAGTCGGAGTCAGAATCGTAATTTTTTAAACGACTCCTACTCCGACTAAAATAAGGTTAATATCGTCACTTTTATTCCCTAATTTTCCTATTTATGTGTATTCAATTAAATATCAACCAACCAATCCGGCCAATAGTCCAATTTGACATATTGCATGCAAAAATAAAAAGTTTAAACTTTTGAAAATTTCCTAGTCCGAGTACGACTCCGGCCAAAACGCCACGACGACTCCGACTCCACACGTTATTCAACGCCAGCATATACGGTATAATTTGACTAATTTCAAAATCTAAGATTTAGATTATTTAGAATATACGCTAAAACCTATATGAAACGGACTGGTAAGGCTGTGTCCGTTATAAAATAAGTAAGTGTTTTGAATGAATTAAATAAACGGGTTAAAAATATTATGTGGTATAAGAAATGGATGGAATGTGGCGTATGCGCAAAATCATCGACCAGCACGAGTTGAAACTTTATAATGCAACTTTTTTTTGTGATAGATGTACCATCATTACTTGACCGCCGCTAAATTCGGAACTAAAATTGTCCCCATGTAATAAATATCTTCAATACCCTTTAAGTAATATTATTTTAATAAACAAATATGTCAATACACATTTTTTTTATTTAATTATATCTTGTATATTAAAAGTGTAAGTAATAAAACAATTTTGGTCGAGTATTGCAAATCACTCATGCGATGGTGGCGCCCTCACTAACTATCAAGTTATAATGGTATATTTATAATGAACATCAAAGCTTTTTAGTTGAAAGCATCTAAAGTGATGTTTTTAACAAATTTTCCAGATGTTTTCCACGTTAATTAAGTCCGTTCTCAAGGCTTCCAAGATATTTTATTATTATTTTTAAACACATATAAGCGTTTCAGTTCATTTTTAAAAGATAACGTAACAATGATTTGTGCTTGTTGTTTGAAGTGATTGAAATAGGTAACGAACACAATTCTTCCATTTGCTTTGTTACACGAAATAAGATATCGTTATATCAAATAATATGACACGAAACTCCGCTGCCAACGTGAAGAATATCTACATATACATAATTAAGAATCTCAGTAGACGTTGCTTTCTACCAGAATCATTTGTAATATATAATAGTTGATCAACAAATTTTATCGTCATAAATATCTTTAATTGTTTAAATCATGTCCACAAAACAATATCACTTTTCAGGTGTTAGTTAATTGTCACTTCTTGGTGGAAAGGCATTATTTTAAATAGATAAAACGCAACTGTTGAGCGAAGCCGTCCTGTTTTTAATATAATATGTATACAGTTGTACAAAATATGTATTTTAGAAATTAAAAACAAATGTATGCTTTCTATATCATTGAAGATTTTGACAGAACGTGGTTTGGTGGAATTTCAATATTATATTTGAATCGTTTTAATTTTGTACTTCTCCATTACACTGACGATGATGATAGGTGGTATCCGGGTTGTTAGCAACAAAACTAAGAAAAAAAGTTTTGAATGCCACTATGTAAGGTAAATGTACCAGTAGTTGACCGTTTAAGAGTAAATTTCAACAAAAATATCGATTAAGGTTTAGCATTGTACCGAATGAAGGCAAAGCAAGTATACTCATATTGGATCATATGTCTTAATTAATATTATGTCACACAAATTACGAAAGGGCCTGTTGAAAAAAAGGTGTGTTAAATTATTTGAAGTCATGTTTTTGTTTCAGTAGTTGACCATCTCACAAATTGAAAAGTCTAAGTCTAGGGGCTTTATAGTGAACTTTCTTTCACGGTTGCCTCCGGCTTTCTGTCACACCGCTTTTGGTTGTATCAAGTAGCAATGGGTGGTTCAGGAACAAGGTACACACCGCTACTAGATTGATCACCTAAGAAATTTGAAATAATACACTTTCCTCACTAGGTGTTGTTTTCAAATGCCCTCCATTGGCTATATGGTGATGTGTTAGTGGCTCATTCCGACCACCGATGCCTTGACTTGTCTGACCTTTACAATTTAGAGCAATCCCAGATATGCATTTCTTATTTTGGGCCATTTTATTCTCAAAAGGCCAACGACTGGTACATTAACCTTATACGCAAATTAATATTCTACACCGGCAGGAAAAACCCTGGAGACGAGGGACCTCTAGGAACGCCTAAATTTGATTTTTTTAAAACACTTTCTCTCTCATTTGCGAAGATATTTGTGATGTTTTTACCATCTCCTGAACATCGGAAAATATTTTGATGAGCGGTTTTGCATTTGAATCGACGATATGCTACATAAATCAACAAATATCTCAGTACAGGATTTTGTGTATAATAAAAAACTTCGGACTAAAGGACTGCATGGTCGTAAATTATATTATTTATTTCCCATGTCATTAGTGTACACACTATAAACAGATTGTGACATTCGTATTGACAAAGCCAGACGAATCGTCAAGCAAAATGCACTACAGATTAGCTTTGTGTCATGTTTGTTTAGCACCTGCGAAATCTGACATCCAATCTCAACCGTAAAACATGATTTTGAAATGTGGTTGTCATACAAGTTAACGCTACGACACTGAACACTAATAACTCAATATTTCATGCGAATTTTAAAGCCTTGCTAAAGGGGATGAGAAATTTAACGCCATTAAACGAACATAATACATCGTTTTTCAGAATAGAATCGATCGTTTTTTGTCGAAAAAAACTGACGCAACGCTGGGAAGATAAGTCAAAGATGCAGTGTTCACGAAGATGGGTTACAAACTTGCTTATATCTTGTAACGTCATCTTATTGTTACAAAAATATTACTTCACGCGCTAGATTTACGCAAATAGAGGTTTTGCTGATTGTGAGAATGGTCTACCGACCAATTATCTTGACAATACTCGCTATGAGTGAAATCGACCTTAATTTAAATAAGATACATGTTGACATATATCTTATAGAATATAATGCGAAAAATGATGTGTTTTATTTATTTAAGTAAAGTCTCGCCACCAAAAAGTGACAGCTTACACTTTAAAAATGATTACACAAAGGGGTTTACAATTTTTACGATGCTACTTAAGAATATATTTCTTTTTACTTATTCTACAATATTATTAAATCATTATGGCAGGTTTTGCTCATGGCTCGCATTCCTTTTCTATACTGACGACATAGAAAGACTTTTTTAAGAATAAGCACCGATTAAGTCATATCAATATTGTTTTGTTTCAAACCTTCAGACTTTTTAATTTAAAAATATACATACCATCGATATTGATTGTAATTCTTAACTTACGTTTATTTAATTAAAATTAAAATGCAATTTACAAATGTGTAAATGTAAATAATAGGAATTGTTGTCTATTTTATATTTTATATTTATGCTTTTTACTAATGTGATTATAGCTGAAGAAGTTCCATGAAGGTGTAGACACGCGCCGAATTTTAATTGAATATTAAAAATGAATTTTCACAACTCTACGGTCGAATTAATCGAACATGCTTTGCTGTTTGAAATGTTCACGATGTTTGTATTAAATAGCATTCAATGCTTAATAAAATATTAAATTTATCAAATGAAATGATTTTGTGTAAAAATTCCGTACGCTATTAATATAATAGCTTAATTATACTATGGGAATCTATATACGTATAATCATTAATGGTTGTTGCATCAAAACAATGTCTTTAAAGCCCTTAAATTGTTCCGTTGAATAGGCGTAGGCGAATTTGACCTTTGTATGAAAGTTTTTAGTTCCTGTGTGGGTGCATTTCATTTACAGGTGTGATAAAGCAAATTGACGAAACATTTTTATGAATATTCATTGCTATTATGTTTGGAATACCATCACACCTTAAAAAAGAAATAAGCATCCTTTGAATTTCCTCTTAGATGTGATTCGGATCCGAGTAAAGATTTGTAAATGAAATTTCAAAATTGAACAGGGTGAAAAAAAAGCGTACATAAGTTCCTCTCAAAATTATAAGATTTATGGTTCATAGCTATTTCGGCTAACGCCACTGTCAGAACTATGTTTAAACGTTACGTGAACTTGTCTATACACAAGACTGATATAGAAAAGAGACAAAATACATCTTATGTCCTGTTGAGTTAAAATTGCATTAAACTTCCATAATGGGCTGAGTAGTGGTGATGGATTAATATTAGTTTGCTCGTTAAGAATGTCATTAGATTAATAATATCTATTAAAGTAGGGCTGTGGAGTTATTAAAAAAAAGTTCGACTCCGAATCCAGCATTTACCAAAAGCACGACTCCGACTCCGATTCCGACTCCAACATTGACCAAAAACACGACTCCGACTCTGTCTAAAAAAAGCTTAATATTGTCACTTTTTCCACTAATCTTCCTATTTATGTGTATTCAATTAAATGTCAGCCGTATCAAATCCAGCCAATAGCCAAAGTTGACATATAATATACAAAAATAAAAAGTTCAAACTTTCCGACTCCGAGTACGATTCCGGCCAAAAAGCCGCGACGACTCCGACTCTGACTCCACAGTCCTGGCTTAAAGTTATGTTATGTTATTTCTTTATGAGATGGTTTCAAATTGAGAATCCGTCTTTTCACTATGATTTTATATGTTCTTTAGCCCGAGTCATTATACTCCTGCCTGTCTGTCCAATGTATATTGACTTGCACGAGCCGCAAGACCTCTTACACATATTTTATTGTAAAATGTCAGATAATAAAACGATCGAGTCAGAATTAAATGCTCTTTCTTACATTAATATAAATTCTGTATATTTTTACGTTAAATCCGTATCACATTTTGTCATTTAGCGGTGGTTAGATAATATTTTACCCTATAAATGTGTCTCATCGATGAAAAAAGGTCTTTATTGACTTAGTGTCGTAAAAAATGTGACAAAATCCAGCATTAGACCCACCAAACTGATCATGTGTTGTAAAATGATATATAGGTATCTACAAAACAACCTTTTCTCGGACGCTCGAGATATTTCGAACCTGGTTATGAAACACCTGTTAGACACCACACCGCCACGTATAAAAATACGTGTGAAAAAACTCATATAAGGTAGACGTTGTAGACCAGCGATTGCCAACACGCAGCCTTCGTAGCAAAACTCAATTTACAATTATTTTATATTTAACAGTGACTGGAAAGATTTATCCAAATATACGAATTACGTCACAAATTAATTTAAATATCGAAACACGGATTCTTGTACATATAAAATATGAGAAGATGTTTGGTATATGCTTAACTGTTTTTAATATGATGGTGGAATCAGTGCCTCTTAATTTAAAATTGGAGATCAAGCATTCCGTTAAAATGTTTTTTCGAATGGATTTATCTTGAGTTTAACTAGAATATATATACCTATATATATGTATACCAAACTATAAATATACCTGAACTGATAGAGGCTTTCCTTTTTTTAGAGAGATTGATTTTCTGCTCGCTGAAGTTCACTCCACCAATTCTTGTGCGAATGCTCCTTTGTCTCTCTCAGCAAAGAAAACGAACTGCCTATACGCTTGATGTAAGCTATACCTTACTAGCTAAGCTTAAATCAAGCGTATAGGCAGTTCGTTTTCTTTGCTGAGAGAGACTAAGGAGCATTCGCACAAGAATTGGTGGCGTGCACTCCACTCGATACGGAAAGAATATGTGGGTTAGTGAGGACAGTAAAAAAATGTATACTAGAAGCACAATTAAAAAATTATTACAATTAGCAATGTGTATGGCAGCCGGGTCCGTAGTTATCGTCGTTGGCTTCCGTGACAGGCCTCCCGGATTTGAGTCAGAATTTTTCAGTCAAAATCCCTTCCTACACTTCCGATCCCAAAAGCGGCCCGTAGGGAGAACGATTAGCTTACCACTAATCCTGTTCTAGCCCTCGTATCCTTTAAGTCCCTACTCTCTTCGAAAAAGAGAGGTTGAGCAACACGTTAGAAGCGAACTTGCTAAAAAACAGCTGTATTTGAAACGCTTTTCGTAATAAAAAATAATACAAAATATAATCAGATAAGCATAAAAGAAGTTTCATATTGATCATTGAGTCGTTTGTTTTAACATATGCGGCCCACCCGAGGACCGGGTTCGTTTTCAGTTGATCATCGCTGTTCTAGACATAACAACGCACGGGCATTATAATATAATAGGTGTGTTATAAAAAAAGCCGATAGGCAGTATTGCCAGTAACTATGGGAAGGGGAGTCTGGATGATTGTTTTATAATTAAAAATAATGTGTAATCATATTGTTACAAGTCCGCTGAGCATATTCAAATGAATGAGTGTTTTAAATTCAATGGCTGGGTGTAGTAGCGTTTTTATAGAGCGAATGGGAAACTATTTTTTCTATCCATTTGCCAATTATAATTATCTCTTTTCATCAATATTGCATGAAAAAAGCTCTTGGTTTTCGGCACATTCAAAACATTAATAATGTATCGCACACAGTAACTCGTGTTTCTGGTTGAATTTTTGTAAAACTTGTTCATATTTTGAACTATAATGGTATCGGGAAAAGATACTTAATACATTTGATAAATTTTAAAGATGTCGACTGAAGACGATTGATAAAATTTCAAATAGAATCGTTTGAATTTTTATACTTCAATTAGTTTTGTCTATACTCTTACCTAACCAATTCACGGAAACTCTTATTAAACTAGATTTCGAGCACTAACATTAAACTCAGTAATGTCAATTTTATTTTATTGATTGAATTGGTAGAACTCCATTATAATAAGGTGGAAAAATTGCAATATATTTTAGTTTTACAGAAATTATATGAAAAATGGTTGATAGCTATTTTAAATTATCAGAACTAAAGATACAGAACTATAGTTGGTATACATTGCTATTTATTCATTGTATTACTTTTGATCTTAAATTTAAACGATTAAAACTATTTCCGGCTTGTCAGTTCAAATTCATTCATGCACCTTAAATGCATGACGATGCCGGAAAGCGAAACGTGGTCTCAAAATTCGAACGATTTTAATTTTACATTCGACTTTATTCCGACAAACTGTGAAACTGATACTAAAAATATATCTGTTTCATTTATTTTTAAGGATTTCAGTTTCCTCAACACAAAGATAATATGAAATATATATAAAATCAAACGTTAGACTTTTTGTATTCACATTTTTTTAAAACTTAAAATGGCTCTCTTACAAAAAGAAGTCAGACTTATATTTTACAAGGAAGCACTATCACAACTATTATTATCGTCGACCAAGAGTGCAAAAATTCTAAAAAATTGTCGTAATGATGGTGATAAAAGTACACGTTAAAAACAGAATAATAATAAAACAACTTTTGAATAAAGAAATAATGGCAATACAATGATGTTAACATTTAAAAGTCTTCAGAAAACGAAGAATTAACAACAGTTATATTTTGTTGAGTTTGACAGTCAAGTCTAAAGATATTTATTATATGTATATTGCACTTATGTTCCCGGTGGTGTTATATGTCACAGAAAATATTACAATACTGAATTTTTTAGTTAAAATCGAACGTTTGTAGTATCTTTTTCAATCTTTTGATAATATTTTAAACATATTAGCTTCTCCAAGGGCTGTGGAGTCGTCCAAAAAAAAATACGACTCCAACTCCGACTCCAGCATTTACTAAAAACACGACTCCAATATTGACCAAAAATACGACACCGACTCCAACTAAAAATGTTTAATTTCGTCACAATTTTTCCCTACTTTTCCTACTTATGTGTATTCAATTATATATCAATCCGGCCAATGCGGCCAATCGCAAAATTTTACATAGTATATGCAAAAACAAAAAGTTCAAAATTTCCGACTCCGAGTACGACTCCACAGCCCTGGTTTCTCCAAATATACCATACCAAACGTTACAAATTTAGTACACAATAAATACGATGCAACAAGTCTATGATAGATCTCTGTTGTTGTTTATTGTGTCATCACCGAAAAGGATAGTTAAACGATAGGGAATTAGCCCGGAATAAAATATATTACTCGATTTAGTTAAGATGTAGGATTTTTTCTCAACAAAATTCGAATTCGAATACATTGTATAATTTATTTTGCATCTACTATAGTTTCTCTGCTAGTTATAAGACATCGCTGATTTCAAACAATTCACAGCCGCGATTTAAAGTTTCATGACTCCGCAAAGCTCCAGTGAGTTTCGATGGTGGTAGATGAGGTCAATGGTACAAACTCAAAGGCCAATGCTGTCAGATCAGGTCTAATCTTTTGTTGAGTTTTTACTGAAGCAGTAGCGGATTGGTTTAACGTAACGCAAAAACAATTTAAATAAAAAGCTTTCGACCTAACTCATATTTATATTCGTTGTGGATTGTTTTGCAATGTTATCAATTTGGTAGTGATATATTTTACAACTGTGTCTGCGCACAATGTGGGACATATTTATTCCCATTGAAATGCCTCAACAGAAAGAGTAATTGATTGTTTTTAATACGCTCTATCACTCTTTTTTAAGATGGCAAAGATATACGGCAGTAATAAAAAGTTTGCAGCCGGTGAATTGCTCTCAAATGAAAATTAAAGAATTCATCTGCGAATACTTTTAATGTCTGGTTCACTTGGTTTCAATTGAAAATTAAGTCACCTTTTTAACATCTTTGGATCATTTGAAACGTTTTAAAATACACACATTTATAATAGAATAATCTACAGCATGATCCATAAAGACGTAAATGATATAGCGCAGTTAAAGATACAGCTAGAAATATGTTTACGGGATATTATAACTGTCATCAAATGTGTGTCTATTTATTATCTAACAGACATTTTTCTTTCTTGAACGTTGTCATTTGAAATAAAAATGACTACAAAAACTAGAGATGTCAATGTTTTTTTGTATCTAAATATACTTGAATATAACAAAATGATTACTACACTTTAATACTTTTAAGAATTCATTGCTTAAGTTTAAAAAAATGTACTCTTCTAATTCAATCTCTAGAAAAGCAACTGAGTTCATTAATACAAATACTTATTTACCTGAACTGAGCTGTTGCCGTCGGTTATTGTAGACGAGCAGATAATTAATTGATATATTCGGTTGGCCAGTCAAAGTTTTGTATTCACGATTGTAATTTAAAAATAAATGACTGAAAATTATTATCTTCGTAAAAAAATGTGTGCGGAAAATGCACAAAAATCAGTCAGGCATTCCGTAGTATAGATATATGAATCAAAAGAGAAACTTTGCTCGTCATATTATGGTTAATATAGTACTTAAAATGCGTACATTAATTCATACATGGGTAAAATCGAGTGTGTTAAAAAAACAAAATACCAATTCCATTGCTAAAGACGTAGAAGATTTCAAATACTGTTTCGGGACAGCATGTGTTTAAGAAGCTAAGATAGCTTAAGAAACTATGGAAAAACGTCTAGATATAAGTGAATAAAACCAAACTATATACAGTAAAATTCAGCTGTCATTCAGTTTTTTCAATATCCAGGATAGTTAATTAAAGCATTTAAAAAAGTCTGATAGATAAACGCTCGTCACTTTTAAGATGTTCACTGTCAATACTTGGTGGAGTGGCACAAATAATTTTTATTAAATATCAATGTTTTGTTGTATTTCTTATCAGTTGACAATGCTCGCCATGAGCGAACCCGGTCCTGATCCAATACAATGTGGAAGTACTAAAAATGTTTTATTATTTTTATTATAAACGCTCGTGTTCTATTTTATTTTTATTTTAGGATTCTTGCTGTCGCACTTTATATCATGTTTTGATCGTTCTTAGTAATAAAATATGGCAATCACTACTCTAACCATAGATATAAATCAAAAACGAAAACTTCATACACCATTTTACTTGGGTTGCAATAGAGTATAAGTTGTAGAGACGAAGTACCGTGATGGCTGTAAATTAAGAATGGAAACGCAGATGTTAGTGAAATAAGAAACAATCTATGGAAATATCAACGTGATTTAAATGGGTATCCAGCTTGTTAGGTCAATTAATAATCTCTGACACGTATTATTTTACTGAAAATAAAACTAAATTAAAGTTTCTTCTGGTAATCTATTATGTCATAATGATTTCATATCATCCGGATGTCAGACGGTTAAAAATGTTAGAGCGCTGCAGAGTAGTCTGTTGAAAAAATCGACATTATTTGGCTCGTTATTGCGGTAACGGATTGAGTTGAGGTTCAATGAACGGGTGCCTTGGCTAATGACAGAAAATATTAGCAGAAAGTGTATCAGAAACTCGACGAAATAATACTTCGTAATATTACGATCTTTTCATGACGACTTGATTGACGTTTATTCTTCATCACAGTTATTGACGTATAGAGGGCACTGTAAGCGTCAGTAACTAATCATGAATATTCAAATTGAGCCGATAGAGTTTCAAGCAAGGCTGTGGGGTCACTAAAAAAACACGACTTCGAACAAAAAAAAGATTCTTCTAGATTATTTAAAGATATATAATTTTCTTATGTATAAAATTAAAGATCAACCAACCAATCCGGCCAATAGCCAAATTTCTCATATTATTCATAAATAAAAAGTTCAAACTTTTCAAAAGCTTCTCATGACTTCGGCCAAAACACCGCGACTCTACGACTCCTACTCCACAGTCCTGGTTTTAAGCGTCGTGTTTGGTACATGCAAATTTGGATTTATTTATTGATTTGGCAATTACTTTGTAGTATTCCATTATGGTAAGGTAAAACCAAAGAAAGATATTTCACCGTCAAGCCAATGTCAGAATCACTTAGTTTTGTAACTATATCTAACTATTCTTATGGATTCAATATTTTCATGTTGCTATAAAAGCATATAGAATTTTCGATATTATATCCATCAGATCATTCAGACAATGCGTCTGTCCTGTAGCTGAGTTGTAATGGAAACTTTTATTTTTCAATTATCTAAAATATATGTATCCAAGGATTGTCTATGATTTGTTTACCCCTTTCCTTATTGCAAAATTTAGTTGAAACAACTAAGTATGAAGTGCAATTATACAAAGAAAAGATCAAATCAACTTATAATTCCAATATTCTTTAAAAAATTTCACTCCCTTTTCAACGGACAAAATTATATCATAGATATTATACATAGACAATAGTTGTAGACAACTACGTCGAGCACAGTATTTCAATGCGCAGACAAGCCAGAAACCTGAATTCGTTTTCGACAATAATCATTTCTAAGCATTATTATTAATATTATTATTTTCCGATTCTAGGCTATCCAGTTATTATAAGATACCCGCAAAAAAATCTTTTCAACTGCTGCACGGTGAAGCTAGTATACAACACGTCAATATGATATAAATATTTCATTATAAAGAGTTTGTTAACCTTATTGAATATAACTTAGAAGGAACAAACATATGGCGAAGTTTTTTCGTCGCATTTAATTACTAGCTGAGCGGAAGTAATTTAATTTGTAAAAAAATATAATTTATCAATTTGATATTATTTTTCTAACAAAGGTGGTTTACTCAGATTACATTACTAATCAAAGCGCTAAATCTCACCAAAAACCGTTATACCTTCACACTCATCCTAAGTTATACATTATATAATATCGCAATGTTACGACTTGATCGCTCCCCCTATGACACCACACAGTTATCAAATAAAAATCTGTTCTCGAAGCTGTTAAGCTGGCACGTCAGATCGGGTCAATATAGGGTCGAACCACCTTCGATTTACATATGGTGATTTGAATAATTTTAATTCTTCAATGGTTGCATCTTATATCGTATTAGTATTAAGCGCGATTGTCTCAGGAATGATAACCTATGCAATAAAATGTCCACGATTTGAGATCTACCCGCCCTTGTATGAAATATTAGATACAAGAATTATAATATTTATTTGAGATCTTCAAGTCTAATTTTGTCCGGTACTAACTTGAGTAATTCTTCTATCTATAGAAATTCCAAGAAGATTTATTTATTATCAACTATGTAATTGACGACTGTAATATATGAAATAGCTAAAACACTTTTGGTATAAAGAGAAAAAATTGATTCAACTTAATTTATTTCATTGCATTTTCTCAATACATTTCATGTAAAGCTCAAGCAAACGCATTCAACTAATTTCCAACGACCTTTCACCGTTTACAAAATACTTTGAACATTACCCTGGTACAAATTCTGTAAATCTACAAACTGTCTGATTCGAATTGATTTGATTTCGATCTCTCTATTATTCGGTTTCAATAGGTACACGTAAATAACTGAAAATTTGTTTTTGTTACACAGTTGCTTGGACATCACAATGAATTTTCACAGTCAATAAAACTAGCTATTTGTTGTTGTTGTAGAAATGAAGATAATCGTGTAACATGTTCGTTAAGCTTTGTGGGCGTTCAAAGCTTTCCTCTGGCAGTCAATCTTTCATTAAAAAACGTCGAAAAGATCTCCTAATATTATTTATTGATACTGAGAATAAGGAATAATATTCACTCAAACGTATGAAATTAGGAAGCAAACATGTATAAGTGTATAAATATATATAGAAAGGTTATAAATTATTCATTCACAGTTTAAATACTGCTAAAAAATAAACTTGGCCATCCAGACCACGCATGCATTTAGTTAATGTACTGCCCTTCCAATCAAGAAGGCATTGAGTGACTCTGACAAACTTTAGAAAAAAAATACATAATGTGTTTTTTTCAGTTTTATTATTTCTGATTTATAAAAAGCGGTAGATGCGAAAATGAACTAATTTCTTTGTAAACAAGCATTAAGTGGTTACATTGACTGCCTCTTTGCTAATAAATCTAGAGTTTTAGAAGACCTCCATTTTTTACAAAGTATTTTAGTTATTATACTGCTATAAAAGTGAGCACTACATAAAGCTTTCAAAATTATATAGCAAATGGCTTTCATAACTCGATTATTATTCATAAATTTTGCAAGTTACTGCCTTCTTCATTGCAAGGGCAGTCGGCAGTTATGTAACACCCAAGATTTCAAAACGATATGGTTATGGAAATTGATGAAATGTTGAAGCTTTACCTACAAAGTGCTTAAAGCTCTTTAAGGTCAACATTAAGTTGAATGGGAAAATAATTTCATTAAAGCGATTATCATAGCTTAATGAAAGCGCAAGCACGATTCCTAAAGCAGTATATTACTAACATTAGTATGTACATATGTAGATTTACAATCTGTCGTATTATATATCATGCTGCAGAATAATTGTATGTAATGTTTAGTTTACACTCATAGAAATATCATTAACGTCAATCCTTTGTGAATATAAAATGAAAATACATTTACGAGCATGGAAAATAAACGCAACAAACAATTCTACTTACAAGAAACGTAAGAAAGTTAAGATTCATGTGTTTTGCTTGCAAAAAGATGTTAAAAGGAGATAAATGTTACGAGTTTTATATACACCAAAGCTAATTGTTAATATTCCATTTTGTTAATTACCAGAGATAAAGACTTTTAATTAAGCGATTCGAGATCAATTTGTACAGAAGCATTCACGCTCGATACCACAAATTTCGAGTTGAAAAATGATGTTTAATATTTCCTTCATTTTTTATATATTCATTAATTAAAGATGATATTTAATACAGAAGAAATAAAGGGTCTTTTTATAAGGACGCTTAGTTTTGAAATGTAAATAAAACAAGTTGTTTGTGAGATTTCGACTAAATTTTAATTTCATTTGTAAGTATATTTTACGGCATTAAATATGGAATATAGCATCAAATGTCTGCCAATATCCATTCATTATAAAATGGGCCATGTCGCTAAAGTTGACTTTTTTGACAAATTTGGGTAAACTTCCAACTGCTCCAGAACCCAATCAGGCGTTGTCTGTGGTCGTTTACCTGAAGTTCCTTGGTTAGTTGGATTTTATACGGGTGCAGACATAAGGCCCGATTCAAAAATCGCCAAGTTGAAGTCGCAGAAAAGCCAAGCTGCCTTGGGTTTTCCTGTACACTTTCACACACAGCAGCAATGTTTTCACCAGATATTGTATTTTGATGACGTACAGGTAGGTGTTGGCCGATTATTTACCAAACTGGTTGACTCAAATTTGGCCACTAAACAATGAATAATCTACTCAGCAGGACAAAGTAACATATTTTGAGCGTCCCTATTGAAATACCCTTTATAAGTGAAAATTCTTTGGTTAGCTTAGTATCTATAAATTAAACACGCATTGAAAATGTTGGGCTTTATCCTCCGTACTACCAAGGACTTTCCAGGAGCAAAATTTTGATACTAATGTATAATTCTTTAGTTCGAAGCCGGCTTGAGAGTGGATCGATTGTTTGGGCCCCAAGAGGTGCGAAATATGTTCTTATGGTGGAGAGGGTTCAGAAGAAGTTTTTGAGAATTCTCTATTTGAGGACATACGGATACTACCCATGGCTTTATCCAACCGATTTTCTTTTAGGCATGCTCACGTTCAATAGTTTGAATACTCGAAGAGAAATGTACCTGGCCACATATTTCTTTCGACTTATCCGAGGCCAAAATGAGAATTCCACCATTCTTGAGAATGTTAAATTGAATGTCCCAGATAATTTTTTGAGGAATCGTGAACATGAGTTGTTTGTTCTTCCAAGGGGTAGAACCAGTCTGCCAATGGGAATGTCACTGGGAAGAGCTTTAACAATTTTAAACGGCATTGCTTTGGATGTCGACATATTTCATATTGACGTGAGTGAGTTCAGACGAATACTATATTTTATGAATAAAAGTTGATTTTGTCAGAACTCATTCGGTTGACTGCCTTGAAAATTTTTAATGTGATATTAATAATATTTTTTCCTCTCTGTTTTTTTTATGACTATTGTAATTTTCATCTTATTTTTAATTTTTAATTAATTTGTGATTTTTATTATATATTTACATGTATGTATGTATATATATATAAATGCATGTATTTATATTTGTCAAATCCATGGCGCATTGGCGTCAGCTGTAATGCCATGATTAGCTTTTTTCTTTAATAAATAAATAAATAAAAAATAAATAAATAAATAAACACACCATCAATTATAATTTTGCACTGGAAATATAAATATATGACCTTGTATTAACAACTTGAGCTTTTTCAGTTGGATTAAGGTGCGAAGACGTAGAGGAAAAGATACTAAAACATGTAATTGTAATCTTATCTTGCGATATTATTCTCACTATTCTATTTATTATTCACTTAGATTTTTGAAATATTATTATTTCGTCAACTAGGTGTTAATCAGCGAGAAAACTTTTCACATCACATATCTACATTTAAGTTATCTTTGTTCATCTCAAAAACATTTTACTGCATAAGGTACATAAATGTGTAATATTATATGAGGATATATGAGGATATAGTTCTGACGAAGGCGTAAGCCGAAATAGCTATCAACAAATATATAAAATAATTTATGTAGAATAAAAATACATTGTTATTTTTCTTTCCGTATTATATGAGGAGCTTGGGATCAAACATGCTCAAATCCAGTTTTGATAAAAAGCGAGTTAGCGATGTAATATGGAAGTACGTATTCAAAAGCTTAGAATTCCATTTTCAAACTCTCTGAAATCCTTATAGCTTCCATGTGTATATTTGGGTGAACAAGTTGGTTGTCCCACCACCCATCCGTTATGTGTGTGCAGCCGTTTTTCACAGCCGCCTTCCATAACGCTATACGATCAAGAAAAGAAACGAATTTACTCCTCACTTACTTGGCCCGAGACAGAGCTGCACGGGACTGATCTTTTAGCCATGCACTAAGGTGCTTAAAGAGAAGAGAAATAGAAAGAGAATAAAAAGAAAATGTGACTTGCTCAGCCACTTTGTTAGAGTGATATTAAGTATCTTATGTATCTGTATACTGAGAATCCGTGGAGTTTAATCTACTTCGCGTTGAATCTGAAGAGGAATCAAGATTATCCCGTTCCCCATATGATGTTGCAAATTTATCGAATGCCTCAAAATTGGCCTTGGTTGAGATCAAGTCAGCGTGGCATATTGGGCCCGTATGAGGACGGACCGCAGCAAACAGCTCAGCTCGTTCGGCATTCATCTCGGGGCATAGCTTCCATGTAATTCAATATCAAAATATGACTATAGAATCAAAACTGCAAAAATCCTGTTGAGTTTTGGTTTCATAAATGACCAAATCCTAAATCGGCCAATAGCGTGTTTGCATTTGTCGGCCATGACAGTTCAGTCGGTAGTAATCCAACCCACATTGAGTGAAGTTTAATGTTTTTGTGTCTAGTTTTTGGTGTTTTTTTAAACTTGAATAATTTGTGACGGGGATAAGTATGTATACGAAAAGTGTGTATATCTCTGTTCAGGAAAAAGTGGATGTGGTCATTTTTGATCCCAAGCTCCTCATATAAAAGCAAGAACCACGCTAATTTTTGAACGGGTTGCAGGTGTGGTAACTGATATAAAAATAATACATTTTTTTCATTTAAGAAATCCGTTCCAGACCACGTCTAATCTTATCATTTAAAAAATACCGACCCTTAATACTGGGGTGGAGAGTGAGGGACCATCAAACTTCTCGTAATTTCTTATATGAATCCTTATGTTATTATCCATGCCCTCTCCAGAAAAGACGTCTCCTGAGATAATACATTTGAAGTACAAATACTCTTCAATGGATGCGGTAATGGTATAATAAACAATTTTTAGAAATAATTAAAAGTATTTAACATAAAATAAGTATTATTGAATAATATCCTTAATAAGACAGGTTGCTCGCCACTGCTTAAATTATTAAGAATTGAAGGGTTAACCCCACCTGATTGATTTAATCTCATTAGTTAATAATTTGTTATGCTAACGTCATTAGTAGTATAATTATTTGTTTGCTTTGTTTTGATTATATAACCCTTGACTCCTTGCTTTCCGTAAAAATGAAAAATCTCAAATTCCATTTTGTAATTTTATCATTTTAAAATATTAGAATCAATCTTGCTTCATTACTAAGGCAAAACACGGGTCACAATTAGTAACACAATACGTGGAATAATCAAAGTTATTTTATATAATTATATTTCATCCCTCCTTTTTTTACAGAATACAAACTTCTCACCGAATTCTTAGAACGCGTGTATAAATTGATAACGACGGGGCTGTTTTTTTTGTTCAATCATTATTTAAATATGACTTCGTTGATAAGCACTGAAGGGCCTGGACCAGGCAAGTTTAAAAAGATACATTTTCAAAATCAAATGTCCATCAAAATTTTCGATTGATTTTCAGTTCCAATTTGTTATCTATGATTGAATCAGCGTTTGGTGTATGAACCTTCGGCCTTTCTTCCGTTCATTTTCGAAACCATGAAAATATCTAACAAGCCAGAATGCAGACCGATTAGAGATCTCCATTTTATCGTTCTCGGAGTGCAGTCAATGACGATACTTTGAACATTTTTAATATATTTCAAGATATAGATTTTACGTGTTGACTGTCAATTCATGGCGGAAAATGTTATATTCAAAAAATAAAAACAAAAACATTTGCACTTATTTTTTATAATGGTCAGGACCGGTTCCGCATAAACCAAGTTTTTTTGGCGCGAAAAAATAATTAAGAACGAAATTATTATGTATGTAAGAAAAGTGGAAGTTCAGCAACTGAGCAGCGAGCAATACTGGTAGAAAGCTAATGTCGAGACACGCTCCATGCGGCGTGAATACGCTACACGTTGGGAGTGGGCATGGTTTAAGAAATGAAAAGGTTTAAGAAACAGACGGAAAACTAAATGAAATCATCCGAAGTTTAAATTCTACTCCCAAGAAATAAATGAATACCACATTTGCGCATAACATTACAATCAACGTAAATAAAGTATGACAAACTGGGTTAGCTTAGATTATGTTTCGTTGGCGAAATTGGCAAATGAGAAGTTTTAGCTGTGAAACCACTTAAATAGTTTCAATGGAAATAAGAAGTGCTCAGCAAAAAGAATTGAAGTGAGGATGTTCATTTGATCGGTCTGGAACAGTCCATAGATTTCTTAGCTTGACGAGACGGCAAATTATTTTTGACAATAATATTTTCTCTCTAAGTGATCATTATTGTATCAACGCTGTTATCAAATTGTATGACCAAGTAACCTGATATATGTACCTTCTTTGGATGCCATCCAACTATCAAAATCTCGTTCACCCGAAGCTTAAGCAAATGATAAGATAACCAGAACTACAATCCGTTAGGAGCACTGCAATTAGAATTGTTTACACGTAAACCCTTTATATATGTATTACCAGGTTCGTGATTATGTATCAACCTCTTTGGATTCGAGGCTTGAGTCCCACAACATACAGTTTCATAAAATGATTTCTTTTAAAAGGCATGCCTGAAACGTACTTAATTCCCTGCTTTCTTAAAAAAGATAGGTTAAGAAACTGATTACAACAGGAATTCTTTGATAATCTTATATTGTGTCTCCATTAAGAATTTACAGGATCCACATTGGGAGCGGACGTTGTGGAGTATAAGTATACCCATTGAATAAGCACAGCAGAAAGTGTATGGCTTTACCTCAGTAGCAATACTTTCCTCTTCAAAGACTATAACAAAACAATATGTAGGTAGTTAATACTATTTCCAATGATCCATTTTTAGGATCTGGTAATGTAGTTGGTGAAAAGGAATGCCAACAACACACACACACCTTTGGATGCAAAAATTTACGACACAGTTTTAGAAATGCTCACTAAACGATTCGTGTCCTTGACTCTGAAACTAAGCAGGGGCGACCGCCCAAGAGCGTTTGCCACTCGGCTACGTGACCGACATATGTATTCAGAAATAGTTCCCCTTTTAAAACGGAGGTTATTGCGCTATTGACTATATAGTATTTTGAGTATGTGTAAAAGAATTATACAATAAATAAATATTAATATATGTAGATTTTCTCAAAATGCTACCAAACAAAGATTTCTTAAACGAAAATACTAATGTTTACTAACTTTAAAACAGTTCAAAATGCACCTGTTATAGTTCTGTTACTGTGGAAACGTTTAAAATAAATGACTGATCTTTGTCATGTACGTATATAAACTCCATCGTATAGATTTTGTTTTCGATAAAAAATTAATAACAATAAGTTAAACATGTTTGGTTCGACCTTAAGGACATGCCGGTACATAAAACCGTGGTCCGTTGTCTTAGAAACACTTGCCTTCGACACTTGTTGGTCCTTTTGGGCTCTGGACTCCCTTGCCTCTTTAACGTATCCCCTCTCTTCCCTCGCCTAAAAGCCTTCCCTCGGGAGTTATGCTTCCCCTTATCTCAGCTTTGCTCACCCGCCCCAAGTCAGGCAGGCTTCTCTCTGGTATAGCTGAGAAGATACAGGGTGATTACGAATACACATATCGTTAATATTAAAACAATTGGTTTGATCACATCAGTATTTAAAACAACTATTTTTGTATTTAAATCTGAAACTGAAGCCTAGTGGTAATTTATCTGCGTATCTAAGAGTCACATACACAGCTGAGAATTAATATATATTGAATATTTATAATTTCTTTTAATTCCAGTGAAGTTTTCAAAAATTGTTTCCTGCGTATCAGCAAATATGTGGACGGATGCAAAGCTATTAACAGATGTGAAACCATCTAAACATTGTTCTAATACCTTTCTTTTCAATAAAAACAATAAAACATTTTTAGTACTTATTCAATATAAAATTTATTAAATCAGGATTGACTGATCAACTGATGAACCCTTTCTTTTCCATATAAATGAAGTTCAAGCAACCTTATCGTTTATTATGCTCAAAAATTTACGTTGATTTAAAAATTAATATGGAATTGTTGTATAACAAGTAATTATATATATGTAATACATTTGTTCTTCAGTTTTCAAAGGAACGATTTACTAAAAGGAAATGGTTTAAATAATTCTTCTTCTTTCTGTTCTATCTTATTTCGAACGTTGGCTACTAAATTCCTGTTACAATTGATGTTACATGGAAATTATGATGAAAGTTTTTTCTTTTTTACTATTTTTCCATAAATGAGCATATGTGTTGATCCAATTGCGTTTATAGTGACCCAGCTAACAAGATAAATAATTGACATCAAGTCAGTAGTACTGTTTCACACGATTGAGCGAAATTCATAAAATTGAAGTTATTACTAATCTACGTAAATAAAAATGAATGTACGGTGTATATTGCAACCACCCCATGTGCAGGGGGTTACACGTAGCACTATTTTCTTAGTGGAAGACATAAAGAAAGAAATGAAATAACCAATGCAAACCGGTTTTGATATTGACCAATGGCGTACACTTGCTAACAAATTCCGAAACAAAGGACAGTCGACGATTCAATTATGGAGACGTCCTTTATTTAGAAGAACTAATTGTGTATGTGGATTCAAGAGAAAAATGAGTTGAACAAGAACGATCGATACATCGGATTGTTTTAAGATTTTTTACATCAGTATTATATGAAAATACTCACTTATTAATGAGTAATATTAGAGCTTTTAATGGAACATCTCAACATAACATAATTTAACCAAAACTGGTTCTCAATTAGACACTCACTTTTATTTTCAGAGATGGCTATTTATTTTTGCGATGAAAGAAAAATTTGTCAATTCACCGAACTGATGTTCTTTTTAACGTTTAGTTTCTTTTAATTTACTTTGAATTGTAATGCAGTCAAGATATAGATTTAAAAAAAAAAAAAATGCTTTTTCATACCAGTAAAAAATGATTTATTTACCAATTTAAAGTTTGTATTTATCGGCATAGGGCTCAAATCCCTGAAAAGACACTATAATAATTTGATTTTAAAATCGAGTAATAGATTTATCTCCATTTATGCTTGTGATGATTTCAAACCTCTTCAGTCCAAAAAACGGAGCACAAAGAAAACGATCACCCGCCTGAGCACTAGTCTTTCCTTCATCATTATATCCTTAATTGAATGTATTTAACTATAATATTGAGTGGCAGATTTTAAACCAGTTTTTAATTTAAAAAATCTCCATTATTAGTACATGCGATACAATTTGATAGTGTGCAGTTATAGAAAAAATGTTTCAATATTTTTGGGTAAGACTTTTGGCTAAGATTGATCTGGAACGTATATTTAAAAAAATTCACATTCAAATATTTAATTGAAGGTTTTATAGCGACAATGTGTAAACCTCGTGCTTTTGTAAGACAATAGATATACTAATACAAAACGATTTAATTATTATTCATAAAGTATAGAGTAATAATGAAACCGCGTCCCAGCCACTGTCCGCCATTACGATTTTATATTGTACTCTGAAACAGCTTCGCACTCACACACACGCGTGTGGCAATCTTCAGACCTCACTCATACAATCATGTTTGTACAGGACGACCTCTAAATATTGTCACTTTCTGTTCAAGCTTTAAATCACGCGTCGAATGAATAAATTGTGAATAAAAATGCCATTGAATTACGCAGACGCTGTACTGGTATGAAAGTTTTATCTTATATATAAAACCGAAACGGCGTATGTATGTCTGTGGGTCTGTAATTCCCTTTTGCATTGTTGGTCATTAAGTTGCCATAAAAACGAATATGAAAGA
Source organism: Himalopsyche kuldschensis (assembly GCA_028554975.1). Taxonomy (NCBI): domain Eukaryota; kingdom Metazoa; phylum Arthropoda; class Insecta; order Trichoptera; family Rhyacophilidae; genus Himalopsyche; species Himalopsyche kuldschensis. The sequence continues at coordinate 15,671,245 of JAHFWI010000010.1, read as the reverse complement.
AAATATGTTTGAATTTTTATCGGCGAAGACATTTAGTCAAAATGTAATTAATTAGTCTTCTACTGAACTTTTCCCGGCTTTTATTATTAATGATAATGCTTATTATTTACATGAAAGTATTATTTGACATTTCTTTGACAGCAAAATAGATTTTTTCCTTGAATTTGGACATTTTAATGGGCGAGAATGGGGCTGTCATCAAATTAAATAAAGTTTGTGATTTTATTTTAACTCTATTTTGGATGTTAGATTTTGTGATATAATTATGTCGAATGATATAACATTAAATAATTATTGGTCGCTTAGTCCGAGCGACGCCGGATTGCAATACTAGTATTATATAAGGCAATTTATTTTTACGATAGTTTATAGTTTATATAGAAACAAGAAAGTGTTCTTAAACATGCAATAATATATATTTTAAACATCAGTAACGTTCAGTTATTTTCCTTCAGTCATCAACTTCTATGTAAGATGACAACTGATTGCTTGTGTTTGGAAACATAAACTGAAGAGTGAAATAAATGATATCGACTGAAGGTGTTTGTTGGAACTTCAATATTAGGCTAGAATCGTTAAAATTTTGTAAATTTCTGCATGGTTTGTTTCGTTCTTCAGCTTCAACGATTTCAAGTGGTATTGCTTCGGATTTCGACATATGCTCACGTGGACGTAAGTGAGCTCAAACGAGTAATTTTTTGAATGCATTTTCGTTGATATTGTCGTTACCCACTCGATTGACTTCTTTGCTAATTTCTAATGTATTATTTTACTCTTTATTTCTTTATTTTTTTCTGACTTTGACAAAATTGAATTGATTGAATTGCGTCATAATTGAGCTCAACTAAACATGTGATTTTAAATAAGAAATACTTTTTACATACTTAGGAAAATGAATTTGTGAAACTGACCACACTGGGATTTGAGGCCATGAAGTCTGTAACTGAAGTCAACAGCATGGAAGACACCTTACCACGGAATCGTTTAGCGGTCAATAGCTCCACATTGGGCGCAAAAATGATTTTAAAATCTTCATATAATTTTGTGTAAGGAATTCATAGGCATGGTGTATAATATAATATGTACACGCTACTAACACAGGTGTGTAAGAAATCAAAATCTCGACTCGGTGTGCGCATGCGTTGGTCCTTTTCCCGCGCAAGTCTGTGCGCATGCGCCTTCCCGCCCTTTTTTATCGTTCTGAGAAAAACTATACCCAGACAATTTGCCTCCAAGTTCATTGCCTTCGCTTTGGCTTCATAATAACCTTTTCTTAGTCATCACTATTTGTACAACAGCCTTTTCTGATTCTTCCGGATATTGATTTATAGTGAATTGTTTTGCAACATTTTATAACATTGCATTCATACTCGTTATTCTAAATTGGTACTCAGGAAATATTGCATGATTTTAATTTTTAAGTTATTTAATATATCGACGGCGAAAATAAAAACCTTTTTTGTCAAACTTTATCGCTTGAGACTGATTTGGTTCACACGAATCAGTCGATCAATTGACGAAGTTTTATACAACCGAGCTTGTACACATTTCCATAAAAACTGAAAAAAATGAAGAAAGAAACTGGCAAAAAATATGTTATTATATTTTATGCATAAAAGGTTTGTGATCTTGACCATCAATTTCCATCTTTACACATTATATCTCTATATGTATATGTATATAAAAATCTCGACACAAATTTTTGTCGCCGAACTCCTTCGAAACGGCTGGACCGATTATTATGAAATTTTGTATGTATATTTGTTAGATATGAGAGAAGGTTGTAAAGTATATTTCATACCGCTAAATGAAGGATGTCCCTATCAGGACGTATTTTAATATTTCTGACATCTGTCAATATTTATTATTTTTGTTGTTGAATCACAGAGGGCGCGAAGTTTGACATTTCATTCAGCATTTGTGCCGAACACGATTTATTTAAACGTAATTAATTAATTTATTTCATTAATTTATTGTGCGGAAATTACTGTGAGCAATGCCTTAATAAAAAACTAACACATCTATTGATTCTGAGGCGGTACGAAGTTCGCCGGGTCAGCTAGTAATATATAAATATTTCTGTCCTAGATTGTTATATGATCGTCAATGTCAACTTTTCAGATATCACACTCTTCTCAAGTCTAATTTAGTTGTATATATTTATCGATTTCCGTAGTAAATATACTGTTTTCAACAATTCAATCAATTGATACAGCAAGCATCAACATAAATGAAGTTTTAATAGCAACGATCTAGGATAAATATTAACATATAAGGTGAGATTTTTTTTTTATAAACTACACATTAAAAGTGTCTTATCACGATATCAGTATCAGAAAGGTTTTAGAATCCAAAAAAATTGAGGAAAAATATCTTCAAACCTTATTCATTATTTTTCTCTTTAAATATCCCCAAGAAAGAAGTACTGGGTTGTTAAATCCGACGATTGTGGAAACACGATCAATTGAAATATCTTTTCTGTGGAAACAGATCTCTCAGTAATTCCACTAGGATACTGACTGTATGTAAAATTGCATCGTCTTGTTGAAACCTCATGTCTATCATATCTAGACATAAAGTACCTAATTCTGGTGTCAAAAATTTATCAATCATGATACTTACGATAAAATTCTCCATTAACAGTTACCGTAACAAAATGTTCATCTTCAAAGGGCAAATAATTCCTGAAAATCGTACCGTACTGTTACATTTATTGGTTTCAATTGTGACTTATAAATAATTATGGACTTCCAAGTCCAATTTCTTGACCCACGATCTCGAATTGATGTCAATGGATTGTTTTGAACACTTTCTTGGACTGCATTAATGTTTTCTTTCGATCTTGATTAATTTGTGGACTTGTGTTGATCTGCTACAGAGCCTTTTTCTTCAAAATTTAATCATACACAAAACGATAAATAGTAGGTTTTGATAAGATAATATTTCAAGCTTAAATTTCACGTAATTTTCTAATCGTCACAAGAATTTGAGATTGATTTTGATGCATTTTTTTTCAGATTAAAACACGTTGGTTTATCAAATATTTTTCCATAATACATTAGTCACATATATACTTTACGACCATTAATTATAAACTGTCGATATTTATTAAAATCAAAATGGAAATCGAGCACCGAGTAAACTTTTCTGGAGAACATCCTTCATCCTGTGTATTTACACTCTCAGAAGAAAAGAGACTGAACAACGACCAGTTCTCGCAAATAAACACGTGTTACGATTTTTCATATTGAGAATAAACATGGCCATACGATTCATTAAAAGTACACGTGTTCCATTATGGGAAAAGGACATGATTAAATGAATAATCCTGATTCAATAATAATTTCGATAAATTCAGCGGAAACACGGTTGTGTAGCAAATAGTGACACGTGTTTCGCCATTTCAAGAAGCATTATACAACCTACTATACCGCGGAATGAGGTGTCGCCATTTGTCACGCGGAATCAACTAAGTTATATTTAATATGAAACGGTGCTATTTGTTGGACCAATTGTCATGCGCTGCAGTGTCCGTATTCCCTTTTTTATATCCGCAGCATTCGTTATACCGTCTGGGATGAATAGGAATTCTGCCGTCGTTATGTTGACGTGGTTTTTTTAACCATGCCATCGCTCGTCCTTTCTTGTTTCTTCGCTCCCGCATTACTAAACTTGCGCGCACGCACACAAGCCCGCGAGTACGTACCTGTGTACCAGGGCCGTAATTGAAGGTTTGGGTGAAATAAAAGGGCGTTCCTTTTTTGAAACTACGATAATAACATATAAATCTCACTAATTAATACAATACTAGCTCGTTGAATGCGACCATCTTATACGTTAAGACGCCTGATTGCAGAGTGTTGCAAATTGATATTCAAAAATAAATAGAGTTAATATTGTTATGTATGGATACAGTTATGTAGTCGTGGGTAAATGCTGGTGCATTAGAATCAGCAAAAGTACCGTAGTACAGTGTGATTATACTGCAGTATAATTTTATAAAATGGCTGATGTGTCAAAACCAGGGCTGTTGAGTCGTTAAAAAAATGTTCGACTCCGACTCCAGCATTTACCAAAACCACGACTCCGACTCCAGCATTGACCAAAAACACGACTCTGACTCCAACTACGACTAAAAAAAAAACAATATAGACACTATTTTTTTCTAATTTTATTATTTATATGTATTCAATAAAATATCAACCCTACCAATCCGGCCAAAAGCCAAATTTGACATATTTTATACAAAAATAAAATGTACAAACTTTTCAAAATTTCCAACTCCGAGTACGAATCCGGCCAAAACGCCGCGACGACTCCGACTCCGGCCAAAAAGCCCTGAGTCCACAGCCCTGGTCAAAACACATGGAGACAAGGTCTTGTGTGTGACACAATATAAAATAAATGACATTGCATGAGCAAGCACTTGACAGAAAAATAGGCTGTGAAGGAGTGAGGGGACAGTTTAGTTTCCTAAACGGCCACGATGACTCATCGGACAGCTTACACAATTCAGAGTTTTCTCGAACAGAGAAAACTTCGTAGATTAACATTCTCAAATATAATACACCCGAAGTCGAAAAGCTATTTATCAGATTTTAGGAATATGTCTCCTCTTAATGTTAAGGATGACGACTTTCAAAGTAATATTGTATTGCAATAGTCGCTAGACCTCTCTTTTTCGAAGAGTGTTAAAATTGAAAAACCTAAAGATATTCTAAACCATTTTACAATGCTACCTTTTAGGGCTATAAGGGAAAAATTATGAAAGCGCTATACCTACAGACAAATTATTAAAAACGATCATTGATATTCTGCCTTTAATAAAACTTTAAAAAATCTTATTGAACGAATTATTACAGTACCTAATAACGAAGGAAACAGTTTGCCGTATAAAAGATTGGTTGATTGGGTTTCTTCGTGAATACAGCCGCCTCTGTTTCTTCAATTTACCTACTGGCCTCCCGCTCAAACACGCGTGCACTAAAGTCAAAATGCACTCACACTGGCAATGAGTGACTCGGCCGACCACTCCACCTCACTATTATCACTGTTCACTGGGGCGGGGAGGAAGTTTCACCCATATTCGGCGCCTGAATGAAGGCTCGAATTTCAAAAAATTCTATCCTTAAATCAGCGGTAAAAAGTTGAAAAATAATAAAAGAAATATTATGTACGTAGATAATTAATTATCTACTAGGAAAAATCATTTCGTAATTTTGTTTTTCGAGGTTGAATCAAACAATAATTGTCTGTATCAATCGGATGGTGATAACTAGGGTTTTCAATGCCGGGATTCCGGATCTCGAAATCACATTATCTCGAATATTTTCAATTCCTGATGATGCTCAAGATTGGAAAACATAGTACCGAAGTCTTCGGGATTGATTTTTTTATCAAGCACAAACGAATTATTATTGACAAAATCTCAATATTTCGTGGAGGTAGTTGCACGTGCTATCTTTGGAACACCGGATGCTCGTAGATATTAAATTATTTGCTGCGTTACGCATTTATATTAGCATCGAATATAACAAAAATCATTGGATAGGATGAAAAATATCAAATAACAAAACAAGATCTCAATTATTCTAAAAAAAAAAATTAATTGATCATTAATTAAAATGTTTGATATTAACTCAAAATAACAATTCACTGTCTCACATAGAAAATGAGTTATAAAAACATTACCCACCTATGGTGTAATGCACTAAATTTACGAAAATACCTACAATTCAATCATAGTTATTTATCAATTTTCACAATTTCCGTGCATTTTTGATGAGATATATATTATTTATTTTTTTGAAATTTATCAGCCATTCTTAATTATTATGTTTTTGATTGAATCCGATTGCAATAAATATCATAAATAAAAACATATTCAAATATGTAACGTCGTTGCGCTCCATAATTTATCCAATCCATTAATTATTTATGGAAGAGACGAAATGGCTGCCAAATATAAAATCTCTACAGGGAGAGCGTTTAGCGAAGCCTGGCGAAAATTGCTCGCAATTAGCTGGACGTTTTGTTTATTTTTGAGACACAACATTCGCAGCAGAACGGTTTTCTTGGCTGGATATGTTCAGCTCCTTTTTTCGCCCATTTAATGACCTGGAATGGCCGCAAAAAGAAAAGTTTAAATTAGAAAATATGCCAGTTATCGCATCAACAAAATTCACCATGACCAGAGTTGGTTTAATTCTTGGACATTCTAGAGTGACTTAATTTTGTTATTAACGTTTATTTTGCTGACTGAAAATATAGTTAAATTAACATTTAGTTAATTGTGCAATAGAGCCATTTAAAGTCACTTCTTTTAGATTAACTATACTATGGTATTATTATTTAACAAACGAAGCTTTTGTTTGCATTAAAATATGGCCACAATCAATAGAAATATTAAAACAATGAAGACTTATTATGACACATTGTATAATACTACCAAAGCTATAAAATAACAGAACAATTTGACTTCAACTGACGATTTTTAACTTTATAATATACTACCCGGCACGCGTTGCAATGCCACTCAAATGCTTAAACGTGCTGCGCCATGCATGGAAAATCAAGTGAATTTAAGATTTTTTTTAAGATTTAAGAAGAAACCATCGCGGGCGTCCGCGCAACAACTCGCCAAAGTTGTATCGCAATCGGATGAACGGTATTGGAACGCATACAGGACAAACAAACATTCATTTTTATACATATGTATACAGAGATTATTTATTTTTCCTTTCAAAGATTGAGAAGAATACTAATCGACAGCCAATATATATTACACAAATACACTATACCTCTCAGAGAAAAGCAAGAAAGACATGAGTCTTTGCGACTTTAATGAATAACTAAAAAGATATTGTGAACTGGTTTCTCCGTGGGTTATGCAAGCCTGCAAGATTTTCTGTTGCCTCGCAACTAAGAAAAGAAATACGCCAGGTAAACAAATTATATCAATACCTTTGTAACGTAAATACATCCATAAATTGGATACAATGCTATTATATGTAGATATTTGGTTGTGAAAAAAGCAGTTCTTAATAATTATTATGTTAACTTCTTTTAAGGTGTTCACTGTCAATACTTGGTGGAAAGGCATTATAATAAAAATAATAACACATTTTTAGTACTTTTTCCACATGAGATTTATTTCATCAGGACCGGTTTCGCTCATGGCGAGCATTATCAACTGATAAGGAATACAATAAAACAGTGGTATTTATGCAAAAGCTAAGTATGAAAACAAGGTATGACAAACATTCCCACATAAATTTATTCCCAATTCTAATCTATTAAATGACCCAATTCATTAAATCTAAGCTTATTGTATTTCTTTCTACTTTTATTTCTGATAATTTTTATTTTCCTTTGTTTGATTTTAATTTGTAAGAATTGATATGGCTTTTTTTCTGTTACAGGAACTGACTCATTTGAACTCATTGCCGGGATTTCCATCTAATTATGGTTGACAGACATGTAGATTTATTTATTTTTATTAAATGCACTTAATTTTGAGCTTTTACTTTGTTAATGTTAATTCATACTTAATTGATTTTTGATGTGTTAGTTTTGCATTGCTAAGAGGTCTTGAACATTTTATTTTTAGTCTATTTTTCTTGTAATTTATTTGCTTAGTTGATTTACCAATTGTTTGTCATACCTTGTTTTCATACTTAACTTTTGCATAAATATCACTGTTTTATTGTATTCCTTATCAGTTGATAATGCTCGCCATGAGCGAAACCGGTCATGATGAAATAAATCTCATGTGGAAAAAGTACTAAAAATGTGTTATTATTTATATTATGTTAACCATTAAAATGATGCTTTAACAATATTACTACACGCCTTTAAACACCAGTACTTAACATTTCCTTCAAATACATGCTCATAGAATCTGATTTTGTGTTACCGCTCTCAATTAATATTTACTAAAAAAACAAGTCTTTAGTTTACACGTTGAAGTAAAAGAATTTGTGTGTTGGGAAATGATCTATGCGTCCTATGTAAATATGCTATGATGATATTGCAGCCTCCATACTTAGAGTCAATAAAACATCACTACTTTAACTTGACTGAGAAGCATTCCTAAACAAATTTCAACTCTCGATTATAGCTCAAATAATACTTCTGCCTGTACTTTTTTTTTTTTTTTGTACAAGTTTTTTTGGCATATTTTTTTCATCTGGCAATGTGTTGGCGAGAAATTTCAAAAATCGAAAAACTTTGTTTTTCACATCGGTATGAGAAAGGTTTTTTAATTTCTCTACTTCTTGGGGGCCGAAATGATAACCGTGACATCTTTAACCTTTGAAGGAGTATGGACGTACTTTTGGGTCAACACAGTAGAATGAATTGAATTCAATATAAAATAACTTATTATTATTCCACGTGTTTCGTCTCTTTCAGACGCATCTTCGGACTGACTGTCCCAAAGTTTGCTTAAGTAATAAAGCAAGATTGTGTTGAATTTAAGTGTAAATATATATTCACTCCTTTAAAGTTTAAGAGTATAAACTTACAAATAAAGCCAAACACTTTTTTTCAGAGCTTGTTTGTCGTCTAGGTTATTTTAGTCACCAGTCCCAAAGGCTGTTTCGCTGATCAATGCACTGCCTATTGAGGTGGATAATTTCAGCAGTGAAATTTTTTTTCAATTTCTTTTCACTCTTATAATTTTTTCTGTAAATAATATTTTGTGTTTTTATGCCATTCTTTGTATTTTTTTACGCTTTGTTATATCTTTATTATATTTGTCAAATGTATGGTGCATTGGCGTCAAGTGTAATGCCAAGTATTACATTTTTAACAACTAATATACAACCAATTTTACATTATCCACATTTTAAATAATCATAAATCAGTTGTGAATGTGTGAAGTCATTACTAACATAGAAATTTACAAGTACTTGTATTGGTTATAAACAAAATATTTTTTAAAACTAAATATTCTGGCGTACAACATTTACCTGGAAATAATAGTTTAGAGAAATCAATGTTGATTATTTGTTTGAGGATCAGTGATGCAATTATTCAGTAGTGCATTATTTAAATATCATGCAAACGATAACTGATGGCGATAATGTTTGCAAAGTAAGTTATAAATATTTAAGTTTGAAAAGGCTTTGCGAGTAATTGAGAATTGGCGGAGACACGTTGGAAATGGCTGAGTCACGTACTCCAAATGGTTACGGATGCCTAAAACCCAGTGCGCTTTTTCCTTCGATCGGTGGGATTCCGGAGCTCTGGATGACAATCGTGTAATAAACATCCCATGTAATCAGTGGAACTGAACGTGTTGACAAGTCATGGGAGGAAGCATAGCAAATGGCGGATGACAGGGATTCATGGAGGCGCCAAATGGTTGCCATATATGCTGTAAGCTACAACACATAAGAGCAGCCCGGTCCGTGGTGTGGTGGTAATCGTTATTGGCTTCCGTGACGGATCACCTGTGCTCGAATCCCAGACGAACGGATTTTTTCAGTCGATTTATCGATTCGTCTATAAGGCAATGGATGTTTGTCTTGTTAAAAAACCCCTTTCGACCCTTCCGATCTCACAAAAATGTGGCTCGTAGCGAGAGCTATTCGCTAACCACTAGCCCTGTCCATGTCTTCGTATACTTTCAAACCTACTCTCTTCGAAAAAGAAAGTTTGGGCAACTCAGTGAGAAGCAGTTATCGCAGAAAAAAAAACCTATGGTCCAAGTGAGGAGCGGACATGGTTTTAGTATGGCTATGGAAGAATGAATGAATGAATTAATAAAAAAATGCTTCTGTTCTGTTAAAACTATTTCGAGCTGTTTCACAATAATACAATGTTAATCTCATTTTTCAAATAAACTTGCTAGTATTTAATTGCTTAATAATCGTAATAGAAATATTTTTTTTTTAATTTAGGCTATTGAATAAATTACGGATGCTTCATGATTTGTGTAAATTGAACAGAAAAACAAATTTATATGCCACAAAAAAATGAATTAATGATACAACGGTTGGCCCCGTACGAGGTAGCTAGCCTTAAAGGAGGCATTTTTTTCTATAATATTATTAATTGCTACACAGTTACTACAGTCGAAAAATTTTGGCATTGATAATAATTCAAGTAACGACTAGATGATAATATGCTGAAAACAATACGTTGTAAAATAATTCAATTGTACATTGCGAGAAATCAAAATGGCGGTGAGATTTCCCGCGCGCCTAACGTCCCTGACAGCTGACGCAACCTTGAGTCGGCCATGATGTAATTTTTGTTCTCGTTTGACCGAGCAAAATGTATTTCAATGTCGGTTTGCGCAATTTGCACATTCTATTGCAAAAATGTGCAACGTCATTTATTATGAGAAGCTTTGAGAAACGAGGGGCAATGTTGCTATGACGATATGTAACCGCAGAAACGTACAAATTATCCGCATTTGTAATAATTCACTTCCCATTTTTTTCAGCAACAATTCAGACAATTTTAGTTGTTTGTTTCTGTCAAATTGAAAGATTTATGATCTACTGAATGCTTTTATTATTGCTGATGAGTGGGCTACCAGATTACAGAATAAAATTTGGCTTTTAATATTTGAACAAATAAATTGAAGAGCTAAATATTGCTGTAAAACTATTACGCAAGTTAATCCCGTTCTACTAATTAAAAAAATGTATTTCCACTTTAGAGCTTGTTTCCAAAATGACAACGAATTTAAAGTGAGCTGATATGTTTTTTTGCTTGTCTTATTGTAACCAATATTATTGTGTGATTTTTAGTCTTTGGTACAAATATTCACTTGTCATAAAAGATTTTTATTACGACTAAAAAAAATTGAGCAAATCAATTTATGCACACGTCAGGCGTGGCCAAAGCATCGATCCCCTATCTGATCTGTACAAATCTCTGGTGCCCGTCCCGAGAAGCGTGCGAGACAAGTCGTATGGCAGGGGCAGCACGCTAAAATCTCAAAGTTAGCTGATTATCGACGAAAATCTCTTTCTAAAACCCGGGTCAGACAAGGGTTGGCAATTAAATTAATATAGGCTTTAAATTACTGCTTTTAATGTTGGTCGATCGCCGCCAATAATTTCAAACAAATGTCGATGTCCGGCAAAAAGTCTGGCCACCCCTGCACTACGAGATATAAAAGAAATATGCGTTAATCTCTTAATCGTTGTAAAATCATCGTTTAAGTCCAACATTTTACAATACTGTCGGTGAAACTTGTATCGAGTACAATAATTCTCGTTTTTTGTATGATTCATAAACGTTTGGCAGTTCTCATATTTTAAATGGTAATTAAAACATTACGTGACAGGACAATGTGTTTTAAAAATCCATCATCGCAAGAAATTATTATGATTTAGATTCATTGTCGTCATAGCAGTACTCTACAAAACATGTCAACATACACTTTAGATAAGAAAATTTAAAGCAGCATTGTCCATGTATCTTCCAATAATAAACTCAAAGTCAACATAACAACCTATAACAATTAACATTTAAAACACAAAAATCAAAAAGAATATTAAATTGTTTGGTACTGTTTCTGTTTTGACAGCTTTTTAATAGCTTTAAATATTCAATCTATGAGGGTGTAAGCAGAAAAAGCTTAAAAAAAGATCAACTGAATCGAATTGAAAAACTATGCAATTTTTTACCTTGTTATAATGAAGTTTTACAGTAGAAGTAAATACGAGTTCTATCAATCAGATTATTTCAAAAAATTAAATGACTCATTCGATAAAAATAAGAATTCATATAGAAAATTCACATTTTTTCAGTCAATTTATCGATTCTGTTCTGAGGCATGTGTTCTCTAAAAATTTCTCTCCACCCATTCAATCCTATAAGTGGGGCGTAAGCGAGACGACTAGCTAACCACTTATCCGGCCATAGCCTTCCTTATCCTTATTCTCATCCAACTAAAGAGAGCTTGAGCAACTAGATAACAAGCAATTTTCGTAGACAATTCTAGACTTGTATTTAAATTTTCATGAACATTTACAAAAATGTAAAGTGTTGAGCAAGAGCACGAAAGTTGTTTTTATCAATTTTAATGATTTTGACAAACGACAGTATTTGAATGCTGTTGGGGACATGTATATTTAATTTTGCCATCAATAATTGAATTCTTGCTTATGATTACATATTTCCACAAATTATTAATTATATCTTTTGACACAAGTCAATTTGGAGCCTGCATTATCGTTAAGTATACATCTTACATCTTCGAGTCTCCACGAAAAGTAAAAAAAACACTCGGCGCACACATTGTTGCTCGAGAGTTTTTCGTTCTTCCGACGTAATATGTAATTTATATAGCATTACCCGAAGCACGTACTTCGTACTATATCAAGGGTCGATGTGTTTCTCACCGTTCGATGTAAGAACAGTCATCGACAGCTTATAATATGCCTGGATCGCTGCAGTGTGACGATTTATGCACAAGAATGATTTCACGAACATATAATAATGAAATTACTTGTACTTGAGTATGCTGCTGAAAAGTATACGCTTGAATAAATTGTATATCATCAAACTCTAAATAAATGTTCAAATGTTAAACTTAATGTACTATTACTTTTATTATTATATATGTTATAGCGAAAGTATATTATCAGGGATAATATATTATCACTAGTTAAAATATATTTTCACTGATCTGACCGGTGAAAATATATAAAGAAATAAATTTGTATGACAATGTGATTTCACTAGTCATGATCACGGAAAGTATAATATATTATAATGATATGTGTATAATATATTGGTCAAAGACAAACAGCAAACATAGAGAAAGATGAAATTTCGCACTCACCTTCACGGCGGTCAGTTCGCGTTGTCAGATAAGCAATACGTCTTAACGCTTGCCGGTTGTACATACTACATAAGTTTTATTTACAAATTAATTCGTGCACTCAAAATGTCTGTAGAATCCAAAATTCGGTAACCCGGGTCGTTAGTCATAAAACAACAAAAATCACAAATAATTACAAAATTCAAATTCGATCAAGCCTCCTATATATATCTATATATATAAAAATGAATGTCTGTCTGTATTTCCGCTATGGACTACTAAACCGCTCGACCGATCGATGTGAAACTTTATAAATTTATTAAGTACACTCCCGCAATGGTTTCTGGCCTACCAACCCCTCCCCCAACCACCCCCCAACCACCACCCCCAATTTTTTTTGTTTAAACTTTAAGAATTTTTCGAGTTCACTACTTCGAAGGTTTCTGGCATACCCCCCATACGCCCCCAAACCCCACCCCGCCAAACAACCCCCTCCCCCCCAAAAAAATGATATCGAATTTTTACAAATTTCTCGAGTACAATTCCGTGAAACTTTCTGGCGTACACACCCTCCCCCCACCCCCATCCCCCATACAATTGCTGGCGTAGCAACGCGCGCAGGGTACAGCTAGTTAGATATAAAACAATCTACGCAAGAGAAATGATATCCGTTAATATTGTATTTCTAAAGTTATTGAAAAACGACGCTATTGAATGAAACAACGCCAAATTTGTACAAATAAATAAATTTATTATGTATTTTGAAGTATTGGTTTGAAGTTATCTACTTTATCAGCAGTATAACATGTGAATATGCATGCCACCGGCGATTTAGAATCAGTCAACATGGTTATGAGATGAAGCAATTACCTCGCTTGGTATTGAAAAGTATTTAAATCAACACTTAAGCTACGTTTGCCGTAGTCCTATAAACTATGAATACACAGCTCGCGCTATTAGAAACGGCCGTGACCTCTGTCTGGGGCCATTTTCCCCTCCAAATTAACCCGCTCGTTTATGCATGCATATTTATAACACGGAACGCTATGCTAGATCTACTTAGCGTCTACAATTCGCTGCACAATGTGGCTGTACTATATTTACCAGCGTTTCTCAAACAAAACATAAAATTATGTTTTCATAGAATAACATAGCATTCAAAAATGATATTACACGATTCCCCGATTAACGCGGTATAATTAAAAAGCCGCGTAAATGGAAACCGTGTAAAAAAGAAGGTCCTATAAAATTTCCATTGTCTAAAAATCCGTGTAAATGAAGACATTGTTTTTATATCAAATTTTAGTTTTATTACTTTCGATGGATTCGGCGGTAACTTTGTGAAAGTTCATTTCATTCAATATTCTAGTACCTACATACGACGTGAAAAAAATGCTCGGATTCTTCAATTGATTTGTATACATTTGGGATATTAGAATTTAGCAAAGGTAGACTGTTAAAATAAAATAAAAAGCACACTTTATATCGTTGATTTAAATCACGCACAAAATTCACGAAAATAAAACATAAAAGATTTTTAGTGTTTCTTAATAAAGCGCATTTTTTTGTACCCATACACAAACACGAGCGTTTTCAACTGAAGTAAAAAAGTGTGTTTTATTTATTTTACTCATATGAATTTTCAAAAAGAATTGCCATTTAACACGATTGGAGGTTGGTCTTGATTATTTTTATATCTTAATTGAAATCTTGTGCGTTGCTTCAAACATATTGATTTTACGACTTATTTCTATGATCACTAAAACTGGGAAGAATATTTTATTTAAGTATTTATTATTGACTTAATAAAAAAATAATACATCCGGACCACAGTTTGGTAAGCGCGATGAATGATCCCGCGTGACTATCATATACACTATTTCTTGATTTATGTAACAATAATGTAAGAGCAACGTTGGAATAAGATTTTATTTAAATATTTACAAAAAATATTGGCCGTTAAATCAGAGACAAGATAGTAAAAACTAGCTGTTTACGTAATAAACAATTAAATAATTTGAATACCTAATAAGTAGGCCAAAATAAAATCATAAAAGATTTTTCGAACACCAATTGTTTATGAAGAAAGCTTGGTTGTTTTATTAAACCACTGTTTCGAAAGCAAATCCTTCGTATAATTTTATCCAAACGCGTCGATGCCTGTGACATGTACAGCCTCATCTACGCATTATCCTCTAAAAACGATGCTTAGATTTACCGAAATGTTTCCTTCTACTATGTTCTTCGTCGCGAAGTTTATCTCAAAATAAATATTTTTTTCTACGAGAACTGCTAGTTACTCAGTTTCTCAATCTCTCTTTTTCGAAAAGAGTAGGGATGAAAAGTATACGAGGACTAGGAAAGGACTGGTAGTTAGCTAATCGCTGTAACTTTGCGTGACCTTTGGCGATCGGGAAGGTGGGAAAGGATTTTAACATCACAGACACCCATTGCCTTTGAGAAGAATCGATTTATCGACTGAAAAAAACTGGAATCGAACACGGGTGGTCCTAGACGCAAGCCAACGACGCTGACCACTGCACCAAGAACCGGGCAAATTGACACAATTGAAAGAAATTTATCGTTTAATAAATGCTTTCAACATACCACATTAGCAGTGCATACGTTCCATATCGCTAATGGAAAAGATTAAAAAATATCCCCTTTTACCACTTTTCATGACTTGGATATATTTTATTAACACTAGATGCCATTTTATGGTACTAGAAGTGATTAATTTTTTTATTGCAGCCCTTTATAAACGTGTCTTGGAGTTATATGACGTTTAAAGTCTTGCATAAAATTCCTTATGCATATCAAACCATTTAAGACAAAAAACACAAAAAGAGCATAATATCAAATTAATATGTTGATTCACTAAAGACAAGTACGCGCTAGTAACTGCGAACTTATAAATGCACTTATAGTATGCATTTACATACATAAATCAATGCGTAGATTAAACGCACAATTATTCAAAAAGAGTATCTTCTTATAAAGGTAAAGTTTTTATGAAGCGTGAGAAATTGAATTTAAATCAAATACTAGTTACCAGATAAAATTAAAGGAATATCAATAACTAAATCTAGGGTTTTATCCGACCAATTTTTATTAAATCGATTGATTTCAAGTGTTTACATTATTGATTAATGATAATTATTTAAAGAGGTATAACACTGGTGAGTTTGCAAGATTAAGTTGTCCGTTTAAAATTGGCAAACTATTAAGATGAACCCTATTTATCTCTAGTATTTCTTGATAAAACAAATTATATTCGCCAATGTTTTAATGTAACAAATCAACCCCTGTATCTATATCAAACACGCGATTCTCAAAAAGTAAATGATTGGCGAAGGTTGAAGTATTTTTATTTAATAGAAAAGCTGCTAAATGTTCAGTCACTCTTATAGTTAAAGTTCGGGACGTTTTACCTATGTAGAACTTTGGGCAGTCACTACACTGTAATTTATAAATGCTTTGAGAAATAAATCAATATTTTATGTCATATGAATAATACTTTTATTATAGTACAGTCTTCGGCACAATAAGAGTTTAGTAATTTGTATTTTAGATAATCGTAGTAAAACTTTAAACTATTAGTTACAGAGCTTGTTATAGTGACATCCAATGGAACATGTTCCAAGTTAACATCTCCAAGCTCATTTCCATTCCACATTACTACTTCGCATTAATATTTTACTACATAAAAAAGCTAATTTACCACTTAGTATCGTTTTATTTATTAATGTATTAAATTTTTATTTATGAGCCGTTTATTTCACTCTTTGAACTACAGTAGAACCTCGATTATCCGGACCTCGATTATCCGGATTTTCGATAATCCGAATTGGTCAAAATAAACAAAAATATTACAAATTTGCTGATATGCACGTGGCGAATTCCGACCACTGTTTACGTACGTGATGGAATGCAGTCAGATCGTTGCATTTGTTCTAACAATAAGTTTTTTGTAAAATATGGTCAGTCATCGTCCAAATTCGATACCTCAGAGGAACAAGATAAATAAGACTTATAAGAGATTTGTGAGGGGGGAGATATTGGGCCTACACATTCTGAAGCTTTTCAGTGTCTAGATGTCGCCATGAAGTGGCTTGAGAGTCAAGAAGAGTGCTATTCAAGACAACTTATGTGTCTTAAAAGTATTCGTGATTCGGCAGCATCGAAAAGAAAAGCTAGCTTTAAGCAGAAATCGATAATTGATTTTTTCAATAAAAAATAATTTATTATTAAAGCTATGTATTAATCTAAAGAAATAAAAATGATTTACATATAGTGAAATATTTTGCTGGCATGTGTTTTTATTAACAAGAAATAACTATTTTTATTTGGAGGTTTCATGTTTCCGCTGATTGTTACTTTAACAGGTGCTTAAAAAATACATTAATGCTGATTCGGACCTGGGTAAAATGATGATAAAATATGAAGTAAAAAAAATAATTTTGTTGATTGAAATTCGATATAAATAAACAAGCAATGATTATTGAAGTAATCATTTTATCACAGAATAAGTGTTGCGAATAAACCGCAATTTATTGCATCAAGTTAACAATGTAAAAAAAAGCAAATCATCGCTAAAACCACACTAAATAAAAAATTTCAAATGAATTATTATTAAAATACGTTTTTTAAGATCCAAAAAAGGTTAAGGAAATGAAATAAATTACTCTTTTTCATGGGACATGATTACTATTTTTCTTTTGTATTGTAACTCTTATTGGTCATTTAAATCAGTGTTCCCAAACAAGTGGGACGCGGCCCAGTGCCGGGCCGCTAACAGTAAGCCAAATTTCAAGTAATTATAATATTAAACATAGGATTTTTTTCGCCTGCACGTTTACTTGTATTATTAGTTATTGTTAAATCACAGCAATTGGTAGGATGATGCGACACGCGACATCGTTACATATGTCCATCTTTCACAATATAAGATTAAAAAAAAAGGAAATAAAAACAAATTTTATTTCAATATTAGTGGTTCGCGAATTTTTTTCTTATTTTACCGGTCCGCAGATGTAAAAAGGTTGGGGAACACTGATTTAAATCACAAGTCTTTGTATGGATGCAGAACAGGCGGAGCTGCTAGCTGTCCGTCCTCATACGGGACCAATAGGCCAATAGTAGACCAATAGTTGACTTGATCTCAACCAAGGAAAACTTTACCGCATTCGATAAATTTCAAATAGGGAACGGAATACTCTTGACTCCTCTTACGATCCAATGTGGAGTAGCTTTTAAAATTTTGAGGGTTAACGCGGTTGTCGAATCGTACACAAAACTATCTATTATTTATTTTGGCTTATTGTGTGTTCTCAGAAAATACTTTCATTCATAATATTGTACAAGAAACTGGAAAAGTATTCATTAATCTTTTCATTTTATTATCGCTTACCTTCTAACAACTATTTACGTCTAATGTCCAGTTTATAATCTTGTAACTAAGTATAAGATGATTAATCAGGATGTGATTGATGACCAGTAATTATTGAAGATGAGATTTTAATTTAACATTATTACTTCGTTAGTTATTGGAAACAAATAAGATCAGTGGAAATTTTCTTACGAAAGAGAGATAGTTTTACCAATACCTTAAAATATTTACATCAATCTTTTCAACCGTTTTGAGCAAATACGTTTTGAGTTATGAAAGCCTTAAGCCAAGATTCTAATTAATGCTGGGGACATACGGATCATAATAAGGTAGTCATTTTTTTGGAAAAGGAATAATATCATATCATATATTAATAAAAAATATCATATATTAAAAAAAAAAAAAATATCATCTTATTGGAAATTTAAAAAAAACCTACATACATATGTGATTTTGACAAGTTAGTAAAATGTATTTTCAGTTATGACAAAAAGGTTTTGCGCTTGTCCTATCGTTGTGTTAGAGATACAAATGGACTGTTGCAAAGTTAAAATAAGTATAACATACATATATCCAAATAAAGGAGCAAGAAGTATGACTAGAGACTCTAACTACTCGAGTATCGAGTAGTAAAATTTCAAAATACTCGAGTAGTTTCAGATGTACCAAAATATATATTATTAATTCAAATTTGTGTACATATACATAGATAATAAACAAATAAATAAATTTATTTTATTTAATTAATACATTTATTTCAATTTATGAAACATATATTTCAAAAATAGTACAGAATGAAAGGTCTCAAATTTTAATTTGGTTAAAAGTTTTGTTTTTTTTTTATCCCGCAGTAGAAAATGTTGGTGTGGACGTCGGCTTAATAGTTAGCAATGAATTAAATAGTACTATCTAGTTTTTCTGTTCATCGGAAATAAACCTTCATTTATAAATTACGAGTATAACTCGAGTATTTTTCAAACTATTCGAGTATCGAGTACTTGAAAAATTTACTAGTATACTCGATACTCGAATTTGAGTCTCTAGTGTTGACAGATTTAGGGGCACAATTTTTAACATCCAATATGGCAGTTACATGTACCAATTTCGAATTATAAACCTCATCGCTTGAGTCCGTGATTGAGACACTAGTAATTATATGTTACTGTCGATATTCAATCAATATTAAGTACATTCATTAGTATACATTTGTAAAAAATCGTCATTATGAAATTTAGATTGATAACGTCTTTTTGATCTAGTTATCTTTTTAAAATGACGCAGTAAAGCAACAAAATAATCTCATTGTAAGTGTTGCAATTGTCAAAACCATGCTACCAATTTAAATTTCGAAGCTTTCAATTTTTTTCTAATTTCTTGGCCATTTATATTAAGACGGCGTAAAGATGTACTACTAAACTTCGCCATTTCTATTCGCTACTGTTCTTATTTTAAGCGGCGGGAAAGGTTTGTGACTGTCGGTCATAGGATCCTAATTATTGTTCATCGGGCAATTTTCTCATCCAGAAACCGGATGACATCCTGAATATGTCATTGTTTTTAATGTTTAAATTAACTTTCCGATCGTTGCGCTGTTATGAATTTGATAGTAATTACACTCGATATGGAAAATATTTGCAGGACCAAAAAAACTCTCGCCTCCGATAAAATGTATAATGCAGCATTCTGGAAATACACGGCTGGACTTTGGCAGGGTGACCAAGGAACAAGATTTTATTAAGGCGATAACAGAGAAAGATGAGAATTGAAATAGTGACAACGTGAAGGGGTAAATGATAAATGATAATCACTCTCAAATCCTTAACGCACTTTGAAAGACAACTGAAATTTGAATTTCTCAAATGACAGCTCTTCATTCGCACGCTTTAAGCCGTCTAGAACAGTGATGCACAAGCTGAGGCCCTCAATTACATTTCATGCGGCCCGCAATGACAAATATCAATCACCTTTTATCTTCTGAACTTTTTACAGACGATGGAAGAACAATATAAAACAATAAAATTTTAAATTTTATATACACAATAACTATCGATAATTTAATCGGTTTTACCCATGCGGCCCTTGTTCTATCTGAGAAATGATTATCTGGCCCTTCTCCCAAAAAGATTGTGCATCACTGGTCTAGAAGAAACACTTTTGAGGACGAAAAAGCACAATGAGATATATATTTAGATGTACACGTTGGTTTCGCTAAATTTAAATTTCAATCGTTTGTATTTTTTACTTTTCCATAAGTTTTGTCACTAACGACCCTGTTTTGACCTTTCAGCATCTCCGGGCATTTCAAGTGCACGAATTAACTTAAACTGACATTCAATTCAAATTTAATTTGCGCCGCATTTACTTGGCCCGATAAAGAGCTGCATGGGACTGGTATTTTATCCATGCACTATGGTGCTTAAAGACAAGAAAATCAGGCAGGATTTTATTTTACAAATTAATACATCGACACGGTTTGTTACCCTACTGTCTAGTCTTTGGAATCATGTTCATGTATAATCGCTCTCGTTGTGTGTGTGCTTGTATTTAATTTGTGCATGTGCATCGTTACATATTACTTTGAGAGAGTGTGCGTAAAGCAACCGCAAAGCTGTGACAGAATGCACAATTGCACTGCGAATCCATTTTTTCCGCAAAAAAGCAAATACTTATTACTGCCCCGATGTACAGACAATGGGACAGTCAAGGAGTTTTCTTTATGAGGGACAAACGCAGGGCGGAGCAAATACATTTCAAACCATGCATCGGTTCAATAAAAAAAATATATATTCTCAAGATGTAAGATTCTACGCAATCTATACACATGACAATAAACTGTAGTTTTATGTAAACAATTTAAAAAGACCTTGATTACCCATGTTTTGTGTGACTATTTGATTTCTCCACCGAAAGTATGATGATCCATAAGATATCCAAAGGAAATAAGTGTGTATGCAGTTTGATGATTTATTTGGCACTAGTAAAGAGGTCGGCAAGAGCGGCTCTTTGCATTGTTGTTTGCGGCTCTTCGGACATAAACTCCAATTTCACCTCATCCCAAGAAGACTTAAAAAACTAGCTTTTTGTATTCTCACAGTCATCGGCTCTACATATGCGAAGAAAAATTCTTAACTATGAACCAAATAATAAACAAACTTAGAGGCAGAATAAAATTTACAATCATGTATTCAATTACAAATAAGAAGTTAATGCCAGATACAGTAAAGCCATCAAACGCGATGCACGGACACCATTCTAATTATTTTTTTAAATAAAGCATCCCAATTTTTTTCTCCCCTACAAATCCATATCCAAACATATTTATATGACATGTATATGCGGCTCCATGGTACCTACCTTTGTTATTCTGTTTCCATGACAATTTGGCTCTCCTCACTTGACAAAACTTCCACTAGTACTAAACAGAAGTGCCACCTGTTAACATTATCACATAAACACACACTCTCTCTAATGTACATCGCTCATCACAATAGTACTATAATTAGGTTCAATCACAATTCATATGATAACTATTTATATTCTAATAACTATAATAAAATTGAGTTAGTAAAATGTTGTGGCCGCCTTACCGAATGGTCAATATTCTTGTGATGTCATCCTTTCGATTGTGAAGTCGAGGGTCAAATTCTCGTATAAGAAAATTTGTACATCATTTGCTCAATCTACACATAGTCCCTTAGGATCTTAGAGAACAAGGCATTATATGAGAAGTTAGTTTACAATAAGTAAATACTATAAATCGTATACTGGTTTTCGTTAATCATCTATAAATATCAACGAGCTGGAATAATTAATAATGATACTGTTTATCTGCTGATTATATGCAATATATTAACGTAAATTCGCGTAGTTTTGAAAATTGAAAAATGCTAAAATAAAGTATTTTGGAATTCATTATTTTTGAATATGCAATGAAATTTTAAAATTTCTTAGATTATTATTTATTCGGACTTGAATGTCATCGCAAAGTTAACAAGTAAATTACATAAAGTCATACATCAGGTCATTATACGTGGACTAATCATAATAAGTTATGTTAATTTTTTACATTAAAATGACCTACCCCGCAAAGCTACTGCCGAATCCATCGAAAGTATTACAAATATAAACTGGTTGCGGATTACAATAATTGTTTTTTTTTTAGTTAATAAACGAGAGTTAGGTTTATAGACTTGTCAATTGTTTTCATCATATTGTTTACGATTCTAATTTTAAAAAATCGAACAATCAAAAGAATGCACCACCCTGACGAACGTCTGATCATTTGATTCTCAGATAAGGGCAGCAGATTTGTTGCGAACGGGTTATAAAATATTTCTTAATGGTTTTACTTAGAATTCTGCCGGCATTGATTCTTGACGCGAGTGCTATTGTCGATTGTCCGCGAGGCCCTGATCGTCGCAATGCGGCACCAGCAATGATCTATTATGGAACTAGAAAGTGGAAAAAATACATCGATTCTCCTTTAAGGACGACATCTCGGTCTCCTCACCGCCGCATGGGGCGAAGAATATAAATGGCCATATTGAGAATGTTGCCAGTTTGCTATGTAAGGTTTCCACGACATTTTTTTGTTGTTTTTGTTTTCAATGAAAAGCTCGGGTATGTTTACAATCATTATTGACATTAATCACTCAACTATTATCTTCATTATGCCGCCACTTCCAGTGCAAGGCCTCCTTTACGATAACATTTAATTAATAAAACATTCCAACAGCTAAATCCAATGAATTCTTTGGATGATTTTGTATGCACACACCTTCACATTATTCTCTATTTGGTGGTGTATCGATTTTTATATTTTTAACCATGTCCGGGAGCATATGGACTCAAGAGTACTCAAGAGTTTATATCAACATAAATTATGCTTTTTTTTTCTACGAGAATTGCTTGTTACTCAGTTGCTCAACCTCTCTTTTTCGAAGAGAGTAGGGATGGAAAGGATATGAGGACTAGGACAGGACAAGTGATTAGCTAATCCCTGTCAAAATACGAGGCTTTTTGTGATCGGAAAGGTTGGAAAGGAACACAAACACCCATTGCATCTGAGCAGAATCGATGTATCGACTGAAAGAATCTGCTCGTACCGGGAATCGAACCCGAGCGTTCCGAAACGGTAGCCAACGACGTTGACCACTGCACCACAGCCGGGAATCCACGGATCGATATTACTCATGGCTTTATCCATTTAATGTACTATTTAGCCATGCTCGCGCGTCAAAGTTTGAAAAATTGAAGAAAAATATACACCATTCTTTCGGCTTAAACGAGGGCAAAATAAGAATACTGCCATTCTCGAGAATGTCAAATGTAGCGTTCCCTGCCTACCACTTGTAAACCAACTGATAAGAGCTTTACTTTTGTTCCACGGCATCGAAATATTCCACGTGAACGTGAGTGAGCTCGACGAGTACATTTCTATATATTTCGAAGTACCTTTTTATTGGCATTCACTCGGTTGAATTTCTAGCTAATAAGCATTTTTTTTAACCACGTCCGCTCCCAATTTAGAGCATATTGACTCAAGTTTTCTACGATTGTCAAGACGCTCATCCTTATCCTTTAAAAAAGAGTGTTGGCTTAGAAGGCTTTGGCTAGAACAGAACTAGTGATCAACTTTTTTTGACATTCATACAATTTAACAGAAATCCACAAATCAATTGAAAAGTCGATATATAATACTGTCCGTTCATGGGAATGATTGATCATTCGTTCATGAATTCAAATCAATGAGCGTCTCACATAATAATTCAATGTACGATATTAAGAAATGGCTACTGGATAAATTAATATAGTTTTATTTTCTATGCTTGCAACACATTATTTAAAAAAAAATGATTTGTATCAATTTCGTTTGGTTTCGTTATGTCTAATACAGTATATTATGATTTCGTTGGATTTAATGTAAAACAGCTATTTAATTTTATAAAAAAACAAATTGGCGACTTGTAGTAATAATTTAATACATACAAGAAATTAATAAAGATTATGAATAATTTATTGGAAAGCTACTGTCAACACCTTTTAATCATGTTTAATCGACTGTCAATCGCATGTCTGTATTAATTGAAAACTATCGTCAATTCGTACTCAGCAGAAACGATTGAAGGTCTGATCTAAATTACATATTTATTTTGCAAATAATAAACCATGTTTTACTGAGTTTCTCAAAATTTTAAAAGGTTCAATAGCCATCACTGTTTATTTATTAAACTAAAATATAGAATTTATAGACACAGACATATGAGAAATGCTCTCAAGCTACATTAGAAAAAGTCCTTGAGCCATTAAAAAGCTCCATTTTAGTGATGATATCATTTGTGAAAGAAGAAATAGAAAAGGTTTGTTTGTTTTATAAAAATTAAGTAAGTCATGCAGTAACGATAGTTGGTTGAACGATTGGAATAAAAATATATTATTATTCTATGCTTATATTATATAAACATAAGTTTTGTTTTACTAACTATTTTTTTAATTTCTAAAATAGGTTTGAATGACACTTAACAACTTTACACTAATGTTACCAAAGAAAAGCAGAAAAGAGAAACCCGGGTCGTTAGCAACAAAATTCATGGAAATGTATTAAATTCAAACAATTCAAAATTAAATAGAAAAGCATGGAATTCTTTTAGCATTGAGCTTCAAAATGTCGTGTTTTAAACGTATGAGAATTCTCAATTCAAATATGAACATTAATAATTTTCCAAAACATTTATATGTTTCAATGATAGTGAAAGCAATCAAAATATTAATTAATATTAGGCAGAAGAAAGACATCTATATGCTAAACATATTATAATCACATGTTCAATATATGTATAATTAGTTTTGCAAAGTGGTTTTATATGCAAGGCTAAGACGCGAAGACAGTTTGACAGCCACATAACAGAAGTTATCAAGATTGCGGTTCTCATTTACTCGAAAACAGCTTTTCTCTTTGCCGGACTGATCAAGCTTTTAATGGTTTTCGGTCAGGATCGAATTAAGGACATATTTTACGCGATATTTGTATAACTTTAAATGGCTAAATTTTGTTTATTTGGGACTAAGAACGAATGAAAACACTAGCTTAGAAGATAAATTATGGTTAACAAATGAGGAAATTCAAAAAAAGAATTGAATTCCATATCTGGTTTCGTAAAATCTATCAAACGCTACTGACGCGACAATGTTTTTTTTTTCGCACGGAGTTTTATCGCAGCAATACATTATTTTTTTAGTCCTTGCTTTGTGGTTCTAACGCATCTTTATTTGAGTCTATGGTTTCAAAAAGAAGAGCTGAGAAATCTTTTATTTCAGTGTTACGATTGCCGTGTCGTGATTTTCTGGTATGTTTTCGTCACGCATCTCTATGACACTGAAAATAAGGGAAGCCAGGGCTGCCAAACGAAAAAGTCAAGAACGACGTTACTCTGAGTTGACGTAAGTCGGGCTATTGTTGCTTAGAAGAATTGTGAATGAATTCTGAGGATCCATTGCTATTATTAAAGCATGCCAATTTGAAATTTAAAGATTATTCTGTCCTAATAAAGTACACCCGATCCTCTTTTTGCACCGTTTCGAAATAACACGTTTTCGTTTCACTTTTCACACACTTAACACGTTCGAATTTTTTGCTTTAACACGGTTTTAAAAACTATATCACGAAAAGCAGCAGTAAAGCGGCACGTTTATTATCAAACAAACAGCGACACTGACGAGATATATTTTCCCAAACCGAATTAAATTTAAATTGAAAAATATGTAAATTTTATTCCTTAAATATTTTAATGTAACAATAAATAATAAACAAATTCGATTTCGAGTTGTTTAAAAGTATTGGCACCTAATATTTTTTACACAGTTTATACGGCGAACGTTCCAAAAAGTACCGTGCATGGATCAGTTATATAAGTAGAAATCTGTTGAGGTCTATCAATATTTATGCCTTATGTGTTTTCGTGCTGCTTAAAAATGTGTTTTTAATTCTAAATCCGTTTCTGCATGTAGAGGCAGGAAGCACCTCCCGGTATACATGTGATTCTCCGAGAAAATTAGCTAGACATATTTTTAATTATGTGTCGTTATTTTAAAATACAGATTACAGTTTATCCTACGTCTTGTAATAAGTGCACATAATTTTGATAGATTATGCGCAGAAGCATTTTCATAGTGGGTATTTTACAGTAAAAGTGATTAAAACCAATAGCCACTGTTTACTAAAATATTGACGCGAAGTGGAATCGAGATCATTATAACGTGTGTTCATGCTTAGAATAGCAAAATTATGCATGCTACTAACACCATATTCCCCTTTTGCACGGAGGATGCGCTTCAAGAACCACCGTGCAAAAACTGTGAAAAGAAAAATATTGTGAAAATACCAAAATGAATGACTAAACTTCTTTTTGAGAGACGTTTTTGCATTTTTTTTTTAACAAAATAAACGTACATACAATGTTGTAACATTATTAACAGCGCGTTGTTTACACACTGTACGTGCAAAATCCAGTGATTCACCTGTTTATTACAATGTGACCTTGACACATGCGTCTTTGTACATGTTGTGTTCCCATATTAACAGTTAACACCTTCAAATTGATAAGTAACAATGAGCTTTAATCGATCTGTAAACTTGATTGCAGGTTAAGCTTGGTAAAGGTCCGATTTTGGTAGTAGAAGTAGGTTAACAAAGTTGAATAAGTTTTTTAGGTTTTAGTTAACGCTATTTTGAATAAAGGTTATTACCAGTGGTGGTTTTAATTATAGCAGAAGTTTGTTTATTATTTCGAAAATGTATCATTCACGGTCCATGTTTTATTCTATGGAAAATTACAGATTTGTTCATGAGAATTGTTGAAGAATTTGGTAAGCTTTCTTTGAAATTTTACTCCCACGTCGGCGCATTACTTATTCGTTATTCTTGCATACGTTTAGCAAGAGTTTGCACTGCTAGAGACTTCAATTACTCGAGTATCGAGTAATTTGAAAAATACTTGTTCATTTATAAATGAAGATCAATTTTCAATTTTATTTTTTTTATCAGTGGACAGACAAACTTGATATCACTATTAAATTCATTTTTAACTTTTAAGCCGACATCCACAGCAACAGATAGTTTTTTTCTACTGTGGGAATAAAAAACAAAGCTTCGAACCAAGTTAAAAGTTAGAGACGATTAATTCTCTATTATTTTCGAAATATATGTTTCATGAATTGAAATAGATGTATTAATGCAATAAAATAAGATTATTTATTTATTTATCATCTATTTATATATGTACATAAATTTTAATTAATAATATATATTTTGGTACATCTGAAACTAATCGAGTATACTCGAATATTTTAGAATTTTACTACTCGATACTCGAGTAGTTGAGATGACGAGTAATTCTAGTCTCTAAGGGTGGCTGAATAAAATATAGTGCAAAGTAATTATAACGTTTTACATTCACTGGTGATTGCTATCGGAAAGTAGTAGTTTTGCTTCGATAGTATCACATTAATTTAAGCACTATGTAAATCGTTCATGTAAAGTAAATACGTATGAAGCTCTTCGTCGATACGGTAACTTTATATACAAGGTTATGGTCGCCAAACATTTGTATTTTATAAATGGCAGCTGATAATACGCGTTTGAATAAATTGGTAAATCATAAGATTAATTTACTAAATTTAATACATTGGATATGCACAATTTTCCATGTATTTGTCGGCAATAAGAGACGCTTATAGCAAACACTCTCCGATTGATTAGTGTATATTCATGAGCAGTGGTTTCCAAATGGGGGCCGGGTGGATAAGTCAAATCGCAAAAAAAAATATTGATGCCCTGAATTTTTCGGGTTTAAATTTTAGTATATTTATATTCCTATTTTTGTTTTTTTTGAGTATTTTACCGTAACATTTTCACGCATTTGTTTTTTTGATTAGATAATCTTTTTTAAATATGATATTGTTTGTTTCTCTACCACATTTCGATCAAGCGACGAATACTAATTATAAACAGCCAGTTCAAGTAAATCCGTGCGCTTTAAATGCCTGAAGATGCTGAAAGGTGAAACCCGGGCTGTCAGCGACAAAACTCGTGGAAAACTACAAAATTCAAGCGATTCAAATTTGATATTGAAATTCCATCAAGCACCCTCGGTCGAAATTCTTCGAATTATAATTATAAAACACTCGATGAAATATACATTGAAAGAAACTACGCAAAGATGGTTTGAAAAAAATATAAAATCGTTTGAAATCAGTTTGAAAGCTCACATTTGAATAATTAAGCTCTTTATTTGTTAACGATGACAATACGTCCATACAAATAAGTATTATATAGTTTAATAAAAATTAGCACCATTTTAAATATTTATTTCACATTAGATTTATTGCGATCAGCACCGGTTTCACTCATCACGAGCATTATAAACAAATGGTGATGATAGTGCTCGCGATGGACGAAACCGATTCTTATCTCAATAAATGCAATGTGAAATAAGTACTGAAAATTGTGTTAATATTTTTTATTGTAATGCCATTCCACCAAAAATTTACAGTGATATATACATATGTATGTACCTTAATAGCATGTATCTTTCGTCAAAAAATTGACAAAGCATTGGTCGATTCGAAGGAGAATTAACCACACAGTTTCAAGCTGATAAATAAAAGCTTAGTAATATAATAAACAGATTAGGCGAAGGGAATTTTTATGGTGTTCACTATCAATACTTAGTGGAGTGGCATTATATTATAAAATAAAAAGACATTTGTTGTACATATTGCACATTAAACGTGGTTGTAAAGATTTCCCTGTCTATGTTTTTAACTCTTAAGAGACGTAACTGAACTGACAAAGGAAAGTTCCATCAAAAACAAATCAGTTTGTAAAAGCGTATTCACTTATTATCGTATAACTATTTTAATAAATCATGTAGTTAATAGTTCGTTTGAAGCTTTACGATACTATTATTTATGTAGCGGCTGACCTTTGCGCTGCCTCCCCGCTGCAAGAGCCTTAAGGAAGTTTTAATAAATGAATTAAGTTTGAAAAGTTAATAAATATATGATTGATATCACACAGAGCTTTTAAGTGCAACATATTGAAAGCTTTGCAATTTAAATCGAATAACAACGAGGCTTAACTGAAATGTGTCAAGATGGTATTGTTGTATTAAAATTGTCGCCTTCAGATTCGTTTGCCGAACGTGACAAATATCAAAAAAAATAATGATTGTTGTATATATTTAAAAGAACTTTTCACTTTCTTTATATAACAAGCATATCTATATATTCAAAATTATTGTAGATTTAGATAAACCATATAATCAGGAGGTAGTTTTCAAAAGTGGACAAATCGATTTGTTGAAAAACTCAAAATGTGAGATATTTTCATTACTTTTTCCTCATAAATTTGTGTTTACTATCAACATTTTTTAAATATGTTTTAAATTAAGGAATTACGGATAAGGTGTAAAAATTCAAACTTTTCCATGTGAATAAAAAAGGTCTCAAAAGTTTAATCTAAAACTGGCAGTTGAAAAAAGGTATTTAGGAATTGTCCACTTTTGAAAATTAGCTCCTGATATTTGAAAGCTTACATTATAAGTTTGTATATGTCTAATTAATTAATGCTCAATAATCTATTTCACAAGTCAGCGTCAATACTGTCTTTAAGCATACTATAATATTTCTTATTTAAAACTCTTTCATCTGACACAAATTCTTTAAAAACACGTCAAAAATCATGCAGAAGTTATTTCACTATAGGTCATTCCACATTAAATTTAAAGATAAATAACTCGATAAAATCATACGAAAAAATGTGTGAACTTTGGTGCCACTGATGACAAATCCATTAACTTACAAGCAAATGCAGATATGTCAAATTTTATTTCACCAATATTTATTGCAATTAGCGATTGACTGTCTGCTAAAAACGAGCACACTATTCTCGATGGGAAATACGAGGCGGCGGAATATATAAACTATTAAAGTTGTTTACTAATAACAATGCATAGTGGAAATATCGGTTTTCGATTTTAGAAACCTCATATGAAGATGTAATATTTCAGATGTTGTATGTATGAAGTTGACGTTTACATATTAAGCATGATTTACGCTTAACTATTATTTACGTCTTAATGTTTATTGCTAAAACGACGTCGGAATATGTGCATTTTACACTGCTCTGTGAGCTACGTTTCGAATTCTTGCAATATTTTTGCTTATCATTTTCCCAACAGCCGGAAAAATGAAGATTAAAAACATGTGCAATAAACTTTAATGCTGCAAATGCAACACATTGCAGTAATATTAATATAATGTCTCATTTCGATTCACTTAAATCTGAAATTCCACAGATTTTTTATCGTCTAAAATCTTGAGAAGTCGAGCGAAGTTACGATTCCTTCGAATGCCTCGGAGATCATTAAAGAATATTAAATTCCACACAGTAAGGAGTACGTGAAGCAGTGAGGTGCACAAATTCCTGGCGTGTGGGAGTGTGTTTGATTTCATTTAGATTTTATTATTATATTTGTGTAATGACAACTTATTGCCATGCTATTAAATCTTCAAAAACACGGGCACGAATATGTATACAGCAGTGGTTCTCACGGAAAATTGCTCTGTGGCCGCATCGTCAACATAAATGGTCCTAAGAAAATGTCTGGTGGCCGCACCAAATTTTTGTTTTTCATTTTGTTGTTTGTGAGGTATGTCAAATGGACCTAAACATGCTTGTCATGTAAATATCAATTTACTATTGGTATTAATTGCGTCTTTTCTTATCAATTTTCAGAATCTTTGTTGACAAATTAGCCTGAAAGTCAAAAAAAAATTCAATAGCAATATTTTCCGAGAAGCTGTCGGTGGCCGCAGCCAAGTCCTCTGGTGGCCGCACATGAGAACCACTGGTCTACAGCTTTCAATGTCTGAGCTCAGTAGCTCGCAAGGACACGCTTATAGTTCCAATAATTTTGTGCCTTCTTTACTGTTTTTGTTTATCGAATATAAAGTCAAAATGAAAACTGTGCTAACATCTCAATCACCGTCAAATAGCTGGAGGCCAATTCGTGTATGATAAAGTCTGATTTATTTATTTATTCATAAAAAATACAAATTATGGCATTACAGCTTACGCCAATACGCCATGCATTTGACAAATTTATTTACATGTACATACATACATACTTGTATACACATAGTAAAATTAAAAATTGTAGCCATAAGAACAGAGAGAAAAAATTACAAAATCACACGAAAGGCATACTCTGCATTGTTTGCAATCATGTTCCCCCCATCCTACGTTTACCTGCCTACGATACAAAATTAATTTAAAGGTTATTTTTGACTTATAGCCTACTGCAGTAACAAGATCAACAAAAAAATAAACTTCACGAATGGAATTTCGTTTTGTTGCAATTTATAATCCTGTTTTTGTCTGTTTTAACTAAAGATTTCAATGAGCGCAAATGAAAGACATATAATTTTCTTAGTGATATGCCTACGTCATATAAAAAAAGCTCGGAAGGTTTGCAAAAAACACGTAAACTTACGTCACCAATCGACTTCGGTGTTTACAAGGCAAAGGTTTCGTAAGAGACGTTTACCCAAAATAATATTAGTGCGAAAGCCGCGATGTGAAGAAATCTGAATACGAATATAAAAAAAACCATGATTTTAATTAATAAAAAAATATTTGATTATTTATACTGTAAGTGTTTGCCGGGGAAGCCGAATACGTGCTGCCACACCACTGGCACGAAATCATGTTCCTAAGATGGCCGGTCGGGTTAGGTACTGGAAATGCAACATGGCTGTGTTGCCAGTATTGAGAGGAAAGAATGCTCCTTTTTTATTCAGGGTCTCCTTATTTCAAGTGCATGCTACGTGGGGAATTATAAATAAGTATTGGCGAGACATGCGGTCGGTGCCTCCCACCACTCTACCTCTTTCCAGAGGCTTCACACTTTTACCACCTGATATACAGACTTTTATTCAACTTGTCAACCAATTAGTTTAATTTCTGTATCTTGTTTCTTTGATCACAAATAAATAACACTTATTAAGTAAAATATGACAAAATTTGTTTATTCCTCACCATATAAGCTTCTAATACTTTTTGTGTTATTAAGCCCCCAAAAAATAAATTAAAAATGGTAAGATAGATATCATATCGCTTCTTTTCTTGGAGCCATTACTTTCCGAACTGATCGTTCAAGATTCGAGCACAGTCTTCAAAATTTCTACCTACTTAGTTCTCAAGATAAGAAGTAGTTTTCTTTTTAGTCTTTAGATTTTAATACGTTTTTTCAAACACTGGTAGTAGTTTATTTATCCATACTGCAATGACAGTTTTATATTATTTTGTTAATTTGGTATTGTTATTTTAATAACTAGAATAAAGCTACGAATAAAGTTAGTCCGGTTTTCCAATTCCTACATTAAAAGGCGTGTCAGGTTTTTAAATCATCCAGATTACTTTCCATTTCCTTCTAGCTTGTTTTTAATATAAATTTATCGTTTAAAAACCGTAACAAAGCGCAATGAATGTTTTTAAAAATATAAAAAAAAAACATAAAAATAAAGATCAGCGATTTAAAAATTACACAAATAATTTTTATAATTTCTTACGATCGACGCGAAGATCTTCTGGATTTTCAGTTCGGTACAAAAGGCAAAATTCAATCCTATGAAATCGAAGCGATCTTCGGATTTGATTATAGTATTCCCCTGTAGAATTAATTTGATTATGATATATCAGCAGAAAAAATTTCAAGTACTGCATGACTGTACATATGGCAGTTGACAGCTCGACAACATGACCGGCAATGTATGGGAATCAAATACATATTCGGTCCCAGTGGTCTAGTGGCAAGAGCTTTGTCCTAGATCGGGGGGCCCGGGCTCAATCCCCGGCAAGGTCAGATTTTTTCAATTGAAAAAAAAGAGATCTTGGGCTGGGTGTATGTTATTTATCGTTGATTTTGTGCACAACTGATACATTATTTACCATCGAGTTAATCTCGTATGACTTTCACAATTCAGAATATTTGGCGCATTGGCGTAAGCTGTAATGGCAAATATTTTTTTTTCATTTAAAAAAAAAATTAAAAAAAATAATAATCGACCAATTCTCAAAATTGTTGGAAACGGTGACATGTAAGTATTTTATCAACTCTTATGATGTCCATTGCAATACTTTATTGAGTTAGAAATACAGCTTTGAATGTATCATATACATCTGACAGTAAAATACACGTATTTCTACCAGTTTTTAATACTTAACAATCTCAATAATCATTCGCGATATCATAAAGTTGTGAGCATCTTTCCTTGGAGGGAATTATCGTAAACATAAGGTAAAATAAAGTGACCATGAGATGAAAGGCCCTGACTCGGTTTCCGTGATTACGTACCTCGAAGTAACCTGTCTTACTTCCCCTATCTCCTCTGCCCTTCCTACTAGCTCGTCCTCCCGTCCCTCCAGGACCGCATTTCATGCATTTATGGATGTATGCATTTAATAATATGGGAACTCTATACAAGCGGTTAAAATTTGATATATGGCCAGCGTTTTTGTCGATTACATTTTGCAGTGTTACATGTAAAATCGGACTTATAATTATAATTTACCAACATCGAATAATCATTTTAATGTATGCATATAAAACATGTGACGTGACAGTATAATGTAAAAATATGCATAATAATATCAATAATATAATAAATAGTACATATTTAAATCGTTAAGGGTATTTCGCAATATATGCTTCTCCATGTCTGGGCCTCAATGCTAATAGTGCCTTTGTCAGATGTTGGCCATTTGGATTCAAGAATCGGAAAATACTCTTTCTTTATATGCTGGATATTTCTATGTTCATTCATTTTCAAATAAATACATACAATATAAAGAAAACTAATTTGTTTGTCAAAATAAATTTGCAGCAAATTTTGCAGACAAATTGTCTATGTTCACATAAATGATCACAAATTAAGATGTATTAGTGTAAGAAGTGTCTATGTTCATTTAGGCAGTTATCGTGCGAAAAATAGACGGACAACATAGATACCGTAAATTTCTATAAACTTTCAGGAACACATCGCCGAAATACTTTTGAATTAAAAGCAATTGCATATTTGTATTGAACAATCAATATATTTGACATATGTAGGCACTTTAAGCAGTAGGCCCTAAATGTAGTCTATTTTGTGTTACATTTATAACCACATCTATCATCTGAAATTGAAATTAATATAAATCAATAAAATATTATCTAAAAAATAATTTGTGTTAAAATAATCTTAATAAATTTTGTAACAATAAAATGGTGGACAGCATTGATTAAAAACGACATTTATTACGGGGGCCCCCGAATATATTGCAAAACGTACCTTGTTGCATCTCTTGTAAATTAACGTTTTAATTCTCTTGCCAGAGTAAACAAATATAAATCAGCGGAAATTTTATTTACTGAAAAATATTTTTTTTAATTAACTCTGTGTTGATCTATCTATTCTTATCAGTTGAAAATTGTTGCAATGAGCGAAACCGGTACTGATTGTAATTCATAAATAGTGGAATAAGTAGAATAAAAAAAAATGCCTCTCCACCAAATATTGACAGTGAAAACACCTTGAAATTGATCAAATTTAATTTCTTAGCTGGACCTAATAAAAATTAATATAAAGCGAACAGTTCAATGAGAGACGTTAAAAAGTGGAACAATTCATCACCAATCATAATAACATTAAATCACTTACAATAATGAGAAGTAATGAAAGATGCTTACGAAAAACTTGAAATTAATTTAGTCAAGCGTGGCGTGCCTTCATGGGAACGCATCTACTTTTTTTCCTGAGGTGATGCTTTATTGTTTGTTATGGCAAAGCAAATACAAACTTGTTTGGGAAGCGATGCCTCATGATGTCTTCGAAGGCAGTTCCCAAGTGAGTAAATAGGAGGACAAACAAGACGAGTTGGTTGAAGCCAGGAGCCAGTTAGTGATAGGCAGTTCCTCAACGTCCGATCGACTTGCGGAGAGGAGTTTTTTCTTCGGCGATCGATGCTGGCCGCCATTAAGGCATTGGCGTTGTCAAAGAGCCATTGGCGCACGGCAGTACCACAATGACATAAAATAAATAAATATTAGTATTCGTTTTATACTGCCGTTCCAAGGAAGAAGGCAGTAACTAGAAACAATTCTAAAATTTAGATATGAATGCTATTTGCCAAATATTTTTGAAAGCTATATATAGTAATCACCGGGGCTTTTTTCCCATTTAACGCGGTGGAACGGTGTTCTGGTACCTTTTTTTCACAGATTTCAAAATCAATTATACAAATTTTTACTAAAATGATATTTGAATATAATTATATTTACTAAAAAGCTTACCATAAAGTGAGTTCCGGCACCTTGTTTTTCAAAAAAAATCCATGGTGCTCACTATTATAGCAGTATACTCAAATATTCTCTCAGTACGATCAAATACTCTAAAAGAGAAAAAAAATATCTGCCAAAATTATAAGAATATAAGAAGTCCAGTCCGTGGCGCAGTGTCAACGGCGTTGGCTTGCGTGCCGGATCGCCCGGGTTCGATCCCGGTACGAGTCGATTTTTTCAGTCGATAAATCTGTTCAAAGGCATGTGTTGTTGAAAATCCCTTCCCACCTTTACGATCCCAAAAAGAGCGACGCATAGTGACAGCGATTAACTAATCACTGGTCCTGTCTTAGTCCTCGTATCCTTTCCATCCCTACTCTCTTCGAAAAAAAAAGAGAGGTTGAGCGTCTGAGTAACAAGCAGTTCTCGTAGAAAAAAAAACAAAAATGTTGAGATAAACTCCGTAAGGGAGTCCATATGCTCCAAGTTGGGAGCGGACATGGTTAAAAAAAAAAAAAAAGTATAAGAAATTCTTAGCGAAAAAGTAACTCTAGTTTTATTAGCAAAGAGGCAGTCTACTATTTACTGCTTGTTTACAAAAAAATTAGCTCATTTTGCATCAACCTATTATGTTGCTAGCCACCTCGAGTAAGTTACTGCCTTCTTCCTGTAAAGGGTAGTTTCGACAAGTCTACTTAGACAAGACTAATAAAAAATAATTTCAATAGAAAATTGGCATTCGACTTCTTATGTATAATAGGAACGTTACGTACAAGAATTATATAGTTGCAAAAATAAATATTTTGAAACATTGTAGGTTAGAAATTATGAAAAGGTCGTCTACCAGTCAGTAGGAATTTTAATGCTTATTTTTGTAGCATGCTATTCCTGTGATTCAGTTGTATATTATAATTTCACCCACGTTTCGACAAAAAACTTTAGAAAGTCTTGTCGTTATGATTGTAGACGAAAATATATCCTTTTTTATGGATCATCTGGAAAAATACACAACTTTATCGAAAATAAAAATCCTCCGTCAAACAGCGTCTAAAATTTGAATATTATAACCAATTCCAAATGAATTAATAATTGATAAACAGAACCGTGCATAATTATTATGAATGACTTACAAAAACTGTAAATGTGTTATGGAAAATAAAAGTAAGATAATAATGAATTCATTTCATTACCTAATATTTATTTCAATGTTCCTATCACATTTATTTTCATACAGTGACAGCTTCATTCTTTTGTTTTAAATGTTCGATCAAAGAAAATTTTAATCTTTAACGTGTTCTTTTTTTAGAAGTTAAATTTATTTTGATTTACAATTGTCAATCGGCTGGCAAGGCTAGTACCATAAGAGTATTCTTAAAAGCCCTTGAGAAAAGAAAAACTTGTCCTATTATTTATAAGATATTCAGTTATTTTACCCTTCACTGGTTCCATTGCAGTTCACTCTTCACTGTCAAGTTGATCCAAAGTAAGTAAGAGTGGCTTCGAAATATATCGACTGCAAGTTTGTCGTCCCTTTATTTTTCAGATTAGGTTTCTCCATATTATATGCATACGGCATTAAAAGAAACCTAATCTAAATTCAAAGAAGTCAAGCTTGAAAACAATAAGCTTTAGCATGTATGGGATGATTTTCATCAGAAAATGCCCGATCATGTAAATATATTACTTTTATTTGTAGTTAATTATTTAATTCAAATAACTGCATTACTGAGAGAATCTTAGCTTTAGCGAATAAAGTCAAGGACACATTGGACATATGAATCAGTAACTCCGTTGAAATGCAGTGAAAATTCGTTCATTCTTCGTCGTCTGTGATCTACTGGTATTATCTTTGCCTTACGATCTTGGTTTAAATCTCTCCACTTTCAATATTAGATAATTAGATATATTGGAATTGCTTGTATTTTTACTGCTGTCATTCGATGCCAAATACGTAATTATATCCTCTTGATATTGATACCGCACGATGTTGTAGGGTACCAGAACAATAGTCTCAATATTTAGTAAATTTTCGTAATATATACATATTGGAAGTGATACTCAAAATTTTAAATTATTTCCAAGTCATTCTAAAAAAAGTCACATTGGAATTCGATTATTTAAATTTATATATCTTTCAGAATCAATCTCTTGTAAATATTGAATCCTGAAGAAAACAAGTTACTTTTTTACTAAATAACTACACGAAACTTGTGTTTTTTAGAAATTATTTCTTATTCGATTGCCACGTGAAAATCTCAGTTACACCCAGGGCTTTTTTCCCCATTTAACGCGGTGGAACGGCGTTCCAACACCTTCACAGATTTTCACAGATTTAAAAATCAATGAGACAAAATTTTACTTTAATTGATTTTTGAATATAATTTTATTTAGTAAAAAGCTTGACATGGAGTGAGTTCCGGCACCTTTTTTTCCAAAAAAAGCCCTTGTTACACATACTATCTTTCTTCTCTTCATACGCATGCTTAACGATCAGATTGGTGAGGAAATTCCAATATCGACGGACGACCTTGCCTATGAACACAATTCATGAAATCCATTGTAAAATAAATTTTAGATAGTGCTTAGAGCCCGTGTCTACCGCAACCGTATTGGAAACATGTCGGGCTAGCGAATGTGGTATACATACATACTTGTAATGTCCAAAAGTTTACGGTCTTAGCTAATTAAAGAGGTTTGGAAAATCAACCAACATACCTTCTCATCCTTTATTTCGATAGGCGTTTTTAGAACGACTAATTGAAATTTCTACAGTACCGTAAAACGGGGTGAATAGAGACACTTTTTACCCTTCACGGCTATGTATCTTCATACCTGCCCCACATAATTCAAATATGAATGGCTTGAAACTTCTTTCTATGGTCCTACTACACATTCATGATATTATTTTTCAAATATTCACTATCGTTATTAAGACACAGTCAATTTTGTTCGATGTCTGTATTCACATTGTATCGGGGTGAATAGAGACGAGAGAGGGTAAATCGAGACTTGACAGGTGAATAGAGACAAAAATACAGATTGGAATATATGAACCTCTATTCTATACAAGTTTCTATTCATCCGTTTTACGGTACTTATTAAATAAAAAAAAACATGATTGATTTTAATTTTCGTGCAATAAAAGAGAAGTTAAGGTAAGGTATCAAACATAAACACGTTTGTTTCAATTTTGGCCAATCATTTAGTTGGTTTGGCTTTGTCATTCGAGAGATAGTATTATACTTAGTCATTGTAAAGAATTATATATAAATAGTAAAAAATACATTGAAAACTTAGTAAAGTTGTGCTAAAGTTCAATATTTGTTTTTGTCTCTATTCACCACGCAGTCTCCATTCATCCGTTTTACGCTATTTAAAATTATCTGAACTTTTGAAAATTCTTACGACAAGAATTTTTAAACTTAAAAAGCAAGAAGCAATTTCCACTTCACAAACTAAAAAATCAGAACATGAGTGATATACTATACAAATAAAATCTCTCATCTTGTGTACCATAAAGATAGATAGCGAGGATGTCTGCTAGAGTATTGAATGCCAAGTAAGTAGATACTTAATAACATCTCGATAGCATTTACTGAAGCCTTCGAAGGTTCATAATTTAAGGATCATTTGAGTTACGACAAGATCCAGTTTACTGCGACAAGTCCATTTTTGTATTTATAACATGTTACTGTCTGAGAGACATACGAACTTATTATTATCGGATAACCATGGCTTCGAAAGGTTATGGAGGACATGTTAATTTTTTCAATCCCTGTCGCGATTGTTGCCCAAAGTGGGTAATATCGACTCTGGGGTGACACTGGAAAGATTCGTAGGGTTGAAGCTTAGGAGCAATTAGATTCGTTGATTAGCAATGAAAAGGCGGTGGAAGTAGGTAAGTAAAGAAAGAAGAGCAGGTAAACGAATTTAATGGCTAGGCGTAGAATAGATGCATTAAAGAAGTTTATATTTCTGTTAGTTAGAATGCAGGGTTCTTGATGGACAGATAATTTTTGCTTAAATGGTGATGTTAAACCAAATAAGTTTGGTAAAAATTGATCTGTCTCTACAGTGGCGGTTTAAGCATGTAGCAATATAATTATGGCGTGCCTCTTTTTCGAACGATAAAGAAGCGATGCAAAATTTATTTGAGATTAGACTTATCACAGATAATTTATATATATGTAGGGAGCCACTCGGACATTTTTACTATTATTTCTACAACACGATGTAATGTTGAATTTTATGAAAACTAACAAATTATAAATTTCACATTTACCGAAATGTTTGGTCACAGTAGCTTCCACTACCACATATATGGGCATGCGTACAAAATACATTGAAAGAATTGCATCGGCAGAAGGAATTATATTCTTTCTTTGGTTTCGTTTTAACCAAGAGAATATCAGGTTTTGCGGCGTGCTGTCTCTAAACTTGAAAGCCTCTTTCGTATGCTTTGACGAGCTTTTTCTTTGGAGGTTATGTGAGGACTGAAAGTTTGAGACAGCTACTAACCATTATTAATTTCACAAAGCGGAGATGCGCTGAAAGATGTGTCAACACTTTATTCACAATCAGGCACCATACTATAATAATAGAGTACAAAAAGTTTTAAAAACGAGTTTTACACATTCAACAAACGGAAAAAATTATAGCTCATGATTTTATGAACAATTTTGAATTATTCATGGTCGATTAAATTTGTAACTATAGGCCAACATGTTTTGTCAAATCGATTAAATTTTGATTGCAATTATCAAACTAATCCGAATTAATATTAATCATTTTATATCAAGCACCGACATTTTGGCATCGCACGTATTACCTTTCCACTCTTGCATATAAATAAATATCTTTTTTGTTTTTGTTGAGATTGTGTCCATGAATAATTTATACTCCTAAAAAAATTACGACACATTTTAAGCCACCCCCTCTTAAATAGCTTGTTATTGAACAACTTTTCTCTCATAAACTCTCTTAAAAAGTTAGATATGTATTCAGTTAGTTTTGTGAAGTCACATGATTCATTCGATATAAAACATAATTTGTTCATCTCTTCACTTTCTTCCTTTTCACTATTATATTCGAAATTTGAATATGTGTCTTGTAAATCTCTGATTTCAAGATATGGCCCTCAGCTCAAATGAGCCATACGTCGGTTTTTATGACAGTCGCTTGAATGTTAAAATTTGATTTAAAATGAGTGCACCAGATAGTATACCGTAAAACGGGGTGAATAGAGACACTTTTTACCCTTCACGGCTATGTATCTTCATACCTGCGCCACATAATTCAAATATAAATGGTTTGAAACTTGTTTTTATGGTTCTTCTACACATTTATGACAATATTTTTCAAATATTCACTATCGTTATTAAGACACAGTCAATTTTGTTCGATGTCTGTATTCACATTGAATCGGGGTGAATAGAGACGAGAGAGGGTAAATCGAGACTTGACAGGTGAATAGAGACAAAAATACAGATTGTAATGATTGGAATATATTCTATACAAGTCTCTATTCATCCCGTTTTACTGTATGTACTTGTCAACCAAAATAAACATGATTGATTTTAATTTTTGTGCAATAAAAGAGAAGTTTATAAGGTGTCAAAAAGTACACAGGCATCGAACTTAAACGCGTTTGTTTCAATTTTGGCCTATCATTTAGTTGGTTTGGTTTTGTCATTCGAGAGATAGTATTATAGTCATTGTAAAGAATTATATATAAATAGTAAAAAATACATTGGATTCTTAGTAAAGTTGTGCTAAAGTTCAATCCATATTTTTGTCTCTATTCACCTGCCCGCGTCTATTCCCCCCGTTTTACCGGTATATTCTAAATCACTCGTGGAGAGATTTACGAGACCAACGCTCGAAAAAATATTTTCATAATCGCAATCGTTATTGCTAGTATATATTGTTGAAAAATTTACATTTTAAAAACGTTGTCAGGGAGTTAAACATATATTTGTTGAGCGACAATCGTAGCTCTATATTCGACTATTTAACAGCTAATTAATCATGAGGGCATAATTTTTATTTTTATTTAAGAACCTGTTAACAGCCTGTCGGCAAGCATATATTTTCATTATTTGTCAGTATTTTACCACTTAGTGTAAGTTAACCCCATCTATGATACGGTTATTATTTTACCACTTCGTGAACGCTAGCTCCATCTATGAAATGGGTCGTCGAAATTCCTTCTACTCAAGTTCTTTGAGAGTAATAATTAATATTATCAAATGTTGATATTTGAATAATAAAAAAATGCTTTCTAAACAATTTTTAACACAAGATGTGTGTAGTTTGTTCTTTTGTTTTAAATATTACTTATTTAAATATAAAAAAATGATAATTCACATTTCAAATATAAATAGGATGTCGTAAAAAACAGTGGCGCAGTGGAAGAGGAAGAAGTCTTCATATTTTGGAAAAAAGGCCAATTCATTGTTACTAATGTTATTTTATTACATTTTAGTGATACAACAAATAATATGTTTTTCATATATTAAGTATAATAATATATTAATCTAACAATATTTTGGTATAATTATCATTGGATTAGATATGTAGTCGACGATGCATGCTTATTATAATGCTGACATTTGAAATGTTGAACTTTAAAATAAAACTATCATTAGGTACATGTGTAAAAAGACATTATGTAGGTAAGTATATAAAGCTAGTATACTATTTAATAGTATTCAATAACACTGATAATAGAATAGCACATTAGATTTTTATTATAATAATAAATACATCAAACTAGTAAATGCGCGAATCAAATAACACAAAAATTAATACTCTTTTCTACAGTTATCATGAAACGCGATTTTGAATCAATGATTTCTTCTATACCGACAGAACAAATATTTAATTCATTTTAGTTTTCATAGAGGGGCACTGTTTCCATATGATAATAACGATTGTATTGACAGTACAGTTCTTATTTAAAAAATCGAAAAACGTTTGGCAGCACTACAACCAAAATACTTTTTCTGCCAGCTATATTTTAAAACAGATAATCCAATATATTCTTGCCTTTCTTGTTGATTTATGTACTGAAATTACAAAGATTGTTTGTTTACACTAATATATAGTAATAATAAGCATCATACAATAAAAATATAAATTCATATTAAAATGTAATGACTATTTTCACAATTGTCAGAATCTATTGGTTTTATAATTACAGTAACACTCATTGACCAAAGAACCATCTAAATACTACATTTATAATATTTTATAACATGTAATGAATTTTGTGTCAAACATCTTATGAAAAATGTAATAGCAACTAGAAAAATATTAAATACAGTACATAGTTGCAATGAATGGAGTGAGTAGCCTATAACCCCTTTAGAATTATTATTTTTTTATATTGCTGTATTATTATGTTGTTACATTAATGCAATCTGTCCCATTCATAATGTACTCTTTTAACTGCATAAAATCTTTATTCAATTTTGATCTGATTTAACAGTTGTTTAGTATATGTACACAAAAAAATTCTTAGAGAAGTTCACCTATCTGTCATTGTTGGTTATGTTGTAGAATGTTGCTAGTAAGAATAATTATATTATGAATGATTATAAAAGAATATGGGTTATGAAATGCTTGATGAGGAATTTTTATGTATGCAAGATGTTATGGGTATATGTTCTAATTGAGGTTTTTTTAAACTTTGGTTTGGGATGAAAGTATTTATAATATGTATGAATAGATATGAATTATGTTAAAAAATCAATTCATCAATTCTTTTGACAACGTCTTGATATACTGGTGTACTTACAAAATTGTTTTTTAGAAAAT
This sequence comes from Himalopsyche kuldschensis, assembly GCA_028554975.1. Classification (NCBI taxonomy): domain Eukaryota; kingdom Metazoa; phylum Arthropoda; class Insecta; order Trichoptera; family Rhyacophilidae; genus Himalopsyche; species Himalopsyche kuldschensis. The sequence continues at coordinate 15,627,870 of JAHFWI010000010.1, read as the reverse complement.
TTACAGTGGCCATAAAAAAATCTTCACATTTTTGACAGATGCTCAACAAATTTTAAAACATAGAAAAATCAAAACAATCCACTTTATTATTATATCTAGGTAGGTATAATAAAGACTTCGTTTACCTGGACAGTTATTAGGATGTAAATTTCACAAGATTTATTATTAACAGTGCACGTGGCAATCAATTTAATTGTTTTGCGAAGCTGACATTTCAGATCATAAGTTAAAACTGCCTGTCATATATACATTTAAGTATTTTCCTTATCCATCTCACATTAACATATTATTTATAGTTTCGATAAAAAAATTATCAAAGACACAAATATCCACCTTTCCAGGCATAGACAACACATTTATCTAAAATTTATTTTATTCTTTTGGTACGGGCTTAATGGACTATCTCTTAAGACATTTTTTTTATAAATATTTATACATTAGCAAAAGTACGTACATGTTTTAAAAATGGAATCACTAGAAACATAGCATTGTGAGGATACAATTTAATGCTATATATTTATTGACAGCAAAGTCGCAAACAAAAATTTGTTACAGAAGTATTTAAAAATATTGTCAGCACCTTGAAAATTTTGATTTATAAATATAACTAAATGGGAGGGTGAGTATTATTTTGGTCATCCAATGGATATTTTTGTTGTCAGTGGATAGGGGAAAAAATTAACTTTGGATAGCAATGATTATTTGAAAACATCAAAATGATTAAAAATTATTTAATATCATACAAAAATAAAGTACTCCAATCAACACCAGAATTTCAGATTTATAAAGATCAATTATTTTCAACACTATCCCCTGAAAACAGATTTGCAGATACCCTACATTCTGAATGGTGTATTTTTTTTTAAATAAAATAATTCATCCAAAATTCGCGGAAAATATTACTGTAATATATTAAGAGAGCGTATAATACGGTGAAAAAATAACAATGTATTTTAATTCTACAGAAACTATTTTATATATTTGTTGATAGCTATTTCGGCTTACGCCTTCGTCAGAACTATAGTTCTGACGATGGCGTAAGCCGAAATATCTATCATCAAATGAATAAAATAATTTCTGTAGGATTAAAATATTATACATTGTTATTTTTTTCACAGTATTACAATGGAGTTCTACCAAGTAAATGCCAATTCAATCAATTGAGCATATAATGTTTGGAGAATTTTAATATTGAACAGATACAGAACAAGCCTTTACCATGATGTCATTGGTAAAAAAATAAAATGAAATTAAAGTTGTCACACATTATCTTTGTTTCTACCACATGGATTAGGTGTATAGCTATGTCAATAATTTTAAAATACACACTGGTATTGAATAAATTAAAAAATATTTACATAATTTTGTGATAACTATGAATGATACATTGACTGTATGAATGTTGCCACTATTTACTTGTAATGTATGCCTAACAGAAATCACTGCGTTATAATTATAGCTATAAATACACATCTATAAAATATGGTAACAACTTTCTTAACGATAATGATTGATAACAAAAATAGTTTTTCAAATATCTACAACAAAAGATGTCAACTTATAATTTATTACTAATGTGCCTTAATATTATATCAAAGGTAAAAACATAAACACATTCATATTAGATTTAAAAACAGGCTTTATTATAATTTAACATTCTGGAGTATAAGCTCTTTTTATACAAATTTATAATAAAGAAAAGAAAACATTTTAAGGGCATGGTTCTTTTTAGAAATACTGGCTTCCATTAATAAAGAATCAATGACACTATTTCTGTATGTGAAAGAAAGATGAAATTTACTGCTGATACGATAATGCTGCTGATCAGGATGTCAGCTTCTCGGTAAAATATTTTTGAATGAGGAATTTATCCTTGCTGGCACAGAAGGCAATATTTTATGGGACAACAATAATTGACCTGATCTTTGAATCAGAATAATCAGAACAGGTGATACTGCAATAGAAATTCCATCCAAAAGTGGATTTCTTTTAAAGCTTTCTTCTGTACTTGAACGACTTCTTTTGTTTTGATACGATTTTCACAATATTTTTACTATAAGTTCGTCAATTTTAATGATGCATCCAACAAAGAAGTTATTAAAGAATCTATTTTTAACTTGCAAATGTTTCTTTGCACACAAAGATAATATATAAAATGATCGCTTATGGGCATTTAAAGCTGAATTTGATAATGATTTGAATATTTATTTCTTTCTCATCGTTTGAATGACATTATAATATATACTTATTGCCATAAACTGAATATAAATAAATTCAAAAGAATACTTGTTTTACCAAGCAGATAAAAGGAATGTCAACTCTGAAGATATCAATTGTTTTAAGGAACAAATGAAGTAACGAATGGTTGAGTGTAAGTTTAATCGTAGAGCTAAAAAAATATTTGAAATTTAACCAGTTAACCAATACTCACAAGAAATCGAAATTTCTTCCAGGTTATAAAAATTTATACATATTAACAAACAGAATATTTCATAGATGTCTCTTATCACATTATAATCCAGATAATCACTCAAGATCTAATAAATACTAAAATAAATAATATCAAATACTTCAGGAATTGAATTTAAAATGTATTGCAATATGTTAAATATGTTTTTTTAAATAGTTGTGGAAACGACAAAGCTTCAAGCTTTGTGGTAAAAGCTGAACACTTTTAAGGTGTCAACTGTCACTTCTTGGTGGATATGCATTATTCAAATAAATAAAACACATCAGTTGACAATGTGCAAAACCGTGCAGTGAGCAAAACCGGTCCGGAGAAAATATGTCGAAGTAGTACTTTATAATGTATTTTATTTATTTAAGTAATATTTAAAAAGGAATCATAAATGAAATGGGCATTCATTGTTTGCAATCAACTTGTAACTTGATGAAAGAAAGCAACACAAAAAATAGTGGGAAAATACATGAATACATACAGTTATAAATTGTTATTCAATAAAATTCAATCAATTTTACATGCAGTAATTATGGGTTCCATTTTACTTAGTTTTCTACAAAATTGTGATATTAATGAAAATATTATATCATTTCATTCTGGTGTAATCTAAGAAGATTTAAAATTTCCTTTAATAAAGCTAAAGGTTTGTTTATTATTTTGATTTTAACATATCTAATTTTAAGTTAAAGTAGTTAATTCTGAATATAAATAGTTTTAATAATAATTATCAATAAAAGTTCAGCACAAACTACGCGTAGCCAAAAAAATAATAATTAACCTGAATGTACAATAAATTAAAAGCTTTCAAATTGTAATGTATTTGTAATGACAAATAAACAATCATTTCTAACAGTTTTTAAAAACAATTGATAGATGTAGTTAACAGAGTCTGGTAAGGAATTAAAAAAACACATATGAGTCAATTTAACAGTCATCTAGTAACTCATTAATATATTCTTACATATATTTTATTATAATATATATATTATGAAAATTACAATATTATTACAATCAGACTTATCATGTCACATGTTGTATATAATTATTCATAAAAGAAAGTAATTAGTTATTGTAATTGGGATAAAACTTTTGTCTAACACATTTATGCAAATATGAGGGTTATTTTTAATTCCCTCTCTATTTGTTTTTGTGGAGATATTAAATGAGTACAATTTTTTTGTACTTGAAAATCAACATTTAGGAATGTATATTTATGAATTTTTTCAAAGTCCAAAGTCTTTGATGAATCCAAAAGTCGTTTGTGATATTTTCATTGCTTCCTATCGAACCCAATATTAACATATAAAATCTAGATAGAGTAATTTTACCATCATCTGAAACATTCGTTTGGTAGTGAAAAAGGTTAAGGAATAATGGAAATCAGCGTGTCCAAAAACATCTACATACTACCAACAAATCATTAATAAAGAAATAAAGAAATTTATAGACTGACTTTGTATGTACAAGGACACAATGTCTTTCACTCAAATTATGAGATTTAGCTGCAGGTATTTCTTCTTCTTTCCTTGCTAAGAATAAATATTTTTCTTTATATCTCTGTTATATTAAAGCGAAAATTCTTCTGTTTTACTCATTAATTATCTCCACAAAATTCAGTGCATGGGTAACTTGTCAATAAGTTAGATTGAAAACGTTTGAATAAGGTAGTCACAGTAATATAAATAACCCAACCAGTGTCAATTCATTCAACAGCTTTTATTAAAAGTGAAATAAAATACACACTCAGTATAGACGTAGCAGTGAAATATTTTTGAAGCCAAATCACGCATTGATCTAAAATTATGCTTTTTGTGAACAGAATTCATATAAAAATCATTAGTAAGATTGCCCGTGAATGCAAAATGATACAATAATCATTAATTCTATATTTCATATTATAATCATGCATTTTTAACCATTAAAAAGATTTATCATAGACAACAATGAATACTCAACTTACGCATAGGTAAATTTTATTAATCGAGGCTGTAGAAAAGTAAACGTAAAGTCATCATTCATTACCAAATATTTCATCACGTTGAAATCTATTTCAATTGGACGAGACCACAATTCATTTATTGTTTATTTTTCACTTGTAATTATAATTGTGCTTTCGACTACTGCTACGGAGAGAAAACTCTTAAGCTTCTCAGCAGTGTTGCCAGTACATTTGCTAAGCACTCGGCGCGTAATGCCAACTGTCCTTCTAATGAACTGCTGCCGTCGGGTTGTTGCGGGTCGGACATCTTGCGAATGTGCTCTCTTACCACTTTGGCCATGTCAGCTCCGGCTAGTTCTTTAAATGCGGCTGCCACATCGTGCACTCGTAGCACGAGGTTTCTCGTTTGGAGAGGTGAAGAAGTATGACGTCCGAGAGCCTTAAATAAAGATAAAAAAATATGAGTATTTATCGGAAATGTATTCCAAATTATCTATTTGTTTCAAAGCATGTTTATTAAACTCTTTTTCTGGTCAGGTGTCAAACTCAATCCTTTCACACCTAAAATGTCAAGAGCTAATTAGAAAATAACATGCTGAATATTGGGAGACGTGTAATATCAGCTTTAATGAGGTTTAACAATTAAGCACATTTTTGGGTTCTTAAATATCTGTAAACTGTTGCTGGATGCATATCTAGTCTTTGAGCAAGGATTTGGATTTGACTGGATAATAGCACCAATATCCTCACTTTAAGTTACTTAAGGACTACCCCTCCTAGGTAAATCTTCAACATTGAAACCAAATTTGACACATTTTAAATATTACAATACCACTGCCCATTGCGAAACATATATTTTTAATATTTAAACTTGCATGCTGAATTCATACAACATAATGTACTGGAACTGGATTTCTTTCATCTCACTTTCCATTGTTTGTATTTGGTTGACAAATTCATAGTAATTAATTATTATTTCACCAGAGAACAGAACAAAACAACTGTTGTTATATGTATATGTAGTACAAATAGTGAATTTGTGTATGGTCAGCGATCATGTTAAAGACTTATTTAGAAGCATAAAATTTTACTAACATCTTTTTCCTATACAAAAAATACTAGGAAATAAATAAAACCTGTGATAAATCAGCCAGTCTTCGAAGAGGGGTCAAGCATTCTGCGAGTGGTGCGGCAACCGCACGAGGAATACTTGAAGCAAGTGCTGCTACCAAAGAGCGACTTCCTGTCACCAGAGATACTGCCTCATTTGTCAGCAGATCACGAGCTTCCTAAAATTCCACATAACGTATGAACATTCAAATTTTGCCTCATAAAGATATATTTAAAACAATTGGTGAAACATGAAGGGAGTAATATTTTCATTATTAGTTAATTTTAAATTGATTATTATTGTTAATATTTTTATTTTACAATCTCGAATTTAACCTTTGGATTCCAGACCATTTTAAAAAGTGCCTGCAAAATAATCCTAGTCTTAGATATTTCTATTATTTATCTCAGCTAATATTAACTTATTAGAGTTATTTTTCTTGTAATATTATTTTATAGTGGAAGAAGTAATTGTTTTATATCGGTCGTAAAAGTATATAATTGAAGAAGATAAACAAATGCCTTTAAAATGTGTAAAAACTACTGGTCTGAGGGATTTTTCACATATACATCCGCGTGGGATTAAAATGGTTAAAGTTCCTTAGTTGTGAGTGATCATGAACTCAAGGTAGAATACAAAATAAATCATAAGCTGGAATTTTGATACTGCTATGTATCAGCGCATTATAAATTTTTATTCACCTGAAACTTCCTTTCGTCAATGTCTTCACCGCCTCCGTGAGCATGCTGGTGAGAGCAAGTCTGTGCCACTTGATGAAGCCGCAGCAACAATCCATCCACAGCCACCTCCGTCTTCTGGAGCAGAGTTTCCACATTCACGACGTGCCCGTTTCCCCCGATCCCGCACTCACTGGCCTGCAGTTTCTGCCTCATCATCGGCGACGGCAGCGTGTTGGTCGTCGAGCTGTCGGTTTGATATTGATCTTTAAAGCGGACATGGTTCGACTTGGGGCTGCCGCTCTCGTGCCTCATGGTGGCCGAATAATTCGGTGAAATCATTTTACTACAATCGGAGCCGTAAGGATTAGAGTTAAAGCTTCTATCGCCGGAATCGGATTGATTTCCTGAACTGTTTACAAATTTCCTATTCATTTGAGGGGAGCACAACGAGAAAATGGCGTTCATTTCCCTATTTTTTAAAATTGTGTTTTTTGTTTCCGAGTGCGACCGCACGTGACCTGATTTGTTTTGCACAACGGGCGTGGTGGGAGTGCTCAGACAGTGGGTGGTGCATTCAGGCTGCGAGAATGTTCTCGTTCGTGCGGGTATTTGGAATGATTCTACATTAGTCTGGTGCTCTTTCTCGATGTCCCTGAACAGGTTTGGATTCCTCTGAAAGTGCGGGGAACCGATACTCGCCACCCTCGGCTCGGTACCGTTTTTTAGAATGGGCTGGGCGTGCTTAAGCGCCGCTTTCATCCTCAGGGCTTCTATACTCGGGACGGGCGGCAGTGGAGGTTTTTTCGGGGGCAAGAGAATGTGGGGTGGAATGGTACTACAGTTGAATTCTCCTCTAGGAGGAATACTCGGGGGGATCGATTCGTTAACAAACCCGTTCATAACTTCGTGGTGAATCTCCCCGTTTTGTTCACACACCATTTTGAAGTTGATTTTTCTATTATTTAATGTGTTAAATCTGTTTTCTGGCGGCTCCGACAATGACAATCCGTTGAAACTATAACTGAAGGAATTGGAACGGGGTCTGGTGGCGCTTGCAACTAGTATACTCTTTGGAGGTCTCTCAGGGGGTTTAATGCTGTCTACCTTGCCGGGTCTGGGAGGAAGAGTGGGCTCGCTATCTTCGACTGCCGTTCCGGTATCTTTAGATGAATTCGGATCGCTCTCTGTGTTTTTCTGCTTATTATCCTTAGCACAGCATGAGAAAACACCTTTTCTATCCACTGTAGGGTAATCTATGACGTGACCGTTACTATTTGTTGAATTTTTGACACTAGAGCAGCTATTTCTTCGTTTGGAATTCTGAGCTTCGACATTTAGATACGCAACATCGTAAGAATTGTTTTTCTCAATGTTTTTTTCATTTATTATTAAACTATTACGAGCTTGACTTAGACTTTTTGCATTAAACATATCCCTGATTTCGCTTACACTTACGTTTCCTTTCACTTGGCCGTTTCCGATAGTCTTAGCGGCTCCCAGTTCCTTCATATGCTGCCTTATCTGAGACTCATTCGAGTACACGGCGGTGTCCTGATTGCTAATGGCAGATCCATTGGAAACGGGTGGAGGCGGAATAATATACGACATTATTTCTTCAGGAGTAAGTTCTACAGCGGGGGTAACTTTTAAAGTGGGAGGCTCAATTGCAACGGTTGCTAAAAATTCTTCCAGTTCCGAATTACCAGATTCGTTACTGGATTTGGAATTGTTATTTGAATTTTCTGATTTTTCAGACGGTTCATTTTTATCAGCGAATGACAATGGTACAGTTGTTATAACTTGGGGAACATGAGTGACACTATCCAGTTCGTCTGGTGTTTGCGGAGGAGGCAGAAGAGTCAAATCGATAAGATCCGGATCGAGTTCAATCATATTTAAAAGCTCTCCGTTGAATATAGTGCTGTCACGATCTGTCGATGAAGCTTCACAGTTAGTTGTTTCACTAGCTATTCCACTGCTACGTGAGTTATTCGAATTTTCCCTCAACTGATGTAAATATTCACGTAGATTCTGTTCCCTTGATCCTAATTGAGTATTATAATTGGGATTATCAGGACTGTGCAGTCCGAAACTGGTTCTGATCGCTTTATTATGTATACTGTTGCTCTTGTTTTGGTGCCTGTGAATTGGACTATTTGTCGGTGTGTAAAGAGAGTCGTTATCGCTTTCCGATTGCGAAAGATCAGTACTCAAAGCCAACAAGGCATCCGTCAATCCGCAGTTATTTAAAATCGCACTCAATCCTTGACTTTGCCGATTCAGTGGATCGTCGCTCGGCTGAGATTTAGCAGCAGGTGAAAGAATAGAGTTTAGTCCGTTAGTGATGCCATTCAATCCTTGGTTTGATGTTTTCAGTGAGCAATATTAACGAGTCACTGTGTTTTAAAGTTCCAGGAGTATCGTCCAAAGAAGACATTCTGCTGTGACTCGACTCATTGTCGCTTTCTAATCTATCGATATTGGTTTCTTGCCAATATGCGTTGTCATCGGCACCATTGGAATGATTATTATCTTTGTAAACATTTTCCTGCTGCTCGGAAAGATATTGTTCAGAGTTTTGAACAAGTTTCTGCATTTCAACAACGCGTTTCAGAACTTCGTCATTTCTCGCTTCGACGAGGCCTGTGTCAGAAACGTTTTCAAGTATTTCCATTGAAAGTATACTCTGAAAATCGAATCCTAAGTTATCTTCTATCCAGAGGTTTTCAGACTTGCCGTATTCTTCAGAATCTTCATTTTCATTATAATTTTCATAAAGTGAGTTTGTCATTTTTGATCCTTGCTTTCTATCATACCCTATCATTGGACTGTTGGCTGAATTTGCATGATTTCTATTCGCAATAGTCGTGTTCATATTGGTGTCCAATCCATTCAGTGCCATCTTTGGAGTCGAGTGGTAAGGCGGTGGCATACTGAATGTGACATAATGCGATTTGGACAAGACATTTGGATCGTCACAGTTAATATAACTCCATTTTGCTGGTACAACATTATGTTGAGAGAGATACGGCGGAGCTGTAAAAAAACAAAAATGAATAAAATAAACGGTCACAGTATTGACATTATTATTGTACTGTAAAATTTTATTCGACAATAAATGTACATACCAAAATCATCGGATACCGGATCTCTTTCTTGGTCAACTTCAAGCTCTCTGCCTGTTACAAGTCGGAAATAACTGAAAAAAAAACAATGTTTATAAATAAATAATTCAATAAAATATTCTCACTTGTTATTCCAGAGTATTGCCAAGATTTGTTATTCAAAAAAAGTATTTTATTTACCCAGCTAATACGAGACCAAGCTCAGAGCCATCTCGATCCTCCATGTTGAATGATAGCACACGGTCCCGCTGCAGGAATATTGTAACATTGAAAGATATCTCATCTTCTCTTGTCAGTCTTACTGCCACTAAGTCTTCAAGGCTGGATATCAATGTGGGCTGTGAAGAACAAGACATAATATAATGTAATGATAATGGTCACACAACCGTTATTTGTACTCTTGGAGCTCAATCACATGATGCTCAAAAGAGTCCAGTCTACTCACCACACAAGAGCAAGTCAAGTGTCTTTGAAACGTAGTTAAACATCTCAAATAACGATAATTTTATCAGTGTTTATGATAGATGAACTTCTTCTATATCTGATTCCTGGGTTGCTATAGGAATGTACTGGGTGATAGACCAGTGTAAGTTAAAATGTGCATTAGTTTAAGTACACACCAGTGTAAAATTAGATAAATATTCAACTACTGGCAACAAATACATTATGACTATATATGAATCCACTATTACATCTAAATATGAAGAAGGTATTTTTTTGCCTTAAAAGCCTTTCAAACTAAATGTAGTTTCTTTGAAGTGAACGTAAATGTTCAAAGTCCTCTGGCTATCTCATTGGTCATTAAAATCATTGGTGCTCATCAATCATTATTGTTCAATAGGTTCCAATTCTTTTGATATTATATGTTGGCTGCATTGTTCAATCATTGCATTTTGAATTAATAAAGTATAAAGAAGTAGACTTACCACAGTGTTTCTAATCCCAGCTATTTGGCTTAGTCCAAACCTGGGACTTACAAGTAATACCCTTTCCGGTTGATTACTACTGAAGCATTTTGCTCCGTAACTTGGCAAACCTGATATTATATCTAAATAATGAAGCTTTGCCTGAAAAGAAAAGAAAACAGTTAAAGAATTGCTGTTTTATAATATGACAAGTGGTCCAACCCAGATTTACTTTTACATATAATAATATACATAGTCGCAGATCTATGAAAACAAATTCAAAATTCAAAACGATTTCCAAATCATTCTGTTGTCATTCACAAGTCAAAAGGAAATATCAAATACATACCTGCAATTGAGATAAATGCTTTTGTTGACTTCCAGTCATTTGTGAATTGAGCTTCAAGAAATGACCGATGAGTCTTCGTAATTCTTTCCTCTTCATACTCTCTAACAGGCCGCAAGGCACAAACCTTTCCAAGCCAAACTCTCGTCTGAAAATTAAATATGTACATTTTAATTATGAAGCCTTCATATTTCAAGTCTGGATGACATGCCAATCAATTTATAAATGTAAATATTTTTGTCTGCAAAAGGTAAACTCAAGTTTAATACAAGATTTATGTTTTTCGAACTCTCTGAATAATGTTTAATTTACTAATTTGACAGTGTTGATTATATTGGTACCTTTACTCTTTTTTGCAAATTGTATATGCCTAGACATAACTTTCATAATTTCGATTTTTATCAACAGAGCAACAAAACAAGCAGTCACTTTGCTTTGGGTCACTTTGCTTTGGAGCAAAATTCTCTGTTGGTAGCTTAGTGCACTTTGGTGCAACATCATTTTACACCTAGGCTAGTGCAACTGCAGTGAACTTAAGTTATTAGGGAGTTTAAGACAGCAACTTTTTAGAGAAATAACAATTGTGTCGATTTACGTGTGTACTTGCACCAATACCGTCTAAAACCAATCACGATCTTTGCAAAACTAAATGTTAATTGAATTAATAAACTTACTCCACGGCTTTTACTGTGAGTTTGGCAGGAGACATGTTGTGAGCCAAAGCGTGTTGATGCATGTGCAAAGCTGCCAACCGCAACGCGACGTCAGGTTGCAGCTCAGGGGCAAACCGCTCTTGGGCGACATCATTACAACACTGCATATATAGATAGTCCATGGAGTTCAAATCTTTCTGCGCCAATTCAGCAGCAGATGTCGGTACAAATGATACTCGGAAGAGGCATCTCAGTTTGTGAGCGCCAGGTCTAGATGCTATCTGTAAATTACAAATTGTTTATGAAATAAATTAAGATTTGACTGAAGAATGTGCTAGAAGAAGTTTCAAACTCAAATTTGAATCTTTTTTTGTATCTTTTCAAGAGTTTTGTCACTACCAACACGGTTTACCCTTTCGGCCATTCATCAATCTTAACCCTTTTAATCCCACAGGGCCCCGCAAATGTATGCAAAGAATCCCAGAGGCCCCAGTATTTTTGATTTGTATTTGTTTTTTATTCTTCATTTGTATGCTTTTACAACCGATATAAAACAATTACTTATCACACTATACGACATAAAATGTCATTCCAAATAAAATTACACTGATAAGTTAATATTAGCTGAGGTAAATAATATAGTAAAGACCACCGTTTTTTTGCGAAAAAATTTGCATTGGCATTTTTTGCAGATATTCCCAAAATGGTCTGGGATCCAAAAGTTTAATAATCATTAGCAATGTTGGGTTACTGAACAAAACTAGTATTACAAAATCTCTTGACGTAAGTGATAACATCATATTGGAACAAATATATTCCAACTAAAAATAAAAAAGGTCACATACTCTTGCCAATGTTTCATTCGGATCTAACAATGTCAGCTTGTTTCTTCTTAGACTCTTCACATGCTCCACGACCAAACTGAAGTGTTCTCCAGCAGAGAGGCACAGCTTGTCCTTGAGGCTGGTCACCACATCGTGGACAGTTGTCGTGGCATCATACTTGAAAGACTTTGTCTGGCCATTTTCCAGAAACACTTTCAGTACATTTGCCATCGGAGGGAGACACAGGTCGCCAAGCGAGAAGGCAGATGGCTGGAATTATATGACAAAAATATTAGTTCTTCACTTCACTTCTTTACTGTGAAAAATGACTAACTCTCCACATAAACAAACAACATTTTTGAAGATCACAATAATTATTTGTAAGCTGAAAACGATTCTTTCAGCCAGGGTCGGCAAACTATTCTAAAATATGGACCACATCAAGCTGTTAATTTTGTATAATCATGATAAAAGGTACATTGTATATTGCTTTGAATTCGGTTACGGTCTACTGATTTTTTACTCTTTGTGAAAATACTATATTTGAGATTAAGTAACAGGAAAGAGTGAGGAAAGTTCATTATTATTATTTATATTATTTTATTCTTGCTTTACGTTGTGCAATAAATACGGGCCACGCAGTTAGCACGAATTATCAACCCGTTACGGGTTATTAACCACTACTTTACGCATTTGAAAATAAAACTCACGGGAAACAGTGGGGATCCATTGACGCATACGCTCTCTGCAAATCGGACCCTAGCTGGTCTGGTTCTAAGCCTCGCGCGCCTTCCCCTCGACTGAGGATTGCCGACCTTCTGCCTGGCGCTCCTCCTGATGAGGCTGGCTGACTGACCAGGAGTGAGACCCTCGACTCACAAGCGCGGACCAGAGCTATGACTCTGTCCCGAGGTGCCGAGCCGACGTCTTCGCCGTTCACCGACAGGATCTGGTCTCCTGGCTCGAGCTGAAATTAAAACATAATTTCATTTCATATGGGTTGAAATTTTCATGTATTTTTGTTTATTCTACATATGTATTTAAAAAAAATAGTGATACATATTTCGTCTCTTCAAGAAGCATCTTATATTCCCGCCTACAGATGGCAAAATTTCACTGCTCACGATGAAGATGCAACACAGATCGCCTAAGGCATCGTCTTTTGTAAGTTTCAAATAATATTTGAATTTCGAACACATTACATATATTATTTCAAAACAATATTATTATGTTTGCCAATAAATTTCATTGCATAATGGCGACACCAAGCAAGAAGATGAAGAAAAACGAAATAACGAATAATATATTTATATAAACTATTTTATTTACATATATTCATTTGTAACAATAAAAAAATATAAACTCAAATCTTTAGGGTTATTTCGAGTTGTATGCTATTATTTTATTCACCGTCCGTTTGACTTTATAGTGAGGAAGATATTTTTACTTAATTCACGATTCTGCTGATAGAAAACATGCGTCGTTATATTTTAAGCCACGGCACATAGGAATTTCATGCAATCTAAAACAAATGAAAATCGATTGTGTGATTCATATTATAATATATTTTATTCGATCAATATGCCGTTCGTTATTAATTGATTTGAGATTATTAATTGCGTGAAAGATTGACAACTAAGTAATATTTAATTAAACATCAAATAGTGTTAAATTTCTAGACGCATATTGAGTGAAACTAGACGGAAAATAGTGTTGATATTTCACTAGATATATCAGGCATTTCAACCGATTGTCATAAATGTATGTTAAAATGAAAAAAAATATTTGGCTGTAGAGTAGGCACGGGCAAACTCCGGCCCGCCACCATAAATCCTAATTCTACGTAAGAATAATTTTAATTTTATTTTTTATAAACATATTGAAAATCAAATTCTTCATGATATTGAGTGAGTATATAGGTATTTCTTTTCACATTCAAATTCGATGGATTTTCTTGGAAAAAGTGCTATAAAAAATATTATAATTTTATTTTTGGAAATGAAGAATGTTACGGACTTTACCGATACTTAAGATGAAAATACTTGAACATGAAAAATTTTTCAACAACTAAAATCGTGCAAATATTTTTCTGAGAAGATATCCGCGAAATGACGATTTAAATTATAAAGATTTGGTGACTTCCGAAAATGTGAAAAAGTTTTACTGTTTTTAAGCGATCCATTTTCAATAGTTAATTAAAACTGCATGAACGAGCTAAACTGTCATTAAACTTCTGCAATGTTACACGGCCTTAAGAAAATTACACCGTCGTGACCGAATCTGCAAATTTTACAATGATCTTAATTCAAACAAATTCGGCCAACTTAAAGATTTTGCACGAGCAGTTTTAAAAATGAGCAGCTGAATTTAAAAAAAAGTTGAAAAATTTCAATCTTTGAAACAGCTCCATTCTTCTCATATCTTTTTTGGAAAAAATATTTTTCGTGATAATAAATTGAGTACACCCGGTCCTATTTTTAAACAATTTTTTTCAGTGTTTCGATTTTACGTGATTTTTTGGACGCCACCGTGATTTATTCGTAGGTACGCGTTTTTTATTTTTACAGCAGACAAAATGAGGCGCAAACTCATACGATATTATTGGTGAATCTGCCCTGAAACTTATTTAAGCACAATGCATTTAAAAATTCGTTGAATATCACGTTTCCCGGTCGTACATTTTATCACAGAGAGTTACTATGTCAAATAAATGCACTTCAGACGTCCAAATATTTTAAATGCACAATAATTAATACGAACTGAATGTAGAAATATTATTTTTGAATGAAAATGTTTTAGGTAAATTTTTAAAAAAAAAATTTTAGGTCGAATTTGAAAAACAATTTTTTTTGTTTTTTCTTGTATTTTGGATACTTTTTTCACGAATTATTTAGGTGCGCTACTTTTTGAAACCAATGTATCGCGTAAAAAACGATAGGGTGGATATCTAAAAATGGTATTTTACTTGCGGCCCGCTGCTCATTTTGAATTCTTGGAATTGGCCCTCCATCCGAAAAGTTTGCCCCCCCCCCTGCTGAAGAGTGTAGAATGTAGGTCATCAAAAAAACATCCATTCCAACCGATGTGAAGTTGCGTCGATTTAAAAAAACTTATCCGAAATATTCTTGGACAAATTTTACCATATGGCAATTTACGCAGAAGGTAGGTCGTCAGGTGATCGCGAAAAAAGCCCCGTACCCGCTAGGAAACGGGGCAATTTCCAGGCGGCGAGGTTTCCCTAGAAGTGGAGTATAGTTTATTCACACGCGAGGAGGGAGACGCCACCATAAAGAGCTGGCGCATCGAGAGCTGTCATTTTTTATGGCCGACATTTTCTTTTGCCGGCGCTGGCAACACGCGCGAGTTAAGCGGGAATTCAGTTTTTTACATGGGTGAGATGTACCTACCTAATAATAATAAAACATCGTGATAAAGAAAAAAGCTATCCAAAGAATATACCGTATCATTTTACAAGAAATATTGTGTTATCATTTGCTTTTGCGTGCAAAATTCCTACGTTTTTCATGATACTTATGACCAGCCACTTTATCGTAAACATCGAAACTGATGAAAAATAGTCGTAGCAATACATTGATACTCAAATATTGAGTTCACCAATACCTACAAACATTCTGGCTTAAATTAATAACCATACTGTCAAATAAAAACCTATAAAATCTTCCGATCGTTACGTAAACTATCTAAAACGATTACGCCATTAACGATTATAGCTCTTATAGAATCTTTCAAACATAGAATTTTAAATCAATTTATGGAATTGTTCCTCGAACCATAGATAACTGGGATGTTTTCATATCAGACCATAGACTCAATCCACTCCTGAAAACGGCATAGACAAAACGATTGGCTTAGTTATTGGTTATTTCGATAACAATATATCTGTATCATCAATAAGAACTAAGTTTGAAATACTGGATCACAATCTCGACAAGTAAAATGCTTTCTGTAGTACCTAATGCTTTATTAGTAATCCATAAGCTCCACATGTTGAGCGTACGTGATAATGAAATCTTTACAATATATGTAGATAAATTATTCACCGCGTGGTTTTAGGTTGTATACGAATGTGAAAGTCGACTGGCTTGAGTATACCATTTATTTGAATTTTAATAGGTATACGAGAATTGTTTTTATAAATCTTAAAGGTAAAAATATGAGCTAAAAATTTAATGCTTGACGTAATTTTATTAATATTAATAGTCAGTGGTCAGGTGATTTGCGTGCTACGTAAACATTAGGTAGAGATTTTTATTCGTGAGTAGGTAAAACATTTTCACAGAGGTTCGCTTGCAAAATAATAAACGATAAAATCATTATAAATTATAACGGTTGGAAAATTGAGCATATTTTAAGTAGGGGAAATATTCTCTGAGGTGTTGCAATTCTTTTGTTTTCAAATTTAAAACGTATTAATGTTCTATTTTTGAATTTGTACCTATCTAGCACGTTCGGTAAAATGATAACATGACAGCTTTGCTTTATTCCATTTTCGCATTTTAGACGGCACTTTGAATTAATTGAATTATTTTAGAATCATAATATATATAGTTATCTTTCATATCGCTTTCATATCGAGTATACGGATTCATTGTAGGGACTATCGCTCCTCAATCTCTCTTCAGAGATGGTTAAGATAACAGTAACGGCCATGCAAAGGAATGTTATCGCTCTTTCTATGTCGTACGATCAGAATAAGATCAGGAGTGTGAGTGAGAATGAATAGAAAAAACACAAATATATTTGGCTTTGAATAATAATAGATAAATTAATTTGAAAATTAATTAGACGAAACAATGTTTGCGCTTACGTAAATAAAATCTATATTCATATAATTCATCAAAATGATAAAATATTGGATTGTAATGAACCGGATGAGATGTGTTATTTTATTTAGTAAAAAGCTTGACATGAAGTGAGTTCCGGCACCTTCAAAAACAAGCCCTGCCTGTATATACATATGTACATAAGAAAAATCACAAATTATTAAAAAAGATAAAAACATTGTAGTCATCAGAACAGAGAAAAAAAAAATAATATCACATAACTTTTCAAAGAAGTCAACCGAGTGAGTTTCGACAAAATCAACTTTTATTCATAAAAAATAGTATTCGTCTGAACTCACTCACGTCAAAATGAAATATGTCGAAATCCGAAGCAATACCGTTAAAAATTGCTAAGATCTTCCCATCCCCATTTTTGTTGTTGTCATAGCGATGTCTATTCTGTAAAACTAGTGTCAGAGCGAAACCGGTCCTGATCCAATATGTTTAAGGGCGGAATTAGTACTAAAAATGTGTTATTATTTTTATTATAATACAATTCCACCAAGTATTGACAGTGAACACCTTAAAAGTGATTCATCTATGTCGCAGTAATTAGTGGAATTACGAAAGCCATTAACACTAGATATAATTAATTAAAAATGACCAATTAAATATTATAAATTAATTAATGGATATTTCGCGTGTTTTATTCTTTTCAATATTTTATGTCACATCCCCTTTTTGAGTATTATCAGTAAATACGATCCATTTTTACAAATGAGCTAAAACTTGATTACAAAATAATTGCTGTCTCTTTTGAGCCACGGCACGCAGTAATTCTATGCAGTTTAGATAAAGAAAATTTCTGTTTTACACCACATTAAAAATAAATTTCAAATATGACCAAGCCATTCCATTTTTAAAAATGTTTGTATGACGCATTTGTTTTCCATTGTAATTCTTGCCGTAATAAGAACCGAGATAAGCACTTTACGTTTCAGGCTAAGAGCATATTGAATACCAAACAGCTCAAAAACAAGTGACGTCCATTACTCGCATGAGCATTTTAACAATTGCTCAGTTTATCGGAAAATCCTAAAGCGTTCACACAACAATAGAAATGCGAGCCATACACTGAAATATCTGACGTCAGAGTTTTTTCATTTTTCCGTTGTGTCTATAGGTGTACCATCATTACTTGACGGCCACCGAATTTGGAACTAAAATTGTCCCCATAGAGTAGATATCTTCAAATGCTATTCAAGTTGTATTATTTTCGTAAAAATATATCAACATACAGATTTTTTTTCGATTATATCTTGCATTTTAAAATGTTTCAGTAAATAATTGGCCCGATCCGTGGTCCAGGGGTCAACGTCGCTGGCTTCCGTGAAAGACCACCCGGGTTCGTGTCTCCATACAAGCAGATTTTTTTCAGTTGATAAATTAATTCTGCTCGAAGGCAATGGGTGTTTGTGTTGTTAAAATCTCTTCCCAACTTTCCGATCCAAAAAAGCGGCGAGTAGCGAGAGCGATTAGCTAACCATTAGTACTGTCCGAGTATTCGTATCATTTCACTTGCTACTCTATTCGAAAAAGAGAGGTTGAGCAACGGAGTAACAAACAGTTCTCGTAAAAAAAAATATTGAGATAAACTCCGTGAGTAGTCCATATGCTCCAAGATAAACCAGAAATAGTAAAAAAAAATGGTTAAGCATTGCACATCACTCACGCGATGGTGGCGCTCTCGCTAACGGCCAAGTAATTATCGTACATCTATGGTATGAAGTTTATGAACTGGTTAAGCAGTTGTGAACAGCTACATGCTAATCGACCACATATTAAGATTCAACATACTCTTACTGTTTGCAAGGAAGATTATTTTTTGGCAAATATTATCTTTAGAAGTGTGTTCGTCAAGAACAATGTTCCGATTAATTTTCCAGCGCAAGAAAGTTGTCCCTTTGAAGTCTTTTTGAAAACAATGACATCTGTGAGCAAGTGTCGGCTTTATTAAACCCAGGCACAAACATCTTGCGAACAATGTAATCTAAATGATATACTGAGGGTAGCAACCACACACCTTAAGCATGAAGCCAACACGCTTGCTGTTATTGATCTTCCTAGAACGTGAGCCAAGACCCACATGAGTAAGGATTTTACCACAAGACCACAGAGGCCGTCCGTAAAAGATATGGCCCAACAAAAAGGCGGGAGAAAATTCGTCATTGTATGGGAGAAAAAAACGGCGCCAAAAAGAGGAATAATAAATCTGGTACTCCCATTCAACGGGCAAATCTGATTCAGATAATGTATTCATAGCCAACTATCCAATAGTTGAGTGTTGCCATAAAATGTTTCGTTTGGTGTTGTTAATATAACCATAGTTATACGGAAACAAATTCAAACCGAGTTCTAGATTATTCTGCGGTGAAGTATAGGAACGAAGCTCTTTTTGTTTTTTTTTAAATTTGAATCGTAGGAAAAAATACTTAATACAACAGCCAATCAGAGACAAATCTGATGAAAGCCAATCAGAAATGAATCCGAGAGCTAAATTACACACATCAGTCATTGTAAGAAATAAAAATTTTAATATAGTTTGATAAATAATACTATCTGTGTATCATTTTCTGTGCCTTCCATAACCTATCAAAAGAAAACTTATCGTGTCCTTATCAATTATTTAAGCAAAATCAATGCTAATTTGATACTGTAACCGAATGGTATTAATATAGGACATCTAGGCTTAGTTTCGGTAATCCGGTGTTTCAATAATCGATTGGTAATTTGCATTTCAAAACGAATAATATATTAAATATTTTTAGGTATTTCGTTTTACCATGCTAATAAATACGCAAAACCTGTGATTTCAATCAATTTTTAAAATCTATTGAGGAGTTACAAGAAGAAAAAAATATATATTGAGAAGTGTAAAAGGTTAACTGAAAACGTGTCGCCTTATTTTTATATACTTAATCTATATAACTAGGTAATTGTACGAATTAAAAACAAAGCATATAATATTGCAAGTTTTATTAATATACTGTAAAACGGGGTGAATAGAGACACTTTTTACCTTTCACGACTATGTATCTTCATACCCCTGCGCCAAATAAATCAAATATGAATGGCTTGAAACTTGTTTCTATGGTCCTACTACACATTCATGACAATATTCATCAAATATTCACTATCGTTATTAAGACACAGTCAATTTTGTTCGTAGTCTCTATTGACATTGAATCGGGGTGTATAGAGACGAGAGAGGGTAAATCGAGACTTGGCAGGTGAATAGAGACAAAAATTCAGATTGTAATGATTGGAATATATGAACTTCTATTCTATACGAGTCTCTATTGATTCCGTTTTACAGTACTTATTGACCAAAAAAAACATGATTTAATTTAATTTTCATCCAATAAAAGAGAAGTTTATAAGGGGTCAAAAAGTAAGGATGCACAGGCATCGAGCTAAAACACACTTGTTTCAATTTTGGCCAATCATTTAGTTGGTTTGGTTTTGTCATTGGAGAGATAGTATTATAGTCATTGTAAAGAATTATATATTAATAGTAAAAAAATACATTTGATTCTTAGTAAAGTTGTACTAAAGTTCAATCCTTGTTTTTGTCTCTATTCACCACGTTTTACGGTACTGAATTTATATAATTAGGTAAGTGTACGAATTGAAAACAGAGCATTAAATATTGCACGTTTTATCACTATAAATATATATAGTTATATATGATTGTCATTGCAAGAGACATTGAAAATCTAAATATTTTATTTAAATTCAAGGTAAAAAAAAGAGATGTAATCTTTTGTGGAACAATAAAATCCCACACTAAACCATAACACCGAGAAAAATTGCTATAAGTTAATGCTGTTACTTCACACGTAAGATTCCATGAAGAGACTTGTGGTGTGATTTAAAAAAAGCTTGTTCATCGCTTAACTTATTCGAAAAAGCTCTCGTGAAAGTTAAAAGAGTGGAAAAGCTCGCGCTACAACTGACAAAAGGTGCGACGAATATATTATATTTACGATAAGAAAACAATCAAATGTAAACTGGCAAAACAACCAGTCTCTATTACAATACTTCAAAGGCACGTAAATAGCTGCTTATTATTTAAATTTAGTATACTTGAATATCTAATTTCACTTTTATTTTCTGTTAAAGTCATTTTAATTAGATTTCAATATTCCAAGTATTAATATATAAGATAAGATGGAGGATAACCATGCATAATATTTTCTTTTCATTATCATTAAATTTTTTACTCAATTAAATGGAAATGAAGACATTTCAAGCAGGTCCACGGAGCGTCTGAATGTATGTTCTATAAACTACCATAACATGAATGTACCTTATATATTTCGATAATTTTTTTTAAGATTCAATAAAACATAGATGTACCATTATTACTAGACCACCGCCCAAATCGGAATTAAAATTGTACCCATGAAGTAGGTATCTTCAAATTCCATTTTTTTTCATTCATATCTTTCATATGTGTAAATAAATATACAATATTGATTGAGTATTGCACATCACTTACACGATGGTGGTGCCCTTGCTAACGGTAAAGTTATAATGGTACATCTATAGTCAGAAGAATATTGAGTTGGGTTACTTTGGTAGAATTCCTGCAGAAAATCAGTGCAAAGATTAAGCTGTGGTAATAAATCAGACAGGAAGCTGAGAGCCAGTCGTAGGCTTTACGTAGTAAGGATATATGTAAAAGAGCTAAAATGTAGAACCAAAACTAAGTTCAGGTGACCAGTTGCTGTGAACCGATTGAGAAACACTACATTTTTAACAGAAGCTGAATAAAAAACAAATGTTAATTTTGAATAAATAGTGGATGTTGCAGTGACTCTAAAACCTTCCCATTATTTACACGCTTCAGCTGTGTTTATAGTCTGTAACCTTTCAAAACAGCTGAGGGCGGTTACACGGTGAAATATAGCGTCCACAAACTTGGATGTATTGTTTCAAAAATTGGATTTTTTTTTATCGATATTCCATAATGTGTATAGAAGCTGACCTTTTCTTCTTAGATAGTTATTTTCTGATTTTAATAAAAAAAAATATTGCTTTGAAAGGAATTTTTAAAATTTCTACATCAGACACCATTTTTGATAAAAAATTATTTAAAAAAACACAATTGCAAGTAAGAATTTTCAATAGAAAAATCGGGTGCATGTTTTATTGTGGATGAAAAGGTTACAAGATTTACGATAGAGTTAGCCTAGAGATTTGTATGTAAGTAAACACATGTTAAAACGATTTTCTCAGTTATATTTATTTTTTAACTATAAACTTTACCAAATTTAAATAGTTTGAATTTTGTACTTTTTGAGCTGGCGCATAGTTAATAGTTTGTATCGCTTATATATAGAAATCGAAGTAAGTCACTAAGTTCAATTGCTATTGTCGTTATCAGGATGATTCAGCAAATCTTTTGATGTTAATGAGTTTCAGTAAATTGGATAAGAAATTGTATGGGTATTTTAAATGTGATATCGAAAAATTCCATACAAGCCAGTATCATGGAAATGCCTACTTATTTAACATGAGAGTTTTATCCGCCATATTGTTAAAGAATTGGTTTATTTTTATTATTTGAATTTATATTAATATTTATTTAAAATTATATTGCAAAGGTGAGTTAGGAAGATTAAGTTGCTCATTTCAAATTAACAAATTATTTAGCTGTGCCTTATTTATTTCCTGATAAAATATGTTATGATCACCCGTGTTGTTATGTAAAATTTTGATGCCTTCATCCTCTCTGAACAAGTGATTCTTAGATAAAACCAAATAAAAACGATTTAATTTTGATTGAATTTAGAATTTGAAATAGAAAATCCATCCAATTCAGTCGAAATCTTTTATTATAAAAACATAAACATTATAATAAAGAATTCAGAAAGATTCAGCCTAAACTAGTAAACATATTAGCCAAGAATCATTCTGATGACTTTTTTTGTTCTGTTGGTTCTCTGTTATCTAGACTCAGTCTTCAATTAGATGCTAAGTGGCATTTGTGAGGACAGATTATTGAGGGTAGTTAATTTGTAACAGGCGCAATGGAGGCATACACTACCCTTGTCGAATTAATTCGCGACAGGCTACATTCAGCAGTAAACACGGCCATAATGGACAAAGCCGGTATTATAATTCGAATTATTATTACTGCACATGGATGACAAAACAATTGAAGAGATTACTGCCAGCTTCACCGTGCCTGTGGCAGAGGATACTCGTCCCAAACAAATAAATCCTCGCAGCATAACTGACAGTACACGGCCAGACACTGCGGGTTTTCTTTTAAGGTTTACGCGAGCGTTGCGCATTCATTTGTTTTAAAAATTAAACAAAGTCAAGTTCTATTTTGATCACTTGTTTTATTTGACTGATAAGTTTTTGCTCGTGGTCGCTACCGATACGAACTACTAATGGAGTTTGTTTAGTCTTGGTTTGTTTTTAAGTAACTGTTTGTTACTCAATTATGGAAATTAAAATAGGAGTAATAAATTACTATTGGGTAGCTAATCGCTCTGCTTAGTCCGACTATTGACTGTTGAATGGGTGAGAGGGAATTTTAGACAATGCCATCATCATGATCATGCCTCTAAACGGAAAATCATACATGGATTCAAACATTATACAATTTGATTAAACTATCCGTACCGGGACTCGAGTTGTGAGCGCTGTAACGCCAACGAAGTTCACCACTCGACCACGTACCCCGTAACCAAGATATAGAATAAAAACGAAGAAACTATTTTAAGACTGTAAATATGGTTCCACTCGTAATCAAAATATCGGACGATATATATAAATATCGGTATTAAAAAAAAGTTTTTCAATATTTTTAATAAAATACCGGTATTAAAATATAAATATATCTGCTCATTTTCAAAAATACTACAAGCTGATAAGTGACAGTTTTTCCCCGATATTTCAATCGATTAATTTATTTGAATAAGTTGATTAAGAAAATTAAGCTTTTATAACCTTATGTAATTATTACTGATTTTAAAACGTGAAAAAATGAGGACACATTATAATTTAATAAATTTAATTCTATAACTGTGGAAAAAAGTTCTCATTCGATGAATATTAACAGTAATAACGGAACATGATGTTTGGTTAGAGAAACTCGTAAAAATTTATAAAATGAGAGTTGTGATTGATTTTGAAAACATCAAAAATTTATTTACTTTTGTTAGTTATCTTAAGTTAAGAGGTAACGTTAATTTCTATTAAATTATACCTGGACCGTACTTGTACCCTTGTACATATTATATTATATATGGCGTAAAACAGGAATCACTGCACAGTGTGTTAAGGAAAACAATTCGACGGAGTAATGTTTTTGTGAAAAACAAAGGAAGGATTTTTGAAAGAGTGTTTGCACGGATTTAGCGAAGCGCAGTTATAATTGAGCTCGTGTGGACGACACTGGACACGCAAACTAAATCAATATTAAAATCCTAATGGATTTAAGTATTAGACAATTGTATGTAGCATTATAAACCACACTTTTTATAGTTGTTTCAGAGAGGTTGACTGTTTGAAAAGCCCTGGGCATAGAAACGAATCGTTGAAATCTTTAAACTTTCTACTTTAAACTTTAAAGTACTTTCAAAGATATAAATAGAATAAATTAATGATATAGGATGACAATAAAATAATTTATTAATAACAAATAATAACTTCTCATTTATAGGAAGACAATAAAATAAGAAATAGATCGGAAAAACTTCCGCGGTCGGAAAAACCAATGCGGTAATTTATTTTTTGACACTTTATAATTTTCGTTAATATGATTTAGGATAACGACTGAAGGTGCTTGATGAAACTCCATTATCAAATTTGAATCGTTTTGAATTTTGTACTTTTTAATGAGTTTTATCGCTAACGACAAGGGTTTCGGCATCTTCGTGCAATTAAAACACCTGCAGATGCCGAAAGGCGAAACCCGATTCGTTAGCGACAAAACTCAATGAAAACTATAAAATAAAAATTTGCAAGCTTTTAGCTAGTTCTTTCATAGCCTTGTAATTTTAACCGTATCAAATAAATAAAATTTGTGTGACTGATTAACAACAAGATCTCGTTAAACATCTTCTGTTGAGATTCTCAATTAGAAGTACAATCTACCGCATTGTGGTAGTGGAGACGGTGAAAGAAAATCTGTTTAATATTATTAAAATTTTAATTATAACGCATAAAATTTTACCGGGCACTTTCCGCGAGTTACCCACTCGGTTGGGGGTGTGTCGGCAAAACCATCGCGGTGGCATTTGTCGGCCGGCGGGGGCGGTGGATGCAGACATTATGCAAATTCTCCAGTCACCCTCGCATATTGTGGACGCTGCAAGTGGTGTTCATCGCGAACTTTGCCGAAATGACGACGATACGTGAATACTTGCGAACAAATAGGTGTGCGGTGATTTAGGGAATTATTCGCCATCACATCTCCGTAAATAAATGGGTAATTTCCTCTCAGCAAACTACAATGTTGAGCAAGCACCCAAAATATGCTATTATTAACCCTGTATAGGGCAAATTAAATATTATGAAAATCGAATTTAGATATTTTAAAATATTTAATAACCATATAAAATAAAATATTATAAAAAAAAATAATGTATTTTTGTGTCGGAAACATCAATATTTTCATTGGTTGATACATTGACTAATATATAAATTTTATAAGTCAACTGTGCGACATTGAAGTTGGAGATTTTTTCCATTAAAACGTGATGATAAAATGTTGCTAAGACACCAACAGACTGATAATTTGTGGTTTTTTTTATAAATGTATGTTTATTTGTATATGAAATGATTTTAAAAATAGTTTTCTCTAAAAATCGCAAAACAGCCTTCATAATTCATGTCCAAATGCAATACGGTGCTCCAAAGCTGTTAGTTGCGCGCACAAACAGCAAATTGTTAATTTAAAGACTCGCGGATAAAGACATTGATTTTTGGGAAACAACGCAAACTTTTCGCCATTTGAAAAATTTAATGACGAAATAATATTATTGACGATGCATTAAGATACTAATATTGACTTTAATATGGGTGGTATTGGATATTTGAACCTAAATGCGAGTGGTTAATATATAAACCAATTTCGGCCTTTGCCCTATACAGGGTTAAATTTTGATTTTGTCTACTGCCATATAAATCGAAATAAAATTTTTGTAATATTCAAATATTGGTGGAAATGATTTCCAAACATGATTTTTACAGTGCCAATATTCTTGGGTTTTTGCCTGATAAGTTAGATTTACGGATTATTTCAAAAGATATTAAATACATCGCTATTTTTCTCCTTCTTTTCTTCCTTTCTATTTTTGTTTTCTTTAAGCATCATTGTTTATGGTTAAAAGATCAATCCCATGTAGCTATCTCTGTACCGGGCCAGATATGTGCGGAGTTAATTTGTTTCATTAATGTTATGGAAGGCGGCCGTGAGCAACGGCTGCATATGCATAACGAGAGGTGATAGGACATTCAATTTATACACCCAAAAATATATTTTCCTAGCACCGAAACCATCTTTTATCAAAAAAAGAACGGAGAAAAAACGGAGAGTTAACGACGTTACTTTTACAGTAAACTTCCATACATCCACTTAAGCCAGTGGTTCTCAAAATCAATGCTACTACGCCGCCTCATCAAATATTATGATTTGTTAAATTTGAAAAAGTGTTTTTAATAATAAAAACTTGATTTCTTTGCTATAATATTTCGACGCCTCCCCTGATGAGAGCTCACGCTTCCCGGTTTGGAAACCACTGACGTAAGCAAACTCGGTGTATGACAGTACATAACGAAAACATAGTGCGTCATTACGAGTCCATAAGCTTTATATTTGGAGCGGATATGATTTTTTACGTTAATTGTAAAAAGTTTAAGTCAATCATATCAATTTATTAACCAATTTAATTAAACAAACTAACTCTTTTATTTTCGAATCTGGCATTCCAAATTCTAACTCTAAAATTATATTCGTTCTGTAAGATACATACATACTTTAATCGTGAATTATATAAACATCCAAAGACAATAACACAATTAATAATTCATACATTATCATAAGGTTTATTATACTTCTTAAAGTAAAGAACATTAGAGTTTTGATTACTTCCACTATAAAGTATGTATGCGTTACAAGAATTCGTAAAGAACAAAGTTCGCTTTCTCGGTGCTGAAAAATTCAATTTTTGGGGACACAAAACGCCATAAATTGTAGAAATATATTCTCACAGCACATAAACAAAGTAACACTACGCAAAGGCCAAGTTTATTCACATCGATAAATCCACAGGCTATTGCCAAATTGCCTGCCAGTATATATATAAACCCGGGGGCAAAATTTTACGTTGTGTGCTCGCATTCATTCTAAATTTTCCATTGTCTTCTACGGTGTTCTTTATCTCGGAGCGTCTGCATTAGAGAAAAAGCCTTCCCAGGCGTCGGCGTCGGTTTGGATTAACCGACGTCGAGACAGTTGGAATTGCTTGTCTGCAATTTTCTTTTCTAAATCGTTCAAGTCGATTCGATAAAGAAAGTTATGTGTTAACTTTTTCATTGTGCCGTTTATATTTTATCTTCACGTCTCTCAAGGTATCGAGCGATATTGGGTTTATAAATACAACACGGCCGATATGGGTTTTATTAAGTGAATTTACATAGTCAATATATTAGCTGCCCTTTTTTAAAGATTTTGACAGAATTCCGGAAACTATTACAGATGAATTAGTTAACCGAATGATTGAACCAAACTTGGATGACAACAACACAGATGTAAATTATTTGATTAGGTCTCACTCAGTTCATCTGTCAAATGAATACAAAATGGAGCAATAAGAGTTTAATGACATACACAATGAAAGTGGGGAAGAAAGACTTGATAGAATCATCAAAACTTTGATCATCAAAAATATGAATGAAGAATCTTGACAATTTTTTAACTATCATAGAATAATGTGATGTGAAGTACGTAGGGTGATTATGAAAGACACAGTATTTTATACTTTTTATAGTATTCACAAAAAAAGAAATAAAATGGTGATATTCAACTAGCTCTTGACATGTTTATAAAGAAGTCGCTCGAAAAACCACGTTAATTTAATAAATAAATATTATTTATACTAAACTTTCAACATTCGCACACATTTTCAGGAACCAATTACGTGAGAAAGTCGATGGCTCCTTGTTGTATGTTAAAATGAAATACAAATAATCGAATAGAAAACTTTTCTTTGAATTTAAGATATGTTTGATAATCTTATATATAAAACCGAAACGGCGTATGTATGTGGGTATGTAATTCCCATTTGAATTGTTGGTCATTAAGTTGCCATAAAAACGAATATGAAAGAAAACATGTTTGAATTTTTATCGTCGAATACATTTAGTCAAAATGTAATAAATTAGTCTTCTACTGAACTTTTTTATTATTTTAAATATTAGCCGGCTTTTTTCATTATTTACCCAAAATATGTCATTTTGACTATGTATATTTGCTACATTGAGTCTACAACATTAATGCTTACGTGAAGGTATTATTTGAAATTTCTTTGACAAGAAATTAAATTTTTTCCTTGAACTTGTACTCGAGTATCGAGTAGCAAAATTTAAAAATACTCGAGTATACTCGAGTAGTCACAGATGTACCATTTTTTTTTGAATACCATGTTTTTTTACGAGAATTGATTGTTACTCAGTTACTCAACGTCTCTTTTTCGAAGAGAGGGGGAATGGAAAGGATGCGAAGACTAGGATAAGACTAGTGGTTAGCTAATCGCTGTCACTAAGGTGGGAAGGGATTTTGAACAACCCATTGCCTCTGCAAAAACGATTTATCGCGTACTGGCAATCGATCCCGGCTAGATATATATCTATTATTCTATAGCTAAATACATAATAATATTTTAAATGTGTCTATATAAAAAAAAATATTAATTTTCATTAATACATTTATTTCAATTTATAAAACACATATTTCAAAAATTATAGAGGGTCTCAAATTTTATATTGGTTCGAAGTTTTGTTTTTATAATTCTAACAGAAGAAAAAAGCTCTCACAGTTGAACGTCGACTTTTTCAATGAATTAAAAGAGGGCATCTGATATTTCAGTCTGATGTTTAAATGACTTTCTGAAACCTTTTTCTTTATTTTGGCTACAATAATTTTTAAGGGATTAAGATTTTGGTTGACTGATACTTTTTGACTTTGACAAAATAAAAGGCAAAACGAAAGATTTTTTTTCAATATTTTATTTTGTGTCGTATCATAAATTTGTTATTCTTAAGATATGTTGGGTAAGGAGTTAAGGACCATATCAGGAGTAATAAAATAAATTTTCGCATAGCATACATAGTCAACGGCAAAACCATTCAAAAATATATATTACCTGACGCGTAAGACTCTTTATTTTTTTTCAAATAAGTAAATAAAATATTGGAAATAAATCTTCATTTATAAATTTCGAGTATTACTCGAGTATTTTTCTAAATACTCGAGTTTCGAGTACTAGAAAAATGGACGAGTATACTCGAGTATCGAGTACTCGATACTCGAATTGGAGTCTCTACCACCCACGCATTTACCAAGAAAATGCGTTCTATCGTTTCATGTACGAAAAAAAATGAATATTTGACACCCAATCATAGACGAATTACCAACATTTACCGGTATTTGTTCTATAAATAAGATCAGAAAGTGACGTATGATTTATGTCTAGAAAATAGCTTATCATAGAGAAGGAAGTGGTGTGCAATATATTGCAGTGTTGTGCAATTGGATGACGTTGTCCTAACATGATTAACTGCATTGGGACACCGCACTCTAGAAGCCGAATTGCGAATGGGACTGGACGGAGCGAGCGTAATTGTAAATCAAATGTCGATGTAGAAGCTAATTTATTATCTGAGTGCAATATCCGTGTTCGGTAAATCTTATATATACAACCGAAACGGCGTATGTATGCTGTGGGTCTGTAATTCCCTTTTGCATTGCTGGTCATTAAGTTGCCATAAAAACGAATATGAAAGAAAATATGTTTGAATTTTTATCGGCGAAGACATTTAGTCAAAATGTAATAAATTAGTCTTCTACTGAACTTTTCCCGGCTTGTATTAATATAATAATGTTTATTATTTACGTGAAGGTTTGACAGCAAATTAGATTTTTTCCTTGAATTTGGACATTTTAATGGGCGAGAATGGGGCTGTCAATATATGAAAGGGGCATTTTAATTGACCTAGACTTTTGAATTTTGAAAAAAGTTGTTTCAACTTGGCCCGTCTGAATTTAAGCGCCGAGGTTAACATAACCCCAAACTGGTCCGAGCGAAGCCGGGTTCGAATACTAGTATAATATAATTTTTCTTACATATATAGCTTTGTAAACACTGCTTAGTAATAATAATATTCTAAATTACAGTCAGTTAAATTCTCTTTAGTTTAACCGTCTGAGACCTTCGATGTCGGTGGTGACTATGTCTTTTGAAAGCAACCTATTACAGTCGTAAAAAATCTAAGATATGTTGCATTACAATCAATCTAAGATAAAATGTATTGAATTTGAAAATGAATCATCTAATATTCAACATTATCTACAATTCAATTAGATGATTTTAGTGATATTTACAAAACTTTTTTCGTATTTACTGGAAGGTTAACACCTCGTTAAGAACTGAGTCTATATCAGTGGTTCTCATGTGCGGCCACCAACAGTGTCAGAGAAAATATTGACATTTAAAAAAATGTGTTTTTAAAAGTAAATTTGACAAAAAATAAAATGAATGATTTCGTATGCATTGATTTTATTGTGCATCTAGAAGTGTCCATCAAACTGTTAAATTAAATTAAGTGCATGGAAAATGTGGAGTTAACTGTGAGAAAAGTATTCAATGCAATTAATACCAGTAGTAATTTGTTAAACCAAACATTTGGTACGGCCACCAGACATTTCTGTATGACCGTTTATATTTACAATGCGGCCACAGTACAATTTACGTGAGAGCCACTGGTCTATATGGACCGACTACACATATCCCTTGATTTGTACTATAAATATATATAAATGAATAAAAATAATAATACATTTTTAGTACTTGAATATCCAATCAGTTTATAATGCTCGCGATGAGCGAAACCGGTCCTGATCAAATGCATTTTATGTGGAAAAAGTACTAAAAATATATTATTATTTTTATTATAATGCCTTTCCACCAAGTATTGTCAGTAAACACCTTAAAAGTGATATAAATGAATGTTTATTTGTTTGTTGTATGCATTCCTATACCGTTCATCCGATTGCGATTAAACTTTGGTGATTTATTGTGTCATCGTCCAAGAAGGTTTTTGCGTTCCTTTACCGTTCATCCGATTTAGATAAAACTTTGATGAGTTGTGGTGCGGACGCCCACACAATTTTCTAAATTAGTACAGACTTTTTACAGTGAGAAAGTTTGCCAAAGAAAGCGATCTGCCCGCCACGGCTACCAGTTTCATGACAAATCATATGAACCCTGCTCACGCGTTGGAAAACCTTCTGATTCATTCATATACGTATCAGACAGAAAAACAAAAAACTATTTTTTGCCCAAAAGCACAGAATTAAAACACAAATATTTTATTTATTTGAGTGACATTACAACGCATGCTGGGTACTCGCTAGTTCCAAATAAAGACTAACGAATGTAATTCAATTGGCGGAGGACTATTTATTGTATTACGGCTTTATTCTATACAAAGAGACACGCGCGTACAAAGTGTCAGATTATATTATATAATAATAAAATCAGTATAATATTTCAACACCTTACTTTGAAAAGGTTCTAACTGCCCTTGACACTGTTTTGAGATATGAGCGTTTGAAGTTTCGATTGAATAAAATTCACTTGTAACAATAAGCAAGTAAAATTGTTTCAAATTACTAATAATTTTTTTACAACTTATCTTAAAGATCTAATGATCGAAATAATGATGGCAATCTTAGAACTTTGTAAAAAAAAGTGTACAGATGCAGTGCAACTCTGGAATTCTGCTAACTCCGTTATTCAACGATAGATCATTCTGAAATTCATATTCCCGAGTTAATTTTCAAAAGTGGTCAATTACCAAAATTATTTTTTTTAACTGCCAATTTTAGATTAAACTTTTGAGACCTTTTTTATTCACATGGAAATAATGCAATTTTGACACATTATCCATAATTCTTTAATTTAAAACATATTTTAAAAATATTGATAGTAAACACAAATTTATGAGGAAAAGGTAATGAAAATATCTCACATTCTCAGTTTTTCAACAAATGGATTTGATCAAATTTGAAAATTACCTCTTGATATATGATGACCAAATTGTCATTTTAGGCAATAATGTCAATTATGACCATTTCAAAGTAAGGTAATGATTTCATAAGCGTGGCCGCTATCCAAAAGCTCGGATAGGCAAAAAGTTGAATTCAATTTGAAATCAGCCTTTGTTTCCTTCCCAAAGTGTCCATGTACATTTCAATGAGGTATTGAAGTGAGGGAGCAGGCGGACACTGATTGAGTTCGCGGGTTTACAGCGATGGAAGTAGAATTTAATAGTCGGATAGATTCCGGGAATTGGATCTTATTTTAATAGACGGCATTGTGTGGAAAGGTTCATTAAGAGAAGCGGAGCAAGATTGCCAGCACTGAAGTTATATTTATAAAAATAGAGAAAAAAACAGCGACCTTTTGAGCTTTTACAAGTTTGTTTTTATCAAGGGCATATTATATTATATTTTAACCGTGCTTTTTCTACCATTTGCGTTTCCAATGTGGAGCACATGCACTCCAATCAGATAAGACTGAGTGTCTTTTCTTCTCGAGTTGATCACCGGTGACTTAATAAAACCTTAGTAATGATGTCATTAAACTTGGCTATTATTGATTGCAAAGCATTTTTTTTTTTATTTTGACATTTACTGTTAGGATGTTCCATTTTTTTCCACCATATCCGCTCCGAACGTTGAGCATATATAATAAAAATGAAGTCTATCAAGAGCATGTGGACTACAAATGGTGTTTTTTAAAACTACATACATCTTTCAATTAGATAAAATGAAGTGTCTTTTCTTCTCGAGTTGATCACCGGTGACTTAATAAAACCTTAGTAATGATGTCATTAAACTTGGCTATTATTGATTGTAAAGCATTTTTTTTTTATTTTGACATTTACTGTTAGGATGTTCCATTTTTTTCCACCATATCCGCCCCGAACGTTGAGCATAAAATAAAAATGAAGTCTATCAAAGAGCATGTGGACTGGTGTTTTTAAAAACTACATACATATTTCAATTAGATAAAATGAAGTGTCTTTTCTTCTCAAGTTGATCACCGGTGACTTAGTAAAACATTGGTATTATCTCATTTAACTTGGCACTAACATTTTTTACATTTAATGTGACGATGTTCCATTAATTTTTCCACTATTTCCGCTCCGAACGTGGAGCATGTGGGCTCGAAATGCAGTTCATCTCATCAGAAGTTCTCATACGAAAACTGCTTGAAAATCAGTTGCTTTACCTGTATTTTTGAAGATAGTAGGGATGTTAATAATGGAACTAGTAGTTAGCTATTTTTTATCGTTTCATTCCGCTGTAAGAATCAAAGTAGAATATGGGTTATGCCACTAAATAACAAATAGATCTCGTTAAACTTATACTTCATCAAAGGTTGGAGGTTTAAACGGTAAAAAAATGTTGGCCCGTTGTAAAGATCGTCACACGATATGTTTTTTTTTTGTAGTACGAATGAATATGAAAAAAATATTTTCAGTTGAAATTTCGAATTTTTCTCATGAAGAAATACTGTACACAGGAGACACTAAAGTACCGTCAAACGCTGCCATACGGGACATTATTGCGTACAATATATCACAAAGGAATGACAATTGTGACGCATACATAATGTTTAAATTCGGAACATTGTGATTTTTGAACTCAACAAAGAATATATTCAAAATAAAAAAAGATTTAAATTTAAAAAAAGAATTTGATGATATTCATGCACATGCTCTGTTGATAGGATATTATATTTTGTTAACGGTTCATTCGATCGAAATTTGTCATCAATATAAAAAATGGAATAGGTACTTATTTTTTTGATTTTAAAATAATTGTATTCGATAGACATATTTGGCATCAAAAATTGTTTTACAAACATTTCTTTGATACTAACTTAACATATATTAATTTAAAAATCAGGACCGGTTCCATTATCAGCTGACTGTTGGCTGCTGATGATCGCAAGAAGTAAAACTTTACATGATATATTAATGTGAAAGCAGTATAAAAACTGTGTTTTATTTATTTAAATAATGGCTCGTATTTTTAAGGCCTAAATTTTAGTACAGTTTCTGTGATAATTGTTAAAAAAATGTTCGGAATTTATATTAAGCGGTCAGAATACAGAGGGCATCATAAATAATTTATGGTCAGAATTTATATCCAATGGTCATAATTTAAATGCAATTGGTCACAATTTATATTATTTGATCAGATTTGTTTAAACACAATTGTTTATGATAACCTAATCAAACTATCAGGAATTTTATTCAGACCGTTAATACTTTTTATTCCGTTCAAAAATAGAATTTTATTCTAACTAAATAAAAGTTTATCTAAATTCTGACCGAATATTTATTTAAATTCAGACCATTCAATTATATCTCTTTAAATAGTTACACTACGTTTTTAACTTCCAAGTAAATCGTTTATGTATTGTTCGGCAGTCAGTTTTTGACATTGATATATTATTACAACGGTATTTAGCACCGTGCTTGTTTTATTGCAAAACTAAGACAGGGTAAATGGCTTTGTTTTCATTCCTGATACCACGACAACACGATCTTATCACGTTATATTACTTTAAAAATAAACGCGATGCATACCGCATTACAGCAAATTTTCCAAGTCGCATTCCAGACGCACGGAACACAGAAAAGTCAAACAGGGGTCGTACACTAAAGGCCAGTCGATAAGGGTACACACAATACCTCAATCTTAACACTCAATTTCAATGTTTGTTCCACAACAACATTCAATCACATACATAACACCATTGTCTAATTAGATCCGTTGCATGTATAGAAATTATCCTGAAGTACATTATTTTATACTACTGGAACTATAAAGCAAACTGGTTTTCTGAGTAATGTAATTTCTAACGTAAGCCATTATTTCCCTTTTTCGTTTGAAGAATGGCTTAATGTTGTCTTGCTAAAGAATTCCATCAGCTAAAGGCTTTGCAAGATGAAAACACATAAGATACTACACTGTCGAGAACCTTATGTTTATCTTAGAATTAAAACACAAAAGTTCAATATTTCTTAGAAATATTGTTGTTAGCTTTTTTGGCTTGCTCAACCTTTATCTGATTTTATAGCGTGTAATCTTTCTACAAAGAGTATATTTGTTTAAACAGTTCTTAAAGATTACTCTTGTTTTATATAATTTATAAATAAATCAACTAGTTTGTAGATTTTGTTGAATAAACAGTTGAGTTGCATCGATAAATTCGTGATTGTTTGAAATGGTTTTTGGTTATTTTATCTGAAAACTCATGTTCTAGTTATCACAATGACTCGAAACCAAAACTGGCAAGTCCTCAGACGAAAGACAAAAAATCCTAATAGGTTGTTATATATACAATAATTATTTGTTCTGAATATGGGACAGGAAAAATCTATGAATAGATAAACGAGGACTGACTGCCGGTTAGTAGCAATAGAAAAGGATAATTACTCAGTAAAAGTCCATTATAGGCAGAAACTTAAGAACTCATTGATAGAAGAATTGAAAAATATTTGAATTGGTTCATTAATATTCAGTCTCAGATCACAGTCTAAAGAGTCGGTACTTTTTAACACGTATTTTACAACGTTTTTGAAACGTCTTATGTTTTCTATACAGAAAATATTAATAGTTTAATTTGACCCACCCAAAGAATTATCATTAACAGTTTTTGATAATATATTGATTGATTGATTCAATATTAAACTCATTAATTTACGTTACATTTGTACTATTTTTTAAAACTAGTCGGGTGGTCTGTTTGAGAAAGTGATTAAGTGTTTATTTATGAAGAAAGATATATGTGTATTTTAAAACTTCAAAAGCAAAGCGGATAAAACAAACACACGGTAGGAAGTGTTAGTGTGTTTTGTGAAATAGTTCAAAATCCAGCTTAGAGTTTTACGTAGTGTTAAGTTGTCGACCACCTGACAGACGCAAAAGGTTGGATATTTATTGCACTATTTTCATGTGCCCCTCTCTAAAACCTACTTTAATTTGAATACTTGTGGAATTGTGCTTCAGCCTGTTACAAACGACTCCACAACAAGATTCTTATATACAGGCTGTTCTTATTTAAAGCCAATTGAAAATACTAAAGGTAGATAGATACATATGAATAAACAATAACTTAAAATAAATAACAGTACTATTCCACGTATTGTGTTACAAATTGAGACACGTGTTTTGCCCTGTTTGGCGAGGACATTAAGACTGTAAAAACTGTAACTATCGCAATATTAATTTATTTATAAATTTATTATTAACTAGCCGTTGCAATGCCACTCAAAAAAAGAAAGTGCTCTCGGATGCACAATATTTTTTTTCTGTCAGGTATGTGTGCGAATAAATCAGTAGGTTTTCCAACGTGTGGGCAGGCCACAAAACAGCTGCCTATGGGAAAAGCTTGTATTTTCTAAATTCACACGTGGCGATCCACAGTTTTAGTCCACACACGTAGCGATCTCCCTGTGCTCGGTGGTCATTGTAAATGCGAGTCGCACCGGAAACTGCAAAGGTCTTTCTTCCCATGGCTTTCTGTTTCAGACGATCCTACAAGATTTTCTTATCAATTTAATTTTCCACAATTTTTTATATTTAATTTTTCAAGATTTCCTCAATGTTAAATTTAAACATTGACCGGCATCGATGATAATAATGTACGATACAATTGCGAATTTCTTCGTTTGTTTTTGCCGATTGTCTATGGTACAACATACGCAGCACATCACAGGTTTTGTGGGCTTTTGATATATTTTATTAGGACCACACAAATTTATTTTAATTTAAATTTAAATTATTTAGAAGATTCGCATATTTTTCTAGCACCTTTGTTGAATCAATATGTAATCTTTAAGCCCCTCAGTTTCACATTATCGTAAACAACTTTTATGAATGCAGATTTCTTATGCTATAGTTATTATATATTCGTAAAAAATATCCATTGCATTGCCAATGACCGAATATATCCTAAATTGTACGACTGATAACTGTTTTTAGCATTCTTTGAATTGTTCTGTAACAGCCTGTATCTCCAAAACAAATTAAATTTCCTTGCATTGAGAAAAGCTTCTGCCTACAATGTAGAAAAGCTCGACTACCGTGAAGAAAGGTTGGAGGCTCAACGTCAATGCGTTAACGTACTATAATACTACATTTGTCTGCCGCAAATAAGCTTTTAAAAAGCTGTCTTTGCTTAGAAATATACATATGTAGAATTATCACTTCTTTACCTAATGCAAAACATTAAAAATTCCGTTGATGTTTATTATGGATTCAATTGAAGAATATTTAAACGTATGAAACGCAGGGGTGGCCACATTTTTTTTAAAAGTGGAAGGTGAATTAAATTATTGATTGATATTTGCGATTGATTGTTATCGCATGTAAATATCGTGATAGAAAAAATAAAAGTAGCCATTTTGTTTTAAATTAAAATTTGTCTTAGATATTTTGAAAACAAATAAAGTGAATGCTATGGTGAGTTGCAGAGCTTTAGTCTCTGAACACTCTAACTTTAAGCATCCAATAACTATAGCCATCTAACTCACTATGGCAGTTAACTTATTTTGTGCAAATACAACAATAATCGGCAGAAAAAATCAATCGAATTCAAACGACCTATTATTAACTTCAAAGTGATGCGTTACCTTATCGACGCTCGGTCCTCCCTCCGTGACAAATCTGACGACGACAGGACGCTCAGAGCCTGCAACAAAGCCAAAGCCCAGCTGAGAATCCCGTTGCAAAGTGACAGCCCGGGGGCGCGGCGCCTCCGCTTGACCCCCTCCGCCAGATTCCAGAGACGCAGGCGCTTCGTACGTGGTCGTCTTGTTCACATGGCTGCAAAAAAGACAACATTTAATAATTGATGCCAATTTAACCAAACAGTAGAAGACTAATTTATTAAATTTTGACTAAATGTCTTCGCCGATAAAAATTCAAACATATTTTCTTTCATATTCGTTTTTATGGCAACTTAATGACCAACAATGCAAAAGGGAATTACAGACCCACAGACATACATACGCCGTTTCGGTTTTATATATAAGACTATATTTGGGGAGGCACGAAAATCTTTTTTTTAAGGGAGGCGTATCAGCATTAAGTTTGGAAACCACTGTTTCAGACATTGTATACACTGCCTATTATATAATTAATTAATATAAGCTAAAATGGTGATTTTTTTATTCATTTATTTATAAATAACAATTGATTTCGTTGGCGTTTATTTGGCTACTTTATAAATTGTAAGCCAAGGTAGTAAATTTTAAATCGACTAAACTAACATAGCATGGGGTCCGTATGTTTGTTGCAATATATAGTATACTTAGTGAACATAGTTCTCAAGGTTAGCCAAAATAGCTATCAACAAATATATAAAATAATTTCTGGAGAATTAAAATACATTGTTATTTTTCTCACCGTATTATAGTGGAGTTCTATCAAGTAAATGCCAACTCAATCAATATAAATATTATAGTATTGAATTTCTCGACAAATTTCACACTATAGTTAATAATTCACAATATAGTATATCACACTATAGTAAGTAATAAAATTTCACACTTAAGTTAAAATGAAAGGTACCAGGCCGTAGCGGGTGGTCGTGGAAATTGCATATATAATATATAATATGCGACACATTGGAATAAAAAATATATCTCTCTCAAAGCAAAGTCTGTGAAAACAGTGCAACAGCTCTCGGAAAATAATTTACGACGACTCGCCTTTTAAAAGCATGACCTAAAAGCTACTCAGATAGGTAAACATAGAAAAGGTCAGAGAACAAACTGAAAATACGCTTTCAAAAAAAGCTCCCGAAATAGGTAATGTCTTTTTTTATTTCCCCGAAGGCCGACAAAATGGCGCTCTCAAGAAACATTGGAGATTTTTAATAATTAAAAGTCATTGTCGCTTGTGAAATAGAAATCAAATACACTAAAGATTGCGGGGCCTTTAAAAAGCAATCTAAGTTCAAAATAAGTATAATAGCTTTCACGGTATCTTTGAACATTAATAATTTTGTTGTGATAGTTTCTCGGTCGTTGAAGACGAGTGGGTTTAGTTATCGGTAAAGAGATCGAATCCCGGAACACTTGACTATGTTAATAGCAATTTAACTTAGTGATCTACTTTTATTTGTGTATATAAACGATACAAACTGTTTACTACGCGTCAGTTCAAGTAAATCTTTGCACTTGAAATGCCTGAAGATGCCGAAAGGCGAAACCCGTATCATTAGCGACAAAACTCATGGAAAAGTACAAAACGTTCAAACGATTCAAATTTAAATTGGAAAACATTTGATTTATATGATAAAAGTTATATATAAAAAATAATATAATATATATATAAAACGTGGATTTTATTATTACATTCGGAGTGCTCATTTTAGCAAAAAGACTAACCAATTACTTGCTACGTAAAAGAATATTTTCGTATCGTGTGTTTCAAGTAAGATAACTGTTTTGATAATTAAAAATTGTATTTTGTCGTATACAACGTTATTTTAAAGGGAAGCATATTTCTTATCTCAAAAAGATACAGAGAGCAAGCACCCAAGGATTAGTAACATAAGTGGAAGTGCGTTGCAAGCTTAAGACCAAAAAGAAAAAGTTCTAGATTTCAGAGACCTTTGTATATAAAAAGGGTTGCGAAAAATGTATTATTAAATAAGAAATGATAAAACGAAACGAGGTTTATTAGACATATGTATTTATATAATATACATATATGAAATGAATATATATTTATTTTATTTATTTATTCAAACAAATACAAATCATGGCATTACAGCTCACGCCAATATAACATGCATTTGAAAAAATTATTAACATATACATACATACTTGTATAGACATAATAAAAATTAAAAATTGTAGCCATAAGAACAGAGTGAAAAAATTAATAAAATCACATTAGAAATTTTAAAGATGTCAATCGAGTGAGTTCCGACAAAATCAACTTTTATTCATAAAATATAGTATTCGCCTGAACTCACTTAAGTCGATATGAAATATGTCGACATCCGAAGCAATGCCGTTTAAAATTGTTAAAGCTCTTCCCAGTGGCATTCTCATTGGCAGACTGGTTCTAACCCTTGGAAGAACAAACAACTCATGTTCACGATAACATTCAATTGAACATTTTCAAGAATGGTGGAATTCTCATTTTGGCCTCGGATAAGCCGAAAGAAATATAATGCCAAGTATATATCTCTTCGAGCATTCAAACTATTGAAAGTGAGCATGCCTAGCAGAGAAAGTCGGTTGGATAAAGCCATGGGTAGTACCCATATGTCCTCAAATAGAGAATTCTAAAAAATTACTCAAGAAAATGATCAGTAAAGAAGCAACGCGTTGCTTGTCTGAGTTTTTATAAATGACATACATATAATTGCAAAATAATATTGCTTGATAGTTCTGACGAAGGCGTAAGCCGAAATAGCTATCAACAAATATATAAAATAATTTATGTAGAATTAAAATACATTGTTATTTTTCTTTCCGTATTATAATGGAGTTCTACCAAGTAAATGCCTACTCAATCAATCAATAATATTGCTTTCATTGTTAGTAATATTGGAGATATTGGAACGCAACGTCACGTGAAAAAAAAGTTATTTTCAATCTAGCTTTTGAAATTAAATAAAGCGTATCTTACACAAAAAAGGGCAAAATAATTGAAAAAATTCGTTCATGAAATTTCAATTTCAAAACCACACTACCAATTCGCACTTTTTGCCAATTCAAACCACAGCGAGCGAATTTAGCAGTTGTTTCTGGGATAGCGGAGA
Source organism: Himalopsyche kuldschensis (assembly GCA_028554975.1). Lineage (NCBI taxonomy): Eukaryota > Metazoa > Arthropoda > Insecta > Trichoptera > Rhyacophilidae > Himalopsyche > Himalopsyche kuldschensis. The sequence goes on along the minus strand of JAHFWI010000010.1, from coordinate 15,586,878 downwards.
TTTTTAATTTATACCAAAACCAAATTCAATATGAAATAAACAATCACTAAAACACATTTTTGGTATTTTTTTTTACCATTTCCGCACACAACTTGGAGTGTATGAACTTCTCGTGGAATTTAAGTCAACATGTTTTTTCTACGAGAATTTTTGTTACTCAGTTGCTCAATTTATTTTTTATCGAAGAGAGTAGGGATTGAAGGGATACGAGAACTAGGAAAGATCTAGTGTTTAGCTAATCGCGCTCGCTACGCGCCGCTTTTTGGTATTGGAAGAAGGGTGCGAAGGAGAATTTTTAAAACACAAACACCCATTGCCTTCGAACAGAATTGATAAGTCGACTGAAAAAATCTGTCGGTTACCGGGCGGTCCGTCCGGAAGCCAACCACGTTGACCACTGCGCCACGGACCGGGCGCTGCTTCCAGATATGTTTGATAAAGATTAATTAACGGCAATATCAACTGATGCTCGCGGTGAGCGAAACCGGTACTGGTCTCAATCAAAAGAAATGTAGACCCAGTACTAAAAAGTGTGTTTTTATTATTAAAAATTGGCAGTAAGCACCGTAATGCAAACATTATACGTAAATAAAGATGCACCCGATATTAAAATATACCCACAACAAAGAATCACAGTGAAAATACAGTCTAATCTTTTCCTAAACGAAGAAAACTGTAATATAGCCAAAAAGCTCTCTCTTCGCAGACTTAACGAGACACGTATACGAAAGTTTGGGCGAACTTTTGTGAAAGCTCTCTGTGATATCACGCGGAATAACGCACTTCTGTTTAGCGCCTTCGACAGTCTATTGGCCTAGCCGAGGTAGAGATAACGATAACGGGCATATACTTTTGATACGAGGGGTCGTAAACATTGGAAAAGGGCAACGGCACGGCAATATTGGCCCGTAAGCTCGTTTGTTAACTCGGGTACGGTATGGAACGTGAAAATTCGCATAGCGAGCTGAGCTTTGATCTCTTTATTTATTTTCCCAATACAGGGTAATAAATCTTGTTTATAAAACAAAGAAAGACGTGTGAAATTAATTTCTGGTTGGCTTTCCTCAGATTCGTATTCTGATTGGCTGTGGATAAATATCCTATTTTTTCTTTTTTTATAAGATTAAAATAAATTTATTAAAAAAAGAATCGAATTTAGTTAATGTACGTCACGACAGAATAGTTGGCAATTACATATATGTTAATTGTTTTCGTATAACTGTGACTTTACCAATACACAGTATTACATTATTGAAATATATATATTAAAATAATATTATTTATAAGCCCGAGCGAATCCGAATGAAAAGACTCGTACACCGTCGTGTCATTTTGTGTAGTATGAAGGTGTCTATAGAATGAAAAAATATTGCACTGTAGTATTTTAAATATTTTTAACGTGTCTTTACGTATATAGACTGATTTTATATCAAATTGGTGTTTCGCCACTATGAACTATTCTAAGATACATTGCATTTTAATTTAATTAGATATGCACCGTAGATTGACAAGAGAAAGTTCCAGGTAACTTTCACAAAGTAAAACAAAGTAACTGAATTTTTCATGATAATTATTTCGTGAATCTTTCGTGTATTTTTTCTGAATATAGAACACCTTTTAGTAAGGTATGTTAGTGTGAAGGTGAATATATATTGATTTATTTAAAGTAATGTAAAAAAAATATGTTTTTTTGTTAGATACAAAAAAAATACTTTTCACAATAATTGAAAGTAAATATTTTAAGTGCTTTCATTCTTTCATTGCTTAATAATCTACGATGCTATAGCGTTGCACTTAATGTCAGTGAGAACACACATAGGGAAATAAGCCCAGACTATTATTCAATGTGAGGAGTTAGTGAAAAACAAATTGTATTTTATTTAGTTTAATATCATGCTATTCCACTAAGTAAGGCCAGCATAAACGGACCAGTACACAATATAACGCAGTTTCCATTGCAAAATTTACTTTTTCTTCATAAAAACATTCCTCCAACCATTAGAATTATATTATACTTCTAGTGGTGGTAGGAATTTTAAACAATCAGCCTAGCTTTCTAAAAGCTCTGTAAGGTTCGGATAAAAAGGTTTATAACAAAAGAAATAAAGCTGGAAACGTGTGTACTTTAAACGTGTCTGCAGCCATAATACAGATTTATTCCCCGGAAAAAGAAAAATTCTATCGAATCGTAAGATATATAATATAATGGCCAAGCCATGCAGTAATGATAAGCAATTATTGAACCATTGAAATGAATAAAGTAAAGGTCAAGATACTACAATGTTGACAATTTGTTTTATAGTTTCTAATATAAGTTTTGATAGCAATTCACAACTCTGTATCTCAGAGGTAAATTATAGTCTGTCAATTTTGGACAAATTTAGATATCGACATAGTTTTTTATACCTCGGGACTAGAGACTCCGATTCGAGTATTAAATACTCGAAAATACTCGTCTATTTTTCAAGTACTCGATACTCGAGTATTTAAAAAAATACTTACTTTTTAGTAGAGTCTTACGCGTAGATGTAGGTTATACTTATACAACAGAGAGATTTTTCTACTGCGGGAATTATAAAAACAAAACTTCAAATCAATTTAAAATTTGAGACGTCTAATTCTCTATTATTTTTCAAATATTTGTTTTATAAATTGAAATAAGTGTATTGATGAAATTAAATAATCTTATCATCTATTAATATACACAAATTTGAATAAATAGTGTATATTTTGGTTCATCTAAAACTACTCGAGTATATTCGAGTACTTTGAAATTTTACAACTCGATACTCGAGTAGTTGAGATGTCGAATAATTGAAGTCTGTACTCGGGACGCTCTGTCAATTGTATACTCGACGTTCTAATCGCATTATCATCAATTGCATCATGACAAATAGTCGAAAAAAACGTGTATTTTAACATACGCTTCATAAATGGTCGAAACGAAAAAAAGCCATTTTCGACATTTTATAGTTTTACAGAGGAACAAAACTGTAGACTTATATTCCTCTACGGTGGCTTTAGGGATGTTTTAGGGTGACTTCGTACGGGCTAAAACAATGCCCGACGATTGTGCGCCTCTGATTAAATTCGATACTCTCAGACATGTAATCAAGTCGGAGTGGAGTGACTTTTAAGAGTGGCGAGCTCGTGTTTCGAATGTTTATCTGCCCTGTCTCGCATATATTTCGTTTCGTGTCACTTTCCACTCCCCTAATAAAATTGATGATAATCTGCTACTTGAGCTTTGATTTAAAACGACGCTTCTTACTTTTCCACGTCAACGTCACTTCGAATAAAGTTTTAATTGTTTTTTTTAACCACTTCTAAAAAGGTTCAATTTATTTTTGTCTAACGTATTATTAGAATTAACTCAACTAATCTAAAAAACCTTTTGCGGATTATCTTATATAAAAAGCTTTTATCGCATGTATGTAGGTGAAGTACTGTTTTATTTACGATTCGAAGGGGAAAACAATTAAGTCCCTTACAAAAACTGATTGCGGTGACCAGTGAAAAGAAGTTTTCGTATCATGAATATGATTTTAATCACACATACGTGCTTTTGTATTATCCAGTCCCTATTTGATTTTTGAGAGTGACTTTAAATCGAACTTTGCTTTTGCTTTGTTTTAGAAATATCCCTGAAGCCTCAATTTGATAGTTGGCCACCTGTACCATGAAAAATATCTGACTAAAAGATGGCGAGTGGAATAATAATAGTCGGCCATGAGGTTCCATATGAATATTTTAACAATGTTTCTGGCAGTTTGGGATTTATATAATAATTGATTTGTCTAAGTTAGTATGTTTTCAAAGAACAAAACACTCACTTAATGTAGTATGGACTCCCTCGATGATCCGTGGCCTGTTCCCAGCCAAATGGCAAGTCTGAAGGTGCCACCAGCTCTGGAGACCAGCTCTCTGCTGGAGGAAGCCATCCTGCCGTTCGCGTCACGTGACTGAAACAAGATAATGCAATCAATAAGCATTTGTAAGACGACAACACGATTCATTCAATTAGTTTGTTTCAAAAAAATATAAAATGCAGCAATCAAGTAGTACTAGATAAATTGTAGCAATTACAGATTCTTTGCAGTGTATTTTGCAGTTTTCTCAACATCGTCATTTTAAGTAAAGATATATTATTAATAACGTAATAATTGATAGTAGATCGAGTGATTATATCTATTTTCATAAACGCTGGTAATGTTAAAGACAATTCAGATTCACACGATGCTTCATCCACCAATGAATTCAATGATAAATCTGGTAAGACAATATGACTGCCTGCTTTAAATAGACATTTAAGCCCCATAAGAAGTATGTGAAGCCATTGCGGGTGGTTTTCGGCGTAAAGTTAAAAGCTTTTGTAACTGGGGCAATACCATGAATTTAAAACCAAATTGAAATAATCTTTTTTCGATCCGAGTATTATATAGCGACACTGGAAATAAAATTACTTATAGAAAGGAATAGAATATAAGATAAAATTTTTGAAAGGGAATGTTTGGTTTCCATCAAATTATGCTTTTAAAATAGTTTATTGGAATTATTGCTGTCAATTATGTACCGCATTATTAATATTATTTCAGTCATAAATTGGATCTATCGGCAACGCCGAGTTGGATGCTAACAAGGCTTCAGAAATCAAAGTTTAAGAAATGCGTCATATGAGAGCGAGTAGAAAGCGTTTCATAAAAGTATCACGTTCACACAGACAAAACGATTATATGAACATTTTAGTACTAGGACCCAGTCATAAGCAGTTGCTCCTGCTTTACTCACATCAACAAAAAAAACACACGCTACTGGGTAGCAACATAATGATCAATCGATGGGAAAGTAGTGATGAGTGGAGAAGGGCATTTTTGATTTATCATTTAAACTTTTAAGCAAAAAGTGCCGTTGAAAAACAGCGTATACTATTTTAATCAAAAAACAGATATCAATTTTTCGAACATATTATGAATATTGAAAAAATCGGTGCAGTATTCAAAGTCGTTGGCTTCCGTTACCAGACCTTATAGGCTCGAATTCCAGTACGAGCAGCATTTTTTTCAGTCGATTGTGTTGTCTTAAAATTGCTTTACACCCATCCGATCCTAAAAGCTAGGCATAGCGAGAACGACCAGCTTACCACTAGTCCTATTCATATCCTTTCTATACCTAATCTGATCGAAGTAAAGAGATGTTGAGCGACTGAGTAACGAATAGTTTTCGTAGAAAAATAAAATATGTTAAAAATAAAATAAACCAATGATAGTTTGTTGGTGATAAATCTGTAGTTTTATGTGATAAATAAAGAAAAAAACTTATTCTACGCCGGATACTAGATTTACACTGAAATTTGTTTTAGGCAATTCTGCAGAAAAAAGATTTCTTGAAAATTTTCCTGTCATGCGATATTTTCACCTCATTTTTGATTGCCAAACGATATATCTCGGCAGACAAAGGCTACCCGTATGGAATGAGCGGGACAGATATACGAACGCAGCTTTAAGGGGGTGGATTCGGCTAAAGCTCCTGATTGATGGAACGGTTTCATATGCGACACGAACATAATTTGCGGTTACTTTGTCTGCCCACATTTTTAGAAAAGCTTTTTGAAGTGGTGGCCATTCACATAAAAAGGCTTAACTCGGTTATCACTCTTTATGGCTTAAAATAAGGTCAAAATAAAAGTTTATTCACAGTTTTATATAAATACTATACATGAGCTGAAAAATCAACTGATTGTATAGAGCAGTGGTATGCAACGTGTGTACTTAATTGGGCGCCTTTAATGTCAAAATTTTAGATGGAGGTATATACGAATATTATTCGTTAATATTTTTAATGTATAATTTTTTTTTTTATTTATTTTTTATTTTTTTTATATTTTATTTATAGAAAAAATATTTGGCATTACAGCTTGCGCCAATGCGCCAAATATTCTGAGTTGTGAAAGTCACACGAGATTAACTCGATGGTAAATAATGTATCAGTTGTGCACAAAATCAACGATAAATAACATAACACCCAGCCCAAGATCTTTTTTTTTTTTCAATTGAAAAAATCTGACCTTGCCGGGGATTGAACCCGGGCCCCCCGATTGCTAGGACAAAGCTCTTGCCACTAGACCACAGGGACCGACAATAATGCAGGGTTGTGGAGTCGGAGTCGTGGAGTCGAGGTTTTTTGACCTGAATCGGAATTGAAGTTGTCGCGGCGTTTTGGCCGGAGTCGTACTCGGAGTCGGATTTTTGAAATTTTTAAAAAAAAATTTTTTGCATATATTATGTAAAATTTGGCTATTGGCCGGATTGGTTGGTTGATATTTAATTGAATACACATACATAGGAAAGGTAGGAAAAAAACGTGACGAAATTAAGCTTCTTTTAGTCGGAGTATGTTGTCAATGTTGGAGTCGGAGTCGTGTTTTTTGTAAATGCTGGAGTCATAGTCGGACTCGTGTTTTTTTAACGACTCCACAGCCCTGGTATAATGTATTAAACAATGGGATGAAAAAATAAAGAAATTTACCACAATACAATACTACTTCCACAAATATTCTATAATTATCAGGACCGGTTATGCTCATCGCTAGCATTTTCAACTGATGAATGTCTCTATCTAATGAGTTTTATTTATTAGAAATACGCCTTTCCACCAAGAAGTGATTGTTAACTTTTCAAAAAAAAATATCCACATTGTACCTATATTATAATCAATAAATTACCCATTAAAAATTAATGTTCACTATGAGATTTATATTTTTACAAGTTCTTAAACATTTTTTTTCAATGTCGTCAGAATGCGTAACTATCTGAAAAGATTACTGAACCTGACATGAGTAAAAAAAACAATATTTCGGATACATTTTGATAAATGTAAGTTATGTTTATTTGTTGCTTTGTACAAATCTGTTTGATTCAAATTTTATTTATCGTTCCTCCTAATATAGCCGTTGTGGCTAGCTGCTTTTATATAATTATGAGTATTCTATCAAACCATTTAAAAAAACAATATATTCTTACGCGTTTCTAAATGATTTCCACGGTTTGTTTATATGAATAAGTCCAATAGTGCAAAATTCTATTCCGCCTCAATAACATACAAATAGTTGTGAGGCATCTGTTTTTTCAGGTTTTACCCACAATTGCCTTATCGGAAGTAAAACCCAGGCCAAATATATGGTACGTTATCCTAATTTCACCATTAACCCTCTTGATATGCCTCATTCCGGAAACGGAAAGAAAATATTTTTCTCTGACTCTGACAATGATAAAAATAAATATTATATTTAGAACTCCCTGAATTGTGCGTCTTGTGGTAGATATTTCCCGAATGGTTTCGTAGCGGTGTGCGTAAGGTGTTTTGACGTTGAATCCATTGTCAGGATTTAGGGATAAAGTTTTAACCTCGGTCACAACTCTCATGAATCATGGACGAATAAGTTTGGATAGTTTGAGAGAAAATGATAATTTTTTTCATACATGTCTAAACCTAATATTTTACATCCTACTTTATGAAGTTTGTAAAATATTGAGTGTGTTTAATACAAGTATTTTCGTTATTATAACACGCAAAGCGGTTGATTGGTTGTGTAGAAATAATATTCACGAAGTATTTATGCGTTAAGTTTCATAGCGTGTAATAAAAAATTGATTTACATGAGGTAACTGATGTCGATTGGCAACACTCATTTAAAATTGATAGTTAATTAATTCAGATATAAAATACATGTACTTACGGAATAGGTTTCGAATTTTTTTCATAATCGCGATATTGGAAAGAAATTATCAGCTTTTTAAAAATATCTTCTTATAAAATTACGTTGTAACAAAGGGACAGAAGCGACAAATGCCGATCTTGAAAGAAAAGAAGCATTTTTATTTGCATCATTTCTACTTTTTTATTCTGAACATATTGTCATTGTGCTTTTTAAAAGTAGGCGATCAGGAAAAAGAATTCATGCCACATCAATGACATTATTAGTTGTCCAAATAAAATTTTCCGGAAAAGAAAAAAGCACTAGAAATACAACTTCCTCAGTTAATAATCAATAAACTACGTTTTTTATGTTCACTGTTTTTTGTGTGTGTTAAGATATTATAATTTTAAAGTGTCATATCACTCGATATCAACATAAATAATTGTTGGGATGAAAAATGTTGCTGTTAGTTAATAATTTCAAGTACGCTTCAAAATGGCCCGTATTTCTCAATCACTCAATGTGAAATATTCGTCAATAGTCATGAATTATTTATGAATGTCCGTAAACCAAATCAGACGAACGCCTGAGAGCGTTGAACACTCGGTTGTAATGTTGTGATCCTCTTCCACCACTCCGAATCAAAACGAAGCGCAGCGAAGTCCATTTATAGCATCATCCTTCAACCGTCACGTCTCCAAAAAACAGTGGTTGAGCAACTGAATGACAATTAGTTATCGTTTTTATCTTTCAAGATACTCAGTTACACATTTAACATGCTCAAAGTTTAGAGTGAAAATGCAGTATGAAAAGAACATTTTATCCTACATTAGTTCACGAGTGCACAAAACAAGATTAAAAGAGCAATTGAATAATTGTGTGGAATCGATTTCACTGGCCCCATTCCTTCCAAATATATAAGATACTAGTATTGCCACCCGGCGTCGCTCGGACTAAGCGACCAATAATTATTTAATTTTATATCATTCGACATAATTATATCACAAAATCTAACATCCAAAATAGAGTTAAAATAAAATGACAAACTTTATTTAATTTGATGACAGCCCCATTCTCGCCCATTAAAATGTCCAAATTCAAGGAAAAAATCTAATTTGCTGTCAAAGAAATGTCAAATAATACCTTCACGTAAATAATAAACATTATTATATTAATAAAAGCCGGGAAAAAGTTGGTAGAAGACTAATTTATTACATTTTGACTAAATGTATTCGCCGATAAAAATTCAAACATATTTTCTTTCATATTAGTTTTTATGGCAACTTGCAACAACAATGCAAAAGGGAATTACAGACCCACATACATACATACGCCGTTTCGGTTTTATAAGATATATATAAATATATACTGGACAAATTATAGAGTGCACTCTAGCTAGATTTACCACCATTTTATTATTGCACACAAAAAGAATGATGCGAAATGTTTTTCACGGTAAATCTTCAATAGATATCCAGTAAAATTCATGCTAAGATGTTACTATATTTTAAACATGACTATTAATAATCATTTTTTTTGTGAAAAGCGCCCACTTCACGTGAATCGCAAATGAGTAACGAAACAGTGTTCGAGCAAGCAGTAAGAAAATTAAGCAAATTTTCATTCGTGGGCCTTAAAAGTCGAATGAATCGCTTGGAATTTCCATTTAGTTTCCACAAAGAATGCGTTTGGCGTGACTCGCGACCCTCCCGAATAGTTTTATGATAACTGCCGCTTTCAAATGAAGTTTAATACTTCGCAGGCCGAATTACTTCGAGTAATTAACTTCTGTCACATTTCCGCTTATCAGATCTCGCCATTCAGAGAATCGAAAATGTAATTTTTGTTTTGATCGCAGAAAATTTTCATTGAAATGGATATCACGAAACGATCTGAAAAACAAGGGGTGAAAATTCCGTAAAATGATAAATAATTGTGGAAAACAGCACATAATTTATCTTTTCTATCTTCTGTTTTAAAAAAACTTCGTTAAGGATAATAAATACGATTTTTAAAAATCGAGAGAAAAATATGAATCGCGCGTTCTGTGTGAAGTTGTTTTATTACACCATACAATATATATAGAAAGAAAAAATGGAGGATTTGAACTGAAAGCGCTTGATAGAAATTTAATATTGATTCGTTTGATTTTTTTTAACTTTTCGATGAGTTTTGTCACTAAATTCTCGGCATCTTCAGGCATTTCAAGTATATGAATGAACTTGAAATGACGGCTAGTATATAATTTGTAACGGTTATATATACAAAATTATATCAAGCCACTATATTCAATCGCTATCATCATAACCTGGATGAATAAGCAAACGTTTTGATCTTAATTAGTTTCTATAAATTGTATAAGTAATCATATATGTAGGTATCCAAAATGTGATAATCGTAACAATTAGTTACCATCTAATAATCGAATAGAAATGCTTATTTATTCGGAATTTATCCGACGTATTATAAAAGAATTGCTTTATTTCTATTATTTGAATATATAATTTATGATAATTAATTTAAAATTTAACAAGGTTAAACTGCTCATTTAAAACTGGCAAACTACTGCGCACTAAAAAACAGGCATTAATTAATTTTGTGTGATATAAAAATACTGCAAAGACATTTATAACATGTTAACAACTCTTTAATTCTTGCAGCGATGGCTCGCTTCGTTTCACTAACATATAAAACCTCCCAGCGAGTGTTTCCAGTGTTCTAGATAAGCCTGGAACTCCGTGCAAAGTCGAGCTGCTTTTCAAATAAAATAGAGCGGTATGTATAAATAAAACTCAAAGATACCGGAATGCGATTAAATATTCCGAGCTTTTCCATTGACGCGGACACAATGGGAAGAGGGTGGGTAGCATATATTGTCGCAGACGCCCTACCGCTCTACGCTCTACATCGGGGCTTGCCGAGAGCGGTGAAATTATTTGAAAAAAAAACATTCAAGTGTTTTCACAGTAACTTTAATGCAAATTTTAAGCACCACGTTGCAGTGCCACCTGCATGAATTTACATAACACGTGCGCTTTCTTTCTCACACAAACACACACTATCTTTCTCGGCGCATCGTGTGTCATGCGCCTTCAAAGTATTAAGCTGTGATTTGCAGGCAGGCATATCACATAAATCAAGAAAAATATTTATTGTTTAACTTTAATGATACAGCTGTCGTGACTGAAGTGTAGAATATGTCACTAAAAACGTGGATGAATCTAACCTATAAAAAATCTTGAAATCTCTAAATCAGTCATACTCAACCTTTTTTTCACCCGGGCCGCATTATGATTTTTGCTTCTCTACGTGGGCCGCAACATAATTATTCATGTATTTATCAAAGTAAAAAATATCGATGAATAACAAATAAAAATACTTAAAAAGTGCAAAAAAATACCACGGTATCAAAATCACAAATCGTTTACAAATGGTAATTTTGATATTGAGGCAAACTTTTAACTATCTTCGTTAAATCAGGTTCCTGATTACTACAGGCTACTTTTAACACATTCTCATAGGGAGAAGCAGTAAACCGATTTCTTTTTACGCTTTTCGCATATTTCATATTTGAATATGACGATTCACAGAGATACGTAGATGAGAATAATGTGAGTAGAAGCTGGGCACATTTTTGTACAGTTTTTGTACCGACCGATTGCAAGCCAATATTGAAAACAACAAAAAAGTATTTGGTAAAAGTGTAATTATGTTGGGCCGCACATTAAAGCTGATTGGGCCACATGCGGCCCGCGGGTCGCAGGTTGAGTATGGCTGCTCTAAATGGAAGCATTGAAACACAGTTTTACTATTTCTTAATTTTCAACCAGATTGCTCTTTGAACGTTTCAATAAGTTAATGATAATTTATCAATATAATTTTGTGTATTTGATACATAGTTTTTAATGAATTTCAATTAAAATAAAATGCTGTACATTTTGAGTGAACAATGTTTTAATTTCAATTTCACACCAATGTGCTTGAGAGGATCGTAGCAGCCAACAAGTACTCGTAGCGGCGGCGTAGATACCGTTGTAGACCTCACTGGTAACGTACGGCCGGAAACACAATGCCGATAACGCTGTTGAAACTTTCTGCATTAAACGCTGGAATTATATAATATCGGTTTTCTGGTGAGAGCGATGTTAACGGTTGAGCTGTTTCATTTTAAATTAAATAAAAACATCTCAAGTAATTTTATTTAAATTTTTCTACACCTATAAGTGAACAACGAAATTAAATGACATCGATTGAATGATCGCAAGTTACACATTTAATTCTGTCCAACATTAAAAAAAAAACGTTTCAAAAAATTATGTTAAACCTTTTAATAAATCTTCCACATATCTACGTTTCCCGCACACTATCTCCTATGTGATGTTTTTGGCCAAAATGAGTTATTTACACCAAGATATTTTTCATGAGAACATTAAATTCCGTTTCTTTAGTATAATGATTTCTAATAAATCCTATGTGCTGACATTCATAATCGTGCAGCACAAAATATCCTATGTGATAGCTCACGACCTAGAATTTTTTTTCTGAGAACGGTATTGGCTTTATCTATCTGGCACAATAAATCTTTCGTGCAAAATTTAAGAAAATCTAGTCAGCTTAAATGATTTGTTTATATCAATTCCACTTTTATTTTACAAATAAAGTGTTGAATTTAAATGTTTATAATGAATAATTCTGACGATGGCTTAAGCAGAAATAGCTCTATACAATTTATAAAATAATTTCTGTAGAACTAAAATACATTTTTATTTTTTTCACTGTGTTATAATGGAGTTCTACCAAGTAAATTGCAATTCAATCAATATGTTGAATTTAACTCTGTTAATTAATTAAAAAGGTAAAACAATAAACACACTACGTATTGTCTTATTTCTTATAATATGATTTTATCCATATAAAAATTAATTAAAAAGGTTGTATTCTGAATAAACACACTACCAGTTTTGTCTTATTTCTTATAATATGATTTTATCCATATAAAACAAGGAAATGTATCGTATATTTATATTGATAGGAAAATATACAGAAAACTAAGAGCTAGCTTTGTAAGCTCTACACATTTTCAATATGTGAATATAAGTAAGTTGAACATTTAATATTTTTTTATTTATTATTCAGAGCTCTTCTTTTGATAATTGATCTTTACGATAGTCGTCCGTTTATTGTGAAATCGCTTTATCGATAACTACCACGACCCATTTCATTATAGCAAAGAACAATTCGCTTTATTAAGTAACAAAAGTTTACCGATTGCATGATATATATTATAAGATCCTGAACAATAAAGGGAATTAACGGACTTATCAGTTATAAAATTTAAATTAATTTACTTTTATAGCAGATATTCGGTCAAAGTTAAAATATCTGACAGTTTAAAATGAAAACTTTTCAATCAATTGCTTTTGTGCGACTTTATTTCGAGACAGCAAAATGAATTGTCAGCATTAATATCACCACGAATTAATTTCAAGGAAATTTTAAAATATTTGAACCAAAAATATGATTTTCAGTTTATTGGCGTTTAGGTTAAAAAATAATAAAAGAATTTTTTGAACTCAGTACTTAGTACTAGCATTTTCAGTTGACAATGCTTTCGATGATCGCAACCGGTCCTGATCTTATGAAATTCAATGTGGAATGTATGCAGTTTGTTTTTAATATAATTCGTTTCTGCCAAGTATTAACAGCACATTAAAATTGACGTACGGGTATTTTTTTAAAACTTAGTTCCTACGCTAGCATGTTCAGCTGAAAAGGCTCGTGGTTGGCGAAACCGGTCCTGATCTTAATAAATTAGTTTGTGGAATAGGTACAATTTTATAATTAACATAATGATTTTCCACCAAGTATTGATAGTGAGCACATTAAAATTGACGTTAAGGTATTATAGAAAGCTGAAGTTACGGAACAAAATATGTTTTTGCGACATTCATCTAATTTAATTCGATGCGGAGAATAATTAATTGTATACAGAAAAAAACTTTTAAATATTCAGTGCCAGTAAAAATGGTGTTTGTCATTTTTTGTAATAAGATATTGATTTCCAGCAAAGGAACGGGCACATTGGCTTGAACACCAACACACGTCATGTGTTTTCACATTTTGATTTGACGGTCGCCTTCCGTAGCGCAATAACAATCGAGAAATACAAATGAATTTCTACATTATGCTTACGGTTTCCACCAAGAGTAGGGAAAACAATGTATAATACATATGTTATATGACAAACCTTGTTGTACGCGGATTTGTGGTTAAGAATGACAAATAAAAAGAACGAAGTTATTTGAGGCTTATAAGATTAACTGTCTTTTGTGAGCACCAATAAAATCTAAGCTTTTTCAGATTTAGTGTTTTTCCTTGTACGACTGTAAAAAATATGTGAACTATAATTCTACTATAATATTATCAAGCAGAGGCTTTTTCCCAACCAGCTAGAAATAATGATGAATTTTTCACAGTGATTTTTAGATGTAGACAGTGTAATAAAAAAAATGGTTGTCTGTAAAGTCGGTTTACGGACGACAGTTTAACGTGACAACGTCATAAGAAATCATTGATGAAATGATTGCATACTTTTATGAATAAAATGGAATCATTTTTATTGAATTATCATTATTTTGTATGGATACGAAGAAGGAGTGAAATGAAATCTACAATTTTTTATTGATATATTTTATTCGCACTCATTAATTCAAGGATTAATTACCTTTATTGCCGCAATTGTTGTTGTAATATAAACAATGAAAACCACATTAAAATTTCACTTCACTTTATAAACAGTTGTAAACAGATCACGTGTAGGTACTGTAGGTGTATAAGTTGTGTGCTGCCGCTGTCTCTTTTCTACTCAGACGCATCGACCAATCGAGTGGAAGATAGATAGATGCGGCACAATCCGAACGGTAGGCCGATCGTGCCTCTCTATCGCTTATCCGCGCTCTCGCTCGCACGCTTGCCTTCGGCGTAACGCGACAAACGGGACATTGAGTCATGTTTTTTCGTGCGTGCAGCGGGCGTTCATCGATTTATAAGACGTTGTCACGTCAAAAAAAACACGTCATGTTAATCAATACATCTATTGCAGATTGTGCAATTGTAACTACACCGTATTTTTTGATAATTTTTAAATAGAATTATATCGTTAAATGCCAAGCGATTGTAAGTCAGGTTTTTAATTAAATATGCTTTCTATAGTTATAACATTTGTATAACAATGATAGTATTTCTGTAACTGCCAGCATATTTGTAATACGTGTTTTCATTGACTTTCAATTAAACTTAAACAAACTACGTTAAAAAGGATATGAATATTTCATTCTATAGTACTTAAAAACTTAGTCATATAAACCAAAACAAATATTTATTAATTAAGGATTTCGACTGAGGGTGCTTGATGGAATTTCAAAATCAAATTTGAATTGTTTCAATTTTGTACTTTTACATGAGTTTTATCGCTAACGACCCGGGTTTCGCCTTTCGGCATCTTCGGGCATTTCAAGTGCAAGAATGTACTTGAACTAATGCGTAGTAAACAGTTTGTATCGTTTATATACAAAAATATAAGTAGACAACAAGTAAGACTTAAAATCTATCATCTCATTAATAATAGATCGTATACAAACCCTAGATTTATTTTAAGATATTCCTATGTTATTATCTGGTCATTAATATTTTCAAAAATCCCCTTCATTATAACAAACCCACTTAATTCATTGAAGCTTGTATACATTCAATTTTCGCTAATTTACATTATAATAGCCATTTAACTTATTGATCTACATACTTATATTTCTGTATATAAACGATACAAACTGTTTACTAGCGTCAGTTAAAGTACATCCGTGCACTCGAAATGCATGAAGATGCCGAAAGGCGAAACCCGGGTCGTTAGCGACAAAACTCGCGGAAAAGTACAAAATTAAATATTTATTATATTGCAGTATTTTTTAGGCATATAAGTTTTTAAAACCATCCCAATACTGTATTGGATATTGCAATCGAATTGAACATTTTCCATCGAATACCGCATACAATGGACACGTTATCACTGTGTGAGTAAACGACATAGCCGTTGCATTCCGTTAAAGACGCCAACGACGTCGGTATTGAAAGTTCTAAAGGCATCTGCGCGCCGCGACGCTTCAATTCCCCAACCAGTGGAATACTATATTTTCTTTTCGTTTTGCGCTGTCTTCGACTTGCACTGTTGTAGTTTATGCTTAATGTATAGAGATTTTACTCGAGACGTATAATAAAGAAACGGTATATTTATTTTTATTAATCAATATGTATACACATACATATATATTTTTTTCAATAATGATCAATAATGATTCCATTAATTAAGTAGTCATTCATAAATGGACAATTTCTTGATGAACTTAAGCTTTATACACAATACCACAAGTATTTACAAGGTGTCAATAATTTTGTTTATGTTTGAAAATTGCTCAATGTGTATAAATTTATTTATATTTGTCGGCGCTCAATATGGAACACATTGATATATAGCTTATTTCAATACAAACCATTCAAAGATAACTGATTGGTACTCAATTGTTCGAGAAAGTGTGGAAAGGACAGAACGACTCCCCGTTTTAAAGATCAGATGGGTGGGAGAGAATATGAGAAATCACAAACGTAATTAAATACATGAAACTTCTTTGCACTGGATTTCTAGCCCGTGAGAACTGCAACTGAAGCCAACGACGTTGACTAATCGACCACGGATCCAGATTTTTTTTTATTTAACATTTATGTACGGTTTTACTAACAATTTTTTTTTTGTTTGGGACTAATATAACAAAGTAAAGTTTTTAAATAGTTTTTTAGCATGTTTAAAGTTCCACCAATGCGTTCAAAAGTATTAAAATCATTTATCTTCGTGTTAACTTGACATGTTTATAAGTTGGTATGTTTTGTATTCTGTTATAGTATTAATTAAGTAGTTTTTATATAATAATGTTAATGGGTTCATTCATTCAATATGAAATAATTAAAATAGTTTAAAAACAAAAAAAGAGCCGTAGCTCATCTTTATCGTAGACCATGGGCATCCGAGACTCCGTAGCATCGTAGCGCCCGACGCGACGCCGGCTTATGCGGCGACGTCTGAGTGCCCCTCCCCACAGCGTCGTGATTTTTACATGCAAATTTATGGCCATGCTAATTTTCTCGACTGGGTGCCACCGGTGCAAAAGACGAGAGTGAAAAAAAACGACCATCTTATAAATCGTTATCTCATTTGTCGAGACAAAATTGTAGTTTAAATGGAAAGATTCTGACATGCAATTTGAATAACTTTTTCTTAAGTTTCACTAAATTATATGTATAAGGCAATGTTCATAATTATTTTTTAAGTATGTAGAGTTTTAATAATTTAGGCGAGAACTCATTCAGCAAATAATTTTCAGATAACGCAACGATATGATACAGCTTAGAACAAGGGTATAAAGTCACCTGATCAGTCTATTGGTGTTGTCTTCTTCACATTAGATCTGGTAATTTAATTCCGTCGTAATTGATGGAAATGATGAAGAATATAGATTGGAATATAAAAAACTTCTTTGACATTTGACGAAGCTAGTTTTTGAAATCTTTTGAACTGGAAGAGTGTGTCAGCACGCTAAAAAATAGCAATGTATTTAACTCTACAAAAGTTATATACACTTGGGCCTCGTATATCACGGTTATATGGTTCCACAAAAACGTCGTGTTATACAAATCCGTGTTATATAAGGTTTGAAGTTCATACAAAATTAGGGTTTGCGTTCCAAAAAGCCACATTTTACTTTATTTTTTGAATAAGCAAATATAAATTTACATATTTATTGAAAGAAACTTTAATTACATAATATACCAATCATTTATCATCGTTATCACTTAGAATTCTATATGTTTTACTCTTTTTTGAGATAGGTTGTGAGTTTTCATCATCGAAAATTCAGTAATAAGCGATTGTTTGCTTTAAGCTTTTACATCTTTACGTATTTCCTTATATGGTTCCAAAATATTTTGTAATTCCCTCTTGTATTTCAAACTTTTTTCCATTATAGGATCATTTTCAATAAAAAAAAACGAATTTAATAGCCAATTAAAAGTTTCATTCATTGTTTTTAATGTGAAACATGTAGCGACTTCGCTGCAACTGCTTTATAAATATATTGATTGAGTAGGCATTTACTTGGTAGAACTCCATTATAATACGGAAAGAAAAATAACAATGTATTTTAGTTCTACATAAATTATTTTATATATTTTTGTTGATAGCTATTTCGGCTTACGCCTTCGTCAGAACTATGTTTAAAACGTGTATTAGAGATAGCTTATATACCTTTGCTAGACAGGGTGCCCCCTACATCATCTATTTCTGTTGAAACCATATCTACGTCACATGAAAGAATTTAAAAAAGTTTGATTTATTGGTCTAAAGTAATGGTGGGAAACAATAATTTCGGTATTTTTGGGTTATTTGATCGTGTGAAACCACTTAAAATCTGCAATTTCTAAGTGCATCTATTTTAAATTGTTTTAAGTTTATTGTTTGTTAAAGGTTTTAACAGAGGTGAACTGTTAATTGTAATCTGATCGTTAAGAATTTCTTTGGACTGATTATACCTATTAATTTCCAGCTGTTCCAATGCATTCAACATTAGGCCCTTATTACAGGAATGTAAACGAATCGGGACCGAATTCGGATTATGTGCTAATTCTATAAGGTGATTTGCATATTGTGAATCAGTTTTTCCATTGTTAAAGGATCTAACACGTTCGATTGCGCGAGTGGAAATGCGTCTCCCGGTCTGTCCGACATATACTAAATCACATGTACCGCAAGTCATCTTATATATACCGCTTCTATCAAGTTTATTAATCCTGTCTTTACTATTTTTAAGATGTGTACCTAAATTATTATTATCTACTGCCAGTGATTCTAGTTGTATGGGTGACGGGTGTTGAGGGATTTGATAAAATGTAGCATTTTTCCAATATTTCTTGGATGTCATGAATATCCATGTCATAAAAACTTTCTCCACCAATAAGTATTTTTTCCCCCCTTAAGCCGTGTTATATAAAGCGTGTTGTATAAAAATATGTCACAATTTATTCATCCGTGCTGTGTTAAACCGTGTTATATAAAACCGTGTTATACGAGGCCCAAGTGTAATTAATATACACGCATTCGTCATAACTATGTTGAAACAAAAATTTACTCATCTATTTATACTACATAATACATCAGCTTCTCATTTATTACAATATCCTATTATTATATTATATTGAACAAAATGTAGTATTAATTGTGTCAAATTGATTTTATATATTTGAAATGAAAGATATCTGAGTTTTTATTGAGTGGTTGTGAACATAAATTAGTTTAATATTAAGTTGATTTAAATAAATGGCATTCATCTTCCTTAATGGTCTGAGCAAGGGTGATGGATTAACGTTTCTTTTCTCATTAATAATGTAATTAGATCGACGATATGTAATTTTCCAATTGTTCCAATGCATTTAGATTACGGCCATTATACTACGAAGATGAAAACATGTGTGCTGAATTAAGAGTTATGCTTTTAGAGTCTTTTATGGGTGATCTGAAAATTGGGTGTCTGTATTTTAACAGTTAAATGATCTAATATGTTATTTGTTCCGAATCAATATACTCCTGTTTGCGTGTCCAATGTAAATCGAACTACACGAGCCGCAGGACTGTCAAATTTACTACGCTTGTCTTAAGGTGTCAAGAAATGCCGATTGAATCAATAGATTGTGTCAGCTTGTGCTATGAGACTTAAATTTGGACAGTCAAATTAAAACTGTTCAGCACAGAAGAATCTATATGGACAAACATAAAGATAAAATAAATATATTGCTTGAGAAAGCATTTCATATATCAAAGAGAAGTCTGGAGACAGGACGTTAATACTGTTATCAAAGATCTACCATCAGTTTTTAATGGAATACAAAAACATTCATAAGGCATACTTGTCGCATGCGCCTTCTTTAATCTGTTTGAAGCAGAAAATTTTCCCTAACGCTTATTTTGGAAGGTCTCCGGATTACTTAAAAAATCTCTACACAGCGGAAAGAGAAAAAAAATAACGCAGGATTAAATAATGAAAATAAATGAGATTGTGTCCGTGACAACGGACAGAAAAACCTACAACAATGAAAAAAGGTTCTGTCTCAGGCACTGAACAAAAGGAAAGCGGTCCATATGAGCGTGGAGCTAAAGTAGAAATATCTTTATTATGGATTTCCATTACGGAGCTTCAAGCAATAAACATGCGGATAAACTATTTGTAAACATTTTGACTGTACGTGTAAAGTACTGCGCAAAGAAATGAGCATTATTAATGTATAATATAAGTTAAGAATTTGTCTCTTGAAAATTTAGAATTTTTATTGCAATGAAACTAAGTATTGAATTGGTATTGACGCTTTGAGACAAGTTTAAAAACGTCAATACAAAGTACGCTTAAAATTAACATCATATCTTTCGTTTAAAAAACAAAACAGATGCGTGCAAAAAATCAGCAATGCTATAAAAATGATACCGAAATAAAAATGAAAAGTCTCATCGATCCATTCCGTTTATCTTTTTTTTCACTTTGCATGTTCAATACTACAAAAGCTGCATTTACCGTGGTTAAAGAATCGATTAAAATTGTTAAAATTGTTCACAAAATAAAACTCGCCGATGAAACCATGGAATCAACATTTTGCGCACACTTTGCAACGGAAAAAATGTTTTTTTTTTACTTTAATTTAAGCGCTAAATGCATTTTATTGCACGTATTCACTACCTTGCATTATCGTTTTTTAATTTGCGTCACAAAAGCCCAGAAATAACTATGTGATTTATGTTTAAAGATAAGAAAGTGAAAGGGTGGCTATTTCTAAGGTTGTTTCAAAGTTACGTAAAGAAATGTTTTACACATTTCATATTGGTGTATATAACTTTCACGCACGCCCGATAAAGCTAGCAAAAACATTATTTTCGCTTATTTCTATATTTGAAAAAGTATCTTTGCCTGCTAGCGCCTTATACGCTGAGACGCCTGATTGCAGCGTGTTACAAATAAAAAGAGTTCACTGTGCTTAAACTATCACGGACAAGATTGCAGTATTTGATTTAATAACCTTTACTGGTGATTGAATTGTTTGAATTTTGTACTTTTCCATGAGTATTGTCGCTTACGACCCTGGCATCTTTAGGCATTTCAAGTACACCCGTGCATTTGAAATGCCTGAAGATGCCCGGGTCGTTAGCGACAAAACTCATGGAAAAGTACAAAATTCATACAATTCAAATTCGATATTGAAATTCCATCAAGCACCCTCAGTCGAAATCCTTAATTATACTCTACTAGTGTATTTAACACAAAAACTGATGAATTAAATATTGAAAGCTTAGTTGCTAAAATTTTCGTGAATCGGCTCAGCATGGAAGAGGTTAAGAAGCGAATTATAGAGAATTGTTAAATAGATTTTGCTGAAATGACATATTGTAATAATACAATATAGTACAGGCTGTCAGCAAATCTTTCTAACCATGATATATAAGAACCGGATGATTATTTATCATACTTATCATATTATCTGTTCCATAATAATATAACTTCTGTAAAATCCAAAAATAAAATAGATACAATAGATAAGTTTGTTATTTATTTAGTCGTGTAATTGTTTGAGACTCGCGTAACGCGTCTTTGAGAAGCATCTTAAGACTCACACTAACTTCAGTCCAAGTGAGTCTGAGATTAATATAAATATTTTTTTTTAAAAGTTTTTACAAAATTCTCAATAGTCGTGATATAGTAAAATGAACCAATGTAAAAATTATGATTATTCAACGAAAGCAAGACATGTTTTGGTTTTTAAAACCGATAAAATATGGCTGCAAAAATAAAGGAAATGTAAATAAAAAAAACACAGGCTTTTCTTGGAAACCATTAAATGCTGTAAATACAGTCGGAGGAAAAATTGATTAAAAATTAATAAGTTGCAAATATTTGATTTTGCAGAAATTGCAAAACGGTGAACGTATATTTTATATCACGCGAAGCAAACTCAAATATTGCGAATGCAATCAGAAGAGAATCAATCTCGAGGGTATAGATGTGACCTCAGTGTCTTTGGTGTCTAAAAATATCTGTCAAAAGTGGACTTATCGAAACCTTAATATTTTATGAAGTAGGTTTGTTAAACACATATTACAGGGGATAATCATTATTAATGTCATTCTTTCATACAAATTTTATTCAAACTTAATTTTACGCTAAGCAATTCAAAAAAATGAAAGATACAAATCTATAAATCAATAATTATATTTATTAAAATCATGCAAAATAAAAACCATTTTAGCAGGGCTGTGGAGTCGTGAAAAAAAGTACGACTCCGACTCCAGCATTTACCAAAAACACGATTCTGACTCCGACTCTGACTCCAATATTGACCAAAAACACGACTCCGACTAAAAAAAGGTTAATTTCGTCACTTTTTTTTCTTTATTTTCCTACTTATGTGTATTCAATTAAATATCAACCAACCAATCCAACCAATAGCCAAATTGCACATATTATATGCAAAAATAAAAAGTTTAATCTTTTCAAAATTTCCGACTCCGAGTACAAACGGCCTCCAAACAAAACGCCGCCACGACTCCGACTACGGCCAAAAAACCCCGACTCCACAGCCCTGCATTTGAGTATTAAAAAAATGGATAAAACATGACTAATGTTGGTCTAACGAAAGGTTTAACAAAATACAATTTTTAGAAGAAAACAGCTTAATTTTTAATGAAAACTTGTTGAAGTAAGATGACGAATGTTTTACGATTCCAACAATAATTATAATTAAATACCAAAACATAATTTATTCGTGAATAATTAATATGGCTGACTATATTGTCTAAGCTATATCATAACGAAGAATGGAAGATTATTTCGCTCCAACTAAAAAACAATTTGAACATTCATGTAGGTGATTTACGTCGAAAACTTTGTACCTAAGAAATCAGCTTTCGGTGTTAAAAGGCTGCTTCCATCTTTATTTAGATAATATATTGGACAGTAGTATTCAACTGGATAACCCATTTATATTATATATTATACGTAGTCTTTTATCACAATTTAAGGACAGCACTATTAAATTTAAGACAGATTTATTTTAATGCATCTTTTCAGATATACATTTAGAGCAGAAGTCCCTAAACTTTTTTGTCCTGCAGACCCTTTGCCGATTTTTTTAGTTTTCGGTAGACCCCTCCATATATTTTTTTACACATTCATCAACTTTTAATGTGTTTCTGAGTCACAGTCATAGAGGTACTCACTTTGATAGGGTTTATTGTAAAATACTAAAATATAATGTTGTAAAATAAAAAATGTTTCAGGTCTTGTAGTTAAAAGCCCAGCGGGTCAACTGTTGGGAATGACTAATGTAGAGTTAAGTATGTTTTTTTTTGGGAAACTTATATAAATTTGGGTTGCTATGCCAATGGCTTAAAACAATGCAATTTGAAAATAGGTTGAGTTGTTTTATCACAGCTGCCAAATTCAGTTACATTTGGGTACGTGTATTGGAATGCAGCTGCGAATAATACGACAAAATGATGCATCCCTGAAATATAAAGTTAAGCACCACAAATGCATAACTTTTTCAGACGTCATAAACAAATAAAGAATATTAGGTAATCCCGGAATTTATGTCGTTTTTTTAATATGCAACTTTGACTCGGTGTGTTTGGGTCTGTTGCCTAGTAAAGACGTGTATTATTGTTTTTCTCTTCTCTGTGATTCTTTACCTGTCTTTTAAACAAAAAAAAACAGTTCTACCCCATCTACAAAAATGGCGAAGCAACAGAATCCATTTGTGGAAACACATGCAAGTGGATGAAGCAGCCCTGAAGGCGAAAATTGAAGCAGATCCAACAATGACTATCCATCAATTATCCAAGAAGGTCGGGACATCACGATCAAATTCTCATCGCTATCTAGAGAAACTGGAGAAAGTTCAAAAAGAAGGCATTTGGGTTCCTCACGCGCTAACTGATCACAACAAAGCGCAGCGCCTCAACATATGCAAAATACTGCAAGGAAAGCAACGTTCTTCCCCGTTTCTCCATGACCTTATCACCGGAGAAGAAAAACGGGTGTTGTATCACGAAATTTAAAAGAAAAAACAATGGTTAAATCGTGGTCAAACGCCAATTCCAACCCCAAAACTAGGACTACATCCTCAGAAAGCCCTATTGTGTGTGTGGTGGGATTCGAAAGGCGTGATTTATTATGAAGTGTTAAAACAAGGACAAACTGTTACTGCTGCTCTCTATTGTGATTAGATGGATAAGCTAAACACAAAGTTACATGAAATTAGACCCGCTCTTATGAATAGAAGGAATGTTATTCTTCAAAACTGTAAAAAACGACATTAATTCCGGGATTACGTAATATATAAAGTGGAATAACATGTGGTTTGATAACCAATACCAATGTACTAAAATCTTTATTTGTGTTTATCTCAAAACGATGATTTTGTAGATAAGCTATTGTGATCCTAAATCTCTGAATCTGTTCTATAATATTTTGTCAAATGAGGTGCCAATTCGACAGCTTAGTAAAATGAAATATTTCATTAACGATTAGTATTGAATGTCGAGTCATATAAACCATCAAGAGCAGAATCAGGTTGTGATTTATTTATAAAGACAGCCATCGAGATGAGCTCAGTTTACCGCGGACAAGCCATTAAGAGGCTCTGGCATAAAGCCCACCTTCCACGCAAACTCGTAAAACTTATTTAACTTCCATTTATTCCGTTGCTTCCTCCATAATTCATTAGGTTCGGGGTACGTGCTCTATCTGTGAAACAACACCATCACATTGTTTCGGCTTGATTATAATACTTTTTCAAACAATTTGATATATGGAGTGGCGCTTTTATAAATGGATACGTCTCGAGAAAAGTTTTCCCTTCGATTTAGATCTCGCTAAAGTTCACACGCTTTGAAACAACGAAATAAATATTATATTGTGTGTTTAAACTAACATTATGTTCATTGATCGTGCCGAATATATGTTTATATTGTACACACTGTTCGACATCCGATAAAAAAAGGTATTTAAATTTAATAATCGCTGCTTTTTCATATTCGACAGCTCTAATTTATAAACATTTTTCACTGCTTTCAATTGCGCAATTGTTATCCAGAGTCAAGTCCGTGGTCAAGTCGACACCTTATTTTGAAAAGGTTTTAACTGCTCTTGACACTGTTTTGAGATATGAGCGTTTGAAGTTTCGATCGATTTAAATTCACTTGTAACAATGAGCACATTAAAATGTTTCAAATTACTTATTTTAAACATATTTTTTCATAACTCTTGCTGAGAAATAATGATCTTAAAGATCTAATGATGGAAATAATGATGACAATCTTAGAACTTTGTCAAATAAATTTAGTAAAAAAAGTCCGCAGGTGCAGGGCAACTACGGAATTCCGCTATCTCCGCTATTCAACCATAGATAATTCTGAAATTCATATACATATGTGATAGAATGCGGTAAATACATTCTTTTCTGACCTAAAGGTAATTTAGGCAAAAATTGAAATAAGAACCTTTTCAAAGTAAGATAACGTAGTGTCAACGTCGTTGCCTTCGGTTGCGGAGCTTAGGAATATTTATTTGTATTGTGTAATATGTAACATATATAAAGAATAATTTTTAACCTTATAAAATTAAACATCTATATATGTATACTATAATTCTTCTCATATTCTTAAAGATAAAGATTTTGGTTCCAATGCTTTTTGAGATACCGTGCATGCAAAACATAACCAGTTACAACGTCCAGTTAGACTGATTTTTCATCAGGACATCAGAATAACGATTGGTAAATTGGTGAATAATGCAATCACATTTTCCATCTTGCGTGGAACGATTTCCTCTTGGGAAATCATCACGGTTATGAGGAAAATAAAAAGCCTGCGTGTTTTAAAAATAAAATTATTTTCAAACCCAACGACATTCATAACATAATACTAATAAAAAGGCAAAATGCGTATCTAAGTATCATCGAATCGCGTTCCAGAGTACGTAGAACATGTTTACGAAAATCGACTCTAATTAATGATAGGTATTTGAACCCAAATCAATTTATTAAAGTGTGCTTAGCTAAGATTCTATTTTACCCAATTCAAGCCTTAAAACGGAGCGTACCAAAAGCTAGTAGCTAAACACTAGTCCCGTCGTTTACCCATTTTTATATCTGTATCTTTTAAAAAGGAAAAAGTTGAGTAGAGATCTGCACGGGCCGAAATTTTAACGTTATACCCGACCTGAGTCCGAAAATCTCCGATACGGCCCAAACCGAGTCCGAGACTCATTCACGAACATCTAACCTGAGCCCGGCCCGATTCCGATAGTTTTTTCAACAAAATTGTAATCAACATTTAAAATAATGTAGTATCAACTCAACTAATTATTACATGTATGTAAATTAGATATACAATAATGGCGTATACATCCTAAATAATCGGGTTTGTGTTATTTTTTGTGTACCTAGGTCCTAGCCCAGCCCGGGCTCAAAACCAAGCTTTTGTTACCCGGCCAGACTCGGTCCACGGGCTAGGCCGGGGTCGGGCCCGCGGGTTTTCGCGAGCCCGTGCAGACATCTAAGGCTGAGCAACTGAGAAACGAACGGATTTCGTAGAAAATGGAATTATTGAGATAACTCCATTCGGATTAATGCAAAAAACAAATGTGGGCCATTGCAGAGAATGGAATAAAGGTCATAATTAATGTTCAGAATAAAACTGATTTGTTTTTAATTGAGTGTCAATCTGAATTGAACCGTATTATAACGTTGAAATATTTCTAAAATTATATTTCAGTGAAAATATGACTGTGACAAAATGCTTTATTTAAATACAAAAGAATATTCAAATTCCAAACGTTTTTCAAAAAAAATAAACAAATACAACAACAGCTTCAACCAACACAGATGTCTGAATACATCAATAAAATTACCCAATCAATTGCTCGCTTCAAATTTGCATTGTCGAATGAGAGGAGTCGATGTGGCTAAAATTCACATTACAAAAAGAGAAATGGCTGCCGATTAATCACTCGGAACACTTCTCACCATACTATTTGTATCAGTCTTGTATTGCTTCGTTTGAAAAAGAGGCTATCGCAAACAGAGTGTGTCCAACATAGAAGCTCAACAAGTTGACCACGAGACAAAATGTAACCAACGACAGACACGACTTGGCTGGTAAAATTTAAATCTATTATTATATTGTTTTAAAGTTTTTCTTCCATTCACTAACGAATTTCGTCCTCGAAACGTCAAATAAACATTAATCTTTGCAGACAGTTCCAACTTGCAATATGAAGCTTTTTTATGCTTTCATAAGACTGTAATGTTATTAATTGTCAACATAGAAACTTTGAAATGGAACTTTTTTATGATCCATCGCTGAAACTAGAAAAATCTGATTATTCAGTTTTATCAAAAAAATGTTTCAATGTAATCGTAAAGATATTTTTAGTGCCTATCCGTTTTTTAAATGATGTTACTCTATAGCAGGGATGGCCAAAGTTTTAACCACTACGGGCAACCTGATTTTGAAATTAATGGAAAGCGGTTCACTGACATTAAGAGTAGTAATTAAATATAAGTCTAAAATGTTATTTTAATAATTGCAGTGGTGGCTTCACAAAACACCAAAATGGTCAAGAATACAAGATGTTCTTCTATACTTCTTTAATTATCGCAAGCAAGCAGACAGGCGAGCGACTATAAATAGCTATGCGGTTGACCAGTTTACTGTGGTCAACGCATTGGCCACCGATGATTTATAGATTTGAATGGGGCATTTGTTTAAAATTCAGTGTTGTCAGTCTGTGTTTATTTGTAATATTCTTTGTATTTTTGAAAAAAAAATGTCGCTTCTGTCCTAGATTTAACGACGATATGCTTTTCTTTATTATGAATCGGTTCTTTGGTTACTCATAAACAAACCGTAGCAAATCAATTAAGACAGTTATTTATTTAATGATATGCATGGTCTATTAGACACGTCCGTTTCAGGTAACATAGTTTGCCATTAGACTTCCAATGGATCATTTTAACAGAAATTGTTTTCTTTATTGCAGGGCAGTATTAATATAATACATATTCTTATATCCGTACATCCAACTCAAATAAGCATTTGAAAGTCTTATTTAAATAAACATGCAGATTCCAAAACAAAAAAGGTTACGTTCATTTGTTGTATAATAGTATGTGTGAGGTAGAAAGATTTTTGTCATTCGATCAACGTCTCTTCATTGGATGTTATTCTAAAAAAAGTCGTTGTATTTTTTGAGTAAAAAGTCGATAGTTGATAATTTTTCATTTAAAGTAAAAGAAAATTTTGTGTTATTTAAGGGTGAGAATAGAAATCAAAATATTTTTTAATGCTAGTTGTCTAAATGCAAAAATCGATATGTTCACTTGGCAATGTTAATATGAAATGACGTTTTTCGGTTTCACGTTTAATTATAAGTTTATTTTTCAATAGTATTTTATTTTCAAGTAAGAACAACCAGTCGTCTCGTCCTCGTATTGCAATGCAAATAAGAGAAACATGAAATTTATCTGTTACATTGTGTGTTATTGACACAGGTCGGGAAATTTACATCGATTATGGAAATGTGGAAAAAAACAATTGAATATCGATTATGCAGTTCAAATCCGTTCGATTCGATTAAACGTAAGAGAAATTGACAGGCTAGTAGAATATATTCTAGTATATAAAAATCAAAATTTGTTTGTTTGTTTGCTTGTACTTTCGTTCGATTAAAGAAACTTTCGCGATTTTTTTGGCATCGTAAAATTATGAAGAGAAAAAACCATGTTTTTTCATATTTTATGCGCTACATACCGTTCATTTTGACAACCTATTTTTATAAAAATCAATATTTGTTTGTTTGTTTGTTTGCTCGTACTTTATATGCCATTTCGTTCACCTGATTGCAAAGAAAAGGGCTTTGATTCAAACTTTTATTGAACTTTTATCATTTTTGAGAATGTAAAATTAGTAGCGCACAGGGACAATCGCTTTTATATAAAAATCCATGTTTTTCATATTTTATGCGGCCTGCTCACGCCTTGGAAAACATTCTGATTTAGTTGCATACACACCAGACAGAAAAAAAATACGGTGCATCCGAAAGCACTTCAATAAACACAATTAAAACATAAAATTGTACAAAAACTTAGATACGAATAAAAAGATAAACTCACAAATAAAGTAACCGACCATATGTTAGTAATAATATAATGTAGGTTCAGTATGTATGAAAACAAATGTTATGATCCGTTTATTTGGCTCTTAATAAACAAATCTCTACGTAATGAGTATATAACAAAAATAGCAACAAAACCGGCGGCAAAAATTTGGTAGCAGAATTCTATGAAATGTGTTTTTAAAATAATTAGCTCAAAAAATACTTAAAAACATCTTTGACAAGTTTCCTGACATTTACAAAATCTACAATAATTAATTTTAAAACCAAAGTATTTTATTTTACTGATTCTTATAAAGTTTACAATTTGTCACTGAAAAAAAAACTTTGAGAAATGTTTTTTTTTACGCACACTAGATTGATTATTTTATCTTTTTTGTAGAGCTTTGTAAATGTCAGGAAACTTCTCAAAGATGTTTTTTTGGCAGCACCAGTCAAATTTGACATAATATAATATAAGAGAATGACAAAGAAATATGATTTGTGATCTCCTTAAAAATTTCCAAATAAAAACAATGTTACTTAATAGTACAGAACGAAAGCTCTGAAAACAAAATTGTTTTCATAGCGTGGTATATATATTTGAAAGAAAAACATTTTCTTTTCATTATTAATATTATTTGCATTGTCATTTGGTTTCATGTTGATAGATGCGAACAAACAGTTTTCATACATGCCAACGACATATATCCGAATTAAGTGGTTTCGGGTTCAATTCCCGGCAAGGTTAAAAACATCAAATATCTGAATTTTTCATTATTAATATTATTTGTATTATCATTTGGTTTCATGCTTATAGATGCGAACAAACAGTTTTCATATATGCCATCGACATACATATATCTGAATTAAGTGGTTTTGGGTTCAATTCCCGGCAAGGTAAAAAACAACAAATATCTGAATTGAAATTGAAATTGTAAAGTGTTCTCTGTCAATACTTAAAAAATATATTTATTTTTTGTACTTACTCAACAATTATTTTTTACGATCAGGTCCGGTTTCGCTCGTGCTCACAAACATTTTCAACTGATAAGAAATACAACAACACAAAGATATTTATTTATTTTCCATATCCGCTCCCTATTTTGAGTTTATGGCTGCCACACGGTGCCTCCACCCTCTATCACTCGCCAAACTCTTAACTTCTTCCCAGGTCATCCCGGCGTTCCGTAGTTTTTCTGAGTACATCCTATGGATGGTTATCAGCGGCCTTCCGGTTGTTGGTTAGTTTATACATTTTGACAATTGATTAGTTTTTAGCTAAATAACTCGGTATTGCTGTATTAACAGATTGAAAACTTAACTGCCCATGCGAGATAAGATAGCGTTATCTTATCTCAAACGCACCTCCTTTAACAAACATTATAAATCAAATGAATGCTTTTTACATTAAAAAGTGAAGATAAGAAATCGCATTCACAGTTTTGATATCGCCAGTCTAGAATAAACAAGAACACGATCAGGTTGTCTCATTCATCCGCGACTTAAAATATGAATAATTATAGAACAATTATCGATTTTCATAAAAATGAATAAAAAACGTCAAAGCATAATCAATCATTTTTTTATTTTCTATGCCAATAAGGCCATACCACTATCACAGGGGTCACAGTCTTTCGAAGGTTAGAAAGCTCTTGTGAATACGAAGCTCTGGTGAATATAGGAGATCAGAGAAACTGATAAGTTGAATCAGCTGAAAATGGTCGTGTTGAGCGAAACCGGTGCTGATATTAATGCATTAATTTTGTAATAAGTACAGAACATATTTTACTATTTTTTAATGAGATTGAAATGTTTTAAAATTGTTTGATTTTAATTATCAGAAGCGGCTAAGTTACCGATACCAAGAAAGCAATCTTTTTTAGTGGTGAAGCTTTAAACTGACCCACTTTAAGAAAAGCTTCTTAAATAATTCAAGGTATACCAACAATAATATAAATTCACCGTGCCTCATTCACGGACCAATCTTCTCTAATCTTTTTTCTTGTCTCTGGTTCTTCTTCTGTCCTTTCTTTACATTGTACAATACAAAGTGAATAAAAAATGAATGTCAATAGGCCGGCGGGTATGACTAGAAAGACGAATCAGATTTTTAAAAAATAAAGCTTCGATATCTGTAACTCGTCGGTTGCTATATTAATTGTTTTGTGTATTTGGTTATCAGTTCTATTGTGAAATATCTTAATGCTCCAAGTTCCCAATTTCTACTCATATTATTTTTGATAAATTAGCCAATACATTCTTTTGTAAAAAATCATCAAGATATTAACTATCATAAACTTTTCAAATGTCACACTAATTGTTTATCATACCTTGTAATGTCTTCCTCAATTTAATAAATATAGTTCTTTTTTATTAATCTGTAATAATCACTTTTAAGCTGTTTACAGTCAATACATGGTGGAATAGCATTAATATAAAAAAATAAAATACATTTTTTTGTATTTATTCCACATAAAACATATTAGGATCAGGACCGGTTTCGCTCGTCGCGGGCGTTATCAATTAATGTTGTTAATTACTCAGTTGGTCAAAAACTAAGCTTAATGCTTTGGAACAATTATAAATTAATAGATATCATCAGGGCTTTTTTTTCAAAAAATAAGGTGCCGGAACTCTCTTCATGTCAAGCTTTATGCTAAATAAAATAACACATCTCATCCGGTTCATAACAATACAATATTTAATAAAAATAATAATACATTTTTAATACTTTTTCCAGATAAAATTTATTTGCCATGGCGAGCATCAGTTGACAATGCTCGCCATGAGCGAAACCGGTCCTGATCAAATAAATTTTATGTGGAACACCTTATTTATTAAAAAGTGAATATTTTTATTTTAGGCATTATAATGAACCTTTATAATACGGAAGTGAATACCATATTTTATCATTTTGACGAATTATATAAATATAGATTTTAATTACGTATGCGCAAGCATTGTTTCGTCTAATTGATTTTAAAAAAGTCCTGGATATCATCAATCCAATGATATTTTTAATGAACAAACTGATATCAATCCATCACCACCAATCAGGCCATTACGGAAAGTGAATGCTATTTGAAATAAATCCACTATATACATTACTAATTTACGTTTATTTCCACTCAATAAAAAAACCCGATTAGCTTTCACTTAGAGGAATACGTACAATTTAGTAAGATTTAATAATTTGATTTTAGAATATAAAATTAGGATGTAAGAACAGAATAGAAGATGTATTGTATACCTTTTCTACACCAGTATATATAGATAAGTAAATGTACGTTCAAACATTGTTCTGACGATGGCGTAAACTGAAATATCTATCAACCATTTATCATATAATTTATGTACAGCTAAAATACATTGCCATTTTTTACCGTAAAATAAAACATTCTCGTCCGCACCATTTACAATGGGCTTACTCGTCTACAGAGATGATATGCAAATAAAATCCACAAATTCATTTTTTCTTCCTCTTAATAAACCGGAATCTCTTGAGATTATTTTTAATAAAACTCAAGCAGGCAATCTCTATTTAAATTTTGCAGTGTTTTATTTAATTTGATTAGAAGATAAGTGAGATTAATTATTATTTTATTCTTGTTTCGACGAAAGCGTTAATTAACGCGAAAAAATGGATCGATCGTATACAGTAGGCTAACACAATTAACAAATCATAATGCAATTTTTGTGTTTTAATTACATCATTATCATTAATTGGTTTGTTAGTTCATTATTTCGAGAAAAAGCGGTTCCGAAACTATGGAACGGTACTACTTAACACTAGAGACTCGAATTCGAGTATCGAATACTCGATATTCTAAAGTTTTCTTTGCGCTGGAAAAATTATTAAGCAGAATTCACATCTGCATTCTGATAAAAAAAAATAGTTCGTCTGACGAATCCATATCGACTGCGTATAAACACAAAAATATTAATTGGCACTTTTGAGTAGAAAAGAATTATACGTATATCCGAAAACTCTGCTATTAATTCTGTTAAATTATTTCTGTGCATTTAAAGACCGGTTAACGGCATCCTTCACTGATAAATACTTTAGATCGGACCTAATTATATAATATTTTATATATTAAGAAATCAGGATCAGGACCAGTTTCGCTTTTGGCTGTGATAATGGTCGCGATGTGCGAAACCGGCTCTGATCCCAATTTAATTTAATTTGAAATAATTACAAAAAAATGTGTTATTCACAAAGTATTAAAAGTCATAAATATTATATATGACTGATGTGAAGGTGTACAAAACAATTAGTAAATGTATTATGCTATGAATTTTAATATTTGCATACGACTTATGGTAAAGTTTTGTTAATCAGTCATACAATACGACCTGAATCTTTTAAAACCTCTGCATTTAATAAAGTACTCCAGAAGGGTAATAACATATTTATGATTTACTGTGCCGTAAAAATATATATAAAATGGTCACGCATCCAAGAAGACGTCGACAAGTATATTCACGACTCCAACATATGTCTCAATACGAATAATCGGATAGGTAAAGAGGTATATATGCCCTAGAATGGCGAAGGTATTATAAAAATGCAAAAGGAAATTGGGAAGAATAATGTCTAGGATATGTTTCCCGGGGGAGGGACATCTAGCATATATATATTCTCAGACATAATACATTATTATATATATGCCATAAAACGACGGAATTTATGTGCAGTAAAATGTAAGAGAGATCGCTGGGTATTTATTATGGGAGAAAAGCTTTACTTTTGTAATGTTTTGATAATATTTGAAGAATGAAATGGGGGTAATATTGAAAAACTTACACGCATATTCATTTAACGTTTGCAGTAATACTCACGACTATTAACCCATTGTTTACGGTGTGCACAAATTTATGCGTAATTACTATGGGAATTGAAAAGGCCAGTAAACAAAGTGTTAAAGTATTTTTTATCAGATGAAAATTCTTGCGATGAGTGAACTGGCCTAATCTAATGTCTGAATTATTCTAGGACATTCCTGTCAACAATTTGACACACCATGCAAGGAAAGTGTGAAGCCGTAGCGGGTGGTTGCTATTCGATAGCCTTGTGAAAGGCGGCCATGAAACATTAGCTGCATATACACAACGGGTGGTGGTGGGAAAAACCAACTTGGTTGTGGGCACAGCCGGACTGTACATGTGGGCACGCCCACCAGGACGCTAATCACACCCTATGGGACTGCCCCCAAATAAATTTTAAACGAGCAGAACTGTTTGCTGTGGTCCGTCCTCACACGGGCCTAATAGGCCACGCTGACTTGATTGCAACTAAGGCCAACATCATTGCATTTGAAAAAATTGCAAACTTATTCGGGAATTAACATAATCTTGATTCTTCACTAGAGTCAATTTACTCGTCTAACACGACGGGCTCTCAGTAAACGGATTATTCACAGGATACTTTGTATCAAACTGATTTCAGTGGCTGAGCTAGTCACTCCAATTTATTTTATTATTTTTTATTGTATTTTCTATTTTCAGGTACACTAGTGCACGGTTCAAAATCAGTCCCGTGCAGATCTGCTCTGGCCATGAATGTGAGGGTTAATTCCTTATTCTATGTCGATAGCGTTGTGAAAGGCGGCCATGAAACATTGGCTACTATATACAACGGGTGGTGATGTGAAAAACCAACTTTGTTGTGGGCACAACGTAGAATTGAATAATCTTTTGGCAGATAACGTTCAATATTTTTCTAAGCATTGTTTATCAAAGATATTGAGCGTTTCCGTCTGCAGTGTATGAGTTGTAATCCAAATATTTTTATAAATTGATTATTTGATCGATTTATGTACTTGCGCTTAATGACGTGGATGTCTATGATTCCTTTTACGAAGGCTTACGACATTGATAAGACCAATCATCTTTTCTTAATCCTATTACTATATCTTCACCTTCTAAGATAGGCGAAGTTGAACGACTGAATAAACAACTTACTCTCGTAAAAACCACATCGCTACAATCGCCATGAGAAGTCCATATAATTCACATTTAGAACGTACATGGTTGGGTTAGTTTAAGTCGATTTATTTATATAACGTTTTTACCGCGAGAATGTGGCAATATATATAAAATGATGTGGCCAAAAGAAGATAATATGAACCCAATTCAAGATTAAGATCGATGGACAACTTATTCAGCAATATCCAGAGATTTATGTAACACTCTTCTCGGAAAAAATGATATAAAAAACGTAATGTCATGATTCGAACTATTCTTTTGGGAAATTTCAGTTTTCAGTGACTACGTGACTCCTGGACTCACCTTTTATCCGTAAGGTCTATCTCTATATATCAGTCCTTTTCAATATTATCGACAGAATAAACTCTATTCGGTTTATTTCACGTGGCAGTAGAAATAACTTTTACTTTAGAAGCAAAATTTATATAAATGTAGGAACAAAAAAAATAATTTCGCTGTAATTTTATCAATTAAGAACATTCAGAGTATAGGTCACGTTTTTCAAGAACATTATTTATTTGCACATTATTTCAATTTTTGTTGAACAGTTTTATAAAGAGAATATTTGTTTTAAAAGATATCTGTCACGTCTTTATTAAAACTAAAAAAAAACATTATATGGTAATATTTCCATATAGTGATCATGTAAAGAAAAACAATCATAGGTGCAAATTTGTTGCCTGAAGAAAATCAAGTTTGAAGTTTAAGGATTTTTTAAATATGTATTAAAATCTAATAACTGCAATATTTTTAATGTGGTGGTGTTGCACTGTGCAGAATCAGATACGTAAATACAAAAGGCGACACATGATTGGTTTTGCATTAAAAATAATTCGAATTTCTAAAATTTTAATGAAACTTATCTTACATAACACTGAATTTACACCGCAAAACTGTGAAAAAAATGCTATTTTTGCACTTATCGTTCTTTTGCATTATATGGTCGATTATATTATAATAAAGACCAGGAGCTGTTTCGCCCATCGCGAGTATCGTCATCAGTTAAGTTAAGTTGGAAAATGTTAAGATATCAAGTAATTATAATTAACAACGATGTAAAAAAACTTATTTAAATCTATTTTTCAGCGATACTAACAATCAGAGAATTCGTCAAGCCGATAGAGCATCGATATACTGAAATCTATGAGTTATGTATATTTCGATCGAACACAGTGGAGTAAAAAGTTGTCGGCAGTATCATGTATGTAGGTTTGTGACGCGTAGCTCCATGGCCTTGTTATAAGGGGAGCCCTCGATTCATTTCTATATGAAAACCTGTCCATAAAAATGCCGTCGTAAGACACCGGGAAAGTAACTCGAACGAGCATTTTATTGCAAAACTATTTATATTTAGATACGTAAATAATTAAAAATGTTTCATTGATATTCTCAGTACCTAACAGAGTAAGCCAAGAAAGGTCTTGGGATTTTTCTACCAAAAGTACATTTATAAAGTTTCTTACTGCTTTATAAAATCAATTAAAGGATAATAAGTAACGGATGTAGGAGGATAGTTTCGAATATTCAACTTATGTATTTAACTTAACTCAGAATAGAACTTAAAGAATGT
The DNA here is from genome assembly GCA_028554975.1 of Himalopsyche kuldschensis. Lineage (NCBI taxonomy): Eukaryota > Metazoa > Arthropoda > Insecta > Trichoptera > Rhyacophilidae > Himalopsyche > Himalopsyche kuldschensis. Next base: position 15,550,325 of record JAHFWI010000010.1, on the reverse strand, counting down.
AAAATGATAAATAATGGAAAAATTTACGACACAAGTCCAATTCATACCTGTACTTTCATTGACCTCTCTTTCAATTGAAACACAAAAGATATTATATGTAACTTGTATTGCTACCCGGCGTCGTTCGGACTAAGCGACCAATAATTATTTAATGTTATATCATTCGACATAATTATATCACAAAATCTAACATCCAAAATAGAGTTAAAATAAAATCACAAACTTTATTTAATTTGATGACAGCCCCATTCTCGCCCATTAAAATGTCAAAATTCAAGGAAAAAATCTAATTTGCTGTCAAAAAAATGTCAAATAATACCTTCACGTAAATAATAAACATTATTATATTGCAACTTGCAACAATAATGCAAAAGGGAATTACAGACCCACATACATACATACGCCGTTTCGGTTTTATATATAAGATTACTTTAATATTTAACCTCTTTTATAGACCAGTTGATCGATTAACTAAATCTAGCGTAGTTTTGCAATGATGCTCATGTTGACAAAAGCAAAAGCTAAAGCTCTCATAGCATTCAAGGTTTATTAGCTTATTGAAAAAAAAACAGCATTTTTCAGACTCTTATTCAAATTTGATTGCAACAAATATTTATATTTTTCGAAGAAGAAAATGAATATTTGATACAGTACACGGAAGCGATTAAATTGTTTTGATTCATTGCGTGCGTTTTTGACTGATGAAATTTACTTACTCAATTACTACCATTTATTTATACTATGAACGAATTTACATAAAATTACTGCCATTTCATCAAAAATAACAAAGATCTTCAATTAAAAACGTCCAAAATGGGTCGTAAAAAAATTTAAAAAACATTATTAAAGCTATATTATTTTGATTTTTAAATTGACTCGAGTATCTTGCTTTAGTATAAACTACTCGTATTTGAATATGAGTACCTGAACCGAGTAATACATATGAGCTGAGTTGCTTTTAACATATAAATAAGGTTTGGTTGTGATAAATAAACCAGATAAATACAGATGTAAACCAGTGCTGCTAAAACAGTGGTGCACAAGCTTTTTGAGAGAAGGGCCAATTTATCCATTTAAAATTTTTCGCGGGCCGCAAAGGATAAAGTTGAAGAAAAATATTGATATATTATACTAGATGCGATATAAATTTTATATTTTATTTTTAATTTAATAATTACATAATTTTATCAGCAACTTCGATCCTTCTCCGTTCCACATTACGTGCAGATTTTCACGATGGAACTTAGAGAGATTTCTGACACTGTATACTGGCAGCAAGCATTTTGATGTCGGGTTCAATGTTTGGGGTTGCTATCCTCAGTACAGCACTGGGATTATCATTGTTCAAGCGGTTTCTGTGTTGAGACTTATTTAGTTTTAATATGGAAAATGCTTGCTCGCAAATATTTAAGAAGTGCTTCCAAAAGACTTTTGCACAAAGCGCAGCGTAGGGTAGGAAACTGCTCTTCGGGGAGATATTTGTAAAAACTCTGCAGATTGCCTGATATTTCGATCTCAATTGATCGTTGTTCTGCAAATCGATCAACTCTAGTTGCAATGATGAATCGGCCTCATTGATGGATTTTGAGAAGGGGTTGATTTTTTTTATATACCGTTGCTACTGCATAATTTCTTCACATATCGAATACTATTTTTTATCATATTTAATGAAAAATTTGTTGGAAAAGTATTTGTTATTTTGGGCCGCAAAAAAATCCATTACAGGCCGCATTTGTGCATCACTGTGCTAAAACCTTCGCCATACACTATTGGGAACGTATGAGTCCAGGTTAACTTTTGAAAGCTGATTCCTCTTCTTTGTTAATGATATATTTATGGTATAATTGATAATCCTAATTTTATATAGATCATATCTGATGACAATAGCGTAACGAAATGAAAACGATAACAGCATTAATATTTAAGTTCGTCCAGTCTGTGGTGTAGTGGTCAACGTCGTTGGCTTCCGTGACGGACCACTCGGGTTCAAATACCTGGAATAATCGAAGTTATTTTAAATTTTATATTTGCTCTTCTCACTTCAAAGACTACCAACCTTTGATGAAGCCCTATCATTTTATCCCTACTCTCTTCAAAAAAAGAAGGTCAGAGACCAAATTACAAATAATTCTTGTAGAAAAATTTCTATAATTATTTTTAATGTCATTTTGTAAACGTCAGAATGAAAGAATTTGAGATGAGTATAAACCATTCTTTATCTTAAAAAATATTTTTTTTAAATTTATTTAGAAAAACGTCAGGCCTCTGTACGGAAAATATTTGAGCAGCACTTGTTTATTCCATACCTGAATACATTATCGCATATATAATATTTTACATGAATGAAAAGTGGCAAACTCAATTTTTCATCCGAGTTTTTTTGACGATTGAAATATGTATTCTTGTGATTTCATCTGGGAAAACAGTCCACATAAAATTGGGTGATTTTTCCAATGCTCAATTTTTCTGCGTCGTGATTTTTGCCAGTCACATACATAAATAATGGACGAAATTTTTAATTAATGACCAATACATTGAGATTTACGATCATGTCTGCCAATACAAATCATTAACATTTTTTGATGACTGCTCTGACAGTTGTATCGGACAGAAAGAAACAGTTAGAAACTTTTGTATTATAATTAATAAGCACCGATTTTTTAATCCATATATAGACCGAAAGCCATTCTTCTCGATGACTCTCCATAATTACAAAGAAAAAGTAAGCTCACCTCTTAAACTGTAGCGATCGCGCCGTCCTGACAGCAGCGATGGGAATGGAATGCCTATAAATGAATGAATATAAACACTAAATTAAGAGACCAAGAAGACGGGAAGAACTTTGATGCTAACGCGCCTTAGAGTTTGAAGCTCTATCAAATAAATGTCCAAAAAAACGAGGTGTAATTGCACGGATAAATAAAAATTATTGTGGGTCTTTGAAATAATATGTGATTTTGTCAAAAAATCGAGCTCGTGTGCTCTGCAATCAAAGCCAACGATGTTGTCATTCAACCATGCACCCGAAAATTCCACTCCAAACATGTTTGCACAATTGGTTAACAACTAGGTAATATTTATGATGGGTAATCTATTATTGAAGGTGCTTGATGGATTTTCCATATCAAATTTGAATCGTAAATTTAAGTTCATTCGTGCTCTTTAAATGAATGAAGATGACGAACGGCGAGACCTGGGTTGTAAGCGATTCAAATTAAACAATGTAAAAGATGTAGAAGAATAATGCAAGAAGAGAATAACGATAAAAAATGTTCCATTCTATTTAAAAAGAAATACTGCAAGTTTTCATGGAAAACAAGGAATTGAGAAGAAACCCTCATATAAATAACATCTACAATATGACTTTAAATTAGTTTAACCCCATTCTGCAGAAATAAAAGAACCACAAAGTGCTGTTTTTTATAACTGTCTCCGCAGGATAGGGATGTGACAAAGTGCAAATAAGTAAAATGCTCAAAGTGAGACTACTCGTTATTTCTAAGTACAGGTACTTTTTAAGAAACTAAACAAAGAGCCACAAGAAACTTTCTTAATTAAGCAAACAAGAAACGTTACTGGATACAATGACGGTATCACCGACAAGTTAACGTAGCGTGGAAATAGGTAAGGAAAGCTTCAAGCTTTAAATAGCCTTTTATTAAGTACCAATAATTCATTGATAACTAACAACTTTACAGTTTCATCAAGAGCCCTTGTCTGTATTCTTGTTAGTTTTATACGAATTAACCAAACGCTTTTGAAAACTACATTGTAAAATTTATTTTTCTGAAAAAAACATTTAAATGGATATGCATATGGACTCCTCACGGAGATTATCTCACAATATTTTTTCTACGAGAACTGATTGTTATCCAGTTCAACCTCTCTTCTTCGAAGAGAGAAGGGATTATTGAAAGGATACGAGGAATAGGTTCAGGACTGTAGGTTAACCAATCGCTCTCGCTATGCGTCGCTTTTGAGATTGAAAAGCTGGGGAGGGGTTTTTAAGAACTTAAAAACACCCATTGTCTTCGAACAGAATCGATTTATTGACTGAAAAATCTGCTCGTACCGCGCGGTCCGTTACGGGAAGCCAACGACGTTGACCACTGCCCCATAGACCGGGCAATCGGATATATATTCATAAGTAACACAAATATGTAAGTCTGAAAATATTGCCGCCTGAAGACAAGTTAAAAAAGATATAAATTGTATGGTGCAAAGTAATTATTGATGTATATTAAATTTTATTTTAAATGATTATTCTGAGACACGATGTTGCACAATATTGTTCGTGAAATTAATATCGCACTATGTTGAAAGTTCTCAAGACGTCAAAAAGAAAATTTTATCCTGAAAGCATTCATAAATAATTTTCATTTTCTTTGAAAGTTTCAAGATTGTTACTTGTCTCAAACTATTCGCAGGGCAAAATGAGAAAAGACGATGCAGAAAAGCAAATAATTCAATCTCAGTGAAAACTTATTTTGCTGCACCTAGATTCTCCGGTGTTCATATAAAAATGTATTTACATCAACATTAAAAAGTTTAAAATTGGTTTTTAATTAAAAAAAATAACAAAAATTTAAAATAGAATTAAAGACCTTAGTAAATGTATGTTTAAACATAGTTCTGACGATGGCGTAAGCCGAAATAGCTATCAACATATATAAAATAATTTCTGTAGAACTAAAATACTTTTGGTTTTTTTCACTGTGTTATAATAGAGTTCTACCAATTAAATGCAAATTTAAACGATAATAAAGGTCCCTTTTGTTTTTATAGTTAAGCGCTTTGCACTCTGGGATGAAAATATACTACGCATAATGTCTTAGTGTTCAAAGACAATTTGTGTCAAATGATGACGTATGTAAAGCTAGTATATCGTATAATAAAAGCATCTCAGTTTAAAACAATAATTTTTAAGCGCAATGGCTTCTTTTTTTATATCTATTTGATAGACTTCATGTTCTTGGGCACGTTAGAGTTAAACTTACCGTCTCCTTCGTTTTAAAGTTGCATTCCCTTTCCATTGCTGCCGACAAGAGCTGTAGTTGTGAGCTATCCCCAGTGAAGCCAATTCAAGAGGTTACCTTATTTTTTCTTTTTACTTATGGAGAGTCATCAAGAAGAATGGTACTCGTTCTTTAACGATTTTCAATGATTGCTGTGAATTCTTTGTCATGCTGAAAGTGGTAAAAATTAAATGCACCTAGTGTTGCTGTGTTGCCGTATTCGCCGAATAAGGGTTGTGAATGAGTGAGAGGTGGCGGGTGAAAAGTTCCGTGCATCACTGTACCTGAACAATAAAAAGTTTTATTTTTACTTATTCCACATTACATTTAACTGGATCAGCACCATTTTAACAGATGAGCGAAACCGATCCTGATTCAAATAAGTTTAATGTGAAATAAGTACAAAAAATTGTCTTAATATTTTTTAATATATTGCCATTCCACCAAGTGTTGACAGCGAACACCTCAAAAGTACTAGAAGCAATTCATTTTTTTTTTAAATTAATGTTGGAAAACTTCAAACTATCAAGTTATTTGGAATATCTAACTCAAGTTTCCCAGATGTGACCTTATGTGATCAGAAACAAATGATAACGAATAAGAGATAAATTTATGTAATTAAATTGGAAGGTTACCCACGTTTGGTTTAGTAAAAACTTCAATTAAATACAAAGAGCATTATTCGATTTGTTTAGCTTTTATTTGAAATTTCGTTACTGCTAACTTTGCAGACGGTACGTGCTGCGTTAAGAAATTAGCTGTTGGCCATACTGGGCAAACAATGCATATAAACTATTATTAGAGTCCATCCACCCTTCTCGTATCTTGAGCGTTTGAATAAGTGCCTGCTGTAATACATCCCGTAAATCAACGTAGGGACGGAGACGTCCGCCACCGCCGCGACGCTTCTAGAGTGTCGCGTCGTGGCGTCACATTTTTGCCGAGCTTTTTCATGTAGATCTTTTCACTTAATTTTAATAGAACTACTGTTATTTCAGTGACAAAAAATACGAAGCGTCCAACTAGCAAACTATTTTTAAAAGTATTTATTTTATTTGATAATAATATCAAAATACAAATCTGTACCTCGGATGTAAACTACACTATATCGATAAAGATGTTTTTTCGCTACAGTTGTCTAACGTGTTCTTATGAAGTGTGTGTTAAAATACAAGAGGTTTTTTTCTTATATTTGTTATGGTGCGATTGTTGATAATGCGATAGTTCAGCATACCACTCGACAGAGCGTTCCGAGGTATAGAACACTATGTCGATATCTCAATGTTGCCTAAATCGACATATTATGTAGTGTAGTTTACGTCAAAGGTACAGAGATGCAGTCTGATAAAAATAGTGGCATTTAAAATATGTTTGAATTTCTTTAATATGCATCTGAAAGTTTTTAATTGATGACCTGTTTGGATGAATTCGGCGGTAGTTTTATGTAAATTTATTTATAATGTAAATTACCATTCTATCTATTTAATCAGTCAAAAATGCATGCTATGAGTGAGACCGGTCCTAATTGATTCAGGTCCGTGGTGCAGTGCTCAACGTTGTTGGGTTTCATGAAGGACCTCGTGGGCTCAATTTCTAGTATGAGCAGTAATTGTTTTAGATTTATCGATACTGTTCGAAGACATTTTTGCTAACTAAAAATTCATTCCCGCCTATCCTACCCTGTAAATAGAGCGTAGTGACAGCAACTAATTAGCCTCTTGTCCTGTCCTATTTGTATCCTTTCTATCCCTACTCTCATAAAAATAGCGAGAGATATGGCTTTTACTATTTAGCGACTGAGTAATAAGCAGCGTTTCGTAGAAAAAGCATGTTGAAATACCTCCATTTAATTTGCACCTCATTGAAAACGGATATTGATTTAGCAAAAAAATTATCAGGTTCGCATAAATATGTTGGAGTTGACGGCTACTGGCGGAGACGACAGCGTTGGTCGATGGTCATTCTAGCCGCAAGGGACGCAGAAAAGTGCCACGGAAGATAAATAATGTTTGTAAGACGTACAAGAAAGTAGCAACCGCCTGACGATCGATCACCAGTGTCGCAGATGAAGCCCTGGTACTTGTATCATTTTACAGCAGGAAAATGTTTATATTACCACATAATTGACCGTTGAACTTTTTAATGGTGATTTTTTCATTTTTTTTGTAAAAATTAAATTGCATACGAAATATTAATTGGAGAAAAATATGCCTCTCATTAGTCATAGGCTGACTTTGACCAACTTATACTATTGTTTTGATAATTTTGCATGGTCTGCATAGTACATACATATGTGTGAATCAGCGCTTCCTCAAAAAAATCAGTTAATTAGTGAATGTGCTTATTGCTATATAAACGGGGGACCTGTGCACCAATGCACCATTAAAAAAAGCTGTCGCTGCGATAGTGTGATTTTTTTAAAAACTAATCGAGATTAACTAGAGTAAGAAAGATATCACGACCATCCATGCCGAAAATGTAAATGGTAAAATTGAGAAAAAATTTATAAGAAGTGGACCTTGATAGATTTGATGCTGGAAATATCTGATCATTATGAAAGGACGTTTACTCCTTAGCCATAAAAATACTGTTTTTCAAATTAAAATTTCTGTATACGAGTATCAGTATCTTTTTGTTGTCGTTGCATCTAAAAAAATAAAATGTGAATTTGAACACCGGGCCTAATAAATTGCGGACTGTTGATTATACTATTATTAGCAAAAATAATTAGTAAATTTACGATTATCATCGGAAATATTTTATTTCCTACCGGGCCTCACAAAAGCGTCTAATTCTGTATACGTTCGAATATTTCCGGTTGAATTGATAACCCAGAAAGCCTTGTATAAAGGTATTAAGTCATCCGTGAACTCAATGAAAACCTTGAAAGCCGCACACTTAATTTCATTTTCATAAGCTGCCTCCGTAAAAAGCTGCATTCGGGGTAAGATCAAACGAGTCCCCGGGTTCAAATACGATTCATGCTTAAAATATTGATGCTGCGGCTATAAAACACAGATGTCCCGATGCAAAGATTGCTAAGGTCAGACGGGAGGCTGTATTCAGAGGCCGTCTGGCATAATGAAATTTCTACTGTCTCATGAATAAACCATACAGCCATAAAGCGGTCGGTAAAACAATCCAGAAAAGGTATACCGCCATGTTCTTTCGGTTGTTGGAACGCACAGTGTCATGCGCGCGGGGGTTGCCGAAGGGATGATATTGCTTTAATAATAATGACATGGATACAATGTGGGGATTTATATGGTATGTCTAAAAGTCGATTCACCGAGTAGTCAATGCTCTACGACTTTCCACTACCATAAGGGTGGGTTGTTTTTCAAATTCAATGTAGAACAAACTGATTTTTCGTTTAGAATTTCGATGGATTAGTATTACTCGAGTATTTTGAAAAATACTCGAGTAATACTCGTTCGTCGCTTATGAACATCTCTTTCCAAATTTTATTTACTTATTTAAAAAAAATATACACAATATTATAACGTGAATCAAGTAATATTTTTTTAAACGGTTCTCCGCTTTTTGCAGATGCAGATGTAACAAAATAAATTCGGAGAATTTTGCATGCCTTTACTGGTAATCATTGACCTACTCGCTGTAAAAAGTAAGCCATCACTGTTACAGTTTTAGTTGCCCTGTTTATGGATTTTACTAATCCGTCAGTGGAAATTAAAATCGAACAGATGCGAGGTCTATGATGACAAAAACAAAATAAAACATTAATAAAAAATTTTGACGGCAAAAAGATTCAGCCGACATAATAAATTCAAAATGGTTACACGCCTTTACTCGTTATTTCATATTTTTATAATAGCCACGTATCAGGAGTGATAAGGTTAATTTTTAATATATATATTAGTTGTGCTAATTATTAGTTTATTCCGATAAATATAAAAATAATATTATTATAGTAAAAAAAAACGATTCAGCAATTCTCCCGCGGCAAACGGTGGTGTGAAACGGATAAATAGCAAAGCATGTAAAAAGCAGTGTGCATATATTATATTAATCTCGTAGATAAACAAATTTATGATGCAAATTTTAACCCTTTGAGTGGTGAGTTGACGTACAAAAAAATATTTTTTCTGTTATCCGTAAATCTGAGAAGAATATTTTTAAACCATTAATGACGTACAAAAAATTTTAATTGAAATAGCTTTATAGCTTTCAAATAATTATCAAGAAACTTTTACTTCCAATTCGGGCCTGGATCTTTATTGCATTCATCTGTGGAGTGTAGTTCACCCTATTGATGTTAATTCCAGAGAGCGTATCGAACCGAAATGATTTTTTATGCACAATAATATATGGCCACAGATTTGTTCCCAAATAGTAACCCTTTTATAAAATTCGTTTCTTTATTTGAAACATATATTTAAAATAATTTGACAACCCAATTACTTAAGTTTCTGTGCCGTTCTGTGTTTTGTGATACCTTGGATTTTTATAATCAATATAAGGTAAGCTAATTGAAAACTAATTGATAAAAAAAGTAATAACTATTGTACTGCGTATATTTTATACATTACATATAAATTAGATACACTCTTCAATTCATTGCTAACGATAAAACCAACTTCCTCTGCTACCGAGTTTTTTCAACTGCGGGAATAATTATAACTAAAATTCAAACAAATCTTAAATTTGAAACATTTAATTCTCTCTTATTTTTAAAATATCTGTTACGTTAAGTGTTAAGTGCATTAAAATGAATTAAATTTATCAATGAAATTAAATATGCTTATTTATTTATTTATCACCTATTTATTTAAAAAAAAATGTGAATAATAGTATATATTTTGGTACATCTGAAACTACTCGAGTATTTTTACATTTTAATACTCGATACTCGAGTAGTTGAGATGACGAGTAATTGGAGTCCCCAGTTGTCGCTGACAAGCCGGCTTTCGCCATTCGGCATTCATTGACTAATTATCTCAAACCAAGTTAATCTACGACAGCAAACGTTACTTAGTTGATAAACTTTAATTTTTCGAAGAGATGTAACTCAGTTTAAATTCATTCGTGCACCTGAAATGGCTAGAATGGCGAAACCGGGGCCGGGTTGTTAGCGACAAAATTCATGAAAAAGAGCAAAATTCAAAAGATTCAAACTCGATATTTCGTAAAAAAATTTTTTTCTACTTATTCCACGGTAAATGAATTTAAATCAGGACCGGTTTCGCTCATCGCAAGCATTTTCAAATGCTTCGTTAAAAATGCTCACGATGAGCCAAACCAGTCCTGATCTTAATACATTTATCGTGAAACAAATACGAAAAATCCGTGTTCCCGGAACTAAAATCAATAATCCGATTGAAAGGTTAAACTTGCTTGACGTGTTGCCTACCTGCCTATTCAATTGTGTGGAATAGGTTACAAATCAGGAATGAAAATATTCACAAATGACGGATTTTAATATTTACATCCCTAATTTTACAATTCTTTTCCTATTCCTTTATTTTTATTCTTAACCATCTTTTACAAAAATATAAACTAAGCATCTGACTACAATCATTTATTGTAATGAACAAAATCTTTGTGATATTGGTCAAAAGAAGTCCAAATTATGAGATTCAAAAATATATTTTATTTGACCGAATTCTTTTGTGCTATAAAATTAAGTTGAACAACTTTTAAGATTTTTTTTAGCACCTGAGCACGCTACTGATCACGTTCGTATGTAAAGTAATATAGAAAGAAATAAAGAAGAGCCATAAAGACACAAGTGACATTATTGTATTTCGTTTCCCAGCCAATATAAAAGATATCTTGTAAAATAGGTCAAACGAAACACTTAAGAATGCTGATTTGGTTTCGAAATTGCATGTATTGGGTGGGGCTTGATTTAATTTTAGGAATATAACGTAATCTTACCGTTCTGAGCTTCCAAAGCTTAAAACTGGAGAGAGATTGAAGTTCGTAAGCTTTCATTGATATACATATAACTATTACAGTGGTGAGCACTACTTAATACCACAATCCACGTTTGAAATGGAAAGCAATATGGTCAAACAAAGGAGATAAGAAATATTACAATAAAATAATTAGTTTGCGTTTCAACATAACAAATGAAATTAATTGGTTATACTTGAAAGTATTATTCAATTTTGCAAGATATATATTTTACAATTTTGACGATGGAGTGATGTAGCAATGAAAAAAGAAAAAAACCATTATGTTATATATATTATGATTTTTTCCATAGTATTTTATCTCCAATAAAAAAATATATGCCTATTTTATTCAGCCGCTAATATAAAGACGTATCGCCATTGAATTCATTGGTTTCAGTGTTACTTATTATGCAATATTATGTGAAGGACTTATGTAAGTACGCATATTTTGTAGTTTTGACAAACTACGTGTATGACTGTGTTTGCTTTTACGAATCTCAAATTAATGTATCTTATTATCAATGGTTGATTTCAAGAAGTCTTTACCATTCGGATCCCCAAATGAAATTGATAGTTTTATACTAACGTACCAAAATAATGTTGTCATAGCTTCTCATAAAGCCCACCAATATTCACTAAAGAAAACTATTTTTTCCTAAGTCATATCATTATATCCAAATACTCTTTATATATGGAGTGATTGACTGCATGTTACAACCACAATCGGAATTCACAGCGGTTAATTTCAATTACTTCTTTCCTAATTCAAAGCCTTCAGCTAAATAAACTAGAAACCATTATGTAAAGGTATAAAGGATATAAAAACTTCAGTCGAGAAAATTTATACCGTGCTTTGCAGATAGATTAATAAAGACAGGAAAATAAATAGATATAAATAGTTCATGCTTAGAACTGATTTTTAATGTTTTTCAATTTATCATGTATTTCAAAAAGTTTTACCCTTTAAATGAGAGAAATATCAAGTTAGAAAACATAGCCAAATTATTTACGTATTCAGATGAATTCTCTTTCGCATTAGTGCTGCCATGAATCAGCTTTTGATTTATTCGTTCACGTACAAGTGTATTATGTAAATGTTTGACTAAGTTAAAATCTAGGCGCAATAAATCGCTGGTTATTAATATTTCAATCATAGTGAAGGTGATTTATTTGATTCTATATTGGTTACCTTGAAACTATTCAGACATCAATTCAACGAAACTTTACAAAGCATTTAATAAATCACTGCCCAGCAAGATGTAATTTTAGAAAACAAATTTATTTCTCATTTTATAACCATCCCCAAATTGTTCTCCTTCCAGTGAGTAGAATTGCGGTTTTTTATACTAACAAATAACGATTGCCTGCATGGAACTTTTATGGACTCGTAATGGCTCATCACGGTAGAAGATTTTCTTCAGAAGAACTAGAGGTTATCCAGTTACTTAAGCACATCTTTTTCGTAGATATAAGGTTATTGATGAAACAAGGATAACAAAATAGTTAGCCAATCATTTTCGTTACATCATTTTTTTCAAGACCGTATAAAAATAATCATTTATGCTGTTGAACGAAGATACATAAGATGTTACTATGATAGTTTTGCGTAAAACAATGTGGAATTATTTGATTGTCGAATAAAAAAAAGCATTTTAACGTTTAAATATGATGATAGTACTTATAAATCTTTAAGTTAAAGCAGATGTTTAACTTATTTTATTTATTTTACCAGTCGTACCTCACGCTAAAATTAACCTTTTCATAAAAGTCGCTGCACCGTATGCAAAAGGTTTAACTACAGTACCGAAACACTCGTACGGTGGACTCCAGAATGCGGCTTCGGTCATCCAACAAAATGTGTAATATTATCAATAAAGCACGCTCCAAAGATGCGGACGGACATTCTCTATAGAAATAAAATATATGGGATCATATTAGCCAGATTAGGTGCTAGATCATTTACTCAAATTGGTTAAACTTTATTTTGGAAAAAAGTCTTTGTGAGTTATGGCACCAAATTCTGGTTCAAAGAATTTTGAGATTAATTTGAAAGTGCAGTCAGAAGTTTTGAAACGCGTCTCATCGTCACGCAAATCAACAACCGGGACAATTTACCAAGCCAGCCGGGACGTCGAGATCCAGCTCTAAATCCGGGACGTACGGTAAGCTCAGTGATAAAGCTTGCGAAAATGATTTTTTTATGAAAAAGCTTAATTATTATTTTCAATACATCTTTTACGTTTGTTTAAAAATATAGAATAACTAATTTCTTTACATGAATTTTATTAATTCCTAAAATAATTAATCGGATTGCTGTTCTAATACCATTTCATTGAATGAAAGATCACGAGGTTAGTCGAACTATTTATAACATTCATTTACATATTACCTTTTCTTGAAAGTGTAGCATGTAGGGGTAAGAAAGATCTATGTACCATTGTCTTTTAATTATGCAGGGCATGTTCTCGTAATATGTGAACTTTAATCGCTCTATAAAGCAGGCTTATTAACAATGGTTAATTCTTGCCAGGTGTGTGAAGTGCTTTAACCATTTTCATATAAATTATACGATTAAAATGATTGTAAGTATCATAAGCCCTTAATGACGGAAAAAGATTTTCACAGAATCCTATATTATTACGATAGTAGAAATGGCACTCATGACTTCATGCTTTAATCTTACGGTGTGGATCTTTCTATCTTGATATCTTACTTGGATGGAATCATATTTGATTAAATATTTATATAAAGCAATTTTCAGGTGAAAAAACCTTACTTTCATGAGATTTTTCACTAACCGCCGTGGTTTTGCCTTTCGACAACTTTAAGTATTTAAAGTGCACGAATATACTTGCAGTGACGCCCAGAATCTTTTTGTATATTATATAAAATATAAGAATAACAGGAAGAAGGCAAAAACTTTTTGAATTTTTTGAAATTGAGTTATGAATGTCGTATGATAAATATTTTTGAAAGCTTTATATGGTGCTCACTTTTATAGAAGCAAAATAGTCTAAAAATCCTAAAAATAAGAAGCAAAGTGGCAGTCAATTAAACTATTTACTGTTTGGTTACAAAGAAACTACATAGTTCATTTCCACATTAACCGCTTTTTATAAATAATAAATAATAAAACTTATTTTAAAAACTCATTTTCTGCCTAACAGCTAGGAAAGGTAGTAAAACCTGAAAATCAACGAATCATTTTTACTTTTAAGGTGTTCACTGTCAATACTTGGTGGAATGGCATTATAATAAAAATAATAAAACATTTTTAGTACTTATTCCACATAGAATTTTAGGTAAATTATGGATATATTGGTCACGGGCCAGAATCCCAATCCTCTCGAGCTAAGCTCAAAAAAATTATACATACTGGCTTATAATTGAATATTTTGACTTTACTCTTTGAGTTCTTGTGGATTATTATAAAATGTGGAATCAAAATGATTAAATCTGAAGAATATTACTGATATGAGTTCTGAAAGAAGAATTTGTTTTTTGATATTAGCCTATAATAAAATTATTCTTTTTATTTTAAACATATAATAAACTACGTGACTCTCTTTATCTGTATAATATTATTATTTGTGTAGTTTTTGGTTGCATTTTTGCCTTTTTAAATTAAAACAACTCGATTTCATACTTATTGCGAAGTATTCTTTAAGGATCTTCTATTATAATAAATTTAAAAATTAATGAGGAAACATTTCAAAAAAAGTCGTAAGCCTTAAATTCATTTCATTTAATGTACTTATTTTTCATAAATCTTTACAAAAATTCTGTCCTGTTACCATATATCAATAATTTACTTATTTTATGTGGAATAAGTATAAGAATCTTTTATAGTAAATAAATGTATCTCTTAACATTAATTTTGCTTGAAAAAATGTATGTGAAATAATTAAAAAAAAATGATTTAAGATTACATGACCAATCTTTATATCGTTGTTGTTTATTGGTGATTGTGGTCACGCCACGATACACAGTCATCGTAGGTATTAGTGGTTACAATGCTGTGTACCATAGGAGGATATGGATGCTGTATCTACTTCTTATACCAAAGCTTTAAGTATCAAAGCGTGTAACTATTCATAATAATTAATTGCAACAAGGTGTATACCATGTTAATGTGCCACGTTAAGGGTAGACAAGGAATTTCGCAGGCATTTCCAAAGGGTAAATTTTGAAGATACAATATTCTCATTTAGGCAAGGCGCATGTTTAACTATCAAGTAAGACAAGAGATCGAAATTTGCAGCTCCATTCATACGGTGGAGCTTAAAGCACGCATCTAAACACCCAAAACTTGAAAACAAACATTAACTCAAAGTAAATGAATAATTGTCGAGTCATATGTACTTACATCCGATCCTTTTTTGCACGGTTCTATTGCACTGTTTACAACTTACACGGGTTTAAAAAAAATACTGAAGTGAATTATTTTTATTATTTTTTGATTTTATAGTCTAAAAAACTATATGTTGTGTCAGTAAACACGCACAGCACGTTTATTATCCAGTATCGACACTTTATAAATATATTTCTCATGGCTAAATTTAATTTAAATTGAATATTAATTATCAAAAATATTTGTATGCAGAAACAGTAAACGAATTCGATTTTGAGTTTATTTTAAGTAATTGAACCTATCTATCATTTTGTATAGGCACGTTATCTATTTTGTTTTGCATGGAAGTCTTTGAAACGTATCCCCAGTGCAAAAAGAGCAGCACCCAATAATAAAAAGATGTTAATGTAAATGTGTTCATAAAAGCGGTGAAAAATTTTAGTCTGAATTATTCATGTTGACTTATTAGACACATGTGTGTACTACTTCCACATATATTGTATGTATAATAATAAGGACTGGCATCTTTCTTCGCGATATTTATCCATCGACTGTATTGAAAGTTTATACGACCTATGTATGTTGAGACGACCAGGGTTCCTTCTCCATCTGACTGGCGTCAGACAGCATCCTTCCACGGCGTTCGGAGACGGAACTTAGGGATAGGATGGGAGGAAAGGTATCTCTGTATAGATTTCAATCGGTAATTTCTCTTAGCCGAAAACTCTATCCTAGAGTCGGCTAATTTATTGTCTTCAAATTATTACATTTTTTATTCCACACGAATACATTGCAGTAACAAGAACATTTTTAAACGCGTAAGACCAAATGATTAATGTGACTTCCTCCTGTCCGAGACAGGAGGGCGATACGGCTATCGGCTTGAACGGTAACGACTAACTGCCGACCGACTTTTAAAATCACAGTCCCTGTTCTCCGCGCATTTTGCGTCCTCTTCTCGGCGAACAGAACAGCATGGCTGCGTTCGCTGTGCCGGGGTGCGTTCGCTGTGCAGGGATGCGTTCGCATGTCGGTTTTGCAATTTTTTAACATTTTAATGAATTTATTCGCGATAATTAATAGTTTGGTCTTATTACCATTGATCGAGGTGATAATAAGATCGTCCGAGAGAGTTCTGATACCCTACAACATCATGCTGTATCAATGTAAAAGAAAAAGTAAATCTTGCAAACATTTTTCCTGTCAAAATTGCTTAAAATAACCGTGGATCTCGATTATTCTTAAAAGAAAGAGCTGATTTATTGCCATGTCAATCGAAAATATTCGTGTTTCATTTACTTTTTGTGCCCTCCAACACTACTTGAGCGAAGTCGTGCCTGAATAAATATACTAAACATTAAACTCAGTTGTGTATATCGCGGATATTGGTTTCTTATAATTTTATCATATACATTAACAGATCGATACATATGTTGGATTTAGGTTTATTTAAATTTAAAGTGATTTAAATTACGCAAATTAATATTTTCCTTTAGTTAAATTGTCTAGAAAATATATTTTATGATTTTTTCTCTTTTCTTTTTGAAAACATGTGGTTTATAACATTTGCACAAGCTATTTTTTCAAAGCCTTTCACTACTAATCTATTGCTAAGAGCATTTAAGGGAATTTCCCACTGAATACACGAGATTCTCTATAATTTCCAATGAATATGTAAATAAATGAAAACTGAATATGACCTGTTCTGTTTTCAAAACCGTCTCGCTTCGCTACACCAAGGGGAAACTTCAATTAATTTTCACTTGTGCGGGAGAAAATTACTAGAACCTATTCCTGTATAACCGATTAGATAATATAAAGGCATTTGACGTGTTCCACAGGCAAACAAAATTCTATAATCAAGATCCATTCACTTGTTTCCTCATGTTATATCAAGAAACGTGGAATACACACAACATGTGGAAGATTGCCCCATATCTGTTTTCATTTTATTTGATATTAAAAACTCACTGAATGTATTTTTTTATTTATTGGAAACATAAAAACAGCTGAAAACGATTCGTTATATTAAAAATTGCATCCGTTTTGAAGCTGACTAAACAATCATTCTATTATGTTGTTTTCGGGTTTGAAAGTGAGCTTTTTCCAGACAATAAATGTTTGTGGAGAATTATTCTGTACATTATATGCTTTTACTAATACTGGATGTATTATAATTATGCGCTGTTACACAAAAAAATATGTCACATTAAAACTTTGGATAAGGGAACAAGTTACGAATACGGATCAAAAGTATTCAATTAATCAATGTGTTATTTGCTGGCTTTGCTGAAAAGGCATGATTTACGAAATACGATGATTTTATATAATATTTTCAATTGATTTATGGTTTTAAATCAATACGAATATATTTGATATTTTGTTTACTTAGCGCCCACTAAATGAAAATATGGCGTTGAAAATACTCTCCAGCTTAGCGACATCGGTCACATTAAATGATGAAATAAGGAAATCAAAGCATTACTCCGACGACTGTTCGCAACCATACAATAATAATCAGATAATCAACAATATCATTTAAAACTAACTGTTTTACCAAATTTATGTTTAATCAATGTAATTTATTTAAATAATTATAAATAAACAAACAAACTAATATCACTATTAAATAAAACGTAAACTTTGCATTCATTATTTATATATGCAGCGACTTTACGTCCTGTACTAAAAATATTTTCCAAAATAAGTATGTTTGTACATTTACAAATATTATAATAAATTAACTACGCGGTCTCCGGATACATAAAACTTCCACCGTCTCTCATTAACAGCGCGGCGCCGGTGTCGTTGAAATGCGTGTTCAGTGAGTACATTTTGTACGTTCTCGACTATGTGTGATAAGCTGGTTTAGATTTGAATGGACGTCGAGAATTTGAAACGTTGCGTTATTACGAGTCGCTGGTTTACATTGGATCAAGATTAATTAGTGATGTAAGTAGTTCAACGGCTTCAACTGTTTGATATATTTTGTTTTGCTTAATTGTATGAAAGTTAGTAAAATTTGTGTTATTTCGTCTCTTTTGTGGTTTTAAAATACTGAATTCATGTAAAGCGGGCTATCATTTTCCAGTTTGTTTAGGCTGTATTTTCCACATACGTAAAAACTTTGTAAAGTATTACAAAATTTTATTTCACACAAAAGCTTTGGATAGAGGACTACAATAAAAAATGTCCCATTTCAAACTGATTATGAGTATTTATTGAATTGAAATTTGCTTTGTAGACATCCATTATAACACGGTGAAAAAATAACAATGTATTCAAGTCCCAAAGAAATTATATTAAATTATATTGATAGCTACATATTTTAGAATACGCTATAGTAATAACTATGTTTAAACATACATTTATTTATCTATATATAGTGGCGTAGAAAAAAATACAGCACATCTCTTCTTAAATAATTAAATGTAGCAAGTTCATTTTATATATTTCTCGAAGTGAAGACTAATGTGAGTTTTTATTGAGTTGAATAAACGTAAATTAATATTGTATTACTTTGATTTATTTAAAATTACATTAGCGTAATGGCATTAGCAGTAGTGAAGAGTTGATATTTGTTTGTTTATTAGGAATGTCACTGGATTGATGATATCTATTAATTTCTAATTGTTCCAGCACATTTCGATTAGATCTTTTATTATAAAAGCAAAAATGTGGGCATTGAGTTTAAAGGTATGTTATGCAATTCCTATATGAGATGTTTTGCAAATTGCGAATCTGTTTTTTTCTGACTATGAGTGTTCACTGAACGAATTCCTTTTTTTATTATCAAGAAGTATTTTCATACCGTATTGTTTATGTTTAATTTTAATGGTGGAGTTTATTTTGTCCTATAAAATGTGGCCGCGTATCTATAGTTAATAATTTTCAAAATGGTCGTTAGTGGAAATCTCCCACTTGTCACGAAACCCTTCGTTAATAAATCGACAACGTTACCACTATCACCTTTTCGGGAATATTATCTCCCGGCACCCAAACTATTCACCCCCCGAGTCAAACTTAATTGAAATCTACCTCATTCCTAACCAAGGTAAGGTCTATAGAAAATTCCTGAAATGAGGATCTCACAGATACCTATAGGCCTGTTAGAAAAGGTTTAAGCAAAAATAAAAGTTTTCCTCTACCAAGCAAAACGTTTTAGTTTTTTTTATATCGTTATAGTAATCGAATAACTTTTACGCAATAAAAATTATCCGTGAGTTGTAATATAGTGCTATCCAATCAAAGGTTTTTGATGAATGATTAGGAATTTTCAGATAGCAGCTTTAAATGCGCGGTGAGCAAAAATGATCCTAATCTTCATAACATTATGCGTGGAAGTAGTAAAAAATATAAGAGTTTATTCTTTTTTTTAATGTTTGTTATAAATATCATATCTGCACCGTATGCAAGTGAAATAAATTTGCAACACAATTCAGTTAAACGGTTTTATTTTATAATTAGAATGCGTGCAATAAAGCAATGTTTTCAATTACATGAAACGATTTTTGGTTTGGTAACAAACAGGTCATCCAGGCAGTGGTATCGCTGTTATAATATATTAGAAGATCTGGCTTGGAATCCATCATAAAGAGTATATTACATTTTTTTTGACCATGCTGGCTCCTAATGAAAAGAATATGGAATCTTTTTTAACATTTATTTTCTAAAACTGATTACTACCCAGTTGCTCAACCTCTTCATTTCAAAGAGAATATGGATTGAAAAGATATGAGTACTAGGACAAGACCCATGCCTTTAAACAGAATGGATAATTCGATTGAAAAATAATCTGATAGTATTGTGAATCGAACACTTGAAGTCTGTCACGGATGCCAACGACGTTAACCACTGCGCAATGGACCCGATTTTTTTTTATATATCACATACATGAATTGAAATCTGGATGTACATAAGAAGTATTCGAAAAAAGGAAAGGAATGGAAACATCGCAAATTTCAATGTAGTTGAAAAAATGTCTATAAATTGAATTAAAAATAATTGCAATAAGTGACCCGTATGGTATGAAAATCTTGGCATCGCATAAGAACCCATCTTATTAAACATAATTATCCTTAATAGGACAGGCTGCTCGCCACTGTTTACATTATTTCCAATTAAAGGGGATTATAACCCAAACCCCTTTCTGATTGATTGCCTCGAATAAGCTAATATTTTATAATGCTAATGTCATTAGTAGTATAATTATTTATTTGCTTTGTTTTGATTCAATAATCTCTTGTTTCCCGCAAAAAGGAAAAATCCAAAACGCCATTTTGTAATTTTATCATTTTAAAATATTAGAATCAATCTTGCTTCATTACTTAAGCAAACTTTGTGATAGTAAGTCCGAAGATGCCTCTGAAAGAGGTGAAACACGTGTCACAGTTAGTGGCACAATATGTGGAATAATCAAAGTTATTTTATATTAAAATGAACTTCCACAGTAAAATTTACCATGAGATAGGTTTCAAGCGCGGTCTTAAAATTTCAGTAAACTTTCTTGCAAAATAAAACACAAGTAATTGCATCATAAAATGCTTTTGTTAAATACTCGTCGACATATATGAAAAGTCGATTTAGTTTTTCGGAAAACCGTCGTAAAGCTCCCGCGGCGGAAAGCTTCGCTAGGACGGAAAAAAGAAAAAAGAAAAATCCAAAACTCCCCCTATCAGACGCACATGCATATTTATGAATAGGCGCGACACTCGCTCGGACGCGTGATGGGAATATTTCCCGAACCGGAGCGGCTGCATTTTATTGTGCCGGTATCAATAATTAATTTTAAGCTTCACGCATGAAAATTTATAATCGTATTAGGAATGCTGTTCGCGCGGGTTGCGATTCCGTAAAAAATATCTATGAACGCAAGAAACGTAAGAAAAAGAATATTATAGAAAAAAATCGATAACTTAAAGAGAAAATCTCCGTTTTTGTCTATTGTGCAGGAGATGGTGTAAACTGATTATTTTTAGAATGTAAAATTTGGTGCTATAAACTAAAAAAAAACCCCTTTCAAACGATTTATTTGTACCACCGATGAAAAACAACAAATGAATGACAGGTGAAAATAGAAAATGGTGGAGTTTGATAATTAGCAGTGTAGATTTTAGAACGACAATGGAGTTATCAAATTTTCCTAATTGGTTTTTCCGATGCACTCGTTTTGGCCATAAAATTTTTACGGGAAATGCAAATTACATGATACAACAAGATAGCATTATTGAGACATTTTCAGCCAAATGTGGAGTTAGCAAAATTACACTTTAAGCCATCGATATGACCTTTTGTAACATTATTTTTAACATTAAAATACTTTGTAGTTACGGTGTGTTTTTACTGACGATAGACAACCAAAATATATATAACCATGTCCAACTCCCAACATGGAGCATATGGAAACCTCACGGAGCTTATCTCAACATATGTTTTTCTACGAGAACTGCCTGTTACTCACTTGCTCAACCTTTATTTTTCGAAGATTGTAGGGATTGAAAGGGTATGAAAACTAGGACAAGATTAGTGTGGTTAGCTATCGCTATCTCTATGCATCGATTTTTTGGGATCGAAAAGGTGGGAAGGTATTTTTAAGAACATAAAAACCCATGCCTTCGAACACGATCGATAAAACGACAGAAAAAATCTGCTCGTACCGGGAATCGAACCCAGGGCGATCCGTCACGGAAGCCACTGCACCACGGACTGGGTTAAAAAACAACCAAAATATATTTTATAGGTATACAATGTTAACAGCTAACATAAATGTGATCTTAATTACAAATAACGGTCACTCCTAGACGAAAATCTAACAATAAAATCACCACCGAAGTCTATATACGTATTAAGAATTAAGTTCGATAAACATGAAAATTAAGGAAATGAATTTTTAAGAAATGATGGATTCGGCGATATGTTTGTGAATGTTCATTTTTTTGACCTGAACCTAGAAGTCCTGAGGGGGACGGGGGCTAGTTACAAACAAAGCATAATACTATTCATTATCCTCGACTAATGATGCCTCTCGGCGCCATATAAAAAGATGACAACCAACCTCCATTTGTAATGTAAGAATATTAGAATCAATCTTAACTTTGTCGGTCCAATTATGCTTATTAAAGAGACAAAATATGACTCACTATTTTTAATTTTATGTTGTAATTAATTTCCTCATAAATTGTTGCATGAGTCTGATATTAAACCCGTATAATATACATATATGCTGAAAAGAGGCAAGAAGATTTATGAGGAGGTTGAAAAATATTCTGTTTTTGAATATATTTATGATTAATTTGAAGATTCTAACCCAGAAAAATATAAACAGCAAACACAGTTAATCATTGCAATTAAATATTTATACGTTATTAAATATGACCAATGTATACGTGCTGCAATCAACTATTTATTTGGTCAGTATCTAAATTAATAAACGGTCAGTATATAATTGAAAACTGTTCAGTCATTTTTTGTATATGGTAATATCTGTAAATATCTATAAACGGTCTGTAATTAGTAGAGGGAGGACGATTTGACGAGGGTTACGTAATAATTAAACGTTTCAAAAAAAAATCGTTAGCATTAAACTTAGTCTTTTTTTTCTTTCTTAAAATGCTGTCAATATAAAACTAGCCATTTATTTTAAATGACTGAACTGTTTGAAATGTTTTTAATTACTGACCATTTATTTAATTCACTGATCAAAACTAGAATTAGATTCTGACCCATTACACGCCAAAAAATAAATATTTATCATAAATAAAAAACACTCGACTTTCGTTAAAAGCTACGGATTCTTTTCCTTTTATTTTGAGTATTTATGTATTGTATCTTACGGAGAAAGAAAAACCTTGTATTAAGTCAAAAGAACAGAAACAAAACAACCCTTTTACACAATGCTCTCAATGCAATTACACAACGAGCTATGTTGTCTCGTAGAATCATCTACGCCGTAGCATTTAATTCATTAATTTAGTGCTACGTTGCTTTGTATCAGGATGCTGATGACGTGGGAGACGACGAAAGTGATTGACGGATCATTACGTCACCCTCATCACTAAGTTTCTGAAGCCTATTTAGTATATAATATAACAGTAAATATTCGTAAATAGTCGACATGAAACATACCAATGCGAAGTCTTTTCATTTTTATTTAAATACATACATATAACAAATAAAGCAAATAATTATGTTTCACATGAATTGTGTTGTTAGATTTGTTGTCGTCACGTGGAAATCAGATTTTTTTACACCATAATAATACAACTGTTATAGAACAATAATTTAACTGTTATTTCAATAGGACATACTTAAAATGGCTGTAGTTAGGGTTATTAGCTAACCACTAGTCTTGTGAGTTACTGCCGCCCTATGAATAAGGAGTTAACTTCCATTTTTTTTGATTGAGTTATTAATGCCATTTGATAAATATTTTTGATAGCTATATACATATGTTGCTCACTTTTATAGCAGCAAAATAACTAAAAAATCCTTAGTAAAAAATGGATATCTTCTAAAATATAAGATTTTCTTGGCAAAAAAGCAGCGAATCTAGTTATGTTATCAAAGAGGCAGTGAATAGAACTACTGGCTGCTTATTTACAAAGATTTTAGTTCATTTTTACACCAACCGCTTTTAATAAACACTAAATACTTATATTACACTGCCGGGTTCGATTCCCGGTACGAATATATTTTTCCAGTCGATAAATCGATTCTGTAAAATGGATTTTTGTGTTGCTATAAATCCTTTCCTACCTTTTCGATCCTAAAAAGCGATTAGCTTACCAGTAGTCCTTTCCTAGTATTTGAACACTTTCAATCCCTATTCTCTTCGAAAAAGGGAGGTTGAGCAACTGCGTAACAAACAATCCTCGCACAAAAACACATGTTGATATAAACTCCCTGAGGAGTCCATATGCTCCAAGTTTCGAGCGGACATTGTTAAAAACAAAATACTTAAGCTCCAAATTATGTATGCTGCATATAACTGCATTTTTTATTGCAATGTCAGTAGTCTTGTCCTAGTGTTATCCTTTCTCAGTGTGTTATCAATAATATTATCGAAAAAAAAATCTAAGAAACAAGCAGCCAGTATGCTTAAAACTATTAGCAGACTTGGTCAACAAAAACAAGTAACTTTTAAAAATACTTTAAATATTTTAAAATACATTCGCGATTAATTTATCAAGATCACTCTTTCTCATATATAAGGATGATGGATCGGTTCTGAAAAGATGTACGGCTGAATTTCAATGACTCATTTATTCCATTTATTCGAAGCGAGGCCCCGCAGCGTACCCCCGTCTGTCTTCATCGATATCTATTGAGGCGAGGAAAGCGCTGTATCGAATGAAATACATTAAGTTGAATGAAATAACGGATGCGTGGGAAATATAACGACACAGTTTCAGATATTGGGCGCATCCATTAGTAACATACACGAGTTTCACGTCTTAAGTATACGATATTATCGAAGGATACCATATGTTGTATCCGCAGATGTATCGCTGATTGAATGAGAAAATCGTACTGTATTATGTTACATTTTTAAAAAACAGTTGAATGGGAATATTTCTATGTTATAATATTTCAAATATTATTGTGTTCTTTATTTAAAAAAAAAATCTCATTTTATTCAAACGGTACGGTTCAAAAGAAGTTTTTATAAAATACTAGTGTTCGAACCCGGCTTCGCTCGGACCAGTTTGGGGTAGCAGTTCACCTCGACGCGTAAATTCAGACGGGCCAAGTTGAAAAACCTTTTTTCAAAATTCAAAAGTCTAGGCCAATTAAAATGGAATAAGAATGAACATTTCAGACTGGCATTGACATTTCACAGCCCCTTTCATATATTGACAGCCCCATTCTCGCCCATTAAAATGTCCAAATTCAAGGAAAAAAACTAATTTGCTGTCAAAGAAATGTCAAATAATACCTTCACGTAAATAATAAACATTATTATATTAATAAAAGCCGGGAAAAGTTCAGTAGAAGACTAATTTATAACATTTTGACTAAATGTCTTCGCCGATAAAAAATCAAACATATTTTCTTTCATATTCGTTTTTATGGCAACTTTAACAACAATGCAAAAGGGAATTACAGACCCACAGACATACATACGCCGTTTCGGTTTTATATATATTCTACTCGATACTCGATTTGGAGTCTCTCACACATTGATAACGAAACAAATTTACCGTTTTCGCAAAGGAATTACAGACATACATCCCCCGTTTCGGTTTTATATATAAGATTTAGCTGTGCATTAGGAACTGCAATATTGGTGTAATTGGAATCCTGATATAACATCAATCAAAATTGAATCTGAAAAGGGGTTTTTTCAAAGTCGGACTTGTGCTATATGACTGAAGATTTAACCCTGGTTGGGAGATAGATATGATGGCACGTTTGATGAAGTATATAATTGAGAATTTCGACTGAAGGTGTTTGATGTAATTTCAATATCTATTTTTAACAGCTTTCTAAGAGTATAAACAGCTTTTATTGTGAAAAAAACATTGGGTTAATGATTGACAAATAATAAAGATAAAATAAATCTGGCATTTATAGATTGCAGTGCAGTGACTGTAAACACTTTTAAGCGTGCAAACCCACCCGAAAATTAAATATATGAATTGCTAAACATCTAGATCTGACTTACCCGATGAAGCTCTGTTAAGAATCCCACCACTGCATATTTGTTTGTCACTTACCTGGAAATAAAAAAAAAGTTTTAATTAATATCAAAGTAAAAACTGTGAAACTTCTACTCAAAAAAGTAAAAAAAACGTAAAAATATTGTATTTATTTGATTTTATTACACCCAAATACTTATAAATTAAACATTTTCAAACAGCTAATTTTGTTTCACCTCCAAATAATACTTGTAATGCATTATTTGCGATGCATCCTGTGGTAGAGTGTGTTGTTAATAATAAAAAAAGGCAAACCATTTTTTGCGAATTATTCCACATTGAAGTTATTTAGATTAGTACCAGTTTGCTCGTTTGATAATGACTGATTTCACTGTTCGTGACCATTTTCAACTGGTGAAATAAAAATCTACCGTTCAAAATTAGAACGCATTTTTTGTTTGATAAATGCATCTCTGTATCGCTGAGAAAAACGATGAAGATTTAAATAAAAACGGTTTAAATTCTGTTCCAAATGCAAAATGCTGCCCACTTCACAAATTGTTGCGGTGTCTGTGGAAAATAACGTCAGACAAATTACAAAAATGTCTAGCAGAATAAAATATTTTGAACCGCAATCTGGCGGCTTAAGCTCGACTTAGAGTGGAATAAATACGCGTTAAATTAAATCGTATTCGTATAATTATAATTGCATTCATTCAATACTATTCTTAAAAGGCTTTTGGACGGTTAAATTTTTGACTAAATGAAAACCATATTACGAATTTTGACTGAAGGTGCTAAATGGAATTTCAATATCAAATTTGAATCGTTTGAATTTTTACTTTTCCATGAGTTTTGTCTTTCATAGCCCGGGTTTTTTCTTTTGACATCACATCTTCAGGAATTTAAAGTTCACGAAAGTCAGTTTATTTACAAAATTCAAATTTGAAGCCTATATTGTTTAATTCAATTGCCGCATATATTTTGATAACAATCAGGAATAGTTTTACTCGCCGCGAGCATTTTAAACTGACGATAATGTTTGTTATCAGTTGATAATACTCGTGATGAGTGAAAACGGTCCTGATCTTCATGAAAATATCTGTGGAAGTGATACTAAAAATGTGTGTTTTATCTATTTTAAAAAACTCATTTTCACTAAGAGACAGTTGACATTATAAAAGTATAGTTCCCTTCCTTTTTAATTATAATTTATGTCATTCTATCACTAATTGAAATTTTAATACCCTAATTTTTAAATATTTTATGATACATAAAGAACACAGCGTTATTATCCATTTTTTTTTTAATTATAAATATAATGTAATTATTTCCGAAATGAATTGAAAGACGACACACTTGAAAATGGTTGAACAGTATGAATCTTTCTTAAAATTCAATAAATTATCATCTTAATTTAAACACACAAAGATTAGTGTACGTGGTGATCGATTGCGACACCAAAAAACACAATTGATTAAGCAAGTACGTGTTGGTTCGGTGTGAAAATGTGAGCCAATGTGCAACATCTCCGGGTAATGTGAAAACAAACGCAATTAGGGGCGCGGTATACAAAACCGCGCCAACCGCCGAGCTCGAGCAAAGTCACGCAGGGCCGGATCGAGTCGAGTGGGCATTGGGGGTGTGGGCGAGGGCGCTTACCTGCTACGTCTAATTAACGCCACTTTAAAGATGTGCAATGAATCTAGACGCTGCGTCAATCTGGATCAGCTATAAATAAAGCAACGTCGGCGTATTCTGCGCTTATATCAACACTTGCTTACTTAACCCTCGAAAGACGGTCATTGAAAAATAACTTGTGATCCGAAGAGGGGATTAAAATACCCCAGTGTTTTGGCTTTATTGGCATAGATTGCATTAAAAAAAAATTATACTATGCTTAAGCGTATCTTATACATCGTTATAAAAAAAAATATATAAAAGTCGATAATTTTCCTTTAACTAGTCATATTTTAAGTCGCACATGAATGAGATAGTCTGATCGTGCGCATGCTTATTCCTGATTGGCGATATCAAAACTGTGAACGCGAATTCTTATCTACACCTTTTAATGTAAAAAGCATCCATTTGATTTGGAATGTACGTTGAAAGAAGCACGTTTGAGATAAAATTAGGTTATCTTATAGCTTAAAGGCAGCGAAGTTTTAATCCTGGCAATCGGTAGCGACAATATTAATGGTTTTATTCCAATAATAATCAGACCTATTTTCATTTTTATTTAATGGTGATGAAACTAGTCGATTATATTTTTTTATTGAAAAAGATGTAAAATACAATGATTTAAGAATACCAAAAGTTTGCATATTGTATCACTATAAGATAAAGTAGCAGTGGTGGTTGACTGTTTTACCCTAAGGCTGGCAAAAGTTATGCAGTAACCATAATTAGTTGAGACGTTGTAAATAATTGCATAAAATTGAAAATGGTATCACGATTACAATGTACAGGTAGTCCTCAACTTAAGACGATTTGAATTACGACAATTCGTACTTACAACCGATATTTAAGCTTATTTTTTATGTCGATGAGATTCAGTGAATTGGATATGCAATTAAATGGGTAAATTACATTCTCAGGTTTTTTAAATGATTTTCATTAAGATTTAATGTGCTCCTAGCATGGCAATGTTTATTTTATTAATATATGAATTTTTAAAAGAAAAAGTTTATTTCTGATTGTTTTGAATTTATATTTTACTAGTATTGTTACCCGGCGTCGCTCGGACTAAGCGACCAATAATTATTTAATGTTATATCATTCGACATAATTATATCACAAAATCTAACATCCAAAATAGAGTTAAAATAAAATCACAAACTTTATTTAATTTTATGACAGCCCCATTCTCGCCCATTAAAATGTCCAAATTCAAGGAAAAAATTATTTCATGCCAAAGAAATGTCAAATAATACCTTCACGTAAATAATAAACATTATTATTAATAATAAAATATTAAAGTTCAGTAGAAGACTAATTTATTACATTTTGATTTAAATGTCTTCGCCGATAAAAAATTCAAACATATTTTCTTTCATATTCGTTTTTATGGCAACTTAATGACCAACAATGCAAAAAGGAATTACAGACCCAGAGACATACATAAGCAGTTTCGGTTTTATATATAAGATTATGTTTACTTAAATGGATATAACAATTGCAAACTACGAATACTAAGTTACTCATTCAAAGTTGGTAAACTATTCAGCAGTGCTATATTTATTTCTTGTAAATGGTAAATAATTTATGATCACCCGTGGTGTAACGTAAAAAAAAATAAGCGATTCAAATTTGACTTTGAATTCAAGCACTTTCAGTCGAAATCCTCAATTATATGATATTTATCTAATTAAAATAGAACTCCATTTATATATTTAATCTAAATATTTCATATTAATTATAATACTACGCCCATACTAAAGGATCAATACTATCAACGATGACGTGATACAAAAATATGTATCTGCAGTATTCGACAAAAAGTGAAGAACGTAAAACGTGACTATTTTTCTAATCCTATTCAAATATTATATAAATGCTCTGGAAATTATTCACAGTCATTTTCAATCACGAAAGAAAATTATTATCGTTACAATTTGTTTGCTATTTTGAACGAATGAGCCCATCTGTCTGCTTGGCATTCCAGATTCATTCGATTTGAATAAGTAAAGCTGGGAAAATAATAAATCTAAGTATTTCCGGGACGTTTTTCTTTTAACTAAACAAAAATGCCGGGAGACAATCACGTCCGGAAGAAACCTATCGTGGCCATCTGAGACCTGTCACTACCGCCCTTAAAACATGATACATAATATGTACCGATGTTAAAGTCGATCATTGGAATGTGAGCGATGGATTTTCCAATATATTTTTTGATACCAAATATAATGATAACATTTTCTTGACAGTGACATTATGTATATATATGTATTTACGAATGTTTGTATGCTTGATATATAATCTAATTTAGTTATGAAATACGTAAAAAATACAATAATACAAAATTATGCAGATGGTCTGCCGAGTGTTTTAGTAAAATTTTGGTTTGGTTAAACACGGTGAAAAATAGTCACGTATTTTAGTTCTAATAGAAAAATATTATACAGTCCAACCTATTTCGCCTAACGCCTTCGTCAGAACTATGTTTAAGCACACATCTCTTTACTGGTATTTTTTTATATATATACATACCTTGGATTTAAGCTACACTAAAATCTACTATTCAAAAATTACTCTGTTCTTAAAGTCTTTTTATGAAGTGTATGTTAAAATTAAAGTGGTTTTCTTGTACTATCTGTTATGATGCGATTGATGATAATGTTTATTACGAAATAGTTGATTATACCACTTGACATAGCGCCCAGAGGTATAGAACACTAGGACGATATAATAATTATGCCAAAAATATATATATATACAGATATACATATATGTACATTACAAATTATTAGTTTATTGCTTTTAAAATATTTCAATGTATACTATTTATATCTTGTTTTATCTGGTTCTACCAATTAAATAAAAAATAATATATTCACGGTTATTGAACTTGAAGCAAAAATTGAAGGACATACGTAGTATAGTGAAAGTTGAAGATTCAATTCAAATACATAGGAAATCTATTGATGAGAAATAAGTACGATGATTTAGCCATTTACATTCGTGTATTTGATAAGTCAATTTTTCTACAGTTTCAAAACATCCCAGTTGCTAATGTTCATTAATAATGATACTATTACACAAGCTGTGAGGTGTGTGAGATGCTGATAACGGTTTTAACTTACGGCCTATTTTTTAAAACAAATAATTTATTCTATACCAAAACGCTAAATTTTATTTTTAAAGCTGTTTAAAACATTAAAGAAAATTAATAGCTTTAAATGTGTTCTTATCTAAAGAATGGTCGTAACAGAAACTGTTAAATGGAACTTTGTTAAAACTTGCTGATAAATTACACTATTACCATTATCAGTGCATACCTTACTCTTAAGTGAGATAGATCAAAGATAGCTGTACCTTTTGATATATTGATATCACCCTATTGGGAAGCTCTAAGATCTCCAGTATACCATCCACAGTACTGGAATCAAAGATACGTTCCAGCGTCTGTAACTCCTCGTCTTCAGAGTGGTGTCTCACGTAGATACGTTATATAATTTCCACAGCGGATACGTTTAAACCAGGGCTGTGTGTCGGAAAAAAAAGTCCGACTCCGACTCCGACTAAAAAAGTTAATTATCGTCACTTTTTTTGCCTAATTTTCCTATTTATGTGGATTAAATCAAATATAAACCCTACCAATCCGACCAATGGCCAAATTTGACATATTATAAGCAAAAGAAAAAAGTTCAAACTTTTCAAAATTTCCGACTCCGGCAAAATCGCCGCACCGACTCCGACTCCGGGCAAATAGCCCCGACTCCACAACTCGGAGTCCGACTCCACAGCCCTGGTTTAAGCCACCATATATTTACGAGAAAGGTAAATTCTGGCTTTAACTTACTGTCTCACTTCTCGAACCATTAGCTCTATAGATAAATAGCCACCTATTACAGCTATATCCAACGGTTGTTATAGTTTTTTTAAACCATGTCTGCTCCCAACTTGGAGCATATGAACTCCTCACGGAGTTTATCTCAACATATGTTTTTTCTACGAGAACTGCTTATTACTCAGTTGCTCAACCTCTCTTTTTCGAAGTAAGTAGAGAGTAGAGATGGAAAAGATACGAGCACTAGGACAGGACTAGTGATTAGCTAATAGCTGTCACTATGCGTAGCTCTTTGGGATCAGAAAGGTGGGAAGGGGTTTTCAACAACACATACACCCATGCCTTTGAACGGATTTATCGACTGAAAAAATAAATATTGTTATAGTTATGGCAGGCCAATTTTGCTCAGCTAGAAAAAACACTCTGAAAATGATTTTTGTTATGAAAATGATGCAAAAAAATGTATTTTAACTCTACAGAAATTATTTTATATTTTTGTTTATAGCTATTCCGGCTTACGCCATCGTCAGAACTATGTTTTAAGCATTTACTCATCCTTATATACTGTTCTAGACAGGGTATACAATACATCTTCTTTTCTGTTCCACCATACTAGTAGAATTAAAATACATTGTCATTTTTTTCACCCTATTATAATGGAATTCTACCAAGTAAGTGCCAACTCTATCCATAAATCGATGGTAAAGTCAATTTACTAAGCTGCCCGTAAAGACATTCGAGACCGTGCACACCGTAACTAAAAAATTGCCCTAGGATTGGCATATAAATATGTATATTATATCAAATCTTACAAATATTAATTTAAAATAAAGTGTTAACTTCTAAAATGAATTTCATTATAACAAACTAAAACTTTACGGCGAGACATCATTAATATTTGATGTTGAAATAAGGGTTAAAATAAATAGTGCCTCGATTTAATAATTTAATAATTTAATAATATGTGTTTAATACAATATTCCCTTTGCTCTCGTTTTGCCGTGAGGAAGCGCTTTCTCTGTATGATTCATTATTACATTTTCAAGGATCGAAAGCAGGAGAATATCTCCCACGTGAGAACCTTTTAAAATCCACTAAAATTAAAGTGCTCTCAGGGGGCGGAAAGGACTATTTCTAAAGGCAGACTCCATCATATCGTCTCCGGATTTTGCATATACGTATTAAAAACGTTGAAATTCATTTTTAAAAATTGAACAAATTTAATGCTGAGCTTTTTTAGCAGTTTCGACTATATGGCGCCGTCATAAATAAAAAAAAATACACATTGAAACGCTTATTTTAATCTGATTATTTTACTCAGTAAAATATTTATTGAATTTGAACCACGGTGCCAAACAAAAACAAGCCAATGAACAATCTCAAATATAAAGAATAAGCTTATGGATCTATCATTTTAACATGTTTTTGACGTACGAAACTGTTTATTTAAATATAATTTGATGCTTTCGCCAAGATGGTATACACCTTAATAGGAATGACAATATTTAGACTGAAATCTAGTATATTATTATTAACTATCCAACAACATAATCTTTTCTACAGTTACCTTTGACTTCAGAAAAATGAGATACATACTACAGAGTTTTAAATTGTTAGTAAAACTAGATGTAGTGTACATATAATTAGATTTAATAAAAATACAAATATGCTTTGTTTTAGTTTCACCTACTTCGAAGTAGGATATATAATAATGATAATTATTATTCATTATTAATTTATTAAATTATTGATTTCAATTGTTATAATGTAAATTTGTGTTTATTCCATTGACTCTTTAACTAGCCGATCGGCATAGCCAACTGGTGTTTTATATTTGTTGAACCACAGTGCTTCAGTGATAAAGATTCTGAATATATTATACATATATATAATATATTTAATCCATATATCGCTTTGTATGCTATGATGAGAGTACTCATTCGTTGCATACAGAACGTAGATTTTTACACCACCAATCTGTTAATGGCAAAAAAGCTTTGTTAATAGAATTTTTGGTTTTGGTAGTAAGAATTTTTATAAAATGGCTTGCTTTTAAATACCAGAAGTGAAACAACAATGAATTCAAAAAGTTTTATTTAAGTTTTAATCATACGCAGAAATATTATTAGGTTTTTAAAAAAACATTGCGTCGTCAACTTGTTTTGTACGATTTTTGATTTTGTTTTGCCTTTAATTGTAACAAAAATGAACGTAAAAAACGATTTTTAAAATAAATTATGTATTTTCATTAAATTAGACACTTAGAGCGTAGTGGTGTATATCAAGGCACGGCATGCTTTGACAACTTTTCAAAGACAATATTTTATCGAAATATTCGGCGGCGAAAGGCTGAAGAAAATTGTGCGAGTTTCCGGAAAAACGGAGCCAAAACGGAAACGGAGGGTCCACCATAAACCGACACAGTAAAAAAAGGTTCACGAATAATACGAAAATGGCGTTCAGCTAATATTATTTCATAGCGAGAAATGGCGAAATAAACAGACAAAAAGCTAATGAGGTTTAGAGAACTTTTGTCAAAGAGAAAGGGTGCATTATAGCAAGTTAAATGAAAGGGGAAATATCGAAGTAGAAGTACACCTGTAAGCCATGCTATTATATCGATATGAACAGACAGAACGCAAAGTTTTCAGTATTGTAACTGACGCGGTTTTACATCATGGTCGATTCTTTTTTCGAATACGCGGTGGTGGTTGCTCTCACTTACGTTCAAGTTATAATGGTACATCTTATAACCGATATCTATACGCCACTGTGAGAGAGAATTTTATCGTTGTATACAAACGTTTGTTTTAGACTGAAGGTGCTTGATATAATTTCAATATCAAAATAGAATCGATTGAATGTTTCCATGAGTTCCGAATTATAACTTTGGCATCTTTGATTGAAAAGTCAATTTGTAATGGTGTCCGTTAGAAAATTGAGCCCATGACCACCGCCACTTAACAGAAAAGGCTTGTTTACATGCATCGTCGTTATAATTATACATAGGTTTACTGAAAAAGATAATTGAATATTTGATGAAAAAATAAATTTTCGTTGTGAGTGAAATTCTTAGTAATTTTAATATATTATATTTTTTTCTCTATTCGGATGGAAAAATTTGCAAGCTTTCATGATACGTTTATTATTATTAATATGTTGTATTAGTATGAAGTAATATATTATGTTTACCGAAAATGGAAGTTTTTGTTGGAAGTATATCGTTTAATTTTACTTTTGTAGTAAAACATTAGCATAATTATGTAATTTAGGCATCATGTCAATGAAATAAATTCATTTGAATATGATATTTATTTAGAATTCACGTCGTTGACGATTTTAATATTAACGATCATGAATTGATTTAATTAATAAAAAAAGAGACGGAAGCGCACAAATGATTCGAAATTTGATCAAATATGAAAGTTTAATTAATTAAACCTATAATTGATTGATCGAATACTGATAGTTTGTTGTATGGATATGTTCATGTATGTTCAATATGATAAATTTTCAAAACAAATTTCCGTAACATTTACCTTTTGTGAGATTTATAGTGAAATAACATGGAAACATGATTTCCCTAAAGACATACAAATGAATGTTTGAAATATTGGTATATAATAAAATATACATAGGTTGTGGAAGTATTCTTCCTTACTGACTAAAGTTATTAAAAAAACTATGTATGTACAGTTGATACGAATAAACATTACCAGTATGTATTGATACCAGTCTGAGGCAAAAAGTTAATTTAAGATAATACGTAATACATTGGAAAACAATTTTCTATTGTGGCTAGATACTATAATACATATTATAATATCGGTTTAGTTGTGCTTATAGCTTGAAGATTAGGCTTATTGAAATATTATTTTATTAAGAATGTTATTTTTTTCTAGATATTTTTGAACATTTAATAGAAATAAGTATGTATGTAAGATGATTGTATTATCAGGGAATCGGAAATATAATATAAACATATCTTTTTGGATTTCCACTCTCAATTTCGACCGTATATGGACTATTTAAGGAGTTTATTTCAACATACGTTTTATAAGAGAACTTGTTGTAACTCTGTTGCTCAACCTCTCTCTTTTATAGATAGTTGTGATAGAAAATAAAAGCTTAAATAATAAATTTTATTGATTGATTTGGAATTAACTTGGTAGGACTCCATTATAAGGGGCAATTTATTTTAGTTCTACAAAATTATAAGATATTTAGTTGATAGTTAATTCGGCACACGCCCTCTTCATAGTTCAATAGTTAATTAATAAATTTTCTTAATTAAAAACACAAATGTGTGCTCAGCATGTCATCGAGATTTGAAAGGTTCGTATTTTTTTGTATTGAATATTAACTATAACGTTAACGAAAGAAAATTAAATGCTTAAACGAAACAAAGAAGTTTGCTGCAATTGTGAATAATTAAAATTAACTCTTACATGCAAACATAAGTATTGTTGGCTTTTTGCTATGGCTTAATCGGTCTGCTTGCATAAAACTCCCGACTCGAGCACCCTCTCATTTTTCAACTTTTCTGTATTAAAACAGACACGCAAACTTTGCCAGCAGCAAAAACTCAACGCGATACTTTACTTCCAGGATATTGCAAACTACTGCTTGGGTCATTTGCAAAAGTAATTTCTCACTTAGGCGTCCTGAATTGCGATATCAATGATATATTTGCTTGTCTTTTATAACTGGGCTCATAGCTGCTTTAATTTTATCACTCATTTAATTATGTCGTCATATTGTTCATGTAATATAATATTTTAGCATCACGCACGCAAAAAAAAAAAAAAAAATGAAAGTAAGTTTTTGGTATTTTTCATAAACGTTTATTATTTGACAATATATTTCGAATACCAGAATCGATTTTCAAAAATATGCATCGAGTTGCCTGGACAGTTCAAAATTTCGAACAAGTGAAACTTAATAATGTAAAATGTTGGATGGTAAGCTGATTTTTCTATGGATTACTCGTATGTTATAACATTTATAAAAACCTGTTTCTTTTTTTAGTGACGGAGCAAAGGTCATTCACAACAGAAATTTGAGGATAAAGAAGACGTAAAAGTTATCTGCAGCTAAATGCAACTGAAAAAGCTTCCCAATAAAATTGATCAAACTTTTTAGTGTTCTGAAAAAAAATGTGAGATATGGTTATCGAATGAACATATATAACAAGAGTTAGAGAAATTTTATGAGATGAGCACTCCGTTTCTTAAGAGGAATGGCAAAAAAATGAAGTAACGAAATATTAGGCAAATCACAAATTTACGTAAATGAGTTTAATCAAGTTCGCTTTAAAGTTCAACTAAAATACGAGCGATTTAAAATTCCATTACGGACAGTTTCATATGTAAAGTTTTCAATCGACTATTTGATTTGAATGCAAAAGTGCGCCAAGCCCACCCAATCCTTTTTCGACTATTTGGTTATATAAAAACAAAACGGCTGGAATTTTTTTCATTATCCTTGTCCAAACGATGACAAAACATGTTTTTAATCTACCATTAAAATTTAAAAGCAATCAGGTAACCCGTTCTTGAGATATCGTGGAGGCCAGTTAGGAAAACACAGTTTTGAGAAAAGTTCAAATACGATTAAAACTATGAAATCTTTATTCCCCATTAATCTGCTATGCCTGGTCCATAGATAATTCTTTCTTCTTCCTGTTTTAAGACTTTTGAAGCTACTTTCTTTGCTATTGCTTAAATGTTGGGTTGTTTCATGAATTGAAATAACATGTGTATTGAAAGTTCTCATGTAACAAGCCGAAGCATCAAAATGTGACCGATGTCCCGCCTCGAAAAAAATGTAGTCTAACTGCAATAACTTTCCATCGACTTCAAATATTGTAAAATCACTTAACCAGCATATTCTACATGGGTTTATGAATCATTATATATAAAAAAAGATTGTTTCAAAATATCACATGGGTTGACCCACTTAACAACTGAGTTTCGAACACGCATTTCTCGTAGAAAAAGTTATGTTGCAACAAATGTTAAGTTATCACTTTTAAGTTGTTCACTATCAATACTTGGTAGGATGGCTACATAATAAAAATAATAAAACATTTTTTGTACTTATTTCACATACAATTTATTGGATCAGGAACGGTTTGGCTCATGGCGAACAACTGATAAGAAACACAACGAAACAGTGATATTTATACAAAAGTTAAGCAAGAATTAAAAGGTATGACAAACAATTGGTATTACAACAAAGCAAATAAATTGAAGCAAAATAGACAATAATTAAAATGTTCAAGACCTCTAAGCAATGCAAACTATTATATAAACAATCAATTTAGTATGAATGATCATTAACAAAGTAAAATACGTTAAGTTAAATGTCAATATGATCCACATCGGAAGAGCATATGCTTTCAAAAAAATGTAGTCCTTTCAGTAGTTCTCAAGGTTAGTCGCAGAACGTTTTTCACTTTTTATTGCTTTACAAAGATATATAGTCAAAAAAGTGTGCAATCACTAAATCATGTAGATTGATTCAAAACTGAGTTTCTCTCAAAGTAAGTGACATGGTAACTGATTCTCCTCTCTTTTCTTTATAAACCTTAACTATTGTAAATTGTAATCTTAGGTATTTCAAAAATAGTTAAAAGTGTCAAAAAACTCTCATATTGGCAGATGCTGCGATAATTACAAAACTTTATCAGTCACAAATCAATGGTTAGCAATCTGGATAATGTAAGAAAGTACGAAAAACTTTTATTATAAAACCAAAGGATACTTAAGCTTAAAACTTTTACTGTGTAAACTTTTTTAAATTTAATATTGCTAACTATCAATAAAACGAAAAACAGATTTCAGCTGGCTTTGTTAAAATGACGGAATATACGGAGAAAAAAAACGTAATATAAAATTGAACAAGGCAATCCTTTTACGATTCGGCGAATGTTAAAAATTTGCATCAATATTATAATCAAAAACTTTTCACGTTTTCTATCATTCTCGGAGAAGGATTTCGTGAAATATGAATTATTCAGTATTTGTTTTATAATCACGCGAGCGAGAAACAAAAAAGATGGAGAAGCGTCGAAAACAATCTTTTCGCAAATTTGAATTTTCGAAAAAAGAATCCCAAAGATTTTATTATTATTTATGATGCAGCGCGAAAAATCTCGAATTCGAAATAAGTTCATTTAAATACCTATCGGTAATGCCCGGAAACGAATTTTGGAAGAAAAAGATGCTTCTTTCGATCCCATCAATATTTTTCAGCGAAGGATATTTTATTTATGCACATATTTAAATTCTCAATACTACGAAATAATTTTGAGGCGGGTAAATTGAATTGTAATCAACTTTCCTATATGAATTTAGATCGGTCAAATTAGGATTATGATAACAATAATTTTACGAAACACATGGTGATTTTTTTATATGGGGGTTTCAAGTTATCAGGTTTGTAAGCGTCAAAGTTCTTCCCGTTTTCTTTGTCTCTTAGTTTAGTTGGTATATTCATGATTCATTTTCTTTCCATCGCTGTTGACAGGAAGACGCGTTAACTACAGTTCAAGAGTTCAGCTTACTTTTTCTTTTGACCTTTGGAGGGTCATCGAGAAGAATGGCTCTCGGATTATAACGATCTGATGACTTCTCGTCATAATTCTGCAGACAAGAGATCGTTGGGTTACAGTGACAGCCCACTGCCTTGTGAAACTTTTTAAAGGCTTCACGAACGAACTTGCGAATAGTGGGCATACTTAAATCTCTGTGCATTACAAAGGATGATAAGAATGCTTTTATGATTAATATATATTATTTATGGTGTGAAGTAATTTTAAATTATGATTTCCATCACGAAATTTTCGTATTCAAAAAACGTGTTTTTATGTTCATTTTAAGTAGCACAGCACATGCACACACTCTTTTTGTGCATGTGCAGAGATATATTGATTTAATTTTACAAGCCAGCGAGTTTTTACGACCAAAATGTATTAAAACGGATTATTTACCGAATTAAATATGTCTACATTGTAATTATTATTAAAGTAATTTTTATGGACTTCAGTATTTTAACAAGACAAAGCGTAAGTAAGCCATTAGACATGTATTCATGAAACTAAAATGCCAACCAGAATAACAGTGGCATTAAAAATATGGTTCGCGACCTGTCACGTAGTTTTTGCAGAATGTAACATGAATGCAAAAGCCACCGTCGCAAAGACGACATTCTTAGTAATATACTTCCAGTTCCTTCGTAGTATTTTTTATTCTCATGACTGGGTTCTTAAAAGGACGGGAAAAGCTGAATACCCCACGACAGTGACTTTTGTAGATGAGAAAAATTAGAACTCATGCGATTTGATTTGAAACATGACAGATTCTCTCACTTCATTGCATTATATTGTATATATCAGGTATGGGCAAAGTGCGGCCAGCCAAGTGTTTCCTGCGGCCTGCCATCATTAATCGTATTTTTAAATAATAATAATCTTTTTATCAAAAAATATTGAAATTCGAATCAATCTTGCTTCATTACTTGCAAACTTTGCGATAATAAGTTCGAAGATACCTCTGAAAGAGGCGAAACACGTGTCACAGTTAGTAGCACAATATGTGGAATAATCAAAGTTATTTTAAATTTTATATTGTTATTAATTTATTCAAATTTTGAATCCTTTTGAAGAAACTAAATGAATCCCTAATACTTTCGATGGATTCAGTGGTGATTTTGTGTAAATTCATTTGATTATTCCACGAATTGTGTTACTAATTGTGATACGAGAGGTGAAACACGTGTCACAATACGTGGAATAATCAAAGTTATTTAATAAATATATATAAACATGAATCCCTCTTAAAGTAATAGTTTGATATATAGAAGGTCTCACGATGATCTTTAGCATGATTATCCTTCTAGGTATTTTTCAGTAGCGCAAATGGTTGACTAGAATATCAGCAAGCAAATCGATTGTGCACGCAATATACTGTCAGAAGTTCCATGTGCTTGTCTGCAAGTTAAAGTAAACTATCCAAGTCGACGAACACGTCTGACAATAATTGAAGAATTTCGTTCACTGACCATCCACAGTCAGTAATTCGTAAGGGGTTTCTAAATTATGTTCGATTCAAAAGCTTTATCTGGCAGAAGCTTTCCGAATGAATTGCTTCAGTAGAAACATGTTGAAAAGGGACATGAATATTTTGTATGTACATTTTCTAAAACTAAATAAGACAAAAGACCCAGCTTGATAAGCTTCAATGCAAAATTGGCACGAGATAAATTAAGCCTTCATCAATTGAGAGTATTGAGGCAATGTTTCATATATCTCTAAAAGTGCTGTATAAATTTATTAAAAAATATAAAAATGTAACGGTATATTTACCGACGTCTTTGTAGGTGGGCACTTTTTGGGTCACTTACCTAAAATTAAAAGAAAACAACGACACGATTAGTAACTTTATAATACGAATATATAAATTGACAAGGCAGAAGTAAGTATTTTCTTTGGTTGACAATTAAAAGTTCTCGAAATGCCTGAAAGCACATTTCATATTCCAGAAGAGCGGAATATTTTTCAGAATTCCTTTAAAAAGATAATCTTTTTTTCTCTACATTTAGAACTACGGCATTTAAATTTTAAAAAATATAGCAAGGTTTTAAAAACTTATCCGCTACTTGTGTGGAGCAAATAGACTCTTAATAGAGTTAATCGCAATAAAAGTTTTTCTACAAGAATTGCTTGTTAATCAGTTTCTTAGCCGTTATTCTTTCGAAGAGAGTAGGGATATAAAAGACTTATGGTTAACTAATTGCTCTATCTACGTCTGTATGTCTCTATGCCTAGGTTTTAAGAATCAGATAGGAGTGGGAGCAAATTTTTAACAACACGGACAACCACGTCTAACAAATCGACTGAAAAATGAAACTGCTTGGACTGGGATTTGAACATATGCGTTCTGCAATCAGAAACAATGACATTGACAGACGACCACGGACCCGACAAGATTTTTCCAAAATATCAAGTTTTTTTTTTTTTTTAATAAGAACAGCTCAGACAGTTTCTAGGAAACTTCTATATAAATAGATAAATAGAATAATTATAGGTGGCATTCTTCTCAAAAAAAATATGATAAAAACACCTATGGATGATTTTTTTTGATGTAATAAAATATCTCAATTATATTTAAGTGATCATTATAAATTTTAAATTGTAAATAGTTCTACATCAAAATGAAAATATCATTATAAAAATCACTGTGTGCACCAGCTCTATTTTATTTATTCTGAAAACTTTTAAAGCGTTCTCATATTTTCTAATATATCACATGATATCTCAGCGTAGTACTGTAGCGTAGACGACACTCTACGAAGTTCTACGCGACACACGCAAATGAAAAGTCAGCATAAGAAGCGACGGACTGGAAAAGTGGGAGAGTCTTGCATTTCCCAGTAGAGTAGCTTTATCAAGTCGAGCTTTGTTCGATGTGTAAATACGTGGTATTATTTTCAAATAATTGTTCTTATAAGTGTTATGTCAAAATATAGTATATCTTTATTCCTACAACATCGTTTACAGTAATTTTAGTATACCTTTATAACCTTTATATATACGGTTATACAATAATACCAATACTGTCTCAGCACCAATGTTTAAATTGAGCTTGGACACAATGTATTTTTTATGTGAATATTTTTTGTATAACAATAAGCTTGCAAACATCCTTGACTTAATGTTATTATACAATTTTTGAATTTAAAACGAATAAGATTTAGTAAGAAGTAGTAATTACTTTTTTTTATTTAAGTAAACGGTTTCAAGAACCAATAAAACATCGTTCGATTAATTATTTTATTCATCGTCATTGAAAGTGTCTGTTACAAATTTATTCATTTGCGATTGTATGTTCCAATTTAATAAAAAAGCAGATGCCATGGCACAATTCCTGTTTTCATATTATTTATTTTTACTTTGTTAAGTTTTAAAGGAGAATTCTGAAGAGTTTTGTGAAATGCTAATCCTTTAATCGATTGTTCAACGATTTTGGGCGTTCGTATTATGTAGTTGCAATGTCGACAGGTTCTTCTCCTAGAATATAAATTTGTATGCAATGATTCATTCGATCGATTTATGGATGTGTTTCAATGATTATATTCTACACTGACTTTACGATTCCAAAACGGTATATCAATCTATAGGCCATTATTCCTTTCCTGGCCCGATGATTCTATCCTATCCACATCAAACAATGAGAAGTTGAGGGACTAAACAACAATCTTATTTAGTTGATTCTACGCTTTTCGTTGACTATTTGACTGATGAATTGTAAAACTATGGGCGACCGAACCCCGATTTGATTTAAGACGAGAAGAAACAGAAGCAATTTGTTAGAGTATTGATTGTGGAAAATTGTGCGCAAAAATTAAGTCAAGCTTTTCATGGAATGAATATTCAACTCGATTAATATTCAGGGCGAGTAAAATTAACAGTCTGAAAACCCGCCGTTTTTAAGACTTGAGCAATATTGACGCCAAATAATTACACTACGAATGAATACATAATATAATGTAGAGTTGAAGACTCTTTAATTGACATTTCATTCGACCAGTCGCCTTTGCAAATGACTGTTGGCATAACAATTATTTTCATATTCAAAGAGTCACTGATTCGGATAATTTGTTGGTATAAATTGGAAATAACAATCGGATCATGTTTATACTCTCAATTTTTATTTAATCGGAAAGAAATCTACATATAAATTGAGCTTTAAGTACAGGAACCAACTGAAGAAAACATGTGTATCATATCCCAAAAATTGCAATAATTTGTAAGTATTTTTGTACCTTAAAAAATAACGTTCCCAAAAATTATAACATAAAAAAAGCTGAGCAAAACAAAATTGATTGTATGAAAGCTGAAACCTATATCTCACATAATCTTAAAGCTACTGATTGCAGGCAGATTTAAATGCTCAGTTTGCTTGCGTATTCCTCGAATAAGATTCAAAACAACATTCGTTATTTGATTCATTATTTTGTGTCATTGAAAAGTTCTTATAAATGTATTTGTGCGATGATTATATAAAAAATATTCTAATCTATTCAAGATCATAAACTCAACTTACGATGGTTTTAAGGTTAAAATGCGACGGTATGAAAATGTGACTGAAACAAACAATACATGCTTTTCAAAATGGTATAGATAGTATAATTACATACATACTTCTAAATAAATAAAATATGTTAGGTTAAATTGACATGTCTGTTTTGCAGTTTTGTCAAAATGGTATAACGTAATGTTTCTACGTTCAAATAGATTGGGAGAATTAACCATGCATAGATAAACATTATTCGAAAGATAAAATAAGGGTTGTATATATATCGCAACTAACCCCAAGAAATGCTGACCACAATGAGCAAAATATTGATATACGTGTTCATTATTATGATTTCGATACGACATACAAAAAGGTCAAAACGGATAAGTACATACGTCACGTTAGTAATAACACATAACAGAGGTTCTATTATGATTTATATATAATATGTAGAGTTTTGGAAAGTGGTTGGTTAAACGGGTCTGAGTGAATTTTATAATTTATTGATGATTTAATTTTTCCTTTTTAGTAAAAATTATAATTTTAGTGACTGCATTACATGGGAGGCAAGACAGTCGACCGCGGTGCCGGTTACCCGCGGAGCTTTTAACGGTATACCGGAACTTGAGACTTAAAAAGGCCATTAATTTAATGTTTTCATCTTGTTTTTAATTAATTAGTGATTAATATTATGTATTTACATGTATGTATATATATAAATACACGTATTTATATTTGTCAAATACATGGCGCATTGGCATCAGCTGTAATGCCATGATTTGCTTTTTCTTAAATAAATAAATTAATTAATTAATTAAAATAGGTTATGAAAAATATTAAAAAACGAAAGCATTTTTTGCTGCACAAATTTCAGTTTTTGTAAATGCTATTATACATTATTAATTTCAATTTTATTTTACTGTCCTCGAGAACCTATGATAGACTATTTGTATTCGTTGTAGCTGTAAATCGCGAGCCAACCTTCCATCCTTCGATGGAAGGTATCCTTGATGTATACTGATAATTTTTTTTAAATATATGAATGTCAGTAGATGGGAATGATCACAATATTTTTCAACATATTGCAAATTTACTCTCATAAAAGCAATATTATTTCTGGAAAATTGATAACAAGAAGAATTTATATCAAAGACACTTTACACCTTACAGCAAGAAGAAAACTGAAAAAAATTACCGCGACGAATT
The DNA here is from genome assembly GCA_028554975.1 of Himalopsyche kuldschensis. NCBI lineage: Eukaryota > Metazoa > Arthropoda > Insecta > Trichoptera > Rhyacophilidae > Himalopsyche > Himalopsyche kuldschensis. The sequence goes on along the minus strand of JAHFWI010000010.1, from coordinate 15,505,609 downwards.
TTTTATTATGTTTTCCATATCCACTTTCTATTATATGACGAGTATATGACCGCTGAGGCTGGTTTGTCCGCTCTCTTACCTCCGTGTTCCTGACAAAGTCAAACCCTCTCAATATTCCAATATTCGCCGTAAGCATCTGTTTTGCAGAACGCATACTGAATAATAGTTACTCGTTTAAGAACGTATCATTGGAATAGATAATAAAATAAATGCACCTTTTTAAACATCTTGTGTACCATAATATTTGATTTGATTGATTTGGTATAGTAGAATGTATCATCTTTTCTTGAATTAACATTAATTTACGTAACATCATAATTGACGTATGGTGATTAATGTAACATTTCAATTAATATATTAAAAAAACCTCTTCTTTAATCCATGTACCATTATTGCACACATGCATTGCAAAATATTGTTATGACGATAAAATTTGAAGGGTATAATGACAGCGGCCTGACGACACAGAACGATTCACCCTTACGTCAAAGTAAATATCCCTTCAAATCCACTTTGATTTATGCATTCAAAGCATTTCGCAATCAATATGCAAATAGGTTTATTTACATACCGTCAAATATTATAAGATCAAATATAAGACTATTATGACATAGGGTTGACGTAAGGACAAATAAAACAGCGGGAAAACAAATAAAATTAAGAAGAAGACATGTGTCCAATATTTTGTTATATGTTTTTAAATTGTGAAAAAAATGACTGATTAATGACAGGAATTGAGCGTGTGAATCGTGAACATGATAAAAAATATTAATCACTGGAGTTATTGAAACATCTCAGTTAATTTCGGCATGGATTATGATATTCCACTAAACTTGTGCTGTAAATGGTTCTGATAGCGTTGTTCAACCCAATTTTTAATGAATTAATTCTTTTTTAGCAAAATATTTTTATCAAGAAAACATTTAAAAGAGATTTTCCGAAAAACATGAACTTTTTTTTCAATTAAACATAAGCTTTTTCAATTAAGAAAAAAAGCTTTGAGAAAATCTTGTACTTTTTTTTGTAAGGAAATAAAATACATGAACGTTGCCAATGAAGGCTATTTTTGAATAAAATGATCCCAAGCCAAAATTATGTTTATTCCTTTACAATTTGCACTTAAGAATAAGTAATAAATTTACTAAATCGTTACGATTTGAAGCGGTACAAATTCAATTTTCTTGTGTTTGACCTTATTTGATGAAAGCTTACAAAATGCGGTTAATTTCATGAATTTAATATAATATCAACGGCCTTTTTCTTCTTTCATCATTTTTCTGAATGTTGATACTTAATGCAGCGATTTAATAAAAGTATTGTATGTTCTATTCATGAAAACTTGCTTTATTTGTATTACATTTCAGTGAAAAATATACTACTTCTAAAACATCTACACACTTATTCAAACTCAAAACATCAGGCTTTAACGGAAAATAAATCGATTTAAATTCTTTGATTATCTACTCTAAGCTTGGAGAGGGAAGATATACAAACAAAAGAATATTGTGTATAGAATTTCTATCCAATAACAGCAATTTTATTGAGTCGTTTTATTTAACATTGAGATTTTTATATAAGAAACCCGTCAATCGACGAGTGTACATTTTTCTACTTAATTCTGTATTAAAAAAATCATGACAGAAATTTTAGATGATTTAAATAAAATATAATAGGAATAACCTAGTTTACCGTGCAATAATATAGACTTTATTAAAGTTCTAATAAAAAATTGACAGCATGTCTCTGCATTGAAAAGATATACTTCATGTTTCATCGTGTCAATAATATTAATTTCTTTGAAGAAGGTTGACAGCTTTCGACTTTCTCATTTTTCTGTGCTTTAGAAGCTTCTGGCAAGACGCAATGAATACACTTTGAAAGAAGCCTGATCAACTATTAGTTAAAAAAATGCATGATGAAAATTGAGTTTTATTTTTTTTGCCACTGATGGCTTCGTTTAACGTTTACGTAACCTGGCTGGTCTAAAAAGGAAATTTTCGCTATAGATATTATTTAATGAATTTTTGTTTTTTTATACGCCGTTTAATGAACGTTAAAAACAGTTTTCAGGTTTCATTCTTAGACGTTCTTCTAAAAATATGATAATCATCATTTTTTCACTTTGTTTTATTTTAGGCAGCTATTGAGGATGAAATATGCACATTTTTCGGTTGGTTACCAGATACTAATGTTATGTATATTAATTTAAATTTTAACTGTATATTATACTAAGCATTTAATAAAAAATATATTACACTACCGCATTATCTTAAATCAATCAGAAGAGTGGAAAATACCTAACTCCGTGTTGTCAACTTCACCAAGCCATCGAAATCAAAATATTTTACTCATTTTTATGTAACCATAACATAACACAAAAGAAAACTGTGGTTTTTCCACTCGAGTCAACCATTGCTGGTACGGTGAAGCTTAAAAATGGAACAATACAACTAGGGGCTGGCTTGATTTAGGATTTAAACTGAACATGTTTGATGAAATTTCAATATCAAAATCAATTCGGTTAAATCCATACACTTGAATACCTGGAGATGACGAATGGTTACAAAACGCATCGTAATGTACAAAATTCAAACGGTTCAAAATGAATGAGCTATTTGATGTTTTTAATTTTAATGTGTGAATTTATGTATTGCCTCATTTTTTTAAATTTCGTTTATATTGAGATTGAGGTTTTGCAGTATTATTATAACACTAGCAATGATACACCGCTATTATTTTATTGATTGAATTGGCATTTATTTGGTAGAACTCCATTTTAACACGGTGCAAAAATTGCATTGTATTTTAGTTTTAAAAAAAATATTTGATATATATTTGATAGCTTAAGGACCTTTTCCCTGGTATTATTGCTATTATTAATAATAATTAATAAATACATTGAATTATGTTAAAAAATGTCGTCGTCTAATGACTTTCTCAGTATAAACGAATAAAAAAAAACATCTTTTTTTGCAGTGAAAGATAACACGACACGTCTTTCGTATCTTCCCAAGCCATCAGCTGTTATACGCCATTCCATAATGTGGTATCATTATTTGTACTGGGTTAGCAAATTTTACGACGCCCCTAGATGAGGAAACTTTAACGCAGTATTTATTTTCACCCTTATCTTGCGATTATAAAGATTTATAGGAACGTCATATGCTGGATCTGATATTGAGCCGTAAATATTACTCGAGCTTAAAATTGCTAACATATTTTGAAGAAAAAAATAGTCCCAACAATTTACCGAATATTATTTTTTTTCTTTTCACTAACGAAACTTGTGCGTTTTGAAATACCTTTACAAATTTTTGTCATCTCCTTTTTACAATACCATCATAAAATTAATTAACGCCAACTTCCAAGTAAAACGTAGTAACAATAAAATTGATTGAATTGAAATTGCCAGAACTCCATTATAACATGGTGAAAAAATATCAATGTATTTTACTTCTACAATAATTATAAGATATGATGATTTAAATTCAATATTGTAGAAATATAGTATTAAATGTGTCAAATTGATTTTGAATCTATGTTTAAACATAGTTTTGACGAGGGCGTAAAACGAAATAGCTATCAGCTACTTTATATCTCATAATTTTTGTAGATCTAAAATACATTGGTCTTTTCACCGAGTTGCAAAAATGTTTTTTATTTCTTACAATAGATGTCAAAATGCAGTAAAACTCGGATACTTTAACGCAAAACCCTTTGTAATGCCATGATTTGAATTTTCTTGAATAAATAAATATCATAACTTCACTTATGCCATAAAGATACATATTCAAACCATCCTATCAACCCTAATGAAAATGTATTACAAAGGAAAGTTTTTTCTCACATAAAAGACGTAAAATGTACGGTACACAAGACGATGGGTGGTATGTGTAGTCCTAAACCAAAGCAATGGCTCTAAGAACGGCGACATTACACAAAACAACGCGCCCTCCACGACGAAATTAGGTATCTCGGTTATCCCGCTGACCCCCGGAGTAATAGGGGGTCTCCGCCGAGTAAAAGAGAATAATGGTTTTGGGACTGGAACCCAAACAGAAATAACCATGACCTGGGAAAATCGATGACGAAAGCGCTGGAGTCGCTGCTAGAGTGCGATAATTGAATTAGTTAAGAAATAGTGTTTTCGGCCATTTTGTCGAGTGTTCAACGATTTTGCGCATTAGTCTTATTCGATGGCCACTGGCTCGAATTTACGAACGAATATTTTAATAAAAAAATTCAATTTTAAATCATACAAACACATTTATGTACCTAGAATCTATATTCCCTCCTATTTTGTAAACGTGGCAAACACGGAGTGACAAAATGGTTTGAATTAATAAAATAGAATCAGCCGAGTACTTAATATGTAAGGCATAATGTTAAACGTGTCTATGTTATATATAATATATCAATTCTTCAGTATCGGAAAAATTGTTTGTTTTTAAAAATATTTTGGCGATGTGTTTCTGAAAAATTGTTGTCATCTATGGTAGATTACCATAGATACCATTTACTAGATAGATATTGATTTTTCGCACTTAAACTGCTAAAGTGAACACAGACAATACTTATATACTAATAAATCTCAACTTCTGATTATCTGAACATATACATTCCTTGGTGCAAAGTATGTTGCAACATTATTTTGACATACAAATTAGCTGTACTTATATTTTAATTATTGTAAATTGAATGGCATAGAGATTTTTAGAAGAATATAAAAGAGTATTTAAAACTTTAACACATTCACTACAGATATAGTTATTATAGTTGATTATGACTGCGTGCTCAGTGACACCTGATATTTCATTTAACTGATTTAAAAATACAATGGCATGTTTATAATTGTCACGTTATAATTGCTTCTCAACCGTTGCAAAAAGAGAGCAATTGGCATAATATTGCATACGAAAATGAGAGGTTAAACTACTAAGACAACGAATTAATAAAATCTTTTAAGAATCCGTTCCATACACATTAATAGCGGACATGGTTTTAATTTATATAATATTAATATGATATAATATATATTAATATAAGACACCGTATAGCCGCATGGTAAGTTGTGTTGCTCAAAAAACCAGTAGCTCATTGCAACCTTTGCAGTCCGGTGGTAATAACCGTGCTTAGCGACCATGTAGTCAAAGATTATATTTGTGGCTGATGAAATAAATCTCATGTGGGAAAAGTACTAAATTTTTTTTATTATTTTTATTATAATGCCTTTCCACCAAGTATTGACAGTGAACACCTTAAAAGTGATCAATGAAGCCAGTACGACTGAACTTACTGTCTTATTTAAGAAGTATAAATTAAAACAGTGTTTAGCTTCCCAACATATTTGGTTCAATCGAGAGTGTCTACGGCTCAATATTTTTCCAAAATATGTTAATTTAAAAACGAAGTCCAGATCTCCAGCCGCGATTAAAGCCCTCAAGGTGGCCCAGTTGACATGGATCAAACTGGAAATGAAGAAATGGTACAACGTAAGAGATTCGGTGAGTGTTTACTTGTTACAGGAACTGACTCATTTGAACTCAGTACCGGGATTTCCATCTAATTATGGTTGATAGACATGTAGATTTATTTATTTTTATTAAATGCACTTAATTTTGGGCTTTTACTTTGTTAATTACTTTGTTAATTAATGTTAATTCATACTTAATTGATTTTTGATGTGTTAGTTTTGCATTGCTAAGAGGTCTTGAACATTTTATTTTTAGTCTATTTTTCTTGTAATTTGCTTTAATTTATTTGCTTAGTTGATTTACCAATTGTTTGTCATACCTTGTTTTCATACTTAACTTTTGCATAAATACCACTGTTTTATTGTATTCCTTATCAGTTGATAATGCTCGCCATGAGCGAAACCGGTCCTGATGAAATAAATCTCATGTGGAAAAAGTACTAAAAATGTGTTATTATTTTTATCAACTATATATATTTTGAAATGCGGTAAATACAACCTTTTCCGACCAAAAGGTAATTTTAGGCAAACATTACAATTAAAACCTTTTCAAAGTAAGGTAACGATATTTGAATTTTTTTATATTTTTTTCGCGTTGTCGTTATTTTACCATCATTATTATTTTCACTTTATTGTAAAAAATGAATAAATATAAATTAAAATACTCCAGGCATTTATTATTCAATAAGGTTCCAATGTTCGTCATATAATCTTGCTGAGTACAAAGAAGTTATGCGACAGCTATATTGCATTGCGTGCGGTGATATTAGACCCTTAATGGCTCGATAATCGTTGCGTTCAAGAAATTGTCTTTCATCGATGATTTTGCACGATTTTCGATCTAGAAGAAGAGAGTAAACTGTACGTTAAGGTGGCGTATCAAAGAACAGATTATGTACGTCAATAGATTGACAACATAATATTGTTTACTTCATATGAAAGGAAATATGAATTGATTTGTAGTGTTAACAACGACAACACGTACACTTAATATATAAATAAATTGTACTCAATGGCTTTTTTTTTATTGTAAATTTGAAGGCTTTGTCAACTTTTATTTAATTGATTTAATAAATCGAGATATTCGACACCATATTTTATTTTTACTGATTAGACTTAATTGTTATTCACATAAAATAAACACTATTTTTTCATCAGATTCTGTATTCTATAACAGTGCTTTTCAAACATTTTTATGCAGCGGTCTACTGCAAACAAAAACATGTTTGTGCGGCCTGTAGTTTGCGAAGCATTTTTGTAGAAGTAAGAGCTTTATTCTAGCGATTATAGGGGGTTGGGTACAATTCCCGATAAGCTCAATATTACATTATTTTTTTGATACCAAATATGTGATCTTCGTCGTGGGTGTTTGTGATGTTTTTTCTACTGGAGTAGATCTCGCGTGACTTTGAAAAAAAATCTCAAATGAGTTTATCTTATCTGATACTAGTATATCTACCCGGCGTCGCTCGGAATAAGCGACCAATAATTATTTAATGTTATATCATTCGACATAATTATATCACAAAATCTAACATCCAAAATAGAGTTAAAATAAAATCACAAACTTTATTTAATTTGATGACAGCCCCATTCTCGCCCATTAAAATGTCCAAATTCAAGGAAAAAATCTAATTTTCTGTCAAATAATACCTTCACGTAAATAATAAACATTATTATATTAATAAAAGCCGAGAAAAAGTTGGTAGAAGACTAATTTATTACATTTTGACTAAATGTCTTCGCCGATAAAAATTCAAACATATTTTCTTTCATGTTCGTTTTTATGGCAACTTAATGACCAACAATGCAAAAGGGAATTACAGACCCACAGACATACATACGCCTTTTCGGTTTTATATATAAGATTTCAAAAATATTTAAAAAAAAAAAACTAACAGTAAATTCGTGCACTTGAAATGCCTGAAGACGCCAAAAGGCAAAAGCCGGGTCGTTAGCGACAAAACACACATTTAAATTTGATATTGAAATTCCATCAAGCACCATCAGTCGAAATTCTTAACAAATACACAAATTCGATTGAAAAATTAATTTATAAAATTTTCGGATACGATATTCAAGCTCGTGAATACAATAACTGAAGACAACATGTTATGAAACCACCAATTCTAACTAGGTATATATCTCGCAAAAATAAATAACTATTCACAAGAAGTTGGAAGTATATTTACCGGTAAACTTTTATGAATTAATTAACGTTAAAAGTAAATAGCATGAACATAGATATCTTCATACATTCATAAATCTTCAAAAATAAGCAGACGAACAAACCATGCAAGGATTTTATAACAAGAAAACTAAAGAAAACAGCAGCCAAGGCGCGTGGAAATATTTATACATCGTATGAAAAGCGTTTTTCCGCTGTAATAGTAATTCATCCCTTCGGTGATGACCGTAACTTTTTTATGAGAGGGAGGACGTTGCCTGATTTGTTACCCCCTATCTTTTTGTGGAATGATTCTTTTATGGCTTTTGATTGAAGGGATCGTATACAATTACGTGATATGGATATATACGGCACGATTATGTTTACATCACTGATTTGGTAACGAAGATTAAATATTTTCATTATTTTGATGGATTCAGTACTATGTTGGGTAACTGTTTTCAAATTCACATTCATTTTACAATCTCATCATTAAATAAAGTGGACCTTATATAAAAGAAACCAAACTAGCCAATGAATCATTCAGTAGATTGCGCAGTTTTGATATGATGAATTTATATATATTAACCATGTTCGCTTCCAACTTGGAGCATATGGACTCCTCACGGAGTTTATCTCAACATATGTTTTTTCTAGGAGAACTGCTTGTTACTCAAATGCTCAACTTTTCGAAGAGAGTAGGTATGTAAAGGATACGAGAACTAAGACAGGACTAGTGGTTAGCTAATCGCTGTCAGTATGCTTCGCTTTTTGGGATTGGAAAGGTGGGAAGGGATTTTTAACAATAAACATCCATTGCATCTAAATAGAATTGATTTATCGACTGAAAAAATCTGCTCGTTCCGGGAATCGAACCCGGGTGATCCGACACGGTATCCAATGAAGTTGAACACTGTATCACGGACCGGGCAGGCATGAATAAATAATCAACAAAAAATTTTACTTAATAAATATGAAATATAAATCATTTAAAGACAGGATTGGTTGAGTAATGCAGTGGTCATTTTCAAACGAAATAAAACTATTTTTAAACGATAACTGGTAGAAAATATTTTGAAGTTTTAATATATATTTTGATAATTGTATGATATTTCAAAATTCGGGGCTTTTTATGAACACTATTATCAATAAGTTGTCTTTTATTGTTTAGAAGTGCCGTACCGAAATTTCTCGGTCGACAAATCGTTCAGCGCGTAGCTTATCGCAGCCCCTCGAACGTAATACGTTATCCACAGGCGTAAAAGCAGGTGAGTTTCGTACGTTTTTACGGGCCTGATTCGGATGAGAGTGGGGCCGAGGGCCGGTTCGGATGCCCGGGGCCTAAGGCGTGCGACGTGACCTGCCTGCTTAAAACAGAACCTGGAAACAATAACGCGAGGGTTGAGAACAGTCAAAGTTGAATATTTTTATTTTGAATAATAGCTCGCGACGGACTGGATAAAGTCTTTTGCAAGTCGAACAGAGTACAGTAATAAATTATAGTATTTTTATGACGGGATCTGATGAATAACAATTGAAATATCTAAGATGACAGATATATCACCACTTTTATGGTGTTCACGGTCAATACTTGGTGGAATTGCATTATAATTAAAAGAATAAAACATTTTTATGTCGAAATTATTTCTAAAATCTCTTGTTCATCGAGTTTTAATTCTTTTCGCAGAACTTTCGTTGGATTAAGCACTCCACGCAGATAATAGATATTAAGATTTATCAAATGAACTTATTTTGGTTTTAACTTTGCTAATGATTATTCATACTAATCGATTTTTGATGTAATAGCTTGCATTGCTAAGAGGTCTTCAACATTTTAATAATCTACTTTTCTTAGATTTTGCTTCAATTTATTTGCTTAGATATAATACCAATTGTTTGTCATACCTTGTAATTACTACTTAAACTTTGTATAAATATCACTGTTTTGTTGTATTTATTATCTGTTTGCAATGCTCGCCATGAGCGAAACCGGTCCTGATCCAATATATTTTATGTGGAATAAGTACTAAAAATGTTTTATTATTTTAGATATATCACCAGTTAGAAGATGAAAGAAGGCATACAATTTAAATCTTGCGATAGGAGAATACTATTTTTAACTTGAGGAAATCATTCCTTGTTTTACAAATATATTTAATTATAAATATATATTGTTCACTTTTCAATACAAAAATGGCGTTATCGTTAATACGCGAAGAACAATTAAAAACGCAGCTTCTTAAAAAGGTGATGCAATAGTTTTTATTATTAACATTACAACTGATCAAATTACATACAATTCATGCAATAAAAATGCCTGAAAATGTCAAAATGTGAAACACTGATTCAATCATCAACAATCATTTGAGTTTCTTAATCATATTTGAAAGAAAAAGAATTGGGCTTTTTTTATTTTAACTAGCAAAATAATATTTATTTAATTTTATAAATATTAAATGGTTGAATTTAAGCCAATCAACGTACGTTTTTCAAAAGAAATATTTTACGAAATTTACAGCCCTAACAAAACTGTAATCTTGTCGACTGTTCAATTCTTTTCTACGACCTCTCTCTCTCCTATACATTTTTGAGTCTATCGGTGAACAATTCGAATGAGTTTAGTCTATCATGACGAAAACGTTCTAACAAAGAGCACAAATTTAGAAACTTTTTTGTGGGTTTGTTTCGTATCGAGTATATGTTTTATTAGAACTAGTCACTTTTCTATTAGTAAAAAGCTTTATTGTATGAAATTATATGACCTGATGATTGATATTATTCATATAAAAAATAACGTTTGATACGAAAATCAAGGTATATTTTTTAAATCAATCTTTGAGAATTAAACATTTCCGGTTCCTTTTAGTTGCTTAGCGCAGCACTTGGGATTAGCGCATTATATATGTACATGCATTAACTTCAACACAACATCGATCGAAAAAGATTTTTTTGGATGAGCCCGTTCGGGGGCTTTCGTAAATATTCTTGAGCCCGTGGGCGCCACAATCCAAAGCCCGAGAGCGTTGGTCAATAAGCTACAAGGCTTAAAAAAATAAATCAAACATTTTATAATAAAAATAGTAAAACATTTATAATATTACTTATTCCACATTAATTAATCAATTTAGATTCGTCCGGTCCGTGGAGCAGTGTCAACGTTGTTGGCTTGCGTGCGGGACCGCCCAGGTTCGATTCCCAGTACGAGCGGATTTTCTCAGTGGATAAATCTGTTCAAAGGCATTGGTTTTGTTGAAAATCTCCTCCCAACTTCCCGATCCTAAACAGCGACGCATAGTGACAGCGATTAGCTAATCACTAGTCTTGTCCTAATCCACGTATCCTTTCCATCCCTACTCTCTTCGAAAAGGAGATGTTGAACAACTGAGTAACAAGCAGTTCTCATAGTAAAATATATGTTGAGATAAACTTCGTGAGGAGTCCAAAAGCTCCAAGTGGGAGCGGACATAGTTAAAAAAAAAACAGACCAGGACCGGTTTCATTCATCGCTTACATTATCAGCTGTGATAATGCCATTCCACTATAATTAATTTTTGATCACTTTTAAGAACACTTTTAAAGTGATTAACTATTTTATATTAAAATACACTACGTGTATGGCGAAATAAATTGGGAAAATTGTGAAACGTATGTGAGGCTTTCGAGCTCTGTAAACGAAAATTTTAATCGACTTTTCTCTCCATTCTAAAACGACTCAAATAATTTCGCATTATTATTCCATGCGCACGTTCCTAATCTCACCATTCCATATTGTACCGGATGCCTTACCAACTATATTAAAGGCAAATCTAGTCTATGGAAAATTTTTATTTACTTCGATATTTTGGTACTCATCTTTTGTATGGTATTTGTAGTGTTAGTACTTGAGCTTTATTTTAATGTTACCATTTTCAATATTTGTTTACCTCAGCACAATGAAGGTTATTAAGGTAAGAATGGCGAATAGACTGATAATGATAGCAATTGGTTTAGTTACATTGAATATAAATTGTGTTTTATATTTACAAGAACAAAATCAAAACCAGAATATTTACTAGATGTCAATATTGAATTTAGGAGTTTAACCGTATGGATGCCACAGACGTCTTAATATGCGAAATTTTCCGTGAAAGGCACGCCAATCATACAAAAAATGACGTCTTTAGACGCTCGCTTTAAGCGAGTTTTACTTATTAAAATCAACTAATGAGTCATCAATATTTAAGTTTTGTTATTATGGATAAATGACGGCCCAATCGCATCGTAGTCGGCAAGTTTTTAAAAAAGATATATTTATAACGATTTATTTTTACAATAAAATTCGTGGCGTGCAAGGTACCGCCATACATGCACGTGCTGGCAGTTAAAAGATTAATTGTCTACAATATTCACAACTATGGCTCAACACACGGCCTAATTGAAATTTTTTTACGGCTATTTTGAAGTATAAAGCTTCCTAATTATTTTTCAAATTTAAATAGATAAAACACATTTTTTTTCGCTTATTGCGATCTTTTAAAACTGATTTTCATCGATTCTGATCTTAAAATTTACGTAACAAGTACAAAATATGTGTTTTATATATTTAAATACAATTCCTTTCCAACAAAAATTTACAGTTAACACGTTAAAAGTGAAAAAAAAACAAATCTATGTACATAAATTTGGCAATTTCATCTTTTTTATGTAATCCATGTTGGAGCACATGGACTTTAAATTAAACTTATCTCTATAAAAGCTTTTCTACGAGAACTACTTATTACTCATTTGCCGATTAAAATCTGTTGAAAAATCAATCTATAAAAGTGTCCCTTTAGATTTAGAAAACACTCAGCTAATTTTTATTTAGCCATACCATATTTGATTGTTTGATTTTCATATAAAAATAAACCGTGTCACATTAGCTATTTAGTTATGTAATATTTTGATTCAGTTATTCGTTTGTTTTCTATGTGTGCGGCTCACCAAGTACCAGTATTATCTAATTTCACACCAGTATTACCTAATTGCAATAGTTTATATTTGAGATAGTTGGTATTGAGTTGATGGAGAGGAAGGAAAAGATCTCACAGTCACCCATCCAATTGGAAACACATTCATCAACCAATTGCATCAATTCATGAAAGTTACCATTCAAGGATTCGAACTACGAACCGAGTTGGAAGTACAACTAATTACCAAGCGCTCGGCTACAAGAACAGTATACAAACATAATAATAAATCTCATATTGTTTATTTGATTAAAATTCGAAGTATGCTATATTTACAAACTTTCATTCGTTAAATATGAGAGTAAAATTATTTTGAACTTTATATGTTTTTCATTGTAAAGTGATTTATGTCGTTTGATTTTTGATTATGGTAAAAATGACAAATTTATATCGGTTATTATCAACCGTACTCAAAAATAATCAAAAAAAACAATTTCAGTATTGTAAATGAAAACAGAAATAAATGTCGACAGTGAAAGAAAACGTTTTGTCCAGTGAACCAAAAATCATACCACATTTGATAAAAATATTATTCGAGTGTCAGAAAAAAATATGAACATTGAAAACCTTTTTATACGTCATAAGGGATCGTTCACGTGTGACGTCGCGCCCTTGCGGTGAAGGTTGTCTAATGCATTATGATGACTTCTAACGTAAAACAACGAATAATAAAAATGGTGCCCGTATCAATATGTGGCACGAATGCCATAGGTATATCGCCAATGATTCGAATTATACAAACATAATTATTATTATTATTATTATGTCAACATTCATAAAATTATTCCTTCCGCGAACAAAATACTGACATTCTGTTATTTCTCAATTAAATTGAAAAATATATGGGAAATATTAAAATGCCCATTTGATAAATAAGTAATCAAAATAAAAATAAAATCGTTTGTTAATCAAAATTTGATAACAGAATCTACTCCCCCCCCCCCATTCTCCTGTGGCGTGCACAAAACGATGAAATTGCGGTTTCTATTATTAACGAATGAACAAAGCGAAAACAATACTAAGCTCCCGCAAAGCTTCACACCCCCTTCATGAACGAAGCAGTGGTGCGCGTATGTGGAGGGAAAATGAATACGCTTTGAAGTAAATATGTAAAATTTCATGTTAAAACGATTCTCATATCATCCGGCATATTCTATACATCCAAAGTGACGTAAAGCTTATTTTGAAATATCTGAAAGCAATTTTAAATAAAATTAATTTTATCTGGATTGAAAATATTCACGTTCGGTAAGACCATTAATTCACGAAAAACAGATTCTCAAAATGCTTTAAATTTGGTTTGTTTGTAAGTTTAACCCATTCCTTAACTTGGATGTGAATGAGAAAATCACTATGGCTCACGTCATATTAATCATTGAAAGTTTGTCTTAAAAATCATGGATTTTTGTAAACTTTTTAAACCTTCTCAACTTTGCAATCTTAAAAAAAGAATAGACGAATGTTTTCCCACCCCTATTCAAGCGTTTTCAGTATGTCTGAAATAATATTTACGTATATGTTATGCATAACACTCTTCCGATTAATAAATCTTATATATAAAACCGAAACGGCGTATGTATGCTGTGGGTCTGAAATTCCCTTTTGCATTGTTGGTCATTAAGTTGCCATAAAAACGAATATGAAAGAAAATATGTTTGAATTTTTATCGGCGAAGACATTTATTCAAAATGTAATAAATTAGTCTTCTACTGAACTTTTCCCGGCTTTTATTAATATAATAATGTTTCTTATTTACGTGAAGGTATTATTTGACATTTCTTTGACAGCAAATTAGATTTTTTCCTTGAATTTGGACATTTTAATGGGCGAGAATGGGGCTGTCATCAAGTTAAATAAAGTTTGTGATTTTATTTTAACTCTATTTTGGATGTTAGATTTTGTGATATAATTATGTTGAATGATATAACATTAAATAATTATTGGTCGCTTAGGCCGAGCGACGCCGGGTAGCAATACTAGTTCTTTTATAAAATTCAATACACTACACATAACAAGCAAGTATAATTTTACTTACTTTTGACGCATGAAAAATATTCTGCAGTTGATGGAACTCTAAACTGTTTATTGTTGAATTGATCAAATAATTCTTTTAATACAAGCACCAATTGTCTAAAAATATATGAAAGATCAGAGCATTATCTTATTCTCCTTGATCTGATATTAAAGAATGCATCTTCAGTCTTAAAATTAAATCTCAAAATACCCCAAAAGACTAATTGAAATAGTAGCTAAATCAGCAGTTCATTAATTCGAGCTGTATAATATAATTGATAATGGCTTTATAACACACTTTGATTTTTTTGATTCATATTTAAAAAAAATATAGTACAAATAGTTCAGAGTCGCATTTTAATTTCTTTTAATTTATGTATTACTTTCCCAAGTGAAAGATCTGCGGTCATCACTTTATACCACAAAAAATAGAGCCAACCTTTAGATGACACAAAAATATGAACTATTCCATTTGTATAGAATTTTGCACTAGCTCTAAATACACGCTTCCGCGACAATCTGCATTCAAGTTGGTCGCCAGGAACGTTCTTTTCACAGCATCAATTCATTGGCATGTTTCTTGGTGGGTTTTGTCAATAAGCCAATGATTTATTGCGTATTTTAAGCAAACCAATTAAAAACTACAGACATTTTAGAATGCCAATGGAGTGGCGTCCAATGGGGGGATGAAATTGGGTGAAATCAGACCGCAAATACGTTTATTCAACAGCGATTTATCATGGAAAGCGGAGGGTCATCGCCCATTAATGAATCGGCTCGATAAATGCTCCCCAGAGGCTGTGCGATACAATAATTTCTAGCTACGAATGTACAAATACACAAATTTCATTTAATTACAAATTATAATTAACTTAAAGCACTCGGGCTTAAAGTAAAACTGTGAAAGCTTCGTTTGATGATTGTTAGTTAACGTATAAAATACTGACACGGTCAATATGAAAAACGAGCTTCATTATCAGTTAAAAAATAATTCAGTAATTCACAATGAGCGATGAGAGTCTCGATTATTTTATACTGGACAAACATATTTTTAGTGATGCTTAGATATAAGTGAAAGAATTCAAACATCAAGAACATCCACGTTCTTGTACAAAAATGCCTAAATCGATTGGAAAATCAATATCTCAAAGCGTTCGTAATGGAATTCGAGCCCGTGTACAACGCAAACGAATATGATGACGTTTACCGCCGGGCCACAGTGAATTTAAATAAGACTGCCTATTTAAAGAACTACAAAATATTAGTCAATAATATTGTTATGCTTGGAAACATGGACATGGTATCATTTTCATCTTAATTTATTGTATTGGCTCGGCTGACTATTGTTACGGAATGCCTTAGTAAAGGTTAAGCCACAGTTCTAAAGACAGCTTAGTGCCGAAATAGCTTTCAACTTTATAATATAATAATACACATCGCTTAATACGTGTATATCCGTTGACCTTCAAGAAACAATGAAAAACCAATGCACCATATTTTTCTTCAAAACAAAATTAACGGAATACTCAAGAGTTTACCCTTTTTAAGGCAATTAATTAATTTTTACAGTGTAAGTAATCCAAAAGATCACGGAGAATACTTTGAACAAAAGTGAGCAGGGATACTTAAATCGGCCTCAGGCTCGACTCTAAATTGCCTTTTTTAAATAAATTCAAGTGATATTACGTTTTATTTGATAGCATTTCACCGTTTACAACGGCCTAAGGAAATTATAAAGCCGAAATAAGGACGAGGAGACCTTTCAGAAATCTGTATCTACGTATTGAATTGTTCAATTTAATGGAACGATATGTTTTTAATTGGCGGTTCGGCATAATGAAGTCTTCAAAGCATGCTAGTGATAAAACTTTATTCGGTAGAAGAGCAACTGAGATAAAAGCAATGACGAACCGAATTTCGTTAGGAACGATAAAAGATGTATTGGATATTGTATTTGAATACTTTTGGCGTAAAAAAAACTGCTCTTTTTCATATATAAAGTAATCCGAAATACATGAGACGTTTCACAAAAAAATATCTTCTTTTTGTTCGGTAAAGTTTTGAAGAATCTAAAAGATTTTTAAGCCGTGTCCGCACGTTGTGTGGAGCATTTGATTTTACTTCCTAACTGGGTGTAAAACAGTCTTAATTTTTTGAAAAGTGTAAAGAGATAATAACGTGGCTAATAAAGAACTCATATTTATCTATCTCTCTCTAGTAAATCATTTCATAAACGCAGCGTCTTTATTATAGTATTGGTGAAAGTTTAGTTATGTAAAAATCACAAACACATCAATGCATTTAAACATACATCGATTTAAATAGATTTTTTCACGAATTTGACAACTTGGCTACATGAACGGAGTGGAGCAGAAGGATTGGGGTGTAGGAAGAACACTTAGCTTACTTCTAATTCTTTTACGAACCCCATATATTTTTCTTTTTATCTTCTCAAATAATAATTATTAATATGTCAAATAAATAGTTTTAAGCAAATAATAGAAATTTCGATTTCTTTCTATATTTAATTTTTAAATTATCATTTTGTTTTGATTAACCAACTGAAGACCTTTAAATTATTCAAGTTATATAAGTTTTCAACTAGCGTTTCGACAAAACACTTTTTTTGGACATGTATAATAAATACATCATAATATAGTTTGATCGTTTGATTTTTTTTTTAACATCAATCCGTTGATTCAATTACGACATTCTCTTTGGGCATCTCCAGTGCACGGATAAACTTGAACATAAAATTCAATCTAGTCTTGAGCTTGTGTAAATCATAGAATAAGTTATAAATACCAAAAATAATATTAAACGAAAGTTTCTGTGTTCTATGTATAAGTGATTATAAAAGCTCGATTAGCGTGTAAAGACGTATAAAATATACTATAGCAACAATACTTACGTACACGATTAGAGCGAAAAAAGTTTTTCAATCAGCACCAGCGTAAAGAAATATTAAACAAAACTCCTTCAGTCGACTCATGATAAAAAAAAGATGAAAAACAACGCAAAGAAAAAATAATTTATGCGTAGGAAGGATATTTTAGAGACGGGAATTCTGTTAGGGAAATAAGCACGTTTGGATGGGTGGGTACGAAAGAAGGTTGGCGCTAAGTGGTTTTATATTGTGTATAAATTTTACATAGCAAATTTTCGCAAACGGGCGCTTATATTTTAGGCGCGTTTTATTGTTTATTTGATTTTTATTTAGCGTTCGATCGTGTGACCGGATGTACTTATTTTAACAAAATACGTGAAATGTTATTGAAAAATTATCAGTTTCAGAACTTGCAGTTGAATTATTTAGACATACTTTTCATCTAAAATATGAAGTCATTGAATGACTTATACCTCTGGGTAGAGTACAAGGTAATGATCTAAAGGATTGCACAAAATAACTTTGTAACATGCAGCGGTCAAGTGAAATAAGCCGGTACTATTTCGACTAAAAGCAATGTATGGCCACCAAATAATTCATTAGTCTTCTATAACTATACTTTTTTCTCTAATAAATAAAAACAATTTTTCTATTGACTTTTATTACACAAAATTATGGCTGATTAGTCAAACAAAAATGAGGGTTTTTTATAGTCTTTTTTTACTTCTTTTTCCTACTTTTAATGTTGTGCTATATGGTTTAAGTCGTTTTTTATGTACACAGTAAGCCATGGCCAATCACAAAATTTCTTGAACTTCTACGAAACAAAGTTGTTCTCCCGTTTGGGAGGTTTGATTCGCCATAGGCTCAAAGAGCTTTCATAACAATTGTTAAACACACTGGCAAAGTCCAGTCTGTCGTTTTATTTTTTTCAGATTGATCAGTAAACTTGTTGGCGATTTTTTTTACACAAAGTGATTCCAGTGATTTCTTTGTAAACGAGAAGTAAATACATAGTTGCAATTACTGTTTCTTTGTATTTTGTTATAGAAATGCTAAAAAAGTGAGCACCACCTATAGCTTTCATTTTTATTAGCAAAAGGCATTCATAGCTCAATTATAGAATTTTTTAGAGATACTGCCTTCTTTCTTGTCATGAGCTTTTTCAAGCGTCTCGAAGCGGTTTTTGATCACAACATTAACTATTTGTAATATATTCGTTTTATTCTTAGAACGTTCTTTTACATTGTTATCATTAGTAAGGCGTGGTTTTTTTTAAATTTAAATTCTTAGTAAAAATAAAACCGCTCTACCCCTATATTCACCAGAGCTTCGTATTCATACGAGCTTTTCTAAGCTCGGTATACGGTTGCGCCGCGCTTTCAAAAGGTTTAACGACTCGTTATCACCAAATAGCACCGTTAGAATGCATCTATTGAATGAATGGCACATAACTTGGCCGAGTATACGAGTAGCACACTTTTCAAATGATGCTGAACATAGTAACTAACGTACGTATATCGATAGCGACTTCTTCAAACGTAATCATATAGAATATAGTTAAAATTAAGTACTTACATTACAAAATCACATTTTACATTATATACCAGGAGCCAAATTTCAAATCTGGACAAATCCACTTTGTGACAAACTGAGAAAATGAGAGATTTTCATTCCTCTTTCCTCATTAGTTTGTGCTTATTCTTAGCAATATTCTTAAAAATATGTTTAAAAATCAAGAATTACAAATACAGTGTAAAATTGTAAACTTTTGCATGTATTAATAGAGAAAAAAGAATTTTAAAGGAGGATTTGTCTAGTTTCGAAATTAACATCTGGATTTGTCTTGATATTCTCTTGGTAGAGAACTTTAACAATAGGTTTTGAACGAACAATTGTCGTTCAGTGAAATAGTTGTTTAAACTTTAAAAGATGAGAAAATATTATCCGAAAAGATGAGAATAGAATGATATAACCAGATAATATATTAGATTTATCGGTGCATTTCAATATCTATAAGCGTAGTTAAAAGAAACTTTCTACTAAGTGAACTTTTAATAAAGTTTATATAATAAATTCACAACGTGCAGAGCGCTTAGGTAAAATACATAGATTATTTTATAAGCAAACAGGCTTATGCGCCCAGTGTTTGCGGGTAATTCGAAAAGTATATAATACATACATACAACCTTTGCGAATAAACGACACATATTCTTGGAAAACCGAAAAAATATTTTACTATGCCAAAAATTGTTTTTCTAAGAAACGTATACGTGAAATGCAAGATTATAGGTATATGACGTCGTAAAAAAAATGAATATTGAAAATAATTACGATATTTATGGACTGTTTTTGTTTGGCTAGCTACAACTTTTTCGGTAAAATCTCAAAATGGTCCGTATGTTATGTAAATTCAGTAGATTACCAGAATAAAGATTTAAAAGTCAAACTTGAGATATATTTTAATTTTATAATTTTGACTGAAGGTGTACTGATGGAATTTCAATATCGAATTTAAATCGTTCGAATTTGGTAGTTTCTATCAGTTAAAGTTTATTCATGCACTTGAAATGCGTAAAGATGCCGAAAGGTGTAACCCGGGCCATTAACAACAAAGCTCAAGGCTAAGAACAAAATTCAAACGATTAAAATTTGATATTGAAATTCCTTCAAGCATCAGTAGAAATCCTAAATTAAATAGTTCATAGTTAGATTTTGGACTTTGCATATTTAAAAAAATTGAATCATAATAACATCTAGTTCATACATTCAAACAAAAATCCTGCTTTAATTGATTCGCATTTGAGTATCTACATAATTTTTAATTTAATTTTCCAGCTGACTATCTTATAGTTATTTATTTATCATTTTTGTTCAATTCATGTAAACTTTACAATAATATAAACTGATAAAACAGGAATGGAACGATACCTTAAACAAGTTGATTACTGTTTAAAAAAATAAATTTGATGCTTTTATAGTTATGTTTTTTCGTTGATTTTAATCAAATATATCTTATTTGAATGATTAAATGAAGCCATTAATCCATTATCTTTTCAAAATTTATTCGCGAAAAAGAAAAATAGGCGTATTACAGACGTCCTTGTTTTGCTCTGATAAAAACAAAAGCTTTACGACTGCAGCTTGAAAACTAAAACAAAACATTAAAAAAAGTGTTTGGAAAAGCAAGTAACTGTTTTTGCAAAGACCCGAATCGCTTGTCTTGCTTGACATGCTGCAAGGAGAAGGCGACGTTACTTAACGATTGAAACACTCGTAAACCAATAGAGAAATAAAAACAAACGTAGAATGACAAAGTTGTAAGAGAGCAGTATAATAACGACCACATCACAATGGGTTAAAATCTCCTGCAATTGGGATAGAATATTGCTTTTTTTAACGGCATAATATTAAATTCAGTATTGTGGCTGAGTGGCTAGCATCTTTGTATACGTTAGCGATAATAGACGAAGGCATTGAATTTCTTATTTACTTTTCCACTCATCCGATCCTCTAGTAGTAATCTCTTTGCTTAAAATCTTAAATCGAAATCAATTTAATAAAAATAATAACACATATTTATTACTTATTCCACATAAAATTAATTGGATCAGGACCGGTTTCGCTCATGGCGAGCATTATCAACTGATAATAAATACAACGAATCAGTGATCTGTATACAAAAGTTAAGCAAGAATTACAAGGTATGACAAACAATTGTTATTATTAAGCAAATAAATTTAAAAAAAATACAACCAAAATATGTAGGATATAATTGAAATGTTGTAAACCTCTTAACAATAAAAGCTTTTATTATTTATATTTATATTTGCTTAGTTGTAATACCAATTGTTTGTCAAACATTGTAATTCTTGCTTAACTTTTGTATTAATATCTCTGTTTCGTTGTATCTATTATCAGTTGATAATTCTCGCCACGAGCGAAACTTGTCCTGATCCAATAAATTGTATGTGGAATAAGTACTAAAAATTATAACAAATTTTTAGTACTTATTCCACATTAAAATGCTATTGCACCTAGTTTTGACTGTGAACACCTTAAAAGTGATCAAGTAAGTAATATTTTGATATGAAAAGTGATTTTGTGTCAGGTACAGATCTGAGTCTGAATTTTTTTATATCGTATTTTTTTGCCTTCCTGTGCAAATTTTAGTACCCCATCCTTTCTCATACATTGAGACAATCGTCTTCAAATAATCCCCTGTGTACGTCGTGCAAGACTTTACGTAAGAGCTCTAATAAATTCTGGTATGGGAAAATAATGTCTATCGAAGGCCCTCGAGCAGAAATAAGGACCGTTATTCACTGGGCGACCATCATAATTCGTAGCACTGGCGTAGCACTATCGTAACAGTGGCGTAGCCGTTTTGAGTGCGCCTGTAAAACGCTTTACTGCGGAAACACTTGCTTACGGGAAATAGCGCGAATCTCGACTTGATTCGCGCACTCTAGCTTCCGGTTCCCGCGTAAAACTGTCGCTTTACGAGCGTTTATATACCAGGTGGTGAGCCTCCTGAGGCTGCGTTAAAAACACTTTGGTTTGTGCTTGATAATAGAGAGATTGTCGCGAGTTTTTATTGAATGCGTCGTAAAATACTTTTTTTTGTGCGGTAGATGCGTTCCAAGATAAATCGCACAAAAAAGCTATGGCTTAATATGGGAACATAACATGCACAAGGACGCACATGTCAAGGCCAAGTAGTAATAAACAGGTGAAATACTGGATTTGGAGCGTATATTATGTGAACAACGCGTTGCTTATTACATTTTCCAGATATACGTTAATATAGTCTCAAAAATAGATTTTAAAAAATGGCATATCTTTGAAATCGCATAAAAAGAGGTTTGAGTGTAGACAAGCTTAACATCAATGTTTTTCTTGCAGTATTTTTTAAATAACGCAAAAACGTTCACTATTTTTATCACGGCATTTACTTGGTAGTACTCCATTATAATATTGTGAAAAAAATAACAATGTATTTGAATTCTACAGAAACTATTTTATATATTTGTTGATAGCTATTTCGGCTTACGCCCTCGTCAGAACTATGTTTTATACAGAACATTAGATCATATATATATACCGTTGTAGACAGGATAGACAATGCATCTTCTTCTCTGTTCCACCATTTTAGTTTTATAAGGTAATATTATGTCATTAAATGTGACAAATTGATTTGATTTATTCTTGAAGTGAAAGCTAATCTGGGTTTTTACCAAGTGGGAATAAACGTTCATTTATGTTTTCGACGTTTTAATAAAATCCCAACACATTCTACTCAATTTTATGAAATGTTGCTTACCGACCTATCACATTTTGACTAAATTAAAATTTAACATTTCATTATTTTTCTTTATTCATAAACTTATGAACATATGTATGTATATTTAATGTATTTATATCTAAGTATCTCAAATGCGGCTTGATTTATAGATTGTAGGTTGCAGATAGATGATATCCACACTCTTATATATCAATAAATCTTCAGTAACGTTTATATCTCAAATCGGTAAGAGATGTGGCGTTAAAAATTCATATACATATAAATAAATGTATATATGAGCATGAAATTAAAGTACCTATGACATACAAATGCAAAGGGCTCATCCCTATATCGAAGCGTTCCCTACCCGCTTTGATTTACCTTGCATCAGCATCAGTAGCTAGTCATCCATCAGCTAGTGGAGATTCAAGGGTCTTCCCCTAGTTGTCAGATGTTGTTTGTCTACCTGAGAAGTTTAGATTAAGAGTAGTTCGGTAGGGCTGGGCAAACATTTGTTTAGTAGAAAATCTTTCCCTACCGGAAGTTGACGCAACATGCTCTTAATGTTGCAGTGGTGCGCTCTATTATATTGGACAAAACATTCTTTAATTTTGAATGAATATTGCTGAAACATTCTTAGCCTGAAATAAAATCTACTGCTTGAAGTTAGTTGAATATTAAAATATTTTGTCTATACGTCTACTATGTACTTTACTCACATTATCTTATATATAAAACCGAAACGGCGTATGTATTTATGTATGTCTGTGTGTCTGTAATTCTTTGGGAATGATATAACATTAAATAATTATTGGTCGCTTAGTCCGAGCGAAGCCGGGTAGCAATACTAGTATATTATATTTTCAACCGTTTATTTTAACAACCAATCAAAATATATATTTTCAGATTAATACTCCAGCTAATATCGTCCAGGGATGCATATATGTGCAAAGTTAAAGGTATAAGGATTAACCCTGAAGATTTTTTCAAATACCTTCTTTTTATCCCTACCTTTACTTTCATATTAAAACTATATGTGGTTATGTTTTTGCTTGGGTGGTTGCAGATTTAGGCTGTTTGTCTCTTTACCGCACGTAAGCTTGCTATTTTAGCTAAGTATTGAGTTTCTAAAAGATTCTGTCAGCTGAAGATTTCGTGTAGGAAAAACCCCTTACGAGAATGATTGTCTTAGAATCATTATACAAATGTGCAATTATTACCAAGTAACTTAATGCTCGTAATTTTAGCGTTAACTGGAAAAGATGACTATTCTTATTATAGACAAGCCCAGTCCCCAACTGAACAGCAAATACCATAACTTCCAAGCTAAAGAAGCAGCCTAAGAACCTAGACATCTGGAGGACGTGAGGAGATCAAAAAAAGTTTGAACTAGATTTTAACTCCATATTATACGAAGGGGACTAAGGAAGATTTTGTATAGTATTAAACTCTTTAGAGACGTATATTTATTTTTCATTCATGGTCAGTCAGCTATTTTCTTTTAGGGATTCAAATCTTTTATATATGTATGTCGTATTTATAAAGATAATACCACATTATTATTATCTTGATAATTGCAGTTGAAGGTTAAAACAAGATAGCGCTTGTAAATCTGTGTTAAGTTGCGATACTCCTCTGGTAAAGGCCATGGCCATATCATTGTGACATGGGCATTAAGTAAGGCGAAACTGCTTCTTCTTGCCTAATTGTACTACGAAATCCAATTTACTGCATGTAAACTTTGTCTATGAGCCAGAGGCGTGAAAGTCCAATCGCTAATTCCTGCACGGTTCAGATTGAATAAACTTTAACCAGTTTATCAAAAGTATCCGAGCTGAGATTTTAGATGATGTTCAGCGAAATAAGTTTATTATTTTTATTCTTAATCAGAACTAGTCAGATAAGTTATTGAATCAGAGATTAAATTATCATGACCAGTTAAGTACAGCTGTAACTGTACGTCTGCATATCATCACATGATGTAAATAAATTGAACTATCGATTAAGACAATTGAAAATATATTATTTCAATTGAATAGTCATCATAAGTCGACAATTTCACAAATATTTCTGATAATAAAGAACGCCTGACGTTTAAAAAACATGTCACTTCATAAGAATTATTTTAAAAGGCAAATAGTTTTTAATAAACGTCATTCATTAATGAGTACTGTAAAACATTAATATAAAAAGAAAACTATACATAGCATGAAGCTCACAAAACAATTTAATGAGATGGTTGTGGTTGCATGTTTTTACACAACAAATCAATATCTGGTTCAATTGCAGAAATGCTAACTCGCAAGGTATCTTCCAAAGTCTCCGTGGAAAGGCATTATCTGTTCCTTTTTTTTATCAAAAGTAATTAAGAAAATACGGTTTTACATACATAGGTATATAGTCGCAAAATGAATTAGAATTGCCAATACTTCTTTTGCAATATACGGATATAATTGCTGTCGCCTTATCCAAAATTGGTGCCCGGGCTAGGAAGCACTGGTCTATGATATAGAGAAAAGTAATTCAATTCTCGAAGGACGAAATTAAAGTTGCAAGTGTTACAACTCTTCTTAAAAGTTATGTATATACTTATTTTACTTAATATGTTAGATGTGAATCCAAATTTGAATTCGTGAAATGCATTCGAATTATTTTAAACATTGAAAATAATTGGCCTAGTGTTGTTTATACTACTCTAAAAAAACGCTGTTTCGCTTATGTCTTATTTTCTATTTTTAAATTTCAAAATAGCTTATAAGTGGCAACAAAGGAATGAGGATAACACAATAACCAACTTATGTCAGGTGGTTCGAAAATTCCACCGTTGCCAGACTGATTTAAACGCGAGATGTGTGACGCTAAAATATTCAAACAAGACTTTTAAAACGCCAGTAAAACGTTCAAGTTGACTTAACAACATTTATTGCGATAATATATTGCTGAAAAGAAAAGAAATTTTTGTTCGGATACCACTCAATTAAAAATGTCACCGCGTTCAGGCCATATGTTAACCACGGACAGCTTAACGAGAAATAATAACAACAAAAGAAATAGAAAATCAGGTCAAACACTTCTTTCAATATATTATTATTTTAATTATCTCAAACAACTTTACGTAAGCACGTTACTGAAAATAATATACCATTTATTGTTAACACTAACATGATGTAGCGATAGTAAAGTAGTAAAGTAAAGACAACGTATAAAACTTATTCAAAGCAAACTACACCACATACATAAATGTATTCAAATATTGACTATTATTTTTTCAACTAAAATATAGTAACATTTTCCCAATAAAATTTATTAGAATCAGGACTTTTTTTGCTCATATCGAGCATTATCAACAAAATAAACAGCGTTATTTATACAAAAGTTAAGCAAACAAAATAACTTTATATAATATAATTTCTTTACTATTTCTTATCACTTGGTAATGCACGCGATTAGCGAAACCGGTCCTGACCTAATAAATCTATTGTGAAATTGTGAAATACAAAAAATTTGCTGTTCTTTTTTATTATAATGCCATTCCACCAACTATTGACCTAGTGAACACCTTACAAGTGATTATTTTTTCGATTTATTAAACTTTATCAAAATTGAAAGTTGTCGACTATAATCACTCCACAGTTTGGCACGTAGTTTTTTTTGGATAGGGTTAAGAGGAGTTAATGAATCTTATATATAAAACCGAAACGGCGTACGTATGTCTGTGGGTCTGTAATTCTCTTGTGCATTGTTGGTCATTAAGTAGCCATAAAAACGAATATGAAAGAAAATATGTTTGAATTTTTATCGGCGAAGACATTTAGTCAAAATGTAATAAATTAGTCTTCTACCAACTTTTCCCCGGCTTTTATTAATATAATAATGTTTATTATTTACGTGAAGGTATTATTTGACATTTATTTGACAGCAAATTAGATTTTGTCCTTGAATTTGGACATTTTAATGGGCAAGAATGGGGCTGACATCAAATTAAATAAAGTTTGTGATTTTATTTTAACTCTATTTTGGATGATAGATTTTGTGATACAATTATGTCGAATGATATAACATTAAATAATTATTGGTCGCTTAGTTTTGCGACGCCGGGTAGCAGTACTAGTAAAATTATAAAAAATACAGCAATGTTTGTATGAAATACTTGTATATTTTTTTATTTTTATGTGTAAAACATCTCGAAAAAGTTAAATTATTGTATGCAAGCATTTCCTAAAATATAAATCAGCTGAAGACAAAAAAAATAAAGAAATTATACGATTTAAAAAATCAACATAAATCCAAAGGAAGCGGAGAAATTAAATCAAATAAATCGATTCGCGTTAGAAGAAAGGCAGAAGAGAAGTTGTATCCGATTTCTTTCTTTATTTTTTAATTCAATAACAAATTCAATCAGGCTGTGGAATTCCAGTAGACTTTCCAAACGGAAAATTGTTCGATACGAAATGCCTCCTCAAGTGATTGGGTGTGAAACCGGCGTAGATGACAAAAATATTTCTTAATTACTACTTATAATAAAAATAATAAAACATTTTTAGTACTTGTAAAAAAGGCTAGATAATCGTTCGCGTTCTCAGTTTTGATATTGTCAGTCTGGAATAAACACGAGCGCGATCAGGTTGTCTCATTCATGCGCGACTAAAAATATGAATAATTATAGGAAAATTATCGATTTCTACATATATGTTTTTTTAGAACGATTTCTAAAGATAAAGGCATAATATAACATTTTTTTAATGCAATCTATGCCAATATAGCCAAAACACTGGGGTATTTTTAGACAGTCCCCTTCGGCAATTTGCAGTACTTATTCCACATACAATTTATTGGATCAGGACCGGTTTCGCTCATGGTGAGCATTATCAACTGATCTACTACTACTTATAACACTATCGACTTGATATAGTCGGTGAAAATTCATTACCAAGCTAATATCCTTAAAATTGTATACGTAAAGTTATTCAATCATTTAATCTTATGTGGTTTCCAAATGAATTATTTTTTGTGACAATATGACGTTCGTTGTTTGAGTTGGCATTTACTTGGTAGAACTCCATTATAATACGGTGAGAAAAAAAACAATGTATTTTAATTCTACATTTTTTAAATATATATTTGTTGATATGTATTTCGGCTTACGCCTTCGTCAAAACTATGTTTTAAACGTGCATCTGATCAAGTATATATAGACCGCTTAGACAGGGTACACAATACATATTCTTTTCTGTTCCACCACCTTAATTTTATATGGTAATAATAAGTTATTGATTTGACGTTTGTGTTTGTATCTTTAATCAGGTTTAAGTGAGTGACTTAAAAATAGTTCTCGTAAAATCAATTTGGTTCGGATACTATATAAGTATATAATATGCTTCACATTGAGAGCGGAAATAGTGAAAGGAAAGTATTTCCAAAAAAATCTTTCAAATAAGATTACAGTTACTAAGTTATAAATATGAAATAAAGAGAGATAAATTCATTTGTGTGTTATCTTTGTACCTGATATTTCCGCAACTTATTGTTTGTTTGAAACCTCGAAAACAGCTTTTTAAGCTCTTCTAAATGAACTGCAAAATATGCTGCGTCATAAAAATCAGGATGGAAAATGTTCAAATAAATAAGAGCAAAAGTTAATCTACTAAGCGAGATTTTTCTCGGCTATGGTAGCGTGAAGAACTGTGAAACCTTGTTATTAGAATATTTAAAGCTAAGCGAGTTGTTTACTATAAGATCTTGGACTTGGATTCTTAGACAGGAATCTTGGACATGGGTGTATGTGACGTTTTTTTTCTCAAGTTTATCTCGTTTGATTTATCCCTTATCTTCAACAGATATGTAGATATTCTTTTTTTCTTTCCAGCAACTCCTCAAAAGATTTGAGAAATTGTTAAGATTGGTCGAAATATCGAAAAATATACCACATTATGACATGTTACAAGCAACAAATTGTAGTCGGGACACGGCATTTGTCGTATTTTTCGGACTGTCAGTTGAATGCGGGACACGGCAAATGCCGTATTTGAACAGGTCAGCACAGAATTGTTTGCCGGCGTTTCATTTTACGCCGCAACTAATTACAATTAGTTCTAATCTTTGCCAGATTATAAGGGTCGAAGTTTGAGCGAATAAACAAAAAAAATAAACAGTCTAATGGATTTATTTTGCGGTCCCCGTTGCTTGTTCAGTTTGAGCCCTGACACATGTTGGAATATTTTTCATTCCGCCGCGTTGCTTTGTTCACCGTTTTGTATTTTGTTATTTGAATTTATATAAACATTGCATAAGAAGTTATCTTTTCAGAAAATAATAATAGTGACGATGAAGTGTATGCCGATAATTTATCAGACTTCATGGAATAATGATTTGGAAGAGTCGGATCGGGGATCGGAATCGGCTTAGAAATATATTGCAATTATGATGTAAAAAGCGTGTTTGTTGTTTTATTTTCAATGAATAAATATCATTTATGATTTCTTTGAAAATTTCAATCGAAAATATCGTTTCGTTTAGAAGTTGTGTTGATTTTAAGAAAGTAACTTATTTTTGCGCTTATCGCTAAAAAACGCCCGCTACAGGCTTGAGTCTAGTGTTCGAGGTGCCCGACAACATAGTGTTTTAACTAAGGCACACAATTAAATAAAAATTCCAATCATGTTTCACAAAGTCGAGCAGAACTCGATATAGGATTTATGCGTTAACAATACGATGTCGAACTAGACTCGACATAGGAGTTCTAGGAGCTAAAGGTAACATGCACATCATTATTATCTGTATAAAATCATTATCTATTTAATTCGCCACCCAACAGATTACCATTAGTATTATATTTATTTCCGCCAAAAGCCGTTTTTGCGCCCAAGTCCCGAGCTCAACGAAACTAATTAGAATCGAAATCTGCGAGTCTTCAAGTTTTGGCCATCATGCTGACTAATTAAAAAAATATTTTCACGGTAATAAATGCCCGGCACTTTGTTTTTTAACTCCTCGTGAATTCTTTTATCTAGCTTTAGGGAAATTCAGGAATTATACAATTACGTGCTGGATTTGCATTCCGAAACAAACGAATATTTTCTTTAACTCTCCATAAGAATTTTGGCGATCTTTTGAGTGCTCTTATTTCAAAGTTATACGGAATATTTTTTTCATCCTTACGAGGCATCTTCGAGAAATAAAAAACAGATATTTTTTTATTTACTTCCGAGTAGAGACTCCAATTACTTGACATCTCAACTACTCGAGTATCGAGTAGTAAAATTTTAAAATACTCGAGTAGTTTTACATGTATATTATTAATTCAAAATTGTGTATATTTATGTAAATTTAAAAAATAATAGAGAATTAAACGTCTCAAATTTTTAATTGGTTCAAAGTTTGGTTTTTATAATTCCCGCAGTAGAAAATATCGCATAGCATAGTCAACGGAAAAACCATTATAAAAAGTATTTCCTGACAGTAAAACCAAAGCGTAAGACTCAGTTAAACGCAAAGGTTTAACAATATAAATATATTTTTTAAATAAATAAAATTTGGGAATAAATCTTCATTTATAAATTACGAGTATTACTCGAGTATTTTCCAAAATACTCTAGTATCGAGTACTCGCAACTCGAATTGGAGTCTCTAGCTCCAAGCGAATCCGAAAAAACCTTTTTTTATTATCATAAAACAAAAAGCAGAGTTTTATTTACAAAAGTATTACGCAAACTTACTTGAAAAAAAATATATTAGATAATCTAAGAAAGTTTTTTTTCCGGTATTTAGGTGCAAATTGCGATGATTCTTTTTAATGTTTAACTATTAATCATTTTCATTCTGTTTGATTAGAAGTTTAACTTAATAACAAATCTTAAATTGTGTATTTGCATAATATATTGTATCACTTCCTGCATACATACAAAATATAAGCACCAAACTAACTTAACTAACTAATATAATTTTCATTATAATTTCAATATATAAAAGTCATTTTTTATAATAAAATATTGATTTACATACAGATATCTGCGTAAGCTGTTGATTATTAAAAAAGCCACAGTTTCTAGGTGATGACAATTAGCTTTCAGTAGGTGGCGCGTGTGTCGTACCATAGACAATCGGCAAAAGACAAAAAGCAAACTTCAAACTGCAAATATCATCGATGCCGATCAATTTTAGTGAAATCAAATCGAAATTATTTAACTAAAATAGTGTGCATCAGAAAGCACTTATAAACATAAAAGCACAATAAACACTTTCTTTCTTTGAGTGGCAGTGCAACTATTGCCGGGTACCGACTCCTATTATATATTACTGAGCATTAATTTTCATTTCAACTTCAAGATAATTAACGATTCAATCAATTATTACTGATAATATTTTCAGAAATCATTAATCAGTGCCACGCAACAAAAGTTATAAATTAGTCCATAATTACAGACATTCATGAAAAAAATAAAGTTTTTCACTCGCTTATGGGTAAAATATTTGAAAAGAAAATTTCTCGAAAGGTATAAATTTTAATGGTCACAGAGAATCAAAACTTTTCCGATGCCTTCTAGTTAGTTTTTTCACTCAAGTACAAGCGTAAAAGCTTAATCGCTAATAATTATTCCTCAAGTGGCGCGTGTACGAGAGTTTTGAATTACTTCATTCGTTTTATTATCGGATGGAAATATTTCTTAAAAAATATATATATTTCAAATATATAAGGTTGTTAATCTGTGTGGATCAATTAAAATAGGATTTTTGTTTGAATGGAGGAACTATGTATTATGGTGATTCAAGTTTTTTTTATTAGTTCATAGTTTAAAATAAAGCTATGCACTATTCAATTTAGGATTTCTACTGAAGTCGCTTGATGGAATTTTAAAATCAATTTTTATTCTTGATCTTTGTTGCTAATGACTCGGGTTTCACCTTTCGGCATCTTCATGCATTTCAAGTGTACGAATAAACTTGAACTGATGGAAAGTACCAAATTTAAACGATTCAATTTTGATAGTGAAATTATATCATGAGTCGGAAGAAGTCGTTCCTTCACATGCTTACGACACGTGTTTTACCTTTTGGCATCTTCAGGCATTAAAGTGCATGAATGAGCTTGAGCTGAGCTGTCAGTTCATAATCAATAATTATTATTTTACTAAATACTTAGTTTTTTTAACTATATCAATTATAACATAGGCTCTCAACTTTTATCGGGTGGAAACCCATTTTTATAAAAGTCATTTGACCCGTGACTCTAAAAGCAATTGAAAAGGACATTTTTCATAAGGTATATAATTAAAAAAATAACGAAAATGCATTAAAGTGAAGTTTTTGTAGGCTGTATAAGTTGGCGACCCCCCAGAAAACCCGTCGTGACCCATGGGTTGGGAACCCGTGATTTATTATAATATTCTGCATCGATTACAGTGTTACTGAGAAAGCTTTTCTAATCAGAATGATGACAATATAATTGTATCACAGATTTCTTTTCCAATACAATTAAAATGATTGTTATTTAACAATTAGAAGACGATAAAAAAGTGAAATAAGTCGACAAATCATATAAAGCGAATTTAATCTTAAAATACATTAAGTATATAGGTGTTTGGATTATAAAAGAATTATAATCAGCATTAAAAGCTAATCTCCTTCATTCTGCTGCGAGAAAAAATGTACCGTCAAAGGAAGAGAAATAAATAAAACAAGCAAGGAAGATTGATTGCAGTGAATTAAATTGTTTCATTAATTAAGGATACTGCTTCTCCCCGGCTTCAGGGAAAACAAATCCTTTTTTTTTATATTGTTATTATTATTTCATACCACCGTAAAATATTATGCGTATAGTAAATCTCCTTCTAAAGTAATTTAATCGCATAATCCGAACAGTCATCATACTCCTTAAATTACTAGATTATTTCTCCTCTTATATACATATTTAGCTTCAGTGAACATCAATTTTTTTGTTGCTATACTCTGCGCATTTTTTTAACTTTAATATCTTAGCACAGCGTGTCTCTAATAGAGTATGATTACTTTTAGTAAAATTACAGTATCGATCAAAATGGTCATGCTAAATATGGGACTGAAATTTATAAAATTATTCTCTTTAACTTTTCTTTACCGGTGGGTGAGACAGTCGACCACCACTGTCACGTTATCTTAATATTAGTGATACAATGTGTAAACTTTTGGTATTTTTAAATCATTGAAAAAAATATGAATTTATCGTCGTAATTAAATTAAAAAAAATATAAGTCGGATTATTATGGGCCGAAAACTCTTTTTATCGTCGCTACAATTTGCCAGGATTCAAACATCACTGGCCATAC
This sequence comes from Himalopsyche kuldschensis, assembly GCA_028554975.1. Lineage (NCBI taxonomy): Eukaryota > Metazoa > Arthropoda > Insecta > Trichoptera > Rhyacophilidae > Himalopsyche > Himalopsyche kuldschensis. The sequence goes on along the minus strand of JAHFWI010000010.1, from coordinate 15,472,496 downwards.
GCGATAAGATAACGTTATCTTATTTCAAACGCACCTCATTCAAACTTACGTTTAAAATCAAATGGATACTTTTTCAATATATTTTTTTTAGAAAGATATATAAAGGTACGTTAAAGAATAATATAACATTTTTTTTATGCAATCTATGACAATAAAGCCATACCACTATTTATTACGATACGAGTATTTTTAGACCCTCCATCGGATTACGCGATATTTTTCAAGGACCGTCTTTCGAAGTTTAATAATAGTAATCAAAAATTGATAATACCTACTTTTTCATCACCACGTTTTATAATACTGTTGAATGCAAATTTATATTTGGAAAATATACCAAACGCTTAGTGGCTAATTGTTAAAGGCTACTTTTCATTATGATGTAAACAAACATATCCGATAAACTTGGAGAATAGTTTCAATTTACGACGCTATCTGCCTATAGCATAATAGTCCTTTGTTCAAGAGGTCGAAAGCTAGCCTGATCTTGAACAAAACATCGATTGATTATGATGTTATAATAAAATCAATGAACCGCGAAATTTCAAGGAAACACAATTGCTGGAAATGAGATAAGATAGTTAATATATAGGGCAATTCTGTTATCTTTGGTAGAGCTTTGTGGTAAATCTATTATTATTAAAACTGTTTCATTTCATGTATAACAAAATGTAAATATTCAATTCATCATTGGTATTTTTGAACAATATAAAGTACAAGGTTTACTTAAACTTCACCCCACTTATATAGGCGAAGTTGAGAAAGGGGTAGTTGTCAGGTAATTGCTATATTTTCTGTCCTTGGATTGGAAAAATGAATAGTAGATTTAAATACCACATACCTGATATATACCAATCGAAGCAAGTTTATCAATCGGTTGAAAAGGCATTTTGATTACATTGCGTTTCCTAGAGAATTGATAATCGGTCGAGGCTAAGGGCACGGCCACAGTGACTGGCGTAACTTCTTGCGTGGCGTATCATCACTTGCTTCATTATTAAATGTTGCCGCAATGTCTTTAACTATGGCGCCGACTGAGAATTCGAAGCACAGCGTAAATGCTGAAGTCAAATCAGTTTGAAATTTAACAGAGCTCTCTTCGGCGTACAAATTGTTTACGTTATGGCGATGCGTTTAGACTTCTCAGACGGCGCCATCGTTAAAGTCATTACGGTAACCTTTGATAATGAAGCAAGTGACGCTACGCCACGCAAGAATTTACGCATGTCACTTTGGCCGTAGCCTAAGTCTTTTTAAATATAATAAATGACGAAAAATTTCACTGTCCACTGTACATATTAAGTGAACTAAAAATGATGCTCTATTGACCTGGTGCACGGATATAAAGATCAGTTATTTTCTATTTATTTAAAAACGAACTAACTAAATAAATACAATAAATTTAAGCAACGCTTAATTTATTTCATGGTGGAGGTTTAAGCGCTATTTCAATACACTATAGAACTATTTAGAATAAATAATATTCAATTTAATAGATTTTAATTAATGATATGACATTTAAATAAAAAATATTACTTAAAATATATTCAACATTTTTTTATTTAACGATATCCGTACACAAATGGATATCCGATTTTTTCTAATGCTCAAAAACTCTTTGGAAAAACGCTTCTTAATTTGAGAACCATTCAAAGAAAATCTGATTTCACAGCTTACATTGCAACCCAAAATGAAAAAAAAAAATCCAGTAAACTTCTTCACGGTGAATACGGAAGAAACGCAAGTGTGCTTTATTTAATTCAGATTAAAAATATATATTTACAAAGCTTATGAGATATTTTTTTGAGTATCATAAAGAAATATACTGATTATAAAATATGAGAATCGCATCGAATTCTATGGTGATTTATATTTGCACGGGCGTATTTCTATTTGCAGATTCAGAAAAAAACATGTTTATCCGCAATATGCAACATCCGGCGTGAAACAATTCCATAAATCTTTGCGGTATTAATTGTCACGTGTGAGCTTGCACAAGGTGGGTGAAATGTTTTGTCACATTGAATATTTTACCCGTCACAGCTTTCTTGAGGGAATATCTCTCAATGCAATTAGCAAGATTAAAATAATTGTAGTCAGCAATGTCGGAGGAAAAATCTTCAGGTGCCATACACTAAATAAAAGGAACAGAAAATCTAACGCTTTCTTCCTCTACACAGGAAGTCATAAATTTTTGAAGCTTTTTTATTTTACCTAGATAACGGGAATGTATTTCACATTCTCAACAAAGACACCTTTTTTAAATCACCTTTTAACTGTCGATAAATAAAACACATTTTTGTACTGTAAAATTGATCTTGGTCTTCATGAAAAATGTGCAATTAGTAAAAAAAGATTTTAAATCTTTTGAACAGAAGTAATGTTATTTTCCTGTATTAAACTATTGTTTTAATTTGTTAATTTTACATAAATTTTATGAAATTTTATTTTAAGTTGTAATATTTAGCATTGGTCTTAGGTCGTACGTGTTAACAGATTCTTCTAATAATACGAATATACCCAATCAATATAAAATTTATATTATATTTCAGTTCCATGAAGAGTTTGAAATTATAATTTTTTCAAACTTTTCTTAAGTTGTTATCTCCTTGTAAGTGAATGACAGCATTATTCAATAAATGTGACAAAATACATAAAATCTCTAAAAGTTGCAGATGAAAATATAAACTGGATATTTTTATTTTTACCATGTCCGCTCCCAACTTGGATCATATGGACTCTTTACGGAGTTTATCTCAACATATGTTTTTCTACGAGAACTGTTTGTTACTCAGTTGCTCAACTTATATTTTTCGAAGAGAGTATGGATGGAAAAAATACGAGGACTCGCACACGACTAGTGTTAGTTAATCGCTGTCACTACGCGTCGCTCTTTGGGATCGGAATGGTGGGAAGGGATTTATAACAACACAAACACCCATTGCCCAGGGGCAATGCTCAGGGTAGAAGCGATTAATCGACTGAAAAAATCTGCTCGTGCCGGGAATCGAGCCCGGCGGTCGCACTGCACCACTCCAAAATATTACAGCAAGCGTCACTAACAGATCAATGAAGGCCAAGTTCTCTATTATGATAGAAAAATTAAAAAACGCGAGAAGAAAAATTGACTCAATATTTAAAAAGCTGTTCAATCAATAAGATATTAAAAAGCTATCAATAAGATACTGAAACATACTACAAGAAAGTGCACAGCTTCTGTCCAAGCTTAACACCATTGCTCTTAAGAAACTCTCGAATTCAGCAAGCAACTAAGGCAAGTCAGTAAAAACTTTGAAATCACACTACGAACTATTTAGGAATGGAATAAATAACTTTTTTTATTAATTGAAAGATTTCAACTTAACAATCTTAAGTGAGAGAGTGCTTCGATATAATACATTGGAATAAACATAATCATTATGTAGGTACTCACACTTGGAAAAAACATTTTTTCTATCGTTAACCCTTTAGGTGCCCCTGATGTACGATATACGTGCTACTACTTTGGAGCGATTCTCTAAATGAAATATTTATTTTGTCAATTTATAATTATAAATTCCATGAATAAAATACATTGATTTAGAATATATCGCTGGATTGAATGTATTTAAATTTGTAGCAAAATCAGGGTTTCCTCTTTTTATTATAGATAAATATCTCACATCCACGTTCGTTAGCTCGCAACGTGTCAGCTGGTATTACACATATCAGTTACTTGATTATTTATTGGCACTATAAATAAAGTTAATGTAATTTTTTTTTGCGAAATTTGATTGTTATGATGAAGAAGTATTTTGACCGGTTTTGATAGATGCCATTATATGTAAATGCTTATGTAACACATTTTACAAGTGAATTAATTTTTTAACATTATTGGAATCTTGTGTTGTTGTTAGATGAACAAATAAATTATTCCCGATGCTAATTTCAGACAAACACGTTTGCCAACCCTGATAAATACAACACTTTAGATTAAATGCAAACAAAGCAATTCGATGAGTTCCCAGTAATCCATTACTAAAGTACAGTGTGTTACAAAGATAATAATTACAGCTTCTACCACTAAATCCAAAAATACATCACGCTCGTGATAGGGAGTGATTCTTGATTCGCAAGTGATTTCAAATTTGAGATGTTAACGAGAATCCAAATGGGGGAACATTAAAATGGGAACGGAGCGATAGTCTGCACGTGCCACCCGTATCTTCGCCATGTCTGGATCGCTGAATGGATACAATCTTGAAATTCATAACTCTACAGTGAGCGATAGCTAATATTTATCACCGATCGCAAATAGCATATCGATGGCTTAAATAGTAATGTTGTTAACTCTACTTTTAGCTGAAAATTACTTAATAATGCCAACTTGTATCATGCAATGTGGGAGATCCGTTATTTTTTTATAACAAAATTGTTTCGGATTTCGACATATTTCACATGGATATGAGTGAGTTCAGACGAGTACTGTTTTTTTATGTAGTATAGATGATTTTGTCGGAACTCACTCGGTTGACTGCTTTGAAAATTTCTAATGTGGTTTTATTAATTTTTCTTCTCTGTTATTATGACTACAATGTTTTCATCTTGTTTTTAATTAATTTGCGATTTTTATTATGTATTTATGTACAGGTATTTATATATATATAAATAAATGGATTCAAATTTGTCAAATGCATGGCGCATTGGCGTCAGCTGTAATGCCATGATTTGTATTTTCTTTAATAAATAAATAACCAAAACATATTTAAGAGCATCGGAAAAACGTTTCAAGAAAATTTGATATCTCTATTGTCATTCTAAAATATACACTGCTAATTATCCAGTTTCACCATTTTGTATTGTCACCTGTTATTTATTTGTTGTTTTTCAGCGGTGGTACAAATAAATCGAGCTTTTTTATATTATAATAAAAATAATAATACATTTTTAGTACTTTTTCCACATAAAATGTATTTGATCAGGTCCGGTTTCGCTCATGAGTTGACAATGATCGCCATGAGCGAAACCGATCCTGATCAAATAAATTTAATGTCGAAAAAGAACTAAAAATGAATTATTATTTTGATTCTCAAAATAATCCCCAGCGTCGCTCGGACTAAGCGACCAATAATTATTTAATGTTATATCATTCGACATAATTACATCACAAAATCTAACTTCCAAAATAGAGTTAAAATAAAATCACAAACTTTATTTAATTTGATGACAGCCCCATTCTCGCCCATTAAAATGTCCAAATTCAAGGAAAAAATCTAATTTGCTGTCAAAGAAATGTCAAATAATACCTTCACGTAAATAATAAACATTATTATTAATAATAAAAGCCGGGAAAAGTTCTGTAGAAGACTAATTTATTACATTTTGACTAAATGTCTTCGCCGATAAAAATTCAAACATATTTTCTTTCATATTCGTTTTTATGGCAACTTAATGACCAACAATGCAAAAGGGAATTACAGACCCACAGACATACATACGCCGTTTCGGTTTTACATATAAGATTTACATATTTTTATATTTAAAGACGTAGTTGGCGTCCAAAGAGGCGTAAAAGTTGATATTTTTTATCACTTATCAACAAAACATTATTCTATTAGTTCAAATAACTTTTTAGATGATTAGATAATATTGCATGTGATATTTGAATTTCGTACTTTACGCCTTTCGTCTTTCGGCATCTTCAGACATTTCAAGTGCACGAATTAACTTGAACTGACTAAATGAAATAAATTTTATAATTAAAATAATTTATTGCATGCCGTTTTAAAAATGTGTGATTGAGCAACTTAATAACAAACAGTTCTCTTAAAATTATCAACGAGATGATTTGCTAGGAAATTGTGAGTAGATTAAGTTGAAAAAAATAAGTTAATGTGGGTTCTGAGCCGAAGTCCGAATTTATTTTTTTACTACATTTTAAGCCCGGTTTAATGAATTTAAAATATTTAAATTGTGTCAATGTATATTAAACAAAGCTCATTTTATTTATTTGTTACGATGCCATATATCTTAATATATTTTACTAGAGCAATAGTACATTCATTCGCTCTCAGCTTTACGAAGCTCTACGAATTGTAGAAACACCACTCCGAAAAACAATAACACCGAATTCCTCCGGCAAATTTATTTCCGTATGTCTGGAGAAGGAAGTCGGCGTAGAAGCGTAGACAAAAAACGAGCGCATAAACCTTAGACGCCAAAATGACAAGCCTACGAAGCTATTGTTGGGCAAACAAAGCGCAGCATTAAAATGAAAAACGCTGTTTTAATACACGGAAACAAAAAGCTCGCGGAGTTGGTTTTAATTAGGCGAACTTAAACGGCTGCATGTCGCTACATTGAATCACTACTGCAGTAACTATTTTTTTAAAACACTGTTATATATATGACATTTTTATTTCAAAAGATATATTCACACGTATTGCAAGTAAATTATTCACTTTATTAATTGATTTGGTATTTACTTGGTAGAACTCCATTATAACAGGGTAAAAAAAATAACATTATACATTCTAGTTCTATAGAAATTATTTTCTAGATTTGTTGATGGCTATATTAGCTCTGACGATGGCGTCAGCCGTCTGTCTGAATATCGTTCTCAAAATAGATTTTTTTTAAAAACGGTGAGTGACCATGGTTCAAGAAAACTTAGTTTAATATACATGGGGCTTAGCATATCATTCACGACATATATGAACTGTTTGATTCAATCGCAATTCAAACAACTTGACCCAAGTTAATTTGCTTTTGTTAATTGGAATCCAACCATTCTGCTAACAGGCAAAATAAATCAAAATACTTGTAAAACACTAGCTACTTTAACGATATTGTGGCATCGATACGTCGTTTTAGGTAGATGGATAAAATTTTAATGAGCCAAACAGCTGCTGTCCGTAAATAAACGTTCCCTAACAAACGACTGTACAATAATGCAAGAGAGTCGATCGATTCTATAGTCGGAAACATTTCCACCCATACAAATACCAACACATTTAAAGATTTATATGAATTTGATATAGCTTAAAGTTTATACTATACTGTAGGTTTGGCTTATTGTATATGTGTTGCTTTGTCCCACAAAATACTTAAACACTTTTTAAATACTTTTGACACTTCGTTAATTGATTCGTGCAGCCATACTGACACGTATTTAAGCTAATTCTAGTTGACCTTATTTCTAATTAATAAACCACAATCAATTAAATTTACGTATAGTTAGTAAGCGAATGGCAAATTGTCTCTTTCGCAGGTTTTAATAGTTATTTAAATGCAATAGTGGCACTTCCCACATTGAATAAAGAATAATATTTTACAGCTACACTTGTGGAGTTGGCTATGAATAAAACATCTTTTTAAATTAAGACTCTCATAATAAAAAAAAAATATTAAATTTAAATGTAATATTCTTCTGAAAATAAATTTAAAAAAAACCGACAGTCCGGTTAATAGTGTTGAGCAAGAAATCGAATTTCGTACACTTCGATATCGGTGTCGCATGGATTGAATGTCAGTCAGAGTACAAGTCTGAGTCGTAAATTGATATATCTGTCTTATGTCTTAAACTCCTTCCTACCAATTGAATCAATAAACAGACACTGAGCGAAAGCTGTAAACTATCTTAAGTATAAATCTGCGATAGTCTCATCACCACTCTCTTAAAGAATGAGTAATTGAGTAGCATCACTAGCAATACGTTCTCGTTTAAACGCTTCTATTGAGACAAGACCCATAAAGAGCCCATGAGTTAAAAATTAGGATTGGATCTGGTTTCAAAAATGTAGTAAAGGATGAAAAAACTAGCCTAAAAAACTTGAAATCATCGATCAAGTCTAGAAAATCGTTCGCATTGTATATCAGACTAAAAGGGATTACTCAATGGCAACGTCTGCATCGCACGATTATCCTAACGTAAACTGATGGATTTTCGGCTAAAGAAACACAAACAATGCACTTAGAATTAAAGATAAATTAGCAATGAAACAAATAAAAAAACACAAGGAAACCCATAAAGATGACGAGCTAAAATGATTATTTGATTACGATAATAAATTGAGCACACTTTTAACGCTCATGGCTCAATTTTACAGCCAGTTGTTCAAATCCGCAAAAGAAAACTTATTTTCCAGTTGATTAGTGGATTTTTATTAAAATATACGGATGTTTGAATTGTATTCTATCGTACTTACTCTCAATTCGATATTGAAAATGAGGCGTAAAAGTAATGATTCATTAAAAACAGATCTCTATAAACACCGTTCATTTTATTGGGCGACTGACCTATCAGTTTGTAAATAGTTATATAGACGTTTTTTGTATCATATCAATATTATAGTCGTCAAATACAATGCATTTTAAATCGGCTATAAATCCTCAGTTTTTATTGATGAATAATAAACGTCTAATGATTCTTTTTCAGCAATTCTAAATCTTTAATCCATATTTTCAAGACATTCCGTAAAGGTTTACTTCTATCTTAATATCAAAGTATCATAACAGAACTGATACGAAAAACGTAAAAGCATTCAAATCGACCGTAGCTTTGGGTTATTTTCCCGTGCATTTGGCTTCCGTTAGAAAACTTATCGAATAAGTACGTGGCTGGTTACAGAGTTTTAAAATGATAGACGAGACATTTTCAAGCTATACAATATTTCTATTCATTGCCACTCGATAGTGAGGATCGCTTCATTCCAGAGCGCTCTCCAGGGAATAGAACCTGCATCGCGACAAAGGGGGAAGAGCCACAGAGACTCTTGCGCGCCGGATGTAGTTGCATAACGGCCAGGCGTAGGTGTACCGACGCTGGATATACTTCAAGGTATCATATAACACGACATAGATATAGGCTCGTGTCTCACTCTTTATCTGCGTCTAGTGAAAAAACTCATCCCATCTCAGGTAGAGGTTAAGAATTAGAATCAATGTTTATTTTCCATACGTAAAGAATAATCAATAATGTACCATTTTCTACGTTTATAATAGCAAAATATAATTTACATATTTGCAAATTTTCTCTTAGATAAATATCTATTGTTGTATTCTAAATCATAAGAAATATACATTATATTTTAATGCTGCAAGTGGACCTATTCTAACAACAACAAAAAATTGTTCCATACAGTAAACAAGCATTTTCATCAGTGTAAATAAAACTGGTTCGCTAAGTTCTTTCAATTATTATATTAAATAGTTTTTAAAACAACTCGCATAGTATATACTTGTGAATTCTGTCATACATCACTCGTTTATAAAATAGTTACCTTTTAATCAGATCGCCGTCACAAAGAGAAACACTTCGAATATCATTCGTGTAAGATCCAAAACTAAACAATAATAAAACAAAATAACACACGCATAATTATTTTTAACTAATTCCCATCAACACGGAAGTAATTATTTGGTAAGGAAACAAGAAAAGGCAATTATAACGCGTAGATTTAACAAGTCTCCTTGTCTGCAGAAAGGGTAAACAATCACGAGAATAGACTAATTAAAATGTTTTACTACCCCTCGGAGCTACTAGGAAAGCACTGCAAAGCAAAAGCTCCGCAAAATTCCCGCAGACGTTATCTCTTAAAAAAAGCTCTGGAGAGATCAGAAAAATACTTTGTTTAGAAAACTTCGATCGTAGATAGACCCACAAGTACGAATCTGTAAATAAGTTTTCCTTTGTCTAGCGGTGGACAGTGGCAAAGTAAATACTTAATGCTTTAAGTGCTCCAAACTCTGAATCAACAAAATAATTCTCATGTCCAGGACGTTGTCTAGTTCCCGGTGGATTTCGTAGCGTAAACTGTTTATATAGTTTATTTTACATACATTACAATTAATAATTTTAAGTGGTGTTTTGTCATATGCACAGTATGTTTTTAATGAAGTTCCTGCTATCTTTAACTGTGAATAAAACCTCTGGTATGCATAATTACCGTCATAGTTTGAGCTATTTTAATGCGATGCAATTAAGGCAAGCAATTATTATATAACTTATATGACTCTACCATATTTAAAATGTTCATTGGTTTTAAAGATTTAAAAAGTTTACTTAATTGACTCGGTTTGAGTTCAAAGTAAATATTTAAAAAAAAAAAAAATGCGGCAGGCATATATAAGAGTGACAAACTGATAAATGTAAATGGAAAAAATATTTAAACAATCTTAAAAGTAAAAATTTCGTATGTGAACTATTTTTATTAATTCAACTGCTCAAAAATACTTTTGGCAACAATGGATTATTATATTGTTATTACTGCTTTATATAAAAGAGTTTGAATTTACAGCAACCATTTATTTGAAAACGACTTCATTTCTATGATTGGGAAGGTGAGGCTGAGGTATATCATAAGCAATGAAAATTTTCTCTAACAATTGACTACTCTCGGATAAACTGCATAGTTTTTCTTACCTTCTGAAGTTATGCCAATCTTTGAAATGTATACTTGAAATACATCTTATTATTCAAAAGGCGAGGTCTAACAGGTAACTTGCGGATAAGCTGACACTTGAAATGAATACCCCATATTGTTATATCAAGAATAAATAAACCTTGTATCATATATTATATTACTTACATAAAAAATAAGTGTAATGTTTTTCCGACAATTTATCATGACCGTATATTATATATTATCCGTTTACTTATTATAATATTTGCTTTTAAGTAAGGCAATTGATCATGAAAATTTAATGAGTAAGAAGATATTGATATAATATTTAAAAGAATTTTGTGTAACATTTATTGTATTATTGATTGAGTAGGCATTTACTTGGTAGAACTCCATTATAATACGGAAATAAAAATAGCAATGTATTTTAATTCTACATAAATTATTTTATATATTTGTTGATAGCTATTTCGGCTTACGCCTTCGTCAGAACTATGTTTAAAACGTGTATTAGAGATAGCTTATATACCCTTTGCTAGACAGGGTGCCTCCTACATAATCTCTTTCTGTTGAAACCATACCTACGTCACATGAAAGAATTTAAATAAGTTTGATTTATTGGTCTAAAGTAATGGTGGGAAACAATAATTTGGGTATTTTTGGGTTATTGATCGTGTGAAACCACTTAAAATCTGCAATTTCTAAGTGCATCTATTTTAAATTGTTTTAGGTTTATTGTTTGTAAATGGTTTTAACAGAGGTGAGCTATTAATTGTGATCTGATCGTTAAGAATTTCATTGGACTGATTATATCTATTAATTTCAAGCTGTTCCAATGCATTCAGTTTTAGGCCCTTATTGCAGGAATGTAAACGAATCGGGACCGAATTCGGATTATGTGCTAATTCTATAAGGTGATTTGCATATTGTGAATCAGTTTTTCCATTGTTAAAGGATCTAACATGTTCGTTTGCGCGAATGGATATCTACTACCAGTCTGTCCGACATATTGATGATTTAGTACGTTTAGATAGTTTATTAAATTCAATAAAAGATTAAATCGGGTTTAAAACTAAGCGACTGAACCTGTGTTTGAAAACACTGGTCAATAATTGCATTTCTAAGATACATTCGGATAGTTACTTGATGATTCATCTAGAAAGATATAATATTTGACATAAATTATCAAGAGTACATTTGTAATTTAAGCAAACTGACCTTTTAAATTGAATAAACATTTTTCCCGAATTATTATTAGCTATAATGTAATGAAAAATTAAATCGTTTTCAACTGAAAACAGTGATTTTAATGCAATTTTTTAAATTTATTTAGCATACCATAATTATATGACAAATATTGTATGTTTTAATTTTGCTTTTATATCGGGAGATAAATCAAATTTATAATTATAAAATGTTGTCAAAAAATACTAAACCAAAATAATATTTAAACACTTTTAATCGACTAAAACAAGCACCGTCAATATTTTAACCAATACACTGGAGATCAAATCGAGAAGAAAACACATCTCAATCAAGATCTCAATCTCGATCTAAAATTTAATAGATAGCTGAATAAAAATTTTCACAGCTTCATCACAAGTACGTAAAAAAATGGTGCATTGTTTTTTTTCTGTTCGTTTGTTTCAAACACGAGCGCAATTCCTGCACTTATAATCTAAAAATGAACGATTGCGTAATGGTTGTGTTACAATAACATGTAAAAAGAGCATATTTTACACGGAAAATAATAATTATAATCAATCAAATACTAGACGTGTAGCATTTTCTCCATTTTATGTTTCGTATATTTATTACAGTTGTAAAACCGATGCACGCATCGAGCAGTTCATATTAAACCTACTGTGTGTGAAAAAACTAGAGTTAACAGTGTATACAACTATAGGTGAAGACTATCAACAAAAATCCGCACATGCGAAAAAAATTATAAATTTTAGACGTCGGAGTTCATTCCGTTGAATGATGATCCTAGTTAGCAGATACCGTTCTCCTAGCTGAGTAGGGACTCGACCTCGGATATTCTAATATTCGATATCCGAATATATTCGGCTCTTTTTAAACTATTCGATTTTCGGATACTTGGGAAAATACCCGGATAAAACCTTTATTGCCGCAATTTCATTCATTAAAGAAATACTTTGGAGTAGAGGTCTGCACGGCCGAAATTTAAAAATTTTACCCGGCCCGAACCCGAACACCTCCGACCCGGCCCGGGCCCGAGGCTCATTTCCAAAACTCTAACCCGAACCCGACCCGAACCCGACATTTTGCAACCTTGCCCGAAACAAATCCGATTTTTTTTGAAAAGATGACTAATACGAGGACGTGATGTTCATTATAGTATTAAATTTAGATTTACGATAGTGGAAATTCGGAAATAGCCCGATTTTTGTTATATTTTGTTGTATGCTTGCGCCCGAGCCCGGCCCGGGCCCGAATCCAAAGCTTCGTTACCCGTGCAGACCTCTACTTTGGAGTAATCCGATGCAACTGCAAATTTAAAATATTGTGATACAATGGAACAGTATTAAAATGTGTATATAAATGTATTGTCTATATCTAAGATTTTACAGAAGTGGGAAAATATGTCTTAAATTATTATAAAATGTATGTAAGTGAACAAGGAAACGTTGATCGTGCAACATCTCTATTTGCGTGCGAGTTGTACGATTATTTATTGACCTCTAACTCTTCTAACTTGCTCTTGACTTCTGTGAACTTGCTACTCCACAAGACTACTTTAGATTTTAAATCTAGCAATTGCATCTGAAGCGATTCAGCATCAATTCCAAATGGCTCAATGTTGATTTCATTTGTATTTGTGTTGAGGGGATTTACTATGAACGCGAGAATACTTTTTTTGTTTTAAATTGCTCGAATCTCTCAGCGAATCCATCCTTTATGTTTTCTAAAGCTTTGCTGAAGTAATTCGTGTCGATTATTGCATTGGTCTCATCGCGATTTTGCCTCAGATTTTTAAAATTAAGTAATTTACCGCTCTCCATGTCTTCAATAAAAATAAGTATTTTTTTTTCGAAACAAACTACTTCTTCAAGCTAGGCGTAGGCTGGGTTGCCCTTTCCTTGCAATTTTAGATTTATTTCATTTAGTTTCATTGTAGTATCTACCATAAAGTTATATTTTGTTATATTTTTTGTGTCCTGATGTGTGGCCACTTAATTCAGTGGTAAAAGAGTGGCAATATAAACCAAAAAGCTTACCAAAAAAGATGTGACTTTCTTTTCAGAATATTGATATATATTATCAGAACGTTCGGGGTCTTCGAACCAAGTCTGTTGGGTTTCGTAATGCTCTACTGGCGAACAGCTATCCAGTTGTTTGCCTGGGTGAGACGTGGCTCAATGAATCTGTTAATGACGCTGAACTTTTCACTGATGAGTATATCGTATTTCGTCAAGATCGTAGATATGGCCAAAGAGGTGGTGGTGTTCTCATTGCCATACGTACTGACTGTGTTGAGAGTGTTACTAGGATTGAGTGTAATCCATGTGTCCAGGTTGATGTTGTCGTTGTTGAAGTGATGTGCGGTGGGTCACTTCTGAGGGTTTGTTGTATTTATTTTCCCCCTAAGTGCTCACTTGAGTCATATGAACAAATTTTCAACTTTTTTTTGAACTTGTCAGTGCGAAATTCTATTGCTATCATTGGTGATTTCAATTTGTATTCGTCGGCACCCGGAGTAGGATTTGAGTTTGCTCATTTTTTAAGCTGTGTGAATCTGAAACAGTTCTCACAGATTGAAAATGTGAAGGCAAGAGTCCTGGACTTGGTGCTGGCTGATGCAGATTGCTGTGTATCGGTGTATGCAAGTGATGACCCTCTAGTCCTTGAGGACAGTTATCACCCAGCTATAGTGGTTGAGTTTCCTATTGCTTTTAAAAGAGATTATGCGCTTATCGTCGTGGGCGATACGTTGAGGGTGATGATTACCCTGATATCTGTGATACTAGAGTTTCATGGAATTTTTTGCCGAGGTGACCTATTGCACATGTACAACGGGATACACAGCTTGGATTGGAGTGATATGTATTCAATCAGTGATGTAAATAAAGCAACATGTATCTTTTATAATAATATTTATAATGTTTTCAATGATTTTTTAATGTGTATGAGTACTCTGGCGTGAAACGTGGATATCCAAAATGGTTTACATCTGAAATATTGAATTCTATAAGATTAAAATATGAATGCCATAAGAAATGGAAACGGTCCAACTGTCATAGTGATTATATATTTTTTTTCTGAGAAGCGTAGAAGAGTTCATGAACTAATTTCGTGTAGCTACAAATCATACATCAGTCAGATTGGTCGAAATATCAATTCTGATCCGAAAACTTTCTGGTCGTATGTCCGCCATATTCGTGACTCTTCTGCTCAGCTCTCATCTATGTCTCTTAATGGTAGTGTGTTGAATGGTCACCAGTCTATTGCTGAAGGATTTGCTAATCACTTCAGGTCGGTTTACTCAAAAACTCCTCCAAACTTCACCCACTCTAAATCCGAGTATGTGCATTCTAACTGGCCAACACTAAATATCAGCAATTTTGACGAGTCCGATATGAAATATGCTTTTTCACGTCTCTACCCAAAATCTTCAGTGGGCCCTGATGGTATTCCACCGTGGTTACTTAAAGGCTGCAGGGAAATTTTAACTACCCCACTACTGTATTTGTTCAATTTAAGTTTAAGTACCTTCACTTTTCCTGAATGTTGGAGTTTGACCCGTATAAGACCGGTTCATAAAAAAGGCTCTTTGTCAGAGATAACAAACTTTCGGCCTGTAGCTATTTTATCAGCACCAGCCAAGCTTTTTGAATCACTTTTGCATAGATATATCTATATGCATGTTGATTGTCAGCTAACTAATGCCCAACATGGTTTTAGATCAAAGCGATCTACTGTAACCAATCTTATGGTGTATAGTGAGTATATTTTGCATTCTCTTGATTCTCATTGTCAAGTTGACGCCATTTATACGGATATTTCCAAAGCATTTGACCGGGTTGATCATGTTATTCTAATAAATAAATTAAAAGCAATAGGAAGCTCGAACAAGGTTATCAATTTTTTCATTCTTATTTGTCAAATAGACGCCAATATGTTGAATATGCTGGGTGCGTATCACAAATTTTTCCAACATATTCTGGAGTGCCACAGGGATCAAACCTTGGTCCTATTTTATTTCTCATTTTTATAAATGACATTGTGCTAAGTATGAGTGGAATAAAGTATCTGCTCTTTGCTGATGATTTAAAACTGTTTTCAACCATCAGGAATGAGTCGGATTGTACTATTCTACAGCATAATATAAACTCAATTGTAAATTGGTCCTTAATAAACAAACTTGACTTCAACATTTCGAAATGTTTCTGCATTTCATTCTCTCGTTCAAAATTTCCTATCAAATATAAATATGAGATATCGAATATGACTTTACAGCGTTTGTCTGAAGTTGTTGATCTTGGTATAACATTTGACTCTTCTTTCACGTTTCATTCCCACATTTCTTCAATTACCCTGCAGGCTAGTAAACTTCTTGGATTCATAGTTCGGCAAAGTAAGCCATTTGAAAACCCTACTGTGTTTCGTACTCTTTATGTTTCTTTAGTTTTAAGCAAACTAGAATATGGATCTATTATTTGGGGTCCATATGAATTTAAATTTAAGTCGCAACTGGAGCGAGTTCATAAAAAATTTCTGCGTTATTATTATTTCAAAAAATTCAACTATTTTCCGTATGACAATTCATTAATGGAATATTATCCAACCAAGTTTCTTTTAGGAATGCTGTCATTTCACTCACTTGAAGCTCGAAGACTAATTGCAATATTAAAACATTTTTCTCTTCTTCTTCGGGGCCAAGTTGATAACTCTGACATCCTTGAAAATTTAAATTTGCATGCTCCCAGCTTTTACCTACGTGGTCGTAACAAAACAAATCAATTTTCTTTGTCAAAACTTGTTTGTCACGTAGGTCTTTTGAATCTCCAGTTGCAAGGGCTATTCGGCTGATAAATGCGCTGCCTGTTGATGTTGACATCTTCGGCAGTGAACTTGATGCTTTGTTTAAAAATTATGTTTTCTTATGTAAATAATATGTTTCTGTTCTGTTTCTTATTTTTGTGTAATATTTTATGTAATCTTTATTAATTTCTCAAATGCATGGCGCATTGGCGCTTGCTGTAATGCCATGTATTTTTAATAGTTTTTTGCCAATAAATAAATTTTCTTTTTTTAAGGGTAAATGTTAAAATAATTTTAAAGGGTAAATATATTTTTTTTAATATGGATCTGGAGAGCCGCAACTTTACATAGAAAGAGCTGCAGGTTGCCGACCCCTGGCCTAAACAGATGATATTCTGAAAATGAATTCGAAGAAAGAAGAATCACTCCGTCATTTTTTGAAACACAATTCGCGGAAAAACAGATTATCAATATTCACATTAAATTGAGAGTCAGTTTATTATTTTTAAATGAGAAAATATGTTCTTCCAAAACTTTTTAATGTTTGTCCTATGTAAAATGTATCACACACTCTACACAAAAGTTTTTGAATTACATTTATATCGAGCTTATACATTGCATCTTTCCTAATTTCAGTCTGTCTCGAAAGATAATGACTTACTCTTTGCATTTGGCTGAAGAGTTATTCAGAAAATACTCATATAATTCATACGTTATCCTCACCTACCAACACCTAATGGCAAAAAAAAAGAAGTTTGGTTTGATACTGTTTAGTTTGGAGTGATTG
Source organism: Himalopsyche kuldschensis (assembly GCA_028554975.1). Classification (NCBI taxonomy): domain Eukaryota; kingdom Metazoa; phylum Arthropoda; class Insecta; order Trichoptera; family Rhyacophilidae; genus Himalopsyche; species Himalopsyche kuldschensis. The sequence continues at coordinate 15,455,324 of JAHFWI010000010.1, read as the reverse complement.
GCTCATGCCTCACTCACCGCTCGAGGAGAAAACTACATGTCTACGAGAAAAACAGGAGCAAACAAAATAGAAGCCTCCACGTGACGTGAATTCGTATTACGTTTTCACGTTTTGGATGACGGCTATTTTAAAAGTTGGCCAAAATAAAAAGCATACCAGTCCGTAACCGAAGCATACTAAACACGTACTTGATGGCTCTGTCTCTTGTATTCCTAATACAGACATGTACAAATTTTATTTTTTTAAATTACATCAGAAAAGACAAAAAATTACAACTTTTTTAGTATTGACTGCAATGCCCACTAAAAAGTTAAATTAAAATTGAGAATTATATGTTTTTTTTAAATAACTCCATAACAACGCCCGGTCCGTGGTGCAGTGGTTAACGTCGTTGGCTACCTTGTCGGACCACCCGGGTTCGCTTCCCGGTACGAGCAGATTTTTTCAGCCGATAAATCAATTCTGCTCAGAGGCAATGGGTGTTTGTGTTGTTAAAAATTCCTTCCCGCCTTTACAAATGACGCATGGTGACAGCGACTAGCTAACCATTAGTCTTCGTGTCCTTTCCATCCCTACTCTCTTCGAAAATGAGAGGTTGATCAACTGAGTAACAAGTAGTTCTCGTAGAAAAACATATGTTGAGATAAACTCCGTGACCATATGCTCCAAGTTGGGTGCGGACATGGTAAAAAAACTAATTACTCGAACATGAAAAGAGATCACCTAAAATCCATCATTTGTGCTTCAAATAACATGCGGCAGGTGTAATCAACAACATAGTACAGTCAACCCTGCTATAGCGGACACTTCTTTAGAGCTTTTTGCTCTAGCGTATGCGGCGGTTTTTCGTACAAAGCACGTGTCACTTGCTTACAAACTAAAAACTTATAATTATATTTAAAATATAAAAATTGGAAAAATGTTTGATTTGCTTCAAGCCACAAAATACAATTGAAAAAACAAAACCCCAAAATTTGTATGGGTGCCTAAGATTATATAGCGTTTATTTGTTATAGCGTACTCCCTATCCTCCCGCTATAGCAGGGCTGACTGTATATGATATGAAATGCGCTATTATAATGTGTATATTTTTATGAGTTGAGCAGAGCTTTTATGACATGCCCCTGTGCTTAATAACATTCGAAAAGTTTCGTATAATGCGAAGTTTAATGTCACAAGATGGGGGACAGACATAATAAAATCGACGATAAACTTTAGATTATCCAATACCATCGATTGTGCTAACAAAAGTTTCTCTGCCAGCACAATATATAATTATTTTTGCACTATGGTTTGTATTCTCGGAATCTGAAGGAGTTTTCATCTAACCTTAATTACCTTATTATTCAGTTTTATACCAATGATTGTATCGGGGTATTTTAACTGAAACAATTAGCATTATCTTTCCGATATATACTTTCATAAAATGTATTCAATTATTAAATACCCGTAAACTTACAGGTCCGTGGTGCAGTAGTCAACGTCAATGGCTACCGTGACGGGCCGCCTGATTTCAATTCCCGGTAAGAGCAGATTTTTTCAATCATAAATAAATCGATTCTGTTCGAAGGCAATGCGTGTTTGTGTTGTTAAAACCCCTTTCCCACCATTCCAATCCCAAAAAAACGGAGCACATAGCGAGAGCGACTAGCTCACCACTAGTACTTTCCAATTCTTCGTATCATTTCAATCCCTACTCTCATCGAAAAAGAGAGGTAAAAAAAAGCCCTTACAGGATTATGTGATATGGCAAAATATATATGTTTATTTCTGAGTAAAAAAGCCAGTAAACATATATAAATTGTTTTTGAATATTACTTTTCTGATTGTTTGATTATTATAATGATGAATCTTCGCTATTTATTTTATTTATTTATTTAAGAAAAAGCAAACCATGGCATTACAGCTGACGCCAATGCGCCATGGATTTGACAAATATAAGTACATGCATTTATATATATATATATATACATATATGTAAATATATAATAAAAATCACAAATTAATTAAAAATTAAAAATAAGATGAAAATTACAATAGACATAAAAAAAACAGAGAGGAAAAATTATTATTAATATCACATTAGAAATTTTCAAAGCATTCAACCGAGTGAGTTCTGACAAAATCAACTTTTATTCATAAAATATAGTATTCGTCTGAACTCACACACGTCAATATGAAATATGTCGACATCCGAAACAATGCCGTTTAAAATTGTTAAATGTCTTCCGAGTGAATTGGCAGACTGGTTCTACCCCTGGAAGAACAAACAACTCATGTTCACGATTCCTCAAAAAATTATCAGGGACATTCAATTTAACATTCTCAAGAATGGTGGAATTCTCATTTTGGCCTCGGATAAGTCGAAAGAAATATGTGGCCAGGTACATATGAATACATATGTTTGAAGTTCCATCATAAAATATTAATTGAAGGTCACGTTTATAAGTGATCTGCTATCTTCTCTTGCCTTTCAGTTTTATCAATGTATTCATAAATGATCACAGTTAATAGGCATAGCAACGAAAACTTTGTAAAGTGATGACGGTGATTATATAAATCACCCAAACAAATAATCGACTTCTGTTAATTAAAAAAATAGGCTGTCCAGCTTCTTATGTTGGACAGACAGGTAGAAACTTTAATATTAAAATTAAAGAACATATAAGATGTCTAAAAAGTAACAATTTTTCTGAGTTATCCAATCATTTAATTGAAAATGATCATAATTTTAATCAGAATAGTAGTTTAGAAATACTCCACCGAGTAAATAAAAAAGGTTTAAAGATGAATAGTCTAGAAATTTTAGAACTAAATAAAACTCTTAACAAAAAAGAAATATTATTAAATAATATTCTTAATAGGACAGGTTGCTCGTCATTACTTACATTGTTTCCAATTAATAGAGTAATCACTAACCTAACTGATTGATTGCAGCTCATTAGTTTATTAGTTTATAGTTTGTAATGTTTAATATCATTATAAATATGATTATTTGTTTGCTTTGTTTCGATTCTATAACCCTCTCCCTTGCTCCCCTTAAAAGGAAAAATTCACAATCTGATTGATTGCAGCTCACTAGTATAATTGTTTGTTTGCTTTGTTTCGATTCTATCACCCCCTCCTTGCTTCCTTTAAAAGGAAAAAACCCGAAATCCATTTTGTAATTTCATAATTTAAAAATGTTAGAATCAATCTTGCTTCATTACTTAAGCAAACTTTGCGATAGTAAGTCTGAAGATGCCTCTGAAAGAGGCGAAACACGTGTCACAGTTAGTAGCACAATACGTGGAATAATCAAAGTAATTTTATATTAAAAAAATTGTCATTGTTTCTTATAATAATTATATCGAAATAAAAATTGTCTCAAAAAAAGTTTTATTTAGCCACGTTTTTGCATACATTTCCTATTTACGTGTATTCAATGAAATATAAACCAACCAATCCGACCAATAGCCAAGTTTTACATATAATTTACAAAAATAAAAAGTTCAGACTTTTCAAAATTTTCGACTCCTAGTACGACTCCGGCCAAATCGCCGCGACGACTCCGACTCCACAGCCCTGATATTTTTGTTTAAAAAATAACATTCAAGGTTAGGCGTGTTTGCAAATAATACCTTCATTTATATCACTAACATTTTACGAGTGATTTATGTTTTTTTTATAAAAAGGGGCAACAGACCTAAGAGGAGACCGAATTGAAAATGTTAAATAAATTGTAAAGGAACATTACTTCATATATAAGCTATTACTCCAAAAATGAGTGCACATTCAATATAGAATAACAATATAAAAGGTAATTTATTCGTGGCACCGGCGGCTATGGAAAAGAGGGTAACGTGCAAACAACAAAAACGAAACATAAAAAAAAATCGCAATATTTCACTTCGGTCTAAGAGACTCAGCAGCAGAGCGTATTTACATTTTCATTCACTGACTTTTACAAAACATTTCATTTTCCAGTATATAGTATACATATATCATATAATAATTTAAATAAATACTTGAATGAATATCTTGTAATGGATATGAAAAGGGGTATTTATTTTATAATGAATTAGTCTATTATTCATCTAGCTCAGGGTATCTCAAACCATTTTCCGTAGAACACCAGTGTTCCGCTTACTTGTTCCTGAAAAGGTGTTAAATACACTGCAACACATATTTTTTTCTTAAAAGGCATATAAAGATAATTTATATTTCGTTTTAATAACTTTGATTATTCCACGTATTGTGTTACTAATTGTGACACGTTTTCGTCTTTTTCAGAGGCATCTTCGACATGTAAAAATCTTCTAATTCAAAATGAAAGCGAGTAATGATCTATCTCCACAGATGTTTATGTCTTCAAGTATCTAGGTACTGGCGGAAGACCATCTTTTCTCACACCGTGAGCATGCAACAGTCTTGTTAGTTCAACGACAGTTGCCAAGATTGACAGAACGGTTAGCGACGCTATTAAATATTGTTCATAAATATTATAAAAACATATCAGTGTAAATATTTTGGCGGTAAAATTCAGTGGCAAGTTTCATACATAAGTATGTGTTGTTTTTTCAACCTTAAAATTTGATCGATTTTGAACTGTTTTTGTTTGACAATCAATCGCACGTTATGAGGACATCGCTATGTGTTCCGGAATTGCAAAGGGTCCCATTGCAGAAAAAGCTTATTAAGCTCTGATTTGGCCCTCACCATCTAAAATTAAGTAATCATATATATAAAACTGAAACGGCATATGTCTGTGGGTCTGTAATACCCTTTTGCATTGTTGGTCATAAAAACGAAAATGAAAGAAAATATGTTTGAATTTTTATCGGCGAAGACATTTAGTCAAAATGTAATAAATTAGTCTTCTACTGAACTTTTCCCGGCTTTTATTATTAATAATAATGTTTATTATTTACGTGAAGGTATTATTTGACATTTCTTTGACAGCAAATTAGATTTTTTCCTTGAATTTGGACATTTTAATGGGTTGTTATTTTATGTTTATTTTATTTTCACCGATTTAATGATTTAATGATTTAACGATTTTATTTTTATTATTTTATTTTAATTTTATTTTTACCGAGCGAAGCCGGGTAGCAATACTAGTAAAAAACTTTCAGTCAAATTTTAAATTGATGAAAACATGCTTGTGTTGGTTTCATATCTCTACCGTTATGGCATAGTTAGCAAATATGTACATACAATGACTTCTAATTCAGATTCTATACAAATAAATTATGACATTAACTTGTATTTCATATTAGAACATGAAATCAAAACAAATTGTATTGTCGGAAAATTGGTATCGTGAATAATAGGAAACCGAGACAATAGGAACGGGGGGGTCGTCAGTTAACCTTGGGATGATTTTCTTGCCACCATCGCCCATGCACCCTCTCTCAGCTGAAAGGCGAGAGCTTTCAAACTTCTCACTGTCGTAAATAACTCAATTAAACGAAGGATATATATTTCAAGATTTAGTACATGGCAAGTTTTTGGAAAATGCTTCGAATCTTTTCTCCTTGTAAAAGTTTATCGCAGACGTATTCGCTAAAAGCTCGAATTTTTTTATCATAAAACATTTTTTTGTATGAAATAAAATTCTCCATGGTAAGTATTACACATTGTCGGCAGAAAGCTCAAAGCTCATATCTTCTCAAATATCGACAGTGAAATTTCTTCTTCATTTTGAAGGTTTTTTCCTAACATATTCCGCGATAACATTAAAAAAGGGTTAGGCTTGCAAAAAAAATCCAATAAACAAACGATTTTTTAAGACATTTTTTTACAGCAATATTATTGTTATATTGATCGAATAAATATTAAGTTGATACGACTTACTGAAGAATTTTAAAATATACTTTACAACTATTTCACATGTTTAGTACAGAGCTCAAAAAAACAGTTTAGAAAATCCCATTTAACAATAGGTGCGTATTTAATGGGTCAGTATCTTATTCAAGTAATATGACAAAATGCTCAGTATCCATTGTATCAGTATGAATGAGTAGTGTATTTAAAAAGAACAGTAATTTACCGTTTATAATAAGCTACTTAACTTTTTACAAACTAATACTGACCAATTTTCCAATAAAATACTGACCAAAACTATTTATTTACTGGCCGTTTTATTTATTTATTACTGATCTTTTTTTTATATGCACCGACCGTTAACCAAATTAGCAAATAGCCAAATAATTAGTTTCCTTACTGGCTTTTGGTGACCAGTTAATAAGACCGTTCAATTTTCATTGTTTTACTAAAATATGAAGAATTTATATTAATTTACGTACTCTTTGAAAAGCTTTTAAAAAAACCCTCCAAGACCAATGTATAGTATAGAAGAGCTTGCCAGAATGTTGCGTGCTCGAAATAATATTTATTTATAGGGCATATCCTGAATCATTGTAACTGTAGTAATACGACGTTTTCCTCGTTTTTTTTAGCACGTACTTCGAATTAATTCGTACATTTGAATTCACGAAGATGTCAAAAGTCGATTAAAGCGTAGATCATGAAAGACGAAATATATAATCGAAGTATTAAAAATTTTAGCGATTCAAGCAGAAAATTAAAATTTCACATATCACCATCAGCTACATACATATATATACATATCTAAAGCTACATACTGAATTATTTATCGGTCATCATGTTCAATTCAATTATCTCTTAATATGATTCTATGGAGTTGGTTCATTGTTATTCTAAAGAATCCATATATTTTACTGTTTCATTGAAACCGCATATTGAATAAAATAATACATAGATTGATATCGTTGAGATAGAATCGTATCGGGAAAAAATCTGCTCTTTCTATTTTTATCTTTTTCATTCAGGGTAATAATTTCAATATATCCATGTTATTTTTAGTAGAGGACGAATTTGACAGTAAATCCGAGTTATTTGTAAAAACGAGTCCTTGGAAAAATGTTCCCTATTGTCACAGTCGTACAAAGCTTTTCTTTACGATCGAATTAATTACGTTACTGGAAGTGAATGAAAGTTTATTGGAGTGCCAGAATAAAAATATTTTTCCGTCTAAAGGCAAGATTAGTTTTTTATTTCAATAATCAATCAATTCGTTTTTCGTTAGATTCAAGTCAATCTCACCCTTCAGTAAAAAGATCCAGTGAATAAAAAAATACTTTCATTCATTAATATAATTATATTAATGAATGAAAGTATAATTATTGATAAAAGTTTTTTATAAAAGCGGTCAGCAAAAATAATATAAACCTTTATTTGCTAATATCATCGTCGAGTGTGTTAGTTTATAGTTTAGAATGTTTAGGTGACAGTCTCGTATTCACACTAGCTTACCGTTGAATAAAATAATATAATTGGCTTTGCAAATTGTAATATACTGTTATGAATATTCGGTCGTGTCCGTGGTCGAGTGTCTTGCTGGCTTCGATTGCACAGCGCAATAGTTCAAATCTCAGTAAGGTCACTTTTTTTTTTCAATCGAATAATTGATTTCAGCTCGGGGGCATGGATTCCTACGTTGTCAAAAAAATCCTCTTACAACCATCTGATCATTAATAAACGGCAAGCTGCAAAACCAATTATCTAATCACTAGTCATGTCCTTGTCGTATCCTTTCTACAAAATACCAATCGAGTACCGGAAGAATATTTTTTATGGTATTTTAGATTTAAAAAAAGAAGCTGCACGGTAAAAACTCATCATATACTTTGCATTTATTATACAACATATTTTTTTGTAGTGATAAGTGCATGCGAAATTTTCGAATTTAGAAAAATAAGGGAATTTTCTTTTATTTTTTCAATACCGTGAAAAATATCATGTTTTATTTATTTAAATATAATGCGTTTACACCAGTTGAGACTTTCAACGTGTAACAAACTTTAACTGGAAATTTGTTTTAAAAATTGCTCAATTTAACAGTTGCCTCCTTTGTAATATTCAATTGATTCAAGTTATGATGTACGTAACTGTAAAAACTGCTCGATTTTAAATTATCGTAGAAATATACGAAATTTATTTTAAAAGCTATGATTTACGCTTTGCGTCGTAAAAATTGAAATTCAATTAATATTGAACGTACGCCTTTTAAAGCTGCCATAACTACCACACAAGAAACGTCCATTTATTATATTATATATACGCCCCTTGCATTTATTTTATTTCCTCGCTATACTTTTTCAAATGTGCTTTTTTGCGCAGCTTACGATAAAAAAGAAAAAGTGGACGAAGGCTTCGAGCAAGATGAAATGGGCAGTTTATCTTTCGACGGCACAGCGTACACCAGAGCTTTTTCTAGGCTAATTTGCTATACCATCTGCCATAATATGTATAATATATTATGAGCGTTTCTTTTTCTGGGCAGATGTATAGCTTAACGATTATGTATCAGAGAAAGATTAACAAAAGCTCCGCGAGACTTTATTTCAAAATTTGACTAATATATTTTGACAGCTATATTCGCTTATCGAGTTACTTTTTTTCGCTTAGGAAGTCACTCAACTTGATAACTACTGGTGTAGAAAAGATAGACAATACATATTTCCATCTCATCTAACATCCTAATTACTGAAATAAGATAGTTTACATTGTGACAAATTGATTATGCGTACGAACAGTAAAAAGTCTCGCTAAATTTGCAAACCATCTCATAAAGGAATCACGTTAGTTAATGTTTTTTCAAATATAGTACTGACGAGAACGTAAGCTAAAAATACTATCATATAAAGATAATATAATTCATGTAAAACTAAAATATTTGGCTTCGTTTTCACCGTGCTATATAAGAATATAAAAATTAAATAGTAAGATTTTGGTAGGCGTTTTTCTTTCACCTATTTAAACGGCTTACATTTATCGAAAACTAGTATTGCTACCCGGCGTCGCTCGGACTAAGCGACCAATAATTATTTAATGTTATATGATTCGACACAATTATATCACAAAATCTAACATCCAAAATAGAGTTAAAATAAAATCACAAACTTTATTTAATTTGATGACAGCCCCATTCTCGCCCATTAAAATGTCCAAATTCAAGGAAAAAGTCTAATTTGCTGTCAAAGAAATGTCAAATAATACCTTCACGTAAATAATAAACATTATTATTAATAATAAAAGCCGGGAAAAGTTCAGTAGAAGACTAATTTATTACATTTTGACTAAATGTCTTCGCCGATAAAAATTCAAACATATTTTCTTTCATATTCGTTTTTATGGCAACTTAATGACCAACAATGCAAAAGGGAATTACAGACCAACAGACATACATACGCCGTTTCGGTTTTATATGTATATAAGATTCAGCGAAATTTTCAATATTGCCGACGCAAGAACAAATGTTCCTTAACCGGGTGGCCAACAAACAATCTTCGTCAAGAATTTCGCTCCCAATATGACAAGGAGGTAAAATGATCCCCTAGGAAAGCTTCTCGGGTCAGCCTTAAGAGCTACGGTGACACTTTGAAACTTACTTCCGACCGCTATTTTCTTTGTGCTTTGAAGCTCAGATGGAGAATTATTTCAGTAAGTTTTTTTGTTTATTTATTTATTGGTGGCATGTCTGGAAAATCGCTTTTGCGGAAAACCTTCAAAACTATTAAATTACTTATAAAGAAAATATTGATAGTGGCGTTGCGTGTGTTCAATGTGTGTAATAAAAATGATAACCAAAGTATAACGTATTTTTTTAACGTTCACAAATTTACTAGGATTCAATAAATATCTTATAGGGTCTTTATAACTGAGGATGATTTAGAATAGTATTCTTCACTATATGTCGGCATGCAGTGTTGTTTGTTCGGAAAATGTATCTATGGAAATATTTTCTGGTCACTTTATTTGAAGGATGCTTTCTTTGATAGGTTGCCAAGAAATATTTGCACATAAAAATAACGTACCGAAGATAGCAATTTTATTTGTTTCCTACTCTAATTTGATTATTTTTATAAAGTACATCTAATCAAAGGTTGTGAAAGCTTTGAATGGGAAACACAATTAAGAAAAACTACTTATGTATACGGTCGCATAGAGAAACTTTCCGATAAAAGGTTTTGCATTCAATGTTCATATTATTTTTAATGTGGACGACGTCTAATGTAAAATATATACAAGGTGACAGACACAAACCTACAAAGCCGTAAATAGTATAAGCGCTTGAACAACTCACGTATTTTTAAATATTTGTTACACGTGGAAAATTGTTTACAAGGTTAACACTATGTACACATTGTCACAACATTACATTTCTTTAATTATTGCGAAAGCACAGAATAAAGCTTCTCGATATTCTCAGGATGTGGTTGTGATATATTTAAACGGTTAATTTTTTAGATGCTTCAATATGATCGATCATACCAGGGTTATCAAGTATTGTAATATCGCCCATATAACGTCTTCGTTTGACTTACATAAGTAAGCGACGTGTTTCATTATACCAAGCAGCCTCACGCGTTGATTTTCTATATGTTTTTATTTCCCCGTAGCCAATGTGTTAAACTGCATTCATGATTTTTAATAATTACTAGCCGGTACCTAGCAAGCGTTGCAATTCGATTCAAAAAAAGAAAGTTTTGGTGTTTATTGAAGTGCTTTCGGATGCACAATACTTTAGATATATATTATCACTAACATTGATCGTTATCGATGACATTTGCCATTTGACGTTTGCTTTTTGTCTTTTCCCGATTGTCTATGGCACGACACACGCGCCACCTACTGAAAGTTAATTGTACTATGTATGTCTTTAACCTTTGCGCAAGTGCAACAATAAATTGTCAAAATGAACGGTTTGGTGGAGCATAAAATATGAAAAAACATTGATGTTTAAATAAAAGACCTGATGGCGAGCATTCTCAACTGATGAGAAACGTTGACCATGCTCGCCATGAGCGAAACCGGTCCTGATCAAATATTTTTTTTGTGAAAAAAGTACTTAAAATGTATTTTTATTTTTATTATAATGCCTTTCCACCAAGTATTGACAGTGAACACCTTAAAAGTGATTGATTTTTATATAAAAGACCTAGCGTAAGCTAATTTTACTATATCAAAAATCTCCGCGCAAGTGCAAGCAAAAAGTTTGTCAAAGTTGCATTGCGAACGGATGAACGGTATGGCAGCGCATAGGGTGCGAACAAACAAACAAACAAATATTAATTTTTATATATAAGAAGATAAACAATTTCAATATGCTTATTCTTCTGAATAATGTTCCATACTGTTTCGTGTACGCAACCCACGTTGCTTTGATCTTCTAAAATATTGCATTCATTTGGATACTACTTCCGAACAATGGTTGGATACTAAACAAGTAGCAAAACGAGGGTCCGAAATCTTCTATCTCCCGCAGTGTTAAACTTGGGAAATACCCGCGGTAAGGGATAATACCCGAAGTCTAACGGGGACACAACATACTGGGGTCAAGATAATGTAGTCGTCATTATTAAAATACTTGTCACATAGCTTTGGCGGTTGTAAATTTCCCAAAACTTCCCCGAGGACCGTAGAATTTCCGAAGGATTAGGTGGAACCTCCGAATTAACACCACATTTAGAAGAATCTATAATGTATATGCTTTACATTAGTGATGTACAACCTTTTTGGGAGAAGGGCCAGATAATCGATTCTCAGGTAGTTCGAGGGTCGCATAGGTAAAACTGATTAATATTTTCGATGGTTTCGGCGGTAACTTTGTGGAAGTTCATTTTAATATAAAAATTTTAAATTAAAATAATTTTTATTTAAAAAAAAAAAAAATTATATCAAAACTGATTAAATTATCGATAGTTTTAGGGTATATAAAGTTGAAAATTGTATTGTTTTCTATTGTTCTTCCATCGTCCGGAAAAAGTTCCGAAGAAAAAAAGTGATTGATATTTGTCACTGGGGGCCGCATGAAATGTTTTTCAGGCTGGAAGTTGTGCATCACTGCTTTACATCATCATTTGCAAGTATAGTGCTACTTATTTTACCTTTTACACGCCTTAATAAAAAAAAATCATTTCAAACCTTGGAGGAACATTATTCAATCACTTTAAACTGTCATTGTTTAATACTTTAATTTATTTAAATGGCTCAACTTACCGTTATAATAAATCATAAATAATGCAATTCCATGCGTAATATATATTTAACAATTTCTAAACATTTAATTATATTCTATTTTATGACAATTATGCATATTTGTTTCATTTTTTGTAAATTATTTTCATATTTCTGTTACTAATTGTTTGCTACAGACTTATTTATCTTGCTGATTTTTGCATAAATAACCCTGTGTTGATGTTTATTCTTTACGATTGAAAAAGCTCGCGATGAACGAAACCGGCCCTGATCTTGATAAATTAATGGTTGGTATAAGTTCATATTTTAACCATGTCCACTCCTAACATGAAGCATGTGGACTCCTCTGGAAAAATGGGAAAATGTACAAGATCTCTTTATAAATTAAAAAAAAACTGACATTTCCAGGACTTGAACCCAGACCCGCCTGATCGCTAAGGTAAGGCTCAACAGAGCCACTAGACAACAGAGACCGGCACTAATATTATTCGATGAATATTCAACAGTTATTATTCAATTATCCGGATCGGTGCGGTTTTGAATACAGTCACATATATTCGATAGATATCTGAAAGGCTTACTATAAATGGTTGTATCAGATAGGTATTTCGCTCTTTATAAAAAAAACATACTAACAAAGAATTTTTCATTACGTGAAGTATACAAGTTTACAATCCTATCTAAAAAACAAATATTATTGTATGACGCCGCAACCTAATGGAACTAAGACTCAAGCCTGTTGGCAATCCGACTGCAGGATAGGATTGACTAAAATAATGAATTAGTATTTCTTAATTCAGTAGTATGTTGACTAGTTAAATGGACCATGGCTAACGCGTATTATTATCAACCACAAATATCTCCTAAAACAATTTATAAACATAGTAGTATGCGCACGCAAAAATAATCTCACACCATCTCTGCGATAGGGTTGCCAAAATTTATTAAAGTAAAATATAATCTCGATAATTGAGAAATCACAAGACATATTTTATTGACATATATTATGATAATGATGGCAAACACCACAGACCTTGTCGATGCCAATATTCAAAAATTTTCATTAATGCATATACTGGGACTCGAATCCGTTAGCACAGTAACTGAAGCCAACGCCGGTGTCCACTCACCAATGCAAGCAAGTGTAAATGTATTATAATTATGAATTTCAATTTAATGTTTCCACAAGATAAATTGATTGTTGATTTTAGACAAATCAAAATGGTTTCTACCTGCAATTGTTTTGAGAGACGAAATTTAAAAGAGTTATATTAAATTGAAGTAAAAAAACAATAAGGTATGAATACATTTTAATAGCTTAGCTAAATACAGAACTAGATTGAGTCACTTACGATTGACTGTGAATGGTGATTGTTAATGTTTCATTATTTTGTAAAAAGAAAAAGTATCAGCATGATACGGTTTTGCATCGAAATTGAATCGATATCGTAAAACAATTTTTGGTGGTAATTCAAACACGTTAATGATACTAAATTAAATCTTATTTCTACAAAAACAAGATGAGAAAATACCCGAGCAAAAAGAGACAGCATGTTATCTAAAAAACTTCTGACAACCCTATTTAAGTGTTCAGTATCCATTGTCAAATCCGTAGCATTATATAATGTCGTTCTAAATGTTCGCACACCAAAACAATTTGAGATAATAACAATTATTTCTCACGTAGTATAAAACAATGGACTGTTACGGATACACCCACTCCCCCGTTGCCGACATTTTGTTGACAGATGCTAAATTTGGACGCCATTACGTTTTGACACAAGCATCTCATTCACCTATCTAAATTTGGAAACATCACTGATATATGTAGTAAGATTGTTTTATACAACAACTTTGCCAAGCAGGTGGATTCAAAATTTTCCTCGAGCAATATTAGCAATAAAATACACATGATCAGTTGGTAATGCTCGCAATGTGCGAAACCGTTACTGATCTCAATAAATCCAATGTTTAATAAGTCTTAAAAATGGAAATATATGACAGTGAACACCTTAAAAGTGATCAATAAAATAAACCCCGTAATAAGAGGTTTGCGCCGTTGCGGATAATGATGGGTACAAAATTGAGTACGCTTAATAATGGAGTAATAAACAATGAATGAAACACATACTTTTGGATGATGAAACGCGTATTGGGATGTGAAAATCTTCTTAACACGAAAATCCTTACCTGAAACAAACAAAAATAGAAAATAAGTATTATTAGTTTAAAAAAATCCGGGTTATTACCAGGGTGGTGTTTTTATCAAACGAAATAATCTGTACGTCAGTAATACTATCCAATTCGTACATGTACAACATGTAAATTAAAAATGACATCCTTTTGTGTTTGAAAATTTCATTTCGTGGAAAATACAAAGGAATAATGGTCAGTTGTTCAGCGGTTTTGTCTGAAATTCGTATTAAATATTGAATTACAATAAATAATTTAGACTTTAGACGTTGAATTTGTTCAATAAGAATAATGAAATAGTATTCAATGGTATTTTCGTATTAAAAATAGATTATTCTTTTGATCAATAATGACCTGCGTGTGAGACCGTAGCCAAGTGGTTAAGAATAGGTTAGTTAATGATATAATCGGATACGTTGTATAAAAATCATTATTTCTACATTGATTGCCATCCAATATCGAATATGTATGTAATATATCATCCCCAAGTATTAAAGTTTACATCTGAAATCATTCACGTCCACTTGAAATGTATCGACATCCGAGTAGAGACTCCAATTCGAGTATCGGGTACTCGATACTCGAGTCATTTGAAAAATACTCGAGTACTCGAGTGTTACTTAATTTGACTACTCGATACTCGAGAAGTTCAGATGTCAAGTAATTGGAGTCTCTACACTGGCAAACTACACTGGCTCTGAGGCAAACTTGTAAATCATTGTTCAAGCATGGATGTAAAAAGGCGAAGTTCAAAATTCCCTCCCACACACATCTGATTCTAAAAACGGGACGTAGCGACAGCGATTAGCCAACACACCAGTTCTGTTTCTAAGATTTCTTCCCCTACTCTTTTTAAAAAAGAGTATCAAACAGATCTCGCAGAAAAAAATCTGTTGAGATGAATTACATTAGAGACTATATATGCTTCACTCCGGGAGCTTTTTTTGTATTTATCAGTTTGTCTAATCTCACAGTTTCCCTGTATGTAATGAAAGAAAAGTTTCTGATTCATAAATATTGACATTTCATTTTGTTTCTTTTGAGTAGGCGTTTAAGTTTGAATATAATGATAAAAAAGTAGCAATTTTTTGTTTAACTTCATCGCATCGAAGTAAATCTGTCATTATCCGTTGTTGCTATAAAAATATATATTTGAAAACTTTTTAGTACAAATACATAGCTAGACTAAATTGCGAACAAACTTTGGGTGCATAGATTCATTCGTGCGTCCAAAATCACAAAAGTAAATATCAGTAAGACTGACAAAGGCTCACTATCCACACAATGGAATACCCGGTCAACCTCCTGAGAAAATATTCCATGGGGCGTGAGAATTTGCCGTCACCATTACTGAACCAGAATGTCGCGACCCTGGGCCAACCCCAAAACGTAAATGTAACCAGAAGGGAGTATATCTAGATAGCAGGCATCATTGATTCGTGGACAGCAGCCTGCCAAAGCTTATTTCTACCATTTTGCTTGATTATATAATTTAACTTTTATTTTAATTTTGTTATGGTGGAAAGGCATTATATTTTTACCCGGCCCACTATATTCATTCATTGGATACTTATTCCAACTTGGATATTCGAATATTCGATATCCGGATATATTTGGCCCTTTTTAAACAATTCTATATTCGGATATTTGGGAAAATATCCGGATATTAGTAATAAATTTTGATGAAATATTTTACAAAATTGAAGAAAGATCACATCACCATTTCTCAGCATTTAAAGAATAGTTATGAATATCTTATCATAATCTTGGTTTCATTGAACCGGCTAGGACTCGGGTCTAAAAAAAAATAGTGACGTAATTTCATTCATTAAAAAAATACAGTTGGAGTAGTCCGATGGAGCTGCGAATTTGTAATATTGTAATTTAATGGAACGGTATTGAAATGTGTGTGTATATACGCATTGTCTCTATCTAAGATTTTACCTGCGTGGGAAAAGATTAAGTCTTAAAATATTATTAAATGTATCTAAGTGAAATTTTGAAATTAAATTTTGTTCGGTCTCGTTGACATCAAGTTGTCCTGTCCGAACGCTTGGTTATACCTGGCTCAAAATCTAAAGTACATGACGTCTCCTGGAGGTGGCAAGGTGAAGGTGCAAACAAGCAGTGATCTGAAGCCTACGTCCCTTTGTGCTTTTAGTAAGGGATGTGCTTTTCGATAAAGATTGATTTAAGAGACAGGGCGAGGGTGACATTTCAAGGAACGCCCCTGCAACATGACTCAACAGAACAAATATTAGATCACGTAGAACCAAAATACTATACGATGAGATATCTGTTAAGTTTAGACGAAAACTATGTAAATGGGTGATACGAGGTAAATGCATTTTTTTAAGCGAGATAAATACACTTTATCAGACCTCCAGTCCTATATGTAGTATACAACAAACTATAATTAAATAATTATTCTGTAAGTAAATAAAAATTGGTAATATATTCTCATTTTCGAGAAACCTAGAACCGCGAAACAGCAAGCTAAATTTAAACACTTCTCATAATCAAATTTGAATCGTTTGAATTTTGTACTTATGCACGAGTTTTGTCGCTAACGACCCGGGTTTCGCCTATCGGCATTTTAAGTGAACGAATCAACCTTGAACGGAGAACTAAATTCAAAAGATTCAAAGTTGATATTGAAATTCCATCAAGCACCTTCAGTCGAAATTCTAAATTACTCCACATAATACTTTTTGGAAGTTCATTTCAATATAAAATTTAAAATAAATTTGATTATTTCACGTATTGTGCTAATATTTGGGACACGTGTTTCGCCTATTTCAGAGACACCTTCAGACTCACGTTTGCAAATGTGGCTTAGGTAATTACTAAAAGAGTCGAAACACGTGTCACAAATAGTAACACAATACTTCGAATAATCTTAATTTTTTTAAATTACTTCTCATAATTTTAATTTGAAATTATATAATACTAGTATTGCAACCCGGCGTCGCTCGGACTAAGCGACCAATAATTATTTAATGTTATATCATTCGACATAATTATATCACAAAATCTAACATCCAAAATAGAGTTAAAATAAAATCACAAACTTTATTTAATTTGATGACAGCCCCATTCTCGCCCATTAAAATGTCCAAATTCAACGAAAAAATCTAATTTGCTGTCAAAGAAATGTCAAATAATACCTTCACGTAAATAACAAACATTGTTATTAATAATAAAAGCCGGGAAAAGTCTAGTAGGAGCCTAATTTATTACATTTTGACTAAATGTCTTCACCGATAAAAATTCAAACATATTTTCTTTCATATTCGTTTTTATGGCAACTTAATGACCAACAATGCAAAAGGGAATTACAGACCCACCGACATACATACGCCGTTTCGGTTTTATATATAAGATTATGTAAGTGGAAAGAAATGGTGAGCCCAAATAATATGAAATATTAAAAATTGATTTAGGTATGCGTAAAAAATAGCCATTATTAACTCTATCAATAATTTGAATTATTATACATACATTTCCGCTTTCAAATCCATTAATAATAAGATAAATTATTGTTAACGTATTTTATTGAATAAAACGATTTACAGCTTTATTCGTAAAATACTCCGATAAGCTCGCAAGCTTAACTATTTTCATTATCTTTAGAGTTTCAATTTGCCAAATTAAGCTATAATACCTGAAATTTAAAGGGCGGAAAAACACCTGTAACATAAAAAAGGGCGACCCCAATCCGACTACACATTTCATTTCCTTCCGCCAGATTCAGACACGGATCATTTACTGGGAAACAAACTGCCTACAAGGAAGTAACGTACAGCCTTCGAGAGACTCGTATACTCTGATCGAAAACACGTCAAGGAGCGTATGCAAATTTCCACATTGAGGTGGAAAATTTTCAGTCGGCGCACGGTGTTTTAATAAAAAGAAAACTAGGGGAAAGAAAATTAGGTCTCTCGAGTTTTATGTATATTGATATTTAAAAATATTTCGCATATTTTTTGCCAAAAAGATGCACGTAAATAATAAAATTTTCTTTTCATTTAGTTTTGAAACAATACTGACTAAGGAACCGGCCATTGTACAATAGTAATTTTAATTTAATACTTTTAATATGATTATGGTCAACCAGAAATATTGGAGCAATATATATCTTGATACATTTTTAACTTCTGATTTAAAACCTTTACACATTACTCATGAAATATTGTTATGTAGAATATATATTTTTTTTTTTTAATTTTTGGCATTACAGCTTACGCCAATGCGCCAAATATTATAGAGTTGTGAAAGTCATACGAGATTAACTCGATGGTAAATAATGTATCAGTTGTGCACAAAATCAACGATAAATAACATACACCCAGCCCAAGATCTCTTTTTTTTCAATTGAAAAAATCTGACCTTGCCGGGGATTGAGAGCCCGGGCCCCCCGATCGCTAGGACAAAGCTCTTGCCACTAGACCACAGGGATCTTAATTATTATTCTTAATGTAACCTTTATTCAATTTTCTATGTTCACTGCGTGTGACTTAAACACATTATTTCGTTGCAAGGAGGTTTATGGATCCGTATTTTTGTTTATATTTATGCGTTATAATATTTTTTAACTGTTTGCAGTTTATCTCAATATATATATTTCTACGTGATCTGTATTATACTTTTCATTTAACCTCTTTTTAAAGAGAGAATGACTAAGACAGGAGTATTGGTGAGCCTATAATTGATCTTGCTACGTCTAATTTTTAAGATTGGTGTAAGGAGAAATAAGGGAAAACACCACAGATATCCAAGCCTTGGAACAAAAATATAATACATAAATTATCACTTTACTGAAGACTTTGACTACTCCCCAAAATAGCAGGTTTATATTTAGTAATTATGAATTTAAATTTAATGTGCACACACACTAAATTGATTAAGCCTTTAGAGTTCAGATCAAAACAAAATACGGTCTATCTGCGATTGATTTGGAAGACATAATTTAAAAGAAAGTTATATTATATTGAAGAAAAAAAAATACAAAACAGGGTCATACATATTTTTTTGTAATAAGCCCCAATGTGCGATGGTGAAAATCGCTCGTGTGGCAGACAATTTGCAAACGAGGCTGTTTGGAAAAAAGTCTTCGACGCTTGTCGTTCCATGAACAAGCTGCAATTTTATAACGACAAGGATTTCCCTTATGCATCCGCAAAGAATTTTTTAACCTTGGGAATACGAGTGTCATGCAAATTTGAATTGAGTTCTCCTGTGAATATTAAATTGCGGGCAGTAGATCTCATCATGATATCCAAATGTCACTTTACATGTTAACTCTCAATTCTCGGTGTAAAATTCTTTTATTAAATATTATAATTTTAGTTAATTGCGATATATTTATGATGTCTTCAGTTTAATAATATTTATATTTATGGATAGACAAAGTATACGCTATAATGCTGTGCGCAAATGTCACAGAACGTATCTTCCTCTATTGAAATAAAACTATATCTTTAATGATACAGACACGGCAAAAGAAATCCGAGGACTCTTCAAAACACCCCATTCATTTGCAGACATTTCCTCGAAAATTTTACCGAATCCATATGTATTTCTTTCTATTGAAAAGGCAGCTAAAAGTCGTATTTTGAACATTAAATATTTGAAAATTATTGAGGCGGACCTTGTCGTGTAATCATTTGACGAAATTATGGACAGCTGCAAGCACACGTCGATCGGTAGTTAATGCTCAAATTGTAGCATTATCGGGGTATATGTGCGTTAATTCACTTAACAAAATGTTTTCTCTAAATACACACGCTAAAAAAGTTGTGTGCTTAAATGATATCCTAAAAGACAGAAAGTTTAAATCGATTAACGTTAACGCATTAAATGATGCTAATGGTTGATATTCCATGTATACCAAATATTGTGCGCATTAAACAATGTAAACGGATGCTCTGAATAAATATGACACACGCGTCTTATGAGAATTCGAGCAACCAGCCTGCACTGTCTGGTGTCTAGCGCATACATTTTTATCGATCTTCAGTCCTAAAAGAATTCAGCTAAGACATTCTTTAAAGATTCTCTCTGAGGAATTTTCTTCTAGTAACTTGACCTGGGTAAATCGATACGCGGACTGAAAGCGCTTTGACGAAAGTAAAGAGGTTTATTGGAGACTTTACTGTAACGCAACGAGAAAATAAGTCTATGTTAAAGGTCTTTACTGGCACTTATCGGTAGAAAGGCATTTCTTCGAAATATATTACTGATTTAAGTTAAGGTACATTCATTTAACTATATGTATGTTCATTCGATGTTACTATTTTTTTAATTCATCAAGTTAAATTGAAATAACGGAATGAAACGAATTGTAATTTAATAGTTGAATCAGCACGTTTGATATGTTAACTACAAATTCTTGGTGGCCATGAGTATTGTCTATTTGAATAAAACGCCCATTGTATTTAGTGATAAGAACTCATTGCAGGCAAGTTGGTTTTTCCCACCACCAACCGTTGTGTATATGCAGCCAATGGTTCATGGCCCCCTTTCACAACGCTATCGACTTAGAAAAGGGAATTTATCCCTAACATTCATGGCCGGAGCAGATCTGCAAGGGACTGATTTTGAACCATGCACTAGTGTGCTTGAAAATAGGAAATAAAATCGTAGGCGTTTCAACTTTACTGATTCATCAGATGAAATGAATAAATGTTGTCAATTATTGTTAGCTGATATATGTAGATAAACTCGGTTAAGGCCACGTGCAATTTAACCTGATATTAGGGTTTAAGGTACTGTGCCAGGAAGCTGTCCAAAGAGAGGCGTTTAACTTTGCTAATACAAGAATACGTCAATATCTACAGAAAAATTGTGAAATTTAAGTATGCTAGTATGTAGTGAGAAGAAGTTATATATGTTTTGTGTAAAAAAAATAGTCGAAAGGTTTATTACGCTTCATTACCATACATAACTATGTGTCTGGACAAAGAAAAGCTTTATCGAATTGCAGCTGCTAATTTAGATGCAACTTTAAGACACTGCACGCGCTGTACTAACAATAATGCACCTGTGAACACCTTAGAGTGGATTAAATATAGTGGTATTTTGCAGGATTATATCCAAAGAAGATAAACAGAAACTTGCATTCTAAAATATATGCAAGTCACTCGTATATGCTTTGTGTGGAATTAGTTTTCGAACAATTACACACATTCAAAATGTTAGCAACAATTATTTGGAGAAAAAATTGTTTTAAAAATATGCTCTTTCCATTAATCAAAGAAAATTTGTCAGTATACATGAGTAATTACTTCTATAATGCCGTTCCAAGCAAGTTTTAATTTTTAGAATTTATAAAAAACGGTTGATGCAAAAATGAACTAATTTCTTGGTTTACAAGAAGTAGTTGCATTGACCGCGTCTTTGCTAATAAAACTAGAGTTGCTGCATTTTTGCTAAAAAGTTATTAACCGTTAAGCAGATGTTCATTTTTTATATAGCATTATAAAGTATTTTAGTTCATATACTGGTATTAAAGTTGGCACCATATATAGTAGAAAAAAATAACAATGTATTTTAGTTCTATAGATTTTTTTAATGTATTTGTTGATAGCTATTTTGGCTTACGCCATAGTCAAAAGTATTGATAAGACAATTTCTATAGAACTAGAATACATTGTTATTTTTTTCACCGAGTTATAATGGAGTTCTTTTAAGTAAATGCCAATTCAATCAATACCGTATATAGCTTTCATAAATATTAGTCAAATGCCATTCATAACTCGATTTCAAAATTTATATAGTAGAGTATAGGTAGAAGATAGCTAATCTGTTAAAAAGAATTCTTCCGAAAACCTTTAACGCTAAAGGAGAGTATAACCAGTAACTTAAATATATCGCAGAGCTTAATTTATTATGGATTATGTTTTCTTTTTTTTTTAATATATAAAACTAGTATTGCTACCCGGCGTCGTTCGGACTAAGCGACCAATGTTTATTTAATGTTATATCATTCGACATAATTATATCGCAAAATCTAACATCCAAAATAAAGTTAAAATAAAATCACAAACTTTATTTAATTTGATGACATTGCCCATTAAAATGTGCAAATTCAAGGAAAAAATCTAATTTGCTGTCAAAGAAATGTCAAATAATACCTTCACGTAAATAATAAACATTATTATTAATAAAAGCCGGGAAAAAGTTGGTAGAAGACTAATTTATTACATTTTGACTAAATGTCTTCGCCGATAAAAATTCAAACATATTTTTTTCATATTCGTTTTTATGACAACTTGCAACAACAATGCAAAAGGGAATTACAGACATACATACACACGCCGTTTCGGTTTTATATATAAGATTTTACTCACGGCATTCCAAATAATAAAAAGGCACTTTTTTCATCGCTTTATTCAATTTCAATAATCTCGGAAAAAACGATAAACGTGCGATTTTCCGAAATTTTATAAACGGTGCATTTTCACAATTTACGACAGAACGTTTGATTGTATAAAAAATGCAATGACGCGGTTTTCCGAATCAAAAATGGTGAGGTTGGGTAAATTAAATCAGTGGAAAACGAAATTGAATATGTGATTACGGTGTACGAAATTATTAATTGCTTGTACACTACAGGCTAACAGGCTTAAGGCAAGTTGGATGCAACTTTTCACATGACGCAATAACAACTAAATCAACAAAATAATTTATAAATCAACAAGCGATAAAAATAACCTCACGAAACTGATCTGTTTATCATAAATTAAGTATTTAAATGCCGTTCATAATTTATATTAAACTAGCGATTACCTGGCTTGCGTTGCAATGCCACTCAAAGAATGAAAGTATTTGTCCATATACAATACATAGATAACAAAAACCCTTCGTGGGCGTCTACCCAAAAAATCACCAAAGCTTTATCGCAATCGGATGAACGGTATAGGAACGCATACGGGACAAAAAAACAAACAAACATTATTTTTAAAATATATATATAGATATATAACAATTGGAACCGATATTTGCTTATCGAAATGGAAATCAATTGTAGTGATTTGTTTGACGTTGAATTGTTTCCATTTCTTAATTATTCAGGCATCAATTCCATATTGTAATTTCTCATGTGTCATATTTCGATAGATTAAAACGTTTCTAACCTTAAATACGAGCAGTGGATGAAACCTGCAAAACAACATTGACGTAACTTTTATGTTCCTGAAATTCAATGCACTCAGAAGGTTATATAATGCTTTAAATAAACAATGATACATCCGTTTGTAAATTTGCTTCATGATAGTTTTATAGATATGCTCATATGTATTTGGGAATATGCATAGAAAACTATAACGGGTATTCATACAATTGCACGACAAACAATAAATTAAAGCACTCTAAAAGCTCTACGGGTAGTGATAAACTAATTCCTATTTAAACCGGGATGGAATATTCGACGCAAAATGTTCATTCGCGTGTAGTGTGAAAAGACCGCGTTGAGAGACAATGTGGAAAATGGCAATGAAAAGGTTAACATTTGAAATGGTCGATGCAATGAAATGCACAACAAATAGTGAAGCTTTCATTCCATAGTGAGTGAGATTCGTGAACGAACATTAAATTCAATTTATTTTTAAACAAAAAAGAGCCGAATTAATATGGTGCCCAGCGAACGAACAATGGACAGTTAATAATGACACCGTAAATCAAAATATTTATTAAAACTACATAAAGTGTAGGCTGAAAGTTTAAAAATGGCAATCTATCATTGCCCGATCTGTGGTGCAGTGGTCAGTGTCGTTGTCTTCTGTGACGAACCATCTGGTTCGAGTCCCTGTACGAGCAGGTTATTTCAGTCAATAAATCGATTCCCTTCGAAGGCAATGGCTGCTTGTGTTTCGGTAATTCTCATCCTTATAATCCCATAAAACGGCGCGTAGCGAGAGCGATTAACTAACTAATAGTCCCGTACAAGTCCTTTTACCTTTCAATACTTACTCTCTCAAAAGATAAGGAGTTGAGCAACTGAATAACAAGCAGTTCTCGTAGAAAAAATATGTTGAGCTTAACTCCATGAGGAATCTATATTCTACAAGTTGGGAGCGGACAAGGTAAAAAATGAATCAAATTCAAAAATTGTAATTTAGAATTTTTTTGTAATCATTCCACAATACATTCGGTATGTACGATCTGGACCGGTTTCACTCATCATGAGCATAGTCAACTTTTCAGTTGGAAATTTTCGTGATGAGCGAAACCAGTCCTATTCTAAATAAATTGACTGTGGAATAAGTACAAAATTATTTTTTAATTCATAATATCGCCCCTTCCAAACCAAAAGGGCAGGGCGTCAGTGACAAATCACTACTTGTCAGACGAGCAAAAAGAGTGAATGAATATTGTACCAACAACCAAATAGAACGGCTTCGTTTCTTTACATAATTCTTTATATGCATCGGAGGTTTTTTTTGATCGATAGGAACGATATAATGCCTTTTCACCACGCAATGACAGTGCACACATTAAAAGTATTCAAGAATAATTTTCTACAGAAGATAACTATTTCGCAATCGATAGAACTTGATGATTAACATCTTGTGATAATCTACAAATAAAACATTCGAAAAACCGTCGCAATTTCAGCAAGAATCTAAATGCCGATAATACTAGTTTTAAACGATACAGTTAAAGAATGCGTTGTTCAAATACCGTTGTGAAATAAATCTACTTTTTATTTTTTAATTTATGTTTATGTACATGGGCGTTTTAGAGAGTTTAATAAGCTTAAATTAAAACTGTTTTGTAACAGCAATAATTCAAAAAATGCTCATTCGATTAAATGATTACATGCTGGACCGATGAGTATTTTATATTTTAATAAAAGTCAATTTCAAATTATCGATTTTCTTGTATATGTTATTATCAAAATCGTATTGCTCGCGGGAGGTGAGATATTTAATGATTGCGGAATAAAAAATAAATATAGCAAACGGTATACTACATGGAACGAATCTGGGAAGTTTCGAAAAGAGCGGTGTATGATTGCTAAAAAAAACAAGAAAAACTTGAATGTAGTAGGTAATGAATCACAATTGGTTTAGAAGTGGTCGTCTAGAAACGAAACGATTTTACCAGTGAACCTGTTTATAAACGAAACAGACTACCTCTCTTGAAACTCTAAGATCAATTTTAATATAAAAACATTTTCCTCTTCTTCTTCTTCGGTCCGAGCTGATAACCCTGAAATCCTTAATGCTATAAACTTATATTCTACCATTTTTTACATAAGTGGTCGTAACCAAAGATAAACCATTGCTTAATCAGAACTTGTCTGTCACGTCGATCATTTGAGTCGCCATTCACAAGGGCTGTTCGGATGATCAATGACACTGCATATTGAGATGGAAATTTTCAGCAATGAACTTAATGCTTAATTTAAAAAAAACCTTTAACTCTTATGGTTTTAATGTTGTATTTTCTGTACCATTCATTCTCTTTATAATATTTTTTTTATGCTTTGACATGTTTTATGTTATAATTTTATTATATGTACTCGTACAAGACAGATCAAGACAGGATTTTTTTATTTTAATGAAGTTATTATTTTTATTACTTTTATTGATTTAACTGACATTTTTTTGGTGGCAAGACATTATTTAAAATGGCATCATATAATAATGCTCGCGATAGGCGAAACCGGTCCCTATCTTTATCAAATTATATGTTGACGTATTACTAAAAAATATTTCTTATTTATTTTATATGAAGACATTATCAACTTAGAAAAAGAATGAGTCCGAAGATCATCGATGATTCTGTGTCAAGTAATTCATATACATTCAAAACTTTGAAAATTTCATTGTATGGTGGAATACCAAATTACTGCACGATGCTGTTGGACCGCTTAGATAAAGTCTGGCAGAAAATTTAGTGCATTTTTTCAACCATTTTATCTAATTGCATGTAATATTTGACCGTAATAATAACAGACATAACTCTTTCCATAAAATCAAGATGGTTCAATCTTATATTACCATACCAATCTAATATATAAAAATCAATTTTTGTTTGTTCATATTTTATGCGTTGGCATACCGTTCATCTGATTGTGAAAAAACTTTGTCAACTTATTGCTTGCACTTGCGCGAAGGTTATAGGCGTAGTAAAATCAACTTATGGTAGGTATTTTATATAAAATCAATGATTTTTCATATTTTATGCGCTGCCATATCGTTCATTTTGACATCTTATTGTTGCACTTACGCAACGGTTAGAGGCAAAGTACAACTTACTTAATTAACTTCCAGTAGGTGGCGCGTGTATTGACCCATAGAAAATCGGCAAAAGACAAACAGCAAACGTCAAACGGCAAATGTCATCGATACCGATAAATATAATGTGATATTAAATCGAAATTATTTATCTAAAATATTATGCATCCGACAGCACTTCAATAAACACAAACAATTTATTTTTTGAGTGGCATAGGCTTGCTTCTTCCTACGTGATCTAGGTCTAGGGTTCTTATGTCTGCGTCGGCATTGTTTTATTACTTTATGTATGTATTTTTATCCAAAGGTGCGGATATCTGTTATGTTTGCAACCTTGTACTCTATCGTGTCCTGAACGCGGTCTCAGAAAAAGCGGTAAGTCTCTTATTTGTCCTGTATTTGTGTCTACATTTAACGTCTATGATTTTCTTTAATTTGAATTTATTAATGCAATCACTATTTATAGCACTTAAATAAAATTACAGTCTCAATTTGAAATTTATCATTTTGCAAGACAGCCATTTGAAATATTTATAAATTGGGTTTAAATAAAGAAATCAGGATGTTTAAACTGTTAATTTATTTGATTGCATTTCGAAAACGGATATTGGTAAGCATTTTGCGTTTAGGAATGACTCAATAAACAACATCACATAATCAACTACACCATAACGGATATTTGAGTATACATTTCCAAAGTATCAATATATTGACGGATATATATGATGGTTTTTATGTTGAGAACACATTAGTTCGTTTGAATATTAAAAAAAATATTAACACTTATATAATAAGGACTTCTCAAAGAATACAGTTTATTAAGATTCCTATCAGATATTCTGATTTTTTCAATTAACTTTCGAAAGACTGTCGAAGGGGGTCTAAAAAAGACCCCAGTGGTATGGCATAGAGTGAAATAATAAAATCATTGATTACGCTGTGACGTATCTTTATACATCGTTATATAAAAAAATATAAGAAAATATATAATTTTCCTATAATTATTCATATTTTAAGTCGCGCATGAATGAGACAACCTGATCGTGTTCTTGTTTATTCTAGACTGGCGATGCGAACCGTGAATGCGACTTCTTATCTTCACCTTTTTATGTAAAAAGCATCCATTTGATTTGGAATGTTCGTTGAAAAAAGCGCGTTTGAGATAAGATAACGTTATCTTATCGCGTATGCGCAGTGAAGTTTTAATCCTGACAATTGGTAGCGACAATATAAATGGTTTTCGGCCAATAATAATCCGACTTATTTTCTTTTTTATGTAATTTCGACTAAACTAGTCGATCAAAATCATATTTTTTAGTGCAAAAGATGTAAAAAACAATGATTTAAGAATACCAAAAGTTTACACATTGTATCACTAATATTAAGATAGATATTTAAGATTAAGTAGCAGTGGTGGTCGACTGTTTCACCATCAGCCTTGCAAAAGTTAAGAAATATATAAAACAGCGTAACCCACTTATCACTTTAAAGTTATTAATACAAATGGCAAAGGCTTAAAGGTCCAATTATAATTACTATATAAAGCACAAACAACTTTTTCTTTGCCTTGCCCATGGCTAGCTAAAATTAAAACGCTTAATATCACGCGATACAAACATGGCGTTAATATTAACGTTATGTGTTAGTTTAACAGCTTATGTCTCACCATTTTCATATTTCCAGAATATTAAATTCTACTAGACTTGCGCCGTCTTCCGTCTTCTTAACAAAACGTTAAAGGGACAAGGGAAAATTTCTAATATCGTTAGTCATGGTTAGTGAAGGTGTAAGGCACGCTCACAAGACCTGAGATATGGCTTATATGCAATTTGCGTATTAAAAAAGTGATAAGCGAAATATGTATAATATATTGTGATATACATATAACACTTGATGTGACATTTTATTTTCAGCACGTCCTTAACGGGAAAATATTCTTCGTACTCAAAGATTTATTTAGAAGTTAACAAGTAAGTATTGCTTAAGTAAACAAGATTAAAGTTGTGAGGACTTTTGGAAGAGTTTTGAAAAACGTACATCTTTATTAATAATGAAATTCGACAAAATATAGTAAGAGCTTTTTAATATTCACCGATGATTAAGCCGACTGTCGCTTCATAAGACAGCATAGACAGTTTTCATTTGTGTCTTTCAGGACTTTAAAATGTATTCTTAGTTAAAATAAAATTTTAAATAACTTTGATTATCCCACGTATTGTGCTACTATCTGTGACAAGTTTTTCGCCTCTTTCAGAGGCATCTTCAGACTTACTATCGCAAAGTTTTCTTAAGTAATGAAGCAATATTGATTCTATCATTTTAAATTATGAAATGACAAAATAGAGTTTGGGCTTTTTCCCTTTTAAGGGAAGCAAGGAGGGGGTTATAGAATCGAAACCAAAGCAAACAAATATACGTGGAATAATCAAATTAATTTTAAATTTTATATTTAAATGAGCTTCCACAAAGTAACCGCTGAAGCCATCGATATATAGAAAGAATATAAAGCTAAAGATATATAGCCGTGATAATTTGAAAAATGTGTGTTGATATGATAAATACAAAAGTATTTAGCCGGGTATGAGACTAAGGGAATGCGTGAATTAAGGGATGCTTATTTTAACATTGATGAGTGAAATCTTCATAGATAATTCAGCTGTGTGGAATTCGGGTAGGGGGTCGTAAAAGTTGAAGCAGCTCGCGAGACACGCTCAATTTCATTTGACGTCCGTAAGTTTCCTCTTGGACTAATACCAAACTCTGTCAGGAAGTTCGTCAATTAGTTCAACTTTCAATAATCGAGCCCATACTCTAAACCACGTCAAGCTATTTTATGCCATCAAAAAATTCGCCAATACGTCGTCAAAAATACAATGACTTTAAGCCTAATCTTTGCTTTTAAAAAAGTTTACTTTACCTATACGTATCTTAATATCATTGCCGCTCAAATCTTAGATCTATCTTTCTGTGGATCTGAATTAACCACTCTTTAATGTCTTTTCTTTCTATTATTCTATTTTCTGAAAAGGTTCCATTGATAATGCACACGGTGCAATAATAATTGATTATACTTTGTATTGTAGATGTATTCACATTTCACAGTAAACTTTTGAAGTTTTTTTAGACAGTTGAAACTATGCTGGTTTTGAGAATACGCAAAAATTATTAGTAAATAATTGTACAAAAAAGTAAGCCGAAGTAAGTTAAGTACACATTTTCTAACGTCAAAGCTAAAATCAATATAAAAAATATTGCTTCCAATCTGACAATTCCCTAGAGTGAACTCTCGATAACTGTTTAAGTAAATCACTTGAAATTCTTAGTAAGTTCTAGAAAGGTAAAACCACAATTTATACGAGTCCATAGGCTGAGAAGTATGACATTTACAATATTGGAATATCGGTAATTCAATCAGTGCTAAAATTGCTAGACCCGAGTTGAATGCGGCAAATAGGTAAATTGCAATCGAGATTCATAATTAACATATCCGAACTCGAACATTAATTGATCAATATCTCAGTTAGTTGAATAGGAAATAATACCTTTTGCAAATTAGTTTGTTTACATATTAGTTAAATAACTGTTTCTACTAGATACTATACTAGATAACTATACTTAAGAATTTCCCAGGAACGTTCATCTGATGAGTGTTAAAGTATATTTTTAAATGCATTTAGAACATATACTTCGGCTTGTTTATCTTAAACAATTCACGACCTTAAGGATTCAATAATATATATTGAATTCTAAAAGCATGTAAAGTAATATATTAATGAGGAAATGGTTTTCTTAATGAGATCTGTCCGAAGATTTTTGAATAAATATACAATTTGATTAGTCTGTCAGATAAAAATGTTTCGGGATATATAGATTAAAAACGCTTTTTTATCGACAAATATAGTAAGGTTTAACCAAAAAGGTTCGGGATGGTACAGAAAACATTCATATTGGAATTTAGCACAACATAGTTAAATTTATCTTCATTAAGACTCTCAAAAACTGCATGCTTTTGACAGACGAAATCTTTGATAGAATGTAGAATAATTAATATTACGTGTTCGTGGTGTACAATATATTTAATCAAAGACAAGGATATGTGAGTTCTAAACATATCATCAATCAGCAATTTTTGTAGCATGGATTTGTCCGTTTCTTTTCGGAAACTATGTATTGAAAGGTTTAAATGTATCACCTATTTAATTCATTATTAGTTTATTGCCTTTTTTAGGCTATGGGAAAGACATTGATTATAAATATTAAATTCTTTGCTTACTGTTAATCTTTAACGCTTCATTTACATCTCGTATATCTGATTAAACAATTTAAAATAGCAGATTATTTTGAGAATTCAATTGTTCAATGTTTTCTAATCTTCATATTAGTTTTACTTTGTTTCCAATTTGTGCTATGCAGTTATCCGTGATGTCATGTACACATCATTAGAGAAATATCAAAAATAAATACGTCCATTGTAGGGGCACTAATAATCGCTGACCAGAATTTAACAACACGTTTCCAATATTAATCGCCTGCAAACAGGGTGGCGGGGAGGTGTCACGTGATGACGCGGAAGCGTCGCGGCGCCGTCACCCGTTCATTACACGTCCTCTCTGTGATTTGAGCTTTATTAGCAAACTTGATTTATGACTGACTGAATGCGTAATAAAACACATTCATCATTCGCATAAAAGCTTGTAAAAAGCATTATTAATATCACACCAACGATTCATATTTAGCTTTTTGTTGGCTATAAAAGAATAATTAAACGATTTATATACTATATGATAATATACAAAGTTAAAACTAGTAAGTTATGCTTAACGTCATTAGAAAGTTAAGTTTAAAGTTAGCTATATTATGAATATTCCGCAATAAGTTTTCATATATTAGTAAATGAATTTAATCAATTAGAAGTTACAGGTTAATTAAATGGTTTTGAAACAAAAGGAACAGCTTTTAGAGCTTTAACATAAATTCAATGGTATACAATGTGCTATACATTTTTACTCGAATTTATTACTTGCTTGGTTTATAATTTCATCTAATATATTAACATTGGTTTATCAAATTTACTACTAACTAAATAAAACCGATACCGATAATTGAAGTGGGTATATTATGGGTTAAAAATTTAGTGATTGGCTAAACAATTATTTACTTTTTGACCATTAAATTGATAAATAATTCAATTAAATATACTCATTTTAAAATAAGTAAATAAATTAGTATGTGTCATTACTCACTACCATATAACGCTTTATAAAAAAAATCATTTTAATGAAGTAAAGAATAAATTTGATAATCGCTTAGCAATTGGTATATGTACATATGTAGTTTAGTGGCATAAAATAGATATAAATCTAGATCAAATATTTGAATTAATAATTATGTCCAGCAAGCATCTGAGAATCAATTTGGACCGACAATCGTTCTTCTCGATGACTGGAATAGGCTGGAAAAATAATTGACGAGTGTATGTATAGATATGGTATGCATAAGTAGACCTCTTATTTATTTTTTTTTTTTTTTTTTTTTTTTTTTTTTTTTTTTTTTTTTTTTTTCTTTTTTTTTTTTTTTTTTTTTTTTTTTTTTTTTTTTTTTTTTTTTTTTTTTTTTTTTTTTTTTTTTTTTTTTTTTTTTTTTTTTTTTTTTTTTTTTTTTTTTTTTTTTTTTTTTTTTTTTTTAATTATTTTTTTTTTTTTTTTATTTTTTTTAAACTGGCTTCACTAGGGATTGCTCACCTTTACATCAATTGCGCTATCTTGTCAGCAACGATTGGAAAAGAATGCAAACTAAACTAGGAGATGAAGGAGACGAAAAATCTTTGACGCTAACGCGCATTAGGATTTGAAGCTCCATCAAATATAAATATATATAAGAATAATAACACATTTTCATGGCGAGCATTGTCAACTGATGACTCGCCATGAGCGAAACCTGTCCTGATCTAATAAATTTTATGTGGGAAAAATACTAAAAATGTTTTATTATTTTTATTATAATGCACAATGCAGTGAACATCTTAAAAGTGATAAATCTTATATATAAAACTGAAACGGCGTATGTATGTATGTATGTGGGTCTGTAATTCCCTTTTGCATTATTGTGGCAAGTTCAAACAAACGAATTGATTTCACTCGCGAAAGTTTCGACGGTAAATTTGTTTCGTTATCAATGTGTGTGTAGAGACTCCAATTACTCGAGTATCGAGTAGTACATTTTCAAAATACTCGAGTACTCGAGTAGTTTCATATGGACCAAAATATCTTATATATAAAACCGAAACGGCGTATGTATGTCTGTGGGTCTGTAATTCCCTTTTGCATTGTTGGTCATTAAGTTGCCAGTTGTTTCAACTTGGCCCGTCTGAATTTACGCGCCGAGGTGAACATAGCCCCAAACTGGTCCGAGCGAAGCCGGGTTCGAATACTAGTATGTATATATATGTAGTTGAGTTCTTGGGCGTTTGTGATTTCATTTCACTTGTGTTTTTTTAATATCTAACGCTATTTTTTTAATAAGCTCTATTGCCAATTATTTTATTTTCATTTATATATTTAAGCAGCTGATATTTAAAAAAAAGTGTAAATTGTAAATCTAAAGCTCAAGTGAACCGGATCGGATAATACCGGTTATTATCAATATTGAATCAGTGGCGGCTCGTGATGCGGAGGCCGGCCTTAAGCGAATTTACCTCGCGCGCTCGATTGTTTGCGAAATAATCGTATTTGGGTAAATGTGCACGCGTCGAGTCGGGTTTGCATACCAGTCTGGACTAATCTCATCAGGATTGATTGATTCAACTGACAGCGCATTCGATACTGTCATTTCATTTTTAATCAAATTTCAAAAGCTTCTCACATTACATGTATCACATGCAGCTTTTCAATACTACTAATTTGACATAGTTGTATTTCTACTCTACTAGAAAGGTTTTGAATTCCAAAAATTCAATATTCCTTATTTTACGTGGAATGGCTGCCATGCGTTAAATAACAAAGGGACTACAGCTCTAAAAGTATACAATTTTTTTTAACCAGTTGTATACCAGAAACGTATATAAACGGTCTGCAATTCCGTGAGCGCAGTGCCGACCATTCAAAATGAGCGTATATATACGGTCCACTTTACACCAAGACTGGTCAAGGCCAACGATTTTATAATTCAAACATTTTATACACATAGCGACATTTCTTAGAGTCATAGTCCTATACTTAGTTGACATATTTTGTATAATAATCAATGTTATATCGTTTTTAAAGAGAGGTTCCTTGTATTATCGAAATCCGTCACTATTTTTTTTCAAATAAAAGCGTAGCCCTCGGTGCCCAACCGTTCTTATACCTATCGGCATAAAACGGGTTAATGTCCATCAACAGACAGCAATGCCTGTAAGTACTTGACTACTAAAGTTAGTTTTTGAAAGATTATTATCATACTGCTATTTTAAATATAAACAAAATTGAATACTATTTTTTCGATGGTTTCGGCGGTAACTTTGTGGAAGTTCATTTTAATATAAAATTTAAAATAACTTTGATTATTCCACGTATTGTGTAACTAACTGTGACACGTGTTTCGCCTCTTTCAGAGGCATCTTCAGACTTACTATCGCAAAGTTTGCTTAAGTAAATAAAAAAAAATACTTTAGCAAACTTTGCGATAGTAAGTCTGAAGATGGCGAAACACGTGTCACAGTTAGTTACACAATACGTGGAATAATCAAAGTTATTTTAAATTTTATATTAAAATTGAATACGTTTTAAACAAATAAAAGGTTTTTTTTATTTTCCCACATAGTACTTTTCTGCACAACGGCATTCATTTTTCGATAATTATGCATGATAGATAAGTACGAAACAAACGCTTGCATTTCAAAAATTACATTTTTGTGTGCGACAAAATTTGAGGCATGACCAATTTGCAAATTATAAGTTTTATCGATAGTTTTTTCATCGTTTTATATTTTTTATTAAAAAATATATGCATATTCGTCAATCGAGTCAATTAATATGATCGAAACAAAAATTGGACATTTCTGCACTGAATTAAAGGTTTTCGCATGTGATTTCTATTACATGTGGATGAATTGGAAGATTTTTTTTTTCATAAACTTTTGCCGAGTTTTAATATTATTTTGGTTAGATATTGACAAAATGTGGACACGGTGAATTGGTTTTTACTTGGTTTTGTTTCGAAATAAATATGCGATTTTTACTCCTAAAAATATAAATATTTCATTTATATTGGCATAATTTTTGATTAAAATCTATTTTGTTTATTTTCAACGATACAATTTTCAATCGAATTTACCACTCTTCAATGAGTTTTATCACTAACGACCCTTGACTTTCGGCATTTTCTAGAGTCTTCAAAACTTTCTACAATCGCTATGACGGCTTATTACAAATCTTTTCAGTTATTTTTCTCTCTCAAAATCTCCTTCAAATCTCTCTCAAGTCCTCTTACAGACATATTTTTTCAATTTCAATATTTTTTATTGTAATTTAATTTTTGGTACAGATTAGTGGTTGTTTTTTTTTAACAGAGGTCGTTAAACTTTTACTCGTGGATAGACAGTAAAATTATTGTAAATTCTTATCATATGTCTTGTACCCATTGTTTTATCTACCTTGCATAAGTCATTATATGGACGCATAAATAAACGTGTATTTTGCAGCTATCGATTATGTTCAATATGCGCGAAACCGGTCTTGTACTAATGTTCGATAATTAAAAAAAAAAATGTACTAAGCAATAATAGATAGTTCCAAATAAAATAATTGAAATTAATATTTTACATTATCACAGTTGTTATTCAATGATATCACATATTAAATAGTTGATAGTTATCTTAGTGTTAATCGGTAACGTAAAAATATTTTTAAAAATAAAGGCGGACACTTATTGCAAAGCGGATTATTTATATTTGGCAATAACCAGTTTTGATTAACTAGTGAACAGTAAAAATACAAACCAAAATTTCTAAATCACACTATTTTTATGGAACAATTTTTTTTTAACAAATGTTGTGCAGAAGTTCTTGAACACACTAACGAAAAGAAAAAAAAGGATCACTATCTCGAGTGTTAGTAGTTGCATTGAAATTCTAAAAGATTTGTAAAATGCATTAAAAAGAGCCACAGATGATAATTTTTATCATATACTATCCGGTACCCAGCGGCAAGCGTTGCAATTTATTTATTTATTTATTCATAAACAAAAATACAAATCATGGCATTACAGCTTACGGCAATACGCCATGCATTTGACAAATGTATTTACATATACATACATACTTGTATACACATAACAAATTGTAATTATAAGAACAGAGAGGAAAAAATTATAAAATCACATTAAAAATTTTAAAGATGTCAACCGAGTGAGTTCCGACAAAATCAAATTTTATTCATAAAATATAGTCGCTCACTCACGTCAATATGAAATATGTCGACATCCGAAGCAATGCCGCTTAAAATTACTAAAGCTCTTCCCAGTGGCATTCCCATTGGCAGACTGGTTCTACCCCTTGGAAGAACAAACAACCCATGTTCACGATTCCTCAAAAAATTATCAGGAACACTCAATTTAACATTTTCAAGATGCCACTCAAAGAAAGAAAATGTCTGTGTTTATTGAAGTGCTTTCGGATGCCCAATATTTTAGATAAAAAAAATCAATTTAATTTCACATAAACACTGATCGGTATCGATGACATTTGCCGTTTGACGTTTTCTGTTTGTCTTTTGCCGATTGTCTATGGTACGACACACGCGCCACCCACTGAAAGTTAATTGTACTATGTCTATAACCTTTGTGAAAGTGCAACAATATGTTGTCAAAATGAACGGTATGGCAGCGCATAAAATATGAAAAAACAATATTTTTTCATATATAAGACCTACTGTAAGCTAATTTTACTATGCCAAAAACTTCCGCGCAAATACAAGCAAAAATGTTGTCAAAGTTTCATTGGGATCGGATGAATGGTATGGCAGCGCATAAGGGGCGAACCAACAAGCAAATATTGATGTTTATATGTATATTAGATTATGTTTTTTCACTATTCATTAGAAATCGATTTGCCTCATTCCTTTGTCATATAGAAATTTCATTCATGCTAAGATAAGCTACATATTTGCATTTTGATGTGACGGTATTTATTTCGTAGTTGTAAATGGAGTTCAAAAAATTTTGAGCTTTGAAGTCTTAATCTTCTTGACCTATTTATATTTTGGCAATGCTTTCTGCTGCAAAATCTTCAACTGCAGTTTTACAAGTCATTTTCAAATGTTAATATGAAGTTGTATTATACTATACACAGCGATGCCAAAAGAGAATATTAAGTATACCCGTACAATTCCGAGAATTACAGCTGTAAAAAATAATAAAAAAAACATTATTAGTTTTACATGCGCTGCTTGATTTATTTAAATAATATTTCAAACCGTTCGTGAAGTAATAAATATTTTGTTGAGAAAAATTTGGGTTGTTTTCCGCCACCAATGTCGAGAGTGCACCATCAAATGAAGTTTATCTTAACGAATTGGTTACGGGGAACGCGGAATACGTGTTGTTTCTCGATGTGTTTTGAATTACCGCGTAGCCAATTTTTTTACAATTTTTTTTATTACAAGAACTACTTCTTAGACAGTTGCTCAATATCTATATATTTAAAATAGATTATGGATAAAAAACGATAATAATAATTCTTGGACAACTCTAGATACGTCCCGTTTTTTGTTAGTTTTTATGATGGTTGTGGAAAAGAATTTTAGAAAATTTTAATAAATATCAATGTTTCGTTTTATTTCTTATCAGTTGATAATGCTCTCCATCAGCGAAACCGGTCCTGATCCAATAAATTGTATGCAGAATAAGTATTTAAATGTGTTGTTATTTTTATTTTAACGCAAAAATCCATTTCTTTGAACAGAAATCAATAATTTAACTAGCCGTACTGGTATTCGATCTCGTGACCTCAGTAATTTCAACCAACGGAGTTGCCACTCAACCGTGAAACTCGACTAATTGGATTGTAGAAGAAAGAAAGAGGATTTAATATAATATGTATATTTAAAGGGATTAGAATTTTATTTAGAGTAAAATGATAGCTATATAGCGTTACCATTCGACTACGAAAACAATATTTCATTCCTACTAGACCACCTAATATCAAATGGCGCATAGAGATGAGCAGCGAAAAAACTTCACTTAGGTATCCGGTAATATTTTCATAATCCCATTCTTAGATTATTTATTTTTAAAAGAGGTTAACAGAGATGTTAAGTGGCTGCCTTTAAAAACAACCAGTTCTTTAACCCCTCGTAATGAAATTTCTATATAAAATGCGAACGTGATAAAAAAGAAAAAAAGCTTATTACTAGAGACTCAAAATCGAGAATCGAGTGCTCGATACTCTTACTATACTGGATATTCTTACTATAATATTACTCGAATATTTTGAAAAATACTCGAGTATTACTCGTAATTTATAAATGAAGATTTATTTCAAAATTTTAAATACTTATTGTTAGCTATAAAGCCAACGTATACAGAAACAGAAAAAGTTTTTCTACTACGGTAATTAAAAAATCAAAACGTCGAACCAAATAAATTTGAGACGTTTAATTCTTTACTATTTTTGAAATGTATGTTTTATAAATTGAAATAAATGTATCAATGATATTAAATTAAATAAGCTTATATATTTATTTATCATCTATTTATTTATATACACTTTAGTAGAGTAGAGTCTTTACTTATTACTGAACTAAAATAATTAAATTTTTCCGAATGGATTTTGATCCGAAGACAATGAACTTATTTTCGTCGTTATCTTTTTAAGCTTACGCATGAAACCAAAACAAGATTCTACAGTTGTACGTCATGAATCATTCTGCTGGCTTTTCCATGCCACGAAGGTTGTTTATTCAGGGAAAAATAAATAATCCCCTAGCTACAGGATCACGTACAAGGGTACGATAATGTGCCAAAGTAAGTTAGCTCGCATCCGATCACTTTATCAGTTCTGATTTTGCCTGATTGGGTAATTGGCAAATACGTTTTAGACAAAGAGAATTTCCCGGGAAATATACCGAAGACTCGGTTAATTTAAAGACGAAGAAAATGCACGGAAATGAGGAAAATTTAGTTAGATGCCGGCTCAAACGGAAATCTTGGAAGACCTAATGTAGGTACGTACATAAAGGCAACGAAGAAATTTAAGAATATCAAGTGAAATATTTAATTATGCATACGATACAAATAAAGTTATTTAATAATTTACGTTTATTTTTTTTATTTTAAAATTACTATTTTGGCCTAGTCCGCGGTGCAGTGGTTAACATCTTTGGCATCCGCGACGAGCCACCCAAGTTTGAGTTCCGATTCGAAAATTTTCAGTCGATAAATTCTTTTTTCTCGAAGACAGTTGGTGTCTGTG
The DNA here is from genome assembly GCA_028554975.1 of Himalopsyche kuldschensis. Classification (NCBI taxonomy): domain Eukaryota; kingdom Metazoa; phylum Arthropoda; class Insecta; order Trichoptera; family Rhyacophilidae; genus Himalopsyche; species Himalopsyche kuldschensis. The sequence goes on along the minus strand of JAHFWI010000010.1, from coordinate 15,416,393 downwards.
TTGTTTAAAATCACTGCCCACTGTTCCGATCCCAAAAGCCGTAGCAAGATCGAATAGCTAACCACTAGTTTTGTCTTAGTCATCGTATACTTTAAATCCCTCCTCTCTTCGAAAAATAGAGATTAAACAACAGAGTAACAAGCAGTTCTCAAAGAAAAACCATATTACCAAATCCGCAAAACCGCTTAGTAAAAAATGCGATAGTAAGTCTGAATATGTATCTGGAAGAGGCAAAACACGTGTCACAAATAGTAACACAATACGTGGAATAATCAGTTATTTTTAATTTTATACTAAAATGAACTTCCACAAAGCTACCGCCAAATCGATCGAAAGTAGTGAGACGACCAGGGTTTCTTCCTCAATCTGACATCAACAGACAGCATCCTCCATAGCGTTCGATGACAGAACTTAGGGACAGGATGGGAAGAAAGGTATCTCTTGTAAAGATTTCAATCGGTATTCTCTTGGCCGAAACTCTATCCCAGAGTCGGCTAGTTCATTTACTTTAAATTAGATTGTCGATTACAAAACACTAATAAAATTGCAGTTGAAAACGTAAGACCAAAACGATTATATTGCGACCTCCTGCCTGCCGACAGGCAGGAGCGAAACGACTGTTGACTTCAGATGAACGATAACGACTGAGAAAAATTGGCTTTAGACAGGCATATTTAAACCCTACGATTCTAGTGTGCAAAAGAGCTCTACCAATCGACGCGAAGCGGTGCGCCTGAACTGAACGAGAGACAGCGTTTCTAGAAGTCGGTTACAAGATTTCAGTGAATTTATTCGTGTTATATTAATCGTTTAGGTCTTATTATCATTGATTGAGGTGATAATAAGATCGTACGAGAGAGTCCTGATGACCTACAATATCAGGCGGTATCAGTAGAAACACCATATGTTGAGATAAACTTCGTGAGAGGTTCATATGCTTCACGTTGGAAGCAGCCATGGTGTGAAAACTGAGAATGTAATTACTCTCATCCATGAAAAATATATGTACCAATTGGTTGTTTACTTTTATTGTGTTTCAATCCACGGACTTAAGACTGAAAACGTACAGAGATATAATGGCGAAGAATTAATTCAAGGCTGAAAAAGTGCCAACGAAGACTTTTTGACTTAAATACTCTCACTTGGAACAAATACATACAAAATATTTTATTGATTTAGTAACTCTTTTTTTCGATTAGATTACCATTACCACCGCATAAACTCGCCCTACGAGACCCAAATTATATTTTATTTATTGTATCTATTGCAAAAAAAATATATAATACATGGCATTACAGCTGACGCCAATGTGCCATGCGTTTGACAAATTTAATTAAAATATCACAAAACATATTACACAGAATTAAAAAATAAGCAAATATATGAAACAGAACAGAAACATATTAGTTACATACATAAAAAAGAAAAAAAATCAAACAAAGCACCAAGTTCACTGCCGAATATTTCCACATCAACAGGCAGTGCATTCATCAGCCAAACATCCCTTGCGACTGGTGACTCAAAAGACTCAATTTCTGACAAAGGAATTTGATTGGCCTTGGCTACGACCACGTAGGTAGAAACTGGGAGCATGCAAGTCTCGAGGATGTCATTGTTATCAACTCGGCCCCGAAGGAGAAGAGAAAAATGTTTTAATATTGAAATCGATCTTCGAGATTCAAGAGAGTGAAACGAAAGCATTCCTAAAAGAAACTTGGTTGGATAATACTCCATTAAAGAATTGTCATCAAGCAAATAGTTACAACGCAGAAATTTCGAATGAAATTATACATCCTTGCTGTCAAGGATGGCGGTGAGCTCAAAGATGAGTATCTTGGGGCCAAAAGCGACTATACAGAATTACTAAAGATAAATTTGACGCATAGCGATTTTAAAAACCTTTTCTTTTCCATGTTTCCATCCCAGCCTTTTTCCAAGTGACGCAACTCTTTTTGTTTATAATCTAATTTCGTTTTAATTATCATACAAAATTGACCAATTTTTCTTTCACAAAAAAAGTTAGCTACGTTTCAAATTCTAATTGCGATACTTTTGTTACTCCATCCTTTTATTTATCCAGGTTTTGTCACCCGCGCCCTAAGGCTGGCCGCTACGGCTAAATTAGGCAAAATAACCGCCGTCCACGCCAAACCTCACCGCATTAAAGCGGACGCTGGAAAATGAACAGTGCCGAATCGGTATATATTTTTTCCATACCTGGTGCTGAACGAGCTGAAGGGCCAAGTTTTTTTTTTTATTAAATTACATGCTATGTTTTGATTTCGACTGAAGTTGCTTGATGGAATTTCAATATCAAATTTGAATCGTGATTTTTGTCTTTTTGCGCGAGTTTTGTCGCTAATGACACAGGTATCGCCGTTCAGGCATTTCAAATGCACGAATGAACTTAAACTGACGCGTAGTAAAACGTTTTGAACCAATATTTTAACCTGAAGAAAAAGGGAGTAATGTTTTATGTCTGTGTAATAATTATTTCCGAAAATACTTTCTTCTGTTTGTATTGTCCATAAATACCTTATTCCAATGCGAATACTGTACTATAAAGTTTGATCTCATTAAACAAACGAGTGCAAATTCTAAACTAGTCCAGTACCGTATAGCCACTGGTGGCCACCGTGGACAAATATTGCAAAATATATGAAAAATCTTCCTGTAAAAATTCTTATAATATTTTTCATTTCAAAGCTAGTAACATCTATTCACTGTCTCTAGAAAAAATGGTTATTCTGTCATCAGTCAATCTTGTTGAAAAAAGGATTTAATTTAAAGTAGATGTGAACAATGCAATTATTATGCTTAGTACTGAAGCGGTCAATCTCAAAAATTATTCTCTTATTATTTAAGTAAGCTTCATTGAATTAAACCTTCAAACAGGTTCATTTCAAATGTTTAAATATTGAAATAATTCTACTTCGCTACTAAATTTTATTTATTTGCAAGAATTATAAGACTTATAATTCTTGCGAAATAAATAAACATATACAGCCTAATTCGGTTCTGAATTTCAGGACTATCTACCCTCCTGTTTCATCAGTCGACCGCACAATCAAAAAGTGTTTCATAATATTGCCACACAATACTAATCGAATCGTAGCATGCTGGCGACAGGGCGCAAATGGGGATGAATGAAATACTTCCCTCATATATCCAGAAGATACAAATGAGATACTATGTTTTGCAGAATGCGTATAGCAAGTCAAAGCGGTCAATCGTTTGTTTTTCTATTTTTAATTTCTCTTTTATTCTATCCTACACACTCTTTGTATACAAGGGGTATACCGGACCACAATTTGACTTTGTTTTTAATGAAGGCTATTTCATTTTTGTTAGAGCAACCAAGATATTTTTCCTTTTGGTGGATTCGGTGGTAACTTTATGAAAGCACATATTAATATAAAATTTAAAATAGCTTAAATGGTAAGATACTCTGAAAATGCATTTGAAAGAGACGAAGCACGTGGCACAAATAGTAGCAAAATACGTGGTATAATCTAAAAGTTATTTTCAATTATATATTAACTTAGATAACTAAAACAATCTTGCGATAGTAAGTCTGATGATCTCTCTGAAAGTGTCGAAACGCGTGTCACTTATCGCACAATAATCTAAAATATTTTTAATTTGAAATTGAAATATTTTTCTGTATTAAATCAACAATTAATATTATCTTACATGACCTTCTGCGCTCGTCATAATTATTAAATTTCAATTAAAAAAATCACGAATTTGTGCTTAGGAGAATCAACTTGTGCGATGTTTACATTGCCTCTTACTAATTCAATTATAAAAACGAGACAGCGACAGTGATAAACCAACCACTAGTCTTAACCTAACCCGAATCTTAATATCACTTCCCTATTCTAGAAAGTATGTAGGAAAAACAAGTATTACTGTCGTTAAACAAATAATGCTCTATTGGATAAATTAATCCATAAGTAATAATAAATAATTCTATATCGTCCGTAAACTGCCTATCTACAGAGTATGCAATTTTACATGAGGAAGAAAAACCTTCTCGGTTTTTCGGTACTTATATATTGGAGCATTTAATCTTTTCAGGTGGCATAATTAGTTATATTATCAATTATACATCTTAACGTGTGCTCCTTTACATATTTTCTTCTGTTCACCAAACCTAGATTGGAAAACATGATAAGTGCATACAATTTTTTTTTCATTTGACAAGTCAATTTGTCTCGGAGCCAACCGTGATAATTATTGATTGAAAATAACGGTTATATACGAGGATAAAATACAATTGTGTGTATTTAAATAATTGCAGCACTCAGTCGTGATAAGTCGAGGAGCGATCGCCTTATTCTTTAGATTTTTACAAGAGAGGTGTCAATCAATTTGGAAAATGAATTCCGAAGGAAAACTCCGGTGTCGTTTCATTGTAAAATGGGAGGGGTTTAATGGATATTTTCTCAGAAGCACGTTATATCTTTATATGAAAGGTGTCATCAACCAGTATCTATATTTTATGGTACTTAAGATACACAAAGACCTCACCTTACTTAGTATTATATAGTTGTTTATATATAGTTTTGAAAGGGTTATCATTTCTTGCTAGAGCTATATTTGTGAATATAATAGGAGGGAATTGTTTCATTTTATATTCAATCAAACAAACAAACTGGAAGAGATTTAATAATAATAACGATGTGATAGTTAGTTGAATTCGTATATTTAAAAAATAAACATCGATTGTTTTGGAGTAACAACATAAAATTTAACATATTCATATAATTATAATAAAAAATGGGCTGGTAATGTTAAGTCTTCGAAACTTACAATAGCCATATTTCGTTGAGCCATTGTAATTAATTAAACTACCATGCATGTTTTTTTATAGCGGCTAACTGTCAATTCTTGCTGGAAAACCATTTTAAATAAATAAAACACTCTTTGTCTTCCACATATAATTTTATAAAGATCATCGCGAGCATCTTTTTATGATTTTTATTCAATCAATAAATTGCCACGTATATATTTCCATCATATTATTTAATATTGTTTTTTAGGTTCTAACGCAGGCTTAAATAATAATAATTTAAATTGGTCGACTAAGGTTACTCCACGACCACGGTGACACGTCACTGGTAAAAATGTAAATAAACTTGGTATGTATATGTGGAAATAAAAAACAGTTCAAATAGTACTCTTTAGACCAATAAAACAACAACATATATGGCGCTCGTACAAAAGTATTTTTATTCACATTATCGTTTAGAAATCAATCATTTAGCATCAAATAATAAAGACAAAATACCGAATCCTTGAACCGTTCACCACGTGAATTAGTAATAATAATAGCCTTATTAATAAAATGAGAAAATCTTTTACATCGTTGAATAATATAATTACTTATTATTATTTAAATCAAGATAAATTTGACATCCGTATCAAAAGAACTTTTCTACTGTCATGTTGATAGCTGAAAAAGTTTCTTACTTTAATTTACCTTTTTTCTCCAAATTGGTTGGGAAATTGAATCGTATCCCGAGCTTATTCCATATTACGCTGTTATAGATAATGATCATTATCTTCAAGTTTCTTTCTCTATCTTTTCGTTTCCAATAGCTTGTCAATTAGCTACGATTATTTATACTCGTTAATATTCTTAATAATGAGACGCTCATTTGCATTAAATAAACATTCTCATTAATCAAACGATGACAGTACACTTGTTAAGAAAAAAAAATATCTGAGCACATTATGGTTTTTTTTTTAATATATGGAGAATTATACTGTCAGTGGCCAAATGGTCCGATTTTTCAATCGTTATAGTGTATTTGATGCCTTAACTTTCCACCCAATTATCGGTTCTTAACTATTGAACGTAATACTTTAACAATACGTTGTGACTTAGCCGTATTATTTAATACGCATACACTCTTTGAAAAGAAAAGGTTGAGCTACTGAGTAACAGACACTTCTAGTGAAAAAAACTCCCGTTGAGATTAATCGGACGTATAAGTTATGTATATTTTTTTATTGCAAAAAATTGTTGGTAAAAAATTTTTAAGATACCTTAATTCTTCAACATCATTCCATGCTGTTTTGTATAGAGCTCAATCCATAAGAAGAAAATCCTTTTGTTTCTATGATTGTTATTGTGTTATGGAAAAAAGATGTATAATATGAAGATGCATGCACATAACTATCAATTTTAAGACGCTCAGCAATGAAATCTTTAAATCCTGTACAAGATGTTTCAGAATGAGATACCTTTGAAACACGATTCACATTTTAATATGGAAATACTTTTTAAACGTACTCGATTTTCACATCAATAATGATCGCTGTTCATTCAGGTACAAAACAAAATTAAGGTAATCGATATTATATCAATCAGAGCCGAAATTAAAAGGTTGTCACCGTCTGACCTACATTTTTCACCGCCACGGAATGTCACGCTAGCAGAGTGTAAAACTGTGTTTCTCAAACTTCACGGGGTAAACTTTGGCGTTTCTGACGGATTTTTCACCCCGCGCTCACTGAGATGTGTTCCGAATGAGAAAAATAAAAGAAAATCATATATAATGTTCAGCGCAAAACATCGTGTGATGCATTTCTCAAACAGAAATAAAACTTTGTAGAATATAATATATATTTGCTCTAGCATAAAAGAAACTTGCACGTAACGGAAAAATACGAGAAAATTGAACCAATTTCGTTTATTTCCTTTTTAATAAATACTCTCACAGACACCTTCATTAAAGAATTTAAAATAGTATATATTTATATTTTTATAAGGTTGAATGAAATTATTTTGTTATAATAGTAGAACTATGTTTCACATGGATATAATTACGAAAAATGACGTTTAAAATTGAGTCTAGTTTCGGTAAAGCAGTCATAATATTGATATCATAAGTGTGCGTTGAGGACAAGCTTCATAAGTCTGAAACCCAAGAGCGTTTGCCATTCAGGCTTTGGACATTGCCTCGGGTCAGCCGTTATCGGTTAAATAGTGCAGCGACATTACCGCGCGGGACATTACTGCGCCGACATTATCGCGCCATCCTTTGCGCGCAATAAATCCTTTTATTTCTAAAGACCTAGTCCTGAATTTGCCTCTTACTGCACTCCGGATGTTTTAAATATAAAATATTTGAAACAGTCTAACCAAAGATAACATATTTACCCAAATTAATCAAAGTATCAATTTATTTGAAATAAGATGAAGTTTTAGTAGAAAAAGTTATGTTAGGTAAGTAAGTCAATTTCTTCAAATGTACAGTCAACAATACAAAATAATCTGTTGGGCGCAAATTTCGGCGCTGTAATGTCGGGGTCTATACTGCGCGGAAGCGTCCAGCGCGCTAATGTCAGAGTGCCGGCTTAATATATACCTGAACACTCGGATGATTTCCAGATCAAGTTTTATTTCCAATATAAGTTTTTCCAATTTCATATGTGAAATTTTTGGATTGGATATATTCATTAATTCTCGTAGAGTTGATATGATTTAATAAAACTTTAGATCTTATTATAAACCGATGAAATAATTAATAAATTATCTCGTGTAAGAAGACAAAGATTGATAAATACTGCTCAAAATCTTTCCACCGTACTAACTGTCATATCACGTTGTTCAGTGTCACGTTTGAAAAGCGTTGAAGTAAAATGACACGTACAAAAAAATCGACGAAAAAGATTTAAATAATGCTGCCGCCCGTCCTCTCATTACAAATACTTTTTCATCCCTTCGGGAAAGCCGAGATGGATGTTTTCCAATCATTTTCCGAGATACGCAACGGTAGGAAACGTGGCAATGTCTTACATGCAATTTAATAGGTTATTCAGATTATCCATTTCGACACCTAAGTGCTTTTCCAACACGTACATACATTGCTGTCGCTCAGTTTTTTCAAAAACAATTTATAGACATGAAAATTCGTTTTTAAAAACGATGACATGAGATTAGACTTGGCGCAAAATTGATAGTCATTAGATATTAATTCAAAATACTTCCGAAACTGGTGATAAGATTTTATAAATCACCAGGATTCGATAGCTATTAACCTCTAAGCACCCGGGTATTTTTTGCGAAATATCCGCGCTACCCATAGTTCCAATAAAAAAAAATATATCTCTAAAACAGGTCAGTTTATGTGGGTGAAATAAAAAACATTAGCAAAATAAAAGATTGCTTGTAATTTACGAACCAGCACTGCTTATATTCCTCATTATGACAAAAATATTTTACGAAACCGAAATAAAATTATGGATCGGTATCTCAAAAATATTATTTATGAAAGCGAATATGTATGTAATGTGTTGAAAACTATTATCATAAATCAGTGTAATCTGATAGCGAAGTGCACCATAATCACTGGTCCCGTACGGGACCATATGACTTTTAGAGGTTAAGAATCGCTCTTATTTTAATTGTATAGATAATATTCACAATATATAATATCGTCGATATAAAGCATGTGGGCAATGTGATAGTTGATAATGTTCGCGACGAGCGAAACCGGTCATGATCTCAATTAATTCAATGTTGAATAAGTACTAAAAATGTGTTACTATTTTTATTATGTAACCAATCTTGAAACGCTATATAATTTTGGTATATTACAGTATCGTACATATAATATTAGGCTCTACTAGACTTGAAAAAAAACGATCGTCCAAACCAGTCATTCGATAAATCGCTTATATTTGTTTCGATTTATCTGTAACGCATATTACAACACAGCGTCAGTATTAAACAAATAATAACAACTGCGATTACCATATAAAAGATGATACTATACAAATTTGCAAATACATATGTTGTATTGACGGTGTAAACTTTAAGGCACAATTTTTTATGTCCAAACAACGAGCTTTTGGGGGAATTTTTTATTAAGTTAACGTCAGTCTCACAATGAAACGAAGTTTTAATGTCTATAATTTTTATACTATGAATTTATTATTTAAAAATGTTTCCCCATCGAGGATATGGAGAAAATAAACTAAGCTAAGTACATTATTAAAACATCTTTGCTTTTAATCATCGTCTTTATATATGCGTCCTGAGATTACAATTTTTTTTTACCTACTCCAAAAGTTGTATACTATCGGAACCGTTTTCGTTCATCGTGAGCATCATAAATTCAAGATACATTATCGGTTTCGATCATTGTACAAAAAAAAAACACAAAAACTATAAATTATTTACAGTAAACACCTTGAAGGTGATTTAAATGTATTGAACGTGGTAACAAGTAACGTTGTTGGCATTAAATTCATCTTTGATTCTGTATATTAAGGGTCTAGGAAAGCTTATTCTGAGATAGATCATCGCCTTAAAAATATATCGTTTATGCTACTGGTGGATTTGTATTGATTTAAATAAATACCTGGTATGGATATAATATCAAGGGTGTTATGTCGAAGGGGTTCTTAAAGCTGTTATTTGAAACTTTCATTCCTGAAACCTCCACGCACAAGGACCGGGACGTAGCTATACGTCGCCTTGAGTCTGGCACAGCCCAGCTGACTGACTATTTCAGTCGCTGGAGACTCAAAGTAAGCGGTGCAAAAACAGAGGCGATCCTTTTCACGCGTAAACGTAATAACAAAAATTATAACGGAAAATTCACCGTCTGTGGTATCCCTTGCTGTTTCAGCCCAGCTGTCAAATATTGCAATCCCCACGTTGCAATTGACGCGTTGTACCCAATATTCAACGCTAGAAGCTACCTCAGCATGGCCAGTAAGAAGGCACTATCCAACATGGTAATTAAGCCGACCATGCTGTACGCCTCTCCCATATGGTCTGTAGACATCCCCGACAGCAAACTTCTTCTCCTTCAGAGGGTCGAAAATAAATACCTACGTATAATCACAGGTTTGAAGAAGAACGCCAGCACCCGAAACCTCCGGGCGTGGCATAAAGGCCCAGACATTAAAGAGACCCTACGCCTCCACCGTGCCAGCTTCATGGAAAGCTTGAAGCAGGGTCCCCATCTCGCTCCAACTCTCCGAGCTGTGAAAATATCAAATTTTTAAAACCAAATTAAGGCCTCTAAGAACCTCGTCAGGACGATGTCTCAAACCTTATGCTCCACCCACCTTTCTCCTACAGCCTACCTCCTAATTTCTTCAACAGTGGAGGCAAGTGTGGAAGAAACCAGCAGCCCTGCCAGCTTCCAAACTAACGCCCTAAGAGATACATCTTAACACTTTAAACGCCAAGCCAATTCCATGGATTTTTGCTGTACGCCACCATTTTCAATCATCGATTTTTCCATGAAATTGTCACGTAACATACCCGGAAAATAATTTTATACTCAAGTTATTATTGATTTTCATATAAAAGTGAAAAAAATATATTAAAAGTACAAGATTTTAAAAACTTCTCTAGGGCTGCCAAAAACAATAAATATTATAAATAAAAATATGAAATATATATATATTTTCTATAATAAAACAAATTATATAGGTAGGACAAATTGCATCTAGGGCTACCACAAAAAAATAATGTTATTTATGAATAAATTAGAATTATTTTGTTATGACTGGAAAGTTATTTTTTACTATATTTTATAAATAGCAAAAAGTGCTATGTGTTGTCTACTCGCACTTACTGATATTTAGCTATTCTCTTCTCACTCTGATGCGCTCTATCAATCGAGCGATCATTGCGATAATAAGGTGCCAGCCCTAGTGACATCTGTTAGCCCAACTTCAAATAAAAAGAAAACGGTTCAACATATGGGTATTCTAACAATCATATTGCCTCCAAAGGGTGTCTCTGCATAATATTGCATTTAAAAATATTTATTTTTTTGGTTAATTAGCTCGTAATCGCGTTTGCGTGCCTGCACGCCCTGGCGCTGGAGGTAGCATTGATTTCGCGTGCCTGCACGCCGTGGCGTCTGAACGGTTAAGCTACGAGCTAGGCTCGTCGATTCAATTACAGTTAGGGACTGGGCATGTCTATTATAACAACAAGTAAACTCCTCAAGTTAACGAAAAAATCACGAGCATTTCCTGGTAAGAATTAAAAAATTTTAATGATTCCAAGACAATCATTCTAATAAGGGGTTTTCTAAAGTGTTTTCCCCACACAAAGCCTTCAGCTGACAGAATCTTTTAGAAAGTCAATACTTAGCTAGCTTACATGCGGGAAAGGGAAACAAAGACTTAGTCTGTATCCACCCTAGCAATAAAAATAGCCAGGAAACTAGGAGCCCGCCTAGCGGACTCCACATATAGTTTCAGCGGAATGCAAAGGTAGGAAAATAAAAAACTTTCATTTCGCTATTATTTGATGTTCGTACTCCAGAGTCTGTTTATATTACTGTATTATACTGTATTCTTTAATAGGTACCAATAATGGAATAAAAAAATAACTAATGTTCTGTAAATTTTTAGTTCTCAAAAACAGTTTTCTTTTTATTTGAAAACTCCTTAGGAATATATACCGTCCGTAGTTTTATTACATCTGACATCACTTAGCAACAAATTTAAGCTTTTTCTTGGAATTTCACAAAGCCTTACTCTGAACAATTCTGATACATGCGGGAGTATGTTACGTCGCATTACATAGATACTATGGGAACAAGGTTGTACTCAGTCAGAATCCGAGAGAGCTATACCGGTATTAAGGAAACCGGTAAACCGTGTATTTTGACTGTTTTTCGATACCGAAACACCAGTTTTTAAAACGGAAAATACATATATTTCTGTAGTGCAATATTTAAATATTTCTGTGATAATTTATCGACTTTACATCCGAAAAACTAATCTTAACGAAATTTTTTTTCTGTGATATTATTTGCACTACGACCATGTTATGGTTCAGCGAGGGTTACGCGCAATACCATTTTACCACATTGACTACGGTGTCTTTTGTCTAGGTGTTTTGAATTCCCCGGAGCCAATGTGTTAGTTAAATAAATCAAATCAAATCAAAGTCAACCAACGCCCATATATAATGAGCTCATTTATATGCATGTATGTATTTCACAAAACGAAATGTCCTTATCTCACAATTTTTTTTTTCCAAATCGATAAAATTTTCTTGGATACGTTAGATGAGGTAAAGTTATTTAAATAAATTACTTTTAATGAGCAGTCAACAATACAAAATAATGTTATATTGCGCGCTAACGTCGGGGTGTCCAATATATTAGATTTTTTTAATTCGATATAAAAAAAAAAAAAAAAGCGACATCGATGTATTCTTCCAGGAGTGCGATCCTAATCAGCAATAATTTTTATTTCATTTTTATAATACCGGTATTCTAATATCCTTCCGGCATTTAAATCCCTATCGAAGAGTTATGTTACAAAGTAACTCGTCATAGAGTGTAACTCGAGACTTTTTCATATATTACGAAAACGTGAATTAAGATCTGCAACAAAGGAAGCACGTCCTTTTTGTCACGTCATTTTATAATAGTTTATAAAGGTTTTCAGTTGTATTGTAAGATTTTCCCGTTTGTCAAAATTGTTAACAAATATTTTATAATTTGTCATCATGTTGCTCATTTAACCTTTTAACGCCCTACGGTCTCGTAAGGACCAGTGATTATGGTGCACTTCGCTATCGGATTACACTGATTTATGATAATAGTTTTCAACATATGAATACATATAAGCTTTCATAAATAATGTCTTTGAGATACCGATCCATAATTTTATTTTCGGTTTCGTTAAATATTTTTGTCATAATGAGGAATATAAAAATCTGCGTTACAAGGTTGACTTTTAGGATATGCGTTATGTTATATCCGGCTGACCGTAATAAAACAGCTTTATTCACACTAAACAATATATTTCAATTCGGATACAGATTTTTTTCCATCGCTGAAATTTATCCTTTGGGGTGACCGATTCTTTTTTCAAGAAAGCTGTAACTAAAAAGGATTCTTTTATTTGTTTACTTAGAGAATAAGAAGATGTATAAGTTGCGGTGCTGGTCTTATAAAGTTTCGTAAATTATAAGCAATCTTTTTTGCTAATGCTTTTTATTTTACCCACATATGCTGACTTGTTATAGAGATATAATTATTTTCATTAGAGTTACAGTTCGCACGGATATGTCGCAAAAATTTCTTGGGCGTTTAAAGGTTAATATAATTTTAACAATGCGCTTTTTGTTTTATAACTGAGTGTCCTTGCATATACTTGTAATAAGTAGCTAAAATTTGATTAATAAACAAATTGATTTAATTTTTATGAGTATCTTGATTGTTTGATAAACCATGTCATTTTCAATATAAATACACTGTGTGTTTATATTCTATTGAATATAATAGTCGCGACTATTATTTCAAGGAGACTTATTTCCTAAAATACATGTGGAATTAAAAAATAATAAAACATTTTTTTGTACTTACTCCACAACAAATTTATCTGGACCGATTTCGCTCATCGCGAAAATTTTCAAATGATATGGCATTAAAACGAACAAAATATTTTATTTATTTATATTATGTAGTACAATAATTGACAGTTAATACTTTTAAAGTGGTGACGGATATGCTGATAAAATTTTTATGTGAAAGTATAGGTTATTTCAATAGGGACGCTCAAAATATGTTACTTTGTCCTGCTGAGTAGATTATTCATTGTTTAGTGGCCAAATTTGAGTCAACCAGTTTGGTAAATAATCGGCCAACACCTACCTGTACGTCATCAAAATACAATATCTGGTGAAAATATTGCTGCTGTGTGTGAAAGTGTACAGGAAAACCCAAGGCAGCTTATTTCTCGTTGTTCACAAGAACTTGGCTTTTCTGCGACTTCAACTTGGCGAATTTTGAATCGGGCCTTATGTCTGCACCCGTATAAAATCCAACTAACCAAGGAACTTCAGGTAAATGACCACAGACAACGCCTGATTGGGTTCTGGAGCAGTTGGAAGTTTACCCAAATTTATCAAAAAAGTCAACTTTAGCGACATGGCCCATTTTATAATGAATGGATATTGGCAGACATTTGATGCTATATTCCATATTTAATGCCGTAAAATATACTTACAAATGAAATAAAAATTTAGTCGAAATCTCACAAACAACTTGTTTTATTTACATTTCAAAACTAAGCGTCCTTATAAAAAGACCCTTTAGTTATGTACATAAATGCAATATTCTCCTTTGCATAGATATCATGCAAATCATGTTGACTAAGCATTATTATTCAGCCATAAAAATCTTGTAAATATCTTTGAAATACGATAAAAATTGTATGTGAATCAGTGAGCCGTTTAATATTCGATAAAATACAGCGCTTTTGATGCAGTGTATCTGACAAGTGAATTCCGTACACAACCAAACCGCCGATATAAATCGGTGGCTAGTACGGGCACCACCATCAATGCAGGCGGCCAATATTTGCACGCGAAAAATCTAGTTCGAAATATTGCCGCTCGCCTACTTATAGTGAGTCGCATTGCAACTAGGGAAGCTTTTCAAATCTTGTTTACCGAAACGAGATAACAGCGCCAACCAAAGCGCAGCGAATTCGGGAACGCTTTACTAAAAGGGAAATACCCGCATGACTTATATGCACTCAACCACTCACCGCTTAAGCGGGATGAGATATTATTTTAGCTGGTGGCAATTACAAATGGCGGAATGTTACTCGGCAGATAACATGTTTTAGCGGATGGTATATAAATCCTTATAAATAAGCGGTTAAACGCCGTTTGACTAAAGCTCCATTCAAGTAGCTTTATTAAATACGACAAATTAGTCTTTGTTAAACGGAAACAGACCCAAAATAAACTTTAATAATCTCACAATGTACAGCGATTAACTGATGGAATATCCGGTTGACTTTTTGAGCTCTACAAAAAGATTTTATATCAATTCTTTTCGTGTGTGAAAGCTTATTAATTGAATTAATATAATGATTTCTAAATAATTTGCTAGCTTAATTTTTTTAAGATAAATATTTCATCTGTATTTTTTAACGTGATTTACAACTTCATATTTTTTCTTTAGCTTACGTAGATATTACAAAACATTTCTCATATTATCAAATATAAAATATGACATTAAACCTGTAACTATTTTTGATCACAAAGTTAATGGATTCTACAAGGTTTAAATTCCATTCCAACTTCCCGTTCTCATTGTAAAAACAGACATTTAATAAGTGTTACAGATCTAGATAAAAATTGTTTTTTATTGCATTTTTTCAATGTTGAAATAATAAGAGTTAAAAAAATGTCGAACAGAACAACACTGTAACAACATATAAAACATTCCATGCCTGATCAAACGCAAAACGAACTTCAACAGTGTACATAGACATTTTATATTATACACATTACAAATTATTGCTTTTCCAATGTAAAAAACGATAAAAAGAAATAAACATTGGAAATTGGTAAAAAGTCAGTTTGAAAAAGTCGTCTTAACTCACTCATATCAACGCGGACTTGCCTATATCCGAAGTAACATCGTTATAAAACTGGTGCTACAGTATGGAAGAACAAACAATTCGCGTCCAAGTTACCTATTCTACTGCCGTTCCAATGAAGAAGGCAGTAAATAGCTTGCAAAATTTATGAAATTAGGTTATGAATGGCATTTGCTAAATATTTGTAAAACCATATATGGTACGGAGAAAAAAATTAACAATGTATTTTAATTCTACAGAAATTATTTTATATATTTGTTGATACCTATTTTAGCTTCCGACATCGTCAAAACTATGCTTTAAACCTGCATTTACTCATCCTTATATACCGTTGCAGAAAGGGTACACAATACATCTTCTTGTCCTTCCTACTTCTATGTATGGTGCCCAGTTTTATAGCAGTATAATAACTAAAATATTCTGCCAAAAATATAAGAATTACTTAGCAAAAAAGCAGCAACGCTAGTTTACTTAGCAAAGAGGCAGTCAATGGAACTACTAACTTGTTTACAAAGAAATAAGTTCATTTTCGCATCAACAATAAAACTTTAAAAAATCACATTTTTCATTTTTCTCAAAAGTTTGTCAGTTTCTGCCTTCTTTCTTGGACGGCAGTATAGAATGTCAAACTGTATAAACAATGAATTTTATATAATAAAATGTTATATGTTTATTTTGAAGCAATAGAATAACAGATTGGCTATATGTAAGTGTTGATATAAATATCAAAATATACAAATGGTAGTATTTTAAAAATAAGCCCACTGACACAATTTCCTCTGCTGTGAAACAAACAATATTAACGATGTTTGTGTGACGGTGGTTCCCATAAGCGATGGACGAGACCCGTGCTCTCTCATGCGGACATGGATAATCTGGACCATATTTGAATACGACCGAACTTTTCATACATAATAATGTAGAGAAATATTGACAGAGGTTTAGATATTACAGGGCTACTAAAAAGGACCAACTTTTTAATAACTATGCTCATTCCCAATGAAACATCTTAAAATGAGTTCTTCTACAAAATTTGTGTGTTATATGTGATCTATAAACATTTTTTATTGAATTGCTCTAATGATATTAGAATGAGACAAAAACAGGAAAAGAAGCGGATATATCACTCTCACTCTCTCACTGTGTCATATTTTTAGAATCGTATGGGTTGAAGATAATATAGTATGTAGTATAGATACATATTCGTAAAGAATTTTTCGTAATTGTTTAGCTAAATTTAAACCTAAAGAATGCGGGAAAGCGATATAAAGACGTAATGTGTACTAACCATATAAATAAAAATATACAGAAAAACTGAGAGCCCGCCTTGCAGGCTCAACATAGTGTCATTAGATGCAAAAAGAAAAAAATAAAACAGTTTATAAATATCCGTAGTCTTAGGTTATACAGGTTTATCATAAAAAGCAGATTAAGCCGATGATCGATGGGTTTATTGCTTTTATTTTGTACAATTTTTACATAGATAATACGCTGTGTTCTTTATTCCACTTTCTCAATTCCATTATTTTTATCATGATAATTTTCTGTTATGCGTTCGATCTAAATTATATTTGCCAATTGTGTGACGTGCCACGTGCTGTTAGTATGCATGTATTGCATATTAATTGAAGATTTCGACTGAAGGTGGTTGTGGTAATTTCAATATCAAATTTGAATAGTTTGAGCTTTTAACGTTTCCGTGATTTCTGTTGCTTACGAACGGCATGGGCTCGGCCCAATTTCATTCGTGCACTTGAAAGAGATTACGAAAGGTGAAACTCGAATCATTGGTGGCCAAACTCATGGATAAGTACAACATTCAAATGATTCAAATGTCATGAATTATACCTTTTACAATAAACTAATAAACAAATTATGAAAATAGCAATGGAATTTTCCGAACAATCTGTATGCTATTTTCACAGGTAAAAACGTTGCCCGAAAGGTTTTCCGGATGGCGGCATTCACAAAGCTGGGATTTTACCTCAAAGGGACAGGTGTCGATTGTCGATGTTGCAGTGTCGATAGTAAAAAGAGCCAAAAATAGCGTACTATTTTTCGCCGCATCTGTATTGGGTTCAAACAGAGAGGCGGCCAAGCTTAAGCCCAACAGCTGTAGCCATCAGCTTAAGTGGGAAAAGGCCGAATTTGAACATCTTTAATTAATCCCGAACAGATCTGAAAATTTAAATTTTCTTTTCTAATGCTTCCGGAAAATAATTTATCATCGAATTTCCCGTAGGATTATGTCGGCATTTTTAGAATAAATAAATAATTACTGCATCATTTCTAGTGGGACGCCGTTGACTTTCAATCACGTCAATCGCTGATTTGTATTCAAAGGCTCGTCTTTTATTGCTAAATCCCCTTCCACTAAAGCGATCCCTAAGCACAATTAGTGAAAAAATAGCTCTTATCCTAACCGCATCTTTATAAACTTGCGCCAGAGTAAGTACAATATGGTCAATTCAAGTACATCCGTGCACTTGAAATGCATGAAAATACCGAAAGGCGAAACCCGAGTCGTTGGCGTACAAAATTCAAACGATTCAAAAACAAAATAAAGTACAATAAGATTGCAATTTGAATTAATTTAATAATATATAGTATTGAATTTCTTTAAGCCGTACAAAATATTTACTACGCGTCAGATTATTCGTGCAATTCAAATGCACGAAGATGCCAGAAGACGAAACAATGGTCGTTTTTGACAAAACCCATTCAAATGTACAAAATTCAAACGATTTAGATTGATAAGCTAACTGTTTCTACTATCAATTTCTTTCTAGACATTCTCTTTCTGAAGGGGAGAAAGTGAGCGATTGAGATACAAACAGTTCTCATAGAACAACTTCTGTTGAGATATGCTCGATTAAGAATCCAAATATGGTTACAAAAAAACATTATATGTTTCTTTAGTTGATTCAAAATTGTGGTAAAGATTGTAATTAAAAATTAAAACATTTGTATACAACCATAAATCAATATAATTATTCAAAAGGTAAATCAAGTGAAGGCGGTAAAGGTTATGACTCCCTCGTAAAATGATTATCTTCATATTATATAAACTCTTGAAACAATGATAAAAGAACTTTCTGATCATTAAATAAACGCCCATGCAAAAAGTATTGTATTCTTAAAAGGTATTGAATTTAATTAACATTCTAAATTCAAAAGCTTTTTCTGTTTATTTTTGATATTTGACTACAATAAAACACTTTGTTTCCGTTTATTTATCTGTCGCCTGAAGATATTCGTAAAATTTATATCAATACAGATACCGCTGAAAATACATGAATAAAATAAAGAATAATTACTTCAAATTCTTACCCAAAAGAATGTGCGGAAGTCGTGTTGTAATTATAAGAACATAAAAACAGTATTTTTTACTCCGAGATATGGTAACACTGGAAAAATCTCATCATAGAGTTAGAATAATAATAAACTGGACATTTTGCAAATTATGAACATGGGTATACTTAAAAAGGTACGAATTTTTTATTTTTATTTTTATTTTAATAATATACGTAGATATTAAGATATAACTTTGTTTCTACGTATTGTGTTATTATTCGTGATACGTGTGATGCCTTTTTCAGATGCATCTTCATAAAAGCACTTTTATTTTTTAATACTTTCGATGGATTCGGCGGTATCTTTGAAGTGTTTGAAATGGTCGGTGAAGCGGTTTTATGAACACTGTGAAAATATTTCAATGTGTTTTAGATAAAATTATATAAATATAGTTCACTTTTTAGTTGATCACTTAGTGGAATGGCATTTTATTTGAAAATAATAACACATTTATTTTACTTATTCCACGACCGGCTGTGATCATAATAAATCTTATGTGGTATAATAACAAAAAAATGTGTTATAATTTATTAATAAATATAGTTGATAGCTATTTTGGCTTACGTCCTCGTCAGTCACTATGTTCAAACATACATCTAATCATCTATATTAAACTAAACTAGTGTAGGAAAGATGCACAATAAATCTTATCTTCTATTCTAACATCCTAATTGTATATTAAGATAATATACATAGTATTATGTAGATGTGACAAACTATTTTTTTGTATTTCTTGCAGTGAAAGATAATTTGGGGTTATGTAGATGCCAGCGAAAGAAGCGAAACACGTGTCACAAATAGTAACACAATATTCTATATTTTATTCATATTAATTAACTAAAAATCTTTTGCTCACTTAACTTCGCGACAAGTTGGCTTGACACAAATTTCCCCGCGACAAATATTTCATTAGTAAAAAGACGAACGGACTTTCATCCATACTTGTAATAATTGATATTAACATTTATTTTTTACTGTACAGACTTGCATAATTGAAATAAACACATCATTCACTTCCGCCCTTAGAAGTGTGAAACCCGATCCCGTTTCCGGTTGAGAATTCCATTTCGTTCAGTTGTCACACTTCTGTCTTTTTTTTTCAAGGAGTCTTAAGTGCATGTTGAAAATATTCAAAACAACTTACCGAAGACAAATGGGATATTTTTCACCAGCGATGTGATATAACAAGAGTGATGGCACTTACCTGAAAATAGAAAGAAAAATAAAACATTTAGTACATCTTAACTATTACAAATACTTGCTGTCAACTATTTATTCATTGTTATTTTATTTAGCAAACAAGCTATGAACAACATCCTTAACCATCCTTTTAAGTACCACATCTGTACGACAAATATCTCAAAGCTAATTTAATTATACATATAAATACGAATAATTGTATAACCCGCTATGGTTAAAGTGTAAATATAAGTATTTATGCAAAATTCTAATTAAATACTCTTAACGAAAAGTTTCGTTGTAATATACTTTTTTGTAGCTAGATAAAAGAGTCAGACAGTTGATTATATTGGATGTAGAAATATTTCTGGAATAAAACAACTGTATCGAAAATCCTAAATCAAAATTTAATGGCTTGAAGAATGAAGTTTGTTTATTTCATTTAAAATAATCGTCAAACTTATAAGTCACTTTTTCTATCATATGTAAATTAAAAGAATTCAATGCTTTCATAACATTTAATTGATTGAAACACTGCATTTTAATAATGCAATTTCAACAGATTGAATGCAACTTTGTTTTCATTTTGAAATGAAATTAAGATTTTAAGACTTAATTGATTATTAAGTCTTTCCATGAATTCAGAGGTAGGTTTGTGGATATTCATTTTTTATATGAAATTTGATTACTTCGCTAGTACACGTATTTTTTTATAATTACAGTCACGAGTTTCGTTTCTTTGAGAAGCATCTTATGATTAAAGACTATCAATTATCAAATAAAGTTTTGTGTTATAAATAAATACTTCAGCAACGCAGCTGTAGAGAAAGATTCCAGTGTCATAGTTTTATCAAAATATCATCGCATGGCAGGTTCAACAGGATAATAAAATCTACATACAATCGATGTTGGTAAAAATCAGAAACATTATACGGCTGCAAGACATCCTCAAATAGCTGTACAGTGTACAGAAATAAGGATTGTGTCACTTGGTGAAACAAGGCTAAAGAAACGAGGAAGCATTCCTGATCTTAAAGAATGTCTGAACAGACCTGTCCTAGGCCAACATCTGCCAAATTACACCGTCCAAGAATTATTTGTACAGTACAATGCGTAAATAAAAAAATGAGCAATCAAAACGTTTTATTTTAAGCTTTAAAAATGTAAGAGGTTCAAATGGGCAAACGGGAATATAAAAAGACACTAAAAACCTTCGCGATGAAAGATTAATTCCAGGCGTCCTGTGTTCAAGACAACAGTAGCGTCTTTTGCTTCAACAAATGTAATATAAAGAAGCAATTCAACTTGTAGTATTGAAAAAAGATTAAGAAGTGACACCGGAAAGGATTCCAAAAACCTTTGTACTGGATGAATTTTTATATTGAGTTTGGTTGCGGATAGCAAGTTATAACACATATTGAAAAACAGGCATTTTATTATCCTTTAAAAGAGTGAGTAAATCTATACTGAATGTAATTCATATGCGATAGTAAGTCCGAAGATGCCTCTTAAATAGGCAAAACACATCTCACAATCAGTTAACACAATACGTGGAATAATCAAAGTTATTTTATATTGAATTTAGTTCATTCTACTATTTGAACCAACAGTAAGTCCATACTCATTTAAAGGTTAAATGAGATGCACTCGCACATGCAAAGATTGTTTAGCGTTTAAAATAAAAATGGTTTTCACCTGGGTAATCTGATAAATGGATGAAAAAATTACTGCACATCTAATATATACTCTTAATTATTAAAGATTGATTTTTTCATAATTTGATTGATCAAATACCATACTAAAAATATTAAATGCTGTCCAAGGGGCATTTAAAAACATTACTTACTAGGAAATGTTCCCAAAATTCAACACGTTAGAATTTATCTATTTATATAAAACGATTTTTTCTTTCTTTCCTATCCATCACCGCATTTTCAGAGAAGAGTGTGTATGTGAACGTAAGTGTTCAGTTTTACAGATGAATGAATTTTTAACAAACAGAACACATATAAACACACATACTCGTTGAAATCGGACTCTAAAAAATAGTCTTTTTTCCTTTTACGTACGACCGAAAGTATGTAGCTCAATTTCAACCAAATAGCTAACATCTTTACCATCAAATTCATCTTATCTTAAAATCACTGACAAATGCACCAACAGATGACATTTTAGTTAGTACAAAATCTTGGTTCCGTGACAAAACAGAACATGACTTTTCAGAATATGATAAAACAGAACAAGACTTTTCATAACATGACAAAAAACATAACCTAACCTATTTTATCATATTCTGAAAGTCATGTTCTTTTTTGTCCGGTTCCCAAAAATGTTATATCAACATATTCACATCTCTTTTTGTATCGTAATGCAGTTTCTAGACAAATTATTATAAATTTACGGCCTACGTCTTTGAGAACTGCTAAAATTTGTAACGAAATTACTCAGTACCAAATCTCAACGATTTCACTGATGAAATACGGCCTAAATATGTATTTTTGTTCTTATGAAATGAAAAAATTAAATAAACGGCTACTTTGTACTTCTCTGGTGAGATTCCTATCGCCACGGTCACGTCCGACTTTTTTTCGCCACGTCCAATTGCGGTATGCAAATAATTGACCGAACAGAAAATGCTGGAATAGCCTGCCATACACAAAACAAATCTTCTAACAGATTGCCTAAAATGTAATTTTAAAGATCCTGAAGAAATTATTTGTTTGTTAAGAGATATCAAAGCATACAAACAGATGTCATTTATATAGTATATTATTTCATAAATATGAATTATTATTTGGTTCTGGTTTAACTGACATGTGGCAGATAAACAGCCAACAAATCCATGTATATATATATTTTATTGTAAATAAAACTCATCCATGACATCCAGTGACGGCTGGTGACGGAGTGTTAGGGGGTGCAAAGGAAGATTCAACCATTTTTGCAAAAGTTTTTTCCTATTCATTGGATTTTAAAAAACTTCTATAGCATGGACTTTCAATTCAGATGTTCGCAATACCAACTGTTTCTCTTTCGTAGTATGGAAAAATAGTTTATACTTCCTTTTGCACCCCCCAGCACCGCGTCACCAGCCGTCACTGATGACATCACAGTAGACGCCATTTTTTTGCATCTGACAAAATACATAAAATATAACAAAACATAATAATTATTCTAACGAGAATGGCATTAAGGACAAACTATTTATATCACAGCAAAACACCATTGTTCTACTTCTAATGCTTTGATCAGCCAAACAGCCCTTGTGACTGGGGGCTCAAATGACGATAGAAATTACCCTATTTAAATCGTGAAAATAAACATTTCTTTTTGAATGGGATATAATTAAAATAATCAAGATGTTTTCGTTTTTATTTACAAATTTAAATCATTAAAATTTTGTACTCTTCCTACTTTCTCTTACATTTATAGAATTGTAAAAGAATTATTTTATTCCGCACTCTCTCCAAATACTTTAATATTCAATAATTTAAATTAATCACATAGCAATAGTGCAAATTAACTCGATCACAAAAGATGTATTTATGATGATCAATAATCCATGGGACGATTCCCCTCCACCATTTTGATAGTTCACCTAAAATGGAATTGATAATTAAATAAAACCATCAATAAATAAAGATAATAACGTAAAATAATTGCATTATCCGAGCCCGTCTAAAATTCCGCGATTGTAGATCTGTCTACAGATGCTTTGTGCACGAGTGATGATTCCACAAAGAAACGTAATTGATCCGAATGTTCTACAAACAGATGTTTGAAATCTGGAATGTAAGATTTGACATATTTTTTTCATGACGCGATCTCAAATAACTCAACACTTCCTGTTTTTTTATACACATATTATGAATGAAAATAAGCATTTCTTGACGAGGGACAAAATATGTGTATTCTTAGATTTGTAGTGAACATAAAATACATACATATGACGTGTGTTGTCCGTGAAAGAAAAAATCGATGTCTTGGAGCTACAATATTGTATCTCCAATTTTGGTCGACAATGAGTTAATAATATGAAAAATATCAAAAAAAATCTATATGTTTCTGAGTTAAAAAATCTACGAAGCCAACCGTTTCAAAATTTGATACATATTACAAATTGTTTCATCCAGGCAATTGTTAATCATCAAGCAAACTACAAAATGTTAAATTTTCTCAGGAGTTATATAATATTTGAGCCAAGTCAAAATAACCGTAGTCTGACATGAACCAGAGTTATTCGTTTGCCTCAATGAACAAATTACAATTGTCCCAAATCACATATTTTCTTCACTGTAATATCGCTTTATTAACAGCACGTAAAGAGGGAAAACTAATTTACTGCGGAGAATCCATTTAGAATTTAACTACGAGTCATTTTTTTACGTTGCGAAATTAAACGGATCAAATGAACGAATCTAATGACGATTGACTTGAAGGGTTTGATACCAAATAAACACATATAGGCGTTACGCATACAGCATAAAAACTTACCAAGGAAAAATTGCTAACCATACAGTGACTTTTATAAGAAGTATTCCACCAAGTATTGACAATGAACACCTTAACAGTAGTTTTATAAGAAGGTATATCGCTCTCGAATTTGATTTAATATGTTGGAAACTTGCGCAGATGGAGACTGAACAAACTAAAGTAAGCTCTTCAAATTTGAAATCACTTTCTGATAATAATTGAACAGATTTATTCAAATAGTCGACATTGAGTATTACCGAGGAGTTTTTTATCATTATTTTTACACTGAAGTCTCAGTTACTTACATTACATTAAAATATTTTTTTAGTCAAGAAATTTTGAGCCCGTTTCGTAAACTCCTCATAGTTTTGAAAAAGGAACCATGAGAATAAACTCACGAGATTTTTGTTTTATTATTTTTTAAACAAATAATTACGTATTCTAAATTCAAATATTTTCAAATAAAAACGTCATTTAAATACAGTCGGAATACAAACAATAAAAAATCTTTTAGCTGAAATTCACACGCTCCATATTATGTATTACAAGTTTCAAAGCAATAATAATTGAAATGTGCTTTTCAATCACGTATTGAGTATAAGATAATGTTGCCATATTGCACCATACATATCACGAAACACACATTATTAGGAATAAAATATTGTGCGTCATTAAATTGATATACGACTTTAAAATTGATAGAAAATTAATAACCCACTATGAGGTACAGCCACATTTAAGTAGCTACCATTTAGAAAGTTTAATTTTATAGCCAAATTGATTGGGTTGTAATAAGTATCATTATTGACAATATTCTTTTTTTTAATATAGAACAAAATCTCAATATGGAAATATCGCTCTTTTAAGTTAGATATCGTATCATGTTTATTGTTTTGACATAGTATCTATCAAAAGTAAATGTTATTCCATTACCCAAACTTTTCTTTTAGATTTTTGGGGTAAATTCAACAACAGTTATAAACATTCAACTCTCTGACTACCAACTCGAACTGAAATACAAGTAGTAGTGATATGTCAGTTCATGTACATTCGTGCACTTGAAATGTCTGAAGATGCCGAAAGACGAAACCCAGGTCGTTAACGACAAAACTCATGGAAAATAACAAAATTTAACTGATGGAATTTCGCAAAATTTTCGCTAATTCATATAAGATTACGCTAATGACAATTAAACTTAGTGATCTACTTTCATTTTTGTACATAAACGAAACAAAATGTTTACTACGCGTTCAAGTACTTTCGTGTACTTGAAATGCCTGAAGATGCTAAAAGGCGAAACTTAAAGTCAAAAATCATGGAAAAGCACAAATTTAAAATGATTCAAATTTGATATTGAAATTCCATCCAGCACCTTCAGTCGAAATTCTTAATTCCATTAAAATGTACTTTTCCTCAATCAATTTATGAGTTTCCTTAGTTATTATTTTGACTTAACAATTTAAACTTGTTTTCAAACATTTTTTAGTCACACTGCTCTATATTAAAAGTTCTATCTATTCAATCAGAATTTAAATATCCATCAACAGATTCAAGGATTATGTCTCTCGATAAGATGAATAACATGTAGTTTTACTCATGCAATATTTGAAATCATTGAGATGGTTGATTTTTTTTAATTCGTTTATATGACTTAACAATGACCTTAAATTTAATTCAAACATTTTTTAGTCACACTGCTCCATATTAAAAGTTCTATCTGTTTGAATATCCAAAATTTCAGCCGACAGTTAAGTGCAGCGATCCAAAGAACCAGTTTTTTTTTACTGTTCAATTCTGAAAGAGTGCCGTGATTTCGACAACAGTTCGTCGCATTAACTGTATTGTGAAGCCAATCGGGCATTAGCATTCCGAAAATTCGCAGCTCACTTAATCGAAGCACGTTCGACTAATGACACCGATAAACACTTCATTGTTCACGGCGATTATTTAAATGGCGTTGTTACGTTGGGACTAAACGCCCCCATTTTCCATTACTGAACCAGAAGTACCAAATTTACATCGACTTAATTATTATGTACCCTATTTGTAAGTGATTATTCACCCAGTGGACCTTTTTTCGAATGCTTACCTGTTTCGATTATCGAACATGGATATCGCTAGAGCTCCGGCTATGACATAGAAACGTTTTTAGGCTTCCTTCAGATATTATACGGAAAGAAAAATAGCAATGTATTTTAATTCTACATAAATTATTTTATATATTTTTTGATAGCTATTTCGGCTTACGCCTTCGTCAGAACTATGTTTAAAACGTGTATTAGAGATAGCTTATATACCCTTTGCTAGACAGGGTGCCTCCTACATAATCTCTTTCTGTTGAAACCATACCTACGTCACATGAAAGAATTTAAATAAGTTTGATTTATTGGTCTAAAGTAATGGTGGGAAACAATAATTTGGGTATTTTTGGGTTATTGATCATGCGAAACCACTTAAAATCTGCAATTTCTAAGTGCATCTATTTTAAATTGTTTTAAGTATATTGTTTGTTAATGGTTTTAACAGAGGTGAGCTATTAATTGTGATCTGATCGTTAAGAATTTCATTGGACTGATTATATCTATTAATTTCAAGCTAATCCAATGCATTCAGTTTTAGGCCCTTATTGCAGGAATGTAAACGAATCGGGACCGAATTCGGATTATGTGTTAATTCTATAAGGTGATTTGCATATTGTGAATCAGTTTTTCCATTGTTAAAGGATCTAACATGTTCGTTTGCGCGAATGGATATCTTTCTACCAGTCTGTCCGACATATACTAAATCACATGTACCGCAAGTCATCTTATATATACCGCTTCTTTCAGATATCGTAATTGAGTCTTGATTAGAGATTGCTATACCAGTATAATGAAAATATGTACAGGTTAGTCATCGACTTACGACATCCCCCACTTACGAACGAAAATAATACTGGCAATATAACTGCATCTACGAGCTTGAACATTTATTTATACTTACATATAATAAGACAAAATATACGCTTTTAATGTGTTCGCTGTCAATACTTTGCGGAATGGCATTATAATAAAAAGAATAACACATTTTTAGTACTCATTCCACATTAAATTTATTGAGATATTGTCTTTTTATTGGTTATCCTGTAGCTGTTTCACGGCCGCCTTCCATTGCGTTATACGGTCCATAAAAAAATGAATTTATTTATAAATTACTTGATCCGATGCAGAGCTGCACGAGACTGATATTTTAACCATGTAATGTGATGCTGTAAGAAAAAAAAAGAAAATTCGGTTTGCTCAGCTTCTTAGTTCAAGCCAATAAATATTTAGTACGCTTTTAAAACTGTGTGTTACAAAAGATGTATAAAATTATGCAAAACAGTTTACAGCCACTTTCTCGAAATTAATATTCTCAGATTATCCATCTGTTGCAATAATGAAACAGTATTTGGAATTAGAACAAAAAAAATGTGTGTGTTTTTTTAAATAGAATACCTTTCCTCTTATAAATGACAGTTAACACCTTAAAGGTGTTTTCGATGGTTTCGGCGGTAACTTTGTGGAAGTTCATTTTAATATAAAATTTAAAATAACTTTGATTATTCCACGTATTGTGTAACTAATTGTGACACGTGTTTCGCCTCTTTCAGAGGCATCTTCAGACTTACTATCGCAAAGTTTGCTTAAGTAATGAATTACTTAAGCAAACTTTGCGATAGTAAGTCTGAAGATGCCTCTGAAAGAGGCGAAACACGTGTCACAATTAGTTACACAATACGTGGAATAATCAAAGTTATTTTAAATTTTACCTTAAAGGTGCGCTATCTCTCGGTTACCCTTTTCGAAAAGAATTTGAGTGACTGACACTGGTTAGATACTCCAATTCGAGTATCGAGTATACTCGATACTTGAGTATACTCGTCCATTTTTCAACTACTCGATACTCGAGTAATACTCGTAATATATAAATGAAGATTTAATTCCAAATTTTATTTTGTTTTAAGTAGCGGACAGAAAAATTAAATAGCACAATTTAATTGATTGTTAACTTTTAAACCGAAGTCCACAGAAACAGAGAGTGTTTTTTTCTATTACTGGAATGAAAAAACAAAACTTCGAACCAATTAAAATTTGAGATATTTTATTCTCTATTATTTTTAAAATACAGATATGTTTCATAAATTAAAATAAATGTAATAATAAAATAAGCTTATTTATTTATGTATCATCTATTTAAAGACACTATTTTGAATTAATAAAATATATATTGGTACATCTGAAACTACTCGAGTATACTCGAGTACTCGAGTATTTTAAAAGTTTACTACTCGATACTCGAGTAGTTGAGAGGTCGAGTAATTGGAATCCCTAACACTGGTGGATTGAGATTCATCAAGTCTCAAATGAAAACAACTTGGGAAAAAAAGGTATGACTGAAGCAAACATAAATGTCACTAATTTGATACCTACACTCTACGGATGATATTAATTTAATCTCGCGAAAGAAAATAATATGTTACGAGTAAGGGCTGGAGGCGCAATGCAAATTGCTACGGAGAAGCAAAAGATTAATGGAATCGACTTTCAAAAGTTGACAAATTACAGAGCTTTTATTGCGTCCCTTGATGAAAGCTTATCACGAAAGTTCTTAGGCCGCGATATAAGAAAGCAGTTGGCGTCGAGCTTAGGTAAGCGAACGTAAAAGCCACACAATCATATATTGTACAGATTGCCTTGGAAACATTGGCAAAAGAGATACATTATTTGTCTTATGGTAGTCTTATTTTCAATAGATTTTGTTGTACTATCGGTACTTATTCGTTTTTAATGATAAAACTATTTCACTTTGTGCTGTGAAGTCTACTGATTAACAATCAGTGGAATAACTAAGCTTTTAATTGAAATTACCAATATATTATTAAGGTATTATATCAATACAGACGGAAACTTGAATCGATGAAACTTTGTACTTTTCTATGAGTTAGTTGTTAATGGGTTTCGCTTTTTGGAATCTTCATACATTTTAAGTGCACGAATGAACTTTAACTGACTTAATTTACCTAAAGGTGAAACCCGGGTCGTTAGGGACAAAGCACATTGAAAAGTACAAAATTCAAGCGATTGAAATTCCATCATCTTTTTCAATCAAAATCCTACATTACAGATGGAAACGTTGAAGATAAAGACACGTTACACGATATCAAAAGAAACACCCGACATCGTTCATTACTTAAAAGTTAAAAATTTAACGACAATTGGTTTTGCCTCAACCTTTCACTCTTCTAATTTAAAATAAATCAGATTGTTCCACGAATCCACGTGTTGTGCTACTATTAGTGACACGTGTTTTGCCTCTTTCCGAATTAAACTAAAATGCCACAAAGTTGGAGCCTAATCCATTGAAAGTATATGAGTCTTCTTTTCGGTGATTGTATTAAGAATCACCGGTAACTGATAATAGGGTTCTGACAATTGATCAATGTACGGTCCTTAGGAGGTGTGTATATTTTATATAACGAAGCGGTGGATTCCTATGACCACCACAATAAAGATTTGTATTGTGCATGTTTTTCTACATAAATATTATAAGTGGTGATGTTTTCTCGCATGCAGATCTGAAAAGGTTTATCACCTCTCATTGGCACTTGTACCAACTTCTAAGAAACACAGATCAAATAAACTCAAATAAAAGAAAAGAGGCGGTTATTTTACTCCCTATTTCAAAGAAGTATTATGTGTAAGCCAAGATTTGATATTGTACAATTACTTTTAGGTTATTTTTAGGCAGATTAAAATTATTTTAAAAGTAATTAGATAATTACTAAAATTATTTTTCGTATAAATGTTATTTTATATTTGATATGGTTGTCACACACATTTAAAACACACCTCAATTCTAAATTGATCAGTGTTCTTTGTGGAGTTTACTATTTCCTATTTGTTAAAAATAGCCAGTATAATGTCAAAAACTCTATGCATAAAAAATACAGGTTTGTAAAAAGAATTCTTCAGAAGTAATATTCAGAGCCCATTGAACGCTTTGTACTGAAAATCTGCTAACAGTATTCGTAGAGGATTTAAAAAAAATCGTTTTAAGTATACAACTGACTACAATCTTTACGAAAACAATACAAACTGGTGTAAGGGCTTTATCTGTACCCAACATAGATATTAAAATATCCAAGAGACTGAGAGTCAACCTCGCAGGCTCGATATTGTTAAATATAAGAAGGTTCAAATCATCAACAAAAAAAAAATATTTTCTGTTGTTTAAATACACATTGTGTGCTGCTTTAACTTCATTGCTTCAAATGTTTCAAGCATTTTTTTTTTCAACTATGTCCGCTCGCAACTTGAAGCATATGGACTTATCACGGAGTTTATCTCAACATATGTTGTATCTAAGAGAACTGCTTGTTTCTCAGTTGCTCAACCTCTATTCGAAGAGAGTAGGGATGGAAAAGACACGAGGACTACGACAGTATCAGTGCTAATCGCTATCACTATGCGTCGCTCTTTGGGATTGGCAAGGTGTGAAGGGATTTAACAGCACAAATACCCATTGCCTCTGAGTAGATTTAACGACTGAGAAAATCTGCTCGTACCGGGAAACGAACCAGGGTAGTCCGACACGGTAGCCAACAACGTTGACCACCGCACCACGGACCAGAAAAATTATTACGATGAGCGAAACCGGTCCTGGTCTTTACATAATATATGTGGAAGTGGGGCAGATTTTTTTTTTTCACACAGAATTTACATATTAGTGTTAATACCATTTAAGTAATGCAATATATTGTAGCTATTCAGTAATTGAATTGCTCTTCATAATAAATGCATTAATTACTTGATGGACGTAAATAATGCCATTGTTTTTAATAAAAACTACAATGCTATATGTATTATATAGGCGTAAATAATAGTTCGTATTGAAATCTAAGTACGATACAGATGAATCCGTGTCGGTAATTGCAATTCACAGCTGGCGGTCGTGTAATGGCGGATGGCGGGAACACAAATCAAGCGTGGAACAAGATGGCTACCATTAGATTCCCGCCAAGTTACGCCTAGTTCTGCATGCAAACATTAGCATGCAGCTGTGATAATCGGAAGTTTAGAACAACAAAAGTCAATGTGTATGGAAATTCCTGCTATTTATGTGCCCAAGAGGACCAGTTTATACCGCGGAACTATGTATTTTAATATATATTATGGCTTATATCAAAATATCTGAGACGTATAAAACCAGTGAATTAGTAGTGAATAAAACTTTGGCGATTCTCGCTTATCGTATTACTTTTATCAACAGCTCATTTTTTCTTACGTGCTTTCATGTGAATTTACTAGCGAATCAACCAGGGCTGTGGAGTCGGTAAAAAAAGTCCGACTCCGACTCCAGCATTTACCAAAACCACGACTCCGACTAAAAAAAGGTTAATATCGTCACTTTGTTCCCCTTATTTTCCTATTTATGTGTATTCAATTAAATATCAGCCCTATCAATGCGGCCAAAAGTCAAATTTGACATATTAAATGCAAAAATAAAAACTTCAAACAAAATTTCCGACTCCGAGTACGACTCCGGCCAAAAAGCTCCGACTCCACGACTCCGACTCCGAAGTGAAATTCAATACATCGGTATCAAATTTATCAGCTATTTATTTATGTTATTGTTATTTATATGTTTACATTATAGTATATATGCGTATTTTTTGTACTTTGGCGAAATGTGGTTTTAATATGCCAGTATTAAAAGTAAGAATTGTTTATATATACGATTACAGATATTGTGTTTTTAAATTGAAAAAAAAAACATCAATTAGTGTACTAATAATTTTGGCTGTGATATGACACAATATACAAAATTTACCCCGTGGTAACGGTATTATGTGCTTAAGACCACTTTGCCACCTATCATTTTAATAAAATAATTTACTTTTACATTTGATATCATTGAATAGCCCTTGCAACAAGCATACCATGTGATTATATATTTTTTGACGAAACACTAGATGAAACAGAATAGATACGGATAGTTTTGAAGTGTTATTTTTGTCCAATTTATTTCAAAGATATCCAATATTTGAACCAAATCTTTAGATGGCTAAAAACCTTACTTTCGGACATTCCTCACTTATATGGTTTTGATTTTCTGCTATAACAGAGTATTCAATTTTGTGGCCGCAGTTAACAAACATTAAAGCAATCATAATCACGCTCATTGTAACTTGCAAACAGCGTGCAAGTTTATTATAAGTTATAACTTATGGGATCCGTTGCATAATTTTGTTGCAGTAGGTCCAAGCTTAGCATCCTAAATGCCAACCATTTCTACTAAAATAAAACAAATCCAGAAAAATAATTCAAATTCTACTTGGGTATTTTTTCAGTTATATACCAAGTGATACTGAACGACCTTAAATAGTATAAATTATAGTTATTTTGAAATGTACGATTCAAACAAATGAGCATCTAAACCAGTGATGTTTGTGAATATTTTACATTGGTGTGGTCATGTTTAAAAAATAAATATATATTTTTTTACCCTGAAATCTTCCCTATATTTTCGCTTAATCAATCTATCATTAGCAGCCTTCACAGATGGTATATTCAGTATCAACCTTGTACCAACCCATTTATCTCTTTCTTCTCATGATACTCATCCAAGAATTTCCAGAAATAATTTTACAAGCCTGAGTTGATGTGCAATAAATTTTGATTTATATAAATATCGGAGGTAGAGTAATCAGCCCTCGTTGTCACTATAACCCACCCTTGGTAAGACTAACGAAGCTCATCCTTTTTATTGTATATCTCCAGATTAGCATCATATGCTGTTTTTTTTTTAAATACAGGCGGACCTCATCTTTCGCACATTTTCGAAAAAATGAAACGCATATGAGCCAAGTCCGTACTTGGTAAAAGTGTTATTTCCTGTTCGCACATATGCATTAACATACGAGCGCGAGCGAGTCCGAATGCATCCGAACGCATGAACACTCTTGCCTGATTTTGACAGGTTTAGTCTTGCGTCAGTGCACGTACAGGTGCATTGTTCCGCGAGTTTTGTCTCAAATATTTCGTACTCGTTTTAACATGAATGGGAAATGAAAAAACAGCGAAGTAGATATGGCTAAAAAAAATCAAGAACCTGTAAACTTCATACAATCGAAACGAAGATGGATATAATAAAACAATCTGAAAATGGAGTCTTATGCTTCAATCGGTCGTTCGTATGATATAAACAGGTCTACGATATGTTCGATATTAAAAAATAAAGATAAAATTAAGGAATATTTAAAAAATTGTGGAAATATATCATTAAAAGTTGTTTCCAAAAGACACGGCAGGAAGAACCAGAAGAAATCATGAAGACCTTAACAATAAAAACCATAAACGACGCTTTTACGCATCTCGAGACATTTTTGAATATTATGGAAGAATGTGATTCTAATGGAGAACGCATATCTCAAGTGCGTAGGACGATCCATAATAGTACGACATGTTACAGAACTCTCTACGAAGAAAAAAAATATTAAAGTAAAATACAACTAACTCTTGAAAAGTTCATTAAGAGAATATAATTTTTATTTAGTATGTTCTAAGTTAGTAATTTTTAATAAATAAAAAATTTTAGGTACAATTTTTGGTGTTTTTTTTTACTTCCCTTGTCTTACGAACATTTTAACTTTCGCACAAAGTTCAGGAACGAATTAGGTGCGAAAGTCGAGGTCTTTTTGTATGCCCTTTAAGTCAACCATTCAAGAATTTACGACTTAGTGCTTCATTAGCAACCGTTCTACGAGACCGCATAGTGTAATATGTATGAGAAATGGTTTCTTTTCGTGTGGAATTGATATATATTCATATTGACTATCGCGTGCTTCAGAGCAACTTGCCACTAGTTAAGGCGCAAATGTAAAAACAGTAGAAATGGAGCAATTATTATTCATGAGCGAGCAAAGTCAGCTGTTTCATATTATGTTGCATTAAAAATAAAGCAAGTCAAGTAATAGAGCAATAATTACTGGCTGGAAAATTACCATGATTACAATTTTTTTATGAAGGAAAGAAAAATAAATTGCGGAATATTGTTTTGTTTATGAGTGAAAATATGATGGTTACTTATATATTTTCCCGTTGGCCCCGTCGCATAGGAACGCTTTCAAGCTTTTGTTTTAATAGGTTACGTGCTCATACTTTCAACTCTAAATGAACGATTATTTTAAAACATAAACTTTTGTTCTCGTTTTATTAACCAAATATTTCATAGACATCGAAGCCAATTAGGTTTACATTCATACACACTCGTCTTCTAACAGATTCTCTAACAGGGATATAGTCGTAGCGTCTAGTATATCACTAGTTGCCTCATAAAGCCGATATTTGATCCTTATTGTTAAAAAACAAATTGTAGAAATATAATTGAAATTATGTTGTATAATTTAGGACATTGACTGAAAGTGCTTGATAGGATATTGTCAAATTATAATCGTGGTAATTTTCTATTGAGAAGTTTTTCGCTAACGATACTGGTTTCACCTTTCGGCACGAACGAACATGAACTGACTGCACTCGGCATGCCTGAAGATACCGAAAGGCGAAACCAGGGTCGTTTTCGATAAAACTCAAGGAAAACTACAAAATTCAAACGATTCAAATTTAAAATTAATATTCTTGGAAATACGTTATTTTAAATATCAAATAATGTTCCGGTGCGTGCTATTTTTCTATCACTATCATTAATACGTCCGGTCCGTGGCGCAGTGTCGACGTTGTTGGCTTGCGTGCCAGACCACCCGGGTACGATTCCTGGTTTTTCAGTCGATAAATCTGTTCAAAGGCATGGGTGTTTGTGTTGTTGAAAATCCCTTCCCACCTTTCCGATCCCAAAGAGCGCATAGTGACAGCGATTAGCTAATCACTAGTCCTGTCCTAGTCCTCGTATCCTTTCCATCCCTACTCTCTTCGGAAAAGAAAGGTTGAGCAACTGAATAACAAGCAGTTCTCGTAGAAAAAGATATGTTGAGATAAACTCCGTGAGAAGTCCATATGTTCCATGTTGGGAGCGGACATGGTTACATGGACATAATCATAAATACTGATTTTTAGTAGAAGATTAATACTAAGGTATCGAGGCTTCATATACGCATATGTTTGATTAGTGGAAAGACTGCAAAAACATAAAATAAGCGTGAAAATTATTTTTCTGAAACTTTAATAATATCTAGTAATCGAGGAAATATTTATATTATGCATTGCTTGTGGCAGCCCTGAATACTTCATACCATATAAGAACAAAATACTTTTCAATGAAGTTACTGTCACAACTGTAATTCAAACGTACACAGAAACATGACGGCAGCTTGCGGAGTACGCGATTACACCTGCAAGTAGTCTCCCGCCACAAGATTGGGCATGCCAGTTGGATATGGAGCTATGGATAAATAATAAAAAAAACATGCACTTCCTTCTATGTCCGTAAAATAACTGTAGCGGTTGGCTATTAAGCCACGATTTGCCGTTAAAACGCCAGTTATGTGACGATAGTAAAGCTATCCATACATAATAATAGAAACAGCTAATAAAAAAACAAAATCGCGGTCATCTACGTATTGTTTGTTATAAAGTCTTAACTCTATAGCAGTGATTGTTAAAATCGCTTTGCGGTATAAATAACGAGACAAATTATAGCATGTTTATACTCAATTGCCGTTGTTGAGTAACCACGGCCTATAGATTCGATGTGCGATCAAAAATTCAAATATTTGAATAAAAATTAGAGTATTTTGATAACAGCTATTTATGGTCCGCTACCTTTCCAAGACATGGTGGCGATAAAAAGATGATGTCAGGAGATAACAAGCGCTATGCTTATCATTTTTTTAGTGAAAATCATACAACATCCCAATTTAAATCTCCGTGGCCGAAATCATACACAAGAAACTTTATTCTTTGTGTCGATCATAGCAGTTGCCAGTTGCAAAGGATTTCAATACACTACCTAGAAAGCTAGACATATTTACATATGTATTAATAAACGCTTTTTTATTAACTGTCATTGGTATATATACCAATATACCAAATATGTGACGTCTGCTGTGACACCGTGTATATCGTTAGTTATCCAACCTATCATATCGTTAGTTATCCAAATGATACAAATTTAGCTAACTGCGCTTATGAAAGAAATACATAATTAACACTCGTTTACAGAACCTTTTATTTAATCTGATAATAGACGTAGTATTTCGCATTTGATGGTCAACTAGAAAAAGAACAAATTTGTGCACTCCGATGAAATTTTATGAAAAGAGAGAGAATGTGTAACTTCCACTGTTTCTATATGTGCCATTTTAAAATGCGTTTTATTATTTCTTTTCACATCTGAATTAATTAATCAACGTCGATGAAAGTAAATTAATCCATCACAACCTTCAGCAGGTGTTCCCCGTTCTGATGAGTCAATGATGAAGAAGTTGCGCGATGCAGTTGCCTGTTTGTAGAGATGAAACACTTCACGATATAATAACAGCTGCCGAAATAAATACACTTTTTTAATTGATGTAACCACCATACTTTTGCTTCCATTACGTGTCTTATAAGCCGCTGTGAAAAGCAAATGGTGCCATCAATATAAGAGTGACGCAATAACCACAGTAAATAAAAGATAAATCTCTCTTTTTTTTTTTGTTATGGGATATTATATGTTTCATTCTCAAAGCTGCATGGCTTATAACCAGGGCTGTGGAGTCGTTAAAAAAAATCACGACACCGACTTCAGTATTTACCAAAAACACGACTCTGACTCCGACTTCGACTCCAACATTCACAAAAAACACGACTCCGACTCCAGCATTGACCAAAAACACAACTCCAACTCCGACTTCGACTAAAAAAGGTTTGATTTTGCCACGTTTTTTTCCCACCTTTCCTATTTATGTGTATTCATTAATATAACAACCAACCAATCCGGCCAATAGCCAAATTTGAAATAGATTATGTAAAAATAAAAAGGTCAAACTTTTCAAAATTTCTGACTCCGGGTATGACTCCGGCCAAAACACCGCGACTACTCTGACTCCGGCCAATAAACTCCGACTCCGATTCCGACTCCAAAGCCCTGCTTATTGCAAATAAATTCGTTTTGAGTAAATCCGTTCACTAAATACGGTTCAACGGGTCAAAGCATATGTATTTATGAACCTAACAAGGTTCCTGTTCAAAAGTTCAAAAGGTTTTGACACTCCGCATTGAAATGGATATATTTTTAAACTACATACGTGTGACTCACTTCATATATGATCAAATAAAACATGAACTGTACTCATAACGCCAGAATAAGCTGTGAGCATTTCCTCTGGGATAATAGATGTACGCCCATTGGGTAAATCTGTTTTTATACAGATTCAATACATCTTGGGTAGATATAAATAAATCTCTTTGATCTTGCTAATAAAATAGCTGATCCGACGTAGCTCAGTGACGTCGAAGTGTAGCCTCGAGTAAAATGAAATCGGTGAGTGCTTTTTAGCAATCCGTTTAATTACTTACAAACCGCATCGCTGTTAGTTCGACGAAATGACCAAGACGTTTCCGCACTATGGAGGTTAATCCAGTTGTTCCGTAACTGAGAGCTCATCTAAAAATCTATTAATTTAACTGTTTAACCGCTATGTTATACGAAACATGTAATTATTGTTGTGTATTGATAAAGACCCTACATTCATGAATATTTAACCATGTCCGGTTTCGATGTAGATCATGTGACTTATAATGGAGCATCTAAACAAAACTTGTTTATTTATTGAACTTGATGTAAGCCAGTGTATTAAGCAGGGCTTTGGAGTCGTTAAAAAAATGTAGGACTCCTAAATTTACCAAAACCACGACTCCTACTCCGACATTGACCAAAAACACGACTCCGACTAAAAAAAGGTTCATATCGTCACTTTTTTTTCCCTAATTTTCCTATTTATGTGTATGTATTCAATTAAATATCCACCCTAGCAATGCGGCCAAAAGCCAAATTTGACATATGAGATGAAAAAATCTTCTCTTTGGAAAAGGGAAGGAAAAAAGAAAGAAATACAGAAATTACTAGTAAGTAGCTAATCGGTCTTTTTACTTTCCATCGTTTTTTTAACAGTGTGATGACGACTACAACATAATGGTCCAATGTATAGTATTTTTACTGTCAATATCATTATCAATCTTTAACGCAGTACGGACATATGTCTGTAAATCATTCGAATCAAGTGTATCGATATCTCGATTCGATCGAATTCTCACATGTGTCACTGCCACGTATTAATAGTTGGTAATAGTAATATTTATATTATATAATTAAACTACCTTAGTCAAGATTTTTAATTCTATTAAAAGTGGTTTCGCTCCATATATTAGCAGTTTCATTGAATCAATGAAAGTGATTAAACACGACTGTGGTAATAGATAAATTAATCAAAAAAAAGTTGGTTATCATTGGATTGGGAGCAAAAAGTAGTATTTTTTCATTAAAACTTTGCAAAAGTATCTTTATTATTTCCATGAGGCTAACGACGGTAAAATAATACGCGATTAAATTAACATTTGCCGCAACAATTTTGATGGCAAACTTTTACCATTAAA
The DNA here is from genome assembly GCA_028554975.1 of Himalopsyche kuldschensis. Classification (NCBI taxonomy): domain Eukaryota; kingdom Metazoa; phylum Arthropoda; class Insecta; order Trichoptera; family Rhyacophilidae; genus Himalopsyche; species Himalopsyche kuldschensis. The sequence continues at coordinate 15,377,379 of JAHFWI010000010.1, read as the reverse complement.
TTGAAACTATTCTCAAAGCAAACATAAAAGTTTTTCGCGACAGCGTTATTTCATTCGACATTAGACAGTTTTTCTTTCATTGTCATAGTTGACGTCAAAAGAAATGCAATCTTAAACTTCGCTTGAACATGCAGATTCTTTGAAACGCGAACCACTCACTTCATTTCTTTTCAATGTTTCTGTCTTATTACCAACCCAATTGAATTAACTCCACGGTTTCAGTTTTCTTGTTTTAATTCATAATGATATCTCCATTGCCAGCTAAATCGACTTACCCCAACACAATTCAATTTAGAGTAAATAAATTAGTCTTATTCAATTTTGGCAATTTAAAAATGACTTTAATCTACTTTACCTTTATTACAATAATATATTACTGAGGATTTTGCTTGAATACTATTTCAATATCAAATATTAATCGTTTGAATGTTGTACTTTTAAATGAGTTTTGTCGTTGATGATCCGGACTTCGCCTTTCGGCATCTTCAAAGTCAGTTAAATTCATTCGTGCACTTAAAATGCCCGTGTCGTTAGCGACAAAACTCCAAATTGCAAAAAAATAGAGAATATTCCTCTCATGAAATTACAAAACATTGTTTTCGTAACATTGTCATTTTGTGAAATTGTTAATTTTCTTCATCAATATGTTTGATGATGCTTTCTTTAACCCGACTTCTGATGTTTTTGCGGAAAATCTTCTATAAAAAGGCTTCATGAAGAAAAAAGTTTTATGAGGAAAAACTTACGACTTATATTGCATACTTTAAACATTTTAATTGCTTATTATAACATACTAGCCGGTATCTAGCAAGCGCTGCAATGCCACTATGAAAGAAAGTGTTTATTGAAGTGCTTTTGGATGCACAATATTTAAGATAAATAATGTAGATTTAATTTCACTAACATTGATCGGTATCGATGACATTTTCCGTTTGACGCTTGCTGTTGTCTTTTGCTGAATGTCTATGGTACGACACACGCACCACATACTGAAAGTTAATTTTACTATGCCTATAACCTTTGCGCAAGTGCAACAATAAGTTGTCAAAATAAACGGTATGGTATTTTTATATATTTATAAGACCTACTGTAAGTTGATTTTACTATGCGTATAACCTTTGCGCAAGTGTAAGCAATAAGTTGACAAAGTTCTATCGCAATCAGATTAACGGTATGGCAACGCATAAAATATAAACAAACTTATGATTTTTATATATTAGATTACTTATTTTGAAAGCTTAATAACCTTTGAACTTTTTTGAATTCCAATTGAGAGCAGCAAAATCTCCTATTTTTGGGATCGTTCAAATCTCAAGAATTAAAAAAAACTGTTACCTAAATAAGTGAATTGCTTGTATCATAGTTTGACATTCGCTGGCTAGATAAGTCAAGCTGGCATCTCTGTTACTTCATCTCATGCCCAGATTTGGTTACACCACTCCTTCACGTTTCATCAAACGCGAATTATGCAGAGCTCGAAGCCACCCACTCGGCCACTCGGCCAGTCGAGCTCGCTCCGGTGCATAGTTCAATAAGCGGAAAATAACTCGCCCGCAATGCCAGCTTTTCGAAAAGCAGATAAGCGGCACAACTATGGATGTTTTACTATTGTGCATCTCCATAACGAGTACATACTTTGCAAGAACCAAGTTTGGTTTTGCGGTCGGGTGGTCAACGCTTTTAAGCGTTCGATCTATTTGGGTGTGGCGTTCCCGGGCTCACATCACTGTACGAACAATCCGATAAGTATTTTTTACAATCGATGTACTTCTACTAAAATGCATATTTTATCACTTTTAATTTGTTAACTGTAATTCCTTGATAGAAAGGCATTATATTTAAATAAATAAAACTCTTTTTTTTTAATGTTGGCGATGACTGAAACTGGTCTTTAAAAAGATATGTGTAAGAAGTACAAAATAGTATTTTTTTCAATGAATTAATAATGCCCAATATTGCACGCTGCTCGGAACGTATCGCAAGTGATCTTTCACAACCGCAATACATGTGCTCAAAAACATACAATTAGAAAGCTTAACAATATAGATCGATCAATATTATCGAATTTAAATAATATTGTCAGTGTATACAATTCAGTCACATCTTTTGTAGCGTATTCTTTGAGCAACGTTCAAGTTCTAGTGCCAGTGCAGTTGTCTCACTCATATACTCATAGAAAAGAGAGCTCACAGAGAGAGCTCACACTCATAGAAAAAAGCTTCCCAATCAAAGCGCTCGTTTATAATATAAGTGATCTCTACGAACTTCATCGAGATCTAACGATTCGATGTGTGAAGCATACGTTGGAAGTTGCCATTGTTGGAAAAGAAATACACAATCATTATGTACACAGCAGTTATTATTATGTTTGCTATATTTTAAGAATATATAGATAACTCATATACGGCCTATTAATCAAGGTATTTGATTCACCAATATTTGGCTTATAGAATCGTAAGGTTTTGCGAAGTTTATCATTTGACGAGACTTATTCTTTCATTAAACTTAAAAAGATAAAAACAAAGTAAATTACAACATAAATAAATATAGGTAAATAGATATCAACAAAATTGCATTCAGATTGAATATTGATAAAATCACATTTATTTATTAATATAAAAAAACAGTTTTTAAGAGTGAAATCATAAAAGTTCAACTGCAAGTGGTATTGTTCAAATCGATGGCATAATACGTACGTTAGAAACTGAGTTTATATTTTTTTACCGGGAAATTGAACGCCATCTGTGTGGTCAGTTAATTTTCTGCGCCAAAAAATAATGAAACTGTACAAAACAGATCTGAACGAGAAATTTAACGTCGGTGCAACGTGAAATCGTTTGTGATTTACAACTTCCAATTGTTGATAATTGCGAATACTTTTTACAGTCGTTTCCGTCCCGAAACCCTCCCATGTGAATGACAGTTTTTAAGTATTAAGCGAAAACAATTTTTAAAAGTTTGTCTATAGTGAAGAAAGCCTTTTAAGGTTTAAATTATTACAAAAGATAAATTGTTGGGCTGTTATAAAAATTATATATTGACAACCTTTTTTTCATATATGAGTTGTATGAATGTTATTTATATTGATATCAGATACAAAAATGTTGACAAACGCATTACACCTGTGTAAATCTAGTTACTAGTCACATTTTACCGGAAATGCCAACAAGACAATCTATAAATCTACAGCCTTGGAAGGCATATAATGCCGCATTGTATACTAATCTTGATATCAGAAAAAAAACTCGTATTTATATATTTATTTTCTTAATTTATTGTTTTGATCGTAAAATAAAGTTATATTATTGAAAGCACTTATTGAGTTAGGAATGGCTTCCATTTGAATTTTCATCGATATGCTAATAAGGGTTCCATCATTTTCACTTTAAAAGAGACTTTAATCTTGGTTAGAATTCATTTTATTTAATATAATCTAATTACTTCACTTCTAAATTTTATGATAGAAAATATTAACATCTGCTCGGTACAAAAAAAACTGTTTTCAGCTCGTCGCGTCTTATCTTATGACATAACGACACCTTATTTTGAAAAGGTTCTAGCTGCTCTTCACATTGTTTTGAGATATGAGCGTTCGAAGTTTCGATTGATTAAAATTCACTTGTTACAATGAGCAAGTAAAAATGTTTCAAATTACTTATTTTAAGCATATTTTTTCACAACTCTTGCTGAGAAATAATGATCTTAAAGATCTAATGATGGAAATAATTATGACAATCATATAATTTTGTCAAATAAATTTAATGAAAAAGTGTGCAGATGCAGGGTAACTCTGGAATTCTGCTAACTCCGTTATTCAACCATAGATAATTCTGAAATTCATATGTATGATACAATGCGGTAAATACAAGCCTTTCCGACCAAAAGGTCATTTAAGACAAAAATATCAATTAGAACCTTTTCAAAGGAAGGTAAATATAGGTTGCAGTAAATAAGATCAGCACTCCGGGTGAAATCAGGATAATCCACTTAGCAGCATGTAATTAAAATAATCTTAACAATATTATACTTGTGATTCGAATAAAATATCGTTTATGTGCATAAATTTTATTCAATACATACATATGTATACTCGTATTTCAGCAAAGAGCTTAAATATCGAATTTACTACTAAAAACATCGCATAACACAGTGTAAGAAAAATCGAGCCGGTAAAAGTCCTCGAAATCACGCAAAAAATGTGACCATTCAAAAGTCCTTTGGAAACAAATTCCGAATCAACTAGCTTGGCCCAAGGTGAAAACTTTGGCCTTCTCCAAAATTGTTACGAGTTTTCAATGGAGGCCATTAGAACCAGAGGCAGGAAATTCCGTATGAAGCCAATATAAACTTCGCCACTTTAGATACTACGCAATCCAACAAAGTAGAATCAAACTCAGCAATACCTTGAAAAGAACTTTATACATATATACTTTTGGGTGTTAATCGTGTCTTTTAAAAGCAGTATAATCAGTTGTATCCTAGCAGTACAAGAGATTTTAAAGTTGGATGTAATTGGTGTGAAAATGCTGCTCTGTCCCCAAAGAGATTTTTTTTAAAGGGTGTTACGTGGATTCTTTTAAAGAAATAAACAATATTGAATTATTAATAAAATAATAAAAAAAAATTAGTACTTATTCCACATAAATTGTATTGGATCAGGACCGGTTTCGCTCATGGCGAGCATTTTCAACTGATAAGAAATACAACGGAACAGTGATATTTATAGAAAAGTTTACTATTCTAAATATTTATGCAAATATTTTTACTCTAAATATTTATCCAAAAGTTAGTCATTACTTAAGCAAACTTTGCGGTAGTAAGTCCGAAGATGCATCTGAAAGAGACGATACACGTGTCACGATTAGTTACACAATACGTGGAATAATCAAAGTTATTTTTAATTATATTTTAAGAATATCATCAGAATGTCAGTTGACAATGTTCGCCATGAGCGAAACCGGTCCTGATCCAAGAAAATTTATATAGAATATGTACTCAAAATGTTTTACTATTTTCATTATAATGCCATTCAACCAATTATTGACAGTGAATACCTTAAAAGGGAATATTGAATTATGTTCATTTATTTCAATGTTCTATCACTTGTATCCAGATATCCAATTGGTCCGCGTCAATTATGGTTTGTCGGTTTTAAAAAACCGGTTTTTTTATATATTTTTGACATTCGAAGCCAGGTTTTTTTCAACATCACAACCGGTTTTAAATATATATTTTTATTACATAAATAAAAACTTTAGTATTTTGACTAGAATGACAAAATATTGGATCTTTTATTTGATGCCATAAAGACCATATGATCTTCATCATTCCCCAGCAAAAGGGTGTTTACGATATATCTAGAAATTTTGATATAAATATTAGGTTCGCTTTCTGAACTTCATTTGACAACTTTTTTTTAATCATAAGAGTAACGCCAAATAATTTTTTGTGTGTTATTGTGTTTATTAATAAACAAAATAAAAAAAAGTATTGACTTTTTTTCGATATTTTATTTGAATTATTCATTTTTTGTAAAACTTTAAAAACCGGTTTCTGAACAATACTGACATTCGAAACCCGGTTTTTTCAAAAGTCGGTTTTTGTATAAGCCCTAGTGTCAATAGAGAGATGACAATTTGGCTTTTTAATTCATATAGATACACAAATGATCGTTATAAACAATGGTTGTAATTGGCCATTTCAGTACCCAATATAAGCGATTGCACTGACGTCTGAGATACTTCCGGCGGTTAATTAAATTAATGCGAAGGGTTTAATTAGCGCGAACGGTTTGCTTTCAGAGTAATTGAATAGCTCTTCTGTGTGAGATATGTTTCTTTAAAAAAATTATTCGACCTAGTGAACTAACTATTTATTCAGTTTGTCCATATATTTTGGGTCGCTAATTTTCACTCAAGTTATTGTTATGAAACTGATACTGTTTCTTTCCGCTGAAAGTTGAAAGTGTATACGAACGTTTTGCAAAATATTTAAAATAGAAAGTATATGAGAAAAAACCGATTTAATTACATTACACATCTTTAAATTGAAAATGACACCTACAATATACGGCAATCAAGTAAATAATGAATTTAACTTATTTCTCTACTATGCAAACAAACCTTGAAATTAAATATCAGCGTTAAAATGAATAAAACATTCAGCGGAGAACTGTGCCGTTTGGAAAACTGCAAGTCAGTGCCTGCACGAGTTTGAAATATTCACTAGTACTTGTACAATAGAAATATCAAACAGTATGAATTGAATCTTAGCTTTCAACGCCGTTATACATCGAACCAATAAAATAACAAAAATAGTGAATACATATTCAGAAGGTAATTTTCAAAAGTGGTCAATTCCATAATTACATTTTTTATCTGCCAAATTTAGATTAAACTTTTGAGACCTTTTTTATTCTCGTGGAAAAATTGCATTTTTACACATTATCTGTAATTCTTCAATTTAAAACATATTTTAAAAATATTGATAGTAAACACAAATTTAGGAGGAAAAACTAATGAAAATATCTCACATTCTCTGATTTTCAACAAATGGATTTGATCAAATTTGAAAATTACCTCGTGATATAATTTAACACAAAGAAGAACTTTACATATTTCATTTAAAATGACAAATTCCGGTCAGCTATTAAGAATTTTCAAATGATACTTTTTAATGCAAAATTTCATCATCGACAAGTTACATCAGTTACCCAAGAAATATTTAACAAAAAGCTGAAACATTTTTCATCGAAACACTAAACTTATTATAATTAACTAAAAAGTATTAATGTACTATGCCTTAATGGCGGCAGTAAGTAAGAACCCTCCATTAGATTCTCATTGAGTTTTCTTTCCACGAGGCATGTTAAAAGCTGCACGTGCTTGAAATACGAAAAAAACTCTACAATTGTAAACAGACGAACGACTTCGTCTTAATACAATCACTACAGATTAGATGAAAAACGTTGCACTGTTGGGGGCCTTTGGGGAATTTGTTTGCGAACATTGCACGGCCACTTAAAAAAAGAGGGCTTTTTTAGTTAGCCCGAGAAAGCTTTCACAGAAGGATAACTACGTGATGCAATTCAGTAAACTTTCACGGTACGGTGAAAAATATTTTAAGTTTTCTTTTCAAATCTCCGTCCGCTCTCAATTACTCACTCCTAATCAAGCAGAGCAACACGATACGGTTTTTTTCCCGGGATTTTACAATTCCCCGGAAACATGGCATTAAAATATGTAATACTACTTTTCCCACATATTTTTTTCATTATTGATGCATTGGAATTAAAATTGTTATAATACTTTTCCCACATATTTTTTTCAAATATTTATGCATTGGAATTGAAAATTGTATGTATTACAAAAGTATGAGTCATGTAGCCGAATGCTTCAGCTTTCAGACGATCATCGTCGACTTATTTATTTATGACATATTTATGATGTATTAGTTTGCATTGCTAAGAGGTCTTCAACCTTTTATTTATAGTCTTTTTCTTGTAATTTGCTTAGTTGTTCTACCAATTGTTTGTCATACCTTGTTTTTCATACTGAACTTTTGTATAAATATCACTGTTGTTTTGTATTTCTTATCAGTTGACAATGCTCGCCATGAGCAAAACCAGTCCTGATCAATTAAATTTTATGTGGAAAAATTACTTAAAATGTATTATTATTTTTATTATTAGGTCGCGTTGGCCGCGGGCTTGAATCTTCGACCGAACACTTTCATACATCGATTTCAATCAATTAAAGGATATTTTTTAAATGGAATGAATAACTGCGATGTTAACGTCTCTTTGCACCGTCCCAGTTAAAAAGGTTTACATATCATCATTATATAATTTTCGTCTCTAAAAAAATAAGGTTGGGAGAGTAAATAACATCCAGTTCTAGTGACAAACAGTTAAAATTATCATCTAAAAACTTTTTGGCTTATAATTTGCAAGTATTTAAACATACAATTATGCGAGCCAATAGCAGCATTATCGGAACTTTATATATAAAAAATATTGGTGTAGACCAGTGCTTCCCAAAATAGGGAGCGCATGTATTTTTATGATTTTGGGGGCCGAAAGAAAAGTTTGGGAAGCACTATTTTAGACTACATAAAAAATAAATATGTATGATTCATAAGAAGGAAAAATCTGTGTTTTTTCTCAATTGGATCTTTTGGTTGAAAATTTTGATGATACCTACACCAGTGGTTCTCACGGAAAATTGCACCGTGGCCGCATCGAAAACATAAGCGATCTTATAAAAATGTCTGGTGGCCGCACAAAATTTTTGTTTTGAGTCTGTTGAGCTTAATGTATGTGAAATAGACCTACACATGGTTGTCAATTTCTTATTTGGTTTAATTGTTTACGAAAGATTTAACTTTCATAGTCTTTCTTGAAAAATTAACTTGTAAAACCACATTTTTTTTAATATCAATATTTTCTATGAAGCTGTTGGTGGCCGCATCCAAATGCTCTGGTGGCCGCATGCGGCCACAGTAACCGCACATGAGAACCACTAACCTAAACTATTGCTCTATAGCAGGGGTTACCAACCTTTTTGTACTTTAGAGCACATTTTAAAATATCGGTAGGGCGGCGGGCACCACATATTTAAACATACGTGAAAAATTGGTAATAAATAATACACAAAAAAATATTTTTTCAGTTCTTCAGTGCCTTTACTTGAACAAGCTCTACAATATATTCAGCTATTTCCATTATATTCATTTGGCAAGTAAAAGGATTGATGAAAAAGGAGACCATTGGCTCGATGATAGTCAACTGCTGAAATCTCTTTTCAAACTGTTCTGGAAGCAATTGAAGGTGCTTAATAAATAATGACACGTTAATTCAGTGTTACCTGCCATTTTTGCATGTTAGGGAAATGCACGAGAGACTTCATCTGCATATGTGATATCCACAAAACCAGTTTTGCTTTAAATGAGTTTACAGAGCCTGTCATGTTAGCTACCTGTTTGTCTTTTCCCTGCAACTCCAAGTATAAAGAATTCAATTGTTCCATTATGTCTGTGAGAAAACCCAAATCCACCAGCCAGCAAGAGTCAGTTGGTTCATCGAAATTTTCATTTTTGGTGTCGAGATAGATTTTCATTCCTTCAATTGAAAAATTGTTGTCGTGGTCGAATAGGAGTGGGCGCACACAAATCGGACCGCGGGCACGGGGTTGGTAACCCCCGCTCTATAGCAACTGACTGTGAATCAGTTTTGCCATGCCTTGTTTCAGTTTGTTATCATGAGAGAATTTCCTATGTACACTTTCATAAAAGCCATTACGTCAGGAATTCCGAAAGTGTTATAAAACGCAATTATACAACATGTATGTGGGTACTTCTCTGTGAAGCCTGCAATCTTCGTCCGGCTAGTAGCTTAGCGGGTACTATCGTCGCGCTTAGAATACTAATGACCCGGGTTCAGTGCGCTGCGATCTCTCGGCAAGGAGCGTTTAAGTATGTGGATGACGGGTGACAACCACTGACAACTCATTACGTTCATACAATGTTGCTCAACGAATATACTATTATAATCATACATAAAACTTTGAAGGCAGGGTTGGCAGTGTGGATGTATCAATAAGGTCAATGTCGGGTTTTCGGTATTTACTAACACCGGGATTGTAGATAAATTAATACCACCAATTGGGCTCGCTTTACCGAAAACATAACATATCAATATTTGTATTGTATGTATTAATAAAAACCGGTAGTCCGTCAACGTTGTTCATGTGTTACCACAACGTTGGCTCGAATCCCAGTACATACTGTTTCGTAAATAGATTTATCAATCGATTTATTGATTTCTGTTCGAAGTCTTTAGTGTCACACCATTAGTCAAGCACTAGTCATGTATTACTTTTAAGGTGTTCATACTAGGTGGAATGGCATAATACAAAAAATAACTCATTTTAGTACTTATTCTACATTAAATTGCCCGTGAATCTACAATATGTAAAAAATCCTCATTTGTTTAATGCACATACCTGTTGGATTTTATATTGTGAATGATCATTTGTATTCAAATAGATCTCAATGTAGTAGCTTGTATTTCTAAGAGGTCTTCAACATTTTATATGACGATAGTCTATTTGATATTACCAATTGTTTGCCATGCCTTTATTAGGCCTGCGTAGCTTTTTATAAATAACGCATTTTTATTATTTCTTATCAGTTTATAATGCCCGCGATGAGCGAACCGGTAATAAATCTAATGTGAAACTAGTACTAAAGATGTGCTATTATGTTTATTACTAGTCATGTGTTTACCCTATTTAAACTGACGCTAAGAAAATTTCCATTAGGAGTCTATTTGCTCCAAATTTAAGAGCGTAATGAATCAAAATTATTATTGGAAATATAAAATTCTGGTTTTCAAAAATACCTATCTAAAATAAAAGACTTTTTTTTTTTTTTACGGGGAATGATTCTAACGCAGTGTTGGATGCTTGTCCAAGATATATAATTTATTTTATTATAGAATGAGTTGGCACAATCACCATGACCGAGTGGTTGTTTCCAGATGCTTTCTTACGGTTACATGATTTTGAGCTCGAATTCGAAGATACCGTAAACGTAAAGTTTTTCATTACAACAGTCCGTGAGTACCCCCCAATCAAAGAAAAGCGTCATCCAACAATATGAGTATTTGCCTTAAAAATTTCCACAGGTTTTTGTTGGACATTCGTGTGTGTTTTATATGACTACTAGTATTGCTACCCGGCGTCGCTCGGACTAAGCGACCAATAATTATTTAATGTTGTATCATTCGACATAATCATATCACAAAATCTAACATCCAAAATAGAGTTAAAATAAAATCACAAACTTTATTTAATTTGATGACAGTCCCATTCTCGCCCATTAAAATGTCCAAATTCAAGGAAAAAATCTAATTTGCTGTCAAATAATACCTTCACGTAAATAATAAACATTATTATTAATAATAAAAGCCGAAGGAAGTTCAGTAGAAGACTAATTTATTACATTTTGACTAAATGTCTTCGCCGATAAAAATTCAAACATATTTTCTTTCATATTCGTTTTTATGGCAACTAAATGACCAACAATGCAAAAGGGAATTACAGACCCACATACATACATACGCCGTTTTGGTTTTATATATAAGATAAACAATAATATTTGGCATAACAACCAGAAATAAACCGAATATTAACATACTTGTATTTGTTCGGAAAACTTAACATGAACAAGTCTCATTAAGACTTCAGTCATTTGGCTTGGTGGATATGTAACAATGTTAGTTGATTTTTTGGAAACTAAATTCAACAAAAAAAAACGAGTAAATCAAATATAAAGCCCTTAATATATGTCAAGATTCGAGGTGCAAAAAACGTTTGGAAATTCTTAGAAAATTCTAACGTCGAAATCACACGAATAAAAAAGAAAAATTCACCCTTGACGTTTTCTTGTACTCCTCGAAAAACGGCCAACAATAGCAAAAAAGTAAAAGAAAACGTACGGAGAAAAATCGTCATTTATTTGAGGAACCAACACGCTCAGGAAATATTTAAACGACGGTAATGTGATATCACTTAAATTTTGTATTTATAATTCATTATGAGTAGAAATTTTTTATATTTATAATTCAAAAATCAATGTGTGTAACTGGGTTCTGATTGGATATGGTTAAATATTCTTTTTTCGTACGATTCAAGTAAATGTTTGATTTTTTTTATCTTAGAACTGTGATTACATTGGTATTTTTATAAATACCGAGCAAAGCTGCGTAAGTCCACTTTTATATTAATAGAAATAATGCATAAACCCCCGCCTTCAATCACCTTATTTTATGACTTAAAAATAATATATATATGTGTAAATAACAGGGCTGTTTAGTAACTACGCAAAAAATTACGATTCCGACTCCAACATTGACCAAAAACACGACTCCGACTAAATAAGGTTTAATTTCGTCACGTTTTTATTCTACCATTCCTATTTATATTTATTTAATTATATATCAACCAACCAATCCGGTCAATAGCCAAAATTGACATATTATATGCAAAAATAAAAAGTTCAAACTTTTCAAAATTTCCGACTTCGAGTACGACTCCGGCCAAAACACCCCGACGGCTCTGACTCCAACTCCAAATCCAACTAAAAAGCCTCGACTCCACGACTCGGACTCCACAGTCCTGGTAAGTAATAAACAAACTCGATTTTGAGTTTCTTGGCGCTGTAGTCTTTCAAACTTATCTCCCGTGAAAAAAGAGTATCGGTATTTATAATAGTTAAATACACGCTATTCTCAGTAAAAGACCATAAATGGGCATACTCAATGAGTAAAAAATTCTAAGTAATTTTATAACATGCGGGCGCATAAAATGATTTTTATTGCTTTGAATTCTTTTGATAAAATCTTACCTTGTATGGAAATGTCATAGTCACGAAAAATAAAGAAATACACCAACGCATCCTTACCTGAAATAAGAAAAAAACAATCATTAAAATCTGAACAATGAATGCACTCTAGCAATAGTCCGCCAGCTAAAAATCATGGCCGCATTAAATTCTTTACCATCAGGAACTTTTTGTAATTTCAAGTTTTAATTTAATTCAATCGCACTCGCAGTAAAATACAGCTGTAAATCAGATTTTTTTTATTGTGTAGGAGAGTCATTTGAAGATTTCCAAAATAATATTTGTGCTTCCAAAAGAAGCCAGATGAAGATCTTTACAATGTTTAGTTGCTCTTAAAAGTAAATTAAAACGCAGATGTATTTTACTCATCGATATCTGAAGTTTTGAGTGTTGTTCTTTGACATTATTTGAATCTATTTGATTGAAATAAAACACAAAAAATCCCAAACACAGACAAACGATAATAGTTTAGTGAGGGTGTGTTTAAGTTTTGAGCTCAAATTTGATATAATAATTTAATTTGACATTAATAGCCCTTGTCATTAATAGCCCTGTTTACATTAAATAAATATTTCATTAGTTGATAGCACACGCAATGAGAGAAACCATTATTGAGCTTTGTAAAATATGTAGAGTTTGTAATCAAAATATTATTTTATTTATGTCTTTCGACCAAGAATTGACCGTAAAAGTGGTAAATTTTATAGCTTATTTACTCCATAAATAAAAAAAATACCGAACCATACATTAATTTTTAACGGATATCTCCCTGCTCGTATTGATCCGTTTTATACCAATTGAATTTACCTGGTTTAATCGAATCTTTATTTTAAAATTTCTAAGACATAATGATTATCAAATGATGTTGCTCTGCGGGTTCTTTTATTAACCCGTCACACCTGTGACGTACGATATACGCATTGTCATTCTGGAGCGATTCTCAGATTCAAATATATTATTCTTCAATTAAAATACTAGCAATGCTATCCTTGTATAGGCTTCAATAATAAAATACATCGATTGTCGAATATATCGCTGGAAGAAAGGGATTTACATTAACGCAAAATCATGGTTCCCGCTTTTAATTATAATATCTCAGATTCACGCTTGTTAATTCGCGACCCGTAAGGTCCTAGCTTTTTCATAGGAAGAAGTATTTTTGCCGACTTTGATTGATGTCTATAATATATATGTGCCTGTTTCACATATTTTTAATAATGAATTATATTTTATTTTATTAGTAAGGTGAATAAAGCGTTTTGGAACAAAGAAACTTCAGCATCTGTTCTGTTTTAATATTATTAAATACATACGTATATACCATTTATAAAAATGTATGTATTTATTTTTCTTGTATCTTACCAATTGAATCAATAAAAGATTCCCCTCCCCGCCTTGGGTCCCTAAGTTATTACATCTGAAATAATTTCAGTTATTATCTAGCCGCGAGGCAAAAATAAATACTTGAAAATTCACCATCGGATAATCATAGCAACTTTCTCGGGAATTAATCTCCGCACAAAACGTCAAATAAAAAGTTTCATATCTTTTACACCGTCCTCTCGTAAAATTGCAGATTCCATTTATTCAGCGGATCGTAAAGAACCGGATTCGGAACATAAAAAAACTAAAGCCGAGTAATCGAAATGAAAAATCCAAAATGGCAGACATTGGATAGTGAAAGGGGGCCACTTTTCATGAGAGCGGGGCGCATCCGGCGCGCCCTGACACGCTTCCGAGTGCCTTCCTATCGACTACGTTAATACTTACTTTTGCTGAGAACCAGTTCCGAGGTATTTTCCATATAAGATGATTAATAAGTTGCAATGATGCATTTTCATATGCACGATCTATTATTTGCGTCTATGCATATAGTTTTTTGACACAAAAATAAAAATCTTGTCCGTTCCTAATGTGACGCATATTATGGACTCTTGATTGAGCTTATCTTAACAGAAAATTTTCTAAAAGTACTGCTTTTGAGTCAGTTGCTCGGCCGCACTTTTTTCGAAAAACTAAGGAATAACTATTTCTTCTCGCCCTATTTTTAGAACCAGAAGATTAGGATGAAATTTAAGCATTACATACATCCATTCTTTAGAACAGAAATTTTTAGGATTTCGACTGAACTTGCTTCAAAGAGTTGTAATATCAAAACTGAACCGTTTAAATTTTGTACTTTTCTGAGTTTAACTTCATGCATGCACTTGAAATGCCTGAAGATGCTGAAAGACGAAACCCGGGTCGTAGTCGACAAATCTCATGGAAAAGTAAAAAAAAATAACGATTCAAATTTCGTCAGTTAACTATGTTGTAAAGTCAATTAACTAAGTTGTGCGTACTGGGCCAACGACGTTGACCATTCCACCACAGATCTGACTAAATTCATTTGCACTTATATAATGTAATGGTCTTTTCAATCTTTGAACAAGATAAAATAATGCACTTAGTCACAAATGACTGTGAGTGGCAATAAAATAAAAGTATTGTATTTGTAAAAATTGGAAAAAAGTTCAACTGCGAAGAATTGAAATATAAATTTGTATTTTAGTAAATCTCCTTTTAAGCGGCTTTTTTTTGATTTATTGTTTCCAGCAGTATAATAAATTTATGTACCTATATCAATATGCTGACTCAAAATATATTATGAGATATAAAAAAAGATATTTATTTAAGCATTATACTACTGTCATTTTTAATGCATTTTAATGGAACGCAAGTCCTATCCCGGGGGCTATAAAAATGTAGTAGAAAGGACCTTTTCGCAAATGTGTTAAACAGACAACACATTTATTTGATTGTAATGGGCCTAATAAAAAATGAAATATCTTCTTTTAATGCTCGTGAAAAATATTATCCACGCCACTGAGATAAAAATGTATATTATAACATTCTTTTTTCAACATTTGTGATCAAATAAATGTCAGAAGATAAAACAAAAAAGCGATGATAAGCGATGGTGACAATATTTCACTTTATTCAAAAATATCACTAAACAAACAATATCAACTTAAAATTTTGTTATGAAACTACGCACCGTTTATTCGTTTATACCGCATTAATTTAATAATTCATTGACAATGAAATTTTGAATAGGTACATAAAGCTCGCATCGAATAAATCGTATAGATTTGATATTGCATCTTTCTCAAAACGAAAAGCTACAAGTTAGCGATGTAAAAACCAAAAATCCTTACAGCACAATTGAAGTCGAATTAGTGACGATGAAAATAAAAATGCTCGCCATGAGCGAAACCGGTCCTGGTCTAAATAAATTTACTGGAATAAGTGCAATTTTTTTTTTTAATAAAATGCCTTTCCACCAAGTATTGACAGTGAACACTTGTGCTTATTCCACATTAGATTTATTAGATTCGGGATTTTTAAAAAAATACTGAATATTTTTTAATACAATGCCATTCCACCAAGTACTGACGGTGAACACCGTACAAGTGATTAAACCAATTTGCCTGCAATTGACGCAATCTAGTTCATCTACTTCATTAATTGAGTTAGCATTTACTTGGTAGAACTCCATTATAATACGGTGAAAAAATAACAATGTATTTTAATTCTACATAAACTATTGTATATATTTTTTGATAGCTATTTCAGCTTACGTCATCACCAGAACTATCTAGTTCTTCATATTAAGATCATTAGACGTGGTGAGGAGAAAATACGATATGTCTGTATTAATCGGTGAAAGTGAGAACGGTTATTAATTTTTGTTATATTCATAGCGTTACTGGTAATAGCACATGTTTCGCATGATTCAAAGCTTCGTAGACGGGATTGGTTCTCAATTCGGGACTCAAATATCTCTCTCTTAGCACCAAATAAATTTAACCTGTTATTTTTTACGACTCTTTACTTAAAAAAAAAATATCTATACCTTTATGAGTCTTTATTCTTAACATTAGAACAAACACGGTGAAAGAAAGAGTAAAGCAGGGGTTCTTTACCCAGCGCTCGCGGGCACAATTGCACCCGCGGAGCTATTATCGTGCGCCCTCCACAAAGTATCAAATAACTAAAAAAAACTTAATTTTATCATAATTATATTTTATTTACCGAAATTATTTTTCAAAGAAGTTTTCATTACAATGTAACTGTACAGTTTTTTAACATTTGTAAAAGGAAAATTAAGAAATAGTACATGAATGTAACACATGTGTTAAGCTTCTCAGGAATTAATAATAAAAATTAGTAAATATGTACAAAGTACTAAAGATTTGTTGTCTTAAAAGTCCGGACTGCGACCGTCACTATTCTCCTCAATCCAAAATGTGCCCGAAGTTGCAATAAGGTTAAGAACCCCTAAAGTAAAGCATAATTCAATAAAGAATAGGAGAGAAATAAAAACAGTGAAGTAACGCTACGTGCCTGAAAGCCCCTTCAATCAATTAAATAAATATTACAACTACCTTCACGAAAAGGCACAAGCATACACGCCGTCATTATTTGAACACTGACGAGGTTTATTATTTTTTTCGCGAAGGCAATAAAGGCTCCCGGTGATAGGGAGCTTTTGTGGACCTTTCTTCCGGGCGCGGCCGAATTATCACAAGGGACATTAACCGTATCGATAGAGGCTTCACTGTCAAAAGGCATTCACGACCATATCTTAATGGTGGACATTATATTCTCATATCCACCACTAAAAAGGGTTCTCATCATTTATATTGGCGATAAAGACAACTCGGTCGACTATTTCTTCTCAAGTTAAGTAATATACAAAATTATTAGTCAATGACTTTTGTATATTTGTAAGCAATAGGTGGGCAACGTTTCTAATACAATTAATCTAATTGATTGATCTAAATTCTTTTGCATTCAAATTTGAAGTAGCGTCGATAAAAATTGGTTGGTATTCTGTTTTGAAAAAAAATCCCATCCTCTTCATGGAAAAACATAGTAATTCCTAAATCTCATACAAAAAAAACTTTTACAAGCAAACAAGATACGTAGAATTCGTTATTGTCATACATGTCATATAACCTTAAAATCTCTGATATAACAAACAGGCTAACGTGAAGCTACACGTATTTTAACTTACCATAAAATCCTTAAGTTAACGGTATATATATGTATTAGCTCCCTGTTATTTTTTTTTGCCTATTACTGAAATAGAATTAACCAAAGAGAGAAAAATAAAACGTTAACGGGTCGTATATAAAACGAAATATCCGTTACCATTTTATCATCTCAATTATAAAATAATATTATTGCAAAGCATTTCATCTTGAGAACACTTCATTGCGGTAGAACTAAAAACAGTGCAAAGTAAAAACTTAGCGAAAAGTCGAATAGCTCTTCCTGTTAACAAAGAGCAAGAAAAGTCGTAGAGCAAAGTGCCGAAGAGCTTTTATGTGAAAAGCAAGCCTTGCGTCTTAAGGGGATTCGGTTCAATTGAATTCACCGAAGCTGTAGTAATATGCAGACGTTCATTAGACTATTTTTCTATGCTTTAGCACTAGGGTGATATTTTCAACAAACAAACTACGAATACATTTTACCAGACTACTATTTGTCATTTAAATGATCGGTGTTTGGTTGATATTCTTCTATGTCATTGACGCAACCTCACTTGTGCGCGGGAAAGTAGGATAGCAAAATAAAACTCCAGTACCTCGCTTACTTTTATCATTTGACATGTAATTACGTGAGAAAGAGATCAAAAAATCCTGATCGCAATCTTTATTACATTGACGTCTGTGGTACAGTTAAGGGACATACATCTTAAACACTCTATGAGTTAACATGTGATTTTCAATTGCCATCTTTTTTTGCATCGAATGCCAT
Organism: Himalopsyche kuldschensis; assembly: GCA_028554975.1. Lineage (NCBI taxonomy): Eukaryota > Metazoa > Arthropoda > Insecta > Trichoptera > Rhyacophilidae > Himalopsyche > Himalopsyche kuldschensis. Next base: position 15,359,172 of record JAHFWI010000010.1, on the reverse strand, counting down.
ACAAATCACATTTTCATATTACTAAGTCTATGTGTAATGCTGTGGCCTGTAGTAATCCTCCTTGTGCGATTAGATTGGCGATTAGCGGGTTCAAATACATGTATTTAAATGAACTATCGGATCTGTATTCGGAGGTATTAATTAATAATGATATTGACAGTACATTGTTATTCAGCTGATTTTTTTTTCGAAATAGCAGAGTGATATTTTATATACTTTATTAGAGAGTAAAACGTATACAATTTTACACTAAATTGATTTTTCCAAAGCATAGACAATTTCATTAATCATTTAACTTTGCTCAAACTTACTTTAAAGAAATGACGGACATTTTAATATCATATATATACTAGCAAACAAAGAAAGTGTTGTATATATTGACATTTGCTAATTGACGTTTACTGTTTGTCTTTTGCCGATTGTATATGGTAAGACACACGCGCCACATGAAACGAGTTAATTGTACTATGTCTATAACCTTTGCGCAATCGTAACAATAATTTGTTGAAGTGAACGGTATGGCAGCGCATAAAATATGAAAAAACCATTATTTTTTTTCATAAAAGACCTACTGTAAGCTAATTTTACTGTGACAAAAACCTCCGCACAAGTGCAAGCAAAATGTTTGTCAAAGTTTCATTGCGATTGGATGAACGGTATGGCAGGGCATAGGGTGTGAACAAAAATATAAACAAATATTGATTTTTATATATTCGATATATTGGATGGTTTCGCAGCGTTTTTTTTCATAATACCATGCAACACAATTATGTATAATCATTTTTTTTCTCTTTATATGCATACAATATGATGAATTTTAACAAAAATCGTTTTTATTACGATTTAATATACTTTTAGTTTGCTTATCTGTTATAGTCAAACAAAAATATGTTGTAGAATTCCATTTGTACAACTAAATCGACAACTCCAAGTGTTCGAGGAAAGTTTCATCTGTAAAGGTATATTAAATTTCCAGCTTTCTTTTGAAGGAAATAAAAATAAAAGAGAAAAGAGCAAGGGTTCTCAATCAGACAGCATTCTCTACAATTCATTCGATTGGTCGCACTCTATCTGTGCAGCGTTCACTAGTCGTGCAAGAAGCTATCGGAAATACAAAACGATATGTTTTTTTTGTATCATTGTCATTCTCTATTTTTAATATTGGATATACTCATATAACTTCTATATCTTCTGATGCAATTTAGAGCAAAAATAAATAACCAACAATAAGATTATGTCAATATTTTTTATTACAAAGTTGGTTGAAAAACAAAGGACATAGTTGAAAGGTAAGCTTTTTCCATATTCATCGACGAGATTGTAAGTTAGGACGACATTTATATTCCCGAAAGCTTTAATATATTGAATTGTCTATAATTACAGACAATCACGCTCTATCTATATTTGTGAGAGAGAGCGACTAGCTAACTAACCATTTCCTTCATTTACTATATTCTTTTCTCGACCCATCCAAAAAGAAGGATTGAAGGTGACTTTAATATCGTGTTCAACCCGATCCTCTTTTTGCACGGGGGATATGTTCCAACATGTGTAAAAAAAGATAAGATGCTTATACAAAAATGTCAGATATGTAACATTACTTAAAATCAACTCAAAATCTAATTTGTTTATAATTTCATTAAAAATAATTTTAAAACAATAGATTTCCAATGATTACCATATAACTTAAATTAAGCATAGTCACTACTTGCTAATAAACGTGTTCGATGCTATTTTACTCTAAATAATTTTGTATGCCGTGTTAAAGCAAACAAATCAGTGTAAAAAATATTAGAAAACGATCAGATTTTTTTTTTAAGTTTTATTTCTTATTTACCAGTACTTTTTAATATAATGTTTTATGTTTCCGGTCAAAGCGTGTCGTACAAGCTTTCATACACCTTCGTATTTGAAAGGCCGCTTTATAAGGCTGTGGTCACGGTTAAAAAATCGCCTTTTCTACGGCCAGGGAGTGGTGGGTGAGGGGGGGGGGGGTGTTCACAATGAAAAATGGTCCATTTATCCGACCAGCCGCTACTTGCGGGGAAATTGGTGAGGAATGCGAAGCCCTCTCGACCTTTCGGCGCCGAAATACCGACCCTCAGTAATAAAAAATATGTTCTCAAATATTTAGTGTAATGGGTAAAGGAGTTTGAGAGCGCTTCGGCAATCAATACTAGTTCATACAGCTCGACTCAAAATTGAGTTTAAACGTTAAATAAATAAAGCACAATTCTTTTTTACCGTTATAACTTGACGGTTGACGAGAGCGCCACCATCGCAAGAGTACTGTGCAATAGTCATTTTATATGCTTAGTATAAATGAAAAAATATCTTTATGTGCATATATTTTTACCATACGGTGAAAAAATAGTCGTACAGAAATTATATTATATATGGTTGATAACCATTTCGGCTTACGCCATCGTCAGAACTATGTTTAAACATACATTTACTCATCTATAAATACTTTTGTAGACAGGGTACACAATGCATCTTCTTTTCTGTTTAAACATCCTAATTTTATATGGTAATAATATTTTTTTAAATGCGACACATTATTTACATGTATTTCTCGAAGTGAAAGCTTTCTATGGCGTAAGCCGAAATAGCTATAAAATACATTGCTATTTTTTTATTAAAAAAATACAATTTAAATGGCTTTTGAAGATATCTACTCAATGGGGACAATTTTAGTTCCGAATTCGGCGGCGGTCAAGTAATGATGGTACATTATTATACGCTATAAAAACTTTTTTTTTAATTCCAATATTTACTATGAAACTGTTGGTGGCCGCAGTAAAATCCCCTGGTGGCCGCACATGAGAACCACTCGTTCAAAAAAGCTCTTATTAGTTATTATAATCACTTTTTTTTATATAGAGTGAAAATTTTAACGGTGTTGAAAGCACATGGTTTAATTTTTTTTAAAGTTTAAATGAACATATTGAGTCATATCTAATAAATTCTTTTCAACGAATGAAAATGCAATCTTACCATTTTAATGGTTTCGACACTTTGCAGTGCAGGCACGTAGGCTGGGAAGTATGTAGCGATGTGGGACGCAATTTTATATTATGGATTTGACAGGTCTGGAACCGAATGCATAAGAATGTTCGTATTGTGCGATGTGTCACTAACGTAAAAATGACAGTCAAATACCAGGGACGTGCAGGAAATAGATTCTATTTAATTTTATTTTTTTGAATACTTCCGATGCAGTGGTAAACGAGGTCGCCCACTGAGATATAGCGCGATTATTTTTGATAGATTCGTCTATTTTTTTAGGAAAGAATATTTGCAATTTTTTCATTATGATTATTTAATTATTATTTAATTGGTGGTGTAGGTTTTTATTTAAAAATACCTACCGCGAAAAAAACGAACGTTTTTCAAAAATCATTAAAATAGGATGATCAATTTACGAGGACTTACTGTTAGTCTATCGCTCTCATCGATTGACTTATGAAGCACAATTCTTGCGATGACATTTTAAACGGAGATAGCGATAAGATCATCATTACTCGTATACTTACACTGCCCTTTAGATACTTTAGAAGAAAGAAGTTTAGCAATTTACTAACATTAGCTTTCCGCTCAAAAAAACTTTTACATGAATTCTCCATGAGAACACATCATAGGTGTTCACTGACAATATTTAGTCGAATAGAATTATATTAAAAAATAATGACACACTTTTTGTACTTATATTTCACATTAGATTTATCAGGACCGGTTTCGCTCTTAGAGAGCATTTTCAATTGATGAGAAATACAAAACACTGAACTGTCGGTCCCTGTGGTCTAGTGGCAAGAGCTTTGTCCTAGCTCAATTCTCGGCAAGGTTAGATTTTTTCAATTGAAAAAAGAGATCTTGGGCTGGGTGTATATGTTATTTATCGTTGATTTTGTGCACAACTGATTCATTATTTATCATCGAGTTAATCTCGTATGACTTTCACAATTAAGAATATCTGGCGCATTGGCGCAAGCTGTAATGCCAAATATTTATTTTTAAAATTTAAAAAAAAATAAAATGTATTTCTTATCAGTTGAAAATTCTCCCGATGAGCGAAACCGGTCCTGACCTGAATACATCTAATGTGGAATAAGTAGAAGAAATGTATTGTTATTTTTTAATACACACATTTAAGACTCGATCGGGCATGCTTTGATACTTGGATATTTACATTATATCGGACGAAACGCGTACTTTGTGTACATTCAAAACTCAATTTAAATATTGTTAATTAGTTGGACAAATAATTGAACATCAGTACGTCACTGGAAATTTGACTTCAGAATATGGAGTCACACAGGTGTGATATTACCGTTAAACGTTTACTAGGCGTGTAGGGTCAACATTGCAAGACTTAAGTCATACTATTTTTGCAAGGTTATTGGGGTATTTTGACGCCATAGTGAAAAAAAACTACTCGAGTAACATTTGTAAAATCAAAGCTTTTTCGATGATGTTATCATCACAGTGTAACCAACGATCTGTAACGTCCTCTTCTTATGAAAGGCTTGATATATGATGAGAACGTGTATCATCTTACTTCCAGAGGGCTGCGTTGACTTGAGATGTCGAGTCAAAAGAGTTTCTAATTGTGAGTAGAATGAGATCTATCTGGAGGATAGTCCAGGATTATAGACAACCGTCAGGTATTTGTCTATGGCAGTGGTTCTCATGTGCGGCCACGGTGGCCGCATGTGGCCACCAGAGGACTTGGCTGCGGCCACCGACAGCTTCTTGGAAAATATTGCTATGGAATTTGTTTTTGACTTTCAGGCTTATTTGTCAACAAAGACTCTGAAAATTGATAAGAAAAGACGCAATTAATACCAATAAAAAATTGAAATTTACATGACAAGCATGTTTAGGTCCATTTGACATACCTCACAAACAACAAACTGAAAAAAAAAATTTGGTGCGGCCACCAGACATTTTCTTTGGACCATTTATGTTGACGATGCGGCCACAGAGCATTTTTCCGTGAGAACCACTGGTCTATGGTATTCGAAGGATACGAACGGTTGGACACTTAGGCAATAAAATTACTTTATCTTTATGATATTTAGTTTTTATTTATATAGATGACTAGTAGTGTTACCCGGCGTCGCTCGGACTAAGCGACCAATAATTATTTAATGTTATATCATTCGACATAATCATATCACAAAATCTAACATCCAAAATAGAGTTAAAATAAAATCACAAACTTTATTTAATTTGCTGACAGTCCCATTCTCGCCCATTAAAATGTCCAAATTCAAGGAAAAAATCTAATTTGCTGTCAAAGAAATGTCAAATAATACCTTCACGTAAATAATAAACATTATTATTAATAATAAAAGCCGGGAAAGGTTCAGTAGAAGACTAATTCATTACATTTTGACTAAATATCTTCGCAAGTGAACCAAGGGACATTTTTTTCATTCATGAAGTATCATATATGTATATGAAGAGAGATTATTAAAAACACACTTAAAAAGTGTTTTTTTTTTCATAAAATAAAAGTAAGCTCTGCTTAAACATAAGTTTCATCATTTTGCTACTTAGCTCACTTCACTTCTCAAGCGCTCGAAAAATATGTAGGCGGGAACTAATATCACTAACGCCATATCAATCATTATTGCTTTTTCTATGCATTGAAATAGTAAATTTCCACGTAATGTTAAAATGTAATTTTTTTCTAGCTCCACAAAATAAGTGATTGAACGCCCTATAGAAAATTTCACCATTTTTAGACTTGGCTCACATTACCTCTCAAGGGCTCATATATTATTATATAGAGTTTCATGGAATTTTTGCCGAGGTGACCTATTGCACATGTACAACGGAATACGCAGCGTAAATTTTGTAAATAATATGTTTCTGTCCTGTTTCTTATTTTTGCATAATATGTCATGTAATTTTCATTAATTTGTCAAATGCATGGCGTATTGGCGCTTGCTGTAATGCCATGTATTTTATATAGTTTTTTGCCAATAAATAAATAAATAAATTACACAAAATATCGCTGACAGTTTTTTTATACATAATGAATGACACACGAAACACTGACACAGAAAACGCTGTTTTTATTTTTACATCTAAAATACAATTTTGCTTAAAGGTATAAATAATAAAGCTAATCAAAAGATTCCTTAAATGATTTTCTACCAAAACCACAGTAGAATTAATGCCGTATTTCCACGTAATCCCTACAATTTCGGGTATTATCCTTCTTTAAGTGCAATACCCTTATTCAGTCTCCCCACGCCAGCATACCGGCGTGATTATTACCGCGTATTATCACTGTTTGATTCGCGCTTTATTCAATTTGCATTCGAAATGAATAAGTTTCGGCATTGTGAATTGAAGGAGGTAAGGAGGAACGTCGGAGGATTAAATGGGAACCCCCGACAATGGAATGGCAGCGGAATCTGAATAATCGGAACTAGATGACCTGAAGCACGTTCGTGACGTCACTTCATATTTTCTTGCGAGGGTTGGCACGAGTTCCAGAAATAAGGGTGAGCTCTTTATTTATTTAGTGAAAATTATTAATCCAACACGTATTTTCAACGAAAACTGCGCACTATTTAGGAATTAAACGTCTTGTTATTGGAAAAGTTAAAGATAAAAGACATCAATGTCTGTACGTTGGTTAACTACTTAAGTACCGCAAGGCTTCTGGTGGCCGCCACGTACGGACGTCGCGAATAAAGTCACAGATTTTGCAAAAAATATATAAAAATCATCGTGTAAGAATCTTTATAATACTTTTCTTTTCATAACTAGTGACATCTATAAACTGTCTCTAGAAAAAATAGTTCTTCTGTCATCAGTCAATCTTGTTGAAAAAAGGATCACTTTTACTCATGTGGCCCGCGAAAATTGATAAACTGGCCCTTCTGCCTTATAGATTCTGCATCACTGAGTTAAAGGATCGGATAAATGTAAGGAATAAATAAGAAATCACAAACATCTAAACATTCACAATTCCATGAATTAACTGAATAATCAATTTCAAGAAATGCCTATACTGAAACTTGAATAACCGAAAAATAGAACGTTAACTAATCTAATATAGTCTGGAAGTTACACTTACAATAAAGTATCCAAACAATTTGCAAGCTGTTAAAAATGCCAATAGGGTATTCCAAGATGTATTGAATGTTTTTTTCAAACCCTATTTTGAGTTTTCTCAATGAAGTATGTTTTATTTCTCTTATAAAAAGTCCTGATTATACAAAATAAAAATCGTCATCTGTTTGGCCATGGCACATTGTGATTCGATGCAATTTATGATAGAGAACAAAATCATAAAGCTATTTTCAAAGAGTAGAAAGTAATTGTTTATTTAAAATAATACATTTAATTAAAAACATCCAGTGCCGTAGACAGAGAGCTTAAAAATGGATCGCAGGTTAAGATCAAGCTTTGTTTTATTGCAATAATGAATAAGTTACCTTTCCACGTCACGCATATATCTTCTCGATAATATGTGAAACCTAAATATGAGGTTCGTTTTATAATAATAGCACCATTTATTACGACTTTTATTTTAATTTAATCCATGTTCTCAATGTGAAGCATATGTCTTTATTGTGAAGGAATTTACATTTTTAATCTGCGAAAGCTGATTGTTACTCAGTCACTCAATATCTTTTTAGTTCGACAAGAGTATGTATAGCGAGGATAAGCCTAGGACAGAAATAGTAGTTAGCTAGTCGCTCTCGATATGCACGGTAACAGGAATGGACTTGAACGAGTGAAATCCGTCACGGAAGACAGAAAAAAAAATACATTGGAAGTCAAGAGAGTGATTTCCGATACTACATTCGATACATAAACAAAATAGTACACGTTTGAACTCACTCACGTCCACGCGGAATATGTCGGCATGTGAATCAATACTGTTAAACATTGTCAAAGCTCTCCCCAGCGGGAAACCCATGATAATTAATTCATGTGCACAAGTCCTCAAAAAAAAATCAGGAAGATTAAATTTAACATTTTCAAGAAATAAAAGATTCTCATTTTGGGCTCGTATAATTCGGAAGAAATATATAATCAGATACATTTCGAGCATTCAAACAATTGCTCGCCACCCTCAATATTTTTGTCCTAAAAAACGTTCCTGTCACCACGCAAAAAATCACCGCTATTCAGGCAACGGAACGTTAATGCAGTTTTAAATAAATCAACATAATACAATTCTAATTTACGTTTATTCCCACTCAATAAAAATCCAGATTAGCTTGAGCTTCGAGAAATAAATAAAGTCAATTCGTCATATTTAATAATAATTTATTATCTATCTATCTATCTATATATATAAAAATGAATGTCTGTATGTATGTCCGCTATGGACTACTAAACCGCTCGACCGATCAATGTGAAACTTTACAAATTTATTGAGTGCACCCCCGCGATGGTTTCTGGCCTACCAACTCCTCCCCCCAACCACCCCCCAACCTCCACACCGAATTTTCACTCCTTTCCTTTAATTTTAACTCCGAGTTCACTCCTTCGAAGGTTTCTGGCATACCCCCCATACGCCCCCCAAACCCCACCCCGCCAAACAACCCCCCTCCCCACCAAAAAATGATATCGAACAAATTTCTCGAGTACAATTCCGCGAAACTTTCTGGCGTACACCCCCTCCACACCCCACCCCCCCCCAATCCCCCCCACAATTGCCGGCGTAGCAACGCGCGCAGGGTACAGCTAGTTGCAATATAAAATTAGGATGTTAGAACAGAAGAGAAAATGTATTGGGAACCATTTCTACACCACTATATATAGATTTGTAAGTATATGTTTAAACATAGTCCTGACGTAGCCCATAAATTATGTAGAACTAAAATGCATTGCTATTTTTTCACGGTGTCTAAAAAACGGCTAAACCCTGCGGGGGTAAGTCGGAATACGGGATAAGGAGGCGCGCTAGTGTTTCTAGAACAGAAAGTTGTATTACACAAATAATAATATTATCGTTAAAATTTTGACTATTCAATTGAGAAAAGTTTTACGCTCGTAAGTTATGACTTTGATTTGACAGTTGCAAATCTCGCCAGATTCAAAAGCGTTTGGAAATAATTGAATTAAAACTTGGAAAACAAACAAAATTAATTCCACAACTAAAACTTGCTGGCTATAGCGTAAATAGTTTATGCATATCACAACTTTACCCGTAATAATAGAAACATTTCCGATTGTGATATGTTTTCATTAAAACTGCTACTGGCTTAGTTTAAACTTTATTTGTTTTTGCTGGTTTTAAGTTGGCAATATCGAACAACCCTTTTACTCAATAACAGCTATCGGTACAGTGGAAAACACTAATAACTTGCTTACCACCAACCCAAAACTTTTCAGGACTATATTTATGTAAAGCAACTGTATAATATAGAGAATTTTCACTACCCAACTCGAATATAAAAGCATTTACTCCCATATTCTACTAATCTATTCGCCACACGTTTTCTATACTAATTTTTCAACCCACGATATTGGTTCTATTTTTTTGGTTTATATTATGATCAGTTGACAATGTTGGCGATGAGTGAAACCTGTACTGATCATTATCATAATAAAAGTGGAAGTAGTAATATATAATGTGCTTTAATTGTTTAAATTATACCATTTCAACAGGAAGTGGCACTTTAAGAGTGATTTTTAGTGGTTACATTGCTTAATTTTTCTGCATAACAAAAAAGATAGAAAACGTTATTTAATTGATTGATTTATGACATTTATTTTGGAGACTTCTATTATTATAAGGTTATAAATAGCCACTTTAATTATCACGTGTCACGTTACCATTAAACAGTAAAGCTTAAGAAACCGGAATGTTTAAAACGTAAGCACAGAGATCAAAATAATCCCTAAACATATTTATAATGGTGATTTATAAAGCAAAGGAGTGAGCGAAACTTGATAGTCGGAAAAATTGAAGCAATATTTCAATACTTAAAAAGGTATAAGTCTAATTTATGGTTCTTTTTTTCCACATAAAAAAGTGTTGAGCTATTTGTATGTGTTACTTTGCATTGCTAAGAGGTCTTAAACATTTTATTTATAGTCTATTTTCCATGTAATTTGCTTCAATTTATTTGCTCAGTTGTTTTACCAATTGTTTGTCATACCTTGTTTTTCATACTTAACTTTTGTATAAATATCACTGTTTTATTGTATTCCTTATCAGTTGACAATGCTCGCCATGAGCGAAACCGGTCCTGATCAAATAAATTTTATGTGGAAAAAGTACTAGAAATGTATTATTATTTTTATTGTTGGGCTGTTTGTTTTGACCGAATAATATTTCAACCTCAATTTTCAGCAAGAATAAAGGTATTTTAACGGACTGAGAGAAGACTTTTGTATTAGCATATCAATCTCTTTACATACTGTCGTATATTGTTCTTCCAAGGGGTAGAACCAGTCTGCCAATGGGAATGTCACTGGGAAGAGCTTTAACAATTTTAAACGGCATTGCTTCGGATGTCGACATATTTCATATTGACGTGAGTGAGTTCAGACGAATACTATATTTTATGAATAAAAGTTGATTTTGTCAGAACTCATTCGTTTGACTGCCTTGAAAATTTCCAATGTGATATTAATAATATTTTTTCCTCTCTGTTTTTTTATGTCTATTGTAATTTTCATCTTATTTTTATTTTTTAATTAATTTGTGATTTTTATTATATATTTACATGTATGTATGTATATATATATAAATGCATGTATTTATATTTGTCAAATCCATGGCGCATTGGCGTCAGCTGTAATGCCATGATTTGCTTTTTCTTAAATAAATAAATAAATAAATACCAATTCATACATCGATTTGATTTGATTATGCGGTATATTATTACAATAGTCTCAATACAAATATTCGTCCCTTGGCCTAAAACGCTGCCTGCTCTTGACTGTTGGCACTCTATCATGGTGATCGGCAAAGCAATTATTAGTTGAATGTAAATACTTTTTTAACCATGACCGCTTATAATGTCTCCTAAAAGAGTAAATCCTAAGAAAACTGTGTTTTACTCATCTGCTCAACCTCTAGTATAGGAATAGTGGTTCGATAATTCCTCTAATAGGTGTCATAATTACGAAAATACAGAAATTCATGACTTCGGGCAGAAATCACGAATTAAGAATTGAAGAAACTGTCCATCATCGGACTCGAACCCACGAGCCCCGGAACCAAGGCCTTGACACTCGACTACGGACCCGTATCTTTCAAATACATAATTATAACAAGTAACTACTTCAATAAAATAACTAAAAATATTTACTTCATGTATACTTAATGTGACCATTTATTTTTGTCCTCAAAACGGGACATCTTTCAATTTTTACGTAATAGTATGTGTATTCAAGAAAACACGTATTAGTTTTTATGTATTAATAAAACGAAAAGTAATGTTGATAAAGAAAATAACAGGAATAAATAGTTAAATATGAAAAAAATCATGTTGTTTTATATTTTTCTGGTGTATACCTGGGTATACATACAAGTATAACTGGGTTTGTTTTTAAATAAGAATGGAATTCTTGGCAGGATTTTTTAAAAAATATTTTAATTAACAACATCGCTTTAAGTACTGTCGTCCACAACTTATTCATCTGTGAAAAAACTCTTTCTACGGGTGCATTTGTTCCGGGAAAGCATAAAATGTATTCAATGATTACTCTTAAGTTTTTATGGTTCAAATTATTATTACGAAAGTCGTTTTTTTGCACTTTTTTTTAAAATTGCTACCGTGTGTTGCCCTCTTTTTGAAAACGGGACATTTCGACGCCCCGAAGCTTTACTTGGGGACAACGGGACAGGCTACCTAAAAACGGGACGGTCCCGTTCAAAACAGGACGTATGGTCACTTTATGTATACTTCGTAGATAATATGACACTTTATTATTTGACGACTTCATCGTCGCCTTAAAGTATGCGACTGCGTTCAAGTGGAGTTATCTACAGACCATCGATCAGTGACGGCTGGTGACGGGGTGCTGGGGGGTGCAAAAGGAAGATTCAACTATTTTTCCGTACTACGGAAGAGAAACAGTTGGTATTGCGAACATCTGAATTGAAGGTCCATGCTATAGAAGTGTTTTAAAATCCAATGAATAGGAAAGAACTCTTGCAAAAATGGTTGAATCTTCCATTGCACCCCCCAACACCCCGTCACCAGCCGTCACTGCCATCGATACATATGTATAATCTAAAGTTTATACTCTGATGAAACTTAATTCACAAGTAAGCCTCCATTGTATTTGTGAGCGAAACCTCCGAAAAATATTTTGTAGAACATCCTGTTACGGAGTAAAACTCTAGTAATAAAACAATATTTCATATCGAGCAGGATTTAAATTGAACGGCACCTTATATGAGACAAAACCTGCGTCAAAGCAAATATACCATTGTGTTTGAGCCTGTACTATGTGTGTGAGGAGCCAAGTGGAAACATCCCTTAAAGCTTTAATGATATCAACAAAGGTTTCGCAGTGTAGACGCTAGCGACGCCGGAAAGCTCGCCTCAAGACGCCTCGTCGAGAAATTGTGAGAACAGTTCATTGCCTCGACATCCTGCTGAATACAGTGCGACTGAAAACGTTAATTCGTTACGTACTGACTAGGGATTCCAATTCGGATATTCGGACATTCGATATCTGAATATATTCGGCCCTCTTTTAACTATTCCATATTCTGATATTTGAGAAAATATCCGGATATTATTCGTATTCGAGGAAAGATCACATAATAATTTCTCCACATTTAAAGAATAGTAATGAATATTCCAGGTAGTGGTTTTTTTGGCCTTCGCCTAACTCGGTTGCTATCAATATCTTATCATAATACTTTATTTTAACGAACCGGCTAGGAGTCGGGTCTAAAAAAACATATATTGCCGTAATTTCATTTACTCTGCAGCTGCAAATTTTAAATATTGTAATACAATGGAACAGTATTAATACGTGTATTTATGTTTTGTCTCTATCTAAGATTTTACAAAAGTGGGAAAAGATTAAGTATTAAATTATTATTAAATCTATACAAGTGAGCAAGGAAACATTTATCGTGCAACTTTTCTATTTGCGTGCGAGTTATACGAGTATGTATTAAAAACTTATAAATCGAGACCACTGTCGGCTTGCAAAAGCAACTAGTAATTTTTTTTTAATATATTTTTTTTTTTTAATCATAATTTTAATACATTGTACACCATTTCAGCCATGTCAAAACTATCCGGATAGCATAAGTTTTACTATTCGATATCCGAATAGTTGGAATCCCTAGTACTGACTCACACTGATACCACTAGAGATCGCAATTCCAGTCTGTTTTTTTTTACATCTAGGAACTCAACTTAATATCACAATTTCCATATCAATGTTACACACTATTTTTTTCATGTGATCTAACCATTGCGATGGAAACTTTGATGAGATACGTCCGCGTGAACAATGATTCAATAAAAAGAAAATTTCTTATCTAATTAGGGCATTTAACTATTATAAATAGAATGCGTCACACACAGTACTGCAATCATATGATTCTGATGCCACACAATGCACATTTTTTTTAATTTTATCTACATACATACTTGCTAGAAAGACATACGTTTATTTATTTTTTGATTTGCTTAGCATATCTCTTTTCAAAAACAATATTTATTCAAAACACCATAGACACTAGAGTTTAGTAATATATATTGCGAACGATAGATTCTGTAAAGCTGATTTTGATTCATTTAAAATGGTAAAATTTTTTAAATAACTAAGATTATTCCACGTTTTGTTCTTGACACTTGTTTCGCCTCTTTAAGATGCATGTTGAGACATACTATCGCAAAGGTTTCTTAAATACTTGCTTCAGTTACTCATTATTTAAGCAACTTTTGCAAATAGTTACACAATACGGGCATTTATTTTGTAATAAAATAAACTTCTAAAAATTTATCGCCGAATCCATCGAAATAATCTTATATATGAAACCGAAACGGCGTATGTATGTCTGTGGGTCTGTAATTCCCTTTTGCATTGTTGGTCATTAAGTTGCCATAAAAACGAATATGAAAGAAAATATGTTTGAATTTTTATCGGAAAAGACATTTAGTCAAAATGTAAAAAATTAGTCTTCTAATGAACTTTTCCCGACTTTTATTATTAATAATAATGTTTATTATTTACGTGAAGGTATTATTTGACATTTCTTTGACAGCAAATTAGATTTTTTCCTTGAATTTGGACATTTTAATGAGCGAGAATGAGGCTGTCATCAAATCAAATAAAGTTTGTGATTTTATTTTAACTCTATTTTGAATGTTAGATTTTGTGATATAATTATGTCGAATGATATAACATTAAATAATTATTGGTCGCTTAGTCCGAGCGACGCCGGGTAGCAATACTAGTAAATATCTAATTGATGATTTGGACTGAAGGTCCCTGATGGAATTTAAATAACAAATTTTCGTCGTTTGAATTTTGTACCACGTTAGTGACTATATGATTTAAATTTGAATATATGTTTATGTATTCGAATCAAATCAAAGATTGAGCTGATTGTAAATTAATGATACAAAATTTGATAACTTTGCTATTACACTGGCTGTGTTGCAAAACTGACAGGTGTTTCGCTTCTTTGAAACATCTTCAGACTGATGTGCAACTCGATTTATCAAAGTTAACGCTGAATATAATAAATTATTTGACTATCTATCTTGACGAGGTGTCACCAGACCTATCAAAGCTACGATAGGTGCCAGTGGATAAAAGGGTGGTATATAAAAGGGGTGGAGGTGAATTGGAGGAGATTGATTGTGGCGACCAAGAAAACCAGAACAGAAGAAGGCGATGATTAATTATTGTTAATTATATTTACGTTGTTATCTGTTTATTTATGTTATTTGTATTCGAGGACTGGGCGTACAACTACAAATCTGACTAGTTGTGTGATTTAAATCCCATCTGGTGGTGTTGCGCCATAAACTTTTGAACCACTCTGTCAATGACGTCATAGTGTGCATTCACTGCATTAGCCTTTATACATTGTCCTTCAGTGCTGATAGCTCACACGTTCATATATTATTATCACGCCCGCCAGAGAAATGATAAACTGTTAAACACAAAACAACGTATAAGTATTCTACCCCAAATAAGCAAAAAGGCAGTTATTTAAAAAAAGGTTCTTATTCAAGGAAAATATCTGAACCACGAATAATGTAAAAATAGAGATACAGTTATCAAATTTTTGACGCGAACGACCCGGGTTTCGCTTTTAGGCATCTTCAGGTATTTCGTGCACTTGAAATGCCTGAAGATGCCGAAAAGCGGAACCCGGGTCGTTAGCGACAAAACTCATGGAAAAGTACAAAATTCCAACAATTCAAATTTGATATTGAAATTCCACCAAGCACCCTCAGCCGAAATCTTTAATTATATGGTTTTTAATTTATCACGAAAACTAAAGTTATTTTAAGCCAAAAGACAGGATACTGAGATTCATAAGCAAAAACACATAGCCACAGTGACAGGCGTAAATTTTGGCGTAGCGTGGCGAAACTAGCTTCATAATCTAAGGTTGCCGCAATGGCTTTAACGACGGCGCCTTCTGAGAAGTCAAAACGCAGCGTAATAACGTACAAAAATTGTACGCCGAAAATATTCGACTTCTCAGACGGTGCCATCGTTAAAGTCATTGCAGCAACCTTTGATTATGAGGCAAATGTCGCAACGCTACGCTAAAATGTACGCTGGTCACTGTGGCCATAGCCTAACGCTTCTAGCTATTTACAAACTGAAATATGCTGTATTATTACTTCATTTCTATAGAACGTGGCGTATTTGATAAATACCATTTGCTTTTGAAACCAGATATGGCTGATACTTCAAACAAAGTAAACATAGGATAATAAGGCTGTTTCAATTGCGAGTGTAAAGATTTGATCAACAGTGTGTGCTTTTGCCGCTCACCTCGCAACGAAAACAACAACATGGCTTAGATTTCATCACCGCAAAGAATATACATAAATCACCACGAACTTCAATACGATATTATATTTCAACAACAAGAAAAAAAATTCAACGTTACTATTTACAGTGGAACCCCCAATTACACTACTCTGAATTACGCGCTGGCTTGAAATATTGTTTTTTTCAAAACTATGGGAAATCTCAGTTTTGCATTTTTCGCGGAAAAAAACAAAATGCCTAATTTTGTATGACATTCACTCCCCCAATTACACGGTCCCGACTTTTTTGTAAATGGGGGTTTTACTCTAATTCTTTGAATCGTTTGAATTTTGTACTTTTTCTTTGGTTTTCTCGCTATCTACCCTGGTTTGGCCTTTCGGCATACTCATGCAATTCAAGTGCATGCTTGTACTTGAACTGACTCAAAGACAAAATTCAAATTTGATATTGAAATTTCATCAAGCACATTCAGTCGAATTTCTAAATTCGTTAATATTTACATTGACCCCCCTACAGTACGATTTTCTACAGCATGGACGACATCTCTATCGCCCCTTATGTATATCACAAATTAAGTACTGTAATCTTCATGATTCATGCAACCCAATGCGTATACAATTCCATATCCTTTCATGTTCAACTGAAAAATCTCAAATCCATCTGAAAAGTAAACACGTATAAGTAAATGAGGATTTCCACTATAGGTGCCTTAAGAAGTTTGAATCGTTTGAATTTTGTACTTTTCCATGAATTTCGTCTCTTTCCATCGGGTTTCGTATTTCGGCATCTTCAAGCATTTCAAGTGTACGGATGTCCTTGAACTGACGCGTAGTAAAGAGTTTGTATCATTAATATATAAAAATAAAATTAGATCACTAAGTTTAATTGTTATCAACGTAATCTATATGAAAAAGCGAAAATTCTATGCAAATGAGTTACAATGACTATGTGGGTAAGTTATAATTATCGCGTATTTTGGATGTTGTATCGCAAATACTAATTACCAGAGAAATCATTTTTTTAATAATACGTCGGTTAAATCCACATATTGAATAAGTATGCATTTCCCTGCTATTAACAGGAATCATTTTAGATATCAAAACAAAAATATGTTCTCGGTAAGCATCATAACGAGAAAATATTTCAAATTCAAAAAAGCTACGATTTTTTCATTCTAAATGGAACACTCAATTCTGTTTTCAAATAATCTGACAGCTCTTCACAAACAAAAAAGTGCCAGACTTTTAAATCCACAGACGACTGACGAGAAAAAAACAAGGATTAAAAACCCTTAGAAGTCAAGTATACTTATATTGGTTGGAAAGAAGGGTAGAAAGGGTATTCCCTTTTCTTACAAAGGGAGGGAAAATATAAAGAACAGGGAGTGCGATCGAATTTGACAGCGACATCTTTTAGACGGAACGTCGACGCAACCCTATTATATCTGATGCATGAATATTTTATAAGATGATAGGCCATCGTAAAATATCAAATTGCTTATTATACTTTTCAAATTAACTTAAGCATAAAAACAGATTCTTCTCACATTTTTTTATCAGTAATAAGTAAAAGATAATCCTGAAAAATAAATATGTTTGCATCATTTAACTGCCATACTAAAGTGCAAAAAGTCAATATACCACATGCTAGATAAAATAAATGACATATTTTGAAAACAAGTTTGTGTAACTCCAAGCTGATTGTGAACATTCGGAGAGCACACGCAGCGTGAAATGACATCATATCATACGCTTCATATTTTTTAAGTCACTCTTGAAAGTCAGATACCGACAGTTAAGTGACATAAAAACGCTTTTTTTTAATTATCACGATCAGTATTCGCAAGGGTTTATCCAGAATCTTTAGTAAGAGAGTACTTTGCTGTAAAACTTGTCATAATGTGATATAAGACACAGTATGTCACTATATCTCTCTATCGCTACTCTCTTCGAGAAAGAGAGATTGAGCTACTGAGTAAAATATAGTTCTTTTAAAAAACTTCCGTTGAGATAAGCTCCATTTTGTCATTATGCCACACATTGGGAGCTGATATTTAAACAGAAAATACTTCATCGTAATATTCGTGACGAATTCAATTCTTTTCAAAGTTTACTATAAATTTATTTATGTGTTATATATGACTACAGTGTTGAACGTATTTATACTGAGTAATAAATGTTTTGCAATATTAACTAGTTCTAAATGTTTAATTACTGTGCCAAAATGTTACTAAAAGCCAACCAAACACGCTCTGATTAACGAAAACAATGCAACATGTCAGACATAATAAAGTAATGACAACCATATACTACGCAACATGTCGATATTGCAGCTATTATACAATACGGCAACACGGGCGACATAAACATTACATACATATAATATCAGGTTGACATGTATTGTTGATGCATAAATAATAAGATACACCTGATCGTCTTTTGGCACGATTTTAAAAAATACTGACTATTTCTTACACTATTTTTTTAGCTTTAACACTGCTTGAAAAAACTATACAGCTAGTCGTCGACATCGAATTACGATGTAAAAAAAAATACAATTTTAATCTTTGAAACGTATCCCCTGTGCTAAAACATGTTCGGGAAAAGCTTAAAAAATAAATAAAACAAATTTTTTTGTAGCACTTGCACATATATTGTGTTAAGATCAGGACCGGTCTCGTTCATAGTGAACGTTTTCAACTGTTATTTATAGGCATGTATTTAATAGGTCAGTAACTAATTCAAGTTTTGGTCAGTTAAATAAATAAATGGTCAGTTAAAAATCCAAATGGTCAGTTATTATTATAAACGGTCAGTTGTCATTGTATCAATGTGAATGTGGCCAGTTATTAAATAAAACGGTCAGTAATATATTTTAATGGTTAGTTATTTATTAAAAACGGTTAGTATTTAATTTAAATGATCAGTTTTATGCTTGTGAATTTTATCAAATATGGTCGTAATAGGCAAATTTATGACATGTTCTTTTTATTTTAACTGACCATTTATTATTTTTCACTGACCGTTTTAAGCATTTATTACTGACCGTTTTAAGTATTTATAACTGACCATTTATCGAATTAGAAACTGACCAAATAATTAGTAGTCTTATTTATATCAAATTAAGAGAGACAATATACAGTTGATAATTTTTGTAGAAAGGAATTTAAAGATAATCATAATATGTAAAGGGAATAAAATTTCCAATGGTTCAAATGTTCATCACGTTTTTTCTTATTCTGATATTTACTTGGTAAAACTCCATTATAACAGCGTGCACAAATAGCGATGTATTTTAGTTCTTCAAAAACTATATGATCATGGTATTTTTGATAAACATAAATAATCCCACATAAAAATGTGTTATGTTTATTAAATTAGTACTAAGAATATCATTACAAATGGGACTTTTTACAATAAAACTGGATACAAAATATTTAATTGATAAGATAAGGATAGTAAATCATAAATGGAATTTTTTTAAAAAATTTTTCCGTTAGACAGTTCAAACCAATGACACAGAAAAATTTGTGCCTTTTACTTTAAGTTGAATTCATGTTTTTTTAACTTTATCAATCAGTCAAATGCGATACGAAGAAATAATGTCTTACATAATCATTGCCTATAGTGTTTTGGAATCTAGCTCTTAATCTTAAGCCGTTGCTAGAATAAATCTATATCAACCTTTCTCAACCCTTTAAGCACAGACTCCTGTTTTTTAAATGATTAAGTGCCTTACATACTTGACAGGGCACTGCGGACTTTAGGCGGGTAACCGCGTACTCCTCGCCGCACCGACTGGTCGCGGAAACAATGGAAAAGTTATGGCAAACTTGCTGGAGAACGGCTACCCTACATGGTCAGTTATTCCGGCCTGCTCCGAGTGAAAAGTCAAACTCTGCAACTTTCGAGCGAGCAAGAACTGTTCCAAGAACAACTACATCCACTCGCTTCCGGGCAGGGCTACCCTCAAATACTTGTGGCAAAATGAAAAAGATTTGCCAACGTTTTTTGGCATGTGAGCGTTTTCAGAAAAAATGCACTGACTACTGTTGTTGAAATCGTTATATAGCCCACTTTTTTAAACAGTTATTCGATTGCACTTTTCTAATTTAAAGTATACTTTAATAGTATTCTCATATTGTCTATCAAATTTGAGTTCTCAATGTTAAGGTGTTACTGTCAATTCGTGGTTGAAAGACAATTTATCTTAAAAATATCTAAATTCTCTTGGTTATAGATTCATATATTTAACTTATATAAATCAGTGTCGCAGTTAAGTTTCAGATTTTCCGTAGAATAGAAAAAATCAATATATGTAATTAGTTGTGGCATTGATATTTTCTCCGAAAGCCTGTGCTTATTTTTTACGTATTTTTTTTTATTATGTAAAAACGTATTCTTACATTATTTTATATAAATAAACCTGTTTGTTTTTTTGTTTCATCGTTGAAAATTCTCGCAATGATCGAGACCAGTCAAGATTAGAAAAAAGCTACCGGAACAAAAAAAAAGTTTTTTTATTTTTCTAAATATAATATATTGGGTATTGGTTGTTGGGTCCATGGTCCCAGTACGAGCAATTTTTTCCATTCGATTTATCGCTCCTGCTTGAAGGCATGGGTTTGTTGCTAAAAAATCCGCCTCACCCTCCAGATCCCAAAATAGAGCGATTAGCCAGATTAGTTATTTTCTATTCCTAATATCCTTTCAATCAATACTCTCATCGAAAAGGGGATGCAACTGAGAAACAAACAACTCTCGTAGAAAAATATATGTTAATTTAAAATCCGTGAAAAGTTCATATGCTCGACGTTTAGAGTGGACATAGCTTAAAAATAAAAAAAATCACAGCTTTCCACCAATAATTGCTGTTAATTAAGGATATTGACTGAGGTTGCTTGATGGAATTTCAAAATTAAATTTGAATTGTTTGAATTTTGTACTTTTCCATGAGTTTTGTCGCTAACGACTCGGGTTTCACCTTTCGGCGTCTTCAGGCATTTCAAGTGCACGTATGCACGGCCAGTTCAAGTACATCCGTACACTTGAAATGCCTGTAGGTGACGAAAGGCGAATCCCGGTTCGTTAGCGACAAAACTCATGGAAAAGTACAAAATTCATATAATTCAAATAACTGTTTACACATGTATATGATATTTTTATTTTATTAACGTATTGCCACAGTGGCAATGTAATAAGAGCGACCCTGTCGATAATATCAAGTTGCCAGAATGACAGGATATAAATCTCGTAATGCGATAATTCATAACGCAACATACGCTGGCGGTGAATAGATACATAATCGCAGTGCATTCGCGTTAAACGTATAATTTGTTCATCTCGCGCCGTTTTATATCGTGAATAAAAAAAACTCACACGAGAAATCGAGAGAAAGTACGGAAAGAATAATCAATCACATGCGGATATTAAAAGAGCACATAGTCTAAATTTCATTCGATGATAGATATGAGACTTTGATTTATTTTTTAACTAGTATTCGCTCGTTATTGATCAATAAATACTGACTGTTACATTATATATTTTGTATTTCCGGATATTTTAGCCTGCGGCTTTCTAGTATCGATTATTAAATGCGTCGATAACAACTAAATCTATTTTATTGATTGAATTAGCACTTACTTGGTAGAACTTCATTATACCACAGTGAAAAAGTAGTAAATTATTTTAATTGTACACAAATTATATACTCTAATATAAGGATAGCAAACCTAGGGCACGTTTGAGAATTTGGATGGCACATGAACGATTTCCAAGTTCAAAAAATATATTTTTTAAGCAAAATTTAAATGTGTAACGTTTAAATTTCGATTTCGAATAGTCCGGGAATTAATAATTTATTTTTTCTGTTTTTGATTTTTTTACTGCTTGGGCACGTTACACAATCGAGAAAAAATATTTGAGGATTTTTGACACGTGGACCCAAAAAGGTTCGCCATCTCTGCTATAATATACTGTATAGTCGATAGCTATTTCAGCTAACGTCTTCATCAGAACGATGTTTAAACATACGTATTATCATAAATTACATATTTATTGCTAGAAGGTAGCTGCATTAATTATGACATAATAAGAGGAATTCATAAAATGTTGCCTTTTTGAAATAAAATACGTATCGAAAAATATACGACAGTAATATTTGGATTATTATGTTGGAAAAATAAAATATTTTATTTGAAACCGTTGCTGTGTGGTGGTTCAAAAGACGGATTTATAATAAGATGCATGAAAAACATCTCAATACCCGACAGCCTGCCGGCGGTTAAGTTTTCCCTCGCGATTTGAAAATGGAAATCCCCGCCTAGAAGGGCCGGCTGAAACCGGAAGATTCAGAAACTTGGAGACCCCCATCGAAGGCAATCGTCCCCTACACTCAGGTGTTGCCAAGGTAACAAGTGGGTAATCCCAGACGACAGGCTGAGCAGGGAGTGATTCCTGAGGGAGACTTCACGTGACTGAATGCACTTATTGTGATAAGTTTTTTGATTAAATGGAATTCATAATACGAACAAATAAAGCAATTCATCATTTATCATCAGGCTAATAAGAAGGCACTATACAACATGGTAATTTAGCCGACCATGCTGTATGCCTCTCCCATATGGTCTGTAAACATCCCCGACAGCAAACTTCTTCACCTTCAGAGGGTCGAAAATAAATGCCTACGCATAATCACAGGTTTGAAGAAGAATAAACGCTGTCACTATGCGTCGCTCTTTGGGATCGCAAAGGTAGGAAGTGATTTTCTACAACACAAACGCCCGTGCTTTTGAACAGATTTATCAACTGAAAAAGTCCGCTCGTTCCGAGAATCGAACCCGGGCGGTCCGGCACGCAAGCCAACGACGTTGACACTGCGCCACTCTTTTATGTGAAACTAATCATTGAAAAGTGAAACAGCCCGGACACGGATTCGAGCCACCGAAAACAATGAGGTTGACACTCGACCACGGACTGAACGATCACTAGTTAGGTTGTTGAACTGAATTGTTCTTTATATAATTTCAATCCCCAATTTCGGATTACTATTTAAGACAGCGATAACTATGCTAGTATAATATTTTATTATTGAAAAACCAACTCAATTCTTGGATAATAT
Source organism: Himalopsyche kuldschensis (assembly GCA_028554975.1). Classification (NCBI taxonomy): domain Eukaryota; kingdom Metazoa; phylum Arthropoda; class Insecta; order Trichoptera; family Rhyacophilidae; genus Himalopsyche; species Himalopsyche kuldschensis. The sequence continues at coordinate 15,336,075 of JAHFWI010000010.1, read as the reverse complement.
ACAGGAGAAAATTTAAAAATAACAAATCTCTTCTCTATTTATTTTTAAAGCAAGACCTTACGCAGATTTTATTTGTATAATAAATATTTAGTTATTACAAAACTTTTGTTTTACCAGTTCTTACACAAACCATATTCACCCGTTATTACCAATAGAAATATGATTTTAAATTCGTATTTCTAGCTTTTGTCGTATTTACGTACAATACAAACCGTATAAAACTTTGAATAATATTTATATCACTGTTTATTCTGGGGAAAAAATGAGCTCTAACCTACATATTCTATAGTATTATCGGAATTCAAATACCCTAATTTGCTTGGCTTTAGAGATTTTCAACTGATATGCTGACCAAGTTGAAAAATATCATCTAAAAACTCTCAGTAATATTGTGTAACATCTAATATTGATGCTTTTTATTGTATCTTATATCTCTCCAGCCGTATAGAATACCTTATTTATTTACCACCTTTCTACTTGGCACATGAGTAATACAGTTGCTCAGCGTAAAGCTTTGAAGGGAGAAATACTTTCATTTTTACGGTCGTGTGTTATTATTTACAAACTCAGAGCCGCGTTATACAGAAGCAGGTGTACAAATTCAGTTTACGACATTTAATTTTCCATGTTTAAAATTATTGCCGCCATCATTTGGGCGGACGTCAGACGTGTAGTAACAACTAATTATAGTCAGCGTGCTTTCAATAAAAACTAAAAAGCTTCCATGCGCACCGACGTCGCGACGCAAACAAACGACGCTGGGTGAAATAAGACATTGAGGCTCGGATGAATAGTTAAATCTACATTTTAATGCTTAATAATAAATAGGTTGTATATATAATACATAGGTAAAATGATGGTGAAAAAATCTGTAGATTAATTTTAGAGTTGAAACTTAATTTGACGGCCAGAAGCAATGGCAAAGAAATCTGCCATAAATTTACTATAAAACAATAACAAGAAGATTTGTTTAGGTGTAATATGGGGTTAACGCAACTTCTTACAGAAGTGACATAATTTTTTTGTTTATGTATTGCTTTGAGTACATAAAGAACTTTTATACTCAACGAAAATTTTCTAGTTAACATGAAAAACACCGACGCTGTAGGAGACAAATATCAACATTGAACCACAACTCTACTTCACACTGACAATGATGACCAATCATAATTTTTATAAAATATGATAACCTTTGCAAAGCCTTATGGGCACTACTTAGCCGTACAACGTAGATCTATCGGCGCGACGTTTTATGTTGTATATAAAAGTCAGTTAAATAGGTTTTACGTTGTTCTTTTTTGCGTGATAAATTTTAGTCTATTCCTATAAGAGATTGGTTTTATGTGGCTTTTTAGCACAAACTAGGAGAAAATAGATTAATACTTTTACTCCAAACAAAATAACGATACAATTTTAACACTTCTGTTGTTCGAACACTCGCATTCACTATTCGCCAGTGGTTTTATTATTTTTGCACAATTAACACCGTTGAGTGGACAGAATGTTTAGTCAAACAATACGTAGAAAAAATTAATGAAAAAAAGAGATAAAATTACTCAATAATAAAATATCGAACTGGCAGTAGTGGGTTAAAATGCAAGGGATTCCATAATACATCGCTGACGCTCTTGCACGCGATTGGGTCAAAATTAAAATCAAAATAAATCGACGGAGACGATTAAGTAAGGTGTGAGACGTTTACGTCACATCTTAAAGTAGGGGGGGGTCTTTATTTCTAAATTTGTACACACACTGAGTGTGGAGACAGAAGATGCATCATATGGTGCCCCGCTATTAGGGCTGCCAACCACGATTTTTCCGGGTTTTATTTTTCCGGTATTATTATGCTACATTGGCGTTTTGTGAGCATGGCCATTTCTATTGGAGAGTACCAACTGCTTCCACATTCCTCAACAGTACTTTTAATTTTTTATACGAGAGCGAATTACGTTTTAAAAAAATAGTTCCTGTTGGAAGACTCAATACATTAGCTGTTATTTGAAGAAAAAAAGTTTATAGTTTTACAATTTCTTCCTCCCTTTCAATATATTCCAGTTACGGCTAAAACTGATATCATTAATACATGTTTTCCAACACACACTTAAAATTGAGGATTTTGGCTAAAATTATTTGATAGAATTTCGATATCGAATTTGAATATTTTAGTTCCCGGGTTTCACCAATTTTGACTTGAAGTGCCTAAATATTTCAAAAGGCAAAAATCTGATGGTTAGTGACAAAACTCATCAAAAAGTACAAAAAGTAAAAATAGCTTCGATGTATTATTTTATTTTTAGCATGACCGTAAAACCGGTTCGGGAGATATAACCGGTTCATGAATCCCTCTGAAACAAAGTGCAGCTTAGTTAACGCATCGAGGGTGCCTGACTATTCTTAAACCTTGACGCGTTCCATACGGTGTCATATAATAACGAAGGACTAATATTTTTTTACGTTAACTGTTGATAGCTCTATACCACGTGATTTATACCCACTCTCTTGAAAGTGAAGTAAAAAGCCGTTGGCATTCAAAGATCATATGTGTACCTTCTTCTATAAAGCTCATTTTGTAATTTATATATACTCGTTGTAACATCCCTTTCATTTTTTCAAATTAAAAACATAGTTTAACTACTAAATAAATCCGTGTAATGACTGATGTTCTATTTGAAGAGTGTATTATTGTCGATCAAAACTGATTATCACAATTACAAACATCCAATCGATCAACAACAACTTTCGTCGAAACTAAAGTCAAAAAAAAAATTCAGAACTTATTTGTCGCGTGAGTCATTCGAGTCACCAGTCTCAATGACTATTTGGCTGATCATTGAAATGGAAATTTACAGCAATGGCCTAGGCGCTTTGTTATTACTCTTATAATATTCATAGAAAATATTATGTTGTGTATTTTATGCTATTCTCAATACTATCATTTGTTATCTTTAATATATTTGTCAAATGAATGGCGCATTGTGCGTCAGTTATATTATATTTTTTCCAATAAACATTATGATATTAGAATTTTAAAATGTTACTTACAGTACATATATACAATATAATTGGATTATAAAACAAACAAGAGAGCACGAAAAAACTTACCTAATAATTTTGAAATAACACCGATGACACTTACCTGAAAAAAAAGAAACATTAGTCAATCAGAAAAATGGCAATTTTTTATTTGTTAATAATACAAAATATAATGCATCATTTTTCATATCTTCATGTTTGGATTGTATTCAAGTCCATAGATCACAAATCGCTAGCGCTAGACAGCTGTGGTATCGAACTCAATCTTGACAAGATGTATAAAACTGCAGCTTTCTAGAATCTCTTGTGCGGCCTACTGACTGCATCTCATTGTTTTTGTTTGTTTGCGAAATATCGTAATACATTTTAAGTGTAATCTTAAAGTTGTGATTCATTTTCTCTCTAAAGATCATAACCGCCTTGATATCTTGAAGAGCTACGACCTAAATTTATTACAAACATAATTGCTACCCGACGATATTGTTTTCTAAAAAAATAACACATTAAATTGAATCGTTTGAATTTTGGACCATGAGTTTTGTCATTAACGACCCGGGATTCGCCTTTCGCCATCTTCAGGTATTTCAAGTGGAAGAATGAACTTCAACTGACACGTAGTAAATAGATTTATCGTTTGTATTATATAAAAAGTAAATGTAGATCACTAAGTATAATTGTTATTAACCTAATCTAGATGAATTATTGAAAATGTTGATGGTAATGAGTATCAATGTATTGTTTGGGTAAATTAATTATAATTTTCAGGTATTTTTAATTTAGTACCGTAAAAACTTATAACGAGCTAATAACCTGGAAATGCCTACTATTATAATAGATGGGCTTTATTCAACCTATTATTATAGATTTGATTTATGTATTTCAAGTATTTGAATTTATAACGAATAATATTCATTTCGAAGGATATAACAATGGTGAGTTTGGAAGATTGAGTTGCTCGCTTAAAATTGGCAAAGTATTCATAGGGCACAATTTTTTTTTCATACCAGTTGAATATACTCGCGATGAGCGAAACCGGTCCTGATTTCAATAAATTACTTGCGGAATAAATACAAAAATGTTATATTATAAAGCCTTTCAACAAAAAAAAAAAAAATTTAAACCAAGCATTTAATTTTTTTCTTACTCCCTCGAACCCCGAGAAATCGAACTACAATTATAGGAAAAAATTACGAGACACAAAGGGGTGCGCAGGTAAAAAAGGATGATAAGGTTGTATTAGATTCGAATAGTGAATGCTTTCTTCCAATATAAACAGGTTCCCCATCTCTATTTTAAACTGATTCTGAAAGATACTTTTTCTCTTTTATTGACGGCTAAATTGCATCCATGGTATAATATAATAAAATTACTGCTTAGTAGGACAAAACCGCTTTCCATACCGAAGTGTTCCGATTCATTGATCACAGCTGACTGAATCGTAAATAGAAATTATGTTCGTCCCAGATCGCATTATTTTCAAGACGATTGAACAGTCGGGCAATAATTCGAGACGGTTGCAAAATTAGTTTATGGCGACAATCCGAAAATGGAAAAAACTTAAAAAATATTCATCTGATCAATTATTTCAAAATATATACGTTACATCATTATTTTGATGGGCCGTAACCTGGTAGTTAAAACAAAATTATTTTTGCAAACTAAAACCGTATACGGTATGGTTGAAGCGATTAAAGGAACAATCGACGCCCTACCAAAATACACTTCAATTATTTTTCCCAAGTAAATTACTGACACCGGCGCCGTGCTGCTGGCGTGTCGGTATGAAAAATCTGGACATCAATTTTCTAATAACATCTTCAATTTAGTTTCGTGCAAATGGCCATTTTTTTAATATAATGAAAATGAAAAAAAATACAAATGGAAATCATAGGAAAACTATTGAGCAGTGGTAGACAACTCGAGGCTCATGAATCTTGCTTAGAGTGTCATATATATTGAACTGCTGTTGGATGCTACTCGATCTATCGAAGTAAACGTTGATGATTACATTTTCTTTTTCGACATTGAAGCTGTTTAGCTGCCCTGCTCGATAAGAGCTACTCTGGTCACTCGTGATTCATGGTAGTTTTTCGGTGAACTCTCAATTCAATTAAATAAGTGAGTTTATTTTTTAATTCATCCAACAACTACTTAGTCCATACAAATTGAAAGAGTGTTCTCTTCGTCACAAGCAAGTTTTTTAGGATACGCGTATTTTTTTAAAAGGTTTGCGGCTTCTGATATCAACCATACAAAGGTCACAATCTTAATGCCGAATCATAAATATATCATTTATCGGTAATTTAACATGATTGATATGAATATTTCCATACAAGAACCACAATATTGTACAACCGCAAACTGTGATTGTATCCAAACCACAATAGTAGAGTCGATATTACAAACATCGAAAACTTAATCACAACATGGAACACTTCATATTGCTTTTGTTTCGTATACTAGATATTTGCCTTATAATAATAGATGGTAACATGTCGGTAGGAATATTGATACAGCCTCCATCGAGAATTTCTACGAAACTATTGTGTTTGCTTTGGAATACTGCACTGTTAGTCGAGTTGTAAACATTTGGGATTGTTATGCGAACGGACGGGCGAGAATCTAGGAGAAAAGGTTTCACTTTTATTTAATGTCATTCAACATTATAACATTTCATATTTCCAAGATTTTTCTCGGACATATATAATTTTTGGTCACCTTAACCGCTTCAGTGCCGCCTGTTTTTAAAGTACAACAAATTTTATAAATGTATAACAAACGTATTGCTTAGAGTCACCCATATCTTACCTCGAGTTATTTTAACGATTGGTTACAGTCGAAAAATCATTTTTTTATTTTAATAATCAGGGTTGTCAAAGATTGTTGTGAGTTTTTAACTATCATTTAACAGATGTTTCCTTTAAATATCTTTTTATAAACCCTTTTTCGTTTCTACTTGTCAATTACTTACTCGCTAAATTTCCGTTATAAATATTTTTTTTTTTAAATGATATCCCGATATATGTAACTTTTCACAGACTACGACACGCTCATTAGACATCTTCATTATAAATCTAGTTTATAATTCATCGTAAAATAATTCTAATTTATTTATATTTATTGCGGTGAAGCAAAGATGGGATTAAACGTTCGTTAACCAAGGTTAGCTAAAAATATTACGAGTCTCGTAATTTTAAACCTAAAAGTTGCTCCCGCGCCTGTGCGAGTGAAGCACAAGACTGGTTCAATCGAAATCAGCCTATTTCATCATTCTGTGTTTCAGTTAAAAGTTCCTATATTTTTCCCTATCCATTTTTTCTATTTATCTTTTTTGCGTGTATTTAAGTTGAATAATGTCTTACTAAAGAGTCAGCTAAAGGCTTTGAATTGGGAGAATTTGAGTAAATAAATATCCTTACAGTGTATTCTTTTTTGTGACTCAATAATTTAACAAACTCCGTAAAAAGCCATTTTTACTAAAAAATGTTGTTATGCTTCGATAAATAAACATGGTATTTGTTCAACTTTTTGTCAATGGCTCAACTGATTATCGTGACTGCACGACTAGGCAAGTGTTGATGCGATGAAAGTCGAAAACATAACTGATGTTAATAAGCTATTTAATTCCTTATTCTTTGTTACATCATTATTTCTATAGACTTATAGCTTATATTTGCGACATAAAAAACGAAATTGAAAGTCGCTGGTTCTTTTTTTATATACTGGTATTGCTACCCGGCTTCGCTCGGACCAGTTTGGGGTTATGTTCACCTCGGCGCGTAAATTCAGACGGGCCAAGTTGAAACAACTTTTTTCAAAATTCAAAAGTCTAGGTCAATTAAAATGGAATTAAAATGAACATTTCAGACTGGCATTGACATTTCACAGCCCCTTTCATATATTGACAGCCCCATTCTCGCCCATTAAAATGTCCAAATTCAAGGAAAAAATCTAATTTGCTGTCAAAGAAATTCAAATAATACCTTCACGTAAATAATAAACATTATTATTAATAATAAAAGCCGGGAAAAGTTCAGTAGAAGACTAATTTATTACATTTTGACTAAATGTCTTCGCCGATAAAAATTCAAACATATAGACATACATACGCCGTTTCGGTTTTATATATAAGATATGTTACATGATGTCAACTCTCAATGAGCAGAATATGAACTCCTAATAGATCTTATATCAAAAGAATATGTTTTCCGCTAACTGTTTATTACTGATTACTTATTAAGGTGTAAGCTGTCACTTCTTGGTGTAAAGTCATCATTTTAAATAAGAAACATTTATAGTATTACTTCCACATATTTTAGTATAAATACCATGACTGCTTTCGCTCAACGCTAGCATTATCAACTGATGATTAATTTTCAATCGCCCAACCCATTGTTTTCGTAGACACTAGATATGGAACGATGGGTCTACGACAGGAGTAGCACTGTACGTCCAATTCTTAGAATTGGGTGAACGGAAAGGAGTTTAATGTAAATATATTTCAATACAGTATTATTTTGCAATGATTCAACATCGCTTTCCAGGCATAGTATTATCAAGACTTTAATTCACTTGCATCTGCGCGTCAGTTCAACGTTTGAAACCTTATAGCCAGTATATTTTAATATCTTCATGCATTGTTTTCTATATCGATGGCGTTCCGAATATTTTCAGTTTAAATAATGCGAAAATGATCGTCATGTGAGGCACCACGGTCGCGCATGGCTCGGTTTACACTGTCATACGAAAACAATCAATTATCTATTGCCGAAGGGGTCCACACTGCACCCCCATCCCTTACACTCGCCGTCTGTTACATTACATGGCGCGCTCATTATTAAAGTTGTCATACGTAAAGCCAGACTGCGTTTAGCTCAGAAAATATCGCATTATATTGCAAACGATAAATTAATATGTATGAATACGTCAAATTATTTATTAGCATTATGTCCTAATATATTAACACGCGATCTTCTTTGACGTAAGATTTTATACAAATTGACGTACATCAAAATAATGAACTGTTAATTTGATATAAACTTTTAATAAGAGTTTAATTTTCGGGGTATAATATTCAGGATTGACATTATGAAAAGAACACAAAAACTTTGTGCGCTAAATTATCGCTAAGCAACTACCTTGCTTACATGAAATTATAAAAAACTGTTGCTTCAAGACTCACATTTTAATACAGATCTAAGCAGCTAAAATTCATTAAAGCAATTGACGTTTGAGATGACCGCAGTTTCCGCGCAAAGATTTTACTGGCTTTCCACCACTCGGAAAGCCCCTTCGCAGTTTTCCTCCAAGGAAAACTAGCCCCATATGAAAATGCAGGCTGCGTTAGGCGCTCATCGCTTAACGCGATCTAAGAAAAACCTTCGTCGCCGGAAATTAAAGGGCTCACAAACTTCAGATAAAAAGTCCATTTGTTCTTTAGTTTGCTGTCGAAATAATTCCGACAGCCGTACATTTATTTATAACAAAACACACATGAAAACACAATATTAAAAGATTAGCACCTTCCGTTGAGACGTCGAGCTCTCGCGTCTCCGAATGACGCACGCGGTAATGAGTTTAAGTTACGCGATAAATTCCAGGTTAAGTTCATCGGCGACTTCAACCCTTGGAGCCTAGCTTCCTCGGACGCCATGGCGGAACTCCACGTGTTCACCACGTTGACGTCCAGTCAACTCCATGGACTTATACCGGAGGTCTATAACCCTGAGGGGGTTCGGCCCCGATAAACCCCAGACACGAGGTCCTCAAGCCCTCTGATTCTACGTCGGCTCGACATTCCCAGCGGAAGTACCTTTCTACATACAAAGTTAAGAGGGTAGGGTCTGATGGATCCGCCCGGTTATCATAATAAAAAAACATACAAAAAGGACATCTAAGGATATTAACTGTTACACCCGACACGGCGTACACAGATAATAACAATTAGATTCCCGGATTAATAAAACAATATCATTTACAAAAGAAAAAGATACAATTGAAAGCCTACTTACGTACCATCGAGACGATGCGGCGCCGCCTAGTTCCCGCCGGCCATCCGCCATTATTGCGAGGGGTCTTTAACCAAACAGTTTCCTTAAGGGAACTCTGCCGTAGGTTTAATACAGTCCCTAAAGCGGACTGCTAGAAAAATGGACGCCATTTTTAACACTGAGGTTACTTACTGCCCCTTCTCGCTATGGCCGGCGGTAACATACCGCAGGCACCATCTCGAGGCACACTATCACAAAACACCCTACGTCTTCAAGGACCAAAAGATAAGAGAGCCAGGACGCGCCCGCCACGAGCTTCGCATCCCTCTAAAACTTTCACCCGCTCGACCCGTCCCCTCCCCTTGGCGGACGTTGCATACCTCGCCGCTTGACAGCCGAGCGGGTAAGCGCTTTTTTTCCCGCGAAATTTGAATTTAGTTGTTAACCATTTTTATATTAGACAAGCTTCCGCTGGTCACCGCTTGAAGAAGCCTATTAATTGGGGCGCTGATTTTGCAGTCGTGACACGTTATGACGTGGTTTCAAGCACGGATCTGATTTTTTTTCTATCTATTTGACGGAGCTTCAAGTTCTAAGGCGCGTTGGCTTCAAAGTTCTTCAAGTCACCGTCCTCTCTGAGTAAAGTGTTTTTTTTTTATTTGTTTGCATTCCCTTCCCATCGTTCAAGAATTAAGCTTACTTTTTATCTCTACATATCGAGGGTCATGGAGAAGAATGCTTTTCGGTCTATATCGTGCAGTGTGCAGTGAAGGCCCACTGCCTTATGAAACTTTTAAGAGGTTTCACGAAAGAACTCGCAATTAGTGGGTACACTTAAATCTCAACTCATGACTTATTCTGCCGCAATGAGTTATTCTGAACAATCTGGAGAGGCTTTAGATGTTTTTGGTTAGTAAATGCCCATACTGGTGTGGTGTACATCATAATTGGACAAGTCATTGCTGTATATAGAAGAAGTTCTCTTTCAGGACAGTTTGCTCCAAGCATTACGCATACATTACAAGTTCGCTTTGTAGCATTAGCTTGACGCTTTTTAATCACGTGGGTTTGTTAAGCTTTAGTCTCCTTTCTAAGGTAAGTTCAGGATACTTGACTGTTTGTAAGTTAGTGTATATACAGCCAATGTTTCTTGGTCACCTTTCACAACTATATCGACAAAGAAATGAAAACCTATTCCTCACAGTCATGGCCCAAGCAGATCTGCCCGAGACTGATTTTGAAGTGCACTAGAGAGTGCTTGTAAATATAAAATAAAATAGTAAAATAAATAATAGTGACTTGCTCAGCCACTGAAATCAATTGTATACTAAGTATTCTGTGTATATTCTGTATAAATACTGGTCGAGGTATATTTAAAAAGTTTTCAATATATCTATGCATATTGACGTAAACTGAAACATCACATCTGTCTTCTAAGCTTAAAGCCTACGGTCACCATCCGTGGTCCGAGAATTTGTTAAAATTATGACATCGGAGCCGAAAATCCATACACTTAAAACTGTGAGTTTATTGGTGGTGTGAGACGAGTCACACTTTGAGAAAGAAAAGCGGCCGCTGCATAAATCTTTAAATCATCGATATGACCACAAGCTAATATAATTGTTATCTTGAATCTATCCTGTTTCACCGATGTTTATGAAAATTGTTATTTCCAAATAAAGCATAAGTACTTTATTATATGAGAGTGAAATAACTTATCTTATAAACATTTTTTATTGTCAATTGAGCTCGTTAATCACAACGTTAACTATCTACATCGGGTAAGTCGTGACAAGAGACGGAAATCAGATCAGGCAAGTTTCCCTGGAAGAGTTATAGGCGCATATGTAGATACAAAATACGTTGGAAGTTTTTAGTCCAGAACGTCATCATATATTTTACAAGAGTTCCAACGCCACTAGTTCGTAATCGTAAGATCAAACGCTTTGATAACAAAAGATGGAGGATCATTAGGTTGTCTTTTTGGCATCAGGTGTTTGTAATGATATCAAGTTGACATTTAGACACTGCTTTTCATTTCATAAGGCTTGAGGATGTATAAATGGACTTTAATTATAATGAGTTGATTTTTTAGCTAACACACATTATCATTAAGAAGAGAGTGTGCCAGAGGGGATGAAATCGATCAATCAAAACCTACAATAATTCAACCAAAAAATCGCATAATTGTATTGTTAACAGAGCAAAGTGCATATATTATATCAGCGGTGCACAACCTTTCGGAAATCACGAAAGACTTAACAAATCAATTAGTGTATTATTTTTGGCTGCATGTGTGATCGTTGGCTTCAATGATGTTACTACGACAACTCCGCGGATAGCCAAAATTATCTCACGGACCACAGGCTGATAACCGCTGATATATATCCGCTTTTATCCCATAAATAAAATTAAGGACTCCAACTCACTATAAGACTGTGTGAGCTAGGCTAGAAAAAAGTACTGTAATATAGTCGCCATAATTTGATAGATAACAACAAAAGAAAAAAATTGAATTTATATAAATCCATCACAAACCTTAGCTGTACGATTAACCGTGTTTTACATATGTCAATTTTGAATGAATTAATCGGTCAACAATCGGTCGCATTGTATATGTTACTAAATTTCCTTTCAAAGATATCTTAATAATTCTTTTAGTTCGGAACATCTATAAAATTATTTTGTCCTTTCTTTTGTTTATTCATTTCCAAATTCAAACATTTTTTTCCGACTGTCACTTGTCCGACATATTTGACAGTTAATATAACATGGTATTTCAAATTAATTTCTTGTATCAAAAGACTTTGATACAGTTTTAACCCTTAACACTGCACACTTCAAGCCGCAACGAAAAGATTCTTTCAAGTTACTTTACTGTGAAAGTTAAATTTATTGTATAGCCTTATGCACTCTGCAGTGTTCTCGTATAATGAGCCAAAGTTTTACACATTATGCAAAGCTTGCTCAGGCTGAACCCGCTAAACTTTCTGCAAAGGATACATCATATTTAAAACGCAATTTCGAGCGTTAAATGCGTCTTCATTTGGCATATTCAAGCGCCATTACAACCTATACCGTTTCCCTACAGGAGTCAAAAAGGATATTAAGAATTTTAAAATCGCGTAACGTAGATACCTACGTGTATCATAACAATATCATCATCAGCCATTTTCACTTTACATTTTCAATTAAAAAATAATATTGCATTCTTTTTGTCAATGAACATTTAGCTTAGCGGTAAATGTGAACGTTCGTCGTCATCGGTTACGTTTTCACAGGTTCCCTAACAATTGAATTATTTATCGGCTTATGGATTTCCAGTCAAAAGTATAGATATCTATAATCATAACCATTCTTCCAATTCATCAGAACCTAGAAAAGGCGAAGGAAAAATAATTAGTAGACTACTAGGAGTTCTCTAGCTTTCATTTTTGTTTCTCAAACAAACAAACAAACAAACAGTTGTTTTTAGGATGCCGATTCATGAATACACTTATATTGGATTTGCAAAATCATTTTAGATATCAATTAACTGCACCATCAGAGTTGAAATATTCAATCCCTCTAACTGCAGTGCCCCCGTAGAATCATCGTATTTGTATTAATTGTTTGTAAAATCGTTGTTAGTGATATTTTTAGAATTACTTTTAACTCTTATTTCTTTTTGTAACGTTATTTTAAATTTGAGATTAAATGATTGAAAATTAATATTACTTTAATTACTGCTAATTCAAGCACATCCTGGTGTCAACATCCATCCTCCATGCAGACAGGCTCTCACTTATAGATATATGTGGGTTGGGAGTGTCTCAAAAGTAAGCAATATATGAGAAAACTTCCTTAAACTTTTCCCATTGAGTTTTCCGGCCTGTTTGTGTTTAGTTACAAAAGAAAGATTGACATACGTAATGAAGGGCTTTGCGTAGCGAGTTTATTTTGTTTTATAATAATACGAAAGGGAAAATGGCAGACGGATTGAAAGTTTTTTTTACGTTAACTAATCAAATTCACATGAACTGCCTTCGGATACGCTTTTCTTTCAGGTAAGAAGAAATATAGCATAACTACCTGAAAATTTATACGAGATACAAAACCGTACAGGGTTAAGTAAAAGGGCGAAGTAATGACAAGGAAAATTATGTCAGTATGTATATTAAGCCTGCTGGTTTCGGATAACTATATTTTTACGTTATCTCAACAGTTTTAAACCTATTGTTTCGGATGAAAACATATTCACCGTGGACGTGAGTGAGTTCAGACTAGATTAGACGAAGATAAAAGACATTTTGTTGAAAGCTGATACTAACGAATCATTATGGAAATCTTTTTTTGTTCATACAATATACACTAAAAAGTTTTCTTCTACTCAGCGGGCCATAAAGAAACCCCTAGCGTGCCAAACAATGCCCGCGGGCCACGCGTTGTCCACCGATGACCTAGGGGCTCATTTTACAAGACTTTGGTATATGCTATATCTTTTGTGATTGATCTACAACCTGATATTATATATTTGTCTTGATCTCTTTAATATAATATCACAGTATTAAATCTATATGTATAAAAATGAATGTCTGTATGTATGTCCGCTATGGACTACTAAACCGCTCGACCGATCGATGTGAAACTTTACAAATTTATTGAGTGCACCCCCGCGATGGTTTCTGGCCTACCAACCCCTCCCATCAACCACCCCCCAACCTCCCCCCCCCCCAAATTTTTTTTAAAAACTTTATGAATTTTTCGAGTTCACTTATCGAAGGTTTCTGGCATACCCTCCCATATGCCCCCCAAACCCCACCCCTCCAAACAACCCCCTTCCCCCCAAAAATTGATATTGATTTTTTACAAATTTCTCGAGTACACATCCGCTAAACTTTCAGGCGTACAGCCCCTCAACAAAAAAATTAAAAAAAATTAAAAAAATTAAAAAGCAAAAAGCAAGGCAAAAAAAAGTTAGTCCATATTGACGTAGAGAGCATAATTCTTAGTATTGTCTTGCTTTTCTTCAAGATGTTATTACAGTATGATTTTTAGTTAAAAAATAATACGAACGGATGTGAATATTTTACGAATGCCACAAAGTGATTTGATTTTGTAATGGCGGTGTGACTTTTGAGAACAATGGCGACTGGAAAAGATCAGAGGGACTTCGAGAAAGTGACATTTGAATAATATCTATAAAAATTCCAATTCTACTTTTCGTATAATAGATGCCTCAAAACACATTCTTTCCGTTAGTGTGTTAAATTAAAATTTTCTACACTTCCTATAATAATCTAAAAATGAAAGCATAATATATTTAATGTATAAAGGCTTCACACGAAGTCACGATTTACGTTTTGTTTATTCCGCTAAATCTTTCTTTGTTTCTGAAGAAACTCAATTTCTTGATTGAATTGGTATTTACTAGGTAGAGCTCAATTTAAACACGGTGAAAACATATCAATGTTTTTAGTTCTACAAAAAAAGAAAAATTAATTCTACAAAACTATATGATATCTACAAAAATATAATCTTATATATAAAACCGAAACGGCGTATGTATGTCTGTGGGTCTGTAATTCCCTTTTGCATTGTTGGTCATTAAGTTGCCATAAAACGAATATGAAAGAAAATATGTTTGAATTTTTATCGGCGAAGACATTTAGTCAAAATGTAATAAATTAGTCTTCTACTGAACTTTTCCCGGCTTTTATTATTAATAATAATGTTTATTATTTACGTGAAGGTATTATTTGACATTTCTTTGACAGCAAATTAGATTTTTTCCTTGAATTTGGACATTTTAATGGGCGAGAATGGGGCTGTCAATATATGTAGTTAGATTGTACCAAAGAGGGCGAGGAGTAATTCTTAAAAACACATCTCTTTAACGGTACTGTTGTAAAGTATGTACGCTTAAAAGATAATAAGTCAACTGTCATTATGTGACTTGAATCATTACATCAGCGCATACTCACTGTCTATCTTGTTGAAGAGTTAGTTACCAAGATCTGATAATGAGGAGCGAAGGCCCGTTTAATTGGGTCACTTCGCCGCAAAACAGCGGACTCTTGCCATACAACAATGAAAGTTTCCAAGAATGTTAATGCACAATTTTTCATGCTGTTCGTCGTTTTCTTAAATGGTTACATAATTTATCGAAGACGATTACAAAAAAAAAATGGCGGGATTCGGCGATATGTCGAATTCTTTGTGACAATAATATTGAAAAAATTAAGGATTTCGACTGAGGGTAATGTACTGTTATTTTAATGTTGTACTTTTTCCATAAGCTAAATGGTTTTCAATGAGTTTCCATGAGTCAGTTCAAGTACGTTCGTGCACTTGAAATGCCTGAAGATGCCGAAAGTCGAAACCCGGGTCGTTAACGACAAAACTCATGGAAAAGTACAGCATTCAAACAATTCAATTTTAATATTAAAATCTTTTTAATTTCACTGATTGTGTTGTAATACGTGACTCACGTTGATAAACAATTTCACAGACATTCTAGCTGCATCTCAAAAGTAACAACTTTATATCGATTTATTTTTAAAATAATAAACTAATCCTCAATTGTTTACTCAAACAAATAACTGTCTCATAACAAATAACAAGAAGAGGCTAAGATAGTCCAAATCTTTTTTTCTTTCATTTTTTAAGCCATGCCTGCTCTTAATGTGAATTGTGTAGACTTATAATGGAGCTTTTATCAACAGAAGCTTCTCTGCGATAATTTCTTGTTACTCGGTTGCTGAACCTTTCTTTTCGCAAAGAGAGTAGGGATGCGACAGGACTTGTGGTTAGCTTACTACTCGTTATCGCTACGTCTTATTTTTAGGGTTGGATAGGTGAGATGGGATATAAGACGCCCTCGCCTTTGAAAAGATATCTGTCAGTTAATTTTACCTTATTGGAATTTGAAGGTGGAAACGCCACGACCTTCAATTTGACGCAAAACTATATAAAAAAAACTATCATTTTACTAGCAGAATTTTTGCGGCATGAAGACAAAGTGTGAGGAGTTTTTTGGCGGTGTTTTGGTTGACGACTATGATTTCATAGTGCTAACGGAAACATGGCTAAATATCAGTGTTTACAGCCGTGAATATTTTGATAGTGAGTAAAATTTCTAATTTGATTTTATTATTTTTTTCTTTCTGTTCTTATGACTACAATTTGTGATTTTATTATATATATACAGGTGTATATTGTGTATACAGTGGAACCCCGATCTTATGTTCACGCATTAATCGTTTTCCCGCGAGGTGCGTTAATGTTCTCTAGTCCCGGCATTTAGTTCATATATAAAACTTTCCCGCATTCATTGTTTCCCGCATTTAACGTTTGTTTTAAACGGTCCCTTGAAAAACGTAGAATCGGGGTTTCACTGTATATAAATAAATGTATTTGAATTTGTCAAATGCATGGCGCATTGGCGTCAGCTGTAATGCCACGATTTGTATTTTTTTATTGAATAAATTAATAAATCCCGTGGGATCTGTAATCAAAGCAAAGCTATAGGAGACAGCCATGTAGAGGAATCAAATATATTAACAGTATAATACGTGCTTTTTTTAAGCCCGCATGCGGAAAGACGTATGACATACTATGACCAAAAAATAAGAATCGGAATGGTCTTTTTATCATATTCCTTGCTTAAGCATGACAAGTTTAATATAATGCTCAAACTATGGTAATATTGAGTAAACAAATCAGATCTGTAATTTGCGTTGCGCTCAAACGATTGTTCACTTCAACGGTCTGTGTTCTGATTGAATTGGCGATTATCGATATCCAATAAGGGACGGACCTGTGAACTCTAATATTCACGCCCGATATGGCCGACGGACAGATACGATGTTGCGTAATACGTATAGCTCTCTCTGTGTTTAGTAATGTAGATTAATTACAAAAACAGTATACATAAAAAAATACAGCAATGCTCAAGGAATTTGATTATTTTTGAACGACCAAGTGTTTATTTCTTTAGGGTTTCAACTGTGTGAAAGTATGCGTTTATTTTTATTTTTTTTCTCAATTTTATTGCAAAATTTTCCCATTCGTCAATTTTGAAAATGTGTACTCAGAAACTGCTTTGAAACTCATTTTCATTTCACTTAATACTAATTATCATATTTTTAATGTGATACAAATTTGTGATTAGTCCACATTTTATTAGGTAAGGAATTGTTAATATTCAAATCATAGCCAATTTCTGATTTCAAAATTCTTTTTTCTTGTATTAATTATTTGATATGCTTTTTCATTCGTCATAATTTTACATAAACAATCGTGATTGTGAGTCGCGGCGAGAAAACACGATTCTGATCTGTAAAAATATGTGAAAAAAATAAAAATAATAAAATAAATAAATGCATTACTACTTTGAAATTTCGTTTGGTTTTTTCGGTGGATCTAATCTCCGTAAAAGTGTCGTTATGTATGGCTGATAAGATTAAAAGTTGCGGCGTTGCACGTCAAACAAATGACGTCACCGTTCACTTTCTACTGAGATCGGAAGATGGATAAAACGAGTGGCGGTGCAACGTTAGGCCTGCCGCACACTCAGCACACAGTTATTGCGGGATGGACCGGTTCAATGTTACGCCGTTAGCGTGTATAAAAAATATATACAATCTATGTGAGAAAAAAATGCCAATTGCTCATTTATTTATTTTTTACAATGTGGTTCGCGATACCCAATAATTCGTAAGTAAGCAAAGACCGATTACCAGTTTACACGTCGACACCTTACTTTGAAAAGTTTCTAACTGCTCTTGACACTGATTTGAGATATGAGCTTTTGAAGTTTCGATTGATTAAAGTTCACTTGTAACAATGAGCAAGTAAAAATGTTTCAAATTACTTATTATAAGCATATTTTTTTCACATCTCTTGCTGAGAAATAATGATCTAAAAGATCTAATGATGGAAATAATGATGAAAATCTTACAACTTTGTCAAATAAAATTAGTAAAAAAAGTGTGCAAATGCAGTGCAACTCCGAAATTCTGCTAACTCCGTTATTAAACCATAGATAATTCTGACATTCGTAAATATGATAGAATGCGGTACATACAAGCATTTTCAACCAAAAGGTTATTTTAGGCAAAAATTTCAATTAGATAAATGGTAAATTTGACTGCAGCTATTCGTCAAGCTGTTGTCCCGGTGTTGGTTTCGCGTGACGATTAGACGCCTTTTAAAATTTCTGACTGTACTTCCAAATTTATCTCAAAATTATTTGAACCAACACTATACAGATACAGCGGCAGCTATGAAAAAATTAGAATAAATGGTAAATTTGACTGCAGCTTGAGGAATGACTGGTAAAAAGTAATAAAAATTTAAACATCTGCTCTAGATGTATTTTTCTAAATATTTTCTTCAACTAACATCCCCATATCTATCTATATATATAAAAATGAATGTTTGTCTGTCTGTATTTCCGCTATGGACTACTAAACCGCTCGACCGATCGATGTGAAACTTTACAAATTTATTGAGTACACTCCCGCAATGGTTTTTGGCTTACCAACCTCTCCCCACAACCACCCCCTAACCTCCAACCCCCAAATTATTTTTTTAAACTTTACGATTTTTTCGAGTTCACTTCTTCGAAGGTTTCTGGCCTACCCTCCCATACGCCCCCCAAACCCCACCCCGCCAAACAACCCCCCTCCCCCCCAAAAATTGATATCGATTTTTGACAAATTTCTCGAGTGTTGAATACATGCAAATTGAATTGAATATTTGTGTAATGTCTTTCCTTCAAATTTATTTTAGTTGCTGGCGTAGCAACGCGCGCAGGGTACAACTAGTTATTTTATAAAATACAACTACTATCGTGTAACATGCCCTTTAGAGATTTATCTATGTACTACATAGTCACTTTAATTTTGCTCTGTGTGTCTAGCTTTTATCGCGTAATCAGTTTCGCTAATGAACAAGAGACCGCTTCAAAGCGAGTACTTCGAACAAAGGACCTTTAAGTCTTGCACTCTTCATTCGAGTCAGCTCTTTGCAATATCATACATACCCTGTCAAAATAAATAAAACACATACGATAGAAAATTTGCAAATAAACATAAGCTGACATTTTAATCACACTACACAAGCTTGCGCGAATATATTACATATTATATTAGATTGCCATGCCCATCATTCATGGCGGCTTCTATAGCGTAGAACAGTTGGGGAACATGCGATATTTTTTTTCTTCAAACGCAATCTTTGACGGAACCAAAATTTTCGTTTATTTGCTCCCAATAATTTTGTAAATTCATCCATTTAAAGTTTCTAAAATTATACTCTATTAGATAACAGATAAATGACACTGAAAAGTTTCCCCACCCTTGGATTTATATTTTAATAAGATCATAAATAGATTGGCGAGGAGATTCAAATTGAAAGTTCAACTACGGCCATACTTCCAATACTGGCGAGATCAACATCAAATATTAATTTATGTAAAAAAAATGATAACTTTCTTATCAAAAGTGTTTTAAAAAGTGAAACGTGTAGCGTCTCTTTGATAAGTATCTTCAGATTGACTTACGGTCTGATGGAAGTTCAATTCTTTATTTATACTTTGTCAAAGTTACCACTGAATCCTTCGAAAGTATCAATATCCTAATTCATATATGAGAATTTGGTCATGGGTAATATGTTATAAATTTTTGTGTGGTGCAGTTTAAAAATCCTTTTAATTCTTTCAGAATACATATCATTTCAGTTCTTTATGATGGAAGATCGGCTCCTTTTTTAAATTGAATATTTTTATATCGCTTCAATACAAAAAGACTGTTGTGTGCAAAACTATACATACCTAAATTTATTCGTATTCATTGAGTTTTAAAAGCATTGACAGTATTTCATTGTGATATCAGGTTTGCGAAGATTTATAACACGTTAATGGCGTAAAAATAATAGGAATATTTTCAACTCATTACTCCATGTACAAGGAACGTTTTAACGTGAAGTTATTGTTGTCATTGCTTTTTAGAAAAATATTTAATTTTACTAATGTTTCACTCAGTAGGAAGCAGGGCTGTGGAGTCGGGGCTTTTTGGACGGAGTCGGAGTCGTCGCGGCGTTTTGGCCGGAGTCGAAATTTTTTAAAAGTTTGAACTTTTCATTTTTGCCAGAATGGTAGGGTTGATATTTAATTGAATACACATATAAAAATTTGGAAAAAAAAGTGACGATATTAAACTTTTTTTGTCGGGGTCGTGTTTTTGGTCAATGTTAGAGTCGGAGTTGGAGTTAGAATCGTGGTTTTGGTAAATGCTGAAGTCGGAGTCGGAGTCGAACTTTTTTACCGACTTCACAGCCCTGGTAGCATGACATGGTCTATTTTTTAAATACTACCATTTTTTACCGATTTAAAGTGCCGAACTTTAAATATATCTCTAAGTGCATATTTCTGTCGATTCATTGGTTATTAGCCTTATGGCTCAAGTTTAACTAGTTTTTATTATTGTCAATTAACAATGAAGTAAAAATCGCGTTATTTTAACACAAATAATTTTTTATCATAGCTAGCACGTTAAAACGTTTATGCTCCAATTGAAATTTGATTACAATAATCATTTTAATTTGAACAGGTGTTAGAATATTGCATGCGAGGAAACCATTTGTACAAATGCGAGCCACCTTATTTAAAATGTATATGTTACAGTGTAACTGTATTCTCAGTGAAAATATATTCTTCTCCAAGCCGTCATTGAAATCAAATTTGACCGCCCTATCTTCAGCCCTATGTTTGTCTGTGTTTTGTATTTGGTTCTCCTTTTATGAAAGGGACTACTTGCTGATTTTGTTTCATTGAAGCAAACCAAAATTTTGGCTGACAAATCATCGACTTGGGCCAATAATTTCAATGATTGTGACCAGTGAAATCATGTTGTCAAACAAATCTATCACTTGATACATTTTCACTGAGAATACAGTTTCACTGAGAATACAGTTTCACTGTAAAATATACACTCATGCTTTTCTATCGCAGCTATCTATTCCCAATCTTTTTTGTTTCCATAGCAGACGAAATATCATGTAGATATCTTACTTATTATAACATGATTAAATAGCCAAGATAAAAGAAGTAACCCCTTGAGGTTCCAACCCATATGATATGCTTTTCCATTTGAAATAGTTTTGGTTTTTCATTTTAATACTGACAGGACTATGATATGACTAAGATAGGGCTGGGATAGTAATAGGATAGGACTATGACAGGATTAGAATAGTATTAGGATTGGATTAAGATCGGAATAGGATAGGAATAGGGTTGGACTAGAATAGTATTAGGATAAGACTAGGATAAGACTATTCTATAACTAGAATAGGACTAAGATATGACTCGGATAAGGCTGGGATAGGAGTAGGATAGTATTAGGATGGACTAAGGGAGGACTATGATAAGACTGGGATATGACTGGAATAGGAATTGGATAGGACTAGGATGGACTGAGAGAGGACTATAATAGGTGTTTGATATGACTGGGATAAGTCTGGTATATGACTGGGATGAGACTGGGATAGTTATGTGATAAGACTCGGGTTGGATAAGATTGTACGAGAGTAAAATTAAGACAAGACTAGAATAAGACTGGGGCAGGACTAGTCTTTCCTATTCCATACATTTTACTAGTTCAGTCCAAGTTCTGTCACGACACTGTCTTAATCCTGCACTGGCAATCGCACGATTTTTTAACATTGAAATGTATTATAATAAAAAAATCTATCTATTATTCCATGATATTATTGTGGTGGAATTTAATAATGAAATATTAAAAAAAAACGGTTAGAAGCTTCAATGGCCATTATCATCAAACCACGACCAAATAAAATTTTGTCCACGCAGTTTCTTTCACCGCGTCCAAGCACAGTACTTGCAATACTCAGGCAATGCAGTGGCCTCTATGGTGCCAGCGATAATTCTTATCAAATGATTCACTGTAGAGTTGTTGTTCAACAAGCGATAAAAAAAACAAAAAGTGAATTTCACATAGGTTTAAAATGCAATGCAACAAATTAATAAAAGCAATTTTATCGCCGGCCTTATATCAACAGTAAAAAACACACGCTACGATAGGCGTATGTGGAAACAAAACAATCGAGAGATAAATACTGTTTAATATTCCAGCCAAACAAAATCAATAAATGAATAATGACGACTTTCGTAGTAATGGCCGCGGTATATCATTGGTTGGGTTAGTGGGCCATGCGAGAATTAAAAATTGGCCATTACGACATTTATTTCCGAACACATGCTTATTATAATGTAAGCAGTGAAAGGGTACCAAATCATTTGAATGACCTGTGAAAAATTGTTGAGACAACCGGTTAGCCGAAAGTAAATGTATTGTTTGATTGTTGTTCAACAACACAAAGCGATGCTTATTAAACTACAGTAAAAAAATATTCAAATTTAAGCCGTTTGAATTTTTTCACTTTTCTGGTATGTATTTCTTTCGGTAACGACCTGAGTTTAACCACTCGGTATCTTCAGGCATTTCAACAGTCATTTCAAGTTCATTCGTGCATTTTAAATGCTTGAATATGCTGAAAGGCGGAACCCAGGACCTTAGCGACGAAACTTATGGAATAATACAAAATTCAAGTGATAAGAGAAATAATTTGATATTGAAATTCCATATAAGCATATTCAGTCGAAATCATCAAAAAAATATGTGTACAGCGTAAGCAGGAGAAGCAACGTCTTAATTATGTGATAGTGACATATACTAATTCTTATCTTCGGTGATCAGCTAAAACTCCGCGGACCACCTGTTGGCGACTGCTATCCTAATGGAAACATTCAAAATAACGTAAGAGTTGGTTGATAGTCAGCCGTTAAACCTTTCCTACCTATGATGGAAATGGCTTGTAGATAGCTCATAGATTTACAATTAATCCCGTGCAGTTCTAATGCAATAAACGTTGTTGTTTGTTGCCGTTAGCGTTCTATAGGGCGGACATCAAATATTGCTTACACAACGGTGATAGATGGGAAAATCACGCGTCTAAAATACTGAAAAATTATATAAACAATGAATATAGATTTTAAAAGTAAAACAATTGAATCGCCGTATCAATCAACAACTCAGATTCAGTGTTCAATTCAGAACTGTCAGTTCAAGTTCATTCGTGCATTCGTTCTTAATTCAAACATCTTCAGTCGAAATCCTAAATTATGAAAGTAAAATTATTTTAATATGTGTCATCCGTAATACGGTGTTTAAATTAAGAACATCCAGATAATTGTATCAAAGCAATTTTGTGCAAGCAAGTTCATAAATAAAATACACAACAAAACACAAACAAAAATATGAACCAAATAACATGCAATAATTTCACAGCTCGTGAACATGAAAAGTGAAAAGTTATGCAGCGCACCCACGTGGAAACGAAATAATAATACATTACCGTATACGCCATTATGTGTGCGAATGTGTAACTGGCCCAATGCAAGAAGTGCCGTGAGAAAATTTCACGCGGCGTGGGCCCGAAAACTCACGAAACAAACCTAGTGACACAAACAAACAGTGTTGCCGTGTGAAAATTTTTAGCTCCAGACATGGGATTATAACTTTGTGTAATGATAATTGTGATACTAAAATATTTTTACTGTTAACACTTTCACAGACCAGCTTGTAAAATACTTTTAGAATTTTATGTATTTCTACAAAAATATTTTTTTTAGAAACAGTCAATCAATTCATATTTTTTACACTGAATACAAAACAAATTGTTTCCATGTCTGCTCCCGATGTGGGACATATACCCTTAATGAAGTTTACTTAATATAAGTTTTTTTTCGTGAATTTTCGTAACCTTTCTTTTCAAAGAGAGTAGGAATAAATTAATAGTGTTAAGAAATGACTAGTGGAATTTTAGTGGACTAGTGGACTTTCGATGGAATTTTAGACGTCACATCAATTCATGATATTTTAACAGAAATCAATAAATAGATTTAAAAAATAAATTTATGAATGTGCTTGTACTGGGATTCAAATCAGTGATCTCCGTAACCAAAGGCAACGATGTTTATACTCTATCACGTATTCGGGAATATAAAAATAAAGACTAAAATTATCTTGTCTATTAGGATTAAAATCACAATAATTTATGAAATATATTATCCGTGAATATGCCTCCGAAGTAATCCCTAATTTTCCATAGATTATTTTTACCACCAAAGCTTGTGCAGAGATGTCACTACTAATATTAAAATTGATAGATCAATACATTTTTAAAAGGGACCCTAAAACAACGAGACGAGCGCGTGATTGACAAACGCCCAAACGGGACATAAATCACGTCACGGCGTAACCTCTACTAGACAATAAAAAAATATGTATACTTTATGAACATTACAAAGAAAAAAAAACATACTTTATTGTATAAACAACTAACAAGCGTTGCAATGCCACTCAAAGAAAGAACATGTTTGTGTTTATTGAAGTTCTTTCGGATGCACAATGTATTAGAAAAATAATTTAGATTTAATTTCACTAACATTGATCGGTATCGATGACATTTAGCGTTTGACGTTTGCTGTTAGTTTTTTGCCGATTGTCTATGGTACGACAAAGGCGTCACCTACTAAAAGTTAATTGTACTGAGTCTTTAACCTTTGCGCAAGTGCAACAATAAGTTGTCAAAATGAACGGTTTGGTGGCGCATAAAATATGAAAAAACATTGATGTTTATATAAAAGACCTACAATAAGTTAATTTTACTATGCCTATAACCTTTGTACAAGTGCAAGCAATAAGTTGACATAGTTTTATCGCAATCGGATGAACGGTATAGCAACGCATAAAATACGAACAAACAAACAAACCAACATTGATTTTTATATATTAGATTCAAAAACACAACTAGCAACGTATTAGTTAAACGGTTGATCTCATCTACGCATCTCGAGTAAAGCGACAGTTGAAGAAATTTCCCTAATAGTTATTAGTATGTGCAAAAATTTGCTTTATAGAGTTTTTGCAGGCATTTTTTCAAACATGGGAATGTTAAAATAAGTTGGCAGCACTGAAAATAGTGTAAACAGCTTACGTCAGTGTTGTGATGGCCATTGTTCCACGAGATCTGCTCTCACTCTCATGTAATTATTATAACAATAGCTGTAACTAATCATAACTTTTATAGATCACTCCGCAAGCCGCGGGAAACTGTCGAGTAGTCATTGTTACGATGTTATATAATATAATCAACGCAAGATGGCCGCTAAATAATTATAGAAATGGAATCAAAACATTTTATAAAGTGATGCGAAGAAGTTTGACTATCAAAACACAAATCAATTTAAAATTAGAACCATTATTTTTTTAAATAACAAAATTTTTAATCGAGCACAACTACAGTGTATTTTATTTGTATACATACATAAGTATGTCTGCTTATATTTCTTTATGATATAAGTGTTTAACGCGACATCTTCGAATGTTAAATTGACTATTTTATTATACTGCTGTAAGAGATGTAAGAGTAATTTACAAAATAAATACCACTAAGCAGGGTTTCCCAAACTATGATAAGCGACAATTTATGATAGGAAGGTATTATACACTGGAACATATTTATAGATCTTTTACATAAAATTGAAAGGCGAGTGATGATCGTTCACCACTATCTTTTCTCACACGGTGCGCATGAAATAGATGGGGTATATTATTGTTACCTGACCGGCGGACATTCTTGTCAGTTTATCGACAGTTGCCAAAACTGAATCTACGGTTAGCAGCGCTTGTAAATATTGTTAGTAAATAAGCTTAGTGTTCCGTTAAAATTTCCGGGCATGCAGAGTGTTCCATTACCAAAAACAAATGGGAAACCCTGCCCTATAACAATTACTTACGTTCTGATAAAAAATTAATGAAAAGCCGTTGGCAATTGAACAGCTTTTACAGTATTATCTACTCGATCTACTGCGTATAGAAGTTTGAAAAAAAAAACATTAGCAAAAGATTGATCTCAGTCCAAAATGAAAAAAATACTTCAGAAAATATACGAAACATTAGACTTCCGGGTATATATTAGTGTTTTTTGTACAACGGGTAAAATAATAGAGGGCCCCTTAGCTGAATGTGCGAAAATTCAATATTAAAATCAGATCACATACATATAAATCCCATCTTCACAACGTCTCATATAAAATGGTAACATCTTGCAGAATAATATCGGCATTATTTTTCAATCACGCTACATCAAAAGAAACCTTTTAAGTCATTGATATATTGGACAGATACTTAGATATGACAATTGAAACGATTTGATAAACAGATATTTCCAATAAATACTTCTCTGCGAAATAACCCTTCAACAATAAATAGTTCAGTAAAAGGGGTCTTAATAACCCTTGATAAGATTCTTTCCTCTGAAAGAGGTAGGATAAATAAACAGATGTCTTGATGGTTTTGAATTGGGGTTTCCAAGCCCGGGATCCCGAAGATTTTCAATATCTGATTTTCTTATCAAGCTTAAACGATTTATTATGAAAAACACGTCATATTACGTGTACTTGCACGTGATATCTGTGGAACACCAGATGCTCATGGAAAATAAATTATTTTCGTTATGCATTGATGACAGCATCGAATATAAAATATTGTTTCGAAATGAATTCAGAGGATGAAGAATATCAAGTTACACAACTTGAACTAATCAATACGTTATGTATTTCCATTAATGTGTCCTCATTTTTACAAGGTGAAATAAAAAAAAATGCTCCGCTTTGTGCTATGTACATAACCAGACATATCTTTAATTTCAATTAGTTTTCAGTTCACATTCGGTCGAAGCCGATACTGTCGAACATTATATTTCAATTTAAAAGTTTTGCTCTTCAATAATGGATAAACAAGCGAAATATTATATTCCTAAAAAAGAGTGTCAATTATTTTTAACTATTTTTAATGATAAATTGACATGGCTAATATTAAATAAATATGTCAATTATCGACCATTAAAAAAAATATTACAAATCCCGGGACCAGTCCCGGGATCCGAGGATCAAAATTTTGGCCCGGGATTGAAAAACCCTAGTCTGGATTCTATCCAATAATAAAAATTGGTAAATTATGGATATATGGTCACGGGACAGAATTTTTGTAAAAATTTATGAAAAATAAGCACATTAAATGAAATGAATGTAAGGCTTACGATTTTTTTTGAAATGTTTCGTCTTTAATTTTTAAATTGATTATAATAGAAGATCCTAAAGAATACTTCGCAATAAGTATGAAATCGAGTTATTTTAATTTACAGGAGCAAAAATGCAACCACAAATTACACAAATAATAATATTATACACATAAAACAGTCACAAGTTTATTATTTGGTTAAAATAAAAAGAATAATTTTACTATAGGCTAATATTTAAAATTCTTCTTTCAGAACTTATACAATAATCAGTCATATTCTTCAGATTTAATCATTTTGATTCCACATTTTATAATAATACGCAAGAACTCAAAGAGTAAAGTCAAAATTATAAGCCAGTATGTATAAATTTTTTGAGCTTAGCTCGAGAGAATTGTGACTGTCCCGTGACCATATATCCATAATTTACCTAAAAAAATATTTAATTAAGTAAAAAATTAAGTATTTTACTAACAACGACATAAGTGGCAATAAATTATGCATCAATATATTGTATTCAAATGCATTCATTTGTTTGCGATTCAACGAAGAAATATTCTATAATGTTTAATTAATAGCCATCGGAATACTTATATAAAACCTATAACACCTACATATATAATTTATATCGTACCAAATGACAAGCTTTTAGTTTCGAATCGATATATCCCGATTTTCTCCGCACAGTTTCTTTAAGAGTTTTTTTTTAGTTTGGGATAGGTGTTAGATATTCGCTCGGTCTAATACGTCTCGACAACGGTCTTCAAATATCGGGCCATCAATCATGCTGGGCCATCTGTAAATGGTGGCGGATCGGATGTGTTATGTAAGGCAGCTTGGGGCAGAGATAAGGATGCGTATAAGACGAAGGGAATGTAAATATGTATATTTTATATATATATGGGTTGGTAATGTTGGTATACGTAACCCTTAACCAGGCCGCGAGAAACTGGCACTAGTTAAGTGTTTCCAATTAGTTATTAGTAAAGGCTTATAAATATAATAAAACAAGTTTTTTTTTAAAATTATCGTTTTTATTGTAAAAAATTGTGTGAAATAAAAACTCTTTACACCCACATAGGAACATTTTCTTGTTGGAAACAATTATCGCTATGCCCTTCTAGAAAAAATAGCTTGAACCGATATATGTACATATGTACTATAAATAAAAAATAAATAATTTTAAAATAAATTGAAAATCTGTTGGAACTCGAAGGTTGTGGTTTTTGAAGTTTTTCCAGCGTATCAAGCAGATATGTAGGTACATTTTAAACCTTTACTTTTTTCAACCTCTCTTGTACTGCAAATTCGGCATCTTTCATAATTTGAAAAAGTTGGCGCATTTTAAAACCCATTGCCATTTAGAAATCAAAAAATAATCGCCTTGGAATATGGTATTTTATGAAAGATATCAATCTAGCATTATGTAATTATTAAAGAGATATGTCTGTTCTTTTCGCAATGTCGTTAACGCGATCAACACGAAGATTTTTTTCAACCGCTAATTGCAAATTAAGTTCGACTAAAATAAAATTAGACAAATCCAATTCTGCGGAAGAGTTTAAATATTTTCTAGTTATAGATTTTGCATCTCATATATGTATATGTAAACATAATTTTAAGCGTAGTATATTTACGAATCAGCAAAATGGTGACAGGGATCGGCTTCTGCATTTTGGCGCCACATTTTCTTCAATCAGTTCACTGCCAATGTAAATCATATACAATCCTTATGACAGAAGTTGTTTTACGAAAACAATGCTGGGCAAACAAAATAGTTCTATTTTAAAATGTTTGATTGATTTTTCCATCAAAATTCATTAGTCAATTTAATAATTAAACAAAAAGCGCAATCATATATTTTATCCAAATCTTATTAAATAAATAAAAATTTACATGGATAATGAATGATTGTGCTTAAATGTTTAACAAAAAAAATGCAAGAATTCTGAATGAGTGGTCGGTCAAAAAGATTATTTAAGTCTCGTTCAAATAATCGTTCGTTTAATGGGAAGAATACATTGCCTTATTTCACCGTGTTATAATGAAGTTCTACAAAGACATGGCTTTATTTTGATGATAGTTTCAAACCATTCTGGAATGTAACATAAAATAAATATCTCTATTCATCTTAAATAGGAAGTAGTGGAATTTTTCTCGCATCGCATCATCTATTCGTCCCCGATATAATCAATTAGTTGTACGACCGAAATTCAAAGGAAATTTTCCGAGACATCGGTGGAGCGTGTGTACACGTGCTTTTGGCCCTATCGCCTATCCCATTCATCGGCCAATGACTGTATTTCTATTGCTCAGCCAATAATATAATAGAGTCTTTACAATTCTGTGAAATAACGAAGCATGTTTTTACGAAAAAAAAGATGGCTGAATCCGTAACCACGTTTGATCCAAATACAGAATGTAAGACCTCGTACAGCTGTTCTAATGGTATTGCCAACCACAGTTGCAATTGGAACTGGAATAGGCTGATACATTTAAATCAGTGCTTTCCAAACTAGGGGCCGCGGATTTTTTTTTAAATCTATGGTACCGTTGCATAGAAAAGTTTGAGAAACACTGATTTAAAGAAAACCATGAGGCATCATTGTTTTAGCATGTATCAGTAATTTAATATATTTTCAGAAAAGGATTTGGCATTACTGCTAATTTTGATAAATTTTAAGAGAAATGACCACATATTATGTAAATCATTAACAGTTTTTTGTTAAATTTATAACTACTATTCTGGGGCTAGAACCCGGTCCACCAGATCGTTACGGCAATGCTCTTACCACTGAACCACAGGGGTCGACAAATGTCGTAATTAAACCATCAAAGTCGCATTGTTGTTGGCCGTTGGCATAGCAACCCAAAATATAATAAAAATTTCACAAATAATAAAATAAAAATCAAGTAGATAGTCAACGAAGACTGCGTATATCAATAACAAAACGGTGTTGGTATGCGCATTCTTTTTGCTGTTTGATAAGCTATTGCATAACGGTTTACGTATAAAATGAAAATAAATAATGAAGAAATAAAATAATAGCACTCTCCGTATAAGAACAATGTCTTTCCACCCCATAAGCTCTTAATTTTAATACACTAACGACACAAAAAGCCGCTTTGTTCTTCAGCTACAAAGCTCTTATAAACAATTAACCCTTTAAGATCTAACGCAATTTATATTAAACGCAATAAAGAAAGGGAAAATTGCCATCGGAGGTAATGCAAAGCGAGCTGTCTCAAAAAGCATATTAAGCTAAATAAAATAGGGAGGTAATTAATCGTATCAGCCTTGGTCCAGGTCCAGATGACTGCTAAATTTCGACTTCATTAAAAAAATGATATTTAGGAATCCGGGCATTATTTTCGAATAATAGATCTCGCGAAAACGTTGATCAATATGTACCCAAGAAGATATAAATATCTCTATATTCAAATAATCTTTAATATTACCTTGATTATTAAAACTTACTGTGGCGAAAAAACTCGATGAGAAGAGAAAACTACACGTGCCCACGATGACGAATGTTTTTTTATATTGAGTTTTCCATGACTTGATGCCAGACCATTTAACCGCTAGTATAATTTTTTTACCAATAGTTATGTTGATTAACTTCGTCAGTTGGTTTCTCAGAAGCTCAGCTGTATTTGTATGTGGAGATAATGTACAATGCACTTTTACATGCAGCCACATTTTTATTATAATTAAATAATCAAGGCCACCACTTCTAATTTGTTATCTTCATCATTTGATAAGAACGAAACATGTTTTTTTTGCTGAAGAATATATTTTCGACGATTGAAAATAATTCACTTTAAAACGATTGATAGCCAAGTAAAAACGGCCCTGGACATTACAGTTATCAAACAGTTTTAAACTCCTCTTCTTCTTTGCCAAGAGTTGTTTTACTTGATAAAGATTCCGGTCCGTGGTGCAATGGTCAACGTCGTTGGCATCCGGCCGGACTTTGAATCCCAGTACGAACAGCATTTTTCAGTAGATTTATCGATTCTGTTTGAAGGCATGGGTTTTTGTGTTGTCTTAAAAATTCCCATTCATCCATTTGATCCTATGAGTGGGGCGTAACGACAGCGACTAGCTTACCACTAGTCTTTTATTAGTCCTCGCATTCTTTCAATCCCTACAGCAGTTCTCGTAGGAACACATATGTTATAAACTCCGAAAGCTGTTTATGTGCTCCACATTTAGAGCGTACGTGGCAAAAAAAAGATTTCTGTCTTTATAAGTAAAATGAAAAAATATCCCATAAAAGTAAAACATATAAAAACAACATTACAAAATATTTGTGTAAAAAGCGAGTTAAATAAAAGGCGGGATAACTTAAATCGCAATAAATTAATTTGGCCTTAAATATTATTTTCTTACTCTCCAAACAAAATCGGCTGTGACCTTTGTAAAATCTTACCGTAAATCTTGACTGGCTAAAGAATTAGGAGAATGAAAATTTATAAATATAAATTTAAAACAATATGCTTTTTTATACCCTCGACACTCTTGCGATTTTAGCGATTATAATTCAGTAGAAAAAATGTAAGTAAGGGTGGAACAAAGATGGATGACCCAAGCAAATTAATTTAGCGAAACCTTTTTCATATTGCCTTTTCCGAATGATAAAATTAAAATATTTTTCGACCAAAAGGGTTTCCTAGTTGAGTAGTAAGAGCGTTTAGAGTTGGATTCGGGCCTCTTGAGTGATTATATTCTTATATGAGTATATTATACATTGTATGATTAAAATACCATATTTTATATACTTTAAGTAGAGTGGTATAAAATTAGAATCATATTAATTTTGAACTTCGTGAGTTTCGTCGCTAACGACTCAAGTTTCGCCTTTGAGCATTTTGAACCTATGACCTACAGTAAATTTAATATATAGTGGTACCTCAAGATACGAGTGCCCCAACATACGAGATATTTGAGATACGAGCCGCCGAGCAAGCGAAATTTTGCTTTTAAATACGAGTAACATTTGAGATACGAGGAAGTGCATATGAATTGATATTGGATTCTGCTTCGACTGTCAAACGCTATGGACCTACAATAAAAAAGCCTACTTCGCTCCATCTCTTTCGCACAACCGATAAATCCCAGTCGTAAGACATAGATGGCGCTCTACAACAGCTCCACAATTCCACATTTTAGGGACTGGAACGGCTTAGTGGCATTTCATTTAATTTCAATGGGAAAAGTTGCTTTGAGATACGAGCAAGGTTACGAAACAAATTAAACTCTTATTTCGAGGTACCACTGTATCTAAAGTTTAAGCTCATTAATTTCCAAACGTTCAATAATTAATCAAGATTTGGATCAAATCATCTAAATCATCCATAAGCGATAAGTTAATTCGTGCACTTCATGGAGAAGGTAAAACTTCAGTAGCTAGTGACAAAGCTCATGGAAAATACATAATTCAAACGATTTTGATTTGTTATTATAATTCCATCAATCACCTTTAGTCGTAAACCTTAATTATAGAATAGATAAATCAAAAATAGATTTAAAATGTAGCCAAATTACAACACTTCACATTTTTTGGGATTTAAAATTTTGGGATAAAAACCTTGCCTCTCTTGGGAGCTTTAAAACTCTGTGTAGACGATATTATGATACTTAAATAACGGTTAATCCCTGCTCGACGCAGTTTCCATTAAAAAAATCTCTTCTTCAGCTGTATTAAATATTTGCTATCACGCCTTGCAATATTGAAGTAGCATTATCAGAGGGGGTAGATAATTTTTGCTGAGCAGTCAAGTGGCTATGTCTTAGGGCTCCCGATCAATGATTCAAATCCTTGAACGCCAACATTTACTTCTATAGATATTTGTATCTGAAAACGTGGGTACCTTTAATCTACGTCTATCTTTTATATGAATCCTCATAAGGTATATTAACCATTGACTGATTGATATTGCATATCTGTGACAACAGCTACACCATTACGATCAGGTAGATGCAAAAACAAGTATTTTTTCTTCCTTTACCTCCCTACTGAAACTAGATGTGTAGTCTGCGAAGAGGGCTCATAGCTTAGTGGCTATGGTTGTTGCTATTGTGGGTACAAAATTAAGTTTCCCTTTCCCGCATATAAGCTATAAAGCATTGCATTTTACTATCGACGATTCTGTCAGCTGAAGGTATTGTGTAGGGAAAACATTAAAAAAAAACGTCTTGCAAGAATGATTGTCTTGGAGTTATTCACAAAGGCACGTTTTTCACCAATGAATAATGTTGGTGTAAAGTCCTGGCAGGGTCATATATTTTAAATCTTTCGGGCATGGGTTTTTATTTTATCTTTTCACTCGAGTTGATCGCGAGTTATTTAAAAATTACTTATCGAGTTAATATATAATACATCATAGGAATTAAAAAAGAAATATCTGGCGCCATAACTATATATATAAGTTATTTTGGCGAGAATAATGGCTTACATTCTGAGATAAGAACAGAAAAAATGTTTTCTTGTTATGGGAGTTTTCACATGATTTTTTTATTCTTGAATTTGTTGTCTTAATAAATTGAAACATTCGATATCCTCCCAATCTGTAAGGCCTGCACATGTCATATTTTGACAACTTGGGTTCAACCCTGGGGTTTATATAATAATAAAAAATACATACAAGTTTGTCCATTTTATTACAGAGCTTGAATTTCATTGTTTCAATATGTAGACGATTTAAATAAATATATTGGTTTGCAGTCAATCATCTCAAATAGAAAACAAAATACCGATATTTCAATGCGATTTGAATGCTCTAATATAGATATTTAAACATTATTTGTCTCGTATTGCCATCCTTACATTAGGGTCAATTCAGTATATAAAGCTAATCTATCATATATCTTGTATCGCCCTATAAACGAGTAGTCTATTCGGCCAATCACTTGGTCGGCAAATCCCTACCCGGGGGAACAAGAGAGAGGTCCATTAATTAAGGAACAGACAAATGGTGAGTCGACCCCGATCTCATCAAACGGCCTATACATGGGAACCTTATTTTAACACATCAACGAGCTTCTAAGTGGATATTTTTCACCAAAATACTTAACATGTAACTAGTATAAAGTGCTTTCACGTTAAGATAGAGTCTCCATGGTATGTGTCAGTGATATATATCAATAGAAAGAGTTAACATTTACTAAGTGATAAAATTTGTCGCTGTTTTAAAAATGCCCATTTAAATTGTTTATGGTTTCACTGTGTATTTTTACGGGTATGGCTTAGTAAAAAAAAATAATGATTATTAATTGAATAGATATAGTTTTCGAAATCAAGTATAGGGCGCCGGTCCGTGGTTGAGTGCTAACGTTATTGACTTACTTGCAGGGCTCAATTTTCTGAAACCCATAAGAGACAGTTTCGTAAATTGTTTTTTTGTTATAAGTTATGATTATTTGTGCCTTAACACTCGTAATGAAAGTGACTGGCTAACAACATACCCCGCCCTAGTCGTATCATTATATTCCTTTTTCTACGAAAAAGTGAGGTTGAGCAACTAAGTAATAATCAATTATCTTGAAACACTTCTTTTAAGATAAGAACTTATGATTCACATTGGTAAAAAAGCTATATTCTTTTAATCACTTTTGATTAATATCGCCACTAGTCTTTTATCCACTCAATATATAGTAGACGGTGAGTGGAATAATATTTTCAGATTTTTTTTGGTAAACACAAATGTTCAAATCTGATTTAATCAATTTCACAAATGTTTGTTAAAAACTTATTTACCAAATTTTCTTATTAACAAAGAAGAAGGGGTTGAGTAACAAATTCTTATTAAAAAAGATCCTGTTACTCAACTCCTGCTCTATAAATGTCCAATGCCCAGTGTGACACTTAATACAGTTTTTATCGTTAATATTTATATGTAAAACGATTATTTTTTTATTAATATTTATGTCGTTCACCTGTGGTGAGATTAATCTTGGAATTTTCTTGAATTACATATTTTTCTAATAAATAAATTGATCAGTATGACGGAGCAAATTAAATAAAATAAGTATTTGAACATAGATTTGGCAAATTTTACTCAACAATAATACATTAAGGCTTTAATTATTTACTGAAACTTTACGTGTAGAAGACGAAAAATATTTATGATATCAACCAGGTTTCATAAATTTATTTGAAACTCGTGTAGTTTATTTTTTCCAACTTTTTTTATCGGGCTTTTTTGTCGCACTACACTAATGAGAAGGCCAATTTGTAATATTCGAAACGAATTTCAAATTTGGAATGATTTTTGTCTTTCTTTTGTTCTGTCAAAACTTTCGACTATATTTTTCCTTTAATTGATTTAGATTCTCGGGAATTAGGAAAATTTTATATTCTTCGTTTATCTATCTGGTGTAGTGAAATGCCTAAACCTTTTATTAATATAACGTTTATTCTCATCTTTTTTATATAATAATAATCATTCATAGTCCATAGGATTCAGGCAAGTTATATGATATTATTAATAGATCTTCTTTTTTAATGAGTTAACTGACAATTCTTGGTGGAAAGACATGATATATGTTTATGTTAATAAATAAAACACAGTTTGTTTGTACTACTTCCATGGAATATCGCAATCAGTTTCTTTCATTGCGGGCATTTTCAACTAATAAAACTCGTCAGTAAATAAAAAAAATATGAGGTAGATTAGGGGTTACCAACCTTTTTGTACCTTAGAGCACATTTTAAAATATCGGTAGGGCGGCGGGCACAACATATTTTTTCAAAGCAAAATTTGCTTTGTTGGCAAAATTTCTCTGCTCAACCATCCCAACGCCACGTGTGGGATGGTTGAGCAGAGAAGGGATGTATGGTGTACCCTGTCTAGCCTAGGTATATAAGCTATCTCTAATACACGCTTAAAACATAGTTCTGACGAAGGCGTAAGCCGAAATAGCTATCAACAAATACATAAAATAATTTATGTAGAACTAAAATACAATGTTATTTTTCTTACCGTATTATAACGGAGTTCTACCAAGTAAATGCCTACTCTATCAATATATTATAAATATCCTCACCCCTTGTTCGTTCTTTCATGGGTAATATTTGCAGCAGATCTTCTTTCACTGTAAAGTTACTAAATACCATTCTGATCATAACTGCTAACTGCGCTGTGTCTGAAATATCTGTTGACTCACCAGTCACATATTCACTTTTTAACTGAGTTTGGATATCCGTTGATATTACATTTATTCTTCTTGTGACGGTCTTATTTGATAACTGTAAGTCTTGTATTGCTGAAATAATCTCACGTTTGTTTGAAAAATCCTCAAATAAACAAAATGCGAGGTAATGAGTATAATTGCTATCTCGCTCCGCCGTACAGGGTTGGCTACTCTACTCTACTTCTGGGTTACTCTATCAGTGATCCATATCGATTTATGCAGACAAATGAGTTCGAATTACGTAATTATTTCATTATTTTTGAAAATATTTTATATAATTATTTTAGAAACTTATTCAAATATTAAAATATATGAAAATTGTAATGAAAAATTGCTGTCGCGGTCGAATGGGAGAGGGCGCACACAAATCGGCGCCATGGCGCCCGCGGTCCCCCCGAGGTAGATGTACGCAAAATGTCCTCAAATAAAATTTTTCATTGGGATATTTTTTCTTTAACTTTTTCTATACGTCAGTCGTATGAGATGCCAGTTACAAGGATTTCCCCGAGAGGTGGACATATTTATCAATGTACATTGTTTTTGGTATCACGTGCACATTATCGCTGTAAAATGCACGGCGCATTGGCGTCACCTATAATTATATGTGTATTCGTTTTCTTACTACAATGCATACAGATATAAGGTTGAGTTTTGGTTGGACAGGTTATTATTAAACAATAAATCATTTCAATTGAATTTTAAGGTGAGGAATAGTTCAAAATATCACCACAAACGCCTTGATGATGAAAACGTTTGAATTATCATACAAAATAAAAATAATAACATATTTTTATTACTTATTCAACATTGAATATATTGAGACCAGGACCAGTTTCGCTCATCGCGAGCATTAGTATTAATTGAAAAATATATATAGTATATAAACGATAGTTCTGACGACGGCTTAAGCCGAAATACCTACCAACTATTTATCTTATAATTTTTGTAGTAGTAAAATAAATTGCTATTTCACCGTGTTATAATGGAGTTCTACCAAGTAAATACCAATTCAATCAATAAAATATATAATTACCATTCAAGCGGGTAATCTTCCATTAGGACACGAGCTCATCGCTACTCGCTATCATGCAAAATTGTATCTAATTCTCTACGAGGCGTGAAAATTTTGCTAGTATACAATGAACTGCTTGAGTTTCCATTGAAACCCTAAAAGTTGCGGGCAATGCAGAACAAGTATGCGCAAAGCTCTAACACAAAAGTTAGGCAATTTTGCCTTTCTCGGCGAGAGACCTCAAACGATCGCATGTAAAGTTGAAACGACCCCATCAGAAAGTGAAGTCATTTTAGGGTTGCCTCTTGATAAGAAGCCTATAATTAGGAGAGTGAACATAATTAGGCCCAGACTGTAAACACTCAAATGACCGTGACGGGGTGTTTTTAACCCCCGGGATTTTTTACTCGGGCTGGCGTAATTAACCTTTTAGCGGTTGGCTGACGTGAACGAAAAACAGCTCGTCATAATTACGGAGAGGTTTTCGGGGCGGCTAAAGGATTTTGTGTTTTTTTTTAACTATGCTGCGATTTCTAAGATTTCTTTTACTAAATGTTGTTGTAAAAATAAAATGTTGTTTTTCACAAGTTTTCCAAGATGAAAACAACTTTATTTTCACTTATAATTAAAGTGCAATATTATGCTTAATATTTTCGTTAACCAACTAAGACGTTTCCGATCGTCTTCAAATTAGTTTTCAACACATTTTACCATTTTTCTTATCAGTATACCATATCCATATAAATGTCAGCTCTTCTTTAATATATGATTTTGCTTAAAAAATATTTACAGTGTCGTTGAATCTGTTGCGTCAATTCTATAGTTTAACCAAAAAACAATTATAAATAACAATTCAGCTAAAATTTCCAGCGCGACAGGTGTGTCTCTCAAGATCCACTCCGGGGGAAACTATATAACAATCACCTATACTCAAGAATATTGAGTTGTATACATCAATATATGATATTGAACTTCTCAACTGAACCTTCCGATTCCTAAGCAGACCTGTTGACCGCTAAACTACAAAGGCAAAGACATGATAAGTGAATTTTTAACTTTTTGTTGAGTTTCACCTCTATAAATGGAGTTCAAAAATAAGTAGAAAAAGTACTTTAGGAACTCTCCTATTAGAAGGTAAAATATAATAATATAACTATAGC
The DNA here is from genome assembly GCA_028554975.1 of Himalopsyche kuldschensis. Lineage (NCBI taxonomy): Eukaryota > Metazoa > Arthropoda > Insecta > Trichoptera > Rhyacophilidae > Himalopsyche > Himalopsyche kuldschensis. The sequence goes on along the minus strand of JAHFWI010000010.1, from coordinate 15,297,537 downwards.
TTAATCCTTCAACCGACAAAGAAGACGTATTCGATCTACGGCTGTGCCCCAGCGATTTTAGAGAAAAAAGAAATTGCATAAAAAGTGCATAATTTATAGTTTGAAGATGTTATCGTGTGTCCTGGCACATGTGTACATTACATTCTGTGCTGCGGGACGATTTATGGGCTTATTCGATTTCGTTTTCATGTATTAAAAACATATAATAAGTTTATGTTTTAAAAACATCTTTATTTTCAACGACAAAACATCGCGACTCACCGGTGAGACGTTGGCGTATGGAGTCAATATGCATGCGACTCACGGGTAAGACGTTGGCGTACAAGCAGTTAAAGAGTAATTTTGTTAACTATACTTTTGGTTGAAAATTAACATTTTGTTGTATCATGCAATTTGCATGTCCCGTAAATTTTTTATAACCAAAACATATTTGAGTGCATCGGATAAACGTTTAAGAAAAATTTGATAACTCCATTGTCGTTTTGAAACCTACGCTGCTAATTATCCAACTCCGCCATTTTCTATTGTCACCTGTCAATCATTCGTTGTTTTTCATTGCTAGTACAAATAAATGGTTTGAAAGTGGTATTTCAAATTTTCCCGATCGATTTGAAAATACCAAAATAATCAGTTTGTACCCTCTCCTGCACAATTGACAAAAACGGAGATGGAAAATTTACTCTTTAAGCCATCGATATTTATTTTCATACTAATTATGTTGAATTATTGATAAGTTGAAAGACTGAAAGCTGAAGTTCAAGTTGAAATAAATTCTTATTGTAATGAAGTTCTTTCAAGTAAATGCAAATGGAGTACATATATATTTTTAGCCAATAATTTTATTCGAATAATAATCAGCGATTAATAATGGCTTTCCGTTGTCGGCCTACGATATTTATCATCTTCTAAGCCAAATGGATTAATAAAAGACATTAATAGAAATATATTCTTTAACTAAATTACAACAATCCCTCGACATTTGTATTAATTAAATATCAAACAAAACAATGACTTAGATTCCCCAGCGTCTAATTGGAACAAATCGATTTGATCATATAATCAATTAACAATCCATCGCCCCATCGCTTGCGAGCAAAAACTGACTAAAGTTTCTTGCTTCTCAAACTTTTGTACCATGTAAATTTTAATAACAATCACAACAATTCATTCATTCATAATATTTGAGCCTCATCTTTATTGAATGTGGTAAATGATAGATTCTACACATTGCAGAATTAGCTTTAGCGATTTTAAGCGGTACTGTTTCGGATGTTGACATGTTCCACACGGACGTGAGCGAGTTCAGACGAGTACTATTTTTTATGTTAATTTTAGTTGATTTTGTCGCAACTCACTCGGTTGATTTCTTAACAATTTTTTTTCTTACAATGTTTTGATCTTTTTTCAGATTGCAAAAGCAAGTAACTTATGATTTGTAATGCACATATACATGCTAGTTCAAGTTCATTCAGATGTCAGAAGATGCCGAAAGACGAAACTCGGGACGATAGCGACAATATTTCAAATTCAAACATTCAAATTTGATATTAAAATTCCATCTAGCATCTTCAGTCGAAATCCTTAATTTTATATGTAATTATATGCATATGTAATATTCCAATTTTTTTTTGTTTATGTAAGTGAAATTCATTTATAAGAAATACCGTCTCTTGCATAATTGTTTTTTTTAATGGCAGAAACATTGCGTGGAGATTTGATCAGAATGACCCTTTTCAAACATTAACTCACTTACATACACAATTATGATTTACAATCTGGATGATTTGAAATTTGCACATTTTTTTTTTCTTATAATACGAATCCCTGTTTATCAATACGTGAAGCATTTGCCTCATACTTGAATCTTATTTTTTAAAGGCACTCGGTCATCAAAGGAACTTGTCCAGACTCATACAAATCGATTGAATCTCTGAGAAACATAGACTTTTCACTTTGTCAGAAGTTTCATATTTATTTGCATAGAAAGCTATATTTCTGAATGAGCGCCTCCGAAGCTCTTTGTTACTAATAGCCATTATTATGATGTATTGAGTTAGTTAATTTAATCGTATATTAAAGTAAAGTTGTAAGTCGTTATTAAATAATTACATTAATTTAGTTTGAGTGATGCTGGTATGAATTAAACATTCTTGGTAAATAATTTTGAGAGGGAGGGTGAGCACTTGTTGGGGTCATTGTTTTTGTAAACTGGATCTAATTATTGTTGACAAAAAATTACCTCCAATCTTGCTGCGTTGCCATTTTTTCAACACACAAAGCTTTACGTCTCTACGAAATCGTTGATAAATCAAATGAATCAGCACTGTTAACATCGATTGAGAAATTATTCACACACCAATTAAGACTTCTTTTAGGATCCTTTGAAGGAGTATGGACGTTCTTTTGGTTCAAACAGTAGAATGAATCAAATTCAATATAAAATTTAAAATAACTTTGATTATTCCACGTATTGTGTTAACTAATTGTGACATGTGTTTCGCCTCTTTCATATGACTTACTATCCCAAAGTGTTATTATTAATAAAGCAAGATTATGTTGAATTACATTCAGTATAGATTTACTCACTCATTTAAAAGGTTAAAATGATTTAATAGGTTTTTTGATCTATTCGAAATCGACAAAAGCTATATTTAAAAAAACGTGTTATAACCTTCTACAAATTGAAAATCATTTGCATTTACGTATACAATTTAATTAAATTAATTAATTTGCAGCTGAGCCAAAATATCGAATTTTAATATAAATTAAATCAACAGATAAAACAGTCAAAAGATTCCACCGGAGTGGCATATTTTCAAAATTAAAATTTTCAACAGTTTTTTTTCAAACCATGCCTGCCACGCTTCCACGTTAATACTGGCCCATCTCAAAAGTAGTTGTTTTACGTAAACTGGTTGTAGTTTGGTCAATCAATTTTCCATTGACAGGAAATTTTATGGCAGAAAAGTTAAGAATGGACTATTATTACCTATTCTCTGTTTAAGGATAGGATAAGAGAATGATGGCAAAGAATAAAACTATGACAAACATCCTTCCTACCATTACGAAATTGTCCGTGCCGGGATTTTTACTATTATTTGTTTTGCAGAAACCGCTACCGAATAGAATGATCCTTTATTTCTTTCTGTCGTCGTTTTATTTTTATTTATTTATTTTTATTGTACCAAAATAAAACAATCAATTCTCATGTAGTTTATTGGTTTTCGCCAAACTTTACCAAGTAGACGAAAGATATCATTAATTTTATAATAGTATCGTTTTATATGTTGAATTAAACAAATTGTTTAGTTTAATCAATTACTAATTCATACGTTATATTTATGTATATTCGACTATAAAAAAAACGTCACTGCATTATACTTATAGCAAAGGTTTAACTGAATACTAGAAAATAATAATTCTGCACTTGCAATACTAAACGTAAAGTGTTATACAATTAAGAAGTAAGATAAGAAAACTGCGAATGCGTTTTAAAGCAGATTTAGATAAGAACAAAGTGCTGCCTTAAGTAGGACGGGTATTAGATAGAAGATAATAACATATTATATCCAGGATAAAACAAAATATTACAATGCATTGAACTTTTAGTCGCTACCGTACTAGGTGACAACGAAATCATCATAGTGAAAATTAGTGACTATAAATAAACAATACATAAATTACAATATTTTTTTTACCGATATCTTATTTCTTGTCAATGGTGCAGCGAAATTACCGCGCCGACGTTTGCACGCAATACTTATAACACTCGAAAATTAAACTGAAAAAGCATTAAAGAAATTTACAACAAAATTCAAACCTTTGATTCATTTAAATAGTATTATCAGCTTTCAAATACCTCAACTTCTAAACTTAAAAAATCATTTCATTTTATGTGTTTCTTTTTTATATACATAATCATTACTTTGCCTCTTACTGTAATCAAGGTTTTTATATACGGGTGTATACATTATATGTATGTCAAAGATAACATATTTATCCGAATTATTGAAAGTATCAATTAATTTGAAATAAGATGCAGTTTTAGTAGAAAAGTTATGTTAATAAAGTAAATTTCTTTAAGAGAGCAGTCAACAATAAAAAATAATCTTATATAGCGCGCCAGTGTCAGCGCGGTAATGTCTGGGTCTGCACTGCGCGGTAGCGTTCCGTGCGCAAATATCGGGGTGCCCTCTTCAATAGTCAGCAGCGTAGAAGATAAAAAAGAATATTTACAAAGATTTTCGAATGACTGATTTTTATATAAATCTGCAGTACCTTTATTTCATCCCTCCTCTCGCTTGACAAAAACCATACCATTAAAACATTCAATTTAAAAATAGTTTGTCCTTTACGCTTACCAAATTTAATAATACGAGTAAAAAAGAAATATATTTCGCTTAAATGCCCTTCGGCCAGGCGCCCGAATTCATCGCATAAAACCTATTTTTATTACGGGTCTATTATTTTGTACTGTGACGAAAACGTAAAAGATTAAAGACTTTTTACGTGTTCATTACTTTTGGGTCAAAAATGTATTACATCGTTTATTTTGCTGGATTGTTCGGGGCTCTTAATTTGTTATAGCTTTCTACGCACGATTCTAATGTACTTATTATTCACATTAACACTGTTAACTGCATTTGCTTAGGGAGGAGACATTAAATCAAACAAATATAAGATCATTTTTTTCATCTGAGATTAATAATTCTAAATCGAAATCATTCATAAAATTTTGTTTCATGACGAATACTTAAAATTTGCCTTTTTTCATATTTTGCCGGGTCGGAGCTTCGATTTCGATTCCCGGTACGAACAGATAATTCCAGTCGATTTATCGAACCTGCTGGGAGGCATGGGTGTGTTTTTGCTGTTGAAAATTCCTTCCTGGTTTTCCGGTCCGTGGTGCCGTGTGTCAACGTCGTTGGCTTCCGTACCGGACCTCACGGGCTCGAGTCCCGGTACGAACAGATTTTTCCAATCGATGTATCGATCCTGCTCGAACGCATGGGTGTTTTCGTTGTAGAAAATTCCTTCTCACCCTCCCGATCCCAAAAAACAGCGAGAGCTATAAGTTTATCACTAGTCCTGTCCTAGTCCTCGTATTCTTTCAATCCCTACTCTCTTCGAAAAAGAAAGGTTGAGCAACTGAGTAAGAATCAGTTCTGGTAGAAAAAAACATGTGTTGAGATAAACTCCGTGAGAAGTCCATATACTCCATACCAGAATGAACATGGTTTAAAAACTTAATACCTAACACCTCTCTTTGAACACGGCACTTGATAAGCTTACATAAAGTATTCAGGAAAAAAAATCAATAAACTTTACTTTACAAAAAGCTGTACTTCCCGTTGTTTTCCCTTTCTTTTAATTGTGTATATTATAATTTGACTAGGTTTTATTGACAATAACTATTTCCCTAAGTAACTTTTGTACTATTGTATTTGTAGTTATGATTTCAGAGTTCCCGGCCAATAACGTTAATCCCATTACCGAGATTTCAGAGCCCACTTTAAAATGTTTGAAATAATTTAAATGTTAATGATAACAATAACTTTCACCGGTATGCCTCGGTTTGCTTCTGTACATACGTTTTAATACTACATAATTAATTTATGTTTCATCTCCCCCCTCTCATATTTAGTAAAAGCACGATATAGACAGACAACCTAACCTAACCCCCAACGGGAAAGCTTTTGTCATTTAACTTTTGATGTTTTTGATTACAACTCGCGTTAATATGACATAATGATATTTATACATTGCTCATTATTTATGTATGCATAAATAGCTAGCCGTGATGTTCAGTAAAATTTTTATTTATGTTATCAAAAATCATAATTTATTCGTCATAAACAAAAAACTATTTAAAAGGGAAATTACAAAAAAATAAGGAAAATTTAATTTAATGACAGACTGCGATTTGACTATGACTACAAGCCAGCAATAAGAAGGAAGTGCATAATACAAAATAAATTTACCCATAGTGCTTATTAAGAATATCGACTTCAAGAATATCAAATTTGAATCCCTTGAATTTTGTACTTTTCCGTGAGTTATGACGCTAATGACCTGAGTTTCACCTTTCGGTATCTTCAGACATTTTAAGTGCACGGGTTTAATTGAACCGACGCGGTGTAAACAGTTTTTATCGTTTATATACAAAAATAAAATTAGATCACTAAGTTAAATTCCTATTAAAATTTAAATTAGCGAAAAATTTTAGTTTCAATGAATTAAGTGGGTTTATTTATATTTATCTAATGATTTTTAATGTAGTATCGCAAATACTAATAAACAGATAATAACATTGGAATATCTTAAACATATTGCTAATCATATCGATATTGATACCATAATATTCAGTTCTAAAAGCGAAATAAATATTTATAAAGAATAAACTTTTTTTTGTAAAAATTTACTCAGGCACTGTATAATAATGTTATTAAATTATTATTAATCCATCAGCCACGGGTGACTTTTCAACAGAGCCAGCCAGACCCTTTTTAAGTTAAACCTCAAGTACGGAATAATTTCCAACACATATAGAATAATAATTGAAAAAGTTCATGCACCCTTTCTGCGCGATAGACGACCCTTCAGCTTTTAGACACAATTTCTGTAGGCGCTGCTACAGCGGCTCAAAATGTTTCCCAAACTTTGATTGAGTTTCCAGTGTCAACGGTTTACACTGGGAGCAGCCCTGCTAATAATATATTTGGGTTTTGTTTGAGGACTCTAAAGCAGGTCCGCTCTTGTGCGATCAAGGGACTCTGCCATGAGTAAAGGATGTAATGTTGAAAGACCCAAAATTATTCAATTTAGGAATGTGATTAATTAAATTACTCGACTTTTTATTACCACTACAATGTATACATGTATCTATATATATCGTAGTTCCGTCTGTAACGCATTTATATAATATTTTCAATGTAAAACGGTAAACAACAAAAATCATTTTTATTGAAAGATTTTAAAAATTTTAGTCGGCTTATACGATTTTACATTTCCGAGTATAAAGCCTCGATCCAATAAAAAATCGCATTATAAACATGATGACATAAACAGAAATAATAAGCTGTGAAATATGATAATCTCTTTTACTTGTACGTTTAATATCTCTATATATCAGTGTAAAATTGCAAGTCGATGAAAATGCCTATTATAAACAAGATACTTTTCAACTTCATTGCCGTTTACAATGTATTATTTACAGTAAAATCAAATAAAAACCTATTTATTATATGAATATGGTCGAATAAATTCCGTAGCAGAACTTATATACGTCCAAGAATTCTGACAAGTGGCATTGGCATGTGGTATTTTTTACGTTTTAATATTATTGTTTTTCCTGATTTACAAATGTTAAATTATTCCTAATCAACTGTTGAACGTGGTAAGATTTTGAATGTCAAAAAACCTGATTTTATTTTACTCGTCTATTTTAGAGGTTATCTTTTAATATATCATTTTCATTTTTATATAGACTATTTTTTAGTCTCCCACATCTTCTTCCAGTGGTAATATCAGATATCGAAGACTAACATCCAAATTGGGGTACCTTTTTCTATCTCATGCCAGTAGTATAATATCACAAGTGACTTATGAAGATATTGACCCATTTACGTAAGCTTAGTAACCATGGAAACCGTTCATTGTTTCTCACGTAATGAGTTGAAGAAAGCCGTTTTAATTATTAGGGGAAATTTTACCATTCAATGCAGATTCCTGATCGCTATTAGATCTTTTATTTTACTCACTAAACACATATTGTGAATAAACATTATAACATCTACATTTTTGCAAGTGTTCAAATAAAAATGACTCCACAACAGTTTTTTGTTCGTTACCAACATTCGACGAAAATTATTAATCGTATAATTAGTAAAATCTGTTGGGTTAGTCCTTTCACCTACGTCAAATACTTTCTGCGGCAGTGACGTTCCGATGTCTTGATATGGGCCACGTGCCAGACCTCAGTCATTGCCTCGCCTTAATAGTTACAGAAATTACCGTGGTTAATGGAAAGTTCATCGAGACTTCAATTTCAACATCGAGATAAACTGCCCTGGCGATCAATTTTGATTTCAATGCATTCGTGGAATTTTTCATGCGATCACTTTTTTGGGCTCTAGTGAAAATCAAAATTTAAAATGTTATATTTAACTTAGAAAAGACACCATACAAAGAAAAGAATTGAAATAAATTCCTTATTAAATACATATGATATTTTCTAAATTCTTTTCATTGTAAATCAAAAATAAATGCCTTTTATTTTATGAAGCCAAATTACCAGACAGATTTCGATCAATACCCTTAAATGCCGAAAAGTATGTTGACTTTGGAAACTTTACTAGACTTTAGTTTTATTTTCAGTGCTGAGATTAGTTTTGTTTTTTCTCACTTAATTGATATTGACTTCTTAATAATCTAAGGGTGAATTCTTCAATTTCGAATTGTATCTAGGTTTGATGTCTGATTGCAATATTGGAAAAAAACAATCGAGCTGTTTTGATGAGTTGTGATTAAAGTTGAATGTGGGTTTTCAGCAATCTAATGACTTGCTGTTGGTCAGATGCTATTGCAGACAAGCGCAAATAGTGAACCTGCGTCATGTCATTAACGACCCGTGTTTTGTCTTTTGGCATTTTCATGTATTCACAGTTAAACTTGACAATAAACTTAAAACAATTTAAAATAGATGCACTTAGACAATGCGGATTTTAAGTGGTTTCACACGATCAAATAACCCAAAAATACCCAAATTATTGTTTCCCACCATTACTTTAGACCAATAAATCAAACTTATTTAAATTCTTTCATGTGACGTAGGTATGGTTTCAACAGAAAGAGATTATGTAGGGGGCACCCTGTCTAGCAAAGGTATATAAGCTATCTCTAATACACGTTTTAAACATAGTTCTGACGAAGGTGTAAGCCGAAATAGCTATCAACAAATATATAAAATAATTTATGTATAACTAAAATACATTGTTATTTTTCTTTCCGTACTAAGGTAGATGCTTTAAACTTTAAGGAATCCCAATTGAAATACTTATCTTGAATTGCCTCTTCATTTCATAATAAAGTCGCACTTATAATGACAAACGATCTGAAAATGGACACCGTTGCGATCGATTGATTGATTATTTAGAAGTGCCTAGTATAATTTGTATAGCTTATTAATAGTTCCAATAATCAATTATTTGATTAAGCTGCAATCGTTTGTAATTAACGATGCCACTCATGTTCCACTAAGTCAATGTTGTTTTTTCTTTAATGAAGTACTGCTTTGGGGATGCTTATTGCCAGCTTTTTCCCAGCTTGGTCCTGTGTTGCTTTCTTGGTACATTGTCATATACAACCCATTTTTAATCCTTTTTTACTAGCCGATGCAAAATACGTTGTTACCTTTGTCCCACATTTAACGAAACACACTGTGTATAACTTGGTCTTACATTGTTGAATATATCAGTGGTGTTAAGGCATAACCTGTCCACTAATCAGCGAAATAGTAACGGTTTTTCAAACAATAATAACAAAATCATATCTTAAATTTACCAACACACTTTTTCCAAAAAATCATGTATTAGTTAAGCCCAAACATCACCGATATACCAACTCTTTTTTCTGACATTTTAAAAAGTGATTCGATTAATTTAACATTGGCTATCAACTATCGATACAGACGTGGTGTTGTCTTTGTAAAAACACTTTTTTTGCTTATGACTCAAAATACAACCTAATAACATATATTTATATGATTCCTAGTATTGCTACCCGGCGTCGATCGGACTAAGCGACCAATAATTATTTAACGTTATATCATTCGACATAATTATATCACAAAATCTAACATCCAAAATAGAGTTAAAATAAAATCACAAACTTTATTTAATTTGATGACAGCCCCATTCTCGCCCGTTAAAATGTCCAAATTCAAGGAAAAAATCTAATTTGCTGTCAAAGAAATGTCAAATAATACCTTCACGTAAATAATAAACATTATTATAAATGTTAATAAAAGCCGAGAAAAAGTTGGTAGAAGACTAATTTATTACATTTTGACTAAATGTCTTCGCCAATAAAAATTCAAACATATTTTCTTTCATATTCGTTTTTATGGCAACTTGCAACAACAATGCAAAATGGAATTACAGACATACATACATACGCCGTTTCGGTTTTATTTATATGATTATTTTATCCTTAAATGTGTATTTTCCGTTTCTGTTCTATAGCAATAAACTTTCCATAATATTAACCGTTCAGAAGATTGTAACATAAATATTATTATCAACAAATTCGGTAATAATTTCGGCTCATAATTAATTTCTAAAACAATCAAGCTCAATTTTCACTCAATTTTCTAGCGCTGTAGTAGGTATAATAAATAAAAACACAGATTATCCATTATTGTGAGCTCTTCTCAATGTGCCACTGATCAATAAAACTTGGTGTAATTTGACTGGAAATCGATATTGACACCGCGGTCCAAAAATACGACATCTAAGCACTTTTACGAAGGCATAAATGCGGGGCGAAGGCGCGTCGATTTGGAAACGGGTAATACGAAACGACCGCCTAGTAATCCGCGACTAAGCGGTTAATATCCACCACCCTACTCTTTGTGAGTTAATACCTACATCTGACGGAAGCGATTTTTTTCGTACGCGTTTCGGTTTCCATCGCGGCAATGAAAATATAGACGGTACAAAACTCAATTGATCCGTTTCAATGAATTTTATATTATTAAATAATTTAAAAGGGTTAAAATACAATATTATGAGTTCTCTGACAGAACAGTGTAAAAATAAAGAATAGCTCACAGGTGAAATGATGATGAATTCATTTTTTTTTAATAAATAAAACACATTTTTTTTAACTACTTTCACGTTTTTGTAAAAATCAAAGTAATTCCGAGCGTTTTCTGCGTCTCTGAATTTTCTTAAATGAAAATTCTCACGATGCGCGAAACCGGTCTTGGTCTTTAAACATATATAAGTGTGTTTTATTTTATCATACAGTATAAACCAGTGGTTCTCATGTGCGGCCACCAACAGCTTGATAGTTAATATTAATATTTAATAAAAATGAGTTTTCAAGATAATCTGTCAACAAAGACACTGAAAATTTTATATTTTGTATGCATCGTATTGTGCATCAAGAATTGTTTATTCGCAAAAGCTCAAACATATACATGCCTAAGTATTTTTGACAAAAAAGACTCAACAAAATAAAATTGTGCGGCCACCAGACATTTTCGTAGGACCACTGATATTCCTAATGCGGCCACAGCCAAATTTTACGTGAGAACCACTGGTATAAACCTTCCGTTAAGAATTGATATGAATTATTTTTTTTTGTCAATGAGATAAAACAGTTTATTTTGATAATACCCCTTTTGAACTATCACGATAATTAATTATTGTGTTTTTTCGATCGGAAAATGATGCTGAATTAAAAAATAAATTCATTTCTTGCATTTATCCCTCTTCTCATAATAATTAAACTAACAGTTTTGTTATTTCACTGGTCAGCAAGATTATTCTTTAAAGTGTATAATGAAAAATAGGACTTCAATAAAAGTTGCATTGCTTTTATTTTGGAAGTTATATCGCTTAACACTGTATATAGTTATGGATAAAATAACTAAGCTCGCAAATTATTCGATAACTTTTCACCTTCACGCTTTTTGTTTGAAATCTCACTGGGGTCCCACACCTTTGTGAATAGTTTATCCACCAGACTGTATTATTACTTAAATTGAAATATTTTATATAAAGGTTATGCTCGTGCGGAAGGCACAAAAAAATAAGATAATTCACCATGCCTCCTAAAAAGAATCTAAAAAATAGTAATTCTCGTGTAAACAAACAAGTAACAAACAATTTCGTACGATCTTTAAGCGTTTGTGTATAAAAAAAAATCACGACGTGGGTAAAATATAAAATTTGTTGATTCGATAGTTTTATAAATTTTTGTTCCACGAGTATTTTTTTTCAACCTCTTTGTTCTCTCCCACACGGTATGTGTCTGCTTCACTCTTTCTGTTGAGTCACCAAAGAAGATTTATGGCTGAACTCATGAAAGATATACGATTGCTATTTGTAAAATATTTTTAAAAAAACTGTTCATATTACTAACAACCATATTTTCAGTTGCGCAACTTGTATACTGAACAACTACGGGTACAATTTGTTGATTACCAAACATATGTATTGATTGAGTAGGCATTTACTTGGTAACTCCATTATAATACGGTAAGAAAAATAACAATTTATTTAAGTTTTACATAAATTATTTTATTTATTTGTTGATAGCTATTTCGGCTTACACCTTCGTCTCAGTTATGACAAATATATAAAATAATTTATGTAGAACTAAAATACATTGTTATTTTTCTTACCGTACCAAACGTATGGTTTGTTATTACCTAATTCATTTAATATTAATAAAATGCTTTTAAATTGAATCCATACAATAATTTTCATACAACTTTTAGTAGCAATAGTAAGTACATATGTACGTATCCGGGAGCCTGTAATCTTTCTAATGTATATACCAATTCTAGGTAAGTTCAATGTCAAATGTAGATTTTTTCAAATTGATATTGTGGACCCTGAAAAAGGCTGTTAGTGGTGTGTGGTGCAGTGGCAATTAACACATACATATGCCAAATATGTATCGCTTTTAATTTAAAAATAATTATTTTTCATTTAATTTCATCGTAAAGAGAGCACAAGTTTAAAATTCTGTAAACTTTCCAATAATTGCAGTTGTGTTTAAGGAAAAAAGCAATGGCATAGTTTCTATAGTGGTTTCACCTTGCAATACTAAGAAGCAAGGAAATTAGAACAACGAACAGGAAATATATTTCGACACTTTAATTGAATATTAAAAAAACAAGTATATATTCTCATTTTGAAGACCTATCCCCAAATATGAAATCATTGATTAAATAACATGGTATTTCCAGAACATACAGCGAAATCTCTTTTAATTTTTTTTTTGTCTATGTTTTGAGCTTAAGCTTATAACAAAGGTCACAACATAAATGCATCTATTAACATATTATGTCTTAAATACTTAATAACTTATAATCTACCGATAAACTGAATTGTAATAAGCGTTAGAGGTATAAAAAAAAACATAAAGATTTTTATATAAGAGAGGATATTAACTGTTTTTTGAAAACGCAAAAACTCAGTCTTCTTTATGAATTTAAACAAAAGAATAGATTCACCTTGTGTAAGGTTGACAAATCGTGTAAACAAAGTAAAAAATGGTCTACCAAAACATGTGTTATCTGATTCATTGAATTCATTTTTAAATTACGCCTGAAAGAATGTTATTTTTTCGAGATTGATAAAAATGTCAAATCTTTAATCCATATCATTGGACAAATCACAACATTTTTTCAGGTTATAAAGCATGAATAATCGTTGGGTACCATATAAAGCAAAGCAATCGATGGGGGACGGGGAAACACGGAGACACCGCTTGAATGCCAATATGCTGCACATCAGGAGCGAATATGGTAATTGTTTTCCTCGCTCAAAGCTTTCACCTGACATTATCTTATAGATATAGTTACACGCGGGAAAGGGAAATAAAGATTTAGCCTGTAGCAAACCTAGCAAGAAAAATATCCAGAAAACTATGAACTCAGCAGCTCGTGAGATACATATATCAATGCTTGTAAGCCACTGCGGCAAATAGGTGATGATGCATGGTTCGTGCGTGGATCGCTGTTACAGAGAGAATTGTGTGTACTATTCACGAGTTCGTTCGTGAATCCTCTAAAAAGTTTCATAATGCAGTGAGCCTTTACTTTAACCCAACGATCTCTTGCCTGCACCATTATGACAAGGAGACGTCAGAAAATCGATATAGACCAAGAGCCATTCTTCTTGATGACCCTCCAGGTAGAGCCAAAAAAGTAAGCTGACTTCTTGAACTATAGCGATCGCGCCCTCTTGTCAACAGCGATGGAAAGAGAATGGAAAAAACACTTTACTTTAAGACTAAGCAGACTGGAAGAACTTTGACGCCAAAACTTTAAGCTCCGTCAAATAGATATCCAAAAGAAATATCAATGCTTAGGGTACGGTTAAATCAACGTGATTCATTTAGCCAATTCTATCTATCAAAGTAACCAAATTCATGCCCCGTAACTATGTATGGGCACAATATCTGATATATAAAAATCAATATTTGTTTGTTTGTTTGCACCCTATGCGCTATTTTACTGTTCATCCGATCGCAATGCAACTTTTTGCTTGCACTTGCGCGGAGGTTTTTGGCATGATAAAATTAGCTTTACAGTAGGTCTTTTATATAAAAATCAATGCTGGCATACCGTTCATTTTGACAACTTATTGTTGCAATTTTGCAAAGTTAATTATACTATAACCTGCACAAACAGCAAACGTCAAACGGCAAATGTCATCGATACCGATCAATGTTAGTGAAATTAAAACGAAATTATTTATCTAAAATATTGTGCATCCGAAAGCACTTCAATAAACACAAACACTTTCTTTCTTTGAATGGCATTGCAACGCTTGCCAATGGGTTCCGGCTATTTTATAATATAACCAGTGCAAATATGATCGGCTGATCTTCGTTTCAAAGTCACTGATCATGTCGGGCGGTTACGTCACACCAATGTCAAAGTCGATGGAGGTAACTACGTAATATTCACAAACGTTTTATGCGCATATCATGCTAATTTTAAGTGCCCATACTTTTTCGAATTTTAATTTAAGCAAACAATAAAACTATGCTGCGTCGTCATATTATACAAGACGCCATTCACTCGTACATTGTAAATTAATACCGTATTGTGAGAATATTGCGATTTTTTCTTCTGTGAGCTCCGGCAAAATCGTATAACATTATTGAATAATATAATAACTTTAATTTAACAATAAACGAAAATAACTACTGAACTTTTAAATTATTTTAACGTTATTTAAATAATAACATTCGGGATGTTCTTGTAGTGGTCGTAAACTAATGCCACGCACGACTCCTAGTGACATGTAAAAGATTTTTTTAATGCACGACCTGTTAAATGTCTTTAATAATTTAAGTCTGTAAGTCAATCACTGCCAGTTATGGTTGACCTGAAGCTATAACGTCATTCTCGTCGGACAATATTGGCAATAAGAAATATCTCTTGTTCTTAACCCAGCGTTGCAATGTAGATATGGTCTTTTACATTAGTATTTAATTAAATGTTTTTTTTCGTATTGTTACCAGATAAAGAGACTTATAAAATACATAATTAGTAAACACTTCCAAAGCTTTATTGTTGACACTGCTTTTTTCATTAGCACCTCAAACATAATATTATCTAACGATAATCAATAATGTTCTTTTGGTGTACAGTAAATAATAAATCTTACTACTTACTTGCAATAATACAGACGTCCATCCCTTCCCGTGTGTACAGTCCACCCTTCCTTGAGGTCCTTTCTGACCGCTTCCAGCGATGAGTCGGCAGCCTCCGAAGCGGTCGCCCCAGCACCAGCCACTGCGCCCCCACCCACACTTCCGCTGGACGCCTGCTGTAGGAGCATGGCGACGCTCATTCCGACGCCGACATGGCGGGGCGTCGCGCCCTTACCGCCGATGCTACTGTAAGACTGTAGGCAAAAACAAAAATCAATTAGCAAATTGAATGAATTATTAACAAAATGAATTTGTAAACACTCGGTCAAACATATGCATACTTTAACTGTCGATAATTTATTGTATTGAAAGGTTTCACATATAATATGTATGTGTACACATAAAACACTTTTATTTTACTGATTCCTCAATTTTATGCGAGTTTCGCTCATCGCGAGCAGTTTTTAATGAACATTACACAAAATTGTGAAATCATCATTATATATAAATGTACTGATCTTTGAAAATTTGTTAAACCACGATGTATAAAAGTATACAACTGATATTATAAACAAATATGTCTTGTATTTCAGATTCTTAGACTTCTCAGTTTCGTTTAAGAAGTACTCAAGTTATGCGAAGTGTTTGTATCAGACCTGCCGACTACGACTCCAAATTTGTCTTTCACTCTAATTCTATTTTTGATTCTTTCATATACCTAGTCTACTATTACTGTTACGAATATTGTTATTAATTTTCTTGCAAATACTATATTGCAATTGATGTTTCACGAGTATGGTATTGATGTCAATAGAAACATGTTCAAACATCCGTATGCACAAATAATTTGCAAATAAAAGGAATGCCGCTGATTTCAAACGACTTTATCATAAACACATTGGCTACGGGAAAATACGCGTCGTTTCTGTATGTGTTTTCATTTCTCCCGTATTAATTGTGTTTAGATGTTTATTAACTTATTCATCAATTATCGTTCAAATTTCATTTGGCACCGACATACATATATCAAATATAAATCCTGTTCATGAATGCACCGGAAAACTTTTCCGCCCTCTTACGAATATAATATATACTCCGATGAATCTTCTTTTATCGGACGGCTAATGAGTGATGGGTCCTGACAGGGGCATAATGAAAAGATCTTGACAAGCACTGAACGAATGGAGGCTCACGATAGATGCTTATGCATCAATTGCTGGCTGGGAAACTCGTCAAGAAAATGTGACAGGTTGCTTTTAATATGTACTGCATCCGTCTCCCTTGTATTTACTTCGAAACATCTGATAACTTTGCGATAGGTATTGAATTTAAAAATATTTTAATTTTAAGTTCATACAATGCTAAACGTTCATTCTAACGATTTACCGAACGTACCGTTGTATCACTGATTTTTTCTACACCAAAAAAAATTATATTATAGTAAATTACAAATACGATTTAGCACCTATGTCTAAGAACATACACTAAATTGAGTTGATAGAAATGTTACTTATATTATACTTTAGATAAGCTCTAATACACTCTGATTGCTTATTTAAGCTCTTATAGCAAGACTTAATGGGAGAATTTAATGTCATTTGAAAGCAAGTCGAAGCAAAAAGATACCTCAAACACATATTGTAAATAGTTTTTTCCCCTTCACTGAGCAGCCATTCAAACCTTTCAACAGCATACTTGGAAATTTGCGACCCTGTTTCTAAATTTACTCGTTTATATTTTATTTTTATTTCACTCACGTGTATTTTTTGTAGTAAAATGTCATACTTTCAAGTGTTGTTGGTATACGTCTCATTTACGTAAAGTTTTTCACACTGACTGTTAAATATTATAGATACAGCGTAACAAGCAGCCGTACAACAAACTATTTTGATTGCCTATCACAAATATCAACATCAATAATTTAATATTCTCATGTTGATCAAATTACTAAATATTAGATTATAGATGCTCATGATTCGATCCCAGTTTATATGTTTCTTGAAAAACTACATAGGTACAACTTTGATTTATACGAGAGGTATAAGCTTGCATACCCAACGGAACACTAGCATTATACTCGAATAACTAAAGCACTACGAAAACCAATAGTATTTATTAGCAAGAACCACTTTCAAATATTAACCCTCGATTGCCCTACCGCTACATCGAATTACCCCAAATATATGAATATGCATTCAACCCTCCGAGGCACTATTGCAAAAGTGCTCCAAACACGGTTTTCAATATGCCGAATCTCCCTATTGACTAATTACATTAGGTATACCAAAACAATTCAATTAGTTAGAAACTGTTTCCCAACTCATGTACAACGTTATAATATATATATGTATTTATACCGGCCTCATCTCCACGAACAGTATGGATGAAATTAATAATTGAAGAAAGGTCGGAGGCTTTAACCCTAGCGTGTTTCAGTTTAGTCTATATTTTATATAAATGAATATATTTAACTGGTTTGTTTATTGTTTATTTTCTATGTTTTTTTCAATGCTAGCATTTAATCGTGTGATTTTTTATGTTTAAAATACGCCAAAAAAATGGAAGGGCTAAAGCGAAACGAGGACAATAATACATTTTGCCAATATACAATTTTAAAATTCATTTTTTTAATGTGTACATATTTTTAATATAAAATCGATGTTATTTCAAATTGTGCCGCTAGTCAAAAAATGTGAGTAGTTAAAGATGACATTTCGCTCATAACTAGTTTTTGGTTTAAATGAGACATGGTTCAATTTCGATTATTTAAAACTGAACTGGCCAACTTTATGCTGTAATATGTTACGTGTATCATGAAATGGTAAAAAAAATATTTAAACAGGTTTAATAAAAAATATTTTACTGTCTATTCAAATTTACTTTCCATTTTTTCTTCAATATCGGCCAGGGTTTGTCCTTGTTTCTTAAAATAAGCTAAAAATATGCAAAACTGTTTTATAGCGAAAATTTATTGAAAACTGACGTAGAAAGTTTTGAAATAAGTAAAAATAAGACAACAACTACTTTTTACTATATATTATTATATGTGATTTCCGATACATATTTTTGCTTGCCAACAACTGAAATAAACACGTGGTGAATAATTTATTTTATTATTAAGACAAAGCATACCTAATGGCACGAAGCAAATATTTGTGTCCTATATATTTCCGTAAAACTCGACTCGAATATTATTTTGTGTAGACTTTTTTAATGTAATGCTTAAAAGCAGATCAATCATCCAATAATTATATGATTTCGTTTCTTTTAGCAAAATAATGTATATTCAAATTTTCATCGACTTTTCGTGAAAATGTTGTTGTGACCATACGTTGTTGATTGAATTCATTCGTTGAGTATAATACCCTTCTAAGCAAAAAGGCAGTAAGTGACTTTTGAGAAAAAATACAGTATATGTTTTAGTACGAGTAATAGATAAAAGCAGTGGACTGCCTCTTTGCTAAAAGAATAGCTGAAATTTTATCAAACTTATACTTTTAGCAGATGTTCATTTTTTCACAAAAGATTTCTAGAGTATTTTAGTTACTATACTGCAATAAAAATTAGCACTAAATATAACTTTCATAAATAATCAGCAAATGGCTTCCATAACTCAATTTCAGATATTTTGCGAGCTACTACCTTCTTCCTTGAAAGGGCAGAATACTTTACTATGTTTTACTTAATTTAACTTGCTTTTCAGATAGATTTAAAACGTCTCTGACATCCATTTATCTGTATAAAAATCCATAAATCGGCTGAAAAATCAATGCATAGAAGTTGTCATATAGAGATCAAACTCATTGTCCGCTCAGGATTGTGTATAAAGTCCAAGAGAATTTGGCACTCGAGTAAGAGACCAACATTAAAATACATAATATCAAAATGAATCTGACAGGTTAAACTTTCAGTAATATGCAAGTATGGTGAAAGAGTAATCTTTAAAACGAAGAATCTTCTACGCATTAAAGTTTTCATATATCGTAGATTAATCAAATAGCACTAGTAGATAACCGTTACGCGATTTTCTATTTATATGACAGCTTAAAATAAATACGCACGTGTCGGTAGCTTCGCTAAAAGATGCGATCGAGTATGGGGAGCTTTAACGCAATGAAAGTTCCTTGTAGCTTTAGCTCCAGTGTAGCGACGCTCAAATAAAAAGACGCCGTTACGACGACGATTGATGGGCCGCGGTGAATAGGTATCGGATAAGTTTTTGACGAAAATTAGAACTTCTTCTTTTATATTGCAATTTATTTTCTTAGTTTGAATACCAATTGTTTGTCATACCTTGTAAATCTTTTGTGTAAATATTACTGTTTCGTTGTATTTCTTATCATCAGTTGACAATGCTCGCAATGAGCGAAACCGGTCCTGATCCAAAAAAAAATATGTGATATAAGTAATAAAAATGTTTTATTATTTTTATTATAATGCCATTCCACCAAGTATTGACAGAGAACACCTTAAAATTGAAAATAAGAATACTAAGAGCAAGAATACTAAAAGAATACTAGGTATACATACAAATGAATAGAAATTGAAAAAGAAATATTTCAAATCATACTTATATTGAAATCGTAAAGGCACAGCAGATACAGGACTTACTGGGTATTTAATACATCTGTTACGCTAAAAATATGTTTTTACTTTTTCTCGACGAATTTTGTTGATTCAATCGTGACAGGAAAAGGGCTTTAAATTTTTTTGATTATTTTTCTCATCTTCTATATATTATATTTAGGTTGACATACTAAATTTTGAGCTCTTAAGTACTGTGATTATTCTATGGCAAATCAGTTCAACTGTCATCACATGAGAAAAAGAGTCCGAAATCGTTCATTTAATGCAGATCGCTTATCAAAGATAATAAAAAAAAAATACGAAATATCGTCGATTTCATCACAGTGTGTTATTGTGCGACGTTAATATAGTCGTGGGATTTTGAAGAATAAATATAATATATTACAAAGATTATGAGTGCGGCTAGAGGGGTCTGTTAAACAGTGAAAAATGAGTAATAAAGGTAACACTCAAACATCGTTTTGTGCGGCTTTTTCAAATGCCAATTCTTAATTTTTTGAAATATATTTTTCGGACTAAAAAATATACATATGTAATAATATAATTAACAGCGCCTTTTTTACATACTCAATGTGCAACAATCCAGTGTTACACCTGTTTATTACAATGTGACCTTGACACATGCGTCTTTGTACATGTTATGTTCCCATATTAAGTCATAGCATTTTTGTGCGATTTTCCGCGGAACGCATCTACCGCACCAAAAAAGGTTTAGGTTTAATGTCTTTCGTGTGATGAAATTTTCCTTGCGTGATTCAACCTCCAACCACCTGAAAGAGATCTTCTTAACCCAGCTCAAATAGTGTATTTTATTCGCAAAAGCAATTTACAATGCACAAAATTAGCAAGAAATGTAATTCTTTCTTTCAGTATATTACTTCATTATGTCAATGTTTTGCCGTGTAATTTTATAAGTCGTTGCCCACGTTATCGTTTTATAGTGTGTATATATAATATATCACATCCGAATGTAATAAAATCTAAATCTGTCTAGTCAAGTAATTAATAAAACACGCTGAGCATATACTGGTTTATATCATGATTTATTACGGGGTTATAAACGAATTTTCAACACACTTTCTATATAAACTTATACATTTTATTAAATTTCATTTTATGTATCCGGCCCGTAATGGGCTAATCAATTTAGAATAATATGAAGCATATAAAATTTGAAACAAGTTTATGAAACCAAAAGTCAATGCCATAAAATCGGCAGAACACAAACTTCGAGCTATTATTATAATACAAGCATATATCGAATCTAAAATATATTCTTTAGCGCTTTCGGTGCATTCAAATTAGAGGTTGTCTAGTTTATTCTGCGTTTGAATATCAATTTACAGTAAAATTACTATGTTGGTAACTAGGGTTTCCAATCTCTGGCCAAAATTTTGATCACGGGATTTCAAGATTGCCATAAGCCCCGGGGTTTGGAATATTTTTTAATGGTTGATAATTTTCATATTTATTAAATACTAGTATTGCTACCCGGCGTCGCTCGGATTAAGCGACCAATAATTATTTAATGTTATTTAATTATATACATGACATAATTATATCAGTCTATAGTCGGTCCCTGTGGTCTAGTGGCAAGAGCTTTGTCCTAGCCATCAGGGGACCAGAGTTCAATTCTCGGCAAGGTTGGATTTTTTTCAATTGAAAAAAGAGATCTTGGGCTGGGTGTATGTTATTTATCGTTGATTTTGTGCACAACTGATTTATTATTTATCATCGAGTTAATCTCGTATGACTTTCACAATTAAGAATATTTGGCGCATTGGCGTTAGCTGTAATGCCAAATATTTTTTAATTTTCTATTAAATATAAATCACAAAATCTAATATCCAAAATAGAGTTAAAATAAAATCACAAACTTTATTTAATTTGATGACAGCCCCATTCTCGCCTATTAAAATGTCCAAATTCAAGGAAAAAATCTAATTTTCTGTCAAATAATACCTTCACGTAAATAATAAACATTATTATATTAATAAAAGCCAGGAAAAGTTCAGTAGAAGACTAATTTATTACATTTTGACTAAATGTCTTCGCCGATAAAAATTCAAACATATTTTCTTTCATATTCGTTTTTATGGCAACTTAATGACCAACAATGCAAAAGGGAATTACAGACCCACAGACATACATACGCCGTTTCGGTTTTATATATAAGATTAGCCATTTTAATGTGCCATTAAACATTGTTAGGAATAATTGACGTCACTATCTTTTTATGAATATGGTATTCTGGTTGTTTATCCATTACTGAAGAGCGAAAATATTCGATTGAAATGTAATGTAGGAGAGTATCGGTCTCGTTTGAATGCTATCTGATAACTAATTGAAATTAAAAATATGTCTGATTATGCACACATTATTAAATTTTCACATTGCTTAATGAGGACACATTAATGGAAAATTAATAAATAACGGTTTTATTGATGACAAATCAATCCCGAAATTTTCGTGATTATGTTTTCTAATCCCGGGATTCATCAGGTATTGATATCATCGGGATCCCGGGATTGGAAACCCTATTGGTAACAAATAGAAATATAGCTTCCAACTGCCTACGCATTGTCAGGCATTTATTTAAAATTCCATCTCTAGTGTGTGCAGAAAATAATACATGAATTACCAACGTAGTGATGGAGACATATCAATTTAAATATGTTTTCAGAGGGCAAAGTCATCAAAATAGTATTAGTTATTATACTTGGCATAAATTACACAACAAATGCTTTGAATTTCACCACTCGAGCATTGATTTGATCGCCATTTCAAAAATCAAAAAACTTTAAAAATCAAAATGCTTTATTTGGGGGCAAAATATAATTTCTTATTTTGTTTTAAATCCTGTTTATTTTGCTTTGTTTTATAGAATTAATTCTGTTTACAAGAAGAAATTTAAAAGAATAATCAACGTGCTGGAATACATTTAAACCCATACAAAATCAACAGTTTATTAAAAAAGTTTTCCTCTCCGTAACAACCAACGAAATATCATTGCGAGAACGGTCGGTAACTTTACAAATATTTTCCAGCTTTAATAAATTCAGATTTCCTTTGTTTCGCGCTGTGTAATTACCTTTTTCGCGAGTTATTTTAAACTTTCGGAATATTTCGCGTGAAAAAGGGCCTTTCTTATCTTACTGGGAGCTTTCATCACGTGATCATTATTTTTATTTATGTTATTGCGTTCATTGCGCCGATCCAATTTCGGAATGTTTAAAGTTCAATTTAGTATATCGCTTTTAAGACCCGGCTGCGATGAAGGTTTGACCATGTGTAACAGGATTAATGATCCAATAAGATTTCCTAGGGCTCAAATAAATATCAACAGAGCCAACCGAGGAATAGCTCGAAGAACCACCGACGAAAACCATGCACCTTGGAAGTGAGTCGAAGAGTCTTCTCACCATAATATAACCAGGTAGCTCATCATACGTATGATATTACATGTATGTATACATATTTGACAAATGATACTATGATAGTGCGATTGAAAACTATTCTAAAAATTTACGTACATGTCAAAACTTTGTGTGATAACCACCAACTAAAATACGACTGCTTCCAATTTAATGTACAATTATCGTGAATGTCTTCAAAAAAAATGGTTCCTTACTTCTTCCTTTTACTCACTTTTACAGTATGAACTTCTACTTCCACATTTATTTTGTAAAGATCTGGACCGGATTTGGTCATCGCGAGCATTTCTTCACGGTTAAACTTCATCAACGTGAAAATCTCGCAGTGGTTTCATTGATAAACGATTTCAACTGTGTACAGGTGTTTGTTTTAAAAATCTGTGTTATAAAGTTTACAGAGTTCAGAATTAATCCTGAAAAAGGTTTAATGAAACCAAAAGAGATAATTCAATACAACCGTTTCTCGATTTAATTATGTTCCAGATAGGGATTCCAATCAAATATTGAAATATACTCGGTTAGTTTTTGATGTTCGTATATTCGATTATTTGATAAATTATTCGAATGTTACTTGTTTATATTATTAATGTTTGTTAATTAATGCGTCCCATTTAAGGTTGATATAGTCTATTTAATTAATTTAAACACTACATGTGGAATAAAATAAATACTTCACGTCAGAAATATTCATGATTAAATCAACACATTATATGAAATTCGAATACTATAAAAGTTTAAATAGCTGATATTCTAAGTTTTGTTTTGATAGTATATTATTGGAATCTCTAGTAAAATTCCATATCACATCGCCGTATTTTTCTAGACGCCGATAGAAAATGCAATAAAGGAAGCATGTATGTGGAAATGGACAGAATAATGTCGTCTTCGGACATTTTTATTCAACCGCCGACGCAGCCCAGAAAGTCTTCTATTTTTATTTTTAGACGACGAAATGATTCTATGAAAGATATTTCGTGAAATGCTTATTTCATTGGATAAAAGAGGTGATGTTTTAAAATAGATAATAAATGTTATAATACTTTTACAACACAGACATTGCGGATAAAAATGTTTATCAAGACGAACTTAAGCTTATATTTTACCGTTATTATGAATGAAATTGTCATTTAATATGTCAATTTATATATGAGTAGTAAAATTCATTTAATAATCCGCTTAAATTCTAGCTATAAGTCACTTTTTTTAAACTCTATATATATTTACGTGGTAGATAAAAAGATTTATCTGTATGTGTGCCTGCATGGAACGCACAGCATATACGCACAATCCCTAGAGCAGTGGTTCTCAATGAAAATTGTCCTCTGCCGCATCGTAAAAATCAACGGTCTTGCGGAAAGGTCTTGACTTGTCTTGACTCTATTGTGTTTAAGTTTTGTCAAATGGACCTAACCATGTTTGACATACTAAAACATACTAATGCAAGTAAGTTTAGGAAAACCTAAAGACTATTTTTTTTAAAACTTGAATGTTTGTGAGCCCAATCACTTATTCAAATATCGTCAAAATATCTACTGGTTATTCTTATATAATCACAAACTAATATATATTCTACTTAATATGAATAAATGAATGAATCTATTTTTAAACGTTTTGTACTTACTATCCATTATATTACGGAAAGAAAAATAACAATGTATTTTAATTCTACATAAATATTTATGTAGAATTAAAATACATTGTTATTTTTTCTTCCGTATTATAATGGAGTTCTACCAAGTAAATGCCTACTCAATCAATACTATCCATTATCCCTAAAATACAAGCAGATAAGTTTACTTCGCAATAATCGTTACCAATAATATTATATTCCCAAAATAAATTCCAAATAACCTCTAATTATACATTTAAAAAACTGTCTCATGCTTTTAATGCCGAGATTATTTGTGTTTACCAAACAAAGCCACTTAAGCGAGTCGTATACAAATCGATCAATAATCATTCCGAATGGGTTTTACTCGTAACGTAATAAGACCGTGAAAGGTAAATGACGAATCAATCAGCAGGAAATTGAATAAAACAGGTTTCAATAATGAATAAAAAACAACTTCCATCATTCGAAAGACTTTCGGTTCTATATTCTGTTGGGCGGTAATGGAATTAAAAGCGAAAACTCAGCTCAATGGATACATTGTCAATCGAATGTTTCGCCATTGCGGAAAACGGAAACAGGGATGTCAAAACTATGGAGATTTGTTTTATTTTTAAATTCTAATTACAATAGAGAAAGCACATCCTCTCTAACAACGGCGGAAATATTAAGATTAAAATAGCGATAATTCCACGAGAATTATGTTATCAACAATATAATAATGGGTGATAATTAGGATAATAAATTGAGATTTCCAAAATGGTTTAATACGTGTTAATGCATTGGTTTTGGTAACACTTTGTTTATATATATGTACCATCATTACTAGACCCGTAGAGTAGATATTTTTAAAAGCCAATTGAGTCGAATTATTTGAGTAAAAATATTTGTATATACAGATTGTTCTTCATATAAAAAAAGTAAGTAATTAACAATTTTGGTTGAATATTGCACATCACTCACGCGATGTTGGGGCCTTCACTGGCGGCCAAGTAAAAATGGTACATCTGTAGTTATAATGATATAGTCTTCTAAGATAATATATTTCATTTGTTTTCATAAATAAATTAAAAGTGCAGTTACTACGATAAGGTATAATATAACATTGAAACTGGCATACTGCTGAAATATTACAGTAATCGTATTTTAACATGAGACAAAAGTATAAATTAGGTGACAGAACACCTTTTTTGTCGTTGCTTATTTTAGCTGCATCCAGTTTACTCTTCCACCACCAACTTTTTTGTAATATACAGCCAATATTACACTACTTTATATACATATTTCTACACGATCAACTCAATATTTTTTATGCGTTATGTTTTCGGTAATAGAAGACGATCCCGAAAATCACCGAACATGAAGATTACAATCCCGAGTAGTCAGAAGTCAGTAGTCAGAATTACTGTCAGAAGCTTGTCGTTTCCATTATTATTTAAATGGTGATAAGTCCTTTATCACAGCTAAAAAATGAATCATAATAAAAGTAAGTAAACATCAATAAAACCAGTGAATTGGATTACTTCAGCTGTTTTGTGTTGTAATGAAGACTAATACTTTATATTATGTGCGGGAGCGTAAGTGTTATTGTGTTTAAATTTGATCTGGTTTGTTTTTAAGCAGAAACACCCAATTCAATATGTCACCCCTTCCAAATCAAAAGAACGTTAGTGACAAATCGCTACATTTCAGGAGAGCAAAAAAGAGTGAACAAATATTGTGTCAATTACAACAACTTTTTTTTTGTGAATCTGACCTCATATTTAACTCAGAATCACCAAAATATTACTACCTCCCTTTTGGCTTAGTATGGACGACGTTATAAATGCTCGACACCACGTTACACTGTGTCTGTCAAATTGAAGATGTTAAACAATTTTGGCAGCCCTGTTTATGATTAATGATTTTTCTGTCTGGACGTCTACCATTGTAACAGAAAACAATGATTTGTTTATTTATTGTATATTTTTGTTAATGTTTTCCTTTCATTGGCTAACACAGGGCAGGGCAGGACGCCTATTGTTTATTCATCTTTGTTATTTTTTTTATAATAAACCTGTGAATAATCATCAAAAGTAAAATGTTGTTGTTTTTTCATAAATAATTACTTTTTTTCCTAATGCACATTCGCATCATCTAAGTTACGCTTCTAAAACCTAGAATGATGAATGAAGACTTTTGACGTTTTTGTAATTAATATTCAGAAGGCTATTGTGTTTTCTCCACTGGCATCATAAATTATGTTATAAGTTTGAAACAATAAATTTGCTTATTTATGAATAGCCAAACAAATAAATGCCGCAATAAGAAAATATTAATCATAAATATGAATTATCTTTCGTATTGAAAATGATGAATTAGTAAAATTTTCAAAACCAAGCGATTGAAATGCTTTTAAATGAATAAAATACATTTTAGTACAACGACCACACATCAGGAGGTAAATTTCAAATATGGTCAAATCCAATTGTTGTCAAACTGAGAATGTGAGATATTTTCATTACTTTTTATTCATAAGTTTGTGTTTACTAGCAATATTTTTAAAATGTGTTTTAAATTAAAGAACCACAGATAATGTGTAAAACGAAAACTTTTCCAAGTGAAAAAGGTTTTGGAATTGAGCAATTGAAAATTACCTCCTCACATTTATGTACTCATCAGTTTCGTTCATCGCATTATCAACACTATGATGTCAAGTTGACAGCGCTCGCGAAAATCGAAACCGGTCCTGATCATTATCAGAACATATGTACGGAAATAGTTTATATATACAAATTAAAACGAGAACTAATTGGAAAAAATTGCGTTAATAAATGTATAGCATATATGTGTTCTCTTATAATACATTTCATAAAATCGTGTCAATGTATTTATATGCTTTGATTGTAGTATACAGAAGATGAATTTAAGTTTTATAAAAAATCATTATATCTCATTGAAAAACAATCTATGGCACGGTCTGTCTTAATAGATTAAATCACGACTTTTGACTACTGCTCTATCTTAAATAATAAAAATAATAACACATTTTTAGTACTTATTCCACATAAAAGTTAATGGATCAGAACCGGTTTCGCTCATGGCGAGCATTATCAACTGATAATAAATACAACTAAGCAGTGATATTTATACAAAAGGTTTGACAAGCCATTGGTATTACAACTCATTTAAGCAAAATATACTATAATTAAAATGTTGAACACCTCTCAGCAATGCAAGCTATTACATCAAAAATCAATTAAGTATGAATGATCATTCATAATTAATGGATTTTATTATATGTAATGCCATTCCACCAAGTATTGACAGTGAACACTTCAAAAGTGACTGCTCTATCTGTTACCACAACACAAGTGGTATTTACAAATTAATCAATTTTATTTTTATATTTTTCCTATTAAGAGTTTACTGACACCGAGCTATAATAGATTTATTAATCCTTTTCAAACATTAGTAAGACTAGTTTGGATGAATAGCAAGCGGAGTATGGGCGGATTCAGTGAAGGTCAAAGTTTGTTTATTGGTTAACAATGAAGATTTCACACAAGTTATACTTGAAGACGATTATTAATTTTGTTTGCGATTGTTTGAAATAAGCGGATATGGCGATCGGCGAGGGCGACCACAGTCTACGAACGTCAGCGATTCTCAACTATGTATTTATTTACTTACTCCACTAGAGGAAATAAACATTTTAGATAAATACATTTTGAAACGGGACTGTAATAAATTATCGAACGCCTATATCGAGCGACATACAGCAATGAACAAACATTTTTTTTATTATTAGTAGTAACATTTGTTGAAGAAAAATAATAAAGCGAGAGAATAAAAGATTTCTCTCGATGTGCTATCAAGCTTCATGTGTTGAAATTATATATCTTTCATATAAACTGATCAAAGTTGCTCTTGGCTCAACAGAAAAAGTGAATTTGCATCATTATATATTTTTCACCATTTCAATATTTTTAAATATACTGTAAAAGTACTTTCAATAATGAATACAGTTATAGCAAGTAATTCGGTCGCCATCAATGTTATGTGTGTGCTGTGTAGAGATTCCAAATATTCGAATACCGAATATTAAAAACTTTTTGTTCGTATTCGAATATCGAACAGTAAAACTTTTAAGTAAGTATTCGAATAATATAAAATGTGTTTCTTGTAAATATATATTTTTGGTGAGATGTATAATTGCTTATATGTACATAAAATTGACAACTAAAATGAGTATTTTGATTCTAAAATAAATAAAATATATCATTTACAATATGTTTTTTATAAGCCCAGTCCGTACATACATTAAGACAATAAGCGAATAATATTTTTATAATCTTTCAAATATAAGAACACCAAAAATAGTTGAATATATTTGAATATTTGATTGGAATCCTTCGCATTGTAAAAGAATTGACTGGATTGTTTTCCAAAATTAATATTTTATTATTTTCGATTACAATGAATAAATATTTTAATTTACTAAGCCAAACAATTTTCAGGCAACTTGTGATCATTTTCAACAGGTTATATGACCATAAATTCTCACCAGGATTTAACAGAAAACTTTTTTATATTTCGTAATTATGTATATTATTTTGTCAAGCATTCATTTCATATCACTAAAATTTTCTCGCATCCTTCAGCAAAGAGTTCCCAAATAATGGGTTCTGTAATTAAATAGATTTACATTCACAGGAAATGTGTGTACATTTGCAAATCGCCACGGTCGAGATTAGCCACAAATGAAGTCACCTGCGTTAGGAAGGTGAAATAGCCACACAAATATGTACATTGTACTGCAGCACTCCGCAAGCAGTTCGTTTTAATGAACAATGAGAATGTTTCCGACGATTTAACATGTTTGGAAATAGAGGCCATTACGTTAGTTACACTGTAAAGACACGAATAAAAAGTATAATTGCATCGGCTATATACTTCAACCACGGGCTCTCAAACTTTTTGCGCTCGGCAGCCCCACTTATAAAACAAAGTGAGTCGACTCCGATGCGAATATAGTTATTTTTATAACAATCAACTCTTTACAATGATGAAGGTTTTTAGAGTAGAATATCCAGATATATAATATAGGTTAATGGTTCAATGCACTTCCCATACGTAGATTTTCTAAATAGATGAAATATGAAATATTTAATGTCCAGCTAATTGCCGGTGTGTAATAATAACTAAATAATCTTTCCAGATTATTTGTTTTGGACAAGAGGAAATTCGTTAGAACACAATTGAACACAAAAAATCTTGCTTTTTTAACTCTATACTCGCCAATAATAGTGTGCAAAGTACCTCAAGTCACAATGTATAACATGCTCACTTTCAATACATTATTTGGAATACTACTACAGGTAAAACATCAAGCTACCCCATTAAATGACCTGCCAAAAATATATCTTAAGATTTCGAAAGAAAATATTTTCCCTTGAATATATGCAAAGATAATTAGTTGAGTATGTCCGCGATGAGCGTATCCGTTCCTGATATATATAAATTCAATGTGAAATATATACTAACAATGTTTGTATTACTTTTATTTTAAAGCCTTTTTATCTAGTATTAACAGTGAACACCTTAAAAGTGAGCAAAGATAATTTGTAAACGCACACAACAATTTTAAACAGAAATCAATTCCACTTAAGGAAGAAAGGTTTGCGTGTCATATCACTTGAGCTAATTAAATAATCAGCATATTGATTTTGAATAAAAGCCTTACGTTGGCAGTATCGTAAATAAGTTCGTTTAGAGCGAATTAAATGGGACAACAATGGAGAATAGGCAAGGCGAATCACGCCGTAATGGCGTAGTAAAATTCACACTGTATTCATTAATTACTTGCGCTGTCTCCCAATTGTTTATTTCGTCAATCCAGAGGTATTTATGTGGCCCCTTGGGCTGTTTTAACACCCTTGGGATTACTGGAATTGTCTTAAGAGTATATCTACTCGAAGCCTTATCCTGCCTTGTGCACTTTGAGTTAACTTACATAATTACTCCATGTTCACTCGGTCATATACAATCTCAATATTGAACTTTAAGAACAGTTAGTAATTTAGAATACAAACGAATAAGTAGACTTAATTATCCAGTATTATGTTATAAACATTCAGAGATCTCAAAAGATGTGAATGGTTTAAGTAGCATACAATTGACATGCATAATACTGATATCCCAAAGACTTTAAATTGAGATTGGTCAATCACATTACTTATTAGGAAAGTCTATCATCTTGTAGTAAAAAGAACGGAAAACTGAACTGATGGATTGTCAATAATCTTCTTCTCAGATTCACTGTATGTGAATACTGCTATTCCAAACAAGAAATCAGTAAGTGACCCTGGTAAACTTTTGAGAAAAATGACATACATAATGTGTTTTTTGAAGTTTAATTATTAAGAATTTATAAAAGGCGATTGATGAGAAAATGAACTTATTCTTTTCTTCTCTACTTTTCTTTGTAAGCCAGCGGCAAGTACTAGCATTGACTGCCTCTTTGCTAATAAATTCATATACTTTTAGCAGATGAGCATTTTTGTTTGTTCTTAAACATTTAAACTATAGTTTATTTGATATTAATATCGTTATTTTACTTTCAAGTATTTGCATATTTGTATTACCGATTGCTTGTCATGCTTCTGTTCATGTCTTCAGAACAAAAAATGTGTTTAATATTATATAAAATATTTTTTGAACGTAAATGAAGCCACTTCGAGAAACTGATTATCTCTTATCTCCAGCATCAGGGAGCGATTTAGAGATAACTCTGGACGTATAATGAATAATTATGATATATTTCTAGTGCCCATCATTCATCGCTCACAGAACAAGTCGTCTCATTAGTGACGCCTTTGACGCCTCAGTCGGCGTGTTCGAATCCACTACACTAATTTTTCCTTTCATAATTTTTCTTTTTCGAATAGAAATAGAAGGAGTTTTTTACATGGCGCCCGCTCGACGGCGGCCCGACGAATACATGTCCATTTTGTCTAATGAAGAAGCTGTAACAATTTAAACGCGGCCGACATTTTGAGATGCCAAAATGACAAATGGCCGCCAGTTGGTAGACGGCTATGCCGAAGATTGAATTGTTGTTTTGTCAATTTTAACCTAATTCGATCGTAAAAAGTTGAAATAGATAACATTGTATATTATATTACACGGGTGAAAAGACCCGTCAAGATTGTTGGCTCACGTTTTTCTTTTTATTCGTGTATCTTCTTTAGATTTTTTTTTTTACAATAAACTGTGATTATTGGGACTGGTTTAGATGAAATGCAGCATTTTCAACTAATCATACGCTCAGTTGTTGAAGAAAACCGACTCTGATCATATTATGAATCGTGGAATATGTGGAACAAGTTGTATAATATTCCGGCAATTATCAAATTTAAATTTTCTCACAATTCAGATCTTGGGCATACCTCTTGTGTGTGATTTTTTCTCATTTATTTAATAACTGAAAAATATTTTTTTAACCAAACGCTCACTATCAGTATTCGAGAAGGGTTTTCTTCTTTAATGCCTACTGTAGAAGTTAATCTATAACCACATTTCCGATAAGAACTTGATTCTCCTTTCGAGGGAATCATTCGATACAAGCCTTCATATTTTAACCATTTAATCTGCTTATTTAATAATATCCACAGAAACATATTCTTTACATCAAAACTAACATTATCCAAACACTTTTCAAGACTAGAATACTGTCATGTCAACACACGGGTGTCGAGGCGAGTGCTATCATAGATAGATACTTCTCTACACGGACTAAATTAAACACGTGGTAAGCCGACACCGCTCGTGTCCACGTGTGATTAAATTTAACGTGCACCACGTAACACACGTGTTTGGCACGTTCGCCAGTATACCACGGTGTCCTTTCAATCATCGTTTACCAGGGTTCAAACAATTCTATCCATATGAACGCGAAATACAGACGTACAGATTTTTTCTGTTCTAAATATTTGTTTTCAAACGCGTTTAATCTCAGTAGAATAATTAGTGAGGTGTTATAGATGTACCATTATAACTTGACCGTTTGTGAGGGCGCCATCATCGAGTAAAAACTATGCAATACTCTAATAATTTGTATATTTACGAACACATCTTTATATGCAAGCTACGAATGAAACAAAATCGTCATGAAAATATATTTTTACTAAAGCAATATAACTTCGAAGGCTTTTAAATGTATCAACTATTTGAGGACAATTTTAGTTCCGAATTTGAACGGCAGTCAACTTATGATGATACATCTACAGCAGTGGTTCTCACGAAAAATTGCACTGTGGCCGCATCGTAAATATAAGTGGTCCTTTAAAAATGTCTGGTGGCCGCACCAAATTTTTGTTTCGAGTCTGTTGAGTTTGAGGTATGTCAAATGGACCTACACATGCTTGTCAATTTACAATTAGTTTTAATTGTATACGAAATATTAAATTTTCATAGTTTTTATTCAGAAATTAACTTGTAAAACCACATTTTTTTAATATCAATATTTTCTATGAAGCTGTTGGTGGCCGCAGCAAAATCCTCTTGTGGACGCATGCGGCCACCGTGGCCGCACATGAGAGCCACTGATCTACAGTATAAAAAAGATTCCTTCTTTAGAGAAAGATATACATATGTACATGACAAGGTTCACAGATAAATTCGATTCGCTATCGTTTCTTATTTGTAAATTAAACTTGATAAAAGAATATAAATACGTTTGCATGATATTACAAAAATGTAAATATATATATTTTCTTCACTGCACGGCTATCAAATCAAAAAAAACAATTGCCATAGCGCCAAATATTTAATATTCAATTGTAATAGTATTACCCAAAGAATCAATATTGTTAAGCTACACGAGATAAACCTGGTGAGAGTTTTTTCAAGTAAATCGAGAAAAAATAACACCTGAAGTATCACTTGAAATGCCTGAAGATGCCGAAAGGGGAAACCCGGGTCGTTAACGACAAAACTCATGGAAAAGTACAAAATTCAAACAATTCAAACCTCAAGTATTGATAAAAAAAAATCTCATATTTAGACAGAAAAAATCTAAATGTGATATTTAACTTACCTAGATACAAGCCAAGACCCATATGATCAAGCTCTTATCACTTAATTACAAACGCCAACAATTTCTATGTTTATCCTTTTTAACTTTCGGTGGAGTCGGGAGTTACTTTCTGGAAGTTCATTTTGATTGAATTAAGATTATCTTTGTTTATTCCACGCCCTGTGTAAGTGACATGTGTTTCACCTATTTAAGAATCATCATCAGACAATTGTATACCTTTTTTTTACTTGTTTCTCGAAAAATGTGGAGAGAAAGTTTTTGGGAAAATTAAACAAATATTTTAATAAAATAAACATCATTTGACTATTTTTCTTATTGAAACATGTCACTGTCAAGGTAATTAATATTTTTTATTGCCTAATACATATTTGTGGCGTAAAAAGTATGTTTGGTATTGAATATTACTCTTGCATGAACTGTATAGCATACAACGAGTCTGTTACACCGTTTGATGTAAGTATACAAATAAATAACATAACTTCTTTTGTTCCGATCGGATGCTGCGAGACCGTAATGTTGTGCAAAGCCGTCCTCCACCTGTTACTATCCTTAATGGCTCCCATGATGGCAGCGTAGACAATTCGCAGACGGCAATATTCGACTTAAAAACACTCAATAAATACAAATAAAAACCTCGTATATTACTATGTTACTAATTATGTACGTGTATTCTAATACTAGCAAATATAGCGACTGAGGTTGTTTGGTTGAATTAGAATCATTCAAAATGTTGTCCACGTTGTGAATGTCCAAGTGAATTCACAAAGTTTGGATTTTTAGATGTTTTTTAAAATTATGTTGCATTTTTCTTACTAACTCAAAGAACGATAAAAATTGATTCGAATTTATTTTAATACTTATTATATGAATTATCTTGATTGAGAAAATATTAATTAAAAAATCTGAACGTTTTTGTAATTAAATGTAAAAATCCGAAGAACTATCTTCTGTAGTTCTATCGAGGTAGGTATATTACTGACGAGGCCGTATGCCTAAATAGCTATCAACGATATATTTTATAATTTTTGTAGAACTAAAATACAAATAATGGTTCAACCAAGTAACTGCCAATGCAATCAAAAGAATCAATTATTATCAAAGATTGATCGATAAATATCATAAGATTTAAATAATGACTGATTTTATGAGGCTGTTCTTTGTTGAGATGATAAATATGAAAAGACTTATTTATGAAAATTAAATTATTTCCAGTGCTGGAGAAATTTATGGCCATTTTACGATGCCAATTGATATTAAATATCCCTCGTAAAGGGACTGCAAAATAAGAGGGAACTCGGCAGTTTAAATTGCTCGAATTTTAATACAATTATTTACAATTTTGCATAAAAAAAACATGATGGTGTTGACAATATATATTATTTCTAATCATTGTCTAACAGTGCACATAACCACAATTAGCTTAATTGAGTCGACATAAAAAATCATATATTAATTTTAAATTATGAGGCACGTATATAATTTGGTGTAATAATGAACTTTAAACTTATTGAGTGTGCTATTTATGGAAACAGTTTACCAGGTATTTTCAAAGCACAAATTAGTAACAGGTCAATTATTTTATTGACCGCGTAAACTTGAGACTTCCGTTATGCATATTTTTTGCCGCTTTGCATTCGAATCATCACCGGAAATATTTATATTGTACCTTTAAACTTTTACATACTTTCATTTTCTTATTCTAGATGTCTTGTATCTTATATATAAAACCGAAACGGCGTATGTATGTCTGTGGGTCTGTAATTCCTTTTTGCATTGTTGGTCATTAAGTTGCCATAATAACGAATATGAAAGAAAATATGTTTGAATTTTTATCGGCGAAGACATTTAGTCAAAATGTAATAAATTAGTCTTCTACCAAACTTTTCCCGGCTTTTATTAATATAATAATGTTTATTATTTCCGTGGAGGTATTATTTGACATTTCTTTGACAGCAAATTAGATTTTTTCCTTGAATTTGGACATTTTAATGGGCGAGAATGGGGCTGTCATCAAATTAAATAAAGTTTGTGATTTTATTTAAACTCTATTTTGGATGTTAGATTTTGTGATATAATTATGTCGAATGATATAACATTAAATAATTATTGGTCGCTTAGTCCGAGCGACGCCGGGTAGCAATACTAGTATAGTATAATACGAAATTTATAATGGTAAAAATTACATATAGGAAGTACTGCCAAGTCAGGTACAGTTAATCATAGATTTGTAGAACACTTCAATAAATAAAATGCAATACATTTTTTAGAAAACTTCCACACATATTTATTTGAAAATAATCAAACAAATGTGTTTTAAATGTGGAAGCATAGATATACCGTTATAACTTGGCCATTTGAGAGGGCGACTCCATCGCGTGAGTGATCTGCAATGTTCAACAATTTTTTTTTATTTACTTACACATTTTTATATGAAAGATTTACAGTGGAAACCCGATCTTACGTTCTCGCATTATACGTTTTCCAGCGTGGTGCGTTTATTTTCCATAGACCCGGCATTTAGTTCATATTTAAAACTTTCCCGCATTCATCGTTTCCCGCATTAATCGTTTGTTTTATACGGTCCCTTGAAAAACGTAGAATCGGGGTTTCACTGTAAATGAAAAAAAAATCTGAGTGTGCATATATTTTTACAACGTTAGTGGCTTTTGAATATGCCTACTCTATGAAGACAATTTTAGTTACAAATTTGGTGGCGATTAAGTTATGATGATACATCCATATATTTATTTCAATATATTGTATTTCCTTCGAAAAGAATTGTTTCTTAAAGTGAAATTTACATTAGAACATTTTAAAATTGTGAAATAAATAGACCACAACCTGTTATAATCGTATACGCATTCTCGAATAAATATGTTTGAGTTCGATATTACTTATACCCTGATATATAAAATATATACAGGATTT
The DNA here is from genome assembly GCA_028554975.1 of Himalopsyche kuldschensis. Taxonomy (NCBI): domain Eukaryota; kingdom Metazoa; phylum Arthropoda; class Insecta; order Trichoptera; family Rhyacophilidae; genus Himalopsyche; species Himalopsyche kuldschensis. Next base: position 15,260,501 of record JAHFWI010000010.1, on the reverse strand, counting down.
TAGAAGTAACTTTATTGAATCAGACAAGATGTAAATAGTTTCTGATTATCAAATGTAAATTTTATATTAAATATAAATTAATACTGGCGGCGAATTGTTCGGATTCTCTCCAAATTGAGTTTTAGGCCCGATTTTATTATTAGAACTTACTCGCTAGGGTGTTTGAACCTAATTTCTTATTCATAATAAATACTTACTTACCTCCATTGTGCATAATTGAGTTCTTTGGTAGCAGGCGTTGTTCTTTTAGAGTACCTTTTGCTTGTGAAATTAACAAAATAATGCTTCAAATAACCACAACAGCTGGATACCGCCCGTCCTGTTAAATTAATATTAATATCTGAAACTTTTGAAATTGGGGGGGGGGTTTGTGCTGATTAAAGGAATTTTAAGTGTGCAACAGACATCGCTCAATTTAAATGATTGCAAGTAATTAATTACACCCCTGGCGAAATATGTACAGCCAACCCTCTTACAGCACCCTATGCTATAAAGTGTTTTTTTTTATAGCGTGTGCTGCAGTCTTCAGGCAAATTATTTTTTTGGTATGTACATTTTTAATATTATACATAAAAGTGCATTCTAAGAATATTTATCAATCCCATTACTACGGTCTCAAAAGGCCACGCTGACTTGATTGCAACACAGGCTAACTATGTATTACTGGAGTTTTTAATCAACTACATACAATAATATAGCTAGAATTTTGTTTACAAGAGTTTCTAGCAGCTTTTTAACAATAGATTATTTTATCGTAGATTGCATTATCGACACTGACAAAAACTTGTGCAGTTAATTGGGTTATTTTACAATCATGTAGCGATTAGAGCTTTCAATGGATAATTTCAACATTAGTTGTTTTTCGTGAACTGGTTGTAATTCAGATATCATCTCTTTTTGAAGACCGTGAGAGTAAAATAATTGATCTAGGAAAGACTACTAGCTTAAATTTGAATCGTTTGAATTTTGTGCATTTGAAATGCCTGAAGATGGCGAAATGCGAAACCCGTTTCGTTGGCGACAAAACTCTTGAAAAAGAACAAAACTTAAACGATTCTTATTTGATATTGAAATTCCATCAAGCAACTTCAGTCGGAATCTAAAATTAGACTACTAGTTTGCTAATCGCTCTCGCTTAGCATAGATTATAGAATTGAATGGGTCGAGGCTATGTGACGCACAGAAAAAAACTCACTAAGCAAAAACACTTTTAGAAGTGTTCTCGTTCGTTCAGTATAAAAATACGTAGCATGCGCACACGCGCATAAATAATGTCATTTGATTGCATCTCCGTGCGTGATTTCCAATTGAATTAGTGATAGATCCGAGTGGTGTGTCACTCCCACTTCCTAATGGTATCACAAATCGCCTTCATATGTAAACGCATCGATGCAGTAAGCGACCTTTCAAAGTGAATTTTAAATGCAAATTGCAAGCCGTATAGCTGGCCGAGCCGGTTAGCGGTTAGGGATGGCACACTTGTCGGTTATTCGGCAAAAATGTAGAAATGATGAAATAATTATGTTTGTATTTTCATATCAATTTCAATTATTTTAAATGTTTTGACAAATAAAAAAACATTCCTTCATTTTTAGCATAACTCTTTTGGCTTCGGATTACGATTAGAGATTCAAAAATCTTTATTTTTACCTGGGAGGTAAACTAGACAATGTCGAAAATGGCTCTTTTTCGTTCCTGCTGTTTTTCTGTATTTTTGTGAAGTGTATGTTAAAATACAAGTGGTTTTCTTCGACCATTTGTTATGATGCGATTATGACATAGTTAAGTATACCACTCGACAGAGCGTCCCGAAGTATAGAACACTATATCTAAATTTGCCAAAAATCGACAAAGCATGGTTTACCTTTGAGGTGAGATATATCTATATTACACTGACTTATCAATTTGATTTTTTTTTGTGAAATACCTTGATGCATATTACTTTCTCACTACTTCCTTTTGTGTCCAATCTGTCACTAGCCGGATTTAAAAAGATTAACTATCATTTTTTTCTTCTATTATCTCATCATTTTATCCTTTCCAACAAAATCATCTCAATGGATCTTTTTAGCTTAGTTACATGATGGAATTTCAATATAAAATCTGAATCACTTAAATGTTGTACATTTTTATTCGTTTTGCCACTAACGATCCGGGTTTTGCCTATCGTTAGCATTCAGGTTTGCGGATTAACTTGAAAGCCTTAATTTGTCGTTAGTGATACAATGCATGGAAATATGCAAATTAAAAACGATTCAAATGTCATTTTTTATTCTCAGCATAATTTATTTAGTACGCATTGCATCTTTTATGATTTAAAATAAATCTGATTCATTCAAAACGCGAATTTAAATATCTATCACAAACTTGCAAATAACCAGTTTATTTATCGACGTTTTTATTATTAAGTTGTTAAAGAAGTAATATTTCCGGTATTCATAAACTGGTATTTTCATCCCTGCTTTGCCAACATCGTATTGCTTGGCATTTTCTAACAAGCCTAGCGCATCAGAAGACTTCCGGCATACTGAACGATATTTTTAATTCACATATAAGTAATGTATACCCTCGGTTATTCATAATGTAAAAGGAAAGCTTATTTCACCGACTAACTTAATCTAAGCTTATACAATATTCTGACACGAGTGTTATTCGACTGTCATGGTTCAGACGGTTCATGCTGTTTGAATAAACAGGTAGACTTTTACATACCTTCAACCATAGTGCAAAGCACTAAACGTTATACATAGGATGTTATTTTGAAATTAAGCTTTTGAGAAATTGAGCAATTATTAAATATTACACAAACTTATGAGATGACCGCAGTTTCCGCGCAAAGATTTTACTGGCTTTCCACCACTCGGAAAGCCCCTTCGCAGTTTTCCTCCAAGGAAAACTAGCCCCATAAGAAAATGCGGGCTGCGTTAGGCGCTCATCGCTTAGCGCGATCTAAGAAAAACCTTCGTCGCTGGAAATTAAAGGGCTCACAAATTCAGATAAAAAGTCCATTTGTTCTTTAGTTTGCTGTCGAAATAATTCCGACAGCCGTAAATTTATTTATAACAAAACACACATGAAAATACAATATTAAACGTTGGAGCGCAACACGCACTTCATCTCACTTCCCGATGATCGGCGCGCTAGCCTCAGGCGTCATGTAAAGGGCGGTTCCAGTCACGATTTTAGTATTACCGAATAACAAAAACAAACACACGATTCTAGCACCTCGAGAAACTCCTAAAGACCACCATCCCTCCTCGCGATCCGATCCAGGACATCGTCTGTATCGCTCTGATCCAGGCCTAACATCCAGTCAAACTTTCGAATTTATACCAGGAACGACCACGTGGTGAGACGGATCCCTCCATCGAATTCCCGCGAAGTGCTTCAAAATTAACCCGACTCTACTTGAACCCTTTTTCTCCCACCGCTACCGTTCAGCTCACAACGTAACTCAAGCTACCGCACCTTCATCGTGAAACATAACAAGTTAAAATTTTACCTTAAACTATGCCTAACATTGGTGGATTTTTGAGGAAAATCGCCTTTGACACTAGTTAGTAAACAGAACATATAAGCGAGACAGATTTATATAGGACACACAGTATAATGGATCAAATGCACTTACCCGAACCATCGAGGAGCCCACGTGGTGCAGCGACGTCCCCGCAGTATCCGCGGGAGCCATAACAACAATGTCCGCACGGGATTCTACTAGAAACTTAGCGCAGTCTCTATAAAAAAACTGCGCGCCCTAAACGCGACGTATCTTTAATCTGGGGCTCCCGCCACAGACTCGCCGAGCGTCGCCGCTTCACGTGCCCTCCAAGGATTCGGGGGGCAACCTCCACCTTCGAAAGCTAACAACTAAGAGGCCATTTTAGATGACGCCGGCTTCCAAGCTCGCCGGACAACCCCCCACTCTTATCTAACTTTTTCATATCCGGGGCGTTAACTTCAGTACAATGTTGCCTTTTTCGAGTTGCCCTATGAACTTTTTTTTTTCAGAGTGATACTGGATTATTTAATTTTATATTCCGCGTTTATATTTAATTAAGAGATTTCGATTGCCAGTTTATGTCGCTGTAAATATGAGGTCGTGACACTTATTATAGATCAACATCGTTTGGATATTGGAGTTTTTTCTAAGTAAGCATTTAAAAATAATTTGTCTAATGCCGTTGCTTCCGATAAAAAAATGGTCGAATAGATCAACGATAATTTGAACGCTTTCATAATAATTGAGGATTTCGACTGAAGGAGCTTAGTGGCATTTCAATATCAAATTTGAATCGCTTTATTTTTCTGTCCTTTTTCTACGCTGACACTTGAGCATTTGAAATAAAATAACTGATCAATCAGGGGCTGGAAAAAACCTACGAATTGTATTCGTCGGCATTTCCATATTTTTATCTAGTTATTATTATTTACTATAATACATTGAAAATACCCGATAACTACAATTTACCCACATAATTCATTGAACTCGTTAAGATTATTTATTTCCATAATTCATATATGTAGTAGATAACGTAAAAAAAAAAATTTGTGATCTAATTTTATTTTTATCTATAAACCATACAAACTGACAGTTTAAGTTTATTCGTGCACTTGAAATGCCTTAAGATGTCGAAAGACGAATGCCGGGTCGTAGACGACAAAGCTCATCGAAAAGTACAAAATTCAAACGACTCAAATTGTCATAATAAATAAATGATAAAGTCGCTCAAGAGCAACGCAAAGTGAAAATATATTTAAATAATTTCTTCGTATTAAGAAAAGATTTAAGCTCCACTTAAATGGTTTTTTATATCATTTTCTTAAATAAATGGCTAAAAAATCACTGCTCATAACTATGTAAGCATCACGCCATCCTGCCATGAAACGTCACTCTTTTTGCGTATGGTTAAAACTTGCCTAGCAGACAACTTTTTTCAACGGATTGATAATTATACATTTTTTGGAACTGTTCCATTAGGTTTCCACATGATCTACGAATATCGTTTATAATAATACGAATATACATATAATAGTGTAAACATTTTCTATGTTTTATTAGTATCATACTTTTGCAGAGGCGTACTTAGTACGGATACTGCCTCCTGCGGTCGGCTCGGCAATCGTGCGCTGTCAACACGCGAGGCTATGAGGTGGTAACGGATATTAATTTTTAGCTCAGTGCCATGGAACTTGACACAGACTAGCTGGACAACTTGGGCAATCTATTTTTAGCCGACCACACCAACACGTTAATCGACTTATACAAATTGAATATTAATTACAAAGTGATAAACTAATTAATTAATAATAATATTCAACTTGCAGTCGAATTGAACTTGCACTAGAAATACATTAAATTATTTCTAATATTAATCGTGCAATTTTTTCCTCCAACACTAGACACTGATTTCAATCCGGTTCGTTACTTGCGACCCCGCATAGATATTAACAGTGTTTTTCATCGACTCTCGGAACTTCTTGCTTTTTTGAAAGACGCCATTTATATGGTCAATAATTTCTTAACTTTTCCAGAACAATATAGTCGGTGGAGATGTTTGTTTTCAAAATATTAATTAAAAAAACGTTGTAAAACAAACTGCGCTGACATCTGCGCTTCAAACATTCATATTCATTTATCCTTCTGATAATCGAATTCGAATATGGATTCAATAAAATATGTGAAGCATATATGTATAACTATAGTACATAGGTGGTGTTTGGGCATATCCTGATAACCGCAAAATATTTAATTTACCGAAGAATATTCAATCACATATAAAACTATGAAAAAGATAACTTAATAAAAATAAATTATTATCAGAATTTACACTATTCTACTAATCATTGAAATAATAACGGTTTACAGGTGATAAAATATTATTTTATCTTAAAGTAACTTTCCACTACACTTTCTTTCAATAATCAGTTGGGTTGTGAAGCCGGAGTCGCAGTCGTAGAGTCGCGGTGTTTTGGTCGGAGTTGGAGTCGTGAAAAACATTGTTTTAATGCATATAACTTGTATAATATAATAATGGCTATTGGCCGTATTGATTGGTTAATTTTTAATTTAATCACTTAAATAGGAAAGGCAGAAAAAACATGACGAAATTAAACCTTTTTTTAGTAGGAGTCGGATTCGTGGTTTTTTTGACGATGGCACAGCCCTGGTTTTCAGGCCCCACACTTCACCGATATATTTATAGAAACAAGCAATATTAACATTACTTCCTTTGAAAAGGTTGTAATTTACATGTTTACCTAAAATTACATTTTGGTCGGAAAAGCTTGTATTTTCCGCATTATATCATATATGGAGAGCTAATTTTCAAAAGTGGACAAATCCGTTTGTTGAAAAACTGAATATGTGAGATATTTTCATTACTTTTTCGTCATAAATTTGTGTTTACTATCAATATTTTTAACATATGTTTTAAATTAAGGAATTACGGATAATGTGTAATAATTCAAACTTTTCCATGTGAATAAAAAATGTCTCAAAAATTTTAATCTAAAACTGGCAGTTGAAAAAAAGTATTTTGGAATTGTCCACTTTTGAAAATTAGCTCCTCATATATGAATTTCAGAATTATCTATTGTTGAATAACGGAGTTAGGAGAATTCTAAAGTTGCACCGCATCTGCACACTTTTTTACTAAATTTATTTGACGAAGTTCTAAGATTGTCATTATTATTTCCATCATAAGATCTTTAAGACTATTATTTATCAGCAAGATTTGTGATACAATATGCTTAAAATAAGTAGTTTGAAACATTTTTACTTGTTAAACGTGAATTTTAATCAATCGAAACTTCAAACGTTCATATCTCAAAACAATTTCAAGAGCAGTTTCAAAGTAAGGTTTCGATATGCTATATGTAAATACTTTGTATTTATGAATGTAAATTTAATACTGGTTTATTCATTATTTAACGTGGAAAAGAGCACCATTGTGAAGAATGAATATTCCATTGAAACGTATCAACAATATCATTTTTCAACCATATTTCGCATTGACTTCGAATTGTGGTGAGATGATACATAATATACACAAATATAAAGGGAGATGTCATCAACGCAAACAAAGATCAAAGCGAAAGGGAGAAAAGGGACAAAACAAAAAAACTCCACCATGATCCCAAGCAGAGAGGTAACAAATTGCTCAATTTAAAGTTCTCCGCAGAACGGATGGCCCTCCACGCAGATGGAACAACAAAATATCAATTGCCATCCTATGCCCATGTCCCGGGAGAAAAATACACAATAACAATCACAAGGCAAAACTGAAAGATTTTTCTTTCCAGCAACATGAAAAAAGTATAACTCCCTACATGCCCACAGCTATTTCACACCTATTCCCCAGGGCGTGGCGACGTAATCCAGGTATTTTGTTCGTACGCTGTGTTTCGTAGCAGCAAAAAAATACGCATGTACGATTTTGAGTTTGATAAATTAATGCGTGCCGTATGAAATATGTTTTTATTAAAAAATAAAAAAAATATCAAAAGGAAAGAGTTTATGCGCCAATACTTTCCAATTGGGCGTTTCTTTGTAAATACATATATTCACGTTTGAGGTGTTGACTGTCAAAACTTGTTGGAAAATCATTTTATTTAAATAAATAAAATATTTTTTTGTACTACCTCCACATATATTATGTTTTAATTATGTACAGTTGATTTCAGTTTGAAAAAACTCGCGATGAACGAAACCAGTCCTGAATTTTATACAATATGTCGATGGCATAGCGCGAAGATATTTAACGTCCATTTGATGTCAAAATTAACGTAAAAATATCAATTTCCTTCAACCAAACACTTATTATAATATATAATTAATCAACAATAAGTATTCTATTATATATCAACACTAAATAATCGATGCGTGGAAGAAGGACACAAATATTCTACTTAATTTAAACATTTATTGTGGCTACATTATTTCAATAAAATAATTTAAATTATAAAGTTTTTTAAATGTTTCACTTGAGAAAGAACTTCTGTTTTAATATATCAACTTTAGATAAAGTCGAGAAAAAAATCTAACCAATACACACACAAGCTATCATGTTTTAAATTCATGAACTTTACATTTCATAGTATTTGTTCAATGACAGGTTGGGTTACACCAGAATATATTTGTATGTGAAGCTTTTAATCCCTCGAATTGAACGCAAAAAAAAGCACTGATTCCAATCAAATACAATTTTTAGAATACTATTTTAAAGTTTATAGAGCCTTCCTTACCCCCAAGTTTTAAATGTATACGACATTCTGTCTAATTAACTACATTTTCCCGACTTCCGTCTCAGGACTTCATCCCTACAGGGGCTGATAACTGCACGTTAAAAATTCACAATGCATGAAAGGCTTTGACGGATTATAACATTAAATACAAAGTTTGTTTCGCCTCTTCTCGATAAAACTGGAAGCTATTAAAGCTTACTGGAGGTGTAAAACTAATGAAACATGTTTAGTACTTACGAATTAATTATTCCGGTCACTTTGAATTAGTAACGGACTTGTAATTAAAAGCTTTTTTTCACTGTTATACACTTCCTCGGAAACTTACCTGAAAATAAAAGTAAATATTTATTAGTGACAATTATTATAAGTGACATGTATCTGTGGTTTTATTCATAAAAATATCACAATTATTGTGAAATCAATTCAAACTGTGTTTAATATAATATATTTGCATCAGCAATATTTATGTAAAACGTTTAGTATCTATGGTTTCATTAGATTATTTTTAAATCATTTCTTATGAGCTAACTTAAAATTTTTGGAGGAAAGGTATCATTTTTAATAAAACACATGTTGTGTTCTACTCGGCTACGGCGATCACCGTAAACAGTTTCAGCGCAAAAAAAAACACAAAAATGTAAAATTTCGGTTTACCTTAGGCGTATCGGTACGGTTTTTTTTTGAGGTAAAAGTAAATACGAATAATTTATCGCGGCTGTTTATTAACTGTTTACAGAGCGCCGAGTCAACACAAAAAGCGCTCTGGAAGCAACGGATCCGTTTTTAAAAAGGAGCTAAGTGATTGCCGTTCATTGTTGGTTGGCACTCTTCACCATCACACTGCGATAATTGTTTGCATTTGCTCTCCAGTTAGACTCCTATCATATTAAAAAGTTACCAATTTAAATTTCCAGATTTTAAATGGTAGTCAAACATCATTAATATAGCATCACAACAGATTTTTTTAAAGATAAATATTTGTAAACCAGTCACTCAACATCTCTCTTGGGAGACGGGTAAAGATATATGGATAGAGCTTGAAATACAGATGCATTGAGATACAAAAAATAGTTGGCAAATATTGGCATTCAACGATGTGAACCCTTGGACACGCAAAGAAATAAAACAGAAGCTCGAGAGCGTTTACCATTAAAAAAAAGTATTTTATATATATTTTTCTTGTTTATAGACCGAGAGTCGTTCTTCTCGATGACCCTTCATAGGTAAAAAGAAAAAGAAAGCTGACCTCTTGAACTGTAGCTATCGCGCCCTCCTGTCAGTAATGATGGGAAGTGAATGCAACTGGATTTAAAAACTAAACTTAGAAACGAAGGAGACAAGAAGAATTTTGACGCGCCTTGGAATATGAAGCTCCATCAAATAAATAGATATCAACAACAACAAAAAACTACGAAAACTTTATCGTTGCAACAATAAAAATGGTGACTGTTGTTTCTAATGTGTACAACTGCGTAGTTGCTTGTTTTGGCCCATTACTTGTATCATTCTCAGCTATTGCGCCTAACAATAGTTCAAAAATTCTCATGAATTCATATTGACTCTGTAACAATACCACAACTAAATTTAGAATGTTAGAAACGAAGGAGACGGGATGAACTTTGACGCTATCGTGCTTTGGAGCTTGAAGATCTATCAAATAGATATCAACAATAAAAAAACTAAGAAAACGTTATTCTTGCAACCAAAAAAATTGCGACTGTTGTTTCTTAAGGGTAGACCTGCGTAGTTTGGCACAATTTGGATTTAAGCCCATTACGTGTATCATTATCAGCTATTAATCTTACCACTTGTACAAAATTCTCAATATTTTCATATTGATTGAGTAATAATACCACAATCTTGAGCACTTCAAAATACAATGAGCTTTGCGGCAACACAACTTTCATCCGAAAAAATCACGCCTGACGCAAGATCAAAACGAGTCAACGAAAATTCGCTCATACGAAAGCTCTCAGCGGGGATTTGGGATTTATCGCTAAACATATTTGGAACTTCGCTAAGCCCCTTCGATATTTTGAGGTAACTCGATTGACACTTAAGCGAATTTCGACTACGCTCAAAGCGAAAGCTTAGCGAGTATTTACCTCCACGGCCTAGTCGTGTGGATCGGGCCGCTAAATACGCCGTATCGATATGTTAAAATACAAGATTATAATAGAACGTAATATTGAAATATTGTTCAGCTTTTGGTGTCAGCTTAGTTAATGTTTACGGTGAAATGGATTCAGCTTGCAATGTGGTGATGTTTTTAGCCCGACAATCTAACTCGTTTTCTTTGCTGTGCTCCGTCCTCACACGGGCCTAATAAGCTGACTTGATTGCAACTTAGACTAACTTCATTGCAATTGATAAAATTGCAAATTAGATATAATCTCGATACTTCATTAGAGTCAAAAAAACTCGTCTAACACGACAGGCTCTCAGAATACGGATTTTACACAAGATACTTAGTATAAAACTGATTTCAGTGGCTGAACTTGTCACTCAAATTTATTTTATTTTCTGGAACACTAGTGCATGGTTCAAAATCAGTCCCGTGCAGATCTGCTCGGGCCATTAATGTGAGGGGTTATCTCATTTTTTCTATGTCGATAGCGTTGTTAAAGGTGGCCATGAAACATTGGCTGCATATAACACAACGGGTAGTGGTGGGAAAAACCAACTCGTGTCATTTGTATCCTGCACAAAGATGAATAGTCCAGTTTAAATCACACCAGTATTTTTACACATTTTGTTAGACGACTAGGATTTTGCATAGTTTATTACATTCAATATTTCAAATTCTTTTGAAGTTTATACTTTCTCGAATTTTGTCACTGTATTATTCCGACTGATATACAGGAATGCAATTGTACATGTCAAAAGCATAAATTTGTGCAATCAAATTTTTCCTACTTACAAAATCGATGAACTACATAGTTAGTATCCATAAAATAAATTACCGTTTTATCAGTCAATTCTTGATGGAAAGATTTTATTAGCACAGCACAACTTGTAATTTGTAGTAGTTATTCCACAATATTATAATATTTATTGATTCAGTTCCATTCAGCAAAAGACCTTTTTATACAGCATTTTTATGGTAATTATATCTAATAAAACACCATCATTGCAAGAAGCGTGGTGACTACAAATCACCGGATCGGTGTGTGTTTATGTGTGTTTCTGAGACCGTAAAGGAAAGGTTAATTGCTTAACAAAACATACTAGAAACATAACATCTTTATATCGATGTAAATAATTTGAAATTGGAACGTTAGTAAAATACAAATATAATTTTTACATAAACATTGTTATAAATTCATCAGATTGTATCATTATTACAAAGCCCTTGAATAATAATTAGTCATGTAGATTGTGTTTTTTAAATTTATTAACATACATATAATTAATTGTTGTTAGTCATTCTTCTACAGCGATGCGCAATTCATTTGGTCATGGGTAGACTGAAGGTGACCATGATTATTATTGGCCAATACAAGAAATTCTGCATGTATTATTTATTTTTTTCGGAAGTGAAGAAACAAAAAACATTTTTGTGTATTTTTAACAATTATGACAAAGCCAACGTAACAATGATACAATTTATAAAAATAGCACCGAAATCAGAGTATGTGTATGGTGTGATACATAAAGGCAGATTAACTTTGAATATTGTTAAGTTTGAAATTATTTTATATATATTTGTGAATAGCTATTTTGGCTTACGCCATCGTCAGAAATATATTAAATAATAATTTCTGTAGAATTAAAATACATTGTTATTGTTTTTCAAAGTATTATTTAAAAACGTGAATACCATACAAACCTTAAATTATGTGAGAAAATGAATGACAGAGAGTCGCCGGATAAATTTCACATCATGGTAAATAAGAGAATATTTACATCAAGACCAAAAAGTGAAAGTCCAAAATTAGCGTGTGTTAGTTACCCTAAAATAAACTCTTAGTGAAACCAATTCTCTAATGGTCATTTATTTTCTGTAATTTATTCATGTGTGTGAGAAGTGTAATCATGGTGTGACATCACAAGGTGTGCTCGGACCGAAAACAAAGCTAATTGCTGTGGGATTTTCGTGAACTAATCCGGAAATATTTATTTGACTCTTATAATGGTTGTTTTAATTTCACTCTGCAGTAAACCCCGACTCAATTAGTCGCCCAGTGTTTCCAGATGTACACATTCAACAATGTCCACAGATTAAATATCTTTTTATTATAATGTTCGTAAACCACCCCCCATTAGATATATATGTAGTATACATGATTTTACAGCACTCTTCTCAAAGTGTACGGCCACAGTGACAGGCGTAGCTTCTGGCGTGGCATAGTGTCATTTGATTCTTAATCAAAGGTTGCTACAATGGCTTCAACTATGACACCGTCTGAGAAGTCAAATCAGTCATCATGTCATTAGTCAATCATGAAATTTAACAGCGCTTGCTTGACGTACAAATTGTTTACGTTATGACGCTGCGTCTCGACTTCTCAGACGACGACATCGTTGAATCCATTGCAGCATCCTTTGATTATGAAGCAAGTGACGCTACGCCACGTTAGAAGCTACGCCTGTCACTGTGGCCGTACACTTACGCACGACCGGGAAGTTAAATAAAAATGCATTCATTTATTGAATCAATAAATTCAGAATTGTGCGGCCGATCTTCTAATCGGACATAAATATGTTTAACGTAGTTTATCTCAATAGAAATAAAATGTTCTTTTTACTCAAATGCTTAACCTGTCTTTTTCGAAGAGTGAAAGTATAAAGAGAATAGGACTAAGACATGACTAGTGGTAAGTGGTATAGATCGGGTCGGTGTGGGAGGGAATTTCGGAAAACACAAACATCTATGTATCTGGATGAGAATCAATAATTCGATTAACAAATGAAACTAACCAGACTGGGATTCAAAACCTTATAACTTTCTTCCCTTTGTAGAGAAAAACTTGTAAAGTTTCTGCGTGTATATTATGTTTTCAATCCTTAACTTAACACAATCCAAAAACGGATATAAATCGACTAACAGCAATAATTGCTTAGTACAATTAATGAGAATTGAGTGGAGTTATTACTTCCAATCTCATTCACCTATCCTTTCTATATTTGAAAGAATTTTTGTTGAAATAATTATGTCACCAATAATTTTTTAATGAACTACCAGTAATAAAAATATTAATTCATTTTTAGTACTTTTTCCACATACAATGTATTAGATCAGGAAAAGTACTAAAAATGTATTATTATTTTTATTGTAATGCCTTTCCACAAAGCATTGACAGTGAACGCTTTAAAAATGAACTACCAGTACTCTGTATTGTTAAATAAATTACACTAAAAGGAAACATTTTTAAGGTATTCGTTCACTGTCAGTATTTGGTGTAATGGTTTTGTATAAAAAAGATTTTTACTCGCGATGAGTGAAACCGGCCCTAATCCACATAATTGTTTTGTGGAATAAGTACTAAAGCTGTCTTATTATATTTTTATTTAAAGAGGATCTTCAAAGTTATAATAAGGAGAACTTATCTTTTCTGCAATCTCTTAATAAATTATTTTACTTCCATTTTTTTATAAATAATTTATATTATGTATAACTGCCAGACTGATAATTATTTTCATTTCTAATATTTTTAATATTGAACAACGACATTTAATTTGTAGCGTATATGAACAGTTAAAAGCTTTCCGCGATTCCGCCATTTTCCCGAAGTTTTGCGCGGAAAATCTATCAGGCTGACATAAAAGCGAGTCGAAATATTCAAGCCGTCAGAGTTCTATACTAATAATAATAATAGCGACGGGCAGCGGTGGGCGTTGGAGGGATGGCATGAGAGGGATAGTCGTCGTTAAACCGACGCCGGCTCGCTGATTTCGCTTTGTGGCGAGAAGAGCCACCCATGGAATAGTATTGCCAGGCGAATGAATATTTGTCGCACGCAAAATAATTCAAGAAAATAAAAATAAAAGTCGAGGAACAAAAGACAAGACGTAAACCGTGAGATATTCACTAATTGTTTGGCATATTAAAATGTAATACAAATCTTTAGGTTAACAATTCGCTTAAAATTGGGAGAAAAAAATCAACTAAATAAACACACTATATATCAGAGATGCACAACCTGTTCGGGAGAAGGGCCAAATAATCAATTCTTAGATAGTTCGAAGGGCGCATGGGTAAAACTATCGATATTTGTAGTGTATATAAAATTGAATATTTTATTGTTCTATATTGTTCTTCCATTGTCCGGAAAAAGTTCTGAAGAAAAAAGGTGATTGATATTTTTCATTGCGGGCCGCATGAAATTTCATTAAGGGCCGCAGGTTGTGCATCACTGTTATAGATAGTACTATTTTTCATATATTCTATCTTCAGATGATATCAGTTGGCAATGCTCGTTATGAGCAAAACCAGTCCCGATCTTTATCAGAATATATGTGAAAATAGTAATATGTATGTATACATATATGTATTGGTTTTCATTAAAATTGAGGATTTCGACCGAAGGTGCTCGGTGAAATTTCAATATCAAATTCAAATCTTTATTTTTTTATACATTTATATGAGTTTTGCCTTTAGCGACCCGGGTTTCACCTTTCGGCATCTTCGGACATGCCGAGTGCACGGATGAACTGACAGTTCAAGTTGAAACGATTGAAATGTGTTTTTTTTTTAATAATGCCTTTCCACTAAGAAGTCATAGTTAACACTTTATAAGTGAAGAAATAATTAGTCTGAAGATGAATTTCTAAGATACGAAGAACGTGTCACAAAATGTACCAGAACCAG
Source organism: Himalopsyche kuldschensis (assembly GCA_028554975.1). NCBI lineage: Eukaryota > Metazoa > Arthropoda > Insecta > Trichoptera > Rhyacophilidae > Himalopsyche > Himalopsyche kuldschensis. The sequence goes on along the minus strand of JAHFWI010000010.1, from coordinate 15,245,446 downwards.
TGGAAAAATATTTTTATCAATTTTATAATAAGACGGAGTTCGTTTTTTTCTGAAATTTTTTGAAGCATGGCAACACTGTCGTGGGTGAAACTGAAACAGTTGACCCTTCCCACTTGTGATAGCCTGATACCGTTCACTACTCAGAAAGCCGTAGGCGAACAATTTTTTGGCTCCCAGATAGCCTGTTTGTGTTTATATTAAGTTATGACCCGTAGGCCAGATATAAATTCTCACAATATTATTTTTTCTTCCGATAGTATTATCTTATAAAAATGTTATATATTAGTTTTATTCTTTCCTATATTACCACTATATTTTACTGTAAGCCACTGTTAACTGTCAACTCACAGTGAAAAGTAATTAAATTTATAAAAATAATTTTGTTTATTTATTTAGAATTTCGACTGAATTTCCTTGAAGCAATTTCAATATCAAATATGAATCGTTTGAATTTTGTACTATTCCATGAGATTGGTCGCTTTTATTTTATGAATATCAATTACAGTAAAGTGAAAATGCTCGTGGTGATTTAAACCAGTTTTGATCATTATGAAAAATGTGGAACAATTACAAAAAAATGTCCTATTTTACTGCAACATTTAATATATTATGTTTATAAATAGATATTGATTGAGTAGGCATTTACTTGGTAGAACTCCATTATAATACGGAAAGAAAAATTGTTATTTTTCTTTCCGTTTTATAAATAGACTTAAAATGTACCACATTTGGTAATTCAATTGTTTCTATGGGAAAATCTATCCAATGGACATGATTAACTTTTTATTTAAAATTCGTTGAAAGCAGTGATGCACCACTTTTATGGCAGTAGGGCTAAGTCTATCAATTTTTAGATTGTGGCCACATGGGAAAAGTGATTGAATTATCGATTTTTTTAGTGGATACTAAATTGAAAATTTTATTATTTTATATTCTTTTTCTATAATCCGTGAAAGTTCTGAAGAAAAAATGCCATATTGGGCCGCATGAACTGTCATTTCGGGCCATAAGTTGTGCATCACTTATTAAAAGTAATGCTTTTCTTTTTTTCATTGTCTAAGAAGTATTGAAAAGGAAAAATATCCAACTTAAAAATAATAACCAAGTAAAAAATACTGTTTTTATGATGTAAAACTATCATCCATTTATGTGTAAATTTTAAATGATTTGATGAACAGATAAAAAAATTCTACATTGTCAGCGAACATAAAAAATATATAAATTGACAATCTTTTATATAACAAACTCCTAACTGGAACCTTTCAAGAGGATTTGTTTTCCAAAAACTGTTTTATACAGCCTCTAAAAATCTCTTTTTGGGAAACGGTAAGGATAGATAATTACAAAACCAAATTTTACAAGAAATTATAAAAAATTTCATGAATTCAATTTATATGCTTTAACTTCAATCGACGTATAACAACGGCTGTACATTTTCATAACGTCAGTATTACAACAAAGAAATGCAATATGCAACCGCAGTTTTCATAATCTACAGAAGACTCCACTAACCTAAAAGAAATGTAGCGAGAATTTTCATTAAATACGGAGCAATGTGAAAAGCTCTCGCACAACAGAGCTTATGCTTTTACGGTGGCAAATGTTGAAAGTGAATTTTCATTTCGAAATTGAAAAGGTGGAAAGCGCAAAAATGTGTTTCTGCATGTAAAAGATATTATTTTGACAAATGAACAGGGCTTCTAAAGCTACAGTCAGTTAATACAGTTAATATAATTTGAATTATATACTTAAAATGAAAAACTTTATTGTGAAATCATAATGAAAAGACTTTCATAACAAAACTGTTTATTTTCTTACTATACTGCATATGGATTTTTAACTAAGCAAAGAGAGAAGAAATATTATTCAGAACAAAAATCGAATAGAATGTATCAAGCTATCATTCTATCCAAGTTTTTTCAAAGATCTTAAATATCTTTAGTCGTTGTAACGTTTCTATAACAGTTAGAAATTAATGCCAAAACCAACTTACTCAAAATGTAATGAAACAATGATTAAAAACCACTGAACAAATTTTCGCTTAACTCTGGCATTAATAAGTTTTCATGTTCATTACATTGACTCGGTGTTTCGCTAAATGTCAGTTAAAATAAAAATATTGTTTACAGAAAAGTTATGTTAACTTTTAAGGTGTCAAATTGCAAAATTATTGAATAAATAAAACACATTTTCTTAACTAATTCCACATATTATTTTATAATGATCAACTGGTGATGCTATCGATTATCAAAATTGGTCATGATCACAATAAATTACACGAAGCGAGAGACACAAACTCACAGTGTTTGTTATAGGAAAATCAAAGATCCCAGATACTTATACCTACTTATACCTAACATCAGAAGTCTTCCGGTTGAATATGATCATCAGAAATAGGACTGGATGAATGGTGAAATTTTGGAACGATGATATGAAAAACAGTTCATTCCAGAAGTGAAAACATATTAAAACTCCATTGATGAAAGATGAAAATCCTTCTAGAAGAAAATAAAATTTAAAAACCGTTGCTACATCGTAGCAGAGAGTTGGAATTCTTTAGATGTGTCAACTTTGAGAAAATCTTGGAACAAATTTTGAAAATACCATTTAATACCAGTAGATCAGTAGAAAGGTTTATAGCGAAAATGATAGATGGCCTTAAGCAACAATCAATAATTGAATATCTTCTGTGGTTCTACTGTATGTGGAGTTTGTATACAAAAATGTCAAATTTTAATCGTTTAAATTATGTACTTACCCATGAATTTTTTTACTAGTGACCCGAGTTTTGCCTTTAAGTATCTCAGTTATTTAAAGTTCTTCGAGATATGCGTCATTGAAAAATACCAAATTCAAAGGGATTAAATTTCATCACCTTCAAAAAATGAGTTATAGATATATAAGTATAAAGTCATGTAAAAAACAAGACGCTCTTGGAGTTACATATGACATAAGAATCAAATATCAAAATCGTGATTTATATATGACTAGTATGACTACTGATTCTTTTCTATTCGTTAAAAAACATCCAAGCGAATGAAAACAGTTGACATTCACTGAGTTTATTCATAATAAGCTCTATTATTATGAAAGAGATGAAGTTGAATTATATAAATATAGATTACGCCGGCCGAAATTAATAGCAATTAATCTGGAAACGATTCATTCGGAGTAATGAAATTAAATCATAACTATAGGCACCTTTATTACACTTTGTACAACTCTCGAATGAAATTAAAACAAATGAAATGCTTTAAGGGTAATTTCCGCGATTTCGCCTCTGTAAATCATTTGTTTACGGGCAATTTCGTCGAGTTATGAAGATGATGTTCCGCGCCGAGTGAAAATTTTCAACTTTATACTTGAAATATATCGTCAACATTATTTTACGGCGAATAATAAGATTCCTTTGTCTTCCAGTTCTCTCATGTATCTGCGTGGATGAGAGACATGCACGGCACCGGGTAATTACTTACTCAATTGTCACTTTTTGGTGGAAAGGCATCAGTTAAATTTAAAAAAAAATGCATTGTCCCTACTACGGATTCCTCTTCGCCATTATCAACTATTCGAATATCGAATAGCAAAACTGAAACTATCCGGATAGTTTTTACATTTGTTAATTAATAATAAAAAACGAACTTATTTTCAAAAATAAATGTAGGACTTTAGATATTCCTATCTGGTCATAAGTATTTGTGATACTACATTCAGAAATCCCGATAATTATAATAAACACACTTAATTCATTGAAATTCGTTCACACCAAATTTTCGCTAATTTACATTTTAATAGCAATTTAACTTAATTTAAGTTATCTTTTTCTACTTTTGTACATACATATATAAACGATTCAAACTGTGAGTTCAAGAACATCCGTGCACTTGAAATGCCTGAAGATGCCGAAATATATTGAAATTACATCAAGCACCCTCAGTCGAAATCCTTAATCAATGAAATTTATTTGTTAGAAAAATTGCGGTTAACAAGGATCAATGTATTTTCCTTATGAAATGACGAATGATATCTTCGTTGAACCTTGAAAAATAGATATGTGCTTTAGGCCGCACGTATTCATAGAATTTTATCCCGCGCAGTACTCTAACGCGAATACTGCGTGTAAATGGAGTCTATTCTATGAGACAATGTTATTATAATATAGCCAACTTGTAATGCTTAATTAAATTCAAACGGGTTTTTAGGAAACACACTTAATTATATAACAAAAATTATAACAACAAAACGATGCTCCATACGAACTCTTTTCTAAATATAACATTCTTTTGTTGCTTTGTCGCTATCTGATTTTTTTGAGAAAATATTTTGAGCAACGGCAACAAAGACATGAGAATTTTTAGAGCCGTACTATATAGCTGAGTGATTAAAATCGTTGGATTCGGTTGTGGTTGCAATTTAAAGATTTGAGTTCGAATGCATGGATGTCTTAATTCCATCACATCCATCTAATCAACAACAATAAATGACTGACCAATAATCTTGGCCAAAAACTATCTCTTTATCACACGGTGAAAAAAATAACAATATATTTTAATTCTACAGAAATATTTTTTTATATTTGTTGATAGCTATTTCGGCTTACGCCATCGTCAGAACTTTAGTTAATGGCTATAAACAAATATATAAAATAATTTCTGTAGAATAAAAATACATTGTTATTTTTTTCACCGTATTATAATGGAGTTCTACCAAGTAAATGCCAATTCAATCGATATCTCTTTACCCTTAATCTCTCTTAAAAAGAGAGTTTTACTTATAACCAACCCTCGTAAAACAATATGTTGAGATAAGGAGTTCACATGGTTCACATAGGTCAGTTTCGTTAGCTTCTGTGACGAGCGCCAGTACGAGCAGCACCTTTTCCAGTCGACGTATTGATCCTATCCCAAGGTATGGGTGTTGAAAAAATCCTTTCCACCCATATGATCATATGAAACCTAGCTAACCATTATTTCTGTAGTTATAGCCTCATAATTCAGATCCATAAGCTCATCAAACTAAAGAAAGTTTGTGCGACTCGGTAACAAACAGTTCTCTTGTTCTCTCATATGCTCCACATTGCGAGCGAATATGAACTAAAATATATATACCGTAATGGTTCATATGAATAATTGAGGATTCCAACTGAGGTGGCTTGATGGAATTTGAATCGTTTGAATGTTGTACTTTTTAATGAACCACCAGGGTTTCGCCTTGCGGCATCTTCGAGCATTATAAGTGCCAGGATAAACTTTAATTTCGGTTAGTTTCGTTAGCGACAAAACTTATGGAAAAGTATAAAATTCAAACGAATGCTTTTTATTCATTTATCATAATAATTGATTAAAATAACAGTTCAAATAATCGTTGTTTCCATTCATTAGTAGAATACATATTTACTTTACATATATTGAGTTTTGCTGCAAAAATATGTAATATTAGGCTTAAATTAAATATTTGAAAATGATGTTATTTACAAGAAAATATTTTTAATCAAACAATAGACGGATAAAAGTGTGCTTAAAGAGGTATCATATGTATAACTACGTAAATGGCTGCTATTTAAAATATTCATTTAAAATATTTATTCAAAGGTATCCTGTAACTACACAGGAAAATAACCAACGATCAAGTCATTATTACTTCTATTTCGCGTCCTTTTGAAGCCCTGGAAATTTCAACTACCGCTAACAAGTTGACGCCGAAAAAAACCTTAGGTTTGTGTAAAATTATAGTACGAGGCTGAAGTATCTGAGAGAACTTATCGTGTAATTTACAAATAAAAATCATTCACAAAATGTCTACTTTTACTATAAACCAAATAGATATGTGATTTTGTGATTTGAAATATAAAAATAAATTATTATGATTATTCCAAGTATTGTGTAACTATTTGTGACATGTGTTTCGCCGCTTCAGACTCAATATCGCAAAGGTTGCTTAAATCATTATCATTTTATTTCTTTACCGTTTCCGCACCCAACTTGGAGCATATGGACACCTCACGGATTTTATCTCAATATATGGTTTTCTACGAGAACTGCTTGTTACTCAGTTGCTCAACCTCTCTCTTTCGAAGAGAGAAGGGATGGAAAGGATAGGAAGACTAGGACAGGACTAGTGGTTAGCTAATCGCTGTCACTATGTGTTGCTCTTTGGGATCGGAGAGGTAAGAAGTGATTTTTAGCAACATAAACACCCATTGCCTCTAAGCTGAATCGATTAATCGACTGGAAAAATCAGCTCGTACCGGGAATCGAGCCCGGTATAAAATTTGGAAATAAACCTTCATTTATAAATTACGAGTATTACTCGAGTATTTTTTTAAATACTCGAGTATCGAGTACTTGACAAATGAATGAATTGGAGTCTCTAATTCTAAGTAGAGATTATATTGAGAATTAACGTTATGGCTTTTTAACACGTTTCATCTCCCGAAGACGAACCTCTTGGGATGTTGCGGGGCTTGATCCACCGCGAAAACCCCACGGGGTATAGCGAATGAACCGCGCGAACGCAATTTTACACATAATAACCATTGGCGCATTATAACGACTGCGGGGGGCGGTCGGTGTGTGTGTTTGTGAGTACGCAATATTACATTTCAGTAGAGCGTCGGAAAATTAGCAATATTGCGGCCCAATTCACTTTGACATAATAATAATAAAGCTTCATGATGTTTTTTTTTCGCTTTTATGAGAGTTAAAAAGTGATATGTAAATTCGCAAACAGTTTCGAACGCATTACACACTCTGATAAATGTTTGTTTTTGTTTTTACAACGCGAAAAAAATGCGCGAAATTACCAGACATCATAATACAATTTAGAAAAAACATTGTTTTTTACAATCATTAAGGGTAGACACTTTTTGATACATTTTAAATACATCATTTTAAAGATTCCTAGACGTATAAAATAGTATAAAGCAATTTGGTGATTGTTGATCTCACGTGTTTTAGTATTTTATGTAGTTTAAGGCAGTATTCCGGTCTAGAGCAGTGGTTCTTAAGTGAAATTTGGCTGTGGCCGTATCAGGAACATCAGCGGTCTTATGGAAATGTCTGGTGGCCGCACCAAATTTTTGTGTCGAGTTGCCAAAAAGACCTAAACATGTATGTGTTGAGTTTTTGCTAACTAGCAATTCTTGATGCACAGTGAAATGCATACAAAATATTTTATTTTCAGTCTCTTTGTTAACAAATAAACTTGTAAAATTCCATTTTTATTCAATATCAATATTAACTATGAATCTGTTGGTGGCCGCAGCAAAATCCTCTGATGGCCGCACATGAGAACCACTGGTCTATGAGCTGAAACTTTGTTTTTGCAAGTGCTATAGAAAAAAAAAGTAATAACAATTTTGTCCATTTTTTTACCAGATATTTATTAATATTTAAAGAATATACAAAAAAATATTCAAACCAAAAACTTAAAAACCTTAAAAGTTACAGGCTGGTAAAGTAGGGGGTCTCAAAAAAATGACGCTCCAAAGTTGCCATGATCCCAACTTTTCTAGTCACATGAAATAAAAAAAAAAGTTATGTTCATAATTAATAAAGATGCAATTTCTGTTATATACTAGAACGAAGTCAAAAAGATTTTTATTCGCAAAATGGCGGAGGTTTGAAAAAAAAATCTTTTTTTCCCCGTTTTTTTGATTTTCCGAATTTTTTAAAAATAGTAAAAATTGATTTTTTTTTTATAATCCTAGTATATATTATAAAATTCGCGTTAAGTTTCATCTAAATCGGTTATGTAAAACTTGAGATATCAAGGCAATTATTTTGAAAAAAACTGAAAAATAATTCCGAGAAAAACGTCTTTAAAGTTTCGGGCAAAGTTAAAAACCGCCCAGAATGGTTAGATTCTACGCCACTAAAGTAGCTATATCTCTAGTAATAATTACAATTTAAACAAAAAACTTGTAAGCACATATTTTCAAAAATTTTAAAATTGAAAATATTTAATAAAAAAAAAACGGCTTTTTCAGAATCCTAGACCAGAATACTGCCTTAAGCCACTTTTTCAATGCATGCATACTGACTGTGCTGCTGAACGGTTGCGAGTCATGGCACATAGAAAAAGCACTAAGAAACCGTATACTTCTAAAACAGATGCTAACGGTGAATTTTAGGAGTGCGATGGTATGACATTTCTAATGAACATGAAGTTAAGAGAGCGGACAAACTAGCCCTTTACTACATCCAAAAAAAGGCGACGATGGACCTGACTGGGAAATGTCATGCGGATGTCTCAAGCGAGCCTGAATCCTGCCTGTCTTATATCAACCTGATGGATTCTGTCGCCTTGAAAACCGCTGATGAACATCCATATGATGTACTCATTGGAGCAACGGGACGCTGGGATGACCTGGGATGACCTGGGAACAAGGAGGTTGACGGGTGACAGAGAATCTCGACTGTAGCAACAATATTCTCTGAATAGGGAGCGGATATGGTAAAACAATCAATCAAAATATCACCATATTAAAAAATCCATTCTAGGTACCTGCAATTCAATTATACTTATATTGGGCCGATTGGCCACACCTTCGAGGTGTTTAATAAAGAACTATCAGGAAAATTTGCAGTGCCTTAAAGAAATCGTTACGATCTAAACCGCAAAAAATTTTTGGGTGCAACTTCAAGCCTCTAATACTTTGATAATTGCTTCTGTGACACTGAAAAAATTTCAGATACATTTAGCGATTGTAAAACCAATGAGTACGATGGGAAAACAGGTGTGTTGAAAGTGGGAAATTTAACCCCAATACTGAGATCCAAAAGACTTGACATTTTGAAATATACATGCGGTGATAAAACATTTAATGGCACGATGATAATGAAAAGGTGTTAAAGGGCACATTCCTGTTGTTTGGTGGGTAACAAAGATAGGTTTAAAGAGTGGTTTTGTAATGTTTTACACATTCTGGGGTACGTGTTGTATTCAAAAAATAAAAATTGTACATAATCATTATTCGAGGCATAAACAAAAATGACAGAATCTACCAAATAAAAAAAATAACACATTATAACTGCCACGAGAAACTTGGTAAAAAAAATGTTATATTGTCGTGCTTGATAAAATACTTGCCTTTGTAGTACGTAATGAATAGAGATTGTACCAATTTCGTACGACGGATTATTCAAAATTACAAGCTACGAATAAAATCTAAATATGAGTAAATTACTGTTGAGCTGAACTCTAAAATGAACAACGATTTTTACATGTTTCCGACAAAGTAAAATTTTAATTTCGCCTCCGTCTATGTCGACTTTACTGAATGCATAATGGAATAAGCAAATATCGAAGTTGTTCCAGACTTGCTGGATACTTAATATAAAATGCTTCTGTTGCAAAGTTGAACGCGGAATACCAACACTTCACTTTTATATTGGTAATATAATCCGCGAAACACGCGCTATAAGGCTTTATATTCGAAACTTGCAAAGCTTGTTCATATGTATTATATCCAGTACAGCTCGCAATACATTAGGTTAACATTACAGCTGTTTTAAATAAAAAGAAAGCCAACAGAAAAGGGTAAAATAGGAACTCTATTTGTCAATAATATATTCATGAAAACTATCATCTTTTAAAGGTTGTAAGATCAAAAATATAAACAAATTTACCGCTCAAATTCTTGCTTCGATACAGAGCTGCAAGTTAATTGCACATAAAAAATCAGTATTCGTGAGGTGTGTTTCATAATTGCTTTCCGCAGTCAAGACATTCAGCTGATCTAATTTTAAATGCTTGTATTTATCACTTTTAGTGTGTTCATTATCAATTCTTGGTGGAATGGCATTGTAATAAAAAATTTAAACATTTTTAGTACTTACGTGGCTTAACTCATAGCGAGCATTATCAACTGATGATCCGTTGATAATGCTGGCTATGAGCGAAACCGGTCCTGATCTAATAAATTTTATATGGAATAAGTACTATTTATTTTTTTTGTCTGTACATATTTAGTTTGAATACGTACGGGGAAATAATAAGCGTATTTAATCTTCAGCCACATTTAGTAGAATTTAAAATGAACAGAAAAGCAAGAGTCCGTTACTCTGTTTTCACCCAGTTTTAGTGGGTTAATAATATCTATGAGAAAAATAACTAACATTCAAACACTTGTCGATAGAGCTTTAAAAATGTTAAAGACCCGACAAAAGTACAAACTCTAAACATGAATGCAATATAAAATGTATACATGACACAACGGAGATATTTTATAGTTGACAATATTAGAAACTGTTTATTTTCCTTATATATCACAAGATATAATCTTTTTTGTTTGAGATATACTAAATACCGTCAATGATTTGTATAAAGCATAAGAATTGCATATTTGTATTTCATTTATATAAGTGTTATTATAATAATAATTGATGTGACAGCATTTTACACTGTGTAGATTATAGATTCCTATATTTTATAACACAAAATGAGTGCTGTATAACGACATACTATCTTTATTTTAATATTTATTAATAGTTCCATGCAAAAGATTAATACATTTACATATTTGGAGGGTGAAATTAGTATTTTTGTTTGAAATTTAATAGATGGATTAAATTAATATCGAACTGGTGAATTAAGCCACTTCTATGTTCTCGTCTGCCGGTATTACATAATGATTTTTATTATAATATTATGTCATCTATATTTGTTTTCCAAACTATTGAAAGGGGGCTGTACATTGTAAGTCAGTCCTTAAGCTTGGTTAGGATGTAGTACGCCCCTTTTATCGGAACAGGTATAATAAATGAAAAAGGATGAAAATATCACTGACACCTGTGCTATGATATGGCATGGTAATACTCAAAATATTCTTAAAATCAAGGAAACGTAAAGAGAACGAAACACAGTTGGGTTTTCAAATGTATGCTAGATCGCCGAGCAACAGTAGACATAATTGAGAAATGTGAGTGAAGATTCAAACATTAAACCAAAATTAATCATTTCATTTTTACATGGCGGATTTTTATATTAAAATAATTGGTTGACTTTATTTACATTACAATTGTGACGCTATGACCATGGTGTGAAAACAGTCTGATCCTTACATAGGAACTTAATGCTTTCGAATCGTAACCTGACTACTACATACTTAAATCGTTAAAAAGAGAAAAATACAAAACAATTATACATATTGATATTATTACGTATCCGCGGAATCATTATGTGACGTCTGTCTCGTCGAATAACAGAAGCATATAATTCAAAGAAAATATACCATTTGGGTAAAAATGCGCCCTTGCCTTCTAATGGCTATATCCGCCCGAGTGATGTCACCGGAAATAATTTGAGTTCCTTCAGAAAAGTCTCCCGCTCTGCGCCCCGTGGAGCGGAAATCCCCATGCGGCTCTCTACATGTCACACACATAGCAACAATCATGCTAAAATTCGTGATTTTGGGCTTTCCTTTTTTTCAACGTCAAGAGATTCCCAGACTTGGTGCGCCTTTTTTTATAATATTTCAGTTTTAATATTTTAAATGCCAATTGATACAACAACAGTGAGGATTGAAGTTATTTATTATAATTAAAAATGCAAGTAAAATACCACTCACTGACTATAGATTGCAGTCAAAATCGTCGAGAATTAACGTCATGCAATTTCCTAATTAATGATTGCTACTAAACGCACAAACTTCTGAATGTAAAATTGGAAGAATTAATATGAGGTTTTAAAGATTTGGCGACAAGTATTTTTAACCATCTACTCCAAGTGTGGAGCATGGACTTCTTATGTAGTTTATATCACAAAAATAGCTTGCTATTCGACCTCTCTTTTTCGAAGAGAGTGAGGATATCAAGTATTGGACCATATTTAACTGTAGAGATCACCCTCTCCTGTCAGCAGCGGTGGAAAGGGAATGCAACTTGAACTTGAATAAAAGCTAAACTTAGAGACGTAGGAGACGGGAAGAATTTTGACGCTAACGCACCTTAAATCTTGAAGCTCCATCAAATAGATTTTTCACTTATTTCTTTTATTTATATTAGTTAGATCAGAGCCGGTTTCACTCATCGCGAGCATTTTCAAATGATAAGGAATACAACAATTCAGAATTATTTTTACAAAAAATAAATAATCGCTTTTGACTGACATCAGTTGAATATAGACAATGTACACCTTAAAAAGTATTGAACTATGATAAGACTAGTAACAGTTTAGGATCAGTTTTGCTGGAGGAAAGAATTTTAAAAATCACAGACATTCATGTCTTTGAGCAGAAAACAATAAATCGATGAAAAAAAATGAATGTCTTAGAATCGAGTCCTTGAGCTCCACAACTGAAAGCAACAATGTTGACACACGACCACGGACCTTACAATAATACTTACTCCAAACATGAATACAATCTTCTTATATATAAAACCGAAACGGCGTATGTATGTATGTGGGTCTGTAATTCCCTTTTGCATTGTTGTTGCAAGTTCAAACAAACGAATTGATTTCGTTCGCGAAAGTTTCGACGGTAAATTTGTTTCGTTATCAATGTGTGTGTAGAGACTCCAATTACTCGAGTATCGAGTAGTACATTTTACTGATACAAAGTACTCGAGTAGTTTCATATGAACCAAAATATCTTATGTATAAAACCGAAACGGCGTATGTATGTCTGTGGGTCTGTAATTCCCTTTTGCATTGTTGGTCATTAAGTTGCCAATTGTTTCAACTTGGCCCGTCTGAATTTACGCGCCGAGGTGAACATAACCCCAAACTGGTCCGAGCGAAGCCGGGTTCGAATACTAGTAAAATATATAAATAAAAAAACGGCGAATTAATTGCGCACTGCATTTTAAAGATAGGCAATAAAGTCGGCTATTATTTCTGTTTTCATCGCATAACCAATCGACTTAAACTATGCGCCCCACAGTGTTGGAAACGCCCACATTTACGAGTCGTAATATCGGGAAATTGTAATAGGCCAACCGATTTTCCTATAAAAGGTTTATTATATTTCAATTTGCTCCCAAGGTGTATGTTTTCTTATTCAAAGCAACAAAGAAATACTTTTCAAACAGTACTAAAGGCGAGGATTTCGCTTTGGCAGCGCCAGGCATACCTCACATCTTGATATTTGCGAGGCATTTTATAAATAGAAAATATTTAACGCTTATGCGGAAAATTTTCACAATAATTTGTGGTGAATTGCTGAATTATAATTTATGTTTTTTTTATTGGAATCTTAAAATAAATTTGTCGAATTGACATTTGTTGGTAAGATCTCTATCATAAGCATTATAAGTTACATATCATATGAATGTGTTGTGAAATAGAACATGATTATGTTGTACTACCTAATGCCACACGGAATATTTTGAAAATAAACTGAAACTGGTCCTGAGTTTAATCAAATTATTTGTATCAAGAATTTGTAGGTGTTTATAACTCCATTCCACCAAAAATTTTCAGTTAACACTTTGAAGGCGCATTATATTTAAATATATAAAACACATTGTTTTTGTTGTTTGTTGATAGTTATATGTAAGAAAAATAGATCATTATAAAGTTTGTAGGAGCTATAGTACAGCAATCAATGTCATTTGCGTGATGGACTTCACGGGTTTGAGTCTCATTCATTTTTCAGTCGATTTATTGATTCTGATCGAAGGTGTGCGTGTTGTCTAAATATTCTATCCCACCCATCCGATCCTATAAGCAAGTAGTGACGAGAGCGACTGGCTGACCCTTATTCCTGTCCTAGCCTTATCCTTTTTATCTCCACTCTCATCGAACTAAAGATAGGATAGGTGACTGAGTAACAAGGAGGTCTATAGTAAGTCTAGATTAAATTATTTTTGGATAAATGTTTGACGGAGCTTCCAGTTCTAAGGCGCGTTAGCGTCAATGTTCTTCCTGTCTCCTTCTTCTCGTCAAGTTAAGTTTTTATATTCAAGCTGCATTCCCTTCTCATCGCTGCTGACAGGAGGGCGAAATCGCTGGAGCGGTTAGGAGTCCAACAGGTCTGCTTAATTTACCTTTGACCTATGGAGGGTCATCGAGAAGAATGGTTTTCGGTCACTTCCATTAGGTGGTCATATGCTCCACAATGGGAGCGGACATGGATTGTTAAAATGTATGTGTAATTTATACAACAAATGTGTTCTGTAGATATAAAAGCTATCTTTTTATTTTTTTATTTTTTTAACCATTTCCGCTCCCAACTTGGAGCATGTGGGCTCCTCGCGGAGTTTATCTCAACATATGTTTTTTCTACGAGAACTGCTTGTTACTCAGTTGCTCAACCTCTCTTTTTCCAAGAGAGTAGGGATGGAAAGGATACGAGGACTAGGACAAGACTAGTGATTAGCTAATCGCTGTCACTATGCGTCGCTCTTTGGGGTGGAAAGGTGGAATGCTCTTTTTATTCTCGTTATAAATTATTAAATCTTTTTTTAGGCTAAATTTTCTTGTGATTCTTTAAAGGCATGATTAATACTCGTTTATTTTTAGAATGGTCTTTTATATTGTATACAATGGGCACCTCTGTATTTCACGTATACCCATATCAGAAGTGCTGGCTTATACACAGTGATATCGTGGATTTTGAGAGTAATCCGAAAGAATCAACCATACAACATCTTTTCTGTTTTCTTACATTGTTTTTGAACTAGATAACAATTCCCTATAATATATGTCTGAATGGAAGCTATAAAATTTAAATGAATTTCTAAAAAAATATCGATTTTAAAAATAATTCCAGTGGCGTCCGTCGCGAAAGGGATAATCATCTCCGTTGGGATTATTGCTTTTTTGTCTAACAAAGGCGCTTTTTTCCGCTATGCGTTTGGTCGGTCCATTCATATACAAGGGATGAAAAGCAGCATTGAGAGGGTCTTTCTTTATCGACCCATACAAAACAAAAGGCTTCGACGGAGGGACGGGAATCAGGGTGCCTAACCAGCGGCGTTACGCGACTTGACATATAATGATGTCGCGATAAAATGGTTTTTTAACGAGAGGTATTTTTTGATGATTTATCGGAAGGCAATCTCTATTTCTGTGATTGTTTTTCGTTCTACAATAATAAATGTAAAAAACTTCAAAGAATCTAAAATATTTAACGAAACATACAGTAGGCACTCAAAAGTTCTCTTTCCCACTCTTTTATACTGTCTTTGAGTCCGGTTTTCTTCAGCGATGGATCATTTTCAACCAATTCATGGTGATTCAGATAAAATAAAAACCACCCCTGATCGTTATATGTATATAAAAATAAGGAATATATTATATACATCATTAGAATAGCTACTATGCATAAGCAGAATGATAGACAAGCATTCTACGAATTAAGTAATAAATAAATCATGCATTTTGTTTGCGATAGAAAATTATTTTATAACATATTATAATCAACTCGTATCAAACAATAAGAAATGAATATTCTTTTGTATGCAGTCGCTCCCGATCACTCAATTGAGTTTCAAAATTACAGTTAACATTTAATCTTAACTTTCGGGTGTAATTTTCGTAATTTTATACACGCCACTGCTTCGTATATTTCCAATGAAAATTTATTTGCAAAAGATGCCCCTCTTTCCGTAAGGTTGCGAAATGTTTTTATAGCACGATCTTTGCGTGAATTTAAAATGCTACCATGTTAAGATCACAATATTAAATGTTTTTACGATATTTAAAGGAACCAATCACAAAATACACATTATTTCAAAATATTTAAAATCGTATACACCGATTTTCCCAATCATAAAAGACCTGCTTTGATTTTTTTTGAAATTGGAGTGAGTTTTATAATCGATTACGTCTTACGTGAACACACCACTGCTATAAATGCAGAATTAGATATTATCTGGAAAGCCTGCGAAAACAATGATTTAGAGCAGCGGTCGCCAAACTACGGCCCGCCGAATATTCCGCCGGATTCACAAAATTATTTAATTATTTATTTTTATTTCATTATTTCGTTGCGAATTCACGACAACTGTTCATTTCAATTCATCATTTTCGATAAGATATGATCAGTTCGTGGACCCAAAGTGAAAGAAGTTAGGTATAAAATGTATTGTTGGAGATGACCAGATATTTGTTTACTTAACATTTTTTTTGATATTCTAGTTAATTGGACTCCAACTCGCAAATGTATGCCATCCGAACCCCAAATTTGTAAAATATTGAATCCAAAACGTGCTCAAAAACTTTGTTGACCCCTAATTTAGAGAAATCAGGTACTGAATCCGATGAAGCATTAATCTGGTTATAATAAAGTACCTATCTAGCTTGTTTGAAAAAATATATTGTTAATATATATTTTCTTTGTAAACCAAAGTTTTTTATGCTTTTAGTAATGGAATTTAAATTAGGAATAACGGTATGTCCATTTGCTTAAATTGTCAGCCCGTTTTTAGTAATTTATACTTGCTAAACATTTCGAGGGTTCGTCGTGGTGCGGCGCATGCAGATTTTCTGGGCTGATCACGTCACTAATGAGGATGTTTTATGTCAACAAGATAAGAGATCTTATAGCGACCATCTAATGCAGTAAAGATGCATAATTTGGTGACATTTTTCGCAATTAAAAATACAAACTACGTCATGGTAAAAAATCACGACAGCGTGGCTTCATTAGTGGCTTAAATTCGGGCTTCGTATTTCAACGTTACGGTGAAAAAATATCAGCATACATATTTCAGCTCTACAAAAAATATATAGTCGGAAGCAACAATATTTTGGCTTACGTCCTCATCAAAACTAATGAGTTCATGAGAACGAAGTCGAAATAACTATTTTTTCGCCTTATTATAATGGAGTTCTACCAATTAAATGCAAATTCAATTAATTAAGAGCAACGTCCAGGCGATTACATCGGCCTGAGTTCAAGGCGCCGCAAGATCGACATCATATTTCGATATTTTCAATTAAAATTTGATTCGAAGTATATTTTTTTATATTGAAAGAATATAGTTACTTAATATGTATATACAGAATCTTTCATCAAATACGACAAGTCTAGGTTAGGTGCTTTTATATTTAAGCAACAACATTTAGGAGGTTTTATTTACGATCATATAGACGCGGGGTCGACGTTAATGATTATCTCCCTCTTTGTTATTCAATCCTCAAAAAGATTAACCGTAAGTTAATTGATTAGCTTGCTTCTAATTTGTCATCTTTAAGCCGTAACTTCTCTGAAGAGAAAGGTTGAACGATTCATTATAAACCAATTTTCCAAAATAAAATTATTAGAAAATATGATATTTAAATGAAAATAATAACACATTTTTTGTACTTATTCCACATAAAATGTATTGGATCAGGACCGGTTTCGGTCATGGCGAGCATTGTCAACTGATAAGAAATACAACTTTAATTATAGTCTATTTTGCTTCAATTTAATTTCTTAGTTGTAATACAAATTGTTTATCAAACCTTGTAATTCTTGCTTAACTTTTGTATAAATATCACTGTTTCGTTGTATTTATTATTAGTTGATAATGCTCGCCATGAGCGAAACCGGTCCTGATCCAATAAATTGTATGTGAAATAAATACTAAAAATGTGTTATTATTTTATTATAATGCCATTTCACCAAGTATTGACAGTGAACTCCTTCAAATTGATATATGGTATTTATTATATGTTTCAGCTATATACCTCAATCAGGCAGTGTCACTGGTCAAGTAATGTGATAATTAAGTTCCACTGGAGGATAAGATTCAACGCCGATGTATCTGCCTCAGTATTATTATTTAATGGTAAAATAATGTATTTAATACCCTCCATTTGCTGCCTGGTCGAAGAATCGATCCGAAATGGTGGGCACTTTAGTAAAGCCTCTAGCATTCATGATTGATGGAACCGCTTACGTTGAATCTCGGAAAATATATTTTTGAAACACGTTTTTCGCAAGATAATATTTTTGATCCGATTGTAGTATGCTATGCAGCATCCTCGATAGTTAAATATAAGGTATAAATTATTAGTAATCCATCATATGAAATATTATAATATTAATATTCTTATTCTTGGTGGAGAAGCATTAATTTATAAATGAAATTTAAAAACAAAAATAATTACATCTTCATTTCGATAAATGATCAGGGCCAGTTACACACGTTGTGAGTTTTTTTTTTCTTACTTAAGTAATTTAAATAAGAAAAAATATTTGACATTACAGCTTTTGCCAATGAGGGCAAATATTTTTAATTATGAAATTTACACGAGATAAACTCGATGATATTTTTTTATGAATCTGTCGACAGCAACTCAATGTAAAATGACATACATATACCCATGTCCAAGATCTCTTTTTAACTGAAAAAATCTGACCTTGCAGGGACTTGAACCCGGGCCCACCTGATCGCCAAGGCAAAGCTTTTGCCATTATACCACAGGAACCGACAAATTAGCGAACGAGTTTCGAAAAAAATGCAATGAGCGAAACCGGTCCCGATCGTTTAGTAAAAGTTGTCGATTAAGTACAAAATATTGTTATACATATAAATTTAAGCCATGCCCGCTTTCAATGTGCCAATGATTCCTAATTGAGTTAATCTCAACAAAAGCTTTCTATGAGAATTGCTTGTTACTCGGTGGCTCAACCTCACCTTTTTTTTGGAGAGTGGGCATAGAAAGGGCAAGACTTGAACATTACTAGTGGTTTGTTTATCGCGCTAAGGGTATTTTAGACAACACAGGCATCCATTCATGTCTCCGAATATAAAACTGTAATTCGAATGAAAAATAAAACTCTTCGGGCTGGAATTCGGGCTCCATTACCAATAACATTGACACTCGACCAATCTATTTATAGTCGCAATAAAGCCGCACAATTAAAAATATATGGCGTACAATGAGACTATCTTGAATTTGGACTTCAAAAAATGTAGACTCGAGAATTAGTTAAATTGAATTCTTCGTTCTGGCATTGTGATATAATCTTGGTTGAATAATTAAACGGAATAACACGCATTCGTTAATTATTAATTAATTATCACTTAATTACTCATAAGCAGCTTTCGGTGTTCATGAAAATTATCTTATTGCATAATTAAATAGATTTAATTTACAACCCATGTTAGCGTTATTAATGAATTCCGAAATATATATTCTCATTAAATTTGTCGTTATTTTAAGTGTTTCTAAAATGATACAGTGGTTTTATAACAAAGATTTTCACATATGTAAGCGTCTTATGATATTATATACATTTTAATATAGCTTATCTTAACAGATTTTTCTCCCAACTGTATGTCAATAACTTAGTGGCTTAATCTATTTTTTAAGAGAGTAAGGATAGAAGTATACGACATATCTTTTCTAAAAATTCACGGCTTTACTTCTGCTATTAGAACACGTTTCCCGTGGCGTAAACAACGTTCAGTTTATCTGTTTCAGTTTTGACGCCGGGATTGTCTCGGGAGCAGTATTCTAGGACCAGTTTGCACAAGAGTGCTGAGTGTCTCTAATTGTCACTGTTGTTACAATTAGAGACACTGTTGTCACAAAATCACGTTAAATATACACGAATAGATATCTCTGTATGACATTACATGACGATCAGATCCTGTATTTCATCACATCATATACCTGATCGATCTTCGTGACGACAGGAAAGGAATCAGGAACTTACCTGGAAAGAAACAAAACAATACTATCAGTAACACATAAAAATAACTTAAAAGAATATTTATTATTTTTCAATATTTATTTAAATTATGTTTATATTCCTTTTCATCCGCTAAACAACTTAGCCTTTGGAATTGTCCTCTCATACAATTGACACAAATAAGATTTTATTTTTTAAATAAATTCGTGATGCAGGCATATGTAGGTATAAAAACAAAACCATAATTTTAAATTTAGCATATTTTATCAGGGTGGGCTCGTTTAAAAAACTACACCAACTCCAGCATTAACCGAAACACGACTCCAACATTGACCAAAAACAAAAATCCGAATAAAAAAAATTCATATCGTCACTTTTTTTGTCTAATTCTCCTATTTATGTGTATTCAATTAAATATCAACCAACCAACCAGCCAAATTTTACATATTATATGCAAAAGTTCAAAATTTCCGATTCCGAGTACGACTCCGACTCCAGCTCCGGCCAAAAAATTCCGACTCCGACTCTACAGCCCTGCATTTTATTGAGTTACATTCTTCTTTTCAAATATATTTCCATTTTCACTGTTTTGTTCAACCTAAAAACGCTCCCCTATTGTGCGAACCTATTTAAGCAACGCATAAATGGTTTCAATTATAAAATAATTTATTATTTCTGAGCCTTTTCACTGATGGTAATGAAAAGCTATTTAAAAAATAAATTAAGCTTCCGACGATTTGCATATATTATGCGCAAGGCTTTATAATAATATTTAATATGCATGGAAAACAACCAAGACTACTGCAATATACATTAAACACATTTACATTAATTTTACATACAAAGAAGGCCTTAAGACTAGTATTTGTCTTTTTTTCTACAATAAAGCTTTTTATATGTCAATGGGAATACTTGAAAAACATGAAATCTGTTTTAATTGATTCTAAAAGTGAAAATGAATTGGTGTTGCGAAGCGTAGTGATTCTCAAAGTTTTTTCTGCAACGTTACATAAAAAAATATTGTGGACCCTAATAAAAATCACATATTATAAAAAAGCATCGACATAGTTTTTTAAGTAAATATGCTTCTTAATTACTGTTTTTTAAATGTTTCCGGTTAAAAGAGTACCATAAGTGGTCCCTATGCAATCAAATTGAACATTCGTGAACATGACTTGAGCTTTAACGATTTAAAACGATATTGCTTCGGATGTCAACATATTTAACATGGACGTGAATGACTTCAGACGAATACTATTTTTTATGTATTAAGAGTTGATTTTGTTGGAACTCACTCGGTTGATTTCTTTGCCAATTAACAATCTATTTTTCTTTCTTTCTGTGAACATTTTTTAATCATTTTTTGAACAATGTTTTATCTTTTTTCACATTGCAATAGCAATACACATTAATAATTTGTGATTTTTTTATGTACAATGTACATATATTATATATAAATTGATAAGCTTGTGATTCCACGTATTGTGGTACACGTGTATCGCCTTTTTAAGAATCTACTTCAGACTTACTATCGTATGGTTACTTTAGTAATGTTTATACTAATCATCGTTATAGTACATATTTAGAAAAAACAAAGTTAAACCATTAAATGTTTTATTAAAATGAACTTCCACAAAGTTGCCGCTGAATCTATCGAAAGTATTAAGTGGTCCATCTTTACTTTTTCAGCTTTGTATCAAACGATCAAACTCTCCTTTGGGGGGCCTCAAGCATGCGTGCATAATCTTACATCAATGAAAATCTTTTTTGTTTGATGCTAAAAAGATAAATCAATACCAAAAACCTGTCCGTATAATATACTAGACGTATGCCATAGTATTTTATACTATTTTATATAGAAAAAAATATGTGGTTATCTCGGAAAATTGAACATGCAACGCGTTTTCGTGTCTTTTGGTATTGAATTGTATTCTAAAAATATAGTTACCGATTGCGAACCACACTTTGAGGAACGGCCGCAATCAGTATAATTTAATAAAAAAGTCACAATCAAATAATTTTTTAGTACGCGAGATCGAAAATGAAGTGTCGACTTGACATTTTGAACTTGCTAATGATATTATTAATGAATTCAGAAAATAATTCAAATTTCGACATCAAGAAATAATAATACATCCAATTGTTTAAAAAATTTGCCTCATTAATTTTTGCTGCTACCAAACTTGCAATTTTTAAAAAGAATTTAAATTAAATTTAGTTTATTTTTATTTCAATTTATAACAAGACTTTTATTCCGTTGCCTCAACTTGCAAATTAAGTAATTACGTTTACGAAAATGGATGAGGAGGAAAACTAAATTTGATAGATCTGTTTCTATTTAATCTATTTCTTTGAACAAATTAGATTTAAAATCAAGACTAATGATATATGTAATCGTTAACTAGTTATTTGTTTTGTATTTGCTTAAAATACTCTACAGCAGTGATCGGCAAGTTTTTATCTACGTCACTACGAACGGCGTGCTTAAAAAGTTGACATTATTAAAAAAAAAATTATTAGATAGTTGGCGAGTTAGGTTAAATCCTAACACATTTTTGCAATCGAAGCTTATTCAAACCAACCTGCACTGAACTTATACATTACCATAAGTCATGAGTGACCGATGCAATCACAGGTTGCTCCTCTCGAGCAGACCACTGATAATGGTACACCTTTAGTAGCAAAAATAGTGATCGCAGTATCACGTTGTGCTTTTATCTTTTTGGGATATTTTAATAGACCTCTCAAGGTTCGTAAATATATGCTAGAAACTTATGTGAGTTTCGGGGTGTTAACCACTGTCGCACAGCATATACTGTAATGCCAGGCTAGTAAATTTTGTTTTAACTGTGAGAAGCATATTGAAAACCTTATTGATCATCTTACATCAGTCGCACAATCACTCTTTTAGAGGAGGAAGCGGTAGAATATGACTTTATGAAAGGTCTATGAATCCCGGGAATGGTCCCGGGATTTGGAATATATTTTTCAAAATGATTAAATATTAGCCATGTTAATTTATTATTAAAATTAGTTATTTATATAGCAACTAAGAACAGCAAAAAATTGCACCGTAAAATGAGGGCAACGAAATAAATAATATTTTTATTGATGACAAATCTATGACCACCTAGGATGTTGGGATCAATTATAGAAATTTTGTATTTGGCATTCATAAAAACATAATTTATCATCATAAATGAGATCTTGTTTGGTGTTTTGGTGTTTTGTGATATTTTTCGTCGTCTAAATTCATTTCAATACAATTACTATTTCGATTCGATGCTGTTATGAATGTGTAACGCAGAAAATAATTAACTATTAAATCAATTTAAAGATGGCACGTGCAAGTATACGAAATATTACGATATTTTTAATGATAATTCGTTTTCTAATCCCGGTGCTCATCAAAGATTGAAATCTTCGGGATTCCAGGATTGGACACTCTAATTATAACTTTTTCAATATCGCTCCATCTTTCTTTGAAATGGTGCAAGCTTTGAATAATCACAAAAAATTGATAGAAACCCCGTTTTCATACATTCAAAAAACATTGTTTATAAATAGCAAGTCTACATCATTATAAATTGTTTTACGTATGTGCTGCCATTGGGGTGGAAAAATCAGGCTACCGGAAAAAAGGGTGCAAGAAGCAAAGCAACTCTCTCATGCGAAAAATTATACGCCGTCAATTAAAATACAACAAAAAAATAACTCTCATACAACTTCCGTTTCCCGTATTTTGAAATTTTTTATCATAAATTTTCTCCATATAATAAAATTTTGTAATATGACATTGATAACCTGCATAAACAATAGAATATTTATTACTTTCAGCAATAATTGTCTTTAGTAAACCGATGTTGAATTATTTGTGTGCTGAATTCACTTGGTCACTTTATCCTATTTTTCAACGAAATAATCACACGCTTTTATGAACATTTAACTTCAAACACTCGAGACCTTCTCTATATAAAACTTGGTTGAACATTATTTTTTACTAATTTAAAATTACCCTTATTTCAAAAATCAAATTTATTGTATTGTTTGCCTAAGTTAATTTTTGAACATAATGTGGTATATATTTTCGGTATTTCGTATTACCATGCTAATTAATATGCAAACCTTTTGATATCAATCAATTTCCCAAATTTATTGACGAGTTCTTGGAAGGAAATAAATAATATACTGAGAAGCGTAAAGGGTTAAAATTTCATCTGAGACATGCAGTGTCGACATTTTCAAGACAAAAAATATTTATCTATAATATATCGCCGGGTCAATTGTGCAGTGGTCAACGTCGTAGTCTTCCGTGACGGACCGCCCAGGTTCGAGTCCCTGTACGAGCTGACTTTTTCAGTCGATTTATCGATCCTACTCGAAGGCATCGGTGTCTGTGTTGTTAAAAATTCCTTCCCACGCTCCTGATCCAAAAATGCGGCGCGTAGCAAAAGCCATTAGCTAATCACTAGTCCTCTTACCTCGTATCCTTTCAATCCCTACTCTATCGAAAAAGAGAGATTGATCCGTTCAGTAACAAGCAGTTCTCACTTTTAACGTGACCACAGACAATACTTGTGGAATGGCATTATAATAATAATAAAAAAACATTTTTAGTACTTATTCCACATAAAATTTATTGGATCATGAACGGTTTCGCTCATGGCAAGCATTGTCAACGGATAATAAATACAACTAAACAGTGATATTTATACAAAGTTTACGTAAGAATACAAGGTATGACAAACAATTGGTATTACAACTAAGCAAATAAATTGAAGCAAAATGCAAGAAAAATAGATTATAATTAAAATGTTGAAGACCTCTTAGCAATGCAAGCTCCCGTATAAAAACCATATGTTTGAGTCCATATGCTCCACATTGGGATCTGACATGGTAAAAACAAATATGACTAAATCGTCTCTCTGAGTATTCAAACTTTGGATTGCGTAACGAACAGTCAATTTGTTAGAAATTTGATTTTCAGCTGAGGTCGGCAAAAGTCAATACAATCAAAAAGGCATTTACTTTAAACGAAATTTTAAGTAGGTACTCTATTGTTCCGAGTATTATATTTCGGGGTGAGTTTTGTTTTAAAATTAATACTACTCTGTTGTTATGAAGGTTGTTAGGCCACTAGGCAGATAGCAAAAGCATACCCTTAAGGCTCACCGGTTCCACCTGAGACCCAATTTTCAATTTCACAAAGTATTTTCGAAAATAATCACGTAAATACTTTGACAATTAGAAGTTGTAGGTGTTTCAATAAATCTTTTTTGGCAATGAAATGGGTGGTTTCCAGTGGTGGCTGGTGACAGAGTATTAGGGAGTACAAAAAAAGATTCAACTATCTTTGCAAGAGTTCTTTCCTATTCATTGGATTTTAAAACACTTCTATAACATGGACTTTCAATTCAGATGTTCGCAATACCAACGGAGTGCCAGTCTTATGAATTTTTGGCTGTCCGTAGTACGGAAAAATAGTTGAATCTTTTTTTGTACTCCCTTATACTATGTCGCCAGCCGCCACTGGTGGTTTGAAAACTTTTTAACATACTGTTAAAATAAATTCTATATTGATCACACTGAATCCTTCATGTGATGACATTTAATTTCATATAATGTGTCACAAAATTATATTTCATTTTTAAAGTGTTCACTGTCAAACCTACTTGGTGGAATGGCATTGTAATAAAAATAAGAAAACGTTTTTAGTACTTATTCTACATTAAATGTATTAGATCGGGACCGGTTTCGCTCGTAAATTATATTTTATTGGATTGTTGTCACTTTTAGCTCTTCAGCATTGTCAAACAACATTATAATGCCACACATGACTATTTTATATGCTTCCTTTTAAACTATTTAGATCTTTTCAGTCAGATATTTTTATTATAAGTATTATAACATAAAAATCTTTAGACTATGTAGTATTGATGCTATTTATAATCCTGTCTTATAACAAAGTGATCTGTTTTTGAACATTCGTGCTATGCGGTCTCTATGTCTAACCAACTTACTACTGGCAAACCTTCAATAATATTTATTTATTTATATACATGTGTATGTACATTACAAAATTATAAGTCAATTGCTTTTGCAAAGTGAAACAGATTTAAAAAATATGGTTTACAGAAAGAAAAGAGATAAAAAGAAAAATTACAATAGAAAATGGCAAAGAAGTTGGAAAATGATCTATCTTTTTTATCCTAATTCTCTACGGAAAGAGTAAAACGAATGAATTACAATGATTTCTCGTAAAATGGTTCATCATTAGATTCTACGCGTGATGGCTTAGATTTGATTACAAGTTTAGACTACAAAATATAAATTAATACCATAAGCGTAGTTAGTTATATATTAATTTTGTAAGATTTCTCAAATGTTCGGGGTCTCTGCCCAATATGACTAATGTTTCACTACCCCCTCCCATATTCTTCTGACAATTGAGTGTTTCATTGTTGTATGAGTTATGTTTTGAAATAATTAATTCCATTTCTACCATATTGTACAACCCCCGCGATTTATATCGCAGCTATAAAGCCATAATACATATAGCCAGAAATGTCAATAGTATAATAAACCACCCTAAAACTATTTCACATCAATTATTTAGGCAAGAAAATACATTTAACAGCTTATGTGGGACGAAATATAATAAAATATCGTTATATTACATTGAATAATAAATAATTTTGACATACATACTCTAGCTTCATTCTTCTACCCCTATCCTATCGGAAAAGAGAGGTTGAGCTACTGAATAACAACCAGTTGTCATGAACAGCTTCTGTTATGAACCAATACGCTCAATATTTGTAACGCACGCGGTTTAAATTAAATCTTATTTTTAGCTAAAGCCAGTGGTTTCCAAACTGTTGCTACTTTTTAAGGGAGAAAGAAAAGAAAAGAAAGAAAATTCTTTACGCCTCGGCAAATTATATTAATTTTTTGAAATACAAAAACTTTATTTAGCTTTCAATGCATTGGGTGAACAGAAAATATTTATTTATCGTTTGTTTTTGATTAGTATGATCATCCAATTTTCATTGGAGTTCATGGTGCTCATGCAACTGGCGGTCATTTTGTGCATTGCAAAAGCAGAGCGTTTGTGCGAACATCATTTTTTTCCGCTCCAGATATTTTGTGTACTTGGAACTATATTAATGTATAGAAATGTTTTAAAAAATCATGGAAATAAGCGATCGTTCACAAAACTCTCACACGATATGAAGATTAATTTATTTTTCCATATGAAAATTACTTTTTCGTCGCCAAACCCATTAAAAATAATATGGACGCAAAATGAAATACTTTATCTTTGAAATTTATTGAATTTTTATTACAATCCACTTAAATGGAAGTGATAAAATATCACTAAGTACTTATTTTTTCAAACTGAGTGTAAGTAAATTAATAATGAACGTAAACGTAATTGGGTGCTAAGTTAATATTCATCGGGGTCACGTGTAACGCTGCTTAATGCTTTAACGGTTAAAGCATTTAGCTCTTGAGTCAAAGTTTGACCAATAAAAATCCCCCTAAAATGTACACCGAATTTTTATGTTTCGAATACTCTTCGCTTCAATTACTGTTTAGCTCGCTAGGAAAAATTCTAAACGCTTCAAGATTTCGCCCTAAATATTGTCGATGGTTTTGGCGGTAAATTCAAATTTATAACTTTGTTGTTCTCTTTTACTTTTAAAATTAGCTACATAACATTGATGGAAAAATGCAGGGGTCCATTACTTTTAAAGTTTCAACTTTCACTTCTTGGTGGAAAGGTATCTAGTTCAGTTGATAAGGCTCGCGATGGTCGATACCGTCCCTGATTTTCATCAAATTATATGTGGAAGAAGTACTAAAGGATACGCTTAATTCGTCCAGAAAGTATCCATTTATAGCGGGTACTCTAAAACTGCTTCTTTTGAGTTGTTCTGTTCCAAATACTCAATGTCAGGAGTAGACGTGCGTGTATCAATAAACTGAAATAACTCAGTAACGTAGCGAAACTGATACCAAGTGAAATATGAACAAAATAAATAATTGTTTAATAATATTTATCGAATGATCAGTCGAAAATGAACTACTGTCTATTTGATATTTATTATTCTTAATTTGTTTTATTTTCCTTTGAATTATTTGCATCTTATTATATTAGTCTTGCCTAGCTTTCGCATATATAACGCTGTATTTTTTTATTACTTCTAAGTTGATTATGCTGATCTTAATACATTAACTGTGGAATAAGTACAACAAATGTTTTATTATTTGTCAATATAATGTCTTCCCACCGAGTATTGACAGTGAACATCTTAACCCTTTTCTCCTCAAAGGTAACTCTTCAATAGATTTTATAAGTTTATACACATCACAGGTTTTTCGTATTTATTGGCACAGTAAAACGAAATACCGAAAATAGACATGTTAAAAACATTAACTAAGGCACACAATCCAATATATACGGTTTTTGAGATAGGAGTTCTAGGAGTATGTATCACCTTTTCTTCAATTTTTGACGGTACTGAATAACCTGAAGTAAATAACATTTATCGATAAACACCAATCAATATGATTATCACACAACAAAAAGTATTAACGCTTTACTAAAACACTCCTGACTATTAAATGAAGACATTAACATTTTTACGAAAAGAAATGTTCTGTAATTCAAACGCCTGATGGACTGTTTCTCAATCTTGGACCCTCGTCTCGTATTTGGAGCTTGTTTCAAAGTTTACCGCTTGCATTGAATAATAATCGCAACCGTTGTGAGTGTTCGAGAGCTAAATCGATTGCCTCTATTTCCGTTACAAGAAAAAAGCTCTTTTTGCTCAGAAGATGTTAACGAAAGCAAGAAAACATTTACAGTTACAAAAAAGGTCAATTGAGGATTCTTTGTTATCGACACTGATTATTTAAAAACGGAAATGGAATTTATTCCATTTGCAGAATGAATGAAGCCAGTAAGAGATTTGACGAAAACGTTTTTAGGACACCTCATCAAGGAATAATTATCACCTCAGGACTATATATATATATATAATTTATTCATCAAATATAATAATTAAGACACATATTTTAATATTACATGGCATTGTAAGAGATTAAATTCAGCCATTTAGAATCAATTACAATAAATGTACAGTGAGTACTTAAAAATAAATTGGTTCCATCTCGATATAAGAATTTTTATTGTCTAGACATCTATGCATAAAACCCATTAAAAAACCGTTGTATTTACTCAATAAAAAACTCGGTGACATTTTCCTTGGTAACAAGGGCAACTAAGCTACCACTCTTTGGGCGCTGCTCTCCATTACAACACTTGATGAATAACTCAGCAAGGTAGGTCAGCGGAGTCCAGGATCCGAATATCTATATAAGTTTATTCGTCTGATAAATGCATTGCTTAGAGAGGCGAACATATTCATTAAAAATGAAAATAGTAACACAATTTTAGTAATTATTCCACATTGGATTTATTGAGATCAGGACCGGCTTCGCTCATCGTGAGCATTATCAACTGATGAAGAATTCCCCACTTGTTAATTGCACATACCTGTTGGATCTTATATTGTTAATGATCATTCTTACTTAATTTTTAATGTAAGTAGCTTGTATTGCTGAGAGGTCTTTAACATTTTAACTTTGTTCAATTTCAGTCCCGGCAACTTTTTGAGAGACTGAATAAAAGAAATATTTGAGTAGTGGGTAAAAGATTAAAACAATTTTTTAATATTGTTTTAACTACCCACGGACAGAAGGTTGCTAACCACTGGACTCCATTTAATATAAATTATGATTATTTAACTTTATTTTTATTTACTTAAACATTTGTATTACCAATTGTTTGTCATACCTTTATTAATCTTTCTTAGCTTTTGTACCAATAACGCTGTATTTTTTTTTATGTATTATCACTAGATAATGCTCGCGATGAGTGAAACTGGTCGTAATCTCAATACATCTAATGTGAAATGGATACTTAAATGTGATCATTTAAGTATTGTTATTTTATACTAAATGATCATAAATGGATATAGTGTGAACCGTCCTCATATACAATTTGAAATAGGTTTCTGAAAGATAATTCGCTTAACATACATAAATTATTCCATCGCTGATCATCGTGGCCGTGGGGGGTGTTAAACGTACGCATGTCGCCACATTGATGTCATTTTAGCATTTTAATAAAGCAATTTGGCCTGTCAGTTCGATGCGCCAATACAAAATTATTCAAGACATCGTGTGATGCAAAATGGATCACGGAGTCGGCGAGTCGAGCCAACAAGCTCATCTGCACAACACAGAATATATCAAAAAGTTATGAATAAATTCATGTCAACACGTCAACTTCATTATAACTCCTGCACACTGGCTGCTACAAAATGGTAACGCTGTTTCGAAACAAACAAGACGCGTAACTGTCAAATTAATAAAACATTACAATAGGTCAGATTTTTGACAGCAAACGACAATTCCAAATTCAAACAGTTTGCAACCAAAAACTGAATTCAACTGTTTTGAAAAATGATAACGACATCTGAAGAAAATTAAACCCGTCACGAACCATGTTTCATATGTTATATATGTATAATCGCGGAGGGGAATATTTTCATGTAGGAATGCCGCATTTATTTATCCTCAATTAAATAAGGTCGCATTTAACAATCATCAAATATTATATTTAAAGGTGTATTAACCATAAAATCTTTGATAGAAAATTGCCATGTATAAAAAAACACAGTTTTTTTACTGCTACCAAATCATAAATCATGACCAGTTTCGATCATATCGAGCATTTTCGGCGAATGAAAATGGTCGCGATAAGCGAACAGGTCTGATTCATAGTTGTGCAACACAAAACGTCCCATGTGAAAACACACGATCTAGGATATCTTTTATCTATCACAAAAAATCTTATGTGCAAAATTCAAGGAAAAACAATCAGTAATAATGGAAAATTTAAATCGCCCCTTCCAAGCCAAACACCAAAAGTTAACTACAAATCACCACTTTTCAGGAGAGCAAAAAGAGTGATCAAATATTGTGACAATTATAACGATATATATTGGAGTTTTACTAAGAACATCATTTGGCAGTCTGTGCATATTTTGTTGTGAATTTTATCTCATATTTAACTGAGAATCACCAAAATGTTACTAACGCCCGTTTGGCTTGGTAGGGACGATATTAATTCTTCTTTTTTTATGAATATAGTTTTGAATTTAACTCTACAATTAATTCAAATAGTAAAAATAAAAGTTTTAACAGTTTTTTTTTAATTTTCACTGAATGTGCTTCTTTCTATTCACATAGGATATATTTTGCGGTAAAGGGCAATATTTTATAATATCAAGACAGATTTCGCTCATCGTACGCATTCTAGTGGAATCATATATGTAGATAAGGTGCGATAGAGGTACGACGATTTTTACCGATGCGAATGAACTAGTCGCTCGAAATCGCCTGTAGGTGGAGCCCGGCCTTATGCATACAAATTTGTTTATCGCCTCGACTTCTATGAGAAGACGCATGCGATGCTTACAGCTTTTAATATGATTATGCAGATGGAAATAGTGCTGAATTAAGTTCACCACAGCTACGTTGCATAATGACTTTATCCCTCGCCTACTACGCCAAGTTACCATGTTTTAGAGGTCTGCACGGGCCGAAATTTTAAAATTTCACCCGGCCCGAACCCGAAGACCTCCGACCCGAGGCTCGAGGCTCATTTCCAAAAATCTTACCCGAACCCGACATTTTGAAACCTTGCCCGAAAAAAATCCGATTTTTTTTTTCTAATAAAAATTGACTCACCAATTATCGTGTGTGTGCAGTTGTGCGAAATACATTTCTTCCTAATAAGAATTAGTTATTGTTTGTTTTTCAGGAATGACGAAACAAATGAGAAGTTCCTGTTTTTGAACTAGAAAAGCTGAAAATGCATTTACATTTTATACACTCAACGTATCCAACTTTTTTGTTTGTAGCCACCTCTATGATTTCACTAAATGATTTCCACACTTCACTTTTCCCATAGGTTTTTACTGAAGAAATATATTATCCACTTTTCATTTTTGTCTTAATATTTTCGAAGCCCATTTCTTGCTGGTAAATTTAAAAAAAATAAACCTAACAAATCGAATTGCGACCGATCGAAATAACCATATGAGAAATACTGAAGTCAGGGTCATATTATGAAATTCATTATGCGTATTGTACAAACTCCTATGAAGCAGACATCATTAAAAAATACTAAAATAATGGCGTCAGTCATAAGTCATTAAATTCAAAACAATGCACTTGGTTCTTTCGAATAGGTCGAAAAGATGACTAATACGAGTACGTGAAGTTTATTATAGTATCAAATTTAGATTTACGATAATGGTGAGCTCATTCGAAGACAGCCCGATTTTTTTCATATTTTGTTATATGCTTGCGTCCGAGCCCGGCCCGGGCCCGTATCCAAACCTTCATTACCCGGCCCGACCCGGCCCGCGGGCCAAACCCGAGCCCGTGCAGACTTCTACGCATGTTTATATAATATAGCATTACAAGCAACTTCGTAACTAGAGCAAGATTTTAAAAAATCAACATATTAATACAAGATATGCTCTATTACAAACGTGTGAAACAGAGAACAAAATTTTCTCATTTTATCATGAATCCATTTTCAGTCGTTATATGCTACTTTGAATTCAAAAATTAAACGTGTGAATCTTTCAATATAAAAATATCTTGGAAAGCCATTTTATTTGTGTGCGATTATTTTCTGTTTCAAAGCATGCAAAGTTTAAAAAAAAAGTTTCAACGAGGACTAATGCTTATAATTGCAACCACTTCAAAACAGTCATTCAAAGTCAAATTTCCAGGGCTGTGGAGTCGGAGTCGGAGTCGCCGCGGCGTTTTGGCCGGAGTCTGAAATTTTGAAAAGTTTGAACTTTTTATTTTTGAATTTAATATGTCAAATTTGACTTTTGGCCGCATTGATAGGGTTGATATTTAATTGAATACACATAAATAGGAAAATAAGGGAAAAAAGTGACGATATTAACCTTTTTTAGTCGGAGTCGGAGTCGTATTTTTGGTCAATGTCGGAGTCGGAGTCGTGGTTTTGGTAAATGCTGGAGTCGGAGTCGGACTTTTTTAGACAGCCCTGCAAATTTCTCTAAAGAAGTATTATACAAGCAAGCTTTTTTTAGGAATGCTTTTTTTTCACTCTCTTGAAGCTCGAAGATCACTTTCAATATGAAATATTCTTCATCGGAGCCGAGTTGACAACTCTGACATACTCAAGACTATAATCTTTCTCCCAGTTTTTACCTACGTGGTTAATTTTTTCCAATAAACATTCAATAACTAATATTCCTTTCTCATTGTTGAGCGACTGACGTTACATCAATATCACAATATGTCCGATGAAATTTTTAAATACTTATATCTGATTTGCCTTAACGTCACATATTGTTACGTTTTTATACATTTTCAATTAAATGACGCACCCGCTTTCACAATTTTACTTGAAAAATCAAACCGATACGACTTTTTTTTTGTCAACGAATAAAGAATTTATAGATCAGTCATTAATTTTTGTGTCTAATATGGTGTGATATTTTGAAGAAATCCGTTTATTGTGTCACGTTGAAAACTGTGCATATCGCGAAGATAACTTATATTTTATTATAAAAAATTCAGATAGCACCTCAAAAATTAAAGATTCCCACTCAATAAAAATCCAGAATAACTTTCACTTCTCCAAATACATAAAATAATTTATTATTACAATTAAAATATAATAGAAGATGTATTGTGTACCATGTCTAAACTAGTAAATACATATATAAAAGTAAATGTACATATGTTTAAACATAGTTCTGACGACGGCGTAAGCCGAAATAGCTACATATCAACCATACATAAAATAACATCGTAGGACTTAAATACATTACTTAAGAAAACTTTGCGATAGTAAGTCTGAAGATGCCTCTGAAAGAGGCGAAACACGTGTCACAGTTAGTAGCACAATACGTGGAATAATCAAAGTTATTTTAAATTTTATACTTAAATATATTGCTATTTTTTCACCGTGTTATTACCGTGGAGTTTCAAGTAAATGCCAATATTGCCAATTCAATCAATAGTTTAAAGATTTCATTTTTATTTTAATCGTTTACATTCGTTCCGTTAACAGCATATTGTCGTATTTTATTGAACAGTAGTATAATTATTATCGGTTCTTTGAAGTCAGCAGTGGCATGAAAATGGTAAACATTGGGATTCTGCTATATTACGCAATGGCAACATTGTTTGATGAAAACACACAATGATAATATGCTAAACAGGAAACGCGCGTGACTAGATGGCATTCACAAAGCGATGAGTGAATGCATCAAATCTAAATTCCTATCACTTGCACCTAACTGAAAACGTCGCCAATTATCTATATGCTACCATAATGTGAGGAATACAACCATAGATGGGAATCGACAAATCGTTTTTCCGCAATGATGGTTCAATATATCGGCAATTCTGCGTCTCTTTACTTGAACTATTGTCATTGCAAAAGTTAAATAGAATTTTTTTTCATAGGGTATTAATATTACAACTCCACCCCGTTCATAGACAAGCTGTTTAATCTTTAATGTCAAAGTTTTATAATTTAATTCATATAATGAGTAATGATATCATAGACAATAATTTCGAATGAGATAATTATTTTACAAACTGTTTTTTCCCCATTCTTTCTTTTGCGTTTTGATCTGTATTATAATATGATAAAACATGATACAGTGATATAAAAACGTTATACTTATAAATGTTCCATAAATATCGAATCTGTTAGGAGTCGGGTCATTCGCTCTGGTAGATTATTTTAATTTTGACTGACTGATTTCAATCGTTAAGATTTTTCACATTTTATATTTTATGTCACTAGCAGATGAACATAGACTAATAGTTCATCCGTGCACTGGACTACCTGAAGATGACGAAACAGGAAACCTCGATCCGTTACGACATGGCGTAACGGGAGACTTGCAACCGCCACAATATCCATACCACATTGGCGTTAGATTTGTTTGTTGTAATAAGGTTAAGCTGTGGGTGTGATCTCGGTTCCGTTGTTAACAATCTTTGTTATTCCACCGGTTAGCATTTTCAAAACTCCCGTCTCCTGAGTGAGGTTCAAAGAAGAGATCACTACTAATAATTTTCACTGTTTATTAACAAAAATTTATGCCCAGTATCAGAAGTTTTTCAAGACGTAATTATAGTAAAAAATGCGCCATTAGTTGATACAGAAAATATAATAAAATTAAAGCTTATTTTACGTATCGAAATCTTCAACAATGTCAAATTATTTGTCATTTTTATGCCATTAAATGTAGTCAGTGTTGACAGCCAAAAGTTTACACTGATATTATAACACGTACTCAAACGATGGCTTATGAAATGTTTTCACTGTCTTTGTGAAATATTTACAATTATAACCATCCGCAACAGTGTACATAAATGCTAAATTACACTGACTATAAATACTGCACATAATAACTATACCGCATTTGCATAATATGGCAACATTGAAACATCAGAATAAATGCATCGGTGTAATAACAGTACTGCTCAACATTTTCGTACAAACGGACTACGTTTTTAACTTTACTACCGTCTCTTTCATGAAATAAGGAAGATTTTAAAACTGTTTATATCGTAATTATTGTTTTTCTATCGTTACAAATTATGCATGCATAAAAAACAAGGACTTTTCTTCAGGTTAAATATTTATTGAACTCGTCTTCAATATGGAATTTCTCATTTTTATGTGCATTTATATTTTACGCTGCAGTTTTGACCGCCATCCACAGGTTCGACGGCCCTGATGCATAGCATTGAAATGAACATTGCAAACAGTAAATGAACGATAATGGAACATACAGTGTCGTTGATATTAAAGAAGCTTCATTAATTAGTTAAACTTATTTTAAATATTTACTATTAATTTTCAGATAAGATGATTATACGTATTCAAAAGCTGTAGTTACATGAAATACTTTAATTAGCATTTAAATAAAACTTTGTATGTTTTACAGATACATACTGATACCGTATCGTATTTTAGGACATCAGCACTCTCTCGAACGATCTATTTATCATCTCAGTCTATGAGTTTAAATCGATATCAGGAAGTAAATGCAGTCTAATCATACTCTATATTGAAATCTATAGCGATTCAATAAAGAGTATTTTTTAAGTTTGTAAAAGCGACATTTCAGCGCGGCGTCTCCTTGGATGTATACGCCCAGCCGCCTCGCTCTAAATATAGCTGACTCTTTTACGCCCTGACTGCGTGAGATACGTGGTATTTCACGCAGCCTCCGCTGGACCGGAAACAAATGGTACGGCTAGCGCATCTCGAGACGAGATGCTGCGCCGTTCGGATAGCGACCAAGGAGATACAACCCGCTAAGAACGGGCGGTAAGGCGCAGATAAGAGCCTGCTTTATTTTCAATAGTTAGTCAAAGTTACAGAGCGAGTAGGGAGTGTTGAGTGTGCACCCGTCAGATAAAGCTTACACAGGGTCGAGGTAGCTCCCCACCGTTAGTCCCGCAGGTTGCCTTCAAGCTACTAATCGTCTCTATAACTCTTCGCAAATTAAAAATCCTGATATCGCCTTTGTCAGGGTGAGAAGGTAATCGAATCGTTCCTTGCATTTTTGAACTAACTTCCGTGTCGTATTAATTCTGTATGTGTAATTGTGTTAAATTGTTAGCTACGTGAATAATTTGTGTAATTGTCTAAATAATTAATTAAATTGTGCGAGTGCTAATCGCACTTGTTTTACCCTTTGAGATCGTTTTTAAATCAGAGCATCCTACTTTCTCCTCCTCCGAATCCAAATTTCCTCTTCCCGAGTGTCAGGTCGGAGGGTGTCCCTCATTTTACGAGAGAGCTGAGATCGAGGTCATCTCAATACATAGTACAAATATACGGACTTAATTCTTTTAATTGTGGTACATATTATCATATACTCAAAATCAATTTTTGCTAGCTTTTTAATAAGCTTGATTCACAAAAAAAAATCATTCAATGTCACCATTATAACCAGGTAGTTAGAACGGTTAAACAGGGCCTTGATTCGACAATTTTTGACGTATCATTTTGGCAAGGGACACTGTGAGCTGTCCCCGAAAAGACGAACAAACCTTAAAGAACCGTTCACGGATCACAAAAGAAAAAATCGCATTCCATTAGGTTCTCAATTGCCCGTGGGCAAATAGCATCGCTCAAAAGACGAAAAAGCGTGGAAAATAAAGTAAAATCAGTTCGTTGCCTAAGAAACAAATGGAAAGTTAAATAAGATCTTCACAAACCATCTCATGTATAATCAATATGTTCTTTGTGTAAGATACTGTTTCAAATAAATAGACAGACGGTAAAATAGCATTCATATCGACGTCATTTATACACATACATACATAAATATGTGTGTAGTTACAGTTAAAAAATCACAAGTTTATACAAGATTTTTCAGTGTAAAAAAAAATTATTACAAAGAAAATGAAAAATTATCAGAAAGAAATAGAAAAAAAAAATATCTTGGAAATTGGTAAACAAGTCAACGAAGTAAGTTCCGACAGTATCAACGATACATAAAAAATAGTACTCGTCTGAACTCACACAAGTTGGTGTGTTAGCTATAAATTCCTTTGAATGTTTAATTCTGCCTTCCTGTTTCTACTTAAAGGATCATTACCTACGACAACGTGATGTCACTTGTCTCTTATAAATACTGACTTAAAGATAAAGCCGATTTTCTACATTAAATTCAACTTCGATAAACTGTCAAAGAAGCTATCGTATAATATAATTAAATAACTAGTTTATAGACGACATTTATGTTTATGGAATAGTTACCGGATTATCGGGCATGTATTTTAAGACGATATTTATTACAGATTTTTTAAAAAATAATTGTCCATCTATAATAAATCTAAAAAAACACTTTTTTACAATATTTACAGTAATCCGCTGATTTAAATTGTATACTATAATACTCCTGATCATTAACAACATTTGTGAAAGTATTTCTAAACATTGTGTTTAGTTTATTTAAATATAAAGACCTTCCCACGAAGACTTGACAGTGATAGTTTCAATAAACAACACCGACATAAATAAAGATTTTTTTAATCATAGACAATATTATCGATAAATAGTTTGGCATCGTGATTGTGTCATGACTATCCTTCCGCCAAGTGGTTAACAAGACAAGGCATTTTCTGATGTCATTGAAACATAAACAGTGACTTAAATCATTGTTTTTATTTTACAAAATTGTATTTTGACAAACATTAACGAAACAAATCAATAGAATTTAATAAAGTAAAATTCCTATTTTCTATCACAATGTATGTACATATGCTACATTTCTCGTAATGTGCTGTCCGCAGTTAGATGTTTCTACTTATGACCAGTGGCGGCTGGTGACGGGGTGTTGGGGGGGTGCAAAGGAAGATTCAACTATTTTTCCGTACTACGGAAGAGAAACAGTTGGTATTGCGAACATCTGAATTGAAAGTCCATGCTATAGAAGTGTTTTAAAATCCAATGAATAGGAAAGAACTCTTGCAAAAATGGTTGAATCTTCCTTTGCACCCCCCAACACCCCGTCACCAGCCACCACTGCTTATGACGGCAATATAGATAATTCTTGTCGAACTTAATACATCGCTATGTTCTTCTCTTTTATAGTGAAAATCTATCAAGTAATTACCAGTTGAACAATTGGACACAAACACTTTAAACAACAATAATTGTAATTGACATAAATGCCTAAAATATTATTAATACAATGTTTTATCGTGGATTCTGTCAGCTTAATAATTTATAGGTATCGCTTTTCTGCATATTCAAGCTTACAAGATCACGGATAATTTTGATGTGAACAGCATTTTGCATTTTCAATCTTATCAGAATTAACTGAGAGCTAGTGTTCAAGTCATCAGTGAAGTGATATCGATTAACGCTGGTCGTTATTAGTAGATAAACATTTACGGTTTATAAACGGTAGCGATAATTACCATGTATATTAAACCGTTGCGCGATTTGTACAAAACAAAAACGAGCTTGTAATCATAAGAAAACAGTCATTCGATAAAAAAATTAGGGTAAGAATTTATGATTTAAAAGTGTGAACCTACTCATCAAGCCGTAGTTTGTCTACCCAAGTACAAAACAGATTTTTAACTTTTATACTCTCATATTTTTTCAAGTAAACAGGTTAAGTGATTTAGATTTTCTTTCCAGTGATTTCATCATAATTTATTATGTCTTCGTCGATTTGTCCAGTGTTTACTTTATTTTGACAAACCAACGAATGTGGATGAAATACGATTCGAGAGGGTGCTCCACAAATGTGTTAAAACAATATTTTAAATATCATTAGACGGTGAGCATTAAAATAATCAATTACTTTGTACTACCCAATCTTATAAACAAATAAAGTTTTATCGATATAAAACACACAACTATATTATTTTTGGGCTTTCAAAATATAAACCTTTTTATCGGTGAACAAAATAACAGATCACCGCCTACGGTCTATCAATTATATATTATATCTTTTATTTCGATGTCTTAATAAAAAGAAAACAATACTCTCTATGGAACAATAACACACTCTCCCACACTTTCATCATAACTAATAATTTCTTTCCTACTTTCATTTGAACACATTGATAATTCATTTTATTACGTTTCATGTGAAGAGCCCTTTATTGGGTTTATGAATTCATTAATCACACAATAAAAGCGAGTGGAAAAGAGGCAACCATTCGATTATTTTGGTATTCGAATATTTACGGTTCGAAACAAAATTATGCTGTAAGAATGCGGTTAAATTAAACTACCATAAACAATCTGTTAAAATATAATAAATGTTCAAATTTCAATATTAGCCGGCTGAGTTTATAAAATCCAGCAACCACAAACAATA
This sequence comes from Himalopsyche kuldschensis, assembly GCA_028554975.1. NCBI lineage: Eukaryota > Metazoa > Arthropoda > Insecta > Trichoptera > Rhyacophilidae > Himalopsyche > Himalopsyche kuldschensis. Next base: position 15,205,873 of record JAHFWI010000010.1, on the reverse strand, counting down.
AATATTTAAAATAAATCTTGTATAATGATCGATCGAGACCGTATTTAATTTTTGAATATCAACGGATGCTATTTAAAAGACATTTGACGGGCCAACAGGAAATTATTTCCCGTGACATTTTAAATCAAGTACGTTATCTATATAAAGCACAATCTTATTTTATTTGATTTATATATAACATAATAATACAATATATTATATAGTGAAATATGAGCGTTCTTTTTATAATAAACACGCATAAAATGCATATTCCTGCTTCGTGAGAGCATAATATTCCGCTGGAAATATTATTTAAATTTCTGAAAAATGCGGCTCCTAAAACAATAGAAACTGGCAACATTTGACTCACGTCGTGTTCCAAATTCAAAAAATAAAGCTACGCGGATGTAGCCAGACGTGAAAGGAATTTTTAATGTTTTTTTATGCATAGCATTCTGGTACTGTGGCCTTAGGTAGAATAATTCTTTCGACACATTTTTCTTATACAGGTATTACATAAATTAAGAGCATTTTTTAGATACAATCACGACAATCAGAGGAATTTGTAATAATGTATTTATAAAATTCATATTGTGTATTAGTTATATACTGTGTTTTATAATTGAGAGTTATATATTGAATATACAGTATTCATAATAAAACATTATTAGTACTTTTCCCACATAAAATTTAATAGATCAGGACCGGTTTCGCTCATGGCGAGCATTGTCAACTGATGTTCGCCATGAGCGAAACGGGTCATGATCTATTAAATTTTATGTGGGAAAAGTACTAAAAATGTTTTATTATAATGCCATTCTAAGTATTGACAGTGAACACCTTAAAGTGATAGAGTATTCAATAAAAAAAAAAACAAAATAACAGTAAACTAAAAAAAAAATGAATCATTTGAAAATTGTACTTTTCCGTGAGTTTTGTTGCTAACGAACCGGATCTTGCAATTCGTCATCTTTAGGTATAATGATCTTGAAATGACTTGAACTTGGTCTGAAATGTCTGAAGATGCCGAAAGACGAAACCCGGGTCGTTGTATCCCACTCTTCGACTAAGAAAGAAACTGTGTTGTGACTTGTGCTTTTTATTTAAGCATTTATCCCGTTGAGAGTCATAAGCCTATTCCAGTATCTGTGTGTAATTGTTAGTCCAATTTACCGAAGCGGCACTGAACAGCTGATAAATGAGGTGAGAGCTCTTGGAAGCATCTGTTAAAAATACTATAAAAGGCGTACATTTTTCAAAAGGCGCTAAGTCCCGAATCCATTACATAATCCCAATGCTTAGACATCGGCAATAAATCGGTATGTTAACGAGAGTGACGGTCCAAAGCCGTCGGATTAAACTTTTATTAAGACGTATCTTTCGTCGTTTACAGCGCCCCTGGGAGAAGGCCCTCTATTGACGCAAAAAGGACTCAGGCGGGCTGGCGAGGAACTATTGGCATTAAATCCCTTTCGAGGAAGAGATAAGTGGGATATCTGTTATTGAAAAAGTCGGGATGTGGCAATACGAACGATATATCGATTGCTTAACCTTCTTAGCACCCTAGAGCCGATACATCGGCATTCATATAATCGCCAAAAATACCCTGGGCCGATATATCGGCTTTTCTGAATGGTACATATATTTGTTTGTATGTAACATATTTTGAAGATAAAATGAGAAGTGTCATAACATATTAAAGGGACCTAACCTTTGACATCCGAGCCACTTACAGATCCGCAGTTATAAAATACGGCCCCACAAAGCGTTGTTTGTTTTTAAATGTCTTTTTTATATTCATTGAATTTTTTTTTAAATAAATAAATTAATCATTTTCCTGTATTTTCTTGTGTTTTTTTTACTGTTGTTAGTTTACTTTATCATGTAAAATAAAGTGGAAAACATTTATATTTTTTTTAAATATGCAAATAAAATTTGGTAAAATGTTCTTTTTTTTGTCTTTTAGCTTACTTTTATTCATGTAATTTTCGTTTTAGAAAAAAAAATTAACTAAGTATCAGTCTCTAATGTTGTTTCTCCATAAAATATAATAAAAAATATTTTACCAAAATGTCTTTATTTTTAACATGTTTTATGAATTTGCGAAAACACTAAAAAACAGATAATTTTCAGGGTATTTTTGGAAAAATATAGGGTATGAAAAAGGTTAAAGAGTAATGTTGTTAAATCAACTTTTGGCTGAAAATGAATTTAATAATGCCATCTTCTTGTATCATGCAATATTGCAATGTGCATGTCACGTAATTTTTTTTTAACCAAAACTTATTTAAGTGCTTCGGAAAAACGTTTTAAGAAAATTTGATACCTCCATTGTCGTTCTAAAATCTACACTGCTAATCATCCAACTCCGCCATTTTCTATTGTCACCTGTCATTTATTAGATGTTTTTCACCGGTGGTACAAATAAATCGTTTAAAATGGGTTGTTTTTGTTTAAAACACACAATTTTCCATTTTCAAAATAATCAGTTTTTACCCTCTCCTGCACAATAGACAAAAACGGAGATAGCAAATTTTCTATTTAAGCCTCTATTTATATGGAATCAAATTTACATACACAGTTACAGCAAAATGTCCTCCCACGTCGTCAGCCTGTCAGAAGTTGCAGATTCATATCTAATAAGTCAGAACGTATACTTTATCATACAAAATTTAGTATCCCAGCTGTCAAAGAAACTTTATCCTAAGCATTAATTATGAGGATGACAAATGTACTATAATTATAGTACAAATTAGACCGTTTTGAAATACGAGATATCATATCCAAATAAAAACTATAAATTTTGTTTTTAGTTAGTTTAATTTATTTCATTTATTGATTGTTTCGAAGTTGCTGTTTGGTCCAAGGTGTTTTCAAATATTTAGCACATAAATATTGCTGTCCGGTCCGTCCGTGGCGCAGTGTCAATGTTGTTGGCTTGCGTGCTGGACCGCCCGGGCTCGATTCCCAGTACGAGCGAATATTTTCAGTCGATAATTCTGTCCAAAGGCATGGGTGTTTGGTTTGTTGAAAATCCCTTCCCACCTTACCTATCCCAATGTACGACGCATATTGAGAGCGATTAGCTAGCCACTAGGCTTGTCCTAGTCCTCGTATCCTTTCCATCCCCTACTGTCTTCGAAAAGAGAGGTTGAGCAACTGAGTAACAAGCAGTTCTCGTAGAAAAATATATGTTGATATAAAATCCGCGAGGAGTCCATATGCTCCAATTTGGGAGCGGCCATGGTTAAAAAAACTGTTTCCTTTTTGGCATATCGTGCAGATACGTCATCTTGATTACATGAAATTGCAAACTAATAAACTAATGAGCTGCAATCAATCAGATAGGTTAGTGATTACTCTATTAATTGGAAACAATGTAGTTTGTAATGTTTAACGTCATTAGAAGTATAATTATTTATTTGTTTGCTTTGTTTCGATTCTATCACCCCCTCCTTGCTTCCTTTAAAAGGGAAAAAAACCCGAAATCCATTTTGTAATTTCATAATTTAAAATGTTAGAATCAATCTTGTTTCATTACTTAAGCAAACTTTGCGATAGTAAGTCTGAAGATGCCTCTGAAAGGGCCGAAACACGTGTCACAGTTAGTAGCACAATACGTGGAATAATCAAAGTTATTTTAAATTTTATATTAAAATGAACTTTCACAAAGTTACCGCCGAAACCATCGAAAGTAATAAAATTTATTCTTGAGAAAATGGTTTCAGTTAATAAGAGAAATATGAACGACTTAAAACATCACTAGCATCCAAACGTTCGTAAGGTTGGCATCCAAATTTCCTGTGATCCTATTCTTCTTTGTACAGTACAAAAAAAATAATCAGTTTTTATCGATGGAGGAAACGGCACACATTTTCACCATATCCGATCTCAATAGATGATAAATTTGGCCCAGAAGGGCGAATCGACGATTCAATCGGTTCGGATTGGCGACGATATCCGAAGATATCCGAGCACTCGCAAACGAATGACACTGTTGGGAAAAGTTACGTTCACGTGATGGCTAATTTCGTTTCGGCCATAGACGATAAATTTTTACCTACCCTCTTCGTTTGTTTTCTTTTTTTATTCTCGCTGCTCACCTGTTACTCAAGGGTCTGAAATTTATGTAATGATGCATTTAAAAATAGAACGCTGCCTAATTTTAAACATTACGTTTTTAAAAAGTTGCCTGTAATAAAAACGAATGGGGAAAATGAAAACAAAATCCCAGCTGCGGTGTACACACAATTTTCTCCACAAAATAATTAAAAGGGATAATTTTTCTATAATTCACGGAATAAATAGTAATTTAGTCAACGAAGGGTTAATAGCAGGTTCATTGCTACTTAAAAGGTGCGCTCCTGATAAAGATAAACACAATTAATTAAGGATCTTTCAAATAGACAAATAGATTATATTTTATAGCTCAAAATCAATCATTCCATCTCCATTCTCATAGATTTTAAGCATAAACATATGTACAATTTAAATAAAGTATAATACCAGTCCTGATCCAGCAAGTATTTTTTTAAATTAAATTTGTATGTACTTTCAGAATATAATAAGGTTTATTTTATAATGGAATAAACAAATATAGTAAGAATAGATTTCCAATAATAATATTTCAATCACTGTTGTTTTAATTCAAATGGTTATACGATCTGTTTCTTCGTAAACTAAAAACAGTAAACAATGTTTTCAAAACAATAACCTCGAGTTACCAATTTTTTATGTATCTGTGTGGAACGCACAGCACACAAAGACAATCTCGTCAGATGACGAAGATCTTCTTAATACTCTAGAATCTAGATAATAGTAAAGATTTTTTTACCATGTCCGCTCCCAACTTGGAGCATATGGGCTCCTCGCGGAGTTTATCTCAACATGTTTTTTTTCTGCGAGAACTACATGCTACTCAGTTGCTCAACCTCTCTTTTTCAAAGAGAGTAAAGATTGAAAGATAAGAGTACTAGGGCAGGGCTAGAAGTTAACTAATTGCTCTAGCTTCGCGCCGCTTTTTGTTATTGGAAAGGCGGAAAGGGATTTTAAACAACACAAAAACCCATTGCCCACAAAAAGCACAATCTATTTTACAAACGATTTATAGACTGAAAAAATCTGCTCCTAAAGACTCGAACCCGGGCGTTCCGTCACGGAAGCCAACGACGTTAACCACTACACTACGGACCGGCCATATAGTATAGATTAGATGCCTGAAACCGCAAGCGAGATATGAATTGGAATCAAAGCAGTGACGTTGCGTTGAATAATAATCCACGAGATTAACACATTGAACTCTGCTATCGCATGTTTTTTTTTCCATCCATTTACAATGGTTCACCAACCGTAACCAGCGCATGCCTTATTATGTAAAAGCAACGTGATAATTAATTCTGAAGCCGCGCTCTAGGAGTTTACCTTGACACAAAGAAAATGGTTGCCACGCTCCGATCACTCTTCTTTTCGACGCGTTCTGTGCGAAGATATCCAGCGGACCGTTATGCTGTTAGAAATATTATGTTTGTTCCATCATAACATACTTTTTTATCTGACTACTATCCGAAATCGTGCGCGGTTAAGTAACATTGGTCGGTCGAGTCGTCCACACGTCATGCTTCTCTTTCAATAACTTCTCGCTTTTTCGTACAATATCGCGTGGTGCACATACAGTCGCGGTAAAAGAAATCCGCGCACCAGTTACAATTCCATTCATTTGCAAATATTTCCTCGGATTCTTCGTCAGATGCTTACGAGACAATGTCTAGGTCAATACTGTTGAAGCTTTCAAATCTCGTTTGATATTCAATTCAACATATGGTTACTAGTTTTTTTACAATCGGAAGAAAATATATTGGAAATCGGCGAAGATTTCGAGGAAATATTAGCAAATGAATGGAATTGTAACGGGTGCGTGGATTTCTTTTCCTGCGACTGTATATTACGTTGAATATTAATTATTAATGCATAAAATGTATAATATATTCAGATACAATGCCTTTTCCCAAAGAATTGACTGTAAACACATTAAAAATGCTATAAACAACACTTAATAGTTACATAATGCGAATAAAAATTGGGTTTCATGGTCTTTCAAAAAGAAGCCTTCGTTTAAATCAAACATTTAACAATTTATTCACAACAAATAGGGAGATTCTATTTGTTTTACCACACCGTTCTTAAAATTCCGTTTTCAGTGTTTAAAATAATACGGATTGCGTGGTGTATTTACCAGATTAATATTATATTCAAAATCCTGTCTGATTAAATTTCAATTACTTTTAGTAATTATTTCTCTTTATTGACAGTATTTTTCCACTTGTAATCGAGTTTTATACCCCAAATACGTTTAGTAACAACTGTTACTTTTGTTTTTATTTTCGAGTTATATCTAATAATTCCAATGTCATCCGATTCATCTATTCTAAATTCAAATAAAGCTACTGCTGACGCAATATTTTATGGAACGAACCACAAATCGCAGCAGCCATTCAGAGGAGCGTGGTTTGGCTGTTGATTGGTTTGTTTTATAAAATAAACCGGAATAATTTTACAGTATCAATTTCGCTCAGGTACTTATAGTAAGAATATACAGATTTGTACCATTATATATGCAAGTTCTGTGATCAGACTCATAACTATGTAAACAACGTTTGAATAAAACCACAAGTTTTACAGTTTCATTCTAGCAATAATTTATTTGAGATGTGTACTTTTATTACTGTTTTTGAATCATGAATTCATTTCATGTAAAATATTAGAAGACAAATATGGTAAAAATGTGGAATATCAGATAGAAAAACTAATTGTCAATGTTAATATGTGTTATTTTTAATATGGAAAGATCATTATTAACAAAACATTTTTTGCACTTATTCAAGAAAAAATAAAGAAAAGATCACCGCACTGCACTACAAAGAGGACCGGGTTCACTCATTTGGATAATTTTTAACGTATGCTCTTTATCAGCTAAACCGGTCCTGATCTTACTATATATTAATTGTGGAATAAGTACAAAAATGTTGTATAATTTTTTGAGGTAATACATATTTGACATTATCATGTTTCTGACCGATATTTATAAAATAGCAAAGATGCGACTTTATAAAGCAATACTTGGTGAAAACTTATGATCACATTCAAATTGGTGAAAATACCGTATTTTGCAATAACCATGAATCTAATTCTCCAAGAATCGAAGGAGGATTCAGGACTCTTCAATACAGTTCAAACTTATGGCTGGAAGAGTTACATCAAAACATAATGATTATATTACCAATAACAGTCTTGAATAATAAGATATAACGTATAAAAAATGTAATTTTTCATAATTTCTTTAGCTTACAGTGTGTTGCCAAAACTTGCATATTCCATACTGTGAAAACGGTTCAATAATCTATATATATAAAAATGAATGTCTGTGTGTATGTCCGCTATGGACTACTAAACCGCTCGACCGATCGATGTGTAACTTTACAAATTTATTGAGGACACTCCCGCAATGGTTTCTGGCTTACCAACCTCTCCCCCCAACCACCCCCCAACCTCCTACACCAAATTTTTTTTTTTTTTCTTTACGAATTTTTCGAGTTCACTCCTTCGAAGGTTTCTGGCATACCCCCCCCCATACGCCCCCCAAACCCCACCCCGCCAAACAACCCCCATCCCCCCCAAAAATTGATATCGATTTTTTACAAATTTCTCGAGTACACTTCCGCGAAACTTTCTGGCGTACACTAAAATTGACTCAAATTGAATTGAATATTTGTGTAATGTCTTTCCTTCAAATTTATTTTAGATGCTGGCGTAGCAACGCGCGCAGGGTACAGCTAGTAATATATAAATAATACGCGACCTGGGCAGGAGGTTTTGAATTATTATAATCTCCGTTTATTTATCTACACTAATTATGTTTCCAAAGTATGTATAAAATGGTATTATAAACCATTCATTCAACTTCTGTCAGATTTGTAATCGGGACCATTTTGCCGCCGCGCCCATTTCCGCAACATTGTTAGCACGTCACTACGTAACTAAACAGACCTCTATCGAGTCACAATAAATGTACATATATGTTTCATTTACATAAACAAACCATCTCTCATTTAAAAAAAAACAATCACTAAGCTAGTCTTAACACTCAAATGTCTGATACTAGAACGTTCCAATTCAAGTTTTTTGGGAATGTTGTATACATTATGGAAATTATATAAATAAAAATTCATAACCTTGTAATTTTAATGGTTGTTTAGCTGAGCATGCTATGTGTTTCGCGTCTTTGAGCATCTGGTGTAAACGAAGAAGAAAAACAAGTTGAACAATAGTAATCAATTTTAGTTTTATATTAAAAATCAATTTACCACAATGTTCATGATGCTTTATACTTTTATAGAATAACGCCTGGTTAGTTTATAGTTAGTTCACTTTCACTTGTTCAGCAAAGATCTTGTTATCGCGTTATAAAGAAAACCGATTTGCAGTTTTCCAGGGATCCATAATTATCTAAATAGTTTTTTTTAGCTTGATCACCAGGGATTTTTGAACCAAAGAACTTGCTTCAGCTTGTCAAAATATGACCTGACACATAAGCTGGACTTTTCAGATTGCATTCTTCTTGGCAACACTTGACTTGACATGCTTTTACTGCTGGGTGTACTTTAACTACTTGAATAATGTTCACTCTCTTAGCAAGATTTTGTAACTAAATTAATGGCGTGCATTTTAGTTGCGATTTAAGCTTATTCGTGGCGCTAGTGGTTTGATAAACCAGTAGTGGACCAGTGAGTGATTTAGCAGCGGAAACATGCAGCGATCATAAGAACAATACTGTCCTTGGAGACTTACAGTGTCGGCTATTGTGCAAACGGGATAGCTACATACGGTTGCCAAATATATGACAGCAAAAATAAAATAATTAACGGGATCATAATTGTTCAAAGATAGATCAAGTAAAAAAAATAGGTAAACGATTAATCTGCATATGTATCATTATTCATCGAGAAAACGATGAATTGTTTCTAGCAGAACCGCATTTTTTTAATAATCACCGAATGTCACCTAAAAAAAAATTGCCAAGTCTATATTTGAACGGTATATTTCAACACTGGAAATTTTTAATTTAATCTTTGCGAGTGAGGTTACGATTTGCGGCTGTTCAGAAAAGTTAAAATTATATTAAAAAATACGTTTTCAATCAATTCATCGGGGTTGATGTGGTGTTTACATCCGTAACACATTTGAAACGATAAATTTTCGCGCCGGCAATAAGTTTTCACCACATACCTACACTCAATTGAATGTGACTCCACTATGGTGTTGCCATAAATATAAAGTGGAATGAATTCGCGGTTTCATTCTTATTTCCGGTGTGGCACGTTCGGAATAATATTTGAACCGGTTGCCGGTCAATATTATGTCGCGTTCGATGACAATCGTGTCAATGACACGCCAAATAAATACATAATTTACAGGTTGCTCATATCATTGCCAATGTTTATCCTACATAACAGTATATATAGAGTATACATCGTTGTTGAATATTAGTACTCCTTAACCATAGACGACAACTATGTTGGCAAAGAACTGTCACAATTCAAAGACAATACATGCGATGTTCTAATTTTAATAATTTCAAATAGTTTTGTTTCATGGCTATGCGATGAAATACAATAATCATTTATAATTAATGAAATTGACATGAAAAATAATTTACATAGCAAATAATCGGAAAAAATTAATTCATTGCTTTCCGATTTCTAATTTGTTAACATGACAAAATTAATCACAATTTGGCCGCTTCAAATATTATTATACAACATTCCAATAAAATTGAGTGTTTTGTAAATATTTATGAATTATTCAACGCTGTCAATATTTTCGATTGAATATTACTGCTAAATTATTATCCAATCTTTTTTGTTGCAAAATAACATTAGGTTGATGAGGATATAAATTAACAATATTTCTTGAACGACCATATTTTTAAAATTTATTACTAAGTACTCGATATGATATTACAGTTGTTTAATTTAGCTAATGCTGCATTCTCATTTAACTAACTGTTGAGTTCACAGCTGGCAGTTAATCAAAAGATTCTTTTTTAAGCTGAGTGATTCTCTGTACGGCCAAAATGTACACCCAAAAACGGGGTGAATAGAGACAAAAACAAGGATTGAACTTCACTAAGTATCAATGTATTATTTATATATAATTCTCTACAGTGACTATAATACTATTTCTCGAATGAATATATTCCAACCATTACAATCTGTTGTTTGGTCTCTATTCACCTGCCAAGTCTCTATTCACCCCAATTCTATGTGAATAGAGACATTGAAAAATATTGACTGTGTCTTAATAACGATAGTGAATATTTGAATAATATTGTCATGAATGTGTAGTAGGACCATAGAAACACGTTTCAAGCCATTCATATTTGAATTATGTGGCGAAGGTATGAAGATTACATAGTCGTGAAGGGTAAAACGTGTCTCTATTCACCACATTTTACGGTATTGAAATCAAGTCCGCTCCCAATGTGGATCTTATGCAATCATACTGAATCAATTCAATGCAGAAGTAGTTGAAACTTCGTCGTTCAGAATGTTGTTTCACATATACCGATGGTGTTTTTGAACAATTTCGAGTAGGCTTATCGCTTTATCCATCTTTTAAAGATAAATTAGAGTGGAGAGGGATTACAACATCATCGTTGCTCCTGTGTCAATTTGGGAACTCAAACGTTTGACTTAAATACAGAGAATAGCGAAAACCATGAATTATTATTTAGTAAATAGTGACCATTATAAAGTCCATTGAAAATTCTTTCGTTCTAGGTTCTTGATTGATATTTCGGAATTTGCTTACTCAACTCGTTTGGCGTAACGTCAGAATTTATTGTTTGATTTTATCCTTGAATAAATTCACTTGCGTATTAAAAATTACTGAACAAATGCGATTCGATTATTCAATTCGTGTTCTGTTTGGCTGGGTAATTTTTTGATTCGGCAAACCTAGACGGTTGGCCTTCTTTTCTGATTCAAACTATTACAATCAGTAGCGCATCCAGTCAATTATAACGCAATTGCAGAACATTTACTCGCCACTTGTCATTTTATATAATATTAAAGTATTTATATTCGATAGTATATGGCAATATGATTCAGGATGCTGATCACATCTTATTGAAAATGTCCGGACATGGAAAACGAACGGGAAAATTGCTCAAATTATACAACTATCAGTCGGATCTGTCAACACCGTCTCTATTGCCATCTTGAAAATGTCAAAAAAAATTACGCAACATTGAAAGAGTTCACAGCGCTATACTGAAAGTAACTGAATTAAAAAATAACAAAACACTGTTTGCACTTATTCTACAATGAATTTATTAAGATCAGTACCGGTTTCGCACTTTAAACTGATCACAATACACAGAGTTATGTGTACAAAACTAAGCAAGACTAATAAGGGTGTAGCTTACAATTTGTGACAGAAATATGAAAATAATCCATTGATAATTAAACAAAATATCCATAATTTAAATTGAATTAACAAAAAAATAATTTTGAAGACCTCTTACGAATAGAAGCTCCTGAATTAAAATAACAAATCGTTTCGCAAAATGACAGAATACTTTTACGATCCAACGGTTATGAGAATTCTGAAAAATAGTTTATCGAAACCATATCAATTCTCATGAACGAAAGAAACAAATTTCAAAAAATAAATATATATAAATCGACGTAAGTTAATGAATGCTAGTGATAAGCAAAACCGGTCCTGATCTTGATAAATAAATTAGCTGTGGAAGAAGTTTAAAAAATGTTAAGAAATGCCTCTACACCAAGTTTTGACAATGAACACCTTTTAAGTGTTAACTGAATCTATAAATGCGCTATCATACACTTCTTGCTCACCCCAGTGCATGCAACCAAGTCCTGGCGAATATCTTCTCGTTCATTGCTGATGAACAATTTTACGAGTCACGTTAACACACTCCGTGGAAATAGTGGAGTTTGTACATTTCTTAAATTTCAAAACCACCGCCGTTAGAAGAAGCTTCTTTGTTTACGCAAGCGAAACGAGATCGGTTCAAAAGTGGCGCCAATCGAGCTCGGTTTCCTATTTCAAAAACGATGATCACTCAATACTCGGTGATCACAAAAATAAATTTACTCAACATCATGAGCATAATAAATGTGATCGTACAGAAATAGACCAAAGTTTGATTTCCGCTCAGAATACGCGTGTTCCATCTAGCGAGAAAATCTTGCTGGAAAAATAAAACAAAATACGTCTTTCTTTTTTCAAAAATTTGTCTCATATCATCGGGAGCGGTTTGGCCACCTAGCGAATGTTTTGAACTAAACTGATCAGTTAAAATGGCTGACTTACCAAAAGAAATCGGTCCAGTTAGTATAACAATACTTTTGATAGATTCGGTGGTAACTTAGTGGAAGTTGATTTACATATAAAACTAAATTGATAACTTTGTTTCTTAACTAAGCTTAATATTAAGTCTGAAGATACTCATTAAGCATGCGAAACCCGTGTCACCATTTGTTACATAATACATTGAATAAATAAAGTTATCAATTTAGGTTTATATTATTATTACAATATATACATACGACATAGATTGTTTTACATTAAATGTCGTTGATTAGATATAAGGGTTTGTTGAGACGTATTTGAATTGAAACAGAACACATTTTTAACAAATATGTCTTTGTTGTCAACAAACAATAAATAATTGATTTGTTTTTACTAGTTATAAATATCTTTTAAGAATATTTCATATTGTTTAAAAGATATCTAACATGTCGTAAGCTGCCCTGCTCATATTGAAAGAAAATGTATTTGTAACAGATTGGAGGGTCGATTTTGTGAAATAAATTGAAATTTAATATTATATGACAGATATTGTTAAACGCATAATAATGTGTATGGAATTTATCGTTGAGTTGTTCACGACTGATTCATTGTTTATCATTGAGTTAATCTCAACTCTTTCAAAATTAAAAATATTTGGCGCATTGGCAGTAACTGTAATGCCATTTTTTTTATTTAAATCGAAATTTAAAAAAAAACTTTTCGGTAACTGCAATAATTCACCATGACTTTTCATATCATTCGAATGTAATATTTTTATTTTTGTTTACGTAATAATTTCTATTTTAAATAAGATGTTATCTATCAAAAGGTTAAAAAAAATTGAGCAGGTTTACAGTTTTATGATATTCAAGCTATCTTTAGCTATGTATATATGTATGTAGATAATAAAAGTAGACATGACTTAGTATTATGGCAGATATAATAGATCGCCTGACGTTTAAAATAACGGTTATAAAATTCCACCACGTTTGTTGAATAAGAAGTACATATAAGCTCGAATGATTTTCAATTATTATACAATATGCAAATATTATAACATCTTTGTGTGAAAGGAAAGGGTGGTCAAGTTTAATCGAGAAAAGTTATTTTCTAACTGAAATTGGTTTTATTGAAGTATCATGGAAGTTGGACTTGGCGTTTTACTTCAATATACATACAGTAAATCCTCTATAAATCGTTTTTGAAGCGACCATAGCAACAAACTATGCGTAAAAACAATGAATGCGGGCATATAGAAACAAAACACTTTAATATTTTAATGTTTCATATGTACATACATATTCTAAAAATGATACATATTTCAGGTATAAATCAATTTGTTTAAACAAAAATTTCGTAAAAAATGAAATGGAGCTGCATGGAGACAAACAAAAATATTGTGTGATGAATTTAATCTTTCATCGTCATTTGCTTTTTGGTTGCGGAATTTAAACGATTAATGCGGTAAAATTTATCACACTAAAGAGTCGAGTATTTTATTATAAATTTTATTTCATTTTGAGTGCTTTTTCAAATTGTAATTTCCTTTTTTTATCGTATGCGATTGAGAGTGTGGCTTAAAATGTATTCCCCGCAGTTCACTAGAAACAATCTTCTGGACAACAATCCCAAGATCTGGAGGCCCCAAGCACGCACCTCTTGCGCTTATGGGAAAATCCGCCACCGCCTTCCACCAAGAAGCGACAGTTTACAAATTAATATCATGTCGCAAATGCAGTGTTTTATGTTTTTTATAGTGGAATATTTTAATTTTTAAACCATATTGTCGTGCAAGTCGTCAATAAATACACACATCTTATGTAAAATAGATAAACTTGAATTTTGAATACTATTCAACTAGATTATCTTACGGAATGCAATATTGCTGAATTTTTGAATTTTTACGATGTTTAATAATGAAATGAAGTTATAATGTGATCATTGAAAATATGAACGACTGAAGCGTATTTTTTCGGTACGTTTACGATATTTATGTAATACGATTGTATTACAGTTATTTATTTTTTAATTTTCACGAAAATTGAATAAATTATCTCTTCATTTCGTTTGCAGCTAAATATATCGATAAAAAATTATATAATGTCACTAAATATGTCTCTATTGCATGTATCATCATGTAATCAACTACCGGATGGGACATTATATTATTTCATACGCGAGTGATTTATTTTTCCTTACCTCAGCATAAGATATTTTTTATTGTATTGTTTTAAAATAAAAGAGCAGCGAATAGTCACTTGATTATTTTTAACTTGCTTTTTAAAGCAATCGGAAAAGATACATAGTGTCATTAATTTCCAAGCCTGAGAACTATTGTAAAAATAGCCTGATAATCTTTTTTGCAATAATGGTGAAAGGGTGAAAGGGTACTTACTTTGAAAGGGTTCTAATTGTCATTTTTGCCTAAAATGACCTTTTGGTCAGAAAATCTTACATTTACCGCATTCTATCATATGTAAATATACATAAATTTCAGAATTATCTATGGTTGAATAAAGGAGTTCCGTAGTTGCAGTGCATCTGTACACTTTTTTTTCTAAATTTATTTGACAAATTGTCACCATTATTTCCATCATTAGATCTTTAAGATCATTATTTCTCAACAAGAGTTGTGAAAAAATATGCTGAAAATAAGTAATTTAAAACATTTTTACATGCCCATTGTTACGTATATTTGAATATAAGTGAATTTTAATCAATCGAAACTTCAAACGTTCATATCTCACAACGGTGTCAAGAGCAGTTAGAACCTTTTCAAAGTAAGGTGTCGTACTCTTAATGGATTATGTTTTAGTAAATATTCTACCAGTTTTTAATGTTTACTAGCAATTTTATTTGAGCGATATTTGCAAGGCTGACTAGTATATCGAATTTAATATGACTACTAATTACATGGTCAGTTTCTAATTCGATAAATAGTCAGTAATAAATACTTAAAACGGTCAGTTAAAAATAATAAATGGTCAGTTAAAATAATAAATGGTCAGTTAAAAAACAATAAATGGTCAATTAAAAAGTATGAATGGTCAGTTAATAATAAATTTTGGTTAGTGTTTTATTATAAAATGGTCAAATTCACCGTTTTTAATAAATAACTAACCATTAAAATATATTACTGACCGTTTTATTTAATAACTGACCACATTCACACTGATACAATGACAACTGACCGTTTTTAATATTAACTGACCATTTTGATTTTTAACTGACCATTTATTTATTTAACAGACCAAAACATTAAATACACGACATTTAATATCGTTAAAAGAAACTCGATGTATTCATCACGTAAGAAACCACATCTGGCCGCAAATTAAAATATATTCCAATATTCTAAACAATCCAACATAAACTGTAATTTTAATAACAGTATTATTCAACAAAATGTTATTGGTTTCTTTGGTAAACAATGGTACATTGTATCAAAACAATCAAAAGAATTTGTATTCATAATAATAATTTACACTTTGCACTGTCTTATTACGTATGAAAAAATAATAAGAAATAATTAAATATCTGCAATTAAATAACGTATTTAAATTTATAAAAAAACTATCAAAGATTCATTGTATTTAATCAACAAGTACAAAGTCTTCATATATTTTAAAATAGCGTATAAATATTGTCATATTTTTCTAATCCATAAATATATGACATTAAATCATAATATATTATTATGTGTTATATTGAAATTCATAGACAATAATAGCGTAATTTGATGGCGGTGCTGGCAAATGAAAAAATGGTTGGAAACCGCTGTAATTTTATGAAACTGATTATTCTGTAATAATAAAGACAGCGAAAATTGCATACAAATTATTACACATAGGTAGCTGGTACTGATAATTTCATGTGTAAGCAATAAAGAAGATATCGCGACTTATAAGTAGTGTTTCGAAAATTAATGAGATACAGTGACGAATTGTTGTAAAATAATTATTGTAATAACGTCTACTCTGATTGGGCAATACAAACCTACTAATTTTATATTTACATAAATTTGACCAAAGACAAAGTGGAAGAGTATGCAATGGAAATATAATAAACAATAATTATTGTAATGCTTACAATATGCTCGTTGAAATACATACAAAGTGAGTGTCTATTGATAATTAAAAATATGTCATAATGCTTTTATTATTATATTTAAAAAAAAATGCTTACATGTTTTCTTGCTGTATTTACTTTCCGTCTTCAAGATCTCGCATAGCTTTGAACAACGAGAAATCACCAATATACACTTCCTTATTTAGTTGCTGCTAACAAAACAAAACAACAATCACAAGTTTCACTAATAATATTTATCCACACACTGTACTGATAATATTAATATTTCATAATACGCGGCACGGTTGCAGCTCACAACTTACGATTATTTTACAAATGTTGTACTAAAATTTGGTATGACATTAGAAAGCCTGTCCAAATATTTACACGATTCAATGAAGAGCGAAATACCGTAGACGTTAAAAAAACGAGCGGTACCCACTCTCCGGCACTCCTCAAAAAATACTGAATTACCTCAACGAAATTCCCTCTCGACTCCTAGCCCTCACTCGAGAGAAACATAAAAATAGATATTCTATCCACCAAGAGAGCGCGCTCTTATTCAAAAGATTTTATGCTGACATCTATGAATTGGAATAAGATTAAATTTCTACGCTACAAAACACTGTTGCGTATTATCGAGCGATGCCGCTAGTAACATGAAATAATATAATTTATTATAAGTGCTCCAAGGATATTCTATCTTTTCTTTTAGGCACGATTTTCTCTTTATTTACAATATGTTGTGGCTTTTATGTGCGTGGGATTTCAATCTACCGTACGGCAGAAAAATATCCGATTTTTTCGTGTTTTTCATTCTCAGATTCTAGTCATTTCATAAGTATGTTATAAATACAACATGTAACATAAAATCAAAACCAAGTTTCGATAGGATTAAATATTTTGGAGGAATTATTACAGACAAATATTTTTTATTCTATTTAAAATGATTCTTCATGAAAATAGATTTTTTATTCAAGATTGGTGCATTGAATAAAAAAAGTATCAACCAGTATTGGCACGAGGAGATGCGTACTTACGCCTGGATTAGAAAAAATAGTTTTTACGTCAAATGGGGTGACTTTGCCCATTTTTTTATATTTTTCTAAGTACATTTTTAAAAGTTGTTGATTTTTTGTATGAAAACTCATATTGAATTATACTTGATTCAATTTTTAGGGCTAAGAATAACATTAGGTTTTGTTCATACAATCATGATGAACGAATGACTTTTTCTTCAAAATAAAAATCAGGGTTTCTTTGCGTACACCAATTACATTCAATATTTCGTTGACATAGTTTTTGGTAAATACATTTAAGCCTGGCAAATGTTAATATTTGATGGACACCTAAAAAACTTCCACCTCAGAACTCTTCGTGAATATTTATTGGCTCGTAAGCAATCATACCTCCAGGTTCACAGTGATTTTCATACATTTTAACTTTTCTGGATGTGGGCTAATAATAAAATTGAAACGTTAATTTCAAATATAATTTTATTTCTATTGCATTTATTTTTACAGTTGCAGTCAAACAATTAAAAAAAGTTAATTTTTTGTGTCGGTGCTTTTTAAAAATTAGTCTTCAGGGCTTGGGGAGTGTGCATTAATTAGTTCAACATAAGGGGTGACGGATTGTATGAGCTTGATAATTGTTGACATGGAGAAGCGGGGAGTTCAGGAAATGTTAACCTCAATTTTAAATCTGTTAAAACAAGTTAAAAAAATAATACTTTGAGAATAATATCATTGAGAAACTGGGGAGGCGGAATAAAAAAATGCCTCAATTTTTTCTTTTGAAAAAAATATAACAATTATGGATTGTTACAGCTATTTCAAAATCAGTTTATAAAATTTTTATGGTTTTATTATCATTTATTTGGGAAAATAATAGAGATTTTTTCGCCATGCACAAATATCTACTATTGATGTGGCAGCACTGATTGCAACTAGGTCAATTTTTTTATACGGAAACACTGACAGTAATCTACTAAGTTTGTTATTTTGCGGTCCCATTCGCATCGCAGATGTCGTTCGTAATTCTGTATAATGTAGTTGTTCAATGTTTCAAACTTAGACTTCGGTAAAACTGTTATGTATTTTAAGTTACCAATTATTAATGTGACAATCGTTCGTCCGAAATGGCAGCTTCTGGTGCCGACATAGAAGAATTCTTGGGAGGGCCTCTAGTGTCATGGGTAAGTTACAATCCGATACCTGTGGTAGATGCAACAAATATGCTCGGACGACAAGCCGTCATGGATGGCTGCCTCCAAGTATGTTCTGAAGATAATTTTATCGTCGGACTGCGGTTTTTAGTTACTCGTTACGTACTTAGTGATTAATCAACGAACGACAAAGTTTAACACTGCTTGGTACGCTTTGATGACTCCGTCGAACTTCCTATTCGGCTTCGAAAAAGTTTTCGCAATATTTGTTACAACTTTCTTTCATAACTCTTGCGACTATTTTGATCGCGTTTTGTTATTGTATTCACCAACCGATCGACCCGTAACGATTATTGTGATATTTTGTTTTCACATAGATCTACCAATAATACGATGGACTTAAATCCATGATTGTGACGCTGGCAATCAACATAATATCGAAGTCCCTTCTAAAATCCCTTTTTTTAATAATTGTTTGCCGGCAAAGTTTGACCATATTCCTACAGATATATTATTATATGACTCATCCCAATATTCGTTCTAAATAGCTTCAGGTGCACTGTTCCTTTACCTTTAAAATTTAGACTTACCCATTTTGATTATATCTATAAAATAGCAGACAATAATTTTGATCTATTCATTTCATTTCATAATTACGTTACACAAAACACTTTGTCTACTCAACAGTATGCCCACTATAGTATCATAGTTGACAGCCCAGAATAACCCATGCAGATCCTCTGCTTTATCTTGCTGAATTAAGAGGACAATACTCCATTAAATCATCTTTAAAAAATTATTATATTGCTGAGCGGCAACATTCTAGGAAATTTGTCCCGCCGAGTTGTGCAAATAGCTAATCGATTTTTTAATTAAGTAATAAATTTAGTTTTAAGTCATCAATATTTTTCATTTCTTCCCTTCCGTTGCACACTAATTGGATGTGACTACTAGTCTATTCCTTACCCTGTAATCTTATCCTTGTCTTAACCAGTTATTTCTGATACACTATTCTGATAAAACTAGCAAAGAATTGAATAGTTGAATTAAAAAGTTTTACAATTTTAAATGATATATGAGGAATAATTTATTGGAAAAAAATTAAAATACAATACATGGCATTACAGCTGACACCAATGCGCCATGCATTTGACTAGCTGAATAAAAATATAACATTGCAAAAATTAAAAAAAAAAATATGAAACAAAACAGTAACATATTAATTACATAACTATAATCAAAGCACCAAGTTCACTGCTGAAGATGTCCTCCTCAGCTGGTAGTGCATTCATCAGGCGAACAGCACTTGCGACTAGCCTTGGCTACGACCACCTAGGTAAAAGCTGGGAGCATGCAAGCTTAAAGTCTGTCAGAGTTATTAACTCGGCCCCTAAAAAGAAAAGAAAAGTGATACACATAATAAAAATGATAGATAGACATTTTACAATACACATAACACAGGAATTTCTTGTCACATTCCACACTGCTCCTTTTCTATACTTTCATCAAAATAGCCATAGCTTGAATACACTATAATCCGGTGTTTTCTATATATTCTAGCTCGCCTCCTGTCTTTCACAACCGGAACGCCTCTCCGATTACGCTGCGCTATGGAACGGTCATTTACTAAACGAAATCGTCCTCCAAATCGACCCGGAACCGCCCCATCAAATAAACTCCCTCGAAGGCTTGGAGGACCAGGCGTTGATGGTAGCCCGCGTGAAAAACTTTGACTGCATCGTTAAGAACATCAAAGCTCTGTATGAAGAAGAACTAGGTCAAACGTTACTCATTTTACCGGAGTGCATCAGCCTTGGTAAAATGCCGGAGTCCCGCGAGGGCTTGGAGAATATGAAACTGCTGATCCTGCTTTTACTTGGTGCTGCCGTCCAGTGTCCCAATAAGGAAATTTTTATCACGCGAATAAAAGAACTGGACTTTGGGACCCAACATGGAATTGTCGAGTGCATAAAACAGGTATGTACTAAATTAAGTTATCTCATCCATAGAACTCTAGGGAAATTAACAGATTTAACTGAAATCGGTTTAGTTTGATTCAATTAGTCTTATGTGTTTGTCAGTGGTAAAATAATGGAAATAGACAAGGGAAAAACCCATTATTGATTGAATTGGCGTTTACTTGGTAGAACTCCATTATCAGACTGAGAAAAAAAAATACAATTTATTATAGTTATTCAGAAATTATTTTATATATTTGCTGAAAGCTATTTCGGCTTCCGCCATCGTCAGAACTATGTTTAAACACGCATTTACTTATCTATACATACTGTTGTAGACAGGGTACACAATACATCTTCTTTTCTGTTCTACCATCCTTATTTTATATTGTAATAAATAAGTTATTAAATGTGACACATTGATTTGATATATTTCTCAAAGTGAAAGCTAATATAGGTTTTTACTAAGTGGGGATAAAAGCAAATTAGTATTGTTTTAAGTAGATTTATTTAAAATTGCACTAACGCTTTGCAACGGCTTAAGAAGTGGTGTTTGATTGATGTTAGTTTGCCCATTAAATCAACAAAAATTTAAAATAATTTCTGTAAAACTAAAATAAGACAATGTCACACAAGCACACAATTATCTTCGATTATGGCTGAAGAATTAGGTGACACTCTCAATTGCAAAAGGTTAAATTACTTATTTTATTTTAAATCATTTAGAACCACCATCAATAAAACATATTTTATACACGCTGGTTTTAATATGTCACTGGAAGAAAGTGAAATTACTACAGTGTGTAATTTTTTCCTGTGTTATTTCATTGTGACACAACAACATGTCTATTAAAAGACTTCACAAATCTTAGAATGAATTATTCTGCACCATTGGTACTCAGTGAAAGTATTTAAATAGAATTAATATTCACTCCACGTATTATGCTGTTCCCTATTATAGTAATGGGGAAATTATCTGATCGCTAGCTCTAAAGGATGTGAAGACATTGTGCGCCATCAATATTACATTTCAGACGCAGACTTCTTTCTCTTTTAATCTGAATTATTGTGTGCTTCTTAAAATTATGTATCAAAGAAGACACCATGTAATATTTGGTGATAATCATTCTAGGATCATCACTTTGTTTTACTCAAGGCTTAGTCAAAATCATTAAGCAAATAAAATAAATAATTCATGTCGAATGTATCTTCTCTTGTGCTATATGCGATTCAAATTGAATACATATTGAACAATGATTTCAAAATTATCTTGAGAGATTTTAGATTGAAGTACTGCTAGCTATTGTAAACATTATATTGAAAGTGATCTAGATTATTTTTGTAGTGTCTTCACTTCCCACATAGCCAAATGATCTGACCCCTATCTCATTGTTTTGAGGCTGGCAATTAATTTATGCTGTAGTTAATACATACAGAGACTTTTTCACCGTATATTATCAATTCATCTGCTAAAGACGTTTCCTACTTTTATATTAATCTAAGAATTGAATATTTATATTTAAAGTTTAGCATCCTTCTATTAACCTGTGTATGAATAGTATTAGTTATGTTTTACTTGTAAGCCATCCTCATTTTGCTAGGAAAATGAGTAAAGGAATAAAGGCATTTCAGTACTATCGTTGCCGTGGGATTGGATCAATATATCGCAGGTCTTTAGCAAATAGAATATTGTTTATTTTAAATTTAATAGAATATATAATGGATATATTCTTACAAAGTCGAAACGCGACATGAATGCTTACTTGTTAAAGAAAAATCGCTTATATAGATCATAAATTAAATCATCTTACTGGGATAGAAAACATTTACAATTCTTGTATCCCAGTTTTCACGAGAAATACAACGAGGAATATAAAGATTGTCATCTTATCTCCTAAAAACCACACACAATTAGTCATCACTTTAGTAGCCATTACATTCTAAAACTGTGCTTAACATTTGAGTATTGTTTAGCAATACATACCTGTAGTAAATTTGTTATTCATTAAACAACTGTTTTATTCCTGTGGTAGGTAACGGACAATCAAACCGTTGTTCTCACGCCCGACTCCTTGGAGCTATTCCAGTCGGCGGCCATGTACAATCACATACGCCGTCTGGCAAAAGAGAGGGACCACTACCTAAGCCACTGGGCCAGCCTGGTCGTCACGGAAGCCGTCAGCAATGAAGACACCCCTTCTCAGCATCCGAATAACAAACAGACCAACGCCAGGTCCAATTCTTCGACATATAATGTGTCATCGTCGACTGGATCTGATAGTAATCATTTAGCTGTTGAACTTGCAGATTGGAAGGCGCGCCTGAGAAAACAGCGGCAAGAATTGTGAGTTATTTTTTAAAAAATTTGATTGCTTCTATAATGAAAAACATGCCATGTACTACATATAAATAAAGGGGCTTTCTTTCTATATAAAAGTGTCTTCACCCAAATCCTGACTTTGATGACCTTATTAAGCTTTTGATTTAATCTGTATATGTATAATGTTTACATCGGCATCAGAGTGAAAGGATTTATTAGCAGCATAAGTTACCCATTGAGTGTGATTTTAATGTTTAAATATATCACTTTTAAGGTGTTCACTGTCAATACTTGGTGGAATGGCATTATAATAAAATATTTTTAGTACTTATTCCACATAAAAATGTGGAATAAGTACTAAAAATGTTTTATTGTTTAAATATATTTCAAAATTTCATTAAAAAATATTTATCATCACCAACAAAGATTCAAAAAAATAACATTATTCCGTCATTAAAAAATCATTTTATTTTGAAAATATGTAAAGCTTGCTAATAAACAGCAATATATGAATAACTGATACACGTTTTCAAGTGTTTTTTGAACACTGAAAGTGGATGTATCGGCTCTTATCTGAATGATTTACATAGTATTTTAAATATATTTATGTATTCAACAGTTGAGAATATTATCTTTAAATAAGTATTCATTTCAACACTTAAAATTGTGGACACATCAAGCATTAGTTTTGGCATTTTTTTTTTAATTAGCAGTGTTCACTCCCAGTGCATATGGGACTCCTAATAGAGTTTATCTCAACAGATGTTTTTCAAGGAGAACTGTTTTTTACTCAGTTACCTAACCTCTCTGATAAGAGAAGGGATAGAGAGGATAGGTCTATGACAGGACGGGTTAGATCATTGGTCGGCAACCTTTTGAGAGACGGTAAAAATATTCAATTGGGTAAAAGTTTAAAAAAATACATATGCATGTATTTGTACATAGTGAAAAAATATGTACATGTATGTGTACACTTAAAAAAATGTATACATACAATTATTTTTTATAAAACAAACATTTATAAAAAAGTGGCTATCTTGGTTTTGATTTTTTTTTTGATATTTGGCAAATATGTGGTTAACTTGAGTCGAATGCAGGAATCGAGATTTGCTAACGTAAGTCTATTCCGCAGCGTATTCTGGACACATTTCATTTGGGAAAATGTTTGCTCACAAGAATACGTGGAACCAAATGCTCATAATAGAGCAATTGCAATTATTTAAAAGCATAATTTTTTTATGGTAATGTCGCCTAGCATGATGATTTTGCATCCATGTGATTGTTTTCTGTGTTTTCGAGATGCTGTCAAATATCATTAAATCTATCTGTCCATAGAACTGAACATTTGAATTTAATGTATTCTAATTCTAGATTATTTATTCCCATTATATATGTATTTAATTATTGGTATTTTGAATGAATAAATAATTTTATAAAAAAAACAAAAAAATATCACATTTTCTTGGTGTGTAATTCAAAAGGTTGTAGTGGGTAGTAGGTTGCCAACCACTGGGTTAGATAATCACTTTCGCTACATCCCGTTTTTGGATCGGATGGGTGTGGGGAGTTTAAGACAACACCAATAATTCTATTGAAAAATTGGTTTGCCTCTCCAAAAGTCTCAAGTGTATTTTCGAATCGCCAGATGATGGAATTGAACAGAAAGAAGTTATGCTATGATCACTCAACCTTTCTTCTAGGGGAGTAAGGATAGAAACACAAGGCTAGGACACGACTAGTAGGTTAGGTAACCACCCTTGTTGCGTCCCGTTTTTAGGAATGGATGGATGGATGGATGGGAGGAAATTTTTCATATCCAAGAAATGGTGGTTTATGATAGTGTCCGTGATGGGAATTAAACTTGTAGACACCCCAACCCAAGAGCGTGAAATTAACCACTTTATCGTAGCCAATACATAATATTGTAGCTATGTTTCTGTTACCGGTTGTTAATCTAATCGCCATGTTTCATGGCCAATGACACTGGCCTTAATTATGTAATTCCTAAAAACATTTAACCGACATCGCAATTTTTGTCGTGGAAAAATGAGTCATGTGTTGTACATTGCGAAATTAGCATTTTAAATTACACTTTTACGGCCCTAAGATTAACACCACTTCGGTGAAAGGAAAAAGGAAGTCGAACAAAAAAACAACAACTACCTGAGGATGATTCACATTGTGATGCCGTCCATGCGTAAATTCACAGCTTTTTATCTATGCTAAATCTTTTTTTTTATTCAAATTAAACTTTATAATCTATGAATCAATTGACCTTGGGACTTCAAGACACTGTCAAGAATATTTAAATCATACTATTTCATAATATTATTGCGCGCACGGAATATTCAATATTTATTCATTTGCATCTTGGCTATCGATATGTGCTATCCAGTCCGGTTGGTTTTATCATTACGAAACCGTAAGATCGCTCCGTTGTACATATAATCATATATTTATTTTAACATTATGAATATGTAAATTAAAATTCCACTAGAATGAATATAAAGCCACTGAATAGTTTTGTATCTATCTATTTTTGTGTAGTTTTAATTACGCAAAAGTCTGCTGGTATGCATAGGCCAACTTGTGACTTTTATCAGGGCTTCCCAATCTTTAAAAGGGGTGGCAAAAAGTAGAAAAAAAAATATTTTATAATTCATTACAAAATTAATGAAACAAAGATATAAAGAATTTCTGTGATCATTTTATAAAGATCAGGACTGGTTCCGCTCATCAAAATTCTCTGTAGGAAAAATCATCTTAGTAAATATATTTTGATATCGATCAATATCACTTTTAAGGTCCCCGGTACCCGGTCCTGATCCAATAAATTTTATGTGGAATAAGTACTAAAAATTTGTTATTATTTTTATTAAATAGCAATATGGTGTAAGCCACTAATTACAATTAAAAAGCTAATTACCAAAGTAATTAAAAGGCCATTAAACAAAGTGTTGAAATACAAATTGGTTTTTTTTTCAAAATTGCTAAATTCCTGTAACAATTATGGCGCATCCAGAATTACGAGATGAAAAAATAAAAAAATGCTCTTGTAATCCGAATGCTGAAATATGTTAATTACGATAAAGTTTCTCAATGAAAAAAATAAAAATTGCCCCACAGTTTTAGAATCCTTGCCTGATCACTTGGTCGTGTTTTCTTGGTGCAAGCAATGAATTTGTACATGTATTTCTTTCAAACTTGAATCCTTTTTTAACACATTACATTGTGTCTATTGACCTTTGTTTTGAAACAGGTAGCTCTAATTAAATTAATCATTCTATCCAACCTGGTATTCGGAAAATACTTTGTATAGGCTTAATCATCATTAGTCATCAGTTCCTTGAAGTAAGTTTAGTATACATGGCGCCTAATTACATATTAAAATGTATGTTTTAACCCGGCACACGCGTTTAAATATTCACTCAATTCAAAAGCGTGCGCGTCACCTTTCTTCGAATTATGAAAGGATGTTATTTTTCGTTATATCGTAATAAATAGAGGGATTAAAAATAATTGGATTGATATTGATTGCGGACAAACACATTAAGAATATGTGGGAACACTAAAAACCCGAAAGAAATACCACATGAACCCCACAATTCATTAAACAAACAAATCTCTACAAAAACTTACCGATACGGTCCCCTGCCGTCATACGTCATTAATTTTGTAGCGTGTGAACAACAAGAGCGCTGCAAGGAACAAATTCGAGGGTCGATGTCACTTCGTCACACGTCGAAGTCATTTAACATCACTTAATTACGGTAGAAACACATAAATTATTTAATATCCAGACATTTATCACCAAATTTTCAAAACTTCACATACACCTAAGGAGAAATAAAAATAAATGCATTTTAAAAATCTTTTGAGGAGTGATAAATTTTGTAGCATGGATTAAGACAAAGACTGACATCGCAATCTTTGCACATAAAACGTGTTACAGTTCTTTTTTTATTTTTCTTTGAATTGCCACAAACATAACATCGTCTCCGAGCATTGGCGTTACTAAGGGTAGGCCGAATATACTCAGGCATGTGTCGGGTTGCAGTGTTTGGTAATAAGCGCGAAGGATTATCGCTCGTCGAAGGTCTGGGGCCAGACATATGAGAAGTTTTGACACTATATTTATCGACTAACTGTTTTATAACACAGAGTTGAAACTCTGGCAATGTTTTTTGCTACCGGTAATAAATTTAAACAAATAAAATCCATTCAATAAATATAAATCAATGATGTGAAATGCCACCTTCTTATACCATTTGATGGATTTTCGCATACAGGACAAATTACTCAACATCATATCACTTTTATCTACTATGCCCATATTTTTATTGTAATTAATTACACAGTTTGGCTTTTCGATAGCTTCACCGGTTCTGCGATTAGTTTTGCCTGTAGGAACAAAAGACGCATCGTGAAGCGTAGTCAGCATGTGGACATCCCTTCTGTCATGCCATTTAAGAGCCAAAAGAGGACCGTTGCACTTGGCCTCGGTTTCACCCTTTTTCAGTTTTTTTAAATCTGGCATTTCCTTCCGGTTTTTATGAACTGTTCCGCACGCATTAGTTCGATTTTGATGAAGGTATCGAAATAGAGCTGGACTTGAATACCAATTATCGCACCATAAGGTGTGACCTTTCCCGATATAGTCTTTTAATAATGTCGTCACAACCGCACCAGAAATACCAATATTTTGCGTGTCCTCTATATCAGTACCTTCACCACAATAAATAATAAAGTCGATTATATACCCGGTCATACAATCACATAAAACAAACATTTTAATACCAAACCGATGCCTTTTTGACGGAATAAATTGTTTAAATATTAATCTCCCTTTAAATACGATTATCGATTCATCAATACATAAATTTTGATACGGTAGCATGGTCTCTTTAAAAATTTTACGCGTATGCTCTAAAAGTAATCTTATTTTATAAAGTCTATCTTTAGAAGTCTGTTTAGAGTCGGAAAAATGTAGCATCTGTAAAATAAGTTCGTACCGATCTCTAGCCATTATCTTCCCAAAAATTTCAGTTCGAAGATACGGGTCGGTACTCCAATACTCCTTTAAAGTAATGTGTTTATTTCGTGTCATCAACATTGACACGGCAAAAAACGAGTACAGTTCTGGTACTGTTGTGTCCGTCCAATTGTGGGACCGCGACTTTGATCCAAGATCGGTTGTATCGTACATCATATTAAAATACGAGTTAGTTTCTTTCACTATATCAAACATGATACTATAATTTAAAAAATGTTCAAAAAATAGGCATTCGGGAGAGGTTTCTTTCAAATCAATCGATGTCACACCGGATTGGAAATCATCGAAATCGTGAATTATGGGAATATGGGGTCCTGTTCTCCATGACCGTAAAAATGAGCTTGGTTCTTCCGAGTCCGTATCATCTACGCCCTGGTCGCTGTCCTGGTGCTCCAATTCATCTTCTGACATATCATAATCAGAGTCTAATCCCTCGTTCATGCTTTCTCCCATATCCACATGCTCTTCCGCCATGACTATTTCCACAAATATTGTGAAACAACCAAAATAATAGTTAGAAAAAACGTAACTCCGAACACAAAAAACGTAAGTCTGAACACATAAAACTTATAAAATGCAAACAGCAACAACACAACTTATATATATTTGTAGAGAACACCATTAGAATAAACACACAACAATTTTCGATTTAAAAGTTTTCCTCAACATAAACATAAAAAGATCGCACGAATTTTCAATTATGTATATCTCGAAAGTAGGATATGATCCCGCGCACAATCTGTTCCAAGCGATAACAAACTGTGAACTGCGCATGTGTCGAAGACTGGAGCGAAATTCAAACTCATACGGACGCCTACAGGCGAACCCGATAAATTGTAGGGCTTTGAAAAATCGATGTTTTTAATATTTAAACCTAATATTTTTGACAATCTTCTAGAGATGGCAGTAGCTTGACAAATCAGACGTTATTTTAAAGGAATAATCAGTTCTGTGTGCCAGAGATTTCGAGTGTTATCAACAGTTGAAGGTAGGTGTCACAAACCTAGTGCCGTTAGCGTATGGGCCTTGTCTTTTACCGTCACAGCCAGGGACGGCTCGTGTGAAGGAGCAAACGTGCATTAGTCCCCCAAGAATCGAGCTCATGAATTTCAAAATATATATACCAATTTGTTCATTCAAAATTCCAACGATGTATGGTTTCATAAAACGATCTTTCACGCATGCGACCTAAACACACAAATATTATATAAGTAGATTCCCCGAAATAAGCTGATTCCAGATGTTACTCGATGGTGCATTTCTTGGAAATTCTCGAAATGTCCCATTTGGCATAAAAAAAGTAGGTAGAAAACATGACTTTATTTCACACGGCGAAGGCGTATGCAAAAAAAATCTTTTGAAATTTCGACTAACCCGGTGCACTAAGACCCTTTGCACCAAAATGACTTGTGTAAAGAAATTGAGCGAAAACATATAGATTTGTATTCTGTCATTCAGTATTGGCCCAAATTTTGGCAGATAAGGTCCTTTGAAGAACGGAAAAATAAAGATATTTGCGGGTGATTTGTGAAGTGCGTTTGTGACAGTGCATTCTAACCTCATCTGTAGTTTCGACTTGATTCACGCAACACGCAACTATAACATTTTTATTATTATTTTTTCATACTTGTTTTCATTTCATAGACATCTTAATACAAACCCTATTAGCGTATATAATATGAATCTTTGTAAGTTTTTGTTATATGGAAAGGCTTTGTCTATATAAAACTGTTTAATAACTTTAAATACAATATCCTACTATATAATATTCTACAATATAATTTAACTTTATTATTATATATCTACTATATAATATTAACATATATTATAAATAAATATTAACATATATAATAAATTAATATAACAAGTATTATTAATATATGTATTATAGCATTGAATATTATTATATATATTTATTATTTATTAATAATACTAAATAATAATCAATAATGTTTCCTGCAAACTCAGTGTCCTATATCAAAGAAAATCGTCGAGATTTTTCTAAAAGGCTAGAAATAAAAGCAGGAGGACGGCCTTTGCCAGTTTTAAATATAGTTCAGAAGTGTACGGCCAAAACTAAAGTAGTCAATCGGTATTTTAATGTAGCAATTTATAAAAAAACTCCATGGCTCTGTGGCTGTACTAGCCTTAATAGAGTTTTTTGTTTTCTCCCTTGCCATGCAAGTATAGAGAAGCAGTTGGTATCGTCAATGTCGGACTTTAATATCCGTGTTATAGATGTATTTTCAAAATCCAAGAATCGGAGGATGGATTTTTTGCATAAATAGGTTGTTTTATTGCACTCCCTAATATTCTGGTCACCGGCCGCCACTGGTCACAGCGTTATTGCCATTCGCCCGTCGCGGGTTAAAACAGCTTTGGCAAATATGTGATGAAGGTATGTATATCTCGTGAAACGAAAATTTTGATTAAAACTATTTCCACTATATTGCATTTTAAAATTTTAAATAAAGAATGTAAGTAGGGCAAAATACAATAATGTTACTTTTGTAAATTGAACTATTTTCCAAAATGGTATCGCAACAAAAAAAAATTACAGTAGCAATTTCGAAAATCTCTTGATTTTGATATATCATTCACAATCACATCTTTGAACTACTAATTTACAAGTGTGTAAATTCATTTTTAATAATTTTTACCATTGATCGTACCTTATTCAACTTTTAATGCGCAGTCTCATTGCCAAATCCAAAAAAACTTCTCATACTATCATAATAAACATGCAAATGAATACTTTTAAGGTGTTCACTGTCAATACTTGGTGGAATGGCATTATAATAAAAATAATAAAATATTTTTAGTACTTATTCCACATAAAATTCATTGGATCAGGTCCGGATTCACTCATACGACGAAACAGTGATATGTATACTAAAGTCAAGGAAGAATTACAAGGTATGACAAACAATCGGTATTACAACTAAACAAATAAATTTAAGCAAAATAGACTTTAATTTAAATGTTGAAGACCTCTTAGCAATGCAAGCACAAAATACATACATCAAAAATTAATTAAGTATGAATGCTCATTAACAAAGTAAGAACCAAAATAAGTGCATTTAATAAATAAATCAAACCTGTCCTGATCCAATAAATTTTAGGTGGAATAAGTACTAAAAACGTTTTATTGTTTTTATTATATGTACTGCAAATGAATAATAAAACGAATTTTAAAGAAAATGCATGCTTATGACATGCACCAACAAATGATGGGTTTAATTCCTAAAACTGCTTTATATTGCAGACAAATTATAATAGATGCTTACACTAAGTGAATTAAATTTGATGTGTAAAAATTTAGATTGGTATTTTGTATCAGAGCTTAACCCTCTTAGCCTTAGAGCGCCGATCTATCGGCGCATACTTTGAAATATCATATACGATATATAGAGAAAGCAAACATAGTGAAACAAAAAAAGGTCATTGGAGAAATGTTTTATCATTAAAAAAAACTAATTTACGAATTATTATTTTTTAATATTCAGGTGTTTTTAACAGTTATATTTTAGTTCCGCGCGTGTTGTCACGTATTTCGCTCCGATGATCATTATCCGTCAGCGTGACCTTTGATAAACCTAGGACTGACCATTTACCAATAAAAATATGTTTTGATATATGGGATTGTATGCAGGTACCCTAATTTTTTGTTTTCAAAATTCCAATATTGATAAATAGCAAGTTGCCTTCGTTGACGAATCTTTTTATATGTATATTAATATAAAGAATTATTGATTTCTCTCTCTAAAAATGTTCTCCTTCATCTATTAAAGTGTCCTGAATTTTTTCGTTTAAAATAAAAAATATTTATTAAAACCAAAGTATATACTATGTTTTCATAAAAATAGCTCTGAGCTTTTTCGCATGTACCCGCAAAAATGGCTGAGGCTAAAAGGGTTAAGGACTTAAAAATAATCATTTGAACTTTTATTTTATTCTATCAAATCTTATATCCGATCTCTGCCATGGAGCATTGTAGATCATTCATAAATACTCAAATGCACACGATTCAAATTCTCCTATTGAAAGAGCAGCATGCGATGCAGTGGTACTTTCTCACAATAATTTTAACTGTTTTGCAGCCTTGATTGTTTTAGCAGTCTAATACACTAAATGTGTGAACTTGGCTACTTAGAGGAAATTAAAACACTGTCTTAACTTTACCTTAATGAAACTTTTGCTTGGAAAATTCTCAGGGTCTATTGTTTCTGCTCGCATAATTAATTGAATGGATTTACTCCCGAACAAAAAATCTGTACCGATATTGTTATTAGAAGATGATTATTTCGCTTTGAATAAGGTTAGGTCATTCATTATAGAGAATACAGTTGTCCATCAAACATGTTCTATTTGCACACATATTATGAAAATTTACATTTTAGACCAATGAACCACAATACAGTTGAATGAGATAGTGCTAAAAGAATGAAGCCAATATTATTAAGCTTACAAGCAGTGGCGGCTGGTGACAGGGTATTAGGGAGTACAAAAAAAGATTCAACTATTTTTGCAAGAGTTCTTTACAATTCATTGGATTTTAAAACACTTCTATAACATGGACTTTCAATTCAGATGTTCGCAATACCAACGGAGTGCCAGTCTTATGAATTTTTGGCTGTCCGTAGTACGGAAAAATAGTTGAATCTTTTTTTGTACTCCCTAATACTCTGTCGCCAGCCGCCACTGCTTACAAGCTTGGGGACTTGCACAGCATGTTTATCAATGTCAAGAAGTTGATTTAATTGTAACCGTTCCATATTAAATATGATTTTATGTCAGTGTCTCTTCTACAAATTTTTCCATATCACTGATGTTCTTATAATTTGTAGACGGTTCTTTAGTGTTTAAAATAATAGACAGTATATGGGTGTACTGTACTACTCAGCAACAAAGTGATTTAGAAAGAATTCAAAATATTCTGTTGTAATTTTGTAACATAATCTTGTTGGACTAATTTCTAGTATTATTTTTGTGACTGCGTTTATTTAACGCAATTCAAGTTTTTACTACTTTCTCTTGAAACTACTTCTGACTTTGGTACACTAAAATATCATTCCCAGCCACTCGTTAATAACGACAAAACAATGCTTTATTTTAAAATAGAAACACCTATTGTATTTAAAAAAAATTGGCATTGCTTCTTCTGGATTGGATGTGGAATTCTTGTAGATGCAAATTTTGATTACTAAAACATTTTTTATATTCCCACTGCAAAGTGATAACTCTGATAACACTTTGTTTATGGGCCCTTTTAATTACTTTGATAATTAGCATGTTATTTTGCATTTGATAGCCAATTAGCAAAGGCACTGTGTTGTGCATATCTTTTGATTGTTCTATTCCTGGATAATTTAATTTATGATTCAATAGAAAACTATTTCTGTAGATGATGATAGAGATTTGATTGCAACTAACTCCATACATATTTTTGGAAATACATACAATATTCTTATATTTCTTACTATTTATAGATATTATTTACTATTTACATATATATATAGATAGTCTTTGATTTTTCCATTTCTTATGCTTCATTAAGAATTTGAGAACAAACACTGCCATGTTTGAAAAATACTTTAAAAATAATATCTTCTATTTGATATTGTTTCTTCTACCACAATTTTGGGATCCTGCAATTGGTTTGAAAAAAGAATACAAAAATAAAAGAGATTGAAGGTGATGGTAAATGATTTGGCCATAATTGAGTCATTTTGAAAGAGTCACAAGAATAATAGAATGAATCATAATAATTACTTTCAGGGAAGAAAAATCAGAGCAGCTAGCAGAATGCAAGGAAGAATTGGAACACGTCGAGATGACTTTGAATAAACTGAGAACGGAGAGCCAAGTGTGGTGCAGCGAAGCCAGGAAGACTGCTTCGTATCGTGATGAAGTAGACGCTCTCCGAGAAAGGGCTGATAGAGCTGATAGGTCTGTTGTTATTTAATTCAAAAATAAACTTATGAATACTTACTGAAATATTTATTGAATTATTTTTAAATAAAAAAATTACAGGTTGGACATGGAAGTGCAGAAATACCGGGAGAAACTTTCCGATATGGAATTTTACAAGGCGAGAGAAACAGAACTGAGAGAAGACAACAGAGTTCTGTTGGAAACCAGGGAGATGCTCGAGGAACAGCTCTCCCAGGCGAGACAGAGAGCTGATAAAAATCGAGGACTGGAACATGAACTCGTTAAAATGAAACAGAGGGAAAATGATGCTGCCCTGGTAAGAACTATTAACTTATTCACTTCTATACCTGCCTGCAGCAATGCAAACAAAAAAAAAATAGTTTTACAACCTATTGCATTTTCTTCCAGGAAAGAGATATTAATCAGCAAAAGATTCAAGAATTACTGGAAGAAACTACTCACCTTCAATATATTATCAAGTCTACTCTTAACACGACGAACATTAGTTTGCATGCCCAAAATGATGACATGGAATCCAGCTTTCAAGGTTCTGAATCCGGCGACAACAGTCTGTCCGAGCAGCTCACGAGCAACGCTCAAGCCAGGGCGCTAAAATTGGAACTGGAAAACAAAAGACTGATTTCAACCATTGACTCGCTGAAAGAAAAATCATTCCACGAGTCCAGCGATAAATTTCTGGAAACTGAAAAGGACAAGAAAAAATTGTCACTCAAATGCGAGCAACTCCAAGAGAACTGCAATAGACTTAACCAACAAAACACGGAACTAGAAAATATATTTAAAAATGCATTAGAAGAAAATAGAAAACTGCAAGATACTATTGACAGCCAAAAAGTGAGCAGCGATCGGGTGAACGTCGAAAGAGATTGTGACAGGAGCAGAATACAAGAATTGGAGAAACACGTAGAGTCTGTCACCAACGACAAGCAAAAGATTCGCATGCTGTATGATTCGATTCAAAGGCGAGCTGAAGACTTGGAGAGATCCGCCGAAGCAAAGGCCAACGAAATCAAAATCCTCAAACCTGCCGCCGAAAATGCTCAAAAGCTGCAGGAAAAAATGACAGCAGCGCAAACTAAAGTGGTTCATTTGGAAAAAGAAAACGCTTCACTTGTGAAAGACGTCGGCAAGCTGCGCGAGAACGTTGAAGAAAAACACATTGCATTGGATAAGTTTAGTCTAGATAATGAAATAAAAAGTAAAGAAATTTTGAAATTGAGTAAAGAAGTCGATACAATGTCTTCTCAAGTTTTAAAAATGCACGAGTTGGAAAGCAAAGCTCAAGAGTTGGCTTCACAGACTATGATGGATATAGAAACGATCCAAGCCCTACAGAAAGGTTTAGTCGAAGAGAAAGTTCATTCTGACAAAGTAAAAATGTGCATTGAGAAATTAGGCTTGAACACTAATGATATTATTCGTAATGAAGTAGTCTTGGAAGATATCATTGAGAAGATTGTGAGGAATGCTGATATTCAAACGGTGTTTAATGACGTGCTGAAGAAAGATCCGACATTGAACCGGTCGGGATTGTGTATTTGTCATAATAATGCTTGCGATGAAAAAGAAATTCAGCAGACTGAACAAATGAAGTCGAATATTATCGCCCAGTGCGAACAGCTCACTGCTGAACTTTCCACGGTGCAAGCTTCATATCAACAGTGCCAAGGCGAGAACGCAAAGCTTCAAGTCATCGTTTCGACTCTCAGTTCTCAGAACAGTTCGTTGGCGTCTCAGCAGATTACTTTACAGCTGGCGAACAGTCAACTGGCGGCCGAAAAGGAAGACCTATTAAAGCAGCTGGACGCAGTCAAGTCTCTCTACGATAGCCTTCTCCACGATCAACGATCTCTGCAATCCCTACACGAGCAGCTCAATGCGGAATATGAATCTTTGGTCAAGGAACGCGAAGGTCTCAAGACTGCCGTGAGAGATTTCAAACTCGATAACCGAGAAATGAAAGAAGAAAGTGTATCGTTCGAAAAGAAGATCGCCGATCTCACCGAGGAGAGAGAATCGCTCAAAATCGAATCGAGGAATCTTTCTAATCTTAGGAAAGAACACTCCAAGCTGAAGGAGGACTTCAGAAGCCTCTTTTCTGCAAGTGATAGACTGAAAAATGAATACCGGCACCTTCAAGATGAATACAGGAATACTAGGTCGGAGGCGAGCCAACTTAAACTTAGAAATACCGAAATGTCCGGAGAACTCAACACTAAGACTGATGTTACCAATGGACTTGAGCTGGAATTGAATAAAATCAACCAACGCTGCGAGGTAATAATTCACTGATTTTAAACATTTAATTTTATTGGATGTCTTTTGCGGTTTGTCATTATATTCTTTTTTTTATATGTTTTTTAGATGTTGATGCATATGAACGTGACTTTGGACGCTGACCGGCGCTCTCTGATGGATCACGTTTCCTGTCTGCTGACTCAATATCATGAGCTGCTCGCTCACTCCATGCAAGACAAGCAGCACTATCATCAAGAGGAGAAAATGTTCGCTGACAAGCTAAACAACCTCTGCAGACAAAAGGAAAAGCTGGAAGAGAAAATAATGGAGCACTACAGAAAACTCGACAACTGCACTCCCAAAAGAAAAAGCTTCGGTTCAAACCTCGTGAAGAGAGTCCGCAAAGCCGGCTCAGATTTAATAAGCAAAGTTCCTTCGCGGCACAGTCGTCGGTCTTGGAGTGTGGACGAGAGCTCTAAAGTCGCTCATTCTCAGGCCACTCCAGCAGGCTCAGAATCCGGAGAATCCGATCCGGGAAACAGCGAAGAAACTGCAGTAGATGCTGAGAAAAATGCACTGTCCAAGACGTCTGCTGATGGTGTGGATACAGTGTCCGCTGCCCCTTCCGTTTCCAGCCTTGAGTCGCCGCGACATTCGCAAGGGTCCGACAGTACTTTTGCCAGAAAATTATCCCACGGTTCCTTTCACGGCTCGTTAGGAGGAGGCGATGAGGCTCTC
This sequence comes from Himalopsyche kuldschensis, assembly GCA_028554975.1. NCBI lineage: Eukaryota > Metazoa > Arthropoda > Insecta > Trichoptera > Rhyacophilidae > Himalopsyche > Himalopsyche kuldschensis. The sequence goes on along the minus strand of JAHFWI010000010.1, from coordinate 15,169,022 downwards.
ATCAGAGCGTCTCTCAGACGGCGGAAACAAAACCACTCCTCCCCGCTGAGCAGCACTCTCCTCAGTGGCCATAGAAATAGTTTTCAAGGCTTTGAAGGGTCTGAACCGTCTCACACTAACGTAACCACAGCTCTAGGATTGTGTCGGGCGGGGTCTAGACGAGCCGTTTATTTGGCTGAAGACAACAGCGGCAGCCGGGCCGCTCTGACGTCTCCCATCGAAGCCGATGTGGATCCACCGAAATCTAACGAATCCCCTGAAAAAACTGACAGTTCAAACACTTTCTTAGTTTACAATAGAATATCGACCGTCATCGGCGAAGGCGCTGCACTTTCACATCAAGCGCAAGAGTTGAGAAGTAACGAAAATAACTTGACAGTTCAACCGGAGCCGCCGGTTCCGCCCCGAGATGACAAAACAGGCAGCAGTACACCCGTTAAACCCAATGCAAAAGAAACAGCTGTGTGGTATGAATATGGCTGCGTTTAAAAGTCTGTTTTACATCAAAACGTCCTTAATTACAGTATCCGCAGGTGCTGCATTTGAATATTTGTGAATATTTATATGAAGAAACGTGTACTTAATCCCTTTAGTGATTTTTATAAAATTATCTCAAAGCAGCTTAATTTTTTTAAATTTATGAAAGTGCAGCGTACTGAAGTATTTGGTGGTTTTTGATAAGGTTTTATTGTGAGGAAGTGCAGCTTTCAATTTATCGGCCGAGAGCCCATAGCTGACTTATTTTGTGCCTTTAATTGCATAATGGATGAATAATAAAAAAAGTGTGATAAATTAGATAATAAAGCATGATTTCCGTTTGTCATATCAGTACATAATGTGAAAATTCAAATTTATTTTCCTGGATGAATTGAATCGAAGTGCTATTTTTTTTTTATATTTATATATATATAGGTGCACATATTTAAGAAAATAACAATGACATTTAAAATAGAATGGATATAATATTGATATGATGTTGCCAGAATCAATATACAAAACATGTACAAATATAAAAGCAATTGACTAAGTTTTTGTTAATGGCTGACTAATTTTTTTGTTTTAGATCAAAAATCATAAGTTGTTAGGTAGTGTTTATTACAAGAAATAACGATTTAAAATTGAAAACATTCACTGAATTAATGGCATGTACTTTTTTATCTGTATGAGTTCTCACTTGTTTTTACGGTGTAATTATTGTAAATGTTAAATAAATGGCCAACACTAATTTTCTGATGTTTGCAAAGTAAACAAAGAACAAACTGCATGAAAGTATTTCTATTTTATATCAGTTTGTTTCTTGGGTTGTAAAATTATTTCAGCCAGACTAAAATTATCATGTATATGTTTGTAGCAGCGATATAAAACTTGACAAATATTCACATGAATTAAAATAATTCTAATCATGCGGCAAGTGTTAATTACCATATAGCTACATAAATGCAATAGTCAAATAAAAAGAGTTTTGATAGCTGTTTGAAACATGATTTTTAATCCAATGCAATGATATAATATGCTGTAACATAGAAATGTGGTACTCTCGCAACATAAATCTCAATATTATATCAAAACTAAAATTATCAGATTGTTTTAATATTGCCTTGATGTAGCGATATATTAATTTCGAACCTATTTCAATAAAATACATTGTTCCAACTTACTTCTTCCACTTGTCAACTTAATTCTGCAAGAAATCGAATGCCTTAACTTGGTATATGATTTTTGGTCTACCATCCAAATTACTCATTTGAATTGCATATTTTTTATTTTTCTTCAAACAGCTTTTCTACTTTAATCATAAAGTGGTCCATTAGGATTCTCAGTACCCACCTACAATATTTTTTTCATTGATAAGTAATTTTAATATTCTATCACTAAAAATTTTCATTACTTACATTTATTCACTTCATCTTGCCAATTTATTTTACCAGTGCGCTTATAATTAATTATCTAATCCTTTCTTTTAATAATCCGTCTTGCCTCTCACGATTGTAATTCAATAACATAACTAAGCTACTAATGATTAATTAATGTCTACCTTTTTAAATATTTTTTTTTACTATGGAGGTTATAGTTATTAACCTTTGTTTATCAACCAAATGTTCAATTTAAGTATTATTTAATAAGCCCTCTATGTTACTATAGTTATTTTAACTTATATATTGTGGATCAGTGATAAGTGCTTCTTGCATTAGTACCAATACTTTGCTATTTATTTTAAGCATATTTTACTATATATGACATTGAGATTTTTTCGATGATATTTATTAGAATTAATTATGTATAGAATCTTCTAGTACATCTCCCGATTACAATATTTATAGAGCTACCTCTCGACGAATTCATATTTGGATGAAAATTTGCATTTAATTTTTATGGACTGCGCTTATGTCCCAGTGAGTAAAAAAATCAAAATAAATTCGCATAACTTATTTTGTTCAAATTTGTGATATGTAAAATGTATTTATTTTATGTTTATTTCTTCGAAAGAAAAATGCTTGTTTCTGTTTTAGAAATGACGGCTTTTTCTGCGTAAAATTATTTTCTATACAAGTAAAAACCCAGTTATTCCTGAAATACCGCATTTTAAATATTATTTTTCTATCAACATTATTTAACTATATTCATTTAAATAGAAATCTATGAAAATAAGAATAAAATTTTTAATGTTTTTTATAGATATTATATAAAATTCAGTTAAGACAAAACCATTATGTTTAAATACTAATAATAGATGAGATAATTGAAATGTTCAATTATTATCGAGCGTGTTCCCCTGCCATCCATGACAGCCCATTTAGACTGAGAAAAGAAATCGATATTGAATACCATTTTAAAGACTTGAAATGTATGTTTTTATATGACATCAATAAGAATCCCCATTCCCTTCTTATCACAGCTAACGTGTTATTATTGTAATGAATTAAAAAAAAAAACAGGGTAGTCAACGCACAATATTTATTGTTTTAATATTTCCCCCTATTATCTATGCCCTGTGAAATTTTTATATATTATTTATAACAAAATTATAAGACAGTTGACCAGTATTACATCAATATTGTATTAAATTTCATTTCAATCTTTGGATATTATAAATACAATAATAATTATTATACATTATTTATATTCAATAAAAGTTGACATAAGAATAAAAAGCATGAGTATCACTTCTTTAATTGGCATAAATAATCCTATTGCGTTACAAAATTTTCAGTCTTCAGCTCCCATTGAACGATCGGCTGTGGCTTCAGTTCTAGCAAGAATGGAATTCCTCCTACAATGGATTTACTTCCGGCTTTTATATTTGTCGGAAGGTGGGACATCACACACTGTAACATTGCAAACATTTATTTGATTATTGGGAAATATGTGACCATAAAAACATACACATTTTATATACTACATATAGGAATAACGCACTCAAATATTGAATTAAAATAAATCAGTGAGATAAACTCAAATAAATTGGAACGATTTTTCAATATTCAATTGCAGTTGAAATCACTAAATTTGTAATCCAATTAAAAGAATATATTATAACCTTAGGTTGACTTCCATCGGAAGACATGTATCCAACGCACATAGAAGGAGTGGTGTGACCCCAGAGGAACTCTCCGCAGCCTTTGTCAGGATCATAACACAGACCGATGGCTCCGCCAAGTTTCTCAGGCACATCCCAAAGAAATGGCGATTCGTAAAAGTTTTCTTTCATGCACTTTGCAAATGCCGTTGTCGGGCATTCACCACCCAAACTTTCGGCCACATTTTTCGCTAGCTGAGTTCGAATGAGATGTTCACCGCAGCCTGACGTGCAAGTGGCAACAGACGGTTTGTTGGAAAGCGGTTGTTTCATTGCTGCCCACACTCCGCTACCGAATGACGCAGCCTGTCCGACGCGTCCTTCGTGTTTCAGAGCGACACCTCCAGAACTAGCCCCCGCAACCACCACCCCATTAGAATCCACACAGATCGCTCCCACTGTATCCAAAGGGCTGAACTTGATGTCATATTGTTGCGAGTATCTCTTCAGCTTCCTGCGGCAATGTTTGAAATTTCTAAATGCACGGGCGGAGACCATTTTCTTGTCATCTACGATATCTAAGCCTAATCTCTCTGCCCAACTTCTTGCGCCGTTTCCAGCCAAAATGCACGGAGGAACTCTTCCGAGTGATAGATTGTCGCACTGCTTAATGCAAAGATTTTTAGCCAATGATATAGGATTGTGCACGTTAGGGACAGCACCGCAAGCTCCAAAATGCAATGTTTGACCATTCATAATTGATGCATCACATTCCACAGTTCCATCCCAGCTCAAGTTTGATCCATAGCCCGCATTAGATAAGCAACTGTCTTCTAAAACTAAAAAAAATAATATGTATGGAAATGTTTATTTTGTAATATTAATAAGCAAAGAAAGGCATCTTTGAACTTTTAAAGAAAATAAATAAAAATTGCGTCCTTTTTTAGATATGATTTTCATTAAATAAGAAAAGCTTATTGAAGTGGAGTATCACCATACATTTGTCAAATTACCTATTATAGCAGCTTCAACTGCATCCATAGCATTACCATTTTGATTTAAAATTTCACTTGCTTTCCGACAAGCTGCGTGGCAAAGTTTTTTATATTCTCTTGTTAGTTTATCACTATGATATCCTGCTCCTGAAATTAATAATACATATATAGTCAAGATTTTTTTTTACATATAAAATACTAATTAATAGTATAAATGTGTAGTGGAAGCATGCATAAGCTCGTCATGCAGGGGTGACCTGCAGAAGAATGCAAATTAATATTTGATCTTGTATTCTAGCACACCTTTCCTGCCTGCATGTACGTAGTTAAAAATATCATTCGATAAACTTGTCGAGATAATTTAGCTTAATTTACTACTGTACAATAACGATTATTTGATAGATGCAATGAGAAACTGTTTATGCTCAGAGTTCAAAGTTTTGAAATACAAAAGCTAGGAATATATGGAATGCTCTTTTTCGAAGATCATTTACTAACGAACCACATTCAAGATTTAAAGCGCAAAAAAATAAGAAGTTTCCTAAAAGCGTTCAGAGTATGAACTCCGTAACGATTTCAATGATCTTTGCGTAAGATGACTTGACTAGATTTTTTTGAAATGACTGAAATTATTCGAGACAGTGACTATTCGCCTACGATTGAATTAAACATATTGCCCCGCAATATTAAGATTTATGAAAAGATATTCTAAAACATGCGGGAGTAATGATAGTGCTTATATTTTGTGGGTTGAGAAATCAAACGCCCGAGGGTGCAATTACATACCGCAGTGTACTGCAACGAAGCCTGCCATGACTCGCTAGTTTCATAATACATAAAATATCAGATAGTCAAATAATATTCGGTGTACCAAAATTAAATCACAAGCAACCACCATAGACAATGATAAATTTGACAACAATTTGCACTAATTGTCGTCTGTTGACATTGTGTCTAATTTAGTCACGCATACTACCATACAGCTTTTCACACTGATATTGACTGAGAATGACGCAAAGTGTTGCCAGCTGACAAAAACCTATTTATCTGAAAGTTTTATTCATTTTCATTACGATAAATCTTTTGAATAAATATGGATCTGTTTAAGCTTAATAGACAAAATAGTAATTTCATATTCCTTGAACTTGGTGTCCAAAATTGCTTTTTGTAAAATAGGTTTCTTTTAATATAATAAGCCTTTGAAAATATTATAAATGATCACAACAATATATTATTTATTTTTTTAGATTTAGTCTGATCAATTGTTATTATTGATCTTGTTTTATTTAATACAAGTGTGGTACGATCTCAGTAAAGTTACCATGTTTGACACTACAGCTGAAAGATTACGCTGTAGACCAGGGGTGGCCAAAGCGTCGATCGCGTAGCTATCTCTGATTATATATATCTCTAGCTATACTGATGGATGTACACATGCCTGATTCCTCTTTTATTTCAGTGATAGAAAAATCAATTTACTCTGCGAGTCGATCGCCACCAAAAAGTTTTAAAAAAGTCGCCCGTGGTGGTAAAAGTTTGGCAACCCCTGCTGTAGAAGGTAGGGCTATTATCATATGCGTTTTAAAATTCCGTCAATTTATTCATTGCTTAAATAATCAGTTACATTCTTTTCAAACTGCTCATTAAAAAATAAAAAGGTTTTCATAACTTTTTGTGCAGCAATAGTTACAATCAGGGCTGTGGAGTCGGTGAAAAAAAGTCCGACTCCGACTCCAGCATTTACCAAAACCACGACTCCGACTCCGAAATTGACCAAAAACACGACTCCTACTAAAAAAAGGTTAATATCGTCACTTTTTTCCCCTAATTTTCCTATTTATATGTATTCAATTAAATATCAACCCTATCCATGCGGCCAAAAGCCAAATTTTACATATTAAATGCAAAAATAAAAAGTTCAAACTTTTCAAAATTTCCGACTCCGAGTACGACTCCGGCCAAAAAGCTCCGACTCCACGACTCCACAGCCCTGGTTACAATATAAGAATAGTATCTCATCTGAAATAACTCACTCCTCTCATGAAATAATTGACAAGGATTCGTTGAATTTTTTTGAACTTCTGAAGAAAATGCTAAATAAAAATTACTCTCCATGCTTAAAAATTCTTTTATTATCTTCAATAAGGCAAGAATTTTTCTTATATTTAATAGAAACAGAATTTTGAAAGCCTCATTGCTGTTCAGAATGGGTATGTAAAAATGTCAATAATCTGAGCTTTATTTTTTTTAAATATATTAAAAAATATTTGGCACTACAGCTTACGCCAATGCGCCAAATATTCTCAATTGTGAAAGTCATACGAGATTAACTCGATGATAAATAATGAATCAGTTGGGCACAAAGTCTACGATAAATAACATACACCCAACCCAAGATCTCTTTTTAAAATTGAAAAAATCTAACCTTGCCGAGAATTGAATTCGGGTCCCCTGATCGCTAGGACAAAGCTCTTGCCACTAGACCACAGGGACCGACGATGGATTTATATCGATAAGAACCACAGAATTTAGAAATAGGAGTCAAAAAAGACAAAATGTTTTGAATTATTTTAAAACCATACAATTACCCTGATAAACTTCATAAATCATCAGCTTAGAGGGCAAAGTTCCTTATTGCAAACAACTGAAAATGAGATGTGAACAATATTTAAGTACTTACTTATATTCTTAACAATCAAATCCTATGTAAAAGGATGAAAATATAATAGATGATTTCTAAGATATTGAATATGCTTCACAGGTAATATCGTATGTAGACAGCGTATTTGAAGATATGATAAGGGAGTAAAATATTAAAATAAAAGACATGGTAATATAAACATGTTTATTCCTTACATATTTCCTTACAATATACACAGTACAAAAAATTTACTCGCCTACGAAATGTGGCAAGAAATATTAAGAGTCACATTAATAACTGATGAAGAAAGAGGATAACAATAATTAGAGGAGGCAAACTAAATAATATCTACAGGGTGTAGTAAAAGTAAAGTCATCGCATGTTCATTACGCATATGACTTTACTTAATTATCGATAGTCTGGCGCGGCTGCGAGGATCGGAGGAACGACGCTCCGCTCCGCTAGGAAAACAATATATTTAAAATAAATGCACCTTCCAATGCAAATTACAAGGTGGGAAAAAGTAATTTATTAAAAAACATCAATATTGAATTTTTTTTATATTAGGATGAATCGTTGTTATTCCACACTGTCTGAGATCAAGAGAAATCATATTGGAAAAATCAATAATCAAAACAAATCACAGATCACGTTATTAAAAGGTTGATCCTTTCCATTGCGAATTCATTGTTAGTATTTATAAGCTTTTCGTACATAATTATTAAATAACACTAGGTGCGATGCGGATTTTTTAAAAATCCGAATACGAAATAGAAAATTCATTCAAATTGGCACTTTATTTTTAATGAAATAGCACATTATATTCATACAATATCAGATTATCAAAGTGGACAGATAATATTTTAAAACACACATAGAAAACGCCGCGTTTTTAAATTACTTTAATCACTTTACAATTCTGATATCCCAACGTGAACAAAAATTACGATCCAACATCGAAACATAGCCGCGAGTAAAAATACTAAGTATTTGTTTACTCATCATATCCTACGCACAAAATAATTATGTCCACACAGGTTCACGCTCTCGAGGATGTGCTATTATAAAATTTGAAACAATGGTTTGACCGAATGCGACTATATAACAAAATACAGCTGATTTGTTTTTTCTACGGAGAGCTTTGAAAAACGAAACTCCTGGTGGACGACGAAGCCGTCTAAATATAACAGAATCGGCACTAGCGCATCGCTTAAAGATAATCTATCGGCGACAGGAAGATGAACCGTGCGTTGCATTTACATCTCTTACGACACTTTACAATTTACATCTGGGAAGATCCGACCGGAATCGTTCCCGTTTATTAAATATACAGTCGGAAAAATATATACACGGGATCATTGCGATCAACTTACACATAAAATGTTTCGCTATTTACTAGTATTTAATAAAATTATCACAATTAATAAGACATGTATGGTCGATGAAATATATACAAATACGGGATCCGCGGAAGGAATTTCTCTTCACTGATTTACGAGTCACACAATTGTATTTTGGAATTGACAATCACATTGTCGTTATGCTCAGTAACATTTTCCAAAATAGTGAACGGCGGCTTTAAGGATTGTAAGCTCGCCGGAAAGTGAGACACTTCCACCGCCATCACAGAGAACAAAAGCAGCTTTCAGCGGTAAGTACCTCGACTGATATGATCATTAAAAAAAATTGTTTGCAAGATAATTATTATCTTAAATTGTATTTCATAAACTGAAGCGGTCGAGGTATCGTTTCTAAGAATATGACTTAGGCCGTAAGCTACAGTTTCCTTATGATGGCGGGAGAAAAGTCTTTCAATCGATTTGTCAATTGTCATTAATTCACTTTCACGGGGATTCTTTTTTAACTCCGACTTCGTCGTCAGATTCTGATCTTCCATGAGCCAGAGCGCCTGCTGCCGCTTTTTTCAGACAGTCGAGGGAATCTTTGACGGCGTGGTAGATGATATTCTTGATTTGAAGCTTGTCCTCGTGGTTGGTGTGAGTGTCCGACAGATCGCGGAACTCCTGGGTGAGGTGGAAACAATGAGAGACGTTCTCCGGGGAAACAAAATCCTCTGCGACTTTGATGCAATCGTGCAGGTTGCGGACTTGGTGGGGGGCGCCGGCGGGAATGAACACCGCGTCTCCCAGGCACTGGACGACTGTGTAGCCTTCCACCCGGTAGTCCCGGAATAGTCGGTGACGGAGGGCCGAGTCCAAATACCAGCTCTGGTCGTGAATGGGATCATGGTGGGGCGGAGGTTTCTCTCCTCTCTCGAGGGCTATCTTATTGAGCATGTCGCGAATGCAATCGGCATCACCGGGCCGGTAAATATGCCAGAGAGCACCCGGAAGTTCACCCCTCTCGCGCACTCGCCGCCTGGTGAAGATATCACAGCGCGCCTCGTCGATGGCTCGGAATGCTTCTGCGGCCGCGCGTTCTCCCGCATCTTCGGGACCGCTCACGAAAACCATAACATTCACGGCATCGCTAATATCAAGATGCAGATTGGTGGTTCCGTGCTTAGGGTGACGCGCCGATCCGTACGCCGTGTACATTTTTGGACCGAGGTCGGGCCGAACGAAACAGTCCGGCAGCCGAGACGCCAGATTCAATCTGCCAGTTCTGTGAGTGTACTCTCGGAGGGGAAGGCGTTCGATGAGGTCGTAGAAACGGGCAGGTAGAAGCTCAGCAAAATCATCACCGGGAGGCCAGTCTTTCAGTTTGAGCAGCATCGGATCACCCCGTTCGTCTTTGAGGCGCTTCGACGTGTGACGGAAGCCTTCCCAGAATTTCTTCATGGGCTGGTTTGGAACGATGTTGCCCGTGATGCAGTTGATGAGGTCGTTGGGCTCCTCCCCAAAGTCTCTGGCGAAGCTTTCGGGTGTCCAGAGCTCCCGATCCATATGCTTCAACACATCTGAGAATATGACAGGTTGGCCTCTCTTCCACTGGTCCTGTAAAAAAAAACATTGATTCAACTCACATATATATTATTTATTGAATTCACATTAAGTGACTTAGTAATAGTTTTTTTAAATGACTAGTATTTTTTAAGATATCAGCAATAGTCAACAAAACCAACAAAAAAAAATTGATAAGGTAAAGTGGGGACAAAACATCAATGTTCTTTTTTTTACCTGGAAAATTTTGTAATTTCCTGGATGAGTGGGGTCAGTCAACCGCAGTAGTTTTCCGTTACAGAGCCACGAATGCGGCGTGCCAGGGTAGAGTTCCTTGGAGGCCACCATTGTGAGAACCCTGACGGGCATAATTTTAGCAGCCAGCCGCTTCGTCCTCTCTGGCCTGACAAAATGCTTGAGCTCAATTTCAACTGGTTCCCCGGAAGCTTTCCCCCGATCCACAGGATCGTCTAAAACGTGGGTCACGACATCGTCGACAGCTTCGAGGGCTGATTTTTTCGAATTGGAATCATCGTTAGCCGTCAGGAGTTCCCGAAGAGCTGAAAAGCTTTCTTCGGCTTCCGAATCGGAATTAGAGGTGTCACTGCCATTTTTACACTCCGTCATGGTAGCATCTGTCAACCAACTGACTGTAGTCAGAGTGCTAACTTTAGATTTATCATCTGGGGAAGGAACTTCTTCTTTTCCTTTCGCTTCCTCCTTGATTTGCTGAAATAAAATAATAATATTTAGGGTCGAAGTTTGAAAATAGAAAAATTAAGTGTTGTATATGTATTTTGCAAAATTGTTCAGTCTTACATAGACCGTTTGTTTACAGAATTCATGACTACAGTGTACTTAGCTTAGTGCAAGCTTTTCGTTTAATGTTTCCATTTATGTATTGGTTTTTACGTATAGTTTAAAATGTTTACGTAATTGTATAATTAAAATATACAAATAAACAAGTTTTAATATTCAGCCTATAATCATAGTGCAAGAATGATGAAATCGGGGTGCTTTAATTTTACTAGAGTATATTGTTCAAGGACTACATAATGTTAATATTAATAATTGTATTTTTTTCCTAATTTAGGATGTATCCTTAAAAAATGTAGCTACAATATGTAAATAAATCTGATTACAATAGGAATAGACATGGCAAATATTGACACAGATATTTATGAGCTATTTTTTTTAACATGGGGACTCACCATTCTATTTGCTTTGACAGCGTCTTTGAGTATTCTTTGACATCCTTTGATAGCGGCGGGTGAAGGGGCAGGCAACAGGTTGGCATCCGCGCAGTCGCACTTGTTGAGAGGGACACCCCACAGCGCCCGGGCCGTGTGAATCATCTTACTCATGTGAGCCACCACGTCCGCAGCGACAATCTGCGTGAGCATGAGACGGGACTGGTCATGAGGACCGCGCGAAGTACACGTTAACCAGCCGTGCGGATCTCGTTCTCGGACAGCAGCACTGCTGACAGCTTTCCAGTGAGGAGCAGCCCCTTGTGCACGGGTCTGTAATCATATAAGAAATTAAATAAATAATCAGGTTTATAAATCGTGTCTGGAAACGGACTTATGTAATCAATAAAATAATGACAATGTGAGATATTTTTTTAAAAGCATTTCCTCTACTAATGTAGTGCTCTGAATGGAAGCCATCTCAACAGAAGTTTTTCTATGGGAACAGCTTTTAGTAGATTGAAGTATACGGCTAGGATAATATAAGTGATTAATTAATTGCTCTCACTGTTTAAGGATAAGATTGCTATGCTAGAGAACCACACCAAGGACTCCAGAGTGTTTTCTACCATCACCGGAATAAACAGTGACGTTGAAACCAAAAGCCAATGTTGAAAATGTTCAATAAAGTCCATGAAGAAACATACCTTATAACAGTCCAAACACACAACGAAGCCGCATTTGCCGCAAGTCCAATGGAAATTGAACAAAGTTGTTTCGCAGACATCACACATCTCACGGACGCCTTGCACCACTCGTTTCCAAGCTATCGTTTTATCTGGAAGTCACAATAGGAGATTAATCACCAACTGATGAAGAACAGACTTACAAGTGCCATTAAAAACAATAAAATTATTCACCAAACAAATATTTTAATATCATATTGATCAATGTTTGTTTTTGCATACCTTCATTTAGATTATGATTCATAGCATCTTTTTCTTGCTGCAGCATGTCACAAAATTGATTGCCGACTTCCCTCAATAGGAAAAAACTCATTTCTATATCTAACTTTGAATTATTCGATGGTTGGAGCCAGAGCTTTTTATCCTCCTGAAAAATAACAGTAAATGTTAAGAATATTTGCATTCAAGTCCATATCAAGCTTAGTTGGTATAATAATTAGAACAACTGTTATGAATGTTGCTATCTTCATCTAGACAAATTAATTTTCCTTTTGACTTGGAACAGCGGTTACATTTCCATATAATCAAAAATGATTTAACAATGTGTCAATTAAAACCACTGTAATTTTATAAGCCAACCTGAATCACTGAATTGATAAATCCACATGTTCAAGTTATCCACTATCTATAGTCATTATATTTCCAATTAATAAATCAAATGGTTTTTGCAGTTTTGTATTGTATTCTTTTGTCTAGTAAAATTATAAACACCAAATTTAAAAATATTTTGTCCATTGAAGACAAAAACAAAAAAAAAACATTTTAAATGGAACATGACGTTTGGTTATTTAGTAGTTTAAAACTCTAACTCACCTCAGATGCATCCGTATTGGGGTCAGAGAAACCAGCAATAGCCAGTTGTCCATTCTTGGTGTAACGTAGACGGCGGAAAGCATAAAATCTGCAGAATATGTTGGTCATATTCTTGGAACGTTGATGAGGCGTCCAGCGGCACTCGCGGCACTTGGCTAATTTGGGAGCCACATCACAGCAAGCGCCGTCTTGTAAAAAACTCTCACCCGTCTTTTTTAGCTGACTGACTGGCGGCTTGGCAAACGGCGGGACGGGAGGATCATCTTTTGACTTTTTGCTTTTTTTAGAGTCATCCTCGTCACGGTTCTTGTCTCCTTTGGATGACTTGGGTCTTCTGCCCCTCTTGCGGGTCTCTTTGTCTTTGTCTACTTCTTCCTTGGGGGCGTCACCGTTGCCTTCGCCAGCCCCGTTAGCAGACCGCTTGACGCTCACCGCTCTATTCAGACTGGTTCCAGAGTCGGAATCCTTATCACTGTCGCTCTCCTTATCGCTTTCGCTGCCGCTTTCACTAACAGGAACGATCTTCTTCTTTTTAGTCTCTTCGGGTACACTCTTCTTTGGTCCCCCACCCTTTTTTCTCTTAACTTTTGGAGGTTTTCTCTTCGGGGGGTTTTTTGCTCCTCTTTCTTGATCGGAGCTAGAACTGTCTTCAGGCTTTCGCGAGTCATCACAGTGGCCGTTCGATTCCTTGGAAGGTTGCTTTCTGGAAGCTTTGACAGGTTTAGTTCGCGTAATACTGTTGACGGCCATAGATCCCACACTGTGGAGGGAGAGGGGCGTATCAGATGCGGGGCGGGCGGCAGGAGGTGTAGGAGCCACTGTTATACTTCCCGGAGATTCTTTCTCTCCCTGTGGTGCAGTTTCATGCCGTTGCAGCCATGCTTTTTTAAGGTGGCGCACTGGAGGAATGCTCTCTTTCTGACTCACAGATGGGGCAGGCGGTGTAATCTCCGCAGGTGCAGGGGCAGGAGGAGGTGCCGGCGATGCAGAAGGGCAAGGTGTCTGAGATGAAGGAGCGACGATTGCCGCTTCCGCCTCTGGGACATTCTCACTTTCTTCTAGAACACCGGGCGGTCTCACAGCTCCATCGGCGGAAGGTATTCTTACCGGAGAGTCCGTCGCCGCTCTGGGAGCGGGGGATGTGCAATAAGCTGCAGTGTTTACCATGGTTGTAATTGTAGTGGCGGCGCTTGCAATGAGGGGTGTGGGTTCGCTCACCCTGGAAAGCAGAGGGGATCCGTCAGAGGCAGGCGGATACTGCTGAATGCATTCCATGCGGAAAGGTGGTCCAACCGATTCCATTCGCCTCTTCTTACATTCACCTCCATCTGAAGAGTTCTGCATCATTCCACCTCTTCGTTTAGGTGAGCGGTTCCCATCGTCTCTCTCTGATGTAACACCAAGATCTAAAGGTTGCGTCTGATAGGACTGGGGGGCAGGAGCGGGATGAGCGGCAGGTGGTGAGGCTCCCGGAGGCATCGTGGAGCGGGGATCTCCTCGCCAATGAGCAGGAGGGGGCGGTCGTGCCGGACAGCAGTAGGCTGACGTCGCCGGAGACTTGGAAACGAGAGGAACGTCTACCTGAATCGGAGGTTCTCGGGTGCGGCAGACAGGTATCCCACTAGTGATTCCAGCATTCGGTTTGCCGTAGAAGTGTGGGGGTGCCGGACTAGAAACTTTAGGTTTGCTGGGTGCAGCCGGAGGCGCAGGTCCTGGGCTCGGCTGCCGATAGACATATCCAGCCGGCGCAGCTCGAGCATATCTATCAGGGAGTGGATGAGAGGCAGGGGCAGGAGCCGGAGCGGGGTGGGGCCTAGCACGCAACGCGGGCGGTGGCTGTTGAGCAGATGGGATACCTCTGTACTGAGGCTGCTGCTGCTGCTGTTGCTGCTGAAGTTGAAGTTGCTGCTGGTGTTGCTGATGTTGTTGATGCTGTTGATGCTGTTGATGTTGCTGATGTTGCTGGTGCTGCTGATGCTGTTGATGTTGTTGTTGATGTTGCTGATGTTGCTGCTGATGCTGCTGATGTTGTTGATGTTGTTGATGTTGCTGTTGATGTTGTTGATGTTGGGGGTGTTGAGGGTGTTGTTGATGCGGATGATGCTGAAGCTGCTGCGGGTGAGGTTGTTGGGGGTGATGCTGTTGCAGATGATGCGACTGGGATTGGGGTTGTGGCTGATGATGTCTAGGCATATTGTGCAAATAGTGCGCGGGAATCTCTCCACCTCGCGGTTTAGGAGATAGGGCGAGGTGTGCTTTCGCTTCAAGTCGGTGATGAGGAGTCTTTCCATCGTGCTTCACTATTACTGAATTTTTAAGTTCACTCATGAGAGGAGGGGGAGTGGGAAGCGAGCTGTCTCGGTCATGAGGCCCAACCGGGCTCTTGGAGACAGCCAGGCTTCCGTGAGTCGACGGCGGTTTCTGGTGCTCCGGCTTGTGCTTCCCATCTAGACCTGGGTATCCTGAAGGCCGGTGTCCCGAGTAGTTGTAAATATTGAAGTTGGGTTCTGCTTTTGGAAGACCTGCGTGCGCCGGGGCCTTCTCTCCAGGCTTTTGTGAGAGCGGCAATCTGCCGTGAGCGGGAGGCGGGTATTCATTCTTTGGTGGAACGGGTGCCGACCGTTGAACCTGTAGAGAAAAAAGATGAAAGTTAAATAACAATTTCGAAAAAAAAATATTTTTTAGCATAATATTAAGCGGTGGAAATTGTCATAGATGAATAGAGAAAATCCAACTTACGGGAGCATAGTATGGCCTGTCTCTAACGTGTAGTCTTTCGGCTGCCAGTGCACGTTCATGTTCAGATGGTGCTCCTCTAGCAGGCGGGGGAAGGCTATTGAAAATACTCCAATTCAAGGTACGCCTCCGCTTAAAAAAAAAATATGTCCTTGTTAGAGCAATTTGTCAATGGCCTGCTAGGTAAGTAAATCATTATATAGTATTGGGCTATTTCAACAATTTGTATATAATCTATGTTTTATGTCCCACCTTTTGATTAGCTAGCCGCAGGGACTCTTCAAAGTGTTTATGAACAGCCTTTTCCTGTCTCACCCTCTCTTGCTCATCTCTCTCGGCCTGTTTCTCTCGTTCTCGATCTCTTTCTCTTTCCCGCTCCAGCCTCTCGCGCTCCTTCTCTCGCTCCTTTAATTGTTGGTTTTCCATTTCTCGGACTTCTTGCTCGTGTCTTTACATGAAACAAAAAGAACAACACAAATTAATGAAAAGGATAACATCAGAATTATATATCAGTACAACAAGAATATATGCACTGGATCAAAAATGTAAACCTAAAAAGTACTCACCTCATTGGATTGAATTCAATCATGAGTCAAATTGAGATTTAAACAAACAAAATATTTAAATAATTACATTGAAACAATTTTGTGTTTAGTATTTGCACTTGGTAAAATAAAAATATAAAAGCACTGTGTCACTTGTCAGTGTAAATATCAAAGTGAACAACATAATATTTAGGTAACTTTGTAATGTCAAAAACAAGAGTTAGCTTATAGGAGGGGAGAAAGAGGTGTAAGATTGTAAAGAAATTGTGACGTTTATCACATATGATAGACGTGTTATCATACATATTACGTCGCTGCGGCAGGAATTTGTGGTTATATCCGAAGAATTACCAGTGACGCTTGCGCGATTTCTTTATCATCATTGAATGTCCGAAATCATTCTATGAACTGAATATCGAGAGGATAATCGTCATTTAGATCCTGCAGTTCCATAGCTACCAAAAAACTAATTGATAAAAGAAAAGTGAAAAATGGTCATATTTTATGGACGCCACGGATGGCCTTATAAAAAAGGTTAGTTGAATATACATTTAAATCAACTGAAACCTCACTAAAACTCTGGCTAGAGTTAAATCAGTTAGATTGTAAAAAAGTACCTTTACCATTACATATATTCTTAACGGGACTTAATCGCCGAAAGAATTCCGTGACATGGATTGATATATTTTATTTCTTTAGAATGTAACCTTACACATTGAAATATAAATTGTAATTTTAAAAATAACTACGACAGTAATATACTCAAGTTAATCAAACACAGTTCAGTTATGTTACTTATGACCAAATAAAAAATCTCACATGAAATAACCGAATGCTTTCTACTAAAACGACTGTCATTAATTCTCCAGCTCTGAGCTAAAAACGCGATCGAATGATTATATTAGTTATTCCATTTCAAATAAGAATGATATCATTATTGCTTCGTGTCTTTAGATTTAGTTTTTTACGTGGTTGTTTTTTTTTGTTCATTGTACGCTGACAGAATTTTTATTGCAATCATTAATATTGCTCACGATACCCGGCTAGACAAAAAAAAACGTCTATGGGTCAAGGATTAAAAAAAAATATGTATTATCCGAAAAGCTTGACGTACTTTTTTGGGGAAATAAATAACGCCAGACATTAACGTGCAATATCGGAAGAAAAACCAAAATAAAGAATACAAAAAATACATCGATGCCGACACGATGTTATTCGCGCCTCGGTATTTTTGAGACAAGTAAACGTATGACGAAACAGCGAGTATGTTCGGAAAATTCCTCGAATTAAAAAAGCACTTGAATAAATAACAGAAATGATGTGAATAAAAAGAATATTAATTTAAAATGATTACAGTATTAAAACACATACTAGTTTGAATAAATACGCACAGCTGCATTTGACAGACTTTTTAATACTATGAAAAAAATAATACGAAAACATTACGCTCGGAAACGTTATTGCCAAGATAGTATTGTAAAAGTGTTACAAAAGGCAACAAGACTGATGAAACACAATAAAAGGTAAGGCTGTTGCAAAACGCCTAATCATGTTTCTGTAATTCAGCGGTGGTTTCGAGTAGTGAAAAAGATATATTTAATTTATTCGTCAGAAGATTGGTTTTGTAACATTCAACAAGTCACAGATAATTTATAATATTAAAGCCATTCCGTTTTTATAAAACTTTAAATTATAATTGAATTAAGTAATACATTGGTTCCGCTGTCAGAAAATAATATAATGTGTGATACATTCATTATAAATTTAAGCAAGGTTAAAGAAAAAATAATAGTACGTTTTTTTCCCAACCTGTAGAACTCCCAGTGTGGTAAAGCTGAGCATATCTCAACTGACGTTGTTTTACGCTAACTAATTGTTATGTTTTTGGATATAGTCAAAAACCACACGAAATACCCACTATGAAAGTAAAATAAGACATGTATAAGTGGCCATATAAATAAATATACACATTCAAATTATGAAGGTCAAGATTTCAAATAATCGACAGGAATGAAGGAATGATTGTTTTTCTACAGGTCTATTTAAAATTACGTATCACACTGGTTCTCAAATAATTACAACTTACGTAACTAACAGAAGAGAAAAAAAGTAAAATGTATACGGTACGTATTATTAGCATTAAACACATCGCTGAATGTGTGAAATTTGAATAATAAAATGAACAAAAAAATGCGGAAAATAAAATTTAATTATGCACACCACCGGATACCATTATCTGTGGAAGATTACATTATAGCCGGTTTTTTCTGTATATCGGAATAATATTATAAAATATTTATGTTAATAGTTTTGAATATTTGTCGAAGAATAAAAAAATGATAATCATAATAACGAATGACTGTTAAATGGACATCGGCAATTATAAACGAATATTTTGTCGGATGGCATGTGTGTCACCGCTTTCCCAGTTACAAAAAATCAACAAGAGTGTGTGTGTGCTGTTGACTATACATATTGCTATTGATAGTTCTGTTTGGTTGAGTTCCAAGTATTTTGTTACGTTATGTTGACAAAATTAATCGTTTAGATAACGTTATTCATCATTTTACCCGCAAAATATCACTGTTTGATTGCTCATAATAAATAATAGCTCACACTAAAAAATACTTGAATTTATCTAAAATCAATTTTCGTGGTTAACATAAAAATACTCATGGTGGTTTGTGCGTAGATAGTTACGCGAATACCACTTTTAGTTCTCGTATGTATCAATAGATGGTGTTTTTCATGACGATGAAGTAAATGTCAGTTTTATTCACAGTTATAATGGAAAGGATAAATAAATAATAATAAAAAGAAACAGCTGTGTGGATGAAAAATTACTGGAACGATTACGTAGTTAATGAGAAGATTTTAACACGAATCATTGCGTCGAGTTATCTTATATGTAAAACCGAAACGGCGTATGTATGTATGTCTGTAATTCCCTTTTGCATTGTTGTTGCAAGTTGCCATAAAAACGAATATGAAAGAAAATATGTTTGAATATTTATCGGCGAAGACATTTAGTCAAAATGTAATAAATTAGTCTTCTACCAACTTTTTCCCGGCTTTTATTAATATAATAATGTTTATTATTTACGTGAAGGTATTATATGACATTTCTTTGACAGCAAATTAGATTTTTTCCTTGAATTTGGACATTTTAATGGGCGAGAATGGGGCGGGGCTGTCATCAAATTAAATAAAGTTTGTGATTTTATTTTAACTCTATTTTGGATTTAGATTTTGTGATATAATTATGTCGAATGATATAACATTAAATAATTATTGGTCACTTAGTCCGAGCGACGCTGGGTAGCAATACTAGTATTATATAATACAGCGCTATCATACTAACAATGGTTACACTTTCTCAATACGAATTACATACTCACAAAAAATAGAGTAAATTAGAGGCGAAGGTTGCAAGAGATTCTATTCGAACATGAATTGGCTTTATTTAAAAGGCGTTGTGATCTTAAACAACTGGTCCAGGATATAGTGACGTATTGCATTTTTTTCGACAACCTTCAATAGAAAACGAAACTATCAAATAATTAACAATATATTGTTCGCAATAATTGTATTCATATTGATAAGCTACTTTCAATTGGTACTTTGTAGTTTATTATTCACTGAAAAGATTACACTTGCATTATAATATGCTTTTACTATCGGTCATGCTCTTTGAATTATTACACTGTAAATATAATTTTAAGAATTCGGTTGAATATTTGGGAAGGACGTCCGGCAAACAGTACATAAAATCAAATTAAAAACGTGTCAGATAAGACAACTTTTGAAAAGCATGAAATCCAGCTGCGGTTGTTCTGAGAACGAAAAATGCTATCAAAAATGACTAACTCCAACAGTAATAGATTGGATAAGTAAGTAAAAATTAATTACGCATACAGTTTGATGGAATAAAAACACGGGATCGCAGAACGCGCGGCCATATCCGGCCATTCTAGGTTTTATTCTCGTATTCAGACTCGCGTGAAAATTTTATAGTTTACAACACGCGATGACAACGAAATTCTTGGTATGTGTAACTAGACAGACATTTTTACAAGATTGATTTCGTGCCGACCCCTATACGAATATAATACGACATCTTTAATTCTGTATCTATTAGTACAGTAGAAATAAATTGCTGTTACATGTAATATCGTAAAAAAAAACACAAACAATCGATCTCTTATTATCATTCGGAAATAATTCTCTGCTGTAACAGTGCCCATATGTGGAATAAATCATTTCGAAGGTTGAGCGGCGAAGCTAGTTGCTTTAACGATGGAGAGACCAAGTCTGGTCTGAAATGGAGATGGGTTGAAGAGAAGCCACTGGATGAATATGCACAGAGAGATCCAATCGTCCACTAGCTTCCATAAATTTTAAGGTTTGTAAAGCCGAAATTCAGCAAATAAAGCAATTAGGTAAATAATGAAAGAACAATAAAACTATTGCCTTCAATAAAGCTGTTGCCTTCGCCGTGTTAATTTAATCCAGGGAAAAAATAACCTTCAATTTCTAATTCCAATGCACTGTTGTCTGTATAGTTAGAATAAATTATTAACACACTAATTGGTCACTAAAACATACCGTGAACAAAAGTTTTTTTTCTACTTCCGATTATTTTCTTTACTCTCCTAGTTTGGCGCAGTTCTGAGGAACCTCCATTTATTGCCTTGAAAGAAACGACTAATACTGGAAAACGATCTGTTTTTAGTTGCCGATAGATCCGGGTAAATAAAAAAAAATCTCAGACATCTTCAAAAAACGCGTTGAAATATTTCTAGTTAAACGCAGTGTAATCGCTGCGGTTTTTGTGGTCTTCCTTTTTTTATGTTATCTTATTGTGCAGTTGAATAAATTATTTGGACATACATACATACATCAAAAGTGAATTATATACATTTAAAATAACTTTGATTTTTCCACGTATTGTGCTACTAACTGTGACGCGTGTTTCGCCTCTTTCAGAGGCATCTTCGGGCTTACTATCGCAAAGTTGCATGATTCTAATATTTTAAAATTACAAAATGGAGTTTGGAATTTTTCCTTTTTACGGCAAGCAATGAGGGGGTTATAGAATCGAAACAAAGCAAACTAATAATTATACTACTAATGACGTTAGCATTCCAAATATTAACTAATGAGCTGCAATCAATACATTTTATTCACAACATAGCGGCTGTTACAAATGAGATGTGGTGTAGATATAATGGCACATTCACTGCTGGCCTGGACGCTCCGCTATCTTATTTAGGCTCGAATCGAATCACGGTCACGAACGAAAATGTTTTCACTCGCGTCGCTTCAGCCGTCCATCAATAACGCAGCCGAGTTTCCATTGTCTTATGAGTGAATACATTTAAACGCTCCTTAGAGAACATGGATACGATGATAAATTCATTGACCGATGAATTCACAAAAGGAGTCGCTGCAATTATTATATTCGGTTCTTCGTAATGAGGAATATCTTCGTAGATCGCATTCCAGATGCAAGAACATAATTTTGCAAATCAATAAAAATAGTGAAACGGAGAATTTGGATTCTGGTAAAAATGGCTGCATTAGAAGAAAAACTAGGTTCAAGTTACCAGTCTCTGTTTCGGACGCATGCATTTTTTTATGCACGGTTTTTACAATCTGAGAAACGGCCAATTAATTTTCACACAGGCAAAAACATTATTTATTGTCAGAGCATAAAAAAAATACATTTATCGAAATCAAAAACTATGTAAATTTATTTTTAGCATGAGAAAAAGTAATATGCTATAATAAAAACTATTATTTTAGTTTTTTTTTTCTACGTTTTTTTTAAGCGGTGGTATCCGAGAGGACCGGTTGTAATTAACATCTTGCACACCGCAGTGCATGCACTCAAACATAGTTGCGGAATACAACACGTAAGAAGAGTGTGAGGCTGTGGTGGCTGGTGTTGGGTACACCGAAAATATCATCAAAAACCGAATGATGTGGCATATCGTGAAGCAAACAGCTATTTGACGTGGCTCATCCAAAAATTTAAAAAAGGAACAACTTTTATCTTGTGCTCAATTTTTTGATGTCACTAACTCGGAGTTGCATGCCCAACAACGTACAAATCGTTATTGCACTTGTAAAATACCTTCCAAGTGTATTTAACGATACAATAGTAAACACGTCGGACAAATACAATACTAACCCCGTGTCTTAGGTGAGCGACGCGAACCGGCAAGAGAATTTAGGCGAATCCAGTCAATTTAAAACGTAGTTGATCAAAGGTCTTATGTGCCATCGCTCGGCCAGACGCAATTAACGCTCTGGTGAGCTTGGACCGTTTCATATTTTCAAGCGATTCGCGTGCGCCATGAGTGCGCACTTGAGGCGACTTGCGACATATGCCGTCCTGACCGGATCGCTTCGCCTACATATGACACTTGCATGGGCGAGGACCGTTTGATATTTTAAAACTCTGCCGCTTTCAAAGCTACGCCGGTTCGCCTCGCCCAGATTCGCCCAGCTAAGACGACCCGTAAGCGTTTATTGCGACTCGAATAAAACAATAAAATGTTTGCGAGAGAAAACATTTAAATAAAATTTGCATAAGCTGTGCAATCTGGGCGACAAATTCGACGATGAGGAAAAAACGTCGATACGGTAGTGTAAAAACACAACAAAAACTGGCATAAATTGTTTGTTTTTACATATTTATAATATTATAATAAATAAATAACAATTCTTTGAACTTTGGCAACGATATATTCAATGACTGGAATATTACAGATATCGTTGATAATTTATTAATTAATACTAAGAAGATAAATACTTTATTTGCAGCTTGCTCTGCAAAGATTTTATGTAATTATCACTTATCGAGAATTGAGGATTTTGAACGTTCGGTCGTCACGACAGATATTACGTCAATTGATAGAAATGTAAATGCACCATAAACAGTAGTCAGAATTCCTGATTACTCGAAGCCAATATAAAATTTGAATCCGACACCAATGATCCGGGATTCTGTCTACTGCAACATCATCAAAATTTATTTCTTCAACAGTCTGTATCGGTTTTACGTAGCTAAATGATTCAACACTTAGTCGAGTGATCCGCGCCGTTGTCTTCGGGTGCGGTGCTCACGAATTTGATGCTCAGTACGGAGTTTTATAAATTGATTGAAAAGATAAATTGGTCTGTATCGAACAACTTAAGCCTTGCTGCCACCCATTCGATCATGCATGATCCTGTTGAGATAATCGACCCCATTGTGAGTATATACATATGTATATATGTTCCGCATCGAGAGCGGACATTGTCTGATCTAAATCGAAGACCGAGACCCAGCCATGGTATAATAAATCTTTTAGAATTTATGAAAAGGTTCAAATTATTAAAACGTTTTCTATAACTTAGCACAATTAGCATAAAAAATTCCGATGAATATTAGAAAAATTATAACACACTCTTGTCAACATCTTAGAGAAGTGATAATTTGCTTAGAAAACAATAAAATGGCAAGACAACGTGAGCTAAGTGCATGTATGTAACGGGAAAGTTGAAAATAGACGCATTGTCTTGTAAATAATTACTCACTCGTACACTAAATTAAAGCCTAGAGAAATATTTTTACAATTACCATTGGCACTAGAATTGTTGTAATAAGCTCGAGTGTGTATCCGAATAAGGAATGTTATAGTAATGAATGTGCATAGCAAATAGTATCGATACATGAACGTATCATGAGTGCAAACGTATATTGATTATTTTGTCTAAATATTTAGGATATTATTGCAATCATTTGACACGTCTACCATAAGGTAAATGCAATAATGAGATGTTCGGCTATAGTTATTGGACACTTCAAACTCAACCATACAAAAAATAGAATTGCTGAGAATTACCGTTGGTGTGAAGGAAACTAATGAGAATCTTGATTACTTTTAAGGTGTTCACTGTCAATACTTGGTGGAAAGGCATTACAATAAAAATAATAATACATTTTTAATACTTTGTCCACATAAAATTTATTAGATCAGGACCGGTTTCGCTCATGGCGAGCATTGTCAACTGATCATCAATCTGATCGATTCTTTATTTTGCATGGTTAAAGTTTAAGTGTCCCATAACTATAGCCGTCTAAGTCACTAAGCCAGTCACCCTATTCTGTTTTATAGGTAAATTTAATAATGTCGATCAGAGAGCTTTCGTGTTATCAGGCGTATATTACACATGTGCCTGATTAACTACAAAATACAAAGAAAACAATCGATATTATCGATTTAAAACATAGAGCGAATTTGAAATACATTGAAGATAATCTTCATGTTGTTTTTCTGTTGACGACAATATATGTATGTACATATTTAACCCATGTGCGTAATTAGTATGGTAATTAAAAAGTCCCGTAAACAAAGTGTTAAAATAAACTCATTTTTTGTAATAAAAAAAATGGTAGGAGCCTCGACTATTTATATCATTGTCATAATTAAAGGCAGTCAGTATGTCTGGCGCTCAGCTTTTCCGTAATATCGATTCCATTGTCGTTAGTCATTAAATGACGATAATAATTGATGAGTCGCGTACTTATTTTACTGCGTATTAAACTGGCGAGTAAATTAATCATAGCATTATAAGTCTTATTTTTATTCCAAAATCTCCTGATGAATGCCTCACATCAGATTGGTAGTGTAACAAAAAAACGATAAATATGTAATACATAATGTTCCGACAATATGCGAAATTATATACTAGCTACCTGTTCTTTTATACTGATATACAATGACTCAAGGTTAAATACTGCAAGCTTTATTTTTTGTGTAATCTGTCAGCCAATGAAATCTTATTGAAATAAAATAATATATTAACCCACATTTACACTAACTAAAAAGAAAATTCTTTATTTCATTGCCTCAGATGATCAGTAAATGTTCCAAATTAGATCATTTGAATGTTGTATTTGTCCATGAGTTTTGTCGCTAACGACTCGGGATTTACCGTTCGGAATATTCATGAATTTCAAATGCAGGAATGAACTTGACCTGGCCCGTAATACATAGTTTGTAAGCTTACATATAGCATAAAAGTGCAATTGCTATCATCGCAATCTGGATGAATTAGCAAATGTTTTGATGTTAATCAGTTTCAATGAATTGTATTCAAGCAAGCATAAGTATCATCAAGCAGTTTCAGCTGTCTTTATCTTGACAAAGGTTGAAATGCTACGTTACCGAAACAAGACGTTATTAACTTCCATGTATTATGGG
The DNA here is from genome assembly GCA_028554975.1 of Himalopsyche kuldschensis. Lineage (NCBI taxonomy): Eukaryota > Metazoa > Arthropoda > Insecta > Trichoptera > Rhyacophilidae > Himalopsyche > Himalopsyche kuldschensis. Next base: position 15,143,682 of record JAHFWI010000010.1, on the reverse strand, counting down.
AATTTAACTCAAAACTAATAAAATCTTCGAGGTATCTAAGGCCTTTCATCTTAATTTGGCATTTAAGTATGACACATATAATCAATAGTCAAAATAATTAGATCGGAAAACAGCTATTTGATTCGAGCATTAAAATGGTGGACTGTTAAAGAATCTCAGTTACGCTGATTGAATTTAAAATTAGACCAACAAATAATTATCCTATTTCATGCGTAATCAATGAACTGATGAATGAATAATAAGATTCAATTGGTGGATGGTTGATCGTTTGCCGTGGCATAACGTGGTGTGAGGATCTGGTCAACGTACCTATGCCACGCTAGAAGCTGTCCCTGAGGCTGAGCGGCTAACAAGTCTGCATCCGAATACGAGACGTTCCGCAGAATCTGCTGATTCCTGTCAATAACGCAAATTTACCACGTGTCAATTAATTCATAATCATTGGCTGGGAAACAACATAAATGGATGAAGCGCAGGCTGTAGTGGATAAAACAATGACAACACACACACACCACATTTGTTATGCATACAGGATGCGTATTATTGATGTATTTTGAACAGCTAGTTTTAAAAATTTGTATGCAAATTAACTCTTATAGTGTACGCTATGGTATGCAACTAAATATCTGATAACATCCCGTCGGTTACATAATTAAAATCTCATTATGAGACAACGAAGTGTGTGCCGAAAATTACGTTGAACTATTGTAGATTATTGTTGGCGGTAATTTTGTAAAACCTGCAGGTGCGACCTGTTTTTTTTTACTACACGGGATTCAAAAGCCTTCGCCCCGCAATTCAGATTCCAATGTTACCACCCTTTATTGCGTAAGGGGACGATCTAGCTAAGCGAAGGCAAATATATACCGTAAAAGTGTCATGACGTCAGTTAACTTCCTCCCCTTAGTTATTATGTAAATGTTAGTTACAATACCCGCAATCGAAGTCCAGCGAAAAAAATGAGCAAGAACAAGTGAGCATGGAAAATTAATACAGTGGTACCTCGAGATACTAGTGCCCTAACATACGAGTACGAGCCGTCGATCGAGCGAAGTTTTGCTTTGGCAACATTTGAGATACGAGGGACGGCCGGGTATCTGTGTGCGCTTTGCCTATGTGTGAAAGGGGTGCATATGACTGCATTGGTGGTAAATCCGTATATGTATATCTGTGTTGCTATTGGATTCTACTTCGACTGTCAAACATTATGCACCTACTATAAAAAACATACTTCGCTCCATCTCTTTCGCACAACCGACAAATCCCATACGTTAGACATAGATGGCGCTCTACAGCTGGGGCTGGAACGGATTAATGACATTTCAAGTTATTTCAATGGGAAAAATTGCTTTGAGGTACGAGCAAAGTTACGGAACGAATTAAACTCGTATCTCGAGATACCACTGTACTCTGAACCTATCGTTGAATGCCTGCAAACTGAAATCAGTCAAGTTATGAAATACGCCAGCAGGTGATGATCACAATAAAAACAACAACATGGAAATAGGATCGCTGGACTCGGGCCAAAGCCTCGCAGAAACGCGTAGGCGGGACCAGCGGTGGCCGCTCGCAACAGATAACGAGGCCGGAAATCATTCACCTCAAAACTAAATGGAAACTTGCCACACATGTTTCTAATATCATACTTTTAATCGGAATACTGAAGCGATATCGATATGCATAGAAACAACACTGCAGGCGGTCGACGTGGCTGATAAGACGTTATCATTTATTATCTAAGGTAAACCCAATTATTTGCACGATTGCGAGAAATTGCCGAGTGACTTTTTTTGAAATAGAATAAATATTTATATTTTTATATCGGAAATTGTGAGCAACATCGTTTAGCTTCCGTGATGTACTTCACGGGATCGAGTTACTTTTTTCGGCCGATTTATGGATTCTGTTCGAAAGGCATGGATGGGTGTTTTTAGTGTTGTCTGAAAATTCTTTCCCACCCAACCGATCCTTCGAGCAGGGCGTAGTGATAGCGACGAACTATCTATTACCACTAGTCCCTGTCCAAGCCTTATCCTTTCTATCACTGTTCTCATCGAGGTTGATCGACTGAGTAACAAGTAGTTCATGCAGAAAAAAAATTATCATGCGATACATCCAGTATGAGGCCATTATACTGCTTATTGGGGACGGACAAGGATAAATTAAAATCAAAATACAATATATACAGTGAGAATATAATACAACTCATCAATGCATTACAAAATATACAATTTTGTTTTCATTTGAACCATATTTATTTGGTGATGTCAAATAGCTAACTCATTTACTGTGAATTCAGTTTTTTTTGAAGCATTGAAAACTTCAGTCTTGCATTCATCCCTTTGAAACATATCCATATATTGAGTGAAAACCCGGTGCATGTAATATTCTATGCGGGGGTTTTGTACGCATAACCGTGCAAATTATTATTCCAGTATGTTGAAATTGATGTTATAGTTCTGGAATGACCAACTTATTCGATGCGGCGATCGACCTATTGGTTTTAAATATAGTGACGAGAAACCGGTTTGGTGTTTAATTAAAACAAAGCTGTCAAAAAATTATACTAGCATCGATCATCAATAAGTCTGATCGTTTATTGTCAAATTTACCAAGCATGATTTGTTTTAATTGATATTTCAAACTATCATAGTACATAAGACTGTAATTATTGATTGATTGACCTGGTTCTTAATTATATATAATTTACTAGACTCGGTACCAGTGGTACGGGTTAATAATTATTTGATCATTAGAGCTAATTCAGTTACCGATGTACGATAATTGCACGTTCTTATTTCAAAATCACTTTAGTATTGAATATTGAATTTTTATTTTAAATATTGCGATAATAATTAATAAAAAAATGCGTAAACGTTCGTCAATTTATAGACGATATATTATAACATTTCAAATTATATCGCACTATCTTAGGATATCCAATTGTTTGTCATACCTTGTTTTCATACTTAACTTTTGCATAAATACCACTGTTTTATTGTATTCTTTATCAGTTGATAATGCTCGCCATGAGCGAAACCGGTCCTGATGAAATAAATCTCATGTGGAAAAAGTAATAAAAATGTGTTATTATTTTTATCTTAGGATAGATGCACAAAGCTTCCAGGGTATGTAATCACGGAATTGCCGGGGCATAAAGTAAGTTCAATTGATATATTATATAAAGAATCCAAATACTTATATAAATATATAGACACAATAACCATTATTATGTGTAAGATATAAAAAAACGAGCGCTATAAAATATGGTATCCAAATTATGTTAGTCGGATGTCGAAAATATACGCAAAATGTGTGTAAATAAATAAAAAACACATTAAAAAGATAATGATCAGGGTCGGTTACACTCAATGCTAACATCAGCTGAAATCGTGTACGATTCTCCTTCATTGCGGAAAATTAAATCCAAAAAACACTGATTCATCATGACGGTCAAACACCTTGAAAATTGTATACAAATAATAATAATTTTGGTAGATATATCAATAATGATACAAGTGACTCATTCATCAGTTAGTCGTATATTTTAAATGGAATACCCCATTAATCCACATCAATCAAATGAAAAGACGATCGTTAATCATATAATTATCAAATGCGTTTTTAATTGTTTCCATAAAAGGCGGTATCTTATGTTATAGATTGCAATTGCTGTGTGCAAATTACTAAATATATGCTACATATTTATTTCAGCTATTTGCGTTTACGCAAGTTCTATACGGCACGATATTTGTTATATGTATAGTTAATATTCTTATAATACGGTAAGAAAAATAACAATGTATTTTAGAACTAGTTCTGACGAAGGCGTAAGCCGAAATAGCTATCAACAAATATATAAAATAATTTATGTAGAACTAAAATACATTGTTATTTTTCTTACCGTATTATAATGGAGTTCTACCAAGTAAATGCCTACTCAATCAATAAATATTCTTATACTTGCAAAAATATACATCTGAATTCGCGAAATTTTCAACAGAATAATAAAATATAATAATCAGGTACCAAAATGAATCCATAATAAACGACATAGAATATCGAAGTTTTAATTCCGTGGCATGTATTGTATAATTATTTTAAGCCATTTATAAAAACACACATTTTTTTATATCTCGAGACTGACATAATATATCCACGAACGCTGACAAATAATACGACGGTGGGGCAACCATACAAGGTAATCATTTATGACCAATAAAAAAAATAACAGGTTTAAAGTCTCGTAAACGCCTCCATTTAATCATTGATATGTAAATTATTCAAAGAGGCATTTCGTATTGGTAATAATATAATTTCCCAGTAAGGAAAAAATGCTAAATAACATATCACACCGGCAGGTTTTTTTCGAATATAGTCATCAGGCGAAGTCTATTGACAGTCGATATTAAATTACAAGGTCAACAATTTAACAATTTAATAGTGGGAACAGAATACTGCAAGCTGTCATTGAATTTAATTAAAAGTCGATGAATAGATAATATGGCAAACTATTAACGATTGAAAAATAAACAATCACTCGGTGGATAACACGAAAAGAATGTAGGCAATAAAAGTCATCGATATTTAACTCCTTATATGTCTGGACTTCCGGACAGCCGGTGAATTCTTTGGTCAGACCGTTCGTCGAGGAACAACAAGGTTCGAAAGGTTGCTTCAAGAGTTTGCAAGACGTGGAGCAATGTGAAAAGCGACGCAATGTATGCATCTTGGCTTATATATACATAGATGTGTATTAGAAGCCCACGAAGAATAAATTGAATTCTGGATTCTCGAAAATGAACATGTATTTACGGTATCAATAAAGAATAGATTCTTTATTTGTAGTTGAAGTAGAATGTAGAATAAGGCACGTGTCACTGTAGATCAGTGGTTCTCACGTAAAATTTGGCTGTGGCCGCATTAGGAACATCAGTGGTCCTACGAAAATGTCTGGTGGCCGCACAATTTTTTTTGTTGAGTCTTTTTTGTCAACAATACTTAGGCATGTATGTGTTTGAGCTTTTGCGAATAAACAATTCTTGAAGCACAATACGATGCATACAAAATATAACATTTTCAGTGTCATTGTTGACAAATTATCTTGAAAACTCATTTTTATTAAATATTAATATTAACTATCAAGCTGTTGGTGGCCGCAGAAAATTCCTCTGGTGGCCGCATGCGGCCACCGTGGCCGCACATGAGAACCACTGCTGTAGATCGTATGAATATTGTCTTGAAAGTTAATAAACGGCGCGTCCATATATCATAAGTTCTTGTTGGTTTCGATATAGACATTTTAATATCTGTGGTTTCTAAAATTCCGGCATAATCAACGAACATTTATTGATTTCCGATACCGAATATAACGATGCTGGTGTATTGAAAATTGCACTAAAATATATATAACGGTGACAGAGTTACTTTCTAAATGCGTTCAACAATGCTTAATCGCAGGCATTATGAGTAAGTTTCAACCGCAGGAATGTATGTGAACTGATGGAAAAATTTGTACACAACAGAGTGGTTTTAATTTATTCGACGAAGTGAGAAAAGCCAGATTGCAGTGGGCGTCAACAGGTAAATAAACATCACCGGCTGCGCGCAAATAACACGTTTTCTTATACCGCTGCATCGCTTTAATACGAGAATAAAATTTTGTTTAAAACGTAAACCAGTTTCGTGGAATTTCACGATATTTAAACGGAGAAATGATTGCATACAAATAAACTTACCTTAATTCAAGTGCACACAGAGAGCATGAGGAAGTTTTGTATAAAATATAGTATTTTTAAAAACTTATTGGGGAGTTATAGAAAACTCCTCAGCAACGTTTTAGTCCTTGGATAGTCACAATAATATGTTGCTGATACGATGTTATCTTCCATACAAGATAACACTCAAGAAAAAAGAGGGGTTATATGAATGAAATAAGCAAACAAAATATAAAAGTGTATGTTGAGATTTTAAGCATTATATAATAATCGTGATGACGAAAATTATACTGCTGTATAATATATTGTTATTTTCTGAAACTGATTTCAGTCCGAATTTCACAACGAGATAACGAGATTAACTGTTTAATCTTTGGCGCGTATTCATCATTGCTCATGTTACTATGGCAAGAGATTAGTTGTCGGACGACCGCAGTCGACTTTCTAGCTTTTCTGATACAATCAATGCAATTGATAATAAATCTAGAAAATATGCAGTAATTACATTCAGTCTTTCAACGTTAATTCGCATACCACTTTATAATCATAGACAATCCTGGCATTCCTTATGAAAATGCCAGTATAAGCCTAAATAAGCCTCTTGACAGAAATAGCCTATAATTTAGCAGCGTTCAAGGTTCATAATCAAGGCTGTCAATTAAAAATTCTTTTTTTTAGCACAGTTACATAAATCAATTCGCGGCAGGTCATGAAAACACGTAACACAATACAAACCACACACACGTATGTGATAAGTAGTATAAAAAGGTGTTCAATTTATCAAGTTTTTCTACGAGAACTGCTCGTTACTCAGTTAGTTGCACAACATCCCTTTTCCGAAGAGAGTATCGGTATAAAGGATATAACTAATGGTGAGCTTATAGCTAGCGCTGTGTCCCGTTGTAGAATCGAATTAATTCCATTAAAAAAATATGGAACTGCCCGGATCCGCAACTGAAAATTATGACTTAAGCCAGCCATGGGCAACCTTTCCTAGGTCTGGGGCCGGATTGTCATTCCGTCTTCGAGTCAAGGGCCGGACCAAATTACTACACGTGGAAGTAAGATTGGCCTTGTATTTGAATTACAAGACTCTCCATATTGGCCATGATATTGCTTAAGGATTATCGCATAGAATTTTCGAGATTTTCATCTGTTATCCTCGTTCGAATTTTTGATTTAGTGTGTTTGATCCTCGAAAAAAACTGATCGCACGTATATGTGCTGCGGAAAATACAAATATTTTTTCTTGCAAATGCGCGTAAATTTGTATATTTTTCATCCACCAAATATATTTTATAAAAATCCGTCAAAGCAATGTTGTTAAATTGTGGTTTTAGCAATAAATCTTCCTAAATCTCAATAAGTTCCATCTGTAAATTTGCTGGCACATTTTTTACATCTGAATCTATCGGACGAGCAAATATAGCGAATGTGGAGTCTTTGTTTTGGAAGTCAGCAAGCCTTGTATCATATTGCTCTATTAGTATTAGTGCCTTCAATTCATCTCCATAAGAATTACAGTCACGCCATAAGAAATCCGCGCACCCTTCACAATTTCATTCATTTGTAAATATTTCCTCGAAATCTTTACCGATTTCAATTTTTTTTTCCTTCCGATTGTAAAGAAAACTAATAGCCATATTTTGAAGAACATGTGAGATTTTAAGGTTTCTACAGTACTGAGCAGGACAAAAAAATGTAATCGCGATTAAAGATTCTCTTACGAACATTTCGCATCGAATATGTTAATAAATCACCGGTCGACTAAAGCGCATTGTGGAAAACTGTAGCAGTTTTGAAGCGATTTTGTAAAACCATACTCCTTATATGAGGGTCATCCCTGTCGGTTGTTTAGCGCTCCCTGCCGGTTCAAACAACCCCCTCTAGAGCACCAGTTTCACGAAATATTTTTGAAAAATTCCACAGTCTAATCTACGCGATTTTTTTCTTTTGGTAAGTTTTCCCCCGAAAACTGCTTCAATTTGGGCTTTAATCACGATTACATTTTTTGCGGTTTTCCATAATTTCGTCATATGCTTATGCGACTAGGTCTGGGTCAGTACTGTTGAAGCCTTCAAATCTCACATGCTTTTCAAAATATGGCTATTAATTTCCTTTACTCTGAAAGGAAAAAATGGAAATCGGTAAAGATTTCGAGGAAATTTTCGCAAATGAATAGAATTGTGAAGGGTTCGTGGATTTCTATTGCCGGACTGTATATGTGTTGTTTGTATGAGCTGAAAGACTAGGAAAAATGGTTAAAAAAAAAAATCCTCCCTGGAACTATTCATTTCTTTTTCAATTACTTTGCCCAGATGTTTAAGGGCCGGATCAGGCCCGCGGGCTGGTAGTTGCCCATGTATGACTTAAGCAATACTTGAGCAAACTTTGCGATAGTAAGTCTGAAGATGCCTCTGAAACAGGCGAAACACGTGTCACAGTTAGTAACACAATACGTGGAATAATCAAAGTTATTTTAAATTTTATATTAAAATGAACTTCCACAAAGCTACTGCTGAAACCATCAAAGTATGAAAATTATGACGTTGACACTCTACCATAGACACGAATCATATACATACATACAATCAAATTGTGAACATTGATTTGAATCCAGTTGTTTTCAATTAAACTAGTCATACATTCACTAAAATATGATACTTCACTCTTACTAAAATTACAAAACCAAATGTATGGTACATAATATAATCATTAATGTAAGCGTGTAGTCTAATTTTGTGTCATGGAGCGCTGAGCAAATTTTAATTGAAAGAGATAATAGGTTTTTTTGCTGTACCCTGTAATAAATAATAGCAACACGATGTTATACCACTCTGCCGCTTTATGTATATTATATTACGATATTTCGCTGCGTGGGTCTTTCTTTAGAAACCGAATTGTAAATAACTTGAGAGATTTCCCATCATCAATCAAACTAGATAACGTAATGGATAAAATGTTGCAAATGGAGACCGCTAATGTAGGCGATTGTAATCTTTTACAGATTTCAAATCTGAACTAAAAATATATACGTTTGAAAACCTAACATATCATTATTATAGATAAATAAATATATTTATTGACTGCATTTTCATTCAATGACAAGCTCGTATAAATTCTAACAATCTACAATGAAGCGTTTTAAATTACAAAGCGAACAATACAAAAATATTTGGAAAGAATGTTACTTCAAGTGAATGAACTGAATGCTTATAAATAAAAATACTTGGGGTTGGGAGACATGAATAAAATTGATAAATTCGAAGTGGGAACGAAAACGTAACATCACATGCAAAGAATTTTGAGTAACATCCAAGAACGTCCACGCAACCCCGATACGACAAAAGAAACTTTGTCGGGAACAATTCGGCAAGAAACAGCATAGAGGCGATTCTCATACAAACTAAATGTTACGCTTTCTAGTCTACCGTTTGATATATTATATTGTAATATATAATATTATGGATTTCCTTATAAAATTAAGGAAAGACGTCAATATTTTATTTGTTTCATAACATCTGCTAATTCATAAACAACTTGTATTTACTATGAACGAACCCGATACTGACCTAACATCAAAATTGTGGTACATATATTCAGTTATTTTAGTAAAATCCTAAGTATATCTTGAATTGACAGTTGACCACTCGATGGAAGAGTTGAAACATTCGATACATAGGAGCCACCCTATTCCATTGTTTAATTTTGCTGACGCATATAATTAAATATGATCAACAAATTAGTGAAGCAGGTTTGGTTATGTATAACTAAATAAAATAGTAAAAATATTCAACATATATAGATATTAGTCATATATTGATTTCGTCACAAAACGTGTTCAAAATATTACTGATATTTAATATGTTTCTAGAATTATCATACACAGGTATAGCACAAGATCCAATACGATAACGCGTCCACATTTTTAGCACCCAAATAAAAAAGTAACAAACTGACAGAAGCGTCGATAAATACCTAACAAAAACGAATTCAATCAATTTAATTATAGCTTCAAGATAATTGATTGCATTATTCCGGATGAAAGAATTTAGGAAACCTAAGTATATATATTCATGATTTGGTTAACTTCCCAACACAAGAGCATCGAACAAATCGATAGTCTGCTTAGGTATCAGTTCGCTTTGAATGGTTATCGTAAATTCACATGCCTCTGTATCTTCAGTATGTATTTAGTTGGTTGCATCATCGCAAACAAAATAGAAAAGGTGTTTTTATTCATTGATCAATGTATGGCCAGCAGTATTGTAAGAACATACGTTACAATACACATACTGATTCATGAAGTTATATCTTCAAAGAAAATATAAATTTCTCTTTATTTTTATAAATGATACGTTTGCTGATTAATACATTTAGACGACACGAACGTGAATCAAACTAAAACCGAAAGATCAACGATGATTATTAAGAAGATCAACAGTTCGCAACGAATACACGACGTGTATAAATCATTAGATACATACAAGGATACCAGCTTTTCAACATAATTCTACGATTCAGTAATAATTATTAACGGCACAAGGATAGGAATATTTAGCACGGGGAAACTGTTTACAATAATATCTCAAATCGAAAACGAATGCAATGTAAAAATCAAAGCAATAATCATAACTAAAGCGATTACATCGTGCTACAATTGCACGAGTAAGCTCAATCAATCCATAATGACTCGAGTGTATGTACACCGGGTAGATTTATACCCATCGCAGGTAGGTTTAAGTGAAGTTCCACCTCCGTCAAGCCGTGTCAAAAGGCAGGGGGGATCGCCGACCGCACTCCGGCAGGCAGCGAACAGACCCGCTCGCCAGCAGCTGTTTCCGTTCTAACAAAATGCCAGCGATCGAGTACACAGAGGGGCAGACATAAAAAAAAAACCGGTGAAACTCGTTTTACTCGGGGAACAGGTAATCGAAAGATGGCCGAGCCGATCGGAGAGAGCCGCCGATGTAGGTAATTAATAAAAATAAAAGTAAGAACGAGATGTAATAATCGGTAGCACGAATGTATCGTGTAATAGCGGCACATAAACGGGGCTGGTAATCAATTTGAAATCAACTAGATAAAATTGTGTTGCCCTAAATATGACACAGGCATATCTTATCGCGTTCACAGTCATTAAAATGTGAGTAAATAAGCAGTGTAGGCATAAAGTACACAAACGTTTCAGATACCTAGGTGATGAAAATTAGAATATACATTTAAAAAAATGTATATCATTGACTCACCTTGAGTCGTAGAGGAATGGGTTTATTCTTGGGAGAAACTAAGTACATTTAATCCGGTAAAAAGTAACAATGTATTTTAGTTCTACAATTTTTTACCGTATTATAATGGAGTTCTACCAAGTAAATACCTACTCAATCAATACATTTAATCCGATTTGCGAACCAGGACGTCTTTCAATTATGTAATCAAATTCCACACTCTGTCGGATACAAAAATATTGAGTTAAGAGAAAAATCCACTATTACAATCAACTATCATTAATTCAGCGTGTCGATGGTCTATTATGAACACCCAGAAAGACCGTCCGAATGATATAGTTATGAAAGGTATGAAAATAGCTAATGTGTTCATCGCTATAAAACGTATGAAATACAAACTATTATTGCAAGTAAATACATAGCGCATGCTAATTAATTCGTTTTTACAATCTTCACATTAGTGTGAGATTAAATACATAATACATGCAAAATAAATCGTATCATATTTTTAATGGAACCACGCATGTTAAATGCTGAAATAATAATTTGTCACATTTATTTCACAGAGATTATCACCGTGCTTAATAAAAAGACCGCAAGTAAGTAGGTACATTTCTGTACATAAACATGACATATAAAGTGCGTGCAGAATATTATCAAAGTACGTATGTACTATTAAACTACATATAATCAAAAAATAGACATGATAGTTCGAGTCAATTCTTAAATGGCAACTCCTGGGACGTGACACGTGAGAGTGGACTTGAAATAAATGCCATGGAAAAACGTTCCGACAATTCAAAGAGGTTATGCAACCTGTCCAATTGGTAACAAGAATGGGCATTTAAATACAAAAATAACAATGAATCGTCCAATCGTGATGCCATTATGCTGAAGAGGAAGTACGTACGTAAGTATTTTGTACACCGTGGATATTTTTCACAATGGTTTTGATTTTTTTATAGCTCGCGTGGGATAATCTGATTAATAGCGAGAACAATCGTTTTGACATTCTTGTATGACGGATAAGTGTATTGTGCTGTTTTCGTAATGCGCTTCTAACAAAAATGCCACAAAAACACCACTGAAAATATATAAGTTCAAGGAATAAAATTTTGCGGCATTGTCTAATTAATTAGATTTGTAGTGGAATCACATCAAGTTTTTTTACAACTATCATAAAATAAGGCGGATTAATTTAAGACTGTAATATATAGAGCAGTGGTTCTCGTGTGCGGCCACCAGAGGAATTTGCTGCGGCCGCCAACAGCTTGATAGTTTGATAGAAAATGTTAGTAAGTTAATTTATCAACAATGACACTGAAAATTTTATATTTTGGATGCATTGTATTTTGCATCAAGAATTTTCAGTTCGTAAAAACTCAAATACATACATGTTTAGGTATTTTTGACAAAAAAGAAATTTATTGCAGCCACCAGACATTTTCGTAGGTCCGCTGATGTTCCTACTGCGGCCAAAGCCAAATTTTACGTGAGAACCACTGATATAGAGCGACAAATTAGATCGGTTTAGTCGTTTTTACTTATCTCGATACATGTTTACTTTACAGCAGGGGGGGCAAACTTTTCGGATGGCGGGCCAATTCCAAGAATTCAAAATGAGCCGCGGGCCGCAAGTAAAATATCATTTATAGATATACACCCGATCGTTTTTTACGCTATACATTGGTTTCAAAAAGTGGCGCACATAAAAACATCGAGGAAAAAAATGTTTTTAAAATTCGACCTAAAAATTTTTTTTGCGTAAAAATATACCTAAATCACTCCCATTTTCATTCAAACATAATAATTCTATATTCAGTTCGTATTAATCATTGTGCATTTAAAATATTAAGACGTCTGAAGTGCATTTATTTGACATAGTAACTCTCTGTGATAATTTTTTTTTAAATACAGGTGTCTATTTGTAGTTGATATTTTTAAAACTGCTTGTGTGGTCATAGAGGAAGATGGAATCAGAATTAAGCTGAGGTTCATGATCAAAAATGTCTGTTTTTCGTGCAAATTTTTTAAAATAGGGCAAATTTGTCTCAATTAAGATCATTGTAAAATTTGCAGATTTCGTCACGACGGTCTAATTCTCTTAAATAAGTGTTACATTGCAGATCAATAATCTCAAGTTGTAGCTCTCTTTCAATACAGTTTTAATATCTATTGAAAATGGATTTTTCGGAAGACACCAAATCTTTGTGAAAAATCGTTATTCAGAGCGTTCATAGCACGGAGTTAATAGTATTTAAGTGTGGCACGATGTCCAGAGTAAATGCAAAATCACAAATCCCTAATCATCAGTATCGGGAAAGTCCGTAACATTCGTCATTTCCAAAAATAAAATTATAATATTTATTACATTCCGAACTCTTTGAAGCACTTTTTCCAAACAAAGCCATCGAATTTGACTGTGAAAAGGAATATCTGTATACTCACTCAATATCTTGAAGAGTTTTTATTTGATTTTCAAATATTTTTTAAAAAAAAATATTTTTACTTAGCATTAGGATTTATGATGGCGGGCCGCAGAAAACACTCGGCGGGCCCTAGTTTGCCCGTGCCTGCTTTACAGTATAAGGTGAAAAAAAATGTACTATAGCGGAGATATATTGAAAACTGAATAGCTACCTTAAAAGCCTGTCTCTTTCGAGGTATTCCTCAGGGAATCGTTTATTCCAAAGTAAGTCTTGACTGTAGTGGGTAGGCGGCGGCAGATGCAGTAGAGGGGGAGGGGGGTAGTGATGCGGCGGCTGCTGATGTTGCAACTGCTGCTGGTGATGCGCGTGGAGGGTCTGGGACGCGTGCGTCGGAGGTGCGACGGCCGCAGCCTGAGCGGTCGCCGGCGGGTGGGCCATCACCAGCGAGTGGTGCTGCACGGAGTGCACGTGGCGCACCTGCGGCTCGTGCTCTTCCGGGGCGCTGAGCGCGCTCGACCTGGAGCCGCTGCGCTCGTCTCCTGACGCCGATCGCAGGCTGCTTACGCCGGAGTCGCTCCGGTCATCCGGGAAGCGGCCCGCGTCGTCCATCCTGGCCGCATCTTCGACGCGCCGGCCCGCGCCGAGAGCGCACTCGTCCAGCGCGCCGATCTCTTCTGCCGCCCCGCTCCCGCCGCCCGCGCTCACTCCATCTCCGCCGGCGGCGATCCGGGTCGGGGCGATGGCGGCCTCTCCGCCCTCGAGGGGCTCGCCGCCCGCGTGCCCCGGCGGACTCGTCTCTCGGGCGGGTGAAGGCGGGTTCGAGGACTCTTCCGGTTCGCTCTTCAGCGGGAGTTCGTCGGGCTCATCGCTCGGATGCGGGGGTTCAGTCGGGACGGGGGAGGGACAGGCGATCTCTTCGATCGCAGGTTCGCTCTCTTCAATGATAGCGGGCTCTTTCGGATCGGAATCCTCGCTCGCTTCCTTCTTTGCAGTCTTTACACTCTCCCCTGTGTCACTATCTAAGCTCTCCTCTTTGACTACCGCCGGTTCTGGCGGTCTGCAGGCGAGAATATTGGTTCCGTCGGTTTTTAACTTTTCGGCTACTATCGTTAACACTCTCAATTTTCTATTTTTCACAGTCTTTTTAATTCCTGAAACAAAAAGAGAAAAGAATATTAGTAATCTTATCAAAGAATGAAATAAATTATTGCGTAACAAGTAAGTAGATAAACATAGAACGTTGATGTATAATTTACATGCTTAACTATGGTTTAATCATTTGAATTATTGCTTAAAAATGAAGTATCTAATGCGATACATTTCAGTATCACTTAGGGCACATGGAAAACGTTAAGTACCATATTGTAAGTGTTTGCGCTGCATACAGCAGACAGTGTGGGTGTAATATAACGTTACGTTCATTTAAAGCGTATTGCATTCTTTACGAATTGATAACGAAAGATGATTAATGAATCAATGTGATCTTCAGCAAGTAACATCCATTACAGATTTAATTACACCTCGAAATTTTTACAAGCCTTCGTTGCAAACAACGATTGAGCTACGTACGTATAAAAAAAGCAGTCCGGCTCAGACGAAATCATAAAAGTGAAATATATAAACACACGACTGGGGAAGGAGGAGGGGGAGGTTAGAAGGGCGAGAGCTGAGACTAGGCGATGCCCCTATATCCACTCCGTGTGCCAGTTTGATATATGGCCGAGTACGAGTACACAATGCAAGTTTCGTGGGCGTATTGAAACGTCGAGAGAGGTGTGGGTGGAAGCACATACTAGTCGGAGACGAAGGATCCATTCAAACAGTATTGCGGTCGATTGTGCAGACAAATGATAAAAGTACAAAGGTGTGTGTGTGGCAAGAATCAGTGTGTATTGATGCTTAGGTCTGACTGATTACATTTATTTGGCTCTTGTTACTCTGCTCGATTCGTCATCTCGATAGACAAATACGAATGCGTGCGAGCGAAGTGCGAGCCAGAAGATTTACTGAATATCGGATATAATAAGTGTTCGAATGTATTACAAAATCTATTCTGCGCGATATCGAGCCTTTAGAAGGGCTTCTCACGGTAAAACGTTTTCTCTCGACTACAGGCTCGTTCACCTTTGGAATACGCCGTGTATGGTTGTGAGCAACTTTTAACAATATAGTCGTGGCAGCGCATTCTTCAAATAACAGTACCCATTCGTCAATCCGAAGCAACTGTGCCAATGCGGCTTAAATATCGTGTACGCATTATAAAAACGAATTAGTATTGGCTGACAGGTATGATTGAACGAGTTTAGAAAGTATCAGGACGGTCTGATAGGATAGACATTCACATATTCCATTTTAAAAAATGTTATAAATCGGCCCCTTAGAAACCAGGGAAAACGTAACTAGCTTTTTGCTGGTTTTCAGTTATGAATGCCACTAGATACAAAAAAATCTAAGTTCATGTATCAAAGCGAAACTTACTTATTGATACTTAGTATCCGAAAGCCAAAGCGTCGCATTGAAAGATGAAGGAGCCAAAATATTACAGAAATTCTGTTAAGATAACTGATATTGAATTATTGCGAATTCGGTAATCGTAACAAATGTAAAAAGTAATTTATTCTGAAAAATTCCGATCTCGTGACGGCTGAATGGTAATAATTCGCTGTAATTTTATGTCTGAGCGAACCGCGTGAAACCAACTTATATGACTGAGAAAGGTTGGAATTTGGATTCGACGGATTGCATTAGAGCGCATAATAGAACGGCAATATTTTTTGTAAATAATGGCAGGCTGGAACAATTTGGCGTTCTCATAGATAGCAGTTCCCTACTAATTTAGTATGCTGGCGGTACCTGTTCGGCCGTGGCGATAAACGATAAAGCGGCGTTCACACACGTACGTGTATCCGACGCATTGTAAAAGCGCCTGCGCGAACAGCATTCAAATTGCCGCTATGTCAAGGTAAACCGTTTCCTTCCAAAGTGCACACATACGAGAATCGCCCAGACTTGACTATGCACATTCATTAACCAATAAATCATTATTAAATACATAGCGTTGAGGAAGATTCAAACTTATACTTAAGCATGGACAATGAAAAGTGCTAAAATACTAAATTAACTAAAAAATAAAACAAAAATTATAATTGATTGATTTTATTGGAATTTACTTCATTATAGCGCGATGAAAAAATAGCAATGTATTTAAGTTCTACAAATATTAAATAACATATAGTCGATATCTATTTCAGTCTACGGCCTCGTGAGAACTGGTTTATTTTTGTACGGCTAAAATACTTTGCTATTTGTTCACAGCGAGATATAATCATGCTCCGATACTTCGGCCGTCATATTGTTAGCTGGAAAAAGAAAGGTCATGTTTTCCATGACAAGTGTTAATCGAAATATTTTATACAAACAGATATTTTATAGAGAATACTGTCTGGAATTCAAAAATATCTTGATCGGGTGGCGAATCGTAAGGGATTGTAAAAGTAAATACCAGTTATCGATTGTTGTATCAATGTGCGAAGCTTTCCATTCCAGGGGTTCGGACAATTGACACGGGAACGGAGTGGACAAAAGCATAACAACATTGACCGGGCACGTGAATAGGTAAAATGTTAGTGTGCAGAAAACTGAGTCACACTAATGAATAAGTGAGTGTATCGGGAGACTGGTTGGTTCGTGATCACTCCGAATTGAACCAAAGGGTGGTTAAGCCAAGAAGCAAATAATAAAAAAGCAAGAACGTTTGTTAAAATGTGGTTGCTACGCTCAATCGCTTTTATACGACCATGGGTATGCATTTTTTGGCAATAGCAAAGCAATAAAAACTGACTAGATGTTATCTAAAGTTTTTATAATAGTATTCATTACTGCTTGGTCAAATATGTTAGCAACGTAGAATTTATTAACGACTCTATGTATTTCGTTAGTATTCGTGATTAATTCCATTGTATAACGTCTGCATATACGTGGTATATATGGCTAGATTCAATCAACTGAATGAATGCTTCTGGCATTAGATTGATTGCATTGTCGGATTGTTAACTCTGAGTGGGATCGAGTGTTGGATGATTTGGATCAACATACATTAGTTTACGCAGCATTCTAATGAATCGTTCGGATATTTTAGTTCTGTATGTACAATAACATGTAATTTTCATCAGTCGAAATAGCAGAATTTTTTTGCCAACATACTGTATGAATAGGCAAATTAATTACCAATAAGTTAAAATAAATGGTGAAACCCGTAATTTCTAGAGTAAATCATAGGAAGGTTACTACCCTAACATAATACTCTATTATTTAATTATATATGTATCGCGGCTATGACATAGCGATTACAGTGCAAGAATACACCTACACCCCATTTAGATTATTTAAATATAATTAAAACTATGCGAGATATTATTTAGTTCACCAGAAATTGAATCCATAATTTTCCGCTGGACCAATACACTTTTATTAACGATTGTAGAATTGGAGCAGAGTTTGAATTATTCCATAGGGGTCAAATATTCTACCTACTACATACGGCGGCTGTAGGTGACAGAAGTAATTGGTGGATTTTATCAGATTCGTCCGATGGAAACAGTGAAATCAAATCAGTGAATTTGATTTTATCTGAGAAACTGTTTTAAAGTGCTTGAACCCGGAAAACTGAGAGATAAGCGATAGTATACATGAAGTATTTGACTACTTAGAACATAAGTCAATAAATAATATTATTGATTTATTAAGTCGGCTGTTCTTTTACAATATCGATAACTCCGCTGTGATAAGAGATAACCTCCGCTTCGCGAGAAAGTGATAAGATGCAGTTAAAATTCCACCAACTTTAAACGCATGAATCTACATATGAGAGGATCCCATACACAAATAAGGAACGGGGTTACGGAATTGAGAGTCCGGTCGCGTAATATTTTAGTGCGATGGGACACGTCGACGAGAAGTGGCGTCGCTCGACCCCGGCCCATCCTTTGGCCAAGACGACCGCTGAATAGTTAAAAACACTGCCACCGAGCCGCGAGCGAGGGGAATATCAAATACAAATTTAATCGAGACGGCCGACCGAATCATTGCAATTTCAATCAATTAAAACAGCACATATATTAATTTCTTTGTGGAGATGTTTACGAATGAATTTTAATGGTTAATTTACGACCATTTGACAGTGGTGATAGCAAACTGTTCACTTATACATGAATTCACAATATGATAAATTTGTATAAACCCTTCCACCACTATAGTGTCCATGATTTACGATTGAAAAATGTATGTAAATTAAGCTTGATCACAGGTAAGTAATGTACCTTGAATGACATCGGTTCAAGAAATCAAACTACTGTCAACAACGAAATTAATAATTTAAGCGTGGAAGCAAGATTATTTAATGTATCTAAATGCTGATGGTTTTCGGTATATTGCAATATAGCATTAAATCGAGCATTGTGAATAACGTATAATTTTTAAATAATTTAGAATTTCGACTGAAGTGCAAGAATAAACTTTCACCGACTTGAAGATACCGGAAGGCGAGAAACACTTGGTCGTAAGCGACAAAATTCAAACGATTCAATTTTATATAATTTTGAAACAAGACTCCATCGTCAAAAATAGCTTGCGTTGAATATTTAAGCTATTAGTGTTTTTATTCGAAAGAAATAAAAACATTTTCAAGGTCCAAGGATTTATTTTTTATGCATTCAAAGAATTATAAAAACAGACATTATGTCAAGTTTCATTGAATGAGACGTAAATTAGATAAATAAAGAAAAAATAAAACACCATCATTGCATACTAAAGATGTTGTTTGCATCGACGTATGTTTACTACGTACATTTATGTATTCAAAGAAATCAATATAAATGCAACAAAACAGTAATCTGAAACACATAAACGCCGCACGAGGCACAGTAAAATCGTTATCTGCGTAGATTTCCCGTACGTACCACAATAAACACACCATTTGATTGTTTGTTATGAAAACGACTATGTCACAAAACAAGTATGAGGAATCTCGGATTCGTTATCGTACAAGAAAAATAAACAATGCGGAGATAACGAATTCCGAAATAGAACTAATAATGAAACCGGGCGATTGGTGCATTCTTGAATAGAGGTCAAATGTAGGTTGCATAGAACAAAGTAATCTCTGTTACTATATTTCTGTGTTCTTGATACAGCAGCAATAATCCGTAGCGAAATAAGTGATTATTCGGAATTTTTTCGAATAGAACGATTCGATTCAGCTACAATTCATTACCCGTCAAAAACCAAACTAATCAATTTCACTGAAGCAATAAAAGTAATCTGTTAACTGTATAGGTAGGTGTGCTTTACACAAACCAATATGTACATAAAAGAGAATCTATTTCTTCTGGGAACATTTTATTGACTGTAATATTTTAAGTCGTATATTATTTTAGAGGTTTACAAGCAGTACTGTTGTATACGAAGAAATCGACTTGGCATACCACAGAATGGCTTTAATTGATATGTCGGTAAACTACTGATGCCTTGGAGATTTATCACTATATTTTTAAGAGGTTTTGGTAACAATATCAGTTTGTTTATTTGAAGAGAGCGGGTATATTCCATATTTTCCCAATTGATAGCAAGACGTTGATAAAAACAAATTTTTTAAATATATTCATTATTCATAGTAAGAATGCTGAGCAAAACGGGGCAAAAAATCTTGAGAATAACTAATGTATTTGCAGAAAAACAAGCAAAGTTTGTTAAATGTCAAAGAAAGTTACATACATATTAAAACATAATGCAAGAGCTTTTTGCGTTCCTCAAATGATTAAAGAGAGTATTTAGAATTAATAAATGGTCAGTTAGAATTTAAAGAAAAACGTGTAACAGTCGGTTTACTAACAAACCGAAATTTTAAATAAAATGAGTTAACCCCTACAGTTATCGTCCTGTTGCTATAATAAATCATTTTCATTTAAATTATGCATCCTTTTATAGTAAATATGCATTGCTGATAATATATTTACATCTTGTGATCATTATGGTAGACGAGTTGCTATGCGATGGATCAGCGCATAGAAACGGACATAGCTCGAGTAAAAAATTGATATAAAAAAATCATTCAAACATATCTTAATCCGATGCCACGTTAACTACACAAATAAACGACAGTTGTTGCGGTGGGCTGCCTTATCATTAAGTTAAATGCAAGTAAAAAAAAAGTAATAATAGCACGAACAACAAAAACGTGTGTTAAGATACGAAGGTCGAACGAGAGATTTGAACCCGTAGGAAAAAATATTCGTGCTGCCGTTGGGAGAGTTGTGACCTGAAAAAACTTTGATCGAAATAACCTTGATGGACGAGTCAATAACAGATCATTACATCGGTGTGTACCGACAATTCGACCCCTGGGCCCCTGAACGTCTAGCTATCTTCGCAATGCGGTGCTATCCAAATAAATATTTTTCGAGACAGCTGGGTTTGATCGATCGCGTCTTGCGTCATAAAGTTCGTGAAGTAATTAATATCTTTTGTTATATTAGTCCTGAACTGAACGCTTTTTTATATATCTATTTAACTTTCAAGGTTGTATAAACTCATTAAAGTACTGTATCAATTTGAATAAATAGACAATATTTTACATACAACTATTGTCGAAACGAAAGTAGTAAAGAGTATATATTTTTTGCATACTCAGTATCGCCAGTGTAAAGCTATAAATAAAATTAAATGATATATGCACACATATTTTATTGTTTTAAGCACATAATATGTGTGAATAGTTTGAATTTGTTATTACTACATTTTTGAGTGGTATAACTAATTTGGTGAAGAAGGAATAGATGAGAAAGTATTCTGTTAGTAACTCAACGAATACAAAATTTGATTAATATATTAGAATCCACATATTTCACTTATACTTTTATACCGATCACGAAGAATATTGCTGAAAGAAATTTACTAAGCATTTAAATTTCATTCAATAAATAAGAGAATGTACAATATAATTTTCTTTATGCTGTAATATAAGATTCATGAATAAAATAAATATTGCAGATTGTGTTATCTTCAAAAAAAGAAGCCGCATAGCTTAACGGTAGCGTTGAAACATAAACGACAGATGGCAGTTCGATCGCTATGCGATGATAAATTAACAACCATTATACATTTATAACAATCAGTACGCTTACAACAATGTGGAAATTGTCTTCATCGCGACATTTTGTAACACAGAAAACATTTGAAAAGCGGTATTTATTTGAAAAAAATATGAGTAACTAGAATGAAATTTGAGACATTTTTTTAAGCCGTCAATGTTGCATAGTATTGGATTTTCTTTCTTTCGGAGAATTATTAAAATTGCCGATATAAGGACTCTTTCGAAGATTATTGGATAAATCAGCACAGATATAAACTTTGCGTTTCGTAGACTCTACATAGTTTAATGTAGGTAAATTTGTATAACGACATTAAATATGGTAGTTTTAACGATGAATAAATTGGATGAGTTGTTGATGAATTTCAATGGCTTCCGAGAAGCCTCAAGAAGTCGCATGCTTACTTGCTCGGGATGAAATTGTTATTTCCGATTGCACACGATACATGGAGTAGATAGACACATGCATCGCGCGATGACCCCAATGACCTACATAAAAAGTTGGTATCCAAACGAGAGACGAAGAGCGGACTACAATAATAATGTGGCGATACGGAGCGCGGAAGGAGGGCTTATCATATCACGCCCGACGGCTGAATGATAAAAGCCCACAAAAAGGTAATAATTATTGCACTGTGTCAACAGATAGTGCAAGCAAAATGTACGCTGATAAATGTAAATTGAAAAATAAACAAAGAAAACACATTTATCTGTAGTGATATTTAAGGTACATTTATAAACATATATGTGGGAAACGATTGGGGTCAAAGATATGGAAATACACTCGCATAATGTGGCATGTTTTAAATTATAACAGCAGCAATAGAATTAGCAGGTTTGGCCAATACCTTTCATAATGATAATGCATCCATTTAACCAACGGAGATATAAGCAAAAAAAATCTAGCTATAGTGGGGAAACGAGCAGTAAGAATATCAAATCAGTTATTGAAATGAATTCCTGCACTGTTTTTAATATCTCCATAATATCTTCAAACGAATGAATCTGACATTTTAATTCTGTGGAATTCATGTAGACATCTCGATATGTATCGATTCCTATAATATGTTCACTGACAAGCATGACATGACCACGATACGTTATATTATGTATCAAATGTTAGTGCCACCTGACAGCTTGCTCAACACTAAGTCTTTTCGCGATACTGATGGATCAATCGTCCAATTGATATTACGGGTCGAAAGTACAGGTGACTAATCTGAATCTCATCTTAGAGTAAACAATTAGTAAAATCAAAGAAAATAAATAAATTTTGCTATGGCAAAATGGTCAGTTTCGCTTTGCACGATCGCAATGTTTGCCTATGCCAAGCATTCTAATTGACAAAGCGAAATGTGAAAATTGAAATCACCCACCGAAGCCGGGGAATATAGTAACGAAATATTTGCCAACTGGCATACTTACGGCTAGGGATTGCGATAACGGACAAACGTGTGAATACCGGTAATACAAAAAATAAATAATTGATAAAAAAAGGAATAAAATATTAGAAGAGCATAGAAAGCTTAATTCATTTTAACGATAGTTTATGTTTGGTATACAGACAATAGATGACAATAAAACAAATAAGTCCGTCTGTAGGAAAAGCCCAGTTTTTTGCTGTTTGTTGTTCAAACAGTTATTTAAATAATAAAAGTACTATGAAACCGGTATTTAATACAGCAGAAATATCGGGATCACGGTTTCGGTATTCCGATCCCTACTTACGGCTAGAAAATTAAAGTCGAATACAGAGCACAACCAGTTTTTTTATCCACGTCCAAAGATAAATTACCGATAGTCGACCGCATAACACTAGAGTCACGCACAGTCGATATGTAACAACTGGTCGGAATAAATAATAATGTACAACCAGCCACGGTGAATAATAGTGCGTACAAATTAGTGATAATGAAATTATATCAACTATTTACCAATTCCGATCCGTTATATATGTATGTGAAACATACGGATTTCCAAATGCGTATTTAAACGGTATAACTATTTTTGAGGACTGTTTCGTTCGTTTCAATAATACCGACTAACCAAAAGTAGTCCGAAACTATTTACTGTCAAGTTTACATACCTATTACACTCATAACGGTGAAAAACCAATAACCACACAATTGCACATTTGTCCAAAATATTCAAATGACCTTATATACCTGAAAGAGACTATTCTAGAACTGAAATAATGACATATCGGCCTTAAAGAATCGACGTTCAGAATCCAGTTGACTCATGCGACAAATTACTCTCATTACCAGATTATTGCCAGTGGCGAATCTCATATCCTTATCGGGCATCTGTCAGCCAAGCAACAATGCCCCCATTGCAATTTTATTGCTATCTGTTATCGGCAATACACGACCATTATAATTAATATTGCACACACCAGAGGCCGACGTCGGCTTCGTTATATGCGAGCGGTATGCAAATTGAGCGAGTGATATACTGCATGGTTTAGTTTCGCCCTGCGTCAGATGCAAATTCAGCCATGGCAATAAACAAACGCGAGCCCAATTAGGTAAAACAGAGACGCCATAAAAGGATAAAAAGCGACAAGGAAAAGAATTCTTAAATATAATATATTGCATAATCTCTAATGATGCGTCAGCTTCTTTGAATACAAATTATTTCAATTTATTAATTTTGTCCGTTGAAATTTTTACGTTTCTTTATACACAAAGATTTGTAAGGTACTGAATTGATAAAATCTAGTTACGTATTCCTGAGCATTTATCTATTTTAATAGTAAGTCGTGTCCAAGACATGACTTCCTACAAACCTTTCCTTTTATGTAGTCATTAGAAAGTTTATCGAGTGAAATATCTGAGTAGCATTTTGAAGACTATTATACAGCGGCTACGTTGAATACTAACTAAGTGGCGTGAGACTAGATAGCAATATAGTAATTAAATTGTTCTTGACAATGTTCAATTCGATTGCAACACTGTAAGTAAAAGGCATTGATTGTGAAAATGACAACGATTTGTTGAAAAAAGAGCGGGGAGAAGTGACTCAGAGGACCATCGTTGAAATATCAAAAGCAAGATGACCCCAAAAAATGAGCAGTCGGTATTTCAATTGCGCCGAGCGCCGTGAAAACCGCAAACAACTGTCGAAGCGTTCGACCCAGACTAATAATTTATACCGTACCGAATTCAGTCACGGTGAAACGATTTCATCGGAAAAATCTTATCCAGGTAAACCGCAGAGGGACGCGGGCGGCGCCGCGGGGCGAGGGATAATCGAACGATCGCGATGCACGGAGTGTAAAAGATGGCGGAGCGCAGTCTCGGCGTGGCCTTCCATAATATAATAGAGGGAGACTTCTCGAGGCGGTCATTAATTGACGACCGCGAGTCCGCAGTCCGGTCGGTCACGAAAATAGCTCCGTACAAGTCACGAACCGGAATGAGCGCGGGTCTCGCGCGCACATAAATACATTATTTTATACATTCATATTATCAGGCGGACCCATCGGACGGATGGACAAAGAGCTATCAGCGATTACGCAACGGTCCAGCACGACCGTGCCTCGCAAGAGTCATAACTTGGCAAGCGGTGATTTATTGTCCCAGACAGATGGGGCACAATAACATTGGCCGAAATACCGTCAATGAAGATTAAAAATGTTGCGCATCCAATCAGTTGTGGGTAATTGAGAACATCCAACATTGCACGCGATTATTACAGTAAAATAACACATATCGGTGCGTGAAAGACTCTGGAAGGCAATATTGTAAAAATAAGCTTTTCAGGCGCCCATAGGTTTCATAAAAATTCACTCAATTACACTGTCATTCGCCTTGTTTCATTAGTATGAAAATGTATCACCTTCGCAAACCAAATTGTCAATGTTTACAAATATTATATCATTGAATAAAATAAAAATATATATTTTGTTTAAAAACAACCGCACCGATAGCCCGGCAGCCAAACTTACGTTAGATCATCCAAAATCTTAGAAAATTTCGACTGTCGGTAATGTAAAAATTAGCTGACTGTAATTTTTTTATAATACAATGATATTATTATCTTCTTGCGTGGCGTTATTTGGCGTATTCCGTAACGATTCTGCGTTTAACAATCTAACGAGCGGCTCATTACTGTACTTTCACTGGCGTGCCAGCGACCGCCAACCCCATTCTCCACGTCTTCTCTTCCGAGTAGTGTAGGATGACGATAATAATAATAAAATATGTATCTAACTATTCCAAGAAACGTTACAAACCAGTTTGGGAAGTGATCTTTACGCTCTGCGACGGCAACCAATCAGAACGGACGAGATCGTATCTGATATACGGTTAGTGAATATACGAATGTATGAGTCACGCGTTTCGGTGACAAAATTCCAGCGACCCATTCATTTAAATTAAATACCTTAGATCGAATAAACATACTTTACAAATGGCTTTTATCAAGTATAATTCTGACTTCGACCTAAAAAGTGATGCAAAGTTTTATCAGGATATGTCTGAGAAGTCATAACATGTTTTCAGAAGAAAACGCATTATGAATAGAAAGTATACATAATTAAAACTGCGAGTAAAATTTTAACAATAATTTAACAGTTATGGATCATATACATATAATTTTGGTTTATTTCATAAAAATGTATTGAAATAAATCAAAGATGGTTGCAGATTGTTCAATAAGATATTATAACAAATCACTTTTCCAGATAATGTATTGATTTATTAGTCCAGCATCTTTTCAAAATTGGAAATAGTTATTAAGAAGTGACATTAACTGTTAGAGTTTCAGTTTAGAAACCACGATTATTATTAGTTAATAAATACTCAATCACACGTTTGTAATATGTGGTGAAGATCAATAAAACATAGATATTAGATAATTAATGTCATTGCTGCCGATCGTCAGTTTACGATGCTTCTACAGTTGGCAAGAAAGTGGACTTGGGGACTTACAGGGTTCGCTTATCTAGTTAAATTTCTTGGTAATTCCTGTATGGCAGGTATTTTATTTAATTGGTACGTAGAAGAGAGTTAACGTATGTACCGCATGGAATATTCTAAATATTCTTCATCTAAGCGTTAGGTTAAACACAATACTGACAGCAAATCGTACTTAAAAAAACAAGGACTGTCAAAAATCATCTTCCAGGTATTTCTTACTTAGTGATACATTGTTTAGACGCCCGTCAAGATGATATATAATAATTAAGATGTGCATGCAAATACAACTAACAATAAGAAATATACCTACACATTGTTAATTGCTATGCAGTCATAACTTTGAAATAGATTTACGATAAAACGTACAGGGAGAACGGATACGAATTTATTTCGACAATCATTCGTTATGCCTGCGCTCGTAAAAGAGATTACATTCCGACGCAATAAAAAACTAAAGCGTTTACAAAGAGTGGCATCGGGATTTACGAGACAGCTGTAGGATGCATGTTACCTACATAATATCATCGGAGGCAGAAATTGTGTACTCCTCGACCCGACCCGCACACAGCGACGTCGCAGAACCGTTACGCGATAGTATCGTCGCTTATACACATGCAGGGAAGCGAGTGCACGGTGTATCTGTGTGTACGATAATAAAATAAGTGCATAATGCGAATGCAGGACGGCAGGCGGTCCCCTCGCGGGGTAAACGACCTCGGGCGAGAGCTAAAAGGTGAATTTAGCATAATTCAAATAGATGTCACTTCGAAGTGCATCATCGATTCGCCGTGTCGTCACTCGTGTGCGCCTTTTCACTGCCCTCTTGGGGGGTTAGGATTGACGATAAAAACTATAAATAAGCTCGTCTAAAATGAATATTAACGATATTTGAAGACGTGTGTAGATTTCACCAATCACATGAATGTCACTGTATTAAAAAAAAAAAATGTCTATTTTCGTCAGTTAACCTCACCGAATATATATACAATCTTAAACATTGCTCGACCCCAAGTTAAATATTTATAGAAGGCGTGGGTCTTAGATTAGGGGACTAACATTACATTAGACTTGGGGTATTAGAAATAAAATATTCATTGAAATTTAATTCGACATATTTAAAAAAAAGTATCACAATAGTAAATAAACAGCATGGATGAAAGGGAATGCCATACATCCGAGCCAAAACATCTATAATTAAACCAATTATTGGCTTCAACTGGCAGTAAGTGGAAATTGTGCGTGCACAAAGCAGTCGTGAGGGGTGAGGGGTGTGGAGAAGGGGGGTTTACAGCGTAATGTATGGTAGTAGAATTCCACGGTAGAGCTACGCCTCAATTACGCTGGTGTGACACGAGTTGATAGATATTGTTGCGTGCTAAGCAGGGAAATTATTGTGGAATATAAACGAAAAAGAAAAGAGTCATTAATTTGTACAGTGGTTACGAATTTATTGTTCATTCCGCTATCACGTATCTATTGCATTATAATAATACTCTTTCAAATATTTCTAATACATTTTTACACTGTAAAAAATAACACCACAGCGTTGTAGCACAACGCAAAAGTAAATATTGAAACAAAAAATACGTTAATCAATATACAAAAAAATATTTTATTTGCTATAAAAACATCTTTAGTCAAGATGATGTTGATAAATAAATAAACACAGTTTTATTTACGTGGAATATTTACTACGCAAATAAAATAATAAATATCACAGTTCGTGTTAAATGTATATGATAATAAAAATAAAAGAAATAAGTGTTTTAGAAAGAAAAAACATTAAATTTATTATGTTTTTTAATTAAACATTGCTATTAGTATACCAATTGTCAAGGAAAAATATCGAGCCGGTCCGACAAAAATTACTTAATTCTTATTAAACACTTTTCGTGTGAAATCAGTCAGCGCTAAATAGATGTGTCAGATATCATATTTTAATCAATTCCAATTTGAATTAAATATTTTGACAAATAACAGTAACATTAATTCGGTTAGTACAACGACATTTGAGTCCGGAATGTTGGAAAATGTAATTAATTAACGACTTATCAACTCTTAGTACTTCACTCTGTGAATTCTATTATCAATGCGACTATTTGCTAAATAGGTATCCGAATATCGATCCCGACTAATGTCTCGACCAAAGAATACTTCATTAAACCTGTTTGCGCACCTGGAATCGTAAACTGTTACGACAGACGAAACCCGGCGGATGATAATGTGCAGAGTTCGTTGACACATCATCAGACAAAAGGCTGAGAAAAACTTACAATGTGCGCAGTATTTACGCAGACTAATGACACGAATTTCTTTCACTGGCTAAATATTGTACGTTGCAATATTTATAAATTCGTTCGTTTGGTATTTACTAGTTTACATACGATATTGATTATATGAGGGGTATGGGTATAAAGGCAAATGTAGTTTTCTACCAAAGTTACTTTGTAGAAAAGACTAAAAACTAGTATAATACGGTTAGGTTCAATGCAGAACTTTGTTTATATTTTACAGTTCGTATAAATAGGGTTTTTCAAGTTTAAATAACCTTCAAAAACACTTTTGAAGATATTTAAATTGTGAACTTCGCTAATGCTGTATTTGCTCCCAATTTGCCAAGTCATCGAAACCATCGAAAGAGCGGCAATCTTTGCACGATATTTTTTTTGTATAGGACTAATGTTTCTTTTGTTGCTAATGTGAACTGTTAGTGATTTTTTAAAAAAAATAATGCAAATTTTCTTTTGCCACGTGCATAAAGAACTATTCTATATATCTGCATTCATGGGTTATTTATCCATTTTTCCAAGATGATATATCACCATTGATTCTATATTAAGCATCACACAGTCTAGGTACTCACAAATTCATAACCATAAGAGTAAATGTATATGCAGCATCTGGGAATAAATATATATATTACGAATGAAAAAACTAAATCAAATATACTAAGAATGGAATTCGATTTATAGGAAAATGGTATCAGTTACAAATCGGCTTTCTCACGAGTCTATTGCTGCAAGATTTTCGGTTTAAATTTCCGCCTGAGGTTGCAAAATTAATATCCCATGTCTTGAACCGGGGGGTGCACGCAGCTCTCAAGTTTCTGCAGCAGTGTGCACAAACCTCAAAAGCCCGTTCGGTTCGCTTCAAATAAAGCATGCTTGACATGCAGATTTCCGTGAACCGAAAACACCGCTCTGGCATTCTAGACTGGAGCAGGCTGGGTATTTGGACCAAACAAGGCAAACAGGGACAATCGAGCTAGCTGCTGCCTTCTCACGAATTTACAGCTGAGCATATGTTTACATGTTTATTGTGCATTAATTTTCAAACGCGTTGTTGTGCGATTGCGTAGATATTTGGGAAACGAATCGTCAACTGTTTCATAGAAAATTTAAATACGAATTAAACATTTTAAAACAAATAAAAAGTGCTGATGTTTTCTTTTTAATGCAATATAATTAGTGGATGTATTGTGCATCTCAGCAGAAATATAATATTTAAAAATAAGTACGTCGATAATCTCTTATAATTATTTCAGTTCAAAATTTAAGCCCCAGTATCAATTTTTATAGCTCTTATTATTTCAGTCTGACTTTTAATACAGTGGTCATACGTTTTATTACATAGGTCAAAATGTATATTAAATTGCCATAATGTATCGGTCAGAATAAATGATGTACGGTCAGAATTGTTTCGATACACGGGTTGAATTTTATTTTGGTAAAACCTCAACTAGCCATCTATCTATAATTTTATTCAACCCGTAATATTTTATTCTGATGAAAAAAAATATTGTATTCCGACCGAAAATTTACTTAAATTTAGACTAATAAATTTGTTCCCAATTGTTTCTTTCCTACCTGTCACAATAAATGCAAGTGAGGATGTCTTTTGGTTACTGACGCTTTGATTTAATCTCAAATGAGACCATGTAAATTTCATTACTGAGCTTGCATTACAAAAATCGTTAAAAATATTGTAGAAACAAGCGTAACATAATCGACAAGGAACCGGTTAATATTAATCAAACCGGAATAAATTTATTTATCTTCATCCGGCGAGCGGGCAAGGAAACCACAAAAGGCCAAGCGGAACATAAATCAGTTGTTTAAAACGGACTCATCCCACCGGATGCGATCGTACTATTAATTTATTCACAAATGCACATGTCGACGTCAGTTATGTCCATATATTATGTGAAATGGCGATACGATGATCACGATCAACGGCGGGGGGCGCCTGGTCTTTTGGCCGCGTTCGAGTCCTCGGCGCCCTCGATGGGCGGTGCGCGGGAATCCGAAATGTCATCGGCGGAAATTATTACAAGGGGAGATAAATGCGACACCCAGCGGTCATACGAGGCCAATGAACAATGCGAACATATAATTATATATGCAAATACATTATGGAGGATTTTATTTAAAGATTATCATTTTATTTCCATGTGGGTTAGCCTGACACGTAGAGTTGACTTCGAAGCGGTTCATGTCTTAATTGGAATATAAATGCTGTACCTGAGAGGTTAACTACACTGTCGACGATGGCTTTTTTTCCACGATGGAACCTAAAGGTTTATATTTTATAATAATTAATAACTTGTGTTGAGATCATGGAAGGTGAAAGGCCAGGAAAAAGTAAGAAGGCTAAAACTATGTTACCTATATATTTATGTGAATATCAATAATTGACTTGTAAACGTTTTGTAAGGATTCATTCTAATTCAAGTAAAGTGATATATTAAATAATACACACCACTTCCATAAAGCATTACAAAACTTATATGAAGAAAAAACCAAATAAGGTTTTATAAAGATTTCGTATACTGTCGTGTAGTAGAAAGTATGGTGTATAAATTCATTACCAATGTGCAAATAAATACGAAATTACATTCAAGAACTCTCATTAAGTCGGGTAAATAAACAATATAATATGAGAAGCGTTTAAACAGTTTTGGTTGCCTTGATTCGATGTTTGCGTGACGAAAGCACTCCAATAACAATAAAATAACTGAGCAAAGATTACATACCAGCTACTACTTAATCATAATATGAAATAATTCCGACTAGTATAAATAAATATCGCACTGACGCGCACAACTTTTAAAAACCATTATGTAGATATCAATCATCAAGTTACGATATCCATTAAACCCAATATGTACTTCAACTGCAATGCAAAATAATAGAGCATGCATTTGCAGTAAGTATGGTTGTAATTGACTTAAATAGTCTTAAGTAAGATAACATAATCGCATGAATAAACAATTAATTATTAATTTCGCGTTATCCTATGTTATAACAAACCTATATGATTCGAATAAACGTGTACATAATTATTATAGATTCGTCTTTCGCAACCTTCAAGAAATACAGGTGAAGCATTGATGATGGATCTTTAACATTCAATCCACTAAGTTTCAATAAGATATTTAGTCACTAGATGGTGCCTCCAATATGTTATGCCGTCTCTCAGGTTATTCAGCGTCCCGTAGCTCCACCAAGTACATCTCATATAATCTATAGTAAATATGGTCATTAGCTGCCTTTCGAGGCGACGATCTACCTGGATTGATAGAAGAACCAGGCAGGAGGCTACCCTGGGTTATTCGCTCTATACATATGTCCAAAAGCTACGTTTATTGTCGTTTTCTATTTTGAGAAAAATAGGTCTCTCTCCGCTCTCTTTCCTCGGAGTTCCTGATAATGTCAAGCCAAGTAAATTTCAATTTAAACAATATAATACATTTCACGACAACTTAATTGTAGCTACGAGTAAATTTTCCTTAAAACGTACAAAACAGATTGATTAAAGTTGTAAATATTACAACGACTAAAAACACATTGTAAACATATAACAAATGAAAACAGTTAACAGAACACATTAAAAACAGATTGTCAACGATATAATTAATTATATCGATCAGTCGTATGACATATACGACTAAGTGTTCCAAGAATCCGTAAAGAATGGTCCATGATATCACTACTAAGGCATGTGTACCCGTCCCTCAGTAATGTGAAAGGAAGACTTGGCTAGGAATAATAATAAAATAGCGGCATTGAAGGGAGAATTCGCAGACGTGGTTTTAGGGTGCCCGGCCGCCTTTGTGCGTGTATTTTATGTACGTAAACCCGGACGGAATGGCAGGGGAACGGGGAGGTGGACATTCGAGGAAGCACAGACGTGGATTTATGAATTGACGGCAGGGCCTGTCGCGAGGGGACTCAGAATGGGATCAACGATGCGGAATAATATGACGAGGAGACGATCGCCTGAAAGCACGATACGTACGTGAATTGAAATAGATAGACACTGTTATGTCGATACTTTAGAATTTCACTATTCAAAGATAATAAATTATATTATGCACCGTTTACAATGTTCGGTGGCATAATAAAAAAATATATAATCATGGAGGGCGGGGGCGGGGCTTTGATATTAGGAAGTAAATTATGATCCGCGATTCAAGGGCTAGCTTATTTAAAAAAAAACTCAATTCATTGATGTAATGCAGTATTGTATCGAAAACAAGTAGATACTAAGGTAAGTCATACTTGGAGAACTGAGTACAGTACAAATATGATGGCTATTTCGGCTGCACACCATCGCAGATAGTTGTGACGATATGCCAATATAAGTGTGCAAATCGAAATCAAGAGCTGTGTACCAAAAACTGCATAAAAATATACACTCACTAATGGAATCGCAAGAGCAATATCAATTAATGTGTAATTTCTCTTTTGGAAACCAACGGCGCGTGATTTCGTTGGCACGTTTCAAAAAAATATGTATTGTATTCGTATTCAAAACCAGAAATGGATTGCGATGAAATATGATAATAATATGGGAAGTTGTAAGAGCGGTGTTAGAAGAATTAAAAAATAAATAAAAGAACGTTCCGCAGTAAATTGTTATTATTACAAAGAGGCAATCAATTAATAATATTTAAAAAAACCTCTCTTCATACGCAAACTTCCCACGCCCCGGCGAACAAACGATGACAGCGGAATGAATGCGGAAAAAAACCCCACAACAAACGTCAAAAGATTGTTTTATTTTTTTTGTTCTTTCAAATGTTGAACAATGCAGAGAAGAGGCTAAATAACAAATATGATAGACGTAATAAATAAGTACAAAGTCGTCAGCACTGTCTATGAACTGTGTGTAAGCTGAATTAGGTATGTACCACTAAAATTAAATTAATATTATTAACACTTTCTTGACGATTCCTGCGCTCAGCGTATCATTTGAGCTGTCGAGGTCAAAATGAATAAGAAAAGTGACATTACTACGCAGGTGTTTTGTTTGCTTGATATTTGTAGGTATTCACTCAAAAATCATGATCAAAATGTATAGGTAAAGTGTATAATAGTTGTGCATATTACCGAGACAAGTTTTATTTATATACTTTCTTTCATATTTTCAATGAAACCGACATTATGTAGAGTTGTGATCAATATTATGAGCAATACGGAAATAAAGAAAAATAACAATGTATAATACATTGTTATTTTTCTTACCGTAATATAATGGAGTTCTACCAAGTAAATGCCTACTCAATCAATAATATTATGAGTGTTTACGTGTCGGGTGAAAACAATTAATGAATGCCGAATGTTTTAGTAAACAATGAACAGGTTTTCCCCAAATACGTAAACGAGGATCGGCGGCGAGCAAACCGAGGGGAAAACGCCGCATTTTATCGAATAATGATCTCCCTTCCCATCGTCCGTCCCGACGAAAGTTTGCCGCGGTGAATTTATGGCGGAGAGGTTAGAACGGAAATAAAAAGTTTCGACCGTAAAAGATATAAAGTTGAGTGTTTTTATTTCAACTGCCTTTTGGAAAACAAAAGTTGAAAGTAATATTGCAAGTTTGATCCAATTACAGTAAGTGAACTGTGTATTTCTGAAGTTTTCTTTGCAGTAGCAGCGATAAGCCCAGATGCTAACCGCGCTGAGCTCGGTGTATACCATTTTTATTGATATTTTATTGCTGTTTGGTCTACGTTTGGCGTTTGTTTACCGGGTAATAATTATTCGTGGTTTTGACTTAACTACACAAATAAAGAATACAACTTATAGATTTTGAAATTTGTTACATAATGCATACATCATACATTTTTGGACGAAAATTCCACAAAGTATCCCCCGTTAGAAAAATAATATAGATTGTATATAGAGGTGTAGCTTTCGGATGGGGATACGATGTAACGTACAATACGTTGGAAATCTTGCTTAGTAAATAAATCTATAGAGAGCAGTAACCAGATCAAAGAATAATCATAATAATACGGTAAGAAAAATAACAATGTATTTTAGTTCTACATAAATTATTTTATATATTTGTTGATAGCTATTTCGCCGTACGCCTTCGTCAGAACTATAGTAGTATATATAGTTCTGACGAAAGCGTAAGCCGAAATAGCTTTCAACAAATATATAAAATAATTTATGTAGAACTAAAATACATTGTTATTTTTCTTACCGTATTATAATGGAGTTCTACCAAGTAAATGCCTACTCAATTAATAAAATAATCATAATGTTTGAAAGTATTTGGGTGACCTTCTATGAAAATATGGCAACAGTTTGAATTGCCAGGGAAGTTATTTTTAAACGGCACATGTGAAGCGATGCCAAAATGCGAACTGTCGTGCCACTAGAATCAATGGTCCCGCGGGATGCGTCACACCCGCATCGAGTAGGTTATCTCTGTCCGGCAAGGGCTGCTGTTTATATTCTTATTGCATTACTATGAAGAAAAAACCTTTAAAAATTCACATAATAGCTTTAGAACTTTCGAATGATGTTAATTAAATCACTAGCATAACACCTGCCTATCTATAATTGACAAAATAAGAAAACAACACATTAAGTTAATTGAATTCACATTCTAATAACGTTACGATAAAACAATTAACAGATGACCTAAATCTATACGGTTATGAATAAATATCACATGGTAAACGTTAATTCAATTTAAACGTGTACACGTTAATGTTCACATTATGCGTCGCATACCTATCATATGTCCCGTTATGTCTCCACCACGCGAAGAGTTAAAACAGTTAATACAACAAGGTGAAAACTATTTTATGAAACCGTTAATTTATTAAAAGAAAAACACCAAGCTTAACCCACCATGTGGATAGTGTGCCATTTGGCAGCAACCGGAAATAAGTGAGCTCGAATAATATTTGGAGCACACATGCTAATTCGCATCGGCAATTTAATTAAAATTAAAACGGCGCTAAGTTCACTCTCTAGAAGAATAGCACCTTGGCAGTATTGTGGGATACTTACAAATAAATAGAGATCAAGGGACCCACCCTCTCGAATGTTAATGTCGTGTTTTGCATTAGAAACACTTTTTACGTTACTTCTGATCATTAGAGCAGCGGTTGCCAACCGGAATGACCCTCGTGCCAGAAGTGCGCATTGTCAGATTTATGCCATTAGAACTCGAGAATCGGATATCGGTTTTTTTATGCTAAAAATTCCGATGAAATTCTATTTCTTAGAATGATAAGGACAGCTATTTTGTTTATTAACATAATGTTACAGCATACTGCCAAGAAATGTCTATGTTCACTAAGGCAGTATAATCACCACTGTAATAGTAGACAATACAAGTACGCCGTAGTAGTAAATCGCCAAAATGTTATTAGTAACAAACTCACTTCTAGCACACTAGTCCCTACATATAACACATATATTTTAAAATATTTAAACCATTTCTTTATGAAATACTTGTAACGTTTAAAATATGTAATAAGTGTTATATTTGTTTATGCGTGTTTACAAAATTGTATGGATTATTGGCTCGTACATCAAGTGCCTCTTAACACACTTAGGTTCTCTGTGGTAATATTATTGACAAAGGACACAGGTTTTGCACGCATGTTAATTTTGATGGCTGTATTAGATTGTGAGTTTTTTCCGGATTATAACTATTACAGGACATGACGAGACAGACGAATAAAATATGCGGGTCATTAATAAAGATCGCGTGAAGTTGGAGGCGATGATATAATCGTGCAGTTGAGAATACGCCGTGGGCAGCGCCATCTCTTAATAATGGCCATCAATTGAACTTTGTTCTCCGATACAATGAGAACAAAAATTGCAGCCGCGGGCATAAATCAATACACACTTATAAAATATGCGCTCATTTACGTAAATATTTGTAATTATGTCTGCAATTATGCAGTACTTGTAGAAACGTGCAATGATGTTACATCAAAACTGCAAAACACGTTACTAAAGTTGATGGCCATGATAGATTTTATATTATGACATAATATTTTTAATGAATGAAATATCACTTCATTTAAAAAATTATGAAAAAATATATCAAATTGTAAATTGATAATGACGTTGAATCTAGTATTAGAAAAAGATTTATGGAATAATACGCAATTAACCGGGGAATAAAATAATGAAAAGTAACATACTAAATGCCAAATACTGATAGTAAATGATGTATAGTTTTATGGTAAACCTCTTATTGATCTTATTGACCTGATGGTCTAAAATAGACTGGCGACCTTCAATATTTAATTA
Organism: Himalopsyche kuldschensis; assembly: GCA_028554975.1. NCBI lineage: Eukaryota > Metazoa > Arthropoda > Insecta > Trichoptera > Rhyacophilidae > Himalopsyche > Himalopsyche kuldschensis. The sequence continues at coordinate 15,106,669 of JAHFWI010000010.1, read as the reverse complement.
CTTGTACACATTATCACGTCGACTCGGCCAAACGTTTGAATTACGTTAACACATCCCAGACTCTAATTCGAACAATTAACATTCACTAAGCAGCCGAGTACATAAGCTATTCATATATCGATTTCGAGTCCTCATAAATAGTAAGCGTATGTATTATACACTCGGATGTGCAACAAACAAGAACATTTAAATAAACTGAAGGCAATGCGCATAAATTATTCATTGGAAAACCGCGTTTGTCATTCGCATTAAATTAATGAATAAACAACAGCTTTTTGCGAGAGACTGCAAAGAAGGATGAGTGATTCGATTATATTATTAATATGATTTAATTATATATATTATGTGTAAGCAAAGAGACAAAAAATAGTAACCGTAACATTACTGAGTAAATAACTAGTATCAGATATAACCAATCACTTACTACAGTGAACTTAAATATCAATTCAAGATGTGAAAGTTTAATATAGCATTTATGCGAACAATAAATATTTATATATAAGAAAATGCTACACGATCACTATCCCTAATTAACACTTAACGTTTAAACATATCTTTCGATGCAATTAGAGAACCTGTGAATATGTACACAAGAGAATTACGATAGAGCAGGAGTGAATGTCGATAATCAATTATTAGTAAATAAATCTTTGTAATAGCAGCATTCTTTTGCGAGTTGGAACACATGTGGCGACGTCTAGTGTGGTGTTAGGATAGATATCTTTACCAAACAAGGAAAGTGGTTAGCCAGTTAATAACGTGGCTGATGGCTAGAACTATTCACAAGAAATAGACGGCAAATAATATGACTATATACAAATATATCAGACAATTATTAGCTACGCAACACACAGTACCATTAATGTATCCAGCATCACTACGCATTTAAACTATACGCTCAACATCCCAGAGGGCCTAAAGTGTAAGCATGTGAAGAATATAACTAATTCTCAGAAACATATTGGCTACCATCTGCTCACAAAAAAACAGACAGAGAAATTTTCAAGTGTCTGAAGAGTAGACTATGAATCATTATATTTTTCGTGGTTCTTGCAATCTAATTATACATCCGCCTATTAATATTTTATTATTGTATACATTAGCTCGGCTAGAACAATGGATGAAAAGTAAAATATATCGTGCAAAAATGAACGCGAAGAAATCGTCAGTACCGTTGTTGCATGCACTGGCGGAAATAACTGGCTATGAGAGAAACTCATTGTGGAATATTACTATTCCACCATTGCTGTATTAAGTATTTATTCTCCTTCAAGCGTGGGAACGTGGCAGACGCAAATAAAGCATTAAAATTCATAACGCGTGCAGTCTCTCCGTTGATTTCAGAACTAATGATAGATATTAGAGATACGTACTCTACAGCTCCCATGACCTACCGTAGCCTACTATTGAATTCGTCAAACTAATGATTAACTACAAATCTAAAGCCGATATGTAACTACTCTCTATTTATCTTAATGTCATGTACATGTGAGGACACTCTAAAAACATATATCTAACATTTTTTTTCTGTTTACTAGCCCAGTGTGGCCACAATATATCATCAGGACAGTTCTCTGTTCTTTGGATGTTTTTTGTAGTTTTAACGACACCTACTTAAATTGATAGAATACAAATTATACTGTTGTAAAGAAAAATCGGTTGGAGTATTCTTTGGAGACAGTAAGTAATATATCACTGTGACACGACGATGACCTAACGAGGTGCCTGTCTATCTGTGAATAAGTGTGAATTATTGTACGAAGATTAAGGTCACTGTTGTAATTTTAAAGGTTACCGATCTACGCCATTAGATAAATAAATATATATTACATACTAGTATTGCTACCCGGCGTCTTTCGGACTAAGCGACCAATGATTATTTAATGTTATATCATTCGACATAATTATATCACAAAATCTAACATCCAAAATATAGTTAAAATAAAATCACAAACTTTATTTAATTTGATGACAGCCCCATTCTCGCCCATTAAAATGTCCAAATTCAAGGAAAAAGTCTAATTTGCTGTCAAAGAAATGTCAAATAATACCTTCACGTAAATAATAAACATTATTATATTAATAAAAGCCGGGAAAAGCTCAGTAGAAGACTAATTTATTACATTTTGACTAAATGTCTTCGCCGATAAAGATTCAAACATATTTTCTTTCATATTCGTTTTTATGGCAACTTAATGGCCAACAATGCAAAACGGAATTACAGACCCACAGACATACATACGCCGTTTCGGTTTTATATATAAGATTACAACAATCAGAAAGCACAGTTTCTCAAATGCAATGCATTCAGAGACAATAGGATCTTAAATAGCTACGGTCATAAAAAATAATTACCGAAAGAACCTAAAGAAGTTGTAATTAATGTAAATGTTCAAATAAATATGTAATAAAAATTCATTTACGTTGGCAGTACAGCTGAAATTAAACTGGAAGTTATCTATCTGCTTTGCGTACAGCCGGTAAAATATTTGCGGTTATTATTTTATCAGTCACACAATAAAAATGTTCATTTATCTTTTCAAATATAAAATGGCGTGACTAGAAAATAAAAAAGCAATATCGCAACATTCGTAACGTAACTAGTATTGTGTGCTGTGTATATCGCAAGGCATTCTACGAAACCGGCTCAATATTAATATTGGCCTCTGCAACATTTCTCTAGGTATTCATTATCCGTCGTGCCATCCCATGTACAATATAAAATAATAATAACTAGATGCGGTATCTCTCACGTTTTTACAATGAGTTCCGGTTGGGAATTTTGCTTCGCCAGACTAGATAAGTATGTATTATGTGTTCAAGCGAAATTGTAACGGCTTCCCGCATCTTACAAAAAATATTGCGTAAAATATAAAAACCAAACTGGAAGTTTTACAATAATAATATGCGATGGTGTAATTAATTTGAATAGTAAAACTATTCATATATGTACATCGGTTATATAAGTCTGACGATATCAGGTCATTTACAACAAAGCTCAAATTATCTTTGTGTTTATCAGTAATTAAATTTCTCTATATAACGAAAGATATTATTTATTGAGATGCGGCAACAGTTCAGAGATCGATCTCGAACACAACAAGATAATTATCTTGGAAGTTAAAGGAATTCGAAAGTAGAGATTTATCGATAATTTCGAACGTTTTCCGCCAATCTCGAAAAAACCAGTTCAAATGTTTTACGGCGCGTTAAATTACTCCTGTAATGGGGTAAACATAAGATTCGGTAAGTGACGCAGACAAATCGTGATATTCTATTTCACTCTTTCTTTAGCCCACGAAGCGTCAAGTGAGACTTGGTAAAATCACGAGCACACAATATAAATATACATATTGTAATAAATAAGCCACAATAATTGAGTTAAAAATTAGCACACTTCGTATCGATGTGCTGGCGATCTTCTTATGGAGTGAAAGTTGTACGTACGTGAATTCATCGCAGCTCATAAAAAGAAACGTGTGTATTTAACTTTGCTTACAAAATCAGTAGTGCAACTTATATTAAGTGTGTACGTAAAGATTTATTTAAAAATGGAAACATTGCTCCGGTTATCTTGATTCGTATAAAACGCGAACCAATACCACTGCAGTGTAATTGGGTACCGTGGCATAATGGCAGATAAACTGGTTTCTGGCGTACAATAAATAACTGGTTTGCGCGATCGACTCCGGCCGGAATCCATTAAAATGTTATATTAAATCGATAAATAAATAATAATATATTGTGACATTAGAAAGCCGATGATGTGCGGGGGAACTGGTCGAGTGAAGAGGGCGCCATTTGGCGTGGCCGTCCGGCCGATCTTGTTTAACGTCCGCCATTTAATTAATCAAAGCGGTCCGAAGATGGCTACGATATGCCAGCTATCGAATGCATGCATTCTGCATACAAAATTGCAATCAGTATAACAAACCCAGATCAAACAAAATACACACGGCTTATCGAAAAGCATTTTTTTTACTTCTATAATATAGCAGTTTTAATGTACAAAAAGAATAGTTTTAGTCCTACTCATAAAGACGGAAATGGTTGAGTTTGATCAGCGGCAGTGACATTCTTCAACACATGAATTCACTGTTTTAAATAAAAATGTAAATACACCTTCTAATCTATTAATAGTTGACTACTTGAAAATATTGAAATTAATTCTTTCATAAAACATGTAATTAGTTTCTTATTATGAGTATTAACAAGATTGCGTAGGCATAGTTAAAAAAAACGATGATTAACATTTACATGCCAGTAATGACTTTAAATACAAATTACTAATAAAACCGAGCATGCAACTCTCGTCATAAATATATGCCTGCGGAATTCTGCCGGCGGCGTTTAATTTAAACAGATGTTCTCGAAATTCGTCCATCACTTGCAATAATATTGATGATGTCTATCAATGCTAATATCGCAGCGTATATTTGTTTGCGTAGCCTCCAGCGATAATAAAATAAATTCCATTTACATCGTCCGAGTAGCTATTAAATTAATATAAAATTTAAAATAACTTTGATTATTCCACGTATTGTGTAACTAACTGTGACACGTGTTTCGCCTCTTTCAGAGGCATCTTCAGACTTACTATCGCAAAAGTTTACTTAAGCAAACTTTGCGATAGTAGAAGATGCTCTGAAAGAGGCGAAACACGTGTCACAGTTAGTTACACAATACGTGGAATAATCAAAGTTATTTTAAATTTATATTAAATGAACTTCCACAAAGTTACCGCCGAAACCATCGAAAATAGCTATTAAATTCGTCATTAATATTTCATACCACTTCATTAGACCGCGTGATATATTGCGCTAATTGAAAACGTGTAAGCACAATCATAATAGAAATATATCAACTAAAACACAACATTGTTCGACACTAGTAACTTCGCTGGGAACGTGGCCAATAAAAACAATTTCGAAGTGCGTAGGTGCGAAAGGTACACCTATTTAGAAAGTATTTTAAGTGTTGCGCGAATCGACAGCTTGAAACGTGACGGAAATAATAAATATTCCGCAGTAAGTCAATTGATAAATGAAATACACGAATGACCTCTAATTGACCTATAGACTTAAAAAAAAAACACATATATTTAGTTTGTCCTTTTTTAAATACAGGACTGAATCGCGAGACGCTTTATATTAACGAACACAATTTTTTCGAATTCAACGATCTCGAAGACGCAGGCGCGTTTTATACATTCTACCCTAACATTTGACCCGATCCCTTTTTCGTCGCATGTATGAACACAGACACGCATACCAATACGGCAATAATACGTAGTTGCTTGAACGTATTCTATCTTTTCACAATTCAATACGGTGTAGATATAACAAAGCACATAGATCGATATATACGTAAACGTACCCCCTTTTGATGTGACGGGAAGGAATGTGACGACGGTTCCCCTCGCCCCCGCCGGATTCAGAGCAGGTGCACTCGATGCATGCATTCCCCTGAGCGTAGTATTGAAATGTTTTTTTATCGTTCCACGAAACCTTGCGCGCGCATATGTTCTGGTATTTTTAAACAGTCGACGGTGCAGGAACGAACGGTCGGTCAAATTTGCATGCTGACCCGGAATGTTAAGCCCAATGTTAAGTATCAATAAAATTCACACACGAGCCTGCGTGATAGCCTATTTGGCTACCGATTTAAATATACAAATATTGTAGGCTATTCGTATTTCTGGATATTGATTTATTTTATCAACTTACTACTTACGTCATACATGAAATCTGAACAAAAAAAACTATGAATAATGCCTAACCAATAATAATAATAAATTATTGGATTACCAAGTGGTATAATTGAATGGTTATTTTTAAATCTTAGCATTAGATGGATTTTTTGTGAAAGTAAATTACAATCATAACAAAAAGTAATTATATACTCGCCTTTACCAACATGTTTGTAAAGTGAATCATGAAAATTATGCGAATTAATGGGTCGATGCCTAAATGAATAATACGATAACCACAAAGGAAATGATGCTTTTGGCATGTAATCATTTATAATAAAATTCTGACAGCGCTGTGAAATTAAATAATACGGCAGTAGCAAATATAAAACACGATAACATACGATTATTTTTTCAGGTTATTTCGCTTGCGTTTTGAACAAGAGGAGATATGAGTATAGTAAAGATGTCAAGCATGTCTTATAAAAAGCATTACATATTTTAATTTTATATTCTTTGGAAAAAAAACCATTGATTCAATTACTAAGCGTAGAATAGAGCTGACGGATGATCGATATGATCATGAGTTAATTCCACGTAGAATTTTAATACATAAATAAACTACAAAACTTTCCTTTGTCATACTTCATATTACTTCGATACCTGAGATTTTTTTAGTTATTTATACTGAAATGTTTGCTGAAAAGAATACTGAGAATAAATCTATTAATCTGAAAACCTTGAAATCACAATGTCGGTTAAATAAATCATAAAGAGATCAATTGATAGATAATATTTAAAATATTTACATCTAATAAAAATTGTTTAGAAGATTTAACATCAGCAAAATTAAGTAAAATATATAATTAATTACATCACGACTCCTTTTGTAGCTTCATATAACATTGTTTATCAATCCCCGTTTGCATAATAGCCAGTAAGATTTAAAAAGTGGCGTGAATTCCGAGAATTGTTTAATAATTCGTTCACGAGGCAATATTTCAACCCACACAAAGAAGGTTTCGCATCCACAACGGGCTGTGAATAAAAAAAAGAACTAACCGTCGACTCACGACCACGATGCAATCATACCTCATTGTCAGCGTGCTGAGGCAAACAAACCATCTTTGATCTCGGAATGTATAAACCAGCCCGTGTACGATTAAGAAATAGAAGGGAGAGCTATTTATTAAAATAGTATTTAATGATTTATGTAAAACCATCAACTAATAAAATCCGAGGCTCAATCATAATTACAATTTAAAGCAATCGTGACGCTACTTCCGTCTTGGAAAAAATATATATTATGTAGGAAACCATGAATCTGGCTTATTTTTTCAGACTTGACAAACTTAATTGAAAAAAGAATTTTCCCCGGTGTTGCTAAGATGTAAAAACATCCAACACGACGACGTTACGGCAACATAAACCGTAACCGCAAGCCAACAAGCGAAACATATTACAGAGAAATCGGCCTAAATCGGCCACTTTCGTTTCCATGCTTGATCATTTATTATCTCTATTATTCGAATAATTAAAGTAACATCATTTCGGCGTACAGTACATTTTAACATGTTAAAGCAAATAATAATTGCTTACACTATTAATAAAGGAGAAAAGGTTGCACAGGAAACGCGGGGAATCTGAAAAAGCGTTTAACAATATAACAAGACAAGGAAAATCCGAATACTTTTAAGAGCGTTGAAATCAATGGAAAATTTATTTTACGAAAGAATGGATCATCGGTAAAGTTAACTTCTCATTAGATGAGTCAAGTTAGTGGCCAGACAGGCTTAGAAGTGTATAGACGAAAATGAATGTAACTGTATGTCGAGTGTATTATATCCCTCAGCCAAAGCCATAAAAATGCAGGCCACGGTGGTTAGGAGACAAACGAGCTTAACCAGTTAGAAAGTTAAACCCATTGTAAAATGTGCACGTCAAAGTTTTAATGAAACTGTAGCTGAAAAGAGAAAGAACGAAACGTACATTAATTTTAATACTAATCGAGACAGCTTAAATATCACACGCAAACGAATCAATGATTCGCCGGTATACACTTACCCTTAATGTAAAAGATTTATTGCACAAATTCACTGCACTTGGGTCACTATATTCGATAATAAAACAATGCAGCGGGTTCAATGCGATAATCCTATTGCGGCACTACACACAATAACCATAAAACATTTGACAAAAAAATAGTCCATGTTATCAGTCTTTCGAGCACCGGTCAGATCACTTCAGCACACAGAAAATTCGTCGATAACAATTATTCAAAGCGTCCTTGAAAGACGCTCTACAACGAGAATAGTTCACCTGTACACTACCAAAGGCAAACGATAAAATGGCGTCGCGGGAGTTTCATCTCCGGCACACTGTGTACGATGCCGAATGGAACAGCAAGATGTTTCCCCGACGGTTGCGCACAAAAGACTGAATCCGCGGGGGCCGGGGACCTGCACTAGCAACAAGTGAACGTTTCGCTTCGCGCGCTCTCGGTTCTGATCGGTTTTGCCCGGCTGTAGACTATTTCCATGACGCTGACGTGTAACTATCTTGAATAATAAAATAATACACGCATTTAGGAACGGAAAAAGAGAATCCGAGCGCACGTTCCGAGTCTGACACAAAACATCAGAAACGAGTTTTTTTACACGTAGACTGGTTTCTTGTAAGCTTATTTATTGGTGATGTCATGCGTAGCCAAACAGCGAATTGTACGCGGGTTCTATTACCACGCTAACCTATAATGGCGTAATTATTCTGATACACTTAAAATTTGATTGTCCCCCCACGCATTTTATCTCAAATATAAACAAACCGTTTATAACAACTGGAAAGCAATATTATTGAAATGCTCTAGCAAGCAGAATCTTCGGCAGTTTACTTTAAAAATAATTATATCTACCTTTACACAGTGATGACTTTATTAAAAATGTATACTATCCGATTGGTATAATGATTTACGATATACATTCAATTTTACTCGGTCCCAATAACTTCATGAACATACACCGCTAATTCGAACCTGTAAAAATGTTTATCGCAATTGTAAAAATACAATCAGACAAATAAATAAGATGCGGTTGACATTAATAATTTAAAAAATAAAAACTATTTACAGAATAGAAGTTCAAAAATGGAATAGAAAACACCATAAAAGGGAAATTAAAATAAGAGCATGTAAAGAAACTAATATTCCGAAACAATAGGACTATTTCAAAGAGACCAATGCAATTAATTATTTTATGGCTTCGGTTGTAAAACTTGCTTAGCGAAGCACACAAAATGACAACTATCAATAATATATCCAACAAAAAGGAAGCCAGTGATATTTTTTGATAACTGTGATGCTTAATTGTGTGCTGAACTATTTTCCGCACCAGTGACCACAAACAATAAACAAGACAGGTCATGGACGAGAGGTCACAATAAAACTTGGCCGGAAACTGTCACTATGAGCACCGTCTCGAATGAAAGGCGGCGGCGGTTCGGTTATAATACGCTTGGAATAAATATATCAATCAACAGAGTTATTCCCCTGGTAGTCTCCACCTGTTCCCGACTCAGTTGACATATTTGATCGAGTCGTCTGAATAAATAACGGCTTCGCACATCATTAAAAACAATTTTAAAGATATTTATCCTAGCTAATGACCAGTTTACGCGAGCCGAGTCGAGAAGAATATTACTAAGGATATTTAGTATACATATCGATTGAAAACAAAAACCATGTAGGAATATAGATATAAGAATTGATACAAAATTGATGTTAATACAAAAATATATAAGAATATCGATTAAAAATGAATGTCACAATATTTTGCGGAAGTAACATTGTATTGTATCAGTTATTTGGATTTGTTAAATGGATTCCATTGGTATTGATTCTAAGGTATGGATTTACATACATTTTGAAACTCAATCATTGATAATCGTGAACATGAGTTGTTTGTTCTTCCAAGGGGTAGAACCAGTCTGCCAATGGGAATGTCACTGGGAAGAGCATTAACAATTTTAAACGGCATTGCTTCGGATGTCGACATTTTTCATATTGACGTGAGTGAGTTCAGACGAATACTATATTTTATGAATAAAAGTTGATTTTGTCAGAACTCATTCGGTTGACTGCCTTGAAAATTTCTAATGTGATATTAATAATATTTTTTCCTCTCTGTTTTTTTTATGACTATTGTAATTTTCATCTTATTTTTAATTTTTAATTAATTTGTGATTTTTATTATATATTTACATGTATGTATGTATATATATATAAATGCATGTATTTATATTTGTCAAATCCATGGCGCATTGGCGTCAGCTGTAATGCCATGATTTGCTTTTTCTTAAATAAATAAATAAAAAGTAGACCTTAACAGTTACAGGCATAATTGGAATAATAAGAAAGGTCAATCATGTTATGAAAATACTAATTACCAAATTTCTCTAATTGACAAATTGACGATTTGACGTGAATGCGCAAAGGCTAGTAACGCAATGTCTGCCGTTGGTTGGGCGAAACAAAAGTCAGAGCTCTTATTGGCAGTAGGCAGTTATTTAGTAATATTATGAAACTTGAGGTTAGTAGATTACGGGTGTTTTTGAAACTCGTGTTGAATTTTTGAATACTGTGACGTTTTGAATGAAATCTGATATTGTACAATTGCACCTAGTGGATATGTATTAAACCAGGGCTGCGGAGTCGGTAAAAAAAAGTCTGACTCCGACTCCAGCATTTAACAAAACCACGACACCGACTCCGACTAAAAAAAGGTTAATATCGTCACTTTTATTCCCTAATTTTCCTATTTATGTGTATTCAAATAAATATCAACCCTATCAATGCGGCCAAATTTGACATATTAAAAGCAAAAATAAAAAGTTCAAACTATTCAAAATTTCCGACTTCGGCCAAAAAGCCGCGACGAATTCGACTCCGACTCCACAGCCCTGTATTAAATTACATTTAAAGTTTGGAATTTAAAAAAAGGCGTTTAGATAGGTTTTGATTCAGAGTTTTTATCTTAACATTTTGAGCTTAACTTTTGAGAAGAAGCGACTCAACTTACTGACTTACGAACTTGAAATTCCACTATATTAATTATCTCGCTCTACTAATATGTATATGTGGCCATCTAGAGAAGCTTCGTGTGCACTGTCCACTATGGTAGGTCGACACGACACGACTCGAATAAAGAAGTCACTTTATTTGATGTTAGTTTCATATCTCATATATAATAATATTGCAAGACCACTCTACTCGTCCATTAAAAGAAAATTGCTTTATAACGAATATTTATTTTATTTATTATTATTATACTATTATTAGATGAATATGGATGGGGATAAATACTTGCCGGAACCATTATCACAGAAGCAACATGATAGTATTATTTACTATGAGAAATATGGAAGCATTATGGAGCATAAGTACCATTATAAATATTATCATTACAATATGTTTACAATACATACAATGAATTTTTTTAACGTAACATAATATGCCGTAAACACGAAAATATATATAGACAATACTAAATTAATTCATTATTTAAAAAATATTAACGTAATCTATATATGAAGGTATTTTAGGATTATGATTGAAATCATAAATTGTTTGGAATATTGTGCATAAAAGATAATGATTATATCTTCATATTAAAACGGTATCTCATAAGCTTAAAGAATACATAATTTACTAACCCATATCGCACTTTTTTCATAAAAATCAAACAATACATTGATTAATGAATCAAATTACATTATCTGATTATATGGATGAGACACTCGGTATCAAATTGTTTTTTTTAATCGATATTTTAATCGATACCATACATTAATTTGCAATATTGATTACACCGATAATGTTTAAATTTAATGACAGTAGATTTACTAAGTAATTTGTTAGAACTTAATACGGTAAGCTAGGAGCTGAAATGACGGTTAGTTCGCAGAATATTAAAAACAATTTTTCACACAGACAATTAATTTATTAGCGGTAAAGTTTATTCGCTCTTCTCTTACGGCACTGGAAGGATGGTGAAGTAAATATTCATCAATTAGTACAAGGGTGGCCAACGCGGGGCCCGCAGGCCACGTGTGGCCCATGAGTGTCTAACTGTGGCCCACGGACCATATGCACACATTTTTTTCTTTTAGTGTACATAAAACCAATTTTCTAACCATATTGAAGATAATTGGAGAAATCGAATATCCAAGTTCATATTTTATGCTCTAGCATTGGATGAAAGCACAGACCTACCAGATACTACCCAAGTGGCGATTTTTATCAGGGGTGTTGATGTTTATCTGAACAAAATAGAAGAATTAGCGGCACTGTATCCACTTAAGGACACAACTTATTCACGAGATTTGTTAGGAGCTTTTACATCGACATTGCATCGCTTTTCGCTATAACTCAATGACCTATCGGTCTTAACAACAGATGGTGCTCCGGCAATGACTGAGAAACACGAATGTTTAGTAAAATTGATTGAAAATGACGCCTGCAAAGTTGGTAATACTTCGATGCTAAATATTAATCGCATTTTTCATCCGGAGAATTATGTTCCAAATCTCTTAAAATTGATCATGTCATGAAGGTGATCATCAAAACAGTGAACTGTATTAATTTGAAGGGGTTGAATTACCGTCAGTTCCAAGAGTTTCTCAAATCTTTGGATTCACAGTATAATGACGTAACATTTTACATTACATAGTTATTGCAGCCAGACGTCACACAAATAGCGGCAGATAAATACGCTTCGATGATATACGACTTAAACCTGGATTTAAAAACCGATTTCAAGATTTTTAGAAGCATCGTGTGCTTTTTGCTGCAAATGCAAAGCCATTCTCCGTAGACGTGAATTTATAGCCAGGAATTTTACAAATGGAACATTGTGAAATGTGTTGTGATGCATATTTAAAGGAGATATTCAATCAGGTTGGCTTGGAAGAGTTTTACAAAACATATTTGGACAAGGAGAAATATCCTGCATTTTACAAACATGCTCTATCGTTGATTTCGCTTTTTGGAAACACTTACTCGTGTGGACAGCTTTTTAGTCGAATGAAGCATGTTAAATCTCAAATGAGAACACGAATCACTGATGAGCATTTGGATTTTTTTTGCGTGTAGCAACAACATCGTTATGAACATTGATGAACTTAGTTCTGACAAACAAAATCAGACGACTCACTAAAATTTATTATATTTTGATTATTTTTTTATTATTATTTATGTATTGCGTAACTCTAATATAATAAATATGTTTGATTCTCATTTTTGTAATATCTTCTTAAAAAAACTATATATTTCCTGTTTGCTATGATTAAAAAAAAATATTTTGTTGTGTGGCCCGGTAGGAAATCTCATTTCTAAAATTTGGCCCGGCTTCTGAAAAGGTTGGCCACCCATGAATTAGATGCTTTATTTGTTTATGAATCTTACAGCTGCTGGCAACATTCATCACAAACAAAGGAACTAATCTTGCCTTTTATTCTCTACCTATCTATGGTTTCCGTTTTAAAGCGTGTTCTTAAATCATGGTTTATGTTTGCCATACAGTGTACACATTGTTTATTTGTTGATACTTTAATACTCTATGGTTTATCTGATTTGACAGTAGATTTCAATACAGTGTACCTAATACGTTTTATCACATAATCTCTAGTCTGGTGACGCGCATTAAAGTATAATTAATATTAATTGACAACGTTTCTATGTAAATAAACGACATGCACGCACGTTGAAATATTGTCGTTGAATTTTCTAATGCCAATGCAGATATCTTTGATGACGTAGTAGTTGTAAAGAGCAAAAGAAAGCGAAAAAAAGAAGATTCAAGAGACGTTCTTTCATTGGCACGTACCGCACCAAATAAAACGGTGAGATTTTGAATTAAGTATGTTCATGTTTGTCGCATTGAAACTACATAGAATACAGACGGATAGGAAACGTTATTAATCAAACAAAAGATATCGTTAATATCTTAAACTAATCGTTTCACATTTCTAGACGTCAGCAAGAGAAATTCGAGAATCTGGATGATAAAACTATCCGAGCAAAGAAATTGTTGTACAAGTAAATATACTTATGTCATATAAATCCTTCTCGACATTCATTTTTACACGCCGTAATCATCCAACAGCAAAATCTTTGGTATAATTTTCAATGAAGTTTTTAAGAACAATTTAGCGCTGAAATGGTATCTAATTTACAGTCTCCCAGAAGCAAACGAATCGGGAACTTAAGTAAACAAGATACACACGATTTCACTTTCAAGGAGAAACCCCATATAATATAAATTCGGAGAAAAATAATAAATAAAAGAAAATAAAATTGAGTTTCGTAAATATTTTATCAGTATCGTATATTTTACCAGAAAACAACGAGCATATAAATAAAATCGCTATGTATATTATTTTATCTCATCTTTTTATCAGTTTTCACATTAAAAATGAAATTATAAACAATTTAATATTTAACAACACACACTATCAGTTATAATTAGGTAAACAATACAATTGTTTCTTTTCTTATCTATAAACTGAATTATTTAAACAGTGATATCTGCTATTGGGATTTTCTATAATTAAATAGAGTTAATTGCATGATATTATCTGAAATTAAATCCTTATTTGGATATCTGAAATTAAATCAAAATTTATAAATTTACACACTGATTTATTCTGCAGTGAGATTTTATGTCAAGCGTGGATTTCTATAACCGGTTATTTTACAAGCATAATGGCGGAACATTTAGACCGGATTTTGTCGCATTTCGTGTTGTGTGAACCACGTCGCGGATTAGCCATATTTTCTTTTTTAAGTACAGACTGATTTCCGTCTCCAAATTTAGGAAATGAATGGGCCGGGCCGGCTTTAAAAAGAAACTTAAATAAACAATGAGTTGGATTCACTCAAGAGCAAGGCTGTGCACAGAATAAATTATCAAATCATATACAGACGATCGTCACGATGTATTCAGCATCTTTACATCGTAATCACTTTTTCTCTCGCCACTCATAAATCATAATATATTATAATTTTTAAAGAATACATACCTACTTAGAATGTTTTTTTTTCAGTGAGACTGAGTTTTCCATTTTTTTTAAATATTAAAAACTGCAAGCTTCAAAACAAATGAACATCGATAAAGTGGTTCAAATATGTTCGATTCGATCTAAACGCCAGCATTTATTTATTTAGAATAACTAATCGGTGATAGATTGACATCCTAGTTTCATTATTTCTTTTAGTGTCAAACACTTAGTGTTATTTTCAAAGTCACACCTGCTCGCATAGTTAGCGAAATTACCGTTGACTTGATATATTACTATTGGTTTTTAAAGACGTGTTAAATACATCATTCAATGATTATTGATTGAGTAGGCATTTACTTGGTAGAACTCCATTATAATACGGAAAGAAAAATAACAATGTATTTTAATTCTACATAAATTATTTTATATATTTGTTGATAGCTATTTCGGCTTACGCCTTCGTCAGAACTAGTTCTAAGTGCGTAAGCCGAAATAGCTATCAACAAATATATAAAATAATTTATGTAGAATTAAAATACGTTGTTATTTTTCTTTCCGTATCATTCAATGATCACATTTTCTGGAATGAAAAATACAAATGTCCTCTAACTCAACACGAATTAATGGCAGTGTGTGCGTTTGATGAAAGGTAGAAGAAGATGACCTTTTAGATCTGGTAAGACTTGTCGAGCACATGTGGAACGTATGTACATATATGGAATCCAGTACATACATCCATCTCGAATATTGTAAAAATACAGGAAGATGAAGAATAATCTCGGGTGACTATAGTGAAAATCAGCACAATAGTTACAATTTTTTTATACCATCAAATATATTCAAATTCGTTTGTAGAACTGATGGAACAGGTGTTAAAATTTGCAGATGGTAAACGGAATATCAACAATTTTAAATTATTCATGAAATAAAATAATAATAAATTAAATACAAATGTATTGTTCATTATATAAGTCATTAAGCACAAGCAAAAATTTACTTCGATGTATTTACGAAGAATCGACTGTTATTTTGATTCATGGTGAATAATCACGTTGTAATTCCATCGTTAAAAATCAATTATTTTTATATTCAAATCTTGAATTAATTGTATTGTTATACTAACAATCCTATAAATATTCAGAATTACCCACAAGCGGGTCGTTCCTAATCAAATGTGGAAAGGGTGACTGCTATATTAATTGGACACTTCAACTAAACTTTTATTAAGGTGAGCATTTTTTTTTTAAATAATAAGACATTGTTTGTTATTCCACATTCAATTTATTTTGATCATGGCCGGTTTCAATCATCAAGAGCATTTTCAACTGAAAATTTTATGTTTTTGTCATCAGGTGAAAATAGCCACGGCGAGCGAAACCGGTCCTGATCAAAATAAATTTTATGTGTTTTAATACTTCAACTTAAGTAGAGAAATGTATCTAGTGTTTCACACCAACGAGGTATTCTAAGTAATACTTATTTTGGATGGTTGAAGTGGTCAATAACTATATCCGTACAACTCACTATAGCAGTCAACCTATGCTGTATATCGATTGCTAATTAAAGATACACGCAAGTAAAACGCTGGATATATATTATTCAAATTTTTTTTTGCATATTAGTGTGCTCTCACGTCGGTCGTTGTATATGTGACGAAACTGATTTTTAGTGCAACGCAGGTGTTGAATATATTACTAATATCAGATTGAATAAAATCCGTTTATACCTGGTACGTGCATACGTTAATATAACACGTTGATCACGGTCTCGTTTTGTCTTTTTTAACAGCTCTTAGTAAACAATATGAGCCGTGGATTATATTTAATTATGAATATCATGACAAAGTTTATTGTAACTAAAATTTTCAGAACAATATCACTACTTCAGCCAGGGATAGTAAAAAAATTGACAAATAGATTTAATGTTGAGCTCTATGCATTGTTTATGTTACAGTGAAACTGTATTCTCAGTGGAAATGTATCAAGTAATCGATTTGTATGACAACATGATTTCACTCGTCACGATCATTGAAATTATTGGCCCAAATCGATGATTTGCCGGCCTAAAATTTTGGTTTGCTTCATTGAAACAAAATGAGCCCCTTTCATAAAAAGAGATCCAAAGAACAACACAGTCAAACATTGGGCTGAAGATAGGGTGGTCAAATTTAATTTCAACGACAGCTAGAAGAATATATTTTCGCTGAGAATACAGTTTCACTGTAACATATATACAATGATTGCAGTATAAATTATCTAATCAAAAAGTGAGACAGCACTGGCTATTCTATACATTAGAATCACAGGATGATAGAAATTCTCAGCTCTTAGCTTCTCAGCAAGCTGTTGATGAAATTGTAATGCTCAACAATGTAGTGTTTAAAAACATATCTAACTGAGCAATGCTTTTTAATATTGGCCATCTTTTTCGTTCGCTTGTTATATCTAACCATTTTTATTTATTTCCTTTTACTTTTGTTATATTTCTGTAAGGTGACAACCTGCAACAGTGGAAAGCGATTCTTATTTCTTCATTCTTGTCGATTTCTATTTTTATCAAATGGTCAACGAAATGCTAGCATCTGAGAATAAGATTGTTTATGAAAGATTATGCAAATAATTTAAATCGAGACTCAAATACCAGAGACGAGCATTCGTTCCAAGCCAGCTGACAGGCAACAGCGACGACAACTCTACAAGAGAATAAATAAAATTATTTATGGAAACATTATCGGTTTTAAGAGTACGCCGCGATGCTTTAAAATGCAGTTAAAGTCTCTCGACCGGCTCAAAAGCATCAAACTTTTTTGCGAGAAAGAATCGCCCGTCTTGAACGGATGTCGAAAAACAACCGGGAAACAATGTATTTTAAATTTATAAAAAACAGTTAATAATAATACATCAAAGTATCTTAGATGGGCTAAGTGTTAAATAAACGATGAAATAATTGTAGGCACCATGGCTGGCGTCATAGTAATCAGTCAAAATACTCCACGAGAGTATTTTACCCATGTATGAATACTTAACCTTTTTATGAGAGTTAATGGCAATGAAACACGACTCAATCATCAGCATATAAAGAGTATTATTAAAGTCTGCCATTCTTTGTTTATCAGTAGCCAAAAAATGGATACATTAACAAATTTTTAAGTAGTTCAACGTGTTACATTGAAACGGTATGTCCATTTCCTACTCAATGATGATTCAATTTATATGCCATCTGAAGTCCTAAGAATGGTTATCAATATTTATAATGTATATACTGCAAAACGGAAATTAAGCTGGGAAGACCATGTACTGATATAAGCACATTTTTTTTTATTGTTTGATTGATATAATCAAAATAACGTTAACACAGTTGTTTTCCAATAAGAACGTGTAAGTGGTTTAATTAAAAAAATCAGAAACTAGGTGATGATTATAGCATCATGTAAGAGTAAATTTAGATAATCCGACAACCGTCAAGGGAAAAATGCCATTATCAATTATCGCTGATGAAAAAATATTATCATTCAATTGTATAAAAATCTACACATGTTTCAGTCATTAGTTATTACTGTCGATAACCTTTAACCACTGAAACAGTGACCTTGTAAAATAAATCGCTGAAATATGCATACCGGGTATCGAAAGATCTTGGCGCAAGAGATTCTGAGAGATTAGGTTGTTTGCAGCTGCTAGTTAATTTAATTTGTGATTAACAATGAATCGAAATCTATGAGATGATGTTTAATAATGCAAATACAAAGCATTGCATGCATACCAATACATATAATATTGAATAACAGGCATAACACCTGTTTTAAAGTCGTCTAAACTTTTTTTGCTACAAAGATACCATCTTCAAATTAAGAAAGAAGTTTAATGCCACTAGTGATGGCGACCCAACAAAATGAAAATACTTAATTTGTCATAAGTGTTTTCCCAACAATTGACAGCTTATACCGATAAGTGTCGATCTACCTACTTCGGTTAGTATTTTGTGTTATTCAAAATGAAAGTAATCCGCCATCGATCGAGTTAAGTCATGATCACAAAACAAAAACAAATATATCCTCAAGATTAGTAAATGAACAATCGATACGGTACCCATGATCGATTGTGATATACTACCAATGTGGGTGTTCATTTATTTTGAATACAAACTAGCCTTATTCGTGGCACTCGGGCAAGATACTCTCGGCCATTTAACTGCCGCGGTGATCAGGAACGGCCCCGTAATTTATGTATCCTTGCTGTCACATGTACATAGCACAGTGCTATTATTCCCGAGTCCCGACACAGTTATACGATCCATCAATTCACATGTGATGGGTATTCATGAGATGCAAGAGATGCAATAAAGCCACTCGGCCACACGCGTGTACATTTGAAACGATGCCGAGAATAATGATAATGCTGTGATAATTTTATTGGAGTCTTACTATCCCATTAAAAATTTATCGCACAAACTTAAGCTGAGGCATAAATTAAGAAGCGGTAGCCTCGATTAACTCTTTCAAAGCGTGCCTGTCGAAAATGTATTTCTAATATTCAAATAGATACCACTAACGTTCGTGCTACATTATATATGTTTCTTCCCATGCTATAAGACTTTTTACTACGATGGTCAAGTTTGTATGGTCCAAGCAAAATTACAAAAAGCATAACAAACCCAGTGTTGCCAGAACATGGCTTGTTAACGAACATAATATACTTTATCGATACGCTATTCAATAATAAAATAGCGGCAATATTGTATTATTATGTTGCCTTTAAGATACCATTCAACCAAGACAAGATCTTCATGAAACATATTAGATGATAGGTAAGATAGCACGGATAGCCGTCAATAGTGAAAGTTTCAACAATTTCTAAGCGTATTTTTAACGGTATTGACTGCATGTAAAGTGTACCGTTAACTCAGGTTATTTACCGACGCTCAATTACAAAGTTTAAACGGGAGAAACTGTAGTACATCTGTTAACTTTATTAATCTATAATACTTAGTAAACTTAAGTACTTAATATAAACGAGGCACATAATAACACGAGTGGATTGTTCAACCACGCTTCGCTCCCTTCAGCGATATATTATCATATTTTGACTTTAAAATCGTAAAATAAAATAGAAAAGTTTTGGCAGTCAGAAGTATCAGGACTGAGATTAAAATTTTACGACGTTAATAATTGAGATATTAAAAGAATGGTGGATGTTTACATTGCGTAACAAGTAGTAAATGATCGCAGATGACTTCAAGACAGGGAGTTCGAATAATATTGTAGACAGAACAACTAACGAAGAATCCAAGTATTAACCCTTTTAATCCCACGGGGCCCAGTTTTTTTAATACGTTTTATCGGTATTTGTTTTTTTCTTCATCGATATGCCTTTCAACAAAAATAAAACAATTATTCATCAAACTTTAAGCCATACAATGATAAGTTAATATTAGCTGAGATAAATTTTAGTTTAGTTTAGTTTAAGACGTTTATTGCAAAGATATAACTTTTGGCGGGTACTTTCCAAAATGGTCTGAAAGTTAAAGATCCAAAGAGTTAAAAAAGAGACGATGCCTTCATTTTCGTATCGAACTTTTCAAGCGAGCGATAAAAAGCAACATTTTACAAAAGGTTTGGGAGAATATCTGTATATTTCTAAACCATTTTTTAACCATGTCCGCTCCCAACTTGGAGCATATGGACTCCTCCCGGAGTTTATCTCAACATTTATTTTTCTACGAGAACTGCTTGTTTCTCAGTTGCTCAAACCCTCTTTTTTCGAAGAGAGTAGGTTTGGAAAGGATACGAGGACTAGGACAGGACTAGTGATTAGTTAATCGCTGTCACTATGCGTCGCTCTTTGGGATCGGAGAGGTGGGAAGAGATTTTCGACAACACAAACACCCATGCCTTTGAACAGATTTATCGACTGAAAAAAATCCGCTCGTACCGGGAATCGAACCCGGGCGATCCGGCACGCAAGCCAACGCCGTTGACACTGCGCCACGGACCGGACTTTTTCTAAACCATTTCTGTAGCAAGTAGCTGTAGTTGTGTAGCAAAACAAAATGAAACGTAAAGGACATATTCTGTGCCACTATAAAAAAACGTGTTACGAATTGATCATAAAATAAATATAGATTATTTTCGAATGGAACTTATAAACGAAACGATCAAAAATATGCCATTTCATAATATGTAAAGCAACCGGCTCAATCGCTTTGCGTTATTAAAAGGAAATCTCTTTCCCTCAGACGTTTCATAAATTCAAAAGGACCCCGTCATTAAAACGTGGCCCGCCCCCGGCATTCGCCGCTCCGGCATCCCCGCCGCGCCCCTTTCGCTGCACGAGTTATTTCGCCTCGTTTCGGGTGGATTCTGTGAACTGTGACTATTACCATATTACCAATTTGAAAGTCAATCGACTGGTCTCCGGCCGTTTACTTCAAAGCGGTTCCGAGAAGCCGTAATAAAACCAACGCTTAGGAGAATACTAATTATGGACGCGGCTCGACGAAGTAATGTAACACAGGACATAATAACATGTGATAAAATTCAGAGGGTGCATTCGTCGAGGAAACGAAGGAATCACATTGACATCATTGAAAAACTGGTATTAAATCACAAAACGACTTTTTACGATTTTACACAGCATTTATTCTTCACACAGACTTGACCGTGAGTGTAGAAGGAAGATGCGCTGTCCAAAATAAACGTATCATTGCATTCAACGGGACATATCGATAGCTTAATCAGAAAATTTGCTATCTCAGTTTTTGTCTATTGTGCAGGACAGGGAAAAAACTAATTATTTTGAGAATGAAAAATTTGGTGTTTTAACAAAAAAAAACCCTTTTAAACGATTTATTTGTAACGCTGCTGAAAAAAAACGAATAAATGACAGGTGACAATAAATAATGGCGGAGTCGGATAATTAGCAGTGTAGGTTTTAGAACGACAATGGAGATATAATTTTTTTTTAAAACGCTGCATGATACAAACAGATGGTATTATTAAGTAATTTTCAGCGAAAAGTGGAATTATTAACAACATATTCGTGGTCTTATTTATGGTATCTGGTTCGATTCGATATGTTATGAGGTCTTCATCCTCGAATCTTTTCTCAAAATTTATTGCGGTAGCTTGAATATTATTTTATGTCAAATGGCTTAAAAATTTCAATAATTCCTAGAATTGTAATGAGTAATAACTTTTGGATAGACGTTTGATCAATAAGAAATAAAATATTCAACATGAAGTGAGTAACTATTTTCTTCCCTGCTAACGCTGATTTAAATATCGTTTAAGCAAATTTAATATATTTAAAATTATACAAATTTTGCAAATTACCAGACCGAAATACACAAATGATAACCAGTTGTATTAATGTCCATTCGTGATCGAAGTAATTAATGATTTAATGATAGTTGCGGGTTTTTTATCTCTAATACTTCTTTTTTCGTTCATTTTACTCCACGTAAACAAATTTTCCCAAGATGCGCATATCATTTTGTTTACCATTGAAAAAAATACACCGAATTGGGATTCATAGCTCTGCAAAGCATGGCAATACGTGTTTCACTTTGTTTTAATTTAACCTTTTTCGGTGTTGCCCTACATAAAAAAATATTTAAATATCTTACTTGGCCAACGTAACAAACGCGAAATAATTGCATAATAAGGAACGTGCTTTTGTTTTCTTTTATATAGTTTTGAATTAGGAAGGATTTGAATTTTATTTTTCATACCGTTATTAAGATATAATGTTACTCAAATGTTTCTAAATACATTTGCATTATACCTGGAAGGCCATTATTTATTTTACTTTATGAAGTCTCTTTTCAATAAAACATGTCTCAATTTGGTATATTTCTATGAAAAAAACGTGTAAATATATTACGTGACAGTATGAATTTGGAACGTAGGTCAAAGTACCCATTAACGTCAATTATTATTGCCAATAACCGATTGCTGTGCATGCTAGTACATTCCCAAGGTTGGTATTTTAACAATTCAATATGAACAATTCTGAATTGTTTTATATAATACTAGTATTTCTACCCGGCGTCGCTCGGACTAAGCGACCAATAATTATTTAATGTTATATCATTCGATATAATTATATCACAAAATCTAACATCCAAAAAGGAGTTAAAATAAAATCACAAACTTTATTTAATTTGATGACAGCCCCGCCCCATTCTCGCCCATTAAAATGTCCAAGTTCAAGGAAAAAATCTAATTTAATGTCAAATAATACCTTCACGTAAATAATAAACATTATTATTAATAATAAAAGCCGGGAAAAGTTCAGTAGAAGACTAATTTATTACATTTTAACTAAATGTGTTCGCCGATAAAAATTCAAACATATTTTCTTTCATATTCGTTTTTATTGCAACTTTGACCAACAATGCAAAAGGGAATTACAGAACCACAGACATACATACGCCGTTTTGGTTTTATATATAAGATTATCGCTTCATTCATTTTTGAATTACCATTTATTTGCAAACAACCAATTGCGATAGGTGGGTCTTGAAAAATTTTCAATCGATTTACGAGTGCCTAGCCATTGTGTAATTGTTTCAGGTTCTGTCAAAAACATGAAAAGAACGAACAAGAATTGCTCGATTTCACTGCTTCCATATTCATTGTTTAAAAACGCGTCAGCAAAAAAAAATCCGTCAATAGATATTTTATATCTATGTACATGGAAACAAATTTTATATACAATTTGAATTGTTTGAATTTTGTACTATTCCATACAAATTTTAACGATGCGGGTAAAGAGTTTGGGTGGCTTGTATGATATTCGCGTCGGGTCCGTAGTCTTTTGGTCAATGTCGTTGTCTTCCGTGACTAAAGCACGAGTCCCCGTGCGAGCAGCATTACATTTGTTCAGTCGATTTATCGATTATGTACAAAAATCATTCTGTTTTCAAATCCTAAAAGCAGGCCTTAGCCAGAGCGACTAGCTACCAATAGTTCTTTCCATCCCTGTTCTCATCGAACTAAAGAGAGGTTGAGCAACTGAGTAATTGAACAATTTGATATACCTCATTTAATGACTGAAAGTGGTTATAATTTTCATAATTAATAGAGTTACCATTGACATAAGTGTGATCGGAAGCAAAACTCTAACGATAAACGATAAAGACTGTCGGAATGCTAAGATTGTTATGCAAGTAAGCTGGCAAAATAATTATTTTTCACATATCATCATTTATGACATAGGTATCGAAAAAAATAGTCACTTTAAATTTACGATAAATCATGCGCGACAATTCAAACGGATTTCTCGAAATTGTCATAAAACAAAGCGATGTTGGCCACACTCCAGCTGCAGCTACGTGGGAGATTTGAAAAGAAACTATTTTTTGTCCGCATAGGTGATGCTAGGAATTTGTGTGCCTATTTTTTGCTAAGACAATGGAGACGCTCTGCGCTATAATTAAAACATAATTATCTCCCAATCTAACATTAGAATAATGTACGTCGTAATCCATAATGTTTTTATTGACCATGACTACCGAAATGTTGACGTCATTCGGATTACGTGATTACATACTGTAGTTACCATTGCAACATTAAATATTTGCAAAATATGCGATATTGCCTTTTTTATATTGATAACACTACATTAGTCAATCTTACACCCATAACTTACCAAAGTTACGGTAAAGATAATATATTTTTTAAACTGTTCTCATGCTTACTTGAAAATTTTAGCTCATCCGTTGATAATGCTCGCCATGAGCGAAACCGGTCCTGATCCAATAAATTTAATGTGGAATATGTACTAAAAATGTGTTATTATTTTAATAGTGCCATTCCACCAAGTATGGACAGTGAACACCTTAACTAAAAAAATTTGACTACTAAACTATGATATTATATTTGTCTTGATTTATCAGTTTGTTTCTGAAACACATCTCAACTCGTGTTGATCGAATGTTGACGGTTGCTACGTGGTGTATAATAGTACCGTTAATATTTTAAGAGTAAACTCATTGAACATAAAAAATATGACCTTGACCGGGTATGTATTTAGTTACTGACGGGCACCGGCTCGAGTATATGCGAATATGTGAAAATAATCGAATAAATGCGTTTAACATAATGCTTACGTCAGGTGTACACTAAATTGCTTTTGCTAATTTGAACATCAAATTCAAATAGCCAAAGTAATAAAAAGGGCCTTTAAAACCACTTACGTATCCTGTAATGAAAGAGTGACGCTTTTGATGTTGTTGACCAATTTGGTCCTTACCTGAAAAGCAAAATAAAACAAAAATTAGTATATTCATAATGGCTAAATTATGAAAATTAAATGTTTTAATATGGATATCTTACAGTATCGATATGTGATACAGCTGTTGAAATACCGAAGCTATTTATTTTAATTCAACATTAAAAATGAATTTCTTCAAAGTTGCCGCCGAATAATTATAAAATATGAAAATTTTAAACGTAACTAATGGGGTATTTTAATTTTATGTACACGTCAAGCCAACAATCCAATGAGTATACCAACATTCACTTCATTGGGACTGGCAATATATATGTACAATTAAATCATAGGTTTCATAGGCATTTTTTCAATTCTCAGTGGTTCAAGAACTGAATCAATCAAATCAACAACTGGATATAGTAGGTATAATGATGCATCTGAAAGAGGCAAAACACTATTAGTCACACATTATGTATGTGGAATAAAATAAGTTATTTTGAATTGTATGCATTTCAAAGTGGCTGGTCAAGAAAATGTACGGGTATTATTATGGTTTGATTTGTTTGCATGCAGAGCACATTTCCTGTCGTTAGATATTAATTATTGTCTAAATAAACCAATTACTAATGATTCCGAATACAAAAATAACCACGTAGTACACATCATTTTACCGTGCAACAAAGCAGCGTTGAACACTTTCAAATGTTTGCCAGGGGTAGTTGGAAAGATTCTATGAGTTGATTAAATATAAATCGCCAAGTAAGCGCGTCCGATCGTTCCGACTTATTCATCAAACCTCTTCACCTTTCTTGTTTGTCTTTTTCCAGGGAATACACAAGATTTTTTCGAGCTGTACGTCGCCCATAGTCTAAGTGAGACCGTCCCTGGTATAGATTATGAAGAGATCATGTCTCGTAGAATGATCGGATCAATAGGGCGAAGATACCGGTTTAAACTAACTGTTATGCACACTTGAATCCCGCCAACTAGATATGGTTAGGCTGTCACATTTCGCCGCACATATTATTATTTTATTATCGATGCAAAAAATCTGCAACTAGCAGGCACTGCAAATACGAAACGCGAGCGAATTCACCGAGCCAACTTGATTTTCTTCTTCTCCAGCGTTCTGAAATACGTGTAAGTATATTTTATTCGCATTCGACGGTGGCTGAAACTAGTTATCTGCATATAAAGTGTATATAATCGGAACATTGTAATAATGCATGCGAAACAGAATGCAGAGTGGTGAATAGTAATTTTAATTTGTAGGTTATAGAACTAAGAAAACATAGGCAATGTTACAGTCTTGAAAGTTTTCTGACAAGATGTGCACCTTCATATTTAACTGCTATATAAATCAATGCATTTTGAGAATTGTTCGATTCTGATTCTCTCTATGCAACAGTGAGACTCTCGAAACTGAGATTTTCAGATTGACCCACTGTTACTGTTACATTGATGTAGCCATATCTATAGTTATTAAACATTTATAAATATTATAAGTTATTTTGACTTTAAACTTATCCAAAACGAGTAGCTCGATGGTGGAAGAATGGAGTTAAAAGAAGATAAACATTGTAGTCATTGATTAGAAATTGGGGTTGGGTGGATACGAGAAAAAGGATTATTTTTGGATGTATATATGAGAGTTTAAAATGAGTTTGATTTCATAGAATATGTTTGTTATATATAACGGTATAACGTACATACATGAATATTTTTTTGAGTATAAATAACTCAAAAGCACGACTTAATTGATTGCCAAAGAGGCGGTAATAGATTGTACCATTTATTTTTTCGCTAACGTAAATCATTTGATTAGATTAATAGCATATTCATATATCCTTAATGTATGTATACATTTACACAATGCTTATGCTGGTATCTAAATCATTTAATTAAACAGGTTGCAAAAAAGAAATTTTACTTTTAATGTGTCCAAATAAAGATTTGTATCTTAATCGATTAATATCAGGATATTTATATATGTAGATTGATGATTGAAGGCCATATAACTTTACAAAATATGTAATTTATTAAACTTATGTATATTTCCGCAATGGCAATAATCAATATGGTAGCGTTATTTATAAATGGAGTTTAATATCAGAATATTAAAAAAACTGATTTTCATAGGAAAAATAGTCCAATAAATGCTGTTAAAACGAGAAACAGAGACTGTATTACGAAATAATATCAAGGCAAGAAAGATGAATACATATTTTAAACAACATGTATAGTCTTTTGCCGAAATATTTATAGAAAACATATAAAAGGATCATACAGAATTTTGAATCATTTTATAGAACATGTTCAAAAACGATGGTTATAATAAATAATAAAAATATACAAAAACTACATCGCGTTAAAAGTATAGTTTTATAGATGAATTATTTAGGATTCTTGAAACTCAATAAAAGCCTTTGTAGCAGTAAAATAATGTGGGTCTTAAATTTATTTCCATTGGGACTCCAGCGTATTCCGCCACATGTTATTTATTCAATAGCGACCTCACACTGTCGTCACCTTGACCGAGGGTAAATACTTAAAGCTTTATGTGTAACATTAAAACTTTTAAATCAGTGCTTACCCCAGAATTATAAATCAAACTGTAAAAAAATTCCAGCCTGGATATAATTGAAGCGGTCAAAAGATATTAGATATTAGAAAGATAGTTTTTTATAATTTACGATAACGGGTAATCTTAGCCTGGACTTTTTCACAAATAGTTTAACCTGATAATGAACTAGGTACTATCACTGAAAACAAAAATCTTATGCTCATTTTTAACCAAATGTCTTCATATTGACATTCGTCGTGATTTCAAACTACGATTATAGCAACACTATCTCGGTTATTATTTATAATTACGTGATAAGCGGTTGATAGCTTCTTATCTTGACAAGTTAACAATTTGATTTAAGTTTTAATCTTCTGGCAAACATTTTCATTATACGTAGCCAAGAATATTTGAGAATAGTAATATATTATACATTTGGCAAATCTGCATTCAAACAATAACAAGTCAATTGCTCGGTGGCCCACTTATATTTAAAGAGATCCATTCACTAAAATTTAGTCTAAATTTAAACCATTTGGTAACTAAATGGTTTAATTCACTCGGTATGGGTAAAGATAGATGCTTGAAAAAACGGATGCTCGTAATAATATATACCAAGTTATAATATTGTAACTAATTCATGATTCATGGTCCGAAAATAAATGTTTGTATTCATTTGTGAATACAGACCCTTTCTAACAGTGAATGACGAGTAATTTTAATATATATACCACGATTCTTTCCGATATTAACTATCAATATAATTAATACTTTTCGGCGGTAACTTTGTGGAAGTTCATTTTAATATAAAATTTAAAATAACTTTGATTATTCCACGTATTGTGCTACTAACTGTGACACGTGTTTCGTGTTTTTCATTACTTGTGTCACAGCTAGTAGCACAATACGTGGAATAATCAAAGTTATTTAAAATTTTATATTATCAATATAATTAACTGGATCAATTCACAAAAGAGGAGGTGTTAAATTGAGTCAATGAGAAAATAGCTGCGACCATTAAACGCAGAAAAAAGTCTTTCACATTACGGTCACCATTTCCGCAATAATAAAAACGGACTACTCACAAGACAAATTTAGTATGTTAAAAGTAGATGTGAGTCATGCGCGAATCTAGCACTTGGATGGGATTTCCTTTTACTATTCGTTCAATACATTACTATTCGATTCTCCACGAGTTATTAGATTTCTCATTATGTCCTATATTTTCATATACATAGATGTCAGATGTCAAGACGACTTGATCTTATATTCATAGATGATAACGTGTGTTACTAATTAATAACTGACAGCTGAACCTCACCAGCAATAATTTACAGGTTGCTTTGCTTGGTGTATGGTTTATATTAAGACATTAATGGAATTGGTTTAATCAGTTAGTGGCTGGTATATAAATCAAATGATCATAAAGCAATGAAGATAGTTACAGATGGATCGTTTCTTGGCATCACAAATAATCTATGGTACTCTAACTAGTAAAGAGAACGTTTAATATAACGATACACAATAAAACGGGGTAGCAAAACATCTTTACTTAAGAGCTTTCAGTAACCGAAAACCAGTTAAGTTGGCAATTTTACACCGGGAAACGCTCTCGCAACAATTTCCTGTTCCAATTTATTAATACACTACTAACTGTGTTTTATGTATGCGCGATCCTATCTAAGAGTATACCAAGTGTACTATTAAAATGTTTTAAGTGTTGTAATAATTCCTATTGTAATTCAAGGAAATCACTTTTCTATATTATATACACGCTCAAAAGATATAATTAAAACAATAAAATTTCTCTATTTTCGATGGTTTCGGCGGTAACTTTGTGGAAGTTCATTTTAATATAAAATTTAAAATAACTTTGATTATTCCACGTATTGTGTAACTAATTGTGACACGTGTTTCGCCTCTTTCAGAGGCATCTTCAGACTTACTATCGCAAAGTTTGCTTAAGTAATAATTACTTAACTAATTAATTAATTACTTAAGCAAACTTTGCGATAGTAAGTTCGAAGATGCCTCTGAAAGAGGCGAAACACGTGTCACAATTAGTTACACAATACGTGGAATAATCAAAGTTATTTTAAATTATATATAAAATTTCTCTGTTAAAGCTATTTTATTGTAAATTTTGACCTCATTTATTATAGACTAGAAACGTATTTAAGTGATGAAGATGTGACAACGCTCTTTGTTTTATTATACAACAATTTGTTTGGTCATCTTACTAGATAAGTTCAAGTATAAGCATACAATCTTATTACTAATTAACTTAATTTTATCAAATCTTATGACATAATAATATGACAAAAACACGCGTCAAACTCAATCACACAGCTAAGCTACTAATCTTAATAGAAAGTGTGTATGAATAAATATGTTTGACCACAAACAATCGTTATCAAATTAAACCACAATAATTCATAGCCCATAAAATGTTTTTTTTGTACTGTAAACACATTTTTTATCACCTTGAACGTTTCTATCTTTTGAAATTAGAATGACACGAATTCGCAAATTCTTGCCGAGCTATTACATAACCTAACAAAGCAATGTTTCAAGTGCTAGTCGTTCCATTTAAATCTTCTCGGCATAATTGGTAAAATAAGTATAAATGCATTGCTGCTGTAAAATGCCAAAGAAATGAGAACAATAATTATTGTTTACGTAAACCAAACGAGCGAATTGCGAGAAGATGACCACATGTCAGAACATGTGTTTCGTGTTTTGTTTCAAGAATAAACTATTATTAATACCCTACGAATTTACAGAGCGTGAATGACCACATGCTACGAGGAATGTGGGGACGACATGCGGACATATTTCTGGGATTAAAGAATATATGGCTACGTTAAATTAGGACATATTGTTATTCATCATAAGAAAAAGCAGGCAAGAATTTTCATGTTCAAAGCATTAAAATTATTGCAAAATTTACAGTTAAGTTTAACTACTTCATAGATATAACAATAATTATTGTTGTTTGAAGTTTCTTATATTATATACGGGTTATAAATATCTAGAGGCGAGAAATATTTGCTTATATGCGAAAGTTTACCAACCCATACGTGAAAACAGTTTGAATCTGGAAACTAGTGGTGATGACAGCGCCAAAATACAATAAACATATTTTAGGGGTGCGTCCCGTTTCAAGCATCATCATTAGTGGAAATCCAAACAGCATACAAATATTATAATCTGCATAAATGACGTGTGTATTCTTGTTACTGAACTAATTATCAATTTACAGACGTAAATAAAGACGGAAACATGTTTGGAACGGTTCCATATTCATAGACAATTAAAGGAATGAATCGGCAAACAGTGTAGCTCTCGCGATAAAAGTCCTTGAGAATAAGTGGAAATGACAAAGACGTCATAAGATGTCGTGAAGATTTCAGTAGAGATCAGGTATGTAAATTTGACTGTTCTCCAGGAATTGAGGATGGAAAACTTGATCTTTTTTAAAAGTAACAAGAAATATGAATGCAACAAACGGCTGATTCAACGGTTATTCAAGAACGCCGGTAAAACAGGAATCATAAGACGGTGATAAGGTGACAGGAGTAGATACCAAGAGCTGCGCGTGATGAAGACGTGTTGGTTTTTAATGAAGTTTGACATCGAACTAGAAATGGGCGGATTCATTGTCAGAAGTGAGACGACTCCTGAAGTATAACTCTTCTGGGAATAAGCTGTCAAAATGTAGTTGTTATTAATGCTATGCGTCGCAGTCAATTCCAATGTTGATGGCATACTGCGAGCGATTCTCCCACGCGTCGTTGGCACTAAGGACTGCAATCCCCGTATTCCACTGTTTCAGCGAATTATCGGTTTTTTAAATGCAAACAATAATCATGAAAATTAAAATATGCAAGCGTTTCGTATTTGATGTTTTGCGTTCACCGACACGTTGGCCATTCGCGATGACAGTTTAATACTTAATTTGGTTTGTGATGCTCGTTTTATATTGAACAATTTATTTTACTGGCGAGTATTACGATCCCCTTTGCCGGTTATTGGTATG
Source organism: Himalopsyche kuldschensis (assembly GCA_028554975.1). Taxonomy (NCBI): domain Eukaryota; kingdom Metazoa; phylum Arthropoda; class Insecta; order Trichoptera; family Rhyacophilidae; genus Himalopsyche; species Himalopsyche kuldschensis. The sequence continues at coordinate 15,075,113 of JAHFWI010000010.1, read as the reverse complement.
ATTTAATTCTTTCATTTATATATATTTCCAGTCTAAGCGTCAGTTCAAGAACATTAGCGTTCTCGGAATGACTGAAGATGCCGAAAGGCAAAACTCGAGTCGTATGCGACAAAGCACATGGAAACATACATAATTCAAACGTTTCCAAATTAATGTATATTTTGTTGATTGTTCCAGTTTTGATAGTTGCAATACCGGTATTAAACATAAAATACTGAAAACCGGTATTGATACATTCGTTTGGTATTGCAATCCCTTGTTGGCACACAGCTTCAATTATGCCAGTTTCTGGACACAGTTATAATACTGGCCACGATTTGAATCTATCGAGTAGTCTTAATAATAGACAGTCTTTGTGTAGTACCGTCGTTAGGCGCATAAAAGTAAAAGATACTTCTTTAAATTCTGTCTAAGTATTTTGGCTGCCGAAGATTTACGAGTAAGTGATGATGCTGAGAATCTTTCGGTTTTATTTTATGTCTAATTGAACTGATGTGAGCGTAAGATACAAAAAAACTGTTTTCACAGATGGCAAAAAAGTAAATAATAAATAGCTGTCTATTAGCGGAACGGGAAGTAAATAAATCAATGCGGTACGCGCAAAACAAACAAGAACTATGCGGGTAAACTGGTCGTTTCACATTGATAAATTAATTATTTTTGTTTTTTACACTAAGAACTTTTTTTTAGTATTTCGACTGAAGGTGCATTATGGAATTTTAATATCTTACCGCTTTTAGATTGAATAAAGACACCTTAACTTTTGATAATCATTTGTTATCTGAATCACTCGTTCAACACGGATAAAGAGGTTGAAATTTTACATCACAACACGGGTGAACATGAATTTATTTACCAGGAAATACTTACTATAAATAAATTGGGCACAGCTGAATAGTTTACCAAATTTAAATAAGCAACTTAATCAGTCACTCTTGTTATATCCTTTTAAATAAATTTCATAAATTATAAATTCAAACAATAGAAATAAAGCATTTTTAGCCATAGGTCAAATACGACCCGCCTAGGTGATGGTTAACATATTATGACTACGCTTAATTTGATGTCGAGTCCTGATCGATACAACAAATAGGAATTATTTTGCGATGAATAATTCATTGTACAATTCATAAAATATATCATAACAGGACGACAATTTATTTGTTAATGCTATCGAGTTTTTTGAGAGCCTCGATAAATTAAGAGTAAACGTGTTATGTAAGCAAGTAAATATTATAAATTTGTTTAATTTGGTAAGAAATGAATCAAATATTTTCACAAACTATAACTCATCTCTTGAAGCTATTTCTGTACGAATTTTAAATTATAATATAAACAAACGTTAGCAAATTGCGGTTTATAAATTCAATCTTCGGCAGTTACATCGAGAATATTTCTCATCTAGACATACTGAATATATTATATTTATGAATCATAACCATCCATCGGGGATACTAAACTAGTCGATCTACCGATCTTTTCCTCATAATCATGACATTAGTTAGGTATAGCCTGGCTTATAATTTGATTCGGAATGTCCGTCACACAACTTGTATTTCATTTTATATCGATAGAAATTTATTCGTCAGCGAATTTATTGAAATAAAAAAGAGCCAGTGTATACGGATAGATTCGGCAGGCCTGCCATACATAATCATTGTTTAGCGATATTTAAAAGTAAAAAAAAACATTCGCTTTATTACCATTGGTTACATACATAATATTATATAAATTCAGAAATGAATCACGATAAACTAGGCGAGGCTTTTTTTTAATGAGTCTACAAAATATTACGCCATCTTTATCCGAGCAAAATATCTACATAATCAATACAAACTATATTTTGTCGTACGATCGATACACAACTGATAGCGGTAATCATATTCATTTTATAATCGCCTCAAGTATTTAAGTAAACAAATACCAACATATTAAGCGAGATAAGCAAGTAAAAATGCTTATTTTGAGATACGGAAAAGTCTGGCATAATATTCTGAGTACATTCATAAAATTAGAAGTGTTAATTATCTTTTGTTGATTGAATAAATGGGCACGGGCATTTTGTTTGTGCCCGGTGGTTCCAAAATTACTGCGCGGCCACGCACGCATAAAACTTAAAGGGAATGCTAGTCTGGATCTCAATATCTTATTATATTGGGGAACAAGGATGTTTCCTTTGCTGAAATTGTGTAAAAACTTGTATTGTCAAAAGCATTGTTTTCTTCGCTTTTTGTAATAAAAATGAATCAAATCTAATATTTGAATTGGCAATAGGCTGAAATAGTCTTCTTATCTTCTCGAACCATTCATTATCCAAGTCACACCGCGTCACATGTGATGAGACAATATATAAAAGACAGGGATGGGTAGTGGTTTAAAAATCGAACCAATTTTTAGAATATCTTTTAAAAATAAACCGGTTTTTTCTATCGATGCATGACTATCTGTCACGTACTAACAGGCTAATTTAAATACATTACCGCCTGTTGGCTTACATAAAATTTATGATTTTGTTTAACGTTTCTTCATTGATATAGACGGAATATAATTCAAATATTGCAATCGCAATCAAACGATTTTTGACATAACGCTTCACTCAAAAGAACAGAAATTCACGAGTTGGAGGACTACGTTGTCCAAGTGAATATAATCTTAATATAATTTTTTTAATTACTTTGACTTTTCCACGTGTTGTGTTACTAATTGTAACACGAGTTTCGCTTCTTTCAGATGCATCTTCGGACATACTTTCGCAAGGTTTTCTCAAGTAATAAAGCAAGATTGATTCTAATATTTTAAAATGATAAAATTACAAAATGGAGTTTGGGACTTATCTTATTCGGGGGTTATAGAATCAAATCAAAGCAAAAAAATAATTATACTACTAATGACGCTTGCATTACAAAATATTAACTAATGAGATGCAATGAATTGGGAAGATTTAATCTCATCATTGTAAATAATGTAAGCAGTGACGAGCAATCTGTCCCATTTAGGATATTATTTAATAATACTCTTATTTATTTCTAAGTAAGTCCGAAGATGCCTCTGAAAGAGGCGAAACACGTGTCACAATTATTGACACAATACGTGGAATAATCAAAGTTATTTTAAATTTTACATTACAATGAAATACTACAAAGTTCCCGCCGAATCCATCGAATATAATCTTATCGAGAATAGATTTTAACACATTGGCTACGGGACGCAGAAAACGCGTCGTTTCTCTATTTGTTTTGATTTCCCCAATAAGTACATACATTTGGCAATCCAGAGAAAACACACAACACCAAAAATAAAATTGTTCATTGTACTTCACCAATAATTCACTTTTTACTACTTTATAGCATAGCTCCACTGAAAACAGCAGATTTTATGAAGAAAAAAACGAGATTATTTGGTGTTTTCATTTTGAATTTCTTTTATTCGTAACATCGGTATCGGAAGTAATTTGTCGATAAAAATGTCACAACAGGCGTTGTAAAAATAATAAATAAAAAAATGGAGAAAACGTTTAACGGCGATTATAAATTCCGCCGCCCACCCTTTCCAAACAGGTTGAAGAATTTAGCCGAGAAATAAATCATACCAGGCGTTCAACAAGAATAGAAGAAAATCTTGGACCACGTCCAACGGGTAATAAACGCGCTGGTTGTAACCGTTAATAATAGGGCTGGCGATTGGTCAATACACTTACGGTCCATAACCAAAAGGCACGAAATTGACGGAATTTTTTCTCCACATCTGTACTAGAATTTAATATCGCGCATTGTGTTGTTTTCGCCTCATACCGCAACGATTATTGATAGAAGTTCAATCCCTTGGTTGAAATATTTTTTTCTTTTTGTGTAATATAAATATGAGGACGGATTCTTCTGTATTAGACACCAGATGACATTGCCACTTGTTAATATTCAAGATCTCACACATACACTTTATCCCTTTGTTATCTCATCTTGCGTTAGCAGAATCGCAGTGTTGTGCTGTGCGTTACAGATAAATATATAAATCTTTCCTGAAGCTTTTGTGTCACTCATACTGGTCGATTGCTTTAGATTACTTACGACAAAAATTATATAATATAATTTGAGATTGAATCACAACGGCGTATGTAATTTTTTCACATATGTTACTGAGGAAACGTATTTTTTGTAAGTAAATCTATTTTTATCAAATATCATATTTTTTTCCTTATCGCTTTTAAAAAAGGAAGCCAAAATATCGAGCCCCGATCATTCGACATTTAAATAAAAAAAAAACTCTGGAATGGCGGTAGTTCTTTTTTCAAAAAAAACGAATCAAAAACGCAACCCTGATAGCTGACATTTATGCATAATTTTCAAATTGGTCAATGATAGTTTTATGTTTGTTTTATTTAAAAAAAATACGAATAAAAAGTTAATATTAATTTTACGGATCAACGCAAGTCAGGTAACAAATGAGTTTATTAAATAATAAGTTGTATATTTTTCAGAGAAACGAGGCCAACAGTGGATGATCTTATTTAATTGGATTCGTGAGTATTTTTGTTTACAACAACTACAGCGCGAGCCTGTCTATAAATTGTTTGACCTTAATGATGCTCAGTTTGATGAAACATTTACACGAAAGTGACTGACTCTTCATATTTTTTTTTCAGTCGCGAGTAAAATAATGTGGATTGCCTGGAATATGTTATTATTGTGAATAACGTAAAATATACTAGGTGACTAAGTCATAATATTTTGTTGCGGTAGTGTTTTATATCTCAGCTAGAAATAAATATTTACATTCGCATTTAATAAGCCAAAACTTTCTCTCATCTTCAAACGATTTTATTAAATATCTTTTACTGTTAATCTTTCGAAAATACTACGGTTTTTGTAAAAAAAAACATGTCTCGTGAGCTATAAAAATGTATATACATATGTGAAATATCAACGGCAAGTTTCTTGGAAATCTTCAAATAAAAAATAAACTTCGTTTGCACATTGTTTGAAATGTTATAATATTTATATTGTATATTTCTAGAAGTGAGAAAAATAATAAAAAGATACAAGTGTAGGACTTATCGGTTGTATAATACAATGTTGCAATTTTTGGCAACAATCTTGGATTATTTGGATTTAATTAAGTCATTTCAATTAGTGAAATGAATGAAATAAAACGAATGAAGCAGGCAGCAATTGAAAACCGTTTTTAAGAATTTATATTTGGCATTCTTTAGGCGTTTCAATAAAAGTTTGCATTGCCAATTTACAGTGTACTCTCATGGTGATTTAACCCAGCGTTTGTTGGCGATATTGAAAAAAACGCCTCGCCTCGTTGACTACAGTACAATTTTCAACGCCCAAAAAATTAACTTATTACTTGTTTAGAAAAAACAAGTTCTATTCGTAGAAAACGGTTGACAAATTTGTATTGAGATGATGGACTAACACGATAAATAAACGTTACAGTCTCACCACGATTGAAAAATCTGATATCGATAATATGTCGTACTAATTATCAGAAGATTCCGCGAACTCAAAAACAAACGCCTATGAGGGGGTATTTATTCTCATTCAAACTATGTAATGCATTACAAAATATAAATAAGGTGGTCGTACATATGTCTCAATCATTAATGATAATGTGGAATAATTTAAGACCATTTTTAGCTCACTCGCATTGACGAATTTGTTGAAGTTAATTTAAAAATGGTTGCCGAATCAACTGACGTTTAAAGCAACAACAACGCCACCATATTACCAACGCACGAATAATCAATTAACACACAGACAAATATGTAACCATTACGGAAAAAAACATCCAGTAACAAGAAAAAATAGTAATAATAGTAATAATGCTAATAATAATAACGCTAAAAAGAAAATACCTGAATTACAGAAGAGATAAAATAAATAAACGCCGTTGCATCGCATGACTATGTGCGAACGAGTTTATGTAGTGGAACCGAACAAAAAAGCATTGAGCAAATGTTGCCACACGAGAGCGTTGCAAAAAACTGGATTTTGAACCGACCTAAACACTCGTCTGGGAAACTAAGTTCAATTGAGATTTTTATAAGCAAACAGCGACGTCTCTTATTATGATTTCTATACAATTACTCGGTGTGTTTATGAAATATATCTTCATTGAAAACTGACATAGCAACTCAGTAACTCCGTATACAAATTTAATATTTCGTGGTTACGCTGAGTGATTCTGTATTATTTTGAGCAATTTTTAATAAACGGGCGAACAGAATTATTGGCAATTCTTTCTTTTATGGTTAAAGTTTTTTTTTAATAAATGTCTCCATCTAGCCATTCAGAAAAAAATGGCATACAACGTCTATCCGTCTTGAATTCATTGAAAATATAGAAACTCTAGAGCCTGTTTCATAAATAGGATTGTAATCAATGTATAGATTTTTTAGAAATACTTGGTTTAGTAAGCCGAAAGCAATTATTTAAAAACAAGTCTTTTCCTCGCCCTATTCTTACTTTCTCCAAAATGACAGGACTAAGTAAAACGCAGCACTAATAGAACAGCGTCTATTCAGATAATAAGAGGGCAAAGAGAAAAAGAGGTTCTGCGAATTCTCAGATCCTTGGTTACCAGGCCATTAAAATTTTTAGTGTGGGTACAGATTTTATATCTCTTTCCGGCATTTAATCGAGTTCTTCAATTTTCCAAATTCTACCACTAAAATTAAGGGGAAAATAAAATAAACCCCTTACGAATACTAACTGTCGTGGAAAACAAAGTGTTTAGTTGCAAAAGTGTAAATTAACAACGACTCTCCTAATCCCTGACTGAGGTTCAAGAGTGGCTCGTAAGCGAGCACATGGACCAGTGGTCTTCGTAGCCTTTTCAAAGGCAATGTGCACTTTTGGTCATAAGAAAAAATTGAAAAACCAAATCAAATCCAACACCAATATCTCATATAAAATTTCCGTATATATTTTAATATCCTGAAGTGTCTATCTGTTGTAAGAAAACCTTTCAAAGGTTTGCGGTGAAAAAAATATGGAATTCGATTCCCTCCTCTCTAAAGTGCACGTTTTCGACGTTTATTCAAAGGACAACATCAGAAATGGAGTATGTGCTACTGCTATTTCTATAATATTAAATGTTAAAAATTAGTGTGGTGCGGTCGAAAGGTGATCAAAATGAAAGATAAAGACAAATTTTAGAATGTAGATCGAAGGATATAAATCAATGCTCCACCACTTTTTAATTACCCAATAAGGATCGCGAATGGTACAGAATTCTGTGAAAAATATTTAAAAAAACATCATTCACATAGTATATTTGTTCGTTGTATTATTTATTATAAAATAATGAAAAGTGATTTATGATTGGCCTTTACCAAACCAGCAATGTTGTAAAATAAACAATCAATAATGAATTATATGGCTACATCAAAAAAAACTAATTTAAATAATTTATTAGTTTACAAGTTATGGCATAATACAAATTATTACATCAAAATGGCTATAAATATGAGTGAGAACAGGTGCCACAACTTTGGCAAGGTCATGTTATATTGATCAAATCTAAAATACTTGTACATATTGGGTATACAGGACTACATGTTCATATGTGTAAATGATCAAGATTATAGACAGCCGAACACCTGACACAATTAACCTTTCAACATCCAAGGGTGAAACACCAGGTATACAGCCCAGGGCCCAAGATTTCAATAAAGTTAAAAAAAAAATAGAATACATAATATAATATACATAAATCGAAGCCAGTCAAAACAATTCTACTTATCTAATTGTGCGGAAATGTACGAAAATCTATGAAAAAGTGAGGTTCGTCAAAACGTCAGAATATCATATCAAATAATATATATTCGCTCTTTACAGAATAAAATTCGATAACAATAAATAAAAAAACCTTATTAATAAACAAGTAATCGATATGGGTAACGCCAGCTTACGTGTCGCGAACTAACGAGCGTGGATAAGGGATACAAAATGAAATGCGAGAACCCGGGATTCTGGGTCAAAATTACTACCCTTTTCTGCTTATCGCAAGATTCAATGTCTCAAAATCTATGAGTCTGGATCCTAAATGCCGCTGAAAACTATCCATAGGATGTATCAGGCGGTGTTAAGAGACGCTCATATGACATGGATCTTGTAGGTTCAAGGATCTCCTAATAGGGAGCGCATATGGAATTAAAATAAATTATGACTATTTCGTATTGATAGTAAAGAAATATTCCGGTCATGTATGTATGTAAAACCAAATATTTACATATGTATGTTAAACCAAATATTTGTGCAGCACTCACATGCGGAAATACACCCAGGACCTGTCTGTTCATCAAGCGAATGTTGATCTGGTACTCGTATACTGGTAACGAATAATTAATTACATTAATGAGATCTAGCGAAACGATTAATTAGTTGAATTGTATTTAACAATATAGGCTTTCTGTGGTTGTCCAAAAAATGTACGTACAATGCAATTAATTGTTCGAATTTGCATTGATAAATTGCCGACTCGATTGAGATTTGAGCCGGATAATGATTGCATGATAGTACAATCACTACCTGGGGCAATAGTTTTATGACCGTTACTCCACGGAGCCGTGAACGAGCGAATTAATTATACAGTATTATCCGACTGGTTGTTTGTTCGACATCTTGAAATCGTGAGCGGAAAGCAGATTGGACAAGTTGATCGTCGTGAGTTATTTTATTTATTTATTGCAACAAGAAAAAAAACAGAGTAATTTTAATGCGTTGCTAATACAAAAATCGACTAAGACACACCGGGGAGATAACTTTGTAAGTGATGTCTCAAGAAACATTTTACGAAGCGCTCTTTTTCCAAGCTATATTTATTTACTGAGAAAAACTTAGTAGGCTGCGAAGCGGGCTCTCAGTTTCCTAGATATTTTTAGTTCCTACGGTGAGTACAGCCCAAACCTTTCCATCCCTTTTCCACACGAACTTTATTGCTTAAACCTGTTCATGTAAAGATTCAGTCAGCTCAAAGCTTTCAATGGCGAAAAAATTTTGAAAGCCACCTCATGAATTCTGATATGAGTGTTCAATAAAAGTTGTAAAATTCTTCTCAGTCATAATATGAGATATTAATATGAGATATTAAGTCATAATATGAGATAAGGCTTGAAGAATTTACTTTAACTCGACAAGTTTCTGGATGACTTTCGAGGGTGACATGAAGGCGACCCTGGTTGGAAGGTTACACGCACAATATTTTATTTACCAAAAGTACACATTACTTAATAATGTATAGTATTCCAGATTTTACTCTGACTCTGATATTATTCGTCGTTCCTTCTGCCTTGCATGCATTCTAGACTAGAGGGGGTGCTGTTTAACTAAAGCTTTTATTAGCGACAGCTTTGCGTAGGGGCAAACAATTGAAATAAAACCCGTAAGAATACTGACCGTGTACAATCCATATTATATACGTAATGGTTCCATTTAAATTTAAGTCAGATTATTTAATTGAAACGAAAAACCTCCGTCGTAATGGACGTAAGGCATGATACTATGATAGCTAGCGTACATAACTTGAACCATACAGATGTGATAATGAATCATCTACTATCATTATTTTATGTATGATATTTATTTAAATATTATGGAGGGTTTAACGTTGAGTTTGAATAAAAAAGAGATTCGGTAGTATCGATTATCAGTGTTATTTTGAATTAATCATGTACACATTGAATCATTAAAGATGAGGTGGCCAAATCTCTGCTTTGAAAAATGAGTGTTAATTTTCAGAACTAGTCGTATTTCTTTATATGATAGAATAAAAAAAACAGCTGCTTTGAAATGTCAATATGTATCGTCTAAACGAGACAGAACCATTCAACAGTGACGAAATTCGATGAGTATGTAAATTGTATTCATATGGGAGATTGAAATGAATATTCTTTATTGAGAACGATAACATTGTTTCAAGTTAGACATGCCAGAAGAAAGTTGGGCGAATTATTCTCTCCTCGCTCCTGCTAATCCGTGTGGGCAACGTCTTTAGAACACGAACTGTCTGGTGAAAAGCATACGCCACTAATACCCTCAATAAATAAATAGATTGCCGCTATTTTTGTATTCACGAGATGATTTAAAACACGTGTTTGTTGGTACATTTTCTCAAAGAGATTTACTTTCAAGTGCCTGCTCTGTATACATTTAAAATTAGCTTATATTTGTATTCATTGTGTTGATTACATGAAGTTGTTGTCAAGCCTTTATTTAAATAAATAAAACACATTCTATAGTACTACTTCCACGTATGATTTGCTAGCGTCTCATTCCTTGAGATATTCGTAAATCGACTCAGCAGGCTCTTCAATAATGCCTTTCTAACAAATAGTGGTATTCGGAATCACATTAACCGTGATTCCGAATAATGTTATGATATACATATTATATTTTCTGATTTATATCTTATAAACGCTCGAAATTGGTATTAATCTTTACAATATAATATATTTATAAATGGAAGACATACAAAAATGTTTTATTTATTTAAATATAATCTCTTTTTACCAAGAATTGGCAGTAAAAACCCTTAAGTGTAAGTGCGTAATCTATCTAATATAAAATCATCAAAATTTGTTTGTTTGTTTATTCGTACTCTATGCTCTCCCATACCGTTCATCCGATCGCAATGAAACTTTGACAAACTTTTTGCTTGCACTTGCGCGTAGGTTTTTGGCAAAGTAAACTTAGCTTACAGTAGGTCTTGTATATAAAAATCAATGTTTTTTCATATTTTATGCGCTGCGCAAAGGTTATATAATAGTACAATTAAATTTCAGTAGGTAGCGCGTGTGTCGTACCATAGACAATCGGCAAAAATCAAACAGCAAACGTCATCGATACCAATCAATGTTAGTGAAATTAAATCGAAAATATTGTGCATCCGAAAGCACTTCAATAAACACAAACATTTTTTTTCTTTGAGTGGCATTACAACGCTTGACGGGTACCGACTAGTAATTATATAAAAAACAACGAGGTCATCAAAAACAGAATGAATTCGAAATTGTCAAAAATGCATTAAAAATATTAAACACGAAGTCTTTGAATGTGACAGTTGTTTGGCGGATAAAAGAATATAAGCCAGCATATACTATACATGCTGATATTATGTGTACTCAAAATTAAAATACGTGCAATATGTTGAGAAAAATAAGCCGATGATGTTATTACGAAAATATAATATCGTAGGTTGTTCGATTTGTGATTCATGACTTGACCTATTGAGGTCGGATACCATCATTTTACCTGAGCAAGTATGTACACCACTTGAAATTAGTTGAAATGAATCAGTAGGCGTTCAAGTGATGGGTGAATAGATTAATGCATACAACCTCTATGGGCACTAAAGTCACTCAAATCGACAAAGGCATGAATATGAAATACGGAGTACCCATTCATTGGAGGAAACATCTTGAGATTTGACAGCTGCCATTCATTTTACAGTTATTACAGTCAATTTATCAAACAAAAAAACTGAATGACCACTGACTCATTTGTGCGATGGATGTCAAAGATTTATAATTTAAACTTCTTCGTACGTAATATGTATTTTCTCTGCCAGATGAAGAAATTCGACGACTGTCGTTCTAATATTTCTTAAGATGACAGTTATAATAGTAAGTTTAATATTATACAATCCAATCAATTGCGTTTAAAAAAGCTGGTGACTATATTGTGGCTTTCTCGTCGAAATTTCACCAGTACTCTTTTAAGCTATATAATTATAAAAAATGCTTTATTTCCTGTGTTCCTTTACTTTTTTCCGTTGTTTTTTTTATTATTTTATATTAGATTTACAAAAAAACATTAGGAACATATCGGCCCTTGAGGAAAAAAAACTTGCTAGTTTTGAGCTATGAATGACACCAAATAATATGTTACGTGATGTGTCAAAGAGAGAATCAATGGGAGAAGTGGATACAAAGATATTTTAATGTGTATTAAAATCACTTGAAACAACATTTTAAGTTTAACACAAAAACAAAAAAGCCAAAGCGTCGCCTCTAAAGATAATACAAGGTCAAATTGATTACTGGTGAAACCTTTTTTTGGCTCTCCTGACAAGTAGAGAAAAATTAGTTAGATTTCCCTGCTTCTAAGAGGCCGATATATGGTATCTTTGAAAACTTAGAAAAAAATTACCAATTTCCTGATTGTGTTCGCTCGTAGTGACATCTACAGACGAATCTTAATGCTGACAATAAGGAAACATCATAAGTTGTTTTTTTATTTCGTATTATTTTCTTTGGTGCATCAGATATTGTGCCAAGGCTATGTTTCTTTTTACCACTTCACAATGACTGGCCACTTACCACACCAAGGCGTAATATGTTTTTTGAAAAAATACAAAAAATATAAGTCAGGCGATCAGTTTATGACCGCGGGAGATCATATATTAATATGTATACAAAAAAAAAACACGAGATTCTGAAGGCCATCTCAGAGAAGCGTAGACTAATTTTAAAAATAGGTGATTATTGTATTTATTTGGATTCAATATTTAACATTCCAACTATATAATCAATCTTGGCAGGATTAAAGTATTAATCGACAATTGAAGCACAAAAGACGAACTTAACCAAGTATAATACCTACAAAAACACTCGATAAACTTTAGCATAAGTGAAAAGACAGCCTGTTTTTAAACTGTCATGGAAACTAACTTTATTATACCTAAATATTAATCGTTAAATAAATTTATAATATTCAGTTTAAAGCACACGATACATTTTTGACAAGATAGATTTTTTTTTAACCATGTCCGCTCCCAACTTGGAGCATATGGACTCATTATGCTCAACCTCTCTTTTTCGAAGAGAGTAGGGATGGAAAGGATACGAGGACTAGGACAGGACTAGTGATTAGCTAATGCGTCGCTCTTAGGGATCGGAAAGGTGGGAAGGGATTTTCAACAACACAAACACCCAACCCTTTGAACAGATTTATCGACTGAAAAATCCGCTCGTACCGGGAATCGAGCCCGGGCGGTCCGGCACGCAAGTCAAAGCCGTTTCAAGATAGAATTAAGCTAGGTTTTATGCTAGAAAGGGAAAGACCTAGCCTTTACACACACCGGCTTATTAATAAGCTATGGAACAAAAAAATCCGTTCCATAGACTCGGCACTAGTTTCTGTAAGTTACAAGAGGTAAGAAAAAAGAGTATTTTTATTTCTATCAGAAGAAAATGCTCACTTGCAAAATTTTATGTAACTGCATTAAAATGAAGCTACTCATCAAAATATATTATTTATTATTTCTATTCCGACAATGACAATAGTATGATGTTACCAGTATTGTTAACCGGCGTCGCTCGGACTAAGCGACCAATAATTATTTAATGTTATATCATTCGACATAATTATATCACAAAATCTAACATCCAAAATAGAGTTAAAATAAAATCACAAACTTTATTTAATTTGATGACATTCTCGCCCATTAAAATGTCTAAATTCAAGGAAAAAATCTAATTTGCTGTCAAATAATACCTTCACGTAAATAATAAACATTATTATATTAATAAAAGCCGGGAAAAAGTTGGTAGAAGACTAATTTATTACATTTTGACTAAATGTTTTCGCCGATAAAAATTCAAACATATTTTATTTCATATTCGTTTTTATGGCAACTTGCAACAACAATGCAAAAGGGAATTACAGACCCACATGCATACATACGCCGTTTCGGTTTTATATATAAGATTCGTTATGCAGTGGTATTCACTTAAATCCATATCTCATAAAATTTTTGGTTCCAATGGAATATTTTATTTTACAATATTTTACTACAAATTACCGTAAAATATGCAATGACGAATCCAATATGTCACACATAAAAATCATTGGAACAATAGAATGTCGATTACTTAGTGTAAAATTGAACTTTAATAAAATGAATAACTAAATAGATACAGGATATAGAACGCGGTTTACGGTTTTGCAAAAAAAACGCAGTGTCATCATCGCGCCTGTTGGTATATAATAAATTAAATTAATGCGCTACCATGTTTTTAATAATGAAAAAATTATTATAGCAACGAGACTGTATGATTATATTAGAGTGAACATAATTTTCTGTAGGTTATCCGTCCTGCTTCGAAGATCAAGTCTTTATATTTTTCTGATGCTCATCCCGCCTTCCTGGAAGTGCCTGGTACATCTTGGCAGACAGCCACGCCGCCTAATATATGTGCCGGGCGATTTTATCCGTCGCCATTTTGCCGCGCAACGACTTTCAATTGACGGGAATGCAGTCTGCCGCGAGGTCTTTTTTACCACATGGCAACTTCTTCGCCGTTACGAAATGTTATCGATACTGGACAAAATTAACGGTCATAGAAGAATTATTATTCGAAGATGAAAGTGTTCCAGCAAAAGATGTTCTAAGAGATGATTATGATCATAAACACAAATTGCATAATTATAGAATTTAATTGTAAAAAGAAACGTTGGGAAAAGTATTTTCAGTCAACACACCTTTGCACATAAACTTGTTCGTTTGATGTAATAAAATCTGTTGTATTTAGACACCATTTAACTTATTTTATAGTATCAGTTTTTTTGAAATATATATTGTAGTAAATAGTGAAAGGAATATTACATTGATTTTATTTCTCAATTTTAAGTTCTCCACTGTAAATACTTGGTGGCATGTTAAACAATAATTGTACATTTTTGTACTTAGTCCACATTAAATGTATAAGGATCAGGACCGATTTCGCTCATCGCTAGAATTTTCAACTGATAAGAAATACAACAATACAGTTATTGTATTAATAATTGGGCCCGATCCTAATAAATTGAATGTGGAATAAGTACAAATAATGTCTTATTATTTTTTAATATTTGATTTCTTATCAATATTTGAACTACATATGTAATTGAATAAATACGGTATGGTTATTAACCTTGATTATCACACTATACCCGTTACCAGTTGCATTGAATTTAGAAAATAAAAGTTCTAATTTAGCGAATGAGATTATTTGAAAAACGAATTATTGTCTGTGTTAACATTTTGCGATAAACAAGTAAACATTTGTTCAGAGAATGTAATAGGTAATTATCGTCACGAATCGCTTAAATTTAAGTACCTGTTGAAATAATAAATACTATCGTTCAGAAAACTAGTATTTGAGACGCGGATTACTAGTGCATAGTTAATATCCCACATTACGATGGAAGACAGCTTTCCAAGTGGAACCAAACCGGATTAATTAAAGGCAAGTAAAATAATATAATATTTCCGCTACAAATAATATTACATTTCAAAATGGCTGCAAGAGCAACGCGAATCTTTGATGCTGACTTTTTTTTAATGAACGCTGTTGTAATGTCAGCGTAATCATGATAATGATGATGTAAAAAACGTATTCGAAAATATGCAACGATCTATAATCGGACGGAGCCGGTTTTCTGAACGGCCATTATTGCTTTTCGCTGAGTCAGCGTAAAATGCTCTACGAACAGAATGCGCTCAGGAAAAGGACAGAGAAGGAATAATATTTCTCATTTAAAATACACATACTGTTCTTTAGAAGATTGACAGCTGTACGAAACTCTTTTTTAAATTATAAAGCTAGTTGCTAAAAAATGGTGGATTTGATTGATGAGTTAAAAATAGTTTTTAAATAGTGTCATAAGAGTTATCGGTTATATTGATAGCTATTTGTGCACCAAGCATTTGCCAAAAATTGACCATGACAGACTTTTGTACAAATTGTCGCTCCGGTAGCCAAATGGTCAACACTCGGTTTTGATTTCCATGAATGAATCTCAGTGTAAAGGCATGGATGTATGTATGTGATGTTGACATAAACTTCCGATCATAAAAAAACAAAACGTAGTGAAAGCTATTATCTATTCTTCCTTTCAATTAAAAACAGATTGAACCATTGTACAATAATCAATAAAAAAAAACTTGAATTCGTGAAATATTGACATGTTTTATAAAGTGTGGACTTGGAAAAGATGACCTTCAACTTACATAGATTGAAATACTTCTTTTACTAGATTAAAAATAGTTGAAACACATTTTCCGAGACAATCGTTATAAAAACTAACTTTTTGAAATAAGAATTTATGGATTGGACAAGAACAGCGACTGGTGTATGAGGAGCTCAATGCCCTCTTTTCAAAGACAAGAACAGGAAGATACAAAAAAAAGATTCAATAGACAATAGGAGATATGTTGTATAGCTATGATAGCTATGGACTAATTTAATTTAATAGTTTATCGACTTTGGAATAGATTGAATGTGTTTCATGGTACCAAAATTATCGACTTAGAATATTTTCGCACGGCATTTCCAAATAAACAGAATGCCAGCTAAATTAAATAGTATTGAGAAGTCAGTGCCTACCTATTCGCAAAAATAATATGCAAATGTGTTGTTATAACCTGTTTCGTATGAAAATTATACGCTACTGGCAAGTGGGAGGGACGACCAAGCCTTTGTTAATGTTAATATTATTTTCAGCGATTTTTTTAATGATTAATTATGTTTCCAATACTAACATAACGGCGGTTCCGGTTTACGATATTACAAAAGGCAATATTGGTGGATTTATTACACCCCATGGGTATTGTAATACATTAAAGAAAATGATAATTTTGTGGAACATTTTACCTATCGTTTAAGAAGGTAAAAAAATGTTGGTAGTAGATAATCTTAGATCAATCGTCGATGATGAATATAATGATTTTAATGGCACCGACATCCAATGTTCAGATGGTAAGCGTGATTGGTGGGAATTTTGTACATATTAACGTATCTTGCTTGTATCTTTTTTAAGGCGTAATATTGTTTTTTGTTCGAATTCAACGAATGTTTAAAGACATCGTTTTTAACAAAGCAAAAACCATAATGGAAACAGACTTTGAACGATCGATAACCTGCGGTCTTCTTGGTCCACATGTGCGGCTGTTTGATCGAATGGAACTATCATAATACATTTTTATCTACCTTAATTTTTTTTTTAAGAATTTTTGGCATTACAGCTTACGGTAATGCGCTAAATATTCTTAATTGTGAAAGTCTTAGTCTTTTTCAATTGAAAAAATCTGACCTTGCCGGGAATTGAACCCGGGCCTCCTGATCGCTTGGACAAAGCTCTTGCCACTAGACCAGTGGTTCTCACGTAAAATTTGGCTGTGGCCGCATTAGGAACATCAGCGGTCCTACGAAAATGTCTGGTGGCCGCACCAAATTTTTGTGTTGAGTCTTCTTTGTCAAAAAGACATAAAAATGTATGTGTTTGAGTTTTTGCTAACTAACAATTCTTGATACATTATAGAATACATACGACATATTTAATTTTCAATGTCTTTGTTGACAAATTAGCTTGTAAAAACACATTTTAATTAAATACCAATATTAACTATGAAGCTGTTGGTGGCCGCAGCAAAACTCTCTGGTGGCCGCACATGAGAACCACTGCACTAGACCACAGGGACCGACTTGAAGCTATATGGAGCCTGTAAAGCGGGCTCAGAGTTTCTTTTTATTTATCCATTTCCCGCATGTATCCCGCAAGTACTGCATAAATAAATATTCACCTTAAAGATTTGACTGACGATTTTTTCAAAACCCCATACGAATACTGATATTGGATGTCTAAGATTTTTTTGTTTGCTATGTGGTATTCAAGATGAAGAGCTTAGTTTCCTGACCCAATCCCTTTCTGTTATTGGAGAATAGTACGAAGACGACGGCACGGACCTACTAAAAAAAGGTTGCTTGCAAAATCAATTCCTGACTTTCTCTTTTGGGCATTATCATGCTATTACATTGTTTTTTTACGTATTTCTGATTCAGAAATATGTTGATTATGCGACAATTTTTGATTACAGATAAATGAATGTGGTATTCCAACATTGAAAACAACCCTGTACCAGCCTAACATAAAATATATGAGGAACTACAGTTGATAGTCTTAAAAATCTCAAATCATAAAACATACAGTAGTAATGTAAGTAAATATAAATCACACTTTAGAACTCTCGTTTTATTTTCATTTCATTTAAACCAAAATTTGTAATATGTATTTGTCGTTGCATGAAATATACAACCTTTACTTTATAGATTATTACATAAAGATAAAAAAATCTACGTATCAACAAGTTATAATACACGCGATTCGCTTCTTTGCACGGTATACTTTCCAGAGACAATCGTGCAAAAAGAGTGTAAAAAAAGTAAATTCTATCATTTTAAACAATGTAATTGAAATTTCTAAGAACAGACGTATTAAAGTTTTTGTTTGCTAGTAGTATTCTTTGAAGTAAAAACAGTCTTGGTAAAATAATAATTGGTCTATTTTCATGAGACGCGCAAAGGGGGAATCGAGTTTATAAAAATCAATATTGTATATAAAATAAGAAAAAGAGATTGCGATTTTGTTTTTTGATACAAGGTTTTCGTCGCATAACATGGTGGTAGTCTATGTCGTCAATTAGCAATTATCTATTCTGCTTTGAGCAAAGATACATTATAAATATGACATAAAAAATACTTACGTAGTCATAATATTTTCTAATGTAGGTTATTAAGGCGTTTGTTCGTACATACCTGAAACAAAAGAAGAAAAAACGAATTAGTACTTATATTATTACTCACTTAAAATAAAACAGAAAAAAATACATTCACGGCAATTTAATATGATTCATTTTGATATAGTACAACATGTGTTCTGAATAGACGCGGTAAAAAAATCAACTTTTTTA
Source organism: Himalopsyche kuldschensis (assembly GCA_028554975.1). Lineage (NCBI taxonomy): Eukaryota > Metazoa > Arthropoda > Insecta > Trichoptera > Rhyacophilidae > Himalopsyche > Himalopsyche kuldschensis. Next base: position 15,056,378 of record JAHFWI010000010.1, on the reverse strand, counting down.
TATTCTATTTATTATTTATACCAGCCATAAAAAAAACCAAACATGTACAAGTTTATAAAACCGGTTAATTCCACTCGCGGTTCTCGGAAAGACAGTTTGAAAAAAGTTTCACGAATTCAAACACCAATCGATAAATAATCGAGTGGCATTTTTTTCCAAAATGGTGTTTGTTTGCTTCATTGTAATGCAACAGATGTTTTATGATATATTCTCGGATACAGAAAAAAATATTGTTATCGTGATTAAATAATATTTGTTTGATGGTATAATATACGCAGAATGTTATCGTTATAGTTATGTTTGCATAGTCCAATGGCATTGAAGCATTTTACAAATTGCCATATTGCTGAATCGATATTAATAATAGCAATGATATTGGAACTTACTTTAGAGTACAAACTGACTTGGTGATGGACTGGGTATATTCCACAATGGAGATTGGGCCACTGTTTTTAGGGGCAGCCATAGATATGGACTTGATTGATTATGTAATAATAAAATGAAGTAAATGGCTGAAAGAACGCCGTCACAGAAGACCACGAGACCTGACAGTCGATTTATTGATTCTGCTCGAAGGCACCTGTGTTTGTGATGTCTAAAAGTTTATCCCACCTATCCGATCCAATGAGTGGGTCGTAGCGAGAGCGACCAGCTAACTATTTGTCCTGTCCTAGCTTAATCCTTTCAATCCCTTTTTACATCGAACTAAAGAGAGGTTAAAAGACTGAGAAACTAACATTTATTGTAAAAAAATAGGTACTGCATATATATTTTCTCATCAAGCAAAAGTGTGGATTAACGTGCAAATTAAATCGAAAAAATTAGCATATTACAAAAATATTTATTCATCATAATATTTTCTCATGTTGGAATGTTAATAATATTTTTTATTATAATTATCGTGATACTGTCACGAATGAATTTTGATTTTTGATTTTATCGTAAGTCAAATGTCATGCTACTGATAATATATAAAATAATCCCCTGGATTAATGACTAAATGTACGTGCTTAACTTATCTAACATTTTAACCTAGATAAGACAATTCAATGTTAACAAAAAAATATGTGAATTTTACAGGAATAAATAATATTACTTATTGGACGAGAAGCTATTTGAAACATAAAATATCGAAGAAGATTTAGACAGGAAGTAAATATGGATAATCGAAAATTTCTTGGCTGAGATTTTTCTGCCTCTAACATTGGGAAACTGGGGTTATGGCTTTTGTAATTGGACTGCTAAAAGAAATCCAAAGGTATCGTATACATAATAACGCTTCGATCATCAAGGCATTATGCACAATTTATAAAAGATAACTACGATGTACAGGAAACATGCAAAGCATCTTTGTCCTTTTTGGAAGGTATTTGAAAGGTCATCGTAGGAATGAGATACCAGCAAAGCCTTGGTGTGGATAGGAGAAGGACATCAAAAAGAATGCATGGTATTTTTGTCAAATTTGTGAGGAGTATGACTTGAAGTCAATTATGGACTTAATTAAATGAACCATGGCAACAATCAAACATACACTCTGACTTCTTTAACAGTTCACTTGAGTTTGCGGCAGCCGTTAATACTAAATAAATGTTCCCCTCTGACAACAGAATCCACCTACCGCACTTATTAGTATTATCTTAGTTTTCAGTCATGTGCATTCTCTATGGTGATTGTTTGAGGTTATATCTGACGTAGTTTACTAACAAATTATTAAAGTTGTGTTAATAAGAAACAAAGAAAATAATGTAAGTATGTTGATAGTGAATTCGTCGAAGGAAGGTAGAAGCACAGGTACTGTGGATGGGCAACGGAAAATAGAGATTTTTGCTCCCGAGAAGAAGACTAGACTCATATAAGTTGTTATGCTTCGCAGTAGACGAAGATTCACGATCGTTTTAGAATTTAGTTAAAGGAAAAATATTAATAAATTTAATCTAATCATAAGAGGGTATGATAATTTAATAAAATGTTTAGTCACACCCGCAAAAACGGCTTGGCATTTCCGATCTGATTAGAAATAAGTAATGTAATATTTCGATCAATGATACAAAGAAAAAACGGCCGCGCCGCCGATTCAAAATGTCGGCCATGCCTCGCAGCGGAGTGTAATTGACGTCAAAATTTGATACAAAATACGACCGCAGTTTTCTAATCGATTCAGTTTCACTTTCATGACGGTACTAATGGTAGAAAAATTATTAAATCACTGTCTTGATGCTAGATATTTCTAAGTTTCTTTACGCTTGAAGTGAAACAGGAAAATCGACGAAGGTGAAATAGAGGTCAAGCATGTCATATTACTCTTGCGAATTTGTAGGTTATGTAACATGGTATTATGATGTGTTAACTCGCATTAATGTAATAGCAGACTAAATTGAATATTAATTGATCAGGTACTACTAGGGACCAAAGAGGATATAAAACTTTCTAAAGAGGCTCAATGAAATCACATGCATGTATTAAAGTTTTCTTGTGGTCATCTGACAATATAATTTAGCTATTAATAGAATTTCCCTACTAAGTTGTAATTTTAGTATTCAAACTAAAATGGGTTTACAAGAACACCGTTATTTCTAATTTACGTTATTAGTTCCCGTATTGTTTTCTCTTTTAAAATAATAAAATAAAGCATTAAATGTTGTAAATTGTAGAATAATCACATAATTTTAACGAAACTTGCAATGTAAATGTGCAATGAAACTGTTTAGATATTCGACCTACATATTAATTTAGCTTATTATTTCAAGATTGGATCATTAATGATTTTATTGATAAAAGAAAAAGTACCAAATAAAATTCAAAACTGCAATCACTTGTATTATTTTACTTGACATAATATTTATTCAGTATTAATACTTTTGATATTTTTTAATGCTTACAATGTGTCAAATTAATATTGACGTCAAATTGTTACTAAGCACCTACGTAATTATTTCCAAGTAAATAACGTTGGTTTTTTATCTATATAAGTTATCAATTAAAGTATTTTATTTGATTAGCATTTTTCATAATTCAAAGGATACTGATTTGTTTCCTAACGAGCTCCATAAATTCGAATCATTTGTGTTAGCGCGTTTTTTTGTTAAGAAAACCTTTATGGAAAGAATTCAAAGCTATTGTTCTCAATTTTTTGCATCTCAAGAAATATGCGACAAACCTGTTCCAATGTTCCTTGTAAGTTGATGTTACATGCAGAAAGAAATCGTACAGATACAATATGATATTAATACCTGTACTGGATTGTTGTTTAGCCAAATTAGTCGATAGTAATGTAGGTGTTTTTGAATACATTGTTTTCATACAATCGTCTGAGAAATAAAAGATAAATGTTGTAGTAAATGGTGATTCGAGTTTTTTTTTTAAAATTATATTACCTTTGTCGCAAGTATGCAGGTGAAACAAATAGCTTTTAAAAAGCAACTTATGAATAAATGAAAACAAATACAACATTCTAAAGGCAACGTATGACATTAGCGATATGGTGAGCAAACAAACCAGCGAATATTATAACCAGATAACGAGTTAACAAGAATATCTGTCAGTTGTAAGAGCCATGTGGTTCGCTTGCACAGCGGCCATGTTAAATTTAACCAACGCCGGTTAAAACGAGCTATTTCCTGCTGCGAGAATGTAGGAAGTGGAAAGAAAGTTTATAATTGAGCAAGATTGTTATTGACTTTTTACAGCTGCAGCGTTATTATAATTTAATCTATGATGGCATTAATACAAATGATAAGAATAAGTTGTCACGGAGAGTGGAATGGGAAGTATTTGAATGCATATATGTATAATTCATTGGGACCCAATTCACAAATTCTGACTGATATTTAGCATGCGAAAATGTCACTATTTCCGGTTAACACTAATACTATCAACATCTTACATACTATAGGCATAAATCTATTGATTGGGTCAGATTGCGTCTTGAATAATATATAGAAGTCGAAATCGTACATTATAAACTGCTATAATATGTGTAAAATTAGATAGAGAATTCAGGCTTAACGGATATAATAATATTCTGACATTGGATTACAGTGGTTAGACTACTTCGGTGTTTCATAGAGGTCCGTGGCGCATTGGTCAACGATGTTGGCTTCCGTGACGGACCTCACGTGTTTGAGTCCCTGTACGAGCAGATATTTCAGTCGTTTAATCGATCCTGTTTCAGCTTGAGTGTTTGTCTTGTTAAAATCCATTCCTACCCTCCCAATGCCAGAAAATGACGCGCATCGAGAGCGTTAGCTAACCACTAGTCTTGTCTTAGTAAGCTTTCAATCCTTACTATCTTCAAAAAAAGAAAGGTTGAGCAAATAAGTTATAAGCAGTTCGTATAAAAAAAAATTGAGACAAACTCCAAAAGGAGTCCAGTGGTTATAATAATATATATATACATATAAAAAGGGTTTTATGGTGTCTTGGAAATGTAATTTATCTTAAGTTTATCAATTTTGATTTCAATTTATCAATCAAATTTGTCAATAATTGATTTTATAATAGCAGGATTATGTTAACATTCGCAATAGAATTACGTATAAATTAGAAAAAATCCTCGACCACGCATCCGAGTAGGAAGAGACCATTAACCGTTAGGCCACAGTGTGTGCAGTGAGCTATATGTCGTACAATATATAATAAATATGATATAAAGTGATTATTTTAGCAATACAATAAATCAAATGCTATGCACATATGGGACGTTATCAGCAATAAATAATGCGATAAGTATTACATATATGCAAGATAACGATGCCATTTACATTCCACGCAACCATAAAAAAGGTGAGGGAGATAGTACGTGTAATAACATATAAATTACGATAAAGAAAAATTGAAATTAATCTGAATGGTTAAACTTATCCCATAAAATGGGATAACGAAAGTAAAGCACAGGTCCGCAACTTTTTACTTCCGACGGTCACCATGAGTGGCTTACTCCATTATATCGTGGCCGCCGGCCGAATTCGGTACTAAAGTAATCAAACAAGGACTAAAAAATGTCAAACTACAACTATTATCGCATTGCTTCCATTACAGGTAAAGTAGTATGACAACATTCTCACGTGATATGCTATATCCCTGGGCTGGCAAATATTGTCGAATATTAGGAAGGCGTTAGCTAAATATAACATCAATATGAATTCAATCGAAGGACTATATAGTATTAACTATGTACAACGCGTCAGTTTAAGTTCATCCGTGCAATTGACATAAATAAAGATGCAAAATGCGAAACTCGGGTCATAAGTGACACAAGTAAATGGAAATGGACAAAATTTTAACAATTCAAAATTAAAAATGACATTGCTAAAAGTTTTTCAAAGGCTCATAGCTATAAAGGTAACCATAACTTGACCATAAAATACTCCTAATTAAAATAGGGTGATTATTTTCCAAGGTCGTAATGATTGAATAATTGGACTATTTTGATTGCTGGAGCAATTTATCAATAAACTTAATTTATGCTTGCAGCAACAAATAAACATGACAACATTTCATTACAATATAAATGTCGGTTTCATGTATTTATATGGAGTTGTACATGTAGAAAAAAAGTGTGTTAGTGATCTGGCGGGTTCGTAGAGTGCGAAAGGTTGGCGGCACAGCATCTCTAGTTAAGCAGAATATAATACTTAGACGCGGTGAACGGATGTAAGCGCTGTGATAATGAGTTCACCCACTCGAATATTGATTGTCATTTTTTTCTGCAAACGCCAACAAAAAATAAAGAGAAATTCATTCCAATTCGAAAACACGCTGTCTATTTTAAAATTCAGAACGTGTTAAAGAATTTATAAATCGGTAAACAAAATGTTGCATTTATTATTTCAGTCAGCGTAAAGGAAAATAGTTTACTCAAATCGAAGAAATTCTCCGCATTACAAAAAGCTCATTAAGTCTGTTTTATTTCACATCAAAAATGGGGCCTGTTAAAATCTTCGCAAAGTGCATTCCGTGCTCCACATATAAACGTGTTACTTCTTTTGAGTTTTGTTTACGAAGTAGCATAAAACCAGACGTCTGCGAACGGACGCCTCCCGAGCGAGGCGTCCCGACGCCGGAAATAGCCTGCGAAGCGACGGCGTCGTGTCTGCCTTATTTTTTGTATCTCATCCTCCGATTCGGCCCGCACGCCTGTCTTGTCATCCATTAATTTTCCCAATGCGGCAAACCTAAATAACGGGTTTACTGATCAATACGAAAGTAATTTTATATTTGATTTAGGTTTGAATTATCTTTGATATCGTAGAATAGTTCTAATAGCGAGTGGGAAAAGCCTAGTCTAGCTGAATTGACGTGATGACAAAAAAAACCTGTGAAAGTTTCTTTGACTTTGATAATAAAATTTGATGATTTGCACAAGTTGTTCAACGCTATAACCTTTCATGGTGATTTGCCGTACACTACTAAGCAATTGACGGTAAATTTGACTGATTTCACTTTAACAACATGGCTGCTAAAACTTAACAAATTTCGAGCGTCCCTATTAAAATATCCTGTATTATACATAAGTGCATTTTTTTTTCTTTTGCAATAAAAAAACAATATGGATAACAGAAAGAAGAGAGAGAAAAACAATACATTGGAAACTGGCAAAGAAGTCAACCGAGTAGGTTCCGACAAAAATAGTACTTGTCTAAACTCTGATATGAACGTGAAAAATGATATAATATTCAAGTGAAAACATGATTGATACGATTAACAAAGCTGTCATAATATTAAAAAAATGGTTTAAATCGGACATTTAGATAAATTTGGAGTCAGTTTATTATGATAAAACAGTGTGTTGTCAAAACTTAAGTGAAAATTCCGACGATAAAGTTTGTGTAGTCATACTTTTCGTTCAATTTGAATTCACAGAGTAAAATTTCGAATGCCGTTACGTAAATTTTGTAAACTGGTCTATTTTACATAATATTAGCATTGTATCATCTTGAATCGCGCAACGGCAAAATATGAATAGTAATTAATTACACTCTCTAACCGTGAGAGGTCAACAGCGTGCTGGAATAATAACATTATTTAGAGTCAGCCATCTCTATAAAGTATGCCGGTTTAATTATTCATGTTGTTTCATTAAGTCACTACATATAGTGGCGCAATGGCGATATAAATACAAACATTCACTTTTATGGCGAACAGTAATCACCAGATTATTGTAATTACAATTTTTGTATTGAAATGACTTCAAAGATTCTCATGTAACGAGGGTGTTCTACAAAGAACTAATGTGTGGCGTTGATCAAACCTTTTATTCGTTGTAGTAAAAATAATAAAACATTTTTAGTACTTATTCCACATAAAATGTATTGGATCAGGACCGGTTTCGTTAATGGCGAGCATTGTCAACAGAGAAATACAACGAAACAGTGATATTTAAACAAAATTTAAGTAAGAATTACAAGGTATGACAAACAATTGGTATTACAACTAAGTAAATAAATTGCAACAAAATACAAGAAAAATAGACAATAAATGTAGAAGACCTCTAAGCAATGCAAGCTTTTACATCAAATATTAATTAAGCATGAATAATAATTAACAAAGTAAAACCATAATAAGTGCATTGAATAAATAAATCTAATAAACATCAGACGGTTTCGCTGTAATTTCGGTTCTGATCCAATATATTTTATGTGGAATAAGTACTAAAAATGTTTTATTATTTTTATCATAATGCAATTCCATTGTATTGACAGTGAACATCTTAAAAGTGTTTTATTCCTTGTTTATAATAACTGATTTCTTTTTAAATGATTTGACAAACTGCGTCTCTTTACTAGCAATAAACGTTGAGAAAAGAGATGAAATTCAATGAAATTATTTATCACATATATACAGCATGTAATTATAACAACTTTGTATTGAGAAACATTTTAGTTGATTCATATCCTGTTAATATTTTTCTGTAATGGAGATTTTAAAAATTTTGCTGGATAAACAAATGATTATCCTCATAGTTGACTTCGTAGATTATAAAGGAAGTTAATGCTGATAAATTTTACATATTTTCTTGTACAGGAATATAAGTTCATCAGCCAAAGCGTACTTGAATTCTGGCATGGATATAATAAGGTAATTAAATTCCTTTCCACATATCCGATCCTAGAGACGAAGCATACCGAAAGCGATTAGCTAACAATATAGTATCAATTTCCTAGCCACATTCATTTCTGTGTCCATTGCCCTAAAATGGGAGATTGAGTTACTTACGAATTCTCGTAAAAACCAATTATGCTGATCAGAACTATACATTCGAAGCGACATAAATGCTGCAGCAGGAATCGAATAAATTCTGTGATTAGGATTATAAACCATCAATCAAAATGATTAAATTGGTAGAACTCTATTATAACACGGTGACAAAATAGCAATGTATTTCAGTTCTAAAAGAATTAAATAATATATGGTTGATAGCTATTCCGGCTTACGCACTCTAGTTGTCCTGCTGACAGTCCTGACGAGAGCGTAGGCAGAAATATTTATAAACTATATTTTACTTAATTATTTAAGAACTAAAATGCGATGCTATTCTTTTATCCTGTTAATCATTACAAACACTTTTCACGGCAGATAGCAATGAAATAATAGTTAATGTTTCAATATTGTCCGTATATGACGGACGCTTTATTGATATGAAAGACTCGAACGTGGATGAAATAATATCGGAATCATTGTAATTACAATAATGTAGATGCAATGATTACGGTAATCATTACGGCAGCAACGTAATTAGCTTTGAATATTGCAGTCATTGGAAGTCATTGGAAAAGATTACTCAATCGAATCGGAGAGTAAGGTTGAAATCGATGAGGTATATTTTACCAACTGTTTAAAAATGTATGGCATCATTAAAAACAGATTTATTTCGATGCAAATCGATTACAAATTCTCAATGGAATAATATTGCTCAATCGAGCTACTCTGTACACATCAATCACTATAATCGAATCTGGGAATTAAGACTCAAATTACAAACCGAATTATGTTTTGTCTATCCACATTGTATCCGTTTAAAATTTATATTATCTTCAGAGTATAATAGTTTTTTCATTGATCTATGTTGGATATTTTCAAGGTGACACTAAATATTGTTTAATATTCACTTGGTCCTCGTATAACACGGTTATATGGTTCCACAAAAACGTCGTGTAATACAAATACGTGTTATACAAGGTTTGAAGTTCATACAAAAATAAGGTTTGCGTTCCAAGAAATATTGCGTATTTCCTTATAAGGTTCCAAATTATTTTGTAATTCCCTCTTGAATTTCGAACTTATTTCCATTATATGATCATTTTCAATAAAAAAATCTAGTTTACTATCCAATTCCAGGCCGTCATTTATTGTTTTTAATGTGAAACATGTAGCTTATTTGCTGCAACTGCTTTCTAAGTCATTAAATTGTGGTAGCTTCATCCAATATTTTGACTAATTTTTCTTCGTTCAACAAAAGATCCTCCAATATTTCTTGGATGTCATGGATATGTCATAAAAACCTTCTCCACCAATACCACGACAAATTTTTATTGTAATTTAAAGCGTGTTGTAAAACAATATATCACAATTTATACAACCGTGTAATCCGAGGCCCAAGTCTATATTCAATGCATACATGCATCGTTCACGGCTTCTGATACTTCTGTACTATAATATAAAGCCCCATGGCTTTGCAAGTGTTAAATATATGTTGAGCCATTGGTATTAAATAAATAAAGCATTATTAACTCATCACACCACTCCATTAATGGTCCATTCCAAGTTAAATTAACTCTCATTTAGTGTGGACAGGAGCAGCACATGGATACAGATTAACCTTCGCCTCTTCACTGTAGTAATCACAATACTAAAAAGAGCCTGCGAGGTCCATTCCACCATCACACCGTTATTCATTGGGTGCCATATATCTCTACTGTAAATAATAGGATGAAATGATTTTTGATGTGTTAGTTTTGCATTGCTAAGAGGTCTTGAACATTTTATTTTTAGTCTATTTTTCTTGTAATTTGCTTTAATTTATTAGCTTAGTTGTTTTACCAATTGTTTGTCATACCTTGTTTTCATACTTAATTTTTGCATAAATACCACTGTTTTATTGTATTCCTTATCAGTTGATAATGCTCGTCATGAGCGAAACCGGTCCTGATGAAATAAATCTCATTTGGAAAAAGTACTAAAAATGTGTTATTATTTTATTTTATTGCATTGTTATTTATTGTTTTAGTAAAAACATGTGATTCACAGAGAAAATGTGATTAATTCTTTCGATGGATTCGGCGGTAACTTTGTGGAAGTTCATTTTAATATAAAATTAAAAATAACTTTGTTTATTCGTTATGCTTCACCTCTTTCAGATGCATCTTCGGACTTATTATCGCAAAATTTGCTTGAGTAATGAAGCAAGATTGATTCAAATATTTTAAAATGATAAAATTACAAAATAGAGTTTGCGATTTTTCCTTTTTAAGGGAAGTAAGGAGGGGGTTATAGACTCAAAACAAAGCAAACAAATTATTATACTACTGTAATTATACCACGTGTACCAATTATACTACATAATATAATTATTATAACACGTGTCACAGTTAGTAGCACAATACGTGGAATAATCAAATTTATTTAAAATTTTATATTATATTGTGATTAATTCAGTTATAATCTAAAACTTCGTCGAAACGGATATGGCACCTTCACACTAAATGTCAGCGATATGGTTAAACACATTTTTTTTTGCCTCACTTTTTTCATATGACGAATTTACTTGATATGATTATCTTCTCAGAAGAAACTTAACAACACAAAAAGGTCGGTTTTTTTCACACAGTCACCGACTGATTCCAAAAAAATGATAATTTGGTACGATATCGGGGAACCAGTTTTAGTTGAAAGGAGCAATACCGGCCGCCCACTCGATCGCTATTCCATATCCGTTTTAAATGGCCATGGGTAACTGTAAAACTCGTATTCAATAATAAATATCATTTTAACATTACATCGGCCCACGCCATCTTGCCATGAGGCCAACGCCGTGATCGTAAAAAAGAGTTCAAACGTGTCACAGAAGTATCATCGAGTTACCTTACTTTGAATAAAATGACCGTTTGATCAGAAAAGCTTTCATTTACCGCTTTTAATTTCAGAATTATCTATGGTTGAATAACGGAGATAGCGAAATCCACAGTTGCACTGCATCTGCACACCTTTTTACTAAATTTATTTGACAATGTTCCAAGTTGCCATCATTAGATATTTAAGATCTTTATTTCTCGGCAAGAGCTGTGAAAAATATGCTTAAAAAAAGAAATTTTAAACATTTTACTTGCTCATTGTTAAAAGTGAATTTTATTCAATCGAAACTACAAACGCTCATAACGTTCAAACGCTCGCTTCAAAACAGTGTCAAGAGCGGTTAGAACCTTTCCAAAGTAAGGTGTCGATATTATATAATGTGTTGACACAAAATCGTCTGAAAATTGCATCTAAATTACCTAAACTGCTTTTAATACCGACATTAGCGATATAGAGTTGGAAAAATTGCATACGCTATTCGTGGATTAACGTCAATATATATAAGTAGTTATGTTTAATTTATTTTTAACATTTTAATAGAAATGGATTTCTAGTTTCAAGTCTGCCATGCTTAGTTCAGTTGTTGGCTTTACATACACATTTGAATTGTCAAATCGATCGCGCCAAATTTACGACATGTAATAAATATCTAACTGCATTTCGCCAATGTTAATTATCTGGAATTTCTTATTGTTCGGATTTACTTTGGTAATCCAAATAAAATCACAAATGAATAAGTGACTCAGTGGCAACGTATTGGTTTTTGATTGGAATAAATAGCATATAGCTATCGCATTATGCTGGGAAAAAAATCGACGTTGAGAATCTAGAATGAAATTTTATTATATTTGATCCGATATTGAATCGATTGACTCGAGCGAGTGTCGAATCGGAAATCTCAAGGTCCGCTGGTTGTCTGACGCACTGGACTGCGAAAACGAATAAGCCATTATTATTATTGCCGAGCCAATTGTTTTTGTTGAGTTGCGATTTATTTTTATTATACCGCGAAACGTCCAAAAAATACGAAATTTCAATTTGACCCGAACACTGTCGTGAATAAATCCCGCTTAGAAAACTAGTCTGTGTGACCATAGACATTTGATATGGTATTTAAAGATAATGTTCTAGTTTTGTTACAGAACTGTCATACTGAATATTTACATTTATTTAATGTGTATATCGATTAACTATATTAAAAATAATTACATATTCTAATTTTATGTATACAATTCAATGTAATAAATTGCGTAAAATCAACTTTGCTAACATTATTTTGATCTCCTGATTTTTTTATCGTAATTTTGAACCGTATTTTATATTCGTCTAAAAGTTAATTTTCTTAATGGCCAAAAGTTACTTTTGAATAAATCGCTGTTGAATATTAAATTCGCTAAACACAGCACACGAGTTGATGTTGAAATATGGCACAAAGTAAAAATACTCATAATTAAAAGTTTTTTTTTCATTTATCTATAAATGTGTATTATTATGCAGTGCGATTAATTTGTATGTAATAAAAATAATAATACATTTTTAGGACTTTTTCCACATAAAATTTATTTGATCAGGACCGGTTTCGCTCATGGCGAGCGTTGTCAACTGATAAGGAATACAATAAATTCCTTATCAGTTGACAATGCGCGCCATGAGCGAAACCGGTCCTGATCAAATAAATTTTATGTGGAAAAAGTACTAAAAATGTATTATTATTTTTATTATAATGCCTTTCCACCAAGTATTGACAGTGAACACCTTAAAAGTAATTTGTATGTACATATATCAAGAAGATATATTAAAAAAAAAACAAATTAACATTTTGGCATGAATAACTTATACACTTTTTGGAAATCAATTATTCACTGTGCCGGAATAACCTGCCTATTAATGTTCACATAGAACTATGTAACGGTTGATTTAGTTCGTATTCGAACCCGGAACCATGTTTAGTATGGCCTAGGATTTTGCAAAATACACTAGTCAATATAAATGTATTTCAAATGATAATAGAAGACGATTATGTACGTTTTCTCACCTTGAGGTTTTTAAAAGTCACGCCTGATTGTGGAAAGCAGGTAAATTGAACTACAGCTCAAAAGAGGTATGTCGGAGTTATGTTATACTATGTCTTTCAATAAAATTAAATCTTTCATTTACTGTATGTAGTTAATCGGTAGAAATATCGATGAAGACTAAGAGATAAGTACACAAATAACCTCGATATATCGGGGAAAAAATCTGTCAAAACAAGAAAATGGTTAACGTTTCATAACTTCAATCATAAAATGAATCGATTGATGGAATCAAGGCCTTGAGGCAATACCAGGATTCCTGCGTTAAATTATAGTGTTGCCCAACTACGTTCGTTAGTTCGCAACGCGTAAGCTGACGTCAGTTATATCAGTTACTTGAACAATTTCTGTCACAATGCGTCGCTTTTTGGGACCGGGAAAGGTGGGAAGGGATTTTCAACAACATAAACACCCATGCCTTTGAACAGATTTATCGACTGAAAAAATTCGCTCATACCGGGAGTCGAACCCTGGCGGTCTTGCAAGCAAGCCAACAACGTTGACACTGCGCCACGGACCGGACCAAGATCATTTATTTACATTAAAAATAAGATTTTTCATTTATTGTTACTGAATTGGCATCTATAAAGTGTGAATATAAATTGTAGCTGTAGAATATAGGAATAAGTATTTTACCCGGCTTCGATTGATGTATGTTACAGGTGAGTGCTTTTTTGCATATTTATACTAATGAATTCTATTCTTTTAACTTTATTACAATCTTGAGCCCTGGGTTTTATATCTGATATTTCAGTTTGGGCTGTTAAAAGGTTAAATACATTCTGTCAATAAACGTTGACGCTTGAGGAAATTTCTTAGCACGTGATGGCACAGCTGCAGGAGTTTAGCGCCAATCTATTTTCCATATCTTACATATGTACACATTTTACATTCTTCTAATTGAGATTGGAATACTGGACGAATAAGCTTTTGAAATATTACATATTTTACCGCTACAAAAACAACTTTAATCATTAACATAAAACGCTCATTTGCACAGAGATCATAAATTTAGTGATCCTTTGAATTAAATTAAGATGCTCAAAAGTCTGATTCGTTAATGCTGGAATCAGTCAATCTTGATCGGATCTCCATGCAAATAAGTCAGAATTCAACGCGTGTTGGTCAAAGATAATATATTATAATAAATTTCACTGGAATATAATGTTATGCCGGGATTCCGGTTTCGGCAATACCGGTATTTAAATCCCTCAACGCAACGTTCTGATACAGGTTTAAATAAATATACTATAAAATATATGCACAGTGCCATGGGACGAATTCAGCTATTCAGTTTCAGTTTTTGTATAGTATCTTGGGAGTTTTGTAAATCATTTAAATATTGAAATGAATTATATAATATATTCAGTACAAGCCGGAACCTGGCAAGCGTTACAATGCCACTCAAAGAAAGAAAGTTATGAGAAAATTTTAGATCAATAATTTCGATTTAATTTCACTAACATTGATCGGTATCGATGACATTTGCCGATTTTTTATGGTACGACACACGCGCCACCTACTGAAAGATAATTGTACTATGGCTATATCCTTTGCGCAAGTGCAACAATAAGTTGTCAAAATGAACGGTATAGCTGCGCATAAAATATGAAAAAAAGATTTTTTATATAAAAGACCTAATGTAAGTTGATTTTACTGCAAATACATGCAATAAGTTGACAAAGTTTTATCGCAATCAGATAAACGGTATAGTATGGCAATGCATAACATACGAACAAACAAACATTTTATTTATATAAGATAATGAACAACAGGCTTATTATAGTAATGTTTGATTTTTTAACCATGTCCACTCCCAACGTGAATCATATGGAGTTAATCTCATTTTTTTTCTACTAAAACAGCTTGTTACTCAGTTGCCCAACCCCTCTTTTTCGAAGAGAGTAGGGATTGAAAGGATACGACGACTAGGACAGAACTATAGGTTAGCTAATAGATCTCACTTAATAACTATGCCTTCGAACGGGATCTGTTCGTACGGGGACTCGATCCCGGGAGGTCGGTCATGATAGCCAACGACATTAACCACTGCCCCACGGACCCATAATAAACATTGAAGTAGTCAAATTGTCGCTAAAAATGACATCATTAATAATAAGAGAAATCAGTTAGTTGTCAAGTGTATTATTGACGACGAAAACATCCCTTTTCGACGCCAAAACATTACGACACACAGATACCTATAAACAAAACACCGATGTTCTTTGATGCCCACCCCCTTCCTAGAACGCATTATGTTTGCTACACCAAAATTAAATTTTCCCAAATGCGACAAGGGGTGCAAGAGAGGGTGGCTGGTTTGGATGTTATTACAATTTAGCATGAAGGGTTGAAGTAATAACAGGAGTGGGTCGCATGTGAACCGAATTGCTAAGGGACGAGCGGGGTGGGTTACAATATTATCTTACATCCCTAATTGACGTGCCATAAATATGGTTATTTTTACTACGCTGTTATTTAAAACGAAATATGCTGATTTCTAAATAATAACCATTTAAACCTAACAACTGCAACTTTATAACTTTAGGTTTATTAACTTAACAAAAATAGTAAAGACACCTTACGATAGCGTTTTAAATAGACAAACCAAATTAATAATATCAATAACTATTTGTTCCCCAATACGTGGAATAACAAAGCTATCAATTTTTTTTTATGGAGATGAACTTCCACATTGTATTTCTTTATCGCATTTTGAATAAAGAAAAAAGATAATTCTTTCAATGAATTCGGCGGTAAGTTTGAATTGTAATTAGTTATATTACTATTCAAACTCATCCCTGCGTGATGTAGAAAGGAAAAAATCCAACCTCCATAAAAATGTATAATATAAGAATGAGATGTTTACATTATAAATTAAATGTATGTACCCTACGATATTAAGTCTGTTGATGCTACCCAAAGAAACGAAATACGAGTCATTTTTTATAACACAATACCTACGTAGAATAACAAAGTTTATATAATAATATAACTGGATACCTAATATAGCTGTTTTTAAGAGGAATGGTATATTGAATCAGGGTAGAATCGTTGAGGGAGGTGGGATTTCAGAATCACATTCATCCATGCCTTTGAACGACTAAATAAATCGATTGATGTAACAAAAATTCAATCAATTGGTGCGGATTTGGCTAGGAATAATAAAAATAATTATTTCAAGAAGGCTATAATTTTTATTGAGCAAACAGAAAAAGTGGGTACAACCGATTGGCGAATAGCATTATTCTCTATTTTCCTCTTACATTTTTTGCCAATCATTGTTCCAAATCCGTTACGCTTTATAGCCGATTTGCGACTCGGCCATTGTTGTGACTTTTCTTTAGTCGCATTGTCTGAAAATATTTTTGTTTTTTCAGGTTAATTGCATTGAACAAATTCGACGATAAAAAAAAACAAACCGGTCGCCCATGACTTACGCCGATCAAAATATTTAAGTCGTGCACAATCGGGTATTCTTTTATTTGTTCTTGGAATTTTCATTTCGGTTGCCGGAGACATTGGTTATAATATTAATTGACAAGAAAGGTTATTTAATACAATTTCTGAGAACGATTAAAAAACGGAGAAGAAGCCGTAACACGGAATTAGGCGTCTTTTGTTAAAACGGTGAAAGGAATATCTTCAATTACCTACTTTTATCGTCAACATAATAATTCAATATAAAAAGAAGCCCGTGAATAGTCAATTTGTTTTTCATTCCGACATCACACTATAAATGTGAAGTTAGAAAATATAAAAGGAACATAAATTATATTTTTTTATGTGTTCACAATCACTTTCGATGGATTCGGCAGTAACCTTGTGGAAGTTCATTCTAATAAAAAAAAGAAAAACTTGGATTATTCCACGTATTGTGTAACTAGGCTTAACACGTGTTTCGCCAAGGTTGCAATTAATTTTTAATAAATAAAAGTATTATTTAACAATATACTAAATAGGTTGCTCGCCTTTGCTAAATATATTTGCAATGACTTTAAATAAAACCCTTGAAAAATAGTGCATCTTATTAGTTTATAATTTATAGCGTTGCTATTGTTTCTATCCACCCCTCCCTGCTTCCCGTTAAAAGGAAAAATCGCAACCACCATTTCGTTATTTATCATGTTAGATAATTAGAATTACTCTTACTTTAGTTAGTTCCCTTTGCGATAGTAAGTATGAAGATGCCTCTGAAAGTGGCGATACACTTGTCACTAATAGTATACAATACTTGGAATAAAAAAGTCATTTTTTAATATTGTAACAGAATCAATACGGATTAGTATATTCCATTCACCATCTTTTCTTTTTACCAAGTTTGTCATCTTTGATACTACAACAGGTCGTATGATTAGAAACCTGAAGTGCAAAGGAAGCGAGAGAACGTTGCAATTCCACTCATTACAGCGACCACTCCCAATGTGGAGCATGTACTCTTACGTATTTAACTTAACAGATTTTACTTACATTACTCAGTTTCTCAACGACATGTTTACAAAGTGTGCAGGGATAGAAAAGATATGACTAGGACAGTATTAATAGCCCTCGCTTCGTCTTTTTTTGGGAACGAATGGGTCTGATGGTAGTTCAGACCAATAAAATATTAATCAAGAAGAATTCATCGTTGAGAGAAAAAATCTTATAAATGTGTTTGCCTAGCTGCTGAGCAAAATTAAACAGAGATGTGGAATGGAGGCGAAGGACCACTTGACCTTCTGAACTTTAATAATCTAGTACCAAATATTTCTAGTTGTGAAAGCAGTTTTTTTAAGTTGAAATCAATAAAAAAATATTTATCAAAGTTAGACAGTGTGGCGAATTTTTTCAATACTTTCAATTGATAACACCAGCTGGCAGATAAATGGATTCTGTTATTGTTATTGAAGATTTTGCTAGAAGAGAAAGTATAGGAGCACGTTGGTATGCCATCCCATAGACTAGCTATTTTTAAGCAAAATCACCTAATAGTCAACGAGATACTATATTTTATCTTTGAATGGTCAATTGTATTGTAATATATGTACGCAATTATCTGCAAAGTCAGATAATAATTGCTGTAACAATCATTACGTGGCCATTGTTATTTGATATTCGATTGTTTTAAGCGCGAGTTATGTTCATGATTTACCATAACCGTACAATAATTTAGCAACAACGGTTAGTATTTATTGAACATACACAACTGTGCTGTAGACAGCGTGTTCAGAGTTAATTGGTAGAAAGTAGATTATTTACGTAGGCAGGCATTTATTGTTCGCGGCTAATTACTTCATTGCATTACGAAGATTCTGTACCAGTTGTAATAAAAGTCGACGAGAGTTGGTGTACATAGCAATTTTTTTCACGTTCTAAGAAATTTATTTTTCCACATAAATCTTTTAGCTTTTGCGAACTATGTGTACATTTTCGACGGTGGTCAATGTCAAATAGTGGGTTAGGTGGAACAAATTTTAAGCTCATTTTGAGGGTTCAAAAATTGTGAAAAAATGCTGTGTGATTCGCAATTGCGATGACCATAAACAAAGCACATCATCACATAAGCAAAATCCAAGATTCTGAAATGGACAGATATATGTGGTCTGCTCGTTTGTTGGAAAACCTTCTGATTTATTTGTATACGCACCAGACAGAAAAATAAAAAAATATAGTGTATCCAAAGCACTAGAATAACCAGAATTTAAACACTTTCTTTCTCTGAGTGGCATTGCAATGCATACCAGGTACTCGCTAGTATATTTTAATAATTGGACGTGCGTCACTGTGCAAAACGACAGTAACACAATGAAATAATAGGAAAGAAAACCAATGTTCGGAATGCATCTGTGCATTGTTCAAACAGCCGAGAAATTTATGTAATCTATCGTAATAATAATAAAAACGTGAGAGAAAATAATAATGAGGCAGACAAAAACATTTATTATACTAGTCTCTCTGCCTGAGCGATTAAAGAGCTTCGTGTCGTTCTAGAATAGGCGCGAATGACACGGACTTGGTGATCACACAGATAATTATTATTCGATATACACTCGATACTCTTTTTGCACGGTTTCTTAATAACACGGTACACATAGAAGAGTTTTTTTATATGCTTTAATACGGCTTACAAAAAGAAAATAGGATACAGTAAAAAATAATTGAAGGATACAATTTTTTAAAAATAAATGATAAAATCCTTTTCAAGTCTATTACTAAATGAATATATGTTAAGATAAATTTAATTTGAATCAAAGACTCTCTACGTTAATTTCTTTTTGTATCTTTGTTTGTATACATAATAAATTAATTAGATTTATTTTTGAGTTCATTAACGTCGTATGTTTAGTTGATTTTAAGTAACAGAACCTATGAGCCATTTTTTAATGGGCACCTTATCTTTTCCACACGGTTTATCATAAAGATTACAAAGAGAATCGGGTGTATGTGACTGTATATTATAATATTTAAAATTTTTGACGGTAAATTTTCGGGAAATTCATTTACAAAACAATTGATGACTAGTATCGGAAAGTGATAATTATTCGGTATTGGGAAGTCATCTTATATATATAAATAAACCGTGCTTTTAACAAAACTAAGTACAAAAAATAATGGCAAAAATCGTCGAAATATAAAATTCTTGGAAATCAATAATATTTCATAATGTGTTATTTAGAGGAGATACATACAATGACTTTTCAGAACATGACAAAAATTGTTTATAGACAAATATGTATGTGAAAACCCAATATTATAAAGCGAGCGCGCTCGGACGGTGTCCGTAGGTAGGCCGATTGTTGTGAATTGTCATGTTCTGAATAGTCATATTCTGAAAAGTCATGTTCTGCTTTGTCATGTTCTGAATTGTCATATTCTGAAAAGTCATGTTCTGATTTGTCATGGACCAAATCTAACATCCAAAATAGAGTTAAAATAAAATCACAAACTTTATTTAATTTGATGAGAGCCCCGCCCCATTCTCGCCCATTAAAATGTCCAAATTCAAGGAAAAAGTCTAATTTGCTGTCAAAGAAATGTCAAATAATACCTTCACGTAAATAATAAACATTATTATATTAATAAAAGCCAGGAAAAGTTCAGTAGAAGACTAATTTATTATATTTTGACTAAATGTCTTCGCCGATAAAAATTCAAAGATATTTTCTTTCATATTCGTTTTTATGGCAACTTAATGACCAACAATGCAAAACGGAATTACAGACCCACAGACATACTTACGCCGTTTCGGTTTTATATATAAGATATATGTATTATATATTAACTTACTGAGTATAGTAAAAATACCTGTTTGTCGCATTTATGTAAAGTAACGGCCCACAGGTGCAATTTTAGCATAAAGATTTATCGTTTTTCGGCACGAGCGATTATGCATTTTAAATATTTGTCCAAATATACAGTTCGCGCTATTTTGGAACCCGCATTGAACGGATATTAGTAGTGCCAGTAGAGATTCTTTTTACTTCTAAGCCACCAATTGATTTGAGGCAATGACAAAGAAGTTACAACTACATTTTAATTACCTTTGTGTTACGAAAACAAGCGTGAGTGACCTTTATTAGTTATAGTTTGATTTGTACTATCATTAAAATGATAATCGCAAACAAGTATCACTTAAATATAATATTAAGCCGTGAGTGAAGCAGTGGTAACTTACACATCGACCGCGGCCTACAAATCACCCGTGGATCCAATTATGGTCGATCGCGGTCGCAAGTATACAAAACAAAAACATTTATTTAAATGACCACTGAATGGATTAAAACCATTCAATTTCTCAATATGTGTCGATCGAATATCGAGCGCATAGCGTACGTCAAATCATCGGCCAGCACGCGTTATTTTTACGCGTTGTGTTATTTCGTGTTAATTTTGCATTTAACAGATTGTAATTTATCGGGATGAATTTAGAAAAAAAAAACATTTCATTTTAACTTTAGTATGTAACATCGAAACTTCACTAAAAGTTTTATTTTCAGATTTGAAATTGGGTTCAAACAAGCTTTTGATATAACTTGTTAACCCTTTCGGTGACCATAACGTACAATATACTCGATGCCATTTTAGAGCGATTCGTTTAGTGAAATTCTTTCCCTGGATGGAACAATCATTAAAACATCGATTATTGAATATATCACTTGAATAAAGGGATTCCCATTGAGGAAGAATCATGGTTCTCGCATTTTATCATAATATCGCATATCCACGTTCGTTAGTTCGCGATGCGTAAATTAGTACAACGCATATCAGTTACTTGATCATTTATTTGCATTAAAAATACAAATACATTTCAGTGTAAGAATGTATCTGAAGTGAAAAGAAAACTATAGCCAGTTTGCCTGCGGCGCACGTTTTAATTTCGTAAATGAGATATTATTCACACATACAATGTAAATAAACTAAATATTTATTGCATGACGATTTCCCAAGTACTATCTTTTAACGTAGATCGCCATCATGTTTTTTTTATGACTATTGTAATTTTAATCTTATTTTTAATTTTTAATTAATTTGTGATTTTTATTATATATTTACATGTATGTATGTATGTATATATATATAAATGCATGTATTTATATTTGTCAAATCCATGGCGCATTGGCGTCAGCTGTAATGCCATGATTTGCTTTTTCTTAAATAAATAAATCATTCTGCAGCAGGTTGTCCCTCGATTGTTAAAATGTGACTGTCCCTGTGATATAAAAAGCATCAACATTACAAAATCATAACACAATAATGTATGCACTAAAGTAGATCGTTGAACTTTCTTATATCGAGCGAAGGTTTATTAAATCCAGGGCTATGGGCGAAGACGGTGAGAAACAGCATCGTATGAAACTCAATTTATCGTAATGGGATTTTAACTGAGAACCGGTATCATTATCGCTCGACAATCTGAAACTTGTTTCCAAATGCGGGACAGCAAATTCGGAGGCAGGTAAACAACAATCATGATGTATATAACGCATCTTGATTTATACTGAGCTAATAACATGTTCGCAGTGGTGAGTCGGACGAGATAGGTAATTGTAGCAGATCGACCATTATAAGTTGTCCGTTAAGAGAAGGCGCTAGTGTCACGGGTGTAATAATATCTTACTACTAAATCTGTCATGGCCGCCACGCGTTCCTTCGGCGTTTAAGATTTTTGAGAAATACTTTCTTCATAGAACTGTTGGGACTTCTGTAATAACGTCACGCAAATTTCCACGAATTGTTTTTGAAAGACGCGACATTGACAATCGTATATATTTTCGCAGCACTATTAATAAAAAAAAACACTTTTATTATGACACTCGTGAGCTTACTTTTGACACATACAAACAAGCCCTAGATTGATTATTGTACTAATGCAGTTACGAATTCTGCCGTCGGCCAAGTTATAAAGGAAAATATATAGTAAGTAATATCCAACTATTCAACAAATCACCATCGTTATGATCGCTTCCATTCAAGGTGAGTCCTGACTACCTCAAACAACTCTGTCCAGCCTGCAAACCTTCGGCATGAATATCTCACACTCTTTTTGCCGACAAGGTTAAAAACAATCTTTTGACTATTTGAGTCAAATCACAAAAAGTTTTGAAAACAATATAAGATGTTTAAAAGGGTGACCACTATTGTTATTGGGCAGCACATAAAAGCTGAGTTGACTATGGCTGCTTTAGAATATACCTGTGAATGATATTGATAAAAAACTTTCCCAAAAAGTAGCTTATATATTTTACTTGTTATAAACAAACTCTCATCTGTACTTGCCGTTTGTGGAATCATGAGTTTAATACTCGAGGTCGACGGTATTCATAGTAAGATGGGCTTATTATAAATGTATTTGAGTTACAAATTGAATGACTCACAAAATGTACTCAAAGTGCGCTTTAGTACACAAGAAGTATGTAGTCAACAAAGCTATTTCGGTTTTACTGGCAGCTAATGAGGAAATGCATGATAATTATTAATCTACATTGCGAGGACTAGGGATTATACATAAATACAATTATAGAATACAGTACGTCTGTTTATTTATTGTATTTTGATAATCTACTACTAAAATACAATTTTTTTTGAAACGTTCAGTTATAATATTAATAACTGTACATTTTTAATGAGCACATAATGCGAGTTTGAAGACTGTAGGCACATCGGGCACCGAAACCTGGAGGGCCCTGTCGAAAGAAAAGTTTAGATCAAGTGAATTATCGATGGTTTAAAAGTACTTTTTTATAGATAATTATTATTTATTGAAATTGTTAGATTCATACAGGTTTAGTCGAGTGATAAACTTCCTCGTCGTCGTCGTTTGCGGTGTTCACAGATGCGAATCCCAATATGGACAGCCTAATAAATTGTAAGGGATGTAGGGAGGGCTAATAACTAACCTTGAAAAATGAGAGGTTGATCAGCTGAGGAGGACATGTGCTCAACATTAGGAGTGGATATGGTTACTCATGATTTTCTTTTAATGCATATATATTATACAAAACTTTTGGCATTACAGTTTGATGATTTTATCAGATCATATTTATGATGTAAACTAGACGTTCAAGGTCATCTCGGAGAATAAAAATTGTTGAATTGAAAAAATACACATAGTATTGACCTTGTCAGGATATACGCCATTGAAGATTACGTGGATTGTCACATTGCCAAGATTCCCGCTCACAATTTTATGACAGATAAACGGAACTCTAACCTCTAGGCTACGGTGGCCAAATAATTCATAGCAACTTGATTATTAATACAATAATAGGCAATATATTATACTTAACGTGTAATTATTCAAATAAAATAACTAGTGATTCGTGACTCGTGACTCGTGACTCCACATCATACAAATAATAGTCTACATTTTTTAATGATGACATTTATGATTGAAGGCACATGCAACATACTAGATACCAGTTTTGTTTATCAATTAAGTTGACCTATAGAGATATTACGATTATAAATAATCAACACCGCACATAATAATAATATTATAATGATTATTCAGTTGCAATAAGCGAGTTCATTATCATTGCAATTTCATAACATACCCGGACATGCCAGAAGTCATAACATGTAAAATGTCAGAGCATTGACTTAATGATAAATTCAATTCGAAATAAATTACGAACGATGTTGATGAAAACAAATTGCAGCAATTATTATTTTAGATTGGCAGAACATTGGGTGTGCCTGTAGCCCAGCCATCAACGTAGTCTTCTTCGAATTTGGTATCGAATGTTTTTATTACTTTCCCCATCGAATCATAAAAACGGGACACAGCGAGAGCGATTGCCTAATTGCTAGTAATGTCTTAGCCACATTATTTTATCAGAACACTCTACTTATATAAAAAACGAGATTTTGCAAAAGAATAACGGCTAGTTATTATAGAACGTTATGCTTTACATTGGGAATAACAGGGTTGTAAAATATAACAATACAGAAAAACGAATGTACATAATCAACATATTATGTAGTAAAAATAACTGCAAGAATTCCCGTGTTTATTATGTATACGTCATAAGAATTCAGAAGAATTTTTTACTTCCTTCGATGACGAAGATGCTCAATGTTTCGTTTAAAGTTTTATTGTTAATAAAAGAAAAAAATGAATTATGGAGAACTCGTGATATTGCGGTCAGTGAGTGAGACATGATGATCAATCGTGCTTGAAATATAATAAAAAAAACTTCAGTTGTATTTATTGTGTCCCCATAAAAAGTTGAGCGTGTACCAGGCGCGCATAAAACGGGAAGAGGTATCGAACGGGGGCGCCGTTCGTTGCCCCCTGACTGCCTGCCGGCCGCACGGAGAGGTTTTGATTGGAAGGGGGAGCAAGGGGCAGGTGTGTACCCTGTTCTAGGCGATTTATCTCTTCCCTCACATGCTTGCCTGTTACATCAACTCATATGAATACAATTACGAAGGAAGCCATTTTATCTTGCATTGTTCCGTCAAAGCGTGTGTTGTTTGTTGCATGTTTGGGTATTTTATATAGATCCATCTAGATTGCAGACATGGATTGATAGAGTTCAGTTATTTATTTGACCACACCACGTTTTGTGGTTCAGAATATTTGTAGCGCAAGCTTTCATTGTAACATATAATATAGATTATAGACAACACATACATGTATGCGATATTGTGCATAGACATGTTATATTAAACTATGCTATTTGAGGCAACAATCATTAATTAAACACTTGGTCGAAATTTGAAATGATATTCATATTTTGTTCAAAATTGTGTTTTGAAAGGATAAGCTTGCATGTCACAGGTTGTTATTCAGTTGCTCAACCTTTTTTTACAGATAACATATGTATATAAGGGTGGGTCTACGACAGGACAAGTAATAAGCTTATCACAATCTCCCGCTTTTATGTTTGGATAAATAGGAGGGAGTTTTTACCCAAATTCATAAATCAACATTATGTGATGATTTTGAGGAATAGAAAATATCTCATACAGCGGATTGTTTAGTCAGTTAACTAAGGCGATTGAATTACTTATTATCATCAGACCGCCACTGCTTACATTATTTCCAATGATAGGTTTAGCCGTTCCTGATTGATTGCATCTCATAAGTTTATATTTTGTAATTGCTAACGCCATTATTAGTATACTTATTGAATTGCTTTGTTTTGATTCATAATCTGAAGATGCCCCTGAAAAAGGCGAAACACGTGTCACAATTAGTAACACAATACGTGGAATAATCAAAGTTATGTTAAATTCTATATCAGATGACATTAATTAAAAGCTATAAGTGTGCATCCCTTTCAGGTGGTAGATTTAACAAATTAAAAACCTCTAATTAATACGATAATATAGTTTTATACATGCCCGAACGGCACTAATAATAATAAATGCACTATTTTTATATCTCGATTTTGGTAATCTCGGATCATTAATTTATAAATCTTTAATGATTCAGTTCTAATTAATGATTATACAGCATGCCTAATAAAATATAACTAAATTAACGTAATTGCCTGTTTTTATTGTATCGCTATAACACGTTTTATCATTCAAACTAAATCCGAAATGTAATAAATTTATGAAGCTATTAAATAATCTTAATCAGAAACACGATAAATAAGAAACTGAATACGGATGTCATAAACAGTTATTGTATCATACCATTCATCTGCCAATATAATAGCTCTATCGACAAACCGATTAAGTAGGCACCCACTAGATATAAATAACGATACCATTGAAGAAGAATTATATTCATAAATATTTGAATCGTGTAATTTAATACTTTGAATTAACCATGCAAATTATGTTGCAATTGTATTCAATTTCAGTAAAAGAAAATTCGTAGTTCGATTTTTAAAATAAGAATGGAATGTACGGACATTAAAAAAGTCACTGCCGAGACAAGATGGCACACATGTCACTGTCCCTTGCAACATTAGTTGGATAAAATGGTAAACAGAACAATACGCACAGAGATTACGTTCGGTCAGAAATGGGGAACAGGCGGCCTTCTAAGTACTTATGCGCGGCCTTTTGACTGAATCCAATTCATTTACGATATAATACATAGGAAGTAGGAACATATTGAAGACTCTTGAAAGCGGGCAGCCGGCATAAAAATGATTCTCAGTGGTGATATATATTTTTCCTCAAATTCGAGCATTATTATCTCATCGATACTTTTTATTCTTGATTTTTTTTAGAAATAGATTGGGTTTTGTATAATTTATTGTTTTATGGAAAAAGATGAGTAAATGGATCAACGGTCAATCCGACTTTGACCTTCGGGCGTACATTCTAACCTTAACGTTACGGAAATCGTAGGTTTGATACTTTGTTTCATTAATATTATCTGTACACAGATTGTAATCAATATACCATTTTATTGATCTTAAATCGCTGGCAATAAAAGAACCGAAACTTATACTTTTAAACATTAAAAAGAAAAGACTTGTAAAGGCTCTAATTACCGAGCAACGAAAAACAACCAAGAACAAAAAAAACATCGTAGGCAAATGATGACCTTTTGCCAAATAGAATGCAAAAGATGGATTTTTTTATCGATTCCTATTCATATTTGATTACGATCAACATTGTGGCTGGAAATTGGAATGGTTACTCATTCTGTGTTGTTTTTTTTGATAGATTCATTCAAAATTTACAGATAAAATGATATTCAAAATCATGTGTTACTATACGATTATGCATTGTGGATGGTGATCGATCACACCATTCCCCAAAGTCCAAACAACAAAGCATTGAGTAGACGTTGTGCAATAGCTTTCGGTTAGACCAGGCGATGATGAATAGTCGACGGTACTTCTTGCCGAGCTGTCAACGGGCACGAAAGACAAGCCGACCTGTTTGACCTATGGAGCGAATCAGTAAGATTTGTTTTACCGTTGCTATGAAAAAAAATACTGGCCTTGCATCTAGCGACTGAGGAAGAATAATAATTGAAGAACATTGTAATTATTTCGTGATATTCTCAAGATCTCGCTGAGACGATGTGATAGGACCATTAAGGCATTATTATCTATCTAAAAATGATTTAAACGTGGAGATTTTATATATTGTTAGAAATACATTGGGAATGTTTAAGTGCATATGATTTACGATATGTACAATTTGTTACGAATTTTGTTGAAAAAAAACGTGAGAAGCTACTGATATTATCTGATGTGTCAACATACCGATTGCACTGGGTAAAGATTCTTGCAGGGCTAGTTTTCTAATATTGATATCATTCATTTTGAAAACGTGCGTGTTTCGCGAAAGGAATGTTTGCACTCAATCTGACTGAAAGGGGGCCCGAGTCGTACAGCCTGCAGTGCATTGTCAAGTTATGATTTTCGATTCAAATGCTGGAAAATCTTGGTTTGCGTCTTTTAGAAGATTGTAGTATAGAAGATCGTATGTCACAAATACCTAATTGAGTTTTACTCAAAGATATCTCAAAGCCGATAATCGATGAGAAATTAAGTTGTATTTTTCAAGGGTTCTGTAGATATTTCGCCGAAGTGCACGCGGCGCTTATGTCTGTTTCCTTCACGGACAGTCGATCAACAAATACAAATTTACAAATAACTATTGGATATGTCAATTTTATACGTTCGTACATATTGAAAAAATTACTGACGCAATTTAGACAAAATTCGAATTGTGACGACACTATGAGGCTATTTTGGAGATTTAATTGTAATATTTAGCAGATGCGTGTACATAATGTATGGCTAATGAACTTGTTCAACATAGCGGAAGATCGAAAGGGTCTTCTAATGATAATCAATCATGCACGCGTCAATCTATCAAGATGTGAGTCAATACTTACATAATTACAGCAGCAGGAAAATCAATTAATGGAGAAATCTGTGACAAAACTGCGGCCACTTTCTTCGCAGACACAACGTGCAAAATTTAGTACCGGACGTGCAAAAAAGAGAATTCTGTCCTACACTAAACTTGCGGCGGTCACTTCCCGTCAATAAAATGCCTTTTCTGAAAATACGACGATCGAATAATGGCGAATGAATAGTCGATTCAGAAGTAGGCGTGTATGACAGGAAGTCAGATTTTGCCTTATAACATATGCACATTGTGCCACATTCATAAAACGTACTGTAATGTACGATCATTTATGTTTTATTGATGCGGATTAGATAATTTCGAAAGGAATTAAAAATTATTACAAGTATCAGGCATATATTACATTATTATAAACCGATCATCACTATCTCCTTTTAACATAATTATACAGTCAGGCCTGCTATAGCGGGAGTATAGTGAGTACGCTATAACAAATAAACGCTATATAAACTTAGGCACGCGTGCAAAATTTGGGGTAGGGTTGTGTTCAATTGTATTTTGTGATTTGAAGCAAATCAAAATTTTTTCCATTTTTTTAGTTTGTAAGCAAGCGACACGTGCCTTATACGAAAAACCACAGGGTTGACTTTATTTATGGATATGTGTATTTAATTATTATGTTGCACATACAACGGCAAATGGACATAACCAAAAGTCTCGACTAAAAATCACTGAACGAGCCAATTCATTACTGTTCACATTGTTTTCGCTGGCAAGCTCTTTAAACTTGGCCGATTAGTGTGGTGTTATCCAATAAACAATATACTGAACACATTCTAGGGGAGTGTCATTTAATAATTTAATGCACGACATAAGGGAAGAGCTGCAAGTCGATCCGACCGTCCATTGGACCTATAGGCCAAGCCGAATTGAGTAACTTATAAGGCAAACTACTAGCTTAAGGCTTCATAGCTTAAAAAAACTCTGCCGCTACGTATGAAAATAGTGAATAAAAACTAATGTATCACACGCCTTTACCATAGCCGAGTGGAAAACGTTCGCAGCTTCTTTCCCTACCCTCTCAGGTGTGTGAAAAATTCATATATTATCATACACACAATTAGTGTACATAGTTAAAACATAAATCTACTTATTACAGACAAAAAAACCCAATAATGTGTATATTTTCAATTTGATTGTATTGTTACTGTTTTTTTGTATTGACTTTTTCTTGTAACATATTAATTTATGTAGATGAATATGGATGTACGAACATTGCACTCTGAGTTGATCAGATGATAAATTTATTCCAACAAATAAAAAAAGTACAATGGCGAAACGTATTTGGTTTTTATTTGCTGTATAATATTTTGTACGCGAAGCATATGTAATATATGGCTGTATTTTGACACATACTATGTTAATCCAGTGACTAAGTATAATAACTTCCATACGCATAATATACTGGCCCATAGCATCAGTAAAAAAGAATCCGCAAGTGTGTGTTTTCTATTTTACGCGTTACCATAATCTGTAGTATCTTGAATGTTGCGAGATACCAACATATAAGTTATTTAATCTGGCCCACCTGAAATAGCTAAATTGTTTTAATCGGCGACACTTCCGAAAATTCAAAACGATCTCAACCAAGCGTTAATACGGTGAGAGAGACATGCATGTAAATACATTGATCTCCCCTATTCATTCTTACACCATTAGTTAAATCGTGGACCAGGTGTAGCGAAGCTTTTATATTACATCAACAATACACTCTTCTTCAATATTATTATATGGGTTATTTATTACCACAGATAAATATCACAAGAATGTCAAAATATTTTCATGTTCAATTATTACTCGCAAGGCTTTCGGAAAATATAAAAACAAGGCCTGGAGGGATAATACTAAGACTTCTGGGCATGGTCATAATGATTTTTAAATGATTGGGCAGACAAGTGGACTATTCGGGATGTTTTTGAATCAAGCAAAGACCTCCTGAGCCACTGAAGGTTTTAGTGCTAACTATGATGTTTTACATACATAAACACTAATGTTGAGCCATTTCGATAATGTTTGGTTAATTAAACGGTGCTTATCGTTGCTATCGCTGATTTATTTAAATTTCTTATCTTCATGTAATAAATAGCATGTTATTAAAGTTTTGCATAATATATTAAAAAAACTATGTCCTTTTTTGTATTGGCGTACTTATTAATATTTTTCATTTCGTATCTTATTTAAAATACGCCATGCGTTGTGTATTTACATTTATAAATACTAATTAAAACACCTGGAAGATCTCTTTGAATTACAATATGAATACAGCTCAAAAAGACGTTTATACACACTTTATATGCACATAGTATACTGTGTATTACTATATGCAAAACAAGCAATAATTAGACACGAATAATATTGTCTTTTTTGTAAGTTCAAAAAATGTTTGATATAACTATTGTGTTTGTATTATCGCTGCATATAACTTTCATTGAAGATTGATAAGTTACCAGTTACCAGCTACGACTTTTTCAAAAATTAAAAAAGGACAATACCTACCTTAAAACTACTTATTGAAGAATACTTATGATCCCTTATGAAAGCAATCCCATGTTAATTATCCTACCACATGGCTTTTAGAGCGTATTTACGAATCCTCGATAAGGGTTGTCACACAGTTTATAATATTATGTCAATTTTGCACCCCGATTGGATATCATAAAATGATTTTTATTGAATTTTTCTTATGATTTTATGAATAATTTATATTCATTCTATTGGTCTGAAAC
This sequence comes from Himalopsyche kuldschensis, assembly GCA_028554975.1. NCBI lineage: Eukaryota > Metazoa > Arthropoda > Insecta > Trichoptera > Rhyacophilidae > Himalopsyche > Himalopsyche kuldschensis. Next base: position 15,025,177 of record JAHFWI010000010.1, on the reverse strand, counting down.
ATATATACATGCAAAATAATATTTACGTTAATATTGTGAATATTGTATCAAAAGTTTTGACAGCCCTGATAACCTCTATGAACTTGTTGAATACCTTTTAAGAAAAGTTTATATTCATTTAGGGAGCCTTAAGAGATTTCGGATACATTTTCGATGTGATAATTTGAGAAATATTACTTTTTGATGCCTTAAACATAGTTGCCCACCGGTGTGTCGTTAGCTTTAGAACGGTTAATAAGGTGAAGATAAAGAGTATTTTTATTGATAAATTGAATGTTATTTAATTGTGTGTGCAGTAACCAATGGTTGGAACGGCGTTGGTTTGCAATATTGATCGTGCGCCGAGGAGAGGCGTGCGGGTAGAGTGTTCAGTTCCTTCGCAGACCAATCCCGCAGTACGAACGCCGAGGCGTGGCGGGGGAACGGAGGGGCCGCGGCCGGCGGGGATAACTGCGGCGGATCCGGTCGCCAGTCCGAGACCGTGTGTTGCGCTCACTTCACGCACCTCTTCATCGTCACTTTTACCCCCCGAAACCGAAAACAACAACATGCAAAAGGTCGAATGGACCAAGGAGGTGCTGACGAGGTTCATCGAGATATTCCGCGAAAAGCGCTGCCTGTGGGACACGGAAGACGCGAACTACCTCAACAAATACTTCAAAAGGCACGCGTACGGGGAATTGGTCAGCTTCTTGAAGAGATATTTCCCGAACGCCGACGAATTCTTGGCCAAAGCAAAGATACAGAACATAAGGAGTGCGTTCAGGAAGGAAAACAGAAAAATTGCGCTGTCTAAAAAATCCGGCGTCGGACCGTTCTACAGCCCATCGTTGTGGTGAGTCGCTTATTTATTCACTCATTGTATGCACAAAGTTTGCTTTTGTAGAGATCGGCCATGTTAACTTATTCGTCAGTTTGTGGGAACCATTTATACAATCAAAAATTCTCATCGTGTATTTATTCGTACATAAATCGTTAACTGTATTTTTCTTATCGTTTCATAAGTATGCCAAGCCTGGAAACGTCAGGAGATTGCATTCGCTTAAAAATGAATCGAATCAACTGAACAGAAAGGAATCTATTCCAACTGTCGAAATACTGTACTTATTCCACAGTAAATGTATTCAGATCAGGAACGGTTTTTCTCATCGCGAGCATTTTCAACTGATTTTGAACTGAAATACAACAATAAAGTGATGTAAATATAAAACTAAAATTTATAACTATAAAAGACTATTTCCGTCTGAAGGTGTTTTTCAAGGAGACGAAACACGTGTCATATATAGAAGCTCAGCCTATATATTTGTGATCTACTTGGGGGAATGTCTGTATCCTTCAGTTCAAAGAATATAATTATTACGCTATCATGTTGGTAATATGGTAAACCTTTGTTCATTCAGGTATTATGATCTACTTCTCTTCACTATAGACCCGAACGCTCCAAAGATTGTGCGGAGAAACAGCTCTTCGAGTGAAAATGACAGCGATGGTGACCGAGAGCCACAATTGCCAGAAGTAGGTCGAAAATTATAGCTACCATAATTGTATTTTGCGCAATCATGATTTATTCGTAAAACAGAAGAAGGGAAATTACATATTGAAAAAATTATCCTGTTTGAATCCATTTTGGAAATAACTGTTGCCCAGTTGTAAATTCAACAACATAGGTGTATGTATACGTTTTCACAAACGGCATATGATGTAACCGCTGAAAAGAAACCATTAATTAAATGTCAGTTTTCTTAGAAAAAAACATACATCCGTTTTGTTTCGACTAGCAACTAACTAATGAATGGTCTAAGAATTAACATCGCCTGTTCATAGTCGAAAATAATTTGCAGTTTTAAATAATTATTTATTAGATACTTACTCATGGGCCTCAGAGCCGCAATAATAACAGTGGAAATGTCAATGATGGTGCAAATATCTCTCGACGATTGAATCGATAGGATAATATATTAGTCATTAAATAGATTGTAATCAATCTATGTATTGTTCCCGTGTTTTTCACTCGATAAAAATAAACCATTTTTTCTCTCTTCGTATTTCTATTCTGTTATTGCAGATTGGTTTGTTTTATGACTTACAAACATTATCAAAGATTTTCACGAGTATACATATTATCAGTAACGGGACCGCTCTTGTAATGGTGCAATGGTGCACTGATCCCCATTTATATTCAAGCCATATCAAAATGAATACACAAATTTACTTGCGTGTTCCAATATAAATATTGCATGAAGCGATGATGATGATGATAATGAGTTTTTTGAAGTTAGCCAATGACGCACTTGACGTGCATTTTCTGCAATCTTCATAGCAGTATGCAGAAAATGAGGTTTAGTGACGTCACGCCATATTTACCACGCAACACGCAAAATCTGAAGCGAGAAGTTTTGCTCATTCGGGGTGCTGAGCACTCCCAATAAAAGATCGCCGAATTATGACGAGCGTTATTGAATGCATGTATTATATTAAACTGCGTTTACGAGCTTGTTGCGTTTTTGGTAAGGGTTTGGTCCTTTCCCACGCAGCTCTTAATTAAACAGACGGAAGATGGATTTCTTGCATGTATGTATATGCTTTTTTGCAATGCCTAATATTCTTGTCACCGGTCTGTAGCCAGTGTATTTTTTTCTGTAAAATAATAAACATGGTATCTTTACAGGTATTGGACAGTCTAAATAGGACAGATTCCCCTACTCCGGACAAACAAAGAAAACTAGACGTGGAAGATGACGTATTTGAATTCATGAAAGTCTTCAATAAAGCTTTGCACTCACAACCCAAACCAACAGAGTTCGACGCAGTGGGAATAAATTTTGCATCGAAATTAAAAAGAATGACAAAGCCCCAGCAGATATTCGCCGAAGCCTTAATGCAAAAGGTCCTAACGAAGGGTCTGATGAACGGACTTAGTGAATATACGGATGTGATTGAAAAACGAGCATATATTCAATAAAACTAATCAGTGCAACAACTATAGTGCTTAATTTGTTTAGATGTAAAAGGACAAAATTATGAATAATTTCGCCAAAATAGTTAAAGTGTGTGTTGATTTAGGATTAAAGAACCGCCTGTAAAATATTGTGAAAAAGGACACTTTTTATATTAGTAGAATATAAGTATGTTTTAAATTACTTACAAGAAAGATTTTATGTTAGAAAAATGTACCGCAATACGAAGAAGCTAAATAAAATAGATATGATAAATCTTTTAGCAAACTAAATCTGTGTTTTTTTATTATGAAATATATCGTATGCCGAAATAAAAAAGAAATATAAATACATTTTATTGGAAGGATGCAACATCAAAAGGCGACATTTTAAAATCATTAAAAATCGTTGAGAATCAGAATCAGACAGGTAAAGTGCCGATGGGGATATTTTCATATTTTTAATTATTTAAAAAAATGCCCCGGTCCGTGGTGCAGTGGTCAATGTCATTGGCTACCGTATCGGACCGCCCGGGTTCGATTACCGGTACGAGCAGGTTTTTACAGACGATACATCGATTCTGCTCAGAGGCAATGGGTGTTTGTGTTGTTAAAAATCCCTTCCCACCTTTCCGATGCCAAAGAGTGACACATAATGACAGCGATTAGCTAACCACTAGTCCTCGCATCGCTCCGAGCAAAACAGAATCGGTCCTCCTCAAGGGCAGCCACCATTTAAATCTCACCAGAACGCCCTCTATCCGTATAGATGGCACGCGTATTAGCTAGCGCAGAAGCGTAACCTATCTCGGGCTCGTACTAGACGATAAATTAAATTTCACAAAACACGTGAATAGTTCAGTAGCCAAGGCTGGCGTAGCCTTTCTGAGGGTGGGACGGTTAGCGGGTGGTGAATGGGGTTTGACAGTAAAAGCACTTAAGATTGCATATGACGCCATTTTTATGGGTATAGCGGGCTATGCGGCTGGTGCATGGTCCGAAAGGTGTATTCTCTCCTACGTACGGAGAATATTATTGCGGGGGCAGCGATCAGCGCTGATTTGAATAACTAAAGCCTATAGAACCACAAGCACTGACGCCCTGCCGGTGATGGCGGGCATCCTACCGCTTGATCTGCACATACAGGTACGGGGTGCGACGACCCACTTTTTGGCGGGGAGGCCCGCGAAGATCGGAGACGTCACACTTTCGCCTCCCCCGGGACTGGTCAATATGGCGCAGCACAGTAGCCTGGTCGCCGCTCGCGGTCATGCGATGGACACGGCACTTCGCATCTGGCAAAAGCGTTGGGATGCCTCCCTGAAGGGGCGGCAGGTTTATAAATTCTTTCCTACTATTAAATGGCGCATGGAAATCACCAGCGGTCTGGTTGTGAATCATTGGACCAGCCAGTTTGTTTCTGGCCATTGTGGTTTTGCTGCCAAGCTCTTCAGGCTTGGCCGAATGGTAGATGGGCCGACATGTAGATGCGGCGATATAATGGATGCTGATCACATTCTATGGATTGTTCCTTTTATGTCCTCTGAGCGGGAAGATTTACTCAGGTTGGTCCGACCAGCTGTCGGGCCAGTAGGCCACGCCGACTTGGTAGCCATTAAAATAATTATTTGGCCTTCAGCAAATTTTCGGCGTCATACGGTGCAAGGACGGACCTATTCGTATAGGTCCGTAACCGGCCTTTGTTGATTGCATTAATGACAGCATTAAATAGCATTTCTAGAATCAGTAACGTATAGGGTTTGCTAATTATTTAGAGTCAGTAATGCACACTTGAGTGCCTTGGCCTCCAAGTCCTGGGCAAATGCTCCCGAGACAACTCCATACTCGCAAACAGAACAGATACGCTTAACGTTGTTTACGCCACGTGACACGATCGCTGATACCGAATGTAAGGCCGTGGCGGGTGGTGGTTGAGAGTAGTTTAGTCCTCGCATCCTTTCCATCCGTACTCTATTCGAAGAAGAGAAGTTGAGCAATTAAGCATCAAGCAGTTTTCGTAGAAAAACATGTTAATATAGATAAACTCCGTGAGGAGTCCATATATTCCAAGTTAGGAGCGGATGTTGAAAATGTATGGTTAAAAAAAATGCTCCGGCTTAACCAGATCAAAATACCAGGCTGTCAGAAATCGAAAGAGGAGTAAACTTAAATTGAACGAAACTCATGGTTGAAATTAAAACTAACGTCTGAAATAAACACCTAACTAACTACGACAGCGACGACGATGTAGTACTTAGTTTCTTCAAATAGGTGTCTTTTTTCAATCCATTAGAAAAACCAATCATAAAAATACTGTATAATTTAACCAGTCCAAACCTACTAGGCTGGCAGAAATTGAAAAAGTTACTTGTTCGCAAAAAAGAGGAATTTAGTTATGAGGTTTTAAAAGGCGATACAAAGAGTCATTTATGCAAACAATGAATGCATTTAAAAAAATTACCTTTAAAACAAAAAAAATCTTAACAATTTATTCAGCTAAGGTTTATAAGCTTTTATGTAAAAAAAAGAAAGATAAAAAAACTTAAAACAACTGTAGTGATATTTATCCAGATCAAACTACCAGGCTGGCAGAAGTTGAAATAGAAAAATTGTGTGCCAAATAGCAGGTTACTAAAATGACGTCTACTGCATTAGGTACTTTGTTTGATGTAAGAATTGCAACAGTAACGTCCTACCACTTGCTTCTTCTGATCGCCTGGTATTTCTTTTTTGCTCCGGCTTGCGACAATGGATCCATCCGTCCATAATAAATACATTTTGTTTTTGTTCAAAACCCGTTCTTTTTTATGGACGATTTTCTGGATGGACGGGTGGTCGGAGCAAAAAACAGACTAGAGCGTATGTACTGTTTTATTGTATTCCTTATCAGTTTACAATGCTCGCCATGAGCGAAACCGGTCCTGATCAAATAAATTTTATGTGGAAAAAGTACTAAAAATGTATTATTATTTTTATTATAATGCCTTTCCACCAAGTATTGACAGTGAACACCTTAGAAGTGATAAGTTAAATTACTAACACACGAATGCGTCAATTCTACAACATAAGCTTGCTACTCCATTCCGATTGTAAATCTATAAAATTTAAATTAGTTATGAAAAGGTCAAGCAATACAGAACAGAAATTATACATAGTACTTGATATATGTATCTATATAAACTTTGTAGTTTCATGATTTCATTTAACACACATTTTATTTCATTACTTTAGATGAGAAGCCGCTCTCTTGTATGGAAATATTGAAGTATATTATAATAAAACTTTGTTTATGATTATTATGTTACACAATGGAAATTTATAATAAGCAATGAATGCTTCTAAATGACCATAAAATAAGTTAATCACGACGTTCGTAAACCCTTTCAATGTTTAGGACAGGCTGTTCATGAAGAAACAGTTATCATAAAGAAATAAATATTCCAATAACATGTAAAATCCATAACAAATAATCTCCAATCATATGCAACTGTCATTCATTTTAAATAAATAAAGCACATTTTATAAAAAAAAACAATGATAATGTTTTGACATCTGAGACAGACGGGATTATGATAATGAATTATAATGTAGTGAATTGAAATAATTTTTAAATTCAGTGTAAAAATGTTTCGTTTTTCTGTAATGATATTTAAACGAGGATATTGCATCTATTAACATATTAATATAAATAATTCATATGAGGCCCAATCGACAAATTCAATTGAAAATTACAATTGGCTTCCAAAAATAAAATTAGGATAAACTATATATATATATTGTATTTACAATCAAAAATCTAAGCTATTGTATGTTTATTTACAAATATAAAAAATATTGACCGTCAAAAATACAAAAATGCATACTGCAACAGGCGTGTGGTATGTAAGCGGAATGGGTATATAAATTTTTGTCTTGCCAGTGGTTATATTTTTTTATTATGGTACATACCTGTAAAAATATTTATTTACGCCAAGAAAGACGTCACTGACCGCATACATACTAATTTTAGTGTCGTGTGACGTCTTGTGAACAGCCATACCAATTAAATGTAATAAAAATCGCAAATTTCTTGAATTGGTACACAGGAAATGAGTTTATGTATTGTCAAAAATAATATTATAATATTTAAAATTATGCATTACAAATTATATATAAAAATTAATAAAGGAAGTGAAAGTGTTGTGTAGCTTAATCTTGTCCCACAAAAGATTTTTCTGTCTATACATTATTAAAATACCAATACTAAGAAGGAATATTAAAATTTAAATCAATAGCTATTAATATTCAAACATCCAAGACGCCATTTGCATTAGGTATGTTATTTTTTTAAATGTCAAGAAGCTGACCTCAAATAATAAAATGTCAATACTAAACTTAGTGACTTAGAAGCGACCACATAATTAATTTGAACGGTTATTATGAGTCACATGACAAGCAACGAACGGATCCTAGTCATCATATCTTTATGTATATAAAATAAATTTAATGACGCATTCAATCTAAAGATTAAATGAAAGGTTATACATACTCCGACCGAGATTCGTGCATTAAAATTTAAGACCTCTTTCTCTTTGATTACATACAGATTTAGCGTGCCAATTATACGCTCGGTGTAATTCGCCCGTAGAAGCTATTACTATAATATTGACAATAAACTGGATTTATTTTATGACATGACATTAAAATGAATGTAAAATATTGAAAGTTGGCGACTAGACAACTTCTTATAATATTTTTCGGTTGATAGCTTTACTTAGCAACCCAATATATTAGGAATCTAAAAAACATTTATCGCATAATAACAGAATAGTGACCTTGAATCACACCCGATTAACCTAAATTAACATATTATTGAGCTACTACTCTGTGTAAAAAGTGGCATTTAATTAGAACACAAATATATTTTTACAAATACCGAATTGAAAGAAATAAACACATCAAATTTCTCCGCGATATCCTAATACATGTATTTGTACAAGTTTAAATAAGATTCTGTGAGTTGTCAAATTGTGATAGAATCTAATAAACATTAAATTTCAAACAATCTTTCGATTTATAACTGTCAAGTAATAAGGTTGGTGACACTGTTTAATGACATTTAATACATACTACATACAGTGGTGGTAATATTCATTTGGTCTGATTTTATAAAGTTGATAATATTGTCTACGACGTGTCGCACCAGCATCATGAAATATTAAAAAATGCAATTTTCAAGATGGCGTCGAATGTGTTGTGACGTTGACAACAGAAACGTTATTGACCTGCGTTATTGACGTATTCGTGGAGTGCAAAGAAAATTATCTCAATCAATTTTTAAATCTTAGCAAAAATGCTGATACCGATTCACACCACATCCGATTAAGTGTAAAAAAAATGGTCAGGTAACCGCCACCGCCGAATACATCTAAAAATAATGTCGGGACCGGTTGTTTTTTTGTTGTTGATAAGAGTTGTAAAATTTTCCGTCACGAAAGCGATCATTTTTTGTCTTCATAAAAAATTTATTGATGGAAAGGAACCTTCAAAATTTAATTAACCATTTATGAAAGAGCCCACACATTACATTATTATGTAATGGTTTGATTAAATATAAATGAAAATTTAGGTTATTATTGATCTCGAATTTTATAAATACGTACAATAATATTCAGGTACATTTTATAAGTGGTTTCAATTTCGCTCTTATAATAAAGAAGTAATGATGGGATAAGTTGTTCTACTACGATAGACTCAGCTGGCTTTGATCGTTCCATATGACTTTGAAGCTAATCTAAATATTTTTCACAGCATTCGTCTCAAATTTCTAAATAATTATGTTCAACTTGATAAATTCATACACTATATAACTTGTTGTCTCGGGTAAAAATATGATAAACTAGCGATTTGTCTAACTTGTATTAGATAGTTTAATAAGAAATCAATGTGAATAAAATTATATCCGTTACGTTTTGACACGTACAAACTTTAATAAAATATTCAGATTCTCTTTTGGTGGTCGTAACCTCAATAAGCTGAGGATCGCAATCTCCATAAACAGTTTTTAGAAGATTGTTTCACGTTTATCTTTATTTAGCTGCACATATAGCTAAAGCGGGGATGAATCATGTTGCGAAGTTTATTTTAACTTCCTTTTTCAATTCAGTCCATCTAAATCGTATTGCTCTTCCGATGGTCATGTCCGAAGAACTGAGATATCCTATAATATATTTTAAACGATGAATGTATTGGTCTGTTCGCGGAATGAGCAAAGGTAACCTTTTAACCAGGTCAGAGATTACCAGCAGTAATAACACCAAATTAAACAAACAACTGCTGACAAATTTCAAATATCGGACATGGACATTGTGTTTTCGCAGACTATGTTTAATTTTATTTAAATTATTTGAACACGCGATTTGGCATTCAAAAATACTTAGCATAATGGCAGTACATATTGTTGGAATGCTTAATATTTATCACTGTTATAAATTAATATTTAAATTTTATTATGGTTTATAGTACTATTTTGAGATTACGATAATAAAAACCACAAGCTGACCTTGATTGAAAATATTGAAATTATTATAAATTCGGCCGAGTAAAATATTGGCTATTATGAAAATATTAATCTGCAATGCATGCGTGTATGTGCAATATACATTCACCTATTTGACAATCATAATTCAACATGGCGGCTTTAGAGACTCGGATACGGTTATCTGCTACACCGAATTATTATAGTATGTATTGGTATTTCCTTGATTTTATCAACACCCATTATGTCCCGTACGTCGAATAATATTTATTTAAATATTTTTGATATTATAAATTACGAAATCGATAAAAATATGTAGGTTCGTTAACAGTGGATATATTGAATCTACGATATTCTTGGAATAAATATTTGATTTTATCATAAAGATTATATTGAAAACAAATTGGCAGTATTAAAAACGTTTAAATTAAACTATGAAGTAGTAATTCCGATGGTAAATATGAATAAATCCAGCATACCGAAACAAAATCTTAAAAACCGCGATTTAATTATTTCAAAGTGCATAATATACATTGAAATGAAATGAAATTCTTGTTTTCGTATCCCGAAAATAGCGAAAAATAAAATCTAACACTCCGACGATTTAATGGTTTATTGAAGAGTCGTAATATTAGCACTAAGACATTACATATGTTTATGCATGGATTTGCTGTCTAGTAAAAGTGAATTTAAAAAGTATGAAATGAACTAAATAATATTTGAATTATAATGACGGATGGCGGAAAAAGAGTTATACTGGCATGTATACTATATATAATGTGTATCGAGCCATTATGCAAATCTACGAACAATGCTAGCAATGCTTTCGTGATCAGAATAAACATATGTGTGCACATACTTGCGTAAACATGAAAGTATTGCCAGTGCTTACAATTAACACCGCTAAAAGGTTAATAATTCCGAAACGAATGACTCATCGAGAACTCTGATGAATTATATAATCAACCGTGCAGCAAATTCCAATTTTAACAATGCTGAATCAACATTGCCAGTTTAAAAAAATATTAAAAGGTCAAATATTGAATTACTTCTTCAATATAATTTAGGAATTTTGATTACCTTAAATTAACTACTTTATTTGATTACATTTTGAAACTGGTTTGCGAATTATATTGATCGAACAATTTTCCTTATTTTTTATTGCCATCGGTTGACTCAGGTATAATAAACGCGTTATAGCAATTAATATTCCAATGTCTATCTATCACTATCACGGATAGAGCGGGAAGAAATTGATACTGCTTTATGCATAAGATTTTATTTTAGAGATATACATAATACATATGAGTTAACAGCTAGTCTGGTATGTGGTCAAGTGCCCACATGTCGTTGACTTCGGTTGTGGTGCTTATAGGATCGTATCCTAGTTCATACTACCGTTCCATAAATTCAGTATTTTTCTATAAAAAGTCACGGGTTTATGTGGTGCATAAAATTCTTTCGCACCATCATTTTCAAAACGGGATCGATAAGCTAACCACTAGTCATGTCCTTGCTCTTGTCTTCTATCCATACTCTCCGAAAAATAGAGGTTGAACAAGCCGTCGAGACGAACTCCATTAGGTGCCCATATGCAGATACGGCTCCATCGGGAGCAGATACGGTAGTACGGCGTAAAATTTCGTGAAATTGATAAATATGTATATTTCAAAGTCAATTCATATTTTAAACATATTTAATGTTTGCAAGTTGGTTAATAAATAAGTAAAACCAACTATTTGGATTTTAAATTTCGAATTACAATTTTGTAAACGCAAATGATTCTAACAGGGATACAGATGATTAACGGGGGGGGGGGGGGTATATAAAAAGAAACGGTGATAATATAATATAGAACGAGACGGGGAATGAGCCAAACAATGCAAACTAACGTGACGAAGAGAGTCGACCGAATGTTGTTAAAGCTCAAGACGATGAACGAGCTGGCGGAAGTACCGGAGCGTGAACGCCATGCCAAAGTGAATTATGTTTTATGAAATGTTGCCACCCGGCTAAAGTTTCGCCAAGATCGAATTGCAATGCTTCACGTGGTACGGGCTTTTGTTTTAGGAATTCGCAACAGACCAAGGGTGCATGACAATAAACAAGACAGACGATATCAAACGTCAAACTAATGGAGAAGTTTGAAAAGTTTGGAATGTTCGAAATTCGAAATGATTATATGGAATTATTTAAAATTGTATGGTATTTTAATTGAAACATTTTGATCAGTGTTACTCGGTATACAATAGTAAATTTTATACGTTTTTTTAAAACTAACATATCTAACTCGTCAGAACTATATTATTATTCTTGATTCATATTTTTAGGAGCGAGTTTTTGAATGCAAAAACATATCGTTAACCTTTTTTATAACAGTACGAATTTTTTGTAAATTTAATAAGTAGATTCAGTTAAGTAATTCCAGAGCTCTCTAATTGGATATCTTGGAAACGAAATAAAATTTTTGAGGAATGAAATGAAAGCAATATAGAAGGTTCAAAGATTTGTAGAATGGGGAATAGCTTTCCGAACACTTATAAAAAATGCAATTGCCATTGCGATCATTTTAGACTCCACTGCATATGATAAATCGGTTCCGTTTAACCCAGCAATTACCTAGGATAGTTAGACATTCGATTCAGCCTATGATTGAAATGGAATAGATATCTTTTTTCATTTTTTTTAAGAGTTGGTAGTTATATTGGCATCACGCTACAATGAGAACTGCGATGTACTGCAACATAAATAAAACAACATTCAATTGGTATTCCTATTATAATGACCCCAGTAACATAATATTATCGCAGTAAGCATGCATGGATGCGGTCGGGGGGTTCTTTTTTTTACCGATTCGGTGAAAAAATATCGTTGTTTTACAATGAATTGGATAAGGTTACGTTTAAGTGACATTCATACACGGAATATGGCAAAAAAATTCTACAATGTATGATAATGTTGAAAAGTTAGCGAATAACCTCTGGTCGGATTGAATATCAACCGGTCGTTAATTTTGACGGCTTGCATTCACAGAATAGTCGCGGTGCGTTCGCGACGGTCATCACGTTATTTAACAATAAATTCAGGGTTTGCCTCTGCCATAAGGAATAAATTTTCTGCATTCTTTTATTTTATTGTTTCACTAAATGCATAGGCATGCACACTTTCTTTTACAATGCATCTTTAAATTGTTAGTTCCTTACGTTATGTAATTGTATTAAAAATATATTACAATAATGATCGTGCACATCTAACATCTTAGGTTGACATGGTAGAAAAGATTTGTCTCGGTAGAAAGTCATTTAGACAAAAGTTATAAAGATCTTTCACCGATTGAAAAGAAAGCATGGAAGATGAATAGTTATGTTTTATGCTGGCTTGTTTAGTAATACATAATGAACTATACGTGTCAATAAGTATTGTAAAAAAACAAAACAAAATAGATTCAAATGAACTTCATGAAACCCCTGAATTACAGCATTGTATTAATTCCCACAGACATCCAAATATGAATGAATATTGTCCATCAAAATATGTATAAGACATACCTACTAACAGGTAACAGGTATTCCTATCAAATAAAAGGATGTTTCTTATTTCTTGGGAAAATACGTTATATAACAAGGGTAACTTTTTAACGGGATGCAAAAATATTCAGTCTAGATGTCTGTAATAATCAGGTTGGATTCAGGTTATACAGATAATTACTACAGTTGACTATAAACTCAATTTGTATAAATTTTTTGCTTGCTGTAAATGTGAACATTCATAACGACGCTGTCATAGAAAAAGATGGCGTTTTTGACGCATCCATTTCAACTAGGCTCTCGTCTCGGACAGTTCGTGCCGAATAATAAATTATTATGGACACAGAATGCACAAGAGCGTCGAGCGATAAAGTGGAACAAATCTGTTTACAGGCCAGTGAAGGAGTCGTCGACCTTCAAACGATCTTTTGTTTCATTAATAACAAATAATTCTCCACGTACAACCGACACAGCGCTAAAAAAAACAACATCGCCTAACTGCCTAACAGGATTCTCGATATAAATTACTACACAGTCCAAATAAAAAAACAGAAAACCGATTTGCATTTTTAAATTAATTACGTGAATAGATTGCGTAATTCATTTACGTGTATACGCTACAATACAATTGACTGTGAATTATTATTTTCCAAAACGAGTTTATCTTCCGAAAATATTCCATTGAATCTGATATTCCCAGGAATGTTGGATATTGCTTTAATTTCACATTAATATAAATTTATTTGAATAGAATGTGCTTGGTCTGGTTGTTTTCTATTTAACTCGTTTATTAATTAGCTTTATAATATTTTCTGAACTCACAATTCTTTTCAATTTAGCAACTTCTTATTTAGTTCTAAGAGATAAATAATAAATACATTGGATTAATCAGTAAATAATCGCTTACGCTTTTTTTAAAGTTATATAGTTTTAGTTTTACAAATGGTATCTCTTTCATGGTGAATCAACACGATCGGGAGACTAAACTAAGTCAGGAAAGTATTATTATAATTTATTACTTAGCTGGCGCAGCTAAAAATTTTACAACAGAATATGGTCAATATGGAAATAGGTAAATCTGTATTTTTTAAATTCATTACACTATTAAAGTTTGATAACCAAATATATGAAAGTTTGCCATTTTTTCATCTTTGAATGTGCTTACTGGCTTTCTGATTAATTTTCATACATGTTGTAGGTATTTCGTTCTTATAATTACGTGGAGATTTTATAATCTGTTTGGCATTATATATTGTGTCAATGTAGTGACAATATTTGTGGCTTGCATGTCATCTTGGCATAAAGTATTTAATTTTTAAAGCTGATGGAAACTGATTTATTTTCTTTTAGAATAAGAAAGAAAGTAAAGCAAAATAATGCCGCAATCCTTTCGTGTATGGTGCGTTATGGAATTGACATTAATATTCTACAGACAGAAAGAGAATTGAATATATGACAAAAGAGGTTCTTGCATATTTTTAAATCAGCTGTTGCCGCGTCAATAGAATATGTAATGCACCTTCCACCTTGTAAAAGTTTCTGAACAGATTCCAAAGACGGAAGGGGAGTTAACCCTCTTTTCAGAAAATGACAACGATAAGAGCTCCTTTCTGAGTGAAATTTTGAGGGGGCTACAAGACGAAAGAGAATACTCCGAGCACACCCGGTAAGAGATTTGCAAGATTGAATTTCATGACAGGAATCAAGATTGTTAAAGAATGTGGGGTTCTATTATTTACACAAATATCACACATTTGACAAATAGTTGTTCTAATTTATGGGAATATTTAGATATCGTTGTCAAGACAGTTAAGCGTATCATGGACATTCTTCATCAAGAGGGATTTAGATGCAAATGTTTCTACTTATTATTAATTTAATGAGTGAGTCTGTGTTAACTATATTTAAAAATTTTAATAACAAGCGATTGATGAAATTTTGGCAGTTAAAATTTATCAGATAATATTATAATAATTCCAGGTAGAAAAAGAATTTTAATTTTAATTAACAACCTTACTTAAATATTATATCATAAATGTATATATTTTGTAAAATATAAATAAAATAATTAAGAAAAAGACCACGTGATATTCAAATTTATACAGAATCTGTCAGAGTCAAAATTAACATGAATTTAAAGATTTGAAGTATCAGGCGTGCAGCAATCGCTTGGGTAAACGAGAGAAATGGTATGGCGAGGGGAAAGGCAGGGACGATCGCGGGATGTGGTAGTTCGGGGTCATTGCCCAAGGACGTGATCGGGTGTGCATTTCTGCAGCCGGAATTCTATGGAGCCCGCCCCAAGAGCGTTCAATTATTTCACAGGGGCCCTTTGTAAATGGATACTCACACAGAGAAATAATATCCTTTGCCAGAGATTTCACATTCGTTATTTTTCATCACGCTGCGTATACCTCCTGTAATATTCTGATCGCCTGATACATTCGGGAACTGCAAGTGCGAAAGTAGTTGCAGCAAGTGTGCCAATTTTTTTTTGCAAGCATTTTGATGACATCGAAACAATAATTATGCATTTAATTTTGGAAAAATTACTCCAAAGCAATTAAATCACGGTAAACTAACTGTTAACAGTTTCATACCTTTTTCAATAATTACGATAACAAGGTCATTTTCATTCTGTTGAACAAACAATATCCAAATTTAATGCTAATTAATTAATCGATGACTTAAAAAACTTCGCCGTAAAAGATTTCATTTAAAACCGAATCATCGCTCGACATTCAATTCATTACATCAATATTGTAAACCATCTTCCTTTATAGAATTAATTAGTTTGTTTTATGCGTGGGAGAATTTAAACTTACAATAAATAAAGTGACCAAATGAAAAATGTATCTATCATTCTGCCATCGTAATATTAATTATTTAATGACAAGGCAGCATCGTAAGGCAAATAAATATTCACAGAAATATTCAACCTTAGCCTCATTTTTTAGATATTTTTTATTATGTCGTTGGTTTACAATATTGTCACGAAGAAAAACAGTCGATTGAATTGAGTAAAAAATGATGTTTCATATTACAGGTTAACGTTACATTAAAAATCATTAGTTTAAATACGGAATTATGCGATTCAAGATTTAGTGCGAAGAGCAGTATGTTTGGTCGGAGAGTGATCTGCAGTTGTTTGGGTGGCGAAACCCAGGATACACACGCATGCAATCTCCATCGCGTATTGGATAATAATAGTGGAAGATAGATTGGAATTGCGATAACTACTGTACAGGAAGGAGCCTTTGTCTCATCGCGCGTTGTTTTAACACGAATAATCGTGATAGTGTATTTATTTATCCAGTGAGTATTTTCGAATTAAATTTATGTGCCATATACTAAATTTATTTATAACAGCAATATAATACAAAATTTATATCGAATTTGTTAAAATTTGATATTGAAATTCCACTAAGCACCTTCAGTAGAAAACGTATTAATTATAAAGCAATATATTTTTGTAATCCATGTTCACTTCCAAATCTAAACATTTTCTACGAGAACTGATGGTAGCTCAGTTGCTCAGCCTATTTTTAAGTTCAATGAGAGTAGGGATAGAAAGTAACGCTAAGATAGGACTAGTGGTTAGCTACTCGCAATCGCTACAATATGCACGGCCTATATGATCGGATGTGTGATAAGGAACATAGTCAGAATCAGAATGCCTTCGAACAAACGGGACTTGAATCCGTGAGGTCCGTCATATAAGCCAACGACGTTCTCCATCGCACAAAATACTACATGGGAACACGAAAGTACTTATTTAAACTAGCAAGAATTGGTTTTGACTCTTTATAAAAAGGTACAGTTAAAATATTTTGGTAACTTTTATTGAAATCATCTGAGTAATCTATAGTTAAAAAAATGAATTCCACGAATCAACAGAGTAGTACGAAGTTTCAAAAACACATTAAAAATGTTCATTTGTACAAAAATGTAGATATTTACAACTAAGCCGCGATAAAAAAATAGACAAATTTGAAAAATAATTCTTTGAAGAATCACTACACGATTTCTGTTATTCAAGTAATGAAATCAAAAGCGTTAAACTAACAATTTCAATTGGATCAATAAGATACTTACTTGGTGTAATCTGTGTTGCGTTTTACATTACATAAGTCAGCGATCTCATCTTTTGATTTACACCATTGTACAAATGTGATAAGATATTGTGGAATAAATTAGTTGTTTACAATCTACATTTATGTAAAAAGGTCAGGATGGAGAGGTTAAGCGAATTTCAAAATGTGCAATGATAAATAATACAGCCAGAGATAAAAGGCGAATCGCCTTCAATTGAAATGACTGTCGCGTAAATTTGATAGCGCTGCGCTCGTTACAATGAGGATAAATTGCTTATTAATAATTTCATATGAGTAAAGCGAACATACACACATTGTAGGTCAACATAAGCTTGAGTGGCTATACCGATTGTTATGTAAAATGGAGTCACACAAGTCGACTAGTTTAAACATTCATAGCATATATTATGAAATAATCAAATCAAAAAATGCCACGCAAGAAGATTATGGTGGTGGTGGGTGCAACGTTGAGGGAATATATTTTTTTAAAGTAGTAACCAAGAAGTTATTGTAGAATAATTTATGTTGAGAAAAGCTTCATCATCACATCTTAAACGGACATGGTTTAAAATAACTAATATATGGACTACTAATGATATTATTGAATGGTGGGCTTTTCAATGTGGACCGGTTGGTATAGCGGGTACTCATAAGTTAATCACATTCTCAGAGTCACTTTTTAGGATCGGATAATATGAAAAGATAATTTAATAACACGGTGAAGAAAATAACATTGTATTTTAGTTCTACAGAAATTTCTGTAGAGCTAAAGTGCATTGTGTTATAATGGAGTGCTACCAAGTAAATGCCAATTCAATCTATAAAGAGAATTTAATATATTATATAGACAACATACATATATTATAGATACAAATTTAGCAATCGATCAAAGAGTCAATGTATCTCAGATGTTAATTTGAGGATTCGCTCTTATCACTCAACTAGATATTTTCATTCAAAATTCACAATTAGTCCTATATTATCATGAACTGTTGTTATTTTTACATGTCTTTCAATTTACTATGGAAGTCTTCTAACTTATAAATATGTTTAGAGTGTAAATATTAGAATATATTTTAACCTCTTACGTATATGTTAATGAATCGGCTCTGGAAATTCTTGAAAGATAGCCTTGGTTTCTCTTACCTGAAACAATAAAAGAAAGAAACAATGTTAATACATCATATATGTAGATAATTATTTGACATTTGCACTCCTTAAAATATATTTAAATAAAATCGAGGTTGAACAGTTCCTTTTCGTAGGCGAGCTAACACTGAATCAAATCACAGGGTAAGTTGAAAGCGTCATAAGACTCATAAGTTCACAAAAAACATACTACTAGTTACTGTCTAGCGAAGGCCGTGATGATGATGAAATTATAGATTGAGAAGTCGTCATAAACACCAAAGCTTTTTTTGTTTTTTTATTCATATTAATGTTGTAAAAGCATGAATGAATGTTTCCGCTAGTGGATTAGAACCCTTGGCCGTACAAACGATTATGACCACTATGCTACAGTTTCAAGAAAGAAGCACATATATAAAACATTAATTGGTCCAAATATGCCAGCGGCACAAATAATTTTGGCGGGATCTCAAACGAGTCCATGCGAATGATCTTCAAACGAAGATGTGAATGAATGGACTCTCCCACCGCCAAATAAAAAGCATCATCACCTGATTTCGTTTTAGTTTTCCCTCCCAAATTGAGTTGGCAACGCTCCATCTATTCCGAACATCTTGGATTCCGCGAAGCGATTTAACTTAAACTAAATGCAGAAGGCAAAAGAGAAATGGATTTCCCCAAACTGCTTCTGGGTTGATAGTGTTCTTAAACGAGAAATATAGTACATTGAATTATTATTGAGAGAACGTCAGTCGCCTTTCTACTGGCAAATATCTTTGCAATATGATAACGGTGTAATAATTATTATTGCATATGTGAATTCAATAGATACACATTTTGATTGCTAGTCTAATATTATAAAATACAACGTGGACATCATTAAATATTATTATTGAAATATTAGAAAGAATTGTGTGACTGTTTTATGTTGATTTATTAAACAGCAAAACCGGGAGAAATCCAAGAAACCATTGATTCCGTACAACTTCTTTGTTGTAAATATAAAATTTAAAATAACTTTGATTATTCCACGTATTGTGCTACTAGCTGCGACACGTGTTTCGCCTCTTTCAGAGGCATCTTCGGACTCAATATCGCAAAGTTTGCTTAAGTAATGAACCAAGATTGATTCTAACATTTGTTGTTTCTATCTTTGTTGTTCATTAAAACAAGATAACATCTAATCATATCACAGATTATTAAGAAAATCACATGCAATTATTACAGGCGTTTTGTTGTGTAGTCTTCGTTATTTATTTGTATTTTTACGGTTGCATGGTTAATTTCATAAATTATTTACTGGGCAATGCATACAGCATATCAAAACAGTTTAGTTTTAGATGACAGAATATTGATTGAACTATCGTTGGGTTACTTGGTATTTAAAGCTGCCGGATCTTAATCACGTGTCGTTTAATTTATCTGCAGGTTTACGAAGTTTGGAATCCTTCAACTAATATTCACCGCAATGCTTAACACCATAATAATTTCATATCATTTATACAAATAAGTAATTGCCTAGTATTGATCTAGTCGTAGATTATGTAAACGAAATAGTAATTCTTAGTCGTGACAGTGAAAAAAAAAATAGATAATGAAATAATACTACACCTGGCTTTTAGATTCAAAAGTCAACGGCCTTGGGGCAATATTGCAGCACCTACGTGCGAGCTTTATCCGACATAAATTTTAACCAAACGGCAAAGAGGCATCGTAAATTATATCAAAGAAAAAAGTCCTACATCACGGTAAACGAACGGACAGTGAATACGCTTCAAATGGCAATAAATAACAACGCAAAAATAGATCTGGCCGATGCCGGAATAATAAATCTTTAAGTGCATCGAGCAGTGGATATACTGAAATAGCACTGGAGTGGAAATGCCATATTATATGAGTGATTCGATAGAACTCAAAACTCCAATATTCGCAAATATTGTGTCGCATTTATTGTTATGAAGTTGAAGATACATGACATCTAATACATAATTTTAACTAGTATTTATGTAATACGCCAGGTGGCTGTGATACCTTTCAAAATTCGCACACACCGTCATGCTGTAGGTATACGCAGAAGACAAAACTCAAAATCTTTATAAATATATTGAAATTAAAGATATCGACTGAGGGTGGTTAATGGAATTTGTAGTATTCCATATTTTTGTCACCAGCGATCCGTGTATCGCCTTTCGGCATATTTAGGCCCTGGGGAACCCGATCTGATGGTCCAAGGACATATGAAATAATACAAAATTAAAGCTAACCGTGCATTTACACTATTATGTAGAATTATTAATGAAACTCGAAGCTGTACCCACCACCATGAGCTGCAGTTTCAACGTTATCCGTGGTTCCAATTTTCGTCAGAAACGTCCAAGGAACATTCAAGACTGATCGCACTAATGTGGAAAGTAAAACAAACTTTGAAAATGAAAGAATCTTTATGAGTTGATATACAATCACCCTCCATTAGACGTAAACACTATGAAAAGGTTCTTAACGTTCAATAAAATCGACATGGCCGACGAAACCGAGAACCTACCTGAGCAATATTTAACGTTGTATTTACCTGGATATACCCGATGAATATGATTACTATCCTCGGATATTAATTTTTATTTATGCAAAGCAAAACTCAAAAAGAAATATTAAAAATAATGAATAGAAATAAATACATTAAAATCAAATAAATATGAATCATATACCAAAACTGCATGCATCAAAAGATCAACAGTAATAATTTTTACGATATTTAAGCAATAAATTATATTTGAACTTGGCACTTGAAATCTTCCCACATGGTTTATATGCATTTATAGAGAGTGACTGAATTATTATTTGTGTCTTCGACTTTATTAACCTGAGGCACTCCGGGCAATGATTTCAAAGCGCGTATTGCTGATGTGCAATCCGTAGCGGTACTGAGAACTCTTTGACCATGGACATAAACATAGGTTGATCATTTATTTTTACTTAAAATAATGGACAAAAATGTTAGAAAATAATTTTGATGAAATATTGGTTGAATATGCATTCGCTTAGGAGATTATCTTGAATGTAAAAGTAATAAAATAGTAAATTCTTTAAAATGTGTGGTCGATGAAGGATTTCTTAACTGCGCCTCAATTCGATATATCTATTTTACAGGGTCTTACAATTAGGACGCTGACTCGTGTAGAATGTCCATCGTGGCATGTGCTGTGTGGCACGTAGCGCCGACCTGTTGGAACCACGTGATATCGGAATTCAAATCATCCAATTTAGACCACAAGAAGTTGCTTATCATCGATCAGTAGATCACCGTTGACGGTTATTGCAATGCCAATGCAATGTTTCGTTTCGCAAGAAGTACGGACCGATGATTCAGTCAGACCAAAATCTGCACCAAGCAGTGACTTTCTCGTGATACATTTGGTGCTGATGTATCTCGCATAGATTGGAATCGCCCCAAATCCGACAATTTTGCTTGTTTATGGACCCATTCATCCAAAAATGGGCCTCGTCGGTAAAGATGACGTATTGCGCTGAACGTTTCTCGCACGGAGAATTGACTTTAATAATAAAATTTGATTATTTTCGCAAATTGTTCAACGCTATAATGATGATGATTTGCCGTACACTACTAAGCAATTGACAAAAAAATTTACAGATGGCTGTTATAACCTAACAACATTCGAGCGTCCCTATTGAAAGACCTATAGTATCGATAATATTGACTTCTCACATTGGCGTGATTCCGAAATATCAACACAGTTATTAGATATATTTTTAACTCTTGTTATGCTAAAAAACGTTTTCTATTTTTACCTAAATTTGATCATTTTTATTTATAAAGTAATCAATAACAGGCATGAGTAATCGATGTAAATTTATAATAATAAATTCAACCTTTGCTATTCATAAAATAGAAAACTAACTGTTTTAAATCGCTTATATTATGCAAATAATATCAAGCAGCTTTAGGTTGAAATCGATTTAGACTTGATTATAAATATTTAGTTGCTTATCCGTGTCCAGCGGTTGGCCGCGTGTGAACGCAACGCGAGCTATTTTCGCGTACCATAAATTATCGAGATTTATTAGCGGGGAGTGTGAAGATTTGATTTGTTTTTAAGTATTCTCGTTTTCTTATATGGATTGGTAGCCTTGGAGAAATGTAATGCAAACGATGTGACAAGATATTAATTACCACAATCAAAATGTAACACTGTATCACTTGCACCGATTCATGTTGAAGATCGTATTAATATATATATTTTTTTTTATTCAGTAAACACGGTTATTTATTTGCTTAAAAATTCATTAAGCAGTATCTCGGAAGACTCGTTTTCCTCTAAATTCTTATGCTGTCGTACCTCCTTAAGATTTAGACATATTTTTATAAATTCTTGGCTTAATATAAAAACGTAAAAGCCATATATACATAGTTTTACGAATAATTTACGAATTCTTAATCTTGAGGTAAATGACAAAGAAACAAATTCGTTAGTAATCTTGAATGATTTCCTCTTGCAACATAAAGGCACTTGTGCAGTGTGTACAAAGAACACGCGCGGATTAATTGTTTCATTCAAATAAAACCAAGCTTTCATAGAACCTATTGAAAAACGCCCTCTTTCATTAGGTTCTATGAAAGAGGACGACTTTTTATTTTATTGTTGTTTGCTATTTCAGAGCATTTCTTTGATGTTAATTATATCTTATTGAAAAAGACTATAAGTAGTGATATCATCGGTTGATAATAATCGCGATTGGCGAAACCGGTCCTGATCTTCAAAGTACTCCAAAATATATTATATTTGTTTAAAATAATGCCTTTCCAGTTTCCACCAAGAAGTGATAGTTTAAAGTTTCTTGTAACCAACTGTCAACATTTGCAATATGTGCTTTGTGAGAAATAATTTCAATGTGTGTATGTGCTGTGGTTGTTTTGACGTTATAGAAGAACAAATAAATCAATAAGCGATTCTATTATACAAATGATTTCAATTGAGTAATTTTATTGACTCTTATGTACGGCCGGAAAGTGTGCAGCCATTTAAAAAAAAAGTAATATGCAAAACACAGGGCATTTCATGTTATATATTATTTATCAACAACGGCATTTCTGCTTAAAGAATATGAAGGAAGCCAAACCTGTGTTGGAAATGATGAATAGTATACAACAACATTCTTGCTATTTTTAGGTATTCTTACATTCGCAAGTATCATCGTTTGATATGGAACAGCTGATATATACATATCAGCAGCGTAAGTATACATATAGGCACGTGCCAAAAGATTAACTGTCAAAAATAAATACTAGGTGCACACTCTCACATTGGCAAGAGGCCCAAAACGCTTCAATAAATTACTACGAAGCCAAAATTGAATGTATCGCAATAAAATACAAGGGGAAAAGTTTTGATTTTTATTAAATGAATTGGAATTCAAATGGTGGAGCACTGTAATAATAATTATGTTATAAATTAAATAAATTATAAACACTTTTTGTAGTACATTTAAGAAGTATAACAAAATATTATTGGTGTAAGGCTGTAAGGAATATGGGAAGAATTAACAGATTAACAGACACGGGCGTAAGGAAGTTAGCTTGGGTAAGCAACAGTTCTGTCCCAGTCCTTATGCGTACTCTTCAAGAGTGGTTGAGTAACATAGTAAAAACCAGGACTGTAGAGTGGTTGAAAAAAAAAACTCCGACTTCAGCATTAACCAAAAACATGACTCCGACTCCAACATTGACCAAAAACACGACCCCGACTAAAAAAAGTTTAATTTCGTCACGTTTTTTTTTCTATCTATCATATTTATGTGTATTCAATTATATGTGTCCGGTCCATTTCCTTACTCTCTCGAAGAAGAGAGGTTGAGCAACTGAATAACAAGCAGTTTATGTAGGAAAAACATATATTGACATAAACTCCGTGAGGAGTCCATATGCTCCAAGTTGGGAGCGGACATGGTTAAAAAAACATATATATCAACCAACCAATCCTGCCAATAGCCAAATTCCGGCCAAAAACCCCCGACTCCACGACTTCGACTCCGACTCCACAGCCCAGGATTATTTACACGGGGGTAAGAAAGTTCGCTTGGGTAAACACTAGTTTTGTCCCAGTCTTCATTCCTACTCTTCAAGACAAGCGTGGTTGAGTAACAGAGTAAAGACCATATCTTTTATGGAGATGAATTAATTAAGCGTCAATTTTATACACGTTTGTAAAAAAAAAGTTCATTAACATTTTACGATGTAGTTGATTACTGCTACTATATAGCACCGAATATTGTTGTATTGGAAGCCATTCATTTATTGATATTCGGAGAGTGTATAATGATCATATTATCCGAGAAAAGCGACTCGTGTAAATATCATTTATCGTGCTCAATCACGTATTTTATTTCCCAGTCGATATTAACTCCGTAGGTGATATCGCTAAATCGACGTTGTTAATGTTTCGCCAACTTGGCACGCCATTGCACATGTAGTGTTTATTGAAATTTTCAAGCGAGAACCAATGCATTTGATATGCAAGATGTGAATGTAAAAATATACGTTGAATTTTAATGGATAAAATCAAATTGCAGGCTTTTCAAAAGGTATTTGCATAGTTCGGTGTACAGTTCGCTTGGCAAATCGATTGAATTGTAGAGAAGGGACATTGACATAGAAACATATTGTGTTATTTCGTGCATAGACAAGATTAAACACGTAGACAAACGAGTTTTGAGATACGGCAAAGTCTGGTTTGCATGTCTAATTATTCAGCGACGAAAAAACACACCGCATCGATTTCACCAACTGAATTTTGTTTGTAAATAGATGTATAGCTGAATACGATGAATGAAAATTGCCTAGCAAATAAGACATAAGATAAACGTTGGTTATAAAGAATAAAGACATTGCGAGATTTCGAAATAACTAGGTTGGGCGACGTGTTGCAGGCCTTTCGCGAAACATCGCAGCTACCCGGTTGATGCAAAATATAATAGAATTCGACGACGACGACCAAATGAATACAGGTCGTATTTTACACCATCTTGATATATTATGCCACTTAGGATTACGCTTCTGTTGGTCGAAGAGATATTTGTGAAAATTGATTTGTGTTCAAAGGCATGAGTGTCTGTGATGTTCATACTCATGCTAAAAAATCTTCTTGTCTCATTTTAACTCTCTCCGAAAGTGAGAAGTTGAAAGACTGAGTCAGATTCTTTTCATATGCTAGGTATGTAGAATATTTCGAACGAACATATTAATTTGAAATCAAATAAGATAGCAACGATCATAAAATATCCTTGAACAGATTATGGATATTGTTTTTCTGACTTGGAGTCAAATCACTTTAATCCATAAGGTAATTGCCGCAAGGTCAATGAGGTAAATGTCTATTTGAACGTCGAAGTCGATTTGAAGGATATTTTTAAAGATGTTGAATGTGTTTCAAAGTTTATCGCGGTTGTTGCTCCGATTTCTCACCTCGTCACCTCTCTAATTTTCGATCTGTCTGCATGCGCGAATGCTGGCATTACTGCCTCGGCGCTGCATTCGACAGTGAAAACAAACATGTGACATGAGAATATGGAATATTCAACGATCAATTAATTAAATCAATTTTGGCAGTTGGCCATGGCAAGTTCAGTGGAAAACTCTGTTGGCCTCAACAATCCTTAAAATTCAGGAGAAGCAATAATTTATGGACCCCACGGGAATGACTCGTGCCCGCACCGAATTGTTGTATTGAGTCTGTTGTGTTGCATTTAATCTTTTCTCGCTGTTAATTTAACATCTTCGATGCATTTACTAACTTATTAATGCACAGTACAGTGCATACGAAATATTTCATTTGAGTGTTTATTGAGAAATTAGCTTTAAAAACCACTTTAAATGGCCACATTTACAATGAAGCTGTTGGTGGCCGCCCATGAGAACCACTGTTCTAGATATATGGATACAAATATTGTTGATTATGTCGACATCGCATCATTGTCATAACAATACCTGAACGGATGTTCGATCACTTATGTTTATTCAGTTCATAAGATCTCTTCTGAGAACCTGATCATTATAAAATTAAATTAAAACAAGATGATTCTGTCTTGTATTGATTCTTTCTTTAGTGCAAATCCGTTTTGGGTAGTTTGCTACAGATACTATTTCATCTGTTATTAGGGCACGGCACATAAATATAATGAATTAAAATTATAAAAAGGTGTCCAATAAGGGTTCTCATCCATGAAATGCGACCATTGTCGAGAAAGCGACCAGAATATGCGCGTTGGAAGGCGGCCAAAGAATGCAAACATTATTATTCTTTGCATAGAGCGCCGAGTGTGTTTGTTTTTTCTTTGTAGTGCATCGTGTGTCGTTTGTTCAAATCCCATTGCGAACTTTTTATAGCCCGCTGTCACTTTCCGGAACAAACGACCAGTTGTTAATAAAATGCTTTCTTACTTGTTTCTTCAAATCTGTCTCTCCAATGTCGAGGTCTGCACGGGTAGAAATTTCAACATTCTATCCGACCCGACCACAAAATTTATTCCTAATCATCTTACCCGAAGCTGACCCAAGCCCGACATTTTTTCAACTTAGTCCGTTTAATATCGGAAATTTTATCCTTTTTCGATAATTTTATTATAACGACTGAGAATATTATTCTATGTATGTAATTTAGCCAGGTCCATGGTGAAACGTCGTTGGCTTCCGTGATTTAACCACACGGGTTCGAATTCCTGTACGAGCAGATTTTTTCAGTCAACTTATTTATCCTGTTCGAAGTCATGATGTTTAAATTCCATCCCCATCTTTCGGGAATCGAACCCGGCGATACGGCACGCAAGCCAACGTCGTTGACACTGCGCCACGGACCGGACTACGAGAGATATTCAATTTAAATGTACATAATACACATCAATAGACGAATCTAAAATAATATCGGCACCGAGTCGGTGTTGTTGTGTAATTCCACCGCCTTTCTAATATTTTTGAAATATCATGATTTATTTTCATTGACTCATGTTCGAAAACGTAATCCAAAAAAATGCTACACATTTAAATGTGTCATGAGTCTGAAAGAGAATATAAACATAATTAATGAAGAGATGTCAAGTCAACGAAGCGCGGAAGAAAATTGCAGTTGGGCAACATAAAAAAAATGTGAAGAATAACGAATCGTACAGAAAGTAATGCAGTCTCGAGCACTGCAATGACGTACGTACCAATGCCTATTAAAGAAGAACAAACTTAAAACATTGCTCTCTTTCTATAAGCTATTCAGATAACTTTCCGCAGTGTACCAAACATTAAGTTACAACTTTATTAAAGAGATGAATAAAATGTGGTTTCGGAAAGAGAGAGAAAAGGAACATCTTTTGTTTACAAGTTTTTGAGTTTCGAATTTGATCTTTTCTTCGAATGTGAAGTTGGCTATCTGTCACAATGACATATTGTATAATACTATCAAATAGTTTGTCGTTTGATTTAATATACACATTTTTTGCAGTTTTACAAGTAGATAAATTATAAACAAAAAGGTTTGATGGAAAAAAAGACATTTCGCTAAACAGTCAATGCCATGCATGAGATGATATCAGAATGTCAATATATTAAGGAAAAAATTGAAACAAACAACTTTACTGATGACATTATAATTGATAAAATTGTCAATTAATATGTATACATAGTGATCCTGAATACAAATTCATGAAATAAAGTATCGCCTTTAAATGACTGCAATTTTATTACACATAGCAAATAATTTCTGCTAAAATTTAACAATTTTATTTACATAGCACCCACAATCAGTATCCGTAAAGTGTTTTCTTCTTTGTTTTCTCATGAAGCTAATTAAACTTTTTGAGTGATGGGGATTCTATTTTGACGATTCCCTATATATTTTTTGAATACGACGAGTTGTTACACATCGAATTAGTGGCAGTGTTAAAGGTATTAATAAGTGTAAACTGTCATGGTATTAACTAACTCCGATGTGTTGTTTGAAAGCACGGACGATGAGTTTATTAAGTCCAATGTGAAGAGGTTTAATGAAATCTTCTTCAATACCACATCCATTCGACACATGCGTTTATTCAGGTGTAAAATTTAACTGCCGTTCATTGACCCGTGTATAAATATCGATTTGCTGAATGAAATCTCAGACGAGCGAAATTCTTTGCGATTTTTTATGCGGAGACCATATTACTATTGCATAACTTTAATTCGCCATTTCCGCCGGAGGATGTGATTAATTCAATAACATAATATATCTGTGTGTTTATTTTTTAGAACGTCCATACTCATCTGATTGAATTTTGAATTTGGAAACAAAACAACGTTGCAAACAAATATACATACCGTCTTACGGCTTAGGTATTTTATTTAGAATTGAAGTTGTTCCCAATACAGATAATATGCATAATCGATATTTTCTAGAATATTTATAGTTTTTAATATGAGCTCTTGACTCAAGACTTAACTTGGCCAGTCAAATGGTGTAACTTTTCTATTTGACTTTTAAGTTCGACCACGTTGGACTTCGTTTTTTTGAAGACATACCTGAATATTTTAAAATTACGTAGAAGCTTACTACATAAATTGTCGGTCCCTGTGGTCTAGTGGCAAGAGCTTTGTCCTAGCGATCTGGAGACCCGGGTTCAATTTCCGGCAAGGTCAAATTTTTTCAATTGAAAAAAAATGAGATCTTGGGCTGGGTGTATGTTATTTATCGTTGATTTTGTGCACAACTGATTTATTACTTATCATCGAGTTAATCTCGTATGACTTTCACAATTAAGAATATTTGGCGCATTGGCGTAAGCTGTAATGCCAAATATTTTTTTTCTATTAAAATTTAAAAAAATAAATGAACCGAAAAAAGTATCACAGGGTAGTAATGATTATAATGGTGTTATAAAAAAGGAAAGATTAGTTCACCGCAAACATATCATTTGAGCCACTGAGAAGTGAAATGAGCCTAGTAGAAAAATGATAAAACTTTTATACCCACTACGAGTATACATTTATTTTATGAAAAAAAAACTCTGTTTAAGTGTGTTTCACTTGCTGGATCTAATTCATTTTTTTCCGAAAATGCGAAATGAAATGGCTCAAATCTCTTCTCAGGGCTCATATAATTATAGGTAATAAAACATGATAGAGGTGTCACAATGATTTCATCCTTGTGTTTTTTTGTATTCATTTATCTTTAATATTTATTAATATATTCTCGTATGAAACTTCTGTTTAGATAAACTCCATAATTAGTCCAAATGCTTCAGACTGGGAAAGGATACGGTGAAAAAATATCCTAACAATTCCCCATTTCTAAATTAATAGTGAGGACCTGTTGCGCTTGCTTTGAGACGATTATTCATCTGATATAAGATAAGCGAGCTTTTGTTTTTTGAATTATCAGAAATATTTCAAAATTACTAAAAAAATGAACATTACATGTGATGAATTAATTTTAATTAAGCTTGCAGGTTTGTATTTTTAAACAAATTACAGAATCGATTTGCATTTTTACGATTTCCGACTATAGGCAGCTGAGTTTATTATGCAAACCGAGTGATGTGTTGATGCAATTTTTGTTGCATTATTTCCTCTTAGTAAAAGGTAATCAATAAATTTCATAACGCAGAGCCGATGTTTTACCGTCGTAATCAATAATATTTACACATTTGTCTTGTATTTTATGTAATTGGAAAGTGTTGATAGCGGAAATAATTTTAATACTCGTTTATCGTAGGGAAATTTTATCAATCAGAAAGCCAAAGCATCGCTTTTGAAGATACAATGTGTATTTGTTAAAAATATGTAAAATTAATGACTGTGAAAACTGTTTTGTGGCTCTCCTGATAACTAGAGAAAAATTAGTCAGCTTTCTCGGTTTCTCTCTAATCAGTCCATATTTCTCCAGAGAAATATGAACTCCGGTTTGCTTTTTCGGTAGTAAGTGATTCTTGGTAGCCAAAACATCATTGCAAGTGAGGATTTCATACTATTAAAATCGGTTACATGAAATGTCAAACATAGTCCGCCATTTTGTATTTCGAAACGCCATTTTGTTGTCTCTGGTAATTTGAAAGTGGGTGTTAATGTATGACATTTACGAACAGTAAAACAAAGGGTACAACACATTATCACGTTATGCATCACAAAGGCACGCGCACACATCACTTGCACTCGGACTCGCGATTCGCAAAAGGAGAAAAGATGACAGTCAAAAGCAGTGAGTGTATTTTGTTAATAAAACAGCAACATTAAACCGTTCTGCAGTTGTCCAATTAACCACCAGTCACGTTATCAGCCATTAGCGTCAAGCCAGGCGCTTTGAAATTTTACCGTAAATAAACCATTGGCATGCGTTGCCTTTTTAATCCATCTCGTGCAACGTGCCACCTGCCATTTTGAAGCGCGGATCTCGGTCCAGATATGATAATTGGATCTGTGCTACGCGGAAACAATGGCTACCGCACAGTAACCAGCAATATTAATATTATTAACATTGTTTACAATTTGACCGGAGTGTTTCGATGTGTTAATCAATTAATTAAGTGGTCGTTGATGTTCGGTTTTTTTTAAATACTGCTGATTTTATCGACCCAAATACGATGTAGTTCTACTTCCTTGATGGAATTAAATTTGTTAATAGTTTTTTTTTGTGAGACCATTCAATATTTCAAGTTCGACTCGCCAAATTGTTAATTGATTTTTTCGTTGTACCTATTGATTAAATAAACACTTGTGTCGGCTAATATTATGATTATAACATAAGCGATTACAAATTGACGACTGGTCTGTTTGAAATATGTTGAGAACTTACAAGCGATACTCAAAACTCATAATTGTCTATAGCAGCGTTCACCAACCTTTAGAGCCAGTAAACTAATAATATATTATGAAATTATAATGACGCTTATTTAATTATAAGTAATTAATGTGAAATGCTTCGCTGCATGTTTAAAATGGCTTCTTGGACAAACTTCGATTTTATTTAACTTAGAAGCAATAACTGCTGAAAACTCTATAATAAACCGGATCTCACCTTATCTTTGTTGAATATCGAATATCGAAAATCAAAATGATTATTCGAATGTTATTTGTATACGCCTGTGTCAGTTGGATTATGTAATAATGTAGTAAATATCTTTAAAATAACGGTTCGTTGAAACAAAAAAGTGAAACGAAATGAAAGCATGTCATTGAATTAAATCAAAATATACGATTTAAATTGAATGAAATTTCTTTCTTGTTATTAATTGTGCAATACCAGCAATTGTGGTGACGTTTTTATTTGAATAAAATATCCGTTCATTTATGAACACGCATTAATAATAATTCATGTATCCATACATATATAGCGTCGCATTAAATTAAGCAACGTTCCAATTTCAAATTCAGATCGCTGAAGATCGACCACGTTTACAATTACGTTTTGCTAGTCTGTGATTAAAATTTCTTCCAATTAAGCCCACAAAACATTATCCTTTCAACTATCATTATGGTATAACATTACATACAGTTAAGAAGGTAAAGTAATGCGCCATGTGTCATGGCTGTTGTATTATTATTATGTTACGTAGGTGTAGCCCAAGCGAATGGATGCCACATGAATAATTCACAAGGTGGCGTGAGTAAGCCTCTCTGTGAACATGTAGTTAGCTCATTGTGATTTTTATCACAACTCTGTCCTGTCTGGAAGGAAGAGGCCATTGTGAATTTAGGGGCAATGTCAGAATATACATTAAAATTTAACATGCATAATGCCAATATTTTTAACAATCTTATTGATCGCAAGCACACACGAAATATTTATCAGTCGCGATAAACAAATCTCACATCATTTTGTCAGTTTAAAATAGTTATAAAAGAGAGGACCAACGTTTAATACCAACTGTCAATACTTGGTGGAATGGCATTATAATAAAAAATAATAACACATTTTTTGTACCAACTTATTCCAGATGAGATTTTTTAAGATCAGGACATTCGTTGATAATGCTCGCGATGAGCGAAACCGGTCCTGATCTTAACGAATCTAATGTTGAATAAAGTACAAAAAATGTGATATTATTTTTATTAAAGTTTAAATCAAATTTGAATCGTATGTAGTACTTTTCTATGAGCTTTGTCTCTAAAGACCCGGGTCTCACCTTTCAGCATCTCATGCATTTCAAGTGCACTAATAAAATTGAACTGACGGGTCGTTAGCGACAAAGCTCATGGAAACGTACAAAATTCAAATTTGATATTGAAATTCCAAGACGTAACTCCAGTCTATGTCCAAAATTAACGGTTAAATGTTGTATGTTTCCCATTTTGTCATATCCGATCTCAATTTGGAGCATATCGATTCCTGAAGAAGATGTCTCAACATAAGCTGTTCTCAAGACTCAAGACAATAGACTTTCTTTTATTCAGGTAGTTTGATGTAACGATAGAATAATTTGACTAAGGTGGAAGTGATAACCTGACTTATCATTCTGACAATGCATCGTTTTTTTAGCATGTCCGCTCCCAACTTGGAGCATATGGACTCCTCACGGAGTATATCTCATCATATGTTTTTTATTGCTACGAGAACAGATGGTTACTCAGATGCTTAACCTCTTTTCTATGAAGAGAGTAGGGATGGAAAGGATACGAGGACTAGGACAGGACTAGTGGTTACCTATTCGCCGTCACTATGCGTCGCTCCTTTGGGATCGGAAAGGTGGGAAGGGATTTTTAACAACACAAACACCCATTGCCTCGGAGCAGAATCGATGTATTGTCTGAAAAAATCTGCTCGTACCGGGCGGTCGGACACGGTAGCCAACGACGCTCACCACTGTACCATGGACCGGGCATCACTTATGACGCATATACTATTTAAAATACAGACATCCTAGAACACCAATCTGTAAATCGGTCCATCATATGGGCGAACCATGCCTGCTTTGAATAAATTGAAATCAAGCCATTAAAAGAGTTTTACCACTGTCATTAAATTCCATCGATAAACCGAAACTAATAGTGAGTGACTAAAATACATCATCAATGTTATGGTGTTTTAATGCACTGTCACAGCAGCTTCCATTGGTCTATTAAAATGACCATATTCAACAAATTGTTTGACTGCCTATCCAAGTGTAAAAATTTACAAAATCGATTATTCCGTCGGAATGGTAACCCTGAATTTATTTCGCGTGCTAAATTCAAGTTTTTTTGCGTACACAATCAATCTGTCAGAATTTTTATAGGTATCTGCCGCTCAAGCCATGACATTTAAAGCTAATCAATTTCAACGTAGTCTAACGTAAGGATTTTTGATATAAGGGCAAAAAATATTGAAAAAAGTTGATTTATACGAGAAGAATCATTTTCAAGCACAATTAATTCAACATACATATTTGAAAGAAGGTGTCACTGACTAATTGTTACTATACATCTCATAGTCTGAGCGAATCGGCTTCGAAAACATGATCCATTCTGGGTTATCATGCTACAGAAAGCTAAGTGAATTATGTGAGTGAGGTTCATCATTGCTTCTCTTGCCATTGAGGAATTTTGCAATTTTGAATAAATCAACTTAATACAACCCTAATTTAGGTTTTTCCCACTTAATAACTACCCCGCATAGCTTTCACTTCGAGAAATAAATTTGTCACGTTTAATATTTTATTATTAGAATATAAAATTAGCATATTGGAACATAAGAGAAGATGTATTGTGTACCGTCTAGTAAATCTAAGTAAATGTATGTTTAAACATAGTTCTGACGACGGCATACGCCGAAATAGCTATCACGCATATTTACTATAATTTCTGCAGGACCAAAATACACTGCTATATATCACAATGGAGATATAGAGAAAATGCCAATTCAATCAATTATTTATGTGATTGAACGTTCCACTTATCATAATCTTTAGGATTGTATTATTTGTTGTTGCAAATCCAGATTTTTGGTATTGCTCTATATTATACTGTAGTATTGTTTAACAACGAATACATTATAAAACATACATTGCATGTCTAATGCCACTTCAATTTTGCTTTCTAATCTTACCCCCTTTTACTTTGACTATCTATTCTGATAACACCAAACCTGAGTCGGCTCTATCGAGATCATAATATTCACAATAATAAGATTATATACCTGTCAAAAATATGCACAATCATTTGTTTAAAATAGGATATTGCATAGTCAAGCATTGTATAAATGTGTGGGTAGCGAATGAAATATAAAGATAGAAATTATAACAAATGATAACAACAAAGCAATTTCGCTCATGATACAGAAAAAAAATATTATTATGCAGGCAGACGGGTCAAAAAACACATGCATTCAAATTCTTGCATATACTTTGTCGATGTGGCACATAAATACTTTTGAATTCCCGTCCTACCGGCAAAAAAAGGTCTGCCAACAGAACAATAGCAGCGCGCCATCTGCTGTTAGGTAAGAAAACAAAATAATAATAACAACAAAAAATACACTTTTTTTTACACTGCCAACACATCTCCTTCTATTAAACGTTCGAATTGTGACGGAGACGGCGAGACGTTTGACAATGCACCTGAGGGAGAAGATCGATAGAATAACATTTTTTTTGTCATGTATACAATGAGGGGAATTATTTATGGTCACAGAATAAAATTGGAGATCTTTAACCTCCCCGTTGCGAAGCAGTTATTATTATTTCTGTATTGTCTTACTTACAATAATTATTATTGAACAAGTAGTTTAAGGAACAATAAAATATCATAAGCCATAAATATAGGCTCTTCTCTAGAATTCATTAATTATACATGTATTCAAAAAATTACCGACTTATCATACAGAAGAAGCTTCTTAGTTTAGATATCGTCAAATAATTATTCAAAAATCAGTTTCGATACCTAATCTTGCTATTGTGAAGTTGGCGTAGCTATAACGCAAAGAGTTAAATGGATAGCAAGCAGTCCACGTATTACCAGAATGAAATAGAAAGTATAAAATATTCAATAACATTTTCGACTAAGCCAACAAAAAGCGTATAACATAAAATGCTGTTGCTAACAATGTCGGTTCTAGATTTGTCCTTGAAATGATGGATGTTGCAGGAATGACTAGCTACTAGGCCTCGTTATAAACAATTTTTATGGTAACGAGTTTTGTTTGTAATCGAGACACAGATTAGTAAAAATATATTCTTGACGATAAAATGTAATCACAAATTTTATGTCAGGTTTAAAAGATGTGCATTTGGAGTTCAGAAAGTTAAGGCCTTCTTAATCAATTATTACGTAATTCATAATCTCTGATAATGAAATTATTTTGAATGGTGCGATATATTTACACGCTATGCCACGATTTTTACTACGTTAAATTAAGAAATTGTCCGGTCCGCGGTACAATGGTCAACGTCATTGGCTACCGTGTCGAGCTGCCGGGTTCGATTCCCGGTACGAGCTGATTTTTTCAGCCGATAAATCTGCTCAGTTGCAATGGGTGTTTTCGTTATTATAAAAATCCCTTCCCACCATTCCGATTTCAAAGAGCGACGCATAGTGACAGCGATTAGCTTACCACTAATCCTCGTATCCGTTCCATCCCTACTCTCTTCGAAAAATAGAGGTTTAGCATCTGAGTAACAAGCAGTTCTCGCAGAAAAAACATATGTTGAGATAAACTCCGTGAGGAGTCCATATGCTTCAAGTTGGGAGCCGACATGGTAAAAAAATAATAAATCAAGTGCAGTTTCATATTAGCACACACTTTCATGCCGGATGGTGGAGGCTCACATTATTCTACATGGCTTGAATATTGTTGCCATATTAAGAAGTATTGACGCATAAAACGAGCTAATACATGCAAATCACATTCAAATCAACCGAGTAATAAAAAAACAAAAGATAATATTGCCATAAACGTGCACAAAATAATAAACAAATAAAAAAAATAATGTTAATTTGCAACTGTATTTTCCCACAATAGGAAGTGAGTCTATTAACGATTTTAGAAAATTTCGATAAATTTTTTAATTTATTAATAATTTGTGGTAATTATGTAATTCCCACAGACTTGATATTATTTTTTTTATGCTGTAAATCAGGTTTTTCAAATCCGGTATTTTTTAATCTCGAAATAATTACGAGCGTAATAAATTTAATATATATTATATATAGCCGATTTAAAATAAAAAAAAACTGGTTTCACTATAATTACCATTGTTATTTATTAATTTAAGTCAAAATACGCATTTTTTAAATGAATAAACAAATTTACTGTTATAATACTTAGTTTAATAGTTTGTAATGTTTAACGTTATTAGAAGTATGATTATTTGTTTGTTTTGTTTCGATTCTATAACCCCCTCCTTGCTTCCCTTAAAAGGGAAAAATCCCAATCTGATTGATTGCAGCTTATTAGTATGATTATTTGTTTGCTTGTTTTCGATTCTATCACCCCCTCCATGCTTCCATTAAAAGGGGAAAAAACCCTAAATCCATTTTTTTATTTCATAATTTAAATCTTCCATATCCATAAATCAATCTTGCTTCATTACTTAAGCAAACTTTGCGATAGTAAGTCTGAGGATGCCTCTGAAAGAGGCGAAACACGTGTCACAGTAAGTAGCACAATACGTGGAATAATCAGTTATCTTAAATTTTATATTACAATGAACTTCTACAAAGTTACCGCCGAAACAATCAAAAGTAAATAAAAAGCAAATTTCAATTGATTTTGCAAAAATAGTACAAACCAAATGAAAAATATTTTCACGGAACTCTTTTTAGGTTCGATAATCCCTGTATTTCCTAATATTTCCAAGCTGTTTTTATCAGATGTATGATGAATATTTACTAGCGCGGCTTATCGTTCTGTCAATCTTGGCAACTGTCATTAAACTGACCGGTCAGCTCAGCCAGTGAGGAAAGATGGTCCTCCGCCTGTATCTAGATACTTGTAATAAGCATCAGTGAAGATCGATCATCACTCGCCTTTCAATTGTAAGTAGAAAATCTTTAAATGTGCGTATACAAACTTTTGCAGTTGTATAAAAACCAGGGCTGTGGAGTTGGAGTCGGAGTCGTGGAGTCGGGGCTTTTTGGCCGGAGTCGAACTTTTTTTTACTGACTCCACAGCCTTGATAGAAACACTGGTGTTCCGCGGAACATAGTTTGGTGAGCTCTGTTCTACACGATATTATATCATGCGGACTCCTAACAGATGATTTAAACAGATTTGTCGAGAGAATGTGAGAGAAAGTTGTAAAAGGACTATTATTACGCCCAGATCGGATGGAGAGGTTGATTCGGATATCCCTTAATCGAATGATATATGAATGTGTCTAGTCAGGGATTCGATCCCTTGGCTGTGCACAGTGATTCGATAATCAATAACGCAATTTATTCAAATTTAATCTGGTTCAATAATACATTCAAATAACGTCGGGTTAGATAGTAAATTGCGAATCAACGACGAGAGAATAGTTCAGGAGGTATTCAACAAAGACATTGATATACCCGAATACATTTGTTTGTATTATGATAAAATTTGAAGCAATTTAGTATACAATGTATTCAGATGCGATAGCTTTTTCGAACTTAACAGATTACCACCATAAAATTAACCTTTCATGTAATTTTGTAGATTTTTTCCCCCATATCCGCTCCCTATTAGGAGCAAATGGCTCCAAGATTCTCTGTCTCCCGCCAACCTCCTCGCATCTTCCCAGGTCATCCCGGCGTCCCGTAGCTCCCCTGAGTACATCCTATGGATGGTCATCAGAGGCCTTCCGCGGCGTCGGGATCCATTAGGTTGATAGAAGAGGCAGGAAGGATTCAGGCTCCCCTGGGGCATCCGCAGCACATGTCCAAGCCAGGTCCATCGTCGCCTTTTAATTTTAAACGTAATAAGGGGCTGGTTTGTAGAATACGACGTCGTAATTTTTTTTTATTTAACCACGTCCGCTCCCAACTTGTAGCATATGGACTCCTCACGGAGTTTATCTCAACATATGTTTTTTCTACGAGAACTGCTTGTTACTCAGTTGCTCAATCTCTTCTCCCTTTCGAAAGGATACGAGGACTAGGATAAGACTAGTGATTAGCTAATCTTTGTCCTCCAAAAATCCGCTCGTACCGGGAATCAAACCAGCGCGGTCCAGCACGCAAGCCAACGACGTGGACACTGCGCCACGGACCGGACGTAAAATACCAAATGATTTTGCGATAAATTGCAGATCGGACCAATGGTGAGGTATTGAAATATCTTTGTTTCCATAAAGTAAATTAATAAACATGGTACCGTAAATGACACAAGAAGAAGGTGGAGAATTAAAAATAATCACAACTTTACATAGGTATACGAATTAGAATAATTATCGATGTACACCCACTGCATTATTAAAATTACAGTCAGTAAATTTTGAAGGTCGTATTGAAGGTTAAACCGTCCAAAAATATCGTTTCAAAATAAATAAATAAACAAAATAAATAAATAGTTCAGCTTTCCACCCCTCGATGAAAAAAATTCAAAGGATCACATCCACATCCCATTCTACAAGACCGGTTTTTCATATGGGTCAATCGTAGAAATAAAAAGCTGTGATTTAGGGGATTAAATGCATCCTTGTTTCTCGGGCTGTCTGCCCCGATAAGGCAGTTGAGCGACAAAAAAAAGTGTCGAAAAAAGACAACAAAAACCAGACGACCCTAGGGTAGATTTTTTCACAAGGGTTTGTAACAGGTATTGAAATAGTTTTGCCTGTTCTCTGCAGCAAAAAATCTGGCACAGGGATACTCAAGTTCTTTAATACGCTATAGTTATCAGCTATTTGGCACAATTATCTTAATAGTTTGCCATTTTTAAACGAACTGCTTAATCTTACAAAATCACCATTGTTATACCCCTTTAAATAATATCATGAATTATAAACTCGAACACATCAATCAATTCAATAATAATAAGTCGGATTAAACTCAAATTTATTTACCGATTTTTCTATGTTAATATATGGTAATTAGTATTTGCTAGACGACATTCAAAATTCCCGATAATTAAATCTTAGCCACATAATTCATCGAAACTCATTTACATAAAATTTTCGCACATTCATACAGATTATTAAAAATTAAATTAAGTGATCTGCTTTTATTTGTGTACATAAACGATACAAACTGTTTACTACGCGTCAGTTAAATTACACCCGTGCACTTGAAATACCTGAATATGCCGATAGGCGAATCTAGGGGTGTTAGCGACACAACTATTGGAAAAGTACAAAATTCAAACGATTCAAATTATCATGTCAATCAGCAATGTTCGCTACAGCCGATTTTTGGTATCGGAAGGTTGAGTAGGAGTTTTTAACAACACAAACACCCATTGCCTTCAAGCAGAATCGATAAATCGACTGAAAAGTACAAACACACACACACTACTTAGTATATTCACTCCATTTGATGTCTAACGTGGTAACAAACTTTTATTAAATGAATATTTACAATGTATATATAAAACTGAACAGCCCTGGCGTTTACAACATTATATTTTCAAAGAACAGCAGGTATATCCCATTATGATACGAGGGTGAAAAAACAACAAAGACCCAGAAGAAAAAAAAGTTTTTGCAATGGGGTAGTTTTTTTTGCGTGTAAATAAGTGGATACATAATGTGAAATTTTACTCAACTATTCATAAAAGCATAAGTTCGAGGAAAACCGCATGATGAATGAGTCATAAAATATTGCAATTACTAAAAAATATTCAATTTGTTAGGTAGCTCAAATAAAGTAATATTTTCTTTTATCAATTATTGCTAAGGGATTTCAAATGTTATTAAACAACACTCTCGAGGTACGTAGTGTAAAATTACTATTTATATAGCTAATTAGCAATACGTTTTGAGATTTGATTTATGACTAAGATGTATATTTGTTTGATAAAGATAATCGAAAAAAACATGTAAGCTAGGTTTATTATATAAAATGGATTGAAATATATTACGATCAAACTAAGGTGTGGTACAAAAAAACTGCTAAGTAGAATAAATGTAACCTTCTGATCAATAAATATATAGATAGTCGTAAATATTCAATCAAAATCCCTGATTATTACATAATATGTCATTATAACATTGGGCCGAGTCCGTAGACGAGTGGATAACGTCGTCGGCTTCTGTGGCGGTACCCATAGTTAACACCCAAGTACGGACGGTTAAGTAAATTGATTCTTTTAATTCATTTAATGTACCTTTAGATTTATGTGACGTAAAAAATTCCCTCTTACTTTCAGAAAAAATCGCTAGCCAATAGTCCTGTCCTAGCGCTAATTATTCCATGTCTGCTCGCTTCAAAAAAGAGAGATTGAGCGAGTGAGTAGGAAAAAACTTATGTTTAGCTAAGATCTATTACAATCGGGAGCGGATATGGTGAAAAAAATACATCAACTATCAAATAACATACTATAAATTATGGAGTAAGTTATTTAAATTTGTTTAAGCACTGGAAATCTAGAGCAAAGCTGACTTAAGACAAAGGTTAATATGATATATTATGATATCTATACGTGTTCTACCGCTTCGGTAGCATTCATTCCATGCAAAGCAATAAATAGAAAGGCAAATGAATGGATGATAAATGTCTAGATGTTTCCGGAAAATACACCAATCTTGCTACTAGGGTAGGATGGGATTCGCATAAATCTAAATGCGGAGTTCAATTGAAGCAGAGACTGGAAATTTCTTAAGTCTGCGGTAAAATGTGTTCCGCCAAAACTATTCTAAAACTAGAGCATTGTCGGAAAGTTTACTAGAAAGACGTTTCATTTGTATACGGCAAAAATATAAGCACTAACTTTATTGGCCAGCTCATTCATGATGTTCAGTCAATTCTGGATGGACTTAGTAAATAAGTATCGTCAATTATAAGTCAAAAGGGTGTTAGTAACATTTTAGTGAGTTAAATATGAGGTTAGTTAGGTTTAAAAAAATAATATAAACAGACTGCCACAAGGATATAAAATTTAAAATAACTTTGATTATTCCACGTATTGTGCTACTAACTGTGACACGTATTTTGCCTCTTTCAGTGGCATCTTCATCTGATTGATTGCAGCTCATTAGTATCATTATCTGATTGCATTGTTTCGATTCTATCACCCGTTCCTTGGTTCCTTTAGAACAGGCCTGGCCAACCCGCGGCCCGCGGTCATGTGTGATGATTTTTTAAATATTTTTTTAAAGAACTTTATTGTAGTTAAATTTGTATAATTTTGAAATCAAAACTACCCCAGAACTTTCCTAGTAAAAACACTATTTGACTGGACTAGAGATATTTTTCAGCGCTAATGTGTAAGACGATTTTTTGAGTTACGTGAAGAAATTTATTATTTTATGGCCGAGGAGAATATGCCTATTTTAGAATTAAAAAATGAAGAGTGGTTGCAAGACCTTTGTTTCTTGGTAGATATTACGGAAAAATTGAATCATTTAAATATGGAGTTGCAGAATCAGAATAATTTAATTACCGATGCTTGCAATTTGATTAAAGCGTTCCAAATAAAATTATTGTTGTTTGAAGGCCAACTTAAAAATAATAATGCACAACACTTTCCAATGTTGAAAGAAAGGCAAAATTATAATTTTTCAAAATATTCTGACGAGATAAGAAAACTTATAGTAGCCTTTAATTGTCGTTTTAAAGAACTGGTAAATTATGAGAAAACATTTGAGACGTTTAGTTCTCCATTTAGTGTCGACGTTTCCACTGTTTCAGAAACCTTACAAATGGAATTAATCGACCTACAATGCAATAGTGAACTAAAAAGTATATATCCCACGATTCCTAAAATAGAATTTTATAGCAAGTACATAACAACAGCAAAAATTCCGAATATAAGATGTTTTGCTCAAAAACTTATTAGTGCCTTTGGATCTACATACGTTTGTGAAGTTTTTTTTTCAAAAATGAAATATAATAAAAATAAAAATAGAGCCTCAATAACAGACGTAAATCTGGAAAACCAGTTAAGGTGTGCAACTTCAAGTATTGAAATAGATTTAGAAAAATTAAGTAAGCGTAAAGAATCTCAAATCTCGCACTGAAAGGAGAAGTCACTGATAATTGGTTTTATTTGTAATATTGTTTGATTTATGTCTTAATTAATAATTTTCAGGGTTAAAATATTTTTGTATTGTTTTTTAACAAATTTTATGTTGATTACTACCCAAATACATTTTTTGTTGTTGGTTCAATGCGTGTTTTCTTTTCACATGTTGGGGCTGTCGTTTCATTTTTTTATATAATTTTTTTTTGTATAATGTTTGTATGTGTGGCCCTTGGGGAAATTGAGGCCATCAATGCGGCCCGGGGTGCAATTTGGGTTGGCCAGGCCTGCTTTAGTAGGAAAATAACCCGAAATCTATTTTGTCTCAGAATCAATCTTGCTTCATTACTTAAGAAAACTTGGCGCTAGTAAGTATGAAGATGCCTCTGAAAGAGACAAAACACGTGTCACAGTTAGTAGCACGATAGGTGGTATAATCAAAGTTATTTTAAATTTTATATCCTTGTGGCAGTCTATTTATATTATTTTTTTAAACCTATCTAACCTCACTATATTATACTAACACCCTTTTGACTTACGTGGAATAATCACGAGTTGTTTTAAATTTTATATTAAAATGAACTTCCACAAAGTTACCGTCGAAAACATCGAAAGTATGCCACAGGGATGTTCTTAAAAAAACTACAATACATGGAAAGAAGTGGTACAGAAACGAAGTTGTTCTGATTGGCACAATATTTGTTCACTCTTTTTGTTTTCTTAAAAATTATCGATTTGTCATTAACGCCTTTTTGGCTTGGAAGGGACGATATGTATATTCGAATGATATTATTTTTAAGTATAAATAAATTACGTGTATAATGGTAAACATCAAAACGAAACGTTTATAAAATCTAGCATTTAATAATTGGGTCTACAAAAACGATCATGAATGAAACAAAAAGATTTCCAACTGTCAACTCACTGACCTTTGACAACCTTAACATATATCTTGTTTATATATATTATTTAAAAGGACCCCTCTATTCAATTAATATGTTGTAAAATAATACGTTTTCATCTAAGTAAATATAACATTAAAATTACATATTTTTACGACTTAATGCGCCAGGTCAGATCCTATCAGATTCATGCAAGAAAATAAATAACTGATTAGAAATTGTTGAATTGGAAATAGGAGTTTCAGTGTTGTTTCACACATCAAGCATGTTCTTGAAATTGGTTGGGTTATATCACTAATTATTCAGCCATTTCAGTACGATTCCATTAAATAATTTAGAAATCTATATGATACAATATTTCAAAATTTAAATCGGATACAATATTTTCACTTTTGTAACGATATCGAAAATGAAAGAAATTCTGGAGTAAAATACATATATTGAAAGTATTTAGTCGACAGGTCGCAATCAGTATCATTTTGGGTCACATGAAGATCACGTGACGAGGGTTGTGCATCAAAGATGTAGGTCAAATTTAAACCTAGTAAATTCGAGTTTCAAACAAGTCTTTCATATGTATCTCATAATATTTAATTAAGCGCGATAAATGTGACGTCTCTTGTTAGTTGGAAAACTAAAATATTTAAAAAAAATCTAGATTGCATTCTAGTGCATATCATGCACCGGAGCGCAGCGCTCGTCGACAATGCAATGTCAAATAATAATCGTCGTGATTTCGTTAATGGCGATTATCAATCACCGGCCATAATAGAAAATTTCCGATTGGAAATTGCCGATAAATCTTATCGGATTCCTGTGACGCAATTTATTTCCGTTTTACAAGCCATTTGGCGATTTATTATTATTGATTTTGAAGCCGTTATGCGAAGTCAAAAATCGCTCATAAAACAAGGCATTTAAAATGTAATATAATGACAAACGGTTTCCTGGCAAGATAATTCAGTCAAAATTTCCCTTCTCCGTAAGGTTGGCAGTCCCGGGTGTTTACATAAGTCGTTAATACTTACGATATAGTAGTTTGGTGATTAGAGTTATTATTATTGAGCTAATATAAGATGAGCAGTTGAGTCACTTAAACAATGTTAAGTGTAAACTCATTTCAAAACTATTTTTCGTTCCAAACTATTATAATAACCGCTAAGAAAGATCGACATATTGCTGTTAGTTTCAGATTTATATTTCGAAAGAGATACACCAATGTAATTTCTGTGTTGTCGAAGGTTTTGAAATTTTGTCAATTTTAAATACATAAAACGATTTGTTTTTGTTACTTATATTATATTTTGTTAAGAATTTTCGACACATGAATACATGCTCATAATAATATGGACAAAGATAATATGCAGACCGGTTTCTGATCTTTACAAAATATGATATAAATGTTTTTTTTTATTATTCAAATATAGTTAGCATTTCCACGCAATTTCTGAAAAATTAATAAAATATTTCAGAATATCAATTTACTCACAATAATGGTGAGGAAAAAAAATCTACAACGATGATAAAATATATTGCGGGTTAAATGTATAACGACTGC
Organism: Himalopsyche kuldschensis; assembly: GCA_028554975.1. Taxonomy (NCBI): domain Eukaryota; kingdom Metazoa; phylum Arthropoda; class Insecta; order Trichoptera; family Rhyacophilidae; genus Himalopsyche; species Himalopsyche kuldschensis. Next base: position 14,980,439 of record JAHFWI010000010.1, on the reverse strand, counting down.
AACTATTTGAAAAGATGTAACAAAAATTATGTAAATAAGGGTATTTTTATCACTAATATGATATATGATTCATAGTATCACGTGACAAGCTAGAGGCGGCGCAGCACAATTGTATACGCAGAGCAAAATTAGATTTTGTACGTAATGTTAACGATAAATCAAAACAAAAGTGATACAAAACCAGATAAAGAAGTAATAAATTATTCAGACAGCATTTCTCTCCTTCCTTGGCAATGGCAATAGCAAATGAATACATTCAGTCTATTAAGACATTATATCGGGTATTTTAGAAGATTTGCATATGAAATCTAAGTAAGCTATGAAATTAAAAATAACTTAGATTATTCCAAGTATTGTGCAACTAATCGTTACTTACTTTTCAAAGGTTACAAAGGCTTAGAAAATCATAAATAAGTTATTTTAAGTTTTATATTAAAAAGCACTTCCACAAAGTTACCGGCGAATCCGTCAAAAGAAATCTAAGATGGTTAATTTTAGGTACATGTGTATAGTTTCAAATATGATGAATAATAAAAGATCACCCAGGTACATGGAATGTCACCTATGTATGTCCAAAACGCGGCCGAATTGAAGTTTGAACGATGGGAACAGGAATTATGACATATTTTTTTTTTATGTGTGCGACCCACAAATATTTTATTTTACCTGTCCACTATTTCAACGCATGCTTATTGACTGTGCTGCTTTACGGTTGTGAGTCATAGCACATTACCGTATACTGTGCTTCGAAAACAGATGTTTGCGGCGAATACGTGGAGGTAAGAGAGCGGACAAAATAAAATGGCGTCGAAGGACTTGACTTGGCTTGGAGATGCGGATGCCCCAGGTGCTGAGCCTTACTTGTCTCGTTTATCAAACTGATGGGTCCCGTCGTCCAGGAAGGCCTCGGAGCTTCAGGACGCCGGGATGACCAAGGAGGAAGCAAAGAGGTTGGCGGGTCACTGAGAATCTTGGAGGCACCGTATAGCGGCCATATTGCTCCTAATTGGGAGTGGACATGAAAAAAATTGAACGACTCCTGTTTTTTCGAGATTGCTGGTTTAAGTTAACACGGCCATTTTGTGATCCAAAAATGTAACTCTTTAAGTTGAGTAAGTATACACTTATTCTTGTTGACAAATAGCATTTTAACTATGACGTATTGCTCCTCACTAGAAAATTTATTTCCCATGAGACCTTCCCCCCTCGTGTTCTGTAGAAATAAAAATCCATTCCTGCATTTACTCATTCATAAGCTAAGAATTGGAATAGAATACTGTGTTTTTAACCAAATCACCCTGCTTAGAAACGCGAGTATTGTAAACGTCACGACAATGTATGCCTTCGAACACCAATCATTTTTTTAAAGTACAGTCCGAGTAGGGATTCAAACACCTGTGAGCATCGCAACCGAATAAGATGCACAGGAGAATTCACCGCTCGGCTAATTTACCACAAAGAAAAAGAATTTACAAACTATAATACAATCAACCCACCTACAGCATCGAGAAAGAGATTTCTTAGGGATTTGTAAAGGGACGTACAGCTGCTGATTAGTTTTCTTAGAATGCACATATGTATAATATTATATATTTACGATGCATATAATTTTCCTGAAATATAGAAAACCGCTTTATAGCAGAAGGTGTTGTAGGAGAGTTGACTGTACTAATCGGGGCTGTGGAGTCGTTAAAAAAAATTCCGACTTCAGGATTTACCAAAAAAGCAGGACTCCGACTCCGACTCAAACATTGACCAAAAACACGACTCTGATTCCGAAAAAAGTTTAATTTCGTCACGTATTTTCCCACCTTTCCTATCAAACTTTTCAAAATTTCCGACTCCTATTACAACTCCGATCAAAGCGCCGCGCCGCGACGACTCCGACTCCGACTCCACAGCCCTGGTACTAATACTAATAAATCTAGACTAGTAATAAGAAAGAATACAAGAAAATATTTTGTACTATATTTTGCGTGCAAGACAAATGCAGATAGTGTAGAAGAAAATAACGTATTGACTGTTGCCTAGTGTGATTCATGTCAATAAAACCACAAAGGTTAAAAATAGTCGAAATGATTATTGCTCCAGTTATCGAAATACCAATAAACTATTAATTAAATTTTAATAACATCTTGCCAAAATAGCACATGTTAACATGTACATATTGAAATATTAATGACACGATACATAATAATTTAATCGGTATACATTATGGTCTGGCATTTGATGCCGGATCTCCGGAGACTAAAAAAGCGAAATTAATGCTAATACAGCATAAATTATAGCGAGCATAATTTATGATAACAAGTCGACGAGAAAGAGAGTGTGTATCATAAAACATTTTCCAGTTAAATCTACAAGTTTTTACGAAGCCATTAATTTATGTTGAACTATTCTAATTACTATAAGTCAAAAGATCGTGGAAATCTTGGCAATAAAAAAATACTGGTACAATTCTATAATAAGTTGACTAGTTCTTTCAGTCGTGATCTGAGAACTACAAGGTTCCAGTTAAGTGTCGATTTTTGGCAAACTTAAGTAACAGTGAGGCAGTCTTCTTAAGTAATTATTTAGCATCGAAACTTAGAACCTTGTAGTTTTTAGGTCATGCAGTGTTCTTAAAAAAAAATCTAAAAGTTATTAATTTATACTGAAGGTGACTGACTATCTTCTTTTAAAGATAATAAAGTATTGCACTTTATTATTAACTTATTCGACTGTGCAAGATATCTTGAACATAACATCAATGACTTATGCCAATACAACGGCACAACTTCAAGACGTCAATTCAAGTCCACGCACCTCATCAGATAAAATTAAAAAATGAATTTTAATGAAGGATGAACGAAATAAAGTTCTGCCAAATGAAATGATATTCGTATAAAAGCGGGTTGCTGGTGACAAACGCATATATAACTACAAAATTTAAATGATTCAAATTTGACATTGAAATCTCGTCAAGCAACTTCAGTCAAAATCTTAAAATCTTTTTTTGAAATGTTTCACATTAAAATCGGACACAGCCCAAAATAGCGATGAGCAAAAATGTTTTTTTATTTAAATAATTCAATGCGTAATCGTTATATTATGTCAACTATCTCATAAATTTGATTTAATTGAACTATTTAACAAAAGATTCGGGTGAATACTTTATTAAGACAATCAAATAGCTGTTACACATATGATTGAAAACCTTGCCGGCGTGTGGTTATAAACATAATTTCGTCGATGAATCTATTCATAGCTGACGAAAAAATTGCAAAATGAAATCGTAAATCTTCATTATTGATTTTAAAACAAAGGTCAATTCGATTACAATGACTAAAAAGTATTAATAATTTAATATTAATTAGCCCGTCAAACCAGAAATGCATTTCGCACTGTGGACCTGTGTGCTTGATACAAAACCAATGTCAATCCATTACGAACGAATTCAATTGATGCCTGATGACAAGTCAAGGCCTAAAATACTTGTTTTTTTTTTACATAATCACTTCGGCATTAAATCATGTTTTTTTGTTTAAATGTATTTTATTATTTATACCGATATTTTATCAAATCGTTATTAGCGAAGAATGGCAAGTGTCGGCAACATTCGGTCGGTGAGTCATTTGTTCAAGCGGTATTATTTATTTCGCAACGAAAACAAAAGACTTCCAATTTAAATTTGATACTCGGCATTAGTCGGAGCATTATTTGAATGCAAAAATAAATGACTATCAGTTCAATAATTGGGTTCTGTGGGAGATAATTGCTATTGAGACTATTGAATACTTAGGCGACGATTCTATTAAATATATAGCGGCTTAAGGCCCACGCATGTATAAGAGCGTTCGGAAAATGTCTAGTTATTAAAATAACATCTTTACATTATAACAGTTTAGTAAATAATACTATACCAACCCTACCTGATTGATTGCATCTCATTAGTAAATATTTTGTAATGCTTACGTCATAAATAGTATAATTATTTGTTTGCTTTGTTTTGATTCTATAACCCCCCCCTCCTTGCTTCCCGTAAAAAGGAAAAATTCCAAACTCCATTTTGTAATTTTATCATTTTAAAATGTTACAATCAATCTTGCTTCATTACTTCACCAAACTTTGCGACAGTAAGTCCGAAGATGCCTCTGAAAGAAGCGAAGCATGTGTCATAATACGTGGAATAATCAAAGTTATTTTAAATTGTAATTGATTTGGTTATTAGATTTATTAGAATTTATTTGAATGGCTTTCAGCTTTACAAATCGACTTAAAGAATAGCATGGGTGCTGTAAATCGTCAGAGGAGTTTAGAGTTCCACCCTCCATCGCTAACCGATTGTTAAAATTGTTACTTTTCACTGGACAGTAAAACTGACAGTTTCATTGCATATTTTGAAGCAGATAATTCGAGCCGTGGGAAATAATTTTTCCAAATTTGTTTAAATACATATGAGTCTGATACCACCTGCCACCTGACAAAAAGTCAATTTTGATCGCGCTAATACAAAATAAACACATGTCTACAATGAACGGAACAATTGAATTTGTGTCAAAGAAATGGGAGGGTAACGAGAATCGTTGATATTCGAATTCCTGTGCATTATATCCCTGTTTGTTTATTTGTGTTGACTGTCTGCTTCCTGAATAGATACGCTTAATTTTGATCGACGCACTACTTGAATATGTATTGTTGAAAAATACCGATCCCTGTATTTTGCAGTCATAATAGTTCATGCGTTAACTGTGTTAGTGACCTTTAAAAAAAATCTGAAAATACATTTGACCGACTTCGTTTTAAATTATTGGCCTTCTATGTTTAAGACTTCCTTTTGGTAGCTGAATGAAAAACGTTTTGTGTGGCTAAAGGTCAAAGAATAATTAATACTCGCGCGATTACGTATTCCATAACAACATTTTTTTGAAAAAATGCTTACGTAACATTTCAAATATTGATTGACCTCAAATTGTCTGCAGTTAATTATTTAACATTGAGAATGATTGACAAAACAAAATATATTAAAATTTTTACAGTATTCACTTAAAAGGCAATATTGGAACAACATGGTAAACATACCTATATAGTATCGAAAATATTTATATGATTGTTTTTCCATCTCTTAAAATCGAACATCACGACAGCCGTGATCGATGGTATTTTAGGTGTAGTCATTAGCCAATATCTTATATTATACACCTTTTATTCTAATACAGGGTTTCTGGAATATTGTCACCCGTAAATTTTGTCATCGTTTTCGTCAAAGGAGCAGGGCGGTTGTGAGATCAAAAATATTTGGCGGGCCACCTAGAAGGGATTGAAAAACCGGTAATTAAACTGACTTATCGATTCCGAAATACCGGTTTCGTCGATATATATGTTTGATCGATTTTTTTTTATCTAACATGGAAATTTGACAAACTAATTCAATATTGAATATCCGGCCATAATATGGGAAGGGAATCGTTATCTCATTTTAGCATGTTTATGACTGCGAAGTTTGCTCTCGAAATTATTGTGCACGTAATAAGTCAATGCTCTGAGCGCTGTTGTGTTGCATATCCATTTATATGGACCCCGTGTTTTGTATCTAATACAAAAATACTGAAGATAAAAGATACATTTGCCAGGGGTGAAAAAGTAGTGGCAAGCGTGCCAAGTAGGATCTGGGATTTTGTTTGATGGAAAGCGAGAGTATATCGAATTGATACCATACTGGCATATTAGATTCTGCATCATCTATTCAAAAAATTCTCATCTCTTTGTAAACAATTTATACTTACACTTACTGTACCATGTGGATTCAAATAATGGCAACAAATAAACAAAGGATGGTTCAGCAGCATGTACTACATAATAAATGCAATCATATCAGCTTCAAATAAAATAATAATATACATACAACAAAAAGTATTTTTTATGTCGTATCTGTGGTCCAGTGTTAACCGCTTCGGATTCGGAGCTCAAGTGTTCGATTCTTAGTCCTGTTGTTTAATTTTTCAATCGAATTATTGATTTCTGTTCAAAGACATGGATGTTTGTGTTTTTAAAAAATCCCTTCCACACCCATCCGATCTTTAAAACAAGACGAAGCTAGAGCAATAAGCTAACTTTTAGTCCTGTTCTAGTCATATCCTTTCTACCCCTACTCACAACGAAAAAGAGAGATTGAGAAACTGAAACAAATAACTTCTCCTAGAAAGCTGTTCTGTTCAGGTAAATTTTATAAGGAACTAGCCGGTACCCGGAAAACGTTGCAATACTACTCAAAGAAAGATTGTGTTTTTGTTTAGTGAAGTGCTTTCGGATGCACAATATTTTAGATAAATATTTTCGATTTAATTTCACTAACATTGATCGGTATCGATGACATTTGCCGTTTGACATTTGCTGTTTGTCTTTTGCCGATCGTCTACACGCGCCACCTACTGAAAGTTGATTGTACTATGCCTATAACCTGTGCGCAAGTGCAACAATAAGTTATCAAAATGAACGGTATGTCAGCGTATAAAATGTGAAAAACATTGATTTTTATATAAAAGACCTACTGTAAGTTAATTTTACTATGCCAAAAACCTCCGCGCAAGTGCAAGCAAAAAGTTTGTCAAAGTTTCATTGCGATCGGATGAACAGTATGGCAGGGCATAGGGTGCGAACAAACACTTATAGATTTTGTATATAAAAGCAGTCAATACAATCTACATTGGAGAGATAAACGATATTTTTTATTTTGTACTTTTAAATATGCACTGTAATGACACGAAAAGGGTCAATATTTTGGGCACGTAGAAAAAACCTGTTTGCAATCCCTGATCTACATTATTATGTACACTTTCTTGTGCCTCCGAGAAGAGAGGTTAGGCGAGGTGATGATACGAAATGTAACACAGGTAACGGAGAACCGGTTTGCGAGTCCTCTCCTCCGCGGAGGGAAGGAGGGAGGCTTGGCAATTCAACCGCGAACTCGTCTTCAATAAAGGTGTACGTATAGCCAAGAAAATAAATGTACAAAAAGGTACAAATGACGTGGCATTTCCGGGTGAGCTTATGTATGCACAAAATATACAACCGAATACACATACATACATACATACTTTATAAATCTAACGTATTTCCTAGTAAGAATTGACAGCCAGTAAAGTGTTTTTGGTCAATGATGGAGTCAGAGTCGTGTGTTTGGTAAATGCTGGAATCAGAATCAGATTTTCTTACATAAACATACATTAACAAATGGATAATTGAGAACCACTCAATATAAAAATATAATAACCGTTAGTATACTATAAAGGATGTATTAGCATCGGTTTAAATGTATTTGCAACATAACTGATATTGGCGCCTGTGGATTAAGTGACGCGTTATTAAATCAATTAATTACCATTATTTACAATGAATTTAATATAAAATTTTATAAATCACCATGCATCGCATTGCCACATATAAATGACAATATCGTAAACTTAAAACATTCATAGAATTCATTAACCTATTTTTATATTCCTTTATTTGTATACTTTTTATTTCCTTTTGATTTTTGTATTTAAGAATTGATATGGTCTCGTTAATCTGTTCACAGATTATTTTTCGTTGGACTGGAGTATTCTTCCCGGACTTCCCATGACTCATTACGGATTACGGACATTAAGATTTATTATCTATTTATTAAATGCACTTATTGTGGTTTTTACATTGTTAATGATCATTCATACTCAATTGATTTGTGATGTAACAGCTTGTATTGCTAAGAGGGTCTTCAACATTTTAAATATAGTATATTTTGCTTCAATTTATTTTCTTAGTTGAAATACCAATTGTTTGTCATACCTTTTAATTCTTTCTTAACTTTTGTATAATTATCACTGTTTCGTTTTATTTCTTATCAGTTGATAATGCTCGCCATGAGTGTAACAGGTCCTGATCCAATAAATTTGATGTGAATAAGTACTAAAAATATGTTATTATTTTTATTATAATGCCATTCCACCAAGTATTGATAGTGAACACCTTAAAAGTGAATATCGTATACGGCAAAAGGTTTGTAGTAATCGTATATTATTTGAATTCATAACACTATCATAAACCAGATCTATTAGCAAAAAATACTGAGGTTTAAAAAGTAGCAGTTTATATTTCGTTGCTGAGAGCATGTCTTCCGCTGTCAGCTGTCTTTTTTACTAATGGTCACTGCTACTAATTTGTCATTCCTCGGATAGGTTTAGTCAATTACAAAACGGCGTTACTAATCGCTTCTGAGCGAGTTTTACTAATTCCAAATACAATACTTGTGAGAATGGAACGGTAGCACTTTTTGTGAGCGCGATTAGTGGTTATATCGGATGGAATACGTTATTTAATGTGATAGTGTAAGTAGTAAGTGTAAGCTCGATGAACACCCGGAAGACGTCGTTCGAATGGGTTACACACGACCTAAAATCACCGTATACACCCAGTCCTCTTTCGATGCGTTTTTTTGGACGTCACCGTAACTTTTTTACGCGATTTATTCGTTGTAACGCAATTTTTTTTACAAAAAGAAAGAAATGTCGATCGATTATATAAGATGCAAACCGACAGTGACAGTAGCGAATAACTCCTATAGGTGAATACAATTATACATATATTATTTTATAAATTAAAAATCTAACGTGTTGATGGAAACAGTCATCAGTGTTTTGAAATCGTACTAATAATTGATCTTTCTAATGATGTATCTTTTATTCATTGTATTTTTATAATCAATAAAGAAATTAAATTGTATATGACGAATTTGGAGAAAAAATTATGTATTTTCTGTATATTTTTGATGTAAGGTTCGTTTTTTACGCGACTTTTTTATTTGCGCAATTTTCTGGAACCGATGTATCGCGTAAAAAAGGGATCGGGTGGACTTAATACTATAAAACCATTTTACCTTACCATATGGTGGGCAATTTAATCGGTTTTTGGAACACGCGTTTTCTAAGCTACTTAATTATATTCACAAGTGGATTTATAAACAGTGACTTTTTAGATAATTCAGCAAATGAAATATAACTATCAATTTTCTGTTTAAAAGAAACAATTGGTTTGATGAAATAATGTGTCATATAACTGTTTATATTTCTAAAGTAAAATAGTAGAATGCAGAGCCCGCAGATCGTGAACGAAATTATTGCGAGCGATAAAATAAATGTGCTAAACCGTGGTTTATCACCATGCAAAGAGTATGTGGGTGCATGATGCATAGTATCGATTTACCTTTATCTGGATGGGGTTTTTCTGCCTCGGCAATCAGCAGGTGATCGTTGAGTTTCTTTGTCCCTCGACCACCACTTTTACTATTCGCGCGGGGCTGCAAGAAGAGAAAAGAAACATATTATTACAATTGGATCGATTGATTACGGAGAGAGTTTTCAACGCAATTCTACTAGCTACAATTATCTTTCTGAAATATATGTTAGGGTTGAAGATATATATATTTTTTAAAGATGCCTTCGGTTGCGACACCTTTTCCGGACAGTTACATTTGTCTTCATATATATATATTGTATTTACAGCAGATTACGAAAGATAAAATTCTATGAAGCATGTTATTTATTTATTGACATATTGTATTGCCTGATTATGGAGAAAACATTTGCAATGCATTTCAATCGATTCTATTCTGAGGTTCGACTGTATATTTAACCAAATTTTATACTATAAAAAAAGTATTAATTTTAATACATTCGATAGATTCGGTGATAAGTTTATGGATATTCATTTCAATATAAAATTAAAAATGGCTTGGTTTATTGCAAGTATTGTTTGATTTATAGTGGCAGGTGTTTCGCCTCTTTTATAAGCATCATCAGACCTTCTAACGCGCGGTCGCTTTAGTATGAGTAATAATTTTACTTAAGTTTAACAAGCTTACATGCTAAGAGAAATCAGTATGATTTTTAATTATTATCTTGAAATTATTATCATCATCAAATGGCAGTGCCACCTTTAAGCGATCGCTCAATGTGATTGGTTCGCAAGAGAAATAAAGAGTGAGAGAGAGTTATGCATTACATGGCTTAATCCAACTGATTTTCTATTTTTAATTTTCACGTTCATTAGTTTGAATGCTCGAAGAGACATTCACCGGGCTTTTTTTATCTTTCAGCTTATCCGAGGTGAAAATGAGAATTTTATCATTCTTGAGAATGTTCCTGATAATAATTTGAAGAATCGTGAACATGAGATATATTTTCTTCTAGGGAGTAGAACCAGCCTGCCAATGGGGATACCACTAGGAAGAGTTTTAACCGGGGCTGTTGAGTCGGAGTCGTCGCGGCGACTTGGCCGGAGTCGTACTCGGAGTCGGAAACTTTGAAAAGTTTTAACTTTTTATTTTTGGATATAATATGTCAAATGTGGCTATTGGCCGGATTGGTAAGGTTGATATTTAATTCGATACGCATAAATAGGAAAATTAGGCAAACAAAGTAACGATATTAAACTTTTTTAGTCGGAGTCGTGTTTTTGGTCAATGTTGGAGTCGGAGTCGTGGTTTAGGTGAATGCTGGAGTCGGAGTCGGACTTTTTTTCCCGACTCCCAGCCCTGGTTTTAACGATTTTATACGTTATTGCTTCGGGTGTCGACATACTTTACATGGACGTGAGTGAGTTCAAACAAATACTATTAATAGTTCATTTTGTCTCACTCACTCCGTTGACTTTTTTGCCAATTTCCTAACTATGTTTTTCTCTTTTCTTTCTGTAGGCCATTTTTTTTTACAGTGTTATTTTTTCTTTTTTCAAATCAATCAAATTATAATTTTTGATATATATGTATATATTAATAAATACATTTGTAGGCACAGATAAATCAATACCAATACATAATAATGAAGTATAAACTGTGGATATTGTGGTTTCATAAGATTAATCCTATTATATATGTATGTAAATATGTTTGTATCCTTTTGTGCAGACATTTCAGTGGAATAATGAAAGGGTTTATGAAGAGATAAAGACTTCCCGAGGTTGTATAATAATATGTTGACCTACACACACTGACCGCTCATTGCGGGCATACACCGCACTGGTGTAGGTGTATATACGCAGAACGTGTTTTAAGAGAATTTATCTGAAGGGCGTGCGTGAGCGGCAGACTTGGGGGGTGGCGAACGTGAAAGATGAAAGAGCAACATCGACAACAGGGACCATGGAAACTCAGGCAACCTAAGGGAGTTTCTAGGAAACCTACCCTCTTTGCACAAAACAGTGGCCGACAACAATTGGCCAGATTTAGTGAGTGTTCGATTGAATTGGTATACAAATTCTTTCAAAAATTTATTTCGCTCATTCTTCATTAATTTGCATGGATAAAAATTTAAAAATAACTTAGTTTATACCACGTATTGTGTTGAAAATAGTGACACGTGTTTCGTCTCATTAAGAAGCATTGTCACACATAATATCGCACGGTTGCTTGAGTGATATGATACAAATTGATTCTAATATTCTTACATTCGTCCGGTCCGTGACGCAGTGGCAACGGCTTTGACTTGCGTGCCGGACTGCCTGGGTTCGATTCCCGGTACGAGCGGATTTTGTCAGTCGATAAATCTGCTCAAAGGCATGGGTGTTTGTGTTGTTGAAAATTCCTTCCCACACTTTCTGATCCCCAAGAGCGACGCATAGTGACAGCGATTAGCTGTCACTATGCGTCCTGTCCTAGTCGTATCCTACTCTCTTCAAAAAAGAGAGGTTGAGCAACTGAGTAACAAGCAGTTCTCGTAGAAAAACATATGTTGAGATAAACTCCGTGAGGAGTCCATATGCTCCAGGTTGGGAGCGGGCATGGTTAAAAATAACTTGAAATAAGCCAGTTCATCAATGATATTAACTGTTCATCGTGATCGGCTTTCAGTGCATATAAGGAATCGCAAATTTATAAGTTATAAAATGTATTTTTATGTTTTATTTTTGTGCCGAATTATTACATACATAATTATATACGTTTCCGTTACAAACTGTATTTTTAAAAATACATATTATGATGTAATGCCCATATAGGAATTCCGAAACCGATTGACAGCTTAATCAAAATTCAAGTATTTCATTAAAGATATTTAAAATTTCATAATGTTCCATTAAAATTCTTTTGTATGTAATTTCTTCAGCTATTAGCTAGTATTATGAAACGATTATAATAAAATATATAAAGAAAAAAACATAATCTATAAATATAAGAGCAAAGGAAATACAAAATTGCCCTGCTTAGAGATATCTGTATAAAGTAGAGGTCTGCACGGGCTCGGGTTTGGCCTGCAGGCCTTACCCGGTCAGGGCCGTGGGCCGGGTTGGGCCGGGTAACGAAGGTTTGGATTCGGACGCAAGTATACAACAAAATATAACAAAAATCGGTTATTTTCGAATGAGCTCACCATTATCGTAAATCTAAATTTAATACTAAATAAACTTCACGTACTCGTATTAGTCATCTTTTCAACCCATTCGAAAGAACAAGATGCATTGTTTTGAATTTAATGACTTATTTTAGTAAGGAAAAGTGAAGTGTGGAAATCATAGATGTGGCTACAAACAAAAAAGTTGGATACGTTGAGTGTATAAAATGTAAATGCATTTTCAGCTTTTCTAGTTCAAAAACAGGAACTTCTCATTTGTATCGTCATTCCTGTAAAACAAACAAAAACTAATTCTAATTAGGAAGAAATGTATTTCGCACAACTGCACACACACGACAATTGGTGAGTCAATTTTTATTAGAAAAAAAATCGGTTTTTTCGGGCAAGGTTGCAAAATGTCGGGCTCGGGTCGGGTTCGGGTATGATCTTTGGAAATGGCCTCAGGCCCGGGCCGGGCCGGGTTGGAGGTCTTCGGGTTCGGGCCGGGTGAAATTTAAAAATTTCGGCCCGTGCAGACCTCTAGTATAAAGCGTGACACACGAGGCTGAGATACTTATCATGAAGATGATATTTAGTTCGAGAAAAGGTGTCTTAGTTATGACGATTATAATAAATAAAGAAGGAAACATAATCTATAAATATAAGAGTAAAAGATATACAAAATGCCCTTGCCTAGAGGTATCTGTATAAAGCATGACACACGAGGCTCGGATACTAATCATAAAGATGATATTAAGCTCGAGAAAAGGTGTCCTAGTTATGACGTTACAGACAAAGATTCATCTTTCGCAAGGCTTGGCGCTTTTACGGTCTTCAGTAGACGCGGCGGGGCGTATTTGGTAACGCCAAAGGGAGTGTACGGTGAAATAATTAATTTCCCCGACCATCGAACAGTTTCGGATTTCACGACGCTATCCCGGAAAAATCCCGGGGAACGGGTGATGAATTTGTGCGCTGGCTTTCGGTGCGACTTGATTGGCAGCAACTGCAAATGACATGGTTTATGAATAATTAATTTATGGTTAGCGTGATTGAAAAAAATTGTTCAGTTAATATCGAAGTTAATGATAACTTTGGTAATTCAATTTTTTAAGAAGTATCAAAAAAATTATTAGGCTAGAGATTGAATATATTGTCAAAAATCTGCAAAACGATTTATGAAAATTAATACACTGTTAAGAATGATTAATTTAGATTTGAAGTTAGTTTAAACAAAGAACCCACATTGGTCCATCACCGTTGCTCAGACCATAATAGAAGGCTAATGTAATTTTACCTAAATCAACATAATGTAAAACTAATTTACGTTCATTACCACTCAATAAAATTCCAGATTTGCTTTCATTTCACATGTTTCACATGTCAATGGGTGTTGGTGTTGTTAAAAATCACTTCCCATCCATCCACTCCAAGATTCCTGATTAGCTAACCACTAGTCCTGTCCTAGGGAGCGGACATGGTAAAGAAAATAAAAATAATAATAACTGTCTACTTGAATTTGATATACGTCTAAACCTTTTGTGTGCGGTAGATGCGTTCCGCGGAAAATAACGCGAAAAAGCTATGGCTTAAAATGGGAACATAACATGTACAAGGACGCACGTGTCAAGGACACATTGTAATAAACAGGTGAAACAATGGACTTTGCACTTACAGTATGTGAACAACGCACTGTTAAATACGTTTATATAGTCCCAAACAGTGGCGGCTGGTGACGGGGTGTTGGGGGGTGAAAAGGAAGATTCAACTATTTTTCCGTACTACGGAAGAGATACAGTTGGTATTGCGAACATCTGAATTGGAAGTCCATGCTATAGAAGTGTTTTAAAATCCAATGAATAGGAAAGAACTCTTGCAAAAATGGTTGAATCTTCCTTTGCACCCCCCAACACCCCGTCACCAGCCGCCACTGGTTTAAAAAATATATTTCAAAAAATGCATTAAAAAAAACCGCATAACTTTGAAACCGCACAAAAACAGGTTTGAGTGTATAGTTAAAATGAAATATAATTTCAAGAACTACATTGACATCATTACTAAAACTAAATCGTCCGCCATTCATCCACAATCCTAACACAAAAATCGCACAGTATTTAAGAATGTAAAAAGAAGCGACTGCCTACGTAGAATTTTCAAAAACTAAACTTTAAGTATCCCCCGCGATATAAGGCTGTTAAGCTTTACGATGCACCCTAGCGAGTTACAGTATCAATGAATTCCGCAATTCCTGCCTTGGACTAGTTTTCCGGGACTTCCCCCCAATCCCATAAGCCGAACTGCCATTAAGCGGGGGATTTTTCGCTGACGCGTCGCTGCTATATAGAGGCAGGAATTTCGCTGATAGTGCAGTGGCTCCTTTTCGGAAAACGGTACCAGATGTTGCAGACTTTTTGCGACGTTTCTTTTTTTATACATTTGAATGTAGATCTAGTTTTTGCTCAATTTCTAATATATAGTGTCACGGCCATGGAGATATAATGGCATATATACTATACGAAACAGAGTGTGAATAATTTATAACGACAATTATTATGCACTTTTTAAGATCATACCAATCGTATATAATCAATGTACTTATTCTACAATCAATGTATTCTCTCATCTCGTTCATCGGAAGCATTTGCAAATGAACATCGTCAGTTTAAAATTTCTGTTGAAATTACTCGCAATGAGCGAAACCGGTCCTGATCTTAACTCCTAGAATTCACATGTCGAGTCGTGCTCGGAAACAACTTGGTTGGAAAAATATTTTTTATTGATTTTAAATCAACCTTATTTCAAAAACCGTACATATTGGCTTGTGTGCCTTAGTTTATGTGTGTAACATGTCATAAAGCGGTATACTTTTCGGTATTTCGTTTTACCATGCTAATTAATACGCAAACCCTGTGATATCAATCAATTTCTCAAATCTAATGAGGAGTAGCTGGAAAAAAAAAATATATATATATTGAGGAGTGCATTGTGAAATAGTTACAAAAAATGTATTATATTTTATTAATATCATGCCTTTCCAGCAAGTATTGACAGTGAAAACCTGAAATGTGACGTATGCACAATTTAATTAGTTCAAACCTGCGATATATTGTATTGATTTCCATCCCTAACAGAATTGCGTTTAACGAGAATTAGTTGGGAGAACATCAAAGAATTGAATTATCAATAAAAATAAAAACACACGCTTATATATTAACTAGTATTGCTACCCGGCGTCGCTCGGACTAAGCGACCAATAATTATTTAATGTTATATCATTCGACATAATTATATCACAAAATCTAACATCCAAAATAGAGTTAAAATAAAATCACAATCTTTATTTAATTTGATGACAGCCCATTAAAATGTCCAAATTCAAGGAATAATTTAATTTGCTGTTAAAGAAATGTCAAATAATACCTTCACGTAAATAATACACATTATTATATTAATAAAAGCCGGGAAAAAGTTGGTAGAAGACTAATTTATTACATTTTGACTAAATGTCTTCGCCGATAAAAATTCAAACATATTCGTTTTTATGGCAACTTGCAACAACAATGCAAAATGGAATTACAGACACACATACATACATACGCCGTTTCGGTTTTATATATAAGATTGTGTGCGTTCGAGATTTGAACTTTGGGTAACGGTTCGATTTTAAATCGATTCAATTTACAGTGGGCGAGACACAACTGTTTTTTATAAATACGGTAATGAAAGTTGACCTGTGACCCAAATAAAGTCGTGATTGCTTACGAGATGAAACCAATATTACGAGCACTAGAAATAAATAAACACAAAAACAAAAACACGATACCAACATGACCTCTGACTTGTTTTGAAGTGAGCTGAGCTAATTGAAATAATGTAAATAATTATTACAACAAGATACTGACATCATAATAATTGTGGCGATACAATCCATTTTCTCTATGTGAAAAGTTGTGTGAAGGTAAAATTGTTTATGCCAGGTTTCTTAATTTTATTATCATTTTAGGCTTTCGATGGTTTCGGCGGTAACTTTGTGGATGTTCATTTTAATATAAAATTCAAAATAACTTTGATTATTCCACGTATTGTGCTACTAACTGTCACACGTGTTTCGGAGGCATCTTCGGACTTCATAATTCAAAAACGATCATAATTTTAATTTTAATCAGAGTAGTTTAAAATTTCACCCGGCCCGAACCCGAAAACCTCCGACCGGGCCCGGCTCGGGCCCGAGGCTCATTTCCAAAAATATTACCCGAACCCGACCCATGCCCGACATTTTGCAACCTTGTCCGAAAAAAATCCGATTTTTTTTTTCTAATAAAAATTAAAAATTGACTCACCAATTATCGTGTGTGTGCAGTTGTGCAAGTTCCTGTTTTTGAAATAGAAAAGCTGAAAATGCATTTACATTTTATACACTCAACGTATCCAACTTTTTTGTTTGTGTCTAATCTATGATTTCACTAAATGATTTCCACACTTCACTTTTCCCATGTGTTTTTACTGAAGACATATATTCTCCACTCTTCAGTTTTGTCTTAATATTTTCGAAGTCCATTTCTTGCCGGTAAATTCTAAAAAAATCAACCTAACAAATCGAATTGCGACCGATCGAAATAACCATATAAGAAATACTGAATGCGTATTGTACAAACTCCTATGAAGCAGACATCATTAAAAAATACTAAAGTAATGGCGTCAGAAGTCATTAAATTCAAAACGATGCATCTTGTTCTTTCGAATGGGTCGAAAAGATGACTAATACAAGTACGTGAAGTTTATTATAGTATTAAATCATTTGAAAATAACTCGATTTTTGTTATATTTTGGTGTATGCTTGCGTCCGAGCCCGGGCCCGAATCCAAACCTTCGTTACCCGGCCCGCGGGCCAAACCCGAGCCCGTGCAGACCTCTACCACCGAGTAAATAAAAAGGATTTAAAAGATGAATAGTTTAGAATTTTTTGAAATAAATAAAACTCTTAACAAAAAAGAATTATTATTAAATAATATTCTCAATAGGTCAGGTTGCTCGTCACTATAACCATATTAATAGGGTAATCACTAACCTATCTGATTGATTGCAGCTCATTAGTTTAATAGTTTGTATTGTTAATGTCATTAGTAGTATAGTTATTTGTTTGCTTTGTTTCGATTCTATAACCCCCCTCCTTGCTTCCCATAAAAAAAATCCCAAACTCCATTTTGTAATTTTATCATTTTAAAATGTTAGAATCAATCTTGCTTCAGTACTCAAGCAAACTTTGCGATAGTTAATCCGAAGATGCCTCTGAAAGAGGCGAAACACGTATCACAGTTAGTAGCACAATACGTGGAATAATCAAAGTTATTTTTAGTTTTATATTATATCATTTTAGGCTCCTGAAATTGATTGATAATTAGTTCGAAGAAACTTTATTGTATCACCCATACAGTAGCTAAAGATCATTAATGAGAATAGTATTATTGACAAAAATAATTAATGATGATCTTTACAATAATAATAAAAATGTGTTCATTTTCTGCTGATATTGGATTCACTTTAAACTTTTATATTTATGAATCTTCTTTTCTAATTCAAGGCATGGCAGCCATGCTTTGTGTTCATTGCGTCAGTAATAGCATAACAAGGGGATGTTTTATTCATCTCATCCCCTTGCAGTAGGGGTGAAATGCGCTTCTAAATTCAAATAAGATGGAACGCGTTGTCTCTGCAAGACGAAATACCCTGAAAGGAAAGAAAGGCACGTTTTGCGATCTAACAGCAACTTTAAAACCAATAGGAATTTCAATTTATAAACCCGTATATATTGTAGTTTACCCGTCTTGTGTTATTTAAGATTAGAATACATTTATTTTGGAACGCATTTAATATGTCTCAAATCATCCTAAGGTCTTAGTAATATTATTAGTATGTAATACAAACAGCAACCATTTTCGAATTATATGTTATTAACAATGAGTTCCAGAGCCAATATATAACATCGGTAGTTCAAAAATTACAGAATTTGTTTAGCAGAGTCGCTTTGACAGAGTGGTGACGCAGTTGGTTTCGTTTACTTTCCTGCGATCATGGGTTCGATGTACTGAAGAGACATTAAAATTGTAGTAAAACTTGCAAAATTTATACAATCCTGCAAAAAAAGCTTGAACTTGTTTTATACACTTGCACTTAACCAAAACTCAAGTTTTTCAGGTTTAAGATTATAAAGCCACACGATATTCCCTGTGAAATATTAACGATGTGTAGAAAGGGTGGGGGAAGTAAATCGCCAGACTGCAGTGCAATATATTGTAGTAGATACATTATCCACTGGAAAGATATTTCAGAAAAATACCAAAGATTTTTCAATACCTTCAGTGAGTTGCAAAATAAGGAAAAAGGGACGCACAGTTACTCGGCTACGAGGAGGCGAGAATTTCCTGTTGGAAGGATTCAAACTAGCTAAGCATGATTGATGAACGCCCGATACCATCTGATCGTCGGGAATCTTCGAATAAAGATATTCGAACAAACACCCATTAACGGAAGAAGGAAAATATTGTTAGAAAATGTTATCGCACGGAAATCAATCATGGAGGTTTACTAAATGAAATCCTTTCACGCGCAGATAAAAACATAGATCATGGGTGTCCAAAGTTTCGCCACTCTTGGGCTTACATTGATTGAAGAATATTTTCTGTGGGCCATTCATACAAAATTTAAAACAGTGTGAATAAAATGAGACAATGCAAAGTTGAAATTACAAGTATGATTCTGAAAATTGGTTTTGAAATAAATGGATGCATTTATTAGATAAGTTTATTTTTGTGATGTATGTAGATTTGAAAGTGGACATGGATTAAAAATTTTAACTAAATATTGATGTATTTTTGGGAAACATTAAATTTTGATTTGGACCGCGGGTCTTAACATGCTCGATATAGATGAGGAATAGGGGGCTAGAGCTCGACTCTTTGGATCGGGTTATTTATGCGACATTTGTAAAATATTAAAAAAGTGATAATGGTTTGTAAAATTTCGATATAAAGTAAATTTTTATGCATTTATTTTTATTTGGGTAAGTATCAGGGCTGTGGATTCGGTGAAAAAAAGTCCGACTTCACTATCAATGCGGCCAAAAGCCAAATTTTACATATTAAATGCAAAAATAAAAAGTTCAAACTTTTCAAAATTTCCGACTCCGAGTACGACTCCGGCCAAAACGCCGCGACGATTCCGACTCCGACTCCGGCCAAAAAGCTCCGACTCCACAGCCCTGGTAAGTATACTATGTAATGACTTAATTAAGGAGAATATCAACGAAGAAACGTCTATGCCAGTGACGTCTATAAATTAAAAATTGAACAAAATAATTGTGTGATTTATAAAATACAGACAAATTTTCGAGCAAAGAAAAACGATATTTAATTTTAGTTATTCTACTTCGTTTGCTTCGGCTGTGGAGCGCACGGGTACGAGTCCCACTTCGGGCAGTTTCATTATTCAATCGAATTATTGATTTCTGTGCGGAGCAATGCATGTTTGTGTTATCAAAATATTCCCTCCCACACCCATCGGGTTCGATTGATTAGCTAACAGCTAGATCTGTCCTAGTCCTATCATTTCTATCCCTACTCTCTGAAAAAAAGTTGTCGAGCAACTGTGTAACAAGCAGTTTTGATTCTACGATACATATAATTTAGGATTTCGACTGAAGGTGCTTGATGGAATTTCAAGATCAAATTTGTATTTTATACTTTTCAATGATTTGTCGCCTACGACCCGGGTTTCGTCTTTCGGAATTTTCAGGCATTTAAAGTGCACGAATGAACTTGAACTGAGAGAACCACTTGAAATGCCTCAAGAAGCCGAAAGGTGAAACCCGGGTCGTAAGCCACAAACCCCATGGAAAAGAATAAAATTTAAATTATTCAAAAAATATTCCATAAACTCCACATTGAGAGCGCAAGGCAAGTATTTTTTTTGAGAAACGATTATTAAAATGATGATATTTCTTATTCACAGATGTATGAATAATTATGTTTATTTTCATAATTAAAATAAGCCAACGTCCTCAATACATGGATAAACCTTACCTTCGTTAATTAGGTAGCACTTAAGATAAAACAAAGCAATTGCTGAAGTATGATTATATATTACAATCCAAACAAAGCTGACAAATTGAATTTCTTTGAGGTCAGATGGAAGCGAGGAGAACAATGAATAAGAAAGGGTTCGTGGAAATAAAGTAGATGTTTTCTCGCCAGGCAGATTTCATCCAGAAAGATGGACTCATCCATCTATCGTATCTAAATACGTTAAAAGTGAAGGAATATCGATTCATTCTTGAAATAAAATACGCAAGATTTTCCAGGGCAAGCTATTTCTGAGGAACAAGTATTTGAAATAAAGGATTGCGTACTTATATTTACATTTAGATTTTTATTTACTATATTATATAACATTTATTCAAAAGAATATTTAAATCGCAATATCTTGAAATGAAAAACAGTCAATCCTCATATAGGGCCGAGATAGGGACTGCGCTACAAAGTTTGGTTCCTTTTAATGTGTTCACTGTCATCAGTTGACAATGCTCGCCATGAGCGAAACCGGTCCTGATCCAATATTTTTTTTTGTGGAAATATGTTATTATTTTAATTTTAAAGTTTGGTTCGGTGAATTTTTCGAAATCAATATAAATATTTATGTACATATGTATGTTTTTGAATAAGTATACATATTTTAAATGACTAATTAGTTTGCTCATCTGCAGGTAATATATTTTTATTGATGTTTTATGAATAATATTGTATAATATTGCACACGAAATTTGTAATTTGACCTTGAAAACGTAGCGTTTTGTAGAAAAACAGCGCTCTAGGAGGGACTTCCTCACGTGCTATAGAAAGCCGCTTTACGGTAGGATTAACAGTGATCTTCAATAATTTGTACGTCTTCATAGATTTGCCACTAGCGTCCCAGGTTTCTCCTTACTGCACCTTCAGGCATTCGCTGATTTCGAAAGGTCGGTTTGAGAGCGTCCGAACAATTAAATGCTCAAATATTTCAAACGATGAATCCCGGGTCGTTAGTGACAAAACGTGTGTTGGGATGTTCAGTCGATATCTTAAGTTATGAACCTGAGTATTAAATATTGATAAATTTCTACTGTATATTGCTTTTTATAAATATAATATCGTTTCGAGGTCCGCAGAGATTGATGATTGGGCCGTAACTAATAAATAAAACAAGTATAATTGAAGTTGAACAACACTTCACGATCCACATAAACATCGGGACTGTAATTACCAATGTACTACGTCTGTTTAATAAAACGGCCAATTGGTCAAAACAGACCATTAAAATTTTACTACTAACGACATCTATATTTGTAATTGATTAGGTCAGCGAAAATTCAAAATTGAATTGGAACACGCGATTGTTTTATGAAGCTTATGCGCTTTTTGTACTGCACATAAATGCCATAAATATAAACAAGCAAAGTTGTATTTTACGAGCTTATTGGCAACATTCTAATCGTTATTAAAAACCGACGTGATACATTTATTCCATATTCGAAATGTATTTTTTGACACCTGGCAGCATGTACAGAATGTATATCAGGAGGTAATTTTCAAAACTGGACAATTCCAAAATTGTGTTTTTTTAACTGACAATGCTAGATTATTCTTTTGAGAGCGCCGCACATTATCTGATTTTCAAAACTAACAAAATCCAACGTTAAATAGTTGAAAACATCTGCTAAATATGTGACTAATTTTCGATAGTGGACAAATCCAGGAAGACTTATTTTCGAACGGAGACAAATCCATTTCAATCAATCACAGCATTGCAAAGGCAGCCGCCATCTTGCCGAATTTCATACATTTGACAGTTGAGCAAAAGGACCTCACGCTCGTTTTTCGTTGCAAAAAAACAGGAATTGACCTTATAATATAATTATTACATTTTCAACGAGTGTAATGGAAAAATGTGTAGAGGAGGTTCCCTCCCACCATGCCAGAAAAAGGAAAACTGCAGATGACCAAAATATAAGGCTTTAATCAAAGAAGAAAATGTCAGTAAATTCAACAATTTTTTTATGTAAGGGTTGCAACTTACAATACATATATTATATCCAAAAAAATATATCAAGATGCTTTTATGATAAAATATTATTAAGTTCTACTTGTAAAAGAATAACAAATAAGAAGGAAAAGAAGAAGATAAGAGATTCATTGAAAAGGGTGGAAGGAATATTTACTGTAACTGGGCATTCTTTTAAGCCACTGGATCGCGTACTTGGTGTTATTGAGAAATCTTTTAGAAAGAAAAATACGATCGACCAGAAGAATACATGGACATTATTAAAAAGCATTCTACCATCTTTAAGTTATATGAAATAGACGATTGTGACTGGTAATCTACAAGACATTCACCCAAGACACAAAGGGACTCAGTCATTACATTTCGAAATTATGAAAAAGAAATGGTTCATTTTGACCAGAAAAAGTTGACCGACGTGGAGTAATAGTAAGGAGTGAGTTTAATTATCATAATGACACGAGTATTCGCCACAGCATCACAAAACCAGGTAAAGTTGCCTGAGATATATCTCCACTGCCCATAAGAAGATTTGTAAAAGATAAGAAAGAAAAATTATAAGATGTCAAGTCGTTACTAAAAAACCCTTACGATAATGATTGGATCAAACGATAAGAACTGGTAAATTGCAACACAGTAATGAGAAGGAATAAAGAAAACAGTGCTGAAGGAGAAACTTTGGGAAAAGAAAATATTTTACGCGAAGAATTTATTGTTGAATTTTGCATTAGCGGTTTAATTTAATTTATTTTGTTTTCCTTTATCGTGCATCTTAAAAATATTGTTTTTGAAATTCTATAATACTTATAAAATTTGAATATGAATTTAAGCTTTATCAGTATCTCCTAAAAACATTTTATATTGCACAACCCTGATATTAACATCCTAGTTTCCATCTTTGTTATTAATGACGTTTTGGGAAAATTCTGACAGCTTCCTTTCGAAACTGGACAAATCCACGTTTAAAATGCTTTTTTCTCTATTATTGCATGGAAATGTTTACATTTTTACACTGTATTTGTAATTCTTGATTTTTAAACATATTTTTAAGAATATTGCTAGTAAACACAAACTTATGAGGAAGGAGGAATGAAAATCTCTCATTTTATCAGTTTGTCATAAAGTGGATTTGTCCAGATTTGAAATTTAGCTCCTGATATGTGTGTTTTATTTGAACTGAATTTTAAACGACGGCTTTTAGCAATCTATGTAATTTATACAAAATCTGTATTTGATATTTATCGATTTAATTGTTATTCATTCGCAGTACTCCCTTATAATATGGCAACATTCTGCTAAGTTATTATGTATATTTCTGCTACACGCTTACCAAGTTCAGTCTACCCTCTTACAGCACCAAGATTGGGATTTTTTATGACATACATATCTTTAAATGCACATATTTATGATAAATATTAAATATTTATGAAACATATAATTTGTCTGAAGAATTAATTTAGCACACGCTATAAAAAAGCGCTTTATAGCAGTGGGTTCTGTAGGAGGGTTGACTGTTAGCCATCTAAGCTATCTAAGCCAGCTTAATATACAGATAAACTAGCATTTACACTATTTTTTGGTATGATCGGCACCTGTAATGTTTATGAATTAGTTTCAGCCTCAGAATCATATGGTGAGTGAAACCGGTCCTGGTCGTATTATAAAATTAGGAGGCCATTACACAATCTATCCTTCCCAAATAAAAGTATATATCACTAGACAAAAGTCTTTAATTCTTTTATGTGAATATATTAACAATAATACATGTGATGTATTTTCAAACTTCAAGGATTCAAACCTTTTATACTTAGTTGAGTTAAATACGTACATTGTACATTAAACAAAACAACGTAATTGCCATTTCTATTCGAAATAAGCAGAAGAAAACGACGGAAATTACTGAAATAATGATTGAAGCCGATGGTATATGGAAGACAAAAGAAAAACTAAGAACGGCTTTCTCTTATGGAAAAACAAAGCGATTTTCATGGCCGGATAAAGGCAGGCATGTTAGTAAAATGAACAGGCTGGAAAATTTCTAGGTCGCTGTGTTATAAAATTTGTGAGGTGATCACATAAAAGCCCGGATTTATTAGACATCAGTAAAAAGGTTTTTGATAATGATTTGATGGATGTTATTATGTCAAGATATTGAGTATAATGTACACCATAAATACGGATAAGTAATAAGATTTAGAATTAAAGGAATTTCGAATAAAATGTTATTTATTGTTTTTTTTGTCTTTATAAAAATAAAACAAATAAAGATGATTTGTGATTCAAAGTCTTTTAGAAGTATAAGAGGATTTAAAATACTATTGGAATTATAGTTTCTCGAGGAAAATATAAAAGATTTTTTCCGTATTTTGTCTGTAGTATTAAACTCACTCCGAAAGTGATTATTACCTATCCATCCGTACTTTTCCGTACAGAACATTCGCGGACGAAGACAGATTGACCACAAATTGACCTCGTAAAAACTTATGTGACTAATTGATACGTATATTTCTGTTCGAAAGCATGAATGTGTGCGATATCTTAAATACCTTCCACACGCAACCTTGACTAATCACTAGTCCTCCCCTTCCATACGCTTTACGAACAGGTGAGGAAGAGCAACAACAAGCAGTTATCGTAAAAACACTTATGTTGTATTTATGCTCCAAATTAGGAGCGGGAATGGCAAAAAACCTAAATGCTCTTCTCTGTTTCACGAGGTGGATATCTATGCGCAGCCTAGATTCAAATTCATCGCTTAATCTAGACCCAAAATCTAACTTATTCTAGAAACAGATGATAGTTTTACATTTAAATGACAGTTAATTGATGATGAAATTTATCTTTCGCTAATCGAAAACTAAACACAAGTATGGCGATACCAATACACACAGTTAATAATTATTTCACATCGGTAAATATACTTCTATCCATTTTCAAATTTTATTTTCCTCTATTTGAAATATAATGATATATATAGACTCATTATTGTTATGTGCCAACACAATGCAATATTAAAATATAACATAATGGCATCACGAAGTTAAGTAGGCGATTTGAATAATATATCTATAAAAAACTATATTTATTAAGTAACAAACCAACAATAATATTACGTGATGTCAGAAAAATGAAGTAACGTTTTTTTTACTGACTTTGAACAAACCAGCGAAATGAGACGGTCACGGTATGCTATTTTCTGTGCATAAAACCAACTCAAGTAAAAAAACTCAGATATATATAATAATAAATCATAAACAATCACGAGTAGCTGTCTAAAAGACGGTACACACGATCGAGTTATTGGCGAACGTTGATGAATATTTCGGCTTACGCCTTCGTCAGAATAGCTATCAACAAATATATAAAATAATTTATGTAGAACTAAAATACATTGTTATTTTTCTTTCCGTATTATAATGGAGTTCTACCAAGTAAATGCCTACTCAATCAATAAGTTGATGAATATGTTTGTAAATAGCCTGGAGACACCCAACAATAGTAAATAGTCGAGTAATTATAAGTATGATTGTCTTTATTATATAATTGACATAAACTGAAGTGGGTGGAGTGGATAAGCCAGTTATTAGAACAATAGGTAGGTATCGCAATAACAATGAGATTCGATCAGGTGTTGATAATTAGTTTTATTTACATACACTTCGGAAAGTTTACAATCGATCAACATTGTGACACTGAACTCATTCAAATTATAAAATAATTAAACAAATTATCCTTAGAGAACTGGTATTTTAAAGAATTTAAATAATTCTACATTAACCGATAAACAAATTCATAACCGGTTTAAAGTTTTTTTATAAAAAATAATATAATTGATAACAAAATAAATGAAGGAATTTTTAAGCAAAAAAATAAATATTTATGTCATTATTGTTCCTGTTTCATTTACAACTTTGGAGAAGATTTCGGCTCAAATAATTGAACTCTTTAAGTATTCAAATAATTCATTTCCACCAAGAAGTGACAATTAAGACATTTGAAGTGATTAAATCATTGCTATAAGACCCAAGTACAAATTATGTTCTTTGCTAGTTATATATGTCTGTAAACAATATCATATAATCATTCACGAACATTGTTATCCGAAAAACAAATGCTATGTTGAATATTTGAACATTTGAGTAAATATCTGAGTCCGTGGCCGAGTGTCAATGTCAACGTCATGGGCATTTCATTTTTCGATCGATTTATTGATTCATGTTCGAAGCCACCCATTTGATCCTGGAAACGAGGCAGGGCGAAGCGAGAGCGATTATCTAACCACTAGTCCTATCTAAGCTTCAGTCATCTATCCATACCCCATAAAAAAGTGATGTAATAAGTAGTTTTCGTGGAAAACTTCGGTCGAGATAAAGCACATTAACCCTTTGCACTCCTCAATATATCATTTTTTTCTTTCCGAGAAAATGATTGATAACAGTCTTTAAAAGTCCGAAAAATACACATGGTTAAAAAACAGTTTAAAAGCTAAAAACTCTACAGAAAATCGGTACAAATCGGTGGCGAATAATTATTCAAGGAAAAAAATGGCTGCGACACAAAAAATAAGCCCGATCGTGTGTACCGTGGCTTTAAGTTAAATCGATTTCGCAATCGTTGAGCCGTTGTGAAAGTAATCGTAGAGCAGGCAGTAAAAAACTAGTAAAACGGAAATCTCACGATTTTCACGATATTTACCTAATTAAAAATTTACTATAACGATTATCTCTTTGTTTGTTAAATGCTTCTAAGATTTTGTTTCTCTTTGAAAGTTAATGAGCTGATCCACCAATTTGAAAGATATTAACTAATTGGTTATAACGACAAAGTGACGTGATAAATACGTATTCGTAATTCTTGTGGGCTAATAAACAGACACTAATTATTATTAGAAAGGGGTTCCTAGTGTCATCATTGAGTAGATATGTATGAATCTATTTGTCAATTATACGGTGTGTAAACTTTTTAATTTCTTGTCAATAGGTATAGTCCAGTGGTTCTCACTTAAAATTGTCCTGTGGCCGCATCGTACACATAAGTGGTCTTATGGAAATGTGTGGTGGCCGCACCTATTTTTTGTTTTTGATCTATGTAAAATGGTCCTAAACGTGTTTGACAATTTACTAATGGTATTAATTGCACTATAGTTCTGACGAAAGCGTAAGCCGAAATAGCTATCAACAAATATATACAATAATTTATGTAGAACTGAAATACATTGTTATTTTTCTTACCGTATTATAATGGAGTTCTACCAAGTAAATGCCTACTCAATCAATAACATATTTCATCTTTAGAGTATTTGTTGAGAAATTACTTTAGAGTAAAAATTCAACTTTTAAGCGATTAATATTTACTATAAAGTTGTTGGTGATCCCAGCCAAATTCTCTGGTATATAAAAACTCTTATATCAGTTGTAAGTTGGATAGTTTGACGTTCAAAAGTACGGGTGGTGCCATCTTAGTATTTCTTTAATTTCATTATCTTGATAATTTAATGCTAGATCCCAAATAAACAAATATTATTAAAAAGTATGGATATTTTACGACTTATAATACTCCTCGTTTGAAATTAGATGTGTCATCTCGCACATTCGTGGTTTTAACATCATTAGGTAGATATATGGTAGTCCGTTATTATGTATTTCTGCTTTTGCAATATGCATGCGAAGAAGTATATATATCTACAACATTTATCTTAAATCGATACCCCAACGGTGATGAAATGGAATAAGACTGCGTTAAATTATGCATGAATCATGCATTCGAATTTATCATGTTTTATTTCTTTTTTAAATGTTAAAAACGACAGCCTTTAATCTACTGTGAAAATTGCCATTTCTCATTTTAAAGAAATTGAATTACAATTGAAAAGTAGCGAAACAATATTTATTTATATTTTTTTTAAATGGCCGCGAAAACGTAATAAACGGCATGTATCTACGATGGGTTTAAAACACGTAAGGGTGAAAATGTTAACATTAAACGTGGTCAAAAAAGAATTAGCTTAAATTGCTTGGTCCAGCGAACACCAACAAAGCGTAGCGTTGTGTGGCCGCTTAGCCGTTGCGGAGTTAACATAAATTGCACACTTTTTGTCGAGTTATCCTTCAGTTATTAGCGTATCAATTTTTGCAAAATGGCAATCTGTTTAATAGATTTGAAAAACGAACTCTAACGGCTGTAGTTGCAGAAAAAAATTTCAGTAGCAATAGTTGCGGTATAGTGACATCTATGTGTAAATATTAGAATGTTAGGCCGTTCGCCTTATTTTATTCATAACTAAATTTAATATGTCAATAATATGCATACAAATTTATAAGCCACAACATTAGTGCCTTGTGTGTTATTAAATTTTTCTAATCGCATTCAAAATATCTATACCATAAATATATGATAAACTATAAAAAAATATAGTATCTTAACTAACCAATCTTCTTGAATGAAAGGCTAATCTAAGCTTGTTAAATCTATGGTGAGATATAATCAAATAATTTATACAGACACATAAAATGTTTCTATTTACTTTCAAATATAAGCTATCGAAAAAGGTCTAGCAATGTTTCAAGATCAGAAAATATTTGAATTCAGTACCTAAAACAAAATATGTATGTATGTATGTATGGAATCCCTCAAGCGGCAAATTTTTGAACCATTTGTGACATTTAACATATCAACAATAATTATCTATGGATAAAAAACAATGCATGTTTTTTTTATTATTGACTTACTGGTATTTCACATATTTACATTGAATAAAATCTCGACCTGCTTCATGAGAAAACATTACTCCATGATAATGTTGTTCAATAAATAGTATACGAAACAAAGTGATTGGATAGAAATTGAATAATGTACGATACCAAAATTATCATTTTATCACAATTGGCCTAGTTTAGCGTAAACGATCTGTCTTAGTGCATTATACGAGATTACGAGCTCTTAGAAAAAATATTATACTCACGATAAAAGTCGATTGTGTATAAAGAGTAAAATGCAATTAATGCAAGTATCTGTAATGATAATCAATTTATTATGAGATATAATGGCTATTGAAGATAAGCAACAGAAGCTGGTTGTTTTATTGTATTGGTTATTTCATTTATGGGACCACTGCGTTTTCCATGGCTCATTGTATAGTCCCGTAAAATAAAGTGCACCGAATTAATCAATTAAAAATTCAAAATACAAAACTATTTATAATTTTTTAAATTTCTTCCAGGGCTGTGGAGTTTTTTTGTCCGGAGTCGGAATTGGAGTCATCGCGCGGGGTTTTGACCGGAATCGTACTCGGAGTCGGAAATTTTTAATTTTGCATATAATATGTCAAAATTTGGCCAATTGGCCGGATTGGTTGGTTGATATATAATTGAATACACACACATAAATAGGAAAGGTAGGAAAAAAACGTTACGGAACTAAACATTTTTATTCGAAGTCGGAGTCGTGTTTTTGGTCAATGCTGGAGTGGGAGTCGGTGTCAAAGTCGTAATTGTTTTTAACGACTCCACAGCCCTGACTTCTTCAACACGTAAACATAAAGCTAGGTAAAATGGTATAAGCTTCATTAGTTGCCAGTTTTTTTTTTATTTTTCTTTAGAATCATCCTAATATGATATTATTGGAAGAGAGATTTTTGAGAATTATATCGATTTGAGTAGTTTGAACGTAGTTTATCAAAAAACATTACAATCAAATTATGACATGTTTCTCAAAAGTTTTTCACAGTCACTTACTGCCTTCTTGCATGGATAGCAGTATGATGGGTGACATTTAAAATTGACCACGATTGCACGTACAAATATTGTATGTAATTTACAGTACAGAATTGCGAATACGACGAGGGCGTGAAAGCGCATATTATAAATACTTCACACGGGCGACATTTCGCTGTTGGTTGTTGCGGAGCGAGTTCCACCGACGCACCATGTAAGGGACCTGGTCTTCGCAAACCGCTTCTCAGCAATGCCACCATATCCCTAAACATAGCCACCGTAATAAAGCGACAGGTGGTCTCTCTGAGATCGACACTCCGGTAACTAATTAACTGTTGGGTTGACGCACGAGTTTGCAATCGGACATTGGGAGTCAAATTGACAACCGATAATTTATTGTAGTACATAAACTACAGTATTTTTTTTAAATTTTATTTGTTGGCGTGTATTAATTGATGACGATGCATTTCCTGATTTGAATGTGTGTGTTTATACCAGCGATGCACAACATTTTCAGGAGAAGGGCCAGATAATCAATCCTCAGATAGTTCGAGGGCCGCATGGGTAAAACTGATTAAATTATCGATATTTTTAATGCATGTATATATATATAAATTTTTAATTTTATTGTTTTTATATTGTTCTTCCATCATTCGGAAAAGGGTGATTGATACTTGTCATTGCGGGCCGCATGAAATGTCGTTGAGGGCCGCAGGTTGTGTATCACCGGTTTAGACTCTGTTTGAGGACATGGCTTTTATAGTCCAACACACCTGAAATTCAACAGTCTAAGATTTTATATATAAATGCAATTTATTGATTGAATTGACATTTACTTGGTAGAACTCCATTATACCACGGAGAAAAGTATTTTAGTTCTACAAAAAAAAAATATAATTAAAAGTTGACAGCTATGTTCATATATCGGCTTACGCCCTCGTCAGAACTATGTTTAAACTCAAACAAACTTGGCTTTATATAAACTGGCGAGAGCGTAAGACATAGTAGCTATCAACTATGTATGTATAATTAAATTTTTGTAATAATATATAATGCTATTTTTCACTGTTTTAATGGAGTTCTACCAATTTAATGCAAATTCAATCAATAAAATGCTTTCATATATTTGTTAGTAAAAAAAATCAAGGCAATGTTAGTATCTGTACAATTTGTTTCGAGTGCTATCATTTTTGTCGAGTTGAACGTCTTTGAAATGTTTTTTACAAATGAATACATGGATATGTTACAGTGACACTGTATTCTCAGTGAAAATATATTCTTCTCCAAGCTGTCATTGAAATTGAATTTGACCGCCCATGTTCAGCCCAATGTCTGTCTGTGTTTTTCTTTGGTTCTCTTTTTATGACTTGGGTCAATAATATCAATGATCGTTACCAGTGAAATCACGTTGTCATACAAATCTATTACTTGATACATTTTCACTGAGAATACAGTTTCACTGTAACAGATACAATAACAATGCAACAGTACGTCAGTTGAGCGTAAATTTGTTTAGCATACCATGTGTTAAGCAATACCTAGCATAGTGTGCTATCTTTGCATATAGTAAAGTTGGAAGCAGTTAGCGGTAGACGTCTCGCTTTTTGAGTGTCTTGACCCAGAGCCGTGAGTGTTGACCCCGCAAGGCGAGATAATTTGACCCCGCGCGGAAGCTCGAGTTTGTTGACACTGAATAAAGTTACCAACATACTTGTCTATGGTTGCGCATAATGTCCATTGTTAGTTAGTTCTAAGGTTTCATCGCGGAGCTTGAGGTTGGCCAAAGGCGCGTGCATCGCAGCGGCAAAATAAAAGTACTACACGAGTATTTAATGAACAACTTTACTCAATTATCGAACAAGCTTGAATAATGTGTACATAAGTGACACCAATTTTTATTGATACCATCGTTTATACGAGATGTCTTGACAGATAATTCAGGTCGAAAATCATGAGAAACATTCCCGTTTCGATATTTGAAATAATTGGCGTAAGATTTATAAATTGAATTCAAAATGGCGACATGATTTCTATTCTCTCGATTGTGGTGTTGTATATAGTTGTAAAATTGTATAAAATTTAATAATCCGAAACTTGAATAACGGAACTGATATTAATAAATTCTTGTCAGTCGATAAAAAAAATGTCATCCAGTGGACGTGACACGTATTTCGCATCATTCACAAATATCACTAGACTAACTCTATTGCAAGATTTTAATTTATGACGCAAAAATTGATTCTAAATTATTAATAACTAGTATTGCTACACGGCTTCGCTCGGACTAAGCTACCAATAATTATTTAATGTTATATCATTCCCAAAGAATTACAGACCCACAGACATACATAGATACATACGCCGTTTCGGTTTTATATATAAGATGAGGGTTCCCAACACAAATTACAAAATAAAATAACAGTCGAGTGACTGCTATAGTTATTGCGCACTTCAACTTCAACACTGCGAAGAGGAGACATGTATCTAGTGTTTTAACATCAACGAGAATTCTAAGCAATTCTTTATTTTGAATGGTTAAAGTTGAAGTGTCCAATAACTAAAGCCTTCTAACGCACTAAAGCAGCGCTATATATTACAAAATTAATAACTTGTGTTTCTAAGGGAAAGTCGAATACGAAATAAATTTAGCAGGCGAGCCAACTGTCATATTTAAAATCAAGTGTTCCAAACGACCAATTGTTTTAAAAACATGTTTAAAAATTTCTAACTTATGGCAACTAACTGAAATATCACGCAAGTTTATTTGAATACGTAATTTAACTGCCAACACTCTCAAACCGGATTATTTGATAACTAGAATTTTCGTCCTTGAAAATAGTATTTTTCCGTGGTTAGAACCTGTCATAATAACGCCACTGATATTTTCTTGCCATAGCGTCTACAAAGTATGGTCTGTTGGGCAGATAGATGCATGTCTTTTGTGGTCGCTCACGAAGCGATTCCACACGTTTTCCCACTGTATAATGAATTCACAGCAAGCAGTAAAATAAATGCAGATGTAAAGAGTAGCAAAATTATTATCACATCTCACAGAATAAGTATTCTATTACTATCATAGATTCAAAGACGTAGAAACTGTAAGGTTTTGGTTAAAAGGCATTATATATGATAAAGAACAAGACCAGTTTCGCCCATCAAGACCAAACCTCACCGTCGCTTCATGAGCGAAACCGATACTGATCTGTGTATGTTTATAATTAGTATTAACTAAAAATAATAATTCATTGACACGAATATATAATTAATAAATGAAGATGCTCAGTGAAACATTAATAAAGTATTTATAAGTCGATATTACATATTATTGAAGAGGAAATGCAACGGTCCAAAATAAGTTTCATGAAATAAAAAAAACCAACAACTTTTGATCTTCTTCAGTGAAATTT
This sequence comes from Himalopsyche kuldschensis, assembly GCA_028554975.1. Classification (NCBI taxonomy): domain Eukaryota; kingdom Metazoa; phylum Arthropoda; class Insecta; order Trichoptera; family Rhyacophilidae; genus Himalopsyche; species Himalopsyche kuldschensis. The sequence continues at coordinate 14,946,890 of JAHFWI010000010.1, read as the reverse complement.
GAACATTTTTTATTTCATTTTTATAGACATATAAAATCTTTGCGGTGATTCATATTAAAAAATAATAATAAATTCAGCTCTGGTACTTCGGTTCATTCTCCAGGCCGCTAAACGAAACGATAGTTACTTTTGATGAGAATATTACCATATTTATTTACCAAATATATTGGGAAGCTCCATCAATATGGCAATATCGGTAGATAATAATCTCCAGAAATGACCTATTACATTCTGCGGAAAATAACCATATGTATATCTGAAAGATACATAATTATAATTTTGAACAAAATTTCGATCGCAAATTTGGTTACGGAGTTTATAATCGCAAATAAAACAAATACATAAATATTATGTATTACCCAATACGCCAGGGAACTGAAAAATAAAGTTCCCAAATAAATTTTCGAAAATAAAACAGTTAAATACATTCATCAATTAATTTATGGTTGCAACATTTTTTCATAATTCAAATTTAATATTGAGTATTATTGTTTATGGTAGCAAGTGTTGTAATAAATATATCGTGTTGTCGGATTCTATCGCGGAGTTAATGATTATTCATTTTTTATTTAATTACATAAGTACATATACTGTATACACAATATGTTAACACAATATTACTGTTGTTAATTTATTTAAAAAAATGATCGAATGATATTTGGTATCGGTGGATGAATAGTTAATTAGATTTGAACGTGGGATTGATAAATTAATTTAATATTTGGTAACACGGATAACCAGTTAATGAGATTCAAACGTGGGATCGACACATATTCGGAGAGATGGTACAGTATCATGACAGACCGGTAATACGAGAACACAAAGGAAATGAGTGACTGGCTGGATCGAAACCAGGAAACTAACCGGTTTACAGGCGAGGCAGAAACAATTTTACAAGAAGCCTGTTGATAAAACGATTAGTCATCAACCTGCAACAACAGTTTAGTTATTTTTCTTTATTTCTTACACTGACATGGTAAGCAGCCACCAAGTCCCCATTTTAATCAGTGGATGACACATCGTTAGTTAGAAGTTATTCTTAAACGCCACTGTAAAAGCCCTTTCGACTTCACTATTTTTAATTATCAAGTTTAAATAAATATAAAGGTAGGTTGATATTACACGTTTCTTACTGAAAGAGATAACATCGAGATAACGGAGTATTTACTTTAGCGTTTAAGCAGTAAAAATGTGGTTAAAATAATTACCCGTTACATAAGTATTACTCTCCATCTTACATATTGTAAATATTTAGTTTCAACGTGTTCGTCTTATTCAAATAACATTCTACTTTTGCTAAGCATACCTAATGGCGTATGTTATATTCATCGCGCAGTCAATTCGACACTCGTAGAATGTGTAATGAATACATTCTTCTTCCCACTTTCTAAATGTAAAATATTTAAATAAATCTAGCGGTTATGCTAATGAACAACATAATTTAAGTAGTTGAAAGCATTCCAAATAAGAATAAATCAAGAAGTCCTGACAAAGCACACAATAATTTGAAAAAAAAATTCAATTCATTTGATGAATTCAATATTCAAAAATGGAATTTGCAAATGGTTTTTGTTCGTTAATTAATGGCTATAAAATATGAATCTGATATTGTCGCTGCAGTAGAATATCGAAATAATTTTGTAAGTAGTTTTTTTAACAAATTTAAAACATAAATGTAAGCAAGCCAGCAAAACACAAATAAATAATTTATGTGACTCGCTTATTATTAACAGTTTGAAAAATAATAATTGACAGTGATTTACACATATGAATATGTAAAAATATACATTTACATTTTAATTGTGCACCTAATTTATAACACAAAATTTATAGCAATGGTTTTAGGCTATATGTTTTTTCCAATGAATCAGCTTAGTTTTGAGTGTTTTTTCCCCTCAAATTTATGTATAGAACAATTTATCGGATAAAAGTGATGTAATAAATAAGCAAGATATATGTATCTAACAAAAGCAGACATAAATATATTGTTACGAGTAGTTAATTATCTAAGTAAATGGTAAATAGTATCTACCAAATATACAAAAAAAGCTTAATTTTTACTGTGCAACAAAATCAAAGCAAACATATGTAGTGAAGTGTTGCCTGATAATCGAAATACGATAATTTTAGAGACTGTTAATATTTTATATAAAAAATGGCAGGAGTTGTAGGTACTATATAATATATTGTGACAATTAGTTGAGCAAAGGTGTTCTGTTTATTATTTGACAGTTGAAAAGACTTCATTACCGTAAGGCCACTAGTGGCCGCCGCGTACGCACGTCGCGAATACGGTCACAAAAATTTCAAAATACATATTAAAAAATCCTGCAAGAATTCTTATGGTATTTTCCTTATCATATCAAGTGACATCTTTACACTGTCTCTAGACAAAAAAAAATCTTTCTGTTATCAGTCGATCTTGTTGAAAAAATGATTTTTAAAAATTCGGGCGGCAGATGTTATCAGTGCGACCACTTTGCTAGGTACCGAAGCGGCTAAAATGTTTCACATGACATGAAAGATCAGAACTGGTTTCGCTCATCGGGACCTGAAAATACTCACGATGAGACGACTAAGTACTAACACATTAGAATGGATAAAATAATTTATAATACGCCAAGTAACTTGTGAACTATAAAAAAAACAATACTGTTGTTTTGCCACCCATAGTAACTGCCATATTAGAAAATATCCCAGTTTAAATCGAACCATCTTTGGTTGGGAAACTCGGTTATTATAGACTACATTTTTTTCGTTTGCCAATACGTGAGCTCTCGCAATTGGTTTAGTATGAAAAGGTCAAAAGGTCACCTGTGTATAATAAGAGGAAAAGCTTGTTTACGGGGAGGAAACAGCCATAACGCAAATTGACTTGTTTAGTAAGTCAAAGGTGAGTTCCGAAATAGATTTTATTATTAGTTATGTCGAGGGAAAACGGCACTAAAAGTAAAAGCATGCTACTTTATTGAACGTACATTATCCAAACATTTTGGCACAAAAAACGAATTACTTTTCGTCTAATTCCGTCCAAGAAATGTTTTTTTTTTCAATTCTACATTTTCGTGAATAAAAGAACAATTGCTGTTGTTTAAAAGATGTCGCTTCACGATATACGTACAGATTTATAAATAAGAAGCTATAATATTGTTATGTAAGATTTTTGTTTTTCCACGTTTTTCATCTATAACTTTCCGATTGTATTGCATTTAATTACTTTGTCCCGTCACAAGGGGAACAAGATTTAAAGTGATAGAAGCTTCCCCTATTCCTAACACACGCCACAAGAAGTTGCTTATCAGCGGTTAGTGGCTAGCCTTAGACGGTAATGGCAGTTTTGTTATGGAAGAAGTACGGACCGATGATTTCACCAGACGAAAATCCGTACCAAACAGTGACTTTCTCGGGATGCATTTGGTGCTGGTGTATTTCGTATGGATTGGAATCGCCCCAAATCCGACAATTTTGCTTGATGCACATATTCTATTCATCCAAAAATGGGCCTCGTTGCGAAACAAGGCATAAGCGATGAACGTTTTTGGAACGGAACAGTGATATTGATAATAAAATTTGCACACGTTGTTCAACGCTATAACCTTCCATGGTGATTTACCGTACGCTACTTAATAATTGAAAACAAATTTGACAGATGTCACTTTAACAACATGGCTGCCATAACCTAAAAAAACGAGCGTCCATATTGAAAGACTCGGTAGTTATTTATGTATAATATCTGTATTAGATGTGTTGTTAAGAAAATAGCGCTGTTTTTATTGATTAAATTCGATTCGACAAAACCACGAGTCCATCAAAACATCGGACAAAACTGGCAGACGAATAAGAAACAAAAAAAAAGAATACTTCATTAAAACAAGTCTAACGTCTGCACGCCATACAATTTCGAGCCATCTTAACCTGCACGTTATCCGTGTGCACACTGACGCGGACGATGCGTTTCCTTAAACAGGAAACCGGTTATTTACCGGTCCCTGCCAGTCATTATTCACTAGGGTCACCGCATGGCAATAAACTGGAAGTACAATTAAGTTAATTATAACTTATTTTCACTCGTTATAAACACGGAGACAATCCCTTCATTACATTGACGCTGCATCGAAACGGCAATGGCAATGCCATGTAGATTTAGTTTTTTTATTTTATTCACTCGAAATTAGGATGATGTCGATTTGTCTTTTCATCTTTTATGGGGAACCAAGGACAAGCCCTTATTTCCCTTACATCTCTGGTTAATTGATGTTGATGTGACTTAAGGATGAGGATTCTATGGTCCTCAACAAAGACCTTTGGACACGAAAGACGTAGAGCGCTAAAAGAAGCGGGTCGACATTTGTTAAACTTTGAGCAACGTACATATTTTAGTACAACGTACATACGTAAGTATTTTGAGATTAATATTGAAGATAAAAAGCTTGCGTACATTTCAAGACAGTGGTGAAAATAACGGTAAAATAATGTATCGTCAACGAAGTGACAGATGGAATTAAGACTATATTCCAATCACTCCTTGTTAGGAGACAATCGACATTTTCGATAAACACACAATTGAAACACTTATCATTACTTATAGAACATGTAAGAACTTTGAAATGAGTAGTTTTTTTATTTTTCATATCTCAGTGTAGTACGGTTTTCTAAAATCCGCTCATACCGGGAAAAGAGCCCGGACGGTCCGGCACGCAAGTCAGGAACGTTGAAAATGCGCCACGGACCGGACCCATTGTATTACCCACGCATAATAGTAAGTCAGGAGCACGCAATCGAAATACTTATCCGAACAGATGCATTAATCTCGGATGATGACTAGAAAGAAGCAAAGTATGGTCACCCTGAATTGAACACATCACGATCGGCCAGGTTACATCGGCTCGCCATACTCAAGATATACATTGGCCACAATGTATAACGAAACAATATAATACAACCACCAAGCAGATTAACGTCTTCGAATCCGACAACTCGATTAAATTCTCACTGAGCCGAGGTGGAAGTAACTGATAATTTATTTAAAATTACTAATGAATATATTACACAACTATTTTATCGAACATTAGACTAAAGTTACATCAGTAATGTCACCATGATTAAATCTCTTATTTTACATTATTTTCCTGGTTTCATATTAAATAAGGAATAATTTATAAATTTGAAAAGAAATTCCACAAATTATAAAAAAAGATCAGAACCAGTTTTGCTAATCGCAAGCATTATTGTCGATTTGTATATTGTAAGTGGTTCTGGGACACATTCAAGAAACTGCTCAATGCCTGCCGGATGGAAGAAAGTTCAAATCCAAACAGTGAAATTAGTTTCTACTTAACATCAAACAAAGAGGCCTTACATCATTCCATTACTCCTTCTAATCTCTTTGAACATATTAAAACTTCTTTATAAAATTTAACCTATTACGTGCGTCGTTTCTCTAGAATCTCGGCAGCGTATTCTTCTTGTGCGGCACGCCTTATTTGACAATAAAAAGTTGAACGCCTCGCGCCCTTGGAATCAAAACTTTTGCGAAACTTGCTAACAGTATACAAACAAGTAAACTTTTACTGGAAGAGAAAATGTGATAAAGTAGAATGTTTCGCACAAATTGTATATGTGAATGCGACAAAACGCAAAACTTCTCTCGAAAACATACATAACTATTGCAAAAGACTTTTGTGGCGTTCAGTTTATTTCTCAGCAGACAGTTGTTTTGATTCAATGCATCGTTTGAATGGTTTCAAAGATTTCAAGGGGGTTTCGAATAATTGTTTTGTATATAAATCATTTATTAACTGATTTCAGCTCAATAAAGTAAATATATTAAGAACAAAAAGGACCATATTTTAAAGATGCGAATAATCTTAGGGTCTCTACGAGATATGGTGTGAGTCCTATTGAGCAATTATTCGAGAGTAGATGGACATACAAAATAAGAAGAGATGCACAGAAGCTGGGTAGAACATGCCGCTAAAAAACAAATTTGCAGATTATTTTTAACAGGAAGTGGATTCACTAAAAAAAATGTCTAAATTATTTAATTACTTTGTCTTTTTTTCTGCGAATGCAACCGTAGCATTATCTTGAAGCTAGAAGTTTGATTTTGATTTATAATAGGTTATATTTTTTCTTATGTAAATTTATAATCATGTAAATAAGGTTATTACTATTTTCTTTATGTTTTATGTGCTTTCTCCATTAGGTAATTGTTGAATGCATGGTGCATTGGGGTCACACATACTTATTTAGAATTTTCTTTCCATGAATTAAAAAAATATTGTCCTCACTTATCACTATAGTATTAATTGATAGGATAACTTGCTTGTGTTTTTCTTTCCAACGGTGTACGATCTGGTTTCTTTTTGAATTTAAATTAAAGGAACAAAAACCGTGGGGGTATCCGTGTATGTACTTCAATATCGATCGTGTTTCCGCGCAGTGGGTTTAAATAGGTTAAAATGTCACCGTGTCGTGAATTCATTGCTTTGATAAATCTTCAATTGAGTGCCTCTGACACTTTTAACCTATTCAGCGGCACGGAAAACTCTAATTAACTCCGCAAATCGCATGTACCAGAAGCTAACGCGTGTGCAGTGACACTTTCGATAAGAATAAGCATTCAATTATATATTTATAGAAAACAAGAAACTACACATCAAATGATTGAACGAATATAGTGAAAATGTCGATATCCAATGTTCAGTAGGTACATTTGAACAATTTTAATAAAATATCAGAACCAATATCATAAAGCAGGTCGCCATTTAAAGTTTTTTTATTACAGCAAATAATTCACTGCACTGATTGTTAAAAACATAATACGGATTTTTATATAAATTTATCATAACCGTATGGCTTCTTTCAACAAGGATCAACGGTAATAAGTTTTCCAATTTTTTAAATTCGGTATTAAATTTTTGCTTAAGTTCAATAAGAATAAAATGATCTGAGGGAACTTTGTAATACTTGAGGACCGACCATAATTATTTTGTTTTCACCGTGGTCCCAAAATAGCAATCGTTAATGGTAATTAAGAAAATAAGCGTATTTAAATAAACTGCAATGTAAGTACATATCTAATAATAAGAGTATAATGAAATATCTAGATAATTGAATAATTTCAAATAATATAGTGTTTACAATACATATCAAAATAGAACTATCGTCAGTCGACGATAGTTCGTCATAAACAGACTTTTATTCGATTTGATTATAAAATAGGAAATAAAACAAAATATTGAATTATTTTCGTTTTTTTGTGTGGGCGGTTGTAGTACTTTGCGTTATAAATTCATTAAAGAGAGGGAAAATAAGTTTCAGCTTTCTTTTCTAATAATATCTGAACAGCTTAAACATGCGTGTACGAAAACAACAAGAGCGAACGCCGTTCAAAAAAAAAACAAAAACAAATTCAAAAAAAGAACGAGCATCTGTCACCGGCATGGCGTAGTCACAAAAGCAAACACGCGCAAACGTAATCCACGACTCGCGAATGTTGCACATAAACATTCCGGGCATTAAAACAAGCCACGCCGCTCGGCGAATTACGAAAATCGCATTAAAAGGTTTGACCGGGCGATTCCATATTCAGTGCAGACCTTTCCAGAACGATCGGCGCCATTTAAAGCGAGGCGGGTCATGGCTCGAGAGCGAGGGAGACGGACGCGCCAATTTAATTTTCCCCATTCCCCCACATAAAGGCAGACAGTGTACAAAGGGGATACTTACACTATTATAGATACAACTGGCAACCCGAGGGGAGATGACAGGCACACGTACGTGCTTATGTATCCATACAATCAACCCAGGAAAGCGGATCCACGTTCTACGTTCCGCGTTTGAATACATTGAGGTTACCAAGCCACAAAGGCGACGGGATTTTTTGTCACAATAAATAAACTATTCATAAAAAAATAGAACCATATGAATCTAAATGAAGATTAAACAACAATTATAAAGAGTAAAATATACACATATTTAGTCAGATGAATGTCAAAGCAATTATTCAAGCAATATTTATAAAATATTAAAATCTAACACCGTTAAAAATACAACACGAATTGAAAACTACTTTCACAATGTTATAAAATAAATAGGACCAGTGTCGTTCGTCGTGAAAATGAATGTTTGACAAAATTGTGGAGAAAGAAATCTGTTTTATTTATTGATTTATGTATTTTTATAGTAAACAAGTATACTAGTGCAATAGTTAACAAATAATGTAAAATATAGAAAGAATTTAATTCTACAATATCTACTCATTTTAAAAGTATACAATACAATTCTTGTGGTACTTAATACGATATATAAGCTTAATTAAAAAAGGAGTTCGACTAATAGAATACCGGATCAATGCACGAATTTATCACACAGTTCGTCCATTTGAATAGTTAAAGTTTTCAAGTATGAGCTTGATATATTAAATATAAATTATTAAAAGAAATCATCCGTCTATTTAGCCAATTATATTATAATATGTATATGTATACACAAAAGATATTAGAAGGAATTAATCACTTGATAGATATACAAGCTACTCTATGATTATATGTATATAAAAAGGTCCATATAGAAATATGTATTTATAAGTTGAAGATTAAATAAAATTTTCGATATTACTCAATTCCAAGCACGCACACTTTTGGTAAATGGATAATAAATTCACATGAGACGCTACGAGCGTAGAGCCGTAGAGGCGATGCGATGTTAAAACAAAGCGAGCGATACTTCAAAACTAAAAGCTATATTAATATCGGATACTTAAGTGTTAGAATTCTACAAAGTTCTTAAGTAAAATACAAAAATAAATCAAGCATTTTCATTAAATACTTGCAAATAAATACCATGAAACGGTTAACCACGAAGAGGTTTTCACTAACGATAAAATTAATTATTTATACATGTATGTAAATCCCTCCAATACATTTTATTTATACTGAAGATATTAAGTAACCAAGGTAATGAATATATGTGATGTTTTATCCTTCCCCAACAACCCAAACCGATCCTGAAATGCGATATAGAGAGAGGGTGAAAGTGGCTGGATCAACTATTTAAACTATTTGTTTTCCAATTTCATCAGCATTTATATTACAGGGTTTATTTTTAATTTCTACTGAAATACCCCGCTTTGGAAACAGATTAACGAAACTCGTGCGTTTAAAACACAAGATGAATTTGTATATGTCAATAAACAACGCGTAAATAGATGTAATAAAATTTGCGTGACTCAAGTCCCAATATAACACATATAATATTACAGGCCACGAAATTACGGTAAATTTCACCCGACAAGCCAATATCACGACTTTAGTTCTTGATATTATTTTTGTAACTGTTTTCGTGTTACACTTAAGTAGCAATCGTTTTGGTATTCAGCGCCATCTCGTTATGTAACCGGCGACTTTATTTAACGCGAAGTCTTTTACTTTGTATTAAATTAATATATATTATTTGGGATTATCGAGTAACCTTTGAATCAGATATTAATAAAAGGTTTCATTGAACTGCATAGAATATATCAAATACATTGATACATCGATAGAATACATCGAGTTAGTATTAAATTATTGATCATTCAAATCGGATCAATTATTATCGCAAACGATTTACTGCCAAGTTATATTTCAAAACAAAACAATGAAAAGTTGGCATAAGAAAATTTATTGTTCCTCCGCTAATCTTTCTTTCACAAAGAGGAAAGAAAGAGCTCAGCGTATAGGAAGATGAAAATATAACAAAACAAAGAGAATAATATCTTACTTGAAATAGGTCAATACATAAACAGAAAATCACTTGAAGTTTTTTTTTATTAATATAAAACTATGCACATAACAATAGAACATTAAAATATCTCCTTTCACATTTTCTTCCGCCATTTAAGCAGCTTTATTTCTGTTATGTAAATAAAAGTATAAAACTAAACGCGAAGTACCAATTTAAAAATAGAACATTGGAGTCTGCCATCTTGGGGAAAAAACAGTTTAATTTAGTATTGCCATACTAATTAAAAGTCTAAAAAAAAACAAGAAGACATTAGGTATTTAATGAGAGAACACTTAAAGGTCAGTTCTGATTGAATCATTATAGAGAGCGCCATTTTGTTATAAGCAAAATTCAATTTTAATGTTCACTGTTTATTATTTTACATTTCTCCTAGACGGTATTAATGTAATATGTTAGGAGAGCAATATGTTAAAGGGATATATAGTGAAAAAGTTAGTTTACTTAATTTTAACTTGTTTTTAAAAGATTATTTAATAACGTGTTGTTATAGTTTAATAATTTTTAATAGTTAAGAGAAATATAGGGGAAACCTTGTAATGTGACAAGGTTAAAAAGGTCACCCAAGATCATAGATAATTTAAAATATGATTGAAAGGTGCGATTATTAAAACGATATTGAATACATATAGAACAGATGATAAAATATATAATTAAGTTAAAATTTAATACGATATACCTTGTAAATAATTAAGTAAATCGATCAGCAGCACTCGACACTGATAAGTTTTTACAAATAGTATATTGACAATAATGGCGGCACAAACTTTGAGGACGCCTTCCAGTGTTAAAAAAACAACAACCATTCGATTATCCTCGGCACAATTTATTGTCTCTCCTCGATAAACTTGAGCGGAACGGTCAGAGCACGACACGCTCCGAGCAACGCATTTGTCTTGCAAAACTGGCCTCGATTTTTCTACAACACCGAACTGTCAAAAGACTATAGATATAATATAAGTCCCCGTGGAGCCAAATAGTTAAATAGTAATTATGTCACAGAAATTCATAAAACAAATTGAATGTATGTTTTTAATAGAGTACAGTTATGATAAATAAAATCAAGTAATTTGGGTCCGTGGGGATGTGATAAAAAGATTATAGCTCTGCAAGTGCGGTGGGCAAAAAAAGGACAGTGATTATAATGGTGAAACCGCACCGACAGCTATTGTAGTCGAATGGAAATTGTAAAAAAAATCACATTAGCACAACAAAGGGCGGAGGGGTTGAACAATGGCTATGACACAATAAAGCCAGCTCGGGGACGACGTCACGGCACAAAAGTCTCATCCGGAAAATGGAAAAATCCTGAAGCTTACACTCGCTCTCAATATAAATAACCAGACGACACAAAAAAAAATACACCAGTTTAATATTTGAATAATAAAGAATTAAAACGCTGTAAAATTAAACACTATACATTTGCGTAAAGTTGGTTTAATTAAGTTGAACTTTGAAGTTTTGAATCACATGCGATTCGACCAAAGAAGCGAGCAGGCTGTTATTTTTTTTTATTTTTATTGGGAGGTTTTATTTTGATAGTTTTATTGTTAGGTATGTCCGCGCGAGATGGCGTTCTCACCGCGGGGGAATACAGAACAGACTGAACGGGCGAAGGAAACCGGCGGGTGGGGGCGGAGCGATGGCGGCGCGGGGTTTCCGAGTTCGGCTCCATCGTGCTCCTCATCCTCCGGTCTCCCGCCCTCGGTGGAGGCAGCCGCCCGCGGCCCGCACCGACGGCTTTGCGTCGCTTTTGCTACTCTGTGTTTGGTTTGGTTTATACCAAGTTTACGCTCTACCGCCGCGACGTAATAATAATAACATTAATAAACACTGCGACTTTTATTTTTAAGCTGTGGTTTTTTGATCGGCAAAGTTTTTCTTTCGATTATTCAAACTATCGATTATACTCGAACAGTTTACTACCAGAACTCGATTAAATTCTTCATAGCTACAATATATACTGATATTTAAATCGATTCCACTATTTTTTTTATCAGAGTTGAACAAATGAAATGTTTATTACGTGACACAATAATTTTTGCATCTGCAGAAATCAATAAGTGCGATTCAAAAACATGCATATTATAAATGTTTAAATCGAGCAATTAAGGAATTCTACTGATGGTGCTTGATGGAATTTAAAAGTCAAATTTCAATCGTTTGAATTTTGTGTTTTCGATGAGTTTTGTCGCTAATGCAGTCAGTTCATGCCCAAAGGCGAATCTTCGGGATTCATGAAAAAGTACAAAATTAAAATTTTATATCGTGTGTTTTCTTGTAAAATTTCTTGCATTCGTTTAACTATTTTGTAACTTTAATGTGAAACACGTGTCATATCACCATCACGCAAGTGAAATATATTTTTTTTTTGCGATTTTCCTATACCAACTAATTCTCATATCACCTTTCATGCAATATGACATTCATCAAATATTTGAATATGTTACTATCGCATGTTTTAAAATCCATCGTTAAAACGGTGCCTTTGAGCACTAAGCGTCGATAATATGCTTCACCAATAAAATATGCAAACCAATAGTAATTTAACTTTACTTCAAAACGCTCGTTTAAATTATTCTTAGAAGTGCATCGCGTGACATGGGAAACGCGAGGGACTCAAAATAACTGGCGACCGATGAAATGATTTGCGGTTCAAAAAAGTCCGTAATAGTTAAATAGCTTTTATGAGCTCCTTATTTTAGCAATCGATCGTTCACAATGAATTTAAATACTTATTTTTTCAATGTTATCTTATTTTTTCGGCATAGTAATGAATGAAGAGAAGAGAAAAATAAAAGAGAAGATAAGTGAGAAATGTCGCTTGTTGTAAAACATAGTGATTCACGTTTTCTTTATAAGATAAGATAGCTGCAAAGTGATGACAAAATAAAAGACATCGTGTATTGGTATGTGAATCTAAAATCGATTAAAAATCAATGTATTGAAGATTCCAGTTATATGTCGAAACTTTGATCAAATTCAAAATCGACTGAACCCCAGAGACTGTGAAAGGTGAAATAGCTAGCCGAATGAATGAACTAAACTTAGACGCAAATGAGTTGATCGACTCTCACTTAGTACTTATCTCAAATGAATACTAAATTGAGCAAAGAGAGTTTAAAAACACAGTGAAAGTGAAGAAGAAGAATCCGATAAAATCGTCAAAACTTTGAAAATCAAAAATATCAACGAAGCCTTCTTGCATCTCGGTAATTTTTTGACAAGCATTATAGAAAGTTATCCAATCGAGAAGTATTTCTCTAGTACTTATGTCGATTAAGAAATACGCAGCATTTTATAGTACTCTTTATAAAGAAAAGAAAAAAAAGGTTGTATTCAACCAACTGTTGAAAATGTATTGATTGAATTGTGATTTTCTTGGTAACTCCATTATAACACTGTGAAAAAATAGCAATGTATTTTAGTTCTGTAGAAATTATAAGATATATAGTTGATAGCTATTACGGCTCAAGGAATAGCTATCAAATAAAAGACATTGCTATTTTATCACCGTGTTAACTGTTGACAAATTTAATATACAGGTTTTTTAACATCCCCCACTGCTTTCGAACATTCAACATTCGTGTACATTTTCAGGAACCAATTATGTGCGAAAGTCGAGGGCCGCCCGATTATAGTTTAATTGAATATGATTGAACGCACATTTATTCAGCATCAGTTTATTCAAAACTGGTATGTATTTCAAAAGTTTTTAGGCAGAAAAACGATGATATAATATAATACGAGAAAGTTTATTAATTATCTGATACGTAAACTAGAATAATAATCAAAATTATTAAGCGAACATTGTTTATGGCTTCCGTTTACACCCCTCCCCATATTGAGCTCAGTCGTCTCACTTTACAAGAAGATAATATAAAATAGAACGATAATATGGCGTTCTGGCAGCATGGCCGACGCTTTACAAAGGGATGCGAAGCCCGAAGTGGCGTAACAAAGTAATTAAGGGATTGTAATGAAAATCGTGTTTATTTGGAAACGCGATGAATGGGAATCAGATAAACATGGGTATAAAAGTTTGTGTATTTATTGTATAATTAATGCGTTGGAAGATTCTTATAAAACCCCATACTTATGTGTATATTTTCAATCTATTCGTATTGAAAAATATCGCGAAAGGAATCAATTTAAATGAAAACCGTTTATATCGCTAACCTCTAACATTATAAAATATTATCCCGGTTGCAGAATTGAACGTACCAAAACCAAAAGTATTCAACACACCTTGGCAATTGTATAAAAGACGTTTAATTAACAGCAAATTCTTCAAAGCATCTTTCAATATTCCAACGTAGCAAATGGGAAACATGTTTTCTAAAACCGAGTATTTTTTCCGGAACCAACAATAATTTATAGTAACGCATGGAATCCCAAGCTTCCGCGATAAGCCGTTAGTCGAAAGACATTTAGGTATCTTTTGGTGTATTGAAATAAACATAAAATTTGCATAACTTATATCAAAATAATATAATATGATAAGCCGTGAAATAAATTCATGATATTTAATTAGAATATTATGTTATTCAAAATGCCATAAAATTAATCGACAAGAATATAGAATTAAATCATAGATAAATAGATATCACATTCTACACACAATCGTCTTTGAATATCAACAGATGTGTATTTTTATATCTCATAAAGAGATATAAATTGTATATTTAAATAATTTATAATTTATGTTGTTGCTATTTTGATAATAATGATTTCGAAAACATTGGTGAGTTTTTCTCATGACTTGGTTTCTCCGGCTTTGCGTGAAAAAAATTCCACATTATGTACATATTTACAAAATACATGATATTTCAATCAATATAATTAATCAAATTGTGATGGGGAAAAAATAATAGGCTGCAAATAAATGAGTTAAATAAAATTCTGAAATTAAATAAATGTTATGCATAATCTCACATATTTTCAACTATTAAAAACGTTGGTAAGAGTGTTTAGCAAACGTTACACGTCATATTGAATGTGTACTAAAATAACTGAAAGTATTTGTGAAACAAACATAAATAGAAAGACTTTGATTACTTTGAGCTAAAGTTGAAACAATCAGTATCAAATTCCTTATACGACGAGCAATCGCCAATTGGTTCTCGTCTGCTATTTTTAGTGGCAATAAATAAGAAAGCAGCAATTCCATTGAAAAGCGAAACGAAAACGCCGCGTGGAAAGGGGAGCGTGTATTGTAGCTCGCCGCAAAGACGGGACTCCACGTGTATTGGTATATAAACGCACGCGGGATTGTATAGGTTAGCGCACACAATGGGACTATTATTATTATTTCTATTACGTCGAGCACATCTAATTACTCTGTCCATTGTTTTGCTCTATCATTCTCCGCATTAGGATATGCTAACCATTATGCTGCCATCATAAGCAAGACTAGGATTTTTTCGTGTCGTGATATGATTACTATACGGCTGTTGGTCTCAAAACTAGTGCCAAACTAATGGTTAAATATTTACTATATCAGATGAGTCTGGACTCAAACCCCGGAATGTTCAATATAAAAAACAATTTTTTTAAACATAAATTTGAGACCTTGGGTATGAGTTTCTGTGATGTCTTGCTTCCCCTAGTTGATCTTGAATGTAGTTATTTCATAGGTGTGCCAAAAATATATTTTTAAATTGAATTTATTAATGACTTCATGTGCTTTTGCGTGTGTATGATAAAAAGAAATTTAAACTACTGAATGGATGTCTATGCCAGTAAATAATCTGTCAAATTTTAACATACATAATTCATGTTGATGGCAAGGACATCCTTTAAAAACAACAATATTTTCAAAAATCAAAATTGTTCCAGTTTAAATATATTGAATGGAACATGAATAAATAAATGTTATGTTTATTCCCATTGAAACACCTCAACTGTTTATTATATAGTATGGTATTGTTTTAGAATAATAAGAACCAATTCGTATTTTTCTTAGTATTCTTTTCAGACTCGTTCACTTTGAAGAGTCAGGTGTGGATAATAATAGTAATACAAAATATAACATTAATTATTAAATTATTCTTAATTAAAAATTTTCTGTTTCAAATATGTAGTAATTTGGCTTCTATTAATTCTTTATAAAGAATATTCGTCGAACTGTTTTTTATGTTGATATAATTCGTAACTTAATCCAAACGAATAGTTACATCAACGCTATTCTCATTTTACCTTTCTCCCCTCATTTAATTACATTTATTTATCGGAACACTTCATCAATAATTTATTTTTAGCCGAAGCCGAGAGGAGATGGAGGCAGAAGGACGCCCTATTAACCCACACCTAAACTTCCCTAACGGCCCACCCTGTTGAGGAAGTTTACATTGGAATGATCCCATTGCCTTGGCTACCGAACTCGAGAATGGGATGATAAATCAGGTTGTATGGAATCAAGGGTAGCAAACGAAACGCAAAAGCTTTGCGGAGTTTGCTGCGGTGGGTTGTATAAGCTTCGAGTCAAATTAAAGAGGCAACATTTTCCCGGATTGAAAATATTCAAGCAGATTCCAGGCCAACAGCGGGCTTTTCGTTTAAATGAAATGGTGAAGAAATTTTAGTTCGACAAAGAAATTAAACTGTTAAACATTATAAACGTGATCGGAAATCTCTCTTTATATTTAAATGGATATAAACTTATTTATACTTAAAATTCATTAAATATAATATCTATAACATATGTAAGGTTAAAAATACGGAAGATTTTGTTCATGTTTAAAATGTGAAATACAGTTGAGCCTCATAACACGGTTATATGGTTCCACAAAAACGTCGTGTAATATAAATCCGTGTTATACAAGGTTTAAATTCATACAAAATTAGGGTTTTTTGCGTTCCAAAAAAAATATCGAATTCCAATATTTTGTTATACCCTCTTTTCTCTCGAATTTCGAACTCCTTTCCATTATAGGATCATTTTCAATAAAAAAAATCTAATTTAATAACCAATTACAGGCCGTCATTTATTGTTTTTAACTAATTCGATGCAACTGCTTTCCGAGTCATTAATTGTTGTAGGTTCATCCAACATTTCGACTAATTCTTCTTCGTTCAGCATACAATCCTCCAATATTTCTTGGATGTCATGAATATCCATGTCATAAAAACCTCCTCCACCAATACCACGACACATTTTTATTGTTTTTTTCTCCTTAAACCGTGTTATATAAAGTGTGTTGTTTACAAATATGTCACAATTTATACATCCGTGTTGTATAAAACCGTGCTATACGAGGCTCAAGATTATAGTAGGCACTGACCTAATTCAACAAGTTCTTGGACTTAATCAAGCAACCCTGCTTGCCGAACACATCTTGCATTGATTCATATAACAATATTCGAATGGGGTTTTTCTCAGTCCCAAACAAAGCCATCAGAACAGTTGGATATTACTCGATTTCATTTATTGTAGATTTAGTTTGTCATTCTGGTAAAATGGGATCTCATAACATTCACCGCAAACTTTAATGGGTTCTTAGAATGACAACGCAGTAAATGTAAAATGAAAGATTTGGCGTATATTTATGTAGAAATATGTTTATGAATGTTAGTTCATCGTAGCATATTCAGACGCCCAATTCTATAAAGCGTATTTGAATATAATATCTATAGCCAAAAACAGATAGCTTATATGAATAATATATTTATATATGATAATGAATAATATTATACAAATGATAGTAGTTCTAAAATAAATATGTTATAAAAACGT
This sequence comes from Himalopsyche kuldschensis, assembly GCA_028554975.1. Taxonomy (NCBI): domain Eukaryota; kingdom Metazoa; phylum Arthropoda; class Insecta; order Trichoptera; family Rhyacophilidae; genus Himalopsyche; species Himalopsyche kuldschensis. Next base: position 14,929,369 of record JAHFWI010000010.1, on the reverse strand, counting down.
TTCAAATCCCTCTGTCAGATTTCTACGTTCTATTCAATAATAAAATGTTTGTTGACACACTTCTTTTCGACGAGCTTTTCCGAGTCGGCGTTTTCGCTCGACGACTTTTCCAGACATTTCTCAAAAGACTTTCTTTTTTTGGAAGCGAGGAAACATGTAAACGTCAATCTGTAAGCATGTTCAAAGCGGAGCCCTTAATATCGACCGCCGCGTGCTAAGAATAGACGTCGGTCTTACCTCGCCACGGATCCTTTGTTTTCCCAGCAGTTTCATTATTATATATCTCACAATTTTCACTCTCATATTATTAAATCATCTTTAAAAGATTTTTTTACAACTATAAATACAGTCAAAACAATTTGAAATACATTATTATTGTCGTCGCTTTAACAGCACAATTATTTTAATTGTTAAGAAAGTTATGGCATAATGCCAGTATGTTAACCAAGATTTAACAGTTAATTAGCTTAAAAATGATAACAGGCAAAATTGAGTTTTTTATGCCAGTCGTTACCGTGTTAATTAAAGTATATTTTCAACTAAAAAACAACTTCTTTCAATAATAATTTAAGTAAAATCAATTGCGTTGAAAATCGGATATGGATTACTGATAGTCGATATGTCATGGCCATTCATTACAATTATTCATCTAGTGTTAAAAGAAACAAATCTAAAACATTTATTTTTACTGAATGAAATTCAAGCCGTCAATTTCAATTTATTTTTCGTATCAACTACTTTCATGTAAAACGTTTAGCAAAACTATGTATTTTATAAACAAGGTATTGACGACATCTGTGTCAACAATATCTTTTCTGTGTTTTTTATCAAAAATCGGCATGTTTTTTTATTAACCGCTTCAGTACCGAGCAAAAATAGTCTCATTGATCACATCTACCGCCCGACTTCTAAAAAATCTATTTTTTCATCAAGATCGACTGATGACAGAAGAACCATTTTTTTCTAGAGACAGTGTATAGATGTTACTAGATATGAAAAGAAAAATATCATAAAAATTATTACAGGAAGACTTTTTATATATTTCACGACGTTCGGAAGCGGCGGCCACCAGTGGCCTTACAGTACTGAAGTGGTTAATTGGAAAATTCTCCAACAGCGGGTCTCTTTATGGGCGTAAATATAAGGATTAGTCACACAAAAATCTAGAAGATCTTAGTTAGTACAAGTATTTAAATTACAAATTTCTTCACACTGTTTCACTGTTATAGTGTAAAGGGACTAAGCCTTGGGTAACTGATTCTATGACACTCCTGGCAAGTATTAGTAAGCGCATAATACTGCTATGATTCGGGATACGCCTATAAAGAGTTATAAATGCATGCTCCAGGAATACACAGACAAAGCGTAGTCCTATCTTCGTTCCGTGGTAGAAAACATTTAATAACAGATAAAATAGAAGTCAATCGATCATTTCTCTCATACACAGCTTTAATAAGTTTCATACATCCTGGACTTCCCCGTTTCACCATTATTTAGTGCCGTTTCTCTGGCGCAGTGCCAATCGCAAATGAAATACCCGCCATCGTAATATCATGCCGCATTATTTATTGCTCTACTCCGGATTACTTTCTCGGCATAGAGTAAACAGATCGACCACGCCACACAACAACGCGCTACACTCTCGGGTACTAAGAATCGGAATACCGGACCAATATCCAAAAAAATCTCGTCATAAGCGAAACCGGTCCTGATACAATAAATTGTATGTGGAACAAGTACTAAAAATGTGTTATTACTTTTATTATAATGTCATTCCACCAAGTATTGACATTTAACACGTTAAAAGTATTTAATTTTATAAACATACCGGTATTAAAAAAATCAAAACTCGTATTAACCCTTTTCATCCATGGAGCTAATTTACCGGCCCCGCGAATATATGCGAAGAATCCCAGAGCTTTTTTTGAAGGAGAGATTTTTTTCGTTATTTTGTATGCTTTTACATCCCATCTAAAGCAATAACGTGTTACACTTCACTAAATTAACAATTACATGCTTATATATGTAAGCTAAGATAAACAATATAATAAAGTCTACCGTTTTAATGCAAAAAAATGGCTTGGGATATTTTGTGGGAACTTTCCATAATAGTCTGGGATCATAAGACCGGTTAATGGAGATTGCAATACGGGACGAGTAAATCAATCTCTAAATATCGTATTAAGCCTGGTATTTTAAGAAATCCTTTCTCACAATCATAAAAATCTGAATTTTTATAACACAAACATCAAAAGAAATACATGTATATAAATAAAGATATATAATTAAGCTTGAGGGAGAGAGGGAGGCTTTTATAGGGAGCGGATATGGAAAAAAAATTAAGCTTGAAATAGGTTAATGAAACGGATATAACAAAGGCGAGGAAGAAAAAATAATTTGTAATTCAGAATTGATATTGTCTCGTTAATTTATTCACAGATTATCTAGTTAGCGTTGGACAGGAGTATTCTTCCCGGCTTCGCTGGCTCATTACAGACTACGGACATTAAGATTTTTTTATCTATTTTAAATGCACTTACTGAGGTTTTTACATTGTAAATATTCATTCATACTTAATTGATTTTTGATGTAATAGCTTGTATTGCTAAGATGTCTTAAAATTTTTTAATTATAGTCAATTTTAATTACAGTCTGTTTTCAATCCCGGTATATGCAATACCGGTATTGCTATCCCTACAAAGTGCGATTTGAACCCAGCAGACAACTTGGTTTGTTTACGATGGACATAATCTCGAATCAACCAGAAGTAGAGCGGACATAACAAAGGGCATTAAATCAATTATTTAATGGCTTTCCTTGCGAATTGTTTGTTATATTATTTAGCCAATCTCTGAATGAGATCATTATAACAGATGTACGTAATATATGTTTATTCGAGGGAGACCAATGCCTTGCCAACTGACCTATCCGCTATCATACATTCTAGGGCTGGCCATAACCTCGGTCGTTTTTACGGCCGCGACAAGTATAAAAAAAACGATACATTTATTCCAGACTCCGAAAGTCGTGAAGTCGAAAGGTAAAGAGTCAATATTGTTTTCTTCTGTAACGTTAGTGACAAGTTAATAAACTATTCCTAAAAATCGTTGTAAAAAAAATAATGAAATGATGAACATTAAATCTATATGCACATGTAATGTAAAATAGTGTTTCATACAACAAAACAGCGAGTTTAAGCGAATAGAAGCCATGTTATATTTAAACGAATGTTATATTGAAGCAAACGTTAGCGCATTAACCTATAGTGATTACTCCTGAGACGCGCAAGTAAATCATAAGATAGAGGGTAGAGAGTTTCTATCAAAACTTGTTTGTCACGTCAGTCATTCGAGTCACCAGCCACACGGGCTGCTCGGCTGATCTATGCACTGCCTAAGGAATTGGACATTTTCAACAATGAACTTGGTGTATCTTTTTTACTATCATAATATCTTGTTTCATTTATGCTTTTCTCTGTTGAAAAAATGTTATGTTTTATTTTAAATATTATGTATGAGGTATCTTTTTTATGTTTGTAAAATGAATGGCGTATTGGCGTCAGCTGTAATGCCATGTTTTAGTTTCATTCACAATAAATAACATCATATTGGTCTACATTACAATTTTGCTATTTCAATGTAGACAACACAGTCTATACAACTTTTAAAAATATGATATTGTTTATTGTGTATGAAACTAAAACAAAGAAAAAAAGTTAAATAAGTATTCACAAGAAACAAGCAAAGTTACGAAGCCCGCCGACGGCTCGTAGACCAACGCGACGTAGAACTTCACTTTGACCAGGCGGTGATTTTCTTTGGGAAACTTTCGTGAGTCACCCAACTCTTTGCCTATACGTTTTGTGCCAACCAAACAATCCATGCCGCACTGCATACAGCGGTAGACTTAAACTCGAATCTATACATAAACACGGCAGACTGGAACTCTGTAGGTAACGTGTTGTCGTTAATTATGTATGAAATTAACGTCTGCATCGTTCAGCGGTAGCTGTTCCGCACACTCTAACAAGTTGGCACGGCAATATTGAACTTACTGTGTCAATTTATTGGATGGGAGGCATAGCCGAAAGAACAATAAACACTAACGGCAGACAGGCGTAATTCAATTTTGTAAAGCTTGTCGATCTCAATTAACTTTGACAATACAGCTTTTTCATTTCCCGGTGTCACATTTTTCACGTGATGTTATTTTTACACGTATTAATTAATTTACAATTCGGTGCAGTATAACAAGAGACACGTAGTTTGTGCATCTTAGTCTGAAATGCAAATAGATGCTAAATTCACAAACCATTGTAAATTTAATTAATAGGATATCAGCACTTGTTTAGACAATTTAATAGATAGTATAAAAAATGAATCCACGCCGGATATATTACCATTATTGATGGCAACAAAAGATGTAATTTGAAGAATTCGGTTGTGCAGCTCTAAAATCAATTTCGTGTCCCGTCAATAGCGTGGATGCTGAAAGGTATTTTCGTAAATATAATATTAATGTCAACGATCGTCGCACGAATCTCAAAAATGAATTTGTCGAATCCATCCATTTGATATTAGAATTTTAAACTATTTCTGAATTGTTGTCTAGTCTTAAAAATGTAAATATAAAATTCTCATCGTAAAAATTGACGGTGAAATTGAAAATTTTTAATGTCTTAAAACGCTCAAATGCAAAATGACAATGACAAAATACGTATAACTCATTATTTAAGTATCATAATTATTAATTAAAATTTGTACTCAGTTATGTAGCGAACAAGTTAGCCGTTGAAAAAGCTCTTTTGCGACAACGTGTGCGGGTAGAATAGTAAATAGAGCTTTCAAAGTTAGGCTTAAAGTTTGTGTCATTCTATCGGATGCTTCGTATTAAGAATATTATTAATTGTTTTTTGCCAAATTTTCAATTTTAAGTTTCTAACTTAGTTTTTATTCGTTCTGATGGAAACGGTTTTAGCTAGAATTAAAATTGATATTTCAATGAACGTTTTTTTTTAAGAATTGCTTCTGCAAAGTTAGGAAAATTGAAAAAAGGCAGCAAACTGGCATCTCGTAGTTCAAGTGAGAAACCTCTGGACCGAAAGATGTATTGATGGTTTTAATATCTCCATATGAATGTGCAATAAATAGAAATACGTTAAATCCAATAGATAGAGTCGGAGCTTTTAAAATAGATATTGAAATAAAAAGGGCCGTTTTTATTATAAAGTTATGCGATCGTGTATGAAATGGGCTAAATGATTATGAAACCAATGAGTCGCACTTCATTGAGGTACAAGAAATATAACTTCAAGACTCCGGCCAAAACGCCGCGACGACTCCGACTCCACAGCCCTGATTTAAATAAGTAAAAAATACATTTTTAACTATGGATCTAGTGCTTAATTCAATGTAATCATTGGATTTTGTTTAAGAACCCTTTCTAAATGAAATAATGTTGAGTGTTTGCTTTTAATAAGTGACTGTATTTATAATATTTTCGATGGTTTCGGCGGTAACTTTGTGGAAGTTCATTTTAAAATAAAATTTAAAATAACTTTGATTATTCCACGTATTGTGTAACTAACTATGACACGTGTTTCGCCTCTTTCAGAGGCATCTTCAGACTTACTATCGCAAAGTTTGCTTGAGTAAAGTTTACTCAAGCAAACTTTGCTATAGTAAGTCTGAAGATGCCTCTGAAAGAGGCGAAACACGTGTCACAGTTAGTTACACAATACGTGGAATAATCAAAGTTATTTTAGACTGTATTTATGTTCATACTTTTTTGTAAAATTCCAACATTATTCGCCTATAAAAGGAGAACCTGCTTTTAATAATAATATGTACATTAAAAGCAATTTATAAAAACAACATAAATGGATGGTTTATGTACATAAATATGAATAAATTAAACAAATCATAAATGTATTATTCCTATAGAATTAAAGAAGAATCTAAAAACAAACTTTTTGTTTGAAGTTATTTCTCCTTTCATAAGGTAAAAGACTTTTTTCTGAGAAAGACAGATATTTCTTCTGGAAAAAGTGTAAGTATGTACTTGCGGAGTTCAGAAACATTCTGAGAAATTATATTTTATGTAAATGAAGATGTAAGAAATGAGAAGAAGAATATAAACTTGGGGGAGAAATTATTTTCCCTTGAAAGTTTATAGTCAAGAACAATTTCCACTACACGAAGCAATAACGATTTACTGACATGTAAAATGTTAACTGATTGATAAGACTTTTAACTATCTAAATTATGGTTAGACGTAAGAATATAACTATTTATTAAAAATTCAATTTGTCTCGTTTGTATAGCACAGCATATGGTGGTAGGGCACTCGGTAATATTACTTGTTCTACAATGTTTATTTAAAAAAAAAACAACATTTTTTGCACTTATACCAGATTGGATTTATTAGGATCAGGCCCAGTTTCGATCGTCACGAGCACTATCAACTGATAATAAAAACAAAAATACAGCGTAATTTATACAAAAGGTAAGCAAGTTGATAATGCTCGCGATGAGCGAAACCGGTCCTGATTCTAAAAAATCTAAATTGTAATGATTTCAAAAAATTTCAATTTTATGACAGGTGAAACCTGTTTTTTTGGCTCTCCTGAAGAGTAGAGAAACATAAGTTAGGTTAGTCTGTCTCTAATTAACTGAATTATATCAATAAAATAATAATTAACATTCTTTTATTTCTATTACAGTCGCATGTAACAAATGGAAAAAAACAACATATTCTCGTGATTTATCGTATTTTAAACTTGCAGCGAAAAATACTATACAATTTTAATTATACAGTTATTTTGTACTGTGAATTATAAATACAGTGGTACCTCGAGAGAGAAGCAATTTTTCGCATTGAAATGCCATTATTCCGTTCAAGCCTCAGATGTAGAGCGCCATCTATGTCTTACGTATGGGATTTGTCGGTTGTGCGAAAGAGATGGAGCTAATTATGTTTTTTTATAGTAGGTCCATAGCGTTTGACAGTCGAAGTAGAATCCAATACCAACACAGATTTACATATACAGATTTGCCACCAATACATTTAAATGCACCCCTTCAACACATACGCAAAGCGCACACGATACCCGGCAGTTCCTCGTATCTCAAATTATAATCGTATTACAAAGCAAAACTTCGCTCGCTCGACGGCTCTATCTGTTTTGACTTTACTTTTTGAGTTCTTGTGGATTATTATAAAATGTGGAATCAAAATGATTAAATCTGAAGAATATTACTGATTTTATGAGTTCTGGAAAAAAGAATTTGTTTTTTAAAATTAGCCTTTAATAAAATTATTCTTTTTATTTTAAACAGATAATAAACTTATGTGACTGTCTCTATCTGTATAATATTATTATATGTGTAGAAGGTGGTTGCATTTTTGCTCCTGTAAATTAAAACAACTCGATTTCATACTTATTGCGAAGTATTCTTTAGGATCTTCTATTATAATAAATTTAAAAATTAAAGACGAAAAATTTCAAAAAAAATCTTAAGCCTTACATTCATTTCATTGAATGTGCTTATTTTTCATAAATCTTTACAAAAATTCTGTCCCGTGACCATATATCTATAATTTACCTATATCTCTTATGTTAGGGCACATGTATCTCTAAGGTACCACTTTATATATATATTTCCTGGTATACATGTACTATAAAACATTCATAATAAATCAAAAAATCATTTTTCATAAGATGTACATAACGTGGAAAACTTTTAACGCTGTCTTTGTGATAAATTACACTCTACGTCTCTACGACAAGAGTACCAACCGTAAATGCCTTGAGGCTTTTTATTGCTAGATATATTTACAAAAATTGGATCGTTTCACTCGGGGGATAAAAACGACCGTTACGAAACGCCCACAAATCATACAAAATGGGTCATATAAAACAAGAAAATGTAAGAAAAGGGGAGAAGGAATTTTGAGATAAATGGAAAAGCTATTATAGGCATTTTCAAAGGGAAATTATTGCATTAGTTTATTGATTGATTTTCCGGCCGCCATTTTAAGATGGCAGCTACTTGATTGTATCTATTTCGGTTATACGCTTTTAGGATTATATGAAAGAATAATATCTTGGCAAGGATGTATTCTTTTGAACACAATTTAATAACCAACGTATGCAAACGACGTTTCGGTTTTTCGAATAATTTATTTGTGACGTTATTTGGCCACATTTTCTTTTTAAATCACGCAGGCATTTTGCCACAAGTCTTCATTTTGTGAAAAACTTACCGAAGACGTTCCCATACTATAATTTAAATCATATATAACTGACCTGACAAAAGCTTAGTAAAAAACATCCAGGCTTTATCACATACACATATGTAATTCAATGCCTCAAATCCAATTTTAATTTATTTATATTTATTGCAAGTGGTTAACTCGCTTATCAAAAGGATATATTGTTCTCTATTGAAACACATCGGTTTCGGGTTGTAGACGCTTCAAATAGTCTAGACGTTTTTCTCTTCTACCTTTGTATATCTGCAACTACTTTGACTGTATTATCTTTTATAATAACGATTTTTATAATATTGGTTATCAACGATAAAAATTTATATAATTGAGGATTTCGACTGAAGTTGCTTGATGAAAATTCAATATCAAATTTGAATCGTTTGAATTTTGATCTTATATAAATATGTATGATAGATATAAACTATTTATTACGCGTCAGTTTAAGTTCATTCATACACTTGTAGATGCCGAAATGCGAAGCCCAGGTCGTTGTAAACAAAACTCATGGAAAAGTACAAAAGTATTTTAAACAATTCATATTTGATAAAAAATCAGCAAAAAATAATTCGCGATGCGAAAAAAGGAAAAATTACTGTATTTTTTGTATGTATTAAGGAATTAGAGCGTAGAGATTTATAGTTGTCACGCGTGGCGGGAAAATGTATAGGCAATCTTTCATCGAAAGCAATTCAGCGGTTGAAATAAAAACAGGCAGCGTTGATTTGTGGCACAGAGAAGCCAAGAAAATTCAAATATGCATATTACAATATAATTTTAAATTTATTATACCATTTTATACGCCGATATACATACTTAAAAATATATGTACAGTCTTATGTAATCAAACTAATATAATACACGTCATAAAGTGCGACGTTTTGATTGAGGTATACCTAATGATTTTTAAATACATAAGATAATGTTCGCGATGAGCGATTCGATTTGTATAAAATATGTGGGATAAGTACATTATTATATGCATTTTGAAATTGCCTAGAATTTGTCATGATTCTAACTATATTTTGTATTCAAATTGTTTTGTATGCGGTACTGTGCCGAGTTGTCAAAGTCGTTATCTTTGCGGTAGTGGTGTTCACTAAGTCAAATCCCCGCGCGGACCATAATTTTTTTTTTCAATCCTTTAATGAAGTTGGGTTCTACGGCATGGATGTGTGTAATGTTTAAGTTTTCTCTCTGCCATTCGATGCCAAAAACGGAGCGAGAGCGATAAACTAGCCACCAGTTATATCAAAGTCCTATCTAAGTCCTGAAAAGCTACTGTTGGTAAGGCTGGCATTGAGGAATGAAAAGGTGCCCCAACAAAAAATATGAGGCGTACTATATTGCTTGTTATTTATACATTATAATCATCAACGATATTTTTTACTAAGCTTTCATCCGCAAAAATGATAAGTGAATCAGTCAGATTATAAATATGCAAACTTATTTTGATAATCAAATTAAGATTTAAAGCCTATAATGTTAGCAAGTTTGATTAAGAAGTAACTGTTCGAGTTTATTATATTCATTAACTTTGGGCAAAGTTTCGTTCGGCTGGCAACACTAAACTCTCAAAGAAATCCGAAAATAAAGTAAGCAAAGTTTGAAAGCTTCGTAGAACTTTCCCCCCCGTGCTGCCGGAAAATTCTTTCGCGCAAACTGTACGGAAAGAAAATGGATTTAATTAAAAAGTTTCGCATTAAGAAGCTCGACATGCGGGCGGTCTCCAAGAATTCCTACCTCATCGATCGAGGACAAAGAAATATAAATATGTATTATAAAAATATGGCTTTGAATAATAAAGTCGGATTAGAAGTTTAATCTTTGATATCGTCTTGTGCGGAACAAAGAATGCGCAAAGAAAAGAAATTTGAAACCGGAAAATCATGGCTTTCAAAAATAACATAGGTTTCTTTCAAGCGCTCTTCACCACGTTCGGAGAAAAGTGAAAAAAGAAAACAAGTAGTAGGTAGATAATCGCTATCTTTCTCTTCCCATTTTTTATAAGAAAGTAAAATGAAGAGATTCAAACATCAAAATCATCAAAACATACACAAAGACATATTTTTAAACATTATAAATTTGTTCCCATTGATTGTTTTGTTCTGTGCAAAACATAGCAAATACTCCGAATCAGTGGCGGCTGGCGACAGAGTATTAGGGAGTACAAAAAAAATTCAACTATTTTTCCGTAGTACGGACAGCCAAAAATTCATAAGACTGGCACTCCGTTGGTATTGCGAACATCTGAATTGAAAGTCCATGTTATAGAAGTGTTTTAAAATCCAATTAATAGGAAAGAACTCTTGCAAAAATAGTTGAATCTTTTTTTGTACTCCCTAATACTCTGTCACCAGCCGCCACTGCTCCGAATACATTTATTGTAAATACGTTTTTTTAACTATATTTTAAATAGATTTGGCAATTGCGTGATCCAAAAATACCAGCTTCAGCTTAAAACTAGTACAGAAAATTGTGTTTTATTTTATTTAGATGTAATGCAGTTTTAATTTTTGTTTAACTTTAGTCATACTTTAGTAGTATGCCAAGAAAATGCCAATTCAATCAATATAATGCAGTTCCACCAAGAATTTCCTAACACTTTAACTCGGGAAAATCAATGTACGTTTTAGCTTTTGACCTTGGACCGCACAAATAAGTTTTTACTCGTTCTAAATATAAAAAATAGTGTTTACAGTATATTCTTGATTTATCTTTTGAAAACGGATAAAGAAGAGAGTATTAATTGTAAATACATGTATTACTTACAATGATACAAACGGGTGTATTTGCATTGACGTTATTTGGTCTTATTTCAGGTATTATCCACCTCTGGAAGTAAGAAATCGATATTGTTGATTATAGAGTGTCATAACAAAAGACATTGATTAATTGCGGTCAAATTATCTCGTCAAAAATGAAAATGGCGAAAGATAACGCAATTAGGACCGCGTGACGTCTTCGATAAAGGGGAATATTATATAAGTAAAGTTTTAAGTACGTATGGAAAACGGTGGGGTTAGTTGTTAAGTTTACTCAGTCTCAAGGGAGGAATATAAACTTTGTGTGGAGACCTTTACATACATATTAACTGTGGCTTTAGTAATACGAAAACTTTCACTAGCATCTCACTATTGGCACTGTTGGCATAATTATTAAAAAATTTTAAAATTTAAACATTAATTATTTATTTCGGTTTTCTTTCACATTAACCTGTAAAGAATTTATATTCTTTGACAATTCTTTGTGGAAAAGGATTACATTAAAAAAACAGCGTTATTCATATACAATTAAGTAATCAAAGAATTGGTATTAAATATACGACAAGAAGGTGACCCACTTTGCTGTGACAACTATATAGGTATAACGCTGCTCAGCGTGCCCGACAAGCTTTTGGCACAGATAGTCTTGGCGAGAATAAGGATTCCAATAATGCGTATCCTCAGGGAAAATCAGGCCGGGTTCCTACCTGGCCGATCCTGTGCGGACCAAATCCACTACCTCAGATGCCTTCTCCAGCAAAGCAATGAATTCAATAATTCGCTTGCGTGTTGCTGTGTATATACTGTGCTTCGAAAACAGATGCCTGCGGCGAATATTAGGAGTACGGTAAATTAGTGTCAATTTTCGCGATGTGCGAAGCTGGTCGTAATCTTTTAAAAGATGCGGAATTAGTAAAAGATTAATTCTAAGCACGTAGTTCCTTTTTAAGTACATGTAAAAAAAATGGCAAGTCGGCAGAAGATGCAGTGGTCTTGTGGGCCAATCAAATACCCCGTGCGAAATCTTTCAAAGGCACAGTATCTTTTTAAATCAATCTACTCATATTTGACTAACAGTGGTGTTGAAATATTTAAACCATATTTGTGAGTTTTATGAGTTTTGATTCGTATCTTCTAATTGAATGGTCCATTCCATTATCGATTGTGAAAATATCGATTTTACACGATATTAACAAAGGGAAAGGGTTCAATCTAAACCAATCGAAGAGTGGAACAAATCTTGTTATCTAGATCCTTTTAACACAGGTTTCACATGAATTAAATAACTAAAGATTCTTACAGAATATAAATATTACATTTATGGTATTTGGAGTATGTCCAAATTCAAATGAAGCAATCTGTTAATCTCGGTGAGACGATTGCGTTATTTTGGTTGCAGCGGTGTTTCCGAGTCCATATGTATTTGAAATCGGTGCAACGTAAATTCTTACTGATTCTTTGACTATTTCGATCAATTTATAATTTCAGGATTAACATATCCAATTGCATCATTGTCCATTTCATAATTATGACTATGTTATACAAAATGTTGAAATAACGTGACTACGTAATACACAGACTGTTATCCACTGTTTCTGCATCCAAAGCATTGTCTTTGACAACAAAATGCGTCATTCGAAAGCCTAGTTATTCGATGTACACAACGAAGTGTCTCGAAATTGAGCCAGGCCCACAGAAAATTGGCAGGCGTCTCACGTACACGGTGAATTGCAAATACATAGGGGCTACGGGTAAATTTTACCATTGCGAAACCGGGCACGTTCCCGCTATACGCGTCGGCGAGTGCATCCACCAAAACGAACGCCGTTAATTCTCTAGAACTGGTTTACGTCAGAAATAAATACGATGAAAAATTATTGCGAGATTGGCTGCGATGGCCTGAACTCTGCGATAAATATCCAAGATGGATTAACAGTCGGTAGATAAATGAAGCATTTTCTTGAAATTTTAAACGTCCGGCCTGCATCGAAATGAAAACATAAATTTAAAATGAAAACGATAGTTCATTTTGTTTTACGGGTTTTTTCTAATATGCCGTTTCAAAAATTATATAACGGCATCGTATTACAAGTGAAATTTCTTTATATCTGTCGTTGATAATTTTACTAATACAGCGTAACTGTTGACAGTTGTTTGGAATGGAAAGAGCGCAACGAATTATGTTCGACATAAAGATATTTTACGACGATTTTCGGAAATTAATTTTTAATATTCAATTAAATTTTATTACTTTGTTATTTCATTGAATGAGTTACGTTTTTGTACGTCTCTTCGAGAAGCATTTTCACACTTGCTAACGGTTACAAATGTCATTTATAATTAATACATTAACTAAATGATAGTTAGTATCGTTAGGTGTTTCCAATTGCAATACAATTGATACACAAATTAACGGAATACAGTTATAGTAGAAATCACAACGTAGTCAGATATAGAACTTTTTAAACAATGAATGATTGAAAAACTATAATCTTTTTGTAACCTACTACTAACTTTTATGTACTGATCAAACCCATAAACGGTGGGTGATATAAAATTTTACAGATAAACGTATAGCCCTAAAAGCCTCACGATTTTAATACATTGTAGAAGGGGAAATTGTTTCAATAATATATACTTTTATGTTTATGTATGTTATGTATTTATTTACGTATATTTATATCACCAAGATCACAAATTATCAGTTTAATGCTTTTAGAATATGACAAATTTAAGAGCGAAAAGAATCTTCACATTTTCAAACGTCGAACTTGTTGGTAATAAAATGAATGTTTTACTCGAGATTCAAAGTCAAATTGAAGGTAATCGTGGCGTTTCCATATCTGTCACATATTCCTTGATACATGATTGAGTGGCCATTTTTCCGCTTTGAAAATAAGTCCCAATATAGAAGAAGGAATCAATACTGTAGACCAGGGATGTCAAACTGAAATCACTTGGCGGACAAAACAAAATAGTGCATGTCTCTGATGGACCACAGATAAATATATATATAACAAAATTGAATCGTTTAACCTTTTTACTTTTCCATGAGTTGTGTCGCTGGCGTTATGGGTCTCACCTTTCGGCATAGTTAGGCACTTGCAAGTGCACGAATGAGCTTAAACTGACGCGTAGTAAATGGCTTGTATCCGAGGTATTGATAAATTATTAAAAAAAAACCTACTTCCTAAATAAGAAGTCAACCTTCTTCGAAACTTTGATTTTATGATTGATTACATTGAGAAAAATGATGGTGTCTAATTTAGCTTTAATGCATACTTCAAATTGCTTTAATTACACAAGTTTATCTTCAAGAATATATTTTTGATATTTTTTTTGTATTACATTATAATTTGTCAATCGTAATCGTAACCAATATAAAATCGAAAATGCGATGCGGCCCCCGGGCCAGGGTTTGGGCGTGCCTGCTTTAGACTTAAGATCTCGCGAAGTCACCCTTCGCCTTAAGTTTATTTTGATTTAAGCTTATTCAAATACAAGGAGAAATCTCATTTTGTTGTTTCTGGATGAAACAAATGACAATGGAAGTGTTTGATAGCATCACCGACATGACTAGTCATACTTCATTGAAATTCAATACAAGTTGTAAAATTTTCAAATTTGGAATCGATAAAACAGACAGCGATTGCAATCTCTACGTAACATAATATGTCAAGTTGTATTTATTGTCTACCACGATCCGAGAACAGATGTTAATTTTTATTGTTGTCAAGTGCACTCGAAACGCGAGAGTGTGAGGTGACAGGTGTAAGTCTCACGCACGCGAGGAAAAGTTGCTGACACACTTATCATTACGCGAAGGGCAGTTGTTATAATGTTAATATCGTTCATAATCGTTGTTAATAATAGGCTTGCCCTGATTATGCAGTAAGAAAATACTGATTACAGATTGCGAGCATAAATTATAATATCAAACTCATAGGCCAGGGGCGATTTATTTGGAATATTAAATGCAAAATTAATACCAATATTAATTAGGTACTAGTTATGCATTGTTTTCCTTTTTTTATGCATATTAAGAATGGTTTTCTAAACATTTTGAAGAACAGAATCTTCAATATGTATGATTAATTCCATTAACAATAAAAAATACTTCGTTATCAGAGAATTTATATTTTATACTTTCATCCATTTGATTCTAAAAACAGAAAAAATGAGCAACTGAGTAACAAGAAGTCCACTTGCCCTTTAAGCCAAAAAGTTTTAACAGGTCTGGCTTTAGTCATATTGCTATTCTATATTGGTTGAAATGTGATATACCATTGCCGAAATCCGTGTAACCGTTTTTATATATCATTTCTCTATATATCATTGTGTCACGAATGAGTTAATCTATTAACGCCAGTGTATCCGAGTGACTCTGCATTATAATCACCAACGAATAAATTAAGCCTCACATTAATAAATCCAATGCATACGTGGTATTTTGAATTATTTTATTGTATTTAACAATTAGATATCTCTTTCTCATCTACTAACATCACATTTTTAGTTTTTTATTCATATTATCAATTATAATGATATAAAAATTATTTAAGATTAAGCTTGTGTTCATTCTACAACTCATCATTGCAAAATGATCATTTTACTTATTAAATGGCAAGACGCTCATCACATGATTGCAATAAAGTGACATAAATAAAACTCATACTTATACGGAGCAGCTGGTAATTGAGTCAATTAAAGCGTATTAATGTGATGCAAGCAGTGGCAGTGGTGACGAGAATATTAGGGAGTCTACAAAAACTATTTATGCAAGAAGTGCATCCTCCGTCTGCTTAAGAGCTGAGTTGGGAAGGACAAAACTCTAACGAAACGTAACTAAATATTTATATTATATGCGTGAAGCTAATGCAACAATGCAAGTTATAATTTGGGAATCTTTTCCAGAGAGATCTATGCACTGTTTGCACACAACTTAATTAAATACACGTTAAATGAGTAGCCTAAGCGCATTAAATGAATGGCGGCTCAATTGAGATTAGATTCTCTATAAGTCATTTGTTTTTTGACCATGACTTGTAATAACAAAGCTGTATTAGAGTGAGATTAGATTCTTCGTGAGTCAGTTGTTTATTCATTTTATTTTCATTCTCAATCTTGAGTCCAACACCGTCAACCAGAGGTGAATGTGATAGGTAGACGAGTACTTGAAAATGAGGCTTGATCGGCTTTGGACAGGACTTGTGACCCGGTGACCTAGGGCTGCGTGCGGTGTTAATAATAGGATGGGTGAGGAATAGAATTTGAGATCTTTACATGTTTTCGAACTAAATTAACAGTTCAATCAAAACGGGTGAACTCCGCAACCCAAGCCACTCGACTTTGTGGTTGTTGACACTCGACCACGGACCAGACAGGTTCAAGTGCAGTGGTTCTCATGTGCTGTCATCAGAAACTTCATAGTTAATATTGGCATAAAAATGCGTCAATAAGTATAATTTAGCAAAACTATTATTCAATGCATGAGATATTAACAGCGTAAATGTATTTAATGCAACCCAACAATCTCAAATCAACAATTTGTTGCGGCCACGAGACTTTCCCGTAGGGTCGTGATGTTTTCAATGCGGCCACAGTGACACTTTTCTAAAGGGTTTGACGAACAAACCCCTGTTGTCTTAACGTGTGTGTGTTCTTTATTGTTTATCAGTCATATCAGCAGGGACGGCTCTTGCTATAGTGCACTGGTGCACTGAACCCCCACTTATATTCAAGCAATAGGCAATAATGCATATGGAGAAGCAGTTGGTATTGTCAATTTCAGACAATAATATCCGTGTCATCGATATATTTTCATAATCCAATAATAATTTTTTCATAAATAGGTATTTATATGCACTCCCAAATATTCCAGTCACCGCCGCCACTGCATATCAGGGCAGAGTTTAAAAACAGTTAAGTTCAGATCTAGGATGGGATTGACTATTGGGTTTCTTGTATTCAAAGTCGCGCGATATTTTGTAATACAGCTCGTTGTTGCGTTCCAGCATGCCATAAGCAGTCGTCGGGTCATTGTGACATAAAACATACATCCGGATGTCGTCTGTTGGCGCAACACAACACTGGCAGATAGCCATCTTTGTGTACGCGTCATTGACGCACACGCGGAAGTCATTCTTCACTCTCTACGCTCGGATTCGTGCATATTTGTATAAAAATAAAAAAAATGTGCAAAGAGGTCAACGTTAGCTATCTGTGCCATATTCTAGCGAGCGTTATTCTAAGGAGATAAATTTTAAATGTATTTTTAAAGCTAAGTCGTACTTTTTGGCCACAGTATAAATGTCAGACTTACCCGTAGCACGACATTGCGCTCCTTAATTAGAGTATATGGACTCCTCACGTAGTTTATCTCAACATTTGGTTTTCTTCGCAAACTGTTTCGAAGAGATTAGGCGTTGAAAGGATACAAGGACTAGGAAACGACTAGTGGTTAGCTAATCGCTCTCGCTATGCGTCACTTTTTGGGATCGGAAAGGCGGGAAAGGATTTTTAAGAACACAAACATCTATTGCCTTCAAACATAATCAAATTATCAACTGAAAAAAACTCGGGCGGAATCGAACCCGGGCGGTCTGGTCTGTTGAGTGACCTTAGTAATGAATGTGTATAAAAAATACATGGCGTAGGCGTGGATCAGTGTTAGGTTTTCATGTAACATGAAAAGTTTTTTGTTCTTTAATCTGCAATGTTTGGAAAAGGTATACTGTGTATTTTGCTGCAACGAATTTTTTCTTTTACAGTCTTTTTCCTCGCGGAAATAACATCTTCGTACATTATTTTTTTTTGTCTAATAAACTTGCAGATTTGTTATGACTTATATTGCAAAAACAATAAAAGCTATTCATGGAAATCGTCATTGCTAATATAAAAGCGTTTGTTTCACATACAAAACAACAAGCAAGTATAATATTTTTACTACAATATACATATGTAGTATATGACGTGAAAAGATTTCACAACAGCTAGACAAAGTTTTCGCATTTACATGGAGATCCGATTTATCAATTTGAAGCGGTATTAAGAAACTTGAGCAACTTTTTATGTGAACTTTTACTTGAGTAGAGAAAAAATATATTATATTATACAAATAACGAAAGCCCGAAGCATGTCTATGGAACGGAAAGTATTTAAAATTTTTGGATATCTTGGCAGAAGGATCCGTAATATTTTTGCCAAGTTTTTTTTTATAAAGTAAGTACATACTAAACTTGGTTGAAAGGTCAGTTCAGTTCGTTGTCGTTATCTTTAAAAGTAAGAATTTAAAAAAAATCTTCTTCGTGAGAAATTATATTTCAAAACAAGGAAAAGCTTCTATAGGTTTGTTCCTCTGAGTTTTCCAAAAAAAAATCTGTTAATAAGTGGGAAAGTTCGAAAAACAACCAGAGAACGATAACGATTGCAAATGTTTTTTAACAAGACAAAAATAATATATGTTTAGATTTGACCACACTTTTAATTTTAAGGATTCATCAGTCAATTCATAGGAAATAGGAAGACATTACATTCATACTGATGTAGCATTTAAAAAAAGTAGATTTAAAAGGGTGTAATTTAGAAAGAGGTAAAAGAATTTTTGATTTAATAGGGGAACAGAAGGTCAGGAATGCATTATTCTTTTAAGAAAGAAAAAACAATTCATGGCATTTGATAAAAATATTAAAGACAAGACAGCGTATCGCAAAACACAACACAACTGAACGAGAAAAACTATTTAAAAAACAAAACTACTGAAAATTTCCACCTTAATAGCCAGTGCATTGATCAGTCGAACGGCTCTTTTGACTGGTGACTCAAATGATCTACGCGCCAAATAAGTTTGGTTTCGACAACGTAGAAAAAACTCAGAGCATCCAAGTCTTGAGTATGTCAGGGATATCAACTCGGCCCCAAAGAAGAAGAGAAAAGTGTTTCAATATTGAAAGTGATCTTCGAATATTATTTCTTATCACTCCTACGTTGATTTCTAGTTTCGAGATAGTGAAGCAAAAGCATTAGAATTTGAAGGGCAATATAATTGAAAATGTGAAATGGTATATAATTAATATTGCATTTATCAGGGATATTCAACGACGATGAGTGCTTGATACACAAAGGCATTTTATAATTATTAAAAGCTAAATTAACATTATTTTTACATTTCTTATCAGGAATTAATGAGGACAACAAAGTCATGCAATAAAAAAGTCCGCGTGTTCTTGTTGAAAAAGTTCCTATTTTTAAATGTCAAATAATGTATTGATTGAGTAGGCATATACTTGGTAGAACTCCATTTACTTGGACGAAGGCGCAAGCCGAAATAGCTATCAACAAATATATAAAATAATTTATGTAGAATTAAAATATATTGTCATTTTTCTTACCGTATTATAATGGAGTTCTACCAAGTAAATGTCTACTCAATCAATCAAATAATGTAGACAAAAACGTAGTAAAATCTGTTTCATATGAAGTGTTGGTACTCACCGTTCGGTTGACTTCCTTGGCTAGCAGAGCTCCAGATCGCGATCTTCGGGGCATGATACCAACAGCCTCCCCTCGCATTATCGACTCGACAACTGTAAGAAAATAAAATCAAAATGTCAATTATTATAATTATCTGGAAACATCAACCTGGACTGAGATATATTAGGCCAGAGAACTATCGATATGCTAAATAAGTTATGTCATTTATATAAAAGAAAATGCCATATTAAGAATGATATAATAGGGATGAATTCGGGAAATATATTTTAGAACATATAAACGCGTCATAAAACCGTGCCCAGTTTCAGTAAGGCTTGTGGTGGAGTACTAAAGGGAAGATGGTGAAATTTTCAGGGTAAGAAGATTTACAAGTTGATTTTTCCCACCAGCATCCGTTGTGTATATGCAGCCAATGTTTCATGGCCGCTTTTCACAACGCTATCGATATTATAAACTTATCCTGACTCCCAATCAAACCAACGGGATACAGCCGTCATTAGACGTCGTTAAAACGATCCTCACCAGCGATCTCCAACATTTCAGACATCACTAACATAAAAACGGTACAAATATAGTAAATATGATCGAGGATTTCGACTGAAGGTGCTTGATGGCATTTCAATATATATTTAAATCAAATTTGAATCGTTCGAATTTTGTACTTTTCCATAAGTATTGTCACTAACGACCCGGGTGTCGCCCTTCAGCATCTTCAGGCATTTCAAGTGCACCAGCTAGCTTAAACTGACAAGAACTACAAATTCAAATTCAATAATCTTATATATAAAACCGAAACGGCGTATGTATGTATGTGGGTATGTAATTCCCTTTTGCATTGTTGTTGCAAGTTGCCATAAAAACGAATATGAAAGAAAATATGTTTGAATTTTTATCGGCGAAGACATTTAGTCAAAATGTAATAAATTAGTCTTCTACTGAACTTTTCCCGGCTTTTATTATTAATAATCATGTTTATTATTTACGTGAAGGTATTATTTGACATTTCTTTGACAGCAAATTAGATTTTTTCCTTGAATTTGGACATTTTAATGGGCGAGAATGGGGCTGTCATCAAATTAAATAAAGTTTGTGATTTTATTTTAACTCTATTTTGGATGTTAGATTTTGTGATATAATTATGTCGAATCATATAACATTAAATAATTATTGGTCGCTTAGTCCGAGCGACGCCGGGTAGCAATACTAGTATTTATATAAAATAACGATATGAAAGAGTAATTTAAAATTTTCATGACATGGTTGTAATGCTTGTTTATTTGTTTACACATTAATTAAGTGTAATGTTTGCCGCTGCAAATATAAAATATTTTTTTGGATTCTTATCTCCAAAGACGTCACTGCAACAGTTTTGCAGACAGCCAAAACGTCAGAGAAGATGGGAGACGAATGGCTGACGAAGAGAATTCTCGGAAACGCCAGTGTCACCAAATAAATGTTCTATTTGTGGATTAAATATGAATTATGATGACAAAGAAGAATAAAGACTTTAGTCGGTTCTGAGTTCTTTAAAAATGTGAATATTAATGATATGTTATAGACAACAGCTTTAGCCGTTGACACAAAACAACTAATATTTATTTTCAATTTTCCCATTATTGATGCAATGAAAAACACGTGTATAAATATTAAATGCCTGGCAAGCTTGAAATGCAGTGGAATTTTCAAAACATTTAAGAGTCTAAATATTACCAAGTAAACAACTGAATATACTCATCGACAGTTGTTCAATCAACGGAAATATTAATGCTATTTGAAACATAATAATATTACAACTGTATGTTGATAAATAAATGTTTATAAGTTTTGTGTGTTTTGCCAAGAGATAAAAAAAGTATTTTCAATATCGTATTATAATCGTTCGAAAATTTTTGACGTTTCTTTAGGTATCTGTCACTCAATTTACTAAAACAGACTAATTCGTTTTGACGTTATTTCCGTCTTGTTGATACAAATGTTGGATCATGAATGTGATATCTTTTTTTGATGCTGACATTTTAACTGTGTCAAATATTAAAAATAATAACATTTAATTATTACGGTTTCGCTCATCGCGAACATTGTCAACTGAATTGTATCCATCAGTTGATAATAGGGCTGTGTAGTCGGGGTGGGAATCATGTAGTCGAAGGTTTTTGGCCGGAGTCGGAAATTTTGAAATGTTTGAACTTTTTTATTTTTGCATATACAGTCAAACCTCCGAAAACACCACTCCGTAAAATACGCGGCCGAAAATATTCCGCGCAAATACCCCGATGCGCACGGTCGCATTTGCTAGGTGACGTTCCTGCTCGGACGTTAAAAAAATAAGTCCGCTGTGACCGATGCACACACACAGCCAAACGGCTTGCCGTCTCTACGGTGCTTACTCTCGCATATACTCAACAACACGTGCTAGACCACACACGACGCGCGTACTGACATCCTGTTTGCATTGTATCACCTAGAAACCAAATATTTACGTAAATATTTGGTTCATATATTTTTTTTTGCAAAACTCATATAATCTTAGTTTGCATTTTTCGCGGAAAAAGACGAAGTCCCTAATTTTGTATGAGATTCACGCCCCGTTTTACACTACTTCATATACCACGGTCCCGATTATAGTGTTAGCGGGGGTTTAACTGTACATATGTATGTACACGTAAAATTTGGCTATTGGCCGGATTGGTTGGTTGGTATATAATTGAATACACATAAATAGGAAAAAAACGTGGTGAAATTAAACCATTTCTAGTCGGAGTGGAAGTCGTGTTTTTGGTCAATGTTGGAGTCGGAGTTGTGTTTTTGGTAAATGCTGGAGTTGAAGTCGGTTTCCTATTTTTATTTAACGACTCCACATCCCTGGTTGATAATGCTCGCGATGATCGAAATCGGTCTTGAACCTTATAAATCCATAGTATAGAAAATGTGTTATTATTTACGAAGTTACTTGGCATTCATATTTGGATTAGCGAAGTAATATTAGATTTTAAGATGATTTTACTATAATCATTTCAAATCATTTAATAAGTTTTAAAATTCATAAAGATGTTATGCCATCAACGTTTGTTAAAAATAAATTCAGACTCAGTGGACTTAAATGATTATTAAAATTCAATTCCTAAAACAATTCATTGCGCCTGACATTTATTTTTTACAGCGACATTCTCACAAAGCTTTACGAGGTCACAGCGATAAAAATGTAACTTTAAACTCTTATCCACTTTATAAAGTCTCCCGGTTATAGCTTCGAAGTTTCGCCCGGATACTACGGGACGGTTTTCCAAAGAATATCCGGGAAACGCTTGAACCATGATTAATTCGAAGAAGAAAACTCCCGCAAACTTCGGGGATTAGAATGTAAATTACGTGAACTCTGTTTGAAACTTACGATAGTTATTGCTAAATAAGGAGACAGAGAAATTGTTATCAACAAAGTTATCTATTCGTTTGATGCCAGTGGGGCATCATAATACCACGACTAACTTATTGTATATAAAACAATGTTTACTGGTATAATTAATATATTAATCTCCATTTGAAAACAATTGAAATGTTCGCATTATATGAATATTATAAGCTGGAAGTTGATTGTTTTTCTATGTTTTATTTTTATAAATCGTAATGTGGATGTGAAAAGGGAGAATTATTGATTAATAATCAAGTTAATTAAGCCTTGATATAGAATATTATTTAAGGGAAGAGCAATAATAATAGTTTACATTTTTTGCGAATCGTAATTTTCGATGAATAAACCAGGGCTGTGAAGTCAGAGTTTTTTGGCTGGAGTCGGAGTTGTCGCGGGGTTTTGGCCGGAGTCTTACTCGGAGTCAATTTTTTTTAAAGTTTGAGCTTTTTAGTTTTGCATATAATATGTCAAATTTGGCTATTGGCTAAATTGGTCGGTTGATATATAATTGAATACACATACATACATAGAAGAGGTAGGAAAAAAAGGTTTTTTTAGTCGGAGTGGTGTTTTTGGTCAATGTTTGAGTTGGAGTCGGAGTCGTGTCACGAGTTACCGACATCACAGACCTGGAATAAACATCTTAAGATGTTAGTGATCGAAAATTGCTCGGATTGAATCCAGAGCTGAACGTGCGACTACTGTAGAGGAAACTCTCGGTTTATGTGGTATATTGGCAAAAGCTTTGCCCTAGCGATTGGGCGGGTCTGGGTTAAGGTTCCGGCAAGGTCAGATTTTTTCAATTGAAAAAGAGATCATAAACATGGGGTTATGTCATTTTTTGTTGTGTTGTTCTCGGCTTATTGATAAAATTTCTCATCAAGTATGTCGTATTACTTTGTGTCATATTTAAAAATATTTGGCGTATTGCCAAAAGCTGCAATGCCAATTATTTGTTTTAAATAAAACTGGGTAGGATAATATCATGAAAAGACGGAAATTTACAATTTATAATTAAGAGTTCGTCAGCTGACACGGGTATTATCATTATTTTGAAAAAAAAGGAAAAAATAACTTTCAGCAAAAAGCATAATATGTAAAATTATTAATGTCAGAACTATCTGGCATTAAAATATGTGACTGAATAAACAGTATCAGCATTGCGAAAAGCTCCGATAAGCACATAACTAAAAGCTTAAAGAAAAATTTAGCAAAAGTTTGCTCAGTCAACAAAAGATACATCAAATATTTACAGAACATAACAACAACATTTTCAAAGCTCTAGAGTTTCGTGGAACGAAACAAAATTTCCCAACGTAAAAAGAGCATGGGACATTTATTTTACTGTATTTTACATTGCTGAAGAAAATTCTGGAATTCCTTAGTGACCTTCTTTTAAATATTTGAGCTTTCAATGTACGACGAACTAACTTTTCAGAAGAAGAAAAACGCCAAGTGTCATGAAAGAATTGTCTGGAATATTTGTAGCGTGAGTTTTTTTTTAACATATTCAATCAAATTCATTCCGAAGGCTTCTTTTGTTGGATTCATTAATTATTTGTTCGTATTACACAAGGAAAAGAAAAGTTTTGTTTGCAAAACGAAGATCTTTTAGTCTATGAGAATTGTAGTCGTTTACGCTTCGTGTAATAATACAAAATTTGTAGTACCGTAAAACGGGGTGAATAGAGACACTTTTGACCGTTCACGACTATGTATCTTCATACCTGCGCCACATAATTCAAATAATAATGGCTTGAAACTTGTTTCTGTGGTCCTACTACACATTCATGAAAATATTTTTCAAGTATTCACTATCGATATTAAGACACAGTCAATTTTGTTCGATGTCTCTATTCATTGAATTGGGGTGAATAGAGACGAGAGAGGGTAAATCGAGATTTGGCAGGTGAATAGAGACAAAAATACATATGTCATTATTAGAATATATGAACCTTTATTCTATACGAGTCTCTATTTATTCCGTTTTACGTTACTTATTATAAAAAAAAAAACATGATTTAATTTAATTTTCGTGCATTTACAGAGAAGTTTATAAGGAGTCAAAAAGTAAGGATGCACAGGCATCGAACTTAAACACGTTCGTTTCAATTTTGGCCAGTCATTTAGATGGTTTGGTTTTGTCAATCGAGAGATAGAATTACAGTCATTGTAAAGAATTATATATAAATACATTGGATACTTAGTAAAGTTGTGGTAAAGTTCAATTCTTGTTTTTGTCTCTATTCACCCCGTTTTACGCTACTTATTGTGACAATTTATAATTTAATATATGTATTGAGAAATGAATCACTTACGAACCGGAATTAGCTTTTTGATATGTTCAATCATTATAGTTTACGAATATACTAGATCAGGGATACCCAACTGAAATCATTTGGTGGGCCAAATGAAATAATATCTCTGATGGGCCACAGATAAATGTTTTAAGCCTGAATTATGAAATGATATCTTTTATATAAAAATAAACAAACACCTCAGAATTCAAAATATTTTTTTAGACGTTGAGCATGCATCGCAGTAGTTCAGTTCATTTTTGATCATTCAACCCGTTTCGACACTGCGATTTTACGATTTTTACTGTGTTTGAGTTGTAAAATTCTTGAATTATATTATAATTCGTCACAAATTCGGATCTTTTTTATGTATTCTACCAATAACACAATGTATATAAAGTTTTAAGCCTCGAAAAGGCCACACAAAACGTTCAATTATGCCACATGTGAATCACGGGCCAAAGTTTGGGAACGCCTGTACTAAAGTTAATAGAGAGGGTTTGTATCGTTAGTATATTGTATTAAAGATTATTAGAAAAACGATACAAACTGATATGTATGATAATTAATATTCTAACAGCACGAATTCCACAAATCCCATATGATATATGTAATATATAATAAGTATAAAATTAGTGAAATTTAAAATTACTAGCAATGTCAAGATATTAATTAAAACAATTTACATTGTTCAATGTTAACTTTAATTAAAATGATAAAATTATATATTTTATTTACCTCCGTCGCCTAGTAACCGGATCTGGACGAGGGTGGGATCTTCATTGTGTTCCTCAAGGACTGTGTCATCGGTCAAGGTCAGCTCCTGAAAGTTATACATATTCTCAACAAAGCGAACAAATAAACAAATTCTCATTTTAATATTACATTACGTAATAATAATGTTCTTCTGCCTTGAAACTTCAGCTCACCCACACATCTTGTTTTGTAAGTACACACAAACATATTTAATATATAAGTTTACATACATACATATGTGAATGTATATTTACATTGCGCGTAAATTAATATCTAGAAATACAACATTATTAATCTTCTAAATAAGATATAAAATAAACAACTTCTGTGTTACACGTAGAAAATTATAAATCAAAAAAAGGAACGCAGCTATATTTTCAAAAATATAAAGGTCATGTTTTCTTTCGTAAATATATATATGTATTAAAAGCTTTAATTGAGAAAATAAAATTGACAGTACCAGAAAAAGTTATTTAAAAAGTATATACGTACATACATGCATAAAACTGATTATTCCACGTATTATGTTACTTATTGTCACACGTGTTTCGTCTTCTTCAGAGGCATCTACGGACTTATTATCGCATAGTAAGTATGTAATGGAAATCATTTTAAATTTTATAATAAAATGAACTTCCACATGTTACCGCCGAATACATCGAAAGTATTAAATATATGTATTGATTGAGTAGGCATTTACTTGGTAGAACTCCATTATAATACGGTAAGAATAATAACAATGTATTTTAATTCTACATAAATTATTTTATATATTTATTTGATATATTAGCTATTTCGACTTACGCCTTCGTCAGAACTAACAGAATAAGTTCTGACGAAGGCGTAGTTTTATTTTTCTTACCGTATTAATTATATGCAAAGTTATCATTATAAGTATTAAAAATGAAAAATCAACATAATATATATGTATCTGACTTTATCTATTACTTTATATTTCCTATATATCTGAAACTCATTTACATGTTTTATAAAACAGTGAAATGTGGAAATCTATTAAAGATGAAATATTGTAATATTTTTTTTCAGTAACTTATTCGATTTTATATTTCTGTCAATAAAACTGTGACCCAAACACACATTACAACATGGCAGTATCAAAGAATTTCAAATCTAATTTGAATATGAGATTTAAAGATTTGACCAATCTAATTTATGCTGTAGAACTAAGTTACATTCAAGAATTTTGACAGCTGGCAATACCACCTGGATATTTCTAGTAATATAGCAATTATTTAACCTTGATTTATTTGTATATTTGTATTACTAATCGTTTAAGTCTTCTTCATTTTTGTAAAAATAACACTATTTCTTATCAGTTGATTATGGTCGCTCGGAGCGAAACTGGTTCTGATCTCTATAAATCCAATGTGGAATAAGTAACACAGATGTTTTATTATTTTAATTTGAATATTAGAACAGCCGTTAGCAGTGTTGTGTTCATGAAATTATAATAATATTTGACATTGAAATGAAAGCTATTCAAAAGCAACAATTGAGAGATGACATGAAACAAAGCGAAAAAGGCAAGAGTTTTTTTATATGTCCATATAAAATAATTGTATTTCATTGGTTTATATTTCATATTGTTCGAATACAATACAAATCATATCAAAAAGGACGTCGAAAATATGTCAACAGTTTCATGAAAGAAAGAGAAATATTTTTTCAAGAACATGTAAAATATTTTCCTTAGCTACAGTTTCTTTCATTCCGCATCGTATCGAAGGCTGTCCTTCAGAATTTTCTTCCTTTCTCCCTTCAAGTGGATAAATTGTTTTGTTGTTTCGATATGAAAAATGGGTGTGCACTCAATATTCGAGAAGCCCCTTTGTATGTTGCTTTCAGTCGTGACAATGAAATTCATATATTTTTAGATAATAAGAGTTTTTTATATTATCGATAGGTTTTTTCTTTATCTTTATATTAACATCCTTTCACAGTGGAATGATGTTTTTTTTCAGATATCTGACGATGAACATTTTTGTGAAAGAAAATATTGCTTTCCGTATTGATTTTATTATGGTATTTTAAGAAAAACAAAATACAATACATGGCATTTAATTTGAATGGTCTGAATTTTGTACTTACTACTACTACTACAATGATTTTTTAACTAACGACTCTGGTTTCGCCTTTTGGCATCTTCAGGCATTTCAGTACATGAATAAAATGGAACGGTCGCGTTGTAAACAGTTTGTATCGTTTATATATTTAAAAGAAAAAGTAGATAACTATGTTTAATTACGAAAGCTGACGCCATTGCGCCATCCACTCGACAAATATAATAAAAGACACAATATGAAAGCTAAATGAGAAGTACACTGCTGAAAATGACCATCTCAAAAGGCAGTACATTGATCAGCCGAACAGCCCATGGGACTGGTGACTAAAAACACATACGCAACAAACAACTTGTGAAATAAAAAATGATTGGCTTCAGTATTTAATAACTACGACGTATGTAATCCTAAGCATTAAACGATTTTGAATCAGTCTTCTTGTGTCACGTTATTTTAATTGATTGATTTAACTATTAATTGTTTAAAATAACATGTAAAAACAGCTTAAAAATCATTCAAATCTAACAATTTATTCAGGGATGGCTGATTTTTTGTGCTAATCGTTGCTATGCTACGCGTGGAATTTTGCCATGCCAACGAGAGCTCAGTCAAACGTATTTAATTTAATTTTACCCTGTATCAGTATATTATTTCTTGATTCCAAAATACCGTCGAAAAAAATGTATATTGCGGAATTTCTAAATATTATTAGAAAAAGTATAATAAAATAATTTAAAATATAACAATTAGAATGTTTCTCCCCCTCCCAAACTTATGTTTAACTTTCCGTTGAGGTGGAAAAATTATAGTAATCACATTTTAGTCTTTAATAAAAACTTATAAAATGCACAATAACACACTTCTAGAGCAGTGATGCACAACCTTTTTGGGAGAAGTGCCAGATAATCAATAATCAGATAGTTCGTGGACCGCATGGGAAAAACTGTTTAAATTATCGATATTTTTAATGCATATTTAATTGTTTTTTTTGTTTTATATTGTTTATCTATCGTCCGGAAAAAGTTCTGAAGAAGAAAGGTGATTGATATTCGCGATTCCGGGCCGCATGAAATTTCACTGAGGGCCGCAGGTTGTGCATCATTGTTTTAGAGCATACAGTGAACGAAGATGCATATCAGCTAACGGGCACAATGCTGGAAATCCTTGTTTTATACCTGCACACGACTACAGTGTATTTACAATAGTTTTGTAAACAATAAAAATTATGATGTCTTTAATTCAACCGTATGAGTTTTATTTTCAAAATAAACAACCATCGTGCTTTACGTGAAAATATACACAAAAATTAGTCTCTTTGTAAAATGGCGGAATGGTTGAAGAGCGTGGGTGTGTTTTAATACGAAGAAAATAAAAGCAACACATCCAAGTAAAGCTGTAAAAGAATGTATAAACTATTTAAATACTTTGTTTGAAAAAGTTTCCAGAAAATACTGCTCAAACTTTCCCTTCGGAACTAAGTTTCTTGCTTAAAAACATCCAACAAAAACAAATAACTGAAAGTTCTAACACGGGCCAAATCGATCTCTATATGAAATTTGCGAAACTAAATTGACTTTTGCACTTAGGAGTTTGTATTAACTACTAACCCGAACGATATAGGGGTGTCCAATATAATATTGAAAGGAAGAAACAAGTTGCCGTCGTAAACTTGTTATCTTAAACTTATTTTCAATTTGATCAGCTTTCGATTCCAAATATGATGCTGAAAATTCAGAAAGCTCTTAACTTCAGCTAAAATGCTCGCTATAAGCGAAAGCAGTTTTGATCATTAAAGAAATATGTTGAAGAGTAGAAAAAAATACAAAAACCGGTATAAAAAGTATAATATTTTGGTAATGCAATAAATTTATATTAATGGATGTGCAAAGTACATTCATGTGATGTATTGATCATTATCCATCCCCTAATCGAACCTGAAAATAAAACATAGAGAGAGCTTGGAAGCCAATCAATATTAAATCCTTCTTGAGATGCTCAGAGTTCAAATGCTCTACATAATTAGCGGATATCGTTACCTTATTTATTAATAATGCAAATTTACTCTTTATTTACCGTAGTTCAAATCTTTCAACGGCTAACTACAACTTTATGACATGATTCGATTAAGTTGTAATTGTTTCCTTGCGGGTACCCACCCGGCATGCAATGCCTCTCAAAGAAAGTGTCTTAATTCTGTTTATTCAAGTGCCTTTCTTTGGATACACATTTTTTTGTGTTTTTTGTAGTGCGTATAAAATGCTACAAATAACATTATACGACTTTTGATTTGCCATGAAACTGATGCAGTGGCGCCCGCACAACAAATCACAAAAGATTTATCGCAATTGGATGAACGGTATAAGAATACATACGGGACAAACAAAAAACATTCATTTTATATATAAAGATGTGAGTTATTTTCCATCCGGCGTAAATAAAATCATGGATTAAATGAAACAAAGAAGCGATAACTGTACTTGTATTTGGCCGCATAGTTTTAATTCCACGAAACATGTTTCTGAATAAATGTTTTGAAAACTCACGACTTATTATAAAATTAAATATGGTAATTTTACGCAAAATTCTTATTCGTATTTATATGTAAACGACAGCCGAAAATTCCGTAAACTGCATTACTATGCTGCAACAGACTAACGTTATGCAAATACGTCCGGAATGCAAGCTTCACCTGCATCCTGCAAGTACACAACCTGCATTATTCGTGAGGACGGAAGGAAGCGGCATCTGAATTCGCAAAGCACCTCCGGGAAAACTACCCTCTGTGGCAAAAGTAAACTTTCAGCGTAGAGGCAAGGCATATCTACGAAAGCTGCCATAACGGCTACGATCGCAGAACTTTTGCGGTTTGTAAGGTCAGTGAGTATTATTTGTTACATTGTTTCCAGACATCTTAGATAAATAATGCCAAAAATGCAATGTAAAGGGAAATATAAAAGCTTTTTGTATTCTTAGCTTAACAGTCGCTTTATTTCAAATATTACAACAACGCACAAAATATTTCAACATTGATTTATGCACAATATTATAATGGGTGACGATATGATTATCTTAAATAAGCGAAATCAAATATTGATTCGAGACTTGAAACACATTTTTAAACGACAACTTTCAAATGATTTTTTCAAAACAGAAATACATATTATTATGTAGTCTACCATTTGAATTTGTCTGTGTATTTTAAAACGTACTATAAGATGATTAAATAAAGCTCTTATATTCCCCAAAATAAAATATTGAAGCTTTGAAAGAAAAAATAATATTCAAGTCTGCTTTCAAATAATATTGAAGTCATTGTAAGGTATCGTTTATGTAAAACTATAATTAAACATTCCCTTCTGTAGATTTTCGTTTAGTTAGGCTTTTCTAAAATAAAACCTTTTGAAGTGCAAATAAATCAATTATTGAAATTTAGTTCAAGTGTTTTTTTTTAAAATAAATCGCCTATTTTACCGTCGAATAAAATGTATTCCAGGCACTCGCCCACATCTACTCGATTCTAAATAAAACTGGTCGACACGGGAACTTTAAACAAGCTACTAGTCGTATCCTTAAATGCCTTCTTTTTTCGAAAAGGAGACGCTGAGCATAGAGCAATAAGCGATTCTCGAAAAATTACTTTTGCGGAGATAAACTCTGTTAGGTTTACAATGCTTTACGTTTGGAGCAGAAATGGTTAAAAAGAACAATGTCACTAGGATAATCTTATATTTAAAATATGTGTTTCAAGAAACCAAATACAGTGGTACCTCCAGATACGGGTTTAATTCGTTCCGTAACCTTGCTCGTATCTCAAAGCAATTTTTCCCATTGAAATTAATTTAAACGTTCCAGCCCCTAAAATGTAGCGTTGTGGAGCAGTTGTAGAGCGCCATCTATGTCTTACGTATGGGATTTGTCGGTTGTGTGAAAGAGATGAAGAGAAGTATATTTTTTTATAGTAGGTCCATAGCGTTTGACAGTCGAAGTAGAATGCAATACCAACAGATATACATATACGGATTTGCCACTAATACATTCATATGTATCTCAAATGTTGCTCGTATTTCAAAGCAAAACTCGACGGCTCGTTTCTCAAATATCTCGTATTTAGGGCACTCGTATCTCGAGGTTCCACTGTATGTATACGTTACACCATTATAATTATGAATCATATTTCAATATCAATTATCCGCATCGTGAGCGCTAATGTGTTTGTAAATGCTGTATGGGGTAGTGGTTCGATCCGCCAGTCAGTTTTCCCGGGGCGAAAGTTTCCAGACACGCGACACGACAAAGGGGTTGGGGGGGAGGGTGGAGTCTCCTGCGGGGATTCACGGGATGGGGAAAAGTGGCAGCTTTACGACTGGAAACTATGACGAAGACTGCACCGTCATAATGGAGATCGATAAGGAAAACTTTCGCACCGGTGTTGGTTTTATTCCTCGGCGCGGCACGTGTTACTTGCTATCTGTGTGATTGGTTTTCATCGCATCGGGATTTTTAAATAAGTGTTTTTATTCATTTTCAAACATGTTTGGTCCCAATATAGATTATACATACTCTTAATAGAGAATCTCAGCTAAGTATGTTTAGCAAGAGGTTAGTAGTTGATGAATAACAAAATCTCGACAGATAGGATAATACATATAAGAACAAAAAGGTTAACAAAGGAATGATAGCTCATTGCTTTTTCGAGAGTGTGGATGAAACGACAACATCATTTAGTTTCTTTTAGGAATGCTTTCGTTTCACACTCTTGCAACTCATTTTCAATATTGCATGCTCCCAGTTTTACCCTACGTGGCCGTAACCGAAAGCATTTCTTTTTATCAGAACTTGTTTGTCGCGTAGATCATTTGAGTCACCAGTCACAAGTACTGTTCGGCTTATTAATGCACTGCCTATTGAGGTCGACATTTTCAGCGATGAGCTTGGTGATTTATTTTTTTCTCATTTCGTTTCAACATCGAGTTTTTTATGCCATTCTCTGTTGAGTGAATCTTTTGTTTAATGTTATGTGCTGTCTTTATTGTATATATTTAAATTTCACGGCGCGTCGGCGTCAGCTGTAATGCCATGTATTATATTTTATTTCCGAATAAACAATACACACCATTAAAAACCATGCATTTTTTAACGTCTACATAAAAAAAACAATTAACGAAAGATTCCATCAAGCACCTTCAGTAGAAATCCTTAATTTATAAAATGAACGAAAGTTTTCATTCAGGGATTCGAATAATTGGTTTTCCTTTCAGAGATAAACGACTATAATTATCAAATGGACGAGTATTCGCAACTAGAAATTTCTCGACCTATTCTTCTAGTCTAAGCCTATCTGAAAAAATTACGATGAACACATGACTTACGACGTTCTATTTCACAATACAAACTAGATCTCATGTACAATAGGAAAATATAAAACTGTACAAATGAGTAGGTTAACAGAAGTAACTTATGTTTCTGGATCTTATAATGCTAGAAAAAAAATCAAAATAGTTGTTCCAAGAATTTTGAAATGTTATATGCTTTTAAAATAAAAAAAAATAATTATTTAAAAGAAAATCAATGTACACATAACCTGTCAAAAAATATTTCCAACATTACTCGAGCCTTTATAGATTTCATAATTTCCATACCACTCCCTGTATAATAAAGTCATAAAAAAGAAAAACGACTAGAATTTCTTTGAATTTCCGCAAACTTTTCATAAAATAAATTGCAATAATAGTGAGTCTAACTTTCATTTTGTTTGACTTTATTTGTTTTTCTAGTTCAAACTTCGAAACAGAAGTTCAGCGCGGCGGAAATTTTGAACACGTCAGCTGATATATTATTTTAATATCAAATACGTTTTACTTTTGTATCGCGATAGTAAATCAACACTTCCAAGTCACATGGGCCTTATAAATGTATTTTCTTTGGAATTCTAACAGTGGAAATGATGTAATATGTAAAAGTCGATTATAAGTTCAAACTTATACAAAAAGATTCCTTGATACAATAACCAGGGCATATAAAATTATTACAATCAACTATTTGTATTCAATCAAATTAAATATTAAAAAAAAACATTTATGACAAAGTAGAAAAAAAACAGTTTATTATGCATAAGGAAACCAATAATAAATTGTCAATTAAGTCGATTTGAAGAACTCACTCACGTCCACGCAGATATTCTGATATCGTTGAACTATATTAAAACTCTTTATAAAAGTGTAACCAACCATTGAGAGGTTTATCTTATATTTACATCGGCGTATCCGATAGTTGTATCTTATGTACCTATGTTTGTATATTGATTCATTTCATAATATTTTTGTTTGCTTTTAAAAGAACGCCCATTTTATAAACCATCAATGATTGTCTCTGTTAACACGGTATACAATGACCATAGAGACAAATCAGACGTGTTAATAAAGGCAGTAGCAGACCGGTTCTACACTTAAGAAAAACAAATAATATCATAATTCTTATTTTGGTTTCGTATAAGCTGAAAGAAATTTCAAGGCCGTTATATAACTCTTCAAACTATATTTAACAAGTTATTCTTACCCCTGTGGAAGTATTGCACCCGATGATGACAGCGGTGTACCATTGCGTTGCGCCTCTAGCACGGTATACCTGAGCGCGACAGCCTCGGAGGGCCGCAGGAGCACCGCAGAGCACGCGCTGGGCCTGCTGTCTCCGTGCCCAGCGACGTGCCGCTGCCCCACTTTCACCACCAGCCTCCCAGTCCTGGAAAAGAAAACATGATAAATTAGTATACATATATACGGCCCAACATCATTATCTTAATCGGAAAGAGTGGTGAGAGTTAGAGAAAGTGTTGAAACCAGGGCTGTGGAGTCGGAGTCGGGGTCGTGGAGTCGGAGTCTTTTGGCCGGTGGTGTAGTCGTTTTGCGGCGATTTGGCCGGAGTCGCATTCGGAGTCGGAATTTTTGAAAAGTTTGAACTTTTTGTTTATACATTTTATATGTCAAATTTGGTTTTTTAAATGCTGTCGCATTGATAGGGGTTGATATTTAATTGAATACACATAAATAGGAAAATTAGGGGAAAAAAGTGACGATATTGAACTTTTTTTGGTCGGAGTCGGAGTCGTGTTTTTGGTCAATGTTGGAGACGGAGTCGAATTCTCATATTTTTTTTTATGCTGGACATAGGGAAAGACAAACGAAATAAATAATAAAATATAAAATAACAGTCTTGATTTTTATTCTAATGAATTTATAGAAATAATCTGCCTCTATGACGAAAATTCTTTAACTAAAATAGTCACATTTAGTTACGCAACTAGAAGAAAAGCATATACATATAATCCATTTTCATTTTAAAATCATATTAACTTTGACGGTTGAAAATTAATTTTTACCAAGTAACGAAAATTTTAACTATTTTATGAACTACAAAGTAAACGTATTGAACTCTTTTATTATGAATTAATTTTCAAGTGGAATTCTCACTAGCTGATCAAAACTAACTATCTCGCTTTTCCGAAATTTATATTTTCTTCGGTTAAAAGCTAGAGTTGGGAAAAACGTAGCTAACGAAAGAAAATCAGAATTCGAATCACAAGTTTTTAGGCGACAGGCAAGAAAACTCACATAGACTGTCTGATTTTAATTATAAGATAATCTACATATCTCCCACAAGCTTTTAACCATAAATTTTATTTGATTTTAGATTAAGAATATTATAACTATGAATGATAAAAGTAATATGTGTATTATATAATACTAGTCTTGCTACCCGGCGTCGCTCGGACTAAGCGACCGATAATTATTTAATGATATATCATTCGACATAATTATATCACCAAAATCTAACATCCAAAATAGAGTTAAAATAAAATCACAAACTTTATTTAATTTGATGACAGTCCCATTCTCGCCCATTAAAATGTCCAAATTCAAGGAAAAAATCTAATTTGCTGTCAAAGAAATGTCAAATAATACCTTCACGTAAATAATAAACATTATTGTATTAATAAAAGCCGGGAAAAAGTTGGTAGAAGACTAATTTATTACATTTTGACTAAATGTCTTCGCCGATAAAAATTCAAACATATTTTCTTTCATATTTGTTTTTATGGCAACTTTATGACCAACAATGCAAAAGGGAATTACAGACCCACATACATACATACGCCGTTTCGGTTTTATATATAAGATAAGATAACGATGGTATCAATGTTATTCAAACGTATTTCTTCATTCGCTAACCATATCCGCTCGCTATGTCTAATTCATAATTTCATATAAAAACAACTGCATTTTTTTATTTCAGTTAAAAAACAGATTAGTCTTTATTTACGAATAAAAAAATCAAATTTAGGTTTTCAAGCAAGCAGGTAAATGTCAAAGTTTTCGACCGTCATAACAAAACGGAAAAAAATTAACAGCGCGTGGGCTTTCCCTTTGTGAATGTAATAACAGCCATTTTCATAACGGGGAATTTCTTCCGTTGACGGTTGCAAAGGTATTTTTTTATAAAGCACAAAAGTAATTAAAATTGTTAGTGAACAAAGGAAAAACTCGTCAGTGCTCTGAAAATCTATTATGATAATATTTTTAATAAATAGTATACAAAAAATTGAACCAAGGCGATGAAAATTCGTAGCAAATCCTTGATGTTTCGTGGACTATTTTAGTACGATCAAGTAAAGGCATATCGTATTTTTTTAAAAAATCTTAAAATAAACAATGAATACGCCGTTTCAATGCGAAAAAATCCGAAATTTATGTAGGTATTTTGTAAAGTCTTTTTATGTTTTTAAGTATTAAACTGAAAGAGTCAAAGCTGTTAGAGACTATTTTTGGCCGGTTGAAATAATATGGAATATGTAAGAAAACAGAATTCGAACATTTTTTGTGTTATCATTTTTTACTGGCCTAGTTTAATTTAATCCCATAGTCGAGTGACGACGCTATCGGGCTTGTGACCATTTGATTGCAGGATAACTGGTTTGAATTTCGGAATTTATTTTCTCACTACTGTTCTTTCCGCGCCCCTCCAGAGTGAGATAACTGTTTGACAATTAGTTGTGTCCAAATCTTCTTTCATAGTGTTTATAAAGGAGTTAACTTGGATAAAAAAAGTGCATAAGATATCGGTCAACCCTCTTCGATTTAAGAAAGAAGATCGTAATCGTGGAATAAGTTATCGACAAAATTCCAGGCAAATAAGAAGGGTATTCACTAATACCAATGCACGATTAATAATACTGTCTGACTGTTTTGGTTCGTTTCTAAGCAACACTGTTGATTTAATATAAGTACAAAAATCATCAAAGCAAAAACATCACCTCAGGCTGAATAAATCAAATGCGAATTATGCCGGGTCGCAGCAATTTGGCAGTTTTTTTGCTCCTCGTTCACTTTTTACATTCGTCTTTTTCGTTTTTCTTGGCAAACTTCAAATGAAATGCGAATATAATTGGAGGCATTCATCAACATCAAAGCCGGCTTTGCTTTGCGGAACGCTTCCGATG
This sequence comes from Himalopsyche kuldschensis, assembly GCA_028554975.1. NCBI lineage: Eukaryota > Metazoa > Arthropoda > Insecta > Trichoptera > Rhyacophilidae > Himalopsyche > Himalopsyche kuldschensis. The sequence continues at coordinate 14,891,807 of JAHFWI010000010.1, read as the reverse complement.
TCGCCCTTTGAAATTATAAAGACATATTCTGACAGTTATACGCGAGCGATGGTGTTTTCATTAAATCAACAATAATTCAGCACAGCTTCGAATAGTTATAACAAAATTCAATATCATGGACAAAATATTTAATTTCATTATCAAACGAAAAATTATTTAATAATTTGCGGCAATGATTAAAACCATGGAGTTGATTTCATACAATTATACCCAAAGCTATGCGGCTTTTTTATGCATTTTTTTAAATATACATATTTATGGGACTATTTCAACGTACATATGATGTAATAACGTAATTAACAGCGCGATGTTCACATACTATTTGTACAAAACCTAATGTTTCACCTGTTTATTACAACGTGACCTTGCCACGTACGTCCTTGTACATGTTATGTTCCCATATATTATTCATAGATTTTTGTGCGATTTTCAGCGGAACGCATCTACCGCACAAAAAAGTTGTATAAGATAAATAAGTATCATTTATTCATCTCATATACATACTTTGAAACTTCACGCCAGGATTAGTTTATCATGTGTTGAATAATTTATAAAATACAGCGAAAAATATTTTGTTTGAATAATTTTAAATTAGGAATAAGCGGATCACTTCATGAAGTTGATTGATAAAAATTTTGCACAAATATTATAAGTAATTTTGACAGTTATAAACTGGGCCTCATATGTTTTGTGACAAGCTTTTCCAGTGATATTATACATCTTAATAATTTTCAAAAGATCGGCTATTCTCTCGCTCCCGAAAGTATGTCAATATTTTGCATTATTATAAAAAGACTTGTAGTCACAGACTAGTTTATGAGATAATCACTAGCTTTCTTCACTCGTTTGAAATTATATTACTAGTGTAAAAGATTATCAAATAAATATGAGTATGTATTCAATCAACCGTCTGGGATTCAAACTCCGTTTGGTATATTATACAACATTTTAGTAATGCATATTCATAAGCAAATATGGTTTTAATTTGTGACTTGAATTCTAACGGGTCGTCTTAGCTGTCTATGTTTTTGCTTTGAAAGCGGCAGAGTTTTAAAATATCAAACGGTCCTCGCCCATGCAAGTGTCATACGTAGGCGAAGCGGTCCGGTCAGGACGGCAGCACACGCGAATCGCTTGAAAATATGGAAAAATCAAGCTCACCAGAGCGTTAATTGCGTCTGGCCGAGCGATGGCACATAAGACCTTTGATCAACTACGTTTTAAATTGACAAGATTCGCCTCCGCAGACAATATTGTCCCCAGGCAAAAACCAAAAATGGAATTGACGCAACAAATCGTTCCCGGACAAATCGCTAACTGTAAAAAAATATTTTTTTAAATATTTTTTAAACTTAAGAATAATTTTTAATTGCTTTCACAGTTTTATGATTTTTTTATTCATTCTGCATAGCGAAAATATCCGAAATTCGCAAACATAAATAAAACGATCATTTGTAATGGTCGTAGAAGTAATTTAAAATTAATATTCATTTTTGTATTCAATATTTTTAAAATATTTTTTTTGCCAGTTAGCGATTTGTCTGGAAACATTTAGTCCGGGGACGATTTGTCGCGTAGACATTTTACCTGGGGACGATATATCCGGGGGTGTTCTGTCCGGGAACGTTATGTCCGGGTACCTTTTTCTGTCGACGTAATGTCTTTCGACCTTTTTGTCGGCACACCAGTCGGGCATGTTTAACTAGATAAAAACGGAGTCGGTATGTCAACAAACGACCTTGATTTGTTCATTCAAAAATCGTAGTAACAAAATGTCAAATTGAATAATTAACGATTGTAACTTGTAATATTATAAATTGAATCTTGCGGTTTCTTATTTTGATGACCGCATTTCACAGAAAAGGTCAAATGCATTGTTTTTTTTGTGTGGGTTGACATATTTGGCATATGCAGTTTTGGCAAAACATGTATAATTTATCATTGTTTATACTTCCTCCACTGTTTTCGATATTCAAATTAAAATTTAGCATGTCGTTAAACCGTAACCGCATATTTATTTTTCATATGATATACGATTGCATATTTTTTATTATTGTTATTTATTTAATTAAATAATGAATCACGTATACATATTCACTACACTGGACTAGGGATTCCAATCCCGGGATCCGGGATCCCGCCGTTTTTAAGAACCTGATGAGTCCCGGGATTCGAAAAATTAATATTTCATTTTTTATCATTCAATTATTTAAACATATTTTTGTGGAACGTATCACACAAACGCGTATGTTGCATCAGATTACTCCCACCTCTAAGACCGGATGTCTGTAATCCCCTCCATTGCGCGTGCAGTACGACAAATGCTGTGCTCTGGAGTGCACGCGTTTCGCTCAAGATTTGGCTTGTTTATAATAAAATGTCTGGAAGATCATCATATATCATTAAATAATGATATAGTTTCTATAGTAACAGACGGGGCAAGCGTTATGGTTCAAATTCTCCATCATTCAATGACAACAAAATAACTCGTAAAACTATAAAAGAAACTATTCAAAAACTTATTGAAAGATTAAATGAAGAAGAAGATCAAGATATGATCGAAATATCAGAGCCACTAGAAAAGTCATCAATCGTGCTTCAATGCAGTCATCCCACCCAATTGAACAAAAACAATGAAACAACAGTTACAGGATGAAATCGCAATAAACGATGACATGCGAACCAAAAATTCAAAATTGCACAAGGCTTATGTCCGTTATAAACCAAGAGATGATGTTATTTGATAATGGAGGCTCACGTGGTCATCTCGAACTGGCATATCAATATTTGACTATACCCCCAACAAGTGTAGAGGCTGAACGTGCTTTTTCAGCAGTAGGCTGTTTGGGAAAAAAAAATTAGATCTAGGCTAAATGATGAAACGCTTGATGCTTTGTTATTACACACTACGTGCGTTTAATTCAAAATATTTTATTTACATGAATTGTGTCACTTTTTCATTTTAAGCAATTTTTATCGATAAAATAACATAGCTAATATTAGCTAATCTTATCATATATAAAACCGAAACGGCGTATGTATGTATGTATGTATGTATGTCTGTAATTCCATTTTGCATTGTTGTTGCAAGTTGCCATAAAAACGAATATGAAAGAAAATATTTTTGGATTTTTATCGGCGAAGACATTTAGTCAAAATGTAATAAATTAGTCTTTTACCAACTTTTTCCCGGCACTTATTAATATAATAATGTTTATTATTTACGTGAAGGTATTCTTTGACAACCAAATTTGATTTTTCCTTGAATTTAAACATTTTAATGGGCGAGAATGGGGCCTGTCATGAAATTAAATAAAGTTTGTGATTTTATTTTAACTATATTTTGGATGTTAGATTTTGTGATATAATTATGTCGAATGATTTAAATTTTGGTCGCTTAAATAAAATAAAGAAAAAAAATATCCCAGATCCCGGGACTGGTCCCGGGATCCCAGGATAACTAGTTGCAATCCCGAAATCCCGGGATCAAAATTTTGGCCCAGAACACTGGACTATTGATTGCAATAACCAAAAACTTCCTTATACAAACCTTCATTTTTTTGTCCATTATATATCGTCGTTCCCCTCACTCTATGTGGATAAAAGCACATCAGACGATGATCAATAAAAACTGTTAAAAAAGTTATTAACTATCGAGACATAAAGTTTTATTTTTATATCATTTTTATTAATTGTAGAGTTACATTCAACACCTTATTTATCACCAAATTTCCATTAAAGATGATTATAACTTGAATTTTGAACATAGGATTTATTGTGCGTCTTGTTAGATAAGACCATCTTAAAAAGATCCTAGGTCGTGTATTGTCACATAGGATATTTTGTGTTGCAACATTTTGAATGTCGGCACACAGGATTTATTAGAAATCAGTATGTTTAGGAAAATAATCTCACTTATAATATATACTCTCCCTTGCTAATTCTAAAATAAAGATCCATTTCACCGTATAAAACACTTTCATAATATCGAAACTAAAAACAAACAAACAAATGAAGATCGATTTTGATTCTGTAATATTGGCATTTGAATGACCTTGATTTAACACGAAATACTTTTCTTGTATTTACAAGTTTGTATTCGCGGCCATTATAAATTCCTTACAGTATCCATTACTCAAAATTCGTCATCGGATTCCGATCAAAGGCATCAGCTGTTTTTTTACGACCGAAAGTATTTGCCAATCAAAATATTGTTGAAAGAATTAACAAGTTTTTTTTATGTCCATCAGTGTCAGTAGTGTCGCCAAGAATTTGAATTTATTTTAAGTTAACATTGAAATGTTTTCGGTACAAAGACGTACGGGATTAACTTTGTTTTCATAGTAATAAACACTAACAAAATAGTACACTTTTTTTGTCAATGAGTAAATAATAAATTCTTTTACTATGAAAACTACTGACAGAATTTTAGCGTTCTAAATTCAAACTAGCACCTAAGCAATTCTCATTTACAGTAGAACACCGATCTTACGTTCCCGCATTATACGTTTTCCCGCGTGGTGCGTTCATCGTTTCCCGCATTAATCGTTTGTGTTATACGGTCCCTTGTAAACGTAGAATCGAGGTTTCACTTTTGTTCTGAATCATATCAATCAAATTAATGCCGATCGTGTAGTTGAGGTTATCCACGGTTTTAATGTCACGGGTACTGAATAAAAAAACAGATCGATTTATCGTTTTGTATTCTAAGTACGTTTTGTTTGATGTTAACTTTCCTTCGGGGCGCAGCGAAAGTGAATAGCAATTGAGTAATAAGACTTACTACTACTACTTGTATTATAACTCCTTTTGAAAGGTGAATAATTTCTGATTACATACTCTATTCGGGATTCATATGCTACACAAAAGAACGGACATGGATGGAAAAAATAGTTTTCATAGTATAAACAGCTGCGACACTAACAAATCGACTCCAACTAAATAATGTTTAATTTGATCAGGTTGTTTTCGTACCTTTCCTATGTATGTGTAATAAATTAAAAATCAACTAACCAATCCGGCAAAAGCCAAATTTTACAAGTAATAGGCATAAATAAAAATAAAACAAGCTCAAATTTATTATTGACTATATTTCATACACGAATGTGTATATCATTATTACATAAATAAAAAAAATGCATTTCATAGAAAAAGAAGTCGATCGTTTTTCACGACTCCGGCTCCATAGCCCTGACATGCTGTATAAGATAAAGGATTTAATTCAATAAAGATATTCGTGTAACAAAAAACGGTAAATATGGTCACGGGACAGAATCCCAATCCTCTCGAAATAAGCTCAAAAAATTTATACATACTGGCTAGAGACTCCGATTAGTCGACTTTTCAACTACTCGAGTATCAAGTAGTAAAATTTCAAAATACTCGAGTACTCGAGTATACTCTAGTAGTTTCAGATGTACCAAAATATATATTTTTAATTCGAATTTGTGAATGACAAATAATAAAAGAAACTTATTGAATATTACTTATACATTTATTTCCATTTATGCAACATATATTTCAACAATAATAGAGAATTAAGCGACCCAAATTTTAAATTGGTTTGATGTTTTTCTTTATAATTCTCGCAGTAGAAAAAACTTCGACGATTATTACTAAAACGAGTATTACTCGAGTATTTTTCAAAATACTCGAGTATCGAGTACTTGAAAAATGAACCAGTCGATTACTCGATATTCGAATTGGAGTCTCTAATACTGGCTTATAATTTTATGTTTTGACTTTTACTCTTTGAGTTCTGGTGGATTATTATGAAATGTGGAATCAAAATGATTAAATCTGAAGAATATTACTGATTATTGTATGAGTTTTGAAAGAAGAATTTGTTTTTTAATATTAGCCTATAGTAAAATTATTCTTTTTATTTTAAACAAATAATAAACTTATGTGACTGTCTCTATCTGTATAATATTATTATTTGTGTAGTTTGTGGTTGCATTTTTGCTACTGTAAATTAAAACAACTCGATTTCATAGTTATGGCGAAGTATTCTTTAGGATCTTCTATTATAATAAATTTTAAAATTAAATACGAAACTTATCAAAAAAACTGTAAGCCTTACAATCGTTTCATTTAATGTGCTAATTTTTCATAAATCTTTACAAATATCCTGTCCCGTGACCATATATCCATAATTTACCCAAAAAACTATAGATATAATATAAATATTTACTTATGTTTGCTAACGATTTATTATGCAACTCAAACTGACGTGGAGATTTAAAAATGGAATTAATCGAATGTTAACGTTTCCTTATAATTATTGTTGGAATACTATTTCAGAAGTTTAGTTGGTGTTACAAAAAAATATTAATGACTAAAATGGGTTCACTGAATATTTATTATTATTTAGGTCTGATATCATTTCGGACTGTTTACCGTGTACAAGCTTAAAACGTAAATAAAAAATGTTTTCTAAAGTTCAAGGATGATGGCAATGCGAAAAATAACGACCCAAAATGTAGTCGTTCAGTTTTACTACCGGCAATCAAATTGATGAACACGAAAGTAAAATTAATAAGAAAATCATTTGTTCGCTGTAAAATGTACTAACAACAGAGTTAATTTTGAATTAGTAAAATATCTTTCATACGAAATTTGTCGTTATAATTTGTATCTTCGCAACAAACTGTATTTGTTGGTACCAATGTATACATACTTATGTTGATAAAATCATCACAGGTAACCTTCCCAATAAAAATATTATAGGCACAAAAACACAAGTTGATATTTGAAAAATTCCGTTCGGGTATTCGAACCCTTGACCTTTCAGCCAAGTAGGAGGAATGCCCAATTTATTGACAAGTCGTATGAATCGCCAGCTACAAAGATTTATCGGGAGATCGATCCCGTGCAACTCTGTATCGGGCCAAGTAAATGAAGAGTAAATTCTTTTCTTGATCGCATAGCGTTGTACACCTAAATATATACATATTTATTGTTGGTTATATTCTTGAACGAACTTTTTGTATTGTTTTTTTAATTGTGTAAATATTATTTACTCTGCTGTTTTCTAAATTAATTCTATAAAATGTTTTGAATATTATTTTATGTACTGTCTTAAATATATTTGTAAATGCATGGCGCACTGGTGTCATTCATAATGCCTTGTGTTGTCAAAAAAGAAACATTATTTACTATTAGATACAACAGAAATACGGTAAGAAAATAAAAATGTATTTTAGTTCGTCAGAACTAGTTCTGACGAAGGCGTACTCCACTTGGTAGAACTCCATTATAATACGGAAAGAAAAATAACAATGTATTTATGTTGAACTAAAATACATTGTTATTTTTCTTTCCGGACTATATTGTATTTGATAATAGTCAACAAAACAAGTGTCGTATAAACAAATATTATTGATAGAACGACAATTATAAACTTTAGTGCTACAACTGCCAAGCCTAGTACATTGGCCAATAGAAAATAATAAATGATTAAGTCTCACGGTGGCCACTTTTCAGATATCACGGCTGGGTGATGCGGCTCTATGATTCAGCGAATCAAATTAGGAGAAGCGGCTGCGGAGCCAGTAGGCCGACAGAAAAACGACGATCAGTCCTCGAATTTCAAAACAATGGAAGATTTTGACAGGCGATAGCTTTTCGAAGGATAAATTATTACAATACAAGTGAATCGGCTGTCTCATGCATTTGGAATCTTTCTAAGAATCTTGGATCGATGAGTCCGCGGCACAGTGACATATAATATAAGAGAAAATAAATGTATGTTTTATATACAGTGGAACTCCGATCTTACGTTCTCGCATCATACGTTTTCCCGCGTTGTCCGTACATTTTCTATAGTCCCGGCGAAACACCCATAAGAACAATGTTAAAAATTCCCGAATTAACCGTTCCCCGATTTTACTTTTAAAAATTATGGTCCCATCACAAATATTATCCCGATTGACCGTTTTTGTTGAATATTTCTTAAAAAAACATTCAAACCCTTCCAATCGATTCGTAGAAAAAAACTGAGACTGATTGAATTGAAGTGGCAAACTGCAAAGAACCAACGTATTTAGTAATAAGGATTTTTTTTAAAACTGAAGGTTATAGGTATAATAAGAATTTTTTGAATATTTTTTTTTAGTATATTCATATTTAAAACTTTCCCGCATTAACCGTGTGTTTTTTTGGGTTCCTTGAAAAACGTAGATTCGGGGTTTTTCTGTAGTTATTTTCCTTATAAGTACAAGGTGTTGGAAGACTGCAACCTTCCGTGTTCTCGAACGCAGCCTTCTGACTGAATCCAAATATTAAATGTTAAAAGTTTGTACATCTTCACGAAATTCACGAAAGTGGCATCAGAAGATTACAGATAAATAATCAATTGATTTTTGTATGAATGTTTACTTTTTATCACCCTCACCGCTTCATACATGGCCTTGCAGCCAATAACTTGTGATGTGTTAACTGTAAATTCTTGGTGGAGAGCTTTATATTTTTGTAACTAATTTATTTATTATTAAAATTCATGACGTAGAATTGGATATTAAAAATATGTATATATTATTATGTATATATATTATTAAGCCCGGAAGCTTTTAAGCAAATAAGGGCTGCGAAGTTCTAGCGATTGACTTGCAACCATTTCACGTTGAACAATATTTGTCAAGATGCTCGATTAAAAGCAAGTACCTACTTAAAATAAGGTTTTAAGAAATAAGCAAAATATCATTCATCATTATTATTCATGTTTGATTTACTCCACATCATATAAACATAAACATCGCTAAGACTTTCCGTTTTATTTTTAAATGTTACTTATCTTTTTCATTAATCTACCAATTTTTTCTGGTACTTAATACATTTGGAATAATTGATTTCATTGTAGCCAAAGGCTGTATGATTTTACATCGCGTAATGACTTCCTATTTCCTTCATTCATTCAGTTCTTTGTCAGGCTTCCATTTTATCCCATTGTTACGTTCAATGAATGGATTCTTACAAAATTCTTCGAAACGAGCGACAAGTTCTATATTTAAAAATAACATTAAAGAAAAAGCTTTAATACGCAAAGATAGGACAGGTTCTCTTTGTATAATATAATGATTGCAAAATGGTCACTAAGAGAAATACAATTGAATGAATATCGGTGAACTTTGTTGGCTTTTGTTCCACTCGATTGGGTCAAGGGTTCGAATACCTAAATGGACACTTTTGTACATTGATCTACGGCTTTGTATTCGAATAAATGAATGTCTGTGATGTTTCTCTTCTTCTTTATACATTTAAAACTCATCACTTTTAAGGTTTTGATTGTCAATTCTTGATGGATAAAAATATAACACATTATTTAAACAGTCTGTGCAGTATTTATAGGTTGTTAAATACAACACGATGAAAAAATAGTAATGTACTTAAGTTCTAAAAAATTATAAGGTACCTAGTTGATAGCCATTTAGGCTTACGCCCTCCTCAGAGCTATCGTCAGAACTTAATTCTAACAAGGGCATAAGCCATTTTTTTACCGTCTTATAATTGAATTCTACGAATTAAATGCCTATTCAATCAATAAATAGTTAAATTCATATCAATTATAGTTATTTACTATCTTATATTGTTAATTATTGTATTATTATTAACCTTTTTTTAATATTATGCCAACGTATACGGTATGACAGTTTAGACACGAAAGGTAATAAATGCCGCTAATTAATATTGCGTATCAATGATGTCCTTGATCCTTAAGATTGGGGTCACCATTTAAATGTATGGAGTAAATAATTGAACTTCAATTTACAACTAGTATATAATATATATACATGTACATGTTTATCGCAACATAATAAATAATTCTCTGCTGTTCATTTTAATGCTAACTTTAAATTCGCAAGCGATAATGCAACGATGAATGGTAAAAGATCACCTTGTGCTCAAAAACACAGCAGAATTGCCCCGAGCATCACATGCATTACGGCATAATGCAAACTTTATGCAGGTATGTTAGACATGCATGCATTCACTGCGATATGTGCATAGTGTAACTTAAAAGATATCTAGAACAAAGTGTCTAGCTTAAAAAAAATAGCAGAAAATTCTCGTGCATGATATTTTAAATATATATTCATGGAATTTTTCAAAAAATACTTTTTTTAAGACTAACGTTTTATCCGGTTTTGCCTTGCATCATTTTAATTGAATTAAAATCGCTTATTTACCTAAGATTAACGGTAATTAGATGATATCATTTCTGCCTTTAAAACGTATGTATACATTGATACATCGTTTTATAGCGTGGGTGTAGGGACATACGGGCGAAACTACAAAAATGGCTGTTTTGAGTTAAATATGGCATTGTCATGCTCAAATGCAGTTCTATACGATATAAAAACATGAAACTTGTACGAAGAGGGGGATTTACCAGATATTGCTCGGCTTTCCTGCAAATTCATTAGAATAAAGTTTAACATTGAAAACTGTTTTGCCATTTATCTCAGTTCGTTGTTTTTGAAGTTTCGCCCGTATGTCCCTACGCCCACGATATGTACCTACGTATTATAATTTTACAGTCTTATTACATTTTTAACACTTATTCCATGTTAAATTTATTAGATCGGGACCGGTTTCGCTCATAACGAGAATTCTCAACTCGTAGTTGACGCAGTCTAATTGACATACAGAAACTTGTGTGAATTGAAATGTTTTGAGTAACATTACACGTAGTCTGTCTTTATCGAACTCGAACGCGATCTCTAACTGTCTCTCAAAAATCATCAACGTAGTACATATATACTCATTCAATTATTTATGTATGGTAGGTAGATTAAAAAAATATTAAAGTTAAAAACTTTCACCAGTACCTTTCAGTACCAAAAAAAGCTATAAAAAAATTGCACGTATTTCTCTATTGACATATTTACTATTATCAATTCTATATTTCTATGTCACAGATCGGTCAATAAAATTAAATACGAAATATACTAATTCAAAAGGGAAATGTGAAATAAACCACATACATATACAGCATATATCATGCGAAGTAGAAATATATTCGGCTTAAGGCCAAATTAAAGACAGCAGTATTCATAAATAAGCGCCTCACTCAAAAAAAAGGGAAATCCTCTTTTTTTATTCCGCTCTTAACCAGCGAATCGCAGTGCATTAAAAGGAGTAATAACGCCATTATTTCGACAGATTATAATCTCTTTCAAAAAAGTTTTACAAAAATAAAACGCAAATGTTGAATCTAGCACGGAAGCAAAAGGGAAGAAAAAAGCCAATAAGAAAATCCTTATCTTTAAACTGCGAAAAGTTTTCGGCGCTTCTGTTTTATGGAAGTATAATTTTTTTCAGCTGTTGTTTTTGTTGGAAAGTAATTATAAGTTCGGAGTCGCCGGGGCCGCCCAACCAGAGGGAAGTTAGTCTTTAAGTAATTCCATTTACTCATCGTGTTATCTAACTACGTATTTGCTGATCAAGACGGATTTTTGTTTTCCACAAGTGTGCGCATTGATACCAGTTGGCCCCCAAAACCCTTGCCAACCATATTCGCAAGTAAGAATGCCAAATCACTGAAGAGTCATGTCAAAAACGTTGTACCAAATTACTGCCTCTCCAATGAAAAAGGCAGAAACTCACAAAATTCCCGAAATTGAGTTATGAATGCCATTTGCTAAATATTTTTGAAAGCTTTATATGGTGGTCACATTTATAGCAGTAAAATGAATAAAATTCTTTGTGAAAAAATGGACATCTGCTACAAGTATAAAAAAGCAGCAATTGTAGTTTTCGTAGCAAAGAGGCAGTCAGTGCAACTGCTTACTGCTTGTTTACAAAAAATATATTTCATTCTCAACGTCAAAAAACACAGTATGTATGTAACTTTTCTTAAAAGTTTGTCAGAGCCACTACATGCTTTCTTCCTTGCCACGGCATATTACCGGTAAATACTTTATAGACATGCTATGTTGGTCCAATGAAAATGATAGCATTACAAAAATGCAGTTCCATGTATTCATTGTTGAAAAAGGAACAGCAATGAGCACTTAAAACAATAGATTTAAAGTGTCATACAGATTTTATCTAATAATAATTAATATGCACACTACACTGTTCTTCTCTACAATTTCATATGTGGAAGATTTAAACAAGCTCATTAGGTGTTTTGTTTTTGGCATATAATAATTAAAAGGCTTTATTATGACTCTTGACACGATAAACCCATCTGCAAATTGCAAAAAGTAAGTTGGAAGAATCGCAGGATATACACAATACATTTTAATCTTCTCTAAAAAATGTGAATTGTAAACGAATAATCAACAGTCCTGACATAATTCAAAGATTACTTAATAAATGTAATTTGCTAATTAAACTAATAGTTTTAAAAAAAAGAACAACAATTTATCCCGTATGCTATATAAGGTTCCATTTTATAATTACATAGTTTTCGTATTCATAAATTTATTCAACATTAAACTACATATATATAAATATAGATTTTGGTAAACCCAAAAACTCTGACTTCTGCTCTAATTGAAAACGTTTGACACCTTACTTAATTCATGTGAATTTCAACTTAATTGACCAATTTCTGATCGGCGAATCAACTATAACATATGATTAACTAATTAACTTGAAATATTCAGTGAACACATGTAAAAGGAAATCATTACCTCCGGCTGTGAAAGCACAAAAGAAAGTTTGTTTCTCCGAATCTCTGCCTACGAATATATATATTATTTGGTACACGGAGAGGAAACTTAGTTAGTTCGGCAAAGCGTCAACTCACGACCAACTTTGCACCAACTGCTCGCCAACTTTTAAACGAGAAAAGTTCCCTCCCCTGACTGGAAACATGGAAACTTTTCATCGGGGATCTCCGCGGCTCAGAATTTATACCAAAGCACACTTTAGCCTTGACGAAAGCTCAACAAATGCTAATGCGGTGGATTTCTCCCTTATTAGTACTGAATGAAAGCTGGCGTGATAAATTGCGTTTATTTAGGTAAATTTTCTTGAATATCTTTCGTAAAAACGTATTTGTGAATCAATCTTAATTGTACACTATTAAAGAACCATATAAATTAGGACGACGTTACTTGATTCAAACATTTACGATATTATTTTTTCAATCTTATATATAAAACCGAAACGGCGTATGTATGTATGTATGTCTGTGGGTCTGTAATTCTTTGGGAATGATATAACATTAAATAATTATTGGTCGCTTAGTCCGAGCGAAGCCGGGTAGCAATACTAGTGACAATATAAATGAGACTTTATTATGACGTGTCCGTGGTGCAGTGGTCAACATCGTTGGCTTCCGTGACGGACCTCACGTATAGCGCATGCGGTATTCTTCCGTATAACGGTCTCTCATACAGTGTCGTTTTTTTTTTACAAAACGCAAAATTTTCAATTGTGATAATACATATTTTCTGTGACGGGCAATATTTTCTTTTTTTGTTTTCTGATTCACAAAATAAAATTGAAAGAATCTAACCGCAAACTTTATGTGGGTGCCAAGTCCCAATAGTATTTCTATAGCGTAGTCCCAATCTCTACGCTATAGGGGGGTCGAATGTTTTTATATTAATAACACCCGCGGAAAACGATTTTTATATGTCAATTACATACATACATATATGTATTTTTTGACAGAATGTGACATACGACAACTGTTGGTAACTCGGTCACCCGCTGGAATTATTATTAAGCCGCTGTGACTACGCCCCATTTTGAAAAGACTTAATCAAATACATCGATGCCATAGAAAACCAATCGATCAATATATTGAACAGTAAATTCATCAAAGTGTTTGTACTGCGATTTAAGCCCGCGGATACGGCATTTTAAGAAGACGATGCTTAACAATCGTTGACATGCCGGAATCTATCAATTGGTTACCTCTAGCTATCGATAATATTAGGATAAGTGTTTTAGACATTATATTTAAGTTTCTATGTTGTTATGTATGAGCGTTATTCGCTTATTAACCTTGATATGGTATTAAAATGTTTCTCCGTTATTTTAACTACATACAAGCATATCTTTTGACCCAATCAGTTGCAGTAGCTTTGTACTACACTAACCTGCTTTCAAAACTTTTGCGAAAACAATATGAATTGTGTCCATAATATAATCAGTTAATGCACCGAAAAGCTGTTACAACTACAGTTTAATATTATACCAAACTCACAATGAATGCTCAAAGTTGTTTAGATTAAAGTAAAGTTAACATTGAAGCGAAGAGGAAGTTGTTAGCAGTTGAGAATATCAGAATTGTTTGTTGTTGGTGAAAGACTAGCGAAGAAGGATCTCGTTAACTCGGGTATTTAACGTCTGTGGCGAACGTTCGCCGTATCAAACTATCAAAACTTACTATCGCCTTAGTGCTTTGTGTATTTACACGTAGATAAACAAGTGTAAAATAAATACATTTCATTTCAAACAATTTTAAACTGCAGATCAGCAACAGAAAGCGTTAAACGCAAAACAAAGTTTAAATTGAATTGAATTAACGAAAATGATAATGCATAATTATGAACGATATTAGGGCAGCAAAAATGGTGATATCTAGCAATCGTAAACGGCGTAGAAAAAGCGAGTCGAAAATTTGCTGTCTATATTCTAAAAGGAGCTTTTTATAACTTTGGTTTGCTTTAGGTTACTAGATGGTATATTGACACATTCGATGGAAATAGGCACTGCTGCGCTCTTAATGGTGATGAATAGAAAAATAGCTAATATCCTAGTATTAAAACTGCATATACAATTTCATCACCAACCTTCAATAGAAGACAGCACTAAGAGAAGACTATTTCAGGTGTTGAAATTTGAATTCCAGACTATTAATTATTAGTTACCTTATGATTAATTTACATAGCTTGTCAGGTAATATGTGAAAGTATGATTTTCTTACACATAAACATTGAAATCTTCGTAATACACAATTCAATATTAATAAAATCAAGATGATTGTCGGACTTCGTTTTATTTAAAAGAACAGAATGCGTGGATAGCCACCATTGCCAATACACAGTCATTTATTTGTATGATCGGATTTTTTTTGTAAAAAAGTGTCGGTGATTCTTCAGATCGGAACATACACCACATTCTGAAATTCCAAGTTCCATTAAATTGCTAACATACATATGTATGTAGGTAAAAAAACGAACAATCTGTCAATTTAGCTAGTAAGACATCAGTATTCGTCTTCTTAATAATACTCATGTAATCAGAGTGTAAAAAAATATAATTCTTGAAATTGCATACTAACTTAATTAGTCAAACTGGGAATTTTAATACAAATTTTCCATTTCTAAAAAATGTTATGAGATAAGTTTTAATTTTCAACGAGGCAAACAATTCGAAATGAGAGAACAATTTCAATTTACAGAATCATATAAATCGGCGAAATGGTGGAAAAAAATACAGTCGCCTACGATTGCATTGCGCTACGCCGCTACGGCTAACGCCGAATATAGATCCGAAATCGAATTATAAGACTAACAAGAAAAGTGTGCCGGAGCAAGGACGGAAAAACTTTCCCTTGATCTTCAAAGTTTGCTGCTGTGCGTCATCGATTGGGCGCGAAGGCCATGCGGGGGTTGAAACTTAAATAGACGCTTTCGTGTAAACACCATAATGAAAGTTCACGAGGTATTTACCATTTTCGTCCCTTCAGTTAGAATATTTAGATTATTTGAAGAAATGTTTTACATCGACTCGTGGATAAAATAAAGATTGTTTATAATTCGGGAGAAGTTTTGATCTGTATTTATAATTTCAAAGGAACGCATTAGAAATAAAAAATAAAAGATCTTTAAATTTGCCTAGTCAAAAGAATTTTGATAAAATGTAATTAATTGAATGAAATTTCGAAACAAAGCAACATTCCTTTTTCGCTTCTTGAATTGGTTTTAATAATGCAATTCAAAATGGTCGACTGAGATTACCAGGGCTGTGGATTCGGAGTCGTACTCGGAGACGGAAATTTTGAACTTTTTATTTTTGCATTTAATATGTCAAATTTGGCTATTGGCCGGATTGGTAGGGTTGATATTTAATTGAATACACGTCAATAGGAAAATTAGGCAAAAAAAAGTGACGATATTAAACTTTTTTAGTCGGAGTCGGAGTCGTGTTTTTGGTCAATGCCGGAGTCGGAGTTGTGATTTTGGTAAATGCTGGAGTCGGAGTCGAACTTTTTTTACCGACTCCACAGCCCTGGAGAATACTCCACGGTTTGAGACTTTATTTTTTAGAATGACGTGTTATGGGAATAGTAATGACACGGTGAAAAAATAACAATGCATTTTAGTTCTACAAAAATTATGGAGTATATGGTTGTAAGTTATTTCGGCTTACGTCCTATAGTTCTGACGAGGGACTAAAGCGGTGATGCACAACCTGCGGCCCAATATGACTAATATCAATCACCTTTTTCATCAGAACTTTTTACGGACTATGGAAGAACAAAATAAAATAATACAATTTTTCAATTTTAAATTCTCTGATCGATTATCTGAGACTTCGCCCAAAAAGGTTGTGCATCACTGGACTAAAGGAAGAAGGCCCGGAGGAACTTACATACATTGCTTCAGTGGGTTATAATGGAGTTCTACAAAGTAAATGCAAATTCAATCAATATAATATAATAATGTAAATAGCAAGAAACAGAAGAAAATCAATCCAAATGATAAAGAGCTTGTGAGGGTTGAAAAGCATTATTAAATTATTTTATTCGCTACGTGTTTAGGATCAGATGAGAATTTAGACATCACTTAAATCCATGCGTTCAAGCCCAATCAATGAAACTACCCTGCACTGAAATTAAAGCCCGTAAACACTGCAACCGACAACGAACCAACCACCCATGCTTCGCATTTATATTAATTTCAGATGAAGCAATTTTTTTTTTAAATATACTCATAATTTTTAAGTTTTCAAAATAATATGGACGGATCAATTCGATATACTATATTATATTCACAAATGTGAAAAGACAAATGAAGGCCCCCAAGGCAGCGATTATAAAGTTTGTTTATTCGACATTTAACAAAGCTGAGAGCTTTTTCTCAAACGAATGAAAGGAAGGGACGCTGTTCACATTGTACGTGCATCTGGCAAGTAACATGCTGTAATATTACAAAACGTATTCTACAAAGCTTTTGTTTAATCTGTATTGAAAGTAATGTCACATGAATTCACAAAGTATAGATGAGAACAACACTATCATGCCTTCTTATTTAAGGTCAAAAAATTTCAAACAACACACATTTAAATAAATTATGATTTGAGTAGAAGACTTGCCTTCCGAAGAACAAGTTTAGTTTGAAAGATTTCAGAAAATAACAAAATATTGAATAAGTTAAAGTAAGCCAGGCTGTCAACGCAATTGAGGGCCCTTCTTCTTTGTTTCTTTGGTCATCGATTTGAACCCATTTTTGACACTGTCATAAATTCATTGATTTATGAATCGATACATTTATTCGTACCATCCGCATCCTGTAATTCCATAACGAAAAGAGCCCATTAAATACGTTTTAATCATAGGTGAAAACTTCATCTTTCTAGTCTTACCCTCTTCGATAGAAATGTTTGACAAAAGGAGGGTGATTCTGGATCTCAAACGTTTAGTTGAAGAATGAAATTATTTAAATCGGCATGTTATAATGGTTGGCCAATCAAGGGAAATCACCATTTATTATAAATTCATAGATTTACTTATAGTGAAAGAATAACTCAATGCTCTCGATACGTGAGCGAGCATGAACTACAGAGTGGAAGCTTAGAATCAGGGCTGTGGAGTCGGTTACAAAAGTCCGACTCCGACTCCAGCATTTACCAAAACCACGACTCCGACTCCGACATTGACCAAAAACACGACTCCGACTAAAAAAAGTTTAATATCGTCACTTTTTTTTCCTAATGTACCTATTTATGTGTATTCAATTAAATATCAACCCTTCCAATCCGGCCAATAGACAAATTTGACACATTATATGCAAAAATAAAAAGTTCAACCTTTTCAAAATTTCCAACTCCGAGTACGACTCCGGCTTAAACACCGCGACGACTTCGACTGCGACTCCGACCAAAAAGCCCCGACTCCACAGCCCTGCTTAGAATGTTTAGGCGCAGATAGAAATATCGGGTGAAAAAATAATTCTAATGTGTCATGTCGGGAGTGATGCGACTACATATTATATATGATTAAAGCTTGGCAAGCAATGCATATGACATTTAAGCAGTAGTTGTATTATGAATAACTGAAAAATTGTATGAAAATATATAACTGTTTAAATATATAATGAAGGCTAAATATAAACTTTTTCTCTATCCTACATTCAGCTAGTATAGAATTATCTCTGAAGAAAATGTGACAGGGGAAAACAAAAAGTTCTGCGCTGTACACAAAAGCTCGCCGCGTGCTTAATGAGGCATCTCGGCGGCTAACTTTTACCGCATAAATATTATTACATGCGATAACATCTCGGCGACGAGTCGCTCGAGTAGCTGGCAAGGCCGAAAGAAATTCTGTGTAACAAAACAAAGAAATATTTATGTCCTGCCGGCATAACAATCATCTAAAGAAAATATACTTTCTTGTGTTACACAATAAAACTTTTAGGTCATTCGTTATGTAATAATATTTTTGAAATTAGCAGTGAGAAACGGAAAAGGTCAAATATGTCTTTTTGTGACTGAACTTTGGTATTATTCGAGGTCAATAAATAAGCATGAATTTGTATTTTTAAAGCCACTTAACTTAAACGAAATTTTTTTTACGCAATCATCAGATATAAAAATGTCTACTAGTTTTCATTAAATCGACAATCAAAAGAAAATAACAGACAATGACTCTATTAAAGCATATTTAAAGAAAGCGGTGAAATTATTTAAAGACTGATTTACCCGTAAAATCAAAATAGTTCTGGTGATGGTTTTTGAACATGTAATTTAACTTTGCGGAAGTTCGTTTTAAATAACTATTGTGATTATTCCACGTATTGTGCTACTAATTGTGGCACGTGTTTCGCATCTTTCAGATACATCTTCGGACTTACTATCGCAAAGTTTGCTTAAGTAAATGATCATTTAATTATTACCTATTACATTTTTCCAGTCTCATTTATGCATGGATTACATCTTTATTGGGCACGCAATACTGGTTTTCCAAATTGCAATACGCCTGTTACGAAAATATATGAAAATGAGAAAGAATGCGACCACTAGTATCTTAATGATTGCAAATTTGATAAAATATTTTCAAGGGAAACGCCATACTAAACCCAAGGTGTACAAAATAAAGGTGTATAAATAATATCTAAATGACATGTGTCAATGAAGCCTGGGGTTAGAAGTCGCCATCTGTCGGTTCATAAATCTCTACTACACATACTTTTTAATGTTTAATAAGAAATCAATTCTATTACCACTAACTATCTCCATCTGTGTCAAATGTGCTCCTTTCAGAGTCTCAAATACTTCCTTAAGAAAACTTTCAGAACGAAGACGTTCTTTTTAAGCTACATATAGTATAAACTCTAACTGTTCACTTAAACAAGCATTATGTTAAACTTAATTATTTTAGTCTGCGATGATATTGTGGTACAATTTATAGTTGCGTGTTCTATCATCAAATGTGAATTTTCACTATTAGCTAACTGACATAATCAGGAGGTTATTTTCAAATTTGGTCAAATCCATTTGTTAAAAATCTGAGAAAGTGCGATATTTTCATTATTTTTTCCACATAATTGTTTAAAAGCAAAGAATAACAGATAATGTGTAAGAAAGAAAAATTTTCCATGTGAATAGAAAAGGTCTCAAAAGTTTAATCTAAAATTGGCAGTCTAAAAAAACAATTATGGAATTGACCAGTTTTGAAAAGTACCTCCTGATGAAATTAAAACTCTGATTGGTTATTAAAGCCAGATATTCTTTAGGCGAGCTAAGCCAATATTGGGTGTTAATTTGCAATGCAATAAGGTTGCTCGGAAACGGAATATTTTAACGATTAAGATTGAAGCAAGGATACCGAAAGAAAATCATCTTGACCCTTTGAACTGTGTGGGTAATCCTAATTGACGGGTCGACCTTCAGGGGCTGAGGACATCGCGTTCGCGAGCCCGGCGCCGCAACGCGGAGAGATTTATGAAAGGCATCATCGCGAGGTACCCACGTACGCGAGCCTCTCCCGCCGCGAGAGCCTTTTTCGCAAAAAGCTCTCGGTGTGGCAGGCTTACGACAATGGACAATGTCGCGCGGCGATGATGGACGACGCCCGAAACGAATTTAAGAGCTTTAAGCTTCGAGAAAACGGCCGTTCGGATAAGAATGGTAAATGTCTTGTAAATTAATAAAGACTTCAAAAGCTTCGCGACGTAGAAGATATGTACATTCAAAGTGTAAGATGATATGAGATTTTAAAGTGTAAAGTTCAATCATCCACAGGGTTATAATATTAAACATAAATTCATCATTCACCTTCAACTCAAATTCTCATAAAAACGTTCTAACAAAAATTGCATTTTAACGTCTTCATGAAACAAATAAGATGTTTTGTATAACTATTACACACATTTTGTGTAAAAGAATTAGCGATCATTTAAAGACAAAAATTCAGATGACATCAAGACGACAGTAAGAAGACAATTCACCAGGTCTGTGGTGCAGTGGTCAACGTCGTTGCTATTCGTGACGAACCGCCCGGGTTCGAGTCCTGTTGCGAGCAGATTTTTTCAGTCGATTTATTGATTCTGCTCCGTAAGTAGTCTATATGCTCCATGTTGGGAGCGGACACGGTTAAAAAAAAAGACTAGCAAAATCATAAATTTTACAATTCAAAACATTCTTTGTAATGAAAAACGTAATTCTACACTTTGAAATGTTTCACGACAACATAAATTACTGTTAGGTACTCTAAGAATAGTTTAATTTTAGCAAAACTATGTAGATATTACAGTTTTAAAATAATTCGAAAAAGGATTCACAAATTATTTGTACACTATATTTATGTACGACAAATGAGCACTGAAAACTAAATAGTAATATATATGTTTTGTAAAGCTTTTAAATACTGTATTTTGTTAATTCATTAGTATGCACGTGTAGCGTACGATTCGGAAATTAATTGCAGTTTTCCTTTAGTAAACACGGCAAACAAAGAAGCCTCGACTGGGAAACGGAAGGGTGGCATGATTTGAATGGAGACCACGTACGGCAAACAGAACTGAGTACTTAGTAAAACTTGAAAGCTTTTTGAATTCCAAACGGAATAAAAAAAAATGCACGAGCATATTTGCGTAGAGCCAAAAGACATAAAGTTTAAACAAGACTTCTGATGTTGGGTATTTTTTTTAGACTTTTTGTATGGATATTTTCTTTTACCGCAAATATATAATATAGTAAAACAGATAGTATTACAATAAATATAATGAAACATACTTTACTAATTCATTGTTAAGGCAATGCATAATTTACTATCAGAGACAATTTTAATCATAATTTACCGTCATTTTGGAGGTGTTCACTGTCAATACTTGGTGGTATGTCATAAAAATAATAATGTACGCTCCCAACTTGGAACATGTGGATTTCTCACGGAGTTTGTCTCAACCTTTTATTTTTCTACGCGAACTGCCTACTCAACATTGTGAATGTTATTTTTTCGAAGAGAGTAGGGTTTGAAAAGATATGAAGACGAGGACAGGACTAGTGATTAGCTATTCGCTCTCGCTACGCGCCGCTTTTTGAGATCGGAAAAGTGGGAAGGGGTTTTGAGCAACATAAACACCCATTGCCTTCGAACAGAATCGATTTATCTACTGAAAATTTGTGACTTGAACCAGGGCGGTCTGTCACGGAAGCCAACGGTTTTGACCACAGCACCACGGACCGGGCCTAAATTGATTGATTTTTCGATGTGGAATAAGTACTAACAATGTTTTATTATAATACAAATAATATTCATAATGGTCGAGAAAAAACTTCATAAGATATTGTAGCGACTAGCGACCACCAAACCTGAAATACATTTGTTTTTAATAATTTCTGCAATTTCATTCAAGAATTACTAAAATCCGTCATACAAAGAAAACCAGACGTAGACATAGTTAATCTAACCTTCATAAATGGTTAATTTTCTAATATGGCTGGCCTAGGGTAAGAGAGATGCATTTCAAATCTAAATCTCAGCATCAAGAAAAAAACGATGAAAAGCTCACGGATATTGTTCATAAGCTTTTATACCTGCCAACGTCTATGAATCTTATACAGACGGAATTGTAAGTAAAATGACTATAGTAAGCTAAAATCAATTACCTGTTCCTTTTTATATTTAGTATTCATATAAATTCTTCAAATTCAGTGATTTTATTAAAGCTAGTGCAGGCTCCGTCGCTAACAACCATTTATTAGGGTAAAACGATACGCGATTAGAAATTACATCCTATAAAAGCGACAGAGAAGGCATGGCAACGTCCCCTTTGTGATGTTACTTTAAATAACACGATGGTATAAAACGTCGAATTTATTTCTCGGCAAAGATTTTGAAGGGTGTAAAATTATTTCATCACAGGTTCAATACAGTGGCACGGCAAAATTATTTTATTAAATGGAAACGCATAGAATAAGTTGACTGCTTTTTATGTGTTTTATTTATTTAAAATTATTCGCTGAAATGGCTATCAATTCTATGAAAAGATTGAGGGAATTGAATAGGCGACTTAAATAGCGACAGAGAGGTTGAAAGAGAGAGTTCAACCCTCTCTCACTTACCGGTTGTTAAACACAGTAAAGTATACTAATACTGGGAGAGTTTAATTAAAGTAAGTGTATCCTGACGGAGATAAAAAAAAATACAGTTGGTGAACTACTTTTGTGACGAAGGAATTTCTAAATGTTTCCACAGGTTAATGAGTTTGGACAATCCCAGGATCTTACTTGTTCTCGAGGTTGCTACGGCAAAATTTTGTAGAAACCCTATAACAAGCAAAATTAGGACATGTATTAAAATATGCGAGGTATTTCTTGCTGTGTTTTTAATTGAAATCAAATTAAAGCAGCATTTTGATTTTAATGATGTTAATAAATTGCTGTTGTCAATTATAATTTGAAATCTTTAAAAACAACAATGAAAAGCATGAGAAACGATGAACCGAATACACAGTAAGCATAAGCAAATTTTTTAATGATGATAAATTACGTAACCCAATTTACGTTACGTAAAAGTGTCCTAAGTTCACTTATCATTCATCGGTATATCTCGACAAGACACACATGTCCCCATCAATTTTAAACGAACTTTATCTGCGAAACAATGAGTCAATGGGGAAAAGTTTTATAAAAAGAAAAGCACTCTTCTAAACAAAAAATAGTTTCGAGTATTCCCACTCCAGTTTTTCTTTTATTTTGTCCGAGATAAAGGTAGGCTTTGGAAAGTTAGTAAAAGTAGATAATCTTCGTATACTTTGGTAGCCTTCAAATAATGTTTTATACCAACTGATTTTGATTCATCGGTGTTGAATTTCTTTTAAGGTACATTTTCATATTATAGATATTTTCTAAGCACCGAGATCTTTCACATAGTTAAGGATTTTGGGAGAAGGCCAGAAAATTGATTAAAATATCGATATTTTTAATGTATGTATATACAATTGAAAATTTTATTATTTTATATTGTTCTTGCGTCGTTCGTAAAAAGTTTTGAAGAAAAAAAGGTGATTGATATTTGTTATATTGGGTCGCATGAAATATCATCGTGGGCCGCAGGTTGTGCATCACTGCTGCAACTAAACATTTTCATGATCATCAATTTGAAAATATCAGTCAAACGAACCGTTAAAAGAAAAACCAGATTATATTACAGCTTCCAATTGATCTTGAGTTACTTTGATTGATTCTCTATAATTTTATCAGATTTGTTGAAAAATGATACTCTCGAGGAAAATAATAGTCTTCCCGCTAAAAATACCACGCACGCCACGCCCCCCGATCGCGTCACGTGGCGTCTCGGCCAGGCACGCGTCTCGTCCAGGCCGGCGTCGCAGAGCGGGCGTCCCGACGCCCAGCGCGTCCTTCGCGGAAATGGGGCGCAAGGCGTCTAGCTGAGAGGAAATCAATACCAACCCGACGGTGTTACACATTGTAGAGTATAATATAATATATAATGTAGGTTTCCACTGCGTTATAGCCGCGCCGCGTCGAAAACTTTGTAAGTGTTTGCACGGACGGGCAGGAGCAACAGAGAAAAGCAATGTCACCCCATCTCTTAAATTGTTTGCTTAGATATAAGTAGAAAGCTTCACTAAAGTGAAATGAAAACATTGCGGCAAATTTTCAGCATTAAAGTTCACTTGAACAATTGCATTAAAATTTAACAAAGAAGTAATAAAAGTAAAATGTTTTCAATGACAACAAAAGCGTGGGGTTTTTAAATTTCCTAAAGCATAAAAGATAGAATTAAGTCATGGTTATCCGTTCTAAAATCGAGAATTGTTGATAATCTAAATCTGCCAGAGGCAAATAATTGAATACTGCGCAGTTTTTTTTATATGAACGTTTATTACTTTGAAACTGGTGGAAAGGCATTATATAAAAAAACATGTTTTGTACTTACTCCACCATTTATTTATTAAGATTAAGATCGATTTCACTCGTCACGAACATTGTCAACTGATGAAACCGTATTAAATTAATTATGTTAAATTGAACGATTACTTCAAGACTTCTAAAACTCACAACGAACTGTCAATGAAATATTGCTAACGTAAGGTTTCAAGTTTTTTTGGATCTTTAGAAAAGAAACATTGACTGAGATGTCGATTGTCTCAAATATTTATATTTATGAAAATAAAACACAATTTTTCGTATTAATTCCACATTTCCATGATGATAAGGAAAGGGTTGGTACATCATTTCTTTTTTCAACTGTTGACAAATAACCTCGAAAGAATTTGAAGATTGTTACATTAGCATAAAAAAATTCTTTCCACCAATAATTGGTGTTGATAATATGATTTCGGCTACATGAGAATTATTGGATAAGTAATATCTGTCAATATTATCCACATTGTGATAGCGAATAGCGAATCTGAATGAAATATAATATTAATGGTATGAAAAATTTACAAAAATAAATGAAAATGTTTACACAGCGAACAAATTAATAACAACACACTAAACACAGCACGCAAACAAAAACAAAAGAATATGAAAACACGTATCGCGTAACTTGTCGGTAGGGGTGTAGTGGGAAGGTTTCGCGTGGGGGTAGAATGTGTTTACGTATGAAATACGTGTCAGAGGGATGGGATGTGGTGCTTTTGTTTAGATTCTGTAACTTTGAATAAGTATGCAAGAAAACAAACAAGTAATAAATCTAACAAAGCTAAAAAGCGGAGTCGTATCATAGATATTGATTACGCATGTATTAAAAATGACAACGTTATGAACATTAAAAACAAAATATTTTCTTTCAGGGGCCGGTGACGAGACACGTACGCGCTAGGAGTTCCACTCACACAGGTCCGTCACTTTGGAGCGTTTACCAATATGAAATTTAAATTTTCATAGAAATAATAATACATTTTTAGTACTTTTTCCACATAAAATTTATTTGATCAGGACCGGTTTCGCTCATGGTTTCGTATTATTATTTTTATTATAATGCCTTTCCACCAAGTATTGACAGTGAACACCTCAAAAGTGATAAATTTTTCAGTTTAAATATTGGCAATGTCATCTTTTGATAAACTTCAACAACGAAATAAGAGTTCCCGCACTTCATTATAATAACGGTCATCCACGCTTCTTAATTCACAACGCGTAAGCTGACGTTACTCATATCATTTATTTGCATTATAAATAAGATGTTTCATTTACTGTTTTTAACTTTTTATCCGTTAAGAGCAGCCATACTCAACCTGCGGCCCAATCGACTCTTATGTGCGGCCCAAAATAATTATAGTAACCAAATACTTTGTTGGCGTT
This sequence comes from Himalopsyche kuldschensis, assembly GCA_028554975.1. Lineage (NCBI taxonomy): Eukaryota > Metazoa > Arthropoda > Insecta > Trichoptera > Rhyacophilidae > Himalopsyche > Himalopsyche kuldschensis. Next base: position 14,865,839 of record JAHFWI010000010.1, on the reverse strand, counting down.
GTTTTCAATATTGGGTTGCAATCGGTCGGTACAAAAATGTGCCAAGCTTCTGCTCACATTATTATCATCTACGTATCTCTGTGAATAGTCATATTCTGAAATGAAATATGCGAAGAACGTATGTATATAAAAATCAGCTCACTGATTCTCACCATGATGATGTATCAAGAGTAGCCTGTAGTAATCAGGAACCTGATTGACGATGATAGTTTGACTCAATATCAAAATTCAGATTAATTTTTAAGTCAACGATTTAAGATTTTTTGTTCATTGTTATTTTTTACGTTGAAAAATACCTGAAAGCATAAATGTATATATTTACATAAAATAAAAAAGTTTTATTTTGACATCGTAATAAATTATATATAATATGTATGCAGTATTGTATGTGTTTATATTTAAAGTAAACTTTACATACGTATATGTAAAGTTTTCTATAAATATTTTACGGCCCACGTAGAGAAGTAAAAGTCAAAATGCGGCCCGGAGGAAAAAAAGGTTGAGTATGACTGGTTAAGAGAATATTTTTTGACAATGTATGGTGTTGCGACAATCCAAAATTGTGCATAAATTTCACACATTTTCGCAAAATTGTACGAAGAAGTGTTTTTACCGGTTTATGTTGATGCCTATTATAAGTGTTTGTTTAGCATAATTTTACTGATGAATGAGAAGATAATTTCAATCCAAATCTTCAAAGTAGGAGTCTTTTCACTCGGCATTTAATTGGCTCTGAAATTGGGAAATCTTTATGAGGATTGAAAACATAACACTTTCTTATTGTTAACTTTAAGTGCAAGTGTATGAGAATATATCCTATCTTGATCGCTGTATTATTTTCGTATGTTTTGGTTGCAGGTTTCATTGTCACGTTTTATGATAAATGGCGCTAAAACGGATGCGCCACTTTTACTGCACGCTAGTCATAATAATGAGAAAGTTGGTTTGCGAGCACGATCGGATTAACTAACCTATAACGTTTCCTTGTAATTTATTACTGTTCATCACGAGTAGCAATCATGCAAATTATTAAATATTGACACTGTCTTTGGGTAAAAAAAAAGGGTTCGAGTCATATTAATAATATCATCCCAACCAAGCCAAAAGAGCGTTAGTAACATTTGGGTGATTCTGAGTTAAATAGACTCAAACCACTTTTTGTACGATTTCAAAGTTATGCGGTTTTTTATTTCAACGTAAATATGTAAAAACGTAATCAACAGCGCGTTTTTTACACACTGTACCTACAAAATCCAGTGTTCACCTGTTTATTACAATGTGATCATGACATGTGCGTCCTTGATCATGTTATGTTCCCATATTAAGTCATAGCTTTTTTGTGCTTTTTTTCCGCGGAACGCATCTACCGCACACAATAAGGTTTAGGTGGATGAGGTTAAAGTTCGCAAAAAAATATGCACAAACTGCCAAAAGGATGTTCTTAAATAAATAAAAATGGAAAGAAATGGTAAAGAAACGAAGTGGTTCTAATTAACACAATATTTGTCACTCTTTGCTCTCCTGAAAAGTAGCGATTTGTCACTAACGCCCGTTTGGCTTCGATTAGGCAATATGTGCTAGCAATATATTAGATTAGGCGATATGTGAAAATATGTTAACTTTTACCGGTCTAATATATCGATAAAAAAAACAATCGCTCCATTTCAAGGTTCAGTAAAATGTATTTTAATGTCATTCAATTTAATAGAGACACCATATGCGATCTTCGAATAGAATTGTCTCATAATGGGTTCCATGACAAAACAGAACATGACTTTTCAGAATATGAACCTAACCTAACCTAAATATTCTGAAAAGTCATGTTCTGTTTTGTCCGGTTACCCTCATAATGTGATACATTGACACTGGAACGTAACGAAACGTAAAACGATCGAGAATTTCCGAAAACTCTTTGAAACTTTCGGCGTACATTTACTTAGAAATTCGCCGACAAACTTTTTCGATCGACGCTTTATAAAACATTTTATGTAACCCTTTTCATCCACGTAGGAATCATCGTAAAATTGTAGTAAAAAATTCTACATATAAATATACGACACTCTCGAATGTCCTCGTTGACCGAGGAGAAAATAAATTTACGATATGACAAATAAGTGGATAATTTATTAACAAATAATAATACAAGTTAGATAATAAATTATTCAATATAGAATCTTAGCTACGGCACGCTTAAGTTTAAACTGTACTAACTATTAATCATTACATAAAATATTAATACCCAATGATAAACACTACTTAAGTTAGACCATGATTTATAAAATAAGTTTGACTTAGTGACAAAATATCTCCTGACACATCCCATATGATACAGTATATCAATGAAGAGAAGGTGTCCACGATCAATTCCAGCGTAATAAGGCGGTGTCATACATGAAGTAAGCTACTTATAAGTTCCAAAAGTTTCCGACCTACGTATATTAATGGATTAATCATTTTTATATGTCGATTATAAGCAGCTCGGGACTTACTTAGTGCGATATAATATTATTTCGATACAATGTTTCAATGACTGCAAGCAAACTTTTTGCCAATTAAGTCAATAAGCTAATTGATTGTGTCAATAATTTATTGTTAAATGTGTTGACACTGATGTTGACAATTGAATGTGTTCACTTTTTGAAAATAAAGACTTTAATGATCACTTTTAAGGTCATCACTAGGGACTCCAATTACTCGACATCTCAACTACTCGAGTATCGAGTAGTAAAATTTTAAAATACTCGAGTACTCGAGTATACTCGAGTAGTTTCAGATGTGCCAAAATAAAATTTATTAATTCAAATTTGTTTCTATAAATAGATGATACATAAATAAATAAGCTTATTTTATTTTATCATTATATTTATTTAAATTTATGAAACATATATTTCAAAAATAATAGAGAATTAAACGTCTCAATTTTAAATTTGGTCCAAAATTTAGTTTTTTAATTCCAGCAGTAGAAAAAACTCTCTGTTGCTGTGGACCTTGGCTTAAAAGTTAACAATCAATTAAATTGTGCTATCTAGTTTTTCTGTCCGCTGCTTAAAACAACATATTATTTGGAATTTAATCTTCATATTACGAGTATTACTCGAGTATTTTTCAAACTACTCGAGTATCGAGTACTTGAAAAATGGACGAGTATACTCGAGTATCGAGTACTCGATTCTCGAATTGGAGTCTCTAGTCATCACTGTCAATACTTGGTGGAATGGCATTACAATAAAAATAATAAAACATTTTTAGTACTTATTCCACATAAAATTTATTGGATCAGGACCGGTTTCGTTCATGGCGAGCATTATCAACTGAGAACGACTTTAATAAAAAATGCAAGGAAAAAATTAAAGCTTCAATGATTCACTTTTATATATACGCGCCCTTAACTTTAAGCGTGTTAACTGTAATATCACAATTATTGCCCGGTTTGTGGTGCAGTGGTCGACGTCGTTGGCTTCCGTGACGGACCGCCCAGGTACGAGTCCGTGTAAGAGCAGATTTTTTTTTCAGTCGATTCTGTTTAAAGGCAATGGGTCGTTTTGTTGCTAAAAACACCTCCCCACCCTTATGATCGAAATAGAGCGGCGCGTAGCCAGAGCGATTAGCTAACCACTATTCCTGTCATAGTCCTCGTATCCTTTTATTTAAACTTTTGAAAAAAAAATAAAGCAATTACAAAAATGTATTTTTATTTCCAAATAATTAATATTTTAGATAGTTCTGCGTTTATTTTTAACTTGAAATCCAAATTGACAGCTTTGGTATCGCTTTGTAATCCTTTCTTTTTCTAAATATCTTCGCTTTGGAATACATACAGTAAAATCTTGTTGAAATTACCAACGGATTTATCATTAATTAAAAATGTACGTGCTGTGAATACCAGTTTCAAAGTTAAATATGTTTCGTTTTTGCAATGTTTGAGCAATCGAGTTCTCTAGCACAATTATTATTTACGCAGAATTGAGTAGAATTTAAATATATGTCTACGTTTTCATGTGTATTATTTTATAGCCAAAGTTCCTGGAATACTACGTAAACTTTAATTCGCAGCCGATCTAAATTAATCACAATATAGGGAAGAGAGGAATGTTCCGACCAAATAAAGCCTCCAGCACTGAATCCTTTGCAAACTGGAGTTGGCGAGGTTTGACCGCGTACAGGCGGTAACAGGGCCTCAACCCAACCCCTAGAAACTTCAAATTTCATCCATATTCTAGAGGGAAGTTATTAAAGCTATTCAATAATTTGTTTCTAAACTTTATCCGGTGGACTTAACATATACTGATTGGGAAACGAATCGCCTCAGGTATGTAAATTTTCAGATTATGTAATGTGGTCAAATGCTCGATAAATTATGATCGACAGTAATAAACAAACAAATTCCCGGCCGAGGTAATATTGACATGCGTTTGCAATTCTTCCATCAGCTCTCAATAAACTTTGGTCCCGGAATCACATACGTTCTTCATATCTCGAAATACAAGAGTGATAAAATATCAAGATTTTTCAAATTGATTTCGAAGGAGTTTTATCATCTTTTTTATCACTCTTTCTAACCTCAATGTTTACAAACAATATTTATTTATGTATGTATGTGTGTAAATAAATTAATAGCACAAGAGCTGGCTGTAAGCCAGTCGCTCAAACTTATCGCCGAAAGGTATAGAATAAACAAATATATAATACTACTTCCAGATATATTCTTTTACAACTCAGGACCGGTTTCTCTCATCGCGAATTTTATTAACTGAATCAGTGTACAATGTTTGCGATGAGCAAAACCGGGCCTGATCTTCATCAGAATATATGTGAAAGTATTACTTTATAACGTAATAGTATAACCTTAAAAGTGGTTAAGAGAGTAATGTTAAGCCCTCTTTAAGGGTGTGTTTTCTTTTGGTGAGGAAAGGGTGACTATGTATAAACTTATATTTATTTAATCCATTTGAAAATTGATCATAAAATCAATGTATCTTAGCTTTTATTATATATTTATTATTGTTTACGAAAAACAATACATTTCAAAAATTAAAAACGAATATATTAAAAGTAAATTAATTTTAAATAATTTAATGTTTATACGTAACACCCAAGTTAGCCCGCTATTACAATGAAGTCATATTTGTATCTAAAAATAGTTTATATTCTATATTCGGTGTTATGGACAGAAGAAAATTACAATATTCCTTTCATATAGTTTCAATTCATCTCTGTTTACGGTACGAATGAATAAATTTTCAATGTTTACTGAAATATAAATGAAATTTCCTCGCATAGAAATAATAATTTTATATTAAAATAGTCTGCTATTTTCTCTCGTGCGATGTTTGCAGCAGTCAGAGCTATAGAGAAAGCTACGCCCGTTGAATAATATTTGCAGGAAACTGAACAGAAACAAAGTTTTAAACGTCAAATATGCAAAATTGTTCAACTTTACGTCTGTGAAATGGGTAATAGATCCAAAATGATATCGTTTTATAGGTCACCTATATAAATAGAACAAGAATATATAATACTAGTATTGCTACCCGGCTTCGCTCGGACCAGTTTGGGGTTATATTCACCTCGGCGCGTAAATTCAGACGGGCCAAGTTGAAACAACTTTTTTCTAAATTCAAAAGTCTAGGTCAATTAAAATGGAATTAAAATGAACATTTCAGACTGGCATTGACATTTCACAGCCCCTTTCATATATTGACAGCCCCATTCTCGCCCATTAAAATGTCCAAATTCAAGGAAAAAATCTAATTTGCTGTCAAAGAAATGTCAAATAATACCTTCACGTAAATAATAAACATTATTATTAATAGTAAAAGCCGGGAAAAGTTCAGTAGAAGACTAATTTATTACATTTTGACTAAATGTATTCGCCGATAAAAATTCAAACATATTTTCTTTCATATTCGTTTTTATGGCAACTTAATGACCAACAATGCAAAAGGGAATTACAGACCCACAGACATACATACGCCGTTTCGGTTTTATATATAAGATATAGGACCACGAAACCATTGCCAGTCTAACATATATTCAAAGTTTACGGAAATGAATTAATGCATAAAAAAATGTCGCAATTCGTACATTCAAGTTTATCGACAAAAGTATTCAACAATGTTCTATTTGTATATTGTTAAATTTTAACAACAGTCACCAAACTACGGCCCGCCAAAAAATCTCGATTTTTGAAAATCAAATATATAAAAAAATGAATGATAATTGAACGAAAAAACTCTAGAACAAAATGAAGATAAGAATGGCCGAGTAATAAGTTCCACAAGGATTATTAACTGTTCCTCTGACGATGGCGTTATAGCGAAATATATATATTTTTGTTACAAAAAACTTTACTTATTTCACCTAAACATAATAGTTCTGATAATCAAAGTCAATTCAATCAATATCAAACTTGCTTGCCGAATTCTTAAATGTTTAAATAAATCTTGGTGGGGTATTGAATCTGGAGCTTTCGTATGATAGCAGGGTGGAATTTCCAGCGCTTTGCTATGAAGGCCGACTGTATCTTGTAGAGGAAGTTTTGTTGAAGTTTAGGGAAATAATATATATTTTTTAAATACATAATTCTTCTTTTTGATTCTCTTCCTTCCTGTTTTTAGTTCCCACACGTGTAGAAAGATTTAGACCGCAGATGTAAAGTGACAGTCTCAAATAAAGCACAAAATATTTACAAGGGAAATCATGAAAATTAATACCGATGCTAGAATGAAAAATTAAGCTCTCAATTAAAACATGTTCATATATTCTGAATGAAAATTCGCAATAGGATAAAATTCAGTGAAGTCGCCGCCTCCGTGCGAAGGTGTATAAAAGCAAAAGCCTTGAGAGAGACGTTTTAATGATTGCTCATTACATCACAAATTATGCCTTTAATAAAAGCCAAGTTTCTTTGAAACGGCATTATAAATTACGTCGGAGCTTTTGCGAAAGCTCTCCGGTTACAATTTACTTCGGCCCCAAACACGAAATCCTCTGGGTCAATTTAACATGTAAAGCACTTAGGGTTTAGAGTAGGTTTAGTGTGATTTTAATATACGTCCTGCTATCTAATGGTAAGTCGTTAACCGGTTTAGTTTTAAAAAGTAAATAAGAAAGATTATTATAACATATAGATACATACATCCACGACACAGTTAATGTTACTGTATATTTTTTATAATCATGAAAAGCAGTCTTTTAATACCTGTTTAAAAATATTAAAGTAAAAAATATCAAAATATACTCAAAAATATATTGAAATTGACATATCGCCAACTTAGTTTGTAAAGGTTTTTGGTTGCTCTTGGCTCTGTTTCGAGATATGAGCGTTTGAAAAAATAAAAGATAAAATTCACTTGTAACAATTAACAAGTAAAAATGTTTCAAATTACTTATTCTAAGCATATTATCTCACAACTCGAACCATTCTACTGAGAAATAATTATCGTAACGATCGGTAATATCGTAATGATGGAAATAAAGATGACAATCTAAGAATTTTGTCAAATAAATTTAGTAAAAATAAACACATGATCTAAACCTGAAAATCATATAATATACGATTGAATGTGGTAAATACATACAAGCTTTTCCAACCAAAAAGTATTTTTCTGCTAAAATGTCAGTTAGTAGTACCTTTTCAAAGTAAGGTATATAAATGAAAAATTCGTTATCATTCAATGTCCGTTCCTATTGTGAAGTGAATATTCTCCCGATGATGCAATGAAATGAATTTGTTTAGCGAAAACTGGTAGTATTTCAGTTGCCTAACGTCTTGGTTCTGATAGGGTAAGAATATACCCAGGAAACGATAAGTAGAAATTGGCTTTTTCCTCTCTCTAAAACATGTTTTCAGAATCGGATAAGGACTGGGTGTGGCAGAATATACATTTATGTATTTGCAAACAAATCGAATACAAATCGATTGTCACATCAATACATGACAGCGATATATTAAATGCAGTAGTAAAATGAGTTGAACCACTCTTTTGTTAGTAAGAATATACTAGATATTTTTATTAAATAGGTCAGAGATCAGGTATTTAATATTATTATCTTCATATATAATTTATCACTTTTAATGTGTTCACTGTGTATACTTGCGGAATAGCATCAAATTAAAAAGTAATAAGATAATTTTGTTCATATTCAACTTTAAATCAGAAATTAATTTAATTTAGATCAAAACTAGGATGGAACTTGTCAGTTGAAATGCTCGTGATAAGCGAAACCGGTCCTGATACAAATAAATTAAATATGGAATAAATAAAAAAATGTCTAATTATTTTTTAAAACATTTTTATTATTTAGTTAAAGCAGGGGTGGCCAAACTTTTACCACTACGGTCAACTTTTTTTGAAATTTTTGGCTGCGATCGACTCATTTATTAAGTAACGAATTTATTATCATTGAAATAAAAGAGTAGATGTAAACATCAGTACAACATACAGGCGGGCGACTAAGAAAAGCTACGCGATCGACGCTTTGGCCAACCCTGAGTTAAAGGTTAGATTTGATTTTCATTCAAATGATCAGAAACCTCGTTAGATTAAAAGACGCATATTTTCCTGTGCCGAATAAATCCGTTATATCGAGGTTGTGCTGCATAGATATCGTAAAATATTTTCCAAAATTATAATGTTTTTCATCGTTTCTATAAAGCAAAGCTTTTTGAATGTTATTGTATACAAATTTGTAGTTAAAATGACGTGTAAGCATTGTAAACACTCCGCACGGAGTTTTCCCTTTGTAGGTTCCACGGGTGACATGAGTGGTTTAGCCCACCATTTAGAGAATAACAATCTTGAAGTGTAAAGCTTTAACAGTTAGGAAATTGCTTGTCATGTACACACATTTCGCGACAGGTTTTTTCACTTGAAACGCACTATGTGTATAATAATACATGTAAGTACGTTGGCAGTATTAACATGGAAGTGCTGAAAAGAAAAAAATACTTTGACGGTATATATTATAATACGAAACTAGGAATGGATGTAACGTTTTATCGAGAAACAATTTCACTAGATAAAATCGACAAGAATTTTTTTTCAGTATGTCTGCTACCTAAGCAGATACGGAGAAGCATTTGAAGATAAATAATTTCGTCACGTTTTTTTTCCTACCTTTCCTATTTATCTATATGTATTTGATTAAATAGAAACCAACCAATCCGACCAATAGCCAAATTTTACATATTATATGCAAAAATAATATGTTTAAAATTTCGAAATTTCTGACTCCGAGTACGATTCCGGCCAAAACGCCGCGACTACTCCGACTCCGGCCAAAAAACCGCGACTCTACATCCCTGGACAAATCCTTGTTTTGAAGTCACTCAATCTCTCTTTTTGGAGACGGTCAAGAAATACCGATTGAACTAGGAAGATTGCACCGCTCAAAATCATTTTTTTTCCTTCTTACTTTAACAGCGATTTTGTCTTGTACGTGGACTTTGTAAATTTCTTTTTTTATTATTTTTATGGCTGTATATTTTAATGGAAAAAAAATCAAAATAATCTTTCACATGACACTTAAAAAAAAAAAAAATTGATTGCTTATTTGTAAAGCGAAAAAAAGAATTCAATGTATTCATAAAAATAATAATAAATGGACGTCAAACAATATAGAACTTTTGAATATAAAATGATACAAGAAATTACAGAGGCGGTACAAAGGAAACTTTTGGTATTAGACGTAAAAAAAAAACATCGATAAAGTTTTGAACAGTTGATCGTTTATTTATGAAGCTTTGACGTCAAATTAACTTTTCTGCTTGTTTAATGTTATAAAGGTTAACTTTTATTTTTATAGCGAGACCTTGCAGAGGTTGAAAGTTAGAGATTTATAAAAATGGAAGACTTGAAAGATTATTATTTATTTGACCAACGATTTACTTGTTTTATAGTCATTTGGGGGAGGGTGCTGTCGGAAGCCTGTCGAGTGGGCGAGTACATCAACACCCATAAAGGGATGTTGCGGTAAGTCATATGTATCTGTCAATATTTGTGAGCCAGGGCGTTCATTTCTCCAAGCACGTATTTCGAGCCCTTCTGCGTTTAAAGCTGTCAAGTGTAAAACGGCACTTATTTCCAGAAATATATTGAAAGAAATACACACAAACAATCGTGTACTTTTAAAATTTGATAATTTAATAATGATACCATATAAAATTAAGTTGGTGGAGCAGAGAAGAAGATGTATTGTGTACCCTGTCTAAACGGTATAAATAGTACGTAATCCCGGAATAAATGTCGTTTTTTACAGTAAAACTCAAATTTGATTTTTCAAATTATTTATTATTTTTTTTAAACAAAGTAATTACCAGTGTTGTCTATGACTCTTTGCCATATATTTTCAAGATCTAAAATTCCTTTCTCATAAAAGGTCTTTGGTTTAGATTCGAAGAACTCCGAGAGACCTGATTTTAGTGCTTCAATATTGTTGAATTGTTTGTTCCTTAATTGCGTTTCTAAAGAACGAAACAAGTAATAGTCACTTGGTGCCAAGTCAGGTGAATAGGGCGGATGCAATAAAACCAAGGTCCTGGATTTTTTTTCGTGTAATATCGGCAACGTGCGGACGGGCATTATCATGTTGAAGAATAACATTCTTCTATTCATAAGAGCGGGTCTAATTTCTTGTAACTTTGTGTTTAATTTGTCCATCTGATCACAATAGTAACAGTTTGCCCTTGTTTTAACACTTCATAATAGATCACGCCTTTCGAATCCCACCACACACACAATAGGGCTTTCTGAAGGCTTTTGCTTAGCGTGTGAGGAACCCAAATGCCTTCTTTTTGAACTTGTCCCAGTTTCTCTAGATAGCGATGAGTATTCGATCGTGATGTTCCGACCTTCTTGGATAATTGATCGATGGTCATTGACAGGTCAGCTTCAATTTCCGCCTTCAGGGCTGCTTCATCCACTTGACAGCGCTGTCCACTTCGAGGCTCATCTTTCAAATCGAGATTGCCCGAGCGAAATTTTCTGAACCATCGTTGGCACTTCCTTACGTCCAGTATATCACCGTAAATCTCACAAATGGATTCCGTTGCTTCGGTTGGAGTTTTTTTTGAATGGAACAAAATCAGCATACAGCTTCCTAAATGTGTTTCCGAAGAACACGACTCTGCCATTTTTTGTAGATGGGGTAGAATTATTTTTTGTTTTGTTTAAAAGACAGTTAAAGAATCACAGAGAAGAGAAAAACAATAACACACGTCTTTACTAGGCAACAGACCCAAACACACTGAGTCAAAGTTACATATTAAAAAAACGACATTAATTCCGGGATTACCTAATATAACATATATAAAGCAAATTTAAAACATAGTTCTGACGAGGGCGTAAGCCGAAATAGCTATCAACAAATATAAAAAATAGTTTTGTAGAATTAAAATACATTGTTATTTTTCTCATCATATTACTGAAATGACATTGAGGCTTAAGTTTACTCTTCTTCCGAACTACTTGACAACCTTAATAAAATTAGAGAATAAATCATTATATCGAATAAATTTTTGACTGGAAAGTAGAATGATTTAATTACTGAAACATTTCAATCCACATAATGCATAATATGTCACTAAAAATACGTTTTGCAATACAGTCCAACATATTAAAACCATTCATAAATCAAGTGTTGCCAGTAGGATAAATGAACACATAAATACTGTATACGGAATACGTAAAAACAAACAATAAATGTTGCCTGCGACACGAATCCATAATTCAATCAATCAATCAATTCAATGACCGTTACGTAAAATTAATATGGCGTTATAGAAATAATGGTGCAGGCTAGGCTTACCTTGAACGGTTCCAACGCCGTGTCATCGACAAACGTGAGCTGTCGATCGACCAGGAATTCGACAGGCCGCCGAGGGCCGTATGAGACAGGCTTTAGCGAAACGAATGTCTGAAAAAGAAGAAACACACATTATGATCTATAAAATATACTTCAAATTATCCACGGCTTCAGAATTCGTGTTTTTAAGTCAATCACCTGAATATCACCGCCGAATCATTGGATAAAGTTAACTTTTTGAATAATGCGATACCTTATTTTCCTCGTTATTTTCGTACACAAATATAAAATAAAAGCTTCTAGGTTTCAGTCATCAGGTGGCAAATAATATATAACGCTTAGTATTTATCATTTGGTACAACCACACTTGCACGGCACTTCTCAACATGTATAATTTATTATTACAAAATAAATTTTTCATGAACAATAATTTGCTATTAGGGCCATTTTCTGTTAAGGTTTTATATTGTTTCAATATGTCTAACGAAGTTAAGAGCTTTCCGGGCATACCAAAGAACAGACCATGCCATATATAAATGAAAATCCGAATGTTTTCACATCATGTTAAGCTACATATATAAATCGAGGTACATATGCATATGTATGAACTATTTGCTGACAAGTATTATTCGTAGAAAATGTATACGTATATGGAATAATAGTAAATGAACCATACATATCACTGTTTGCAAAGCTGACTATAATCCACAATAAGATATGTCTACAAAATAATTGATATCAATATTTTCCAAATATATCCCGCATATTTTTTATACCAAATAATAAAAATAAGTTTAATACCAATTTGCGGCTCAGCGTTTGAAAGAACTTCTAACATTACAAAAAAAATAAGACACTTGCTGTAAGTATTCCACAATAAATTTATTTAGATATGGACCGGTTTCGCTTATCGCCCATATATCATCAGTCATCGATAAAAATGGTCGCCATGAGCAAAACAGGTCCTTATCTAAATAAATTAACTGTGGGATAAGTAAAAAAATTGTCTGATATTTTTTAAATATTGTAATGCCACCCCAAGTATTGACAGTGAGAAGCTCTTATATTGTTGAAGAATGTGCGCAAATATTTTCTAAAATAAAGAAGATATTGTAAAATAGAATAACGTCGACACAAAAGAATACTTATATAATATATCAGAATAACTTTTCATATTATTCTACTTCCAAAAATTAGCGAGCGGCAAACTTGAGCGAACAAAGTTATTGTAATTATGCAAAAATTTAAGAGCAACTTCAATGGGGGCAAAATATTATACAAGTAGCGATAACAACACAGAAAGGAAAAGGTATTTCAAAGTTTAATGTAAGTGAGTGAGTGAGTTTGAAAACTAATAACCTCTTAATAACAATATTCAACTGACGAAAACTTTGAGACAACAAAAGCCGGGACGAGTATCGTAAGGAATAATGTTCTTATGAAAGTTTACCACGATAATAATGTAATAAACTCGTATGTTTACCATTCAGCAGGTACTATAATGCAAGGATAAACACAAAGGGAATACGTTGCTTCTTCTCTTCGGGTAACGTTTGAGATCATCATGACTACAATATTTGAAAGACTAAAGCATCTTATCTTGGAAGTAGAGACTCCAATTACCCGACATCTCAACTACTCGAGTATCGAGTAGTAAAATATATTTCATTACTACATAAATTAAAAAGATAATAGAGAATTAAACGTCTAAAATTTTAAATTGATTCGAAGTTTTGTTATTATATTTTTCAATATTTTAAATTATCTCTTGTAATATAATAATAAGCGTCATTGATAAGATACGTCAGCTGGACCCAAAGCAAAACTACAAAAAGAAAGTCTCGCAGAGTAGTCAATGAGTATTACTCGAGTATTTTTTTAAATACTCGAGTTCGTTTACTTCAAAAATGGACGCGTATTCTCGAGTATCGAGTATTCGATACTCGAATTGAAGTCTCTACTTGGAAGTCATTGAACGTTAATAAATACGCATTTTAAAAAACTACACGTGAAGAATTAATTCAAAATCTATTATCAGTTAGTGTCTAGTTAACCCTTTGAGTGGTATGACCGTACATGTACGTCCAAGTATGTTGTCATCTGATATGTATTGCCATTCTCATATTTTTTAATGAAATGTTATTATTTTATCATATATTGAAACTATACATATCTATCAGTGAGTTTTGTTAGTCACATTATTTTTATTATGTGTTTCAAATAAAGAAAAGAATTTTATAATCTGTCAAAAAAGTCTATGTATATATTTTTGAGCTTAAAAAATAATTTCGGTTCCAAACGATTCCTGCAGTCAACATCAATAGAGAAATACATGTCTACAGATGCATACGATAAACATCGAAGTCTGAATTGGAAGTTAAAGCCGCTCGATAATTATTTGAAAATTATAATGAATTATTTCAATAAATATATTTTTTTTATTATTTTAACGTAGAGGCTCTATAAGAGCTTTGTCATCAATGTTTCCATTAAACAAAGTAAACAAATGAGATTCATTCTGTATTATAAAATATCAATTTTCTCTATCCATAATCTCAAAGTAGACTTAGGTCATATAATACCCAAAGTTATTAAATTAAGAGGAAGAAAACGAGGTAAATAAGATAACATAGTCTGCATTATCTACAATTGATTTATAATAGTTTCAATAACTTTAATACTACGACAGATCCAATCGATCAATGATGTGACACGCGTCTCGGAAATAAATATCTGGATTGCAATCAGTGGCGGTGGCGACAGAGTATTAGGGAGTACAAAACAAGATTCAACTATTTTTCCGTACTACGGACAGCCAAAAAATCATAAGAATTGCACTCCTTTGGTATTGCGAACATCTGAATTGAAAGTCCATGTTATAGAAGTGTTTTAAAATCCAATGAATAGGAAAGAACTCTTGCAAAAATAGTTGAATCTTTTTTTGTACTCCCTAATACTCTGTCACCAGCCGCCACTGATTGCAATACACAAACAATTGTTTTTTACATCTGAAAAGAATCATAATGCAACACTGTACGACTCAATCAGTGACACTAAAGATGGCCGCAAATAAATGTAATAACACGAACATCGTGCATTGAATTAGCGTTTTTATTATTGTGCCAGATCCGCCTATGTGAAATATCTGTTAATTAAAATGGTGAGAGGTATTTCGATTTCAATGATACATAATTGTTTTTTGCCCATCTCAAGGTTACAGCGTCTTGCGCTTGCAATAAATTTAAAAACGGTCGACTGCACTGACAGTTTTCTTTGGGCGGCAGCTGAAACACGGAAAGTTGTATCGGCAATGTTTAATGTTGCCATTTGTGAAATAATGCCAATCTATTCCTCGTAGTAAAATGGATTATGCATTTTTTCCATGAACATAGTTTTTCTCGTTTAGTGTTCGAGTACTAGAACGGACACTTTCATAAATTGATTTTCGACCGATTTGCAGATTTGTGCTCGAAGGCAATTCAAAAATTGGATTTGAAGCGACTAAATAACATCAAGTTCTATCGATATGCTGGACTATGATTTCACACGCTCCACAATATACACGCAAACCTTTGTGCGACTTTTCTTTTGCGATTTCAAAGTTATGCGGTTTTTTTAAATACATTTTCTTATTTTTTTACTATATAAACGTACATAGGTAATAACGTATTTAACAGCGCATTGTTCACGTTGTAAATGCAAAATACAGTGTTTCACGTGTTTATTACAATGTGACCTTGACACGTGCGTCCTTGTCATGTTCCCATATTAAGTCATAGCTTTATTGTGCGATTTTGTTTGGTGCGATTTTCCGCGGAACGCATCACATGAATAAAGCATGTGTAATACAGAATTTAGTTGTAGACCAAGAACTATTTTAACTGTGAATAATATATTTATGTGATAAACTTTTAACTACCTTATCACTGAATATAATTTATATTTGCAGCATAAATCTCGGCCTTATATTCTTAAAAAAATCTTACTTATAAATATCGTAGTAAAAAAATCTAGCCCATATTTATATCATTATACAATTAGAAATTGCATGCCATTACAGTTTTAATGGCACATTATTTTATATTACTTGCGAATTTAAAACGCCTCAAGCATATAATAATAAGTAACCAAAGTTTTATTGTAGAATACATATTTATTATTATTGATTAAATTGCGATATACTAGTTTTATTGCGGACTATTATAATATTATATTGCTAATATTTTTTTGTATCATTTCCTGTGCAATTAAATCTTAAAAAAACAACTGTTATGTAACCAAGCAACGGTAAGATTTTTAATGTGATTATGTATTATTATTTCATTCAAAATCTTTGGTTCAAAGCGGAAGAAGAGGCTTTTCTCATGCGTATTACTTTCAAGTGTGGACGTAAGATGGCAATAGTTTAGATTTTTAGAATATATTACTGAGACTTCTTAATTTGAATATGTGCGGATATCAAAATGGCTTTTTTTGGCAAAAGCTGTGAATATTCGGTTTATATGATCCCAAAATGAGAATTTCGGAATATTTAAGACACCTGTCTGTTCCTTTTGATAAAGAAATTAAAGTCTCTCCGATTCGTCAATCTAATATAATATATTGTTGGGGAAAATGTAATATATATGTCAAGTTGTCTTACCAATGCCGGCCAGGGGGTGGAATTGCCGTCCTTGGCCCTCTCTGCCCAGACCAGTTCTCTTTCGACGAGAAACGATTGGTACCGACCACCGTACACGGGCACCCACTGACGACGACGCCAGCCTTCGCCATCATACTCCACCAGAACCTGGAAAATCGAAAAGAAAAGATTAAGTCAATTTTAACAAAAATTAAGAAGAAAAGATCACGTTAGTGTAAATATATTGAAAAATATATTTACGTCTTTCAGTTAAGCCCGTAAATTGAAGGTGACTTATTTCTATTATATTTAAGTATTCTATTATTTTGATAGAAAACTCGTAAACAAATAATTATAAATATCATTTTTATTTACAAAAAATAGTTCAGAGAATGGTTGCAGTACCATCTGTCTATATTTTATCAAACCAGCAGTTTTCTCATTTAACTCCAGCGGAGCTATGCGCAAAAAAGAGAAAGCAATATAAAAGTCTTCAATTTTAAGCCGAGTTAGCGATAACATGAACCCGTTATGTAGAGTATTTCTGTTTTACCATTAAAGTTAGTTCAGCATTGCGCCACTGGTAGCAGCACCTTACGGGGCAATAAAATAACTGTCAGTTTCAAACTCCGCCTCGAAATTGTGCAACCATTTATACCGTCAAGAGAAAGAGGATAAGAAAATCCACAAAACATTGATGCACGAGAGAGAAGGAACTACTGAAACGCCCTTATCAGTCGTCGCTATAGCAACGAGAAGGCCGCCATCTTTGATATTATTTTTTCAAACTGTGCAACGGGAAACATATGGGCGAAAGGTTGCTAACGGTTTACCTGCTATATAATAAAACCGAACCTTTCCTAGCGAGAATTATTTGCAGCTGAGAGAAAATGTAGGGTGCGGATTCCTTCTGGGATAAATTTCAGTGGCGAGAGATGTGAAATTAGGTCAAATATGATCGATATTCAAAATCAAAGATGGACTTTCTAGTAGGTATATGGTGCCATTTCGTACTGCCGAGAGAAAAAAGGTTCTTCATTGTGTGTCATGAAAATTAAGAGACGCATTTCCATCGTTAGTTGGAAGAAAATTCTATTCGAAGACGAACTTCGGAGCTATAAAACGAAATTAACGAAATATTTAAATACATCAGATATTATTCCCTTCCCACTGTGTAGCAAATAGAGTTTATTTCAACAGAAGTTCTTCTTGGAGAACAGCTTGTTACTCAGTTCCTTAATGGACAGGACTATTGTTTAGCTAATCTCTCTCGTTACGTACTGTGTTTAGGTTTTTATGGATAAAGGAGGGTGTAGAAGGGAATCTTAGACAACAGACATCCGTATCATCGAACAGAAATCAATAATTTGATTGAAAAATGACTATGATAATTTGAGGAAAAGCTGATTTAAATTTCATTTAAATGATATTTGAATATAATTTCATATAGTAAAAAGCTTGACATGAAGTAAGATCGGCATCCTTTTTTTTAAAAAAAACCCTGGTTTTATGGGATATGATAGGAAATATGTATCATAAGAATCTTATATATAAAACCGAAACGGCGTATGTATGTATGTATGTTTGTAATTCCCTTTTGCATTGTTGTTGCAAGTTGCAATATAATAATGTTTATTATTTGCGTGAAGGTATTATTTGACATTTCTTTGACAGCAAATTAGATTTTTTCCTTGAATTTGGACATTTTAATGGGAGAAAATGAATTGAGAATTGGTCATCAAATTAAATAAAGTTTGTGATTTTATTTTAACTCTATTTTGGATGTTAGATTTTGTGATATAATTATGTCGAATGATATAACATTAAATAATTATTGGTCGCTTAGTCCGAGCGACGCCGGGTAGCAATACTAGTATAATAATATAACACAATAATAAGTAGATCACGGGAGATAATTCTAATCTTATCTGTGTATTTAGGATTGAATTGATTTCTTAGTAATACTTAATCAAGTACTTGCCTTTGTTCATAATTTTATTTGATTTTTTTTTCAAATAAAGATAGCACTATTTCACATGTTGATTTTTATTAAGCAATGTAATCACTATAATCAGTAGCAGATATAATTATATTTTTCTTTTCTTATCATTCGAATCACGCGAGATTTTTTTCGGATGTATAATATTATCGCCGACATATTAACAATATACATATGTAGAACCTGCAAAGCGGGTTCTCAGTATCCTGTCCAATTTATTTGTCCTGTCGATACTCTCCAATAAGATTTAAATTGTTAAATAAAAAGTTGTTATTTCCTTTTATTATGCCCGGTCCGTGGTGCAGAGGCCAACGTCGTTGGCTACCGTGTCTAACCGCCCGGGTTCGATTCCCGGTACGAGCAGTTTTTTTCAGTCGATACATCGATTCTGCTTAGAGTCATTGGGTGTTTTGTTGTTAAAAATCCCTCCTCCCATTCCGATCCCAAAGGCGGCGCGTAGCGAGAGCGATTAACTAACCACTAGTCCTTGTATTCTTTCAACCCCTACTCTCTTCGCAAAACGAGAGGTTGAGCAACTAAGTAACAATCAGTTCTCGTAGAATAAAACATATGTTGAGATAAATTCCGTGAGGAGTCCATATGCTCCAAGTTGGAAGCGGAGATGGTTTATCAAAAAATAAAATATGAATTTGTAATAATAAGTAAATTTTATTTCTTTATTTCTAAATATGTACTGCATGCATACTGTCGGCGCTGTTTTACGGTTGCGAGTCATGTCACATTTCGAAAAAACGGGTAATACGGAGGTAAGAAGTCCGATTAATCAGCCACTTATTACGTACATAGTACAAAGAACCTGACTTGATTACGTAATGCAGATTAACCTGAAGGTGATCAGGTTGTCATCAGTCTACTCTTCCAACCGAATGGATTGCCGCTGATGATGCAGGCACAAAGCGGAGTTACGAGACCCTGAGATGACGTTGGAGGAAGGTTAGGAAAGTTATTACTATAAATAAAATTGTCAGTAATAATATTTTACTAAGGGTACGGTAAATATAAGATTAGAATTCTACGTCTTTAGAGCTTTCAATTTTGAATAACTGTGTTAGAGGATCTTAACTTTAAAATATCTAACTTTTGCCAGACATCCTAAGTTCTTATCAGTAAAGATTTACTGACGACTAAAGTTCACGCTTTTCCTGTCAATTTTAACATATCAAGTCCGCTCTGAACGTGGATGCGATGAACCGCTTATTTAGTTTCCCAGTAGAAGTATTTACCCAGTCGAGAGATAGTAATAGTAGGTTGGGCCTTAGAAAGGACTAGATCATAGGCTCCCAACCTTTATCGGGTGGCGACCCCTTTTTATGTAAGCCATTTGACCCGCGACTCCCAATGGCAAATTGAAAAAAGCATTTTTCTTAAGCTATTTAAAAAATCTACAAAAATGCATTAAAGTAAATATTTTTTTGGTTGACTGTATAAGTTGGCGACCCCACAGAAAGCCCGTCTGAAATTGTTTGCAAATCGGAATACAACATGCAATGCTTTTTAAGTCCATAAATCATTAAATAAAAAACAATGTTACCTACTTAAGTATCAGTTTGGGTATTGAATTCCGCGACACCTAGCGTGTGAACTTATTACATTCTAAATGGAATTTTGATTTGGTAGTGTTAAAGTGAAATCGAATTAAAATAAATATTGAAATAAAAATCATTATATATCAGTAAGTTATGTTGTGAATTTGTTAACAATAATAATAACTGGCTATTTCCAAAATGTTATGTTCACTAATATAACTAGAAGAACATTTTTTTACCATGTCTGCCAGGGACTGAAAGAATACGAGGACTAGGAAAGGACTAGTGGTTTGCTAATCGCTCTCGCCACGCGCCGCTTTATGGGATCGGGCGGGTGAAAGGGATTTTTAACAATAAAAACACCTATCGAACAGGATCGATGAAACGACAGCAAAAATCTTTTCGTCTCGTACCGGTGGGTCATGGAAGCCAACGACGTTGACCACTGCACAACAGACCCAGCTCACGAATATACCATTAGGAAATAAATGTGAAGATTATCTAGTTGATTAAATTACCTATATAGATGATAACAATGAAATAAAACGTATATATTGAACGTATATATTATTTGGTTCGGCTTCTTCTATTGGAAAAAATGTATTATAATAATAATAAATTGTACCTGTCGCTCCAAGAGGATATACCTACAATACTAAGTTTAATAAATATAGCACCTGCTGAGGAATTTGATATGGCGGTAGTAACCGTGCGTTGGGATTTTTTTTACGACTTGTTTTATATGCATCTTACCGATAACAATGTTACGAGAAAGTAGGTAGATTGTGCGTTTTTATGCTTATACGACAACCTACATATAATAAGAAAAATCCCGATAAGAAAAATCCCAGTGACCGCCAAACATTTCAAATAAAGTGAAAACGTTCTTTATTCAAAACGACCAATCGAATTGGAATCAGATGAAATGACAATGAGAAAATCGAAAAAGAACAATTCTATTTCGCAACGCAATACGAACACGGATACGACTGTAGTGATGGTACACTGAGTTGATACAACAGAAAGAGACAAAAGATGTAGAGAGAGTCTTTCACAGTGCATGTGCATCGCTAGATTGACAAGGAGAAAAGGTGAAGTGGAGGCATGTGCGGGTGAAGCGGGGAGGCCGCGTGTGCAGGAACTGACTTGTAAACAGTACCGCAGCCATTCGCCGACGGGTCGTTGACACCGGCGGACTGAATTGGGTTCGCCGGTGTTCGCATGCATCTTTACAGGGAATTTCAAACGAGCGTCTGGAATTATCTGCGCTTATCGGCTGAACAGATATCCCGCCGGGAATTTTCGGTTAGGTGGACCGCTACCATTTTTTTTTACTTTTTCTCATCTCTTCCGTTTCCTGGTACGTATAACATTCACGAAAATCGTTGTTTCGATATAATAAAAGCGATATTTTAACAATTCTACTTATAGGCTCTCTTAATAAAAGATACAATATGTGTTCATTATAGATACAATACAATTGATTATAATGTCGATTGAAGTAAACAGCTGAGATTTCATAACAGTGACGCTGATGAATTAGATCAGCTGATCGTACTAGTTTGTATACATTATTATTTATGTTATAATTATTGCCTACAAAACCGTATATCATACGTAACAGTGTAGATAGTTCATTTGTATATCACCTGTTAGGTTTTTTTGGCATGACTCGAAGCTTCAAATTCAACTTAGCTGTTAATATTTTATATTACCGATGAACCTAGATGGCATGGCATATCTTAGTCTTTGCAAACTAGTAACTGAATGCATTGGCGAATCCAAAAAAGGAAAGCAAACTTCATGTGTGAACTACAAATAATTTATCTAATTTAAAAAATGGGCACATAAAATGTATCGACCAATTCTGTTCAAATTATAATCATGGCGAACAGGTCGTATTCTGAGTTAATTTAAACATCAATCATCTGTCAAACACACGAATTCATAAAAAAAATCTCTTTAAAAACGTCTATGTTATCAGTACCGTAAAACGGGGTGAATAGCGACACTTCTTAGTTCTTACCCTTCACGACTATGTATCTTCATACCTGCGCCAATTAATTCAAATATGAATGGCTTGAAACTTGTTTCTATGGTCCTACTAAACATCCATGACAATATTTTCCAAATATTCACTATCGTTATTAAGACACATTCAATTTTGTTCGATGTCTCTATTCACATTGAATCGGGGTGAATAGAGACGAGAGAGGGTAAATCGAGACTTGGCAGGTGAATAGAGACAAAAATACAGATTGTTATGATTGGAATATATGAACCTCTATTCTGTACGAGTTTATATTCATTCCGTTTTACGGTAATTATTAACTAAAGGAAATATGATTGATTTTAATTTTCGTGCAATAAAAGAGAAGTTTATAAGGAGTCAAAAAGTAAGAATGCACAGGCATCGAACTTAAACACGTTTTTTTCAATTTTGGTCAATCATTTAGTTGGTTTCGTTTTGTCATTCGAGAGATAGTATTATAGTCATTGTAAAGAATTATATATAAATAGTAAAAAATACATTGGATACTTAGTAAAGTTGTGCTAAAGTGCAATCCTTGTTTTTGTCTCTATTCACCTGCCAGTCTCTATTCACCCCGTTTTACGGCAATGAAGAAGTCTACATGCGAATCTTATAACTAGATTCACGCGCATGGTATAAGAGTTTTTTTTTCAATATGTGAGAACGATATAAATTTTAATTGTATGTGATTACGACATACATTGATTGATAAGTAATATTTACGTAATACGTTGTAAATATTAGAATAAATATGAGAACACAGTAAAACGTAAAACGCGTGATTTGTTACTTTTACCCTACCAATGACGACCATTACGAATTGATTAATTTGACATTTGTAAATAGTAAAGGTTTTGGCTATAAAATAATCATGAAATTATATGTTATCTTTATCAACGTTACGTCGTCGATTTTTTCTGTTCAATGGTATTTTAAAAGAATTTTCATCAGAATCAGTTTTGAGTTTAAGTCAACCGAGGATAAGGTATGTTTAATAATTCCACAAGTAATTCAAAAATACAATTACCTTATTATTTGTATCATAATCGAATCCCGACACTGTAGGAGTTTATCCATTCACCGTGACTAGAAAGAATAGTTGTAAGACAAACTATTAACGAATCGATTAAAGAAATTATATTGATTGAATTGGCATTTACTTGGTAGAACTCTATTATAACACTGTGAAAAAAATAATGTATTTTAGTTCTACAGAAATTATTTTATATGTTAGTTGGTAGCTATTTTTGCTTACGCTATCGTCAGAGCTATCGATTCGATTAATACACAAAAGAAGATTCCAAAGATACTAAAGTAAAAAGATCTATTGCTTCAATACTACTCCACACGGACTTGAATGAAAGAAAAATATTATTGCCTCACCTAATTATTGAATAAGTAATTGTGTATTTTGTATCTCCAAACGCTGCTATTTTTATTTATTGTAATACATACGTATATAAATTTATATCCATATGCAATAAACAATAATGCTCAGGTTGAGGATGAATCTTTTACACGGGCATTTTTTTCTTATGGTAATAATTCCCCGCAAGAGACCAAAGGGAAAACATTATTTCCTAATGGTATCTTTTTTTAATAATAGGTATAATTTTATTGATGGCCACACCGGCTTAATAATATCCCGCAGCTCTTTTGTGTTTCAATAAATCTTGTGAAGTTCCTCGGACGATCCTTACTAGTGGTCAGTTTACATTCATCTCGTTGTAGCAGGCCAATAAAACAAATTATTCAATAGTTTTCTTTTGTTATTCCTAAAGTTTTTTTTTATTATTTTCTGCAATCTAAAAACAATCAAAGATACGAGTCTCATAATATGTTGAAATCCAAATAATTATCAATAATTTTAAATGAATGAGATTTTTTCTCTTGATAACATTCAATTTAAAAAATTTCGAACTCAAATATACATAAAGACATGTCAGCTCCTAAGATTCGCATATGACCTCCTTAGGAGCTTATCTAAACTTATTTTCTACGATAACTGCTTGTTACTCAGTTGCTCAACCCTTCTTTCGAAAAAATTACTGGTAGAAGGAAAGAGCTAGGAGCGGACTAGTGGTTAGCTAATCGCTCTTAATTTTGAATATCCACGCTTTCGAGCAGAAACAGTTTATCAATTAATGCAATTGCCCGTACTGGGATTTGGACTCGTGAGTTCCACAACTGTAGCCGCAGCGTTGACTCTTCACCACGGACCCGACAAATATTATATAGTATATACATGATATCAAATATTATTTAATATATCAAAAGCCAAGAGAGACCAATAAACTTCGAACAATTTCCGTTTCTTACAAAATAGGTCTTAATATTTTAATCTGTTCTTCGTTTTTAAATATTAATTTTGATGTATAATAAAAGAGGATGTCTATCATGTGAACAGAATCGATACATAGTTACTTTATAAGCAAGAATTTACATTGGATCAAAAATAGCAAATATATGTTAAAAATAATGTCTGTTCAAAACGATTTGATATGGTTAACGATTTATTTATTAATAAAATACGTGTTTCAAGTGTGTAAATGCACCTTTCGGTGTAGACTTATTAAAACAAAGCGGCGGTCATTGACTTGAGTCATCCATAGACACTATAAAACTGAACTTTTTACTTTATTTTCATTGCCGCATCAAACAAAATGCATTTGCAAAGACTTTATTTACCATGGAAATAAATTAATTTATCACAATTCTAAAAACCAAAGACTGAGAGATCACGTTGTACAGTTGAAATGAAATAATGTATTAAATGGTAAAATTATGAATCCGACATGTTTTCAAATTTGGCAAGAACTGGCTTAAGTATTCAAATAAAATCACTAATCTTTGCGATGGAATTGATAATTTCGTAGTTTATAATTTTTTTATATTACGTTCATAAGATATTCATAAATGGAATTTAAAACTTAAAATCATTCATACATTACAGATTACAGCATGGTCAGTAAATTGAAAAACATGTTATTACATTGCGATTTATAATAACAATTGTAATTATAATTTCGAAAGCGAATATTGAAACGATGAAGTAGATAGGTGCAGCGCATTTTTTTGTGGGGGAACACGAATTACTTTATGTTAAGGTTAATTTTGCATACACAAAAACATACATGCGATTGACAGATATATCAATAGATACATTAAATTAAATTACATTTGATTAAAACAACAAAAGAAAAAGTAGTCCAAATGTTATCTTATGTATTATTTATAATAACAACCGAATAATGAAAGATGATTATTTATTTAAATCATCAATCATATTTATGCAGGCGTCAATAAATGAGGTTGGAATGGAATGAAGAATACAGACGTAATTTAGGTATGCAAAAATATTGTTTTAGCATGGATTATTTTTACGATTTCAAAACACGTTATCTCCTGGAATCGCGTATTTAATATAATATTATTATTACGGATGATGTATGGAAAATTAATCACAAATAATCAGAGGATATTATTTATCAAATTATGTAAAATTATCATTTGATTAATAATATGTTAATCTTATCATTTGATTAATGAATTTCAATCAAAATGTTTTATAGAGATTAAAATTTTGTTGATTTCATCGGTAAACTTACTTTAAAATAAGATAAAAAAAACAGCATAAATAGTTTTTTACACGAGAAATATATTTCATAATATGTGCAATCGAAGAATATTTATCAGTAGCTGAACGTCCATTTACTTTTGATAAATTATATCATTAAAAAATCCCTACCTCGGTGCTGTTTGAGGGTTGACTGTAGGTATTGCAGTATTTAAAGTTATAGCGATAGTGTGATAATTAATATTGAAATATTTTTCAACAGTAAAAAAAATTGACGGCTTCTTGATTGTAGAGTAGATTGGAAAACTGTACACTCTTTTAAAGTTCATGCGACTGGAAAATCCTTTTTCTGAGATGGACGCCGATTGTAGAGATAATACTCAAATACTAACTGACCAGATAACGATTGTCGAAGAGAAATGCGGTGGGAACCCTAGCCCGATTCATATTATTGACTGAATAAAAATACTAATAATATGTACGATTTTTTTGCACCGATCCAGAACTTTTTCATTTGATATCCAACTTTGGCTTATTCGGTCATTCATTTATTTTACAACATATAAATCTACGCAAATCATTACAAGTGGAATTAATTGATATTTTCAAATTCAAAACTTTTTCGTGTATACATTAGTAACATCAATAAGTACATCAACCAATAAAAACTTCTCGGTATTCAGACACATAAAAAAAAATGAGAGGTGGATAAAAGCTGGGTTAGATTATTTTTTGTTACAAATGATTGACATGCTGTTCATTGAAGGATTCTGTGACCTTTGCGTGTCCTTGAATATATGAACTGACCAGTAAAGGGCATCAGCGAAGTAATAAAAACAATAAGTAAGTCTCGTTAGCAAGAATTTATCGAAACAAAAACCAACTTTTTATGTAAGATTTCTTTATTAATTGAGGAAAAAATATATAAATTTAGGCAACACTGAAGTAATTACGACAAGTTACTATGACTTAATTCTTGTGGACTGAAAACCTATGATTAAAACGATCATACTGGTAAAATAACACTTTGAAGCTGATTGTTATATTTTATTTTAACATCATAAAACGAGCATTGTACACAAGTTCGACAAATATTTGCGATTGAAAAAAAAATGATTAAACATACTTAATACTCATTAAATCATTAAAAACACTTCCGTCGTTAGGTTGCAGATTCTGGAATTACGAGCTTTGTATTATAATCTCGGACTAAATAGGCTAGACTTTAAATTGAAACAATTCGCAGGGTTGACAAATTTGTCAGTTTGGATTGTTTTCAAAGATATGCAACCCTATTTATATAAATTAAAGCTGGAAATAAACTTAAATTTCTTCTTCTTTTTTTAACGACGCTGTAGCCCAAAATGACGTTATAATTATTCATTCCAGGGGTAAAACGAAATTATTGCTTCGTTGGTCCATTCACTGTGGCCATGAATACATTAATTTCAAAATTGTCAAATTAGATTGGCCTAGCTTAAATTGTTTTATACGCGTAAGTGTGTCTGTAAGACTACAAAACAGACACGCTGCTTTATGATCATAATTATTGTTTGATTGGGGCGTTAGTGTTTACAAATGATTTGACTTAAGAATTGATTTTATAATGTATATGCCATTAATAGAACTGTTTAGATTTAAAACAAGAGTAAACATATTAAATAAGCTTTAAAAAAATTATCAACGTCTGGCGTGGATACGGCCTTTTCCAATCAACTCCCACTTTTAACTGTGCCACTAAGTAAGTGGAAACAAGAACAGCAAGACAGAGCCTCTGATACATCTCATGGTCATATTATCAGCTAATTGTTAATTTTTTTCTTCAGGGCTACGGTTGTGTCTTAAATTATATCAACATGACACTACGAAAAAAAAGTTAATCGTACGATTAATTTTGAAAGAACCCTGGGAAGGGAAATGACGTAAGAATGTTTATTTGCGTGACCGAACTTAGCGATGTTTTCATAGTTCATCTCCCTTTTCAAAATCCGTTTATACAGTTAGTTTCCTATGGCAAACGTATTTCTATTATCTTTTATTATATTTGCTATAAAATAAGAAGATCTTATCCCTTAATTATTGACAATACTTATTAAAGGTTTCTGTCCTTATTTTTTTTACACACTTTAAGAATCGAATGCTAGAATGACATAGATTGTCTTGATTTTTTAATCGCTTTATGAATAAGTATCAAAACACCTGTGTCTGTGATAATTTTATAATATTACATTTATTGTGTCAAATCTTTTTGATGATAGGAAACACCAACTTCGGAACTATTTGATGCAATAATAACACAGAAAAACAATCAAAATAAATATATTTAATTAAGGTTTGCACCCAATGTGGAGCAAAATACATGAATACTTTAATCTCGATAGATTCATGAAAACGTATGAGTGGATAAGCAACAAATTGCCTACATCAGGGGTTCTTAACCTTATTGCGGTGGCGGGCACATTTGCGATTTAAGAAATGAGTGACGGGACATGCCGGATTTTTTAAAAAAAAACAAGTACAGATTTATGTATTTATTTAAGTACTGTTCCCTTGGCAGCTTTAAATTTGTTACATTCATTGTATTATAACGAAACTATTTATTATAAATCGGTAGATTATGGATTTATTTACATTTACATACAAAATCAATACTATTCACATTTAGTGCGATATTTGACATAGCATTTCATTAGCTCACTTTTCAAAATGAGGAGTGTAAGTTGATAATCCCAATCGTAAACAATTATCATGGTTGGCATTGGTAAATCGAGATCTTGTTTTTGATTTTATTATTTTCATGGTAGAAAACAAAGATTCACACAAATATGTGGATCCAAGACAGGACATTAATTTTTAAGCTCCCCTTTTCAAAAGAGGTTAGGTACTTTTTATGGTCAGCTAAATTCCAAACGTCAGTCCGTTCGATTTTAAAATGATGTCATTTTGAAAATCTAAAATTTCTTCTTCAATATTTGGCGTGTCTTCTTGAAGAATTGCCGCTAGGGAATTAGATATTATTAATGCCTATGTTTGCATTGAAAAGATTTAAGGATAAAGGATAAAAACAAGTGCACAATATTGCTACTTCATAAACGCACTGATCATGCAAGATTTATACCCCAAATACCGGCTATATGTGATAAACATCAATGGATTTCGATTGTTCAATTACAATTTCCCTTTAACCCACTGACAGTGGAAAATAACTTACTCAGAAAATAAGATAGATATGCTAATATTTTTGAGATTTCAATTAACATTTTATTTTTCGAAAATGGCTTCGCGGGCACGCGGTTAAGAACCCCCCCGGCCTACATACTCTGTTCTATTTTTTACCTCGATAAAAAGAATTTTGTAAGTTTGTTGTAAAGCAGGCACGGGCAAAATGCGGCCCGCTATCATAAATCCTAATTCTAAGAAAGAAAAAAAAAATATATGCACAATAATTAATACGAACTGAATATAGAAATATTATTTTTGAATGAAAATGGGAATGAATAAAAAAATATTGAAAATCAAATAAAAATTCATCAAGATATTGAGTGAGTATACAGATATTCCTTTTCACAATCAAATTCGATGGCTTTGGTTGGAAAAAGTGCTTCGAAGAGTTCTGGATATAAAAAATAGTATAATTTTATTTTTGGAAATGAAGAATGTTACGGACTTTCCCGATACTGATGATTAGGGATTTGTGATTTTGCATTTACTCTGGACATCGTGCCTCACTTAAATAGTATTAACTCCGTGTTATAAACGCTCTGAATGACGCTCTGAAGATTTGGTGACTTCCGAAAAATTGAGACAAGTTTGGCGCTAGTAAGCGATCCATTTTCAATAGATGTTAAAACTGTATTGAAAGAGCTACAAATTGAGAATATTGATCTGCAATGTAACACTGATTTAAGAGAATTACGCCGTCGTGACGAAATCTGCAAATTTTACAATGATCTTAATTCCGACAAATTCGACCAATTTGAAGATTTTGCACGAAAAATGTGAACAGACATTTTAAAAAAATGTTAAAAATTTCAATCTTTGAAACAGCTTCTTTGAAATATTTTTCGTGATAATAAATAGAGTACACCCGGTCCTCATTTTAAACGATTTTTTCCGCGATTTTTTTAGGAGCGCCTCTTTTTGAAATCAATGTATCACGTAAAAACGATAGGGTCCGCTGCTCATTTTGAATTCTTGGAAGTGGCCCTCCATGCAAAAAGTTTGCCCCCCCCTGTTGTAAAGAGTAACCAATTGTCATATTTTACGTTATGATACAACTCATTGAACGACCTCACACAAGAAACACCGCTCCGTACATACATAATTACATGATAATTATACGTATTTGTAAACAATTGATAAAATTGAAAAGATCGTGATTTGTATTATGCTTCGCACATAGCATACTGTCTGACAGCTCCGCGAGATAAATTAAAATATGACAGCTCTGCTGCGGTAATCAGACATTTTGAATTTGTCTCGCGGCTATCGCGTATGAATAATACCTGCCAACCGAAACGTTATTATGGCAGACATCTTTTGCAAATATGTACAACGGAACAATAATATTTCCAAAGCATTATTTATTTTGCGAAGTTTTGGCGCGGTCTCAAGGCCACACACTGCATTCGGTTCAAAATCATTTTTCCAATTATCTACGTGAAAAAAATACTCGGTGTTCGATGTCAGTTTATTGAATGGTTAATTTAATGCAGCAACGACTGATTTGACTGATTTGACTGGCAACACCAATACATAATTATGCTTGTAATAATTTAACATGTACGAAGCCATAGTAAAGTTTTAAGACATGTAACTATGATGAAAATTTAAGGCTGGATATTATAATAATTATTTTTAACCCATCAACTTTTCGAAAGTTTATGGGTGTTTCTTTTATATCGACAAGATTATAATATTATTGGCCTTATTTCAGACAAAATTAATTCAGATACCGTTGCAAAGAAAAATCCAGTGTCCATCTTATTTAATATGAACGTTATGTCTTAAAAGTGAGGTTAGATTTAATCGATGTAATTACAAATATTTATGTATTAAAACCAGGGCTGTGGAGTCGATTGACCAAAATCACGACTCCGACTAAAAAAAGTTTAATTTCGTCACGTTTTTTTCTACCTTTCATATTTATGTGTAATCAATTATATATCAACCAACCAACCCTTCCAATAGGCAAATTTGACATATTATATGTAAAAATAAAAAGTTCTATCTTTTCAAAATTTCCGACTCCGACCGAAACGCCGCGACGACTCCAACTCCGACTCTGACCCCACAGCCTTGATTAAAACTAGTCTATGAGGAATTAACCGATTGCAAGATTTTTGTGCAATTGTTTTATTGGTTTCCAAAGTGACCAGATAGTTCGTACGGATCTAAATTTATTTGAAGATTTAATCGGGTTGGATCGTTTCTTAATAATTAAACATTTACAATCCCGAATATCACCATACACCCTATGAATATAATAAATACTTGTAGATTTATTTAACGAATTTGATCAATTCTAACGCGTGATTATTTGACCTTGTAATTTATAAACATCAAGTTTCCTTGCGTATGGAATCTTTTCTGGTTAAATTTTGTAACTAAAAACAAGTGCAGCTGTTTAGGAAATGTTTAACGAAAAATTGAGGTCACTTCAAGACTTGAAGTGATCAGTTTGGAAATTATGAAAGTGTGATAACCATAAAAAATAAGTTCGGACATAGTAATTTTTGGAATGCCGATCTCCAAGTAATGCACCCAAAATTTTAGACATTTCACTGAATAACATCCATATTTAATTTACAATGATGTAACGTTTTGTTGGTACGATTGATACTATTGAAAGTTACATAACAACATCAAAAAAAAATCACAAACAATATAATCAATGAGGCAAGACGATGCGTAAATATCGTTAATAAGTGACAGTTTATTTGTCAGTATACGACCTTGACACATTTGGTCCGGTTTTTGGAGTGTTGACACGTGGATTGTGAGGCGAAGATAATTGTGAAAAGGTGACTGCATGCATTCACAAGAACACAAGTTGATTTGCAAACATTACAAATGAAATTATTAAACACCTGCAAGGTGCAATAGAACAATAGAAACAGACTATACATTATTGTTGTATGAGAGACTACAAGTTCACCTATCATTAATTTATTCTGTGATAACTTAACACTTATAAATAAAACGTCATGTGTAATATGAATTTTGAAAAAACAATGCCGCCGTTTTGTTTTCAATGTATCGTTATAATGTGTGTTGCGATGAGACTGAAAATGAACGTGGAAGAAAAAGTCCCATATTGATAATCAACTAAATACCTTTATAGTTAAGTAAATAAATAAAACATATTTCTTGCAATAATTCCACATATATTTCCATATGATCAGGACCGTTTCCGCTTATAGCGAGCATTCAGTGTTTCATCTACCGAATTAAATATAATGCCTATCCGCCAATAATTGATAACCTACACATTAACATTGAATCATACGTATTTTTTTACAATCGGTGACACGTGTTTCGCAAATATATGAATCATTTTCATTCTAAATATCGTTTGAATAGAATGGGACATTCTGTAGGAACGTGAATTACACATGAGCCATATATTATATTATACAGCACACGAAGCAAAAAAGAAATGCCATAGATTTAATAAAATAAGCAAAACCATTCAAATAAGGAAAAAGGAATTGAAAAACATACATAAAGCTTATAACTGTTAGTTTAACCATTATACTTTTGTTTCTAAAGTCGAGAACCGTTCGGATTTTGACACCAACAATGATTGCCTTTTACGTTTTTATACCACATGTACATGATGTTTATACAAATATTTTATTGGTAGCCATCCACTTTGTCAAGAAGAATAATGTGACAGAATTAGTTCAGTTTGGAAAAATATGGGATAGTTCTACTTTTGATACTAGACGACTCATTTGTCTTGTTTTGCGGAACAGGAAGTTGTATGTATAGCTCTATGTGTGAGAGAATCACTCTTTATTTAAAACAATTATTTATCGATTCCACTATTCAAAATAATAAGCCAAAAGAGCCAAAAGAGCCAATATCATAATGATATTTGCTGAAAATTGTGAATAGGATAGCTATGGGACCGGACATGGTCACAAAGAAAGGTTATTTGTGAATCTTAAAATTTTACACATTTATTTATACATGATAGTGGGAACCAAGTAATTATATGTTTTTATACCAACTCTACTAGCACTTAAAACGTCAATGAACAAGGAAAAAGATAACGTAATATATCGCAATCAACATAACAAACTAACTTCGTAGGTATAAAGACGTGGGCAGAATGCCTTGGGCCAAAAAACGCCAAGTTTCTAAATAAGCAATAAAATTCACATCCAAATGTGTAGAGCTCAACTCCATCGAGCAGCAAGTGAAGAACGTTAGAAACAATGCTTGCCAGTCTTTCCACCAATTCAAAAGAGCATTGCATAAATGTATGAAATAATTCACTAGCGTACTAGAACCCTTTTTTGATTGACCGCGCAACCAAGATAAACTACAGGCGGACCTCTACTTTCGTACATAATTGGTTCCTGAAAATATGTGCGTAAGATGAATGTTCGAAAGAGGAGAGATGTAAAAAAATACACCAAAAGTTCTGAATTATGTTTCCTGAAAAACTTTGTTGTATTTTACTATATTTTTCTTTTCTCCATAGGGAGTTCTATAATATGCAGTGCTTTTATGGATCACCCTTCGCACTTGAGATGTGCGTTCTCCATTGGAATTACATTCTTCCGTAAAATTCAAAAATGTATCGAGATGCATAAAAGCTTCGTTCATGTTTTATTGTCTTGATGATTTTACTGGTTCTTCTTCCTAACATTTGTATTCGTTTTAGCTGCTGGTATCGTAGACTTGTTTATACTATTATATCCATCTTTGTTTCAATCGTATGAAGTTTATGAGTTCTCGAAACAAAAAATTTTAGCATCATCGCCAAAAAATCGAAAAAGAACTAATTTAAAAAATGTGCGAAGTAGCGAATTGTGCAAAAGTAGAGGTCCGCATGTATAATGATCGAAGAAAAACAAAACAAAAATTGTTAACATGCGGGGAACAAATAAAATTTCTTATGTTTTTGATTCGTGTGCTTCTTAATTATAACCACAGATGGATACATACATTTTCTCCGTTATGAAGAACAAACAAATGTAAAGAATCAATTACGCGTATTTGTTAACTCATTATTCAAGAAATATGGCAAGAAAAAATTTATAAAAATATTCGAGCTCACATTTTTTAAATAAGCCATATTTTGACTATAATATTTGAAAAAATATTTTCTAAAGGCATCACTCGCTTCTCGATGAGTGATCGTTAATAAAATATCTATGGATTCGTGGTGGCAAAGTTAATTAACTGTACCTTCTAGCCGCGGAACGTCTCGAGACAAAATAATTAGAAATTTGGTTTGGCTTTGAAATGGCCGAAGAGCATGGTAATAAATGGAAAACAAATTAATGATTGTTCTCGGTAGGTCACTGCCTTCGATCATCCGGGTTTGAGATCGAATAGAATTTATTTTGGCCAGGTCAAATTAGTGAATTATCACAGGTACATGGATGGATAAATTATGTCTCTGGAAAGGTTAAAAGCACAACGGCTGCTTTTCTCAAAAGTTTTGCGTTTTCTAGGGATTTTTTGTAGGCGGTAAAACATCAAAAGGCGATTTTTTTTTTGAATAGAGAAAAACAAAAATAAAATTGACTGCACGGGTGAAATAAAATTCAAAAATAGGCTCCGCGGTTTTTTTTTGAAAAACAAAAAGTGAAGCTCGTAAAATATATGAGGAAAAATATAAATAAAGTGATCGATGGTAAATAAAACACTCGAATAAAGTAAATCAACGATATAATTATATTTAAAATCGGTTTCACTCACGATCTGGACCGGTATCGCTAGGCGAGTAAGTATCATGGAGCGGTCAAATGATTTATCAATTGCAAATAACTACTTGGTCAGCGGAGCCGGTACCGGCCGTTAAATAATATTCGGATTATGTTAAAACTTAAAAATGTTAAATAATTTAAAAATTTCATGAAGAAGTTTTCGCTTTGATGACGTAATCTGATTCACCATTTACAACTAAACTGAACACATTAAAAAAGTGTTTAATAAAGACAGCTATAGTAACAACATCCATCAAGAAATGAGAAATTAATTTATTAATTGAAAATGAATACTAATTAAATATGTACTTTGCTATTTTGCCCGAATAACAATGTGCTAAGTTACCTATTTAATTGATCGTTTAGAATTTTGTGGGAATATAAATTGACCAAAAAAATATTGGTAAAACAAACATTTTATTATGCTTTCTACAAATCGCCAACATGAATCATTACTGTATTCGTTGGGGGTGTCGACATGTGTTTAGTGTTTTGAAATAGCTTTACATATTGCTAAATACAAAATAATTGGAATAGAAAGTGAAGATTGGACTGAGAGTCGGTAAACCTAGTAATTTTCTTATATCCGAACTAGTAATTACGTATTCAAAATATGTGGGCATTTCTCGTCTCACACTAGGCATCGATTTAGTGAGACACAATCTCCGAAAGAAGGTCTTGCGATAAGAGTTATTGGCTTTGGTATTGAGAACTTTGGACAGTATTGGGACAAGATAAATAGTTATCACCAGCGCAAAGACCCTATAATAGTTGACTACGTTAACATTTTTCTAGCATTTCATGTAATTTGTCATTACAACTTCATGCAATTTAAAATTTCAACAAACGTCGATTTTTTGGGCTAAATTGAAAACGTAAATTAGCCGCTCTAAAAAAATAAGGTATCTAAATAAAAAGTTATTACAATAACGAAAAATAGACATGATTAATTTTTTATTCTGTTACCTCTTTAATACCCTTACAATGGATGTATTCTTGATAATCTTATTTTTCCATTTGTTGTGTGATTGCATTTACTTAATAATAACTGTAATAATTTATCGAATGTATTTATTACTTTACACAGAAAAAAATAAACGTATCGGAAATAAGTAAATGATAATCACGATGAGTTAAAATGATTATGTGTAAAATATGAGTGTTAGGAAAACAATATAGGGTGACTGCTATAGTCATTGAACACAAATTTTACAATAGTTTATAAAGACATGCTTTCACGTTGGTGTGAAGCTGTCAAACGTATCTAATTTTTCACAGCAACGAGAATTCTAAGCAATTCTTTATTTTGCACGGTGAAGGTTAAAAGGTCCAATAGTTATAGCATTCACCTTTTTTTAAGATAATGCCTTTCCAGGGCATGTTACAAGTGATTACAAGTGATTGAAATCATCCTAAAAGGTACGGGATGTCCGTCTCGGCCAAATCCTGATCCAAAAAACCAGGATATCCAGCCAGAGTTATTGGTTAACTTGTAATCCATTTTCAGGGCCATCCTTCTGCCATTCCCCTGACAGAAAAATAAAGTTTTAGTAACTGGATAGCGACCAGTTGTCGTAAATCAACTTCTGCTAAAGCTCTCTGAGGAGTTCATGGGCTTCACAATGGGATCGGAAGTGGATGAAAAATAGGATTTGATTTAATATTTCAAAATCAGCACGTATATAGTATTTTTATTGCGTGATATGTAGCCAGCCGAAGCGACCGTTCCATCGAAGCAAACGAATCCAGTCGTCCGTACTACGAGAGGCTAGAGCAGACCGCCTCGCCTCGAAAGTGTGTCAGGAAGCCATAGTACCTAGATAATTTGTAAAGGCTGGCCCAATCGAGCGGTGCTTCCTCCCGAGACCGAGTTGTAAAGGCCGCATTACACTCGCACAGTACCTTTCGAGACGCAAGGGAAATATTTCAACGAGAGAAAAGATCAGCTGAATAGTTGTTGAATTTCCACGCGAAATCTGAACCAATACAATCATTATTATTATTCCCGTTTCCGGACCGTTAGAGTGTCGGACGGAGCCATTTCCCAGATACGAAAAAATCGTAAATATTTATAACATAATTCAACCAATGTAATGGATATTCGGGAATGCTGGAAATGGAGTTATGACGACAAAAAAGGAACGCTTCATATCGACTACGACAGGATTTGCGTATCGTGGCGGATTACCCCATAACCGCAAGAGGCGCGCGCCTGCGGTCCCCAAATCTTTTTGACTTAAAAAATAACTAAAATATACCCCACATAATATATTCCGAAAACGGAAACATACTTTGACACATGTATTTTATTGAGAATATATGATTATGTCACACATAAAAAAAACATTTTTAATAATGGTAATATAGAATGACGGTGATCTAGGTATTAATTCTGAATTGTTTCTAGTGAACTGTGGGTAATACCGAAAAATTTTCAAATTACATTTTGGAGATACGACTCAAAATTAAATCAACTTTAATAATGAAATAATTGTGATTCGTCTACATTGGAATACACTTTGCGACGTTTTTTATTGTTCGAATAAGAGAAGCTCTAATATTATATTGCGCCTGAGGCCGCCTAAGTGCTTCATCCGCCACTTCGTAATATCTTGCTAAATGGCTATCTTTTCCCATAGCTGAGAAGGCTTAATTTGAGGTCGACATTGCAAATTTGCTAATCATTTACGAGTTGAAATATTAATATACAGGGCACAGCAACATGTTGTATTTTACGAACTTTGCACGAGTACATTTATGCTCCCTAGTTGTACTCGTTGTGAGAAAAGATATCAAGACTCAAGAGGTATCGTAAAATAAACATAAATTTCTCCAGCAATTAAAATAGTTTAATTCTTACAATATACGTCACCTGATATTTCTCATACCAATAAAAACAACACTCAAAATCAGTAGCAATTTATATGTTATGATCTTTCCCCATTATCTTTTAATGTAAATTGATTCGTATGGCTACCTGTAATTACAAAAACCTACAGATTCTACCTACGGTTATTATTTATCGATAAATATTTTCCAATTAAGATTAAAAATTTACAATATCCAATCAGTATTAATATCAATTCGATACGACAATTATTTTAGTACTTATTCGCAATGTCAATAATTTAGTGTCTAAATTGTGTTTTTATATATTTACGATACAAACTGTTAACAATGCCTGAAGATGCTGAAAGGATAAACCCGAGTCGTAAGTGACAAAATTAATGAAAGTGTACAATTATTTTAATGATTCCATCGAATACCGTCAGTCGATATCTTACAATCTTACAATACGATAGAGTAGGGATAGAAAGGATAAGCCTATGAGAGGACTTTTCGCTCTCCCTATGTCCCGCTCATAGGATCGGATAGGTACGAAGGAATTTTCAGACAACACGAACACCCATACCTTCAAACAAATTGTATAAATATATGTTTTATGTATACAGTCAACCCTCCTACAGCAACGAGAAAGCGATTTTTTTATGACTTACTTTATCAAAAGTAAAGGCACGTACAGCTTCTGATAAATATTCTTCGTATTGAGAACGACCTTGATTCGGCTTCCTCGTAAATCGAGAAGGAGCCTCCAATCCGACACACAGGAAGAGGAATTTTGGGAACGGAGTATGAGAAACATGGTGCTCTTATAAAAAAAAGACAATCTCAAAGCGTTATGAGGGTGCGGTTAGCACCCATTATTTAATTGTTACGAATTTTCAGACTTTACACACGGATTTAACACAGATAGATTTACAATACACGTTACGCTCTACAATACATAATACACGACTATTATAATTGCGAAGGCGATATCAGGAATTTACTAGACTTTATCCTTAGGGAGAGGATTAGGAGCTTGCAGGCTACTTCCAGGGCTTACAGTTGGGAGAAGCCCCTCAACCACGACTGTAAGACTTATCTGGCAAGCACTTTCACACTCAATGCTCTCCAATCTCTAACTAATTGAATGAAAAAAACGCGGTTCCTTTAGGTAGCAAAACTGTTACAAAAAAGACCGTTAAAAGTCCGCCCGATAACCCATTATTTATGGTCCATCGAACTTTGCATGAAATACCTCGTATCTCATGCACTCAGGGCGTGATAGAGTCAGAGACATTTTTGAGCGAGACGCCCGCAATACCATTCCGGAACATCGTGCATAAATATCTCTTTTACAAATTTGAAATTACTCTACACATATTGAATTGCTATAGATTTCAATATAGAGTATTATTAGAAAGAATTTATTTCTTGATATCGAATTAAACTCATAGACTGAGGTGGAAAATAGATCGTTCGAGAGAGTTCTGATGACCTACCATTTAGGGCGGTATCAGTATGTATAATATTACATATTTAAGAAACAGGAAACATATTTAAGAGGTTACTGTAGGAGGGTTGACTGTATTTATTTATACATGACAGAAGTCGTAATCATCAACATTGGTAGAGGACATAGTATATGTCAATATTTAGATGAAATTGCTACAAATCTAAGCTGTTTGTAGTTACGTTATGTAAAACAAATGACGAAGAACAATTCAAAACTTCTTTATCTATCATCAAGACTTTATGGATGATAAAAATAAGATGACTTTGTTGCCTTTATGTGGTTAAGCCTTCGTTAGGTAGAAATCGTTTCAAATTAATCTTGTACCAAGTGTGTGCAAGCTTTGTTGCGCAACAGTCTTACCACTTTACACAAGCACATACATAGAACCGTTTTATACGCTTTGATATTGTCGTTTATCGAATCATCATCTGCTGAACGAATTTCCTCTGGGGATACCATGCTAAGCAAAGAAAGTGCTATGAGTTGAATAATCAAGTCGGGCAAGATAATACGAGACTCACTTGATAATTGAGCTTACAACATACCAAGATTTCAATAAAGTTACACTTCTATGAAAACTACTCGAAAATCTATGAAAGATTTTTGGTTGTCAAACCACGTTATCGTTAAAAAGATATTCACTCTTTACAGATTAAATCCAATAACAATAAATGAAAAATCTTATTTATAATTTAATAAATTTTCAAGTAGCTGACATGCGTAACGCCCGCTAACGCGTCGGGAACTAACGAGCGTGTATACATATTATATATTCATTACTATCCAATTTCACGAAAATGTATGAAAATCTATGCAAAAAATAGAGTTGTCAAACCATCTCAAAAAATATATATTCACTCTTTACAGATTAAAATTCAATATCAAATGTAAATGAAAAATCTTAGACGTCTCAATAATGAACACGTTGATTATGTATCGTGTATTTTCGAAATTAAAACTATTGAATACTAAAAAGAGTAGCTAACCATTTTAATCCCACGAGGCCGATTTATCATCTCCGCGAATATATGCGAAGAATTCCAGATGCCCCATTTTTTTTAAACAGGTTTTAACGGCATTTTGTATGCTTTTACAAACTATGTAAAACAATTACTTATTATACTACACATTAAAGAAATAAGACAAAGTTTGAATCAGATGAGATAATTAACAGAATAGAGACAACCGTTTTTTTTTTTGGAAAGAATGCATTGGAATTTTTTGCGTGCATTGTCGAAAATAGACTCGGGCCCAAAGGGTTAAGATTTCTGAACATTTAGGTTCATAGCCACCCGGAATCAACTGGGTAATTTACCAGATTACACGCGCCTTCAGCTCGCTTTATGTGTTTCCAGTTTACTGGCATTGTGTATTTGCGTCGCGTGTGGAAAAACAATTTCATTATATTCATGCATAGTCGATTTAACAACAGAGAAGAAATTATCTATTGTCAAATAAGTTTGGTGGAGACAATACCGGGCAATTCACACATGCAGTGTTAGCAAATCAGTAATTATTTTTTACTGATTTTTAAAAAAATGGCATTACGGCTAATGCCAATGCGCCAAATATTTTTAACTGTGATAGTCATACGAGATTAACTAGATGATAAATAATGAACTAGTCGTGAACAACTCAACGAAAAATTACATCCACCCACAAGACCTCTTTTTCTATTGAATTGAAAATCTGACCTTGCCGGGAATTGAGCCTGGGCCCGCCTGATCACCAAGGCAAAGCTCTTCCCACTAGACCACAGGGACCAACAAAATAAAAGTAAAGAATAGTCACTCAAATTAAGTGTTACAGCAAATTCGTCACGTACCTACATTATACGTATGATGTGTCTTACACAATCTTTAATTGACAATGATCGCGATGAGCGAAATCAGTCCGGATCGTTATCAGAAAGATGTGGAAGTAGTAATAAAATATGTATTTATTTAAATATTAATTTTCCATCAAGTTGTGACAGTGAACATATCAAAAGCGATATGTTGTCTTCCCCCATAAATTCCCACGATTATAATATTCATATCGTTATATAATTTCAAATGTCAGATATTTAAATAGCAATAGCTTCTCAGAAGACGGCATAAAATAGCGAGAAATTCAAGATTTATGTCGACAATTCAACACACAGCGCATGATCAATTTAAATCTCAAAGAATCATTCCTGGTACTTGTGATAAATTATTTCGTGTATTCGCCGATGACAGCTGTTTTTTGACAGCCATTTTTTGCCTATTGACACTCACTTGACTTTTTTTAAGGCTAATAATAAATTCTACTTGACAATAATAAATATGTACATAGCGGTGAGGTTTCTTATCATTTTTTTAACTGGCACACGAAAAGTGCAGCGCAGAATACAGCTGACATGTTCCATTTACTAAATAATAGTGACTTGGTCGAGTACTTGGCCTTCGATGTCTTATTATCTATATCTTTTTATAAACATATAACGACAGCGTGGCTTTTGTCATTATACTACGATTTGCCGCAAAACGATTTCGAAAAGTAATTCGGATACGTGAATTAATTTTATTTTAGTGTGAACCATTTCGTGATTCAAATGTCGATTTATTTAACATTTTCCCCATTGCAATTGAATTTTCGATAAAGCGTCGTTAAATGAAAAAAATAACGGGACTAAATTTAAATAAACCAAAGATGATGCAGTTTTCCAACAGCGCGTGTTGAAACTATACAGAATGTGTTTTTTACAGGACTGTGGAGTCGTTAAAAAAAAGCACGACTCCGACCAAAAAATGTTTAACTTTGTCAGGTTTTTTTCCCATTTATGTGTATTAAATTAAAGATCAATACAAACCAATATGGCCAGGATGGTCGTCCCATCACCTTCCGTTATGTGTGTGCAGCCGTTTTTAACAGCCGCCTTCCATAACGCTATAGGACCAAGAAAAGAATTTACTCCTCACTTACTTGGCCCGAGGCAGAGCTGCACGGAACTGGTCTTTTAATTATGTACTAAAGTTTAAACTATTTTATCAAGAAATCTTAGAGATTAATCGAGCTCAGCTCAACGGTCTGCCAATTTTGAACGAGCAACTTTATTTGCCTAGTTCACCATTGTTGTACCCTTTTAAATAATTGTTAATTTAAATTTATTGTCATTTATTAATAATTGTCATTATTTACAATTCAAGCACTTGCTATTATTAAATATCAATTCACTTACTATCATTAATGTAATATAATAATAAAGGCTTAAAATCAATCAACTCATTAACGAGACGTCGGATAGGACCCTAGATTTATTTTAAATATTCTTATGTTATCATATGGTCATTAATATTTTCAAAAATCCCCGTAATTATAACAAACCCACTTAAATCATTGAAACTTGTATTCATTCAAATTTCGCTAATTTACATTTTAATAACCTTTTAACTTAGTGACCTACTTATATTTTTGTATATAAACGATACAAACTGTTTACTGAAAAATTGAAAGATTTGAAATCCTTGAGGTTAATGTATCACGAATCATTGTCACCACCATCATCATTTTTGTTTATTGTTTTATTTTTATGTTATTATTTAAAAAAAAAAAAAAAACGCGAAACGCAACCACCATGAGACGAAAGGGAAATGAGGGTTTATCACCTTCGGTCCCCCACATAGCGAGAATATAAATCAGCATCTACTACGCGTCAGTTCAAGTACATCCGTGCACTTGGAATGCCTGAAGATGCTGAAAGGCGAAACCCGGGTCGTTAGCGACAAAACTCATGGAAAAGTACAAAATTCAAAAAATTCTTATATGTACTAAAGTGCTCAAAGAAAAGAAAAATAGAGAGAAAAAAAAGACAAACCAATCCGGCCAATAACCAATTTTTTCATATTTTATATGCATAAATAAAATGTTCACTACTCCGACTCCACAGCCCTGATTTTTTAGGATCTATGTAAATAAAATGCTGTTATATTTATTTTTTATTACGGCAGCGTTCATATTGTCACTATTACCCGATTGGAAGATAAATGTCAGATTTTTGAAGCTGTTTTTTACATTATATCTTCAGAATAGAGTTGCTTATTTTGATGACCACTGGGTCAGGGGTCGGTAGACTTTCAAGTGAAAAGAAATGAGTTGTCAAGGAAACGGGATAGAAAAGGTATGAGAGAATACATATGCAATTTATTTAGATGTTTTGGCGATAATGCATAAATGTTTTGTTTCCATGCATTTTTCCTCCTCTCTTACGCTTCTTGTAGTAAATCTTTTCAAGGATACGTCCAAAGTTGTGGAAATATATCTTCAAAATTTATTTCTAAAAGGCACGGCATAGTGATGGATGAAATGGAAAAATCTTTGTCATACTGAATCAAAAATCAAAAAACATCAAAATTCTGCCGTTTATTTACATCCCTCTACATTTGAACATTCAACTTTCGCACACATTTTTGGGAACCAATTATGTGCGAAATTAGAGGTCCGCCTGTACATTAAAATCTATTTTTATTGCTCTTTTACGGATTTTTTTAAAGGAATATACGGTCAAGATATTTTTCTAAGCACGTGGGAGTTGTACCCTGACTTATCAATGGGATGTAAGAAGATATGTGTGCAAGTAAAGTTTGATAAGGTATATGGTCCATTTTTAACAATTCGAGAACGAGGAAAGTTTTTCGAGTGAACGACCTTACGCCTAGTCTTTTACTTGAAACGTGCAGTGGATGAGATGAGTCGTTCGTTTTCAAAACGTACTTTGTAAATTTAAAACCTATGTAAGAAAGAATTATTTGCATTACATAAATATCATGCTGGACTGTTTTGCACATAACAGATTTATAAAAAAATTAACATAAAATTTATAGGATCATGACCGGTTTCACTCATCGTGAGTATTATCAACTGATAAGAAATGCAAGATGATAATGCTTGCAATGAACGAAACCGGTCTTCTT
Organism: Himalopsyche kuldschensis; assembly: GCA_028554975.1. Lineage (NCBI taxonomy): Eukaryota > Metazoa > Arthropoda > Insecta > Trichoptera > Rhyacophilidae > Himalopsyche > Himalopsyche kuldschensis. The sequence goes on along the minus strand of JAHFWI010000010.1, from coordinate 14,822,040 downwards.
CCTAATAAATTGAATGTGGAATAAGTACAAAAATACGGTAAGAAAATGTTATTTTTGTTATGTTATTTTTCTTACCGTATTATAATGGAGTTCTACCAAGTAAATGCCTACTCAATCAATCAAGTAAAAAAATGATTTTTTATTTTTATATAATCACATTCCACCAGGAATTGACAATAAACATCTATAAAATGAACAGATTTACGAACATATTATCAAAAAGAAAATATTAAAAAATAAAACTTTCTTATTCTAATGAATATGTTAAAAGATGTTTCCCATCATTAAGAATCATCTTTTGACTAATATACTAAATATGTATACACAATAGTTACTAGATAAACTGTGCCTGAAGATACTTACATATATGCGAAACACATTTTACGCATAGTTACACAATCAATGAAATAAATATGCATTCAATTGTCATTACAAATCGAAAATGAATTATTATGGTACAGGCTCAAAATATATACTTGGTAATATTGTCTATGAAATGCGAAGGTTCAAGTGATCGATTTTGAAATTGAATGACATCTTCAAGCATCACAAAATAGCTCGGGGCATCTGGCCGACACAAATACGTAAAGGTGATTGCAACAGCGCGTATCTCAACGACGCCCGTTTCCGAGGAGTCACAACTCGCGAGTCTACGCGAAAGTCTGCCGAGCCAGTACCAATTTAAACATTAAAGAATGCAGATATAGTTTTATATAAATGGATGCCACGTTTTATTTAAATTGAGAGTGAAATTTAACACAGTTAGGGTGTTCATTTAGAGAAATTTATGAACGTATGGAATCAAAGTCCTTGTTTGATTTTGAATATAGAATTCATTCGGAAAAATAATGTTGCCACTTTTTAACAGTAGACATTTAACATTGCATCGAAATACGAAATAGTCAAACCATCAACTGTCAAAAGATTTTTTTTTAATTACAATACAAGAAAATTAATAATTTATTGTTCATATTATAAGCTAATGATGAATGCAGTGACATAGGGATATACTTCAAAATAAATAACGGATAATTATCCTTCACTTGGTACGAGACCATTATATTATGGCAGAATAGTTTTACATAATTTGACTCAACAGGAATTAATAAATGCAATTAATTGCTATTTCGGCATCACGCCATCGGCAGGACTAGTTAAGTTAGTTCTGATGAAAATTTTAGATGGACTAGCTAGTAACTATAATATATTTAATAATTCTTGTGGAATTCAATGGTATAGTATTTTGTTTATTTTTATTACATCAAAATCGTTGAACAAGTGAGAGAATCTTTGACGCAGATAACAAACATACTCTCTCTGTGACTACGCATAAAATTTATTGAATGATGAGAGGTGCAACCAATAAAAAAATACCTAACCACAAAATTTCAAGGGATCAACAAAAGGTTGCATATGAATTCAACGAAGAAAGTGTGACAGACAATAGTTCAATGTTTTTAATGTAGCCGAACGCAATCGCATAAAACTATGAATACGTTTTTCATAAATCGAATTCAAGTTTCAAAATCGACCGATCGCGTACGAGTCGTAAAAGTTTATATTTAGTTAACAGGCTATATACCTTTCAAGAAACAGGGTTATAACGCCAGTAACCAAACTAAGGATTGTTTCGGTATTTTGAATTTTCAAGACCATTCGATTGTTCGATAACAAATTTATCTTTGTTCATTTTCAACACAATATCTTCACAAGAGGTATTTTTGCTGGCCCTACGTTTCATCAGCAACAATTTGATAATCAGAAATTGAGTTCACTTATGTGTGTTCCGATTTCACACACAATTTCGACAACAGCCTACGTTCAATGATGACACATTAACAAAAGAGTAGCAAAGAACCAAAGTTTCTAGAAAATATAGTTGGTTTTCGAACTGGGCAGTTGCGGTAAAAAAGTCGAATTACCAAATATGTATTAATCAAAAAAAATCTAAAATATTTTTGTCCTTATTCCGCAATACATTTACGAACACATTGACTTCGGGGAACGCGGAATACGCGTCTTTCCTCCATGTGTTTTGAATTCCCCCGTAGCCAATGTGTTAAGATCAGGACCAGTTTCGTTATATCGATAATGTGGTGTTCTAATATATTATATATACGGATTAATGGAATTGGCATTTTCTTTGTCGAAATCCATTGAAGTAGCGTAAAAATAAGTAACAAAGGATTTGGTTTCACAAGAATTAAATAGAGTATACTTAAAATGTTCAAGACCTCTTACAAATAAAAGCCACTGAATTTCAATCACGTTAAAAAAACAATACAGTAAGAACGGTCACTAACAATCTGTATCGATGGATATTCCTATTATTTGAAAATGCTCGCGGTTAGCGAAACCGGTCCAGATCTAAATAAATTTATTGCGGAATATATACAAATAATTTTCTAATATACATAACGCCTTTGCGTCAATTATTGACAGTGGATACCTAAAAATATGATAAATATTATTGATTTGAATTAAACTATTTACTTGAAATGTTAATCATTCAATCTTTATAGGGATTTTTGTACAAATAAGTCTTAATGAAAAAATACTCTGGGCCAGGTGAAACTGTTTTCCATTTTCAAAAGCGTCATTTCAATAACACCTTAAATCCCGGTTTCGCTGATATCGGTCACGCTATCCCTAATCCAAGCGCTTCTTTTCATAACATTTTCGTCGGACGAAAAGATTTTTTCTTTGGTTTAACTGGGTCACCGGCGCCGGCAGCACATGCGGCCTAATTAAAAATATAACTGCGAGATTCAAACAAAAAAAAAAGTTTGGTGCACGAGAGGCGAAGGCATCAGCTGAAGCGCCGTTTATTCGCTGATAATAAAAATTGCTTCTAAATATAAAGCGGGATGGCCCCAACATCGTGTGGTTTCATATTTGAGTTGGTAGTTCGGCGCCATACACTGTGGAACAACTTTACACGTTTAATATCCACTGCAGCCATTTTGGAACTATGGATACTATGGAATTGCAGCGTCATTCCTAAAATTATTTAATACTATTTTCTATCCTAATTGATTCAAAGTAAGTTTTATTTAATAACCTTGTCGTCATTTATCCAATGAGTGAAGCGTTAATAAATCTAACGGTAGGTTTATTGAAGATACCAGGGCTGTTGAGTCGTTAAAAAAATCACGACTTCGACTCCAACATTGACCAAAAACACGACTCCGACTTTGACTAAAAAGAGGTTTTTGCCACGTTTTTCCAACCATTCCTATTTATGTGTAATAAGTTAAATATCAACCAACCAATCCGGCCAATTTTCCCCTCCCCAGTTCCCTACTTCTCTGTCTGGTGTTACGGCTCCGGATCAGGACAACAGAAGAAGAGAAGAATTAGGACCACAGAAGAAAAGAAGTAGACGACTCCACGACTGCTAGAGAACACTGGAGGATGACCTCCTCTCAAGGGCGCATGCATGTATTTTAAAAACCAAAAAATAAATCCCTTGAGGTTATTGCATCACGAATTAGTGTCACCACCATCAAGAGATCTCTACACATCATCACCATTTCATCACCATTCAACATCATCTTCTTTTAAACAAGCGAGCCGCAACCTCATGAAACGAAAGGGAAATGAGGGTTTACCACCATCGGTCCGCCATAAAGCGAGAATACAAATCGATCAACCAATCGGCCAATAGCCAAATTTCATATGTTATATGCATAAACAGAATGTTCAAACTTTTCGAAGGTTTTTCTTGACTACGACTCCGGCTAAAACGCCGCAACGACTCTGACTCCAATTCCAGCCAAAAACCCTCGACTCCACAGCCCTGGAAGATACAGTTACTGCGTGGAAAGCGCTCTAGGCGTCTTTCGTCTAAATCTCGAATGACAAAGTTCATAAATTGATTTTTTTGTCAACTCATATCCAGGTATATCCGTATATAGAGCATTTAGTCAACTACTAAAACTTTCCCAGACAAACGTTACAATTGTTCTCACTTTGTCGAGATTCCTAACGAGCACTTTTCTAAAGTGCGTTCACTATTTTGGCACTATATGACAGTTGACTGTTCGAGAATTTAGATGAATCGTTTTGATACTCTTCGCTATTATGTACTTGTTAATTTGGATGCAATGTCATGTGTGAGTTAATTTATGAAGATAGCATTAATACTTCAGCGATAAAGGTACGTTTTCCTAGACACGCTTATTGATAACTTTTGGGTATGTTGGACAGCGATCAATATAGACGCATAGATAAGCGTTTGCTATTCTGAAATATAAATTCTCGTTGGTGATATATTTTACGTAATATTGCATATGGAAGGCGAAATATGGGAGTATTTATATAATGGTCTGAATGATTTAGTTCTCAGCAATATGTAATTTGTTTTTACGCAGGTAATTCATTTCTGTGTTCAAAGATGACGTAGAGCTATTCAGGAATAGTTTTTAATTTCATGTTTAACTTTTTTTTTATTTGCTAATTAATAAATTTTCTTAAAGTCGAATGGGGCGGCGCGATTTTTTTACCAGCAGGTTGCGAGTACAATCTATTCTCCAAACAAACATATATAACATGTCCTAACGAAGATCTCACATTGAGATTGAGAGAAATAAATATTTATTTTCTGCTTCATTGCAATGAATGAAGCAAATGCCCTCTTTTTTCTTATTTATATTCCCAGTCGTGAATCGAGAACTGACTGTATGCAATATTTTCCAATTCTGGAACAAGGTTGAAGAACACTGGTCTAGACTACTTTATAGTCAAGACTTAAAGTCACCATCCTTTCAGACCTCACAGACATTTGAATCTCGTAGACAACGTTACTATTTATAACGAATTTGTTCATTTTTATTTCATCATTTCCAGAAGCCTCTTTCGGCATTTGGTTTGTAGTGTATGTGTTATAGTGAAACTGTATTCTCAGTGAAAATATATTCTTCTCCAAGCTGTCATTGAAATTAAATTTGACCGCCCTATCTTCAGCCCTATGTTTGTCTGTGTTTTTCTTTGTTTCTCTTTTTATGAAAGGGACTACTTGCTGATTTTGTTTCATTGAAGCAAACCAAAATTTTAGGCCGGCAAATCATCGACATCGGCCAATAATTTCAATGATCGTGACCAGTGAAATCATGTTGTCATGCAAATCTATTACTTGATACATTTTCACTGAGAATACAGTTTCACTGTAACATATGTACTGCCAGATATGCCCTTATTCCACAATGAAGATTAATGTATTTCAAATCCTTGGTAAAAATAAACCTTGAAAACAGGAAAATATGCAGATACTCCATTCTGACCCAAATATCGTACATGAAAGTTTCCACAAAGTGTTTAGTCCTTGGGGTTCCACTTGAGCGGCAGCCTAACGCGACGCCCTGTCCATAGCGGGCACCTTGCGCGGAACACCGGACCGCGTTAATGATCATCGCTCCGTGTGATATTACGCTGTCACGGGGTGTTATTTCACCGAGTGTGCGTTCGTGACGTCACAGCGCGCGCTACGGCCGCCTCTCCGACCCTATAAATAGGACGACCTCTCCTAGGCCAGACGAAAAAGTCAACGATCCGCGGGCGGCGACATTTTCGGGTTCACCAACCCTCCCCCCGCCGGGCGGGATCCGAAACCTACCCGCGTACATTTTCGAACACGCGACCGCTTCGTACTTAAAACTGTTCGCCAATTTTCGATATTGTTATAACGAACAAATGCGGGCGAGAGGGTGTCCAATAATGCCAAAAATCGGTTAAACGAACAGGACTCCAGCCTTGATTACAATAATGCAGATAACCATTTTGCAAGAGTTCTCGTTATAACGAACAAATGCATGGACTTTCAATTCAGATGTTCGCAATACCAACTGTTTCTCTTCCGTAGTAAAAAATAGTTAAATGATTTGCATAGGTTCTGTCAGTTCTGTGATTCGCAATACTCCAGCTATCGAATGGTTTTCTTTCATTATCAAATTGGTGTGTTGGATAGAAAATCATTCGTCCGTCGACTTCATAGGCAGTAAGTATCCAGTGGCGTAGCTTATCTATGTTTTTTCCCCGTAGCTGGGAGTGTCTTTGGAGCAACTGAACAGCAATCCATCTAAATTAAAGTCTCCAGGAGTTGAGATCTACTCTCCGTATGAAATCGCACAATTTATATAAAACTGGTAATTTGCTATATTAGCCACCAAGTCTTCGTGACCAATCGGACCAGTGTACGGTTTGATCGACTCACGACTTAATTGGTGTTTTATGTGTTTTTAGTGTAGTAGTTTCTTTTTGTAATGAGTCTTAAACATTTTTATTATGGTCTATTTAATGTCAATTAAGCATTCTTTTTTATGCATATTTCTATTACCGTCTTGCTTAGTTTTTGTATAAGTAACAATGTAATCTGTATTGATAAATTTACTATCAGTTAAAAATGCTCGTGATGAACGAAACTTGTCTGATCTAAATAAATTGAATGAGTAATAAGTTTTTTATTTTTCAATGTAATGCTTTTCCATCAAGTATTGACAGTGAACACCTTTGACCGTGCTGCTTTATAGCGTCATATTTGCAGGTTGGCTTCATTGCCAACCGTCCATCGATGTTCAACTATGCAAATTGGACCGTTTAATTTTATTTGATTGAAATTATATTTTTGTTTCTTGCGATGTATGTACATCCGTTGTTAAATTCGCCGCGTGAATAGAGAGAGGATAGAGTTCGCGTCACGACCGTTCGATTAATTTATTTGGCCTAGGCGTGACTTACTTGTCCGAGGGTTCTGCCGCGAAATAAATAATCTGACCGAACAGGTGAGCGGCGGGGGGGGGGCGCCCGCACCGCGAAGAGAATGCCGAATTCATTGATGGTCGATTTATTCTCGCTTTTAGCTAGTACCGCGTTATTTTCGCCCACCCAAGCTGCCTATAAATCTCCATACTCAGTACCTAAATCCGCGTTCATCGGTTGCTCGGCAAGCGCCTTACTTATTTTGCAGAGAATTCCACGATGTGTGCAAACAAGTTGTTTTAAACATCGTTAAAAAGCAGTTACAGCGATTATTACGTTGCCTGGTAAGAAAAACTTCGTTAGACCCTGCGGATACTTTCAGGGGGTCATTTTTATATAAAACTAGTAATGCTACCCGTCTTCGCTCGGACCAGTTTGGGGTTATGTTCACCTCGGCGCGTAAATTCAGACGGGCCAAGTTGAAACAACTTTTTTCTAAATTCAAAAGTCTAGGTCAATTAAAATGGAATTAAAATGAACATTTCAGACTGGCATTGACATTTCACAGCCCCTTTCATACATTGACAGCCCCATTCTCGCCCATTAAAATGTCCAAATTCAAGGAAAAAATCTAATTTGCTGTCAAAGAAATGTCAAATAATACCTTCACGTAAATAAAAACATTATTATATTAATAAAAGCCGGGAAAAGTTCAGTAGAAGACTAATTTATTACATTTTGACTAAATGTCTTCGCCGATAAAAATTCAAACATATTTTCATTCATATTCGTTTTTATGCCAACTTGCAAGAACAATGCAAAAGGGAATTACAGACCCACAGACATACGCCGTTTCGGTTTTATATATAAGATTGAATTGATTGCTTTGTTATTCCACGTAAGGTAAAAAAATATAGTAGCATTTGTTCAGAAAAATGCCCAATAAATCAATTTTATTTTCTTTATCGAAAAAAACATTGTTCCAGATAGCATTTATTTATTGATTTATATATAAATAAATATATGTATGTTAAATACAAATATTACAAATTTTAATTTCAATGCTTTTGCAGTGCAAAAAAAGAAAAAAATATGGCTAGCAGAAAGAAGAGAGACAAAAATGAATGACATTGAAAATTGGCAACTCGTCTGAACTTACTCGAATTCATGTGAAATATGTCGCCGTCCAAAGTAAAACCGTTTAAAATCGTTACATTTCTTCAAAGAATCATCCCTATTGACTAGTACTCCCTGGAAGACCAAACAACTCATGTTCACGATATTTCAAAAAAAATCAGGAATATTCAGTTTCACATTCTCAAAAATGGAGGAATTCATATTTTGGTTTCGTATAAGCTAAAAGAAATAAATGGCCAGGTACATTTCTCTTCGAGCATTCAAACTAGTGAACGTGAGCATAGCTAAGAGAAAATCAGTCGAATAATGCCATGGGTAGTATCCGTATGTCCTCAAATAGATAAATCTTAAAAAATCCTTTGAACCCTATCTATCTTAAGAAAATATAAAGCATCTCTCGCACTCCTGTATGATAGAACAGTGGTATTTAACTTAATTAAACTAAGCATTCCGTAGAAAAAAATCGCGCCTCTCCATCTTTTATTTCATATTTTAATAGAGACACGTTTAAAATAATTAAAACTTTAATAATAAAAAAAAAATATTTTTAATCAACAACTCCAACTTTGACCACTCGATCACACGTCCGTTATATTTTTATTAAGCTATAAAATATTTCGATTAGTTGTTTATTTTTTAATAAAAAACGTGTCAATAATTACGCAGTATTAAAATATTTTTTAATAATTACTAAACCATATAGCAGAAGTATTTTATTTGGCCCACCAAAGTATTTATTTTAATGTGGTATGTAACCATTAATTCTTGATGGAAACACATTACATTTAAATAAATAAAACATAATTTGCAGTACTAATTTATGTAAATAATATGCCAACACCTTAAACGTGTTTAACATATTTTACACATAAATGTAATTTTATAATGACAATCAAGCTATTAGTTTTCCGTTCGTTATTTTTTAATTTTATTTCAAACGGTAAGCTTTTGTGAATGATAAACATCAATAGTCTAGTTTAAATCGTATTTTCATAGCGTAAGTCAAAAGTGTGAGGAGATCAAACGTATTTAAGAACTTAAACAAACGAATTTTGCAATCTGTATTTTTCAACTCGGATAATATTACTCTTCCAATTTAAAAAAAATATATTTATTCAGCTTGACGCATAGTTTTAAAAACACACGACCGCGATCAACCAGCAGTTATATATTTAACGTTAATATTACTTAAACTGTTTACGATACGGTTATTTGATTATATTAACATCAGATTCGGTCGGAATTAGTTCCGTCATCTTTTGTTTCATATATAGCAAAATGCCGCTGATGAATCGTAGCTGTTATCCTAAAACAAACCGAATGTTAAAACAAAACCTTCCCTAATTATACTTATTATACACTATTAGCGATTATCTAAATGCCAGTTATTTTCAAACACCGATCTTCTGCGTATCAAATCTGAAATAAGATGTTAGGAGACGGTTCCCGTGTTTGCAGAAATGGCAAAATAAAAATATATTTGCATTGACATAACATGTATCCAACATGAAAATGGTATTTTTTTCATATCCGCTCCCTATTTGTAGGATATGACTGCCACAAGGTGCCTCCAAGATTATCAGTCACACGACAACCTCCTTGCTTCCTCCCAGGTCATCCCGGTGTCCCATAACTCCGCTGAGGGCGTCCTATGGATGTTCATCAGCAGCCTTACGGGGCAACGGAATCCATAAGGTTGATAGAAGATACATGCAGGACTCAGGCTCCCCTGAGGCATCCGCAGCACATGTACAAGCCAGGTCTATCGTCGTCTTTTTTTATTTTGGAAGTAATAAAGCGCTGCTTTGTCCGCTCTTTGAAATACGTGTTCCTGACAAAGTGTACGGTTTCCCGGTGCCTTTATAATGTGCCATGACTCGCAACCGTGTTTTATAGAAATAAATTTAATACCACCAATGATAAGCGCTCCCAAATCAACTCATATTGTATTGTCAAATCATTCTACAGATTAGTCAATTCACAACAAAAATATCTTCTAAAATTTCAACAGTGCCCCAGGCTCGCATGATTGTAACATTTAACTGTCTTGAATATATGTACTCGAAGAAGATGCGTTTGAATTTAATTTCACAAAAAACGTACAACTATCTTGAAAGTGTAATCTAAGAATAAAAAAAATGATTTCTTTAAAAAAAATACGCGTGTAGATAAAGCTAAACGCATTTGCGTCAGCATATTCTCACAGCATTGTAAATACAAAAAAAAACAAGGCAATCAAGTTAACCTTGTTGCGTTAAAATACCAGTTATATATAATATATATTGTGTTACAAACAACCACTGGCCGATTGTTTATCTTTTGTTTGATGATTTTATTCGCGATAAGCGATTACAGCATCGGTTGAATGCTGTAGGAATTGATATATATTATGTATCTATCTGCCTGCCAAACGTTTGCATAGCACAATTAATACAGCACGCACGGTGAAACACTCTCTCTGTCTGCGCATCAATTCATAATTTAAGTTTCGGATGGACGTCCAGAACGGCAATGAGCAACTGTGTTGATTCACTACCAGTCTATTCCTTTAATAATAGAAAACTTAAAGACGTACCGGAGGATTAAAACTTTTCACCCTTAAAGGGAATAAGTTGATGATACTCGCGATGAGCGAAACCGTTCCTGATCTTAACTTTAAATGAAAATGTCGCAAATGAGTTAATAAATTTAATGTGGAAGAAGTATAAAAAATGTGTGATTATTTTTTAATATCAATTTGCACATATGTACATGATTTGATTGTATTTTGAAGGGTTATGTACAAGCAATGATACAATTATATAAGTAAGAATTTCGACTGAAGGTGCTTGATGGAACAAGTACATTTGAAATGCATTAAGATGTCGAAAGACGAAACCCGGGTCGTTAGCAACTAAACTCACGGAAAAGTACAAAAAAAAAATTGTAAAAATTATATGTTTTTACATTTATACAACTTTCTTATTATTTTCCCATTGATAATAAAAATTTAAACGCTTTCGATATATCGGGATTTCACTTATCGTCAATTATGGTAAAATAACTTCCAGACAGCAACCAGACGAGTAACAGTAACTTCAGAAAATAATATACATACTAACTGTTATAGCGCATCTATTTGAATTAATAATTTTTGATATAAAATTAAAAATAACTTTGATTATTCCACGTATTGCGCTACTAACTGTGACACGTGTTTCTCCTCTTTCATAGGCATCTTCGCAATTCGTATAACCTCTTCCTTGCTTCCCGCAAAAAGGAAATATCCCAAATTCTATTTTGTAATTTTATCATTTTAAAATATAAGAATCAATCTTGCATTATTACTTAAGCAAACTTTGCGATAATAAGTCCGAAGATGCCTCTGAAAGAGGCGAAACACGTGTCACGGTAAGTTGCACAGTACATGGAATAATCAAAGTTATTTTAAAATATATATTAAAATGAACAAAGTTACCGCCGAAGCCATCGAAAAATAATTTTTGACTTCCGAGTTTTTATATATTGTTATATTTAAATGTATGAAAGAATTTTCTCGGTAAGTTTTCTCGTACTCCTCATCAAAACAAGTGAGATTTCATCGTATTTTTCTGTTCTCGCTGTCGCGTCTCGACCACCGTTTGTGTTGGTTCATACCTAAAGCAACTTTCCCTTTCATGGCGAGCTCGTTCGATCGGCCGTGAACCGTTAGCTCTGCTCTCAACAACGAAGTACCTCTCAGATGACGATCAGAAATCTCCGCACTCGACTTTTCAACCAGAACTGGTTGGGCCATAGAGGCTTTTGACAAATAGACAATACATCAAGGTATAAAATATTTAAGTAGCAAAGAAGACAAATCCATATGATAGCAATGTCGTTTTAAAATGTTCCCTGAATTAGGCAGCTAAATTATATCTAGATCTTTTTACCATGTTCACAATCAAAGTGGAACATAAATGGACACATATTGGAACGTTTCATCTTGAACGCAAGTGGTTTAACTGTTTGTAGGGTGACGCTTAATCCCCCCCTTCGCAGTTAAAAAATGGATGAAGCTAGATAAGGTTACGCCCTGTCTTTAACACGATGGATGAGAATGGACACGGCTCCAGTGTCCATACAAAAAAATTATTTGAAGAATTTTTAAATTGGAGAGGGGTGTCACCCGCTACAAAAATCTCCAGCATGTCTTGGCACTGTAAACAAAGTTTTAGAGTTCTTAAGGATATGATAGGAGATGGATATCAGGGAATAAAGACATGTACAAATAACAACAGTGTAAAGACTAAAACACCGTTCAAACGTGTCGGTATATTATTAGACGTCAATCAAACAGCCAAACCATACAAATTGCAATCGGCGTCGCTATGGTTACACAATGTTATTATTTAGATCTGATTAGGAGATACGTTTTAAGTTTCTAAACTTGAAACCATCAAGGAATAGAAACACGCGATCGATCGATGCAACGATTTTCGAACGCCAATGTAGAAGAGAAAATTAATATAAAATTAAGTATTATGTTACACGTGTTTCGGCTTTTTCAGAGACACCTTCGGACTTACTATCGCAAAGTTAACTTAAGTAATAAAGCATGTTGATTATAATATCTTAAAATGATAAAATTACAAAATGGAGTTTGGGATTTTTCCTTTTAAGAATTTTTAGAAATAAATAAAAGTATTAACAGTAAAGAAGTATTATTAAATTATATCCTTAATAGGACAGGTTTCTCGCCACTGCTTACACTATTTCCAATGAAAGGGTTAACTCTTCCTGATTGATTGCATCGCATTAGTTAATATCTTGTAATTGCTAACGTAATTAGTAGTATAATTATTTGTTTACTTTGCTTTGATTCTATAACTCCCTCCTTGCTTCCCGTAAAAAGGAAAACTCCCAAACTCCATTTTGTAATTTTATCATATTAAAATATTAGAATCAACTTGCCTAATTACTTAAGCAAACTTTGCGATAGTAAGCCCGAAGATGCCTATGAAAGAGGCAATACACAATGCGTGTACTTCCTTAAAGTTACGGTCGAATCCATCGAAAGTGAGGGAAGATTAATTTGGCAAAAGAATTTGATCACGTGTCTTTAGCGCATATTCGAACATATTCATCTGCAATCTACATTCAATATGGAAGTCGGTTTGTGATTATTACAAACAAGTACTGAAGTTAGTAGGTGGTCGGTACACCTTACATCTTGCGCAATGCTTTGTACGTGCGATCGTCGTCTGCGGTCCCGTTACAGCCAGCGTCTTTCGGAATTCAATGACGGTTTTTTCATCGTGATTCTACTAAATAATTTTCGATTAATCCGAAGCCGAACAAAATGGTACCGACCGACTGCCTTGAAGGTAATTCTCACGCGCCGTCGACTACCGGCTATTATGGTCAAAAACAATATTTTTCGAGTTGGAGATTCAATGTCGGCCGATAATATTGACTGATAACATTGATAGGAATTTACGATGGATGCTGTTATCGTGGGAAGTGGGAAAACGGAGTCCGTCACGGATAGTGATATACGTAACGTTTATAAGTTTAATACTTATATACGTTTTTGAACGTTTTAAATGCTGCGGCGTGCCGGGTTTGAAGTGCAGTGGTAAACGTCGTTGCTTCCGTGTCGGACCTCCCGGGTTCAAGTCCCTGTACGAGCAGATTTTCAGTCGATTTATCGATCCTGTTCGAAGGCACAGGGCGTTTGAGATGTTAAGATTCTTTTCTCTCCTTCCGATCCCAAAAGCGGCGCGTAGCGAGAGCGATTAGCTAACCACTCGTCCTCGTATCCTTTCAATTCCTACTCTCTTCGACAAAAGAGCACCTTAGTTACAAGCAATTCTCGTAGAAAAACTCCATGTAGGGCTCATATGGAGTATTTTGAAAATACATATCAGTTCAGTCATGTAATTTTTCAAACAATTAAGAAGTCCGTGTTAAAATGGGAAAGCAAACGACTTGCAGTTGGATTTGATTTGATTATCTGCAATTCTTTTTTTTCCTCACTCTGTCTTCCCCTGTTAATCCAATGTAAGAGTGAGAAAGCATATGATTCGCGACGATTCATATGAAATTCCATAGAGGAAGAGTCGTAACCTTGGAGCAATAGAATAATTAAGATCCGATCGTTCGAGTAACACTTATTTGTGCATATATAAAAATACCTTCGAAATCTTCGTTGATGATACAATTGCGATGATTACATAAATAAACACACGATATACTCTATAATATAATATTATGTAATTGAGTTTGCCGCAAGTAATTATTCTAACCAATTATATTTGCGCATTATTATAGAAAAGTTTAAAAGCTACAAAAGACTGGCTTTATGCTTTCGCATTTGACATGCTACATAGTATATATTTTGTTCGATAGATGGCAATAGTTATTCCAAATAAATATATTGCGGCAATTAGACTATCATCGCAACTTGTTACTGCCAAGCAATCTTAATTATAGAGGGGGTCATTGGCATTGTAATAAATTAATCACTTTTTTGGTAAGTACACATCATATTATTATTTCATCGATGTAATCGATGAATGATCGCTTAATAGTTTTTTTTCAGTGTAATTATATATTGAAGAATTGATAAATGTGTAGTTGGAACGCCCGCTTGCGCATGTGTTATGCATAATGTGACCATTTATTTTTGTCCTCAAAACGGGCCATCTACCAATTTTTACGTAATAGTATGTATATTCAAGAAAACACGTATTTTTTATCGTTTTCTTTACTAATAAAAAGAAAAGGAATGTTGATAAAGAAAATAACAGGAATAAATAGTAAAAATATGAAAATAATTATGTTGATTTATATTTTTCTGATGAACAAATTTTCTTAAGTAAAACTGGGTTTGCTTTTAAATAAGAATGGAATTCTTGGCAGGATTTTTTAAAAATTATTTTCACTAACAACATCGATTTATGTATTCCGACTTGTAATTGGGTTTTTTCTGTCGTCCACAACTTATTCATCTGTGAAAAGACTCTTTCTACGGGTGCATTTGTTCCGGGCAAGCATAAAATGTATTCTATGATTACTCTTACGTTTTTATGGTTCAAATTATTATGACGAAAGTCTATTTTTTGCACTTTTTTTAAAATTGTTACCGTGTGTTGCCCTCTTTTTGAAAACGGGACATTTCGACGCCCCGAAACTGTACTTGGGGACAACGGGACAGGCTACCTAAAAACATGCGTGTGTTTTATTTAAATAAACAAAACACACGCATGTACGTATTCTATTTATAATAGAACTGCGTTATTTTGATTTAAGAGAAACATATTTTAAATGTATAAATATGTATTTTCAGGACTGGTTTCGCGTTATGTTTTAAATCAGGGATAAGTTAGTCAAATCATATTTTTCATTGTATTGAAATGAAAAAGTTGATGACAAAACCAAACAAGTTGGCCACGCCTGATATTATAACAATACGACCTGCTGCTATAGCTAGGAATGAGTATTTTCACTCGTAAAATTCTGTGTTGGTCGGTAATGTTGGTATACATGTGATATTCTTCTATGTGAGCGGCGACTGTATTCTTATTTCGTATGGCAACACACGAAGACGTGGGAATAAATAGATCCACGAACAGGCGAAGCCATTGCACATTTTTACGAGAGAGTCGACCAAGTGGGAGACCAGAATGTACGAATCGGGTGGGTGTTTCAAGCCGTTCCTCAAAATAGCCATAATGAAAAAATCAGTGCATTTTCTATTGCATAACCCTTTAACGGTTTATCAAAAATAAAACAATGTATATTTCATCAAGGACTATTCAGCCCCTTAGAAGCACAGAAAACTACTAAATTTTCATTACTTTTCAGGAAAACAAATAAAACAGGTTGCACCAGTAGTAGATTTCACCTATTATTTAACATATACATTTATTTTCATAATATTCAAAGGCGATTCTTTCGCTTTCTGATATATTTGTGAAATATAGAATGGTGATTTATTTAAATGTGTTGTCTAAATGTTCAGTTTAGCTATGTGCAAGAAAATGATTTTAATAAGCATTGAAATATCTTTGTTTCAACTTCTCCTATTGCTATGACTCTTTGACACATAATGTAACATATTATTTTGTATCTAGTGGCATGCATAAACCAAACCCGTCAAAAATAGAGATATGTTTCTTTTGTCCTAAAGATATTAGATATATATGCAAACGATTTATGGATTTGTGCTAAAAAGCATAGATGTCTGTAATGTCTACATTTCTTGCAGCACAGCGAGAGTGATAAGCTAATTTCTAGTCCTATTATAGTTCAATCTTTTTCTTCTTATGAACCCTAGTTCACAGGTTCGAATCATAGTACGAAGAGTTCCCTCCCACCCGTCTGATCTCTAGTGCTGTCAAACTCCTAACCTTCCATCGTCTTTCCCTCATTAAGAGTTTAAACGACTGAACAAAAACCTGTTCGAATTAAACTTACATCTCTTGAGACGTTGTATTAAAAGTCAATAAGCTCCTAATTGGAAGATATGGATGGATATGGTTAAAAAAAATGTGTGAGCCAGCCGTTCGTGTGTGGTTTGAGGGAAGTCTTAAAAGGTACAACTCAACAACTTTCGGCAATGAATTGGGTCGAGTTGTACCAAACGGTATGAGAAGAAATATGATAAAATAATTTATTTAAAAAAAAAATCGAAGGTTATGGGTGGAATTATAGGTATATACTGACACAGCTGTGAGAACGCGCAAAAGTAATGTACCTTGAAGGTGATTAGGTCCAAAGAAAATCGTGAAGAACATTAATTTATGCCTTCATCACGAACTGAAATATACATTTTCATAGATGGATAGAATATAAAGTCTATAGTGTTTTTTTTTTTAATATTAACGGAGGGACTTAATAAGGCATATATTTATATTGAAAAGATGGTGCAATTTAGATAAAATCAATACCATTAAATGACTACGATAAATTAAATACATAAGTACCGTAAAGATAAAATTTACGACTTCACGTACTAAGCAACATATCAATTGAAGACACATTTGGAATTAAAAGGAGTTAAATAAAGTATTAGGGTCAAAAAGACACGTACAATTTTACCAACTACAACTGTCAATTCTTTGTGCATTGTTTAAAACAAAAAAAACAACATCCGATGAGCGAAACCGGTCCTGATCTTTATACAATATTGGAAGTAGTACAAACAAAATATGTGATGTGTTGATTACAATGGATGAATGCAATATCAGACTAAAACAACTTCATCTATTCTTTTTTTAAATAAAAAGAAGAAAACTAGCCCCTTCATACATATATTGCCGCAATCTATTGATAATTCTAGATGTATGGTATTTATGTCCGTTAGGAAAATGAGAACATTAAATTTAAATATATGGAATAGTTCGGTATGAAGGTAAATTAGTTTTTAACTATTTATGATACCTGTATTGCGATCCCTGTTCCCGGTGATTTTAAAAGATGCTAGCTGTGTTTGTTGATCGCCTGAGAAGGGCAACCGCAAATTGCTAACAGTTAATTTGCAATAGGTGTTTTTATTCAGTTTATATAATGTAATAGTTACATAGCCTTGGCTAGTATAAGCGTGCTTCCTTGTTTATAAAAAAACAGATAGCATGCGAAGTGAATAAAGCCTATTACCACTGTTCTACTCCGAGTACTGTATTAAAAGATTTTTATTACGTAATTAGCATACGATGAGAAATTCGCAACAACTGCATTGTTTATTTACATTAAAAAATCAAAAGTGACGGATTTTTCGAACATCCGAGTAATTCAAAATAAGAATCGTACATTCAGGTAAAGATTTTTTATGAAATATTGAATTTCAAATATAGAACACAAGACGGTCAATTGTTTATGTATGTATTGTATTACATGTGAGTCACACGTTCGTATATTTATGAAAATGGAACACAAAATCCAATTCATAACTTTTAACCTTTTGATAATAACGTATAATTTTTTAACCTCTGCATCGAAGGGCCATATTTCACATGGATACACGAACACACGAAGCACATGCACTGTGTTTTATACGTAAGGCCAATTTTTGAAAAGCAATAATCTAAACTATTTTTTTAAATAAGCATTGATCAAAATCAGCTGGACTAAATATTTTTTCCCTTTAGGTCACACCACATACCTATTTTAGCTACGCTACGTGAACAAGTATCAGGTGACTGTGATTGTTTTAGGCCGCACCAAAAAGCAGGTTTAGTATCGCTGATCGAAATTGTGGAAGCGATGATTTTTGTACCAAAATACATAACCAAAATAATAGCACAATTTTATACTTATTCCACATTAGAAAGTACAAAAAATGGTTTATTATTTTTTTAATATAGTGCCATTCCACCAAGAATTGACAGTGAGCACTTTAAAAGTGACCAAAACTAAATCATCACACCACATCAATCCTCATACAATAATTATTCTAGATTGTTATTTTCCACTAGAACGGTTGTTATTCGTAGCTTTATAAAGTTCGTACACAAAAAAGTTTTTTGAAATTCACAAAAAAGTCCTAAACCGGTTCTGGTCATACAAAAATGAACAAGAAATAAAATACAATAACACCCACCATGAATTGAAAGATGACACTTGAGTTGTAATTTTTCTTCAGTAAAAAAGAGACTCTTCTCGCTATGCCCAGCATGCTACACTGCGCAACCCTTTCGCGTGTGAATAACAATTTGGGTTTTTTTGTAAAACAGCTGAATGTGAATAATAGGGCATGGGTAAAATACAGAGAGGGGTGTCTGACCTAGTTCCACGGCGAGAATCGACCGCGTGAAGGGACGTTCAGCATTAAGGGCAAAGGTACTAGCCTAATACCCACCCCTTGGCCCCTTTGTAATGTTACACACAATTTGAGACCAGTTCACTTTTGCTATGCGAGCCCGTGTCCTAAATACTTCTGGCGTTTTTATTTTTTTGAATAAATTCGATAAAAACGTTACATAATGCAACACGCATTTTTTCGGTCTAGGAACGAAATACTAACATTTTTATATTAAAGAAGTTCAAAGTAGAAATATTAAGGTTGGCTTTGTTCTATTAGTCAATATCAGTTTAAAATGTCCACTATATTAGCGAAACCAGTCATAGTTTATAATTAAAAACGTGCCAAATGTACTGGTTTACAAAGAAATAAATCATAAACATATCATATGATATATTGATGGCTTAAATAGTAATTTTGCTAACTCCACTTTTGGCTGAAAATGACTTAATAATGACATCTTGTTGTATCATGCAATGTGGATGTCCCGTAATTTTTTTATAACCAAAACTTATTTCAGTGCATCGTAAAAACGTCTAACCAGGAAAATTTGATAACTCCATTGACGTTCTAAAAATCTACACTTTTTAAATATCAAACGGTCCACCCACTATTTTCTATTGGGCTACCTCCGTCATTCATTCGTTGTTTTTCATGGCGGTGGTACAAAAGAAATGTTTGAAAGTACCATTTGAAATTTCCCCGATCGGTTTGAAATACGAAAATAATCAGTTTTTACCCTCTCCAGCGCAATTGACAAAAACGGATTTACTCTTTAAGCTATCTATATGCATATCTGTCGATTTAAACGTTACTTAAAACATTGTTTTTCAAAAGTAAATATAATTTCATTCGAGGTTAAATTGAAAAGTAAAACGAAAGATTGGTAAAAATACAATTGTCATTTATTTGACATAATGTTACTGTGTAAATCATGAACACAACAAATCAAATACACCATAGAACAATCCTGATTTTAAAAAGAACACCGAAACAGTGTTAGTGTCGTCATATTAAAATGCATTGAGTATCGAAAATCCTCAGTTTACATGATCCTTTTTTATAACAAAAGAAGTAATCAAAACATAAGAAAAAGTATTTAAAAATTTGCTATGGTAATACTATTGCGATATCAGCAAAATGCGTTCTCGACCAAGTGCAAGATCGGCACATTTTCACTGTCCTTGAATCTTTTTATAGAGCAAAAAAAAATGCGGAGCCGATTAAGCCACATTAATGTGTGAGCAGTAAAATTGTTATCATGGTATTATGAGAATGTTAAATTAAGTTTTATGTTTATCAGAGTAAAAAAGTGGCGAATTTGCACCGTCACTTTAAAGCGGTTTTGCGGAGAAACGAACAAATCAGACAATGTGCATAATTTAATTCCGATAAAATCCCTTTGTTTTATTCGTACTCATTAGTAACGAAATCTTATTGAATTATTCCACACCGCTAAACTCTATGGATAAAAACAAACGATTTCATTGGGTCCATCGCAGACATGCTCAACGTACTATGGTATTTTAAATAATTCAGCGTTAGATATAAAGATATAAAAATGTTGAAATTAATGATCCAATCAGTCGATCAGCTTATCTCTTCAGATATGGTGAAGATTAGCTGATCGTTCTTTCTCGATGCCCTATTTTCAGGGTCGGTTTAATGGTTGGGAATTAAAAATTAAACATTACACACAACTATGATATCAAGAGATGTTGTTTTACGAAAACTGGTTATTATTCAGCCGCTCAATGAGATCGAGAGACTATAAGTAAGGGAACTGTGAAGAAGTAGGCAAATCAATTTTTGTAGATTGAACGGGTAGAAAGTAATGCTAATCTTATCTATAAAACGATTTAAAAAGCAAGTTATAAAATTTTCCACTAAGGAATGCGAGACCCCGACCTGTATAATATAAAATATCCGAGTACGCTCTTGTTTAGGTTTTATTGGTTTAAAGATATTATCTGTTTCGACATCACGCCATCTTCAAAATTCCAGTACGAATAGTCCTGAGATTATTACAGAATTATTGTGAAACTTAACCCTTTGTTATTTATTTTTACGTTCCTACAATGGAGATCTACAAAGGGAACGCCGATTCAATCAATCCATACATTTGAGTACAGCACACTCTCGATTTCACGGAATAATGTGTACTTATGATGTATTAGTTAAAGCCGAAAGTTAAATATATAATATTGCAGGTCTCTCGGATGCGGTTTTATATTTATGTTGCAAATAAACGAAAAAATACATTATACACACGGCTAGAGCTGTTTTTATTTATAGATGAAGAATATTATGCTGTGCCTTATGAATACAAGGCTGTGCCTTAGTGAGTATCGAATCATCGGCCGGCACACGTTCAAACGGTGCGATTAATATTCTCTTGGATACAAGCATGAATACAAACAAGAGAACGTTTTAGCAATTTTTAAATTTGTCCATTGAATGTGAAATCTGTTATATTGGGTTCTATTTCTACTGTTCTTAAATAATTGGTTTGAAAAGGGTGAATAACTTCCAATGCTTCTAATTAATAAATACACAAAGTTGAGACTTACTTTAATTAAATTGCGGCGCAGTTCAAAGGAAGGTAGAGCTTAGTGAGTAGTTGTACAAGGAGCTGAGTCAGGTGTCTGGGCTTGCAATCGGATGATTAATTGCTTTACAAATTGTGTAAAAATTGTGATTTCTTTGTGTCGAGCGTGAAGGATATCTATTGACTGACAAAAGGGCGTGCATTCAACTTTCATATTCATTTTGTTCAATTTTATTATTCAAGACACCGCACATTACAGTCTACCCGATTTAAAATAACAGAATATATAGTTACAGGTAACTTTTGTATAACACGGTTTCGATATAAAACGATGCAAAAATTGTGAAATCGTTTGACGTGGTCTTTAATATGGCACGACATTGATGATTAAAATCTTATGAAGGAAGGTTAAAATAGTGAAGAATTTCCATAAGAACTAACGATGGCGCGATTTCTATGAAATATATTTAATATAATCGACCGGTCCGCGGTGCAGTAGTTCACTCCGAGACGGACTGCCTGGGTTCGAGTCCCGATACTCGAAGCTCAAAGTCATTGGGTGCTTGTGTTGTTAAAAATACCTTCCCACCCTTCCGATCCCAAAGACCGGCGCGTAGCGAGAGTAATAAGCTAACCACTGGTCCTGTCCCAATCCTCTTATCTTTTTAATCCCTACTCTCTTCGAAAAATAGAGGCTGAGCAACTGTGTAATAAGCAGTTCTCGTAAAAAAAACATGTTGAGATAAACTCCGCGAGGAGTCCATAAGCTCCAAGCTGTGAGTGGATATGGTAAAAAATATATCATTACTTTTGTGTTACTAACTCTTTTGCTTCATTTATGTTATCCAAATAAGAGACTACCTATTAAATATATATTAAATTGATAAGTCAACACTATTCAGATTCAAATGAATCTTCCATATTTGTTAATCAAAAAAATCAATTATTAAAGATAATCAATTTTCAATTGAATGTACGTTTTGTAAAAATATTTTATAAAACTATATCTTGGGTTTAATACCGTTTATCAATTTATTTTATTTTGGGAAACTACCGTATTTTTGTTGGTGAAAATTGTCAGACGTTTCGAAATCTTCAGGATTAATTCCAATGGAAAATTAATTGAAACCGAATCGGAGCCAATATAGATATGTAGCTTAACGAGATTATTGGAATCAAGCATATAGATTCAAATCTCAATACAATTCACGTTGTGTCCATTGTTATTTTACATCGATATTATTATATTTAAAATGAGTAATATTATTTGGTCATGTTCGAGCATTGCCAATTGCATTTAGCTGCTGCAATTATTGCACATTGCGCCTGCACGGCAAAGTTGGTTCTCTGTGTCGACCTTCATTCGAACAAATGCACTTCGAGATGCATAGTTAAATATTCGTGTCAAGTTTGCGATACTTTTCAAAACAGCGATTTAAAACTCACGGTTTCATATAAAATAACAATAAATAGTATCGTTGCACAATGCCGTCATCTATGAATTGGTTTGAATTACACAAAGAGGAAAACGAGTTTGATTTTTTGATTCAGAATAATGAAAAAAAAATACATTACAAACATATTTCGCAATATTGAATGAAAAACGTGAATTTTATCGTTCAAATAGTAAGTTTTTTCATCATAAAAGTATTCTATCATCTTTATACATTGAGTCCTCGACTTACGCGAATAATTGGTTCCAAAGGTTTACGTGCAAGAAAGAAAAGGAAAACTTTAAAGCAAGCATTTTTTTAAAAATAATATGTTGTGATAGTTTCAAAGGATAGGTATTGAAATTGATCTAAATACATGCATACACTTAAAATAACACGAAAGGAACATATTGTTTATTCAAGTCCATGGTAAATTCTGCGTATTTATAACACAAAAAGTATCTACTTACATATATACGGTCAGCCCTGCTATAGCGGGAGGACAGGGAGTACGCTATAACGAATAAACGCTATATAAACTTAGGCACCCATACAAAATTTGGGGTTTGGTTTTTTTCAATTGTATTTTGTGATTTGAAGCAAATCAAACATTTTTCCAATTTTTATATTTTAAATAAACTTTATTAGTTTAGTTTGTAAGCAAGCGACACGTGACTTGTACGAAAAACCGCCGCATACGCTATAGCAAAAAGCTCTATAGAAGTGTCCGCTATAGCAGGGTTGACTGTACATATATTTATATTTACGTATATTTATGTATAGAAATATTACTCTAGTCATCACCAATATTTTGTATCAGCTTTATAAATCTTGTACTCTTTCCAAAATTGGATCAACGATTTTCCGCTAAGTTCTTTTTAAATTTGATTTTATTCTTGATCCATTGATTTTGATGAAGGAATATTATTTTTATATTTTCATTCGTGAATGTATGGTAATCAACACAATTTCTTTTTTATGGCGTATGTCCGAAGTTGACGAATTACTGGAAATTGAATTCTAAAGACGTAATTCGAGTCAAATGTTTCCGAGTTTTCATGAAGTGAGGTAAAGTTCTTTTTTCAAATAATTATTTCACTTTACGTTGATATGATTTCAAATTAGTTTGCGTTGCTATGGCGACATGAGCGGAAATTGGTTGTAAATATGTCCGCTTATAGAAAGCAGAGAGAAAGAGTCGATATTATATTAGTTATGTATAGTCCCTTCACTAAGATGTGTGGTACTCAAATACTCAAAGCTTCTTATAATTGAAATATTTCTATAAATATAGGAGATACTGGGCTTAGATTTCAGGTATTCTTCCTTTGTACATTTACACATGGAATAAAATTATAACAGTAATAATAATAACCATTCATCGTGCGCAGCGTGGAGATTTCGTCGAAATTCCGGAATAAATACACACCAACACAAAAAAAAACTAGTGAAAGTGTGTTATATATGTATATTAAAATTTCAACGAGGTAGAAAGAGAGGCTCACACGCGTCGTGACAATGACACGCGCACACTCACTCGTTATCGTGTGATATGTGCAGTTCAGAAACTCCCGGGCCTTCGTTTGAGTTAGATTATTCGGTCTTTCGCTGACGTTTTTCATGTTGTTTCATGAAATTAATCTGCAATTATACTACATTTCGATGTAAAGTTCAATTGGTTAAAGCCACTTCCATGAGTATCGATAATTTCCGTTATATATTTGCTTTAAATCACGTTAAAAACACGATGTGTAATGACTGCACATCACGGGAGCAGACGTTTTTTTGAGTACCGCAAGGAAGGGTTAATATACATGATACTTTCATTTTCAACAGATCGCTGGTCGAATCACCTTTATTGGAACCCAGTTATCGACTTTTGACTCTGATGAGCATTGTCAATTGAGAAGGTACGAACAACTGCACAACTCATATGCATGTGTAAAAATAAGTCTGATTTACTCACAAATAGGGTTACCAGTCCCGGGATCCCGAAGATTTTCAATACCTAATGAATCCCGAAATTTTCGGGATTGATTTGTCATCAATAAAAGCGTTATTATTTTCCATTAATGTGTTTAACAATGTGAAACTTTTTAAAAATGTGCAAAACCAGACATATTTTTAATTTCAATCAGTAATCGGATCGCATTCGAACGAGACCGATACTCTCGTACATTATATTTCAATCGAATATTTTCGCTCTTCAGTAATGGATAAACAACCGAAATATAATGTTCATAAAAAGATAGTTACATCAATTATTCCTAAACTTCTTTTAATGACACACAAAACATAGCTAACGTAGCGCAGTGTCGACGTTGTTGGCATGCGTGCCGGACCGCCCGGGTTCAATTCCCGGTACGAGCAAATATTTTCAGTCGATAAATCTGTTCATAGGCATGGGTGTTTCGTGTTGTTGAAAATCCCTTCCCACCTTTCCGATACCAAAGAGCGACGCATAGTGACAGCGATTAGCTAATCACTAGTCCTGTCCTAGTCCTCGTATCCTTTCCATCCTTACTCTCTTCGAAAAAGAGAGGTTGAGCAACTGAGTAACAAGCAGTTCTCGTAGAAAAAAACAGATGTTGAGATAAACTCCTCATGGTTAAAAATTTAATAAATAGTACAATTATCGACCATTAAAAAAATATTCCAAATACCGGGACCAGTCCCGGGAACAAAATTTTGGCCCGGGATTGGAAACCCTACTCACAAATATACCGTTGCCATGGCCCGTGATCGTGTAGCGAACAGTACCGACAACTAGTCATTTATATTTAAATCTTCAACATTACGATGTGAGGCTGACCTCTCGAAGCCATTAAAATCCTGGCTTTGGAAAATTAGCGCTGTCATATTTTGAGCTACGTCACATAGTAACTTCTTGCACTTATATCTGAAGATAAAGGCATGAGGGTTCATTATTTCTCGCAAGATTCTATGCACCAAGTAACTTTTTAATAAGGCTCGTTCTCATACGATCGTTGGAATGTGCGAAATCGTTATCTAGAAATATTTTCTTTGTCGGTTTTATAATAGATGATTCTTAAAACTAGTATAGCGAGTTAATAGATATAATATGTACTCGTGATATTATAGATATTGTCATAGGCGGATCCACGGGGGGGGCCATGGGGGCCATGGCCCCCCCCTGAGGAGAATTTATTCCATACAAAATTTTATAACATTAATTTTAAAATGATTTTTATTTAAATAAATATGTTGTAGTTCTCTTTTTTTCCACGACCCTTTAGTTTAACAACTACAATTACAGCAAAAAAATCCGCGCACCCTTCACAATTCCATTCATTTGCAAATATTTCCTCGAAATGTTTACCGATTTCCATTTTTGTTTCTACCGATTGTAAAAAACTAATTGCCATATTTTGACAGTCGGTTGACACCTTTCACCAATCTTAAGATGGTCTGGCTGCTAACCGCGTCTTGTCCTTATGAATTAGACTTGAAATCATCAGTGTATACAATCGTCCAAGTCCAAGTTTTATGCACCTTCGTCCATTCTTACCTCCATTTTTACATTTTTACAGTGGGAACTGTTTTTTTTGGCGCAGAGCAGGAAATCCATGTGCTACGATTCTATTGTGGCTATTACGGACATTTCGCATCAATCATGTCCAACCTCAGCATGGAAAACTGTAGCAGTTTTGAAGCGTTTTCGAAAAACCATACTCCTTATATGAAGGTCGTCCCGGTCGGTTGTTAAGCATTCTCTGGCGGTTCAAACATACCCCTCCAGAGCGCCAGTCTCAAAAAATATTTCAAAAAAATCCACACTATACTTTCTACACAGTCTATTCTGAGCGAATTTTTTCTACTTGGTAAGTTTTCCCAGAAAACTGATTCAATTTGGGCTTTTATCGCGATTACGTTTTCTTGCAGCTATCCATAATTTCGTCAGATGCTTACGCGACTAGGTCTGGCTCATTACTGTTGAAGCTTTCAAATATTGATTGGTTTTCAAAATATGGTTATTGGTTTTTTTACAATTGAATGAAAAAAAAATGGAAATCGGTAAAGATTTCGAGGAAATATTCGTAAAGGAATGAAATTATGAAGAGTGCGCGGATTTATTTTGCCACAACTGTATACATATATACGAAATGTGATAAGTTAGTAATTATGTCGTAATTGTGAGGTTTTTTTACGAATTTTACTGTTTGACAATCAGCGTTGCATCCGCTGAAAGGAGGTTTTCCACATAACGACGCATGAAAACCTGGCTAAGAAATCGTATGAGTTCAAAAAGACTATATGGTCTAGCTTTGTAACATATCCTCTGGCAAATGGATATTTGACTTGAATATTTTTGGGCCTATTTGCAATGTCAAAAAAACGAAAATTCGACTTAATTTTATAATGTTTGCGATTTTTCTCTGGTATATAACAATATTTTTTTAATATTATGTTTTTTAATGTTTGCATTTTTGAATTGAAATAGAAGAACCGATGATAATAGTCAGAGTCATCAATTTTATCACATGATTTTGCTCGGCACCATCACTTCTTTAAGCGCAGGGTCATCATTCCGTAAAAAAAAATCGTGTAAAAAAAGTAGCGTGCCGTTCAAAAAATCACGTAAAAAGGGGACTGGGTGTATATATATTTTCAAAATGGCCACCCCCTGGGACAATTCCTGGATCCGCCAGTGGATATTGTATCCCACTCCTCTAGCTGTTATTATGTTAATATTAAATAATATCACATATCATATTTAAATAAGTAAAACATTGTTCTTGTACTACTGCCACATTTGGTTGTAAAGATCAGGACCAGTTTCGCTCATCATTTGAATCATCAGTTGAAAAAGTTTTTTTTTTAAATTTCACTGTCCTAAATAATTTGGATAAAACATAAGAGTTTTTTATGGGACTCGGAAGGCGTGTGCAACCATTAGTCAAGCCACTGATATAAAGCAGAGTAGAAGACTTTAATTTATATTATATTAATTGATTATTCAAAAATATACAATGCGTTTATAAGCATAGTTTACAGAAGTTATTTCTACCAATTGATAATGGGAAAGATAAGCTTTGTTTCACTATCTATTTACATGACTTATTATCAATATATTGACAATAGTTAATCGATCAACTAGATTTGGTCTGATGTTTCATTGTATGTATTCTTATAGTCATTCATAGATTGAAAGAAAATGGCTATATGAACTTTCAATTCAAATAATTATTTAATTATAATTTCGTAAATTAAAAGGCACCCATCATCATTATGCCACATTTATCTCACGGCAGTACTGTAATCGATAAGGTTTTGTGGGAACGTGCTCCTTTTGCAGACTAAAGAATGCGGGTAAATGTTCATTGTTCGTTATCCTGCATAGCTATTATATTTTATAAAAGGCTATACTTTAAATAAAACAATAATTATTGTATTTGTAGTATTAAATTGTTGTTCTTAATACGAATAAATCGTGCAAGCCGCAATAATCGTAATAAAAATCAATAGAACACGGCAGTACCAAATTGAAGATAAATAAATCATCATTGTTATTTTCCCGCTAATAAAATAGCTTTGTTATGATATTTTTTGCGATTAAGTTCCATTGTTATATTCAGCGAAATTGATAAAATATGAATACATAATAACATTCACATAAATTAGTCAAATTGTAATTTTAGGCATAAATCTTCGATTATTATAATTCATAAAATTATTTGAACAAGTCGTTAGTTGTCGCAGTAAAACAATTACTTTTTAATTGAATCGACATAATGAGTGTAATAGCTAGAAGTAATTAATTGTGTTGTACAGAATACGTGTAGGTATAATTATTATTGAAAAATTAAAAAAAATAATGCAAGTTATTTCTAGATATTTCATTAAAACTGTCATTAAAAACAGGTGGTAAATGAGTATATTTCTAGTTGGTGAATTTATTATCAAATTATATTTTTTAAGCTCAAGATGTTTAAATTTTAAAAAAGGAACCGAGTTTTTTGTTTTAATTTAATACGCGAGAATAATCAAATGTAAAGATACATATAGAACTATGTCGAAGAAGATAATACGAAATGTAGAAAAAAGAGCGCCTAATTTTGAATAACCTTTGTAATTTGTGCAAGTAAAAGCGCTGTCTTGATAAAATATTCAATATAATGAATTAAATATTGAAGTTCGCACAATGGTGGTCACGAAGGAAGGATGTCCTGTAAAGGTTTCATTTATAATAACGTTTTATTTCAGGTTTCAAAATCATCAAATGCGAATCCATAGTCGCAATTTTCTTACCGCCCACGCCCAAGTAATTTAAGTAAACCCCTATTGGTTTATTTTCTTTATAGAAAAGTGGCAACCCAGACATAGGTGAAATTTGAAAAAATAATAAAATACACAATTAAAAATTTAAGAAATACTTGCGCCAGCGAGCTGTAGAAGTCTTTGACAAAATTAAAAGATTACCTGCAAATCTTTGTTTTTGTTATCTTTGTGACTTGCGGCCCTGATAACACCAGCCTTCCACCCCCATTCCGATATTTTCGTAACATTTAACTTTGAAACTCCACTCACTGATAAAAATCTTTTACCAACTAACTCTTCTCTAAATTTATAAGCCATTTCCTTTCACGGATCACATATTTCACATAAAACCACACAGAAATTCAAACTTATAATATGCACTTGCAATTCACGCACGGCACTTGTCCCGTAGTACAAAGTGAAACTACTAGGAATGTGTACAAAATCCCTACGACAGAAGGCAATCGACTGACTGCTTCGAGTGTCGCTCACCTGAGGGCGTTACCTCCCGGTGTCGATAAACGTCAAGTTCTGCTCCACCAATACAGCGCATGCTCTGTTCGTTCGTTTCGGAACATATTGATCACAGAGTGTAAAAACGAACAAAGCTGGTCACATGATCAAAACATTGGCTCCATTTTCCAACATGGCGTTCAAGCTCCACTGCTGATTAGTCGTGTGTGGTGTGTTTAGTGTTGTAAAGTACTTAGTTTAATAGTTGTGCAAAAATGATATCGTCAATAATATCCCGGATTGTAATGTAAGTAAACTGCATAATATTTTGACAAATTGCAAATCGTTTATTCTGGAAATTTTACCTCCCTTTGTGCCTATCACTATTATGATAATAATATGACCGTTGTGTCCGTTGCTAACTATTGTTATTCAGATTTTTTGAATCGCTATCATTATTCAGCGTCTATATTTATTGATATAATACAGACCAAAAATTACAAGCATTATTTCATGACCAAATTATGCTCGGGATAACTTTTCTTCTATTCGTTAACGTTTTTATTCTCCATGACAGCTTGCTGAATTTATTTTGATAAATACCATTTAAAGGGTATACCTCCTATAAATTCTTATGATTTTCTGCTGCATGTGATTGCTTTTAACTTATTAAGTATATTTACATTAAAAACAATCAATAAAACGAATCATTTTCCGATGCAAAATACATGTTATTTAACATGCGGGTAGGTGTGTTTTTTACGCAAAATTTTTGCCTTGTTTTATGTCATTCTTATTTTAGCCTGAAGAAGAATGTAAATGGCAGATTGTTTCTTAAACGTCGGCGAAATAAGTCCGTTACGGCGATCTATTGAATTATAACAGGCACGGGCAAACTGCGGCCCGCGGGCCGCATGCGGCCCGCCGAGTGTTTTCTGCGGCCCGCCAACATAAATCTTAATTCTAAGTAAGAATAAATTCTTAATATTTTTTTAAAAAAATATTGAAAATAAAATAAAAATTCTTCAAGATATTGAGTGAGTATACAGATATTCCTTTTTCACAGTTAAATTCAAAAAACTTTGCTTGAAAAAAGTGTTTCGATGAGTTCGGGAAATAAAAAATATTATAATTTTATTCTTGGAAATGAAGAATGTTACGACTTTCTCGATACTGATGATTAGGGATTTGTGATTTTTCATTTACTCTGGACATCGTGCTACACTTAAGTACTATTAACTCCGTGTTATGAAGGCTCTGAATGACGATTTTTCACAAAGATTTGGTGACTTCCGAAAAATTGAGACAAGTTTGGCGCTAGTAAGCGATCCATTTTAATAAGATATTAAAACTGTATTGAAAGAGCTACAACTTGAGATTATTTATCTGCAATGTAACACTGATTTAAGAGATTTACACCATCGTGACGAAATCTGCAAATTTTACAATGATCTCAGTTCAGACAAATTCGACCTATTTAAAGATTTTGCACGAAAAATGTGAACAGACATTTTCGATCTTGAACCTCAGCTTAATTCTGATTCCATGACCATTCACAAGCAGTGTTAAAAATGAGCTTGTTGAAAAATTTTAATCTTCGAAACAGCTTCATTCTTCTGATATTTTTCGTGATAATAAATAGAGTACACCCGGTCCTCTTTTTAAACGATTTTTTTTAGTGATTTCGTTTTTACGTTATTCACAACGGTATTCGAGTTATTCGAAGGTATGTGATTTTTCTTTTTACAGACAAGATGGTGCGCAAACTCATGCGATATTATTGGTAACTCTGCTCTGAAACTTATTTAAGCACAATGCATTTATAAAATTCGTTGAATAGCACTTTTTTAAAATTTGTTGAAAAATTTTTTTAGGTCGAATTTGAAAAATATTTTTTGTTTTTTCTTGTATTTTGGATACCATTTCCGCGATTTTTTTATGTGCGCCACTTTTTGAAATCAATGTAAAAAAGATCTGCTGTATATCTAAAAATGGTGTTTTACTTGCGGCCCGCGGCTCATTTTGAATTCTTGGAATTGGCCCGCCATCCGAAAAGTTTGCCCCCCCCTGAATTATAACAATAAAATCGCTTCGTAAGATTTCAATTTTGCTTCTCAAAAATATTCGATTTTTCATAAAATTTATACCTATCCGTCAAATTCGAAATGTCAGCTGCTCTTAGATAAAGATTGACATCTATTGAAGCGATGATTTTTGCATTTATTTGCAGTTGAATTGCCCCTATCGACAGATTTAACTTTGAATCACGATGCTTTGTTTCATTTAAAATACTCACCTATATATTTCGTGGTTATGATAATTTAACAAAGAAATTTCCAAGAAACCATGACGAAGCTAATCTTTCTTAATTTAAAATACAAAAGCGGTAAGGTGCTCTGTCCTGTATGTTAGGTAATACATTTTTTAAATATTTAATAGCATTTTTAACAACGAATACTGGAGCATTTCAATTTTAAATAATGCTAGTATGTATGTATCTACTCAGCGGTTTATCGGTTATACATAAGTACATGCGGTCACAATTTTTTCACGATGTTATATAAACATTTTTCAATATCCATTTGTTATGTTATTATTCTACTGTTTTTAGTATTGCTTATCACAATTCCGAAAGCAAAAATGTCGTGTATATTCGTCATAATTTATTATCTTGTTCGTAACGTTTCTCATTCATAATTTAGAAATAATAATTTCAACATTGGGGACAATCCCAATCTGAAGTATCATTGATCATTATCAATTAATCACTGCTCGATTCAAATACTGTTTATACAGAAAACACACCTTAATTAAAATTAATAATATGTACAGGCATATCATTAATTTTTATTATCTTTTAAATTTTATATCGATAATTAATGGCGCAATTTAAAACGATTTCAAATATAGTATATTACGCCATCGGGTTATAAACCTGGTCAACACGAAAACCTAGCTATAAAAAAATAATCGAAATAATTAAAGGGCGACATTCATAAAAACGTTTTTCCGGAATTGAGTTTTCGATATTAAGACATTTATGATTATTAAACTGCTTATTTCAAGACATAAAAACGTTTTTACCGGGCCAATTGGCCAAAAAGTTTTTAGGCGATATTATAAGTTTAATGGCAAATTTTTCATTATTATACTTTTGTATTAAACTGCACATTTTTTCAAGATGTTTAAGTATAGAAAAGTTAAAGGAACGTATTTTTCAGCATTAAAGGCGTGACTTTACCAACATTTGCCAGTTGGATTTCAATATTTTGTCCTGCTTTTTAAAAGACTAAAAGATTATTACGACGACAAAACATCGGTCGACACTCGTCAAAACTGTTCCAACTTTTTGATGACATCCGAACACTATTTACGACTTGTTGACATTAACAGGATAGTTTCCCAGCGAGAGCCTAAATCTAATAACGACATACAAAGTAAACAACTAGATGTGATTTAAGTTATACTATGTAATCTTGTCCGCAGTGTTTATAACATTTCCATTTGTGTAGTCTTGTATGTGAAGTTATGTTTTAATTTAAATTCTATTTAATCGTTTGACGAAGATTTGTAAATATGTATTGTCCATTTTTAATATATGATATTACGACGCTCATAATCATGCTGTCGTTATGATATTAGATACGGAAATGACGGTTGTAAGATGTTTTATTATATGTATCTCGAAATTTCCGTTTTATATAATGCACATTTATTTTAACCCAATTTAAATTTTTAGAATGTTCTTGAATAACGAACGAACCAGCCGCATTTTAAATTTACAAGGACGAATTTGATGCATTTGAGTCGATATTTGAAATTTGAATTGCCATCACCACTTACATTTGTCGAATTTTCAATTATTGTGTTGGCTATCCGTATTAATTATACAAACGTATTATAAAACATGAAAGCCACAGTTTTTGTTTATACGAGGGGGCGGTTCATAGAGTGGTGTATGGATTATTATTTATGGTTTTCAAGGTTCCTTACTCTACTAATTACAACTGAATACTGTGTTGAGCTATAAAATTCAAATGGCATGAAATATTTTCTTACGAAAATAAAATATAATTTGTCTTTTATAGCGGCTGTTTGGAACGGTAGACATGTTGGCAGACCGTCTGGCAGAGTTGATCTATATTATTTACACCCGTCATATGTAAAAAGACGACGAACGGGCAAATGCGTGTTGCTAGAAATGAAATGATGAATGAAATAAATAATATCGTAAAAATGCATCTCGTGGAACCCAACGCGATACAATAATATTTTTCAGTTACGAATAATAAAAACAGTGTCAAACAATTATTCCTTATTCATGGTTTTTGAGGGGCTATAAAAAACAAAAATCATATTTTGAAATTAGAACCTGTTTTCAATATGTTTACCTTTATAGTCGCTTGAAAACAGTTCGAAAGACACCATAGTCGACAAAAATTATTTAGCAGTTAAATTAAGCCAAGTTTTCCCGGCATAATATTTATGATTCGTTATTTGAAAATATCAAGTCTTAAATTTTATACTTGATTCTCGAAACTATGCCATGTGGCAACATTTCATGTTCGGCGATTCTCTGGTTAAGTCATTATATTTTTTACGGCATTTATTCGGCAGCTATTATAGTTCGAGATTTATAATCCGGATAATACCTAGTCCGCGCTAATCCAATATGCAGTCATGCATTCGATTGAATTGTCATTGTCCTCTGTTTATTGTTGTCGATGGCGAAATTTTCAAAAAAAAATCTGCCATCCGCCTACGGGACTCTGTATTGAACAGCTGTTTCGCAATATTTATTCGCCGATGGCAAATCAAAGTTCACTCTGGCAACGTTTTGCAAATTGCTTGCCCAATAGATGGATTGTTAAGGTATAGAAAGTTTTGTTGGACCGCTTTGTTTTGTGGTATTTCATCAATTATAATAATATTTTTTAATGAACTAGTCTTTGTTGAATTATAATTGTATCAAACATCAAACCAATGGAATGATAAACTGAAATTACAATGATTG
This sequence comes from Himalopsyche kuldschensis, assembly GCA_028554975.1. NCBI lineage: Eukaryota > Metazoa > Arthropoda > Insecta > Trichoptera > Rhyacophilidae > Himalopsyche > Himalopsyche kuldschensis. The sequence continues at coordinate 14,787,715 of JAHFWI010000010.1, read as the reverse complement.
GCTGTCATCTCCTCTTGAAGTGCTATACAATATAACCAGTGCTGCAGTTGTAAAATTTCCAGAGGGTATAACGCCCTTCTGTAATGCACTTCTGCGATGGCCTTATTATAGATTCTCGTAGTTCATTTTATCTTTTTTTCTATATCGGTACCTATGTATTCGGAGAATATGGCCTGTCACTCGCCAACCTCCTAACTTACTTTACCTAGTCGTAGATTATAAAAAGGAAAATTAAATTTAGATAAAAAGTTACAATGTCCAAAGCAATACTTATTCCTTATGGAAAACAAAGCATTTGATTTTGTGTCTCGTAGTAAAATGTTTTAATTTTGAAGAAGTGATACTCTATCTGCGAATATAGCAAAGGGGGTCTTATATAATCTCATATATTTTTTTCATTTCACATTAGCTTGTCCATAACGTTAAACAAATAAAGCTGCCATGAAACTATGACCAGCTCAACATACTTTCCATCGCCTTGTTCAAAATGTGATACCTAGAGTAATATGAACTTACCAAATGAAGATAGTTTCAACTGATTTTTATCAACTATTTATTTTTATGATTTTCCGCACGTTGGATTCGACTAAGTTTTGGATATTATATACCATATTAACCCATAATATAACGCGATGTTTATATTATCTCAAATGTATTGAGCGTAGAAATATGTGTTCGGTTGTACAGTTGTACGCGTAACTATTTAAAACAAAGCCATGTCCGACGCGTTTGGATAAAGTGTCTCGTCTAGCTTTTATTGTTTTTCTGAACTCATCTCGCAAGTAAAGCAAAATGAGTCACATGCATTGCAAATAAAATGTGTATCACGTGTAAAACAACTCGCACATCAACCAGCAAAGGTATTAGAAGACGGTGCGACATGAACTTCAAAGTCTTATTGGAGGTGAAACGAAAACAGAATTTGGTCTTTTGTTCCTGCTTCCTGATGAATGCGATATATTTGTGTTCATGTGGTGCATGTTAGCTATCAAACCTTACTTAATAATGACCCGTGTTTCGCCTCTTTGATATGCGTCTTCAGTCTTACTTTCGTAAGGTTATTTAAGTAACGTACTGATAATTTTATAGATAAAAGATTTGGCGTGTTCTTGCCTTTGCTTCTGATACATATGAGGTAGAGACTCCAATTACTCGACATCTCAACTAATCGAGTATCGAGTAGTAGAATTTTAAAATACTCGAGTAGTTTCATATGTACCAACTAGGGACTCCAATTACTCGTCATCTCAACTACTCGAGTATCGAGTAGTAAAATTGAAAAATACTCGAGTACTCGAGTATACTCGAGTAGTTTCAGATGTACCAAAATATATACTATTAATTCACATTTTTGGAAATAAATAGGGGATAAATAAATAAAAAGCTTATTTAATTTCATTGATACATTTAATTCATTTTACTAAACACATATTTTAAAAATAACAAAGAATTAAATGTTTCAAATTTAAGATTTGTTCTAATTTTAGTTTTAATTATTCCCGCAGTTGAAAAAACTCTCTCGGTAGCTGTGGACGTTGGTTTTATCGTTAGCAATGAATTGAATAGTGTATCTAATTTATATGTCCGCTGCTTAAAAGAATCTAACTTTTTAAATCTTCTTTTAAATTTTGACTACAAGAATGTTTAATGAATTTAGTTTTCGGTTTATGAGATATCGATGAAATGGCATTTTTCAACTCTTGTTGAATAGGATCTTTATCTTTAAAATATACATATAATAGGGCATATAGAGAACTGAAAATTTGGCTATTTGTAAAAAAAATAGTTGAGCATGTGTAGAAAAAATAAAAATAAATATTTTCCATGTCTTCTTTGTGTAATCAATCATAATTCGAAAGCCACGTCGATTTTACCACAGAAAAATACAATAGGTAACTATTTACTTCGGAGATATAAGTGAATATTTACTTAAATACAATAGCTCAATAATGCACGCATGGTGGGAAGGAAGAAGGCGAAAGACAATTAAGAGATAAATTTCATTAGCAGAATAATTCAACAACTGACATATTGTATGGGATGGTAGACGTAAGAAGCCAAATAATAATTACTTACGTCTTCGTATACCAAGTGCGATATTCGCTCCCCTGAAAGCTCAATTAGCAAAACGCGCTAAGTGGGAGATACAATAAATTAAAAAAAAACATGAGAAAGTTCTACAAACGAAACAATGTTCTCGCGATGAACTTAACCTCATTTTTACATGTAAAATGACGAGGAAAGAAAAAATTATTGCTATAAAATATCGGAAACAAAAGCTTCTTTATTAGACTTTGTTTTTCTTTCTGTTTGACAACGAAGTGTAACACGTGTTTATATTTAATCTATATAGCGGAAGTATAAGTTTCAATAAAAAATGATGTTTTAAATCATCTTACAAAAAGATTATTATTATTTATTATACTTATTATTTAGGGGGAGATAGAAATATACAAACAGTAATGTGTGAGTAGCAACCACTGCATTTTAGCCGAGCGAAACAGTCGTAAAAATGTTATGAGTTAGACAGAGAGTGCAATACATACAATATTCGATTGAGATCGCGGTACAACAGCGGAAGTACACGTGCACATTGTTCTTACATGCTACAAACTTTTAAAAAGCTTATTCCGTTATCTAAGGTAAGTTTTTTAACTGTCATAACATTGTTTATTTGTGATTCGGAAAATTTTCACAATGGCCAGACAATATCTGACACAGGAAGAAATGAATAAAATTGCTGAAGAGTTTAGTGATAGTGATACTGATTCCGATAAAGATTTTGAGAACATTGCGGGTATTTCGGATGCCGAAGATATGAAGGATGATGAATGTTGTGGTCACCATATTTTTTAAGGAATACCTACTAATAATATAACAAATTTTAATCATGATACGGAGCCATTGAAATGTGTTAAAAAATATTTTCATTGAATATGATGAAACTGCGTCAGTTAAATATAATTTCTTGGAATGTTCACAAATTCACAGAATGAATATAATCTAGTTAGTATTTTAGTAAAGATCCCGATATTTTGTTATTTCTTATAATTAAAAATATGTTTCCATTAAGAGTTTGTGTTTTTATTGCAAATGTTCAAGCACATTTGTGTGACAGATTTGTAATGTGTTTTTATGGTAATAAATTTGTTCATTCAGAGAACGAATTTACGCGGCTGTGCTTTTATTTTGACACATGTCTCCATCCTCTTCCCTTCCGCCAGGCCCCCTCGCCCCTTCGCCAGTTTCGTCGACCGTCAAACAACACGCGACGATCACGCTTTTTAAAGTTTCAAACGTCTTCGAGACACATTCTAGGTTTCTTACGCCTATGTATATATTTTTTGTAAATAAAATTTGGATAGAGATGTTTTAAAGCTAGGATCGAGTATTTACTCGAGTATTATTCAATATACCCGAGTATCGAGCACTTGAAAAATGGACGAGTATACTCGAGTATCGAGTACTCGATACTCGAATTGGAGTCTCTAGTACCAACATATATATTAAATGGCATGTAAATTTTTTTGAAATTATTATGCCACAGCTGCTGCATCCATTAGTCGGCAAATCAAAAGATTATTTTTCAATATTTTATTTAGTCTCTCGTCATCATAAACTTGTCATTGATAAGATACGTCAGGTGGGCCCAGACCAAAAGTAACAAAAGAAATTCTCGGATAGTCAATGGCAAAACTATTTAAAAAACAAAACATGTATTACCTGATCGTAAAATCCATGCGAACGCAACGGTCAAACATTATACATTTTTTTTAAATGCTGTAATTGTGAATAAAAATATTTTAATCTCTTTTTAATACCTACTAAACACCTAAAGCTATTGTCTACTAATCCATCATTTTATTACACATAATGAATTACTGTTTCCGAATGCATCTATTAAGCCCACCAAACGTGCTAAAAAACGTACACGCAAATTAGCGAATACAATCTCAGAACGATGCTAGTTTTATAGATCCACGAAAAAACTTGAATAGAAATATATTTCGTAGTGATCAATTCATTTCGTTTATTTCGCGCATGCATGTTAAAAGTGCTGTCATATTTACTGTTTATTGTTGAGTGGGTGCCATTTTTTCTTGGCCAGTAATAAATTGTGTAATATTATATATATTTATTTGTTTTGATCAACTCGTGATGGTTTTCAACAGGTGCGATTCGGTGACATGTAAATTTACTCCCTGCAGGCAAACGATTTTTTCAAGCAATTATAATTTGTATGCAAATTGTATGCATAACTGTCAAACTTTATGAAATATTATCGAACAGAGTGATCTCCTGTGTTTGATCAGTAATTTACCTTGATATTTATCGAACATTTAATAAATTCATGAAACTTATTTTCACGTTTAAATGACAAAATAATCACGATTTTGTGGACAGTTCAATTGCCGAATAACTGTAAAAAGTGTATTTGTTTTTCCGGCGCGGTGAAAGAACTCGAATTAAACATAATGAGATAAAATTTAAGTAAATTTGGTCAACTAAGTCTATTTTGACCACCTTTCTTACAAGGCTATTTTATTTGTAAGAGATTGTAATTTTTTTCATTATATTCAGTGAAATTGAATTTATTTGTAATTTGAATGATCTTATGTATAAAACAATGACCGATGTGTGTAATTCGTTTCTGAATGGCTGTGGTCAAATCAATATTCATTTTTCGTACGATTCCAATAAATTCAGTTTATAAAAAAAAACAAACGAATGTAGTTTATTTTTAGTCCTCTACTATTTTTTACATTATTCTCGTACCGAATAAATACCGAGCAAAGCTGGAAAGAATCACTATTAGGATGATAAACTCTTTTCATTGTTCCCGCAGCAATTATTTTATATACCATAGTCATCAGTAATGTTATTAATTATATATAAATGACTCTGCTCGGTAATTATTTTTAATCAGTTGAAAACGCTCGGGACGGGCGAAACCATTCCTGATCATATAAAAATGTTTTATTTAAAAACAGTGCCTATACAACAAGAATTGACAGTGAGAAGAAAAGAAGTTGATAATTATATTAGGGTCTTAATAATTCCGACATTACTTTGTCTTCGTTTAGCGTTAATAATGTAAAGAAAAGCGAGGTCGGTCTTTAAGAAACCGCGCGTCTCTTCTAAATAGATTGTTTCCATTCAAAATTAAGGATTAGCTTCGGATAAGAGTGCCGTCTAATTGCTGCTCCTCCAAGGTCTTGCTGTACAAAGGACGCTATAATTGCACTTTTGCATTATTACACATCGGGCGAATGTTCATATACATTATTTCGTTCAGCCACTGAGCATAACATACGATTACGTCTATTTTAAAGTCTGGATTTATTTTTCGGAAATACTATGATTCTAATTATCATTGAATCATTATATCGAAAAATACGTTTTTGAAGTGACTAAAAACGTTTCGTGTACGATTTAAAGAAGCAGTGGTCTCCAAACTCAATAAGGAGTGTAGAAATTGTTGGATGCAATGTTAGCTTTGTACCAAAAAGCAGTTTTTCTTTCATCTATGAACTCGCACTACTTTAGCCTGATCGTATGAAATGGATGAGCAGCGGGAAGCAAGACTGGAAACCGTTCGAGTTTTCACTGTTCAATTCAGACGAACAATACAATACATTGATTGATCCTAGGCAAATTTATAAATATGGCACAAAATCCTTTGCGAGGTATTAAAAATGCCAACGCGAGCGACCGTTTGGCGATCACTGATTTAAAGAAATATATTAAGTTATATGTGGGCAACCCTTCTCAACGCATTATGTGAGACAGCTAATCGGATACTTGTGTTTAAAATAAATTTATCAATCATCCCAATTAGTTGTATCGAATTTAGTTGACAAAAAACGTTGTCGTGCATTTAAATTGTATTTTTTCCCTAACATTAACAAAGACCAGCTGTACTGTAAAAAAATCGAAGAAATGCTTTATTTAGAGTTGATTTAAATTGATTTTTGCGTAAATATTTTGTTTTTTACTTTTTGTGGTAATGATTCGTATCGGTTGCAAATAGTATAAAACATTGAAACAAATCTGTTCTGGCACAAAAACGATAAATTGAAATAGTCGCGTTTCGAGGTATACCAAAATGTGCACCTTTTCAAGACGAAACATCGTGAAATCCTTTTATTGTAGTGTCCATAACAAGATGGCCTCGGATATGATACGACTGGGATATGCGATTCACCATTCGGCATGGGATATCGATGACAATAGGAAGTTATATATCGACAAGCGTCACGGGCTGCCACGCCTTGGATTTAGAATTTAGGCGGAGAACCTAATTTTAAACGGCTCCCTTAAAACGCCATGCAATATTACTAACAGAGAAACATTTTTTTATTTAATTATGTTCCGTATCTGTATTTTTTACCGAATCCGTGGTCGAACCTCAACGTCGATGGTTTTATTACGAAGCTCACTGGTTGTTAATCCCAGGAAGGGCAGTCTTATAATTAACTTTTTCAATCGATTTCTGTTTTTTTTGAGTTTTGATGCCCTCCTGCACCCATCCGATCCTAAAAACGACAACGATCAGCTAACCATTAGTCACGTGCTAGTCCTATTCATGTATCCATACTCTTCGAAAATGAGAGGTTGGGTAATTGACAAGTAAGCAGTTCTAGAAGTAAATACTTCTGTTGAGATAGGTTCTATTAGGAGAACGTATGCTCCAAATTGGGAACGTAACTGGTAGATATTTATCCACAATTATCACGTTTAACTAATTGGCTATGGGGGAAATCATAACACATACAAAACTGATGCGTATTCCACGTTTCCCGTAGTCAATGAATTAATGTGTTAACTGTCAATTCTTGCTGAGAAAAGTTCTTATTATATTGAAATAAATAATAACAAATGTACTACTTTCGCAGATATTTTTATATCCATAGTCAGTTAAATAAATGATTATATAATCGTGATGAACCAAAATATTGTTGCTAGCAATTGACCGTGTAAATCGACGGATTGGAATTTTAAATATTCAATGTTGATATACATAATTGAAAGTGCAAGCGAAGTTGTGAAGGTATTTTTTATGTATTTACTCGGTCAAATTTCACTTTTTATCGCGTTCAGTCAGTCGATCTCGATTGCACAGTTTCGCCGATGATTTGCCAATCGGTCACATTGGATCGATCTCCGATTCGCTCATTGCATTAGCGGCAGTGAAATGCCCACTATAAGAACAAAAGACAATGCTAATCTTTGGCATTCGTTGTGATGGATGATTATAAATTATCAGTGATTTTATGAGTCACCAAGCCAAAATTAGAACAATGCATTTCTGGGGACATATAACGCTTGCGTGTTTTAGTATTTTTGCTGATACAAAAAAATGATCGGTTGTTCTTATGGAGTCTAACCAGGTCTATACCGAATTTAGTTTTTAGATCTTGTGGATTTCGAGTGATTTGAAAAAATTGTATTGGGTTGACCTCACGTGACATGAAATTTCAAAATATTTGTAGCCTTTTTATTTGTATGCAAATAATAAATATACCTTTTTATTTCTAAATGTAGTTTCTTTCTCGTTATCGAAATATTGTGTCGATTTGCCATATTTAGTAAAGGGTTCGCGACTCCGTGGTCGAGTGTCAACATCGTTGGCTTCGGCTCGGTTGCGGATCGCACGGGCTCGAATCCCAATCCGGGTAGCCTAATTTTGCTGATTCTACCTAACCTATAGGCATAACCTTTATATCCATACTATCTTCGTAGAAGACAGGGCTAGAAACTGCGTAACAAGCAGCTCTCCCAGAAGGCTTCTGCGAAGATAAACTCCATCGATAGTCCTGACATGGTTTTAAAAAAACAGTAATAAAATACAGTATCTGTAAATGGTTATATTTGAGCTACATAGTTGTACCGAATATCAAGCTTTACTTACGTAGCAAATATGTTGGATTTCACCAATTACTTTATTTTCTTATTCTTTGGGCAATCCAATAAATATTACATATAGTACATCAGGCACTGAAGTTTGATTCTATTGTCTCGTTTAATATAATACATTACCGCACTTTCAGTTGCTTCTGTTGTTCGTATGACAGCTTGCAGATACTGTGTTACGTGTGTTATTTATTAATATGTTCTGAATTAGAAGCTTGATATAGTAATAGTTTGCAACCAACATACCTGTGTGTTAAAGCTTCACATGACATTGACAGTTTCCATTATGAACTTCGGTTCTATGTACACAATAGAAGTCAAGTTATTTTCGGTACCGTGGAATAGTTTAAAAATTAACCATTAACGACTTTATCTCATTACTATAATCAAAGTTACAACTTATCTTTCAGTCGTTATTTTATCGACCACTATAATGTGTATGCCGTATGTGTTGAGAAGATAGGGATGATCTGGTTAATTGAAAATTACTTGTAATCGACCGATGTCTGAATTGGTGTCACAATAAATATGTTATCACGTATCGATCGGTAAATAAATTTTCTTAGTTTGCATAATCATATGCATCGTAATTTTTGAACGCTGTCGTAAAAATGTAAGGCACAATATCGCTCGCGTAGTTAATTGGCGACGCTCCACGTGCGATGCCCATTCCCTCTCGACGCTTGGCACCGTTTCAAGCGCGAGCTTTTGTTGCTCGGGCGTCGGCGTCTAATTATATCCCGGTCCCCCCGGCCGCGGATCAGGCCCGGGACTCTGCTTTTTCCAGTCGACCGCGTAATCTTGACCGCAGTATATCGAAGCATCGATATATTACAACAAAAAAACAAACCAATTCATTATTGTTTACACAACACAACAAAGATCGCATAGCTAAGTTTATTATAGCATACAAATTCTGCTTCGTCACTGTTGACTTATAGATATCAAACATACGTTTGTTTATAAACAAGACTTGGATTTAATTTCGATATTGAATAAATGAATCTTTCTTCATTCTTGATAACGAAATCGGATATAAAATTGTTCGGAAACATCGGAATCTTTGCCCGGGATCGCTAGAGGAATTTCCTGCACAGCTGTTTGGAGTTGCAGGCGTAACACAAGTATCTCTCTCGAGTGTTGAGATATTTGATGTGGAAATAAACCCAAGAGCAGTGAATCTGTGGAATCAGAAGCACGCCCGTCCGTTCAGTCACCTCGTCGTTCTTCCCGCTGCGTCACCGAAGAATGCATCGCATTATTCCGCACTCGAGATCTTCTGGCGACTATTTATAGCGGACGCATCTTCCCTGACGCGTTTTCACGACAGGAAGAAGAAGCCGCGCGTCGCCGCGTGGTGCTCTCAACCCAGGAAGACGCGTCACCTAGGCACCACCACCGAGACGTCCAGTGTCTAACACGCCGCGATCGCTGCTTTGTCTCACATACGCGAAAGCTCAATTTACATTATCTATTCTTATACATGTGTTCTATCAGTGTTTTGTTCGTTCTGTCATAAATTGGAATCCGTATTGGATTTCACCATCTTCTAACTTTGTGATCGTTCGTTCTTGTGTTTGTTTATTTTTATTGATAAATTTTTCATTTAACGGCGGCGGTAACTCTCAATCGTAGTATACCTTGACACGGTTCGCTTCCAAATAAGGACTAAAATTAACAACCTGTGTTCGAGTTCTTGTCAAGGTTAATTGCGCTCCGTACCTTTGACACTCTTGTAGTCTGATTCTTCCAGTCATCAGTTTCATTAATATTCAACAGATTCTATTCGTATATTGTTAATATCAACTTCAAATATCCATTATGTCTTATAAAGAAAAGCCAGACATTCGCATTACTATATACTACTATGACTCCATTGTTGTTATTTATATATAAAATATCTGCCATGTAAGTCTTCATTCTCCGAATGATAGCAAAATGTTACACTATTGCTTTGTTACGGGGAAAATTAAGTCCGTATTATTCTTCTGTTAACTTATTTTCCCCTAATATTGTACAAAAAATATAATGGATAAATCGCGCTTAGTATCGAGTGAATTTAACTCAATGATCATTTGTTATTTAACATATTATTTTCACAATCATTTTCGTTTATCTAATGTGCTTTCCTGCTTCTTCGGCCAGATTTAAGCTATGGAATATAAGCACTATAATTGATCACCCCCAGTTAAATCCAATCAAATATATTTTCATACTATTTTCGATGTATTTGGCAGTAGCTCTGTGGCAATTTAATTCAGATATAAACCACTTTCAACTATCAATTTATTGTTGGTGGAAATGCATTATATTTTAATAAATAAAACACATCATATCATCGATCATTTCGACCTTGTCTTTCTCACTTTTATATGATAAATAAATAACTATGTTTGAATTAATATTTCATCGGTGTAACATGCTCATTAAAAAAATGTGTCTCAAGATGCTTCTCAAATGCGCGAAACAAAGCTTTTTATTGACATTGTATAATATACATGAATTATATTATTGTTACTTGGATATGTTTATTATATATGGTATCTTGTTTTGACATGCAATAATGTGGTTTGTACCGTACCCGCTCGATGTTTGGAGTATGTACTTCAAGATCTTGCGCTGTCTTACGGAGTAGCTAGAAAATAAAAATAGAAAAGGGGACGATAAAAAAACATCCGACACATTTTTTCGTGAGCGTAAATAATCCCATCGCAATTTCAGGTCGTGATTTCATCTAACTATTGTGACAAAGTTTTTATTACTCATCCCGCAATACACATCGATAGATCGAGACGGTTTTAAGTGTGTCAATAAAAAGAGGAATTGATTTACATTCATAATTCATACGCACCGGTCTGTGAGCCGAGATTTCGAGATCAAAGATTTCTTCCCACTTAATGCGTCCGCTAATTGATACTTTATTTTGTATGAGATTTTCAAATATCGAATACATTATAATTGATTTGTATCGTTATGTAATGAAATTCAATAATTTAAATAATAGCCTCGAAAATATCTATCAGTTATTCAATACAACTATTTACACGGTTCTTTTCAATCATTTGTTATGTTTGCTTATATTATAATATCAGTAAAACGTTCGCCGTCCTGTAAGCTGTACAAAATAGTATGATTTTAATCTTTAAATAATTCGTATGACCGCCAAAAATTGCCAACAGACGAGTCATCGAGAAAATATAAGAGATATTAAATTTCTTTTCGTGTTTTTTTTTTTTTAAATATTTATACCATTGTGTTCATATTGCGATATTTAACCTTTTATTTTTCATACTCTCATCACTGATTTTTTTATCCGATGCTTAGGTATAATAATTATTGTAACATTTTATAAAATGTAATAAAAATATATATTTTATATTTTCAAGGCTTATTATTTTATTTTATATGTGGTGTAAATCGTTGTCACTGGTTCAATTAGCCCACCAGAAATTTTAATATACATAGATACAATTTTTTTCTTGTAGATAAAATGTATTTTATATATAAAACGTAGAATTTCCAAGGAATGTTACTTAGCCCTTTGACTGAGTAGTATGGCTGTACAAAAGAATTTTTGTAAAAAGGCTAATATTTAGGTATTGGGTTTAGCCTGTCGGCATCTTCAAGCATTTCAAGTGCACGAATGAACTTTAACTGAAAATTAAATTAACTTAATTGAGGGCGATAAGGTAACCACTATACCTGTCTTAGCCACATCCTTCTATCCTTGTATCCCCACTGTCATCGGAAAATCGAAATTGAGTAACTGAGTAACAATCACCTCGCGAAGAAAAAAAATCGGCCGAGATATGCACCGTTAGGTGTCCATATGCTCCATACATATAACTGACATTGATTGAAAAGCATTATTTAAATTATGAATATCTTTTCGATATAAATAACCTTGTTTCTTTGTTTATTTCATTAAATTATTGGATCGCGATGAGTGAAACCGGCCCTGATCTTATCTAATTTTATGTGTGTAGTAGCTGTAAAAATGTGTTTTATTTATTTAAAATGAAATTAATTAATTAAATGCCTGCGGATCTTCTGATTATCATTCTATTTTGACTGCTGACCGATAAAATTTGATATAATATCATACATTCTCTTGTACGAGGTAAGAGGCAATTGTATATCGTAATAAATTAGAATGCATTTTATCATAAATTTCGGACACTGCTAGCCAACTATGATTTCATAATTTATGTTTTAAAATTTAAAAGTTTATTCTACGGGTAAACACGGTTGCCAATCTATGCGATCAAATTTTTACTTTCGCCTTTCAGCACCATCGGGACGAAATCAGAAATGTCTGCCAGCAAAATTACCTTACGTCAGTCGTACACAAACGTTTTATTTATGTACTACACAATGTTTGCTAGCTCTCCTAATTTTATATCACGCCAGACATTGATTTTTTTTAAAATAAATTCTGCTGCAAAAAAATGCATAATTTACTAACGGAAGACAACAAAGACCACTCATAAATTTCAGAACGAATGGTAATGAAAATCATTTTGTAATTCTTGTCCCACGTTAGTTTTTTTTTCTTCTTTTTCAACTACGAACAATTAATTCTCTATTTAAGATCTAAAATGGTCTGTTAATTAAATAGAGAATTTCTGGGCGAACTTATTTGACGAGAACTTTGTTTGAAAGAGTTCACTCACCCTTCCAAATTAGAAAAAGTCACGCATGCAAGTAGTATTGTATTAAGAATTGAGTTAGTGGTTAGATAGTCGCCTTTTCTACTTCTCGTTTTTGGGATAAGAGACGATGGATGAGAAGTGAGAAGGTATGAAAACATCGCTGACATTCTTGAACATTTTATTTTACCATGTCCGCTACCTACTTGGAGCATATGGACTCCTCATTAAGTTTATCTCAACATATGTTTTTCTACGAGACCTGCTTGTTACTCAACCTCTCTTTTTTCGAAGAGAGTAGGGATGGAAAGGATACGGTAACTAGGACAGGGCTAGTGGTTAGCTAATCGCTGTCACCATGCGTCACTCTTTTGGGATCGGAAAGGTGGGAAGGGATTTTGAACAACACAAACACCCATGCATTTGAACAGATTTATCGACTGAAAAAAACTGCTCGTACCGGGAATCGAACCCGGGCGGTCCAGCACGCAAGCGAACGAAAATACTTTTCAATAATTTTCCGATATCAAAATAAATAAAACACATTATATAGTACTATTTCCAAATGTATTCTGAATTCTGATAAAGATCAGGACTGGTTTCGCACATTGCAAATATTGCCAACTAATCAATAAGAATACATGTGGAAATGGTACTTTATTATCGGGCTCTGTGGTTATTATAGCAATCAAGTGGGTCTGGGTTCAAGTTTTATTTATTTAAAAAATGTCTTTCTATGTACCAAGAAGTGACATTTGACACATTAATTCTGATTCATGATTTCCGAAATTACAAATTTTTTTTTGACCTAGAATGTTTTAGTTTTTTAAATATTCGTACCCAACCTTTGCGACAATCAAATTTTAATAAATTAGAAGGAAACACATTTTCAAATACTGCGAAACGGCGTCCAAATTGTGGTCATTACTCATTTCATTCGCAACAGTCATAAATTATCACACAACTGCGTAATGTATCTTGGAAATCTACAAAAAACGAGATCGTATTTTATCGTGCCGAAAATATGTTCTTTTTTTTAAAGTTGAGTGGCGTACCTGCCGATCAAATTACCTTCGCGTGCTATTGGGTAATCGCGTGCCACACGTTTGCGATTCCTGACCTATGAATTGTATAGCTATTTCATTTTTTTTTACAAACCCCAACTGATGTTGTATGATAAACTTTTTACGTATTTTTTTAACCGCAATTATTATATTAGATCACCTTGGTACATACCTATTGGATAGCGTGCAATTCAGATGTATGTTTTGTATATGGAGTAAATGATTTTAGCGTCGTTAGTAACATAATAATAACTGATTTTATCTTCTTATAAATAATACAATGTAAAATCATTTCGGCGCAGTGTTTTTGCCACAGATATGTACGTCTCATTTTCAATACAATAATTGAATATGAAGGGAAATTTTATGTATTAAATATTCATTTCTTTTAAGCCATTCAATTGATAATATAACTATATTGAAAACAAAAAAATTAAACACAGTATTTGAAATATAAATATGGTGTTTGGCGGGATAGTATTTGAACAAATATATTTAAAAAAATCTATCCACATACTTTGTATTGCTCTCTTCAATTCCATAACACGGTAGAAGGTCTGACTGTGTGTATCCTCGATGGTAAAGGTATTAACTTCACTAGCTGATCTGGAAATATCAAAAGTAAAACGTTGCAGTAGTTTTATTTTGTGTCTGATGCTATAATATTGGTCAGAAACGGTACACGTTTTTTTCTATGAATATAGCAGAGGGTATGCGATGTATATACCCTCCACTCCAGCACTGGGATCGAACCAAAAACTTATGAATCTCTACAGACGTCGATGTGTGATCACATCCATAAGACCCAGTCACAAATATTATCCAGATTCCACCGTCTGTAGAATATCATGTCATATCATGTCAACAAAAGCATCTGGAACTAGCACCATAAACTCTTATCATCGGTCATTGCTAGGAAGAAAAACATTATCAGATCAAAATATAGACGAATCTTACGTATAAAGTGATAAACCATAGGCTCCCAACCGTTTCGGGTGGCGTACCGTTCTATAAATTCCCCATAAAATCCATGTGGGAATCCGTGTGTTAAACTGTTAATTCTTGATGGAGAGTCATTTTGTTTAAATAAATAAAACACATTTTTTTTGATCCGTTGAAAATTCTAGCGATTATCGAAACCGGTCCTGATTTTCACAAAATATATGCGGAAGCAGTATAAAAAATATTTGTATGATTTATTTAAATAGATTAACTATCCCAAATGTGGTAAAAATCTTTTTTTGCTATAGTGTCCAAATGTAATTTTTAGCATACGAAAGATTTCTTTCCACACACACCTTCCCTACGGGATGGATACTGCGTATTTCCAATAAAATCATAAGAAAAAAATCGTGGTATACCGAGAGCAAATAGCCAACGACAAGTCCTGTATTGGTACTATCTTATCTAAATGAAAGGTCGAACAGACTGCGTAACGTGCATTTCTTGTTGAAAAACTTTGATGAGATAAGCTACATAAAGTAGAAATCTCCTACCCCTCACACAGTACACTAGAACAGTTGCTCAATGGAATACTTAATTAATGTTTGATACGTAGGCTCATGCGACTAACGGTCGGATGGATACCGATTATCAACATTGTATCGGATCTGTGATTAGAGGTGCAACTTGAATTTAAAAAAAAAGTACAATACATTTTTCCGCATTAACGGAAGTGAGCGAGAACACGCGTCCACGGCCAACGGAGTGCGGCCGGAAGTCGTGTTCCAGCCAAATGGGTTCCGTTACACTCGCTCACTGGGCTATTCCTTCTATGGAGGTTACCTGTTGAGCAATATCTGAGCTCATCGCTGATTTGACACCTCGTTGTGGCATTGTTCCCGTTTTTTTTATTTTACTAAAAAAACACTAACGGCTATGAATGGGAATTGCGCAAATAATGGGTCAAATTTTATCACATTTAAGGTGTCAACTATTTTGTACCACTTTCATATCTTATATAATGTAAAGATCAGTACCGATTTCGACGGAAAAAAATGGATTCCATTTCTATATGATTACCTATAATTCTTTTTACACCGATGGTTTATTATACCTTTTCTTGTCTTTCTCAATCTGATAAAAATAACCCTCACTGTTGTTTCAATCGCATACCGCGAACATAAGTAATGTTCGTGATACTGGTCCTGATCTCTATAAAATTATATGTGGAAGTAGTTCTGAAAAATGTGTACTATTTAATAGGTGTACCGGAAAAGAATGTCGTTTTTTTGTAATCGTTCATGAATGGTCTGTTCTGCTTCGTCAGTCAATCTTTGACAGTATATTTTGGGTTGATTCGATAAATACACATACCAGGAGTGTAATGTGATTTTTAAAAAAAAAATAACACCCAGATTTACAATGGATAGCATTTTACCGTGTGCAGAATTTAGACAAAAAATGTCCTTTTCCATTCATCCAATATTCAATAAACGCACAAGTTTATTTGATCGATTACCACGTTTTTATGCAGAAATAAAAAAAATACCCGCACTAGCTAATCGTGGACAAGTGTTTTTGCAGCAAGATGGCGCACCATCAAACGCTAAAAAATTCACCAAATAAAAAAATTAAGAACCTGGGATGGAGAAAGACTATGTCATCCACCATATTCATCGGACATTGCTCCATCCGATAATCATTTTTTTTGGTCGACGCCACACGTTTGAATGACAAAGAATATTGAAGTTATGGAGGGGTAAAATTGGGCATATACGAGTATTTTGCCTAACAACCAGCTTTATTTTACGAAAGAAGGACAAAAAAAAATACAGATTAGTGGAAAAAAGTCATATCAAATGATGGAAATTATATTTTGGACCATGTTTTGATAAATTAATATTTTAATCATATCAAATAGTTTCATCAAAAAAACGACATTCTTTTCCGGTACACCTATTATTAAAAATAAATAACCCTAATGTGAAAATAAAAATAAATTAGTTATACCACGTATTTTGTTACAAATTGTGACCCGTGTTTCTCCTCTTAAAGAAGCATCTTCAGGCTTACTATTGCACGGTTACTCAAGTTTATGTACATAATTCTTAGCTTTACTGAGACCGGTCCTGATCATAATATATGTTAAAGTAGTATAGATTGTTATTGAATCATTATAACGTCGGCAAACTCCCTAAATACTCATATGTAGATACGTATGTTGCAAAATATACGATGATACGTCAATGTGCCTACTTCTAAATTCTATCACTAAAGTGACAAAATCAAAATGAACGGATATTTTTTACCACTTGGTTGTTGGTATTTGTTGTCGAGTCTTGATGGAAAAAATATTTTTCTTATTGATACAATAATTTAGCAGCTTATGAACAATCGGCTATACAATTAAAAATTCATATACGGCACCATTTATGGTATCGTATTTTTTATCAAGTTGTTGATATGGAGAAACATAGCGAAAAATATCGACAATTGTTGTATGTTAAGTTTGACGTGGACGATGCCACTATATTAAAATGGCAGAGACAATTTGGCACCAGAGCCACAATGCAAACAATTACAGGAACGTATGTATTACGGGGGTAGATATGAAGAGTCATTTTAATGTGTATTCAACGACAACGCTTCTTTCAACTAATTGTTTTTTGGCTGGTACTCGCTATCAATTCAAAAGATTTGTTTGCAATGTTGAACGAGTTATTGCAGCGTAATATGTGGGTCAGAAATTTAAGTGAACTGTTTAGTTTTTTTCACGCTGGTGTGGCCATCGATGTCTATTTACCTCCAGTCTCCTATGTAAACACAATATGAAGAAATACTTGCCGCGTGACGACGTCACCGTTGAGCCAATGTTTTCCTAGAGGCATGCCATGATAGACCAATCAGATTTTAATTTACCAAGGCGTGTTAACCCCTACAATGCCATTCTAGAAAATCCCTCCCGTCATTGTGCAGTGAGATTAGTCTACGGTTGTGGATAGCCATAACAAAACATAGTAGTTAATTTAGCTATGCTTGAAAACACAAGCCTTGTATGATCTTCATATTTCCATTATTCATTTCAATATGTTAATAAAACTGCATGGTTAGCCATGGCATAGACTTTGTGTATTTAACCACGCCCCGAGCATATGGACTCCTCACGGAGTTTTTCTCATCATATGTTTTCTAGGAGAACTGCTTGTTACTCAGTTGCCTAACCTCTCTTTTTCGAACAGAAGAAATATTAAAAGGATACGAAAACTTCGACAAGATTAGTGGCTAGCTGATCGTGTTCGCTTCGCATTTTTAGGATTGGAAGGATGGAATTGGAAAACTCTGCCTCCTACTCGGACTTACTCGAATCCGGTAGGTCAGTCACGGAAGCCAACGACGTTAACCACTGCACCACGGACCCGAAACATTGTTTCGGCAACTGTTACAAATAATATATTCACTGGACATTTTTTTTAAGATGATTTTCATTTACATAGTTTAAATATACCATATTGCGAGCAATCTTACTGAAGTCAAATCTATTCAGAACATTTATATTCCTCTCGCTATCTGTCACTTTGATTGCGTCACACTGATTTGGTCTGCGAAATTAAATATCATTTTAAAAGCGTGGCATACGGTATACAGCATTTCGATTGCTTAAAACTAATATTTCCCTAATATCACCACTATGCCATGGACGAAAAGTAAAAATATCGATTTAAATGAATATATAATATTGTGGTGAAAAAGTGTCATTGGAACATTGTAATGTTCGTAGACGACTTCACCTTCAGAACCTAAATCAATAGTTCACGACCGGCGGGGAGACTCGTATGTTGGCAATTCTCCTCGCCATCTTTCTTGCCGTTAATAAAGGCCATTATTGTCGGCGAATTGCGGACGGATTGTGACTCCATATTTGGTAAGGCCTGGTCGGGCCTTGTAGCAGGATGCAATTGATCAGGAAATAGTATATAAAAAAGCATTGTTTTGACACACATTATTTCAACAACTGCCGAGTGGTACGCTTGAAATCCGATTATTGGGATAAAACAGGGGTCGTCAAACTAGTTTCTTTTTATATGAGTCAAATTTAAGCTGCAAAATCACTTAAAAAGTTATCAAGAGTTCGGTTATGTTGAAGTGAGAACTGTTTCATCAATTTTATTTTAACCGATATATGGATTCGTTTTTTAAGTCACGAATGTTTAAAATATCCCCATCCTCGCGACCCAAAAAAACGGAACACAGCGAAAGCAATTAGCTAATCACTTGTCATCTCATTACCTATCTGCTTGATACCTTAATTAATTCGTTTCCCAGGGCATGTAATTTCCCTCTTTCGAATAAGTGACTGGCTGACTGAATTTCGACCAGAACGCGGAAAACACGCTTTGTTGAAATGCTACTATATTAGGGAGTCCGATCCCTCCACTTAGGGAACGTACGTGATTTAAATTGTCCGTATCTAGTGTTGATCTAGGGGCAAGAGCCACGCTCTAACGATCAGATAGGTCTGGGTTCAAGTCCCGGCATAGTTAGACTTTTCCAATTTAAAAAGAGATCTTCGACATGGGTGTATTTTCGATTAGTTGGTTTGAACTGATTCATAAATTTCCCATCGAGTTTATCTCGTATGAATTTCATATTTGGCGTGTTGGCGTAGACTGTCATGCCAGAAAATTTGGCTAATTAAAAAATATAACGTACATATATGAGATTTTTAGGATTTGGATTATCCATAAGCGAATAAGTGTTTCGGTACAAGGTCAAAATATTATTTACTATCAGTGATTTCACGATGATTTCATAAAACATTAAATTGTGTGCATAACATTAACATCGGCACCTGCGTTCACTACTGCACTAATGCAAAACCACTTAATTTTCGTTCAAATGATATGAAACATCATTACCGTAAACTTGATAACATAATAAGATATATCTGAATCAGGTTAATTGCTATCAATGCCCGATGGGTCGGCGTTTAAGGAAGTCAGCCGAAATGTGTCATGAGGTCGAAAATGTGCGTGGGGCTTCGAATTCGACGACCCACCTCGTTTGTTATATCATTATATTATGCCCTGTCAATCGTATTCGCGACTTTTAGTGGCCCGTTGAATAGGTAAGAGGCGTTATTATTCTAATAAAAGTGTCAATGTACATGCTTAGGCTGGATATGGCTGATAATTAGATGTTATTGAAATCGAGGAAGTTATAAGTAAGCATGTGCAAAAAGTCGGTTTATAGCAGAGTTATGGGTGCACTCTTTGTAAAGTTCTTTAAAAAATAAACAGAAAAATACAGAAAAATATCCTAAAACTGCATGTTGAACATTCCTTAGAAATGAGTTGAATTCTGATTGGAATGTCAAATTTCGTCCTCGGAGCTTTGGTTATGATTGAACGGTCCATGCACACCTTTTGGCATTTTTACCGATGGTCCCCCGTATACATACATGGGTTGACTATTCTTAAAACCAATTTTCGGTCTGTGAAGGAATTGTAAGTTCAGTCAATGAGACTTAAGTTCTGACGATGGGCTAAGCCGAAATAGCTACATATTAACAAATATTAAAAATAATTTATGTAGAATTAAAATACATTGCTATTTTTTTCACCGTATTAATTGATATCGCTAATCTTGCTCTCTACAATCTTTTGTATTTGACCAAATGGAGCTTATCTAAAATATAAGTTTTTCTACGAGAACTGCTCTTTATTCAGTTTTTCAACTTCTCTTTTTTTCGATGAGAGTAGAGATAGACCACAGAGCTAGAGCGCTATGCCCCGTTTTTAGGATCGGATTAGTGGATGGTAATTTAAACAACCATGCTTTCGAACAGAAACCAATAAATCGCTTAAAAGTGATCGCTCTTACTGGGACTCGAACCCGCAATTTTCTTAACCAAGGTCAGTATCATTTAAAAAAGTTAAAACGGTATTTCATGATTGATAACAAATTGCTTGAATTGATTCAATAGATCTATTGACCTCTTTGTTCAGCACGCTGTAGAAATAAACGTAGTATAATATCATTATCAGATCAACGTGGGCCTGTTACCAGACGTCAAAAAGGAGACCTCGATTTTTTTCGTCTTCGAGACATATACGTTAGGACCTCTTAATCAAAAAAAAAAAAAACAATTTAAATTTGGAACGCACGAGGGAAAAAACTAAGTGTTCTCTAAGATTCAAATATTCAGTCGCCGGCTTTTGTACCGAGCGCTCGTCCTATTAGTATTAAATCTGCCCGCTTGATTGACTCACGCTGGCAATCTTCTCGACGGTGCGTCGTCATTGTGTAGTGCCGGTTTCCCTTAAGTGGCATTATCAATTTGTAAAGAGTTAGCGCTTCGGATCCTTGATTTTACATTGGATAATTTGCGCGCCGTAACTCTCGCGTAAACACAGTGCAGTTTTGTAAAGTCGCTTGCCTTGTCGCCCCGTCAACGTGTTGTATTATAACTGTACATATGTTATTTGATATGAAATCTTATCCAACATGGGAACTATACGTATTATATTTATGCTCTGTATCGATTTGTACTAAACGCTATTTTTGCAATTCTGTTTAGATACACAGATGGTTTTAAGTTTGAACCAATGTGCGTAGCGTTACGTGCGTATTATTACGACTGTATTTCATGGATATGGCTAAGTTTCTTAAAAGTTGTGTTTTCTCAATGATGAAACACATTGGTCGGATGACCGAAGCCGTTTGCTAGAGTCTACCGCTCGAACGTTTCCTGTGCTATAAATTAAACTTTGGTATAACATGAAACGATTTTATTTCGTCAACTTTGCAGAGGTATTTATTTGACAGACAAATACTCGACATTTATTTACTCAAAACCAGTATCGTAACGTTCTTTTCTTGTCAGAATGGAGACGATACATTCAGGATCCTAATAAACCTAAGTTCACGTTTGTTTAGCTAATTAACAACTAGTATTGTTTTTGACCTCGTTGAAACGTTGTTATGTTATTATTGAATTGTATTCTTTTGTTAAAATAACAATACTCTCACGTAGTTTAATCTTAGACTCTGCGATAAAGTAAATTAAACGAAGCATTTTTTTATTACGATGGAATGCGGGGAAGGTGTGGGATTTACAATAATATAAACGTGGTGTTCTTTCAGTTCGATAATCATACGACAGATTGGGATATCAAAGAGCGTGGTACTTTACCTGATGATTTTTATGAAAGGAAAACATTTTCCTCAATCGTTGATAACGTATTTGTATTGTAATTCAATCGTAGCGTTGACGCGGATAAGCAATTGAGAGTGTTATTGGCATTAATATAACAATCGGCATATAGAGTTTTATTTGGTACTATTCCGATTATTTTTGTTTGTATTTCATTGGTTTCAAGCGTCGCAATTTTGGTATGAGAGTTTTTAAAAGCCGATTTATTTTCTATATTTTAAATGTATTTTTTTACTTAAACAATAACGGTTCGTTTTTATGACAGACCAGCATATCAAAGTAGGAATTTTGTTGATCAATGTGTTAAAAGATCACACACGCGCTGTGCTGTGCAGTATGCGATCTGTAATACGATTCACATAGACACGACGTCTATTATAAAAATCAAACGCTGTCTATGGACGATGGCTCGTCTTTAAATAAACACGGCGGCCATCCGCTGGAGCCGTTCGCCGTCCAAAGGCGCATTTGAACTGGTGCAACCGACGAGCGATCATGCGGATCCGGGGACCCAGCTCGACCGCGACGCCCTGACACCCACACCGGCGATGTCGTTTTCCGATCCGGTTTTCCGCTTTTCCGACCCCCGCATACGATCGATGATCGATCAGTTCGAGGCCGACCCGGTGTACGACGACAGGGCGCTGGAGAAGAGACGAGACACCAAACGCTTCGACTGCAGCGGGAATGCTATCGAAGACATTATTCGGCGCCTCGGCGTTGCAGCTGCTTCTTCAGTAAATGAAAAAGATATTGTGCTAAAGCGTGAAGATTATAAAAATTACCGTTTTTCAACGTACGAGGAAAGTGACAGCGATACGGATTACAGTGAAGAGATAAATAGGGTCGAGGGTCGGTTTCAAGACGCGAAATACAATCGGGTCTTTAGAGTTTGTGGAACCGTCGTGGGCGGACTGGCGGGCGGGTTGTTAAGGCTCGTCGTAGACTGTCTGCCGCCGGTCAGCTTCGCCAGCTTGGCCGTCATCTGTACGCTTATTGTGGCGTGCGCCCCCAGGATGTTGACTGATCTCGTTTTATATCCATGTTGCAGACTCGTCTTCGGGACGCTGTATCCGGCCTACGCTTCCTACAAGGCCGTCAGAACGAAGAACGTCAAGGAATACGTAAGTTTTTTTTTTCTCTTTATACATACAATTCTTTATCAAATTATTCCTTTGGTGTTTAAATTAAAATTTAAGCACTGTCTTGTCCGGAGGTGCGACTAACCTACCGCAATATTGTGGGCATATTGCCCACGCATTCGACCAAAACTGACATTTCAGCGGAGCGATGTTTTATTGAATAAATGATGTGTCGTTTTATGTTACGACCTTTGAATAGTCTTCAATTTTCGTAGAGCAACTATCTTTTACAGTTGGACCGGACTAATATAAAAATATTTTGTTTTAACATGCGACTGCGATCACTGCTCACTTTTAAAAGTGTTGCTTACTGTCAATACTTGGTGGAGGCATCTATTCCACAATTAATTTATTGTGATCAGGATCACAACTGATAAAATTTTATGAACAGTTGAGAATGCTTGCGATGAGCGAAACCGGTCCTGATTTTTTTTTTTTTTGTGGAATAAGTATTTTTTTAATGCGGTCCTGCTTATTACGTTTGTTGACGGTGTGCACGTCTGTTGATTTATTTTTGGCAATTTTTCTTAGCATATTGTTTTGGTATCAATTCATTTTATTTCGTGGCATCGAAATTTGTTTTGTATCATTCCAATTTGATTAAATTTCAGAATTTGCAATTATTATTGCGATATCATCTTTCGAATTCGATCAATTAATTTTACGTCTTTACTCGATATTTTGTATTGAGATAATTTCCAAGATGAATATGAATAGTGTCTAACAGACCCTAGCTGTCGTAATTTTGGAATAGAATCATTACACATTACAGAATCAAAATTAAAAATCGAAATATTGACCTAATACCGATTTTAAGGGTATGAGACATTTACGAACTATATGTTGAAAATAACAGTTTTTCCGGAGACTAAAAAACATTTAAAAATTGTAAATAAAACCATATTTTTTATTTTGACATTAATTTTGGAAACAGTATTTATACCTCCTGTGTTTTCTATGTATTTTTGTTATTGTTTAACAAAGAAATATTATATTAGACTGATTTTCATATTGACGTGAGTGAGTTCAGACGAATACTATATTTTATGAATAAAAGTTGATTTTGTCAGAACTCACTCGGTTGACATCTTTCAAAATTTCTAATATGATTTTATAATTTTTTTCTCTCTGTTTTTATGACTACAATGTTTTCATCTTGTTTTTAATTAATTAATGATTAATATTATGTATTTACATGTATGTATATATATAAATACACATATTTATATTTGTCAAATACATGGCGCATTGGCATCAGCTGTAATGCCATGATTTGCTTTTTCTTAAATAAATAATAAATAAATATTCAGGATCAAATAGACAAATAATGTGATACCAACCAGGGATGTATTTTTATTCCATGTTATTTACGTGTTACAAAAAATATAATGCTCTATTAGGTTGATGTAATAATTTTAATGTTTTTTTTTTTTAAACTAAAACGAAATTTTTTATTTATTTAATCACCCGGTCCGTGGTGCAGTGGTCAACGTCATTGGTTACCATGTCAGACCGCCCGGGCTCGATTACCTTCGAGCAGATTTTTTCAGTTGATAAATCGAACCAATGGGTGTTTGTGTTGTTAACAATCCCTTCCCACCTTTCCGATCCCAGAAATCGACGCATAGTGACAGCGATTAGCTAACCACTAGTCCTGTCCTAGTCCTCGTATCCTTACCATCCCTACTCTCTTCGAAAAAAGAGAGGTTGGGCAACTGAGTTACAAGCAGTTCTCGTAGTAAAAACATATGTTCAGATTAACTCCGTGATGAGACCATATCCATAGAGACCATAGCAGTTAAATAATCTCGATCAGTTCTTGCAACCTTCTTCTTTTTATATTAAACTGTCAAAATAAATCAATCATATCAATCATATTATAAAAATGGTTAATGACATACTATTGGCTTAATATTATTATTTTGAAAGGAGGCAATCAACTTCCTTGACTGATTAAATTGAGAATATAATATTAGAAATAACTTTGTTTATTCCATCTATTGTGTCACTATTTAT
Organism: Himalopsyche kuldschensis; assembly: GCA_028554975.1. Classification (NCBI taxonomy): domain Eukaryota; kingdom Metazoa; phylum Arthropoda; class Insecta; order Trichoptera; family Rhyacophilidae; genus Himalopsyche; species Himalopsyche kuldschensis. The sequence continues at coordinate 14,762,775 of JAHFWI010000010.1, read as the reverse complement.
AACCATGGCTGTGGAGTCGATGAAAAAAAGTCCGACTCCGGCTCCAGCATTTACCAAAACCACGACTCCCGACTCCGACATTGACCAAAAACACGACTCCGGCTCCGACCAAAAAAAGATGAATATCGTCACTTTTTTCCCCTTATTTTCCTATTTATGTGTATTCAATTAAATATCAACCCTATCAATGCGAACCAAAAGCCAAATTTGACATATAAAATGCAAAAATAAAAAGTTCAAACTTTTCAAAATTTCCGACTCCGAGTACGACTCCGGCCAAATCGCCGCGACGACTCTGACTCCGGCCAAAAAGCTCCGACTCCGACTCCACAGCCCTGTTTATAACACAATACACGGAATAAACATAGTTATTTGCGTACCATGAACAAACAATAGATCTCGGAATAAAGTTTTCATAACCTCTATCTTGAAATATATGAAAACAACGTTTGGTTAGCATCTTTATAATTTCAGTAATTTTTTATTTATAAGGAAAGGTCCTCTTGCCCTGCCATTTTCTCCAATGAATAGCATCATTATTAAATGATAATTAGCGTATTGTGCATTCATCCATCTTGCACAGTTCATTATGCAGTTGATTGAAAATAATCATCTGTGCATCTTGAAAGTCGCTCCTTGGAAAACTCCTTTGCTAAATGCAAATCCGCACCCACTCGCAAACAAGTCTTGCCTGCAATAATATGCCATCAGTTAACTCTATGTGTATAATATTAGAGATGGCGATATAAAATTACATCCTGCTAATATAATTACTATTGAACATGCTAGGAGTTACAAGAATTCTACCAAAGTTTTGGGATTTTTTTGAGTTAGACCATAGATTCCCAACCTTTATCGGGTGGCGACCCTTTTTAGAAAAGCCATGTGATCCGCGACCCCGATGCAATTGAAAATGGCATTTTTCATTAGGTTATTAAAAAAAAACAACAAATATGCATGAAAGTGAATATTTTTTTAGTTGATTGTATAAGTTGGCGACCCCACAGAAAACCCGCCGCGACCCCCATTGGGGTCGTGACCCATGGGTTGGGAACCCGTGATTTAGACTTCAGAGCACGAGTTCCCAACCCATGGGTCGCCAACTTATATAGTCAACTAAAATAATATTCACTTTAATGCATTTTCGTTGTTTTTTTCCTAATCACCTTATGAAAAATTACCTTTTCAATTGCACCGGGGTCTAGTTTTCTAACATCTAGTTTTGTAGGAAACTTGAAAGTTTTCATCGATAGAGTCTACTTTTATCACTAGAACGTTTTCCAAGCTGATCAAAAACGCAAACATTTTTGAGTTGTATAAAAGTCAATTATCTGGGATAGTAGATAGGATTTATATTTATTCCTTAATTCAGAGGCTCTCAAACTTTTTTCTTACTAGTGTGTTACACAGATATGACATTTAACATTGCAACACACTTACACAAGCCGGTTGAAAGAAAAACTGTACAAATACAATGTATCTCACTAAACCAATGATGCCCAACTGAAGTCACTTTGTGAAACAAATAAAATACTATATGTCTCTGATGGGGCCACACATAAATATTTTTAATATCCTTATAACATTTATTTTTACTATATCATATTTTTTTATGTCGACCGGTAATCCAGCATTCTCAGACCTCGCTTATCTCTATTCATCTTTTTTGTTGTTGATGTATGCTTTGAAATTGTTACTCTCCGACTGACTAGCACAGATGTTCCGGTTTATGCTTCACAGTGTACTAATTATTCCTTTTGTAATGTTACAGGTAAAATGGATGATGTACTGGATCGTTTTTGCGCTGTTCACATGCGCTGAGACAGTCACCGACGTTTTCTTTAGCTGGTTTCCGTTCTATTACGAAGTTAAGATTATATTGGTGCTGTGGCTCCTCTCGCCAGCCACAAAGGGATCCTCCATATTGTACAGAAAGTTTGTGCATCCGGCATTATGCAGGAGAGAACAGGTAAATATTAAATTATTTTTTTACTTACTCCGTACTTACCCCCTTATAGTATAGAAAGAGAGGACAGCTAACTACTGATTATTTCTTAACGCTCTGAAGAAGGTAATTGAGATGCTAATTTAGTGACTCCATATGGAATTATAAGCTTCATTAATTCACAAAGAAAATGTTAAGAGGAGATCTTATTGTGTTATAATATTTATTTGATTATCTGCATTTGAATTTCCAGGAAATAGACGAGTACATTTCGAAAGCCAAGGACCAGGGCTACCACACTGTCCTCAATCTGGGCACAAAGGGGGTCAACTACGCTACAAATGTTATAATGCAAACGGCGATCAAGGTATGTCACCCCATTTGTAACGACGTGTAATGTGCTTCAACACGCCTTCTATTGCTTCCTCATTAATGGTCTGCAATGCGGTGTATAGTATGATTACTGTCAAACCAACCCCGCTTAGCTAAAAGAACTCACGGGCCACACTTAATTTATAACATTTGTTCATTAAACCAACACAAACAATTGGCGGAGATCTGCTAATATTGATTTATCTGAGGTTTTTTCTAATTTCCATGCATAAAAATACAGTCAAATTTCTACAGCTGCAGACTGAAGACTTAACTACCTAAATCTTCAAATTTCTTTGTCAACTATTTACCATCATAGGTAAATAGACAAATAAACAAATACAAAATTTAAATACACAACCATGTGGCTTTAATGTGTGATTTAAAATTGCTCAAGCACGTTATTGCTAGACTCCTTTATACGTACTATTAAAAGAATATAGTCATTTACTGAAAGAGGGTTTTGATGATAGCAGTGGGAAACTATCATAATATGCTATTGACTAAATCAATACATTAAAATAATGTTTATGTTATTTTAGCTATGTCGGGTCGGATTGCTTGTGTGAAGCATTTTAATATTGTTTCTAATTATAAAGATGTAGAAAAAGGTTTTTAGAATCATACCCAGGATTCTCTGATTCATCTGAATTATGTCTATTTAATCTGCCGCATCATTTTTATGGCTACAAAGATGAAATGAAACAATTTAAATATTATCTTTGAATATAGTTTAGATATTTATGTGTAGGATAACTAGTGCATGTGTCGACAGATAAAGGATAGTTTTTGTTCAATTAGGTTATTTTATTTGCGGGTCTATAAACTACATTATTATCTAAAATATGTATGATTCAACACGAATATCCTTTAACTGTCAAATGTTATTATGATTGATACACGTTTGAATGTCACAGTGCTTGAGCAAATATTCATCTTAATAAACTTTTTGTTTCTTTTACCTTTACTGTAATATGTGTGTTATTGAAGCACCGTTTTAACCGGCAAATGAGGATCCACTGTTTTATGTCACGTTAACAATCGGCACATTAATTTCATTGACTCTTTTTTAATACAACTTATTGTTTCTTTTTGTTTATTAACATGCTTTTTTTTAATTTCTCTCCCGCACCTTCATTGAAACCATGTTATCCACAAAAATCCCCGCGGAATGAAGAATTTTAGCACGCAGAGTGCCGTAGACGCCCCCACTCCGTCCGCCAGACAACCGATCTCTTCCGTTTCCGACCGGAGGGACGGACTGTCCATGGAACAGGTCCTGTACAGGTCTGTCTACAATGACGTATCCAATGCACTGTCAATAGATGAAGTCGATCTGACTCATTTGAATGACGACGTCGTCATCCAGAGAGATCCTATAACAGATCTCGTCTATAATCCGGATAAAAGTATACCAGCTGTTGACACTTCTCCCGTTAGGAGAAGAAGAAAAACGAAAACCGACGCTGCACCAAAAAGATCCAGGAGTAACAGCAGGAAGACGAGACGGCAGACTGCTGCGATTAAGGTTTCCAAGACAAAGGTTAAGAGAGAACCGTCAGCTGAATAGGAATACGGGATACCGTTGTCATCGAAGTATACGCCAGCCGATGAGTTTTTTTAAGAATTTTTCTTTCATGGGAGATTATTAATCGATGATTAAAAATTGGTATATTTCAAGAGGTGAAAAAAATAGAGGTTTATTTAAAATATTTTATCAAACATTTATAGCATCATTAAAAAGTGGCATATTCATTTTTTTTATATTTTACTTTTATCTCTGTTGTTTTCACGCCTTTATTTTTTTTTACCCTTTGAGTGGCGAGTTATTGTTTTATAAAATAAGGTTTATAAAATTAATTGTATATTGATTATTGTAACTCACACACAAAATAAAAACGGTCAATCTGGAATAAACATTTCTTTTATTATTTTGCAACAAATAATATGTCTGACAAGAATCATTTATAAGTTCATTAATATCCATATAAATACCATATATAAAGAAATAAAGATAATAGATGATGCAACACTCCGCAACTTTGCAAATACTGCTTAAAGGGTTTGAAAAAATTACTAATATACAAATTTTACATCTCCCAAAATGAATTTTGCATAGTATTGTATTGAAATATTTGCTCACTTTAAAACTATTTAGGATAGTCTTATTAGCTGTCAAACTATTTTTTAAATTTAGCTTTGCCCAAATCAATTTTCAATATTTAAATAAATTTAAAAATTCTCACCGTACATTACATATTTGAAACTGCATGCTCGTTTTTTTTTCGAATTTGAGTGCCTTATTTTTTCTAAGTCAATTTGTGGATATTCTTTCAGATATCACATTTCTCTTTCATATTTCATACTTTATTATTCCCTATTTCGTTTGATTCCTTTTAAACTTTTAGATAAGTGACTTGTTAATTTTACCAGTCTTGGATAGAATTATTTAGAATATGTGACTTATCGCTCTAAGCAGGCCGCGTATACAGAGATTGCTTTGCAATGTGAAATACACGTAATTGCACTGGCTCTTTTTTTGCAAATTTTCACAGCTTCCCACTGAATGGAAGTATAAAATATATGTATAAAATTTATCGAATCATTATTGCTAACTATATCAAATTAAATCTCTGTGTACGGACCTGCTTGAAGATTATATAATCATGCATTTACAGGAAATATTGTGATATGTTAGTTGTAAATCTGGAAAAGCCACGATGGCCGACGCTTTGAAAGTGCCTTCCTATTTTAATCCATGACCTACTGAAAATGATAATTCAATTCATTGGAATGTTATTTCTGTATTTAGATACTTACATTGCATAGCAGATTATGCCCATTCAAACTTGGCATAATAATAAATCTCAAAATGATATATTTTTGAGTAATTAATTTTTGTAAATTTATTCTTATTTTCGGTACAGAATTTGATATGCATCTCATGTCTTAACTGTTGTTCATTACATTATGAATTGCTCTCGTTTCAAATAAACGTTGAAACAAACAATTTTGATGATGCAATGATGACAATTCTTTTATTTTAATGCTTTCTCTAGTTGTAAGGTTTGATTGTTATTTAGATCTCATTTGTCCCACCTCGGGCGCAAAGGTAAAGGGCTCGTCAATATGTTTATTAAAATTAGCCATAGAACAGAAATCAAATGAATTGTATTTTTTATTAAACTGGATTGACTGTTTTTCTATTTTGATATTTCAAAAAATTCTTTTTTAACCTATATTACTGTCGAAAGAATGATTTATTCCTCATAATAATATGATTCAATAAGTGAAGGAAAATAAATAAGTAATATATTTTTTGATATTCTATAGGCAGCTCAAACATATTCATATTAGTGATAATGAAAATCGTTTATAATAATGTAAATCAATATATACTGATTATTTAAACTTTTATTGCTGCAAATTTTTACATGCCAGCACTGGTCTCCAATACCTACAGCACTGTTTTTCCACTTGCAAATGAAATGCTAACATGTAAAGTTTGATTTCTGTATTTCGCCAAGATTAAGAAAATTTAAAAACACGTTTGAAATGTGTAAATGAAGACTGATTCATTTTTTGAAAGAAATACAAAAAGTGATAATTTTCTTGTCGGTGAAATTTTTCGTAGTTTTATCTAACATTATAACCGATTTTCAATGAATCTACTATTTAGTTATAATATATTTTAATGTTTTTAGTAAAATTTGATGTAACATTAATTGTGAAAATAAATAATTAAGTATTATACAAACTGGTAATTGTTAAATTTCTGTTATAATTATGATCTGAGAGGTTTTCCATCCAATTTTATAGATAGATCAGTTTGATATTGATTGATTCCAATATGTTTGATACATTTTTTAAATGATTACAGTTAATTGTGCTAAATATATTGTTTATATTAATCAGTGGCATAACTACGGAACTACTACATAACTATGGCATACATAATTTAGACAAAATTTACATTGATATTAAAAAATGCTGTTGTCCACTTCTCAGGTTTTGACTGTCGATTCCTGGTGGATAACCATTGTATCCAAAATCATAAAATGTATTTCTATTCCACCTATTATTCAATTTTATGGAATCATTAGAAATGGTTTCACTTTTTTCGAGTGTTTTCAACTGATTATGAAAATATACCTAACATAGAGGATGAAAGATAATATGTTTCATTTTGTGTCAGATGCTAACTAGGACCATTCCACTGCACGCATTTACACCTGCTAGTTATGCTGCTGGTTGAAATAAATTCACCACTGTTAGTATAGGTCTATTTAATGTTGAATTATCTTCATTATACATACATAAAATGTGTTTTAAAAATTTCTTTCTTTTAATGAATATGAGTCATTCCATTCCCTTCGACATTTAATCCTTTTTTATCATTTATTTTGGCACATTCTTTACACATTTTTGTTTTAATCAATAGAGGCATTTTAAATCGAAAACAAATATGTTTATTTTGCAATGTTAGTAGTACACATGGTTGTATTGTAATTTCCAATTGACAAAAATATGACTTTTATTGTCAGGTTTTGTAAATGTACTTATTTTTAAAAAAATGTGAACTTATTAGGTTTTGCTTTTAAATGCCTCAAATAATGCAACCATTGCTCCAAACACCATGAAACAGGTCATTCATCCATTGGCATTACTTTAAATATGGATGTATCATGTTTAGGAGAATCTTCGATTCCAACAAAAATAATTTGAATATACTGTCAAACATAGTACATGACTAAATTAATACTGTTAAATGTTTAGAATTCCACATCGTTTGAATTAATTCATTCATAGATATTAGTGATATTTAACATATACAACATTCTCTATGACTGACATTAAGTAAAAACAATTTAAAGTGGCATAGACAATTGATGTCAAAATTTATAATCTAAATAACATTGATGTTTCATCTTGTCTATCTAATATGATCATCATTGTCACACGAATATTATGTGATTAATAAGTTTTTTACATTATGAATTTGTTGGCGACAAAAATGGATTCGTACTTAACAAAAAAAATTAATACACCCTGATATGGTAGCTGACTGTACTAAACATGTTTTAACCTACTAGAAGATTCCGTCCTGCAATTGAAACATTTTCTGGTAAGTGATGCATGTTATTTACTTTAACGCACTTACATTTTATTCACGCTTAGCTTTAGGTCAATACACGTCAACTAAATACTGTAACCTAAATTTTCTGATATTCTACCTGTACTACAATCTATGATTTAAATTTAATCATTCAGAAAATATAATTTAAAAAAATTATTAATTGGGTAAAACTAATATCCAATCCAATGAATGAGATAATTTGTGTATTTGGGATAGGAACTATTTATTGGTTGATATTGAAACTGTATCATTTTATTAATCAAAACATTAGATTCTGAAAAGCAAAGATCATTTTTACAATGTTTGAAAGAATGAAATTATAAGCATTTAAGTAATACATAAAAATATTGAATATTAATCAAATAAAGTAATTTACAAGTCTAAGGAAATGCTCCGATCAAAACGATAAATATTTTAAAAGATTGTAGTTTTTAGCATAAGCAAAATTAATGTCCGGTTACAGATTTTCCTTCTTGGCTATTGAATAATGACGCAATACCTACCCTAGTTTAATTGTGGATTTTTGTTTCATTTCAAAGACAATCAAGTAATTATTAAAAGACAATGCTATTTGAAATCTATAATCTTAGCAAATATGCATGTTTTCTTTGCTAAACGATATTGGTTGGCTTTATTCAACAAATACATTAGTGAAAAAAATTAATTACAATGAAAATTAAAGTCGATAAAATTGATACATTGGGCTAAATTGAAAAAAAGGGATTAAAATATTATAGAGGGTAATTTAAGTTATTTTAATTCTCAAAATTAATTAATATACTTATTTGATTATGGAGTTTATGTGTAAATGCTTTACGCAGTTTAGTAATTTAAATTTATGTATTTTTTAAATTAGTTACTTCAAAACTATCAAGGAAATAAACCTTCCTGAATCGATTAATTACTTTTTTCAGGAATTGAAAATGAGGGATTGTTTTAATCAAAATCTAGCCAATATCACGATATTATGGTTACAAAAAAATATTTTTGAACTGTGAAATATGTTGTGTAAAAACCAGATCTTTTATGATTGTAGGGCGGAGGAGGTCTAGTACAACAATTAAGAAAGAGTTACAGTCTATCAGACTTGACGGTGGCCGATGACCACACCGACGGAAGAAGTCAACAGGAAGAAGACGAGGCGGGAGACATTGTGATGGATTCTCGTCTGCTGAGGAGAACAGTCTCCACGCGGGGGCGTAGTCCACGATCTGTTGGAGGATCCAGAGTAGATATGTTTTTTCCTGAAGTGGATACAAATCTTAGTCACGGTGGAAGAAGAGATAATATCAATTTAGGGTGAGTTGTAGATAAAATATATAGCTATAGGCAAGTCAAGTGATCAGATTCGTTGGCTTCAGTTGTGGTATTAACAGGCTCGAATCCCAATATGGGTAGTTTCATTACTAAACATATAAAACAAATTTATTGATTGAATTGGTATTAACTTGACTGAAATCCATTAAAACACAGTGAAAAAATAGCAATGTGTTTTAGTTCTACAAAAATTATATAGTATAAAGTTGATAGCTTTTTCGGCTTACGCCCTCGTCAAAACTATGTTAAAAATTACACTAATGTAGCTACATATACTGGCTGAGAAGAGGTACACAATTCATCTTCTCATCTGTTCTAATGGTCCCAATTTTATATTGAAAAATATTTGAATAAATGTGACAAATTGACTTTATGTATTTCTTGAAATGATAGTAATTCTGGGTTAGTAAATTAATGTAAGTTAGTTTAAATTATGGTTATTTAGGTAAAATTGTATTAGCCTTCTGTAATGGTCTGAGTAATGGTGATAGATTAATTTATTGTATATAAATCTTATGTTATAATTTTTCAGGCATATAAGATCTTCAGAGGACATCAGCTCTGCATATATTCCAGAGAATATGAGCAGTCAAGATCCTCTGACGAGGACTGCGTCAGTTGGCGGAACGACCAGGACACGAAGCAAAGTTACCAGAAGCACATTCACCTCAATCAAGAGGCCTGGCGCAGCCGAAGTCAGTAAAAGACATTCTTACATATATTAAAGTGTTAGTTCTGTGTCAGTCAATGTTTCACATTTAGCCTTACGTTCAATTTTATTTGAAATTTAATAATTATTCCTGTCGCATTGATTTCAATACAATCCTTTAGGCTAAACATTTTTATATTTGCTTGATTTTTTTTGAATGTTTCAAGTATGAACGTGCTTTATTATGAATGATGGTATTAGGATTAGTATTAATAAAATAGTTTAAGTTGCCACTAACACCTTTCCCCCCTATACAGCAGACGGTTAGGGAAATAGTATTATAAGTAATTTTAAAATCAATTGGAACATTAGAGAGCAAACTGAATTTCATCAATAATTACTCTGAACAATTATGTAAATTTCAATTACGAATTTTTCTGAATATTAAGTAATACTTATGAAAGGTACTATGTTTTGCGTTTCCTTTTGAATGTTAATAACTAGATGCAAACGTTACATTTTTAGACATAATTAAGTATCGTCATATTATTCTTCTGATTCAAATAAAGATCGTTGATCATTATTCTACCAATTTATAAACAATAAATCTTTCGTCCCTGGGACTAGAACCATGATGCATGGTATCTGCGCTTAAGGGGCTGGGCTTGGTATTAAAGGCGTTACGAGCTTTCAATTTTGTCCACCAATACCTTTTTTGCAATCAAAATAGACTTCTAAATAAAATGTATATCAACCGAAGAAAGATCGATTTTATTTTAGACAGAAAAAAAAATAAGACTACTGTGGTGGTTGGGCTGCTATCTCAGCAATTTAGATGAAGAGTTTTTAGTGTAAATTCTATTGTATAATGTAGTCTGTTAAAAATATTTTTCGAATTAACGTTGCCGTCTCTAGGAATAGATAATATCTCTCATCCAATAAGACTGAAAATGATTGGGGAAGTGTGATTAAATAATTATATTATTTCAGTATTTGTGTCCATTGATTTGTGTAGGGAATATATTGACTGCTTTATTCAAATAACTATGCTGTCAAGTCACTACTTGTTATCAAGATATTATACCCAGGGCTGTGGTGTTAAGGATTGTTGTGATTTCGGCCAACTCAGATTCCTAATAAAATTAATGTGAAGAATTTAATGGATTTTATTTGCATCTAAGCTATCGTCCTGAACGGTAGGATTATAAATAAAATTTCTAGGCTAAAAAAGCATTTGAATAATGTTCACTCAGAGTTAGAGATAATGTCGGAATTTTCTGGTTTTTTAACTACAACCTCTGGTTGATTATTACTAACACTTTATTCTAAAAGAAGATGAACGGATGTTAGAGATTGATGGAATTATACGATTTAAGTTATTGCCGTTGTTTTTTTGTCTATGTTTGTGTCTGTATTTTGTAACAGCTATATAATATGTTTTTCAGAGTTGGGATGAAGAGAATATAATAAAAATAGATGTCACAAAATAGCTCAAATTATTATAGAGTGTAAATCCGATATCAAACAGAAAAATCGGCCCAAGCTCCGTCTTGTCGTATACATTGGCATTGTGATATTCTAATACTTGCAGAAATGTTCACACAGCTTTAAAAAAATTGGTTAAAATTTAACCCTCCATTTCATGTCAACTGTGTATTGTCACAATCAGGAAATATTACATAAATTATTATTATATTGTCTATTGTAATTTATGATTAATTAATGACTAAGTTCAAAAAACCTGCAGAGCTTATTTTTAGTTCTTATCCACAATACTTAAATTAAGCCTGATCTTTGCAATGAAGGTATATAAGTGGCTTTTATGGTGAGCTATAAACAATGTAAGCCAAAAAAATACGTATTTCCTTTCAAAATGAATAAGAGATTGAAATATATATTATTATCATGACTTCTCTTCTTAATTTTGATTTTACATTTTGCTGACACATAGATATATCATTCCAACTCTGATTATTCATATTTCTAAGACGCCTCAACCAACACAGCCTACGATAAAGGCAACATTATGTTGCATCGTCCATTTCAATGACAAAAAACTTGTCATATTGGATCAAATTATTTGTACATACACAATTGTCATTTGGCGGCAGAGCTATGTCAAATTTGTATATACAACCTACGAGGAGGTGTGACAATTTATTCCTGGAATTCACTTTTACAAATTAAGAGAAGTTTCTTCATCAATCTTATCACTTACGTAATCTTCGAACTGACCATATAGCATTGCATTAAAATCTATTTTCATCATTGTTGTTTCCCGTTGTCCGCTTCTGGGTCATCCATCACAACAGCTTCTTGCTTGTCCATGAAACTCTTATGCCGACATCGTCTTATTCAAAATGTTTTCACATCAAATTTGATGTTAACATGCCAATAAAAATTCAAGCCGCCCATTCCTATGCGCACGCACTAACAATTAATTGACTCAAAAAATCAGCATGAAATTTATCTATCATTGGTTCAAAAATTTTATTGACTTATAGGTTGGCGTATACAGAATTTAAATTGTCGCACCTCTTACTTGTTTTAACAAGGGTTGCAGATGTTTTATTCTCCCAGTTAAAATTGATTGCTTTTATTATTGAGTTAATTAATGATAATCTATCAAAGCTAATTGAATATATAGGGAACCGTTTATGTTATAAATAATTACGACCTAGTCGAAAGTTTATTCATTACGCTTGTATAAAAAACTTTTGTACAAATAATTTGATCAGATTGCGTTTAATATGCTGAATAGCATTCTTATTCAGATAGAACCATGAAGTGAGGAAATAATTAATATTTGTTACATTTAACCATACCATAATTAAGTTTTTGTACACTTAGTTATTAATTTAACATAGGTATATAATTTTAAATTATCATTCATTCTTTGTTGAGCTTTTTAAAAGAAATGCAATAATGTTTTTGTTTTGATTTTCAGAACAAAAAACACGCAAATACTGCGTCTGTGTGATAAAATAGAATTTGAGACAGACATATTACGCAGTATCTAACGTTTTAACAATTTTATTTACATTCACCCAGGTATATAAAAATACTATTCAATGTAATTTTATTCTTGGGATATAGACACATTTATTGTTATATGTTATTTTGCATTTCACCTCAAAAAGCTATTTACAAGAATGGAGAGCAATGTCTAATAAGCATCACTGCAATTTCAGGCTTTAACAATTTGACAAAATATTTATTACCTATAAAGGGAAAATTACAAAGATATCAATAGCATTTTAAAAATTTATTTGCTGAGAAAGCTGGTTATTACAGTGAAAAGTAACCAGGGGCTTTTATCCTCATGTTTTAGACCTATAAAAATCCAGTCAGTTACATTCAACACCTTCGGGTATTATTGTACACATCTTTATTAGGTTGATTTACAGTAAAAAGCACCTCTGTGATTGGTCTGTTAAATGTCTTATGGCAGCAATGTCAGATATTGTGATACACAACTATACATTAACTCACCTTTTGTTTTACTCTTAAAACCATTATATTTTAAGTAAATTTTCTCATTTTTTAAATGCTTTTCCAGCTTCTATTATATAATCCCTTTCTTGTATAGATTCATTGGTTTCGGTGAGATATTATCTAGAATTATTATCTTTTATTATTTGAAATGTTCAACATCCAAGTGGTTCATCGAATGGTAATGTATTTTTTTATATAAATTTCAGTAAAATTTCTGCCATTTGAGATTTAATCAACCAATCAAAAAGTTCATTTTACTGTGTGCAAACATAATGAGATCAAGGTGTTTGTTCAATTTTACTGTTCAGTTGTATTTAGAGGTTTTAAATATGAAAATAAGCCCCTGTGTTTAATGTAGTGTAAGGTATTGGGGTATTAAAAGCGTGGGGGTAGGGTTGCCAACAGTCATTTTGACCTAGAGATTATGAACAAAATCTAAGGCGGCCAGTGGGTAAATTCTGTTCTGGTAACATCAACTTTCACAGAGGAATGGAGACAACAGATATCCTAACTCTGTCCAAAGTTGCCCAGAATAGTGCCTTGTAATCTCTGCATCACATTAAATGTAACTATTGAAGTTTTCATTATTTTTATGATAATGTTAAAAAATGTGTCCTTTCTTTCACAAATAACTAATTCTCCAGGTCAGGATCGATATAATGTTGGTAACCCTAGGTGGGGGAGTTCTTCATATCAAAAATAAGTTCTCTACACCACCCGAATGTTGATGTGTAGCTTTTTAATTTTCACCCCTTTATATACATATTATGATTGTGATAAAATTTTCCGTTTATAAATAAGTTTGCTTATTTCATTCATTGTCAAAATATTAATTCATACCGAATTGCTGAAAATTTTATAGGTATCTGTTGTTAATATTGTTTATTATTTTATGCTTTTTATTCAAACAATAATTTCTACTTTTCGTAGACATACATTCAGCTATATATTTCAATGTTTAATTAATTATCATTTTGTATTACTCAGCTTATAAAAAAAATAATAAGGTAGTAACCACCCCTCCCATCGGTCTTTTATTTATTATTTTACTTTTATTTGGGTGATTGATTTGTGTGGGTGTATTTTTTTTGTTTGAAGGACGGTGAAGTTATCATCGAGGAAATGGATGATGAGCATATTCCTTCTTTCCTTTTGCAAAATTCCTCTAATGTTTCCTCCGAATCCGACGACAGCGCCATATGCTTGCCGTATTCTACGGATATGTTTGAAAACTATTTAAGATTTATGATGAAGGAGAGTGCTCAAGTAAAACACATAGGTGCAGAACACGAATTAGATCTCGATTATAAAAAATATTTAGAATTGAAAAAGGTTTTCGATTCGAAATTCGCAAGAAGTTCTCAAGAAAAGACAGAAAAAATTGCCGCTCCGAAAGAAGAGGATTCTCTTAAAGGTAAAGAGACACAATCTTCCGATGTGACTAGCAAAGAAAAACCTTTAACTATACCCCAAACATTGAATGATAATAAAACAGAATCTTGTGACTCTTCTAAAGTTCCTGTAGTACAAGTAACTTCGAGCGACGGAGCCACTGTCCAAATGAGTGCAGCAAAAGATGAAAAAAATCACGCTGACAATAGTATTGCACCTCTAGGCTCTTTTTCGATTAAAGAAAATGATGAAATGAAGAGTGTAAGTGCTTCTTCGTCAAATTTCAGTTCAGATAGTGAATCGGTGGATGAAGGGGATTTCACAACGCCGAGCAGTTCTCCCATATTTAGAAGTAAATTAAATAAGGGAGGAAAATACAATAAGAGACATGCTCCAGCTCCTCCGGCGGCAAACAATACCAGCTCTTCGGGACAATCTGATAAAAATGATTCAATTGAAAACAGTCCTGTTCAAAGTGTTGAATCAACTCAAGTAAGAGCCTCTCCTATTAAGGTGAATTCTGATGATTTAAAATCAGGTATCTTCAAAGAGACAGTTCCAAGCTCATCAGACAAAAGGGATGTATTCATACCTCACTCCGGAATTAAGCGAAGACATAAACCAAAAAATAGATCTGCTAGAAAATCCGGTGCTAAAAACGAGTCCGCAATTAACAAGCTGATTAATTTGCCTTCGAAGTTTGCTTTCTGGAAGACAGATGATGGAAAATCATCCGTGTCTGGCGATAATTCCTACACTGATGATGAGGAATCCAACGGAAGCACTTCTAATTATGAGGATACTTCTTTGAGTAACTTCGGCTCACTAGTTGATATTAAAGCTGCCAGTGAAAACTTAGCTGAGAAAAAATCTGTTCCAGAAATTGAATCTGACAGTAAATTGGATATTAAAAGTAATACTGATAAAAAATTATTAGAAAATGAAGATGAAATCTTTCAAGACGCTAAAGAAATCTCCGATGTAGAAAATCCAGTCAAGGCTGAAGAAAAGTCTAGCGAAGAAATAGATTCTGCTAAGATACCTAATCTTTCGACTTCAAAAGAATTGAATACGAGAATTTCTTCGGAAAAATTAATTGAAAATTCCCCTGACTATACTTATATACCTTTAAGATTAGAATCATCAGTTTTGTACACAGAAAGTAGAAGCACTGATGTCTGAAAACTAAATCTGACAATGATATTACCAATACAATGAAACACTATGTATCACATCAAACGAAGAACAAGATTCTTTCAATAAATATGAATATAAGATTTTTTTTCTTTCATCATGTCTCTGTTCCACTATTCCCCACATATTTGTTACCACAATTTGGAGACCGATCCGTCAGTCAGTTATGTATATCCCAGATATTGATTTGTTTTTGTTATGTTATTTTATCCGTTTCATTTTTTTGGAGAGTGACATAACAATATTACTGCCCAGTTGATTCTTGCACTGAATTATAAGTGAAACTATGCAGTTGTAACACTTACCAATTCGAAATAAACAAAATAATTTTTGTTTCTAATATAATATTTGTCCCCCAGAAATTGCACGTATTTTTGTTTTCTTTTTAAACTTACCGATATTCAGTTTAAATTAACATTTTTCTGTATTCCGTGTGTTCTTTATTTTATTTAATTACTGAAAGTTTTTTTTTGCGCATATAACAATCACATGCATTTAAAAGTGTCAACTAAAGTTCTAATTCATAATTATTTACACTTTATCTTGGTTCATTGTACATAATACAGCAAGTGACACTTTTTAATGGACACTATTGTATCCCTACGGTACTAGCAGATTCAGAATCTGAAGAAAATAATTATATTAGATCTACGCAGATATGCTCAAATTTGTTCAACAGTTTATACTCTGTAAGAATTGTGAATGCAATATCAGAGAGTTTTAGATTTCAGATCAGTTTACGGCTTTACACTTGGTCAAATTCTCCGATATGCCATCAATGTAAATATTTGGTAAGGTTAAATTAAATCTGACCTAATTTAACATATTTTTAGCAAACCAAATTAAACTATTCTATACGTATTCAACAACAATTTGGCCCCTTAAAGACAGACAAACCTAACTCATTTTTCTCTACTTTTCAGGAGAGCCAAAAATAGTTTTCATCCGGAATCAATTTTACCTACTTTCCAACACATACATTTTTTTTTAATTATCTTTGAAGACAGTTGATTTTCTGATTTATTTATTAAGTATAAAATAGTAATTATTTCTTATGTGTTGTTTTAAGGCTTAGTGGAGCTATGAACAAGAAAGCGATTTTAATGCGTATTGAAATATCTTTGTATCCACTTCTCCTACCGATGTCTCTGTGACACATTTCATACAATATTATTTCGTATCAAGTAGCATTCATAATTCAAAAACGGCAATAATCAAGATACATTTCTTTTATTCTAAAGAGCCGAATTTATACAACCATAGATAGCTAAAAAAAATTAACACAAAATCAACTAAATATTTATTTTGAGAATTTCCCTGCAGTTGAAAATACTGTTTCTGTTGACCATGGATAGTAGAGTATAAACCATTGAACAAATTTGAGATATAATCGTCTGTTTCTGTAATCTGAAAATTCACTTGTGAAATAAATTAGTTATGTAGACATATACAATTCATTTGATTTAGTTTTATTATTTTTCTTCCTTCTTTTGAGAATATTGTGCATCATTTAATAAGCTGTTATTACTGTTCAATATCATTACAACATTTTGCACAAAAATCAGCATATATTATACCATGGGAGCCTATTCATTATCATCATTTCTGCATTGGTTTGGTCATCACAATATCCCCTCAATATTTTGTCAGTTATGTTCCTGTTTAATAAAAATTACACTTTTTCAGCATGATAATAGGAGAATGTGCAATTTTTAACCATTAAAAATTATCACAGATTACATACTTTCCATACATGAAGGTCTTCATAACAATATACAATTTGAACCTCAATCTATTGTTTCTCTAACAATTGTTTTGTCACATGTAAGCCCTTGTTTAGACAGTTTTTCATTATAATATATTTACAAGTTTTATTATTTTATTTACAGAAGTATAACAAGATCTTTTAACCACTTCTTGGGCACGCCCGAGTATACTCGGGTATTGAAAGTCGTCAAAAACGGACATCACGAGATAACTCGGGCAAACTTCATATGAAAATTTCGAATTTGATCTAGTCCAAGCAAGGGCTGTACACAGACTAACAGATAAAAAATATGTTATCACAAATTTGTGTGTATTTTGCGTTTTCAAATGTGTGCATATTTTAAATCAATTGGACCGGCAAGTGGTTAATAAATAAAACACATTTTTAGTACCACTTCCGCAAATATTCTGATAAAGATCAAGACTGGTTTTCGCTCATTATCAACTGGTGAATATAGAATATCATAATAATAAAAACCGGTCTTGATCTCCATAAAATTTTATATGATGCCATTGCTATGTCCATTTTAATTGCTTTTACGTATCCATCTGTGCTTTAAATATCTGGAAGATCTGCTCTCATATTAACTTATTTTAATATGCTATTTTTATATCATAACATGTCTCTATTGATACATTTATTTTGCAGTCAAAACGCCTGTCAAGTTTCAAACAATTAGTGGAATAAAAAAGTTTGTTTATTTTATTCTTAACAGTATTTATCGTTGTTTTCTACTGAGCCCTTCAAAAACAATAGATTGAGTGTTCATAGTATTTTTAAAATATACATGTTATATATATGCCGATATGTTGATCATCTAACAATGTTTTTAATTGCTTATGATTTTTTTGTAGGTGCTGATTGCTAATTCTGCAACACTTCCTCGTAGTAGAAAGCCTAGTAAAAGGAAGACAACATGAATGATTTAAAAAATCATCGAGGTCTTGTATTGTTTTAAATGCTTCAGGTCCATGGCCGACGGCTTTCGAAGCATGATATTCACAGTTATTATTGTTCATAGAGCTTCAGAAATGTGACTGTTTTTATAATGAAGTTTGATAAATATGTATAATCTTTTATTGGCTGTCTGGACTGCCCTTAAACAAATTGTGATATACTTTAATACCATATATAACTTGGAGTAAAAGCTTCTTTTTAGTCAAGATTTGAAACACCCTTTTTTAAAATATAAAATTTAAAATAACTTTGATTATTCCACGTATTGTGTAACTAACTGTGACACGTGTTTCGCCTCTTTCAGAGGCATCTTCTTAAGTAATTACTAAGCAAACTTTGCGATAGTAGCCTGAAGATGCCTCTGAAAGAGGCGAAACACGTGTCACAGTTAGTTACACAATACGCGGAATAATCAAAGTTATTTTAAATTTTATATTAAAATGAACTTCCACAAAGTTACCGCCGAAACCATCGAAAACCCTTTTTTAAATTAATGTCTTATTTTCTTCCTATATTTTCAAAATTATGTTATCATCTTATACGTGCGGCGCTTGAAGAAATATCGCTGACTGAAAAATTATTTGAAACAACTTCAGATTTTCTTCGTGGTATTGAATGGAAAATTATTGGGTTTTATATTTATTTACATCACACCGATTAATCGTATTTTGTAAGATATAAAAAATTATCAACATTTCTCAATCTATATTCTACAAAATGTTTGCATCTCATTTACAATAAAACCTTTAAACATGCACATAATATTGTCATCTTTGTAGCAAAAAAAAATCCAGAAATTCTATTAAACACTTTGTTTACGGGCTTTTTAATTACCAAAGTAATTACGCACAAATTTGGGCACACTGTAAACAATGGGTTAAAAGTAAATCAATATCACATACAATTATGACAAAGTTATGAATGCATGCAAATCTGAGTAAAGATTTCAAATTAAAAAAACCTGTTATTGAAATTTAATATCAATCAAAAGGATGAAGGTTGAAAAAATGAATATTAAACATAACATTTCTTGCATGAATGGGTATTGTATATTTGACCAAGATGTCTGTTCTTTGGCCCACGCCCCTAATGATTAACATTAAAAGCTTTTGCCTAGAAATATTTAATTTTCAGGTTTACCAAAAAAATACCAGTATCTCATAGTAATTAACTGTAAGTTTCATTATAAATATTTTCCAGGAATATCTCATAAATTTTATTTGGCAAATACACTGTTGTAATAATAATTTTCCAGATAATTCCAGTTTAATAAATATATATTAATCAGGAATAAGAAAGACAAACAACTGTTGAATTGACAGTCGGGAAGTGATTTAAATATGACAATTAATTTGTTATTAGTTTTTTTTTATTTAATCGCTTTCAGAATAAATTTTAAGTAAATGAATCGTGAAATAATAAATTAATCCAATTGGTTTGCCATTGGTCCAACTATGTGGACAGAAAATAGACAGCAGAAAGTTGATTTCAATTGATTGTGACAAAAGTAACCAAGCTTACACCTTTTGAGGAACACAAAAATAATCTATTGCTCAAAACAGTCATTTTGTTTTAATCATCAATATTCAAGTGCTTTAAAAATAATGCAAAAAAGGGGGAGGAACAAAGTTATTAAAATGGTCGTCTAACTGTTTGAAATAAATAATAAAATGGAAATAACATGGTATCACTTCTAAATGCGATAATTTTGTGTGATTGATTGTCTATGACCAAATTTCCAGGACCGATGCTAAAGGAAATAAATTATGATAAAAAATTTAGAATGAGTAATTGTTCACTAATAAATAGAATATTGTGTTACTATGTTACACTAATATTATAAATTTATTAAAAATAGAGTAAAACTATTTCAGATCCAGTCCAAGCTGTAGTGTACAATAGACTAAATATTATGTCTACCTAATATGAAACCATAGACAATATTTTGATTGATTCTCATAACAAAACATAATTATTGCAGTGCTAGAAAACAATTATAACTGAAAATAGTAATTATTGGAAATGGTGACAGTATTACAAACTATATTTTCCCTACATGTTTATTTTGATCAAAATCTTCAAATCAGCGCATAATAGAACTAAATTCATTCAAATTTGATCTAAAATGTTTTTTATTTTCCGTATTAAACGAATCATGCTTCGTCAGCTTCATTCTTAAAGCCATCTAATAATGTTCATCATCGTATGCAGCCAACAAAAAAAATATGTCGTTTGGCACTCTCACAGTGTTCTTTCTGTCATGGGTATTTTTTCAATAAAAATACAGATGGCCATGTATTAAACATTTATGGCAAATAGACAATAAATGCAATCCAAGGTTTTTGCCAATGGTTGCTTTTATTTGTGCAGCTACAACAATAATATAGAAAGTATTAATCGTAAATTATATTTTTAGTTTGACATTTTCATAAACAATATTTTCTTGCTGCCTCCATTCGATTTGCCACATAATTAAATTTAAATATGCCTAAAAATTACACTTCACCCTAACGCTAGATTTTCATGAATAATATGAATATTTTGCAATCTAAGTTTATGTATGAGGGATAAGCTTAATTAATCCCCCCCTTCTTAAACGATATAAAAAGAAGCAAAACTACTTTTATTGTCAGTTTTTAACATGACACCTCATAAAATTAAAACACATTTTAAGTTAAATATTGAAAAGTTTGTATAATCTTATTAAGGTGTTGGTGTAATCTAAGCAAGTGTCTTATAATTTACTGCAATAATTATAAATATTGATTATTTCAATAGCATCGTTTCCAAATTTTTTAATTTTAAAATTAGGATTCATAGAAACTATTATCTAGTTTACGATCTTCTTACTGATTTCATATTATAAAATTGTATGCAAGCATAATTTGACATTACAATGTTGTGCCAAACTCATCTTTGTCGCAATAGCTTTGAACATATTATTGTTTTTTGGTACAGTTGAATTTTTTTATATAATTATATTAGTATACAATATCAACACTTACCTTAGATTTGAATGACTTAACCCTCATGAAATTTATGAATAAATTTTTTCAATTGGGTAAGATACTGATTTCGGTAATGCCCTAGACCAGTGGTTCTCACGGAAATTTTCTCTGTGGCCACATTGCGAACAAAAACGGTCCTACGGAAATGGCTGGTAGCCGCACCAAACTTATTTCGAATCTGTTGTGTTTGAGGTATGTCAAATGGACTTAAACATATCCATCAATTTACAATTGGTATTAGATGATACATACGAAATATTTCATTTTCAGAGTATTTGTGGACTTAGATTTTTTAAATTAGATTGTAAAGCCAAAATTTTTTTAATACAAATACAGTAGAACCTCGATTATCCGGACTAATTGGGGAGGAAGACAGTCCGGATAAGGACAAATCCGGATAATCGAAAAAGTCATAATTGACAGGAAAAGACAAGTATATTCAGTATAAATCATTTTTATTTCTTTAGATTAATACATAGCTTTAATAATAAATTATTTTTTATTGAAAAATTCAATTATCGATTTCTGCTTAAAGCTAGCTTTTCTTTTCGATGCTGCCAAATCACGAATACTTTTAAGACACATAAGTTGTCTTGAATGGCACTTTTCTTGACGCTCAAGTTCCCTGATAGCATGTCGTCCTTTGAATTTTTCAAGCCAGCCCGAGCTTGCTTTGAAGGTAGGATCTCCATTTAATCTTGTATTGAAAAATATTGCTTTTTCACATAGTAATGGACCAGATATTGGATATCTGGACATCCAATATCTGGTCGTCATTGTATGAACCACATAAAAATACACTTCAACTTCTTCATTTCGTGATGTTTTCAATGACATTAAACAATTGGTAAACTTCAATATTTTTCCCTTTGTTTTTTTATATCCGAGATAGTTGACGTTCCGACACCATATTTATTAGACAAAAAACATCCCGATTCACCCCGTTTCAAAGCATTGATTATATCCAATTTGTCTTTTAATGAAACTACGACTCGTATTCTTTTCGTCAACATATCGGTAATATTAAAAATAAATATTTAAATCGTGATCAATTTTTTAAGAAACAAACGTTCAATGCTTTTAGAATTTGGACGATGACTGACCCATATTTTAAACAGGACTTATTCTTAGAACGAATGCAACGATCAAAATATTAAGACTGCATTCCATCACGTATGTAAACAGTGGACGCAATTCGCCACATGCATATCAGCAAATTTGTAATATTTTTGTTTATTTTGACCAATCCGGATAATCGAGGTTCTACTGTATTTTCCATGAAGCTTTTGGTGGCCGCAGCCAAATCCTCTGGTGGTCGCACATGAGAACAACTGTCCTAGACTGACTGTCGTATCTCGGACACATGGACATACGGACCTATTAAAACCCGCCTATTAATGCATATTTAACCTAACCTAACCAAACCTAAACAATATATATAACTGATTTTGAAAAGCCTTCAACTGAAGAAATCAAATATTGAAAATATATCAGTTATACATATTGTTTAGGTTGGATTAGGTTAAGTTTAATAGGCGTGTTTTAATAGGTCCGTATGTTCATGCGTCCGAGATACGACAGTCGCTTTTGGACATTACCCTGTCTTGAATCTCATCTCTGTCTGAGATTTATGAATATTAAGGTGATATTTTGAGTTATATATGAATTATTTATTATAATATATATTAATCTCATAAACAGTTATTATTTTGGGAGGCCGTAATTATATTGAACAGTGCATAATAGTTTACAGTAAATTTGTGAACAGTACAATATCTTGTGTTATAAATCAACACAATACGGTAATGACAAAAAATAAACAAATATAAATCAAAGTAAAATTGTGAAACAATAATAAGTCCATATTTTAAAATAAATACTCAACCCGTGTCTGTGATCTACCTATATCATTATTTACTTTGAGTAAATGAATAAGTTGCTTTAATAATTGTAAAAACAAATGCGGTATCTGTGCAACTTTTTCGGTTAATTAGCTTCATTGTTTGAGTACATTTGAATGAGTGACATTATATCTCACTGCAGAAACTAAGCAATTCATCTCACCCCCGCCATTTGATCAATAGATAGGAAGCTTTTTTCAACATTAAGTCAACATTTCATGTTCAAATTATTTGTAGTGACTTCGATCAAATAATAAATACCTTGATTTTTCAATTATAAATGATATCCCGAACAGCATGCTTGTAATGCTATTTTTACCACAGAATCGCCAACTATACTATACTATCAATCTGTTAACTATGAATAATAATTGAAGTTGTGTTGAATAAAGTTAATGATTACTGAAATGTTGTATTTTATTTCCATTATTTTTCATCATAATACAATGGCATGAAAGTAGAGGTCTGCACGGGCCGAAATTTTGAAATTTCACCCGGCCCGAACCCGAAGACCTCCAACCCGAGGCCATTTCCAAAAATCTTACCCGAACCCGACCCGAGCCCGACATTTTGCAACCTTGCCTGAAAAATATCCGTTTTTTTTCTAATAAAAATTGACTCACCAATTATCGTGTGTGTGCAGTTATGCGTAAATTCATTTCTTCCTAATTAGAATTAGTTTTTGTTTGTTTTACAGGGATGACGATACAAATGAAAAGTTCCTGTTTTTGAACTAGAAAAGCTGAAAATGCATTTATATTTTATACACTCAACATATCTAACTTTTTTGTTTGTAGCCACCTCTATGATTTCACTAAATGATTTCCACACTTCACTTTTCCTGTGGGTTTTTACTGACTGAAGAAATATATTCTCCACTCTTCAGTATTGTCTTAATATTTTCGAAGCCCATTTCTTGCCGGTAAATTAAAAAAAAATCAACCTAACAAATCGAATTGCGACCGATTGAAATAAGCATATAAGAAATACTGAAGTCAGGATCATATTATGAAATTCATTATGCGTATTGTACAAACTCCTATGAAGCAGACATCATTAAAAAATACTAAAATAAGTCATTAAATTCAATACAATGCATCTTGTTCTTTCGAATGGGTCGAAAAGATGACTAATACGAGTACGTGACGTTTATTATATATAGTATTAAATTTAGATTTACGATAATGGTGAACTCATTCGAAAATAGCCCGACATTTGTTATATTTTGTTGTAAACTTGCGTCCGAGCCCGGCCCGGGCCTGAATCCAAACCTTCGTTACCCGGCCCGAACCGGCCCGCGGGCCAAACCCGAGCCTGTGCAGACCTCTACATGAAAGTCATATACTTTTTCGTCAAAGTCTAGATATAGCCATGTATAGCTCAGGGGTCGGCAGTTTGTCGAGTGAGAAGAGCCAAATTTTCATGGAAACGGGATATCTAAGGTACCAGAGAGCCGCATAATATACATATTAGTGGTCTGCACGGGCTGAAATTTAAAAATTCTACCCGGTCCGACCCGAACCCGAGGCTCATTACCGAACCGGACCTGAGCCCGTGCAGACCTCAAACAAATATGTATTGGATATGGGTTTTTAGGGGGAAAATAGTTTAAGCTGTTTTATATAAAAAAAATAATTACAGTGGTGTCCATCCATCGCTTTTGATATCTTTACTATATCTGGCAAATAGCTACTTATTATAAATTGATCTCTGATTCTTATTTTTAGCCAAGATGGTGATTTAAGGTGAAATTGGAGTTTTTGTCCAAAGAGCCGCATATGGCTCACGAGCCGCTCCTGCCTACTCCTGGTATAGCTAAAAAAACAACCCACAATAATACTAAAAACATTTGTCTCTAAGGCGGATTAAGTACTTGCGAGGTACCAGGCGCAATACAATTAAGGTGACCCCCTTTACGAATGGTCAAATAAGCGTAGCAAAAATTATTCGAGATTTTTAGTTTTCGATAATATTTCAAATTCAAATTCAAATTACTACATAGCTGGTAATTTTTATCACATCAAAAATATTTTTTTATAAAGTTGAGGGCATCCCAATTCATAAAAAAAACATTCCAAAAACCATTTATTAAAAATAATAATCTTTATTTTTTTTAATCTGCAAATATTCATGATTTCATAACCTATTTATGCAAACAAAATAATAAATAGGCACAATAAAAAAATATTATAAAAAATAGAATTATTTTTGATGTGCTTCATGCTATTTTTGAAATGATTCAACATGTTAATCATAAATCCGCTGAAAAAGCTGTTATAAATGAACACGCGGCTGGGGAGTCGTTGAAAAAAAAATACGACTCCGACTCCGACTCCAGCATTTACCAAAAATACGACTTTGATTCCGACTAAAAAAAATGTTAAATTTCAGGCTTTTTCCTTCTTTTCCTATTTATGTGTATTCAATTATATATCAACCAACCAATCCGGCCAATAGCTCAATTTTACATATTATATGCCAAAATTTCCGACTCCGGCCAAACACCGCGACGACTCCGACTCCACAGGCCACAGCCTTGCAATTAAACCATTTAAATGTGATCTTTGTCATCAGACATCTACACAAAAAAATTACAAAGAATTCTATTCGGATTTTCTGCGGGGTCGCCAACTTATACAGTCAACTGAAAAAATATTCACTCTCATGCATCTTCGTTGTTTTTTTTTAATTACCTAATGAAAAATGCCATTTTTAATTGCATAGAGGTCGCGGGTTACAAGGCTTTTATTAAAAGGGGTCGAAACCTGTTGAGAGCCTATGACTTAG
Source organism: Himalopsyche kuldschensis (assembly GCA_028554975.1). Classification (NCBI taxonomy): domain Eukaryota; kingdom Metazoa; phylum Arthropoda; class Insecta; order Trichoptera; family Rhyacophilidae; genus Himalopsyche; species Himalopsyche kuldschensis. Next base: position 14,736,853 of record JAHFWI010000010.1, on the reverse strand, counting down.
AGGGACTTCTTTATGACGTTGGTCACTAAAACCAGTATGACAAAGATTTTTCCATTTTATCCACCATAGTGAATGAAATAACGGTGTCTTTTAGAAATAATTTTCGAAGATATATTTCCACAACTTTCGACGTTTTCTTTAATAGTATTGCGACAGGGAGCGAAAGAGAGGGGAACAACAGCACGAAAAATCAAATTGGTTTTTCATTATCGCCAAAAAATGTGCGAATTAGCGAATTGTGTGAAAGTCGAATTTACGAAAGTAGAGGTCTGCCAATCTTATATATAAAACCGAAACGGCGTATGTATGTCTGTAATTCTTTGGGAATGATAACATTAAATAATTATTGGTCGCTTAGTCCGAGCGAAGCCGGGTAGCAATACTAGTATTATATAAAATTCTTTTGTATTTTATTTAAAATGTATTTTTTTGTAGTTTACCAATTAGTATATTAATCTATGCTGGCAGCACTGACAATAATTGACGTCTGCCTTTGACAGCTGAGCAAATAATTTACATTGTATTGTTTGATAGTAAATTATTGCTGAACATTTAAAAAAACAACAAGCTTAGTATCGAATGCTATTATAAACATATAAATTCAGCGCAATGGCATCCGCTTCATCCAGTAGTGCCCGTAGCTTATTTGCTGATTCAAAAATGAGATTGGCAGATAGAGTTCAAGTAAATGTTAATAATATAGCATCCCTTACAAGACAAATACAACGAGGATCAAAATCGAATGAGGTACAACTACAAACTTATATATTCGCTTTACAGCTTAGCCACTTGCTTCTGATTTAATGTGCGGTATACCCATTGTTAAAATTATGTTTCCTTGCGAATAGAATCCTTTTTAGGAATATTTGATAACTTTTGTTTGTGTTGGAGGTAAAATGAACGTGTGGCGGCTTGGCAAGGTTTACCTAAAATATTAAAATACACACATGTATACCAATTAAAGAACTTTAACAATGTTGAACATGCAAGATTTGTGACTGTGGGACAAATCTTGACCACAACATGCTTCACATTGGAAAATAATGGCTTTTTGGTAACCAGCACATTAAAAAAAAAAAAAAAATTTTTGTTTTGTCCCTGTGAAACTTAAAATATGGATAAATTAATTTAAGTGACTAAAATATGGAAACTAAAAAAGAATCCACTAGGTGGGTAACAGAGTAATAATTTTTATTTAAAGTGTAATATATTTGATATTTCAGGTGTTGATGAGATCAGTTCGTGAGTTTGCACAAACTGAAAATACCCTAGATAATATGGAAAATAACCTGAAAAAAATGCATCTCATTGGAATTCATTTAGGAATTCAAAATGAAAATATTCTTAAATCAGCTCAACTCATCGATGAAGTCAAGGAACAGATTGCAGCAATGCAGAGATAATTAAAATCATTTATGAAATCCTAACCACATTTGAAAATACTTTATTTTGTGTTCCATACTTCTCAACATTTAATGTATCTAGGAATCCTGATTTAGTGTTCATTCACCCCTCGGTAAAAGAGATAAAATGAGTACAATCAGTGCTTTAGTTGTAAACTATGCAGATGGTATACGGTAATGCACTCGTATACCCTATATTTACCCTGTTTACTGATTAATATTTTCACATGCTGCAGTAGTATAATGTTTGGAATCAACTCTTTGTATTATGAATTACTGAAACTAATTGTAATTACTTTCGATGGATTCAGCTTTAACTCTGTGGTAGTTCATTCCACGTATTGTGTGACCATTAGCAATATGTGTTTCGTTTCTTTTAGAAGCATCATCAGACCTATCGCACGGTTGTTTTGTAATAAAGTCCTAATTACTAAGTTAGTTAAAATTTTATATTAAATGATACTAAGTTAACGCTTGATTTGTTTGTAATGTTACTATTTTATTTTAACACATTGGCTATGGGACATGGAATACGCGTTTCTCTTTGTTTTGAATTACCGGAGCCAATGTGTTAATAAAAAGCCTATAATTTTGTGATACTAAAATAAAGATACTAGATAAAAAAAAATATTTACATGTTTTTTTTGACAAAAATAAATTATTTTAAATATATTTTGGCATAATTTGTTTGAGTACGTAATTTTGATAATTTTTGCAGAATGTATTATTATTTGTCATAATAAAAAAAACTTCTCTGGACTTTATTATATTTTTTCCCAAGATATCACAGTTATCATATTTTATAATTATGTAGCTGACACGGATAGCACAATGTCAATTCAAGTGCATATATTAATTGTGTTACTTAGGATTCAAAGATGTAAAGGTGACAAAAATCACTTAAATATAAGACTTATTTTATTTATAATTCAGCCATGAAATAAAAATATACAATCATGATTCGTTTATCATAACACCTTTAAAATGAAAGAAATAGTACAGGTTTTTAAAGTTAGCATATTATTTTGGAATGGTGTCGTTTAAGTTCTGATGAAAAATTTATTTATATTCAACACCAACAATGTCTAACAGATCATTTGGTGGTTCAAATAAAATATTACCGGCAGTTCGTGCCAATTTTAACTCTAAGCCATAGTCCTGATGGCGAGGACTCCAAATGTAGTATGTAAGCTGAAATAATTTTCGTTAAATATAGCTTGACTGCAAACCCTAAGACACTACACTTTTATGAGATTTTGGTCTTAAATTATTATCAAATTACCTACCGCAAAGTATTTTATATTATTAAGTGCTCCTAGCAAAGAACCTTTTGCAAAAACCACATAAATAAGGTATTGATATATACATTCAAACAATTAAATTGTGAGAAGTTTATGAAAAAATAAACTTGACATAGACACCCATCGGAAGGTAATCGGACCTCATTTGACGGAACATAAATTTATGGTGTAATTTTTCATCATGCTCAAGTATACCCAATATTAGATATTTTATTTTTAGTATATCATCGTGGCAACAAAATCTTTCACAGTAAATTGTCTATGATATGTACCATAGACAATATAAACTGTACGAAGCACATGTTTATCAATTTGTATCTGTCTGTCAAAAAGAGCCTGGTTATTATCATTGCTGTAAAGCATTATTAAATAGTTGAACTAAAGAATATTTAGCAAATATGACGAAAATACGTAAACAGAAAAAGCGTAAGACATTTAACACAAGCATAAACAGGAAGCGACTGCGAAATCGGCAACGAAATTTGGGGCACATAGAATGGTTAGTAAAGTAGAATTTTGTCAAACTATTTTATATAAATATATCAACAAATTATAATATAGGCGAAAAAATAATAATTTGTTAAATTATGTTTCAGTGAGCCGATAAATAATGCATGGAATCAAAAGAAATCGGCCAAATTGAACCTGCGAGATATGGGTCTAGCATACGATCCAAATAAAGCTTTGAAAATACCAAGCTACAAAGAACTTGAAAAAGAGAAAGCTATGATTGTCGCCAATGGAGGCTTTACTGTAACTCCATTGGAACCGAAAAAATTTATACCCAAAAAACCAGAAGTAATTCAAGAATTGGAATCCAGTGCAAAAGCTCCTAGAGTGAGCACATTACGGTAAGCTGTCGTGTATTGTTTTACGTTCGCCGTTAGTTAGTCATCTAAAATCATAGTGATTTAAAGCAGGGCTTTTTTTTGAAAAAAAGTTGCCCGAACTCACTTCTTATTAAATAAAATAACATCATTACAAAACCATATTTAATCATTTTGACAAATTATATAAATATAGATTGTAATTACGTTAGCGCAAAATTGTTTTGTCCAATTGATTTTGAAATTTTGAAATAAAAATACTGTGAAAAATGTGCTGGAACGCCGTTCCACCGCGTTAAATGGAAATAAAGCCCTGGTTTTAAGTATTCCATAAAATACATTTTTATTCCAATCCATAATTTAAGACTCCGCACCACATTTATATTCAACTAGTGTAGTTGCGCCCAAGTTAGCTTGACTATGCTTAACGAAATTAATTGCTAGAAATAACTTAAATCAATTCCTGCATTCATTTGTCATCTACATAATTTTCTATTTTCAATTGCTGGCTGATTTATCACAAATTCTTTTTTAATTAATTATAAATATTGTCAGCTCCATAGTTGAGTCATCTGGTCCGTGTCAACGTGGTTGGCTTGCGTGCCAGACCTCCTGGGTTCGATTCCCGGTAAGAGCGGAATTTTTCAGTCGATAAATCTGTTCACTGTTATGGACATGGTTAAAAGGAAAAAATAGATTAACTAGAAAAATAGAGTCAACATGGTCAGCTTCGATTGCAGAGTGCATGGGTTTGAATCCCAGTTGTGTCAATTTCATTTTTCTTAGAGACTTAGATGTTTGATCCAATCCTTGAAATGGCACATAGCAACAGTTATAATCTAACCACCAGTCCTGTCTTTTCTATCCCTGCTCTATTTGAAAAAGAGAGTTGTTTTGTTGAGATAAACTCCATTAGGAGTCCATATATTCCACATTACGAACGGACATAGTATAAGACAAGAGTATGTTGATGTCAAACTAAAATGCACCAAGCAATCAATTAAAATGATGAATGGTTGTGCTGAGAGATAAAGGAAAATGATGCTCAGCTATTTTATGAAACGGCAATTGCATTGACTATGATTTGCCAATAGCTGTATATGGCTTAAAAAATATCATAGCAATTGTTATCTTTTATTTTTTCAGTTTGCCGAAGGCTCAGACAGACTATTTAACTTACTTGATGGACAAATATGGCAGTGACTACAAAGCAATGGCTAGAGACAGAAAAAACTATTATCAGGACACATGGAAACAACTTAGATCAAAAATCAAGAAATTCATGAAAGTTCCTAAGCAATATGCTCTGTATTTAAATTCTAAAGGCTTGTTAAATAAAGAAATTGATGAAGTTGGAAATAAAAAAGAAGCGGAAGCCTTGGCAATGGATAGTGATTAGTTAAGAATTTGTGTAACACAATTTTTATGGAAAATAAATCTTATTTTTATCATAAAATTGTACAGTATTACTCTTATTACGATTGTCTTTTGCAGAGTTACCTGTAAAATGTGTTACAGGTAACTCTGGAGAACGTCAACTCTGCTAACCTTTTCTTCCAACTGGTGATACCTTGGTGTTCTAAATTACCATTGGGCGCTAAGCATAATGTGTACTCAGCTTAACTAAAGAATGGTAGTATATTATGGGAGAAAACAAATCAAGTCACTAGTGACAAACAACGTTCGAGGAAATACATGTTAGCTGTAAGGACTGTGAACAAGTTTGGCACTACAGTCCAATGAAATCAATGGCTGATTTCACAAACATCCTCGAAGCCTCTTTTTGTCTCTCTTTATGTTATCTACCCACCTTTTTCTTGCATTCCTCCACTCGCAGTTGCTATCTGTACTTTCGTAGTTTTTTTTTCCTAAGCTGGGGGTGTCTTCTGACCAACTAACTGCCCAAGGATTCTTTTATGGTTTTAAGGAAAGCTTTTATGAGTTGAGGTCTAATCACTCTCCGCATGAAACCACAAAATTTATAAAAGCCTGGGTATTTTCTTGATTAGTTAACCAATCTCTCAGTTCTAAATTCCTTACATTTTACAACACTATCTGTGTTTTCTTGCACTCAACTAGGCTGGGCAATACAATGGTTTTCTTTCACTGACTTATTTCACCTTACAATATCACTTTATATATAGAATGAATTTGTAAGTTTGATTTTATTTTCTTTCATACTCATTCTAAACTAACATTTATACTAAATCAAAAAACACATTGAGGAGTGTTTTAGTTACACAGTGCAATTCACATTAACATATTGTATGCTGAGAACACGCATAGCGTGTCAATTTTAATACTAAAAAACAGGTTCAGCACTGAAAGCGTTAAGGACTTAAAAAAAATGAGTACAATCCATGTTAATGCTATCGTTATTGGAGTGATGTGGTGGGTCACTTAATTTTATTTTTGCAAATAGGACACCTTATTTCTGTCATTGGAGTTTTAATTTGTATTTATCAGCACCGAGGTCTGGATTGTAGTTTGCTTATTTTTATGAATGTCAAACAGTTCACGCATATGAAAAATGTGAATTAGCAAATCTTGGACGTGGTGCTGGCCATAAATAAAGTACTGGCAGATTGTTACATCTCAATGTATGAAAGTAATAATCCCCCTGTCCTTGAGCACATGAATATATCAGTCAGCATAAGAAGATTAGTTTTCTTTATTTAAAGGTAAATAAACAATCACTGCTGTGGACGATTTAACGTGAGTGAAGATTACCTTGATTGGCGTCAGTTGTAATGTCACGTATACTTTTAATTTTAAAATAAACAGTATAAAAATTACGAAAAAATAAAAAGGGACATTCAAATATTTATGAAATAAAAAATTGCAAACTACAATGAGTATTTGAAGAGTGAACTAAACTCAATGGCATTTTCTGGTATGTATAATAAAAGTTAAATGAAGCGTGTACCTATATAAGCATTAGATTATTGCGCACATGATCAAATTGCGCCAATTAAATGTTGATGCCATTGTTGGATTGGGAAAAAGGGGATTTGTGAATATCAAAAAGCAGTGTTGGCGAGTTGAAATCTTTTATGAAATAAAAAAAGCTTTTATTTAAGTACCTATTGTTAGTTTTAGAGGTTTTCAAAATAAAATAATAAACTAATAATGAGACATTAGGGACACCAATTATTTCATTCTGGCACCATTAATTAAAATGCTAGTTTCAAAAATCGAATAATATTTTATGCAGTGGCGGAATGAGCACCAACTATTTTTAGGGATTTTTATATTTCTGGAACTGTCACTCAACTAATGACAAATATTTATTTTTTTATGTTAAAGGTGTTCTTATGAATGCATTAATCTAAGAATAATCGAAAAGTTAGAATCCTCAAAGATAGTTCATGTTTCAAAAGACATAAAAAAATATCTTCACTTGTAATAAATAATATAATAATAAATCGGTACTTATGCAGGTCCGGTCCTGATCCAATGAATTTTATATAGAATATGTACTAAAATGTGTTATAATTTTTACTTTAATACCATTCCACCAAGTATTGACAGTGAACACCCTAAAAGGAAATAAAATCAGATAATTCTTCTTCGTTGCATGAAAGTTATTTATGATCAGCTTAAAAGTTTTTCTCTGATAATAATTTTTTGAATTTAATGCGGATGATCAGAAAATATAAATATGATCGAAAACATGCAGGACCGCATTATAATCATTCTTAGATAAAGTGACCATACGTGCCGTTTTGAACAGGACCGTCCCGTTTTTAGGTAGCCTGTCCCGTTGTCCCCAAATACAGCTTCGAGGCGTCGAAATGTCCCGTTTTCAAAAAGAGGGCAACACACGGTAACAATTAAAAAAAAAGTGCAAAAAATCGACGGTGGTGCGTAGTATAGCCGTTTCGTATAACTTTGCGGAAAAAATACTAGCTTGATTTCGGTGCATATGGCTACAGCGGGTGGCTGGTGAGTCATGTGCATTTGCATGCGCAATCGTCACACCCACACATTCATATGTGTTTGTTACAATTCGGCAGGTTGCTCGTTTATGGGTACACGACTACACGCTGACAGCTGGCGCATGTTTCTTGAAGATTGATTTTTTTATTGGCGGGTGTTATTGTAGTCATTTTTACGTGAACCCTACATTTTAACAATGCCTAAACGCAAGTGCACTTTTAATGTTACTGTCACTTACAAACTAAGTACCCGTTTATAAAACAAAGTACTACTCCATCGGCCGTCAGATGTGAAAAGTGTCGTACAGAATTTAGCGTAGGCCACGGTTGTGCCAGCGACATTGAGCAACACTTAAGATCAGAAAAACACAGAAATTCCGATCTTGCTGCCGCTTCAAGTTTTTCAGTGCTTGATTTTTTTTTAAGAAAACGGATTCACCAAATTTGAATGGGGAAAGGGGCCCCCCCCCTTTTTTTGGGAAAAAAAAAAAAATTTTTTCCCCTTTTTTTTTAGGGGCCCCCTTTTTTTTTTAAAAATTTTTTTAAAATTAACCAAAAAATTTTTAAAAAACCCCCGGGGGGCGGGGGAAAATTTTTTGGGGTTTCCCCTTTTGGGGGGGGGGGCCCCCCCTTTTTTTTCCCCAAAAATTTTTGGGGGGGGAAAAAAAAAACCCGGGAAAAAAAGGGGGAAAAAAAAGGGGGGTTTTTTTGGGGTTTTTTTTCCCCAAAAATTTTTTTTTTTGGGGGGGGGGTTTTTTTTTTGAAAACCCCCCTTTAAATTTTTTTTAAAAGGGGGGGCCCTTTTTTTGGGGGGGCCCCCCCGGGGGGGGTTTTTTTTAAATTATTTTTTTTTGAATTTTTTGGGGGGGGGGGGTTTTTTTTTTCCCCCAAAACCCCTTTTTAATTTCCCCCCTTTTAAAATTTTTTTTTTTAAAAAAATTTTTTTTTTTGGGGGGGGTTTTTTTTTTTCCCTTTGGGCCAAATTTGGGGGGGTTTTTTTTCCCCCCCCCCCCCCCTTTTTTTTAAAAAAAATTTTAAAAAAAACCCCCTTTTTTTTTTTCCCCCCGGGGCCCCAAAAAAAAAAGGGGGGGGTTTTGGGGGGGGGCCCCCCCTTTTTTAAAAGGGGAAAATTTTTTTAAAAATTTTAATTTTTGGAAAAAAGGGGGGGGTTTTTTCAAAAAAAGGGGGGGGGGGTCCCGGTTTTTTTAAATTTTTTTTTTAAAATTTTCCTTTTTTAAATAAAAAGGAAAATTTTTTTTTTTTTTTTTTTTAAAAAAAAACTTAAAAAAATTTTTTCAAAAAAATTAAAAGGGTTTTTAAATTTTTTTTTCAACGAATTTTTTTTTTTTTAAAAAAAATTTTAAAAAATTAAAAAAAATTTTTTACGGAAAAAATTTTTTAAAAAAAAAACCCTTTTTTAATGGGTTTTGGGGAAATTTTAAAAAATTTCTAATTCTGATCGGCACGTCAGGTCTGTGCCCCGCCGCAGGGATGGGGGATGAGGCGGACGCTTTCGCGGCGAGTATAGCGTCCGTCAGGTTTTTAACTGCGACTTATTTCACCTTACAATATCACTTTATATATAGAATGAATTTGTAAGTTTGATTTTATTTTCTTTCATACTCATTCTAAACTAACATTTATACTAAATCAAAAAACACATTGAGGAGTGTTTTAGTTACACAGTGCAATTCACATTAACATATTGTATGCTGAGAACACGCATAGCGTGTCAATTTTAATACTAAAAAACAGGTTCAGCACTGAAAGCGTTAAGGACTTAAAAAAAATGAGTACAATCCATGTTAATGCTATCGTTATTGGAGTGATGTGGTGGGTCACTTAATTTTATTTTTGCAAATAGGACACCTTATTTCTGTCATTGGAGTTTTAATTTGTATTTATCAGCACCGAGGTCTGGATTGTAGTTTGCTTATTTTTATGAATGTCAAACAGTTCACGCATATGAAAAATGTGAATTAGCAAATCTTGGACGTGGTGCTGGCCATAAATAAAGTACTGGCAGATTGTTACATCTCAATGTATGAAAGTAATAATCCCCCTGTCCTTGAGCACATGAATATATCAGTCAGCATAAGAAGATTAGTTTTCTTTATTTAAAGGTAAATAAACAATCACTGCTGTGGACGATTTAACGTGAGTGAAGATTACCTTGATTGGCGTCAGTTGTAATGTCACGTATACTTTTAATTTTAAAATAAACAGTATAAAAAATTACGAAAAATAAAAAAGGGACATTCAAATATTTATGAAATAAAAAATTGCAAACTACAATGAGTATTTGAAGAGTGAACTAAACTCAATGGCATTTTCTGGTATGTATAATAAAAGTTAAATGAAGCGTGTACCTATATAAGCATTAGATTATTGCGCACATGATCAAATTGCGCCAATTAAATGTTGATGCCATTGTTGGATTGGGAAAAAGGGGATTTGTGAATATCAAAAAGCAGTGTTGGCGAGTTGAAATCTTTTATGAAATAAAAAAAGCTTTTATTTAAGTACCTATTGTTAGTTTTAGAGGTTTTCAAAATAAAATAATAAACTGTGAGACTAATGAGACATTAGGGACACCAATTATTTCATTCTGGCACCATTAATTAAAATGCTAGTTTCAAAAATCGAATAATATTTTATGCAGTGGCGGAATGAGCACCAACTATTTTTAGGGATTTTTATATTTCTGGAACTGTCACTCAACTAATGACAAATATTTATTTTTATGTTAAAGGTGTTCTTATGAATGCATTAATCTAAGAATAATCGAAAAAGTTAGAATCCTCAAAGATAGTTCATGTTTCAAAAGACATAAAAAAATATCTTCACTTGTAATAAATAATATAATAATAAATCGGTACTTATGCAGGTCCGGTCCTGATCCAATGAATTTTATATAGAATATGTACTAAAATGTGTTATAATTTTTACTTTAATACCATTCCACCAAGTATTGACAGTGAACACCCTAAAAGGAAATAAAATCAGATAATTCTTCTTCGTTGCATGAAAGTTATTTATGATCAGCTTAAAAGTTTTTTCTCTGATAATAATTTTGAATTTAATGCGGATGATCAGAAAATATAAATATGATCGAAAACATGCAGGACCGCATTATAATCATTCTTAGATAAAGTGACCATACGTGCCGTTTTGAACAGGACCGTCCCGTTTTTAGGTAGCCTGTCCCGTTGTCCCCAAATACAGCTTCGAGGCGTCGAAATGTCCCGTTTTCAAAAAGAGGGCAACACACGGTAACAATTAAAAAAAAAGTGCAAAAAATCGACGGTGGTGCGTAGTATAGCCGTTTCGTATAACTTTGCGGAAAAAATACTAGCTTGATTTCGGTGCATATGGCTACAGCGGGTGGCTGGTGAGTCATGTGCATTTGCATGCGCAATCGTCACACCCACACATTCATATGTGTTTGTTACAATTCGGCAGGTTGCTCGTTTATGGGTACACGACTACACGTTGACAGCTGGCGCATGTTTCTTGAAGATTGATTTTTTTTATTGGCGGGTGTTATTGTAGTCATTTTTTACGTGAACCCTTCATTTTAACAATGCCTAAACGCAAGTGCACTTTTAATGTTACTGTCACTTACAAACTAAGTACCCGTTTATAAAACAAAGTACTACTCCATCGGCCGTCAGATGTGAAAAGTGTCGTACAGAATTTAGCGTAGGCCACGGTTGTGCCAGCGACATTGAGCAACACTTAAGATCAGAAAAACACAGAAATTCCGATCTTGCTGCCGCTTCAAGTTTTTCAGTGCTTGATTTTTTTTAAGAAAACGGATTCACCAAATTTGAAAGATCTGGAAGTTGGTGCGAGGGAAGGCGCCTGGGCTTATCATACGGTACAAGAGAACCACAGTCTTCGAACAAACGATTGTGCTTCTAAGTAAATTCAAACATGTTTTGAACAGAAATTTAGATGTGCTCTTACGAAAACCGAAGCTATTGGTTTAAATATTTTAGCCCCAATGGTAATAGGTGAATTAAAGATCGCCTCGACGAATGCACTTGTGTTACTATATTAACTGATGTTAAATTAACTGATATTAATTCGCTTCTTTTTACCATACGAAGGCGTACAAGTCAAACTTTTGGAATTTCAAGACCAAAAAGGCGAAACTTCAGACATTATTATCAGTTATATAATGAAAGTATTGAAACTGCAATTTTAGCGGACGAGGTGTTAACAATGTTTATGCAAAATTAAATTCATCTCTCGGAAGAAAATTGATAGGAATCGGGTGTGGAGCTCACAATGCGATTAAAACTGTTATTGTGAAAATATATTCACATTTTTATATCTATTGTGTTCGTGTGGAAACTCTAAAATAATTTTGTAATGAAGTTGATACAGAGTATCAGAAATTATTAGGTTATAGTAAAACTAGGTGGCTTGCGCTTATGCCCGCTATTGAAAGAATTTTGAAACTGTACCGGCCATTAAAAAACTACTTTTTGAGTATTGATAAATGTCCAAACATATTGAGAACCTTTTTTGAAATTCCTATTTCTGAATTATGACTTTTTTTATACATACACAGTCAGCAACGTTCCATCAAGCTATAATAAAGATCGAGGGTTAGAGTATTTCTTTAATTGAAGCCACGAAGGAAATAAATCAACTTAAAAGTAATTTGGCCATGAAAAAAAGTACTCGATTTCTTCCCCACTCCGTTCGTATATTAATGGCAATATTGCAAGAAAGTGATTGCGATAGTGCTGACGAAGAACAAATAAAAACTACAGCTACTGAGTTCTATGAAATAAGCGAAGAATATTTGGAGCAGTGGACTTTGTTCTTTGAAGAATTAAAAATATTTGAATGGGCGAATTTAACCAAAATACCTACGTGGGAAGAAATTCAAGGTGTAGTGGATACATTGACACAAAAGGAATTTATTAATATCAACCAAGACACAGAAGTATTTGATGAGTATTCACTTATTAGTAACTATATTACACCCCAAAAAGTGACCGAATGGAATATTGGAAACGTTTCAATCGAAAATCGTTGGATCGAATTGTTCCAACACTTTCGTAATATTAATTTGAACCATAAAAGCTTTAGAGTAATCATTGCATACATTTTATGCTCGCCCGGAACAAATGCACCCGTAGAAAGAGTCTTTACACAGATGAATAAGTTGTGCACGACAGAAAAAACACAATTACAAGTCGGAGTACTTAAAGCGATGTTAGTTGAAATAAATTTTAAAAAATCCTGCCAAGAATTCCTTTCTTATTTAAAAGCAAACTCAGTTATACTTTATTTATTCCTGTTATTTTCTTTATCAACATTCCTTTTCTTTTTATTAATACATAAAAACTATGAAAAAATACGTGTTTTCTTGAATATACATACTATTACGTAAAAATTGGTAGATGTCCCGTTTTGAGGACAAAAATAAATGGTCACATTATTCTTAGATCAAAGCTGTCAAGTCAGAGCTGCATGTGAAGACAATAAAACGACACTTCTCCTTGATGTTTTGGATAGAAGCGCATGATAAATAACGAAATGAGAAATTCCTCCAACATTTTGACTGTCTATATATATTTAATATTGAGTCGTTTCTCAAATTGTTTTTTTTATCATATGGTAAAATTATATGTTTTTCCCACAGTTCACTAGAAACAGTTCAGGATGAATACCTTGCACACCCGCACGCTTTCTTGATGATTTATGACACATCGGTCACTCAATATTACTTCCATTGCAAATAGTGTTTTCGGTGAGATATGGTAAATATTTTCTATCAAATATATGTGTTCAAAATAATTTTCCGTTTTCAAAACATATTGGACACAAATTATATTAGCTGTTTTTGAGGCCCCTTGCGCGCCCCTTTTGCGCTAATGAGGAAAATCGTCACTGGTAAAATTGCAAATCCAATTGAACAAAAAACAAATATCTTACCTTCTTTGGACAATATCCGCAACCTGATAGTGTGGCCTCTTTGCGGCAATTCCACGATTATTGTTATTTTTTGTCATACATATTACTCCCTTTATTTTATATCACAAATATTTGGTGATTGTCGTCAGTTTTTTTCAGGTTGTATCCTTTTCACCTGATATTATCGATTAAATATAATCAATGATCTACTAAACTCCGGCAGCACTATAATTTTTGAAAACATATTTTATTTCGCCAGACGAAAAGAATCTATTTATTTACATGTCATTACTGCGTAATTAATTCTTGCAGGTAAAGGATAAAAATTATCCCAAAACTTTACTGGGGGAATTGTATTTCTACCTGGCAATCTATTACGACACGGTAATTGTCAAGAAAATCTGGGTGAAGCCCGTACATAGTAAATAAACAAAGCTAGTTCAGGTACACAAAAGCAAGCATATTTTTTTGTGGAGAAGTTTAACTGCCTTATTTTAGAAGCACGTCAAGATGTCTTTTAATAACGGCGAGAAAATCGACAATGAGCAGGAAGATACACAAGAAGATTTTGACAAGGTTGTGTCTATTTTGATGAGAAGCTTCGGATCTACTGCAGATAGCGAAGCGATTAGAAATGTCGCTATATCTTGCAAAGGAAACCGTGAGTATATTTGTAAATCATTATAAAGCATGTGTTTCACCTTGTGTCCATGCATTCCTATCTGTCATGTCCTCGAACGGTTTATTTATCATTTTCCTTCTAAGCATATGGTGCTGTCCAAACAACGGTCGTTACTCACTAGAATCAGAAAAATACAGTTAACTGTAGGTGCTAGATTATTATTTATTCCAGAAACTTTCCGTTGTTGTAGAAAAATTAGTTGACTCCAGAAATTTCGCTCAAGACACTAGTGACTAGATGATCTCAAGCAATTGCATATCAACTAAATAAACATTTTACGCTTTTAACAAACTTTATTTTTGTGTTCGCAAGACTCATGTAAAAACGTCTAACCTTTTGCACTCCCAAATATATTATTTTTTTCCTTCCAGCAACCCCTCAGTAGATTTGAGAAATTGATTGATATCGCAGGGTTAGCATATTTATTAGTATGGTAAAACGACTTACCGAAAAGTATACCATATTATGCAATGTTACATACTTTATCTGAGGCACAGATAATCCAAAGATGTACGATATTTGAAATAAGAATAATTTTAAATTTGTAAAAAACATATTTCCAACCCATAGGAGTTGCGCGTTACCTATACGATGTTGAGTTAGACTCAACATAGGAGTTCCAGGAGTTGAAGTATAGATAATTACAATTCATAAAGTTAAAAGCAAGCGAAATCACCAAATCTAGATGAAATATTTTTAAGCCAAAATAGCTGAACACATTTAGATTTTTTTTGCATAATTTGTTGTTATAAGACAATTGAGTCGACTTAAAAAATAGTGTGTAATTATTTTTGACGTTTATTCTAATACGGCCGCCGAGTCAGTGTTGCCAGTACAAAAAGGAACCGTAAATTACTATTTTTATTTATTGTTTATTCTTTTTTTTTTATTGATAATTTTTTTTTTTATTGTTTATTCATCATATCTAAGAATTCAGGTCGATAAATTGTTGGCATCAATTAAGATGTAACTAGTACACTGTGAGGTATTTCATTACACAAATTAGAAATAGTCTCCAATTTTCCTTATTAACACCCGGTCACAATGAGTCATATTTTTTACTTGTAATTGTATTAGTATATAGATTTTGAAGAAATCAACTTTGTATATATTTCGGGTAATTCTTCTTACAAAAAGCAATGGGAAATATATAGTTTTTAATTAAAAATTATAAAACATTGGTTTCAAAGATAGATCTCTTAACCACATGTAAATTTTAATAAGGTTAAATAGATGTCTCTATCATGGAGGCTTCACTATTTTGACAACCTGAGCTAATCAAGTAATTCATATGGATTATTTCAGTTACCCGATCCATAGAATGTCTTATGAAGTCAACTGCAAATCAAAGTATGCCTCTGCGACCAAATGCAGAACCATTTCACCAAAAGAAGCCCCAAAATCGGGGTCCGAATAAATTTCCATCTAAAAATGTAAACATGTCTCAGGATCCAGAGCTGGGAAGGATTATTCAAGATATTAACAAGGGTTACAAAGTTTTAATATTCATGAGAGGGTTACCTGGCAGTGGTAAATCAACTCTGGCACAATACATCATCCGAGAAACTGTTAACCAGAATGTACCTATACATATATGTAGCAGTGATGATTATTTTTATATCAATGGAAAATATCTTTACGATGTTAACAAACTGAGCGAGGCTCATAATTGGAACCAGAATAGGGTGACTTCACATATCAAGCATCAAGTGAGTCCTATTATTGTTGATAATACCAATTTAGAACTCTGGGAAATGCAGATTTACGCCAGTGCCGGAGTCTCATCGGGCTACAAGATTGAAGTCTTAGAGCCCCGAACCCCGTGGGCTTTTAAACCGGCAGAACTCGCCAGAAGAAATTCACATGGCGTAATGCTGCACGTGATCAAAAGGAAGTTGGAAAAGTATCAAGGCGGCATTAACGGCGAATTACTTATGAAGTATTTGAACTTGAGGTATCCTCCTGGTAAAGCGCCGCCAATGATGACCCCTATGCCTAAAATGGTCACGCCGGTTAAAGGCCCAATGATTGTTGATGTTGCCGCACAGCCGTCAAACAGTAAACAGGTACTGGCTCAAGTAACTGATCTTATATTCTGGGAGAGTGATAACTTGAAAGCTGAATCTGTTCAAGTGAAAATCAATCAGCAGGCGGCTTTGTTGAATCAGTCTGAAAATAAACTAACTAAAGGTACTTCATCACAACCGATAAAGTCTTCCGTCTTTGATTCATATGAATCAATTAGCAAACCATTTGTTCAGACTGGCGGTAGCAATAATCCAGCTGAATCTCCGACTTTATTTAACAAGTCGTCATATGAAGCTGCCAACAGTTCATCCATGATTACTAACGGTCCCGTATCAATTATTACTGATCTAAAAGAAATTGTTCCACCTCCTAAACCTCAGCGTTCTGTTGATTCAAAGCCCTCGAGGCCGCTGAACAAAAGTATAGCATCCGATAGTGTGAATTGGGAACCGATCGATGTTTCGTTATCCAATTGGGATAATTCTAATAAACCTATCCCTCAATCGGTCATTCACTCTAAATCAGATACCCACATTGAGTCACTGAACCGAATTCCTTCTTCAGATGCATCGACAAATACTCAAAGTTTCGATATGAACCCTGCAAACTGGATAAACTTGAAAGTTTTAACTGCAAGGAATAGAGAGATTAACGAATTTTACGTGCCGTTCTTGCAGAGTCTTCCTCCTAAATTTGGGTTAGATAAAGGTACAATGATATGCTATGATGACGAAATGTCTTCCATTAAGCAGAGTTCAGGTGAGAAGCTCGATCAGTTACGTCAGCTGCGGAAATTGTTTCCGGACGTGCCTATGGATGACATCAGGCATATGCTGAGTAAGTGCAAAGGTGACGTAAATTGGGCTGTAGATTTGCTGTTGGATGATAAAACTCAACGTGGAGCTATGGATGTCGATGTCGATGTGCAGAGCATTCTCGAAGATGATTCAGATTTGGCGTCTTTTGAAAATATTAACAATTTTACAGAAGAGTCCGGTATAAAAAACTTTACAGAATTGATGCAGCCAATAATAGATAGCAATATCATAAGTCCGATACAGAACGGTATGAGGAATGTGAAACTTCAAAAGAAAGATAAAGCTATATCGGAAACGTCAGTGTCACTCAAGAAGCAATTAGAGGAAAATTTCGATTTCAGCAATGATCGTTATTCCAATCACGTTTTTAAACTGAAAAATAAAATTCACAAAGGAAAATATCCTGCCAAATATAACGATGCCGTTGACAACACCCAAGAGACAATTGAAGAATTGAGCAACTCTAATGAGAGAGCGTCCAGTGAATCGCCTGACGACATTGAGGTGATCGAGGATGTCATATCAATAAACATGGGAGCCGAATTCATCGACCAGATGGATCAAATGTTTGGCACCAATATAAGACAGCACGAAAAGGTGGAACCCATTATACACATGCCGATTTCCCTGGCAAACCAGATGTATGCTCTGTGGATGGAGTCCGTTTTCAATCAACTGGATGTCCAACGTGAATTTTCCAAGGCAATGATTAAAGAGGATGAGGACTTTGCAAGGTGAGTTTGATTGATTTTCACAGTTGAGCTGTGTCTAAAATGTTGTGCACTTATAAAAAGTGAGGACAGACCGTAGATTGGTGACATCTGATGAATCAATTTTCACACCAAAGATTTCTCGGATGTAACACGAATAAACGCTTGTCAATCGAATTCTGGATACTTCTTTTTCAATACTCTTTAGATCCAATCTAAATATGAATGGCTAGTTTTCAATAAAAATTTAGTAAACCGCAATGATAAAATAATGGAAAATATGTTTCAGGCTTGTGGAAGGACTGGAGCAAGAGCATCAAAACCAAGGCACGACTCCTGAAGTGCCAAATTTGCAGGAAATCATGGACATGGAGATGACATTGGCGGCGTACAAAACTAATATGTCCCGGTGGATAGAAGAAACGCCCACCACAATGGCACTGAAGCTCACGAGGCAAAAGCTTTGCCAACTGTTTCCAGATGTTGAAAACGAGGTTCTGTTGGAGGTGCTCAACGCTTATAACAACAATTTTGAGCAAACTGTTCAGGTTTGTACTGTGGCAATATTTTTTGTTTTTATATCCCTGATAGTCTTGAAGGACACCAGAACTGATCGCAAGAAGATAAGACAAGCAGGATTGAAACCCTCCAGAGACATCTTCACAGAGATGTGTTCCTGCCAGATCCAATGTCTCTTTATGGTTACTTATATAACGTGCCTGGTCATTTTCTCTGAATTTCTTACAAAGTCAAAGCAAACAGTGTACTAGTATGCTAGTATAGGTGACAATTATTGAGGATTTTGACTGATAAATGATTTTTATAAAATTAATTATGCGACATATTGTCTGTTTGTGTGTATTTATTAATGATCTAATGTCTTATTCTACTAAAGTCAGTTTATTTCAATGCACCTACAAAGTACAAATATATCGCAGGTTACAACCGATATAAGCAGAGATTATTTTCGGTAATGGACTACATCTCAAGTACCAGAATTATGAGGAATGACGGAGAAGAAGAAAATAATTCTATTTGGTACAGAATATGACATACTGATAGATCTCTTGGATCTTTTTTTTTATTATTATTTGAAAACTAAATTTTAATGTGAACAATTCTATCAGGTACTCCTCGTGTCTTTGGGAAAGATCCCTATGTCGGATGAAAGCGAAATGGATTCGACAGCTATCCAGAAATTGTTGTCAAACCAGGAGAAGGATCTCCTAGAAAGAGCCAACAGGGAAAAAGAAAAGGTTATTGTCTATCAAATTAATACTTAGTGCATGGACAATCAAGTCCGATAATATACATAAATATTAAAAGTAATTTTAAATATGAAATGTATGTGAGAGTAACAGTAAAAATATGCAATATATTTAATAAGCTTATTTTTATAGAAAGTAACTCAATAATCACTGGGTTTATTCCTTCCTTACATCTAATTCCAATTGTCATTATTATTTTGTTGTAGCCTCCATTGAATTTAAAGTTTGATGACTTTAATGTTTGTTTACTTATCTTGTTCCTTTGCTATTAGGTTATGATGCTAAATGCTGGCCCAGAATGCAGTACAATGGCTGATGAAGAACAATTTTCAGAAATGGATGACGAATCATCGATAGCATATTTAAGGTTGGACAAAATTCGCATGATTTTCCATATGTTAACTTATTATACGTGCATAAACAACATTCAATTATTTTTTAATAAATTTATTTGAATCGTAATGAAAAAAAAGAATATTTACCACAACTAAACAGAAACGAATTTACGCACATCGGTCTTTGTTACAACAAAGATTTATTTTGCCCAATTTATAAAAGATATATTGAAGTCAGTGATTTTTAGTTGCATGTTTCTTAAATAACCAAAGATCTATTATACTTTAGCATGTTTTTCATGTTAGCCAAAATATCATTACTTTCCGTTTTACCTTGTATAATATATATGAAACATGGAAATCGCACAATGAAAAAAAATAAACTTATTTGAGTTATGAATATCAGAATTGTAAAAATATATAACATAACAACTACATTGATGTTTTCCTCATATTGCTGTGAACTTCAAGTAAAAGGTTTTTTTTATGTTGGTTCTAGGAAGAACGCTGAACACCATCTGATAATACGAAATAAGAATCACCAAAAGGCGCAAGAATATTTCGCTAGAGGTATGCCGCATGTTGCGTCATACTATTCTCACATGGCAACTCTGCACTCCAAAAAACTTGAGCTCGCTAATAATAGAGCTGCGATGGGAATCATACAGGTGTTTATCATTTTTAAACTGCAAACATTTTTATTCGAATGGCATATCTGTCTGAATCATTGGAATGTGTGGCAGCAGTACATCTTCTCATTTAAATTTATGTATTAAATTTTATGTCTGAATTGAGCAGTGCAATCTCAAACGGTTTCCAGTTTTGCTTCCCGTTGCTCATCTGTTCTAGACAATTATTCAAGATTTTCTTAATTTCAATATAAAGATTTTTTTAATTTTCATTCACAAAATTTTCTCGTTTTCCATTTTTCATGATTTTCTCAATTAAAATTTTCATTTTTCAAGATTTCCTCAATTTTTATTTTTCAAGATTTTCTACGTTTTCTTTTTAATCAATTTTCAAGATTTTCTTAATTAAATTTTTACAGGCAACTTCAACTTGTCAAAATGATTTTACCCTGGATTTGCATCACTTGTACGTCGCCGAAGCAATGCAAGCTTTGGACCTTTTTATCGACAAGCACATCACTCGGCTCATTGATGATCCGAACAAATATCGTGGAAAGTATATCGATCTGTATCTGATTACTGGCCGGGGTAAGCACAGTCCTGGTGGAATTCCGAAGATCAAGAATGCTACTAAGGCACGTCTCGCGGAGAGAAAGTTAAAGTAAGTAAAAGATGTCTGCATTTTTTCATGTTCATGAATGAACTTGAACTGACATGTCAATAGTTTTTAATTTTATATTCAATGAATAAATCAGGAAGCCAAAGAAAAACAATTTTTTGTGTGATGTGTTAGCTGTCCTGGAGGTGTTAGCGGGTGGGATATATTCCAATTAGTATTTTCAGCATACATTTTTTTTTTACAGGTTCACCAAGGTTACTGACGGTAGTCTTAAATTGACCTTGAATTCTCAAAACATGCTGACAGATGCTATCCATCAGTTGAAGAATAATACAGGTAACTACAAAACAGTCTTACAAACAAACTTACATGTGTGCGTATGATATGAGGTATTTTTCAAAACATTCCACATAACGACGATGAATGTTTTTCTTTTAATTTTTTAATTTAACTTTTAAGTAATTTTGGGGGTTATGTACAAAAAATTCCATGCATTCTTTTTGCAAATTTAGATGAGTCCATAAAAAAAGTGTGATCTAGGGCCAAAAAAACTTATTAGTTATATATAAAACTATTATTTCACAAGATAGTTATTTGCTTTTGTTTATGCAGGGTGACAAATATTTTGAAATAAAATAAAATCGTGTGGCATTCATTCTTACTACACTGATACATTTTTATCTTTCAAAATTACAGAATAAATTTTGGTTACTTTGGTCCCCTGGCACTAAAGGGGTTAAGTCACAACAAAAGAGCAGTAGGGTACATCATATTTTACCAACATTGTTGTGATTGTAGCTTTTTAGTTTGTGTCCTCAGCATTAAAGCTCAGCGCGAAATTTTATGGTTTTACTAGTGACCTTCTACTGTCACTTTCTACTGGAACAAAATTTTTGATACCCTTGTGCATTTACCTTTGTTTCATATAAACATTTGATTGCTATTTATGTATGAATCAATTTCTCATATAATTTTTTATGGTTTCAGGTCACAGATAAACCAACATATTTGTGTTGAAGGGAAGCTGCCTAATCTAATATCAAAACATCATGGCTTCTGCAATATTGCATTGAAATTTATTTACTTTCAGTATCTGCAAAATAAAAAGAAAGCTTATGAACAAATACAAATTTGTGCACTAATCATGTATAATAGACATTTTTTTAGGTGATTTTTTTTTCACTGAAGTATCATTTACAGCTGATCTTTGGTATATGAATAATAATATTACCATAGGTTTAATGATCTCTAGATTTTTGATTCACATCAGGGTTGTGCAGTTGATCAAATTTTTAACGTTCATACGTCATATGTGATTTTCACTTGTCAATTCTACGGGTTCCCTGTAGTACCTTGCACATTTACACCATTATAAAGCAACCAGCTCAGTTTAGTCAGTACAAATTACTGTCTAAAATGGAAATAAGATTAATTATGTTTTCTTATTTCAAATGTGCAAAGAGTTCTTGACAACGTATTTATCTTTTTATATATGAATAATACGTCGACAACTGAAATTGTTGCATTGAACTTAGTTGACGTAGTAGTGCACGTGGTTGCAATTATTACCACATTTTACCACGTACAACTCGAAAGCTAAGGATGTAGGTGTTTTAACATAATTGACATGGGCTTTTTTTGGAGCTACAAAGAATAAAGTTTTAAAAAATTATAAAAATAAACATTCAGTTTTTTTTGTTAGTGGTATAAGGTGCTGATTGGTAGGTTTGAATAAAATTTATTTACTAAATCGGCAATATAAAATTTATGAGAATTTGGTGCTGGAATGGATTCGAAGGATCCTACTGGTCCAAACAGAAACATGAATTTATTATACCCAAGATAATGTTAGTATTGATAATGTAGGTATTGTCTGCATTTTTAATTCAATTATTTTATTATCTATTTGTTTTTCTTTCCTTTTTGTCATTTTTCAGTAATTTTAAAGTTACTAGTCAATAAGTACATCTCTTATGAAGCTCTTTAATAAACCCTTAGTTAGGGCTTATTCTCATGTGCTTAATATACATATTGTGTTTAACAATCATTGTAATCAACTTGTTTCTTACTAAATATTACTGTGGGATATCGATGTATTGTTTGCATAATAGTAAATCTTTGATATGATTTCTCATTTCTTGATTTTTCAGATTTTGGTTAAATAATGACAACTATTGGAACTTGCATGATTTGTGTCATGTCAACAATAATTAGTTGTGTAAAGGCCTATGTACGGTTGGTTGAAATGTATTTTGTTTTAATCTATTATTTACAATAATTAAATAGAAATATCAGATGTTTGGATATAGTTTAACTGGTCTCTTGAAAGACGGGGACATATGAATCGATTATATCTTTCAATTGACTGTAAATGTCTGAAGGATATTTTGTCACCACACATTATTTTATTAATATTTTTTTTATCATTGTAGTCGTTCAAGAGATACTTTATTATTTAGCAAATAAAATAAGCCGCCAGTTTTTGTCGATTGGTTTGTTGTGAAGTATGTTATTGCGTCTCTCTTTTATAAATATTTTATTGTGTTCTTCCTTGAGACTTTAATCTATTACATTGTGTATTAAAATTTGATTTTAATCCACGAACCCCGAAGTCTCTTTAAGTCGTATTGATGATAGCTTTGTAAAAGTATTTAGTTTGAGTATAGCTATTAACATATTTTTGGAGATTTTATTCATGAAATAAAAGAAGAAGAGAAATTTTACAAACCTGTCACTAAGGGTTCAAAGATGTGTTCTTCTACTATATTTAAATTCTTCTAATTTTAATATTTGGATTACTTGAAACATTTTTAAGGCATAACTTTAGCTTCTTGTTTAGTCTTACACCTAGCCTATGTTAAAATACTCGCTTCATTTTTATTTTATTGATACAAAACGGAACGGCTTAACCCTTTTGGGAAAAACAAATGGAGTCTTCAAATCCAGATCGGCTTTGTGAGGCTCTATACCAGAGTCTTAGGGTGCCGATAAACTGGTGCTCTGGGGCCCAAAGGATTGATAAACCAATCCATAGTAAAAAATAAATATTAGCAATATTTTTACCTTCAAAATATGTCTGGATTAATAAAATTTCATAATCAGTAAATAACTGAACTGCACCAAAGAAAAGCTATCCCTACTTCTACCCACCATGCTAAAGTAGTGGGTTGCTCAAAATGTTTGTCAACATGATGTATAATATATAGTTACAAACCATTCCTACTATTTGTACAGGTTTCATTTTATTATCATTGCTAATGCTAGGCATACTTTTTTGGTATACTTAAAATAGTAAATGTTATTTTTTAACAGCAAAACTTGTGATATAAATAATTAAATATAAGAATGTCCATATTCATAATATTGAATGTAAGTAACAATATTAAATATTAATCATATTTTTCTAACTTTGTGCCTTATTATATGTAAGAATATCTCGTTTATTTTATTAATACAGTTTTTTGTGTCAATAATAATAATTGGTGATAGATATAAAAGTAAGTGTTCGTCATTATGAAGTAAGTTTTTATTTAGATGAGGTACATATCCGATAGGCTTATATGTTGCGTAAAGAAGATATTTTGTTCAAATTTTATTATAAAAACTTGTTTTTCAAATCTACTACCTTCTTTTTACCATTTAACATCTAAACCTGAAATACTTGTTATAATGACTAGACCCAAAAACTACTTGGGTGACAGTTTTAAGTGGATTTGCTTAGCAAAGCTATTTTTCAGACCTAATAATCCTTGGATAACGAGTATCCCCTGTATTTCAAAATTAGAATTGAATCATTTTTCAACACCACACGCAACATTTGCGTTTATTGTTTTATTTTTCTAAATTTAATTAAAATTTTATTGCATATATATGATTATTAGGAACTCTGCTTCAGATCTAATTCCCGCTAGAGGAATAGACTCCTTTTTGTAGTGTTTTATTCTAAGTAACATGAGTATTTTGTAAAATTTCATGTCATAATATGTGAACTTCCGTTTTGAGTAGTGGCATGCATAAATTTTATTGAAGAATATTACTAAACATTACAACCTTGAATGGTAAATAATAGTTATTGTTTAGTTAAGCCCCTGATATATTCTTGTGAAAGATAATAATTTACTTCCAAGAATACTTTAATTGATGCTTTAATTAATTTTCAATCTTCAATCGATTTGTTTTATTAGAATAAAGAGACGTCTTGAAGTGTTATGTAGAAGATCTATTGTCAAAATAAATACGTACACATTGCTTACAAGGTTGCCTGCCACCCACTTCAATTGTGCCAGTGCTGCCAACATATAAACTGAAGAGTGATTGCGATTCATTCACAAGTAGCACTCGCACATGGTCACTGACAACATTTATAACTCAAGAGTATTGTATAATTTTTTTGTTTTTATGTAATGTAATTATCCTGTGATTAAAAATCACTTGTTACCTCAAATAAGTCATATTTTTAATACATGTTCTTTTAAATATTTTTGTATCACGGTGCCTTTCTTGTATTATTGAAGAATAATTGTGATATTCATAGAATTCTTACTTTGACTTCACGTCATAATTTTTTTTCAAATAGAGTGACACTAATGCCAATTTATTTAGAAAACTATTTTTAATTTTATCTATCAAATATTTTATGTGATTACATATTTTAAATAAACACTAGTTGGGATCAAATTCATGAGTTTTTTTTACATCATCTCCCCCTCTTTATGTATACAGAATCATAATGGAGGCATCTCAACGAGGTTTTTTGTCCCAAGAACAGCATGTCAGTCAAACCTCAGGCTCACTCTTTTTTCAGGGAGAGAGTAATGATTTCAGGATTAGACTAGAACAGGACTAAAAGGTAACCACTCTGGCTGTGGCACAGACCACATGCCTACGAACAAAAATTCCTAATTGATTGCACAAGCAATCTATTTAAGCGTATTGGGAAGTACCGTAAAACTGAGTGAATAGAGACACTTTTTACCCTTCATAACTATGTATCTTCATACCTGCGCGCCACATAATTCAAATATGAATGGCTTGAAACTTGTTTCTATGGTCCTACTACACATTCATGACAATATTTTTCAAATATTCACTATTGTTATTAAGACACAAGTCAATTTTGTGACGAGAGAGGGTAAATCAAGACTTGGCAGCTGAATAGAGACCACAATATAGATTGGAATATATGAACCTCTATTCTATATGAGTCTATTCACTCCGTTTTACGGTACTTACTTATTAACTGAAAAAAACATGATTGATTTTAATTTTCGTGCAATAAAAGAGAAGTTTATAAGAGGTCAAAAAGTAAGGATGCACTGGCATCAAACTTAAACACGTTTGTTCCAATTTTGGCCAATAATTTAGTTGGTTTGGTTTTGTCATTCGAGAGATAGTATTATAGTCATTGTAAAGAATTATATGTATATAAATAGTAAAAAATACATTGGATACTTAGTAAAGTTGTGCTAAAGTTCAATGCTTGTTTTTGTCTCTATTCAACCCGTTTTACGGTATATCAAACCGAAGGGGCATGATGTTGACCACTTGAAAACAGATTTGTTTTTTGAGCATATTTGTGATCTGATGAAACAACCAAATAAATCACGGAATTTCTGGGTAATCACTTTTTAGGTGACAACTTTAAATTCTTGGTGGAAAGACATAAAATAGAAAGAATTAAAACACATTTTTTCAACGGTTAAGTTGAAAGTACCTGCGATCAGCGAAACCGGTCCTGATTTTTACGAAATATACGTGGAAATAGCACAAATAATGTTTTATTCTTTAAAAATAATATTTGACAACATTTAACTTTTGAACGTGGAGTATTTTTTTTTCACAAGGAAATGAATGAATGTGAAATATTTATCAAATCTGAGAGGCTCACATTAGAAAGTCTTTTTTAGTCACAAATCCAATCAATTTACTAAAGTTTATAAATTTATTTACAGGTAACAGGTCACCTAAATAAACGATTCCAATTTGTTTATTTATTTGAAAAATCGACACTAAGAATTTAGATAAAGTGTTTAAAAGCGAAATGTTTAAAATAAATTCGACCGGCAAAACCAGTGATCCGCTTAAATAATCATAGACAATTATTTTTAATATCATACATGATTTTTGTCTGTGTTTGATAGTTTGATAGCAACAACCATAGATTTTGGCAATAACTTCATGTTTATCTATGACAACTTCACAGCAGGCAAGAACTGTCATTCCGCTGTCAATCGTGTCATCAGATTTTATTTTCCCCAGAAAGTAAACATGCCAAAAATACCCGATAGGTGAGCCAAATTTCTATGGTGACCGTCGTTTAATATACTGTCGATATTTTATGACAAAATGCAATGCTTTCGTTTTGGATTTCTGTTTACAATCGAGTTTTATATCGAAATAAAAAATGCAAAGAAACTAACCCATAAACTATATTTGAAATAGTGCGACATATTTTATTTCTCTCCTATGTCGTCAAGATAATGATCGTGAAGCATATTTTGTACAACATACAATTTATGCTGAAGTTCAAACATAGATATAACCATATTTATTGAATTTTTTATTTTTGATGCTAACATATCAATAGTCAAAAGCATTTTCGCTTATAAGCTGGTTCTCATGATCACCATTCTATTATATAATTCATTTCTTCTCCAAGAGTGGGAGAGGTATGACCATTAATGCTGAGCAAATACTTGGTCATCAGCTCGCATGAAATCACCATAATGTTATGTACTGATCATGATTTTTTTAAAATATGCAAATGTGCAATATACAAAACCATATACAAATGACTCAATTGAGTTAAAAAAATCTACTGTTTTGAGGTAAAAACTAAAATTTCATTTATTTATGACTCATAAGCTATCGGGAAATCCGGACATATAAAGAAACAACCTGTGTTCCCTGTTGCCAATGTATTAAGCCAAAAATTCATTACATTTTTTTTAACTATATCCGGTCCCAATGTAGAGCATGTGGGCTCCTCATGTAGCTAATATCAACAGAAGTTTTTCATTCGTGTCGAGAACTAATTGTTTTTCAGAGAGTAGGAATAAATTGATAGAGTTAGGACAATACTGGAAAGGTGGGACAGAGTTAGAAATTTAAAATCCGAATTCAAATGTTTGTTTCATCTATTTTTTATGTCATGTAATAATTTTTGTATTCTTTTCGTCATAGCAGATTAACTTGGCGAGATTGTTTGATCCTATAAATAAATAAATATTTGTAATTTTTGTTTTTCTAATTAACACATTGATGTTGGGAGATGGCAAATGCCGTCTTTCAATATTTTTGAAAAAAAAGACATGCTTGAAAAGGTTGAGAAATTTTTATGTTTTTATGATATAAATTAAACCACGATTAAAACATATACCGTATTTAATTTTTGAAAGCTATGGAATAGTTTCTCCTGGTTGAAAACGATAATTCTGAATTTTCTGTATTATGTAATAATAGCAGAGTTCTGAAAATGACGTGATCCCAATAAAGCTAACAACCGATTAAATACCTATTCAATCCAAATGTTCAAATAACATCTGTTAAAAAATAGTTTATATTATAGTATTAATGTGTTTTAATTGAATCTAACTGCTCTTGTAATTAGTTACTATGAAGGAATAGTCCCATGTATTTTTGTGGAACATTTTCATATCATTCAGTATTGTGGTGAGACCAAAAATAATGTATCTTAAATATTATAGTAGTAATAGTTACTTTAATAATAATTCATTAACAATTTTTTTTTTAGATGGTTGGAATACGCAAAATGTGGTTCTATAATTCAAGGGACCCGTTTTATTGCTTTCAAGACTCCACTTCGACCGGTAAATACTCCCTATTTTAAGCATTTTCCTATCATTTCTTACCATAGCTAAAAATAAAATTTATTTTAAATATTTGTATCCTCTGAAGATGTCGTGACTATTTGAGACAATCACGTGTTGGTTTTATCAACCATGTCGAATATGCCAACCAAGTTGCATCTAGGGCCGTATTGTCCCATTGGACTTTTTACATCTACGAGTTCCTTACGAAATCAAACCACCTCTCCCAATATCCGACATATGTTTCTATTTTCGAAACTCAGTATACGGAGTCTCGCTTTTCAAATAACATGCAAACGTTTTTGTCAACTGGCAGAAACTTTCAGTACACCGTCACTGATTGAAGGCATTCAAAGAGCTCACGGTGTCCCATGAAGAGGGAGTCAATATCAATTGCGGGTCATTATTCGAATCCTATTTACTTTTATCGTTCTATGATGCATGCATCTAATGTGTAAAATTTTTATTCTGATATATATTTCTATAACAATGCTACGCTGCAGAATCCACCTTATAAGAAGGTTGTTAAGCGGTAACAGGTGATAGACGACATTGATACCAAGGGGAATAATATGGGAATAACTCCTGCCTGCGTTCAAGCGGAAATTATCGCAATCGGTTAACAACCGGTCCCTGCGTTCGCGCGGATTTACGCCCCGCGCATTGTCTTTGCATCTGTTGGCACATTACATGACACTTTTGGATTTTTTTTATTTACGACCCATTACTGTCTGGTTAATAGCTCCCCGTGTTTTTTTTATTCAATTTCTCACAAGCTTATGGCTCAAAAACGTCCTTGAAATAAAATATATTTGTTGAGTCAAAAAGTTTCCTATAATGAAATATAACGACTGAAACGAACTAAGTATTTTTGTTTATTATCTCGGCAAAATATGTTTATTGTCTACTCTGCGTCTAAATATTTGAATTAGGACAATAAAAGTAATTTCGGTAAAAATATAAATGGATTTCTCAATGTCATGTTGGGGATGAATGGGGCACATTGCATAATGTTTTTGAAAGATTTATACTGAACCCTATTTTCAAAAAATACACGAATCATAAAAATCAAATTACCGGGAATGTTTGAGGTATTGATTTCATTGTATTTTTAAACATTTAGCGAAGTCTTTACACAGTCCATATGATGTGACCATTCCCATGTTATATACATAAGAATTATATTATAGTTTGAAAATATCGGTCGAAATGAGTACAACCTATGTGATATCTCCGCGAATGCATTTGTAATTATTTCGTATTTCTACGTAAAATCATTTTACATACGTGCTATTATAGTAATGGTAAAATTTGTGGAAAAAGAGTTTAAATTTACGTGTTTTGTGAAGTAATAGATATTACAATCAAAATAAAACAAAATACAAAGAAGTTGAAAAGACCCGAAAATGGATCGACAGTGAAGGAAATAAAAAAATTTGCTCTGACAATAATACCATTATTACCAGGTGAGAATATATGCTAAAAATGTGCTACATTTTTTCAAACGATATCATCGCTTCTGAATCATTGTCGAGGTTTATGGCATCAAATATACATACATGGACAACTTTTTACAATAGTTATATAATGGAGTATAGTTAGTAGTGATAAATAATATGTGTGTAATTTTTTCTTCTGTTTTCATTAAAAAATAATATTTAAGTGTTTATAAAAACTAATAACAATAAATGAACCCCTTTTGGCTGGTAAAAGTAATAGTTATAATGTTATTGTGGCATTGTGATAACAAGTAAATTTTCCTAATTTATACAACTGATGGATGTATGGTAAGTCTAGCGGCTCTCAATAAATACTCTATTTTTTTCAAATATTTTTATACAATATTGTGTAAAATGATCGCAGACCACATTTCAAAAGAATTTGACTTCGCTTTATGTGTTTATGAATGGAAAAGAAATATTTGTTTCGCTTTTCTTTCAAAAATATAAATAAATCATGTGTTTGCAGCTTTAATAATTTTTTTTTTGAACTAATTGTTTTTAAATAGATATATTATACTATACAATACACAATACACTTTATTTTATCCAATTTACTCAACTGATTAAAAAAGATATAAGCATAATTCTAAATGTCGCGCGAAAAACCAAAATCGTGAAAAATGTGCGGTATTACGTGTAACTTTGGCCCGATAAATGCGGTTGCTAGAGTGTTTTAATGTTTGCACTCTGGGGATCCATACATTATTCTTCCTGATTGCATTTAAGCTTGTAATACAAATTAAAAAAATATTTTGCTAACCGTACTGGGTAAAACATGGTATCAAAATAAAAATATTATTTTAGGATGTATTTGATGAAACAAGAAGTCTCAGTTTTTCATGAGCTTCAACATCTATTGGTTTTCGTTCCCTTGACTAATATCCATATTTAATGAAATTTCTGTTCTGTTATTCAATATCTTTACTACTGGCGAATAAAACACATTTCCTACCATTGTTTATTTTTGATATATATCAAATGGAAGGCTAAAACCTTGTGACAATAAGTAATATTTTTTTACGATGTTTTAAGACAGAGAGCTATTTCTTATTTAGAAGAATTATAAACTCAGAGACTATTTTCCGTACAGTAGTTGAATGCAGGATGCACAGATGGCAGTAGTTGTTAACAAGTGTGAAATAGCAATAGAATAAAATAATGTTTTTATTAAAAAAAGAAAAAAATATATGCGCTAAATGAGCATTGTAAGATTTGTGGGATTGTAAATATTGGTTGATTCCTAAAGTACACTTTTTTAAATAATTAAATGCGTATAGGCGAATTTGAATAGTTTGTACTTTTCATGAGTTTTGTCGCCAACGACCCGGGTTTTGTCTTTCGGCATCTTCAAACATATCAAGTGCACAAATGAACTTGAACTGACAGAACTTCAGAATACTAACCTACTTGTCAGAAATTCACCAAAATGTACTTGAGTGAATACCGACATCTTGATGAATCCTTTCGTAAAATATATATTTAAAAAAAAATCTTTTACATTATAATCCGAGTTGTCATTCTATAATAATGGAGTCGAGTGTTTTTTCTGTCACATATTATTTGTGTATTTACTTGAGATCCCTTCAGTATTCAATTTTCAAGCTGAACAAATATTTTTAGGTTTGCACCACCGATTATACGACCAGATGTCGTGAACATTTTTTTCTAATATTATTATCTCAGAGTAAAAAATATTTTAAATAAAATGCATAATTTTTGATTATAGCATTCTATTTTCTATAGATGATAGAACTCCAGAATCGAAATTACAGATATATTATTAAACAGTGTCCTTTCCGAGGTGCAGCAAATATACACATATCGGGAATGTCAACAGATTTATTCTACGATAATTGCGTTTTACTCTGTGGTTCAACCCATTGGTTTTGTGAAGTTCTTTCCTCATGAGTTTTAAGATCGGAAAATAAGAAGGTTTTAGACATCCATGGTTTCGAACAGAAATCTAAAAATCGATTAAAAATAAATGTATGAAACTGTCTGTACTGGTACTCGAAATTATGAGCATCGTATCCAAAAGCTGACAACGTTGACCACTCGATGACGGACGCGACTTCCCGCTCCGCTCCCAATGTTGAGTATCTCAACAAAAAAAAAATACGAGAATTTTTGTTATTCAGTCATTATTTGAATGAAAAAAAGGGACTTGGCAAAGACTAGCACTTAACTTATCTCTCCCCATCCGTTACTTATTTTTAACCCTTTAAACGCCAAGCCAATTCCATGGATTTTTGCTGTACGCCACCATTTTCAATCATCGATTTTTCCATGAAAATGCCACGTAACATACCCGGAAAATAATTTTATACTCAAGTTATTGTTGATTTTCATAGAAAAGTGAAAAAAATATCAAAATTACAAGATTTAAAAAACTAGGGCTGCCAAAAACAATAAATATTATAAATAAAAATATGAAATATATATATATATTTTTTCTATAATAAAACAAATTATATAGGCAGGACAAACTGCATTTAAGGCTGCCACAAAAAATAATATAATTTATGAATAAATTAGAATTATTTTGTTATGACTGGAAAGTTATTTTTTTATAATAAACTAAATTATATAAATAGCACAAAATTATATTTAGCTTTTCTCTTCTCACTCTGATGCGCTCTATCAATCGAGCAATCATTACGATAATTAGGTGCCAGCCCTAGTGACATTTGTTAGCCCAATTTCAAATAAAAAGAAAACAGTTCAACATATGGGTATTCTAACAATCACATTGCCTCCAAAAGGTGCCTCTGCATAATATTGCATTTAAAAATATTTAATTTATTCATTAATAAGCTCGTAATCGCGTTTGCACACTGTGGCGCTGGTGGTAGCACCAATTTCGCATGCCTGCACGCCGTGGCGTCTGAACGGTTAAGATAGTATGTGTGAAATAGGAATGCAATTTATAAAGTCGATATCTAGGCGGATTGCGTTTTTGATTATTTAAGTGTAGGAAGGCATGTACATCGATTTTAAAGATTTTACAAATAGTTGTTTAAAACAATTAAACTAACTAGGCGTATCCTGAAAAAAATTAATTAACAACTATGTCGTAAAAAATTCACGGCGCGAAACAATACTCAAGAATTTATCCTGTTTCCGGTTCAAAATAATGGCTAACCTGTAAAAAAATGGCCGATTGTCGTAATTTATTTTGACATAACGACAGTCTTATTTAATGTGATTTGAATGAACAAAACACATTTTTTTGCTACTACATACTTCCACATATGAGCCATTGAGAGATGAAGTGAACCAAGCCGAAGAATGGTGAAACTTTTCTATTGGAAATTTAGTTCAATCACGCTTTTACTTAGTTTTTTTGTGGAATTATCTAAATAGTTTAACATAACGTGAAAGCCAAGTACAAAAATGAACAGAAAAAAGTATTTCAGGGAAATATTGCGCGAAATAAGATTATCAAAGGGATGGGATTAGCTAACGACGATCATATCATTTGAGCCCGTGAGAAGTGAAGTGAGCCATGTAGCTAAAATGATGAAACTTTTGTATTAACCCAGAGCATATATTTTTTAATGAAAAAAACACGATTGCAGTGTGTTTTTATAATCTCACCTCCCTTTTAGGATACTTTAAAACATGTAGAATATGATACTGCATTTCACTCATTTTTACAAAAATGCCACTTGTCTCACTTAACATCTCAGTGGCTCATATATTTAGTTCAGAATCATAAAAAAAATTGTGAAGCATTTTTTAAAAGATCGACCTTTTGAATGCAACTTCTGGCGACGGTTTTATTTCACTGGTCCCTTCCATAACGATAAAATAACATTTTTTCCCTGTTGTAAATTTAAATTCATTTCTTTCGATGCCATTTTCTAACAAGCGTGATCGTTTAGTTCCGCGCTTTCAATTTCTATTTTTTCAATTAAAGCTTTATCGCCGTCTCGCCATTTTGGTTCCCTTTTTTGAACCTGTTGCCTGTTCATTGCTCCAATGCAGGGCAGGCTCTGCTGGTTGGGCCTTATCTGGACGCCCAGACGGGCGGCGGCGTTTGTGTTCAATTCTAACACCTTCAGTGACAGTTTCATAAATTAATAATGTCACAGACTTGACATCGAGGATAAATGTGAAAGATTCTGTGCCATTTTAGTTTAATAATTACCGTCACTGTAGCCAAATGATCAACATTACTCTCTTCAGTTGCAGAGTATACGAGTTTGAATCCTAGTACAAAAGATTTCCTATATTGTTTGTTAAATTGATAAACGAATCTGTTTTGAAATCATGGATTTGACTTATAAACCATCTCTTTTCCGATAATGACATGCGTCGTAGGGATAATTATTAACTAAATTAATGGATTTTCCCACCATTTTGTCCATAAATATTTGATCAATAGAGTAAAGAGCAATTCTCGTATAAAAACTTTTGACATAATGACATTAAGAGCGGGAATGGTTTTATAAAATAAGTAATTTAGAAAACGGCCAGCTATCAATTGAAATTGCTTGCGAGTACCAAAACTGGTCCTGGTCCTGTTCATCAAATTTTGGAATAAGAAACGCTTGATCAACAAAGGAACGAGCAGTTATAGCATGTCAACTTCTGAGGAAATAATGACATCAAAAGCAGACATGGTTTCAAAAAATAAACAAATTATGCAACGGACAGCAATCAATTGAAATTGTTTGTGATTAGCGAAACCCGTCCTGATCATGTTATATAATTTTGAAATCAGGGTAACAAAATGTTCAGTGAATATCAGTCGCTCATCTTGCGGTTCATAATGATACCATCAATATGAAATCATTGATTGCAAGACCGAACTATAAATTATTTCAATCTTAATTTTGTTTTTTTTCCTTTTGCAGATTTGATACTCGATAATATAAAAATATGCGGATATTTTTTTAAACAAAATATTTTATTAAAAGAATGCATAATTATCCTGCAAAGGCCTGAAAGTGTAATTTATGTCTTTAATTTTAAACAAAATATTTTATTCTTTCAAAAATTTAAAATTTTCCTTCTAAAGGCCTTCGAAGTGTAATTTATGTCAATCTTTGCCGATTCATTCTGAGAATAATATTTTAATTACAAACAGTGGCGAATCTGAAAATTTATAAAAATGAATTACGTAATATTTGTTTTTTATTACTTGACACCGCTCCAAAATATTGCAAAACTGAAGGATTCATTCGGTAAGAAAAATAACAATAATCAGAACTATGACGAATCTGAAATATATAAAATAATTTATTTAGAACTAAAATACATTGTTTTTTTTCTTACCGTATTATAATAGAGTTCTACCAAATAAATGCCTACTCAATGAATACAATGAAGGATTTATCCTTGCATTTAAGATAACATTTTGTTAATAATAATCCAAATCAAACGCTTTTGGTTTCACCCATATACGCGGCCAGGAATAAAAAGAAATTCAATTGCATATTCCCACTTTTTGCACTTGATTCGCAACTGCCCCCCCCCCTACACGGCACCAGTAATGTGTCTTGAGTTGCGTATATGTAACAGTGAAACTGTATTCTCATTGAAAATATATTCTTCTCCAAGCTGTCATTGAAATTAAATTTGACCGCCCTATCTTTAGCCCTATGTTTGTCTGTGTTTTTCTTTGGTTCTCTTTTTATGAAAGAAACTACTTGCTGATTTTGTTTCATTGAAGCAATCCAAAATTTTAGGCCGGCAAATCATCGACTTGGGCCAATAATTTCAATGATCGTAACCAGTGAAATCATGTTGTCATACAAACCTATTACTTGATGCATTTTCACTGAGAATACAGTTTCAATGTAACATATATAAATACATCCTCGATGCTATTGTATCAATAATATCAAAACGAATGTGAAAAAGTATGCATTGATTCGATTAAAAAAATACCTCATGTATTATTATCGTTTTTTTTTATTGTTAACTTTCTGTTTATTCACCATGACAATGAAATATATTGCATTGTAATAATTCGGCTCCTTGGGATAAAAGAAACGTATCGCTATTTTTGCCTGTTTTGAGTTATGAATGTCATTAGATACAAAATAATATGTTATATTTCAAAGAGTCGTATCAATAAGATAAGTTAAATACGAAGATATTTCAATGCGTATTAAAATCATTTTATTGTTCATAGCTTCACTAAACCTTAAAAAAACACAAAATAAATTATATTTAACAAATAAACCAGAAATCCAAAGTATTGCCTTTAAAGATAGCGAAAAGACAATTTGGATCTGTTGAAAAATAGGAAACATTAATTACTGCCGAAATCTGACTGGCTCTCATGAAAAGTAGAGAAAATGAGTTAGGCTTATCTGCTTTTAAGGGGCCGAATTAAAAACATACATGGATATATATTTTGAAAAATCACTGGTCTTTATTTCGTCTTGTGAGCTTTTCAATCGAAAGTAAAAAAAAAAACATAATTTGAAATAATATTGTTTTTTTTTATATCACTTAATTAATACTGTCCCTGGATGCGAACCTGTTTAGTAAACTTAAACTTTGTTTTACATTCACGTGTAAAATTTTAAAATCTGGATTATCGATCAAATGCGTGTTTGATAGCGCCGAATCGGGTACAGGTGAAACTAATGGCTACCTGATGTGGTGACCATGAGGTCTCCAAACCCTGTACCCTCCTATGTCACACCACCACTTATAAAAGTCGAAACTATTTCCCATCAATTATTGACATATCGACTGTTTTATCTACTTTTATTTTTAAATAAAAGTATCGAAGTGTAGTTTTGTAAATGTCAATGTCGGTCGATGGTTAAATTTTGAAGTTTTCTCATGACTAAAATTTTAAGTTCACCAGTTTGCAAATATTTTACAACTTTTTGGCGCCAACTGTCAATTCTCTGTGGGAATTATATTCATGAAAATAAAACACAATCAAATTATTAGACTGTGTTCACTGATTGTGAACACTTTCAATCGGTCGGTTAAAAAATAACTTGCATTGCGCGAAACCGGTCCTGATAGCTTGATAAAAGTGTGTAACAATAATTGCTTAAGTATGTGTTTCATTTTTATAATCCCAAATTATAATTTGAATATTCCCGTAAAAAATCTGCTTGTTTAATGGTCACCGTCGGCGCGACATGTAAATAAGTTAAAATTTCTTCCAATTAAATCACACATCAATCGGCCATACAAAACGTCTATCTTCACTGCATCTCGTTTTCGTGTAAAGTCGTAAAAGACGAATAAATTAAATTATGTTAATTATTTGTTTTTATTTTTTCTGCCGCTAATCATAAACGTCTTGCAATCACCAAAATCGATCGCCACATTCTGTTTTTTTTCATTATTCTGAAATCTATAACATTGACTCCCAACATTGCAGTATGTAAGCAATCATTTATTTATATTCATATAATTATTTCCATTTCTGCAAATTGATAAGGCTATTTACTTGGTCATTAAAAAACTAACTGTTTTAAAAGAAATAATGACGTTTCATTAAATATATGAGTCCATTCATTTCACAGGTATATTTCTGCCACTATCATCAATTTCATTAACCTTTTTTCACATTTCGCAACAGCCCAAAATTTAAATAAATTTAAAACAATAGAATTCATTAGTAAAAATATAGTTAAAAAGCACTGTAATAAATAGTAGGCAATAATCAAAGCCGGTTAACATACTTATTCCTATACAAATTCGCGAAAATGTGCGAAAACCTATGGAAATGTTTGGATTGTTATCACACCATAAATTTTCGAAAAATATACATATATTCATTTTTTTGCAGATTGAAATTCAATACCAATAAATGAAAAATCTTATTTTTAACGGATATGAATTGTCAAGTAACTGATATGAGCAATACCAGATTATACGTCGCGAACTAACGAGCGTAGATAAGTGATATTTTTTTATTGAAGTTTATCCAGATATGGCATTGCAAGGATTTAAATTGAAACAAATTGGCACCGCTTATATCGAACGTCAAGGGCTTCTGATGGGTTTAAAAACCAACCTTACAAAAGTGAACTAAATACTGACCAAGTAAATCGTGTGATGGCTTAATACTGTCCAGCACTTAATAGTCTCATCTAACGAAGTCCCGAACCTTGCTACCGTCGATGTATGGGGTCATAACTATCAGGTAATCCTGCAATATTTTGCATGTGGCTAAAATAAACACTTACACAAAGCAGTCTCGCTTGCTCCGTGATTGAAGTGTCAGTGCGTGTCTCGTCTAATGAATCACTCGGCCCAGTGACAATAGTCTTTGAGGAACGCGGCCCGCCAAAGGATAGCCCTGCGAGTGAAAAATGTTATATTCAGTGTGCTCCAAGTCTAAATAAACTGACAAGTACTCACTGTGTTATAGTTTACGATAACTGAGCTATAATTATTAGAACAATTAAAAGTTTCCTGAAATTATTTGGATATAACTCCTGTTTTATATTCCAGGGAATTTTTGCCGACAAAAGCTTACTTAAGCAATTCGTAAATCAATGGAAACAAAGATAATCTTTATTTACAAGCGCGATTGAGTATTTTCAATGTTCAATAATTATCTCGACGAAAATGATGATATGTTTTCCATTGAAATACATTTTATCATTTTTAAGGTGTTCACTGTCAAGTGGTGGAATCGCATAATATTAAAACAATATTTATACAATTTTTTTTTTTGAGATTTATATTTTAAATTAATTGAATATATGTAATACAAAAAAAATCCCGTGATTTGCCCTATGTACACGGTCTAACACAGTCTTCTCAAAAATGACTGGTATATAGTATCGACATTCAAACACTGAATGCATATATTTCTCCACGCTGAATTTAATTATAATCAAAAACTATGTTAATATATATGTTTACATAGTACTAATAAATACAATTAATTTACTATTGAGTGACCAAAATTCGTAATTTAAGTTATGGAACCTATCTACCCTGCTTTTATGGGCATCTTTCACGGCAGTCTTTGCGACGTATCTCCCGCGAAATAAGATGATTTGTTGTATTTACATTTTTAGCTATCTGACCTATGTACGCGACCGAACAATCTTCGCACAGATGTCTAGTAGTATCGACATTCAAAAGCTATTTTAACTTTGACAAGCCTTTTTTTGACCACTTTAAACAATTCTATAGTGTAGTTTTATGAGCATTTTAACATGACAGTTGATTTTATTACAGTTTAAACAAAAACAAAAATAAGGAATAAATCACAGTTAATTTCTCGAAATAAAACATTTCGCCTTCGCTTGTTTCCATTTATCTACCTGTATTATTGTTTTAACTCGAATGTAAAAAACAAAGAAACAAACAAGACATTCTTCATATTATAATTCACACGGATATGACATCCATGATTGCACCTGGCGATGGAACGCGATACTTTTGGTACATTTGTTTGTGTTTTTTTTTTATCCTTTGGCCCGTATCCGCCGTTCGGCCGACACCTTCCCGCCTCCCCGTACAAAGTGATACTGTGTCTGTTTCGGGCCCCGGACCCAGCAGGTGAGGGTGGCATATGCGTTTCGCTGTCACTAATCCAACACGCTGCGCCTCGCAGTGTCGTTGACAATTGATCATAATATAAAAGGCAATGTGTAAAATTCTTTATTTTTTGCCGTGTCAAACTTATATTGAAATATCTTTCAGTTGCGGTCAGGAATTTCGGAAGGAATATACCTACGATGTCTTGCCGAAAAAATGTATGCTTGGATTATTTATTAGGTAACATATTAGGGATTGCAAATCTCATACGTTTTTTGATATCGGGATTTTAATACATTACTGCGTTGCGGTTTTCATGGATCTGAGTCGCCTTCCCGAATAACTCAGACGTTGCAGTTGATTATTGCAACGTCTTCAAATGTTTCGTAGATTTTTACACTGTATCTCGCCCATTCGAATCGAGAGCAAATAAAAACTACTCACTTTTAATGTGCTAACTGTCACTTATTGGTGAAAAGTCGTCATTAAAATAAATACAACTCCATTATAAAGTGCTACTTTCATGTATATTTTGATAAAGATCGGGGCCGGTTTCGCATATCGGGAGCATAGTCAACGGATGAAATATACAATGATTATAAATGTTTTTGTTTCATTGAATTTTAACCGCTCGCGATAAGCGAAAAGGTGCTTGATCTTGGTTAGAATATAGGTAAAAAGAAAAAGTAAGCTGACCTCTTGAACTGGCTTCGCCAGGGAATGTTCACCTCTCCTGTCTGCAGCGATGGGAAGAAGCTAGAATATAAAAACGAAACTTAGAGACGAAGGAGACGGGAAAAACTTTAACGCCATCGCGCCTTTAAACTTGGAGATCCATCAAATAGAAATTAAAAAAAAAACATAATATTTATGAAAGTAGTAATATATAATGCGTTTTTCCTTTTTAAGAAAACTACTCGTCCTTACCTCGTACCATCCTGTTATTTATACCTCCGAAAATTAGATGCTTAGCGATTGAATAACTCGCAAAAATAAACTATTGAAATGCTTCATTAAGAGTCCACGTGCTTCACATTGGTAGCGTATCCTTTTTTATTCATTATTACGCAAACAAGATAAAACACTAGATCAATATAAAAGATATAAATATTTAACATATTCAATCCAATTTTGTTATAATTAAATATCCATTAGATATTCACGGAAATCCAATCAATCATCAAACGTTCATAGAAAAAACTATATTTTATAATCCCGGAATTATCTAAGAAAAGAACCGTATCTGCCAACCCTATCACAAATGACCTATTTATTATGACTCCATTTATTTATTTACTCTTTCTTCTTCTCATGAGTCTACATCTCAATTATTATTATGTATGTTATAAGAATCAGAGTAAATCGTGTAATAGCTTAATGTCACGGTATATCATTCACAATGTTATCTAGATTGAAAAGTTACGCCATTATCTCCCCGATCTCTTGGTTGAGTTATGGATATGATTTTCCACGCGCCGTATATGCGCACCTTTCATCCATCATTCAAAGCTAGTTAGCGACTGCGGAATATCAAGGTTATAACTTACTTAGGGTAGCTAATAGGATTATATTTAGTTCTACCGGGAATGAGACAAGTTTTTGCTAGCTAACCGTTGAAGAGTATGCCTATCAAAAATTGTTGAAATCACGCCAACGATACAATTGTAGACAAATTAAATAATTTATGAATCGAACTGGGAAGGTTTTTAAAATCATCCATTTTATCCTGGCATCAGGATTATAACCTCTTAAGATCTATTGAACATTATTCAAAAGATAAAAATATATCAAAGTACAGAAAAACATCGATATAACAGACAAAATAAGCGTAAGTTTTGTATAAAGATATGTTTTCCAAATACGTTTTTTTTATTATTAATATTATACAATATAAGGTTAGTGTAGTTTCCATAAATGAATTAAAAATATTAAGTAGTTTAGGCAATGACGAGTCTGTAATGAATACTTTAATTTAAGGAAAAGAGTTGTGCTATCAAATATAAATAAATAAACATTTTTCCTTACCAAAAATAATACACTTTTCTGTAGATAAGTACGTATAAAGTTAATAATTATAAGAAAGCTGACGTTCAGTTGATACTGTCGAAACCGGACCTGATCTTTATAAAATTGCATGTCGAAGTAGTAGAAACAAATGTATTTTATTTATTTAAAATATTGCCACCTTAAAATTGATAAGACAAAAAATATCCGTGTCATAGGATTTTCTTCCAGTACCCCATTATTATTTTGCCAAGAATTGTGTAAACAAATTATCATTTTTTTCTGCGTTGCGCCCACCTCCACCCGCTACGTGTTAACTCATTTATTGCAAGGTTTATTCCGCAGCTAAAGTGTGTTATTCGTGTTTCATATTTTATTTAGGAACGCAAGGAGTAAAATTGTAACACTTAATTACGTACAATGAAAGCGACTTAACGCCTTCTTAATTAATTTTTAAAAAACACTTGAATCTTCATAGAAAACAGGGAATTATTTGATTGTCTTGTGCATAATTAGTTTGCTTGACATATGGCCAGATCGTCATGTACATTAACGTGGCCAACAAATCCGACTGAATGTGGTGTTATATTTAGTATTTTCCCGTTCGTTGTCATTGTATAGAGTCTTTTGGTATGTCTATACTATAGACATACCCAAAAGGTTAGTTGTACATTGACGAATGCTATCGGCATTCTTTCCCATCACCTTTCATTGTGTAATTGCTGCTCCTGGCTTATTTACGGCAGCCGACTTCATGCGATAAGTGTTAGTAACTGGAGACGAGCTGACATCCGACTACCGTACTGTGGATCCTAGACGCCGGACTCCCCGTCGTCTGCCCGGTGAGCTGGTCGTAACTAACTCTCCCTGGTCTGCCGCCCGCGAATCAGGCCATAATGTAATACGTTACGATCATAACGGATAGATGTCGTAATAATAGAAATTCGTACAGAGCGGTGGTCGGAAACCTTTTTACTATGACTGACACCCCTAAAAAAGGGCTCGCTATGTAGTTTGATGGATGCTAAAGCTAAAATCTAATGACAATTAATTATTTAATTCAAACGAAAAACTTTTTAATTCATATTTTCAAACGCTAATAATTAACACTTTTAAGATAGAAACTATAATACACTCAAACCTCTTTTTGTGCGATTTCAAAGTTATGCGCT
Source organism: Himalopsyche kuldschensis (assembly GCA_028554975.1). Taxonomy (NCBI): domain Eukaryota; kingdom Metazoa; phylum Arthropoda; class Insecta; order Trichoptera; family Rhyacophilidae; genus Himalopsyche; species Himalopsyche kuldschensis. The sequence continues at coordinate 14,694,374 of JAHFWI010000010.1, read as the reverse complement.
TTTTTTAAATATTTTTTTGCAATATATTTTTGGGACTATATAAACGTACATACGCAATAACGTAATAAACAGCGCGTTATTCACATATTGTACGTGAAAATCCAGTGTTTCAACTGTGTATTACAATGTGATCCTTGTACATCTTATGTTCCCATATTAAGTCATAAATTTTTTTGTGCGTTTTCCGTGGAATGCATCTACCACACAGAATAAGGTTTATGTGTAATACGTTTATTGTACAACTTTTATGGCACAGATTATGTTGGCAGCGAGAAAAGCCCAAGTTTGACTATTTTAGTTACAAACCCTGCCGGCGGCCAAGATAAAGTGGAAGATTAATATTTGTGAATTAATATGCATCGCTGTGCCAATTACCACAAGTTATGCCATAGCGATATATATAATATATGTAAGAGAATTTACATACATCCCATTTCTCAGACAAGTCACGCTTCTGAGTGTCGCAATCCTACCCAAGGCTTCTGCATGATTCATTTTATAAAGATGTCACTCATATGTCAAGTTACGTAATATGCACCAAGACATATTATGTAAATTTAACTGCATTCGCAGCCACATAGTACACCAAAAGATTGATTTAAGGAGGCAGAATGTTTGCCACTCACTTGTGCTAAGATTTCCGACGCTGATAGTCTCTCCATTGGATCTTTTGCGTGCAGGTAGAAAGTTGGCGGTTTCCACTGTAGACTGTTCATTTGTGGTCGAGTGCTACAAGCTTTACCCAAGTGATCAGATCGGTCTTTGGTCCAGTCCCAGCAAGGTCAAAATCACGTTCAAAGTTTTTTATTTTTAGTTCCGAGACATGGGTTTTTGTTATGTAACTTGTCTTCGATTTGATTTCGAGCTTTTTGCTTTTGCATTGTGAAAAAAGATTAAAATATTGTTAAAAAAATAATGGTTTCCAGGAAGGAGATAGAGAAAAAATACATGGGAAATTGGCAAAGAAGTTAACCAAGTGAGTTCAGACAAAATCAACTTTTTTTTTCATTAAAAATAGTACTCGTCTAAACTTACTCACGTCCATGTGAAATATGTCGACATCTGAAATAATACCGTTCAAAATACGTTTAAGCTCTTGTGATTCAGTTCCCCTATATGGAGCATTTGGCCTCAAAATAAAGCTGATTCCAATAGAAGTTTTTGACATTTCAACTTTGACTCGTTTGTTTGTTAGTTGCTCAACCTGTATTTTTTCAAAGAGAGTATGCATATAATGATAAGGCTCAGGACAGGGTTAGGATAGGTGGAGGTGGGACGGTATTTTAAATATCACTGACATACATGCCTTCGGACAGAAATCAATAAATCGTTTAAGTAATTGCATTAATTATAAATAGGTATTATGTCACACCGGATATTTTGTTGGATACAAATTTATTTATCATAGTTATTTCACACTATCAAACTGTTGACCGCGCAACAGAGTTAAAAAAGCTCAACATCGTTGACCTCTTGGCTACAGGACTAACGAGTATAAGCTGTGTAAGGATTAGCTTAATTTTATTCTGAATACATATATTTTAAGTGTGTTATGTCATCGTTTTAATGTAGGTTTCGTGTAAAATTTTCATGCGGGAATATGCTTATCTTTTAAATGTATTGATTAAATTGTAATCTGCTTGGTTTGCTTTAAAATTTGAACTACAGTAGCGCAGATCTGTTCCACTTTTACAACGTAAATAATCGTCCTTTTTCATCCGGTAGTTTACTATATGAATTTAAAAATTAGCATATTTTAACACAAACAGAAAACCTTTCGGTGTCCCAGTTTCCCATGGCAATTTGTCACCGAGCCGTCCGACGTTCGGAGAACATCAAAATGGACTCAGGCGTCCGAGATAAAAGGCGCGAGTGAGTTTTATTCCTCGCACAAGAATAGGCTTATGTACCAAACCTGTCCCTCCAATGTTCCAAAAGTAGACAAATTGCCCGCGATTATTCAAACACGGGGTGATAATGGAGAGAGTGCGCGCCGCAGTCGTTTTCTATGGTGATTTATTGCATCTCGCTATGTCATATTATGGCAGGTATATCCAAGCGCTCGCTGCAAAGGACGCCCTGCAACAGTACATGCGTTGATGGACTGCGAGACCGAAGAGAGCACAGTTTTCAATTTCCGTTTGTATAGTCCAGAGATATCCATAAGAAATCGTGCTTGATTGTTCATCAAAAGCTCAAGAAGGCGTGATGCCCCAAAACTTTAGTAATCCACTGCAATTCACTTAGCATCTAACAAAAAAGTATTATAAACTAGTAAATCAGCTTCTTAGAGACAGATAAACCTTTTTTCATATAATATAATATAAAATTAAAAATATCCCTCGTATTGTGCTACTAACTGTGACGCGTGTTTCGCCTCTTTCAGATGAATCTTTGGACTTACTATCGCAAAGATTGCTTAAGAAATGAAGCAAGATTGATTCTAATATTTTAAAATGATAAAATTACAAAATGGAGTTTGGGATTTTTCCTTTTTACGGGAGGCAAGGAGGGGGGTTATAAAATCAAAACAAAGCAAACAAATAATTATACTACTAGTGACGTTATCATTACAAAATATTACCTAATGAGCTGTAAACCTTTTTTCTCTACATTCCAGGAGAGCAGAACAGCTTTCTCCAGTAATCAATTGTACCAAATTTTTATGCATACATTTTTCTTAATTTTCTTTTCAAGTGATGCATAAGCTCTCTGATTCATTTGTGATATATAAAATAGTAATTTATTCTAACGTGTTATTTTAACATTTAGTAGGTCAATGAAAAAGACAGTGATTTTAATACGTTTAAATATGTATCTACGTATCCACTTCTCCTATGGATAAATCCTTTGACACATAACGTAACATATTATTTTGTATCTAGTTGCATTCATAACTCAAAACCGACAGAAACAGAAAAATATCAGTATATTTTATTTTACTTTTATTAGCTGACCGTGGGAATCCTAGTATGGCCAGTTCCATAAATTGATTTTTCAATCGATTTATGGATTTGCATTTCAAGGTCTGTTATGTTTCAAATTCCCTTTCACCCATCCGATCTTTAAGCGAGTGGATAAATAAACAATAGTACAGTTGTTTCTTAGTAAAATTTAAGAAATGAAAGTTGGACATCTGTTGTTTTTTGCCAATGTTTTCAATTGTCAAACATTATAATTTAAGGATTGCACAATCGTCTAGATAATTTTTGGGCCGCGTGATTAAGTTCGGTATTCCTGTCATACGCAAAAGAAAAAGGGCGGGCTTGTTCCAACCCCCTTTGTTGTGTTTAAACTTTAAATAATCGCTCCAAAGCTCATCCGATACAATGGAGCACTCACGCGGGCAATTCGTGACCGTTTCGAACATTCAATTTTTCCATACAAAAACGAAAAAAAGCGTCCGGCAATAATTTTTATACACATGCCTACTAATAATAATTTAATTCACCTTTTTTGGGATCCCGCCGTGTTTGTTGGTTTAGAAATCACAAATGTTGATTTATAAAATATTTTATAAATAAATAAATATTCATCCGAGATGTGTGCTTGTTTATAGGCGTGCATTGTTATGCAAATTTTGTTTAAAATTTTCATTTTAAAGCGATGAAACACAACATTGTGCTTTGCAAAACTATAAAATCTGATGATACGCTATTATTAATGCCAAGGCACGAACGTGTCATATCTAAAGGTGCCCGTACACGAGTCAATAAGCCGGCGAACCAACAGTTAAATGATCAAATATTTATAAACTCAAATGACATCTAAAAATTATACCTACACGTTTTATGCCTTGTGAAGTCGTATCATATCTTGTCTTTGTAAACGATTGTTAACATCATTCCAGTAATAATTGTCATTGTTTTCGGATGTAGTGTTCACGCGCTCTAATCCTAGCACGGGTAGCATATGGATATGTGTGTCTGAATTCCCTCCCACCCATTCAATCCTAGAGTCGAGGATAGTGATTCCCTTACCATTCGTTCTTTCTTTACTCTATCCCAGAGGTCGGCACTTGCGGCTCTTGGTATAGACGTTTGCGGTCCGCAAGCATGCAGAAAACTAGCATTTGGTATTCTCACAATCTTTGGCTCTACATACATACATATGCGAAAAAAACATTCCCAACTATGCATAAAACAATTTTCAATTATGTATTCAATTAAAAATAAGTAGTTATTTGACAGATATTATAGTAAAGTCATAAAAACCGATGCATGGACACCGTTCTAATTATTTTTTTAGGTAAAACGTTTCGAACTTTTGTTTTCTCTTAAAATCCACATCCAATGTAAATTACATAAATGCGGCTCTCTGGTACCTTTGTTTATTTTTTCCATGACAATTTGGCTCTTGACAAACTGCCCTGCTATGTCCGAAAGAGAGAGATTGAGTAAAGAAATCGACATCAATCAAATCTTAAAAACTACAACGAGCATTTCACACCAATATCTCTCTAGACATATACTGAGTAAAATCAGCAAGCTTTTAAATTTTCCTATGCCCAATCACGTGGTTTTCCGGAAATGGCGATTTTCCAGGACCTAAGAAGCATGTCATTGGTTTCTTTAATTAATAAAACTAAAAAATGAAATTTCATAATTTATTAGTATTATAATTATAAAGGGTATTTCAATAGGGACGCTCAAAATATGTTACTTTGTCCTGCTGAGTAGATTATTCATTGTTTAGTGGCCAAATTTGAGTCAACCAGTTTGGTAAATAATCGGCCAACACCTACCTGTACGTCATCAAAATACAATATCTGGTGAAAACATTGCTGCTGTGTGTGAAAGTGTACAAGAAAACCCAAGGCAGCTTATTTCTCGTTGTTAACAAGAACTTGGCTTTTCTGCGACTTCAACTTGGCGAATTTTGAATCGGGCCTTATGTCTGCACCCGTATAAAATCCAACTAACCAAGGAACTTCAGGTAAACGACCACAGACGACGCCTGATTGGGTTCTGGAGCAGTTGGAAGTATACCCAAATATGTCAAAAAAGTCAACTTTAGCGACATGGCCCATTTTATAATGAATGGATATTGGCAGACATCTGATGCTATTCCATATTTAATGCCGTAAAATATACTTACAAATTAAATTAAAATTTAGTCGAAATCTCACAAACAACTTGTTTTATTTACATTTCAAAACTAAGCGTCCTTATAAAAAGACCCTTTATTATAACGTAATTAAACCAATTTTTGTTGCATTCGTGTCTTCGTCATTTTGTTCAGTGATCAAACGATCTGTTCTCTTAATACTTAATACTCAAGTTTTATTTATGTTTGTTGGGACTAAAAATTATTTCTAGTTACATTCACTGCGTAACCTAACTTCTCTTATCCATTTATAGTTCAAATACTTTGATTAAAAAATCTTATTTATAAACATTATCTAACACCTGTCATGTTGCTGTGTAAGAAACTGGTACTAAAAGATCTTTGCATTGAAAAATATTGCATAAAAAATAAATATTGAACGTTTGATAAATTAATTTAAAAAAAATATATTCAATCGTGAGTGAGGGTTCTATGTATATTATAATTTGGTTGTAATTTTACAGATTTATTCTGTGAATTAAAAATAATAAACGTAATCGATGTCTTTTATTGCTTGTTTGTCGCCCATTTTTTTCAATTGTTCGCCTCTGATGTTTTATTGGCGTTATGATTGTCAAATGAGCATATTTTTACATTAAATTATAAAGAAATTATTACAGCCATATAAGTAAAATATCAACAATCATTTGTTACGACATTTTAAATTGACACTGAGAATGTCGAGAAGTACTTTTTTTGTAGGATCGTCTTCTGGTATTTCAATTGGACATTTTTGTCAATTTATTTTATTCGGGCTCTCAGTTGAAGCTTATATAATTATGTAATAAATAAACAGATTTATATTATATTATAAATTAGCACCAATTATTGAAATAATTTTAAATGAAATCATATATGTACATATGTGTACATTCATATACACAATTTGTAGCATATGGAATTGGCATAGTGGCGTTTGCTCTACCGAGATCAAGACCGATTTTTCTTGGTTAGTGAGCATTAAAAAAATAGTGATACATTAACCCTTTGAATCCCACGGAGCCGATCTATCGTTCCTAGCTTTTACGGCATTATTATACGTTTACTTCCAATATAAAATAATTAATTACTACAATATACATGATTAAATGATATTTCAACTGAATAAACCAGGGCTGTGGAGTCGATGAAAAAAAGTCCGTCTCCGACTCCAGCATTTACCAAAACCACGACTCCGACATTGACCAAAAACACGACTCCGACTAAAAAAAGGTTAATATCGTCACTTTTTTCCCCTAATCAATGCGGCCAAAAGCCAAATTTGACATATTAAATGCAAAAATAAAAAGTTCAAACTTTTCAAAATTTCCAACTCCGACTACGACTCCGGCCAAAACGCCGCGCCGACTCCGACTCCGGCCAAAAAGCTCCGACTCCACGACTTCGACTCCGACTCCATAGCCCTGGAATAAACACAGTTTTTTTAAAAAAATACCTCGAAGTTTTTTGACGGCACTTTCCAAAAAGGTTGGCATAAAAGGAGTTAAATATGCTACTATGGACTTTTTTATACCACGTCCGCATCATATGTGGAGTATGTTAACATACATAGATTTTCTACTAAAATTTGGTATGATCCGGTTTCTTTAAACACGGAAATAATAATAGTATAGTTGTAAGATATTCGTTCTAATTCGTTTTTTATGTTGAATATGATGTAAGTGAGATCTTGTTATGTAATTAAACATGACACAACAAGTGGAATGCAAACTATATAAATTTCATTAAATAATTCAAACCATAGAAAGATCTCAGTTATGTGTAACGTAAGTAAATTTAATGCGTATTTAACGCGAAGGTTTTGCACACTCGCTTATTTTAACTTCAATACAAATTCGTAGCTTATTTATTATTGTTTGGATAAAAAAGGTGTGATTTTTCATAAACCACAACCCGTCGAATTAATTTAACGGCCTTACTGCGGCGTTATCTTGTACACGTACGTATTCCAATGCCACTGGAACCGATCATCACAACATGAGCTATGCAAATTATTTTATTTAAAATATAAAAAAAAATTAGAACTGTTTAAAAATGTAATAAAAACTCTTTTTAACTTAAAAACACAACACTTCTTAAGCCGTTAATTAGCATTAGTGAAATTTTAAATAAATCCACTTGATACAATACTAATGTTACGTTTATCGCCACTTAGTAAAAACCCAGATTATCTTTCACTTCGAGAAATACATCAAATCAATATGTCACACTTAATAACTTATTATTGCCATATTAAACTAGGATGGTGGAACAGAGAAGAAGATGTATTCTGTACCCTGTCTACAACTGTATATATAGAATCAGTAAATGCAGGTTTAAACATAGTTCTAAGGATGGCGTAAGCCGAAATAGCTATCAATAAATATATAAAATAATTTCTGTAGAATTAAAATACATTGTTAATTTTTTCACCGTATCTTATTATTTTATTTAGCTCTCTGGGACTTGAACCTTGACATAGTAAATATCTTTCTCTTTAACACACATAAAAATATATATAAAAAAATGATAATTTTATCTTACTTATAAAATAATATGTAATGATAATCTCTCACGGTCTGAAAATGAACGTAGAGAATGCGCTGTGTATCATGGCGCATTCGTTGATAAGTCACAGTCGGGATTGAATTCGGGACTGAATATTGCGTGTTGGTTGCGCATGCATCATGCACCATAATAATGCGCCACCTCCCCGAATGTTGCCGACGCCACCGCGGGCCTCGCAGCGGCTGTCAACCCCTAATGTCGATAAACAATTGCAATATATTTTTTTGTCTTAAATGTCAATCGAATTAATTCGCGGCCTTCAATGTCAAATGAGTTTTTATGGTGGATTTAAATCTTATTTGAAATATTTACTCTTTATTATAACAAATGATCACTGATAAGTTAGCAAATACGAAACAATAGATTACTCATTGGAGAAGGGTTTGCATCACTTTTGTAAGTTCCCTCAATTGCATTTTTTTTGCATTGATATTTATCTCCAGTTGAAAGCGATTTTTTTTTAAAAATTATGTTGAAGAATCCAAAAAAAATATAATTTTTATCAATATGATGTCTTTCCTCTAATACACTTAATACAGTTAATTTATTTATGTTAGCACGTCACCCCCAAAATATTCATTTATGATGATACCACTAATTGGGCAGCATTCACAGGCAATTCAGCTAAATATGTATGTAAATCTGTGCCCAATCTGCTTTCATCCTATCAATGGTTTGATTTCACGTATTGACACATTGGTGTTCCAAGTCATTTATGGATTCATAACCAAGATATTGATATCTGTAATGTTTCCATTCCTCCACACAAACTTCCTTAAAACTCCTGAAAACGATACGGAAAGAGAGCGACAATTTTACTCCATGTATTACCCTACTCCTATCGATACATTATCCAGACGTTGTTAAAAATGATCTTTTGAATTGTTCAAATAACCCGTATCGTATCCATATAAATATATAATACTAGTATTGCTACCCGGCGTCGCTCGGACTAAGCGACCAATAATTATTTAATGTTATATCATTCGACATAATTATATCACAAAATCTAAAATCCGAAATAGAGTTAAAATAAAATCACAAACTTTATTTAATTTGATGACAGCCCTATTCTCGCCCATTAAAATGTCCAAATTCAAGGAAAAAATCTAATTTGCTGTCAAAGAAATGACAAATAATACCTTCACGTAAATAATAAACATTATTATATTAATAAAAGCCGGGAAAAAGTTGGTAGAAGACTAATTGATTACATTTTGACTAAATGTCTTCGCCGATTGAAATTCAAACATATTTTCTTTCATATTCGTTTTTATGGCAACTTGCAACAACAATGCAAAAGGGACATACAGACCCACATACATACATACGCCGTTTCGGTTTTATATATAAGATAGATCAGACCAGATCTCTTCAACAACATTTTTTTGAAATGTTCCACTAACCACTAACCCATTGACTGCTAGAATCTCATATGCTGAGACGCCTGATTGCGGTGTGTTGCAACTTGATATTCATACATAAAAATAGTTAAAAGTGTTTAATATAATAGTAATATAATAGTGATGCATTATTTTGTCTGATAACCTCCCTTAGTGTATTTGGCACAAACACTGATGAATTCATTTTTGAAATCTTAGTTGTTGGAATATTCGTAAAGCGACGCAGGGAAGTGGTAAGTTTATATAAAATAAATTCCGTTTTTTCTTATAAAAATTATTTAAATAAAATTGAAAAATAATTATTGTGTTTGATGAATAGTCATCCTTTTCGCACGCGCCGCCGTTTGCTGTGAAAGATGGTCATCTTTCATTGGTCAGAGGTCAGTGGTGACCACTGGCGAGCGATAATCGCGTGACCGGCCGAAATCACGGACGCCCCACTAAATTATCACCTCCGAATCAATCCGTATCGCGTGCGATTTTTTATTTCACATTCTTTTTGTAGTGCCGCCACATTTCTTTTTTTGACCGTTTTGCCATTCTCATGCCGGCGAGATTTTTATCGCCGACCGTGGATCGATACTCATTTATCCTAAGTCATCATCAGCTGCTTTCTACCGCTTCACCTTTCTTTTTCTGAAGACCATATTAGTTTAGCCATGTGCCAAACTGTTGGGATAGTTTCGGCGAGAGCATGTCAATTCAGTAGCAATCTTTTGTCTGAAAGACGAGATAAATTTCCTTACACAAGCTTAGGAATTGCTCAAACATGATTGCTATTTACTTACCCGCTAAGTTATCACTGTTAAATATTCTCTTTTCTTCTTTTGACAATAACTCTACGATAGCCTCATTTTTTGTCAGACATATTCATTTCTTTATTCTTCTCACTACAATATGTTAAGATATCTGTCACATAAATTTCTTCTTCTAAAGATTCCCCAACCTGTATTATACATATAGTTTTGAATCGTTTGAATTGTATACTTTTCCATGAGTTTTGCCAGTGCACGAAAGAACTTAAACCGTCAGTTAGCGACAAAGAAACGTATAAAATTCACGCGATTTAATTTTGATATTGAAATTCCATCAAGCACCTTTAGTCGAAATCATGTTTATGCCTCTGAAAGAGGCGAAACACGTGTCACAGTTAGTAGCACAATACGTGGAATAATCAAAGTTATGTTAAATTTTATATTAAAATGAACTTCCACAAAGTTAACGCCGAAACCATGGAAAGTAACAAATAAAGAATACCCAAACTGTATGATAAATAAGTGTTGACTTTTTTTACATGTGTGATACACCGTATAAAATTACTTATTTTTGTCAAACATTTAATCAAAATAGTGTTCATAATTATCGTCGTATCATTGCCGCTTTGTAAAAATATCAGCTATCCTAACTGTTATTATCTGTAAAATTATAATGTTAAATTTGGTTTGAATGAACGGAAAAATCCACTGGTGATACAAATTGATTAACTCACCTTTGGTGGTTGTCAATTTTGTTTGTTGCTTCTGATTTATCACCCTCTGAGAGATTTGCGCTAGAAGTCATGTATTGTATCGCGTGTGCGTGCTCTGTGCATTTAAAGATCTTTTGTTATTTTTATTTAGATTAATGGCCCCGCAGGGCGGGCGCACCTTTGTGTCGTCGCCCCCCGCGATAAAGTTGCCAAAACCAAATACATACCTTGGTAGCATTTGCACATTTAACAGCTACCAAATCTTTTGCGGTTTCAAATCGGTAGAAGATTTGTTTCACTACAAGCCATTTTTTCCTATTTTTTCTTAACCGTTCATTAGGTCTCTCGTCTATCTTTCTCACTGTACCTAAACTAATTATCAACCTTTATAACAAATATATATTAATGGCAGCTATTGGACCTTTATATTAGTGAGTTATATCTCATTATAGTTATATCTAAGGCAGGTTCTTGTAATGGTGCATTGGTGAACTGATCCTCAAAGCAATATCAAAATAAGTAAAATTCTTTGCATGTTCCCAGACAAAAATTCAGAAAGCTTATGACTAGCGGACGTTGTCAAAATTATTATGATAGTAATACGTTTATCGAAGTCAGCCTATTGCATGCGAATGTTCATTTTCTGTAATCTACTGAATATTGTTCAAACAGAACGGAGAAAAATATTTTGTGACTTTTCGTCAGTATTTACCGCGCCACACGCAAAATTTGTATATATAAGTTTTGTTCATCGGTGCAGAATTATGACGACCGACCGCCACTGATCTCAGGGCTACACCTGATATATCTACCGCTTTCCACATTGAAGATACAGTCCAATATGCTGGATGCGTCTCACAAACACTGCAGTGTTAAGCACTTTCAACTCTTTTCAATGAGTGTCTATTGATTTTGTTATCATAATAATGATTAAAAAAGTAAAATAAACAATTTTGTATTAATAACGTGGTGAAAGGTGAAACCCGGGTCGTTAGCGACAAAACTTATGGAAACGTACAAAATTGAAACGATTCAAATTTGTAAATTGAAGGGTTGCGTCGAACAGTTTTCTAATCTTATGATTTGAATTTGCCGTTCCAAACTTGGTTCGAATATCGAATTCAATCAACTCTATATAAGTTTGTCGAGTCAAAATAAATTTGAGTAAACTTGCAAAAAGTTGAATATGATAGAAATGTTCCGCCAATCCCGTGAAGTATTTTCTAAATCATAGTGCGCTATTTGCTACAGGTTTCAGTGGAACGTATCCCGCCCACTGAGGACTTTTTGGCTGTCGAAGCATTCTGAAGCTAAAGTTCGGAAGCGATTCCGCGTCCGTTAAAAGGACAGCGACACCAATCGTTGAGGCCACTTTACAAGGGGCGACGTTTTCTTGGATACTGTACACTAAATTTAAAAAAAATGTCAACTGTCACAGGATATTCGGATTTTGCTAGCGGAACGATAAGTGATCAGGGAAAATTCTGTTTGGATCAAGACTGAGCAGGCCAATCCAACAAATGTGTGGTTTTTCTGCTTCTGTTAAAATGCTTCATCTGGAGGCCATGTGCTCCACATTGAGAGACGACATGCATTAAAAAAGAAATGTTAATAGCACACTGTATTAATTTATGCTTCTTTATGTTGTGTATCTTTAAGATATTTAAAGCAATATTTATTCATCAGATCGTGAAATTCATCAACTATTAGACGGAACATTTTGATGGGGATACTAAGTTTTAGCCAGGGCTGTGGATTCGGAGTCGGAGTCGTACCCGGAGTCGACAATTTTGAAAAGTTTGAACTTTTTATTTTTGCATATTATATGTCAAAATTTGGCTTTTGGTCGGATTGGTTAGTTGGTATATAATTGAATACACATAAATAAGAAAGGTAGGAAAAAAATGTGGTGAAATTAAACCCTTTTTAGTCGGAGTCGTGTTTTTGGTAAATGCTGTAGTCGGAGTCGTAATTTTATTTAATGACTCCACAGCCCTGATTTTAACAACAACAATATGACAGTCAACGTGTATGCCTAAGAAGGCTTTCATGTTTAATTTTTCATCTGAACATTCATTCGGTCGTGAAAGCAAAGTTTTTTCGCTTTTCTGTGAACATCATTCTTTTCCCACAATCGAAAAATCATTCTTTTCCCACGTTGGAATGATTACAAATATTTCTGTATCATGTGGACATACAGGGATGTTTTAGTGCTCCACCCGAATCTCTCTGAATCTTTCATGCTATCCATTGTCATGTTGGATTGTTCCGTACAATGTGGCCTCTGTGTTATGTTATGTGTGTCGCCAATCTTACGCAAAAGTTTGACAAGTTTTTACCTACCTGCGACTGAGTTTTCAATAAAGTTTCTCGTATCTTTATCTGCGACGAGATCCCAGACGTGTTTCAGCGACTAAAGTTACCGACGCCACTGCGTCACCGTGTAATGTTGCCAAGTCGGAGGAAAGCTGAACAAATAATGTCATATATTGCTAACTGGACATCCTTGGTTATAATTATGATGACCCGTTTAGCAGTGGATCCTCGTCCTTCGATTCCCAATTTAGAGAAGATAAGCTGTACCGGATATAAGTTAACCAAAAGATAATATTATACCGGATATTCCGTTAACACATTCTTGCTCATCGGCTCTCAGTTAGTTATGGTTATCCTTCTTTTTTAGAACCACTTACTTTGAGAAAGCGTGTTTTTAGCGTTATCCAGCAGAATTTTCATACATTGCGTCCAGTCATCGGATAATCAAATCATAATGTGTTTACAATTTAAAATATCAATGCCTGTTCGATACTATGTTATCGGTACTTTGGTGTTCATACAAGTATTTTTTGATGGTAATTTTTATAATAATGAAAAAGCGTAGCGTTGGATATTGTGGGCTAAAATCTTTTTGACACTTGCTTACCCATGCAGTAGCTGTTGCAATTAATTTAATGAAAGTAAAATGATACCATAATTACCATGTACATGTTTCCATGCGTAAAAGACATTATTTTTTGGTTTCTTAAATAGGTTTTTCTCTTAAAAAAGATTTGTCGAGTGTCAACGTTGGTGGCTTCCGGAAACGATAAGCCTACCACTAGTTATATATTTGATATCCCTACAATCTTTGAAAACGAGTGATTGAAGAATTGAGTCACAAGCAGTTCACTTAGAAAAACTTATGTTCAAACAAACGCAAAAGTGGTCATGGTTAAAGAATATGCTTAAATAATGACATTTTAAAGTCGTCGACTAAAGGTTACTCCACGGCTTAAGAATTGTGAAATTCCTATTGCAAAGATTACGAATAATATCGTAAGTATTTTACGAAGGAGACAAATAATTTTGACGGCATGGTGTTGGCAACACCGTCAGTAGGTCGAGAGTCGAGACGTCTCGCGAGCGGCGCCAAAGAACAGCCGCCCAGGGAAATTTTCTCAGGTAAGTCAGGCAAGCGACTTAGGTGGGCGGATGAAGTGACACTCCGCGAAACACACTGCGCCTCTCGCTAATTGCTCGCTAATTTTGCGGATGAGCAGAACGCTAACGAAATACTGCACACTCACGGCAAGGTGACATGTCATCGTTGATTCGAGATAAGACATGGCTTTATTTAAAAAAATGTCACGCCGTATCGCGAATGTGTCGAATTCGTTTTTGAGGTTATTTTTTTATATCAAAGAGTGAACAGTAAATTTTAACACCAGCTAAATGACAATCTTCGGAATCAACAGTTTATTTTTTTTGCTTTTTGCCAGTTTGCACAGGTTTAAAACGCTCGAGATATCAGTAATATGTTGACAGTAAAGATCCGAAGTCTAAATTTGAAAATAATTATTTTTTAACGATCAAGTTTCTTTTGTTTCTGACCACCCCATTCCATTAAAAGAATATCTGGAGTATCTGGAATACAAAAAAGCAGCAAATTGGAAAGAAATATTATTTTAGATATGCAATATTGTGTACGATCACTAATTTATTTCATCGTTTATTTTAATGTCACGAAGCCATGTAATATAAAAAAATCGTTATGTAACAAATGAGTCGTATAGTATCAAAAGTAGAACTATGTACTTTTCGACTTATGAAGTCTATAAAAGCCTGACAATTTAAATTTGTATGAGCGGCCACATTGCAACATCATTGGTCGAAAGGATAATTGACCTAAATATTGTACTTTTGTTTCCAAAGTCGTAAACCGTTCTGATTTTGACACCAACCATCATTTTCCTAAGCGTTTATATGTCAAATATTTATGATTTTTACATACATATTTTATTGCTAGCCATACACTATGACCAGAAGAATAATATGACAGCATTAGTTCAGTTTAGAAAAATATGAGATGGCTCTACTTTTGATAATATACGACTTATATTATGGCAAGCATATTTATGGGTAATAAAACAATAAACAGAAGAAAAACATTTTAAGCAGCCACACGTGGCGTTAACAAACATAACATCAGAATGAAGGAATCATTATACAAAATCAAAAAGCTTTAGTCGAAATCCGTCATTGGTTTAATATTTTTTGACCCCTTAAGCCAGTTCTATTGATCAAAAGGATTCTGAATATTTTAATGCCAAAAGATTTGACATTTATAGGATTGTGGCTGAAACACTTTAATAGCAATGCCATGACTTCTTCGCGGTTATAGCATTTCCTTGACTGTCTTGTCGCCAACATCGCCCACTCTGAAACACGATCACAGGTGGCGCCATCGTCGAATACAATAAATCACACGCGTATCGATTCCTCTTAGGCTCCGCTATTTTTCCAATATGGACATCATCGATTATTGAAAATTATGGCTGAAATATTAAAACTGCTTTGTTTACTGTAGGTACTGTTATTATAATATATTCGGTGGCCTGGTTTATGTGTTTGACAAACATTAAAAAGCTGTAGATTTAGTCTCTTCGTCCAATATAACTTTGTCTCTGAATCGATTTTTTTTTTCATGGCAGCATTTTTTAAAAATCAATTTAAAGTCCAAAATTGTGTGTAGTACAATATCTTTTAAGCCGAAAATAAAAAACAAACTTACATCGAGTTTGATAACAATAAATAATAACACACTTTTCGTACTTATTCCACAGTTTATGATGACATCGTGTTATTATGTTAATAAAAATGCGTTATTATTTTTATTATAATGCAATTCCACCAAGTATTGACAGGGAACACCTTATTCCCGATCGAAAATAAGCAGGGCTGTGGAGTCGGAGTCGTGGAGTCGTGGAGTCGGAGCTTTTTGGCCGGAGTCGTACTCGGAGTCAGAAATTTTGAACTTTTTATTTTAGCATTTAATATGTAAAATTTGGCTTTTTAGCCGTATTGATAGGGTTGATATTTAATTGAATACACATAAATAGGAAAATTAGGGGAAAAAAGTGACGATATTAACCTTTTTTTAGTCGGAGTCGTGTTTTTGGTCAATTTCGGAGTCGGAGTCGTGGTTTTGGTAAATGCTGGAGTCGGAGTCGGCCTTCACCGAATCCACAACCCTAAAAATAAGATGAAAAAAAACTTTGTATCCTCAAAGTTAGCTTAGTTATTTAAATCGAAGGTAAAACCTGATAATAACATAAAATGATACTGTGGCTGTTTAAAGTTCAGGACAAGTTTTCTCGTAGAAGGTAGTATTTAACTGGATACTGCAGCACCAAGAGGTGAAGGAAGTATGTAATACTATTTTTTTGGTAGTAGGTAAATAGTTCCTTCATCAAAGGAAATATAATATATTAAATACAAATAAAATTCTGATGCTATTTATAACTTTAAGTAGTTGGTGATTCAAATTTTTCCACACATTTTTTGTTCGATTACATTTATTCGAGTTTATTCAACTTGACGTAAGTAAATGATAGATTTATATTTGAGCCGCCCATGCATAAACTAATATTATTGACAAATTCTTTTATTAAACGAAATATATGGACCCTGTTTATGTTCTTACATACGTTCCAAGCTTTCTATATAATATATTATTGACAGTGCTTGATTTATAAAAATTTTGCAGGTGATAATGCTAAGGTGTATTTAACTATGAAAAATGTCTATGTTTGGATAGGTATATACATTAAGTCTATTTTTGAAAACAATACCACGGTTTTTTATATAATTTTGTGTATTTTTTTAATCCTTATTCACACAGTTGAAATTAAAAATAAATCGTGTAATAAGAACAACACATCTGTCACGAAAGCTTCAAATTTAGTACTAAATAAACTCTAAAAACATTGTCTTAAAAAATGTAAATCTCAGTTCAGAAAAGTTAAAAAAAAACGCTGAAATCCTATGAATATATTAAAAAGAAAATCTTTTCACTCTCAATTTTCTTACAAAAATATTATATGTCCATGCTATTTTGACTGTACACAGTTGTATGATATTCATGTTTTTATTCATCTATTTATTATAAGATGAGAAAACTACTACGGAAACTATACGTAGATACAAGTAAAATCTTGAGTACCGATACCAGTTTTTTGCCTACAAACAAAGCACTGGATTTAGTAAAAAAATAGTTTGATAAAATCTTTTTTTTGTTATTCTATTCATAGTAATATTCCAATACATTTCCTTTTATACCGGTAGACATTTTATCCGATTCGCCCTTGAAGCAAATTTGTATAGATTATATTTTCTTTTTAGTAAATTTTTCGTTTTCTTTTGTGCGTTGAAGAGAGCTCATAGAAAATATCCACGCAACATTGACGCCTTATTATAGGAATATCTTTTCCGCATAGAGCCATTTTCTTTTCAGTTTTCCTATTACATTTTTCGCTTCTGTATAAGTGTCTTTTTCTGAACCTCTACTTATATCTTCCATTCGACGTAAAGTATTTTCAAGATCATTTTATCCATAGTACAAAACTTCTTACTGAAATAATCGTTTCTTTTCACATCCAATCCTATATAAGCTTTTTAAATTCAAACACAAATATTTTGCGTTCGATAAACACGTTTTGAAACTATTCCACGAATATAAATATGTATTTTTTACAATGTTACTAGCCGCCCTTTGAGGAGTATCGCCGTACCGGTACGGCGGTAGTATGTTGCCATCTATTATCAATTGCCATTCTCTTATTGTTTATTGAAATGTTATTATTTTTCATATATTGAAACTAGAGGTGTCAATCAGAGATTTTTAGTAGTCACATTATGCTTATTATATGTTTGAAATAAACAAAAGATTTCTATAAAAAGGTTAATATTTGGTAAGCAATCTGTGGCCATATATTATTGTAAAAATTCATTTCAGTTCGATACGCTTCCTGGAATCACCGTCAATATAGAAACACATGTTGACAGATGAATGCAATAAAGATCTAGAGCCAAATTGGATGGAAAAGCTTCTAGATAATTATTTGAAAGTAATATATAATTATTTGAATATTTTTTTATAATATGCGTTTCAAATTGCGGAAGTAATATCAATTCCTTCAAAAAGTAATAATATTCTTCTTAGATTTACGGATAACATAAAAAAAATGTTTTATATTTTATTTGTCTGCTATCAATATTTTATTAAATTTATAGAACAAAACCTAATTTAATCCAAAATAACTCACCACTCAAAAGGGCTAGATACAACATTACAAGCAGGGCTGTGGAGTCGGTGAAAAAAAGTTTGACCCCGACTCCAGCATTTACCAAAACCATGACTCCGACTCCAACATTGACCTAAAACACGACTCCGACTCCGACTAAAAAAGTTTAATATCGTCACTTTTGTTTGCCTAATTTTCATAATTATGTGTATTCCGACTCCGAGTACGACTCCGGCCAAATCGCCGCGACGACTCCGACTCCGACTCCTGCCAAAAAGCCCCGACTTAACGACTTTGACTCCGACTCCGGCTCCAGAGCCCTGATTACAAATGTATAAATTCAATTACATTTCGATGCATCGGTTACGATATGAATTACAGCCAATTTATGCGTAGCCTTCAAATGAACCACGGATCGTCTCCTAGAGCAGTGCTCCGGAACCGGTGTGCCACGACGCATTTCTCATGCACACGGAAAAAATCAAATAACTCATCGACAGTCGAAATTAATTATTTATTTTATAAAACGTCGCATAAAACGTCGCATAAAACCCCTTTTTTAATTAGTAGGCATTTCCATGCAATAGCAGGATATATTTGTTACACTGCCACATTTAATACCTTGTTAGAAATAGACTGTTTGATATACACACAATTTTATACTCACGTCATTGAAAGTCATTGGCATCAAGACATTCGATAATTCATCCAGATTGCAGACCAAATTTAATTCTTATACAACCAGACCTTTTTTTACGAGATTTCGATAAAACGCGATTTCATTGGACAGCACCGTTACTTTATTTTACCAGGGCTGTGGAGTCGGTAAAAAAAGTCCGACTCCGACTCCAGCATTTACCAAAACCACGACACCGACTCCGACTCGTCCTTTCCAATTTTCTTATTTATGACCAAATAACCCTATCAATGCGACTCCGACTCAAAAATAAAAAGTTTAATAACTTCCCTTTTTCCGACTAATTTTTCCTATTTATGTGTATTCAATTAAATATCAACCCTATGAATGCAGATCTAAACAAAAATTCTGTCCAAAAATTTTACATATAAAATGCAAAACTAAAAAAGTTCAAACTTTGTTTCTTAAAATTTCCGACTTCAAATTACAAATTTAGTTTTTTCAAAATCGCCGCGATATGTTGACTTCTGACTCCAAATTATGTATTTTTTATACGTGCGATTTAACATGTTGCGACAAGACTATTTTTTTGAAAAATTTTTGACAAACGATCTACTAGGCGTGCTTGAATTCATACTGCATGATGAACTACACACGGAAAATTACAAAATTCAAAACAAAATTCAATTCTGTCGTTCAAAATATTTAAAACAATTATTTTGGAAAACTCTTCGCAGATATGGAATCGTTGTATAAAGCTTTGCTTTTTCACATCGAAATACAAAGGAAAAGTTTTGGCTACATTTTTGAGCTTTGAAATGAGGTTCGTGATTTTATTTAAATCAAAACAAGCTGAATTTCACTAGTTTTTCGAAGATCACTGGATGGCCAAAATGGCGTACTTAGCACCTGAATGAACTAAATAAAAAATGTATGTTAGGAATGAAAATATATTGACGTTTTCCGACAAGTTAGTAGGGTGTATAAACAAACTCAAACTTTAAAAGAAAGAGTTATAAAAAGGATGTCTAGAAATGTACCAAAGAACCTACAAGGTACAGATTAATTACAAGAGGACTTAATAAATCACAAGTGAAAACAGTAAACAATTGGATTTTAAATAATTGTGCCACCGATGCTGAAAAATCATCAAAAACAACTTTATCACTTAAAAAACCTTTGTGATAGTAAGATAGTCTGAGGATTCCACTGAAAGAGACGAGAGACGTGTCGCGATAAGTAGCACAATCCGTGTGAAAATCGGAGTTGCTTTTAATTTAATATTGAAACATTATCGCTTCTCCTCGAGACTTAACAAGCTTAAATATCCCATCAAATGTTGTAATGTTTTAATTCTCGTCAGCTTTTACAAAATATGTATGAATAATTGATGAAACAAACTAAATTTAATTTTACAAAAATTATACATTATTTGTACTCATTCCAGTTTCGCTCATCGCGAGCATTTTCAAATTTTCAGTTAATAATGCTCACGATGAGTCGAAACCGGTCCTGATCGTAATAAATTTAATGTGGAATAAGTACAAAAAATGTCTTATAGCTTTTTATTATCATGCCACCAATTATTGAAAATTAATTCAATACAATTTTATTGAATAAAAGAGTTCATGTATTCTTTTAATCCCAACACAGAATATTTTTTCCTTTTTGGTATACAATTCAGAGAGCTATTTCAAATACAAAAGTAAAAAATATGGAATAGTTCCTTTATTGCGAGTATTAATGAAAAATACGAAGTTATGTATTTTTTTTTTTACGTTTTTCATAAATATTGACTTGAGGTGTGCCGCGAAAATTTGGAAAACACGTTGGTGTGCCGTGGAAGAAAAAAGATTGCGGAGCACTGTCCTAGAGGACACCTCAGCAATTACATACATGCCCAATGTACCCGAAAAATACGAGAGGCGTTCATTTACGAACACACGCTCACATAGCTACAATGTCGTATTTTAATTTCAATTATTATTTACCGGGTGACAGCCGTGTGAACGTCGCTGCGACCCGGCGTTGCATACCACTGACATACTGACGATTGGTCACACTTATTCAATGGAGAAATCTGTTTAGCCAGATTAAACTTAAGCCCTTCAGAAGCCTAATTGATCAGCTTCTAAAATATCGACGTAAAACAGTTATTTTAAAGAATACGCCAAGTTTTGTTTATAAGTTAAAAAGGAAACGAATAAATTTTAGAATTTCAAACTAGCAGGGCTGTGGTCCGCTCATACACGGACGCCCAATAAGCCACACTGATTTGACAATTTTTAACAATGCTAACTTAACTGCATTTAAAAAAAATATTTCGGGTTCAATATAATCTCGCCTATTCACTAGAATCAATAAACTCGTCTAACACGACGGGCTCTCAGTATACGGATTATGCACAGGATACTTAGTATCAAATTGATTTTAGTAGCTGAGATAGTCACTCTGATTTAATTTTCTATTTGCAAGTACACTAAATCTTTCAAAATCCGCACCGTGCAAATTTGCTGTGAGAGGTAGACTCCCTTTTCTCTGTCGATAGCGTTGTGAAACGCGGCCATGAAACATTGGCTGCCAATACACAACGGACGGTAAATCCAAAACATGTCAACGTCAGAATTTTTCATAATTTTATTTCAAATATGAATTAAATTGTAGTATTTATTATTGATTCTAATCAAAAGATAGTTCTACTGAGATTGTACAGATTTTTTTTCTGACGTTATGCCATCGAGTAGTCGCAGTATAAGATTTTCCGAGGTGGCGTGAGACTATTCATCGAATCAAAAACACAGAGCTTTTCCATTAGAATATGATAAGGGTGCAACGTATTGATATTGGAAGGGTATATAAAATGTAATGTTGGTCTAAAACGACCGTCTTGGGAAGGCTATTTTGTCGCCAATTCAATCCGACTTGGTACAAAAGAAAGAGCTTTTTGTACGTAAATATGTACTCCATATCAAGATTATCTAAACACAACGTGCTTTTGAAATACGAATACTTTCAAATAAATTATAAATTTACACATATTATCACAGAACAGTTATATAAATTGAATTATGAGATTTTTTAAGAAAATCCTTCCTCTTTTCCGATCCAAAAAAAGCGGTGTGTAGCGAGGGCGATTAGCTAACAACTAGTTCTGTATAGTCTTCGTATCCTTTCAAATTCTACTCTCTCAAAAAATGAGAAGTTGAGAAACTGAGTAGCAATTAGTTCTTATAGAAAAAAAACATGTTGATATAAACTCAGTGAAAAGTCCATTTAAGGTTTTAAAAAAAAATGGAAAATTCTTCGATAGAAATTCTGCCATATCCAGAGCATTCAGTGGGCACGTTTTTTCGTCATAACATTTCATCTGTCACTTCACTACTGCTTATTATGAGATTTATATACGAAATCAATTAGCCCGTTGCAGATTGGCAAATGACCCCATTAATCCGTTTTGGAAATGAAATACCGAAACACTGAAAATAATTACACAGAACCTGCTTGCAATCAATGCGTTCTACTCTAAAATTACACTGAAAAATGCCGAGTTGTATCTCATATCCATTGTTGAATTGCCCTATAATCATAGCCGATAAATGCTCCGAAGAGTGGTATAATTGAAAATTAATCGATCCTCGGGATTAACCCTTTAATCGACCGTTTTCAATTAATCTCGGCTTAACTACGCCGATTCTTTAAATTGCCGATTTTACCAGTGGCGGTGCACATCACAAAACCAGTCAAATGAATGCTTTTCAACCAATCCAATGAGAAAAAGGCACCGCGCCTGAGAACTAAGGATTCTACATTGTTTCGAGAATTTTCTATTATTTATAATCAGCCCTTCCAGTAAATACATCTCAAATTTTAACCGAATTTGCAAAGAACCAAAATGAGTAGCTAATTTAATATTCCTAGTATTCCTACCAATATTAGTTTTAGGTAATATATATTTTTACGTACAAAAATGAAAAAAAGTATATTTTACAATATCCATTATCCACTTTTACGACAAATCCATTTACAATACTTCAATCATTCGCAATGTTTTTTGTTGATCGTTGATTGTCAAAAACTTATTACATTCATTCGTCAAACTATTGAAAACAAGATTCAATTTTTGGTCCACTTACAATCTGATCGCATATTATCATGATGAATTTAGTAGCGTTCAGCCATGAAGGTATTATTTTCAGAGATAATTTCTTCGATATATTATAATAATTTTAAATCAGAAACAATGTTTTGTAATTACCGGGACTCGAAAATCCATAAAAGTTTATGTTTGGCATTACATACAACTTGTACCCCCATCATTAAATGAAATTCGCTCAGCCACTGCTCACGTCGTAATAAGGATCCCGCCGCCGCCTCGTGATAATAATTACCACGTCCTTTGACACTATATCATTTTCTTCACTAGGGAGGTTGGCTTTCGTAGAAGTGAGGGCTGTTGGCTGGTTATTAGGATCGATTAAGAGTCTTTAATGACAGGGTTTGATTACCGCTAAGAACCGCACAATAGTAATTAACAGCCCTTACGATTGTTGGTCCAAAAACCTCCTAATTTGTATGCAGGTTATTAATGTTTTTAGGAAATTCTTTCATCTAATTTAGTGTGGAACACTTTATTTATTTAAGTTTACTTTATAACCAAATAGAGGTCAAAAACGTCAGCGTGTATGAATTTGTCTCATACTCAGAAATATGTAATCTGACCTTATTAAAACATTATTATATTGTTTATTGAGTAGGTTAGACTGCTTTCCGTTTTCATTCTAAAGCTCTTGAATTTCTGATAGACAAGACATTTTAACATCGATTTATATTAGTTATTAATTTCAGGTGTGTTTGTCATCGCTCCAAATATACGCTATTCGATTTGAAAACAAAGTGTGAAAACGATTAATGAATTACCAGTTATTTCGTTGCATCCATCATTTTAAAACAATATATTTCTTACTTATTCGTAGATTTTATTGATAAGATCAGGATCACCTCATCGCCAGAATTTTCAATTCCTCAGTTTAAAATGCTTGCGATGACCAAAACCAGAAATGTTTAATTTTTAAAAATGTAACGCCATTTCACTTAGAATTAACAGAATCACCTTACAAAGAAACGATTAAATATATGTTCAATCGACTGCAGGCGATTATTAAAATTCAGGCGGTCACCCTTGCTGCCATTTGCAATACATTGGCAGACCGGAACTACGTAACTTTCAAAGGCATTCAGTATTAAAGTGAATGCCGATGACGGTAAATTCGATTTTATTTTTGAGTGGGCTCCAAATAAATATGTATCTCTTTTATTTTTTTATTAATTCCTCAACTGATGGCCGTTGAAATTATTGTTAATTGATTAACCGTTTTCAGAATATCTTAAATTAGTGGCCGCTTTGCTTAATTGGCCGAAAATTGTTATGGATATTCAAACAAAAAGAAATCTCCTAATTGATGGACCTTAATTATCAGCCAACGGGTAGACCTCCCAATATTATGATTACCCTGACACAAATCGAAAGATTTAGGCGTGATTAGAACGAGAGAACTGATTACACATTGCTTGAACAGTGCGATCTTATTCATTTTTTTTCTGTCATATAGATAGCTATTTATATTTTGCTCTTAAGATTTGTTGATTTTACCATGACATGGTAAACCAACAAATACAATCCTCAAAATAACTGAAATAGTTTTGAATTGAGCTTGCCGTGGCCGGTTAGAAACTAACAATTAGGTACAACGGGATGGTGTTAAGGATTTAAATGCAAACCTCCATAGTACAGTTACAGTGGCGGCCGGTTACAAGAATATTAGGAAGTGAAAAAAACCAATTTTTAGAAGAATTCCATCCTCCTTCTGTTTTAGAGCTGCACTGGGAAGGACCAAACTCTTACTAAACGTATTAATATATAAGCAAAAATATAGTTTAAATTAATCCGTGCATTCGGCAAAGCTCGACGTTTTCCGGAAATATTTTCTCGGGAAATCATGTGACGTGGTAAATAATGTCGTATCGTAACAGAATGTTTTTTCTGCCTACTGTTTGAAATATTACAGAAAGTAAACCTGCGCATAATCGGAAAACTACTGCACACTTGGACTAACGTACAGTTATTATTATTATTTTGGCGTCGTCACCTAAAATAGTTTTATCATCGCTTCCAACAATAATTGTATGCGAATAGGGAAAGAATTTTAAATGAGTAAATCGATTTTTTTTGTATTGCACACTGTTTGAATATAAATGGGGGATTAGTGCAAAAGTGCACCAGTACAAGAGCCGTGTCTGCTCCAGTGCCTACATTGCCGTCGGACCAATCACTCAATACTTAGCTGCTATGCGTTAAACATTAAAGTGTGACTAAATAAACCCAGTTATTTGTTGTTATCCTTATAGAAGAGTTCCATCAGGTTAATAACTTTTTTATCAATGCAAGACTTAAGTGTATAACTGTATACAAGTCCTCAGTACGAAGTCAAATTTAAAATTTGTTATGAAATACCAACAAACTTATTGTACCATAAAAATATCAACTTTTTCTTCTATATCGTATTTCGAGCGATGGGCTTTTTTTCTCCACCCGTCGTCACCGTAAATCACTGCAAAATAACTTATACTTAAATCGGAAATGACAACTGATATTTTCGGAGGGACGGCGTGCGAGAAAATGAAAAATAAGAAAGACCCTTTGACCTGTTGCGCGCCGCGCCGTGCCTCTGCGCCGCCGTTTATTACACGAGAAAGAATAACTCAGATCGTTTTACGTGGACGTTACCCATTTTTCCCGCGGACCATACTGAGCGGGTATTAATATGGGATCGGTGATGAATTAAAAAATATTAAAACATAAAGTATTATGAAGTTGGTTGTATCAAATATAGATTACGTATGCATCCTATGAGTCCTTTGGAGAATATAAGTACCGACAGTTTCATAATTTTAATACAAAAAAACGAACGTAGCGAGAGCGATTTGATAATTACTACTACTGCCCTAGCTATATATTTATATTCTTATTCCCTTCTAAAAATGGAAATTGATAAACTGAATAATAAGAAGTTCTCTTTGAAAGACTTCTGTTGAGATTATCAATATTTTAAGTCCATATGATCAATATAGCGAGTGAACATGTCTTTAAAAATATAAAATTTAAAATAACTTTGATTATTCCACGTATTGTGTAACTAACTGTGACACGTGTTTCGCCTCTTTCAGAGGCATCTTCAGACTTACTATCGCAAAGTTTGCTTGAGTAAACTTTAGTTACACAATACGTGGAATAATCAAAGTTATTTTAAATTTTATATTAAAATGAACTTCCACAAAGTTACCGCCGATACCATCGAAAATATGTCTTAAAAAGCTTAAAATTAAAAGGATGATAAATTGTTTTCCTGATTTAAGTCCAAGATTCGTAGCCTATAAATTATGATGCTTTTTGAGATTCAGCACTTTTAACGCGTGCCGGTCGATGATTCGACGTGTGCTAAGCCACGCCCAGCTGTATAAACATATCGTCTTCATTTTTCGATTGATATCGACTTGACTTTATATAAAAGTCTTATAATGTTGCAGTTGGGAAGATATGTATATGACTTCTTCTTAAAGAAAAATCTTCTTAATTGTATAATGGATTTACACTAGTTATCAATATTAAAATGTCTTTCTGTTTAAGAAATGTTCATTTTTTTTATTCTGAACTTATTGAAAAAGTTCGATTAATTTTTAGAATTCTATTCGCAGATCATTGTTAAAAATTGTGGGCCTTAAAAATATCTTGTAATGCAGCATCTGCGAGGTATTTTTAATCAATACGTTTTTATAATATATACATATTTCAATTCTCAGATTCTGGATCATCTATAATCAATTTTTACCAATATTTTATAGTAATGATACACATTTTAAATTGAATACAACTAAAATTAGATATTGAACCTACTGATTGGAGAGCTCTTACCGTTTGCTTACGTATTATGTATCTTACTATCTTTATGATACAATGCCTTTTGTACTGAAGAAGAAAGACTATAAATTTCGCATGAGCTTTTGACCAAATGAATTTCATTTAAAATCATATAAGATATCTTCAACGGCTTATTACCAATGCAAGTATGTAACCGCTTGCATCTCCCGGGTCAAAATTAACCGGGAAAAGGCTTTAATTAGAAATTTCGCGGTATGAAAGCGGACATGACAGTTGGGTGTTTCGTATTTACGAGAGTCCACCTCCTTCAGCTGCTCGAGAGACCCGTAAAAAAGTTAAAAAATACTCCCGGGCATGTTTTTTGTTATCCACTATTCAAGATTTAATGTCTCAATGTTTTTCGAATGAATGTGTCGTAAAAATGATGATCTTTTCTTGAGTACTAAATAATACAGTCTAGCGAATGCAATGTTGCCAGCATCTGAACCAGAAGTGACTAATATGTGTCTTGCATTATCTGTGTAGTGTATATAATATATCTGTTACCTAGCAATCTGTCCTTGTCAGCGCATACGTAGAGCGACACTGTGTATGAGTGTCAATTAAATTGAGTGAA
This sequence comes from Himalopsyche kuldschensis, assembly GCA_028554975.1. Lineage (NCBI taxonomy): Eukaryota > Metazoa > Arthropoda > Insecta > Trichoptera > Rhyacophilidae > Himalopsyche > Himalopsyche kuldschensis. The sequence continues at coordinate 14,667,099 of JAHFWI010000010.1, read as the reverse complement.
TGCTGCCAGGTGGAATCGATTATAATTTATAGTTTTATATATTTGCGTGTGTGACAGAGAAACAGCGTGAGCTTTAAATAGTTATTTCAGTATTGTTCGATACCAAGAATAGCTTTACTAAAGTTTGAAGCGATTTTTACTATCTCACAATTATTAAGATCAATAAATAACTATCTTGATTAATATTAAATTAATAACATTATATATATAATTATTAATTTTCAATATCTTGCTAACCGAAGGTTACTTCTTAAATGACTTACTAACCTTACTTACAAAAAAAAAATGAAATTGATACTGACAAAATAAATACACACCATAGTTGAATTATTGGTTAACGGTTAACTAATTCTTTCTAGCAGGAATACATATATGTTTTTAAAAATCTTAAAAGGTAGAGGTCCTGGCAACACTACCGTGTTCCTCTTACTGATTTTTATTGACTTTTCAAACGATTGTAATGTATTTAAAATCGAGCAGCGGCCGTAACTTTTTGTAGGAGCGTTTGTTGCGTCAATCGGGCGGCCGGTGTCCTGTTTTTATGGGCCACTCAAAGGTTCCGGGCGATTCTATTGCCGATAAAATCACTGATCTAAATACCCACTACCTGTCTACGACCCTGCTACCCTGTTACATCGTCGCAGCAAAGTGATCTGATTAGATGTGTTTATTTTCCGGCCAAAATTGTAATATGATTGCTTGGATATGAGACACCCAAGTTATGAAAAATCTATGTAGAATATCCGTTAGCTAATTTAAAAAAAATAAACTTGACGATTGACTTGGCAGGTACTACGTAGAACTCCATTGTAACACGGTGAAAAAGTTGCAATGTATTTCAGTTGTACAAATATAAAATATATTGTTGATAGGTATTTCGAATTGCGGTCTCGTCAGAACTGGTAATAGGACAAAACAGAACATGACTTTCAGAATATCATAAAATAGGTTAGGTTAGGTTTTTTGTCATGTTCTGAAAAGTCTTGTTCTGTTTTATCATACTGAAAAGTCACGTTCTGTTTTGTCATGGAACCGTCAGAACTATGTTTAAACATACATAAACATAGCTATGTATACTGGCTTAGAAGAGATACACGCTACATGCTCCTATCTACATAAACCTAACCTAACACTCTTATTTAATAATAACAAACTATAGTAGTAATGTTATAGGAGTGAAAGTTAGTTAGTAAGATCACCGATATTAGCAGATAAAATTGTTTTAAAACTATGAACGATGGCTGTGATTGTATTGGTTAGTTGAATTTTAAATTAAGAGTCATTACTACATTCATTAGAAATAAATAAATGTATTAACATTAAAGACGTATTATTTTATAATATCCTATTTAGGATAGGCTGCTCGCCACTACTTACATTATTCCCTCCTTGCTTCCCGTAAAAAGGAAAAATCTCAAACTCCATTTTGTAATTTTATTATTTTAAAATATTAGAATCAACTTGCTTTATTTGCGACAGTAAGTCCGAAGATGCTTCTGAAAGAGGCGAAACACGTGTCACAATTAGTAACACAATACGTGGAATAATCAAAGTTATTTAAACTTTTATTTTACGAGAGTCAATTATTGACTAAACGACTCTTTATATGATCCCTCGAAATTCCATTTGAATTTTAATATTTTCAATATCGAATATTTTTCATATAAAAACAAGTGGAATGAATCGAGGTTTTCCATAATCCTAAAAGTTACTACCAATTATTGTAATCTCCAAAAATAAAATAAAGAATAGTAAAAGCAGAAACTGTTTTATACTCTTTCAATATTAAATAGTGTTCTTCGTCAGCTTACTAAGATATTCACTGGCATAATGGTTTCGCCTTGATGCCAGAATAGGACAATTCCACTGCGCCTTTAGTGCATTCACAAAGTACAGCGCGGACCTTTGATTGTAATAAACAAATTGAATTTTGTTTTAATTTATTTCCCCACACACATTTATTCCTCTAGCCAGATTTATGGCTTTATTGCGGCGCACGATTTCGGCCCACATAATCGAATTATTTATAACCGTTTGAGATAATTTTATAATAATATAAATTACAAGTTAATTCCTGCGGTAGATTAGTTCAAGTACAACAAGAGATGCACAATTTGCGTGCATGACTGCACTGAGATTTATGTGTGATATAGAAGAGTGATCGCCACACTTTTGGCTCATGGCGAGACTTTGACTTGAATATATCTGTTATTTTGTCGTTAATAAATTTAATTGTAAGAAGAATTCACTCTAGACCAAAATCATAAAATATTGCTTATAAATATTGCATGCACTTTCTGGACATGATGAGCTATCTGTTGCGTTTGGGTAAAGTGACGACTGACATTTGCATATATCGTTATATTTTTAAGATTTTTTTCTTGTGTGCCTATTTCGTTTAAAATATCATTGTATGCACAGAAGAAAATATATACTCTGGAAAATCGGACTCTGTGTCTCATTTTTAGAATCGATCCCTTTACCGCTTAACCGCTTAACCGCTTAACCTAAAAGGTACGCTTCAAATTAATTCATATTAATTTGAAGCGTCGGTCCCTGTGGTCTAGTGGCAAGAGCTTTGTCCTAGCGATCTGGAGACCCGGGTTCAATTCCCGGCAAGATCAGATTTTTTTCAATTGAAAAAAAAGAGATCTTGGGTGTATGTTATTTATCGTTGATTTTGTGCACAACTAATTGATTACTTATCATCGAGTTAATCTCGTATGACTTTCACAATTAAGAATATTTGGCGCATTGGCGTAAGCTGTAATGCCAAATATTTTTTGAAAAAAAAAAAAAAAAATATTTTGTTTCAGAATTGCTTCGTAGTTTTTTTTTAATGTAAAAATGTCTTACGAAATAACAAGGAATTCTTGTACAGTTAAATAAAATACCACAATATTACTCATTTGTTAGTTTGCTATGAAATCTTCAGAAATATTCTTTTTTGTAATACTTATTGAATTGCCACAAAAATGAATTATTTTAATAATATGAAAATCGCTCGCGATCTTATTTTAATCATTAGGAAACCACAAATGTATATTCATAATTGTTAGTGATTTCAAAAGAAAATAAAACAAAAGGCATCCATCATTCATATTCTGAGTAATGTAACATAAACTGTGATTTCGACTGCAGTATTATTTTAACAAAATTAAGTTGATTGCTTCGATTCATGACGATATCATAAACAATAGCAACCTACTCATTTTTTTATAATAACAGAGGGATCAACCTTTGTCTTTTACATTGTGATGTTTGTGTGTAAGCTGTCAATAAAGTTTTAGAAATACCGTGATAACGAAAAGATTCCCTTGAGGTCGTTTGCTCGGTGGGGTTTGCGCTCGACTTTAAACCGTTGACAACGTTGACTGAATGAACCGCTCCTGGCCGTCTATTCGAGCGCGTAATCCCTTTTTGTCGATTAATGAATTTATATCCAAATGTTTAGAAACGATTCTGATGACCAGCCGTATGGGGTGCAACGAATGTAGAAATCCGTTACCCATTCCATCCTTCTTTGATTGCTTAACCTGAAAAGAGTCTATGTGATTTTTTTAAAATCCTGTTTTTACTCAAAACATTCTTTTGAAATGCCCCACCAGGAGTCCATAATATGCTCTTTATCGGCAGAAGTTTAAGCAAGAAAAAAAACTTATAAACAAACTTGTTCCGTACACAATATGTTGATAAAATATTTTTAATAGACTCGCAATTCTTGGAGGATTGGTATATTTGATTAAATAAAACACATTTTTGTACGAACTCCACATGTTCTGTAACGATCCATGATTGATCACCAGTCGATGTTTAGCTATTCTCGGCTGATGCATAAAATTTCTCACCAAGTTTGTATCGTATGACTTTCATCTTAAAATATATTTGGCGCGTTGGTATTTATCGTAATGCCGTAGCGTAAATGCTATTTATTTAATTTGTAGTGTATTTAAATACTTTTTTTTGAAATCTTTAAAAGACGTGAATGTAGTGCTAAGTAAAATGGCGAACGACTCTAACTACAGGTGCTTAACGATCCTCCTCGGGAACACATGTCGAAAAGTAAGCAGACGGTCGGATGACGATCATTGTGTAATCTAGTGATGATCGATGGGCACTTTCGGCGGGAGAGATGCGGGTCCATTCTCCGCAGTTCGAGTCCCGTTGTATCACTTTTGAGTGCATGCCGTGATAGTAAAAAAACTGTGGGAACACCGATGCATCCATTGTCCTTGCGCAGAAACAATGTCGATATTTTGTAGTCTAAAAAAACATACTCAGGTGCTTTGTATTATATTATTGTGACGCTATTGTTAGTCGTAATTCAGAGAATACGTCCAAAATAACAGCGCGTATATCGCACATCACGGGCCTTTGTAGGGTTTATTTCAGGGCTGTGGAGTCGGAGTCGGAGTCCTGGAGTCGGGAGTTTTTTGGCCGGAGTCGTACTCGAAGTCGGAAATTTTGAAAAATTAATGCTCGCCATGAGCGAAACCGGCCCTGATCCAATAAATTTTATGTTGAATAAGTACTAATAATGTTTTATCATTTTTATTACAATTGCATGCATTATTCCATCGATAGTTTTAACATACGAGTCCCTTGCCTTTCTATTGTATGCAGTGCTTTGTTTTGTTTCTCAGGGCAGAGGTGTCCAACAGCCGCCCACTCAGTTCCGATACTCGTCGATATCTGTTTTAATAGATCTAGATATCGAGTATTGTATCTTCTACTTTCCCACGAAACACTCAATACGATAGCCTATAATGATAATAAATAATGTATAAACAGTGTTACAATGCGCTACATGTTTGAATGTATTAATTAATCACATTACAAAAATACCGATTTTTATAACCTATGAAATATTGTAGTACACTTTATTCTGCCATAGAAGTTTTTTTCTTACTTACAGTAAATCTCACAATAAATTCTCTCGGCTTAACGTTTTACCGAAAATTTATCTGTGTGATTTTTGCTGTCCCGTTTCATTTCCTTAAAGTCTGACTGCATAATTACATGGCCCAATAACAATCGAGGAAATGTCAATGGCCCGATGCAGAGCTGCAAATGACTTACATGAAAATGATGAAAAATTAGATTTTGGTCGTTTCGATATGATATTTGATTTCAATCAATTATTGAGAAGTAGCGTTTCGTCATTCTGCGTTTCGGTTCCCATGTTAATCATTGATAAAAATATCGATAGTTGTTATTTAAAAATACATTATTTCGTGGACAATGAATGGTAGGGTTTTATTTGTAAAACAAAAGATATCTGCATAAATATTTGTCATTAGAGATTTTATCTTAGCTCTAACTCACGGGTTCGAAACCAATGGGTCGTGGGTTTTCTGTGGGGTCGCCAACTAAAAACTATATTCATGTAACTTATACAGTCATATAAAAAAAGGATTCACTTTAATTCATTTTCGTTGTTTTTTGAATTACCTTATTAAAAATGTCTTCCAATTGCCTTGGGGGTCGCGGGTGTTAAAATGCCTTTTTATATAAAAGGGTCGCCACCCGGAAAAGGTTAGGAACCTGTGCTTTAATTATTTTACTGTCATTCAAGAATTCAGATCAGACTGTAATCTATACGTGGGAAACGCCTTATAAATTTATAACTGACAGCACTCGTTTAAGTCTATTATTTTGAATATCCCTTTGGATTGGATTTGACAAAAAATACAAATTTTGTTTGGATAAACTACAATATAATATTAAAAAAATTATTACTTTTTATTTCTTATCTGTATTTTTTTTTTGCGTTACTGCCGTTTATTTCTTAATTACAGCTCGTCGGATAAAACGTGATGTACCTTTTTATTAATAAAAAATGCATCGATTACGCAAACTTCCACCGCCGTTATAATTTACGTTAAAAGTCGAAAGAATTTGTTTTAGATTCGTTTTTTTTGTGTGTGCCTAAATTCAATCAATCTATAATGGGCAGTTTGGTCGTGTGTGGTCGCGTCCACTTACTTCAAAATAAAGGACTACCATTTTTGATGAAAGGTTTATTATTTATTGTCTAATTAAAATCCCCGCGCAACACACCCGGTAGCTGATGATGACGTTATAAACAGATTCATAAAATCGTAGTCGTAAAATTGAACGTGTATAAAATCGTTGGGTTATGTTTTGAAAATGTTCTTTTGATTCTCTCAAACTTCTATTAAAGCGATAATTTTAAGTCAGTTAATAATGCTCAATATGAGCGAAACCGATACGCGTCCTGATCTTATCGATTTAATGTGGAATATGTACTAAAAATGTTTTATTATTTTTATTATGTGGAATGCACCAAAAAACCCTTAAAATTACACTCAAACCTCTTTTTGTGCGATTTCAATGAATTTTTTTAAAATATATTTTTGGGACTGCATAAACGTACATAATATGTAATAACTTAATAAACAACGCGCTTTTCACATACTGTACATGCAAAATCCAGTGTTTCACATGTTTATTACAATGTGACCTTGACACGTGCGTCCTTACATGTCAGGTTCCCATATTAAGTCATAGCTTTTTTCGTGCGATTTTCCGCGGAACGCATCTACCTTTCAAAAAATGGGTTAGGTGTTGTAACATTTTTGTTTCGTCCTTGCTTATATGTAAGTGTCTTTTACCTTTTTTTAAATATATTTTTGACTTAAATACTCTTTTCTCCTCAAGTTGATAAATATATATACACGGCCACATTGTCAAATCAATGAGATTATATTTTAATACAAAATTTATTCTTCTAACCAAATGGTTTTTTTCGTTTCAGAGCTATACAACCACTGACGACGAAAAGTGAGTGTTTTTTTTTAATAGTATGTTTATGAACATTTATTTATATTGATTCTTAGACCACATACTTTGTACAACATTCAAGTCGTTAACGCTGTCATATGAGTAAATAAAGACACATCAATAATTTGAATTATTCTAATAAATTTTATAAATATGTATTACTATTTACAGGTGGCAAGTTGAGGACCTTTTGCGAAAAATTCCCAGACTAGGAATCGTTATCGATTTGACCTTTTCAACAAAGTATTATGACCCAGAAGTGAGTAAAAACGTTAATTAATTAATTATATAAATTATTCTTTAATCGATACTCAATTGTCTAGGTAGCGTACATTCAGATTTTTTTCGTCATAAGTCTGAAATTGTTATTTTTGACTTACTTTTTATAAAATACTAGTATTGCTACCCGGCGTCGCTCGGACTAAGCGACCAATAATTATTTAATGTTATATCATTCCCAAAGAATTACAGACCCACAGCATACATACATACGCCGTTTCGGTATTTCTAGTATTGTTACCCGGCTCCGCTCGGACTAAGCGACCAATAATTATTTAATGTTATATCATTCCCAAAGAATTACATACCTACAGACATACACCGTTTCGGTTTTATATATAAGATATTAAGAACTCGCACGTCAAAAGTTCCTTTTCCGTTGATTTGGAATATGTAAGTAAAGAATGCGAGCTTCACGCAATACTATCGTGGCGTCGATGTCGTAGATTCCAACCGTCGCGATAGCCCGGCCCCGGCTCGAATCTCGGACGCAGAGTTGATCTTTTTTATTTTATAACGATAATGCTTCGCTCGGATTAAGCGACCAATAATTATTTATTGTTATATCAATCCCAAAGAATTACAGACATACATACATACACCGTTTCGGTTTTCTATATAAGATTATGCTGATTATTCATTTGATCGCATTTCATAAAACACTATTAGTATTTCTTTCCGTTTCACCTTATATAACTTATTTCCTTCACGTGATTACAAACCTTTAATTATTGTTCTCAATGATTAAAATAGCTACGTTTATTGAACTACATGTACTATTACTATTCATTTAAAAAAATCTCCTATATCATAAGCTTGCATGTAATTGAAAGATTTTTTGTTTCTGTATTTAACCTAGATTTGTTGTTATGTTTATAGGACATAGAGTCAAAGGGACTTGTGCATAGGAAAATCACTTGCGAGGGACACAAAATACCCAATTCCAATGTAATAAGACAGTAAGTAACAAAAAATTTGAGTGTCTTTTTGTTTTTGTTTTTAATAGAATAATGTATTGACAAGATTTAAGTAAAATTTATTTGAAAGAGTGTACAATGTTTTGTTATCTTAAATTATCTCAAAATTTTAATTATCTATTTGAATAAAAACATCTCGCCAAATGAAGGCACGTTGTCGAGTGGTAAACGTCGTTAGTTTCGGTTACGGTGCTCACTACTTCGAAGACTCATCCAATTCTAAAACCATGTTTTTTTTACGATCAGACATCGACAGCGATTCAATAGTCGCTGACCCTGCCTTAGCCCTATTCTCATATACTATTTAACAATTTTGTGAATCAGATAAACTAAGTAACACGCAGTTCTCGTAGAAAGCCTTCTGTTAAGATATGCTCCAAATTCTTCACTCTGGGAGTAATGATTAAAATAGTGTCTCAGTTTTTTGCACCAGTTCCAAAATGTACTTTCAGACATTCAAAACAGTCCTTCCCAAACTGGGAGCCGCACAAAACATGCTTTTTGTTCAAGGGGGCCGCGGATTATTTTTTTCAGATTTCGGGGGCCGTTGCATGAAAAAATTTGTGAAGCATTGATTTTGAAAAATTTCACCTTCGAAATACATTTTCACACTGTTTTCTTACAGTATTGAAAATAAAAGTTTGTCGCCTAATTTCGATAAATCAAAAAAAAAATGCAACGACTCATACTTGATATTTCTTTAGTTATTATTATAAAATAGTTTTCGTGTATGATTATCTTGTACGTTATCATAATTGATATCTGGAAGGAAATTTCGAAGACGAGATTCGAATTTCTTTTCAGCCCGGAGCACATTCGACTTATGGGAGATATTGAATTGAAATTTAACCCAGATAGGTTTCTACATGCGCATAATATCGATAGATAGTTTGTTTCAATTATCCAATTGTTGACATGGTACATTTATCCAAGAATTATTGTATCAGCCAGGTGTCACGAACTATAAAATTATTTCTTAAATTATTGAAAAACATCTTTTGAAAGTTAATTATTTAAACCAGTTTGGATAGTCTTAAAAATATTTTCTTCTAACAATTTTCATTTTTCTTAACCTTTCAGACGCTCGTGATATACGCGCTGCCATTTTCGAGCAATTCTCTGAATGAAATATTTATTTTTTCAATATATCGTAAAGAGATTTTTCTCGAAATAAAATTAGGGTTCCAGCATTTCATTATTATATGTCACATCTACGCTCGTTAGTTCGAAACGCGTAACTGGCATAACGTATATAAGTTACTTGCATCAAATAATTTTTATAGACCGAAAGTCATTCTCGATTACCCTCCATAGCTAGAAACGGAAAAGTAAGCTGACCTCTTGAACTGTAGCGATCGCGCCTTCCTGACAACACCTATGGGAAGAGAATGCAACTTGACTTAGAGACGAATGTGACTGGAAGATCTTTGACGCTAACGCGCCTTACTTGAAGCTCCATCAAATAGATATCCAAAAAAAAAATAATCAGTTACTTGTTCATTTACTTGAATTACAAATGAGATTGATTTTTAATCTGTAAAGAGTGAATATATTTAGGGGCTATTGTTTTTTGACAATCGGTGATGTTGTAGCAATCCTATCTTTTACATTTATTTTCGCGAAATTGGATAGGAATAAGTATTTTGACCGGCTTTGATTGATACCTATAAGATTTAAGTGCTTGTATATGTGTACTTATGAATTATATTTTTTATCTTTATAATTTAACCATTTCGTCTCAATTTTCCAAGGTTGGAATTTCAGATTTTTCATTTCTAGTCGTTTTCAATTTTCTTTTTTCTTAAAATTTCTTATTAAGAATAAAAATTTACAGTAGTTATGATTTGTTGCTTTTCCTTCAAACTCCAGCTCCCGAGTCGCTCGTTATCGATCCGAACCATAAATCTCCCCGCTTATCGATATTATCAATGGCTCCGCTGACATCGGCACGTGTATACCTCGCTGCGTACATATTTTTATCTATTCGTTGCGATACCTGTTATTTCCTCTGTTCTGTTTACATTTCGGTTAAGAAATTATATGTTTGTGATTGTTCTGACACATTTTTTTGTTGTTTGTACACGGGCAGTACTCGCTCGGCCGCTGGGCGACGGCACAAAAGTGTGCCTGATTGGTTATGGATAATTATTTTCGTTCCGTCTTATTCTATGTATTTATTTCACTCGTGAGATACGTCTCTAGCTCTGGGCATGCGCATACTTCATCAGTGAAACAGAATGATTGGAATCTTTCATTACATATACTATGGTATTGTTGAAATATGAAACACTAAGAATATTTATTTATGAAGACCGCATTCAATTTGTTCTTGCGTCATTACATTTTTGACCATGTCCGATCTCACATAGAATTTATGACTAAATATCACCCTAGGGAAGAAAGACAACATAATATTTTTTTTATGTTTCACCATCAATTAAAGGAACACGTGTATGTAAAACTGTATGCATAATTATTGTTCTTAATTTTTATTGAAAAGTATAATTATATTTTTCATTATCACTTTTAGGGTGTTGACTGATACTGCTTGAAGCATCATTGAAATAAATTATAACACACTATATAATAAGACTCCTTCATTATTCTGAAAATGATCAGGACCGGTTTCACTCTTCGCGACCATTGTCAACTGATGCTCAAATAAATTTATTTATGATTGTATGAATACTTACTTAGCCATGCAGTTTTTATAGTTAGCTATGGTCGTTGAGCCATTTGAATGATTAAAATATAGGTGAAAATGAGAACAATGTTCAATGTTATCTTTTGGCTTAAAAAACACGTTTTAGCAACGATTGACAATTGATATTATACTGCACGGTGATATCAGAGATGACCGATTTTTCAAATGCGTTTGCTACAAATGGAAAATCCGATACGCAATTGCTTTTTTATTAGACTGTGAAGCTTTCTTTTATGAGCTTTTTGCGCAAAATATATTGTGAGATGAGTGGGCAATTACCACCGACTCTAAAACGATTTTATGGTAAATACCGGTATTGATGTATCCCTAGTATTTAGCACAAAAACGTTGCAATGGTCTAAGAAAAGACTGTACCCTTTATATAATAATATTATTCATTATGTAGTATTGTTACTGAAAAATATAAGCACATTTTGGAAAATATTGCATCTTATGTCATGTTTGCAAAATATTTAGTTTTCGATTGGTGATTGATTGGCTGGTCGTCATAGCCAACTAACTGGTTACGCGATGAGGCTTTGCCGTGGTAAAGAGCTTTAGTCTCCAAACAGACATGTAAATTGATTTTTAGATCGATTAAGCAAATAAATTGAAGCAAAATACAAGCAAAATAGACTAAAATTAAAATTTTGAAGACCTCTTAGACTCTCTCAACATTTTTATTGTAGTCTATTTTGCTTTTATTTTGCTTCAATTTATTTGCTCATATGTAATACCAATTGTTTGTCATACCTTGTAATTCTTGCTTAACCTTTGTATAAATATCACAGTTTCGTTGTATTTTTTATCAGTTGATAATGCTCACCATGAGCGAAACCGGTCCTGATCCAATAAATTTTATGTGGAATAAGTATTAAAAATGTGTTATTATTTTTATGATTGCTATTCCACCAAGTATTGACAGTGAACACCTTAAAAGTTTTTCTATTTGACATAACCCGTTTTTGATCGGAAGTTTACATCCGGTTTCTTTTGAATTAAAGCTTTCATGAAAATTGAAAATAATCCCAGTATGTGATGTACGTTATTCGATAAAAAAAAAACTATACCCATTCCATTTACAACCCCCTCTCCCGTTTACCCTTCCTGAAGCTGTCAAACATTATACCAAATAGTACCCTTCGATAATAAATTTTAAACATCACGAGCTACCTTCGATAAGCGTCCGTTCCAACATAACTTATGAACTTCATCATTATTAAATACTGGCAGAGGTGGACCACCTGTATTGTGGGCCAGTTGCCTGACATGAGGCCCTTAGCACTTGAGGAGTATCTGTCAAGAGTATCTCGAGTAAAATTTTAAGTTTTGGAACATGTGTTTTTGTTTCATTCGTTTTGAATTTTAGTTAAGTTCAAACTGACGTCCAAATGGGACAATGATTGCCTGAAATATTGTTATATTTTTATTCACAAATATACGAATTGCAAACAAGGTCCAACGTACTTTGTGAGAAACTATTGTTTTACAAAAAATCATTGGAGCTTCATCTCGGGGATCAAAAGTATTGCAATAAAATATGCATGCCGGTAGTGTGGCACATATTGGAAAGTGCGAAAATTATCCATCTTCCTTGCTTGGATTCATTTTTCAAAATAAGTGGTTATCTACATTTAAAGAATAATGCTCGCGATGAGCGAAATCGGCCCTGATCTCAATAAATCCAATGTGGAATAACTACTAAAAATTTGTTATTATTTTTATTAAAACAAAAAAGATCCGAGTGCTTTGGATCTAGTGAAATACGTTTCGTCAATTGCAACTGGAAAAATACTAAGAATTGTATGAAGGAAGAAAAAAAATTCATCTCGATGAAATTTATTTTTACCCATTTATTATAATATTATGTTTCGTAAAATTCAATACGATACAATTATATTCGGTAAAACTTTTCATCAACTGAGCTGAAAAACTTTTCCCTGTAGTGGCCAACTTGTTGCCGTTGCGTTCATCTTTTTCATTGATTGGCAACTCAAATACCCCGGAGAAAATAAAATTAATTGTACATATAACATGTATTTAGGGCTGAATACAATATTACAGAAAAAAGTTAGTAAGCATTAAAATACCGCTTCCTTTTTAGATATTTTTTCAACGCATCTTTCAAAGGGATATGCGATTGATTAAAATCATCATAGCCACTTAATGTCTGAAATTCTTATTTTAAATAATAAATGCATCGCATACTTGTTTTTTTATGGTTGACGCAATATTTTGTTGAATGAATTCTTTCCCAAAAAATATTTCAATTAATGTGTGCTCAACATTTTACGTCCATTGTTTTAAAATTTTAATATTATGCTTTGTTGATTTCTAATTTGCATAAGTCGTTTAGTGGAGCTGAGTTTTAATTACTGTAAAATGTTTTCGGTCGCCGAACACGCCCTTTTTTGCGTGGGGTTCAATTTTTGCATCGTTTGTGATATTAAATATGAGATATTTCATTGGCTGGTTTCGCATATTCCATAATTTCTCGAGCATTAAAATTTGTATTTGTTCGTCTAAATTTTAGACTCTAAAAAATATCTTATTGGCATTGTTGAAAATTATTTTACGCCAGGTATTTTGAATATCAAATGAGTCACATGGGAAAAGTTCTTAAATCAAATTAACGTGACATTGTAAGACATTGAATCAGTGACCTACCGGTCGCTAAGTAGCTTTTTAACTGATATCGATCATGAAATTAAAAAAGATCACAAGTGCAAAAATGGCAATTTTAAGTTTTGAATTAAAAATATTCATATATTTCACATCTTTGGCGTGTCTATGAACATATCTAAAAAAAATACATTTCTTTGACATTTTTACAAATTAAAATTATTTTCAATGTTAAAATCAATATACTTATATGGCAATATGTGTTGATACAAAATATTTAAAACACTCATTATGTTTTACAAAAATATAATAAACTGCAGTTATTCAATTTTTAATAAATATTCCAAAAAGAATACTTTAAATTTCAAATATAATTTTCTCCAATCAACAAATTTTGCACTTATGGTTGTTTTGAATTACACTATCGGCATCACTGGTTCATCACCACTGACAAAATAGTTAAGATTAGAGTTTATATTAATAATACGCATGTAACTACGCATGCAATAGTGTAATAAATTTGTCAATTTCTCTTAGAACATGTGTTATTTTTTATTATGCTCAAATATTTGAACTATGTTTTTTCTCGACATTGTTTCCTTTTTTTCCGAGAAACGCATACAACTAATTGAGTATTAAATTATGCCCACGTTACACAATGTGCATTATAATCCCACGCGTATTAATAAAAGCGTCCAATTTCTAGAATTAATTCCAGCGAGAGAGAAGAAAGAAACTTTCAGGTAAATCTCCGAATTCTTGGACGGGCCCGTTCAAAATTGGCGCTATAAAAGAATATAATCTGTTAAATTATGATGTTGTCAAACGAGCTTTATTGCCGGCTGGACATTAAAATAATTGATCGAATATTTCATTTACATAGTTCCCTATTCGTGAGAAGTATCGACCGCAAAGCAATATATTATTTTAATAGCAGAACGTTATCTATGGTTTCTTCTGTAAAGCCATAATATCGCTGGTTGATTTCCAGGTTGTTCTATCTCTTGTTTTTTTTATGCAGAATGCCTTTTTAATGCAATCTTGATATCTCCAATTTAAAATACACTTGTAAACTGGTGGTGTTTTTAGATTAAATATTAAATATTCGCATTACGCTATTTTTTATATTCAGAATATAGTTTATAACAGCGTTTCTCAACCTGGGTCCATATGGAGACACAGGAGCTATTCAAGGGAGACAGGCATACAACTTAGATGCAAGAAACTCTAGTATCAAAAGTCAGAATATAATATAACAACATTGAAGATTTATTGATTGAGTAGGCATTTACTTGGTAGAACTCCATTATAATACGGAAAGAAAAATAGCAATGTATTTTAATTCTACATAAATTATTTTATATATTTGTTGATAGCTATTTCGGCTTACGCCTTCGTCAGAACTATGTTTAAAACGTGTATTAGAGATAGCTTATATACCCTTTGCTAGACAGGGTGCCTCCTACATAATCTCTTTCTGTTGAAACCATACCTACGTCACATGAAAGAATTTAAATAAGTTTGCTTTATTGGTCTAAAGTAATGGTGGGAAACAATAATTTGGGTATTTTTCTAAGGTATTTTTTAAGTTTATTGTTTGTTAATGGTTTTAACAGAGGTGAGCTATTAATTGTGATCTGATCGTTAAGAATTTCATTGGACTGATTATATCTATTAATTTCAAGCTGTTCCAATGCATTCAGTTTTAGGCCCTTATTGCAGGAATGTAAACGAAGCGTAAGCCGAAATAGCTATCAACAAATATATAAAATAATTTATGTAGAATTAAAATACATTGCTATTTTTCTTTCCGTAAATTGTTTTAAGTTTATTGTTTGTTAATGGTTTTAAAATGTACATATGTGAGCAAAATAAAAGTTATCGTTGATTTGGTTAATTATGTTCACAAACTTTAAATGTGGTTAAATTTATTTGAATATTTGCCAGATAGTATAATTAAGTTTTAGCATATTGATCTTCTTCACTGAAGGACTTCGTGAAAAAATCCGACTGCGTATTTTTCTTTTTACGGGATCCCGGTTATAGTGAAGATTGGTGGAGAAATTTTTCATTTAAAAATTCTTCTATTGTCAAACATAAATGCATACTTTAAAAATGTACATATGTGGATAAATGAGTTTGTTATGTTTTAACACCGAGCGTGGGACAGCCATCGGAAGAAACTACAGAACTTGTCCCTTTTTGTATTGGAATGATGCGTATTTGAATGTACTGAGTAAATTGGTAGCTAGACCAAAAATTACCATTTAAATCAAATTAATAGGTAAATATATTAATGTATGATTGCCTACCATGGGCGGGTTGTTTAACACATTGCGTGACTGATACATTTGAAGATAGTTGAACAGCTTTTCTTATGTAGTTTTTAATAATATATATTTTTTTTTGTTATCCGCATAAGTATACAGTGATATCTCGAGATACGAGTTTAATTCGTTCCGTTACCTTGCTCGTATCTCAAATCAATTTTTCCGATTAAAAAAAATAAATCCGGTATAATTGTTTCTTTTAATGGGGACTTGGGATGTAGGCCTAATCCCTTTCATCGTTTACGAGTAAGCAAAAAAAAGTTTTTGAAGTATTTTTTTTTAGGTTTGTATGTTTGATTTCTGCTTCGTCCGTGTATCTTTTCAGCCTTTTTCGGTGCTTGCGTCGGCTGACTTCAGTCTGAGGTTTGAAATTGAATTAATTGAAATGCCATTAATCCGTTCCAACCTCCAAAATGTGGCGTTGTGGAGCAGTTATAGAGCACCATCTATGTCTTTCGTATGGGATCTGTCGGTTGTGCGAAACAGATGGAGCAAAGTATGTTTTTTATAGTAGGTCCATAGCGTTTGACAGTTGAAGTAGAATCTATAACTAACAAAGATATACATATACGGATTTGCCACCAATACATTCATATGCACCCCTTCCACAGATACACAAAGCGCACACAGATACCCGACCGTTCCTCGTATCTCAAATTTGCTCGTATTTAAATGCAAAACTTCGCTCGTTCGACGGCTCGTATCTCAAATATCTCGTATGTTAGGGCACTCTTATCTCGAGGGACCACTGTATGACAAAAATCACAAATTAATAGTAATTTTATTGATTTTGTAAATTGAAAAAAAAGATTTTTAAAAATCTAACACAGAAGCAATGCAATGCCAATATAGGTAAGAAGGGATTCCAACTATTCGTCAAAATCAACTATTCGGATATCGAATAGTAAAACTTAAGCTATCCAAATATATTCGGATATCCGGATAGTTTTGACATGGCTAAAATGTTGTACAAAAATATTTAAATTATGTTTTAAAAAAAATATTTTAATAAACAAAAAATTGATATAATATTCGTATTCGAGGAAAGATCACATCACAATTTCTCCACACATAAAGAATAATTATTGATATCCCAGGTAGTAGTTTTTGTTGCCTTCGCCCAACTCAGGTGCTATCAATATCTTATCATGATACTTTATTTTAACGAACCGGCTAGGACTCTGGTCTAAAAAAAACCTTTATTGCCGCAATTTCATTTATTATGCAGATATATTCCCAAATATCTGAATATCGAATAGTTTAAAAAGGGCCGAATATATCCGGAAATCGAATATCCGAATTGGAATCCCTAATGCCAATGCCTTGATTGACCAGCGGTCAATGGTCAAATGCAAGCAGGAAGAGGACATGCTTCAATCAGATGGATTCGCGTTGCAAGAAAATGGTTAAGCCGAATTTTGCAGTGCTTCAGAATGGTACACAAGTCGCGACCTTTAGAGTCTTTAGACACGCGTTAATGTGATAAAGAACAAAATAGATTACATTTTTTTTAAATGTACGTATCCGTGTCCCGTATCGTGGCTTTCATGTGTTATTTCGTTAATCGACCCGTTATTCTTAATAGTTACTGAGGAGAAATCGTTTTAATCTAGATTTCGTTCTTTAATACAATATCAGTAGTTAGTTGTTGTTCGTTAATAACTGGTTTACATCACTAGACCACCTTGCGCATTGTTTACGAGGACTTTTTATGTAAAATATATGCCCAAGTCAGTACTTACTTACTTCAATAGAGCGATACATATAATTCATTATTGAGTAATCAACTATCGATTCATTTTTAGATTGTGATATGAAGGCATCTTTCTTTTCTTTAATTATGCGAATGAATCTTGTAATATTAATAATTCGTATAATTTCTTCGTTATTTATTACAATTATCTGGAATATATTTCACTTTGTTTCGTGATTTAATTTATATTATTCAATCTATGCCTTTCAAAAAACATTGCTTAACAGTGTCTTTACGGAAACTTTACAAATTGTTTAACTCTCGCAAACGGGACCGATATTTAAAACTAATATAATTTCAATAAAAATAATAATACCTTTTTAGTACTTTCTCCACATAAAATTGATTTGATCAGGACCGGTTTCGCTCATGGCGAGCGTTGTCAACTGATAAGGAATACAATAAAACAGTGATATTTATACAAAAGTTAAGTATGAAAAACAAGGTAAGACAAACAATTGGTAAAACGACTAAGCAAACGTTTCAGTTGTTATCAGTTGACAATGCTCGGCATGAGCGAAACCGGTCCTGATCAAATCAATTTTATGTGGAAAAAGTACTAAAAATGTATTATTATTTTTATTATAATGCCTTTCCACCAAGTATTGACAGTGAACACCTTAAAAGTAATATAATTTCTTTTATGGTAGTGATCAACCCTCTTGGTCTTTCGTCTTCAAATACATGAATGTCTACGATTTCTTTATTCCTCCGCATCCACCCGATCCTAAAAAGGGATGAATTGTCATTTCCATGCCGGATCCGATCAATCTTTACCATATCCGTGAAACGCAAGTATCAACCATATCTCTTAAAAAAGACTTAACTGGTAAACTTTTTGAACTGGGCATGTTGATGAAATGGATGGATTGCACTTATTCTGTAAGACTGCCCCGAGATGACTGCCGAATGAGGACAGCTGTCTGCTGGGGTTCGTCCTGAAATATACCCAATGGAACACACTGAATTGATCTGGATCGTAATTGCGATATTGAATGCGGTTGTGAAACAATGGCTGCATACACGTTACGGGTGGTGGTAGGACAAACAACTTGTTCTGATGAGTTGCTCTATTAGGCGTCCATATTATCTACACTGGGAGACGATATGATTGAAAAAAGGCCTTGCCACTTATTGTTATTACACCCCTCGATTGTAATAAATGTGTAACTCAATTAACAGTAAACAGTATTAAATTTACATATTACAGATTCCCAGTTGCTGTTGAAGTTGGACAGCCTAATGGTAATAATATAGATATTAAATAAGTAAACGGAGAGCTCGGAGGTCCTCCGAAAATGAATCGATAAACTGACCTCTTAATACTTTACGTGCCCGCGCCGCGTTTTCGACATAATGAAAGGCCACTCGACATGATTACTACGATTAACCACGATGCCGAAATGATAATAGTAATATTAAGCCCTCATTATTTTATCCTCCTGGCCACGTTTGTGCAAGGATGCTGTGTAGGTTCACACGTGTGATCTTACATTATCTCTGACTTGAAGCAAGGAATCGGGGTACGCAGTGGATTTATTGTATTTTAGACGAATACCGATAATATCTTCATCTTTTTTATTTCGGATGCAGTTGGTATTGAAGAATAAAAAAGCAATGGTCAGCTGATCGCTTTCACTATGCCTTCGACCACCAATCCTTTAAATCGATCGCAAAATCCACCGGTTAAATTGTCTGTTTTGGGGTTCGAATCTGTGAACAAACGTAACCGAAGACAACAACGTTAACCCCTCGGGTACAGGCCGATTAATTAAAATCTCTATTAATTGCGAACACAAAAATGCGATCATAAATATGTACTGAAGTATCCTTGAACTCATCGCTAGCATTGCCAACTGATGTTCACGATGAGTGAAACCGGTCCTGATCTTTATCAGAATGTATGTAGCTGTACTATATATATAATGTGTTTTATTTATTTAAATAGTGCCTTTCCACCAAGAAATGATGGTCAACAAATTCATCGTGAAATGTTATTGACAATTAAATTAAACGCTTGGCACGTTGGTTGAAAGGCAGATTTGTGCTCGTGAACACACCCACCTGGACACTAATCACACGGGGCTTCCTTAAAATCAATGCCGAACAAACAGATTTGTTTGTTACGGTCCGTCCTCATAAGCGCCTTATAAGCCACGCTGATTTGATCTCTACCAAAACCAACGTTGACTCAATCGATACGGAAAAAAAGGATCACTTAAACTTAATGGCAAAGCAAGTCGCATCATTTTTTTTTCTTTTTGCATAACGGTGCATTGTTTTAAGAAATTTCCCTAAAGCCAAAAACCGGGGGATTGCATACATTTTTTCTTGATCAATTCTCGTTTTGAAAAGCGGTCGTGAAACAGCGGGTAGGAGAAACACTGGTTGATAAGTTACGAACTTAATCTGTATTGTTCCACATCCGTAGTAACCAAACAAACGCATTTTGCTCACACATTGCATTATTACAATGAAGTAGTCACGGTCGGTCGATTCCTGGTATCTGAAGCTAAATTTAATATCATTTAATTTTCAGGTAACACAACAATAGGATTGTAAATCATATTTTTCTGCCTGGTTCTTGGTTCGTATTTTAACAGCAGTAGAATAATATAGCCTTCGAAAGATTTTTAAATCATTTGTTTTTATGAGGATCACACAAAAAAACGAAAGCAAGATCGATTCCTGCTATGTTATTTATGTGATTTTTATGCATATTATCAATTTAGATTGAATTAATTTCCATCATAATTTCTCAAAAAATATATTTTATATTGGAACATATGTATTTTTCCAAGCTCGCTCCAAATCTGCAGCCATTTTTGTGACAAATTTGATTTCTTTACGAGAACTGGTTGTTAGAGAACTTAACGGTAAGACTAGAAGGATTTATGTAGAAAAACATTCACACACAGAAACGATCTGATTACTTAAGCAAAATTTGCAAAAGTTAGTCTGTAGATGAGTTTGAAAGAGGCGAAACACGTGGCATGCACAAACGCTATTTACACAATTCGTGGAATAATCTTCGTTCTAAGTTATTTTAAATGTTATATTTCAATGAACATCCACAAAGTTACCAACGTATCCATCGAAAGTATGATCTGAAAGATATTGTCAGTCTGATCAAGAATCAAATAATAGCATGATATTGTAATACACAATGAAAAAAATATTAAAATAATATCTGGCAATGAATAGTAATGCATACAAAATTCCAGTGTTTTATAAATCTATTTAAACTTGAATTAATTTCAGAATTGAATCATTTATACTCTTCTTAAAAATAATAATTCGTTGATTTTTTGCCATAATGCTTCGCATAGAAATCAGTTTAGTATCTTTAGTATCCAATAAATTTTGTATCAAACAGCCGGCGTTTAAAAGGAAGATAAAATGAATTATTATGGAAATACTTTTCGTCGGGGGGCGCCGCGAAACTGATGGATGACGGCCTCCCTCACCGCTCCACACGCCAGGACCACAACGCTCTTTTTTTAAAAAAAAAAAATAATAGGCATTTCATTATGAATGTATCAAATTCCAGTATATTTGGCGATTCACTTAAACTGAGCGTTCAATTACGCACTATTGTCGTCAGGGTGGATTAAGACTGTCCACGCCTTTGATTTACATAAAGTATACCTCTTTTGATGGGGAATAGTATTTTAGTTTAAGAATTGCACAATTACCACACAAATTGCTTTGTTTTTTTATTTGGCTTTGTGTTTATCACTGTCGAATATTCGATTTGTGTTAAACTCATACAAATATCTCGTATGTCAACATGAAGTTATATATCGTAACCATACGTTGAAAAGGTTCTAATTGTCATTTTTGCCTAAAATGACCTTTTGATCGGAAATGCTTGTATTTACCGCATTCTATCATATATATGAATTTCAGAATTATCTATGGTTGAATAACGGAACAAGCAGAATTCCGGAGATGCACTGCATCTGAAAACTCTTTTTACTAAATTTATTTGACAAAGTTCTAAAATTGTTATCATTATTTCTTAGCAAGAGTTGTATAAAAATATGCTTAAAATAAGTTATTTGAATCATTTTTATTTGCTCATTGTTGCAAATGAATTTTAATCAGTCGGAACTTCAAACGCTCATATCTCAAAACAGCGGAGAGCAGCTAGAACCTTCAAAGTAATGTGTCGATATGCTATATAATGTCATCAAAACTGTTTCAGAAACAAAAAATAAAATAATCAATACCTAATGTTTTTATCCATATAAGTACTTTATATGCAGTGCATAGATATTAGTACTTTTATGAAAATTACACCGTTAGTGGGAAAGTAACTATGATCATGACTTACATGTTATTCCAAGTTCATGTTTGCTTTTGCCAAAAACTTGTTTTTTAGATATGTTTCATCCGTGGTTCCAAGTCATCAACATTTGGATTCAATAATAAATGTTTTTATTTATTATTTATTTCATTTATCGTTATTTTTTAAGAGTTGTCTTACCTGCTGTAAACTGCAATATTTAGTACCGTGGCTCAAAACAAAAGATTATTTTTTATAAACTGATTCAAATTCACTTAGAATATTCTAAAAAAGATGTACATAGAATGATATTTATTTTACGACGAAATACCTATTGAAATTTCAATTCATTACGTAAGATAATCGTTGCTGAAAAATACGCACACGACATCTCAGAGGTAGCGGGGAAACAAGATTACACATAGAAAAAAATATTTAAAATGTTTAAATCGGAGTCGTAAATGGAGTTGGAGCGTAAGGTAAAGCTGGAGTGGAAATCGTAGACTCCACGGCTCGTAAAAACTCATTTTGTAAAACTCTTTCCACTACTTATTCCATCGAGATATGTAATATAATTTAATTTTTTATTTGGATTAGAGTCAATTTGTATTATCAGTACATGTTAAATGTCATTATTAAACAATTCAACGTTACCAAAGCTCTGTCATTTAATGCCCTTAAGGACTCTATGTTCTCTAATAATTTCATCATTTGAATGTCATAAATTAAGAAAATATTTGTGAAGTAATCGTCTCGTGTATTGTTCTTTACGACCTACGCCATTCATAATAAAATTGTGATTTAAAAATAAAACGAGTCGGATTCTCTTTGATTCACCACCTTTTACAAACAATGCGTTGGCTTCGCAATCATGTTTGCATACTTCACTTTTAGGTCACACTAGGATTATGCCCGTTTTATTTAGCGTTTATTACTTTAATGACAATAGCTGTCAATTATTTAATCTCAAATCAAGACTTGTCCTAGCGCTTGTCCGTGATTTTATACACCAACTTATTAATTAATTCATTGTTCAGTTGAAGTAATTCTGGAATTTAATGTTGTAAGCTTTGACTGAAACGTATGATCTATGGATACAATACCTTGTGAAAATAAAACACATGAAAAATGAAAAACCGATTGATTATCAATGGATTCGCTTGGCATTTTTTTTTGGATATTCTCTCGGATCGCTTAAAAACTCTGACTTAAACCTGAGAGTTAAAGTTAGATCGTTGATATTTATTTTTGACCGTATTTAGAGAGATAACAATCGCGTTGTGTGGTGCACGTTTGCATGCGTGTGCGACTGCGTTGCTACCTCTAGCGAATCATCGGAGTGAATATCCAAGCTGCCAAACTGAGAATACTTCATATTTTAAAATATGCATGTTGTAAATAATATATTTTTCGATTAATTAAAACCGAAATCTAGTATAAATTCACTACTCCACCTCACTTATAAAATTATTAAAATTTCCATTGTTACGTTAGGGAAGGTAAATAATGTATTTTCGATGAGTTAAAACTTTAAACAAAAAAGTCTACCGATTTATGAACGCTGCAACTCAATCCCGAACAAAAAAAATCACGACTCCAACTCACATAAACTTATAAATCTAATTATCCTATCAATATTTCAATTATGCGTATTGCATATATCGGGCTGGTGTCATGTCGACTTGATTCAATAACGACTTAACAATTAATTATGTTCACGATATGCCGGAGTGGCATATTCTGGAATGGCGTATTATACACCTCAAATGCCGACATAATACAATTAGGGGGAAGGATGGACGCCTAGGGGGCGATCGCGGACAGATTGTTTCGTTACGTTTTTGTCTTGTTAACGTCACATTTTTTGATACTCATCATCATTCATAACAATAATAAAGTCCATTCGTTCCAGACTCTTTTCAAAGGTGTGGAGTGAGAGAGTTTTCATCAACCCTGATATATTATTTAATTGTTTCATATAACATAATAGTCAAAATAAAAATATTTTTATGGGTTCTTTCTTTCGCTAATACCAACCTTCCCAGCGTTAAAAATATGGATTTATTTATCAAGAGAAGCTTTATACGAAAACTTTTGAATAATCACATGCTTTATTGAAGTTATGTAGTGAATATAGAAAGATAGTTAGATAAATAAAACACATTTTTTACTTACCACATATTTTCTTAAAAATATTTAAAAATGCCAAGGATGTTCATTATTGAAATACAATGCCTTTCCATCTAGAATGGATAGTTAACATCTAAAAATGATAGAAAGATAGCGTTCTTGCTACACTCATTCCATTTTAGGTGTATGCAATTTATATCTGCCTAGCCTCCTCGATTGTGGCCACTGTGGCCAAGTAGTCAGCGTTGATTAACGAAACCGGTCCCGATCTATGTAAAAAATATGTGTTTTATTGATTTAAAGTAATGCCTTTTCTTTTCTGGTTTATTGAATGTATTTATTTCAATCCATTAATTATAAGGCATACGAGAAATGAAAAAGTATTTTTTGCGTATAATGTAATACATAAGTATTTAAAGCGAAATACATCAAACACTTTATAATTTATAAAGATATACAATATATAAATGATAAATCACATTTTCCTAGTATTCCTAAGTATTCTTATTTTATATGTGCAGATTAATAGTATATTTCCGATTAATTATAAAAATAACATTAACAAGACACAAGTGTATTTTATTCGGTTATCGTGGGTTAAAAAATCTCCATACTTTGCCATGCAATTTTTAATGTTAAGTGATTTTAATTGAGTTTATTCACACGCACGTCCGACCTTCGTTATGATTTACTTATCTTTTTATTTTTGCATATTTTTAAAATATTAAATTAATTCTATAGCGTGAAATATTTCCTTTCACGCACTTTTTATCATACCTTTAGAAGATTTCATAGTGTGTTTTTTGTTTGTGATTTGAGCGTGTGCTTTGAAACAATTTATTTAAATACTAGCAGGCGTTGCAATGCCACTCAAAGAAAGAAAGTGTTACTATTGAAGAGCTTTCGGATGCACAATATTTTAGGTAAATAATTTCACTAACATTGATCGGTATCGATGACATTTGCCGTTTGACGTTTACTATTTGTCTATGGGTCGAGACACGCGCCACCTACTGAAAGTCAATTGTAATATGCCTATAACCTTTGCGCAAGTGCAACAATAAGTTGTCAAAATGAACGGTATGGCAGCGCATAAAATATGAAAAAACATTAATGTTTATATGAAATACCTACTATGAGTTGATTTTACTATGCCTATAACTTTTGCGCAAGTGCAAGCAATAGGTTGACAAAGTTTTATCGCAATCGGATTAACGGTATGGCAACGCATAACATACGAACAAACAAACATTGATTTTTATATATTAGATTTAATATATCTCGTTCAAATAATAATAATGTTTTTCGTGAAAATAATAAATTTTCTCTGTATTCCAATGAATAAATCTTAAAGACCATACGGCCTAAAAAGAAACAATGGATTAACAATTTTACCCAAACTGTTCATACAACATGCCAGTTCCAAATTTCAATATTTAAATGATGAAAAAAAAACTATATTATATCTGAATTCCACAAGTGAGTAATGACCGTCGGACACAGCGTGTCGCTGTCGATGTATTTTAAATGTGAATTTGTAAACTTGTGGTTTTTATCATTCGATAAACCCTAAAAAACAAAAACATAGCTTGATTCTCTAAAAGCAGAAGTCGAACATCGTGCGTGTCCGAACCAGGACTATGCTTAAAACAGTGGTCTCCAAACTCAATATGGATGTGAGCTACTTTCAGAAATGTAAATTTTTTGGTCGGCTACTTGTGCATATTCATTCTTTAATATTTTTTATATCGCCCACTACCGTACCATACATAATTTAAATGTATTACTTCAAATAAATAAGGACATCGAACTTCCAGTAAAATATTTCACGCGTAATTTAATAATTGATAAAGAAACAACATAATAATTATCGAAAACTATCTTGATATAAGTGTGAATAAAAGGAAAAACAGCTAGTTAGTTAATATAGAAAATGGCATTCACTTTCCTTGATAATTTTTCAATTCTCGGTACGTAACTTGTCATGAGTGCAATCATCAAGATGTAGGTACTGTCTGTTTTATATTTAATTTTCACCACCTTCTCAGTGGAATACTCTGATTCACAAAGCTTAGTAGTACAAAACAATGCCTTCATCTTAAGATCAATTAGAAACCGGTTCTGATCCAATAAATTTTATGTGGAATAAGTACTAAAATGTTTTATAATTTTTATTTTAATGTCATTCCACCAAGTATTGACAGTGAACACCTTAAAAGTGGTAAAGTGTGTAGTTCGCAAACCACAGAATGCTATACAAACTCTTGGTTTCAGACGTAATGGATACCCGGCATAAGAAGTCGACCAAAAAACATTGATCAACATTTAATGTATTAGCTTTGTTATGATATTAAAAGTTTGCCGACTCCTGGAACACGGGCTGCAGTTTGGTGAGCAAAGGTGTGCCCGCACCAATTTCTACCCTTAAGAGACTACAAGGGTAGTGAACGGACCGCGAGATACCAAATAATTTCTTTTTGATTTATGTACGTCAAAGCTATTTTTTTCATACGTATTCTATCAGAAGCGCGCATGGGCGTGCACCTTTTTATTTGTTTTATTTCATTCCATGTTTACTAAACGGTCCGTGTATTAATTATACTTTATAAAAATCACAGCTGCTTATTAAAGAATTTCAGTTTTTTTTTGTTAAATTGAAATCGTAACTATGTAAGGATATTATAATTTATTAGTATTACTTACGGTCTGTTGTGTGGTATTTTTATCATAAATTAATATTAATATTTTCCAAATGGATCTTCTCTTTCCTGTGTTTTTTTTACGACAGCTGGTTTTACGTATTAGCAAGAAAAATATTATATTGTCCCGCGTGAAATAAAAGTATTCATTTGAGATGATTTTAAATATTTGAGCAAATCTCTTCTTTAGTTTTTTAAAGCGTAGTGTATGTATATGTTACAGTGAAACTGTATTCTCAGTGAAAATATATTCTTCTCCAGGCTGTCATTAAAATTAAATTTGACCTCCCTATCTTCACCCCAATGTTTGTCTGTGTTTTTCTTTGGTCCTCTTTTTATGAAAGGGACTACTTTTAGGATGGCAAATCATCGACTTGGGCCAATAATTTCAATGATCGTGACCAGTGAAATCATGTTTTCATACAAATCTATTACTTAATACATTTCACTGTAATATATATATATATTTAAATATTGTTTAAATTGAGACAATGAAAGAACAACGTGAGAGAGAGGCAGACATATACACAGCATTTGGTATTTTTCTTCATGCCTGTCTAAAATTAATCGCACGGCTTTCTTTATACATATTTGTAAATTATTGGCTCATTGGCGTCAGTTCTAATGCTGTATCGTCACCCCCAAGGAAGATCTAGCCAACCAGCACAAGTAAAATTATTGGAGATAACTGGTTTTTAATTGTGAAATTTTTTAATTGCACTCATTAGAAAACGAAGACACATATGTAAACATATTTATAAGGAAACGGTTTTTTTGTTTATATGTACATTGCACCTAAAAATATGTAACATTTAATTTACAGTAGTAAATAGTAGCAATAGTTTCATTGATTTTTTTAAGGGCTATTGAAGTTGGTGATTAATGTTAGAATTTTGGTATTTTTTTTTATGATATAGTTAAAAATTGCAAAGTAGCTAGTATAAATAACCTATTTCGAGCAACGGCTGTATTTGGTGAGTTCTTTCTTGAAAGCGACGATATTATAACGCTTTTAATTTTACAATAAATATACATATATATATATAAAATGTTTGCGAACGTTATTGAATTTAACTAGGCGCGAATCATCGTTCGATTTCTTCACCTTTATTGTACATTACAGTTGTGTTATCTAAGAAAAAAAAACTCACGCATTCTGAGAATTTATTTATAATATACTTGAATTCTTTTATTACAACTTTGAATCGATCGATTGAATATATTTGTACGTTATTCAGCATTAGACTGTCATTTATTTCAATGCCATCTCTTAGCAATGACATTAATCCCATTCATATATTAAAGTAGAAATATAATAAAAAAGAAAGATTTCCCGTAATCCTTATCTATGTTTATTTTTATACGTTTAATCTGTTTGAGTAGGCGATTAACATGTATGCGTTGCATTCTACTATTTGGGGACGAGCGCGCAATCCGAGGGCTTTGATTGATATTTCAAATAATATGCATCGCATCCCATTGTGAAATATAGGGTTTGCAACACACCGGTATTACGAACCAAACAGGGATTCCGGTATTGCATATACAGATTGTGTATTTTTTTTAAACCATGTCCGATCGCAATGTGGGTCATATTACCTCCTCTACAGAGGAGTTTCAATATATTTATACGAGAACTGAAGTTCGATGATAGTAGGGATACAATTTGTTAAATTGAAGATTTCGATTGATTTGTTGCTTACTGGAATCAAATTGGAATCGTTTGAATTATGTTCCTTTCCTTGAAGTTTGTCACTCACGACCCGGGTTTCGACCATATTCAGGCATTTCAAGTGCAAGAATGAACCCGAACTAACAAGTAAAAGCGATGAAGCTCATTGTTAAGGACAAAATTTTAACGATTCAAAAAGACTAGTGGTTAGCTAGTCGGATTGCATCGTATATAGGAAGGAAGGAATTTTGAGACAACACACGCCCTCGAACATAATTGATAATTCGACTGAAAATTAAAAATGCTGCTCGTACTGGGACAAGAACGCGTGAGGTCTGTCACAAAATCTAACGACATTGACCACTGCAATACCGACCAGGCAATGCTATTTAATAATTACATTATATAACCTGTCAAAGTTTGTCCTACATTGGTGTCCTTTTTATGAATTTCGAAGATACCGATTTAGACGGTTACAATACCGGTATTGACATAATGATATTATTCGTTCGGTATTGCAAACCGTAGTGAAACATTCGGAATTAGATATTCAGACATATTGTCCGAATATATATCTATCACAAGGATGACATTGTGATAAAATGAAGGTGTTATTGAGGAAACAATAACAAAATAACGTTAAAAAAATTTAAATAAACGTAACCAACATTATTAATTCCTGGTTTGAATGCAAT
This sequence comes from Himalopsyche kuldschensis, assembly GCA_028554975.1. NCBI lineage: Eukaryota > Metazoa > Arthropoda > Insecta > Trichoptera > Rhyacophilidae > Himalopsyche > Himalopsyche kuldschensis. Next base: position 14,638,146 of record JAHFWI010000010.1, on the reverse strand, counting down.
AGAGTTTTTTAAAAACAGTATTCATAAATTGACTGACAGTCATAATTATTAGGACTATTCTTATTCGATAAATAATTTACGAAACGTGACGTTACAAATATATTTTTTAAATTCTACCTTTCGATGCAATACCATGTTACCTTTCTCAAATCAAACATTTTAGAATTGGATGTCGAAACTCAATCGCGTGTGATTGGAAGGCAGCGGGAGCCAATCTGTGCTGCAATTTTTATTTGTTCGCTGGAATTGGCAGACCACCCCCTTCTCCATTTGATTTCGTCTATAATTATCACTCCTTTTGAATTCGTTACGAAATCTTCAGCGGGTAGGTATCGCCCGTGCCTCATTCGAGAACCGTTCCCCTCGCGCAGAAAGTGTTAAGAAGTGAACCTTAACTCCTAGAACTTCTATGTCGAGTTTAGCTCGACATGTAATAGGTAACGCGCAACTTCTATGACTAGTTCTACTTGACACTGTAAAACTTAGTTGGAAAAGCGTTTTTTTTAACTTTAAATTATCCATATTTCAAAAACCGTATTTATTGGATTGTGTGCCTTAGTTAGTTTGTTACATGCCATTATGTGGTATATGTTTCGATATTTCGTTTTACCGTGCTAATACATACGCAAACTCTGTGATATGAATGAATTTTTCAAATCTATTGAGGAAATTGCTGGAAGGAGGAAAAAATATATATTAAGGATTGCAAAAGGTTTAGACAAGTGGTTCTCATGTGCGGCCACCAACAGCTCGTGGAAAAGATTGATATTTTAAAAAAATGGGTTTACAAGTTAATTTGTGAACAAAGACTCTGAAAATGAAATATGTTGTTTGCAATTAATACCAATAGTAAATTGACAACCATGATTAGATCCATTTGGCAAACCTCAAACACAACAGACAAAAATTTGGTGCGGCCGTCAGACATTTCCATAAGACCGCTTATGTTCAAGCCATATTGCAATCTGTCGTGAGAACCACTGGTTTAGACTCATAAGCTGTCTTCGATAAGATACTGGGTCAGGGTTGCAAAAAATCCATATCCAAAACGATACAATTTCACATTGCATATAACGCAAACTTCTTTTATTACTCAGCGACTCCTGCACCGAAATTGACATCGAAAAATTCAACCACGTTACGCATATAAATAGGTGCACCGTACTCCTCATGCCCACGTTTGCAGTGCCGGCAAATTTCGCGGATGCCGCATCATCTTCCGACGCGAGCCGATTTATCGCGGCGGTGCCCGGCCGTAAATCACGCGCGGGGCTCGTTTCGTCAGGTCTCCGAGCATGTCGAACAGATGGCGCCGGCACCGAGACGATTTCACATTTCGCCGCCCGAAACGAGCCGGTGCCCATGCGAACGCCCCGGGTGAGAATCCCCAACGTGAGTAATGTATGCATTTCATTACTGGGATGTGCCGCAATTACGCGGGCTATCTTTTAATATCATCGGCGCTCTTTTTCAACTCGTCATCTGCCAGAGATATGCGAACGGTTTACTTAATTGGCGGTCCGAGTATGAAAGTGTTATTGATCCTGATTGAGATCATAAATAAAATGTATACAAGGTCCCCTTCTTCATCATCAGCCACCAGCAGTACTCTTCAAACCATGTCCGTTCCCAAAGTGGAGCGAAAAGGAGCTTTCCCAACGGAAGGTTCTCTACGACAACTGCTTATTACTCAGTTGCTCAACCTCAATTTTCCTACACTGAGAAAGTAGGGATAGAAGTATCGGGCTCTGTAAAACTAGCTGTTAGCTTAAAGCCCTCGCTATGTCCTTTTCGGTCCTTTAGAATCGATTTATTTGAAAGATTGATTTATGAACTGCCAGTACTGGGACTCTATCCCACGAGCTTCGCAACCGAAGCCAATAACCTTGACACTCGACCACGGAGGCGGCAAACCATTACAGATAGACTTTTGGTGCTGAATCTTTACAGGAGTTGATTACTCGAGAACCTGGTTTTCAGTAATGTTACCGTTAAAGCAGCAGGCAACCGTTTTTTTCCACGGAATGCCAAACGTTTTTCCGGAATTCCGCGGCATACCGCAAGTAAACAAAATCTAACAGGCTTATCACAGAAATTACATGAAAATATCCTTTTAAGTTTGTTGGATATTAGGGATGTTTTTTGTTATAAAGCATCGCGTATTTGGTGGTTTACTTTACTCATCCTTTTGGTTTGGTTTTATCTTAGAGCGGGAGGTGGTTTAAAGTCTCTCTCTCCGGAGAAGATATGAAATGATGTTTGAAGTCAGTAAATGACTACCAGTGTGTTAATCGCCTTTTTTCAATTTATTAGAATTGGGTAAAGGACAAGGAAAATAAAAATCCAATAATCGATTGTAGGAAGAAGATTGCGAGAGTTCAAACCCTTTACACACAACGAAAGATCCTAGTTCTTGTAAAAAAAATCTTTTGATAAACTCCACGTTAAGCGTATTATCTCTTTTTTAAAATACGGCACTGCGAAAGAAACCTATCAACCTACGACTACTTAGTCCTGATAAATCATGTGCAACAGTTCGAATTCACTGATACGAATTTATAGATCCCTGTTTTATGAAACATATGAGAAACTTCCAGGCCTTAGCTTGAAGGTGTTACGAAAGTGGTGAAATATACTGTACACTAAATATTACATAATATAAGGCGCTTCCGGCTTTTTTTTATAACAACGTAAGTGCTAGATTTTTTCACGTCGATATCACTTGTCGTAAGGAACCAGCGGCTCATATTAAAAGATAACACAACAGCCTACAACACTTATTGAAATTTATCCATGTAATATATATTCGAACCGAAGAGCCTGGGGTTAGAAACGGAAGCTCTATCGTATAAACAATCTTACGTTTTGTTCTGCTAACTTTCACGAAAGCTTTGCGTGCGTTGTAAATATTTTTTAAACATCTTCTAAGACGAGGAATTTCATTATACTTGTAGATTGCTTTATAAATATAAGACGCCGTTTTATATTTCAAATTTCCGTAGTCTATTTCTTGAAGTATATAAAAAACAAATATTTTTTAAATTTTTATAGTGTAAGTCAAAAAGGCTTTTTGACACAATGATATATTGAATGTTCCTGATAATTTTTTGACGAATCGTGAACATGAGTTGTTTGTTCTTCCAAGGAGTAGAACCAGCCAGCCAATGGGGATGCCACTGGGAAGGGCTTTAGTGATTGCTTCGGATGTTGACATATTTCACATGGACGTGAGTGAGTTCAGACGAGTACTATTTACTATGTATTATAGTTGATTTTATCGGAACTCACTCGGTTGACTTCTTTGCCAATTTCCAATGTGTTTTAATTTTTTTCTTTCACTCTCATATCTGTAAATTAAGAATTTTTTCTTTCAATATTTTCATCTTTTGCATTTTCGTCTTTCACATTGCAAAAGCAATAAATTTATAATTTGTAATTTTTGCAATGTACATTTATAAATAAATAAATAAACAAATAATTGATGGTTTTTTTTAAAATGAAAAATCAGGGAATACGAGTGTGAAAAGCTAATCAAAAATTTACTTCCGACATTAGTAATGAGCTCAGGCGTAAAAAAACGTTAATCGTGTTTTCATTGGCATGTATTTATTGGGTCAGTAACTAGTTCAAGTTTTGGTCAGTTTAATAAATAAATGGTCAGTGAAAAATCAAAATGGTCAGTTAATATTATAAACGGTCAGTTGTCATTGTATCAGTGTGAATGTGGTCAGTTATGAAATAAAACGGTCAGTAATGTATTTTGATGGTTAGTTATTTATTAAAAACGGTTAGTATTTAATTTAAAAGGTCAGTTATTTAAAAAAAAATGATGAAGAGGCAAATTTATGACATGGTATATGAAAAATAAGCGCATGAAATGAAATAATTTCTGAATTTCAGGTATTTGAAAGCTGATAATATTATTTTAATAAGTGTAAATTTTACGATATTATTTGAAATGTTTTGTTTTTAATTGTTACAATAATTATAATAGAAGAACCCAAAGAATACTTTGTGACAACTTTGTATTAAATCGAGTTGTTTTAATTTAAAGGAGCAAAAATGCAACCATAAAATATCAACTAATAATATTTCCAGATAGAGGCAATCACATAATTTAATTATTTTCTTAAAATAATATAATTTTATTATAGGCTAATATTTAGAAACAAATTCTACAGCCATAAACAATATTCTTCAGCGTAAAAAATCATTTCAGTTCGTTTCAGAGGATCACATATACCATATGAAAGCATTTAAGATTTATGTTCGAATTTGAAGTGAAATATTTCATGATTTTTTAAATATATATTTCACCTTACTATGCGTTTAAAAATTCCGAAATAAATTCAGTACTCATACAATAATATTCTTTTCATATTTAATCATATTGATTTCACATTTTATAATAATCCACAAGAACTTAATGACAAAAAAATATAAGCCAGTATGTATAAATTTTTGTTTTTTCAACATATTGACAGCTTACGTTCCCTCTGTCCCCATAATATTATATTTTTGTATTTTATGGTTGCGCTTTTGCTATTAAAAAATTAAACTATCGGTTGAATATTACACCGTGAATGAGAAAAAATAAAAATCAAAACCTAAAACGCTACGTAATATAAATATGCAAACAAATGTAAAATTGTCTGTGGTAATATTTTTAAACTTGTCTTCTTGTTTATGGTTCATTTTGACAGCTATGGTATTATCTGACATATGACGTATGTCTTACGATGAAATGATATTATGACTTGATTTTTGATGTTTCAATTTTAAGATTGCCAGCGAGGTTATGAACACCATATATTTTTAATGTTATATTTTATAATATAACTTATATCCATCGTTTAAATCTACTGACATTTTACAGACAATTATTGACCATTTTACAATAAAACACTGACCCAAAATTAAATATTAACCGACCATTTATTATTTTTAACTGACCATTTTAAATATTTATTACTGACCGTTTTAAGCATTTATTACCGACCATTTGCCGAATTAGAAACAGACCAAATAATTAATAGTCGTTTTCATTCATCCAAAACAAATAATCAATTAAAAAATAATACGCTGTAAAATGAACATATAACCCGTCCCGCTATGAGCATTTTTTGTGGACATCTATTCTTACTGGCTCGTGAGGCATGGATTGCATTATCTTGGTACCATGGCGGATAATAATGTCTCCGGGGTCTCGTACAATCCGTGAAATGAAGCGGCGCTCTCCCAATTCACACGGTCCGTCGTGATTGATGCAGATTCGTCGACCGGCGTGGGTGTATTGGTACTTGTATTTCTGCGTGGCAATCACCTGCTGCCATTTCTGATTGCCTGATACTTTAAGATTGTATGAATTATTTGTGAGTGGCTCGTTTGTTGTAGATTTGTGAGATAATGGGACTTCAGCGAATTGAATACATTCGAAACGGTATTGATTTTAACTGTATTTCAATATCGCAGTTGTGCTAATTACCCTTTGTCATTTCTGATCGCCTGATACTTTTGAATTTTAGTACTGCAACACTTTGTGGTTAGGTTAAAATACGAAATAATTATCCTGGACCTGCCTGCCGTCATTTCTGATTGCCTGATACTATTTAGTACACATTTTTTATTTGAGAAAAAAACAGCTTAAAATTTTTAATAAAAAATAAATAAGTATACAGAACTTCAAACTATATTACTTTCGATGGATTCGGCAGTAACGTTGTGGAAGTTAATTTTAACATAAAATTAAAAATAACTATTCTACTTTTTGTGTAGCGCAACACAATACCATGCGATGAAACACAATACTTGGAATAAACAAAATTATTTTTAATTTTATATTTACTAATAATAAAAGTTACTAATACTACTTAGTAATAAATAAGCTTGTAAACCATTTTCAAAACAATATTTATAACCATAACAAGAAATAATAAATGGTATAATCTTACTTGTTAGTAAAAAAATCCCGTATACTGGCATTTGTATAAACTATGAATATCATTCGAATGGAAATAATGATTGGGATTTAACGTCATAAAACACGGGATAATATTTGAAGCATTAATTAACGTGGAAAATCGAAAGAAAATTGTATCTTTATCCCGGAGACGGGACAATCTATTGACCTCTATCTAACCAACAAACAAAACTTTGACAAACTTTGAGAATTTAATAACTGATCCTTATTTGCATACTTGTCACACTAAAAATATCAATAAATGTAGCTGATAATACATAAATGCAATACATACGCGCTTTCTGAGATATTCCGGCAGGTCACGTATTCAACAATTCGTGTCCATATGTACGTAAATCATTTCGCGCCTTATCGCCATGTCCATACGATGACCTGACGTTATGTCGGACAGGACTTTTCCCAGCTCGTGGGGAATAATTTTGTAATTTTTTTATCGGCACGTCATCAACATCGAGCCACGTGACATTGCGAAATACGTCGCCGTCTCAAATGGCAGGGACACCATACATATCATCTCGTCGAATATACATAGCTATTTTCACTATACATAATATTGTCATATGGTTTTCATCGTCGATTAGATTCTAAATATCCGCTGGATTGACGGTGACAAGTTTCTTCATTGAGTAAAATTCAAATTCCATCACTAATTTGGCAAAAAGCTCTGAGCGAGATTTTCGAAGGTGAAAATTTGAGCTTTTACCGCAAAGAGCTTTCAGCGGTTCTAATGCTCTGAATTTCAAAAATTAATATAATTTAGCTTTTGGAGAAATGTTCACTGTCAATGCTTTGAGATAGCTTCTAATGCACAGTTTCATTGGAAACAAACCTCATTTATTCAAACAAAATTATTATATTGAGCTTTTGGTGCTCGGAAGTTTTGGTTGGCCAAAAGCTGTTTTATTTCAAACCTTTTAATTAATTGAGTCTTTAGCGAACTTTTTCAATGAGCTTTTAGTGAAAAAAAGCCCCTTTTCTTGTAGAATTATACAATTAAGTCACAGATGAGCTTTTTATGTCAAATCTTTGAAATAACCTTTTGGTGCGATTTTTGATTGTTTAACTTTCAGACAGCTTTTGGTGAAAAGTGCTTTCGGAAAGTCAAAAGCTCTTGAGCTTTTAGTGTTCGAAACTTTTAGCTGGCCAAATCTCATTATTTGACACATTTATTCATTTGAGTTTATCTAGTTTTTTCAAACCTTGAAATGTTTTTTTGTTAACCCATTCTTCCTCAATCTAAATCAGGTTTTGGTTTATGAGTGCTTCATCTTCATTTTCTAAAAGTTAAGCTACATTTTCACGGTCATCTTCCAGATTATGTTTTGGAGCATATTGAAAAATGCCATTAGTCAACTCTTTCACCTTTTCTCTTTTTAAACGTTTTAATGTTTTTTTTCCAAATGCCGATCATACGTGACTTCGTTACGTTCGATCATAATCAAGGTTACTAAAGGTGCACGTACATATTTGACAAAAACTGAAAAACAAATCGTTTGGTCGTAGTCCTAATCGAAACCGAAAGTATCATTATCATTTTTTTTGCAATTTAACCCCTTTACAAATACTGACAGAAGATTCGAAAAATCATGCATCAATTATCGAAATAAATTCGTCTCATTATCCAAATAGGTTTTTGTTTTAAATCTTGTCAGCGTTACATGTGCGAACCCTATCTTCACGTAGACTAGCGTGGGCGTTGGTCTGCTTCGACCAAATACGGACATCGTTTGACCTCCGACCCTGCTAAAAACCGCGACGAAGTCTTGTGTTTTCAAAACCTCATTTAGTTCCTCCGAGTTGATGTACGACTCAAATTTATACTGGGTGGCTAAAACTTTGATTTATAATATATAATGAAAGTCAAATTATTTTTTACCTTTCAATAAGTTTTGCGCGACATATAATCAGTGCTAATTTATTATAAGATTAGGACAGGACACGTGCTCATTGTCACCGCTACCCAGAAGCTATAATCGCAATAGTGGGAAGGAATTTTAGACACTACAGATATCAATGCCTTCGGACGTAAATCCATAAATTGATTGAATCATCAATTTACGAAACTGTCCTTGCTGGAACTCAAACCGGGAGTGTCCCAAACGAAGCCAACAATTTGTATCACTCGACCATGGAGCCGGCTAGCTTATCCTTAATAATTATCTATTTGTGAACTTAAAAAAAAAACCAGTCTACATTTGCACCTGGAAAACTATTTTATTTGGTCTCATGCATGGAAAAAAGTAATGGAAGGCTATACATTAATTCAAGACATCAAACACGGTGAAAAAATAGCAATGTATTTTGTTCCAAAAAAATATCTATAATATATAAATGATAGCTTTTTCGGCCTACGCCAGACATAAATATGTTCAAACATACATTTATTTATGTAATAATTTATCTGGTGTAGAAAAGGTTATAGAAAAAGATCAAGTCATCGAAATTGATTTTTCTGTTATTCACTTTCTGACATTATGCTGTCTTATGTAGAGCCAGGAAACTAACGCCAGTCGAGCTATAAATATTCTGATTTTTTTATCACGCTTCAAGACGTCCAAGTGTTGGATGTACAACAAACCCTCATAAAAATAACCACAGTTTATTTTACTTTTTTTAATCTAGAAATATTACTACTCACAAAAATGTGTATTGTTCGGCTTCCAAAGTGTGCGACCCGGTGTTGCGACATTCGGCATGTCGATGGTAACAATTGCTTGCCCACATATATATGTATTTATGTTGCCAGATTCGCTGGCGGGCCATAATAAAAATATTTTATTTGATTTTTTACGTCCAAACAAACCTCCGAACATTTATGCTTGTGGCACGACCTTTAAGATTTCTGGGAAATGACTGTCTGCCTTTCTACTGCTCTCCCGGTTTCATCTTTTGCAATCTATGCTCATTGTCTCTTCGATATCACCAGCATCAATGACTGTCAATCCACTCCATTCATTGAAGAAAATACATTTATTGATAAAATTGTCATTCAATTTGTAGAACTCCATTAAAATACGGTGAAAAAGATAGCAGGTATTTTAGTTTAAAATAACTTCCACGTATTGTGTTAATAATTGTGACACGTGTTTCGCATCTTTCAGAGGCACTTTCTGACTTACTATCGCAAAGTTTGCTTAAGTAATAAAGCAAGATTGATCTTATATTTTAAAATGAAAAAATTACAAAATAGAGTTTGGTATTTTTCCCTTTTACAGGAAGGAAGGAAGGGTTTTTAGAATCAAAACAAATAATTAAACTACCAATGACGTTAGCATTACAAAATATTAACTAATGGGATGCAATAAATCAGTTAGGGTTAAACCCTTCAATTGGAAATAATGTAGTGACGAGCAACCTGTCCTATTTAGTTCTACAGAAATTATATGATATATGGTTAAAAGCAATTTCGGCTTGGACGATGGCGTTAGCCAAAATAGGAAATTGATAATTTTGATATTGGTTTTGGTTATGTCAAGTTACACCTTGATTGCAACGTTTCAAATGCCTAATAATATTATTTTGTCAATTGTTTTATGATAACATTGTTTTTTTACAGATTCTACGACGCCGTTGATCAATTTTTGGAGCAAAACAGAAACAACGGTAATTTATATTGTAACTATTTTTTACTCGTTTATTTATCGGGTACTTTGGGTCCGTGGACGAGTGCCAACATCGTTCGGGCTCGAATCCCCCATGTAAAAATATCATCAATATTTATGCAATATGAAAAGGTTTTAAAATGTATTACAACTGTTTACTTGAACATTGTTTCTATATTACACGATGATATTACAGTATTATTTTATATTAATTTCTAATATGTAAGGGTGTCTTCAAAAGCAGTTCCAAACGCCGCATTAAAATAAAATTACACTTTTTTTCTTTGGTCTTGTTTGATGTTTTAAAATACTTTTTCGATCCAAAAGAGGCGTACCGATATGCCTAATTGTATTACCTATGGTATATCTACATACACGTAGGTAATTGAAGATCATGTCGGCGCAATTTGGTTAATTTAAAAAACCTTTCGTTTTAGATTAAAGATAAAGATTTCTTTCCTCTATGAAGTGTTGTGATGGTTTTAGTTATTTATTACAAAGTCATACCGATTAAAGTAAAACGTATCTTGGCCGATATAAGTTCATCCCCATTATCATTGCATTCCCAACTCATTAATTTAAAAAATCTCCTTTTAAAATTCGGATGTATGTTCTTAATTTTCAGGAAAATTGATAGGGGTCCATTGTACACATGGCTTGAACAGAACCGGTTTCCTTGTATGCCGGTATATGATTGACAGGATGAAGTTTACTCCGGAAAACACGATAAATTGTAAGTCACGTTTATTTATACATTTTCTTCTAAATCGTTTTTCTTTACTTTTTTTTGTAAAGAGCTACTATTATTTATACATCAGTATTGACAGTTAAACACCGTACAAAAAGATACAGATATTTTATATTGTATTTACAGCAGTGGCTTCCAAACTGTATGCCACTATGCCTTGCTTAAAAAAAATGTTTTCTCGGGCCTCCTCAAATTTTAGTTCATATAGAATACAAAATGTTTTTAACAATAAGCTTACTTGGCAAGAGCCCGCGCTTGATTGGCAATATTGAATTTTTGAATTTTTTACTTTTCATTCATGCACTTGAAATGCCTAAAGATGCACAAAGGCGAGCTTAAGACAAAACTCAGGGAAAAGTACAAAATTCAAACGATTCAAATTTTAGTAGAATCACTAATTATTCGCCCTATTAAACCTTCTGTCGAAATCACATATAAAAAATGAAGATTTTTATTATATTGATTATATTGGCATTTTTTTGGAAGAACTTTTATAGTGGAGTTCTTCCAAAAAAATAGCAGTGTTATAAAGTTCTACAAAGATTATAAATATTGTAGTTGAATGCTGGATATTTTTTAACTTTAGTTCTGACGAAGGCGAAAGCCGAAATAGTTATCAACTATATGTTATATAATTTTTGTATAACTAAAATACAAGCCGGGTCCGTGGTGCAGTGGTCAACGTCGTTGGCTTCCGTGACGGACCGATACGAAACGATTTTTTCAGTCGATAAATCAATTTTGCTCGCAGGCAATGGGTGTTTGTGTTCTTAAAAATCTCTTCCCACCTTTCTGATCCCAAAAAGCGACGCGTAGCGAAAGCGATTAGCTAACCACTAGTCCTTTCCTGATTTTTTTTGTATAAAAGAAAAGTTAGGGCCAATCAAGCACACTTTAGTGCAAGCTAATCAAGTCCTGAGTAACTGCTCCCAGGACATTTCCATAACTAAAAACAACTGTAAAACGCCTCACGTTGTTACGCCACGGGAAATGTCTGCTAAAACCAGACGTATGGCCGTCCTCGTCTTCGTATCCTTTTAATCCTTACTTTCTTCGAAAAAGAGAGTTTGAGCAACTGAGTAATTAGTTCTCGTAGAAAACTACGTGCTGAGTCCATATGATCTAAGTTGAAAGCGGACATGATAAAAAACAAAAAAATACATTGCTATTCTTTCACCGTGTTGATTTTTATTGTTTGGTATAAGCTAAAGTGTTTCAATTTTTATTCACAGTTTTATTCATATTGTTTGCTTTTAATTTGTAAGAACTGATATTCCCCCCTTTTAATTCTTTTCCTAGAACTGTTGTTGGATTGAGCACTCCGCGGGGATTATAGACATTAAGATTTGTTAAATGTACTTATTTTGGCTTTTACTTTTTATTATTATTCCTACTAATCGATTTTTGATGTAATAGCTTGCATTGCTAAGTGGTCTTCAACATTTTAATTATAATCTATTTTTCTTGAAGCAAATTTGCTTCAATTTATTTGCTTAGTTATAATACCAATTGTTTGTCATATCTTTTAATTATTACTTAAACTTTGTATAAATATCACCGTTTCGTTGTATTTATTATCAGTTGACAATGCTCGCCATGAGCGAAACCGGTCCTGATCCAATAAAATGTTTTATTATTTTTTGTTTTTTTTATTCACAGTGTTTGAAAAAGCCAGAAGTCACAAAATGGAGAGGAGCAATTACCTCGACGCAATTCGCGAAAACGAAAGAGAGAGAAACAATGGTCCAGAACGACGCTACGTTTCAAATTACTCCGAACCCCGCCAAACTCCGTATAGTCGTCCTCAAAAACGTTACTCATACTATGACCAGGAATATAAAAACTACGACGATGAGCGGCCCAGCAGGTATCCAAGGGCGCAGCACCCGATGTCAAGATACGACACGCGGAATAGCTCATATAGTCAGGCGGCGTCCAGCGATTCTAATGACCCACCGCGGCAGCAGAGGCCAGACCCGCCGCGGCAGCAGATGCCAGACTACCTCGGCCCTCCGCGGTACAATTTCGGACCGCCCACCAGTAGTTTCTATCGGAAAAATGATCAATATTAGCGAATTTTAATACTTTCGATGGTTTCGTCGGTAACTTTGTGGAAGTTGATTTTAATATAAATTTAAAATAACTTTGATTATTCCACGTATTTTGCTACTAACTGTGACACGTGTTTCGCCTCTTTCAGATGCATTTTGCGGACTTACTATCGCAATTTTGCATAAGTAATGAAGCAGGATTCTAATATTTTAAATAAAAAAAAATATTTTTAAAAATTCTTAACTATTCATCTTTAAACCCTTTTTATTTACTCGGTGGAGTATTTCTAAATTACTACTTTGATTAGAATTATGATCGTTTTCTATAAAATGATTGGCAAACTCAGAAAAATTCTTTTTTTGACATCTTTTATGTAAGTAGCACTATACGTGGAATAATCAAAGTTATTTTAAATTTTATATTAGCGAATTTATTTTCTCACAATTAATCGTGACCACAGTATTCAAAGGTCGATTGTCAAATTTTAGTTACTTTTCAAGTAACGCGTTTTGTGAATTAAAGCAGTGTTTCTCAACTTGTGGTCCGCGGACCGGAACCAATCCGCAAAAACTTAGCAACATATTGTTACCTTACTTTGAAAATGTTCTAATTGACAATTTTGCTTAATATTACCTTACAAAGCTAGTAAGCTAAAATAATTTCATTTCGTTGCTAGCGGACCTTTTACCGCTAAAGAACCAACACAATTTTTCGACATACGTTCTTATATTTGAGGATTTTGGTAAGTTTCATTTTGGGCGTTATTAAACGACTTAACTTTGTCACTGTTCATGATATGGAAGCCAGTTTTTGATACATTGTATATTAAAAACAAATGCCATTCAAAATTCACACGACCTTTGACTTCTGAGGTACAGATTTGGAATTTTAGAATATTTGTTCAATCAAAATTGTACGATAGTGAATACCTGATTTTTTTTAAAAAAATACACAACGTGTTATGTATATTAAACTATCTATTAATCATTATTTATTATAAAGTCATGACAAAGAAATTGCATCGATTTTTGTGTAAGTCTTAGTCTAAATTTACATAAATTAATAGTAAGAGTTGTGTAAATCGGTGTTTCCCAACCTTTTTACACCTGCGGACATGTAAAATCAAAAAAAATCTTGCTGTTGCATCTTTAATATTTTTGGATCGCGAATTTCTTGAAATTGTGCATACTGTCTGCGGCTCGGTGGAAAGTCTCTGCGGGACTGGGCCGCGGACCACCGGTTGGGGATTACTGGTGTAGATCAATATGACACAATTATCTTCCATGTTTTATGAATATCAAAAATAGTTACAATAACCATAGTTAACTTTTTCAATATTATAATATGCAAAACAGCAGATATTTTTTAAGAAGTGACTTTTAAAAAATGTTAGTTTACAGATAATCTGCTAACTGGATGGTCGACTCCTGGAAAAACGAGAGAGCCAATTATGACCAAAATTTAACTTTTAGAATTGGGTGACGAAATAATGTTTTATAATATATTAAAGTAAATCAATTGACGAAACTGTATCAAAAGTAAACTTAATAAAAAGTATTTTCCAATCATTTTCCATTATGCTATGTTTTCAACGGATAAATTTGTCATTAATTGAGTTTTCGGCTTACGCCTTCGTCAGAACTATAGTTGCGTAAGCCGAAATAGCTATCAACAAATATATAAAATTTACGTAGTACTAAAATACATTGTTATTTTTCTTACCGTAGTACTAAAAATGTTTTATTATTTTTATTATAATGCCATTCCACCAAGTATTGACAGTGAACACCTTCAAAGTGGATAAATTTCTATCAATTTGAAAGACTTGCAGTTAAAATAAGGTTTCGTGGTTTTTATATTGTTTTTAATGATGTAAAAGATTGTTTTTTAAAATTTGTTTTTTTAAATGAATTACCATTAATAAGCCACATATTTTGTATTCACCATGAATTACCATTAATAAACCGTCGAATCCATCGGGAGTTTTCCGGTGGTGTTGATGTGTAGTGTGGACGATTAATAAAAAAAATAGTGGAAATTTTAATTTAATAATATTTTATGAGTGCTTCAACGAAAAGCCCGGAAAATCATGGGTGTAAAAGTGTATAAATTGGTACAGGACATTATGTAGAAAAAAACACACTCGAAAATCATATCGTTAAAACTTGTATATTTTCAATCTGTAACGTTTTTGTTTTTTATGTAATAAAATTTCAATACTGACATCTTTTTATTTAAATAACTATTTGCAAAAAAGTAAACACATGAAGTGAAGGAATGTAAAAAAAAATGGTCATACTTTATTTAAGATGTGTTGTCGTGATGATCTGTCTCCCTCTTTCATGAGAAGAGCTGTGTCGTAATCAAAATTTATTCTGATGCCTCTAAAAACTAAGCCTGTGAATGGTAGAAAATTGTTAGCGTGGAGAAAATAGGAAAAAAAATGATTCTTTGTGAGTCATTTTTTTCTCAATTAAAAAATATTCTGCCAATAGAGAGTTAAGGGATTGATCAGCATGTCATTGCGAACATCTCTAGAACCTTCGATGGAATCAGTGATTCATCAGCTTTATGGCCATTAAAAGAAAACAAAATCGTGTGTTTTATTACATCCCTTGTTCACAACAAAGTATTTTATTAGCCCTTGAGAGGTGAAGTGAGCCAAGTCTGAAAATGGTGCAACTTTTTCTACTGGCACTTTCTCACTTTAAATCACATTTTTACTTTATTTTAACATTTCAACACTGTAGGAAGTTTACTACAAAAAAAAAAATCAGATAAATTTCAGTGTTTTTTTAATAATTTTACTTCACCTGTAGGAAACTTGAAGGATACTGCACCTAACTCATTTTTTCCAAAAATACCACTTGGTTCACTTCAATTCTCAGGGGCTCATATTGGCAGCTATTTGGGTACGCTGTTTTACTCCTCCTCTTAAATCCTCTTAAAACTAGCCATAGGTGATAAATAAAACACTAGTCCTCTCTTAACCCCATCCTTTTTCTTCCCTAACACTCTCCGAAACCAGAGGCTAAGTAACTGAATTCTGAATAACACTATTTTGATATAGACTGAACGCGTGGGCTAAGTGCGGTAGGTGGATACTTATGTCAGAGGGGAGAAAATTTATTTAGTATCAACGGCTGCCGCAAACTCGAGTGAACTGTTAAAGAAGTCAGAGTGTATTACTGTCTTAAGCCCAACCTTTTTCTTCCCTAAAATTCTCCTAAACCAGAGACTAATTGAATTCTGAATAATATAATGATGATAATGGTTATTATTAATTGAGTTTTTTTATTAAAAAAAAAAAATCTTTCCTATGAGTAGAAAAATGTAAAGTTGGCCAGTTCCTGAGGGGTTAAGCAGACAATCCACATTTGTCAGGCGTAGATAATAAAATGTTAAGCGACATTCAGATGTAGCCAACAATGCGAGAAGATGTTCCGCTTGTCATGAGAATCCACTTCATTAGGGTGCCCCCGCTTTTCGTCACGTCGTCGGCATTGGACATCTAGCCCTATCTTTATTGCGTCTAGATAGTTTATCTTGCTGAGGAATCGCACCTCTTTGCCTTACGTAAATAAACTAGTCAGCGATATGCCAAAGTACTTCCAAGTTCTGCATCTCTTAATCTACCATAGTCTTTTTTATCGATGGCTTAATATTGATATATTTTGGCTCTGATGAACAATTATACATACTAGAAATAATGACAACACGCACAGTGCATGTTCAATATCTTGTATTGTCACCAATATATCTGTATGTCTGAAAAACACAGAACAATGCTGTGGTTTTACACTCAAACCTCTTTTAGTGACTTTTTTGTGCGATATAAAAGTTATGCGGTTTTTTGAATATCATGTAATAACCAGGGCTGTGGAGTCGGTCTAAAAAAGTCCGACTCCGACTCCAGCATTTACCAAAACCATGACTCCGACTCCGACATTGACCAAAAATACGACTCCGACTCCGACTGAAAAAGGTTAATATCGTCACTTTTTTCCCCTCATTTTCCTATTTATGTGTATTCAATTAAATATCTACCCTATCAATGCGGCCAAAAGTCAAATTTGACATATTAAATGCAAAAATAAAAAGTTCAAACTTTTCAAAATTTCCGACTCCGAGTACGACTCCGGCCATAAAGCTCTGACTCCACGACTCCGACTCCACAGCCCTGGTAATAACGTTATTAACAGCGCGTTGTTAATATACTAAACGTGCAAAATCCAGTGTTTCACCTGTTTATTACAATGTGACCTTGTCACGTGTTTTTGTGCGATATTCCGCGGTACAAAGGTTTAGGTGTACCAGATGCACATACACAAAGAGTAAGTGTGTGTGTGTGTGAGCGTTGATCGAATATTGATTCGATGTGCTTCTGCCAACTTGTGTGTAATATTTATAGTTTATAATTATATGAGTCTCAGACTTATTCTCAAGATATGTACAATACATTAATTTTAATACTACAAATAGCCAGAAAACGGAATACTAGATGAATTAAAAGGTTTTGAACCACTTTAGTGACGAAATATCATGAATAAAAAAATGCCAATCTAGTATCATGATATTCAGAGCACGAGGATGCTGGTCCTATTCGGCAATGGGGTCTCGGGTATGAATCCTGAATGTCTCATACATAATAATAAATATAACGATTAATACGTGAGCAACCTCCAGGTTGAGTGACTCGAATAAAAAAAAACAGTTTTTCTTAAATTAGCAGTCTGCCGAAACATTTCATTAGACCTCCATGTGATATAAATTGGACGTGGATAAAACAAAAAGGAATGGAGGGTTATGAAGTTTTTTTTAAGGAGAATGGGTTTGGTTTTACTTAATAATTGTGTTAAAACCTGCAAATCTTTTATGTGGCCCTTTTTCACGGTGTCAATAAAAATGGTGTAGAATTTATTTGGCAATGTTACGTTCCAAAAACATAAAACCTCAATCAGTCACATGTGAAGCACTAAACGTTACTTGTAGAAAAACATAAATCAGTAGCATTCCAGATAAACGGCTGATAAGTATTTCGTATTGTATGGCAAAAAAGAAACCCCGCAAAAGGAACGGAGAGAGAGCTTTGCTCGGAACCAGTATTACAGTGAATTTAATAAACCTTATTATGTGTGTTGCTGTTTTGAGTTAGAGTTTAGAGTTAAGGTTTTTGAAATACATATTTTTATTCCTGGTAAAAAAAAATACACAACACTTCCAAATACGAAGTATTTCTTAATGTACATATGTAGGACTATAGGACGTAATTTAAAGAATGTAGAATCTTCCTCCGAGTCGTGCTAAAATTTCGCAGCTCTGTTATAACGTCATATTAATTGTATACATACCACCATTGTATCAGCACTGATTCTTTGAATTAAATATATCATACAACAATAACCAGAAAGAGTGACTGCTATAGTGAGTTAAACGGCTACAGTTATTGGACACTTCAACTTTACCTATTCGAAATAAAGAATTGCTTAGAATTCTCGTTGGTGTGAAATAGTAGATAAATTTCATTCCAATAACTATAGTAGTCACCTTATATTGATTTCGTGCAAGATGACTGTCTGACTTGTGAATTACGAACGAACAGAACTGTGGTGGTCCGTCCTCACACGGATCCAATAGACCACGCTGACTTGATTGCCACCAAGGCTAACTTCACTGCATTCGAAAAATTGCTATTTTTTTTTGTAGATCGACATATTCTCGATTCTTCAAAGATCTCAGTAAACGGATTATACAAATTATACTTCGTATCAAATTGAATTCAGTGGCTGAGCTAGTCAATGTGATTTAATTTATTGTTTTATTTTCAAACACACTAGTGCATGGGAAAAACCAACTTGAATTGATGTTAGTTTTGCCTTTATATGATTCCCGAGAAAACATTGTTAAATATTCATCGCCTTAAATTGCCTCGAAAGATACTTTTATTATCAATTATATTTTATGTGTCCCTCGCACGGAATTTCGGCTATGCCACAAAGCGAAAAGAGTCCAATTTACTACCGTGTTTGCTAACGCTGCATAGGGCAATGATCAAAGATCAGGGCAGATTATGAACGCAACAAAACAAGAACAACGCCATTAACTATTTGAGTCTTCATCAAAAAACTGAAGTTAGTCAGTAGGTGTTGAAACTTTCTTGGAATGCAGGTTATTGATGTGACAGGTGTCGCCATGGTGACAACAAAGAGACAACCTTTCCGTTTTTTGTAACAACCGATTTTATTGTTTTAAGTCACACAGCGCCTTTATTCACTGAACACTTCTAAATAGTATTAAATATTGATTGCTTAATTCCGTAATTTAATGCCAATTTATTTATGTTTTTTGAGAAAAAACAGGCAATTTAAAACTGGACAAATTTTCAGGATAGGACATAGGCAGGGTAAATGGAAAGCTAATCGCTCTCCGTTTTCAGATCGATTAAAGAATGAAACTGGCATTCAAGTTCGCGAGTTCCGCAATCGAAGCGCTGACACTCGTCCACGGACCACACGATGCAAATTAACTCGGATATAATGAATACAAACCAACAAAGAAGGCTTATTCAATTTTAACTAAATCATCTTAATTTAAAAGAAATTTACGTTTTTTACCACTCAATAAACCAAGATTTAGATCATTTCAAGAAAAAGATAAAATCAATTTGTCACATTTAATACCATATTTTACAATATAAAATTAGTATGTAAGCCTCTTCTACGCCAGTAAATCTAACTGAGTTACTATTTAAACATAGTTCTGACGAGGGCGTAAGCCAGAATAGCTATCAGCTATATATTTTTGGTAAAACCCTTTCGACTGGCGACTCAAATGACCTACGCGACAAATACCTTCAGATAAAAAAAATGGTTTTTCTTTGGCTTCGACCTCGTATGTACATAAATGATAATTACTTGTTTATTACATGTGTCAATATTTAAACGCAATATTTTTATGTCATTTATTGAGACAGCCTACATCACGGAAAGACCCAAAATTCAGTACATTTTGTCAGCACCGAAACTCTAATATTGGCCGGAAGTTGATGGAAAATGGGAAGAGAATTAAATTATTTCGGAAAATTGGGAGGAAATCCATCAGGAAATAGACATTCGGTTCAATTATAAAGTTAGCGGTCGTGAATCGTATGGGTTATTATTGTTATTATTATTGGTAGACTAAAAGTTAGTTTCGGGTAGTAGAAGTATAACAGAAACCTCAGATCTTCAATTATCTTGTGTAATACACGTATATGTATTATATATATTTTATAAGCAAGGCATTTATTTGTGATTTCCCCTTTCCTCTCCTAACGGTAAGCATGTATTTCAGGTGAAGCTATTTACCAAAAAGTGGTTAAAAGTAAGTCGCATATCTGCAAATTTTATAAAGAATAATGATAAAAAGATGAGAATGGAGAACACTAATTGTGTGCAGAAAGCTGTTAAGGTAAAATAAAAAAGGTTCCCCACTCCAGCTTTTTTGATGTTAGTTGGTTACGGGAAAGAAATGTTTTTGTTTTTTAAAATAATTTCACTACTTCTATTTTGCAAGTATAGATACAAATTCATTAAAAAACACATTCAGTGATCGGCAAAACTATTTATGCAAAGCTGTGCTTTTTTAAATGGTGTAGTTGAAATTAAGACTAGATTGTTTTGTTTTAGAAGTTAAAAGGTATTTTTATTTTTGTATATTCCAGGGCTTCAAAATGTAAAAATACACTGACCTGTATGCTCGAGAATTGTAAAATATCAACGCGTTGGAGAATCATTAGTTCCATAGATATTTTGTCCAATACAATTTTAAGTATTTTTGAATAATTTACGAAGCGGAAAAGAATTAAGATTTACGTAGTTTTATGGAACTGTTTTGTGGCGTCAGTGCACACCGGTCAAATTCGAGCCCTGGTCAAATCACTACGAATAAGCTTGAAGTTTAATCGACATAGACATGCGGCGCTTAAACTCGTCTCATTATGTGACCAAAATTGATTTAATTTCAAATAAATCTTCTTAATCTCGCTTATTGATGGTTTCTCTTTTTTATTTTACTGTTTTTTTCTGTTAAACAAGTAATAATGGATAAAGTTATGTGAACATTTTCATTTAAAATAAATTTCGGTTGGAAATTGTGAAAGGTTGCTTCGAAGTCACTGCCAGTAGTTAGTTACTTCATAAAATTTTATTCACTTGAAACTGAGGTGACCAAATGTTAACAAATGGTGGACCTTAATTTATGTTATTATTGATTAAAACAAAAATTCAGTCACTCGTACTTGCCTGGTTGTTTTCGAACATCAATCAAGAAAACGATTGAACCATCAATTATTAAATTTTCTCCCATTGTCATTTGGACCAGTGAGCTTTTCAACCGAAACCAACCTAATACACTGCCATTTGTGAACACAGTTTTATGGAAAGCAATACTATATTTTATGGAATCAACTGTGAATTCTTATTAGAAATACATTTATATTATAAGCTAACAAAAACGCACATTTTTTTACTTTCAATCAAAAATAATCAGTAAAACCTGAGCTGAAAAATCCTGAGCTTAATAAAATAAAATGTGTTTTATTTTGTTATGTGAAATAAGTCTTATGTGGTCTAATAGTATGAGCAAAGTTATGAAAGTAATCGATTCTGTTCGAATGCAATGGGTGCTTGTGTTGTTAAAACTCCTTTCCTCCCCCTTGCGATCCCAAAAAATGATTTGCTAACCACTAGTCCTGTCCTAATCCTCATATCCTTTCAATCCCCACTCTATTTGAAAAGAAAAAGTTGAGCAAGGAATTCTCGTAGAAGAAACATGTTGAAATAACTCCAAGCTGGGAGCGGACATGGGAATGAAATAGTAATCTGCATAAGTCTGGGCTGATTTACCGGAAAGGCTAATTTCAATTTAAAATTTATTTTTAAATATATTTTAGATGCTGGGTGTGTGTGAATTATAAAAATACTCTTCAAGTTTGTTTGGTTTCCAATTGCAAATCTTTAGTGCACTATTGTTTAATTGTTTTAAATAATTAATAATAATATTCATGGTATCTAGCAACTCGATTTTTTTTTTATTTGGTTGATTTGAAGCTATCGTCACAGTATTAAGGTAAGTGCGTTGAAAATATGGTGGCTCTCTAATCAGTAATCAATTTATGAACGAGTTTATATGAGGTGCAACTTAAACGCAGTAAACTGTCAACGTAGCGCGGCATTATCTCGTTAAGTTCTTATCACATCATACTACTTCCTAAATCGTATAGAAATTCATCAAAGGTTTTGTAACAAGGTAAGTGCCTACCCAATATAAGATACGTTATCTTAACCAGTTACTCTCAAGCTATGTGAAGGTATAAAAATCGTCCACTTATTATGTATTATATTATAAACAAGGCCTCTCGGAGAAAATATGTACCCTGGGTACGCGATATGATTCATATTTCTGGAAGACAAGAATAAAGGAAATGTGAAATGAAAAAAACACTTAAATAAATATAAAACAATTAACTATGTTTAGAACAGTGGTTCTCTCGTAAAATTTTACTGTGGCCGCATTGTTAACATCAGCGGTCTCATGGAAGTGTCTCTTGGCCGCACCAAAATTTATTTTACGTCTGTTGAGTTTGAGTTTTTCGAATTCACCTACAATATTTCACAATTTACATATTAGTTTCTGATTTTAATTGTATTCAATATTTTTATCACTGTATATTCCACATCTTTCATGCATTTTAATCACAATTTGCTATATAACACTTAACGATTGACGCACAATACAATGCCACTGAAATAATTCATTTTCAGAGTCTTCGATTTTAATCAATATTTACCATGAAGCTATTGGTGGACAGTGCAAAATCCTCTGGTAGCCACACATGAAAACCACTAGTGGAGAAACACTAGAAAATATTTGGCCACATATCACGCACAATACGTAATTTCTAGAAATTAAAAAGATCTTATAGCATTATTTGGTAAATATAACTACCAGCCTTCTAATTCGTTTGTTAACCGCTTCCGATGTTGCAGAATTTTATGGAAAATAAAGGAAGGTGTATTTTTTAAATTATTATTTAATAATTATCTGTTTGTGAACTGGTGTTACAACTGGAGAATAAAAATCAACGCAGAAAAGAGCGCGGCAATAATGTTTCTAAGGGCTTCATTAGAAAACATATTTATCTTCAATTGCATTAGAATGCACAATACAGAGATCAAATGGTCTTATACAGTCAATTATCTTGGACTTAGTTGGTCGGCAGCGATGGGATGGGAATGAAAACAAATAAAATTCAAAAGTTAAAAACATTTAGAGACAAAGGAGACTGGATGAACTTTGGCGCTAACACGTCTTAGAACGTTGATGATGCTTCGTCAAATTGATATTAAAAAAAATAAATCTGTTAAAGTAAGAGTGTCGCGGTCCACCGTTACAGAGACACCGTCAAAAAGGTCATGTACTGATAGTGCGTTCCTACACATGTCCGGGACACATTTTTGGGTACTCTCTCATTATATATGACATTAAAATAATGTTTTATTGCCTGGTCAATAATTTTATATAATTAACGATACGCTGGAAACACACTTACGCCATGATTGAATGTGGAAATTTATTTATTGGTTGACATCCGAATTTCTTTGGGAAATAAACAAACACACTTGCAGCGGTATTTGAGTGAGAGAATCAATCGTTAATTAAATATCAGACAATTCTTCTTTCTCTGCGAAAAACGCGTAGCAAACGAAAAGTAGCACAAAATTAATTGTTTTATGAGAACGAGGTATAATTCAGTTATCTTTTTTCGGAGATGTGAAGAATAGACTTGTGTTAAATTAGTTCTAATGCTTTTAGACACCAATTCATAAATCGATTGAAAATGAACGTATTGATGTGAACGTGAGGGCATACGTATCCGTGACCCCGTTAAGATGATGAACGCGCATGTGCGTTGTAGGACACTCCATAGGATCAAAAAAAAGTGTATACATCTCTTGATTCACCCTTTAGGTGCCCGTAACGTAGATATATGTACGAGCTGCCTGCCATTTTGGAGCGATTCTCTGAATGAAATATTTATTTTTTAGTTTAAATACTTCCAATTCTATCTCTGGATAAGTTCCACTAAGAAAATACATCGGTCATCGAACATATCGCTGGAGTAATGGGATGTCACCGTGAAATAAAATCAGGGTTTCCGCATTGCATTATATCTCACATCCACGTTCGTTATTTCGCGACGTATAGGCTGCGTTTGCATTATAAATAATATTTTTCATTTATTAGTATTGAATTTAAATCTGTCAAGGGTTATTGTTATTTTTATTTATCATTTCTATGTTTCTAGCTTTATTGATATCTTGGGCTGTTGTGAGGTAATAAATATTTGGTGAGGATCTCAGGATTTTTCTTTTATTTATTTATCTCTTATTTTATAGATATCGATGTCTTCTTAAAGCATATTCGAACATGTAAGCAATTATTGCATGATGTATTACTTGATTATTTACGACAGAGCAATGTGAGATCCTGTATTAATAAATAATTTTATGCTAAAACTAATTTTTATGATGTACAGATAGATCATATTTTATGTTGTATAGATTGGAGCATTTGAGGATTTTGAGGCAAGATTTCTTGCGGCAAGTGGAATCAAGTATGTCTTGGTTGGAAGAGACCTCAGAATCTGGTTCTATTTATCACATCGAGTTTGAAATTGCCGAGCCGCCCGATATTACAATGTGAACGCGTGGAAGCGCCACCTCGGCAATCTTCCTCGACGATTATTTGAGTGGGCGGTTTTCGTCTTGCTTCCCGCCCTTTAGGCCCACCAAATAAAAATGCACCGGGCCAAGCCGGTTTTTAGTTTATTTAATCATTAAGCTACCAAGAAACTACATTTGACTATCATGCCAAACATACCACAGAAGAAATTTTTACAAGAAGGTAACAACGCATTTTAAAAACGTTAGTATTTGAACGAGGGGAACACGTTATACACCGTTTCACAACAATGTCTGCTCTTAAATTGAAGAATTGAAAATTGTTTTGAAAATTGAAATCAATAACTAATATTCATCTTTCTATTGGAATATACAAACTAGCATATATGTATGTAAGATTAATTTTTGCCTGAAAATCTTTTCAACATTGTCATCAATTTTTTTAAAAATATACCTAATGCTTTTTACAGGATGTAATAACCCACATGCTAATCTTGATGCCATCATATCTTCAAATCAATGGCATTCGGTATAAAGAATATTAGGGAGTTCAAGATAAAACCTATCAAAGCAAGAAATGCATTCTCGGTCTGCTGAAGAGCTGCATTGGGAAAGACTTAACATTTACTAAACGTAACAATTTTCCCGGTCCGTGGTGCAGTGGCCAACGTCGTTGGCTGCCGTGTCGGACTGCCGTGGGTGTTTGTGTTGTTAAAAATTCCTTCCCACCTTTGCGATCACAAAGAGCGACGCATAGAGACAGCGTTTAGCTAAGAACATGTCCTGTCCTAGTCCTCGTGTCCTTTCCATTCCTTCCCGTTGAGCAACTGAGTAACAAGCAGTTTTCATAGAAAAAAATATGTTGAGATAAACTCTCGAGGAGTCCATATGCTTCAAGTTGGGAGCGGATATGGTAAAAAAAACGTAACAATATATACGAGACAAGCTAGTGGACGTTGAGCTATGTATTCAGAATCGCTCGTCATCTATTAGAGATATCTCAAATAAACAATTGCGTGTGGCGTGGCTAATACAGGCGAGACGTCAGCCTATATATTATTTCTGCCTGATGTTACAACTCTGGTTGGAAAAAACCGTAAATACACCTGTACGTCATCTGCCGACTTTGACCTACGTATTATCATCATTATCATTTTGACGCCACCCACTTAACATGTATTAATCAAATATATTTTCAGATATCGGGATAACAGGTGAAAGGCGTTTTAGCAATGGAATGTCTCACCATTTGGATCAGTACATTTTTTAAAAATAAAATTACTGTTTACTATGACTTTAATTATTATATTTATCATTTTTTCGTTGTTTAGTGAAAGCATTTGAGAATTAAGTGTTCTACCGAACTCGAAAAGCGTTCCAAAAACAATATATCTATACTTAAATAAACGAATATAAGAATTTTTATTTTCTATGCAAAAGGTGAATTACTTTGGGTGTACGGCCACACCAGTGTGGGCATTTGCTCACCAAAGGCATCTGAAGACTCTCCTGATTGTTCAGAATAAGACATTGAGGCAAGTATGTGATGCTCCATGGTCCGTGCGTGGATCGCCGTTGCACAGAGATTTAAGTGTACCCACTATTCGCGAGTTCGTTCGTGAAACTTCTTAAAAGTTTCATAAGGATGTGGGCCTTCACTGTAACCCAACAATCTCTTGCTTGCATAATTACGTCTATATACCGAGAGCTATTCTTCTCGATGACCCTGCCAGGTAGAGACGAAATAGTAAGCTGACTTCTTCAACTGTAGCGATCGCGCCCTCCTGTCGGCAGCAATGGGAAGGGAATGCAAACAAATAAAATTTTAAAAAAAAAAACACTGGAAGACGAAGGAGACTGGAAGAACTTTGAACTTAGAACTTGATGCTCCATCAAATAGATATCCAAAAAAGAAATCAATCGTTAAAAAATTGAAAAGAGGTGAAAACATTATCACCTCAACTTAACTAGTTATTTGTAAGATATAAATTATGAAACTTATTTAAACAGAGAGATACGACTTCTTTCTAAATAATATACTATTTAGTTGTTCCCTACGTTAAGACTTCGTTTATTATACACCTTTACGAGTATCTTCAACAATATTATTATTCATAAATCATGTGACAGTTTCAAACAGGTTAATATACACCGAATATGATAACTAGAAAGAATAGTATATGTTGGTATCTTGGTTCTTAAATCTTTTCTTTCCACCTGTGACTTGAGAAGTAAAGGACATTCCAATGTTTGTCAACTACCGTTTTCTTTTTGTTGCTGTAACTAAGATCCACATAAATAATTTAACAAAACGTATCATAATTCATTATTTGAATTATCCATCTATGTATCGAAAAAATCCAGCCATAATTTGCATTCGAGCTTCAAGAGAGTGAAACAAAAGCATTCCTAAAAAGAAATTTGGTTGGGAGTGTTCTTATTTCAAATATAAGGTTCATATTGACTTCAAATAATGGATGCATATTCAGATGTTCTTAGAACCGTACAAACGTAAAGAGTGCGTAACACAGTTAGGTTAGTTGTCAGCTAATCGCTGTGACTACGCCTCGTTATTTAGGATTGGATGGACGTGGAAGGCACGCTAATATTTTACAGAAAACATCGAATATAAATCGATAATTCAATTTATGAAATCGCACTTACTTTGACTCGAATTCGTCAGTTCCGCAACTAAAAATAACAACATTGAAACTCTACCACTGAACCGGCTGTATAAAAATATCTTTGAGTACACCCAATCCTCTTTTTGCACGGGATATACGTTTCAAAGACTACCGTATAAAAACGTTATGGCGCCCATACAATGTTTCATTTCTTAAAAACAACTCAAAATCGAATTTGTTTATTGTTTATACGTACGATACATTTACATAGTTTTCAATTTTAATTAAATTTAGTAAAGATAAATATATTCATTCAGTGTCGCCACTTGAAAATATGCAAACTTTCCCGTTGACTGCTATTTTATAGGATATAGTTTTTTTTTTAAATAAAAAAATCTTGCATTAAGAGGATCTGGTGAAATTAAAATTTAAAGTCCGCATTACAGAAGGTAGTTTCTCATTGATTTACAATTTCAGTTATGTAATAACTTGTGAAAATTAATATCCGAGCAATGTAAATGCAGTTAACGGGTAATTACATTATACCCACGTGCACTGAATTTCTCAGTAAATGCCTCTCGTGAGATAACATTGTTGAATTTACAAGATACCGTAGCGCCTAGAGCAGTAAATGTTTTATGTTCACAATTAAGAAGTAAATCGATCGCGCCTTGGCATGGAATGGAATTGAAGACCGCACAGTACTTTGAAATATTATTGCCTGTATTATTTATAATGCATTTTATTCGTTCAGCTTTCTAATTGATTAATATGTCGTTAATAATGGTCGTCATCGTAGTTACAAGTATATCAACTGACCGTAGAAAGAGTTCACGCGAGACTTGCATATAAACGATTCTGATATCGTTCCTGCTTAAAGCTTTAGGCGGTATTTTCCAATGATTCATAGTGACTTTCTGAATTTAAAAAAATCTTTGATATGTGAAAAAAGAACAGCATTGAAAATCGTTGTAAAAAGGGGCAATAATGAAGACTCAATAACTAAATGGCATCGTGTATGTATGTATTTTAATTAAGAAGAAATAATACTTTTCATCACCACTTGATTATACCTATATTTACGGGGAATTTTATGAAAGACTGGACAATTTAGAGGTCTGCGCGGGCTCGGGCCGGGTAACGAAGGTTTGCTCGGGCCTGGGTACATAAATATTCAAACAGTTATTTGACTATAACTGAATGAACACACCATTATCAACAATGAAACTAAATTACAGACATATTATAAATGTCCACTAACATTTTTTTTTTTTTGGATTTTGTCCAGTATTTGTTGGAAATGAATCTCGGGCTGGAAATATAGGGGCTCGGGTCGGGTAGACGTTTAGTGGACATACATCGCTTGTAGCTCTCAAATTATAATTGAAATACCATTGTAAGGCTTTTCATTTCTTGTTGGAACATGCAACAATCTATAAATCTCACTTAGGTACTTCCTTCTTATGAAAATATAATATTCAATTGAAATGAACTGATGATGTCACTAAGTGATTGGAAAGTGTAATTATAAATTCTTAGTATTATAATAATAAGTTATTGATAAGATTACATTCCAAAGTATCGATGTTTTGTTGATCCGGAAATACGCAGGTATTGACAAGTCTATACAAGAATGTTTGGAGCATGCCATGTTTACTTTATGCAGGGAAACTCAAATTTTAGTTGAGAAAAACGCGTATCTTTAAATTATATTGAACGATTAATATAACTGCCAACTTACATAATATTATGCTACAATTAACAAACTATTTTATAAACAAAAACCATGTTTTATGCTACTATGCCTCCCTGAAGTGTTTTTAAAAGTAAACACTTGTTATTTGGCAATCATTTTTTTGGCGCCTCTCCAGACAAGAGCCTACCCCTCCCCCCCGTCTTGGTAACCGCTGATGTAGGCTTGATTAAGTAGCTAAATAACTGATGAGTATCAAAAAACCAAAATGTCCAATTAAATGCAAGATTATTGATCATATCGGGTTTACGGAATGCTTAATCGTTGTCCTCAATTTTATGTTGTCAAGACAAATATTTCCCAAAGTAAAAAACGCGAAGCCTTTTTGACATGGAAAAACTATCTTGAAAATCCAAGTGAACAAGGTGTTAGAAACATTTTTGTGATCCGAGTCAAATATAAAGTAAGGTTCACATAAAAATATGCACAGACCACTAAAAGGACGGTCTTAAAAAAAACTCCCAACACATGGAAAGAAATGGTAAATAAACGATTTTTTTCTAATTGACACAATATTTATTCAGTCTTTTTGCTCTCCTGAAAAGTAACGATTTGTCACAATCGCTTTGGCTTTTTACTTAGGCGAGATAAACAAAAATATTTTTTTATGCTTTCTCAATTTTTAATCGATGTGCTCTTATTTATGATGTGTCAAAATGGAAGTCTCTGGCCCGGAATATTCTAGTTGCAATCTGAAGTGGTTACTAACGACGAGAAAATTTAATTCTACCATGAACTATCCTTATTTACATCCGCATGATTTCCAGAAAAGACATTTACTTATATATTTAGCGATCAATATTTTCCTCCTTTTATTTGCCGACTAAGTGCAATATATTGCTACGCCATATTTGTGCACTTTTCTTTATCACACATAAAAATTACCAGTTTCCGTTAGATAAAGCTAGCTTTATAAAAACAAATAATTGGATAGTTTATGATCTACTAAAATAACCTCGACAGTTGATATTGCAAATAACGTGCTTATGATATATTATTTTAAAAACGTTAACACTTAGCAGTTGTGTGCGAAATTCTCACATTCATTTGTAGCATAATAATTAGTGAGTAGTGAAACAATCCCATTTATTTAGCGCCTTCTAGAACCTTTCAGTGAATAATTAGCGCTATTTATTTCCAGATAACCATTCATATTCACACAAGCTGTGGTGATTTAAATGTTATTCAATACAAACCAGATTCCGTAGTTGTCAAGTTTCGAGTAATGATTTTGTCTCTTTACAGTGGGAATGAAATCCAACTGACGTTATAAGTTGTATTCCTTATTCTTGATATCAATTTGTTTATTAAAACTAAAAAAACAATATTCTACAAAGTTTTCAAATGCTTCACATAGTATCAGTAGGCAGGAAAATATAGCAAAAGCAAACTCATAAAGTGACGTATCATTGGATGTGGACGGACAAATAAACTAAAATTTTCAAGCATTGTTACTAATTACAATATATATATATTTTTCTTGATTTAAATGTATGTAAAGCACACTACTTCTGTCATACCCACCGACAGTGTGTCTGTGTGTGTGATCATTGAGAAAATTTAAGCATATGGCACCACCAACTGGTCTATAATATTACTAGTTATTCAATAATTGTCAAATTTATTGCGAATCTTTTATACATTTCCATAAGTTTTGTCGCTAACGCCCCGGGCTTGGCCTTTTAAAATCTTCAGATATTTCAAGTGCGTGAATGAGCTTGAACTGACGTCGTTGGCGAAAAAGCTTGCGTAAAAGTACAAAATTCAAACGATTGAAATTCCATCAAGCAACATTAAGTCATAATCCTCAATCTTTTATAGCCTAAGCACCAGAATCAGTAAGGCAAATACAGCGGTTCAAAAGAGTAGTAACTATTTCATCTACTAACATACGTAAAAAGCTGTTGAAAGCTCTCTTTGAAAACAATCCTCTTACTCAATATATTATCCCCATTCAAAACACACCCCAAGGGTTGAATTAATTTTTCTCATTCTTTTAATTCAAATTATCAGAGGTGTTGTCGGTCGTACGAAGGCAACACCGAAAAGTTTGATAATAATTCATACGTGGGGCACACCCTCTCACATGAGCAGTCCTTGCACTTCTTAGAGCCCTGGGGGCGGAGGCGCCACGTTTACGACGCCCCCTTTCGCTCCTAAACTAATATCTAAGGATGAGATTTAAATTAAAATTAGAAACATTATACATATTGGTCGAATGGTAAATGGGCCAGTGATAAATTTTGTTTTCAGTTAGTATTTGAATTTTTTCAGTATCGTAGCTCGGATTTCATTCATATCGTTATATTTTAAAATAAAATAAAGAAAACTAAAATAGTGACCACGTTACGTGGTATGACGGTGTATGAAAATAACCAAAATCGATTTTACTTATTAATACTTTTACGTTTTATGTATAATATACATACATTGTATATCATATGCTTCAACCATTCTTCACACCATTGCGTGTATATTTGTACGACTGACATAGTATCGATCCTAGTGAGATTTGAAAGCACATGCTGGAGTCAAGTGTTTTGATATCGAGTTCAATGTTTATGGTTGCTATCCTCAGAACAGCAGTCAAATTCTTTACGTGTTCTTTGATAGTGGCAATTCAGATTTCATTCCTTTAATTCTCGAGTACTTTTTTCACAAATCATATTGTTATGTTCAATGAAAAATACTTGTCCGTCTATCACTAGTAAACGATCTGAAAAAGAAGATGTGTTAAAGTATTTGTGGTAAAAGGCCGCATGAAATGCTTTACTGGGCCGCAGGTTGTGCATCACTGTGTTTATAGTATCTAAAAGTAATGTACTGATGAAGAGTAAAATATAAATACTCATTTACGTTACTCCTTATTGGAACATAAGATCACAAAATCAAACTGTTCATTTAAATCTGCACATGAAAGCTGATATAGTTAGATGTTAAGCTAGATAGTATAGAAGCTAGATAGTATAGAAAGTTAGATAAAGTCTAAAAAACCGAAAGATTGGAAGAGAAATATTTCAAGCGACAGTATAATAAGACAATGGATGATTAGTAAGGTAGTGAAGGTTTGAAGCACTGCCACTAGAAATTCGCTATAACAATTGTTAAAGTTTCTTATTTCAATAAAAAAAGAATTTTTACGATGTTATGTGTGATTTCAAGTTGGAATACATGCATTTTTATAAAGAGGCGTAACCATTCATGAAGTGTAAGCTTTTGTACGGATTTAAATTACAAAATAATCTCAGCATAGTTCAACCACCTTGCATTTAATACAGTACCTGGATTCGAATTGTATTTGAAATAAATAATAATATATTTTGGGAGCCAGCTATGAGAGGAATGATAACATTTAACGGCATGGATTAAAAATTGTTAAGCAAGATAGTTTTAAGAGGTTAGTTAAAGGTTTAAGTGTTAGTTATGTCGGATCATCCCTAGCCGTCTTTTGCACTGTATCATAAATTATATTTATATAAAGTAATCGTAATTTTTAATATCTGAATGTAAGAACCAGACTCTTTAAATGGTGCAATGGTGTACTGATCTCCCATTTACATTGAAGCGATAAGCTATATCAAAATAAATATTTCAATTTCCAATTCATTAGAAGTAGTGATTTAAACATTTTCAGCGTCGGCGACAAATTATCGTTATCGATACGTTGAGGGTGAAGATAATCCTGATATCTCTGATACTAGAGTTTCATGGAATTTTTGCCGAGGTGACCTATTGCACATGTACAACGGGATACACAGCTTATTTTTTTTTGTCTTCTTATGCAAATAATATGTTTCTGTTCTGTTTCTTATTTTTGCGTAATATGTAATGTAATTTTTATTAATTTGTCAAATGCATGGCGCATTGGCGCTTGCTGTAATGCCATGTATTTTATATAGTTTTTTACCAATAAATAAATCATAATAATATTACGTTTGACAAAATCAGCTGATGTAGCACAGGAGGTGCATTTTATGTATTGTAACAGAGTTAAAACAGTACACAAAAACATGTGAAGTCACGCCAGTATTAATCACGCCACACGCAGATTTCTTCAGCGGTGCTGAGTTTTCTCGAGAAAAGATTTCAGAATTATGACGAGTGTTGCTAAATGCATTTGGTTTAGTGATTCCCATCACAGTTCTAAAACATAAAAGAAGATGAATTTCTTGCATAAATAGTTTTTGTGGTTGCACTACCTTATATTCTTGTCACTGGCTGCCACTGGTAGGTTTGCATGTGCATTGCTTATATTTAATTCAATCATTATAACCAGCGTTTTCGATGTTATTTTCCTCGAATTTAATGTGTAAATTTGTCCCGTAAGTTTACCTCAAATTATCAAAGGTAAAATCAAAGTTCCTAACGCATTTTAAATTACCTGAATTGACTTTTTTGAAAATTATTACACATATAGTTTTTTAACAGGTTCTAACACTGTACAGGAGATATTCAAGTTTAAAATTGGCAAATTTAAAATCGTAAATAATTTAGTAGCGGTCAAATTTGAACAGCGTTAATATATTGTGGAAGCAAGATAAAAGTTTTTCTTTACTTCTATTGTGTAGAGAGTACAGTGTCAGTGGGTCACATTTTAATAGCTTTTAAGCAGGCGATTTTGACTATAAATCTATTTTATATTATGTTTTACCCTTTTTGAAAAATACCGCTTATATATTAAATATACATATAGATAGACATGTGGAGTTCAGAAGGTCACTAAATAAAAGATCGTTAAACATATACTTTGCATCGCTTGATGGCAGAAAGAATTGATTGCGCAGAAATAGTGTACCATTTATTTTGATATTACCGATCCTGTAGCCTAGTAAAAAATGCTTTCGTTTGACGAATGCTGGTGTGGTTTATGGCTAGAGTCCCTGAACGAACATTGCCTTAAATTGATGTTTTAATCACTTTATGCATTCGTATATAAAGGCATGAATTAACGTATTGCTTAATATGATATATTTAAAAAAAAATGAGTTATTTCCACTAAAGATCTGGGTTTCGACATGCAGCATCTTCAGGCATTTGAAGACCTCGGATGAACTTTAAAAAATATACATAATTCAAAAACAAACAACTCATTGCGAGTTTTCAGCAGATGATTTTGCTAGCGATGGGCGAAAGAAGTGCTGAAATAAGTTTAAACATTTCCACCGAGAACTCACATTCAACACATTATAATCGACGAGCAATAAAAAATATTATTTTAAACGTTTGAGAAGAATACCAAATAAACCAAATGTAAAATGATGAATTTTATATTACTGAATTTAACACGGTCAAGGGCCTGTAAAATAGTATTAATTGAATGCAAAAGATCAGTTTTGTTTAATAAATTTTCCCATTAAACATTTTGGTTATTCATGGAAAAAAAACACATATTTTATGCTGATGTCAAACATAATAGGATATAAATAAAGACCATGATTGACCAATCCAAATGCAGGAAAAAATGCATCGATTGCAGTTGCTAGTTTATTCTTCATATAAATATGTAATGTTGTTTTCGATCCAGAACTACCGAAAACAACATTACATATTACAACAACAAGTAAACTCCTCAAGGTTACGTAAACATTACGAGCAATTCCTGGTAAGAATTTTAATGATTCCAAGACAATCATTCTCGTAAGGGGTTTTTCTTAAGTGTTTTCCCCACACAAAGCCATCAGCTGACAGAATCTATTAGAAAGTCAATACTTAGCTAGCTTACATGCAGGAAAGGGAACCAACGACTTAGTCTGTATCCACCCTAGCAATACAAATAGACAGGAAACTAGGAGCCCGCCTAGTGGACTCCACATATAGTTTCAGCAGGAAAGTAAAGGTAGGAAAAAAAATCGGTCCAGAACTAGTCGGTCTGTTGTTTTGCTGTGACAATGAAATAAATATGTAAAGAATGATTGTTAAACAATCTGACATTGCTTGAATGACGAAGTGCGTTGTTCCTTCGTTGAACATCATTTAGTAAGTGAATGTTAAATGGTTCCAGCTTTGCTGCACTATGAGACATTCTTACACTAGGCAAGAAGAATAATATCAACTGGTTTGTTTTCAATGATATTTTCATGTTATATATTAATATATAATGTTTTGACTTTATGTAGTATAGCTGTGAGAAGTGGTCAATAGATTTGAATGGACTTTATTTGCATCTATGGTTACTGGATTTAACCTTTTTTCAAATATATCGACATAATATACTTAAAGAGTTTTGTTAGGGTCCGTAGTCAAGTGCTCAATCTTGTTGACTTCAGTGGCGGGGTTCACGGGCTCGAAGCACAATACTGACAGTTTGATGGATGATTTTTCAATCGATTTACGGCATTCTGCTAGAAGGCATGGGTGTCGATGGTTAAATTATCTAAAATCTTCCCAACCCTTCCAATCCAAAAAACAAGGCGTTGAAAGAGTCATTAACTCACCACAAGTCATCTCTTATCCCTATTTATATATAATAACCACTAATTTCGAATTTGGCGCGTCTTCACAAAAATACTTGACAATCAATAGTAAAGTGAAATCATACTCATTCGCAAAATGCAACCAGTTATGATAATTTAATGAAGTAGGCGCTCGTGTCAGAGTTAAAAGAAAAATGTTGATTTTGTATAAAGAGCTCTATTTTGTATGTGTTAAAGATGATTTTGTCGGAACTCACTCGGTTGACTTCTTTGCTAATTTCCGATGTAATTTTTTCACTCTTATATCTGTAAACTATATAATTCTTTCTTCAAATGTTTTATTCTTTTTTCACATTGCAAAAGAAATAAACTAATAATTTGTGATTTTTTTAATGTACATATCTTTATATCAGGGCTGCGGAGTAGTTAAACAAAATTACGACTCCGACTCCAGCATTCACCAAAAACACGACTCTGACTAAAAAATGTTTAATTTCGTCACATATTTTTCCTGCCTTTCCTATTTATGTGTATTTAATTATATGTCAACCAACTAATCCGGCCAATAGCCAAATTTGACATATTACTTATATGCAAAAATAAAAACAAAAGCCAGAAAACCTCGATTTCACGACTCGGACTCCACAGCCCTGCTTTATTTCAATTATTTATTTATATAAATAAATAAACAATTGACCGAAAGTTAGAACATTCGCTAGAAAATTCCAATACTTGTATTGGTATTTTATTTCAATGGCAAAGAATACGGAATTACTTGAAAGCTCATAAATGGAAATTTGTTTCCTTTTTAAAGCTTCCAGTCGTCGCCGTCATTACTGTGAACACGGAGCGCAGCAGCTTTCAATTTAAAAATACATATTTCGTCTTTAATTGAGAATTTTCGTCTCGTGTGTATGTGTTCACCTGTTGCCTGACGTAATTTATGAAACACGTGTACGGGGAGGGGTGTCATGTAAAATTATTAGAATTGAATAAAATCTCCATTGAGTCGATGCGAACGAAACATTCTTCGGTGCTTAAAATAAATTTCAATTTTATTCTATAAACGAAGAACAATATTATTTCTTCGTATCCAAACAGTTCTCCGTAATTAAATAATTGTATACTTCATTAAAAATATAGTTAACATTTAATTCTATGAAGTGCATGACTGGGCATGGTAGTAATAGTAAGCCTTATCTTTTTTCATCGAGCTGGTCTTGAGTAACTTAATTTTTTTCCTATCATACCATTTATTATTTTTTAACTGTACTGCTAAGTATAATAAATAAATATACATATGTATCATCTTTATTTTCATAATATAATTTAGTTATCTGTGTTGTATGAGATATGAACGAATTAATAATCGTTACAAGTGTTGCATATTTCAGAGCTACTCAAATGTTGTGACGTGACCAGTAATGGGCCTCGAGCAACAGATATCCAGTCCGCAGTAAATAAAATGAATTAAATGTTGAAAATAAAACTAGTATAAAACATTAATTTCTCTTTCCACAATTATAAGCAGTTACGCGCGATGGAGTGAGCAAAATTATGAGTTCCATATGAACCCTCACTGAAATATCGATGCAAAGCCAATTTCTCGACTATGATAATAATAAAGACAACGTATTAAATGAAAATGATTGCTAAACTCAGAATTAGATAAGTTATCGAATAAAAAACAAACCCATCATATTTATGCTGTAAGAGTACTTAACACAGGTGTGTATATCCGACGAAAATCGGATGGCTGTTGTTCAAATATTTACATATCGTATTTTATTATACCAATTGAATCTTTATTTATTTCATTTTAGCAAAATGTATCTACCGGCCCCCACACCAATAATGTTTGAATAGCACTGGTATATTTTGTCATTTTCTGTAAAATCAACCGCTCCCAAGGTTGTGCTACCTCGGATCCTTTCTAATGTGAGTTTTTCACCACGATTCATGTCTAGATACGTATCTACAAACTAATAAAGCAATTAGTAAACAATCATTGCAAATACGAGCTTCGAAAGCTCAAATAAACAGACGAATAAAATAAAGCTTTGCATGTCGCTAAATACTTACGAATAATGTATCATTTAAGCGAACCAGTGAAATTGAAATATAATATTTTTTATGATAGGAGACGAACTGTGTGAAATTATTATACTTTATAGTGATACTTTTGTGTACATCGCACGCGGCACTTGGCGTTGACGATGAATGGACAATATTATTGCTTGGAATTTTACGACTGTGCACGTAAATAGTTTGTTTTTGTTGTCAGTAGTCAAGATTCCTTGCGACTAGACAGAAGTTTTTTCATAAAAATATATTGCAACTAAGTACGTGATGACATTTTACTTCACGAATGCTTGTCAAGAATGGCAGTAAAGCCATGCAATGCATCATAAATAATGATTGTGGATTTCACGTAACATTTTTTTATAAGCTATATAATACGCAGCCAAAGAACGATAATCTATGCTGCATGCAAATATTTAAATGTAGCGTAAAAAAGGTTTTGTGCGGATGATACTCGAAGCGCAAACAAAACAGACGGAAATTTTTATGCAGAAATATTACAAACGAAACTTACTATATTGTAGGGATTTATTGAGCGATACTCAAAGTAAATATAACTCAATATTATAAGTTGAAAACACTAAGCAATACGTGGAATAAACTTATTAAATTATATAAGTAATAGCAAAACAGGTATATAACAAATTTTATCACCTATCACTTTCAATTTTTTAGCTGTTAACTCTTGATGGAAGGGTAGTATATAAGGGTGGCGGTGGTCACGGATTCATTAGCCCAGTATTGACAGTATATTGAGGATTGCTCAATCGTGTTCCCTATCACCTAGAGACTCCAATTCGATTATCGAGTACTCGATACTCGAGTATACTCGTCCATTTTCCAAGTACTCGAGTAATTTGAAAAATACTCGAGTAATACTCTTTTAGTAATAATCGTCGACAGTTTTTTCTTCTGCGAGAAATATAAAAACAAAACTTAAAATTAATTGAAAATTTGTTGAAATATATGTGGTATAAATTGAAATAAATGTTTTAATGATATTCAATATGTTTCTTTATTTACTTATCATCTATTTATATACACAAATTCGAATTAAAAATATATATTTTGGTACATCTGAAACTACTCGAGTATTTTGAAATTTTACTACTCGATACTCGAGTAGTTGAGATGTCGAGTAATTGGAGTCTCTACTATCACCCTTTCGAGGGTTAGTGATAGCGAATAGTCGTCAACTTTAAGGTCTTTCAATTAGGACGGTCACTCGTGTAGAATGTCCATCGTGGCATATGCATGTGGCACGTAGCGCCGTCCTGTTGGAACTACATGTTATTGGTATTCCTAACATCCTGTTTAGACACATGTAGTGGCTTATCATCGATATATAGCTTACCATTAGTGGTTATGGCAATGCCAGTTTCGTGTTGCAAGAAGTACGGACCGATGATTCCTCCAGACCAAAATCCGCACCAAACAGTAACTTTCTCTGAATGAATTTGGTGGTGGTGTATCTTGTATGGATTGGAATCGCCCCAAATCCGACAATTTTGCTTTAATTCATCGAAATTGGCCTCGTCACTAAAGATGACTTAAGCGAACGAAGAAATGCCATTAATAATAAAATGTAATGATTTGCACACATTTTTGAACGCTAATAACTTCCATGGTGATTTGCCGTACACTTCTAAACAATTGACAACAAATTTAACCGATGCCATTTTAACAACATGACTTCTATATCCTAACAAATTTTGAGCGCCCTTATTGAAAGACCTTTGTATTTTCCTAGCCCTATGCTTCTTCTCTGACTATATTTTATATGAGTTACTGAATAACGATTTGCAGAAAATCTTCTGTTGAGATAACTTCCAAATTCTCAATATTGGTAGCGAAAATGGTTAAAAAAGTTATTACATAAATCCTTTTGATTTATTAAGTCTTTCTTAAATAACAACGTCGAGGTTTATGTTACTCACGGTTAAGATGTCGCCAGTATTAACTTGTTGAAAGTTTTATGTAATTTTTAAAGCTGCCAATGTATATAATTCGACCACAATATTATTATAAACGTACTTCAATTTACCCTTGTCGCGTAATTTATTTAGGTTTGCACGTTCATACCGACCATTAGCGTAGAAATGTTAAATTTCTTTATGAATCTTTTTAAACAATATGTTTATTTTGAGTAATTGAAAATTACGCATGATCGAATTGCCATAAACCTTGCTTCCATTATAAATGCGTAATAAGAAAACACAGATTGTCAAATATTGTCGATATCCAATTTGCCGTCATATCAAGCTTTATGATTCCATACACACCTTTGATACTAAATATGATATTGTATTACTTCCTAAAACTAACTGTGTAACTTTTTTAAAAGGATTTAATAATATATTTTTTTGCTATTCTAGGATAAAAATCTGCGATGTGTGTGTCGATGAGCATATAAAGTACGATTTAGATTTGAGGGTTAAGGAAATCACTAAAGCTTCAGCGATAAATAAATAAAGTACAAAATAATTTAGAAAACTTTTCTGTCGATTAATATTATACAATGAACATATGATAAGATTTCTCTGGTGTTCTGCTAGGTGTCGCATACTTTAAATTGCTTTATTTCATTTAGAAAATATGTTGTCGCTCCGTGGTGCAATGTTCAACGTCGTTGGCTTTCGTGGCGGACTTCGCGAGTTTGAGTCCCAGTACGAGCAACATCTTTGTTCAGTCGATTCTGTTCGAAGGCACAGGTGTTTGTGCCGTCTAAAAATTACTTCACATCCATCCGGTCCTATAATTGTTCCTTTCTATATATTCCTGTCACTCTATATACAATTCTGTCCT
Organism: Himalopsyche kuldschensis; assembly: GCA_028554975.1. Classification (NCBI taxonomy): domain Eukaryota; kingdom Metazoa; phylum Arthropoda; class Insecta; order Trichoptera; family Rhyacophilidae; genus Himalopsyche; species Himalopsyche kuldschensis. The sequence goes on along the minus strand of JAHFWI010000010.1, from coordinate 14,598,364 downwards.
TTCTAAATATATATATTTGCTCGGTTCGGTCCGCAGTGCAGTAGTCAACGTCGTTGGCTACCGTGTTGAACCGTCCGGGTTCGATTCTGCTTAGAGGCAATGGGTGTTTGTGTTGCTAAAAATCCCTTCCCACTTTTCCGATCCCAAAGAGCGACGCATAGTGACAGCGATAGCTGACCACTAGTCCTGTACTAGTGCTGGTATCTTTTTCATCCCTAATCTCTTCGTAGAAGAGAGGTTTAGCAACTCAGTAACAGCAGTTCTCATAGAAAAACATATGTTGAGATAAACTCTATGAGGAGTCCATATGGAGATGGTTAAAAACACGTCACGTCTTTTGTTAAGTACTTAATAGTGACGCCTTCCTTGAACGGAAAATTCTATTGAAATCATGCAAACTACTAATAGTATACCTATATGTTACAAGCGCAAATTTTAAAAAATCATGTCTTCCGTTGGTTCGGTTCCATGTCCAAGAGCTAAAATCCTTCATTGTAAATTTATCTTTAAATCGAATTATGATTTTAGTTGTTCCTATTTTAAAAATTCAAATATTTCACTAGGTAGCTTACTCTTGCCACCACTGCGTGTTTGTGAGAAAATGTCTTCAGAGTACATACTTTACTATTACGAATACTTGTTTATAGTGAGCACAGTTGTTCATCGTTATACGTGATATGGGATTGTGTTGACCTCTGATCTGTCATTGCAGTGCGTTTTGTTGATCGTCACATATTCACAGAAGAAATAAACCTGCAAAGTGTAGTAATTTCCAAGAATTTACTACGTAACAAAAATACGAAGGGAAGCAATAAAATATAACAAATACAAACAAATTATTTTAAAATGACGCAATGGCTTTGAAATAATATCTTAAAGAAAACTCTTATTAAGACGCGAATGAAAATGAAATATGTTGATTTTAGTCGATTTTTAATTTGAAATGAATACATTGAAATTTTTTAAATTGAGTGTTGATCGTAGGTTGATTTTTTGTTGCAATACGAACTGCTATTTTCCTATGACTAGTAAAAAGTATTAGAATTCTTAAGTCTCATTTTACTAGACTTTTTTACGATAGCTTGTTGTTATTCAGTCCTTTTTATTATTTATTTTACATATAGGGTAAGAAAAGACTACTCGGCCGCGCAGCAGTTTAAAATCCACCACGCACTCGTCCCAGTTTTGCGCGCACTATTATAGAGGAGAGTTATTTAATAAAACATGTCAATAACATTTATTTTCAATACATGTCCTCTCTAAATGTGGAACATATAAAATCCAAAATCCAAGGTTCTCAATGGTTGAAATTATGCCGCGCATTTGTTGGATTGGCTTGCTCAGCTTTTCTAGAATTTTCCTCGCAGCTAATCTCTTGGCTTAGAGGGTACATTGGAGCTATCCTATTTCCTTTCTATGTGTCCCGTCTTAAGGTTCACGAGTATGGGAGAGATTATGAAAACTACACTACTTTGTGCACAAACCCATTAATCGGTTGAAAAATAAAAATATGAAACAACACCTTTGCTACTTTGACACAGGTCCGAAAAATAAATTTAAATTACAGTGCGCATCATGTAAAATTGCTGTGAATTTGCTACTTTTCCATGGACTTTGTCGCCAACGACCCGGGTTTCGTTTTTCGGTATCTTCAGTCATTTCAATTACACGAATGTTATCAGTTGAGCATTATCATCAGTTGATAATGCTCGCGATGAGCGAAACCGGTCCTGATCTCAATAAATTGAACGTGGAATAAGTTCTAACAATGTGTAATTATAATTCATTTTTTCAGTTCAGTTGAAGTTCATTCGTGCAGTTAAAATGCCTGAAGATGCCGAAAGGTGAAACAAATTTGATATGAGCAACGCAGAAAAGAATATTGTATGTAAATGCTCATGATTTTGATCAAAAAGACTAATCACACTGTCGATTATTGAAAAGTGTCGAAGTATCGCTGACTTAAAATTTTTGGGCAAAACCAGATTACTTGTTTTATAGATACTTAATATTTTGCAGTTATCAGGTTATTCCAGCACACAACCGACAAGTACGTCTCGTCAAAACGAATGTCGCTATAATTTTCTCATTTTTCATTTCGAGAAGAGAGATGCTAAGTGAAAATTCGTTTAGATTTCGAATGACTCCATGCATAATGCGGTCGTAATTTAATGCAGCAAATAAATAAAGTTTAACGGCACTTCGGTCGTTAGGCATCCATTTTTCATACAACTTTTAAAACGTAAAAATAAAATCTCTCTATAGCCTTTTGAATATTGTCATTCCCGTCCCCCTGTAAAAAAATCTTGCAAGCGAGGATACGGCCATGTTCTAGCAATTATTTTTCAACTGAATCAAATAATTATTCTTGAAACAGGAGTAGTTCTGACGAGGATGTATGTCGAAATAGCTATCAAATACATATTTTTGTGAAATACGTTGCAATTTTTTACCGTGCCATATATATATATATATTAACCATGTCCGCTCCCAACTTGAGCATGTGGACTCCTAGCGGAGTTTATCTCAAGATATGTTTTTTCTACGAGAACTGCTTGTTACTCAGTTTTTCGAAGAGCGTAGGGATGGAAAGGATACGAGGACTAGGAAAGGACTAGTGATTAGCTGATCGCTGTCACTATGCGTCGTTCTTTGGGATCAAAAAGGTGGGAAGGGTTTTTCAACAACACAAACACCCATGAATTTTGAAGAGATTTATCGACTGAAAAAATCCGCTCGTACGGAGAATCGAACACGGGCGGTCCGGCACGCGAGCCAACACCGTTGACACTGCGCCACGGACAGGATGCTATATCATAATATAAAAATCAAATGGTATGTTTTTTGTGGGCGATTTTTTTACATTTAAATTGCTTACATTAATCGAAAATTCATTGAAATTTTCAGTATTACCGACGCAACAACAAATATTCATTATAATGGAGTTCTACAAAAGTACAAATGATTCTAAATTGATAAGAAAGATCAATAAATATTCGCCTTATTAAACGTTTTATGTTTAATGGGCACGTATGCATTGAAATTATAATTGAAAACTTCTTTAGTGAAATTATGCAATAACTTTATGTAATAATAGTGGAACAATTACTCCATACTTTTGCGGTTTGTATTGTAAATATGATTTTCAAGCTTTTTTATTTTACGTATAAGGTCTACATCACACTAGATAAATTTTTGAAAACTCATCTTGTGCCTCAATATTCTTTTCCACTGTTTTATTTTTGAAATAAAAATATTCATTTGACGATCGGTATTTTCTTTGGAGGAATTCATTTAGGTTGTAAAAAATTAGTCATTCAACTCAAATTGAGTTTGATTCGATGTAAAAAGATTATCAAAGTGCCGTATCTTGATGGAATTCGTTGCAAAAAATTCTTGCAGCTTGTCGCCACCCTCCAGTGTGTATGAAAATTAAATGTTGCGTAAATGATGCATATTGTTAGAAGTCTGGTAAAAAATAAACATACGCGCCCGCAGAACGTCGCGCAGACATATCTGTCATAATATTGATCAATGAATAAGAATAGTCCCCAATAGCAGTCTCCATTTGTAGGGTTTTTTAAAACTGAAAAAATATTAATACGGGTATTCCAAAAATAATTAAATGAGAATCAGAGAATAAGGATCACAGTACATACGAATGAATTAATACCCTCTCACTCTCTTGAAACCGAAGATCAATTTCAATATTTAAACATTTTTCTCTTCTTCTTCACCAACCTTGAAACTTTAAGTTTGCATGCTCCCAGTTTCGTGCAAGTTGTCGTAACCAAGAGAAATCAATTTTCTTTGTCAAAACTTTTTTGTTACGTAGGTCTTTTGAATCGCCATTCGCAAGGGCTGTTCGGCTGATGAATGTACTGCCTGTTGATGTGGACATCTTCGGCAGTGAACTTGATGATTTTTTAATATTTTTTTTCTTCTTATGTAAATAATATGTTTTTGTTCTGGTTCATATATATTGATTTTTTTGTGTAATATGTTATGTAATTTTTATTTAATTTATCAAATGCATGGCGCACTGGGGCCTGCTATAATGCCATGTATTTGATATTATTTTTTGCCAAAATAAATAAATACCGGAATTGAATAAAAATGAATATCGATATTGAATTTACTGTTTTTTTAATTAAAAAAAAATACTTTAAAAGGGTCTTTCACAACTACCGGAATCTTCACCCTTGACGATCCACCTTTTCCCCTCCGCAGTTAACTTCATCTCTGAATGGTATGCCGACTCCGGAACAGGACAGCAGAAGAATAGAAGATGACGACTACACAACTACATGAGAACATCCAGAACGTCTGGCATACTGAGGGTTGACCTTCTCTCGAGGGCATGCATGCGTATCTCACATGCATGTTAAAAAAATCCCTCGTTATTGCAAGTTATTGCATCACGAATCAGTGTCACCCCCATCCTGAGATCTTCTCTTTATCGCCATCATCATCACTATCTTAATCTCTACAACTACTAAAAAACCTTACTAACACGCGAAACACTCAATCTAGAGACGAAAGAGAATTGAGGGTTAATAACGGTTCGGTCCCCCAGAAAGTGCAATGACAAATAATCATCAACCGGAATCCATTAAATAGGAAAAATCCTGTCAGAATCAGCGTTTGTTGAACTAACAGTCACTACACAAATTTACCGTAATATATTGTAATTCACAGATTTAATTGGTATGTAATTTGGCTTTAAAATGAAACAAATTGCAAAGTAAGAGAGGTTCTCACAAAGGCATTGTGGCGTGATAGATTTCAACAATATAACATATGTGCGTTTTTTTACCAGGGAGTTAAAAATTGTATTTTTAAAAAAATTCAACACTCAAAACAAATATTCTATGGTTTGCGCGGACGGCTGGATATGTAAATCGGAAATATTTGCGTTGATTGTGATATTGCTGTGCTTATTATATTCAAATTGCCATCCAACTTGTGGTGTATTTGTCAACGTAAAAATATCTATACAAGAAACGTGTTGACAAAAATAGCTCAGCCGTAGAAGCAGACAACAGGTGTGATAATTAAAACAATGAAGGAGATAATTTGATCTCATTAATCAACCTCAAATGTGGAAATCGCTTTCTATATTGAAGAATATTGCAAAGGTGAGCTATTATTTGAATAGAATTTTATCTTCTTGCCCTGGACCGAGTTTAATATATATATAATCGTTTACTGTAAATATGCAGTGGATTATTGAGGTATTATAGAATTTCTTTATAAGTTTAATATTTTATAAGAAGTTATCTCATCATAACTGATTCCTTCTTTATATCTCAGTTTCTTTAACTTTTCTTTTTCGAAGACAGTAAAGATGAATCGCTCTCGCTATCCCCGTTTTTATGATCAGAGAATGGGGGATTAGGGACTCCAATTACTTGACATCTCAACTACTTATCGAGTATGTAAAAATATGATTTCAGATGCACTAAACTATATATTATTTGTTAAAATTTGTGTCTATCAATAGATGATAAACAAATGAATAAGCTTATATAAGTTCATTCTTATATTTATTTAAATTTATGAAACATATAATTCAAAAATAATAGAGAATTAATATCAAATTTTAATTTGGTTCGAAGTTTTGTTTTTTTATTCCAGCAGTAGATAAAACTCTCTCTGTTGCTGTGGACTTCGGCTTAAAACTTAACAATCAATTAAATTGTGCTATCTAGTTTTTCTGTCCACGCTTAAAAAACAAAATAAAATATGGAATTAAATCTTCATTTATAAATATAACGAGTAAATTATTTTCAAATTACTCAGTGAAAAAATGGACGAGTATACTCGAGTATCGAGTACTCGATACTCGAATTGGAGTCTCTAGGGGATTGAGATGATAGCTTTATTATTTAAAAATAGTATTAGGGGCCGTTACGTTTATAAAAATCATATATATTAAGGCTGTATTATTTTTAAGTATTGCATACTTAAATAGAAATAGATAATTTTTTAACTCATTCTTGTTCTCCATCAAAAACACTGTGGCTGTTAAAAAACGATTTTTTTATGTATAAATTATTTTCTTTGTAAAGCTACCTCTAAATTCAAAAGTTATGAAAAATTTATGAACGCGTTCAATTCTTGCTGATGTGATGCTTTTCATTTTTTTTTCGGACATGCCGATCATAATTTGCAAAGAATTAAAAAATGTGAGAAATTTATTTTATGATGCAAATTTTTATAACATACGTAAAGCTCAACTTTTGTGAATGAATGTAAATATTATAATATATTGTGTACTAAGTAAAACCGTCTCTAAAATATTAGGTAATTTCGATATGATGGACAAGACGTAATATTTATGATGATGTATAAAATAACATATTACGATCTCGATTATATTTAAAAAAAATTGATAGTTTGGAAAGACAAAAATATTAGAAAAATAATCCCGGTTAATTCTTTTTGAAAAGTATTGATTTGAGAAAATCTGTTTTTACCGAATATTTGTAAAATAGTTTCATTATTTTTTAAATATGCCTTACTAATTATTAAACTATTTCCTGAAAAAATTTTTAAAAAAAGAAAAAAGTACGCTTTACAAAACGTCGAGTATCAACGTTGCTGGTGTCTGTTGCGGAGTTCACAGGCTCGAATCCCAGTCCATAGTTTTATTTTTTAATCGAATAATAATTTCAGAACAAAGAGATGGATGTCTGTGTTGTATTAACATTACCAACCACCCACGCGATCCTATAAGCGAGGCATAATGAAAACGACTAGCTAACCACTTGTCACGCCCTTATCCTTTCTACCACTACTCTCGTCAAACTAAAAATGTTAAGCAAATAAGTAAGAACGATTCGTCGTTTATATTTAGTCTAGATATCTCCATTGGGATGCCTAATTCTCCACATTGGGATCAGAAATGGAGTTGAAAAAAATATTCCTACAAGAAGTTTTAGAAAAAAAGTCACCGTATATCATTGATCAAATTGGCATTTACTTGGTAGAACTCCATTTATAACACGGTGAAAAAATAGCGATTGTTCTGACGATGGCGTATGCCGAAATAGCTATCAGACTATATATAATTCTTGCTGTTCGGTTGATGAATGCATTGCCTGTTGAGGTGGACACCTTCGGCAGTGAACTCTATTTTTTTCTGTTTCTGGATTAATATGTTTCTTTTCTGTTTCATATATATACATATTTAATTTTGTGTAATATTTTAAGTTATATTTTCATTCAACTTGTCAAATACATTGTGCATTAGCGTCGGCTGTAATGAGAGGTATTGTATTTTTATTTTTTCCGATAAATAATATAATTTCTGTAGGACTAAAATATTACATTGCTATTTTTAACCACATTAACCACATTAACTCTATATCTTTAATAAGAGATGTGACTCCACATATATTAAGATTATAATATTACAAGAAAATATTTCCTCATCTGACTTTTAAATTTATTTAATTTTTAAGTTCAAATTATGTAGGAAGACGTATGGTTTGATATCGTACATTGGTAGAGATAGAAAGCTATCTAGTGTTGGTCAGGTATGCAAGTTTATCTCACTACAGATCGATGATTGAACGGCTTCAATCTACCAAACAATTTTCACGCATAAATCTTCCGTAACTCCAAATATTATCGGATAGACACAGGATTATGGTATCAGAACAGAGGGCAAATTAACGCCGCTTATGTGGTGGTCGATAATTCAGACACACAGATTGTCGAGAATTCGACACTGTAAAGTATTTGATCTAAGTTATATTCAAATTCCATAATGTGGTTATAATAACACAGCACTGATATACTTAATCACTTTCTATTTTTTAAATTTCTGGGATATGACTTCTAGTTTGTGCTTTGGTTAAGTCAGTGATGCACAAACTTTTTAGAATAAAGGCCATTTTACCAATTTTCAGATTGTTCTAGATCCACATGGTTAAAAGTGATTCAGTTGTTTAATGAGAGCCAGATCTTTAATGTATATTAAATGGAAAATTGTATTATATCATATTGTTCTCCCACCGTCCGTGAAATGATTTGAATAAAAGATGTGATTGATATTTGTCATATTGGGCCGCAAAAATGCCGTTTTGCGCTGCAGGTTGTGCACCATTGGCTTAAGTGAAAAGAAAAATAATCACCGAGAAAATTTTCCGTTGTGATTATAAAATGTACTTAGTTTATAATGTTTACTTAAATACAAACTGTGTGCTTTTATATATGATAGATGATAAAAGATTTTAAGAGGGGTATTGCTTCGGATGTCATCATATTTTACATTGACGTGAGTGAGTTCAGCGAGTAATAATTTTTATATATTAAAGTTCATTTTGTCTGAACTAACTCGGTTTACTTATTTGCCAATTTTAAGTGTATTTTTTTCTCTCTCTTCTGATGACTACAATGTATTAATCTATTTACAGATTGCAAAATTTATACACTAATAATTTGTGATTTTTTTATGAACATATAAATACAAATATTTATTATTACATACACAGCTAAACCTTAAGAATAAATAATAAATCATTGAAAATAATTTATACTTGGTTCATAAATAAAAAAACAGGTTTATATTATTATCGAAGAAACGAAAATAAGCAATGATATCAATAAATCGAAAAATATTTGAAAGAATCGGTTTCCCTTAAAATGCACAATCAGCATTTGTACTCGGGCGACAAAATCTCCTCGAGAAATACTACCGAAAAATAAAATTTTCGTCGCTTCGGAAGAACGGAATAAAAATAAACCTAAACGTATCCATTGAATTATTTTATTGTGTGAAGTTTGAATGCAACAAAGTTTTTGTCGAGAGATAAATGATACATAAGTTGGTGCCGTATCAGACGTTGAACTTTTATTTTGAGGTATGACAACATGCTAGCTCGGCAGCATTTCAAAGAAAATTGTGTTATTGCAGTCGCTTGTTAAGTTTTATTGAGTCGTATTTTAAAATCAATTCATTTGATTACGATTTGTTGGATTTATCTGATGAAATGTGTTCTATTCGTTATACTATACACGAAAGCAACATCGATGATATTATTCGTCTTTCTACGCAGATGTTTATTTATTATTTGTGCTATAGGTAGTACGTTTTAGTAAATGATTTGTAATTAATTGTGAAGTTTCGAGTGCTTAATTTTTAACTAGTGACATCTAAAGCATTGCGGAGAATACTTATAATTACATAATATTTTTAAGCTCTACAAACATCGCTCTCTCTGTCAACACGAAAAAAATATATCGGGTGACAGCATTGTGAGAGATGCTTCTCAAATAGGCGAAACACGTGTCTCTTTTTGAAACATAATGTGTGAAATAGCAAATTCATTACGTTTAGTTTTATATCAAGTAATAAACAGTACTCGTAGAGCAACCTCTGATCGTTAAGCTCCATGAGGAATCCATTTGCTCCGTATTGGAAGTGGATATGGTCACAATAACACAGAAGAGATCGTCACATTATCATATACTGTTGTTGTATAAATAATTTATAAATATAAAATTTTAAATAACTTTGAATAATCTTCGTATTGTGTTTCTAATTGTGCACGTGTTACGCCTATTTCAGATGCATCTTCGGACTTACTATCGCAAAGAAAACTTTGTACCTAATGAATAGTAAATAATGTATTAAATTAGAATTTTTTGAATTTTGTACTTTTCCATGAGTTTTGTCGCTAACGACCCGGGTTTCGCCTTTCGGCATCTTCAGGCATTCCAAGTGCACGGATGTACTTGAACTGACATGGAAAAGTACAAAATTCAAAAAATTCTAATTTGATATTGAAATTCCATCAAGCACCCTCAGTCGAAATACTTAATTAAATAATGTATTGTTTATTGCATCAGGTTAAAGTACTTCCAGGAAAAAGTAGACGTGTTTTTATTGATTTTCAAAGCAAATCCATTAAAAATAATAATGATTCAATTTTATCTAATGAGTTTTTTTTGTATTAGTTCATGTAAAATTTTCTCACGGTTGATCATTCAACGACTTCTACCATATTTTGTTGTATTCAGGGAGTGCAACAGTTTTTTGCACGGATATTTCGTAAAAATTTATAATTTATTAAATACATGATTCTTAATTCGTTGTGTGACTGTTCGTGCATAACTAGTATTATCAACTGATGAAATATAAATAAAAACAGGGCTGTTTATATATTGAATCGAAAAAGTCTGATGAATAAGTATATTAATCAATTCAAAATCAAATAGTCAATAGTTTTAACGACTTCTTATAAGTCAATGGAAACTAATCAGTAGCTAAGGATTTAAACAACATTTAAAATATATTAATTCGGCTAAAATATTAATAGTTCTTTGTTATTTAAGTTCTATTGAAAAAACTGACGAATGGGAAAATTTCATTATAAAGCTGAGAACTTTTTGAAGTATTGGAGTAAGTGAGAATGATTACTTTCGTCCGGTATGAAAAATCCAATCTTATATATAAAACCGAAACGGTGTATGTATGTATGTCTGTAATTCTTTGGGAATGATATAACATTAAATAATTATTGGTCGCTTAGTCCGAGCGAAGCCGGGTAACAATACTAGTGTAGTATACATCTGAACTGTTTGCAAAATATCAATACAACTATGATATACATCCATACTCCCTTGAAGTCCGATTCGCATTTTTCGTTGCAGCTATTTACAATTTGTTGATGGATTTCAACCATGGATATTATTGAAACTTATCTCTGTAAATTCTCAGCGTTGTAAATTATCGCCTGACCTGATTGTTAAATAAAAGCAATAACACATAAATTTCAGTCGAGTGCCCGCTCTGAACGGTTTGCGTATTTCAGTGGCACCTAGATCGAGTTCACGTCGCAGTTATATCTTCCTCTCTGAAGTTTGTCAACTGTATGCAGGTTCTCTAAAAGTTCCGCTTTCCTGTTTTATCTACCTATTACATATATTTTCTACTATACAGGTGAACATCTTTGTGCTGAAATCTTCACGGGAACTCTTTATGGCTACCAAAATTCATGTTTTAAAACAAATATCTCCCCCCATAACCCAATTTTCACATTTCGTCACAAAAAATTCACGTTGAGAAAAAAATATATTTCCCATTTTAAAGCCTCTCCTTATTACATAATTATGCTGGAAGGATTATAACGTGACGCATAGAGCATTCCACTTAAATTTCATTATCATCTCTTCGACATTTTTTAATATTTGATTGGTTAAAGGGTTTTTGTATTTTTTTTCTATTTTTTGACACAATAAGGTGGATGGAAATAGTACTAACGAAGAACAAACCATGATAAGTATCATCCATAAAAAATATAAACATAAAGCCAATATAGTAAATAAGGTAGAATAAAATTTAAAATAACTTTGATTATTCCACGTATTGTGTAACTAACTGTGACACGTGTTTCGCCTCTTTCAGAGGCATCTTCAGACTTACTATCGCAAAGTTTGCTTGAGTAATGAAGCAAGATAAATTCTAACATTTTAAATTATGAAATTACAAAATGGATTACGGGTTTTTTTCCTTCTAAAGGAAACAAGGAAGGGGGTGATAGAATCAAAACAATGCAATAACATAATGATACTAATAAGGTGCAATCAATCAATCAGATTGGGATTTTTCCTTTATAAGGGACGCAAGAGAGGGTTATAGAATCGAAACAAAGCAAACAAATAAATATATTTCTAATGGCGTTAAACATTACAAACTATAAAACTATAAACTAATGAGCTGCAATCAATCAGTTAGGTTGGGTGATTACTCTTTTAATTGGGAATAATGTTAATAAAGGCGAGCATCCTGTCCTGTTAAGAATATTATTTAATAATATATCTTTTTTTTTTTTCTTTAAGAAATATATAATAATATTTTATTAGGGTTGCAAAATATGGTCAAAAATTTTTCAATAGTAAAACATCTTAACCTGCTGCAATGCAGTTTTACCAAATGCTAAATCAATAAACAGATCATATTTTTTTCTTCTGCTCTTAATATCTCACTCAAATACTCATTTCAAAAATAGAATGATTTTACATTTAAAGCATAATTTGGGATAAATATAAAATATATCTCTCATATTATATAGCTTTTTTTAATATCATATATTAAACTTGAAACGACTTCATCAGTCATTCACCTATAAAAGTTTGGGTAAGAGGAATTCTCATACCGTATACCTGAGTGTACAGACGAAGAAGGTAATATTGAAAGCTTCGTTGTATTATTTCTCAAACTTACGGTTCCAGAAAAATTGGTCGTGGAAAATAAATTTTCACCAATAAATGAATGGATGCTTTCCTGTAATAACAATTATTCATTAATTCATCATACAATTATATTATTTTTAAACATACGTATATTTATAATATTATGTTTTACATGACTTATTATTACACGTATTTAAGTGTTTCACCTCTTTCGTAGTTAACACTTTGTTTACGGGCCTTTTCAATTACCATAGTAATTACGCACAAATGTATGCACACCGTAAAGTTTACGGCGTAAAAAATGGGTTAAATTACTTAAATGGAGTAATTTGACAAAAGTTGCTTAGGTAATAATAACTCATGCAATCTTTGCGATAGTAAGTCTGAAGATGCATCTGAAAGAGAAGAAACACGTGTCATGAATAGGTAAACAATACGTGGAATAATTTAAGTTATTTAAAATATAAAAGTAAATTGACGTTACACAAAGTATATATAAGTATAAAGATTTGATTAAAAAATAATAACACATTTTTTATACGCTCAGCCTAATTATCAACTGAGGGATAAGTTGATAATGCTCGCGATGACGATGTGTAACCGGTCCTGATCTTAATAAATCTAATGTGAAATAATTGCAAAAAAATTCTCAATATTTTTTAATATAATCCCATTCTACCAAGGATTGACAGTAAACACCTAAAAAGTGATTCGGTCGATTATCATTGGAAAATCGATTTTCGTATTTATTTCGATGTATATTTAGATGAGACAATTATCACGCTTTTAGAATTTCCGAAAAACACACTGTTCTCCAAAAAATTAACCTAAAAACTAGGTTTTAAAAATCAGAATATTTTTCTACAATTCTTTGCTTCCACTGTACACAACATACATTTCGATATTTCTGTTGAAAGAATTTAAAAGAAAAGTTTTAGCTGTATATCTCTCCTAGGTGGGAGATTGTCAAAATTGGGGACGAAACTTGGGATTTGGATCCTCCCTACACAGGAGGGTAGAACTTGTCTCTGGACTTGAAAGAAAAGTCCAGTCACCATCGGTACTAACTCGTGGCCACAACTCATAAGCTTTAGGTATTTTTTACCTGGAAATTAATAATTGATTAAACCTCGAATAACTTTATTTCAATATACGTAGTAGTGAATTGTAATTAAGTATGTCAATAATTTTATAGAAAAGAATATAATCAATAAATCTTTTGTGCCGTTCCAAGTGAAATTTTAAATACAAATCTATATGTTTTTCTTCTCTTCGTCTTAATCTAGTAATATATTATTTCATCTGATCGTTTTCGTAGATATAAAATATGCTTAGCCGTATTAATTAATTTGTTTTATAGTATATTTCTAATTATGGAGCGTTTCACTCATATTCGGCGGGAAAAGGTCTTTATGATTTATTTACGATACAATATTGCAATATGAAACAAACGTAAACCATTTTAAATTAATGCAAAGTGCATTTTCAACTGTTATTATTTATATAGACAATGAATCTAAATAAATAACCAAAAAAGTGACTTTAGACTATGACCGTTTTTGTGTAGTTATAACTCATTGTTATCTTTGCCTATTTTACGTGTACCAGATATGTGTTTGTATGAATAATATAAAAAAGTGAATTTAAAAGAAAAAAAATCATGCGGCGCTTACACACATATTTCATTGATTGTCAAATCAATGTTATATTAAAATAAAGATAATATACGATACAATCTAAATAAGGAAATAAACCCACTGTTTCGGTTTAAATTTCGAACACTAAATTAGAAATTTGCACAATTTAGCAAGCTATGTGCATCTGGCAACCGAGAATTAGAAAGCCAGTAATCATTAATTACTTTGCTTTCTTCATTTGAAAAATTCAAATATGTTGTTTTTTTGTGTACAGTGACAGAAAACATTGTACAATATCAATTAGTGCTGAGTGTTACAAACTATTTGACGCTCTTACACGTTTGAAACAAAGCAACATTTTTGTGTGTGTGTCTAAATGAAATGTATAATTTATCATATTTAAATGCGAGCCATTTCTTTCATACCATTAATCAAATGACAATTATTAATAATAGAATAGATGAAATGCAACACTTCGTTTCCATTCTACACATTTGTAAGGATAATTGAAAAATGATTCTCGAAAGCCGTCGACGAATATACGTTTTTAATATACTACATAAGTCGCTCTTTTATAAGCTGAAATGCATCCTTGTTATTCGAAAAAAAACTCTTTTTTGTGTCTATGTCATAGAAGTTAATCTTCACAAATGACCTGATATTCCACTGTTATATGTTAGCGGCGTGCTGTAAAAAAGGCACGTATGGGATAAACAATTTTAAATGATTTTTAGATGTAAAATTACGATAAGACTAGGCGTTATTATTGGAGATTAATAAAGAATCCATAGTAATGTACGCCATTTTAATAATACACAATTGCTGATGGATTTTGTTTTACTAAAGCAAAGATCTAATCCATTTTTCCAAAACTTTTGTGGAAGGAAGATTTATATACTTCTTTAAATTAAGCGAGAAAAAGCATATCTTCTTTTCTCGAACTTTTTATTATTTGACTTCTGCATCGTAGTTAAAGTTATCAAAAGAAAACTGTCCTAAATTTAGCTTTATTAACTGTTTCTTTCAAGTTCTCATACAAGATATGTTAAAAAACTTTACACATTTTCGACAAATTCCATAATTTAATTTCAACAATTTATTTATCTGTATTCGCTGCAAATATAGGACCTTGGTTCTCTTGGTTAACTAATTAATTTTATAAAGTTACGAAATTTCCTAACATTGTATTTTCAATGAATGGAAAATGTCGAGTGTTTTAAAATATTTTTGAAAGAAGGTTCAAAAGCATACTTCGCTGTGCAAAAAGAGTATGAAAACTTAATGAAGATGCTTGATGGAATTTCAATACCAAATTTGAATCGTTTGATTTTTTTACTTTTCCATGAGTAGCACGTCAGTACAAGCTCATTCGCGCACTTGAAATGCACGAAGAAGCCGAAAGGCGAATAGCGGGTCGTGAGTGACACAACACATGGAAAAATACAACATTCAAACGATTCAATTTTTAAATTGAACTAAATTTTCGAGTAAATCAAGCACTTAAAATGGAAAATGTTGGTTATTTATTTTCTTACGGCACATTTTCCCGGTAATTGACTGAATTTTCAATGAGTCAGATATTACGAGATCTTTTTTTACGATAGTTTTTCCTCATACGTGCAAAATTTATCGTACCTTTCTTTTTCCTACCTCGAAAATATATTACTATTTTGGTACACCACTGTACGTGTCATGAACTCACGGTATTGTGTGACATAATAAATCATGCAGTCATCGCATGAGATCAATCGTTTCGAAATGTCAAGACTTTAAATGCTTATTATTGTGTCAAAGCTCACTTTTACATATGTTACCTGCTATTATGAGAATGTCCGAATGTTCACGTTTTACTGCTTACCAAAGAAAACATTTATTTGAATTAAATCGTAAGAATGTAAGTGGGCATTCCTTGCAGCCGTCGAATTGTTATGCCGTGCAACATTTCTCATATATTCCGTTTTTCAAATATGTATGAAATTGATTGAATTTTTTTTTCCTCAAATTAAAAATTATATCAAACCATAAATCTTATATTTATTTCTCTATTGAATTTATTGATAAAAATGTTCTTCCTAAACTTTTTCATGCAACGGCGGCCCCCTTATCCTGAAAATAAATAATTCGCGCCCCCCATCAGTAAAAAAATGTTTTGTGCGGCCCCTAGTCTGGGAAGCACTGGCTTAAAATACTGTTTTTGTATTATATATGTAAAATATATTTACAGTGTTTATTCATTCATTATTTTAAATATCCAATTCCACAAAAGAGTGACAACTAGTTCTTGTAGCTACTGTTTTGGGGTTTTCATCAAGTGAGTTGCGTTGAATGATTTGGTTAAGTTTTACTCTTACAAGCTCTATTTTTTAAGCTTTTTTTACACAAACTCATTGGTATATAAAACAAACCTTTCTAGAAGCACACGTGTCAAAAAAATACCAAGATGCAAAAATAATACTTTTTTGCTATATTTTTAATTATTTTTGTTGTTTTGACTGATATATTTAGTTATTTTTGGGACAGTATTTGTCAAATAGATTGTTAGATTTTTATGTGATCAACTAACTCAAAATAGGTATGTAGTTTTGACGTAAATTACTACATGGGCCAAGACTGTACTAAACATTTACATAACATACTAAAAAAAGTGCATAAATTATAAAGTTCATTGTGTTAAAATAGTGCAAAAAATTAAACTATCTGTATTTCACAGTAATAAATATAACATACTTGGTAAAATTAAAATGTTTTTAATGGATTTAAATAAATGTTAAAGAGGCAGAATGCACCTTCATGTATGCAGCCTATCGGGATACATGGATACCAAAAAGCAAGAGAGGTGAGTTATTATATTTAAATTAAATACATATTTAAAGAAATAAAACTGTTTTTAATTATGGGACTAACGATGAGAACTATCGACACCTTTATACCTTGAATAAATTATGAATAATGAACTATAAACAAATCTGAATTTTGCTAACATGCGCGTATGGCAAGTATATCGTATTTTATAAGTGTTATGTTGCTGTATGCTGAAATTTAAATTATTCACATTTATTTGTTTGATGGGATAGTGTTAATAAAATCGTGTTGAATTTGACCACATAGTAGGCGTTTTATTTAAGACTCACAGAAATGAGAAGAAAGAAGAAGCTCCTCGTGAATTAGTATGATATCGGTTTTGAAATTTATTGCTTAAACTTTAAAGTTATTACGATTGACTTGATGTCTAATTTGATGAATTTGAAGTCTATAATTGCCTTCCTCCCCAGTCACATTCGTATATAATTCATTATTTATCCATTTAAAAAAGTGACGGATAGCAACAAAAGAATAAATTGTTTTGTTAAAAAAAACAAATGTCAGATAAGCTCGATAAAAAATTATTTTGCCTCACGTGAGGAGCATTCATGGTTTTAAAAAATACTTAGTATTTTAAATATGAAATTATCGAATGCAGAACAGAATTAAGCACAAACCTCTTTTATAAATTTCAGAATTCTAAAATAAGCAAACGGTAAAGTTATATCACGATAAATGATGAATTGCGATACATAATTTGTTTGCTTAAGAAATTACTACACACAAAAATACAACTCCATCAGATGACGGTAAAGCGTCATTGAGAAAAAAAATCGATTGCACGGAAGTGTTCTTTATATTCTAGTATTTTTGAAGAAAAGAATAATTCAAATTAGAAGTGTGTTATTCATATTTCATGAGGCGAGTACACAAACATTCGACGAAAAATAAATTGCTCCCGATCACACAAGGCACAGACAAAGTTTCAAATAAATTTAAACGATTGGGATCAAAACTAGACGCTTGTTGAATGGTTTTCGTAGACGCAGGGTTTATTTTGAAAGCCCACGCAGATTCATCTACCCACTGTGATAAACTCTTAATAACCCAACTTTTTATCTTTTATCGTGAATATATATTGTTCCATATCACGTTTAATTTTATTGAATCTCTACGTTGTAAAGTAAGTATCGTAAATCATATCGTACTCTATTAAAAGCCGTACCGTAAAAATATATCTTCATAATTCATACTTGAATGTAAACTGGCGGCGTGAAAGAGAGAATGAAAAACAGCTATTAAAATGACGTTAGTAACATTATATGAAACATTTTTGAAGTAAATAAGTACATATATATACCCTGTGAGTTGATACTTGAGAATACATTTAACGAATAATTAAATAAATGATAATTTTAACTTCTGTATTTTTTTTCAATTGAGCGGTAACTTTGCTAGAAGAATAAAATATATTTTGCAATTATTACATGTGAATCCTAATAATAAGATTCCAACGTAATACCGGTAATACGTATAAGATAAGTTTTTTGGAGACAATTTTAATTAACATATTAAGCTGACAGATTGTTTCTAAGATGTGTTACGAATTTCGGCGTTTGGTTTGTGAGAATAACTGTATACTATGCTCACTTTTAAGGTGTCCACTGTCAATACTTGGTGGAATGGTATTATAATAATAATAATCACATGGTTAGTACCTATTCGACATTGAATAAATTTAATCAGGACCGGCTTCACTCATCGCGAGCATTATCAACTGATCAAATTCACTTGATAATTCTCGCGTTGAGCGCAACCTGTCCTGATTTAAATAAATTCAATGTCGAATATATACTAAAAATGTTTAATAATATTTATGTATATGCTATTTAAAGTTTCAGCTAAATTTATATTAAAAATTAACGGGAAATACTTCTTATGATTATAATATATTATGCTATACTACTGATGTGATATTTTTATTCATGGATCAAACATTATGATATAATACTTATTTGTTGATAAATGAAATACATAATTTAAAATCCATATCATTCAATCTACTGATGATAAAAATACAAGCGTGAATGAAATTGGTTTATGTTAAGAACGCATACAAATCAAATGCAAAGTAAGCATATAAATTTGTTTGACGTATTAATTATCAATAGGTTTAAATTCAAAATAAAGATATCCCGCAGTTTTTCGTGGCTTATCTAGCACTAATCGATTTATTTATATGAATTACTGTTTTTATCTGTTTATAATGTATAATAAAGCTCCACGTTGTTAATATTATTTAAAAAAAAAACATTATACACGTTCTTGAAGTAATATTTTTACTGATTTTTCCTTTTTCTTGCAATTTACCATCAAATATCGAAAAAGCGTATTTAGATTAAAAGTTGAATTTAATAATAATAAACTAGCATTTTCATTTTTTACAACAGCTATCACGACGAAAATATATATTCATGTATTTAATAGAAAAACAAAATGTCCTTGAAATCACGATATATCACATGTATCATGTATTAACTGGTTTATTTTGTAGCTTATTTATTCCTATCAAACTGGGAACCTTTGTTATTTAATTTGGCGAGCACTGTTAGATAACTCTGATTAAATCGATAAAAGAGAAATTAGTTGGTAAATAACCTCACATATTTTTGCTGCCATTTTTATTTCAGGTGATAAAATTGATTTCGCTATAGCAACGTGAAATATTAATGTCACAAGTAATTATTTGTTTAATTAATCGCATCAAATAACTGTGTCGCGGCTCAAAACATATTTTTTTTAAAAATTGTAATTTTCGAAAATAGAATTAAAAAACAATATAATTATATTATCATATTCAATAGATGTCCATGTCGAAGAAGAGTCGCCTTCGCTATTCCCATTAGTACAACATGTAATTCATATTGTCGATATTTCAGTAAGGCCATACAGGTGCATCTATGTCAAACAATAGTTAGTGGTCGCCCGCTGAGTGCCAAAGACAAATAGAGCTATGTGCGGCATACCTGGAATTGAAAAGGAGCAATTGTTCAAAGACTTGCACAACAGGTTTCAATTATTCATCGGCTAAACTATTAGCTGATGCACTGTTTCTCTATCTTTTATCTTATCTCCGTTGTGAGAAATAAGAAAAAAAAACTGATAATTATTTTATACAATCTTATATATAAAACCGAAACGGCGTATGTATGTCTGTGGGTCTGTAATTCCCTTTTGCATTATTGGTCATTAAGTTGCCATAAAAACGAATATAAAAGAAAATATGTTTGAATTTTTATCGGCGAAGTCTTATATTCAAAATGTAATAAATTAGTCTTCTACTGTGCTTTTCCCGGCTTTTATTATTAATAATAATGTTTATTATTTACGTGAAGGTATTATTTGACATTTCTTTGACAGCAAAATAGATTTTTTCCTTGAATTTGGATATTTTAATGGGCGAGTATGGGGCTATCATCAAATTAAATAAAGTTTGTGATTTTATTTTAACTCTATTTTGGATGTTAGATTTTGTGATATAATTATGTCGAATGATATAACATTAAATAATTATTGGTCGCTTAGTCCGAGCGACGCCGGGTAGCAATACTAGTAATATATATAATTTTTAATACCGACATCGCTAACGAATATTGGTGTGTATGGTTAGTTACCCATAATTACTTGTCAACTACATTATTTGAAATGAAAAAAACACCTTTGTAGGTATGGTTCTGACATACCAGTTCATGCAGTTTCATTTTTCAATCGATTTGCGTTTGGAGACATGGATGTCTGTGTTGTAACCATACCCTTCCACACCCATTCTATCATGGGAACGGGAAGTATCAGCCAGTTAACCCAACCACTAGTCTTTATATCCTTACTCTCTCCGAAAAAGGGAGGTTGAACAATGAATAAAAATCAGTTCTCGTACAAAACTTCTGTCGAGATAAATATCGTTATTATTTTGGAAGTGGACATGGCAATGATAAAACCTAAAGAAATAGCACAGTTTGATGTTCTATGGGTTTCGAGTCAGACTTTTTATAGCTCACTTGTCGTGCAAAAGGTGCAAGTAGAAACTGCAAGTACAGGACAACATGCATTGAGTGCATTCCATATTATTTACAAAATATTATTTCTATTCACTTTATTACTGTGTAAGTAATTCACGCGAGATATGATCAATTACAAGAAATTTCCATATATTTTAAGCGATTGTAATAGATTAAACGAACATAAAAATCTAAAATAACAACATTAAAAAACGAAAATAAAACAATTATGAAATAAATTTTCACTAGGAATACACTGACAATTTACTTGAAATATTTATTAATTATGAATGTTTTCATTTTTTTTACATAATTAGTTAGAGATACATATATACATATAACTATAAACGCTCTCAATGTGGATCATATATAGACTCATAATAAAGTTAAACTTAGCTGAAGCTTTCCACGAGAATCGATATTAAAATTCAATTTAACACTTTAACAACATAATTCGCTAGATCAGTAAATATTGCGATTTTATTTTTATTTTTATTAATTTGTGTTATTGATTGGACATATGTACATATATTAAATAATCAAAAAAGAAATATATGATTTGATGAAGACTTATATTCTAAGAGTCGTAGAGTCAGTTCAATTCAAATATATAAAATTTTATATTAAAATGAACTTCCACAAAGTTACCGCCGAAACCATCGAAAATATCAATTCAAATATGATTTCTCGGTAGCAAATTGCGAACAAACTAACATAGAGCTTAGCTTTTAATTACTTTCGTTTTTCTCAGTTATTGAACAGGTAACTTTGGCGTGCAAAAGATTATTCCCCACCTTTGTTGAAGTCTCTTGTACCTGCTCCTTTTGTGGGTTGACACAGTATTAAAAAGCCTCAAATCTCAGAATAAAGTTTATTGGTTTCAACAGACCATAAAGCTTTGGCGAGAAGTGTTATCTCTGGCAAGGTGCACATTGACTACCAAGGTGAGAGATATTTGTATTGTGATAGAGAGATACTTAAAAACTCATTCTGTAAATAATGTACAGTTTTCACAAGTAATGAAATTGAAAGTGAATTTTAGTAAGCCCATTGGGCTTATGGACCTTCCATAAAGTCAAAAGTTTTAGGGTGATAAAAGGGTTTCATAATTATATTGTAAAGTGACATATAGGTTAGGGAGACGAATGCAGTTTTGCACAATAAATTTATACGCATTAGGGAAAGTTTCGCTAATTGGGAGCATTACCAACCGATCAAATATGAATGCAAACATGTTTGTTTCTGTAGCATTTAGTCAATTTAGTGAGACTAATGTATATAAAACAATAGGTTTATAAATATGTCAAGAAATTAAAGGGTATCATGCAAATTATACATAGATACATGAATTCAAATATTTATAATTAAAATGCGAACGATTTCCAACAAGTAATTGGACATAAATTTATATCACATTGAAAATATTCAGTAGGTAAGCGAATAGATTATCGGATCAAAAATACTTTCGTCAGAAACACCATAAAAATGAGTACTTACCTAAATTTATTCAGTTGGACAGAAGTTTTCTATGCGAAACGTAGCAAAGGAAGAAAGACTCTCAAGCTATTTATGAACTACCCCTTAGTAAAATTTACCAACTTCATATTGTATTTTCCATTAAGTTTAAAGTATAATTGTTGGTTACTTATTGTTAGAATTAAATTGATTATTTTGTTAAATAGTTTGCTTTTTCAATAAATGCAAGAAGATTTGTTAGAGAATTAAGTGGGACCTATTAGAAATTCAATCAATTGCAGTCAAGATCAGTTATAGATACTATACCTTTTTTTATTCATGTCCACTCCCAACATGGAGCATATCTACTCCCAGTGTTCCTTATGTCAACTTATGTCGATTACTATTTTTCGAATACAGCAAGGATCAGCAGATGGCAATATGAATGGATTAGCAGTAAGTTAATCATTCTCATTAACTCCGCTTATTTGATTTCAGTTGCGTGGGCTCTTAGATTAGTTAACTATGTAGATCCGGGCCTTTGAAATATCAATTTTAGTTAAAGTCCGAACGAGGATTCGAACACGTGGTCACCTCGACAAAAGAAAACGACACTCGACAACAATACGGCATGGTTAGAAAAGCGAAGAACATATTTCTTATTTTCGGTATTTTATTTTTAATGAAGTTAAAGTTTGTATGATTCATAGTTGCTGTTTCATTATTTTACTTACGTCTGCCTAAAAATAATTTGTCTATGGTAAAGTCAGTAAGCCATCGATATTCAACATGGCATTATTCCAGAGATAGGCCAGGCCGCTGCCAACTCTCACATATGATGCGAATCACAAATTATAATGTATTATTATTTAATGGCGGGAATTCAGTACTTAAAGCGAATAAAAGACAATTCTAAGCGGCGAACGGAAACATTTCCTGGCGGCGGAACTGCGAACTAACTTGACTTATGGATTAAAATGGCGAAATTACGAAAAAATTTTGTATACACATTCTCGTTTAAAAAAGATTTTTTTTAATAGACAGACATGCGAAGATATATTTTTTTTGCAAAACTATTTAGGGAGTTGGTTTTGGGCTCGTATAATAATTACATTAAAGAAAAAATAGATCATATATAAAATGAAATAATTGTAAATCTTGTTGGCTTGTAAGAAACTTATTCTCTTTTGCCATAATAGTATATTTTGCTTTTAGTTTGGATGAATTTATTTGCTTAGTTTTAATACCAATTGTTTGTCATACTTTTCTATAAATATCACTGTTTCGTTGTGTTTCTTATCAGTTGATAATGCTCACCATGAGCGAAACCAGTCTTGATCCAATTAATTTTATGTGGAATAAGTTCTAAATATGGTGTTATTATTTTTATTAATATCAATATTGTTTATGCGTGTATTAAGCTCGCCCGCGCACTGATGCCTCCAAAAATTATCACACACTGTGGTACTAAAATATAAGCAGTACCGTTTGCGATGGGATATATTCAAGTTGGCGAAAGACCGGCGCGGGGAGGGGAGTTCGCATATACAAGTTTGCTTTGGTACTGTCTTTATCGCAATTTGTTACCAATTAGAAAGTGTTTTACTCAAGGAAAGAAATGAATTAATGATTTATGAAATGTCGTTTTTATGTTAAATAATTTTATTTTAACTATAATGAAAATAAATATATTTTTTTACCATTTGCTGCACTCCCAGATATCTTATCTACGGGCCACTGTTAGTAAGTATAAATTGTTGCCCACTTTTATGTCTTTTTCACTACACTTCATTTTAAAATTTGCACACGCAACTATCTGTCTACTGAGCTTTTATATTCAGCGGTTCCGTCGATTATACCTTCGCACATTAACAATTAGACGACCCTAAAAATGCGTGCTTTTCAAGAAATATTGTTATTTCTTTGAATTGTTTAAAAACATACATTCCACGAATGAACGAAGCAAAACATGCGCATTCAACTTTACGGCATCATGAAAGGTGCAATAAAATTTTCATTGATTTTGCTTCATCTTTAACTGTTGTTTTCTTTACGTCTTAGTGTAAAAACATAGCGCGTACTTCAAATATTCTTTAGGCTTTGTTATCTTTACCTGAACAGTTTTATGGTAAGGTAACAATCGTCGGTATTTTGACAGTAATGTCCGAGTCAAAAATGAAACTGTTGATTGAATTCACATTATTATTTGATGGGACTTTGGTATGATAGTATCATTGATCAATCACATATTTCTCAGACATCAAAAAACTGATCATATCCGCTCCCAACGTGTGGCATACGGACTCACGGAGGTTATCTAAAAATATGTTTTTTCTACAATAACTGATTGCGAATCAGTTGTTCAACTTCTGTTTTTCGAAGAACGTTGGAATTGAAAGGATGTGAGGACTCTACTAGTGATAATCTAATCGATACGCGCTGCTTTAAGGATCGGAAGGATGGTAGAGAATTTTTCTATAAAAATAAAACAAAATTTTATGCTAGCAGATTCATAAAATTGTGTGATTACGATCAGAACCGGTTTCTCTCATTGCGACTTCTTTCTACTGAATGTGAAAAGTGTTGTGCAATTCTTTTTGTGCGATTTTCCGACACCATAATTATTTCTCAACATTTTCCACACAACAAAAGGTTTAGGTGTTTAGGCTAATTTATTACGAAACGGTTGACACTTTAATATAAATTACTTCTCATAAAACTTATACTTGGGAAAGCCATTTTTCTTTCATTTTCCAATGCATTGAAACTTGCGATGGTCTTATGGCTTAATAACGTAGGTAAAAACAGTTTAAGTAATGTTGTAATCGAGCCATAATGTTTTTACGGAATGTTTCATCTTGTAGCCTTCGCGAAATTGTTTAATGTGTTTAAGAAAAACCAACCGATGATGTTCCACTAGCTTAATTGAATGCGACATTTAACAAATGAGTTGAAAGGCCAGTTGGATAAAAAATTCGAGAAGCATTAATACATTCATTTTTATTAATAAATCAGATTTCTTCGAAAACATGTCTTGTCATAATAATATATATATATGCGGTATTTAAAGACATCTTTGAAATATCTTTTGGGTCTTGATATGTAAAATAAATCAGAGAGTAGAGTCCACAAAACTCTATCATTATTTACATATAATTATAATAAGTTTTAAGCGAAGAGGATAGTGGGGTTGTAGAATATATAGATGTATAATTTGTTTCACTTAATCTCCGTTTCATGAACTATTTTCATATTGAGCGTTACATAATTAAGTCACTGAACCTATTTCTACGGTGTCTAGGCTAAAGTCATCAATTATTCAAGTGTTATTTGGCGCCATCTCTGCACACATCAACACATGTTTCTTAGCGAATACTGTGTTACTGGTTTGAGTTTGTAAACTTTCACATAGTAGCAAAATCTTTTTCAATACTTTTCTCAAGACCATATGTTGTATATAAAAAATTGAATACATCAACAGTACTTTAATGCAATGACACAGAAATCTTTATAAATCGTTTCAGCTACACAAGTAATACAATTTTCTTTCTATTATAATTTATACATAAATAATAAGTTTTGTCGTTATGTCATTCTCTTTTAAATTATCAGTATGTTTTGTTACATATATTTTATAATGTTTATTCTTTATTATAACTGTCAAATGAAAGGCGCACTGGCGTCAACTGTAATATTGTGAATTATAGTTTCATTTACATTAAACAACAACAATAAACTATATATTATGTTAAAAAGGATATTTCACG
Source organism: Himalopsyche kuldschensis (assembly GCA_028554975.1). Taxonomy (NCBI): domain Eukaryota; kingdom Metazoa; phylum Arthropoda; class Insecta; order Trichoptera; family Rhyacophilidae; genus Himalopsyche; species Himalopsyche kuldschensis. The sequence continues at coordinate 14,572,441 of JAHFWI010000010.1, read as the reverse complement.
GTAATAAATACGAACTATTGTGTTACTAAGAACTAAGGTGTTTCCAGTCAAGAGTTGGTTGAAATGCAATAATAAATATTTTTATAATGATCAGGACCTTTTATATTAAATTAAGTATGACATATTATATAAAAGAAATCTAAAATAATTTGTACAAACAAAACTACAAGAATATAAAGATATTCTTGTAATTATAAATAAACTATAATTAGCATAAAACAATTAACCACATTAGAAGAGACATTATAATTAATTAAATCAAATGACTTTTAACATAAAAATATTGAGATACTAATTAATTTTACTGCTTGAAACTATGTCGTGCTTTCATTTATCCTACTTTAATTTGAATGAATGTATGTATAGATTTATAAAACGTATTTTCATAGTGCATTTCTGTTATAAAAGATTCTATTATCTCATTTTTGGTAATATTTATTTAAGCTTATCCTTTAAGTTTGCAGGAGCTTATTCCGAACAGTTAACTTTGATCCTTCTGTAAACAAGACCCATTCACATGCTCAGGATTCTTCCCAGAATATTGACATTTACTAGTCAGAGACATCCAGTGACGTGCATACACTACAATATAATTTATAAATACTTTCAAATATAAATGTTACGTACAAATACTGTTAAAAGTTTTTATGAATAAAGATGAAAATCATCTTAAGTGATTTCGACATTTATAAATGATTTGATGTAAAATTAGGGACGGTCGGCAACTCTACACACAAGTAATGTCCAAAGGTTTCCGGCCTTATAAAGTATTAAAGTGGTATCATAGTAATAAAACGCGGATTTTTTCGATAGTTTTCATCGTCGTTTATACTAGTCGTTCCCAAACTAGAGAGGCATGTATTCTTCGGCGGTCGCACAAAACATGCTTTTTGTTCAGGGAGACCACGGAATAAATATTTCAGATTTTGCGGGCCGTTGCACAAAAATCTTGAGAAGTCCTGGCTGGTACGTTTCCGTACCACCAATAGAATAATTTGAATTTTATTTAATTAAAAAAATAGTTTCTACCAAAACAAGTATGTAGAAACCAAAAAAATCATTCATTCAGTGCTTCAAATTGCTAATATGGTTTGAGCAAATTTAGGATTTCACTGTACATATGTAAACTTTTACACCGTAAGTAACTGTTTTTTCTTTAAAATAAAAAGAGACAAACCCTAACTACACCACTGCAGTGAACAATTCTATTATCTACATACCCTTATCGGTCAGGTAACCAATCATAAAAGACGATATAAAAAATACTTTTAAGCTCTTTAAGCGATTCCTCATAGTTGTGATAATCCTGTCAAGGAATCAGGTGCGACTGGGCAATATTAGTATCGTATTACCTGTCTAACTTTTTACCTCCGTTGACCGACCGAGGTGTTAAACCGCCATGTTCGCACCTTCGCAAACCTGGCTTTATGCAAAGTACATTTTTTTGTTTGCCAAGCAAATTACTCGCGTAATTATATTTTACTGGACGCTTGGGGCTATTTTTACCTGAGAATGTCGATAACTTTGTCGGCACGAATTTCATATTCAGCCCAACACCCTATTTGACAAGCGTTTTCGCATTTCTTCGAAAATTTGCAAGTTTTTTGTTGATGAGGTGTTTGTTCAATTTATATTTATTATTTCCTCGACATAACGTCCCAGTCAGAATGGTTTGTTGAACGCGATAAATATGCTTTTATTTTAAATTATTTAATGAAATATTTTAATATATTGAAAGCATATTCCATTGTAGCAGGTTTTTGAAACAGCAGTTTCTTCCCACTCGAACGATTCGCTTATCCGAGTAAAATCTTTGTGGAGCAAACATACATACTTCTCGGTTCAAATCCACTTGGATTCTCTGTGAGTCATTTGTTTTCTCAGACACCATGTCCGTTCCCACCTTGGAGCATATGGACTCCTCGTGGTTTATCTCAACATGCTTTTTTACGAGATATGCTTGTTACTCAGTTGTTCAACCTCTCTTTTTAGAAGAGAGTAGAGATTGAACGGATACAAGGATTAGGACAGTCGCTCTCGCTACGCGCCGCTTTTTTTGGTCTCGGAAGGGTAGGAAAGGATTTTTAACAACACAAACACCCATTGCCTTCGAACACTATCGACAAATCTGCTCGCATAGGGACTTGAACTCAGGCAGTCCGTCATGGAAGCCAACGACGTTAACCACTGCACCACGGACCGAGCAGGGATCTACTCTCGTTCACTTAAAATACTAGGTCGTTTGGAGTATTTTCTTCGCGAACGGCGCATGCATACTTTGTTCTAATAGGGTAATTTGTATTTATAATTAGTCGGCAAGTTATAAAGTAGATTGATAATAAACTCATATTTTCGATAAATATTATGTAATCATCACTAAAGAGAAATTTGATTAATTTGAATTGAATTATTAATCCTGATTATTATAAACGCTTAAAGCTTTAAGCTACTGCTACTTAAGGTAACTGCAGAATATATGACGTACAGCAGGGCTTGATCTCCCCAAAATAGTTTAGTGTCATTCATTACTACACAATCACAAAAAAAATGTTAATTTCTCTTGATAATGGAAACTAATGAATATTAATCGATGTACGGGTGTTTCACCAACACGCTGCAAGAGCCGACTAAATATATGAATTTTACATTAAATGCTATTACAATTTTAAATGTAGAGCACTTTGAAAATGATTCTTAGAACCGTTCATGAAAATAACATAGCGGTCTCATTAAATCAAAATAATCCATTTACTAGATACGTTTTTTCCTGGAATTCAATGTGTAGGTATATAATATGTATTTTTTACAACAAAATAATACACACAATTTCCCATCAATTATCCATGGAAATAATGATAGTGTTTGATGTTTACGTAACGTTTTTTTCCATAAACAAACATTGAGAAATAGTATCACTTATCGTATAATTCTTACCGAGAATATAAATTTAACCAAATAAGTAGCCCGGAGCAGGGATGTGCCCAATTGTTTGATAAGATCAATACTTCGAGTCGATTCTCCAAGTTTTATATCGCAACCAAAAACAAGTCTGTTTTCAAATGGATTAATCAACATACATTCATAGTTCAACGGTTATTGATTTTACGATAATTTTTGTTTATATATAATATGTACCATCTCGATGTAAGTTTTTTACGCTCAGTTTTTAATACAGTCGGCTAATCATTCGTCTGAAGACTGGGATAAAAACAGAATTTCTGGGAACAGAAAATACTATGGATATAAACCTTCTTGGCAGGGCAGTGGAGTCGGAGTCGGACCTTTTTAGCCGGAGTCGGAGTCGGTGCGGCGTTTGGCATCATTGATAGGGTTGATATTTAATTGAATACACATAAATAGGAAAGTTAGGGGAAAAAAGTGACGATATTAACCTTTTTTTAGTCGGAGTCGTGTTTTTGGTCAATGTCGGAGTCGGAGTCGTGGTTTTGGGAAATGCTGGAGTCGGAGTCAGACTTTTTTTACCGACTCCACAGCCCTGCTTCTAGGTTATGTTTTTTTTTTGCAAATATAAGGTGGTCGGGAAAACATAATAAAAAAGTCAACATGAGAAAGTATTTTCCCCAAAAATAATGCTGATATACCCTTGAAAAACGATTTGAATGTTTATTTTCGTATTAATGCGATGGAAAATGCTGCCAAAACTTGAAATATCAAGGCTTTTTAAGGACCAGTGAATAAAATATACCAACAACTTTTGCTATCGATCGATTTCACAAATGTATAAAACTCATTTTGGACCACTCACTGTCTATGACGCATGTACATATGTATATGTAATCATTGTAAACCAAAAATGGTCAACGCTTTAAAAATGCTTTTGTTTGGTTTTTCCTGTCCGAGACCGCAATCCACTAGTCCTTTAAATAAAATGACCTATCTATTGAGATTTTCAATTTTTTTACCTTTAATGAATTTTCGATGTTTGCTACTGCATATTTATTTTGTATTCAAAGAAGTATCGATACCGGCTGTATTCCATTCTCGTTACTGTCTTTTGCCGTCACATTCTTAGTTCGGAGTCGTTCAAAGTAATTTCATATCATTATAAGTTTTCTTTTTTCTCTGGCCGACTATTATGCTATTACTGTAATTGAATGCCTCTCCATGCGAACATAAAATTATAAATAGGCGCTTTGCATAATATATCGAAAATTGGATTCTCAATTAAATCTAACTGTGGTTTTTAATAAAAGTTTATGTACAATCGTTAAAAGTATTTTAAAAATTAATAACTAGCATTAAGTCAAAGACCTGTTATCAAATTTTCTCAGAAATTCAATTGAATTTTTTCTTTTTCATTATAGTTACTTAAGTGTTTATCGCAATCACTATAATAAAATGTATTTTTTTATTGGTTTAAAAGATATTTAGTTCAAAAATATTCATAATACATAATAACATTGATAGCTATAACAGTATATATTACGTTATACGTCAGAATATTCAGCAAATTATTTTTGTTCAAGAAAATAATTATGATGGTCGAGTGTCAGCGACGTTTTTTTCGATTGTGATGCGTACGGGTTTAAGTCTCAGTTCGGGAATTTTAATTTTTCAACAGAATTATAATTTCTGTGTTTCTGATATAAATGTCTGTGCTGACAACATTACCCTTACATAACATCTAGTCTTTTCCTAGTAGAAAACTTATGTTAAGTAAACTCCATTAGTTAATAGAGAAAACATATTCTCCTTTAAGTTTTAACAATTAAATGCCAATGTAAGCACTGTGCTATTGTCCAATATTTAAGAAAAATCCGTTGAAACTTCACGATTGATTTACTGTAATGTTTTATATTACCTATATTTATTTGATTCTAAAAATACCTTATCAATTAATTTTATAATTTTCTTTTAAGAAAAGATTGTATTTAAAGACAATCACATCTAAAGACAATATTCTCATACTTAAATTTAAATTCTGCGAAACTAGCCAAACTTTATTTACTATTATTCTAAACAATGCTATTGTTTTAAAAAAAGGTGTTAGGACTTCTTTTGTTTATAAATATTGCATTTTAACCTGATGAATCTGAAAAAACAGGCTTTTTGTATTTCCTGACATCACCACAGATTTAGATATTTCACAGGCTTTCCCAATAATATTAGTAGTAATAGTCATACTAATAGTAGCCAAGTAGGGGATATTTTGAGATGAATTCGATGAGATTTTTAAAGTCACTCGACTTTGACGCAAGGAGAAAGGACAACATGCCTAAGATCAAAAAAAATATATAGATCATTTTTACCGTGACGGGACTTGAACTAAGGCTCATCTGATCACTTTCTAAAGCTTAAAATGAATTTACCGCTTAAGCCAATATTGTATAAGATATGTATGTAAACTAAAGCTTTTTTTTGCAGGAAACTAACAAATAAATTCTATTTATATGATTTTATATTTCATTTATATTTAGTCATAGTCGTAAATAATTTATAACTTCCTGTAATCGAAAATGAATATTTCACTCATTATCACACTCCGAGCCCTGAGAAAAACATCGGTAAAACAACACTGTATTGAAATAGCTTCAAATAAAAATCGTAAATGATGGCAGAGTTTTAAGGTTTTGTCATTTTAATTGGATATTACTAAAAACGTGAGTTATAAGACGCCTGGCTTTAACACGATATCAATTTCAAGAAACGTCGTGATGGGTCTCATCTCTTTGACATTTGAACTTTTTTCCACACGGATGTCAGAACCAATTATTTTATTGTCCATCTCAATACGTACTGTACTTTTATGAAATTAATATGTTTAAATACGGATTAAAACGCACACATATTATTATAATATTACGGAACCTATACCAACGTGAAGTTTATTCACGTCTTAATTTATTCGTATGGCAATTACTAAGTCATTCAAAAAATGTTCCCATTGGTATATTTACAAATATTTAGTTTTTTGTCAGAATTTACCAAGTCGACATAGCTATTGACAAGTGTTCCCCCGACTCAAATAAGAGAATCATATTCGATGTGTTGAAAATAAGTCAATTAATAATCTCACCGTTGTTATTGTTTATATAACAATTTGCATTTTCAATAACTTTTAAGCTCAAAACTTTTTATGTGAAGAACTTAACATTTTTTTAAGCGCGATGGATAATCAGTTGATAATACTCATGATGAGCGAAACCGGTCCTGACGTTAATAAATCTAATGTGGAATAAGGACTATAAAATTGTTATTATTTTTATTAGATGTAATGCTATTCCAACAAGTATTGATAGTGAGCGCATTACGAGTATCTTATTTGTCAAAAATGTGTGTGTCAATAACCATCTTTGTGTATATTGTTTTTATCAAACATCATGAGAATTCCACCATTATTGAGAATCTTAAATTGAATCCTGAACATTTTTCAATAAATCGTGAACATGAATTTGTTCTTCAAAGAGTTAGAACCAGTCTGCAAATGGGAATGCCACGAGGAAGAGAATTGACGTCTTTAAGAGGCATTGCTTCGGATGTCGACATGTTTCACATTGATGTGAGTGAGTTCAGACGAGTACTTTTTTTATGTATTACCAGACGGTACCCGGCAAGCGTTGCAATGCTACTCAAAGAAAGATTCTGTTTGGAAAGAAGTGCTTTCGGATGATCAATATTTTAGAAAAATAAGTTCGATGCGCCAACTACTGAACGTTAATTGTACTATGCCTATAACAGGCTATAACCTTTGCGCAAGTGCAACAATACGTCGTCAAATGAAAGGTATGACAGCGCATAAAATATGAAAATACACGTTTACATAAAAGACCTACAGTTAGTTAATTTTACTAAACAATATCCAAACGTCAAAAACATACGCGAAACTGCAAGCAAAAAGTTTGTCCAAGTTTCATTGCGATCGTATGAACGGTATGGCAGCACATAGAGTACGAACAAACAAACAAAACAATATTGATCATTATATATGTATAATAGTTAATTTAGTCGGAACTCATTTCTTCTAAATAAATGAATAAATCATAACCAATAGTAGATAACTACATTTTGGAATTGGATTGAGTTGTGTAGGTGTAACTAGTTGAAAATGCTTTAAATGTAAAACGGTATGAATTTTATAGCTGTGCATTGATATGAAAAACAATTCGTCATATAAACTTGCGACGACTGCCTATTTATGCTCCATTCGATGATTGGAACACATTTCGTTGGTTTCTTCCAATGAAAAATGTTTTTCTATATTATTATTTTGTAAAACTGCAATACAACAATATTGCATTTATATTTTGATTGCTCCAATACCCACGTTAGCTACTCTATTCCGACCAATAGAAAAAACCGTATATTATAACCAATCATAATGAAATACAGAACATCCAATAGAACAACAACATTTAAAAATTAATATTCTTACACTTTATATGCTTTCACTATATATTGTATTATTATGAAGCTTGTAAAAGTCTCGACAAAGAAGAATTTTGCGACAGGCACTTAAAAAGTAATTTTTATTAATGTGCCGTTTATGAGCTCTTGTAAGGATATCAAATTTCATTTCATAACATTCTTCTTCAGTAAACATTTCGGTACATAAAGACGATTTTGTTAATAGCTTTGAATGATTTAGATGACATTTATTACATATTTTGTAGTATAAATTATAGCCTAGCTTCTATTCGCTACTTAATGTTCAAAGTGTCGTTATTTTATATATGAAAAATGTGTAATAACAAAAATTGTGTAGTTTAAATTAGGCAGATGATAGTGTAAAATCGGTATTCATTATTTGATAGAGTAGAACAGATAGAATCACGTCAACTTCACTTCCTATTCAAACTACTCTATCGAAACAGTGAGAAATTCAGTTAACTTGATAGTTTAATGTCCGGGTTGGTCAATTCCATTTTACAGAAGTATAATGAAGTCTTTTTATGAATATAACCGATGACCGCGTTTGAATATAAGCGAAACGATAAATAAAAAAATGTAAAGCTGTGACATTACATATGAATAGGTTAAATTGAATTAATATTGACTCCTTTACTTATATTCGAGATTGACTTGATAAAATAAGTAGACGTTCTAAACACCGTTTATTTTTATCGACGAAGAGACTGAGCTTCATTATTGAGATGTTCACTGTCAATACTTGATGGAATGGCATTATATGTAATAAAAAATAACACATTGTTAGTACTTATTCCAAATTGGATTTATTGATATCCTTCGCAGGAAGCGTTACGAAAGCCAAGCTAAACTAATAAAGGTATGAAGAACAATTGGTAACACGAATATGAAAATACTGCAACGTAAAATAAAACAAAATACTATAAAAATTAAAATAACTTTGATTATTTCATTTAATTGAGAGGTGTAAAAGCAACTCTATCCATATATTATCATTTTGAGATAATGATTGATTAATGATCCGGTTCTTACGTTCTAAGCCATGCAATCTTCAAACCAACGAAAAATTACCTCTAAGCCATTTAAAATGACAATCGAATGCATAACCGCCTCTCTCCACCATATGTGAAGTTCAAAACCGCCACAATCTAAATGCACCAATCACGAGCCAGGGAACCCTACCGCCCTGTCATCGTACAAACGTTTTGTGTTCCCTTTGAAAATTATTCTAATATTATACTTGAAGATTAAAATCGTTTTTTTCGAAAGCTGAACAATTTGACTTTGTGGAGAGAGGCGGTTATGCATTTAAACCCCTCGTATATAGTAAGTTATTTTATATTAAAATGAACTTCCACAAAGTTACCGCCGAATCCATCGAATGTAAGAAATACAAACTATGTAATGAATAAAAAAAATATTAATACATTTATATTTGTATAAATAACGCGGTATTTTTTTATTGCTTATCAGTTATTTCTTATCGATTGCTCGTGATGAGTTGTACTGATCTCAATAAATCCAATGTGGAATAAGTACAAAAAATGTGTTGTTATTTTTATTGAAACTGAGCTTTATTAAATAAAATGTGACTAGAGATAATTTACATTTTTGCCTAAATGTTTAAGTCAATATGTTATATTATATTCTCATGTCAAAAAGCTCATTAAGAAAGCTCATAAAATGATAGTAACCGATAATAATTATTGAAGTTGATCGTGCCTCGAAAAGCTCCCTTCACTCCATTTACTTTCCAAGAACGATTAACGCTGAAGCGTGTACCTGTGCAAGTAACTAGCACACACCACTTGCTCAAGCGGCTGCGTTGACAGGCCAAGTCTGTAATTAGTTTCAGCGCCGCCTTGACGAATCAAGGGTGGTTCAATTAACACAAAGCTCAATTAATAAACAAAAATTACACAATGCCTAATAAATACATACAAAATATTTTGTTATTTTTACTATTTTTTAAAATGAAATATTGAATCTTAGTGGGTAGCCTGTAATAATTATATTATAGTGAGAATAAAGAGCCTAATAAACAGTGAATTTTTTTTTACACGCATTTCTTTAACGCGATTTTCGTAACATAGAAGCAGTAAGTGGCGCTAGCAAAAAACAATTAACTTGTCGAAGATAAGGTGTTAACTGTCACGATGGAATCGCCCCCGCTAATTAAAAAATTAGCTATGGTCTCAGGCAGGGATTCTCAAACTATGCTCCGCTTAAACTAAATAGGTGTTCCGTCACAATTTGGAACGGTTTTATACACTGTAAACACATTTTAATATCTCCTACTTCAAATTGAAAGGCGAGTGAAAATGAATCTCCGATGATTTTTATGACGTCACGTATCTAGGCACAAGTGGAGGATCATCTTTTCTTACAACGTGCGAATGAAAGATATGTGGTGTTCCGTCAAAATTTTCCGTGTTTGCCAAGAGTTCCATTGCATAAAAGTTTGAGAAACCCTGTTCTAAGAAATGAAAGTATTTTTTTAGAAATATATCCGCGTAAATAAATCTCGAAGACGAAAACATTTTTTTTAACCATGTTCACTCCCAACATTGAGCATATGGACTCCTTTCGGAGTTTATCTCAACATATGTTTTTCTACGAGAACTGCTTGTTACTCAGTTGCTCAACCTCTCTTTTTCGGAGAGAGTAGGGATGGGAAAGGTACGAGGACCAGGGACAGGACTAGTGGTTAGCTAATCGCTGTCATGTATCGCTCTTTGGAAAGGTGGAAGGGGATTTTTAACCACACAAACACCTATTGCTCTCTCTGAGCAGAATCGATTTATCGACTGAAAAAATATGCTCGTACCGAGGGTCGAACCCGGGCGGTCTGACACGGTATCCAACAACGTAAACCACTACACCAGGGACCAAAACCACTACGACCATGACGACGGAACCGTACAACAACAATTGAAAATGATTATTAGTCAGCTGATTTTTTGAATCATAACCTGAGAAATATGTATGTATAATATAAAAAAAAATAAAAATATATCAAAGCCAGTGTCAATATTGAACCACTCATCGAGTGCTTGAGAAATGGTAGTGAAATATGCGAATATCGGTGCAATAAAAAATGCAGCCCCTCCCCGATGCCAATTCGTAGCATGGTCTGGTAGAACTAACTGCATGTTATGGTATTCAAATTTCTTGTTTTTTCAATTTTCGATAAGAGAGTTAATTATACACTTATATAAATTACTTTATACATACAATCATAAAATAGACTCGACCGGTATTTATACAACAACAAAAAGGTCCGGTTTTTACTATATAAAATAATTTCAATATAAAAACAGCTTTGTCAACATACATCGCTTAGTTCTGATATTGAACGATTATTTAACGCTATCTTTGGAATGAAAAAATATACAATGGCCATTAAAACGGCCTTAATTATAATTGTCGATTTATACTCAAGGCACTCGCTTGTCGGAAACCTAAAGAGAATATTAGAAATGGCTAGTCAAAGGCACTCGATGAGAAAAGACATTGCAAACACCTATGCTAATATTCTATGTATTCTATGAACGAAATAAGATTTGATGTCATTTCTAGGATTTGAACCCGATATATTCTGACGACAAAGACGAGCACTGTAATACAAACACCGACTTATGAATTCTATTTATTGATAATAGCTGTATTTCCAATGTAATCATTTAAATTTTACAATATATATTTGTATTGATTTATCTGTCTGAAACGAACAGTAAAACACTGCACAAAGCTCAGATAGGGGTAATGAAAGTTAACGTTGCCAGGTGGCACTATCGCCTCGAGTATAATATTACAAGCTTTATTGATATTAATGTTTAATTAAAATTCAGCTAATGAAATTTTACTAATAAGAAGAGTATTCAAAAGGTATATTTATATAAATTAGTAAATTGTAAAAAAAGGCTAGTAAAGTAATAAATATAATACTTTCGATGGATTCGGCGGTAGCTTTGTGGAAGTTCATTTTAATAAAGACATCACATGTAGACATAGTCTATAATAAATATAATGATAATCTAGACTAGATCTAAGCATTAACGACACAACAAATTATGGCCACTTACTAGGTAACAATTTCAATAAAATATTAATCAAAGATTATTTAATTATTAAGAAAGACATATTAGTGCAGCATCGTTAAATACGCGGAAATATAGACGTACCTGTACATTATCTTTAAATTCCTCAAGTAATTTGATTTGCTGCAGCTTATAATCAAAATTTAGAACTTGAACAGGCAGCATTTTACCTTATTTGATTTTGCACCCGGAGTAATTACCCGCTGCATAGTGCAATTAAAATTATCGAGATGACGGCGTTTAGATAAAAAGCTAATAAGGTGTTAAGTTGATTACAAATAGATTTTGATCTATTCGGTCTATTCCGGTTTCACATTGATTGAGTTGTTGATTTTAGTAACTGATTACTGCTCTCAACCGGCAGGTGCCGTTTGTTAAATTTATTCAAAGAAATTTCACAAGTCTCAGGGCGGAGTTTTTGTTGCAAGGCAAGTTGGTTTTTCGTCACCTCCCGCTGGGTATGAGCACCAAATATTAATTTAATTATCGCATTGGATGGACGCTACTGTTCGAAATGAAATGACCCAATTACAATTTTGTGATTGAGGATGTTAATAGTGGTGATACTGTGAGACAATTTTACAAAGAGTGGAAAATACCGTTAAGAAATTTCGGTTTTAACAAAATTGGGATGCTAATTTTTCAATACCTTCCGCTGTAAGATAAATTTAATCTACCGGTATAGCCTTGAAGCAAAATACTTGTGTTAATATTTTTTTTTACCATGTCCGCTCCCAAAATGGAGAATATGAAATCCTCTCGGAGGTTATCTCAACATGTTGATCAACACCATGAAACTCAGTGACTCAGCCTCCCTTTTTTGAAGATTGTGTGGATTGAAAGTATACGAGGACTAGGAGAAGACTAGTGGTTAGCTAATCGCTCTCACTATGTGACCCGCTTTTGGGATCGGAAAGGTCAGAAGGGATTCTTAACAACACAAACACCATTGCCTTTGAACAGAATCGATTTATCGACTGAAAAATCTAATCGTCCCGGGAATGGAACCCGGGCAGTCCGTCACGGAGGCCATCGACGTTGAGCACTGAACCACGGACCGGGCCATATGTTGGTCTAGTCTTATAATATTATATTTCAATTAAAATGAATATGAAATTCAGAGTTTTTATGACAATCAGTAAAGAACCTATTCATAATGAAAGATTACATTTATTTAGCTGTAAAACCTAATGTTAGCAGATTATCTTGTAAAGGAATGAAAAACTTGTATTCTGACAAAATGACACAGCTTAGTGAGAGGCCTCAGTGGAAGCGCTTTTTAGAACGTACTATACAGCGGAGCAGACATACAAATTCAGGTGGCCTCATTGGCCTGAGATACCATTCTATGTTCATTAGGAGTCCATATGAAGATTGGGAGCGGACATCATTTAATAAATCTGGCATACATTTTTTTTATGAGATATATTTTATGTGCAATAAAATTAATATATGATGAACCGTATTATGGTTGATGTATGAATATTTTTTACGACCGAAGCTTTTCATTAAAAAAAAATGTCTGATTTGTATCTAAAATACTGTTACCTGGTTTTCTAATATTCCGAATAACGAAATATTTCCAACGTGATATTCTCACACATTCTAACGATAAAAATATTAAGATTTAACCGAAACAAATTCAATGATCTGCGCCAAAGCTTTCTATTATATTGTTACTTTTGATTGTGAGGCAATCATGTTTGAGTTGGTACATTAGATAAAAAATGTGATGAATACATTTCCTGGCAGAACGAGAACCAAACTGACAATCCTTTATGACACCAAAGCTATCTTGGCCGATTATCGGTGTAAATATTCAACCATTAAAATGTAACTAACTGTTGCCAGTGGCGTTGTATTTTAAGTGATTTTTCGTACTTATTAAGCTAAATAAATGTTGGTGAAAACGAATTAAAAAAACCGTGGCCAAATGAAGAATTAGATTGGTGTCCTTTTTGGCATTGTAGCAAGTATTGGCACATGGCAAGATTGCCCGCTGCACAGAACAAGAACTGTGAACACGAAAAACAGTTGGACGCATGAAACACTGTTGAGACTCAAACATAAAGAGTTCTTGAAGACAGTTCCAGCTGTCAAAGTTATGAAAACTATGATGATTATTGCTCAACAGAAGTTATTCTGCTCTACATCTGCTACATGAAAGATCATAGTTGTGGAATTCTAGTTTCCTGGGTAATGTCAGTGCATGGTTACATAATATATTATACAAAATCTTTGTACGAACTTCCTGAACGTCTTACCTTATAGTGTTTTTGTCTTGCTAAAAGATTGTATTAATCAAAAGCTTCGTGTGAAGAAAACATTAATAAAAATCTGGTTGTCATGGAATCATTATCGGAAATGTTCCACGATTTCTAAGACGTGCCTTGAGAGTACAGTATACTTTACTTACATAAAACTTTTCTGATTTCTAACTAAGTAGACAAGCTTTTTTCGTATCTTGTACCGCTTTTCGTTCCTTTGCGTTGTAAGTAATTTTTAAAAAGGAGACTAGCCACGAGGATAGTGATATAGTATTCAAGGTATGCCAAGTAGAACCTTTTCAAGTGAAGATCTGAAGTGAATTAATATATTGAGCTTCCCCTCAAATTTGGCTGATTTTTTCTCGGAATTACTTGTTTACATTGTTAGATTATTAATATTGCAAAGCTCTGGTGAATTGTATAATTTGTCTTAAAATTGAGATGTGATTGAATTTAAATCACTATACCAAAATGTTCAATTACTACAGCTGAAATACTCGCTATTTAGATTTTTTCCTCACAGTCTCTTCTTACTGATTTGTGTTTTCAGTCGTGGATATTTTGATAGTGAGTAAAATTTATAATGTGATTTTTTTCTCTCTGTTCTTAGGCTACAATTTGTGATTTTTATTATGTATATACAGATATGAATGTATATGTTACAGTGAAACTGTATTCTCATTAAAAATGTATCAAGTAATAGATTTGTATGACAACATGATTTCACTGGTCACTATCATTGAAATTATTGGCCCAAGTCGATGATTTGCCGGCCTAAAATTTTTGTAAAACAATATCAGCAAGTACTTATTCCCTTTCATAAAAAGAGAACCAAAGAAAAACACAGACAGGCATTGGGCTGAAGATAGGGCGGTCAAATTTAATTTCAATGACAGCTTGGAGAAGAATATATTTTCACTGAGAATATATTCTTCTCCAATCTTAACACCTAGATATTAGAACTGTTTTGGCGAAATAGTTTTTGCTTGCAGGGAGTATATTGGAATGAAAAAATGTATGAAGCACGAAGTAACTGTAAAAGTAAGAATAATTTTCTTGGCTTTTGCCCTGTTTATTAGTTCAAGAGATGTATATTATTAAAACGATCAATTTTTGGATCAATCGAGTGACATAACAGTGCTCCACTGGCAGGGCAAGGTAAGTAACTTGTCAGATTACTGGCATGACGATTTTATCAATCACTCGGTTAATAACCGGCACATTAAAAATGTTATCGCTACAACGTTAATCTGTATAAGTAATCACAATATAATCCGACTATTTCACTTTTGAGTGCACCGCTGCCCGACGCCAATGGACTCCGAATAAAGTCTAATGAAATAAAAATTGTCAGTGTCGTATTATCAAAGCTCTGAGCTGATTAACCTGTTGAAGGAGCGGCCTGCCTAGTCGCTGGAATAGTTTAAAGGTATTAACAAAAACCCACCGTGGCATTGTTTAGTTATGCGTTCTATAACTTTATTACATATATGCCAACAGGGAAAAAAGATGTTTTTTCTTCCCTAACGCAAATGATCTCTGATGCTTCATGGCAATAAACTCTTTCAAAATAAATAGGAAGAATTGTATAGGCATTTTATTTTAAACTTGCGAGTATCTGGCATGCGTGGCAATGCCACTCAAAGAAATAAAGTGTTTTTGTTCTGTTTATTGAAGTGCTCTTGGACACACAATATTTTTTGTTTTTTTGTCTGGTGAGTATAAAATGCTAAAAATAGTCAACGAATCTGAATTTCATGACATGAATTTCCTTGAGACTGATAGCCGTGGCATGAAGATCGCTTTCTAAGAGATTGTTTAACCAAAAATCTCATGGAAAAGCACAAAATTCAAAGATTCAAGTAAAATTTCATCAATTAAAATCCTTAATTGAAATTATATTTATTATACCACTCTGGAAAATGTTTATACTACCTTACTCGTTCATACACTTCAGTCAGTATTTACCAGGGCTGTGCAGTCGTTAAAAAGACACGACTCCAACTCCATCATTGACCAAAAACACAACTCCGACGCCGACCAATTTAAAAAAAAAAAATCCACGTTTTTTTCCTACCTTTCTTATTTATATGGATTACAATTAAATACCAACCAACCTTCCAGCCAATAGCCAAATTTTACATGTTATATTGTTAAATAAAAAGTTCGAACTTTTCAAAAGTTTTTCACGACTACGACTCCACAGTCCTGGTATTTACATAATGCCATCTCAGTAATGCTATTATTTTAAATTCGTCGCATTGGAACTGGGTTTCAAACTGTATGGTTGTCAGTTATGATGATTTTAGTATTTCATACCAATCATTAAACATGATGTAAAAACCCTTTCCTCTCTCATTTTTCTTTTTCAAATATTTGATTAAATAAAAAACTGTGCAGTTTGTCATGGTAGAAAAAAAATCATTAGTAAGCGGTGAGTAAGTAATCGCGGTTTATTTTTGACGAATGGTGTATCATGATAATTAGCTATAATCGTGCTGAAAGATGGTGATTGCTCGCACATGCATAGACTGAATTAACGTGTTACCATTTAATGACTGACACAACGGAGCGTCGGCGAAATGGATGGCGAAGGAAAGATGATGGATTACTCTTTCACCTTCTCTCCAATACGTCATTACTGAAAAATCATCATGGTTGCTGATAATCACACCAACAGGAAAGGTAAACCGATCCCAAGAAGCTGCAAGTCAGAACGAACTTTATAACGTCATGTAGGAGCAAAGATAGTATCAATGGCGAGGTAAAATGATTCCTTCATCGTACATCTTACAGTGCGAAGGTCCTAGGTTTGATTCATTGTTTGGTCAACATTATGCAGGCACAACAGTTTTAAAAATTTAGAACACGAAAAACTAGTGCAGTTGAAAATGTATCGTGTTGCATGAATCCAATTTGGTTCCATTAAATGTAATCTCAATGGAAGCAAATTGGTCGCGCCAACGACTTATGAGCAGAGTACTTTGAACTGATCAGGACCGGTTTCGCTCATCGCAAGTATTTTCAACTGAAGAAAATGCTTAATTAAATTAATTGTGGAAAGAGCAAAAATGTTTAACGCCTGTCCGTCAAGTAAGTAATGACAATGAACACCTTAAAGTGATATTATGTTTTTATTGATTTATCTATCGGCTTGCAACGCAGCACGCATATACACACTCTATCAAGCAGAGAGAAAAGAGTATACGTATGTGTGATTTTAACACCAAGCTTATAGAGTGAATAATGACAGGTGGCACTTCCACCGGGCAATAATTTCTAGTATATTACACTGCTGTCAAGGTTGTCTTTGTATTCTCTTGTTTTTCTCAATCTCATCACAAAAAAATCTCTAATTGGCAATATATTGATTGCCTCATGAAATATTAATTTTGGAAAATTATTATGATGGAATTAAAAATAATTTTATCTTTTTAAATAACTTTATAGGTAGATAATAGGTTATTAAATGAATCCCATTCAGCTCTTCCAGCTATCTACTGTATATGACAGACTTAACACGGCAAAAAGATATATTACTTTCGAGCAAACGTGGTAATTATAGCTGTTTTCCATATAAATTTTAAACACCATGCAAAGCTTTCGGCCTTCGTGAAAGGGCAATCATAGTAGGTTCGTTGAATTATCCCAAAGAGTGTGCTGTACCATACTTACTCATTTATAAAAAGGTGTTAAGTTGCATGTTTTGACACCTTGAGTTTATTGCAAACATTAAACAAATATGTTCTATTGAGCTCGAGATCGAATCGAGCATTGATATCAGGTCAATGGGAACCCATTTATCCGACTTTATGATCGAATATTCACTATCTAATTGGTTATTTATAATGGTAACATGCGTTTTTTTCAAGACTGTAGAGTTGTTAAAAAAACACGACTCCAACTAAGACTCCAGCATTTACCAAAAACACGACTCCGACTCCGACTAAAAAAGTTAAATTTTGTCACGTTTTTTTTCCTATACATATTTTATATTTATGTTTATTAAATTAAATATCATCCAACCAATCCGGTCATTAGCCAAATTTTATATTTTAGATGCATAAATAAAAAGTTCAAGCTTTTCAAAAGTTTTCACGACTCCGGCAATAACACCTCAACGACTCTGACTCCGGCCAAAAAACTACGACTCCACGACTCCGACTCCGACTCCACAGCCCTTTTTTTACAACCATTTCAACATTAAGTTTAATTACTGAAAAAATACTGTTATTATTTTCTTATAATTATCCTTTGTTTTTTTCTTTCGCGCAATGATGGAAATGTCCACCATGTAGCGCTGGTCTAGATTCCCTAGCACCTGCCAACTGCTTCTCATGATATGACTGTTTTCAATTCTGGGAGCTAACTGCGTGGAAAATTCGAAGACTGTGCAGACCAGTCCAATAGATGCGCGGCATAAATTCCATCATTTTGCAAAATTATTTTTTTTCCCTTTTACTTTACATACACATTAGTATCATTCAATATATTGTACCAAAATGAAGCATGTAAAAAAGCAGGATATATACACATAATGAAATCAATCACAAATTGAGTCGCTTATGTTGTTAACATACTTTATATACTTCATTTTTAAAAGATAGAAAGAGAAGAGAAGAAAAAAAAGCTAATCGAGTCGTTAAATTCATCAACTATTGAAGTGCGCGGTGGTTTTAAAACTGCTGCACGGCCGCGCGCACATGATTTATATAGCAGAACCATAAAATATTAAATTTAGATTTGTATTAGTTCGAGATCAGTGCTGGATGCTTGTTTAAGTTAATCTCCCTGCGTTTCTCTTCAGTACTGTACTTATAAAATCATAAATATTAAATAACCAATTATTATTAACAAACTATTGATAAATTCTCAGCTTTTATTATTGATATCTCATCTGGTAAAATACCAAAATATCTTCATAAATAATTGAGTCATTAAATAAAATAAGATAGGTGTAAAATTATCTATCAAGCAAGAGTGAAAATTTTAACCTCTGTGTCAAATTTTCTTTTAATAACATGCTATGTGCAGTTATCGTGTACGATGCAGCGTTACGTGCACATATATTCAGTTTATTACTATGAGAACGATGATTGCATTTTTAATTACATATTTCGTGTTGAAAACGATAGCTGCAGATGTCTAAATTTAAACAACCATAATGGTTAATTTTATAAAGTTACTTATGTATTTTTTTATGCGAACCGTTATTGGAGGTTTTACTTTATATTTTCTTTCATTGATTAAAAATTTTAAAAAATATTTCACTAGGTTCTTCTTCGTTGGGTCGATACCTCTGTCACTCATCGCTTTAAGGTGTTCACTGTCAATACTTGGTGCAATGGCATTATAATAAATATAATAAAACATTTTGGTACTTATTCCACATAAAATTTATTGGATCAGACTGATCACACTGATCCAATACATTTACATAAATTTGTTTTATATCCCAATACTTTAAATTAACTAGGTAATTAAATGCAATTACCTGCTGGTTTTAACATTGTTAAATATCTTTTTTCCTTTATTGATTTTTGATGTAGTTGCTTGTATTGCTAAGCGTACTTCAACATATTAATTATATTCTATTTTGATTTTATTATACTTTGATTTATTTGCTTAGTTGTAATGTCAATTGTTTATCATACCTCGTAAGGCTTAACTATGTTATAAATATCGCTGTACGTTGGTATTTCTTATCAGTAGATAATGCTCGCTATGAGCGATACCGGTCCTGATCTAATAAATTTAATATGGAATAAGTGCTCTGCCTCTGTCACTGTTTAATAATTTTGTCGGTTCTTCCTTGACAAGCATTCTTATGTCAGTTTTCATTACCGGAGTTTTAATCTTCTTTGGATACAGCATCCTATTATTATGAATCGTATTATAATTTATATCCGTGTCGTCCTTCAAGTCGTATCGTATTCTGTGTCATCAAGGACAAGCACTTCAAAGCTATGTTTAAGCTATTTTCTTCCAGGAAACTGACAACTTCCTGCCTTTTAATATTTCCAGGGATCCATCACTACTGCTGCATTTTTGACACCGATTTTAAGACTTAAACTTTATTCAGATGCCAATGTAAAAAAAACATGCGTCTTATATTTAAAGAAACATGTATTATTTTACGTGTTTGTTTAATTGACTTGCTGACACTTTCAATAAAACAGAAAGATATTATATTTTAAATTATCTAATTATGTAACATAAGAATTTAATTCATTATTTAATAAAATATTAATCATTTGTACTTGAAAGCTGATAAAATGTAGTTTTTTATAATTTGAATGCGATGTTTTTGAGTGCAAAGTCGAAGGCTACCGTCACGGACCTTATGGGTTCAAGTCCCAGTACGATCAGCACTTTTATCAGTCGATGTATCGATTCTGTCTGAACCTTGTCTACATATCCCTTTCCGCCAATCCAATCTTAACTGTCTTACCTAGCTTACCACCGGTCCTGTCTTAGCTTTATCCGTTATCCCTGATATCTTCAAAGGTAGGTTGGGTGTCTTCCATATTCTCCTCATTGGGAGCAAACATGGATGACAAATAAATACACATTGATTTCATATGTTACTATTTGACACTTTTTAACTCCAAAGAGAACTATCTACGTATAAATCCACTGATTTTGAAATGAAAATTAAGAGTGTCAGTTATACGTAAGGAAGGAAAGTTTTATAGCAACAATCTAGGGCCAAATTGGCCATTCGTTTTTTCCTTTGCGCCATAAAATGTCTTATTATAATTTACTGCCATACCAGGGATAGCCTATTACTTTGTAGCTGCCGTTAATTATGTTTAAAAGGTCCTGTACTAAATAATCTGAGATCGTTTAGTACACATTTAATAGATATACCGGTAACAGACCGACGACGTGTGCACATTTGCATAATAAAATGATAAGAAACTCACAACAGCCCAAGTCCATGTTTCTTTCTAGAGACAGATTTTTCTGAATAATTTGTACCTAAATGGCATTTTTCCATTTGAGTAAATAGTATGTGATGTATTATAACGATTTGAAACATCAGTCATAATTTAATACAGGATTTCGACTGAATATCAACATTGAATTTTGTACCTTTCCATGAGTTTTGTCACTGCCGACCTGAGTTTCACCCTTCGGCATCTTTAGATGTTTCAAGATCACGAATGAATTTGAATTGACGCGTATTTAATAGTTACTGCGTAGCAGTAGCACTTGAAATGAATGAAGATACCGGATGGCAAAACCAGGCTCGTTAGTGGAAAAGTTAATGGAAAAGTACAGCATAATTAAAAAAAAGGAATAATAATTGTCAGCTACTTTAAATGTCATTAAATGAGTGGCAGATAATTACATCATTTGCAAAAAAGCAATGTCCACCAGGGTGCGTTTTGTCGGCCAAATACAATAATAAAATCACTATTAAGGTGTTCACTGTTAATACTTGGTGGAAAGGCATTATAATAAAAAATTTATAATAATAAACATTAACAAAGTAAAATCTCATGTGGAAAAAGTACTAAAAATGTGTTATTATTTTTATTACAATAATAAAATCCTAGCTCTAGTAGTTACTAAAAAAAGTACATGGTTTACACTGGGAGCTACCAACTGGAAGAACCAGAAGAACTAGAGTTAGAGATGTTGGACCTTTAGAGTGATATTATGTTAAAATCCTTAATATCAGATGACGACTTCTGGAATACAGTGGAAGGAAAAAGTTTCCATTTTTAAAAAAAGCTGCACCTAAGATTGAATTATTTTTTGGTTCCACATACCTTTGTGAATCATTATTTTCAACAATGAATTTATTAAATCAATATATAGATCTCGACTCACCGATGAACATCTTTATGATTATAATACGGAAAGAAAAATAGCAATGTATTTTAATTCTACATAAATTATTTTATATATTTGTTGATAGCTATTTCGGCTTACGCCTTCGTCAGAACTATTATAATGGAGTTCTACCAAGTAAATGCCTACTCAATCAATATCTTTATGATTGCTTGTTAACAGGAACGTCATCATACTCCCCTAATTATGAGGCACTGGCCAATAAAATGCAATGCCAAAGATCACACTGACTCATATTTATTTTCTATAATAGAATATAAACAATAATTTAAAAATATTTTATATTATATTACCAATTTTTCACATATTTTTCAAAGCAAATTTTGCTTTGAAAATATATGTGGTGCCCGCCGCCCTACCGATATTTTAAAATGTGCTCTAAGGTACAAAAAGGTTGGTAACCCCTGGTTTACACTGTAGAATATTTATAAATTTTCATGTTTGATAAGACTACTCCACAGAGAATTTTCAGTATACGAATACACAAGTTACTTGAAGTCAATATTACTGAGCAAGTCACCTTTTTTCCCCTGTCTAATTTTCTTTTCGTTAAGCACTATAGTGCATGGTTCAAATAACAATCCCTTGCAGCTCTGTATTGGGCCAAGTAAGTGAGGAGTAAATAAGTCTATTTCTAGTCGATTGATTTTTTTTTTGATCGCAAAGCGCTATGGAAGGCGGTCGTGAACAGCGTGGGAGGTGGTGTCACAACCAAATTTTACTCCAGAATACATAGTTAATAAGTCAGTTTCGCGCAGAGTATGATAAAATGATCACTCGATTGTATTCTTTTAGTAAGAATGTTTATGCAAACAGTGAGCGGATGAAATTAAAATGGCAAAAATAGTGATTTTCAATTACAATCAATCAATACATATTTGATTTTCCCAACGATGCCTGTATCTTTGTTAATTCAAAAAAATTACGAGCATTGATCATACGTTATAATTTGTTCTGACTTTGGGAGTTTTTGCAAAATGCATTCCAGTTGTCAGACCTTGCATACAGTGACTTTGATTGAGAGATAGAATAGAAAAGAGGAGAGTTGTAATTTGTCTGCGAGATTATTAAGGAAATTTTATTTCATAACGAGCATTCCCATTTAATATGAAGCGTTTAAAATCCCGCACAGCCATCTTGTTAAGTATATGGTCAGAACTAGATATTAACGTTGTTTCACCAGCACTTTTGATAAGCACCAGCAGTATGATGAGCTTCTTACGTTCTCCGTTGTTTTATGGTACTCAAGGATGTAAATACACCTCCCTTTGAATTTATACGGTCACCACAATTTATATGAAAATCAAAATATTATATATTGAATGATTGAATTGGCATACCATTGGTAGAACTCTATTATATCACGATGAAAAAATAGGAATGTATTTTAGATCTGCAAAAATTAGCAGATAGCTATTTCGGTTTAAGCCCTGCCCTCTTCAGAATTATGTGACACATCCATTGACCCTAAGCTGAATACATTGGAAAAATTAGAAATTAATAGATAATCATCAATCCAATGAAATTCTTAATAAGCAAACTATTAATAATCCCTCACACCTACTCAGACCATTACGGAAGGATAATGCAGTTTTAACTAAATCAACTAAATACAAAACGAATTTACCTTCATTATCAGTCAAAAAATGAAAAAAAACAAGATTAGCTTTCGCTCGACAAATACATAAAATCAATTTGTCGCATTCACTTCTTTATTATTAAAATATAAAATTAGGAGTTTAGAACAGATGTTGTGAATTGTCACTTTAACCTATTTTATCACCATTGTTTGAATTGCTCAATTGTATATTTTTTTTACTTTTCATGAGCTTCATCACTTACGACCCAGGTTTTACTTTAGGCAACTTCTGGCATTAAAAGTGTACGAATGAACTTGGACTGACGAGTAGTAAACAGTTTGTGTTGTTAGTATATACGAATGAAAGTAATATGTATCAGTCAGTTTACAAGTTACTGACGGCAGTCGAAAGAAATAAATAACGCTTTTATATTAATAAAATCAACAGTAATTTCTGATATTAATTTTAATTTCTGGGCGTTTTTTAAATGTGATATGTAAATGGCTACTAATTTAAAACGGTGGATATGATGCGTCGTTATATTATCTTTAGAATTGAATTATCTTCATTGTTTGATGCTTTATGATATTTAATTACATGTATTTCGTGAGTGGCATTTTTTCAGTCGATTCTGTTCGAAGACATACGATTAAGGAAGCAATATGATACACAGTGGGAGAGGACGTGGGTACACAATGGATATAGCAGCCTTTTTAAAGTGTTGCCATCCCTGACCAACAATAATTGAAACTATTCGATGAGCGATTTCGAAAGAACCATAAGTCTCGTGAGCGTTAAAGTTTTACTTCTTTCTTCATTGGAAACAGAAAAGTTTAGCAGTATCTTTCGCATAAAATTCAGGCAAACAAGAGCATTAACCCAAGTAAATTATTTTATTGCCAGCATGAACCACCTAAGTAAGTTAAATAGCAAAATTCACAGAAAACTTGCAAAACTATGTTATTTGATGATACCTATTATATTCATGGAAAAATCGAAAGAAATATGAGATATTGCGTAAACTGTTTATTTAGCTTTTAATAAATATATGTAATAAAATGTCGATTGCAAACATGTAAAAAATACGTTAACATAATGTCTATAATACGATGACTAGGCTTACCATCTTACCATACGTCACGGTTTGGCCAGGATTGTCCCGGCTTGAGACACTGATCCCGGTCGGTTTGGTATTGCTTACCGGTTTTTGTTTTGTGACGCAGCGAGACCCGTTTTAAAACTTCTGATTGTATGTCTAAATTGATCTCAAAATTGAATGCCGCGAGATCCAAATGCAAAGCGAAATATTTTTTTAAATATATTATAATATGTTCTGGCACCATAATCTGTGATAAAATTACATGCTGACTTACGAAAGACGGTATTCGTTAGTTTCCAATGACATTTCTTATAGAAAATACGTAAAACTAGCGATCGTTGTTGTTAGATTTTTGACTATTGAAAGGCGTACAAGTTAAAATGTTGGATTTTAAACTTGTTTACAGTTAGCCATCGAAAATATTGAATGAACATATAAAAAATAATTGTCAGAAATCTTCTCATGGGTTGAATTGCAAAATGTACTGATCTGCTAAAGCTAAAATGCAATACACGGTTCAGATGATCAAAAAAAGAAATGATAATCATTTTGACAATTTTACACACACAAAAACTTTTCTTGAAGCAAAAAATGAAAAGAAAAGTTCAACGATGACCCACATTAATTACGTTCACAAATAAGTCTTATTAAAATGATCCCATATGTGTTATGTCTGCCAAGATCGTAAGTAACTTGTAGCGTGTTTTCTAAACAATACAACACATTTGGTCGGAAGACCGAAGCAGCATACTGGAGTCAACCGAACGAGCGTTACTGAACTGTAAATGTTTTGAAGAATGTCTGCCTGCTTTTATTTCTTTTCCCCGAGTTTCCGCACCTGAGTTTCAAAATGATGGTTAGCCTAATGATTACAATTTTTTTTATAGATGTCATCGTGACTGATTTCAGCATATTTTATATTATAGCTGTGTCATTAATCGAATGGTTATGTTATATGAATTCGTTCACTTAATTAATTGTGCGGTTATCAATCGATTATTGGATTTGTATGCAGTGTTTCACTTATTTTTCCAAAGAGTTTCACTGTCCATAAAAAGGACTTTATTTCTGCTCACGTTTATTTCAGCGGCCGGATAACTTCGCTATAAATGGAAAGCTTAGTAAGAAAGTGATGTTTTAATTGTTTTAAAAATATTGAATCTCTTTGAAATGATAGACAAAGAGAACATCTTCGAATTGTAAGTAGATATTTGTAGTTTGTATGGTGAAGTTGGAGCAAGATGAATTGCTATTCTTATAAGTATTATCAAAATTGTCCATAGAATTAGTATAATATATATTTTTATCAATAATTCTTACTGAAGTTATGTTCATAATTTATAAAATACATCAGTTACATTGTTGCTACAGAAGTCCTTTCTAGTTTTTCATATCGTTATTAATTAATTAATTTGAAATCGATTACAGCCGTAATCCATATTATGGCAATAAAATCTTAGTATAATTTTCTCAGTATAACTTTTAATACAGCATAATAATTAAAGTAACAAATTTTAAAAAAAATTACTGTCAATCAATGGCGGACTAAGCACTTGGGAGCCTTTTCGAATAATAAAAAAAACGTCGCAAAATTTGTTTGAGATTCGACAAATTCGTTTTGTTCTTGTTTGAGATTCGAAAAAAAAAAAAAAACGAAGTTACTATTGTAGATTTCATTTTGAATCTTTTCTCCAAACTGTAGTTCCTTTTTATATCGAATATTACCGAGAGTATGACTTGAACAATGTACGGTAATCCATGCAGTTCACAATACTCGCCTAGTACCTAGCACACCTAATGCCGTCGGGAGTGCGGTCATTAAATATTTCTAATTTAATCTAATACACGTATAAAAAGATATTTTTATTTTTTCAAAACATATAAAGTGGGCTATATTTTATATATAAAACCGAAACGGCGTATGTATGTATTCGGGTCTGTAATTCCCTTTTGCATTGTTGTTGCAAGTTCAAACGAATTGATTTAGCTCGCGAAAGTTTCGACGGTAAATTTGTTTCGTTATCAATGTATGTGTAGAGACTCCAATTACTCGAGTATCGAGTAGTACATTTTACAAAATATTCGAGTACTCGAGTAGTTTGATATGAACCAAAATATCTTATATATAAAACCGAAACGGCGTATGTATGTCTGTGGGTCTGTAATTCCCTTTTGCAATGTTGGTCATTAAGTTGCCAGTTGTTTCAACTTGGCCCGTCTGAATTTACGCGCCGAGGTGAACATAACCCCAAACTGGTCCGAGCGAAGCCGGGTTCGAATACTAGTATTATATAAGTCCCCCGAGATTTGGAGGCCCTAAGCGCACACTTATGGGGAAATCCGCCACCGCTGTCAATACTTATAATATTTTTTATTGTTTACTTATTCTACATAACATGAATAAGGATCAATACCTTTACGCTTATCGCGAGCATCATCAGTTGATTAAGCTTTAATTAAAAAAAAAGAAAGATAAAGACATCATTCTGTTGTCATTCATTGTATTGTTAGCAATGTATGTTTGAAAATAAAAATATTTTTCATAACTTAGACTACGATTACAAATTCAATAAAAAAACTCTATGATTGAAGTTGATTTTTACTCGAAAGACGAATCGGGTTGGATGAGCATACCTGAAAACTTTCGCAAAAATGTGCGAAAACTCTTTGAAAAATGGGGGCACACTGATGTAAAAGTATTACGACTATTTTTATAGACCGAGGAAAACGTTAAAGTATTTTTCGTATGCAAGCATCTATTTATTTTAACATCCTCTCTAGAGCTCTGCAGTGGATGATAAAGGTAAATTTTACAATTTTGATCAAATCTAATAAAGTTATTGTAACCGCATAATATACTGCCTTTGGTGAAAATACAGTTAGTATCGCGATACAAATTGTTCATTTAGATCAGGGGGGGGGCAAACTTTTCGGATGGGGGGCCAATTCCAAGAATTCAAAATGAGCAGCAGGCCGCAAGTAAAATACCATTTTTAGATATACACTCGATCGTTTTTTACGTGATACATTGGATTTAAAAAGTGGCGCACCTAAAAAAATCAAGAAAAAAAGGATCCAAAATACAAGGAAAAACAAAAATTGTTTTCAAATTCGACCTAAAACATTTTTTTTTGCATAAAATATACCTAAAAATTTTCATTTTCATTCAAAAATAATATTTCTATATTCAGTTCTTATAATTTATTGTGCATTTAAAATATTTGGACGTCTGAAGTGTATTTATTGGAGTAACTCTCTGTGATAAAATTTTCGACCGGGAAACGTGCTATTCAACGAATTTTATAAATGCATTTTGCTTAAATAAGTTTCAGATCAGAGTCACCAATAATATCGCATGAGTTTGCGCACCATTTTTTTCTATAAAAATAAAAAGTACCTACGAATAAATCACGGTGCCGTCCAAAAAGTCACGTAAAATTAAAATTACTGAAAAAACCGGGTGTACTCTATTTATTATCACGAAAAATATTTTACTAAAAAAAAATATTAGAAGAATGAAGCTGTTTTTTTTTAATTCATGTGCTCATTTTGTATTTGATATGTTTACAAACTGCTTGTGAATGGTTATAGAAGAAGATGGAATCAAAATTAAGCAGAGGTTCATGATCGAAAATGTCTTTAAAATCATTAAGTTGGTCGAATTTGTCTAGATTAAGATCATTGTAAAATTTGCAGATTTCGGCCCGACGGTGTAATTCTCTTAAATCTGTGTTACATTACAGATCAATAATCTCATGTTGTAGCTCGTTCAATACAGTTTTATATCTATTTAAAATGGATCGCTTACTAGCGCCAAACTTGTCTCAATTTTTCGAAAGTCACCAAATCTTTGTGAAAAAACGTCATTCAGAGCGTTCATAACATGGAGTTAATAGTATTTAAGTGTGGCATGATGTCCAGAGTAAATGTAAAATCACAAATCCCTAATCATCAGTATCGGGAAAGTCCGTAACATACTTCATTTCCAAAAATAAAATTATAATATATTTCATATCCTGAACTCTTCAAAACACTTTTTCCAAGCTAAGCCATCGAATTGGACTATGAAAAGGAATATCTGTATAAATTTTTTATTTGATTTTCAATATTTTTTAAAAAAATATAAATAAATATTCATTCTTAGAATTAGGATTTATGATGGCGGGCCGCAGTTTGCCCGTGCCTGATTAAGATAAAAAAAATACATCAAAGAACACTCAATAAAGTTTTATTATTTTTTATATATTTTTAAAGGATTTATTAATAATTAACCAAGGTTAATGTTTATTTGCGTCTAAAATCAAAATAAGAATATGTCAAATTATTAAATTATTTCTCACATTATGCAATGCTGTAACTTGAAAGTACACGATTTTTTTTAAAAAAAAATTAACAATTTTTATCAATAAATCAAGCAGAAATCGATATTTTAACGGCTTAACGGCATATTATTTGAACTTTCAATGGATACGGCGCTTTGTGGTAGTTTATTTTAATGTAAAATATTGTTGATAACTTATAATTTACAAAAATTCATTCGGAAAATGCTTCCCAAAGCGGCGAAACACGTGCCACTATTTACTATCAGGGTCGTGGCAAGTTCCTCTGACGCCTAAGGCCAAGAATAGATTTTTCGCTTTCTGGCATCATTTAGGCGATCGCCCTTTTCGCCCCTAGCTACGGCTTTGCTTCTATAACATACGTGAAATAAAAAAGATATCTATTTCGATTGACAAAAATACGACATTTTATTATAAAAAATATATTCTAGATAAAGTAGAAATTTTCGATTTTTGATTTTAAACGCTACAAGTGCTATGTAAAGGCACATTTATTTGTACACAGAAGAAAAGAAGTATATTTGTATGAAGAAAATCGCTCTGACAGACATTTTTTCTTAATAAAAACATTCATCGTTGAACATTCAAAAGAACAATTTAATGAAATATAAATAGCAAAAAACGTAATCTTAAAATAAAAGCTTGAAAGATTTCAATGGTATTTAAATTACTATTGTATGGAACAGTTGTTGAAGATGTGATGAAGGAAATGTATAGATAACTTGACAGTTATCAGTAGTTAGTGCTACTGGCTAAAGCAGACGGAAAAAAGAATTTCAAGGATGAAGTAATGATGAAACTGGGTTTAAGGTTCCTGGTGAATGCTCATCAGACGAGCGCAAGATTTTCAAGTATGCCAAGGTACATCAAGAAAATTATACGCAATAATGAACGGACAATATCACGCAGAATGCTGTTTTATTTTGCAATCGGCTCTGATATTCGATATTTTCCGAATGAAGAATGTGAAAACAACGGATTTTCAAAATCACACGTCCGTATTAAAGTTTGCTTTATAGTTCTTGTCGTATATAAAATACAAAATATATTTTTTTTGATGTATAAATATTCACCTTTAAATTGTTCACTGTCAATACTCGGTGGAATGGCATTATAATAAAAAATGATATAGCACATTTTTAGTACTCATTTCACATTAGATTTATTAAGATCAGAATCGATTTCATCAGTTGATAATGCTTGAGATGAGTGAAACCGGTCCTGATCTTAATAAATCAAATTTCTAATAAGTATTAAAAAAAATGTTTTTTAAGAGACCGTGTGAGAAAACGATTTATTAAAGCTTTTGAGTAATAAAAATGCATGGGCTTCGAAACGTTGAGTGATTATTACCTGTCAAGGTGTCTTCTAAAAACAATATTTCTATATAAATTAATAGTGAAAATCTATAAACTTAACAAAAAAGCAACTAAACTCATTGGAGGTTTTTTTAAATATTTAGTTCTTCAAGAGTTGTCAAATATTGCCATAACAAAATTGATGTTTCAAAACATATCAACATTAATAAGAGTTTACTTAAGCAAACTTTGCGATAGTACTTACTTCAGACTTCTGAAGATGCCTCTGAAAGAGGCGAAACACGCGTCACAGTTAGTAGCACAATACGTGGAATAATCAAAGTTATTTTAAATTTTATATTATTTAACGTTCTTCAGCCTCTAAAATTGGTTTTTACGAAGGTACTTTTAGGCTTTTTAGCTTAAGGCACTTTTTGGAAGGCATTTTATGTGGGAATGAAAACTGTTCAACAAGTTATAATGGTTATGGTCGGTCCCTGTGGTCTAGTGGCTTCGCCTTAGCGATCCGATGAGCCCGGGCTCAATTTCCGGCAAGGTCAGATTTTCAATTGAAAAAAGAGATCTTGGACATGGATGTAAGTAATTTTTAGTTGAGTTGTTCTCGACTGATTCATTATTTATCATCGAGCTTATCTTGTATGACTTTCACAATTAAAAATATTAGGCGCATCGGAATTGGCTGTAATGTTTTTTTTTTTATAATAATAATAATAATGAGCTCAAGTTGAAAGTCGAGAATACTCGTCTATTTTCAATTACTCAATACTCGAGTATTTTGTAAGATACTCGAGTAATACTCGTAATTTATAAATGAAGATTTATTTCAATTCTTTTTTTACTTATTATATTCATTGTTAACTATGAAACCGACGCCCACAGCAACAGAGAAAGTTTTTTCTGCTGCGGGAATTATAAAAACAACACTTCGAACCAATTTGAGACGTTTAATTCTGTATTATTTTAAAAATATATTTTATAAATTTAAATAAATGATAATGAAATTAAATAAGCTTATTTATCAATTTATATATACAAATTTGAATTAATAGTACATATTTTGGAATATCTGAAACTACTCGAGTTTTTTTAAAAATTTACTACTCGACACTCGAGTAGTTGTGATGTCGAGTAATAGAAGTTTCTAATTTCAGTATCTAGCAAATGAACTAGACGATATAAGATACTATTCTTTTTGAGCTCTCTGATAATGTATCAAACTTATTGTATATAAACTACTGAGTTAATAGAAAAGCCGTTGCACATCCCCGGATACTAAAAGTCTAGACAAACCTTTTTATTTAGCGAATGATTCGATTTTGATTTTATGACGTTGTTTGCATCAAAAATTGCATTTATTTTCTATTACGTCGACGTGCAATCGCTATTTCCTGTAAACATGAAATAAAACGACATTTTTCGTTGGGAAAAATCTGGTACAAACAGTTTTACAGCATGGTCACTAGGGCTTGCATTACCGGTTTACCGGTAAATTTAGCCAAAATACACCATCGGTAAATTGGAAAATTTACCGGTTTTTACCGGAAATGATTTTATCGCGAATTAAGGACAGGCATATTATAACGAAGGTTTATTGTGATATGCATGCGGAATCGAATTTGATAAGAGTTCGGACATAAAATCGGCATTACAACCAGTAAAAGTAGCTGTAGAAGCTTTGTGTCGTGAAGACATACATCTATATACAGCCGACATATCATTGAAATTTTTAGCCATGGAACTTAAAGAACAGCTAATAATTCGAATAAAGGAAAGAAGAACGATATATTCTGATGTGATTAATTATCTTAGTGATCCTGATACAATTAATGATTTTGATACATATGGAATATTTAATATAACAAATAAAACTACAACAATGGCGAAAATCATAGATATAACTAAGCATGAATTTTCAAGGGATGAAAATTATAAAATTTCTGAAAAAAACGACAGAGAAGAAGATAAAGTGAATAAACCGAAAAAAGATATTAACAATAGTTTATATAACAATATTTGGAACTCGAAAAAAATCGTGGTAAATATTTGAACATTGCATTTGAACATCTGATGACTTGCCGACCAACTAGCATTGAATCAGAACGAGCGTTTTCATCTGCAGGACAAATATGTACAAAATTTAGGTCAAGTCTAAAAGACGAAATTATTGATATGATTTGTTTCATGAAAGCATATTTTAATTCTGAAAAATCATTGTACCAAAAAAGATAAACATTTTTTTATTAAACTCTATAAACCAATAAATTGTAAACCAAATATTACACAATCGTAATTTAAACTTAACCAAGCCTTGTGTGACAAATAAAAGATTTTCTGATCTCCCATTCCCATATCTCAGTTAAACAAAAAGGACAAACATATACATATGTAAGTACATTTCATGACATTGTTATTTTCATGAAACGTATTTTAAATTCTTTACGTTTTAGGATACCGTTTTTAGTAAAAGTAGCCACATATATGTAGTTATTTTATTTATTTTTATCTATTTTGTTTCATTTACCGGTAATGGGTGAAATTATTTACCGTTTACCGGTTATTGGAATTTGACGGTAAATTGCAAGCCCTAATGGTCACAAGTCTTGTGCTTTATTTGTTCATATGCTCATAAAATACCGAACACAACAAATTAATGGCGAATAGCTTTCTTCATTTACGATCATCAGAATATGAAGAAGAAGAATAAGACCATTTAAAAAAAACGTTAGCCGAAATAGATATCAGCAAATATATAAAATAATTTCTATAGAACTAAAATACATTGTTAGTTTTTTCACCAAGTTAAATAAAAACACACTAAATCAACTTAAGAATGTCTTAAAAGTGAAAGTAATCTTAAATAGGATAAAAATATTCACATTTGCCTTGGCGTCGTTAAATTTATAGGGGGATGTCAAATATCGGTGAATAGGGCTATTCTCAGCTCGCCACGTCTTTCCCTTCTCAAATGATTTGAGGAAGAAAAAATCGGAATAAAAGAGCAATTATTATTAAGCATCATAATGACGCATGATGATGACTGTGTCTGATTTTTTTCACTTATCCATTATTACTAAGGCTTTAATTTATTTTGGGATTCATGTTACGTAGGTGTGATATTTAAACCACAAATATCGTCAAGAGTGAATGAGTCACTCGGCCAACGTGTCGTGGCGTGGCGTGGCGATGGCACGTGGCGCATTAACTCCCGCAACACTCATTCTTACCACAGAGTCTATAAAGGAGTCATCGGTAACTATTCCGGTGGTCTGCCAGAATCGACGAATGACGATGATCAATATGATCGACTGGGATAGTGATTGAAAACCTTTTTCAATGATCTTTCCCAATTCCAAATCTGGCAGTATGAATCATTGTTTGTAATGAAAGATACGATAGCAAAGTCTCGAGATTAAATCGTATAAAAGAGTAATACATACATAGATTTTTCAATCAAATGATGGTATCAAACAATCACATAATTTCCATTTGATTGAAAGACTTAAAAGAAAATTACACTCTGATTCTTTCCTAGCTTCATTCTTTTTTACTAACCTTATCTCAAGAGAGGTATAGCAACAAATTATTTGAAAGAATTAACATATATATTTTATTACTTGCCTCGAAAATAAATATATAAAACTGATTAATACTATGGTTTCATCAATTTACATTACTAAGCTCTTCTTTTTCCATCCTTTACTAATTACCAAATTGAGCATTTCAACGTGCTGTTTTTTCGATCGTTCTCATTTTCTCAACCAATTATCTCCCAGTATATTATTGAATAATCATTTAAAATAAATAAAATAGAATAAATAAGTTAGAGATTGCATGAAATGCTTCTCAAACAGGCGATAACTTGTCATATCTAGGAACCAAACCACTGGAATTACAAGGTTATCATTTTTAATTTTAGTTCTGACTTTATTTCATATATTAAAAACGTTTTCTTTCACTGTACTCATACTAAATCATTGCATTGGAACTAACCAAAATTGACATAGTGGTTAGCAAGATGCACGCGCTTCAATCTTCATCTATTTTTATTTGTTTTTAAATTCCCAATCTCTTACAAAAATACACGAACAAAAAAAACGACAAAAAATACATGGATACTTTTAAACACTTAGAAGGCTTCTGCATTTATTCTGGTAAAGTTGTATTACAAGCTCTGGTTGATTCAGGATAACAAAAAACTCAAACGCCAAATGAATTTAGAATTACAGTAGGATCTCGATATACGGATTGCTCAATGATTCAAATATTTCGAATTTTATACTTACGGACAACCATTAGTAAGTTCCAGTATCTTGGTAAAAAATGATATAGGAGACCTCACGTGAATAATTAATATTGTTTCAATATTGACCGAATGCGATGTAATTGAAGCCAATATCCACCTCAGTGGAACTAGATCAAGAATACGAAGTTTTGAATAAGAGTTTTGCGTAGTGAATATTGTTCCTACAAATTCAAAAAGTATTTTACTATTCAGATGTTTTCAAAAAATGGATTGAGAACTAAGAAGAATGTAGATAGGAAGACAAATTATGAGCTTTGGTGTTAAGCAGCTTCAAAATATACAGCTAGCTATAAATTAAAATCAATATCTAGATTTCTTAATACAACATATTTTAATATTGCAACTGTTTGTAAATCTAGATAAATAAAAACGATTCATTGTTAATGTACTTGTTGTGTACTTTCCCTGGCAATTATGTTAATTTTAATATAATCAGGATTTTTTTACTATCTAGTTTCATCAAGTCCGGGTAATCGAGGGTCTACTGTTAATGATTTTCTCGCTTTATTACGAATCTCTGACCAGTTTTACAGTAAAAAAGGTTTTGTGTTTCTAGACCGTAGATTTTTTTAAAAAATGATAGGGGGAATCAGGTACATTTCGTTTTTAAAATTAGTAACATAGCTGGTAATAATCAAACTAGGCTGCTATGTCTAAAATTCTCTAACTTTCCCGTAAATCCCATTCACAACAAATTTTATTATTCTCAACGGAAACTCTATGGGTAAAATAACTTACGCAATAACCACAACCACGTATGACGCGCATTGAGCCAGCGATAACTGCTCATCAATATATCGCAAAATTTTGCCCACGCTCAAAACCAATGTAGAAATATGTACCACCACATAATGCCTACTCAATACCGCCAGTCAAATTTAATGCAAGGGTGCCAGGGTATGTTACAAGTAAAAGTGTCTTGACTCAGTTCCAATTTCCGCAATTTTAACTGAACAATCTACTCGTATAAGAATTACTTTTATTAGTCAGCACCTCGACCTAGTAGATTATTGTTTATTAATTCAATTAAAGGAACACTTGGTACAAATATGGGTTTTAAATTGTGACGCGAACCGGTTATTATTCAATAGCTAAAACTTTTCTTTATTGTAGAGGGTAACAATATTATAATATGATTCGAAAATTGCTTGTTAACTTATAGCTGCCACTACACCATGTTTTTAGAATCAGATTGAGATGGAGTCTGATTTTTACTCACCACACTGGGCCGAGTCGATAAAATAATATAAACTATCATTTTAAGCGCGATTAGTTATAAAATTGACCGTGGGCGTATCCGTAATAGTGGTCCAAATTTTCCATCGTTTTAATGTCATCCATCCTGGCATTTTCCCACGCAAATAAAATAACAAAGTCATTTGAAATTTCACTATCAATTTGCGAATAAAGTTTGTATTCTCTCCAGTTAAATGTCACAGTTCAAGAATATTTCTAAGAAAATATATTATTTAGTACAAGAACAAGCATTCATTTTATGCGGAGAATGTTATATGGACAAATATTTTTTTATAGTTCGAACTTTTCTACTAATAATACGAGCTTAAATCAGATTGTCTGGTCCATGGTCAAATGTCAACGTCAGTGGCTTCGGTTGCAAACGGCACTGGTTCGGATCCCAAATCGGGCAATTAAATTTTCAATCCAATTATTGATTTTTGTTCGGAGACATAGATGTCTGTATTGCATAAAAATTCCTCCCACACTCATGGAACTCAGCAAAAACCGAATATCATACTACTAGTTCTGTCCTAGTGCTATCCTTTCTTTCCCTAGATTAGAACATTAGGAACTAATGTTAAATAAAACACCTTTCCACCAAAAATGTACAGAAAACACATAACTTCTTTGAACGATGATATTGTTTCATATATATTACGCGTGTAAGCTTTTGGATTCAACATTTTAGGATGGATTATCCCGAGAAGATAAAATGAGCCACCTCATTTTGAAAAATTACATCGGAGACTTCATACAAAAACGACAATTTATGGATTTTTCTTTCGAATATGTATCTGTTTTTACGGATTGGCTTTCTTGATTTAATTAAATGTACATATTTTATAAGCGTATATACATAAATGGTCGTTAACCTGTTTTATTTCAACAAAGGAATGAAAGTATTTTTTAAACTATAAACACCGGGTTACGTATTATTTTCTTTATTCAGAAGTTATTTTTTAAAGGTAAGGTTTTGCGCGTTCTGAAAATCAATATAAAAGTGAAGTGATGCTCATAGGCTTGTTATTATTCTACATTTTTTCCCCCGCGAAAATCATGAATGAAAATGTGCCTCGATAAATTTTTGATGTGTTCTAAATATAAAACACTACAGCAGTCAAAAAAAGTTCGCATTGTTGAAAAGAAATATTGTTGGCTTTGAAATAGAATATCTTGTTTGATTTCATCTGCGTTGTCCGATTTGATAGATGGTTATCTCAGATGCCACCCGCCCACGCACTTATTTCATTCATCCGACAAAAATATCGATTTCATTATTGTGTTTTGCGCAAATATACTTTGCGATCTATATATTGTGTCCTGCAATAGTAGCCACTTATTTTTTTTTCCGCTTGACATCAATCTGCGCAAATGATAATAGGGATAACCGATCACCGCAATCGTTTGACTTTTTTGTATCACTTATGATATCAACCCTACTGTAGAGTACTGGCGGCTCGTAGATAAGATATCTGGGGGTGCTGCGATTTGATAAAAGCTTTTTTTATTTTTTAAATTAAATTTTACTATTTAAATACGACTCCGACTGAGGCATCTCCGACTCCGACTAAAAAAGTTTAATTTCGTCACGTTTTTTTCCAACCTTTCCTATTTATGTGTATTCAATAAAATATCAACCAACCAATCCAACCGATAGCCAAATTTTACATATTATATGCAAAAATAAAAGCTTAAACTTTCCAAAATTTGTGACTCCGAGAACGATTCCGGTCAAAAGGCCGCGGCTACTCCGACTCTGACGGTTGAAAACCCCCGAAAACTCCACAGCCCTGCTTATAACTATTTTTTAACTTTCTAATATTTACTCTTTTAAATGAAAAATGTTTTTACAAAAGTCATAAAAGCCCATCTGACGGTCACCTTCGATAATATAAACACAATGTACAAAAAATATCTGTTTTTACGAAGTAAACTTTTTACAGATTGATATTTGTAAAGGCAAAGTATTTTTTGGTGGTTGGCGGCATGCCAACATCGCCGACTATTCGCGAGGATTGTCGTGGGCGTTTTTCCATTTAGCCTCCAGGAAAATGTGAAAGCTCTGAACGGTTTTCTTGTCCATACATTTAGATTTAAGGCATTACTCAAAATTGTGAAATGAACATATATATAGTTTTCTTTACTATGTGTTTCGCACTTACGACATCCCGATACCCGATACCGGCAAGCGACAGTCAGGCGATTCTAGCTATCTATGCAGATGACACCTCGATACTCGCCAGGTCGCTCAATCACAACAGAGCCACCGGTATTGTGCAACAAGTTGCCGAGAATATCGCAACATGGTGCAAAGACTGGAGAATCAAACTCAACGCCGAGAAAAGCACGGCTGTCAAATTTTCTCGACGCCCAAACGGTCGTCACCGTAGTGATACCTTAAACTGTATCACTATGTACAACCAGCCGATCCCGTGGTCGCAGACAGTAAAATATCTCGGCCTAACCCTCGATAAACGACTCACGTTCAATGCTCATTGAACTCAAAGTCCCCGTTTTCACAGGCAGACTTTGGCCTATGATAGGGAGGAAAAGCAAGTTAGCCCTGAAAAGCAAATTGCTCCTATACACCGCGATCACCAGACCCATAATGACGTACGGATGCTTAATATGGCTTCACGCAAACAAAAACCACGTCGCACGACTTCAAAGAATACAGCGCAAGTCTCTGCGCTGCATCACCAACGCCCCATGGTTCGTAAGATCTTCCATCTTAGAACGAGACATGAAGCTAGACTCGATCGCCATACACACTCATAAACTCGCAGAGGATATGAAAAATCACCCGAATATTTCGATAAAATCGTTATTACACCCGTACACTAAATTCGCACACTTCGACCATCCTAGGCCACTGGACGTCTTACTCCAAGACCCACCCTAGCTACACTCGGTACTCTTACCCTCCTAACCCTCCCCCTCACAGCCTACCCACTGGTATACGACGTCGCAAGACCCGGACCAGCCGAAGAAGACGACACCCGACACGGACTGTTTCGACCTGGCCTGGAGTGCAAAATATAACCACTCGGGGTCAGGGAGTCAGCAGCTCGTGCAACATCAAGAGACCTTCACTCATACTGACGACCACATTCCTCGCATGCGGCGTATCGATGTCCATCCACGCCGCAAATGAAGAAAGAAAAAAAAAATGAGATATGTCAATATATTTACATTCCTGCTTTCAAATTGTAAAAAATGAATTGTTATTTAAAATCAATTGCTATTATAATTAAGAAACTGAAATGTAATTACTCACAAAGATGGAAGGGATTAGGCTTACCGCCCAAGTCCCCGTTAAATAAAAATACTATACAATGTGTTTCGCAATGTAGTTTAATGCATAAATCTAAAACAATAACCTGCATCAGTTGCTCTCACAAATATTAATATTGTGTATTATTAATTTCAAAGTAAAGTCATTTTCTATTTGTCAATATACTGATTATTATAATATACTGTCTGTCTTTTTGCAACGCACTAAAACACTGCCTAGTTTCCGATTAAGATGAATCCGCAGTGTATGTGTAGAATGTAAGGCCATGAGAGTTTTACAGGTGTCTCTGTCACTTTTTTAATAATACTATTAGTAGAGAAAAAAAATATCAGAATGTCACTTTTTAAGTGACGGCAAATAGTAATTCGATTTAGGTATTTGTGTTAGAAAAAAAATGAAATCGATCTGTCAAATTAAAAAATAATGACACAATTTTGTACTTATTTCATGTTAAATTTGTCGTATAAGGATCGATTTCACTTATCGCGAACATTATCATCAGTTGCTAATTCTGTTTATTCTGCTAATGTGTTGTATTATTTAATATAAAACAAAAGTAATCCGTCAAATATTGAAAACAAATGAACATCGACTGTGTGATTCAAATATTTTCCGTTCGATTGAATTTTTTGTTCTGTGTTTGAATATATTTAAAAGATTCCATTCCATTGCAAATGTCAAATGCGAAACTGTTCCGCGACTAAATCTTGCCGGGGGACGTTGCTCTATTGAGTTCATGTCATTGTGTGTCGGATATTCTGAGAATAGTAATAATTCACAATCGTGCCGCAGTATATTTTTCAGCACACGAGTGCCTCGGAAATAAATAAATAATAATAGTGTTAAAATTAATAATAGAAATGTCAACACCCACTCTTCTTTTGGTGTCAGCCGGGTGAGTAATCCCGAATTCAATTGAAGTGATCAATCGTCGGCTGCCAAATTTGTTTAGTGGGGAACAAACATGCAAAAAAAATATCCGGAAAGCTGATTCACTTTTGCACTGCGTAGGCAAACGGCGTTCCCACTGCACTTTTATGGTTGGTGCCTCTCGCAGCTTACGCGCCCATTTTCAATGCATTTTTTTCTGCACAGCTTAAACTTACTCAGTGCTTAAAACGAAAGAGTATTAGTAAAATAAATATATTTTAAAAATTTTATATAAACTTTGCAAGATAACGTATAATATAATCTTTATTTATAAAAAAGCCTTCTTTCTACTTCCACTTACATATATTTTGAAAGGTCGGGACCGGCTTTGTTTATCAAAATCAATTTCAGATATATATTTCAATTTGGTATTAATTCATGATAACTGATAATTTACTTTACTTGAAAGAAGTCTTTCTCGTTTTCATTATACACTGATTGATCATGACTAGGGTTTCCAATCCCGGGATTTCGGGATTGCAATAGGTCGATCCCGGGATTTTGATTTTTTTTTTCTGGTCGATAATTTTCATATTTTAAAAATATTAACTAGCCATGTTAATGTATCATTAAAAATAGTTAGGAATAATTGATGTCACTATCTTTTTATGAATTTTATATTTCAGTTGTTTATCCATTACTGAAGAGCGAAAATGTTCGATTGAAATATAATGTAGAGTGTATTGGTCTCGTTCGAATACGATCTGATAACTAATTGATAAAAAAATATGTCTGATTATGCAAATTTTTCAAAAATCTGACATTACTTAAATTAGTACACATTAATGGACTTAAATAACACTTTTATTGATGACAAATCAATCTCGAAAATTTCGGCATTATGTTTTCTAATCCCGGGCCCCCAATCATTACCATCTGTATGATGTACTCAGCGGATCTATGGGTCGCCGGGATCACATGGGAGGATGCTAGGAGGTTGGCGGGTGACTGAATTTTGGAGGCACCGTGTGGCGGCACTGTGCTTCGTATAGTTCGCGAATATAGAAAAAAATCATATATAAATGGATGTCAATCATACATCACAATCTTAACCCTTCTGCAAAATGCCTATTATAAAAAAGTAGTAAGTTATTTAAAAATAAAAGTCTGAACTAATGTTCTAACTACACATAACGAAAGCTTATGTTTATTTTTATATAATAAATAACTATGTATGTACTTGAAGTTGAATTGATTTGCAAGGTAAACATTGCCGGGTGGTGCGCTCGGTAGGTGCAAAGCAGACAGCAGTTCAATATAATTGTTTATACATCATCGGCCTGTCAAATTTAGCACTCTCAAATGGTGTGTATGTATTTATGCCATAAGCCTTTGCCTTCACGGGTAAGCGTGTCGTTCAACGCTGTCCATTATTATTTACCAATGGCTTAGATTTAGTGGGCATACGTATTTTAGTAGATATCTGTAGGGATGAGTATGGGAGAAAAACTGAATCAATGACGGGGTTGGTGATATCGTTCTTTTGTAGCTAAAGAAATCAATTATCAACGAGATATGAGAATAAATATTAAGTGTTTCTACTGTAAGTAAAATATGTATCAAAATCTCTTCTCGGAAAAAAAACATGATTATAAAATTGTGTCACCACTTTAATTAAACCGCTTAATGCTAGGAGCAAACTTTTCATAAAGAGTAAACTTCTCATATATACAGCAATAGCTGGTCCAATTGGGCTCACCAAAAGCATCTGAATGCTCTCCAGATTTTTCAGAATAAGTCATTGAGGCAAGTATGTGATGATCCATGATTCGTGCGTGGATCGCTGTTACACAGAGATTTAAGTGTTATCACTAGGGATTCCAATCCCGGGATCCCGGATCCCGTGATCCCGGGATCCCGTGATCCCGGGATCCCGCCGTTTTTAAGTACCTGATGAGTCCCGGGATCAGAAAACACAATCCCGAAATTTCGGGATTAACTGATTTATCAAGCACGATCGAATTATTTAAACATATTTTGTGGATCGTGTCACACAAACGCGTATGTTGCATCAGATTATTCCCACCAGTCCCACCTCTAGGACCAGATGTCTGTAATCCCCTCCATTGTGCGGGCAGTACGACAAATGCTGTGCTCTGGAGTGCGCGCGTTTCGCTCAAGATTTAGCGTGTTTATAATATAATGGATAAACAAGCAAAATATAATATTCACAAAAAAGATGGTGATATGAATTCGATATGGAAATACTTTTCAACGGATGGAGCTACAGCTAAATGTAAAGTGCAGTGTGGTTCTAAAAACTGGCGGAGGATCTACCAAAGGGCTGCATACACATCTGCTTTCAATACACAAAATGAAAATTCATGGGCCATCTTGTCACCTTCATGGATCAACCCACCAA
Organism: Himalopsyche kuldschensis; assembly: GCA_028554975.1. Lineage (NCBI taxonomy): Eukaryota > Metazoa > Arthropoda > Insecta > Trichoptera > Rhyacophilidae > Himalopsyche > Himalopsyche kuldschensis. The sequence continues at coordinate 14,530,361 of JAHFWI010000010.1, read as the reverse complement.
ATCGCCTGATCGACCGTTGAAAAGAAAATTAATATCCGACTATTTTTAACCAAAGAAGATCAATCACTTGACGCTGTGCTTGCACGGATGACATCCCGAGATGGTTTACCATTCAATATATTTATTACATCGATTGATTTGAGAGCAGCTCTAAAAGCCAAAGGATACCAGTCTCTTCCTTCTTCTGCAACTATGATAAAGAATCGTGTAGTCGAATACAGTAAGAAAATTCGAAATAAGATTATTGGAGAAATTGATGAATTTAAAAAAAATGGAAAACGTTTTAGTTTGACGTTTGACGAGTAGACATCGGTCGCCAATAAACGATACATGAACATTAACGTCCACAGTGAAACTGGAAAATTTTGGAATATTGGTTTATCTCGGGTGCATGGATCAATGCCAGCCGATGTTTGTGTACAATTATTGGAGAAACGTCTGAAGATCATCATATATCATTAAATAATGATATAGTTTCTATAGTAACAGACGGGGCAAGCGTTATGGTTCGCGTTGGGAAATTTGTAATGCCTGAACATCAATTATGCATTGCTCATGGAATTCACCTCGCCATTTCTGAAGTCCTTTACTAAACAAATGTCAAAATAAATTGTATTATTCATTTTAAGCTATTTTTATCGATAAAATAACATAGCTAATATTAAATAAATAAGAAAAATATCCCAGATCCCGGGACTGGTCCCGGGATCCTGGGACCAACTTATTGCAATCCCGAAATCCCGGGATCAAAATTTTGGCCCGGGATTGGAATCCCTAGTTATCACTATTCGCGAGTCAAGCTTCAAAAATTCAAAAGTCTAGAGCAGTGGTTCTTATTTAAAATTTTACTGTGGCCTCATTGTAAACATCAGCGGCCCTGGAAATATCTGGTGGTCGCACCATAATAACCGCAATATTTATTGTGTTTGAGTTTTGTTAAATATGTTTGACAATTTACTACGGGTTTTAATTTTGCAAAATACAATACATACGAAATATTTAATCGCCAGTTTTTGTTGACAAATTGACTTGTGTTAACACATTTATTTTAAATATAAATATATACGATAAAGCATATGGTGGTCCCAGCAATATCCAGTTGTGGATGCACATGCAAAGCACTGGTCTAGAGCAAGGTTATTTTTCATTGATTTTCACATCGATTACATCTTTAGTGACATTGGTAAAATTTCCTGAAGTTTATCAATGAATAATATAAAATATTTATTTTATTTGTTGAACCTCCATATGTTTTCTAATCACATCAACGGCCCCGATCACTGGCTATAAAGGGTATATTTATTTGTTCATAATAAAGAAATATTAAATTATGATCAGTATTTTTCCATAACAGTTTAAGTTAACCAAATATTTGCTCACGATCCGTGCTTGAGTGAGATCAATTAAAACACGTTTATGTGTATAAATATATGCAAATTCAATTAAAGTAAATTAAAAAAATATCTCCATTCAAAGCATTTAAAATACTCGATTGTTTATTTTAAAAATTCCATTTATTTCAGTTTAAAATAACTGCAAACATATAGATTTCATTTTCTTGTATATGTTAATCAGTACAAGCCAACTTCACAGCAGCCTCATCAAATATGTGGAAAATATTAATTTCATAGATAATATTGATTGATGTAGGTGAATTGGAAAATTTGAGAATGACTTGCAAAAATAGAACAATTATCACATGAAATTTCCATAATGTATTTTTAACGTGATTTTGCTTGATTAAAGTTTATTTTCACTGTGATGACTTTACAATATAATTAAGTAGATAAAAAAAAAATATTCCGTCTTAACCTCTAAAAGCCCTGCGGTCCCGTATGGGACCAGTGATTATGGTGCACTTCGCTATCGGATTACACTGATTAATGATAATAGTTTTGTAGCATATGAATTTTAACTTTCATGCATAATGTCTTTGAGATATCGATCCATAATTTTATTTTCGGTATCGTTAAATATTTTTGTCATAATGAGGAATATAAACATTTGCGTAAAAAGGTTGACTCTTGAAGTATGTGCTGTGTTATATCCAGCGGACCGTACTAAATCAGCTTTATTCACACTATACAGTATATTTCAATGTGGATACAGATTTTTTTCCATACCTAGAAATCTATCGAAGTTGCGTGCTGGTCTTTGTTCGTAAATTATAAACAGTCTTTTATTTTGCTAATGCTTTTTATTTTACCCACATAAGCTGACTTGTTTAAGACATATAATTATTTTTATAAGAGCTATGGGTCGCGCGGATATTTCGCTTGATTGGCGCTTGAAGGTTTAAAATTGTCATGTCCACAAAACAAGTTTTAACCACTTCTATTATAAAACAGTATCTGTCTGAACTCACTCACGTTCACATCAGAAGTCGTTTGTGGTGTTTCTATAACAAAAAGATACTTGTGAATTTATAAAGAAAAGCAGCATCCTTAAAGTAAATAAAAGAGATGTTTAAAAATAATAGATTGGCATTTCTTCCATCTTTCAATAATTGTTTGAGCGATCGTCGAAGTTGTCTATTGAGTCTGTGTAAGTACGAACTAACTAATTAAAAAGGACGTCTCTTCAAAAATATTTAGGTGATCATGAAGGAACGGTATTCAATGTATTATAACATTACTGGTGTAATGATAATGATTGTTCCCAGCTTGTGTTGCCATGCCTTTACCGTGATCAGTTATCCCGTAGCATTCTAAATATGTTTAAAATATTTGCAAATAGTGATTTTCATAACGATACATTGTTCCAAGAAGAACAAGTGTAAGCCGTAGTAGCATTCCATGCAATCTAGCAACAGATTATACTAAATATTTATACATAGTCGAACAATATAGCATTATTAATGATTGCAAGTCCATGCTTGTTAAAACAGAGGAGTATCGAAGTATTTGTAGCTCTGGGGTAAAATGGGGTGATATTTTATAAGAGCTTATTGATTCGTTTGTTTATATAGTTTTTTATGAGTTAAAACTATTCAATATTTTCGATGGTTTTGGCGGTAACTTTGTGGAAGTTTATTTTAATATAAAATTTAAAAAAACTTTTATTATTCCACGTATTGATATTCCACGTATTTATATCTACAATACGTATGAATAATCAAAGTTATTTTAGAATTTTATATCGAAACTATTTAGATTATCTAGGAATTGTATTCGAATTTCATGAATCGTTTAAAACATAAGACCAAGAGCGTGTACCTTTCACACAGTTTGCAATGCAATCAAAAGACATCAGTGGGATAATTTGACTCTGAAGTACACTTGATCCACTTCTAACACGGGGAATACGTTCCAAAGACTACCGTGCAAAACAGAAACGCTTAAAAAAAGATAAGGTGCCCATACAAACATGGCAGATTGGTTCGATTACTGAAAGTAAATTTAAATTTAGCACATAGAAATATATTCATTCAGTGTCGCAACTTGATAATAATGTGCCCGTTAACTGCTATTTTTCGCTGGCGAAAAATCACTCTCATCACTGGAAATATTTATTGGAGAGACATCTGGGAGTATCTTGAATAATATTAACATCTTCTCTTTGATTTGTTTCACTGTTTTAAAATATGAATTTCGGTTATAATTCGCTGTAATTTTATTTTTGTTAGTTCCTTGTATGATTCTAGATTACTAAACAATTTAAATAGCACACCCCGTTCCAAGTATTATATCTAATTGGAGGCCTTCTAGAATTGAACTTTCAGGTAGTGGTACCAATTTTTCATCATCACCACTATCAACTAACTACTATGATTAATATGTAAAAAAATACATGCGTATTTTTATTTTTTTAACGGTGTTAAAGCAAAACAATCGGTGTGAAAGAAAATCAGTAGTTTTTTAAAAGTGCTTATTTATTTATTTATTTATTGGAAAAAATAAAATATAGTACAAGTCATTACAGCTAACGCCAATGCGCCATGCATTTGACAAATTTAATGAAAATATCACATAACATATTACTCAAAATTATAACAAAAATATGAAACAGAAACGTAACATATTATTACATAAAAATAAAAAAATACAAACAAAACACTAAGCTTACTGCCAAAGATGTCCATATCAACAGGCAGTGCATGCATCATCCGAACAGCTGTTGCGACTGGCGACTCAAAAGACCTACGTGACAAACAAGTTCTGACAAAGAAAATTGATTGACATTGGTTACGACCACGTAGGTAGAAACTGGGAGATGCAAGCTTAAATTCTTAAGGATATCAGGGTTATCAATTCGGTACCGAAAAAGAAGGGAAAAAAGTGTTAGTTTGACACCGTGCAAAAAAGAGGATCGGGTGTATATTTTATTTATATATCATTTGAGAGAGGCAAACCTATGTCTTCAAATAATGAGCTGGAGTTTAAGCTGGAAACCAAAAGAAGACCTAATTATATGTATTGCAGATAATATGTCAAAGAGGTAAAGCTACTTAGGCTAAAAGAAAATTATAATTAATTGAGTAAAGAACACCACTGTGTGTAAGTTCATTTCTACTGACGATATTATTTGTATTGCTGCATAAAGTGAGCAAGTACTTTTCGAAATTCCAATGTTATCTTTCGGCGCCAAGTGCCAGCCGCATTCTTTCAAAATATAACAAACATATAAAAATCGTTGATCAACAATCAGCGACTTATAATGGCAGATCAGATTGACACATTGATAGTCTTGAAAAATGAATATTTTCACAGAAAAACCAGCTATTTTCAAGTTATCAATGCCATCTTTATCATTATTTTAGCAGATAACGGCAACAAATTTCCGCAATTAATGATAAATATTAGTTGTAACGATTATGCAAGCGTCGCGCTGTTTTAAATACAAATATCATATGCTAGCATATCAGATTTGTCTAGAAAACTGAGAATGTCAAGTGAACACAAAAGTGATGAAGAACTGATTTCGACGCTCACGAGATCTTATTATATTGAAACAAGAGAAAGTTATTCAACACATATGTAGCATACATATTTCGGGCATTTCTATTTTTTTTTCCTTAGAGCATATGGACTCCTCACGGAGTTTATCCCAACCGATGTTTTCTAAGAGACATTTTTGTTACTCAATTGCTCAACCTTATCTGTTTCGAAGAGAGTAGGGATTGAAAGGATACAAGGACTAGGACAGGACTATTGGTAAGCGAATCGCTCTCGCTACGCATCGCATTTGGGTCGGAAAGGATTAAACACAAACACCAATGCCTTCGAACAGCATTGATAAAAAGACTGGACGCCACGGAAGTCAACAAAGGTGACCATTGCACCAAGGAATATTTTGGGCAAAAGATATAGTACTCCATTAAAACGCCTAACAAAAAACTGAGCTATTGTATAAAGTTCAAGATACCACCTGTTTTAATAACCTGGAAATACTCGGGATAAACAATATGAAAGCTCTGGATTTCATACTTCGAATTGTGAAATATGAAGTGATATTAATAAACAATTTATTCCTTTATTCCACATATTGTGTGACTGATAGTGACAGGCTTGTGACAGTGACAGGCAGACATAATATCTTACGGTTGCTTTAGCAGTAATATAAAATATTAAGTAACTTTGATTATTCCACGTATTGTGCTACTAACTGTGACACGTGTTTCGCCTCTTTCTTACCATCGCAAAGTTTGCTTGTAGTAAATTATGACTAATTATAAGCCAGAAAAAAAGTTCGTTGATGCTTTTAAGAGGTGACAATCAATGAAGAGAATTTTATAAATGGAGCACCGACCTACTGCACGGAAAGACTTCTTTTCGTGCTCAGTACCTTTGACACAGTGCTCGTCATAGGTCCGAACAAGTTGATGATACTTATAGTCCAAGGTTGTTTTTATTGCTATTTTTTTACTTAGTCGTCTTCAAACATGCATCATATGGCAAAATTTCGTACATTTCAACACACCCAAGCAAACGCTACGAACATCATTTGACAGTTGGTTTCAATATTAATTAGCGCTGAGATTAAAGTCCTATTATAAAATATAGGCGGAAAATTGTGAATAAAGCCATTGATTTAGATTTTTCGAAGTGAGAGTAGCGCTTGTTGGCTGATCTTGGGTGAAGACCATCCGTAAAATACTCATAGAAATAGTTAATAACTTATACTCATAAAATGTGTCATAGGTTCTTCATCACTGTTCAAGGACTTAAAATATGCAGGCTACTAGCTGCAGAGCGCCAGAGAAATAATAGAAAAGTGGAATGTATTTAGGTTGCTCAAGATTTTAGTAGATTATAAATATATTGTAATCGATACAACTGATCAAAAGTTTTGTAGTGACTCAAGTCACCCACGTTTCTCAGAAATGTGAGGAAATGCAACCGAAAATAGGTAAAAATTTTCATTTTTTATTATGAAATACTTCATTACCATAAGGTTCTATCGTAACAGTGCAATAATAAAATATAGAGACTTATATAAAAATATTCGTAATATCATAAAAATATATTTGTCAATAGCCATTCGACTTCAATAATCAAGTATCGCAATACATTCTTTGCTTCCACCTCAATCGAGTGTGTCTCGGTATACATTATCAATGAATTTAAATACACAAAAAGAGGATTTCAAATACCTGTCTAATGAATATTAATTTGTCTTAACGAGTCCTTGTTCAAACATATTAATTGATGAATCCCAAGAATTTCAAATAGAAAAAAGGCATACGAGAAATCATGAATGAAATAAAATCATTCGAGTCTTTTCGTAACCTTTGCAATTTACATTACTGACGTGTTTAATCACAGCTATCGGCGTTATCGCATATACGTAAAATATTCCAAAACATTTTTGCTTGAGTAGCATGCCGACCTGAATATTTTATATTTAAATTTACGGCATTACTTAGTTCCCACATATCATTTAAATCAAATATTAATGACGGGCTCAAATCTATAGTCGATGGCGTGTTGCCGAAATAGATTTCGACTGCATTAAATAATTTATCTGAAACATAATACATTGCTCTTTTACTTTAATGAAATGACACTCCCGCCGATTAAATAACAAATCAATAATAAAAATATGAATAAATTTTTAGTACTTTTTCCACATAAAATTTATTAGATCAGGACCGGTTTCGCTCATGGCGAGCATTGTCAACTGACAATTCAGTACGGCAAGATTGACTGAACTCTACAGATAAACGATACAAACTGTTTACTTTATGTCCGTTCAAGTACATCCGTGCAAATGGAATGCCTGAAGATGCCGAAAGGCGAAACCCGGGTCGTTAGCGACAAAACTCACGGAAAAGTACAAAATTTAAACAATTCAAATTCACTAAAAATGTATTATTATTTTTATTATAATGACTTCCCACCAAGTTTTGACAGTGAACACCTTAAAAGTGAACAAATCAATAATTTGTAATTCATAATATATGCGTTTGCACACTGCTTGCATCGAGATATTCAGTAAAAAAAATCTTTCAAAATATTCAACCAATTGAAAATGTCTTTCATTTCTTTTTACTAGAAATGTTTTATAATACATATTATTTTCCAATATCCAATTGCGTAACATTTCTGACGATAACTAACCGAAATGAATTGCAAACAATTTTAAAATCATGACCTTACCAACTAATTAAAATATATGCCTTAATATGGACATGGTTGTCTCGTCAAATTCGCAAAAAAATGACATTCAAATATTAGGGAAGACATTTGAAATTCGACTCATAATTATAAATATAAGAGACTATACATATTACTCAATAATTCAATGTTATTTACGGTCAAATACGTGGAAAAACTAATTTGAATTATATTAAAAAATGTTATTCATACGTATTACTCAATCCATGCAGAAATACATAGTTTGTGGTTATGTTTACTACTTAACCACATAATTCATCATTTTTATTATGATTATAAATTTTCTGCTAATTTTTTTTTTCTTATCTCAGTATAACATGATTTATAATTAAAACTATTGTTTAACTGAATGCGTAATAATTTTAAGTATTCGTGAAAATTGTAACTTCATATTTTGACGCATGCGAAAAACTATCGGAATGGATTTTATAATAAATTAGAATAGTCCTTTATTTTGTGGTAGACAATTGACAAATAAATTTAGATGACACCATTTTTCATACTAAATGTGTTCCTATTTTCAATGTTCAAGATAAAAATGCATTTAAAATTATTTTATTTATATTTCGAATATTGTAATGTTTGAACGATACACCAATACGAGCTTAAATGTAACGGATCTTTTTTACCTATCATATATTTTTAGTTAGTATTCGCGTTATATTATATATCAAGGGAAATTATTTGAACATAATTCTCATGCCTTATTATTTTTCATCAAAATACCCGCACATTTGAGTAAAGTGACGACCCACATTTATTAGCGGCCTTATTGACATGAGACAAAGAATTAACCATTGAATTATATTTAATTTGTCTTTCATCCCGTTTCGAATATTATATATAAGTCGCGTTATTATCTAAATCACGTTATATAAGGGTTTAAGCAATATTTATGTACATATATGTGATTGACACAATTTTCAACAACGTTTCAAGCACACTATTATACTATTTTTAATAGCTCTTTTTGCCAGATCAAAGACTATTGGCTTTCCAAATACCTAGGAGTAACGACATTTTCGCTAATATAGTTTGTTGATCGTCATTTTTTTCCTCACTAACCTTATTCTATAGCACGGGTTCCCAACCCATGGGTCGCCAACTTATACAGTTAACCAGTGACGGCTGGTGACGGGGTGCTAGGGGGTGCAAAAGGAAGATTCAACTATTTTTCCGTAGTACGGAAGAGAAACAGTTGGTATTGCGAACATCTGAATTGAAAGTCCATGCTATAGAAATGTTTTAAAATCCAATGAATAGGAAAGAACTCTTGCAATTATGGTTGAATGATGACGTCACCAGCCGTCACTGCAGTTAACTGAAGAAGAATACTCACTATAATGCATTTTCTTTGCTTTTTTCACTATCTTATTAAAAATGCATTTGAACTTCATGGGGTTCACGTGTCACATGGCTTTTATTAAAAGGGGTCGCCACCAGGAAAACGTTGGGAACCTATATTCTAAAGACTATTGTGTAATATCTTAAATATAAGTATTAACAAATTTTTAGTACTTATTCCATATTGGATTTATTAAGATCGGGACCAGTTTTATTTTGAAAAAGGTCTTCTATATTCTTTACCTTTCCGGAATTAATAAAAAATTAGAATACATAATGACGAAAATTGTATGTAAATATTTTATTTTGTGAAATATTTGTGGACACCGCCGGGACGGACCCGTAGCGATTGGATAGAGGTTTTGGAATAGCAGACACATGTACCAATAACATTATTAAAATTGATGAAAATTAGCATTTACAGAAATATTTGGGGGCTAATCAAGATCAAAATACTAAGTAAACCAATCAACACCGAGATTTCTATACATACTTCATAATTATACAGGGTATTATTTTTTGAAACTAGAACTTGGGTGCAAATTTTGATTTTCTATGAATTTTTATTCCCGCTTTACAAAAGGGCGTGATCGCTTTGGGCATGTTTCACCATTCTATATGCTATTCAAAAAAATGATTACTTTTACTGTATAAATTATTTAGCTAAGACAATCTTAAAGGATAACGAGAGTTAGTGAGATTTTTTTGCGTGCAATTTTATCCAAGATCTATGAAGAATGTAGCCATTAGCAAAATTTGGTGACATAAGAAGCTTTGGGTGGTTGGTTGGAAGATCTGAGTTTTAAGGCCTAACCAAAGCGATTGGAACAAGTAAGAAGTAGCATGTTGTACGAGAAAGGCGTAAGGTTTGCTAAATTAAAAAGATGTTTGAGTAGAATTGCGGCAGCAGAAGAATCTTTCAACTTTTGCAAGGAACCACCAAAAATTAGTACACAGCGCGCATGCTTTTTAAAATACTATTCAATTTACATAAAACCACATGATGAGATCAAGGAAGAGTTTTCGAGACCAGTATTTTTTACTTTCATAATTTTCAAAAGTGGACAAATCCATTTGTTGAAAAACTGAGAATTTGAGATATCAATATTTTTAAAATATGTTTTAAACTAAAGAATTACGGATAATGTATAAATATTCAAACATTTCCATGTGAATAAAAAAGGTCTCAAAAGTTTAATCTAAAACTGGTAGTTGAAAAATATTATTTTGGAATTGTCCACTTTTGAAAATTACCTCCTGATAAATATTGTTATGTAAGTATTCGTCTTCAAACACAAATTCGTAATTGGAGTATGATATTGTTTAAATTTATATGCATCTAATATCAACGTTTGTGTCATCTCTGCAGAAACATTTCTTGAATCAGGTTATTTAGTGCAATATTTTCATAATAATGAAAACAATATTAAATTAATATGCTATGTTAAAAAAACTGGGAAAACCAATGAAAATGCTAAGTTGATATTTAACGTATGTAGTTTTATCGCGATATCTATAATTCGAAGAAATCTGCTAGACGAGCTGTTTTAGGCAATAGTGAAATCGTGTCAAATCATCTTTTGCGAAATGTGGATATCAAGTTTTAGCGTTTTGCTGAATGTTTAAGATCGCTTAGATTTAATCTTACTAGATGCCGAAAAATCTTTATTTTCAGCGAAATTTTATGAAGTATTCTATCATCATCATTATCGCTACATTAATTTCCTGGTTAATTGGCTACTGCAAATTAGCTCTTGATGGACCCAGTGCGTAATGTATTGCTACAAAGCTTTTTATTAGAAAATAAGCTTGCCGAAGATTGTTTCTCTATTTAACCTAGTTCTTCTGCATTAAAGAGTGTTAAACAATTTAAAGTTGTTAAGGAGAGCGATGGCTTCAATATAGTAAAGCGCTGTAAAAGAGTTTATACCGGTATCTTATTTAACCCTTCAGACGCCCGTGATGTACGATATTCACGCCGCCATTCAAATCGAATTCCGACAGAAATATTCACTTTTTTAATTTGAATACTTGCAATTCCATCTCTAGATAAGCTTCAAGAACAAAACACATCGATTATCGAATATATCGGAGGGATTTATATTGAATCAAAATCAAGGTTCCCGCATTTCATTATAATATCTCTCACTTACGTTCGTTAGTTCACGACGTGTAAGCTGGCGTAACGCATATCAGTTACTTGATCATTTATTTGCAATATAAATAAGCTTTTTCATTTATTACTAATGATTTTTAATCAAAGAGTGAGAGTATATTTTTTGACAACGTATGGCGTTGTCGCAACTAGGGCTGTAAAGTCGTTGACCAAAAACACGTCTCCGACTAAAAAAAAGTTTGATTTTGTCACGTTTTTTTCCTACCTATTTATGTGTATGAAATTAAATATCAACCAACCAATCCGGCCAATATCCAAATTTGACATGTTATATGCATACATAGAATGTTCAAACTTTTCAAAAAAAATTCACGACTCCGACCCTGGCCATAAAGCCGCAACTCCACGACTCCGAATCCAGATACACAACCTTGGACTGACAACCCTACATTTTGCATATACTTTCGATAAACTGGATAGAATAAAGTATTTAAACCGCCTTTGATTGATGTCTTTTTTCTCGGTGAGTGATCATGTAAAACATAATAACAATTAATTTAATTTTTTAAACTTAATTTAAATCTTGGGCCCTGGGCTGCACACCTGGTGTTTCAGTCTGGGCTTTTTATAGGCGAAGAAAGTAATTTCTAAAATGCGCTATGTAGCAGAAGCTCGTTCGTTATTCAAGGTTATTGATTCGATGTAATTAATAAGTTATTTAGATAATGCATACAATAAATGTTGATAATTATTCTAAGAAGTGTAACTTGTGACAAAGACTCCCCGATTGGCGCCATGGATTACTTCAACGACTTAATATGTTACACAGATAAATAACTCACTTTAAACAAAACGTATCTCATGCCTGTGAAGTATTGCGCCGTATCAATACGCACCTTTTCACTGAAATCACAAATAATAAACTGTTTTTATCGTCGCAGTGATGGGTAAATTACGGCACGCGGTCTCTTTTTATTAAATTTTCGCATTGGTTAGTTCATTGTATAGTGAACTTGATAATAATAATATGATTTGTTCTACTTTACAAACCATTCATTCAACATGATATTGACCCGTTTTGTGAAAAGAAAGCGTCAATAGATAACAGTGAGTGGTATTAAGCAGTGGTCTTTAACCTGTGGTCCGCGGATCACCGGTCCTCAAGAATTTCTTTTATGTTATTAAAATGTTGACAAAGAAAAAGCAGCAACAATTTTTTTATCAAATTCTATCTAACATTGACTGTCAATTGTTACTTTAAAATTTATTACCATTATCATACTAGCACACTTCTCGAATGGCAACAAGCTCTATTCTGCCACCTTGGACGTATGCTAGAACGGTTGAAACGAATCGTATATATAAAACCGAAACGGCGTATGTATGTATGTATGTCTGTAATTCCCTTTTGCATTGTTGTTGCAAGTTACCATAAAAACGAATATGAAAGAAAATATGTTTGAATTTTTATCGGCGAAGACATTTAATCAAAATGTAATAAATTAGTCTTCTACTGAACTTTTCCCGGCTTTTATTATTAATAATAATGTTTATTATTTACGTGAAGATATTATTTGACATTTATTTGACAGCAAATTAGATTTTTTCCTTGAATTTGGTACATTTTAATGGGTGAGAATGGGGCTGTCATCAAATTAAATAAAGTTTGTGATTTTATTTAAACTCTGTAGGAAAGTAAAGGTAGGAAAAAAAAAAAAAATTTAAACTCTATTTTGGATGTTAGATTTTGTGATATAATTATGTCGAATGATATAACATTAAATAATTATTGGTCGCTTAGACCGAGCGACGCCGGGTAGCAATACTAGTTTCATATAAATAAAGAAATATTTGAAAATAATCTAAACACACGTCCAATTTTCACACACATATATGAGTCACTGGGGTATAAAATATTGGACAGAAACAGGAGATTTTTACTTGATTTTTTATTCTCCGTCATCGCACCTAGTCGTTAGTTAAAAACTGTAAATATGTGAATCTGGTTGACGTACAGATATGAAAGGGCTAAATAACACCGGTCTAGAAGATCGGCTGGAAGCTGCAAGTGTTTTATTTGAATCAGTATAAAGTTTTCCAATAAAAATAATAACACATTTTTAGTACATTTTCCACATGAGATTTATTTCATCAGGACCGGTTTCGCTCATGGCAAGCATTATCAACTGATAATGCAAACAGCATTTTTAAAACAGCAAAAACAGCAGTTGATAATGCTCGCCATGAGCGAAGCCGGTCCTGATGAAATAAATCTCATGTGGAAAAAGTACTAAAAATGTGTTATTATTTTTATTATAATGCCTTTCCACCAAGTATTGACAGTGAACACCTTAAAAGTGATAAAGTTTTCCCCCAATAATTTACATCGGTTCGTATATAAATACAAGTGACTTAAATTATGCTTGCGTAGTATTCCCGAATCCATTCCACATTTGATGTGAAATATTTTTCGAATCTCACTCACTTTGAATCCAGTGAATGCATATGATTTAACAATAAACTCTTTCATTCGACTAGAGTTTACGAGTAGCTGAAGTTAATTTTAAGCTCTACTGAATCAAAGCTTAACAAAAACCATTAAAAAATCAAAATAAATTCATTCCATTTTTGAAATCTAACAATATTGATGTCGTATAACAAATAATAATCTATGAACAAAGTTCGATGATGCAATTTTATCATCGATTGGTTAATCCACAAGAATGTGATTGTAGGCAATTGTAATCTGTTTTGTATTTGCTTTGGTCACACTGTCTGACACTTTATTGCGCGGCTCGTTTGAGCCTATAATAAGTAAATAAATTATAAATCGCTATTGGACATGTCTGCGAATTCAATTATTAACTGTAATTACTGTGTCGGTTTATATCTGATATTCTTAGTATTATTATATTGAGAATATCACTTTATTGATTTGAGATCAATCAACTGTTTGTAGACGAAGTTATATGAATTGAAACAGATAAAATTACACTTAGGTATTTTAAAAAAACAATGAAAAAGGCAATTCGGAAATAATGTCCATTAATGAATCGCCATTTTGAAGAAAGTTGTCAAGGCTTTTCGGTAATCATCTTAATCGGTTCAATTGGAATGATGTGATATAGTTGTGGATGTCTTTGTCGTATATTAATTTTTCAATCCATGTATACACAAATTTCATCTAATTCAACTCAAATCCTATCCTAAGCAAAACGAGTAGCTTCTGGTTCTTTTCTTGTCCAATTCTTTCAATCAATTTATGAAAAAGGAAAGTTGAGGGAATGGGTAAAAACTACTAGGGTTGAAATGCGTTTTTATGACCCCATTGTTTCATGTTGAGATATTAGGAAAATGGTTATATTATAGAATCTATTATATAGATCATCAATTGACCTTGACATTACTTATCATTGCTTAACCGCCGCCGAATTCGGAACTTAAATTGTCCCCATAGATAAGATATCTTCAACGGCCATTTGAGTTGAAGAGTTTTAGTAAAAATAAATTCACATACAGATTTTTATTCATTTATATTTTGCGAAAGAGAGTTACTTATTTAACTATTTTGGCTAAGTATTGCACATCATTGACGCAATGGTGGCGCCCTCACTAACGGTCATGTTATAATGGTATATTTATGGAATATATGTGTCGTATAGTATCGAAAGTAGAACTATCCACTTTTCCTCTTTTCGAGAAAAACACGAAAAACGTTTTGTTGGTTTATGGGCTTTTTTTATTATTTTACAAGCAGCCCATTAAAGCTTAAAATTTGTATGAGCGGCCACATTACACCATCACTTAAGATGTGTGCTTGGTCGAAATTATGATTGACCAAACCAGTAAACTTTTGTTTCTAAGTCGTGAACCATTCTGATTTTGACACCAACCATAATTTTTTCTTACGTTTTTATATTACAAGTACATAGTTTTATACAAATATTTTATTGCTAGCCTAACACTATGCACAGAAGAATAATTTGACAGAATTAGTTCAGTTTCGAAAAATATGGGAAAGTTCTACTTTTGATACTATACGACTCAAATGTGAATCTAACGGAAGCCAAAAATCGTATAACACTATGCTACACGATACACGACTGATGATTCCATATTATATTATAAAATACAGACACTTTTTGTGTTATCATTTCATCATTAATTTGATTGCTTATTTTCTTAAAATATCCAAGAGCAATACACATTTTTTACACAAAGAACATTTTTTTATTATTGAATGAAAAAAAATATCAAAAAATAGCCGGTCGCTTACCTTTGGTTATCTGATTGAATAGGCTTACCGGGCATCGCCAGATAGCTTTTTGAATGCCCATTGACCGGAAACGTCTTTCTGTGGCCGCCTCAAAGTTCGAACAACAAAAGCTCGGTCCGGAATAAAAGCTCTGGGTCTGAATGCATCTCAACTTACATTATTTTTAAACAAAGGGTTACCGAAATTTGCATGCTTCCACTTTGTTATGAATGCGCATTATGGGACTGTAAAAATTAACAATGCCGATATGCCACACTCAAAAACAGTTAGAACCACATTAAAGTAACATAGACCCTAAGTGTGTTAACGTCGCCATAAGCGCAACAATGAATAAAGCTTGTTTATCTGGATAATTAATTATCTTTGTAATTATACTGATGTTATCGAACAAAAAACTGAAATCCTAACGAGCATTCAAAAATTTATTCTACAACAACGTAATAATTTTTAAATAGTTAGACAACGCATTTTCAATTAAAAAAAATGATTATTTAAAAAGAATATTGGTACTTTTAAATTTGATTATTGTGACTGGTTGAACGAATTGAAATGCTACGTTTGTTTAAGGTAGATGCATCAGGAAATGCGACCTTTAAAACTCTTACTTTACAGAAATCGCATCTCATGTGCGTCATCGGCTGACTTTGACAAACGTTACATTATTATCATAATTAAAGGCGCCACCCGCAAGTGAATCTGTTCACAAAATTTTTGGTAACATCAAGGAGTTAAAAATTATTAAATTGCTTTATTTATTTTGATATTGCTGTTTGATAGAATATAAATGGGGGTCAGTGCCCCAATGCACCATTTAATGAACCAAAAGTAAAAGGTCGCTTCGCAGATTCCACATAGTTTAAGACGGTAAATATTAGTAGAAAGCAGGGCTGTAGAGTGGGAGTCGGAGTCGTAAATTTTGAAAAGTTTGAACTTTTTATTTTAGCATATAATATGTCGAATTTGACTATCGGTCGGATTGGTAGGGTTGATATTTAATTAAATACACATAAATAGGAAAATTAGGAAAAAAAGTGACGATATTAAACTTTTTGAGTCTGAGTCGTTTTTTTGGGCAATGTTGAAGTCGGAGTCGGAGTCGTGGTTTTGGTAAATGCTGGAGCCGGGGTCGGAGTCGAACTTTTTTTACCGACTCCACCGCCCTGGTAGAAAGACAACAAATAATGCATTATAAAGAAAATCAACTGTTTATTTTTCGATGCGAATCAATAAATATGCTGAAAATTTTATTTACGTAAAACAAAATAGAAACGAAATGCTTGTGCATTTTAGCAATGCTGTCGCCTCAAATCCTATTAGTTCGGTAAATTATACATGCTTTTTTTATCATTGTGGGAACAATTCAATATTCTTCGCAAAACATATTAGATGAACAATTATGATTGTAATACCCGAGTTGTTTATATTGTGATCATTTTTTCTTCGAGACATAAAAATAACGCAATAATCCAAACTCGTATTTATTGAATACACATTGATTTTGGTTATATCGAACAAATTTACGAAACCATAATACAGTTAACGAAATTATCTGGATATGTATTTTGAATAACAAAATCGTCGAATACAATGCCAAATAAATGAATGCAACGTGAAAAAAATTGCGTCCATTATTTTCGAGCATTGAAAAATAAGGACCCACCGGTCAGTTGGCTCGGCTGTTATTATATTATGGTGCCCAGTGAATGAGATTGAGGGACGTCTCCTTTTAGAATAGAATAAGAGATACAGGACACTGTCACCTTTACAGGTAATTTATATGTGTTGCTAAGTTACGTCTGTCGTAAAAGCAGGGTTGGTCAATGAACAAAAACTTTTTATGTACGTCTATTTACATTCTGCAAACTTCGATGATTATTTCTAGTGGTGCCGAAAAGATTAGTAGCAGTTCTTAAAAAATAATAATATCAATAGTAAGAATAAACCTTCATTGATACTCATGGGACGAAAACTTTGAAGACCTTATCACTGCAATCGTGAGATTCTTTTGTATTTTATTTTTATTACGAAAAGTAATTTTTGTCTCGATGATATCGTGTTAAATACTTTTAATGTGTTAACTGAAACTTCTTGAAGGGAACACATTATTTTTATTAGTTGTACTCGAACCTCTTTTTGTTCGAATACAAAGTTATGCGGTTTTTGTTAATGCAATTTAAAATAAAATATTCTTTTAAATTGTACTTTTGGGACTATATAAACGTACATTTTATGCTTTCACGTAATTAACAGCGCATTGTTCACAACTGTACGTGCAGAATCCAGTGTTTCACCTGTTTATTTCAATGTGACCTTGATACGTGCGTCACTTGTATATGTTATGTTCCCATATTAAGTCAAAGCATTTTTTGTTCGATTTCCGTGGACCGCATCTAACGCACAAAAAAAGGTTTAAGGTTTACAATTTTTTTTGAATTGAACGACTGAAATACGGGTTAGTGAAACCGGTTCTGATCTACGTACAAATAAATTCGACGTTACAAAACAAACGTGACCATCTCCATCATAGATGATACTGAGTAAATCACCTTTTTTATAATCTGGTTAATTTAAAGTATTGTGATATAAAACAACATTAATAGTCATAATATCAAACAAATCAGTAACTGGGGATGACCACGTTTGTTTTGTGAAAGTAGTGCATTTTTTGTTGTTGTTTTATGAGTCCCATTGCATTCTCATCTCAATATTATGAAGTGAATTCAATCATAAAGATACTGTTTCTGTATTGAATTACACTTTAATTCAAAAATTATATTTTATTATGTTATATGTCAAGTTCTTCTTCTTTCTTGGCATTTGAATACATGTCATAAAACTATTCACCATAATCCTCAGCTACCAGTTGGCGACACCTGGATTAAGGCACGTGGTGTGGCTTCGTCATGGGACAGATGCCTTCAGAGTCATCTCTATTAGTGCCAAATTTCTCAGTTATTTATGTCTCCTGTTAACTCGACAATAGCCTTTAAAGACACTAACATGTCGGAATATTTTTTGCGCAATTCGCTTTTCCAGTTAACTAAGACGTTATTGCCACTTTTTAATGCGAATAAGCTTCCAGGTATAGTTTTATCTACTATCTTCATCGGCTGTCTTTACAGATTTAACTGCCAACTTCTCTCGCAGCCTTTATTGAACTGTTGTCACCACTGCATGGCTGAATCTAATCATATTTATTAATCTTGAGTAAATTATATCGTTAGATCAACTTCGTGACGTTCTATCAATAAATAAATAAAACATTACATCGATCATTAGCAAGTTGGCTGATCGTACTAGGGTCATAAAAAATGATTCGATAGCTCGAAATATCCACAAACAAAAATTTGTTGATATATTTTACTGTGATTAATTTTATGAGGACAAAAAAGCTGTTGCCATATCATTCGCTCATTTTTTTTATTTTGAGGTAGTAAGAAAAGAAAATAGATGTAAGGAAAAATTCGAGAAAATTGCATTCTTTTCGTCTTATGATGCTAGTTTCATGAATTTGATGATGAAGTATAATCACAAAAAATGAAGACATGGCTTTGGATGGCACCAAAGTTACCAATTGTAGTCCAATGGTTGCTCAATCCAGATAAGTATTGTTTTTTATGATGGAAAAATCTTCATAATGATATGTCGTATTTAGTTCAGGTTAAACTATAACAAAATAATATTAAAACGAGAGACGGAATAATTTTAAAACTAGTTTGCAAAACGCTTTTTAACTATATTAATACTAAATTTATTTTATTTAATAATTTTATTTTTCAATGCATCATATTTAATTTCTGCTGCTTTTATCCCTTATTATTTCAGAAATTATTTGTATGTACTTTCCTTGTGAGTGAAAGTGAGTATTTAATATTGATTTCGTAATTTATATATAACTGTCCAGTAATAACCAGTTACCAACCTTCAAATGCAGGAAACAGTTTAAAGTGGTCCTTGAATCAGAGTACCTATGAGTGCAACAAAAACAAAATTTTTGTTAAGTATTTATTTTTTTACTCCTACACCTTTCTGAAACTAATGTGTTTGACTTTAAGAAGCTGAGTACCGTTTTTGTTACAATGAATGTATTGGTTCAGTGAAGGTCCGTGTGTCATAAATGGTCATTATTAGATGTTTCATTTCACGTTATAATGTATGAAATTGGGTCTTAATTCAACAGGAGCTCATCGGCGTGACGCGCATAATTCGCGGAGAGTAGCGCAATGTCGCTTATTTTACTAACTAATAAATAACTACCCCACAAGTTTATTTTTATTTTTGAATAACATTACGTTTTGGCTCGTTAAAATTTTCACTTCAAGACATGGCATGAAAGCATTTCACATTCTTAAAATAAACACTAAACTCCTGAATATATAATATAGGCTGGATACAAAGAATATACGTAGACTTTGAATTGGCCAATATCTGTCTGCTCGGCTGATGCTATCTATAATCATTTTTTTTTTTAAATGTTAGCAATTTCTTTTCGTCGCCGAAATTATGTGACGTCAAATGACATGACATGCGTATCAGAAAATCTAACCTAAGTAATAAGTGAAAACAAAACTTTTGCCATTTTAAATCTCACCAAAGCTTGTTTGAATATAAAACGTAACAAATATTTGACATCACCGTAATTAAATTCCGACCTAATAATCCAAGCTGAATTTTTTTTTTTGATAATTTTTTTTTAATTGATATTTTTTTTGAAGCTAATCAATTCGAAATATCGATGTTGATAATACTTGATTTCCATATTTAGAACAAACAACTTCAATATAAAATTTGAACCGTTTGAATGTTGTGTTGTGCGTTTTGACACTAACGACACGGGGTGGACCAATGAACTTCACCTTGTCATTCATCCGTGCAATTAAATACCTGAAGATTTCAAAAGGTAAAACCTGGTCCGTTAGTGACTTAACGCATCGAAATATACCATCAGTCGAAATTATAAAGCTTGAATATCTTTTAAATGTTTATAATTTACGCAACCATTGAAGATTTTATTAATTTTATAAACAACTATAAAACAAACAAAATGTTTGTATTGGGACTCGTTCAAAACATGAATGAAGTCAATTACTCCAAGTATTTTCATTGAACGTTTTTTTGTATTTATATCAGCGTGATAGATAGTAAAGAGCAATTCATTAGAATTTTTCAAGACAGGACGGGCGTATATGAGAAACACGCATTGACACGGCGTGTGTGTGTTTTTATATATAATTTGTCTGGACGGATACCTGTTTCACTGGAAAGTATGTATTTATCGAATGCAGTGAAGCGAAACCATTTATAAAACGTTATAGTAAATTTAAATTTAAAAATTTCTTGTACAAGTGATATACATATGTTTTGATCCCCGTAGCCAATGAGTTAAATATACACATAGCCAAACAATTTTTTGTTGAGATGTTGTTTTTTAATCATGTCTGCTCCCAGTACGAAAATTGTTTGTTACTCAAACTCCATTTTTGGAAGAAAGCATTGGTGTTTTGATATGACTAGGAGAATACTAGTGACTAGCTAGTCGTTATCCATACAAACTATTTTTATAATTTGGATTGGTGTGGGAGGGAGTTCAAGACGTCACCGACATCCATGTATTCGAACAAAAATCAAGAATTCGATTGAAAAATGATACTGACCGGACTGAGATTCGAAACAGCGCGCTCCGGAATCCATGCCAGTGTTTCTACAATTATGATACGCGTACCCCTTGAGGGACGGGAAGAGTTTGGCAGGGAAACGCACTGTTCTTGCATTGTTTTGTTTATGGACTAAAAAGGATTCAAAATACAGCAAATTCTCGTAAAAATTTATTATGGAAAAAGCGCTTTTTTTACGAGTGGTAAAATATAGAAAGGGTGCTTAGGTGTCGAAATTTTGGGAAACACTCATCTAACACGCCAACCACGCAAGGCATATTTAATATTCCTTATAGTCAAACAATAAATGCACACAAGTCTAGTTTAAAATAAGTAAACAATTTGGCGTAAAGCTTTTAATTATTACAGATACGCCATATATGTTCGATTGATTTTAATAAATGTATTTAAAAGTTATTTGAGTCACTGCATATTAACTCAAGGTAACAAGACACCACATACACAAGATCCTTAATATTAAATTCGAACTTCAAACATTTTAAATTAACCTTACCGGGACCGTGAACGTGGAACCTGATCGCTAAGGACCTCCAAGCCACTGAGGCCAATTAGTTAAATGATTCAGATTTATATGTCGGTGTGTTCTTTGTTCAATTGTTTTGTTTGATTTTTCCAGATGACAGGGTTTCAATTCACAAATGTTTTTTGCGAAAGTGAGATGAGAGGATCATTTATTATGTAGCGTTATTCTCGTTACTAAACTTTATATATATTTTAAATATAGTTGCAAAAAGCATTTATAATATATAAAATCTAAATCTATGGATTTTTTAGTGAGCCTTAAGTGTTGTCATTTCCAACCCGAGTTTTTACTTTGATGTAAAACTACAAAATTCAAATAATTCATTTAGAGACTATAACTTTAACAGTCACAATTTTTCTGTGTATTTTTTTTCTTGGATGGGTATGCATTTTAAGTTTTTATATTTAAATTATGCATTCATAAATATTCAGTTCATTTAACAATAAAGCAAGAATCCCCTACGAATACTGACTATAGGTTTTCAGTTAGCAAAAGTGTACATTTTAGCAACAATATGTGTGTGTGTGTATTACAGATGGCACAGGCAGGTGAAGTGATAAAAAATATAATTTTTTGTTTTTTAAAGAAAAATCATAATTAATATATGCTAGAGTGCTGACAATATGAAGTTTAAAATATTCCAGCGATCCCACGTAATAGTATTTGAATTTAAGCTCATGTATGTATAATATATAAGATACATTTTTAAACGCCTTCTTTCATTGGTTCGTTCATTAGACTGAACCTCCAACCAAAACTGAGTTTCGACGGGCTTAGATCTGAAATGTGATTACATTATCAACACAGGGTTGGCGCAGACTGGACTGATGAATGAAATAACATCTATGCACGGTGCATTCGACATGTAAACGGATGAACCGGACAAGTAATGACGTTTATTTTTCACAAGATGACTTCTGTCAACATGGTCTATGTTAAAATGCACACACTCGAAGCCCCACCGACTCGAGTGCCTGCATACATGTTTTATTTCAATCAGAATACCGTAATGCGGCTCTGCTCATTTTAAATTCATACAAATACACGTTGTTTTAGTGCAAAGAAAATTCTCTATTGATTTCCGCACTTTCAAACTTCATGTCTTCGCTTTCCGATAAACACGTATAGAAATATAATTTCATAAATAAATACAAAATATACTTGAAAAATAGATATGGTTAGGTTAGGTCACGACGGTTTTTCTATGGGGTCACCATCTTATACAGTCAACTAAAAAAATATTCACTTTAATGCATTTTCATTGATTTTTTTAATAACCTTATGAGAACTGCAGCTAGGGGTCGCGGGTTAAATGGCTTTCATATAAACGGGTCGCCATCCGAATAAGGTTGGGAACCTAAGGGTTATGTTATTCATAAACTGACGGAATGGTCGAGTATCAACTTGGTTAACATCCCAAGACATGACTAGTCCCGAACTGGGGCAGATTGTATGTGTTGTCTTAAAATTACATCCCAAACCAATACGATCACTAAGCGAGAGCAATTAGCTGAGCACATGTCCTGTCTAAGTCTTATGCATAGTATTTCTACTCACTTCCAAAAAGAGAGGTTTAGTAACTGAGTAACAAATAGTTTTCGCAAAAAAACTTCGGTTTAGGTAATCTCTATTATGAGTCAATATGCTTCACATTGGGAACGGATAAATTAAAAAAAAATATATTACCACTATGGTAATATCTTCAATATACGTATTTTAAAAGGAATATTTGTCTGTCTGTATTTCCGCTATGGACTACTAAACCGCTCGACCGATCGATGTGAAACTTTAAAAATTTATTGAATACACTTCCGCAATGGTTTCTGGCCTACCAACCCCTCCCCCCAACCACCCCCCAAACTCCACCCCCATTTTTTTTTTTAAACTTTATGAATTTTTCGAGTTCACTCCTTCGAAGGTTTCTGGCATACCCCCCATACGCCCTCCAAACCCCACCCCACCAAACAACCTCCCTCCCCCCCAAAAATTGATATCGAATTTTTTACAAATTTCTCGAGTACACTTCCGCGAAACTTTCTGGCGTACATCCCTCCCCCACAACACCCCCCCCCCAATCACCCCTACAATTGCTGGCGTAGCAACGCGCGCAGGGTACAGCTAGTTTATTTATAAAAAATACAACACACTTTTTTCAAAGGACCTATATTGGTTTCGCATTATTTTTTTGTGTATATGTTACAGTGAAACTGTATTCTCAGTGGAAATGTATCAAGTAATAGATTTGTATGACAACATGATTTCACTGGTCACGATCATTGAAATTATTGGCCCAAGTAGATGATTTGCCGGCCTAAAATTTTCGTTTGCTTCAATGAAACAAAATCACCAAGTAGTCCCTTTTCATAATAAGAGAACCAAAGAAAAACACAGACAAACATAGGGCTGAAGATAAGGTGGTCAAATTTAATTTCAATGACAGCTTGGAGAAGAATATATTTTCACTGAGAATACAATTTCACTGTAACATATACATACATATGTAATACTATGACAATGAACAGATAACTTAAAAAATGAGTATTATATTGTAATATCTTGAGATATATCTTATTGCCAAAATGATTACAGGAAATATGAATCAATTTTTGATACATAAAAATAACATCAAATTTAACTTGATTTATCACAAAATAATAGATTTATAAACATGGACAATGAATGTAGAAAGAATAATTATTTGTTATTAATTAAATGGTAATCTTTTTCTGACATATCTTTGTTTACCATATCTCAATGACTCAAAATAAAGCTAATCTTAACTTCAGTTTTTTAAAACGAGGACTGCTTGTTACCCAATAGCTCTGAATTTTGAAACCTCCTAGCTGAACTTTGTGTACTGAGAATAGAGGATATAGTTCGAATCCGACTCCAGCATTTACCAAAACCACGACCCCAACTCCGACTACGACTCCAACATTCACCATAAACACGACTCCGACTGAAAAAGTTTACTATCGTCACTTTTTTTGCCTGATTTTCCTATTTATGTGTATTCAATTAAATATCAACCCTACCAATCCAAATTTGACAAATTATTTGCAAAAATAAAAGTTCAAAATTCCAAGATTCTTTTCAAGACTCCGACTCCGGCCAAAAGCTTTCGACTCCACAACTCCGACTCCGACTCCACAGCCCTGATTGTTTCAACTTGTGGCATTATAACTACAGAGGAATATAAAAAATAGGGAAGAAATCAAAGACCGACCTGGTACCTTTTTATTTACCACACACCACTGGGTGGGATGGAAATATCACGATACAAAGATAAATATTATAGTGTATCGGACTATCTGTGACATATTTTTTCTATGGCAATACACATATGATGGAGTCACTTTGACAAAGTTTGTCTATGGTCTTAAAAACGACAAAGCTATCTGTGCATTCAATAGTATTTATAATTTATGCACAATCTTTGTTGTACAAGTTTTATCGCATTTGAATTGGGGTTTATAGGAAGCGTGAATGTGCTCACAAACACCATTCACCAACATGAAACAATAATTGAAATATCGTCATTGATAGTTAAAACTTTATAGCAAACGCTGTTACATCGCGTACACTAAGGGTGACCAAATTGACCCTTATGTACGGAGATGCAATGACGTAAGTTCTGTTAATAATAACTGTCGAGTTACGCTTATTTGGTTAAGTCCCTTTTTACTATATTCATCATATTGTACACTATCATCTTCATTCAGAATTTTTAAATTTATGCATAAAGGGGTTGTATTTTCATGTAACTCGTCTTACCAATCCTGTTTTAACTTTTTTTTATATGACTGAAGAGTTAGGGGGAAGGTACTGTCATGAATGAGGGCATTGAGTCCATTAATATTTATGACTTATATTTTATGATATTACATTATTAGGTACGCTATTTTTTGTAATTGATTCATTGCAAAATATATTTTTATATTCTATAAGGTGTTGAGAATATTTACATTTTATACTTAGGTTATTAAAAAGTAATAACACGATTTTTGTGTTTATTCGACATTAGATTGATTAAGATCAGAACCGGTTTCGCTCATCGCGAGCATTAACAATTAATAATCAGATGACATTGCTTGCGATTAGCGAAACCGGTCCTGAGCTGAATATTTTATTATCTTAACCATTCCACCAAGTATTGACAGCGAACACCTCAAAAGTGAACTTTTATTATAAATTAATAATTTGATTTCAATTATGATTATCTGCAATTTATTATCATACTTCTTACAACAATCGTTTATTATAACATGTCTCGGCCTTTTTACTTTAATCAATATAAATAGTCAAGTATCTATTAATATTTCATCAGTTGAAAATGCTCGCGATCAGCGACACTGGTCCGAATCATTACACCATATTTATATTAAAGAATAACAATAATAAATTGTTTTGTCAACTTAAATACAAAGTATGCCTAAATACCCTTTGAGGGCGGTTGAGAACATTCCAAATTGAAATTATTAGGAATTATTTTTTTATTTGATGACATATATCAGGGGTTCTTGACCTTATTGCGGTGGGGGGCGCATTTGAGATTTCAGAAATGAGTGACGGGCACATATCTGATTTTAAAAAAAGCAACATTTAAGTAGTACATATTTATGTATTTATTTAAGTATTGTCCCTTGGCAGCTTTACATTTGTTACATTCATTGTATTATTAATAAATTATTTATTATACATGGATTTATTTACATTTGAAAACAAAATCATAACTATTCACATTTAGTGCGATATTTAACATTGCATTTCATTAGCTAACTTTTCAAAATGAGGAGTGTAAGATGATAGTCCCAATCGTAAACAATTATCAAGGTTGGCATTGGTAAGTCGAGATCTTGTTTTTGATTTTATTATTTTCATGGAAGAAAACAAAGATTCACACAAATATGTGGAACCAAAACCGGACTTTATTTTATAAGCTCCTTTTTATTGCAGCCCACCATTGCTGAAGCACCATCAGTAATTATTGCTGAAACCTTTTGTAATGGAATATTAATTTCTCTCGCGTAGTTTTTAAAGATAATGAAAATATTTTCGCCTCTTGTTCGCTCTTGCATTAGTAGTAACTTAAACAGTTCTTCTTTTACACTAAAATCACTGAATACCATCCATATGCATACTGCCAATTGCGCTGAATCAGATATATCTGTCGACTCGTCCAGTTGCAACGAGAGCCATTTATACTTTTCCATATCATTATTCAACTGATTTTGTAAATCAGTTGACTGTTCATCTTCTGGATTCTTACAGTAGCTGTGTCATTAGATAACGGTACATCTTGAATTGCCGAAATAAATTCTCGGTTATTAGAAAATCCCTTCAAACAGCGAATCGGCACCAGCAAGTAATGCTTTATTATTTAATTCGCTGTCAAAATGGTTTTTTATTTTGTGCCAAGTAATGGTGGCATTTTTATTTTTACTAACACGGTTAGTAAAAAGCGTTTGCTGGGTAGATAATCCTGATTTTAGTTGATCAATTTTCCTTTTTCTCAACTCTGATCAAGGTGGATAATGAACGCCAAAAGAACTCTGATTTGTATTTAGATGGCGTTCCAGGTTATGTTTTTTCATAATTGACACGGCACCGTTGCATATTAAGCAAACACATTTGTCTTTCATTAAGATACATAATGTAGTCTCCTTCCCAATCGCTGTTAAAGTAATACGTTCGTTGTTTTTTACTCGTAGAAGTCATTTTGGGGTGAAATGTTTCCATAAAAAATCAGCCGTAGTGACAGCACGTAATGTAGCGCAACACTAAAATTGACTAAAATTTAGACAGAGCGGGGCGGGGTGGTACTGCCATCAAGAAAAATACGCATATTAACAAGTGCACAATATTGACATCATTAACCGCACTAATCATGCATGATTTATACCACAAATACCGGCTATATTTCATAAACATCAATGAATTTCGATTGTTTAATTAAAATTTCCCTTTAACTCACTGACAGTGGAAAATAACCTATTCAGAAAATAAGATAGATATGCTTATATTTTTGAAATTTCAATTAACATTTTATTAATCATTATTTCTTTGCTGGGCGCACGAAAATTGCTTCGCGGGCATAAATGCGCCCGCGGGCACGCGGCTTAGAACCCCCTACCTGTATTATTCTTTTCGTTTCACACTTAATAAACAAACAAAAAAAACCGAAGATATTTTCCCATATAAAATAGACTCGATTTGAAAAATCATAAAGAACATCGTATTCAAAAGATAACAATCAATTAGTTTTGTCGGAGTAAGTGCAGTCGAAAACAAGTAATAAGAACTATTGGATATAAAAAGGAAAAATATAAGATACATCTTTTTTTAAATCTTCCATTATTATTCAGCGCAAACCATTTTTATTTGTTTATTTTATTTAGTTTTCTTAAATAAATGAATATGCACTTTCATTTTATCATATTTTCCTTTACCCCAGGCGTAACATAAAAAAAGTTTCGCGTAAGCATCTATAAACATGTCCTGTTGTATTTTTATAAGTGGGTAGATATAACCTCGGAAACATCAAAAAGCTTTGTACAGTTAGTTATAGAGTACATAGCTTTTTAAGCTTTTTTCCGACTCGCGGCATTGTGTCGGAAACGGAAATCGCGGTTCGTCGTCTTTGCATCGCCCGCAGGCCTACATTTCGGTGGGGTTGCTCTATTCCGTACGTCGCACAGTGACACGACGTAACTTGCTAAAATAATTTTCTTATATAGCTCGCTAAAACGAGAAGAGACCAGAAAATAATATAATAACATTACCGGCATCGAGAAGTATAAGCAATGAGCTAATTTTTTGATAGGTATGTAGTATTTTTTTCCTAATTTATTTCAACTTTTATATTTTTGTTTTTATGTTGAGAAATGACACAAAATTATGTCAGGTAAAAGAAACGTATCTCGAAGTTATGAATGCCACTAAATACAACATAATATCTTACGTTATGTGCTAAAGAGAAATATCAAGTGGATACAAAGATAGTTCAGTACGTTCAAGACGTTGGAATAAATTACTTTTTTATATTAATAACAAATAAATTGGAATGACAAAGCATCGCCTTTAAAGATAATGAAAAGAAAATTTGTATCTGAAAAAAAATAGGCAACAGTGATTTCTGGTGGACTCGTTTATTGGCTCTCCTGAAAAGTAGAGAAAAGTGAGCTATGTTTATCCGTATTTAAAGGGCCGAATGTTTATAGTTGTTTTAAAAAGGGCGTAAATTAAATGCAAATGAATACACTAGTAATAAATGCACTAACAAAAGCTATTTAGAAAAATTTAAAACTCTGAAAACAATCTCTGACCTACGAGATTGTTCAATTATTTTACACCTCGAAACAACAACCATCTACGACACATGCGGGATATGCTAGTAAGGCATAAGCATCACGAAGCTTTATGATTGCTTGTCTATGAGTTAATATGAAGAATTTTACAATTATATTTCTTACTTACTTAATTAGTCGCTTCATTTCAATGTATTTTTTCGGTTACGATTAACGTTGACCATTTATGAAAAATTGAAAAACTGCTACATACGGATTTAGTTAACCCATAATAATTTGATAGAATTAAGAGAGCTTATATAATGGTTTAAGTACAGGTGATAAATTATTGTTTGCTCGGCCGATAAGTGGTGTCTGTTGGTAATTAATCATAATATTACTTTAAATGAAAAAATGACTCTAGTCTCATTTTTTCGACTGAATGTGCCGTCACATCTTTTCACGAGCTTCTTATTAGTATTGATATTAGTGCTTTTTTTACAAATTTAAATTGTGCTATAAAGTGTCAGTGCGCCAAATATATTAATGGAAATTAAAAAAAATCAACGTTACTAATTTCATCCAGCATGAATAATATTTTTTAGCGGGAAGTACCAGTGTCGAGTTAAGACAAGTAAATCCACTTATTTCGAACAACTAGTAAGGGAGTTGATCAAAAATTGGTTTTAATTCTAATCGACAAATTTCAACAAAGAAGGGAAAAAAATAAGAAATGGCAATTTAAATCCAGGTTGATTTTTATGATTCTCTTAATCGAATTTAAATTAAAAGTTGAATTAACTTGCATATTTTTTTGAGTTGAATAGCTTTTCTGTTACTATTGGCATTGTGCCCCGCAGTGGATCGCGAGAGAGTGTCTCCGACGGGGTGGTTTCGCCGGGGCCTCCCCTCGCGTAAAGTGGCGGTTTTTTGGGGCCGCGGGGGCTGAGGTCCGCTTCTCCGCGGGAGGGGGGACGCCGGCCCCACATAGCACGCCTCTAAACACAGTCGACTGCGGGCTACCGACACGCTTGCACCAAATGGGAACCGCCACGGAGCTCCATTGTTATATGACCTTTTCCGCGTAATTTAAAATATATCTCAGCGAAAATTTTCAGCTGCTAAACTTTTACCGCTGAAAAAGAACTGTGCGAACAGCGAAAAATTCTAATCCGGTTTTAGAAGTATTTCAAATTTTTTTGTGCTATTTTGTGCCCTCGTGTTTTTTTGCTGCTTTTTTATAACAATCAAAAGCTTACTATTTTGTGTTTTTTGTGCTTCCCTTAGTTTATAACTTTGGTACCAAAAATTCTGTTTCATCGATGACTTTTGTGGATTTTAAGTTTTAGCTTTAGTGCCGTCGCTGTTTTTCGCATGACTTTTTAATTGTTTCGTGAGATTAAACTCTTTTATTTATACATTAAAAAAAAAATTGTGTCTTAGTGTTCATTTTCATTTGACTATTGAAATAACAACCTAATGCATACTAAAGAAAAATTTTCTTCCTTGCAACAGCTTTTATTCTCCAAAAATAGTTAAATTTAAACAATTATCTCTATCCCGTTATTGGTGTAACGATAATTTCACAAATGAAAATTTTTTTTGTTCGAATAATTTTATGAAAGAAAAACATTTACTTTTAAAAGCTAACAAGACCGTAGAAATAAAAGACATACTTTCAAAAACTTTCTTCAGTCTTGTATCAAGATAAAAGTTGACAAACAAACTGTTTTATTATTGTGTGCATATATTTATTTATTAAGATAATGTGGTGTACTTACCTGTTATCTTAATATAGGCGCTTGCTGTATTTTTAAATCAAATATCAGTATTTTAAGTTGTTATAAAATGAGATTCAAGGATTATTTTTCGTTTTTATAATAGAAGCAAAAGAATTTGTGCATAAGTTTAATACGTGTGTAGTGTTCCAATTTTGTTTAGCAAAAGGCTACGATGTTTCAAAATCGTAGAATGATTCTAGATAATAGCTAAGTGCGAATCGACGTCAGCGACGTCTGGTCATAGAACCTCCCTTAGAGGCGTCGATCACTCGCGCAAACACTTGCCGCGACCGCGAAGCAGTTCCAATCTTCGCGGGTATCTGAATATTTCCTGATTCGCCACCCCATTTTAAAGGGTGCGCGAACAAAAAAACAAGTTTATCCGGTATACTTTTTCATTGAACATAAGAGTGAAATAAATTTGTGTGGTTATTATAACTTTTGCAGTTTTCGTGTTGTGATTTTCTAAGTTTCTGTGGTTTGAAGACTGTCTTGGTCTTTTAGTGGAGGTCCCAGTCTGCTTATGATCAGTCTGTGACTTGGATCGATGGCTGGAGATTCCCTGATGCTGAACCGGAGCATGGTGTTGAGTTTATTATGTGCATATCGCGCTAAATGGTTGCTACTTTAGGTGGCTTCCGAGCGCGGTTGCCAAGGGCTGGATGATACTCACGCTGTATACGTAAGTCCTCATAATCTTTTTAAAACTAACATTATTTTTAAAGAAAAAAATATTTTTAGTATTACAAAATTATTTAAACTACAGGGAAATGAATTCAAACATTATAACGTCATTTTAAATTCAGAACAGGAAAATGTCATTAAATTAATATGATTTCACTTTTACTGCTTCAACTTTGTATGGCTATTTCCACATTTTTACCTTGTTTGCAATATTATTTATTTGATCAAAAAAAATCATGTACATATGTAATTATAGATATAATATATTATTTTAGGTGACATTTTTTTATTGCTTTTAAAAACGTATAATATTTCAAGAAGTGATGTTTTTGATGCAATCTTTTTTTATACTGCCAGCATAATTAATTCCTTAATCTCTTCATTTATTAAATCAATATCTGTTTTTTTTATCAAATATTACATTTGATGATATGAAATTTTTGTCAGAAATAAAATTGTTAATTATTTTCTCTATTTAAAAAAATCTATTAATGAAATAATATAGGTACGCACATACATACTTTTAACCCGTGTTTCGTAAGTGGCTTGAAATTTTAAATCAAAATAAGATAAGTTTAGCTTTTTATATTCTATTGGTGATTTTTTTACCTTTAAATCACGTTTTAAACGAATAGACAAAGTTCAATAGCCGAGCTCAAAAGCTCTATGAGAATAGCTTTCAGCTGCGTTTTGATTAATTCAAATTGATAAATTCATTCATCGATTTTTTAAATAAATTTATATTGTTCATCCATCGACAAGGATGCATATGATTTTGTAATTGCTTTAAACTCATCCAATAAAATCCTGAAAACGAGACTTAGATATTTTATGAATTGGTTTGCTAATAAGCAATCACTTCACAACCATCCCACCCTGCTATATTTACCCTCTCTGAAAAGAGAGATTATGACACTGTTATAAAACCAGTTATCCTTGAAACGCCTTCTGTTGAAATTTTACCCATTGGTTTTCGGATATTATTGGAGTAAAAATATCTGTCAGTCTTTTTTTACTGTATTATTTTAATGAACTGAAGTAATATTTATTTTTAGGTTTCAAATTGTTACAATTTTATAGAATTTATAAAAATATTCTGAAGAAAGTGAAACAATTCGTTTTTTTTTTAACTTTAAAATATAAGAAGTGAAAGAGGTGAGAAAGAAACAGAATCGGCAATAAACATATCCAGTATACTTATTCAAATGATACTTAAAAACACGTTAAATTACATTTTTTTTTAATTAATAATCTTTAGTAGATGTCAACTGGTTAATGTTGTCTTCTTTGACTGCGGTTTCCGTGGGTTTTTATCCCAGTAAAAGAACTTTCATACATTTTAGGATAATTTAAGGATGTTCGAGGCATGGATGATGTTTAAAAAATCGCACTCAACATAAACAACAAAGTGATTAGCTAACTACTAATACTGCCCATGCCGTTTCTTTCTGTACTTACTCTCTCCGGAAAAAAAAAAAAAGAGTTTGTTGAGATGCCTTTATGAGAAGCGGAAAGAAATATATAATACGGAAAGAAAAATAACATCGTATTTTAGTTCTACATAATTATTTTTATATATTTGTTGATAGCTTTTTCGGCTTACGCCTTCGTCAGAACTAATATAGAACATAATTCTGACGAAGGCTTAAGCCGAAATAGCTATCAACAAATATATAAAATAATTTATGTAGAACTAAAATACATTGTTATTTTTCTTTCCGTATTATAATGGAGTTCTACCAAGCCTACTCAATCAATCAAGAAATATGTAAAATCTTAATAAGTATTATTTGTTAGAAAATAATTCTCAAAAGCTGCGCTATATTTCGAAATTTTAAATTATGTAAATTAACACTAGTGATAACAGAATCAAATCGATTTTGCTTCACGTAAGCGATGCCATAAAAAAGTAAAAAATCAATAAAATACGTGGATATACATTAACTCCACGTGATACGCCATTTTGGCTCGAAATATTCATTTCAAACAAAAGAGAAAAAGCTCTCAGGTAAACTAAATCAATATTCTATTTCCATATTAAGTTAAAAATAATATAATACAATTTAGACAAAAAAAAGACGTATAAATCATCGGTGAGGTGATGTCGGCACAGTTTACAAAGCAGCCACAAAATTAACTCACATACCCAAAGCTGACGACACACAACTGATTTTTTTTGTGAAAAAATATCGCCAATAGAAAAAAAAGTTTTTGTCTTTCATCTGTTGTATAATATTAATAATATGCATTACTAGTATTGCTACCCGGCGTCGCTCGGACTAAGCGACCAATAATTATTTAATGTTATATCATTCGACATAATTATATCACAAAATCTAACATCCAAAATAGACTTAAAATAAAATCACAAACTTTATTTAATTTGATGACAGCCCCATTCTCGCCCATTAAAATGTCCAAATTCAAGGAAAAATCTAATTTTCTGTCAAAGAAATGTCAAATAATACCTTCACGTAAATAATAAACATTATTATATTAATAAAAGCCGGGAAAAGTTCAGTAGGAGACTAATTTATTACATTTTGACTAAATGTCTTCGCCGTTAAAAAAATCTTTCATATTCGTTTTTATGGCAACTTAATGACCAACAATGCAAAAGGGAATTACAGACCCATAGACATACGCCGTTTCGGTTTTATATATAAGATATTATGGTGATAGAAAAAATATCATTCCAAAATGGGCTGTTTCTAAACTGTATTTTTTGGTAACCGGACAAAACAGAACATGACAAAACAGAATATGATAAAACAGGCTAGGTGAGGTTAAGTTAGGTTTTTTGTCATGTTCTGAAAAGTCTTGTTCTGTTTTATCATAGTCTGAAAAGTCATGTTCTGTTTTGTCATGTCCTGTTTTGTCATGGAACCGTATTTTTTTTACTTTTCGTTTTAATTTCATTCGAAAGTGAAAGTGTAAATAAACTGGACACATCTTGTGGGTCAGATTTTGGATAACGTTCCCTTTTATGTATATGACCAATTTCCGCCACGGTATATAACAATGCTAATTATAACTCAGTATTATCAAGCAAGTCAATAAAACATTTCCTTAACAAAAATGCACTCATGGGCTCGAATCGTAAACTGACAGCTGAATTTGAAGCTACATATTTTGTCATCAACCGTGTCCATTCGTGAGCATATAAAAACAAAATAGAGCACATACGACTTATTTATGAGAACCGGTTATTATTCATTCGCTAAATTCTTTTTTTCGGAAACATTGAGGTAAGAATTATGAGAAGTATTTGAAAGTCATGTTAACACCATAACCATAGATACTACAGTTAACCCCTCAAGAGCGTACGCGGCAGTTTGCGGTGTTTTTTACAAAACAATAGATATTCTAGGTCAAATTAGAATTTTCATAAATATGTTATTGGCATTATAAATTCATATTCTATATATTTATATGCATCAAACAAATGTGATACGCGCGCTTGTTTCTTTATCTTGTAAGTTAATTTGGAAAAAAGGGGGAAAAAATGTGAATATAATATATGCTAAACTCAGTAAAATATATATTAGTAATACAGGTTAATAAGAAATAAGACATTCAAATAT
Organism: Himalopsyche kuldschensis; assembly: GCA_028554975.1. Classification (NCBI taxonomy): domain Eukaryota; kingdom Metazoa; phylum Arthropoda; class Insecta; order Trichoptera; family Rhyacophilidae; genus Himalopsyche; species Himalopsyche kuldschensis. Next base: position 14,495,476 of record JAHFWI010000010.1, on the reverse strand, counting down.
ATCAAATTCAGTTCATTATAACTCGGTAAAGAAACTCGATTTATAAAAGCGTGTGAGAGAGTCCTTTAAAAACATTTAATTCTGATACTCCATGCCGGCTTGTCACTATTCAGAACTTCTACGAAATTCCTCTAATATTTTGCGAAACGTTTTAATTACATTACAAAGGAATAATCCGGCATTAAACGGCACAAACTTACCAAGTTATACAAAGTGTGAAATAGTTGTTCTGATTATATTTGTTTAATGTTCTAAGAACATGATCTCTTTCATTACACATATTATACAGTACTAGCCGACAAGCGTTGCAATTCCACTCATACAAAGAAAGTATTTGTGTTTATTGAAGTCCTTTCGCATCCACAATATTTTAAATAAATAATTTCGATTTAATTTCACTAACATTGACCGGTATCGATGAGATTTGCCGTTTGACGTTTGCTGTTTGTCTTTTGCCGATTGTCTATGGGTTGACACACGCGCCACCTTCTGAAAGTTAATTGTACTATGCCTATCACATTTGCGCAAGTGCAACAATAAGTTGTCAAAATTAACGGTATGGCAGCGCTTAAAATACGAACAAACAAACATCGATTTTTATATATTAGATTTCACTATATGACTCCTCTGTGCGTTCAAGTAGCCAATTCCTTAAATTTAATTTTATAATATCGATGTTTCAATCAATTAATAACAACTTATCTGGGTATGACTCATCCAGCTCAATTGGGAAGGGATGTTTTACAAAATATAACGTTACACATTATGATAGTTACATTTTTGTCTAAACTAGAAGTTTAGTCGAGTGGCAAGTGATTTACTTTCCACTAAATTTCAGGGTTAAGAGCTAACGTCGTTGGCTTTGGTTGCAAAACTGCATGGACGGGAACAAATCCCAGTCCAGGCAGTTTCATGTTTCAATAGAATTTTTGACCCCATCCGATCAACAAAAAAAACCATATTAAAACTTTTGTTAAGCTAAAATTCACTGTAACCGTATGCTTCATATTTGAGGCAGACATTGTAAAAATAATTGAGTCTATATCTTAGCTCCACCGGAACGTATTTTTTGTGACAACTCATGAACTCGACTAAATAAAGTGTGTTTAGACTTGTCTTGGGGTTCGTTTGGTATTTGTGGTGGAAGCTTCATCGACCGAAAATCAGAACAAACTCACTTGACTAAACGTTTTTATTAAATTGGTCCAGTAGATATGTCACTCTTCACTCGACTTAACTACTCGCACAGTCTGAACCAGTGTCGTGCAGTGTAAACAGAGCGTTGGCGTTAAGTCGCAGTTGGGTTTCGCGTTAAAGTTTTAAAGTAAAATAGTTCAGGCGAGAACTGTTGGTACAAATTTAACACATTGTAATACAGAGTGGCGCCAACCGTTTCGTCAAATCGATAAAGAATTTATTATCCGCCACCGCATCGGATAGTCTCAGATTCAGCAGCTCTAAAACTTTTCTTTCAATTATTTTTTAAAATAAATAAGAAGATTTTAAACTTTTTGTTTTTGCTTTCTATACCATATCCGCTCCATACGTGCAGCATTTGCCTACCGCGTGGCACCATCAATATTTATCGACCAACTGCTTTGCTTTCTTCCATGACATGTCAGCTAAGGATCCTTATATCGGTCTTCCCGAATCTGAAATCCCGGTATTTCAATTTATTACACATTATATATTAACACTTTCACATATCCTTACCATTTTCAAAAAAGAAAAGTTGTACGATTTAATAACAACTGGTTCTCATCAAATCTCGTCGGGATGCTCAACAACATTTTTGGAAAAGCTCCGATGCGCAAATTAACCAATTACAACATATATTTTAATATGAAATCGTCTAGATTTATTTGTATTCCGCTACGTAACACATACACACACACTCTCACTAAAACAAGCGCAGACAAAGTGAATGATAGTGTTGAGTGTTTTTTACGCACATCTAACACTCTTCAGCTGTCTGCGCATCGACCGTTTCAATCGTTTTGAGCGAGTTTGACAGGTGGCACTCCCACTCGGTAATTATTTCAAGTTTATCGAATATTTTTTCGCTGAGACGAGTTAATGATTGCAGTATTTTCATGAAGTACACCTTCTGACATATATATTTTGATAATATTATTAAAGTGATGCTCGATGCAATAGTTCGGCGCATGTAGGTATATTTGAGCAACGATAAAATGTGTGCTGCATTTTATTGGATCTCTCGTGTCGACGCACCTTTATCAGATTGTGATTGATAGGAATAAGTGGGATTGGTGTTTTTCGGTGAAATCGTGTTAGTTACGGGTCACTCACCTTTCCTATTTTTTTATTTTTATTTATCTAATTTTATGTAATACATTAAGTCAACATGTCGTACAAGCATAGTATTCTTTCAATATATAAATACTTTTAGAGCACAGCGGTACCTGCGACATAATTAAATATTCCAATAAAGATGGATTTACGAGGTTTGGAGGTGTACTCTTATTTAAAAGCTCGTGACTACGTTTTTAATTGTTATCACAATGTCAGAAAAGGGTTTTGATTTACAAGCTTAATAAATAAATATTACAACTAGTGGCGTACGGTGGGTGTTAAAATTAGGTGTGCTGTAAAAAATAGCTAATAATTATTAAATAAATTTACAACCCTCATAACTCCCTGCAATTAATTAACAAAATATTTAATTTACTGTCAATTGATAATAAAAAATGGATTTCCAAATTTGAAGGTTGAATTGAAGTTTAATAAATACCCTACAATAAAATACATCTAAAATGGACAGAGAAGCTTTTTGTATGTACTTCGTAATTTAATTTAATTCATTGATTGTTTTTAAAGTACATATATTTTTTTCAAAACACTCATAAAACCACAAATAAAATCAAATATGGATATAATAATCCATGTTCTATATTTGAACAAAATCGAAACTTTGCGTTCATTTAAAATACTTATCAACAGAATGATATAAAATTAGATAGCATCGAATATTTTAAGGTTATTAGAGAATAAAACATATACATTTTAACGAGTATTTTGAAAACATAACAAAATATAGTAATCTCTAATCTATAGAGAAAAGAAATGAGATCTCAATTATTTAACTATGTATCACTGGATTTTATAAATAGTATATCTTATAGTATTCATTTATTTAGTATAACATAAAAGAATTGGCGATATTGGAATTAGGTTAACGTTATTATTGACCGGAGCATATATGTATAATACACATAAAAGTTATGTATAAATAAGCATTTCAAAGTAATATAAAACGCACTTTCATGTGTAAAATTATTCTTTATTATTTGTATGCTGTTTTTATTGTGTTTGTTAAATATTGTATCCTTGCTTTGAAATTTGCCAAAGCTTTTGTAAAGAGTATATTACATATGTAATGATTTATGATGTTCTTCGGAGAAGCAAGATACACTGTTAATAAAATTTAATTTATAGATAATACTTCGTATGTACAACAATAACAGTACAGAAAAAACCAACGCTTCATCTTATTTCAAAGTTTGGATTTCGACATACAGAAGTTTCGTAAGTAGGGATTGTTATTGAAAATCTTGATTAAGAGATCACAAAAAAATGTTTTTATTATAAGACCATTTTAACCATAGCAAAAAGTGCACGAACCATGAATACTTTCCAAATCACTAAAGAATGGACCACTTGAATATTGTCTGTATCCTTTTTAGTGTTGTAACATTTGTAACTAAACAAACAGTCATCGAGAATATAAGAGTTCACTCGTGCACTTAACCTTTTTAGTCCCACGGGGCCCAATCTATCGGTTCGCGAATGTATGCGAATAATCCCAGCTTTTTTCTTCATTTATATGTTTTAACAAAAAAATTAAATCAATTATTTATTTCACTCTCCATCATAAAATGTCATCGACACTGATACGTTTATGTCAGCTGAGATGATGAATAATAGAATGAAGTCTACCGATTTTTGCGACAAAATTCCACAAGATTTTTCGCGGGCACTTTCTAAAATGACCCGAGATCCAAATGGTTAAAGACTTCACGATGCCGATTGGTAAAAAAGATATGAAAGTGCACACAATTTCAGCGATTTAAATTAAATTTAGAAAATTTAGCATGTACTTTCAGTTGAGATCTTAAATTATATGTATAAGTGTTTGGCATTTTGAATGCACCTATGATTTTCAACCATAAAGAATTCAGGAAATAAATATATAAATCGAACATAAAATCGAAAGTATACATATACTATTCTTGAGCAGAATAAACACCACAATGTAACTTTTATGTTCTTATAAAGTAAATAGGAAAATTAAAGTTTCCATAATGAGGCTGTACGCTATTTTCCATCCTGTATATGGCTTAAAATCCGACTCGCACGAACAGAAGTATTCAGTATGGATTTATGGATTTTTTTATTACCTGTGTTTTTGCGTTTTATTTTGTTTTTCGATTCGCTTGTTTTTAATGAGTGTCCGACACTAAAAAAATAAGGTAAAAAGTCATTCAAAACAAACTTGTTTATTTATCGTCGATTCGGAGTCGCATTACAGAAATGTTTCTTAAGAAAGCCCGATCAAAAGCTTATTTATGACCCCCCAAAGAGTTGTCCTTTTTAATTCTATTATGCGCGGAAAGACTTCAATGAAAGTGTCAAGTAACACGGAATACGTGTATTGAAATCATGTATGGGATGTTTTGTATAATATCTAACCATATGCGAACTATTTGGAAGTTCTAAAAGCTATATTTGAAAAGGAAGAGTGTCTTTTCAAACATGTATACATTTAATTGTTGAGCATAATCCATTTGAACATTGATTTCCAGTCAAACACGTAAAAAGAGGTCAATTACACAATTACAATTACCCTTCCGAGGAACTTCTTCCTCGGAAGGATAATTACCTTCGCAGTAACTCACAAAATTTCTAAAATTGAGGTACGAATGCCATTTGATAAATATTTTTGAAAACTACATTTGGTGCTCACTTTTATAGCAGTATTTTAGTAGCAGTAATATTCAAATCTTTTGGGAAAAAATGAAAATTTGCTAAAAGTATATTTAAAAGATTTTTTTAGCAAAAAGCAGAGAGACAGTCAATGCAACTAGTGACTGTTTGCTTAAAATGAAATAAGTTCATTTTCGCATCTACCGATTGCTAAAATTCTAAATACTAAAACTTCAAAAAACACATTATGTAATATTACTCAAAAGTTTGTCAGAGCCACATGTTTGAAACGGAAGTATAATAGCTTATTGAATCACTTATTTATTCTCTTTACATCTCCAGAATTTTTTTTGATTGGATGATAAATAACCTAATTTCTTTTTTCTGTGACAACTGTCCAGGGTTTACCTTGGTCCCTTTAATCAACCACATCCACTTCACTCGGTCCTCCACCTACCAACGCCAATCGTTGACACCTAGCATTCGTTGATCTTTTCATAATACCCCATTCATACCACGAAATCACGGTTTTCACCCAGGAGTAACCCAGTGTAAAGCCATTTGAAGGATTTCATGTTAATAATCGTAGCTCATTATTTCATGACTATTATACTGTTTTCCTTCGAATGTTTAAGCAGGCTTAAGTATGTACTGGAAAATCGATGCTAAAAATCCTTATGATCGAAGATGTTTTATTATCCTTACAAATGAGCGATAAAATAAAATAATAGTTAAAGTTAGTTCATTACAAATTTAAGAAACGATAGGATACCTAAAATTTATTTGATCAGGACCGGTTTCGCTCATGGCGAGCATTGTCAACTGATAAGGAATACAATAACACAGTGATATTTTGCGACTTTTGTCTATCAGTTGACAATGCTCACCATGAGCGAAACCGGTCCTGATCAAATAAATTTTATGTGTAAAAAGTACTAAAAATGTATTATTATTTAAATTAATGCCTTTCCGCCAAGTATTGACAGTGAACACCTTAAAAGTGATAGGATACCTCGTTGCCGCGATTGTATGACGACGACCTGCATTTTTTTTATATACATATAAAAAAAACTGCATTCAAATATAACGCTCATTCCAGACAACGTATGAAAAAATTCAGATGGGTTTATTGAACTAAGTTGAATAAATAAACATTTATACTTTCACTGGAAACAGGCGTGGCTCGAAACCTATCAGGCTACCTTTTAATTAAATTTTAGGATGCAGTTACAGAATGGAGGCAAAAAATATATTAATTTTCTGCCACGAGACTAACATGTTAATCAAGATTGTTATTAAATTTAGTTTATTGCAATGTTTGAGAATCTTAATTAGCGCGGTGTTCTTTGGATCCATAGCATATAAAAAAATCAAGATGGAGCATTTATTACGAGGAGATTGTTTATGAATTTGGCTTATAATACAAGTGTCCCTGTAAAAAAACACACTTTGTAATAATCAAATTTGTGGACACACACTGTCTTGAATAAATTATAAATGTATGGTCCCGGCAATAAGCGTTTCCGAACGCACACCGATTATTGTTTAATGAATTTGAAAAATCAAACGATATAAATTTGATATTTAAATCCCATCAAGCAACTTTAGTCGAAATTCTAATTGTTGAATGAATTTTCAAATGGTTTATTTCAGATTCTGTAATCAATTATTGTTAAGGTTTTCTTTACTATTTACTATTATTACTTTGAAGAAGAGTTTTGCGAATCTTTTAGTTTATTTTATTAATACGGTGAAAAAAATAACGATGTATTTTAATTATACAGAAATTATTTTATATATTTATTGATAGCTTTTTCGGCTTACGCCATTGACAGATAGTTCTGACAGTGACGTAAGCCGAAATAGCTATAAACAAATATATAACATAGTTTCTGTAGAATTAAAATACCTTGTTATTTTTTTCACCGTATTATAATGGAGTTCTACCAAGTAAATGCCAATTCAATCAATATTTTATTAATGGTTACGAAAAACTATTATCTGATCCCTAAAATTATTTTGATTTGTAGATTTGACACATCATAGAAATTTAGTCTTTGATAAGCTATATAAATAATATAAACAAATTGAAGATGGTTCGGCTATCACTTTTTAATTCATATTGTTTTTATTCTATTGGTGTGTTATTCTAGGCGAGAGATGAAACACGTGTCATATTTAGTTACACAACCAGTTGAATACCAAAACTATCGATTTAAATAAATAAAACATTTTTTTTAAAGTACTACCGCCACATTTATTCTGAAAAGACCAGGACCGGCTTCGCTCAACACGAGCATTGCTCGAAGATTAATGTATGTAAAATTAGTAATAGAAAATGTGTTATTTAATTAAATAATGCCTGTATTAAAAGTTACCACTATAAATTGTATACTTATAAAAACTTATGTCGCCCTACAGATGATCCGGGTAATCCCGCAAATACATGTTAGGTGTCTTTCGCGGGCCGTTAAAAGCAAATTCTTTAAAAATATTCATACATACGCCCAATTATGTTCCTTTTTGGCTGATTTTATTTACATGTTATACAAAAGAACTAATCGGTTTGTTTAATTATGCTTCGAAGACATCATAAAAAAAGCATATTTAATATTGATAATTTGTTGGAAAAAGTATAATATAAGTATAATGGATATGAACGTAACTAACTAAGCAGAAATAAAAAGTTTTAAATTTCTGCAAATTATTGATGTTTATAGCTGTTCAAAACTAGCAGGATTAACTGTCTTTAGTTGAGCTTAAAGATATTATATATTATTTAATGATCTTAGATTTAGGAAAAAAATATTTCTTGCGAAAGAAAAAACTTTAACACGCATATCTGACCAGAAAGCTATGGTCAGTAGCGCCTTCCCGCATCTCTGACAAAGCTTATTTATACCTGTGGAAGGTGTAAAGATCACTTTGGTCAGAGTGCCAAGAATAAAGATCTACCGGAAAGTAACAGCTTTAGAATAAAGTGCGGGTTGTAAAAGCTCGAGGACCTCTGGGAAGAGTAGCTGTAATACATAATACTTTTATCTGATTGATTTTTATTTTTAAATAGGTCAAAGTTTTTTAAATATTGGCGATATTTTATGTTTTCTAATGGTGTTATTATTCGTTGCTACCATCAGTCAATATTTCTATTAGTAATTAATAAATTCAAACAATAGAATTTTTTTTTATTAATATGTACGTCGGTTAAAACCCACCACCAATATGTTTATACTATTAGCTTCTAATTAATTTTTACGAATTCATATTTAAAATACCCATACAAATGCCCAATCAATTGAAACTAATTTACATCAAAACATGTAATAATTCATCCAGATTGCGATGATAGCAATATTGAACTTTGTGATTTTTTTATAATCTTATATATAAAACCGAAACGGCGTATGTATGTATGTGGGTCTGTAATTCCCTTTTGCATTGTTGTTGCAAGATCAAACAAACGAATTGATTTCGCTCGCGAAAGTTTCGACGGTAAATTTGTTTCGTTATCAATGTGTGTGTAGAGACTCCAATTACTCGAGTATCGAGTAGTACATATATAAAACCGAAACGGCGTATGTATGCTGTGGGTCTGTAATTCCCTTTTGCATTGTTGGTCATTAAGTTGCCAGTTGTTTCAACTTGGCCCGTCTGAATTTACGCGCCGAGGTGAACATAACCCCAAACTGGTCCAAGCGAAGCCGGGTTCGTATACTAGTTTTATATAAGCGTTACAAACTGTTTTCTACGAGTCATTTTAAGTTCATTTAGGCATTTCAAGTGAACTGAAGATGCCAAAAAGTTTAGCCCGGTCCTTAGTGACAAATATTATGGAAAAATACAAAATTCAAACGATTCAAATTTGACATTGAAATAACATCAAGCAACTTCAGTCGAAGTCCTTTTATAAAAATAAGACAACCGTTTCGATTCAGGACATAAAGCTACTCACACGTTCTCGTAGCGGGTGCTTACTCTTCAAAATAGCCAAAGAAAAACACAGTGACACTGAAAACAGAAGAACACCAATTCGTCGTTGATCATTCATTACCTTACAGTGAATACTTGCAAAAGATCTGGATTTGCATGCATATTGATAATCGATAACTTAATTCATTAAAAAATAGGACATTAAAAAACCTCTATTTCTAAATCAGGTCAAAAAAGACAGACGAAAAAAAATCAACTTTTTGAAATCAGATTTCAACTACCGACGTCAAAAAATTAGTATTCCAATACATAATTTCAACTGAAATTATTTTACGATAATTAGATACTGCAGATGCACACATATTAAGACGGCAGGATGTTGAGGCTTTGATGTTTGCAAATGGGTATTACTAGCGTTTCTATACAGGTTCATACATTGATTGAATGATTAGTTATGAAAGTGTAAGGGGCTTACAAACATCCATGGCGATACTAATAAGTACGACATAAACACTTGAAAACTTTAAGAAAAAATTATATACTTCTTCTGATGTTAGATAATCCACCTTTTTGATTTACGTCATCTGTTTGAGCTTGAGCGAGGTGGAAAATTTACATAATGTAATGAGAATTAATTAATCATGTTTTTAGTCCTACATCAATATCAATTGCTAAATATCACTATATGCAATTTTCCTGCAATTATTCATCTGAATAGTGTTAGCTTTACTCTTGCACTCAGGTGGGTCTGGGCTCACGTCCCGGCAAGCTAAATTAATTAAATTTGAGATCTTGACCATGGGTGTTCGTGATATGTTTTCTCTTCGAGTAAACTCATCTCATGGCAGGTGATATAAAAATGCTGAAACGCGAAATATTTTTTTAATTAAAAAATATTAACTGGTTAATCTTTTACTCATTCAAAATGGTCTTTGATTATTTGCCCCTTGCATTTCGCAGGATGATTTCGAAAATACAATACAATATTAAAGCAAGAATTCTTCGTTACCTTTGCAATTATGCCCATTGTTATACGATTTTTCGAACCGGGAGAAAGTGAGATTCATGAGAAAAATTGTTAAGACCCTTATATTGTATATTGTTAAACAAAAAAAACGCCAGACATTTCTTTTCGCACCTCTCTTGAGTCCATGAATGAATGTATTGTTTTGAAAAATTTTAAAGCTTAATTTTTTTTGAAATCGCACCTGAGAGGGGAGAATTTTTCGGACAATGATATAATCATGAACCATATTTCTTGAGTAGGTACATGTTTCATCACCAGATCATGTACGCACTGCCGAAAGAAATAAGTCACTGACACGTTTAAGTCCAGGCATTAAGTTACGTTGTACTAGGAAAGAAATAAATTATTTATTCTATCAGTTCTGTGAATATTAGGCTAGTAGCAAACTGCAAGTGATATCGCGTTGTTTGTGTCACAAGTGTTGTAAGTCTTAACAAAAAAATACTTATATTACCATGAAGTCACATTAGTCTACAGTTTTTTCCAAGGATTTTCACAGAGAGTGCTTGATTGTAAGATCTTTAAATGGATCTCTAATTGAAATTCTTACTTACGTTTCATTATCATATTCGGAGTATGTGGCTGGATATTTAATGAAAAACAGCCCACTGAAAGTAGAGATGTGCGATATATTTATCATGAGAATTTTTGCCTATTTGACACATGCGTTGAATGGGCTACTCATTCATTTTATGCCAGTGCTTATAAAGGCTAAGCCAGTGAGACTAACCCTTTGCCTAAATTCTACCTTATTCATTCAAAATCTAAATAAAGATGTGACAGATTGCTGAGTGATTGCGCTCATTGTTAACGTTGGTCATAAAGGATTGTGTTCAATGGGGAAAATGAGCGATAATTTGTCAGACAAGCCAAGCATCTCACCCTAAGCGGGCTCTCTCGTATTTATACCAAATAATAATGATATTTTTTGCCAAAGGTACTCTATTGCACCGATAAATTTAAGTCATTTTTATGTCATCTACAAAACATAGTATTGTTAATATCTCAAGCACCTCCTTAAAGAACGATGCCATTTATTGTATTTCTAACATTCTACTTTTGCTCCTCAGAAGTATCGTTTACTGATCGTATCAATTGTATTTGTGTGCATCAGGTGATGAGATTAAGGTAGTTTGACTCATGACGTCATTGGAATTATCTTTGTCACGTGCTGTTGATACTTCTGGAACGCTTCAAAATTGCTTTTTTTTTCTTCCGATTACTAAGATCCCAGCGTCCTGTACGGTTATTCGATGTACTTGACAGAACTAAGCAATGCTGACATGACAAAATAATTCTGATATGCCGTTTTAGGGCGACATCTAGAGAAGAGAAAAGGCTTTGTCGTTCATTTGACATCTGAATTTCATTGTTTGTCAAATCATTATTAAAACATCATCATGTATTTAATAACTGAATTAGGAAAAGAAATATTCAAATACAGAATTTTAGACAAGCTGTGATCGCAAAATATTGTGTGCTGTAACAGGATTGCCCACTTCATTGGATCGGATTAAAAATAGATTAGTAATCAAATCATAAGCGATTTTACGACACATCTGTTATTTCGTTCACCGTTTACTGTCATTACTAAACTTGTCCAAATGGTAGCGAACAAGAAGTGATTGTGAGAAAATAAATTAAGATTTACATCCAAAATTTTATCCTCAAAGTTTTGTCAGCCGTTTGGATATTGTAATAAAAAATATCGGGCCGTGAGTTTTAAATTGATACGATGCGATTAACTTCTGACTACCTTACGTTGTCGCTGTTATCTTTGCATATTTGCTTGAGATATACAAGTTAACTGAATATCGCAACTGGAGTTCGATTAGGAGTATAATAATTGGACCCCGTTTTTTGTTTTTGTTCCGAAACATTGAAGATTAAAATCATTCGTTAAATGAAATGTCTTAAAAAAGTGGTGTCTATATTAGAAACCGACTTAATCAAACTTGAAGATTTCTACTGTAGGTGGTTGATGGAATTTCAATATCAAAATGGAATCGTATAAGTTTTGGAATTTGTCATGAGTATTGTCGATAGCAACCTGGGCTTCGCGTTTCGGCATCAAGTGCACAAATGAACTTTTACTTACACGTAGTGAATAGTTTGTATCGCTTATATATACTTTATATAAGAATAAACGTAAGTCACTATGTTCAATCGCTATTATTGTAATCTAGATGAATTAGCAAATGTTTTGATGTTAATAAGTTCCACTGAATTGGATATGTAGTTGTGTGGATATTTTTAATGTGAAGTCGTAAAAATTAATTACCAGATAATAAATACCATGGAAATTTCTAATTATTTTATATGTGGGTTTTATCCGATGTATTAAAAAAGAATTTTTATATTTCTATTGATTTCAATTTATAATTTATGATATTTATTTATAAGGACATTTATTTACTCACTAATGTGAGTTAAGAAGATTAAATTGCTCATTTGGAATTGTTCAACAATTCAGCAGTGCCCTATTTATTTCTCGTATTTCCTGGTAAAATAATTTAAGATCCCCCGTGGTGTGATGCAATTTAGTTTTTATCTGAGAATCACTCATTCAATGCGGATTTTTTCGTTTACTTGGTATACTAGTAATAAGGTAAACGTAATTAAATATTTAGATTTTCGAGCAGTATTATAAAAAAATAGTTTATACAGTTTATAGGGATGCTGACGTAATTATCAATAGTAAACAAATGTCTGTTCCCAATACGGGCCATATTGACTTGTAATTGAGCTCTTCTCAAAAGAATCTTTTTAGCAAACAGCAGTTAGAATAGAATGACAGAACTAGAATCATTTTTACCAAATTAATGTATAATTATTTCAGTTTTCTGTTCTCTCGTTAATATTTTGTATAACAGATTGAATTTCATTGCTGATTTTTAAAGATATATTTGGTGTACACAAAACTTTCATTAGTTTCATAGATATATGTATGTATCATGGCTTAAATTTATATTACACATTATTACATGGAAATTCATTATAAACTTAAACAATACGTTTCAATAGATCTTCTTAGAATGGGATTAAGACGATTTTTTAAGCTGAATATTCTAAGTACCTAGTACTTAAATAAAACAATTGCATTGATCCAACTTTTTAGAAATCTAGATACGTTGCATAGATCTTTTCATGCGATGTAATTAATAATTAATTAAAATGTCAAACTAATTTTATTTGTGAGCATTTATTTCGTCATAGATATTCTATGAATCTAATCACAAAAGCTATTTCTCTGAATGAATGAATAGCTGTAGTTTTTTTTTGTAAGTACATATACGAATATCTACGTCATCAAAAGATGTGTATTTTACTGCTAGATTAAGGTCGCCTCAAGGACCCGCTTACAATTCAGTTTACAGTTTGATTTTTTTTGTAAAGCTCAAATAAGATAAAGCAATAAAAAAGAAAGCGATCATCTTTATTAAAGTTCAGTGAAATAAAAAAAAAACTAAAATTGATTGAGCGTGGCATGTAACAAAAGTTCTTTTTTTGAATTTGGTCTCTCGTAATTTTTTATGAAAACGTTTATTTATGGGTTGTGCGATATCATTTTCTACTTTTGGATTTTATTATTTTTGCGTCTGGCAATAGCTGTTGGAAAATGTGACCTGGTAGCTCGCAGCATTGCTCGTAAAATTTGAATAAAGAACAAATGCTTGTCGTTTGTGGCTTTATATTGTTCTTGAGTACTTTTATATTTTGTGTAGAATAGCTGAATGTGGGGCATTTCTTCTCGTAATCTCGAATGATATTTTGAAAATGGCAAGGTCTACACCGCATTAAATATATAAGGATAATAAAAGAGTTTTTTCATCGTATTAATAAATAGTCAAGTCCGCGGTGGAGTGGTCAACGTTGTAAGCAACCGTGACGGACGTCACGGGTTTAAGTCCCAGTCAACTCATTGCATCGCTAGGGCATAGTGAGAAAAACTAGCTAACCACTAGTCATGTTCTAGCATTATGATTTATATCCCCTCTCTCATCGAACTAGTGAGAAGTTAAGCGAGTGAGTAACAAGCAGCTCTTGTAGAAACAAAATGTGTTCAGATTCTTCAGTTAGGAGGCCATATGCTCCACATTGGAAACGGATATGAATAAAAAATTGGCACGCCTAAAGTACAGTCTCTTCTTTGTATTCTTTCATATTTATTTAAAAAAAAAAATTAAAACAGCTGACTGGATCGCAATAAATAAAATAAAACGATAATTAATAGATTACGACTGGATTCACTTAACGTGATTATCATCAATTGATGTAATATATATTTAAATAGATTTCTGTCAGTAGGAATTCTTATTTTTGACAACATGTGTGTAAAAGATGTAATTCTTATTTCAAACTACAAACTTTCAGACTAAAAGAAGCGTGCTTTAAAGATACGCTATCATGACTAAAACATAGTGTTTTGTTACAAAGCATATTAATTCAATATTCGATACCATCGTGATTTATTTGTTCTAAGCCAGGCACGACAATAAATTTAAAAAAAATATCCGTTATGAAATACGAGTTTTTTTCAGTGTTTATTTTTAGAGACCCGGTTTCATTTCAGAGCAACGAACAGTTGTCGTTTGTGTGTATAAAAAAATACATATTTTTTTCCAATTCCAATAGGCAACTTCTTAATTCAATTAAAATAAATCCTATCATACAAGTGTCGATTTTTTAATCGGCATATTTTTTTTACTATACCCGCTACCAACTTGGCGGATATGTACTACTTATGAGAGTTTTTCTCAGCGGCAGTTTTTTTTATGAGAACTGATTTTTTCTCAGTTGGGGGAAGAGATAAGGGATATAGCGGATAAGACCTGGGCAAGACTAGTGTTTGGTTTATTGCTCTCGCTACACCTCGTTTTAACCCCTTAAGGCACAGCGAATATATACTAAGAATCTTAGAGACCCCAGTTTTTTCTCACTTTTTAAGATCAAATAATCCATCTTTTTTATACTTTTTGTAAATACATACATATATAAAGATATCATATTATACCGCTTAAATAATGTACGTTTTAAAATTAGTAGTCTTGAATCTATAACAAAGGTGGGGAACCTGTGGTTTTTCGACTACATTTATTTAAGTATTTATTTATTATTATGAATTTCCCACCCTTCACAATATTTCATTTCCTGATACGAACAACAAAAAAAAGTTTTTTTTTTTTGATATAGCTATCATTAGTATTAATTTCATGTACATTTTGTATTCACACTGTACATTTTTAATTTGATGTTTATTTTAATCTGTACACATTATGAGGTATTGCTAAATTTGTTGTATGTATTTAAATTATTTATATCGTAGATTGCTTGGCCATAATTTATAAACACATTATGCGAGTTTATATATAGATTTATTATGACTTCGCGTGTAGAGAACTCAATTGCCCAACCGACAATACTATTAAAATCTACTGTTAGATACCTAAAAAACACACACATGACAATGAGTTAAAATTTGTTTTTAACGCTGAAATAGCAATGTTAAAATTAATTGTTTGGACGTAAACAAATGTGTATATAGGTACTTATTTACAATAAACATTACAAAAAATATATTTTCATATTTATGTCAATACATACCTGAAAGCTGACATCTCCATTTAGCGGTCAGAAGTTCACGGGCATATAGTAGTTCCAGGTCGGCGCCTGACACCTGTAGATGAGCCAGGGCGCCGCTCTGTCAGTACATATTATATATTTATTCAAAATACTGTTCATAAAATTTAAAAGCTTCGCAAAAAAATTGACAGATTTTACCAAATAATAATAAAAACTACCCTTCAATCAAGGAACTAAGCGTTGATCATTCTCGAAAGTGGAAGACTTTAAATGGATTTTTTTGATGTTGTTTCAATAGCTAAAACATGTGGATTTTTAACTTTGGACGGATATAAAAAAACACAAAAAAAAATAGGGAAAAAATCAATGAAATGGTACCTTGGTATTTACCACTACACCAATGGTCACGGGTTCAACTAAGATAGAATTTTCAATTTTTTAATTTTGCATTTGAGATCTTAATCGCAGTTGTTGCACATGTCTTTTCCACTCGTGTTGATGTCAAGTGACCATGCAAAACTCTCATTAGAGTTGATTTATAATATTCGCCCGTCGATAAACAGCTGTGATGGCAACTACTTATAGTTTTTAAATAAAAGTCATATTTTATTGACAAGCTTAAACGCTTGCATCACCTGTAACCTGTCATAAAAAAGCAACATATTAAGCCAGTTGCGTAACAAAGCATGTAGATTTAAGGCTCCCATGGACGTCCATGATTATTACTTTATGCTCAAGAGTAACATCATATTTAATTCTTACCGACTTGTGCTTAAAAATAGGAAGTAGGTTGCATTATGACTCCTTAAAACTTTTAGACACTTCCATTTTGTTTTTTCACGTTTTAAATACCATCTTACTTTTTCACCTTAAGGTGAAATACTAGGAAGAAAGTGAGGCCATATCGTTGTATTAAAGATTTATGTTTTCGATAGATTCAGTTGCCAGTTTGTGGAGTTTCTGTAAGTTAATATAAAATTAAAATGATAACATGGTTATTCCGCGTATAACGTAACAAGAGATCGGTCCGAAGATGTTTTTTAAAGAAGCGAAACACGTGCCACTAATTGTCACACAGTTCGTGAAATAACGAAGCTATCATTTAGTATTTTGATTTAAGGTGGTCGACGGAATGTCAATATCAAATTTGAATCGTTTTTATTTTTTCCTCTTCGATGAATTTTGTTGCTAACGACCCGGGTTTTTCCCTTCGGCATTCTCAGTCATTTCAAGTGCACGAATGAACTTGAACTGACGATTATAAATAATTTGTATCGTTTATACATAAAAATAAAGGTAGATCATCTGAGCGATCTACTTTTATTTATTTTATAAGACTATCAATAAAATTTTATAATCAAGATATTTTTTTAAATATAACATATTAACATGCACTACTTAAAAATTTAATTAAACAAGTGCCTACAAACATAATCGCAAGTATTTATAATAAAAATGTTTTTTCATCTTTTCGCTACGTCTTTTGGCTTAAAAGTTTTTAGTGTTTTTATTTGTTTTTTTATATAATAAAAGATTAAAACAAATTTACACAATATTTCCACGCTCACGTAATTCAAATGCATCATCGTTCAATATACAAAATGCCACACCTTATTCATTGTGTTTTTTATGTTAAATTTCAGATAGGACATTTTTTCTACAAAATAATTACTAGCGCGTTTATAAAACGACCATTAAATTTATGATATATCTTCAACGACCTCAAGTTTTCTTTGTACGGATCGTGATTTTTATATTGTTCCGTTGTAAAGAGTTTTTTTTTTTGTACGATATTATAAAATAAATTCTTCGGGTTGAAAGGTCAGCTATGCGTAAACGTTTCTTAATGTGGGAAATCCGTATGGGGAAATCTGAATTACCAATATGTTATCATCGTTGTATTTAATCAAATGATGTAAAAATCAATCGCGGATCGCATTGGCCGAGCGGTATTTCATTTCAATATCATTTTCATAATCATCAAAACATTTAAGAAAAGCAAAAGTCTTGTTCTCTGCTGATATACTTTTTCTTCAACACTTGCTAGCTAAAGATTTAAGCTTAGACCATATAAATTACTAACAGAGAAGACGATGAATTGTATACCTTGTCTACAACGGTATATATAGATAAATAAATGCATAATATTTTCGATGGTTTCGGCGGTAACTTTGTGGAAGTTCATTTTAATATAAAAAAAAAAAAAAATTATATTAAAATAAATGCATGCTTAAACATAGTTCTGAAGACGGGCTTAGCCGAAATAGCTATTAACAAATATATTCAAGAATTTATGTAGAATTAAAATACATCAATATTTTTTCCACCGAATTATAAAAGAGTTCTACCAAGTAAATGCCAATTCAATCAATCAACATTATATACTATTTTTTATTTTTTTACCATGTTCGCCGCCAACATGGAACATGTGGACTCCTCGCAGAGTTTATCTCAACACGTTTTTTTTCAAGAAGTGACCTGACTTGAAAAAGTACCCTCGTTTTCGAAGAGAGTATGAATTGAAAGGATACGAGGACTTGGACAAGACTGGTGGTTAGGTAATCGCTCTCGCCACACGCCGCTTTTTGGGATCGGAAAGGTGGAAAGGGATTTTTAACAACACACACACCCATTGGCTTCGAGCAGAATCTATGTATCTTGGCGACAGTAAATATATTGGACGGATAGGAAAAACTGTAATATTGACATCCACTACATGTTACTATTTAAATGTATTTTACAAATATACTGTTTGTAGTGTATGTTTCCGATTTTGATGTCTCTATTTATTGATAGTTAATTGAAAACGCTTACTCATAAATGGATAATTTATTATTGATCTTAAATGATAAACTCAGGCGGTACTACTTTTTTGTCGACAAATTTTAATAGCCTCTCGACAATTTACTTGCGATGTAATAAGTAACACACATTTAAATAGCTATAAAACACAATAATAATAATTAATTAAAAGCTGCTTTTGATAATTCTATTAAAATTGTATCAAACTTCATAACCGAAACAAGTTTAGCCAGTATAAATTTTAAAATCACTTTGATTATTCCACATTGTGTTACTAATTGTGACGCGTGTTTCGCTACAATTAGTGGAATAATCAAAGTTCTATATAAAAGAACTTCCACAAATTTACCGCCGATTGCATCGAATGTATTAAGTTTAGTTAATTTCAACACTATTTTATCCCATTGCGTGATACATGAAATCAGTTTTCATATAGGCGATCGCAGGATAATCTAATACCAATATCGACACTCACTGTATTTTTTTTAAATTAATTCACATTTTAAACTAATTGGTAAAGCCAGAGGTTAGATGCCCAGGAGTTTTTCAATTACGGGTATTGCTATTGAATACAGCTTCGAGATATGTATTTCACGCTGCGTTTGCTCTATGCAAGGTTGCGGTGGATATGAACAATATTTTGTTGTACCTCCTGCAACATGCTTAAGCCAGGTGGTTTTTTTTACATAATTATATTATGATCGATTGTAATAATTTAAATATTGTTCAATCCAAAATAAAACAATATGTCGTAGAATGATATTTATTGATTGAGTAGGCATTTACTTGGTAGAACTCCATTATACTACGATAAGAAAAATAACAATGTATTTTAGTTCGAAAATACATTGTTATTTTTAGAATACTTTTGACTCATTGAAAAATACCATCTTACTTTTTTCGGAAATAGCCACATTTAATGTTCATCGAGTCAATGCAGTATTGTTATTATTTTCCCGGGCAATAAATTGTTTTAAATTGTTATATTAAAAAGTTCATAAGCATTGGCCGTAAATTATTTAAGTACGAACAGGCTGTTTTGTGTGCCGGCTAAAGTTTTATATTAAAAGGTTGAACCGGTAAGTGGGACTATTTTCCCGCTTTTTAAAAAGCTTTCACATAGTCACTTCGTAAACTGCACTTGGTATCGTGCAAGCGTTGTCTCTATCAAACTGTTCAATACAAAATGATAGAGAAAGAAATAAACTGGATGCGTGAGTTTATATGGATTTTAAGAGAAACTCTCAATATTTGTATTCTTTTAATTTCTATGATATCCATATTATGTGTTTCCTATGATAGTGGTTTTTAGAATACACTAGTTTTTGGTCTTACTGATGTCTATTCCATTTTTTTAACACAACCGTCTTCTTAACAAATTATATAATACTAGGTAAATTGTAGCCTATAATTATATACATATATATGATAGTTTCTGCATTTGTTTAATAAAGGTTTCTATTGCAAAACTTTAAAGTATTTACTTAAAGCTTACTTCAAATAATAAAAACGAAATAAAAGAAAATAATTCTTCATTTTAATATATGAATATATTGAGTATTTCTGTTTAATTTTATTGTCGCGAACGTTTTTAGAATCAAAATGTAAAGGCTCAAAATGATCAACTTGGCTACAATTTCATGTATTGTAGTACAACTTTATGAGACTTAAACTAAAGAGATAATTCATATAAAAGATTTAAATATGAACTACAACGGTTTATCCTGGGTAAAAAATATTCGTACTCAATCAATCAATAATTCAACTTGTGAAAACCCGATCAATTAATATTTATCAAGTGAATCTCAATTTATTATTTGTGTTTACTCATTCTGTGAATACGAACGTGTACCTTATTATAATTACATCAAGAATACATCTGTAAAAACAAATTATCATTGATAAATGAACTGCGCTATTGGGTGATAATTTATGTAAAATCACTCTTCGTATATTACCAAAGATTTTCCTTTAACACGAGCTATAATCAGCATATTCTGGATATAAGAGATAAAACACCTTCTCAGATAAATTCAATTGATATCTAAGAATCTAGAGACATTGATATATTTTTAATGTAACATATTTTGCTATAAATGACCGTTCAATATTGGATGTGCGATTTTCTACTGTCGTGAATAGGTGACCGAAACAATTGAAATACTTGTTTTTATTAAAACAATTTCATCCATATGTATGATTGTAAAATTTTAGCGAGCAAAAGGTGTAATATGCGAGGCTTAGTCAGTTTTAATATCATATATAGTCTCAAAATATTTTCTTAAGTTTCACACTTGACATTTATTTATATACATATACGATATTTGAATATACCTTAATACAATTTCAATAAATCTGTCATAATTTTATGCCACTCACATTTTATTCTCTTACACGCAAAAGTTATTGCAGTAGAGAGCGTTTTCATAGAGTCTAAATCTGAATACCACCGTTTGGAAAAATAAGCAGACAGACTTCGAGTTATCTGAAAAATACTAAAATCAATACCGTCCTCGCGACGTGATCTATGACGTAATTTTTACGTGTATTGAATCCATAAATAATCTCAAGATTAGCAAGTTAAGTAGTTAATCCAAAACCATGTGCTATTATTATTTATATTCAATCAAGTAATTTTAATCCCATAAGCTACATAATAAAACTTGTATGCTTTGTTGGTTGTCAAATCGTTCATAATCATTTATTATCTTTATGAACGTGTTTGCGCTGTAATGAATTACCAATTAATATAGATTATTTCTACGCACGCAACAAATAATTCACTTTTCATTAATGTAGATAATGAAATATTTACGCGGCATGTCTATATCATCATCGTACGAGTTTTTTTTCAACAAATTATTATATAACAATTATTTTTCTTTAATTATTGTATGGAACCACATTTAACACAATGATAATTGATTGACTTGGCCTGACATATGAAAAATTATATTGAGTGGCATTTAATCTGATCTGTTCTCAACGAAAACATGGGACTGAGGAAAACTTGAATTTCTCATCACTTCCGGGATAACTGATAATGGCAATTCATATGGTAGCTTTAGCGGAGATGACGTTGTCATTGGCTAAGAAGATTCTAATAGATTCACAGGAGATATATAAACTCTTATAGACGGATAGACTTATAAAGGAACAATAATTTGCGATTTATGTTTTCATTCTGTTTGTTTGTAAAGAATCGTTGACAAACTTTATTAACAGCCCCTTTACTTAGACATGTAGTTAATACCCATAGCTTCTTACAATTGAAATATCTGTATAAATAAAAGAACTTCTGGGCTTTGATTTGAGGTATTCCATCCTTATACATTCACAGACAGAATACAACAATAACAGTTACAATAATAGTCACTCATCGAGCGCGCTGCGTGGAGATTTTGTTGAAACTCAGGGATAAATGAATACCAATACAATCAAACGCGTGCGACTGTGTTGTATATTCATTTTACAGCCGTACATTTGATCAAATATGAATTGAAACGCAGTATAAAGAGAGCCCAATTCGTGTGTCGTGTCGTGACAGTGACACGCGCACACTCACGCGGTGAAGTGTGATATGCGCATTCAAAAAACATTCGGGTCTTTGATTGAGTTGGATTATTAGGTCATTCGGTGACGTTTCTGATGATTTCAGGAAATTAAACTGCAATTTTACTACATTTTGACTTCAAGTTGAATTTGTTGATGTGACTTCTATGGGTATTTGTAATTTCCGTTATTTATTATATTTATGCTTTAAAATACTATACAAACACAATCTTTATATGATATGTAATAACTATTAAATTATTTTCTAGTATCGTAGGAAAAATGTTTAGTGCCAATAAAATCAGTAATAAATAAAACTGCTTCTTCTCAAATCGTGCTTTCGTTTGACATTAATTATTCGACGCATTGGTAATTAGTTGTGATTCAAACTATTTTTTTAACAATGAACGCTCAAAGTTGGAATACAATAATTCAATTTACTCTTTTACTACAATAATAAATTGAAGAATGGTTTGTTTTGACCGACAGCTTAGAGCTTTCACAAACCGACGAATCGCAGCGATGCGCGGCAAAGCTCGCCCGTAAAGCGTACAGTTTACGAATCGGAGCAGGACCGCCCGCAGAGCCCGATGGCGCCGCGCCGTTTGACGGAACTAATTTCAATAACCATCATTCCCGATTGTCTTTATTTCGTATCACACTTATAACGCCTACCATATGTCACGGAATATACGATTAGGGAATATATGTATTTTAAATTCGACGACACGTTTTTCTAAACCGTGACCAAGCCCAAGGTTTAATGCTTTTAAATGCTTCATACGTATAGACTAGGGATTTGAACTAGGATATTCGAATTTTCGATATCCGGAGATATTTGGTACTTTTAAACTATTTATTATTCTGATATTTGGGAAAATATCCGGATAGTATTCGTAATAATTTTTGATGAAATATTTTACAAAACTGAGGAATGTTCACATCACAATTTCTCCACATTTAAAGAATAATTATCAATATCGCTGGTGGCGATTTTTTTGCATTCGCCCAACTCGGGTGCTATCAATATCTTATCATAATACTTGATTTTATCCCGGCTAGGACTCGGGTCTAAAAAACTTTTATTGCCGTAATTTCATTCATAAAAGAAATACCGTTGGAGTAATCCGATGCAGCTGCAAATTTTAAATATTGTAATACAATGTAACGGCATTGAAATGTGTATACATATGTTTTGTCTCTATCTAAGATTTTACAGAAGTGGGAAAAAATTTAGTCTTAAATTATTATAAAATGTATGTAAATGAACAAGGAAACTTTGATCGTGCAACACCTCTATTTGCGTGCGAGTTAAAAAAAACAACTGGCAACTTCTTTTTTATTATAATATGTTTTTTAAATCATAATTTTGTTCATAATTAAAATACTATTGCACAACATTTTAACCATGTGAAAACTATCCGGATATCCGAATATATCCAGATAGCTTATGTTCTATTATTCGATATCCGAATAGTTGGAATCCCTAGTATAGACTGGCTGTTGGCATTTTTGAATTGAAATTTATTTCTTTTTTTCGTTTGGGATCGCTCCATGAAGTTCACTTGTCTAATATATAACACAATGTGACATTAATTTCTGTGTATATTATTACCCTTGGCCTTTGTGGCATTCATAACAGTTGTACTACGATTATTATTGTCTATAAATGTAACGAATTAGTACATACATACATTCCTATCAGTTAAGCGAAGTGGTTTCACTTTAATTGGATTCAGAAAAATGTTTTTTACGCACTTAAACAATGTTCTAAGATAGGGCATGAATTTAGTTTTTCAATTTACATACGTTCATGCTGTTATTATTTTAATTGTAAATTATAACAGTGCCTCCTGTCAGTATTCACTAAATACGTCTGTGTTGTGCTTGAGCGAGTGTGTGTAATTGTTTTGTGCGATACAGACTCAATAAACTGTAAATAGCAAACGCACTCTCTCTTTCTCAGACACACACCTTCTCTCTGCGCATGCATGTGTACTGTGCTACCGATATGCAGAAAATTCAAGAAAAACATAATAATTCACTAGACGGTATGCTGAGAGGTGAAATTTTGTATTTGATCCGATATATTATTTATGTAGTCTTTCTTATTTTATATTTTCCACACTAAAAAATATGCTATCAAATATATTGAGGAATTAAATCCTTTGAATATTTTTTTTAACCCGTGAACGTCAATCAAAAAAAACAACAACAGCTCAATCTTCGTTTGAGTAAGAATAATTGAAGCACGAGCAGTCCATTGCCAATTGATAGTATCTAATTATGAAATATTTTGCTATTTGAAATTATTAAACATCTACGACGTAGACCATCTACGAATAAACTTTTTGATTCACTCATTATAGCTAAGTATATAATAAAACATGTTTGTCGTCGATATGTCTAAATTGTAAATAAAGTATTTATGTATACACTGTTGAAGATATCCATATACAAAGCTTAAAATCAAATTAGACATGTTTTAATTCGACGATTCGAGCTCGCTACCGCAAAGCAAAGTAGGACTAAAGTGCAAGATTTTATCAATCGTCTACGCGTATTGTCATGCAAAGAAAGCAATAATATATTTCAATCACTAAATTAAAATTGTAAAATACAATGGCATATTATTTTTAAAAATCGACACACTATCAAATCGACAAAATTTATTTGTCTGGAAAAATAATTTATACCACTAAATAAAACTGTCGAACTGCGAGACTGAAAAGTAGTCTAAATCGAAGAGAATAGATAGATAAACACGATGAGGTATGTGGTATATGTTTCAAAATAAATTGCTTTATTTTGCGCAAGTTAAACTGTTTTCGCTCGCAATATTAGAGTCATTATTTTATTTTCAATTCAATCAATTTTCAATAGAAAATTTTCCGCAGTTTATTTAAAAAAAGAATACAAGAAAGTCAGCTGGAGTGGAAAACTTCATTATAATTAGCGAAGTTATAGACTGCACGGGGTTGATAAATAATATTTAAACTTTCACCCGTTCTAATGTCAAAATAATGTCGATTTTTTACGAAAATCGTAAATAAGCTCGACGTTATAATTGGTGTTATACTAAGTTGAAGCTTTAACGTCAACATTTAAAATTTACAAACGTTTTTATTGTCAAATATAATATATGGAGGATTTTCGTTTGACGTATAGGAAATAGTAAACCGGCTAGTTGTAAGGTTTACCTTTTGAGTAATCAATGCAGTTTTTATTATGTTGCACTATTTTGGTGTTCCATTTCCATAAAACATTCACAGTCGAAAATTTTATGTTTTGAGTTCTATTACCCATACTATTATTATTCGCATACCGTTCTTCTAGGAAACTAGTGTAATATACTGGTTTTCTCTCGTTAGACAGATGTTTGCATTTGAAGGAGCAACATATTTTAAGCAAACTTATATATTCTTCCGATTTTTTTTAAACAAATGAGCACATTATGTACATATAACTAAAATAAATTTAATACTGTTTTCAATAAAAATTAAAATTATAAGTACATAGTATAGTTAATTCAAAACATTTTCGAACGACTCTGATTTGTATTAATTTAAGCTATGTAAAAAAAATATGTATTGGCATATGTTTACTGTATGCTTTTAAAAAAATTTAAAATTTTATAAAAGTCTTGTCAACTGATTTGTGAGAAGTGGGAACCTCTTCTTCGCCATAGACAAATGTACGTACTTGAATCACGTTTCCGACACCAAACATAAATTTTAAGTATCGAGTAAAAATCGCTCTTTCAATGAAGTACTGTTATATCTTAAACTTTATTTTTTGTAGTAGTAGAAAAAAATGTCTTTTATTTTTATATATTATTTACAGTTAGCAATTGCAAAGCAAGCAGTGCATTGTGGTTAAAATGATTTGTTTATTGATACATCGGTATCCAGTGAATTTTAATGAAATCGCTGCTTGCTACTTGTAGCTTCTATGGGTTTAAATACAGTTTTAGTTTACGAATCTTTGCCAATTTTCTTACAATTGTATTAATTCGGTCTGCAGCCGAAAACATTTCCACGCTACTTGTGCACCATTCAAATGTTCAACGAACGGTGTCATATAAAGTTTATTTATTGGCATTGACTTGAGAAAATGTTCTTCGAACTGTTGAATCACAAAGAAAAAGTGAATTACTATATTCAGTGATTTATCGGTCTGCACATTTCGTTTGTTAAACGAAGTTGTTCATTCGAGTGAATGTCATAACAATTTTTATTGTCATCTACTATTTAAGTAATATTACAATTTTTATTGCTATTGAACATTCATTTCTGACTAAATACGAAGAACATTGGCATTAATCCAATACAAATAAATATGTTTAGTCACTTTTTCCCTTGATAACAAAATGCTCATTTTTTTGTAGACGTATAATACAAAAAGATTTTACGACTACATATGTACATATATTAAAAAATATCAATATTGGAAACTAAAGTTTTCATACATAATAAATAGTAATTAAATTTAAATACTGTTATGTTAATCACAAAAATTGGATACTAGGTTATGATGTTGAATTATTAGTTTTTTTTAACGTGTTTTCTTGCCAAAGTTATCTCTCTCTTCAATAAGGTAAATGATCAAAAGTTGGTACGAAAAATGACCTGCCTTCTGTTTTCAGAGTTGGATATGATGTATATGAGAATAAATATAATCATTATAGACACTCATGTCTTTGAATGTAAATCCGAAAAATCGATTGAAAAATCAATATATGAATTTCAAGTGATTTGAGCCCTGAACCGTGCAACTATGTTGGGCGTTAGTACAGCATCGTTTATCACTAAGCTCACTAGAACGATTTGAATTATTATCTGAATTAAAATTCTTTGTCATGGTAACATTACGTAATGTTTGAGATTGTAAAAATTATGGCCAAAAATATTGGAAAACAAGCAGTTATCTGTTAACGCAGCGAAGTTTATGTTTGTTTTTTAATATGACGTGGCATATAAATTATTGTGTCCAATAAAACTTGATTTTACACTATAAGCCACGCCAAAACATATTTATGATTTTGAGTTATATCTCGATAACAGTTCACATGCCAAACTGTTATGATTAGTCTCAAAGTCCATACAAATAAAACCACACAAACTTTGGATGTTTTACCGAAAAACATATCACGTTTTTAAGTTACATAAAAATAAACAAGGCGGAAAAGAAACTAAGTATTGTATTCAAAACGAAGATATGGAAGTCCTTGACGTATTTATGAATGGAATTATTTCATTTGTAAGCTTTTAAGAGGATGTAAGTGTTTGTAATCAATGATTGTGAATTAAATCGGACATTTCTCGATATACGTTTTCCTTAAAAGCAATTTGTCGACGGACCAACAAAGAAATACTTTGGTGAATCATTGAAAGCCTCTATTTAAAAAAAGAAATAAATGCACCTATACAGTGTGCTTTAAGAGTTTTTGAGAAAACAATACAAATGTTTAATAGTATATTAAATATTACATATGCAATGTCAAAATTGAATTGTTCCGAGCAAATACGAAAACAAATTCATAATAATGATTGTGGCCTTTCCAGATATCGTTCAAAAACAGGTTGTCAATGGGGGAATCTTCTAATTGCGAGAATCTTGTAATTTTTTTTAACGTTGTCCAATTGTTTTCCTAAAATGTTGTATTGATTTGAAATTTGATGAAATTGTTGCAAAAATAGTAGGTTGGCAGTCGCCTCAAGCGAGGTGATATACCACTCTGAGACAATAATTCTACGCGACCTTTACTGTTTCATACAATTTTACCTAAATTATTGACGATATAAAACGCGGGTTTCGCGATGTTTTTACGCAAATTTTTGATAAAAAAATAAATACTTTATATCAATTAATTGAACTTGGTTTGTTACCAAAATGTAGTTCTCTCACATTTTATCGCATTATATAATTGGTGGAATTTAATGAAAGTGAAAGATGTCTTGTGTATAAATAAACACCTTCAATGTATTACAACGGAAATAAAACATCGAATAAAACACAAATATTAATTATACTCACTAACTATAAAATACTGGTCCGTGGCTTTTGATGAAAAAAAAGATACACTTCCTTTTCTTTACTACTTATTTAAAATGTATATTTATCATTAATCAATAGTTAACAAAATACAGTTCATTGTCTTAGGTAAATTGCGGTTCTTTCATTTCGAAATTTCTTCTCAAAACACACACAAAAAGGAAAACATGACAAGCAAAAAAAATATATTTTAATTAAATATTACTTAGTAGTTTGACTTTTAAGTAACCTGAGATATTTGGATAGGTTGCTTCAAGTTTGTTTACGCAGTGTACAAATAGAGGAATAAGTGAATGATAATTTGTACGAAAGAAAAAAAGACTATCTTCCAAAGTGACTATGGACTTTTTATTGCATTCCATTCATGAATGCGTGAAGTAGTGTTTAAAAAAGAATTTTATTCTTAATCGTTTTTTAAAC
Organism: Himalopsyche kuldschensis; assembly: GCA_028554975.1. NCBI lineage: Eukaryota > Metazoa > Arthropoda > Insecta > Trichoptera > Rhyacophilidae > Himalopsyche > Himalopsyche kuldschensis. The sequence goes on along the minus strand of JAHFWI010000010.1, from coordinate 14,467,164 downwards.
AGAAAAAACACTTGTTATTATTTGTAAGTAAATAACGTATCTTATCATTGTAATAATTCAAAACAGTATTTTATTATATAATTATTTAAAATTGAAGCAATGTTTTCAATCACCTTGGACTTATAGTGCAGTATCTAAGCAGAAATTATTTTGTACCTAAAAATGTTTAGTTGTTCAACGTTAATCAAAACACGGATATGACTAGGGTGCACTATATTCCTAAACATTGGAAAGTTTAAATCCGTTTAATTTACACCATAGCAGGACGATTACCTTTTAAATAAAAAAAAACATACATTTTTGGGCTTCCTTTACAGATATTTTAGATAAGATTAGGTTGTCGGGTTTTGTCAAATGATAATCGCGATTGGCGAAACCGGTCCGGATCACTAGAAAATATATTAGCACAAAAAAGTATTTAATTTTTTTCTATATACCGTCTAGAATTCACAGTAAAAAAAACCTTAGATGTAAGACTAAAAACAAAATTTAAGTTCTTAATTTTTTTTAAACATTTATTCACCAAATTGTAATATGAAGATAATAAAGATTTACGATGATGGCATGTACATCCGGAAATGATCTTTTTATGTACCCACGCCTGAGCCCGTGCAGACCTCTGTGTTGTAATGGATTTCTGACAATAATCAATTAATAAATGACATCTACCATTTACCCCAGGCATGCCCAAACGTTGGCCCGCGGGCAACATGCGGCCCAATTGAAGGTTTTGTGGGGTTTTTAACCTCCTTCGAGGTTAAAAACTGTCTCTCATTTTCAATTTTGTTATTGGTAAAAAAAATATGTATTACTTTTTTGACTTGTTTTTTATTTCACTAATCTACTGCGATTTGCGACGCCCAAATTACCAGTCGACAAATAACATCATAAAAATAAGTTTTTTTTTAATTGTGAGCTGTTTGTTTAGTGCAAAAAAATATATATGAATTATGAATATTTAAAATATTTGTGTGTGGCCCATTGAAGGCGTGCATTATTTTATGTGGCCCTCAAAGTGTTTTCAGCTGAGCATCTCTGATTTATCCCAACAGGAGTACATTTTTATACTAATGTGAGTGTCGTTAGTAAATCCTTTTTGGAATCCGTTCGAATTCAACTATTTTTTAATGACGTTGAAATCTTTGAGCGTTTGATTGTATGGCGTTGTTAACACTGGCTCTAAAGCGATTTATTGAACGCTAGTGTTTATCGTGATAGCGTGATTGGATGTGATATGTCTACACCAGCGAGATTTTAAGCAGAGATTAGGATGCACCAAAATGCGGGTATTGAATCGCGGCATATGATTCTAAACTACTGTATTTTTATTCATGTGAAAAGCGTTAATTTAATTTTACGTGTAATAAATTTAACACTGACAAGCTTAGACGCATTTTTATTTTTAGCAAACCTAATTCTAAGGTACTAAAATAATAAAACATTAATTTCTACTAGTTATAACACATTAAATGTATTAGATCAGGAGTGGTTTCGCTCATAACAAGCATTATCTACTGACGAACGAAACCGGTCCTGATCGAATAAATTTAATGAATTATAAGTACAAAAAATTTTATTATTTTTATTATAATGCCATTCCACCAAGTATTCAGTATGCGATTCCACCAAGTAAGGCAGTGAACACCTTAATAGTGTCTAATTCTAAAGATTGACAAAAACAGTATTGTAGAGTCGAAGTGATGTTCAAGATCCCCTATTCGGAGTATGGTGCCTCCAAGATTCTCTGTCATCTGATATCCTTATTTCTAACTCCGAGGTCTTCTCGGCGTCCCATAGATCAGTGCTTACCAAGTTCGGGATCGAGGATTTTTTTTTTCAGATTTAGGGGGTCGTTGTATGAACATTTTTGGGAAGCACTGCATAGAAAAGCCGAGATAATATATGGATAGTCATCGGTGGCCTTTCGGGGTGACGGAATCCTTCTGTTTCGTAGAAGAGACAGGCAGGATTCCGGCTCCCTTGGAGCATCTGCAGCACATATCTAAGCATGGTCCATTTGCACCTCTTTATTTTGGGCGTAATAAGGGGCTAGTTTGTCCGCTCTCTTACCATTTTGCATTTATATATAATATATATTTTAGCCATGTCTGCTCCCTATGTATTTGTTCTCCTAATTTAGTTTATCTCAACATAAAATTAATAACAGTAATTCTAGCTTTTATTTTCTCGATTTTTGCTTGTAAATAAATTTTCCACCATGAAAAAATCACAGATTGAGGAAAAAATAACTTTCTTATAAGTATAATTATATCGTCCTATATTATCAAGTCTTAGCCTTATAATATTGTTCCATACATATTATCTTATACTCATTGATATATCTGAACTATTTTTAGTTATATTGTCTTTCAATATCACTACTTATTTTATTAATAGCGCATAATCATTTATTTACATGCATATATCGCATCTTTGCTGTATTACTGCAGTAAATATAAAATGGCTCTCTTGGTTTGTCGATTCGTTCGTATTTTATAATATATTCCCCCCGCGATCAATGTGTTTTAATTTTGTATGTTTTTATACTGGTATAGAATAATTTCTATAAAACAATTAAAAAAGTTATATCATTATACCATAGGAGATGCGATATGCACAAACTATTTTCAATTGGCGACTTAAACACTTCTGTTTAATACCTTATTATTAATAACAAACTTATATGATAAGCTTATTTGTATGTTTAAATATAGAATTGTTTTATTTATATAATAAAATAATAATGTTAATCCTTCGATATTAAAAAGAGAGATTGATATGTCGGAGAATTCTATCTTATCTATTATAGAGAGGTAAATCAACCTATGCATATCATGTAAGAAATTGTGTGATTTTAAAACCATATCCACTTCCAATATTAAACATACCGAGTACTATTGAATATTCATTTGTTCAATGAATCATATGTACAAGAAATTTTAATATTCGAACGACTTAATCAATTCTAAGCTATTTCAATATTTTTCATGATTTCCTCTTTTATGTAGGTATTTTTTTATCCATAAAACTCTTCTCTATAATTTAGAGTTTAGCTGATTGATTATCAAATAGTGTCACTTTTAAATGTTTATTATTTTGTGGTTTCCTTATTTTTTACAGCATAAAATTGACCTATTTTGTTTTTATCTTTTTCTATATCACACTAATCTTATAAATAATGTCGGTTATCACTGATTTTTAAGCTAATAAACAAAAAAAATAAATCAACGAAAAGTGACCTTTTAGACATTGCTCGCACAAAAAACAATGTTCTATTTTTGAAAAACAATATTTTTTTTCCATATACGGACCGAATGAATATCAAGCGAATAAATAAACAAATTATTTGTAATGCAATGCATTGGAATTGGCTTTTAATTCCGAGTCTAATGTTCAATAAATCCAGGAACTTCTGGCATTGAATAATCAAGTGCGACCCAATTCGAAATTCAAAGCCTTTGCGATGTTGTATTGTTTTTAAAATAAGTATGTATTATTAAATTGTTTTGCATATGTTTGAAAATTTTTTTGTGAGTTAAAGTTCGAATATTCGACGACTCCGAGATTTTAATATTCGAAATTCGAATATTGAAAATCTCAGTAAGGTACCAAAAAGAATTTTTATATTAATTCTATTTATATATATTTGCCTCTTGAATATTGATGATAAATGTAAACATCTATTTACCAGCTCACTTCTCAATGCGAGGAATTACTTCCATGGCTGATTTTACACAAGAAGATTCGATCCACCGAAGTGGACACTAAAGCTTTTGAAGGGAAGATTTATTTGTTGAAACCCAAATATATTATTATCCTTTCATCTACAAATCTAGGCCAATATATTCATTCAACGGTTTGTCGACAAATGTGAAGACATATTAGTCCAATTATTTGATATCAAAATAAGCAAGTAGTTTATTTATTTATTATCTTGTTTATTGCTTTGTAGAATGGATACGTCAATAAGTATTAAATCTTTTATGGAACATAATATATAATACGCCGTTTCTTGATTACACAAATTAGACGCTAAAGCATCGCTATATTAATTAATCCAAGTTCTGGGAAAGAGTTTCCGAAGCGTTGCCAAATGGTTACTAGAGTTAAATATTAAAATTAAGAACACTATCCATAATATACCATAAACATTTATGATACTAGTCTCGAGATATTTGAACACAGTTGTATGAAAAATATTCTAGGCTCTAAAGAATATAGTTAAAATCTCTTGTGGAGACTGCCAATCTTCATACGTAGGGCAGACAGGTAGAAACATTAATATTATAATACAAAAAAAACATGACGTCTCACAATTTTTCGGAGTTTGAAAATTCTTTAATAGAAGACGATGACAATTTTAACTGAAATAATAGTGTATAAATTCTCCATTGAGTAAATAAGAATGAACTAAAAAGTAACAGTTTAGAATTATTTAGAAATCAATAAAAGTATGAACAGGAATGAATCATTATTAAATATTATTTTTAATTCGACAAGTGGCTCACTACTGTTTGATTAAATTTATTCCCTTGGGATTAATCCTTGCGGTTAGTTATTATTCCTTCTGCCACGGAGAAAGAAAAATCTAAATCTCATCATTCCTATGTATATAAGAATCGATCTTAATTATTTTACCAAAGAAGCTTGCGAAAAAATTTGCAAGAGTATTGAATATGTTACTAACAATTAATGTAATTATTTCAAATAGTTTCACTATTTCACAGCTTGATTTAAATAGTTTTTGAATATATACAATAAAAGTCATAAAAAAGTTAACATCGTATGTATTATTTGGGTTACTGGAACAGTATGTGCACGCTTCAATTAATTGGGTAAAGTTAAGCTAGGCAACTTTGCGATAAAGTGTTAGAAGTCACGAAAACCTTTCACCAGCTTGCATTACGTAATACGAGGTTTACCTGGTCTGACGTTTGCGTTTCCTTAGTGCCAAGGTCGTATAATCATTGCGGTACTAATAAAATTACAATACTCTAATAAGGTTTCCAGATTAAGTAGCCGCTATTACTGTAATTTGCTTTATTGATAATTGGGCCGTTAAGAAGTGAAGTGAAGTTACCTGCCTCAAATGCCACACTAAAGATACAATTTGAAGGTGAAGCGTATAATTCATTTATAAAACGAATAACGGGCTTCTCACGTTTTACTCTTTTTGTTAATTAAGCAGTGAAGAAGATTAGGTCACAGACATATATTTCATATCACGACATGCTTTATTATGGGTTTTGAATTATTTTCGTCAAAGTGCCAATTTGAATTTTTTTTTTTTTTAATAAAACGTGTTTATTTATTTTAAAGGGCAGTGATAATGACAAAGCCGTGAAAATGCAAACCAGGCTCCCCAAATATAATGTCTATCAATGTGCCGATTTTAAATTACTGTCACTTTGTTGCAGATGTTTTGGGTTATATAATATTTTTTTAGAGTTTATTATTTGATAATATGAAGAAAAAGTCGTCAAAACATTTGAAATGAATGGAAAATCATTAAAAATAATTATTGGTAAAAGAATTTTGGTGCTGAACGGAGCTCGGGAAATTGTCTAGTAATTTCCAATTGATAATAATATATTTTTTTTGTGAAATGATTGTTATGGACATATTATTCTTGATCTCAAAATTTTGTTCATTAGGAGATACTAACACCTGTACCAACTGTGTTTCTGGACATAAAACAAAAATGGAAGAGGCCTGAATCTGGCCAGCATGTTTTATTTGATGCACTTAACCCATTATCTACCCACATTTTTTTAGATTATGTGTTCTCATAAAAATTTCAAGAAAGAGGTTTGACTCACAGTTAGATATCATTGAAAAACCTACTGCTGATATCATTCCTATAAACTGTGCGAATTAGACAAGTAAGTTGACTAACAGATAATATTTTTTTATTTTTTTTGCTCATCTTATATATTCGAATTCTGTATTATCTTTCAGGGTCTTCTATGAAATTCCGTTGTATCTTATCAATCATTTATCGGTTAATCCTATAAAAAAAAATGTTTTTGCTGAACATTGTTTTATCGGAAGAAGTATAAAGGTGCAAGGTTAGCTTATCATGAAGTACAACTGTCATGCACAAGAATAAGGATAACTCTATTTAATGCATTCACATTCCGTTAATCAGACACCAACACCCAAAAATAAATTTCATCCGTAAATTTCAGTCATTAATGTTTCTTAAATATTCCTTTGTTAGCTTTATTACATTCAGTGCGTTACGCATAGACCAACAGGACAACCGCCACTAAGGGAATGTTTTAAAGATGAAAGGGTACCGTTTTTTGCTTCATAATAGAAAACTTTTTTTATTTATTGATTTTAAATTAATCAACAATTTTTTTGTAATGTTTATCTCGATACCTAATCCTCCAAGCCCTTACGTACATAACTATATTTTCGATCAAATGAACGTAACTATATTTTTCTTGGATAACAGGTTTTAATCAGGTTACCAAGCACAGGAATATTCAATAACTCATCCTATATATAAAAAAAGCATTTTTCAATGAATAAAAAATCCAAAAAATCCATGAACTGTCGACATTGTGCCTAAGTGAAATTACAAGTTTTTCTTCCGGATATTCTCACTTTTTATTCCATTATCTATATGTCAAAGAAAGGTATGTAAACGCGTCAGTATAAACAGTATATAATTTTTACAGTCGACCAATTGTGTCACAGCATAAAAATTATTGATATATCAATCAATTCACGTTAACTTATTTATGTTATATTTGTAGGGCTTATTATCTTGCTAAGATACTGATTTTTACTTAGATATCGGTTTGCTCGATTATTATTGACCAGAATTGAATTTGTTCAGTTCTAGTATCATTTTATTCTTTTATATTGAAAGGTTTATGCGATCAAAATTTTGTTTTTGTAAGACCATTTTATTGACATATTTACCCTTAATAAACAGATACTTGTATAAGGTTAATAATATAAAAAGTTCTTATAAATTAAGAAATAATGATAAAGATAGTTTTAAGATACTTCGCAGAGAGGCAAAACGCGTTACACAACCAGTAGAATAATAATAATAATAAAATTTTCTCTCATTACTCTGACACAAACTGAAAGTTTATAGAAAAGAAAAAAGAAGCTGTACAGAATTAAACAAAAATGCTACATTGATTGATTTGGCGTGCATTTGGTAGAACTCCATTATACGACATATACAATGAGGATGGTAGAACAGAAAATAAGGTGTATTATGCACCCTGTCTACAACAGTATATTATAGATAAGTAAATGCATGTTTAAACATAGTGCTGACGATGCCGTAAGCCGAAATAGCTATCAATAAAATAAACTCTGTAGAAATAAAATACATCGTTATTTTTTTTCACCGTATTAAAATGAAACACACTACAATCTGCAGAAAAACACAAATGTATTTGATAAATATTCAGTATGCACATTAAAAAATTGCCTCGAGCAAAAATGAATACTGACATTAACTTTTTTATTCTCCCTTTTTTTTATCTGTTTAAGAAACTTTCTTTTGCACTTAATCCAGATTGTTTTTAATTCGATATAGGTCGGTAATTGATATATTCTGTCGGAAGTCTATAATGCGATGTTTGAAAAGATGTTTAAGATTAGATGCCAAAAAAGATAGCAGTATCTTCATAAAAGCTGTGTCGCCAACTAAAGCCGATAACTGTGTTGTGTATTCTTAATTTACATGCAATTTAAATATTATCAAAAAGATAACAATGGACGCCAATTATTGTGAATGAGAAAAATAGCATTTTATCCGTTACTTTTCCCTTCTACCATTCGAATGACTATTGGGGAAAGTAGAGATTTTCTTTTTTAAAACTGCTTTTTATCCTGTCTATCAAATTATCTTTTTCGAAACAAGTGAGAATACAAAGATGATAATGGGAAATGACTCTACCGTTCATCCGATTGCAATAAAACTTTATCAAATTATTGCTTTCGCTTGCGCGATGGTTATAGGAATAGTAAAATAAACTTACAGTAGGTCTTTTATATAAACATCAATGATTTTTCATATTATATGCGCTGCCATACCGTTCATTTTTACAACTTATTGATGCACTTGCGCAAAGGTTATAGGCATAGTACAATTAACTTTCAGTAGGTGGTGCGTGTTTCATCATATCATAGACAAAAGACAAACAGCAAACGTCAAACGGAAAATGTCATCGATGCCGATCAATGTTTTTTATCTAAAATATTGTGCAACCGAAAGCACTTCAATAAACACAAACATTTTCTTTCTTTGAGTGACATTGCGACGCTTGAGCTTGATATTAAAGAATGTATCAGTTTTTCTCGAAAACTCTACTTAAAAGGCAAGTATCTTTTTGTCAAATGATAATAGAAAATATAAACCTCAGAATTATAGTACCGTATTTTGCAGTTTGCAATTCGATTCGATTTTGTTTGATTGTTACATTCCAAGAAATGTCGTGCAATTCAATCAAAGTGAAAAACAGCATTTTTTCAAATTATTATCTTCAAAGAATTCTGAATATTAAATATTTCAATTTAGTTTTGTAGTATTGGCTACGCCTTAGCTCAAAGAGTTAGTTAGAATCGGAATGCATTTTAATGTTTGCACAGAGACCGCCTCGCCAGCTTTCTGCTGAGAGCAAGTAAGTTGTCACAATTCATTATCACGCGCCCCGTTCGACTCCCATTCTCAAACATAGCCCTGCAGGTTCGATCGCAGGTGCATGACTCTTCACGCGCTACGTTGCTTGGTAGAGATTTGGTTATCATAATAGAGCAGTGGCGGCTGATGACTAGAATATTAGAGTGTGCAAACAAAACTATTTATGCTAGAAAAAATCATCCGTCTGTTTGAGAGCTGAGTTGGAAAAGAGTAAAATATATACAAGATAGATGCGAAAAGAAACATGCATTCGGTGACGCTCGTCGTAATTCGGCAATATTTTTAGATCTCAGCACTTATAAAAAAAAAACTTCTTAATGACACTTAATGACACGTCAGGTCACACAGTCTTTTTTAAACCCATTTTTTTAACCCTGTTTAGGACATTACAAAATATGCACCTCTTGGGCCAAAGATTATTTATTATAATTATAATTTTGCCACTGTACGAAAAACTGCTTCCTGTAATCTTTATATTAGTAGACGCAAGAAATTTTAAATGAGTAAACTGGTATACTTATTTTGATATTGCTTGAAAATAAATGGGGGGTCAGAGCAACATTGAACCATTGAACCATTACCAGAGCCGTCTCTGCTATATGTAGAGTAGCTATATTTGCCTCAACCGTATCGACTGCGGCTAACCGACTTACTCCACTGAAGAAAACTCTTCCGGACATATAAAAAGCGCAATAATTTAATCGCCGCGTTATCTTAAATACTTATAAAACGAAAAACTTTCAGTCTAACGTAAATAACGTCTGTAGATAATGAGAATTAAAAAGAAAACAGCTCTCAATACATATTTCGTGTCGAAATTCTCCATTAAAAGTCCATGAAAGGAACGTTAGCAGTGGCCATTGTTGAAAATATTTGTGTTTACATTATTGGTATTTTCATTTACCTCCGATTTGAGGTAAGTATCACGTTCTCAAGTCACTTAAAAGCGAAAGGAACTCTGAACTTACAGGCACAATAATAATTAGCATTAGATATAACCGAGAGCCACGATTGTGACAGCGATGCAAAACAAAATAATTTGCAGGACATATTTAATTACTTGTCGAGACCGTCTGCATGAAAGTTGCGCAAATGAAGGCGAACGGAGAGCAAACGCCTGCAATCCGTATAAATACAATATTATAATTAAATAATGATCACAATTTATTACTGCGATCCAGAAGGGGGTGGTTTTTATTACGATTAGCTAATCACCAGTCCTGTCCTAGTCCTCGTATCCTTTCCATCCCCACTCTCTCTGAAAAAAAGAGGTTGAGCAACTGAGTAACAAGCAGTTCTTATAGAAAAACATATGTTCCAAGTTTGGAGTGGCCATTGTAAAAAAAAAAAAAATGATCCAAATAAGGTTACATTGCTGCTTACAATAATTCTCCTTCTGTTCTACTCATCTGCACTTCTAGACTTTGACTGGCGATCAGTGGCGGCTGGCGACAGAGTATTAGGGAGTACAGAAAAAGATTCAACTATTTTTCCGTACTACGGACAGCCAAAAATTCATAAGACTGGCACTCTGTTGCATCATACGAATTGAAAGTCCATGATAAATAACATACACCCAGCCCAAGATCTCTTTTTTTCAATTGAAAAAATCTGACCTTGCCGGGAATTGAACCCGGGTCTCCAAAGGACAAAGCTCCAATTTTTTAGAAGTGTTTTAAAATCCAATGAATAGGAAAGAACTCTTGCAAAAATAATAATCTTTTTTTGTACTCCCTAATACTCTGTCATCAGCCGCCACTGCTGGCGATCCAAGATTAAAGAACTCATCGATGGTGAGATTATTAATTTGTGGCATAAACGTTGTGACTTGCATTTTTTCGAATGCCAGATCAAACTATTTGAAGACATTGACTTATCTTTATTCTGATAAATATCAATCAATCAAATTAGTGTTTATTTATTAAAATATACACATTGCACATTTAGCCATGGCTCCAATTAATTATCCAACGATATTCCACAAATAACTTGGCTTAATAATGCAATCAATTATGCCTTTATTAACTTGACATAACAAATTTAATTAACTAATATTAAACCGCTTTCTTATCTTGCACTTTTAAGCCATCTTAATCTGTTAAATACGCGTGTCACATGAGGAAATATTGAATCACAAAAGTCTGTCTCCTAAAAGATACGAATTTGTAAAAGGTGCCATGGCTTGATGTCAATAATTGAAAGAAGTGTGAAAAAAGGGTGTGACAAGAAATTTAAAGATTTTGACACTTCTTCTTCTCCTTCAACCAAATCCACTGCCAATATGGAGCAACTGATTCTTAACAGAGCATCTAAATTTAAGTTGGTGCAATAAGAAGGATGGTGTCAGGGAAACCCCAATATCGAATAAATCGCTCTCGCTATTCGCTATGTTTAAAGTCTGTAAATAAAAATTAATAATTTTGACTCAGAGAACTTGATGGAATTATGTAGATATTCCTGTGTAATTAGTATTTGCGATACTACATTCAAAAATCTCGATAATTATAAATAAACCCACTTAATTCATTGAAACTCAAATTTTCGCTAATTTATATTTTAGAAGCAATTTAACTAGGTGATCTATTGTTGTATATAAACTATACAAACTATTAACTACGCGTCAGTTCAAGGACATCCGTGCACTTGAAATGCCTGAAGATGCCGAAAGGCGAAAATTCACGAACGATTAAAATCTGTAAATAAACGTATGAAACTTTTCGTACAGCGCAGTACAAGCGATTAAAGTGTATTAAAATTTGTCGGCATTTGAAAATAATATTCATACAATGTACTCGATGTAAGTCTATTGGAAACACTTTTTGATTAGCATATCACTCAAGGCGTTGCATTTATATAATTGATCGAACATTGCCTAAGTCGCACTGAAATTTACCATAAAACATAGCTATAATTATATATGCAAATGGATTAGATTTTCACCCACGATCCTCTATTAAATGTAGTCAGTAATAGCTGTGAATGCACTTTATCAAACTTCTGCGTACACAAATGGAGCCTGGAGCAAATTTTTTTAGAAATGTTTTAGATTTTAGAACACCCACATTATGAACTGTTTATATGAATAATTTTATTGCTTTTTTGTACAACTAACTCCGTTATTTTTAATATTGTCAAGATTTTAGAGATACACACGCAAGCTCAAGTTCAATACATTATTAATGTGCTTACATTAAATTGTATGGCTCTATTTCTTGTATAACAACATATTCAATGTATATTCGGAATTGTATACTTACTTATACCATGAACACTTTTTGAGTACACATTAGTTTTTTATTTGATGATGGCAATGGTAAACAAATACTACATATTAATCATTTTTTTTTTTAGTGAAGATAGCTAATTATTTCGTTCAACAAGAATATAATATTTATATAAAATCACAGTTGACGGTTATTTTGGAATCACACCAATGAAAAATTATATATAATTTTTAAGGAACTAAATAAACACTTTTAAGGGTGTTTACTGTCACTTTTTCAGAGACAATCATTACAAATACAAATATATCAAAACCGCTTCTGATCCTTATAAAATTAAAGTCGTACAAAAAAGTGTTCAATAACAATAAGAAAACTTTTTAAAACTTCTGTAGAGTTCTACTGTTAAATTTAAATTGTATCGATAAATCTTTGAACCCAGTAAATTCTATCTGAACGTCATTATTATTTAAGGTGACTAAACAATAAGTAAACATATATTAGAAATGGGTTGTTTAAACTTTAAAGGCTAACGTCAGCCATGAAGGTGCCACAAAACCGGCGTCAAACAACACGCCAATGTCTACTTTTATATTGACATTGTTTCAACAATTGACATTTGTTTCACTATATTTTGTTGTTGATCACCTTTTTTAAAATTTCAATTCAATTGTTCTCCAACACAAATAATTGATTTGATTGTGTTCCACAAACAATTGAGCTCAAGAAAGCAGTGGATATATTTGCCTTTATCTTGACTACAATGTACAGTAAAATGTAAAATTTTTCGCCTTGCGACTCGCAGCTTTCATTTTAAATACACGCTCCTTATTAAATTTTGAAACGAACGCTCGCAAGAAATTTTAACGATCGTTTTTAAAAAGTTTATCTTTGGCAGTGCTCATTTTGATGGTTTTTTAATTTTATGGAACATCCATACAGATAATTGATAATGTTTTTGGTACATACATAACTGAAACGAATGTATTACACATAACATAAAATATTATATTATTATTACTCTTTGGCAGATAGTAAATCAATTAAAAGTAATATCCTTTTTAAATTTAAATGCCTGATATTTTTATGAACTTTTAACTCTTTCAAGGCGATGGTTCGATTATTCATTTTAAAAAGTCGTTTTCGATAATGCATTTTTACCGTGCGTATGGTTTTAATTTAATTTGAATGAAAATCAATAAATGGCTTTGCACAGTTAATTAAAGCTAAGAGGCAAGATACATACATATTTATTTCGAAATGACATGAGATAAATGCAATAAGAATGGTAATTGCCAGTAGAGATCAACTCGAGGAGAAAAGATAGCACAAGCACCTTGGTCTTTAAATCTACTGTAAAAATTAATTTAATATTAACCTTACATAGACTTAATTTCATCCCCAATTGATTGATTGGGTAGCAGCCTTCATCTCTAATTTTACGATGGTTTATATTTCCTTTAAAATGTTGCAATACTACGTGACGAATATTGATTGCCAGTTCACGAAATAGACAAGGAAATGAAAACCCATTCAAGTTTTTATTCGATTCTATTTTATTTTACTCTATAATTGACTAAAGAAAACGTCTCCCAACACATAAAATCTTTATTAAAACCAGTCAATGATTGGTTATTCACCTTTACTTGGGTATTTGGTGAAGAAATAGTTAAACAAAGAATTAATTTAGAGTTAATTTATCTCTATAATTTTAAATTTCCTTCTCATCCTCTTACAACGTATGCAAGGAGTTAATATTTTACTGATTTTTAAGCACATGTAAAAAATATATTGCGAAATTTAATGACTAAAATATATTTAAAAAAATTAAGTGTTTAAAGTAACATGTCTGAGTATTACTTACGTAAATTTCTACAAGCATATGAATATTTAAATACAGTTACATATAAGCAAACTTTCGATAGAGAGCGTGTCAATAGATACATATATTAAGTTTACTAGTTTTTTTTTGAATATAATATATTTTTTCAAGGAAAAGTAGATGATATCAAATTACATATTATAACCTTACCAGCATCATATAATGTGCAATCAAAACGTTATGTATGCAATAACTCCAGTTCAAGTTTCTATGAGCGAATTTCAATAAACATTTTTTTCAATAATTAATAGTTAATTGTACTTTTTTCACGATAAAGTGACGAATTTATGATGATAAGCGAAACCGGACCTGATCTTAGAAATGATTTCGACCAAAAGTATGCTTGCCACATCATCCGAATTCAAATGAGGCCGTCTAATCTTTGCTGACTGATTTGCAGAACAACGATCAACTGCGATTGAAATATCAGTTTTCCTTTTTGAAACTAAACGAATCTCTAATTATTTTTTATACTAAAAATAGAATTTGTTTGTCCTAATAGCACAATTCAGTTATTAAGATCAGTGCTGGTTTCGTTCATCGTTAGCATTTTCAACAGTTCTGGGTTCAGGGAATGTTCGCCATGATCGAAACCGGTCCTGATTTAATATTTTTTATATATTGCTTTTCCACATTGACAGTGAACACAATAAAAGGCATTTTATAATTAAAGTAAGTTTTCATAATGGTTTCGTAAAACGTAATGAATTATTTTTCTGCTGTCGTGCTATTTATCGAGTCCCTTTGTTTTAGAAGTGCATTAGTAACGCATCGCAGTATAATAACTTTTTGTTATTAAATCACTGAACTTTTCTTTCCGAATAACGGTAAAGACGGACAATGGAGGTTGAAAAGGAATATTAGTCAAATAATTGGTGAACTCTACCCTCTATTGTTTTAAGGATCTAATGTGTAGGAAAGAAATACAAAGAATCCCACAAATGTATGAAGCAGTTTGTTAGGGGATTTAGTCATATACATAGTAACCGAGTGAAAAATCGAGATGTTCACTCATGGACAAGAACTATAGATTTTTTTAATCCGCTCCCAACTTGGAGCATATGGACTCCTCCAGAGTTTATCTCAATACATATATGTTTTTCTACAAGAACTGCCTGTTACTCAGTTGCTCAACCTCTCTTTTTCGAAGAGAGAAAGGATGGAAAGGATACGAGGACTAGTGGTTAGTTAATAGCTGTCACTATGCGTCGCTCTTTGGTAGGAAAGGTGGTAAGGGAATTTTAACAACACAAACACCCATTCTCTGTGCAGAATCGATTTATCGTCTTAAAAGTCTGCTCGTGTCGGGAAAAGAATCCAGGCGGTCCAACACGGTAGCCAACTACTTTGACCACTCCACCACGGACCGGATGCTTAAAATCCGGACCGTCTTGGCACAAAACATGGAGCTGTTTTTACTATCGTCTGACCCTTATTGATGATTTTTTTGTTTCCTTGCATCATTTTAAACAACATAACGATAATTAATGACATGATTACAAAATGTTTTCTCGGTATTAATTTGCAGCATTTTTTCAAGCTTAATGATACTCGTTGACCTTACGAGGGCCTACCCCTGGTCTCTTAAGTGGTTTTAATGGTGAAATGTCGAGTCTCCGATGATATGAGGAGAACACCCATCGATTTGTACGTGTATGGAATTAATTACCGAGTCGGAGATTTCAGCGGTAACTGTTCATTAGTTAGTCTCGATATCATTTTTAATTGCTTATCCACTGGTAATTACAATGTATAGAAGAGTAGTTAAAATATTGATTGAGTAATTGATGTTTTTGAACAGCAAATATGTAACTGTAACAATTAATTTATTTCAATCGATACTGTTTTATACTTTTATAATTGTGATAAAAATTTCCTTTATATTTTTATAACAAAAAATATTACGGAAAGAAAAATAACAATGTATTTTAATTCTACGTATTTTAGTTCTACCAAGTAAATGCCTACTCAATCAATAATAAACAAAAAATATCTATACTAATATTTCGCCATTCATTTTGTATTTGTCAAAGCTTATTTTGATAGGCCTGTAGTTGAGTGCTCGACGTTGTTATCTTCCGTTGCGGTATCCAGCGGCTCAAATTCCACTTTAATAAATTGATTGATTTAATCAAGAATTTCGATTGAAGATGCTTGATGGAATTTCAATATCAAATATGAATCATTTGAATTTTGTACTTTATACTTTGTACTTGAAATGCCTGAAGATGCTGAAAGGTGAAACCCGGGTTGTTAGCTGCAAAACTCGTGGCAAAGTACAATATTCAAACGATTCAAATTGGAATGATTTAAGAACAAAGGATATTCAGAAAATCTCTTCTATCTTTCAATCCTGTTAACAGTGCCTAGCCAATGACTAGTCATTTTCTAGTTTCATTTTTGCCATCCCATCTTTTTTGAAAAGGTTGAGCAAAATAACAATAATAATAATAATACGGAAAAAGTCAATTCTATTATATTAAATATATGTTTTAGTACTACTTCCGCACATACTTTGACAAAGATCACGATCGGCTTCGCTCAACCCCGAGAATTGTCACCAGCTCGCTTATGAGTAAACTGAACATCTCGGTCGTTTTCAAAATTTAAGAAAACTGTATTTTATCGATAAAAATACTATAATTCTTTTTTATTCTCTATCAGAACAACAATACATTTAAATCGTGTAAGTATTACTAAATCTTCTAAGCAATAAAGCATGCTCATGAAACTAAGAGTTGTGGCGTTTTAAAATACTTAAGGGCATTTATCGATCCTTAAATTCTGATCTCGAATATAAAACGAGAATACTCGCTGACAGAAATGGCGATTATGGCAAAAAATGGCTGAGATAATGTGACGTTTGTTTGCTTTTACAGCAGTTAGCAGCTAGGGAATTGTGTTTAAGTGCTCAATAAATTGTAGTTTATTTGAGCACCACCAGGGTGCTAGGAACTGGGGCTAAAAGTGAGAGCTGTCAAAAGTTACGCCCTTCTATGGCAATTATCATCCATTATTATAGACGTTTCTATCGAAAACTTTGCATCACAATCTTATATATAAAACCGAAACGGCGTATGTATGTATGTGGGTCTGTAATTCCCTTTTGCATTGTTGTTGCAAGTTGCCATAAAAACGAATATGAAATAGAATATGTTTGAATTTTTATCGGCGAAGACATTTAGTCAAAATGTAATAAATTAGTTTTCTACAGAACTTTTGCCGGCTTTTATTATTAATAATAATGTTTATTATTTACGTGAACGTATTATTTGACATTTCTTTGACAGAAAATTAGATTTTTTCCTTGAATTTGGACATTTTAATGGGCGAGAATGGGGGTGTCATCAAATTAAATAAAGTTTGTGATGTTATTTCAACTCTATTTTGGATATTAGATTTTGTGATATAATTATGTCGAATGATATAACATTAAATAATTATTAGTCGCTTAGTCCGAGCGGCGCCGGGTAGCAATACTAGTGTTATATAAAAGTTAACACCATTATTTGAAATCAAGAGATATTTTTCTATGATCTTTTTTATTGAGATAGCTATGTTGAATTTTTAAAAGATTGGCATGGAACGGGAAAAATTACGTGTGGATAATATTTAAAATAAATCTACAACTTTGAGAAAAAGCACGTAGACTTCAACAAAAAAGTGTTTTATTGGAACTTTTCCCATTGCACACTAAAACCCGAAGATGACAAAAGTGGCCACTCGAAGTTTTCTACAAGAACTGCTTGTTATTTAATTTCTCAAACTATTTATTAAAAATAGTAGCGATGGAAAGGATATATACAGGACAGTACTAGTTATAGTCTAATCGTTGACCCGTTTTTAGAAGGAAGGAGTTTTAGGCAATATATAAATTCATGTTTACAAACAGAAATCAATAATTTGATTGAAAAATTAGCTGCACGCACTGGGATTAGTGCCCGTGAGCTCCGCAGCAGAACCCAACAACGTCGACACTCGGCCACGAAACCCAACTATTTCATATGAGCCTTCTTAAAATAACGGCATATTTAACCCAAGACACTATAAATCAAAAAAAAATCTGGACAGTTATATATGTAATATATTGATTCGAATTGGTAAGGTACACAATTTATTTTTGAGGTCGATATTAGCTGTAATACGGAAAATGTATTTCATAAATACGCTGCTTTTATTGAAAAGAGAAATATTTCCACTATTCAGAATACTATTTTTCCGTAAACTGTATAATTTGTTAAATTTTTAAATTATATTTGGATTTATGAGTTCAGTTTCTTTCTCAGAAAAAAATATTCTCTCTTGCAATGCAATTTGAATCAATGCACGATAACAAATGATAGTAACGGAAAAACCTGATTGTATTTTTAAACATTGAAATCACTTAAAAATATTAATTTTAATTACAGTAGAATTATTAACATCAGAAATTTATTGGAAAAACCATTGCTTCTTTTAATAAGACTTATTAATTAGTATAAGTCCAAATTGCCAATTCAAGATTTTTTTTTTAACTAAACGGCTTATGTCGTAAGTAAAATACTATTTTTCGAGAAACTTGAGCAAAGTGTTTAAGTACTTTCACCTTTGACCTTCCGACTTCAAATCAATACAAGTTGTTTGGTAAAACATTTTAAACTGTTTAGATTATTCACTTCTCCTTAACCCAATAGTAAGAATTTAGCTTAAACTTTCAAATACTTTATCATAATGTGACAACGTGAATAAAATGACTGTCGTAAATTATCGATATATTTAACCTTTTCGCAAGCAACGACCGTAAGAAAATAATTTATGAATATTTTATGCAATTAAGCACGCCTCAAAGGTCAAGCTTCGTATGTTTCACTGCCCAAGACCAGGCATGGTTCCGTTTAATGAGAGGTATTACTGAGAATCATATCATGTTGATATATTACATGGTAAATGTAAGCGTCTAGCTTGGGGGCCTCGTTTCAAGTCTCGGTGAGGTCATTATCAAACATGGATGTTTTTTTTAAATTAAATTAAATCTTTGCTATGTGAAGCTGTGATGTATTTCTTCCTCGAGTTGAACTCGAGTGACATAAATAACGCAGTCTGATTACAGATCATTCCTATATTGATTTTCTCCTAACCTACATATTTACGCCTTACGTATATACTATTATACGCACTTTTCATTTCTTATAATTCAATGAAGAATTGTGTAAACGAATTGATCTACAAACGAGTTGAACCTGTCTGCCAATGGTAGTGCTTGATCAACCATTTTAATTTCTTTATTTGTGCGTAGATTCATAAAATCATTGTTACATATTCTTTTATTGATGTCGTTATGTTGCTTCGATCGAATCATTACAAACATGTTATTACTCAACTTTATCGATTTATATGTGGGGAAAATAGTATTTTTAAAACACATAATTAATCTAACACAATACTTCCTTTTATGTGAGCTGAAAAATAACAAAATTATCCAAAATGCATGTTTTCTAACGTCTATATTGAATAAATAAAACGCACCCATTTTTGACCGATTTAAAATTTATTTTTAAATGTTCGCGATAAGCAAAACCGGTCCTGATCTTTATAATTTTATTCTTTTTTTCTGAACCTATTTTTGACTCCTGAACAGTTGAGAAAAGTTAGTTAGGTTTCTTCGTCTCCAAGTGGCCAAAATCGTTCACTGTTTTTAGTATAGTTGGTATTTTTTCTGTTTTATTTAGATTTTTATGCAAATTATTTAATTCGTTCAAGGACGTTTAGGGTTTTCAATTTAAATTGACTTTTTATTAGTCATTTAAAAATGTAACTTCATACCGTGAGCAAAATTTCACTTATAATTCAAAGAACCGTTATGGGCATTTGAACGGCTCTCGTAATGTGTCTTATCATTATACCACTTACCTATACATAATCAACTGCATTTAATAAGCTCATTGGCTGCAGAAATTGTCGCGGTACCGCCTCTTGCCGAAACTTGTTACCACCGTCTTGGCACGGTTTTCTTCCTCACCTGCTGCTGCCATTTCAATTATGAAGATTCTTAAAACTCGGAGAAAGTTAATGAACAGCATACCAGCATAAAATGCTTTATGGACAATTCAATTCAATTTACATTCGCG
Organism: Himalopsyche kuldschensis; assembly: GCA_028554975.1. Taxonomy (NCBI): domain Eukaryota; kingdom Metazoa; phylum Arthropoda; class Insecta; order Trichoptera; family Rhyacophilidae; genus Himalopsyche; species Himalopsyche kuldschensis. The sequence goes on along the minus strand of JAHFWI010000010.1, from coordinate 14,447,280 downwards.
ATCATTTTTCAATTGTTTATAATGATATATTTGAACACGTATCAAATTAAACCTGAAGTGATAAAAGCTTTTCTCTAGAAATTCCCGACAAAGTCAATATCAAAATATTGATTTAAAATATATATTATATATATTTTGTTGGTGTCTTACTGTTGAAAACTACGTAGAATAGAAATATATTTGTTAATATTAAACTTAAAAAGGTTAAGGGGGCGCATTGTTTATGAGTGTATTGTTTTATTATCGAAAAAAACAATATGACTCAAAAGGAAAATATTTTTTAAATGTTTGTGAAGGTTTGTGATGTACATTACTAGAAATTAGATAGAAGTACGAGAGTTGCAATCGTTACCAATGAAATCATTGCCGTTAGCAATAAATTTTTTCAGTCGTATTATAATTATATATTACTGTATCAGTCAGTATACATGCAGTTTACTTCATACATAATGTAAAATCGCTTTCCCCCGTACAGTCAGCTTTTGAAAGCTACAAGAACTTGCTTAACCAATCGCTACGGAGAACTCAATTTCTTAGTAATAATTTGTTGCCGGCACACTGACTGATAATCTTGGGAAATAATTTATTACATAGATACAACTAATCTTAAGGATAATATAAATGCAACGACTGCCAACCGTTACCTTATAACTGAAATAACTGCATTTCTGCAAGTTCAATTTAGTTTCATTTTATAATGGAATGCAAATATTATACAATTGTCGTTTTAATTAAAATCTTTGGCACGTGTTTAAACTGTCTTATCGGGTAACTATCAACCCGATTGTAAAATGCCGTTATTATAACGTTTTTACTTGGTAAATATGCCATTCGTATAAAGTGATCAATTTAGCGGTGTTAGATCAGATTATCAAGGTATTTTTTATTGGGATCATTAACTTCAAATTTTATTTGATTCATCTATATGCAATCCACACTCAAATACAGACATGTAACGTGAGTGTTTAGCAAATGCTGCTAATGGTACAACCATTTGGTGTATAATTAATATGAATATGAACAATAATTTACTTCCTATTCTTGTAAAACTGTTTGACGCTATAAAATTTAATTACCAGTCAAACCCTTACCTTTACTTATTTCTCCAGCAATCGAAGTCCTAAGAATATCAACCATTACAATCAATTAATATTTGTAATCTCTCGTGACATTCTTTATCATTGGGAGTCATACAATTGACGTAATCTATGGTTTTGTAAATGCTATTTGTAATTCATCTAAATTATGAAATTATGAATTTAAAAATGCGTTAAGACAGTTTTACTTTTAGAGGAATGCGAAAATTAAGGTAAATGACTCAGAATTCAATAATAAGCTTATGTCAAAACGGTTCCTACCTGAATCTTGGAAGACTTTCTTGTAAAATATACATGATGGAACAATATAAACCCCTCTATGAAGGAAAAGTGATGGGCGGACGAAAGACAGTACTATATGCTCGTAAAAATAACTCTCAATTGAGAAGTTCAAGATAATTTATTTGTTAATTTTCCATAAAGTAAACATGTTTTTACTACAATGTGCTATTTTTTTAAAGTATGAGCGTTATTCAATTCCATGACACTGTTTATTTTTACCAAACCCATTTTCATTTATGGCATTGCAATACAACAGTTTGTATATATAATATGACGGTCGTTAAATTCATAACTGGCAACGGACTGCACAGCGCGTCGTTTCAAAGAATGGATGCAGCCTTACAAGAATTGCGTTTTGAGCGATACAGCCTCCTTATTAATTAATATTATTGTTCAGAGAATTGACTGCTCAACCTTATATGAATACGGACTTGGTATTTAAATCATTGAAAAGGAGGTTTCATCAATTTGTATGGAATGAATCTGTTCGATTGAAATACGGTTTTACCTTTTAAAGTAACACTTACTGACATTTATTGCAGTGTTTTCAATCATAAAATGTAGGTAATTAAAACCAACCAATAAAATGGTTATAAAAGCATTGCTACTGCTGTATATTTTTGTAAACATATCGAATTAAAACTATGCAATTTTAAATATTGGCTTTGTTGCACTCAGAAACTATAAACACACAATTGCTTCGAATGATACGTAATCATCAGAAATTAAATCAAGGAAACAGGCATACATAGATACCTTTTAGGGTAACCACTTCTTGGTGAAAAGGCATTAATTTAAATAAATTTTATAATTCTTCCACGTGTATTCTGATAAAGATCTGGGCTGGTTTCGATCATTGAGAGCAGTGACGGCTAGTGACGGGGTGCTGGGGGGTGCAAAAGGAAGATTCAACTATTTTTCCGTACTACGGAAGAGAAACAGTTGGTATTGCGAACATCTGAATTGAAAGTCCATGCTATAGAAGTGTTTTAAAATCCAATGAATAGGAAAGAACTCTTGCAAAAATGGTTGAATCTTCCTTTGCACCCCCCAACACCCCGTCAGCCGTCACTGATTGAGAGCATAATCAATAGAATCTGTTGGTAATGCTTTCAATGCAAGAAACTGGTCCTGATTTTTACCAGCATAGATGTGGAAGTAGTACCATAAAATTTGTTTTGTTGAATCAAAATACAAATACATTAAGTGAAATACTGATATAACTTATATATATAACCAGAGTGCACACAAACGAAAGAATTAAGTGTAATTACAATACGTGATAAAATACAAAAATACTTATAGACCACGATGTAGAGACCTTCATTTGGCAGTGTCGATGAATATTGCTGGTTCGTAAACATGTACAGTCAATCCTCAAAACTACAGCGACCATTTTTTTAGTACTCACTTTATCTTTAACTACTGATAAATATTTGTCAAAAGCATACATATGAATATTACATACATTTTTACGAAACATGTAATTTGCCTGAAAACTGCAGCAAACGCTATAAAAAACCACTTTATAGCAAAGTAGGAGAGTTGACTATATTTTTAATATTCTAAATCTTATCGTTCACCATCTAGGTATCAGTAAAATCTCATTCCTATTCAGATAATAAAAGACTCATTATTTGTTTTTTAAATACTATGAGCATCCGTCGACAAATAAATCATTTGATACTTGTATTATTATCAGCATATTTACAATAATAAATTAGTATAAATATAATTATATAACATCTTTAGATTATATAATTATGTTGTATTAACGTATGTGATGTAACAGCGTGGTGCTTTTTTTAAAAGCTCACGATATCGCTAAAATGTATATTGCGTGCAAGGCAAAAGCGCCCGTTATTAATTTTTTAAATGTCTTAATTTTTCTCTTCTCGCGCAGATAAAGCTCGGGACTAAACGATTATTTAACTGCTTTATTTATTACAAAGATTGCAAAACTAAAGATTTCACTTAACACGCATACCAAACAAATTTTTGGCACTAAAAAAAGGCAATGAAAATTGTCAGACATTTTTTTACTGTTTGTTGTATTACTCAATATGAATCGATGTCAGATGTATTTTAATATTGTCACATTCTATAGAGTAGTCCATGTTGTATCCACCAACCCTCGCCAAGATTCCATATCTTGTACACATGATATGTTCTGCATCGTTAACATAACGGCATATTTATATTGTAGGTGGAAATCCTAAATTGCGTGCACTATTGTTAAGAATAAAATGCTCGCTCACCGTAGGACGTCCAGATTTTTCAAAACTATAAAATGTTTTGTTATGTTATTCTTAGTTACTTAGCCTCATCGGAGAGGCTGAGTGTGAAGTTGCGTGATTGTAATATAAGGAGCAGTATCTATTGTTTAATATATGCATTGTGGTCGGGTGATAATTGCCGGATTTAAGAAATAACTTTGATTGTTGCACGTATTGTGTTACTAATTATGACACGTGGTTCGCCTCTTTCAAGGCCATCTTCTGACTAACAACAAGGAAGAGGTTATTGAATCAAAACAAAGCAAACAAATAATTATACCACTTATGACGTTAGCATTATAAAATATTAACTAATGAGATGCAAGCAATCAGGTAGGGTTGGGTTAAACCCTTTAATTGGAAATAATGCAAGCAGTGGCGAGCAACCTGTCCTATTAAGGATATTATTTAATAATACTTCTTAAATTAATCTTAAATATGTAGCTATCAACAAATATATACAATAATTTATGTAGAATTAAAATACATTGTTATTTTTCTTACCGTATTATAATGGAGTTCTACCAAGTAAATGCCTACCCAATCAATACGTCTTTTTTGTTAGTACTTTTATTTATTTCTAAAAATTCTAAGCTATTCATTCTTAAACCCTTTTTATTTACTGAAAATTATTTTTAATTTTATATCAAAATGAACTTCCACAAAGGTACCGCCGAATCCATCGAAAGTATTAAACCTATATGACCTATTCGATTGCCGTATTTTCTTTTCTAATAGTATTCTCGTGCGAGACCTACTTTATTTATGATTAAACTACTGCGTAACTAGCAATATATTTTGCAATTATTAATTTGTGCTAATTTACAACAGACGAAAAAAAACAACAAATATCTCTGATGCATAATTTATGGAGCGGTCTTCAAAAACACACCAATAGATAATACATTCTTTATGAAATATCCATCATCGTTCTCGTCGAGTCCCACGTCTAAATTAATGATTTTTGGTTATTAGTATTCTTCAATCAAAATGCATTAAAACGCGGCTATTCCATGATCGCTCTTAGTGTTGCTATTAAAAACATATTAGCAGCACTCTGGGTGGCTGACACAAAACAAATGAGTCTCTTAATGAAGAATCATGCCCACCGATTATGGCAACATTAATAAATCGACAGAAACTTGCGAATTCTCGTTCTCATCATGTTCTACTGTATAATATTCAAGAATTATAGAGCTTTCTCAATTGTAAATTAAAATTTTAGAGTATTCACACGAGTTTAAATTCATATTACTTTAATGAAGTCAAGTTTCTTTTTATTGACTGTTTATTCTTAAAATATGTATGCAATGCTTTTTATAAGCCGTATATTTTTTGTAAAAAAAAATATCTATTTTACAGCCAATCCCCAATCTTCACAGCATAGAAAGTAACCGTTTATTTTTGACGTAATAAGGAGCTGGTTTGTTCGCTGCCTTACCTCCGAATTCCTGACAAATTCACACGACTTGTTTTTAAAGCACGGTGTACGGCTACTCTTTGATTTAGTAAGGTGCTATAACTCGCAACCATAAAGCAGCATAGTCAGTATGTGTGCGTTGAACAAGTGGCGCTTGATTCTGACCCCTGAGTACAACCGTGAGTACCAGACTTTCCGTAATCAGTTGAAGGTTGCGTTTTACGCGAGTTACCTTCTCCCGCGATGTGTACCCTCAGGCAGTGACGGCTGGTGACGGGGTGCTGGGGGGTGCAAAAGGAAGATTCAACTATTTTTCCGTACTACGGAAGAGAAACAGTTGGTATTGCGAAAGTCTGAATTGAAAGTCCATGCTATAGAAGTGTTTTAAAATCCAATGAATAGGAAAGAGCTCTTGCAAAAAAGGTTGAATCTTCCTTTGCACCCCCCAACACCCCGTCACCAGCCGTCACTGCCCTCAGGTACCTGAAACCGTTGACTCTCTAGTAGAGACTTCGGTTCGAATATTGAATACTCGATACTCGAGAATACTTGACCTTTTTGCAACTACTCGATCAAAATTTTATTAACTTATTGAAAAAATATATACATATAATGTATAACCGTTGCGCTTAACTGAGTCTTACGCGTGAATTTTACCACCAGGTAATATTTTTTATCAAGTATTTTTTTCTAATGTGCGAATTAAAAAAAAACAACATCGAACCATTTTAAAATTTGAGACGTTTAATTCACTATTATTTTTTAAATATGTGTCATATAAATTGAAATAAATGCATTAATGAAATTGGAGAAGCTTATTTACTAACAAATCGACTATTTATATCCACAAATTTGAATAACAATATATATTTTGGTACACCTGAAACGACTCGAGTATGAATAGGTTTCTCGCCCCGCATGCGTCATAGAGTGGTTTGGGTATGGACAGGCACTGATGCAGAGCACATTGATTTTACTCTATAGAATACAACAACTAAAATAAAAGACGACAAATTAACAGCTCCAATCCTGAATCACACCAACTAACAACGAAACAATTAGCAATACACAACGATTAAAAGTCACAAACTACGACAACACGCAATAAGGCATGTCCAATTTAGCGAATCGGATGTTCGTAAAAGGAATGCAACGCGAAAATCTTATTATCTCGATCGACCCATCAAACGGCACAACCGCAGTTTAATACGCCCGGTAAACATTGCACCTACATCAGCCTCGTAATAAAATGCGCGTTTTTTGTTGTACTGAAATTAATATTATGGGAATGGGATAGGGTCATGCGCGAGTATTTGCACATAAATCATCGATTCGCAACCCGCGGTTGGCGTGCATGATGATGTATATCGCTGTTTTGGTACCGAATGTGGTGAACCCTCATTTCCATTTCGTCTCTTTGGGTTGCCTTTCGCTTGTTTTGATAAAAGATGATGATGGTGGTGAATGGTGATGAAATGGAGATGATGTGCAGATCTCTTGATGGTGGTGGCACTGATTCGTGATACCAATGATTTTTTTTATTTGAAATACATGCATGCGAGATACGCATGCATGCCCTCGTGAGGAGGTCAACCTTCAGTGTCCCAGATGTTCTGAAAGTTCTCTAGGATGCGATATCTACAATTTTTTTTTATTAGCAACCAATGAAGCAAACGAAAACATTTTGTATAGTCAAGATGACTTATGATGATGCTTATCAATGAGGCGAAACACGCGTAAATATTTTTAAGACACTACGTAGGACGTTATTATTAATTTTATATTGAATAACTACTAGTTTTTATAGAAAAAAACGAGTTGAGATGCTTTAATAGAAGCACAAAATTTTGTTAACCTCTTCCCTGCTGAGCCGATTTACGAATATTCCAATAACTAATATTTCAAATATTAATTCATCAGTATCTGTGTTAAATACGCCCATGAAGATTATCAGATCAAATAATGCATATATTAACTCTATTTATTTTTGAATACCAATTTTCAACACACTGAAATTAGGCGTCTCAGCATATGAGACGCTAGCAGGCAACAGGTTAAAAACTTTTTAGTTTGTCAAATTTCACCCCTTGTAAAATGGTTGTCGACCTCGGGTGAACACAGTAGCTCACAACCTGTCGACCGAGTAGGTGACCCCTGTCAGAGTTCATCGACCGTTTTTCAATAAAATCCACCACTCAAAACAGTCGTCTACTAGAAGGTGGCTAACGAAGTACAATACATTATAAATGCGAAGGAATTCCGACTCAAGTCTTAGAAAGAAATTCTGCAGAAAGTCCTTAACTACGCGCATTGAGCACAAACTTTAGAACGCACTGAGTCAGACACCAGTATTTATTTAATATGTTGAAAATGTTTTAAAGTAAACAGCTCAATAAAACTTGATTTGGAATTAAGCAAGTCTTTTGGAAGAAAGTAAACAATTTCAAGTACAGTCAACCCTTCTTAGTAGCAGAGATAGAAACCAGGTCTAAAAATACGAGACTAGGCTAAGGTAAGGTAATTTGTAAATTTCACATCAATTTAGTTGAGCAGTTGATTTTTCAACACCTTAATTTAAAAAAAGGTTCTAACTGCTCTTGACTCTGTTTTGAGATATGAGCGTTTGAAGTTTGGATTGATCATACCATTTAATTCAAAAGATAAAATTCACTTGTAACAATGAGCAAGTACAAATGTTTCAAATTAATTATTTTCAGCATATTTTTTCACAACTCGAATCATTCTCCTGAGAAATAAAGATCTTATGATAAAAATAATGATGAAAACCTTATCACATAAATTTCCGGAAAAAAAATCCATAAAACTCCGGAATTCTACTAGCTCCGCGATTCAATAATATATGATTCTGAAGTTATCACATATGCTAGAATACGGTTAATAAAAACTTTTCCGACCAAAAGGCCATTTTTGCCAAAATGACAGTTAGAACCTTATAAAAGAGAAGGTAACGATTTTAAAAAGTTGATGACATGAGCCTATATGGAGATGGTACCACGTAAAGAAAAATGCTTGGGATTGTATGGTGCTCGCATTTATTACATGTGCACACTTGATGCGTTTCACCTTTGACACAAGGATATGGAACAGAATAGGCATTTTAATTGGTACATGAATCTTATTCGCTTACAACTTCTAGAACAGGAGTTCTCACGTAAAATTTGGCTGTGGCCGCATTAGAGACATAAGCGGTCAAACGGAAATGTCTGGTGGCCGCACCATATTTTTGTGTCGAGTCTTTTTGGTCAAAAATAGCTAAATATATTTGTGTTTAAGTTTTGCGAACTACTTAATAATGCATGAAATTCTTCATCTATTGTGGACCATAAACTACAGAACGTTTCATAATCTTGACATATAAATTCGTGTAATATTTAGCTGGAAATAAGCATCGATATATTTTATAACTTTCTTCTCTCAGAACGATGTCTTTTAGACTTAATTCATTGTTTATCAAAAAGCGCATTTTTTTAGTTATACTTGACTACGCTGAAATTGGTATGTTAGTGTAAGTTTCATCTTACATCGCTGTAATATCAAGAAACCAGCATTAATTGGTTTTTGAAACGAATTTGTGTTTTATTTCATTCAATTCCACTACTTTTATATTCGAACCCTAAACGTGACGAAGAGAGAACAATAAATTTTCTTCCATATGTAGTATTTTTCCAACTACATTCGTATTTCTTCACCTATTAACAAAACAATAAGAGATTGCGGTAATTAACTAAAAATGTATTATTATTTTTATTATAATGCCTTTCCACCAAGTATTGACAGTGAACACCTTAAAAGTGATCAATAGGAAATTGTTGACAGTATTACATTATAAAGAATTTTCAAATAGTTTTTTTGCATGATATCGATATTTGTGAGATGCGCAATTAAAAAAATATGACTGAAGAAAACACTGCGTATATAGTTTTAACCAGGGCTGTGGAGTCGGAGTCGGAGTCGTGGAGACGGAGCTTTTTGGCCGGAGTCGGAGTCGTCGCGGCGTTTTGGCCGGAGTCGTACTCGGAGTCGGAACTTTTTATTTTTGCATTTAATATGTCAAATTTGACTTTGGGCCGCATTGATAGGGTTGATATTTAATTGAATACACATAAATAGGAAAATTAGGGAAAAAAAGTGACGATATTAACCTTTTTTTACTCGGAGTCGGAGTCGTATTTTTGGTCAATATCGTAGTCGGAGTCGGAGTCGTGGTTTTGGTGAATGCTGGAGTCAGAGTTGGAGTCGGAGACGGACTTTTTACCGACTCCACAGCCCTGGTTTTAACATATTGGCAATACACGAAAGTATGGACAACACACTCGTTCGCAGTACAATGGTAGAGAAGCAGTACAAAAGGAGCTATTTCTTGACTTTTATTATCTTCCATCGCCTGGAGTGATGAGAAAAGTCTTTTATGATTCTCAATGAATATCTTCGACGAAAATGTTGAATTTTATAAAAAAAACACTACCATCTTCGCTCGTATATCGTTGGTGAACGTACATTTTATTTCCATACCACAAGTGACATTTTTTTACTTTAACTGAGCACACAATATATATAACTTTGAAATAAGGATAATTTAAAATTAATAAAAAATATTTTTCCAACTATGTTATAAAATTACGAGCAGGATTCGAACATAGTTGAGCATTACTTATACGATGTCGATGCTAGACGCATCATAGGAATTCTAGGAGTTAAGGTACCTAAGAAGAAGGTTGAGAAAGTTTGCTTTAGATTATGACAAAAGCAGCGATCAGGCTATATTAGAGAAATACTCGAGTACTCGAGTATACTCGAGTAGTTTCAGATGTATTAAAATTTTCTTAGTAATTCAAATTTTTCCTTATTAAAAGATGATAAGTATAACCATAAGCTTATATAACAAAAGAAATTAACCCATCAGAAAGTCAACGGCAAAACCATTTTAAAAAATACAATCATAATAAAAGACTCAGTTAAACGCAATTTTAGACATTTAATATATATTTTTAAAAAAATTAATAAAATGTGGAAATAAATCTTCATTTATAAATCACGAGTATTACTCGAGTATTTTTCAAAATACTCGAGTATCGAATACTTGAAAAATGGACGAGTATTATCGAGTATCGAGTACTTGATACTTGAATTGGAGTCTCTATGCTATATTTACACCAGGCTACTCTAAACCACAGCTTGTAACCCAACCTACTTACGAAAAACAAGATTTAGTCCCACCGTCGCCATATTCCAAAGTAAGTGCTAATTAAAGCAAATAATTGAAATGCTCCCTGAAAACTTTACCGAATATGTATACCGTACATATGCGGAGTAGTCCGACATATAAACTTTGATTGCGTCACGTCTTGTTCGAAAAGCAATAATAATAAGTTATCGATAGTGTCATCACGAGAAGGATTGGCGCAGTGGTGTGCAAACACACAGGGTCAGGATATAGAATATTCGAATCATATCTAACGAACACGTAAAATCTGAAAGCAAAATACTCAAATATTAATAATTAAATGTAATTTTTTATCCCAGGGTACCTATTCAACGCTGTACTTGATACCATAGAATTTTTATACGAAAGCTTTTCAATGATTGTCAGGAGTTTCTGAGGAGCAATCAACCTGCGCTTGGTTGCGCAACCGGCCCGACTATACTCAAACACACTTGTTCTGCTTCTAAGATTCGCGATAAAAGGCACAGCCGCTTTTTATAATAAGAACATTTTATTTACAGTTTTAATTCTCCGTTTAACAACGTGCATATTTGAAATTCCCACCCACACCCTTCCTATCCTGAGACGGAACGTAACGAGAGCGATCGGCTTAAATTATTCGTAAAAAAATGTATGCGATAAAAATAAAATAAAATATTCAATATAATATGAGACGTACATATTCAAACGATTCATTTCACAAAATATGTTATAAAAAAAATGTATTAGTTTTTACATTTAGACGCCTCTTAAAATAACCGTACTATTCAAGGTATTTTTTTATTTTGATTTGTCGATCGAAAACTCCAAGAAAAATGATTTTTCTTATTTTGCACCCTCCTTTATTGGAAGAAAAGGCACGCCAGTGTACCAATAAGACCCGGATATGATCAGATATGATATCATTGGTCACCGCTGAAAGTTAAGGTTAAAATGGATAAGAGAGGCTTCACGATTTCGTAAAATACCGTCATAAAGTTGCATAAAAATAGAAAATCGTAATTAATGTAAACACAATGTGCTAATTAACTATTCCGGACACAACAGCTTCGGTTGTCAAATGTTTTAAAGAACTATTTTGAAGATATTGTGTTGTTTTAAAACAATGCGCAAACTGCTCTAACTCTTTCACGTGGCAGGCGATAGTATTTTCATTGTTTCTATCGCGTAACACGCCACTCTAAAAAATATCGTGTGAGCCCTGAGCAGACCACTTTAAATTGTCATTATATAAGAGTATTTAAATAATAAAAAAAATTAGTAAATAATTTTAAAAAATATGTATAAAAATATGTCTTCGTGGCAATAAAAGTACTAATAATTTTCACTGTTACGCTATTAATTGCAATCGCCAAACATTTATTGGTTAGTCCTTTATATAAATCAGGGCTGTGGAGTCGGTAAAAAAAAGTTCGACTTCGACTCCAGCATTGAACAAAAACACGACTCCGACTCCGACTAAAAAAAGTTTAATATCGTCACTGTTTTCCTTAATTTTCCTATTTATGTGGATTCAATTAAATATCAACCCTACTAATCCAGCCAATAGCCAAATTTCACATATTATACGCAAAAATAAAAAGTTCAAACTTTTAAAAATTTCCGACTCCGAGTACGACTCCGGTCAAAACGCCGCGATGACTCCGACTCCAACTCCACAGCCGTGATATAAATATCTAATTCAAGTGAGACTTGAGAGTCAAGGACTTAAGCTCTCCGCAGCTTCCGAAGATAATACAGTGAAGCCAGAACTATGGGAAGAGGAAACACTTGCGACACAATCGTTTCAATTATAATTGATATATACTATCAATAGTTATAATGTATTGAAAGAAAAAATGATTGAAATACAAAGAATTGAAAAAAATTTGAACACTTCCAGATTACCCCAATTGCTGTCGTTACACCTTGTTAATACTGTTAGGCTCGGTGAGTGCTGGAGAGAATTTCAGACAACTCAGATATCCACGTCTCACTGGGACTGTCTGGACTGGGATTCGAACCCGTTTACTTCGCAACTGAAGGCAACAACGTTTACACTGAACCATCATAATCACCCAAGTCGTTCATGTGATCGTAACAGAAATATATCGAAGGCTTAATTCTAACTTTTTGTAAATCATTTTCTTCAGAATTTCATGTTTTAATGATTTCAGTTTGCAAGTATAGCGACGCATCTTTTTCATTCATTTAATGTCCAAATATGCAAATGGAAAGGGGTCAAAATGCAAGGGACAAGTGACAATTTCACGTATCGCAGGAGGATCTTGATTAGGGTAAACTGATGTTAGAATTAAGCCAACGATATGCAGAATGAGTCGTAGTAAAGTCATATTGATAAATTTATTCAATAGTTGATTCTGTAACACGAGAATACAATTTAGCTGATTATATAATACTTGGCTGTCTTTAAGACTATTTTATATATTCAAAAATTTGTTGAAAAGACACTTGTATTTAAATTATTAGCAATATTTTATCTTCTCGAGTGGATTAGTAAAAAAGTCAATAATGCTCATCATATCAAGTATCATATCATCTTTCATCGATGTATCTATGTAACAAAAATTGTATGTAGAAGAATTATTTGAGTGACACTTACTTCTTATGCAACGTTTTGTTAAAATTTTGCAAAGTTGAACAGCTTCTTAGAATAACGTTATTTGTCGTTACTATTTATTGATTAAAATGTTCGTTTTTGTGCAATATTTACGACATAGAAGAAACGGGTATGCAATATTTCATACTTTTCTATACTATTTGATTTTCTTATATGACCTTTAAGACACAGTTGTATAACAAGACTTTAACCAAATAACCAAATACTTTATACATATTTCTTATTTCAATGTTTCTCACATAAACACGTTTCAAACCAAGTATCACAACCGGTGGAATAAAAAAGTTATCAAATGCTCGCGATAGTTTTTTGAGGAATTGTGAAGATGAATTATTTTTCCCTCCAATGAGTAGCAACAGTAGGCAAATGGAGATACCACCAGGAAGAGCTTTAATGATTATAAACGGTATTGTTTAGGATGTTGAAAATTTGATATACACTATAAATAACGATAATTTAATAACATTTACCCATACGGCCCTCGAACAATCTGAAAATTGATAAGCTGGACCTTAAGCCAAAAAGTTTAAAAGTAAGTCCATGTCCAATCTAGATCACATGGACTTATAATGGAGCTTATCCTAATTAATGTTTTTTTCCTCCATGAACTACGTGATACTCAATTGCTCAACTTTTCTTTTTCGAAGACGGTATGGATTTTAAGAATACGACTAGGACATGACTAATAGTTATCTAATCGCCAATAGTTGTTCAATATATTGTTAATATATGTATTTGTTACATTCCAATTGTAAATTTAGCGTTTCAATCTTTAAAACGAACGAGATTCTCGTAAAGTTAACATCAATTCCGGCAAATATTAATGTCAGTTTTGACTGTAAAAGATATTCGCACATTCACCGGAACCTGAATTTTCGCATCGATTTTAAGAGCTTCTGAACAAGCGCTAAACGAATAGAGAAATAAATTCCTATTTTCTATAACAAGAGTTGTTAGTCAGAAAAGCCATTGACGGATAGACGCTAAACCAAAACAACCGATTCTTTTGTAAATTGTAAATATTATACAAAGCGCCTTGGCTTTTCTGAGAAACACTTGAGGCTTTTGACTCGTCACAGAGGTTTCTCATCTCACCAATATTCCCTTTCGTATACACTGCAAGATTTTTTGTAATATTTCAAAAGATCTTTCAAAGAAGGCCACGGATCTTATTGCCAATTAAAAAAACCTTACATCACAGCCATTTTCTCTGTACACGTGTGGATTACTTTAAACAATTTTTCCGCTCTTCATTTTCTTGTGTATCATCTAATTTCTAGTCTTTGAAAAAAAATAGATTTCCAGTATATAGTACACAGCAAGTGCTTGCTAAAGCATTGATCATTTCAATGAGTTACAAAGCTTAATAACATCAAATGTAAAAAAAATAACACATTTTTATTACTTGTTCTCCACATTTGATTTATAAGGACCGGTTTCGCTCATCGCGAAGATTAACAACTGATCAACTCAGTATTGACAGTGAACACATTAAAAGTGACCATCAATAGTGTTAAAAATAGTAAAAATTTTCATGACATGCAATTTTTACTTTAATTCAGATAATTCATTGCAATCAAGTTTTTAATAGTCGTAAATAAATTAGTTTTTGTTACATTTTAACTTTTTTAGGAATGATAACATTTAAATGTAAATATGTCGTGAATATATTGAATACCTATTCCGACCAACTTCGTTGGCTTCGGTTGCGGAGCACTCGGGCTCGAATTTCAGTTCAAACAGCTTAATTTAAAAATTGATATCGTAAATTCCTTTTCACACCCATTTGTTCTGAAAATGGGACGAAAAGAAAGCGACCAGCTTACTGTCAGTCCATTTCTAGTCCCATCGTTTCAATCTCTATTCTCTTAGAATGAGAGAGGTTGGCCAAATGAGTAACAATCATTTCTCGTGAATAAACTTTTATTGAAGTGTTTTATTTTAGTGTACAATATAGGACGCTCAAAAATGAACAACAGCTTTACAAGGATCCATACCTTTCAATACAACTTTATAATAATAGTAATGAAAAAATAATCTTCGAAATAGTCAAAGAATTCCAATTTTAGCCCCTTACAAATATTACAGCAAATACAAATTTTAGCCCCTATAAAACATTACAAATCGGTGGCTTTAACTTAATTTTCTTTGAGCTCAGAGGATAAGACTGATGTTGTTCTCGAATGTAAAATAATCGATAATAATATTAAAAACCTGGCCATAGAATAAAACTTCATGAAATATAAATGCACGTGATAACTTAAATGGTTGCAATACTATTTCATTGATTGAGTAGGCATTTACTTGGTAGAACTCCATTATAATACGGAAAGAAAAATAAACGATCAGATTACAATTAACAGTTCACCTCTGTTAAAACCTTTAACAGACAATAAACTTAAAACAATTTAAAATAGATGCACTTAGACATTGCAGATTTTAAGTGGTTTCACACGATCAAATAACCCAAAAATACCCAAATTATTGTTTCCCACCATTACTTTAGACCAATAAATCAAACTTATTTAAATTCTTTCATGTGACGTAGGTATGGTTTCAACAGAATGAGATGATGTAGGGGGCACCCTGTCTAGCAAAGGTATATAAGCTATCTCTAATACACGTTTTAAACATAGTTCTGACGAAGGCG
This sequence comes from Himalopsyche kuldschensis, assembly GCA_028554975.1. NCBI lineage: Eukaryota > Metazoa > Arthropoda > Insecta > Trichoptera > Rhyacophilidae > Himalopsyche > Himalopsyche kuldschensis. The sequence goes on along the minus strand of JAHFWI010000010.1, from coordinate 14,431,711 downwards.
TAAGCCGAAATAGCTATCTACAAATATATAAAATAATTTATGTAGAACTAAAATACATTGTTATTTTTCTTTCCGTAATACAAACTTAATGTGAACACGTTAAAGATCCACCGTTGTGTGGCACAATAATATAATAATTCGTATCGCAGTTATGTAAACTGTTTATGACACAGATTCTCAAAAGATTGACGTCCATTTCAGAGATAAGTATCTGATGAACACGGTGCTAAATATTAATTTCAAAAACATACATTCATTTCGCATACCGCATATAGCATGCATTTTATTGTGTTATTAATTTGTGGTATTAACAAGCTATGCATATTTTAAACGAGAATCACAAAACACACGGAGGGATGCTGGTGCAGCAACAGGTTACGTAATAATTTAATAACTTCACACTAAGAAACCAAAACCAGAAAAGAGGATAACGGTTACTATAAAATATACCTGCTTTATTTTTTGTGTGTTGATTAGGTCTTTTTACGTCCATTCGCTTCAATGGAATAGCGGTAAGCGTTTCTTAAATCGACCATACGGTTCCGTTTTAAAGTCCACGTATGCACCATTTCTAGTTGTATCTATAGATAACTTCGTTTACTCCACGTATTTCTTCATTTATTTTTTACTTAGCAATTTGAAAAATGGCTTCGCATTTAACATTCAACTGTATTTGCTTAAAACAATTACGGAAAATAATTCAGTATTAAAATGGTTTTTCAGGATTGATATAGCATTTTAGAACAAATGTGCTGATTATATGTTTATTTATACGTACGTAAAAAAAGTCACATATTATAAGTGTAATGCTTTTGCAAAGTGGAAAAAGATTGAAACATTACACGGAATAAAAATTGCAGGAAAAAGTGACACGTGTTTCGCCTCTTTAAGAAACATATTCAGACTACTGTCGCAAGGATACTTTAGTAATATGGTCATAGTAAGGTAAATTATATCAAATTGTATGTTTCAAATTTTACTGCAAACTGAGCTAAAGGTTGTCGGTGTGAGAATGCACAGCTTCGTGATAGTAAGCTTTTGTTAATAATTATAAATAATGCACGCTTAAAACATAGTTCTGACGAGGGCGTAAGCCGAAATAGCTATAAACAAATATATAAAATAATTTCTGTAGAATTAAAATACATTTTTATTTTTCTTACAGGGGAAATTAGTATTGGAATGAATTATTAATTAATAATTATATCTATTTTTGATAACTTTAAGTATCACTTTCTATCTTACCGTATATTTTAATGTTCAACAACCATGATTTCATTTCATTTTTCATAAATTCAAGTTCATTTGTGCACTTGAAATGCCTGAAGATACCGAAAGGCGAAAACCGACTCGTTAGAGCCAAAACTTATGGTAAAGTACAAAATTCAACTGTTCGAATTTGATATTCAAATTTCATGACCATATTCAGTCAAAATCCTAATTTATACTAATTGTTTCGTGTCTAAAATTCTTTCGATTTGTTTTTATCAAAAACGGGCTGTTTTTAAATAAGTTTAGATTTTTCAAGTTGACCACAGTTGATACAGATAATTTGACCAATCAAATGAATTAACTTAAAGTAATTTAATATGACACATAGCATATTGAAATGAACAAGGCAAAACTGTTATTTGATTGTATTATGAAAATAACTATATTTAAAAGTACTAATGTCAATCTATTTATCAAATAAAAAAAATGATACAAACTTTTAATCAAATGTTTTATGCACGACGCTTATATAATTTGATAGACGACTGGGACCAGTGGTAGGCAGCCGGTGGTGCAGCAAATTTGTATGGTTTGCAACAACATCACTAGAGCCAAGAATTCATTACTTATTCAAATATGCAGCAAGAACTATCAAAATCATGTTTTTTTCATAATTGAATAAGTGTTATTTGTTTGTGCCTTTTGAAAAAAAACCATAACAATGACTTTGATCAGTTAGCTCCAAAAAGGTTGCAAGCCGCTGACTTAGACAATGCTATTTATCATTGAACTGTCCTTGTAAAAATTTAACTAATTTAATCGAATTCAAATAGTAAACTTTAAATTTATGCTCCTTATAACATTGACGTGAAAATCGTGCTTGCTGTTATTTCGACCATACTTCTAAAGATCTTATAAAAAAAGAAGTTGAAGAAAATGTATCGCTAAAACATCAATATACAACCAGCAACATGATAAGGTTTAAAAACGTAGATGAATTCATAGATATGTATCAAAATTAAATAGTTCACAAACTATTTGGTGCAGCTGTTAATTGAACCAAGCGTTCAAAAATTACTCGAATGGATATAGTTTTTATTCTTAGAATTAAATCGGAAAAAGCAAAAGATGACACCTACTTCTAGTGCTATTTTATGTGTCCTAGTATTTCATAACCAATGGTGTATGCCACAAAGATTTGATTCATTAACACACTTTTCATCATATCTGTCGCAGATCATTTCAATTATACTTTGTAATAATAATGACAGTTGTTATTTCAGGTTAAACATATGTATTGTATACTTTTCAAAAACATATGTTAAAATTTGAGGAATAAATCGTAACGAATGTCAGAAAATACTTACCAGTACAGTTATGTCAGCATTCGCTATATTAAAATCAGGAGGGACGATGAACATTAAATTTTTTTGTTTTTCATGTTTTTTCCTGACTAAACACATTGCTTTGATTGCTTCGCGCTTCAATATTATCATTTTAAGTCATTATAGTCATCGAAAAAGACAAATATTCGGCCATTTTGTTAATAAATGAAAAACGTCATTTAAATGATCGAACACGTCTTGACATCGCGCTAAGTATTTTGTTTTTCCCAAAAACAAACTTTGTTACATATATAAGAGAACATTTTTAGTATTCCACATTCAATTTATAAGATCAGGACCAGTTTAGCCCATAGCGAGCATTATCAACCGATGATGAGATTTGTTACATATGCCATATTACTTCGTCGAAATTGTGTGTTCAGAGGAAGAAAAGCCGTGTATCAACGCTTGTCAAAATATCCATCCGTTTGTGTAGCTTCACTTATTGGATAGGCAGACGATGTCGAAATTTTCCTGCGGCGAATTTCGCTCGGGCGTGGGTTTGGTCTGCGGCCAAGAGAGGCGCCGACGTCGCCCACTGGTGGCAATAATGTCAGAACTGGTGACTTCAGACGCGGTGCCGCACGGCGCCAGCATCTACGTGGCCTTCTTACCTTCGCGTGCGCTGGAGTTCAATCGATCCAAAGCACCAATATCCGCGGAAACCAGACATAAAACGCGCCACCCAAGTAGGCAGATTCAAGAAATAACAATAAAACATGTATAGATGGGTATCTTAATCACTCTAAAACTGTATAATTTAATTAATTAATATGGTAACGAAATTCGGAAGTGATGTTTATAAATACTCAAGATAATAATTATGCTTAAAAATAAAAAGATTCTTAATATAGATTTATGTTTCTCGTAGATGTCGCAATGATAATCTTAAGTGCTTTAAATAGACTTACGAGTGTTTTCACGAAATTGTGTAAGAAAATAGTGAGAATTAGTCAAGTTTCTCAATATACGATAGCGAATATATTAACGTAATCAGCGCAAAATTTATTTGCGAATTACAAGTCAAGGTGTTTTTTCGTTATATATCCCTTCCTAGATATGCGTTTTTGTGCATTTTATCATATGTTCACAACGGAAATACAATACACAATTTTGAATCTAAAAAAGTGTAACTTTGTAAAACATAATCAGTCGAATAACAATGTTTTCAGTATCATGATTATCTATCTAAAAATCTGCCACCGAATCCATAAAAAAATAACAATTTTATTAGTTTTGGCGTAAAAGTAGTAACTCCATTTCATATTTGTTTGTGAACCTTATTTTGAAATTGATATTATTATAGTGTGTCGACTGCTTCTTACTTGGACTACTTAGTTAACCGCCACTAAACGTAAAAAAAATATTCTTATTTATTAAATAACACGACGTGGGATAAAAATCATCGTTTTAAATCAGAAAGCACTCCCATATAATGAGTTTACTATTCATTTTTAAACAATAAAACATTTAAAATACCTTTATTCCTGCAATCACTAATCCAATTGATTGACCGTCATTAATATCAAAACATTAGCTAGTTAATCCAGATTGCCAAAAACAAATTTGAAATAATTAATGATTTAACTTACGAGTCGGTAAAAAAGTCATCCGTGGACATTAAATGCTTGAAGATGTCGTATGGCGAGACCCGGGTCGTCAGTGACAAACCTCATGGTAAAGTACACATTTCAAGCGGTTCAAATCTGAACTTACTTTAAAGCTTCAGTTATATTCTTTCTGCTTTGTAAACAGCATTATTAATACAGTATTTATTACGGTAGTTATTATCATTTTTCCTACCGTATTATAATGGAGTTCTACCAATTAAATGCCCACTCAATCAATAGCATTATTAATCTTGCTAATCTTAAAGAGAATACGTCTATTTAGTGTGCCATGCCTGGAAGTTAACGTGGAATTATCTATCTCAGACTCATCTCAGCGCTTCAAATTCTCTATTTGTAAATATGAATTAGCTTTTAATAACACAATCTATTAACCGTATTAATTAAAATACAATGGCGGCACCACAAAAAAAAACTGTCAAACATCAAACCGCAAGTCGACTTTATTTTTTATTTTCGCGCATCAGTAATTTAAATATTTAAGAAAATAGTGCGGTGAGTCAATTTTGATGGCGCCGATCTTTTGCCAAGGACTCCTTTGCTATTTAAGCCATGTTTATAGCTAAGCGTTATAATTATAACCAAAAAAAGTTAAAAATAGTGTTGTCATTATTTTTAAATCACTGGCTCTGATATAACAAAAATTGATGGCGCCATGTTACAGTTATTGGTATAATATTATAATCGCACCTTAATTATTGAATACATTTCTTATTTTTTTTTACAAATATCAAGGCCATCTTTGTTTACCAAAAGCTCAACAAATCTAGTTATAAATCAAATTTTGTATCCTATCCACAATTCTTGAGAATGTCGAATTGAATATTTTTTTGAGGATTCATGAACATAGGTTGTGTTCTTCTTATTACGGTTGTTCAATATTATTCGGTTTCTTTATTCGATCGATTGTGAAACAATCACAATTTAAATCAGAGTAGTATATCAAATTATTCCATCGTGTAATTAAAAATGGTTAGCAAATTAATAGTTTTGTATTTTATTAATAGGATATTAAATAAAATCCTAAATAGGATAGGTTGTTCGTCACTTTTAAATTTATTTCCAATGAAACGCTTCCACATCGATGCAACTCATTAGTTATTAATTTGAAATGTTAACGTCATCAGTAGAATAATTATTGTTTGTTTTTGTGTCTATCTTCTTCTCATTGCTTCCGATAAAAAGAAAAAATCCGAACCCCCATTTTGGAGTTTAGAATGTAAAAATATTTTAATCACTCTTACTTTATTGCATAAGCAACTTTTGCGGTAGTAAATCTGAAGGTGCTTCTGAAAGAGGCGAAACACGTGTCACGAATAGAAGCACAATAAAGTATTTTAAAGCTTTTATAGCTACATATGTAATGTTTTGTTGGAAACGATGCATTGCATTATATAGGAACATATTGGTTTTAAAAAATTGAGCATCGCTTAATGTTATAAACTTCTGAAAATGGTTTGCTTGTATTATAAGATTTGTCATATTCAACTTCAAATTTATTTTTTTTAATTTTCAAATTTAAAAAAAATCTGAAACTGTTCTTTAATATATATACTAGTGTTTATCATGAACAGCCACCGGATGATATTCCTGCGGCCACTTACAGCTTCATAGTTAATATTGGTATTTAATAAAAATGTGTATTACAAGTTAATTTGTCTACAAAGACATTGAAAATTAAATATTTCGTCTGTATTATATTGTGCACCAAGAATTTTTAGTTAGCAAAAACTCAAACACATAAATTTTTATGTCTTTTTGACAAAGAAGACTCAACACAAATTTGGTGCGGCCACCCGACATTTCCGTAGGACCGCTGATGTTCCTAATGCGGCCACAGCCAAATTTTACGTGAGCACCACTGATATATATCAACAAAAATAATACATAACCAGTAGTATACCACGCCTTTATATGGGATTGGTAAAATCCAAACATACTCAACGCACTTGTTTTACCAAGCACTGGAGTCTTTAAACTGTTTTCAGATGATGTCGGAAATACATTACATATGTACTCGAAAAATTAGACGTACATTTTTTACACCATCTCCTGTAGAAATGCAATTTGGTTACATCAGAGTTTCGAAAATCTCAACCAAGATTTTATGCAAATACATCGACGGGTATAATATGTGTTTTGCAAACACAACAGCCGCAATTAATAAACGTATTATTATTGTTGAGATTATGTTTATTATTTTTATGTATTTTAAATTATTTTTTAAACTGCTGTATTATTCAAATTACAGCTGTCATTTTTTTATTACATTATGATATGTCATAATGTTTACAATGACGAAAGACCCTTGGCTAATTTTTAAGTACTATATTCAATGATTGTATTCGACAAAACCATTCGAATTGAATATAGTTGTGTATGCAAAATACCTGTGATTCTGACAAAACGTTTAATATTAATTTATCACCGATTGAGTGTGACCACAGCACGTGTAAAAAACAAATTAATTTCATACTCAGATGGGCTTGTTTTTTAATCCGTACCGGTTTTTTAATCATGTAGCCGAGTGGTTAGCGTCTTTTGGCAAGTGACCTACTCGGTTGTGTGACAAAGGGTTAGACTACTCGTATGAACTTTTTTGTGTACATATTTCAATCCATTTATTGACGTATGTCCAACTGCATTAATTGTATGTAATATTTGTATAATTTCTCATTCACTTCATATCCGATTTTTATACGGACCGTAGAAATTGCGATTAGCAATCTTTCTTGAAACTAATCCGTTATCAAATATTACGTGTATGAATTTTGATGAAAAAAATCACAAATCTTTTTAGAAAGGGATATATATATTGGTGAGGATTGATACGTGTATTTTACCTGTATGCAGACATTTATAATGTGTTCTTAAAAACTTGAATTATTAACTCATATGCCCACCAACTTTGCGATAGTAAGTCCGAAGATTCCTTTGAAAGGGGCGAAACACGTGTCACAATTAGTAACACAGTACGAGGAATAATCAAAGATATTTTTAATTTTATATTAAAATGAACTTAGAAACTATAAGTTATTTACTTGTTTTTAATTGAAACTCTATGTATGTTAAAATTGCAGTAGTTTTATCATCTGCAATTTTTAAATAACGCTTAGTTTATACATTTAAGGCGAGTTTTCAATATTAATTTTACTTATATATGAGTAAGTATTTGTTATTATGTATGAAACAGTCGATTATTATCCAATGATTGTTTATTTAAATAAATATGTCAATATGACTCTATCCTGTTTACTAGGCTGTTTTTTGTGGCTATATTTAGCGCCAAAATATAAACATTGAAGTTGTCGATAATAATAATGAATCAGTATTGTTTTAAAATATTAACCATCGATGTTTCCTTTATGGTAATAAACTCTAAGTTTTTTCCCAGTGCTCATTTGTAAATATTATTTACAAAAATCGTAAACCGCACACTTTAAACAGTGTCGAAGGATTCCTCGTCGCATTATAGATGTATCCAAGGAAGAAGAGCTTTAGGCAGCTATTTTATATACAGAAAAGCTTTTTATTGTAAAACTGTCTCTGATTCTAAAGTCTCAGTTTTTTTGAAAGGAAAAATATATCCACAGATAAGAATTTACGTTATCTATGTACATAACTATTCGATTCGACCGTGGGTTTATTTTAATGCAATATCGACGTCGCATTTACGACAGCTTGTGTCACTAATCAAAACATTATTTTGCGTAAATCTCATTTCCCCACCCTGGAAACTGAGTTTCCCCACCTTAGATTGAGCGACTGAGTAACAAGCAGTTAGTAATAACTTTACCATAGTAGTAACTTTATGTCGGCGTTTCCAAGCTTCTTTCTATTTAGCAAAAAAAGTAACATTTGAAATGGTAATTTCAGGGCTTTGGAGTCGTTAAAAAAACACAACTCCGACTCCAGCATTGATCTTAATAAACACAAGCCAAATTTTACATACATACATATTAGATACAAAAATAAAAAAGTCAAGCTCCGGCCAAAATGCCACGACGACTCCAACTCCGACTCGGGCCAAACAACCGCGGCTCTACGACTCCGACTCCAACTCCACAGCCCTGGATAATTTAAGTGTCATCATTCAACTACAGTGAAGTACACTAGGAAAAGTATTATTTGTCCCAATGATTATCTACTATGTGGTTATTCAAATTAGAGATTATGAAGAAGAATAAGATTTGGCGCCAGACACCCGTACAAACAAACAGGTGCGGTGCTAGGAGAATCGCAAGAGTTGAGTGATGCGTCACTGCCAAGATATTCGGAATTTATTGAAACGCAAATGGCGCCGATCGGAAAGATTTCCAAATAAATCACATTAACAAACCTAGAATGCCAGCGGCCCATTGCGGAGCTGTCTGCGCCTTCCACCTTGGCCGCTGTTTGATCGATGAATTAGTAGTTTGTGGTCATCACTGTCTGATGTCAGCCTAATGTTTTAGAAGGTCCCGGGCTCAATTTCTGGACAGGCTTATATCATAAAATGTATTCATTTGTTTTGATGCGATTGATGGATCACTACCAATCATCTATCTTGCCGGATTCATTGTCTTTCTGAATAATTGCGGAAGATAATTGAATCACGTTTTTTTTTTAATCTTATAGTCCACAGGTTCCCAACTTTTATTGGGTAGCGAACTCTTTTATAAAAAGCCATGTGACCCGCGACCCCCATGCAATTCAGAAAGGTTTTTAAAAAAACAACGAAAACGCATAAAGTGGATATTTTTTTAGTTGACTGTATAAGTTGGTGACCCCGCAAAAAATCAGTGACGAACCCCCTTCTGGGTTGCGACCCATGGGTTGGGAACCCGTGTTATAGTCGTTTTCCGTACAATATCTCCGATGTGGATACAAGAAATCAATAAAAACTGATCAAAAAATTGAAGACGCAAGCTTTTAATTTTTTCATATTTTGACTAACCGTAGTGTTACACCTTATTCATATAGAAAAGTGAAAGAAATAATAATATATGGTCAAAGGTGAAAGCTTTTACTCAATGGAGTTGTATGGTCTACTAATCAAGGTACTGATAAGGTATGAATGAGGTTCTTAAAAATATAAAAAGTGTTGACTACATCCTCTTATTTTCCAAGAAAATTTGACAAAATACTTTTCCCATGAAACGTTGAATTTACATTAAGAGGAACTAATAGTTTTAAAATTAGCGACATTTGCGAATCAATAAAAACGCAAATCATCTGTTCATTATTAATATTTTCCGAGAACTATAAATACAAATATTTCTATTATTTGATATTTATATTCACATGCAACACAGTGATGCTCACGATTTTGATAATATGATAGTACTAATGAACAAAATTATTCTGAAACAAAGCAACTAATCTCATCTTATTATACTTTAATATATAAAATATATACATTTTAATATATAAAAATCAATATTTGTTTGTTTTGTTTGTTCGTACTTTATGCGATGCCATACGGTTCATCCGTTTGCAATAAAACTTTGGTGATTCGTTGTGTGTTGCCCGGGATAATTTTTTGCGTTCCCAAATTGTTCATCCGATTGCAATAAAACTTTCGTGATTTGTTGTGTGGACGCATCTCTATTTGTGTGCGATTTATATCATTATTTATTAAAAACTTAGAAATCGAGACCACTGTCGGCTTGCAAAAGCAACTGGCAATTTCTTGTTTATAAAAATATTTGTTTTAAATCATAATTTTAATACTATTGTACAAACATTTTAGCCATGTCAAAACTATCCGGATAGCTTAAGTTTTACTATTCGATATCCTAATAGTTGATTTTAACGAATAGTTGGAATCCCTAGTACTGGGACGTGAACACTACAACCTTGCAACTGAACACAATGAAGTTAACAAAACAACCTGCCATACAGACTATCCATTAATATTAAAAGAAACACTCAATATAACAGCGAATTATGTTTCAGAATCAATAGATCTTAATTCGCTAAATACCGTACTCAATCGACGTGGCCGAAGAGACAACGTTTAGATTTCAATTTAAATTCTCGTATATATAGTTGAGCTAATTCTATCACACAGCGCCTGCGGGATTGTCCGTTAACCGCCAATTCCAGAACATGTCACAATCCCTTAGTTCCGCCGAATTAATCCTTTAGGGCAGTCATGCACAATCGGTGGCCCATAGTGACATTTATTGTGGCCCATAGACAAAAGAATATATTTTTTGAAACTAGCTATCGTTAAGCTTATTACATAAATATATTTAGATGTAAACAAGAGTACCATAATACTGTAGTAGGTATCTATAAATTAGTTGTTATTGTAAATTGAATTTAATATTATACATCAGTTTTGCACAACCGGCTGCCTTCAATGACATTTCATGCGTCCCAATGTGATATATATCAATCGGCTTTTTTTTTCTTCCGAACTTTTTATGGAAGAAAAATATATAAAATAATAAAATTTTCATACACTAAACATATCGATAATTTAATTAATTTTACCCATGCACCCCTCATACTATCTGAGAATTTATTATCAGGCTCTTCTCCCAAAAAGGTTTGGCATCACTGTTCTACAGACTTATACATGAGTGGGATTATACATAATTTGAAAAAAAGAACAGTTGAGAAATACAAAAATTTACTACTGCTAAAAAGGTTGTGTATCCCTGCTTTATGAGTACAGATAGTACACCACGGTTTTCCAATTTTAAATAAACTGCCTTTTAACATTTTTGTTAGGAGTTTTTATTTAATCTATTCAACATTTGTGAATAATTTATTTCTAATCTTCACTTTTATTCAACATGTATTGTTTTTTTTACACGATTCAGCAATCTCATAAATCTATCGGCGACATTTTTGAAATTATTGTGATTTAGTCAGGATATTGTACTGTGATATGTTAATCGATAAAATTCCAATGTGTCTTGTACAAATATTTAAAAGCTAAATTGGCATTAAATCGAGATATATAGCCATTATTAAAATGATAATTAATAACGTCAAAATTGTATTATATAATTTTCCAATTACATGACGCCATGAACCTTGTTTCAAAAATTTAAATTGCTTGTTTTTATGTAATTTATTTAATCGTTGAAATAAATTACAATGTGTTTATTTGATTTATAACGCTTAATTTTATAATAAATAATCTTTGGGGGAATTATTAAACACGTTTGCACAATTACGACAGAATATTTTAATACATGATTGCATATTTAAAAATATGTATACATTTGTGAAAATATGGAAAATGATCACTTTAGCAAATTATACCGTACAGATTTATATTCCTGATTAGAGACTCCAATTCGAGTATTGAGTACTCGATACTCGAGTAATTTGAAAAATACTCGAGTACTACTCGTTATTTATAAATGAAGATTATTTTAAAAAATATTTTTTTTTTAAACAGCGGACAGACAAACTTGATAGCAATATTGAAATCATTAATTAATTTTAAGCCGACATCCACAGCAACAGATAGAGTTTTTCTGCCGCGGGAATAAAAAACAAAACGTCGAACCAAAATAAAAATTTGAGACGTTTAATTATCTATTATTTTCGAAGTACATATTTCGGATTAGTTATATGTTATTTGAATTAATAATATACATTTTAGTACATCTGAAACTACTCGAGTATACTCGAGTATTTTTAAATTTTACTACTCGATACTCGAGTAGTTGAGATGTCGAGTAATTGGAGTCCCTATACCTGATATATATTAATGTCCATTATATCCGTTTGAGAATTTATTTAAATTAGGGATGTGGAGTCGGAGTTGTCGCGGCGTTTTGGACGGAGTCGTACCCGTTTTTTTTTAAAGATTGAACATTTTATTTATGCATATAATATGTAAAATTTGGCTATTGGCTGGATTGGTTGGTTGATATTTAATCGAATACACATCAATAGGGAAGATTGGAAAAAAACGTGACGAAATTAAACTGTATTTAGTCGGAGTCGTATTTTTGGTCAATATTGGAGTCTGAGTAGGAGTCGTGTTTTTTTTAACGACTCCATATCCCTGATTTAAATACAAATGCGTGTGTTGTGTTACACCAAATTTTCAATGCGCCAGATATTTAAAAAATCGCATCTGTAGTAAAATCATATTTACATTTCAGATCACTATTTTGCCTTCTAGTTCGATTATCTTGAAATTCAAAAAAAAAATCGGTTGAAATCGTCTGATTTTTAACATTTGTTGAATATCTTATTCTTTGAAGCAATAATTTAAACATATTTAAGTAAAAATGAGCTGTGTACGTGATAAAGACCTGTATTCTGCCGGTCTTTTATGCAAAAACAGTGTCATGGTTTGTCCACGGTCAATATTAATTGATACTTGACCTAAGCTGCATTATTAAAAGAACAATATAAATAATTAATCACCTCTTAGAAACTTAAATCTTTTTTACATTACTTTTATAGGTATAGTTTTTCTTTCAGATATTTAAGCTGGTTATCATTTTATGGTGTTATAAATCATACGTTACCATTCCAGTCCACACAAGCCATTTTTTTATAGTTATTATTTTATGCATACTTTAAAAACCTATTTATTTTTACTGGAATGAAAAAAACAACAACTATTTAACATTGCATCGTTTTTCGACCGCTCGCATTGTATTAATTTGTGACTATTTTAAGTAAGTATCGCTAGAAATCAAATTGCAGTAACCTGCTTAGAAATCACGTTTAAAAGTGTTTTACATGACACTAATAAATTTAATCAAGAAAATATCATAATAATTAAAAATGTTTAAAGAAACCTGCTAGAAATTAATAGACAGTTAATAGAATTATTTAACAAAAGTTACATTAAACTAATAAATAAATCTCATCCGATAAAATCAAACATATTCAATAAATGAACATAATTGTATGGTAAATGATTCTAAATCGAATATTACACATCTAGCTACTCTTAAAAGATTTTCACTAAAATCTTCCAAGTGTATATTTCACTTCTCATTCAAATACCGCTTGGAATTTTAATGTAGCATTTTGAGTAATAATTTTTCTATCAGACTTCCACAATTTGAATTACTTAGTTTGAAATTTATTCGCTATTCCAATCGCCGGATCGGAAGCTGTATGAAATAATTTAAAACAAGAATCGCTTAGTCGTTTTATCTTTACAGGTTGATTTATTATAGGTCGATCGTTAATTTAAATTTCGATTTTTAATTCAGAAGCTAGAACCTGCTTAACCCATTCACATTTTCTACTAATCCGAAGCACTAGTAACTAAAACAAGTAACTAAAAAATCTTCGAATTTTAGTGTTCTTTTGCTTAGAATTTGAATTTAAAGTCTTTGATTGAGTGTGTCTGCTTTTAAATCATGTGATGTTTCAACATTTTATATTACACCCCTTTTAGGTAAGTTATTTAGGTGGAGCTAGATTAACATTTTTTACCATGGTAATAGATAATAGCTATATCTATAAGCCATGGTAAACAGTAATTTATAAACAATTTCGGAAGAACAAAAACATTATCTGAAATATTCTATAATCGTAAATTTTTATTAAACTGTATTTTTATCAATAAAAACCACATTTTTTTATGTGGTGCAAAGTCGAGTTTCAAGCCTGACTTAAACTTAAACAATGCTTATTTCTTAATTCGATATAATTATTCAATTTTATTGTAATGAAGTTATTTCACAATGAGATTTTCTATGAATTGGTGGCGTCTATGTAAATTCTAGAAAACCTTTTCAATGATGTCGTTAAGACTTGTTAATCGAGCTCTTTTATTAATGGATTCTAAAATATTTTACATGTTTTATAGAATGCTGAGAATTACGCGCAATATGATATCGCTCTACGAATGCAACACTGAAACAAGTATAGCACATAATTAAGTATAGTCATTATTCGAACTTTGGTGAATTTAAATTCAATACTGTAAAAATATACATACTCGCTTTTTTGTATTGCGCTATTTAATATATTGTCGCCTTTCTGACAAACAACGTTATCTAGGTATTGCTAGTTTTGGGAACGTAATTGTAGATTTGTATAATATTATATTTGCAGTCCGCTCGGTGGTGCGTTGGCCAACGTCGTTGGCTACCGTGTCGGACCGCCCGGTTTCGATTCTCGGTACGCGCAGATTTCTTCGGTCAATAAATCGATTCTGCTCAGAGGCAATGGGTGTTTGTGTTGTTAAATCCCTTCCCACCTTTCCGACCCCCAAAGAGCGACGCATAGCGACAGCAATTAGCAAACCACTAGGCCTGTCCCTAGTCTTCGTTGAGAAACGTATTTAATAAAATATCAAGGGTTAAATGAAGTAAAAATAAAAATTGTTTTTTTTTTGGTATTTCTTTAACACTTTAACATATTTTTTGTCATACATATGTTTTACCAATTGAATAAAACATTTTGGGATAAATAAGTTGATACAATTTTATTCTACTTTTTGATGAGCTTTTACTTTTTGTAGATAAAAATTTATTACACTTAGATTCTTATAACTTATAAACTCACAATTTATTAATTCTAAGATATATCAGTCATTCTGTTGCAGCACAATTTTAAACATATTAACTAACGATTCAATGTTGGACGTTATTTTTATTTATATTGTGATATGATTTTCTTAAGCACTATTTTGAACTTTGATCCATCTTCAATGACAATACTGTCTGAACGGATTATACATTCTTAGAATCATTTTTTTCCTTATGCTTTGGCTATATTTGGCATAGAAATCGATAATATTTGCAAATGCTTAAAATATCAGTAAATATGGTAAAAATCAGATTTATGTTCAATATGCGCGCATTACAATTGGAGAAGGAAAATATTTGTGTCAGTAGTTTTAAGAGGTTACGTAAACACATAATGTTGATATAAAATTAATCAATAAATACAAATAAACTCAGCACGCCTGTGCAACGAGGAATCATCGAAATGTGTTTACAATTACAAAAATTAGAAATATTATCGCTTGCTAATTTAATACCACACAGAATGATATATTATATAAAGGTGAAATGATGACTTAAGAATCACACTTAAGAATCATTTTTTTATCTGAGCACAAAATATAACAGCGTTAGTGTACGGCCTGAGTGGAAGCGTTTTTTTTACAGCGTATAGTGTAATATGACAGTATAGCTCAGGTAATTGACCAACCCCACCCCCCGCTCCCGAGAAAGAATCCACATGCATTTGTATAGGAAGTGTTTGTCCGCTACGCTGTAAAAAACGCTACCACTCAAGCATGTCGTCTGTAGAAACTCTCTTTTTGGAAATGGAACGAGAGGATTGAATAACAAAGACTGGAAAGTTTTAGTCAATTCTTCGCGAAGTAAATAAATACACTTTAACACAAATTTATAATATGTAAAGATCAGACCCGGTTCCGTAGATAATATAAGCTTATCACACTTCGTTTTTTGATCTGTGGAAAATAATGTCAGTTCAATAAACATATCTAAGAACTTGAGGATTTCGAGTGAGGGTGCTTGATGGAATTTCAATATCAAATTTGAATTGTTTCAAGTACAGTCAGTTCAAGTTCATCCGTGCACTTGAATTGCTTGAAGATGCCTTAAGGCAAAACCAGGGTCGTTAGCGACAAAACTCACAGAAAAGTACAAAATTCAAACATGATGTTTAATAATATTAAGCTTCCTGAGAGTGTTCCCGCTGAGCACGTGATTACAGAGCGGCATTATTTACCCTTTAGCACACCAAAATATAGTAAAATCATCGTTTATTTAATATTTGTCGAATTCATATGTGAATTAATAAAATACGAAAAACAATTATGTAGATTAGTATCTCCATTTCCAGATGAATAAACTCTAAATAAACATTATTTGTGGTAATTGGTACGCGTCGTACGCGTGTTTTCGTGTCAATTTTCACACCATCAATTATTTTGTGTCACTTCTAACAGTGTCGTTTCACCATATACACACTTGTTAATTCCTAACCGTGAAAATATTATGTGAAATCGATTTCTGAAGCAATAATACCGACGTAAATAAATAATTCATCTACTATTGATTTGAAATACTCGTTCATATACATTTCACGGCGCATAATATAATAGTTCAGTTTGTAGGCTAGTAACGATAGTATGAAGTCGCCGAACAGTTCACCGTTCACAATTCATATCATATTTTATGTTGTATTAAAATTTAAAGAAGTATTTCATCGCTGGGTACAATATTACGTCCGTTCTATCTTCTGACTCGGGTCATATTTTAATAAGATCTAAGAACGACAGGAAACAATGCAAAGTTTTTGATTATTTGTGACATTTGTAATATATCATAAATATTTTATTGGAAAGAGTTTTTTTTATGACACTGTGTTTACGAAATATATAAGAAGCCAAAGAAGAATAAAGCATGTAATGTAACATGGTAACAGATAATGTCTTTCGTGTGATAAGATTTTCTTTATACGGATCATTCATCTAATCTACTGAAGTCCAGTCCATAGCTAGGTTTTGAATAGCAGCTGAGAAGTCACAAACACAAACCTTAGCTTGTGGTTGCGAAATTTTGTGTTCGTGGTCTCTTTAGAAAGAGTACTGGAGAACTAGTAATATTTCACATAAAAAATCAGGTGTTAGGACATAGGAAGCGGTTCAAATTTAGACCGGGAGACGGACTTGGCTTGGACATGTTTTGTCTAAGTTTTTTTATACATTATCATTCTAATGAAAATAGTTTTCAACTGCCCGCTTAACTTAGTAGTCAATTATTTACGAGTGTCACGAGATCGGTTCTCTTCAAGCTGCATACATTTTTTATTCAATCGAAGCAGGCACTTGTATTCAAATTTTTTGAATGCCTGTCATACCACCACCGCTCTTACCCTGGTCATAAAAAACGCTTAATCAAACGGTAGTGCCACGAAATATTGTTGTGTATTCTTAGTGGAAGGTTGTATATATATATTTGGTCCGCCGAAAATTGTGACTTTATCAGCGAAACGATTTCAATTTGAAGAATAGTTTTAACAATTCTCTAAAAAAAAATTCTCGCTGTACGAATTGTTCGCGTCGCGACGATCAATGCATTCGAATGCACCGACCAAGTGATGCGTCCATCAGATACCAGTACACGAACGTTCGCCCACGACGATAATAAAGCTCGCCTAATTAAAGCGGCCTCTGAAGCTCACTACACAATACTCAATTAAAAAGAACAAGAACGGATTATTATTTAATATATGAAAACCAGAAATATTAGATATTAATTCGGGCAGCCCATCCATGGGAATATGTATAGGAAACTGTGATATGGTGCGGCCTGAGTACCAGTTTGACTGCATTCTTATCAAAGACATCCAATAGGTAATAATTTTCAAGTCCCCAATATTATACGAGCATGTTGTATTCCCACATCTTTTGTATTGTTTTTATTTTATTTTGTTCTATGACGCTGTACTGAGCTGTGAGAATTATTTGTTACATGCGGGTGCCTCTCAAGAAACCTTCGAAACTAAAATTCATTAAAAACTCATACAAGTTTTTTGAGTAAAGAATTTTTTTGCTATTTTTAATCTCGTATGATTTTTCCGCTTTTTCGCACGTCTCATTCAAAGTGTGATTACTTGAACAGCCTTATTTATTTATAATAATATTTCCAACAACGCAAAGGCGTCAAACAAAAATGATACGATAAAAGTGTAAGGAATATCTGAGAAATTTATAATGATCTCTTGTTGATTCAAGTGGTGGCTTTGGCACGTTCCATATGACAAATTTTTGTATGCCTTTTACCAAAAAATCTGCAATTCCAACATGAACCTCTTTGGACATCTATGATGGTTGCTGCAGATCAAGGCCAGTGGTTTAACCATTGTGCCGGTTATTATTTGATTCAAAACGTTGAGTAATTGATATCAAGTCTTTCTGTGATTCCTTTTAAATTTGATTTTCAACTTCTACGAGAGATTCATATTGATTTAAAATGAAAAATACACACAAACAACTGCTTATCGGAAACAAAGTCTACCCTTAGCTAATATCGCAAACATTTAGCTAGCGCGTTTTCCCGAACTGTAAACTATTTTAATACATTGCTATATCTATATATGATTGCCATATACTGGTCTTTTGAGCTGATAATGTTTCAAAAATAGTTTGATTTATTTATTTAAAACAAAAACTGTATGAATATCATTAAAATTAGTCAGCTTCATACAACGTCTATTGAAATAGTCAACTAGTAAGCAATTAGGGCAGCAGAAAAGCGAAAAGATAAATATTTTATTCAACCAAAGATACCAACCAGACAGAGAAATATGAATTAAGTATAAACATTAACGCTTGTTTTCAATATATCGAATTGATTCAGGGAATCAGAATAGAAAATGGGTATATTTAAACAACTTAAACGCCTGACTTAGTACAAAAAATAATAAGATGATGAAACTTACTATTATGATTTATTGATTAAAATCATTAGGGAATCAGAGTAGCGAAAAGAGTTAAATTTCACACAAACACATGAATATAATAATAAAGCGGTAAATATTACACAGTACAGTGTACGGAGCGTACAATAATATTACTTAAAGGCTCATTAACCATAATTAATTCAAAATAAATTCGATACATATCAGTGGTATATAAATTATTAGAAAAAATAGCAGATGGATCTATTAAAAATCCATTCTCTAAATTGTTTGGATTCATAACAAACGTTCTATGTCGGCGATCAGGCAAACAGAAAGAAGAAAAGGTAAATGTAAATCACACTTAATGTACACATCGCACAGTATTTTACTGTAATAGTGTAATCGTACGAGTGAAAATATAAATTCAGTATAGGTTTAAATGAGATCCGATAGATATAAAAGTGTGTTTCGTAACCAAAAATCTATTAAACTAAGACGATAAACAAAATAGCGAAAATCGTTATAAAATAACTACAAATCATAAAACTTCTGAAGAATTACGAGAATAATAATTATATAAACTTAAAGCATTACGAATTATGAATACTTCAAGGAGTGATCTCTATTCTATACCTTCGAGTTGATAAAGAAAAATTACGAGTCCATAAATGGACGTCAGCACTAGAAATACATACAATATGCAAGTAAAAATGATTAGGTAAACAGAATGAAGATGGAATTAAGTGTACACATTTTTTTCAAATGTGCTGTTATAAAAAATATATGTACGATATGTATATATTTAGTATATAGGAGAACAGAAGAGCGAAAACCAGTTTAGATTCGCGAAAAGTAGTAGATAATTTTGACAAGAATAATATATGTATTCTCGATGATTAGGCGAATAGAAAATAGAAGAGGTAAAATGTTACATATTGCACTCCGACGTACACTGGAATTGGGTACTGAAGATCAAATCACGTCCGAAAATCAGAACTAAATTTTTGATGTTTCGAAGAGATGACGATAGATGGCATTCCATCTAGTTACGAAATGAGCAGCTTCTGATCAGGAGCACAGAAAGACCAAGAGGTAAATGATCCTGATAAGAGCACGCGGACGCGTAATCAATCTTGAGGCACGTCGTGTCGGCGGCCTAGCCCCTTGACTCCCGACCTTCACCGATGTGCTCAATCAATATTGCCGCGCCGAGCCTAATAATGAATAAATTATAATCATCTTCGTAGATGTCTCGCATTGAAAAAATGCAAGTCACCATAAATCAATGAAATAATAGTAAACAAGCTTTTCGATTTATTAAAATCGTCATAAAAAATGATGCCAATTCATAACAAAGCTTAAATCCAGTATTACAATATGTTGTGACACTTGAAAATGATTGTTATAATAAATATTATTGGTTATCAACTCTTGTATTTGGTCGAGTGGTCAACGTTCTTGGCTTCAGATGCTCAAATGCTCAAATCAAGTACAAACAAACATTGATTTTCAATTCTACTAGTGTATTTCTGCTTGTGACAAAGCGATGAACTGACCACTAGTCCTGCCCTAGCCCTAATCGTTTAAACCTACTATCTAAGAAAAATGGAAAGTTGAGCAACTCACAAGCAGATCATGTAGAACAGCCGCTGTTGAGATAGTGAGAGGACATGCTAAAAATATTATTCACCAATTAGCATTGCCACGTCCTGACAAAATTCACTCTTTCTCCATCTGAGACACAATTCACACTTGCATTATTTTACTGTGCGTATCAAAGATATCAAGACGACTAGTATGCAACAATATATTTTGATTGGTGAGAATATTTAAGTCGAATATGTTTCTACCCTAACAATTTGTTGGAAACGACTGAAATAAAATATTATCATATTTGTGACGTTTTATCAATTTCTTCTATATCCAAGGTTAGACAACAGCTGCTTTACAATTTATTATTGCGAAACACTCCATTTGAAGAACCTCTATAAGTATATAATATAAAATTTTGGGAAAATATATTTTTTTGAACAGATATTTTTATAATTAATTTTATCATCGAAAATTGTGGAATTCAAAATACAACTGATTGAATTAAAGCGACTTGTAAGCAATTGTGAGCTTTTTAGTATTGATCAGAGAATAAAACACTTATTATATTTATATAGAGCCACATTAAAATATGAAAAAAAAAAATTATACCTTCCAATTTAATTTAGTCAACTATCAATTCTTATCAGTTCTGGTGACGAGTGGTCAACGCGTTAGGACGTTCTTGCCATTCTGTTTTGGGGTCAATGGTTCAAATCCACAAACGACACTTCAATACATTGATTTATGGGTTTGTTGTGAATGGCTATGGTGTTTATATTCAGTCATATCGCGATTAGCTAACTTTAAGTCCTTAGTTTTTATTTAAGCTCAGGACCGGTTCCACTCATTACAATATTTTAGACTGGTAAAAATCATATCTAGGAAAAAATACTTTATTATGATACTATCAGTAGTTTCTAAATTGTAATGGTGTAGTCTTAATTAAAAGAGTCCGTCGTGGAAAGATATAGAAATATTTACGATGGTTTCGGCGGTAACTTTGTGGAAGTTCATTTTAATATAAAATTTAAAATAACTTTGATTATTCCACGAATTGTGTACCTAACTGTGACACGTGTCACAGTTAAGCAAACTTTGCGATAGTAAGTCTGAAGATGCCTCTGAAAGAGGCGAAACACGTGTCACAGTCAGTTACACAATACGTGGAATAATCAAAGTTATTTTATATTAGATATAGAAATCGTTGAGAAAAAATCTTATCCAAAATACGGGCCAGTTTTCGCTTAGCTATCATTTTCAAACACAATTAGAAATTGTTAAAAAAATGTGTATTTAAATAAAATAATAAAACCATTTTAAACTCTGATTAAAATTTTTCACTTATCATTTTTATTATTTCATGTAAATCACTTTGTGACGATGTCAAACCATTTATTTTGATATTATAAACATTTGTCTTTCAATAAGAGGAAAAGAATACCACGAATATTATTAATTATAGCATGGCTAGACCGACTCGATGACACTTCTTCTCGTTTGATTAAACGGCTGTGTCAAATTTTATTCAATACGCCATAAACTACTACTCGGCTATAAATATTTATTTTTATTCACAGACTCATCGTGTTGTATGAAACAATACCAATTAAATAATAAAAATAAAAATATTAATTCAGTATTCACCCCTTATGACTTTGTGTTGTATTTATATATATGTTTTTTTTCACTTTTAAGGTGTTCACTGTCAATACTTGGTGGAAAGGCATTATAATAAAAATAATAATACATTTTTAGTACTTTTTCCACATATAATTTATTTGATCAGGACCGGTTTCGCTCTACTTTGTTAATGATAATTCATATTTATTGATTTTTGATGTATTAGTTTGCATTGCTAAGAGGTCTTAAACATTTTTATTTTATCTTCAATTCATTTGCATAGTCGTTTTACCAATTGCTTGTCATACCTTGTTTTTCATACTTAACTTTTGTATAAATATCACTGCTTTATTGTATTCCTTATCAGTTGACATTGCTCGCCATGAGCGAAACCGGTCCTGATCAAATAAATTTTATGTGGAAAAAGTACTAAAATGTATTATTATTTTTATTATATATATTCCACTTCACTTTTAAGGTGTTCACTGTCATCACTTGGTGGAATGTCATTATAATAAAACTAAATAATACGTTTTTAGGACTTATTCCTCATAAAATAGATTGGATCAGGACCGGTTTCGCTCATGGCGAGCATTATCAACTGATGATAAATTCAACGAAATTGAGATATGACTCTCTTGGAGAGGTCTTCAACATTTTAATTATAGTCTATTTTGCTTCAATTTTTTGCTTAGTTATAATACCAATTGTTTGTCATACCTTGAAATTCTTACTTCACTTTTGTATAAATTGTATTTCTTATCAGTTGATAATGCTCGCCTTGAGCAAAACCGGTCCTGATCCAATAGCTTTTATGTGGAACGCGTAGTTGATAAAACATAGTTATAAAAATAATAAAACGTTTTTACTTCTTATTCCACGTTAAATTCATTAGATCAGGACCTGTTTCGCTTAATACGAGCATTAACAACTGATAAGAAATGCAAAGATACAGGCATATTTGCTTAGTTGTAATTCCAATTGTTTGTCTTACCTTGTAAGTTTTTCTTAACTTTTGTAGAAATATCGCTGTATCTTAGTCATGATTAAATAAACTTAATGTGTAATAAGTACTAAAAATGTTTTATTATTTTTATTATAATGCTTTACCTGTAAAAAAACAAAATATGTACACCTAAACTTTTTTTTAGCGGTAGATGCGTTCCTCGTAAAATCGCACAAAAAAGATATGACTATGACGCAAGTGTCAAGGTCACATTGTAATAAACAGGTGACACACTGAATTTACACGTACAGTATGTAAATAATGCGATGTTAATTACGTTATTACAATTGTCCGTTTATATAGTCCGAAAAATATATTGAAAAAATAAAATTGCAAATTTGAATTTTGTACTTTTCCATGAGCTTTGTCGCTAACGACCCGAGTTTCACCTTTCGGCGTCTTCAGGCATTTCAAGTGCACGGATGTACCTGAACTGACTCATGGAAAAGTACAAAATTCAAACAATTCAAATTTGATATTGAAATTCCATCAAGCACCCTCAGTCGAAATCCTTAATTTATCAAAAAATGCATTGAAAAAAACCGCATAACTTTTCGCACAAAAAGAGTTTTGAGTATATATCGATTTGCTTGAAATTATCAGCAAATGCAGTTGTCACCCAATTGTATTTGCGGACTGGCCGAAAATTTATAATCTACCTAAAACGGCCCGCGAACATTCGTTTGGGAAATACCTATTTACCAAAGTCAATAGTATGTATATGTTACATTATAAGTTAGTTGATGGAGCCTATCGCCAGCTCAGACAATGTAATCGGATATCGGCTATCAAATAATGATACATCGATAACAATTGCCCCCCCTGCTTGACTTGGCTTTGAAAGGTTTCTTCGACGAACCAACTATGGGCTTTCCGAATTATTCACCAGCTGTTGAGGTTCGCTACACACAATGCGAAACCGACGTCGATTCGTTCGTTTTTATACAAAAGCTTCATTCATGTCATACATATTCTAAATCCATGATACCGATTTCAATAAAAAAAATACACTACACGTTTCTTCAAGCGATTTAATTATAAGTTCTAAAAGGTCATGCAAATGATTCCAGAAAACATCTTTTTCTCAAAGGGACTACAATTTTGTTTGAAATTACTTTTATATTGGCTTAGTGAAACCGCAAAAGTAGCATACATACATTATTTCTATAATCCAGGGCTGTGGAGTCTGAGTCGTAGCCGAAGTCGTGAAGTCGCGGATTTTTGGCCGGAGTCGTCGAGGCGTTTTTAAAAGTTTAAGAAGTCGTGGCTTTTTTTAACGACTCAACAGCCCTGCTTTAATCACTGATTGTTAGCATATTGCTACTATTTTTTAGAGCAAAAAACTTGTAGGTGATCTTATGAAGTCTGGTAATGAGCCATGTACCAGCTTCTCAATTTTACAACTTGGAATCAGGGATATAAAATCAACGTGGAACTCTCACATTAATTGATAACAATTCAAAGCATTAATTTATAATGAAAGTTATGAAGACCGACAGTTTTATTTCACTTTCAATACTTGGTGGAATGGCATTATAATAAAAATAATAAAACATTTTTAGTACTTTTTTTCTACATTGGATTTATTGAGATCAGGAGCGGTTTCGCTTATGTTGATAATGCTCGCAAGAAGATATAGATTTTTATTTTTTATCGCAGAAAAAAAAATTGATTACAACACAAAAAAATTTAAATATCAATAAATAAATTTTATTAAAAAAAAAACTTCTTATATGCATTTGGAAAGGTTGAAATAATAAAATAATTAAGATTTCAATCAACCGGCGGGCTCATTGATGCTCTAATACTTACATACATATTTATTTTATATTAAATTTATAAAATATTATGTTTATGTAGTCGTTTCGCTTAAGAAATCATTTAATTTTCGATGCACCGATATTTGATTTGAATGCATGATTAAAAGCTTTCAAAAATCATCTATAATTACTAGTGTTTACGTAATAATCTCTTTAGTCGTGAACTAACTTAATTACAATTGCATCATGAAAAGTTAACATAGTTAAAATTATTTAATGAGTTGACCCAATGAATCCCGTAAATTAAATTAATTAATATTTTTCGTAGAAACAAGAAATAAATTGTTACGAAAAAAGGTAGGTATGTATAAGGTATGACCATACATAACCATATATAACATATTCAAATAAGACAATTTTGGCAACTGTAAAATGTATTTGAAAAACAATTAACATGTTATCCGGTCCCTGTGGTCTAGTGGCAAGAGCTTTGTCTTAGCGATCTGGAGACCCGGTTTCAATACCCGGCAAAGTCAGATTTTTTCAATTGAAAAAAATAGATCCTTGGGCTGGGTGTATGTTATTTATCGTTGATTTTGTGCACAACTGATTCATTACTTATCATCGAGTTAATCTCGTATGACTTTCACAATTAAGAATATTTGGCGCATTGGCGTAAGCTGTAATGCCAAATATTTTTATTTTTATAAATTAAAATATTCATTATCTCCGTTGAATGCATGGCTACAATAAATGGAACATGTAAATCAGAAATTCCAACACATTATATTATTAACCCTTTGGCAACGGGCGAATTTTCGTAGGTATGTGCGAAAAGAGCGGGCCGGAAAAATTGAATTTTCCTGGGTTTTGGGAAAATTAATGTACCTGCCGTAATTTTAAATATTTTTTGAATTTTTATTTTATAACGTGTTGAGAACAATATGCTCTACGTGAAATTGCAATATATTTAAAAATTAGCTAAATAAATATAAATAATAAAAAGTGATAAAGCCGAAAAAATGTTCTACTCATACTTAAAATTCGTTTTCAAATTCAAAAATATGTTTTTTTGAGCGACTAGATATACTTACCGATTATGGTATTCAATAATATGAACTTTCTTTTGTATCACAAAAGTAAAAAAACTTGTAAAAATAATGGTCGTCACTTTTGAGGACGGGTTTAGTATCTTAGGTATTTGCGAAAATAGCGGGTCGGAAAATTCGAATTTTCCCGAGTTTTTGGAAAACTACGTATCTGCCGTAATTTTTAATATTTTTTTAATTTTTATTTTAGAACGTGTTGAGAGCAATATGCCCTACGTGAAATTGCAGTATATTTAAAAATTAGCTCAATAAATATAAATAATAAAAAGTGATAAAGCCGAAAAAATGTTCTACTCATACTTAAAATTCGTTTTCAAATTCAAAAATATGTTTTTTTAAGCAACTAAATATACTTACCGATTATGGTATTCAATAATATGAACTTTCTTTTGTATCACAAAAGTAAAAAAACTTGTAAAAATTATGGGCGTCACTTTTGACAACGGGTTTAGTTTCTTAGGTATTTGCGAAAATATCGGGTCGGAAAATTCGAATCTTCCTGAGTTTTGAAAAAATTAATTATCTGCCGTAATTTTAAATATTTTTTTAAATTTTATTTTTTAACGTGTTAAGGACAATATGCCCTACGTGAAATTTCAGTTTATTGAAAAATTGGCTCAATAAATATAAATAATAAAAAGTGATACAGTCGAAAAATGTTTTCCTCATACTTGTAATTCGTTTTGAAATTCAAAAATATGTTTTTTAAGCGACTAATTTTACTTACCTATTATGGTATTCAAGAATATGAACTCTCTTTGTATCACAAAAGTAAAAAAAACTTGTAAAACATAATGGGCGTCATTTAGGATCACGTTTTTTGTCTGAAGTCAGATAGATACATAGCTGATAACTTTACAATCTATATGCAAACATAATACTTTTAATTGTTTTACAAACGAAATTATATTATCATCATTATCAAACCACTTACTAGGGACTCCAATTACTCGTCATCTCAACTACTCGAGTATCGAGTAGTAAAATTGAAAAAATACTCGAGTACTCGAGTATACTCGAGTAGTTTCAGATGTACCAAAATATATACTATTAATTCACATTTTTGGAAATAAATAGGGATAAATAAATAAAAAAAAGCTTATTTAATTTCATTGATACATTTAATTCATTTTACTAAACACATATTTTAAAAAATAACAAAGAATTAAATGTTTCAAATTTAAGATTTGTTCTAATTTTAGTTTTAATTATTCCCGCAGTTGAAAAAACTCTCTCGGTAGCTGTGGACGTTGGTTTTATCGTTAGCAATGAATTGAATAGTGTATCTAATTTATATGTCCGCTGCTTAAAAGAATCTAACTTTTAAATCTTCTTTTTAAATTTTGACTACAAGAATGTTTAATGAATTTAGTTTTCGGTTTATGAGATATCGATGAAATGGCATTTTCAACTCTTGTTGAATAGGATCTTTATCTTTAAAATATACATATAATAGGGCATATAGAGAACTGAAAATTTGGCTATTTGTAAAAAAATAGTTGAGCATGTGTAGAAAAAATAAAAAATAAATATTTTCCATGTCTTCTTTGTGTAATCAATCATAATTCGAAAGCCACGTCGATTTTACCACAGAAAATACAATAGGTAACTATTTACTTCGGAGATATAAGTGAATATTTACTTAAATACAATAGCTCAATAATGCACGCATGGTGGGAAGGAAGAAGGCGAAAGACAATTAAGATAAATTTCATTAGCAGAATAATTCAACAACTGACATATTGTATGGGATGGTAGACGTAAGAAGCCAAATAATAATTACTTACGTCTTCGTATACCAAGTGCGATATTCGCTCCTCTGAAAGCTCAATTAGCAAAACGCGCTAAGTGGGAGATACAATAAATTGAAAAAACATGAGAAAGTTCTACAAACGAAACAATGTTCTCGCGATGAACTTAACCTCATTTTTACATGTAAAATGACGAGGAAAGAAAAATTATTGCTATAAAATATCGGAAACAAAAGCTTCTTTATTAGACTTTGTTTTTCTTTCTGTTTGACAACGAAGTGTAACACGTGTTTATATTTAATCTATATAGCGGAAGTATAAGTTTCAATAAAAATGACGTTTTAAATCATCTTACAAAAAGATTATTATTTATTATACTTCTTATTTAGGGGAGATAGAAATATACAAACAGTAATGTGTGAGTAGCAACCACTGCATTTTTTAGCCGAGCGAAACAGTCGTAAAAATGTTATGAGTTAGACAGAGAGTGCAATACATACAATATTCGATTGAGATCGCGGTACAACAGCGGAAGTACACGTGCACATTGTTCTTACATGCTACAAACTTTTAAAAAAGCTTATTCCGTTATCTAACTTTGCCAAGTTTTTAACTGTCATAACATTGTTTATTTGTGATTCGGAAAATTTTCACAATGGCCAGACAATATCTGACACAGGAAGAAATGAATAAAATTGCTGAAGAGTTTAGTGATAGTGATACTGATTCCGATAAAGATTTTGAGAACATTGCGGGTATTTCGGATGCCAAAGATATGGAGAATGATGAATGTTGTGGTCACCATATTTTTTAAGGAATACCTACTAATAATATAACAAATTTTAAAAATATTTTTCATTGAATATGATGAAACTGCGTCAGTTAAATATAATTTCTTGAATGTTCACAAATTCACAGAATGAATATAATCTAGTTAGTATTTTAGTAAAGATCCCGATATTTTGTTATTTCTTATAATTAAAAATATGTTTCCATTAAGAGTTTGTGTTTTTATTGCAAATGTTCAAGCACATTTGAGTGACAGATTTGTAATGTGTTTTTATGGTAATAAAATTGTTCATTCAGAGAACGAATTTACGCGGCTGTGCTTTTATTTTGACACATGTCTCCATCCATTTCCCTTCCGCCAGGCCCCCCCGCCCCTTTCGCCAGTGCCCCTTGTCGACCGTCAATTACAACACGCGACGATCACGCTTTGTAAAGTTTCAAACGTCTTCGAGACATATTCAAGGTTTCTTACGCCTATGTATATATTTTTTGTAAATAAAATTTGGATAGAGATGTTTTAAAGCTAGGATCGAGTATTTACTCGAGTATTATTCAATATACCCGAGTATCGAGCACTTGAAAAATGGACGAGTATACTCGAGTATCGAGTACTCGATACTCGAATTGGAGTCTCTACCACTTACGTATAATATGATTATTATTATATCAATTAAAAAATAATTATTACATTAACATTTATGGTCTCCAATGCAAGTTGGATGCAAACTTTTATCACACTTTATGCAAACATGTCTTGACCGTTTCATCATCCTTCCAGCGCCTTTCACACTTTCGCATTTTATTTTGTGGCAGTCTTTTCACTAGGTTACCGGGAGTGGTAGTTGTTTGACAAACTATGCTTGTTTTTTGGACCAATTTCCGAGCAAGTAAATTTTAGCCGTACGAGGCTTTTATTTTCCTCGTAATTTTTTTTATACAGAAAAAACGCATTTATGTAGCATCATTCGTCCAAAAATATGGAATTCTACTTTCTTCCAGTATGTGAAGGTCCGTCTTTCATCCAAATACATATGTATATAACATCTGATCTGACGAATCGACGTCTCCCGTATACTTATTGTAGACTTCAACAATTTCAAGCTTGAAATCTCTTTTTATTCAATCTTGAAAAGTCTTTGGTTTTGCGTATGTTGATACTAATAGTACTGGTTTTTTCTGCGATTTCTTCTCTCGATATCCACAAATTAGCGTCAGATTTTTTTTTTTGAAATATTTTGATTTTCCAATTGTATATTTGTGTTTGAAGAGAGTTTTGCGAGTATATTTTCTGTTTTACGACACGTACCTATCAAATACGGGTAGTATTCTTCCATAAGATTTTCTGCTAAAGGTATGCTGGTGAAAAATTATCGCACACCACGTGGTATCCTTTATACAGAAAGTTACCTAATTTCATTACTGCAAATACAATAAATACAACTGAATACGGAAGTCCTTTTTTCTATTTTCACCGCTTGTAAATGGATCATTTTTCCTTTATAACAAAAAAAATCGAAGCAATAGTTTACAACGGAGTCTTAAAACATCCAAAATTTTATCGCCAATCTATGGTAATAGATGGGTGATAAAATCTCCCATCAATAAGATAATAATAAGCTGAGTGCGTATCAAAAAATTTTCCAACGTATTCTGGAGTGCCACAGGGATCAAACCTTGGTCCTATTTTATTTCTCATTTTTATTAATGACATTGTGCTAAGTATGAGTGGAATAAAGTATCTGCTCTTTGCTGATGATTTAAAACTGTTTTCAACCATCATGGATGAGTCGGATTGTACTATTCTACAGAATAATATAAACTTGATTGTAAATTGGTCCATTATAAACAAACTTGACTTCAACATTTTGAAATGTTTCTGCATTTCATTCATTCTCTCGTTCAAAATTTCCTATCAAATATAAATATGAGATATCGAATATGACTTTACAGCGTTTGTCTGAAGTTGTTGATCTCGGTATAACATTTGACTCTTCTTTCACGTTTCATTCCCACATTTCTTCAATTACCCTGCAGGCCAGTAAACTTCTTGGATTCATAGTTCGGCAAAGTAAGCCATTTGAAAACCCTACTGTGTTTCGTACTCTTTATGTTTCTTTAGTTTTAAGCTATTTGGGGTCCATATGAATATAAATATAAGTCACAACTGGAGCGAGTTCATAAAAAATTCTGCTTTATTATTATTTCAAAAAATTCAACTATTTCCCATTTGACAATTCATCAATGGAATATTATCCAACCAAGTTTCTTTTAGGAATGCTGTCATTTCACTCTCTTGAAGCTCGAAGATTAATTTCAATTTTGAAACATTTTTCTCTTCTTCTTCGGGGCCAAGTTGATAACCCTGATATCCTTGAAAATTTAAGTTTGCATGCTCCCAGCTTTTACCTACGTGGTCGTAACAAAGACAAATCAATTTTCTTTGTCAAAACTTGTTTGTCACGTAGGTCTTTTCAATCTCCAGTTGCAAGGGGCTATTCGGCTGATAAATGCGCTGCCTGTTGATGTGGACATATTCGGCAGTGAACTTGATGCTTTGTTAAATTTTTTTGTCTTCTTATGTAAATAATATGTTTCTGTTCTGTTTCTTATTATTGTGTAATATTTTATGTAATTTGTATTAATTTGTCAAAATGCATGGTGCATTGGCGCTTGCTGTAATGCCATGTATTTTATATAGTTTTTTTGCCAATAAATAAATACATATATTCGGTTTTCACGTGATGCCCGTTTCCAATATAACTGCTATAAATGCTTTGATTTCCGCTGCAGTTACCGGTTTTCAGATAAGTTTAGGTGGTAATCAAGTTCATTATAATTGAGCATTAAAAAAAATATTGAAGTAAAAAATGGGTTCAGCTGATTTTGGCTGATTGTTGGCTTCATCGATTCCACTGAATTCTGTTTCAAAATTCTAATCACTATGACTATAGAGTTTAATTGTAACACACTGTAACGCGTCTTGTCAGCTGCACAACGTCACTGAGTGAATTTGCACTATCAGAAGAATGATCTGCCATTATGAGTATTATGTTTACAATTATTTTTGTTCACGACCAACGAAAAAAAACTGAAGTATACCCCGTATGAAGTATATCTAGTTATGAAATATGCACATATCCAGGTTTCGAAAAGTGAGTTTTATAAAAATAAACCACTTTTTCGCTAACTCAATCACCAATATGTTGTTCCATGTTGATTTATGAAATAATTGTCCTTGGGAGAATTCTTGAAATACGTATGTATGTTTGTATGTTTGTCCAGACTACTTTATGGGCCACTTTATTTGGTGGTTCCGCTGGGCCGCAAACAGTATGCCAAATTTCAAACATTTATTATAAACTCAAACACTTGAAATCAATCAATTCAAAAATAAAAGTTGAATTATTTATCGATATTTCCATGTTATTATCAGGTAATTGGTATTTGCGATACTACATTCAAAATACATGATATATATAATTTACCCACATCATTCATTGAAACTCATTTACATCAAATTATTGCTAATTCATATAGATTACGAATAACAATTACACTTAGTGACCTACATTGATTTTTGTACATAAACGATTTAAACTGTTTACTACACGTCAGTTCAAGTACATTCGTGCACTGGAAATGCTGGAAGATGGCGAAAGGCGAAACCCGGGTGGCTAGCGACAAAACTCGTGGAAAAGTGCATAATTCAAACGAATCTAATTTGGTATTGAAATTCCATGAAGTACTTTCAGTCGAAATTCTTAGTTAAAAAATATGAAATAAAAATCATTTTTATTTCTGTATTAGTGGTCCGTAATTTATTTTCCTTTTTGTACGGTCATACACACTTTACACCAGCGATTTTCAAACTGGCATTTGCAATGTAGAATTTAGAAATTTCGATCCGTGTAGCTTCTACCGTATCATTCTTCTTCACACAACTTCGTCCATACGAAAATAAATGGTTTTGTGTGGCATTCATGTCGATAAAATATATATATTTTTAAAATACAAAAAAACGTTTTTGAACGAATGTGTCGATTTTGATAAAAAAAATTAACACATAAAAATGTGTTCTACATATAGTTTATAAACAGTGTGTGCAATTGTTTTGACAAATATTTCGTCTAAATTTCGTTCCAAATAAATATTTATTGGAGACATTCATTATTACCATAGACAGCGCAAAAAAATATATGAAAATGATATTATTTTAAAAAAATAAAATTTCACGTAGGCATACAAAAACAATGTTATTTTATACATCAGGGAGACTTTTTGAGAAACGGGCCGCATTGATGTTTATAAAAATTTGACGGGCCGGATGACAAATAATTTCGTGTTGGAATCCGATTGGAATAGTTATTTATTTATTCTAATACAATTATATTATGTAAGCCACATGTTCCCAAAGTGGACATCCACGCCTCCCAGGGGGGCCTGGATGGATCTGAGGGCGTCCTGAAAGGCTGAAAGAGAGTAGAGGAGTCTGGGAAGCAAAAATGGGGCCATGCAGGAAATTTACACGGGGGCCATGAGTCAATAAGTTGGGAACCTATGATGTAAACAAATGTAATTTTTATTGGAATTTAAAATATTTTTTATTTTTTATGGATTCATACGTTGTCGTATCTTATATTGATGAATTAAAATAAATAGTTATGAATTCACAAACAAATCATGAAATTATAAAAAAATGATTTTTATTATTTGAATAATTTATTTTCAAAAATCGATAATTTTTGGAGGGTCGCATGAAAATATTTGGTGGGCCGGATCTGGCCCGCGGACCTTTGCTTGGTGACCGTTTTCCGACATCAATAGAAAAAGCAAACATAAAAAAGTCATTCTCTATTATATTTATTTTATACATACACATGAGTAATTATAACGTATATTTTTTATTATCTAACTCAAAAATTTTATAATATGTTTCTAGGTTTTTTTTATTCGATTGATTTGAAGCCGTTAAAAGATATATTTCTGTTGAAAAAAACAGAATAACACGTTGCCGTAACGGGACGTCATTTGAACACGTGCTGGTCATTCGGTGCATTCAAAGCATCGCGAACGAAGAGTTATTATTATTATCAGCTCAGCTAAATTAAGCTTAAAATAGTTAAATTGTGTATTTTACATTTTATGCTCGAATGTTAACCATAAATGTTGAATAAAATCAGTGTGGATATACGTGAAATAGTCAATCTAATATGAGACCAATCAATCGTCGCTTTTGCGACGACCCGGCTTTTTCGCACGAAACACGATCGTCGCAAAATCGACGACCCGTAACCAAAGGGTTAAGGGTGGGTCGGAAAAATCTAAATACGCCACATTCGTATGTTATCAGTAATTGCGAAAAAAATATACTAACTACACTATGCACAAATTTTTATAAATATTTTTTTAATTTAGGCATATATTTTTGAAAGCCCTCTTTTTTATGAACTGTTTCGCGCTAAATTCAAAAGTTTTGAGTACGGATTTAGAAAGAGCAATATTTAAAGTTTCATTTGGAAGCGCATATAATTTATTTAATTATTGTATTATTGGAGTAAAACTTTCAATACTTTCGATGGATTCGGCGGTATCTTTGTGGTAGTTCATTTAAATATGAAATTTAAAAAAACTTTGATTATTCCACGTAATATGTCACAATTAATAACACGATACTTGTAATAATTATTTTAATTTTTATATTCTTTATATGAAACTTCCAATCTAAATAACGCACGGTTTTATTTTTTACCGACATTTGACATAATTTTATATATAAAACCGAAACGGCGTATGTATGTCTGTGGGTCTATAATTCCCTTTTGCATTGTTGGTCATTAAGTTGCCATGAAAACGAATATGAAAGAAAATATGTTTGAATTTTTATCGGCGAAGACATTTAGTCAAAATGTAATAAATTAGTCTTCTACTGTGCTTTTCCCGGCTTTTATTAATATAATAATGTTTTTATTTACGTGAAGGTATTATTTGACATTTCTTTGACAGCAAATTAGATTTTTTCCTTGAATTTGGACATTTTAATGGGCGAGAATGGGGCGGGGCAAATTGTCATCAAATTAAATAAAGTTTGTGATTTTATTTTAACTCTATTTTGGATGTTAGATTTTGTGATATAATTATGTCGAATGATATAACATTAAATAATTATTGGTCGCTTAGTCCGAGCGACGCCGGGTAGCAATACTAGTATTTAGTATAAAAATACTTTTTTCTTGATTTAAATGTCTATCTATCTGTAATTCATATATATTTAAGAGTAAAACTATAAAATATGAATACCTTTATAGTATTGAAACATTTTTTAGTCAGTTACTAATACAGTAATACATCTTTGAATGTATTTAATATTGTTTACGTGTTATCCGTTTTCGAATCAAATTAAAATAATTAATAAAGTGAAATGTGATTTTAATCACAGTAATTTTCGCCTTTTCACTAAGTTAATTCTAAAAAATTCACTGGCGGCACTATTAAATTATTATAATATGAATATTATTATGCTGCCATGGTCGGTTTTAATGGTGTTAAATCTAACAGCATTCGATCCAAACAATTCTCACCAGACATAATAAACAGTGGGCACAGTTTTATTTTTAAATAATCACAAAACCAGTTTTGTTGAGTCTATATAAAAATGTGTAAGAGCTAAATTATAATAGCCGCGGTATAATCATTTACAAAATAAACATTCGGCATCTCTGTATGCGGTTAACCCATTTTAACAGATCGTAAAAATGTACAAAAGTACTTCCTTACAAATATAATACTTGATTATTTTACAAGACATCGTTTTATGGTCGAATTATTAAGCATATTAAAAATATTTACTTATATATTAAGACAGCTATGATAATTATAATAATTTATAGATTTCAGAATATGTGTTTTTATGACATCATCATATAAAATGTATGTACATAAATGCACAATTGGAAGGCTTTTCTGGTACATGGAAAATTTTACGTTCCACCACCTAGAACGTAAGTCAAATTTCATACAAAAAATAATGAAATGATATACATAAAAAGTGCGTGGTATCTTAGTGGTATATATTTCAGAATAGTTACTATAAATAATATTATACATATAATATATTATACCTTCACTGTCAACTTCCAAATTAAGTTTTTGAGCAAATTGTACAATGATATTCGTTACTTCTACTACTTCATTTGCTCTATTAAAATTCATATTATTATTACGTTTTAATAGTTTGTTCCATATGCCATTCATACATGATGTCGTTACATTTGACCATCTATAATCACTATGCGTGGTCTCGTGGTCAATCTATTATTGTATAGCATTCAATCCTAACGAACGAGCAAAGAATACATCTGAATCAAGAAACTAGATTCATATCTAAAAAGCTTCTACGAAGCTAAGTTTAAATTAATATTGTATAATGTTTTCATCTTTTGGTTTTGTAGCCGAGTGGTTAACACGCTTGTTAAGGTGGTGTCCAAGCGCTCGAATCCTCGTACGAACACTTTCACTCTTCGATTTTTCAATCGAATAATTAATTTCGGTTAAATGGCATATACAGACACCTTTAATGATACATTCTTTTCCCTATCCTTCATAAAAGGCGTAGGAAGTGCGATTAATTCACTACCAGTCCAAAATAGAGGCTGAATAACCGAACAACGATCAATTTTCAATAAAAAGTTATTCTAATAAAACTTGAATCGTGTGAATTTTGTACTTTTCCTTGAGTTGTTTTAAACGTTCATAAATTCAATCGATTCAAACTCCATCAAGCACCCACAGTCGAAATTCTTAATTACAAGTTATTCCGTTAAAATTTTCATGTCAACTATTTATTCGCTACAATGCATGCCGACGTGATTGAAATAAAACCCTATAAACATAGCGTTCATGATATAATCCACATTGTAAATGTATGTCGTGTATTCATTTGTTTACTTATACTGATAACAACTACACTTAACATTGTCGTAGTCCTGCTATATGAGTAGATCATTCAACTTATGCCAATATATGTACTGCCACCTTGAAATGTGAAACTTTTCACACGGCGTATATTTTAAGTCCAGAAACAATATAGCTTGAAAGCGGTTATCACTTCGAAAAGATGTCTTGAAGGATTAAATTTCAATAAATAACGGTGGTCATGGGGAAGTCCAGGCGTCGTATAAATGTTATCAAAAAATGTGTGATACAAAATATATTATTATAAGTATACGTATTTGTTTGCTGCAAAGTACGTTTAATTTTCAATACACACCTTTTTTATGTAAAACACTCTTACATATTGTATATCTCTTTTAAGGTGTTAACTTTCATTTCTTGGAGGAGAGCCATTATTTAAATATTGATTACATATCTATTTCAGTCACTAAGCATTGTCAACTGATGAAAATATATAATGAAACAAAAAATATTATATTTATAATAAAGAGAAGCATCAGACAAGTTATGACAATTAATTGATTTATGATATGTAAGAATAATTCAAAGATAATTAATCATACATTAACATTTTCACTCTACTAAGCCAAATTTCAAGTGTATATGTGTGTTGACAGTTTCTAAATTAAACTAGTAAATTAAAGTTTAATTAAACCAGTAAATTATAACACAGAGCGGCTACAACTTCTAATAAATAAAAAAACTTGTTGAAAATTTATGAATTTATTTTAAAACAAAGATTTAGAATCATCATTTGAACATTGTTAATTGTCAGATTGTAAAACTAGGTCAGTTTGTTTTGTATTTTATTTGTTTTCATCAAAAGATTTTTAAAAATAATTAAATATTATATTCATAGTTTAAATATATATGCTTAATTGATATTTAAACATGCTGGTTCAATTCTTTGAAGTCGTTCTTTTTGTCAGGCATTAATCTCTTTTTTTTAATTAATTGAAACTGGTTTCGCTAATTTTTATTATTCCTTATACAAATTGAAACACAAATTAATAGCCCAACATATTCATTGTACTACAAGAGCTGAATAAGAGTTTTTTTTTTTCAATTTTATTAATGGCTGAATTTGTTGCACGAAAGCAGGTGTAATTAATAATCAAATTGCCAAATAGCGAAATGCATCCATTAACCGTTTTTTTTGCTAACAGGTGTTACTTAAAATAGCTGCGCTGCATCAGACGAACTGAAAAAAATCAATAAGTATCTTTTTCTTTATGGCTCCGTATTCATTTGTTTTTAAATTAAATATGTTAATTTATACAAGAGGAGAAGAAAAAAACGTTGTATCTGCAGAATACATGACAAGGCTTCAAACTAATATTATTTTAACATCAGTTTATATAAGGTGGTTAGAGAATTATGTGTTAGGATATTTTCAATGTTATTTTATTTGATAAATCACCTTCACTCAAGTGCAAAATATGGAATTTAAAAAAAACATGATAAAACAAAGTGTCTTATACATATTCTCGAACAAAAAGAAAGGATTTCAGTTTCCGAAACCATGAAAAAGGGCCGACTTACTAAGGATACATTCGACAAGATTTTTGTTAATAATTAAGCGCTGCAATTAAAATTTCATTATATTTCATACTCACGTACAAAATTCATATGAAAAATAACACTCGCTGACATTTTTCGTTTAGTTTTTATTAAAATAAGTCTATGAGCGAAACTGGTACTGATATTTTAAAAATAAATGAGGAAGAAATAACAGTTAACACATTAAAATTAAAAAATGTTTTTGTATGGTTAACAGAAAACAGAGAAGAATGACGTAAGTTAAATTTGAACAAACGTGTAGAAAATTTTGAAAACTCTGTTATAAGTGTATTGTATCGTTGATAAACTTTATATAGTGTCAGAAAGTACGGCGGAAAAAGGTTCTAACTGCTCTTGGCCCTTTTTTGAGATATAAACGTTTGTAAATTGGGATTGATCAGGTTATAATGTAATTCAAAAAATAAAATTCACTTGACAATTTTTGCACTTATTCCACAATTAATTTATTTGAATCAGGACCGGTTTTACAGTATTTTTAACTGATAATATAAGTAAGGATTTCAACTGAGGGTGTATGCTGGAATTTCAATATAAATTTTGAAACGTTTGAATTTTGTACTTTTCCATGAGTTTTGTCGCTAACGACCCGGGTTTCTTCCCTTCTTCTGTTGTTTCTTGTCGGGACTTGAAATGCCTGAAGATGCTGAAAGGCGAAACCCGGCTTGTTAGCGAAAAACTTACGGAAAAGTACAAAATTCAAATTTGATAATATGAGTGTTTTAAAATTTACATTAATGTATTTAAAAAATGTGGCATGTATGTTATCCTGAGATACTATTTCCTTCGTCTTTAATTGAAAATCACTTTAATTGAAAATAATCATCTTTAATTGAAAAGCTTGAATGAAAAATCACTGAAATATGTGACATAATTTGACTATTTTATTTTTTACAACGTTAATTATAGCAACATGGCCCATTCCCTGTTGTGTCATACATTAAAATGTTTGTGACTGGCGTTGTCAAATGAATCAAATCGCATTTATGTTTATTGCATAAGTTTACTGCATACATCTCAGAATTATTCTTCTCAGTACACTCAGCTTTCGCTCTGAGCGAAGAAATTTACAGTATAATTTCCGAGGCGTGAGTTTATAAATTGACACATGTAAATTACTGCGCATGATACTAAAAAATAATTATACAATTTTCGTACTTACTTTTGTTTCGAGTTGTCACGTGGTGTATAATATAACTAGTAATATGTGAAGAGTTTAACTGAAACAACATTCAAAATATGATCACTTCCAAGGTATAAATCCACAAAACGACATTTTATGAACTTATTCCACGTTAGATTTATTTGTATAATTACCGGTTTCGTCATCACGAAGATTTTCAGCTGAATAGAGATACAAAAAAACAGCGTTATGTATAGAGAAAGCAATACTGACAAGATTTTTGAGAAGATTGCTAGTCCATGTACATAGGGCAAATAGCTTGAAATGTTAATATTATAATAAAATATACTGAAAATCCCAGTACGAGCAGCATTTGTTTCCGTCAATTTATCGATTCTGTTCAAAGGCGTGGGTGTTTGTGTTGTCTTAAAAATGCTTTCCTTCCATTTGATTGAATAAGCGGAACGTAGCGAGTGCAATAATTCCTGTACTAGCCTTTACGTTTCGATCCTTTCTCTCATGAAACTAAATTGAGGTTGAGCGACTGGGTAACAAACAGTTTTCGTAGAAAAAAAATTGTAGAGATACCTCCATTACGATGTCATATGCTCAGGATTGGGATCAGACAACGATAAAAAATTACAATAAAAAAAATAGATATCAGCTACGTTTTATAAATGTAATTCCACCTAATGAACGATGCGGGAATGCACTAATTTTACACAATCTTTTCTGATAATTCGCGTTAATCTATGAAAATATTATATGTCGTAGCTCGGGGTTCTTTTGTTGAACAATATCCATTATCTTTGGCTATTAGAATAGGCGTCTGTTTTATATGGCGTGCGTCGCATTTTAGACGCCTTTTAGCATATTTCAGTGATTGACAACAGTTTCAGAAATATAATAAAACGAAGACGATATAGTGGCACTCGGCGTTTATATTTCGGTCATATAGTTCCATTAAAATGAATGATTTTGGCTTATCTAAAAATGCAGTTATCTTTTTGTACCCAAGCCCTCAAATTTATATTTGAATGACATTAAAGAGGGCTAATTAATATTTATTTATTTTCGTTTCGGACATTCCTGTTTCGTCATTATTATTTATGTATATTTGTAAATCAACTTGATTGCACAATCCAGTTTGGTTGCTAATATCATGGTAAACAAATAAATTGAACGAATATCTAACATAACTTCGGGTATTTTTGGGCTCGTGGTCGAGTTTTCATCGTTGTTGGCTTGGGTTACGAAGCGCGAGGGCTTGTATCACAGTCCGGGCAGTTTCATTTTTTCAATGGAAATATTGATTTCTGTTCAGAGACATGGGTGCCTGTTCTGTATCCACTACCCTCCCACCCGATGATAGTAGCGAAAGCGATTAGCTAACCAACAATATTGTTGATTGAGTCGGCATTTACTTGGTAGAACTCCATTATAATAATATATAAAATAGTTTCTGTAGAATTAAAATACATTGTTATTTTTCTCACCGTATAAGAATATTGTCTTAGTTATATAATTATAATTCCTATTTTTATCTCAAAATTGAGGTTGAGCAACTGTGTACCAAAGTTCTCGTATAATAACCCATATGATCAGGATTATGAGAGGACATGATTAAAAAAAAGTGAGAATACGTGTGCCAAGCGTTGACGATCAATACTTTTAAGCACATATCACACGCTAGCAGTCATCACTGGAGACAAAAATGATTGTACCACTTGAGATTATTCAAAACAGAGTATTTGTGAAGAAATGATTCAAGTATTCTGAATGTGACAGTAAAATCTGGATAAAAAAAATTACGCGCCATACGTTATTCGTCACGATCATCCAGGAAAATATTTTTTTCCTGGAGAGATTGGCATCGGTCCATCTTATTACTAATCAAAATTGGTACAGCAGCGATATGACTAAGAACAACCAAGCAGCGTAAGACTCATAACTCATAATTGTCAATCGTTTTTTACGGTAACATGTCCAGTTTATTTAGTAGGCCCAGATAGAAGTTTTTTGTTTATTATTTTGATATTTTTTTCCATTTCCACTCACAACTTGGTGCATATGGACTCCTCACGAAGTTTATCTCAATATATATTTTTCTGCGAAAACTGCTTGTTACTCAGTTGCTCAACCTCTCTTTTTCGAAGAGAGTAGGGATGATAAGAATACGATAACTAGGACAGGCAAAGTGGTAAGCTAATCTCTGTGACTATTCGTTGCTCTTTAGGATCGGAAAGGTAGGAAGGGATTTATAACAACACAATCACCCATTGCCCAGAGGCAGAATCGATTTATCGACTGAAAAA
Source organism: Himalopsyche kuldschensis (assembly GCA_028554975.1). Taxonomy (NCBI): domain Eukaryota; kingdom Metazoa; phylum Arthropoda; class Insecta; order Trichoptera; family Rhyacophilidae; genus Himalopsyche; species Himalopsyche kuldschensis. The sequence goes on along the minus strand of JAHFWI010000010.1, from coordinate 14,390,525 downwards.
ATCTGCTCGTACCGGAAATAAAACCCGGGCGGTCCGACATGGTAGCCAATGACGTTGACCACTGCGTAATAGACCGGGCTATATACTGATAAGAATATGGGATAAATAATTGTATCAGTCAGTCATATATTTTGAGAAAATGGGTGATCTTTTAAGGAACGGTAGGACAATGGACTATGTATGTAAAAAAAAAAAATAACTAATACAATGGTGATTTCAAAAAACTACATTGTTGTGTGATAAAAACAGTGTTTAGAGTGCAGAGCGACTTTTTCATCTGGTTTATTAACTCTTATATACAACCAAATGCCCTATATTGTCATATCTGAAATAGTCATGTTAATAATTTGCTGGTTTGTTTGTATGTCATCGTTTTGTGATTTTGAAAAAATGGTTTCATAAAACCTTTTGAACCATGTGATCGGCACAGAAGTGCATTGCTAAAAAACTAATAAATAAGACTGTTTCTTTAAAAGAACGGTAGGTGTTTCTGGGTTAACATTGGAAATATATTATTTTTTGAACTTTATGGATTCGCAAAAATTCGAGGTTTAGGATCACAGAGGCCTGTCTACAAAAAAAAGTTTGTGTTGTTATTCGGAAAATTAAGCACATCTTATCAAGTTTGTTGTTAAATGAAAAAAAAATCGTAATTTCAAACAGACTATGAATTATGCGATGAATTATACACACTGAGCATATCAATTGTGAAAAAATTATTTTTGGAAAAAATTGGGATTGGACCTTTTACTCTAGATCCCTACTTTACCGATTTCTTACTGTCAGTAAATGTAATACACCGCAATAGATGATATAAGCTTTTTATTAGTATTCGTCTCATAAAATTATGTTTCTTGTCAAGCCGGACAAACACTTTCAGTAATTGGTATCAAAAAGTTTGCACGTAGTAAAAAAGTTTTCGCAAAATGTTTATTGAGGTAATAAGATATATGGCTAGTAAAATAACTCACAGGATACAAAAGTTTATTGCAATGTTTTCATGGCAAAAACTAAAGAAAACGGTCATTGAGTTGACTAGAAATATTCTGGAGTCAGTTTTCACAAATCTTTACAGCATCCACAAAGCGATTTTTCAATGATTTTTTTTCTTAATCTTTTTAATTTTGTAATTTTCACCTTTCGTCATCTTCAGGAATTCCAAGTGCACAAATGAACTTGATCTAACGTTGAAAAGCAAGACCCGGGTGGTTAGTGACAAAACACATGAAAAATATAATGTTCAAACAATTCAAATTTGATATTGAAATTCCGTCAAATACCTTCAGTCGAAATCCTTATAAAAATTGACAATTAATAATATTTCAATTGCACCGTCCAGTTTTTATTTACAGTGGAAGCATATCAACATAATCTGTCCTAATAAAAATGCTTGTTATTCAGTTAGTCAACCTACAATTTTCGTATATAATATTGAGAACGACCTTTATTCGGCTACCTCGTAAATCGAGAAGGTGCCTCCTATCCGACACTCAGGAAGAGGAATTTTGGGAACGGAGTAGGAGAAACATGGTGCTCTTATAAACAAAAGACGATCTCAAAGCGTTATGTGGGTGCGGTTAGCACCCATTATTTAATTGTTACGAATTTTCACAGACTTTACACACGGATTGAACACATATAGATTTACAATACACGTTAGGTTCTACAATACATAATACACGACTATTAAGGCGATATCAGGAATTTACTAGACTTTATCCATAGGGAGAGGATTAGGAGCTTGCAGGCTACTTCCAGGGCTTACAGTTGGGAGAAGCCCTTCAACCACGACTGTAAGTCTTATCTGTCAAGCACGTGCACACTCAACGCTCTCCAATCTCTAACTAATTGAATGAAAAAGAAAGCAGTTCCTCTAGGTAGCCAAACCGTTACAAAAAAGACCGTTAAAAGTCCGCCCGATAACACATTATTTATGGTCCATCGAACTTTGCATGAGATACCTCGTATCTCATGCACTCAGGGCGTGAAAGAGTCAGACATTTAGAGCGAGACGTCCGCAATGCCATTCCGGACGTCAGAATAAATGTCTCTTTTACAATTTAGAAATTACTCTATATTGAATCGCTATAGATTTCAATATAGAGTATTATAAGAATGAATTTATTTCCTGATATCGACTTAAACTCATAGACTGAGGTGGAAAATAGATCGTTCGAGAGAGTTCTGATGACCTAGCATTTAGGGCGGTATCAATATGTAGATCGAAAACACGCAGCTAGTAGCAAATTAATTAGACATCACAAACATTAATGCTTTCAAAAAATCTATAAATCGATTATAAAATCAATTTAGGGAATTTTTACACAGGTATTTGAGCCCTAAACCACGTCACCGAAAGGATATGATCGATTACCACTCAGTTAAAGGATCGGCTATAAAAAAACAGCAGTTTTATCTGAAAAGTCGAATTTAGTACCTACTTTTCATTATCGAGCTACTTTATTTCTTACAAAAATATGGTATAACTGAACTTTTCACAAAACAATTAATGACATAATTATTACTGCATTAGTCCTGGTATTTTTATGAGGGAACACACTGTGTCGATGAATTTAAGTGTAAGCACAAAATCAAGCTCAGTGAAAACATTAAGCTTACATCTTGCCTTAGTCTTTTGTCGTTTGCTGAAGGATACGCATGGGCAAACTAAATAACGCGGCTTCTTACTTATTAATACAACAAATTTAATCATCGCCATAAATTAGTTAAATGTGTGCATACTTTTAACCACCGTATTTTTTTAATTTTTTTAATCATTTACTTGTTATTTCATAGTTTTAAGTGAATTAATAAAGTGGGCAAAAAGTTGTTTTAAAGTTATAAATATATATTTTGAAATAATATAAAGTAATAATAATTTTTTTAAGTATTACCAAAAATTCGTTGCACTTCTTGACACATTTTTTTTTTTATTTAATATTTTCTTTTTATATAAGAACAAAACATAAAAATTAAAATTAAATTCAAAAATACTACCTATAATAGAAATGAACTCCTGTGTTTTCTCAATATAACTGACAAAGCGTTCGTTGACAAAGCTTTTTGTTTTCATGAAAATGATCTTTTGCATTGAATTCCATTGTTAATTATTGAACGATTTAATAATAAAATAAACAACAATCAATTAAAAGTTTCGTTACGCTATGTTTTCTTGTGTTCCTCTGAAATCTGTCACAAATAATAAACATTCCAATGAATATAAAAATACAAATAAAAACATTTCATCACCTACATATTGGTTTGTGGATAACGTGAATTATTAGTTTTAAAAGGGATTGTTAATATCATAATCTGTGTTGCAAGTTTTTTTAAGTTTTTGAAGTAGATATTTTTATAATGACTAGTGTACATGCAGTTATAAAAAAATAAATAAACTGTATTTGTGGGTTAATAATTATTGAGCTACTTTTTTCACATTATGTGTTGAAGAAAACTTTGATTATGTTTCAAGTTATTTAAATGTTCGATTCGAAGTAAAAATAGTGCGAAAATATCTTTAGTAATTTATTAAACGACGAGTAACGGCTGAACCGCCTGGCCTTTGCGTGTTTAGCGTGTCTCTTAATCCCAGTGTGCAATAAAATTTAAACCATAATGCCGCATTGACTTTTCACAGCTATATTATAATATGTGGAATTATGTTTTCTCAACAAGATACGACTTGTCATGACAATAACATTGAGGTAAGCTTGCATGCAACATGTTCATTGTGAAGGGCCTTACCGAGAAAAATTCATTTCTAGACTCTACAAATGAGGCAAATTGCGCTCTTCAGGAAGATGGGAAATATTTACAGCGATTATGCATCTAATAATGTTTGAATTCTGTGATAAATACATTGAGTCTTAAAATGTTTCGGTGGCTTTTCAAGTATTAACATTCCATGAATTCAAATTGTTTATTTAGTAATAAGTACATATGTTAGCTTTTAATCTGATCATTCAGGAAAACTCTTAATAAATAAATAGTTACAAGTTTGTACGTGTATAACTTCAAATAAAAACATTTTTTTTTATAATTTATATATTTTTTTTTATAATAATTTTTTTAAAAATAAAAAATATATTTGGCATTACAGCTTACGCCAATGCGCCAAATATTCTTAATTGTGAAAGTCATACGAGATTAACTCGATGATAAGTAATGAATCAGTTGTGCACAAAATCAACGATAAATAACATACACCCAGCCCAAGATCTCTTTTTTTCAATTGAAAAAAATCTGACCTTGCCGGGAATTGAACCCGGGTCTCCAGATCGCTAGGACAAAGCTCTTGCCACTAGACCACAGGGACCGACCTCAATAAAAATATAAAAATCAATGTTCGTTTGTTTATTTGTTCGTATTTTATGCTTTTCCATACCGTATATTCGATTGCGATAAAACTTTGTCAACTTAATGTTGCACTTGCGCAAAGTTTATAGGCATAGTAAAATTAACTTACAGTAGGTCTTTTATATAAAAATCATTTTTTTTTCATATTTTATGCGCTGTCATACCGTTAATTTTGACAAATTCTTGTTGCACTTGGGAAAAGGTTATAAGTATAGTGCAATTAACTTTCAGTGGGTGGCGCGTGTGTCGTACCATAGACAATTGACAAAATACAAACAGCAAATGTCATCGAACACTTTCTTTCTTCGAGTGGCATTGCAATGCTTGCCGGGTACCAGCTAGTAGTATATATTATGTTATCAAACAACTTCACGTGGTGTTTGGGTGTTTGACAATTTATTTGATAAAAATTGCTTTTAATGATGGACTATGCAGTCAGTATATGGCTTAGTAAATATATTTTTTTAGTGTTATTGGAAAAAAAATCTTTTTCAGTTGTTTAATCAAATACCTATATTCCATTGGCTTATCGTATCCCAATTATGCGTAAAATGTCGGCCTTTGTTATCATTTATTACCTAGTGTTTATTCCCCATCAAAAAATTAGGGAAATACTTCCGATTCGTTTTTGTTTGATTTGAGTTCCTCAAGAAGAATTCATTAAACAATCGCTCTGCATACAATTTTTTTCTGCACATGAGCTATGTTCACAAAAAAAGTAATATGTGTTATTCAAACGATAAAAATAAGCATCAATGCAATTGAGAGTTCCTATGATCGCCGAGAAAAATATTTTGATTATAGAAGGTACTAACAATATCTAAAGATAAGATGCAAGTATTGTTTTAGCTTCGATAATAAGTTTGTGGGCATGTATCTTCACAATAAGTGCACGTTAAATGAATAAAAGTCAACGTGTCATTATATTCTCATGTTAGGTATTTTTGCTAGACTTTACACTCGACAGACGGACGACATTTTCTCTGAATGTTGATTTTTTGGAAAACCGCTTTTCTTTATTTTGATAATGGACCTTGGAAAGAAAGTCTGGATAGCTGTTAATAAGCCAATGAAGGTTGCTGGCAATTACTAGCATTACAAAACAAAAAGTTTATCAATCCCCACTGTCGATTCGTTACCGTACTTTGAAAAGGTTCTAATTGACAGTTTTGCATAATATGACCTTTTTTGTCGGAAAAACTTGTATTTACCGCATTCTATCATATGTATGAATCTCAGAATTATCTATGGTTGAATAACGGAGTTGGCAGAATTACGGAGTTGCACTGCATCTGCACACTTTTTTAAATACATTTATTTGACAAAGTTCTAAGATTGTCATCATTATTTCTCAGCAAGAGTTGTGAAAAAATATGCTTTAAATAAGTAATTTGAAACATTTTTACTTGCTCATTGTTACAAGTGAATTTAAATCAATCGAAACTTCAAACGATCATATCCCAAATGAGTGTCAAGAGCAGTTCAAATGGTTCAGCAAAATGCTTGCGTATTATACGTATACAAATCGCTTGGAGTGAACGTTGTTGAAGGATTTTTTGTAGTCCTAATGGAACTTATGTATCTACGAGAGCTGCTCGTTATATCAGATAATTGAGAAGGAATTAAAATATCTATGCCTACGATCACAGATTCATAAGTATATTTATGAAACTAATGCAACTGAAGCCATCGACGCTTACCACTCAGTTAATCCGGATCACACCTTACCCTTTATCTTGTATAGACTAAGCGACATCCGGTATGCACAAAAATACATTCATATTAAATGAACATATTTAATCGGAGTGCTTTCGTGATAAGAAACATTGTTGTCGCTATATACATAAGATACAGATTTTTTAAATGAATTCAATGTGCAAATGTCTATACGTTAATTGATTGCAATTATCTTTATGACTGTTGCTCTGCAGATGAAGACGAAATATTTTAATATTTTAAATCAAAGTACATATTTTTTTTATAAATAGAAATTAAAAATAATTTTCACTTAACTCTCGATACACATGCATTATTTCTGCTTATCACCTGATTTTAAGACCTTCGATCCGATTTATATGTATTTTTGTCATAAGTGTCTTAAACTCGTTAATCCGAGCCTAAGTGTTATATACTAAATCACAATTTCTTTTGTATACCCTCATTCTGGAAATAAAGTAAGATACTAGAAGTATGAAGAGAATAGTCACATTTCTCTGGCTAATCCTAGTATTATGAGATGTAGTACAATTTATGACTCCAGTGTTTGTCATTCAAAGTTATTTGACGACAGGCAAGCACGCAAACGTTTCTTTTTTATACATCTAGTATATTACTTTAAGATGTAATTATTCGAAATTAAAAAAAGCGTTGAATACCTATAAATATTCAGATATCGAATATAAAAACTTTTTATTTTTCGAATATTCGAACTATGTTTTGTAAAAATGTCATATTGTATTTTCATTGCATTCTGGCAACACTTTTTTAAATTGCAATTAATTGCCAGCATACTTTTTTGAATGCAGCAGCCATGAGAGAGAATTTTGGTGTTAAAATAAACAAAATGTAATATTTTAAGATACATTGATACGCCATGAAAACCATGAATGAATGGTATTCGAAAATTCTATTGAAATTCCTAGTACAGAGAATTAACACATTGGATGCCTAAAACACACCTGGCGTGTCCATTTTCATACAAAAATCAGGTTCAGCATTGAATGCGTTAAGGAAGATAATAACTGTATGTTTAATTGTTTCGTATTCGTAAAAATGTTGTTTAATATTTTCAATAAAAAGCACTCGTTACGTTTTCTGTATGTAATCGAACAACTCGATAAGTATCGGCGTACTATTGAGTATGTATTCGAATTCGAAGTTATTTGGAATATCTCATGAAAATCTTGATTGTGTACAATATTCACGTGTCGTCCTTATCAATATACTGAGAGTGATTGTCTTTCATTTCGCGATTTTAATCTTAAATCTTGCCATCAAAAGCAGGTATAGGCTACCTGATATTATGATAAAAAAATTATAATATCCCCCCCTACACAGCTTAAACATCACCATCACGTTGGTATCCTGAAACGGTTCCGTACTCGAATGGAAACTACACCTTAACTTTTTTTGTGCGGTTGATGTGTTCCGCGGAAAATCGCCCACAAAAACTATGAATTTTATGGGAACATAACATGTACAAGGACGCACGTGTCAAGATCACATTGTAATAAACAGGTGAAACACTGGATTTTGCACGTACAGTATGTGAACAAGGCGCTGTTTATTACGTCTTTTCCGTATTTAAGTGTATTTAGTCCCAAAAATATATTTAAAAAGGAAATTGCATTTAAAAAAACCGCACAAAAAGAAGTTTGAGTGTATATTGATCTTCGTCAGTTCGGATATCCGAACCTTATACATATTTACATCGTTTTGCCAATGGTATGATAATTAAATGTGTGAATGAATGTCTTGTTTTTATTTTTCTTCTACTACATAATAATCTCGCGATAAATTATCATTCATCGATTTAATGTATTAATTCATAATTTTCACCAGTATATTTACAATTCTAAAATGGCGGGCTTATAAATTTGAAATTATTCGTAAAAACTATTTCGTGTTCCATTATTCTTTATTTAAAAAAAAGTTATCTTATACATAGAGTAATATTATTGGGCCCATTTTTTATGTAATCATTCTGGCGTTATAATGATACTGTTCGCGTAATCACAACGGAAAAACCACTGTATACCGCCCGGCTTATCTTTTCACCTATATTTATTCATATTTGTTTACTAGCTTCGTATCAAATTTACGATAAAACCCGTTCATGCATGCAGATATTGTAGATACTTAACCATTGGCTCATATTGCAAACGGCAAACTGCAATCGGCTGGAGAAATATGACGAACATGTGTATACCCCCGTAGCTTAGTAATACAACCTAAAATAATATCATATTATTGATTGAGTAGGCATTTACTTGGTAGAACTCCATACCGGAAAGGTTAAATACCAATGTGGTTTTTCCCATCACCATTATTTTTTAAATACATTTGTTGATGGCTATTTTCACAACGCCTTCGGCACAGAAAATGGGAGTCTACTGAGTGTATCTGCACGGGCCATTTGAACCATGCACCCTTTGCTAGACAGGGTGCCTCCCATAATCTCTTTCTGTTGAAACCATACCGACGTCACATGAAAGAATTTAAATTGTTTTAGGTTATGTCAATTTAAAAATAGATGCACTTAGAAATTGCAGATTTTAAGTGCTTTCACACGACCCCAAAAATACTGCAATTATTGTTTCCACCATTACTTAAGACCAATAAATCAAACCTATTTAAATTCTTTCATGTGACGTCGGTATGGTTTCAACAGAAAGAGATTATGTAGGAGGCACCCTGTCTAGCAAAGGGTATATAAGCTATCCCTAATACACGTTTTAAACATAGTTCTGACGAAGGCGTAAGCCGAAATAGCTATCAACAAATATTTAAAAATAATTTATGTAGAATTAAAATACATTGTTATTTTTCTTTCCGTATAATATCATATTCTTTTTGCTTCGTTGATAGAACGGGTGGATACCGCTCAGGTTAGTACCTGGTTGGTTTTTCCCATCACCACCGATTTCTCATATACAGTCGTTTTTCATGGCTGCGTTTCACAACGCTATCGGCACAGAAAAGGGAGTCTACTGAGCAGATCTGCACGTGGCCATTTGAACCATGCACCGTGCTTGAAAATAGAAAATAAATTAAGGTAAATGTACCAGTCGTTGACCATGTACCAGTAGTTGACCTTTTGAGAATAAAATGGCCCAAAATAAGAAATGCAGATGCGGGATTGCTCTAAATTGTAAAGTTAAGACAATTTAAAGCATCTGTGCTCGGAATGAGCCACTTCTACATCACCATTTAGCCAATGGAGTGCCAGAGTGTCTATTTGAAAACAACGCCTAGTGAGGAAAGTGTATTATTTCAAATTTCTTAAGTGATCAATCTATTATATAAACGGTGTGTACCTTGTTCCTGAACCACCCATTGCTACTTGATTCAACCAAGAGTGGTGTGACAGAAAGCCCTGAGGCAACTCTGACAGAAATGTTCACTATAAAGCTGTTTAGATATGGTCAACTACTAGATTTTTTAATTTGTGATATGTAATATTAATTAAGACATATGATCCAATATGAGTATACTTGCTTTGCCTTCATTCGGTACAATGCTAAACCTTAATCGTTATTTTTGTTGAAATTGTCTCTTAAACGGTCAGCTACTGGTACATTTACCTTAAATCAGAGTGATCAGCTCAGCCACTGAAATTAATTTGATACTATTTATTCTGTGTATAATCCGTATACTGCGAGCCCGTCGTGTTAGACTTATTGACTCTAGTGAAGAATCTAACTTTAAACATAGATTGTTTTCCATATCCCTCCCTATTTGGAGCATATGGATTCTCGGTCACTCGGCATCCTCCTTGCTTCTTCCCAGGCCATCTTGGCTAGATCCACTAGGACATCCTTTGGATGGTCATCAGTTGATATAAGAGGCTGGCAGGATTCAGGTTTTTTTGAGGCATCCGCAGCTAATTTTTTTGGACCGAATAAGGGGGTAGTTTGTCCGCTCTATTACCTCAGAGTTCCTGAAAAAGTCAAACCACCGTACTCCTAATATTCACCGCCAGCTGTTTTTGCTACCCATAACTGTTGTAAGGTGTTATGACTCGCAACCTTAATAGTAGCACAGTCAGTATGCATTCTTTGAACAAGTGGCACTTGGTTCTGATCGAGTGCAGCCGTGATTCCCAGACTTTTCGCATTGAATTGAAGGTTTCTCTGGTAACCGGACACAACAGAACATGCCTTTCAGAATATGTTAAAATAGGTTAGGTTAGGTGAGGTTTTTTTGTCATGTTTTTTTTTCATATTCTGTTTTGTCATAGAACCGGTTTCTCTAGAGTCTAGATATCCCTAATGGGATTGCGAACATAAATATATGAAGAGGTAATACTTAACAATCTGAATGAGTTAAAGAGAATTGAAAAGGTGTTACTGTTACAGTGATTTTTTGTATTAAGTTTATATTATATTTAAATATCTTACTAAGCCCTGTGGTTTATTAGTAAGTAAGAGTCATTATTTAGCGATCAAGCGGGCCTTGGCTAAATCTACGGCAAGTTCACTGTGGAATCAATATTTAAAATCTTATCTCAGCCCAATTTGCAATATTAGTACACATTCTTTAGAATCAAAAATTACTAACGATCATTGGTGCAAACTATAATGCTGAGTAATTTCAGAACTGGGGTACTTAATCAAAGCAGGCGATGGATGACACTACATATTATGATTCCTACTCTTATCATACATACGGCTATAATCAATTATTTTAAAATGTTATAAACTTGAAATTCATAATGATTATCATGTGTGGTTTGTTTTTATTAGATGCGACTTGCGTACAATACAAAGATATATGTACTTATTTACAGGTATCAATAATGATTAGATATTATTGTATACGTATTATCGATCAATAATAATTATCTCAAGCGTTATGCAATTAGCGATATGTTGCTATGCTTAACGTATTTTTAGAAACATAAACAGTGAAAAAACAGACCTGTTTCTCAATCATTGAAAGTTAAAAAACGCATTTTTGACTTTTAAGAAATAATCAAAATAAAAAGGCCCAGTTTTGACGAATCACCACCTGATAATAATGCAGATATAAACGAAACTCGTCCTGATCATTGGATACATATGTGAAAGTAGTAAAAAAATATATTTTATTTATTTTAATATCTTTCATCGATAATGGACAATACCTACCTTAAAAATGATAATGAAAAATATGCTTCGATAATTTTCATGAAAATGTTTAATTTAACCTCTTAAATATACTCCACCTTATTCTATTCATTTACAAAAGAAGGGGGCACAATTATTTCGAAGAATAAAAATTCATAAAGTCAATAAAAACGTCGAATAAAAACAATAATTTATGTTGTGTTAGTATATTTTATTTTCGTAAAAGTTTGTATGTATTTTATGAACGTGTAATAAATTCATATAACAGTCGTTTTTTATTTCAAGTGTAATTAAATTACTACTTAACTTAACACTGAAAGGGTAGGTTTGGTCAAATGATAATAAACTACGCATTTCATCCCTTAAACTCGACACTTGGTAACGAGAAATGATACCTAATTAAACAACCCACATTTTAATGGGCTTCCGTTTATAGCACCCTTATTTAAGTAATTAACAGCCTCGTTAAGTAAACAATAAACTTCCAAGGCATTGTTAATTACGTAAACTAGAAACATTTACATGACATTCTTAAACCATAAATAATAAAGTTTAATATTAAAAGGGTGTGTTTGTAAAATTACGCTAGTTTCAAAAACTATAATAATTCATTTTAATTAAGCCGGTTTTAATATTTATAATTGGGTCTAACGCGAATCTATGGTCGAGTGGTTAACGTTGTTGGATTCGGTCGCGGTGCTCACGAGATCGAATCCAAGCACGGACAGGAAAAAAATTAACCAATGCATTTAATATTTTGTGAGTTAAGCTTCTTGAGATTTTAAGCAAAAACATTGATGTAAGTAAACATTACTAACATCTCAAATATTTATTGATTTTTTTGTAAATATTAATTGACCTTACTAGGAGTTAACCCGGAACCTTCTTAGCGGTAAACTCAGTTCTTACCGCGAGGCTATAGCGTCAATTCTATTTCCAAAAATACAATATTTTCGTTCAATACATTAAATCATTTATTGGCATGGTCTTCCTGTTTATTTGTTTGTTTTAAGATATGTACAGCACACATACACAAGCGCACACTCTCTCTTTCCCTATATTCTGCGTATCGTGTGCATAGAAAGAATGTTACACTACGTACGGATGAAGTTGCTGTAGAATTTCAATATATTTTCTACAATACTTTAAAAATCGAGTTAGTCGTGTATTGTTATCCATAGCTTATATCCAATGGTTTGACAATCTTATTGGTTTCAGAAAAAAATGTACATAAACCTTAACTTATAGTCAGAGACTGAGAAATTACAAAACGCAAATTATAACAACTAACTGATTCTTACGAAACCACTAAAAAAATGTGAAATATGCGTTTTCACAACCAATTATATTCATTACAATGATGACCGAACAAAATTTCTAATTTTTAATTGGAAAAATATACTTTAAGTTTTGTAAGATCTACACAAGAGTAAGAAACACGTGATCAACAAAAATATGTCATTAATTTTAACCGCTAAATATTCAACACAATGTACATAAGTAACTGTTTTTAACTTTAGATAGAATAATCTGCTATTTAATATATCGTTATATTTTTAGAGCCCGTTTTTTTACTTAAAAATACCTTTATACATAAGCAATAAGACCGAGCCTTCAGGCCAAAACGCAAAGATCTATGCACTTAGTTAATAATCGAAATATAACACAATACTTATCGAATATAAAATAATGAAAACGTTTTTCGTCTTCCAGACTAAAATCTTATGAGTCTAATTAGATAATCTTTTTTTAGGCAAACAAGAGAAAAACAAACGTGTCAGCCATGTAAATTATTTAATGTTTTTTTTATCATAAAAGTACATTCATTATTTCTCTACACAAACAAGGAAAAAATGAAATGTGCATCAAAAATTATGTTTACTATGAAACCAATGCTCAACACATTTAAGTATTTTCCCAATGTCATAACAAATTCGTTATAAACTTTATTATGTTTGTTTGAGTTATTTATTCGAATTATTTTAATATATCACGTTGCATATAAAATATCTTCAGTGATGCACTCAAGTATAATAACTGCAGTTTCTAGAGTAAATTTTCCTTATAAAAAGTCTAAAAATAATAAAACTTTTCTGTCGACCTTCTAAGTTCAAGCACGTTTTACTTCGTTGTTTTGTGGAACTATCTCAACACTACGTGGAAGCTTACTACATACACGAATGGACAAAATTACTTCAGGAAAATAGTGTTATAAAAGGAGTGAGATTAGTTCACTGAAAAAAAAAAGCTTTTTTTAATAATCTCACTTTACTTGTCGGAATCTTTTAAGTCTGAAGAATATGACACTACATCTAACTCATTGTTGCCCAAAGATGCCGCCACTTGGCTTACTCTACTTCTCAGCGGCTCATTTAATAATTTGTGGTTCCAAATTTTTCCAGGATGAATAAAATTACTTTATTGTTTAACTTATTCGTTAAAGATCTGGCTCCCAACCTATGGATCGTGACCCCAAAGGTGGTCGCGACGGCTTTTCTGTGGGTAGCCAACTTAAGCAGTCAACTTTTTCCCCCCACTATTGTGCGTTTTCTTGTTTTTTTTTTAATTATTGCATCGGGGTCGCGAGTCGCATGGCTTTTATAAAAAGGGGACGCCACCCAAAAAAAATTGGAAACCTATGCGTTAAAGGAGTTGCGAATGTATGGGCGTACCACACTAGTAACTTCGAGTCCGCTTTCGCTGATAAAAAAATACTATATTTTTTATTTATATTATTTGAAATGACCTTTCCTCACGTTTCATCCCATGCGTAGCGTTTAGCGTATACTACTTGCATATGAGCGTAAGTTCAATATACTTTTTATTATTATTTACTACGGCGATACCTATGCGAAATCGATATTAAATTAATCTACCATGCAACTCACTAACTATACACGATAACCTCTTGAGAACCATTGTCACGGTAGAAAAACAATATATTAATTTTAATTACGTATTAAACGTCACATAATTTTCAGCAAATGCATATGTTCGTATATCATTCAATATTATAAGTTAATATAGTCTGCTTACTTTTGAGGTGTTCACTGTCAAAACATGGTGGAAAACCATTATATTATAAAAATAAAAATTACATTTTTTGTACTTATTCCACAATAATTATATTTATATCAGATTCACATCGCGAGCATTTTCAACAGAACGTGCAATGGAAATTCAATTGGAAAAGCATGCGATGAGCGAAACCGGTCCTTAGATAAACAAATTCGTTGTGGAATAAGAACAAATAATGTTATTTTTATTTTTTTATATATAGTCTGTAGACAATTAAAAATAATTATGTTTATTCCACGTATTGTGTAAAAAATAGTGACACCTGTTACGCCTATTTAAGAATCATCCTCAGATTTAATAAGAAAAATAATTATAGCCAAGTAAGTCTTAATATGCGTCTTAGGGAGGCGAAAGACGTGTCACTATACATAAGTAGAATAAACAAAGTTATTTTTATAAGGTTACCACAGGATCCATCAAATGCGTCTACTGTTAACTGTTCTTTTTCATAATATCCAACAGAAAAATGTATTGTTTTCTATTTCATTGCGCTCGTTGCATTGTAAAATGTATGAAAATCATCGTACTGCCTTGATATAAGAAGTTGGTTATTAAAAACTCAGCTGCTTTATCTATCAGCACAGAATAATATTCTAGGGAACTAACTCTAGGCAATAATATGACCAGAATAAATGGAGATTTTCTAAACACTGATCTTTTAATACGAGATATGACAATTAAACTAACTGTGCAGTCTGAAAATGAATAAACTTCAATTAAATTATACCGAAATAATGATGTGTCAATTTTTACGGTTGATGAAGAAAGTAGCATATCCTTGTAGTAAATGCGATGTTCAATCCTTAATGGTTTTATTATTGAATCAATTAGTATTCATCTGCATATTTTTTTTATCTCTCTATGATAATTTGGTGAAGGTTATTTCCTGTTATAAGAAATATAGTTAGGTTTCGGCTGAAATTGAATGTTGGATCAACACTTATTTGAATAATGATCTTCGACCCGATGATTTTAAATCAATACTGTCAATTTTAAACAATGAAAACCAATTATTCACGACGCTTAGTCGGACTTGAATACATTTTTCAAATTACGTAATTTTGCTTTTTGTGAGTGTATAATATTTGTATTATTTTTGATTGTTTTTCGTTATTTATTTTATCGTGAAAAATAAACTGGTATTGATAATACGAATTTACATTCCTTCTGTTAATTTTATTAGTAGGCTTGGTAAATAAATACCAGTTTTTTTTTAAATTAAGTTATATTTACTGCTTCGAAAAAAGCTTCAGATGTTAAGTTTAGTTTTTACAGCATTCTCAATACAATCAGAATCTTTTTCAAAATATTTGTATTCCTTGGTCCTTTCTTACTCTCTATTAAGCTCAGGTGTGATCAGGTGTGAGATAACATTGGGCAATATTTCTAACTGGTCACTGATTACAGGCTATTAAAATTGTTATTGAAAAGTTGCATAATATCTAATAGTTTTTAAATTGGCATAGGTGGTCTGAATATCTAATAATCTTTTAATCTCTCTATTAAAACAACTTATAATCGAGTCCCAGTAAATTAATAAGAATTTGAATTGAAATCAGTTTTTATTCTAAATGAAATTATGTCATATAATTAACGTAAACATTATCTTTTATTACATATTAAAAGCTGTTTGCGAAGTGTTTCTCGAAATCTTTTATTGTATTTTAATTTATCTCACAATTCTACAAAATTTTCAAAAATAGATAAATCTTCATTAGCTTGGATGATAATTTATTTATAAAACAATACCAATTACAAGTAATTATAGATTGCTAATTCTCATTAGTTCACTGAAACGTTATTAAATTAATCAAGTGTCTGTATAAAACAAATAAATTAAAAAATGCAGCGCTGCTAATTATATAAACAATTAATTTTCTACGAATCGTGGTGGAAATAATTTCACATATTTCTATGAAAAAAATGCGGAATACGATCATCTTGCAAAATTTTACGAGGAAATATCGAGTGGATTTTTTATATCACACCATCACGGGACCACCGTGCTTGAATTGGACTTCAATTCCTACTTTAAAAAAAACGTTTCGTAGAATTGAAAGTAAGGCACATATATATTATTGTATATTCACTGTCGAATACCTAATTTATTTTTAAATATATTTATTTTAAATATATGTGGTATAATTCATTCGATATTATGTGTCGCTGTTTAAGAAAGGGGAAGTCCATTAGAGCCAACCGTTATTTTTGTAATTTTTAAGAAAAATCGACGAAATTGAATCACATACATATAACAATAGTGTTGTCTTTTTAAATAATAGAATGTGTTAAAACTGCTCAGAGAATTTCCAGGACGGTGTCTTTGATTTAAACATAAATATAAAATGAAAACTAACGAATGAAAGCTGTCTCGTTAAGCGAGAAAATGCTGGATTTATCAAGCTTTTGGTGTGATTTAGTAACAATAGTTGACTCATTGTTACTATACAAAGATGAAATATTCCTATTTCGATCACTTCACTTTTCACGCCGAGTAGAAAAGCTTCGAAAACGTCTGTATGGTTACGACCAATTGTAAAGACGGGTAGTTGGGATGTCCAATGCAAATTGGCATTTTCATTTCTCGACCATTGCTCTTAGAAATATAATAATTTCGATTGCTGATTTTAATAACAATTTTAAAAAGCAAAAATGATAAATAACGAATGACTGAAAACACACTTTTCAAGGGAACTACTTAAAATGAAAACTGAATTGAATTCTAAACAAGTCTTAACAAGATATCGATGCAGGATCGAGGGCTCATCTTCCACAACTAACTTACTATCTTTAATGCTTAGAAACTTTCAAAGGATTCAATTTTCTACGACATTACCTTGTGATTTCGTAATGTAAGTAATTGCTTTTCAAATTGCTCTAAAAGAAAACTCTTTAACAAATAAACAAATGCAATTTTGCAAGAACATTATTATTTAAAAAGAAAAGTATTGCCACGTGCCAAAAAACAGAATGACTTTAAAGACGATTAACTTAACTTCCATTGGTGATTCGATGTATGCATTATATATGTACATATTCAAACTGAGCTTCAATTGATTGAAATAAAAAGGGATTGCGGTATGAAAGAAAAATTATGAATAATGCTGAAGGTTTGATCTGTATAAATATGTTTGAGCAACTAACGCAAAGAAAATAAATCTTTAATTTAGTTACAAATATGATATAGGATTTAGTGGCAATTTAATACAGAGCTAGTGGATTTCGTTAGCCGGTTTTACCGACTGGTATGTGATATTCGTCGAGACATATTCTAATTAGCAAATATTCATTTTTTTCTCATCAAATACGGTAAGAAGGTGTTAATATGAAATGTATTTAATGCCACACCAGCTCACACAGCTGTAGCCGTATGTGTGTGTGTATAAAAAAATCAAACACACCTACGATTGTCCCGGTGTAGGTGACGAACGTTTATACACTCATGCCTTTTATCCACCATATCACGAAATATGTGTTTTATCTCAGACCAGTCAGTATTCGTTTGCTGTCGAGAATGGTCGCATTTTATTCTCACTCTTTCTATATTATGTAAAAAAAAAATACTTCGTCAAAAACTTAGAAAGTGAAAATAAATTATTTGTGAAAAAAATATATACTGTTCGATTTGGATTTTTTTTTCTTGCAAGTTTTAGTGCCAGTGTTTTAAAAATACTGTTTTATTTTTCGTTTTTTTTTTATTATAAAAAAAAATATTTTGTTTAATTTTGAAAACAGCGTAATAAAATTGTGTGCGTTTGTTTTTAACATAAACTTTTAAAACTTGGAATAATCAAAAAAGTTAACTAAAATCAAAAGCTTCTTTATTTGAAAAGTGTTGTTTTTGATGTTTTATATTGTGCAAGATGGGTGAATTAGGGCAGTTCACATTTGACCGTTGCTATCGCTACAGTCCCAATTGAACATATCTGAATTGTTTTTGTTATTATTGTTTACTAAACAGTGTTATTATTATTTAATTAATATTTTATTTATCTCTCATACATATTTAGTGACCGTAGTTGCATTTCATGAGTGATATCAGCTTTTGTCCGAAAGAGAGCGCAACATGACGGAAACATTCTGCTATGTGGGTGAAACATATTTATTTATTAAAGTTTATATACAATTTCCCATTTTTCTTATATTACACAATACTGGAAATAATATAATATAGTACAATCCCATCTAAATTATACATTATATAATAAATTTTAAATTTGGAATCATATTGAGTGAACACGATTTAAAGACATGACTTAAACTTAACACAACTTAAAAATTAAATAAAATATTTTTTTATCTGTTGAATTATAGTAACTGTGAAGTAAAACTTTCAGTGATATTCAAGCACTACCAAAATCATTGTTGTGAAAAACTAAATCTGAAAATGTTGATTTATTAAAATCCGTTACCCATTAAGCGTCGATTTAGTTAAATAGCCTAACCTAGCCTAACACAGTGAAAAAATAAAAAATAAGAACTATTGCGTGTTGTAGAAATATCTATGAACTTCTTATTCTTATACAAATATAAAACATTTTTAAACCGGCTTCACGATAATTTTCAAATTTCCACCACGTATTGACATAGAACACCTTAAAAGTTTTCTTATTCAAATATTACTTTTCCATTTTTACCTTATATAATTTAAAATAACACCGATTAAATAAGTATTTATTATCAGTGGTTTGCTTAAAATAGCATTCCCGGCTCCTAAACCTCCACAGAATACTTTTTGACGTAAGCTTCTTAGCACTAACAACATTTTTTCGAGGTAAATACAGTGTCAATTTGAACACAAATGATTCGTCATTTTTTCAAACATTAAATATTTTAAATTAGAATTTTTTGAATTTTGTACATTTCCATGAGTTTTGTCGCTAACGACCCGGGTTTCGCCTTTCGGCATCTTCAGACATTCCAAGTGCACGGATGTACTTGAACTGACAAAATTCTAATTTGATATTGAAATTCCATCAACCACCCTCAGTCGAAATACTTAATTATATTAAATATTTTGTTTGATATGTATCGGAAGGGATGGTTTTCTGTGATGCTTTCATCCTTTCCCAACCTCCCTGTTTGATTATGAAAAAGAATTCTAGAGGAACTGATTAATTAACTGTAATGTATTTTTTGAACACCACTCAATACATATTCATGTATACATAAAAGTTGATCATCTGACTTCAACAGTCGAAACACTTTCTGTTCAATGTTTACAAAAAAAAACGAATTTATTGTGAAGCCACTTTAATAATTACAGTCGTTTGCTACACAAAGTGCAAATTAATAATTATTTCAAATTGGACTTGTATTGAATATTGTCTAGATAAAATTTTATTACACATTGAAATTTATGAAAGGTTATTTGAATATATAAATCTCTACAACAATTAACTCAGCATGCCATTAAGCACTCGATTAAAATTACTACTTTTTAAACGTATAATAAAATAAAATTGAAGCGGAAGGATATAAAAGAATAACTGTTCATTGCCAAATAAACAATAACCGAATCGATGTATGTATTCATAAACACTTAGTTGATTTTTTTTTAAGAAGGATTTAAATATTTCAAGATTAACTTTTGCATGATTCTTTTTTTTCAGTCACGAAAATTTTATAGCTGTCAAATGTTTATATAAAATTACCTAGTCAGGAATTGAATACTCAAGGGGATTAACAGTGTCTAAACACTTTTTTTAATGCAAACCAATTAATATTATTTGACAGTGTATTATGAACTCAACAGTAGCACATTAAACGTTATTTTATAATTATTACACCGTTCGCTGCCTTCCAATCGACCAACAATTAAAAATATCATATATGGCACTTAATGGAAAAATAACGATTTTATACGAGTATTAATTTCATATTCAATACTTTATACACAATCGAACCGTAGTCTAATCGTGGGTCTAACGTTGGGCACCCTTGGGAATTTTATAAATATTTCCTGTTTCAAGCGTTTAGAAAATTCATTATTTTTGGATATCAATACAGTGAAATTCCGTTAATGTGTTCGTCAATGGACCGACGGTTAAAATAATGGAATGGTGTCACTTTCTTGTCATAAATACCTATATGTGATAATTATTTGTGATATACGACCTTGGTAAAGAATAAATATTTGGTACAATCTTTGACCGCGTACAAAAGTTATTGTAAGAGAGATTCGGGTGATTATGTTTAGTTGTTTCGTCCCGCATGTACACGAAACATGTTTGAATAATAATAAAAAATACTTGTATCAAATTGTTACTAATTATCAATAATCTATCCAAGGTTTTATTTTTACGGAAAAGGCAATATTATCATTTTCAAAAGGATTACATTCACGTTAACTAATTATGTTTAACGCCCTTTTATATTAGAGTACAGTTAGTTTCCGACTGACGGTCATCCCGATATATGAATAATTTTTTGGCTTTGGCAATCGTTTTGGTTTATAAATTATCAAACCTGGATTTACTCTTCTTATTGTGATTTTAAAATGTCAAAAATATAAAGAATATAAAAAGGTTAAATATTATATTTTTTTCAATTTATCGATTTCACGATTTTCAGTTCGAAGATACTTTTTTAATAAAGCACGTGTCAAAATAAAGTGAAATAAAAAGTATAATGAAAAAAAAAATGTGTTTATTTATTGAGATATATGTTCATTAACATTAATCTTTTTTCAGTTACCCTGAATAAATTTCCATTTCATTTAAGAATCTATAAATATAATAGCACAACCTTCATTACAAGGTAATTTTTCAATGGATTTATTTTCAGATAAATATCTCGCACAATTTAATTTCATATAAATGATTTGATTAATGTGTGATTGAATCAACACATATTTTATTACTTTTATAGATATAGTTTAAGTTTGGCAAAAAAAGCAGCGATCGGAAACTAAAGAGACGATGACAATATTGAATTATAAAATTTTCATTACAACTATTCTAGTGCAAAATAATCGTTAATTTTTAAAAGAACCACCTCATCCTCTAAATAAGGTTATTAATAATGGCTCAGCCTTATTACTTAGCTTAACAGTAATTTTCCACAATAGGGCTTCATCTAAGAAAATTTAAAAATGATTAAAATAATCCATAATGTATCGGTTTGAAAATTTTGTCTTTCATTTTTAACACAGTGAAATTTGTCACCTTCGCTCATTGCGGGAATCACCTTATCTATCGTAAAGACTGAAACCGGTCTTAATCTTTATAAAAAAATGCGGAATTGGATAAGTGATATTTTATAAAAAAACACTTTACAAAACAATATGATTATTTAGTATATCTTAAAATCAATAAAGCGATAACTCAAAGATCTACGTTTTAATGATACATATCATAATTTAATTTCACATTATTATAATCATTGATGCTTATTAACAATACAATTTTATCAATGATTTTTTTTTTAATTTTATATTATATTAATTTGACACAGTGTTACACTCAATCGTTTTAATAATTGTAATTAATTTAATCACGTTATCAAATGGAAAATTTCTTTATTTTAAAATAACCATCTTTATAATTGAGTGATATACATAGATTAAGTGTACCATTTATTATAATATTTACAAATAAAAAAAAAAACTGATACCACTAACAATCATCCAATTAGAATGAATGTGGGTTACTAAAAATTCCAATTTATTTTCAGTACATTAATCAATTTTATTTTTTTTCTTTTTTATATCGTATCAGTAAAATCAGAGTATGATTAATACGAACCATACGAGCGTTAGTAACGTTAACCTTTTAAAACCAACATATCTTTTGATTTTGCAACGCAAAATTTATTTTACATTTCAATTCGTAATAAACTGATTTCAATGCAGAAGAACTTGGGTACACACAAAAAAAAAACGAAAATGTCCGTCTCGCAAAGATTGACACTATTGACAGAGGTGACTAATTTCATCATCTCAAAATGCAATCGGATTTCAGCATTGCCCCTCAAATATTAAAAACAAAACAAATCATCCCCGTGAATAAACACTGGGTAAAATTGTTCTCCTCGTGTACGAGAAGTCTAGCTTTTTCCAATAATATGACCGTGGGAATTTTTTTATTTTATTGGTATGTACTATAATTTGTTTTATTTTATTTTTCAGGTTACCACAGCTTGCCGTGTCAGCGAAGATATTGTGCCTCCTGATGGTGAGTGCCAAAAGTTTTTCTATAATATATTTACAATTGTTAATAATATATAACGACTTAAACATTTTTTTATAGGCATAGATAAATTTTGAAAGATTTTATGAGAGTGAAGCTTTTTCTTTTTTTCCGTGCCGACCTCTAGTCGGTACGATGGCTTCCTATTTTTAGCCACATAACCTTTCTTTTCTTGAGAGAGTAATGATACAAGCATGTGACAAAAATGTGTATATACATAAATGATCGATCTTGCTACGCCTCTTTTGTTATTACCGTTTGGGAGGAAGTGATTTTTCGACATCACAGACTTCTCAAATCAAAAAAATGTATCCCTTAAAATAGTAAATAGTTGATTGCTTGTCTAGTTGAACACTGGAAAGCAAAGACAAATTGGTTAGGTTTCTTTGATTTGAAGGGTTCGATCATTTAATTATAAAACCACAAAAATTAAATGAAATTTCGAACGATTTTTTGTGCTTTTAAATTCGTAAAAATATCTAAGCTCGTAGGTGAAAAAATGTCATTATTGTATAAATTCGAATACTAAAGAATGATTGATGTGAAGATTGCAGTAAACCACTTAACAGTCTATAATTTCAATGATTTACTCACTTTGTTTCAAAGATGTAAGCTTTTTTTAGATATAATGTATGTGTGTATCACACAACCTACATAATTTGTTCATATAAGACTCGTCGCTTTAACCAAATTAAATTTGTATCGCAACGGAATTCATCGACATCTCATGTTTATTGTATTGTTTCTGCCGAGTATTCGAGATATTTCCAGTTTTAACAAAGATGTATTTTTATTCATCGCCGCATGTTAAATAAAAAAAACGTGTCGGATTTAATAGACAATTCATTATTTGCCAATTAAATTTACATACAATATTATCAACTCTTATCTGTATTTAATAAATTAGTATTCAATTCAATACAATATATTCCACTATTTAAAATACAAATTGAGTAAATTTGAAAGCTTATGTATTTTTATTTAGAATTTATTTCAATTACACTTATATTAGCGATATCGTTTTAAGTGCTATATTTTTAATACATATTTATAAGTGTAATTAAATGAGAGTTTATTTCTAATGATAACCAGTTTTTTTATTGTTTTATGGCTATCGTAGATGGAAATTACTATTTCGTGTAGCTGTTATGTAGACTGTTAAAAAGGTTTTTCCGTTGACTTTTTGCGCCGTGCAACCTGATAAAAACGTGTTTATTTGATCAGTAAATTATAAAATAAAATCAGCCATATATAATTTCTCTCTCTCCCTGCTGATAATTATTATTTTGCTTAGTCTATTAATATGATAAAGTTTTCAGCCATCAATAATAACACTCTGTTATTTTTGAAATATTATCTACAATTTCAATTTGTATATGATATAGATTTAGCATTTTAAGTAACGGAATATTACTTATGTTTTTTTAATCATTGAAGACTTTGGTTCCGAATAAAATTATTTCAATGCACTACAGTTATCACAATGAAAGCAATTTACTCCGCCTTTTTTGTATGAGTATATACACTCCCAAATACTCTTTCTTAGTATTAATTGATAAATACCTTAAAATTATTTGTAATTAAACCCGCCATAGTGAAAATTAAGCATATCTGCGTTATAAAGTATAGCACAAACTGTATATGTTTATATAGTTTAAAATATATTCACAATTCAAATTGTTTCATAATATTGATAATTACTGATCACTATATTTAATATGGTTTTGACTAAATCATATAAATTATGTAATCATCTATCAAATATACATAAACATTATTAAAATGTTTTCATATTTTATAATTTTTTAAGTTCGACTTAATTATAATATCATATTCACTCAAGGTCGTCATTTATTATATTGAGATAAAAATAGACATTTAACATACAGTTCATAGCATATTATAGACAAAAATGATTTTTATCTTAATTTCTATAATATAAATTCAAAACAAGGTTTTTTTTAATACGAAACGCACAAAATAAAACACATTTAAAAATCATCGGGGGTTTTTTTATAAATTATTACTATCTAAATTTTTTTGGCTATGTTTTACAATTATCAAAACGATCAATGATTATATCAGTTAGATAGTTTTAAGATTCTCAATATTTATTTTTTTTTAACTTTTAAAAGTCAGAATGACTGTACAATTTCTAAAAAAAAAGGATTATATAATACAACGTTTTTAAGCGGTACGTTTCGTTAGGTCACCCACAAGTAATTGAAGCTGAGATTAGAGTTGGACAAAATTCATAGATGAATCTGTTGCTTTAAGAAAACAATATTTGTTGAGATAGTATGTTAATTGCTGTTAGATTTAAGTTTATCCATTTGTATGCTATTTTTCACCGAGTCATAATGGAGTTCTACCAATTGAATGCCAACTGAATCGTTGAATAATGTCTCTATAACGGGATGTATAATATGTGTATTTCTTCAAATCGGAATTAATTATAAATTTAGTTTGATTATTCACCGAAAAGATAAATCAATGTCAAAATGCACAATTCGTATCCATAACAAGGATAAGGGTT
This sequence comes from Himalopsyche kuldschensis, assembly GCA_028554975.1. Classification (NCBI taxonomy): domain Eukaryota; kingdom Metazoa; phylum Arthropoda; class Insecta; order Trichoptera; family Rhyacophilidae; genus Himalopsyche; species Himalopsyche kuldschensis. The sequence goes on along the minus strand of JAHFWI010000010.1, from coordinate 14,365,539 downwards.
GTTAGTTAATTTGTTTGAAACTCGAGCTTGGTCAAAATGCAGACCAAATTTTCACGAAATCGTAATGACAGCTTTATATCTCAAATAATTGAGGCTTCTTTAGTATTCAAATCCTCAAATCTTTTCTACGAATGAACTTCGCAAAATTTTGAAACACAAATGAGATACATTTATATATAGTGTGAAACCGTAACGGGTGGTGGTGGCAAGAACTCTAGATGTTATCACCTGACGTTAGTATATACAAATCCCTGTGTGGCTATAGTTTAACCCAAAGGTTACAAACTTATTTGACCCATGGCCCCCCTTCAGACACAAAATTACTCACGGCCACCCTGGAAATTTCCTTCATGGCCGCATTTTTGCTTCCCAGGGCTCCCCTACTCCTCCTGAGCCAACATTTGAAGGAATATGGACGTACTTTTAAATTCAATATAAAATTAAAAATAACTTTGATTATTCCACGTACTGTGTTAACTAATTGTGACACATATATCGCCTCTTTCAGAGGCATCTTCGGACTTACTATCGAAGGTGTAATTAGTAATGAAGCAAGCTTATGTTGAATTACATTCAGTATAGATTTACTCACTCCTTTAAAAGTTAATTTATTTCAGTACCAATTGGAAGCTTCCACAAATTTCTTTTTGTCGTGCCGCCCAATTTCAAACTGAAAAGTCACGCCTCGTGAAAATATTTCCCAATCACTACGAGATGAATAATAATGTAAAGAATAATAAAATTAAGCTTTAAATACGTCAATTACTTAGATTTATGTTGCCCTATAAATCAGAAGGACCGGGGGCGTTTCGCTTCCATATTTTAATACAGGCACGTTTCGCCGTAAAGCATCCGAGTTTTTGAATTGTCCGTTTTGTGAGGAAGTAGCGTAAGGAAAATTCTTTAAATGTACGCATTACAAAAAATTATATGACCGCTTAATATCGAAAGTAGTTTTATATCCAAGTAGGATAGGATGCGAGACAATTTTATTATTTTTTAAGTCCCAACATCAAAGAGTGAATATAGAGCAGTCATACAAAACCTGCGGCCCAATATGACAAATATCAATCACCTTTTTTTCTTCAGAAATTTTCACGAAAGATACAAGAACAATATAAAATTTTCAATTTAATGTATGTCAGATGCCAGGATATTCTTAAAATTATTCTAAGCGTTGATATAATGGAAAAAAAATATATTACAAGTACTGATATAACAGTCGGGTACTTAAATATTGCATCTTTAATTGAAACGGTAATTTCATTAATAGTGTGGCAACGAATTTAACGATTTCCAAATACAATGAATCAATCAAAACGGAAATAAAATACATTACACTCTTAACATCTCTCGGGAACAATTTATCTAAGCAAATGAGATTTTACGACAATTTCACGACCGATAAAATACCTCTGAGTGTAATGAAGTTTTTGAACCCAATAAAAATATGTGTTTTTATATCCGTTTTTATTTCATTGCACTTCTAATATATAATGCAATGGCAATGCACCTGTATAAAAAGATTTTTTTGTCTTGAATCCAGTTGCTTGAAATATTATTATGTTTTATCTTGAATGACAAAAGTACTAAAAGCTAAAAATATTCATTAATTGCTGTAAATATTTTGGTACTTACTTCTTGAGTGCAGGGATTGTTTTTTTATTCAAGTGTGAGATTTTTTTTATATATATTTTAAACTTTGAACATTTAATATGTTCTCTTTAATATTTTTTTATTATTTCACTTGTTGTGCATTTATGTGTGGCACTTGCTTCGATGATTTGAGATGCACCTTAAGTCTAATATTTAAATACATAATATTCATTTTCGTATTGTTGATGATTAGGCACATTTAAGTTTACATTAACTGTAGTAGATTCATCGACAAATAATGATTTGATCAATTTAGGTTGACCTCAAAATATGATTTCGTGTAGATTAAAAAAAAACTATGCCATACATTATGCCTCTGACAGGTAATTTATTTTATAAAGATGTGATTTTATTGTTTTTTAACTGAACTCAATTATTGGCATTATCTTTCTTTAGACCAGTTAAACATTTATCATTGATTGCTCCTGTATCATAGTTTTTAGTGGAAAATAAAATTCTGTAATTTATTGCGACATAATAGTGTTTCAATACGGTGAAAAAATAGCAATGTAACGTAGACAATATAGGTAATTTTCCTACAGAAATTATGCTATTTTTTCAGTGTTATAATGTTCTGCCAAAAAAATGTCAATTTAATCAATAAATAATAATAAAATTTATACTTAATCCAAACAAATCATTTCATTGATTGAGTAGGCATGTACTTGGTAGAACTCCATTATAATACGGTAAGAAAAATAACAATGTATTTTAGTTCTACATAAATTATTTTATATATTTGTTGATAGCTATTTCGGCTTACGCCTTCGTCAGAACTAAACTCATAATACATTGTTATTTTTCTTACCGTATCAAACAAATCATAATCATAATTACATGCAGTCGTCATAAATTCCGCAACTAATGACGTAATCAGCATGATTAACTTTTCGATGAAACTATAATGTCACACCGAGTATCATTTTTTATAACTATTATTTTCGGAGCGTAGTTTATTTGTATATGGATTAATTGACCCACTTTTTGAGCGCTTGATAAAGCCAGGGTATATAAATTTGTTGCTCGAGTGGTGCTGCAGTGGTTTTTATACAACAGCTAATAACCACGTAATTTTGTGTATTAATAACCATATAACAATAAATTTTAAACGTTAGTATAAACTTTAATAACTGACAGAGGGAAATATATTAAGCGCTTTAACATCCGCGCATCGTCTGAATTCGAAAACAGAAGCGTCGGCGCTACCCGAGGCAACCATAATTCCACATGTCACTAAGATGTTTTAAAGTTGTGCAAAGTTAAACATGTGTCCAGACGTACGAAATGTGTCTTCAAATAAAAGATTTTTATGATTGATTATCATTGTAGTGTAGAATAAGACATCTTCTATTTATTTACTTATTTTTAACCGTGTCTAAGTGTGGAGATAAAGAATCGTTATGGAGTTTATACACGCTAAAATTTTATACGAGAATTGATTGTTATTCAATTTCTCAACCTTTTGATAAAATTGACAAGACGAGGATAGGACTAGTGGTAAGCTAATCGTTCTCGATACGTTCTCTTTTAAGGATCGGATAGGTGAAGGAGAGAATTTTGGACAACACAGAGACATCCATGCCTTTGAATAGAAATTAACAATTCAATTGAAAAATGAACCTACCCTAAATGGTATTCTAGCCCATGCTTTCCACAATCAAAATTAATGATTTTGACGTTCGACCACGGACGCTACTTACACTTAAAACGAATATATCTTACACTAACAATATACAAAGAAAATCAATAAGGAACGTTCAGTAGTTCAATATAATAATTTTGCATGAAATCAACCATGTTTGTTTTCGAAAGTCAATATAAATTATCAGTATCAAATCAAAATAAAAATGCTTTATTCTTTTGGGGTATTTAACGCTTTTCACCCTACCACCCGTTACGGCTTCAAAACATGCTTACAGTGTACATTTCGCAGCTTACTAGCATTTATCTCTTATTCTAATAGTAAACAATCAAAATATTTAAAAATAAAAATGATCGCTCTCCACATGACGCAGTAGTTTTTTATACAACGTACGTTTTTTTAAGATGCATCGCACAACTAGTTGAGAGATATTATGGAGACGACAAATCTGTTAGACATCCGTATCACCGAGAGCATACTTCCAATAAGCAGTTCATATCTAGCCATTCTCAGAGAATGCGCTCAACTGGATATAATATGAATTTATATTGCGCACAATACTGCAGCAATATTGTGTCCAATCAGCCACCGCATTTTGTGTAACTAGGTGAGACGTTTTCATCTCTCGTCGAGACTCGAGCCCAAGACCTCGGGGTGTTTTCCGCACGGCCACGACTCGGCGTAACAAGATAACACTTTAATGATGTAATCAATTTTAATAAATGGCAATACTTCCCCCGTAATTTGACGACGTGAGAGGCATGCTTATTTATAATAATTAAGATAATTATAGTAATAAAACACCTGGTTTAAAGCACAGAAATTTGTGTATCAGTTAATAAATTTAATATACACGAAAAATATTGAGAAATCGTCCTTGAAAGCCTTAATTGCAAATATCATGTAAAATCATAGAATAAATCAAGAATGGATTATTTACATATATCATGTCAGCTCCCAATGTGGAGCATATTGACTTACTGACGAGGACTGCCGTTCCATACAATAAGGCAGTTAGTAACTCTAAAAAAGTTTTGAGAAAATTCGCACAATATGTTTTTAGAAATTTTTGTATTTAGAGTTTCTAACAAGCGGTTGTTGCGAAAATTAACCAATTTTATTGTAAACAAGCAGTGAGTAGTTGCATTGACTGCCTCTTTGTTAAGAAAACTAGAGTCAGTGCTTTTTGATAAGAAATTCTTATACATCCATCCGTCCATTTTTTCGCAAGGGATTTTTTGAGTAATGTAATGCTATAAAATTGAGTTATATTTCAGATATATTGGGATTTACTGGCATCTTCATTGGAAGGGCAGTACATATTATCTCGCAATATTTTTTCCACATTCACTGCTTATTACTCGGTTTTTCAACGGTTTTTTTCTTAAAGTATTATATTATATGTACATATATAGGACTAATGGCTAGCGTATAGCTCTCGCTACGCCTCGTTTAAGCTTCTCGAGAGATTTTTACACATTCATATCTTTAAAAAAATAAGTTTATCATTAACGCACTCATAAAATATGTGATCTATTAATCGAACCGGCAGTCAGTTCTCATAAAATAATCAACATTTTTAAATATGTTCCGAGACATACATTTTCAAAGAATTTATCGGGCAAGAAGAATTGTGAAAGATTTACATACAAGAAGCCATCGCACAATAATACAATCTTGAAATTATTTAATTTTTAACTCAATTATTTTCAAATGTGTTTTGTCTTGATTAACCGTTCAGACGCCACGGCGTGCAGGCACGCGAAATCGGTGCTACTACCAGCGCCACGGCGTGCAAGCACGCAAACGCGATTACGAGCTTATTAATGAATAAATTAAATATTTTTCAATGCAATATTATGCAGAGACACCTTTTGGAGGCAATGTGATTGTTAGAATACTCATATGTTGAACTGTTTTCTTTTTATTTGAACTTGAGCTAACAGATGTCACTAGGGCTGGCATCTTGTTATCGCAATGATCGCTCGATTGATAGAGCGCATCAGAGTGAGAAGAGAATAGCTAAATATCAGTAAGTGTGAGTAGCAACAACACATAGCATTCCGTGCTATTTATAAAATTAATACTTTCCAGTCATAACAAAATAATTATAATTTGTTCATAAATTACATTATTTTTTTGTGGCAGCCCTAGATGCAATTTGTGCTACCTATATAATTTGTTTTACTATAGAAAAAATATATATATATTTCATATTTTTATTTATAATATTTATTCTTTTTGGCAGCCCTAGAGACGTTTTTTAAGTCTTGTACTTTTGATATATTTTTTCACTTTTCTATGAAAATCAATAATAACTTAAGTATAAAATAATTTTCCGGGTATGTTACGTGGCATTTTCATGGAAAAATCGATGATTGAAAATGGTGGCGTATAGCAAAAGTCCATGGGCTTGGCATTTAAAGGGTTTAAATGTTTCTCAAGAGACATAGCACATGTCACACATCGTCGCGAAACCATTAGTATAACAATACATATTATCGATTTCTTAATTAGTTACTAATAAAAGTGAACATGGAAAAAATATTGATTAGATTATGATGTCTGAAATAATAACTTTATTAATGCAAAAAAATATGATATAAATTGGCGCGGCGTCGGGTTCTTAACTGCAATAAAATCTACTGACCGTGCAAATAACTGCCGATAAGATACATAAAATGTACATAAATATTGCAATAAATATTCATTCTCCAACATGATAACATTGAGTACCAACACTGAAACAAGTTATAAAACATCAAAAAATTATCTTTCCAGTGCCAATCAGACTGTGGGCTATTCAAAAAAAACAAATGAAGTTTATTCACACCGATTCCATAAACTATGTAACTCAGATATGTCAGTGTTAAACATGAAATTGGAAATGGAAGACAAAACGTCTAAAACATTTAAAAAGTATGCGTATGCGCTGAAAGAGTGTGTAAGTGATTATTTTTCAAATTTAAAGCACACACACACACGCTTTGTTGGAACTCACCCACACAGGCACAAGGGTTAGGTTAACGTTATCTTCCGAGCTAAAATACGTTACCGTAATCTTTCTGTTTCTTCCATTCTCATTTTCGTTTAATTTATCTCAACCAGTTGATTGTTCCGACTCTGTAGGCAAATTGCTTATTTTACTTTTTTTTATTTTTTTTATAACGTTCAAGTATGTAAGCGAAATATGTCGCCAATCAAAATACTAAATTATTTGCGTGATTAGAGTGCATCTACTATTAGAAAGACTGATCTTTTAATGACCCCATTACCCTGACTATTTGTAAAAATACTTTACAAATGTGAAACAAAACTCCTATTTTCTGTTTCATTTGGATCTTTTGAATATCGAATTGGACGAAATGATATATGTAAGTATAGAAAGATTTGTCCAGTTCCATACGAAATGGTTTTCTTCCATACTTATCCAGGAATTCTTCACAAAATCATTATTCATCCCGCTACTAAAGAACCTTTCGTCGCAAAGCTTATCCTGAATGGGATATGACAATTAAATGATTCTCGTTAGTAAATGTTTTACTAAATCTTCATAAAAATATAATACATTGCATAAAAAGAATACCACCATTATTACCTACAAAAAAACACATCTGTGTGATTTTAATGGGTATGTTTAATTTTTAATATTTAATAATAAACGCCCCATCGGTTTGGTCCACGGAACACCTTTGGTTAAATTAATACTCTTGATTGAAAGAGCAGACACACTTAAAGTAATCTATAGAATTTATAAAAAAAAATCAAATAAATATCACGTTTTCAATGACGTATACAAGAATGAGTAGCAAAAATATCTTACTTACATTTGTAAGCCTCAGTCTTATAATGTTTGCTTACTGCTTAAAACATTATTTACCACCTCAAGTCTTGTGATTTTTTAGCATTGTACCATTTTATTTTTGTGGATTATTTGTTTTGTCGTACGTCCGGAAGTACATTGACTTATAAAGACAATATCATACGTGAGGAAACGTATGAGAAAAATAACTTATAATTTACGACATATAAATCTTCGTACTGATTTTTTTACACTATGTAATTTCAATTGATTACTTTACCATTCCCACTGTTTGTGCTGCTAGTTTTGACCCGTGTTTCGTTTATTTAAAAATAATCTCTAAGCTAATGAATCTTCAGTCTAATGTAGACAATGATTAAAAATAAAATAGATAGTGGGATTTTTTTCTTACTGGAGTCAATAAAAGTACCTTAAAAGTGGAATACGTGGAATAATCAAAGTTATTTATAATTTTATATTGTACTTAACGAGGTTTATTTATAATATTAATTACTTGTGTTTGGGGACGGAAATCCGTTGACTTTTTCCTTTTGGCAATCCTTTTCTCTAGCCTCCGTATAAAATCTAACATAGTAAAAATAATATTTTATTTTATTTCAAATTTAAACATACTAACCAATCCGTAGTTTTGCTTTCCTCATTTTTCGATAATTCCAAACTTATGTTATACTGACAATGAAGATATGTTATAAAACATCAATTTAACAACAATAATTTATACTTACTTTAAAACGTATATCATATAAAATAAAAACGACGTATATGTTGTTTATGACATTTTTTTGTATAATTGAAATGATACATTATTACCGTCACAGTGGGTCTTCAAATATTTAATTTGATCGTTTATTCACAACAAAAGGAATATTCTTCAAACTCTTACATGCATTCATTAAACTCACACGTTACATCTTAAATGTACGATTTATAATCGAACATTGAAACAAAATAGGTATTTATTATTTTGAAATTAATATATAAAATATTTTTTAAACTTCTCTACAGTGATCAAAATTACGTGTAGCTTGGAAATATATAGAAGCGTATTCAGTTAAAGAAATACGAACAATACAATAATTATAATTATATTGTGTATTACTAAAAAACAAATAGTTTACCAAGAGTCCTTAAAATTTTGCATTATAAATTGCTTCCCATGAGTGTAGATGGATGATAGATATGAAAATAAACAAATTCGATAAATGGATACAAATATTTAATTAGTGATATGTTATTTACTGTATTGAAATATCACTTTATCAATCAATTTACTATTATTATTTCATTCGTATTTAAGGTATAGATAAGAGATTTTAACACTCAAGTGATTATAATCTTTTAAACCGGTACATCTAGACTTGACATAGCAGTACTGATTAACTTTTTCACTTATTTAACAGATCTCTTTTATAAATAATATGATAATCACTATTTTTTAAGATATCATTCTACTAGGCACTAACGGTACGTTTTTTGGAAGCGTAAAAACACCGACAAAGTTAAAAACGAGCCGCCACTAATATTTTACAAAAGTATTGACATGTTCTGGGAACCAGAAGAATCTTTTCAGAGTTTTAATTTAATTTTTTGACCGTGTCTAAATGATAATAAAAAGGGGTCTCATTTCTCACACAAAGTTGTTATTTTATATTATTCTATAATTTAATGGGACAGTTTTAATTAAATTATTTTTATCGTAAATACCACAGCATAAATTTATGAATACACAAATAAATGAAATACAAAATACCATCGAATTTCTGGATTAGGTTCGTTAAATTAACTAATTCTAACATGTAAATCATTTATCATCCGAATTACCAAAGATAATATTTTTTTACCCTCTGAAAGAACAAAGCTTCGCTGAAGTAACCGATAACGATGTATTATAAATCAGCATAAATATTCTTCATATTGTTTACACAGCAAAATATTTAAAAACATTTTTGACTGATTTGTGAGCGATTTAAAATTCCGTGTTCCAGTCCTGGCAAAAAATGTATTGTCATAATTTTTTTTTAAATTAAAAACACATTTTTAGTACTTATTTCACATTGCATTTATTGAGATCAGGACCGGTTTCGCTGATCGCGAACATATCATCTGATAAGAAATACAAAAATAAAGCTTTATTCCGTATTATTATTTTTACTATAATGCCATTCCAAAAGTATTAGCAGTGAACACCTTAAAAGTGATAAATGTATTGTTTATTGAATAAATGTAATATTTGAAATCTTAAGCTTTTTCCTGGTAACAATTAAGTGTGGTTTCAAATATTTTTTTGATATTATATTATGAATTCGTTTGTTATAATGGTGTTTTGTCATGGCTATTTAAAAATTAGGTTGCATCTTATAATCGAGGAAATATTGGGGAAATTATCTAGCGTAAACGTCTACGGAATCCATTTATCCGGCTTTAATATCCTGGTTAAAGATGTAATCATTAAAATATGTTAAGTATATATTTGTTGCCACCATTAAAAAACTATAAAAATCACTCAACGGTATAAATTACTGTTAAAAATAAGATACAATACAAATTTTGTAAATACAATCTCTTTTTTACCACGCAATAATAATAAATTGATGTTTATTCGATAGTTTGATTGCATGCGCTTTGACATGCAAATACATACATATATATTTTAAGGAAATTATGTAAACTCTTTTTATCCTAGAATTGAAATCACCACACGACATCTCTGATAATAATTTAAATGTAGAATAAAAAACACGTTATTTTCGTAAATTATGAATTTTAAAAATCGAACTTAATAATTGTATTTTTATTTTATAGGCGAATTTTTCGTATTCTCTATTCAGTTCTTATTGGAAAAGCATTAAAAAACTAAACCGATATTTTTATCAGATTATCTAAAATATTTTCTGATAATCAGAACCAGTTGCGTTTAGTGTGAATATTTATATATTTGTATGATTGATTATCTTCAAATTCTTGTCTTACTTCTTGCACCAATTCTTTTATATACCCTATCATAAGTCTTATTCAACTTTTTGTTACATATTTATATATCATCGGTTGATAATGCACGCGATGGATGAAACTGGTCCGGATATTTGTGGAAAATATGTGGAATTATTTATTACAAAAAAATGTGTTCTATTTATTTAAATATCATTTCCTCAAAGAATTGGTAGCTGGCCGTGGAAAAAGAAAACTTATATTTATGGATTCATTTTCGTTTGCTTTTCCAGGTGGTGATCTGTGGTGCTGTACCCTCAATGGTGCGGTCAGTCCGTCTCTACAGCCAGTGCTCCGAAGGATATGTCAGGGTATACCCCAACGGCACTGTCTTGGCGAGAGGGACAGAAAACAGAGAAGAATACCGTAAGTTAAATATGAACTAAAACATTTAGCATGACAACGAGATATAAGTTCTAAATCGCAAACAAAAACATTTTTGTAAACGTATTGTGAAAACACTTTCTACGCTTTTGTCTGCAGTACCAAAAGAATACTTTTTGGTAACGGTGTTTTGATGGTGATTTATTGTATATTTGATATAACGGGCTCATCAGATATTGAAAATAGTCGGGATTTCGGGATCCGGGATCTTGGGATTCGAAACCCTAAAGGTCTCAGGGCTCGAGGCTGTTAACACCGCAATCAAAAAACACATGTAACTTAATCATGACCTGTGCCACACTCGATTTTTCAAAGTGGGATTTGAGTCACAGACAATTTTAAATTGAGTGCTTTTTCAAAGAACCCCTATCCTATATACATATATGCTCATTTTATTTGATAATGAGATGTATTTTGCGAACATATAACTTCTTCAACTATTTTGTGATGTTTTGTACATGATGGCGCATATAAATAAAGTCATATACAGTCAACCCTAATACAGCACCGAGATAGGGATTTTTTATGACTCATTTTATCAAAAGTAAAGGTATGTCGAATGCACATATCTATAAATAAGGTTATATATTTACGAAAAATATAATTTTCCCGAATACTGCAGCATACGCTAGAAAAAAGCGCCTGAGTGCGCAGGAGGGATGATTGTATATTCAACAAATAAAACTGATTTGTTTTTCAACTTTGTTTACAAATAAATGATAATAATATTTCGCGTCTTCCGGAATCAGCCTTATCCGAAATATATACAATTGTACATTCAAATAAAACCTTATCATCGATATTGATTATATCTGTCCTCAAACGGATTTGTCACTGTGTTGATTTGTTCCGTCAAGTCTATTCCGTACTGTCAAAAGTATCATACTATTTCTTTATTACTTAGTTTATTCTTGATATTGACACGTAGTCACCTGTCGAGCGTCACCTTACTGACTCGTTTCACAATAGCCTACAAAACCAGAGGTCAATGGCCAGCAGCTGTTATAATAAATAAATCATACTGATAGGAAAATAAGTAAATATTGAGTAATAAGTTTGTTCACACTGCACATGGGAAAAATGAGACTTGTAACCTTGTATATTGATTATTTTACACAGGTCGACCAGAGAAGATAGTATCTATGATTTTCTAGCCAATGATTATACAATTATACCATCTGTATTTTTGTTATGGACAAGATTCTTACAACTAAAATCTTTGTGTGGTAAAAATTAAAGAAAAACAACTTGTGGCAAGTACTATAGATAAACACATGAAAAAAAAATCAGTTATTATAAACACGAAGAGCTTACTATGGCTGTCCATACCAAAGTGGATTTTTGGAATAAATCAACCCTGGTAAAGCATGGCATTTCTCTCCGAAAATGACTTACATACTTAAATTCCAATAACAATAGCGTGGCAAACTAAGTATGTAGTTTTGCATCCACCGAAGGTCGCCAAACGAGGAGGTTCGGACTGAAGAGTCTTACGTCGGGACTTGTCATTTAATAACCGTGACAGTTAAACAGTAAACTATTGGGGCTGGGCAAGTTAATTGAATGTCTGGATTGAATTTGTGAACACGCCCATCACGTACTGTGGGACTGCCCCGAAATGGATTCCGCACGAGCAGAGCTTGCTCATACAGGCCCAATAGGTCATCTTGACTTAATTTCAACCACTTTGATGCATTTATTAAATTTTCAAAATAGGGAACGGAAATTCTTGATTCATTTTTAGATTTAAGGCCAAGTAGATTAAACCCTACCGCTCAATATATTTAATTTAAAGTTAGTGGGTAAACGAATCACATTTCTTTATGTGTCATAGTGTTTAGTTATAATATCATTCCTTTTCTTGTCGGAACAATAACACGCGGAGTGTATTCATTTCTTTTCTTGAAACTGTGGCTGCATACACTCTGACTTCTTTAATTAACAGCTCGCTCGAGTTTGCGGCAGCCGTTGATACTAAATAAATATTCTTCCCTCTGACATAAGAATCCACCTACCGCACTTAGCCCATGCGTTCAGTCTAATCAAAATAGGGAATTTAAAATTTTCGAACACTGGCAAACCTTTTTTTGTGGGCGTCATTCAGGACATTCTCACAGCGCCACTCTTTCGAGTGCATAAGTAGCGTGGTCAGTCTGTACATATAGTGGGACAACCAACTTATCTTAACTTTGAATGAGGAAGCTTATAGAAACATGGTTTAGTTTCTCTTGTGCTGTAGGTAGCCACCGCTTTAGAAGAAACTCTTGAAACAGAAGAAGAGCGCATGAGTGGCACAATTTCCAAAGTATAAAAACTGTGATATCTGAATGCGGTCCATATTACAAAAAACATATGCTGTTTTTTTTCATTAATGAATTACGAGATCAATTATTGATATATCGTTATTAATCGCTCATTATTGATTGAATAAAATACCATTGTAGATTTTCCATTATGCTTTATTGTAAAACAATACTTAACGTACTATCGCAGACTGTTATCGGAAATTTGCACGGAGGGGGGAGGTAGTACCGATTCGAGGCAATGTTACTCGAATCGACTTTCCATTGTTTCATGAGAGTCGTCATAAAACGTCGATTGCTGCCTGCAATCGCGTCCATAGTAATTTATACGCGTAGACATTATTTCCAGCTGCGCAGTGTGGCGGATTGAAACCCAGCCACGTGCTCGATTTGATTGAAAGGTGGTTAATTAAAAAGTCAACATAATCTGGCTTTGCTAAATTTCCAAGAATAATTTTGTAGCCACCTCGTGCAACGAATTCGCACTATTTCATCATGACGTATTCTGCTAATAACAATTGAAATAAATGTTAAAAGAAACCATTAATAATTATCTAAGATTCAATACGTACCAATGCTTTCGGTGTTAAATGCGAAATAACATGTTTGTTACCAAAGTTATAGATAGGGCCCGTAAACATAGTGTACGTCATCAGTGCGAGCTAGCGACGCTGCTTCTGGCGTAGCGTGGTGAATGTTTCATTGGTCTAGACGTCGTAGACTACTGAAAATAATAACAAATTTTTGAGTAGTTATTCCTCGTTAGATTTATTAGGATCAGGACCGGTTTCGCTCATCGTGAGCATTATCAACTAATTAATATAATGAAAATGAATAATACCACAGTAAGATTGATCATTCACAATACTAAATCAAACATATTTTGGCCTTAACAAAAAAGGAATTTTAATAATAATGTCGATTCGCGTTCAAAGTTGGAATGAATATTCTTTCAGTGAAACGGTCATGATGGTTCTGAAAAATAATTAAACGAGACCTTATCAATTTTTACAAACAAAATAAACCTTTTTGTCTATAGCTGATACCTTCACAGTCACTTTGGTCAAATATTTTTCGAATCTGTTTGTTATTTCGTGGAACGGTTAATTATTATAAGCTCGAGGTGCGTTTCTGCAGTTTGCGGTCGACCTCAGGGTAACCGCCTTCGGAGATTTGTTCTCGCCATCTTGAACAACTGTGTAATTGATGCCAGTTATGTGTGTTATACAAACGTAACCTCTTGCGGTACTGATCTGACAAACTGTCGATCTATTCAATCTGATCTAATGAATCGAATCCATAGATTCTTCTATTCGAGTCTTCGAACAATGTGACGTGTTTTTAATTAAGGATCAACACGATTTAGCCCTCCAATACCATTGTTACTACTCTATATAAAGTCGCAATTATGAATTATTTACTCCCTCTATAAAAATGGTCGATCCTCCATTTCTGTTAGAGCAGGGTATCCCAAACTTTTCTGTAATGGAACATTTCACTAAACCGGAAATTTCACTCCAATATTCTGGTGTGGCGTCGAACCTGTTCCTGCACTTTGACTTCGTTTCAGCATAACAATACAATCTCGTTTCGTATAAATAGGTTGTTGATAAGTAAACTACAAAAATATAAATTTTTGAAAAATTTTGCTACTCTTCTGATAAGCAGGCCCAGAATTTTTTTTAATTGTCGCGGTACACAGTTTGGAAAACACTGTTTTAGAGTATAAGTGATCAAAACAGAATATGTTGCATGTGAATTAAAATATATTTTCGAAAGAAAATCGTTCTTTTTGGATTAGTTTTCCCTCATATAAAAATTGCTCACTGCTCTACTTACTGTTCATCTTTCTATCCATAAAAATACTACTAATATTACTGTTCCTCGATTAATACTTAACGAATATTCTTACTTTATTAATTTTAAATGTACATACGTAGATAGTATTTGAACGATAGCATTTATTACACAAATTAAATATTTACAAACATTATAATATGTAAATATGATCGAATGGGTTAAAATATTGTATACTCATAGAGGGCATTGTATGTGAGATCGTTCATTGTTTTGCGGTAATACGAGATGCACTTCAATAATAAATATACGATTGAGGTGTAACCGTAGAAGAAATAATAACTTTTGAACTTCGTAATGTAGCTTGTGTTAAAATACGTAATAATCTTTCATAATTTATGATTGAATAAGATGCATCTTAAAACCAGAATACTTTTATATTTGTTTTAACAAAATGCAACCATTTCTGAGGAATGTACAATAACGTGCTTTTTCACTTCTCGTTGTCCGACGGTTGATTGATATATTTATTAAGCTTGCCAATTTACGAATCCGCTTAAAATGGGAAATAAATTTATTTAGTAGATAGGAAATAAATTTTATTGACAAATGGAAACGTGAGCGAAGGAAATGTTAAGTACTACAAGCGTGTACGAGTAGGATTGACAGTGACAATAAAGTTGATGACTATGCTATCGTGCATGTTTTTTTTAATATATTTTTAAAACTGCGGATACTCTTTTGCAAAACGTCAACTTGGAAGAAGTTTTGGTTGTCGCGAAAAAGCACTTTAGAAATTTGATCCTACTCCATCGCGGTTAAAGCATTTACCTATCCCTGAATGATCATTTATTTTCATTCATTCATGTTTCGACCTAAGGTTGACTTTATATACATAAATATGAACTGAATAATTGGAAGCTTTTATCTAAGCAGAACTCTCATCCATATTAAATGTTTACAATTGCACTTTTAAACCAAAAGGCACGTTTACCTTGCATTGAAAATTGAGCGGTTTTTAAATTTTAAATGCAGACTATTATCTGGTTCAGGATTAAATTGCCCAAACTGACCAAATTTTTGATTTATCTCAGCAGTAAATGTATATCCATAATACAGACATTATACGGTCGGCTTGTGATCCATACCTTATTAAATCAATTTAAAGCAATACTCATAAATCACCCGTCAATACTTCCTTTTTAAAATCCGCTACATTTAAGCTATTGTGTTTTTACCCTAAATTATAATAGGTGTGGTTAAGGTACGGGCCAGACGCTATTTGCGGGCCGTCATTTTTAACGGGCTGAGTTCGAAAAATTCCAAATCACTTTCAAATAAACATGTGGGAATTTAATGTACTTATATGTTTTTAATTCTGACTATTTCATTACTTCAAACTGAGACCTTCCGATCACTTAGTGGAACATTTACTGATAAAAAACAGCGTTAAATATTTGTGTATAAATCAGACTATTTTTAATAGCTGATTTAATGAAATTCTTGATTAAAACGGACTTTTTTCTGATGACAAGACTTTTTAATTTTTTTTTTCTTAAACATCGCACAATTACAAAAGTTATTAGTGTATGATGCTATTTTAAACATCAAACGAGTATTTTTTTATTTTGACAATTTAACTTCAGATTATAATCTCGTAACTTTAAAAAAAAAACTTCATTATATTTTAGAATATAACACAAAACAATATTATATACTTTTAATACTGCCTTCTTGCTAAGAAAGGCAGTATATAAGTAAATAAGTGACTGACAAACTTTTGAGAAGAATGACAGAATTTACAAAAAGCGGTTGATGCGAAAATGAATTATTTTTTTGGTAAATAAGTTAAGTTGGTTAATAAATAAGTTGTTGCTTTTTTGCTAAGAAATTCTTATACTTTTAGCAGATTGCCATATTTTCATAAAGGATTTAATTATTTTAAATATCATACTGCACCACTGCTTTCAAAAATATTTAGCAAAAAGTATTCATAGCTCCATCGCAGAGTTAATGCCTTCTTCCTCGGAAAGGCCGCATATAAGTCAATATCATACAGTCATCGTGGAGGTAATCTCGAAATGCTCTTTTGACTGCAATGCTTTCATAGCCCTGTCCCAGACCTTTTCAGTCGTATTAATTTCGTGCGATAAATTATTAGGCAGGGTAGACCTCAACGTGTGCCATCAGGCGCCTGCTATTAAAATACCCTCTCTTATTCTATAGAAAATGTAGAGAAATTTCTTTGAGAAAAAACATAATAGGAAATATTGAATGGAGGGTATAGACCACACAATATTCTATTTTATTTGTGGTATAATTTGGGTAGACGCTAAATGGTTAATAGACAATTTAAAGGTATTGGCTATTGTTATTTTACGGGAGGTCTGAGCATAAACATCAACAAAAATCCACCACAAATGTGTTACGAAAATTAGGCAAATTATATCAGCGGCATAACATTACCGTACACTGTTATGGTGGGAAAAGCTTTGCCCTTACGATCGGTTGGATTAAGGTTCCAGCCCCGCAAGATCAATCTTTGTTAATCAAAGTCTTGTAATATCTCCTTGAGTTTATCTTGTACGACATTTCCATTTCGAAATATTTAGCACATGCGTATTTTCTATTCTATTACAAATCGGCTCTGACGAATCTAAATTTACGTAGTAAAAGCTGTAGATTCGTCGAATATCCATGTAATTAAATTTTATCTACTGAAGGCATAGACATTGGTATCAATATTAAAAATTACAACACCGCAGTTTTATCCGTATTTTTTGTACGTCATCAGCAACGAATTATGTGTTCATGACAGTCATGTCACTTAAATTTAGCGGTTTCGAGTTACCAATTAGATTTTTTTTAAATATGTAAAGTTGCATCTTTGTACCTATCGGTTATTATGGATTTAAACAAAAACTACTGACGACAGCTAGTTTTTTGTAGTTCTTAAATATGAAATTATTATCTGTATGATTTTTGAGACCTAGAATATTTTATTCACATAAATATTTCCCTGTAGTGCTATCAACAATTATGAAGTGTACAAAACTATACAAGAATTTAGAAAAAGATATATCTGTTTTGAATGTATTATGCAAAATGGATTTATTTGGCATTTTATCTATTGATAATTTCTTCCAAAAATAGAGCACCTGGAAACAGAATCTGTTATCAATTTAATTGGTAAACAAAATGTGTTATTTTTATGGAATCTCCCACATTATTGTTGAAAACGTTTCACGATAATTCTTTAAACTTTGTCCATTTACATCGTGATTTTTACACTAATAGAGGATTATTAATTTTGATTTTTGCAATCAACCAGCATGGCAACCGATATAGTGATCATTTTACACGAGTTCGTATATCTTGGTAAATAAAAATACTAAACTTTGAACGCTGCGTATTTTTATGCGCGCCATATTATTTACACTGCCTAAGTTGCAAGTAGCGTGTGTTCGTAGAAGACGTATAAAATTTTAATTGAAAAAAGAAAGAAGGATTAAATTCGAGAGACATCGTAAACGTCTCCCAGTATTTAAAAAAATGATATTATATTGACTCTTAAAGTGGACCACCGGCACCAATGTTCCTTCTAAGCCGAGAGATTAGCTGCGCGGAAAATTCAAAGGCTGAGCAGGCCAATCAAACAAATTCGCGGCATAATTTTAATGATCGAGCAACTTCTGTTGAAATGTTTTATTATGAGGTCATATGCTCCGCATTGGGAGTGGACATGGATTTAAAAATAAATGTTATTAATAAATGCTTTTCTATTTTGTGGATTAAACTAATGCGCGGGCCGCGCAGCTTAGAAAGATCACTGACCGGGACTGCAGCTAACTGGAAGTTTAGGTTCATTGAAAACGGGGTGGGATGAGTGCGATTTGCTAACCACTAGTGCTATTATATAGTGACGGACTGACGGAGTGGAAATCCATTATCGTAGAAAAAAAATTGTTTAAATAAATTACATACTTAAGGACTCACATTTGTTCTACACTTCGAGTGGACATAATTTTATAAAACTGATATTTTATCTAAAATACTTGCAATCGCTGCTATAAATCTTCACGTGTTTATTTAAACATCACAATTATTTCAGACATATATTTACTAAATTCCTTGATCACTATCTGTTCCGAATATTTATATCGATCGTGCATCCGCCATTGTGTATTATTATTTTGTTGTGCTAGTCCAAAGTTGAATGTTAGAATTGAATAACAACACGGCTGGATCGACCCACCGTATTTGGACAGAAGCAAACGCGTTCGATCAATCTCCATTCGGACGAATCGATGACATATCGCTCGGCTGATCGGCGACGGCCATTGTTGAGCCGTTGCATTGTCTGGCGCACGCGCTGTGAAATAGAACGCCATATTATTATTATTGTATCCGTCAAAAAAAGAACGAAATGGCGTTGGCGGGAAGACCTACAGCGTTGAAATATGGTAGCGTGGATCTTCATTCAAATATTTGTTATTATAAATAGTACAATGTTCAAAATGCCACCTATTGTGTGATTGTGATGTATCGGCGGTTGCTATTTTATGTTGGAAAATAATCTAGCATTCTATCATACAATATTATTAATAATACAACCGGCTCGGACAATTCCAATGCCTGCATAGAATTAGAATAAGAGTGATGGGAAATATTCACTAATAACGTTAAAAAAAATCAAGTTGAAGGTTGATGCGGCGCCATATTGAAATGTAGTTGCTAAAAGTAACTTATTTTGCATTTATAGCGGAAAATTACGGTTCAATTTGTCGAAAATTTTCACACATAAAGAGCAATAAGTTATACTGTGTACTTGAAACGGTTCGATCAAAAATTACAGTTGTTTTTTTATATTATCAACCAACCATAATACATTGTTATTCTCAATCTTTTTCTCGCAAAAGAGCTATGAAAAATATTTTTTCAAATTGACCGCCGAAGCAATCGAAAATTTTCATTCTTATCGTTGTTAACATCGCTACATACCATTACAAGAACCTTTTTTAATATTACAAAAATAATAATCCGGTCGAAAGATGTTTAATTGTTTTTTTTTACCATCTTAGCATGTTTATTCTAAGAGAACTGCCTGTTACTTAATTGCTCAACCTCTACTTTTCGAAGATAGTAAGTATTGAAAGTATACGAGTACCAGAACAGGATTAATAGCTAGTTAATCGCTCTATTTTTGGATCAGAAAGATGGGACTGAATATTTGCTCGTACTGGGAACCCGGGAGGTCCGTCACGGAAGCCAACGACGTTGACTAACGCATCACAGACCGGATGTTTATTTAGTAAATGTAAATTCGAAATCAATCCTTTTATTTTCATTGATACTAACTTACTATATTCAAAAATTTTCGAGTTACATCGAGATGCTGTGATTGTAGTTAAATGGAGCTTAAAAAAGGCAAAATGACGAATGATACAATATCAATTATTTATTTATTAACTGCAAAATAAAACCAAAATGATATTCAGAACTTTTTATTAGGTGTGCATATTATTTAAAGCGCATAAAAATATGAGCGGGCAAATTTTCAATGGCCGGAGTATAAACCAAGTACAAACGATTTTCACGGCTCGTTAAGTTTTATAAACCTACCAAGATATTATTGTTCTTCAAGCCGCGTCGCCAACCCATACTTGTGTTCGACAGGGGCGAAAGCCATTTGCTGCGACACTGGGGTTCGAATCACCACCGCACGGCCATAACAATAAGTACATTTGGCAAGCTCACAATATCATTTAGGTTTTCTTTTTGGAAAAATAAACAACTACGGAATAATATTTTTCACGGCTTCCAATTGCTAACTTTATTGTAAGTATTTCAAAATGCAGAACTTTTCATGAGGAGTGGTGGCCATTTGTTGTGTTGTCTAATGCTTTATAACCAGGGCCGTGGAGTCGGAGTCGGAGCTTTTTGGCCGGAATCGGAGTCGGCTCGGCGTTTTGGCTGGAGTCGTACTCGGAGTCGGAAATTTTGAAAAGTTTGAACTTTTTATTTTTGCATTTAATATGTCAAATTTGGCTTTTGGCCGCATTGATAGGGTTAATATTTAATTGAATACACATAATAGGAAAATTAGGGGGAAAAGGTGACGATATTAACCTTTTTTAGTCGGAGTCGGAGTCGGACTTTTTTTCACCGACTCCACAGCCCTGTTTATAATCGAAGAATTAAAAATGATCACAATAACAACCCACAGTTGTTAGCAATTTGTTAATCGCCGTTGACGAGTAGTCTTCCCCCCTTTGTGGAAAAACTGAAATTAACCATGTACATACAATTTATTTTTACTACAAATGAAGATTTTGTTTTCAAATTAATATTCATAAAATTATATTATGTTGGATCCATAGTCGATTGTCATCGGCGTTGACACTCCAGTGACATTAATAATTACAGTTCAGGCAGGTTCATTTCTCAATCGAAATATTTTTTTTTTGTTGTTAAACATAATATGTGTTAATAACAATCAGTTCTCGTAGAAAAAAAATATGTTGAAGTAAACTCCAAGAGGAGTATATATGCTCCATGTTGGGAGCGGTCATGATAAAACCCTCCCACACCCATCCTACCCTTAAAACAGGACTAAGCAATAGCGATTAGCTAACCACTAGTCCTCTCCAAATCCTTTATTATTTCTAGACTCTTCAAAAAAGACCGGCTGAGCAACTGAGTATCAATCGACTTATTTATGTTGAGATAAATTCCATTTCACTCAAACCTCTATTTGTGCGATTTCAAAGTTAAGGGTTCTTTTAAAACAATTTTGTAGTTTTTTATTTTATATTTATATTTTTTTATTTTATTTATAACATATGTAATAACGTACAACATACACGTTATTACATTACGTTATTACATATGTTCGTTTATATAGTCCACAAAATCCAGTGCAAAATCCAGTGTTTCACCAGTTGTTTACAATGTCACCATGACACGTGCGTCCTTGAACATATTATGTTCCCATATTTTAGCTTTTCTGTACTTTTATCTGCGGAACGCATCTACCGCACAAGAAAAGGTTAAGGTTTGTCAGTGAGTCTAGCGGGCATATGTATTTTATTCAATAAACTTATTTATTCCTATAAATAGTGTAAATTGTTTCCATCCTATACTTGTGCTTTTTCATAACCCTCCTACACCCTGTGGTCTTGCAATTCTTCTCGGAGTATATTCCTGCTGACGCATCTAAATCAAATCTGGGCACTAACTGTATTCCAGCCTTTATATAATACATGTTCACAAATTACGTACTGAATATACGGTCCGATAAGTCTTTTGAATTCTATCCCTCGGGTCCGGCCAAATATGTACTAAAATTAGATAAACTGAGCACATCTGTAAGGAATTATTACGTCAATCGGATACGGTATGAATAAATAAATCTTTACTCGTTGAATGAATCTACTACACGATGACTGATATTTACCCAAGTTACAATGGGAACAAATGGGGAGGAAATTTGGCAATAATCGAAAATGAGAAATTCTAGTTAATCCGAACATTGATAAAGAAATAGTTTTCTTTCAGCTGTTTCGTAAATAAATTGACCTACTAAAAGTATTCAACTGAAATAACTGCTTCATACAGGGCTGTGGAGTCGTTTAAAATAAACACGACGCCGACTCCGACGCCAACATTGACCAAAAACAAGAACTCCAACAATGAAAAAAAGTTTAATTTTGTGACGTTTTTTCCAACCTTTCATATTATATGTGTATTTAATTCAATATCAACCAACCAATCCGGCAAATAGCCAAATTTTACGTGTAATATGCATAAATGAAAAGTTAAAACTTTTCAAAAGTTTTTTACGACTCCGACTCCACAGCCCTGACTTCATAGAATAATAAATACAATCCCGGTTCTGTAGTTTAATGCTTAACGATTTTAAACGTTGGTCTGATTAAGTTGTGGTATTTATACATTGATATAAACACGATTTATGGCAGACATGATGAAACTACCTGTCATCAAATACAAATAAAAGCGTAGCAAGGGTGAAAACAAAAATTACTTGTCTTTTCTTTGTGTCATTCTAATATCCCTACATTCACTGGATAGTATATTTTGAACTGAATGACAACCGTGTTCATGCAATGATTACATCCTCGCGTTGATCACGGGAGCCGTGGTCTTGGGGCGCACAAATTTATTTTGTGTAAGTGGCATTGCAATCGATAGAACAACGATAATAATATATTGATTGAATTTTCATTTACTTGGTAGAACTCCATTATAATACGGTGAAAAAATAGCAAAGTATTTTAGTTCTACATAAATTCTATGATATATAGTTGATAGCTATTTCGGCTGGCGCCATCGTCAGAACTATAGTTTTATAGAAATATGATAATTTTTAACAAAGTTTTATGGTTTCGGATGCTGGGTATTTTTTAAGAAATACGATATCTTTTCGTGACAAGATGTTTCATTAGAATTCAATATGCTCCAAACTGGTAGCGTATACTATTGAAGAAACAAAATTAATGTGTAAATTGTCTTTCTCTTACTTTTTTCAGCATAGAAATCATTTTACAAATTCAAAACCTCTTCTTGTCTTAAATTACTTCATCTCTTCTTTCGCCATTGAATATGAATTGAATTAAACAAATTTTCCGTCAATACAGTAATAAATCATCGTCGTCATTTAAAAATGATTAACTGCAGTGACTGCACAACAATAATGTCGTAAATATCGTATCGTTCATAATTTCAAATCTGAGACTTTACAATCTTGATAATTTATTTTCAGCAAATATTTACAACGATTTATGCACATACGTAGATGAATCTTTTTCAAACACATGGCTTATGAGAATAAACGTAAAATAAATTACATACTACCGCGTTACAAACAAATATGTTTACGTCATGGAAAAAAAATCCGCGAGTAGAGAAATTTTGTGTAGGAAAATTTCGTCAAAAAAAGAAATCTTTTTGTTTCATTATTATTAGTCGTAGTGATATAAGAAACAGCTAGCTAGTGTCGAGAAGAAAGATGTATCAAACAAAACAATCTAACTACTATCATTGGGTATGTTAGCCGCATCTGTAACCATGTGATCGATGATGCTAGGGTCTCGACCGTTCGACTGAGGGCCCAAGACTTCAAATCTACAAACGAATGATTTCTCCTGCCACTCTTTATTAAATCATTGAAAAACCGCATCGTTATCTCTTTTATTTTGTGAAAAGATAGGCTGAACCATCTACTTACCCTTAATTTTCGTAAAGCAAGCTCTTGTTAACCTTAAATTAATATTTTGTCAGTAGAGCTTAATATCCAAATTGGTAATAAAAAATCACTTCTTAAACATTTCATTGAAGAAATATTTAATTTATTATGATGCCTTCCTTGTTCAGGGATTGTAGATAGGATATTTTTTTTATGTACAACTAGTATTGCTACCCGGCGTCGCTCGGACTAAGCGACAAATAATTATTTAATGTTATATCATTCGACATAATTATATCACGAAATCTAACATCCAAAATAGAGTTAAAATAAAATCACAAATTTTATTTAATTTGATAGAATGGGGCTGTCCATTCTCGCCCATTAAAATGTCCAAATTCAAGGAAAAAATCTAATTTGCTGTCAAAGAAATGTCAAATAATTAATACCTTCACGTAAATAATAAACATTATTATTAATAATAAAAGCCGGGAAAAGTTCAGTAGAAGACTAATTTATTACATTTTGACTAAATGTCTTCGCCGATAAAAATTCAAACATATTTTCTTTCATATTCGTTTTTATGGCAACTTAATGACCAACAATGCAAAAGGGAATTACAGACCCACAGACATACATACGCCGTTTCGGCAATAATAAGATATATTAAGATTCTCACTATAATTAAATATATATATTTTATCTCGCAATTGATAATGGCTTCAAAATATTATCTTTAGTATTCGTTTTCAATAAAGATACAAATCTACGGAATTTTACTGATGAAGAAAAAAATAGCACGCAGTAATCGTGTCATTCAATCCGTATTTACAAAGGTCAATATATCATTATGATATCTGACAATAGTGCAGTAAAAACCTTTAGTTTTGTTAGTACTTTAAACCTTTTATAATAAATATCTTGCGAACACTTACTAGTTATATATTATATAATTATAAACTCAGTGATAAAATACTGCATTGGACCTTATATGAAACCATCAATTGCGAAATACGAAAAGAAAATATTTGCACACACTTACGTTTTCAACACAATTTGGTAAATATTTTTTTTATAACCCAAGATAACGTTGCCTTTTTATCGCAATAATTTCCGGCATTTAAAGAATATTTATTTAGTAAACGATCATTTTAATTACCTTTTATTACTCTGCACCAAAAGTATTTATCAAATCTACGAACAGCTGAATTGGTTAATTCAATTCAGCAGATGTGGGAATAAAATAACAATAAGAACAATATATAAATGAATTAAGTTTGAAAAACAGGATGCGTTGCTCTTTTGTTTGAAAAATTCAAATAGCGCATAATAGAATCGTTATTTTGTTTCATCTTCTTTTAGCTGTTTCTTATCTTGTTTATTATAAGGTTTAAGGCTGGAAAGTTAGCGCCTAAAATGGATATATTCTACGTAATATTTTACACTACTACTCTTTATTCTTAAAAGATAACAAATATAATAAATACGTGAGATAAAGAACTAAAGTATCAGACATAATACAATGATAAGATTGTAATGCATTGTTTTATAAAACCGAAATTCCACAGGACTTTCTTTGTTGCTACGGCGATATTATTTCTTGTAAGACGCTCCTTTTAGAATCTAAATCCGTTAGCACAGGGGAGGGCAAACTTTTCGGATGAAGGGCCAATTCCAAGAATTCAAAATGAACAGCGGGCCGCAAGTAAAATACCATTTTTAGAAAAAAAAAGTATCCAAAATACAAGAAAAAGCAAAAATTGTTTTTTCAAATTCGACCTAAAAAAAATATACCTAAAACATTTCCATTTTCATTCAAAAATAATATTTCTATATTCAGTTCGTATTAATTATGGTGCATTTAAAATATTTGGACGTCTGAAGTGCATTTATTTGACATAGTAACTCTCTGTGATAAAATTTACGACCGGGAAACGTGCTATTCAACGAATTTTACGAATGCACTGTGCTTAAATAAGTTTCAGAGCAGAGTCACCAATAATGTCGGATGAGTTTGCGCACCATTTTGTCTGTAAAAAGAAAAATCGCGTACCTATGAATAAATCACGGTGCCGTCCAAAAAATCATGTAAAATCGAAATCATTGAAAAAAATCGTTTAAAAAGCACTTTTTCCAAGCAAAGTCATCGAATTTGGCTGTGAAAAGGAATATCTGTATACCCACTCAATATCTTGAAGATTTTTTATTTGATTTTCAATATTTTTTAAAAAATATATAAAATAATATTAAAAAAAAAGATTCTTACTTAGAATTAGGATTTATGATGGCGGGCCGCAGAAAACACTCGGCGGGCCGCAGTTTGCCCATGCCTGCGTTAGCACAACGGCGTTGAGAAAATATTGTTATATAAACAAATCCTTTAGTACAATGGGAATGCAAAATTGGGCCTCTATAAATAAACGATCGGGGCCCTATTAGAAGCTTTCTGGGGCCGCATAGGTAGGTAGGCCGTTTTGATCATTGTTTCAGTTTATAACAAAAATATAAACTAATAATATTTCTGAATTGAATGCAATTGTTTTTAATATTATAATTGAACCTGCTAAAGTGTGTATGTTTTATTTTAGCCGCTTGAATATTCATGAGCTTAACAGTATTTTTGCAAATAAATAGATGTATGTACTTTTTGTTGAGGTGAAGCATATCAAAATAAATAATATGTTCAAGGACTTCTGTTTGTGAAACATTAATTAGCACTAGGTTTTTCTCAGTTTACGTTCTCGTGAAATACAGACACGTGTACAAATGGCATTTTTCACCAAAGCGTACGGAAAAGAAATATTATGCCGGGACCTATTCAAATACGACATATTTTTCTAGAAAATATAGTTGTATAACGTTTTTATACTGCTTCTTTCTCATGCTTTATCATATGATATAAATGAGATACTAAGTGCATGAGAAGGAACGAGCAAGCAAAAATCGCTCGTATGATCTCCTTATATCATTCATTTTATATGTCACTAGCTGTACCCTGCGCGCGTTGCTACGCCAGCAACTAAAATAAATTTGAAGGAAAGACATTACACAAATATTCAATTCAATTTGCATGTATTCAATACTCGAGAAATTTGTAAAAATTCGATATCAATTTTTGGGGGAGGGGGGTTGTTTGGCGGGGTGGGGTTTGGGGAGCGTATGGGGGGTATGCCAAAAACCTTCGAAGAAGTGAACTCGAAAAAATATTAAAGTTTAAAAAAGAAAATGGGGGGGGAGGTTGGGGGGTGGTTGGGGGGTGGGGTTGGTAGGCCAGAAACCATCGCGGGGGTGCACTCAATAAATTTGTAAAAGTTTCACATCGATCGGTCGAGCGGTTTAGTAGTCCATAGCGGACATACATACAGACATTAATTTTTATATATAGAAGATAGATAGATAGATAGAAGATATAGATATACAAATCTCTAAAATGAACAAAGGCAGCGACTTTCCACCAAAACTTGATAGCGTAAAATGTCAACACAGCAGTTAAATCAGGGCATACAATGATGGTCAAGTCTGGTCAAGTAATAACAACAAAAAGGTTGATTTTTCGACTGATTTTATCGTTTAGTTAAGATAGCAAGAGGTGAGATATGGGTTGATTTATGAAACGTGGGCACCGAAGCGGTAAAAAATACAATATATCTGTATCAGTTTAGACCAGTGGTACTCACGGAAATTTTCTCTGTGGCTGCATTGCAAACAAAAATGGTCCTACGGAAATGGCTGGTGGCCGCACCAAACTTGTTTCGAGTCTGTTGTGTTTGAGGTATGTCAAATGGACTTAAACATATCCGTCAATTTACAATTGGTATTATTAGATGCTTACGAAATATTTTATTTTCAGAGTATTTGTTGACTTAGTTTTTTTAAATTAGATCGTAAAACCACAATTTTTTTAATACAAATATTTTCTATGAAGCTTTTGGTGGCCGCAGCTAGATCCTCTGGTGGCCGCATATGAGAACCTCTGGTTTAGACGGATATGTGCAGATGCTTAATTAGAGATGAAAGCTATCGAATTGGAGCCACTGATTAGATAACACATACCTACAATCAATCGACTGATAATACTGTTATCGCTAAGGCGTTGTACAGCATACAAAACAGATCCAACCCACTCGACTCACTGCTTACCTGTCGATATCTGCGATAACTCGAACACAAAAGTACATAATAATTATGATAACAGTACTACATCTACATAAACAATGTATTAAGCTAAAAAATAGTGGCTACTTCTTAACTTCATTTCCATCATTGGTATCTCCAGTAACTCCAAATTATCCGAAGCAACTACGACCTTCTCGCAGTTAGAATTTATCTGTCTCTCCTTCTACTTCCATTTTAATTAAAGTGATACTATGTTCGTTGACGGATCTAAATTTTGATTCATTGAATTGCTTTGACGTTGTCGTACAGCCAGTAGAGTTTAGCGTTGCATCGTTGCATCCGAGGCGTGATTATTGTACACTCTTTTTTTTTATTTGTGGGATCAAACGGACGGATGGAAATATCAAAAATAAATATTAATAATACATTTTTTTAATTTTTTTTTTTAAATCAGTATTTAAAAATATATCTCATCTTAAACCCATGCAAACATCAAGAATAGGTGAAGAAATAAAACAATATAATGTGTTTTACTACTTTTAATAATGCCTTCCCACCAAGAAAGAAGTAACAGTTAACGCCTTAAAAGTATTGCATCTATTCACAACATTTTAATCATACATGTAATTATCAGGGCTATGGAGTCGCTGAAAAAAATACGACTCCGACTCCAGCATTTTCAAAAGACACGACTCCGACTCCAACATTGACCAAAAACACGACTCCGACTAAAAAAAGTTTAATTTCGTCACAATTTTTTCCTTCCTTTCCTATGTATGTGTATTCAATTATTGTATATGAACCAACCAATCCGGTCAATAGCCGAATTTGACATATGTACAAACATATGAATTATATGCAAAAATAAAAAATTCAAACTTTTCAAAATTTCCGACTTCGAGTAAGACTCCGGCCAAAACGTCACGACGACTCCGACTCCGGCAAAAAAACCCCGGCTCCACGACTCCGACTCCACTGATCTGATAATTATTACAGAAAATATATCAAGAAAATTAAAATAATGTTCATAATCAGAATAAACAAAATAGCTCACGTAACTAAATTTATACCTCATCTTTGGCGGCTGATTTTTTTAGATTTTAATTTTACAAGGCATCGTAATAAAGCCATAAATAACGTTTATTAAGAAGCATGATTAGAATATAATAATTACATTATTACATCGATTTTTTTTTAAATTGTTGATAGACGTAATATGAAACCTGGTCGGTTCGATGTTTTATCTGGTAGTCAGTCATATTTATATGCGCTAATTACAAGGCGGTGGACCATCCTTCGGTCCATAATTAGGATACCCACTACGTGAGGTAATAACGTTTTTCTCGCCTCAAAGTGGTTTCTTTTGCAACATGATTACTTAAAAGTAAATTTACTCGATCTAACATCTATATCTGATCGGCCTAAGAAATGATTTTTGCGATGAAAACTAAATTGCTTTATAAACTGGATGAAGAAATTCGCGTCAGAATTAAGAAATAATTAACTATTTATTTTGTTTCAAACTGCTTTGTTTTATTCATCGTATTCACTCATGAAAAACTGCCATTGAATGGTATTACAATTTTGGTGGTTAGTCAACTTTGGACTTTCATCGCATGATATTTCACATTTTCACATCTGTAAATTCCGTATTAACTTTTTTTGTGCATATATTATCATAATGGAGTTGTTTTAACAATTTGTATATGAGCCCTTTTAATTACTTTTGAAATAATCTTTTTACTTCGCATTTTATGGCCAATTAACCACCGCACAAATTTGTGCAATCCGTAACCATTGTAAATATAACATGATTATTGAACGCAAAATTTTCATGTGATACAATTGTGCTACGGATAATTATCAAATCGATCTCTCCAAACGAGGTTTTTTATAACATAGAGAAAAATACATACAGTTCCAACGTATTTAAATGAGCCCTTAAACAATTTAACGCCAAAACGAAACAATGAACGAATTTTTATATTATTTTAATGTTAATTTACGACGTTTATATTAGGCTATAAATTATGTTAAATATCTAGAATTTTTATGTCATCCAATCGGTTTACATTTTTAAGAAAATAACGCTTTTGAATCCGATGTTTTACTGGCCAGCTATTCTGAAATAAATTGATTGAATAAAAAAACATAAAATCTCTTGCGAAATGCATCTTTTACTTCGTAAAAAATCTTCGCTAATTTATACTTCAAAATAAAACCAGTTTTTTATATATATACTTAATATTAACTGATGATTGCATTCGATCATGCACTCATGATTGTTTTGATATTGTTTAATGGTGCTAAAACTTGAAATATTAGCGAGTGCCTATGAAGAGTAGTAATTGGCACACATTATTTTCTTCATTAGCACTTGAGAGTGCCAAATATTCTTTGAGGAATTCTGATATCATACACCGATCGTTGAACGTATGAGGAAATTTTAAATTGTAAATAGTTTAAGAATTCTGAGAAAAATAGATTTTTTTTATTCTGTTTTGCAATTTTAAAAAATACCTATACCGATCTGGTATGAAAACATTTGGAAGTTTACTCTTGATAACATAATTAAATGGCACTCCAGCTAATTGTCACTATGCCGGATATTATTATTTTTTAAATCACCTGGGATAAGCTCAATGAGGTTCCGGCTTTTTAATGAAGTTCCGGCTTATTTTATGCTATGCTTTAATTTATTTTTTATACGGTTTTGAATTTGAACGTCATGCACGACTTTCATCTTCTTATTCAATTTGACATTCAAACGTTATCTG
This sequence comes from Himalopsyche kuldschensis, assembly GCA_028554975.1. NCBI lineage: Eukaryota > Metazoa > Arthropoda > Insecta > Trichoptera > Rhyacophilidae > Himalopsyche > Himalopsyche kuldschensis. The sequence continues at coordinate 14,334,848 of JAHFWI010000010.1, read as the reverse complement.
TAATAAATATTTTTAATACATTTTTAATAAAGACAATATCAAAAGTATAGATGTTCATTTTTGAAATATGTAGGAAAAAAAGCATTATCTAGTTTTGTTTAATATGCTTTTTTCGTCTAAGTATTGGCAGCTTAAAACGCCGTAAAACTGATAAAAGAAAAACGTCATTTAAAAAAATGACGCCGAAAGAATATGTTACGATACGCGACGCTTTATTTTTTAAATCATTATCTAAAATTTTTCAATTTACACATTTGGATGACGTGATCAACGTATGCTATTCACATACCAGACCAGGTAAATTTGTATTTCGTAAAAACATCCCGATTTACTCCGTTAAATTTTCAATGCATTATAACAATATAAAAGTACGTCTATATAATATAATTTAGTAAACAGTACAAGCCAAGCCTAAGAGAAATTTCATTATTTAGCGATCATACTCATTAAAATAAGATTGTTGTGAAAATAACGTGATGCATTTATTATGTGTAATATTTGGCGCCAATCTGCACTAATCCTATCTTTATTATTATTTGCCTTATGTCAATAAGTCAACTTTGAAAAAAGCCAAACGAGTTTTCAATAATTTATTGTATGCTGATAAAGTTTATTTCCCTGTCAATCAAAATTTTTCAATATTTATCAAGTAAACAAAAATATTAGTATAATATACATATAAATAATATGTAAAGAATGTGCAACATAATTTACTTGTTTTAAATTATCAACTGAATATCATCACTGAAACCGGCCCTAATCCTAATAAATCTAATGTGAAATTTGCACAAAAAAATAGTTACGTTTTTTATAGATGATGATGTATCATACATAAAAGTGAATGAAAGGTACTCATTGAAAATACTGTGACTGAAAACGATAGCTATGTAGCTCTATTTTCCCTGATGTAACCTAACCAAATTAGTATCTAGTCACGAATATCGAAATCATGATAATGTGAACTCAAATTCCCTTAATTGGATGCTCGCTATCGCCTGCGGTATAAAATCAAGTAGTGCAGAAAATTTACTTTAATTATTTCGGATTAATTTACAAAATAGGTCAGCTTCTCTTTTTTCACTAACCAAACCTTATCGCTCAAGTGCGATGTATCAAACAGCGGAATGCAAAAAATAAATAAACCACTATTTAATATTTTCACTCTCGCTAAAAATTGAGAAAAAACTATTTCTTGAAACGGCTCAATCATGTTACGTTAAGACGTGAGACAAACTTAATACTGATTCTACTGTGTTCATATTCACTTCATTGACCTCGATAAAAAAATATTTCAAAATTTAGAACACACCAAAAAACATTTAAATTTTGTAGTATTATTAACATTATGTCAATCAATAAACTTTTATTCAATAAAATTAATCGTTTTACCATTAATTCATTGTAGAAATGCATTTAATTTCTTTATTATTTAAAATAAGCAATTTATTCTATTTGAGTAGTTAAATGTTAAGGAGTGAACCTAGTAACTATAATGTTTGAGTGATAAATACATTATGTAATATCTTTGGTGTTGTTTATTATTCATGACATTCATTTGCGACAATATTGTTTCATATTTATAAATTTAATTTTACAATAAGTCGACACCGTGGTTAAGGATCAAAGTCGTTGGCTTCGGTTGCAGGGCGCACGGGATCGAGCCCCAGTCCGGGCAGCTTCATTTTTTCAATGGAGTTAATAATTTCTGTTCGTATATATGGATGTCTGTGCTGTCTTAAATTCCTTCTCACACCTTTTCGATCCATAAAATAGAACATACCTACAGCGATTAGGTTGAAAAGTAGAGAAAAATTAACTGAGAATCAAGTAGATCTCTTAGTTTAAACGTCTGTTGACTGAATGCGTCTTAATGTTGAGACGCCTGATTGCGGTGTTTTTCAAATCGATATTCGAAAATAAACAATCCTAAACCCCTAAAGGACAACTTTTTTATTCCATTAGTAAGTTCACACATTTTTAAAAAATATTAGTTGGAATATTCGCAAATCGGCTCAGGAGAGAAAAGCTTAAAATAAACTTTATTATAAGTCCATGTTGCTTCAAATTGGAATCGGATATGTTTAAATATGTATCCGTGTTTTGCAATGTTCATTTTAACACCCATCTAAACTATCCTTACATAAATCATTACATCGCAAATGTCTCGGGTGCCCTACGAGCGACTAAACCATGAGTGTGGCCCCGACAAAGTATACATATAGCAAAGGCCTGTCTTAAGCCGTTCTCGAGAGAGCCGAGCAGTGGGCTCACCCAACACACACCACGATCACTAACACGGCCGAGTCGGTCACCACTTCTCGGACTCGAGAGTTGTTCAAATAAGAGTCGGTCGCAGGCAAACAAACTTCTACAAAGTGGAAGAGGGACAGTGAACCAACCAACCATTCATACCGGAGTATTGAAGTTACCCACATTATGTATACCCGTAATTGCAGTGCTGGAATTGTAGACTTGGGAGAGGGTATGAGATACGATTATAATGTAATCGTATTTATATGCAGTTTTCATTTTATAAATACAATTAATATGATAAGATTAATACGACAGACTTCTTCTGAATTAAAAAAACAAATGATTTTACCTCTCAACGTTGTCGTACTTTTTTTTCATTGTAACCTGCGTCTGACATTTCTATACGGGATGACCGAATACTGATTTCCGCTTCGACAGACATGCTGATGAACAGATCTTTTTGGATTGTAAATACATTGCTTATATTTAAATAGTTTAAATATAAATAAATAAAACACATTATAAAGTACTATTTCCACATTTATCCTGATAAAGGTCCGGACCGGTTCGCTTATTGAGATCATATTCAACTCTTCAGTTATCGGATGAACATTCTGTGTGTGTGTAATTTATTTAAAAAATTTCATTCTGCCTTAAAAGTTACAGATTTTAATCGTTTAAATTTTGTACATTTCCGTGCGTTTTGTTACCAGCGAAGCGAGTTTCACTTTTCGACATCTTCGGGCGAATGCCGAATTTTGAATTAGTGCTCGGGTGAACTTAAGGTGACGCAACCCTGAACATTACCTGACGAAAATTTAAACGATTTGAAAATTGAGCGCTTTCAGTCATAATTACACAAAAAGTTTATATTTGTGTATGATCTATCGGTCGAAGCTCGAAGCAATAAAAACTCTTAAAGTTTTTAAGCGATTTTTTTAAATGGTAGCACAGGCCATGGTTGGTGAAATCCCTAGACGGAAAATGGGACCGTCATTGCAATCACCAGTAATAAATTATACAGCTCTCGATCTCATATACATGACTCTTTAGAATTTGTATTATCTTTGAATATATCCATGAATATGTCCATAGTGTTTATTAGACACGGAAACGAATTAAATGCGAAAACACGTTGCTCACAATGAGAATATTATTAAATTTATTTCATACAATCTTATGGTTCTTTCATTGCATCAATTCTGAGATTGGCGCGTGTCACTGTATAATCAGCTCTGTGAACTCTTTTCATACGTACTGTCCATCGGTCTTATGCAGATGTAGTCAAAGTCCTAGTTAAAAAGAGCCAAATATCAGAAGTAAATCAACTTAAAAAAATTACATCCTCCTAATTAAATGTTCAACAAATAAAACATATATTTTATGTTACATTCTATATAATTCATAGAATTCGTGACCGGCTCAACGTATCGCGAGCATGAGCAAAACAGACCCTAATTTGTATAATACATTTGGAATAAGCAACAAAAAGTTTTTTATTTAATTGAATATAATGCTTATCCGTCGAGAATTGATATTGGACATCCTGAGAGCCCTTAATCTTCGTTTTAAGTACATTTTTAATTCATAACAAAATAATCTTTAATTACTTCCATAATTATAAAAAAAAATATTTTTGTCTCTTTTTGACATTATAAATAATGTTTATATATTATATATGTAGAATTTTAACACACTTTTGTTCAGTTTCTTAATTATCTTCTTTATATTAAAAGAGCAACACTTAAAAAAGTTTATTACATACTTAATTACGATATAAAATATATATGTGTTTGACTTTATCATCGAAAACTAATTTTCTTGTATTTGGAAAAATACACAATTTGACAAACTCTAATTTCAAATAAATGAACGTGATCTTGCACGAAGTGTTTCTACATCTTAATAATCATTCCATGTTTAATTACTACACTTTTAAAAATAAGCTAGGCATTTATAATATATTACATACTTTCATAACGATTAACAAAATCTTTTTCAGATTTAAGAGATACATTAAGTACGGTTCAAAATAGCGAAATTTCAAAAAATTATCACTGAATCTGAAAAATATTTCGTAAAATTATTTAGTTGAAGATTTTACTGGTTTTTATTTATTTACATATTTCATTACTTCGATCACTCTCCTCTACCACGTTCTTAAAATAACCTTTGCGGATGTTCCTAATAATATTTTAACATTTTTGTTTTCTTTTTGTTCACAGAAAATCTCACATTTATATCAAAAAGTATTCAAATGGAGCTTCTGATATATGCACCGGAAGTACGGATGTATCTGTGCTTCAACAACAGATGGAAGCTGGTTGGAATGTCAATAGTAAGTACCTTATTATCATTTTAAAGACTTTAAGTATATAATCCTGCTAAAGTATTAACTGCAAATCTTTTAATCAATAAAATACTAGCATTTATCCTAAACTAAGTAAATGGGAATATTTGTTTTTTTGTAGCTTCATTTTTATGTAAAAAAAGTTTTAAAGGTTTGTAATGTTAGGATACGATCTTTAGAATGCGTAAGATGGCGTGATGTCCAAATAGTTATCACTATTAAATTGAGCACGATACTCTTGTGTTCCCAGGGTGTGGTGGTATTTTTATAACAACTCATTTTTAAGTAAAATTATAATAAACAGATGACATGTTTAATTATATCTTCGAAAAACTCTAACTGGTTAACAAACAGTTCTCGTAGAAAACATATGTTTAGGTATAATATTTTCGTAGTAAAAAAAACGTTGAAATCGTTTATTTTTGAAATAACTTATATTTTAAATGCATCGTTTTTCTTTGTTTCAGGGAAGGAAGGCAGCCTTCAACAATACACTATGTTTATTCAACGAGAACATGGTGAAAGATTACAACATGTACAGCTCTTTGAACCATCCCTCCCGCTACATGGTGTTCAACAAGGTTGGCTCGCAGCCCGGTCAGAAGAAAGCCCGCTCCCAGGAGATGAGGCGCTGTCAAAACTTCCTTTCCAAGAGCAGTTTCTCAATCGCGGATCACAACAGAATAGTCGCAGGAGAAAATTACCATACTCCCGCAAAAAGGCATCATGGAAAGCAAAAGAACTTGGCGCGAAAAAAAATGCGTCACGAGAACTCCCACCACCATCGCAAGAAGAGACTGCACCGTGAGAAGAACCTGGGGATGATCCAGCGAAACGGTGTCGTTTAAATTGTGACTGATGATGCACTCACTTTGTTAAGGACGATTTCAAGTACCGCCCTTTGTCATTTTACAAAAGAGCCACCGGTTACAAAAAATATTTTTTTTTATTTATTTACTAAACACTAAACTAAACGAATCGACACAAAATCTAGCTAACTACCGTGCATTTGTTTTATGTTCTTTAAGCTGGTGTTTTTTCACGTAAAATATTAAAAAGCTTATATTTTAAACTATATTATTGAAAATAAATAGTTTATTATTGGTTTACATTGATTTTTTGGTTGGTATAATTGATTGTGGCTATCAAATTTGAAATGGCAAAGGCGGTTATATCGCTGCGAAAGAATATTTCTAAAATGTAACGCAAGCTTTCCGAAGGATGCTGTTTTAGTGCCTCAAGCTAGTGAAAGTGCGCTGCTGCCAATGCGAAATAAAACAAACGCTAATTATTATCAATATTTGTGAACAGTGGGCCGTCGCTAGGGACATATTCAATAGGTGAATTTTCCAGTGAAGTAACTACGTAACTGACTATACAAGATACCCGTACAAGAAGCTTCGTCTAAATTTAAAGTGCGCTTATTTATAAAACAAAAAAAAGAAGAAATATAAAGAGCCTTTCGGTGGATAGCGTTAGAGCATCGCAGACGCATAAAAGTTAGACATGCCTTGTTGCACAAGAATATAATATAAAAATACGCTTATATACATATAGGACGACAACAAGTGCAGTTCAATTGTACTCATTGCAAAACAGAAATAATGTTAGTTAAAATTTACCCCTACATGTAACGTAACTTATTATTGATGTATATTACTATTCTTATTGTTAAATTAACTAATTAATATTTCAGTATTATTACACGGACAATTAATCTTGGTATCGATTCTGGGATGACATTGGATCCTCGATATTACTAACTCCTGTTTTACAACCCTTAAAATAACAACAGACACACCCTTCAAGCAAAAAGCACTAGATTTAACTATGCCTTGTTTTTTAACTTCAATATTCCTCTGACTTGAATTGAGCTACTTTGCCAGATCTAAATTACGAATAATAAACAAATTGACTAATATTTTGTAATAGATAATGCTCCAACACTTTAAGCACCACTGTTATTGTGCATAGTATATCCAAAGTTTACGACAGTGGAGTCATTTTGTAAAATGAAATACAACGTATCAGTTGTTTTAATGAAACCTTTGTTGCTTTGGGTCATGATTTTAGTATCGATCTTGAAACGGTATTTCATCATGGTGTCTGCTAAGTCGTTTTTTAAATTGTCAATGATTTCAACTAGTATTCAGTGTATATCCGGAGTATCTCTTCTCCTTTTCTTAAATATATCTTCATTTCGTAACACGTTTGGTGTGAACAAACAATAAAAATGTTTTTTCAATGTTCCTTCTCTGTTATGAATTGTGAAATTCCTCACTAGCTCGCCATGTGTGACGAGAGTTTAAGTCCGCTGTATTAGACAGAAAACAAGCTACGCTATGTCAATTTAACTGTTCAGTTAACAAGCCTAGACTCGTATTGTCTGTTACTACAAGATACTCCAATAATAAAATTAATTCCATTCTCAAGAAAACAGTTAAATACATCTTCTCTCCCACTGTAATTATCGTCAGTGCTTTGTAAAGAAGACGAATTAATCAAGATGTTTTTTTAACATCATTATTTAATTAATGATCTGTGAATGTAATTACAAGTTTACAAACAAAGCTTTGAAATATCGTTGTAATAGCCAACACTAGTGAGGTAAATGTTGCCTTTTCACATTGATCAAAATTTTGCTAAAATGGTTAATTCACCCTTCTAACAAACAGCAACAATATATAATAAATAGAGAATTTCTTTCCGTGATGCGAAATAAAATGTCCCGTATGATTTCTAGCTTAGTGTCATGAAAAACTTTCGACAGATGAATTTTTCCTCCAGACATAAAGAAACCCTTGATTCTAAAATTTTTGTATAAAATTATTAAACTAGTTTCAGGAATTGCTTGCAGTTTAATTGTAAAAAATATTTTAATATTTCTACAGTCACTAGTTAATTTTTGAGAGTAACTTAAATTGAGGTTCCGCTCTCTATTTACACCTTAAGTTGTCATAAACATTGTATTCAATTTGTTCTCTATAATTAAAAATGGCTGATATTTCGTTACACACTTGTATCTTTCATGCAAAAGTTTTCTGTCATCCCTGACGGACTAAAATCATAAAAATGTATATTTCGACACAAATATACTTCATAATTCTTTATTATGTATTTTCACTCAACAGCTGATACGTCTGAAAAGAAAATATTTGATAAAACCACTGTATTCAAAATTGTATACCAGAGCTAGCACACGCTTTATATGCGCTTTCTCGTTTGTACATCTGTTAAAAGTGGTCAGTTATTTGTATCATGTTGTAAAGTAAAGTGTTTCTGTAGTCACATCAATTCGATCTTCAATCTCAATTTTTCAAGTAACAGCCAAATTATAGACTGAAATTGTTTCAATTCGTTTCAATGTATATCCAACCTATTTATTTATCTGATCGAAACTCTTTTCACTGAAAATAATGTCTCCCACACTTAATTCTAAAAATTCATATTGAGTGTCTAAAATACTACATTTAAAATAAATGTCTACAATGTTATGATACAAGGTCATATCACTGATCTAAGCAATATTAGATTTACTAAAGTAAAAAATCTTCTGCTTATAAAAAAAAGTGTATGAACCGTGTTGAAATTTAGAAAAAATCTGTATTACTCATAATGTTGCAGTATGTAATATTTGATACTAAGCGCCTAATATTCAGTGTTTTAACTGTTTACCTAACTCATTAAAATATAATTTTTCTGACAAATACTATATATTAATAAGCACATTTCTAAATTGATTATTTAAAAAAATCTTAGAGGTGCTTGAAAATAAATTGTTTTTTTGATCAACAAGTATTATAAAATTCTACTAACGTTAATACGTATGTACTTAGCTTTTGTGTGTAATAAATTGTCTTCTTGACAACTCAGCCTCGTAACATAACACAAAATTTCATCATTTTACCAAGATTTTTTTAGACTTTCAACAATGAAATTAATTATGCAAAATTTAGTCAACTGAAATTTACTAGGGTTGTCAAATTTTTAATATCGTAATGTTGAAAAACGAAATTTTTACTTTTCATATTTAGAATCGATAAAAATAAATGCTTTTCTATCAATTTTTTAAATATGTTTCGTACGATTTCGTATAGAGCTTTTCCCTCTTTCAATTGCGACCAGTGTTTTTTTTGTACTCGACGATAGAACATAATATTCTCATTGAAAACACTGTAATTTCGAAATTAATTTTACACCTCGAGTGTTTATTAATATCGAAACACTTTTTGACAATTCTATTTTTTTCTATCGAACAAATATTTCATGAAGTAATTTGACAACTAAATAGTAATCAAACTATTTGTAAAAAACTCACCAACTCATGGCTGAAAAAGTACGACATTATTATACTAATTATGAAAATATTGTCTTGTAAACCATAACCAATTCAATAATATTTATTGATGTGGTTAAAAATTTGTGTTTTTGTATAATTCATAACAAAAAAACTTCTGATTTCAGTTTAAAAAATGTATTAAATTAAAATAATTTCGATCCAAAACGATTGTTTTGCTTTCATTGCGATGACGATTGAAAATTGAAGTAAAGTATTATAAATTCTGTATTGAAACTGTAAATAGGCTGGTGGTGTTTTCCTGAACTAAAAAAATAGTATACAAAATTTGCCAGGCTACACAAGTGGCGGCGCCCTAACTAACTGACAATTACTTATAGTTCAATGTGAAAGGTATTAATTAACATCGTATCAAAAATAAAACTAAAACCAAATTCGAGCATTTTTTGACATTTTTTGGCCATAATATTTAATTTTAATCGTTAGCTACGTTATGTATGTAAGATCTGTGCCGTTATGCGTTGCATTATGGCAAAAGTATTTAATATAAACATTAAAATTAATATTGTATTCCTTATAATAATATTATATGTATAAAATAGTTATTGTATTGTAATAATATAATTGTGTATTATGAATGCTGTAATTGTACTTGTAAACATTCCAAGTCTGAAAACCACGTATGAAAAAATATGAGATGAAATAAATAGTGAAATGAATTTCTGCTAAACTGTATTTCTTTCAATATGTCAACTTGTAGCCTGCCCTTAAACATTAAGACATTCAATTAGTGTAGATCAGGGGTAGCCAAAGCGTCGATCGCGTGGCTATTCCGAGTCACCCGCCTGTCTGGTGTATTGACATACACATCTCTGATTCCTCTTTATATTACAATGATAATATATTAAATTTATTTTGTGAGTCAATCGCCACCAAAAATTTTAAAAAAAGTCGCCCGCGGTTGTAAAAGTTCGGCCACCCCTGGTCTAGATGAAGATCACGTGATGACACAAATATATGAGGCGTCTAAAAGCATCAAACCAATCCACGAAAAACGTCTACATTTAGACAAAATCCAAAAACAAGCACTAAGATATACTTTATGTAATCACGCATTACTTAGCTGTGGCAAAAGCATACACAAATCTTCCGTGTTAGACAGGTTTTTTAGACCGATTTCACAAACAAAAACAGATTAATTTGACATCTTCAAATATTGTATTTGTTTTAACTAACGATTGACTGATTACAAAAAATAAATATACCGCTCTTATTTTGGATAAAACAATATGGTGGTACAAAATAAACTATCAAAAAAAGAAGACATAGGATGAGAGGAAGTATAAAAACTGAAATGATTGATCAAACAAACATGAAATTAGTTTATTTTTGCTGATTTACTGATTTACTCGGTAGAATTTCATTATACTAGGTAAAAAAAAAGCATTTAAAAGTATTTAATTCCGCAAAAATCTCTTGCGTATCGATACTTCGTATTATTGTAGAAACGTATAATCGTTGGAAAAATCCTACCGTATTAAATATTCAATTCCCCATGAAAATTTGCATAAAATTTAATTTGACATTATTCGCTTTTGATTGGCTGTCGTCGGAACCGTATATGATTAGATGTGGCAGAATTTAGAATAAGTACATCATGACAGAAAAATTTAGAATTCCTTAGCAATTGTTTTTTAATTAGTTTCCTTATAACATATTACAAATACCGAGCGATGACGGTGTAAACACTAGTATTCTATACAAGATAAAATCCGTTTTAAGCTACTGAGTTATGCTGAAATAGCTTTCCGCAGAACTATGTATGAGGGTAGACGTCTAACCAACTAGGCACAGAAGGTCATGCAAAATCTTTTGACCTAACTGTTGGTGTGAGTAACAATGAAATATAATCTGCAATTTCAATCCAGACAATTTTTCATTTCAGAAATTTAATTCAATGCTTTGGTTTACCATTACTTTCAATACTTCAAAAGAATCCATGGATGTATTATGTAACGAAATGAAATGATGCTCAGGAAAACGACTTTTTGACATGACTTTGAGGATGATAAAAAATTCGTCTAGAATTCTAAGTGAATCATTCCATAATACACAAGTGTAAATTTAATTTATTACGTAGAAACATGAAGATCGTATCTGATTTCATAAAAAATTTAACATATCTCAAATCCAATAAAAATATGACAACCATTGCTTCCGAGAAAGAGAGAAATTTGTTTATTGAATTATTTTTTTGTATCATCTGCTTCTCAAACTTTACTCTTACATAAACGAATAAGTTCATTAGTAACACGTTATCTGCTGTCCAGAAGTATGACAAACAGTTTTGTGTTGAGAGGTAAAGGTACACGAATCTCCAATTCCAATAGTCGAGGGTTATACTCCAACCGGGGACGTCTGAAGCACTGAATATTGTAGGGGATTAAATCTCTGAATTGTTACAATTTATTCATTTCATGACATTGATTAATGTTTTCCTTTAACTAGGATTTAGAAAGAACGGCAAGGTTTTCTCATTTCCACTATTTTATGTTTACTTTATCTAAAAAGAAGTTTTGAATGATTTGACTTACAACCAGTTCTCGTAAAAGGATTGTCGTTGAGACGATCCATCCAAAGTCTGGCTACACATTGTCTAATGGATATTATTACAAAAGTAATTATTTTACGATCTGTACATATTATAGTTTTCAAACGCCATGTGGTTACCACCAATCGTAAAATGGTGTTCTTTTTTCAAAATAATAATTACACAAAACAATCCTTAAAATGTAACTTTTTAGAAGCACTGCTCCCATACAATCTAAGTTAAAATATTCCATGTAACATTTAGATTCAACAAAAAACAATATGGCGTTATTATGTAGGGACCTGGCCGTTTTTTATTTATATGAAAGAAAGAAACCGCGGAATGATGTTTGAAATTTAATAAAATACCCCTTGTGAGACCGAACCCTTTCTCCCCGCCTCAAAGTTCTACTCACAAATCACTTAGCCACTCAGCATGAGTTCGATAGGGGCCTCGGGATACTTCTGTTACAAATTCTCAGGATTAAAAGATTTTTTGAAGAAAGTCAAATAAAACTTAGAGCAAGCCTCGGAATCCTTAAAATAAATAAAAAAGGGTAGAGTTGTTTATGTTGGACTTTTTTACCGGATACCAAAATCGCGTACTTCAGGCGAGCCCATCGAATCTATTAATTTGGATCTAGTCATTGCGGTCTTTCGAATCTGCGTGACAATTAAATCATATAATTATATTTCAACCGCATGTTATGTTGCAACATTTATATAACAGGGTTTCCCAAACTATTTTTCGCGGAACACAGAAGCCTGAAAAGGTATTCCGCGACAATTTGGAAAGGTCTCATACACTGCAACACATGTAAAGTACTTATACTTTAAATTGGAAGGTGACTGATGATCAAACACCATAACATAAACCCATAAATCACACTCTTTCCATTTAAACAACGGGACGTTTCAGCCCATTAAAAAAAGAAAATTCAGTAAGGATAATATTATGAAATTAATGACTTTTAAACTGTACAGCTTAAGCTTGTCAAATGGTGAGGGTTTTAATTATAACACCATTATATATAATACACATCTTATAGTATATGAAAAACCCTTTCTTTCTGAACGACATCGATTTTGTTGTTAGATGATCCTCAACATTCGTACTTAAGTAATTGATTTCATTAAAAACATTTATTAATAAATATATCCATAGGTACATTAAGGTCAGTGAATCAATCGGGTGTGAATCAATCAATAAGCGTGTCAAGAGATAATTCGACACAAATCTTCTTTTCTAGATAAAGAGTAACAAAACATGCTGTCTTTATTAAATTCTCTGTGCACTTAATATGATGTAATGTGAAAATTATTGTCAGTATTCTTCTTTCTTGTATCTTAATTCAATAGATCTCATTTGACAGAGGTTCTGACTTAGATTTAGTTAAATTATTAAGCTAAGCGCTTATAAACTTACTCTAATCTCCAATCAATATTGTAGCTGTTTCAGTTGTGATAGTTTCAAGTTAGAGTCTGTTAGAGTCTTCGAGACCACTCATTATTTTCGGTGCACTCAACAAAAATAAATGAGTGATCTATATCCTATGCGACAATATACATATATCACTATTTTATCTTACGATGTAAGTGAAGAATAACCAAAAGTCATGTTCAAAAATGGAATTCGTATTATTCATCTCATATAAATAGAATGTGCAATAATTTTTCTCGCCGGGTGACTATAAGGAACTCAAAAAGAGATCTTAAAACTATTTACATCGTAGTTCCTGAAATAAAAATATAAACATACACATAATTTGAGAATAATCTACTTTTTACTGCTCGAAATTCTTCACTATAAGTAGGAAAGCTGTAACGAAAAAACTTGTCAAATATTGGTACAAAAAGGGAAATCGCTTTTCAAGGACCGCGTCGCGTCAGGAGGACTTAAGTTTTTTTTTTGTTTTATCTTGTCGCTAACATTGTTTGTGAACGCAGGAATTAGGGTCCATTTGAACAGGAGTATTAAATAAACGACACGGTAAGTTAAATACTTGTCAGTGAATTTTACACGAAGTATAATAGCTGTAGTTAAATTAAATTATATTTAAAATGTCTATTAACCATCGAATGGGTCGATCGCAAAAAGATACGAATAATATTTTAAAGCCTAGCGATAACTCACTTTTGATAATTTTCTAGGTGAACAAAATTCATCGCGGTTGTTCCAGTTCCTTAAATTCTATTAAAAGCCACCAAAATATTGAAAGCCTTATTGACAAAGAGTATACTAATGTTGAGGTTGCTATTGTCTAAGAATTTAAAGTTTTTCATTTTTAGGCCTAACATAGTTTATGTTCTAGTTGAAAATACTCGCGGTGAGCGGAACCGGTCCTGATAAACTAACAAAATATCTTTAGAAATAAGACACAACAATGTATTTTATTTATGTAAATTAAATGATTGAACATATTTTGTTTTTTTTTCTTTCGTCTGCAATTCGGTAGTTAGATTTATTTGAATATTGTTAGTTTATATTGACGAAGATCCTTGGTGTATTTTGATGAAATTTTTTGAAAGAAATAATGAAAATATTTCACAAAGATCTGTACCAGTTTCGTTCACCGTCTTCGTTGAAACAACTCCACATTGGATGCAGAAATGGTAACAAAAATAAATAAATAAAATCCGGTGGAATACCGCTGGAATTCTTCGAGTAGTAGACTTAGAGAAGTCATTGTACCTAAGTAATGCCCATATTACAAGGGCTCCGCGTGTCCTTACGCACGGGCAGGGTTCCGTGTTTACCCAGGGCCGGGCCGGGCCGGGACTTGAGGAGTTAATGGACCGCTCTTCGCCTATCGAATGTCAAACGCGCGGCGGCAGCGCCATCTTTTCTTTTGTTTGGGAATAAATATTAGACTTGATGTATTACAGCAGTGCCGTTCAAAGGGTGGCATCAAGAAAGGTATCAAGAGGTATCCGTCGCACTGAATTTTCTCAGAAGCATTTGTGATCAATATTCGCTCCTTCTTACATAACGATGTTTTACTGCAAAGATAGTGTATGTCCAGTTATGCGTGTTTTGAGAAAATCTATTTTTAAGATTTGTCATTCCTGGATAATTTAGGTGTCCTGTTTTAATGAATTTTAATGTGTGCTAGTTCATCGAAAATTCATTATCCTTTCAAATTATTATTATCATATATGATGATATTCAAATTCAAAGAGATATTTCAAGACTTAATCGAATTGTTTTAATTTTATTTTGGGACTGACTCGAGGCACAATATAGTTCAACGAATGGTTGCACTATGTTTTTGAATGATATAATATCTTTTTAAATACAATATTGGAACGTAAATTATTTTTGCATGGAGACCACCGACGCTCATTATACTACAAGCATAAAACTTTTCCAAAACTCAAGAAAAGTAAGTTGTAATTTTGACAGTGTCTATCGGCAACCGATATTCACCTCAATGTTGCTATTTTTTAACATGTCCGCTCACAATGTGTCTCACAATCAAGTGAAAAAGGATCGTTACACAGTTTCCAAGTCTCTTATTTTCGAATAGAGTTGGGATAGAAAGAATGGGACTAATACAAGACTGGTGGTACACTAATTTCTCTCCAGTTTTTAGAATTGGAAAAGTGTGGAAGAGAATTTTTGACAACACAGACATCCGTGTCTCCGAACAGAAATCAATAATTTGATGGATTGAAAAATGACACTGCCAGGACTGATATTTAAGCCCGCGCTCCAGACACTTTTACTACTATCAATTTTAAATTTAAATGATTCAAAAGTATATAAATTGTTTTTAGAATACAAACACAATTGTAATGTAATCACAGATACACAGCTTACATCTAATCAGATTATCTCAATGTGCAACCAACCTTTAAGTAAAATCGGTACTCATCATAATATTAAAGTCTTTCCATAAAGAATTAACTGTCTTAAAAAACCTTAGTTAAAAGGCACATTAAGTTTTTTCCATGGGCACTTAACTACATCACCTTGGCATGTATATGTATTTTGTTCATATAAATAAATGGTATTAAAAAAGCTCACTTCCTTGGTTTTGGGTGCCTCCGGATATAAAATCAAATATTCAATCCAAAGGGGCCTTTTCGATTGGAACAAAAGTGATAAAATATGAATACAGCTGTCATATGTAAGAATCGTTTTATTGTTTGGAATCAAAGAAATTACCAATGGTAGCTTTTTACCGTATCAATTTAATTTGTGTAGGATCCTTTTAATAATTCAATATTCACGCAGGTGCAATGGCTAATGCATTAAAGGCAGTGGCGCGCATTTCATCTTTATCGTAGAGGGTTCCAACACATTTTTGTCACTATTTTATCAAAATTAGATCAGGAATATTTTTTTCACATTCACTTCTTCCATTCAATTGCATGAAAACTTGATTTAACCATTTTCTGAAAAGTTATTTAGAATTTAGTGAGGAAAATAATTATTTATTTATTTATTTATTTATTTATTTATTTATTTAAGAAAAAGCAAATCATGGCATTACAGCTAATGCCAATGCGCCATGTATTTGACAAATATAAATACGTGTATGTATTTATATATACATACATGTAAATACATAATTTTAATCATTAATTAATTAAAAACAAGATGAAAACATTGTAATCATAAAACAGAGAGAAAAAAAATTTATAAAAACACATTAGAAATTTTCAAAGATGTCAACCGAGTGAGTTCTGACAAAATCAACTTTTATTCATAAAATATAGTATTCGCCTGAACTCACTCACGTCAATATGAAATACGCGACATCCGAAGCAATGCCGTTTAAAATTGTTAAAGCTCTTCCCAGAGGCATTCCCATTGGCAGACTGGTTCTACCCCTTGGAAGAACAAACAACTCATGCTCACGATTCCTCAAAAATTATCAGAACATTCAATTTAACATTTTCAAGAATGGTACTTTTTGGCCTCGAAATAGAAATTGTTGGTTCAAACTCATCCCTAAGAGAAAATAAAGCACCCATATGTCCTCAAATAGAGAATTCTCAAAATTTCTTCTGAACCCTCCACATTTCGCACTCCTCGGTGCCCAAACAATCGATCCAATTTCGAACCAAAGAATTATACATTAGTATAAAAGACCCTGGTAGTGCGGAGGATAAAGCCCAACATTTGCAAAGCTTTGTTGCAAGTAATCTTAATGTGATTGTTGAATGTTAGTTTGCTTTCAAATTGTACGCCAAGATCTTTTACTGATGAAATTCGTGAGAGAATTCGACCATTCATTGAATATTGAAAGAATAATACTCGTGAGCTCCTCGTAAACGATAAAAGATTGCATTTATCAATATTAAATTCAAGTTTGTTACATCTTCCCCACTCTATTATATTATCTATATCGGACTGGAGACAATATAATATAATACATACTCGTGTCGAAAAATATTTCCATTGCCGGATCTTTGGTCGAGTGGTAACGTTGTTTCGGTTACGATGTTCACGGGTTCGAATACACACGCACCCATTCAATCTTAATCGTAGCGAGAGCGATAAACTAGACACCAGTCTGTCCAAGTCATATCATTACATCGTTACTTTTTTCGAAATAGAATTGTTGGTCATCAGAAAAACAAGCAATTCCTATAGAAAACTTCACTTCGATAAGCTCCACATTAACACAATTTAGAGCGCAATTTTAAAAAATATACAATAAAAAAAGGAAATCAACTTCCCCTTTTTGTCAGAACAGTGAGGAAATAACATAGAAAGTATTTTTGATTGAATTACGTATATTAAAGATTTTTAATTTGTATCCGGTGTTGATTAGGATCTTTATAATATTATGCTTCTAAATGACGTCATAATTAAGTGTTTTAAATGAATTGATGCAATGGACTAGAATGAAATGAAAGGTCATCACGGAGAATTTTTTTTTAAACAATGCCATTTTTATTTATTTATTTTATTTTTTAATTAGAAAAATTTTGGTTAGGGTGGTAAATAATGTATTTTTTTAACAATGCCGTTACAACGTCAGTATATGAATTGAAAGTCCATATTTTTTTAAAATGAATAGGAAAGAACTCTCGCAAAAATGACCCAGCCCAAGATCTTTTTTTCAATGCTATAACGATATATGTACATATTATAGTGTTAAGCAAAGTTTCTCATTAATGAAGAAAGTAATTTTTATGTACGCCTCTGAATGAAATGCATCCCGAAATGTTTAGTAACCTTTTGAAAGGCGTGACAGGCGCTGTTTTTACTTGGACATTGTTCCTTAATGTTTTGTACACCTTACAGATTGTATAATTGAGTTAATAAATACAAAGGCAGGGCCCTCATCTGATATCTAACTTTAATTATTTATAACAAGCACGATATGTATTTTTTTATAATTATTATTGTTTTCCAGATCCACTATTACAGTGGACTTTACATATTGGCGACCACGTATTGATTGTGTTGAACCGAAAAGGTCCATTAATTTCTTAAACCGTGTGCTTTGATAGATTGAGCTGTAATATGACAAGCTAATGTTTATCTATCACAGTTTATTTAAGTTTTACTTTTTCATTGTGTATTAAGATGAGTTATAAGTTATAACTCTATAAAATACCATTCCCATTTTGACTTAAATTTATATTTTGAAACTAGTAATAACCTTAGCATGAAAACGGTGTTTTTTGTTTTACCAAAACAAGTATTGACTAAGTACTAAGAATCGCTACGAAAGCTCTTTCTTGCGATTAAAATTTTCTGTGCAATTACAATAACGAGATTTACAAATTGTAACGGCGATATGATATGTCACAGTGTAAATGAATTCCGCTACGGTGATTTTCTCCGAACGTGTGGTCGCATGTTTGATAGCGGGCTTTCTCACCATTCGGCCACCCTAAAAGGAGTCCCATAAATTATGGCGTTAATGGGCAATTTGTTGCGTCCGCCGAAGCCAGGTAGGTATTGGCAGATGCAATTTGTGAACAGGGCTGCCCAAAACCCCCCACCGCTTACATTACCTTTAATGCATTAAAAATTAGATTATCGATTTCCCTTGAAGTCAATTCTTCAAAAGTTGAATGAATTAAAAGCATAGACTTTTTAAAACAGCGCTTTATAAAACAGCTTTCTCATAATGAAAGAAAATAATAAAAAAATGTAAATAACATTTTTTATTAACTTTATAATCACGATCAAATAAGCTTTTCATAAAGCATCCATTTTTAGCCAATGTAAACATTTCAGCAATTTATCCGCAAAATGAAAATAAACTTTATTATACGGTGAAAAAAATAGCAATGTATTTTATTAATATATTAGGATGCCGGAACAGAGAAGAAAATGTATTGTGTACCCTGTTTACAACGGTATATATAGAAAAGAGAATTCAGGCTTAAACATAGTTCTGACGATGGCGTAAGCCGAAATAGCTATCAACAAATATATAAAATAATTTCTGTAGAATTAAAATAAATTGTTATTTTTTCACCATATTATAATGGATTTCTACCAAGTAAATGTCAATTCAATCAAAAAACTCATATTCGAAAATCCGAACTTGTAAATGTATGAAAGAAATCATCTTATAATTTCACATATACATCTAATATGTAGTTTGAGGTCACCGATTTGAGACACAAGCATTGTTTTATTTAATAGATTTGACTTATATCACCTTTAAATGTACTGCAAATATACATTATTCGTGGTTTTTCATTGTATTCTAAAATACCTTAGCTATTAAAATTCATATTTTGTAGCCATGATTTTTCATCTGTAATATATGATAATTTAGCCTGCCTAAGGCTCACAATAAGGGTCTTCATTGAGCTTTTTTTTAAAATGTTTGATTATTTAATCGCACACTAAGTTTAGAAATTGTATGATTTTATTTCACTTGCAATTGAATAATTAGTTTATTTATTCAATATAACCACCACGTGAGTAGCCTAAGAGCTTTTTTGAATATGTAAATAGTGGGATTGAATAGCACTATGCGGGCTCCGAATAATTATTCGATAGGCAACCCTATCCGCATATGATAATGCATTCGCGGCGGCAGATGCTCTTATATCGTGATTTAAACATGCCGCGGAATGATTTTGCACATTTCATAATGAAAACTAATCAAAAGATACTAAAAACTTACATAACTTACGACAGCCCGAATATAATCTCTCGTCATGAAACTAGTTAATGCTCAGTACATCAGCGGTTAAAAAAAATTACCAGTACTTTATCATTATAAAAAAATACATATTACAAATTCGATTCAATTTATAAAATGTCCAATTAATCAAAACCTTGTTTATTTACCTCAAATACAGTTATCACAAACTTAAGCTACCGCAAAAAAATGTTATCAATTTATCATAACCAACAAACCACAAACGAAAATTTACAAAAAGAATAATCACTTTTTAGGTGTTCACTGTCAATACTTGGTGGAAAGGCATTATAATAAAAATAATAACACATTTTTTAGTACTTTTTCCACATCTGATTTATTTCATCAGGACCGGTTTCGCTCATGGCGAGTATTATCAACTGATAAGTAATACAATAAGACAGTGGTATTTATGCAAAAGTTAAGGATGAAAACAAGGTATGACAAATAATTGGTAAAGCAACTAAGCAAATAAATTAAAGTAAATTACAAGACAAATAGACTAAAAATAAAATGTTCAAGACCTCTTAGCAATGCATTATTGATGGAATGGCATTATAATAAAAACAATACAACATTTTTAGTACTTATTCCACATAAATTGTATTGGATCACGACCGGTTTCGCTCGTGGCGAGCATTGTCAACTGATAAGAAATACAACGAAACAGGGATATGTATACAAAAGTTAAGTAAGAATTACAAGGTATGAAAAACAATTGGTATTACAACTAAGCAAATAAATTGAAGTAAAATAGATTATAATTAAAATGTTGAAGAGTTTATGAGTTTACGAGTTGAGGAGTTTATCTCATCAAAAAAATCTACGCGAGCTGCTTTTTACTCAGTTGCTCAACCTATGTTTATCGAAGAGATTAGGAATGGGTGTTGGAGGCAATTTTAGACAGCTTAGTCATTCATGTCCCAAACGGAAATGGATAATTTGCTGGAGGAAAGCTTAATTAAGCCCGTGTGATCATCAACTGAATTCAACTACGTTGACACTCGACCCGACACTGCATAGCTGCACAGAACCGGTCCTGATTATACATCCTGAAACCGAGTCCCAGAAATATACCATTGATTGATGACGCCTATTGTAATATTCTGAAACCACATTGACAAATCAAGAATCTACCATTATAACAATGCTGTGGATAGATATGCCTATTCATGTTGACACGGTATTGTCGCCAATTACAGTTCCACGGTCCCGGGCGTGAAATTGACCTCGTTTGGGGCACACGTCCGCTTCGTATGAGCGGCACGCACCCCATATAAATCACACGACGAACCATGAAAACGAATGCTTAGTTACTTACTCGATTAAGGTTTGAATAACAATTTTGAAATAACATTATTTAAAGCGGCACGGGGTGAGAATTACAAAGGGGATAATTTAGGGTTAGGTTTATTATTTCGCGAGCGGCGACATGTTTTGCATACGGAAGTGATAATCCCAGTGCGTTATTTTCATGCTATGGTTTATAAATGTATATAGATCGTGTTTTGAGTTTTTTTTTTAAATTCTACAATAGTGTTTCTAAATCTGTTTTTTTATGAAAATCCGAAAAATTATATGATAAGCTCTTGATCACATAGCCTACAGCTATAATATAAATATATTTTCTAATCCTTATGGAGGTATCTCAACATATTTTTTTCTAAGAGAACTGCTTGTCACTCGGCCTCTCTTTAGTTCGATGGGACTGAGCGGTTTGTTAGTCATTCTCGCTACGCCCTCTTTAAAGGATCGAATTGATGAGGAGGAATTCTTAGACAACCCAAAAATGGTGCCACTCGTACTGGTACTCAAACCCGTGATGTCCGTCAGGGAAGTCAACGACGTTGACCACGGCAACACGAATACCTTTTGCAATCAATGTTATTGAAGTCTTAAGGAATATTTTGTTGATATATCAAAAAAATGTGAGCTTTTTAGCTAGAATTTTTTGCTTCCTTAATTACACAAAATATTTTTGTCTGTTAAAATTACCGATGCATTGATGGCAGACAAAAACGAAAATCGATTTTGTGATCATATATTATATTAAATTCGATTGATGCGCTATCAATTATACTTGAGATTAATAAATGAGTGACCGATTGAAAGCTTTTTTAATATAAACTAGGTTAACATTCGTGAGGTGCGAAATCGGCCAACCCAGCTTGTATTATTTGATCAACCCATAGTTTTAGGAACACTATTTAACTGTCGTGTGAATAATGAATGTATCATGCCTAGTTTTTTTACCACTGCATCATTGTTATATTAGATTTTAGTTGTAATGCAACCCTTCAAGTATCAATTATAGGCCAGAATTTTTTAGCATTGAGATTATAGCTTCATCCATTATCAGGAAAATGCAGAGTATTCCTGGAACAGATAATATAAAGAGATTATTCTTAAATCCTTTTTAAGAACTACTCTGCGAATTTATAATGTAAAATATGGCATGAAAAATTTTATAAAAAAATACAATATGTACACAATAATTGACAATAAATTTCACAGAAAAAAACACGTCATTTTTTGTAGCCCGAGTTACTGCATGATTGAAATAAGTTTATGCAAATAATTATTTCATTCAAAATCAAATAGGCTGAGTAGATTTATTATCCTAGCATTAATTCCGAAAATCCCCTTTTTATTTTTTAAATGGATAAAACCGTTGTACAATAATGTTATAACAACCTATTGTTATTTTCAAATCATAAAATGCATCCCTAATAAAGCTTTTACTTCTGCCCGATCTACTTAAAATGTTTAATATTCTTTTCAATTATTATTTTAATATCATACTTACCCCGTTTCAAAATCTAGTCGTTTCATTAAATTATTATAAAGACCTGATGATCCGGAAAAGGATATAAAATATTGTTTGTCGATTTTACTTTCTATTGGGAGAGTGGTATTTAAAATTTAGCAAAACTAAAAAATTTACAATTTTTGCACACTAAGAAAGTCTATTCGAATGTTCAGCAGCCTAAAATATCAATTTATTAATTATAACAATAGTTTATCTTGTATATACGAGCAAAAAATCACAATGCGTAATCTGAAAGTATCAGATCGTAAATGATAAGCAAGATTAAAAGAACATTAAAATGGATGGGATTCACATAGTCTCGTGAAATATTAACATAATAATTAAGATACCATTAAAATTGCGACATTCAAATCAACCAACAATCTTGGTCAAACATAAATAAATCTGGAATAAAATTTCTAAAAGTAAGTAATCTTAGAACTCTGGTCGAACTTTTAACCAATTTCGGTAAACTTTTTCATCTGAATTATGGAAATTAGTAACTTAAACATGCTTATTCCTATGTAGAATTTATTAATTGTGCTTTTACAGTGGGCATGATATTTTCAGTCGGCTGCAATATTTTATCGGTAAATTGCAGTACAATGCATTAGCTAAAACATCTGTCCCGTAATCCCATAGCAACAATACCATAGTACCATGGCATGAAAGAGTGATACGGACATCTAACTCTACGCACTTAATTGATTCGCCATAACGCGTTATTGGAGGTTTGTCTCGACAGTTGCAATATTGCGGGGGCTGGGCGGAAATATCGCATGTTGACAACAAGCTATAATATTTACTTTGAATATCATTTTTTCTCATCATAAAATAACACCAAAAACTTCTATTTAAGTGTGCTTTGAGACTTTTATGATTAATCAATGTGTGAATACAAAAATATTTCAAAATACAAGATCTTTTTTTTCAGATTTGATTTTGTATTAAGATTGCAAAAATTGTATAGTCATCGTTTTGCCTAGTATCGGAAAAATTATGATTTTACGGGAAGCAGTTAAATTATTATTCATGTAACTATTCTATAGAATTCATTTGTGTTTAATGTATCATATAATCAACAAAAAGCAACCATTTTTATGGATTCGATGGTAACCTTGCTTTTTTCTTTTTAATTAATGTGTAATGAATATAAAAAAATCATCGAAAAATAGTTGGTTTATATAATATATGTAAATGGAATGGGATAATAAGTTTTGTTTTGATTTTTTATTATGGTTTGAATTAGACACAAAAACCCGACGAAAAACCGAAATAAAGTCTATACACTCGATTAGATTGAATAATCCGAATGTTTTTATGACATACTTCATCGGAATATATAATTAGATTTTTAGATAAAAATGGAAAACTTTATTTAATGTCTTTAATTATATTACCTTATCCACATGAAAATAGTGAACAATCGATAACAGGCAAAAAAAAATTAAAATTTACGTAATTGTACTGTTCTACGAATCGACAAAGTAAATGGTGAGTAAAACGTCAAACATTATTGGTAAAATTTTTTGTCGCTATATTTCAGTCGTTTGTGTTATGAACACGGCGATATTTTTACCCCTATCTGTATGCCACTGATAATGGCCAAATGCAGTCAGTAATGGATGTCCGATGCCAGTTTGATTGTAAATCAGAAGATATCGTGAACAGATCAACTTTCTTCAATTATTTCTGTAAACTTGAAATTGCAACAGCCGATAAACATTTCTTTGATTTGATTGCTTTGATAATTCACTTTTTGTACATCTTATAATAAATACCATTAAGAAATGTTTTCCATAAAGGTCATTGGATGGCAAAAAAACATCATATCATTGGTCATGCAAAAATAAATAGGAGAATATACTACGAACACTGTTTGTACTATATCCTAAAACTATTCGTGATCCAAGATTGTACAAGCTGTAAAACAGGGGTTCTTAAACCTATGCCCACGGGCACTTATGCGCCCGCTGACCTATTTTCGTGCGCCCGCTACATAGTATCAAAATAACCAAAAACCCAAATTTATCTGAATTGAATTTTATTTATTGAAATCACAAAAATTAAAAAGAATTATTTACATGTATCCCTATGGTTATTTTTATAATTCTTTTGTAAATTTAAATAAAAAAAAGTTTCGTCAGAAATATAAAAAAGTCGCATGTGACGATTTTAATAACTAAGCTCCAGATCTTCACCTAGATCCCGTTATTCTTCAAAGTCAGTATATACAAATTTCACTCACCATGCCATTGAATAAAAATGAATCAATCAATGTGTGTTCAAATATTTGAACCCGTGACTCCGCAACCAAATATGACGAATCAATCGGCTACCGGTCCAGCTGTGTAACGCAGAATGTCTTCATCTGTCAGTTGTTCTGACAATACCAATAATGGAAGTATTAAAGATAGTAAAATAGAAGAGTCTCACGTCAATATTCTATAATAGCTCGATTCAACATAACCTCATTTTATAATTGTGTTAATTATTGTTGTAAGAACATGCTATTTTTGAAACAATGACATATTGTGATATTTTACATAAATATCGTTGCTGTTAAATGCAATGATAGTTCAGATACTTTTAGACCACAAATCAAATCTCTTCAATCATGCTCTAAAGATTCTAAAGAGTTCGTTGTAATATCGATACCCTAGTTTTAAAGTGCTTTAATTCAGAAATCAATGTTTCGAATTATTTGGTAATTAAAAAGTGAGTGAATAACTCACTTATACTGTCACTTCTATTTATTTTTTATTGAATTGGCTTAAAATTCTGTAAACCAGAAATAATTATATTCGTGATAAGAATGTAATCATAAAACATTATATTTAATTAGATTTACCCCCTATTTTTCCAAGTTGGTAGGATGTATGAAGGTAGGTTGGGTACTGCTGGTTATTCAGTGTAAGCATATATTTATTAGAAGAGAGTGGAAATACAATAATAGGGCCAGGCTTGCGACATCATAATATCACTTTTAAGGTGTTCACTGTCAATACGTGGTGGAAAGGTAACATAATAAAAATAATAATACATTTTTAGTACTTTTTCCACATAAAATTTATTTGATCAGGACTGGTTTCAAATCAGTTAACAATGCTCGCCATGAGCGAAACTGGTCCTGATCAAATAAATTTTATGTGGGAAAAGTACTAAAAATTTATTATTATTTTTAACATCATAATATGTTTCGAAAACGGAAAAATATTTTTGTCATACCTACATATTATATATTTGGTTGAGAATATATGACAATGCCACACCGAAAAAGTGATGGTCAATAGTAATTATATTGAATGACCGATGGGTCATAAATCATGAAGTATGGTGCTGTTGTGCTAGCTAATCATCCTGAATTGTTTTTAGTGAACTGCGGGGAATACCTTAAATTGTTCATATTACAATGAAGAGAAACGTCTCAATTTCAAATCAACATTGACATCAAGTATTTGTGATTTGTCCAATCTGGACGTTTTTGTTTTCGTGTCAATCAGTTGTAAAAGAGGGCCTCAAAAACTATATTGCGCTTGAGACCTCCGAAATGCTTAATCCAGCACTGGCCAGAATATTCCAAGTGGTTGGCTTATCGCTCTCGCTACTCAAATACTCGGAATGTTCAACATCACATGTTTTTTATCCCTACCAGAGTTGAAACCCGAAACTTTCCAATCACCAAGCTAGTCGCATTTTATTGTATAGTGACTAACAAAAATATGTCACTTAAAAAAAAATTTGATACGATGGCGCCCAAAAATGCTGCACCAAAAGTGTATGCAAATTCTTAGTATGGAAATAGGTCCCACTTTCGGTGAGATAATAATCGGCGCTATTGGGCAGTCTTGACGGATGATGATAACATGGACGGTGTGAAGACAAAATGGCGGCGCGTCATTACACGGGATGGGATGAAAAGGGTAAACAATTTTATGGTCGTGTTATTACGCGAATTTAAAGTGTATCGAAATTTCAATCAGTTACACCGTTTTTGATGTGGCGCGACTGAAAATCTCTCTCTGATTTATTTATTATAATATCCTCACTTTTTTACTACCGTTACAAATATTCTTTGCAGCTCAATATTATATTATTGATTCGCATACTCTACACCCAGCTCTATATATGCGTGATACCAAATCCCAGTACGGACAGTATCCGAAGGTATCTGGTATGGTAAAATTTCCTCAGATCCATCCGATCATAAAATCAAGGCGCATCGAAGACAATGAGCTGACCCATATCCTGATTCGTATCGAAAAAATCAAGTGATTAACAAACAGTTTGTGTAGAAAAAAACTTCTTCTGAGACAAGCTCCATCAGAAGTTCACGTGTTCCACGTTTGGAGCAGAAATGCTTTTCAAAAATGACAATGTTTTCTCTTTAATTGTACTTAAATATAAGCGAATTTTGTAAGAAATTTGCAAGAGTTTTGCGATAAATAAACTTATTTATTTATTTTCAGAAATTAATTTCAATACGGTATCAAGAATTCCAAAATAGCTATCGTCTTAAAAATATAATTTGAGAATTAAGTTAAAAATGCTAACGATGAGCGAAACCGGCCCAGCTCCTAATAAATGAATGTGGAATAAGTACAAAAGTGTTTTATATTTTTTTAATATTATGCCTTCCCACCAAGTATTGACAGGGAACACCTTAAAAGTTAAATAATTCGAGTTTGAGCGCTTTGTGATTAAATCAAAAAATTCTATGATTGCGGCTTCATGATAAACGTTTGTTTTATCTCATATAGTCAGCTACAATTTTCAACATTATCAGTCATAAAAAGACATTTAATTAAGGATCAGACAAGGCGCCCAGAAAGTAAGATTTATTTATTGGAAAAAAGAAAAATACAACACATGGCTTTACAGTTGACGCCAATTTGCATTTGACAAGTATAATAAATATATAACATAAAATATATCACAATATTTTAAAAAAAATACGAAATAGATAGCTCATTATACTCGACAAATCCGTGTTATCTCGCTGTGCTTCTTGCTTCTTGAATTATGTGCCAAAAGAAGTAAAATCATAATCTCAAACTAGTAAGCGAAGCTCTAGCAGTAAATTAACATGTACAACACAAAAGTATATAGAGGCAAGGCGTTTTGAAAAAGTCGTTTCTTGTTAAATTAATAAATGCAATAATAATCATTATAAATGTAAAGTGGCACACTCCTCAGATAAAATTGAAGAGGCTGTAGTCGAAAAATTGCCTCCTTAATTCTCTGCCTGCCCCGTAAGGAAAACTCCCGGTGTTATAATGGAAGCAATTTGAATCTTTGTGTCGCGAAGGTGCGGGCAACATTCGAGGACGGTGCATCTTTGTTTTTTTTTTAAATTAATTTTGTCCTCCATGAATTGGAAACAGTGGGGCTCGTCCATAAGCACTGCGGAACTGCAGCACCCCCAAGCAAATTGAGGAAAATGTAACATTATAATATTCATAAATTTATGTATATTATTTGAAAATATCAATATTATTTAAGCGTGTATTAAACTCGACCTCTCACCGATAATATATATTATGCAGTACCGGATTGCGATAGAATATATTCGAGTAGGTGAAGGAGAGTTTGCAAATACAAGCTTGCTTTGGAACTGTCTTTCTCGCAGTGTTGCGTCCGTAGAAACGGCTTTATACGAATGCGAGCTTTATTTCTTCTAATTTTTGTCTGATTAGAAAGTGTTTCACTCAATGCATAGTCTTTAATGATTTATGAAATGCATGTCGAATTTAATGTAATAATTTTAATAGTAAAATATTATGAAAATAAATATTTTTTTTATTTTTAATCAACCGCAGCACACCCAGCTGTTTTTATCCAGGAGCCCTCACTGTCTCAACTGTTTTTTTGTTTATAAACTGATTGTTACCAAAATTTAAAATTTTTAAAATATATGCATTTGACATTACAGTTAAAGCGTGTGCCGGGTTAATTCCAACGCACCAAATATTTTTAAATTACGAATTTTATTCGAGATATACTCGATGAGAAATTATATTAATCACTCGAGAACAACTCAACGAAAATTGACATACCCTTATGTCTAGGTTTCTTTTAGATTGAAAATCTGACCTTGCCTGAACTTGAACGCTGAAAGGCTGTTGCCACTATACTACATAGACCAAAATAAAGTAAGGCTAAAAAAGATAGTAGTAGTGGTTGTCACGTCGTTGTGATGGAATAGGCGTGGGATGAAATTTTAGAAAACACAGGCATCTATATACAATAAGATGCAATAATTCGATTGTAAAATTAAACTGCCCAGAATAGGATTCGAGCCCGTGAGCTCCATAACCGACGCCAACGACGCAGACATTCCATCACTGATTCGCGTCCCTACTGTTATTTCATAAGTGCAATATTAACGTTAAAAGGTTTCGCACTCCTCCAATACCGCCCGCGGCCCTATCATAATAGTATCGCGACCACTGCTCTCCAGGGGTACACACCATTTACGATTAAATCGACATTATTTCACTTAAACGTTGTATTTATTGCAGATTTTACGTAACAAGATTATTTTTATTACAAAATAATGCTGCCAATGCGGGAGTAAATTCAATATTTTCGTGTATGCTCATTTTTATAGCGAAGTTGGTTTTTTTCGTTATCAATATAGAAAAAATCATTATTTGTATGCCTCTAAAAACACATTTTACCTATCTTAATCTGGTTCTGGTCAGCACCAAGTGACTGAATAAGAAAGACGACGAAGACTAATTACATGGCATGTATTTAATGGGTCAGTAATTAATTCAAGTTTTGGTCAGTTAAATAAATAAATGGTCAGTTAAAAATCAAAATGATCAGTTAATATTATAAACTGTCAGTTGTCAATGTATCAGTGTGAATGTGGTCAGTTATTAAATAAAACGGTCAGTAATATATTTAAATGGTTAGTTATTTATTTATTAAAAACGATTAGTATTTAATTTAAATAGTCAGTTATTTAAAAAAAATGATAAGTTTTAGTTTGACAGCTTGTGAATTTTATCAAATATGGTCGTAATAGGCAAATTTATGACATGTTCTTTTTATTTTAACTGACCATTTATTATTTTAACGGACCATTTATTATTTTTAACTGACCGTTTTAAGTATTTATAACTGACCATTTATCAAATTAGAAACTGACCAAATAATTAGTAGTCTATTTACATCAGGTACACATTCCTAGTAAGCATGTTTTTTTAAAATCCGTGTTTATAAACAGGAGAGTAACACGTGTTTCTTTCTCGCGTAAATCAGTGTCAGACTTTAAAGATGGTATTTTTTATCTATTAAAAATAAATAATACTAATTTGCGTTCGCAGATGTGAGCATATTATAAAAACAACGCATATGAACGAGATTTAGATTCAATAATAATAAATCGATTGAAATTGATAACTACTAAAATTTACCAGTTAATGAAAACCTGGAATTTGAAAGAAAATTGAGGAAAAGCTACTATACATAGGTCGGTTCATAAGCTTTTATTTAGCTCACTATTTTCCAATAAAAACGTTGGCAAACGGTTCAAATTAACATAATAAATAAATGAATTTTTACGGAATGAATCATGTTCGGGATATATAACAGTTGTCTTTACTTATCGCTAAAAACCGACATGTTTTGAACCTTTCAACGTACATTATACAGTTAAAATCTCTATAGCGTTCCCCCCTATATAGAAGTTGTATAGCGTAGTATTTAGCAAAACGCAAAATTTTCAAGGTAACATTAGAATTTCCATAAATACCAAAACATATTTTATGCACGCGCATTAAAAAACCATATTTGTCAGTAGCAGTATGTCCCTTGGAAATAGGAAAACTGTTTATTTATCCCAATAACATAGCATTCATAAAGCGTAGTTCCAATCTCTACGCCATAGGGTGGTCGACTCCATATGCATTAGTTAATTTTATGTACGGTCCATATCATACAAGTCATTTTTTTACTAGAAACTAGAAAGTATATAAAATTTATTTGGATCATATGTTTTCACGGAAAATCAGGGCAGTTATTAAAATCAAAGCTTTCAAGCCTCAAAATTTTTTAAACACATATATTTATTTAAAAACATAAATGCAATTATTGGAAATGATACCTACATCATTTTTTGTTTATACAATATTCAAAAATGCAAAGTTCAATATTTACAATGTGTTGACACACAAATATTCATCAACGATATACTATATAACTACAAAATAGTATTCAGATATAGCGTTTTTAAAAGAACAATAACGTATTATATTCATGGTCTTGGATGTAATCTATCTTCTATCAAAATTATTCCGCAGTGAACGTGTGAATCTAATCATTTGAAATTGTCGCGTGTTGTTCAATGAAACAATGTTTTTATATATAAATCAACTTAACAATCATTTGTGTGTCAGATAAAAATTGTTCATGAATTTTATGGGCAATAAATCAAGTGGACGTATTTCCTTTAATTGCCACAGATGTGATAAGCACAATTGATAAGGCGATATTTAGGCAAACGATTATCTCCGCTCTAGCCAATAAAATCCATTAAACAAGCCCTCATTGTCCCAATTATTGCGTTTCATACGAAACTGTATAATCTCACGCGATAATTTCCGAAGATAAAATGTGCACATTAAAATTAAAACTTTGTGACACATGCTGGAAAAAGTACACATTTAATGAAAATGCATGCATTTTATGGTTCCATAACTTCAGTGACAAACGCGTAAAATTCTTATCGAGCAACGCAACAATTGCACTGAAATAAAAATATCTGGTATGAAAATATCTGAATAACCACATACATATATATTAATCTCACTTTGTCGAGTCTATGGTTAAAATTCAACGTCGTTGGCTTCGGCTACAGAGGCCACGGGCTCGAATCCTAGTCCGAGCAGTTTCATTTTATAATCAAATTATTAATTTCTGTTAGGAGACATGGCTGTGCTGTCTACAATACTCGTTCGCACCCATACGATCTTAAGCGGTTAGCAACAATCTAATAACTTCCTCTCCCTATCTTTTATATCCTCACTCATTTCGAATAACAGAGGTTGAGCAACTAAGTAGCAAGCAGCTCTTGCAGTAAGTTTTAAAAACCTATAAGGAATCAATATGAAAATTATAATAGCAGATTATAATTTTACTTTATTTTAAAATATTTAGAATGCAACCCTAGGACAATCTGAAAATTTTAGTTACAATAAAATGACTGCCTTATGTTTTTCACTATCGCATTTGTTTTGCATTCTAAGTGTGAGGCCTCAATGGCAGCGTTTTTAAGCGGGCGCAGCAGACACACATTCAGATATTCTCATTGACTCGTTCCCGCCGCCGCTATTTTTATAGCCAATAAAGCCACTGGCATTTGATTTGGAAAAAAACACTGACTCTCAGGCCGTACACTGACAGTTTCAGAACAGAAGTATTCATATCCGGCAGGCATTTTAATTGCATTTCTTGACTAAAATCTAATTACAATGTATTCTGAAATTCAAAATTGCCGTCTAATTGTAATGAATTTCTCCGTCTGGTTTTCATTTTCAAATCAGATCAAGTCCATAAAAAATCAGATCATAATCAGATCTCTCAATAGTTCAAAAACTGTGAATGATTTGTATTTCAATACTTTCGATGGATTCAGAGGTAACATTGTGGATGTTCGTTTAAATATAAAATTTTAAATAACGTTGATTATTCCACTATTGTGTTACTAATTGTTACACGTGTTTCGCCTCTTTCATATACATCTTCGGAATTACTATTGCAAAGTTTACTTAAACAAGTTATTGTAAATTTTATATTGATTTGTATTTCAATTGTATTGTTTCAAAAATATTGTCATGTCTTTTCACGAATTAAACAATATTAAATGCATATATTACTTTCAACCTTTGACCAGTTCTAACGAAATAGGCACTTCAAAGTAACGCATCGATATATTCCACCAGATAAAAAAACTGCGTTTACATGTATCCAGTGGGTTGTAAAACAACATTGTGGCATTTTTATGTACAATGGAAAACCAACCGTGAAAAATGTGAAAGTCTCAATTAAAAACAACATTTTTCATACGAACACACCGACGAATAGTTGCATAAATTAAACGCTACCTGCTAAGCTTGACCCACTCATAAAACAGGCAGTTACACATTCAAGTGGCTTGACATTAATGCATGTATAAATTGAGTCGGTTTATCTGCATCTTTTTAATCTATGCAATCTTATACCTCGTTTATTAGTTGGCTATTTTGTATGTAAGAAAACATAGATTACGTCACAAGTTATAATTTTGGACTTATTTTGATCAACAGATTATTCTCGATAATAAACACCGGGTCTGTGATCTGTTAAATATTTATTTAGAGTCACTTGGTATAGACCAGTGGTCTGCAAGCTCAATGAGGATGCGAGCTACTATCAGAAATTGAAATTGTCTGGTGAGCTACTTTTGTATATAGTTTTATCGTCGTCTTTTATTGTACCATACATATTATTATTGTATTACTTAAATAAAATCCGTCGTCCAATAAAATATACAATGCGTTCTTTAATTACGTATTTATAAACAAATATAGCGAGTTCCTGGCATGCGTTGCAATTCCACACAAAGAAAGAAAGTTTTAATGCTTTAATTCTGTTTATTTAAGTGCTTTTGGATACAAAATATTTTTTTTCTATCTGGTGCCTACAAGAATAAATCAGGAGGTTTTCCAACGCGTGAGTAGACCGCATGCAGCCGTCCATGTATAAAGCATGGATTATCCAAATTTATCCTTCGCGAGCTTCGCTTCGTTTGGCGATCACTGGTATAGACTATAGATCGACCATTTTAAGTTGTCCGGTTAGAGATGGCGCTAGTGTCACTGAAGTATTGTTGTAACATTACTTAATCAATTATTGTTATGCTCAGCGCCTTGACAGAAATTTCGCACTTGAGAGTAGCCTACTCGCACATTCATAAGAATTGTTTTTTGAGATATTTGATGTCATTTATGGCCTTTTATATTTATTTCCAAAGCATGACACATTAGGCCAACTTCCATTCCACTTACGAGCCTTAGGTTGACAGCTGCAAACAGTGTGTCTTGATCAGTGATCAAGGATAAGTGTGCGGCCACCTATAGTTAGTAGTAAATACTGATATTCAAATAAAATGTGGTTTTACAAGTTAATTAAGAAGAAATGCTATGAAAATGAAATATTTCATGTGCAATATCTATAGTATAGTTTCAAACGTGTGAAGGTCCATTTTCCATAGCTCAAACACAACAGATTCAAAACAAAAATTTGGTGCGGCCACCAGACATTTTCGTATGACCACTTGTGTGTACAATGCGGCCACATGACACTTTTACATGAGAACCACTGCTCTAGATTGACTATTTATGAATTACCAAATTTCACTGTGAATGATGTTAGAGAAAACCTTATGCAACTGGTTTTAGCTATTCAAAATACAATTCGGAAAATTCACAACCATGTAGTAACCAAAACTGTTCGTTAAAAAATCTATGCTGATTAAAAAAAGCTATTCAGAAATCGATCGATGAATTTCATAAATAGTCCCGTGTGTTCTACATGTATGCAGCTATAATTAAATTATTGTTTAATTTGACTAGATAATGTTTTGACCCGGTTTTTATTGAAAATCGTGTAGGGCAGCCAACAATCAGAAACCATATCCTTAGTTTATGAACTCGCGATGAAAACAAGATATAGGCCATCTCATTACGTCAACAGTCTATCGCAGTATAAGTCGTGTTCTTTTCCGAAGGGCATCAGATCGAGACGCTGTTTTGTCTATTACCGTCAGCTGATTTATGACCACGTCAGTCACTAATTCCACACCATAGACAAGCCACGGAGATAAATAACTCCAGTTTATGTCGGCGATGAGGACCAGCGGCCAGCGCTTCTGTTTATTATTGTAGATCAAAGATCGAGAAATCTGACATTTAGGCGATTGTTTATGGTTCGATGAATCTGTCATGACAGCTACCAGTGATGTTGGGCACCTACTGAAAATGCTCCAGATAACACAATGTGAATCCAACAGGCATGATTGATTACTACGTGATGGACTTCTCTTCATCTCCCGTTTAACATTCATAATAATGACGAGAAATTCTCGACAGAAATCAACTTTGTCGTAAAACGGACATAGGCTATTTTTAATTTGTCTTTGTAGTTGATAATTGATTGTATCTTTAAATGTATATAATACACACAATAAACTACTACTCAAAATCATTAAATATGCCGGGAAGATGAAAATGAACTCAATTTCGTTCAATGAAATAAAAATAATTTCAATATGACGATATTACATTTGTCTATATATCTGTTTGATCTGCGGTGCGCAGATAGAGAGAGGCTGTATGTGAATTCGTAAATGTTGAGCGAACGTTGGAAGATGGCATTGAAGCCTTTTGTATACTATGTTACTTGTCAAAAAATACTATTTTAAAAACATTAAATAAAATCAAACGTATTTTTTATTTTATTTTACGTGTTTTTAAACGTAAATATAATATGATATTATTTTTACTCGTTTACTCATTGCGAGAGGCATTTTAAAGTTATTATATGGAATTATTGTTTTACTCGATTTATAATGCATTCAAAATGTATTTTCTTAGATGCTGATAAATAAACATAGATCAAGATTCTCGAAGCAAAATCATTTGATTTTAATTCGAATAATTGTGAATAAAATATGTAATAAAAATAATGTTTTTGACACTTTTTTAAATATCATTCAATTTTTGGATCGATAGCCGAGTAGTGAATGCGTTCCAGTACGGATAGCTTAAGTAACTCAATAACAATCAAATATCATTATAAACACTTCTGTTGAGATAAGCTGCATTATTCGTACATATGATTCACATTGGGAGCGGATGTAGTTATAAACAATAGGTGTATATTTTTGCAGAAAATGCATGTTTTCCACGTTTTTTGTTTGAACTCGGATAATAATATATATTATCATCATACCGTAAGATTTTAATATGGACATCATAAAAGTAAACTTCTTAATACAAACGACTAGATCGTTGAGTCTTGAGAGAACTGCATGTAATAATGATTTATTGGCGGTACTAAACGCTTTATATCCAAATAAGTATCATAAAAGTCGGGTCAGTAAATTATTCAACGATAATTGAAGATGCGGTAGAGAATATCAACAGCTCCGCTTCCAATTCTCTTGGCAAATTGATGAGATAAGATAAGATGGGTTTTTTTTAACTTGGTGATAGAGTTTTTATTCAATACCAATATTTTACTCATTACCCAGCGTATTTATGAACCGTAAGCCGTAGATTTATTGTTAAATGAATCCTTTACAATCTTTTGTGATCGTTATTTACAGTCTTTACACTTTACACCAACATTGAGCAAACATTACACTTTTTTCATTGAAATATAAGACAACCGCCATTTCAATGTCTATTTAAGTTTGATCGCAAATAGCGATGTAAGTTATTAAGTTAAATTATATATAAGGTAAATGTACCAGTAGCTGACCGCTTAAGAGAAAATTTCAACAAAAATAACGATTAAGGTTTAGCATTGTACCGAATGAAGGCAAAGCAAGTATAATCATATTGCATCATATGTTTTAATTAATATGATGTAACAAAAATTACGAAAAAAAAAAAAAGTTGTGTTCAATTATTAGTAAAGTCATGTTTTTGTTTCAGTAGTTGACCATCTCACAAATTGAAAAATCTAGTAGTTGACCATGTCTAATCAGGGGGCTTTATAGTGTCAGAGTTGCCTCAGGGATTTCTGTCTCACCACTCTTGGTTGAATCAAGTAGCAATGGGTGGTTCAGCAACAATGTACACACCGTTTCTAGATTGATTACTAAAGAAATTTGAAATAATACACTTTCCTCACTAGGTGTTGTTTTCAAATGGCCACCCAGGCACTCCATTGGCTATATGGGGATGTGATAGTGGCTCATTCCGACCACAGATGCCTTAACTTGACTGAACTTCGCCCGCATCGGCATTTCTTATTTTGGGCCATTTTATTCTCAAAAGGTCAACTACTGGTACATGGTCAACTACTAGTACATTTACCTTATTTCTCAATTGTTAATTATGTTTCGATTCTATAACCCTATCCTTGCTTCCCGTAAAAAGGAAAAATCCCAAACTCCATTTTGTAATTGTATCATTTTAAAATATTAGAATTAATCTTGCTTCATTATTTAAGCAAACTTTTCGTAAGTCCGAAGATGCCTCTGAAAGAGGCAAAACACGTGTCACAGTTAGTAGCACAATACGTGGAATAATCAAAGTTATTTTTAGTTTTATGTTTCAAAACGTTTCCAACTTCTTTGACATTCTTATCCTCAAGTTTCCTCTAGTTTCTGGTAGATCATTTCTCTTGTACTAAAATAATCGGTTACTTTACCATTATAAGTATTATAATTGAAATTGTAGACATATAAGTTCTTCTTTCTTAATGCATTTCTTGAAATAAGGACCAATTACGCAATAACATTTAAATTTAAAATATTTAATCGTCTGTAAATCCTTGTCAATTTTTTTTACCAATCGCTTAAAACCTTGTCATTACGCACATAAAATTTTATACTAATAAACATGTTAGGGTTTATTTTTCATAATTTAATAATTCAATTAATATGATAAGCGAAACTGGGCCCGATCTTTGTAGATATCTTTAATTCTAAGAATTCACGGTAAGTTGATTATAAAAGCAAATTTAAATATTGATTTGGGTAGGTTTGTTTCGTATATGGAAGGAATGATTTTTCAAAATATTATAAGTTGGTGAAATTTTATAATCGATGCCATGCACATGTTACACTGTTGTTTTATCAGATAAGTTTGCCTAAATAGGCAGTGGTGCTATCTGTACAACATTCCCAACAACACCTACCGTGGATAGTTGACATGTTGTTATTAAATAATGATATTATTGTGAAAGTCTACGATCGAAGATACGATATTAATCGAATCTCTCATAAGTCATTTGTCAAATGCTAAGAAACGGCACTGCGTCGTGAGTTATAGTGTGTTGCGCCCGTAGAACGCAAGCACGGTGAGCAATGAAAATTAAAGAATATTTTACTCGTTTAACTCAAACACAATGAATTGAATATATTCCACAATTTGACCAAGTCTTCAAACAAATAGCTTAGAATAATGACTTTTCCCGAATCCCTTTAAGTCGACGTCTTACTTCGTGCTATTCAATAATGCCTTTGATAGTTCACTCCGGCCACCAATTTGTAAAACATCCAAATCAAGATTATGACCATCAACAAATATTGCCCAATAATCGATGACGTAGGTCGTTTGAGTCTCTAGTCACGAGGGCTGTTCGTCTGATCAATGCACTGCCTGAACAGCAGTGAGCTCAGTGTTTTGTTTTGGATATTTTAATTGCTACATTGTGTCGTTAATGCTATTCTCTGGTGAATGGTTGTTGTGTTTTTTCAAACGTTTTGTGCTGTGAGCTGTCTTTATTATAATTGTCAAATGCATGATGCATTGTCGTCAGCTGTATTATTTGTTTCTCTAATTAGCAATAGACAATAACTATGGAATAGTTTGGGGTTCCAACCAGAGTCAAAAAGGGCAGTGTCTTAGCTCCGTTCCTCTTCGTAATAATCTTAAAAATCATCCTGTGGAAGTCCTTGTCAACTAACCGATTCGTTTAACTTAATCCGAAGCTATGCAATACAGAGATTTCTGACGAAAATGTAATATTTGATAAATCTATCTAGGAGACAGTTGATAGGCTGCAGAGCATTTTGTATTACATTAATCTTACACTCAATGTGAATACAAAGGGTGCGATAGATTGACTTGGGATAAGTGGGCTAACCAGCCCCGTATTAGGTTTAAAATAATTTATAGTCGACCATCGGACCTGCATTAAACATGTGCTGCGATTGCCTCTTACATCTTAACTTGAATCAAACACGTCTCTTTTACCAACCAGATGGATTAGAACCAGAGGTTGTATTCAGTAGAACTACGGGACGTTGGGATAGCCTGGGATGGTGCAAATAAATTGAGGAAACTCGGAGGCACCATGTGTTGGCTCTATATCAACGGTTCTAACGGAAAATTTCACTGTGGCCGCCACGTAAACATTAGCGGTCCTTAGGAAACGCCTGGTGGCCGCACAAAATTTTTGTTTTGAGTATGTCAAATGGACCTTAATATGTTTGCCAATTTACTTTTGGTATTAAAGCTTCCGAAATATATAAAATTCTTTGATGACAAATTAAATTGTAAAACCTCATTTTTTAATTTCAATATTTTCTATGGTCGCAGCCAAGTCCTCTGGCGGCCGCACGCGAGAACCACTGCTCTATATGCTTTGAGTATAGAGTAAAATTCCAGATTTTAATAAGTTGCAAAAACTTTCGAAGCATCAATTAAAATCCACTATAAACTATGTAAGCTTCAACCAAATATAAATGTGAAAATTGCTTAATTTTCTTCATATTATTTAAGTTCGATAAATAGTCGCAATTAAAATATTTTTTCAAAGTCACTTTCTCAGTTTATCTTCGAATATTCATGAACCGTTTCATGACTGGTGTTGCCAAAATTATAATCATAAATCAACTCTAGTTAATCTGGCTGTAAAACGCAGTGTTGTGACTGGAAGGTTGTTGTCAAGATGAACTAGAGATATCGCCTATCTCTGCAGTATATCACTTTACAGTGAGATTGTGGTCTGGAATCAGAGATTGCTTCTCATATTGCATATAACATTAGCGTGAATCATACTAAACAATAGTATGATAAAATTAATTCAACAACATGTAATACTTTTCATATTATTTATCTCGGATTAAGAGGTTTTTGATAGCTAACAATTGTTGTAAAAATATTCAAAGAATTTAGACGCATTGATTATTTTTTGATAAGAATAAGAATAAACATATTTTCTGGTAGTTTTTCGCAATGTTCATCGGATGTTTTCTGTTTGCTCAGCAATAATTACATGACTTTTCTCAGAATAATCAAAAAAATTACATGTTATAGAAATGATATTAAGCAGTTTAATTTGGCAGGTGTTCCAATAAATTTAATAGAAATGAATCGAGATTCTTTTCAACTGCATACACTCACAATAAGCACTTCATTTATTGAGAATGGTGACTGCTTTATCTAGTTTCCACCATTACTTCTTAAAAAAAACTTCGTAAATTCTCAGCCTAGACAGTCGTGGCATAATTTGTTTTTTGCGAGAACTAGTTGTAAATATTAAATAGAAATAATTATAATTTCAATGGGTTCGGCGATTTCTTTATGAAATTTTATCTCCACACATTGGCCAGTGGGAAAGTGAAATACGGGTCGTTTCCGGGTAATCCGCCATAGCACGTTGCATGTTGGTTTTCCCCCACGGTAATGTATATAATCCAAGAGTATTTGTATAAAGAATTTTCTTCAATGACATGTTATGTCATCGATTTCAAAACATTGTTATTTCTCTTAGTGAAGCTAATCTCTTATTTATAATGTAACATATATTTGATTCCGCATGGTTCTATAAAGCTCATATTAATTATGCATTCTGAAATCACAGTTGTTGCGGCATAAAGAAGTGTTGAAAATTCATAATAATATATTGTGTTTATATGTTTTACCATTCCATATGCCATAAAACTGCAGTCCGGCATTTTAATTATAATAATTTACATCCAAGCCCGTTAGAATAATCATGTATTTGGCTCTGGAAACAACGCCATTGAGATAATGTATTCAATAGATCGTCTGACATCTCAATAAAGCATATATATAACACAGCGTGTACGATAAAAGTGTATCTTACAGAACACAATTACGATAAAAAGACACGCAGGGGTCAGTTTTGGAACCTACTGTGAAATTAACACAGTGTTGCCAACATATCTTTATTTTGTAACCATATCCACTCTCAATCACGATCATATGGACTTATAATGGAAATTATCTGAACAGTAGTTTTAAGCAGAGCTATGGAGTTGGAGTCGGAGTCGACGCGGCGTTTTGGCCGGAGTCGTACTCGGAGTCGGAAATTTTGTAAAGTTTGAACTTTTTATTTTTGCATATAATATGTCAAATTTGGCTATTGGCCGTATTGGTAAGGTTGTTATATATCAAATACACATACAAAGGAAAATTAGGAAAAAAAAGTGACGATATTAACCGTTTTTTAGTCGGAGTCGGAGTCGTATTTTTGGTCAATGTTGGAATCGGAGTCGAACTTTTTTTTACCGACTCCACAGCCTTGGTTTTAAACAAATAGCACATATTTTTTTGTACTTCTTTCACTATATTGATGAAACTGGGTTTCTTTTTGCATTGTGTAATGTATTTTTACCATTTAAAAAAAACACCTTCAAATTGATCATGACTAGTTGTTCAACAAGAACTGCTTATTACTTAGTCGCTCGTCCTGTTATTTGATATATCAATGATATGAGGATATATATTGCTAGGCTAGGAACCAACTATTGGGTAGATAGTCACCCTGTTTTTAGGATCGGTTGTGTGGATGGTAATTAAGAAACCATAAACATCGACGAAGCCTCTGAATAGAAAACCAAAAATCTATCGAATAATCTACGTCGATGGAGTTTGGGAAAAAGCAGTGGATAAATATATAATTTTACTATTAATATGTAAGCTCATGATAACCGTTATTATTTCGATGATCAGTGGAACAATTTAAATTACGATAGTAATTTATTTACTCTCACTTATTTTTTTCATCGTTATAATTTTATGCCCAAAGAACAGCGATATAACATAAACAGACTCTTTAAAAATTGATAGTGT
The DNA here is from genome assembly GCA_028554975.1 of Himalopsyche kuldschensis. Classification (NCBI taxonomy): domain Eukaryota; kingdom Metazoa; phylum Arthropoda; class Insecta; order Trichoptera; family Rhyacophilidae; genus Himalopsyche; species Himalopsyche kuldschensis. The sequence goes on along the minus strand of JAHFWI010000010.1, from coordinate 14,293,600 downwards.
AGTATGACCGACACAAATATCTTTAGTGGGTTGCGTAAAAACAAAAAAAAACAAAATGAATACGCATACTTGTACTTTGATGACGAAAATGGTTACAAAAAATAAATTAAACTAACATAAATTTTGATCTATTTTCTTACGACCATCACTGGCAACACTGGTTTAGAGGTCAGATTTATTAGTGTGACATAACTCAGTGTCCAGTAGAGGTCTTTGGGCGAGTAATGACGTCAGATAGCGGTGACTTACACCCATTCATTGGAAATCAATTACTCCCGTTAGAAAAGGGGGTTTTGTCAACGGTATATCACACAAAACAAGAAAAATATGCGTAGGCGTCAGTGAACATAATCTAGAAGGCGTATAAAATTCGTTCGATCAAACAATATAAGTACTAATAATTTCAAAAAATTGTAATATTCTAAATAATTATTATTTTCTTCGATCCGCGCCTTGCTGCTGGGCAAAGTTACGAATCTCCGAATGAAAACTTTCGTGAAAACACATTTTGACGTTAGATGTATGAAAATGGGAATCCAGATAAATGGATACCTATCTTATTTCCGTTCATTCTACCCACTCTTTAACCTCTAACTGATTCCTAAAAACGGATCATTGAAAGATAGGTGTGTTCACTATATATCAATTCTCTTATCTATTTAATATTATCAGGACTTCTCATACATGCTACCTGTCACTGACAAGTTGATTTCACACTACCAACCGATGTGTAAATACACCCCAATGTTTCATGACCGCATTTCACAACGTTATTGACAAAAGGAATCTACCCCTCACATGAACTAGTGGACTAGAAGCCATGAACCAATTTTAGTGAATTAGAAATAAAAATACTTAAATTAGCATGTGTATATCCGTATACATACTGAGAGCCCGTCGGATTAGATACGTTGATCGATTCCTGGCAAGAACAGATTGATGTTTCGATCCCCAAATATATTAGAAAATTTTCCAAATGCGTTGAATTTAGCTTAGGTTGCAATCAAGTATGTACATAAGCGTGGCCTTTAACAGTTATGCTCATTCGGAATTCATTTGAGGACAGTGAGTTGTATTACTACTCATCTCTTTACTCGGTGATTCTATCCATACTCTCTATTAATTGTGAAGTTAAGCTGCTAGCTAACTAGAATTATTATGATAAAAACACCTTTAAAATACTGTTGATATACCGTAAAATAATTGAGCTTTATTTAATTTTAAAACTCTGACACAAATCAAACTCAGTTGAATGATCTAAAAGAGGGCGCATTGTCCAAAATGAGGTTACATACTGAAGTCATGTCATTTTCCTGTTTTTATTTAACTTATATAGTAGGTGGGTATATCGCATTATCACATGTACTCTAACTTCTTACCGTATCAATAACGACTCTTTCAACGTGAAAAGTAATTGAGAAAAACCCCTTTGATCGTGGGTGCTCAGTAAACAAATGTTTGTTCTTATCATTTTTTCTTGGTGTAATATTAAAAGCGAAGAATTTACTTTTACTTGCCCAGTCACTTAATTAATGACTTTCGAGTGTTACTAAATGATGACTGCATGATTCTTCTACAAAAATTTTGGGTGTACAATCTTTTATTTACTTTCTTTTACAATATTTACCTAACAGTCGAACTGCAACCGTTTCGTAAAAAACTGAGAAAAAGATTTGCTATACAGTAGCCGATACGAAATAAATCGTATACTGGTTTGGCAGCTGATAACTTTGGGATATCAACGACATATCCTTTCATCACTTCAGTAAGATAATGATCTAATTATTAAGAAACCGTTTTTCATTTATAAAGATTCTGCTAAACAGTAAGTTTTCACAAAAACATGTTTTTTAATCAAAATTAAGTTGTCATTGTTGTGTAATTTAATTTCTCGAAATAATTTACAAAAAACGCAAAAGTACCAGGTATTCTTTTCAGGTACAATGCTTTGTTATTGATAGATGCTTAATCTATAGTAGATAAGATGTTCGTAAGTTGTATCTCAGAATAAAATACATAGAATATCAGTGACACAGTAGGATTCCAAATAAAGTTACATAACGATTTATTACGAAATTAATCTGGAGTTTTATATTTATATGTCTTACGTCTTCAATGATTTTCCACAAACGATTCATCTAACGTTCCGCATAGTGACATGATAGCCAAAATCGAACAATTTTCTATTTATATTTTTATTGTCTTTCGCGATATTCATCTCTTATCTTTCTCCGGTTATATTCTTTCTTTCTTTCTGAGATATTCCAGCTCTAAGTAACTCCTAGGAGAAGAGATATGAAAGATTCAGGATTCCATGGTTCATGCAGGGCCTTCTTGATGTTGGGCTATACGGGCTGCATACGCCATTCTATTCAATTAAATTAAAAATAAATACATCAAAATATATTGTAATATCAATGGCGTTCTTAACAATTGCTTAACCTTTAAGATGCCCGAAATTTTTCCTTGAGTCAAAGTCAGGGTTCCCGCATTTCATTGTAATACCTCACATTCACTTTCGATAGTTCGAGACGCGTAAGCTGGCGTACGTATATCAGTTACTTGATTATTTATTTGCATTAAAGATAAGATGTTTCAATTATTGGTTTTGAATTTTAATCTATATATATAGTTGGGGCAATTTTATTTTGACTATGTACCGTCTTGTCACAACCCTAACACAGAGATTGCATAGATTTTCGCACATATTTCTCGAAAGTAGTTATATATAGAAGAAGTATTTTGACCGTCGTTGATTGACGCCTAATATACAGGGCTGTGGAGTCGGTCAAAAAAAGTTCGACTCCGACTCCAAAATTGTCCATAAAAACGACTCCGACTCCGACTAAAATTGTTTAATATCGTCACTTTTTTTTTGCCTTATTTTCCTATTTATGTGTATTCAATTAAATATCAACCCTAACAATCCGGTCAATAGCCAAATTTGACATATTATATGCAAAAATAAAAAGTTCAAACTTTTCAAAAGTTCTGACTTCGAGCTATGACTCCGGCCAAATTGCTGCGACGACTCTGACTCCGACTCCGACTCCGGCCAAAAAGCCCCGACTCCACAGCCCTGCTAACATATGTACACAAGTGCTTGTTGAACAATGAATTCTATAATGGATTAATACATCCTCTGCTCGAGGGTGTGTTATTCTTAGCTTCTTGAAAAATAAAATACGCTGAAATCTAAAAAAGAAATAGTAACAAGGAGATGGGAAAACATTTACTGTTAAAGTAAAGTACTTTCAGTCTACCGTGTATTTTGTGACAATAGAGTACAGTGACTGATGAGAAATAATGACATCCTCCTGTGCCATGTTATTTCAGCTATACATTTCGGGTCCTGGCTTCCACCGTCCAAAATAGTGCACCTCATTTGAATTTACACGACTCGAGCCGTTCATTTTGGGATATCATGTTGAAAATAACTTCCAGACATTCCCGAGGGTAATTGAATATCAATAGGTATGTTTGATTCTCATTAAATGCATTCGGTGCTCGAATCGTTTTAGAGAAATAAATTACCTATTTAATATGTATTTTAGCTACCGCTGCGGATAGTTTTATTAGTGCAATGAGTCAACCGAAAATCTATTAGAACTATAATCAGATATAGTCATCAATAAATGAATGTCAAATAAATTTCTCCGTATACATTATAGACATTTATTCTTACATGACAGAAATACCTCAGTTTTTTTAGAAACGAGCCGATATGATCATTTAAATAATTTATGTGTAAATAAAAAAATATTCAAAGAAAAGGACAAATCAGGAGGTAATTTTCAAAACTGGTCAATTCCAAAATATTTTTCTAAACTGCTAATTTTAGATTAAACTTTTTAGACCTTTTTTATTCACATGGAAAAAGTTTGCACAATATCTGTAATTAAAACGTATTTTAAAAATATTAAGAAAAAGTAATGAAAATATCTCACTTTCTCAGTTTGTCAATAAATGGATATGACCAAATTTGAAAACTACCTCTTTAAATATGTATGTTAGCAAGCTACGCCGATTTACTTGCCGACCACCTTTCTGCGATTTTCATTTATTAACGTGTAAAATATTTATATTATTTAAAACTACTGCTCAAGTGAAATCGACTTAAAGGTCTGAAAGATGGTTGAAATACATCCATTGCCAAACAACGTCATTGTGTGGCTAAATCTGACTAATTTATAATTATTTTTAATCTGTTTATAGACAGATACAATGCCATAAATTATTAGAATAACTTTAATAATAGATTATTATATCGAAGACTTATTACAAGTCTGTCACCAAAACAGAACTATGTTCAAGCCGTATTGTTATAGAACGTTGGCATAGCAAACCAATATTAATTTGAATACTAACCCTAAATGTTTAATTTCGTCAAAATCAACAAGCCTTAAAAACATAAAATAAGCATAGATAAAACAGCAAAATCGTTTTGATTTTTCAACTACAAAACATATTCACTCTCCAACAATTTTTCAATCAATTTGATGATATCTTTTCGAATAAAAATTCTCTCTTATTCTTCGGACCGTAAAAACGTAAAATCTTTATTCTCCTAAAATAAAGAAAGAGCGAGGTAGAGCAACTGAATAGCCAGCAGTCCTCGTTGAAAACTTTTGTAGAAATAATCTCTATGAAATTCCATATGCATTTCAAAAAAATACGTATTTATATATGTCTGGTTTATTTGGCAAAAATTTCAGCCTAGAAAAATATGAATTTTAAACAAGAGTACAACATCAAATCTTTGATAGAATAACGGTGAGTAATTAAATATACATTTGCGAATATTAGATAAGATGAGTGTATTAAAAATGTTCAAAAGATTTCAGAAAACATTGCCTTAAGATTAAAGCTCAATTATAATATGTACGTGTGCAGCGGTCTTCTAGGAGTACAGCTTTTTATATTTGGTAAAGTATATATTTATTACAATCAATATTCAATACAATTATGATTGCACTTAGCGTAGCATCCACGAACTTATTACGAATAGATAACTAATTTAAAATTGAGTGCAGTAGACTTCTGTATAATGAATAATTACCAGTATAATTAATTTAAATTAAGTGTAAATTCTGCAAGCGATAATTGAATCAAATGCCGTTGTGTTCTAGTTCGCAGTGTATTCAATAATACGCAGTGACAGTAACGAATTGTTGGAAAGTAGCCATTTGTAAAACATCCAAAAGTTACAGCGAAAATAATAAATATTTTCTGTAAATTTTTTCTTTATAATTTATTCAATAAAAGACTCGGAAAGATAGAAAATGAGAGTTATGTTTGATGATACAACCAATGATTAAAACCTCAAAGCAAAACGACAACTGCTCATATATGTATTTGTATTCAAATACAAATGTTATATGATATCGAATTATTTGCGGGAAAAAAACTAGATTCAATTCCAACAGATTGAATTAAAATGTAATGAAGCATAAATTAGTATGGAGCGTTGAAAAACAAAGTAAAAAATCCTATTTGAATAAGCCATGTAGAATAGTCTTATTTACATTTTAATTGCCTTTCACAAAGTCATTGGACACACTTTACCGACATCATTCCCTGAAGCTTTGCTCTACTCTTTTGATTCGTTTCACTCGCACGATGAGGATTGGTGAGTTGGAAAAACAGAACGTCCAATAGGCTGAGCGGTATAAGTGTCTCGATCGGTCGTCCCACTCGCACTAATTTAACCACGTGTGAGGATTGGCTAACGGCGCGCCCAACAAGATGCTTCGGTTATGTCTTACCCGCGGTCGGTATCTCTTCTACGCGTCCACGGCTCAATCGCGACACCCTGTTACTATTTGGTCTGTTTTTTCTTCCGGTACAGTATTTAGCACATGCGTTACAGAAAAAAACATTTACGCTTCCGATTGCGCATTTGTAAATTTTAGGCTTAGGATATTACTTGAGATGCTTTCTTTGAGTCTTATCAAGTATTTTTGATCTCTCCCTCTCCTACTCCAGTTCCTACACCGGGAAAAAGCTTGATAATTTAATGAAGGTATTTTGGAATATTTACTTACTTTCGGGTCTTGGCCTGATATCATAAACAGTACCCACTCTTGAGGGTTATAGTTTGAGAATTTTTTTTCATTCCCGTGAATTTTTGTACACTGACTTTTTTGTACAAATCCATACAAAGTCTTCACGAAAGCAAGTTGTTTTATAAATTGCTTTTTTTATTATGTCTGTACATTTTTTCATGATTATAGTTTCTTTGTACAAAAACTGAGCGAGGAAATATCAGTACGTGTATAGAATTATAAATAGTATGAAAAATGTTTCATTTTTGTATATCCTTATAATTATAGTGGGTTTTTTAACATTTTTTCTTGTATCATATTTAATGGGCGGCCTTTATTGAAACGCTAATAAGATAAAAGAATCAATTTTGATGATTGATGGTCTTTTCGAACGGATCACTCCTGCCCTCATTTATCTATTCATTCATTTAACCCTTTCGGCCGACACCTAGCCTTTAAATTAAATTGTTATTATGCTATTATAATTGATAGAACAGCGCGTGATTGTTTTTTTATTAGATGCTCATCAATTCATCACAAGACAAGACGTTTGATTGTAAACGTTCACCACACCGCCACGCTAATCACAAAGAGTGTAAAATCGATACCATGGTATCTGATCAAGCTTTTTTAAAATGTAAATGCGATTGTTTTACTACGGTGGTTTGATCCTTCATCCTTTTAACAGCGTTTGGCAAATTATCAGATAAGAATCAAGCTCTAAAAATTTTCTTCAAAAAAACATTGAAATAGGACGAACGGTGTTGAATATTATGACATTGAGAAATACTGCTGAGATTATTTGATTTGAATGAATTGTAACGTGTTGAATTAAATAAATACATTTGTGTTGTGTTACATGTAGTGACAGTTGTTTCGCCTCTCTGAGAATCAACTTCAGACAAATTTTATAATTTCATAAAATAACCCAACGAAAGAAGTCTGAAGATGTTTTTCAAAAAGTCGAAACACGTGTCACTAGTTGTGTCACAATACGTGACTTAGAAAATTTATCAATTTATTTTCATATTAAAATAAGCTTACACAAAGATATCGGGGAATTCATCGAGAATATTAGCGAAATTGCGAGAATGGAATGTAGACTCACTGGAATGTATCTTACGTTTCAGTTGTTTAAGAATCATTGCACCAAATCTTTTTTTCAACAGTCAAGTACTTTTATTGCAACTTATATTTTAAAAATCATTCCGTGGCGGCCTTCTTTAGTTGCACCAAGTATTACTTATTCTGTATATAATGTCCCACAGTCGTTCGTGGACGCCAGAATCCCACCATTCGTAATAAGAAACAAACATTGCTGAAGCTTTCCGGAATCATTAGCAACACACTCCATGATTACTGAAATGGTATGAAGCTGTCATTTCCAATGTATAAAAAATGGATAAATTTTTCCGCATTATATTAAATGTTTCTCTATCGATTATCTATACAACGCAACTCATGTAGTGGTATAACAATGTTTTAAGATGGCACAATAAAGTTTGCAAAATATGTTTATTATAAATGTAACCAATGGCTTGCATGGTTAGCATGAAACACCTGAATCTAATCAAGCGATCAAAACATCCCTCCCAGCGAACGAAGCGACCCCCGGGAGGTATCGGCACCTTTGTGAACTGATTCCTACAGGATGGTGCAAACAATATGTAACATTATATTGTAAAATGAATACAACGGAGCAATTAAAACCTTATATAATTTCTTAGGGATTGTTATCTCTAAATAGAATATTGTCTTTTATAACTTATTTATAGTTTCGTCTTCAAATACATGAATATATCACTTGTTCATGTCAATACTTGGTGGAAAGGTATTGTATTACAAATTAAAAGAAAATTTTTGTACTTATTCCGCAACTAATTCATTTAGATCAGGACTAGTTTTTCTCATCGCGAGTATTTGAAATCATCAAAATGATCGCGACGAACAAGTAATAATTTGAGAAACTAGAATTTTAAGATTTGAAATACCGAGACAATTCATAGGCATGGCAACTTAGCGAGGCCGGCCTCGACCTACCGATGTTGAAACTGATCAACTCGTTCCTCACCGATCGACAATTCCGCGTAAAGCTACACGGTGAAAAGTCATCCACTCGCATCCCGACGGCGGGCGTTCCGCAGGGAGCAGCGCTCTCCCCTCTGCTGTACAATCTGTACACGCACGACATCCCGATTCCTGCTAAAGAATCGCAATGTATCATCGCGCAGTACGCCGATGATACAGCGATCCTTTCGCAATCTCTCAACCGCAACAGAGCTTCACTCATCACACAGCTGGCAGGCAGCAAGATCGCCCTTTGGTGCAAAGACTGGCGCATCAAACTTAACGCGGAAAAAAGTACGGCAATTACGTTTTCCCGTCGCACCAACAGACATACAGCTAGAATAAAACCTATCTGCATAAACGGCAAGAAAATCCCGTTTTCCGACACGGTAAAATATCTAGGCCTTACGCTCGATAAGAGACTTGAATTCACCGCGCACGTTGAACTCAAGCGCCGCCAGGCAAACCAGGTCTCAAGGACGATTAAACCCCATGATCGGCAGACAGAGCAAGCTAGGCCTAAAAAAAAGCAAGCTGCTCTTGTACACTGCCATTACACGCCCGATTATGACGTACGGCTACCAAGTTTGGGGACATTCTAAGCACGTCGCTAAGCTTCACGTGATTCAGAGCAGATCACTTCGGAAAATAACAAACGCCCCGTGGTATGTGCGCACCACCACACTAGAACGCGATTTAAAGATAGATTCTCTCGAAGAGCACACGCAAAAACTCGCGCAAAAATTTGCCACAGACATTAAAAATCACCCGAATCCCACGATAAAAGCACTCTCACGATATTACGTTAAATTCGCACACATACATCACCCTAGGCCTCTCGACGTCCTACGTCAAGACCCGCCCTAGCTAGCCTTACCCTTACCCTCCCATCCAGCATCCGACTAAACCTGGCCGACGTCGCGTGACCCGGACCAGCAAGAAGCAGATGTCACCTCGACCTCCGGAGAAGAAGAGAGAACTTCCAGACCACATGGCACCCAGAGCTTTTGACCTCCTCTCGAGTCTAAATAACAAAAAAAAAGAGGGCAAAAAAAAGAAAATAGATGTCAGCTGATAACACAGCTGACATGAATATTATAAAAATATAATAAATAACATAGCCCCAATAAAACTATAAAACAAAAAATTTCCACTCGAGGTTATTGCATCACCACTCTGGGCGACCACCCTCAAGAAACCGACTCCCCTCAACACAGAAACCATGACAGATGAAAGGGATTAGGCTAACGCCCAAGTCCCCGTTAAAGTTGCCACTACAAAAGTCAAAAGTCATAGGCATGGCATTGGTTTAAAAAATCTTTTTGAAATAATATTTGATCACGCCAAATAAGTATAAAGTATTGTATGAACAATTATTTGAAATACAACTAATAAATTTTGACAATTTAATTTTTGAAAAAAAGCAGTATTTATGACATGGTATGAAAAACAAGTGATGAAGAATCTGAAGCATTATGAAAGCATATACAATTTTGTAATGTACACTTTTCGGACCACTCGATACATTTTAATATGTAAACTTAGCCTCTTCAATAGATATCTTACTTGGTATTTAGCCCCGTCGAACGGGCAATTACCAAACTAAGAGCGCGCCCTATTGATCGAGATGAAAGCTTTAAATCTAATTCAGCCCTGTCGACTTAACCAGGCCAGGACTATCACGCTTAATTAAATTAACTGTGCCTAGTTTTTGCAAATATTTTCATTTTCCAAATAAGCGAATAAATTTTACTGTAGATACTTTCAACATTGGCCTATACGATATTTAACTGATACCTTAATTAAATTTTATAAATATGCCAATACCTTGCGAAATATATATGGCCGCTTCTATTGCAAAATTAAAAGTTTTCAGTTAAAAAAATAGCTTTACTTAATGAAGCAAAAATAAAATTAGCACGAAATTAATATATATTACCTTTACCATAACCTTTGTTAGTTTTTTGTGTGGAATAGGTGTATTTTTGCAAATTCATTGATACAAAGACGTCGAAAACGCATATTTTGCAGATATTCAATTCAAACCTGGATTGAAATCGAACTGACAGCTTTAGATCATCCGCGGACTTAAAATTCATGAAGATGCCGAAAGCCGAAAAGCGACGGGTTGTAGTAACAATATTCATGGAAAATAAAAAAAATCAGACGATTCAAATTTGATATCAAAATTCCACCAAGCACCTTAAGTTTGAATCCTAAAAATTAATCAAGTAATAATATCAGATTTGATATACAGGCGGACCTCATCTTTCGCACATTCGACTTTCGCACAATTCGCTATTTCGCACATTTTTCAAAAATCGAAAAAATTAAACGCATATGAGCCAAGTCCGTACTGTAAAAAGTTTTACATCCTGTTCGCACATTTGCATTAACATACGATCGCGAGCGAGTCCGAATGCATCCAAAAGGAATATGTAAATAAATTGTGGAAATATATCATCAAAAGTTGTTTCCAAAAGGCACGGCATAGTAATGGATGAAATGGAGAAATTTTTGTCGTATTGGATTAGTGACCAAAATCAAAAAGACGTACCTCTGAGTACTTCGATGATTCAAGCTTAGGCTCATAGTTTACATAAGGATTGGAAGGCTAGACTAAAAGATGATTCACACACGGTGTTTCATGCAAGTAACGGCTGGTTTTAAAATTTTACAACAAGGTATTCTTTACACAATGCTAAATTCACTGGAGAATCAGCTGATGCGGATAAAGATGCTGCAAAAGACTTTATTTCCTCATTGTCAAAAATTATTGAATATTCTGGTCAAATATTCAATGTAGATGAGACTTGTTTATTTTGGAAGAAAATGCCTAATCGTACGTTCTTATCAATGGACGAATCAGTTGCTCCTGGTCATAAACCTTCTAAAAACCGATTGACATTGCTTCTTGGTGAAAATTTAGCTGGTGATTTAAAATGGAAGCCAATGTTAGTGTATCAAGCAAAAAATCCTAGAAAATTGAAAGGGAAAGATAAAAAATTGCTTCCAGTCAGATGGAAATCCAATAAAAAAGCCTGGGCTACAGCTTTATTAGATTAAAATTGATAATTTTTATTAAATAAAAAATTTTAAGTACAATTTTCGGTGTTTTTTTTACTTCCCTTGGCTTTCGAACATTTCAACATTCGCACAAAGTTCAGGAACGAATTAGATGCGAAAGTCAAGGGTTTTCTGTATTTGGTTGGTGCTCAGTTACACAAAATGTCTGCTTTTGTACTCTAAAATATATTAACTAATAAAAGACATCCATCATTGTCCGGTCCGTGGCGCAGTGTCAACGGCGTTGGCTTGCGTGCCGGATCGCCCGGGTTCGATTACCGGTACGAGCGGATTTTTTCAGTCGATAAATCTGTTCAAAGGCATGGGTGTTTGTGTTGTTGAAAATCCCTTCCCACCTTTACGATCCCAAAAAGAGCGACGCATAGTGACAGCGATTAACTAATCACTGGTCCTGTCCTAATCCTCGTATCCTTTCCATCCCTACTCTCTTCAAAACAAAAGGAGGTTGAGCAACTGAGTAACAAGCAGTTCTCGTAGAAAAAAACAAAAAATTTGAGATAAACTCTTTGAGGGGTCCATATGCTCCAAGTTGGGAGCGGACATGGTAAAAAAAAAAGACAATATTTTCATTCTAAGTATATATACGACATAAATTCGTCCCTGTGGTCTAGTGGCAAGAGCTTTGCCCTAGCAATCGCGGGGCCAGGGTTCAATCCCCGGCAAGGTCAGATTTTTTCAATTGAAAAAAAAAGAGATTTTGGGCTGGGTGTATGTTATTTATCGTTGATTTTGTGCACAACTGATACATTATTTACCATCACAACTAAGAATATTTGGCGCATTGGCGTAAGCTGTAATGCCAAATATTTTTTTTTAAATTAAAAAAAAAAATTGTATTTACGTTTTTTTTGAGTATCGATAAGCAATGCACCCATAATATTGATTTTACAGGTACATTTTCATTCAAAGTTTTAGGGCAATACACAAAATTATAATTTTACAAATATTTTGCACATCCTTGGTTTTGAGGGTTGGCACATTTGAATGGGTGTTACGGGAACGCATTTTTAAATGATTTCAATTATAATTACAGAGACGAGATGATGATTTGGTGCGCCCTTTGTCTAATGCTTCCTTTTTAAAAAGCCCCCACTAAAGAGGAGCGCAATATTTTTCAACTTTAATAGCCAACTAGCAGTGGTGTCCACAAATAGCCAAGAAAAGTATTAATTTTATAAATATACTGGCCACGAGTAAATTCACAAATAAAATCTTCAATGACAACGGTCGCCTGTCCAGCTAATAAAGCTTATACAATATACTCGTGTTAGTGTATACAAAATAAAATAGAAAAAGAACCACCAAAAAAAATCCTTTTAAATAATATAAAAAGAATTATCAGTTACAGTATTGATTCACTAGGCTATTTGAGTAACATCAGTCCTGGATTAGTGGAATCCTTCTTTGCTAACACTCTTCAAAGATATATTTTTTGATATCTCCTTTGTCTCTAAGTTTAGTTTTTATATTATTCAAGTTGCATTCCTTTTACATCGCTGTTGACATGAGAATGCAATTGCTGTAGTGGTGAGCAATCCCTAGTGAAGCCACCTCGAGAAGCCAACTTATTTTTTCTTTGTACCTATGGAAGGTCATCGAGAAGAATGATTCTCGATCGATAACAATTCTAAAGCGACGCACTTAAAATGAGTTTCATTCAGGGCTGTGGAGTCAGAGTCGGAGTCATGGAGTCGGAGGTTTTTGTCCGGAGTCGGAGTTGTCGCGGGGCTTTGGCTGGAGTCATTTTTGCATATAATATGTCAAATTTGGCTATTGGCCGGATTGGTAGGGTCGATATTTAATTGAATACACAATTAGGAAAATTATGAAAAAAAGTGACGATATTAAACTTTTTTTAGTCGGAGTCGGAGTCGTTTTATTGGTAAATTTTTGAGTCGGGGTCGGAGTCGGAGTCGTGGTTTTGGTAAATGCTGGAGTCAGAGTCGAACATTTTTTTACCGTCTCCACAGCCCTGGCTTAATTTGATTAAATCCGCTTAAAAAATAATTTAGGAAAAAGTAAAGATTTGCCGCCACTGGCAAAGTCCAGCAAGCCCTGTGCGGCCAATTAAAGCAATCCCTAGACTTTGGTATCGCGTTTGGTCCATTCTCTCCCTTCTCTACTAATTCTCAACGTCATCTTTGATAGATTTATTACATCGGCAGGTTTCTCGTCAAATTAGTACTGCCGTTTACGCGAGTGGCCATTAAAATAAGGCATTTGATTGAATTACAAAATGTTGTCTAAGCCTTAGAGACGATGGTAAAAAAACGCTCAATGAATGTAATTAAATAATAGCTAGTATTAAGGGATAGTAAAAAGTTTAAGAATACTACAGATGGATTCGGCGTAATAAGATCATATTTTAAATGATCAGATTATTCCACGTATTGTGCGGCTGTTCGGTGACACGTGTTTCATCCCTATCAGAGGCATCGTCAGACTTTCTATCGCACGATTGCTTTAGTAAAAACACGTGTCACTTATAGTCACACAATACGCCGAATAATCTAAATTGTTTCAATTTCACATTGGCTATGGGATACACAAAATACATAAAGAAACGACGCGTATTCCACGTTCCATGTAGCCAATGTGTTAAGTCTTAAAATATAATTGAGGATTACCACTGAAGGTGAAGGAAAAATATTTAAAAAAATATTTTAAATTTGCGTCAGTTCAATTTCATTCGAGCACTGAAAGCATTGAAATGCATGAAGGTTTCGAGTGTCTAAACCTGGGTCGTTAGAGGCAAAACTTATGGAAAAGTACAAAATTCAAACGATTCAAAAAAAGTTTCATTCAAAAATGTATTATTTTAAGCTCGTATACTTATACGGTTTTATATTTGAAAATTGTGGACACGAATTATAAACATATAGGTAGTTGAAACTGAGCTTGTCAAATTTGGGTTTTTGCCGTTAATAGTTTGTTACCTATTGTAAAATAAAATTAATGATTTTAATAGTAATGGACACCTAAACCTTTTTTGTGCGGTAGATGCGTTCCGCGGAAAATGGCGCAAAAAAAATTGTTATGGCTTAATATGGAAACAAGAAATGTGCAAGGACGCACGTGTCACATTGTAATAAACAGGCGAAACACTGGTATTTGAACAACGCGTTGTGTATTACGTTATTACATATGTACGTTTATACAGTCCCAAAAATATATTTTAAAAACTTTGAAATCACACAAAAAAGTCGCAAAGAAAGTGGTTTGAGTGTATTGATTAATGATTCTTAATCAAAATTATTTATGTTACGTTGCTGTAAGAATCTTGACAGGTGGCAATACCAGCTGATAATTTGTAGTTGTATGTGTTTCACAATGTTTTTAATTCCAAAGTGGCATAATATTTGTAAAGAATTTCTGCTGGCGTCGATCGTAAAATTAACATTGAAATATTTTTTATTTGAAATGTTACGAGCTTGAAGTGCTTATTGGATATTTATATTTCAAGAAGGCTGTAGGTGTGAAAAAATGCACATCAACCAGTCATTTCTGTGTTATGAAAGACAAAATAATTTTCTCGAATATTTCAATGTCTTAAATTAGCTTTCTAGTTTGCCGGTTAATGAAACCAGAAAAAATCAAACTTGGGGACGCAAAAAAATTTCAGCAGTTAAAAAAAATAGCTTTATTACTCCACACTCGGCTGTATACGTCTAACAAGGGCTTAAAGCTATGTATGCTTATTAAAAAATATGATTTCTAGATAAATCACGTTTAAAGGTATTACATCTAACGTTATTAGAAAGTGTTTATCTTTTTTATATTATTAGAAGAGATATGGAAGGCTTCATATTTGTATCATGAGAAAAGAAGGATATATGTTTTCGATGGTAACTTTCTGGAAGTTTATTTTAATATAAAATTAAAAATAACTTTGATTATTCCACGTATTGTGCTACTAACTGTGACACGTGTTTCAGATGCATCTTCAGACTTACTATCGCAAAGTTTGCTTAAGTAATGAAGCAAGATTGATTCTAACATTTTAAATTATGAAATTACAAAATGGATTTCGGGTTTTTTTCCCTTTTAAAGGAAGCAAGGAGGGGGTGATAGAATCGAAACAAAGCAAACAGATAATCATACTTCTAATGACGTTAAACATTACAAACTACTAAACTAATGAGCTGCAATCAATCAGATAGGTTAGTGATTACTCTATTAATTGGGAACAATGTAAGTAATGGTGAGCAACCTGTCCTATTAAGAATATTATTTAATAATATTTTTTTAATTAATAGAGTTTTAAGAAAAAGAAATATTGTTAAATAATAACTTCTTCAGTTGAAAATGCTCGCGATGGTCCTAGTCGATCCCGGCCATTTAATTAATGAAGTAGAAAAATTGGTGCTTAATTATTATTTTAAAAAACTCTCACGCTCACCGAATTTCGTAATATTTTTTGATCTGATCTGATCTTCAATATAATAATTTAACCAAATGCGATTTCGTAATAAAATATTTTTACCCCGTGCTGAAATCGACACCGGTGCTTATGAGAATATAATTAAGTATTTCAACAGTGTATAATAAATATTTACACTTTCCTAATTAAGACTTTCCGGGAGTTAATGAAATAAATCACTCAAAGTAAAGTTGGTTGAAAGACTAGCTTAATAATTATTTACTTATATTAATCTATAAGGAGTCAACGTAACAATAGGTAGCGAGTATTATTAATAAATCACAAGTTTTTTTACTAAAAACTTCTACCTAATCACACTTTTCTTTCTGCGCTAACCTACTTTGTGCTAATTAATGAATCCTTCCATCATATAAAATAAGTCACACATAAATGAAAAAAAGCAAGCCCGTCCAAACGTTTTGAGATCCAACGTGAAATTTTCAAAACGGTTTCATATTCAAGACCAATCTCTTCACAAATCGCCATCAAATATTGCACCCTCGAGGCAAATATGTCTGCCTTAAAAAAAGATAAATGCTTTCAATAAATCAAAGGACGTATCAATTCAGATTGAAGCCTGCAGCCAGTCAGTAATTGACCCTCTGAATGCCGTAACAATCAGAAAGCGGGATATCTTAATTACTTAATTTTTAAACTAATTGGTAGCGGTAGGGGGTCTATAGGAGAAAAACTTACTGCTTCAGATACGGATGTCAGTAAGGTATTGCTCAGTGGTTTTCTAAAGACAGTTAACCCTTTAACGGCGTCGGTCTCGGTAACACTTTATTAAATCACAACAAGCAATTTAACTATTCGTTGAGTGTGTTACACCTTCCTCTCGATTGACATGGTAGATAATTCTTTTAAAAAACACCGTGTGACTCGAAACCATTTATTTTGAGTGTGTATTAAACGGAAGCTTCATTATAAAAAAAATATTTATTTTGTTTACGTGTAAACTGAATTGCATGCAAATAATTTCTTACTGTTGTGTTTTAAATGGCAGTTGTATGGTGAAGACTAAAACCAAAGTGTCAACTATAATGGCATCAACGTGCCAATTTTTTGTTTTTTTCAACTGTTTTATTATTTCAATATTTCAAACTAATTAAGCTGAGTAAGATTGTCAAATACAAGTATTGTAAATTCGAAGTGCCACCTGTCAACATTCTCTCAATGCATATGAAGCTACAACAGTGAGAGAGTATGTGCTCGTGTATTTCTGGTTGTGCTTATGTTTTTGTTTGTGCTGCTATCAGGGCTGTGGAGTCGGAGTTGAAGTCGTAGAGTTGGAGGTTTTATTTTCCGGAGTCGGAGTCATCACGGGGCTTTGGTCAGAGTCAGAAATTTTTAAAAGTTTGAACTTTTTATTTTTGCACATAATATGTCAAATTTGGCTATTGGCCGAATTGGTTGGGTTGATATTTAATTGAATGCACATAATTAGGAAAATTAGGAAAAAAAAGAGACGATATTAAACTTTTTTTAGTCGGAGTCGGAGTCGTGTTTTTGTTCAATGTTGGAGTCGGAGTCGTGGTTTTGGTAAATGCTAGAGTCGGAGTAGAACTTTTTTTACCGACTCCACAGCCCTGGCTGCTATACAATTAGGAAAAAGGTCACATTGAAATACTGTAATAAAACAAATTTCTGCACGTGTTAAGAATCTGAGTAAGATAACTCCACATACGACGACCATTTATTATTAGGAAATAATATTTTATTGTGCTAAGTCACAAGCACTCTGCAGTCCTACGTCACCCCGGTAAAACTGTCAGTGGCGAAGAATAGGTTAAATAAAATCGAACCCTTCTAATGATTGCATTATCTTGCCGCCTTTGATTGCTGATTGGCATATATACTATTTCAGGTGGGTGAACATTAAAACAGGGGCACTTAATTCAACGAAAAGCTGTAAACATCAAACCCTTACAAAGGAAGACGTTATTCTTAATGACTTACAAAAAGCCTGCTTTCGTATAGCGGTGAATTTAATGAGTATATTAAACAAAACGACCGCATATTTACAAATAACGTCGCTTTTTGTAATAAGTCACAAATAAAATAAACATTAATAGTTTAATCATTGTCCAATTTCAATATGGAGCATATAAAGTTGAACATTTTAAAGAGAATTTCAACAAAACTTGTTTAAATCTGTAAATCTAATAATAATCAACCTCTTAATTCATTTCATCAAAGTTGTCAGCATGTATCTCGTGAATAATATCAATAATGCATATTTACTGTCGACGGTAAAAAATTTAAAAATGAAAGAGTACAATATCTACATTTGACATGCTTAAAAACCGATAAGTCCACATGTCAAGATTTTGACATAAAATACTGAAATATACTATAAATCATTTCCTATCACTTTAAATACTTAAATAAATAAAAATAATAATACATTTTTAGTACTTTTCCCACATAAAATTTATTTGATTAGGACCGGTTTCGCTCATGGCGAGCATTGTCAACTGATCAGCCATGAGCGAAACCGGTCCTGATCAAATAAATTTTATGTGGAAAAAGTACTAAAAATGTATTATAATTTTATTATAATGTCTTTCCACCAAGTATTGACAGTGAAAATCTTAAAGTTTCATAAACCGATAAATTCAATGCAAATATAAAAAATGTAAAACCGACAAGTCCACATATCAAAATTTAACAAACGTACTACAAATCATTTCATATCAACTTTTTTCACGAATATTTTCAGATTCAATCATTGTAAATTAATCGTGAAGATTATTTCAAAATATGCGTTTAAATAAAATAATATGCGGCTATTTTGCATTTTCAAAATCGGTAGGATTTCGGTATCGCCATGCACGCTGTGTTATTGTACTCGATCAAACACGGCTCGGTTTGTGCCCATGTCAAAGAGTATATCACATTACATTGCCGAGCCGAAGGTGCACTAGTAAATAAAGTGCTCGGAACCTGTGTGCACTGCGAATTTACGTGAGAGAATTTCATAACAAAAGAAATCTGAAATGTTTTTATGGCAATTTGAGAGAGTGCGCGAGCACTGAGACAGAATAAACATAATCAACTGGAAACTGAAATCTAAAACAAATGCAGCTGCATTCTTTTATGATTATATTAATATGCATTTATACGGGGTTGATGCATACTAAGCCATTGTTAAAGAGACCACTGCTTTGAGTTTTACAAACAGTTTTATAATTCATTGATTTTTCGACCGATTCGTGAATTATTCTCTCTTTAAGAAGGATGGTATGTTTTTTTTTCCTACCTTTACTTTCCTACTGAAACTATATGTGGAGTCCGCTAGGCGGGCTCCTAGTTTCCTAGCTATTTTTGTTGCTAGGGCGGATACAGACTAAGTCTTTGTTTCCCTTTCCCGCATGTAAGCTAGCTAAGTATTGACTTTCTAAAAGATTCTGTCAGCTGAGGGCTTTGTGTGGGGAAAACACTTAAGAAAAACCCCTTACGAGAATGATTGTCTTATAATCATTAAAATTTTTCAATTCTTACCAGGAATTGCTCGTAATGTTTACGTAAACTATGACTTTGATCTCTATATCAGTGGTTCTCACGGAAAAATGCTCTGTGGCCGCATCGTCAACATAAATGGTCCAAAGAAAATGTCTGGTGGCCGCACCAAATTTTTGTTTTTCAGTTTGTTGTTTGTGAGGTATGTCAAATGGACCTAAACATGCTTGTCATGTAAATTTCTCTCTTCTCTCAGAGTCTTTGTTGACAAATAAGCCTGAAAGTCAAAAACAAATTCCATAGCAATATTTTCCGAGAAGCTGTCGAAGGCCGCAGCCAAGTCCTCTAGTGGCCACATGCGGCCACCGTGGCCGCACATGAGAACCACTGCTCTATATACATATATTCCTCCCCACTCCGACCTATCCTAATAACGGGCCGAAGCGGCAGAATGAAGCTAGCCGCTAGTTCTACCCTGCCCCCATATTATTATGTATATTTTTCTGCATAATTTATTTATATATATCTACTAAGAGTATCTACATTACAAAAATTATAAATTATAGAAAAAAAGAGACAAAACAATAATTGGAAATTGGCAAAAAAATCTACCGAGTAAGTTCTTACAAAATCAACTACAATATATCAAATTTTCAATTGTCTGAATTCTTGTATTTTTCCATGAGTTTTGTCTCTAACGACCCGGGTTTCGCCTTTTAGCATCTTCATGCATTTTCAGGCCTGAAGCCAAATGCCTGAATCAAGCACCCTCAGTCAAAAATATTAATTATAAAATATATACAAAATAGTACTCGTCTGAACCCACTCGCGTCCACGTGGAATATTTTAACATCCGAAGAAACCATTAAAAATGCTAACGGTCTTATTAGTGGCATCCCCATTGACAGGCTGGTTCTACTCATCGGAATAACAAAAAACTCATGTTCAAGATTTCTCAAAAAATTATCACGAACATTCTAAAGAATGGTAGAATTTTCACTTTGACCTAGTATAAGCCAAAAGAAATATTCAAACTAGTGCACGTGAACTTCTCTAAGAGATAACAAACTATATGGAAGCTAAGAAGCAGTCCATAAGACGTTCAACGGTTAGATTTACTCATATAGTTTTTACCATTCAGATGGACCAATATCTTCCGTATTTCTTTTAGATTACTTAATTATAAGCAGGGCTGTGGAGTCGGAGTCGTCGCGGCGTTTTGGCCGGAGTCATACTCGGAGTCGATAATTTTGAAAAGTTTGAACTTTTTATTTTTGCATTTAATATGTCAAATTTGGCTTTTGGCCGCATTGATAGGGTTGATATTTAATTGAATACACATAAATAGGAAATTTAGGGAAAAAAGTGACGATATTAAGCTTTTTTTAGTCGGAGTCGGAGTCGTGTTTTTGGTCAATGGTGGAGTCCGAGTCGGAGTCGTAGTTTTGGTAAATGCTGGAGTCGGAGTCGGACTTTTTTCCCCCGACTCCACAGCCCTGATTATAAGTCATACCCATCAAGGGGCAAAATTCACTCTGACACTCAAAATGAAAAAAAATCGAACAATTTGTGTATGTTACAATTTGTGTATGTGTATGTTTATCGCATAGACAAATAGTGTTATTTACATTGCCCATGTTATTACATGGTCAATTACCGGAATATGTTGTATGTATTAATTTTCAAAGGCATATACTACATTAAAATACTAACAAACATACCACAGATTTTTGAGTAAGCTGCATATTATTTGTGTAACAGTTTTGAGAAACTTCTCATATACATATTTATAGTTTAGCATAGATTTTTAGATATGGTCAAACAATCTAACAGGAGATAAAATTTGAACTAAGTGAACAACACCATATTACATAACACATAATAAATTAACGTCGGGGAGTTTCAACAAGTACATAATGTTATTTTCATTGTGGTACCATCAATAATTGTAAACAAATACAAAGAGAGAATTGCGCGGTACACATTTTAATATGTGATAAATAATCACAATAAACGTTGCGCTCGTTAAAGACTGGATTCCAGGGTGCGATGACAAAGACATAAAAATAAATGAATTAAAGTAAAAATTTAAAAATTAGCACGTGATGCCAGCATCACATCATCGTCCATACGGTGCCGGATTTGTAGTAAGACTCGATTCCTTATATGAGAGCCGCTCAATTTGTGACTTCTCAACTTCCACTCCATTCCAGACATGTCATGCTTGATTTGCTCAGCTGGTTATATTATAAACAGAAAAATTGGTTCAGATCGCATTTTAACAATATTGAAAACATGTACCACGGAAGACGCTGTTAACACTTAAAAATATGTAATACGAAAATATACACTTAAAAAATTACTTACGATTAAAAAATCATTTTACCCTCAAGCAAGATCATTTTCCTACTATATTTGGCGCTGTTTTTCACAGATCAAATCATTGTTTTCTAGTTTAACATTTTGAGCTTGCCAAACGTTTAGGCTGAGGAACTATTATAATACAAAAATAATTATTTTACAAAAATCAGGACCGATTTCTAGTTAAAACTCTTGAAACAGACACCAGTCTCGAATTGCCAATTGCTTGTCTTCTCATTTTATATCGATATTTAAATTAAAATAAAATACAAAGCCGAATAAAAAATAAAAGTATTTTAACCAGTCTCAAAAAATGACACATGATTTTGTTGTTTTTAACATTCTAAGCTCGGCTTAAACGCAAAAGTTTCCGTCGATGAAGAGAATGTCTTCTTAATTAGTACTCCTTTATCCCATCACCAGGGCTCGAATTGGATAAAAGTACACTTAGCGGTGCGGTAACTATGCGGAGAGCAGATATCAAAATAACCGCTCCAGTTCATTAAATCTCAAGAATTAAAATCCCAACAAAATTACGGTGAATATTGATGGAAATTCTATTCTATATTTGAATTATCATTCATATAAATCATGACTTTCTGGTTCGTCTTGAAAATATGTACATATGTTTATGAAAGCGAACACATTTTTTACTTTCTTCGTGCTAGCCATCGAATCCGATCCGTTTCAGTATGGAAGATATCAAATAATTATATACATGCGTTGCGTTACAAGACGCCATAAGTGTAAATAAAGCCCTACGTTATTGCATGGCAGCCAACTCACAAACGCCTGTATAAATTAATTAAAAAGATGTAATCATAAAATTTTTATTATTTTAAAAATCGCTTTCAATGAGAAGAAGTGGCAGTTGTATTTATTACCAATGTTTAACACTATGTTCAAGTCCTTTCCTTACTGCATTCTCAATAAACTGTTACATTTATTTTCCTTCGAGTACTTAGCAATAGAGACTCCAATTACTCGACTTCTCAACTACTCTAGTATCGAGTAATATTTTTTTTAAATACTAGAGTTGTTTCAGATGCACCTAAATATATATCATTAGTTCAAATTTTTGTATATTATTTTTCAATATGTTATTCTGTCTCTTGTCATTACAGACTCTCGTCATCATAAACTTGTCATTGATAAGAAAAGTCAGCAGAACACAAAGCATTTCAAAAAAATATATTTGCTTACAATAAAATCCACGCCTATAACTCTTTTAAATAATTAAATAAAATTTGGAAATAAATCTTCATTTACAAATAACGAGTACTTGAAAAATGGACGAGTATTCTCCAGTATTCGATACTTGAATTGGAGTCCATATTAGCAACATACAACTTTACAAAATAAGAAATGTTTGTTAAAAAAGTTTATAGATACACGGCACCTTTATCCACGTAAAAAAGACTGATTCATAAAATATAACAATCAATTCACTGTCGCAATAAGTTTCTTGTCCTTTGTTCAAAATTCCTTGGCTTGACTTCCTATCATCGAGATTTTTCCCAAATAAGCGGCTGATCCAATCGACAGATTATGTATGACTGAGATATAGAAACATCAATCGTAAATCTGGTAAACTTCAACTTATATACTAAGTTATAAAGACTGTTCTGCTATTTAAAATTTCATAACTCCACTACTATTGTTACTAACTATTTATAAAAGCGGTCAGTAAAAAATCCCTAAATAACCAAAAAATAATTACTTTTTTTTGCAAGTTTACGTGAGGTTTTATTGAAAATAATTAAAATTTAGTTAAAATATTGATTGTTATCTATAAATTACTGATGAACAATAAAATCATGCTATTTACTAATTGATTTAGTAACTGATTACTTTCATATTGATCAGTGGATATTGATCGAATAAATACGGCACATTCTAAAACCTTTTTTTATATTCATTATATATCTTTGACTTTTATAATATTTTCTTGGTATCTTTATTCATCTTTAATTTTCAATGAAAACTTTTGATGTGATTTAAGTATCATTTGAAACTGCAATCATTTTACATAAAGACGTCGTAGTTCTCCTTGAAACCGCTTTTCTGTCACCAATATCTAAGGAATTCCCCGGAGTACTGTTAATGAGTTTAAATCAACTAAGAAGGCGATATCTCTTCAGGGCCAGTGAAGGAGGTGAGAAGGGGGGGGGGCGCTTACGTTGCATCTTTTCTTCTTAAGTTTATGTACAGCTAGATTCTGTGATATGTACTTTAATTTAACCATTTCTCTGCGCAGACACAAAACTATTTTCACGGCCAATGTATAACTTCAAATTCTTCCTAAAATCTTTTAACCTCATCCACCTCAACCAAACTGTTTGAGACCTGTTAGAGCAATGCAGTATTAACCCTTCGTACTTCAAATATTTTCTATTAGCCATTCTCATATTGTTTATTGAAATGCTATTATTTTTTCATATCGTTACCTTACTGTGAAAAGATTCTAATTTGCAGGTTTGCCTAAAATGATCTTTTGATCGGAAAAGTTTTTATTTACCGCATTCTATCATATATATAAATTTCAGAATTATCTATGGTAGAATAACGGAGTTAGCAGAATTCCGGAGTTGCACTGCATCTGCACACTTTTTTTACTAAATTTATTTGACAAAGTTTCATCATCATTATTTCTATCATTAGATCTATAAAATCATTATTTCTCAGCAAGAGTTGTGAAAAAATATGCTTAGAATGAGTAATTTGAAACATTTTTACTTGCTCATTGTTACAAGTTAATTTTAATCAATCGAAACTTCAAACGCTCATATATCAAAACAGTGTCAAGAGGAGTTAGAACCTTCTCAAGGTAAGGTGTCGATATATTGAAACTGGACATATCAATCAGTGATTATTGGTAGTCATATTATTTTTATTGTATGTTTCTTTATGACGAAACGAATTAAATAAAAAAAGCTTAAATTTTTCATTATTAAAAAACGGTATTTTACTGTAGAATATTATGCATACACAAATCAATAATTAATATGTAGAATGTTGATGGGCTGTACGCCAATGGTAAATGCAATCGATTTTTACAAATAAACCAAGAAATAATAATGATACCCATTTATCCTTAGGCATTCCTCATGTCGGAGGCATGTAAACATGGAGCTAAGTACTGCCGCATCAAGACGGAAGGCTCTTCTTATCAATTCCTCTTTAATGGGGCAAAACAACAAGTCGCTTCGAGACGATTCATGTTTCTTTGACTCCGAAATCCTATCGTTGATTTTTTCACCACATCACTGTCAACAAATAAATACACCGAAAGCAATAATCGTTTCTTATCTAATTAAATTTCTCCCCACTTTAATTAATGAATCCTTTATTGCAAGTAAACTTCAATAATAAATATATCGGTCATTATAACTTCGCAAAAAAAAATTCTTGTGGACCGTAAAACGGGGTGAACTGAGACACTTTTTACCCTTCACGACTATGTATCTTAATACCTGCGCCACTTAATTCAAATATGTATGAATGACTTGAAACGTGTTTCTATGGTCCTACTCAAATATTCACTATCGTTATTAAGACACAGTCAATTTTTTTCGATGTCTCTATTCACATTGAAACGGGGTGAATAGAGACAAAACAACAGATTGTAATTATTGGAATATATGAACCTCTATTCTATATGAGTCTCTATTCCCGCGGTACTTATTAACTTAAAAAAACATCGTGTAATTATTTTTTTTTCCAATTAAAGATATGTTTATAAGGGGTCAAAAAGTAAGGATTCACAGGCATCGAACTTAAACACGTTTGTTTCAATTTTAGCCAGTCATTAAGTTGGTTTGGTTTTGTCATTCAAGAGATAGTATTATGGTAAGGAATTATATATAAATAGTAAAAATTCCATTGGATACTTACTACAGTTGTGCTAACGTTCAATCCTTGCTTTTGTCTCTATTCACCCCGCAGTCACTATTCACCCCGTTTTACGGTATGTATATGTTTTATTAGAATGATACAGAAACCGTTGATTGACTCACATTTACGCCACCGAATAAAAAATTACTTTGTTCCTCAGGCACGTTTAAAATAATTAATCAGTGTAATATATAGTTTAATATATATTACTTATAACAAAAATGTTTGTTTTTAAAGTCTTACCCTTTTTCCTATTACGCTTATGTGGAGCCTGCAACGCCTTCAATGTCCTGACACTCCTGACTGTCTTTTTTTAGTGTTGATATTACAATAATTATCTGTAAAAGACAATTTTTGTACACATTCTCTTAAATGAATGTTTGAACGAGAAGTATAACCATGAATAAAAAAACACTGATCTCTGGCTTTTTCACAACACTGCAATAATTTACAGTGATATTATCAATAATTATTATTTTAATATAGTTGAATTGCAAATGTGATTAATAATAATTATATAAACTTAATTGCATAATTAGGTAAATGAATCTTTATGGATGACAGTTATTGCATTTATTTATGACTTTAAGCTATCTATTAAAAGCGACTTAGCATAAAATGAAATCTTGAAGTACATTGAAAAAGCAATTTTGTGAAATAACAACCGTGGCGTGTCAGAAGTCAGAAGGGTTTAGTATGTACATAATAGAATTCTACTGTCAACTGAGAAAAACTTTGCCAATATAATATCCAATGTGTAGGCCCACCTAACGAATATTACACGAGTAACGGCAAATAAATCATCTCACAATATATTAATGATTCCTGTTTTTTTTCAGTTGAGTTGAAGTGTTTTTTAAATTTAAAATCTTGATTAAGGGAGAGCACGTAGTAGTTTGAAGCAAATATTTCTGCTGAAATCAATTGTAAATACATCAGTATGACAGTACGTTGAGGTTAAGATTCTGTGTGTTACGGTGCTATCATAGGCGATAAAACAAATTTTTAGCAGTTGGTAATAGAAGTCACTTTTGACTTTGGTCCTGAGACAATTCACGAATTTCATAATAGTCCGTTAACATACGACAATCATGTTAATATAACTCTGAATAATATACACATTACGCCAATTGTAAAAAGTTAACGAAAATACTACTCGACAATAATCCGTTCTACATTCCTCTATCCAGGTTTTCCCTTATAGGACTCAATCGCATATTCACAACATAAATTTCAGTGTAGTTTAATAAATTCTCGACTCACCTGCCGAGGCAAAAGTTCACAGTTAGGCTCTGATCATATAAAATCACAATAAAACACTTGGACAATGGTGAACATTTACAGATAAGCTGTTGTATGTATTGGTGTGCTAAGATCCTGTTGATAAAAGGTACTCAATAACTAGTAAAAAGTAGCTGTTATAGAACGGTCTGCAACACACCTATCTGACATATTCAGCACCGATATTTTCCACGTGTCTCTATTGAGAATAGTTGTTCACGAAGTATCTGAAACTCATCAAAATGTTCATTTTGTCAGCAAGATTATGCAATATTCCTTTTTGTAAACGAGGTCATCGGATATCAATTACCAATAATAAATTTGAATCCGGTTCAAAAACATACGAAAAATCTCGTTACCGGATCATGAAGTCACCACTCAATTCATCTTCTAAGAAGATAATCAATTGTAACGTTTTTTTCTACACATTTTTGTAATTATTTGTGTACGGTTTTCATTTATTTAATTAACAGATACAAAGAATTTCTGTTGAATGATTGGAAATCCCAAAATAGCGTTATTATAATATGATGAAATACATTGCAGTCATGGTTTTTACGTGCTTGGCGCCATAAATATTGAAGTCTTTTTACGGTCAAAACAAATCAAAACCATCTAATAATAAAGTGTTAAAAGAACCATACATCGTCGTATATTGCTGATAGTTTATTTTTAACAGTGTGACTAATTAGAATTCAGCCTTTGCAAACCTTTTATACGCGCGCATTCATTTTTACTTTTCTTTAGACAAAAGTGTGATAGTTTTTGTCAGACTGTGGTGTCGGTAAAAAAAAGTTCGACTCCGACTCCGGCTAAAAAAAGTTTAATATCGTCACTTTTTTACCAAATTTTCCTATTTATGTGTATTCAATTAAATATCAATCCTACCTATTCGGCCAATACCCAAATTAGACATATTATGTGCAAAAGTAAAAAGTTTAATCCTTTCAAAATTTCCGACTCCGAGTACGACTCCGGCCAAAAATCCCCGACTCCACAGCCCTGGTTTTTGTCATTGTGAATGTTGCATTTTTTCATATTTGTAATTTTTATGAAAACTATAATTTTGATCATTTTCCGTCACTGTGATCCATATAAATATGACCCTTCAATAAATGACAATTTTTTTATGAAATCAATTAAAGATACATGTTTAACAGTACAAAATTATAATATGTATAATCTCTCAATTATTGTTTAAGTCGTGAAACACACAAAAGCTTGCTGTTTTGAAAAGGAAGGGGAGAGTATTCTCCGTTGGCATTGAATAAAATTATCGATAGCTTTGAAAAAGTCAGTGATTGTTTCTTGGCCAAGGACTGTTTTTGTTCAGATTTATAGTTGAAACTACACAAAAGCTACTCTGTTAAGAATGCAATTTGTCCATTTAACTTTGGATGTATTATTTTTAAACTAATGCTTGAATACCGGCCTTTGCGACCGAACATTGACCGGGATCCAATAGTACAGAGTCCAATGCATTCATTCAATAAGTTTAATAGGTCGTTCTCATCTAAAACATTATCGGCTATATTTTTTAAAAATCATTTATGTGGCTTCCAAGAATAGGTTTACAAAATAATATGTCTTCTTCTATAATTTTCTGTAGCGTCTTATCGAACGTAGACAATAAAATGAAGCTCCATCTGTTGTTCCATTATGTACTTGTATATCACAAATTGAATAACACAGTCGTGAAACTAACTGATCATAAAGATCTTCAGATATTATATCAATTGTTCTTTAAACTTTATTTGTAACAAGCGGTATTTATCGCATCCTTGTTCCATAATTATGGTATCCAAAACATTAAACATTAACATGTGATATTTTACTATTTTGCAAAAGTTTGATTTTGTTTACTATAAACGTTTCGTCTTGATGACAATTCTTCTATGATTCTAGGGACTTTCAAATTATCGTAAGTTTTTTACACAAAATTAATACACAAAGCAAAATGCACTTCCCAGCATAACAGCTGACTTGGACTTCGTTGGAATGTTTCGATTATGAAAAAATACGTTTTTTGGAAAATTGTTAAGATTTGACAAGCAATGCAAAAGACAAATTAAATAGTTTCTTTCGACACGTAAAATACAGCTCGCAAGCCAATGTTTACGGATTAATGTAATTTTGGTAGAGTAAAGAATTCATGTACTAATAATTATTGATTGAGGATCTAAAATTTCTAAGAAAAGCTATGAAGCCATTCATTGAAATATCCTGGAGTACTCACTCTTATCGGAAATATCAGCGTTAATGAAAAAGCACTTACTAAACTTCACCATTCAAGGCACTTACATCAATATAATGATAATGTTATGCCTAAGTTCCCATTTAATGGCACCAGCTCATTTAGTATCCGCCACATCATTGTGTCTTACGAAATCAGATGAATTAATACGACAAAATTTGAACTAGAATGTTCTCAAGATTCGTAAAAATTTCGTTATTTTGTTTGAAATTTTTGATGAGTCCATTTAAAAAAAACATTTTATTTTTAATAATTAAGGGGTATAATCATTTCAATACGGTTTATATTTTAGCAGACATCTTTTTTTCCAGCGATGAGCTTACTTTCTACTCTTGTCAAGTTGGATGGCGGAGGGCTCCAAACCAGGAATGGACAATTCTTCAATTATTACAATTATTTTGCGATTAAATCTTGTTATTCTGCAAACATAAATTAAAAGGTTGAGAGAGCGATTAGCTAACTGTCATGTTATTCTTTAACCCAATACTTCTTAACTTACACTCTGTAAAGAGAGATTGAGCGATCGACAATCATAAATTCTCATACTACAACCGTGCTTTCTGCAAAAACTGCGTTGAATCCAAAAAAAAAAAATTTACTAGTTTTTTTAGTAAACCAACTAGTTCATTTCTTACGACCATTTACACACCCGTCAAATACAAAACAAAAAAACATTTCGACTCGAATTTAGATAGTAAAAATGCATTAAAAATACGTTAAATTCAATGAGGTGATGAAAAACGACGAATAGTACATTTATAATTGTTTTATCTGCGTTCTGTATTCATGATCGGGTTGGGTGGATGAATAAATATGAAAACGTCATAGTTATCGATTCGAGTTTGGTTGCTAATCCAAATATTGATTTAAACATCTTTTAACCGCGTACGACCGCTATGCACGTCGTAGCTGACATGCCCTCAGCGCGTACTACGTGTATAGCGGTCTTTTGAGTCGCATAGAACAGCTATCTCTAATGTTTTAGGGTTCAAAATCGGTTGAAGATATTACTGATCATAAATAAATTTATAATTTTTTAATTTTTTTAATAAAAAAAAAAATATTTGTCATTACAGCTTACGCCAATGCGCCAAATATTCTTAATTGTGAAAGTCATACGAGATTAACTCGATGATAAGTAATAAATCAGTTGTGCACAAAATCAACGATAAATAACATACACCCAGCCCAAGATCTCTTTTTTTCAATTGAAAAAATCTGACCTTGCCGGGAATTGAACCCGGGTCTCCAGATCACTAGGACAAAGCTCTTGCCACTAGACCACAGGGACCGACCCGACTCGATTCTATATATATTATCAATGCAATCTATTGGCTAAAATAATTTATTTGTGGAACCTAATAAGCACGCATCTATACGGCGTGAGCATTGTCACCAATATCGATGGCCACCATTGTTTTATAGCCTTTCTAGTAAGAAGCGTGCGTAACTCATTTACAAAATATGCAAATATTTTTTTTTACCATGTCCGCTCCCTTTTTGGAGCATATGGACTCCTCACGGAGTTTATCTCAACATATGTTCTTCTACGAGAACTGCTTGTTACTCAGTTGCTCAACTTCTCTTTTTCGAAGAGAGTAGGGATGGAAAGGATACGAGGACTAGGACAGGACTAGTGATTAGGTAATCGCTGTCACTATGCGTCGCTCTTTGGGATCGGAAAGGTGAGAAGGGATTTTCATAATTTAATAACAACGCAGGTTGACTGTAAATAAGCGATGAAGTTGAATATGTTCCGAGAATTATCATTAGCACGGTGCCGCATCGGCGCAGTGTTCCCGTTTGCGAGCGAGTTATTTACAAAATGGCGACGTTACCCCAGAATCGTATGAAGAATGATTATTGTTGAATTAAACAGAAAATACAAGCAATATATTGTATTTCAATATTGAAAAAATTACTATTGGTGCCAATTAACATATTTGATTTTTTGAAAAAATATCATAATCTATATTTATAGTCGAAAACGCGATTAACAAATCTGCAAAAAATCTGCCACGTACAGGGCATGTTCTCTATATTTTCTGACACAGGCCAAAGTTAATGAATAGAAGTATCCATGTGGTAAAGTTTTGCACGGGCCTGGCCCGAGGACCGTAACGTCATCATAACATTTGAGTAACTTTAAGCTATACTTTAAGTTAAAACTCAAAAAATGCTTTTATTATTATTAATGACACATAAATGGCATGCACTGATCCGAAATGTAAACGGCGACCGACAACTTATATTTTAAAAAGAAATCGAAACAAAATATTGGCATGAGAAAGAGATAAACGGAAAGTTAGAAAAGCACTGAATAACTTCATCGTTCAATATCCGTAATGAACCGCAAAAACCAGCGCTAGACGTTAAAGATTGAGCTCTATTTAGCAGAAACGTCGTCCGTTGGCAAACAGAGCTTTATCAACATTGCTCGACCGAGTAACTTATGTTTCTTGGAATTTGAGTTTTCAAGAGTAGTTTTAAAGCGAATTTACGATGCAGGAAAACGGAAAGACGTTATCTTAATGAACCGCCGCTCGAAAAGTAAACACACTGTGGAGGCGCCGGCGTCAAATAAACCGTTGCATCTCAAACAAACGCGAACGGAATATTCAATATTTAACGTCCATTGGAATAATGACATAAGGCAGCTCCATAAACTTTACTGTATTGGGTTTTCAAATAAACTAAGGATTACAATTCAACATTTATTCTTGCTTGGAAGGGCAGTATAAAACTTCAGGTATTTTCACAATGCAAAAAGGTATCACAAGTAATTGTGCCGGAGATCAAATCCGTCCTACAGTCCTGCCCAAATATCCCGAATGTGTATTGCTGGATAGTTTCGAAGTTTAACGATATCGTTAGGGCAGATTGTGAAGATGAAGTCTGCGGCGTGGAAGCCAAACGGATCGTCTGGAGCTGACAGGTGCCGAGGGTTTAGATTAACGACCGTTAATTGTTCCATGATTGATGTTTGCTTAACTAACTTATGCCGCCAATACGCAGAATAATACTAATTTTATAATTACCTTGAGATTTTAAATTGTGCGTCTGCTGTAAAATTTAACCATACAACAGTCCAAAGATTTCAATGAAATTGACTTCATTAGTAAAAATATGTTAACCCATATATAATTGCATGCTTGTGCGAAAAGTAGTTGTTTTCAGATATTTTATGTCCAGAAATTCTTCTGGCATTGTCTATTGTTTTTGCGCAATCTTTGAACCTTTTTAAAAATATAAGTAGAAGCATCAAATATCTGATAAAAAATATCTCTTCAATTAGAAAAACATAATTTAAAATCCATTGAAATGTTTTTTCGCATAACTTTCATCAAAAAATAATAGTTACCATATTCACTGGTTGGTCACTTAAACACAGAGAATATAATCTATACAAATATAAACATTTCATGAAACTTAAATAAATTTTGAAATTGTATACTCAATCAGAACAGAAAAATATTCTTGGGTCATTTATCTCTTGAAAATAGAGGTTTGCACGGGCTCGGGTAAGCCGGCCGGGTAACAAAGGTTTTGATTCGGGCCCGGGTACACAAAAATAAAACATAAATCCGATTATTCCGAATGTTTACGCCATTATTGTATATCTAAATTACATACATATTATAATTGACGAGTTGATATTAAATTATTTTAAATGTTGATTAAAATTTTGTTGAAAAGTTGAAAAACTGTCGGGCTCGGGTCGGGTTCGGGCGAGATGTCGGGCATGAGCATCGGGCTCGGGTTGGAGATTTTCGGGCTTGGGACTGGTAGAATTTTAAAATTTTGGCCCGTGCAGACCTCTACTTCAAAATATCATAGTGAAAACAAATAATACTAAGTTCATATTACACTTACACAAGTCCAATTGCTATGTCTTCAAAATACATTTTTTAGAAATCCTTCCCAATACATTTTAAATATTTATATATATAATAAAAATAATAATACATTTTTATTATAATGCCTTTCCACCAAGTATTGACAGTGAACACCTTAAAAGTGATTTATATATATTGTTACTTCATTGCATTTTGATATTTATGACTATTGAATAATATCCCTGAAATTACTTGAAATGCGATACTATTAAGTGCGACCTTTTAAATTTTTTTTTGCCGATGATTAACAAGAAAATGTTTAATTTTCTACATACTAACATAATTTATTCCATTTCTTAGGCTGCTATCTGCACATGACTATGTAACGATTACACGAAATTAAGAATCTGATAGTATTTGATATTATGTAAATATTCTTGAAACGAGGTGTTGACAATTTTAACAGGTAGAATAAAAGTGTCACTATCGTATCACATATTAATAACTCCACCTTAGTACAGAAGTAGCGATCCTAGCATGTTCTTGCAGCAATTTGCCGTGCGCAGGGATTGCTATCACACGATTTCTTATGTTTTTTCTTTCTATAAATACACGGGATTGAAAACATAAAATCCCAGGATTTCTTTTATGAAAATTGAAGTAAAATTCACATATTATATTAATTAAATGCATTCAATCAAAAAATAATGAAAGAGCTCATCAATTAATTAAAATATGTGAAACGATTGACTAACCAATTGTGTTAAATATTTATCAAGCAGAGCAATTCAATTGCTACTTTATATTTCTTATCAGCTCATTTTATAAAAACTATGTAACTTAGTTTTACAAAAAAAAAAAAAAAGTCAATCGCCAATTTTAAAAAGTTATGCTATTTATACTTCTGATTCACGCAAAATCTGTATTTTTACATATTTGTTTTTACAATATGATGAATTTAAGAAAATGATGTCGCTTTACGATTCCAATATTTTATTTTTTGTAAAATCCCGGGAGCTAAAAATGGATCAGTATAACAATCCCTAACTTTGGATAACACACGTAATATAGTACAACCAATTATTATAGGATGTAATTTAAGCAGCGACTAAATAATACTGGTAATTATTGAAACATGTTGCAAATTTTAGTATATGTAGATAATTTTCAATTTGTATATTTCGCTATGCGTAAGTGTAGTTTTGCCCTTCAAATAAATAAATAAATAAACATCGGATTATACAATCACAGAACATGGGAAAACAGCACTTTCTCGGCATAACTTTTTACATCATTCTTCATTAGTATTTTTCAGTGTTAAATATTTTGCACAAATAGCTTTCGAGTTTATCCACGAGCATGAAGAGTCGTTGGTGACACAAAAAATATTCCAATATGAATTTTACAAGAGTAAACTTCTCACATTTCTGGTGCATCCGAGAAACTCATAAAAGTTGCTGAATCTGTGATTACAAAAGCTCAGTAGAGTTGCTGAAAACTTCAAAATATTTACTAGGACCACCAACATGTTTTCAATTGATCTTACGTCTAATCACTTTCGTTAAGAAATCTTTGAAAATACTTGTGCTAATAGATAAATTTATTTAAATGTCCTGTAATATTCTTGCTGCGATGGTATTGCAGTTTCCTAGCCTACTAGCCATCACACGTTTTATTCAGCATGCCAATTTAACCATCACTCAAATTACAACCCTGAGTTACAACAGCATGTTTTTTTAATTGAAGGTCTATGTTTTACATAATTGACTGCAGAACGAATACAAAGACTTACGGCATTCATTTTATATCCATTATAATGACGAAGAATTTGTTATGTAGATGAAAAAACATGAATTCAACCTTTGTCTGCAAAGCTTTCTATTGTACCAAAAATATCTGTAATTTTAAATGATAATCAGCTGATGTCTCACAACTGTAACCTGATCGTTAATTTTATACAAGAAAGCAGATAGTTGCATACAATTAGGAATTTTTACATCGTACAATATATTGTATAATTCGTTCATTGCAGTCCGTGCTCGATCTGAAATTAAAAAAATCTTTCTAATAAATGGCGTGATTGTATGTATATAGGACATGGCCAGCAAATGTAAAAATATTACTCCTTAAATTTCTAGACTTCGATTGCAGGGTCGCGTATACAGAATACGCGAGGACTTAACTTACTGTCAAAAGCCTTCCTTGTAGAAAATTTGCTGGAATAATAATAGGCATCTGGATTTATGAAAGGTATTTCTTTAAATTATCTGACTAATAAAAGTAAGGACTGAAACATTATGAATGGATGAGGTTTTGGCATAAAGCAAATAAGCTATAGAATAATTATTTTTACCAACAGTCTAGTCGAGGCAATTATGGGATTTTATGAGTTGCAGAGGGCCAATAATTTCAATGATCGTGACCAGTGAAATCATGTTGTCATACAAATCTATTACTTGATACATTTTCACTGAGAATACAGTTTCACTGTAACATATATGTACACTGACACAACCTCGTAATTCCAAACTGTTTCTGCATTGTATTTTCTAGGTTATGTTTACCTGCTTAGACTGCTGTCGAATAAACATTTTGGTGTAGCCATGCTTGCACATCTCGTCTCATTCTATGCTAGTTAGAGTGGTAAGGGATTGTTTCTCAGACAATACAAATATTTTTAATAGTGATATGAGTCGCTGGAATCTTTATCCTCCATGTCGTTTTGCGCTGGCTGCCGCTGCAGCAGTGCCAGTCATGTCTTGTAATGACAAACGAAATTTGAGTTTTGTCCGTGGGTAGTTCGATTTCTATTGTATGCTTAATTTGATGTCAACTACAAGTTCGCTAAAATATGCGCCGAGCGGTAGTCATTGTATCACTATTGAAACAATAATTCTTTAAATTGTTACTCACACTAAATCTTCGTCTACGCCCACGGCTGGCCATGTTGACGAATGTTTCAGGAGTTTTTCAAAGTTTCCGTTTATGAAACTCTTTTAAGCCAGCATTGAAGACAGCGCAATGCAATCATCAGCAACGGTGGTTGGAGGGATAAGCATCAAAACAAAATTTTGATATTCACTGTTAAAAGTGTCTTTGCAAGCTTGTTATGTAATAAATGACATATTCATGTGTGGTGATTATCGTTCAAATGTGTGTCATTATTTTTTTCAGAATAATATTATCGTTTTTAGACAACTGCACGCAACCATAAAAGAAACCAATAATCACCATAAGGTATACTCTTTTCTGTTTTAATACAATCTTACGTACAATTTAGGTATAGGCTAGCTTTTTGCAATTTGAAATAATAAATATACCCATATTTATATCATACCTGTTGTAATTATTGTACAAAGTTAGATCTTAAAAAAGATATGTACGTAGGTGACTGTTTTATCTTCGATCATTCGTAAATAAATTGAATTCCGAATACGCTATTTTTTTTAATATTGCACTCGCATAAAATATCAGTGAAGTAGTGTGGATTGAATTTTTAGATACTTTATTTTTCCAGTTTTCTTTTTTTGCATTTTAGTTAATCTTGATGCGCCAAACATTTGGAAAAAGTCACTCGAGATAAATTCTATGAGAAATGACATCACATAAAACCCTATCAAGAATCTCAAATTTAAATTGTAAATGTCTATTTCTGATATTAGCCTTACTGGGACTTGAAGCCATCTATGTGATCGTTCGGCAAAGCTCTAAATATTCAACTATATTGGCCGATTTTGATATAATGAAAGCTACTTTAATTTACGCAACACTCAATCAACTATTTTCATTTCAAGATAATGGTCTTTTTTCTACATTCGCGATGCGATAAATATCTTTATAAAATAACTTTTATTTCATAGTTTATATGGTCACAGACTCATAACCTTTTTTTGCACTTTCGTGTTAGGTTCATAGACCATGGTGTATATTGCAGCGACAATACAATCTCCACATCTAACACATCACAATATAGGATGCATTTAATTTAAAAAATTCAAAATATAATTATTCTCTTTCCATTTTCAAAATTACAACCCACCGCTGACACGAGTCATAGACAACACTTCTGATAATAGGAGGTGAGTGCATAGAGTAACATAGTAATTTCCCGCCAATTTAATTCAATTTCATTCAATTCAACGCATTCGTAATCGCTATCCCGTCACCATTAACTCATATATAAAAACAAACGCATATTGCCTGGTGAATTAATTCGTCACGACCGCTATACCTAGTTCGTTGGGCAAAAACATGGTTTATTTTAAACTAAGTTTTTAACAAGGCTGACTTGCAGCAGGTGCCATGTGTTTCTACAGCCGCTGAACTATATTCAAAATGATTCTATGAACAGAATGAATTTAATTTTATCTGAAAATATGGGCTTATTTTAATCGAGTAATGATTTGACGCAAATAATATTGGAATTAATTTATACGGTTTATTACTTGCCGAGACAAAACTAGAGAGCCGAGTTCAAATCCCAGTAGTTTTTTTCGAAGTCATGAACGTTTGTGATATCTAAATTACCTCCCACGCCAAAGCGATTAGCTGCATCATAGCCTTCGTCCTTATATTCTTTTTTCCTATATGAAAGGTTGGAAGACTGAGTAGCAAGCAGTCCTCGTAGAAAAACTCCTGTTGATATGACCTACATTTACTCCATATTGGACGTGGATATTGTCACAAAAAAATATCGTTTGATGACCTGTTAAAATAAAACAGTTTAATAAACAATCAAGAGTCTCTCTGCATTTGATAAAAAAATAATTTTACAATGATACGAAAGGAAGAGGTTAGTGAACTGAGAAGGCTGTCAATATGGTCATTGAAGGAAGAGATTAATTTAAGATCATTTATATAAAAACTTAAACGTTTTTTAAATTTCTAGTGTTTAAATTGCTTATATTTTATTTGAGATTGATAGAAATCAACTCGAGTGGAAAAGACATCTTATAAACCCATGTTCACACATATCAATGAAAAAGTCTTTTTTTGGTAGTGCCTTTAACATGACTTGAAGCTTTATATTAAAAAAAACTAAGCTCTCACTACTTGTCTACGTTTGCCAACGAAGAATACAAAATATAGTCCGTAGTAATTAAAATTGTATAATGGATGCATTTCTGAAACGGTATTAGATTAAAATTACTAAGGTATAAATATAACCTTTGGCACTAATATCAGTATGACAGCTTTGCAAATCTTGTAAAAATATATGATTATCTGAATCGAATCGACTACTTCGAGTGATAGGACTCTACGCACGCATTTTGATTGCAGTGTTTTATAACGTGCGAGAAAAGGTGAATAAAAAGAACAGGGGTGTTATTATTTATCCTGCATAAAACATCGGATGGAAATAAAAATTGAGGTGTACAATAAAATTTATTGCCTGTTATCATTTAATGTAAGGACTGTAGATCTTTTGAAAATACTCGTGATGTTATAGCGGCCATTAATATTCATGAACAACTAGGATAATGCACCAAGGATCGTGTAATAAAACCATTTTATTACGAACGAAAATCATACGTATAAATCATAGAAGCGATTGCTTTTACAATGAATATAAAAAAATCGATTACAAAATTAAATATAGATACTTGTAAATAACATCAATAAAGTTGTTTTACATTTATTTTTTTTAATTCATGATAATATATCCACTCATGATCGGTTATAAAACTAATTCATGTGTAAATAAATCACTCAACATCCGTTTCATAGAGTGCAAGTAAAGTCTATATTAAGATGGTAGGATAATCTTAATATCTACTATCCTAACACCTTTAGAATCAGGACTTAGCATGATAGATAACTGTTCATTCGAAGACTCGATCTCCTTGCCCGCGAAAATCAGTAAGATGAAAGCCTTAGAACGTTACCACTCGACTTCAAACAAATAAAACATGTACCGACGAATGTGGATAAACAGCTATGTAACAGATTGCGACTATTTTGAATAATATTATCACTATTTCCAAATACACAATAATGCATTATTAAGTACATTGATGTCGCAGCTGGGATTAAGCCCGACACCGATTACTAGGAGGGAAGTATGACAATGACAATGGTACAATTCAAAATGCAATCTCCACTTAGATTCCTCGCCATTAAGTATCCGATTTATGGTGATTCATTTACAATGTGTAGGCATAATGACATATGAAAGGTTGTCAGATGTTGTCAATAGCGACTCAATTGCTTGTCAAAATATGCCACATCTCGAAGCATGCATCTGTCCGCACCTCATTCAAACAAATGGCGGTAAAGAGTTTAATCCGCGTCCAATTGTAGACAAGGATTGTTCGGCTTTTTGGCCTTTGTATTACATTTTACCACACGACACATTTCAATGAGCTAAAATAGAAAACCTATATCATAATACCCATATTTATCATAATGTTGTTTTTAACACATCCGCTCTGTGTGACGTATGTTAGATCATTACTTTGCGATTTTTTTAAACTGATCAAAGTGCATGTAATGATAGAGCTATTAAGTCTGAATACATGTTTTAGCTTCTTCTATACATTTTTGATTTCTACTTCTAAGCGATAGTATTTACTTATTTCATGTTTCGTCACCATAAAAGGATGCATCAAAGATTATGTTGACACTCTTAACATACCATACCAGTAAAAAACAATGACCTTACCAATCGTTTCAGTCGGTGACGGATAGTCTGTCAAAAGTTCTTCTGTCACGTATATATTCCAAGATGTCCATCAACTAGTAGCCGTATACATTCAATTATGTGTATATTTCAATATTCACGTGATATTACGAACTTCTCCCACCATTTTATACCCATTTACAAGCTTTTCATAAGATAAATATTTTAACGAATTTTGAAAGATTTTACACAAAATGTCGAAACATATGTACCACATGAGACATGTCATGGGTCATGCATAACCAGTGGTTAAATAAAAAATATAGTGATAACAAAAGG
Source organism: Himalopsyche kuldschensis (assembly GCA_028554975.1). NCBI lineage: Eukaryota > Metazoa > Arthropoda > Insecta > Trichoptera > Rhyacophilidae > Himalopsyche > Himalopsyche kuldschensis. The sequence goes on along the minus strand of JAHFWI010000010.1, from coordinate 14,253,936 downwards.
CTTTCTTACTTTCCAACAGCAGAAAAGTGTATTTTTTTTCATAAAACTGTCAGTACAATTTTGTTTCACAGATTGATCATTCACAAAAAGGTAAATCTTTCATATAGATTTCGGCCTCTGTGACACAGTGGAAAGAGTTTTGCCGTAGCGATCAGGTGGGTATGGGCTCGAATCTGAGCAAGCTCAATATATAAATATTTGAATGTTGTTTGTCATATCTCTTCTCCTCGGATATCTCGAATGGCTTTGAAAACAGCTCTCTACCAAATATTGAAATTGGTTATTTTTTTCAACTTTTGAGCAATATTTCGTTTACATGGACCAGCTCTTATTCTGAATCATATTATACTGATTCTCCTCGGACGGACGGTGGCCTACACATGTAATATATTTGTGCCGACACAATGAAAACCGCAACGCGAGGTCTGCTCTTAAAAGACCGTATTATCGATACAGTCATAAAAGTCATCAATATACTTCATTTCATATAAATTTCAAATGCATAAGGGTACAGAGCACGATTGTTTCACGAGTGTATTCAACAGTTATATTATAGAGTCAGAGTAATCTGGTTAAAATATATAAATGGCGTAAGGCAATAAATTCAAAATTTTTAAAAAAAATCCGCTAAGCGATCAATTAACAAAACTATCAACAACAACAAAAATTACACCTCCGGTTATGTAATGCATTCAGACAGATTATCTTCGATTTCCTAATCCAGTGATCGCCAAACGGTCGCTCGCGGTGGCATTTTCAGTAGCTCGCGTATCATATTGTACCATACATATTTATAAATTTGCCTAGGACCAAATTTTATCAATCGTTTCGGCACAAAAGCAGTCTTGACAAATTCAAAGCATATGCAGCAATATCAACATTTATATATCTAAAAAAGTTTGGCAAAATGACTGGATTTTAAGCTAGATGTAGTAAACTCTATTTCTACATATGTAGTTTAAAAAAATCTAGATGTGATGTGTGATTATCTGATATCTGACCATTAGTTAAGGAAAATCAAAATTCTGCATTGAACTTAACGGCATAAAAATAGCTTTTGTGATTTTTTCTAAAATTCTTATTTGGTAGAAACCTAACTTTGCTTCCAAAGCCCTCATATATAAATATCTTGTTTAATTATTACTTAAACTTTTTATAAATATCACTGTTTTGTTGTATTTCTTATCAGTTGACAATGCTCGCCATGAGTGAAACCGGTCATTCCACATAAAATGTATAGGATCAGCCTACATTTTATGGGTAATAAGTACTAAAAATGTTTTATTATTTTTATTTTATTGCCATTTCACCTAGTATTGACAGTGAACACCTTAAGAGTGATATACAGTAGTTCGTCGGAGAATTTCTATTTCTGAAAGTAGCTCACATTCCTATTGAGTTTGGAGACCACTGTCCTAATCGTACAGGCTGGTTTTTTGCGAAATATCGCAGATAACCAGTATAATTATCTGATACCCACAATTAACCATACCCCTGATGTGGAGTGGCTAATGGAACATTTCGACAGGAGTTTTTTTATGAGAACTGGATTGTATTTAATATGGATAGAAGAGTGTGGCTTTCATAGAGACCTTATCGTTATCGCTACATATTTATCGTTTTTAGAATCAGACGCTTGGAAAATCCAGTGCACAACGTTCACCTCTCGGCAGCAAAGTTAGTGCTTCAATATGTTTTAAAAAAAAAAAAAAAATTAATATTACACAAAAAATTTCATTCAATTTATATAATGCAAAGTATAAAATAAATTAAGCGTTGTGCATTTTAGGTCAATTTTAAACAATCTATAGCTCACGTGTTGTACTAAAAGTGATAGCGTAAAAATAATGGTATTTTAATTAACCTTGTTCAAAAGATAACCAAATATCTTTTAATCGTTTAAGAACTTACCTTCAACAGCATTAGTGCATTCCTAAAATAGACTTTTATTTCAATGATGGCCTTATAGATTCTCCACATATAACGTATCTTCATTCCTTTCTGGGATTACTATCAGCCATCCAATGTCCATTTGAAAACCATTGGATCACACATTTTAGATATGAATACCAAAAATAGAACAAGAACACCGTTCGACGAAAGGACCAATTACTAAATTTAATAGTAGCAATTTGTTTACTGAATGATATGATTATTGACGTTGGAAAAACTAACGAAACCCCATTGTATTATGAAATGACCACGACCGGTTTCGCTCACAGCTAACTAGTTTTGAAGATGCCCACGAAAAGTGAAACCAGTAGATTTATTTATAAACTAGCGAGTACCCGGCATGCGATGCAATGCCACTCATTCTGTTTATTGAAGTGCTTTTGGATACAAGATATATTTTTGTTTTTCTGTCTGGTATACGAACGAAGGTTTTCCAACGCGTGAACATTCACATACAGCGGTCCATGCTAGAATCATGGATTTTCCAAATTTAGTCCACACTTTTGTAGCGATTGTCCCTGGGCTTTTTTGATGGCTTAAACGTTTTAATTCGAATGGCATATCTATCGGAATCATTGGGATGCGTGGCAACAGTAGAAAATTCTTCTCCTTAAAATTTTCCATTTAAATTGTAGCTTTGATACTCGAATTCATTCATTATATTTTTCACTGAAAATCTAGTACCGTTGCAAAGTCGTGGTGGATTTATATTTTGGAAAATTATGATAGGTACGTCAATTTTAAATGCTAAAACGCGCGGCGGCGTCCCTGGAAAATTAAGTGATTTTAAGATTTTTTACGCAACAACTCACCAAAGCTTAATCGCAATCGGATGAACGGTATAGGAACGCATGCGAGACAAACAAACAAACAAACATTCATTTATATATACATATAAATAAGTTTAATATACCTTGGCGTCAAGAATTGAATGGTAACTCCTGAAAAGTGAAATAATAGTTAATGATTAACGTGTGTGTATGTATAAACAAACAAATTATACCAAAATTGATGATTATCTCTGTAATGTTTAAAAATAACCATTTTCATAAGGTAAATTGTTAAGCAATAAATAAACATGTATGTGTGACTTTTAAAATTCTATTTCAAACACGATCCGAGATAATTTACATTATACAATCAGATGTTAAGGAGAATTTTTATCCATGTATCTCATAGCCACAGGTATCCTACCGTAACACTTACTTATGTAATGTATTAACAAATTCAATTTATAAATCCAAACCTAACACTAACCATTATTCGTGGGATCGGGGTTTTCTGGCAGTATGCAAAAAACATTATATGGGTTTTTTCACTAATTCATAAGATAAATAAATCAATTTCCAAATAGTGCCGAATTCCTCAAAATATGCATTAAATTTAACATACCTGTGTCCTGTACTCTGAAATAGAAGTAATCCTTTTTTTATATGAGAGTTTATGAATTTTCTTGACAGAGAATTGCTCAGAATCATTACATAATTATGTCATTATTCTTTAAAACTAAATACTTGTACGTAATGCACACCATGCATAAATTTCAGATACAATAATCGAATGAAAATCGATTGTTCTTTGTTTTGACATTTCAGTGTTCTAAATTTGAAAATGATAATAGCGAATAAATAATGGCGATTACATGGAAGAACAATCTGAGTTCGCCATCAATGTTTATTTATTTGTGATGAATTTAATTAAATATATTATAATCCCTGATAATTAATTACCGCCAAATGATTGATTAAATATTACGAAATTTTACTTTTCGATAATGTGTGAGTATAAATACTTCGAGACAAACTGCTTTTAAAGATTAAAAAAAAAAGGTAAGCCTTTACTCCCACACTCATTCTTCAGTACCACAGCAGTACCTTTTATTTGTACAACACACTTTCATGCGTAAACAATATTATTACTTAAAAGGTTTTCAAACTTCCAATTATCAAAAATAATTGCAAACGGAAATGAAAACTTTTCAGTATATGCGAACGAAATTTCTTTTCATTCTATTTTATTATCGACTGCGGGGTTAGAAAATGTACGTATTTTAGTCCGTTGTATTATATGATAAATGTAACTGATTTGTGAAAGAATTCGTGAAGAAGAAACCCAAACAGTGAATTATTGTCACAGATAGATTCATAATTTTCTTATTAAATCATAAAAAAGTATCCTTATTTTTGGAAAATATTTTATAGGTTTTTTTATGACAATTAATTATCGCTGCCACTTAAATAGAGACTGTGAACTTATTTCTAATCTAAAAACGATGAAAGCTGGAATCTTTAAGCATTTAAAAAAAACATTTTAAAATTAGCTGCATTTCCCTGGCATAGTGTAATTATTGCGAACATCCAAATATATGTATATCCAACTATCCAGTTTTATTTAAATTTCTCTTTGTATTTCTCTATGTGCAAGTAAATGCAAGATACATATTACATACTAACAAAACGGCACGGTGTTGGTTTATAATGCTTCTAATCCGTAGGTAGATTTGAAAGTTTGAGTGATATTTTAAAAATGGTTGTGATTTTTTATAATAAAGGTAGAATAAACATAAATTCAAATATGTCATATCCATCTCCGTTAGAACAGTGACACTACTTATTGCAAATTTTGATGTTGTCTTTGACAAGTGTAATACATTTCTCTACCAATAGAGGGCCAGATGCGTCATTTTTCAATCTAGCATTTCCATCTGTGCGTTTATAAAAAAATGACGTTCTGAAGAATTATAATTATTTACAATGCGTTGTTGTCCTTCCGGATAAGCGAAATGTTTGGGGAGCATTGTAAAATGCAAGAAAAGCGTCCCAAAAAATAACACACACACTTCCGTAAAGAATTCCGTGAAGAAACAGAATGCTAAGATGATGTACCGACCGAGGTGACAATTCCGATATTGGAAAGTTATTCATGGACTGACACCACTCTTCTACACATCATCAAAATACTTTAACCAGAGGCTGCCAGTAATTAACTGGACAGTGAGCTAACTCTGTGACTACCACTACAATTTCATACGTTGACCATACTATTTTTCTTTCGGAAAATTTTGAATTACATAATGACAATGATTGCCACGAACATGACGTGTGTACCCAAGCATCATTTTGTATTCATAATAATATAATCAAAATTCAAACGAGTCCAATTTGATATTGACATTCTAAATAATCAATAAATAAATCGATAAATCTTCAATTTAACAACTCAGTGTGTATTTTTATTTCATATTATATAAGTTGAAACCCGGTCCTGTTCCTTACAAATTAATATACGTGGAAATGAGACAAAAAAAAAAGTGTTTCGACTTTAGGAGCTTGATGGAATTTCGATGTCAAATTTGAATCGCTTGAATTTCAAATTCAAATTTCTTTTGGTTAGTTCAAGTTGATTCGTGTAATTGAAATGCATGAAAATGACGAAAGGCGAAACCCGGGTCGTCAGCGATGAAACTCATGGAAAATTACAGAATTCAAAGCACATGAAAGCATGGTCACTGTAATCATAGAGATACCGTCAATGATTAAACTATCATCGACTCACATGTTTATACATTTCAAAAGCTATTTTTATTGCCGTGCGGCAAGCATTCTCAGCACAAGGAATGGTAAATGCATCATTTTTTTTAATTCCACCATTTTAATACCACCCCCATACTATTATGGCACATATTTTACCGAATGCGGGGGCCGAGTGGTAATTATTCCGTTCTTCGATCGCTGGCCATAATCAGTGAATGGAAACGTATCTTGGGGATGTTTGCAGACATTTTTTATTGTTCTGGGATGGTATCTAAGATTCGAGTCACGGCTCTCGTGATAATGATTATTCATCAAGAGATTTATAGTGTATATGTAGGTAGATGGTGTATAAGTGGGAAGTTTTAAGTCGCATATGGTAAGTGGTACATGGTATGTGGGAAGTGATAATTGGTTAATGTAAATAGGTAAGTGATAAGTGGTAAGTGTTAAGTGGTAAGTGGTAAGTGGTAAGTGGTAAGTGGTAAGTGGTAAGTGGTAAGTGGTAAGTGGTAAGTGGTAAGTGGTAAGTGGTTAGTGTTAGGTTAGGTGTTAGGTGTTAGGTGTTAGGTGTTAGGTGTTAGGTGTTAGGTGTTGAGTGTTGAGTGGCGAGTGGTGAGTGGTAAGTGGAAAGTGGTGAGTGGTGAGTATCGATAATATACAGGTTGAATACGCTCCTCTTCTCTTTGGTTTCATCGATAATTTACAACCCATAGACAATCCATAGTAATAAACTTTGTCGATTGCTATGTACCAATGTTTACAGCTCAAAAAAAATAACGGATTATACACATCAAAGAAGATTGTTTTTTAAAAATATTTTTTGAGATTTATTGATGATATTCATTTTACTGTACCGATTCATTTTTTTTTTTTTTTAATCTTATTTGTATGCCTAAGTAGAACTTAAACATTTAAAATAGGAAATTACCAATAGTGACAACTTATTTTGAAATCTAAAAACCTTGAATAATTTTTGCGACGTTGTTTTATCATTCGTAAAAGGGGGTATTAAAAATTATGTTGCGCCTGGTTCTCACAAGTGCTTAATCCGCCACTGACGGCTGTACTGTCATGTTCTGTCCTTTTTGTTTCACTATTTTTAATAATGTAACCTAAAATCATTAAATTTATATAAGTGGCTTACATACTTGGACCGTGTTCATTTTATCTTTATCATTTTCACAATATTGAAATTTGAATAAAGCTTTTGCAAGAATTCAAAAAAACTATACGACGATGCTATTATTGTGTGTAAGCTTTTACTACAGCTTTTTATGGTCGCTAGCTTTGTCTCGCATTGCTTGTTTTATTCGATCATCGCATTATCAATCAACTAGTACTTCAAAATTATCTTTTCACTATTTTTAACAGACGAGTTTGTCGTTCTGGCAACCTGTTTTTTTTTCCAGTTCAGTGGAGTATCCTAGTGGGATAAAAAAAAACAATCACTAGAAAGTAGTTGTGCAATGAAATATCCTTTTTGATATTCATCATTTTTCTTTAAATCATCGGTTTAGTTACTCCATAATAATTCGATATTTAACTATTGAAATTATATGGAACCTGCAAAGTGAGTCTTAAGTTGATTTTTCAGCTTATAACTTTTAAAACCCAAACTTCTATAACCATAGACTACTTAAAAATTTGTAACCATTTCTTGTATGTATTGTAAATTAAGTGTAGTCAATCAAACTCTGGTTCGTGGTCATCGACAACATCGTTATCTTCGGCTTTGGAGTTCAATAAACAGAAACGTTCAAATGTCTCCTGCCTCTTTATTGCACTTGAAAAAAAGGTTGGGTAAATTAAAATGGATCAAAAAAGCCAAATTTAAATTTTGCGGAGACTTCAAACTTTTGCCAGATTTGATTCAGGTGAATTGATACCAATATTGTTGAATAGAAGCTTGCCGAATGTCACAAATGCGAAAAAACTATATTTCTTGCCGCTGCGCTCATTGCTTTTAGAAAAACAATACATGCAATCGAGAAGTATTTCATTAAACAATTGTGAACAATTTACCTTTTATTTTGACGGCATGGTAAGTATAATAACTAAGCTGGTCGGCTATAATTTTAAGCGCGCGTCCTTTACTAATTTACGTCTTAATTTACTAAACATGGGACTGTGTAATACCAATAGACCAGTGGTTTTCATGTGCGGCTACCAGAGGATTTGGCTGCGGCCACCAACAGCTTCATAGAAAATATTGATATAAAAAAAAATGTGATTTTATAAGTTAATTTGTCAACAAAGACTCTGAAAATGAAATATTTCGTGTACAATTAATACCAATAGTAAATTGAAAAACATGTTTAGGTCCATATGACATACCTCAAACAAAACAGACTTAAAAAAAAATTTGGTGCGGCCACCAGAGATTTCCGTAGAAATGCTTATGTTTACGATGCGGCCACAGGACAATTTTCCGTGAGAACCACTGGTCTAGACAACCCTGGAATTAAATATTTTTCATCATTTCTACATTCTCGTCAATCATACCAATTGTAATGGATGAGAATACAGCCCTTCCAAGTAAGTATGTGGTATAAAGCGCTAACATATTGGTATATATTGTATAGTACCTATGTGAAAACATTACTGTCTTTGACAAAAAATCTTTCGAAAGGACAGATTTCGGCGAGTAATAATGCCGAGACATAATGTGTTTTCGAATGCAATAAAAATTTTAACCATACAATTTGGTCATCTGTTTCAAAACTTAATTACATATGAAATAAGTTTGCATGATATAAAATTATTTGCATTGACCCCCGGCTGAAAAAAATATTAATGTAAATGTTTGATGTCAACATAAAATTACCAGGTGTGCCACTGGCCCAGTCCAGGCATTCCTATAGGCAGTTCACTATCCTGGCTACACAGACAGAAGGATGGTACTTCGGAAAATATTATCGTAACCACGAAGCGGCAATGTGACCGGAAATTTAGCCCATTCGGAATTTTAATTGGTATCGCTAACACATGCGGTCAACTTTGCCTTACAATACTCGATTTAATGTCGATAAATCAACTAATTTCAACCTTATTGACATAGAGTTACAAGTCCAAGCTGTTGTTATTTAGTCTTCAAAAAATAAACATTATACCAATGTATTAGTCTCAGAAAATCATCAACTGTAATTTTCCCACCGCGTTCTGCAAACATAATTCCTCGCTCATGACAGTAAACCAGTTTTCATCGTAAATAACCAAATTATTTTTTAGTATAATTTCAATTATACCAAACCCCAATTTTCTTTGTGCTTTTTTAATGCGGTTTCACTTAAACGCAACTTTTTTTTACTATATGACGCCACGCACCACAACGATTGATATATGTAACTCTTGTTTACCGGATTATATGTTAATTGATAACATTAAGAGAAACATTAAAATAGTCAGTGAAATTTTATGTAATTACAATAAATATAGTTTATACAATTTTCCTACCAATTTTTGTATTTATTATATAAACGCAGTTTTTCTGAAACATATTTCATTAGTTTCTATCGGTTATAAAACTCAATAATAATTTTTGTAATTCTTCGTCCAATCGTCCAATTAAGTATGGATATTTTAATTTACGAACTTTTTATTTCAGTGTTTTTTTTTGCAAACTATCTACCGCATTATTTAGGTAAATGGTAAATGTATTTTATTACTGATAATTAAGATAAAGCCATACAAATTAAAAGCAATGACGATTAGTTTAAATAATTTTTGACATCATTAATCATGTGCAAATCAGCTATTTATTAATTCAAATTAATTAAACTATACCTGCTAGCATCTTATATCCAAAACTGATATTATCTTTTTGGGTACTCAGTGTGAACTTGTTAATAGTCGGTCCCTGCGGTCTAGTGGCAAGAGCTTTGTCCTAGCGATCAGGGGACCCGACTTCAATTCTCGGCAAGGTTGGATTTTTTCAATTGAAGGGTGTATGTTATTTATCGTTGATTTTGTGCAACTGATTTATTATTTATCATCGAGTTAATCTCGTATGAATTTCACAATTAAGAATATTTGGCGCATTGGCGTAAGCTGTAATGCCAAATATTTTTTTTACTTTTCAAAAAAAAAAAAAATATATATATACAATAGTTTACGACAAGCAATATCACCAACAAACATTTTATTTATGAAAAATAACAGTAAGAAAAAGAAATATATTATTTAATTTTTGTTATATAAATCAGCATTTTTTTATTCTTTTCTTTGAAATATTGCAAGATTCCTTATTTTGGCATCGTAAATAAATTGAAGTAGAATAAAATAATAAATTAAAGCTGGTACTTCTTCAATTGTAAATAATAATTTTCACAATTGTACATTTTTCCAATACTTGTAACACCACGCAGCAATTTTGACAGGTAACCTAGTAACATGTAAACAATGAAAAGAAAAAAGGAATGTTTGATCGAAATCATAGATGACACAAGTAGTATAACCGAATCTAGTCCGAAAAAAATCAAGATGCCTTCTCCCAGTGAATGGTTGCAATCATTAAAAGATGCGGAGAAAACCTCAATTCTCCAAGATAAGATTCAAAAAGTTCATTATAAATTCAGCGATTCCTCGGAGATGGTTGAAGAATATAACGTGGATACCTCTTGCGTACTTCGTCGCGCCTGGAAGAAACCGGGAAAGCTGGGCGGTGAAGGAAAGTGGGAAGTTGAAGTAGGTGACCCAGAAGTGCATGACCGCAATGAAAATCCATGTGATAGTATTCAAGAAAGCAATGACACGGTTTGTATTTATCAAAAAACAAAATATGTAACTCCACATCGATTTACAAAAGCACGTGATTCTTTAATCACTGGCATAAGAAGCACAAGACAAGCTTAAAAATATATCAGTATGATAGGTAATATGAAACACGTATAATGCTCCGCAATTACTTTGAAATGATAGAAATTGATTCATATTGTCACTAAATATTGAATACTTTTTGAGAAAAGCGAATAATTCTTCATGCACCATGAGTATTAAATATTCTGATTTAGCATATTTATAAAACTCCTTTGACCATTTCACAAAATTTTAGAACAATGATGAATACTTTCAGTAAATGGCGGAATCACTTCTTATCTTAATTGTTTCCAAACATTTTTGATAGAACTATCTAGAAAGCTAAAGAATATTCTAGATTGTGAGTCAACTAGCACTGTAAATAGCGAATACTTTCTTTATGACTTGTATTGACTTGTATGACTGCAATCAAATTTTAAAATCTTATAAATCAATAATTAGTGTAACACTTTTTAACTCTCCGTGAATGTGTCAATAATGGTTATTTTACAACAATCTCAACTAATGATATTTTCGATTATAACGACTAGCCTATATTTGAATTCATTTCACAGCTGATGTATTTTTCAGACTTACACAAATATATTATTCTGTTCCATTACACAATAACATATAATTATATATATCCTAATAGAAATATGACTTTTTATTATTATTATAATGTAAACACATTACCCTGCTAAATATTTGGCATCATATACCCAAATCAAACAGAGAATAACACTTTTGGATCATAATTACCAGGTTCTTTGATGCTTGCTTATTCATAATATATATTTGTCTTACTTAAATTCTATCAAATACTCACTAAAAATCAACAACTTTTATTATGCATGTACTGTAAAATCTAGAAATTTTTCGTAGGTAGTTCAGTATGTAACTCTTGGGCGTGCCCTTTCCTGTTGTGGTGTCCGTGGATTCAAAGACAAGAATCGACACTTTGATTTTTAGAATTAGGAATTTGTGATTTAAGACATGGTCGTCAGTGATGTCTCCAATCCCTACCACAAATCTGATTTTACAGATCAAGAATGACTAATTCCTGTAGAGCAAGTATTGTTGAAATCCTCAAATTGAGGACAAATATTGAAAAGAAATGTTCATTTAAATACATTTGTATATGTGTTTCAGCCGACAATTGCACGAAGAAATACTAGAAAGAACTTAGAATGGCGAATCAGAAATCTCCCTTACCCAATTGAAACATATTCAGTTGCCGCAGATGCCTCTGAAAAATGCATAATTGTTAGGACCACCAATAAAAAGTATTTTAAAAAAATGTCCATACCTGAATTAGAAAGGATTGGAATATTACCAGTACAAAAAAATATTGAATTCAACCACAAATTTGGAACTCTGATTATTACCGTAAGTTTTCATAATGTACCATCATATTTCCTATTAGACTTTAAAAGTTCTGTTGAACTTTAGGGCATATGTGTAAAGCGAATGGACATCAATGTTATTTCATTATTGGGAATTCAGTTGAAATACTTGATGGAATTTCAGTATCTAATTTGCTTTACTAGTAATAAGTGACAAACCTCATGGAAAAATACAATTTCAAATTTGGTATTTTGATCAGTTATACTAAACTATTAAAAGACTGAAAATAAAAGTAATCTACCAACTGTGTAGTATTTTTGCTTATTATTACAGATGGTTTATTTATTTTCTATCGAAATATATCAAGATTTTTATTAACCTTATTCATTTGTCATACAGACTTTTACACACTAGAATAAACTTCCGACACTCTGGATTACTTTTTCATTAACTTTAAATTGTTGTGAAGTGTAGAATCTTCCAAGTGCTTCTCAGCAAATTGATTTATTACTTAAGTGAATTGATTTATTACTTGTAAATAAATTACTACCATTGTTTATGCTTCTAGTACAAAAAACCAAATGAAATGCTTGAAATGGAAGCTGCATGGCTAATCGAGTTGAAGAAAGTGAAATCAACAAGTGATTCCGTTGGAGATTGTAAACCTAGTTAGGGAAAAATATTTTCATATTGTATAAAAACATTGCCAGCAAATATTCTAATGTAATAAGATGAATTGTGACATTATATCTTTCTACTGTAATAAAACACGCAAATATTTTTTCATTATTTATTACTTGGTCATTTTAAGCTGCAAACATTCCTTCAGTTTTCAGTTTTAATATATCAATTAAAAACTCTTTGGAATCCATGTCATAACAATTTGTTTCCAATTGATTCTGCAAAACATTTAAAGATTCCGTATCCCAACATTTCACCCAGTAAAGTAAGCCTATGACTTTCCGACGATTTTCATACTCGCCAGAAATAGACGTAATATTTATTTTCGGTAAGTTTTCCAGTATCAAATTTAGTTTATTTTTAATACTGCTATTAAATAACTCATTGTTCTGTATTGCGAATCTTGTTATAATGTTAAATGACTCGATTGAGATCTGTTGGGTATCGTAAATAAAATTCGGCAACTTGCTCAACCACGTTTGAAAGCCTTCCGTTTCTTGTAAACACAAAAGTTGATCGTTCAATAAAATACTACAGAGTATTGTGAACAGTTTCTCTCTATAGTTTGCATGCTGATTGGTTTCCCAATACACAGATATGACTCTGTCCAATAAAGATATCATGGCCTTCGATTTGGACCACCCTTCCGATAACAAAATAGCTTCCAATAGTTCGATTACTAAAGTTTGACATACATTGTTATTTTCTGATATCTGCCCAAAACTCCATTCAATATAATTGAGTATTCTCGTAGCTTCTTCCTGGTGACCTTGCATTGAAGGTTTTGGATTCAATTTAATGTAAATATGACACAACACAAGATTCTCTTCCAATAACTTTTCATCAGTTATTTCAGGTGTGTTGGGGTCGATCTTAGACTTTTTGCTTCTCTGTTTTGTACCTAGATTATAGGGAAACGATGACGCAATATGATTGGTAAAATCTCTTCTATATTTATTAATGAACCACTCTGTCATGTCTGTTTTCCGCATCTCCTTTTCAGCAATCTTAACTAGATTCCATAGCAATATAAAGATACGTAGAGAGTATTTAAGCAGCATCGCTGCTTCTTCAGATACAACTGATTCCACCCGTCTGATATCAATTGATCCTGCAGGCCTTACTTCCAACCATGTTTCAAACAGGAGAGGTAAAAGCACCTCAATGTATGATTTTAACTTCTCTCCTTCGTCTTCATTACCCGTGTTCACAGTCTGTATGTCTCTGGAAAAGCATGATAATTTTCCAATCACCATTTTACGATGAAGAGGAAAAAAGTTTTCATTTTTATAGTTAAAAATGCATGCTGAATCGTTTTTACCATTGTTAATTTCCACAGATTTAGCTCCAAACTCTTTAATACATTCTGAAGACATGTTTTTAATGTTTGCGAGAGTTTCTAAAAATTGCAACATCCTCAGTAGAACCTTTGTCCTCCATTTGACGCTTGTCATTTTGCTTCCTAAATTTACCATTAGGGTGCGACCCGGTTTGGAGTCCATTCGCAGCTTAGAAATCATATCAAGGAAACTCGGCAATATCTTGTGAACATTCAGTGCTACCAAGTCAGGAGCACAGGTCAGAAGAATGTCAAAATAGAGCAACGAGTCCTCGTGGATACGCGTATCGATGTGTGTCATAGCACAACGTAGGTATGAACAGAGCACATCAAAAAATGGGGCAATTTTGTCAATTGTCAAAGGAGACAGTATCATGTGCAAAACTTTGTAGGATTCTCGACGTACCTGCAAAATAAAATGACACATTCATTTAATATACATAACTATATGTAGACCAGCAGTGGTCAGTCATAAATGCATTTGGATGTCGTGCATCACTTAACCATATTTCTATTGACATATATATATTCTACAGCTATTTATGGTAAATTGATATGGCTAAAATTTTGCACGGATTTAGAATCAGTGAATGAATTCATTTATTTCCTCCATTCAAAATGTCCACTGCAGCATGTTTAAAGATAGTGAATAGTTCTGTACTTAGGGCTTAAGACGTGCGGAATGGATGCTCAATCATTAAATGAAATATTTCTAAGATTTGAGATAACATGCTTAGTGTGATATATTAACATATTTTGTATTTTAGTAAATACGCCGGACGCGTTTTCAGCACCGAATATTTTAAAGAATGGGCTAAGGTGCCAATTATTAACTACCGCTAATGTATACAATATAATAAGTTGACTGCGATGTTATATAGACTAAGATAGACGGAACTGGCTGTATAGAATCAAACCATTTTTAAACTTAGGCGGACAAGTACTCTTTAGAAGCACCATTACTATACACGTGAATAAATTGTTCAGCATAATAACTTCCTGGAAATACTTACAACTTTTTCTCTATCCAAAACCAGAGGTGTCACTCCCAGTAGAACCTGTCCAAGATGCGAGGTAAGAGTCTGTTCTTCATAGGATGAGAGCAATTCTTTCAAGCCATTCAATGCATCACTTCTCATATTTGTATTAAAGTGCTGTACTCTTGAAAGGAGCTCTTTAATGCTGAGTTTAGATTTACTTTGCGGTTGGCCGGCTGGCCCACTTTTTAATTGAGAAGGTATTATTATCTTCTTGATTTTGAACGCAGTGTTGGTGACATTTGTACCTTTGGGCAACTCTTGCTTCTTTTTTAGCTTCACCTTCGACTTCTCCGACTTGACAAACTTTTGGTGACGCGATTTCACCATGTTTACTGTACACGTTTAAATCTTGAGGTTATGTTACTGCGAAAACAACTTTATTTTGACAGCTATCATGCGGTAGCTAAAGATGTTATCTATGAGCTAAAGCGACTTTGGCATTTCTATATTGTCTATGATTGTCCGCAGTACCAGCAACTGAACCGAAAGATTATTGTTGTAAATAAAAATATTGCCAGGACTTAGTTGCACATGTATGAATAGTTGGTCTTTATAACGACATACTCAATACATACCTACTCATTTATGATTGCTTATTAACGGGGCTTTTTTCCATTTAACGAGGTGGAACGGCGTTCTGGCACCTTTTTTCATAGATTTTTTTAAGTTCAAAATCAATTAGACGAAGTTTTACTTAAATGACATTTGAATATAATTTTATGTAGTAAAAAGCTTGACATGAAGTGAGTTCCGGCACCTCTTTTTTCAAAAAAAAGCCCTGCTTATTAATGATAATTGTTCAGTCAACACTAATAATAACAGAGTTTGGAATGAAAAATTTAATAAATAGGAACGCTTACTATTTTTTCTTCATCATCGAGATAATGAGCTATTTTGAGCGCCTTCAAGTATATTCCTTATAAATAAAACGCGTTTCATTAACAAAATTGGTTTGTCGAAATCAACCAATGTTATATGAAGATATAGATGAGACAATTATTTTTGACATACTTACCATATCCCTCCGGTTACAATTTTTAGTTTCTCAGCACTTTTTTCCAGTAGAATTTTCGAGCTTCATTTCTTTTATCTATCTTTTGTTGTTATTCATATCATCTTGAGTACCTATATAGCGACAAATATTTTTTTTCCTTTCCTCTACCATCCTCTTGAATAAGAAGTAAATCCACATTGGCTCATAGCTTCTTAGTTATTTAGTTGGAGAAACTTTTTTTTCGGACCATGCTTAGCGAAGTAGTGTTTTACTTCAAGCTTCTGTCAGCTGAACAGGTTTGTATGGGGAAATTTCTTTTTTTCGGGAAAAAATATTCAGATCAGTAATGCTATTTTTTTATACCTGATTGTTATAAAAAAAGTCAATAATGAAAGAAAATATCAAGGCTATAACGGCATCTTTACACGCGTTACGTGATTAATTGAACATCAACTAATTTTTTAGTTGTCAAGCGCTTACACGAAATTTTTAACGAAGGCGAATCATAAAAAAAAACAGAATAAATCCAAACAAATATGTGAAAGAAAATGGATAAGCTACACAATTGATAAGGCCACGTTCATCGCAGAATGCACGCTACTTAACCGTTTACTTCGTCAAAAAAATATAATCATTTAAATTTCACTTGCGACTTGATCACTTAATTCTATGAAATATGAGAATGTAAATCGAATCAACTACCGTTGAATAAATATAATATTATCCTACAAAAAAGCGGGATTTATTAAATTGAGATACATTGAAATATTATCGCCTACAAAATATATATTTCTTTAAGGCGATGGGTGGTAACTTTTAATTCTATATATAAAAAAACCTCCAGAATGGTGTTTGAGCGTTGCCAACTGAATAATTTATTATATGCCCCCTAACGGGTCGTCTTAGCTGGGCGAGGCGATCCGGCGCAGCTTTGAAAGCGGCAGAGTTTTAAAATATCAAACGGTCATATGTCGGCGAAGCGATCCGGTCAGGACGGCATATGTCGTAAGTCGACTCAAGTGCCTGACTCATGGCGCCGCGAATCGCTTGAAAATATCAAACGGTCCAAGCTCACCAGAGCGTTAATTGCGTCTGGCCGAGCGATGGCACATAATACCTTTGATCAACTACGTTTTAAATTGACTGGATTCGCCTAAATTCTCTTGCCGGTTCGCGTCGCTTACCTAAGACACGGGGTAATAGTCCTAATACAGAGTGAATGACTACTGTTGATCAAACACCATAAACCTACATAAACCTTGCTCAAGAGATCTCAACTTTATTGCAGCGCGGGCGCATACGAGATTCAAAAAAGTAGTGGCGGGCGTGCGGCCGATTTGAAAAATAGAACAATGTATGTATGTATGTATTGAGAATACCTTTATTCCGGCTCCCTCGTAAATCGAGAAGGAGCCTCCTATCCGACACTCAGGAAGAGGGATTTTGGGGACGGAGTAGGAGAAACATGGTACTCTTTAAAACAAAACACGATCTCAAAGCCTTATGTGGGTGCGCTCATTCGCACCCATTATTTAATCGTCAAGAATTTACACCGACGTTATACAACACACAAATATTACGATAGCGAAGAAGATATCAGGAATTTGACGCGAATTTAATTCTGATGGAGAGGATTAGGCGCGTGCATTCTCAATGCCGTCCAATCTCTCACTGCTGTATGAAAACAAACGGTTACTTTAGAAAGAAAAAACAATGGCCGTTTCAAAAATCGTTAACACATGCGCCCGCTGATAAGGGATGATTTATCGCCTTATGAACTTTTTATGAAGCACATGCATTGTCGGGCGTCAAGAGATAAGAGAAATTGAAATAACTCTACATTGCACCGCTATAGATTGCAATATAGATTATTATAAGAATGAATTTATTTCCTGATATCGACTGACTCATCGACTGAGGTGAACAATAGATCGTTCGAGAGAGTTCTGATGACCTACCACATAAGGCGGTGTCAGTATCAATGTCGTAAACTATTTGAATTAAATATATAGGTATTTATTTGTGAGAGAATTTTTCACAAAATGGCATAACAAAACACATACCAAGGCCAACCTCATACACAAAGGAAATCCAAACGTACAATTAGTACGGTCTTTGAAATTGCATTTCACATGCTAATTTCTTACAGTTGGAAGTCTTAGCTGATAATTCCAGTCGTAAACAATCAGTATGGTTGGAATTGGTAAATCGAAACTTTGATTTTTGATTTTATTATCCTCGTGGAGAAAAATATGCCAAAACAGGATTAGATTTGGTAATCTTCATTTTCTCAGAAGAGTGTGCTGAATATCCTTCAGTAGATTTCACAAGTTTTTAACTGTACTGTGAGATTTTAATGTCATTTTAAAATTATGCAATCTCTTCTTCATTTTTTGATTTCTTCTTCAAGAAGTTTCGCTATTTATTTGACAACGTTAGTAATGCATATTTGTGCTGTGAAAAGATTTACAAAAATATAGCCACGGATTCGATCATTGTAAATTGATGGAATCTATTTTAAGATGGTTCCAAAAACTTTTTAAGATGAGTAAAAAATAATGTCAGGTCAAAACCAGGTACAATTTCCATTTTTTTCATCATTGGAAAGTGCATAAAAGATTTTTTCGACAAATTGTGTGTTCAAAACTCTATAATGCTTTTATTTTAATACTTCCGCGGGAATATGATTGAGAGACCCTGACTTAGATGATAAAGCCACCGGGAAAATAATAACTGACAAAATATATAGTTGGTTTATCAAGCACGTCAAATGTTAAATTTACATAAGAATTGTTGATGTGTATATTATAAACATTGATCAATTAAGTTATCAGATGTCGTGAAAACAATACTCTTTCATACATTGCGTTCAAGCAATAGATAAATTCTGTAATGATTTAAAAACGAATTGTTCTTGATCAATATATATTGTACATATGAAGATCCGAACCTTGGGCGACAATATGGTAAGACTAGTTTCACGAAGTGTGCCTGGGAGCTTTGAGAGAAAACGATAACAATATGATAGATTTTAATATCCACTCAGTTCAAATAAACACGAATAAAATTGGCACAATTTAAAAATGTCTGTTGGAACACAATGTTTTTGTTTTGAACTAATCCGTCTACTAGCAGTAGTTGAATGGAGATGGCCATTATTGTTTTAAATTTAAAATTTCGTTCAATTAATCAATTTGCTGCTAAAACTGAGTTAAGAATGAAGCCAAGACACATTATTAATAATAGCATGTTTACACTGATATTAAGTGAATAAGCATAAAAAGGTACGACGTGACATATTTACTAATTAAAACAATGGCGTCCCAAACAGTCGTCTGAAATGAAGAATAAAAATTGATAGTAAATATTATCAACTAAAAAATGCACGAAACGACAATTGATACTATAAAAACGATAATATCTCTTATTTGAGTGGTCATCATTCAATATTCGTTGGCTGAAATTTCCATGTCAATATATTTGAATCCAAAGGCATGGGTGGCTTATAATTTTATTTCACCTCACCCACTGCCTCGCCTCTTTGATCATGATTACGGGACGTAGATATATATCGATTATTTAACGAATTGCTTTCACTTTTTATTTTATCAGAGATATGGTGCCGATTTGTATGATGATTAACGTACCATAAAATAAATTTCAAAAAAATAATAACACATTTTAGAACACATTCCACACTGAATTTATTGATAAATTCAATAAATTAAATGTGGAATAAGTATTAAAAATGTGCTATTATTTTTATTATAATGCCACTCCACCAAGTATTTACAGTGAAGACCTTAAAAGTGGTATAATAGAATGTTGAAAATTTCCTGACCAAGTTCCACATGCGCATTTCTAGAAGCAGTGTTTGTTAAGGGTCCATTACTTTCGTTACAAAAAAATACCTGAAATTACGGCGTATTAACAGTTAACTTTAAAATTTATATTGGGAGAAGACTTAGCTCAAATCATTGTTCTCCAAATTCCATTATCAGAAAATTACTGTTTCAAAATTGTATTGTGCAGTGAGTTACTCATACATATATATACCATAAATGCGGGTTTGTGAAAAACGTATCAACCGCGTAAATCAAAGGATTGGTGTCTTGAAAAGAGTTACATTAATTTTCTTTCACATATCCACCGCAAGCTACCAGTTGCTCCAGCCGGTTTGAAAATCACTAGGATACTTGTAAGAGAGCCCAATGACGATACACTTCGTATCGAGACCTGGCTCCGTTACTTAGTCCTCCGCTGAATCCTATCACAAGACTCCTAACAACATCCGATCATTATCATATTTTACTAACTCGGTCATCAATGAAGTTTTATTTACGTCGTAATGCAGATTTGAATAAAATATATTTGTAAAATATTGTTGAGGTAATATTTTACAGATGCATCTTTTCACTTTCAGTTTTAATATTTTTTCGTTTTCTATTATCGTTAAAGTTATTAAGCCATCTCAGCTTATTGATTCACTATTAAAGCCTGAGAAGATGTTCATACTCCTTGATTTAAATATTATTTTAAAAGCCGTGAAACGAATCGTATAAATTTGTTTTGACAATTTTTTTTTCAAATAATCAGTCTCGTTGATGTTTTGTGTAAAACCGGTTCATTTACATTCATTTAAAGTCGTAGATGCATGGCAGATTTTTTTATTATTTATTGTTAGATTATAATATCAAGGTTATTTTAATTAATTTAAAATATCAGTAGCGCCACCTACGGCAAATGTTCGGAACCGCTGCTTCAAACGAATGATATAATATTACCGTACCGACAATTAATTTATGCAAACGTATTTATTTTGTACATAAAATAGTATCAAACTGGCATTGTTTGGTCACAAAAAGACTTCGTTCGTATTTTTTAAACACTTTTGAGTTATCCTTTGAATTAGCTTTTTTTATATTTAAATTGTTTTTCATTGAAGTCAGCAACTTTTAAACTGTCGGATTAATTTACAGAACTTTCATCACCCTTCTTTCTCACATTATTATCTTTTAAATCTCCAATCTATCTCCGAGATGATCAACCAAATTAATTAATTAACAAAGGATATTTTTGTATCGCGTCATGTTTGCATAATATAGGCAATTATTGGACACTTAATAAAACGCTGCTCCTAAGAGCATTTCTAAAAATGCGCATGTATTCTATTTTTCAATAAGTACATACGTCAATAATCATAAAAATTGACGTCGTATTTATGATTTACTAGAACTGGATTTAAGAATGTAGGCTAGGTATAATGGGACTGCAGATTATGTTAGTTGCGGGATTAAAAATGACAGTGAAGTTAAACTTGACGTGAGAGAATGCCTGCAATATCAAGGACTTCTCGGTAGATTTTAGTAGAATTTCAATGGTATACGTATTTTTTTAAGACGCCACTGGCCACTGCTCATAAATTGGCCGTTTCCTCGCAACGTCCCTCATTTGGATCCTGTGCTGAGTGACAACTCTGACGATCAGTGACCGTGCGACCTCAAAACTGTCAACATGACAGCAAAATCAGCTGTCAGCTGTTCGCGATACTCGACTTCCATTTTTCAATTGCAAAGCATAGTCGCGGTTTTTATTGTGATACTTACGATCGTTTCCAATCACCATGTGGCAGTTGCAGAATTCAGTTAGTAATAAAAATACAATAGAACACCAATAATACCTACATATGTTTTTGTATACATAAATTGTATCATATATTTCTTCTGGTTGTGTAATATTTACTTGCAAATCTTAAACACGAAAAATTCTTCTTCTGCCGATGACAAAAACAAAATAAATGTGAAACACAGCACTAACGGGGTTAACTTAACTCAGTGGTGAAACTTGTGAAATCGAAATCATAGGGGGACTCGAAATGTAAACTTCTACATTGTGATAAAAATAATAATACATTTTTAGTACTTTTTCCACATAAAATTTGTTTGATCAGGACCGGTTTCGCTCATGGCGAGCATTGTCAACTGATCAGACTGAAATTTTATGTGGAAAAAGTACTAAAAATGTATTATTATTTTTATTATAATGCCTTTCCACCAAGTATTGACAGTGAACACCCTAAAAGTGTTCTACATTGTGGCTAAATTTGTAGTTCATTTGAAAATTCAATATTTACTCGACAGCAGTGGCTTCCAATCTTTATGCTACCTACTACGGCAACATTAAAAAAAATTCGCGTCTCCCCAAATTTTATAACACGTACAATTTAAATTGTTTTGAATAATACAAACTTTATCGACGCCTTCTCTGGCAAGGGCCCGTGCCTCCCGGTTTGGGTAAGCCGCTGCTCTGCAGTATTTCCTTGACTTGCTATTTCGGACTTATTTGAACTTATCTTTTGAAAAAATCACAGATTATTCCTAAAAAAATACGACTTATACGGTTTTTCAACTGACACCAAAACCTAAGAAACCAATTAATCACGTAAGCCGACGACGTACAGAATTTTAGTAATTTACGCGACAAAATGTTAATATTATTAAGGCAAAGCCATGGATCCATCGATTTACATTTTAGATACGTATCAAAGAATCGATGTTGGAAATGGAACCCTTGAAAGCCAGAAAGTTAGGCCTCTTAACTAATTTTTTAAAAAATAATTAAGTATTACGACTGAAGGTGCTTGATGGAATTTCAATATCAAATTTGAATTGTTTGAATTTTGTACTTTTCCATGAGTGTACATCCGTGCACTTGGAATGCCTGTAGATGCCGAATGGCGAAACCCGGGTCGTTATTAGCGACAAAACTCATGGAAAAGTACAAAATTCAAACAGTTCAAATTTAAAAAAATAGTTTCCGAGTTCTTGTTAGGTCACTCAACCCTTTTTATTTGAATTTTTCTTCATCACTGTCAATGTTATTGACTTTTTTGTTGCTAAAATTTGGGTTCGATGGATGAAATTTAAAAAAAAAAGTTCTTGAAGTCGTAACTACCATTTTTATGAAATTTTATTTCGCTCGTAAGTTTCTGTTTTTGGTGACATAATCATATAAAAGAGCCGTTTTCTCTAAACTCGAAAATTCTCTCCTGCAAAGCTACTTTCTTGTTCTTTCAGGCAGTAGGTATGATTGGAAAATTAATTCGATGTAAAATAATATAAGTAATGCTCAATGTCTAGTGAGAATAATTGAGTTCGCTTTCTTTCTCATCTTTCAATTTAATAAAATGCGAGCTTCTCAAAATTCGACGCGAACTACCGGTTGCTCTCGAGTGACAGTTTGGCAAGCGGTGTAATTCAGTGGCGGACGCTTATGTCCTCCAAATCTTGGGGGCCTCAATAATAACTCATGTATTATATTTATGAATAATAAGTTTTGCAAACGGAAAAATGCATTTTAAAATTAAAAAATGGTATAAGTAATATTGAGTGACCGATGTTTGACGGCGTGCGGATATGCTAGGTAGCAGGGCTGTGAAGTCGGAGTCGTGAAGTCGGGGTTGTTTGGCCGGATTCGTCGCGGCGCTTGTGCCAGAGTCGGAAATTTTGAAAAGCTTGAAATTTTAATTTTTGCATATAATAACGTCAAATTTGGCTATTGGCCGGATTAGTTGGTTGGTATTGACACCGCCTTATGTGGTAGGTCATCAGAACTCTCTCGAACGATCTATTGTTCACCTCAGTCGATGAGTCAGTCGATATCAGGAAATAAATTCATTCTTATAATAATCTATATTGCAATCTATAGCGGTGCAATGTAGAGTTATTTCAATTTCTCTTATCTCTTGACGCCCGACAATGCATGTGCTTCATAAAAAGTTCATAAGGCGATAAATCATCCCTTATCAGCGGGCGCATGTGTTAACGATTTTTGAAACGGCCATTGTTTTTTCTTTCTAAAGTAACCGTTTGTTTTCATACAGCAGTGAGAGATTGGACGGCATTGAGAATGCACGCGCCTAATCCTCTCCCTAAGAATTAAATTCGAGTCAAATTCCTGATATCTTCTTCGCTATCGTAATATTTGTGTGTTGTATAACGTCCGTGTAAATCCTTGACGATTAAATAATGGGTGCGAATGAGCGCACCCACATAACGCTTTGAGATCGTGTTTTGTTTTAAAGAGTACCATGTTTCTCCTACTCCGTCCCCAAAATCCCTCTCCTGAGTGTCGGATAGAAGGCTCCTTCTCGATTACGAGGGAGCCGGAATAAAGGTCTTCTCAGTATATAATTGAATACACATAAATAGGAAAGCTAGGAAAGAAGTGACGAAATTAAACTTTTTTTAGTCGGACTCGTGTTTTTTGTTAATGGTGGAGTCGAAGTCGTAATTTTTACTAACGTCTCCACAGCCCTGCCTGAGTACTTATCATTCTGCATTGTTTTTAGTGAGCTGCCGAAAACACCGTATATTCTTTTAGCCATACTCTCGATCACATACGATAAAAAAAGGAAATAACACAAAACAAAATTTCGTTGCCATGGTTATTTGTGATAATATCCCAAATAACAAAAAAAATTAAAATACATTCAAAATATCACTGATTATATATTTTTTATTTATATAACGACATAATATTAATATTACGAATTACAAAATTTAGTGAGGCTGAGTGTGGTTGAGTGTGGAAGTAAGATTGGCCTTGTACTTGAATTAAAAGACTCTCTATATTGGCGATGATATTGCTTAATGATAAACGCATAGAATTTTCGAAATTTTCATTTGTTATCCTCGTTCGAATTTTTGATTAAGTGTATTTCATCCCCGAAAAAAACTGATCGCACGTATATGTGCTGCCGAAAATGCAAATGATTTTTCTTGCAAATGCGCGGACATTTGTATATTTTTCATCAACCAAATATAATTTATAAAAATCCGTCAAAGCAATGTTGTTAAATTGTGGTTTTAGCCATAAATCCCCCTAAAGCTCAATAAGTTCCATCCATTTGCTGGCACATTTTTTACATCTGAATCTATCGGATGATCAAATATAGCGAATGTGGAGTCTTTGTTTTGGAAGTCAGCAAGGCTTGTATCATATTACTCTATTAGTGCCTTCAGTTCATCTCCATAAGAATTACAGTCGCGCCAAAAGCAATCCGAAATAGCCGTCGAAGCCTTCAAATCTCACATGCTTTTCCAAATATGGCTATTGGTTTACTTTACAATCGGAAAGGAAAAAAATGGAAATCGGTAAAGATTTCGAGGAAATTTTCGCAAATAAATAGAATTGTGAAGGGTGGAGGATTTCTATTGCCACGACTGTATATGTGTTGTTTGTATGAGCTGATAGACTAGGAAAATGGTTTTAAAAAAAAAATCTTTCCTGGAACTATTAATTTCTTTTTCAATTATTTTTCCCAGATGTATAAGGGCCGGACAAAATAGCCCTGCGGGCCGGGTTCTCAAAGTAGTCCGTACGGACCCTCAGGGGTCTGCGAGGGACTGACAGGGGGTCCCTGTCAGGAAGAAAAATAGAAGGGGGTCCACGAGATGTAAATGGGGGTCCAAGGATTTATTTGACAAAATAAATTTGAAAAAATTTGCATTTTACATAGTCACATAAAATCAAAACAAACATCTGTATATTCAGGTAAAGATTTGCAATCGCTTGCCCGTTACACTGAACAAAAAAAACCTCCAGCAATTGAATAAATTTCGTTGACCTTTGTCAAATAGGCAAGATAAAAAAAAACAAAGGGTTTTCTCGGATTGGGTCGTTTATACTTAATTTTACAACTCCATTCCATAGAATTAGGAGATAAAAATACTTTGCTAAAAGCCTCCTCAATAGTTATCCAAACCTTATGTTTGGTAATCCAAAACAAATGATGATGATCCTAGAAATTACGTAGAACACCTAAATGTCCTCCACGAAGACTCCAAAAGCAGGTTTGAAGACATTTTAATAATGAAAATACCTCCTTGGATCATCAATCCATGTATAGAAGAAATGGATACTGTACAAGACATATTACAGGAAGAGTTAATAGGACTTAGCACAGACGAAGAACTCGAGATAGAATTTAGAAAGGGTTACCAGCGGTTTTGGCTGCAGAAAGATATCCCTGTGACTTATCCTGCGTTATGGGCCATCGTAAGAATTTTTTTAATATCTTTTCCTTCTACATACCTCGTGGAAAGAGGCTTCAGTGCGGAAACTAATTTTCTTACGAACAAAAGGAACAGGTTGCAAATTACAGAACGTGGTTATTTACGACTATACCTCACTAATTTAAAGCCAAATATTGACCAACTTATATCGGAGCGTCAGGTTCATCCCTCTCATTAACACTCTAGCAACCGCATTTATCGGGCCAAAGTTACACGTAATACCGCACATTTTTCAAGATTTTGGTTTTTCGCGCGACATTTAGAATTATGCTTATATCTTTTTAATCAGTTGAGTAAATTGGATAAAATAAAATGTATTGTGTATTGTATAGTATAATATATCTATTTAAAAACAAATAGTAGAACCTGACGCTCCGAAAAAAGAATTCTTATTTAATATTTTTTTAATAAAGAATTCTTATTTATTATAATATTTTTTGATATGTTTCAATTATTTTTTGTACGATTACTTGTTAATTCAATAAAGAACTAATAAAAAACAACTTTTTTTTCACTGTCCACTATACAAAAACTTATCGAATTGTGTTCATATTTGTGTTTGAAAAGTTTAGAAAACTTCATTATTAGGCAACCGGAGGGGGGGGGGTCCACCAAAAATGAAATTCTGGTTTGGGGGTCCACGGGGGAAATAAGTTTGGGAACATATGGTCTAAATGTTTCATTTTGTAGAATTTCAAGTACCTACAGTTTGTGTGCAGATTTGTGTCATCACAAAGATCGCATTGTAATGATTTTACTTCAGAATGTTTAATTTTGCATTTCAATGCATCTTTATAAACCAGCGGCTTCCAAGCCGGGAGGCGCCAGTAAAATTATAATAGAAAGTTTTTATTATTAAAAACACTTTAAATTCATATGAAATAGAATTTGGGCATCATATGCAACAATAATGGAAAATGCAAAATGAAGAAGTTAGAGCACAATGAAGAATTATTATAATATTTTTTTACTTTTTTTTTTATTGTATCTATTTATTTTATTTTTCTATTTGAATACATAGTTATTGGAATATTCTTTCATTTATGCCCAATTTTGAAATGCCTACAAAAAATAATAATCTTCTCTGAAATTTATTTTGTAATATAACAAAAGGTTTAATATATAAAACGCAAATTTTATTACTATGTTCTACTTCTACATATATTGTTAAAAGTTTGAAACAAAAATATGGTGCACCATAATAAAGATCCAGAGTTTTTGAAGTCAATTACAGCTACAGTATACAGCAGTGATGCACAACCTATTTAACAGTAGGTCAATTTTCCAATTGTTAACAGGCCGCAGAGGTTAAAAGTTTTGCTCATAATGATATAATGTCCCTCAAGTCTAGACGTACTCATATTATTTTTAATTCAATAACACACAAGGCAATCCGGCTCTACCCTTCTCTACACCACTTATATATAATAAATAAGCAAATAGAATTCAATGGCTTCCAAAAAACTTGCACAAAGGACCTCCTTTTGACACTATGTGCTGTGGCAAATTAACCTCAAAATTAATGTTATAAAAACACAATACAATATAGGTAGGTAAAACCTTTTAAAATTAGTATACATTCCCATATTACAACCTTCTGAATTACATTACAGCAATTATTGCTATTGCTAATGCAATTAATTATCCAATTGATTGGACATCACTAATCCAAATTGCCACCAATACTTTTTATACTTAGTGATATTACTTATCTTCTTATTTGTTATACACTAACTCAGTTATCGCCAAACGGTCGCTTGCGAGCTACCGGTAGCCCACGGTGGCATTTTCAGAAGCTCGCGTATAATATTTTACCAAATTTATAAATTTGCTACGATCAAACTTTATCAATCGTTTGGGCGCAAAAACAGCAGTCTTGAAAAATTGAAAGCAAATGCAGGACTATCAACATTTATAATTTAAATATCCAAAAAAGTGTGGCAAAATGATGGATTTATAACACATATTATGTTTTTAACACTATAAGGGAAATTAAGTTACTATAAGGGAAATACAAATTCTGCATTGAATTTAACGGCATTAAAATAGGTTCAGAGTTTTTTTATTCCCCAAAATGCTTTTTTGGTAGAAAGCTAACTTAAAGTAGCTCAGACAATTTCAATTTCGGAAAGTAGCTCACATCTTTATTGAATTTGGAGACCACAAATTTAGGGCAAAATTCAAGTCGGTCGGTCGTGCCTTCGCTCCCCATACATTTGCCTTTTTTTGCTAGGAAACGGCCGATTTGAGCGCCCCAAAAGGTGCTCGAGGGTTCCCGGCTGCCGGGGCACCCTTCACGCAAAAAACAATCAAATCAAGTTCATCCATACACTAGATTGCCTGAAGATGCCGAAAGCCGAAACCCGGATTGTTAGTGACAAAAAGGATAGAATGTACAAAAATCAAACAAATTAAATTTGATATCAAAATTATTCTATCGAGCACCTTCAGTTGAAAATCTAAATTATGTCATAAAAGTTCTGATTGAAAAATTAAATATCACAAACAGTGGCAATATGATAAAATACAGTCAAATAGTTCTGTAAATTTAAAAATCTAAATTCTAAATAACAAAGGGATGTATTATTATTTTGTTTTCTTTTCACAGAAGCATTTTGTCCAGCCATACATATAACAATTTCTTCACGCAGAGATAGTGTAGGAAAATTGGAACTTAATTGGGACAGAAGATGTGAACTACTGCCTGATACAGTAAATATACTTTCTAGCTGTGTGTTTTTGTTTAAAAATTTACTATAATGATAAAAAGAAAATGTATATGAAATTCTTGATAAATAAATATAACAAAAGTTATGTATTTATTTATTTAAGAAAAAGCAAATCATGGCATAACAGCTGATGCCAATGCGCCATGTATTTGACAAATATAAATATGTGTATTTATATTTATATATATACATACATGTAAATACATAATATTAATCACTAATTACTTAGAAACAATATAAAAACATTGTAGTCATAAAAACTGAGAGAAAAAAAATTTATAAAATCATATTAGAAATTTTCAAAGATGTCAACCGAGTGAGTTCTGACAAAATCAACTTTTATTCATAAAATATAGTATTCGTCTGAACTCACTCACGTCAATATGAAATATGTCGACATCCGAAGCAATGTAGAGATATAATATACCATAAATTTAAAAAGGATTCAGTCAATCATGGTGCTTGGTGTCAGCAAGTATAAATTAAGATCCACATGTGACAAGTAGTTTTTAACTTACAACAACATTCCATTGCATTCTGTAATTTTTTACACTCTTTGGCACATAGCATCCAAATCTTGGGTTAACACTACTGAGATGTACTTATGCTATTTATTTATTTCCAGATTAGGTTGTATGATGTTGACCCAATGTATATTAGAACTGCAAAACCATTAGTAAATGAAAATGTAAGCGACCACCCTTGGGGATTTTATAGAACTAATATATCAATAGGACCATTAGATTTTCCTGGAGGATGGCAAAAACAGGTATCAAATATATCAATTAAATTTATATTTTGTTCTTATTGTGAGAAGCTTTTTTTCAGGACAAGTGGGAATAGATGAAAATATCTTAAATACCAATATCTTTGCACACAAATTGACATATATTGCAATTTTTTTTAAAACAATCGACTATTCAATGATTTGTAAAACGGATTGATTGTTATAATTCCTTCCCAACCAACATAATTATAAGGATACTTATGAAGGAAATTATATATTTTTTAATCTCTTTATAAGTTTTCTTGTTTTCCTTTTTTCCTCCAAAAAACTGTTTTGGCAAATCCTTATTTTTTATAACCGGAGTTCAAAATGAACGGCCAGAATTAAAGTACTAGTTTGGATACACATTATTTACATTAAAAAAGAAATTCCGACACAAATATTGTGATCAATTTAAAGACAGCTCATGGGCCCCATAAAAGTACACATTGAGCCATTCTTTGGTCATTCTTTACACCTATCTTATAGGATTCACCAGCTTGCAACTTAAGATTCCTCAACTGATTTTTTTTTAAATATTATATTATCTTTTAGGTCTGCTACATAATAACTTTAATCATTACAGTCGGGAGATTCTGAAGAACACACTGTACCTGGTCCGCACTGCTTACCGTTTTGGATAGCAAGTTTTGTACTAGATGATATACTGGAGGTTACATGTTTAAAAATTCAACCTACATGGATGGCAGACCAAAGGTATCATTTTTTTACAAATATTTTTTTTACAATGGTGAGTTAAACAGATATGCAAACACTCTAGGGGCTCAACTTTTGTAATTCATAAGAAAATCTGGTTCATGGTTTGAAGTTTCAAAAATTATACACACATCTGAATTTTCTTCAGTGAAATGATTTTTGAAGGGGTCCCTAATATATTCCATCACATTGTGGATACATTTACTTCAATACGTTACGTTATTTACTTACATTACGTGTATTACCCCTAAAGCACTAAAAGGAGCAAATGATATATGCATGATCCATTTGGAAATCTCTCTGTTTGGACATTTGATGTCAAACATTTATCATCATCCTCTAGCCGCTTGACTAAATAAACCATTCTCGTATCCTACTTGTATCCTATCCTGAAAACAGGTATGTATAGCGATTTGGTAACCATGAGTTCGTTTTTAAACCTATTATTCTTTCATCTGAAAACTAATCGTACATATTTATGGCTCACATATGTATACTGATAATGTATGTATGTATTTCAAGACAAAAACATTAAATATTTCATATAAGACTGTGATATAACTTCTATAAAAAATGAATAAGCTGAGTTCTCTGAGATGCCTTTGAAACTCGCCATGGCAACATTAACTTAGATCGCACAATGTTATCATATCAGTCCAATATCAATAGCATTTTTTTTGTTTATCTTGCAAAATTATGTATAGGTAAAACTTTAGCAAAATACACATATTTATACTAAATATCTGTTTCAGGGAAAGAATGAGAGGTATTCCTATTTCTCAATTGTTGATTCCTGGAACTCACGACTCTGGGTCATTTGCCAGTGTAAATTCTGTAACAAAAGAAGAGGGTTTTCAAAGCTTTGTACTCACACAAGATTATGATGTTTGGACTCAGCTGGTGTTTGGAATAAGATACTTGGACTTGAGGATTGGATTTTACTCCTCATCTGACAGCAAGCCCGATACAAGCGAGGAAGTAAAATCAGATGAATATTACGAAGAAAGGTAACCCAAAGTTATGTTTCTTGAGAGTTATTCATGTTATAATAACCACCTCAATATTTTTTTTGATAATTACTCCATTTCCAAGGTGAGAATAATCCAATTTGATTTAAAAAAATGTATTATTATTATTATTTTTTTAATAATATTCAACTGTAACCTTGTTAATCTGAATTTTGTAAAACTCAGTGTGACGTTACACATAGATTAACAAAATATATATTCCATTAGGTAATTACCAAATTATTTCTACAGACTGTATCAATAACGTTTCATATTATTTTAGCTTCTTTGTGAATCATGATTTGTTCAAGATTGCTCCGCTGCTTCCAATATTACACGACATTAAGAAATTCGTTGAGGTGGCAAAAGATGAGGTAGGTATCTTTTCATTATTATTATTTTAATCAAGTTATAAAATTTTCTTCTTTTAAGCTTTATCTTCCCTTGTTTGTTGTTTCTTATGAAGCATTAGAAAAATATTTGCTGATGTATTTAAAATAGACTTATTCATTTTGTTTGAAATGTATTTTCTATTTACAAAGCTGTGTAATTAGAATACATTTTAGAATTACACCGGAAGACATAAATCTGACATTGCTAATTTTTCAGGTATTTTTATTTTTTCAATATGGTTCCTGTTAAATTAACTTCTTGTTGAATATAACAAAATAAAATATTAATTCGGAAGACTTTATTATTCTTCCTAAAAAGAGTAAAAATACTGTGGAAAATAAATATGAAATTAGAATCATTTGAAATGTGTACACTTCCATGAGTTTTGTCGCATCTTCAGGCATTTCAAGTGCACGATGAACTTGCACTAGGTGTCAGTTCAAGTTCACTTATAGTAAATAGTTTATATATATAAATTAAATGTAATATCACTGAGCTTAAAAGTTCTCGATGGCCATCTAGATTAATTTACTAATGCCGGGACAAAAAAAGTTCGCAGTATCACCAAACCGCACTCACTGGGCTCACAATGAACTTACTGTAATAAATTATAGTAAAAAGGGTAATAGATGAAAATATGTCCCCTATCTTCATTATTGTTCATCCTTCATGTCTTCAAAGAGTAAAACAGTTTCTGCCAATTTACAGATTGTGATTGTTGACATACATCGACTGCCTGTAGGATTTTATCTACTTAACGGAGCAATTCGGCATAAGAGACATGAATCACTAGTCAATTTCATTTTCAAAGAACTTGGAGACTTAGCCATTGACTTTAAAAAAATAATGACACCTGATTCAAGACTGAATTTGCACCTCCTCAGTGGACCGCGCATGAAAGATTTGTGGGATTCGGGAAAGCGACTGATAATTTGCTATCCTGAGGAATCTATTTCTCGAGGTAAGAACATGGATTAATTTTCAAATTATAATATAATTATAATTATGAATCTGGGAATAAATTATTATGCGCTGGCAATGATTTAATTATCTTTTACAGGAGCCAGTTGGCTTTGGCCACCGCTGAAACAAATGTGGGGAGATAAACAAACACCGTCAGATTTAAAGAGCTACATTTATGGTGTGATAGGGCGTCCGCATGCCATGTTGAACATGCAGCGAAATCCTTTGTGGGCCATCATGGCTCAGTTGACTCCGTCTGCTCTAGATATATTCTTCAATCCTGGGAACAATCTGAGGAAAATGGCCGATTCAATCAACAGAAATCTCACACAGTGGGTGAAGAACGAATGGGGAGGAAAAACTAATATAATCGCTACTGATTTTTTCTTAGGAAACAATTTAATAGACTTATCAGTGAATTCGGTATTGCAACAAACTGTTTCAATGGACGAAGATAGTTAACCCATAAATGAGTCAAATAGCTTTTACCAGTTTTAGCAATTACTAAAAAATTTGGTTTAGTTTAAATATACAAACTCTCAGCAATTTTGATACATTTAGAAAATGAATTTCAATTTCTGTGCATTTAACGGTTTCATTACTTTCTTATTTCTTACTTTGTTATTAAATTTTTGATGTTAAAAGATATTTTTTATATAATCATATGAATTCTCTGTCGTGCTTAGAATCAACATTACACAGCTAGGTTTTATAATTTGAATTAATGAATAGTTTTGACATAATTATCATGGTAATAAATCAGTGAAAGGGTAAGTTAAGTGAGGCATCCAGTAGGTTAAAGTTAATTACAAATTACTTTACATTATATAACCGGTTGTATGCCAGGAACCTATATATACGGTCTACAATTCCGTGAGCGCAGTTCCGGCCATAGAAAATGCGCATATATATACGGTCCACTTTACACCCACTAATACTGGACAAGGTCGACGATTTTAAAATTCCAACATTTCTACGAATCACAGTCCTATACTTACAGTTGACATATTTTGTGTTATAATCGATGTAATATCGATTTCAAAGAGACCTTCCTTGTATTACCAAAATCCGTCTATTTTTTCAAACAAAATCGCAGCCCTTGGTGCATATAACTCCCCGCATTTAATGGGTTACCAAGATATAACTCAGTGAGTTGAGATTCACATGATGAAGAAAGACATCACAATAACTCACATCTCAAATGTCAAATTGAAAAAATCAGTATTTGATATTTACCTTGCCAAGACTTGTCAACCGTTAAGCGTAAATATCACCAATAGTCTACAGAAACCAAATGAACGCAGAAAGAGATACTTCTACAATTAATATGATATATTCAGATACATATACCAAAGTTATGTGATAATAATGAAATATTTTTTGACATACCTGATACCAAGACCCATCAGTGCAACCGTGGCTTGTAGTGATTAATGTAATGTAGGTATGTTTAAAAAAGGAAACTTCAAAAAAATTTGATGACTACTTAGATGGATTTGAATGAACCGACCAAAAAAAATATATTTTTCAAGGAAGACAGGAGAGGGTGAACCAGTTATTTGAAAAATCCATGTTGAGTAAATTTTAATACAGAAATGTTATCTGGGTGAGATATTTGTGTGACAACTGTTTTCTTTTAACATTTAAAATATATTGTAAAGCATGAAAAAAATATCCTTATATTATCAAAGGCTGTCTCTGTTCAAACATTTACATTCTTTTGATGTAAAAGAAAATGCTGATGAAAAGATTTCTGATAAAAAAGTTTTTTATAAGACGTGTCTGCACAAAGAGAATATTTGTATTATACTATATTTAAATTTCATACTAAGGAAGTCAAAAACCAATAAACTACTTGAGTTTCAAAAAGTTGTATGTATTTAAAAAGTATTAACCTTTCATACGCCACAGTGTGCAGGCACGCAAACGCCTCGGTGAGTTTATTTATAAATAAAAACAATATTTTTTAATAAAACCTTGTGCTGAAACATCTTTCAATTGTATTGTGATTGTTAGAAAATCGTGTTGTGCCGTTCTCATTTTCAGTGCGAAACAATGTCACCAGGGCTGGCAATGTAGTGTTGGGAAGTCGTTCGATTGACATAATGAATCAGAATGAGAAGACAATAGCTGAATACCAGTAAGTGGGAGAAGACGACACATATAAAGACACGTTGAGGAGAGCGTTTCATAAATTTCTACACAAATCCATGTTTCAAAATATATCACAATACAGAGGTTTTTTTATAGTTTTATTTTCCTCAACTGTTTTACACTGAACAGCGCTCAAACGGTTTTGAAATAGCTGGAAAATAAAAAACAAATCATATTTTTATTTTTTGTCGCAGCCTCCAAACGTATTTTAAATCTTACAGTTTTTGGCATTTTTACCATTTTCTATGAAAACCAATGAAAAGTGATAGTTAAATGATTTTTTGGTAGTTTACATGGAATTTTCATGGAAAAATCGACGGTTGAAAACAGTGGCGTCTTAACGGTAATTAGATAAAGATTTTTACTGTCAAATTACTCCAATGTCAACACGCAGAAGTAAATAAACTTCATTATCATATTATTATGCCATAGACATATTACTTATAAAAGGACTTACATAATAATATTTAATTATTTTATAAGAAAGGTGTTTGAGATGTTGGCCATTGTTGCGGAGTTTGTGGACCAAGAGAAATCAGTAGGGCTGTGGAGCCGGCGAGTCGCGGTTTTTTGGTCGGAGGCGTACTCGGAGTCGGAAACGGAGTTTCAATACTTGAAAAAATATGACATTTCCGTGAAAATATGAGAAAGACAAAATACTACTCACAGGGTTAATATAATCATTTTTGAAAACGAATAAATATTTTTGACACATGTATTTCGTTAGAAATATTAAATTTTTGATGCCGAAAAATTGTTCGAAAAATCTTCAATTGTGGTAATATTAGGTGACCGAGGGTCATACATAAAGTGACCATACGTCCCGTTGTCCCCAAGTACAGTTTCGGGGCGTCGAAATGTCCCGTTTTCAAAAAGAAGGCAACACACGGTAACAATTTTAAAAAAAGTGCGAAAATCGACTTTCGTAATAATAATTTGAACCATAAAAACGTTCATAAAATACATTTTATGCTTGCCCGGAACAAATGCACCCGTAGAAAGAGTCTTTTCACAGATGAATAAGTTGTGGTCGACAGAAAAAAACACAATTACAAGTCAGAGTACTTAAAGCGATGTTGTTAGTTAAAATATTTTTTATAAAAACCTGCCAAGAATTCCATTCTTATTTAAAAGCAAACCCAGTTATACTTAAGAAAATTTGTTCATCAGAAAAATATAAATCAACATAATTTTTTTCATATTTTTACTATTTATTCCTGTTATTTTCTTTATCAACATTCTTTTTCTTTTTATTAGTACATAAAAACGATAAAAAAATACGTGTTTTCTTGAATATACATACTATTACGTAAAAATTGGTAGATGTCCCGTTTTGAGGACAAAAATAAATGGTCACATTAGTCATACAGCAACGGCAGGGGGGTGTACTATGCATAGATAAGATACTATGTAGTACAGTCGTCGGAAATCTTTAAGAGACTGGATTAAAAAGATCAATTTTGAAAATGTATGTGGAAAATAATGTTTTATTATTTTTCTCGAAATTTGACAAATATGTGGTTAACTTGAGTCGAACACAGGAATCGAGATTTGCTAGCGTAAGTCTATTCCACAGCGTATTCTGGACTTACTTCATTTGGGAAAATGTTTGCTCACAAGAATACGTGGAACCAAATGCTGATAATAAAGCGAAAGCACTTTTTTGTGGTAATGTCGCACAGCTTGACGATATTGCATCCATGTGATCCTTTTCTTTGTTTTCGAGATGTGTGCGAAGATTTTTCAATTTATTTGTCCATAGAAATAAACATATGAATTCAATGTATTCTAATTCTAGATTGTTTATTCCAAGATATTCAAAATAATTAAGCTCAAGCTCGTTTAAATCCATCTCATACGGTTTTATAACAAAGCTAAAGCATTTTGTTAATTATTGGTATTTTTAATGAATAAATATTTTTTTAAATAAATAAAAACGATTTTCTTGGTGGCTAATTTTGTGTCGAAGTGGGTAATTCAATTACCCGCGGGTAGTAGGTTGCCGACTACCAATTTAGTATGTACTCATTCTGAACTGCGGGGAATACCGAACACTTTTCAAGCCATACTCTTGATCACATGCTAATGTCAACGCGCTAGAAATATGACTCAGCCGTGAATATGGGGATAGACTAGCCACGGAATATAAACAAATACTTTCACATGAGATATTTTAAATGATGAAGCTATTCATTATATTGCATTTATAAAACAGAAGAAAACATTACCAACTCTTTCTAAAATGGTTTTAAGCCCTTTTAATATGTAAAATGATTTCGTCCACTTTCATTACTTCTTCATAAACGACCATTCAAATAATAGGTAATATCTATGTCCTGTATAGGTACTGACATACAATTAAATTTTTCACTCAAAATGAAAATTTAATTATGCACTACACATAAATTTCATAAAACAAAAATAAATCCAACAAATTAGTTACCAAATTCGTAATTTAAAAATTGACTCGTTTGTGATTTACCCAAATTCAATTGAAAAAATGATGAATTTGATAATCAGATTTAAAAAATATATAAAAAGTAATGGATACGTGGTAGAATCTAATAGCAATGGTGATCAAAATATTAGCTCAACCAATCGTCAAATGGGGTGTCTTTTCCTGGTCAATAAAGTGTCATAAGAAGCAATTTAAAATACTAAGTGCTCCCTGCATAGAACCTTTTGCAAAATCCACATGAAATATTGATACATATACACATTCAAACCATTACATTGTAAGCAGTTTAAGAAAAAAATGACTAGGCAAAGACACCCATCAGAAAAAAACTGGCCGCATTCAACGGTACTTGAAATAAATAAGTAGAAAAAAACGTGTATAATTAGTCGATACAATTGTAATCAATTCTTGAAACAAATTTTCTAGGGAATGAATTTTTTCGATCTGGCAAACCATTTCGACACTCGTCACTCGTCAGATTCTTGTGAAATAAAATATTAGTTGCACGACGACATCTTGCACTATTGTTATTCTTAAGTCAAATTTTGTCTATCTCTAGATACATTTTAGAAAAGGATTCAAAATGAATATATCTCCAGTGATATTCGCCATCATCCTGGCATGCAACTGTTTCAATTCCATCAATAGTACCCCAATAGGTACAATAGGTAATAATTTAACGGGTTCACCATTGTTACAATTGCGTTGTTTTTCTTATGAAGTTTTCCTTATAGAACGATGATCTTTGTATTTTCAGAAACGACCGCCCAATCCGATCAAGTGGAACTCACTAATAGCAGCGGGAAGCTCGCCGACATTCAGCCGCCACCCAACAGCTCCACGGCTACTCCGGATGACCCAACCATGGCTCCCGTCACCACTCCGATTCCCGTCACCACCCCGATTCCTGTCCCGGAAACTACCACCAATGCCACTACTCCCCCCTCGCCGACGACGCCTCCGACCACTGAAAAACCGACTACAACTCCAATTCCCTCAAACACCACCACAACAGCTAAACCAACTACAACTCCAACTCCTACCCCTACCCCTACCCCTATCACTACACTAAAGCCGGACAACACAACCACAACTGAAAAACCGACGACCGTCAGCCCAGTGACTCCGACGCCTTCTCCTAGTCCATTCGTTCCTCCGACACCAGCGCCTCATAAAAACAGGTATGTTGATTAAATAAGGACTTGTAGATGGCGTTATTTTCGGAGATATTTTTTGTAATTGTACACAATTTGTTTATATCCTGGGAATACCAATCTCGGCCTGCCGTTGGCTTCTATTATTTTTTCACTATTTGTTGCATATTTTGTCGGCCTTCAGCTGAGTGGTCAAGGTCGTTGGCTTCAGCTACGATGCTCACAGGTTTTTATCTGTGCTTTATCGCCTGGATGTCTAATAATAAAACTTCCCTCACACCCACCCGTTCCTTAAAAACGGAAGATAGTGCGAGGCAACCATTAGGCTCACCACTATCTTAACCGAGCTAGCGTCGACATATGTTTTTGTCTACTGGCAACTTTTATGTTGAGGCTACTTTTATGTTGAGGCTACTTTGACATTTTTTCTCTCGCCGGAATAACCGCTTTGAGAAAGAAAACATAAATTTCTCATTTTGTAATTAAAGATTGCTGCTGGTTGTGTGGTGTTGGGGCCTGGTATAAATAAAAAAAAAAATACAGTTTATAAGGGTTAAAAAGCTAGGTTGAGCAACTGAGAATCAAACAGTTCTCGCGTACACTGTTATTTGAAAAAAAAAACTTAACTACAATCTATTCATTTTAATGTATGGGCTTCCATCTTTTTCAAATTGCT
The DNA here is from genome assembly GCA_028554975.1 of Himalopsyche kuldschensis. Lineage (NCBI taxonomy): Eukaryota > Metazoa > Arthropoda > Insecta > Trichoptera > Rhyacophilidae > Himalopsyche > Himalopsyche kuldschensis. The sequence goes on along the minus strand of JAHFWI010000010.1, from coordinate 14,215,162 downwards.
CAATGTTCACACTTCCTTTAATATGGTTATTTAAAAAAAAATCTGGCTTTCTAATAAACTGGAGCCTATACTTCATTTCAACATCACCAATAGTTGTCTGTTTGAGAGGAGAGTCGTTGAATATTGTTGTATGATTCGTTCTAGGTTTGACGGCCCTAGCTTCATCGGCGGTATCGTATTATCCCTGGGACTCGTAGCCATCGCCTTCGTCGGATGGAAATACTACAAAGCGAGAACCGAGAGAAACTACAGGACCCTATGAATCCTCCGAAGCTCACTTTCACCATTTTAAAAGTCCGTTTTTCTGGCAACACGCATACAAACGGCGACACCATCTAGCATCGTAAAATTATTCAATTTTAACCGTCGCCGAAATTGTTCATTCACACAGCTACGTAATGCATCTCGGTTGCATGGAGAGTCATATATATGTTGTTGGCATCCCTTATTATGTAGATAGATAATATTATTACATTATAAGACTACTAATTACTTGTGTGTTACCCGTTGATAGTGAATATAATTATTATAGTCGAAAATTAAACACTCGTATTTCGATGCCGAATTAACCGTCACTTAGTGCAAGCTAGATCGAACACATACCAAAAACAATAACATTATTGAAATTTGTCAGTTCACTTTCAATAGTTACTGCGATGCACATTTATAAACAAGATAATTTTATACATTGAACATTTGAATTCTCTGTGAACATTGTTGTATATATGTATAAAATATAGCACACGTTATATTATAGTATAATATGCTGAATATGCGCTTCTGGTTTTAAGACTTGCTAACCGATTCTCGTTTATTTTTCAAATTCACTAGAATCCCGTATTCAATTTCAAATATCACACTAATCAGTTTACCGTGGTGAAGATACATCCACATTCAGGGTATTAATATCGAATACTTTCGCGACCGATCATCCATCATCTTTGACCGTGACCGGCGACTGTATTCGATTTTGTGTAGAGCATACGTAGTATTATTACTATGTAAATTTTAAAACGAATGACTGATACAATTAATATAAAATATCTCAGAATTGTTGTATTTCTTCTTTTTAAATTGCTCTCAATTATTTAAGTATTGTAATGTTTAGTTTTATTTGACGTCTAAAATGCTGCTAAGTTGGCAGACACAATGTTGAAATTTACCATTATTAAAAAATATGTTTTCGGTTAATAATTATTTATCTTGTTTTAAACATTCGCCTATAGTGTACTGTGAGCCTAGTTTTTAAGTAAAAATTCTTTATCGTTTTATTCTTGAACTCTGACCCTCGTCCATATATATGTTATTCGATGAGTGATAAGCATGTAGGTCTCAAAACTTAAAGTGGAAATAAGATCTTGTTTTGATTATTTATTGATACGTTAACCTAATTGTATTATTTCAATCGAAACTATTTTTAAAAAAGTATATCCAGTGTGACTTGTTTTTCTTTTTATTGAATGGCTACTGAACGACTTGTAATTTTTACCTGCAGTGCTACTTCTTTTAAACATCTTGATTTAATAAAATGAAAAACAATATACTTGATATTAAATAATAGATTCATATTCGAATTGACAACACTATCGAGTGCTTTGCTCCCGGTCTGCTGTCGTAAATTTATAAGTCACCTTGTCCGATTAAAACTGTAATGTCTTTGTTGAATCTCATTGACAAGATCTCTTTGTGCTCTGAAGTCACCCAATTTTATTTTTTATCATAGTTACCCGTACCCGTTAGTCGAATTGTCCATTTAAGTATTTGAATTTGAAGCTCTGATGAAAAATTTCCGGCTTTGGATGAATAGTTTAGGAAAAAGTATTTTGGTATAATTATTTGTCACAACCAAGTGCTCTTATTCCGACATCTCGACATTTCTATTTTTTAATCCTGTATTTTAGATTTAAGCGTATCGCTGTGGTTTTTTGGAAAATTCTCAAGAAGAGTAATGCCATTTATTGCACATTCTTAAAGAATTATTAAAATGCGAGATTTAGATTAAGTTAACACTTCATTTAAAAAGCCATAAGCCGTAGGTAATGTGATTTTTTCAATTTAAAAAGATTTGTCTCTGTTAAACATTGTCCATGTGAATAGGAGATGTCAAATAAAAAGTAATTCTGTGACCTGATTTATTTTTATTTACTGATGAAACCTCTATATTATTCTTCCCACTATTCAGTTACACTATTCTTCTACCAGCCAGTAATAGAATTTCAAATTCCTAAAATTACTTCCGCCATGTTGTGCACTAATCAAAAGACAAGGAAATACATTGGGGAATGAAAAAATGTATATTTATCAAATATTTATCAATAACAAAAAAGAGAACTGGTCCCAAGGTTAAGAACATAAAGCCATTTTGGACCAAAATGTGTTTTAAATAAAAAAAATTGAGCACGATACATATTTTGCACCACAGTTTCAACATTATAAAGACGATTACACGAACGTATGCTTCAAGGTCAAACGTGGAAATTGCAAATCCTGATTCATAACAATGTCATTAACCCTTTGAATTTACATGGCATTAAAATATTTTTAAGAATCCAGAAATATCAAGTTATAAGAAGCACACTGACTTGGTTATATTTAAAAAAACATTTTACGAATTATTGTTGCATTACAAAAAAGCTTATTTAATTCTTATTGACTGGGTACCCATGACTGTTGCAGCGCTGCAATTATTGGGTGCTAAGTAATAAAAAGTTTCTGTGATACTTCTCCGCGAGGTAAGCCTTGATATGTTTTAAGTTTTCCAAAGAATTGTTCTTTTGTTCCTATAGTTACATGAATATATGGTCAATATATATTTCACATAGAAAACAAACACCGTTATTTTTTATGATGTTTAGTACAAAAATTGAAGAAAATAGGTCATTGAATCAATGAATAAGTTCTCATAAAAACAACTTGTTTAAATGCTCTTGTCGCAGTCTATATGTTCTACATTGGAAGCAGATGTGGTTAAAAGAAAAGAATTTTTTTGATAATTAAAAACTTCTCAGTTGGATTTGGAACTCGATGGGTCAATTAATATAACAGGGTCATTAACCTTTGAAACTATTATAAACAATAACACTTGATAATATTAATTTGATTGGAGTGTTGAATGTTCATTGTTGATATTTACAATCTGTCTCAATTGAAAGATAAATAATTATTATGTATTTGATAAAAATTTTACAAGTTTGTTTTTGATCAATTCATTGAATGGTACTACAAAACTTCTTTTATCTCTGATTTTTATTAACTTGTATATTGAAATATGCTACAAATATTTACCAATATAAAAAATGATAACCAGTTAGTAGAACAATCAAGGAGAATGGGTAATCATGCATAATATATAAATAGTTATTGCACTTAGCATAATTGGTCATATATATATTCACAGTTAGCTAGACTATCATGTGATGGTAATTATCAGGCACCTTGAATTATGCATACATTGAAACATAACATTATCATAATTCTGAAGAAGTCATTCTATATGCATATACTTAATAGTGCAGTTTCTAGACAGAAATACTCCTCACTACTTTTTAGGCGAAAACTGTCATTTTTTAGTAGAGGCATTGTATTTGAAAAAATAAAAAATATTTTTCACTGCTTCCACATAATTATATGTTATTGAAATCGGGATCGATTTTGCTCATTGTAAGGATGGTGTGATTAATCTATATCTAGAGAGAAGATAGTATAACTACATTTCTAATTTTTACTTTAGATTCTTTTCCTGTACACAAAAAATTACACTACACAGCAAGAAAAATAACCAAGCTTGTTTTCTAAAATCGATTCAAAATAAATATCCATTAATACTGTAATATTCACAACAAAATTTCAACCTCTGCTATCAATAAGCATTCATTTGATATGGAATATTATGTAATTTTATAGCCTAACTGTTATTCTTAAAAGTAGACAAATTTTTTTTTTAAGGTTTAGCATTCCCTTTTTAAACTTAAATTATGACTCCCGGCCACGCTCTATTATGACAAATCAACTCAACATAGCTGAGTAGTTTTATTGTAAGGAAATACAAATAATGGCATAGTTAGCTTAGACAAATATTTTGCAATGTGTATATTCGTAAACATATTTTTTACTGAATAAGCAAATAAAAAATAGTCATTAACCACATTTGCCAATAGAATTTTTGCAAGCAATAGCTGATAGCAACAGGCGCGCTGCTTATCAGTGAAAAGGTTTATAGCTCAGCCGTGCTATGATAATATCTATATTAATCGCAGGCGTTGTTTTCCACGGAATTGTGCATTAAAACTAGGCTGACCACACATCCCATTTTGTATGAGTTTATATTATTTTACTAAAACTATCAACATTGCTTCAATAATGGCCAGTATTATTTTTTTCAAATAAATGAAAAATCTGAAAATCTGAAAAAGAAACAGCTGAATTGAAAGGAGGAATTCTCAAAATAGAATGAAATTCTTGTTAGATCAATCAGTAGTCTCTCATAAATGCTGTGGTTGGATGTCAGGAATTTAGAATTTATCAAATCTATGGGAGCTGGAAGAACAGAAATTGGTAGCATTATGAAAAAAAAAAACCTATATCGGTCACTCTTCATAATAACCAAAACATTTTTGTGAAATATATTTGTGTATTAGAATTTTGTTTAAAAGCCTATATGGATTTAATAAGTAAACAGAAATAAACACGTGTAGTAATATGCATAATAATATATACACGTGTTTATAGTAATTGAATAAATAAATGTACGGCTTAAGGTGTGTGGTATGTATACGCATGGCTTCAATGAACAGAGCAACTGCACTGGATGCACGGAATGAAATATATACTCAAAATTGTTTGAAATTAAGAAATTTTCAAGAATTTGATCAGAAAGCACAAGTGAAGTGTGCCTGCAAGAAATTCAATTGCTCAATACTGAGGGTGCTTGAAGGAACATCAAAATATTATCAAATTTGATTATCTTGTACTCAACAGAGGACCTGAAAAATTGTAAATATTCGAATCTGGCTCCTCAAGTTTTTGAAACATTCAATCCGGTCTGTTTCTCAAAAAGTTTGGTGACCTCAGCACTAAAGCATCGCTAAAAATAAAAACAATCATCAATTTTTATCTTTGTTAACTAGCTTGTGCTATCAATAACACAAGAGACGCCTCTATGCAAAAGTGTGCCCGCTGGATATTGAAACATGTGTACAGACATTGAAGGCTGTGCAGTTTCAATCAGGGCTGTGGAGTCAGGGTTTTTTGGCCGGAGTCAGAAATTTTGAACTTTTTATTTTTGCATATAATATGTAAAATTTGGCTATTGGCTGGATTGGTTGGTTGATATTTATATTGAATACACAAAGACATAGGAAAGGTAGGAAAAACACATGACGAAATTATACTTCTTTTAGTAGTAGTCATGTTTTTGGTAAATGCTGGAGTCGGAGTAGTATTTTTTTTAACGACTTTACAGCCCTGGTTTTAATGAATGCTGCGCCATTAAAAATTTATATTTTGGAAGCTGTGTATGACAGTCAACGTGTGTCAAAGTCAATTTTGAAAATGGTCAAAAAATGTTATAAATTTATCTCGCCATTCTCAACGAGTAGTATATTTAAAAATATCAAATGTTTCATCAAAATTACATTTTTTATCACAAAAATAAAATCAACCGACATTCATAACAACTTCTGAGAAGTGTAATAATTGAAGATAATCTTACTTAAAAGTGGGCTTATGTTGCACTTTGAACTACCCGTGAACAAATTAGTTAACAGTAAATCCGGCTTATTTGTTCTTCTTTCTTGAAAGGCACTAATGAGATTACGAGGTGTCTGGTACTCGGACACGATGGCGGTGGCCTTTTCAACGGTGACGCCTTTCAGCTGCAGCAATTGTTTGATAAACATTTCCGCCACTGTGAGAGTTTTACTTTTCGAGGCCATAATATTAAAGTCATCAAATACCATGAGATTAATTTTATTGCTGTCTTTTTCATAATTGGATAAGTTGTCTTTTCTGCAGCTCATTAAAGTCTTAGTCTGAAAATAAAAATAATAATTGAACAGGCATCCAGATAAGGATTAATTGTTTGAGTTATACTTAGAGAGCTGCACTGGCAATTATATTTTGTGTTATTCTGGTATAAATACCGTATGACCTCTGGTTATATCAATATATGGCAAAAATCTCAATCTCAAACCATATGATTTACATTCAATTATTGCAAATATTTTGGTCCCGTATTATAGATTTTTACCAAGAATTTTCACCATCAAAGGAATACACATTTTATGAAATGACTATTTGGATCATTTTTCATAACAGTTATCAAAGTGCCTAAACATTTCAAATAAAAAAGTACTACATAATTTGATTAAAGATATTAACAGAACCGAGTTGCCTGATCAATGAATCTTTAATATCAAATTTGAATCACAAAAATGGTAATACTTTTGATGGAATCAGTGGTAACTTTGTGGTAGTTCATTTTAATATAAAATTTATAATAACTTCGATTAATCCACGTATTGAAATTTAGAAAAATTAGAAAGAAATAAAAGTATGAACTAATAAATAATATCCTAAATAAGACAGGTTGCTCGCCACTGCTTACATTATTTCCAATGATGTTATTAACCTTTCCTTATTGATTGCATCTCATTCACAATAAGTAATAAAATACGTGGAATAATCAGTTATTTTAAATTTTACATTAAAATGCTGTTTTGAGTTTTCTTTTCAGCATCTTCAAGCATTCAGGACATGGATCAACCCAAACTTTTTTTATTAAAATTACAGTTTGTATCGTTCATATACAAAAAGAATTAATATACATATATCTTATATGAGAAGTGAACAAAATTTTTCAAATATAATTATTTATAATAAACTTACTTTGAAATTATCTGATAGCATTGTGGTCATCATGGCTAAGAATTTTAAAGAATCGGAAAGTGATGAAGTAAAATGAGTCAAAAATCCATTTTGTATTCTAGTATTGGCCGCGGCCTGCATCAGGGATTGTAAAGGTAATCCAGAATGTAGATTGTTACCATAACTCTCTATTAAATATATGATATTAGGTATTCCACATTGTTTGAGACGAAATTTCTGCTCGTGGAAGCGTCCATCTTTGATGCTCTGTCCGAAATCATCCATACGTTTTCTCTCAACTATATAAGGGAGGACGACTTCATCGCCTGCATTGTTGCGGGCCACCCATGCGAAGTCTCCAACTTTAAGGTGTCGCATTTCATGCTTTATCATTGTGAACTTTGCCATTTTTTGTTTCATGACATCATCTTTCTTCGAGCTGCAAAAATCAAGAAAATTAGCAATGAAATTTGTGGCTAGCTCATAAATTTTATGTTTTCATTTATAAAAGTTAATCTCTGAAGCCATATCAAATTTCTCTTTTAAATGTCAGATGAAAATGGGGCTACTTCTATTGTATTTTAAACCTATGATGTAATGTCAACTGGATATTATTCAAGCCATGCAAATCAATTATTTCTTAGTCATGGTTGATGTTGATACACAATCAACATACAGTAGAACCTCGATTATCCGGATTGATCATGGCGAATTGCATCCACTGTTTACGTACGTGAATGCAGTCTTAATATTTTGACGGTTGCATTTGTTCTAACAATAAGTCCTGAGTAAAATATGGGTCAGTCATCGTCCAAATTCGATATGCATTTCTTGAAAAATTGATCTCGATTTAAATATTTATTTTTAATATTACCGATATGTCAACGAAAAGAAAACGTGTCGTAGTTTCATTAAAAAACAAATTGGATATAATCGATGCTTTGAAACGGGGTGAATCGGGACTTTGGAAGAGTGATATTCAAGACAACTTATGTGTTTTAAAAGTATTCGTGATTTGGCAGCATCGAAATGAAAAGCTAGCTTTAAGCAGAAATCGATAATTGATTTTTTCAATAAAAAATAATTTATTATTAAAGCTATGTATTAATCTAAAGAAATAAAAATGTAAATTTATACTGTATATACTTGTCTTTTCCTGTCAATTATGATTTTTTCGATTATCCGGATTTGTCCTTATCTGGACCATCTTCATCCCAATTAGTCCGGATAATCAAGGTTCTACTGTAGTAACAGACGTACATTTTATAAATACTGAATAATTTATGGGATAACAAACTAGAGCTTAACTTAGGAGGAAATATTTACAATTTACATGATTTATTCAATTCAATATTGCATTTAAACTCGTATAGGCGTATAGCTGACTTCATCAAACATGAAATCGATACCGTAATATAAAAATAGAGAACCAGAATGATAGCAACTTATGACATTGAATGTTAGTAATTAATATCCTATCCTAATGAATTATTGATAATTCATGATTCCTATATACAATATAAATAAACAATATATGCTTTTCAATCGTAATGAAAAAACATTTATTGCAATATTTTATAAGAATGCTTAGTTTCTTGAATTCTTCCTATACTTTTAATGCAGATTTATTCTTAATTTAAAATTATTTTTCTACAACATCGAACGGACTATAATTGATGGATCTTGTTTGCTCTCAATACAGAGTTAGTAATATATTATGTTTCTATATTAATCTACTAATTGCAAGTCACTTGTACATACACACAAAGAATATCAATATTGTATGACTTAAACAATCGTGCTTTGTGGAACTGATTCTACAATTTTATTGAATATGAACCCTACTAATCAATGAAAAAGTAATTAAATAGAAAAATTATTTGAAACTAGCATTTATTTTAAATATACTAAACATTTTTTTATAATCTGCATTAGAAAATACATTTGGAATTATTTGTGCTCTCCTGTCTGTCATATGTTTGGATAAAGAAAAGTTTACTGTTAAAATAAATGAATAATTTTTTTAATATCAGTTACATGATGTTCAAAACTGGTCCTAATCTTTATAAAGTATGTCTGAGCAAGATAAAAAAATGATTGTTTTATTCATTTAAATATAGTGCCTTTAAACCAAGAATTGACAGTATACTGTTTGTAGAGCAAGAATAACAAGTTATGCCACAAAACCATAAAATGTAAGAAATGAAAAAAATGCCACAAATTCTGTACATAAGAGCGAGAGGGTATTCCTCATTTTTCAACATTTACTTCTACAATAAATGCGTGTTTCTTACCCACAAGACTCTTGTTTATCGACCAGCAATATTACTTCAAAATTATTCGGAGTAAATATTTTAGTATCATAATGATCTTCTGTACTGTGGTGATCATTCACAGCTGTATGTACTTCAGTTAACGGTACCATAGATTTCAAATTACGTTGAACCATTTGAGGTAGCTCAATATTTATCGGTTCATTTACACACTGAGGGACAATTTTTATTTTTTCTGTATTTTTCTTTTTGTTCTCTTTGGGTTTTTTATGTGATTCAAAATAATTTGGATGTATTTGTGGTTCCTCTATCTCTTTTAGGTTGACAGCATTGGGAGATGTTATTTTTTTTCTTTTATTGTTTGAACCAACTTTACTAAAAATTATTTGCTCTTTCTCGGTTTCAAGTTGTTCATTATCACAAGATGAAACAGATTCAGAGACAGTATTCAAATTTGCTGAAGTATTTTCACTGTCAATACTATTTGCGAGAAGTTTAATAGCTAACACTGATCCTTCTTCACTCAATGAATATCCCTTACTACCATGTTTAAAAACAAGACTCTTGGTTATCAAAGTCGACATACTAGACCAACTAGTATAAAATGTTCCTGGTCGTTTCTTTGTCATCGAGTGATCGGAATAAATCTGAGATTCCGCAATCAATTCACTTTTGGTCATAAAACCTTTATAGGTAGCTTCTTGCGATTTATTCAACAACGCGACTAATATAGCAAAAGCACCTGACCGGTGTGCTGGAACATAAGTTTTGGGAGAATTGCTCTTCAACATATTCCTATTAACAGATTTTCTGTTAGTTTGTACATTTTTCATATGGTTTAAAATATTGATATTATCAGTCGTCTTCACATTGCCATGTCTTGATAGCTTCCTATCTAAAATTTTACATAAGTTTTTCCCAAAACCTTTCAATATAGCGCATTCTGATCCAGTTTTTAGAACCAAAGGATACCTCTTTAATGAATCTACAGCAACTTTCAATTGATGGTGGCTCTTGCTTTCTCTAGATACCGCATCGAGGTATAACTCTTCGACCCATCGCTCAAAAAGAGGATTAGGTCGCTTGAGCTGGATTCTAGCGCGGCAATCGTCCATATCAATTATCAGTATCTAATCAATATAATTCTATTGAAATCACAAGTTTATTCAAAGCTCTAGGATGGCTCTAGGGTTCTAGAAACAGTCAAATAAACTGTATTGTAAATGTTGGGTAAACCAAGTAAGACGTATGTTGTCTATGGTAAAATCATCTGTCAACTTAATTATTATTTTAGTATGTTGCCTATGATTACGATGCATAGACTAGATTATTTATTTATTTATACATACACATTACAAAAATCACGAATTGTAAGTTTATTGCTTTTGTAATGTGAAAAAGATTAAAACATTGTTGTTATCAGAAGAGAGAGAAAAATTACATTGGAAATTGGCAAAGAAGTCAACCGAGTGAGTTTCGTCAAAATCAACTATAATACCAACCTAGTAAAAAAAATCATTAGATTTCCGCGACGGAGAATCTATGTTGCATAAATATTATTAACTGTCTTGTATTATCGGAGATTGTATAATTCAAATATTATATTTTTGTACAAGCAACACTTGAGTGACAGTTTCAGTTTGTAAGCATACCGACTGTGATTTTAGGCACGAATCATAGACAATATGCTACTATAGTTTGGCTCCTTTAAGTTTTGTGTTGGTTCGTGAGCTAATGTTGAAATTTAATACGTTGTATATACCTCAATTACTATTGCTGAGTTAGTTTTGTTAATATGTGCTGAGCTGTACTATTTATAAAAATGTCTGGATCATTAGAGATCCCTCTCCGTGACACGGATGAGGTAAGAAAACATTAACTTTGTTTGCATTGCAATATGTCTAATGAAAGATTGTCTAACCTCAAATCATTTTTAGGTGATTGAATTGGATCCTGAACAGTTACCGCAAGGCGATGAAGTCCTCGGAATTCTTCGCCAAGAGAAATCCCACCTTAACATCTGGGTGAATGTCGCCGTAAGTATTTTTTGTTGTGTAAACGTAGCTTTTAGAGGTAATTTTCGCATGTAAATAGAACATGAATTATACATATTTTGAACCGTCTTTGCAAGTAAATTGTCACAAATTGCCTAGGTCGTTATTGCTTATGTCAGGCTATGTTTTGAATTTACGAAATTTTTTTTTTTTTTTTTGGCAGCTTGCATATTATAAACAGAAGAAAACTGAAGACTTCATTATGATTCTGGACGCCTGTCGGGTGGAGGCCTTCATTGAGTATGATCACTCGGAAAAGGATCAAATGCAATGCTTGGATATGCTCGCTGCGTATTATGTACAGGAAGCTAACCAAGAAAAGAACAAGGACAAGAAAAGAGAACTGTTTACAAAAGCTACAGTCTTGTACACCACTGCTGACAAAATCATCATGTATGATCATGTAAGAAATAGATATCGTTTTACTAATTACTATTTTCTATCCCATTTATTTTAAATTTAGACTGTTGACATGTTGTATGTAATGATTTTACATATTATTTTTTATCTGCCAATCAAAGTGTATTTCATATTTAAAATTGTATAATTTTGAATTTTGGCTTCCAACATTACAAACAAATAAAAAAATGATTTAATCAATTTGATAACTGATCAGTTCAGGCATGTTCAAATTGGCACAGGGGTAAGATATTCCAAAATAATATTTGTCTGCTTTTTCAGAACCATCTTTTGGGTCGAGCGTACTTTTGTTTGCTCGAGGGTGACAAAATGGACCAGGCTGATGCTCAATTCAATTTCGTTTTGAATCAATCTCCCAACAATATTCCTTCACTTCTGGGCAAAGCTTGCATAGCTTTCAACAAAAAAGACTACCGCGGGGCTCTGGCGTTTTACAAGAAAGCACTGAGAACTAACCCCAATTGCCCGGCCGTCCTCCGACTTGGCATGGGCCATTGCTTTATGAAACTTAATAATCAGGACAAGGCGAGGTTTGTGATTCACTTATGGCATTACTTATTTGGTGTAACTCTACTATAACAGGAACAGTTACAGATGATTTAACATAAACGCATTCACACAGTTTTTAGTTTAAATACATCTTATGACTTCAGTACTTTTCAGAACCAATAATATTTACTGAACAATATTTATACCCTAGTCCTTTATAGTGAATTATTTTCGATTGAATTGGCTTAATGTTTCATGTATTTTTTCAGAATGGCATTTGAACGAGCGTTGGCATTAGATAGTTCTTGCGTAGGAGCATTAGTTGGTCTCTCAATTTTGAAGCTGAATCTCCAGGACCCTGAATCTAATAAAATGGCCGTTATTATGTTATCCAAAGCTTACTCCATTGACCCCAAAAATCCAATGGTTCTTAACCACCTGGCGAATCATTTCTTCTTCAAAAAGGTATCCTATTTTATATGATATGCGTAATATACTAATTGTGAGACTATTGCATTGTCTAGTTATGAAGGTGGAAAACAATTATTATGGATTCAGATGGTAATGTGTGCATCTATTTACAGGATTACAATAAAGTTCAACATCTGGCGCTGCACGCGTTTCATAACACGGAAAATGAAGCGATGCGCGCGGAAAGCTGCTACCATTTGGCGCGCGCCTTTCACGCACACGGAGATTGCGACCAAGCCTTCCAGTATTACTATCAAGCGACACAGTTTGCACCCCCCGCCTTCGTACTGCCACATTTTGGCCTCGGCCAAATGTATATTTATAGGGGGGATTCAGAGAACGTATGCATTTGTAATTTTCTTAATAGAATACATACCTAGAAATTATACAGGAATATTTTTCAGATGCCATAAAGCTAGTGTTTGATTGAATTTTTGTTCAATAATTATTGATTCACAAGTAATTTCAAACAGATTTGAATCCCACATCCGTATGTCAAAAAGTGAATACAGTAAAAGTCCGTTAATTCGAACAACGATAATTCGTAATTCGAAATTTTCATAATTTGCACGTCCCAATATTGACTTTTCATTGTAAAATGTACCGTTAATTCGAAATATCGCTTAGTTCGTAATTCGTAATGTTTTTCGTCAAAATGTACATACGATTTCTTGTAATTCGAAATTTTGACAATATCGTGAGTTTTTTAGATTGAAAAAGTTAGTCGACACATGTCAAAATCGAATTCGAGCATTTATAACATTAGTGCAAACAAGACATCTATATATTAGTATGTACCTAACTTCACTACAATGGTACATTTTTATAAGTATGTACCTAAACGTCATTCTATTTTACGCACGACTACCTTAAATATAATCGAATTAAAATCAATTGTGTTAAGTGTTTTTTATTCATATGAAATGCCTGTCCATAAAAAATAGAAAAAATTGCCGCGATGTTCCAAGCCGTCTACAATTGCGGGGAAATTTTTTATTTTTAGTGATCGCGTAAATCGTTATTTGATCTTTTTGATCCATAAAAAATCGAAAAAATGTCCGCGATGTTCAAAGCCATCGACAATTGCCGCGAAAATTCATTTTTTTTAGTGATCGCGTAAATCGTAATTCGATTTATTTGATTCATAAAAAATCGAAAAAATGGCCGCAATGTTCAAAGCCGTCGACAATTATCGCAAATTTTTTTTTTTTTTAGTGTGTGCGTAATTTGAATTTTTTTGGTCCATAAAAATCGAAAAAATGGCCGCAATGTTCGATTCCGTAATTCGAATTTTTTTGGGAAATCCGGTCCCTTGAATTTCGAATTAACGGACTTTTACTGTACAGGGTTTAGTTTTTGTATTCCAAGATACTTTCATTGACGTATGTTTTATTATAATAAGTATTACCCTCAAAAAATTCTGTTATAGTTATAGTCTTACTCATTTATTTTATTTGATTATACCAATTCATTTAAAACTTTATTGCATTAAATTTGATTCTATATAATATAATAATTCAGAAATGTTCTTTTCTTCTTCTTTCTTTTCTTAAAATTCAAATCTAAAAATTCTTTGTTGACTGTCTGAACTGATGATTGATTTTATTTTGTCTCGCAACAGGCAGCCCAATGTTTTGAAAGAGTCCTCAAAGCCCAGCCAAATAACTACGAGACAATGAAGATCCTCGGATCTCTGTACGCTGCATCATCTTCTCAATCTAAACGAGATATCGCCCGCGCTCATCTCAAGAAAGTCACCGATCAATTCCCCGATGACATCGAAGCTTGGATTGAATTAGCCCAGATTTTGGAACAGTCCGATTTGCAAGTATGTCTCATGGATTCAAGTGTCCAAAATATACATGAATATTTATTTCAACAGATAAGTGAACACACTGTATATTATTTTCGATGGTTTCGGCGGTAACTTTGTGGAAGTTCATTTTAATATAAAATTTAAAATAACTTTGATTATTCCACGTATTGTATTGTGTACAATACGTGGAATAATCAAAGTTATTTTAAATTTTACACTGTATATTGATTAATTGGCGGTTGTCAAAGTTACTCTGAAGCATTATTCTATTGATCTATAATTCAACAGTTTTTCATGAGTATTCATTTTTATATATTTTAATTAAACTCATCCCATATCGACTACCTATTGACGAATGTATTCTTTGTAAAAGTTTTCCTTTAAATTTGACTTCCCTCAAATGTTAAACGTGTTTGTTTTGTATTGGTTGCTTACTCTTGTCTGTATAATTTTCAGGGCTCTTTAGTAGCTTACGCAACTGCAACTAAAATATTACAAGAAAAAGTGCAAGCGGAAATCCCAGCTGAAATCAGGAACAACGTAGGGTCTCTTCATTATAGACTGGGCAATCTTCAAGACGCTAAAGAGAACCTGGAGGCGTCTCTCGCCAGATCGAAGGCTGAAGCGGAGCACGATGCCCAATATTACAATTCCATTGCCGTGACCACCACTTACAATCTCGCAAGATTAAATGAAGCGTTGTGCACCTTCGATAAGGCAGAAAAGCTGTACAAAGATATTTTGAAAGAGCATCCTAATTATGTTGATTGTTATTTAAGGTAATGACAGCTCAAATATATTTAATTAATTAATAAACACGCCGAGACTGATTTCACTCAGTGAGCAATTGTTCTAACCTGATAAAAGAACCACACAGCAAAACTGCTTCGATAGACGATGAGTTTATTAATTTGCAAGTTAAATTAAAGATCCTTAAATGAAACTAAAGTATATGTTCAATCACAAGGAAAACAGGTCAACATTGGAATAAATACTCTGATAGTGTAATACTGGTATACCAAACAATATTTTGTATAGCAGCTAATTGCCAATGCGCAATATATTTTTAAATCACTTGCAGTAGATTGTATTTTATCAATGTCACACAAATTCAACATACAGAAAAAACACCACAAACTTCTGATGTTTGATCATGCCAGTATAAATCTGTTAGTGACATCTGTAATTATAGTTAGTTAAGATATGCTAGACCAAACTAACTGGAAACTAAAGCAAAAAGGCATTTTTGTAGAATTTTTTTTTGAAAAAGTTTATACTGAGTCATATTTTTATAGGTAACATATTAAAATAAATGTATGTTATTATTTATCTATTGACAGGCTTGGATGCATGGCTCGCGATAAAGGGCAAATCTATGAAGCCAGCGATTGGTTCAAAGAGGTTCTCCGAATAAACAATGAACATCCGGATGCCTGGTCACTGCTGGGAAATCTCCATCTCGCCAAGATGGAGTGGGGTCCCGGCCAGAAGAAATTTGAGAGAGTTCTGAAAAATCCGGCCACTTCCACTGATGCATATTCTCTTATCGCTTTGGGTGCGGATTGATTTTAAATTATATTTTTTTCACATATTGGTATTTCATGCAACCTATAATAATGTCGTTGTTCACTACATGAGTGTGGGCCCTCAATTATTTTTCAGAGAACATTTGAACCACAAAATGATAAATAAAATTTCATCAAGCTGCAGACATTAAGTAAAACTGTACAAAAACAAATGAGGGCATTATTTGCAAAGGCAGCTAGTTTCCAAATTCCCGGGAAAATTGATATAAATGTTTAACATATGACTAATTTTCATTGTTTTATAGTTGATTGTAAGTAAAGTATATTTATAATCAGGGCTGTAGATTCGGAGTCGTGGAGTCAGGGTTCTTTTGCCGGAGTTGGAGTCGTTGCGGCGTTTTGACCAGAGTCAGAAATTTTGAAAAGTTGAACTATTTATTTTTGCATTAAATATGTAAAATTTGGCTATGTCCAGATTTATTGGTTGAAATTTAATTGAATACACATGAATAATTGAAAAAAACGTGACAAAGTTAAACTTATTTTAGTGGTAGTCGGAGATGTGTTTTTAGTCAATGCTGGAGTTGGAGTCGTGTTTTTTTTTTACCGACTTCACAGCCCTGGTTATAGTATACAGTAAAAGTCCGTTAATTCGAAATTCAAGGGACCAGATTTCCCAAAAAAAATCGAATTACGAATTACGGGATCAGTATGAAAAATTGAATTTTCGCGGCAAATGTCGACGGCTTGGAACATCGCGGCCATTTTTTCGATTTTTATGGACCAAATAAATTCAAATTACGCAATCACTAAAAAAAGAAATTTTCGGGGGAATTGTCGACAGGTTTGAACATCGCGGCCATTTTTTCGATTTTTTTATGGATCAAAAAAATCGAATTACGATTTACGCGATCACTAAAAAAAATGTATTTTCGCCGCTATTGTAGACAGCCTGGAACATCGCGGCAATTTTTTCGATTTTTATAGACCAAAAAAATCGAGATACGAATTACGCAAAAACTAAAAAAAAAAAATTTTCACGGCCATTTTTTGAATTTTTTATGGACAGGCATTTCATATGAATAAAAAACAGTTAACATATTTGATTTTTTAGTCACTTATAGTTAAGGTATTCGCGCGTAAAATAGAATGACGTTTAGGTAGGTATATACTTATAAAAATGTACCATTGTAGTGAAGTTAGGTACATACTAATATTTGAAGTCTTGCTTGCACCAATGTTATAAATGCTCGAATTCGATTTTGACATACGATACTCCACTTAATATAGATGTCTCACTTACACTAATGGTTTACATAAGCTTTACTCTTCAAAACAATGTGTTGACTAACTTTTAACCTAACAAACTCACGAAACTATCAAAATTTTGAAATTGTTGAACTGTCAAAATTTCGAATTACAAGAAATCGTATGTACATTTTGGCGAAAAACATTACGAATTACGAATTAAGCGATATTTCGAATTAACGGTACATTTTACTATGAAAAGTCAATATTGGGGCGAGAAAATTACGAATTAACGGACTTTTACTGTAAAAGGGAACATAGTCATCATTTAAAAAATTAAGTGTATTTTTATTTACAAAAAGACATTCTAGGTTAATTTTTCGATTATTGTGGAGTGAGCTGTGTTTGCAAATAATACTATCAAATGCAAAGTCAAGTTTATGTAAATTTTGTTTATTATTCATTGCTTTTACCAATGGTTTTATTTAAATTGGAACCCTTTTCAATCCATTCTTGCATTTTCTTTCACTTCCATACTTGTGATACCCGTATCTATTGAGCTCTAAAATAAGTTTGCCATGCTTAGGTAATGTCTGGCTTCAGACACTCCATCAACCGACTAAAGATAAGGACAGGGAAAAGAGACACCAGGAGCGAGCTTTGACACTCTACAAGCAAGTCTTGCGAAACGATCCGAAAAACATCTGGGCCGCGAACGGCATCGGGTCTGTGTTGGCTCACAAAGGATGCATCAATGAAGCCAGAGATATCTTCGCGCAGGTCAGAGAGGCCACCGCTGACTTCTGCGATGTCTGGATGAATATTGCTCATGTCTACGTTGAACAGAAGCAGTATATCAGCGCTATACAGATGGTGAAGTTTTTTTTTATCACCTTACATGATGACTGCATGATAATACCTGAATTTTGAAACCATTGAGAAATATTATATTTGAGGACATTAGAAGCAAATGTAGCTTTTTATCAAAAAAGCCCAAATACTAGCTACATGCAGTTAACTTCAATGTAGAATTTTGATTTTTTTTCCATATGTAGAAATAAAGTTCAAAAATATAATCTGCTTTATAAAAACCAGTCATTTTGCAACTCTTAAAGGTTTTTATTGATAAAAATTATTAATATTGATAAAGCAAATGCTCCCATTTTTTTTAAGATTGTGGTTTTTGCGCCCAATCAATTTAAAGTTTGCTATAAAATAATTTATATTTTAAGTGATTTTTGTACCAAAGACTGCAAATTTAGCACCCCAAATATCATATTACCACATGTACAATGAACTGTTCTATATTTTTGTATTCATAGGTTATTTTGCCAATTTTTCTTTTGCTTCTATGTATTTATATGCCTTATTTTATCTATGTTCTATCACTTGCAATGCCACTTACAAAAACGTAACCCAAACTCCACACGAAGAAGGACTAAGAAAAGGTGTTGTTCTTACCTCAATAACTACAAGGGCTAAATGGTTTCTTTTAGATTCGAAATGTTAGAATTTCAGAAAAATTTATTCATTTATAAATTTTCAGTACGAGAATTGCTTGAAGAAATTCCACCCTCATCACCACGTGGACGGTCTTATTTATTTGGCTCGAGCGTTATCTTACGCTAATCGACTCCGAGAGGCAAAAATAGCTTTACTCAGAGCTCGAAGAGTGGCGCCGCACGATGGTTCGCTTCTCTACAGCACTGCACTCATCCTGAGAAGATTGGCGGCACATGTCTTGAGAGATGATCGTAGTCCTTTACCTACTGTACTCGGGGCTGTCCATGAATTAGGACTCAGCCACAAGTAAGAATAAATTCAAATTAATTTACACCAATGGTTAATTAATCACTTTTTGATTCATAAATCACCTCTTCCTCAATTCATCTGTTTGCAGATATTTCACGTACCTATCGCAGACCACAGGAGGCGATCGTCTGAAATATGATACACAACTAGCCCTCTTGGAAGCGAGGCAGTGTCAAGACCTGCTATCGCAAGCGCAATATCATGTCGCTAGAGCTAAACGAGCTGACGAAGAAGAAAAGTCTCTTAGACGTAAACAAGAGATGGAGAAAGAAGCATTTAAAAAGAGACAGGTATTTGGGCTCTATCTATTATATTTAAAAACATTTATATCATATTTTTTTTTGTGAACTACAGCGCTAGGTAAAAAGATGACAACCGTTTGAGAAACAATTGATTAACAGGTTTACTATAGATTTAGACGAAAGCTTTTCTTTTTTACTAGATTTATTTGATAACTATTGTCTTTTGTAATAGGACGAAGAGCGCAAAAAGAGGCAAGAAGAAAAGACCAAAATGTCAATCGAAGTGTTACAAAAGAGAAAAGAGTACCAGGAGAAGACGAAGGCGGCTCTGGTTATGGATATGCCTACCGAAAGGGGAAGAAAAGGAGGCAGAGGGCGAAAGGATGATTATGTTTCCGATTCTGGAGGAAGCGGTGATGAGGGCGGTGCTCCTAAAGAACCTGGGTAACCATATGTTTAGAAATGTTTATTTTCTGCAATGTGATATGCCAAACAAAAATATCATGTATTTTGTGCAAGTGAAGCATCGTTTTGCTAGCCATATCATTTTCGACTTATTGAAAAATTCATGATATTTATCTGAACATAATTGTTTTTATTAAAATAGTCAAATTTATTTTTAACAGCTGACTTAAAGCAATGTCTCACATTGATCGTACTGACTACATGAAAATAGTACTGAAGTATGTTATTAACAGGTCTCTCTTTGGTGTATTTGTCTTATAATACTTGTGTTAATTATTTTAGCGCTGAGAAAAATCGTAAAAGAAAACGTGAGCCTGGTGAAAAAAAAAGTGGAGGACGAAAGAAGAAGGAAAGCCGAACCGGAGGTGGAAAATCGGATTCAGACAGCGACCGACCGAAAACAAAGAGGGGCAAAAAGAAGGTAATTTACTTCAGATTAAAAAAGGAACATGACCAACAAAATTGGCTTAATAATTGTGAAGGTCACTTTTAAGGTGTTCACTGTCAATACTTGGCGGAAAGGCATTATAATAAAAATAATTATACATTTTTAGTACTTTTTTCACATAAAATTTATTTGATCAGGACCGGTTTCGCTCATGGCGAGCATTGTCAACTGATAAGGAATACAATAAAACAGTGATATTTATACAAAAGTTAAGTATGAAAAACAAGGTATGGCAAACATTTACCAATTGTTTGTCATACCTTGTTTTTCATACTTAACTTTTGTAGAAATATCACTGTTTTATTGTATTCCTTATCAGTTGACAATGCTCGCTATGAGCGAAACCGGTCCTGATCAAATAAATTTTATGTGGAAAAAGTACTAAAAATGTATTATTATTTTAATTGTGAAGGTGTTAAATAATGTTTTTCAACAATTTCTGGGTGCATCACCATATGTTTCATTGTGATATCATGTATCAATTGTTGATGTTAGCATGCTCTGGATTAAATGACTTGTCAAATAGATTATTTAATGCGTGTATTTATCTTTCAACAGGGTGGCAAAGAATCGAAGAAGTCTGCTCAATCAGATGGATTATCTGCTAAGCAGAAATCACGTATTGTATCCAAAGCTACAATATCCACCAGCGAGTCTGAAGACAGCGACAAGGAGACCAAAAGTAGAAAAAGGATTGTTAAGAGATCTGACAGTGATAGGTAATCTTTTTCTCATTATTTTTTTCTTTCTGTCCTAGTATCCTTTCTTCTGTTTAATGGATTACTGGTGCTTCTGGCATTGAGCAAACATGTAATGATTAAAACTGCATTTTTTCATTGTATTCATACATCATTTTTAATCTGCAGGTCAAAAAGCAGGTCCCGCTCCAAATCAAGAAGTCGATCCAAGAGCGGGTCTCGCTCTCGATCTAGATCTAAAAGTGGTTCTAAGTCAAAATCAAGATCGAGGTCGAAGAGCGGTTCCAGATCAAAGTCCCGTTCTAGATCTAAGAGTGGTTCCAGATCCAGGTCCAAAAGTGGTTCACGCTCCCGATCTAAGAGTGGATCTAGGTCAAAGTACGTATCGAGGCTGTGTCCCTAATTATTATGAACTTTTGATCATTACTTTCTTCTTAGTTTGTGTTGACTCTGTTTACGGGCCCATTAAATCATTTTTTTAATTAATCAATTGTTTTTTGCATTTGATGGCCACAATTTTGTGTACTCTGTAGCATTGTGCTAAATAGAAAAATAAACATAACTCATAGAATATTATTCACAGTCTCAACTCTACAAATTTATCATTCTGTAGCATTAAATTGTAAATAAAAATGTATTTTTTTGAAATGCAGAAGCCGCTCTGTTTCAAAAAGCAGATCACGGTCACAGAGCAGGTCGCGGTCGAAAAGTGGCTCGAGAAGTAGATCAAGAAATTCTAATCGATCTGGCGGCTCACGACCAGACACTCCAATATCCAGAAAGTCGGTCTCGGCTAGTGAAGACGAAGGTTAGTTAAAAAGATTAATCAAACTTAACTGCTTCACTGCCAAACTTAGACTGGTGTACGGTATGCTAAGTTGCCAAGTTTGCCAAAAGTACATCAGTGTACAAATATTAATTTCTATCTAATCCCTTGAATATTTATCTAGAGAAATCTATGGAGCAGCTAATAGAACATAAAAAATTAGTTGTTCATAGTTGAAATCTCATATTTGCATCTTGACACATAGATGGAACTCGAGTCACCGCTTGTTTTCTTATGTAGTTTTTTTATTTCCGTGAATTCAATAGTTTCTTCTTTCTGCCTGATCCTGGACAACCATATACATACTGATTTAAGTTATCAATGACATTTTTCTGTTTCAGGTTGATCGCGCCGAGTTCAGATGTATCTTCACGATGTGTCTAAAAATTAAACCAATTGATTTTATTTCAAATATCTCAAAACTAATTATATCATTACAAATGATGTTTTTTCAAATCACGAAATAAATAAATGTTTTGTCAAATTGAGTTATATTGTGTACCTAATTTTTTATTTTTTTGACATACACATTTATTCTTTAAGACATGGCACATGGCACCGTAATTAAATGTTTAATATTGCATGGCCATGATTTCCATCAGCATTGCACTGTGAATCTAAGCGCTGATTCTCCGGTGGCTCTATTTTCTCATTGATTGACTGGATAATAAACGAATGAAGTTACAAACCACTTTCATCTCACATTTTAGCCATTGCAAAATTTTATTTTCATCAGCAGTAGTTCCTCAACACATCAAAAGACAGTTAAACTAATTAGTATATGCTTTGAATAGGATAATGCACCATCAAAAAGAATATTTATAACATAAATAAGTGTATAATTATGTGAAACCAATCGTTTGGGAATGTTTCGTTTCATAAGGTTTAACTAGACATACCCTCTGTTCTAAATGAACCTTGAACTAGCTGTTTGAGTCTTAAGATTTTCTTGAGTAATATGTACACAGAATATTTATTAATTGTTTATTTAATTTCATTTTGACATTCCTCATAAAACACATAATTTTAAGAATGTTATACAAGATAATATCAAAGTTTTGCTTTTTTCCTCATGAGTGAGTACAATAATTTACTTATCAACTAAATCACATTACATTATTATTTGACTAGAAACATGTACCATCAGTTGTATAAATAGTACAAAAGTTGATTGAAAAATGACTCCCTTGGTTATTTTTGTAATAAAACGTTACATTTGATTTATAAATTGTTTTAATTTTACTTTAGAAATTTACCTATACGACAACAGTATATAAAAAAACATATATTTTTGTTTTGATGCTGGAATAGTAGGGAACAAAATTGTTGTATTTTGTTCTTAATTTTTACATTTAAATACAGAATATTGACATTGTGAAGAATCTTTCAAATATAATTTACTTGGTATGTACATTCTTGACACATTCAAAACATTTGTAAAATGAAATATCAATTGGAGGAAAAATAAAACCTTTAGTGTTCACTCAAAGGAAGAATTCATTATTTTCACACATTTTACTAGTATAAAATCAGTACACAATTGTTTGACCTGTTCTAGATTTTTTTTACATTGACAACATGATGCAACCTACATTTAATGGTACAAATTCTAGTAGAAATTGTAGGTCAGTTCCTGTAACAAGATCAGTGAGTAGGTATTGCCAGTTGATAATGAACTAATTTTAACTTTTATACATTTGGAGGTCACTTAATCAACTCCCTTTTTGATAACAGTAATAAATTCTTGATTGATTATTATATTGTCATGTACTCAAGTGAAATTATTCAAAAAAGCACATTTGTGCCTTTGGCTAGATTGGGACAATAAATGATCACCGATTATTATAATAAACATAAATGGTTCAAAATTAATTTTACACCCATTCTGATGCATGTGGTATTTATTGCATGCTTTCGTAAATCAAGGTAGAGTTTTATTTAATATTTGTAGAATTGCATAGTTTATCTTAAGATTACCAGTTGTTAAAAAATATTCACTTAATTCTGGTCTTTCATGATAAAAACTAATCAAATAACATATCAAACGACATTGTAAAGTTCAATTGAAAGTTGACATATCAAAATTGAGGGAAAAATAACTATTTTCAGATTGAAAAATACTATATCATACACAAAATCATTCTTTTGAATTATTAAAATAGATTGTTATGATAATTGGATTATAAAATATATTATAAACATTGATTAATTGACAGAATTTTATATTTTGTGCAGGTCGTAGATAATTCATGAAATATCAAATTACCTCTATTATATAAAAATAAAATTCGGCATCTCCGCTGAAAATTCAAATTTTATATATGTTGATCTTTTCAATAGCTAATTAACCGATTCTATGCCTGGAAGAATTAGTATGGCTGTGCATGGATAATGTGACCATTTATTTTTGTCCTCAAAACGGGACATCTACCAATTTTTACGTAATAGTATGTATATTCAAGAAAACACGTATTTTTTCATAGTTTTTATGTAGTAATAAAAAGAAAAGGTATATAATAAAGAAAATAACAGGAATAAATAATATAAATATGAAAAAAATTATGTTGATTTATATTTTTCTGATGAACAAATTTTCTCAAGTATAACTGGGTTTGCTTTTAAATAAGAATGGAATTCTTGGCAGGATTTTTTAAAAATTATTTTAACAACATCGCTTTAAGGACTCCGACTTTTAATTGTGTTTTTTCTGTCATCCACAACTTATTCATCTGTGAAGACTCTTTCTACGGGTGCATTTTTTCCGGGCAAGCATAAAGTGTATTTAATGATTACTATTACTCTAATGTTTTTATGGTTCAAATTATTATTACGAAAGTCGATTTTTTGCACTTTTTTAAAATTGTTACCGTGTGTTGCCCTCTTTTTGAAAACGGGACATTTCGACGTCCCGAAGTTGTACTTGGGGACAACGGGACAGGCTACCTAAAAACGGGACGTATGGTCACTTTATGCATGGAGGGCCACGATTTTCTTTCAAAATATGATTAATAATATGAATTCGATATATTATAGGATAATATACAATATCTTTCGAGTTCAAGTATTATAACATGATGTTGAAAGATGTCACTGTACGCCCGACAAATTTAAATATTAAGAGGTACTGGTGTAAATCAAGTATCAAGTAGAGCGTATTAACTCGCGCATTTTGTATGGCTGGCCCCACATACACAGAATTGTAGAGCGATTAAACTCGTTTGTGGCAGAGAACCGGTTAAGAACATGGTAACTAAAATTGAGTCAAATTTAACTTCAAGAATAACTCGTTGGACTGGACCTATGGAATTATGCACTGAAGATGTGCAGGTTATTATGATACCTGCCTTTTTTCGATGTTGACTAGTATTTTGTTTCAATTGCAACATTATTTATACCTATTTACCTATAGGATAAGTATATACCTACAATATAGTTAAGTACCTGAAAGTTAAACTACTTTATAAATTTACTAAACTGGCTTTCAGTGGAATAAGTAGTAAGATTATTGCTGAATTGTGAGTTTAACAGATAAACAAATTAGTACTTAAACAAAAATAATCACGGTTTTTTTTTAACATGACAATTCAATTTTATTGCTCAATGTATTGTTGACAGCACATATGGGTAAAAGACACTCCCTTCTTTTATTTATTTCATTATAAACTAAGTTCAACAATGTGTCTAGTGAAATGAAAAAATCATTTATTTTATCCATTTAAACCCTTCACTGCCCCATAATCTAGGTGTAAATTGATGTTGCGACAACATGCAACTAGATATCGATCAAGATGGTGAATAATTTACTGCTGTGGGCTGAAGACACAAGAAATCTATGCTCAACTATTAAATGAATCAAAAATTGCAATGGGTTCACGCACTTATGAGATGAAAATATTTAAACAGTTTCACAATAAGACTTCACAAGAATAAAATGATATATTGTTAGAAATCTACATTTTTGAAATTGACTAATTCTTTTTGTGCTTAAAATGTCTACTCTCAGGTTAAGACTAAACAAAACGTCTAGGATAATGCTACAAGCTACAACCATTTAAAAAAATCAATCAATCCAGGATTGATTTTTATGAACTGAGTAACTAAGTTTTATATTGATTGTTGGTATGCTAAAAAATTTCAACAGCATTCTTTAGATAAAGGTGGAAATGTATGAATCATTTGGATATGATGAGGGATACAGAATGACTTCCGAGTCTAACAAGACTTTCTCATCGGCAATATAGGATTTATATTTACTTTGTATCTAGATAATTAATTATCTATACTATATCTTATTATATGAGATCTTAATAAACGGTAACAATTATATTATTCACATTTTTTATATCTAGAAACAGAGTAAGTACTTTCAAAAATTCAGCATCGCTTGAAAATCACCACGTTCCTGTTAAAATTATCATATCCTAAGAGAAGCACTTCGTTTTAGATCGTTCATAGGCTTTTAAGAGATTTTGAATCTACCTTTTTAACATTGCGTGCCCGTAAGATATACCATGGAAAAACGACTCGCATGGTTATATTAACAAGTTAGCTATTTTATATGCCTAGAATTAATTACTTGAGCCTGTTTATTTAGGATATAACTATTCCACCACAAAATATAATGGGAACACTCCAGTGACCAAATAAATATCAAGCATAAAATTAAAACATTAAATTCAATTCTTTTAAATACTAATATAGTATCACCTATTTAATTTCCTAGAAATTTATGGCACATAAAATTAAAATACCATTACAGAAGAATTAATTTGATATTATTTGCTTTGTACTTAATCGATAAAAATGACTTTAAAAACCTATTTTACAAGGATACTTTATAATTAAATTGTACATAACATGTGAGGAAGATAAAAAAAAATATACAATGTAAAACCAGCACAGAGTTAAAATCATCAGGTTGGAAATTTTACTATCCGCATTAACCATAGACAAAAATGTTTCCTTTTTTTTTAACATATTCATGTAAAAAGTTATTAAAGATTTACAATGATGAACAATTATTCAAAAACATAAATTAAGTAATCCTGCATCTTAGAGCAGTGCTTCTGTTAGTTGTATATTTTTCTATTACTATTTAATTGCTATAACAATAAAATTCATACTACTATTTGAAAAAAATTAAAACATGCTCTGATGAGGGAAGGTTTTTTAAAACCTGTATCGAATCTTTGAAAATCAAAGAGAAATTACCATTTCTAGATTTTGTCTGAACAATGAAATGATATCAACTTCATAACATTAAAAGTAGCCTTAGTCAAGATATCCACATTCCATATCATTCAGTGAATCGTCATTGATTCTACAAAATAAACATTGTGTATTAAAAAATTGGATAAAACAGATAAATCTCTTCTTGTGATTTTATTTGCGAGACATTGACAACACAAGTGCCTGAGAAGCATAGTAACAGTTAAGACTTATCTTGTAATATTTCAGTACATGAGGTCAATTAAAAGTATATAAATATTACAATATTGCGACAAGTTTAATGTGAACAGCTCGAGGCTAACAGGAGTTGAATTTCTCTCTCACCAGTCAGTCACCGATCCGACATGTGTGGTGTTGTCAGTGTATCCGTGTACACTTAGTTTTACATCTTGCCATTAAGCGTGCTCCAAATCCTTTCATCCGACAAAATTAAGATAAAAGGCTTGTTTATTCATTGGCGGGTACATTTTAATGTGATATTAAAGCTCAGGAGAATATGATAGTGAAGTTATTGATATCAGTAATTGCATGAGTTTCTAGAAATTTTACACACTGAAGATATTGCAGAATCAACGATAATACAATACTTAGTGATGTTTCTCACACGCATTAGAAGAATTGGATTGCTTCATTTTTCCATCTTAAAACCTCTTTACAGGAAGCGCTCAGAAATTGATGTATAATATTTTTATCAAAGTTTTTGACTAACTTTCGTATATGTATATAACAGTCAAAATTTAGTCAGTTATTTCATTACGAAGCAGAATGTGTAGGAAGCATTACCGTTGAAAATTGAGCTTTCACTATTACCATTGCATGAAATCAACACGCCCCGTTGCCATTGTTTATGTTATGAGATAATGGCACACCGAGAAAAGATGTGAACGTAGTATCGCGGCTCAGCGGTGGCTCCAAACCTTCTAATGGAAGGCAATCAATGACGGGCACAGTGTAGTCTCTGTAATTTTAAACGTTATTAATTTGGTGAGTTTCAAATGTACAAAAACAATAAAATGACGGTATTTGTAGCAAACTTGGATAAATCATAAAATAGTATTTCATAAAATGATTTTCTACCTTGAAATATTATCTTGTATCATCACTGTTTCGTTCATTGGTTGCAGCCTTTCCTCGATGATTTGTTCCTCTGGGGGATGTGGACATCGTTTTCTTGCACTGAACATTATCACACCGACCATGGCCAAGAAGTATGATAAAAAGTACAGACCGTGAAACTGTTGGACAAAAAATAATTACTATGAATTCTTGATTAGAAAACTTTTGAAATAAACTTCAAAGCATATTTATATTTGTACAAAATACAGATTTCTACTCGAATCCTTATAATAAATAATTTTAACAATGATTTTTTATGCATTGAACCATTTAAAGATTGATGATGTGAACGTAGAAGATTTAAGCTACATAAGTCCGACTGCATACTAATATACTCATGAATCTTAAGAACTAATTACTATAATTTGTCAACTATAAGATGCCATTGATTATAAATGGCATCCTTATTTTAGAATACCAATAATAATAACATCAAAAAGACATTGTTTAAATAAAAAGAAGTCATATAATGACAATATACTGAATTTAAAGAAGGCATATTATATCTGTACTTTTTAACTATAAGTGTGAGGCCCGAGTTTATGGGTGCAGCAGACACACATAATCAGGTGGTCTTATTGGCTCATTTCCGCCGCTGCCTTTTTTGTAGCCAATGAGGCCACCGGCATTTGAACTGTATGCAGCGCTGGCATTCGGGCCATACACTAAGACTGAAATACCATCAGATTCAGTTTTTGATCTTTATGAATCATTTTCAGCGATCAAGATTCGAAGCAATCAGCGATTGTTAGACAATTTATAGATGACACTCCAAATTAAGAAATAAAATGTTTTTCTCAATTCCAATACCAACCTTGAACTGGAAGAGCAGTATTCCTGCAATTAAAGTGTAGTAATCGGCAGATATAAATGAAAGGTGAAGAGAAACGGCTCCGGCATCCCTTAGCATCACAGCCATCAGCATGTGAAACAATAGTTGCACGAGACTGTAGCTTGCGAATTGCAAAATCATCTCCATATTATACCAATGGAACTTGTATATGTCTTCGGATTCCATTACAAATATCTGCAGGCCTGCCACAATAGTACTGAAAAATCCCAGCATGGATAGATACTCTACGCATGACTGCTTCTTCACAATGATCTCTTGGATAACAGTTACAATGGCAAATAATAATGAGCCACCTAGACAGAGCATGTCACCCACCAGTTGATTTCGCCCTGAAAATAAAATGTAATAAAAATCTGAACATATCATAGTTTTGTAATCCTAGGTAGTTAGTTATGTATAAATTTAAGTTTATAAAAGGTCAGTAAAAGCTTTATTTTACTTTTAGAAACACTGTCACTTTGAGGGTGATCACTACAAAAATCTAAAATGATAAATGACTAAAGTGTTCCAACTTTAAATCAAGTGCGGGACAGTATTCAAATCAATGTCTTTTTTTTCATTTTTAAATTTTATTACAATACATAAGATGAACGAAAATTTACCATCAGTGGGTGCTCCTTCGACATCAGCCCAAACGATACATCCAACGGCCATGAGCCCCGCAGTTGCCCCTCCTACGTGTATGAGGCCCAACCTTTGGCCGCCGAGAGCACCACCCAATAGAGCCACTCCGACACCACTGCAGTCTAACAGCTGTCAGCTGATTATCGAGGTATACCTCTGGGACAATACCAACAAGAAACTCGCCTCTACGTCCAGTATCGCACATAACAAATACATCCATGGTCTCTTCCAAAATGGACCTTTTAAGCTTTTACATGCCAACACTGGCATGAAAATGACAACTAATGCTGAATAAGGGAGAATCAACTGAGCTGTAGCGGGAAACTGCCAAGTCGCACTTTGAAGTAATGTACACAGGACACATTTCATACTCAATAATACTGACAGTAGTTGTCCGATTATTATGCTGCGCCATACGTGCCTGTAATTATAAAAAAACAAAGAATTTAAATTGATAGACCTGCATTTTAAATATACTGAGATTAATAAAAATCAAATTCTTACCAGTGTCCGAGTTCTGATAAATAGCTCTCCAATTTATCACCGAAGTTTCTTCTCGGCTCCATTATTTATCCATGCGTTTGAATGAGATTTCAATGCATATCCGTCATATCACAGCAAATCTTATTTGATCGATCCATTTTACGACACACTCTTCGCAAATAAACAAGATTTAACAACTCAACCCCGAATTTGACATCTTCGGCCATAGACATTGTACGGGTACGCCCCTGGGTATTTTATAAGAAAAAATCTTACAAGGAAAAAGGAAAATTTTATAACCCAGTTTTGCACAAAAATGATAAGAATTGTATAAACCTATTCATTTCATTACTTTTAATGAACATATCATTGTGCAATCATACAATTAAATAATTGCAAGATTTCTTTCTTGAAATATAAATTCTTTATATGTATTGTAAAAATAAATACATCAAAATATAAGTATCCAAAACTCAACCAAATTTTGGTTTATATTCAAAATCGATCACGGGGGCCTCAATCAAAAATTTACAATCCATAGACCAGAAACATTACCAGTAACCAAATATGTACCACACATCACTCACAACCAGGGCTGTGGAGTCGGTAAAAAAAAGTTCGACTCCGACTCCAGAATTTACCAAAACCACGACTCCGACTCCAACATTAACCAAAAACACAATTCCGACTAAAAAAAAATAATATCGTCACTTTTTTTCTAATTTTCCTAATTATGTGTATTCAATTAAATATCAACTCTACCAATCCGGCCAATAGCCAAATTTGACATATTATATGCAAAAATAAAAAGTTCAAACTTTAAAAAAATTCCGACTCCGAGTATGACTAAGTACTATCCACTGATGAAAATCCACTCGACACACTTGTCATTTCCACTACTCGGCACTCGTCACTAGTTACTGTCACAAGTCACTTCCACTACTCGACACTGCACATATTACATTGCAATTTCCACTTCCCACTCACCTCCACACTCACTACTTGTCACATTCCACTCACCACTCACCACTTGTCACTCGACACTCGTCATTTATCACATTCCACTCACCACACTGGGCACTGGGCACTTGACACTAAACACTTTTAATCGCATATATCGCATGCGAATGGTTTTTCATACGTATCACATTTTAATGGTTTGACTTCGTAATGTTTTGTGTTTATTTAAAGCGGATGTCTGGTCGGCATGATAAATATTTTCAGGATTTGCAGCATCAAAAAAAAAAGGATAATGCACGTCCAACAAGATTTTTTTTCAATTTGTTTTTAAATCCCATTTTTTTAGGTAGTATTTAATATATTGTTTTTGGTTGAATGAATGGTTTTTGAATATTTATTTAAGTATTAAATTTATCCGTTCATTAGGATGCCTTCAACATATCTAAACTATTTGTGATTATATAAAATGACTAATAGTGATTACTTATTTTGAAATCGAAAAAACCTCGAATATTTTTTGCGACGTTTTTTTATCATTCGTAAAAGGGTGGCCTCAGAAATTATATGGCGAATGGTTAATCGTTCTTGAAGTTCTTGAATGTAAGGGGTACACTTCACTGGACATAGTAATCCGTGCAAAGAGCTTGCAGTAGCTGGAGTAACCTGCAACCTAATGAGAAAAGTCTGAGGCTCATGAATGTACTCGATCAGAACCAATTGTCACTTGTTAAACGCATGCATACTGTACAATACTGCTTTTCGATTGTAAGTGATGGTACATTAAAAAAGCACAGGGTAACTTTTTGCTATGCTTCGAAAACAGATTCTCGCGGCGAATATTGGTACCGTTAAACGGGGTGATTAGCGACACTTTTGACCCACTTCACTTGTATCTTCATACCTGCGCGCCACATAATTCAAATATGAAAGGTTTGAAACTAGTTTCTATGGTCCTACTACACATTCATGACAATATTTTTCAAATATTCACTATCGTTATGAAGACACAGTCAATTTAGTTCGATGTCTCTATTCACATTGAATTAAGTGAATAGAGACGAAAGAGGGTGAATAGGGACAAAACAGATTGTAATGATTGGAATACATATATGAACCTTTATTCTATATACGTCTATATTCATCCCGTTTTACGGTAGGTACTTATTAAAAAAAAAAAACATGGTTTAATTTAATTTTCGTGCAGTAAAAGAGAAATTTATAAGGGTCAAATAGTAAGTATGTACAGGCATTGAACATAAACACGTTTGTTTCAATTTTGGTCAATCATTTGGTTGGTTTGGTTTTGTCATTCGAGAAATAATATTATAGTCATTGTAAAGAATTCAATATAAATAGTAAAACATACATTGGCGATGTAAAGTTGTGCTAAAGTTCAATCTTTGTTTTTGCCTCTATTCAACCCGTTTTACGGTAGTACGATAGTATTGCTTGTCAGGAGCTTGGCGGTAAGCGCGGACAAACTAGCTGCATTTTACGTCCACAATGAAAAGGCGACAATGGACCTCACTTGGATGTGTGCTGTGTGCTCCCCAGGGGAGCTTACATTCTGCATGTCTCTTCAATAAACCAGATGGATTCGGTCACCCTAGAAGGCCACCAATGACCATCCTTCCGATGTATTCTGGGGTGCTGCGGGTCGTCGGAATGAACTGGGTGAAAGGATGTTGGCAGGACACCGTTCACCGTGGAAAAATAAATATTCTTATTGTTGTAATTCTACGGAAAGTATTTTTGTCTATGGTTTTTTTTCATCACCAGTGAGTATACTTAATAATAGACAATATGCTACTGTGTGATTCATAGATAACATTGTGATTACAGCAGTGTTGTCTATGGATTACAGCATAGACAACATGATTACAAGGATCGCAACATCGCAAGTAGTTGCAGTGTCACTGTCAACCTTAGGTCTACTGATCATAGATTGACAATATCTACCTATTTTAGTGCGCAGAAAAGTTTTTGTTATATTCCTTTATATAAATTTTAGAAATGTTGCGGTTTCTAATTGCTGCTGCCAGCATTTTGGCAGTAGTATCATGCGATTTCGCAAGGTGAATATTTGTTTTTCTATAATCCTATCATTGGGAAAATTGTAAGGTTTCCTAATTATTTCGTTCCATTTTCCATCACACATTACCGTTATTTCAATTTACATTTGACTTTCAAAGTATTATTAATTGTGTACTCACGCTCCAAATCTTGAGGTAGTTTATTCATTTTCATGCGATGAACACATAATTATTTTTTCTTAAGACGGAAATTTACTATACACCGCAATAAACTATATTCCGGCGAATATCAGGAGTAGAATAACAGTAATATACCTAATATTAAGTTTTAATTATTTTTTGTTATGTATTTTTATTTATCTCAACTGAATTTAGATACTTTCTGAAAGTACAAAATATAAACTTTTCTTTGCAAATAAAATTACTTGTTAGTATCATTTTATATTATTATTGTGAGATAGTGACTGTTAATAATTTAATCGTAATCGATGTAGGCATTCTTTCTTTAATATTTTTCATTACTTCTGTATGTTGATATTTGATTGTAAATAAGATAATTAACGTTCAATTTGTTTATCTAACCACATCCAATTTGTTCTCATATCATTTATTGACATTTTTGTTGTTTGACTAACTATTCGAGCTATGTTATTTTTATATAAATAAGATAATATAACCATACTAAATGTCGAACCAATGCTATTAATTCTTAGAAATGCAACCACTTCATTGCCTTTTGTAAGAAAGGGTGCCTATCATGTACTCAATGTTCAAATACATTCTTTGTACCTGAGCTTAGTATTTTTTTCTTAATTTAAAGACCCACGAATTGAATATTGTCAGGATTTTTTTTTAAATAAATTTTACACTACATTTATAAATGTATCGAGAAAATTGTAAAGTATTTTTTTATTTCAATTCTAGAATTCCACTTCATAAAATTAGTTCAGCCAGGCGCACACTGCAAGAAGTCGGAACAGAAGTTCAGCAAGTAAGGTTGAGGTACTCCACATTTGGTGGACCCACCCCGGAGCCCCTTTCTAATTACCTCGATGTAAGTATGCCAACTTATAATTATGTTACACAACAAAAACTTCCTCATTGTTCAATGTTACGTACTGAATTTTTTATAATTAAGACTGTAGGCGCTTGATAGAATTTCAATATATAATTTGAATCGGTTGAATTTTGTACTTTTCCATGAGTTTTGTCGCAAACGAACCAGGTTTCGCCTTTCAGCATCTTCAGTCATTTCAAGTGCACAAATGTACTTGAACTGACGTGTAGTAAACAGTTTGTATCGTCATGGAAACTCATGGAAAATACAAAATTCAAACTATTCAAATTTATATTGTATTTTTATCCTTGCAAGTTTTTAAAGTTGTGGTTAAACCCTTAAATGTTATTGTAAAACTGCAACATACCATTAAAATGACCATAAACTTATCAGTGTGTGTTCATTCCATATATTTTTTATAATTATTACAAGTACAAATTGTTTTGTTATTAAATATATCATACAAGTGATTTTATATTTTTTTTATTATTTAAAGTATATATTTTTATTTCTATAGACAACTTAAGGAACAATAATATATATTTTTCACTTTTAAGGTGTTCACTGTCAATACTTGGTGGAAAGGCATTATAATAAATATAATAAATATAATAATACATTTTTAGTACTTTTTCCGAATAAAATTTATTTGATCAGGACCGGTTTCGCTCATGGCGAAAATTGTCAACTGACAAATATGTATTATTATTTTTTCAAAATTCATAAAATCATACATGGGTAAAAACATATTTTTATATGAATTCCAAACAAATTGACAAAAAAGTATTTTGAGAGATGAATGCCATTTTTAGGAAAACAGAATTATGAACCCAATTTAACTGTTAGTTGTACTGTAATATGACTTACATGGACATGGACACAAGATGAAATACTATTAACGCAACATTACACTATTTTGCTATTCAAATATTATATTGTTATCAATATTGTCTTTGTCTTAAAATGAGAAAACAAATAGAATAAGGATGAAATGATGTCAACAGTGTGTAAATAACATCAGTTTATTGAGAGCTGTATTGAATATTTATGTATGAAAATTTTACTGTATTTCAGTTGCCAAGAATTTGTTGGCAAATATATAGCGCTAAGGAATTGTTAAAATTAAAGTTGGCAAATTATATTTAAATACATACATGTTGTGTATACAATCACATATTGTATTGTAATTTAAATTATATTAATTTTCTGGTATTGTAGCAGAGTGGCCAATGTTGACATTTTCAGTTTCGGTGATCACCCGTTCAAATCCAATATGGACAATTTTATAACATATCTACATTCATCCCCCCCCCAATCTTAAAATGGGGCATAGTAAAAGCAGTTAGATAATTAATAATTCAATTCACACATTCTCTAAAAAAGAGAGCCTAAGAAAGCTAAGAAGCTAACATGTAATGACAATTTTTTTCAAATAAGAAGTTTATATGTTCTGTATTGTGAGCATATATGGTTGTAAAAAAATAAAGAAATGATTTTTGAATAACATTACTGGCCATGAATGTGTTAATAAAATAAACTGCTTGTTACACAAACGCGATAAGTTTTTATTAGGTTTTGTTTTATTCATAGCTATCTCTGAAATGATTATTCAATGTTTGTTTCTTGTTGATTAATCATGTTAGCAGTTTCGAGTCATTTGACTCATCTTCCAATAAACACAAAGGATAAACTTGTTATGCTTGGGTCATATAAATTGAATCTGCTTTGCTGGCAAAGTCCGACTAAATTTAATCATTAGAGTGAATCGCTATTATGACGTTTTTTTATTGTTAAAAAGGCTGACAAAGTATACTCAAAATTCTATAAAGTGATTCTCGATTGATTTATTTTTTTCCATTAAGATTTTATGAGTATTTCTTCCAGGGCTGTGGAGTCGGAGTCGTCACAGTATATTTGCCGGAGTATGAGCCGTTTAAAAAGATTTGAAAACCTTTAACTTTTTTTATTATCTATATAACATGTAAAATTTGGCTGTAGACCGGATTGGTTGGTTGATATTTAATTTTATAAACATAAATAAGAAAAGAAGTGACAAAATGAAACGAGAATGAGTTGTGGAGTGTTTGTGTTTTGGTCAATGCTGGAGTCGGAGTCGGAGTGGAGTTGTTTTTTTGGTCAATGTTGGATTCGGAGTCATGTTTTTTTTTAAAGTTTTCACAGCCTTTATTTCTTTGAATAGAAAATCGATATTATATTTGTATATTGACACTCCAAATTAAATCGATTCTTCACTTTTTTTAAATGGAATTTTATACCAAATGACAAATATAGATTGTTCCAAATTTATTTAGGTGTTTACATCATTACAATGTAAAATCATATAATAAAAATATTCATAACGGAAAAAAAAATATTTTACGATGACAAATTATATCTGGTAGTGTGATTTAACAGTTTGTTGATAACTTCAGCAGTTGATCCATAAATAAAATGATAACTTGACACAGATATGAAGTATGGACATTGTAAGGTAATTAATATTTTTTTTATGCTTGTTTGAAAGCAGTTATCAGTTAAGCAGCTATAGCAGTTGTTCAGACATGAAAATAGACTGTTTACCGAAATAGTAAGACAGCAAGCTCTATTTTTTAGTTATTGCTCTGTCGTTTTATCAAACACATCAATATGTATGTAATCCATATTAGCCAGTTATAATTTTGAAAGCTTTACCGTAAAATTTTTGAATAAATATCTAATATGCGTAGACACAGCCAACTTGCAGGCTGTAAACTATTAAAAAAAATGACTCCAACTCTGACATTGACAAAAACATGACTCCGACTTATTAAACTTAAAAAGCTTAATTTTATCAGGTTTTAATCCTACCTTTTCTATTTATGTGTATTAATTTAAAGATGACCCATCCTATCCGGCCAATTGCCACATTTTTCATATTAAACATGTTATATTCATAAATAAAGAGTTCAAACTTTTCAAAAGTTTTTCACGTCTCTGACTCCAACTCCGGCCAAAACACCGTGACTCCACTTCTCCTACTCTGACTCTACAGCCATGGTTCTGAATCTTAGGACCACAAACGTGTGTGATGTCAAAAACAGACAGAAAAAAAACGATGACACAGAAATACGTTCTGTTGTTATTTTTCAAAAGGAAATATTAGAGTAATATGTGGTTCACATGAGGTTAGATCAAGATAATAAACAGGGAAGTGAAACTCAAACAAAAAGATTACCAACTCTTCAAGCTTGGATGATGTGAACAAGACAAGTTGTCCAATGCCCTATATTTTGGGTCCTCATAAGCAAGAAAGGAGACATCTCAAGGAAATGCATGTCTTTGATTTGCATTCTTGAAACCAATAAAACAAAAATGATTAATTAACTGCTATAATGCCCCCTTTCACTTTTATCTGTGATTTCAGCTATCTAAATAATTTTTCTATGAC
Organism: Himalopsyche kuldschensis; assembly: GCA_028554975.1. NCBI lineage: Eukaryota > Metazoa > Arthropoda > Insecta > Trichoptera > Rhyacophilidae > Himalopsyche > Himalopsyche kuldschensis. Next base: position 14,177,728 of record JAHFWI010000010.1, on the reverse strand, counting down.
CTACAATTCAATTCAATCAATGTGAGATTTGTCTTTTATGTCTGTGACATTTGTTTTACCACATTTCTAGGAATGCCTTATTATGAAAGCTTATATTTTTCCAATGAGTCAATTTTGTTTTGCAAACTGCATTGGTTTTGATGTTATTATTTTAATAATTTTGATGTTAAGTTTTAATCCATTTTTATCTCATGTATACTTTTCATTTTTATGCTTTCGTTACCATAATAATGAGTTTATACATTCATAAACCAAATTCATTTATAGCAACTTGTTCTTTTATGTATTTTAGGCCCAGTATTATGGACCAATAACCATTGGAAATCCACCTCAAAGCTTCAAAGTTGTCTTCGACACTGGATCTTCAAATTTGTGGATACCGTCTAAGAAGTGTCACTACACAAATATTGCATGCTGTAAGTTTTCCTCTTTTTCTTGATTTCTTTACATCACAAATGTGAGGCTCTACAAAAACTACCCAAAAACATCTGTGAACATTTGATTAGAGATAAGCGTTGATTCCATGAAGAGAACCAAACCTAATATGGAAACATTAGTTTCTATATATTAACCTTTTCATAAAATTCTTTTGTTCATCCAAAACAAATAATATAAATATAAATGTTACTGAGGTGTCCATATATGAAGAAATAATAATTCAATTAAAAATATGAAAACAGGAATAGATAAATACTTTGCCGCATGGTGTGGGCATACTGTTCAGATGATTAATATTGAAACTTTTTTTCAGTACTGCATAGCAAATATGACAACTCAAAATCAACCACTTATAAAAAGAACGGAACAGAGTTTGCTATTCAATATGGATCCGGAAGTCTGTCTGGCTTTTTGTCTACTGATGTTGTTAATGTAAGTATTAATCATTTCGCTACTCCCTAAGTATCCACATTGAAATATGCTAAAAAATAATACATATTCAATTTGAAACGTCCAGCACGGTGGTCATCAATTATATATGACTGTTATTAACAGGTCGGCGGACTGGACATCAAAGATCAAACATTTGCCGAAGCCATGAGTGAACCCGGCCTTGCCTTTGTAGCTGCGAAGTTTGATGGTATCTTGGGAATGGGTTACAGTACCATATCGGTGGACGGTGTTGTCCCAGTATTCGACAACATGTTCAAGCAAGGCCTGATTGATCAGAATATCTTTTCATTTTATCTGAACAGGTAACTATAAATAACATTTAAATAAATACAATTACAATAAATTCTTTATTTGTCATTGTTGATGGTATTGGTAAAGAAGGCACATATGTCAATTAGAGGTGTGCGTAATCGCAGTCAAGATTGTTTGCCACGAAGGTATAGATTGACCATCATAAGTTTTTCCACTCAAAGAGAGCTGTAACATCACAAGAGTAAAGTTCTCATACCACTTAACCTGTCATGCGGTCAGCAATATTGCTTGAAATTATCAATTTTTTTTTTATGCTTGCCATCATCACATAACTGTCGAACTTCAATAACAAATTTCTATGACACTTGTGAGCTTATGTTTGACAGCTTCAAGCCCTAGATATTTCAGTACCAACTTCTGCCAGCAGCCAAGTTATAATGGTAGATCAATATTTATTGCTGTATAAAAATCAAATGGTTTGCAGTGTCCCCAGAGTTAGGCAGGGGTGCATTTAAGCTCTTTTTCACTTCTGTATTAGTCGTCAACATAGCTTGCAGGATTAGCCATTGCACTCAATCTAAAACAATCTAAGACATTGAGTCTGAGTTGAGAATGTACGTAATATGCATGTTTAATTCTATTAGAGATCCGGAAGCTAAACAGGGAGGCGAAATTATCTTGGGAGGGTCGGATCCCGACCATTATAAGGGTGATTTCACATACGTCAATGTTGACAAACGAGCATATTGGCAATTCAAAATGGACACCGTCACCGTGGGAGGCAAGACTTTCTGCAGCAATGTATGTATTTTACATTTCATCTATTACACACTAGATTAATTTATTAGATCCATTTTAACATAAAACTGTGGGGACAGAAATAGTTTTATCTTAACTTTATATTAACATAAAATTTATGTTTCAAGAAGTGTAAATAAACTGTTAATGTGAAGTATTAATTCCATTTCATGTCAGCCTCTTTGGCTGGTGGTATACTTACCTAAGCTGTCGGATGGGACTGAAATCGAGTCGCAGCAAAGTCAATATTATAATTTGAGATCTTGGACAAGTGGTTTCTCCTTGAGTTAATCTCAGGCACGTTTGTTAATGATAGTTTGGTTATCAACAAGAACCATACAACCCATGGTTTTTATTATTATATTATTATATAGCCTTGATGTTTCATTAAACAAATTTAAGGGTTGCGAAGCTATTGCTGACACAGGAACCTCTCTGATCGCTGGGCCGGTTTCAGAGGTAGAAGCATTGAACAAAGCTATCGGTGCTACGCCGATTGTTGCAGGAGAATACATGGTTGACTGCAGTCTCATTCCTAATCTTCCAAAGATTGAGTTCAAAGTGGGCGGAAAGGTATTCAGTCTCGAAGGAAAAGATTATGTCCTTAAGGTATGTAAATAAAAATGAATTATTACTTCTAAATATGTATGTAATTTTTGCTATCATGTCGGATCCCAATTTGGAGCATATGGAAACCAACTGGAGAACAGAAGTTTTTTTAACACATTTTAACGGCCTTTGTTCTTTCTTAACCCATGGTGTGCACAAATTTGTGCGTAGTTAGTATCGTAATTGAAAAGGTCAATAAACAAAGTGTTAATATATATGTTTTTAAACTATACAAGCGTTACAAAAAAAAATAACATGATATGTTCATAGCTGGGATAAATAATTGAATAAAAACCTAAGGGTTAAGGATATATCGAAAGCAGAAATATTGCTCAACTAATTGCTCCTATGTCTGGTTTTTAGTATTTAATGGGTAGAAGGAAATTTTAGAAAACAGATAATAATCATAAATCAATCAAAAAACAATAAATCAATCAATAATTAAAATGTTATTTTTCTTCGTCCAATAACAATGTTTTGAGTCTCTATTTTATGGATTTTGAACGTTTGTTTGCAGGTGTCTCAGTTTGGAAAAACAATTTGCCTCTCCGGATTCATGGGCATCGACATTCCCCCACCAAACGGCCCCTTGTGGATCCTGGGCGACGTTTTTATCGGAAAGTTCTATACTGAATTCGATATGGAAAACAACCGCATCGGTTTCGCTGATGCTGCGTAAATTTATTCAGTCAGATGGCCATGTCAGTCATAGCGATGCATGGTGAATAATACCCAAGAGTGCATTGGACTGCACGATAGTCTTAATTTTATAATTATAGCTTTTCCTCATGTAAAAGTAGAATATTTTCAAATGAAAAATAATGCCGTGTCATATTTTGAATAAAACAAACATGTACTGATCAATATTGTCTTTTATTTTATTGTGATGCATTAATTATTGTTAGTTTTGCTTGAAATCTGTTTTCCTTCTAAAAAATACATATTTTTTATTTAATAGACACTTGGTAGACTATTAAAAAGGCGAGTATTTAATGGGTCAGTATCTTATTCAAGCTTTGGTCACTGAAATAAATAAATGGACAGTGAAAAATCGAAATAGTCAGTTAATACTATAAACGGTCAGTTGTCATTGTCTCAGTATGAATTTGGTAAGTTATTAAATGAAACGGTCAGTAATGTATTTATAATGGTTAGTAATTTATTAAAAACAGTTGGTATTTAAATTAAATGGTTTTAGTTTGAATTTTATCAAATATGGTTGTAAGAGGCAAATTTATGACAAGGTCTATGAAAAATAAGCACATTAAATGAAATGATTTAACTTCAGGTATTTGAAAGCAGATAATATTATTTTGTGTTGGGTTAAGTGTAAGGTTTATGATCTTTTTAAAAATGTTTTGTCTTCAATTGTTAGAATTATTATAATAAAAGATCCCAAAGAATACTTTGAAACATTAGGTATGACATCGAGTTGTGTTAATTTAGAGAAGCAAAAATGCTCCATTTATAATTTTTAACTGACCATTTACTATTTTTAACTGACCATTTATTATTTTTAACCAAACGTTGTAAGTATTTATTACTGACCATTTATTAAATATTTACTGACAATTTATCGAATTAGAAACTGACCAAATAATTAGCTGCCATTAAAAAATAACCATCTATTGAGCACGGTAAAAAAGAAGGAATGCCGCATGGGATGGTGCATAAATTTTCGAGCAACTTCGAACTGAACCAAAAATAATATCAATATAATTGGTGCACAAGATTGGGGGTAGTTTTGAGAAATTTGATAAAATAAATATTCCAGACTTATTCTTCTGATTTGAAGGTATTCCAAATTAAAGTTATAGGTGAGTTTTACGCAAAAGTTGTATGGACATATTTTACCGTTCATACGCCATGGCGTGCAGGCACGTAAACACCACTACGAGATTATTTATGAATAAATATTGTATTTTTAAATGCAGACACATCTTTTAAAGGCAATGTGATAGTTAAAATATCGATATGTTTTGCCGTTTTAATTTTATTTGAGATTTAGCTTACAGATGTCACTAGGGCTTGCACCTTATCGTAAATAACCCTGGATTTTTTTTAAAATCTTATAATTACGATATCTTTTAATCACTTTTCTTTGAAACCCAAAAATTAGTCGGGTATAAAATGATTTTCCGAGTATGTTACGTGGCATTTTCATGCAAAAATCAATGGTTGAAAATGGTGGCCTATTGCAAAATCCATGGAATTGGCTTGGCTTTCAATGGGTTAATATTGGAAGTTTTGGTTTACAGGGATAGGGTATTTTTAAAAGCTAAGGTACACTATCAGACTCCAATATCCTTAAGACTGAGCAGGATGGATAAGGATAATGAAGTAAGGAATGTCAATTTATAAACCCAGATTTCTTATAAACATAATATACACAGGATATGTTGCCAGTGTGCAGTTCCTAAGTTGTAAGCTCTAATTTATTCAAGATATACATCTAAGGAAAATGCAGTGCATTGATTGCCACTAAGGCTTAAAGGTCATCACTGGCGCTAGGTTAGGTACTCTTATTACCATTGTAAATGTATTTTTCAGTGTTCTCAACCAAATAAATGTGTCAAAAATATTGTTCCGTTTTCAAAACATTATTATGTGTTTTTGGATTTTTGTGTTCATTTTAGGCAGCTCTTTACGCCCATCTCTTGGATACATTGTGAGTATTGGCAGCATGTGCAATATCGGTAAACATCCACCATTATTGCGATCTTGTCAGGAATTGGATTCTTTGGATAGGGGGGATAATTATAATCAATCAGCAGTTGAAATAAAAACAAATTTGAAGATTTTTATACATGTTTATTCCCAATTTTTGGACCCTATACACATTATAGCTAATAATAGTACTAAAAAAATTAAGTTAAGTACAATCCAGGTAATACAGCCATTATGGGAATGTGTAACATGCACATCCTGTGTTTTAACTTGTAACACGTCACTTCAATTTCATTTAGGGGCATCCGTAAATAAATAATATTTTAATGTGCCTGAAATAACTTCATTTCTGTTTGACTAGCAAGTATTAAGAGTCATAGATAACGGATTCGTTTCGAAACCGAGGCAAACTGAGGATTATTTTTTTTTTAGTTTATTTGTTTGTTTTACATAGCCCCGCACAATTTATTCATGATCAATTAATGTAAGTAAATATACAAGTATTACCCGCGACGCTTCATCACTTTGCAAATATTGGAAAAAATTGTATTGTACTATATTTCAATTAAAATGATTCTCTAACTTCGGATCCAATTTGAGAATACATCAATTAATAGTAAGGATAATTATTTAACAGCTAAAGTTAGTACACAAAAATAACACGGGCGACCCATCAGTTAAAATTAGCTTACACAGAAATATATTATAGAATATTTAATAAAAACTTGATATCTGTTTTTATATCCGCGTCGGCATTATTTATATTGATTTTTTCCACGATGCAATGTTGTTCAATTCAAATGTTTTTATTACAAAATATGTGCTCAATATACTGGGGTGAGAAACATTAAATACATAGTTATTTCTTGATATAATATGACAGGATTACTCTATGACATGTATTGTAATAATTTCATTATAATGAAATAAATTACTAAATAGATTGTAACACGTTTACTATTTTATTGCAGTCGTAAATATTAGTTATTTTCAAAGAAAACATGCATAAAAATTTTACATTCATTTTTTCACAGATAATAGAATCAAATATGATTCAGTTGTTCGTGACAAAGAGAAGATTATAAAAAAATGCACAAAGGCAAAAGAAAGAAAAATTAAAAAATCACTGTTTAGGTCGCAAATGTTTTTTTGTTTGGACTAAACCTACTTTTATGTACTATTTGGTTTGAATAAAGCATTTGCTGATGATATCATTAGCTCATAAACATATCTACATTAAGGCTATGAATCTTGTTATTAAATTTATTTAATTCATTTAGTACTTGATGTTTTTTACATAATAATTCGTTACTCTACAGAAATGAATCTGCAATATCAAATTCTATTTATGAAACAGAAAATTTCAATAAGGGGCATAAAACGAAACCGCATACTGATAAAACTTTGGATGATCGGATCGATCATTGATATATTGTTATTTCAACTGTTCCAATAGACACGCACTAATAAAAGATTTAATATGATTGCCGCCTTATTGTAATGAAAAGAAAAACTGATTTCAGTTTAAAGAATGTACAGTAAAAATTGTCACGTTCAGAATGACTTTTACTAAGTTTCTGCCATTGAAAGAAATCAGTAATGCCGTACTAAACAAATGCATAAAAATTGTATGTGCTGTAAAATTTCCATTTAAAAATTAATTTTATAAGTAGAACAAGAATATAATGAAGAGTTTCATGTTTTTTAATATTTATTACAATAAAATACAGTTCAACTAGAAACCCAAATGTAATCATTCATCAATCACTTAATATATATATTTATAAGCAATTAATTATTATACTAATCAACGTAAGTGATAAAAACAAGACGCAATATCCATAAGTATTTATTTTGTTTTACATCATATATTTATTATTTATCGATTAAGATTATAAGGGGCACAGATCTGATATGTTTAGACTTGTGGTGTTTGTATGATATATTATATTAATACCTATCCTAATGCAAGAAGGCGTATAACTGGCTAGTTTGTTACCACTGATACATTTTTATCACATTGTATTCTCTTGCGTTGCCAATGTATCTAATATTATCATCCGACTTCATCGATAGCTATCGGCCATAAAATTACTTTGAACCGGTTCAATTTTTCTCAGGACTCGCCGTCTGAACGTCAAAATTCATTTAGTATGCCTGTACACTACAAATTAAGATAAATGCACTAAAGCCGCGAACAAAATTATCACCATTTCACGCGGGATGACAAACGATGGTTCTCTTTAGAAGCGTAAGAACTTGTGCAAGTTTAGCGATATTTAGCTACGAATAGAAATTCTTTAAATACAATAATGTCGCCTGCATTATGAATAATGTCATATATAAAAAAGCACGCAATAATAATAAATCATTGACATAGCAATATACACAGATCAAATCATGCTTTCTGTACCTGTCTGAAAGTACTCATCGAAATAATTTTACAGAATATTCCAAATTGCTAATAATTGATTATCTAAAACTAGAACACTATGTTTAATATATTTATATATTCAATACATGAAATATTTTTTTATTAAGTTATTAATTTGTTTAATATTAAGCTGATATGTTTAATGTAGTCCCCGTAGGTTGCTGCAAACGCAGCTGCGGTGAGTCGCTCGCTAACAAACATCTACACACACAATTGGACGGAATCATCAGTGAGCGCAGACCTTACACTTCTCCCGATGCATATTTTGACATTTCTCATGTCTCAATCAAGTTAATCAATAACGAAAACGGATAGACTGGAAACAAATCTTCGAGAATGATTGTCTATAGCAAGCACATTTATAATTTCGAATACGGAATGAAATTATAACTCACTATGAAATTTAAAACTAAATATGAATACTCAAAGAAGTAGAAGTACATTATTAAAATTTATCCTTTATACAGATCATAAGTAACGAAGAAACGTCATGCGCTCACTCAAAAAGAGATCATCTTTTAACAATTTTCACCTGTTAAGTCAACACTTAAATTTAAGTGAAATAATTTTAATTTCATTAAACCACTGATCTGGTTGGGTATTTGCTTAAAAAGCTTTAACATTATAAACGTAAATAATATGATCGATCTCGTTGAGAAATCAGTTTGATGTCAAAAGTATTCATTTTCTCACGCCGATTTGATAATGCTGTGCAGAATTGTATTTAAGAAATATGATACTTAAATATTACAACATTTGTTACCGAAAAATTATGAATAATTCTATAAATTTATATATTAAATGTATTACATTCAATTATAATAATGCTTACTACCATATCACATCAAACCACACACATAAGCTAATTAGTTTAATGTTTTTTTTAAATCCTATTTCACTTTAAGAATTCTTACGATAATCCGTCATTGAACTGAAATTTTTGGGATTTTACCCACTAACACGCCGATTATGTTCGTCATTTGCGTTCCTATGATATTAACGGTCACGAGTTGTATGCAATCAAGTTTTATGAAATACTGATCTCTTGAGCGTTGTTGATAATAAATCCTCAATGCAATGCAATTTTTTATAATCATTTTAAGCCATTGAAAATTTATTAAAAAAGAAGAAATGATACAATAGTTTCATTTTAACAGCTCAATAAATAATTGAAAATATTATTCACCAAAGTGGATGTATTATCAAATTCATAAATACAGAATCATTATCTGTGATGATAATCTGGTGTTAAATGATATCCCTGTAGCTGATTTTTAAGCAACATTATTTGTTTACGGGATGAATGTATTTGTCGAGCCGTGTTTATTGTTTCTATTTTAAATACCGAAGAGAATCAATAAATGATAGCAAACTCGATACATTGCTAAAAAGTTGCATTGACCGTCTTCATTACATTTTGTAAGATGTAAGATACCACACCGTATGATAAAAATAACACTGGACGAGTTTCCGAAATTGACATATAGAAATTTCTTTGAAAAATTGACAAAGTTTCATTGGTTAAGTATCGTACAAAATATTAGGTACAAAAATCAACACTTTCATATGCGTGATTTCATTCATTTAACCCTAACAAAGTTATCGGTTCTCCTTCGTGTCCGAATCCTTAAACGATTGTTCGCTGAACATTCCACATTTCGATTGCCAGCTTTCATGGTATGCGCTCCTTTTTTTATCGTAGATAGATCCACACGTAATTGATTAATATTGGTAACATTATAGGGTCCTAACTTATAAAGGCTTTGGATTATTAATGTTTAAAAATATGTATACAACACGATAATTATAAATAACCCTAGGATACAACCACATAATTATAATAATATATATATAATATAAAGAGGATATTTTTTTTGGAAAAATAAGAATAAAAAGAAGGCTAAAATATTCTTAGACTTTAAAAAACTTTACGCTACTCAGATTTGATTGGGGGAAATCAATGATGGGCCAAGATTTCGATGTAATTTATTAGAAAAAAGGACATTACGATTCTACTGTTAAAATATTTTTTTTTTCAATAAAAGAAGTGTAAAATTACATTAAGCCTTCACTATGTATGATTTTTGGTTTATTGCTATTTAAGTTTCTCCTAAAAATACTCAATTAATTTATTAGTAATAATATTCTTTATATGACTATGAATTTTAAAATACAGAAACAAAATATATTAATTTGATATTACAGAAGCAATCATATAACAATAATTTAAGTTAATGAAATTCATAAATCCTTACGACTACGTTTTACAATTAAATATAACCTAGCAATAGTTGTTAAGATAGAAATTTTATTTTTAATAATTTTCAAAAAGCTCGACAAGCATAATAATTAATATTCCCTCAGACAAGGTTGCATTAATTCAAAGTATAAGAGATGGTAAATATGTAATTATCAAATGCCTGTATTTTTTTCATATAAGGCAAATCTTTTTCTAGTAATTAACTATATTGAAAATAGTAAAAATTAACTTCAAAAAAATATGAAGCACCTGACACCAGCCTTGCTCCCATTGAAAACAGAACTTAGGTATTTTAGGAACACGAACAATAATTAAAAAAAAAAACAACACAGTAAGAGATCTTTGTTGACTTTGAGAGAAGTATAAATTTGAGTAAAGGATTTAAAAAAAATTGTTACCGATATATAAAAAATGTTGCTTATGTTTATCAGCTTGGTTTTGATTTTTGAAATGTAGATACTAATTTCCAAAGTTTGAATTGAGAGAAGTTTTCAACTATTTCACATTTATATTAATTGTTAGAAGTATTCATATTTAAAAAAAAATTGATATCGTCATAAAGCTAAACATTTCCCATTAACATTTCATAATTTTTCACTTAATGAATTAATATTTCAAAGATCAAAAAAATGTAAATTTTTGTCATAACAATGTTAAGTCTTAAAAGTAATTTTTAAAGGGCACCTTTGGTTTATAGCTTATGTCAGAATAATATTAAAGATAACCATATTATAATAAACAAGAAGCCATCACTACTAATATCAACATAACAACTATAATATTGTGAACAGTCCCTCTATCATTCAATTTCATAACTATTCACATCTACGAAAAATGGAAAGTCACAGAAGGTTTTTTGTTACATAAAATCAAGACACGACTATTCTAAGCGCTTGCGGTTCCACAGATCTTGTTAAAATACTTTGGTTAACTGAGTTTATATTGACTGGGCTGATTCCGCAAAGTTACAGATTCAAAACTATTTTTACAGAAGCAAAACGCTTAGATAAATCAAAATTATTCATTAAAATATTTTTTGACTCTAAATATTCATACTCGGTAAACCAATAATGTAGGAGATAAAATAAATAACAATAATCAAATTGTATCTAGAAAATAGAGTTGTAGTAAAATAATCTGGTGAAAAAGTTCTCAATTGGCTGCCTTAGATGAATTAGGTTGTCAGGTGGTAAGCTGCACATAAGAATTAATGTTGTTCACTCTCTTCTCCGATTTTGGGTCCCTGAAACATACAACAATCATTTAGAAAGGTTAACACTTCAATATTCACTTACCATTTTGTTTTCTTTTTTGAATTTTTTTTTTTTTATTATCAGTTATATATTAATTTTGTTTCATTTAGAAAAAAGTTATACTACTATAATCACTGTATTAAACTAAGAAAAAATCGATGATATATTCAACTAATTGATTGAGTAGGCATTTACTTGGTAGAACTCCATTATAATACAGAAAGAAAAATAACAATGTATTTTAGTTCTACATAAATTATTTTATATATTTGTTGATATTGGTTGGCGTAAGCCGAAATAGCTATCAACAAATATATAAAATAATTTATGTAGAACTAAAATACATTGTTATTTTTTCTTCCGTAATATTCAACTAAGTTCAGTTGTTTCAAAACAAAAGAAATTTAATATTAAATAGGAAAAATCCATAGAGCTACCATTTTACAGGAGAGATGAACACATTACATTCCGTCACTTTAAAGTTGTTGAGAATCAACTCTTGGTTGAAAAGCATTAAGTATATTCATATAAATAAAGCACAGGTTTTATTCTGATATAATATAAAAAGGACCGGGTTTGATCATTTTGCATTAAAATGGTGATAAAGTAGCCAAATGAAGTATATCCCATTGATCCTGTAGCAGACATCATGCATTGTCAAACATGACCATGACTTTACAACAACAGAATAACCTATGGGCACCTTCTCTAAGATGGTAGCTTGATGGTCATTCTAATGTCAAACTTATCGTCTTGCCACAATAAATAGCAGGCGTTTTAGAAAGACTCCTGAAATAGCTAGATATATAATATATACGTAACATTAATTTTCATGCACATCATACTTGATCGAGTGAAAGTATTATACAAAGTACTGTGAAGATTATTCATGTAAGTACTATAGTTGTCCAGTCCGTTTAATTGCATAAAAGAACACAGCTTGAAATTGGATTACATGTAAATACATATAACGGCACTGATTATTTATCAGTGAGGATGGTATGTTAAACGGAAACATTTTCCTGTTCTGTGGAAAACGAGTTTGAATGTTTGATGTGCTGTAAATTAAACAGTTTTCTTGCAATGTATTTCTCTCACATTCCAGTTGGATTTATGAATTTAATTTGAATTGAAAGTTACAATTGCTTTATTTTAGTATTTAATCAGTACCACAAATTAAAAACATTCTAATAAAATTTATGGTATATAAGATGTTTGTGACATGATTCAAACAATTTCTGCACAGTCATGAGACATAAAATGTCAAAATAAATGGTAAAATTATGTTAAATTCAATAAGAATATACTAAAATGGCTTAAAGAAGATATGGGAGTCCTGTAAAAAATGCGAGTTATGCTGAATTGAAAATTGAAATGTTATTTTAGTTGGCTGAAGAATGTTCGTTACTAAGTTTTAGTGCAATTGAACGGTTAGGACGGGTGCTATCGCGTGCAACACATAGCGAATAAGTGTAAAGTTGTGAGGGTGTGAGTGAGTGTGAGCGTATTGGCATACTTCTAAGGATGCGATGTGGTGCCAGCCGTTGTGGTAAGCGGCAGCGGCGGCCGCTCCTTCAGTGGCCGCCATCTTGGATTTGGCATATTCAATTCGAATGGCGCCTCGGTCGGAGCTGAGAAGAAAAGTTCCTTGCAGGTTGGCCATGGCGTTAGCCGCGCTCTGAACGTCGGCGAACTCGATGAACGCGACCGGAGCTTGAGCTCCCCCCGGTTGCTTCGCGAGCATTCGCAGGCGAGAGAATCCCGCGCAACTGGTGACGGGCGACGGCCGGCGTGCAAACAACAACGGTGAAGGGTGATGTGATATAACGTGTCGTGCACAAACATTCGCATTACATGTGTGCCTGTCTTATGCCATTCAAAAGTTCCTCCCCGAGAATTATTACATGCCGATTCATGAGGTAAGAAAAAAAATACACAGATGTTGCTGCTTTTGCAAGGATAGTATAACTATAATAATTGAATGTCTAATTTTATCCTATTTAATAACTAAGAAAAATTTAAGTTTTAGTAATTGCATCCATGTACAAAAAAAAAATCCATGCCCTCTTCGACTGTGAACCATTGAAAAATTAAAGTTACAAATAAGCTGAGTATGTGCCTTGATGTAGTTATCAATAAAAGAAAATATGAAGCTACCTTTTTTAAGCCAGAGGAACTTTTAAATTGCATAATTAAAATATTTTAGGAAATACTGTGTTGTGCCTATGTAGGTATACTGTGCATTTTTAAACATACACAAAGGATAATAATGATTATTTATGCATTCTCAAAACAAAGAAAATATAGTATATATCTGCACTATAGAAATTTACAAGATTCGGTATGAATGTGTAGAAGTAAATTTTGAACATAGGTAGCTTAGATTGTTTATGACAGTTGATATAAAAATATTTAATGCAGGAGTAAAATACTTTTCGTGAATAAGATATTGCTGAAAAAGCATTTTTCTAAGCTAAAAATGTAGTAACAAATGACTAATGTTCTTATTGGTAGGCTTAGAAGAGTGACGAGAAGGGTAAAACAAGGTAAAAAGATATTGCCATAAATATGCTATTAATGAAATTCGTTGGTGGTATAAGATTATCATAAATTATAACAATATGCAAGACAAACAAGTTAAAATATGTTGGGAAAGCTGCTTCTCAAATCACAAGTAATGCAAGTGTCAAGTCATCTTTTTGAAAAAGTTCACGGGTAAAAACAAGCCATTCATTTTTAGTTATGTGACAAGAAGCAAATGCCTATTATGTTAATAAATTTTTAAGATATATTCTGTCTCAAGGTACCAACATACCAAAGTATATGTCAGATTAAGTTATATGGCCAATGAAAAAGCAAAGTTATCAATTGAAACATAATAATGTTAAAGTCTGTTTCTTATTTAAATAGTATTTAAAGATAAATCCTGAATTTGAACTGAATTTATATTTGATACTGATGTGATGTAGTTCTCTATAGAATATTGTTTGTAATTGTGGTGGAAAAGGTCACATTGAGCGAGATGATTGATTTGTTTATTATTTTATTAAGATATTTGATATCTCCTGGTGTTGGCACCGTAGACATTCTTGGCAGTCGAAACAGGAGATATGTTAGAATAGAACAGGTGATAAGGAAGAGGAGGTGGCATAGCAGATGTGGCAGATTGTGAGGGTGCGACGGTGCGTTTGTCGGTAAGCTCGCAACTGACCTACTGAAAATGTCCTTGAGCTCGTGCTCAGAGACGAACTGGCCCAGGTTGGCGACGAACAGAGTGGAGCAAGGCGCTGCAGACGGGACAGGAGCCATGGGAGCACCCACGCCCGCCGGAGAACCCAGCGCCGGAGCCGGCAACAGGCACGACCCCACCGACAGGGGGGGCTAAAACACACATTTTATTTTCATAGTAAATTCCTTATTTTTAATTTAACATGTCAAAAAAGTTATATGTACTAGACGGAATGTCAATATCTGATTTAAATCATTTAATAGTATAAGTAAAATATATGATAAAACAGTTATTGGTTCGAGATTAAAATTCGGCCCCTTAGGATAAAAGAAACATACATATCTCGATTTTTGCAGGTTTTGAGTAATGAATGCGCCTAGGTACAAAATAATATGTTACGTTATGTGTCAAATAGTCATATCAATAGGAGAAGTGGATATGAAGATATTTCAATACGTATTAAAATCACTTTCTATATTATAGCTCCACCAACCCTTAAAACAACACTATTACTATTTTACTTTTTACTATTTTATATTTAGCAAATAAAAAAGAAAAACAAAGCAACACTTTAATAATTAAAAAATAGATAAAATTGATTACTGGTGAAACCTGTCTTTTGATTCTTCTGGAAAGTAGGGAAAACTCCTCTGTATCTAAGGGGTTGAATTGGATGTCACAAATTCATTGATCAATAAAAATTAACCGTTATAAAAAAAATTGTTTTGGTTGGACATTGTAACTTACATGATGGTGTGGTCGATCGGCAGCTAGTCAGAGGTAAGAGCGCACAGGCGGCAGCTGCGGGTGCAGCGCCGGATGCACTAGCCCAGCATGCTGCAGCCCGGGCAGCTCTCCGGCGCCCGCGTACAGCGCATGAGCGTGAGGCCACAGTTCAGCCGCCCCGGGGAAGAACGGCCCTCCCAGCTCCGCCGGCATGAATGCGTCTGTTCAGGTGTCAGACAACACGCAACCGTCATTGGAATATCTTATTTGATTGCTCGCCCTCGATAATTATCTCAAAAATTAAATTACCGGACCGGTCACAGAACTAACGGAAAAGCTACCGGATTTATTCATCAATCCTTTTCATAATATTTTCATTTCAATAAAATCATTCATTTGTTATGACTGTTACTATGGTAACAGATTTTACGTTTGTTCTGGAACCTACGAAATGCAGCGCAGCCCTGTTTTAAGGATCCATTCTAACTTTATTCAAAGCCTGAATAAAAAGCAATAAAACTATGTTACATACTTCCAAAAATAAACAATTACATTGGTGCATTAACTACACCGACTTGGTCATGATTGCACCAGGAATGAGTGGAGGTCGAAAGTTAAAAAACCTATTTTTGAGCACCTATAACTTAACCTTTTTACGACCAGATTTTTTTTAAGAGACTAGCTAAAATAACTAAGTAGTTTTTACCAGTTTTGCAAAAACGAATACAGATTAGAGATCTTGATTTATTCCTACTATTTGCTACATAATACAGTCACATAACAGTAATTTTTTTTATTTTTAAATAATGAGAACAACCTGAAAACCTTGTGTCTATTACATAGAACATAATCAGACAAAGCAAAAAATCATCATCACTTTTTGCTCTGCGGTCGTATGTATAAGGTTTAACTTAAGTAATAATACTTTTAATAATTAATAAACATGATGAGTCCCACTTGTCTTCATTTATTTATGAATTTTTGATGATTTATTTTGTAGCCCTATAAATACATAAGTAGATTCTGAATAAATTTTTATTTTGTTTCGATATAAAAACTGATGTCATTTTATGATTTAAAACATTCATGAAACCCAGGTTTATTCAGAATACTGCGTGGGTAAGAATCTGTCATTGATTTGGTGAATTAATAAATGAAGATGACAACAAGGCGGCGCTGCATTGCGGCCGATTTCCTTAAAGTAAAGGTGTCTCATGAGTCCCTTTACCTTTGATGCGGAGCATCGAACTGTCGGCGCCCCACTGTCCGGGTAGGTATCGATAAGGGCCACATGAACATTCTTGACCGCGACCAACAAAAGTTATGAAATACACAGTACATAAAAAAAATCAAAACACAAATTTCCAATAAGGGACAAAGGGACTTATGGGAAAACCTTCAGATAAATATATCATTATTGAATCTGAATTGATAAATATTTCATTGGATTTAATTATTCTTTCTCTTACAGTCATGTTATGCAAGCTTTGTAAAACCTGAAATATTTGAGCATTAAAATGTCGTTATTGTGCTAGTAATTATTTAATAATAAATATTGTTGAAAGTTTTTACAAATGAAAATACTTTTAGTTCCAAGGTTCCAATCTTAATAAATAGCTCTACCCTAAATAGCTCTAGAGAGCTCATGGAAAAATGCTGGACAAAAGACAGCACAATTCTAAGCATATTCTGTGTCTACTTATCTTTAGAATTATGTTGTTTTTCACCTCATTCTTCTACTGTGACTCAACTAATGCCGTTCAGAGTATGAATATTTTAATATTCTATAATGACATGAATGTCAACAATGGTGACAAAAGATTCAACTGGATGATTTATATTAAAGTTTGTATTAGTAATTACACAATACTTAATCTTTCAATTTTTAACTGTAATATCTAAAGCATCCCCTAATCTAATCACACATAAAAAGTATCTTTCTTTTGTATGAATAATTGTCTAATTCTATTAAAAAAGTTAAACCATTTGGATAAATTGTACTTTGTATCTTCTGAATAATGTGTGATTAGAATAAGGCCAATTAATTTTTGAATTATATTGTAAATATTTATAAAATAATACAGGTTAGGCTAAGCTAGTGTGTGTTCATATGTGTGGGTAGGTAATCGCCGAAGCTTATTAGTGAAAGTGAATTTGTTGTAGGTTTGTGAATAGCGAACGGGTTCTATACAATGCGTATTATAATAATATAGGAATGTGCTTCAAATAACTTATGTAGGAAGTTTGCATCTACGCCAACAATCCTAAATTGGCATATATTCTTGATTGAGTCTTCTTGTTGTAACAGACAATAGTGTGTAGAGATTTTTTATTTAAAACTGGGTGAAAATCAAAAAGTAAAAATCTTGTAAAAGAGCCTATTGTCATAATAATTAATAACTTGTCAGGGAAAATCATTGATGGGAATTCTGTGTACCATACTTATTAAATAGCTTTAACCTATAAATATAATCAAAAAAATTACAGAATAGTAAAATTGTAATATTTTTATAAATAGTAGATCATTTAATTCCTTTAAATATTATTAAACTAATATTTTTTGTTTATCTCTGTCTTTCATTAAACATATAATAGTGTGTTGATGTTTTTTAATTAATAGTTAAGTATGTTGCATTGTTGTGAAAATAGCTTAGTCTAAGGACAAGAGTTAAAACAATGCAGACTTATAAATTTTTTGTCAACTGTCATCTGTTTTAGTATATAAAGTAACTGCATTCTTTTAACACCGGAATTCACAATTGAGAGCAAATTTTTAAAGGTTCAAATAGAAAAAAAAAAAATAGATGGGAAAAAAGAATTAACTTACGTAGAGTTTGTCGATTTTAAGAATAAAATTGAATTTAATGACTATCTCAAATGACTTATTTTGGTTGGCGTGATGCAGTAAATAATAATTTTAGTTGTAATTATAATATGTCTTAAAAAATATCAATCATATGTATTTTTTTGAAATGGGCATATATTATCCATATGAAAAATGAATACACAACAAGGATAGCTTTATTTGCATCTATGTTTATACAATTAGGTGCTTTTAAATCTTTGTATTTATTGATATAACTGATTAAAAAAAGGTGCAGTCCCAACACTACAAAACATGAATATTAACTGTAGATAGGCAAAAGGACGTGGAACAAATTATGTTATTGATGTGGTGTAAGTCCCTTTTCCTCGCCGCAGATTTCATAGCACTCCTTTTTTAAAATATAAAAGCTAAATTAAATACTAATTCCACATTTGCAGCTTACATCCTTTTGATAGAAGGGTATTAAATTATGTACATTGTGATTATCGAAAATATTGAAACAAAGTGTTATGTCCTTTTATGTAGGATGCAATTAATACATCCCCCGGTGAGTGTACACTGAAAAAGATGTGTAACCTTTAAAAAAGTGCTCGCAGAGTGTCTCGGATGGGTTTAGAAATACAAAAGGAGTATATTGGGAGGGTAAGGGTACTTACGTCCAGTGAGTGGGTGCATCAAGGCGGGATGTGCGGCCGGCGCGGCTGTAGCGACCGCCGGCTTCGGTTTGCTCACCTTGGTGTTGCTTTTGGCAAATTCCAGCCGAATTGTTTGTGGCATGTCGGGATCGAACCTGACGCCTTGCTGTGAACAGTTCGACCGCCGCCGAAGCGGTACCCGTATGTAATTGCGTGCTCAACGATGGGCGGTGTCTTTTTTGACACCGAACCGGTATGGAAAACTTGCGGTCAATGTCAATACTCTACCAAAACAGTGGCCGGAATATTATGAACAATATTCGTATATTTTGATTTGACTTTTTACACTATTGAAATCAGTTGGACGTATTTCTGCAAAAGAGATCCAACCCAAAAAATGACCAAAATTGACTTATCTATACCAACCCGTAGAGAAAACTTTACTCTATATTATGTAAACAAGTTTCAAGATGTGCGACATTTCTGTCAAGAGATGTAGGTAGTGATAAAATCAGGGGTGCTAAAAGCAAATAATACTCCTATAATATATAATAAATAGATTAAATCCAAAGCACTTTGACTTTTTTTGAATTATTTCAAATGTAGTAAGATACTTATTCTGCAAATGATTCCAAGTCAGGTACATGGATGTTTTTCACACTTTTTCAATATGTTTCACACAATTGGCATGAAAATTTTAGTGTAATGTTTCTGATGCCCGAGATGAAGCTCCAACATTTTTTTTAAATCAATATTCTCAGAATGCCACATGTGTGGGTTGGATCTTGTTTGCAAAAATAAGTTCAAATTATAATACTCTTGTAACAAATAAAAATTCTTGTAACAATAAGTGGGTTAGTTTTATTTTGCTTAAAGATAAGATGATATAATCGAGCTTGATTTATAATGCAGTTCAATTTTCAGACCACTGTTTTGGAATAAATTAAAATAATAATATGTTTGTGTTAAAAGTATCAATTAGAGCTGATTCATTTAAATATTCACTTTTACAAATTGATATGTCTTCTAATTGTCATTTCTTTAAAGCCTATTGGATTCAATTAAATTGTAAAAATGTAAGCTTTGTTTAAGTATGACGTAAAACGATGCTTGGTAATTAAATATACTAGCAATATTTGGATTACTTTGAAGAAAATATCTCTTATTCAAAGTATTTGCTGCACATTTTTAAATAGGCTAAATACCTGTCGTTGTATTGAAGTAGTATTTAAATATTTAGCAAGTAAAATCATGAAACAAAGTTAAGATTTCAAAATGTTACAATTTAGATGTTCATTTTACAAAGTTAACCACTGAGCAATAATTGATGGTGATTGAACACTGTGCTAAAGGGAGTGTATTCAAATCTCAATAAGAAAACCGTGTCATGCAAGATACATTGAAGACCTTCGGTTCAAAGAATATTACCTAGAACAATATTTGTTACCAGAGGGACTAAAAACTCAAGTGATTTACAACAGTTTAGACATGACTGAAAAGTTTCAAATTCTCAGACGGTGACATCTATGAATGAAATTTTTTATTATTGATAAAACAGTTAAAAAGAGTTTTATTAATGTCTCAGTTGATAAATGCATTCCCTATAATATACTATTCCATGAAAATTCTTTGAAAAATTAAATTTGTTTTTTCTATTGCGACATATTATTTTTTCAATTGAAAGACTAAATTTATGTCAACACACTGAGCTAATTCAGGTGGGCTAGGTGTAGATACCACCATAAAGAGTAGTATTTTTATATTAATTGGTAGGTACCTACCAAACTTGAATCTTGAGCAGTCAGAAGAAAACTATGGGGGCTTTGTCCCCATGTCAACTCATAATGAGTCTCCTAAATATCACTGTACACGGTTAAAATATCTCTAATTTCAAATATGTGTCAAAATAATTTATATTGTTACAAGTGAAGTGGTTATCGATTTGTCACATAAGTTTTCCGTCCCTCACTTGTAAGTGATAAATAAATTATAATTATTATGGATATTACATATATGTTGTGTCTATGGGATAATAAAGCTCACTCTGTGCCAAAGATACAATTTCAGCATTTTGTACAATTTAATTCAAGGATTTCCAGTATAATCTCTCATCATAATATTGAAGCGGTCATTTTTAACTAAAAATATATAGTATTTTGTATTATTTATAGCAGTTGTAATTAAATGGGTAAATATTTATAATCTGTATTGCAACTATTGAAGCATCAACACTAGTAAACAGCAAACATAATGTAAAAACCTGGATTTAATAGACAATAATTCAGAAATAGTAGAAGCATAAAGATAAATTACATTGAATGTTTTGTTGTAGCTAATTTCTCTTTGTTTTGATATCTATGAGTGACCTTGACATAAAATACTGCTTTTTAAATTGTAGTCTGTCAGTTTTTCTGTGAAAAACTAAAGGCTTTATTTTTTACCTATTCTCAAGCATAAAATAATGAATGTATTTTTTGGAATTGGTGACATGAAGGCACAGTCCTTGATTACTGTGCAAGTTTCTTAATTTTAATATTGTCAGGTCTTGTCGAAAAAAATCGCATTGCATTTGCATGTAAATGGTTACATTTAAATAAAAATATTCCAATTGAAAAATTGACGGATCCAAATTAAAAATTTTATACTGTAAAAAATATCAAATGATTTCAATATATTTTTGAATGCACTTAATTGAAGAAAGATACTTAAAATGTATTTCTATTATATCTATATATGACTAATTTCACACTCAAATCGCAATGTTTAAAACTCAGAGACTAAAAGAATGTAGTGTTAGCAAGAGGTAAATTTTAGGGTTTACTTGAAAAAAATCCCAATGTTGAAAACCAGTCCTGATCTTTGAAAAATATATTTGGACGTAAGTGGTTTAATTTATTTTAATATAGTGAAATGATTTCGATCTCGATGAATATTTTATAAACAGTCCCATATGTAAAACTTCTATTTCTGAACAAATTTTGTGATGTATTTCTATTTTATTCCAAATTTTGACAGAATGTAGCCAGTGCTATTTTTTGCTTACATAGTCAAATTTACACCGTTTTTTTTTGTCGTTCCAACGATGCAAAAGAATTTTTAAGAAAGCTGAGAAATCAAAACAACAACCGCTAAAAATAAATAAAATTTCTTGTAATAATATAGCGAGTGATATTATATTATTGTGGGTTAGTAATATTTGTAGAGATCAAATCTAAAATAATTATTCTAAAATTACTTCTGTAATTTTCCATTCAAATCTTGCAATTCTTATTGTATAAATGTAAAGAAATATGATATTTTTTGTCGCTATGGAGTGTTCAATATATATAATAGAATATGATGATTATTAATATTTTCTTATTGTGTGAATTTTAGGGTCTGTTATGGGTGTATTTTAATACAAACCTGTAAATCTTGTTTAGCAGCTTCAGCACCGGCTCGAGTGTGGAATGTAACAAAACCAACAGGCTGAAACAGATTGGATGAAAGAATTTTTAGAATACGACACACCACAAGTATTATAAGATATTAGTTGTTCCACCTGACTTCGCTCGGTATTTGTAATTTATGTATAATTATAATCACAGCTCTACGAAAATAAATTTAAAATTGTGAACGTAAACTACATTCGTTTTTTGTCCTAATAAATCTATTTGAATTGTACGAATTTTATTTTTAACCACAGCCAATCAGAAATGAATGACACACATTGGTTACACACAAGCTATTTTGGTAGAACTGTGGAACTCATGATGACGTGAAGCGAAAAAAGCCATGGATTAGATCTCATAATTCTTGTTGAAATATTTATTTATACAGATATTTTTACTTATCAGTAGTAAAATGGAGTTCAACAAAGTGAATGCCAATTCTATCAACAGTATACAACTATGAAACAATATTTAAATCGAGTTAATGTTCATAAAAATAGTAATAGTTAGTGAAAACATCATTACATTTTGAAACTTGATCAGATTAATGTGTTGACATTTTTTATTATATTCACTTTCTTATTTGTGTCACAAATATATATGAAGTCTCTGATATTGACACTAGCAGTAAATTATGTTTTTTGTATAGTTAGAAACGAATAATTTTATTAGAAGAGTCCGCAATAAATTTATAAACTGTTGGTACCGAATAAGTTTTTTTTGAAGAAAAGGTTAAATTATTAATTTTCTTACCGAAGCTGTTTTTCCATTTTTGCTTGTGACTTTCAGGAGTGATCCTTCATATCCCTGAAAAATTAAAAATATTTTTGTTTTATCTGTGCTTCAATAAAATATAGACTGAAGTAGAAGATTAGAAAAATATATCCAAAAAAATAAACCGAAGAATATGATAATAGCATATTATAGTATTGTTTTTAATGCATTGCTGCATTTATGAAATTTTTATCCATGTGCAGTGGTGGAGCTAGGGGCCTCCGAACCT
Source organism: Himalopsyche kuldschensis (assembly GCA_028554975.1). Classification (NCBI taxonomy): domain Eukaryota; kingdom Metazoa; phylum Arthropoda; class Insecta; order Trichoptera; family Rhyacophilidae; genus Himalopsyche; species Himalopsyche kuldschensis. Next base: position 14,154,713 of record JAHFWI010000010.1, on the reverse strand, counting down.
TGAGGGCCTCAATATTAAGCCCACATATGCTTTTTTAACGGAAAAATAATATATTATAATAGATCGCGTACGAATGTGTATTTAATGACCAAGTAACTGATATATGTTACACCTGATACGCGTCGGGAACTAAGGAACGTAGTTTGGAGTTGTGAGATATTATAATGAAATGTGTGAACCCTGATTTTCATTTTTTCGTTTTTTCGTAAGTATCAATCATATGAAAATAAAAAAGTTTCTCTTAAAGTAATAAAGAGAATTTAAAGAATAATTGATATGATAATACATTATATTTTTCAACGAAAATTAAATACGTATTATGACATCCGAAAAGAGAGTGTTGCCACTTTTTAGATGCCCAAATATTCGAACGAATTTATCAAGTTCCTATACAATTGTACAATTTCTAACAGCGATAAACATAAATGTCCTCGGATATTGAAGCTACTCGCACTGGCGGATCCAGGAATTGTCCCAGTGGGTGGCCATTTTGAAAAAAAAACATTTATTTTAAAAAAATATATAACTCGTTTGTTTTACGGAGGAACGTCACCGCTAAATTGTCGGCATAGATTTTTTTTTTCGAAAACCAATACGGAATAAAATATGACCTTGCAGTTAAAGAAGTGATGACACCGAAAAAATGCAAACATTAAAAAACATAATATTATAAAAATATTGTTCAATACCAGAGAAAAATCGCAAACAATATAAAATTAAGTCAATTTTCTCTTTTGACGTTACCGTCTAGGCCCAAAATATTCAGGTTATCCATTTTCCAGGATGTGTTGCAAAGCCAGACCATTTATAGTCTTTCCGTACTCATACGATTCCTTAGCCAGGTTTTCATGAGTTGTAATTCAGCGGAGGCAACGCTGATTGTCAAACTTAGTAAAATTCGTAAAAAAACCTCACAATTACGACATAATTATTAACCTATCACATGTCGTATATATACAGTTGCGGCGAAAGAAATCCGCGCACTCTTCATAATTCCATTCCTTTGCGAATATTTCCTCGAAATCTTTACCGATTAACATTTTTTTTCATTCGATTGTAAAAAAAACATTAACTATATTTTGGAAAATAATCAAGGTTTGAAAGCTTCAACAGTATTGATCCAGATCTAGTCGCGTTAGCATCTGTCAAAATTATGGATAACCGCAAAAAAACATTATCGCGATAAATGCCCAAATTGAATCAGTTTTCTGGGGAAAACTTACCAAGTAGAAAAATTTCGCTGTGAAAAAAGTATAATGTGGGTTTTTTTTAATATTTCGTGAAACTGGCGCTCTGAAAGAGTATGTTTGAACTGGCAGAGAGCGCTTAACAACCGACCGGGACGACCTTCATATAATGAGAATAGTTTTTCAAAAACCCTTCAAAACTGCTACAGTTTTCCATGCTGAGCTTTAGTCGACTAGTGATTTCACATGATTGATGCGAAATGTCCGTAATAGCCGCAACAGAATTGTGGTACATGGATTTCCGGCTCGACGCCTAAAAAAATAGTTCCCACTGTAAAAATGTAAAAATGGAGGTAAGAATGGACGAAGGTGCAAAATTGATGACTTTGGATGATTGGAGACGAGTCATATACTCCTGATGATTTAAAGTTAAACTCATGATGACAAGACGCGGTAAGCAGCCAGGCCATCTTAAGGTTAGTGAAAGGCGTCAACCGACTGTTCTTCAAAATATGGCTAGTAGTTTTCTTTACAATCGGAAGAAACAAAAATCGAAATCTGTAAAGATTTAGAGGAAAAATTTGCAAATGAATGTAATTGTGAAGGGTGCAAGGATTTCTTTTGCCGTAACTGTAGTTGTTACTAAAGGGTCTGGATAAAAAAGAGAACTACAACATTTATTTAAATAAAAATCATTTGAAAATGAATGTTATAGTGTTTTGAATGGAATACATTCTCCTCAGGGGGGGGGGGCATGGACCCCATGGCCCCCACCGTGGATCCACCTATGGCTACTCGAGTGGTAAAGTTGTCAACTTGGATATGTACTTTTATTTATTTGATGACTACCTATAACTCGTTTGTTTCTGCGGAGGAGCCTACTGCGAAATTGTCGGCATAGATATGTTTAGCACGAAAACCAATAGCAAAAATACCGCATGAAGTAAAGCGAAAACGATCCAATCGCACGACATGATTGTTTCTGCAATTTTTCGAACCGAAATGACAGCCACTAAAAGGGCGGGAGACGGCTGCCATGTTGTCTGTGCAGGTTTGACGTTTTTATTGCCGAATGGATGTACAATTTTATTTACTACGGTTGTTGTTACACGCTAGTACAACCATTGAAATGTCACTCGTCATGTCGGATTGTTCTCCCTTGTTGTGAGTTTGTTTTGTTTCGTGTTTCACAGAAGAACCAGACAATGTTAAAGTAAAACTCTCAAAATCGAGTATCATTTATGCTATCTAGGTAAAAGGAAAATGACACTTTTCATCCCAGCCGGCTTTACCAACAAAGATTTGACGCTGTCTAATAATTAACATTGTATATTTGGAGTTTAATATTAAAACAATTTGTGAAATACCGAGAAATGAATTAAGCTTCGAGTGTTGAACACTTACAATTTTGTGAGCAAAATTGCAAAATTGTACGTATATATTCATAAGGTTAATAATAAAAAAGTCCTCGATTATAATTTCAAGTCTATGACAACATTATAATTCAAACTATGACAACACATTAACTTCATAAAAAATGGCAACATTTCATCTTTTTTAAAGACGTTACAATTTGATTTAAAAATAGAATTGGAGCTGGAGTTGATTGTGCGTATAGAGGTGACTATCGAGCTAGCGAGCTGGCAACACTGAACGCAGATTACAAATAAATAATATTCAAATAGATACTTCTTATTACGTGGCCATGCACCTAATTGAAGACTTTTCTACAATTAAAACCTTTTTTTGTTGGTTCATTTTATTTCGTTAATTTGGACGAGGACACCTGTATATTTCTCGAAGTTATCCAATAATCAAATTTATATTATTTTAGTGTGTGGATTTGTAGAAAAGAGGTTTTATGAACATTTTTGTAAAACTCGTAAAATTGTGAACCAGTCACATTTTGAAAATAAACGATTCCATTTAGAAGTGAGACGGTGAAAAATTGGAAAGAGGTATTTTTTATAATATAATATATGGTCTTATCCTATGGAAGGAAGCGAATCGCAAAACAGAATAAAGATTTTTTATAACTTATCCCATATGTATGGAATAAGTTGAAGTTTTATAAATTGCGAATTTATACTTGAAGAAACGAATGGATAGAACTATTCTTACGAAATAGTTATTTCGTTTTTCGTTCCACCGAATAAACTGCTAAAGCGCTCAAATAAATCAAAACGCGAAAACTTCGATGACGTCAAATGGAAAATATTAAGTAGCATAAAACTAACCTAATGTGTGGTTCATTTTATTCGACAAAAGAGCATCGCAGTATGGGAGATATAAGGCGATATGAGTAAGCGATTCAAGGAGGTACCGTCGCCGGCTGGTACGGGAATTCCCTAAAAGTTGGCTCCGGGAGGGCGGTACCACCCAAAAATGTCTGCAGGAAATAACATATATACTAAATTTACGACGTCTGGCTCCCTGTCATGGACAAATTTACCAAAACTATAGCATATAAACGATTGCTATTATATTTTAAAGAATTCAGAATGTCACGGATAAATGTCACAAAATTATTTAGTATTTTGTTTATGGATAGTTAAAATGATTCTTTTTTAAAAATTTTTCTTTGAATTTGCTATGCTAGATTGCAGATAATGTCAGACGCATAAATAGACAATTTTACACACGATACTCGAATACTTTATTTTTCTCCAATGAATTGACAATGCGCAAAATATTTTGACGCAAGGATGGTTAGAAAAGTAACTTTAGATCAGCTTAAAAAGAGTTTAAATGCCAAATTGAAAATCTTGATAAAGTATTTTATTAATCTTTCCTTGTCATTATGTGAATGTCAAACTTAAACATACAATAAATAAGCAGAGTTTTAATGACAGATTTTTTTGCACTATTTGCGTACATTGAAAGTAATATATAATACATACAACTCAACCTCGTATCGGCACAAGTATTTGGAGAAAAACACGGAATTGTACAATTTCATGTATTGAATATTTTGTATAGGATCAATGTAAATATATCAAAGTTCGGATGATAGATATACAAAATGGAACGTACAGATACGAGGTTGAGTCAAAGCGATGATAAAATAACGTTAACTCACCTCATAAGCTCGAAACAGTAAATACAGCTCTCGTGGTTTTGCATCCATTGGTAATCCACTGACGAACAATGTGCGGACCTGCAAAATAAAAAAAAACCAACATTAATTAAATTGTTTTAGATTATACAAACGTAGATAGAGATCGAAGAGATTTCGTAGTGGCGTAGAAGCAAGCATTACTCGTAGCAGCGTAGCATCTTCTACGACTACTCTAATAACATAAAATTGTGTTACTTTTAATCTAATTTATATTTCACCATAACGCTTCAGTTCTTTGCAGATGAAAAAACGTAAATTTGTTATTTTAAATTATTATTTACAGATTTTTTGTTATTAAAAATGATTGATTAACTATTGTCGACAAATAAAGCATTATTTTCTACGTTTTGTTTTTACGAACGGTTGTAACATGAGGTAATTTATATCCATACTATCTATATTTAAATTTTCATTTTTTAAGCAGATGAGACAATAAATTTACTGTTTTCAAGACGTAATCACCAGTACTTAGTATAGCGATTGTTATCATTGATTAGAGGTTAATCATCAAATAAATTGTCTTTCCCATGATCGGAAAAAATACTACATAATATTATCATTTAAATACAAAAATGATCATATTAAATAAAAAAATTAAATGTTTAGCCAAATTCTTGCGCTAACGGCAGACTATATTGAACAATAGTAAAACAATATTTCTACTTATTCCACAATTAATTTATTTAGAACAGGACCAATTTCGCTCATTGCACGCATTTTCAGCTGACAAGAAATATATCATTAAAGCGTTATATATTTTTCTATAAATAACTCTGTATTTTTTTTTTTTTTTATTTTTGAAAGAATTTAAAAAATATTTGGCATTACAGCTTACGCCAATGCGCCAAATATTCTTAATTGTGAAAGTCATACGAGATTAACTCGATGATAAGTAATAGATCATTTGTGCACAAAATCAACGATAAATAACATACACCCAGCCCAAGATCTCTTTTTTTTCAATTGAAAAAATCTGACCTTGCCGGGAATTGAACCTGGGTCCCCAGATCGCTAGGACAAAGCTCTTGCCACTAGACCACAGGGACCGATTTATATTTTCATATTTTTGATATAATGCCTTTCCACCAAGTATTGACAGTGAACACTTTAAAAGGTGATTTACTATTTTAACAAACAAGGTAGAAATATAATGTTTTCGCGCCAGTGATTCAAAATTATTTGAATATCGAATAGTTCAGCCGGAAAAACTGATGACTACTCTTATAATGGCGGAGTGGAAAATAAAGTTGAGCGCTGATCGCCACGACGAGAGTGACGAGCTAGTGCGGGTACCTGAACCCACAACAGCCGACTGCTGAACAAACTTTTTAACTACTAACGAGTAACATCGACCGCTGCTAATTAGCACGGCTATGTTTGCATACTTTGAGCGATGAACCTTGGTTCTATTATGTGATATATTACAGGGTTACCTGGTACCTGCTGTACGCGGGAGTTGTAGAGCTTTACAAGACTTCAGGTAACACATTTTAAAAATATACCCTTCGACTACGTATGGAGTTGAATACAAGATAAGGTGATCATTAACACTGGCGTATATTCAAAATTTTCACACTTTTGAAAATCAGCAATTACATAATAGGGAACACTGTGTCGGCGGCCATCTTGGATTAAGTGTCATAAGTGTGAAAATTTTGAATATACGCCAGTGTTAATGATTACCCAAGATGAACACATATTTAGCGTTGAAACAATACCTACACCATACAATATTGAATTGAAATTACTCGAAGAGAACTGCCGCTGCATACATCCATCCTTTAAATCAGGGCTTCCCAACTCTGTTGCCGTAAAGCTGTTAGGCACAACTTTTTTGGGAGAAGGGTCAGATGATCATTTCTCAGATAGTTCGAGGGCCACATTGGTAAAAGTTATTAAACAAGATGCTTTGTTTGTATTTTTTTATTTTTATGTAAGTAATATGTTTCCGTTCTGTATATTTAAAAAAAAATGTGTTATATGTTATTTTTCTTTAATTTGTCAAATGCATGGAGCATTGCCGCCTGCTGTAATGCCATGTATTTTATATTATTTTTTGCCAATAAATAAATAAATAATGCATTAATTGACTGATCTTTTTTTGTAAATAACCTAACGGGATTAACTATAAATACCTAATTATAAATGAGCCAATTTACCAATAATTGAAAAGTTCGTAAATTCATTTTTCCATCGATTCATAGATTACTGCTCGGAGGTATCCCCCGAATCCGAATCTCAAGCCAGGCTTAGCGAGAGCGATTAGATAAAAACATGTCCCAATCAGATCAACTCTTGTAGAAAAACTTCTATTTAGATAAGCTTGATAAGAAGTAAGCGAAAAGGTAAAAAAAATAACGTCTCTTCAACAAAGAATTAGTCCTCCGTTAAATTATTTAAGCAAAAAAATATTTTTCGATTTTTTGTAGTTAAAATTACAACTCAAGTATGGGTGCCGTATATAAAGGCAAAATACCACAATTACGTGACCAGTGTTTGCATCGAACAAATCGCCTGTGTAGTTAATACCTATACGCTGATGGGAATAACCGCAAAAACGCGTTAACGTTGTAAAGAACGTTCGCCATTGGTAATTAGGTTAGGGGGTATAATGCCATGAATAATATTATTAATTTTCTAGTGCCGAATAAATATATTCAAGCACTACGCAATAAGAATTCATTTAAAATACAGTTCAACCTAAGCAATAGTAATTTATTTTTTGAATTCATGGATTTGATGAATACAATTCCATTATTGCAATTTCCAATAGCTGACTAATGTCATTTTTATAAAGCAATACCAATTGTTACAGTGATGATAAATATATTTCAGGAAATATGTTTTGAATTTGAAATGTTTTCTTTAATGGCTAATGTTCATAATTCCACACGTTAATATTACGCATCATTTTTTTTTATCAACTGGTAAGTTCCAGTTGTACGAATCTGGGTTTGAGTCCTTACCGAGTATCCAATAGTGTCATTTATTTACGCAGTTGTGGTATTTTTTGCTTGTGAATACATTTTTTGCAGTTTTTAATATCCGCTTGATGGTTAATATATGTGTAATTTTTGATAGTGGTGTTTTATTTAAAATCGTAGATGGTTAAAATAGAAATGTAAATTGTTGCAATATCAAACCCTTATATTTCGATACGAGGTTTCTTATATTTTTATTGATCGTTTATAAAACATGGAAGTATTAAGGAAAAGATTGAAAATAAATGACAGCAAGTTTGCTAAATAAAAAAATGAAGTTACAAATTTAAATTCACTGATCAACGTTTGAAATTAAAAAGTAAAGTAATGTTGCCACGTGCCACTGACAAGTAGCACAAATATTTTTGATTTCGGCCACATCATTGAGGGCGATTTATTTAACGGCACGTCGGAACGTAAAACAGCCCAGCCGATATTATTTGTCTATGATTAATGCCACGTAAAAAGTGGCATAAAGGCCTTTGTCACGTATCGGAAAACGATAATAATTCCGATTTCCACTTATCGCTTCGTCAGCCGAGGGCCAATAGATTATAATCATCCATCACGAGTGACGTTCGCATGCCTTAAAATCCCTTCGTCCCATAAAACTACCGGGAAACTTTCCATTAGAAATACAATAGGGGAAATATTATGACGTAATGTTGTGGGATTTTAAGACTGGAAAAATTGTATTATTAAATAAAATAGATATGAGCATTAGATTAAGAAAACTGAGCGTCAATGGTGCTTGTCTTTTACATTATATATATTAAACATTAAATTTCGTATTCTATTATATAATTTGCGTCTCAATCTGAGATAATTGAAGGGAACAACTGTTCATACAAAGGAAATGACAAACATCTAGAATCAGGCACAACAAAACACTATATAATACAATACAAGATGGAGTATTCGCGGATTGATTTTAAACGCGTCAAAATGTTTTAGTGTAGCATAAGCACAATATATTATAAAACCATTTGAGTTTTTACCAGATGAAATTCGCCTAAGTCGCTAGATTCGTACGATTCGCAGACAGAGAGTGTGTACATGTTCTACTGTGCATAGCTCTGCTCTGATGTGAAACAAAGATAAAGCACAGTAAATATAATGTATTGTCATGACTTTGATTTTGGTTTGAAGATTTATTTTCAAATAAGCTGTTTTTCATACGCAAGTATACATAGATATTTGACATAATTATGATATATATATTATTTAAAAATCAATAAATTTAACGATCACGTCCAATTCTGCAATATATATAAAAAAAACAACATGATTCATTCATTTTAATTATTGGGCTAGTGTAAGAGCCCTATCGGATTTGTCTGTAAGTATAATTTTAACGTGTAAAAAAAATCAGTTTAAACAACCATAAACAAATCTAAAGAATGTATCAACAATTTTTAATATTATAATTTGTCTCTGATTATAAATGTATTTTTATTAAATTGAAGTTAGTTTAGTGTTTGTAATATAAAAGGGCATACCTCTTACATTAAGTCGAACAAAATTGTTCATATAATGATGTTGGAAACAGATGACGCCAAGAACAGAAAGTTTGTTCATTCGAATTTTGGAGTGTGAAACAAAAGAGCACTTAAATATGTTTGAACATCTGCTTCTTATTGCTAAACTATGGCGTAAAACGAGGATCCAAGACAGCGCATCTCAAAATTTCCAGCTGCGATCGATCAAGAAATATATTAAAGCTCATTAATAACAAAAAAATCACCCAGCTAATAATATACAGCGAACAAAATAATAGTTTCACAAATTAAATCATACAAATCTGGATCGATACCGTGTAAGATTTTTCTTAATTCAATATCTCTTTTTATCTGGAACCGTCTATACTAAATAGCGGCTTACAATTTTGAGTACGGTCTCTTTGAATTCCCATGTAGGAATAACGTTACTATTGTTACTCACTCCCGACCAAATGTTTGATTCTAAGAAATATTAGTTTATATGTTGGATGAGGAATTATGGATGAGGGATTGGAAAGAATTATTTTTTATTTAAAAATTACTCAAATTAGTTTTTTTTTTATATTTTTGAATTGTTTAAAGAAAACTCTAAAGATTCAATAAATTGATTTGAAGGTTTAGTTGTGAGCATAATAGATTATGGGTAAAATAACTTGTTTTTTTAGCATGTTCGCTCCCAATTTGAAGCATATGGTTTACTACAATAACTACTTGGTATTCAGATGTTCAACCTCTCTTTTTTGATGAGAGTAAGGATATAGTACGAAGACAAGACTAGCGGTAAGTTAATCGCGTTACGTCACATTTTTAGGATTGAGAGGCGATAGATGAGAGAGAGAAAATATACCTGAAAATTTATATATCATTTGAATTGAATTTAGAACATTTCAGACGCAAATTGCGTGTCTACAACGTCAAAAGATGTAATTGTTTTAATCTTTATAAATTGGATTGAAGAAAATGACCTCACGGCAAACGAAAATTTATGTAAAATAAATTCGGGATTTCATCGATATTTAAATCTAAGCAAAAAAACTTGCCATCGACAACAAAAGAATGATGTGTAAATTTCATCAATAACTAGACAAAAATACAGGTAAATACAGAAGGCATAGATTACACGGAGAAAATGTAATGGAAGTACAATTTCCCCGCTCGATCATATTTATGGTAAGCTTTTGAGAAGAGCTGAACACGATCTGGCGGGAAAAGTCGGCAAAACGAAAAGTTTTCTCTGATTCGTTATGAGATAGGCATCTTAATGAAGCGGTTGACTTTCTGGAGAGCTTCCCAAATGAAAAACATCAAACTCATTAAGGATAAAGCGATACGACCGGAAATGTTATATCTAAATAACAGTTTCGACGACAAATACGGCGAAAACGTATTTTCACTTGTGTTGAAAAATTACTCGAATTTATCATTGAAATACATAAAAAATGATTATTTATGGCTTGTATAACCAAAGGCACTTGAGATGTTTATAATATTTCATTACAAAAAAATTTCACGTGACCAGTGAGAATGTAACTTCGACTCATTTTCTATTTTTTTGAATAAACATCAGATTAAAACTCCATTGTTGTTATAAATAACCTTGTTCCATTGTATATATATATTTCATCTTGATAATTCTCGCGATGGGCGGAACTGGTCCTGATCTTTATAAGAATATAAATGTGGAAATAGTACTATATGATGCGTTTTATTTATTTAAATAATACATTTCCACCAAGAAGTTACAATTAATACATTAAAAAAGAAATTTCCTAATTGACTAATTGAGGTTGAAATGCTTTTTTAAGAATTAATATTCACTTCATAGAGGGTTAAAAAGATTTTAAATATTACATTAATTATTTCGTTTATTTAACATTTATCAATGTTTAATTTACAATCGGCTAGATATTGAGTATTTATGATAAATATAAATTTTACCCAACCTCTCAAGTTAAAACGATTGACTAAAATTAATGTCTCTCAGCTAATTATTTACCTAAACATCAATGTGACATTTGTTGAATAGTGTGGAATAACAATGTTATCAATTGTAATTTTTGATTGAAAACGTGCTTGTTCAAAGAAGCCACCGAATCCATCGAACATATTAAATTGGTAATTTGGAATTTACTTAATAAAGAACATATTTCAACGGTTCCAAGTTGTAAACTACACTGCTATAATACTACAATGTTTTTGCGCGTTTAAAACATGTCAGAAGCAGTGTGCGTCCAATGTTATAATTAGGGATCTCGTAAAAGACAAAAGACTAAACAACTAGCTGAATGTTGAAAATGTTGCGCTTTTCACGTGCAGTAAACAACGGGAATATTTTACGGAGAAGTGAATGCGTTTTAATCTGAAAAAGATAACACAGTGCTTAAGTTGCCAGCTAGCGACATGCATCCACCGTTATGCACAACGTCCGCCATTTTGTGAAGCATAATTAATTGAAAATATAACACCAAGTGTCATAAGATTATCTCAATACAACGTTTGCTTATATTTTTTTGAATAAGGAATGGAACGGAATATTTTTTTTTACCTTATATCATTGGTTCCCTTTGTAAGTTAACTGTGTACGTAATTGAAATAAAATGTTTTTCTTTAAAAATTAGTCGTCCATTTGATTTAGCTTTTTGATGAGAAACTAACATGCCTTTGTAGTTTTTACTTTCTTCCTAAACAGGACCGAGGTTTCTCAGCTAGTGATAAATTTCAATTGATATCAAATCGGGTATTGGTAGACAATGCTTACCAACATAACGATATCGGCTCATTTTAGTATTGTGCATTAGTTTATTATACTGTATGGATGTCTTCTATCAATAAGAAGCATAATCAATAATAAAAATTGTTCAGTCATATTGTTTGCAACTTGTGTCACTATGATTTTGTAGTTGCACGATGATAGCGCACCAGAGTATAACATTTTGTTTGAGAGCTTATGTAACTGACTTCGTGCATAGATAAACACTATATAAAAGTAGACGGCCATTCCATAATATGTATATAAAAGAAATTTTCAAGTATCCTGTGGCAACAGATAATATAAAATTATCTAGCAGTTAACAAAAGCTGTCTAAAATGTTATATCGAGTAAAATCTCTATAGTATTATGACTCGCTTTACTTTTGTTTTATCTAACAAAAGCTCTCCGGATTAAGAAGTTTCATTTCGTTTCAAACGACGCACGCTGGGCTTAACTTGTTAATGGCGAAGATATAGAGATGCAAGGTTTACTGATAAAAACAATAAAAATAATTTACCGTCTTTTATGAAATAAAATAACTATTAAAAAATGTATAAAATATTGTACTTATGAAGTAATTCAAACTTTCGTAATGTTTCATTTCTTGCTTTCACACACAGTCGACATTGAAAGTTAAATAAAATACATACATGATTGATATTTTTGCAGAATTTTTGTGTGATCATCTTTTATTCAAATATCGTTTTTAAATATAATTTTTGACAGCTGTTTTGAAAGAAAATTCAAATTAACGACAGATTTTTCAAGAAAAAGAAACTACCATTTATTTACACAATAAGTATGACTATAAAATAAAGTTATCTATTAGGATGTTTTCATAATCTGTGTAATCGATCGGAGGTGTTTCGAAGAAACACGGATTATCATTTTCATCAGGGGTTTGCCAAAATGAAAAACAAGAGTGTATTTTAATAAAAATAATAATAAATTTTTAGTACTTTTTCCACATAAAATTTATTTGATCAGGACCGGTTTCGCTCATGGCGAGCATTGTCAACTGATAAGGATTACAATAAGAGTGATATATACAAAAGTTATTACAAAAGCAAATTACAAAAAAATTACAAGAAAAAATTTATTTGCTTAGTTGTTTTACCAATTGTTTGTCATACCTTGTTTTTCATACTTAGCTTTTGTATAAATATCACTGTTTTATTGTATTCCTAATCAGTTGACAATGCTCGCCATGAGCGAAACCGGTCCCGATCAAATAAATTTTATGTGGAAAAGTACTAAAAATTTATTATTATTTTTATTATAATGCCTTTCCACCAAGCATTGACAGTGAACACCTTAAAAGTGAAGAGTGAATTTTTTATTTGCATTTTATTCCACATTATTATGTAATTTAATTTGAACAAGTGTAGTGTCTTTTTATTAATATCCATCAAACGACTTACAGTGAGGCGTCAAAATCTGTTACGTAAAATCGGTGCGGGCTATAATGAGAATTGAGATGAAAAACTGTGCTAAAAATTAGCGTCAGCAAAACGGTACAACAAAGGACGTTTGCAGCTCTAATCATACATAGGAAAAAATTGCCATGTTGCAAAAACTAAATTGTAGTGTTGACAGTTTGTAGTATAATCCGGAATAAAAAATAGATATCGGACTGTACCTACATATTATTGAAAGAATAAGGCCTCACTGGCTTAACGTAATGAGTATAACTTTACAGTTATTTAAAAAAAAGAATTGTAATAATATATAAAAGAATCATTATATTATATTGTCTATGGCAGTGGTTCTCACGTAAAATTTGGCTGTGGCCGCATTAGGAACATCAGCGGTCCTACGAAAATGTCTGGTGGCCGCACCAAATTTTTGTGTTGAGTCTTCTTTGTCAAAAAGACATAAAAATGTATGTGTTTGAGTTTTTGCTAACTAACAATTCTTGATACATAATAGAATACATACGAAATATTTAATTTTCAATGTCTTTGTTGACAAATTATTTGTAAAAACACATTTAATTAAATACCAATATTAACCATGAAGCTGTTGGTGGCCGCAGCAAAACTCTCTAGTGGCCGCACATGAGAACCACTGGTCTATGGTATTTTCAATCAGTATAAAATTCCAAAGACCCGAATGTGTTGGAATTTTAACGTATCGATATGTCAAACTAAAACAATGCAAATAAGACTATTACTTATTCAGAAAATACGGCTCCATCATTTGTGTAAAATTTAAGAAATTATCAACCATAAGCGAGTAAAATTTCTATCATAATATTATCATTTGCAAGATGATTGAATACATTTGAAAAATGATAGCTGGAAGATTATTTGCATAGGGGTGAAGATTTATTCAAAAACTATTATTAAGTATAAAATAGCGTATAATAATAAATGTTGCATTTAATATGTGCCATAACCAATAGCGGCAAATGTTGCCATTAATGAAAACTCATTTTTCGATATAAGCCTTGGCTTATACGTAGTCTATGTAAACGGTATTAACTTTTTATTGATCATTATTATCAGCCATAAATCATTGGGGATGGTGAAAAAGGGATATTTTTTAACCACATGGTGACTCAACAAATACAGTAAGGGAGGAAAATATCAGTGCTTAAATTATTTCGGCTGCTAAAATTATTTCAAGTTAATATTAAAAATATGTATAATAATTCTCATCTTATTTTTAATAAATCTCTCTCACAGTGCATACATATTTCATAGAAGTCGATTATAATGTTATAAATGTATATTTTTTTAAGATGACAGTTTCAAGGATACTTGATTTAGTGGATATCTCTAATATTTCTCAAGTAGCATACAAACGAAAGAAAGAGAAAAATATATGGAACTATTTAAAAAGTATTTAATAACTCAAAATTATTATTGCATACATTAATAATCTTAAACTAGTTGATTTTTTAAATAAATATTTACCGTCAATCAATAAATATATTATTGAAAGTTTTAAGAGATTATAACGTTTAATAAAAAAATCCAGAAGATTTCACGTTTGGAATTACATCCGTGTATTCCTTTGTGAATAAAAAATAAAGCAAATCAAATGAATGCATACATCTGGTAATAAATAGTTGATTAATATACTAATAATATTTTTAATTCCGCAGTGAAATATTAATGGCTACATTTGTTATATGTTATGATTAAAGTATGAAAGTACTCAACGATTAGCAGTGAGATATGAGTAGGTATGAGTAATATAAAATTATTATCATATTTTGTGTAATGTGGTTCAGGACACCGTGTATATTTTATACCATCATGACTGCCAACAACAAGCCCTATGGTGGCGCCAGTTATTTTCCCGCCAACGTCGATAAAGTTAAATACAGCAATCATGGCGGTCGTGCGTGCCAACCTACCTTAACTGCCTTCGTGCGTGACTACCTGAGAAGTTCACTCAAAATGGCCGCTGCTTATCAACGAGGAAAAGTCATTAGGGAAATTATTTCAACAACGAAAATTCGGGTCTAGTTGGCCGTGGAAAATCCGATGCTATTATTATTATATGGCGGGTTATTATACAAGTGGCGTGCTTAGACTGCTACATAATTAAAAATACAACAAGAGAGCCCAAGATTACGGTTCTGCCGACAGCAGCTTTATAATCAGTTAATAAATTATCGTGGAACATACGACACGAAAAAATTTCATTCTCATATATAATAGCATGTAGGAAACGGAAGAGTAGAAAAAATATGGTCTGGAGTAATTTTGTTATACTATAAACCATAAATGCGTTACATTCATTCTCTGTCATAGAACTTGGAAATACTTAATTGAATAAATTCGTTACACTACCTATTTTTTTTTTAATTCTAGCTGAATTGCCGCATAATAATACAAAAAATAATTCTCCAAAAGTCTTCTAATGAATCATGAATGAAAAATTGTTATCAAGAACAATCAAAACACCTTTTGAGTTATATTTCTGTCATGCCACTGAATTTGACAGATGTGTTGCAAATATTTACTAAAACTGTTTATTCTAAAGTAGAAAAGCAGTCAAATTATTGTGTATTTGCCCAACAAACTTTGTAAAATACAGTTTGTTTCATTTTAGGAATAATACAACTCATAACATATTCAAATTTCTGTATATATACTAAATACAATTGGGTATATTGATTCTATTTTGAATTTTTCTAAGCAATTAAATAGCAATTAAAGGCGTTTGAAACTATGAACAGCTGACGTAATTTTGTTAAGTCACTTTCCAGATGGTAAGAAATATTTATTATAAATTGATACGATTTCTGAGACATTATATTATTTAATGTTTTATAAAATTTCATTATTGGTTAGTATCGAACACAATCTTTCAAAAAAATCTACGAAACCTTTTACGATCGACGAAAAAATTTAGGCAGCATTTATTTTTCTATGGAAAACATTAGCATGTTAATAAAGAACTTTTTGGCCGTCGTAACGCTATTTTTTATTAAGATTCTGTTGATATTAAAAATATTACGACTTGATTTATTATGCCACAATAATTAACATAATATTCAAAGTAGTTTGTAATAATAAAATACGCAACATTTTTGCTGTTTTAAATATAAATATTTTTACGACTTAATGGGGTTTATGATAACACTACGGAAATGGTGAAAAAAATGAATTTCTTAAAAAATATCCTAAAAAGTTTAAATTTCAAGAATGTGTGTTATTGAGCTGAAGATTACTTTGTAATATTTTATACATTTGGGTTAAATTTCCACATTCATATAATGTTCGTTCGGGGTATTCGTAAATGAAAAATTGCGAGCAATATTCTCGGGATATAATTATATCTCCAACGACAAATTATCACATGACTGATCATATTTTGCACGGAATGTGTAATCTTTTTGTGATCATATTTTAGTTTATATGCACTGCATTATTGACGGGCAGGAACTCGACTGAGATGTTGCGCGTTACCGATACGACGTAGAGCTAGTCTCGACATAAAAGGGCTTGGAGTTAAAACGCCCAGTTAGTAAGTTATAAATAATTATGTTTTCTACGCTTTTTAATCTCCTCATACTGTTTAAAGAAGAAAACATAATTAAAGATATTTATGGAAAATAAAGTAAACATATTGAATAGTTTATGACAGCAGCGAGATACCGAAAAAAACTATCAATACATTAACTTACTTAACTGGATTAAAAGCTTTGTAATTTTATGGCTTTATTTACAGTAAAATTGAACAAAATATATTACCCACTCACACAAGATAAGTTAAAAAAAATTCCGCCGCGCCGAAGCTCGGCGTTGATTTAATTATGAAAAGTTTTTCTGGAGCTTTTCTTTAAATATTTTCCTCGCTTAAATATATTTGATAGATGGGAGGCAGCTTAATTTCAGACAAGCTTTCGTGTTTAATATAAATAGACATATTAACGAGGGTAGATTTAAGAGCGGTCTTTAATGTCGTTTGCTCGAAGTTTTGACACATAGACTAGCAAAGATGTAATGCCTGATGAATACATTTAGCTCAAAGACATTTTTGTTGGCTTGATCTTCTAAAAATTCTCTCTATATAATATATGTTTATTGTCAAATTATACTACCTTTAAAATATATATATACAAAATGGAAAGCGATTAGTCGTTGGGGACAAATTAGGGGAGATACATCGGGTTTATATTAGCGATGGCAGAAAAAATAGTCGATTGAATATTATATTAAAAAATCTAACAAAGCTAGTACCTAATTGTTCTTTTCAAGCTCGTAACCAATACAGTTTGATCAAACTTAATGTAAAATATACATAACCTCAATTCACCAAATTTTAAATTTATTAAATACAATATTTATACTTACAGAATATAGATAATTATATATTTGGTGCTGAGAATAAAATCACTCAGTACTATTTCATAAAGTTGATGCGGAAAATGGATATGGTAAATATCATGGTATTGCGATAAGTTTTAATGAAATACATATCGGCTTGTTTTATTTTCAGGATTATATTTCAATAAAAAAAATAGCATATAACAATTAAATTAGTATGAAAAATAATTTCGAATGGGTTTTTCCGAAATGGACTTCAGATGTGAAAAGTCAGAAAATCTTTTTATATTTGACGTCTCCAGTAGGGAAATCAATCGTTAGTCTACAAAACTTAAACGTTAGATGGCGCCATTAGCAATAATGGTTTTGCTGATTGTTAAAAAACTTTTGACTTATTTTAATGCCATTGATTATTTATTCTTAAGGTAAAGCTAAAATAATAAACTAGAAAAAAAATAAACCTTAAATATTTGTTTTTATTAAAAATTGCGTGGAACAAGTGTTTTTTTATATTTTGATTGATTGGTTGTATATTTATTTGTGTTATTGATGTGTCAAAGTTTTCACATTTCATAAAGTTCGAATATCGAATTCAAAGAATTAACTGCATTGTTTATAAATATTTATCTTTAATTGATAGTGTCACGTCTTTCCCCGGAGATTTGACGCATGTCTTACGCACGACTCGATTTCTATCTTGTCCTATCAATTACAAAGTGTCTCAAGGATTGATTTCTCTTTGAGTGAGTGACGCAGCTAGAGAGGGCGCAAGTCAAGAGCCAGACGTGACCAAAGTTGCCTCTAAACTTGCCCAATTATAATTCGATCTAAATGTAAATTAAGGGATGATTCTCTGACAATAATGCAGGGGCTAGAGAGAGACGACGAGAGATTTCACAGTGTTCGCAGCTTCTTCGTTCTTGTAAACACACTAAATACAGCTGTCCAGCGCTTTTGAAGTCGATTTAAATTTGGAACGCTTTTTTGACATTTGAAAACAAAAAATGGTTGGCGAATTACTTTAGACATTTATTCGTTTATGAAACCACTTTTAAACTAAAATAGAAACAGACACTTTACTTGGAGTTATATAGATATTACACAATTTTTACCGTTATATTTCGCGATGTTTTCAAAAGTGTGCACGATTTAATCATTCAAGTGAATTTTTAGGTCAACCAAAAATATTCTTTTAATATTGAAGAACTTTTAGCCAATTCATGACAATAACTAATTCAAAGCTCACTTTATATATCTTAAAATGTAGATACAAAGGTGATGGTATATGGATATTGAAATTAAATAAGGTATTTATAAACAGTAAATTTATTTTTAATAAATATACAATGATTTATTTAGTAAGATGCATATATTATGGTTATGGTCATCTTGAATGTATCGTTAAAGTAGACGGAACATTTTTGTTTATGAAAAATATCCACATATGGATATTGAACGTCAAAAAATGCTCAGCCGGATGAGGACAATTATAAGGCATTTATGAAAATCACGGCCTCATATGGAAAACGAACGAATGGATCTCGACTCATAAAAGCTTTTCCATTATTCATAACCTTTTTAACGTTCTAGACACTAAAGTGCACCTAACAAAACCTCCAGGATTTTTCCTCATTCTTGGCAAGAATTTTAAGCATGATTAACGTTGCAACGCTGCAGAATACATCGTGTAGAAGGGTTTGAATCGGTAGCAAGTAGTGGGAAGTGGACGTTGAGATCTCAAGTGAATCAGTTTTTATTTTAATGATACATTATTGGCATTTGTCTTATATAATTTTTATGCTTAAAATTTTGGCAATAAAGCCGTCAGACTGCGTTATTGGACACGTCAGATTTGTGGCCCTAAATTTTGTTGAATATTTTATGCTTGAAATTATTGAGAGACACATTTAGGTGTGCTAATGGAAATTAATAATGAAAATATGGAAACGTGAAAAAAAATGTAAAAGTTTGAGTGTCTTAAGAAGATCACAATGCTAAGTTGTAGCGCTTAAAATTTTCAAGCTAAAACTCTCAAATTTTTGAGTGGGAAATTATTAATTCATTCTATTATGAGGTTTATTTTTTTTGCACGACCGATTCAACGCGTTGCCCATGTATTCGGCATCGCAAAGGCTACAATAAATGGAAACTCAAACGCTATACTGGAATTTTTTTAATATCTTTGACTATAAAAAATATTAACGGTCAATATTTAAAGTTATGAGAAGCTTAAAAATTCAAATTTAAAAATAATGAATTAACGATTTTTTTGCCATATTCGTTATTAATGTGGAATATATGCTCTCCAAATAACTATTTAATCTTTTTGTATGAGAGCAGGTTGTTACTCAGTCGCAAATGCTTTAATATTATATGAGAATGTGTTTAAATTAGTTATGCTAATCGCTCTCGCTACGCCACGTTTTTTAAGATAGTGTGTCATTCATAGATAATTTCGATTGAAAAATCAATTACCAAATTGATCGTATTCGAAATCAAACCCGTAGACGTATACTGAACTGTTGACCACTCGGATGCAGTTTAGTTAAAAACTCCAATGACAATTCCTAACTTAAATTATTTTGTCGATGGAAGTTGTCTATGGAAAACAATTTCTCTTTGTTGCGAATGTCACAAGATGTCAATAACCTATGAGAGTTGTTGTTTGTTTTCATCTCGCAAAGAGATACATTAGCGAACAAAAAGTCCGTCGTATATATTCACAAAATAAGAAAAGGCAATAAAATAAACTAAAACATCTCATTCATCACAAACATTTTGACAAATTATTATTGATATAATATTCCGTCTGATTGATGAAGTAAACCCACCCCGTTCAAAATAAAAGAGAATACTGAGCTCAGATCCGCGAAAAGTGAGCGCTGTCACATAAAAACGTGTTAATTTTTATAGTGCTTGATGATTTTCAATATGATTTGAAACAATTGATAAGCGTTAGCTATTTGAGTACTCTAAAAGAAACCTTTTTGAAGGTCAGATTAATTTATCAATAATATTCATAAAATGTACGTACATTATTTTACAGGCAACCAAAGGCGGCACCAAAGATCAAAAAGACCGTGAGTTACCCAAATGCTTAAAAAGATAAAAATATTTTCTTTCTATACAGGTATTCATTACATTTCGTTGAAAAATAAAACTAAAGATTTAGGATCGTGCAAACAAAATTATTAAAACATCGATTCTTTTGAGAAAATAAAAAGATTAACATTTTTAAGAATTTATTATCCTGAGAGAAAAGGATTCTCCATATTCAGGATAGTGAAACCTTTTTCAAATAGAACAATTTTGGCGCCAATACTCGTAAGATATATTTGACGGTAAGTTTCTTTTTATTTTGTCACAATATGTATGTTTGCATCATAAAATTCATAATTTTTCGTGTTCGACATATATGTATACCTAAAACTAGTTGTGCTGTACTGCATCATTATATTTTTTTAGAGTGAATGAACTAGTATCTAGTTGTTTTTCTACTGAAGATAAAATTGGTAACATTATAGCACAAAAATAAAATATTTTTTTAAAAATAAATCACCCAATTCCACCAAAGGCTGCAAAGAATATTTGCTATGTAAACACAAATTTATTCCACGGGATATTTTTTGGCGTCGTAAATTACTATAATAAAATACTGGGAGATAGCTTGTCGGACGTGAATCGGTGTATACCGGAAAGGCGGAAAACTTCAGATGCCCTATCCATCATTCGATATGGCAACACTGAAACGTAGAAATACGTAGATACAAGGAAAGTCTGTCAATGTTTTACACGTAAAATATACGGGCGAGTTTCCTTACTGCCAACTCTGAGAGGTACGTAGTGCCGACAAAGTTGTTTCTGTAAATATTTTAGTGAAAACCGGCGTCCGGCGAGGTGAAATATACCTCTAGCGTTCGTTCCTTATTCCATAGACAACGCGGATGTATATATAGTATATTTATGTTGGGTATACAGTATACAATCAATACATGGGCATATTAAATACTCACGTTTGTTTATGGAAAGATCGAAATTATAATGAACCGACTAAAAAAAACATGCGTTTATGTTAAATACATTTTTTAAAGTTTACTTTAAGTGGAATGCAGCAAATAAAGACTAAAGAAAGAGATTTATGATTTTTTTTACAAATTCAGGACATCAAATATTTCTAAAGTGATGTAAAACATTGCATAAAGAAGCAAACAGTAACACTACCCTACCAGTTTTTTTGTGAAATTTCAACAAAAATACTATGGGAAAATAGATTTTGCAAATGTCTAAACATGTTTTTTTTTATTCATAGCATATTTAAAGTGGCCGAAGTGTATGTAATTTATGACAATTCTATGATGCATTTCCTAGACTTGGTCTAAGAATTAGTCTTATGTCCAATGGCCTAATGAACCAACAGGCTGTATTATATTTTTAGACTCTCTTACAAAAGCAAAATTCTCATTTTAAAATGTTAAAAATGCGTTTACCCAACAGCGTCTTGGTGAGATTGACACTTAATTATATTCATTATGTGTATAAAAATTCTCAATCGATACATATTATCCATTAAAAATATAATAAATTAAAATTCAGGCAGACGAAAGTTAATTGCTTACAATAAAAAAAGCAATTGTTAAAGAATAACGCAATTAAAGCGTATTGTATGGAAAAGTTATCTTATTGGGGTTATTCTTTTTTATTACTACCAATTCGAGAATAACATGGAGAGCGTTATGAAGTTTTTTCCCCTTGAAAAAAGAAAACCATAAAAGAAAGACATAAATACTCATATTATTCGTGTAGCTTAATATTTCCTTTATATTTTTCTCTATTCATTTTTTTTCAGAGGTAAACAAGCATTTATTTATTTATTGTTTATTAAAAGAAGTGAAATATTCCAAATCAAAACAAATATATTGATAAGGGTTTGAAAACTTTAATAATCTTAATGTTTTCTGGTCAAGTATATTTTTTTACAATTTGAAATTGACTCTTTGAATATCCACACGTGACTTAAACATTTCAAAATGTTTGTCGCAATCAATGACTTTCGACTAAATTTGGTTTTTATGAGCGGTGAACCGACAATTATCAGTCAGAAAACAAGTTAAACTATTTTGAATGGTATAAATTTAATGTTATATTTGCAAATGGGCCAATTATAACACTAGCATTCATACTTTTTTGACATTTTTTTTTTAATAAATTGATATTTAAAAATATTTCTCCAAAGAAGTCCAATTGACATTTATTATTTTCAAGATAACAGAATTATTAAGTATTTTCAAATAATGTTAACGGATGTGTATTTGATTTAATTAGTGTGTTTTAGTTTTTATGTTTTTTTACCAAATATGGAAAGAATGTTTCATAATTATTCAATAACTGTATCAGATTTATTGAAAAATAAATTATGTGTCTATTTTTTGATGCATTATTTCTATGCAGTAAAACAGCTCACTAACACAAAAGAAAATGCTTTATAAGTGTTTCACGGCCATAAAATGTCGGCCAAAATGCACGACTCAGCATACGAGACTTGTAATATTATGTTGTGCAAACTTAAGCTACCAGTCTACACGCTGCACACAAGGTTTCGTCTTTCCTCTGGCAATTTACGTGAAAATACAGTGTTCTTATTATTAGGGACTGGTTTTTATGTGAAACTGGAGTAGAAACCCCGTACAAATTCCCTCCTTGCGTTGTTTTGCTCTAAGAAAAAGTCGAGCGGAAACACTGAGAACATAATGGCCGCTATCAAATTTTAATGACAATGTCTAATGAATTGTTACGCTTGAGAATTATTCAGATGGTAAATTGTACGGTTAAATGTAAACAATGTACAATTATTTTCTAGTGTTTATGTAATTGTTTTATAAAATAGACGCACATTAAGACTAACCATGTCACTGTCCTGTAAACTGATTAATTATTCCTTTATATAATACTATCGAATTGATTATGAAAACAACATATTCAATGTTTACTTGATTCCACAATCGATACGATCAAGAAATAAGTATTTGAGACCGAGAATAACACTCTCTTGTCAAACTTCAAACAATATAATGTAATGTATTAAAAGCTTCCAACAAAATCGCAATAGAAGATTATATGTGAATTATTGGATACTATAAAAATAGAAAAAGTAGATTCTAGATTAAAAAATAAGATTTTGTATTTGTAATTAAAACAGTAAAGCACACTATACAGCACTGTGAGGCCAGAAGACTAAGCATCAAAAGACCACTTTCGGGAAGATCTTAGGTAAGAGATTGAACGGAAAAAAATTACCTAAATATTGATTTTAACGTGAGGGACACCTTAAATGAAACAAACTCAAACAATAAATATGGTTGATAAAGCAAATGCTATAAACAGGAACTGCACAAATTTCAATAACCTTTGACAAAATTAGCATATTCATCCAGCATAACTTAACACCAAACAGGTTTTTAAAAATTGATTATTGACTTTATTATTGCATTCACTAGTTGCCCTGTACTATTTCCATCGGGATCACGGGACATGACTACATACAGAAGCCCGCAAGCACATTATAGTTAGTTATATTATTCTGCTGTGGAAACTGAACATGTCGATCACTCTCAGGTGGCTGAAAGCTGATTCGTGAAAAAAAAAACCTGATGACATATTTTAAATAGTCAACAACCTCACAGACATACACACACAGCCCCTAACGTTTGATAAATATTTATGATGTAATTGAGAATTGATTCTCTTCATAGAAAAGAGAAATATATTTACAAATAATAATGAACGTAAATTGAAGATTTGAAATATTGGCCGCAGAGACACATTCGGGTAATTGTCAAACATAACTCTTATTATTTTAAAGAATTACATTAATGTTTATGTTTGTAATTTTGTATAATGCTTCGGTAAGTTTATATACAAATCGGCATGCTCCGAAATCAATCGATTAATTATGACGAATAAAGACATATGAAAAGTTACATCCGAGCGATAAAAATTCGATCTAATCATCATAAAATGCTAGCCGCAGTGAGGAAGTCGTCAAACGGGAAGTGGCCTCGTAAGAACTGTGGCAAAAGTTGTGTCACTCAATGGGTAATAACTTTTTGCCTATACATCTATACTTGTGTTTGAATTTGATGCTATCCTCTGAAGGACGAGTTGACTGGCAATGAATTTGGTAAGTACGAAAGTGATAAGTTTACATAAGTCAACGAGGGTGAAGATTTTTATAAGAAACGTAAATAATTAAAAAATATTAAGCAAATACCAACACGTGTGAAATAATCGCATATCGTCGGGTTTGTGGAAACAAACGTGAAGCCTTAAATAATAGTTCCGCGAAAAGGATGTTGTGAATTTGTGTTTTTGTCATACAATTAACGTCATGCTATTATACCGTCAAAATATTGAACTATGAATGCATGTGAATTTAGTAACTTAATTTCACACATTTGAAAGATATTTTAGTATCATTGTATTTAAAGATAATACCAAATATTAAATCGATTGTGGGAAAAAAACATAATAGATTACAGCAAGACATTTTCCTAGAATTCGAACGATAATAACTTTTTATAGTGTGACGTACATTGTTTACCTTTGAATTGTGAAATAAATATGACTTCCATTACCACCGCTGAATTTTGAATAAAAAAGTATTGCCATATATATATTTATATGGAATATAAGTCAAACACGCTCGCAATTCAAAATATAACAGTATGAAATAAATTTCATGTTCTTCTCAGTTTTTGTAGTGAAATAAAGACAAAATAAAAATCGGCCAAGTGTAAATGTATTACACTTATTTCTTCAACAAGAAATAATTTTCCTTTCAATAAAATCTTAAAACAAAAAGTTACATGTATACTATGCTTTTAATTATCGTATCCAATCTCTCCAGATTTCTTTATTGTTACTAAAATCTAGATGTTGTGTATTTAAACAGGAATAAGACAAATTTATAAATAAATACACTGTCAGCCATTTCCGTTTACCCCTTCCTCATAATAGCGCCACTTCCCCAGACAGTACATTAGTTCCGGATTCATCCGCGGTGTTTAATGTCGCTCGCTCAGTTTCCCGCGCAAATTTGTTTTTAATGAGAGATTTTCCTCGTTATTAAACAGGGCAACACCAATCTCCATGCCAAGGAAGATTTTTATAACGACACCCAAACATAAAACATATGTAATAAGAGCAGATCTGACTATGTGATCTATTTAAATAATTGATAAAACGAAAAAAAGTTTATAATTTATTTAACCATGAAAAAATTGAAATAACAAAGTATAAGCTGGACGAGAGAAAGAGGAGGGTGTTATCGTGGGAAATGATTTTTTTGTATAGGTTTCAAGTTCATTGTTTTTTCTCACGTTGATTATTAGATTTGAACATTCGTTTTCTTTTAACTGCTACTCAATTAGTAATAGGAAGTCCATTGTTTTTTTTTAATTTTAAGATTTATATGAATTATATATTGTACGTATTTATAAAAGTACGTTTTAAAATCACAAGATTGTAAAAACAATTTCATATAATACTTTTTATTCACAAATTACAAAAGAAGGTAAGTAGTTTCTGTATTACATAATTTTTGTAGTTTTCTTTGTGTATGTGACAATAACTGATAATTTTATCCAGTTATGTACTCAAAAGGGCCTTGTATATTTTCATTTAGAAAGTAATAAATATATTGTTTAAAAAAAAAAATAGTAAATGAATAACGAGTTGTTATCATAGAAAAACTTTTTTAAGACAGCTAACACGATTAACAGATGTCAGTCACGATAGGTTAATGTTAATGAAATAATGCAGATGTATAATATAATAAATGTGATTTTATTATATGTTATAAAAGAGTTTCTCAACTAGCATGTGCATATAATTTGGGATGTACCTTTTGGTTAAGACTATTTTGAGAACAGGGAATTACATTCTGATGAAAAGGTGATACGTGGAATAGAGTAAAAAGGTTGAGTAACCTCGTCTCCATAGTATCATTCTACTTAAGATTACCACTAGAAATTAAACACTAAATTCACAATACACCACCATGGAAAATCGCACAAAAAAGCTATAACTTAATATGGGTACATGACATGTACAAGGACGTACGTGTCAAGATTACATTGTAACAAACTGATGAAACACTGGATTTTGCATGTACGGTATGTATACAAAGCGCTGTTAATTACGTTATTACATATGTATATGATATTAAAAAAAAAAAATCGCACAAAAAAATCACTCAAAAAGAGATTTGAGTGTAGTTTTAATTTAATAAACCAACTGATTATGCACAATGGAGCTATTTTTGTTTAAGTCAACACCGTGATGTCAGTAAATATCCAGTTTAATTTGAAATAAGTTTGATGAATTGTAAAACTTCACTTGAAATCAAATAATTATTTGTAATGTTCCCATTTAAATTATCTAGAAATGCGAGCCTGGAATTTTCTGAAGTTGTAATTAAGGCGACGGAGGGATGTGCACAAAATGTTGACGCAATTAAGCTAGCCCCTATAGTGGTGGAAAATTTTTGTTCGAGATATTTCGCTCTGATTAGTACAAGGTTTATGGCCCAATTAAAATGGATCTAAGCCGACAGCCCTTAAAATAGTATTCGCAATAATTATCATTTAACTTGTTTGAGATACATCCATTATAAATTATAAAAGATTTATAATTTTAATGTTGGTACTTTCGAATAAAATCATAAATTCTGTATTTTCAATTCAGTCGTGTGAAATTATCGGAAACTTCAAGATATTTTAAATTTAATTCTCATGTTTAATGATTTTTAATCTGTCTTAAGAGTACAATTATATCTCACCATTAAAACATTACCAATAACGTCATTAGCGTGTAAATGGAGATTATTATTACTCGGACCGCCGGGTTCGAGTCCCTGTAAGAGAAGATCTTTTCAGTCGATTTATCGATCCTGTCCGAAGACAATGGGTGTTAACATATCTTTCATAGCGAGAGCGAAAATCTAACCACAAATCTTCTTATCTTTTCAATCTCTACTCTCTTCGAAAACGTGAAGATAAGTAACTGAGTAACAAATAGAGATACAATCCGTGAGAAGTTTATATGCTCCAAGTTCGGAGCGGACATGGCTTAAGAAAATATAGTACTCCTTGCAGCCGAGCGGAACTCTGAAGACCTGACGTCCTAGCAACTTTCGTTTGCACGGTCAAAATATTTATGCTCCACAATGGAAGCGGACAAGGTTCAAGGATATTTTTTTTATATATTTAAATTTTATTTGAAATATATTTAAGGTAGAATAATGTCTTTCCACCGAGAATTATTGACAGTTGACTGATAATTACACACTGATCAAAATATTGTTTCAGATCAGATTTACTAAAAGCGGTCGATTTGTGTTTCATTTAAATATTAATATTAATTAATAATGCGTACACACTAATTAACATGGAATTTTTAAATATTTGGTTTATATAAATAACATCACAACGCATTGTTATAATATTACTAAGCTACACTGCTTTGTTAAATATTCAATACCAATACCTAAAGCTGTCCTGGATAGATTATGGTGGTAGTCCGGAATTCCGGGAAAACTGAGTTATCTACATGCATTGTTCAATGTTTATTGTATAAAGCATGTTTATATATAAATTCTCTGACCATTATGAACGAAAATACAGGACAAAATAATTATCAGTTCGTATTTGAAGCCCTATTAAAAATTAACTGAAGAAAAGATTTTTAAATGAATATTAAATGTGTGGTTGAGTTGATATACTTAGATATATAAGTTTTTCTCCGTCATTTTTGTATCAGTGTCACCCATAGAAAAATATCAGTTTAATAGTTAACTAATGCTACTCGCCACTACAATAATAAATAGGCTATACGCAGTAAGTCCTCGTAAGAGAACCAAAAACCTTTATTTTTTCTTCCCAAGGCTATGTTTGTCCACCTAACGAAAAATTTGGGAGCAAATAAAATTTTCTCAAAGTGTCCGAAGGGAAAAGAGTGTTTTGTATAAAATTGCATCTTTTCAGGAAGCCAAGAAAGAGTTTTTTGTTATTGAGAACTTCAACGTGAAGTTACTTATTTAGTGGTGTTGATTCGATTGGTGACTTTTCTTTTATTTATATATGAAATTATTTTGGCGTTATCAAATATATTTTTTTAGGATTTGGCAGTCTCTTTGGCGTTTCGCACACATAACTTATAATAACAAACTAAAAAGGTATGTAATATGATGGAAAATAATGAAAAGGAAGCATTTGGCTATACAGTTTTAAGTTACAGAAGAAACTAAGACAACATTAATATGGCAGTTGAAAGTTATAGTGTATAACGATATTAACACGAAGTAATAGGCAAACAATAATTCTTAATGATTATCATAGATGGATACTTCCGTGCAAAAAACTTTCGTTGCACTTATAAAGTAAGTAGCCTTAAGTCTTATAACACTCAAGTCAGAGGTTAACAGGAAGCTTGACTTAAGAAACTTTTCTCTCCTTTAGCTGCCAAAGTTGTGCAAAAATGAAGAAAGTTGCTCCATCAGTCGCGCGGTGATGTTGATTTTCAAACATGCGCAGGAGTTTTTAGACAACCTTTACGCAGGTGGGTTGTCGATTTCCAGGAGAGTTCACAGTTTCAGTTTTTTGTCAGCAAAAAGGATTTGAAAAAGAGAAATACAAAAATAACACATTTTTTCCGATGATTTTTAACATTAGTTGAAAAGAGACCAACCGGTCGTGGTTTTTTTTAATATTATATGTGAAAGAACTAGGAAAAATGTTTTCTGAATTAAAAATAATGTTTTGCCACCAAGAAGTGTCAATTGACACCAAATGTGAATTTTATTTAAAATTGATAAGATGGGTCTGACAAAAATCGTTCTTGTACATTTACGGGCGGTTTCATTTTACAATAGTTATACCATGATCCATGGATATTTGTGGTGTCTTAAAATGCTTCTAGCACCTTCCTATCCTAGCTTAAATATAAGTCGTAGTATAAGCGACTAGCTCGTCACTAGTACTGTCCCGGTCATATCTTCTCTATCCTCACTCTCTTTAAAATAAATATCTAAAAACAGACAGTACTCGTGGAAAAACATCTTTTGAGATTAAATCAGTTAGAAATTTTCATGGTCCACACTGAGAGTGGAAATGATAAAACAGAAACAGAAAACTTTATGAAAAAATCCCTTTTGACATTATTATATATTATTTATTATACTCATCTTAGAAGCAGGTTGAAAGGACAATGATTAGAAATATTAAAGATTACAAAATTCAGTCTAAATTGCCGTGTAAGTAAGCAGAGGTATGTCATATTTCATTAAAACTAGTAAAAGCAATTGAGTGACGAATTAAATGATTGAATGGAATCAACTATTGATTTATTATTGAATTTTTTGACGTACTGTAAAGTTTGGTTCAAGGTTGGGAAGACATCAGTTTATTTACTTATAAGTTTTCCTGCTTGATAAATTCTAAGAAGTTAAAAAAAATATTACATTTTCAAAAGTAGATTTCTGTACCCAAAAAAAGAATAAGCAAATAACACAATCTAAATGATGGTAGATTTTTGTAACTGATGGATGGTATTTATTTATTTTTTGGCCGCAAAAAAAAAGGATTTTTTCTTTAAAATATTCCGTCACCGGTAAATTTATAACATATTATAAATCGATAGCCTTTTGGTATAAACGGTTTGTTTTAGTATTGAGATGAGTTCAACGGTGTATATACATTGTGGGTTTCCTCGTATACTACATTGCACTATGAGACGTTTTAATCAAATAACTGGGTAGCGTATTTTACCAGCGGCATACATCAACAATATCTAAGAAGCGAACATGTTATGTTATTATTATTTCAAATTTTGCTAGCCCATAGACTAATAATCATATGCTAATGAGAGCAACACTGGCGCGTTCTAAATTTGAAACGAAAATGTGCAGGTACAAAATGACTCTGAAAAACTATAGTGCTATTTCATACTTCAAATTTTTAAATCATTAGATTAATAATCATACATTATTTTATGGTAATGAGAGTAACACTAGTGTATTCTAAATTTGAAACTAAATAGCAAAGCGTCATCTTTCTGACGAAAAATACTATTGTTTCGATGTTTTTAAACTCAATAGGAATATAATCATAATATGATAATGAGATAAGAATAGTGTATTTCGATTTGAAATATTTTAAATAAATAATGTGTCCAAAAAATGTTCTACAACAGAAGTGTCTTAATATCGTCAACTAAAATGCTGTTAATATAAAGCACTACATGTTTGTGTGTTAATCACATGCATATCAAATATGATATTTGCTAAAATTGCTAAAAATCTAATATCTACGTGTGCACGACAATACATAGAAAATTAATCAGAAGGTAATTATGAACAACGTAAAAGGAATTTTTATTGTAGTAAATAAACTATATAATATATATCGATACACTCATCGTTCTGGTACTTGAAAAACAAGTGATATCGGTAATATTAGTTTAGAGCAGTGGTTCTCATGTGCGTTCACTAGAGGATTTTATTGAGGTCACCAAAAGTCACCAAAGTAAATATTGATATTAAAAACAGTGTGTTTTTACAATTTAATTCGTCAACTGATCTCTGGAAATGAAATATTTCGTATGTATTGTATTGTGTATAAGAAAACTAGGTTTGCAAAACTGTTTTATTTGTATGCAAAAAATATGTAGAATCAATAGTTAGAAAAGTATTAAATGCAATTAATACCAGTAGTAAATTGTCAACCATATTTAAGTATATTTGATAAAACTCAACAAAACTAAAGATTTGATGCGGCCACGAGACATTTCCACAAGGAAATGATGACGTTTATAATACAGCAACAGTAAAATTTTACGTGAGAACTACTGGTTAAGAGTATGTAAATAGTAAATGTTGTTTTGTCCGGTCCGTGGCGCAGTGGCGACGGCTTTGACTTGCGTGCCGGACCACCCGGGTTCGATTCCCGGTACGAGCGGATTTTTTTCAGTCGATAAATCTGTTCAAAGGCATGGGGGTTTGTGTTGTTGAAAATCCCTTCCAAAGAGCGATGCATAGTGACAGCGATTAGCTAATCACTAGTCCTGTCCTAGTCCTCGTATCCTTTTCATCTCTACTTTCTTTGAAAAAGAGAGGTTGAGCAACTGAATAACAAGTAGTTCTCGTAGAAAAACATATGTTGAGATAAACTCTGTGAGGAGTCCATATGCTCCAAGTTGGGAGCGGACATGGTTAAAAAATAAAAAAAAAATGTTGTTTAATCAAAAACAATGAAAGAAAACGTATTGTTCATGTATTTGGATATATAGACAGTCACGTGCACGATTGAAGAGCTTATGAATGAGTTTTTCTTCTTCTTAGTATAAATGAATATTGGCAGCCGCTGGCGTAATGAAGCACACTCGTAACGACATTAATAATATAATATTAATATCACGGAACGACACTGTTATCTTCCGGAATACCCATAAGTAACACGGACAAGAAGCGAAACGTGAGCGGGTAGGTGAAGGTGGAAATGGCGGGGAAATTAAATTGCAATCAACGGGCGGTGCGCCCCCGACTGTGCCGTCTTATCTCATCCATTGATTCGTGCCGCTTTGGCGGGAAACCGGGAAAAAACAAATGGACGACAGCCCGACGAATGAGCGGTTATCTCGACGAGGGAAACGATATTCAAAACAAAAGCTCTGACCGCAACGGAGATAAGAGATATTTCGTTTTATTTTTAGATGACGGAATTGAGAGTGACACAAGCATTTTTTTATACGGCGGGTAACATTGATATGTTATAGAAAAAATAACAACTTTTCAGTACTTATTCCGCATTTGATTTATTAGAATCAGGACCGATTTCACTCATCGCGAGAATTATCGACTGATATGAAAGACAAAAATGCGGTGTTATATATACAAAAGCTAAGCAAGACATTCATTGGTTATTCTGAAAGATGGTGGTGTGATTGTCAAAGGTCATCAAAGATGGCGATTACACTTTTGCATATTACATTATTTGTATAAAAATGTAGTTTAAAATTTTCATAGATTAAGTACTTAATGTGTTAACTATTGCTTATGTTTATACTATGCTGAACGATTGCTACTTAAAAGTTAAGAAAAGTTAAAATGATGCCATGTGAGTAAATTTTTAAAGAATGGCAACGTATTATTATTTTTTATTTAAGAAAATACATTTTAGTGTCAGTTCATAGCTGCAGACAAATAACCCATTTGAATAAAAACAGATTTTTAAGATGTCTATGTACGGGCTAAAATTCATTCAACCATAAAAATATTCTTCGATTGCGCTTCAAAAAAGTGAAGCTTAGAGCTTTAATTCTCTCGCCCCCATTTTGAATGGACGTAGCTACACTTTGATATTATAATAAATTTATCTTTTTCACTGTCATGATACTGAACTTTCATTTCATGTTTCTTGTATTATAATAGGTTAAAATTAATTTAAAAAAAAAAAATTATTTGATACGTTTTACACTTGAAAAAATAAATCAAACCATAATAAGATAATAATATACATCGTTTGCGAAACAATCAGTTTTCTATTTCTCTCTCAAACATACCGTTCAGTTTGCGTTTATTGCAGGGGAAAAAAGAAATATAAAAAAAACAACGAATGCTTTGTTGTAACTCTTGGATGTGTGACGTTTTTGTGACATATTTTTAATGAAAACGTCATTTTTCTTATGATTTAAATTGTTTCGTTGCTTTGATATTGAAGAGAGAATACTATTTGCGGTGAAATAGCCGGCAAAGCTTCGAATGTATTGAATATAATATATACACAATAACGTCATAGTTACAATATATTTTCCTTTCATAATTCAATTTTATATTAATATCTCGAGTCAAATGCATGGAAATTGTTTTCAATGCTTATTTCCATATCTCTTATATATATGTAGTGCAGTATTCCCTTTATATTTACAAAGGCCGGATGAAGATCTAAATTAACTCCATCTATTCCTATTTAAAAAAATATTTTACCTCCCGACTAGGGTTTGCAATACCGGTATCCCGGTATTTTGGCTGATTTTTCAATACCGTTGTACCAGTTGCAAAAGTGAGCAATACCGTATTTCTGATCTGAAATTTAAGCGTAAATCGAAATTTATATTTAATTGCACATACAGAGTTTAAGTAGAGTAGCGTTTGTCGCGCCATAGGTTTAGTCATGCGTTGGTCCTTACAAATTACCTCGTCTTAATAAGTGATAAATGTAAATAAAAGTATCGTTACTACAGTATATTCGACAATTTAAAAATATATTAATATGCATCTGAAAGCCGTTTCGGAGTATTTCTATTCGCATCATTGTTTTAATCGAGATAACGGCAAGTAAGGTGTTGTTTTTTAAACATAATTAGAAGCCGTCTGTGATTTAAAGTTAGATGACAGCTTCTTTACGATTCTTGAATACGAATCCATTCAAAATAGAGGGTATTTATTTTGTAAATATTTTCAGCGAGTGTTAATTATCAAAGTTTTATTTAAGACTTTATTTATTGAACTTGTTCGTAAGTATGTTAAAGTCCGCATGTTTTATCCACCCCTATGTTCGTAAAAGCTGCAAACATAATCAGTCATGTTCGCTTATGCCACTCGTAGCCATTATAGCTAGACGTTGATGAGATTTCTTACGCTACATTACAAATCCTAGCAACCATTATTCAAACTTTACATCGCAGTATAAAGCCAATTTAAGTCTAATTTCCAGATTTATTAGCTCTCAAACTGGGTGTTTGAAAGACAGATACTAAGAAACTCGTTTTATCGTATTATAACTATAAAAGACCGGAATAATACGTGGAGATAATTTCGCTAAAGCTGCTCCCATAGGACATATTAGTTGTTCTTAGAATTCGACGTTATCTAATTTAAGTCAAAATTACGAGAAAGTTACTCAATTGAAATAAAATATCTTTTGATATAAATTAAGCGGCATTATTATTTATTTGAAATATGACAGTTGATTGTAGGTTATTATGGATGTCAAGATGTATTCCCTGCTCAGTTGTGCGGGTATGAGTTCAACTCTCCGAATAGACACTTTTGTTAGTTTTCATATCTTTCTAACTATGAAAATTCGATTCTAGAAACGAGCCAAATAGCCCCCATGACAGTTTAAACGTCACTTGATACTTAAATACTTGTCAATCAAAATTAAGTATCCTTGAAGAAATAAATATTGTAGTTTACTATTTTTACCTTGGCACATTAAAGTCCAATCCACCTCCCTTCAAATCTCCAGTTGATGAGAATCTGACCTAAATCTAATTCTCGTTACAAATTATTGATGTTAAAGTGTTTCATTATGATTCCACATGTGACGTATTAAAAGCACAAAATGTGAAAAGGGTAATAAAAGGATATAATCGAAGCATTTTAAAAATGCTGTATTTTTATGGCAGTCATTTTATTCGCTTTCAAAAAACGAATAACAGACCAATTCTATCGTCACAGCATTAGTGTAAAAAAAAATATTATCAGAAAAGCTCGCATACGTGAAAATTGAATTTGCCCATACCAGATTCGTTGCAAATATTTTCACCCAAAACTTCGTCCGTAATATTTTTTTGTGTAAATGCTGTATCTGGAAATTAGTTTTGGCATAAGAAGTTGAGGGGGTGGCGCAGGGCGAAGCGGGTTGGTGTCGATATCAAGAACGTGACACGAATTTCAGAATCCCCTACATTTCCAAACTACTCGGGACTATGCATGCACTGCGTAACAAGTGTGGCGAGCATAAAAAATCTTATAATCCCAAGGAAAATAGTGTTGCCTCCGTCTGGCCGGAATATTACCGAATATTTGTTTTTTTGGAACGTAACTTTTTTGACTGCCCTATCTCAATGTGGATGAATAGAATTTACGTTTATCAGACCTTGTTAAAAAGGCAATCACCCGTCTAACCATTGTAGAGTATATAAGAATGCGATGAAGTCAAACAAGGAAAGAAAATTGTTCTATTTACAACAAAAAACTACTTTAAAAGTCTTTGAAAACATAAGATGTTACCATTTTCGAACGATTTAATTTGTTGATTAAAACATTCATGCATACAATCCATTTGGAGATAACGCCTATGATCATAAAACTGAATAACGTTCTAAAACATAGAGCGTTACTCGGCCGTTCAGCTGTTATATAATACTATATATCGCTAGCCTTAATTGAAAAGCGCCGAGAGCGGCTAGCTTACTATTGGTCTTTTGTAAGCTGCATCTTGCTTTCATTACCCTTTCCGAAGAGAAAAGTTGAATGGTTGACAAATCAAGCATAAATTAAATTTGAGATTCTCCATTATTAACAGCTCGTATGCCCCGTCATGTAAAAGGTGGAAGTGACAAAGAAATGTAAATTCTAAGATAAAAAAGACAATCTGTAGAAAAGGTGTCACTATTTAAGTACTTAAGATGTTTACAACATTTGAAGCAACAGAAAAAGTTTCTATGGATTCGGCGACAAGTTCATTTTTATATATGTAAAATAACATAGATTATTCCACGATTTGTGAAACTATTAGTTGCTTGTTTGTTTGTTTCTATCCCTGCTTCCCGTATGAAGCAAAAATCCCAACCTAAATTTTACAATGTATCATGTGAGAAAATTAAATTCACTCTTATTCTACTGCTTAAGCAAAAATTGCGATAATAAGTATTTATAAAGATGCTCCGGAGAAAGGCGAAACATGTGTGACGAATATTTACACAATACTTGGAACGGTTTAAATAATTTTGTATTTTGATTTTAACGTATCTTGGTATTTTGATTGTAGCGTTGAAACAATATTAATTTACAATATCCGGACGTGTTTATGCCGTGGTAGGTATATGTTAGTTATAATCGAATAAAATGTGTACCATTCCCGTCCGATGGCGCCACATTCGCCACAAACTCCTTGGTATCGCCCCTTCCCATTCGGGCGAAGTTTCGGAGCTTGATTAGCGCTGATTGTTGAACTTTCGTAGAGAATACTTTTATAAGAAGTATGAGAAATCTCAACCCGCGTGAGTAGGGGATGAGGAATAGAAAGGAAATAGAGGTCACAATGAAGGGGTGAGAAAAGGAGTAAGAAGAAACACAGTAATTATTCTTCTTGAGTCAGATGGGGTAGACGTTTGAAGATGTAAACTTGTGTCGCTTTAACTAGGGCGCCTATTCAAGGTGCTGTTTGAAATATTTAAACAAACTATTTATATTTTAATTTGTAGGAAAACGTAAACAGCATTACTGACTCAGTTAGGTTCACTTTAAATAAGTGGAAAAGGCACCATATTTAAATGAATAGAACAGGATTTTTCTGTACTGATTCCTCATACAATTTGTAATGATCGCCAGCTGTCATTTTTACTTGATTATTTATTTGAATAAATTGGAACTAAAATCGAAAAACAAATTCGGCCGATAAAGTGACTAGAGAAAATATTTTGAAAATGGAACAATGTGCTTCCTTGCATACCGTAATTATTATACAAGTTAGTTGTTTTTTTTGAATGTTTGTGATAAACATTTACGAATTAATAAAATTACCCGGCGCCTGCGCATAATTGAAAGGAATTGAAAATCAAATTGGATTTATTACTATATACAGTTCGGAAGAAAAAATATGATCGAATGAAGTAGCTCATCTATAAAGAATGGTGTTAGGGTTCAGGAGAGCGTGGAGGTGTAATAAGATACAGAAAGGGGTGAAAGAAATTAGGGAGTGGTTTACCTAATTGATGGTAAAGTTGTAATGACCCCTTCTTCTTAATTATTTGGCTTGCCAGTATTTCGGGCCAGGTATATTATCTTACCCGTTAAAGAAAAACCACCGAGAAAAGATTTCCCACTTAATAGGCGAACTTAAATATCGGAAACCAATCGAGTATTACGAATTTTCTTCAATTATTTTTACGAGTTGCTTTTAAGACCGAAATATTAACTTTTTTAATATTTAAAAAGTTTTTGAAAGAATTCGCCTGACATTAATGGAATTTTCAGTGAAAAAATCTGGTCCTACTTTATAATGAAATATATAATTGCAAATTGAAATTGGTAAGTAATCATTCGACTACTGAGTAATTAAGTAAAGAAATTACAATAAATATTTATGAATATAAAACACATGATATTTTAATTTATGGTCAAAAGATGATATCATTACTTTTTTCAACATTAAAATAAAATAATGTTCATTTGTTTTAAAATGCAACAGTCACGAAGCAAAACAAAGCATACAAATATAGTTGTTACATTTCCAATATGATTTGAATATCTACTGCAACAAGTTTGATGTAAATTCTTCTGAATTTAAAGTTTTGGCACTATCGACTATGGTCGTTGGCATATTGGCACTTTCTTTCATTTAAGTGCACTGAGTTCAGTTTATGGTAACCTTATGATGTTTGATCTTGATATTGAAACAGTCTAAGCATAAGCAGGTCATAAGCTAGGCAAAAGCTTAAGATGAAATTAAAATGTAAAAGTGTAATGTAGTAGTGAAATGTTTTTATTTCCCAAAGCCTCGAGATTATCGTCATTAGAAAAATAAACTTTCAAAATAATAATAATAATAATATAGAAATCTAAAACCACTTCAACGTATACGTACTTATCTTCGAGGTAAACCTTTACGGCACTTCGAAAATCCATTAATACAAAAACTCGGTTTTCCCCGTTTTGAAGTTTGTTGAAAAAACTTAGTTTAGTGAAAGTCATGCTACGGAACGGACAGTGGCGTCCCTTAAGGATGATTACCCGGAAGGAAGAATGTATTTTTCCAATTGACGAAATATTTTTCAGGATGATAAATTGTTCAAGCGATTAGCGATTATTTTTTTTTAAATTTCGGATCCCAAAAATAAGCACATTACATTTTCATTAATAGTTGCGCTTATTCTAGAAAAATCGGAGTGGCTCCATTGCTTCTTAAGTAAGTATTTACATTGATAAGAAACATTGGATTTTTTGCTTTGTAGAAGAAGGGACAGTATAATATTTAAGATAAATATTCAGTTTAGTTGAAAGCTCCCGATTAATAATGTAATGATTTTAAATGCAGATGTAGTATACACTGACACAAAAAAATATCTTTAGAGTCATACAATACTTGATCAAATTTCCGGATTATATTTTTTATACATGTATATAATTGCATTAAATAATAGTATTTTTTGTACTTATACACAGTAAATTTATTTAGCTCATCGCAGGCATTTTCGACAGCATACAACTATTTATACAGAGTTATTTATACAAAAACTAAACAAGACTAAAGTGATATGAAAAAGTTTTATCGCCATCTTTGAAAGCTTTGGAGAACCACACCACCAACTTACAAAACACCCATTAAAAGTGTCCCCAAGAAAAATTTATAAAAACAGAATGAGTTTAAAAATAAGAAAATGACCAGTAATATACATTAATAAGAAACGATTTTATGACTTTAAAAAGTGTGCGTACTATAGTTTTTATTATGGCAAGTATTGTACATGTATAAAACGTGTTATAAGACAGCAATGTGATATTTTGGTACTGCCACTGTCTTGGTACCCACGTAAAAGTGGACATGGAATCTTACAAAATGTTTGGGCTTTTCCTCTAGTAGGAATCCCCTCAAAGAAATTCAGCCAAGATTAATGACTTGGGATCTCGCAGACTTTACTTCTGCGGCGATAGGATTTGATATCCCTCCTTATGAGGTCGAGGCTTTCTAATAAACGGAGATAGTAAATAATACCGAAAATAATCGCTCAAAATGAAGTCGGCGGTAAAACAAAAAGTTTGTTGAACCTCGCAGTAGGAATATAAATTTCATGACCAATTTGACAAAATAATATTGAGAAACTTTATACGTTATTAAATAAAACGCAATTTTTGCGCATAAATTTGTATGCCAAATATTTTATTATTATTTTTTATTCCATCTTCTTCAATAGTGTTCAATTGTCAATTATCGATGGAAAATCACTAGATTTAAGTAAAATAAAACACATTTTAATAATAATACTTTTACATATATTTCGCTGTCCGCAAACACCTTAAGCTGTTGAAAAAGATTTGTTTCGTATGACATTTATTCAGCTCATAAATCAACTGCTTAAGTTGGGTTGTTAATTGGTTCTTAAAGCTCTTTTAATGTGTTTGATTATTTGCACGTTTAATTCTTGAGACAAATAAGAGAACAGCTCACAAAAATAGCTCGTAAAATACCTGCTGTTTCAATAAATATTCAACTTATTGGTTAATATATGCCAAAAAATTAATGCCGATATGGTCAGAAATGCCTTTACTACACAATTAAGCCAACATATTGAACTTCTAGAATTCCTATGTCAAATCTAGCTCGAGTCGTATAGGTGACGCGCAAGCCGACTCCTGCTCAACATTACAAAACTTAGTGGGAAAAATATTTTAAATTATCCTCATTTCAAAAACTGTGTTTATTGGATTGTAAGACTTAGTATAAGTATGTTAAAAATCATAATGTAGTTTATCTTTCGGTTTGTTGTTTTAGCATGCCAATAAATACGCAAACCCTGTGATATCAATCAATTTCTCAAATCTATTGAGGATTTGCTGGAAAGAAAAAAATAATATATTGAGGAGTGCAAAGGGTTAAGCCTTCAATAAAAAACATTAAAGTATGACTTTTTGTAAGAATAATTGAAACGGGTATGTAAATCAGTTTATGTTTAAGAAAAAGGTATACATTTTAGATCAAACATAATTAACGTTAAGACAAATTATTTACCATAAAACTACAGCGTCTTCGTTATCACAAAGTAAATTTTTCGCTGTTACAGAAAGCCGAAGAAAATTAATGTATGAAATTACTTTCATAATTTTTAACCTCGTAAAAAATCTAATATTTATTAATTATTTTCTTAACTACTGCACCGCACCGTTGGCTTGTAACGATGTTAAGCAGAGAATTTTTTATATTTATTAGGAATTTATATTACTTAATAATATAATATAACGTGATAAATATTTTGATAGAACACGTAAGAAACGGCAAGATATTTCATCCGGGGTCGACATTTTTATTAATGTAATAAAAAACCTTTTTTCCTCGCAACAGAGACGATTTTCAGCTCCGAGCGATTGCTTGCTTTCTTACCTGAAACAAATAGAAAAGAAAATAATAAATAAGAGAATTTTAGGTAAACGTATCAAAATAAAACAAGGCCAGTATTTAATTTATCATTTTCAATTATTTTGCTTACCACCGCATATTATAAATCAAAAGAATCGTGGGAATCTACAAAAATGATGATCTGTTTATTAAGATAATTGAATGCTTCAAAAATATAAGTTATGTTTTTTTCCCCCGTATACGTGGTTTTTATAAAAATTGTTCTTTACACTTCGAAATAGTATTTGGAGAATACTTCACTTTTTGATAACATATTAGTTAATTTAAAGAGTTATATATTCTGCCCTTCCAAGGAAGAAGGCAGTGACTCGCATAACTTATGAAATAGAGTTTTGAATGCCATTTGCTAACTAATGTTGAAAGCTTAATATGATGCTCAATTTTAATCTATGTATGTAGTATAATAGCTAAAATACTCATAAAAAATTGGAATTCTGCTAAAAGTATAAGAAATTCTAAGTAAAAAGACAGCAACTCTAGTTTTCTTAACAATGAAACTTCAAGCTGCTTGTTAACAAATAAATTAGTTAATTTTCTTATCAAACGCTTTTTATAAATTCTAAATACTAAAACTTAAATAAACAGAATATGTAATTTTCAAAAGTTTATCAGATTACTGTGTTTTAATTGTGTTTGCCGGACTGTAATAGAATAGTGATCGTCAATTAAATGTAAAATGATTTCTTCGAATTTTCTTATTTTGTTATTAATCAAATTTTGGTATAAAATGAGTAACCACTAATCATAAATAATAAATCAGTATAATCGGTAGAGTGTTGCCGCAAAATTACTCGCTTTGTTATGAAATTTAAATTGTAATATCAATATTAACAGCCCAATTGTGGCATTATGACGCTTAATGAAAAGTAAACCTCGCGCTAATTGCCTGAATAGGAAACTGGGATGCCATAATATAACCTGAGAGATATTCAACTTGCCTAATGGCTTTACGGGGCCCAAGCTATGTTTGAGCAAGGTATGAATATTGAGAACGAGGAATCATTTCACGTATTTTCCTTTAATCTACACACCTCATTGAAATGAAAAGTGTTTCAAGTGTGTATTTAATAAATAATTTTGTTTAAAAAGCTATACATTTAAACGACTACTGAACATAAAATAATTACTTGAACACTAAAAACTATAAATATAACTATTACGTTCATGAAATATATGTATTATAGATTTTGTTGGAAAATATTTAGTAATATCTTACAATATTTAAGTATCACAAAATAACCAAGTCTATAGCTGGATTGTTAGAATATATAAGACGTATAAAACAAAATACGCTGAAAATATAATAGTGATGATTTCCTCGAGCTGTGATATTATATTAATGAATTTATTTAAAAAAAAAAGAATTTTATGTTTTAAATACCTAAATTTGATTAAATTCCTTGATATCTACAGATTTAAAATGCTCAATTATCGATGAGTTAAGAATCAAGTTGTTTAAAATAAATGCCCATATTGGTGACTTCATGTGATAGTCTTGCGTATTTTGATAATTTCATAATGCTATTTAACCGATTCTATGCCTGGAAGAATTAGTATGGCCGTACATGGAGGCCGCGTTTTTCTTTCAAAATATAAAACCTAATAAATATATTTTTTTGGACATATACTAATAGTACATCACATAGACTTACCATAAAAATACACGATGCGTCATTTCCGCCGCTATTTATCCAAAAACATCATAACTAAATATTTCACAAAACGTCAGGGTTGTCACAAAACTTACGCAAAAAATACATGAACGTGATTTAATATCTTTTATTAGTATTATAAAACTATTGTAAAAGTATTTCAGAATAAAGACACAATATTCCGGCCCGTCAAATTAAATCGGATGTATCAAGCATGAATACACACATAAAACGTTTTACAGGATCGTTGTTGCTTGCAGTAAGTATTCAGGAAAGAAATAATTCCCCGTATGTACATAAATAAAATACACGAACAAAGAGTACGTAAGTAAGTATAAATAGGAATTCCCGAAATTTTATCGTCACTGCATATATATAAAATAATATGTATGGCCTAACCCTGCCACGCAGCGCCGCATTACAATAACACAACAAAGCATTTGTCGATTTCGAAAAATCGATGTATTATAGAATAATATACAATATCTTTCCAGTTCAAGGATTATAACATGATGTTAAAAGATGTCACTGTATGAACGACAAATTTAAATATTTAAATGAGGTTCTGGTGACAAGTAAATCAAGTACCAAGTAGAGCGTGTTAACTCGCGTATTTTGTATGGCCGGCCCTACATACACAGAATTGTAGAGCGATTAAACTCGCTTGCGGCAGAGAACCGGTTAACTGAAAGAAAAAAGTGGATTCGTGAATTAAAAAAATAAGCATAAAATGTAGCATTTAGATTTGTGAAATATAAACAAACAAAAATTATGAATTATGAACGTAATAATATATATTATTCTTTTGTACTAATAAACTAAAAATAAAATAGTCTGAGTTAATATTATTAACTCGTATTTACCACACCTGAGCGAAGTACAACTTTTAATTGATAGGGAAACACAAACGTACTGTTGTCATACTATATTATAATATAAGCCCAAGTTTAAAACAAACATATGATATACTAACTTCTTAAACATGTCGGCGGGCAATATTCTCAATATTTTAGGTAAAGTTTCGGAAGTTTCGCTGTTAGCTTAACGGGACAACGCCTGAAGCTTTTATTGTAAGGGAGGTAATTTATATCGCCGCCTACCGGAAAGACATTTAGCCGGGGAGCAAGTTATGGTGCGCTGAAAATGTTAAAAAGCTTCGGTGTTTCAGACGCTGAAAGTTGGGATGATTCCGCTCACGTTCTCTCTAACAATACAACAATCAAACAGTAATAAAAATTGGGTCGGGACAACTGTTTTACAATACTAAAGATTTAGGATTTATTCAAGCCGAAACCTTTGTAAAAATAAGCATCTAAAAATCTATGGCTGAATGAGTGAACAGTTCGACGAGGTGCGTGCAACTCTTTCCGACTCCTTAATTCACTGAAAATATATTTAAATTTATTTACAAGTTTGTTGCTAAATAACTATCCAACTATTATTATGTGCAACTGTTTATTTCGTACTACAAACTAGAATATCGATATAAAGTAATAAATGAATATACCTCTCACTCTTGCACCACTAAAAATCTGCGACAGATTGTTCTTAAACTAAGTTTAAATCAAATGAAGAAAGATTTTCTAAGCCATTGTGTCAGTACTAATAATAAAATACTTGGAGACTAGTCACGTTCCAATTGTATTGCTTATGATGTAAGCAGCTTTTAGAGTTATATCAACAAGTTGAAAACAGTTTTAATTGTGTAATATAATATATATATGGCTGGAACAGCAAAAATTTGATTGTCAGTTTGACTGACGCCCTTGTTTGTGAAGTGATAGAATATAATGAAATGGAAATTATTGTAATTATAAACGTCAACAGATGTCGTTTATTTTACAAAATGGCGCGAACCATAATAACAGCAAATTATCCCAATTTTGTACCGAGTTGCTATGATAAATCTCACCCTCTTTTGCATAGATACACTATCTGACGGAACGTCATGAAAGCAAAAATTCAATACCATAAATTAATGGAAATGAATTTGTTGAAGCAATAAGGCGAGATACAGAATCACTATATACGTGAAATCAAAATTGGCAATATAAATCATCTGACAAATTTGTTTTGGTGAAAACATT
Source organism: Himalopsyche kuldschensis (assembly GCA_028554975.1). Lineage (NCBI taxonomy): Eukaryota > Metazoa > Arthropoda > Insecta > Trichoptera > Rhyacophilidae > Himalopsyche > Himalopsyche kuldschensis. Next base: position 14,110,459 of record JAHFWI010000010.1, on the reverse strand, counting down.
TCATATATTTGAATTATCTAATATAACGCATCTTTTGGCTGTACAAGAAAAACAGAACTCCCTTTATCAATTAATTGTTTTCAATTAACTCTTTTTTTGTACTCATTCCTCAAGTTTTTTCAAATGATTAAGACCACTTTCACCCATCGTGATTTCGAAAGATAAGACTTGCGTGACTGTTTTTATAAATATAATGATTTTCCAGCAAGAATTTCCATGTACAACTATTTAAAGTTGAGCAGTCTCACAACACGCGTTTAAAATATATATGTATTTAAAAAAAGCAGTCGATTGCATTAAAATTCGGATACATAAGTGTAAGTAAAACCGAATACATGTTATATGAGTTAGTGACAATAGTGATAAATACATAGAAAGTAATTCTTTTGCAAGGCTTGCCGACAAAAAAAAAAAGGTTATCGCATTTTTAGTATGCACACGACAGGGTTGAATATTATATAATAATTATTTTGCTCGGGAATAAGAGTGTTAGGTCACGTGCCGCCCTGTCCTACTTAGCCTCATATTTTGCCAGTTCACCCACTGCATTGGCATTGCCTGTAATGTTTTCGCATTAGAGTATACATTGCCTCTCCCAGGGAATTTTAAAACATTAAAAATGCATCAAACATAATGGGCGTTTAATAATCACGTAATATTAAGATTGTTATTATAATGCACTCGGCGATATAAATATATACTGCCGTTGATTTCACATTTTTTCTTGATTGTGAAAAAAATACGTCTCACTTTTAGAGAAGAATTGAATAAGTTACATTTGTTACAAATGTATAAAAAGACCCATAAGTGTTGTATTAGCAAAGTAGCCTTTAGGTATCAAGATAAAGAAAAAAACGGATTACAGTTAAATCAGCCAAAGTGCCATATATTTAAAACACGTAAGAAAAACACAAACACGGATAAAACAAATCTTAAAAAAATCTGGTCGCTAGGGTAAAGCTCACAATACAAAACAATAGCGGGCAATATTTTCCTAACATGTTTCTTATAATATTGGACAGTCAATTATTTGAAATACGAACCGAAGTCAAATAAATATCAGTCAAAACGAATGCCTTAAATTCTTGAGATTTTATCCATTCGTCACTGATTCAAGTATGACATTATTTCATGCACTTATCAATGGATTGGTATCTGAATGCATAAATGTATGCGATGTTGTGCAATAATAAAAACACAAGTATTTGTATTTCCTTACGTTAACCGTAGAGTGATTTTTAACGATTCATTAATAATCAGTTCTTTATAATTCTTTATGTTACTTAATATTGAGAGTTAGTGCGGTAAAAAAGGTTTAGATAAAAAAAAATATGGTTTCATGTGTTAGAGATGTATTCCTTTTTAATTGATAGAACTGATTTATTTATTTTGAGTTCGTATTGGTAAGGATACACTTTTTTAAATTATAGCCAACACGAAATAGCGCAAGTGCCGGCTCGTACGTGTTGAGTATCAATCCTGATCGAATAATGTCATAGTTTACTGCTTTTGATCAAATAAGAATTCCCCGCTTAATTACGTTCAGATTAAAAACCCCTGAATTAGAGTGGGGAGGGTCGTGGGTATACGTAACGGAGCAAGATGCCGCGGTTGCAGGGACGGCGTGGGTCACGTGATACGAATTTTAAATCAGCCTTTATTTCCCATTGACTTCAGCCCCTAGGCGCTGCGTCAGTTTTTTTAGTATATTTTCGAGATTGAATGGTAAAACCAAAACGGTAAATTATTACACCGAGGACGTTACTCACTATGCAAAGATGGATGGATATATACGTTGATGGCAGATATTTGTTTGATTAAATTTGAGGAATGTCGAATATTCTTGAAGAAAATAAATGATTTAGCATATTAAATTTGTTGAAGAGCTTTTATTTTATTTGACTTATGACAATTAACTATTTCTTACACTTAAAGACCTGACGTTTTATAAAACGCATTACAAAGTTATTAGTTGTGATAAAATGTACGCGATGAGTGAAACCATCTTTATTAGAATATATGTGGGAGTAGTATTATATAGTGTATTTTATTTATTTAAATAACACCTTAAACTATTCTGTGCGGAGCCAATTTACGAATATTTCAGCAACTAAGGTTTCAAACATTAATTTATCATTTTCTGTTTTAAATATACCCATGGAGACTATGAGATCAAATAATGCATACATATTTGAATACAAAAAACCTTGTACATTATAGTTTTAACATTGTTAACTCTATTTATTTGTTAACAAGAAATTGCGTTTCACCAAATAAATTGAACAATCCAAATATATGCATATAATATCTGGATAAATAAAATAGACACTGATTTATATATCAAACCAGCTTATATAGATATAAAATTTAAAATAACTTTGATTATTCCACGTATTGTGTAACTAACTGTGACACGTGTTTCGCCTCTTTCAGAAGCATCTTCAGACTTACTATCGCAAACTTTGCGATAGTAAGTCTGAAGATGCCTCTGAAAGAGGCGAAACACATGTCACAGTTAGTTACACAATACGTGGAATAATCAAAGTTATTTTAAATTTTATATTAAAATGAACTTCCACAAAGTTACCGCCGAAACCATCGAAAATATCAACTTATATAGTTTTAAAATCGAAAGAAAATAGTAAGAAGAAGTTTAAACTTCTTGAGAAAACGTAAATTAAATTTCAAATGAATTGTGAAGAAGTATTTTCATCAAAGAAATTTATTTTCCTGTGATGAAGGATGCTAAAGAAAATTAATGAGTGTACAAACATAAGTTATTTATAGAATTCCGCTTTTACTTGGCAATTGTATTGTTAGGTATAAAGGTGAGTTCATGTTAATTCATTGCTCTAAACTCTTGATCAACTGTTGATTAATTGAAAATGCTTACGATAAGCAAAACCAGCCCTGATCTTTACAAAATGAATGAGGGAGCAATAAAATGTAATGGCAACCAAAGCACGAACACATACATATTATATAATTGTATAAAATAATATAAATTTAGTAATTTTATTAATTTAGGATTTCAATATCAAATTTGAATTGATGAAGTACAACACTCAAACAATTCAAATTTAAAATAGTTATTTCAAGTGACCTTTATTACAATTCGAAAAAATATTTGCGATATTTAGTGTGATTTAGATATTGTTCATATTTTCGATATATTAAAATTGAAGCAAATTTTGTAGATTATTAGGGCTGTGGAGGCAGAGTCGTGGAGTCGGGTTTTTTTGGCCGGAGTCGGAGTCGTCGCGGCGTTTTGGTCGGATTCGGAAGTTTTGAAATGATAGAACTTTTTATTTTTACATATAATATGTCAAATTTTCCTATTGGCAGGATTGTTTGGATGATGTATAATTGAATACACATTATTATGAAAGGTGGAAAAAAAACGTGACGAAATTTACCTTTTTTTAGTCAGAGTCGTGTTTTTGGTAAATGCTGGAGTCGGAGTCGTAATATTTTTTACGAGCCCTGGCTTATATATTTATTATTTAAAACAGATAACAAAATATTAATGTTAAGTTGTTAAAACACTCTAGTACTACTAGAATTAATTATGTATTTGTATTGAATCAACGTTCAATATTTTTTAGGTTATATAGAAAGTTACACAACAACTCCTGAATTCGAATTTCAAAAAGGATCTTGTCAAGTGAGCTTTTGCTGTACTGTTCTTGTTGCGTCACTGCATTGAAAAGGAGGTTCTTGATTTGGGGCGCCATAAAGCGTCAATTTTATTGCGCGTTTCACTGGCGAAACGTCTTCCTTCACGGCAATCCGATCGTTTCCCACCGATTTCATTCGGTGTCTCTCTTGATGGGAAAGCAATCAAATGAAAAGTGGAGAAGATTTACATATTGTGTCACACTTTTGCATTAGAATGAAACACTTCCTACTACAGCGTTGTTCTAGTAAAATAGTTTGCTTTATAAATCTGCCTGCAAAATGTTTTTCCTATTTTCTTTATGAAATTGAATGCTGACCGTTAGATTAAATCTTTATTTATTAGTCTTCATATTCTTAGATTAATTCTAATGTTTTTTTTTGATTTGAGACTTACAAATCTATTCAATGATGAAGATGCAGACTTTGTCAACCAGTGGTTCTCGCGTAAAATTGAACTGTAACCGCATTGTAAACACTACGGAATGTTTTCGTGGCCGCACAATAATTTTTTGTTTTGAGTCTGTTGTGTTGCATTAAATCTTTTTTCACTGTTCATTTCACACCTTCCATGCATTTAATAGCAGTTTTTCTAACTAATACTACTCGATACACGATACAATGTAAACGAAATATTTCATTTTAGTCATTGATGAGAAATTATGTTTGAAAAAATATATTTTTAAATACCAATATTAACCATAAGGCTGTTGGTGGCCGCACATGAGAACCACTGTTGTAGATTGATTAAGCATTAAATTTGAAATATTTTTTTTTACTTATTTTATTATTAATTTAATAAGATCAGGACTCGCCCATCGTGAGCATTTTGGACTGATCCGACATTTTCATGAAATCGGTCGAGATCTTAATAAATTAATTGCGGAATAAGGATAAGAAAATGATTTATTATTTTTTAACTATGCCTTTCCACCAAGTATTTCCGGCGAACACCAGTTGATGTTTTATACATATGTTTAGTTAGTAGAGGATGAAACACATTTGGCTTTCATGCAGCATTTAAATGAATATAATATGCCAATAGAAGACTGATACGCCATTTTATCAATCTCACTTGCAAGAGGAGGATAAGTTATCCGAGAGTAGGTAGAATTTATAATTTAAAATGTATCATTTCCACAAGTGCTTTGGATATAAATTCAAATATTGATTAAACAGAAAAGTTTATCTAAATGTCTCATTGAACATTTCAATAATTACTCCAATCAGCATCGAATCTTTGATTGTATTCCTTTTCATAAATTGAAACTGAGCGATTGAATAAAAATGAGATCTTCCAAATCTTTTATTCTTATACTCAATCAGATATCATACAGAGTGTAATTTTGGCAGTGGAAGCGGAAAATATTTAACAAATTTAACCTATTCAAATCAACAAGTTTCTTTAATTATTAGCAAAAAATTTTAGAAGAAAAATCAAATATAAAATATTTGGAAAAGAAGTATAAGTAATTTACAGTACGAATCATAAAAAAACCTTCAACTTTAACTATGTATATTAAAAATTTGTTCAAAGAAAATTGTGTAGTATACAAAAACTTAACTTATACAACAATTTGAACATGAAAAAATATCATTCATTACGAACCGCCTTTATCAGAAATACTTACGTATAGGAGAAATTCGAGAAAAAAATATTAGTTATTTTATTAAAAAAATATATTTTCATTTGCGTTTTTAGTCACACGAGAAATATTTAAATATTAACTGCTGACTAATCACCCATAAAATACGTATATGGGGGAAGAAATAATATATATCTAAATATATCTTGTTTTACTGCCTTTAAATCTATACGTCTTGATATCCTTTCCAAGTGCTGCTTTAAATAAACACATTTTTTTGCAATAAAGAAACAAACGAACGCGGAGACATTGCGAGTAATTCGTAGCGGGTCTACGGATCGTAACGGCCAGCGTCGTAGAGGATGGCAGAGGCTCGTAGGGCTTGCCGTAGTGATGGGGAGATGTAGAGATGTAATTAGCAGACCGAAATTGGATTCATTCGTCTATACCCCGACGCTTGATTGCATTAATTAGTCCGAATTTCTTCAGCGATGTTAGTCGAAAACTATTAGCATTCTATCGCATTTCAATCAGATGCACAAAAACACACTTCCTTTATATTTTTGAAGTGTTTTGGCGACAGTTTATACTTAACGATTAATCTCTAGCCAATAAGTTATATCTCATTCCGCTTTCTTACGATACCTACATTGAATATATATTATATATAAAAACAATTGCAGTGTTGTCTTATAGACATCATAGTATTTTAATTTAGAAAGGAGATTGAATAGTTGTTCAATCTCCTTTCTACGAAAACGATAAAGATTGAAAAGAAGGAGTAAAAAATTCTGTCAGTTATTCTGTTAACCGAATCGGATGAATATGATTTTATTGATATTAATATTGACCGCCCGGGTTCGATTCGGTCCGGTACGAGCAGTTTTTTCAGACTTTAAATCGATTCTGCTCAGAGGCAATGAGTGTTTGTGTTGTTAAAAATTCCTTCTCATTTTTCCGATCCCAAAGAGCAACGCATAGTGGCAGCGATTAGCTAATCATTAGTCCTGTCCTAGTCCTAGTACCCTTTCCATCCCTACTCTCTTCTATGAATAGAGGTTGAGCAACTGAGTAACAAACAGTTATTGTAGAAAAAAATTTGTCGAGATAAACTCTGTGAGGAGTCCATATGCTTCAAGTTGGGTGCGGACATGGTTAAAAAAAATGAATAAATTTACTATTTGGAACTCCTTAAAGATTTTAGATACCGCAAATGAAAAGGATTAACACTTTAGAATATTGACCACTGGGTTACAGAACAACTATTTTCCAGCTCTTAAAACAGCGTAGAAAAAAACGGGAATGATGGGGAAAAGAGAAAAGCAGGGAATGTTGGAGATGGATATTTTTCCCAAAGATAAACATTTTAATATACTGAAAATAAATAAATTATCGACTCTCTAAATTGACTTCGACGCCCTTGATCGCCCGCGCAAGTTGTAGCCCTCCCACCGGCGTCTGTCAAATAATTCACAGCCTAAATGCCTGTGCGTACACCAGCCTTAAATAAGCTTCCTTACATAAGTACCAAGAGCTTCACTGTTTGGGGTAGAAAAGAGGGGGGCTTAGAGTCCTTACATTCAAGTGGTGGTGCATTTTAACAAAGTGTATTGACTACTTCGTTCTCTAATTCGTTCTCTGATTGTAATTTATATACGATATATTTAGTTTATTAAAAAAGGCAGTTAGGAAAAGAAAACTGATTCATCAGATGATGCTATTTTCAAAAAAATAAATAAACATATAGTGAAAGTGTTTGATGGAACTTCAACATCTTAATTGTCACCAATCGTGACATTTACTACTAATTTACGGATCGGTATTTGTCATTCGGAGTTTTGTTTTAAAACCTTTATTTAACTACTGGAACTATGTACTTGTAACGCTTTTTAAGACATGAAGTGTTAACTTTAACTAGTCTTAAAAAAAATATATTATTTATACAATGCAATGACAATTGAAACAATATTCTATAGTAAAGATCAGGGCTGTGGAGTCGGAGTTGGAGTCGGTGTCGTCGCGGCGGCTTGGCCGGAGTCGCACTCGGAGTCGGAAAATTTGAACATTTTATTTGTATTTAATTTGTCAAATATGGCTATCGGCTGGATTGGTAGGGTTGATATTTAATTCAATACACATAAAAAGGAAAATTAGGGAAAAAAGTGACGATATTAAAAAATTTGTAGTCGGAGTCGTATTTTTGGTCAATGTTGGAGTCGGAGTCGTGGTTTTGGTAAATATGGGGGTCGGAGTTGAACTTTTTTTTACCGATTCCACAGCCCTGGTATAGATAATTGTATCGTTGAACCAATCAGTATTTCAATAAATGTAAAATTGAGCGGGATATTATTATGAGATTACTTATAGAGCTTTGAGTCGTTCTTAAGAATATTTTATTCAAAGAAAAAATTATCAATAATTGTCAATTAAGTCAATTGAATAACATTGATTACATTTTGATTTTTTTCAAAGAAAACTCTGTGTTTTTTCAAGAATGTTGAATAATGGCAGTTTTTTTACTTGGAATAATTCGGAATATAATGAATTCGAACAGGCTGACAGAAGAAAACAGAAAACCACACAATTAAAGATGGTAATATAATTATGATTAAGTGACTTACGCAAAACACGGCGACAGAAGACAAACAGAGAGTGGGAGTGAAGGAGAGAGCTCTATGAGTGATCGGGGTAGAGTGACTGACTATATTATCAACGGCAGAGGGCTTCATTAGCGCCATTTGCATTTAATTACATAATCTTCTTAGGAGCGCCACGGAGCCATCTTGATTCACGAAATGTACACATACTTTGTTCAACGTTTTTGTGGTTAAGACTTACGAGTCAAGTTTTCGTTTTCCGGTACGTCTTAATGCTTTTGCCTATCGAGAAGTGAATCGCAACTAAACTCTTATACGACTTTTAATGATTAAAACAAAAAGTCAATGTTTTGGGGTTTTTGAATTCAATACAAAAATAGGGTCAATGGAATATAATACGAGATGCTAAATATAATAGGCTTATGGCTCCGATCGATTCGGTGAATACTGGATAAAAATGTGTGTAATGGTATAAAATTAAAATTGAATACTTCGTTTTTGAGACACGTGTTTTGTTTTTCTTTGAAAAACACTTTCAAAATAAATGCACCCCTGAACGGTATAGATTTATTTTATGTTCAATTATGAAACATTCTTTAAAAAAATGCAAATTGTAATTAAGGATATGGTATCGAAGTGAAAAGGACCCCGTTTAACTAATCTCCATGAATATTTATAAAAGATAGCACGGTGTAAAAAAAGCAATGTATTTTAGTTCTACAAAAATTATATGATATTTAGCTGATAACTATTTTTATCTACTAGTACTGAAATACTTTGCTATTTTTTCACCGTGCTATAATGGAGTTCTACCAAGTAAATGCCAATTCGATCAATACAATTTATAAAAGTTATTAAAGCGTAACACTACATAAGTTATTTGAAATTCCTGAACATTTAATGCTCAATGTTTTCAGGCACAGTTTTAATAATTTTGATAAAAAAACCAATTGTCATAGAGCAGATCAAAGTACGTGATAAAGAGAATATGTGTTATTTACACCAGGGATTATACTTTCCAAGGTTTAGTTTATTAGTATTCTTATAAACAACTCAATCGCTATTGTCGGCAATAACTCGCTAAGTAACGCATTTCCCTGATGAAATAATAATGCCAGCAACACGAACTCTGCCGCTACTAAATAAAGAAAAGCCTCACCCGTAACGGCGTTTTCGTATAATTCGTTAAGTGCGTAACGCCGATTGCGCGAAAAACGGCGGCCGTTAAGGTCTAAAGCAGGTTTTATTAGTCCAACAATGTACGGTCGTACTTCCGGGTCGGGCCGGAAAATCGTAACTGCCTTACACCCATAGACAAGATGCTATTTATTGTATACAGAGATGGGTTCAATCTAAACAAATAAAAACGTTATATAACTAAAGTAAATTAGACATGAATTAATGATCAATCGGAACAAGAAAAAGCATTTTAATACCAGTTAGCATTACGAGGTTTAATACTATTAGAATACCGTGGTCTCTTGTATTAAATTTATTGCTTTACTTAGATATTTAGAACCGATGTATTTAACCAGTCTATTGCCTCACACGCACTGGCGTGTGAACAACTTTGAGGTATATAATGTCCCATCTATGCTTCACTGGGATACATTGAAAATATCTCAGAACTATTCTATGAAGAATTAGAAAAATAGATTACTGGGGAAGTTGTTCAATAGGCGTATCGAGGGCTGTCACAAATAATAATAGGATATCCTTTTACAAAAACATAAATTAAATGGAAATTTAGCGCGTAAATAATTGGCAAGAAGATGCAAAAAGGGGTTTATAGAAAGATATGTTAAATGTTAATTACAAACTCAATATTGAACAAAAATAATTTTAAACATGTGTTGACAATCATTATGATTAAATTAAAAGGTCGTTTTACGACTGAAACCATCGTTAAATTTACTCAAAGTTAGATGTGGGTGAGTGGAAACAATAAATGTGTGTTTGTGATAAGATTTATGACATTGTTTGTACTTTAAAAAGAAGCGACACTGAAGTGCTTAAATCAAATAAAAAATATTAAATCAATGTCTAGAACAAGAAAAAGCTTTGCTAGATAGATTCTGTCATTTCTGATTGATGACTGAAAAAAAATTAAAGCCACTATCTTCAAATAAAATAAATATGAAAAATAATTTTGAATAAATGAGTCATACGTGACGTAAAAACTTTTGTCTTCATTTTTTTCAGACATGACTCATGAGAAAGAGAATATTTTAGTATCATCTTCTCAGGCGGCAATTTACTTATTCTGTATACTTTACCGGAGCATTTTTTTTTACAGGCAACACATAAATATATATTTGAATTGTTATACGATGTCATATAACAGTAATGTTATATGAAACAGCTTTAAGGTTCGGCGATAGAAAACGGTTATATACATATATATAAACGTTATATATATCTGGTCTTACGGTATAGAAACGAAGAGATTCCCGGCAATAGAAGTACGATATAATGGCCGGTGGAATACGAAGGCTACATTCAAATAGGTTTTCCTTCTACTTTGCGTTGTTTTATCTTAATTTGATTACTTGGAAATATATGAAACCTCCAGAACGCGTAGAAGAAAACTTCTACCTCGTTGTACCTCCTTGAAAATAAAGTAATGGATAACTTGAGTACTAAAACAAGGCTTCTTTAGAATTACTAAAATTAGTTGAACATAGAAACAAGTATCATGTATTTGATTATGAAGTAACTTATATTTAAATATTGAGGGATAGAAATAATATTAAAGTCGGATTAAACAGTGACAATAGGTTGACATACTATTTTAATCTCAGGCATAAAAGATGGAAACAAATAATAGTTACAATTATTGTGTTCTAGAAATGGTAGTTTTTACAGTGTATATTTATTTTATGCGGCCTGTATTTCTTTCATTGTGATTTATTTTTTGGCAGTTGTATAAAAAGATTTCAAACGGAAAATTGTCCAGCGCCGATAATAGTATTAGGAAAGAAAGTTTGGTAGAGCAATGTGAGTATGGAGTACAGGGTGAAGAATGTGCCCTCTGATACGAACATACGTGATACAATCATATATGGGCAAGTTGTATATGGGTACAATATAGGGGTTGAAGCAAGTCAAAGCTCCTATTCCTACAGTTATCTCATGTTATATTTATCTTACTAATACAAATTGACAATTTTTACGGAATGTATTTTAAAAACTATAATCGATATCAACGCAGGGCATAATATAGGATTCTAATGGATCATTTAAACAAAATGTACTGCCTAAGCGTCAGTAAAACATGATAGTAAAACAATTATAATAAAATTATTCCCCTATACAGCAAAATGATCTTAAAGGGAAATAAGTGGTCGAAACACAATTTGTGCAATTTGTATTTATTTTATCATCGATATTGGCTGTATAAAATGATGAAACACAATAATATTATGTGTTTTGTTTAAGTACGGAATTATATTCAAGACAAATAAATTTGAAACAGGACTTCATAAACAAATATTTATTTATTTGATGTAGAATTCGAAATAGTTTTTGTGGACTTTTTAAAAACAAATCTAAGAGAAAGTGCACCACATAATATGTACTCATGCTCGTAAATATTAAATTGATCAATGTAAATGGGATCTTAATTACACGTGTTAGAGTTTTTACCTGATAGATTTCTAGCTCAAGTTTGAGTCGCTATCACTACAGTAAATAATTTAAAAATATGAACTCACTAAAATCTTAATTTGTGCCAGCAAGGAAGGCTTGACAATAAAAAAGTATCTATGCGTATTCTTTGAAACGAAAACATTTAATTGAGAATGCACTGAAACAATCGATACAAAAAAGGATTTGCTGTGAATTGCAAAAGAATATATTTGAGGAAGTGAAAAGAAGCCGTTTTTTTTTTAAGAATTAGGTTTGTCCACGTCCGTTATCTGCTCGTGGCCAGTTGCATCGAACGAAACGTATTACTTTGTTCCTCGGGGAACTCCCTTCAATTCCTTTTTTTTCCCTAAGCTCAAAGACAGAGAAATCACAAGAGAAATGTTCTTCGATTTCCTGAGCGTGTACGTGATTCCGAAAGACGCTGCATCTCGATTTGAAACTGTTTTATTGCTACTCTAAATGCAGAGAATTTGACGTTTAAGATGCACTTTTCGGATAAGTAAATATACCTCAATGTTTAGATGCATCTTTATTTCATTTTGAAATCTTAAAAATTCTAACAAAACTGCATCCTTCACAAAACTGAAATTAAAAGAAGAGGTTGCGAGAATTAACGAATTAAACAATATTTTCATACTGAAGATAGTGGTTTTCACTATTCATATAACGAGGATATAAAATATGCGACTTGAGTGTAAAACATAAATAAATTAATCAACTTTTCAATATTCAACTGTCAATTCTTGGTAGAAAAGCATTGTATTAAAGAAACGAAATATTATCAGTTGATAATGCGCGCGGTGAACGAAACTGGTGCTGATCACAATGTGACACATGCTTCGCCTCTTTGAAAAGCATCTGTAGTTTTCTACACTGATCATAGAGATAAAACAAGTGCCTCAACTTAGTGTGACTATACCAAAGATATCACTCTGAATTTAATAGTTTACGATATGGGTTTTGAATCCAAACTTTTTGAATATTCGGTTGAATAAAAAAAATGTTAAAGAATCTTTATCTATGTCTATATTTTTAGCACAATAAAAATACAGACATTTAAAAAGAAGAATATATACATATCTGTTACAAAAAAGTGTATTATTTCTTGGAAGAGCTCAGGCAATATGTAAGCAACTTGACGTACAAATTTGTTCGATTCAGAAGCAAGAGAATAAGAGGTGGTATCAATGTTAAGAAATCTTGCAGAATCCGACTGTCGCAGACTTAATGCTTGTTTGAAATGTATGTATGTCTTTTCGGAAGGCTCTTATACTGCGTTGTAAGTTCTCAGCTGGAAAAATATATTATCCCACTTATAATTTTTAGAATTTAGTTTAACGCATATTATTTTTCTTCACATAATGTATTTTTAAAGTGGGAATAAATTTCGAATTCCGATTAGTTTTTTAGCATTTGCAAGAAATAGTTTCTTAATTCCACTTCTGTTTGTTCATCATTTTAATTTTTATATAAATAACATTGTCGGCGGTTCAAAAATGTGTTTTTTTTATTTATTTAAAATAATGATTTTCCACCGATGCAGTGATACAAATTTATTATTAACTGAGAAGTAAAATAATTTCAATATTTATGAAATAGGATAAATAAGTAATAAGCTTATTAGGCATGTTGATATATGCTAATGAAGTAAGTTAACTTCAGTCTCAAAAAAAAAAAGAAACATAATGCAAATGCAGAATGTGTGAATTGAAATATGGAGAAAATTTTCGAGCCTCATTTAGGCCATACGTATACTACTTTAGAAAATTCACTAAACAGCTGAACAGTCATTGTTATTAGTGTTTCACATGTACGAAACAATTAAGAATAAATGAGAAAATAAATACATAATGTATATTTTGGCCACGCATCTAGACCAAATACTTTTTCAATCATACATATCGAATAAACAAGGCGACTGCCAAGCTGAATGCTTCTTTACTTTCCAAGCCATGCCAGTTGTACCGAGTATATCATAACTTAGCTCTTCCCGATTGTTTGTTTTTTCTTTCAACAAAGATGGGTTGGGTTTTAAGTAAAGTTAAGGGGATAAAGAAGCGTAACAAAGGTTGAAATAAATCACCAGTTTGTATACGTAGGTTAGTCAATGACATACGATACTTTGCGCAACATCATTCCCTTATAGAAATTATTAAAAAAAGAAAAAGACTTTTTAATTCGTGACTTATTCAGAAGGCAAACAATTAAAGTTGCCACGGGAAAACTCCTGCTAGGGAAGCCGTAGCTGGAGACGCCCGGCGTCGCGACGCGCCAACTCGAGCGAGCTGACAACTTAATTGCGCAGAAAACTGCCAACCGATACGCCTCGGTCCGCACTCACTTACCCTGGGAAATAAAATAAAATGAAATGAAAAAATCAAAGACAGAGGGGGACCGGGCAATTCGTCTTGTCTGGGTTGGAGCGGGACGGCGGTGAACCCCGATTGAAGGCCGGTGATAATGTCTCACTTCCGTGGCGGGATAATTTTTCAGTAGTTCGGATTTGGAAAACGGAAAACGAAATCTAGCAGAGCGTCTTGATACTAATTGATCGAACGATTTGCTGTGCGGTAATCTGTTTTATTAACTGAGCATTTTTGTTTTTTTACATAATGAAGTCTGTCTGAGTAGATTAACCTTTTTTACGATCATTATTTTTTTTATCCAGAACGAATTACACTGGATTATGGGAATAAATTTGATATTTTATCGTTTATTTATAAATGTACGAAACATAATTCTGTCCAAAATTATACTAAACAATGCTGTGACTATTTCATTTTTAATTAAGGGTAACGTGAATCGACCCAACACTATGTCTGCTATAGTTTGATTTGATAGAAGTGTTAAGTTTGTCATACTAACAATAAAGCTGACATTCTTATTAATATATAGGACCCAGGAAAATATCAAACAGGCATTGTTTAGAGAATCTTCTAGCTTACTGGCTATTTAGAGAGAACTAACAGTATGTCAGTTTAAATACAAAATACCACTTCACTGGGCATGTCGTAAGGGAAGGTTGAGGAATATCAGAGAGCAGGCCTTATGGACGGTAGAGAATCAAAGTATACGATGAAGTATTGGACCATGAAGAAGCAGATACTATATTCTTGAGTTGTAAGAATCTAGCGGAGATTGCATGACAGTACAAGCATTTTTGAGGTAATGTAAGCTTACATTTTGCTAAGGGGCTGAAAGTTTACATGAGTTTTGCGATGGATCTCCAATATATATACATATGTTCGAATACATCGATTAAAGATCAGTTTAGCAATTGATATCTATGCGTATGAAATAGGAGAACACAGAAAACATTAAACGATTATTAAAGAAGAAGCACTTATTAACCGATGGTTGATAAATTTCGGTTAAAATTTCGTGTGGTTTAAGTCGAGAGTACACATGGTTAAAAGAATATTAGTGGCTGTCTCTCCATCAATAAGTAATGCTTACAATTTACCGTTGAGTTATAGAAATAAAGTTAGTTTTAAGTGTTTTGTTTCCGATAAATTTTATATGAGAACGAATCTCCACTTTGCTGAAAAATAGCGTTGACACCGAGACAAAAATAAACCGAGCAAGTTTAAATTGAAAAGTTTTCAAAACGCTGAACTTTTCGCGGAAAAAAATGATAAAGAAAACTGAGCGTAAAAGTGAAATAATGCAAAAATAAAAATGTGTTTTGCATAATAGAATAATTCAAACAAAATATGAGAAAATACGTATTCAAAGGAAGAAAAGAATAAGTGGGTTTTCTTGAATATTCGCTACAGTGTTTATCAGAATGCATATCGCAGTGTGTCGATTCTGAAACACATTATTCACAAATCGTTTCACAGGAATGCGAGTGGAAGAATGGGAGTTGTGAACGTTTTTACCGGATGCAGGTATGCACAAGTGCAAGTGCATATCCTTCCTTCAGAATTGCACTCATGGTTCTTGTTGCACTTTTCAGTGAACGTGCACAACACTTAATACAATTGAGTAGTGTGTTAACTAAAGTGATTTAATCTACAAAATTCTGAATCGGCACAATTTGTTTACTCTTGTCTGTAATGTGTCCCTTCTAAGCTTTTTACTGTATTCAAAACATAATTTTGATAAATGGTATCAAGTAAGATAGTTTAAGCTGTGTATTAGTTAAAACTTTCGTTAGAAACACAATACTTTTTAATCGGAAATTGCATGAGCTTTTATATTAACTTTTCCATTATTTAGATTTCTATTGTTTAAGTCTAACATATACAAGAAAGTAAAATCAACTAATTCAGTACCAATAGATGCATGTCCATTTCAATGATGTTTCGTTAATAGTTTTCAATTCAGAGCTTTATATTAAAAGAGGTTAGTGTTAGATTAAAAACTTCACACGTTACTTAACAAATTTTTACTTTCAAGCTATTGTTTAGAACTTATCATATTTATTTTGACAAAATTTTATGACAAGAATACTTAAAGATAACATATATTGGAGTAACACTGAAAAAATTGAAATGTATTTTAGTTTTACAAAGATTATAAAATAGACTATGTATATATTTGATAGATATATCGGCTTACGCCCTCAACAAAACTGACGTTTTTCACAGTCAGAAATAGTTCTGACGAGGGCGTAAGCCGAAATAACTATCAACAATATATTAAATATTTTTTTAGAACTAAACACACACTTCTATTTTTTCATCGTGTTATAATGGAGTTCTACAAAGTAAATGCCAATAAACTCAATTTAATGGAATTGTATGAACGAGCATGCACACTATTACGTTGGAAAATGTATTAACAGTTTCATTTATCTGTTAAATATTCTTGATTTCGTATTGTAATTTCTCGTAACTTCTGCTCAATATACATGGAAGGCTTACATAAATTGTTTCGGAGAATTTAAATCAAATCACGATAACTGCTGTAAAATTGATCGTGCATCTGTATCTGAACAAATATTCAATGAATATCAAACTTTTCCGAGGATTGAACATAATATTATGCTAACCCTGTTTACAGAGATGGTATGATTTGCATTACTTTGCGCGAGTACGCAGCGAAGGTAAAAAAAAAACGTATAAAGACTCTGTAAATCTAGACTTTTACGATATTTTACATGAACGAAGTAAGCTTTTGCTTCGTTCTTGGGTCAAAAATTACATATGGAAACCTTTGATCTCACTCTTTTGCTCAGGCTCTTTATTATTCAAAAGGTTTCCGCCATCTAGAGCAACTTTAAAGTCTAAATTATGCAAATTTACAACACGAGCTGAAGACTTTTTAAGGAGTATGTTTTAAATATTTAAAATTAAGACGCTTAAGATAGTCTTTTATGTTAACTGTCATGTCAAAGAACAGCGGATTGGTAAGATTTTTAATAGAAGATCATGAGTTATTATTTTATTATTACTATGCATGAATTAAAGTAAAAATTCAACGTTTTATTGAAACCAATAACACATTCAATACTAGTTCGTCGTCATAGTTATAGATATATTTGTCTAAAAAGCATTAACAGTCACTCTGACTAACCTCTTTTTAATATCTGAATGATTAAATCATAGAATACATTAAACTCTTTTATTGCAAAGAAGAAATCATACGTCGGAAGAAATGTATCCGTTATAAATATTTTAAACAAGAAAATATAACTAGGTGGCAGTGCCGTATATCAAAATATGTTCAAAATACTCGAATACGCAGACATAGAGAGCGCGTGTGTGCTTAGCGTTAAAAATTCAATCACATCTTATGTTCTCACACTGTATCTATGTCAGCCATTGATTTACAGATAAAAATTAAAAAAAAGGCAAATATATTTGTAATATTATGGTTTCATAAACTTAAAGTTATCTCGAAAAACTGTGAGAATGTTATGGTTTAATTTCTTACGATGAAGTGACGCTTGAACAGTTTTCAATTAAAACACTTCATTGCTTTACCTTATTGGTTTGTTTTATGTATAGTTAAAACACAGTTTATCTATTTACGTCGGATAATCATTAAGTCAAAACTGTCTTCTAACGAATTCCTTGTCAGCAATAATAGTCTGTAAACAAAATAACGCCCACAATCATTACACGAAAACGAAGCACTAAAACGTGTGACGCTTATGTTATGCCGTACATCTTCAAGATATTCCAATATAAGATGCGTTTTCCAGCGTCTCGCGGATTATGAGCGAGAAGTCGTGTCAATTTGGCATGGGAAAACAGCGTCGTTTTTCCGACGCCGCGCTTGCGGGCCATATATCGTGGGGGTCGGCGCGGCGCCTGGCATCGCATAGGGGTGTAGCCTTATCAAATTACGATAATGGTGTTTGGTGGCGTGGAAAATTCGCAGCGGCTCACGTGAATCTGTGTGACGACATGATAATGCATGTGGGGGCACAGAGCGCCGGAAAAGTGAATAAATCGCGCTGATAGTTAATCTTCCAAATGAAATTGTATTTATTAATACTCCTTTATGAACGGTTAAAAAGTCCGTAAGTTTTAAAAAAGTTAATTTTACGTTTATTCCCACTAAGTCAAACCTCAGATTAGCTTTCACTTGAATTGACAAATTGATTTGAAATACATCAAATCAATTTGTCACATTTAATAACTTATTATTACCATATTAAACTAAGATGGTGGAACAGAGAGGAAGATTTATTGTGTACCCTGTCTACAACTGTATATAATAATGAACAAATGCAGGGTTAAAAAATAGTTCTGAAGAAGGCGTAAGACGAATAGCTCTCAACAAATCTATCGTGTAGCGTCAGAATTTGAAGGTAGTTTGAGATAAAACAAAGTTGATAAAAAATATTTCACATGCTCATTTCGAGTATTTATGATCAAATATATTCTTTGTTAGTTTTGAGACCCTCATTAAAATAACAAAAACAGTGTGCGACACTCCATACATGTACATATATATATATTTTTCGTATTTTATAATAGACATAAGCATTATAAATCGACAGAAATTTAGTAAATGAATGATTTGATTTGATAAAAGAACTGTTATATTCTATTTTTAAATACTGATTTGAAATAAGATAAGATTAAGTTTTGAAATTGTTTCGAAATAAGATTTGGTTCGATAAAAAAATTGATCTATTGTATTTTTTACTGTAAAAAATATCCTCCCATTGAAAAGACGATACTATTACGGCTGCACATAAATAACCCGAGAATTTGATAAAGGACAGACTACTCAAAATAAAGTTATAAAAATCATAATCAACTTTCGAAAAAATCCTTTGAACCCAAACGAGAGAGAAAGAATCAGCCCAAACACAACCGACGAACCGGTTAACTGAAAAACGCGAGCACACACGTGAGATATAGTTTGGGAGGGTGGCTAGTCGTGGGCAAGGGTTAGCATTTGGGGGATAAAGTTGTAGAAGGGTGTCCAAGAGACCTCCTAGTGTTGAAAAAAAATTTGGTCAACTCGATAGTTTGACAAGAGTAGTTAATGAGAATTTTCATTGTATTTGTTTAGTTATTCTGTAACGTTTTATAAATCAATTATTTTGCAGCGATTTAATGCTCAATTCTCGAAAATCTTCTACCAGTAGAGACAGCGCTCCCAAAAATCGTGCACCTATTAAATTTTATATTCATTAAATTGCAATCATTTAAAACACATTATACATGTTGTACCATTTCCACAGATACAATTCTCTCCTATCAACCGGATGGATTCCGTCACACTGAAAAGCCGCTGATAACTATTCACATGGTGAACTTAGAGGAGCTAAAAGACGCTGGGATGAGCCGGGAGGAACCAAGATGGTTGACGGAGACAGCGTGCGACGGTCATATAGCTCCGAATAAGTATATTCTGGTAAACATCAGCACCATCACCGCAAGCATTGTCAACCGATGATGACAATTAAACGCCAGAAAGAGTCAATAATAGGAAACATTATTCATCCGTATCCGAAATCTAAGACTAATGAGAATAAATGAGTATTAACACTGTCACTTTTTCATTTATTTCATCATAAAGTGATTGATCTCTCATATTTTTAGTAGAAAGAAACAACAAAACAAATGCGCCCGGATGACAGAGATTTTTGACTGATTCACAAAATGAAAGTATGTCAAGAATTGTGAGTTTAAAATTATTTGAGAGGAATGGAAAAATGGAAATATTCGCAGATAAAATAATACAATTCATCACGCGCAATGAATACCTTGATTTGATTTACGAGTCATTATACATATATGACGACAGTGGCATAGGCGAACGGTATGATATGTTATGTCTAGGGCACTGGTTCTCACGGAAAATTGCACTGTGGCCGCATCGTAAACATAAGCGGTCCTATGGAAATATCTGGTGGCCGCACCAAATTTTTGTTTTGAATCTGTTGTGTTTGAGGTATGCTTAATAGACCTAAACATGTTTGTCAATTTACTATTGGTATTAATTGCATACGAAATATTTCATTTTCAGGGTCTTTGTTGACAAATAAACTTGTAAAACCATTTTTTTTAATGTCAATCTTTTTTTATGAAGTTCTTGGTGGCCGCACATGAGACCCACGGGTCTAGGGATTCCAACTAGGATATTCGAAGATTAGATATCCGGATATATTCGACCCTTTACAAACTATTCAATATGCGGATATTTGGGAAAATAGCCGGATAGTATTCGTAATAATTTTTGATGAAATATTTTACAAAATCGAGGAACGATCACATCACAATTTCTCCACATTTAAAGAATAATTATGAATATCCCAGGTAGTGGTTTTTTTGCCTTCGCCCAAATTGTTAACTATCAGATCTCATCATAATACTTGATTTTCACGAGCCGGCTAGGACTCGGGTCTAAAAAAGCCTTTATTTCCGTAATTGTATTTATTAAAGAAATACCGTTGGAGTAATCCGTTGCAGCTGCAAATTTTAAATATTGTAATACAATAGAACGGTATTGAAATATATATTTATATGTATTGTCTCTATCTAAGATTAAAAAAAAATAAATAATCATAATTTTTTTTCATAATTCTAATACTATTGTACAACATTTAAGCCATGTCAAAACTATCCGGATAGCTTAAGTTTTACTATTCGATATACGAATAGTTGGAATCCCTAGTCATGTCTGTGCTGATGGACACCCTACGTTACATGTGTGCCGGGTATTAGCTGATTTTTGATGGAATTTAATTCGCGTGTTTGCTTTCTGCCGGCAACTGATGCGGAACACGAGAGAGACCTAAACGGATAACGTGGAAACGTAGACCTACGATGTACTTAACTGATTTATAACAGACAAAACGGGAGATGGTATTAAGGACATAGAAAGTTGGGAGAATATCGTACGGTATAATGTATTATCGTGATACGAGAAATCGACGAGGAAACTATTTTCTGGTCTGGGGCACAAATTATTCCGGAATTCTCATAAATTTAGACATCGAAACACAGTTTACTGGCATGCGAACGTCGAAAGAGGAATATTCAATATTTTATGATGTCAATGTAATAAAAAGAATGATACTCAACAATTTTAGTTTAAAAATACATTTTTTAGTATTTCAATAGGAAAAAATAATTACAGTTCATAGTAATTGTTAATAACAGATAACGTGACGATTATCAAATGATTTCAAAGTATTTAATAAACTATAAGTGTGAGTGACTTAGTTATAAAGACAAGGAACTTCGATTTGCTGATTTTATAGATTAAAGATAACAATGAATGAGTTTAAACAAATATCATACATATTTATACCTGTAAGAAATTCATCTCTTGTTCTATGCTACAGTCGGGTAATTGCATTGTATGTGTTCTTACCTGAAAAGGAAAAAAAATCATTGTTTAATATATGTAAGTTATATATTTGAGTATAGTACAATATAAAATGTGTCTTGTGTATTGTATCACAACATTCTTTTTCTCTGTTTCATGCGTCTTATATTTTTACAGGTACTCTCTGTCTGTTTGGTCATCGAATGCATTTGGTGTGCCATTCTCGTGTATTAATAGTTTATAGTCTGATATACAAAAAGATACAAAAAACCATTTTAAATTAAATTCTTTAAAAATGACGCGATTTAACGGTTATATCTAAACATAAATCGATTCAAAATGTGAAATAAATTGCGTCCAAGATACAGGTTTAAAAATACACGATGAATGAAAATAAAGTACGCTAGAAAATTGATGTTGACGCTTCAAATATTCAGAGCTTTATATTCAAGATTCAGAATATTTATTTAAGCAAAAATAAATTGCAAATGCTGTTAATATTCAAGTTAAGATAAAAATGAAAGCTTTTCTAAGAAATATTAATTTATCAGCAATCTATCAAGTCAGTAAAACTCATCGCTAATCGTCATGGTAGCATAAATCTTACAGGGCTTAAATTTTGGGATTAAGCCTTGATGACGGCCACTCGTAATAAATCCGGGCCAGCGTCGTCTGCAGCGCACTTGCGATCGGTTTTCAACCGTGCACGATAAAAGGTGGGCTCGCCTGAGGGTGGGGGATGATAGGGGCGGGGAAGGAATGCCCGCGTGGTCTGCAAAGAATGTTTAATGAAAGAGAGATGTTAAGCCAATGCGGAGGAAGCGAGTTGCCAGGATTTATAGTTTGCAGCTATGCATGCCTGTTAGATAGATACTACGAGAATGAAGCCTTTTCTCCAAAGATACGGTGATTCGGGAATTATAGTGGTTAAACTTTAGTTATACGGTTACTTTGATTGCTTATTGATGGAAAGTTAAAAGCCTTAAGACTACCACTGAATGAATTGAGTAATTTTTGTGCTTAGGGACGGTTCTTGTAATAGTGCAAAGGTGCACTGATCCCCCATTTATATACAATAAATATTCAATATCAAAATTAATATACCAATAAAATCATTTATTTCTTCGCGTGTTTCCATACAAATATTTCAAAACCATTGAATGATTCACACATGTATAGCAGACGGCGCGTGGAGATGAAAAAATAGTATTTAAGATTTATTTATTTTTCGAAAAAACTTTTAAGTGTTATGCATATTCTTATGTAAATAAAATGCAAAGTTATTCGTATTGTAACAGTTACTATTTATTAGCAAGACATTCTCACGTTGCCTCTGCTCTAGTGATAAAAAATAAGCAAAAAAGGATTTATAGGTACAGAAACAAAACTAAAGTTTACTTTCACAGACATCTGGCAACTGAAAATGGATGCAAACAGAAGGTGTAGTATGTGAAAATAAGAAGAGCTGTATGTTTACGGATTGTACACCAGTGGCGTGATATGCCAACATTACAAAATAACTAATTGCTACAGATCTAATGTACTATACTAGCGGTCACCAGAATTAGAGAGTGGATGCAGCCTGGGGTACGTGCGAAATGTTTAACCATTTTTGTCTAAAAATGGCTACTTTAACTTGAATTATATATGATCGGTAATTTTGTTTTGTTAGTTCAGATGTTGAGTTATTTTTTAAAGTTAATGCCAAACACTTGAATCGCTCTTGTATGGTTGAAAGCAAGCGACGTCCAATCGCCGAGAGATACCCAACGCAACACAAAGTCGTTTGCCAGCACGAGTTTTATCAAACGATGCAAGTTTAAAATGTAGATAAAAAACCACGTTGACCATTATGAATAAAAATATATGCACTCCTTGAAAACATACAGAATCAAAACTCGGTAGTTATGCCTTATTTGAAACTGAATGTGCAATAGATGTTTTTTTTATAGTTTCTTATGAGATAGTTAGCAAGCTAGCTTATATGCACAATTTTGATATCAAATAATACCAATAAATTTATTTATGATACAAAGAAATAATTATTTAAATTAACTGACTAGTTTCAAAGATAATTAAAGTGTAGGAAATGCCACACTCCAAACTCACAGTTAAAGTTTTGCTTTTATGATATATGCCTTTCGTCGTAACCTGTGTTTTTTCTAATATAAAATTAAAGATAACTTTGATTATTCCACGTATTGTGGTACTATCTGTGACACGTGTTTTGCTTCTTTCAGAGGCATCTTCAGAGTTACTATCGCAAAGTTTGCTTAAGTAAATCATAGTTCATTTACTTAAGCAAACTTTGCGATAATAAGTCTAAAGATGTCTCTGAAAGAGGTAAAACACGTGTCACAGTTAGTAGCACAAGACGTGGAATAATCAAAGTTATATTCAATTTTAAATTAAAATGAACTTCCACAAAGTTACCGCCGAAACCATCGAAAGTATGTGTTCTTTCTAATCACGAATAGGCTTATATTATACCTTTTTGACGACAGTTTTTGAGTAGTGGAAGTCTTAACATACCAACATTTATAAATTAAAATCAAGTGGTATAACATATTTTGATCTGTTGTTTATTAAGTTGTATTTTTATTTAGATAAACGGTGTATATTTTGAGGGAGCCACCGAATTATTAATAAAGCAATTTTCTCATTGGATTTAACCATTTACAAGAAGTGTTTATCTCACGGTTTAATAAAAATATAGATGGTACGACCGCCACTGATGCGTTTGTATGCGAAAAGATGGAATGAGGCTGTTTCACTTGTTTTGAGAAGTTCGTACAACAAAAGGAGTGAGATGAATGCTGTGCTTTTATTACCCCCACAGCCTATACAGCTACATTTAAATTAAAAAGTTTTTTACTTAATGCTTACATAGGTAAACGGTCAAAGCTAAAATAAAAGTCAGAGGGATGAAAATAGTCCTTTATTTAACAGTAAAATAAACCACGGAAAATTCTTTTACCACTAAACACACGTTTCAAGTATAACATCGAAGATTCGTTAGAAAATCTGCTCCGAAGGATTCAGTTTTGAGGAATGCACTGCAGATTTGAACGACCCTATATAGAACTAGTCATAAACACAATTTGAGCACCCCTTTCATGTGGTTACTTGAAAAGTAGACAAGTAAAATAATTATTCACTTTTGAACTAAATGAACTCAAGTTTAGCAAAGCCTCAGGCTCAATGATTCATAAACCTTTACAGTCATGAAACAAGGAGCACTGATAAGTTTATTTAACCAAACAAATTACTTGATATTTTGAGAAACAATGATGTAATTCTTTAAACAATGTCTGCTCGTAATATAGAGTATATAATAAAGGAATCTCAATAAAAGATGACATACAAGCTGGGATTTAAAGCCCGTAAACTCAACATGCCTGGTTAATGTAAGTATCAAAATCCTCAAGTTATCAACTCCGATTAAATCAATGTTCAATTAATAAACTGACTGCCTGATTCAAGTAAACGTAATAATTATATAATAAAACCTACTATTACAAGCCTACAAAACAATAACTGTTATTATAACTATTGTAACGAGAATTTCCATAAATTATTGTTGATGCTTGAATACAAGAAATTGTCCGGATGTGGTGGATTTATAAGATTTTTTCAATTAAAAAATTGGATTTCGTTGAATGCATTCTAGTGTTAAAAATGCGCTACGCATTTTTTTAAACTTGGGAGCAAAGATACCTACTATTTTATTGATAGTAGTGAGAAAAATAAATGAGAGCAATATTTTAAACTTATTTAATTTAATATTTTCTCCTATGAAAAGAAAAACGTGAAGAAAAAGATTTTGTATATATATTTGAAAATGATACCCTCTAGTGTTATGGCATAATATAGTTATATACCATGCGATATCAAAAGAGATGAGTAACTTAGCCTAAAGCAGTTTGTATGAAAAACGTGACATATACAGGCGGATTGATAAAACAAAAACGTTTAGGCGTAGTTACGCAATTCAAAACTGAATGGTAGCTAAACTCAAATGAAATAAATAAAAATAAATTTTACTATAACCACAAAACATATATATATATATTTTAATAATGTTTGAATACACAAATCTTATGTCGGACTAAGTATGTACAAGAAATATAAGAATTTCATATCGTTCCTAACTTATACGGTAACGCCCTCTGTTTATTTATTTATTAGTATTATTTATAGAAAAGCATTATCATGTTTGATAATGTATACTAATTTTACCAGTGGGTATACAAAGTATCCCCCTGTTAACCCTGCAGCACTGGTTATATCGCGCTCATTTAGAAGTATCGCTTCGGATGTTGGCTTTGATGAGTTTCAGAAGTTTTCTACCCTTTAACATTAGTAAATTGCTCTTTTGTAAATTGCTAATATGCAAGATTTGAATATATTTGCCGATACTGGTAATTTTACGATTAAGTTAATTAATAAAGTCACCATTGAAATAAATAAACTGTTATTTGCAAACACTTTAATTAAATTGGTCAATTGTGTTAACGTATATGTCGTAATATTTTTTTCGGTTTAAAAAAATACCGAAAGTCAGTGTTACAAATAAATATTTGAAAACGTTTATGCCAGTGGACATAAATAGCCAGTATTATTCAAACATTAAGAGTCAATTGACAGGAAACCCGTCCGCGGAAAAATTGGGGAAAATTTTCAGGAAAAACACTCTGTACAGACAAGCGTGTGACAACTCCAACGGGAAGTCTCTCGAGGATGTCACAGTGCCGTCTACCTTTTATGAATATTAAAATTATATCGACCGACATTCCACACTTTAGTCTTACAAATTTGATCCTTTGCGTTTGATAATAATATTTATTTTTGCATATCTAAACAAAGACGTAATATCATAAGTTTTATAACGTAATTAAAGGAAAATTAATGTGTTTTTTTACTATTAATAGAAAAAAAAACTAAGCTCATATAAAATGTCTACAATGTACAATGATTATAAAATTGTTGAAAAATTCGTAGCAGGAATCAGTAATAATAAACGTTTTCGAAAACAAAATGGAAAATATGCAGAGCTGTTTTCTTCCCAAAAAATGTTATTTGCCAAACAATTTTTTATTTCCCGGTAGCCTGAATTGAGTGTTTTTTTAAATATTATTATTAGTAAATTACTTATTGTGTCTTGGACCGAGTCTTGGCGATCAATCATCTTTCAAAATCCGTCTCCGATTATGTATCTGGGTTCTTTTGCATTAAAATCAGTAAAATTTTATTAATTTATTATATAAATTAACCTATCGCTTGCAATACATAGGTACACTGGACAATTAATGAAGCAAAGAGAGAAGGGTTTCAATATGTACGATAAAGAAACACTGATATAGAATATAGATGATATGTGTTAAACATGATTTTCTTGAATTTTTATAATTAAATTGAATAATTTTCGAGAAAGTGATCGACCGAGGGACTTTCCAAGAATATTATGTAAGGATTGAAACAAGTGAAAAAAAATTGAGTTGCATAGTTTCATCAACTGACAACCAAAAATTATTTTAAAAAAAGAACACGACTCATAAAAACAAAAACAACATTGTTCGCATCATTTGAATATTCGAAATATTGATTGAAGAATTTTGACGTGCGAAATATGTAACCGAATACTCGTTACTCGTTTTCACATTTCTATCCACTGAGTCGGCGGTCTATTTATTATTTTGAGTCTCGTCGCAAGAAGTAAGTAGACACGTCTTTTGATGTTAAGTTGAAGACTGGCGCAATTAGCAAGAGCATCTCGATGAAATAATGTGTTGTATCTAGGGCAGCTTTGAGGTGGATAAAGGTTTTAAAGTAAGACAACATAGCATTCTCTTTACCTAGTGGCTAAGATGAATGAAATGTCAATTGCACGCGGAACTTAAGTTATTTCGTTACGTAAGCTATAAATTTGCTGTAATTTTAAACTCTTGTCTAGAAATGTTTTTCTTGCAGAACTTTCTCATGTAATATAATATAAATGATGGTTTGGTCAGTGATATAATACGTTATATAACTCAGTACACTGCTTTTATTGCAGCTCCGTTATAGAAAATCATTTATTTTGAGTTATTGATACTTAAAATTTTAAAGTTTTGTTCATACTTCTTATTTCTAAAGACTTAAACGAATATTTTATCAAAAATACCAAACTAGTAAATTTGAATCGTCCGGATGAAAGATCCGGGTTTCAGCATTCGACATCTTCATGCATTTAAAGTGCATGAATGAAATTGCACTGAAACCTAAAGAGTAGTTCAAAAAATCCTTCATTTTAATTTGAATTTAGAAAATATCATCATATTGAATCGCATAATTATTAAAAATGCATTCTTTGTCTATAAGATTTTGTCAGTATTTGAACAATAAATCATTTATTTTTATGAACTGGGCCAAAAATATTCAATATCGGGTGTAATAATATTCATTATTTTTCATGTTTTACAATAAAATTATTAGTGATTGACTGAAAATTTTGAACAGATTCACAATCTAAAAATAGTATGTATGTGAATAGGTTTTTAACCTGATCTCTGCCTAAAGCGTATATTTACGCGCTACAAGTCCGTGTTCAAGGGGCCGTCCATACAAAATGCGCGTAAATTTACGCTCTCCTTTGTACTTAATTTACAAGTCACCAGTTCCTATTTAAAATAATTGAATTTAACTTGCATATAGTGACATCTTTTGAGAGCGTGTTGTACTACTTGAACTCAAAGAATATTGAATTTTAATGTGTAATACATCGATAATTATATTAGGATTTATTTTTTGAAAGAAAATCGCGGCCTCCTGTGTACGGCCATATTGATTTTTACCGGCATAGAATCGGTTAATGGAATGCTAAAATCTCAGTATTTTAATAAATCAACATTTCGTTTTCACTCGCATAAAAAACATGGCCGAAGTGTTATTTATAAAAATCGTGTATTTTGGTAACGTTGGGATAGATGTCGAAGAGAAGCCGAAGAAGCAACCCACCAACGAGCATGCCTAACCGAATAAAAATTCGCGGGAGTCGATTTCCTGCCGCGCAGATTTTATCGACATCCACTTCCGGCGAAAGCGGGAGGGAGAAATAGATTATTTTCTAAAAGAATTTTTAGTGGAAAGAAACGTGGTCGTGATGCGCATATTTAGAAAACGAAAAAAAAGAATTAAATAATTTTGATAGTAAACTGTAGAAATATTCCGTTGCAATGTACGGGTTCCGAGGTTATACATATTTATATGAATTGTGATATAACTATTATGCTCTTTTGCATTCTCCAAAGTTTAGCTGCACTAACCAGCAAAAAACTAACATTAAATAAAATAAGTTCAACTAAAAAATAGGCTAAAATCGTTATTAGTACAGTACAATGTTTATTTCAATTGATTGGTAAATATGCTATAACGGGCATCTGTCAAAATAAAAGCAACGAAATGTTCTATTTTTTAATTTCCGACACCGCTACATCAGTATTGCCACTAAGGGGCTCATTTTTCCCATTAAAATAATACCGCAAAGCAAAATTTGATAACGTCTCCACCAAACAGTCTCTAATGAGTTGCCAATATTTAACTGTCACTTACCGATTTTCGTTCACACCGACGAGTTTAGTGGGTAATGGCGGCATAGGCAAACCCTTACGCGAAACACCGCAACTTCCACTAAACTTAAATGACGTTAAATATCAATTATGCCGACGACTTGCCAGATTTGATCTTCCTGATTGTGTAACTCGTAACTGCAAGGTGAATTGAAAATTGAAAAAAAAAATATATGAAAAGCTAAATCGATTGGCCCACAAATATTTCAATGATAGAACGCTATTTCTATAAAAAGATATTTTTTCAAAGAAAAACAAACAATGCAATAATTATTGTGAACCATAGACAATTCTTGTGAGCCGTAATTTTTTAAATTTATTTTTTTATCTATTGGTGAACGAAAGCCATTCTTGCATTTATTATCGAAGATTACAATACTATTTTACAAAGTGTACCTATAATTCTATATCATGCTTATTACTTAATGTAAATGTGATGTATCATGCTTATTAGACAAGTTTGTTCTTTAAAAAGCGCAAATTATGTTTTAGTTTTGTATTATTATGAGTAAGAATAAAGGTAAAGCAACATTCTTTTAGAATTAAACATTCATTACAATATAAAAAAAAATAATTTTTTTTATATTAAAATGAACTTCCACAAAGTTACCGCCGAAACCATCGAAAATATTCATTACAATGTTTTTCCAACTGCTAGATAAACACGGATATGATTGCAAAAAAACAAATCATATTTTTTTTTTAAACCAATGTACAAATGTCTAATGTTCAAACATCAAACATTGAAATTGTTTAACGCTTCTCCCGCCAGAGGTGGGGAATCGAGAGGTTAGAAAAGATGTCAAACTGTGAGTGGGAGAATCTGTAAACAAAGCGGATGAAATTTTACCCCTGCGTAGGGGTGAGTTGGGAGTAGATGGGGTGAGTCCAAATTGGAGACGGAATGTCGTTCGGAATTCAGATTACTCATTTCTTAGTTTCGTCTCTAAGCGTTTAACAAAGGGCTAAAGATTCAATCAATTACAAAGGATAAGAATTTAATTGAGGTAGGGTATTTTAAGCGGCACTAAAATAATTATTTGATGGGTGTTATATAACACAAAATTAGAGGATTTTGACAAGTAGACAATGGAAGATACGAGAAAATCATGTAATAAACTTTATTATGAGTAGTTACCGATTCACTGATGGATGAAAGTCACCCCAATCATTTTTATTGCCTATACCTTACAAAACGCTACAATACTACGTGTGTATTATATTGATTAGTTTTTTTGAGATATCCAATTAATTAGCTCTAGGGTGATGCTCTTGGCTATTTGATATATTTCCTTTGCATCTTTGATTGAAAAAAAGGCGTCGATTAATTCATGGTGAAGTCAGTACACAAGATCACATAAGAGATTATTATTGCCGTACTATATTTTTGTGTAGTGTTGGGTGAGGTATTTTTTATCCTGAAGGAAAATATATTTTTCTATTTGAATTAAAATAAAATTAAAATAAGGATTGAAATTTTATGTTAATAAATTTTAAAAATGAATGAACCTGACAAAGATGCAACTAAAAATTGTGCAACAGTGTCTAACCTATATACATTTGAAATTAAATTGTCTTTTCAAAAAAAAAATATTAAATCATGAGCTTGTTCATAATACGCGTATTCAGTTTAAGCACCACATGATAGTTATTGTCATCATGATATATATGTACTAAATAAATTTTGGGATAGTCACATCTGTTCTAAGAAGCATGGTAATGCGGAGCATATTTTTCCGTCTGATTAGTTTCAATATCAAAAATGTTTTCATCGTCATTTATTAATATTAATATTTTCCAAGAAGTTTGTAAGAATGTCCAAGGACTGCAAAGTTATTAAAAAAAGACTACGTAAAAATTTTAGTTCTTCCTGGAACTTAAAATTATGACATACCATTTGACAAATTAACAGCCTTTTTAAAATATTGTGACGATGGCTGCGAGAGTTCACAGTCTGTGACAGTTTAGTGTGAAATAAAACTGGAAAACTTTGACAATTTTTCAAGCAGATTGTCACAGCTTCAAAAGTTTTAAAAGTTCTGCACCAAGATATAATACGTCATGGAAATTTAACATTTTTCAGATTTCAATAAGCGCCATATTGGAACAAAGAAAACGAACATGATTGAATGTATTTTTTTTTTTTTTAATATCAAGAAGATAAAGTTTGTTATATGAGGAAGATAAATTAGTTTCTTTGACTGAAAATTAAATACGTTCAGAAAGAAAAAGCATTCAGCTTATCGGATTTAGCTGAAGTTTTTATAAATGCACTTGAATTATAAGGGCAAAAATTGATGGCCAGAAACTAAGTTTAATGATGACATTCTGAATTTGAAATTCAAAATGCGTTCGAAAAAGAAATACACTTGGGCCTTGTATAACACGGTTTTATACAACACGGATGTATAAATTGTGACATATTTTTATACAACACGCTTTATAGAACAAGGTTTAAGGAGAAAAAAATAATACAATAAACATTTTTAGTGTTATTGGTGGAGAAGGTTTTTATGACATGGATATTAATGACATCCAAGAAATATTGGAGGATCGTACGTTCGAACGAAGAAGAATATGTTGCATTTTGTTTTTTTTGGAACGCAAACCCTAATTTTGTATGAACTTTAAACCTTGTATAACACGGATTTGTATTACACGACGTTTTTGTGGAACCATATAACCGTGTTATATAAGGCCCAAGTGTATAACATATTTATTATTATGGTAAGGTTTCTTGAGATATTTTTTTTTTGCTAATGACTAAGCATTCAGTAGCTAATATTAAAAATTATCCATTGAGTATGAAGGGTTAGTAAGAAATCTTAAATGACGAATAGACACTCATTTTTATCAGCATTTCATGTGACATATGCTGTGTTGGGGCTAAAAGACGATTGTTGAATTTATTTAATAACCACATGTTTACATGTGGCTACTGTTAATTTTGGTGTTCAACTGACAACTAATTTAGTTAAAATAATAAACGGATCAAATAAAATGGAGACCCTTCGTTAATCAATCGCTAATAAGCCAAATGAAAGTGAACGCCATCTCTGAAATGAAAACATCAACAGCGACGCTATCAATTTGACCAAACGGCCCGTCGATTATCGAACGAGAAAAACGAACAGATAAAATGTTCGATTGTTGCAATAAAACGAACAACAGTGAAACGATTACGTTTCCTTTCTAAAGAATTCTGCGCGCTAGTGCACCCCAAGCGGAAATAGAATGTAACTAAACTCTCCCTGTAACGTCATCAAATCATACGACCCATTGGTCAGGGGGCTAGCTGATGTTGCCAGCTTCAAGTGTGAGTGGGTAAAACTCGGCGATGTGAATTTGTTTTACAGACATGGCAACCATTTAATGACGTTTGAAGTTTTTCGAATGAAATGATCGTTCCACAGGTTCCACTTTATATGGGATTAATGTAAGTGTATTAACGGTTTACCTTTTCTTGTATTTTGTTATTTATATATAAAAAAGTACAACATACATATCTATAAATATCCAGTTTTTTCGTGAAAGTGTTAAAACCACTTTGAATGTGAATAAAAGATAAATATCATTCCTATAAACATTTCATCAATAATCTTAAATTATCGACGATTTTTTTGTATTTTTAGAATTGTTCGTAGCTTTAATTTTACTGCTAAGCCACTAAGCGATCAATTGATTTCATCTAAGATTTTAAAAACATTTTTTTTTCAGTAGAAGGGGTAACACAGTTTAAAGTTTGAACTACTCGGTAGAATATTGGTCAATCGACAATAAAGCATGTTGGAATGAGGATGATATTTCTATTGGGTTACTAGAACACGTTAGAATAGATGGCTGTCGTGAGAGTAAGGGCAATTAGCCAACTTCTAGTGATTTTAAAATAAAAAAACATACAAAATTATGTGTTTTATAGCTTTTAAATAAAACGCACAACTAACATGGTTTGTGAAAATGTTTTAATAAAATTTTTATTTTTTGTATTTTTAGTACTTTTTGTAGCCAACGATTATTTTTACCTTTAGGGATCTTAAGGCATTTCAAGTTCAAAGGACGCACTAGAACTGAAACGAAACACGAGTTCGAATTAAAACGATTCAAATTTGATATTAAAACTCCTATCAAGTACATTCAGTCGTCGTCTCAATAAAAGGACAATATTTATTTATATAAATATTAGTATCTGAGGGATCCATAATATCCAAATTTAAACAATAGTAAAGAGTTGATCGAAAAAGACTCAGTTCACAGTCCAGCCTCAAGTATTCATTTAATAATTCAAAATGTAGACAATGAGCCAATGAACATTCATGTTTAAATAAAAAAAAATGTGAATATGGCACCATCTGTGAGTGTTTTAAATTAATACAAAATAGTGCTGCGTAAATTTTCCTTTACGAGTCTAAGCCACGGTGCCGAACATTAAAATATTTGTGTTATTATGAAGTAACCAGAAAAAACAAGAGTCTCGTAAAAACTTAAAACTTATTAAGCTCTAGGAGTAAAGAGGGATAAAGCGAAATACTGGAAGCTTTATCAAAGCCTGCGAGGACGTTTAAGCTTATTTGGTTTAACTCTGTCGCAGTAAATAAAATTTACCTACGTTGGCTTTTTATGATTTACTGAGGTGCACAAAATTTAATTAATTCCACATCCAACGAATGCGAAATAGTCCATAGTTGCTGTTTTATCGTCAAGTAAATGAACATACGTTCGTTTAATTACAATCAACGAGCAACATGACTATAGCAGTACTGAATAAATAAATATAAAATAACCATTTCTTAATACGGACTAGAGACTCACAATTCGATTATCGAATACTCGATACCTGAGAATACTCGTATATTTATCTTGTACTCGATAGCTAGTAATACTCGTGAATTATAAATGAAGGCGTATTCACAAAGTTTATTTACTTATTTAAAAAAAAAAATGTATAATGTTTACCATTGCGTTTAACTGAGTCTTACGCGTGGATGGTTTTGCCGTTAACTATGCTAAGCGAGAATTTATTTTGTTACTTTTGCTTTGGGTCCTTCTGAATTATCTTATCAATGACAAAGAGACAAAATAAGAAAATGAAAAGTCATCTTTTGAATTGCCGACTTATGTATGCAGCTGTCGCATAATCAATTAAATAAGCTTATTTATTTATCATCTATTTATATGCACAAATCTAAATAAAAATATATATATATGTTGGCACATCTGAAACTACTCGAGTATTCGAATATTTTAAAATTATACTACTCGATACTCGAGTAGTTGAGATGTCGAGTAATTGAAGTCTCTAATACGGACATAACGACAGCAAGCGACATAGCCATGTTAATTTCAGATCACGTTGTTTATTAGATTTTGAGGTAAAATAAAATACATGTTATATAAAATGTTTATCAAACAGCTGTCGGTTTATTATTTTGACATTTTGAAGTGCACATAAAGTCGTATATATTTCACGGTTTTATTAGAATTATTTTAATTTGGAAAATGTATCATGTTTCATACTAGAAATGAATTTGTTTAATCACATTGAGCAGAAATGTTCTCATCAACCTCTATATTAGATTGATACGTTGTGGCGTAGTAGATTCATGTGGTAACAAATCTAATTTCTGTCAAGTTGAATCTTCCAACATCTAATGAGTACTTTTTTATAATTACGAAATTTAGGAGAACATTTTTTGTTTGAAAATATGAGCTCGGGACTAAATTAAATATGAACATTTTCAACGGATAATCTGGTGCTAGTTTTCTATGGTTTTATTACTCATGGATTATTATTCGCAATGGCAAGTAACATGCACGATAACAGTATGTAAATCATTTTAATTAAATTTGCTAACAATACCTATTGTAGCATTGATTATAATTGAAAACAAAATACACTGCGTCGTTTTTTATGATGCATGCTAAGAATCAATTTACGGAACAGGTATTAATTATATTTGGCTACTTTTTATGGGGATACTGGTAATTTTAATAGTCATATAATGGCGGCAATAACAAACATACGCCTGCGATTTTTGATCGATTCTATCTATGATTGATATTTATTTTTTAAATTTAAATACTATCAATGCCAACTCTGGATAAGCTTCAACAATAAAACACATCGATTTTCAAATATATCACTGGAATAAAAGGATTTAATAATAGCTCATATCTACTTTCGTTAGTTCACGACGCGTAAGCTGGCATGACGTATATCAGATACTTGATCATTTATTTGCATTCAAAATAAGATTTTTCATTTATTGGTGGTGCTGAAGTTTAATCTGTTAAAAGTGAATATATATTTTTTGACGATGTATGGTGTTGTGACAACCCTACCTTTTTCATAGATTTTCGGAAATTTTCGCAAGAAGTATTTTGACCGGTTTAGATTTTGTCCTATTATATGTATGTACATAAGTGCTTGTTTAGCAAGTTTTTACTGATGAATTCTATATTTTAACTTTATTGGGAACTTTTTTTCATAATGTTGATTGAAAATACTCCGTTGGTTGTTCAAGTGTTCTGCTATCTTTGGAAAAATAAGAAAAATACACTAATTTGTGTGGTGTCCCTGGAAAAGAGGTTTGTTTGAGAATGTTCGCTTGCAAAATAATAAGAAGGCGAATGTATCTTACGCCTTCACACAGTAAGTGGTTAACTTTTTTCATATTGTTTGATATATCGGCGTAGGGCGTGTGCATCGTATGTTTCAAAGTATGTACGCTATACGTTTGCGATTGCTGCTGCTCGTTGGGTGATGAGAAAAGAAATTCTTTAAGAAACAATGGACAGACAGCAATATTTCACAAAACTCGTTAATATAAATAGGTGTGAAGTATTTGCGCCACAAAAATGTTACAGTTTCTTCAATATTATAATATTACAAATTACTTCTTTGTTATTCAAATATCACATATACCAACCAGTGACGAACTGTCAAGTCAGAATACGTGTCAGATAGATGTCAGACACTCTGGAAACTTTATTGTTCAAAAATCGTTTTTGTTTCTAACTGACCCGGGTTTGGTCTTTCGGAATCTTCAGGCATTTCAAGTGTACGGATGAACTTGAAACTCATTTAATTCGAAGTTGATATTGAAATTCCATCAAGCGCCTTCAGTCAAAATTCTAAACATAATAAGCATCACTTTAAAGGTGTTCGCTGTCAATACTTGGTGGAATGGCATTACTATTATAAAAAAAATTTAAAACATTTTTAGTGCTTATTAAACATATAATTTATTGGATCAGGAACGGTTTCGCTCATGGAAAGCATTGTCAACTGATCAATCAGTAGTCAGCAATCAGTTGAAAATGCTCGCCATGAGCGAAACCGGTTATGATCCAATAAATTTTATTTGGAATAAGTACTAAAAATGTTTTATTATTTTTATAATAAGCTATGTTAAAAAATGTACATTATTCAATGTGTATTTGTGAAAAGGTGTGAAATCATGATAGCTTCAGATTCGGAGCATATTGAATAATAATCTCGCATCTCAACAGAAGTCAGTTTACGAGAACTGCCACTCTTTTTCGGAGAAGATACGTGTATTAATGTGAGGCTAGGATGGCCGGTAGGAGGCTATACTGGTGGTAAGCCTTTTGACTTCACTACGTCACGTTTTATCGATCGGATTCGTGAGGGAAAGAGAAAGAACAGGCGTTGAAATTTTTTTAGAATGAAATATTCAGTAAATATGAATATAATGAGTCTGCTGGTATGTAGATCATCACAATGACCAGTACACGCTCTTTAGAATTGTGCATTGTTATGTTTGAATCCATTTTAGAGTGCATATTTTATAATATAAATTTGACCCTCTACGGAGAGAAAAATACAATTAGGAAGAGTTTCCATATTATACGTAATGCGTGGCTTTGTCTATGGCCGCAAAATTACTCCCTGGGCGGCCATGAGGCAGATATCCCGCCAAAAGCTTCTGACAGTGGTGTAGCTATATGAATGACACACGTGTTTGTTGCAGCCCTAATAATTTTTTCGATATAAGAACTTTATGCTTGTCCAGTGTTCTGTTTAAAGATATTACCGATAATTAAAGTCCGACGATCCTACCTAGCACTCAACAATTCTCTTCTCTCAATTCTCTGAAACAAAGTGATAGTAAAAACGGCCAAAATCAGTGTTCTATTCATTTTGGTTTTCAAAATGTTGATTGAAGAACACACCATTTAGAATGTTGCCACTCTATGACGGTGATTATAAACAAAAAATGAAAAAATAGCTTGAACTATAAGTTCTAAAAACAAAATCAAATTGATACCATATTGTATCGTTAAATGAGAACAGATGGTATGAATATAATAATATATAATAGAATTAATTTAATGTTACACTGAAGTAATGCAATATTAAATAAACAAACAAAAATTTGTTTATTCTCTTACACAATTAAAAATATGTGAAAAAAATCAGATAAAAGTTTGAAAAGCCGCAACTCATGCGGATGGCATCTCACGTTGATCCTCTTCATAAACGATGTTTTCAGTGCGCCTCTGCCATCCATTGTTTTCAAACATGGAACATTTCCGAAGAGTGAGAGTGAACAATAGAGATACCCGGCGCCATCTCCCAGCACACCAAATGGATTCTTGGACAAAATGGTGGATCTGTCATGGCGACATAGAAAAGGCGGTGTGGGCTATATGAAACGAATAGAAGATTGGGCGGGAAAGTGATTGTTTAACTTTACCACCATTAGGGAATAATTTAAAGATTATTATTATTTTTTAGATAAAAATAATAGCATAGCCATCATTTTGCAATTGCATTCAGCAAAATTTCAATAACCGTATGCAAAACCAACAGTCGAAAATATGTTTATCAACCAGTTGACTGCTAGCGTTTCATTTCATGTTACACTGAGACATCTGATTGCGGTGTGT
This sequence comes from Himalopsyche kuldschensis, assembly GCA_028554975.1. Classification (NCBI taxonomy): domain Eukaryota; kingdom Metazoa; phylum Arthropoda; class Insecta; order Trichoptera; family Rhyacophilidae; genus Himalopsyche; species Himalopsyche kuldschensis. The sequence goes on along the minus strand of JAHFWI010000010.1, from coordinate 14,072,695 downwards.
TCGAACAAATAAAGTAAACGGTGTTAAACCTTTTTTTATTTCGTTTGATAGCCTCCATGAGTGTATGATGAATAAATTTTTGAAATCTTTATTGTTGGATTATACCAACGTAAATTGGCTCACCAGAGAAGAGGTTAAAAAACAGAATGACACCCAATCACACACTTCGGAAGCTGAATTTATGTTAACCTTTTCTACCTTATTTATTTGTGCAACAATAAATATCATATAAAGAGTTTATAAGTACCATAGATAATTTAATTCAAAAATTTCTTGCCATATACAAGATATTTGTGTAACACAGCGCAAGCAAATACGTAATATTGGGGATCGTTGATCGACATTATTATTTGTAGCACAAATTCCATAGATATTTGAAGAGTTAAGATTGTGCTCACATCGTTGGGATGTTAGGAGAGTACATAGCCTCCGCGCCGACCCAAATACTGCTTATTTTGATTCTGGAATAGATCGGCAAACAAAAGACGGGATAGGCATTATTATTACTTGACTTTAATTTATCACCCCAGTTAATGCCTTGTCGTCTTAACGTAAATTTAATCATCTGGGAAAACGTATATCCATTGTTTGGTATTGAAACTAGTTAAGTAATTTAACTATGCAGAATATTCGTAGAGCCAAAGATGTTTCCATGTAGAACATTGGACTATACTCGGTTCTTTGAAGATTAAATTAATCGAAAATAATGTATAATGTATGACCATTACACTATAATTGTAATAATTAAATTAAATTCGTTCCCTTATTTTTCAGATGAAATTTTAAAAAAATCCCCCACCACACCGATTTGATCCTAAAAGCGGGACGTATCACAATGCTGTGTTCGAAAAAGTAACAGTCAGTTCTCGAAGAATACTTCTGTTGAGATAAACTCCATATACAGTTCATATTGCTCGACATTTGTAGCAGGCATTGCTAAAAAATATTCAATATTTTGCGTACAGGTCGACATCGATTTTCAGGTTAATAGTAGTAGACGAATGAGATTACCTATTATAGAGATTAGAAATTGATTTAATTTCTGTTGAATATATTTAATATAATTATATGAAATCATTAAATCGGTCAACCTGAAAAAAATGAAACTTGTATTTAAAAAAAAATATTGTAGTAGAAATTTTAGGGTTATATTATAAAAATATTCTATATGAATCGATATCTGAATAAGGACCGTTTGATGATCAAATCACTGTACTCAGTAAAACGGCTTAACAAAAGTGGTCGATCCTTTTTTCTATTCATAAATCAACCGGACATATGTAAATAGACAAATATATAATAATTTTCTCGACAGGGGAAATTAATACATTGTTAATTGTTTTATAATTGGTAAATTCAATTGAAGTTTTGTAAAATATAGTTTGGGCATATAATTTTGACAAATTGCTAGATATTGAAATAAATATTAAATATATTTTAAGTATAAATGATAGATATTGATAAAATAAATACACAATATCTGGACTGATGGATTTTGTATTTATTATTTGACATTTTTCATCCCTCAAAATAAAACATAATAATCAATCAAGCCACCCCTCGCTAATTAATCATGTGACGTGGGGCAAATTGAAAAGAAAAATAAAAACGTTCCCCAAAAGATCAATTCGGTCAAAGAGAAAGTTAAAAGCGAATAAATAATTAAGGGAACTTGCAGATGTTACTTTCATTTGATCTAAAAAGAATGGCTGAAATTTCTTTGAATTTTTCGGAGCGTATCATTTATTGAAATTGCTTCCTAACTCGCTTTTTAATAAAGTTTAAGAAAAATAAAATAAAATCATAAATGCAAAAAGAAATATTTTTTTGTATGAAAAAAATCGCGCATGAGGACTCAGCTCGACAACTTAGGAAACTTTTAACAAGGTCGACTTTTATCTATGAGGATTTATGAAAATATTTCCAATATAATTGACGTTAAGCATTAAAAGTTCTCACCAACATTCTTCAAGCATATCTCATTACAAAGAAATCATAGTTTAAAAACACAAACTGTACATTTTCTGTTAATATTTATTTTTTGTTATACATTGAAGACTCTCTCATAAAATATATACAGAGCCAGATTTATGCGACGAATATGTTAATATCAGTAACATTTTATTATAATATACAATTAAAAATAACTTTGACTATTCCACGTATTGTGTTAATAATTGTTTCAGATGCATCTTCGGACTTACTATCGCCAAGGTTACTTTTATAATAAAGCATTTTATTATAATTATATTAATCTCGGTTTACACTAAGAATGGCTCACTTAATACACTTCTGAAATAAAAAAAAATAAACACTGTTTTTCTACGAGAACTGCTTGTTACTCAGTTGCTCAACCTCTCTTTTTCGAAGAGAGTAGGGATGGAAAGGATACGAGGACTAGGACAGATCTAGTGATTGGCTAATCGCTGTCACTATGCGTCGCTCTTTGGGATCGGAAATGTGGGAAGGGATTTTCAACAAGACAAACACCCATGCCTTTGAAACGATTTCTTGACTGAAAAAATCCGTTCGTACCGGGAATCGAACACGGGCGGTCCGGCACACAAGCCAACAACGTTGACACTGCGCCACGGACCGGGATTATTTATAAGATTATAAATAGTTGTATGAAAAAATACAATTGTTCAAATTCGTTCTAAAGAACTCGAGTAGAATAGACAATGCAATTACACTCTATCCAACATCGCAAATTTTTAATCGATATTTGACCGTATCAAGATTTAAAATTAGAACATTTTTATCTGTTACTGATTGAAACATTTTAAATTTTTTAAATATTAAAGATAACTTTAATCTGCTAGTTATTGGTTGATGCACTAGCATCCTTTGTAAAATCACTTATAAGGGAAATCTATACAAAAGTGACGGAATATAGCGGGCGTATAAAGCGGACAAAATGTATAAAAAGATCATTCCGTTCAAGATTACAACTTTATGATGAGATAAAAAAAAATCGCTTTCAGGCAGTTTTCAAAAAATATGTCTCGAAGGGTGTGCTCTGCATGTGTTTTTTTTACGTGAGGCTCTTACCTACCCCTACGCAAGGTTGTTACTGACGATAGAAATATTAAAGCATCGTGTTCATCTATTTTCATTCGAACTGATCAAAGACGATTCATTTAAATAGGTCATTACAAAAAAAAAATCAAAAATGATTTGCAAATTCCATACAAGAATAATATGATATTATATACATGCGCCGATATAAAGAGAAGTGAAGGGGGAGAGAAGAAGTGGCCTCACAGCGTAATTTGTTAAATATTTTTTTTTATTGATTGATTGAGTAGGCATTTACTTGGTAGAACTCCATTATAATACGGTAGGAAAATAACAATGTATTTTAGTTCTACATAAATTATTTTACATATTTGTTGATAGCTATTTCGGCTTACGCCTTCGTCAGAACTAATGTTTTTTTTTATCTATGTCCGCTCCCAACATGGAACATATGAAATCGTGACGGAATTTATCTGAACATATATTTTTCTACGAGAACTGCTTGTTACTTACATAGCTGCTCAACCTCTCTTTTTTTCGAAGAAAGTAGTTTATGGAAATGATACGAGGACTCGGACAGGACTGGAAGTTAGCTTATCGTTCTCGCTAGGCGTCGCTCTTTGGGATAGGAAAGGTGGGAAGGGATTTTCTACAACAAAATACCCATGCTTATGAACAGATTAATCGACTGAAAAAATCCGCTCGCACCGGGAATCGAGCCCGGGTGGTCCAGCACGCAAGCCAACGACGTTGACCGCTGCGCCACGCCATTAATATTCTATAATTTGGAAAATTCTAATATCGATAGGTAAAAAAACGCGTGCCTCTTGCTCTGAAGGACCTTTTATATCTAATAATAGAAGATAATTATAAAAAAATACCTGTGATACTTTGCTAATTATAATAAAATAAATTGCCTCATTTTTAATCAAACACTTTATTTAACTTGATCTGATGTTGTATACGTGTGCTCGTTTCAAGATATACACGGTAATTCAAAAGCCGGCAGCTAATAACAACACATGTTATACACTATATAGGCAAAATAATTTCGCTGTCGGTTTCCGCATACCTATCAAAACTTTGTTGGGGCGATACAACTTTGCGTGGTTGTTGCAGGGGCGTTCGTAGATTCCCTATTATCAATCAAAGTTTTGGGAACATATGTAAGTCGATTTTCTGATGTCGTTAATCAACAAAAACAACAATAATATAATTTTCAAATGCATTACAACTGGAATATAAAATGTGTATGTTTTAAGCCAAGCGGTTAGGATAGTCGACGTAAACATACATGTTTGTATGTATAAAGGGTCTTTTTTATAAGGATGCTTAGTTTTGAAATGTAAATAAAACAAGTTGTTTGTGAGATTTCGACTAAATTTTAATTTCATTTGTAAGTATATTTTACGGCATTTAATATGGAATATAGCATCAAATGTCTGCCAATATCCATTTATTATAAAATGGGCCATGTCGCTAAAGTTGACTTTTTTGACAAATTTGGGTAAACTTCCAACTGCTCCAGAACCCAATCAGGCGTTGTCTGTGGTCGTTTACCTGAAGTTATTTGGTTAGTTGGATTTTATACGGGTGCAGACATAAGACCCGATTCAAAATTCGCCAAGTTGAAGTCGCAGAAAAGCTAAGTTCTTGTGAACAACGAGAAATAAGCTGCCTTGGGTTTTCCTGTACACTTTCACACACAGCAGCAATATTTTCACCAGATATTGTATTTTGATGACGTACAGGTAGGTGTTGGCCGATTATTTACCAAACTGGTTGACTCAAATTTGGCCACTAAACAATGAATAATCTACTCAGCAGGACAACGTAACATATTTTGAGCGTCCCTATTGAAATACCCTTTATATAGAAAATATTTTGTTTTAAGTCTATATCCGTTTGCAATGTTATAAAATATCTTTTGTACTTATTCCACAAGTAATTTAAGATAATGAATCGAGCCCATGAAGTTCATCATCGAAGCCAACGTCGTTGAGCACTGCACTACGGACCCGACCATATATCTTACTCGTTTATAACTATCAATTCTAGGTGAAAAACATTGTAGGCACGTATAAAAGTAAGCCGTTGCATTATATGTTTAGAACCCCTTTCTCTAATAGAGTGAAAATTTTTACAATTACCCATTTTTTTAACCTTAAATCAAAATTAATTTATTACCTATAACAATATGGAATATTTTTTCAATATGTACAAATATGTATGTATGAATTTCTTTTATCGAACCTCTTAAAAATAATGCCGAAACTATTGTAAACTTTCTCAATATAATACCCAAAATTTTCACGTATCTCAAATTGTATCTTGTTCTACCCGAAAAAGGTCTCTTAGCGATTAAAATACGACTTTCAAAGTTTTTTGTCGTTATACTGAATATCAAGTCACGTTTCAAATATAAACTTTTGACCGTAAATAATAATTATACATGACCCATGGCTACTGCGCGAGTGCTGGCCATAAAATATATTAGGAGCGATTTTCACGTTCAATTATGCAGAACTGTTAGTCGTAATCTCGTTTGACTTTCCACACGGGGCATGCGGGGAATCCCGGGAATGTGACTAATTTCAGTTTGCGAAGGAGGCGCCCTTTCGCCTGCCAACGACCAGCGCACGGCGTCCGAGATCCTCGCCTCTCCAGTCGGCGACAACTGGCCGACACATATTTGGCCAGGGCTGAGACAGTGTCTTGAATTACCAAACACACCAAATGATACATCATCGTTATCTTAAAAATACATTTGGAACACACCTTCAGAACATCTACCAATATACTCACACAATTCATTTAATCTTTTGGAGTCACACAAACCTTACTTCTTATCTGAACATTGCATGAACTTCAGAAAGAAATTTTCACGTACAATCAATTGTAATTGATTGTGGCTTGTAACTAACATCTACATCAAATAGCCTACTTCTGTTTTTGAGTATTTTTTTCTACCGAAATTATAACTTACATATATTCTGCGACATAAATTAAATAAAGAATTGGTTCAAATAAAAACAATTTTAATGAGCTATTTCATACCAAAAAGTGTAAGTTTGGTATTGTTTCATGTAGTATAAATACTTGCATAGACAAGAGAGCCATTTTTACCATAGGTTTGTGTATATAATGGTTATCATTTTTAATGTTATTTTCATTGCAATTTTTATCATATTTAGATGAAAAGAATATTCTTTCGCTTTAAGACAGTTGTTTCTATGAATGCACCTATTCTCACGTTTTATATGGGTTTTAAAGTACTAAAAACCGTAATGAAAAGTCTACCCCTGAAATAAAGAGTTCCCTTTGGGGGTATGAATGTTCTAACTTCTCAAACAACTGAGTGGAGGAAGGAATCTACCGTAATTGAAAACGAGATGGACCGGTTGTCTCGAGTGTGGCTTACTCAATAATAAAATATACACATTGTTGATCATTTACTTTACGTACAGTCTGTATTATATTTGATTCTATGATAATATATACAAAGGTATTTTTAAATTAAGAATATTAAATGACAGAGTTTATAGAAGGGCACTTAATGTTATACTTTGAGATAATAAGCGTCAACCCGCTTTAAGAAACAAACATTTTATTAATAGGAATTAAAATAAAAATTTGCCGGGTCTACGGTAGTGTCAATGTCGTTGGTTTCAATTGCCTAGTGCACGGGCTCGATTCCCATTCCGTACAGCTTCATTTTTCAATCGAATTATTGATTTCTATTCGGATACATGGATCTAATTCAACACCCTCACCCGATCATATAAACCGGTATAAACGGAACGGTGTCGAGAGCAATTAGCTGACCACTAACTAGTCTTGTCCTTCAATTATTAGAATTAGGGTTTCAGGATATCATATTCTCTACATAACGAGCAGGCATGGCTCTAAATAAAATTTTAAAAAAAATGATGTGTTTGAAGAATTCTTTAACTTAACTAATTGTTATATACATATCTTAAACCAGTGTCACTACATTTAAGATCACTTCACTTAACCACTACAATCATTATCGTCATCAACATACTATACACATAGATATAAAAAATAACATCAACTCTATACAGACGAAGGAGATGAAAGGGTCTCGGTACCTCGAAAGAAGATGAAAGACATAAAGCTAGCTTCAAGCGTGAAGTATCACAATTGACAAGTAATTGACGATTAATAATTTTTACTCAAATAACGATACGATTTCATTACCGAATAAAAGATTTGGCGTCGATAAGTATATTTACTATCGATTTGAAAATATATTATTGCTGAAAAAAGTTGCTGGAAATCAGTTAAGTGTCCGTCGGGGGGCAGTGAATTGAAAAGAAAGATTTCGAAAAATCTTCAAGCTGTAGCATGTAACGAAATGTGTTTTAGATTGGCCATATATTCTGCACAATATTACTCGTGGTACAGCATCGAACAGACCACGGGCTGTTGGGAATAAAGTATTATTCGATCAATATGCGGTTTAATACTTTCAATTAAATAGAATAATGTTCTTTATCTATTTATTTATATGGAAACACATTTTTGATTTGAAATTTGGAACAATTTAAAAAAATAACAATGGAAACCAAATGTCACTTTTCGAACGACCGTTGTTCAATTGTTTAACAAAGTCATTTGAAATGTATCAAATTAAATGAATGAGAGAAAGAGTTTTTGCTGCGCTTCTTTCCTTGGTGATATTATCTCTCGATTAACTCAATGTTGCTGGCGTCATGTTTCTTTCCATCATTCAAATCGCTATGTACCATCACAGCTGTGAGCATGGCCTATATCTATTTTTTTCAGGATCAATGATATCCATTGGCAATGCACTTAATCGACTTAATTAAAAAATTCATAGTGTTCCTTTCAAATAATTCCAGCTCAAATTAGATACGGCATAATAATAAATCACGCAGTATGCAAATATGGACTCGACAAAATAAAAGCTAGGCTACTAAAAAATGTGTTAACTTATGATCATTATTACGCTTTACCCGTCTATTTGATCAAACCAACCAGACAAAAGGTACTGATTCTCTAATAACAAAATACGCGGCATCAATTTGACTACATATTAAGTCAATTTTTCTCTGTTTAGCTGTAGTCGGCTGGTTACGTCTTAAGAATAGCTTCATACGGTTAATGGTTCACAGTGCTTTACCATGTGACACACAAGTAAGAACAATAATATTTGATTTAAATATATGCAAAAAATATGGAACTATAAAGGATTTATTCAAATACAATATGTCGTTATTCAGTACACACTATTGTACTTAAGTGAATTCTAGAATAGTCAAGGGTAAAACAATCAAGATGAAAAATATATAAGCTTCTGTTGTATTTTTGTTTGAAACAGCATATAAATTTGATTTTAGACATGATTTTGTTTTACTTCAAAATGTAAAAAAGGTATTCCAATAAACTCGTAACGGCTATATTTAAATCTTCAAAGCCGACAAAGGGAATCCAAAGACTTGCTCTTCACTAGATTTGCAAACCAAACACACAAGAAAAAAATATACAAACATATGTGAGCATTAGGGAAAGGCCTCCGGGCTTTGTTTTTGAAGGCTTCTATCTATTTTTCTATAGTGACTTACGAAGGGTAAAAGAAGTTCCGCCTATTCTTACCTGTGAACCTTTTTTTAAAAAAATATTTTTGAATAATGATAAAATGACAACCATTGTACAACATTAGGGGTTGTACTTCTTTGCCAAAATTTACATATGGACATTTTATTATTTTTTTAATATTGTATTTAATTTTGATAAAGAGTTGGTTTTATTTTATTTGGAAGGTAGTGGTGTTTAAAATGAGATAATTTAGACACCTTTCTTCGTTCAAAAATTTTTAGTATTGACAAGATATTAATAGTTCGCCGGTACTACGTGTGAAAGTTGTTGGGTCGTTAAGGAAAAGCTTAAATCCATTGATGGTCGATACAGGTATAAGAATCTTATGTTAGCTTGTATCTGAATTAAAGAATTTTTTACCAATGTCTGCTTTATGAGTTAAAGCCTAAAATGCTTCTCAAAGAGGTAAACGTTTACACACTCGTCTTTTTATCATTTACTGTGACTTATCGAGTATTTTATTTTAATATTCTGTATAGAAAGATGTGTATGTGTACCATTGTAAAAGTTTAAGGATAAATCAATCCACATTTAAAAAAACAATGAGCGAAAGATCGATTGCGCTCGTTACGAGCATTATCAACTGATCATCACAAAATATACATGGAGTTGATACAGTAAATTGTATTTTATTTATTTAAATATGATGTTTTTCCACCAACAATTGACAGTAAACACCTCAAAAGTGCTTGATCTCTTTTTCTTATGAAATTCACCTTTTCTCTGCTGGGACTAGACATGCTGTGAGAAAATACTGTGATGTAAGTGTACTCATAAAATTGTGTATTATTTACATTTCTTATCTGTGTTTAAATATGCTATCGAGTCATATTCAAATAAACACGGTTTGTAAGTGTAGAAAGAATAAATATTGATTGAACACGGAAGTAAAATACACGATAAAAATAAATTTTAAGACATACATATAAAACAAAAGTGTTCATAATGACTGTTGTGTTAAGTAAAATTTCATAATCATGATTTCAGCCTGGAAAACGTCTACAGGACAGAATAATCATTTGTTTCGTGAACTCTTTTTAATACGATGTCACTCCCTTAACACAAGTCCTGATTCAGCGATATTATTGGTGGACGAATTTGCGGCGTTTTGGAACATTGTGTTTTTTTAGTCCATCGACCCATATGAATTAAAATAACACACACAAAAAAAAATATTTTAGCCCGGTAAAGATTTATTTAATTACGTATGGTATGGCACGTAAATGATTATCCTAATAATCGCTGTACTGATATCAATAATTGTACAATACAAATATTTTAAATTTTATTATAAATTCTAGATTGTCTTTTCAAAAGCATTAAAAATATTCATCATATAACCCACAAAGATCAATAATATCTCCAATATATTTCACTCTATAAACATACATTTTTGGGTCAAGTTATATGCTACAAACACCACATAGTATGAATAAAATACATGTTATATGTTTTGTTAATAATCGAGATACGGTCTATGAAATTTTTTATCAAACAATACTCCCTACTACATGCTCTTTAGATTAAGACTGGTTGTGTTTCAATTTTACATTATATCACAAACTATCCGGACTGAAATTATTTTTATGATGACTTTTTAAAATGTGAAATGAAAAATAAATAAGAAAGATCTTTTTCTCCATAGCAGATTTGCGTGAGAGTGAACATTGTTTTGTCTGCGTTTGTAGCTGTTTCAAAGCGCCCCGGGCTAGCGAATGTCTTTTGCGGACCTGAACAGCATCTTGTGTGCGCAGCAAAAATAGCAGAAACTTTGACGTTGCTACCCTACGGCGAATTGACCTTTTTAAAGACATTTTCAAAGTGGCAAAGGGTTGAATTAATACATAGAAATTTATCGACATGATTATTCATGATTATATTAATCATGTAGATAAAATGTCCGTTTCACACACTATGCACTTTATTATAAGAAATAGGGAGCCAGTTAATGGGAATAAAAATAATATGTTATTAACCATTAAGCGCCCGAGCATTTTTTGCGAAATATCCGTGCGACCCATTGCTCTTATAAAAATAATTATATCTCTAAAACAAGTCAACCCATGTGAGTAAAATAAAAAGCATTATTATAATAAAAGATTGCTTATAATTTTCGAACAAAGACCAGCACTGTAACTTTTACGCTTTCAAATTCTCTAGGTAAACAAATAAACGAATCCATTTTAGCTACAACTATCCTGAAAATGAATTGGTTACCCTATGGAATAAATTTCTAGGTATGGAAAATAATTCTGAATAAAATGATTATTATAATGATGTTAAAGGATAATATATTTAACACGATTTACATTTTTTTTTATCGTATTTATGTGCCCAAATAAGATGTCAAAGCATGCAGAAAACGACAAAACGATACACGGGGCGCTTGGATCGATCATTTTATCTCTATTTAAACACTAATAATTTGTTTTTGGTTTAGATTACTCATATTTCGTATTTATTAAGTAGATATGGATGTGATAAACATAAATAATTGACTTCAAAATTCAATTTATTTTTGGTTTTAGTTTACCGATGTCATTAATGTTTTATGTTTAAATATATATAACGCTAATTGTTTGGTTTGCTTTCCCTAAATTGTGTTATTTTGTAAATATTTTATAGTATAAAAACAATTACCCGTGAAATCTGTTGTAAAAATGAAGCAATATAAATCAATAGATACGGTCAACCGCAAACATCTAGTGAGAGGCCAATCTGTGAACCAAAAACAGCCTATGGCCGAATTTATTATGCCAATAAATTTTGCGAGATTTCCTCTTTGAAAGCCTCCCCGGCCGGAGGGACGACAAAGGAAATTACAAACGATAAAGCCTCCGTCCTAAAAATCAATTTTACATTTTTTTCGTAAATTACTCCTAAATAAATAGAAATAAAAATATAGGGCTATCGTGCTGATTTTCAAACGCTTTGTGTAAACTGAATTTATAAACAAATAATATTTATGAATGTATTTGGTATATTACCGTTGTTGTTTTTGTGTGTAATTAAGCAATTATTAATGAGTTTTTTTGTCTTAAAACCCCTTTAATAATTATTGAAAAAAGATTATTTTACTGAAAATTTCTAGTCAAAAATATTTAGTTTAAGTTTGCAGACTATTTTTTTAATATTATGGCTAATAAATCTTATAAGAAGACATAAACATTTGATTTATAATATATTTATTCATGGCATATTCGGGATCAAGTGAAGGGAGCAAAACTGAGAACAGAAATGTGTTTACTACTGTGTTCATATCATTCAAGTGATTCATTTATGTCAAGACCCGTCTGCCATGTTTGGGTAAAGTGACACGGCTCAAAACTGTTTTCGTGTCGCCATTAGATGATTAGTTTTTTTCCACCCTTCTCGTGATTAGAGTTTTATTAACAACTTTAATCATTAATTATAATAATTTTTCATTTTAATCCTGCCATAATTTAAAAATATAAGATGCGTTATATTTAGGTTAGTAAAATTTGTCTGGATAATTTAAAATGTGTCTACTTAAAGACTTTTCGGATATTTAATAAAAATTGTTTCCGTTTTCTATACTAATATAGACTCTTTCAATTGAAGATGTTGAGAATAATGATCAAAACATTATTAAAAACCTGCCTGAAAATGCTAATGTTCACATTTGTCTTAATAAAAATATCATTTATAGATATGCAAGAGAAACGATACTTGTTTTACTTTGCTTGATTAAATGGTGGAAAAGACTTGCAACAGATAATGTGCATGATAAGCGGTATGAGAGACTCGTTTGAGATGAATTATTACTAAAAAAAATGACGGGGCCCCTCCCTAAACACTGCGCTGAAGAAGATACATTTTCATGAAGATTATATACGTGTGTGTTTTTAGACTGTGAAAAATGACCCTTGAAACAAAATTAGGAAGAGTAACCAATCATTATTGTGATGTTGTAAAACACGTATTGTCATTCAGAAGCCAATTGAGAAGTAACTTCTTGTGCTTTTAAAATAGAGTAATAGCTTTTTAAAAAGTATGAAAAGAAAAAGTAGAGTGCTTTAGAGAAGATATTTGTCAAAAACCAATTGTAGTACGTCGTTAAAAATATTTTTATTAGATGGTTAGCATAGAAACATGAGATAAGATTCTTGAATTATTATAATCATTAGATACGGTTTACGATTGACATTTTGAATATTTGAATCATTGCTGCAGGATTCAATAAAAGACGAAAGCTTTACGCTACAAAGCTCATGTACAGCCCATGCCAAGCAAGCTTTACGAATGCTACCATAAGTTTACTGAGTTTTTTAATTTTCATGATTATAGTGTCTTTTTTAAAAAAAACTAGCTACTAGAAACATTATGAAAAGTATGGAACTTTATATGAAATGACATTCAATATATCATACTGACTACACAGCACGTGAAATAATGTTATTTTGAAATATTACCCAGACAGTTCCGTAATATATAAAAATGGGAATGCTAACGCAAAGTGATTTTCTATTTGAATAGCAATTTTATACGCGCGGCATATTATTCGGATTCTAAATGATAGAATATGAAAAAATGATCTTGTATATTCAGCCACAATAAAAATGACTTATATTATGATTTATGATACCGAATACATAAATCAAAAAGTGATTTATTTGAGTTAGGGCAGAAAGAATTTTACTCAAACCCTTATTTAAACTTTGTGAAAAGTTCTCATTAATCAAAACGCCAGTAAAAAAAAACTAAGTCACGATCTAAGTGTGTTGAAAAAACGTACAGAATGACTGTTTTTTCCTTCTAATACAATTTAAGTTTAAGATGTCTTAAAATATCTTTTATTTTTTTAAAAACATAGACATTTTAAAATGTTTCGGTTTTTTTTATCCGTTGTTTGTGTTTAATCTTTTTTTCAAATAGATTTAGTTAGTATTTTATCTAACCAAAGCAAATGAATGCTTACTATACAGAATTATAATATGCTTATAAAAGTAAATTAAAACTAATATTTTAATCGAAAATAGGATAAAGCTGTCCCACTAGAGGCCTCGTTAATATTCTTGTAATATTTATTTAAAATAAAACATTTTACGTTTATCTAGTTTAAAAATATAAACATATACAGGTAGTATTTTTATAAAAATGTTACGACATCTAAATTCTACAGTTTAAGAACTTTTTATAATGCCACGTGAAAAGCGACTTAATCTATGGATGTATATTTTTTAATGCTGCAAGTAAAACGAATGTTCATTTCCTCTGTTGGAAATCTACGAATTGCGTGCGGGTTTCCTCGGAAAATGTAATTTATGGGAGGTTATGCCAAGCCGTTGGCAGGCACCCTAGCGAAACCTCGACTTGATACTGGATCGCTTTTCCTAAAATAATACACCGTTTACGACTATTAGATCAATGCCCCGATTAAGCATTTAGTCGGTTAAAATGCTGATTATATAAAATCAATTTTATTGAAATATGGCTTTTCGATTAATCTTAAAAAAGTATAGACCCTGTTTTCATTGTGAAAGAATATTTTTTAAAAATAGCCTAGCGTCATAAATTGAGATTGACTTTTAGATTATTTTGGATTGCTTATTATGTTCGTTAACGATGTTGATACAACACAAACGTTTCAGATATCATGGCTTCATGTAATAAAGCTAATATTTTATGAAAGAAGATCATTGTTCAAAATCTAATTATGCTAATCAGTTTGCTTAAAACGTGAAAGTATTATTTTCCACGATTTTATAAAAAAAATATGGACATAATTTTGATCCGACATTCAAACACCATTTCATAAATATTAATAGTTCATTGTTTTGACACAATGCCTGCATGATATTATAAATTTCTTTAAAATGAGTAAATCAAAGTAGTTGAAAGCTACTACGTCATTATGAATAATTTGTTTTCAAGAATTGTGTATTAAAAGAAATATGATTGCGAAAGAAGCCATAAAATAGGGTTTTAGTAGAATATATTAAATTGCATTTTGCTTATTTTTTAGGTATTTTAGGTTTTTTAGTTTAATATATGGGTAATGTTTCGAAGCTCTTTACACCAGCAATGAAATATCTAATACCGCCATAATTGTTTTGATAGTGAAGAAACGAAGTTTGAAAATTTCTTATACATATATCAGCAGGCGTCTTTTCTCGTTTGAAAAACCCATAATGAATAAACAGAGAATAAAAACTTTTGTAACCAATCAAAGAAAATAGTGTATATTCAACAAACTCACGATATTAACGGCTTAGTTGAAAGATTTAAGAAATAATTACATAGAATAGTATTCATTCCATTTACAACCCAATGTTCAGTCACAAAAATATAACACGAGTGTTGGTAATATTTATCAATAAAACATTCTTTGACAACTATTCTTGTTTTAAAATAAAAGAAGAATGCAAATTGGAAGAGGTGTTATAAAATTACTTACAGTTTGAGCCCGCACAAAGACATCTAAGTACTTACTTTAAAGATGATGAACCCTGCAGTTATAATGAATTTTATTCTTACCTGAAAAGAAAAAAAGAAAATGTTATTAGAAAATTGCCGGAGAAGCAAAAAGATATTAACCCACGCCCACGTTTAGGTTATATAATAATGTTTGCGATTAAGTAATCATGAAAATGGTCTTATACAGATTATATGTACTTATATAGATTAAGCCGCCTGGATTAAGGCAGCAAATTTAATATAACTCTTTACACATTGCTCCTATTAATCTTCCACTTCTAGAATACTTAAACATTATTCAAGTCTAATTGAATAGTATGTTTTATGACGAATGTTTAGATAAAATAGTGACTATAAAAAAAATCATTAATACAGTTGTTAATGATTACAAATTAGCCAGTAAAAAAACTTGAAAACGTGAACCACATTATTCAAATCGCATCAAGCTGATCCATAGTTAATTTAAATGTTTACCACGTTTACCTTAGATTGATGTCATATTAGTTAGGTTCAATAATCAGCCAATCGGACTTTTATTGAAAAAGTTCGTATTTCTGAATAGACACATTAAAATATTTTTTTACTTTTTGTCGATTTATTGATCTGTATATCTAGCCATTGATGCTTTCATTCCATTCACACCATCGTTTTCGAGCACAATTTACTATAAGGCCTGCGCTTTATTCATCCTTCTCTCATAACAATAACGTTAGATGACTGAATTGCTGGTCGTTCTTGTAACACATCATTTTATTGAATTTAACCTATGCCAAGTGTGGCTTTTTAATGATAACTAGTCAATATTTTATATTTCATTTCTTTTGTCAGTGGTAATGATGACATTGAAAGCATCCAATACACCATTAATTGAAATTAAAATATCACAAGTAATATATCAATTAATTCGGAAAATTTTAATGGATTTCACTAAACAAAGGAATCAAAATGCATTTGTCACAAGACTGATTTTGGTATCAACCCTAAAACCCAATCGACCATTGATTTGAAGTCGTGACCAAAGTTCACTACCCCTCTATTTAGGGTTACTCTGGCAATGACAGATTGTTTTCATGTGATACAGCAGTAAACTATCCGGTCTTTTCTAGCAAAGCGAACTGTTCCACGACAAGCAAACATATGAATATTAAAAATGATTATACGTTTCTTACATCGGTGCACTCTATATGATTGTTTAAGAACAAAAAAGCGCACAAAATAAGAGGTGCTTGCTAATTATATGTGTCACTGTCATTGTTTTGGACTATTTAAGGTAATTGAGATATTACAAAATTAAATTTGATGTCATCATTTTATACGAGCTGCTAGCATTATGTTGACAAACGGAAGGAAATAATTGGTGTCAGGAAAGCAACAGTTAGCCGAAAAATGAAGGAAAAACCACAAGGCTAACATGAGTAAGTATTACGTATTAAAAAAAATCCACGAGTTGATAGTTTATGCTTCGTAATTTATGAAATTTCAATATTCCAGGAAAATATATGTGGTCTATCAATTAATTTTGTTGCATATGTTTATAATAAATATTTGAAACTGTGTAAATGAATAAATGTTGATACTTTCGATGGTTTCGGCGGTAACTTTGTGGAAGTTCATTTTAATATAAAATTTAAAATAACTTTCATTATTCCACGTATTGTCTATTATATTCAATACGTGGAATAATCAAAGTTATTTTAAATTTTACAATAAATGTTGTATTATATAAAATATTGTAGCAGCTTCATCAGTGAATGAATTTCAATGCTTAAAAAACAACATGCTGATAAGATTGGATTGAATTATCAACAATCAAATTTCAGCAATCCCTGAGAATATTATTTGATCTTTGAAATGATGAATTAAGATGTCTCTGTTTACTGTTAAATCTATTACAAATATATTTTATGCCAGTTAAATCTTTAATACATGTTGTTTAGCATTGTCTTCGTCGTTGTTGATAATTAGAATAAACTATTCATGTACTCTGTTCAAGGCCGATGCAGTATATAAAGCCGTCGTGAATAAATCGATAAAAATACATTATCTGTGTTAAAGTTAGTTAACGTCATGACAATTTGAACCCTAGTTTGGGACTTTTCCGTCAACATTGATTATGCACCGCCTAATTACAGTGGTTTTAAGGCCGGCCCATTTGGGCGAGTTATTTCCTCGGTGGCAGCTTTCTTCTCCTTAGCAGCCGTGAATGAAATACGGCCTTTTCGCCTTTCATAAGGGTTTTAATCGAAAAATTGTTCCCGTTTGAATTTAAGGCTCTAATAAAAGGCGAACTGCCGAAGCTTTTGATAAATTTGACGCTTTGTTACAGAGCTTTCGTTGCTTTTTGTTTATTATTAAAATAATCGTAATAATGAAAGTTTCGCGCACTTTGTTACATCAGATATTCTTATCCGTTTGACGTCTGAAAAATCGACGAAAAACTTTATCAGGAGTCAACACGCTTTCTTAGAAATTTTACATGTTTTATTCCAAAAACCCAAGTAATTGTCATTCAGCAGATATTAATTATTGTCTCTAGCAAGTTCTGTGAATTAAGGACAGTAAAATGAAATTCGCGAAATGATTTATAGGTAAATCTTTCGAGAAATATAGCCTTTCCATATATTTCAAAGTTTTCATAAAAACAGATCTTGTTTTGTAAATTTTGATAAAAATGTGAAATAACTCAAATTTCACATACGTTTATACAAACATCATAAAACGGATAATACGTTTAGTACCTATAGAAGATATTAATAAAAATATATGTTTTAATCGCATTATAATTGCGAAGTATTATAACAGTCTTTTTTTAGGTGACTTATGGTTCAAATATGTGTGGCATGTTTAAAGAAAAATACTATCCATTTTTTTCACTGGATTGTTTCAGAAGCCAAGAAGTATAAAAATCCAGCGGATGTACAGTATATGCGTCAGTAAATGTGATCATATCGCAGAAGGTTCTCTGCCAAGAAGTGGATGGAAGACAGCTGATGATATCATATAAAATTCTTGAAGAATGGAGCTTTAAAATCATGCGTAGTGCGCTTTAAATTAAATTTAAACGTTTTTTCACATCAAACACAAAAGAAAAGTGCCAACAATAGCGTCTTAAAAGTTTCACGTTATCAATTTAAAGTTAAAAGCTTTCTTGTATCACGGCAAAGAGCGTTTACCCGCATTACTTCCACACACCACTTACCCCTGCCGCCCCTTTGTGCTAGACAAACAATCCAACTAACGCCAAGACAATGCAGTGTAATAAATATAACGAAAATTAAATTAACGCCTAATGTAGGCCAGGTTTTAGTGGATAGACCGGGGCTATTGTACCACGGGGTATGTGGAAGTTTGTCGAGGGTATTCGCCACTACACGGCAGGGATGGAAATTTAGTTAAGAGTAATAAAACAGAAAGCACGGCTATTTAAAAGGGTAAAAGTTTAATGGCTTCACAAATGTATGAGGCCAAAGTCAACCCGGCGGACCTCAGGCTGTATCCTGTCGTTGATCGACAACAAATTGCATCGGATTGTTTGGGCTTCTACTGGGATAGCTTCGACAAGAATTGGAATGACCCGGTCGTTTCAATCGAAATATAAAGAAAAGGTTTTCAAGCCAACTTATATTATCATTCATCTACATTTGTTTATTGCATGAATTTGATGTGTATATTTATTCTCATCCATCATTCATATGCGTAAAATAAGATATTTTTATTAAAAAAAAGAAGTTTCTACTTTTAAAAAGAATTTACTGAATTCAATCTAATTCTTTGTGTTTTTTAAAGTAAATTAATTTTGTACAATGATATGTGAGTTTATTTTAGTCTTCGAAAATTACTGTAAGTAATGTTTAAAACTGTTCTTGATTTTCATTAATTGGAAATTTTTTGTTTTGTAGTGCTTTATTTTCATTACATCTCGTTCCAAAATGTATCAACAAGGAACAGTAATCATCAAAATAGTTTATGATAATGCTTCACAATTTGATGAACAATAAGTAGGAAGCTTTTATTAATATACATGGAAGAATCTTTTTAAGTAAGCCGCATATTTGCAAATCTCATTAGTCAGAAAAGAACGTGCCAAACGTGCAAAGGAAGGTAACTTCATATACAGTCATTTTGCTTATTTTGTGACATGCATATATGTATGATATCCCAATTGAAATGAAGTAAACGAGTTAGTTTTTCTGACATAATATATAAAACTTAAACTAACTGATAGCGAGAGGAAAATGAGTGAAAATTTACACTAGATAATATGATATTTACAGCAAGAAAAAGCTGACGACATTTTAAAAGACGAAAAAAGTTCAGGATGCCTGCCTTGGCCGCGGTAATTTGGCGTGAGAACATTAAAATGCCGGACAACATGTTGTTAATGCCCAGTTACTCACAATATTAACAACGACAGGCGAGATTATAATGTCGTGTTGTTCTAAATAAACAGATAATAGAATTAAGTTTTAGGTGGACAACAAATCCTCAAAATAAATTGTCCAATCCTGTCAGATTAGCACTCTTTACGAGCGATGCGACACCCGGCACAAAAGTGAAAACATGTTTTGTTGTTAAAGGTTAGGTGCTAAGCTTCTCTTACATAACAATGATAATTAGTGTTTTTATGTATTGCAGATAGGCGGATTATTTTATTCTATTGTTTTTTGAATTATGGGGCATACTTTAATTCAAATATTTAAAAACCCTACCTTACAACGAAATAAATTTTCATATGTATTAGGTCGACATAATTGACGACTAGCAAGACAGTTACTATATAGATAAATTAATTAAGTTTAAAAAAGTGAAATGTTTGACCCTGTCGCTCCAAACACGTGTCCCTCACACTATACTAAGGCAAACCGAAGTCAGTGAGCCTGTCTTACGGAAGCAAAGCCGAGTGTGGCTGTGACATGATAACGCTAGGTAACTTTTTTAAAATAAAGTATTTTTTTTCTTTAGTGGACCGACCTTTTTCAAAATCGTGTAAAAAAGAATTGTGTATTTTCATTAAAGCTGTAGTGCCATTAATTATTTATATATTTATTTTTTAACCACGGTTTTGTTTCCAATGAGGAGAAGATGAAATTTGTATGCAGCTCATATCAATAGAAGCTTTCTACGAAAACTGCTTTTTCCAAAAAAACTCTCTTCTAGCTTTTGCCTACTCAGGCATATAAAATATAGGGCTAAGGCAAGACTGGTGGAAATAAAATCGATCTTGCTGCGTCTTCTTTGTACAATTGGATGGGCTTGAGAGGTAGCTTTAGACCAGCGTTGTCCAACACGCGGCCCAATTAAAGATTTTCAGCGGCCCAGTTTAATATTTTCTGCCGCTCTATTGGAGCTTGCAGCCTTCTACACAAATATTTTACATTTTGTTATTCATAAATCAAACAAAACAAAGCAGGGGCGTGAATTTATATCAGCATTTTGTGTATGGCATGACATCCAATTGTCTTCATGACAGTATGCAAATGAAATCTCAAAGTTAATTAAAGCGTCCAATGACAGATTCTCATGCATGCAAAAGTATGAGGAAATTTTTACGATATTTTTAGCTCCATTTAACGTAGAGGTGGAATCCGCACCTGCAAATTTACAAATGGAGTTAATAGACCTCCAATCAAACATCGAGTTAAAATGCATGTTTGAAGGAAATAAATATGAGTTTTATCAGAAATATATCCTCGAGGATAAATTTCCAAAATTAAAAAAGCTGGCAATGTAAATTACAGCTGCATTTGGAACCAAAAATCGCTGCGAGTTGTTCTTTTCAAAATTGAAAATAGTAAAAACGAAATGTCGCAACAGGCTGGCCAATGAAAACTTGATCAATCAACTGCGATGTGCATCGAATAAATTACTAGTCGATATAACAAGGCTGCTTTAGACTATGCAGATATTCGCGTCTTCGATCAGAAATAAATAATTCTATTGAAAAATAAGACTCGATCTTGTGAGCTCCGCAAACAGTGCCAATGACGTTGACACTCGACCACGTATCCCGACGTTCATACTTTAAATATAGAAATACTTTCAGTTCGCATGCCCATAAATAATCATCCCGCCAAAAATCAGATAAAGCATTTTCCAGATTTAAAGTTGAGCTTAGTTTGCTGACTGCATTAAGTTGGCAACAGTGTGAAATTTGTCTACGTAGCAGAAATCAAAGACAAATGACCAAAGTTGTAACTGGAGTGTCGGTTTTAACAAACCGCCACTTCCCGCCCGACCGCTGGTTTAATCTAACCAACTGTGATGTAGAAACTTTGCGGTCGACCGATGTGGCGACAATCACTGAGAGCTTTTTTATACCCATTCTGTCACATAGATGGCGCGGGGTTGAGCGAGATGTGGTTAGATTGTAATCGATACCCTGTGATGATTATATTTCAAACAGCGCAAGAATGTTAGTACATCTCATTTCTTGTAATTGATTGAGTTCAACAATTTATAGTCGACATAATGAATTCAGCGACGGCTACTTGAATTTCAAATATCTGACACGTAAACGATTGCAGTTGCTTTAGTTATCTGTTCCATTGCAATTAAAATTAACTTGATACCATATTTATGCATATGTTTCAAAACAAAGTAAAATTTTGTAATGCTTACGTTATTAGTAGTATAATTATTGGTTTAATTTGTTTTGATTCTAAAGACCCCTCCTTGATTACCGTAAAAAAGAAAAATCGCAAACTCCATTTT
Organism: Himalopsyche kuldschensis; assembly: GCA_028554975.1. NCBI lineage: Eukaryota > Metazoa > Arthropoda > Insecta > Trichoptera > Rhyacophilidae > Himalopsyche > Himalopsyche kuldschensis. The sequence continues at coordinate 14,050,885 of JAHFWI010000010.1, read as the reverse complement.
TTAAATTTTATCGTTTTAAAATATTAGAATCAATCTTGGTTCATTACTTTAGCACACTTTGTAATAGTAAGTCTGAAGATGCCTCTGAAAGAGGCGAAACACGTACGGTGTGACGTACGTCATAGTTAGTTATACAATACGTGGAATAATCAAAGTTATTTTGAATTTTATATCAAAAAACATTATTTACTTTCGTTTGAAATTTAACGTGATACTCCACGGCTTGACACGAAATTTTTTAAGATGACATGTAAAGGATTCAAGAAAAATCTTTTGCTGTTGACCAAATTGTGATGATGAATAATGGTAGTTGAAAAATGCTGCTCGTTCAGGGAAACGAGTCTGTGAGTTCGGCCACGTAGACGAGCGGCAATGACCACTGCACCATGGACGCGATAAAAAGGTATACTTAGTAAATTAAAACATAATTTATTAGTCGTTGATATTTAAATTAAGAAAGAAACCAGCAAACATAAAATGTCTCTAGCATCTTAATTATTGGCTTAAGAATTTCTATAAAATATAGCATTTATTTATTTTAATATTGCTGTGAAAAAACTAACAATTATTGGAGCTTGAATAGAAATGCTGTGCGAAGAATAAAAAAGTAAAATTTAAAAAAGAACGTTTTTAGTATCTTCCAGTGTTGCCCTGTCGATGTTTTCGAATCCCTGACAAAGTAAAGTGACTTCAGTGCAAATGTCCGACGATTAGTTGCGGTACAAGTTTGACGCGAGAATAATTGAACTGATCAATTGTCTGGACTCTGGAGTGAATAGAATTTCTGTAATACGACGGTGATTGTAGTAAGCTGCGGCCTTACAAGTTAACAAGAAACTGACAAGTGTGGAAGTAATGATTAACTTTAGTCGAAGCATTCTCTCTACAGAACTCGGATTTAAAGTATTTCCCGGCATCAAACTACAGTGAATGGTTATTTTGTTTACAATCTTAAATTTTAATTATGAATACAATGTATTAATTTATTAAAATCTTATCTGACAATATTACATAGTTGTCACTATAAGATTAAGAGTAGGATTTTTATACTATTTTTTACGGACAAACAAAAATATATTTACTTTCATTTTTGGCCCAAGTTTAATAACGTATGTTCATTAAATTGGCTTTTATCATGCAGATAAGATAAAAAAAGATTATATTTTAAAATTTAAAATATCTATTCTCAAAAAGATTATCATTATTATGATGCTTCGAAATTTTCAATACAACTAACGTTATTTTGAATCTTGAAAATAGTTACCAATTATGTAGACATGTAGAGCATGGCATGAGAGACAAAAATATTTCAACTGAACTCCAGGTAATGTGGAAATTCTAATAGGCCAATTTTTAACGCACACGTAATTAAGCTTAATTTAATAAATACTAAAAGACTAGAAAAATCAATGTTGTTATTAACTTTTTTGTTAAGAATTCTGTTGATAAAAATATATTTTTAACGTGTTATTGATTTTGAGACAAGATCAAAGCTATAAATTGAACAACTGTAGAGATAAGTTAAATCTTTTGGTCACACCAATTAGATATGCCACGTTCAAAAAGTATGTTTTACCGGTAGTAGAATAACTGGTTTCGCTAATCGCGAGCGTTATCAACTGATAATGCAGTTGACAATGCTCGCGATGAGCGAAATCGGTCCTGATCCTAATAAATCCATTAAAAATAAGTACAAAACACCTTGTTAGTATTTTTTTTTAATTATGTTAAGGCTCAGTTGAAATGAAATTGTGCCATTGAAATGCTACAAGATGTCGAAAGGCGAAACCAGGATCGCTAGCGACAAAACTCTAAGAAAGTAAAAAATTCAAACGATTCATATTTTATATTGAAATTCCATCAGGCGCCTTAAGTAGAAATCCTTAATTATGTTAAAGTATTGCTTAACTTTAGTCAAGAATTGTTGCGTTGCTTTTATAATGTATATTTTTCGGTGTCAAAGAATGTAATAGAATTTCAAAATGTTGCTGTGAGCAAATAATTGAAATCGGCTTCACTGTAACGTATACATAGTTACGGGTTCAAGTTTTTTTGACAGTTAATTAACGCTACAGACCGAAAATGAATCACAAAACATGTCAAAGAGTTTGTGATTTTTCATTAATTTACGATTTTGAGACCACATGACATGTTATTGAGAGGACGCTGAATGGATATCGGTTTTCCGCCATTTCGGTTCGTTTGACGTTTCGAAATGTCCACCATTATTAATTTCGCCCGTTGATCGATATAAAAACAGTGCAGCCACCGCTGAAAATAAAAAAATGCGGTCTCATGCGATTGAATAGACGTGTCGGACGCATAGAATTTATGTCAATTGAATTATCCGCACGGAATTACGTTTTACTAGAATGAGGAAAATTGGTTTGTCAAATTGATGATATCCAACACAATTATCCAATACTTCTAACTGTGAGATGTGCTAATACTGCTTCTCATCATCATTGCATATTTATTTTAGTCGTTGCAAGCATCAAAGGCGTTGTGCATGTGCATAAACGAATCTTACTCATTAAACGGTGAAAAAAAAAAATGTATTTTAATTCTACAGAAATTATGTTATATAATTGTTGATGGCTATTTCAGATGACGCCATCGTCAGATTTATATTATACTACATTGTTATTTTTTCACCGTATTGTAATGAAGTCCTACCAAGTAAATGCCAATTCAATCAGCACACTTATTCTCTTCACATTACATGTATGTAGTTAATAGCTATTTCAGCTACGCTACAGTCAGATCTATATATCTTATATTTTTTTAGAACTAAAATACATTGATTTTTTCACACCGTTTTATAATGGAGTTCTACCAAGTAAATGCCAATTCAACTAAAAGATATTTGTGAGTAAAATAATTAAGCCTTAAAATATATATTGACATAGCAATTGCAAGCACTTCATGACAATTAATAATCTCAGAAAATCTGTGGATCTTGTAATAGGCCCTTATCATTGCAAGGTCTTTTTTTCTAATTTCCATATTGTAGGTAGGTAATAAAAAAAATAAAAAACTAATAATTATCACAAACGTGCTATCAACGTAATTTATATAAGATTTTTAGAAAATTGTATCCGGTAGAATAAAAAGAAAATGTCCTACAACATATTTCCTCATATAAAGATAAAAAAATGGTGCCATTTCATAGGACATTTTTATTGTTTACTTGGAGAATAAAAAGGTAATATCGTTTTGAAGTCCTTGCCAGGCTCATTTGTCGCGTTGTTAAACACTGATGGGTCGCGGAAGTGACGTCATAACCACCACTTAGGAAGAATGAGGGGTGGATAATTTTCACGGCCATTTAAACTGAAATAAGTATATTTCATCACCAAAGAAAGCGGTATATCTTTTAAGCGAGGTGAAAAAAGAACAAAATTGCTTTTACGCGAAGTAGTTTTTTTCTCTATGAGAAATAAGAACGTTAACAGAACGTGTAAGTCAGTCGCCGAAACCATCTTTTTCAGAGAAGTAATGGGTTGAAAGACGAACCTAAAATATGAATATAGGTTGGCTAATCGCACTCTGAACCCAGGTTAAAGGATAGAATGAGGTTAGTGGGAAAGTAAATTCAATAACACTATTGCCTTTGTATAAAAATAAATACCCAGATTGAAAAATTATTAATATATTAAATGCCTCATATTTTTTAAAAGAGTTATGCTCATGAATCGTTGATATGCATATGATGCTGCGCTAGAAAAAAGATCTGAAAATTTATTTTATATCGAAATATTTTTGAATTGGACGTAGGTGACGTTCGACAAGAATACGAGAAGATGTACTGTTGCCACGAATCCCAATGGTTCAGACAAATATGCCATTAGAATAAATACATAGACAGCTTTATATACCAGACAGAAAAAAAATATTGTGCATCCGAAGGCACTTCAATAACCACAAAAAAAACCCCAAACACTTTCGTTGAGTGGCATTGCTACGCTTGCTGGGTACCGGCTTGTATCTTATAATAATAGATTATGTGACGACTATTAACAACGCCTTTCAAAAAAGTAGTATTTTTTTTGTATACATTTGTCGTTTCCACGGGTTCAGATCCCCTTAGGGCAGATTTATAAATGGATTTGCCGCCAAATGTATAGATGGATGAATTGTTTACATTCCCAAGGACTTATGCGATACTAAAAACGGTTAGTAGCAAACATGATAAGCATACACATAGTCAATTTGTGGACCCATATTTTCGGACATTTACCAACACCGATAGGTTTAGCAACTGAGAAAAATCAAGCTCTCTTTTAAGAAATTTTGTTTTCTAGAGATCTTGGACACAAAAAATGAACAAGACTTCCGACATTCTAAACGGGAGTGAAAAAGATGTCAAAACAATTCAAAGTTACAGAAATAAAAACTACCGATTAAGCGCCATGATTGGCCCAAATGAAAATGATGAAAACCGCCCTAAATTGTTTTTCATAGGCGGTAAGAGCGAATGGTTATATTCGATACGTGTCTCTCAAGAACACAACCCGATGTTTTCCCCTTTATTCGGTCCCCAAAAAGCTGTATCGCTTACATCCCTACACTAATAATGCAGTAAAGCGCATTGTATCAAGTAATTATGCATTGCATGCCAACGAGGCGAATGCACTGCATATATATTAATTCAACTACATGCACTATTCGTACAGTGTTGCATTTCTCTTTACGAATCCCAATGAATGTAAACCGGGAACAAAAGCTGGGGGAGACGACATATTTATAAGTAAGACACGGAGCCTTTAGTATTCAAACAGCGCAACAAGAAATAATGTTGACTTTTTGAATGAAAAAGAAACAGAGAATATGTATTACTTTTGCCTTGTAGCTGGGACTCCAATTACTCGATATCTCAACTACTCGAGTAGTAAAATTTTTAAATACTCGAGTAGTTTCAGATGTACCAAAATATATATTAATACTATAAATTTGAGTAAATAGATGATAAATAAATAAGATTATTTAACCACTTCAGAACAGTAAGGCCACTAGTGGCTACTACGTATCGACGTCGCAAATATTGCAATATATTTAAAAAAAAACTTCATCTAAGAATTTTTATGATAATTTTCTTTTCTAAGCTAGTAAAAATCTATACACAGTCTTAACAAAAAAATGGTTCTTCTGTCATCAGTTGTTGAAAAAAAAATTTTTTAGAAGTCAGGCAGTAGATGTGATCAATGCGACCATTTTGCTCAGTACTGAAGCGGTTAATTACATACGTTCAATATATAATATGAAACATATATTTCAAAACTAAAAGAGAATTTAACGTCTCAAATTTTAGTGTGAGTGTATGTATTGTTCAGAACGAGTATTACTTGAGTATTTTACAAAATATTCGAGTATCGAGTACTTGTAAATGGACGAGTATTATCGAGTATCGAGTATTCTATATAAGGATTGGAGTCTCTAATTGTAGCTTAAAGCATGCGCAGCGCTTTTTTAATTATAAAGATAGGAAAATTAATTTCCCCACGACAAAAATAAATATTCATATCTTGGATATGGTGTGTTATAGTGGTAACAATGGCTATTTTTTACAGTCAAATAATCGCATAGCTTCATGTAAAATTTATTCAGCAAAGCGTAAAAATATTTCATTATCTAATCATTTCAGGAAATATTTTTTAATAAATGAAATAAAATTGATAACCTCGTTTTTATGTATCGTATTTAGTGGCAAACAGCCCAACGTGTTTCGCCTCTTTGAGAAACATCTTTAGACCAACTATTTGTCTACGAAGTATTTTTTACCTGTGTAATGATATGATTATAATTATCACTAACTTACTAAGAATCAGGATATATATTTTTGATTTAATTTTATTAAATATTTTTGATTATTTTATATACTACTTGTTAGATGAGGCTGGAGACAGGACTTGTAGTATGCCAATGACTTTCAAAGAACGCCTAGTTTATAGAATCAGATGTGTGTAAACATACTTTAAGACATCAGTTTAGTTATTTAAGCCAGATATGTTGAATTTCAACCACCCACTGCTTAGAATATACAATTAAGACGAATAAGTAATCAATAAGATATAAGATCTATCTAAGGATGACAAGATCATACCTATTAGTATTGAGATAATAAAGTGACAAAAAAATAAATATTAAAACAATGTTTGTGAAATACTTTTTGCATTATATATTTTATTAAAAATTTGTTTGGCTTATCTCCGTTGGGATCAGTCAACGCTAGGACGGATATTCATTTAATTTTTGGTCACCTGCAAGCCAAAAAAAAGACCAGCACCGGTTTCTCACACTTTAATTTCTAAAAACACGAATTTGTCGTACGTAAACAAGGGCACTGTCCCTACATGTGCACATAAATGAAGGCGGGATTTGTGGGCGGCAGTGAACAAGAAACACGAGGGCGGTAAAATGTGACGATGCTCAAACTGTGGAGAGTATTTTTGAACTAAACATATTTTTTTTATGACAATCACAATTACATAATTGTTCTCAGTTCATATACTACAAACGTAAAATGCAGAAAGTTCTTTTAATACTGTCAAACATAATCACATCAACTCATATTGGTAAAAATAATGTCTCGCATGTTTTTAAGCTTCATCTATTTGAACCCATAACCGATTATTTTTTTAAGATTTATTTGTAAATTTTGAATGTTATAAAGTGTGCACTTGTAATGTCTGAATATTCTGAAAGAAGAAACCCGGGTCGTTAGCGAGAAATCTCATGGGCATGCACAAAGTTCAAACGTTTCATATTTGACTTTGTTAAAGTTCGAGGAAAATAATGTTCTTATTAACTGATGGTTCTAATTGTTTGTACACGAGAATAGGAAACTATAAGTTAAGTCGTTAGTAAGTTTTATTTATACGGTGAAATGAACTGAGTTATTAAACAAAGAAAGAAGAAAAAAAAGTTTAGAAGCTTTTACGTAACATAAGAAGAATAGTAAGACCCGTAGCGTTCAAGATAAAATTCTAAGAACCAAAACCCCAGTCCCTTTATGGTAAAAGTATCTTAAAATAATACGTTTGTATTTATTTCTTAGAAAATGTGAAAAATTCTTCGGAATATTTATATTATACGTACTAATGGTTTATTTGTGTTGGAAAATCTGATAGGAAAGATATATTTTGCATGAATTTTCCAAATATAATTACATTTACAAACATTTTTCATCTGTTAGAACATAATGATGGCAAAAGATTCTTATGGAAAGACTTATGCCGTTTATGTATATATCTAGGAATTAGAAAATTCGCGCCCCTTTCATCTTTATATAAACAATTAAAAAATATTTGCAATTAAAATTCGAGGTTATTTCAATTGAATTATTTCTCTCGACATGGAATAATTAATGGGCTGCATCTTTAATATATACATAAAGAAATTACATGCAATTTTTTTTTGTCGTTAGATTTAATAATGAATGTACATTTTACCAAGTTATCGTTTTGGCATTGTTTTATTTAACAAGAAATTGTACGCATGAAAATGCTTTAAAGATGTTATCCAGTGCATTATAAAATATTTTTCTGGCTGAGACAAACAATATTATCAAAAAGTATAATATTTACTTGATTTAATGTCATTTCATGTAATGTTTAAATTATTTAATAATAAATAAAATTTCATTATTAAATAATTTAAAAGGTTATTGTTACAATGAATTTCCATTAAAAAAGAATTAAATTTCAAAACAAAATTTCAGCAAGATTTTCATAAACATTGAAAACTATATGTAAGAATGTGAAACTTTTTTTTTAAATAACAAGAAAATCTAATGAAGCATTTTGGTTGTCAAATAAGAAAAAAAGATGATTAAAATGTGATGAATCAATTGTTTCGGATAGGATATTTAAGGAAATACTCTTATACAAAATAAGAGATGTTCAGAAAGATCCTCACACATAACTAACAAGAAAATGCCTTGAGGGATGAGACATTTTGAGGGTGAAAAGATAGGACATGAGTTTTGAGAGAACGGGGATACGATCAGTGGCGTTAAAAACATCCTACGTGATAATTGAAAAACATAATACGACCTTTAAAATATTGAACTAAAAAAAAAGTAATTTGATAAAATTGTACTTCGAATAATTAAATACAAATAAAACAATATTATACGTTTTATATGATAGCGGAAAATTGTCAGGCAAAATTTTAAAACTGTTTCATAATAAAACAAATATATAATATAAAAAAGCGTATATTTCCAATAGCGAGTTTTTTTTAGCTTGAATATAAAATATAATATTTTGGCAATACCGTCAAAGATTTAAACTATAAATAAATATACAAATGCGGTGAGATTTTCATGTGACGAATTCAAAAGTGTTTTGCTGCTCGGCAATTTCATTGGCTACGCATTTCCACGTCCAGCCATTTTCAAGAAAGAAGTCGAAAAACGTGCATGGATAGATTAATTCCATCGATCCAAATGAATAACAAATATCATTTTAAATTTTTGGTGAAACAGCATTGAAGCAATATTTTTTATGTCATGGAACAGATCAATGTACATCTAAACCCTTATATTATGAAACGCCACTCAATGTAGAGTCACTAGGGTTGGGGGTGAAGCGGGAAAACCTATTACGCGGTTGTATTGTTTTGTGTGTGGACGTGTAACGAATTACCCAGAAGGTGAATACAATAAGAAGACATGCGACGCAACTTTAAACGATTTATAATTGATTTTTAATTTGACTGCAGTTTTTTTATTTATTAAAAAATAAACTTGCCAGAAAAAATGGTATATTAGCAATAAGTTGAATTCAGGCTAAGATAATCCCTTTTTCTTTACCGTCTTTATCTATTTAAATTCCAGTAACTTGTACTTGATTTGTTAAATATGAGCTCTTCATACTATGGTTGCTGTCTTTCTTACACTGTAAATAAAACTATTCAAAGATTTCTTTCAAAGAACAGACCATCATTCTAGATTTGGTATTTTCATATTTTGTCTGAAATATTAACCGAAATTGTACCCTTCTTATATCGAAGAATTTGATGTTTATTTTAAGGAGACGAATAAAATTGAGTTATAGATAAATACTTTATTTTATCGATCACATACAAAAAATGTGCCGTATAAAAAAAATACTACCTTTGCACCAGCGGAGGAATGCACCAGTTAACTATTTAGTCTAAGCGGTTGCAGATGGAATGCACACTATTTTACAAAACCCTTCATGCAATACGTGATTAATTGAATTTTGAAATCTACACTCTACTTTTTAAAATGATCATGTTGGTTAAAAAACTGTTTTTTTTTGTTATAGAAAAAGTACGGCTCAAAAAAAGCGTTTTTAGAAATTGATTAAACGTGGATTCAATTTAAGAGGATTTAGCTGAAGCCTTTAAAACCCTAGTCACTTCAGAAAATGTTCTCAACAAATGATACTTAAATGGCACTCATTCCAAAGTCAAGTAATTCCCTAAAATGTACATATAATAGCGTCTACCCAAAATGGGTACCTCTTTAGTACCTTTATAGAACCCAATGTTCCAGCGCTGTGCGATACACAGGATTTGTAAGGCTTCTGAATTAATTATTAGCGAAATCTGATATCTATGTGAGGGGAGCTTTTTGGAGGAAATTGCGGGCAGCTTTCCCTAAGAATTCTTATTCTCCTCTACAATAGTAAGAACAAAACAGAACATTTCAACTTGAATTGCTAATGAAAATGACTTGGCACTATAAATAAATAATTCTTAAAATATGTATAGTATACATTTGCTTGATAGCTACACAGACTAAGAAATAGCTGGATCGATTGTCAAATAAATCTGTTATATTATAAAATTTAATTCCAAGTAGTAATTCTAAAAGATCCTCATTGTAGCCACAATGATAATAATGTAGTGACCAGCTTGTGAGGTCATTAAAAAAAACAAGCTTTTGAATTCACTTGTAAGGTGTTCACTGTCAATACTTGGTGGAAAGGCATTATAATAAAAATATTAATACATTTTTAGTACTTTTTCTCCACATAAAATTTATTAGATCAGGACCGGTTTCGCTCATAGCGAGCAATTGTTTGACAATGCTCGCCATGAGCGAAACTAGTCCTGATCTAATAAATTTTATGTAAGAAAAGTACTAAAAATGTGTTTTTAGTTCATTTATTAATTCTTCGTGAAAGGCGCATACAAATAGAGGAAGTACTGATACCCAATAATTGCATATCAAATACTATTTTTTTTTGAAAATGTACAAGTAAATACATTGTAAATGTACACAAACAGGTTGATAATGTATGCTTTTTAATTTGGAGCCATTATTATTTCTGTCCCATTGAAATAAGATTGCTCTACGGTTTATCAGTTAATGTGTGGAAAGAAAAAAATGGCTGACGTACTAACGGGGATGAAAAATAGTCATCTGTTAGAAAGACTGGTATAACAAAGAAATAATAACTTAAACGTTGACAACTCCCTGTCTGAGCTTCAACATCTTTCGTATCACACAAATGGCAAATCTTAGTCAAAGAAAAATTTTCATGGGTTAAAATACAAATATTTTAATTTCTTTGCAGTAGTTTAATAATCAAGCAATTAATGTCTCTCGTAAACGGCGATTCTTTATGATCTATAATTTATTTAAATCAATCAATTTTAGTAACCGTTGTTAAATTTTTGCATGAATATACGGATATTTTAAATTTAATGTGTTCACTTTCAATAACTCTTGGTGGAAAGGTATTATATTTGAATAAATAAAACACATTTTTTTTAAGTTGAGAATAAGGTTTCCTTTTTAACACCGGATGTGGTAAGGAAACAAATATTTTCATCTGATATTTGCTACACGGTTTTTCAATATGCAAAATGTTAGAATCACCTGAAATCGATTTGGGAAATTGCCTGCTCCTAAAAAGATGTTTTCTGAATAAAATGTTCAAAAATAGCGACGCTATAAAATTGATCTTCAAACACAAGCGCGTGCGTACCTAGCGATTTTTTATTATCGCTTTTTTTATGGCATTCACCAAGGATTTATAATAATTTTATGATACGATAAATTTCAATCAATCAAAATACTTTAACCTAATACAGGCACTTTTCAATCGTCGCTGATTGTTTTGAACATACATATATAAATATGCAACAAAAATTAAGATGAATATAATAAAAATCTTCTTCAAGAAAATACTGTTTTTTTAAGTCAAACAGTTTCTATACAAATACATTTTCGTTTATCAATTTTAAGTTGTTCATTGTCAATACTTGGTGGAATGGCATTATACTAAAAATAATAACATATTTTTAGTACTTATTGCACACTGAATGTATTCAGATTAGAATGTAATGTACTAGATGTATTCAGATCATACCAAAAAATGACATTATTATAAAGCACCATCTCGATTTTTTAAAATTAAATCATGAATTATAATGAAGAAAATTCGCACTAATGTTTGATTGAAGGGACTGTTTGCATAGTAGGTATTTTTTTATGGTATAAAAATATGGGTTAAAATTTTGAAACGGGCATCGAATTAAATCAATATACTCATATAAAAAATCATGCAGGTATCAAGTAAGAGTTGAAAATATGTTAAGCGGAAATTGTTTTGATATTTAAAATCACTGAGTATATAGTAATCCAATTAAAAATATGTAATTTGTAAATTAATATACCTAAAGAAAACATCAACGAAAGGGTCGAGAGATAAATGTGTCAGAACTATACGCAATTTGGTGGTGAAAAGAAAAGTGCTCGAGGCGTATAATAGATCGGTGTCTGTTTTCGTGTCCTCAGATGGAATGTGACCAGTTTCATTAGAGTGATTCTACATTCATCACACTGACAATAGAAAGTCACGTATATGATACAAAAGGGTTAAGCATTGAGAAGGAAAAAGGGATAATAGAGTATGGATATTGTAATACATTTACGGTTTAAAGCGTGTGCGTATACATAGTATATATAATATAAACAAACAATGCATAATCTCGCACATATCTTTTATATTTATGACATTTGCCAGAGACAATTTGTACAACAAGTAACAATTTTAAATAGTCGAGTAGTTTAGTTGTACCAAAGTATATATTATTAATTCAAATAAGTTTTTTTTCTATGATTATTATCAAATTTAAGATTATTTTTATATATTTTATTTTGTCTCTTGTCACCAAAGACTCTCGCCAACATCAAGTCAATTTGACCCAAAGCAAAAGTAACAAAAGAAATTCACGCAAAGCGTAGTAAACGGTAAAACCATTGAAAAATATTACCTGACGGTAAAATCCACGCGTAAGACTCAATTAAACATTATTTTTAAATAAGTAAATAAAATTTGGAGATAAATATTCATTTATAAATTACGAGTATCGAGTACTTGAAAAAAGGACGAGTATTCTCGAGTATCAAGTACTCGATACTTGAATTGAAGTCTCTAGTCTATACAGTATACTAAGAAGTAAACCGAAAATTATATTCGTGAGGTCTTATTATTTCTTTGTTGAATAAGTTAATTTTTTTAAGCTATGGACGGTTGCCGAGGAGAATAGTTCTCGGTCTAAAGCGATTCTCAGAAATCTGGTCGCATAGGATACACGTAAATATCGTCGCATGGCAGTGTAAAAAATGTGACGAAGAAAAATGAATTGAGCTCGGAAAAATAGAAGCTTAAATTAAATAATGTGTTGACTGAATAATTGTTTGAAGAGAAAGCTTTCAGCAACCACTGGAGTGTTCGTCGCGCAGAGAATGCGTCTACCGTATTGTCATTTTTTCGCGTGGCGTTGTCAGCCTGCATTGTCTGGCGATTTCACTTCCTGCTGCCCAACAGAAAGTGATAAATGTGAATTTGATTCAAACAATTCAAGTCAAAAATATTTTTTATTGATAAAAAACGAGCGCCCAAATGATTGTGACACAGCCGTCGATGGTGCAAGTGTCACAAATCAAACTGCTTAGTAAGCACTATCAAGTTAAGCTAAAAACTAATTAAATCTATAAGTTTAACGTAAAACAATTAATACTACATAAATATTTACATATATTGGATACCATGTTTTTTTAAATAAATTCTATCATTTATTTTATGCCTGATATCAATTATTCAGTACAAGTCATTGTTTGTTTTGAAAAATATTTTGGCGATGTGTTTCTGAAAGTTTTTTGAAATTTATAGTATCTGTGTCTTCTCGCACAGTAGTGATTCCTCGCACTATAACTGTCTAAGTGAAAATATAAACTTCTGATCTGATCATCTATGTGACGTACAAATAATATGTCCTTTTATTTCATTAATTTTAAATCGAATGACATGATTTCCAGTATAAAAGGAAGGTATATCTTAAAGTATTTTCGGATTCTTAGAGCCCAGAAAATAAATAAATACAGGAAATAGCCCAGGTCCCTCACAAGTATACGTTATAAACTTATATATCGCAACAATTATTATTACGAATGAAAAACATTTTTAAGCCAAAGATGGGAAAAAATGGCAGATTGAATGCAGAATAACAACACTTGTCGGCTTATATTCAAGTTTTATTGTAATTAATTGGAATAATAACCCTTATACAAACGGATAAAAAATGTTATTCGTGAAATAGATGTACGTACATTTCAAATGCACTTGCTGTGCTAGTATTAAAAATGATGAAACAGCTAACGAAACATTTATAAGAGAAACATGTTTGCGAAGAATCCAGTTGAAAAATGGATTTTTTATCAATTAACGGTAATTTAAACCAAGAAGCAAATTTGTTATTTATATTATTTTGGTTTGACTTGAATAACAGTTGGCTTATCTGAGAAGGTGTTGTTTGTGCAACCTAGACATAAAATAATCCACGTGAAAATTTGTATGTTGTAATTGGTCAATTGTTAATGAACTGTTTGTGAAACAAATGCCGTTTGGGTTAAGCCAGTCTGCTTCAAACACAATAAAAAAAAAAAATACCCAAAACAAGAAAACGTACATATGCGAGAAAAAAACTTGACTCGGGTAAATTATTCTCATTGTTTTCCAATGGGACGGGACCAAAGGGTGCGTTTTCTGTTTATGAAAAAATAAATGTGTTCCGTATGTTGGGTATTTCACCCTTTGTCTGTTCGTCAGTGTTATGTTTCATGATTTTTTTTCAAACTCGTGAGATTTCAATATGATAAGTCAAATCTAATTTGTTTTGATAATGAAATATTCATACCGTCTCTTTGGATTCACTGGCGGATAAAATGTTAACGTTGTTTTCTGAACAATATGTACATGAAATGTTTACGCTCGAAGAATTATTTATATCAAACACTTTGCCTTTGTTATTTTAATAATAGGAAGCTTTTATTTTACTGCGAATGAAAAAAATATCAAATTTGATTTTGTATGGTATTAATATAACATTAAAAATAACTTAGATGATTCCACGTTATGTGTGACTTACATGTTTTGTCTCTTTTAAAAACATCATCAGACCTACTATTAGACCGGTTGCTTTTGTAATATTACGGTATTATTATGTGTTTTATGTTTTTGAACGTTGTCAAACGGTTGAAATCTCTAAAAGAAAAGTTTGAACTCTATGAATTCTTACTAATGAACTTCCATGTTTATATTATGCACACTTTGTTTGTCACTTTATAATTAATTGTTGAAGAGGAACGTTATCTTGATTGATTAGTCAAAGTGTAGTTATTTAATAGAAGAAAAACAATCTTTAAGTTCGTATATTCATTGAATGTTTAATCAATATTTTCCGTCAGCATAAAGCGATACTATTCTTTATAAGATGTTACGTTTACCTGAAAGTCATTGTTTTGATACTTAGTTGTCAATTTGTACACGCATAAAACAAATACAATACTTTCTCATAAAGATTGTGCACTAGCTGTACAAATTTTAACTTTTATAGAAAGCAAATTTGAATTGTTAGGCATTCCAAGTTCACGGATGTACTTCAACAGAAGTCAGTTCAAGTACATCCGTGCACTTCGGAATGCCTGAAGATACCGAAAGGCGAAACCCAGGTCGTTAGCGACAAAACTCATGGAAAAGTACAAAATTCAAAAATTTAAATTTTGATATTGAAATTCCATCAAGCACCCTCAGTCGAAATACTTAATTATATAGTAAGCGTTATGATTTTAAACTCGTGTCTATTATGAGATTATAGCCATTGACTGTGTTAACAAGGTTAGAAACAAACCTATTTGAAAAGTCTGATTGATTAAACATACCAACAGACAAAAGATTATCATCCTAGTAACATCATTAAGGATTTGGAAGAAAGGCAAGACAAATTATAATAATTTTCAGATTCTTACACATGTACATAGCAAGAGTTAAATAAATATAATACATGCGTCATAAATTTCATGCAAAAACTCTTGGTACCTATATTTAAAAATATTATTTCGTTGAGGTAAAATACAAAAAAACAAAAACAATGAAAAACAAACGAATCCAGGCACATGAATAGCAATCGATTGTAAATAGATGAATTCGTTCAATATCAAAGCTCTCACTGTGGAACAGAATCTCTATTATTTTGCCTTTTTTTAAATCCACACGATGCATTACAGCGCAACAACCTACTATATAAAAAAGAAAGCAGTGAAATCCTACGGTACTCAAATCAAGTAGCGGAAATAGGTTGCGCAGGTAAAAGTATGTAGGCGATGTGTACAGAGAAAGCTCAAATTATCATTTTATATTTCTTTTGAATACAAATTTTTTATACCCATATCAAATGATTGAATTTCTCTATAATACATGTTGTTTTAACTTACTCAATGGCAAGCGTTGCAATGCCACTCAAAGAAAGGAAGTGTTTGTATTTATTGATTTGATTTCGGATGCACAATATCTTTATAGATAATGCAATAAATAATTTCGATTTATTTTCATTAACATTGATTGTTTGCTGTTTGTCGATTGTATATGATACGACACACGCGCCACCTATTGAAAGTTGATTTTACTATGCCTATAACATTTGCGCAAGTGCAACAATAAGTTGTCAAAATGAACGGTATGGCAGCGCATAAAATATGAAAAAAACATTGATTTTTATATAAAAGGCATATTACCTTGATTTTATTATGCTTATAACATTTGCGCATGTGCAAGTAATAAGTTTACAAAGTTTTATCGCAATCGGATGAACGGTATGACAACGCATAAAATACGTACAAACAAACATTGATTTTTATATATTAGATTATCAAAAGTCTATCATATAATAGTTACAGATATTGGGTGATAATTTGAGCATCGAATGTATGCTGCACAGGTAAACTACATAGATGCTGTTTATTTCGAGCTGCGAGGATAAATAAATTGTCTGTTTGTTTTGTCTTGTTGCTTGCGAGCGCCTCTGCAAACACAAATAATCCCGATAAACGCTGTTCATCGTTATTCCTACTTATCTACAGACAGAAAAAGCTCTTTGTGCATTCCCATCGCCAAAGAAAGCTTTTTTTGCTTTCGGAAATCAGAATAATCAAACTGAATGGCGCTACGTCAAATACTGTGATGAAATTTTTATTTACAGAATTTCAAGTTAAAAATTTACCAAGGCACGCACGTTGGTTAAAAGTAGACATAAAATGGAATCTTGTTTTCTTTTTTATCGTAATAAAATGTCCAAATATTGCTATTTAATATTATATAGTATACAGATTATTTATTTGTTTTAAATAACTTCAAATAATAGATATGAAATATTTCTATGTGGCTATTGAAATAATTTCCAATTGCAAAAAAATCTGCACTGTATATTCCTTTCTTACCAAAAGATTTTTTTAAGCTATGTCCACTCAAAAAGTGGAACATATGAACTTCTTATGGAGCTTATGTTGCTCAATCTCTCTTTTTCGAAGATAGTTGAGATTGAAAGGATAGGACTTGGACGGAACGTTTAGTTGGCTTATCGCACTCGCTGCGTCTCATTTTTAAGGTTGGATGTAGGTGGTAGAAAATTTTGGACATCATATATATGAGACCATGTCTCACCAACTAAGAACATAAATGAATTTCCCAAACTAGGACTCGATCCCGTGCGCTCTGTAACCGAAGCCAACAACTCTCGGCCACGTCTTTAAAATGAATTTAATGTATTAGAAATGAGAAAATTATCTTTATTGAGTGACGTAGAGAATGAAACATAAATAATTATCGATTTATGAATCATATATGTATAATATAAAAACTGTCATTTTTTGTTTAGTTGAACAAAAAATGTATCTAAGATAAAATTTACGTGTCTTCTGGCCATTTATAATTTTTAACTATTTTTATAAATATTTCCTCTCCTATTTATGCATCATGGTACTGACCAAATAAAAGGTTATTATAATGAATAATGGAAATAATATAGGATGAATGGATTTGCAACGGATTTACATTAGGATTTCAGTGCTAGAGAGAATAAATTTATGTGACCGCATTCCGTCAAACACCTTGAAGGACGATAATGGACTGAGGAATTGCCAATTAATCTTCCACGTGCTGGCAAAACCAGCTGTATGAATATTTAAAATGATAACGTGAGTAAATATTTGCAGTTCATTTGAATGAATTTTGAATTCGGCACATGAACGGAGTTGATGTGAATCAAATGGTATTTTGGACAAAATATATTATTTGTGTTATTATTAAAATTTGAAAAAGGATTGCACTGGTTTTCTTAAACTCCTAAAATCAATGAACTTGGCTACGGCCAAGAGTTTGAATTTACGAAAGAACATCTGCGACAAACCGTTTGCTCAGTAATTGAATGTATGAATGGTAAGTATTTTTTTCAGTTTGTAGATTCGGTTACGATAATTTAGTTTATCTCGATTGATGTCATATACGACCACATGCATACTGACTAGAGAAAACAATTACTCGACATCTGAACTACTCAAAATCAACTACTTAAAATTTGAAAGTACTCGAATACTCGTTTATGTATTATTCAATAAATAAGCTTATTTAATTGCATTAACAAGTTTATTTAATTTTTTTTAAAAATTGTAATGAAATATCTTTTATTACAGCTAATGTCAATAAACCAAATATTTTAAATTGTGAAAGTCATACGGAGTTAAACTCGATGATAAATAATGAATCATTTGAGAACAACTCAGCGAAAAATTACATACACCCATGTCCAAGATTTCTTTTTCAATTGAAAAAAATTGACCATGCCGGGACTTGAACCCGGGCCCATCTGATCGCTAGGGAAATTTTTAAAACATATGTTTTAAAAGTAGTAGAGAATTAAACGTCTCACATTTTAAATTGGACCGAAATTTTGTTTTTTTAATTCCCACAGAAGAAAAAACCTTTCATTTATATATTACGAATATTACTCGAGTATTTTTATTTTTACTACAAACCCTATTATTATAGAAAACCCATTTTTAAGACGAAATCGTATCGTCAAAATATTGACCTTAATGTGGGTGGGATATACATGTACCACTTTGTACTAAGTGTCCTATAAAGGGTTAATGCAAATCTACGAAAAGAGCCCGAGTTATTTTTTATATTTCGTAGAAAATATGTAATTATAAGTAATATATGTTCATAAATAAAGTGCGTGAATGCTCAAAATAAACTGAAATTACTTCGATTGTTTAATCTCTAGATCTGGCACTGTGTATGGCGGAAAATGAAGCCGCCCGTTCGAGTGGAAAACGCGTCATTATGCGAAACATTACGCGGGATTAATTTTCAATGCGTTGCCCACATTGTCAAACATGCCGGGGGTAAAATTATGATAATAAACCTTTGAAAGCCGCAAAGGATTTGCTAAAGCGGCATTTCAAAACGTTCTTAATGCATTGAAAGATTAATATGGCATTTCCTGCAAGGATTTCACAGGCATATATTTGTGTTGATTTAAAAGGAAAATGTTAGTTTACCATTCAGAATAGTCGGTAAATGATGTATAAATACTGTATAATCCAAATCGTTTGAAGCATCACTGAAATATAAATGTAAACAAGAAAAAGATTCATCTGAAATTCACTCGTTTTACAATAGGATAGTTTATTGAAGGATTGCTCGAAATAAGATTCTTAGCCTGGCGGAGAAAAACATCACATAAATCCATGCATAAAGAGTAAATTTCTTTGAATTAAGTGAATGTTTATATAAAGGTTGAATCATTTTTTCAACGATTAATGGAGATAATATCAATAGTTGTTTTAAAAAAACTGCTGATTACGTAAATGATCTCTTTTCCAGGGAGAGTAATTATAAAAAGACGGACCAAAGGCATGATTATTGTTGCTTATCTAGTCACTCCCACCACGTCTGGCTTAAGATGGGATGGATGGGAGGGAATTCAGGCATTGTAAAAAATTATAAAATTGACCGTTCTGGGTTTTAAGGCTCGGAGTATCGGAAGAAAACGTCGCTAGATTCTCTTAATCTCGATACAGAACCAATCATACTAAGATCAATCAATGCGAGAATAATTTATCGATTGCTCAGCTGTAAAATACAATTAAATATTTTAATATATGCATGTAGATTTCATAAACTGTAGAAGTATAAATAGTGGTAAGATTTTTTTTCACAACACACCAACTGCGTTCAATGAAGCAAGACTTTTAGCACAAAGTAACAGAATATAAACAGAACAGAGTTCAACTGAGAAAGCTTTAAGCGACCAACGAGAGAGCTTATCTGCAGATCGCGTCAATAAAACGATTTCAACAAAGCTCGACGTGCGTTCGTTTGCTGAAAAATTTCTCACGTTGAAAACTCTAAATTGAACGAGTTGAAAATGCAACTGGAGCTGGAAAAGCTTTGGAAAGTTCTGAGAAAACTTATTTGTGTTTTATGATGAACCAGTAAGACGATTACATGGACTATGATGTGATGTATACAATTCAATTGAACTGAATTTGTACACGTGAAGTAATGATTGTTAAGGATTAATTCCCAGCCACTAAAGCTCTGTTTAAGTAGAAAATTAAAACCTTAATGATATATTTTTACACTTGGGCAATATTCTAGTGTCCGATAAAAGCAATTGATATTCCAATAGACGAAAAAATCTAAAAAAGTTATGGTAGATACATATACTCCAACATACAAGCGGGCTTGTTGAAATCTGGAGATTGTTACTAGCCACTCGAAGAGTTTATGGCATATTGGAAAGCAGATGGATCTCAAGTTAAAGAAGATCTCTCAAAGACGATTAAAAAAAATATGTTTCCCTGAATATTCAATTAAACACGAACAAAATTGTTAAGTACTGAATGATCTTTCAAGAAGAGTGTGAAGCCGTACCTGGTGATGAACTGTGAGTACCCGAAGCAATTAATACATTAAAAGAACACATTTTATATTACTAATTTTATTTTTTATGCTGATAGAGATCAGGACCGGTTTCCCTCCACTCATTATAAATATAACACTTCAGAATAAACGTGAAAGAATTGCTATCCAATGTGGTATATTCATTTCAAATAATGCCTTTCCGCCAAGAAGTGGCAGTTGTGACAGAAAAATAGAAATGATTCAACTTCAAGCTCATCGCTACTTTTTTTAAATGAATAGTTTGTTGTTCGTAAAATTTAACGCACAAATACTTATCCAGTAAATAGATAAAACAAATATCATAGTCGGCAAAAAGGTTTTACAAAATCAATTTTAATTAATTAAGAAACTCTTAGTTAGAGCTCAAGTGCAGTATCGTTAGTAAGAAATATTTAACATGCTACCATAATGATAGCCGGAGATGGTATAAATGGAAAAGTTTTTCCAGTAAACTTATTATGGTTACTATTAGAATTTTATTTATGTTATAAGTAGAGATTTATTTGATCCTTGTTACTGAGAGGTGTATTGTATCTATCATGCTAAATACATGCACATTCATGACTAGATGTATCTGCTTTTGTTTTAAAATTTAATTTAAAATATTTCCAAACTCAGAGCCAGCTTAACGACTGGCATTTTTACCCTCCCCGTTTTCTCCCCGAGAAAGATCTCATTGTTTTAATGAATGAATGCCAAGGAGAGAGAAAAGGAGGATGGTAGTAGGGGATGAAAAACAGAGGAACAATAAATTCGGTCGAATTATCCCCCGCGCTCAAACGTTTAGCGCATTAAGGTCTTCGGGCGGTTGGTCACATAAAAATAAAGCGTCCTTGCCCGTGAAAAAGGCGAGCGAGGCACTTAACACGTTAAGTATAACAAAAGAAATATTAATTTTAATGATGAACGTCGTTTAAAACGTACAGTTTGGCATTAAGCTGATGAAAAATATTTCTTTTGTTAATCGACTTAAATAGTTTCAGTAAAATCTTTTGTAAAAATACAAATCGGTCGTATAAAGAGAGGATTCTGTAGCCAAGTGCTAAGTGTGTTATAGCTGGAGGTTACGATACCGGTATTTTGGCTATTTTTGCAATACTGAAATACCGTTTTTTTAAACTATATACTGATATTTCGAAGATGAAAATCAGTATTCAAACATATGGTATTCACAATGCCTTGTGTCACTTATAATGTCTTCAGTTATTACACAATCAGTTCAAAATGCTCGAAAAGAACGAAACCAGTCCTGATCTTTAATCTTGGAATATGTTAAGCAATGTTTTATTATTTTTTAATTTAAAGCTTTGTGTTCGAGAAAACAGTTAATATATTTTTTCATGTAGGTATGTGCCCTCGTTTCGTACGTATTTTTTTTCTTTTTGTGTATCTGGTATTGCGATCCGATTGGCCATTGTGATTATTTTTTTCTCATTTTGATATATTTTTATAAAACAGGTATTTGATGGTATTGAATTGCTACAGTCTACCCAGATGCGAGGTTATGAATTCTAGTTACCCAATGAAAACAGTTGAGATTAAGTCAGCTTTTTAGATTTGTATTCAAAACGTATATACTGTCGATATGTTTCCTATTATTATAAACATTTGGTCTCTAGTATTATTCAGTAAAACATGATTTCTTTCATATGCGAGTACTTTTCTTATAAACAGTTCTCTGTAAACAGCTTGTATTAAAATGCTATGGTATATGAGTCCATATATTCCATGCCACGGTAGCGAAAAGTATAATAAAGTGATATAAATATCAAAAAAAAGTAATAATATAAGAGATGTGACTGGAAAAAACCAAAATGCGTGTAATGTGTTAGAAGAGTTCCGCCGCTGCGTCCGTCGAGAGGGTGAAAATAAATAACGGCGTTAAGCAAACGCATCCCCGTTGAAGGGGTCGCGTTACTCAGTTAAGCCTCGCGTTTTCTTTATTTTGCCCTCAGTCCCTTTCAAGTTCGGAGGCTTTATCAGCGGAAGTCTTACTCTGGGACTGTTTGTTTTCTTTTGTCTTAATAAAAGTGAATCCGGAAGACGGAGCAAAGGGCGGATTCCGACAAGTTTTTTTTCGCCGCCGTGTTGGGCGGAATATCAGCTCACGCCCGTTGTTGACCACGGATTATTCTTTATGTTCGTGGAGCGTGCGATGTTTTTTTCATGAGATTGATAAATTATTAAGAGAGAGAATAACATTTTCAAGTAATCTTCAAACGAGAAAATCAAATAAAGCGCAAAATAACATCTATTCAAGGAAGCTGAATATTGCAGACGTAGGTATTTTTAAACATTTTTATCAATCGTAACTTCACCTTTTTATTAAGAATATTGATAAATAAAAAATTAAAATTCGTTTAAAACTGTAAATATTTCATGATTGTGAAAATTCAAAATACATGTTTATTTATATGAAACTGAAAATATTAAAATAGTAATGTGATATGTTAAGCAATAATAATTAAACATTTTGTTATTAAAATGTTGCAAAAATAGCTATTGTTCAGTAATGAACGCATTTTAGTTTGAAGATTTGGTTGGAAAAAAATATATTTTTAATTACTCATTTAAGGTGAAGATTTTCTTTAAATTTGGGTGCTTATTTTTATATTTTGCTCGTAAAAAACTTAATTTGCGTAAATTGCTGGCTTCAGTAGCGTTATTTACGGGCTCGCAGCTCAATACGCATAATTTCATATATGGGTTGCCGGTGACGAATTAACTTCTTTCTACCCGTCAAATTCTTCAACGTGCGCGATAAACTAACTACTCCCCCAGTCCCACTCTTCTTTCTTCAATCTCTCTAAATAAAAGAGATGGATTGTAGAAAAAAAATCGTTTAGATTACGTTTATAAATTGAAAAAATAGCTCGTTCGCATGAAAATCGATCATAGTTGAAAAACACTGAAATAAAATAAATATATAATAATTTTTCTATTTTGCGCTGTCCAATTTTAAAAGCCATGCATATTTTGTCGAGCGAGTAAAAACGCAAAGCGAATATTACATGACGCAGCCCTCCTTACATACTTGTTTGCTTTGTGTGCTGTAATTTGCCTGAGAATAATTTCCATTTACCTCTGCAGGCTGTAACTCTAAGATAATGAATATTCAAAATTCCATTCCACTAACAAATCACGTTCTATGAGTCCTTTGCTCTCAGAGGCTCTAACCAATAAAATGTATAACAGACTTTCCCCGGAAAAGGGCCGTTTTCCTCTGTTGCAGTGGAAACTAACGAATCGGTCGCGAGCCTCAATTTTTGATTTTTTTTTAAAATATATCATATTGTTTATCCGGTAGAACAATGAATTTTTAATATTACTGATTGATTAATTAATCCAATGAAGTATTGACAACATTTATCAGCCATTAGACTGATGCGTCATTGTCACAATTCTACCACATTAATCGATACGTTTACTTTATTTATATGCATCGACTATAATAGAGCATTTCAACACATATTGTTTTAACGATATAAAGCTTGTAACTCTACTGCACCCATGAGCATAAGTGCAGTTTTTGGGGGCAGTTTGTATTATTAATGTACTGTTTTCAAGATCGGATACCATGTGGTTAAAAAATAATGAAACATTATAGGTTTGCAAATGAATGTTTGACAGCCTCCATTTAGGATACGAATTTAGCGTACTCAATTATAACTGATTTTTTTTTTTAAAAGTAGACATATTAATAGAATATATTTATGTGTACGTATTTATAAAAGGCATGGATGATTTAACAAAATGAATAGATTGAAAGTCTCTGTTATACCTGCAGAAAAACCTACACGAAAAATTCCAAGCGAAATGATATATTTCATTTGGTTGCGTTCTTATCCCTCCATTACCTTTGATATTACATATTTTTCTCTCTCTTTTACATTTTCTTCTTCCACTCCCATATTCTTAAACATCGCGACAGAATTTTAATACGAGGTTTAAAGCCTTATATTAGGCACGTTTTATATTTATTAACCCCTGTATATGAATATACAGGCTCCCTTTACGGAATATTTGAAAATTTATATGGTACACGCTAGAAGAATTTTGCGTCGAAAATTTCACTCCTAAAATGATTCTACGCGCTATTTTTTAATAGCAATCATTACAAATGGTTCATTACAATCATTCGTCTAGCTATAATTATTTTAAAAACAAGATGATGCCCAATTTATACCTTATTGTTAATTGTAGATCCTTGAAAGAAATACATTATTAGGCATTTTAACATATAACACGGCCAAAGCCGTAACAGCAGAATTATTTATTTTATAAAACGATCGCATTTTCCAGTTTTTACGTGAATTTATATAAAGTTTGTTTTATCTTAACCAATGACACCATTTACTGCATTACATACAATTCTTTATATTTTTAAGACTGACCAAGTTCGAAGTATTACATTAATGTTCTTCATATCTTCTTTGTGTTGTATTGAATAAAATAATTACCAAACTTAGATATAATGTACGCAGACACACTCATGATCGTTGCATGTGAAGCAGATTTATGTATACGTGTATGATGGAAGGTGGAAAATGCTTGAAATATATACTTGCTATGCGAAGCCAACACTTGTGACTATTTCAAGAAATATTCGAAAAGGATATGAAAATAACAAGATGTTTGGCCCAGGACGAGAGACGAACGAATAATATTTTGTGCTGGAGCTCGGTCGTCGGTCTACGAATAATGCTGAATGCACTCCAAAATGATTCCGAGTCAGAGGTATGAATTGAGAATAACAATTTCAATTAATAAAGCTCATATAAAAAACTTTTATATACGTGTGCAGTTTTAGGTAGATCAATATACAATTATGTTTCCAGCTTTTGCCTTAATCTATCGCCCGGTCAAGGAATCAAATTTTCTTTATGACAGCATACAAAAATTGATGTTACAAACTTTATAGACGTCTGTTTTATAGTTCTAAGTTACCTTTTATCTAGTCTTATAGTAACAGAGAGTACAAATTTAGCAATCAGCTGTCTATTAATCCTTTTTACATTCCATCAGCATATTTTAAGCTTGGGGTGTGATTGACTTGCTAAAAATAACCCATTCATACTAAAATTCACAATACGAATATTCTTAGCAAGAATCGAATACTTGTTAACTGATAACTCACAGTCAATACCTATTCGTTAGGAAATATCTACATTGTTTTCCCTATTCACAGCCTGAAGCTAATGGTTGGGAGGAGAAATTTAGAGCACCCACGCTATAAATAAAAATAGCCAAGAATCTGAGGGCCCGCTTTATTACGAAAATAAAAGTAGAAAAAACACTTATTGTCCGCTGTAGTATTTCTATATATGCAATTTATGGGTTAAAAGGTTCGCCCTAGGTCATACACAGTAACAGTGTATTTTATTACGAACCCGCCATTAGGCATGTTTACTACCCCAAGCATCATAAGAGAGCCTTCTTCAATTCCATCGGGTGCATCTAAGCAGTTTTCCTACCGATGCTATTTATTGCTAGTGCATGCGAGAACTTCGCAAGGTTGCATGCGTGCATATATGATGCGAGCGAAATGCATTCAGCTCTGGATGCAACCGGAAATTTGTAGTGCCTTCAAACAGCATAAATATTGCCAAGAAAAGGCATCATGCTGTTAATCCTGTAAATACACTACAAACATATTAAATGAATGAACCATGTATACATATTATATATAACTAACATGTTCAGCTCTTATGCATACCATTACTAGGGAATATAAGACTGGTATAACGAAAACTCCAATCAGGTTTTAATATCAGATGCAGCCATATTGAGAGAAGTGTTGATCAATAAGCTTTTGTATGTCATTTTTAAATTTGATGAACACATAAATTTGAGCTTTTTATGCTTTTAACAAAGATACATAATATTTTTCAAAACCGATTGGTACTTGATATGAGAAATCGATACAATATTTTCAAATTATTTGTCTGCTATTGCCATCCAGATAGTTCTTTATGGCAGGTATTTGATCATTTTTACTATACCGAAATTCTGATACTGATATATTTATATCTTCGTCCGGTTTTGCAATTCCTAACGTTTAACTGTGTTAAAAGTTAATTTAATTATAAGTATTTAGGTCTTTAAACATCTTAAGTTTAGTTGGTGAAACTTATTCGTTACGTATTGGTCTAATGCAGAGCTGCACTTCAACGATATTTTGACTGCGCAATATTGTAAAAAAGATATGCATGGAAAAAATTCAAAAATTTTTATGAACTAGTATGGGTGATTCAAGCCTAAAAGTGAGCGCTTAAAGAATAGATTTACAGTGGCTCCTTCACCGTAGCCGAGTGGTTTTGTCACAATCATTCAGATCGGAAGATATAAGTAAATAATTAAGAAGACTATTTGCGTACATATAATTAAAAAAATACATATCGGTGAATTTAACGTTAGAGTTCATTACAAATCTCTTAAATAATAAATATTACATTATAACAGAAAAGTATTTTTTTTTTTTGATGATGATTACATATTATTTTTACTTGAACAAATAAGGTTTAAAATAAATTAAGGTTGTGACTTAACTATATGCTTAAATATGTTCAAATTTTCAAGATATTGTATGTGCTATACAATAGATTCTTAATATTTCTTTAAAAACATGCGAGGGTTTATAGCTATTAAAAACTGTAGTTAAAGTTTCATTAAATTTAAAAATCATAAAAGTTCAAAGCTTTAAACTCGCGATGAATACTAATTTAGCACTACAGTGTATTTAAGTTTTAAAACTTAAAGCTTCAATATAGGTAGGTACAAGCATACGTTGAAAGAGCATGACGATTTTTCTTTTTTAAAACCAGAACTATCTAATTTTATCACGAGCTTGCCAAGAGATATTTGAATTTCGGAATTTAAAATACATGTAATATTAAAAACTGGAATAGAAAAAACGTGCCAGAAAAGTTATGTCAAAATAAAGAGTTTTTAATTCATATTTTTGGATAGTAGACAGAATAATTGATTTATTAAACAATTACACATAATGTGTGAGCATTTGAAAAAGATATACCAATTTTCCGAACCAGTATATATCAACCATTTGACGAACAACACTAGCTTTTAGGATTTGTATTCGTTTTTCTTTTTATGACATATTGGTCCTTTTTGAGGGCTTGGGATGATGAAACATAGAGCACGAGTTGTTTGCACAAATTACCAAGTATTTATATAACTGAGAATGTACAAAGAATATAATATTCCTGAGCTTAAAAATAAATAACACAAAAGCGATATCGAATACAAGTTTTCAATCTCTGTTCGTTGAAAGATATGGTAAAACATCGAAAAGTTCAAGATGGATTTCATCAAAAATTTCCATAACAAAACATGGAAATAACACGGATCGTCGGTCGCAGGAGAGCATTCCCTACAAAATTATTCAAAATTTATTATTGTAATCGTGAAGTTGTTTTTATTAGAAACGTCTTCAACTAGAAATAAATTGCTTAATTTATATGCAAAATTTTCCGAAAAGTTTTCGACTACGCACTCAAAAATATTCGAACACACAAAAAGATGGGCGATCTTTTCTTGTTTAAAACTTTTTAACAAGATGTATATTCAAAATTTTGAAAATATTGACTTTTTAAAAATATTTATTTGATTTAAAATTACAAAATGAAACAATAGCTTGGCGCTGTATGTATAATTGTATGGTAATGCAGCCTGTTCCAGTAATTTAAAGTTTTTCATAATTAAAAAAAAACAAAATATAAAATCTAAACAGGAATTAAAGCAACAAAAACATTGAACAGAAAAAAACAAGGGACATTTAACAAATGAAAAAAAATCAAGCTGTAATCTCAGTTATTTAATTACTATAACACTCATTCTTAGTAGGCATTCAATATTAAATAAAAATATTTCGGCATCGCGGTCTACTTTAGATAATATTATTTGACCATTTTTCGTTTAATTAATTTTCTACTGGCAATATTATAAAACTATCGATATCGGTAACTAAGCCATCATGTTATTAATATTTCTTTTTATAATAACATCACCAAGTCTCGGTAAATTAATTCCTGCCAAGTCTGTAGAAGTTTGTAAAATTTGACATGTATGTACAGGCTATTTTTTATAGAATAAAAAGTGTCTCAATTCCAAAGGAACAATCAATACAAACAATGCAATTTGTTACATTTCATAACTTTAATTAATACCTTCAGCATTCTAAGCGATCCGTTTATTTCAGCATATAATACTATAAAAAAATTACTCTGTGGTTTCTTTACAGCCCTTTACAACTTTTTTCTTCTGAGCGTATTCAATGTTTTCAAATATGGAACAACTCCGTTTCCTTTTCCTATATTTCCCCCAACGGTTGTTTTCAGAAAAACAGCACAGAATATTATGTTGAAAGCTCACGAGTTGACATCACGTTACAGATTTAATTTTCAACGGAAGTGTAAAATAAAAAAAAAAACTGGCTCGATACAATAATGAAAACAGGACGGGCAAACTCAAGTGGCGATAGCCTCCATAATTCTTTTAATTATATATACAGTCGATTATATCGAAGCTTCCATATGAAACACAGCAATATAATTATGTGATTTGAAATTTAAGTTTTAAGGACATTATGCATAGAGCTAGCGATAACTTTTTCGGTATAATACTATAGATTTTTTAAGTAACTCATTTCATAAAAGATCAGTTATTATATAAATTAATTAACAATGATGAAGTGAGTTGAAAATGGTTAATATTAGTTATATAAGGACAAAGTATTACATTTAAAAAGTTAAAAAACATTTTTGTAGATATTCCACGATACATTTATTAAGATCAGTATCAGTTTCGCTCGTCGCGAGCAATTTCAACCGATGGAATTTTTAACGGCTGAAAATGCTCGCCATTAGCGAAACCGGTCCTGGTCTTTTTAATTTAAATTATTTGTGGAATAAGTACAAATTTTGTGTTTTATTATCTTTTAAATACGAGCTGTTTTGGAAATTTTTAATCAAATTTATATTTTAATGTAAACCATCTTGTATACAAATCGACTGAGCGTCTACTCAAGTACCTGCCAACGTATTGGCTTGAGGGTTTTATTAATTGTTAATTGATTAAAATTCTTAATAAGATACGCACAGACAATTTAAAATTAACAATAAAATTTTGTAAAATTAGAATATTACTTTATTTAAAATAATTAGCACTTCATTATCATTTCACAATTCTTGGATAATATACAATAAACCGAAATCGCTGGCCCTGAGTATCAGCTATCCACAACACTGTTGGTATCGGGTAGGTCAAACAAGCACATAGTCACGTTCTCCAATATTTACTTTAGTAAATTTGGCAGCGAACAGCCATTGTTTTAATACACGATATGCTGAATCATGGGGTTTTTATGGACCACCATGATGGTCTACAAATAGAAATGATATTCAGTTTCAATAAATCTATTTAAATGATTGTTGCGTTGTTATCTTTTTGTTACGTATGCATTCAACTTAGGGATACCCACGTTCACTAGTTTGAATGCTGGAAGAGAAATGTACCTGGCCATATATTTCTTTCAGCATATTCGAAATAAACTAAATTAAAATGAGAATAACAAATTGAATGTTTCTGATTTTTTTTTTGAAGAATAGTGAAAATGAATTGCTTGTTCTTTCAAGGATTAGAACGAGCTTGCCAATGGGGATGCCACTTAGAAGAGCATTAACGACGTAAGCCGGTATTGCTTTGTATGTCACGTTTATAAAATTCATGTGGACGTGAGTAAGTTCAGATGAGTACTATTTCTGATGTATTATAGTTGGTGATGGTTCACCTTTAAAAATACAGGTTATTGAACGAATATTTTTGGTTGCTATCCCAATTTTTTGAATTAACTCTTACGAAGAGCGATGGTTACAATTTAAAGTTCAAATCTAAGTTTTTGGAAAATGCAAATTGAAGAAGTAACAAAATAAAAACAATATTTTGAGCGCGATTCTCTCATTTGATACTTTAATTAATCACTTTCAATAGGCTTAACTCTCATAATAGCCGCCCAATCAAGTATGCCAACCAAATCAACCAAACAAAAAAAATACTCAGCATTTATTTACATTAAAATAAAATTACACCTTTTCTTTGAAACGTCGATAAAAAACAGCAAGTAAACTGTTTAATAATTTTCTTAGTCGATTCTATTGTAAGGGACTTGATTCATTTTATCGTACATAATAGGCGACATCTATAATAGTATAAGGTGTCAAGGCGATTTACAGCGCAAACACAAAGCAAGTTTTGATTAAGTGCAAATGTTTACATAGAAATACAAGACTTGGTGTAGGCTATGACCAGAATCACAAAGGATACCCCACAAACGTTTTTGATTTACAATTAATTGGTATTTTTATATAAACCAGTCTTACGTTGTTAAGTGTTGTAAATGAGGTATCAAAAAAGCTCTCAGCGAATATTTGGCGTAATTAAAACTGATAACTTTGTTTTTTAAAATTTTATTTGTAGTATGATTATAAAAACTTATTTTAAGCGCTACAGAAAAGGGAGATTTTAGTGGTAACTGTGAATGAATCCTGCTCGTGCAGTAGTAAAAATATATTATAAGCAATTTTTTGTAAATATATATATTTGTTAATTTGTGATAAAGAAATATTTAGAAATTTATGCGGAGTTATTTTATTGTAATCCATTCAATCTGCCGTTTTTTACTGTCAATAAAAGTTTAATACAAATAAATCTTTAGGTGAAATGCAACATTGTATGCATAAATATATTAAAATTAAATCATTTTAAGGTATCCAATGTCAAAACTTGGTGAAATGGCATTATAGTTATTCAACTTTAGGCTTATTGAGATAAGGAACGCTCATCGCTAGAATTATCAACAGATCAGTCGCGATGAGCGGAACCGGTCCATATTTCAATAAATCCAATGTGGAAAAGCACTTAAAATGTGTTATTATTTTTGTATACAATTTTGTTGGCTTACATTGGATCTCGATCTAAAATAAGTTCAAGGGAGTTTAGTATCACAGTGTCAGCGATATTAGAAGATAGGCATACCACAGCTGTCGCCTGTACCAATATTTGTTCCACATAAACCCACCAAACTGTCTCCTTATTAAATTTGCCGAATGCAAATTGTATTTAACTCGAGTTGCACGCTTATTATACGTGTATTGTGTGACTGAGATAAAACAGAGTTTCATCTTGCTTCCTAGGAAATTTCATTACGTTGCGATACAAAACTTTGGCGTAGCATATATAAGTTTATTAATCAGCTTTTTAAAAAATCTGAGGAATGTATCGATATTTGAATATGATATTTGTACTTCTATTAATTGCTTTGATCCGTCAAGGATACAGAATGTTTTTAATTGTAATTCTAGTAACAAAATCACAATAATTTAGTTACAACTAAACCTATAAATATGAGAAATCTAAATAATGATGTATAGGAAAAATACTGCTGTTTTTGAAAAGGTGAACTGAATTTTCTGCCGAATCAATAAATGTCTGTAATGTTTACTATTCATACAACTCGTTTTTTTAATATTCGGCGTACATATGTATAAAGAGTATTAATTGTATATTATATTAAAAATAATCCAGTATATAAAGGCAGACCGGAACTAACAACTTATTCGTGGTTGCTAAAAAATTCAAGTAGCTCTATTTAGAGTATGTAAGACAAAAGGATTTATTAATTTACTAATTATTTTCTCGTAGAACATAATTTAAGAGTGGTGAATTAACGACAGAAGGACATTATATTTAAGATTGAAAAGAATCACACCACACAAACGAAAATTAAAAAAAATGGATATACATATATCGGTTGAGCGAAGTCGGTTATAATTTTAGAATATTTTTTAAAAATATATATCCAATCAATTATTTTACATCCAACAGGGGTTGACTTTATTTTTGGTGATGTTGTTTTTTATTTTCGTAAATAAGTTGAAATCGATTTCGATTTCCTTAATTTTACCCACTAGCAAATTTCACGCCCGATACAAACTTAGCAAGGGTGCAATACGTGAAAACGTACGTACAAACACAGGTGGCGCTCGATGATAAGCTTTCGCATTGGAAATATCATTTTCAATTAAACGTACCTATTCCAAACGGTATTAGTGCCCCCCTTGCGTCTCTGCAGGCAAATTTCAATAAGCGTAGATTGTTACCAGAGAGAAGAGATACGCTAATGAAATGTTAGTGCTATTAACATTTCTAATATCATATATATGTACATACGTATTTTATCACGCCGTTTGATGCACGTGACATATTTAACATTTCAATTTTTAGATCACCATTGAAACATTAAACATGAATAGGCATTCATGTTTAATGTTTCAATCTTACCTGAAATCAATATGTTTAATCGATTACTTAAAAAATACGTGGACGAAGAAAGAAGTCTTAACCAGGTTCTTAAATGTATGATAACGTGGGAGAAAACCTGTGAATAAAAATTGTAAAACATGAATTTTCCTACAAAAACTGTTGAACGAACCACTTATTGTAACTTTGTTTCACGGAATGTAATAAATTAAAGTCTGTTGATCACTTCAAATGAATAACAAATGATCTTAATGCATGAGGGAGATAATAAAAGACAAATATCACTCAAGCTAGTTCTACCAGCAGTTAGATAAGAGAGCAACTACCATCCGATTAAAAAAAAGTGTTAAAATAACTCGCGATTTTTGTAAAACAAACTTATTTATTGCAAATCGGTTAGGTCATACGTAATTTCTTCGAATGTTTCTGATTTATGGGTTGAAAGCGCTTACTAGCTTTAATTGTATGTTAAGCAACCTACAAATCCGTAGCAAGTGAAAAATATTATATTTGATCCTTATTATGAATTGCAAGGCAATTGCTGTGTATTGAAATATGTTGGCCATTTGGCACAGTATTAAACGCAACTTTCTTAGTGGCAATTTGGTTATTCGTGGCACGCCACTTTGAATTGAGCGGTGTTTATTGCAAAACAAACAAGTTTCCGAAGAGGCCTTAGGTTGCGCGAGGGATGCTATTGTTCCTCCAACGTTCGATGTTACACCTGTGTGCAAATTGTGTATAATTGTATGTAGCGAGTGCTAAATAAACCGCCATGTAATTAACATGGCCCTCGCATACCGGGCCACTGAATGCAAGTTTAGTCTGCTCACAACATGCTCGCAGGTTTGCCAACGACGGATAACTGAGTAAGAGTAAGCGGCGTCGGCGATCGTCATGTTGGCAGCTGTGGCCAATGTGAGCTTGCAGTGCCATCGTAAAAAGATTATTTTATAAATTCAAAAACAATTTCAATAGTCAGTAATAAAAATTGCGGTATATAATTGTTTGAAAATATTTTTTATTTTAAAACCATGTTCGAATTTAACCAATTATGATGAAAACCCAAGTAGGTTTAATCATCGCCTAGTTACTCTATAATTATCACCCATTTTTAATGATTATAAATGAACAACTTACAAAACTTGCCCATGTTGCTAAATCCTTTCAATTAATATGGTGATCTCAAAACTTTAATATTAATATGATTTAGTGCTTCTTCGTTTATCATATGGTCACCACGCGGTGCCTCTGTGATTCCCTGTCACCTGCTAGGTTCTTTGCTTCTTCATGATATGCCAACATCCCTCAGTTTTGACCAATATATCCTACGGATTGAACACGATGGTTTCCCAGGACGCTGGAATTCTACTGGTCGAAAGAAAAGACAAGTAGGGTTGAGGACCATCAGAGGCATCCACAAGATGTGATCCAGACAGTGCCAACGTCTCTCCATGATCACTGGACGTAACAGGTTAGAGTTTCTCAAGAAATAATTTAAGCCACACGAAAACTATCCTATGGATTTTTACAAATACATAGTGCAGCTGGAAAGAAATAAAACGTTTACGTTACAGCTATTTTTTGTTCTCTAGAAGTGAATTGAATTTTGTCACACGATTTTTATAAATAAGAAATTAATCAAAACATGTATTGAGCGTTTCATGTCATACATTTTGGAGAGCGATACTGTCCATATTGGTACTATGAATATTTGTAATAAATATGTTTGAAGTTCCACGCGCTCGTTATGATGTAAAAAGCTCTCGAATTATAGTTGGAGAATAGTATTTTTTTACTACTTACAAATAAACCTTAAGGTTGTTTATCCATTTTATACAGATAGGTATCTGGTATCTGGCTAACTCAGTTACCTAATACAGTGGAACAGTCGAGTCTCACACGCGTTGATTTACTCAGAATCGTGGTTGATTTACATCAACCGACATGATTTGATAGAGAAACTAAATGATACAAATAACATTTCTCAGTAAACTTAAAATAAACTCTTATGACTGAAGAACATCTTCAGTATTTGTTTGAAGAAAAGAAATTTTCACATAAGCTACGCAAATATTTTTTACTAACGTGATGGTGCTTTTTTTCTTTTGATTTCAGTCAGTGCTAAAAACATTTTGAAGGGCAAAACAAAGTTGATTCAAATCACCTTGGTTATACGTCTGGTTGTAAATTGTATTTAATATTAAATTGTTAGCCGTTGAATTGTGGTGAAAAATAAACTATAAAACCACTGAAATAACAGCAGTTTTCAATTTAATTTTAAAATTTCTCTTTTGCTTATTTTGTTAATGAAATGTTTTTCACCGCAGCTTTCTTTATTAATTGCTTTTTAAATGTAACTTTGATTTTTCTTTTATCTGTTTAATTTTTTAGATATTTCTTGAATTAGTAAAGAAGGTAATTAATTTACTGTCTATTTATTTCTATTCTATAATGAAAATCTATTTGACGGTGTTCTGTTGATAACTTGATGCCAATATAGCAATAAAAAAACATTGCTTTTTAAGCAATTATTATGATTTAAAAGTTTTTTTATCAATAGCATTTACATAAACTATCCAAACATATGTCCAAACTTTGAAGCCCCAAATTCAGCAAATTTTCAGTTCGTTCCTTTTGGTTACCTCATCCAAATTATCAATATTTTCCAAATAACCGCTTACTTGGCCGATAAATTAAATTGCGTAGATTCCTAATTATGCAACAATTCAATTTAAGACTCAGTGATTAATAGAATTTTATTTATTAGATTTTATGCCCGCTAAGAGTCCGTAAGGTACAATTACTTTTAATAAATACATGTCATATAAAATATAACGCGCTATATAGATATTTACTTATCGAAGGCCTATTGAAGGCAGTGTTGCAAAGACGCTTTTCATGTTTTAAGCTCACAGCGATTTAGCGAACGCACTCGACAGATTCTATGGGTATTGAATTAATAGGAAGGCTTTCGCGGGATGATTTACAGGCATGCGCGCCGAGAGAGACATCCACAGGGCTCGTAAATAAACAGGAACACCTGCGTGACAATAATTAGGCATTATTTTAAATCATTAAAGTAATCCACGCATTGTACACCTGCTTATTTAATATATTACAAATAACACGGTATACGAAAATCATTAGATCTCTTCGGTGATATTTTATTTTTCATAAAACTCGGTAATAAAAACCTTTATATTCATATGAGACAGCAAAGTTGTGTAGTAGAACATGCTAATTTATTACAAATTATATGTGAGATTAAATGGTTTATTGACGGGATATTTGAAGAATTATAATATATATTGAGAAAGACCTTGATTCGGCTTCCTTGTAAATCGAGAGGAAGCCTCCTATCCAACACTCAGGAGAGGAATTTTGGGAACGGAGTAGGAGAAACATGGTGCCCTTATAAACAAAAAAATCTTAAAGCGTTATGGGGTGTGATTAGCACACATTATTTAATCGTTAAGAAAATACACAGACGTTATATTACATAAGTACATTGAATTTAAATACAAGACAAAACACAAATATTACGATAGCGAAGAAGATATCAGGAATTTGACTCGAATTTAATTCTTAGGGAGAGGATTAGTAGCTTGCAGGCCACTTCCAGGGTTTACAGTTGGGACAAGCCTCTCAACCACGACATTAAGACTTATCTGGCAAGCGCGTGCTCACTCCCTGCTATCCAATCTCACACTGCCAACTGTATGAAAAAAAGCGGTTCCATTAGGTAGCAATCGTTACAAAAATATCGTAAACACGTGCACCTGATAAGCCATTATTTATGGCCCATCGAACTTTGCATGAAGTACCATGCACTCTCATGCACTCAGGGCATGAAAGAGATATTTAGAGCGAGACGTCCGAATAAATGTCTCTTTTACAATTTAGAAATTACTCTATATTGAATCGCTATAGATTTCAATATAGAGTATTATTAGAAATGAATTTATTTCCTGATATCGACTTAAACTCATAGACTGAGGTGAAACATAGATCGTTCGAGAGAGTTCTGATGACCTACCACATAAGGCGGTGTCAATATATTTTCAAGCAAAAGCATATATTTCTGTCTATTGTATCTTGCATAATTAATTTTTATATACCATTAAAACTGTATCATATTGTTTGATTGATAATGAATTAAAATTTTTATATTAAATTATGCTGCTACAAACACGTTTGTATATAAGTATTTCGATTTATCATACAACTCACCCCTAGAAAAAGTGATTCTCGATACTTATTCAATATCACATTTTATTTTCAATGTAAAATAATTTAGATTTTTTTGCTGACATGATCGAAGCGCGTGAATGATTTAAAGACAATAAAAGATACCCTGAATGACTTATCCTATATTGGTATTGTAGTATAGTCGACGAGTTTTTGGGTGTGAACTAAAATGATAATAAAGCATCGTAGAGCTCTGTGGTAGAGGTATCGCAACCTGTGCCTGGCGGGGGGTATACCTATCTTCGTAGCAGGCGCAAAAAATATTATTTACATCGAGGCATACGGTCGTTAAAGCAATTCATTATGCCTGTTATTTTAACGCAAAAGCTATTTAATGGCAATATAAACCATAAAGTGATTTTACGGTTAAGTACGCAAAGCTCTACTGGTATAATTTAATAGGATGCCCAGATACAATTATTGAATCTCTTGGGTACTATTTTGAGAGAAATACAAATATCAAAGCGGCAATTTATTATAATTTTTGTACGAATAAACAAATTTGAAATAAACAAAGACCGATTTTAATGACAATTTAATGGAATACAGAAAGACTATTTTAAAAGCATTTAAATACTTTAATGCGTAAGTATTTCAGTTGAACTACTGGCAAAGGTAAGAAAATGGAAACTGCTGAACCAGATTGTTTCAGATTAATGAAAGAAAATAGAATGTTAAATGACAGTGTATACAACATCCTTCATTGCACAATATATTTGGGTGAACCAGTTGGTTCTCCTACCACCCTTCCGTTATGTGTGTGCAGCCTTTTTTCACAGCCGCCTTCGCTAACGATCAAGAAAAGAAACGAATTTACTCCTCACTTACTTGGCCCGAGACAGAGCTGCACGGGACTGATCTTTTAACCATGCACTAAGGTGCTTAAAGAGAAAAAAAAAAAAAAGGAAATAAAAAAGAAAATGTGACTTGCTCAGACACTTTTTTAGAGTGATATTAAGTATCCTATGTATCTGTATACTAAGAATCCGTGAAGTTTAATCTACTTCGCGTTGAATCTGAAGAGGAATCAAGATTATCCCGTTCCCCATATATCATTGTTGCAAATTTATCGAATGCGTCAAAATTGGCCTTGGTTGAGATCAAGTCAGCGTGGCATATTGGGCCCGTATGAGGACGGACCGCAGCAAACAGCTCAGCTCGTTCGGCATTCATCTCGGGGCAGTCCCACAGTACGTGATTAGCGTCCTGGTAGTCGTGTCCACAAGTGCAATCCGGCCTTTCGACCAACTTGCCCAACCCAAATAGTTTGCCGTTGAACTTGCCATGTCCAGTTTAGCTACAATTTTAACGAAGCTAGAACAGAGCCCTAAAGTCGATACAAATATCCAAGAACTGGTATTTCTGATAGACATTAATTTAGGCTGGTATTTTTAATCTAGAATGTTTCATACATTTGAAAATTAGTACTCCGATATAACTTTGCTTTTTATGAATCTGTACTTTGAGTGAGTTTGTTCGTACATAATATTTATAATGGTAATTAAACGTTTGAAAAGCAACAATATGTGGAAGGATTACAAATAAAGTGTTTTATTTTTATAAATATAATGGCTTTCCAGATAGAATTGTCGATTGACACACAAGAGATTAAGTATTATTAATAATAACGTGAGCAAATCTTTATTAGAAAAAGTCATGAAAGGAATAGCTAGTAATTGCTGAGTATGTTAGAATTAAATAGAATTGATGGGTATCGTCTTAATATATAATTAATTAATTCCCTACAATAACACTGTGAACGATTCTATAATGGTCATAAATAATTGAAAACACCTGCGTTTATAAATAAACAAAATCTTCTGCGACAATTGTAAAGAAAAAAATTCAACCGACATCTTTCTTTCATGCGAGACTTTTTTTTATAATCTAAGCTTTACGCAGACGAACCTTTGAACCCCAAAAAGTCATAAAATTTAACGTAGAATCTAAACTTTCAAGCAAAAGATTTTGCGTGACATTATAAGCTTATGTTTTTACACAAGCGGAACAATTTAAAATGACTTTGAGATAACCATTTTATGCTGTCTAAAGTTTCAAATTGCTTTTTCATGGGATCCTCCCATTACGCTGGGGTGAACTAGAATATCCCGTTTTAGATATATTATTTTTTCCATGTTTGATTACTACTTTGCGTGTATTTCAAAATTCTGCGTTACGGATTTTGTGAAATATTTTTAACTTAATGCTTTTTCTGAAGCGATGATTGTTTTATGAAAAGTCATCTTTGAGGGCTTTTATCAAACGTGGCGTGTTACCTATTTCAAAAAATAAAGAACAATAAAATGACGAAAAATAATGAATAACATAACTATTTATATTCATGAGCTGTGAATGTTATTTTTTAAGCTTTTTCGTGCTTTAAAGTCATTTGGTAAATTGAGTACTTAAAATAAAAAAGGGTTTTTTTATGAGACATTCATAGGTATAAGAAAATTTATTTTTTCAAAGTGGAGATGAAAATATATTTGATATAAAATATGTATAAAAAAATCAATTTTTTAACGATCATTGTATATTTTTTTCATTTGAAAATGCTTACAATAAGCAAAACCAACTCTTACTATTGTAGAATTAGAATTCAGTTAAAAATGCTCGCGATGAGCGAAACCGGGCCTGATATTAATACATGTATTGTACATAGAATGGGCAGTGCAAGTATTGACAGTAAAAACCTGAATTGTGTTTTATTTATTTAAAATAATGTCCAAAAGTTGACCTTACAAGTGATTTAGATATTATTTTTTAATGGCGTAAGAAAAGGGAAACGTTTTTTCAGGATTTTTGTACTTAATTTGTAATTATTGAAGAGCACAATTAACGATACACATACTATAATAGAAAAGATTTTTTGATATAAACGGTTACGGAAATTCTCCCATGATATCAATACCGCACATAGCCTGCCCCACATTTTAATAACATCAATACAAGTGTCGTAAATTATGTAACAAGAAGTTCGTAAAAGTCCCTAATCATTTGTGTGGGTAATTCGAAAGTTGGTCTTTGTCGACCAGAAACTTCGCCGAGAGAGGCGGTTAAATTATGAGAGAAATTACGATGCGGTGCCGATATCTTAGCGAAACTGGCCCACAGGGAGATCCACAATAGGTAAGCGGGTAATAATTTATTCATAATTAATCTACAATTACCTTGGCGAAGGATATTATCGTCTTACTGAGGCAGGGAAAAAAACACAACATAATGCTTTAGCACGGCAACCTGCCTTCGAGGCAAATATTTATTTCCCACCGTGTTTACTACCAATTCCCGAGGGATGAAAACTCTAGGCTTATTATTAATTATTAATTAAGACGGATCATCACTGTAATTATTTATTTGTTTTATATATCTTTTATTAGTGGTTAGTATTGAATAGTTATTGTGGTCTGATAAAGAAAACAACTTTTACGCAATTGATCTTCATTACTGCTATGAATTATGAAGAATAAGAAGTAATAAATAGTTTTATAACAAGGCAAATAAAAAAAAAATACACAATACTTTGCTAATGTACACTGTAGCTTAGCAAATTTATTTTTTATTAATTTGTTTTTAGATTCACTTCCGCAAATTTAAGTTTATAAAATAAATTATATTAAGGTATGTCACTTTTAAGGTGTTCACTGTCAATAATTGGTGGAAAGGCATTATAATAGAAATAATAATACATTTTTAGTACTTTTTCCACATAAAATTTATTTGATCAGGACCGGTTTCGCTCATGGCGAGCATTGTCAAGTGATATCGTCAGTTGACAATGCTCGCCATGAGCGAAACTGGTCCTGATCAAATAAATTTTATGTGGAAAAAGTATTAAAAATGTATTATTATTTTTATTAAAGTATGTGAAAATACCATTTTATCAGAAACAAAAGCAAACACAGCTTATCAGAAACAAAATCATGTAGAAATAATATACTGAAACGATGAATTTTCACATATTTTAAAACTGTTTGTTCGAATTTGATAGTGATTGTTTATTGTAATTAAATATTCATACTTATTATGCAGAAAATGTGTCAGTATTTTTTTTGTATATAAGTTATAAAGAGATAAAATTGTCATGCTGTTTTCAAAGAATTAATTGACAATATTTGAACACGTGAAATTAAGGCAAATGCTTTATTAAAGAACTTACTTTTGACATATATGTACATTAATTGGATAAATATCAGTCAGAATTTTACTGATTGAATGTTTCTTCAGTAGTTTCAGCAATATAGCAAATCGTCATGTCATACAAAATAATAAAGATTTTTTTACATTGTTTTTCGATTGCCTTCATGATTATTTATGACATTAAATTATTCCATGGTTACTATTGAAGACATTAAATCTGAATCATTTGAAATTTGTAGATTTTCATGAGATTTTTAACTGACGACAAGGGTTTCGATTTTCGGCTTGAACTTTAGCTGATTAAATTCCATCGAAATTTTAAAACGTCAGACTAGTTTTTATTTTATTGGTGGTGTAAAATTTGAATATTCTTTTACGAAGCTTTTTACTCTTGTAGATCGGTGTGCACTATCAAATTTCTCACCACTTTTCTTGAAGACAGTAAAACGACCAAGTGCTTTGGAACAAATGAAGCCCAACGTTAAAAGTTTGCACTTAATATAATGTTAGCTTTCACATCTGCCTATAGTAAATTTCCAAAATTATTAGCAATATCAAACGAGAAAATTTTGCTGTTGAAATTAATAAGGATTTAAACATTCGATAAAATTATTTATAAGCTTTAATATGGTACTATTTTGGGTCCATGGTGCAGTGGTCGTTGGATTACGTGACGAACCTCACAGGCTTGAGTCCCTGTACGGAAAGTTTTTTTCGTCAAATTACCGTTATCCTGTAAGAGGCATGGGAGTTTGTGCTGTAAAAAAATCGGCTCATAACGAGAGCGATTAGCTTATCACTAGTCCTCTCCTAATCCTCATATCCTTTCAATACACACTCTCTTCGAAAAAGAGAGGTTAAACAATTGAGTAACAAAGAGTTCGCGTTGAAAAATATATGTTGAGATAAGCTCTGTGAGGAGTCCATATGCTCCACGCTGGGAGGGTTAGATGGTAAAAAATGCAACTGTTATAAATTTAAGCCGTTACATCAAATAAAAGTGAATCAATTTAAAATAAAACTGTTTAAAAACAAACAGTATCCAATGATCAAATCATTGGAAATAATTCAAGTTATTGATTTCTATGAACCATAATACATTAAGATGACCTTGGTAAAAATATTAAAATAATAGAAAAATATAAAAGAGAAAAACATTATTTTAACGTAAAATTTAACAACTATTTACGTAAAAACTTTGTTGTCATCATCATAACATCAAAAGTAAGAGATATCTTAAAAATGATGAAAGACAAACAACCCCCGGTAAGATTATTAAACCGACCAGCGGACGTCTCGGTAAAGTAAGCACGAGTCGCATCACGCTTATGCAAAACCTTCAAAGTAGTAACAAAGTTCACCGCAATATGTCGTCTTGGCGCTGGCGTCGTTTTCGTCCGTCTGGGGCGTCTATTGTGCCTCTCCGACCCTTGTATTGTACGTACCGTGTTTATCCCTCTCGTAGACAACTTGCCTTGTCGATATAGGGTGCAACGAAGTCAGGTTATATATAGAATTATATATTTACAAATGAAAATTTCAAAGTCAAGGTATTCAGTTCCATATCATGGTATTAATTAAATAATTGAATGAAAATCTTATTTATGTACCAAATAAGAACATTAAGAATAAGTGAAATTATTATAATGATTTTTTTGAACTAGCTAACATTCTTACCCCTTAAAGGTAATTAAAAAGTAGTTGATATAACGCCAAAAATACATCAATTAGAACGGGTCCCGAAATAAGGAAAAGGCTTGTGATTTTCACAGCTTTAATGAATTTTACTTTCGATGGATTTGGCAATCACTTTGTGGGAGTTCATTTTAATATAAAATTTAAAATAACTTTGATACCACGTATTGTGTTACTAATTGTGACACGTG
The DNA here is from genome assembly GCA_028554975.1 of Himalopsyche kuldschensis. Lineage (NCBI taxonomy): Eukaryota > Metazoa > Arthropoda > Insecta > Trichoptera > Rhyacophilidae > Himalopsyche > Himalopsyche kuldschensis. The sequence goes on along the minus strand of JAHFWI010000010.1, from coordinate 14,007,984 downwards.
TTTTGTCTCTTTCAGGTGCCCGGACTTACTATCGCAAAGATTGCTTGCAGAAATGGATTGTTGGATTTTTCCTTTTTACGAGAAGCAACGAGAGGTTTGTTTATAAACCAAAACAAAAAAAAAATACGATAATCATATTATTTTACATATTTAATAAATAATTCAGAAAATATTATTCTGAAAATATTTCTAAATTAAATGCGAAGAATTTCCCTGTTATGAAGGCTAATATATTTTTTTCTCTGTAACTTAAGTTTTGTCTTGAGACTTTAAGAATTGAATAAATGATTTTCACCCAAGCTGTATAAAGTCCTATAATACGAAGTTGTTGCAGTGAAAGCGTGCGAGACGCCAGCGCCACCCTGCGGTGAAAGTAAAAGCTTCCGAAGACGTACGCCTTTCAATCGAATAGCTTTAAAGTTTACAGCAACAATATATCTAAAGCTTTTTACGTTTAGTTTACACGGATAAAAAAGTTTTTGCGATTGAAAACGCATTTAAGTAATGAAATTTTCAACAGATAAAATAAAAAGAGATAGGATCATATTTTTTTTTATAAAAATGCTGTTTTTTGACTATTTACAATTCTTGCTCTTTTATTAAGAGTATTTAGAATATTAAACACTTACAACTCACACGCACTTTATTTTAAAAGAACATAAACTATGTTTTCTATGGTCCAATATTTGTTCAGCAATCTTTAACTAAGGTAACCTTTAGCTTTTAATTTAATATTGATTTAAATGTTTAAGTTTAGTTAAAACATTTGCTTGTTTAGAGACGATGTAAATAAATAAAGACATATTTATATTTCTCTAAGCGAAGGGTTTCTATAACGTTCAATTGAAATTGAAACCGGATACAAATTGCTTTAATCATTATGCCCCAGGAGATGAAGTTCCAGATTGGATGTTAGGTGAAGGGTTAACCGATATATTTAGTATCATTATAAACGCCTAATTTTATTATTTCAATACTGTAATTTCGTACATAGATATAATGTTGTATAAAACTCAGTTAGACATTGAAAAATGCAGAGGCAATGGAAAATTATAAAGTAAAAGCCTGCTAAATGCTGAAACCATGTAAAACAGTGGTTAAAAGGGTGACTGAACCAATGATTAAAGCTGTATTGTGAATGATAATAGTAGTGGGAATAATTGAGATGAATCAAATTGTATTTTTTTAATGTTGACTATAGTATGAGTGATTGCAGAGAAGATAACTTTTTGAGTTTGTTTATTTTTGAAAAAAATTCAAGACTTATTTGATGTAAGTGGATGAATATTGATGTAAATGTTAAAATATTCAAGATGCTAAGGGTTATCCTGTTGAACAAGACTTATTCTCATTCCTCAAGGCGGAATTACTTTGTAGTAAATCTCTTGACGGCCATAAAAAAGCATAAATCTCCGACGAGCACGCAACAAGCAGACGGTACGTATAACGTGTACGCCATCGTGGAAAATGGCGAGCGTAATGTTTTCTTTTTGAGAATTTAAAGAAAAACTAGAAGAAGAGAGATAGCCTCATTCATAATATATCAAGGGGAAGTTGACACGAAGCGTTAGTACGCAGGGGTTGAATATTCTATGAAAGAATTTTTTCAGAACCCTTTGAAGGAGTTATTGAAAAATGTCTTTTCATAATGTTTTGTATGTCGCTCAGCTAAGGCGCTGAAAACTTAAATATAAAAAGGTTATATTTATTGTGGTAAAAATATAATAATTTCGGTTATCCAACTTTTACAACTTGTCATCGTCATCATTCGCAAAGACATCGATTGATAGATTGTTGACTTCACAAAATTTTAATGTCAGATCAGGCCATAATATATTGCTTTAATCGGTGAGGTCATATCTATTACAGCCTTCCTTCCTATTGTATGTCATCAAAATATTATCTATCTAGCCGTCTTATGACTTGATGAATCACGATTAATATTATCATCGATAATAATACAGTAATCGAGCGAAACAATTTCTGATGTGCAAATCGTTTTGAGCATAACAGGTAAATCTATTTATTATGAGCGGACAAAAAAGAATATGTACAAATACTGTATCCATATTTAATAGTACTTAAAACCGAGAAAACGAAAAAAATGCGAAATACAGTGGAGTTTTCAAATGGTTTAATTTGGCTTACATAAACCCAAGAAGTTTGCTAGCAGGCAGGGCAATAAAAGGAACATACCAATTGAACGCGACAGAAGAATCAAATGTTATACAAAGATCAATAACTTGTTTTGATCAGCAATCGTGAGTCGTCGTTAAAGAATAGATTAGTGATGTCAATTTACTAAAAGTGACTAAGTCCAAAACAATAATTTTGATGTACATAAGGTATTTCGGTAAACTTAATTTTAAGTTATTTTATAAGCCCTAAGTTACTTTTTTATAATCAATACATACAAATATCTCGCTCGCTATTGGAAATCGTATTTATGGAACATTTAAAATCAAGAAGTGACAAAAAATTAAAAAACAAAATACATCCATACGGTTCAGAGGTTTTGAAAAGACACGCGGGTGAAAAATTTCTTGAGTTATTTAGCCGGCGAACAATATTTTGAATGACATTTCCGACCCGCAAAGTGATTCATTGTTGTGCCTGCGAACGAAAAATCGACCGTTCTCGCCTAAAAACGTCCAACTAATTAAGGGATGTTCTTAAATCATCACAATACAAAGGAGTCGCAGTAGGAGTGGTTGGGAGCGGGGCTCACCTCGGCGAGGCCATCAATTGTCGGGAAAAAGCTCACGCAAAATTTAATAGAGAAATACAATGCAAACACCATTACACCGCGGGCTCATACAAAACAGTTGTGATCAACTTTTTAAAATTCTATTTTTAAAACAGTGACCGATGCGCATAATTCTTTTCTTAATGGCTGTCATTGGGTTTGACTGTTTTTTGCACTATTCAAATATATAGTAAAAAAACAAACAAATCTAGTTTACGTACGTCACGACAGAATTCCTATTTAATTATTTTTAAATTTTCCAAGGACTGTGATTATTATATTTATTATGAAGAAATACCAAATGAAGCCGGGTGGAACTGCTAGTTAAATACATGCAGTTTAAATGTAGTATTTTACTCAAAAAAAATATATGTATAAAGTCACTAAATAGAATAGATTTATTGTAATGTGCATTTTTTTAGTCTTTCAATTCATGCTATTGTTATTTGAATAGTGGTCTTCAGAATATATTAAAGGAATCGTGCTATGTATATATTTTATTTAGGTAAGTGAAACATAAATATTTATTATTTATAAAATACAATAGGAAAATTAATTTAACTAGCCATTGTCATTGAGATATTGATAACTTTAAATGTTGTCAAATAAAAAAGATGGTATTAAAATAGTCATGGCAACTATATAATTATGATAACTTTATTTCTTTTTTTGTGTCTTCGGTATCAAAACTTTATACATGAAAAAAAATTGATTTCACAATCTATAGAAATATCGTTTAGCTTACAGTTTAAGCAGTTGGCAATTAAGTTCACATTTTCATTATTTTATACCATGGCCATACTTGTGTCATAATGCAAGCTTAAGTCAGCGTTCTACAAAATACGCTTGTCAGTAACAAGCTTCTTCATTAAAACTACTAAAATAAAAAAAATACGATGGATAAAATTGAATATACGTAATGCCGATAAATATACGTTAAAAATATGGAAATTCAAATACTTTTCAATTAAAATTATTCATCACTGACACCTTATACATACTGTCATCTATACCTGTACCTAACGCAGAGCACAGCCCTCTCTTTACAACACTACAATGGGCCCATTGTGAGCCCCTATACCTCTTGTTGTTTCGCAAGACCCAGAATGCCTGGAGGCCTCGTGTGACAGCTGGTTCTGTGGGGAAACAGCTGGTTGAGTTTTCCTTACCTGCGAAAAACGAGACAAGAAAATAATTAATAATTTGGAAAAATAACATTTTCCCGCGGCCGGGAAAGCGCGTCATACGAAGGTAAGCAAAGGAAAATAATGGGCTCCAAAAGATAAGAATTGAAAATTTAACAAGGTATATTGAATTAAATTTTAAGTTGTCATTTTGAGCATAAATTTTTAAGAACGATTTTCTGATACATAACTTTTTAATTCTTTTGTTTGTATCTTCCATTTTTATAAAATTCAAAACATTTCAGACATTCGTAAAAAGCTATATAAAAGAAGAGATGAGATACTTAGTTATTTTTATTAGTTTTTACTTGATCAATATTTTATTCTAAGCCATGGGTAAGTAATCATCTGTCGAATAAAACAAATGGATAAATTTGATGGATTCAGTCAAAACTTTGTGAACGTTCATTTTTAACTACACATTCTATCAATGTAGTACGATGTTACGTCTTAGCGTCTTCTTAAAAAAGCACTTTCTTATTTATTACGCGATATATAGATTAACAAAGGTATCGATATATTTTAATATTACACATATATTCTACTACAACTATTATTTAAATGTATCATATACAAAAAAAAAATGGATTCAATATAGCTTAGTCTTACTTATCCAATATAAAGTTAATACTTGTTCAGTTGAATTAGTAGATAGTAATAGATGCGTGTGAATTGATCTGGAATGATTGGATAACTATTCCAGATTGCCTTTTTGAAGCTGTTAAACAAGGGTTACAACGAAGTTCATTGGTTAATTATTAATGTGAGATATTGTCTTAAGGCTACTAGTTTACGTAACATTTGATTTATATAATAGAAAAATTATATTATCTTAATGAAGGGTTGCATTTAACCAGAGAGATTTTCGGTAGAAATCTGGTGAGGTATGGGATTGCAATATCGGTATTACTGAAACCAGTTACCTGGTTTTAAAATTGCTAAAATAGATAAAAATCTAAAATAGTTTGAGAGAGAACTGTATGTTTACATCGGGTTAATAACGGAAGTTCTGTGTAAAACAATATCAAAATTATTTCAAAATGTATCTATTTATGATTTAATTGTTGAGAATGCCGTTGAGAGTGGAGTGCAGTTAAGCTCAACCTTTTTGGGAGAAGGGCCAGATAATCAATTCACAGATAGTTCGAAGGCCGCATGGGTAAAACTGATTAAGTTATCGATATTTTTAGTGTATAGAAAATTGTTTGTTTTGTTTTATATTGATCTTCCAACGTTCATCGTCAAAAGGTGATAGTTTTTTTCATTGCAGGCTGCAGTTTGTGCATCACTGGTGTAGAGTGAAAACTAAGCCCTTATTTTAATCAGTTAGCTTAATTCCTCATAAAAAACTTATTAAGACCTTTAATTTATTGAAATACGTTCACAGTCTTTCCATTTTATTTTAATTTCCGTTTTTTTATTAAAATTTATTTATTTATAATGTTTAGAAAAACTTTTTTGAAGACGTTGAGTCAAAATAAATTTACATTTAATTTAAAAAATGAACAACAAAGTGATCAAAATATGAATAAAAATCGTTACTAAATATTTAATACTATCTACTGAAGCAATAAATTCAGACTGTTATCAAGCTCGCTGTTTAATACCCCTGCGGAGGGCCTCTCTAGCGTCCTACGTTGACCCGGAGGCCCTGAATGAGCCGTGTCTGAATGAGGGTCGCCTGGCTGAATGCGGTGCCACTATCACAAAGGTGAACACTCCGCTGTCAAAGGAGGCTGTCATTATCTCGGTATGTCATAGAGCAGGAAGTCTAGGAGGTGGGTGCCATCTTTCCTGCCATCTTATATGTCATTTTCCCCGCCGAATTATTACAGTTTCACCATTTTCAGACGTTATGATGTATAAACCGCGCCAAAGAGTCCATGTAGCCAATACATTATTTAGGTGTCGTGCCGGTTTTATAGAGTTCAGCAAGATAGTTATGAATGAATCAATTTATGAACTGTTTTGTTCTTTGAATGAAAAAGAAGCATTTTCATAGACAAACAAATTAAAACTATCTGACGCGTGCAGGGATAGATCAATGAGAAAATTATGAATCGACTGTACTTGAATTTTTAAATTACTATGTTATATGATATTTGAAACGAAAGATGTCATTGATTTCTAAACTGTATCTTTTTTTATCTGAGAAAAGACTTTTTGCAAATGTCTAAATTTTACAGCTGCGAATAAAAATATTTGATACTTTGGATTGTGCATGGATTTATGGGAAATTTTACAAATATGAAAACGAACTTGAATTGAAATTAATAAGGTTAGTTTTTATATTTGAGCGAAGATTTGTTGACAGTGAAATGTGAATATGAACGCTACAACGATATTAAAAGATTCTTTTGCTACAGTTGCATTGTTTCGTTAAAAACAGTGATTCTAGAAGAATTTCGAACACAACTGCTACTAGAATGAGAATTTTTCCTCTTACCTACCGAATAAAAGCTCCTGTCGGGGTGATTGGAATTGTGGCGATGGATTTAAATTGACATATGTATGTATATGTAAATACCTGCGTGTGTATAGATAAACGAAAGCTCTCAACAAACGATGCTTTCAAAACTGAGAACTTTGTATGTATCATATTATCAAACGCTCCAGTGAGTGCTACAATACCATTTGATTTATTTTTCCGTAAAAAATAAGGAAAAGTATGAAAGGTTAGGTGAAAATTCAGTAAGGAAATTGTGTGTATTCTTTTGTAATTGGAATACCTTAATGCGGCAATAAGGTCAGGCGTGGATTATATTTATTAGACAATGACATCTTAAGACTACTTATTCGAAAAATGCAATAATTTTTTTATTTCTACTTAGGGTTGCATCATTTTTATTTCAGTGGATTCTTCCGGATATTGAATTGCAGTGTATTATTCATTGTAATATTCAGAATATTCATAATAATTTTCAGAAAAAAATAGTAAACGGATCTACAAAGTTCTGCTAAAGTTTTGATGGAAAGTATAAATACATTTCTGTAAAAGTAAATAATTAAATGATAAAAATAAAAGATTAAGCAGCTATCTTCATTAAAATATAACTGTATTTTTAATCCCAATTTTAATAAAACATCGATACACAATACACATGTATCAAAATACTTATAAACCGTACTAATAATTCTATCAAACATTGTCTGTTCATCAAAATTTGTCTATAAATAAATATTGGTTGTTCATTTGAAATCTGTGCTGTAATGTTAATTGTAATGTAAACATCTTTCATGTAAAACAATACAAAAGGATTCAGTTAAAGAGGCAAGCACTTGTTGGAATAACAGTCGAACAGCAGACATGTCTAGTTACTTAAAGCAAGCGAGTGATGTCGCATTTAAAAATAAAATAAGCTAATACTGAATAGTCATTTAAAAAAATAAAATAAGTTTTTTAATGTTATATGCAGTTGTAGAAGAAAAAGGGAAATGAACTGTGCATTCGTAAAATAAGAAAAAATACATTTATAATTAATTTTCATAGTAGTCGCATAATGTGCGGTTGATCAGGTGATACCAATACAATATATAGATTCTTGAAGAGAGAGAGAGAGATAGGATTGTTTTTGAGAGCTGTAGGCTTCTTTATTTCCCTAATCAAAATAAGAGGGTAAGCAACTGAGTAACAGACAGTTATCGTGGACATTAAAAAAATATGATGTCATCAATTGAAGCAGTATTTAACAATTTTTAGAATGATGGAGAGTATAAGAGTAAAACAAAATAATTACAAGAGCAATTAAAAACTGAATAATAAATGGTCAACCAATACAAATGCACCTACATATTGTACATTTTGAGTAACCCCGTATACCGAGTTGCGTCAGTGAATACTTTCGTTTTGTTTATTTTTAATTTGGGCTTCAAGCCGTAATGTTCCTAAAAACTCGTTTGTTCTATTCCCGAAATAAATTTCATCATTACGTATTTGTAGAGAATAAAAATAAATCTTCAATAGTAAAAAAAATCGATTACAAAACAACTGCTATACCTAAGTGAACTTTTTACTGAATAACGTGAACAAATTAATCATTTTGGGCTAAATATACAAATGTTAGTAATCATAACTGTAGAAAGTTAAATAGAAACTCACTAAAAAGTTTAAAATTTAATAGAATAAGAACAAAGTCATGTAATACTTACAGTGATTCGCAACAAAACATATTATTAAAGTTAATCATTTTTTTACAGTGTAGTCGTATTAAACCATTGCTTTGCTCTCCCATCGTAAATTTTCCTTTATACACTGGTTAGACAGGAACATATAATTATTATTATGACTGCTATAAGTGTGGCTGAGTCTATAAATAAATGTTTTCTGCTACGGAAAAGAGGAAAAATACTTTTCATGAGAAAGCTCTACGTGCGAATTACGAGCTGCTACAAAACGACTCCAAACATAAATATTAATTTCAATACACAACCGAAGCGATTTTGTGTTTTTTTAAATGAAAGGGTGGTCGGAGATGAACAGATAGGGGATTAAAGTAGTTGTACGTGTAGGTTGATCTTTTAGAATATCTTCATATACAGAAGGTTATGTGTAGCAGCATTAATAACGAATGTAATAAAACGAGAATTGTCGGTAAATTTAATTTTAACGCTTGAATTGCGTTATTAAAACAAAGCGATGAAGCATGTGCTAATCGCAAATGACCGAAGATGGACTATTATCTGATTAATATTTTTTATAACCGCATTTAAACCATAAATGGAAGGGTAGGTTATAATATTGTATGTTAAATACTAGCATACCTACTTATAATGTTCTGAAATGATGATTCATAATAAAATGAGTATCATTTAACTATCAAACCAAAAACAATATTAAACATTATTTCCGTAGTTTTTAACAATATAAAATGTATCTGTTTTTTTTAACTTGTTTCGGATATAGCTGACCAGTTAAAAGCAAAAAGTAAATAGTAAGTGATATTATTTCAACAGTATCACAAGTAAATAAACGTATTGGATTATTCGAAATTGTGCAGGCATTGAGACATTCCCAATCAATGAAACAATAAGATGAGATAGTGGATCAAATAAAAACATGCTAAATTGTCAAATTTAAATCGTTTGAATTATGTACTTTTCCATGAGTTTTATCGCTAACGACTCGTGTTTCGCCTTTCAGCATCATCAGGAAATTCAAGTGCAAGAATGAATTTGAACTGTCGCGTAGTAAATAGTTTGTATCGTTTATATTTATACAAATATAAGTAGATCACTAAATTAAAAATGAAATTACATCAGGCATTCATTTATCTGATTCGTTGTAATTTTTGTATAAACGGTTTAATTATGAATTAAACAAAAACACAGACAATGGTGATTTTAGTATAATTCCATTTTCGGAACTAAAGCTGTCGCTATCCTTATCTTGGCCTTTCGCTAAGCAGGTAAAGTTACGTTGGCCGGTAAACTGAATAAATTCTTTACATTGAAATGAGAAAATCCCTAAAAGCTTAAGTATTCATATTTGAAGTGTACACTGTGGACATTTTGGGTGAGATTTATTTCGGTGGTCGTCAGTACACAATCCATATTTAAATTTCGCTTTCAGCGAATGGATAAATGTTTTTTTGTATTTCAAAAAATAGCCCATTTTTTCGAAGGACATCGGTTCATGAATACAAATGATGTTCGCTGTTTTCGCAGGTCATAGTGTTGGTTTTTAATTACTCTGCCGTTTAAAATAGCCGTCTCAAGAGTTCAATTGATTTTATCAACAAATAAAATATTTCTTTGTTGCTACACCGATTTATTTAAGATGCTATTGTTACTTTCATTAATTAATGTATTTAAGACGATAATATCTAATACCATGCAAGATTTTTCAAGATAGTTCATCTTGTTTCATTAAAAGTTGTAAATTATCAACTATCGATGTAAAGATTCGTGTTGGTAAAAATAAATTATGATTAGCATCAAGTTTAAGTTTTATAAATGAATGTTTTTGCTCAAACCGTAAAGATAACATTAAAATTAAAATTCGATCAATATTTGAATTTTTTATTACGAATATAATTAACTGCTCAATAAAACGATTGGTTTGAGGTTGTATATTTTATGTTTACTATTGCATCTTTAATGGTCTATGATTGACTGTCAATTTGCTTCGTTTTCCAGCGGTTTCAAATACAATAAAAAAGCACAAATCAAAAGTTCAAATAAATTTTCTTCCATATTTACATAAAATTTCTTTGTTCGTTAACTGCACGCATGGTTTGATGCACGAACAGAAACTCAAGGCGAAAGGGACTCGGTAAATTTATGAATCATGAATATAAAAAAACGAGAAGTATTTTTATGACGTCGAAGGCAGGAACGCGAAAACCGTCTGAGACTTTTTGTTCAATTGTTTGGAGGACTTCTTTTGTAATAAAATTTATATCCGGTTTAATTCCTGCGATGGAAAATTCAAAGGCTTTAGACGTATTGTGCTGCCTGTCAGCAAACTGTGCAACGAATGATAAATGATTTATGATATTAAGCAAAGAAAAACGGATAATGAGACTTGACGCAGTATTTGTTCTCACTTATATTTCTGTTAAAGTCAGCACCTACTTGACATTAAATGTCACACCATATCTTATTATATTTAACTTGCTTTATCATTCAATAAGTTGCACGCAGTTTAAAAAATCTCCTGTTTTCTGACACATTGAAACACATATCTTTGTATCTGTGTAAAAAAAACTGTGGAAGAGTTTCGTTTTAGATTTCATCCCTATCCAATTAAAATTTTAAATGATCAAAGAACTGTTTTATCTGTCCTGGATATTTTTATTTTTAGACAGTTTATATTTGTTGTAGACAATAAATTTGGTATTAGAAATAAAAATTGCCGTAATTAGAAGTTATCTGAAAGCTTTTTTCACATTGTATGATAAAAATAGCGTGTATTTATGTACTTAAAAATATCTTTTTTATTTATGATGATATTATTGATAGGAAGTCTAATGATTATGTTGCAATGCATCACTTTTTTCAAATGGTAACACCCTTTTATTGCATCCTCATAAATATATAACACAATATTGATGTTTATGGGAGCGCAGAGGGGAGTGTTAGCAAACAATCACTAAATGAAAACCCGGAAGAGCTCCGAAGGGGTGGGGGATGCTAGGTGTGCAAAGGGAGTGAGAAAATCTCAACGCTCACTCTACCTAGTCGATTGTAAAAAACAAAATAAAAAAGTAACACTATTGAAAGTGGATATTGGCCAGGTGTTTTGAAAAGGTTTTATGTTTTCTCCTATTTACCCAAACGCAATGAAAAATACAGTCCGAGATGAAAAATACACAATCTGTATTTGTGTTAAGCTGTGTTTAAAATTATACACATGAACAATTAAATAATTGATCATCAACTGAATGAAAATAATAAAAAAAAAATATACTCAAACTTCAGGGTAAAGTTATATATTTTGCGCATTTGTGGGGGTAGAATTATTTTAATTTATTTTATTTTTTTATGCTTTAATTGACTATGTATAAAGCAATACTTAATATATCAAATGGTTCTCGAAAAGTATATTTTTTTATATAATGAAATCAATGTAATATGCATGCAATTAATTTCTATGTTGATCTATACGGTGAGCTAAGAGCTTGTGCCCGATTCGATGACTAATCCATTTTATTGTTTGCTTTGGTGGACCCTAGGGCCCGTTTACAAGGGCATGTAATCTCGTTCGAACTTATACCCGATTTTAATGGGGATTACATAAAAGTAACATTAAGGTTTGGTTGATAATAGTGATATCGAATAGTGATACGACAGATAATGGAAGATACATGCAAATGCTAAAGGACTCAACACGAGAAAGATATAGCATACATTGATTTTTACGCGGAGAATGGAATCAAAAAGTCATGACAGGGTGAAAGTTAAGCTCTCTTTAATTCGGCGGTGACTAATTAATAATAAATTTTCATGAATAAAGATCTTACCGATACCGATTGTGTTATTATGTATCACACATTCATGTTCTACATCTTATCTATTGTTTTATGTGGAAGTAATACTGTCTAAGATAGTATATATAGAAGTTGACAAATATTATATTTACAATGAACACAAAAAATTATTTTGGTGAAGATTTCTGTTAATACTTGACAGTCAAATTTCAATTTAATTGTCTTTCCTGTGCCGGCTTTATTCTATTTACATATATTTTACAGGTATATTCTATTTAAATAGCTGTATATATAAATGTATATACAGCTATTTAAATAGAATAATAATCTTCGACTTCATCCTGAGGAAGTCAATTCCACCTGACCGAGGAGTAACCGTTGCTCCCAACCTGAAACTATGTGACCTCGAGTATGCCGACGACGCTGTCATCTTTGACAAATCAATTGCGGGTATCCAGGAAACAATAGACTGCAGAGCAACTCGTATCGCGTTGGCCTCAAAGTCAACGCGAGTAAAACCAATGTGCTCTGCAACAGCGCCTGTCCAGATCCAGACTACTCTCTGATGAGTGCGGGGCAAGAAATCGAGAGAGTCGATGGTTTTAGGTTCTTGGGAGTACACATCATGGGAGATGGCAACCCGCGTAATGAGCTCGCGATCCGATTAGGGATAGCTGGAGCAACATTTAATTCAATGCGGAAAGTCTGGGACTCACGGCTGTACTCGGTCAGAACCAAGTGCCACTTATTCAACGCATGCATACTGACTGTGCTGCTTTACGGTTGTGAGTCATGGCACATCATAAAAGCACAGGGTAACCGTATACTGTGCTTCGAAAACAGATGCCTGCGGCGAATACTAGGAGTACAGTGGTTTGACTTTGTCAGGAATACGGAGGTAAGAGAGCGGACAAACCAGCCCCTTATTACGTCCAAAATTAAAAGGCGACGATGGACCTGGCTTGGACATGTGCTGCGGATGCCCCAGGGGAGCCTGAATCCTGCCTGCCTCTTCTATCAACCTGATGGATCCCGACGCCGCGGAAGGCTTCTGATGACCATCCATAGGATGTACTCAGGGGAGTTAAGGGACGCCGTGATGGCATGGGAAGATGCGAGGAGGTTGGCGGGAGACAGAGAATCTTAAATAATATATAAATGTGGAATATTTCTGTGAGATGATAAAAATCTTGCAGGTCATTATGATTATATCGGGAAATCAAATTATTTTTGTAGTAAACTTGGACACATTCACTTTTTTGAAATCGTTTATTCTGTGACAAGATACTGAGCTGTTATCATATAAATATGAGTAGATTAAAATATTCTATCCACGTACCTATCAAAATCGTGGATTTTTTTCTTGGAGCTGTAGCTAAGTGCTAAGGAGCTTATGACCTAGTTTAAACAATTTGTTAAATTGATTTTTCCATCGATTCGTGAGTTAATTTTAAAAGGCATAATATATGTATGTTTTACGTACAGACTAACCTGTTAGATTGTAATACGTTTTTTTTGCTAACTAGAAAAACAATTATTTTGACGAAATATTTATTGCCTTACTTATTTTACTATGGTAAAGATTTTTATTTTTGTTTAACAAATGTTTTATACCGCTAGTATTTTCGGGTTTGTGGTGCAGTGTTCAACGTCGCTGGCTTACGTGACGGACCTCGCAGACTTGAGTCCCTGTACGAGCAGAATTTTTTTCAGACGATGTATTGATTCTGTTTAAAGACATGTGTGTCTTTGTTTAAAAACCCTTCTAGTTACTTTAAGTGTGGAGCGTAGCAAGTGCGACTAGCTAGCCGACAGTCCTGTAACAGCTTTATCATTTCTATATCGAATTTCATAGAATTGAAAAGTGGTTGAACGATAAAGTAACAAGAAGTAATTTATTGGAAAAGCTGCATAAGGAGGCCAAATACTCCACTGGGAGGAGAAATGGGTTAAAAATGGTAATGGTTAGTCTATTTGAAAACAGTTTTGCGTGTGGACGTTTCATAACAATGTGATATTATAAAAAACCAATAATGGTAATCCCAGTGTAGACATATTGCCTTGAGCCAATTTCTTTCTGAAAACAAAGCTTATAGCGATATGTCACGTATTTAACAGCTGGAATATGTTTTGTCACGAAACAGGCCGCAAAATAGAGATCGATACGCTAATGTCAAAGGTATCGTAATCGAGGGTTGAAATTAGAACTAACCCCGGATTTGACCTCAAAGTGTTTGGGGTGTAAAATAATACTTTTCGCATTGTAATAAATTATAAATGTGCTTTATTTTATAACAGTAGCACTAATTTTAGAATGATTAATTGGTGGTATTATCATTGCCGTATACGAATACACAATGTTAAAAATAAGATTCTCCCGGTTTGCATAAATTATAAGTAAGAAATGAAAAGTTTGTTTTTTTTATAAATACACTCAACCCACTTTTTGTGTGATTCCAAAATTATGTGTTTTATTTTGATACAATTTTTATTTTTTTAAATATATTTTTGGGACTACATATATAAACGTTATTAACAGCGCGTTGTTCACATACTGTACGTGTAAAATCCAGTGTTTCACCTGTTTATTGAAATACGACACGTGCGTCCTTGTGCATGTTATGTTCCCATATGAATCCATAGCTTTTTTGGTGCGGTTTTCCTCGGAACGCATCTACCGCACAAAAAAGGTTTCATATTTCTCTACTTTTCGAAAGAACAAAAAAACATGTAATCATGTTTCCTTATTTACTAACGGATACATTTTTTTACAATATCTTCAAATGCAATACTTTGGCTTTTTACTTTATTTGTTGAATATTTAATAGCGATTTATTATAATGTGTTGGTTTAAGGTTTAGTGAAGCTATGAACAAGAAAATGATTTCAATACGCATTGAAATATTATTTCTCTTCTTGTCCTCTTGATATGACTCTTTGACACATAACGTTACATATTATTTTGTATCTAGAGTGACATTCATAATTCAAAACAGGCAAACATCGAGATACACTTCGATTATCCTAAGTTGCCGAATAATCATAGAAAAAAGCAACCTTTTACAATATGAAATAATGTAAATAAGCATATAATAATTTTACGTAGATTAAGAAAACTGTTTTACTAAAAATCATAAGTTGAAACTCAATTATCGTGTAACCACAAAAATGGTGGTAAATTTAATTGTTAACGATAAATAAATACAAAGGTGAAAGTAATTTATTTCTAATGAATTAAAAAAGTGATTTTGTTTCCGCACACTTCAAGCCAGCAAAGAACCCTAATCCATTGCATTGCACAATATTGCACCCACAAAATTACATGCTGATACCAAAGCCCCCTTTCATCGTCGGAAGGGTGGGGGGGTCAGGGCCCCTTTTCCCCGGGGGTGCCGAGGCGCAGGTAACTGGTAACTGCCGTGTATCACGCACCGACCGCGCCCCAGTTCTGCCGGCGCGCCCCCCAATAACAGGGCTCTTTAGTAATATTAAAAAAGGGGGAAATAATGAGGAAACTGCCCCGAGACTCTGACGAAGGCGACTTTGTTTATTCGTAGTCATACCAGGAGGTGGTGCTGCGTCAGTGATGGATGGAAACTGATATGCGACAATGATTAATAATTATTCTTTTTCATTTATATACATGCTTTACTAAGCGACATAAAAAAATAGTCATTCTTGCAATTCGAATTTATTTACCGAATGTACCTGGAATCAAATGGTTTACTAAATCTTGATAAGTCAGGCAATATAGCAGAAGTATAATAAATATGATCTTATAAGTAACCGTTCATATCATATGCTCTAGAGAAAAAATACGTATCTTTGATAAAGACGAAACACGTTTATTTTTAGACATCAACTGAGGTCACTTTTGAAGTGTTCACTGTCGAAAGTTAGTGGAAAGGCACTATATACAAAAAAATGTTTCATTATTTTTAATATACTGAGGTTGTGAATGAATATTCATTAATTATGTAATACTAGTGTTCGAACCCGGCTTCGCTCGGACCAGTTTGGGGTTATGTTCACCTCGGCGCGTAAATTCAGACGGGCCAAGTTGAAACAACTCTTTTCAAAATTCAAAAGTCTAGGTCAATTAAAATGGAATTAAAATGAACATTTCAGACTGGCATTGACATTTCACAGCCCCTTTCATATATTGACAGCCCCATTCTCGCCCATTAAAATGTCCAAATTCAAGGAAAAAATCTAATTTGCTGTCAAAGAAATGTCAATAATACCTTCACGTAAATAAAAACATTAATATATTAATAAAAGACTAATTTATTACATTTTGACTAAATGTCTTCGCCGATAAAAAAATCAAACATATTTTCTTTCATATTCGTTTTTATGGCAACTTAATGACCAACAATGCAAAAGGGAATTACAGACCCACAGACATACATACGCCGTTTAGGTTTTATATATGTACTACTCGATACTCGAGTAATTGGAGTCTCTACACACACATTGATAACGAAACAAATTTACCGTCGAAACTTCAATCAATTCGTTTGTTTGAACTTGCAATAACAATGCAAAAGGGAATTACAGACATACATCCCCCGTTTCGGTTTTATATATAAGAAGATATGTACTATCTTTATTCTTTGATGCATAAAGTTCTGTAGAAATGTAATTACTTATCTGTTTCTGTTTGTATAATTGTTAAACATCGTGTAAGACTTAAATATTAAAAGTATAGCGAACATGTGAAGTCACAAAAACAGATTTATATGAATAAAAAATAATCAAACAGTGTTAAAAAGACTGGTGAAAAAAAAACTTTAACGAGAGAGATCGGCTATTTTCGCACGCATGCGAGCCGGTATTATTTTAACCGGTAATAAGGATTTAAGGGTGAACTGGGCCATTAGACATTCATGGGGCAACTTCCATACTGCCTGACAAGCACCTACCCCACATAGCTTTTCTCCCCCGTTCTGTTTTATTTGAACGAGAATGCAAGACTGCCTTCACGTAACGTGTAACATATTTTTCTGAACGCAAAATAAAAACGACCCAATGAATAATTTAACTCCATATAACATTGGATAAATGATAAAGGCATTTTTAATGGAATTGAGTATTTCATTTCTATAAATTAAAGAATATTTAATACATCAACGATTGATAAATATTTAACTACTTTATAATACATTTATGATTTGGTTAAAACACATTTTTCAATTGTCTGTATACAATTTCGCATATTCTAAAAATAATATGGTAAATGTTTTGTTATTTCGTTGAAAGAGTTACTATAGAATAAGCAAGCCCGATATCGTTGGGGGTATACAATGCTCAGAAATTTGATAAAGCCTCTCTTTGAATTAATCGAGACGATCATTTATTTATTTATTTAAGAAAAAAGCAATGGAAAATAAATAAAAGTTTGGTAATTCAAGAGTCGAATAAAAATATAACTTTTTCAATTAATAACAAGCCAGTAACCCTCCTAAACATGTTTCAAAATATACACGATAGAGTTCATGATACTAATAGAGATTATTATTCACAGTTAATTCAGTGATAAATGTTGCAAGCAACTGATAATGTGCAATCAAAGCACATTTGATTAAGCTGTAGTTTGTAGAAGAGCTTGATTAGGCTTTCTGTTTGTCTACCACGAGCATTAGTGATATGCTTTCGGTATAACTACAAAGTAGGTCGTCCGTGCTTGAAAACCAATGATTATTTTCAATGAGCTACAATTTAAATTCAAATAATACCTTGTCAGTTATTAATTATTTCTAATGAATATATTGTTATCATTTAATATTCTTTCTTTGCTCGAAAGCTCTATCCAGCGATTGTACATTGAAAAAACAACCATGTCCGCTTCCCATGTAAAGCATTTAGATTCCTAATGGAGCTTACCTAAGCAGCAATTTTTCTATAAGAACTACTTGTTTTTCGCTATCTCTATCGATTTTTTTTAGGATAGGAAGGTTGGAAGGGAATTTAAAAACTACGATATTGAACAGAAACTGTTGATCGATTGAAAAATATATTTTTCAAACTGTCCTTATTTGGATTCGAGCCCGTGAGTACCGACAACCGAAGAAAACAACGTTTTGCAAGACTAATACAATTTAATATTTTACTGCAAGGCCACAGAGGAACAAAATCATATTATACACACTTGCCACGTTTATTGAATGAAAATATAAGATATATTATACATTTTTTGAATTGAGGTATTTTATTCTCATCATGAAATCTTTTTTATTTTTCTTTTGTATTATGATATAAAATAAACTGTGATTTCTTTTGAAGTTACCTTTTCGAAAGGTCAAACATTTTTTTTCCGAAGAAACCTGCCCGTCATCTGACCAAAACCTAATAGTAATAATTCGAAAATGTGTTAGTTTACACCGTGTACCTGGAATCAAGTGGGTATTAGTGCTGAAAACCTATTCATACATCCCGTTCACGTCTTGTCGGAGGGAGTTCATATAAAACACGGTAGACTGCTCTCCATGGGGTTGTTAGTAGGAGAAAATAATGGTTTTTCCTGTGGGAGTTGCGTGAATCCTTTATTTTTCAAAGTAACGTAAGAAATTAGATGAAATGCAAACCCTTTTAAAACTCTATTACATCAATTTGTTTCTCGGTTTTTTATTATTATCAAAGATGACAGCACATTTATCAGGTAATGTGTAGAACGGTATTGTATTACACCTAATAGTAATTAAATACGTTTTGCATCCTTATACTTTATATGCTAAGGTGCGGCTTAGCTCTAAACAGACTAGATTTTTAATATATCAAACAATTTATAATGCGGAATCTTTAGCTTTATGTGAGATAGATATGTTAAAAAAGTGAAGAAGGATTCAGTTGGAAGCTTTTGGAGCTGCACTTTTATTGATTTTGTAATACGTATGGAAAATTGTATTTTATTATTATAAATACATACAAAATGATGCGAGCATTATCAACTCAAACCGGTCCTGATCTTAATACATATAATGTGGAATACGTCCTAATAGTGTGTTATTTATAATGTAATGCCATTCCAGCATAAGTTTTGACAGTGAACACCCTAAAAGTGATATACAAAATAATTGGTAATGACAATATACGCACTTATTTTCAATGTGATAAAAGTGATTATTCTGTAATCCAAAGTGTTTTGTTTTGCTTATTTAGAGAGTATCCTCAAACAACAATTTATAGTATGAATATGGCGGAATTAATGTATGGAGAGAAAGTATACAAGATGAAAGATTCACTGCTTATTGAGAATTTGAAAAATATAGAACCGCCTAACATTATTAAAAGCGTACTGAATAAAAAAAATATTAATATGAAATAATTGTAAATTAATACGAGATCAAGTGTAATCTAAGTAAACGCAGTTAAAAATCACCATAATAATTAGGCAAAGGATATTTTTCAATGTAATTTACTACGCACTTGCAATTTATTCCTATCCATTTTCAGATGCATAGGAAAATGTCAGGAGAAGCCGGGCACATCAACCAGTGATCTCATCTTTCCATTTATATCTGTTAAACCAAAAATGCTGCGCTAATACTTTCCCGGCACGTTCCTCCAGTCCGGAATCGTTTTCGCCCTACATATTCCACTCACAAGACGCCCAAGAAACATCTCACGGGATTACTTTACGTATGTTAGAGGCGTATAACATCAGTTTGATATGCAAATCGGGTATCGGTAACGAAGTCTCGCGATTTTTTTCGAAGGTTTTCAACGTCTCATCCCTTACTTTGAATTTGTAAACATTTTCTGATTGAATATTAACAGTGCTCTACGATACATGTACTGCAACTAAATGTGTTCGAAAACATCCATATTTTGAATCAAATTTTATACAACTGTATTGTTTTTGTAGTGTTTTTTCAAACGACAATGTCGTGAATGAAGAGAATTTATGAAAGACTCAATGTGACTTTGTGACTTGATAACGTTTTGTAATTTTATTTACAAAGGTAACTGCTACTTAATAACAAATGTGAGACAATTTATTCAAATCCATATTTGTAGAATGCGACTATTTCGATGTATGCTTCTTTTGTATGTATACTTGGTTCATATATTATATTACATACCTCGCGTGCATTTAATCAGGCAAATCTACTGTAAAATAAAAAGAAATACAGCTTTTCATGTTTTTTCCAGCGATATTTCCGTACAATTGATTGTTCGTTAACTAACTATCGTGACCTAAAATTTTAAATTAAATTAGCAAAACAATACATTTGCCATAAAACGAATAATACATATCAATGGCTTAAAGAGTAATGTGATTAACTCCACCTTTGGCTGAAAATGACTTAATAATGCCATCTTGTTGTATCATGCAATGTGAATATCTAATTAACTCGTATTTTTTTTAAAACCAAAACTTATTTTAATGCATCCGAAAAACGTTTTAAGAAAATTTTACATCTACATACATTGTCATTCTAAAACCTACACTGCTAATTATCCAACTCCGCCATTTTGTATTGTCACCTGTCATTTATTTGTCGTTTTTCAGCGGTGGTGCAAAAAAATCGTTTGATGTGTTTTTTTTGTTTATAGCACAAAATTTTACATTCTCAAAATAATCAGTTTTTACCTTCTCCTGAACAATAGAAAAAAACGGAGATTTTTTCATTAAGGTTTGAATAAACAATTATTACACCAATTATATGGAATATTTATTACCCGTTAAAAAAAAATAATTACTCATCAAGAATTTACACCGTGTACAAATTTATAAGTATTATATTTTGATGTTTTTTAGGACATATGAATTAAGGACAATTTTCAGCAGTAGATTCAGGAGGTCTTCGTAATCCGAGAGTAATTGGCAACGAAAAATTACCTATTAAGCGAATCCGCTCAAATTGGGACGAGACGGAAAAGGAGAGGTGAGTTAATGGGTATAATTATATCTGTTGCACCTTCTTTAGTGTGAAGACTCGGATAACGAATATACAATCAGATAACGAGGGCTTTTGTTTATATTTTTTTATATTTAGAAATAAGATACATCCGCACACCACTGAAACGAAAGCTTCTTGATAATTAAACGAGAATTTTTGTGAAGTTTTTAAATGCTTAAAAAAACAATTAAAACAAAAAATAATCCATGATAATTATGTACTTCGTAGATTCGCCCACGCTCCTGTCAAACAATTCTCGGAGCTCGCTGCCATTTTTAGACGCCTTGTATAAATATTTGAAATATTTCACATGTAGTGAGATTAACTCAAACGTTCAAAGAGAAATGAAATAACGCGTGCCAGATTAAGTGAGCTGTGCAAAATGACGGGCATGTTATAATATTCAAAAGTAAAACGTCGGGAAATTCGTAATAAATATTTTATATAAATCCACGCATACTGTTTTTTTTTCTTAGTAGGTTACACAAGAATGAAAACATTTAAAGATGGTACGAATGAAAAAATATACCGTTGCTATGTGGCACTTCGATAAGAACTTTATATCGATTTTTTGATTCGCACAATATGAGATTAATTAATAATTCTTTTCTTTGCTGGAGCAGTTTTTTATGAGAGTTAAAAAAAACTATTGTCACAAAACTATTGTGACTGGCCAAGATATATCAGGCCAGTTCAAAATCAATGCATTACGTCCATCGACATTCTGATTTTTTGGAATATTCGTCTACTTTATGAAAGCAAAATCAATTAAAATTTTAAGGTCCATGTATAATTTAGAGTTTAGAGATCCATTATATCTATTGGTGTTAACTTTCACTTCGATTAGTCGTTCAAAGATGTCAAAAATACACCACGTTTGTTCTCCAATACATAGGATAGGTAAAAATTACAAAATAAAATACTGTGAGAGATTTTTAACCGCATATCTCTTTCTCTCTCACACAACCATAGTCTTAACATCTTTCTTACAAAGCCTATTGAGTGAATGCGAACTGGTGGCACGCAACCTTCACGATTATTCTACTGGCGAACCGGTAGCTTCGGTTCCTATGGGGGAATCTAGGAAAATTTTGGCACTTAAAAGCAAAAACCGATATTTAAACATTGCAATAAGCAATTGACAGTTTTATGTTGCAGGCTTAAATTATAAATTATATCAATAGTTTATATTGCGTGAGGTTATACAATATGTTTAACCATAAATGTGGCTTTTTGTTGTTGATACTTCGTTCAGAAAGAAGCTACTGTAAAATAGTACATGAAGGGTGGTCGATAGATATGAATATAAGAGATAACGATGCTAAATTACAGCTGCAAGTTGTTTTTCATTTTTATCAATAAAATTACCAATAAATATAGGAGACAGATGTTGGTCATATGTTTTGAATACGTTTAGAAGTTTATTGTGTACATACAAAAAGACCGCATTGTGCGCATAATTTGTTGCTCGTGTATGTATCGACAGTTAATTTCACCGTTCAAACATACCAGGCGCAGTGACTAGCTGAGGAGGTGGTGAGTTTGTTCTGCGAGCGGGAAGTACACCCACAGCCGCACAGCTTATCGGTGGACTACCATGTTTACTCAGAAGCGTAGCCCGCGGGTGCGACACCTCTCCTACCCACCTGCTATCCTGGTAGCTGCTTGCCTGTTACCGGCGGTTAATTTTATTTACGCAAAAAATATTGCTTTTATAAAATGACAGTATTTTCATACCATTTTTCATCACTTGGATGGGTGATCATATCGAATGAAATATTACTTTGATCGCATGCTAAACATGTATACTATTTATTAATAAATTAAAAATAATTATGTTTTTTCTTATTCTACCAAGTTTCTGATGTAAGGTGGACAGCTTGAAACATTAATCTCACAATAAAAGAACATCTAAGATGTCTTGTAAGTTATTAAAACATCAGAGTTTAGAGTTTAATGTAGAACTTCTCAATCGAGTAAATGCGAAAGCATTCAAAATCAACTGCTTAGTTTTTTTACAAAAGCATTAACAAAGATGAATCATTGATGATATCTTTCACCACTATTAAATTTACTTCGTGTGAGATTAACCCTTCCAAACAAACCAAATCATGAATTATTAATTTGCAGTGTAAGTTTCATTAGTAGTATTGTTGTTGGTTTATATCTGGATCCCTTCTTGCGTCATGTAAAAAGGAAAAATCCTAACCTCCATTTTTTATGTATAATATAGGAATATATGATTAAATCTAAACTACATATATACTAAAGAAACATTTCGAAAGTGAGTCGAAAGATGCTGCTAAAAGAAGCAACGAAACACGTGTTACTATTAGTTACACAATACGTTGAATAAACAAAGTTATCTTTAATTTTATATTTTTGACGCTATAATATTGACAATTCTTTAAATTTTAAATGATTCGATATGTATTTATTATATATTGAAAAACATATGCTTAAACAATCAACAAAAAAATGTTTTTATATTAATTATACTATTCATATAATAAAATGTTGTTTTAAATATGAATTCAAAAAAATTGAATGAAGTATAACCTCATACCAGTAAAGTTTTCCTTACCAAATGCTACAATTGCATTGAACCATATACAGCTCGGAAAGGCAGAGCACGTAAATTCCTCTAGTGTAAACAAAAACTTTGGTAGCACCCTCAAAGTCAAATAAAAACAAATCTCTGCCGGTAGCAGAGAGCAAAGAAAAACTTACAACCCCAAATCGCAGGTGATAAAATATGTGAACAGGAAACATTTCCAGATTTTTATTACGAATGAAAAGCAAATTGCTTTGCTGTTATCGCGATTCAATGTGAGAAAATTTGTGTCTCTGCTTTATACTACGAGGTAGAAGATTACAACAACACATGGCGGTAATTTGTTTGCTTTTGTAAGCAGTGTAATAATTGTTTTTCAGAGCGCAAACATTATTTTTATACATTCATTATAATTAACATTGTATTATTATAACAGTTTAATATTTTACTGAAGTAATTATTTTACGAAATCCTATATATTCTTGAAATTAAGAGTTAAAATTACAAAAAATTCTATGTGATTTCAAAGCAATTCAACGCCATTTAAAGATTTGATATTTTGTATGTCGGTTAGAGAAAACGTGATTTATATTATACTACTGGCGCGCGTTGCTACGCCAGCAACTTAAATAAATTTGAAGGAAAGACATTACACAAATATTCAATTCAATTTGAGTAAATTTATTGATTTCGTTCATTTTGAAAAAATTGTGACATTGCAGCTTTTCGTGCTGTGGGATACACAATATTTCTTGTTTTTCCCAAATTTGATATCAATTTTTGGGGAGGAGGGGGGTTGTTTGGCGGGGTGGGATTTGGGGGGCGTATGGGGTGGGGGGTATGCCAAAAACATTCGAAGGAGTGAACTCGAAAAATTCGTAAAGTTAAAAAAAAAAAATTGGGGGTGGAGGTTGGGGGGTGGTTGGGGGGAAGGGTTGGTAGGCCAGAAACCATTGCGGGAGTGTACTCAATAAATTTGTAAAGTTTCACATCGATCGGTCGAGCGGACAAACAAACATTCATTTTTATATATATAGATAGATAGATATAGTGTAATTTTATATGAGATAAAATTTGTTAATTTTTATCGTAAATTTAATTTGATTCCTTCCAAAGGAGAGGGAAAAAACTATCAATTATAGATATCTTAATTAAGCATATCAATTATTAGGTATGTCAATTCAAAATAAGTTATTTTACGAAAGGCTGACTGAAACAACGATAATTATGAAGAAACAGTTTAAATACATTTGAACAGTGTATATTGTCAAATATTGAAGAAAAACATTATTTGTATTATATACTCTTAAATTTTACAATAATATCGGTTTTATTCACAAAAGAAGATGAAGATAGAACACAAAGAGTTTCGCAATGCGAGCATGGCGTCACTTGTTTAAATCTGAGAGAAACTGGTTTTGATCATAAATATAATAAAACTAACTGTAGATGTAAAACTGCCAGTATTTCATTTTTTTTAAAGTAAACATATCAAACGTTTTATTGTATAGCAAACGATTTTTTTAATGCGTTGACACAAAGCTTTATCAGATAAATTATTCTTTTGACAGATATTCATTCGCCTGCAATATTATCAAAGATTGTAGCGGCGAGTGAAGTAATAGATGCGTTTTAAAATTTCGGCGCAAACTTTGTCCGATTAAATAAAGTTAATATAATTCACATTGTAAAAGAAAGGCGAAGATTTTTTTTTATACTCTTCAGGTACGCAAAATATTATATTTAGTATTCATATTTGAGCAGTTTAAAGTTTCAAGTTTCTTTTTATAGTCGAGTGAATGGGGAAAAAGTGCCGCTTAAAGATAAGACTTATCAAAGCGTGAATCAGGGAGGGCAGTGTTGTTTCATTTTTTGTTATTTTTAGAAGAGACAGAATGGCTTGTATCCTTTTTACAAGCTTAAATCCAACGTTTCTTCTAAAAGATTTGTTTAGAGTGCAGACTTTTTCGTACTTAAATGTTTGATGAAAACAAAGCCAATTTTACAGCATTTTAAGCCATATAAAATGTGCAATACCTATGCCCTATAGTTATACAAGTATATATATAATATTGAAACATATTTGATTAGATTTTTAGCCACCATAGATAACATTGAAATATAATTGCAGATTTCGATCAGGGCTTATTAAATCTATACCCGAAGAGCTACTTGTATGCTCATTATTTTACGAGAAAACACGATTGAATTCGAAAAGCATGTTTTGTAGATACCGTTCCATATATTGCAACGATTTAAAAACTATAAATATAAAAAAACAATAATTAAGAAATCGGGCTCACTTTACTACTTTTTTCAATTTCCAATGCGTTCACCGAAGAAATCCACCAGGTTGGGATCCCCTGATATAAACTCTAGAGATAAATAAATATTTCACAAAACCGCCATGACCAAATATTTGAACAGGCTAATCCTACCTTTTAAATAAATGCTGAATGTACAATAATCGTAGAATAAAGTAAAATAATCATAACAAATAAAAGAAAAAGCGCTGGGAAAAGAAAAGTTACGGTTTTTGATAATTTTTATTTTATTTGTATCGTATGGATAGTTTCTAACCGCAATACATAAATAAAACTAAAGCTTAATACAAGTAAATGGACGAGTCTTTATTTGTGTAGAAAATAGCATCAAGGTGTGATACTGAATTATTATAACCAATCATAAAAATAGTGCGCTGAGATTAGTCGATTTATGCAGAAAAACTACCAATCAAGAATAAAGGATTCAAACCAATCAATGGACATAATATCAACCAATAAGAATTTTACTAAAATATTCATTTA
This sequence comes from Himalopsyche kuldschensis, assembly GCA_028554975.1. Taxonomy (NCBI): domain Eukaryota; kingdom Metazoa; phylum Arthropoda; class Insecta; order Trichoptera; family Rhyacophilidae; genus Himalopsyche; species Himalopsyche kuldschensis. Next base: position 13,981,859 of record JAHFWI010000010.1, on the reverse strand, counting down.
AATAAGGTGTTGTTTAACCTTTATAGTTCGCCAAATGCGTGAAAGTTTACTTATGTAAATTATTATCACAGACGTTGTGTAAGGTAGAGCAAAATGTTTTAATATTCCATTTATAATTATAAAATTTCGCTACTGAATATCAACAGAACAAACATTTGCACAGCCTAAAACAAATATCAGTGAACGATATTCTATAAATTAGGAATTTATTTATTTACATTGTTTGAAGTGTGTTTTCTGCTTCAGCCTGCAAACAAGTTTGTTAGTTCGGGACTGAAAGCTTAAAGGTTTAAACTCGTCTACAATTTATTCATTAAAATGAGATCGCGAAAGAATAAAATATATTACTGGTCAACAACTAGCGTATTATTTATTTATTTTAGAAACAGTTGAACTCCAGTTGAAACAGTTAACAGAACATTATAAAACGCTTGTCGGTAGATGTATGTAAGTAAGTGTTTGTAAATACAAAAATATATTTTTTTGCCGTGTGTGATCATGAAGTAAAGCATATAATATTGAAATTGATTGAGAAAGACCCAATTGGTATATGAATGTATTTCATACACACTAGAATATGATAAGCAAATATAACATCTAAGTATCATTTTGCACGACCCCTTTCAGGATGGTCGGTGAAACTAACTGAAAAATGTGTGTATAATAGAAAATAGGTCAGAAACTATGTATGATGGTGATAAAATTAAATAGGGATTTAAAGAGAATGGCAAAAATGCGAATTGGTTTTGGATTGTTCGTCATGTTTCGGTTTTGAGATCAGCTGAGAAAGTTTCCTGTTCTATACATATCAATTTCGGTAATTTAGCGCGGTAAACATTACATTTTTGGTGCAATACACACACAAAAATGTCATTTTTTTATGTCAATAATAAACGGTTAAATCTCCACAAATTAACCGTTGAATCAATCGAAAGTATCAAAAAATATTTTTTTAGAAATAATACAGGTATGATATTCTTTGTATTATAGCGATATATCATTCAAAAGTACGTACTATTCACGTTCTCAATGCATGAGTAAAATCAGTTTTATTATAATCAAAGTTAGAAAGTATTAAAGCCCATTTTGTTTGTGTAAGTATGCCTTGTTAGCAGTCGAGACAGCAAGAAAAAATACAGTGAAAACATTACAAAATCCACACAATATTTATTTAAAAAAATAATCACAGCGATATATTATTAAAGAAGTATGATGTAAAATCAGTTATATTTTAATTGAAGTTGTGGAATATATAAACCATGTTTTTTTTTGTGTTATTATGCTGTATTAGCAATCAAGACAGTAAAAAAAACAGTGAAAATATTGCAGACAATGTTAATCTTTCATTCGAAGCTATCACTAATTTGATCCTACACCGAGACGTAATGTTTTATTACATCCAACCAAAGTTTCAGTATATTTGTCGAATACAATATTGTCGTTTCGTGAGACAACGCAATTTTGCTACTGTTTGAAATTGGTCATATTGTCTACACGAGATTTATTACTAAGATAGAGTTAATTGTAAACATGACAGCCATACATAATGATTATTGTTATACTGTCTTCTAAGCTCTACTATAAATGTTTATTGGGGTGTAACGATATTTTATTACAACTGAGACAAACTGAGACAAAGTATTTATAGAAATAATCAGTACGCGTGAATATAAATCTTCAATTTAAGTAAACCAAGATGTTTAATAATACGCAACTAAAAACTAAGCAAAAAAATATAATTGTGTTGATTTTTGGACCGTGAAAATCAAATCCATACGAAAAAAAGAAGTTGTTTTTATTTATTTAGAGCAGGACTTTTTTCTGCAATTGGGCACTCCGCAAATCCGGAATTTATTAGGGAGAATTTAGAATTGGTGTTTTTTTTATTATTTGTTTAAATTCGCAATTCTTGAAGAAGCTTCTAGTATTAAGCTTTTACGGACTTGTGTTTTCTGGGCCGGACTTACTACCGTTATTAGCGGATTAATAACGAGAAACTTTTTCCGTCCAGGTAAGTGAAAAAGCCTGACATTAATTCCTGCATCCGGCGTCCTTGGCAGCAGGGTAAAAGTGGGTATAAAAATTGTCAATAAACTTGATTTAGTAAGTTGTTTACACCGCCTAGTGTAAAAATAATACGTTTATTCGCGAATAAGTGTCGCCTTAGCGGATTTAACGGTGCGTTGCGAGGGCGATAAATAAAATAGACTGGATAAATAAACTAGATCGTAATAAAATGGCGCAGACAATCGACTGATGATGCCATTTTGTATCTGTTCAAACGTGAAGAAGGCGTCATTATTCTTGAGCTGGCCAGTGCGATGTTTGAATCATCGTGACTTTAGATTTATTCGTTAAACTTACCGAATCTCAGTACCTACTTGTGATTTTATTACAATATATATTTGTATTGATTTATTTTTCCGTCTCTTTGTGTATCTGTTACGTATTTATGCTCTTAGTATAAAGACGTATTTTTTTAGATATCATTACGGTTTTATATTCTTGATAGTAGAAACGCGTCAAAGCTAATGTTTAGTGGCAGATTACCCCATAAGCGCAAAATGACAGATGGGTCATAAATCATGAAGTACGGTATGCGGGTGAGTTAAGCAGTAATATTGAATTATTTCTAGTGAACTGCGTGGAATACCGTAAATTATTCAAAGTACAAGTTAGAGAATGACTCAAAATTAAATCAACATTAATAACAAAATATTTGTGATTAGTATAATTTGAAATACATTTTGCGATACTTTTTTATCATTCGAAAAAGAAGCTTTCTTACATTATATTGCGCCTAGGGCCTCTTAAATGTTTAATCCACCTCTACTGAAATTGATAATTTATTGTAAAAAAAATGAATAAGGTAAAACGGTATCAAACTATTTAAATAAAATGAAATATTTTAATGCTTGTTCAACTTATTATAATGGAGTTCTAACAAGTTAATTCCCAGTCAATAAACTTGACATACAGTGTGAAAAAAAAATGGAAAACAATTTGTAAAACGCATTCTTATGGATCGAATTTTCGAGGGTAAAGATTACGTACAGATTGGTCTGGTCGAAAGCATGGAGTAACGAACAAGAAAATTCTTTTTTTAAATATGTTATGAAAGACTAAAATCGTATCCTTAAATGTGTGACGTTGAATTGTTTCAAGTGACGCAGAGATGTTGTAATGTTGTAATATTGTGAGTGACGATTTTATTATGCCTCTCCGCGCAAGTGGATAATGCACCTAACTGAGTGCCGTCGCATGGCAGACATCCACGACAAATTGCATACAACCAGGCGCCGTCGTAACATTTTCCACGTCATATCATTGCGGGTCGTCTAAATCGCGCCGGGGAAAATACTAAACGTATTAAAAGGCTATCGCGATCATTTTTCTAAGCCAAGGGATTACTGGAAAAGGTATCTTAGATACGCAATAATACTTTTTATGGTGTTCACTGTCAATACTTGGTGAAGTGGCATTCCATATTGAATTAAACGAGATCAGGACCGGCTTCGCGTAACACAAACTGTGGAGAAAAATATTATATTCAATTAAACTGAATTAAATTTAACATTATTTTCAATGATCAAGATCGTTCTTGTTCATTTTATAATTGTTGTGAAATGAAAAGTTTTATTTTTATTAATGTTAAACTAATGCTGTGAATAATTAAAATACCTTGTAGAATAACTCTTTATATTAATTTGCACTATGAGATTAACTTTTACCGTCCATGAAAGGTTTTATTTATCAAACTAAATTATGCTCAATTTGATTCCCAGATTAACGAAGTTTTTTATGCTGTACGCAAATACTGAAATATTTAAGCAGGGGTGATAGTAGTGCTTGTATATTTAAAATAGATACAACATTTGATATCAGATTGCAACTGAAAGTGCTTGATGTCATTTCACTATACAATTTGAATTGTTCAAATATGTACTTTTCCACGAGTTTTGTCACTTACGACTCGGGTTTCGTCTTACGACGTATTCGGGCATTCTAACTGCGCGAATGAGCTTGAATTAAAAAAAAAGACTATAGAGTCACGTTCATTTGCATATATGCGATATGTTGAATTTAAATATGTTAATTAATATATACAATAGAAAAGTATGTATACTGCAAGAGAGAAATGACTGACAGATTTTCTTTGACTATCGTTTCACATTTAATTTGATCACGATCAGGATAGGTTTTCGCTCATCGTGAGCATTGTATACCTTAAGAGTAACTAATTTTAAGAATTTGATTTTCTATATACTTATATAAATTGTTTTGGTAAAGCAATATAACAACCGCCCTCAAACAAGCATATCGCTTGTGCAATAACATTGAGATGAATAGAAACATTTGCAGACGAGCGTGGTGGCGCCAACTAGGCGCTTATTCGAGACGCTGCATCCCCATGTCTCGTTTCTGGGGATCCCTTTTCTGAACGGAGGGAGTCACCGCGTTCCTGGAAAACCCCCAGGAGGGATACCATGTAAAAAACAAGTTTCTACCATGACAGTTTGAATTAAAAGTACAAATTATGTTTTTTACGAAAAAATAGTTCTTTATTCGATTGAGGATTTAAAGTGACGGTGCTTGATGACATTTAAATATCAAAAAGACAATGAAACAAAATGCTTAAATGGGCGAAAAGCCATCCAGGGTCGTGGGCGACAAAAAACATTGAAAACTACAAAATTCAAACGATTCCCATTTTTTATTATTCTATTGACCTTTATAATTATAACGTCAGTAAGGCTTAAATTCTAAAAGTAAATTAACAGATTGCACTTCAAATATAATTTAATACACTTTCAATTTTTTTAATGCTAGTAACTCGAATTTACCATATCGACAGGCCGCTTGTAAATTTATTGTGAAGAAAATTGTTATTCAACGTTAGCGGTATAAAAAAGTCGTTTTTAAAATGTACACATCAAATAACTTATTGTGATAAGATGATTTAATGTATAAGTAAAAATAATAAAATATTTTTAGTATTTATTCCACATAAAATTTATTGGCGAACATCAGTTGAAAATGCTCGCCGTGAGCGAAACCGGTTCTGATACAATAAATTTTATGTGGAATAAGTACTAATTTTTTATTATTTTTATTATACTGCCATTCCACCAAGTATTAACAGTGAACACCTTAAAAGTGATGATGTATAAGTCTTCTATTAATTGCTTTTTTATTATAAGGATAATTATAAAAGTAATAAGACGAGTTGTTTGCGCTGTTGGCAATCGTGCGTTGAACCCGAGTAAAATGGAGGGAGAGATTGACTCCCGAACGGGATGCGTTATGTTCCTGCACGCGTTTCCCAACTGGTAAACCACTTGGCGAGCGATTCACATCTAGATATCGCCGCACTTTTCGCCCCCGCCCTGTATTAATAGTGTCGACGAAAAATTATTGCGAAGGATTTTTAAGGGGTAATGAAATGTGACAAAGTAATTACCCAATGAAATTTATTTGATTGCTTGCTGTCTGAACAAGCTCTTTATACTATTTATCGTATGTTGGAGTATATTTTTGTAAGATACTGACAAGAAATTACTATTTTGCTTTCTATTTAGAACTTTAAACACTCGTGTCCCTTTTCTATATAATATATTTCAAATACATAGCCAGGACTTGAGTCACTTCTCATCACGATCTGATCGTTAAATGAAATCTCACATTTAATCTGTTTCTTTATTGAACAAAATACAACAAATATTTCGTTATAAGTTTTCAATTTAATTAAAAAAAAAAGCTTTCAATTGATTTATAGACTTGATTCTTAATGCATGAATTTTTTGTGATTGTTTTATCCCTGTTTACTCTCCACCGGTCCTGGGGATGGGCATTGGAAAAGCAAAAAATCAAATGTTAGTAGACATATGAAAATTCGTAGATGTAAGTTGGTAAAAATTGCTTAGAAGTAAGAGGAGCAATAAAAATAAGCTCATGGGAAAAAAACGTATTAAGTAGAATCGAGATAAAAATGAGTTATCGGTTATATGCCGCTAAATTTTATCACAACAATGAAGAAAGAATGCTTTTATTACAACATTATATCGAAGATATTTTCTTATAAACAAAACATACTTCACCGAAAGACTTAATAATGATTGTAGTAAGCTTTACTATTTTGACAAATTCACTCTCATTGGCTACGTGGAAAATTAAGCCACGACATGTATATCACCTTCTCCGTAGCCAGTGAGTTAATTTTTTTTCCCATATCCGCCAACCTCCTCGCATCTTCCCAGGTCATCCCGGCGTCCCTTAGCTCCCTTGAGTACATCCTATGGATGGTCATCAGAGGCCTTCCGCGGCGTCGGGATCCATCAGATTGATTGAAGAGGCAGGCAGGATTCAGGTTCCCCTGGGGCATCCGCAGCACATGTCCAAGCCAGGTCCATCGTCGCCTTTTAATTTTAGACGTAATAAGGGGCTGGTTTGTCCGCTCTCTTACCTCCGTATTCCTCACAAAGTCAAACCACTGTACTCCTAGTATTCGCCGCAGGCATCTGTTTTCGAAGCACAGTATACGGGTACCCTGTGCTTTTGTGATGTGCCATGACTCGCAACCGTAAAGCAGCACAGTCAGTATGCATGCGTTGAATAAGTGGCACTTGGTTCTGACCGAGTACAGCCGTGAGTCCCAGACTTTCCGCATTGATTTAAATGTTGCTCCAGCTATCCCTAATCGTATCGCGAGCTTATTACGCGGGTTGCCATCTCCCGTGATGTGTACTCCCAAGTACCTAAAACCATCGACTCTCTCGATTTCTTGCCCCGCACTCATCAGAGAGTAGTCTGGATCTGGACAGGCGCTGTTGCAGAGCACATTGGTTTTACTCGCGTTGACTTTGAGGCCAACGCGATACGAGTTGCTCTGCAGTCTATCCATTGTTTCCTGGATACCCACAACTGATTTGTCAAAGATGACAGCGTCGTTGGCATACTCGAGGTCACATAGTTTCAGGTTGGGAGCAACGGTTGTGAGTTAATTAAACATATATTACTATAAATATCTTGTTAGGCAGTGTCACTCACACAGTTTTTCAGAAACTTCAGGACAAAATAAAGATTTAATACAATACCGTGTAAGGTTGGAAGGTGTGAATTACGAATTGGAGTAGAATTAGTTTATTACTTTAAATTAATTAATCAAGATCTTGTAGTTTTTTGCCGACCAGCAAACGAGAATGTGCCATCTCGAACGGTAAGACGGCGAACAATCCCGTCCCGGGCGATGTTTTCCCGCTGGGGGCGAGATAAATTTAACTTAAAACTTACAGGATAAGCTCCTTGGGTGCTTACTTAACTCGCGCGAAAACCGACAGAGCGCGCCACTGTCGCGCAAACTAAGTCATAGAAATAACTTTGGATAAACATATTTCTCGCGGCGGCGGCAACAACGTTGGCGGGAAACTTTGCTTGCGTTCCAAATTCAACTTTGCTGCCGCCGCGGGCTATTTTATTTGTTTTTGTTATTGTGTTGTTGTAAAATATATTATTATTATTATCTTTGGTTCAATTTTACACTCTGTATTGTCTTTGATACGGTTGTTTTATCTTTAGAACACTGTATTGGTAGCAAAGAAGCTTGTATTCTTTGAGATGACTTATGATACCTCGTTTTTACAATAAAAATTACACTCTTTTAGACAGTTATCAGAAAGAAAATTATACTGCTATGTTTTTACTGTTGATATGTTTGTGATCATACGATAAATAAAACACGGAGTATAAACTTAAAAGAATACCAATTGGAATTGAAAACGTTCTTATACAAATACACAACTGACCAGTTGAAAATGCTCGCGATGAGCGAAACGGGTCCTGATTCTAATAAATAAAATATGAAATAAGTATAAAAAATTGTATTGACGGTGAAAACCTAAAAAGTGATTATCGATGAAGCTTAAAATTTACAAAAAAAATATAGTATCATAATCAGTATAAATAAAGTATTTTTTTCGTTTTTACGGAGATTCGACGATATGCGAATTTAATTTAATGCTTTTTAAAATTGAAAATACGATTTTTACGTCGTGCACAATTTAGGTAGACAGGCGGATAGTAAATATTACACTCTGGGGTATAATTTGTTACTTAGGAAAATGTCACGCTAAGGTCATTTCGCATTAAAACAAATTATGTTTAGTCATTCATTTTACCATTATGCTAAAACATTTTATAAAATGGCCGCCTGCACAAAAATAAAGGAAAAAATAACCTCGTTCGTAATTTTCATTTGACTCATCAGGTTTGTAATTTTCTTTAATAATGTCTGCACATATAAAACAATGGTAATCACAATTTATTATTAAAACACTCATTAATATTTATTATGTTTCTTAAATAAATATATACGATTGCATTCTACCCTAATGATGTTAGAATAGATCTGAAACATTTAACTATCAGTGAGTAATTATATTTATTGCTTATTAATTTTTACGTCTATTTTTTATGAAGTCAAGTGAGTTTTACTATAATAGTTACCCAGCCATAAAAAACTTAATACAATTCGACATATATATTAAATAAAATCTGCAGTTATAAATATTCAATTTATGTATGTTTATAGATTCGGATTTTTTCATAGTTGCAGGGAATTTCTAAACGAAATGCAAGATTCTATATATATGTTAGTGTAAATATTATGTATTAATGGTGTTTAGAATATTAACAGCGTGTAATGTAAGGATATACCAATACATATAAATTAAAAGGATGATAATTTTTTAAACGAATGATGGATTCCAACTTGTTCAATATCTATGACATTCAAAAATTTTGTTTATAATTCGAGTCGTGTTTAAATATTTTTATTTAGAATTCATATACATTTAAAAATCAAACATTGTCATTGGTCCGGCGAAGGGCCAATCAGAAATAGCAGCCGAATAAAACAATAGCGAGCGAAATATTTTCAACTGGAAACAATTTTCCGCTGTCATCATCGCTAATCGACAAAATGGCCGCGGACGGAATCATAAAATTTTATTCATTTATTATTTGCAAAGGCAGACGCTAATGCCGGTTAAGTGAGCGCTGGCCCGCGACAACTAAAAGCAAAGTTATGTTCAATAATGATGGCTTGATTGTTCAAATAAAACTAATATGATGCATACAAGGCGGGAGCTGCAAATGCTATCATCATTAAACCGATATAATTTCTGACAGATGAGCTTTGATCATTTTTGTTTTAGTATTAATATTTTTGAAACCATGTCTGCCTGTCTGAAACGATTACTATATGTAAATCAATCAATCTCTTTTTTCAGAGAGGATGAGGATTGGATTAAATAAAGTCTACTAATTATTTGATCAGTTTCTAATTCGATAAATGGTCAGTAATAAATACTTAAAACGGTCAGTTAAAAATAATAAATGATCAGTTAAAATAATAAATGGTCGGTTAAAATAAAAAGAACATGTCATAAATTTGCCTATTACGACCATATTTGATAAAATTCACAAGCTGTCAAACTAAAACTTATTATTTTTTTAAATAACTGACCATTTAAATTAAATACTAACAGTTTTTAATAAATAACTAACCATTCAAATATATTACTGACCGTTTTATTTAATAACTGACCACATTCACGCTGATACAATGACAACTGACCGTTTATAATATTAACTGACCATTTTGATTTTTAACTGACCAAAACTTGAATTAGTTACTGACCCATTAAATACATGCCTTAAATAAATAGTGAGGCTATTGCTCGATCGACGACTTTTTCTGAATGATAAAACAAGATAGCTAGAAATAAGATAAAGCAATTATATATAACTAGTATTGCTACCCCGCGTCGCTCGGACTAAGCGACCAATAATTATTTAATGTTATATCATTCTACATACTTATATCACAAAATCTAACATCCAAAATAGAGTTAAAATAAAATCACAAAACTTTATTTAATTTGATGAGCCCCATTCTCGCCCATTAAAATGTCCAAATTCAAGGCAAAAATCTAATTTGCTGCCAAAGAAATGTCAAATAATACTTTCACGTAAATAATAATCATTATTATAGTAATAAAAGCCGGGATAAGTTCAGTAGAAGACTAATTTATTACATTTTGACTTCTTCGCCGATAAAAATTCAAACAAATTTTCTTTCATATTCGTTTTTATGGCAACTTAATGACCAACAATGCAAAAGGGAATTACAGACCCACAGACATACATACGCTGTTTCGGTTTTATATATAAGATATTCATGTCCAAACGTCGAATCTTTGGCTGGCCATCTGAATTAATCGAAGACACTTATTGATGCTGACAACATGGCAACGGGAAATATAACAAAAATATCGTTCGATATTTTTGTAAATCCAAAGAATATAAATTGTTTCTATGTAGTCAAGTGACGCTGTATTTATCCAAAAGCATCGTTCAGGGTCAGAATCCATAAAAATACACTTTTCAATGAAAATAAATATTTTGAGCTAAGTTGTCAAATCTTTTGGCTTTGGTTACGGTGCTCATGGGTACGAGTTCCAGTATGAATGGTTTCACAAATTATTTGTTCAATGAACCAATGTATTAATTTCCGATGGAATTGGTGTTTTAAATTTACTACCACCAATCTGATTGTAGAAACGGCACTAGAGTACTGAAGATTGAACAATTAAATAAAAGTCCCTGTTAACAAAATCCTCCTAAGATAAGCTCCTCAAAAACATTTTTTTTTCTACGAGCGTTGTTCATACATACTGTAATTTTTGTCTCTGTTTATTTTATTATACGGTATTATTTCAGGTATATTAACTATAATTATTTTCCTTTGATACTAAATGAACTCCAGTTATTTTAATTTTCTTGTTTACTGTAGTTTTATATTTAACCGATTAAATTGGATAACATCACACTGTATTGATAATTCCTTTGAACTGTTTTAAATAAGACTTTATTATAAGTATTTTAAATCATTCGATTAGATAATGAAATTATAAAATTCTATAGTATCAACAATGTTATAAAATGTCGAAAAACTTTCATTATATCATGAAAAATTATAAATATATTCTCGTTATTTTTATTTTAATAAAAAAACCATTTGCAATGCAGTCAAAATATAAAGTTTCAGGTGAATTTTTATCTCTTTCTGTGGCCTAAAATAAAACAAAAATAAATTGCCTCCAGACAGAAGTCGTGACATTTTTATATACAGGAAAGTTTTTAATGCAGGTGACGGATACAGTTTGCGCTTTTAACATTTCGGGGTATGGAGAAATGGCGATTAATTATTCAAACAAATCGTCTAGCCAAGCTGTTACTGATTTGGATCTGGTATCGTACCAGAATAGACGCTCAGAGCTGGATAAAGCTTTTCAAATAGATGACAATATAAATTACAACGTGCAGGTTCAAGGATTGTCACAGCGCTCTCTTGCACTCTGATAATTATTTCCACAGGTATCAAAGATAACGAATGATTATTGCATTATTACGAATGCAGTTATCTCTGGTATGAAGTTTATCGCGGTACTCTGACGTAAACAAAAAATACTGACTTGGATGAGAGAAGATTTTCTTTATCATATTTTTACTAGCGTTATGCATGTAAGTCTTCAAGTCTTATCGAGATTAGTGATAAATACCATGAACATAAATTTAAATCTTATTTTGTGAACACGTAAGATGAGTTTTTTTAGATATTGCCAATCGTATGTAATCGAAACCGGGAAATATCATAATGTGCAGATCCAGACATAATTATTAATAAAAAAATAATAACACATTTTTGTATTTATTTTCAGTTGAGTATGCTCGCGATTAGTGAAACTGGTGTTGATTCTAATAAACCTTATATAGATTAAGTATGAAAAATATGTATTATTTTTTAATATAATGCCATCCCACCAAGTATTTATTGACAGTGAACACTTTAAAAGTGATAATTAATACTATTAATAAAGCAAATATTTCAAAAAAATTGTAGCCGCGTCTGTTTTAAGAATAGAGCATGTATACCATAGCTAATTTCAAACATAAGCTCTTGTGAAAGCTGCTTGTTATTATTTAGTCACTCAACTTTTTCTTTTAGGGAGAGGAAAGAAAAGACCAGAAGCGAGTGGTCCAAAAACTGAATTGAATTTTAAATTGATTGTATTTCATTACTTTCCACCACAACTTATACTGTCTTCGGCATATCATTCCAGTTTGTATTTATTTACACTACGAACCCACTATGAATACCCATTACTTAAGAGTAAAATGAAAGTGTCACAAGATTTTCATAAATTTATGTTTCATCAGGCACGAGACACCGAGAGAAGATAAAAAGACCGTAAGTGAAACAAGAATCAAATACGTACTTTAAAGTGTTTCTCCATAAAGAAAAACACTCCTATACACTCTGCTACGCCAGTCTTCTGCCTTAAAATGTATCTGACAGTCGATATAAAATGTTTACTGCTTGAGAGTATAAATAACAATACCACCATCTTAAGATTGGATTTATTGTGTACTAAAGTAGCACGCTGCATTAATAATGTTCGCGTGTGTTTTTTCTCACTGTAACAGAGTTCATTTTTCTCCCAATTCTTCTCGTAAATTTTTGAATATAGTGATTGCATTTAGTCTTCAATATTATTTGTTATCAGATGTTGTGTACTCTGCTTTTCCAGACAAGAAGACAATACGTAACTATAAAAACCTTTTGATCATAATGACGTAATGTTTTTGAAGTTTTAGTTTTAGAATGTATAAAAAGCGATGGATAAAAAAGTGAGCAAACTTCTTAATAAAAAAAAAGTAAGCAGTACTTGCACTATTCTTTTAGTTAGTATACCGCTATAATTCTTTATAAAGTTTTCAAAAATATTTAAAAATGGCATTCATAGCTCAATTTCAGAAAAGTTACTGCCTTTTTCCTAGGAACGGTGGTACTATTAAAAGTGGTATTTTCCACATATCGCTGTAAACCACAAATGAAGACATTTTTTTTATTTGAGTAGCAAAAGTGAAAGTATTAGTATTGAATTCTGAAATGTCTAATATTTAGTTAAATTAAATTATTAGTCTCTTTTCATTATAAAAATAGTTTTACGCCTATTTTTTCTTCAATCCAATCAAAGTTAATAGCATAATTTTATCTAAAAAACTTTTTCATATTATTTTTCATTAAAGATAGGTTGTTAATTTTAACGTCTCAAAGCAATGTTAAAAATAAGAGGTTTAATTTGCATATTTGTCAAACTATGAATTTACATAACATTCCAGATCGAGAGCGGAAAATTGAGGCGAAATTTAACCTAGAGAAAATGATAAATATTCATTTTACCGAGCTTGTTCTAGTAAAATTTTCATTGAAGCCTGTCCCACTGAAGCTTTTCTAGGCCAGTGCATGAATTGAAATACTTAAATGCCGAAGCGCAAAGCTTAACAGCTTTTGCGGTGGTTCTAAAATCAGCAAACACGTCTTGAATTATATATTACTGCGGCACTTTCCAAAATGCAACATGTCGTGTGATCTTTGTCGGCAGCACCTGTCAATTGGCAGCCTGTGAAATAGTCGGATGAATTTTTAACGCGACAATCGCCTGTCGCCCGACGTTCACCTGTAATTAGCGGACTCTACCTGTCGAGATGCAAGTGCAACGTCTAGTATCTAGTATGCATAGATGCAAGCTTAAAGCAGCCGCCGAAACGTATCTACTGCTGTTGCAGAAATAACCGTCATACGAATGAATATATTCAGTCACAGTGGCGGGAATTTGAATTGTTTTTTTTAATAAAAACTTCAGAGTTCAATAATGAGAGCATTTAAGAAAACTAAATAAAAGCTTTTAATTCGGAATTCCCATTTCATCGCAATTCTGATTTATATGCGTATTTTATTTGTCATTTAATCCATAAAAAGTACATTGGTTAATTTCTATGCTGAGATATACATATGAATACAATTGAAATTAATTACTTTTTTGGTGTTCACTGCAAATACTTTTTTAGTACTTATCCCAAAATTAATGCGTTAAGATCGAAACCGGTTTCGCTCAAAGCGAACATTTTCAATCGTTAATAATATATATCGATTCAGAGTTATTTATACAAAACTAAACAAAAATTTGCTTCACCCCTATTCTTTCTTAGCTTTGTATAAATAACTCTGGATTGATGTTTTTTTCCAGTTAAAGATGTTCGAGATGATCGAAACTGGTCCTGATCTTATTAAATAAATTTTTGAATAAGTACGACAAATGTTAAATTATTTTGTAATTGAAATTAATTTAAAGTTCCAATTATTTCAATCATTATTTTTTGATTGTACTGTTTTTACATAGCATACTTTAAATATCGTAATTTTTAGTTGTTTGGTTGAATTGTGTAAAATTGTTAATAGCCTTTTAGACCAAACTAATATTTGCTTATATTACAATTAAATATTGAATCATTGTATGAAGATTTGAAAGTTTTTATATTATATCGAATGGTATCAAGATGGTTGACATTATTTGACGATCGGAGAATGTTTTGAAACCTTTTTTAAATTCAAAAACCTTAAAAACAAACAATATATCAAAAATAATTCCGTAACAACTAAATAAATCGTTGTTTGTTTTAACTTGTGATGGTTTCTTTATATTCATTAAAAATATTTCAAAAATAGAAAACAGTGCAAACAAATGGATGCCGGTGAAATGCAGTATTGTCATTGGCTAACGAGTGATATGCCAAATTGACTTCTGGACAGGTCAGAAACTGTAGAATATTAAAATAGCGACGAATAATCGAAACGACAGCTGAGTTTAAGTATTTATAAATATCCATTACACGGTCTATCCGACGGCGAATAATTAGCCAGATTAATTTATGCTGCCGTATCGATACGAAAAATAAGACAGCCAATCCAGGCCAAAATTGTTTTTGTGAGACTGAAAGCTTTGTTATTTATTCCTAGTGCCTCGGGTGATGCTATATTTAATAAAGGTCTTTTGAAAGAATAATGTAATATATCTAAAACTTTATATTATGTTTTTTGACATTAAAATATGTTTTGTCATTTTATGAAATATGATATTTATTACAAGTGCTGTCAAGTATCATTTTATATATTTCAATATAGGTATAAATGATTTTCAAAATAAAACGTACATTATTTAATATTCAACTGAAGTAAAAAATATGTTTTGATTAATTTTCATAAAAATATATTTGCATAATTGAAGTCCAAGGCAAAGGTCCCAAACAAAAAGAAAACAAACTTATTTAACACAATGAGTAAATTAAGGATATGTTTGGATTTAAAATTGTTTTTCATAACACTCTTAATTGTTTTATAACTAAGCCGTTCTTGAAAGAAAAGGTGATATGTTGCTTTTCATGTGGGAAATGTATTCTTAGTTAGAATTGTACCTTTTTACTAATTCTCGTAAGGGGTTTTTTATGCCTTTTATTTTACAGTCAATACTTAGCTAGCTTACATTTGACAAGGAGAAATAAATACTAAGTCTGTACCCACCCTAGCAAGAAATTAAGCTAGGAAACTAGGAGCCGGCTTTACGGACTCCACATATAGTTTCAGTAAGAAAGTAAAGTTAAGAAAACAAACTTTGAAACCATTTGATGAACGATAGAAAGTAGACATTATTAAATGCTTACGTGGTGCACATATTTATATGTTTGCTAATTGGCTATTAAATGCGAATTATCTTTTAGTTAAGTTATTAAAAGTACCCGTAAACAAAGTGTTAATTTCAAAGAATGAATAATTTACTTGATGAAAAGTGCACTGCATAATTTTCAATAAATATGAAACGAAAATAGAGTGACAGTTTGGAGTTAGCCGGTGGTCCGAGTCAGTGATGCTCAGAAGTGGTTTTGCTTGTAGCTGTTAAAATATTAAACCACCAGTTTGGCAGTCTGGCCACTGATGAGCTAAAAGGGTAAATAATTAGTACAGGTAACAAAGCACAGGTGACGCTGCACACTGAACTAGCAAAATAATAACAAAAACCTCTATACACGTAACTTTTGCCACCGTAAGAACTTTAAGCTTATGCAACTCTAAAAGCTTTTTAAATTATGAAATTTAAATTGCTTAACTTTTTAATATGCCTTCCTTTTGAAGTCATTACACGAGTCATTGGGCACGATGAAACGATCAATATTTAAAACGTGGAAAACCGAGTTAAGTGATTGTTTTGTTTTCAATATTTATATAAGGTATATAATGTTTAAATAAAATAATATTTTTTTGTACTTATTCTACATATTTTTCTGTGAAGATCAGGACCGGTTTTCCTCATCGTGATTTATTTGTTTAAATATTTTGTCTTTCCACCGAGAATTGATAGTTAACGTATTAAAAGTAATATAATATGTGCCCTTGAGAATTGAAGTGAGCCTAATCTTAAGCAGACTTTTAAGTTCAATCACGTTTTTACTGGAATGATCTTTACATTTTAACATTATGTGGAAGCGTACTAAATAAATGAACAGAAGTGAATATTAAAGAAAAAGAATAATTGAAATAGTTTTATAAAAAAGGCGAGACTAGTTCACTTTTGAGCCCTTGAGAAATGATGATAGCCAAGTAGGAAAATAATGAAACTTTTGTTTTTTTGCTCAGCATTCTTTTATTTTATAGAAAAAAACACTATCTCAGTGTATTTTTAATTTAACATAAAATATTTGACTGCACACTGACTGAAATTGTCATTCCAACAATTACTGATATAATAAAAACAGGCCAGTTTTAGTAGAATATATTATAGCTTTATTCTGGAATATCAAAAATATTAAAAGATTCGTTTTCTGAAGTTTTTCCAAAAGCCATTGAAGTTAATGACAAAGCTGCGAGCAGCGTTACTTTTAAACTCGACTGGAAACTTTGTGAAATGGTTTTTGGCTAGCGAAATAGTTTTGATACGGTAAGAAAAATAACAATGTATTTTAGTTCTCCATAAATTATTTTATATATTTGTTGATAGCTATTTCGGCTTACGCCTTCGTCAGAACTACGACAGAACTACTAGTTCTGACGAAGGCGTAAGCCGAAATAGCTATCAATGCATGTAGAACTAAAATACATTGTTATTTTTCTTACCGTATTATAATGGAGTTCTACCAAGTAAATGCCTACTCAATCAATCAAGAAATAGTTTTGCTTACTTATTTTCAAAACGTACTCAGTTTTTATAAAAATTGTATTTATGAAAACTTAAATCGTTTAACATCATTTATAACTACTGACGCTGAGCTTTGCAGATCGTGTCCAGTGTATGCTAAAGTTACGGATAGAGAAAACTGCTTAACCTTAGAAACTCAGAAACCTCATGACAAAATATACCAGTGGAAAGGAACAGCAAGGTAAATGTGTGAGTAGACATTATTACATATTTTTTTTTTTTTTTTTTTTTTTTCCTACCTTTACTTTCCTACTGAAACTATATGTGGAGTCCGCTAGGCGGGCTCCTAGTTTCCTGGCTATTTTGTTGCTAAGTGGATACAGACTAAGTCTTTGTTTCCCTTTCCCGCATGTAAGCTAGCTAAGTATTGACTTTCTAAAAGATTCTGTCAGCTGAGGGCTTTGTGTGGGGAAAACACTTAGAAAACCCCTTACGAGAATGATTGTCTTGGAATCATTAAAAATTTTCAATTACTAGGAATTGCTCATGTGTTTACGTAAACTTGAGGAGTTTACTTGTTCTTATAGTAGACATGCCCAGTCCCTAACTGTTACTAAATCGACGAGCCTAGCTCGCTTAAAATGTATCTCTTAGGGCGTTAGTATAGAAGCTGGCAGTGCTGCTGGCTTCTTCCACGCTTGCCTCCACTGTTGAAGAAATTGCTGTAGGAGAAAGGTGGGTGGAGCATAAGGTTTGAGACATCGTCCTGACGAGGTTCTTAGAGGCCTTTAGTTGGTTTTTAAAGTTGGATATTTTCACAGCTCGGAGAGTTGGAGCGAGGTGGGGGACCCTGCTTCAAGCTTTCCACGAAACTGGCACGGTGGAGGCGTAGGGTCTCTTTAATGTCAGGGCCTTTATACCACGCCCGGAGGTATCGGGTGCTGGCGTTCTTCTTCAAGCCTGTGATTATGCGTAGGCATTTATTTTCGACCCTCTGAAGGAGAAGAAGTTTGCTGTCGGGGATGTCTACAGACCATATGGGAGAGGCGTACAGCATGGTTGGCTTAATTACCATGTTGTATAGTGCCTTCTTATTAGCCATGCTGAGGTAGCTTCTAGCATTGAATATTGGGTACAACGCGCCAATTGCAACGTGAGCTTTCCGCCTGGCTTCTGCAATGTGCGTAGACCAGGTGAGGGAGCAATCCAGAAATACCCCGAGGTATTTGACAGCTGGGCTGAAACAGCAAGGGATACCACAGACGGTGATTTTCCCGTTATTTTTATGTTAGGCTTTTATTGAAAGTGGGGGAGAAGAGAGAATAAACTATTATGATTTGCTGTAATAACTCGATATAATTGTTTTGAAAGTATTCCTGGCGTGACGGCGTGAATATTCTAAACAATTGAACACTAAAAATCGAACAAGACTTCCTTTACCGCGCGGATTACAGAGCCACCCCGAGCAGTCAAAGCTCCCCAGAAGCCTCTCACGGGGGTGGCTTGAAAAGTGGTAGGGGAAGCTCTAAACTTTAATGGATAAAGCCGGTAACTGTCAATCACTTGCCGCTACGATACCATGAATTAATAATTTAACCAGTATTCGAAAATCAACCTTTCATGGACGGGACGTCGACGGTAGTCGCTATGAATTTGCCTCAATTATTTTCGATCGCTAATTTTCTGGGGAATAGATGGATTGACATGTACATTTAATTGTATAATATTCAATAGCTATAAATTCAATATCTGGAATATCACTATGTATTATCAAGTAGCTACACAAAAACACAATCTGGATAAGATTATGTACATTATTACTGTAAGACATATTTGTTAAAATATGTATCCATCTATTGCTGACATAATTCAAGTAAAATCTGAAGATAATTTATTGTACGGTTAAAAAAGTTATACCCCTAATTCTACTACTGACATTGATATTTCAGTATCAAGTGATCGGCTGTTTTATATGTAAGATTGCGATTTTATTTTTCTCACCTCATAACTTAGGAAGGAAGCGCACGTGACGTGAGTCATAGGTTTTTTTATTATATTATAAAACTTTATTGGAATGATACAACTACTTACAGAATTAAATACAACATATATTAAAGACAAATCTAAATTACTATTATCAAGTAATCGAGTCATCACCAATAGCTTGTAAATTGAATTTTTAGCACGTTGATATTTTTAGACATAATTTACGGGAATGTAATAATATTAAAATATTGACATTGGATTGCCATAAATCAGGTTGCAAAAATGTCAACACAACATTTGGTTTTTTTTTTATTGACAATATACTACCCGTGAAGACATTTCATATTTGAAATCTTTGTAAGTGTTTCACTTACCCTTTCTGAAAAGATAGCAGGAATACGAAACGAAACCTGGAACAGGTTTTTCAGTATGACACTCACCTGAAACAAAAAGACAAATTTTAATGGCATCCTTATTTTGGTTAACTTAAATAAAATTTCATTATGATGAACTTATTATAACTAATACAGGAATCAAGCGAATTTTATTTTAAACTGATTAATTTTACTTTGCGGAAAAAAGTATACATTTCAATTACGTACACGCTCATAGCTAGTCATTTTAGTAAAAAAGAACCAAACCACGATTTAATCTCACAAGAGAACACCCTACATTGCGACTATCACGTGATGACCCCTGTGACGTCATCGAAATCAAAGAATTTGATGTAAAGAAAGAGATATCAATACATCAACTGTACGGTAATACATGTGGAAATGAGGATGGTATATGGAAAGAGTTTTGTTTGGATATATTTGCGCCGTTTTGTTCACTAATGATACATCGAAATCTTAACAAGAAACTTCAATTATAAAGCTTTGATGCGGCTGAAATTAAGTTTCATTATAAATCTAATTTAAATAATACATAAATGTATGTTTCTTTGTCCCGTATGCGTTACTATATCATTCATCCGATTGCAATAAAACATTGGTGAGTTGTTGTGCCGACGCTCGCAGAAGTTTCTTAATAAGTACAGCCATTTTACAATGAGATGTTCACCGGAGAAAGAGATCTGCGCGTCAGTTTCATGGAAAGTCATATGTCTTGAAATTTGAACACGTTGATTGGTTATGTAAAGCATTATATACGCACCAGACAGAAAAATTAAAAAAATGTTGTGTTTCCAAAAGCACTTCAATCAACAGAATTATAACACAAACACTTTATTTCTTTGAGTGGCATTGCAACGCATGCCGGGTACTCACTAGTTAGTTATAAAACAGCATACAGAAACGATCATTATTTAAAGCCACCACCCAAGGTAACATATTAAAACATATTATTTAGTATAAATTGACGTATTCGTGTTGCTTTGAATAAAGACTACTTTTAATTTATTATTTTTTTAAATTATTTTAAAACGTTTTTCAAATTGTAGCGTTTACTTTAAGTGGCTCACGTATGTTCTAATTTTCAAATTCGCATTCAAATTGCAGGTTGTCGTGATACTATTTAATAAAAAAATATTCTTATTTTATTACAAAGCGCCTTATTTCAGCGTATCGTCCATGAATATATAATATAACGTCAGATTGATGCCGTATTAAATGACGGAATCGAGGTCTCATGAAATATTTGTATCACAGAGCGAGCGCTGGGAAAAAGCACAGATGTACGCGAAACGGACCTACATTTCCTCTGATTGCTGTAATTGGCGACAGCAGGGAATATTTCCAACGTATTTCGCTCGAGAAATAAAGACGTAGTTTAAAAAAATCGCATTTATCGGTAGTGATCCTGGCTGAATAGGATTCAATTTTCCTATTGAAATTTTAGTTCTTTATAGTACATTTTCTCAGAGTGTCCAAAAGTTGACTAAACCAAACCATATTTCTTAAAAGGAAATGTTCAATTCAATCTAACTATATAATATAACTAAAGTCTTTGTGTTTTTTTACATTTTTAAAGAGTTTAAAATGCGTTATGGTTGTTCAACAATTATTGTGTTCTTAACATAATAATCTACAAACTTGGTGGTTGTATATAAAGTTTTGAAAGCAACACTTAAGGCATGCTAAGGCAACCTGAAAAATTTAAGATTTTCCATCATAGCCTTTTGACTTTATAAATTTCTTGAATGCGGTCTTAAATACAGATACACAAATGCGGATATTCAATATGAGAAATTTCCACCCTTGAGCTAAGCCAATATTAAAACGTTATAATAAAACATTTTTAAGTCCTTATTCAACATAAAATATACTAGATCAGGACCGGTTTCGCTCATGGCGAGCATTATCAATTAAATGTAGAACACATACTAAAAATACATATTTTTTATACTATAATTCCAATCCACCAAGTATTGACACTGAATGTCTTAAAATGATTAAAACTTTGTGTTAATTTTTATCAAAAACATATCATAGTAAAATAAACTTTAGATTTACATGGATTTTAGAGTCATGATTCATTATTTGTTTTAAAAATTTAAATATGTGAACTGCTATACCATATTGAAATTACGCTTAAAGAGTTTATAGATATAATACATTATTCCATCAGCCGAGGATCGTAATACGAAGGAAATCATTTAGGCGCGTACCATTTTTATAAGTGTACCTATTAACTTATTATCTAACGAAGCTTTGAATATTATATGGAAACAAGAATAAAATTGCCGGGTCTCATTTGTATTAGTCGTAGGAAAGTTTAACGGCAGTGAATAAAGTGAACCGTACGTGTTTTACAATTATTATTCTCCCTTTTCTTTGTTTCCGGGGCAATTACCTTAAATTATTCATTGAGGAAACAGAAAGTTCACTTGGAATAACATACCCGGTGACCTGCTAAGAAATATGCCAACCCAACTCGAGCTGGCGCCTTACGGAAAAAGAACTTCCCGAATGGAAACGAAAACTTATCAGATATAATATTATTTTAAAGATACAAGCATACGAAGTTTGTAAACACAATAGTTATGCACTCATATAGGTATTATAAACTTTAGAAAGTTAAAGTCCTTAAGAAAGAGCCTAAATTAACCGGTAACTTTGGGTTTAATAAACTGAACATATAACATAATTAGGAATAAATTTTGAAAATATATTTGATATCTTAATAATATTTACTACACGTATTAAAGGTAACTATAATTTATTTGAACCTTATACACAAATGTAAAATTAATTCGGTAAGAAAAATAACAATGTATTTTAGTTCTACATAAATTATTTTATATATTTGTTGATAGCTATTTCGGCTTACGCCTTCGTCAGAAATATGTTTTAAACATGTATTAGAGATAGCTTATATACCTATGCTAGACAGGGTGCCCCGTACATCCTCTCTTTCTGTTCAAACCATACTTACGTCACATGGAAGAGTTTAAATAAGTTTAATTTATTGGTCTAAAGTAATGGTGAGAAAATAATCTGGGTATTTTTGGGTTATTTTTATCGTGTGAAACTACTTAAAATCTGCAATGTCTTATCTGCATCTATTTTTAAATTGTTTTTAGGTGTACGCCAGAAGTAAGTAGTCAAAATGTATTTATACTGCCAAATATAGTATTTAAAAAAAGCGTAACAGTAACATAACAAATGAACAAGATTAATCCTCGATAATTAATACTATAGCATACATAATTTGTAGTAACGGTGTAATTCAGTGTACAAAAAGGCATGTATTAATGTCAAGTAATTTGGTCCTTCTTTGTAGGTTTCCCCCTTGATTTGCGATAACTCGCATACAACGTACTTCCGTGTGGCGTCACAATGTCGAGACGACACCGACGTCCAATTGCTGGGTTTGTTTTAAAATTCCCGCAAACGGTTGGACACTACCCTCCCCTCCGGTGTTAGAATCGAGATGCATTTACGGCGAAGAAATCGCATCTAAGTTTTATGGTTTTCGTGACCCAACGAACTTTACAAATGCTGTGAACTTAAAATATAAACAATAAGTCAAGATATAGCAACTGAAAGGTAGTATAAATGCTGTTGTCACACTATTGAGTAATTTGACACTGATAGGGCAAAAGTTATAAATAAGTATAAACAGTATCTATAGATTGAATCAAAAAGGTGAACAGATGCATGGATAAGCTAATATTGAAGACCCAAGAATACGTAGAGTTTTCCGCCTTTGCTGTTGAATAACTGTTACTGGGTGAAATTTCTGCGAAGAATGTTAGAAATGTAAATAACATTTTTCCGAAGAAAAAAAAAGTTTGTTTAAGCGATATTGACTATTCGGTAAATCGATTATGAAGAAAAACCAATTGGGAACCAGGTAAATTCCTTCGGTGATTTTAAATTTAAAGAGTAAAATGTTTCGATTTAAAGGGCGTCCTTGCCCAGTAATTATTTAATGAAATTGGGGAGTCGTTTTGTTTCTTTGTTCATTTAGTAAAATGAAACTGTTTTTACGATTATGTTTATGGCGATTTACAGTTGATAATGCTCGCGGTAAGTGACATTGGCTCAGATTTTTTTAAAATTATGTGTGTAAAAAACATAAAATGTGTTTTAATTGTTAAAAAAAATATATGAGATAAAATCAATACTACAAGTTTCATAATGTATTAAAATGCTAATAATGTATTCTTAATATGGGAGCTGTTAAAAATAAAAAAAAATCATCCATTATATATGTTCGTGATATAAGTTTGAATGGAATTGATTTTTTATATAGCTAGTGGAGACATTCAGTAATGGATCTATAAAAGTAGATTAAAAAGTATCAGGCAGATATAAGGTCGAGCAGGTTTCACCCTACTGAAATCCATCCCAGTGTATGCATCGAACATTCTGTCCATGTACTCAGCTCATAGAGATAATAGTGCGATATGGTGACAAAGCGAGCTATAATAAACTGCCAGTTACAGGATGTTCTGATATAGGGAACATTAGCACAATATAGGGGCTGCGATGTTTTCCCTCGAAAATATTATTCTATCATACTTTGGGGTGGTTTGTGTATTTTCGAAATTGTTTTTTTTTCATCGTGTAGAAAAAATGGAAAAAGCTTTCAGTGAAATCAATATTGTACAGTTTGAGTAAAACTTCAATATAATGGACACACTTGAATGAAGGGTGTCTGCTATATAATTAAGTAAGTTTTTCAAATGCGTTAATTTGTATAATAACGACACAATCAATTAACGAAATAATAATTATGTCTAGTAAATCATTTATGAATAATAATAAATGGATTTGATAAGTTCATCTAACGTTAAAAATGCTGCATCTTGGTGACCGCTTGTTAAACATACGCAGATTTTTATACAAGCGATAGCTTTTTTGGCAATGTTTCTATCAAATTTAGCACTACCTTGATTTAATAAAAGTTCAAGACCTAATACCAGAATCTTCAATATTTTGATAATAGCGCTTTCATTATTATTAAATATTCCTGATTTTTATATTTTTTGAGCAATTTGCTGACACAAATTAAATTAAGAATTTTTACAGCTTCCAGACTTAGATAATACAGATCAGGAGAACTTTCGCCAATACATCGAAACAGAGCTATTGATATCAAAATAAATAAGATAAGAAAAATTTTACCAAGCAATCGGTGGTGTATGAAAAATGATAATGATTAAAAGATTCTCACATATAATTGGAATTAAGTTGTTTTAATATAATATATATTTATATAAATACAGAGAACAAAAACATTGTGTTATTTATTTAAAATAATGCCCTTCCAACAAGAATGGACATTTAATAGTTTTAAAGTAAATTATACAATTTAAGACATTTATTTTTATCTGTGAAATTCATAATTTTGTGTTGAAAAAACAGTAATGTGAATAGTATTGTATTGATTTAAATAATTATACGTCCATGCACGCAAATGTGTAGTTGTCATGTCCTTTGAGGGAAAGAGTATCCCCGGTGTCCAATCGAGGGTCTGGATCGAGTGTATAGAAAGGGCCCTCGGCTGTGAATGTGATTAGCGTTGCGGTTAGTGTGATGAGGAGATTCAAATGACAATTAGACGATAGATTCATCATGGTTCTGCATATAAATAGACGTACAACAACATTGATGACCGAACATACAGCAGGGGGTTGGGGAGATTTGATTGGTCGATATCTAATAGACTGATGAAGTATTTGTAGACTACGGAAGATGAATTGAATCCAACATCGTAAGGGTTCGATTTTCAAAAATTACAGCTTTTTAACCCTTCCTGTTATTTGTGGTAAATTCAAGATTGAAAAATCATACAATTTAATAATTGCTTTATTATTTTATGACGAAACCAATATTTTTATGTCTAGTCGTATTATAAACAGTATTCTTTATTATACGCTTTCAGGCTGAATATTTATATTCTTTCCAAAAAGAACATAAACATAGGTTGAAGTTTATTAATAGTCTAAAAAACGATTAGAAAAGAAATAAAATGGTTGCTTCCCTAGGGGTATCAACTATTTCATATGAAAACGTTCAAAACGAGAATGTTTTTATAGCAAAAAAATGGTTGAATAATAAAATTTATAAATATAACAAATGTAAAATATGATTATTTATATGTCATATCAGTGTTAATATTATGTTTTAAATGTACACGTTTAAACATGTTTAATGCATAACTTATGTTCAATTTAAATACTGTACACAATTTTCGATTAAGAAACGACATCAGATTTTTAAAATTTATGCTCAATGCCACATTGAAATAGCTTTTAAAGTATATGATGCGAAATTATTTTTTTGAGCGCATATGATTAATATGTAAACAATTCTTAAATGGCGACAGTAAAAAAAGTCGTGAGTTTTTTTGCAGTAACAATTATTACTGGAGGTATTAAAGAGGTTTTGTTGTTTCCATTTAGCGGAACAAAGGTCCACCAGAATGGCAACACCCACGTGGATGACAAAATAAAAACGTAACGTTTGGTACCGCTAAAGAAAAAGGGTTAATCGTTTTCTTTCTGACAATGCCCCGCTACCCCCCCCTATCCGTCCCCGGGGACGAGAAAGAGTTGTGGGAGAGGGGGCTGCCGGCAAGGGCGTGTGTGTTTGCCAACTGCGGCGCAAAACTCTTCGCAACTTTGCTGCAAGTAAAATGGGAGAGATCACCGGGGAATACCTATGACAGAGATAGAACACTCGTTAAACATGTCAAAAAAGGCAAACTTTAATACTTAGTTCTTTTTTGTATCAAAACAGACTTAAATCGATTATATTTACGTCTTGCAATGGAAGATATACAAAAAAAAATGCTAAAACTATTTCCACGAGGAATAGTAGCTTTTCATTTTATTTCCATATTTCACATTAAATCGATCGAAAGCAGACAAATACATTTAACCGATATGGTCATTAAAGTGTTGAGTAAATGAGTAAGCAAGAAAATATTTATAACGAAATATTCAAATTAAAAAAAATACATTTTTGTCACAATTTTAGCAA
Source organism: Himalopsyche kuldschensis (assembly GCA_028554975.1). Classification (NCBI taxonomy): domain Eukaryota; kingdom Metazoa; phylum Arthropoda; class Insecta; order Trichoptera; family Rhyacophilidae; genus Himalopsyche; species Himalopsyche kuldschensis. The sequence goes on along the minus strand of JAHFWI010000010.1, from coordinate 13,955,347 downwards.
ATATTGTCAAATGATCAGAGCCGGTTTGGATCATGGCAAGCATTTGCAACTGAAACTAAATCGTATCTTATATTCGGTAAGTTTAAAGTTAATTTTATGATCCCGTCTTTTGATTATGATGGAAGAATGGGAGCCACTAGGGATGGTTTGATCGGCCGCCTTGATGTGTACAGGGGTGAAATAAATTACATTTCATAACTATGCTGCATTATATTTAAGTGAATATGTGTAATGTGCAATTGCAACAGAGACATCTCTTGAAAATCATTTGATAGCGTTTTAAGTAAAATAATCAGCTTAGTATAGTGAACTTTAGACACAAAGCAAGTGTTACCGAAAAATAAGCTTACAGGAACTGACGATTTAAATATAAACTAAAAAGATCTTAGTTATTTACACATGTATAATTTATTTTCTTACCAAAAAGTTAAAACCCATAATTGAAATAAGCCTTGTGGTGTGGTTTCTGGAAACCAAAGGTTTCGTATTGCAAAAAGCCCACCAAAAAAAAAGCAAAGGCACGTTCGCAGCGACCGGTGTAAGATAGATTGACACCATAGTCTACTATTCAATACGTGGGTAAAGGTAAAATACACGGTAAACATTGGAATGGGCCTTGTGGTACAAAAATCACGTAAGCGGTGGTATTGTGCTCGATTAATCTTCATAAATTCCCTTACCAGCTTTTTCTGATCATTAACAAATACTTCGCGGCGTGCTCACAATGATTTAAAGACTTACTATTGGTTCGGAGAGTTTGAGATACTCATCATTACATTATTGCATAGAACAAGGGCTTCACCACGTACTAGAAATACTTTTGAGTATATAAAAACATTACTTTTTATAATTGGAAAGTATGATAATTATTTCAATGGTGTTAACCGTCACTAAAATCGCATTTTTGTTTGTTTGTCCCGTATGCGTTCCTATACCGTTCATCCGATTGCGCTAAAGCTTTGGTGAGTTGTAGTTCGGACGCCCGCAAGGGTTTTCTTTAAATTATTACAGCCATTTAACAATGAGAAAGTTCGCCGAAAAAAACGAACGCCGCGGCTATCGGTATCACGGCAAATTATATGTCTTCAAATCATATGTAACCTGCACACGCGTCGGAAAACTTTATAATTTATTAGTATACGCATCAGAAAGATAAACAAAAAATATTGTATATCCAAAAGCACTTCAATAAACAGAATTAAAACACAAACACTTTCATTCTTTGAGTGGCATTGCAGCGCATGTCAGGTACTCGCTAATATTAAATTAATAAAACATATATTTTTTGTACTTTTGGTTCTTCTACAACTGTACTACTTCTCAGTTGAACATTTTCACGGTGAGAGAAACCGGTTATGATATAAACAATGCTATTTGTGGAAATAGTACAAAAATGTGTTATATTTATGAAAAAATGAATTATCATTACTACCAAGTTTTGGTTTCGTTTTTTTGAACCAATTATTTACCAGTTTATTTACAGTTCTCCTACTGCAGTTTTACTATTATACGAATGTAATTTAGTTAGAAAACTATCCATCATAATATTGGCTTAAACTTATTACTCAACAACAGAGTATGTAATCTGGGAAAGTAGCTAGATACCATCTAGTTTTATGGGTTTATATGCCACTTAAAGTTTTCCTTTTGTAACAAATACGCCAGGGAATGTGACAAAAAAGGTTGCGCATAAAAATATACGTACGAATTTCAATATACTCATATATCGTAATAAATAAAAAAATCTCGAATATAAACAATAGACGTATGTATTTTTATATTATAAGTCAGTCACGTGCAAATATATTGATATATTTGTAAATTATTGGTATTTTTGTGATTTCATACGGAATGATGAACTGATTTTTAGCTGTCGTGAATGGTAACAGCACAATATCGATATCCCTGAATTAAAGTCTTGTAAAAAAAGGCATTTTATTAATAAATAAAATCTTTTGTAAAAACTTATTAATGTTAAGATGTGCAGTTTATAGAAAAATCGTTTTTAATTCTTTTTTTCAAAAACAAACATTTTTTAATAATAAAAATAATAGCGCATTTTTAGTGGGTACTTATTCCACATAACATTTATTGGATCAGGACCGATTTCGCTCATGACGATTATTAACGACTGAACGCTCGCCAAGAGCGAAACCGGTTCTGATCCAATACATTTTATGTGGAATAAGTACTAAAAATATGTTATTATTTTATTATAATGCCATTTTTCCAAGTATTAACATTGAACACCTTAAAAGTAAAAAAAAATGTGTTAAAAAAACTGAAAAGCATATCGCATAATTCTATGCACCATGAATAAAAGAAGCGTCTAAATTCTGGGGTCATATAATGCTCTGCACACTTATTTTTCGACTGTTTATCCCATAAAGATCAGGGTCGGAGATGGAAAGCTTATTGGCTCAAAATCTTTTAGTCAGTAGTTCAAAAAAAAGCGGTATCGTTTTTATAATTCCAAAACAAATAAAGCGGGAGTAAAAATGACGAGAGTAGGTTCCCGCAGGAATAAAAATAAAAAAGAACTCTTACATGGTATTTTTATTTTCATTATTTATTTAGTGTATGTGTGTACGTAGAGGTCTTATTGTTTATTGATAGAATGATTAAAAATCGGCCACTCCGAAATGATTCTACGACCAACCGTAAAAAGGTCAAACAACATCGAAGTGATCTTTAGGTTCCCAGTCTTAATCTATAATTCAACGAGGGAGTTTGTTCTATGGCCAATTTCCAAAACTATTCGATCGGCAATAAAACTGTTTTCTTCATACCCTATCAATCAGTCATAAAAAATCAATCTCATTTCATTCTGACCCTTCAGTTTTATACCCAGTGGCGTGCGCCATTGACCAATCGACCGCTCTTTTGAAATGTCATAGTTTGGGGAAAATCAGAAGTTGCTTTTTACCTTTTCCTGATACTGCGGGGTGACTTAAGCGTATGTGACGTTGATCAAATATAAAGGACAACGAAGGTTCTGTTTTCCCAATACGAGATGATTTCGGGTAGGAATCTTTGGATGTTACAATAAAATGTATTACTATTTTATGTTACGTCTTAACTACAAAATATCAACAAAAAAACTGTATTTCTTTTACAAAAGAAAAAAATCAATTCAAATAAAAAACATTCGCTTTCATCTATTGACTTAATATAATAAACTTTACGTAACTGGTTTAAAGCAATGTTTTATTTTTGCCTGAATTTAGACATTGTTTCCATCATCAAGATATTCAGAATACAGAAAATCATCATCAGCATAACATTATATAAAAAAATGAATGAATAATATATTACTATACACTTGTGACTAGTGCACTTCGGCTTCTATACAAATACTGAATATTGTTAAAAGTGTCTAATCCCGGAAAACATATTTTTATCGCGTTGAAAAAGTGAAGCCAAAGGCATGGACATCAATGATGTTTTCACCCTCTCAAAAAAGCCAAATACAATCCTTAAAATACGACAATTACCTTTCGAGTTTTCCTTGATCCAACAATAAGTTTTTATATTTTTTTCTGATAAAGATGACTGGCTTACAATCATTTTCCTCTAATCATATTCTGTTTAAGTATCTCAATAGTTAATTTGCTTATTATTTGAAAAGGATGATGGTACAAGGTTATGACACGTTCTTTCCTTTTCTTATAAATATTTTTTTTAAAAATGTATCGCATTATTGAATATGTAGATTGCTATAACTTTCTCTGCATCTATACCAGTGGTTCTTATGTGCGGCCACCAACAGCTTGATAGTTAATATTGATATTTAATATTTTGGATGTAATTTAGTGTGCATCAAGAATCGACAGTTCGCAAAAACTCAATACATATATACATACATGTTTAGGTATTTTTGACAAAAAAGAAATTTAGTGCGGCCACCAGACATTTTCGTAGGACCGCTGTTGTTCCTAATGCGGCCACAGCCAAATTACGTGGGAACTACTGATCTTTACAACAGTGTATAAAGATACATTATGGAATATAACACAATAATTGATAAAGCGGTATATTCGCGCAATAAAATGCGGAAAATTTGACTTTCAAAATTGATATATTTTTTTTCCTTATAAATTCCAAGCTAGCCGGACCTTTCATCCATTAGATTTGATTTATCGCCTTTTGTTTTTCCCGGAGTGGAAAAGAACAACTATAAGAGAACTGCTGGGAATTTCATAAAATAAGATAAACTTTTCTTTTTCTTTGAGATATCCTTGTACCGCTGACGTGTTTTTTCCACAACGCGAAGAGGGATATAAATGATCTGTCGAAAATTCTATTACATTGTTTTTCTCTGATATGATAGATTTATCTGTAACAAATTGTATAATTCAAGAAGAGGTAACCGTTATTGTGAACGAATGCGAAATAATTTAACGTACGAGCATACCGTTTAAATACTTATATGTTTAATTCAGGTAGTATACAAATCTACATCATATATGAGCAACCATTGATGCGGGTTGGGTCCGTTTTTTTTAAACTTTTGGTCCTGTTCTAAAAAATATGAGTAGCTGAAAATTTTTGAATACAAATTTACCCGCAATTCGATGGCTTAAGTATTGGATTAACTACTACCAGTTTTTATCTAAAAAAAACTTCTGTTCCAATATGCTCCACTAAACATTAAAATGCTCCACACTTTCTAACAACAGTTGTATCAAACATTTTCATTTTATTTCTATTAAGCTATTTAGTAACTCAAATACCGTAGAAAAACGCGAATTTTAAATGAGAATTAACATAGGTTAAAGCGAATGACTGTTTCCGAATGAATTTTCCCGAGACCCTTCAATGAGTTAACTAATTGTCACCCTTAAAATAAAATAATGCTTCGTTTTTTTTATGTTGAAAAAAATATTGCATTCAAATTAAAATTTCAAAAGTTGACAAAAAGTCTTTTCATTACATTCATTACGTTCATCTAAAGTTAGCTTAAAATATAAGACATTTTTGAACCAAAGAGAATTCGTAAAATTTAACGTGTTAAAATATTACATTATTTAACTTAGATGTCAAGAAATTCACTCTCTCTGTGTTTTGCATACGTGCATTTGGCATACAGTTAATTTGCATTAAAACACCTTTCCTTTTACGAAGACATGCTTTGGAGTTTATAACCTGATTACAAATTTTGTATCAAGAGATGCTTGAAAACGTAATCTCATAATTTAGCTTCTACAAGATGTCTCAAAACGAGTTGCCGTAACTTTGCGAGAAACATATTACACATTTTACATTCAATTTTAAGCAAAACTTTATCCGCTAGATAAATGAGTCATACCTTTTTATCTTAACGAATTTATATTTCCTACCATCTTAAAGTAGTGTTAAATTCATTAAGTTTATTTAAAAAAATGCTATTCTCAATTCATAATTAATAAACGTCAAGATGTAAGTACTTTAAAAAATTTAAGGGACGTACATCGTACGATCATAAGACTTTGGAATATGATATAGCACAACTTAAAGTGGTCAATGTATTCTTGTGGGCCTTCGTACCACTCGGTTACATGATTAAAAGCTCTATTTTGTTGTGTTTTGTTCTCCTTTTTAAGAGTTCATATTATACTTCTAAAAGCGGGCATTAATCAAAACTATCTATTATGTAGTGTCTAAAAGGAAACGTTAATGACGTTCGATTAAATGTAATAATCAATATTAAATCTAATAAACAGCTTCAATAATACAACAAAGAATCGAAAAATGCAATGAATTCAATGTTTTTTACCGGTATTTTCAGTCGAGATAGAAACATTTGCTAAACCCATTCAAAATCACCATAAATAATACATTCTTTTACCATAAAGTCACATTAGTTTGCAGTTGGGAATTTACATTAAAAACCAATTTTAGAAGCGAAAAATAATAGAACATAATGTTGCATTTCTTGTTATCATTTTCACTTTTGTTTCTACTCATTCCAATGAATTAACTGACTATCGTTATGGCTAGAAAATAATAAAGAAAATATGAAATAAATAAAGACATGTGCGTTTATCTCTTATTGGAATATAAAGAGTATAAAATTCAAAATAATGTTTACGTACGAGATAAACTGGAACTGAATTTAATGCACATAAAATATATTGCAAGTTTACGTTCGAGTACTTTAAGTTCAGTTTTCAAACGACACGTCCTGTAGATATATCATGTCACCTCGCCAAGCTATTTTATCGCTAAGTGTCTCGTATGATAGGGACAAGAAGAAAAACCTAATTAAACGTGGCACGCTATGACACGTGTGCTGTAAAACTTCAATTAAATCTTGCTGTCAGGGTGTGCTCGTCCCTCGTTTTCTTACACCCTTTAATTATTGTGGTACCTGCGCACTTCCACTGGAAGCGAATAGCCGTATAAAGAAGTTATCTATTTAATAAATACCGGCATTAATGTTTCGTGCGTGTGTTTATATATTTATGATACTATATGCTTGTCCACCATCCTTGCATGAACTTCGTAATTAGAAGATAAAAAAACTGCCGCAGTAAAGTGTGATTTATATTCGTTTTTATTATCGTAATCATAACATAATATATTTTTATATATTATGAAGCTTATATATAAGACTAGTTAATATACATGCAGTAGTGTAGTATACTATTGTAGGGACTGTGTAGGAACAGGCTTGCAAGCAAGTTAACAATATCTCAACTAACTGAAGTACTAACTGAAGATTATCCCGACAACTAGCATCTAATTGACCAATCTATTGTCAAAGACTTAGGTCAGCTACTTAGGACAGTTACTATCTAGGCTAATTAATAGCTTCATGCAAATCCAGTTGGCATTGCTTACAAAAATAACAATGCACACAATGAAGTCAATATATATCCTCGGTGACAGCTGGAAGCAATTGTTTTTGTTTAACCAAAATACAGTTGAATTATATGTATATATGTATACATCAAGTTTCTCACTTATAATGATTGCATTTTATTAACGGATGAAGCTTCAATTAATAGCCATTTTATGAATTATAGGTATCATAAAGTATAAACGTATAGTGTGTTCACTGTCAATACTTGGTGGAACTGCATTATATTAAAAAAAAAAAACATTGTTTGTCCTTACTCTACAATTAATTAATTTAGATCAGGACTAATTCCTCTCATTCAGTTGAAAATGCTCGCGATGAGAGTAACCGGTCGTGATCAAAATAAATTTATTCTGGAATATGTAAAAAAAATGGCTTATTATTCATTTCATTGAAAATCACATATAGACGAAAAAGAGATTTTTCATTTTACAAGATTACTTCAATCTCAGTGAATATTCCTCGAACCTTGAATTCTGTCACCGAAATTGCAATTAAGGTCATGCCTATTCAAGTTTTTTTTTGTTGATATATATTTGATGGAGCTTCAAGATCTAAGGCGCGCTAGCATCAACGTTCTCCCCGTCTTCTTCGTCTCATGGCTAAGTTTTGATATTCAAGTTGCATTCCCTTCCCATCGCTGATGACAGAAGAGCGCAATCTTTGCAGTGGTGAGCAATCCCTAGTGAGCCAGTTCAAAAAGTCAGTGACTTTCTCTTTTTTCCTATGGAGGGTAATCGAGAAGAATGGCTCTTGGTCTATCAGGATTAAGAGATTCTTCAGGTAAGATATCATTGGGTAACAGTGATAGCCCACTGCTTTGTGAAACTTTTGGTCGAGCCTATTCACGATAATACTAGATTAACGAAAATCTGTCAACTGAGATAAATGTCAACTGTAAATACATTAATAGATTGAAATGTTTTCTACCATGTTAATAAATGTAAATTAAATCAATTAAAAAACAACAATTTTGTGACTAACAAAACTAGCGAATTAATACAGAATAGTTTGGTTTTTAGTGCTCATTGGCTGAGACGGTGAGTGTCTCCTAAAAGGGTGTTCATATCCCCCCCGCGAGTAGGCCAAGTAACTCTCGTAGGGTGGCCGAAAGTGTCCCGCGAGATCGGCTCACATCTTAATAATAATAACTGGCAACTCCTACGAACTGTTGACTCGGGATTAGTTATACGCTTCGCATTATGGAAAATGGAGTTTCATGCTCTCCGCTAAAGTTCACATAAAGGAGATCAGCGTGATGGCGAGACATACTAATCCGACAGACGAAGGCAATTATTTCCGTACGTAAGTACTCTGACTTCATGAATTTATATTTGTTTTAATAATTTTAAATGGAGTTATATACTTTAATAGAAAGCTGAATCTTCTGTATTATTCATTGTGAAATCTCCTTGCTATTCGCGTTAGAATTTTGTAACTATTTTTATACGATCATTGAACACGGAGACACCATTTGAGCTTGTTTTTTTTTTTTACATATAACGGCCAGTAAGCAATGTATGCGCTCGCTGTTCGTTTTCATTCACAATCAGTTCAATTAAAATCACCGTGACATCTGCACTGATTTATTATGTGTAGAGACAGTGTAGACCCATATATTTGAGCATGATTTACATACTAGGTAAAACAAAATTATATTTTTTTTCAGCTTTTAATACTGCAATAAAAATAATTATTGAAACATAAATATTTTTAGTACTTATTCCGCATTAAATTGATTAGATCAGGACCGGTTTCACTCATGGCAAGCATTTTATTTATCATTTCAAAATATTATTTCGAGGATATAGTGTATTTATAAATTAAGTCGTACGTACTTTCTTCGTAATATGCACAAACGTTTCGAAATTTAAAAACATAATAATATTTTATTTCAACTTACTAAACGTTATTCTGAATACTTGCACATATCTATTTTATTTTTCTGGTAATACTACCTTTTGAAATAACTATACAGTTTAGCACAACCCTGCTTTAATTGGTATTTAAACCACTTCAGTACCGTAAAGCCACTGGTGGCCGCGTACGGACGTCGTGAATAAAGTCGAAAATATTGCAAAATGTATAATAAAAAACTTGAAAGAATTCTTACGATATTTTTCTTTTTATAGTTAGTGACATCTATATACTGTATCTAGAAAAAATGGTTCTTCTATCATCAGTCAATATTGTTGAAAAAAATGATATTTTAGAAGTCGGGCGGTAGATATAATCATTGCGACGATTTTTCTCGGCATTGAAGCGGTTAAATTCTTAATAAATAGGTAAAAATGACTTAATTCCAACCAATCCTTACGTGAGTATCGCCTCAGAAGTAGAGACTTCAATTCAAATACCGAGTATCGAGTACTCGAGTATACACGTCCATTTTTCAAGTACTCGAAACTCGATTATTTTGAAAAATACTCGAGTAATACTCGTTATTTATAAATGAAGATTTATTTCCATATATTATTTACTTATTTCAAAAAATATATTTTTTTAAATATTTAACCGTTGCGTTTAACGCCTGGATTTAACTGTCAGGTAATATTATGTGATGCGAGATTTTTTTGTTACTTTTGGGTCCTGTTAATTTATCTTATGAATGACGAATTTATGACGACAAGAGACAATATATATTTTTTTTAAATAATCTTTTGATTTGCAGACAGGTGGAATAAATGTGGACATAAATAATAATAAATACAAAATGTTACAATAAAGTCATAAAGTAACAGTCATAAACTAAATCCCTTAAAAATTATTGTAGCCAAACATTGAAAAAAGGTTTTAAAAAACTGTAATCATAAAAATAGCGGACAAAAAAATAATAATACATATTTTGGTACATTTGAAACTACTAGAGTATACTCGAGTATTTTAAAATTTTACTACTCGATACTCAAGGAATTGAGTTTCTACTCAGAAGCTTTAAGTGAGCTTGTTAATTTTTTTTATATGTTTATGTAACTTTTAACTTGCTAACAAGAATGCATAACTTTCAATGCAACAACGGCAAGGTGGGCGAATGCATTTGATATTCCATGTTTACCGACATGCGCGGAAGATCGCTTGTTCACATTACCTGACAGAGAATATCAGAATAGCCCCGGCGAATTTATACACAGTCCCTAACGGCATGGAAGCCAGCTTACTAATTTTCATACTAAATGAGTACTTGAATTATTAAATATACCCCATTAACGTAGAACCATTTTCAAACGGCGTGTATTGTATGGGAACAGAGTGTACCGGTAAACATTGGCGTACAGTTTATATACCTGGGCTGGAGTGGAGGGGCTGAGATTGCCGAAACATACTGGAGCATGACTAATTTACCTCTGCTCTAAGACAGTTGTTATTATAAAATATGAATTTGTGAATCTTAAATGATATGATTCAACGCTAGACTTCATGCGAATAATAAAAGAAAGGTTTTCCCTAGAATTATTTTTTTAAGCGCATATCAATCAACCCAGTAATAATATGTCGTATAAAACCCTACATTTATTTTAGATATTTCATATGTTATTATCTGGTCATTAGTATACTACATTAAAAAATCCCGATAATTAATACAAACCCATTTAATTCATTAAAACTAGTTTACATAAAATTTTCGCTAATTTACATTTTAATAGCAATTTAACTTGATTTACTTTTATTTTTGTATATAAACGATACAAAATGTTTACTGCGCGTCAGTTCAAGTACATCCGTGCACTTGAAATGCCTGAAGATGACAAAAGGCGAAACCCGGGTCGTTAGCGACAAAACTCACGGAAAAGTACAAAATTCAAACAATTCAAATTTGATATTGAAATTCCATCAAGCACCGACAGTCGAAATCCTTAATTAAGCATATTTATACTTTTATACATTCACTATGTGTAGCCGCCTCTCAGTAATTCTTTTTTCGCTGATTTTTAATAGAATAGGTACAGAATCGTTTTTAATATTCCAGGGAGGTGTTTCTGATTTAAGGATAATATTTTTTTGTATAAATGTTTTTATCATACATATGGATAGTTTACTGTCTTTCAAACGTGACTCGAAAGCGAGTGCATAGCCAGCATAGGCTTTCTTTAGAATGCTACGTACTCTATTACGTGATCTATTACCGACTTTCCACAACACCATTTATATTAATATCGACAGTTAAGATAATTGACCTCAGCTGCAAGAGAGGATGAAAGTTCACATACAATTGGAAATCCCCTAACCAATCTTATTGAATAAAATATACTTGAATTTATTTGAATTGTTTTTACATCAAGCAAGCAACATCGATATGGACGGTCTAAACACACTCAATTACCTCTCAGCAGAATACCTCGTGCCAAACCAACATTTTCTTCAATATAATAAATTGGTCCCGATCATTTGATAAATATGTGGTTACATTAGATAAAAAATGTTCTATTTTTATTTGAAACAGATAAATTAAAAAAAATATCTAGTGCGTGACTGAAAAAAATCCGTCATATACATTTCAATTAATTTATATAATTAGTTGTGTAAACTTTGTTACAAAATAATCGTCCGGCGAAACGAAAACGTTTGCAAAAACGCTACACTGCCGATAGCGTTTTTCATAGTAGATTGTTTTATTGTGAGCTTAGCACTTAATGATTCGTCATGTAAATTTTACTGCTAGAGACGCCCGTTTTAAGCTTATAAACATTATGACTGGAATTTACGTCCAAAGAAAGCGCCGTTCGGTAAAATCTCAGCGACAATATAAACGGCGCAGAAAGGATTGCTGCGCCGACGACTTGTGGAAATGTGGAGGGAAATAAATGACGAATGTTTAAGGTATTAATTTTAGTATAAGCGTTTAAAAAGCAATTATAAATTTGTAAGCGTAGGAATATTTCATTTTTGGAAACAGAATATTATTTCAGTGAACATTTATTATCTATATATCAAAAATTTTCTGTAAAACTTAATACATCTCTCAGAATGTCTTATTGTGATATTGATTAGATAACTTGTGGACATAGTGCGAAAAAAGGTGTTTTATTTATTTAAAATAATACTTTTTCACCAAGAATTAACAGTTAAAATAGTTTAAGTGATTATATAAATATTATAATTAAAAAATTACATGAGAACGAATAGAAAACTATTTTTTCCGTGTTCTAACAATGCACTTTTAAAGGATTTAATAATATTTTGTTGTAAGCTGAGAAAGATATACAAACATCATTTATAACTGTATTTTAACATTGCTGAATTCAAAAAATATACGCACAGGGATAACCTTTGATATATATTCAAAACATTAGAGTAATAAACGTTTTAAAATTATTTACCATAACTATTTATATTATTTGAATAATCAAGGGACAGAAATTATCATTAAGTGTTTTGTAAACTCAATCAATACAGAGTGATTGAAAGAAGTCAATAGAAATTGTTCGTTGATATTTATTCAAAATTTTCTTTGTCTTTTTAAAAAGTGACAAAACTTGAATAACTGGAACTGGCGTTTCATACAACAAAGAAAAAATTGGAACACGCAATCGAGTTGAAAAAACTATTCTGAAAATTTTATAAAATCGTGACATACAGAAATGATAAATTATAAGTGAAAGAGAAGTTGTATAGGCTTCATAGATATCTTTTAAGATTGACTTACCCTTATCAAAAAGGATGAAAAACGAAAGGATGTATGTTTGTTTGTTGTTCAACAATACGTCACTCACCTAAAACAAAAAGAAAACGTTTGATATCAATACATGTTTATTTATAGAAAGTTTCTGTGTGGACCTAAAGAATATGTTTTTTATCATTTCAAAACTTCAAAAATGACATCACAATTTATCATACCATAAGTCATTTGGTTTCTTTTTGTTACCTTTAACTTTAAACAATCGTTTTTGTAATGATAATTTAAAAGGAGGTGGTTTTATTTGTCATTTAGTAGTGCCGATATATATGACACTTTCTAAATAAAATCAAGCTGTCTGCTAAAAAATTATTGATATAACTAAACAAGCATAATAAGTGAACAGAGTAAGACTTTAATTTCAATATTCTTCGCAGCGTAATATCACTATTCGATAAATTGTATGTATGGAGCAATTTATCCTAAAAATAACGTAAGTTGTCAGTAGGTATATCATTACTTATTGTGTGTATAAACAAGTGTTAGGATTATTTGAACCGAATCATGAAACGCTGATAATAATGGAATAATGCTATAATGTCTATCACAAAATTACTAAAAACAAGCGGATTCGTGTCAATCTAAAAGCACACTGCATTACAATATAAATGAGTAATTTTGTTCAATTTCCTGAAGTTTATTGCTTTGTAAAAAGACTTTCTAGCATTTAAAAATTTGATTTTATATGTTTAATTCTCTACGAAAAAAAGTATTAACGCATTGACAATTGGAAGAAAAGCCAAATTATCTCAATCTTTAAACCAAAGTGAGCATTAACATCGTTTCTTGGCGCTATAGTTCGAAATAAACATTGGGGCGTAAGTCATATTTCTCTTCTCTATTCGGCCCTGTACCAATAGCTAACTTTCAATAATCACAAATCTTTGACTTCCCATTCATACAGATATCTTTTACACCCGCGTATTTATTTTATCAGGAGTGGAAAATTTGAGACAGTTTAAATGCGTTCGCTCATCTAAACGTGATATTTATCGTTAACTACCGCAGGCGTTATGTTTTAACAAATCTGGCTCACCGTAGAGGCAATTCAGCTCATAGTGTGGCAACGTTACCAAATAAAATCCTCGTAGGCAGGACCGAACAAATTAAACTCAAAGACTTCTAGCTTCAAAGAGTTCTAAGAACTAAGCGTGAATATCTCATACCAATACGACACAACTAATCTTATAAGACTTCCGCGTAATTACTGTAAAACAAAAATGGTTTACTCACGGGAAACAAAATTCATTCGCTAATAGCAGCATTTTATTTATCCTAGTTATATGAAATTAAATATGCTTAAAGAAATTTCTAATATCAAACAACATTAACGATAGATTGTCATATTAAAAAGGAAAATCTTAACTAAACAAATATGGTTATCTCCAGTTACTGACATTTTGAAATTTTTGGTGAGTATGATTGCTCATATTGTTTTATGTCGTCATTTTATACTTTGAAAAAATAAAATTAAACATGTAATACTTTTCAGACTTTTCAGATGGTGAGTTGTGTTTATTTGTTACAAAATAATTTCGATTTATAACCAACCATTGCTCGAACAGGATTGTCTAACGTAAACCATGATTATAAATAAAACACAGGTGGTGCTTAAATCCATCCTCGTTAAATTAAATTAAAAAATGAAAATTGTGATTTTATCAGATTCATCTATGATGGAGATGGCCTCGTTCGTATTGTACGTTATAAATAAAGTTAGTATCATCATATTGTAACACCAGGCGGTTAATTTTATATAATTAATATGAAAAGAGTCGTAGTTCAAGTCGACTGGAAAATGCTACGTGTCCACCATTCCGCTTTAAACAATAATAATTCCTATTCTGACATCACGCGATCGACAACTTCCATAATGCACGTAAATCACTAACCGAATCTTTCGTCCGAGCGTTTTGTTTTATAAACTTTTCACTCGTTGAACACGCCGAATTAACAACCAAATCCGTTTTAAAATATAATAGATATTCTATTTAAATCTCATATTGAATAATTTACTCAAAAAGACAATGTTACCCAATGTAACCCTCAGCATTATCAATGCATGACTAAGCTCGCAATTAGTTGAACCAGTTCTGAAGTAGTAAAAAATTGTACTTGATCAGTCAATAATTCTTGCAATGAGCGAAACCGGTTGACCTTATTTAATTAATTGTGGAATAAGTACAAAACATATTTTATTATTTTTAAGTATCGACCGTAAACACCTTACAAGAAGTCACAATTAAATGTGTTTTATTTATTTAATTAAAAAAATCTATTCAAGTTTCCGATATCTTAATGAACAAGAATAAATTGATAAAAAAAATGTGAAAAGTCACGAGAAAGTTTGAGAATGTCCACTTGCAGTCGATGTGTCCGGAAAATGATGAAATCAATCGATCAGGATCACTTAATAACATGAAAATCATCGAAACTCGGAAAAAAATCTAGTGAATCGTATAAAATGAGTTAAAAAGGTACACATACAATTCAATGTTCGCCAAAAGAGTTCGAGCATTAGAAAACGCAACCATTCACTGCGACTGTTTTGTACAGGAGACACGCTACGATGAATGTTAAAACCTTAATTGCCACAGTGTATTATTTGTTCGTAGAAATGAGACCGTGATGGAAAACACGCCGTTAATGGTACTCTCTGTACTTATATAGGTATATTTGTTTTTTCTACGTAGTGAATATGTTTGTCAAGGGTTATTGCTTGTAGGAATATTGTGTGTTTGAGTAAAGCAACGACACAATGCAGAATTTATTGTGGCTATAATTAAATTTATGTCAAACATTTTTTTTTTTATTAAATATAGCTCAAAAGGAACCATATCTGGATATTATTACACCTTAAAATATCAATAGACTAATTCTTCTTGTTATGAAATTATTAATAGTAGTTCAGTGCGTTCAAATGGTTGCATATTGTGCGATAATTATTTGAAAAAATCAATCCAAATGTGTAGTGTAAAATATTAATTTATGTAACATCATTTTAATAAAGTATGATTCGCCTGTACTGTAGAAAAAAATAATTCAGATACGTGCACTTTTCAAAATCATAAATAAACAAAAAATACTAAACGATGAATATTGATAATAAGTATGCATTGAAGTTTATTTACAAATTCAAATGCGGGTATTTTATTGTGTAGCGAGTTTGTTTGTGGTAGATGTTTGAAATAAAATTGAAATATTTCCATTATATTTTGAAATGCATGCTTGAAGCAGATCAATCTTGTCTCCCATTCAAATTCTGACACAAGATTCAATTCGATATCGAACGTTTCCGTCAAAAACGAAAATGTGGAAAACGTATGCTAATATATTATAACTTTATTCGACTGCGCAGTGAATTTGTCTACTTTAAACGAATATTGTATGATTTAAGATGCAACATTATAGAATAACAATACAGACACTTCTTCCAACAACGTTAACTTGAATCAAACATTATAAAATCTATTGTTTCAATGAGAAACTGAAGTTAAAAATAATAACATATTATTTGTACTTATTCCACATTAGTTGTATTAAGATAAGGACCGGTTTCGCTCATCTGAACTGAACAAACTGAAGTTACTTGTTCGCGTGGATTTATAAATACATGATATAGTTTTATGCTATAAATCTATGCATTCCGATTAAAAATGAAAAATTTTACAATTTAATTTTATTACAGAATATTTTTTTTTTTTTAATAACCAATATCTATTAACCTCTTCACGTGTTGCTTGAGTTGCAATTTAAATATTGACTTTATTTGGTAAGAAAATATAAATCGAGATAAAGTTTCACGTAAATGAATATAGGAAATTTGTGAGTAAAAATAAGTCGTTAAAGCTCTGTTATAAAAATAAAAGCTCGTTGGAGGAATTGTTTATATAAATAATAATGGAAATGAAATGTGTATATTTTGGAAACTATTAATAATACGAAAAGAGAAGTACAGATATATCATTAAAAGTATTCAACTTTTACCTTTTAAGAAAAGGACTATGTTCATAGTATGCGAACTAGTGTTTACAAATGAAAGTACTATAATATACATAGCGCAAAGTCCGCCCTTTGAAAGTGACGATGAAAAATAAGATAGCAACACTAAAGAAGTAGGAGGTGAACTCAAAGCCGGGTTAAAATAAATTTAAAAATCGTATTTATTGTGGTAACAAATTACTGTAGAGGGTTTCAAATATAATATTTTTTTTTTTTAGTTCTTTTGTTCCGTTTTAAGTATAATGTAAAATATTCATGTAAATATGTACAAACGGTTTATTAAAATTATTTTAAATTTATAATTAAAATTATAAAACACAATTTTATTGAAAACGATATTTTTTATAAGATCGACATTATAACCAGTTCGTTGATTAAAGTTTTTTTTTATATTTTAACATACTGTGTTTTTTAAAATAAAACATTGTTGTAGTTTATACTTAGTTTAGTCAAAATAGCCTAGTTATCCACAATTTATATTTAGTTTACACTATCAAACAAATAATACAAATGATGATTTCAAATGAAGAAGGTGGTTGGTGTTTAATGAACTTGAATTGAACTTCATTCGTGGACTTGAAATGCATGAAGATGTTGAAAAGTGAAACACGGATTGTTAGCGACAAAACTCATGAAAAAGTATATAAGTCAAACTATAAGAAAATTAGCTAATACAATCTTATGCTTTCAGTCTTTTGTAAGTCGTGTTGAACATTACTTGGCAGATTCGATTATTTCATAATAATCTTATATATAAAACCGAAACGGCGTATGTATGTATGTATGTCTGTGGGTCTGTAATTCTTTGGGAATGAAATAACATTAAATAATTATTGGTCGCTTAGTCCGAGCGAAGCCAGGTAGCAATACTAGTTTAATATAAAACGGAAAATATATAGTAATTCGGCCAGTATGGATAGTTTAACGTAGTGGAGTTTTTATGATGTGTTTCGTGCAGTACGGACCGCGCCCTCGCCTCGGGGCCCCTGAATTCGTAGGGCGGCCGCGTTGTCATATAAAACAGCCGTATTAAAAATTCAACAGTGTCGCAGTGGACCGGGGAATGTGTACAACATGGCCCGCTGTATTATGTATGCCTGAGCGGGAGATTCATTCTGCCGCCCTTCTGCCGGGTAAAGACGCAGTTCGGGGGATGGAATAAGGAAGAAGGTGGTATTTTTCAACACCCCGCCAGGGTCGTTTAGTTAAGGGTACGTTATTCAACACCTTTGAATAAGTTCATATAAAAAAATGGTAATTGAAATATTATATAACGATTGTAGATTGGTTACTCATGACTCAGAGAATACACTAAATCAAGAATGCATATACTATATATGTATGTATATTGGTTGCACTATTGAAATCCCAGCAGTGTTTAAGTGATATAACGAATGACTGGCGATTTAATGCTATTAAGATTCTCCGCGATTCATTTGTTTTCTCACTCTGCTTGCTATTGACTTAGAAGTGTACGAGTAGAAAGCCAAGGAATTCATGACAACTTTCAATGTACAATGTATATGAAGGAAAAGTTTAGATATTGACTTATAGATTCTCATTTAAATGGACACGGAAGTAACTTTAAAGAAGCTCATTTTAAATATAAAATTAAAAATGATAACTTCAGACTGAAGATGATTTTCAAAGAAACAAGCTACGTGTCACAACTTGTTACATTATACCGTGGAATAACAAAGCTATCAATTTCAATTTTATAAAAATAGATTCTCGTTTACCATTTACCATAACGATTCTGTCGAATTTTTGCGATATATTATATAACATTAACGAATAATTTCTTAACGTAATTAATTGCATTATCATTTCAATATTTTATCTATGGACTACGTTTATACATAACATAAACAAACCGTTTGTTTTCGGGAATGTTGACTGTATATTAAATTATTCTTTGCAAAAAAATCAAGTATTGAGGCACTTCAAAACTAAAGGAAGGTCTAAGTCGGACATCTTTCTTTGTAAAAACCCTTTTTTTCACGAGTGAGTTGTGTTTCACGGAGTTGGAATTCATGGCCAGTCAATGAGGAAATCACTCGACGTCTTTTAAAGGGGGTTTGGATACCCAACTCGCCCTCCGAACTTCGACAGGACGTTGCTTGTCACAGAATATATGTTTGCATTTCCTAGTTCAGTTTTGCAACTGAAATGCATAGAATATCAATATTTGAACGCAAACTCGACAGTGATATACTGAATGTATTTTTGTATACTTTAAGAACATTGAAATCGAATAAAATCAAACCAAGTGAAAAATAATAGCAATTTTTTCTTTACTTTAAATAATTTTATAAATATGATCAGTACATTTGAGAAAGGAAATCATTTATTGTAAAATATTGACTTCTTCAATAAATTCTGATGCATTTTTTGGAAGATATTCTTAATTTGTTTAAAAAGCATCAATATACCGTTCAAGATCACCACTGGGTACTAGGGCAGTGTGCAAACGGCTAAAAGGTAAATAATAATACAAAAAACACTAAAAGAAATAACACAATGTGAACTTTGTACACTATTTTGTTTGAAACTGATTAGTCTTTTATAATCTTAACTTGTTCTTTTGTAGTTCTATTAATGTCAAAGTTCAGCTTCAAATTATTAATTTGGTTTTAGCTTTATGCCGACCAGTGGGTACGCAGTCTTAAATGTTTTTTTTTTATTAAACTACGAATTCATCACATGCTAATCACATTAAAAACAAAAATATTTGATTTATTATTATGTGTGTCAGTTGAAATTTAGCACTCTATAATAATATACACGTGTTTAAACTATCAGTGTAAGCAGTTGTTTTTTTTCAATACAAGGGCAGTAAATATTACTTTTGCGTAGGTTTATATTCAATTTATTACAATATAAATAGAAAGATGGATTATCCAGTATGTTTTTTGTTGATTCTTTTAATTGTTTCATAAAGACATAAACAATATGAATATATTACAATAAATGCACGGTTATTTTTTACTACATTTGATGTAAAATCGCTTTTGTCAAATGTTTAAAAATGGAACACCATTTATCGGAAATAAAATAAATACATGAATGCTATCCATTAGTTAAAAAGCTATAAGAGTAAAGCCCATCACATCAAAACAGGAGTCAAACAGTTTTGCATATATTTTATTTACCTGTGAATAACCAACCGGCTTCTATATTTTATATCAGAGCCTCGTACATTATTCATTTCATCCATATATAGCCGGAAAATAAACTTGCAAAAAACTCACCGTGCAGCAAATCGAGCGAATTTTTAAACGTTATTATTTAATGATTTGGAAAAATGTGGCATTGAAAATAACACATCTGTTCTGAACAGATTTGGCAATTTATATTATTTAGGTGGTTTAAAAATGGAGCAAAATATTTACCTGCTTTCAATTTTTTTTTTAAATATTATGGCTACTAATCGAAACAGTGGTTAGTGATTTTTAAATACAGAATCTTATGTAAGGCAGCTTTAATTTATAATGAGAGACACTTATATTGAGAGAACTGAAATTAACGATGCAAGTTATCATTTTTTTTTAAATGTTGATATTACTTTTTTAATCTGTTATATATGTATTGTGATATCAATTGAACACTGACTGTCAATTTGATGTCTATTCGAAATTATTGCCGTATGTGGGTTCCTTCTGCATAAAACCAATAATAAAAAGAATACTTTTTACGATAAAATCAACAAAATTCAAAACGAGCTTGTCAGTAAATTACGATATGAATAAACTGATTTAAAAAAATATGTCAACATTCAATAGTAAAAAATACTGTCTACCCTTTTTCAGAAAATATGGGTATGAGCTAGTGATTATTTTCGGGGATGTTTATATAGGAATTGTTATTTTAATTGACATTTTAAAATTTTAGTATAATTATCTTTCATTGGAAAATTTTCATGGCTAGTCAAGTTATGAATTCCGACCCAATTTCCTGGAGTATGATGGTAATTCCTGACAGTGAAACGTTCCAAAACGCGTATTAAAAATCATCATCTTTGGCTTCACAATCCAAGGCAGGCTTAAGCATCTGACAATTAATATTCAAAAAAAACTGAGTGACTTCTTGGCATTAAAAAAATAAGGTTTTAATTATGAATTTAAAAAAAAAGTCGTTATAAGTAATGTCGCGTATTATAAAGGATATCAATGGGAAAATTAAATTAAGAATTGCGCAATTAATTTAAGAATTTAGATTGAAGGTGCTTGATGGAATTTCAATATCAAATTTGAATCGTTTGAATTTTGTACTTTTCCATGACTTTTGTCGCTAATGACCCGGGTTTCGCCTTTCGGCATTTACATGCATTTCAAGTGCACATATATTCTTGAACTGACAGTTCAGTGTAAAAGTACAAAATTCTAGCGATTCAAAAGTAATTACATACATGTTTCAAGTCGTGTTGATAGAACGAAAAAACCATTTAACACGTCTTAATTATTTCACATTATGACTTGAGTTCATAGAGTGGGCTAATAGTTATCTTTGATAACTTTACTTGATTAATTTTTAGTGTAGTAATTTTTGATATAAATAATGCATACAAAGAAATTCTTTTTAACACAAAATATGAGTCGAAGTTACACCGATAGGTTTATGATTTGACGATACAGTCGATTGAACGTATTATTATGCCGAAACATCGTGACACAAATTATCCTCACAATTAGTGCATTGTTGTATTGTAAGTCAAAATACGCTGGCTAAGCGAATTGCGGGCTTTGTGTTTTATCAACTGTATCGGTTCACATCCACTCAAAGGCTTGCGATTTACCTACCAAAACGAACGCTCTGGGAGTGGGTCATTATGACCCGTTGATCATTTCCTGCCGGTCCCATTACTAAGGCTTCTGATTCAACCAGGCTTCAAGTCGTTAATTTGTATTGTTGTAGAACGATAAAATAATATAGTACTCAAAACTAATAAAGAAATAGATTGAATTTGCATCTCAGCTGATCTCATTAATGATGAAACTTTAAATAATGAAAATCTATCTTGATTGTTTCGACGTATTCGGTAGTAATATTGTGAAAAATTATGAAACACTAATTGCAAGGAAATACAATAATATTATTCTTTTATATATATATTTGTCCGGTCCGTGGGGCAGAGTCAACGTTGTTGGCTTGCGTGCCGGACCACCCGGGTTCGATTCCCGGTACGAGCGGATTTTTTCAATCGATAAATTTGTTCAAAGGCATGGGTGTTTGTGTTGTTGAAAACTCCTTCCCACCCTACCTATTCTTTCTCAAAGAGCGACGCAAAGCGAGAGCGATTAGCTAGCTGCGAGTCCTGTCCAAGTCCTCGTATCCTTTTCATCCCCTACTCTCTTCGAAAAAGAGAGGTTGAGCAACTGAGTAACAAGCAGTTCTTGTAGAAAAATACATGTTGAGATAAACTCCGTGAGGTGTCCATATGCTCCATCGTTGCTGACAGAATGGCGCGATCGCTGTATTGGTTAGCAATCCCTAGTGAAACCAGTTCAAGAAGTCAAAAAGCTGACTTCTTGAAAACGATACTGTTATAAACAATGTGTGATGTTTAATTCCTTGTGATACTTAAGACACTTAACGCATATTTTGCAAAATCAATAAAGCTTTCTTATTCTAGTAATTTTGAAATCGTTGGCAATTACAGAACGGAAATTGGTTATTCAATGTAACAAATAAAATTGATTAACTAGCGAAAATAAAAACAAAATAAAATGTAAGTGTAATTTACTGATGAGGCGTGGATTTGCCGAATAAATTTTTCATTTAGAAGTTATACTTTGTTATATAATGGTTTTTGATAAAACTGACTATGTATTACATTTTTCACCTAATTATAATGTATGCAACAAAGAAATCGCATTCAACATAAAAAAAACATGAGTGAGTTAGATGCTTTACTCAGTGTATTATGCTGATGGTATTCAATAGACCAAAACTGCTAAATGAATTATTTATCTGCATTTAAATGAAGCGGATATTGGGGTTCGGCTCATATCAACAATCAATACTTATCAATTCGAATCAATCTGGTTCGGCCACGATCCCATTGCGATGAATAAAACATTTTTTTGTTATTACAATGTAAAATAAGTTTATTTTGGTACGAGTGAACAATTTCGACATCCGGGCGGTAACAAGCAATAACTTTTTTGACGGTAAATAGAATTATAATCTATTCCTTTATCTGAATACTTTCATGGAATAGTCAAAACAGCCATCAATCGGTAAACTTTTATATATATACATACATAGAGCAAGGGTTCTTAACCCTATGCCTGCAGGCGCATTTGCGCCCGCTGAGATATTTCCATGCACCCTCTACACCGGGGGTTCTTAAACGCGTGCCCGCGTGCACAGTTGTGCCCGTGAAGCCATTTTCGTGCGCCCGGCAAAGAAATAATGATAAATAAAATTTTAATTGAAATCTCAAAAATATTAGCATATCTACTAATTTTCTGAATAGGTTATTTTCCACTGTAAGTGAGTTAAAGGGAAATTTTAATTCGAAAATCGAAATTCATTGATGTTTATCACATATAGCCGGTATTTGGGGTATAAACCTTGCATGATTAGTGCGGTTAATGAAGTGTCAATATTGTGCACTTGTTTTTATCCTTAATCATTAAATCCTTTAAATGCAGACATAGGCATTAATAAAATAGCTAGTTCCCTAGCAGAAATTCTTCAAGAAGATACGCCAAATATTGAAGAAGAAAATTTATGATTTTAAAAATGACATCATCTTAAAATCGAACGGACTGACGTTTGGAATTTAGCTGACCATAAAAAGTACATACCCTCTTTTGAAAAAAAAGGAGCTTACAAAATAAAGTCCTGTTTTGGTTCCACATATTTGTGTGAATCTTTGTTTTGTACCATGAAAATGATAAAATCAAAAACAAGACATCGACTTATCAATGCCAACCTTGATAATTGTTTACGATTGGGATTATTATCTTCCATTCCTCATTTTGAAAATTTTGCTAATAAAATGCAATGTCAAATATCGCACTAAATGTGAGTAGTATTGATTTTGTTTGTAAATGTAAATAAATCCATAATCTTCCGATTTATAATAAATAGTTTAGTAATAATACAATGAATGTAACAAATGTAAAGCTGCCGAAGAAACAATACTTAAATAAATACATAAATATTAACTACCTAAATCTTGTTTTTTTTAAAAAATCCGACATGTGCCCGTCACTCATTTCTTAAATCTCAAATGCGCCCGCCACCGCAATAAGGTTAAGAACCCCTGCTCTACACAGTATGTTGATGACCTCTTAATTATTTAAATTATAGTCTATTTTGCTTCGATTTATTTTCTTAGTTGTAATACCAATTGTTTGTCATACCTTGTAATTCTTGATTAACTTTTGCATAAATATCACTGTTTCGTTGTATTTCTTATCAGTTGATAATGACCGCCATGAGCGAAACCGGTCCTGATCCAATTAACTTTATGTGGAATAAAAACAATTATTTTTTTTATGTTTACTATAATATAATGCCATTCCACCAAGTACCAGGTGGACACCTTAAGAGTGATATTGTACATGTTATTAATTTTCTTTACAAGCCACAATGCTTATAATGCCTTTAAGTGTATAAAAGGTATATGGTATATAATTGAATAAGAGATTTACGTATACAAAAGTATACACCTAATCAAGTAGGAAGATATGTAATGAGAAGTTATCACACACAGAATTGCAATATTCAGATTGTGTTCCAGTGACGAGCAACCATATTTTTTTAATTATATTTCATCGTTGAAGGGTAAATGTCCAAAATTCTGCTTGTAGTTTTTATTATATTAGATTTAAAAAAATACTCAATTTGTTAAAAATAAACAACAGTATTTTAAAAACTTTGTTTTTCATTAGGTTTAATAATACCCTCTTGATTTATGAATTTATTAAAGGTGGTGAATTAAAGAGTTTGTGCTTTCAGAAATGCTAGAAAAGAATTATACGTGTTATGTAATGTGGACTGGACTGACAGACCATAATTTATAATATAAAAGATATCAAAAGTGTGTTTTGTTCCATTGAATTCTGTGGTCATTTATTCTTCTTATATTATTTGCCAGAAATAAAGCGCTTCGTTGAAGCCATATTATGTAAGAATCCATAAAGTGAAAAACTAAATCCTATATATTTGACATTCAATGATGTTTTCAACCCTAATGTCACTAGTTACTAGTGTTACATTGAACTTACTAGCGCTTTTCTTCAACCGTTTAATTGTTCTCGTAGCTGTCTCTTACAGAAGAGTTTGAGTAACTGGCTTTAAAAAAGCTTGATATAAAAGGATATATATTAGAAGTCTACATGATTAAAAAAAATATTAATTTTTAATGCCTAGCTAAACTGCGTAGTAAAAAATATTATTTTGTTTATATTTTCATTAGCTATTAATTCTAATCTCGGTCAAAATGAAGCTTTCACAAGTTTAAAGCAACTGGAAATTTGATTATTCAAAGTGCAGCGACTGAAAGATAAGGATTGGTGACCGTAACGATAAGACCACTGGTCTGTGAATACACCGTGAAGGTTCGTTAGGACGCCTGGTTTCGACGCCGACGCCGTTGATCTTGATATACGTTGCAAAGCTCACACCGCATATGCATGTTTAAATTAAGGTAGTTATACCAATTATTAACGTGTATTTTGGGCATTCATTAAAAGCAGTATTCGAAAAGAAAAAGAGAATAATAAAGAATACGTAACTATTGTAATAAAACTTGATTCGTATGATAAAGTATTTTTATTATATTATACAATATTTCTTTTATATTCCGAACAATATCAGAAATGGACTTGACAAAGCACGTCAGCCTTTTCAATTAACAAGGCTCTCATCAAGTATAGCTTGGAAGGTTTCTTTCTCTTGTGGATTCCTAATTATATGATTTGTGACCTCAGCGCTATTTTCCTTGGGGTGAGTCGTAAAGCGTTATAACGGCGCCCGCAACACCCTTCCTTTATATGTAAGCTCTGCCAACGACTTTTAGTAGCAAAGTTAAACTTTACACTTAGACGCTAGTTGGCAGTGTATTTACTCAAAATTTATAATAATTGTTTGGTGTTGTTTAAGTAGAGGTGTACATTCATGTATGAATAAGCTCAGAAAGACAATATAAATTCCCATTCCAACTAATGGAAGCAGCCATCTCTTGTTTATGTTCAATTAA
Organism: Himalopsyche kuldschensis; assembly: GCA_028554975.1. NCBI lineage: Eukaryota > Metazoa > Arthropoda > Insecta > Trichoptera > Rhyacophilidae > Himalopsyche > Himalopsyche kuldschensis. The sequence continues at coordinate 13,929,616 of JAHFWI010000010.1, read as the reverse complement.
TAGTTTGTATATGGCATAAATGATAAAAAAACTATTCAGAAAGAGAAGACTTACCACTAATGTTTATTCGAAATAACAGAAGCACACAGTATATAAACTACAATTGGAGATATCAAATTATTAAGAATATGTGCTACCCAACGGGAGAAACCATCTTAATTTTAGCATAAACATGTTAAATAAATTGTTATTATAAAAAAAAACAGTCGCATATATTATATAACATGATAATCACGTTTTGCGCGCAGAAGTATAATTTAATAAATGATAAGGTCTGTAAGAATATTATTAAAAATACGGTTTGACGTTAATATATGTAAAAAGACTAATATATATGTATGTAGATTACATACATATATATATTATAATATATCATGCTGAGGAGTAGTTAAGCCTCATTTTGCTGGTGATTCAATTTTGTGTTAAATTCGACCACTCGTAATCACAATGTTCACTAATTTGAAGGGGAGGGAATTATAACAAGATTGAAACATACTAAAATAAATTAAATTCTCATTCAGATTGCTATGTCACGACAAAGGATACTTCAATACACTGTATTAGATCCACAGGAATTATAGTTTTAAAGCCACGCAAATCTTGAAAAATGGAAGAAAGACTGAATCCTTCGACATTTTTTTTGATACGATTCTTGCTGTTAGATATCTTTGCCAAGCATTACAACAAAAAAACTCCAATGAGACTAAAATCGGTTATCACCTTCCTGATATACTAAGCGCGCAGTCTTATACTGTTGGCTTGCATTGTCTTATATATTATTTATTGAAGATCTTTAAATCAGCAATATATTTTTGAAGGTCTCTTGGTGGAAAACGATATCTGCTTTTACAATTAATGTTGGATTTCACTTTCATATAAAATACTTTTCATGTGATTACAAGATTGTTCAGTTATCACAGTGTTCAAATTTTCCATTGCATAATTTATAGTAGGGTATACTATATTATTTTTTTCTCCATTGACAATACGAAGTTTTTAATAATTCTGCATTCCCGGGTTGTTACTAAGCGCTTAAAATAACTAAAGTTAGAATCACTTCTTTTTGACTGGTAGTTTGCGTAACTCAATAATCGGTTTCCTCGGCGATTCATAGTCAAATACTGGTATCCGACTTTCAAATAAGTCATTCTTAAACACGATTAAGATTTTTAATATTCTCGTAACATAAAACTTTTTCCATCCGTTATGGTTTTTCATTTCAAGTTTTATTTATGTGATTACTTTTAAACTGTTTTTTACAACTGGTAGATAGGTATATTTTAAAGTTTTATGTGTAAATTCTTTGAGAATTGAATAATATTTTTCTGTTGTTCTAATTCTACGTCCATATTTTATGAAGATAAAGGTCGGCTCCGCCCTACGTGAAAATAATTAACTGATGAAAATTAAATCTTAATATGGTTATTTACATAAAACTTATTTTGTCTAATGAAAATTTCTATAAAGCAATTGGTTCAAATATTTACAGAAAATCATACAGATTATTATATAAATACTTTACTCAAAATGTTAGTGAGCTCTTACAAATTATGAAAACCTAATCTCTTAGTCGATTCTAATCTTTTGAAAATGTTTTTCAAAGAATGGTCAACTTTAACACATAACTGGTTTAACCGGATGGCTGCCACAGACGTCTTAAGACACGAACTTTTCCGGGAACGGCACGGCACGCCAATCACACAAAAAATGACGTCTTTGGACGCTCGCTTTAAGCGAGCGTTTAACTCACTAAAATCAATCGTATGAAACATACAAATATCGGCACAATCGCATCGTAATCGGCGCAGTTTTCATTTATTTGGTAAATTTTTATACAAATAAGCTTTAATACATTTAAAAAAGATATTTTTTAATTTTTACAATAAAATTGGTGGTGTGCGAGGTACCGCCATACAAGCACATGCTAGCAGTTAAAGGGTTAAGAGAAAAACAAATGTTTATAAAAATAACTGTATGAATAAAATAATGAAAAAAAACAATTTTCTTTCGCATTTGCCTCACAAGTACTTGTGCGAATCTTACAATTCTAATGATGAAACCGTGATGAACAGTTTTCGTTTAATCGAAGCCTCTGGGAGCATCGCTTCATCGTTCGATATCGAAAACACATCACGTACCGATATCCCGTGGCGGGGTTTTTAAAACAAATAGTAGACGTCACGGAAAAAAAGCTTCCAATATGTTAAGAGCTTTTACACCAAGTTCGCCTGTTCGCGCACTCGGGTTAAGTGGTTCTACCGGGGCTGTCGGTAGACTATGGAAAGCTCAATTGGACTTATTTAAGCGGGGAATAAAATTTCCTGGAGCACATCGCATGAAGACTGTTTGTAGTTGTAATAAAATGACGCCAGATGAAATGATTTCTGTCTTTGAAGATATCGCCGCACTTTCAGAAAAAAATACGAACGTTTCAGATTTAAAACAATAAATTTAATAAAAAATGAAACACATTTTACTAAAAATATATTTCATCAGTTGACAATTTTCGCAACGAAAGAAACCGGCTCTGATCAATATGTGAATAATTAGTATCAAATGTAATTAAGAATTTTGACTGAGGGTGGTTGATGGAATTTCAATATTAAATTTGAATCGTGTAGCCGCGCACTTGAAATGCCTGAAAATGTCGAAAGGCGAATCGTGGGTCGTCAGCGACAAAACTCATGGAAAATAACAAAATTCAAGCGATTAAAATAAGTATCAAATGTGTTTTTTTTTGTTTGAAATAATGCCTTTTCACCAAGAAATGACAGTTAACCCATTAAAAGTGATCAAAATTTTAATATAATAACAAATAATATCGATCACTTAAAATTAGTTATGCAACTATTTGTGATATTCTTGGAACTGTTATGAAAATTTTCAATACCGAAAGTTATCATAATCTTGTCTTCTGTATCTAATTTAGAGTTCATAAATTATAAAAGTATAAATGATCACAATTGTCACAAAGTTTATGACTAATTGAATTTTATATTAATATTAAGATTTATTTCCAATATGAAGTAAACGGATTCATTTTATTCTAGAGTCATTCGATATAATTATTAATAACATTGAGTTTTTAATTCCAAGAAATCTCTTTCCGAGAAAGATAAATAGACAATTTTCAATTACGAAAAAATGTTTCACGAATGCATGCATTCTAAAATTCGACATGCCAGAAGAACACAGCGTAAGAGCGGACAATAAACGAGGGAAAAGCCCGAGCGCAAAACAAAAGACGACCAGCGAAGATTTTCTTTGAGGAAACGTATAAAAGCACAGCAAAGGAACGTCCGAACGATTCACTTTCAATCCGAGGCTAAAGAGAAAAGAAAATGTATCGACGGGCGTTAAAGGAAACCAAAAAGCGCCAGTTGAATGCCAGCCATAAACGCGGTGAGGCAGGAAATGTTTTCAATACTTGAAAAATCAAAATTATTTAAATAATAAAATCAATTAAAATTTTGCCGTCGGTATTCAGTACATATATTTCTAAATATGTACATATATCAATCATGAGTTGAATATTTTAAATTATGAAAAAACAAATTTTCTAGTAATATTTGCTCATATTGTTTGATAAAGATCAGGACCGGTTTCACTCATCACGAGCATTATAAAATGCGAATGAATTATCATCTTTAGTGATAATGCTTGCGATGAGCTAAACTGGTCCTGATCATTATCAAATTATATATGAAAATAGAACTAAAAGATAATTGTTTTATTGAATTAGTTTTTGTGGACGTTTTTTAATCTACTTAATACTGGCGTTAAATATTTAAAATGTTAGGCCAGAAAAATTTCGGCTTCGCGGCGATGTAAACATTATCAATGTCATAACATATTTTTAGTACTTTTTCCACATGAGATTTATTTTATCAGGACCGGTTTCGCTCATGGCGAGCATTATCAATTGATAAGGAATACAATAAAACAGTGGTATTAATGCAAAAGTTAAGTATGAAAACAAGGTATAACAAATAATTGGTAAAACAACTAAGCAAATAAATTAATAATATTACAAGAAAAATAGACTAAAAATAAAATGTTGAAGACCTCTTAGCAATAGTGTTAGTCAGTGTTAGTTTGCATTGCTAAGAGGTCTTCAACATTTTATTTTAAGTCAAACGAAAATGTATTTACCATTAGTATGTTAAGGTTAAACTTATATGTACATATATATTTATTTAAATGGTATATTTTTAAAACATGCTTACTCATGCAATAGCTATTGACAGTTCTGTATTGGTTCACGGTTTTATTTTCATTATTGGACATTTTCATAAATGAATGGATAGATTTTCAAAGGCCTCTCTCCAATAATATCGTCCAAGACGTTAGAATAAATATACGTGATTATTCAATACGTTACTTATTAAATTGTAAAGAGAGTATTCAAATTGTATTAGCGTAAATATGGCTAAAACAGATATTCGGTTTTTATTTTGTCTTTTCTTCAGAGACAAACAAATCTTCTCTAAAAGTCTCTCTCCCTTTGCTTACTTAATAGTATAAGACCCGCGTCAAAATACTTTTGAAGTCGTAATGTTTTGCATAATTTTAAAATAAATCAACTTGCATCTGTGAAGAAAAATAATAAAAACCCACCCATAAAAGCACAATTAATAAACGCCTCTCGAGCTACTTGTCATTTGCATTTTCTTAACGACAGACTCACGTTAAAGACTGACTATTAAAAAGCGCGGGAAAAAATGGAAAAAGTTTGAATCTTTTAAGATGATGCATTAAGGAAGGCGATAAATCCATTTAAAGTATGTTGGTTTTTCTTGAATTATTGTTCTATTGAAAACGTAAAAGATACATATGTACATCAAATTTATAGCGTTTTAAATAATCAATCGTGTCAATATAGTCTCAAATATATTTTGAATCGGTCTGGATCTTGAAGATTTAACCGGTTTTTGATTTTATTTTAGAATCCCCGACGGAAAATTTGTTACTTTATTTCGTCTTCATCAATTGATAAATGAATTTGTGTCTAAAAATAAAAATGACATTGGACGGGAAAATTCTTTCCAGCCCACACCTTAATCGATCTGAAAAAAAAATCGATAGGCTAGTTCAATTCTATCCCAATCGTAATATTTATATTCGACTTTTATTAAGTTGGAGCCTGAAAAAAATATACAAGTGAGAAATTTTAATTTAGATGACAAATTGCAAATCTAAATTTATTTTTACACGTTTCTTCTGGAAAATCAGTGTTCGCGTTTGAGCTTGTAAAATAGAGTCAAAATATTCATTATGCTGTTATATATGTACTTAAGTACTTACAAAAGATTATTTTTTACATTCAAAAAAACGCAGTCATTAAGTATAATATAACAATAATTTACCTAGTTTACGATTATAGAAAAATATGATGGCATGCGAGCATTTATAGAGCTTACACATATAACACGAGAACTAGCCCAGGTTTTTCGAGATATATTAGGGCGAGAAAATGAGTTATTGCATGTGGGAATGAGTAACGACAGCGGTGCGTGACAATTTTAGCGGGGGTGTTTTTGTTAGTGAAGCCTCGCCCGTAAATATTGTACCTTGGATAGAAAACATTCGCAAAAGTACCACAGTGCTGTGTATATTTGTAATATAATCGGCGACTGTTTTACTTCAATAACGCCGCACTGACATGTAAACGCGTGTTATTGCGGACACGAAAAATAGTATTGTGTGTTACTAATCAAGGAGCACAGTGACTATTACACGCATTTGGTTTTTGATTATTTTTGTGTGCGACAGGAAAAGGGCGTTTAGTCTAAATTAGGTTCTCATCAAAACAGCATTTTGGCATATTCAACCAATTTACAGGAGTTTTTTAAATCATGAATATCTTTCGAAAATGCTCATGAGTATAAAAAAAATTTTGATCATGCACAAGAGAAAACATGCTAGTTTATTAAGCATCTGAATATGACAGTTTTTAATATATTTTAGCCATTTTTTACTGACCGAATATCTGATAATATGCAAAACAAAACCTATTTTTGTAAGAATTCCATTCTCCTTATGTTGAAAAGCTGCGCTGGAAAGAACTAAATCCTTACTTCGTAGAAAAATATTAACGCGACAAACTAACGAGTGTACGTTGATAACTCATTCGGCAACGCTCGACATAATTCGGCAATCTTTTCTAGGGAGACTTCAGCACCCCGAATGAGCAAAACTCCTCAATATTTCTTGATTATAAATAGGGGACATTGCATCATTGCACCATTACAAGAATCGTCTTGGTTCATGAATAACTAATTTATTTTTAATTTTTTAAAGACTGTATATTAACATTAATGAATTAGTTTTAAACAATAATTAATCTAATGCCTAAAAAACACGTTATTAAAAAAATACAGACCACGTGCAGTGTTAATATTGACAACTTTTTATGGCCGCCAAAACTGAATGTATGAGGCGTCGTTTTCCAAATCGTATGCTAGATAAAAATAGGTACAGTTTAAAAAGCAATATTTCAATACATTTATTTGCCAATCACGTTAGAGAAGCAAATATCACTGATCTGTACATTCATTTGATGAATTATGTATAAATATTCCAAACAATCCAGATCATATAATGTTCTTACAGTTTGCAATACAGCATATTGCGTGACATGTCGCCAAGTTAAATATGTAATGAAATAAAACAAACAAAAATCTTTATTCAGCACGGTACGCTGTTATTACGATGTATGATTAAAATTTAATGTTGCGTGAATGGGAGCAGTTAATTATATCAATTATAAATAAAATAAAAAACAAACCCAAGTATTATGAATGATAAACTATGATTATGGCAAGAAGTTAAAGCAGTTTTCTAAATAAACAAGTATGAAATTTTTCTTTAAAGTTTTTCAAAATATTCCTCATTATAAATATATTTAAAACGTGTACTGCGACACACTTCAATACAAAAATAAATGAAGTTGTCAACTAGGTGTTCAAAAGCAGGTACTAAAAAATAGATTGATTTATCAGAATGGCGACAAGAAGCACAAAAAAAGGAAAATGCGAGCTAAACTTAGTTTTTTAAATATAATTTAATTGGCTGTTAAGCATTTGTTTATCTAACTTATCAGTGCCCTATTACCGATGTATAAAAAAATTTCGTTTGAGTGGATTTTGTAAAGCATGAAGATAAGCCTTGAGAAAAAAGTACATTATTTTATTTATACAAATATCAAACTTGGAATTTACTTGGTTGAACTCCATTATAACACGGTGACAAAACAGCAAGAAAATAACTAACGAGATAGTTCTGACGAACTAAAATACATTTTCTTTTTCACCTTTTTATACACTTATATACCATAAATAATGGAATATTGAAATAGTATTTCATTCGACAATATCTGCGTTAAGCATATGGAATTCTGATAGAGCATTTCATTTGATTGTGTTTTCAATAAAAAAAATTGTTGTTGACTCGTTCAAATTTATTTATTCGAAGTGGGTTTTGTTAGAAAGGGGGGCTTTCCACTATCTAACGACCGGTGTTTTCAAATCTGATGTGTAAACAGTAAAAATATCTATGCGTGTGTACTAAACAGTTCACATAAAAGGTGAAATCCATGGCCGCCCCCAGGACCCCCTACAGTGTTGACAACTCGATTACGGGTCCAGCAACAAGAATTTGTTTTATTTTAATATAACTACTGAACTCTTTGCGCTGGGCATGTTGGTTTTAAGGCCAGATTGTACTTGTGGGCACGCCCACCAGGATGCTAATCATGTTCTATGAGACGGCCCCCTAATGAATTCCAAACGAGCAGGACTGTTTGCGGTGGTTCGTCCTCACACGAACCTAATAGGCCACGCTGACTTGATTAAGCAAACTACATTGCATTTGAAATATTTGCAAATTTATTCGGAGATCGACACAATCTCAATTCTTCACCACGAGTCAATAAAATCGTCTACTATGACGGGTTCTTAATTTACGCATTATATACAGAAAACTTATTATCAAACTGATTTCAGTGGCTGAAATAGTTAATCCAATTTATTTTATTTTCTTGATTGAGTAGGCATTTAATTGGTAGAACTCCATTATAATACGGTAAGAAAAATAAGATCTGACGAAGGCGTAAGCCGAAATAGCTATAATCAAATATATAAAATATTTATGTAGAACTAAAATACATTGTTATTTTTCTTACCGTATTATGTTATTTTCTATTTTCAAGCACACTAGTGCATTGTTCAAAATCAGTCCCGTACAGATCTGCTCGGTCCACGAATATGAAGTATCAACTCTTTTCCTATGTCGATAGAGTTGTGAAAGGTAGTCATAAAATTGGCTGCATATATACAACGGGTGGTGGTGGGAAAAACAAACTTACTGATGGAAGAGTTTAAAAATAGCTGTGTTATTTCATCATTTATTTATTAAGAAATATTGATATAAATAGAATCTACAATGTGGTTTTTGACAGTAATTGTCAATTAAACAACAGAACAAACTGAATTTGAAGTCTGACGAATAAATAAAAAAAAAACAAAATGTCCCAGTTGATTTGCTATAACGTTTTTTTTTCAATAAAACATATTGGAATAAAAAAACGGCCCTTACTTAAATTCGTATCAAATTACAAATAATAAAAAATCCTCACTTTGCAGCGTGCGTAAAAAGTGAACGCGTTTTTAAAAGCAAATTTCCGAAACCACAGCGGACCGAGTCTACAAACCCAACCTTTTTCAAATGAAACAAAACAGATTAATCCATTATATCGTACTCACCCGTCCCGGGGGAGAGCGCAGGAGATATTCCAGCCGAGGATGATCCGTTTTCATTTGCTCTCATCAAAATATATCTACAGTTTACATTTATTGCCATGGGAAATGTTTAGTTAGCGCTATCAGCAAAATATTAGGTTGCGTACTGACCGTATTGGAAAATTTGATCAATGAAATTTTGCTACATTGCAAATGCAGTAATTTAATTAAAATTTAACCCAATCCGCTTTAAATAATCATACAATACATTATAGCCCACTCCAAGTATATTTGAAGCACTTTTTGTTATTTATTTTTTTGTATACATATTTACAGTTATGTATAAATATATAAAAACTTGAAATCCTTATATTTTAAAATGAAAACGATATTTGCATAAACACGTTATTCTCGAATGTACAGCCACAAAAGCTCCGCACATTATTCGAGTTTCTAAAATATATTTCAAGGTTTTTAGAGGGTATAAAAATTCTACTCGCTCTCCATAGAAAGACGTAGATATTTCGAAAGCTTTGTTTTCATTGAACCTTCAATTATTATTTTTACTTTTTAAAAACTTCAATTCTTAAATCATTGATTTAAGACAGCGGTTTCCAAGCTGGGAGGCGCCAAAAAAGATATCATGTTTTGAAAAATTAAAAACACAAGGAGGGGTCGTTTAAAAGTTTGGAAATCACTGGTTTAAGTATTGCTCGTCGTCTAAACTTGTGCTTAGTACATAATACGGTACCCTAAAAAATAACGAATCAAGCCGTGGAGTAACCTTAGTCTATCATTTTAAACTGCCCTAACGACGTCACATTCAAAAGACCTACATATATATATTACTTTTAAAATATCAGCTTAACAATCCATATTTTGATCAATAACTTGTTGAATTCTTATATACATATGTATAAAATACAAACGATTTATTACGCGTCAGTGCAAGCTTATTCGTGAGTTTGAATTGCTTAAAAATGCTTAAAGCGAAACTTGGACATTGAGTGACAAAACTCATGAAAATGTACAAAACTTGATATCGAAATTCAGTCAAGCACCTTAAGTAAAAATCATAAATCATGCGTAAGTAAGCAGTTGACTTACTAACCATATTTATACGTAATAGTTGTGGCAAGACACTAGGATATTTAAATCATTTAGATTTTTTGTGTCGTTTAGTCTTTTTCCCCAAACAAGACGCCGAATCAATGCAATCAATATTTTTATCGCGCAATAATACTCAGTGTTTGGCACATCGTAAAATGAAATGCTGTATTATGTATAAAGAAATTACACTAGCACGAGTGGACCGGCTTCTCCGCTGGCTGTACGAGAGAACGTTAACCTATTTCTTGTTGAGAGATTCATTATGCGGAAGATATGACGGCAGCCAGGGCTAAGTATGATTAATTGAAGAAATTCATGACTGAAATTTCGTAGACGTAGCTAGCGAGAAAATGGTGCTTTTAAAAGTAACAAATTTTCATGCCTTTTTATATCAAGTGACAGTGCAGGTTTGATAAAGCACTTCGTATTATGTTTTTATAACAATACAACACTGATAAAGAATACACGCAATAATTATTTAGTCAGATCAAAATTTAAGTGTGATTGACGTTTTAAATTAAATTTGAGATTTGAACACTTTATATTTAAAGTAAACAATCACAATTTATATCTATACAATCAAGACCAGTAAACGTCAGAATAAAAAATCTCTCTTTTGAAGAGACACACATTTATCTCATGCTTGCAATTTTTTTTCAAATCTTATAACTGCTTGTTACTCAGTCACTCAAGCTCTCTTTAGTTTGATGAGAATAAGTATAGAAAGGATAAAGCTAGGATAAGACGAGTGGTTTGATAGTTCTTTTCGCTTCGCCCCGCTTATATGATAGGATGTGTGGGAAGGAATTTTAAGACAACACAAACACACATGTCTTCGAACAATATTGATAAACTGACTGAAAAATTCTACTCGTACTGAGGCGCGAACCCGTAAGGTTTGTAACGGAAGCCAGTGATGTTGACCACTACACCACGGACTTGAAAAAGAGCAGCTTTTCTCCTACTAAAAAATCTATCTTTATTTATAATTCTACTGTTATTATTTTATGTTTAATTCAAAAAGTATTTGTATAAATCAGGATGGTTTTTACTATTCAATGAGCATGCCTTTTGTTTGGTAGATTCAGTGGTTTTCATTTTAATTCCATTATAAAGACAAAAAAAAAATTGTTGCTGGGACTCCAAATTGTCTTTTATTAATACAAATATAGTACAAATATCTAAATAGGTCCACCGACAAAAATAGTTATAAACGAATAAATTTGTCGTCCTCTGTATGATATTAACACCTCAAAGTTGCAAGAGGCGAGGGAGACTGCGTGCTTGCACAGTGCGTAGTTTGATTTATTAAAGTACCGCCAAAACGAGACCGCCCCGAGACAGGCCTAACTATTAATTAATCTAACGGCGTCACGACGCTCACCTCACTTCACCTTGAGACCGACGCCGACGCCGATACTCCGGCTCGGGTGCGTCGTTTTGTTCGCTGGGTGAAATCCTCCAGACGTTTCTGTGCCACACCAATCAAGTTGCGCCTAATGAATGATTAATGCTTGGAGAATTTTATTTTGCGATGAAATTCTTCTAAATTGGATCATTTTGATTGAACTCTTCATTAGCGGTGATCGAATATTTGATCAAATTCAAAAATTCAGAATTAATTTTGTGTTTTAAGGTTACATCGTGAATTAAACTCACTTATTATACACGTTAATTTACAGTCATTCGACCTACCATTTTATTTTATTATAATAATTTATGAATTTACACTACACTCGTTCTGGTTCTCCCAGTTGCATTCAATTAAAACCAAAGGCAACCTGTTCAAGCAAGTCATAGAACTTCATAAAAACAATGGTCGCCGTGAATACTAGAAGTATGGTGAACTATTCTTTTTAACTCTATTGGTGAAAAGATATTTCTCACCACGATGAAATTGATGTCAGTAATGTTTTTATAACTTTTCATCCCTTGGCAATGACAATTTCTATCTTTTGAAGACTTATATTAAAAAAAATCTTACATATTATGGAATTTTAAATTGTAGCAGGCGATTACGAAAAAAATAATTCCAACATTTCTGTCTCACTTATACATAAGATGCACACTTTTGACCGAAAAATGATAACTGTATTAATGATCAATAATCCGTCTGCTGAATTAAATATAATTAAAATAAATTTATCCAATTATCAATTGACTGCAAACAAATTCAGAGACAAAATAATGATTGATAGTCCGAATGACAGATCGAAGAAGATCGAAGAATCAAATGAAGTTTGTTTTGGATTATTATAATGCACGAAGAAAATGACGTATGTAAAACCAAATGGATAAAGTATGGGTTGTTTCTAACCATCATTCTTGGCACTTTCTTCAGATCCCTCGAGTGCAAAGTTATTTTATTCATAAAATAGGTTAGAAGACGGTGTCGCGTATCCACGGTGGGTAATGGCATAGGACCTGGTCTTTTGGGACGCAATGCGCAAAGCCTCAGTTTCGAGGGTGTCTATAACATTCAATTCCGCCTTTTGTGTATTAAGAAAATTGTTTGAAAAGAACGCAGATACTTAAACTTATAATTTCAATCAATAATTGATAAGTTGATTGAGGCAAAAAAGTGCTTTTTGTTATTACTATTTTGTAGGAATATTACGTACATAATCTGGATTGAAAAACAATCGTTGTCAGCTCTTTCTATAAAGATTTGTAATGGCGATGAATGGCAAAGTATCGTCAGATATATTAATTAGACGGTATAATAAACATTGCAAGTTGTTAATGAAAGGCGGCCATGAAACATTGGTTGCATATACACAACGGGTGGTGGTGGGAAAAACCAACTTGTTAACTACGATATTTTGGTTGAAGTATAAATATTGATGATGGCTACATTCGATGACTGTTTGCATTGATTTTTACTTTATTGTTATTAAAGACCTATCACAAGTATATAACATAAGATACTACACATACGCATACACATAACTACTTCTTTTCTACGTTATTTATATGAATTTATCTATAATAATTCAGATATAATTTTTTAACCAACTGGTTTTACCCATTGAGACGCTGTGTTCTATTTTTGAGTAAATAATGCATAGAAACAAATATATAACAAACCTGTTATTCTCTCATACTTCCCTTCCTCACTTGAAGATTTTGAGTTTAACAATACAATAAGACATCAACTTAAAAGATGTTTAAAATGCCGTTTAAAAGTATATGGTGATTTGTATTTTTGATAACGGCCTACGGATTTTGAATAAAATATTTTTATGATACTCAAGTGTGCATACACAATACAAGCCGAGATCTTTATTTCGTTGGGAGGGTGCCAGCGAATAAACTATTTTACTCGTCATCGGCCGGAGCTTTCAAAAAGTTTGCGCAAAAGCTTGGAGGTATGATACCGCTCCTGTCACCCATCCTTGACTGCGAGCATCACCCGGCCAAGAGTCACGGCGAATATATTTCACACGCCGTCCCCGAGATCGTTCCACAAAGCCGGAAAAATGCTGTGACGTCTTTTATGTAAGCCTTCTCTTTTCTGAAAAAATCATATATAAAGCTCCCAGTAGGCGCTACTTTAAAAAGCTTTGCCGTAGTATAGCGATGTATTTTTTTTATTACGGAATGCTTAATACTGTATTGCGTGGATACTTTATAACAAAACTAGCTGTACGCTGCGCGCGTTGCCACGCCAGCAACTAAAATAAATTTGAAGGAAAGACATTACACAAATATTCAATTCAATTTGTGTCAATTTATTGATTTCGTTCATTTTGAAAAAAATGTGACATTGCAGCTTTTCGTTTCAATTCGATATCATTTTTTTGGGGGAAGGGGGGTTGTTTGGCGGGGTGGGGTTTGGGAGGCGTGTGGGGGGGGGGGTATGCCAGAAACCTTCGAAGGAGTGAACTCAAAAAATTCGTAAATTTAAAAAAAATCGATCGGTCGAGCGGTTTAGTAGTCCATAGCGGACATACACGCAGACATTCATTTTTATATATATAGATAGATAGATAGATAGGCAAATGTATGTATTTCTTATAATATCACATTTATATTTTCAATTTGATAAAATATGAATATTCGCAATGAAAATTGTTCTTTTATTTTTTTTCTTTTTCTTCGTATTTTTATAACTACGAAGTAGAATACTTTGAATAAGTAATTGTATTTTTATCTTTCGCTAATTTTAATTGAAGCTTTTATTCCTTCATTTTGCTCTTTAGGAATGCAAAATGACAAGAAGGTTTCAGAAAGCCGTTATAGAATGAGAGCCATTCTTTTTGATGACCCTCCATAGATAAAAATAAAAAGTAAGCTTTTCAACTGTAGCGATGGGAAAGGAATGCAACTTGAATATAAAAACTAATCTTAGAGACGAAGGAGGCGGGAATAACTTTGACGAAAACGAGCCTTAGAACTTGAACCTCTATCAAATAGACAACCAAAAAAAAGTACCAACTGTCATGCAATTGTTGCAAATATATTGTTGACAGTCTAGGTCTGTCGTTAGTAAAAATACATATCATATTTAATTATTAAGTGCGACAAATTCTTTAAACCCTTAGGCCACACATTTGTAAAGCAAGTAGCTTATAAGTGACCATGGTCAGCCTTTAAATCGAACTGTATGGAAATCTAGAAGCTTATCTTTAGGGAATAAAGATATCACAAACATCTACGCCAAACAAAATTCAAGCCCGCGATCATCACAACCGAGTAAGTTAAACGGCTGCAAGCCCAAAAATGAGTAATTGCACTTCTGATAATGTTTAAATAGGTTTGTATTTTTTTCCTAGAGATGATAATATGTGATCACATAACCTTCCTGTGTTATTATTGAACGATGGATCTTAATATTCAACATAAGATCCGGACACAAATGAACCCTCCCTGCGGCTTGTAGCTTTGTTCCCGAGCACAATAATGTCGGTGGAGCATGTTGCCAAATGCGTTTATGTCACCCGGGAAACTTTAAGGACAAAGTCTTATGGTAATTATAGTTTCTAAGTGGTGGCTCGTCATTGTTAAGGGAGAAATATTGTTGTGAAATGGACAAAGGGCGTGGTGTAAACTTATCACCGAATAACATATAATATAATTGTAAGGAGGCAGTAAAGGGAAGAAAACGTATTATGTATTATTACACACCGACGCAATTCCTCACATGTAATTTTATTATTCAACTGCAAGTACATACTACCGATTTTGATCTAGTAAATTTTCAATTAGTTCGTTTCTTTAAGCTGGGGTTAATTTCTGGTGACATGAAATTTTTTAAATTAAACATTTGAGGTCATACATCAATAAATGAAATGTTGTTTTTTTCTCGAGCTCTAAAAAAATCTAAATATCAGCCGTCTTGCCTATATGACAAATATTTTTTTCCAATTCACGCATACGTAAACTATAATATTTGTTTAAATTATCTTATATTGTGTAATAATAAACAAACTTTGGCGTCTGTAGCCGAGTGATCAATGTTTTCGTGTGAATAACAACCCATTAATGTGAAATATGTTCTAATGAACATGCTCCGTTAGGAGTCCCTATACAAATTAAAATTAATAAAACACGTAAAACCTTAATGCACAGTGTTGACATAACCTGATAAAACTTGACTGAATTTTCGCACGTCGATCAATGGACGAATGAAAAATTCAACGGTTATATTATTATATTCAAGTTAGAACTTATTTATTAATATATTAAGACAATAACATATGTTTTACTGAATGAAGGAGAATAAATGTTTTTTGGAAATTGGCAAAAAAGCCGACCAAATGAGATCCGACAAAATCAACAAAAACACTAAAACAATAATAATCGTCTGAACTCACTCACGTATATGTGAAATATGTCGACATCCGAAGCAATGTCGCTTAAAATCGTTATATGAATATTCAATTACCTATATTAGCAAACGCCCTTGGCACTGCACTGAATTTGCCATAGTTTATTGTGAAGTTAAATATGTATTGTGGTTATTTGGACACCAAATATTCAGTACTAAGTTTTAAGTGTTGTTCAAATTTATGTTCGTATAATGTAACAAGGCACTTAAAATAAATGCACTCAAAATTATTAACGACGCCATATCCGGCGCCAATAAAATAGTTGTGGATATGTTAATTCTACTAGAAAGGATTGTTACACTTCACATTCTATACATTGATAACGTCGATATTAGCAATTTATATCTGCGGACAGGATAATATTTATAAGTTTTTTTACGACTTTTTTATTTTTCATATGACGATGATATCGTTGGCATAGTGTGTATAGAAAATAGAGGTTCTGCAACCAAGTAACAAATTACTTAAGGTAACTTTGCGATAGTAAGTCTAAAGATGCCTCTGAAAGAGGCGAAACACGTGTCACAAATGTATTGGATAGGTTACACAATGGCGACGTTATCGAATAATCAAAGTTATTTTAAATTTTATATTAAGTAACAAATCGGTTAAGGTACACTCTATTCGTACATATTCAATAAATTGGGAGATGACATGTTTTTGAAATAGAAAGAAAGTCAACATAAAAATAATAACACATTTTTAACCTTATTCCGGTGGCGGGCGCATTGGATTAAGGACCGGTTTCGCTCATGGCGAGCATTTTCAAACTGATAAGAAATACAACGAAACAGTGATATTTATTTATATTGTTTCTTCGAACTTCAAGGTATGACAAACAATTGGTATTATACAAGTAAGCAAATAAATTGAAGCAAAATAGATTATAATTTAAATAATTAAGAGGTCAACATACTGTGTAAATAGTTTAGTAATAATACAATGAATGTAACAAATGTAAAGCTGCCGAAGTCACAATACTTAAATAAATACATAAATATATACATAAATAATATTTGAATGTAAATAATAATTGTGTTCTAAGCAAGTGCGCTTAAACGAATTTCACTTTGGAAGCTTTAACTGGAAGTTTAGTGAAAGATTTTATAATGAATATTAAAAAACCACCCTATGTCTGTAAAAAATCTGAGATCAAATAAAAGGGTTCTATCTGTTTTATCTTCCAAGTGGGTTGAGAAATTCGTCTTTTTATGCAGAGTCATACATCAAATGCAGTGGGAGAGTAAGGGTCGGCCCAGTTCGACAATACTTTAATCAGCAAATGGCTTTTTGATGTCTCATTTTTTAAAAATACTCGGCGAACAGAGACGCTTCGTTCATATTGCAAGTGAGGCATGTACCTAAATAGAATTTCATGAAAAGGTAATGTAAGAACGATTTGAAAAGGGAAATAAGTTCATTTGTTTCGAAAATCCCAACGCTTCTAGGAAAAAACACTTCCAGATAATAATAGGCATCTCGTTATATAAAAGCTTTCCCTGCTTTAAACTTACGACAATTTTAGTTGAAAACAAAATTTTATCATAATATATTATGAAAATTTAATAGAGAACAATATAAGAAAACTAGGAATTCATATGTTATGGAGACGATATAAAACAATCTTGAATCATCAACGATTTATAATGAAAGAATTATATCTCTTTCAATGAGATAGCTGTCACTTCTTGAAGGAAATGCAAGATTTTTAATAAATAAAACTCTTTGTTACTACTTTCAAATAAACACTCATCGCGATCATTATCAGTAAATTTAAAAAAAGAATATATCTCCGTATACCTGCTACTTTTAAAATAGAATATGTTTATTTTGACTTAAAGTAGCTAAAGGATTTATCAAATATAAGTACAATAATACAAATGGTGTACGAAACTACGAGTCAGTTTTCATATGGATGTATTAATGAAACAAGCTGGAATGTGTAATCTTAAATTTGATATTGGGCTCTAATGAGATAATTGACACGATCGGATATCAAATATTGGATAGTAAAAACACTTCGATAAAAGAAATCAACAAGGGTGCCTTTTCTTCAAATTAAAAGATATCTATTAAACAAAGATCTTTCTCAGTTGTTTTAATTTTGAATTTTTAAGATGAGCACACATTTCTTAACTGCAAAGCTTTTAAAGTACATTTCAAGTTTCTCTGTAATAAATTATCGACGTTCAATATCTAAGGTTAAAACTCGTTCCTTGTGTATTACAATCCCAACGATCCATTTTTCTCTGATAACAGAAACATTAAGGCAAAAGAAACTACATTTTAGCTGCAGCCTAAATCAATGTCTGCGGTATACTATCTCTGGGGAAGAAATAATCCTGATATATATATATGTAGTAACGAGAAATTGAAGTACGGAAGACAAAGCGTTGTGTTATTTCAGTTCGTATACGGAGTAGCGTGCATGCGAGGGGTTGAAATAGCCATTGAGTATTAAACATTTTCGTTAGGCTTTTGTATAATAGATGATATTGCAATGTTTTAATTTATTGCAAATAAGTATCTTATATAAATAAATCTTCATTAATTCTTAAAAATCTTAAACATACAATATTTACATAACGAAAATTTGAGCACAATTTTACCAACTTAGCTTGCGTATATTATGCTTTACAAAAGATTAGTTTATTTAAATATACAAATATATATTTTCCTATCTTCTAATTTGGAGCATATGGAGTCCTCGCGGATTTTATCTCAACATATTGGTTTCTGCATAAACTGATTGTTACTCAGTTGATAATACTCTCTAATTTTTCGATAGTCGGGATTGTTTGAAAGGATACAAGGAGTAGGACAGGACTAGTGATAAGCAAATTTTTTGGGATGGGAATTGCCTTCGGAAAGAACTTAAAAAATCTGTTTGTACAGGGACTTGAACCCAGGCGGTTCATAATAGAAGCCAACGACGTTGACCACTGCATCACGGACCGGGATTTATAACATTACATGTATTAAAACAACATTAAAGCTGACAGTTTAGTTTTGGCCACAATTGACTATTAACAGTAATTTTATTTTGATATTTGTTGTAATAATAAAGTTTAAAAATGGTGTACATTTTTTAGAGAAATAAGGAAAATTTAGTAGTTTACCACGCCACTGAACTAGGGTATGTGTAAGAGTGAGAATACAATAGAGGCATTTATTGCATTAAGCTCAATTTCGAGTTACACTTTTTCAACGTCAAAACCTGAGCTAGACTTTTGAAGGTAGAGGATATTTATTAGATTTGCCAAGGAAACGATATCGGCGTCACTTTTGACGTGATAAATATACCACAGAATAAAATATATCGAAGATATTTGTTACAAATATAGCCAATGAATCTGGAAAATGGAGGTTTTTTTATTGAAGAGATTTTATCTCAATATATTTATACATTCTCAATCACATTATAAAAAGCTGCCACGTTTGTTTAATATAAACGCTATTATAATAATTAAAACCAAATTCATCATATGTGTGTATTGAATGATTTATTCGGCCTTTTTTGAGATATAATTTGAAGTACAAATCACTAAAATAACATTAATGGATTTGCATAAAATAACAAATTGTGTTTGTTGTTTTATCTCCTAATTATAAACAAACACAGCATAAAACACTACATTCATAGTATTGTTTCATTCCATAAAATGATTATCAATAGTTTATAATACGTTTATATATTATGTATTGTAACGAATAGATAAACGCAGACAAATTTCATCAAGGAATCAGAGAATAATTTCGTGTTTTTTCCATGTTTTTTGAAGAAACGGAACAACTCCAGATTCAATTTTTTCCTCGAAGGCTAACAAAATATTGAAAATAAAATTCATAAATTTGTATTATGGACTGGCAGGGTAAAAAAAATGAAGTGATATTTTTCTTACAAGAAAAGCGGGTATTCAATAGTAATATTGTCTCAAACACGTACATACATACTTGTTAGTCTACAGTGATTTATAGTCTCCTGGGTCACTTTCTTGAAAAAGGCTATCGGTTATCTTACCTGAAACAAAAAGAAAATATTTGTAAGAAAAACAATCAGCCAAAAATAAGAAAATCGAAACACTACAACAAAGAAATAAACAAGGAAACGTATATAACAAGTATTGTGGAATTCAGGACACTGCAAAATTTGGTTTTTCTTCTATTATATTATTGAATACGAGTAAGTTAATAAGTCACTATAGGAGCTCGGAAGTTTAAGGTAAATGATTTGCTTTTCAGTACCTCTTTTTGCTTAGCAGGTAAACAAAAAAAATGTAAAATTAAATACTAGGATAATAGAAACACTTGCACATTAAAATTAATACAGATGAATCTTTTAATTCTAATTTAAATACTTTTTTAAAGCAAAAGAAATTCGCAAAAATGAACGTTCAGAGAGAACGATTGGATATAAAAAATACGTTTTAATATAGTTTATTTCGTCTAATTGGAACACATTGGGCAAACAAATTGTCACAAATAAGCGGATGCCTCAAATAAGCAAAGTTTCTATCAATAAAAATATCAGAACACGTGATTTCTCGTATTCCTACCCTCCTTCTCCAGTTCAATAATACCATAATATCCCCGCACACATTCTAATGTTCATGTACATGTCCTGCCAACATAATAATTATTCAATTTTGTCTCACTATACATTTTTTCTCTCTTAATAGCAACATTATTAAGAATATTCACTTATCTCATTAAAAGTATATTTGTTTCTTAATTGAGATAAGTAAGACGGTTGTGAAGTTATTTTAAACGTGATCAATTATAATTTGGGCTTCAAACGAATCCACAGTAATGAAGACTTGTATCACTTTGAGTACATATATCTTTGAATTAGCTGTTAACTGTAGAGGATGTATTATACTTTATTATCCACTTAGCTTGCAGTACATTTTTAAAGCATTATATGCAGCATTCGAGGTTGGTACTTTCTTCTCATTTGGTCTAGCCTAGAGGACTACTTGTCTTGGTCATCATTATAGCTTTATATGCGTGGGTGTATTTGTTTCCGAGTAGCTTTAACACGAAATAAACCATTTTTAAGCATAGCGGGAGAACTACTCTTACATTCTTTTTTAAAATATATTTCAAATAAAGTCAATAAGTAAATAATTACGATAAAGTCTATCACGAACACTTTCTTGATAATATTGCATAAAGCCAAAATATTTAGCTATAATATTTGAGGCTATGCTCTCATACCAGTAAAAAAATTAAGCGGTAAAAGCTCTCAAGATGTGTTAAAAAATATGTGTTTAAATGATCGATCCCCGTATGTAAATTCGCAATTTTAGCACAATTTTTTTATTCATAAAGATAGCAATTTCTATATGTTTTCTGTTTACAGATCTCACTCTTCTTTCTCCTCCTCTCTGACGAGTGGAATTGAGAAACTGATTCACCACCAGTTCTCGTTGAATACATGTTTCCGCATCACACAGTATGTGGATATTTGAGTATTTGCAATTTTTGTTTTAAATAATTTGTAAAATAACACTTTTCTTTCTAAAATACCAACAATATTTCTTTACGGAACTACGGTAATAATAATGGCTTTTGCTGTCAGAATTTGTCGAGATGATTAGCTGTTTTTTTACGAAGTATTATATTCCCACATTTTGTGAAACGCTTGAATACTAGTGTAATAGAAATTTAAGCCAATTATATCGTGTTAGCCTTAATTGAACTGAACTTAGACCGATGTGACAAAGTTGAAATTGGTCCAATCTAAAGGTCAAATAAGATCTAGCTTGATAATTATTTTTATTCGGTACTGACAAGAAACGTATATCGGAGAGCTTTTAACAGAAGATTTATCAACATAATTCAACAATTTGATTATATTTATTGTAACGTTAATAATAAAATTAGGTATACGAGATAAATGGTTGCTTTAGAGATCCAAATTCTCAGTTGAACGATTAATTATCATGACAATTTAATTTATACAATTATAATTGATTACGTTAAAATTCATCCGACTAATTTGATTTGGATTTAGATGTTTTAGTGAATTTATTTCTCAATGCTACTCTAATGTTGTTATGTATAACGATCGGGACCAGTTTCGCTCACCACGATCATTTTCATTTGATTTACTGAATGGATGATTCAACAGAATGCTCGCCATTAACGAATTTGATCCTTAATTACATAAATTTATAAATGTAAGTAGTAAAAACAATATATTTTATTTCTATGGAACAAAGAATTTTCAACACTTTAACAGTCCTTAAGATTAATATCCTGTCAGGTACGTAGTCGAGTGTCTTTGGCTTTAGATGCAAACCACCCAAGTTTAAGTCCCTGTCCAGGCAGTTTCATTTATTAATCGAATTATTGATTTCAGCTCGGAGACATGGATGTTTGTGATGCCTAAAAATTCCTCACATGTCCACCCGATCGTAAAAATGGAACGTAGCGACAGTGTTCAGTTAGCCACTCGTCCTGTCCTTGAGCAACTGACTAACAAGATGTTGTCCGTAAAATATATATGTTGAAATGAACTCCATTAGGAGTACTAGTCCGTTATAGGCTTCCGTAAAGGACGGAGTCCCGATACGAGCAGATGTTTTCAGTCGATAACTGTTCTTAAAGCGGCGCGTCGCGATTGGCTTACCATTAGTCCTCGTATCCTTTCAATCAATTCCTACTCTCTTACCAAAAAGAGAGGTTGAGAAACTGAGTAACAAGCAGTTCAGTAACAATGAGTCCTTATGCTCTTCACTGGAAGCGAACATAGTTAAATAAAAATAAGAATAATATTACATTTTTTATACAATATATACATGTTTTTTAAATCAGAATAGACAGTAAGCACGATCGGTAGAATCATAATATGGCTTTATCGAAACGCTTAGCTTACAGCTAGCACAATGCGTTATAAATAAGATAGGTGTCGTAGAATGGTTGTTCCGGAGTCCGTGCGAAGAGCGGGTAGACGTAATCCGGCCGTTTCGTCGGTTGTAAGCGCGCGCGTAACATTCCTCCGAACATTCATCACAGAAGGCTTAAGCATAAGGTTTCAGTCTCTTGCCTCCCCTACTAAACTTGCGAGATCGGGAACAGTTAACCCTCCGATAATTCGTCCATCTTTTGACATTCCTATTTTACGGCGCATTGATATCATTGTGCTTTTTTCTCAACTATTTTACCAATTCAAAGCATTCGGCGTATCTATTCAGAAGTGGTTTTTCTTGAGAGTTGATGATTATTCAGATGTTCAACGTCCCTCTTTGGGAGGGTAAAGAAAAAAAGTTTCAGTACGGAAGGACCAGTAGTTCGGCAATCACTATATTTAGAATAGTTTCTTATATGGATCAGAAAATTAATAATTTGTGAGGGTTGAAACAATACATTCATTCATTTTCAATATTATATTTTATGAAAAACAGAAGCTTTTCAAACTGATGGTATATAAATCGAAACAGAATTCTTGACAAGGTAGTGATAAATAAACGATTGGTGTTAAGAAAATGAAAAAAAATCACACATACTAAAAATGTGTTTTTATTTTTATTAAATGCCATTCCACCAAAGTATTGACAGTGACAACCTTTAAAGTGATAATCAAACATAGCTGGAATTGAGTTGTCAATGATTAAAATGTGCTTCATTTCATTAAAATATTGTCTTTCCATCAAGAATTGACGGTAAACAAGAATTGACGGTAAATTGAAAGATGCCTTTATCCATGCCTTACATGGGTTGCATATCCATTTGCCAAGTTATACGTATTCGCGGTGGAAAAAATGTTTTTTTTATTCCAAATACATTTTTAAAAATAAAAACTTAGCACGAATCATAAATTATATTAAAATTGAATGAAACAAACCTTTTTTAATCCAAGAATATCTGCCAATACGCGAGATACACTCAGTAAGAATTTTAAGTCACCCAGGACCAACTACGAAAGTAAATACAAAATCTTTTTTTGTTTTGGCTAAACGAAGAAGAGTTTATCAAGTAAGTTATACTGAATAATTAAATTTTAATAGCATACGTTAGTAACTTATGTAATTGGTAGAGCGACTTGTACTTTTTGCCTAGTAATAATATTGTTATAACGGGGAAACATGTTTGCAAACAAGATGTACGACCCGAGTCGGTTGTCCGTCTGCCGCAAGTTTGATGTGACAAGACAGCAACAGAAGCCAAAACAAGGAGACGCTGAATTATAATATGACACTAAAGCAAATAACAACGAGAACTTTGTTAAAACATTTATGTGCCACGTTTAAGTATGCACACGTGATTAATAGATATAAAATCTCAGTCAGTTTCCGATCCATTATTACGTATTTGATTCACATCATTTATTTATATTGGATTTTTAACGTTTCACAATATTGAGAATACAATTTCACGTATCTATTATCTTCAGGAAATATAAGGCAGTATTTTTTCTGCATCATATTAAAACATCAGCTACTGGAAAAATCGAAACACTTAGAGTGAGGCCTCAGTGAAGGCGTACGACGCTGCTACTGGCGTAGGCGCCCACTGAAGTCTAACACATAGAGAAACAACGCGTATTCCGCGTTCCCCTTAAACAATGCGGTAATATGTGACGTGACATAAAAAGAGATGACGTTTATTTTCTATAATCAGCATTTTAAAACATAGATAATAAACCTTAAAGTCACACTTATTTAATGACACACTTATTCAAATAAACAAGTTCTATATACAATATATTATCACTGTAAAGCAAAATATCCTCTTATAATTTTATGCATATACACGAGAAGCGGGTTTAAAAAAAGTAATAATTTTGTTTAGGTTAGTCAGTCTTTCCACCGCGGGAACCGAAAACATATTAAAATTGTTAAATATATTTAATAACGGTATAAAAGCAAACAATTAAAGCTCACTTCCTATTTGGATATGGAGCATGTGGACGCCTAATTGGGCATTTGATATAATTATCATTCGCGTTCGTTAATCTTCCAGTTTTAAAGGTTAAGTAAGGGTGAATGGCAATAACTAACGAGTTACCCTGACTTCAGAGCGTTTACTCAATATGTATTATATATCACATTGAAAGTGTTAACTGACACTTCTTGGTGGAAAGACATTTTTTTGATTATATTTGTTTTTAAATATAATTAATGAATATTTTCTCAAAAGGAAGTTATTAATAATTTATCTAAATCACGTAATCGTTATGTAGAAGCAATAATGTATAAAGACAAAGTCGAACTAATTTAAGGACAATAATAATAAAAATACACCCACTGCACAATGATAATATATGCTAGTATGCATGGCGTCAAGTTGTGTTCGATAATTAAAGGACTGAGTCTGAGATACACTTAAATCTGTATCATTTTACATGTGTAAAGTACTAACATCGTTCATTATTCAAAGCCGCTTTAAATATAATGTATGACATAAATAATAGAGTAAAATTGAAGAAAATGTGAATTAGTTAATTCACCAAAAAAGCCGAGTGAAATAAGGATAAAGAATCTGCATACTTTCCACTGAAACACAGCTATGGGTATTGATTTTTTTTCAATGGCCAATCAAGTAGATAGATTGTCAAATTATTTAAAAAAAAAAAAAAAACAACACCTGTGCTTAGTGATAAAATCTCATTCTACAGAATATTTAGAATAGGTTCACAGTGAATACTTATATTCAAATAATACGTTCCATTGAAAACACTGAATATATTCCATTAAATTGACTATTTACAAAGCATTAAGGTTTTGATACTAATTGTGATACACTAAAATTATATCTTATATCTAAAGGCTTTGAAATTTATCGAAATTGATAGTTGTTTGTAGAAGATGTAATATTTCAGTATTGACGGTTGCTTAGTCAACCAATTAAAATACCAAAGATCAAATTTCCAGCCTTGTAATATCAATTTGATATGTTACGTGAGATAATTATAAATAGCAGCACTAATTGCTTTATCATTATGTCACACACGTTTAATCGTTTGTAAACTCTAATCGACAGTTAATGTTGCAAATAAGCGACTGTAATCTCGGAATACCTACTGTCTAGTTGATTATTAATCCAAGGATTACTGTCGCAAAGACAAATACTCTATATTAAGATTCATACAAGATTGAAGCTTTAATTAATATCAAGACTGAATCTTTTGCAAACAACGATTATATTATGTTTAACAAGTATATCACAGATTTTTTAATGTATTGATATTAATGTGATGTTTTCCTCTCTCTTCATCCAATCGTCAAAAAAAATCTGAATTACGTATTGGTTATGTCTAGCTTAATCTATACTATACTAGGTACTAATTGAAAACTGTGTGATCAAAAAAATCTTTTCAACGTGAACTAAATGAAATATTCACAAATTTAGTAGTTTAAATAGTTTGACAATACTTAACAAAGCATCAAAAGACGTATAACATGTTGATTAAATTTAAATTAACTTTATTATGTATCTGCAGCATCCTATCTAGTTTGTATTCAAGTGTCAGTGAAGTTTGGGAATCTCTGCTTGAACAGATTGCTGTAACTGCTAGGGTAGTCTGCTGGTGAATGCTTTACGACCTCTTAGCTAAGGAATTACTTAGGCATATATAATATTATACTTGCACGAGACGGTCGGTCCGTGCATGATGTGATTTAAAGTTAACTACCGCTTTACACATCTTAATGTAAACTTTTATGAGGCAAGAAAACCTATTTGATACTTTTTATGGAAAAATAATTTCTATTGGAAACAGTTAATTGTTGCCTATACAAGTGTTTTGCGTTTATAAAAGCAGTGATTATTTGTATTATTAGTCGGAAATTAGAAGTAAACAGCTGCCTTAATTAAAGTGGCTTAATTTTTCTTCATAATCTTAAGACAATCTGTCAATAAATCCTACACTGTGTGCTTACAAACATCGATGAAAATTAAAAAAAAAGAATCCACTAAAATGAGTTCAATATAGTTCAAATTTGAAGCTGAAGTGTGTTTATAAAATTTGAGTGATTTGTTAAGAACAAATTAAAAATAATTTTGTCTATCAGTGGCAGAACTGGCTATATCAGAATCATAATCAAAACAACTATAATATGTACAAATTGTATCTAAAATCGGTAAAAATATCATGTGGTTATTTTAACATACATAAGCGTATCGGGAAATGTTTTGGCATTATGAAAAATGAGTGAGTACTGCAAGCTTAAAAAAAGCTTAAACCTTCCTCAGCGAATTGATCATTTTTTTTTATTTTTTTTTTTTTTTCCCCATATCCGCTCCCTATTTGGAGCATATGGCGCCACACGGTGCCTCCAAGATTTCTGTCCAGGTCATCCCGGCGTCCCTTAGCTCCCCCTGAGTACATCCTATGGATGGTCATCAGAGGCCTTCCGCGGCGTCGGGATCCCAGGTTGATAGAAGAGGCAGGCAGGATTCAGGCTCTACCTCAGCACATGTCCAAGCCAGGTCCATCGTCGCCTTTTAATTTTGGACGTAATAAGGGGCTGGTTTGTCCGCTCTCTTTGAATTGATCATAGTTTATTTATAAATAATTATAGACAAACCAAATTTACTTTGTAGAATCATTTATACGTCAGATGATTGGTATAAGTTTTTAAAAGAAACTTTCACATGATATTTTCACTGATCTTTCGTTAATTTTCCGGAATGAAAGTGCGTCATTCAATCGTAAAATATTGAAGTGAAAACTGTCGCGTAGTGAGGTCTCAAAGAATCGGAAAAGGATAAGAATAAATGGATAAGTGTTCATCCGTTTGAGAGAGGATTCCCCGAGAGACTGTTTGTATTTACGTCAGCTTCCGCGAGGGATGTGTCAATCCTTCCTCAAGGATTCCCCTCCTAATTTCACGCTGGCGTTACATCTTTCTCGCCCAAAGACAATCGTACTGCAAAAAAAATATAACCGCGTCTTTTTGGAATAGTGCTGCATTCCTGTTATTAAAGATAAGCTTAAAACTATTTAAACTGTCATAATTACATTTTATATTATGCTTTTAGTATTCAAAGCTATATACTATATTCATTGACCATTTAAAACTGATAAAAATAATCATTAATAGAGTATATTATAATATTATTTAAATTAAATATTCTCAGTATTAATTCATCTCTACAAATCAGACATACACAAAATAATATGCACAATTTAATCATTTAAGCTAGCGATACATTCATCTACAGTTATTTTTTAAACAAAAAACCCGAATTTAGAATAATGCCGTTTCCTTGAAGTCTGATAACGCGAGTTGTGATACGATACAAACGTTCCAAGGAAACTACTCAAATCATAAAAATACTATATCGTTACATTCTCATGCCTTTTAACTTATCGGACTTGAAGCTTTCTGGTGTATATGAGTTGATAAACTTGATCTACCACCTTTGCTGACGTCAACTTGAGCATTCAACCTTTGAAATGCGTAAACACTTCTTCGATGTCAAGGTTATATTTTTATCTTTGCGTTTATCTTTGCGCTTTTCTTTTGGGAGACATTTTCCTAAATAAATATGCGATATATCTTGACACTGGGCAAAGAAACGCCCTTTAAACATCGTTGTATACACACAACATTTTGAATGCTCAGTAAATTTACAGTATAAAATATATATTATGAAGTGAATCAATCATAAGTCCTCAAGTGTCTGTTAATATATTAAAAAAATATGAATTTAGTTATATGTTTCATCGCTTCACGAAATATTGTTTCAAACATAATAATCGTTCTTGAAGTTCAAATGACAGAAGAATATTTCATAATTAAATTTGACGGAGGTTGAAACCATAACAATATCAATAGCATAGCATAAAAACACATTGTGTGCTAATTTCTATTTATTAAGGACTGCATTGGTATGTATATAAATGCTTAGTTTTATCACAGGAAAATTCTATTCTTATTTTTCAAAAAGTGGGGAATGAGCAGTTTTTTTTAGAAAGCTTGTGTTGAGATTAATTACACTGGAAGAAATATTTACCACATTGGGAGATTTTTTTTCCATTTAATTAACAATACAATGAATGAAATAGATAAGACCAACAAGAAATATTGATATAAGTATGTTCAAATAATATGTAAATAATAGCAGAGACCTAAAGGAAAGGGACAGTAAAGGTGGTACCGTAGATTTAATGCCATAAATACAATCACTGATTACAGACACAATAAATTATGCAAAAAAAAAAAAAATTCGACCAGCATAAGAAAACTCCATGCATTTGCATAAAATTCCATGTAAACATCCCAATTTGAATAACAAATCAGGGTAAAAAAAGTCTCAAACAAACAAACGCCATCTCGACTTAATTTGAAATATTCAAACGGTAAACAAATAAAACCACCAAAATTAAATACAAGCCTCCTGAAATGTGCCTTATTTTTGTAAAATTTGAATTTAATTTCGAAAACGATTTGAAATGGAATAAATATACACTTTCTTTAAACATTATGATAATTGGTTCCACGCTATATATTATACTAATTAGTACGTTAATACGTTTGAATCAAAGGGGACGATTGACTTTAAGAGCTGTCTTCCTAAGGACCTTGTTTTATTATGACTTATAGCTTTTTGAGATTTATGATCCCTTTCAAAAGATTTTGTGTTTAATCTTTGAACCATCCTGTTAAAATATGAAATTAAAAATAACTTTGATTATTCCACGTATTGCAAGAGGCGAAACACGTGTCACAGATAGTAGCACAATACGTGGAATAATCAAAGTTATTTTAAATTTTATATTAAAATGAACTTCCACAAAGTTACCACCGAAACCATCGAAAGTATCCTGTTAAAATTTAATTTTTATTGTGAATCATTTAAAAGAATCTCTAATATGTAACTAGTGATTGTAATATCTATCTCGTATTAGCATATAGTTTTTTTTCAAAATTATTATGTAAAATGCGATATTTTTTAATGTCAGCTTTTCAAAAGTTTCATTTATGGGTAAAGATTTGCAAAGGAAACCTTTTTTATTGTAGATCTTAAAGATTTAAAAAATATATTTAAGGTCAACTCAAAGTTACTTGAATGAAAAAAAATGATTCAAAAAGAATTCTCTCACCCTTATTTATAGAAAAAGCAGACGTTGCCAATAATGATAAATAAGTGGCGTAATTTTAAAAGCTCAATGTTTTTATAAAAATATCTGAATAAAATATCAGCGCGTAAGCACTTCTATGTCGTGCAAAATTGGCTCCACCATCGACATCAAATTCTACCCGCAAGTATTCTTCTCGGAGTCATTCGACCCTATATAAACCAATCAAAATTACCGTCATCCCCTTATTCGACACCCTCCACCGCCGGTGGTTCATTGTCTTGCGGCAAGTGGTCGCAGGGGTTAAGAGCAAAGGATGCGGAGGAAGTCCTTTTAACGAAGACCTTCCACCTACCCTCGTGTCTCGTGTCATGTCATCCGCCACGGCTATCAAGCGTCAAGGACAACCCTTCAAAAATTTCATTGTCCTTTACAATAAATGGCAATGCTTTATACTGCAATATCACAGAAATTTGATAAGGCACAATTTGAAAAGTCGATTTTTAAAATGTATACTGTATCGAATTTGAACGATATATATTTTTTAAACCTTCTATTTATTTAAAAAGCATGATTTCAATAATTAAATTTAGCTAGATCAATTATAAATAACTTAGACTATTTCAAATATTGCGCTGCTACTCGTGACACGTGTACTTCTTTCAGAATACCTAGTCTGAATATGCATTTGAAAGAAGCGAAACAAGTATGACAAACCGTAACAGGATTGTGGAATAATTTAATTTATTTTATACTGTTTATATTGAACTTTCATAATGTCACCGCCGAATCCATCGAAAGTATTAGCTAGATCTCTTAGGTAAAACACCGGCTTATAACATTTTCTACGTTTTTTTTCATCATATAACAATGTAGAGCCTGCAAAATGGAAGAAAAGCTAGTTTATTTTTATTATTTATTGCTGTAGTAGGTCCAAACTTGTACTTGAAATTTCATTCTCTCATCCAATTCAGTTGTGTTCATTCATACAAATAAACACAACGTTCCATGTAGGAGTTGATAACCTACAACCAACATAGGACAATAAGATAAAGATCACTGTCACGTTTTGTAACTTCAGAACCCAAACATAAATTAAGATCAACCCTTTGAAAGCAGTGGCAACAAGTCTTCTTTAAAAACAACTTCATAAATAACAATTTCATTGAAAACAATTCCTTTCAAACAGCCTCTACGGTACTATTTTATATTACTGTCGTAGCACAGCTGACGTCAGAAGCTTCACCCTGTTCACACTGCTTCGCCACAGTTCACAGTGACGGAATGGTCGTAATGGGTAACACTTGTTTTTCGCCGCCCTGCAAACAACCAAACAGCCTGAGGCGTAGCGACGCCCCTTCTGCGAGTGTTCGCGAGACGTTGACACTGTTTTTCTAAGTGAAATAAAAAAAAACAAAAAAAACTCAACGAACCGTGCTTCGAATGTACACCTAGTACGATTTTTATCTACTCTGCCGTATCAGATAGGTTTTGTCGTAGTCCAAGGGTAAGATAATACTACTCTGTATGCGCATGTATTATCAATATGAAATTTCACGGTTGAAGAGGTGTAGCTTTTACCGGGAAAAAAACTAGGGTTCTACAGTTAAACTGCGGTTAAGTAAATGTACATTCAAGGTTGTTGAATTATTAATCATATTTGCGATATTTTCAGAGCCCGACATAAGAAGTAAAAACAACATTTTACAAACATACGTTGTATTTTTTATTTAGAAGCTTCTTTCATTTGACATATAATATTCCTTTTATTTAAACCAAATAACGATTATAGATTCGCTGGAGAAGTTGAGGTAGAAAATCTTTTATTTAAACTATTATGCATAATATTATATTGCATCAATACCGTCGACTATTTGTCACAGCCTTTTAGTTTTAATTAACAGTCAGCGCAAATTATTTCATTTGTACAAACTGTGAATTATTATCGGAGATTTGAATTGTTTGATTTTTGTACTTTTCATGAGTATATCATAGCATTATGTATCAGCCAAATGCCTGAAGATGCCAAAAGACGAATCCCGGGTCGTTAGCGACAAGACTCATGGAAAAGAACATAATTCAAACAATTCAAATTTGACATTGAAGCACCCTCAGTCAAATTCCTTAATGATCGGAGATATTAGGAAAAAATAAAGAATTAAGCACAAATTGCCTACAACTTAACTAGAACAAGTTTAATTAGCGAACCATTTTGATTTTCTAATTAGTGTTCATCTTAAGTTTCGTCGTAGAACCTTATCTTTCAAATTATCACAAACACAAAATAATGTACTAACTGATATAACTTATGCTAAAAATTTCGATACGACCATTGTTTCTTTAAGTTTAAATAATATGTGGCACTCGATCAAATAGACACAAAGAACTGTAGAGCATTTTCTATCACTACAAAGTAAAATTCTCTCGCTAGATCAGTACCTACCAAATATTGCAGAATAAATACATAAGCCGGCTTCTGCATTGCAAGATTTATGAGGTGAACTTTCCACGTTTTGTCGAAGTGCCTCTGTGTCGTTTTAGGCTTTTCGGAAAGAGTTCAAAAAGTCAGCGGTGTTTTTTCGTTTGTTAGCGAATAATTTATTGCACTATCGTCCTGAAACAATCCTAAGTGGGGAATTTTAAAGGTTGGCTGGTGTAAAATATTGAGGACTTGAATTTTCGGGAAAAACTTTTGTTGTAGAATA
The DNA here is from genome assembly GCA_028554975.1 of Himalopsyche kuldschensis. Classification (NCBI taxonomy): domain Eukaryota; kingdom Metazoa; phylum Arthropoda; class Insecta; order Trichoptera; family Rhyacophilidae; genus Himalopsyche; species Himalopsyche kuldschensis. The sequence continues at coordinate 13,897,200 of JAHFWI010000010.1, read as the reverse complement.
TTCTGAAGGCGAAATTAATTTAAAAAAAGTTTCATCTACCCAAATTTCACACACCATCTCAACTTCTTCAGCATACACACGATTTACACCACCATGGAAATTTGGACAGTGTTTGTGTAATGTTATTATGCCATATATAAAGAATATTATGCCAGCTTCAAACTCCAGATATATTTTTGCGATATTCCTTCATAACAAAACGGTTTTACTTAACAATATCAATGTAAAAATGAATGTCTTTTTGCATGCAATGGGTTCTCTGTGATTGATGGAATTCGATTGATTTTATCGTATTTAAATATATAAATTATTACTGACGACAACACATATTTAGATCCCGTAGCCAAGTGGTGAACCGTTTTGAGCGATCGTCTTATTTGCATGAGTGAGTGATGATTGATTAATGGATATTTGTGATGTTTAAATTCTTTCCAATCTACTTCCAATCCAATTTTTACTACTACTTTTTTTTCCCTATCCAAATCATTCAATTATTAATTCTTCCAATAATAGAGACTAATGACGAGTAAAATGGGCGTAGAAAGAGCGTTAAACAACCTACAGTCAATTCTTTGTCTTAGTTATACGTTTAGAAGAAATAAATGATACATAGAATCGTAAAAATATTATTCTTCGACTTGTTATATTAAGCGCTGATACAGTCTACTTTGAAAAAGGTTTTGAAGTTGTCTATCTTTGATTTATACCGTTAATTTTTTACTGTAAAACGCAACTTTAGACAGTCCCATATTAGTATTATTATAATGTTTCTGTTACATGGTGGTTTCTGTTTGAGTATAAGAAAAAAAGGAAGTGAAATTAGTAAAGTTTTCAATTAGTTTCCGGTGAAAGATGTCATTATAGATCCAACCCAACATTTCGCGAAGAAGGGCCTACTGTCCATCACAAAATACTCCCTACCGTGATAGATTTATTGGATGAAACAGTGGATAATTCTGGTCAACACAGTGGCGTCCAGACACCTTGTGAACTTAATATACACAAATACCCGAATGTTTCCCCGAATATAAATCATACGTAGTATAGAAATACATTTTGTTGAAGGTATCAACTATATCAAAATAAATGATAGACATTCTAAACATAATTATGAACAGGTGGTAAACAGCAGATCAACGTAGTTAACTGGGAAATGGGCTAAAATAATGACATTTTAAATTAATCGACTAAGGTTAATGTGACAATGGTCCTGGCTTGCACATATACTGCGGATGCCCTAGGGTAGCCTAAGCCCTGCTTGTCTCTTATATCAACCGGACGGATTCCTTCGCCATGGAAGGCTACTGATGACCATCCATAGGATATACTCAGCGAATCTACGGAGTGCCGGGATAACCTGGGAGGATGCAAGCAGGTAAGCGGTTGACGGAGAACATTGGAGGCTTCATGAGGCGCGGATATGAAAAAAAAGGTTACGGAAAATGATGCAATGATACGGGTTTGTAATAAATAAGAAAGACGTAAGAGTCCTATAGTTAATTCTGTAAATAATTATCGTTTTATTTCCTCTTGTCTATTTGAGTATTTAAATTTATTTAAATTCCGTGTTCGATTTCAATGTTGCCTCATCTTTTATGTTGTGAAAATGTTTCATATTTCATTTTACAAAGCGTGCTTAAAATACATTCTACCACTGTCCCGATTTCCGTCTACACAAACTTCGTGTCTCCATAATCCAGGCGATCAATCTCACTCGATTCTGCTGCTGACCGGAATCCCGGCGTCCCATAGATAGACTGTCGAAACTGACCCCCAGGTAGACAATATTACCTGGAGAGTTAAGCGGTATTGGTTGACCACTAATTGATATTGGAACGATCTTTACACGTGTGTAGGCAGGGTTACAGCGACTATATTTGCGTAAAGTTCAAAGTAAATCTGTATTACATTTGAAATGTTAACCAATACTGTATACGTTATATCGTAGAGCGATTGAATACAAATAAATAACAATAAACACAAAGTATCGGTTTTTAGTCTGCCAGGAGCAAAATACCGTAATTAATATTTAACATTACTGGGTATATCAAATAATTTGAATGTATGTAGATAGTTTCTACTTTAAATATAAATACACAAATTAACTTGTCAATAATTATTGTGGTGTCATTTAAATGAGATTTCATTACAATAATGCTTTGAATACTGACATACTATTTGTGGCCATGAATCAAATGTCATCAATTTGGGTACTAAGTAAAATATTTTTGAAAAATAACATTTTTATTCAGTGCAAGTGTTGATATCTCGTGTATCAAAAATAATGTACAGTAAGTCATCGACTTACGCTATTTTAACTTCTGCGATTTCGGACCACGAGATTCAAGAAAATATATATTTTTTTAAAAATTTAGTTATGGTGATTACAATACATTCACTGGAAGTCACGGACTATAAGACACATAAAAATAGTATTCCTTTCTCCAAATACAATCTTTATAAGTCAACCAAACCAACGTGTAATAAAAACATTTAAAAAGTATAACCATATAAATATATTCAATCAAGAAGTTTAAGCTTTTGATGAAACGTAGCGGAAAATCATGAATTTAATTTTGAAAGAAGTACAAGATTTATAAAGCTTTTAAAAATATTGGTAATGCCTGGAGTGATATTTCGATACATTAATAATATTTTTCTTTGATGCTGTCTCTGTGTATGTATGTATATCCATTTTACTTATACTTATCCTTTGTAACAGACAAATGTTTCTTAAAAAATCTTGCTGTTACGTTTTCCTTGACTTATGAGATTTTTGGACTTGGAACCATTTAATCGCGTAAGCTGAAAACTGAATGTACCAAAATCAAATCCTTCTTAAAAAAATAGTTCTTTTGTAAGTGAAATTGTTTTGACTAAACTAATAATAATTTTTCTCAAGTCTCAGAAGGTTTTGTATCAAAAATTTTACAGTACTTGCATGAAAAAACATACGAATTTATTTGTATGATAAATACCTTTGCATTCAAACAAGACTTTTGAATGAAATATTCAAACGCGTATCACATTTCCCTTGAGGGCTCTTTTTTACAGAGAGATGTTATAACGATTTCAAAGAATATAAATAAGTGCAGCAGATGAAAAAGTTTTTAAAGAAGGTTCCACAAGGTGTACAGAAACGATGTTCGTTTTTTAATTTGTTGAAATAAGTTTTAATGCCGGCTGCTGCAAGTATAACGTAAAATTGGTAACTGTGTGTTATTTATTATACTCCGATCGTAACATTGTATACACTTCTATCATTCAATTATTAACTTATGCAATTTATTATGATTTTTTAAAATTAAAAACTCAAATGTTAACACAAGTTTGTTTCTGGAGTTCGTATCGATAATTTTCTAATTGGTGCAAGCAAGAAAGTTATTTCTTTCAAAGCTTTTTAAGACAAAGATTGGGTATTTAGTATATTTCATACGCGACCTAATAACATATTGTTTGAATTAAAATTATGTATAGTACGACAAAAATCGTGTTGGACAAATAAGTAATCGCTTACTTCTTAAAGATATGATTAAATTATACAGAATGCTATTTGATCTACACTTAAAACTAAATGGATAATGACATATTTAGTAAAAAGTATATAAAATATCATCATGTTTTCGACGGAATTAAAATATTGTTAGTGAATAATAACAAACAGGATCTGTTATTGTGATTTAGATATGTTTACAATTATTTAATAAAATATTATATTCGTTATTAATATTGTTATATTCAATTTTTTTATTTGGTGGATTAAGTAAAACTATTTTGAATTTGGATTATGAAATCAATCAAAAATATTTAATGTGAATTTTCAAAATGAAAACATAATGCAGTTAAATTCTCCTTTAAAATTACTTACACCCCGGCGGCAGCGGCGAAAATCCTCCAGCTTATTTATTTTTTCCCTCCCATAAGCAGTCAAATCCCCTGGCTTTACGTTTTAATTTTTTTCCGTTCTTCTTGGAAATTTAAAAGAAAAACTCCTCGAAAAAAATATCATGTCTTGTAAAAACATATTACAATTTCTCCTTTTTGCTATGTGAATCTTACTTTATTTCCACTCGCGTCGAATAAGGGACTACGAAGGCTCTATTTGAATTATTGAAATAGTCGAGTACCGCTGCAAACAAGTTGGAAGAATGCCGCTCTGGAAATGGTCTGTTTAAACACAGTTTTACGTCAGGCCTGCTCGACGTCTAATGATATTCATATTTAAACAATTTCCTTTCCTTATCTTGTTCGACCGGAGTTTTCTTCTCTCTCATTGTGAGAAACTTTGACTCAATTTTATCATGTTTTCTTAAGATTTTGAAGTGTAGAAATTAAAAGAAAGCTTTGTGACGCGGAGGGTAAAGTAAACTTGAATAAATGATGTAGACATTTGATTTTTGCCGATTAACTTTCTTCCAATGAGACTAGATGATTTAATATATTTAAAAAAAATGTGGTGAACATATGTGATGTGATAAATGTAGGCTGGGACGGTGTTCATATAAAATGGAACTTTTTGTAAAAAAACGTTTTGGAAGAAGTTTTTTTTACAGCAGGTTGGGAATAAATTTTTCATGTTCACTTTTCTGAGCTAATTTTTAATTTTGTTATGTTTTGTTAAATTGACACAAATGTCTGAATTGGAACATAATGGTTTGAGAATTAAAAGTGCGTACTTTAAAATCAGACATTTCTATTATATATCGATACAGTTTTGAAAACTCTGGGCAGGATAAATCACCGATATATTTTAAAATGAATATGATTAGAATAATTGTTCATAAGTAACATTTCTGTGATTTTAGTTAATGGAAAAAAATTAAGTAAAAACACATGCTAATAATGAATTGCATTATCCCGATTGTATTCCTAAATTGCAGCTAGACAGCACACACAAAACGTGAAAGCACAAGAACAAGAGATTTTTTTTACATTTAGAATGGTTTTATTTTTCTTTAAAGACTGAATTAAAAGAGAAGAAATTTCATTTCTATTTTAGTGAAAGCACAGCGCGAGCTTTGATACCACATGCTCCACTACAACAAAAGCTCCCTTTTCCACAGAATAGGGCAGAAGTACAAATCGTCTCATGTTCATTTTTCTTTTGTGTTGCATGCATCATTAAATTATTATGTAAGCGAAAGACGTTTGATTTAATGAGTCGACTAGGGAACCTTTTTATGTTAACATACTATGCAAATTTAAACGTAGTAACGTAAGCAGAGGCATCACTTTCTTTTCACTGGAGCTTTCAGGCTCATTTAACGACAGCCTCTCAAAGGTACAATGATATTTTAGAGAATCTAATTTATCGCGTAAATCGGCTTTTTTCTATTGGGATATAAAATAAAGTTTTACGATGTGAGAAAATTACAAGCCGACATTCTGTCATCGTATAAAGTATAAACATTTCAAAGTTTGTATTAAATTTTATACGATACGCGTCATTTTTACAATGCAACGTGTTTATGAAGTCGAAAAACGGCATGTTCTTGAGTTATTTTGATAAAAAAATCAAATGTATTATTTCGGTATTGAAAATGTGCATTGAAAGCAATGAAAAAATATTAAAATAATTATTACGGTTTGATTAGTATTTTTTTTCTGCCGTGTCCGTTCAAAACGGAGTATATCAATAGTGGTTGTTCTGGCGAAAACTACCTGGTAGTCTAAGGAAAAAATAATGTGGCTAAAACAGAATTTCAGCTAACAGATAACTTTTTATTAATTTTTGAAAATTTCTATACTGGGGTTCATACGCATGGACACAGCAAATTAAGAAAACGACGCAGATAATTTGGTTTTAATACAGTATTTAAAAAGATCTAGGCTTTATTTAGTTGTAGGTCTAATGATAAGAAGTATAAATATATAAAATTTTGATGTCAACAAATGTCAGATTTTTATTTCAATCTTAACATTTTATCTCATAAATCGTCTTATTCCTGAACGGAAAAAACTTAGAGTACAATATAGATGCAATTTAGAATTTAACAAGAATTCTGACGCAAGTTATAAAGTAAAGCCTTCAACAGCCTTTTGTCCAAATCAAATCCCCCGGTGTTAGATTTTTCAATTGAACGAGGGCTGGGTGTTATGTTATTTATCGTTGAACGAACGGCACATTCAACGAATTGGAGACTTTTTGATTTTCCCAAATAGGAAAACACACTTTTTTAGTTTTCATAACAATCAAACTTCAACGAATTGGACTTTTTGATTTTTCGTATTTTCTTTTGAAACTCTTACTTCAACTTTTGACTTTATTTATGAAAAAATCCGTAAAGTTTAATATTACCGGCAGATGACTAGTTTTCTTAATTTAATTTGGCACGTTTTAGTTACATATTATGTAGCCACAGAAAATGGTTTTGATAGCATATTTGTAATACATTTAAAAAAAAATAGGAATACATGAACTTAAAAATGATTTGATATAAACTTCAGTGGTCAAAGAAAACACACTAAATATCTTCATTTTGCGTTGAACAGTTGTTGCTTGTGATCTCTTGATCACTCGGCGAAGTATTTTACTTAATTCTATAATATAGTTTCAATGATGGGGAATTGAAAAGTAATTTGAAACATAAGATTGAATAGTGTACATTTGCTTAAAAATGGAAAAGATAGGTTGGAAAGTGAAACACGATTATTTTATATAACTTGTTTTAAAATGTATATTTCTCCAGTTTGGATATTCAATAAATGAATATCCATAAAACAAAAATTTAGAACGGACCAATAATTAGATCAAAAATATAAGCAAAAAAAAGAATTAACAAAAAGTAGTAAATCGTTTAATCATTCCATACAGCATTGTATTTGTAATATTTTTGTATATTTTAATGTGTTACTTTTTGGTTGAACATGAAATGTTACCTAAAACATTATACGGTAGCATTCCGTTAAATCTATCGGTTGGTAATAATTACGTGAAACGATTTTCTGGTCAACATTCCCCGAATAGCTATCCCGTTTTTGCCTGTCATCGGATGCCAATTTTTCTTTTTTTTTAATTTTCCAGGTCGATTGAACTATTTGAAATTTTTTTCGCCCCAAAGCGACAAAGCCACACACGGATGACTGTGGTATTTTCACTCACATTTATGTTTCTAACTGTATTTTTTTATTCAAATATAATTTGGCGACTCGATGATATGTTTTTCACAATATATAAACTAACAGAAGATTTTAAAAATAAATATAAGTCTGCTTCTATATAATTAAGTTATTTGACTGAGGGTGCTTGATGGAATTTCAATATCAAATTAGAATTTTTTGAATTTTGTACTTTTCCATGAGTTTTGTCGCTAACGACCCGGTTTTCGGGACCCTAGATTTGTTTTAAATATTCCTATCCGACCTCTCGTTAATGAGTTGATTGATTTCAAACCTTTATTATTATATTACATTAATGATAGTAAGTGAATTGATATTTAATAATAGCAAGTGCTTGAATTGTAAATAAATGACAATTATTAATAAATGACAATAAATTAAAATTAACAATTATTTAAAAGGGTACAACAATGGTGAACTAGGCAAATAAAGTTACTCGTTCAAAATTGGCAGACCGTTGAGCTGAGCTCGATTAATCTCTAAGATTTCTTGATAAAATAGTTTAAACTCACCCCTGTTGGTATGTAACAAATTAATGCCTGACAGGCATTAATAAAGGCTTGAAATCAATCAACTCATTAACGAGAGGTCGGATAGGACCCTAGATTTATTTTAAATATTCTTATGTTATCATCAGGTCATTAATATTTTCAAAAATCCCCGTAATTATAACAAACCCACTTAAATCATTGAAACTTGTATTCATTCAAATTTCGCCAATTTACATTTTAATAACCTTTTAACTTAGTGACCTACTTATATTTTTGTATATAAACGATACAAACTGTTTACTACGCGTTAGTTCAAGTACATCCGTGCACTTGGAATGCCTGAAGATGCCGAAAGGCGAAACCCAGGTCGTTAGCGACAAAACTCATGGAAAAGTACAAAATTCAAAAAATTATAATTTGAAGTCTGCTTCTATTGCTGTCTAAAATTTTCTTGAGTTAAATAATTGTCGAATAGTCCAATATAAAAAAATTTGTTGGTAAAATTTCAACGTTAAAGCTAATAAATACTGCGTTAATTAAAGGTGAACAAGGATCATTTCATCTTCAGAAATATATCACTTCTTGGTGGAGAGCCATTATATCAAATAAATAAAACGTATTTTTTGTAGTTCTTCCACATATCTGTACCGGTTTCGCTCCTTGCAAGCATTCAGTCGAATCATTATTCAGCCGATCAGTTTATAATGCTCGCGGTGAGCAAAATTGGTCCCGAACTTTATATTATTATATGTTTAAGTAGTACAACAAAATGCGTTCATTTTTTTAAAAAAATCTTGGAGGTACACAAATTGCTCTTTCTTTTTTTATAAAAAATGTTATGTACCTTTATTCCAATCAAATAAAAAATAAAATGTATATTAAAACGCGTAGTAAAGTTTTACACCTTTCCAATGCTGATCTTGGGCAGACGAATGACGATGTCTCGTGGCTCTATAAGGATCCAGATCGAGAAGCAATATGTATGAATTATATTATACATCGTATGTTAATTCAAATATCATAGTGATATAATTAGCAGATGTTACGTACTGAAAATGACGTGGACTGACACTGACTTTTAATAAGCAGATTTGTACAATACATATTTAAAATCATAATATTTATTTCGGTTTTAGTATAATTAATTGACTCCAAACGAATTAAAGTCAGTGACAAAATGTTTAGATTTCAAGTAAACTTAGTTTATGATGAATACCATCATCAAACCTTTACGTTGGATTATAACCATTTCATAATTAAACAACTTGCAGTAAACTAGAGGCAAGCGTCGTTTTGAAGAGGAATATGTCAGTCATAAATACGACAAGGATAAATTATTTAACTATAAAACTGCGTTAGAGAAGCATTAAATTGATTAAAGTGAAGGAATGAAACGTTTTATGGTAGGGTTGCTTATTAACGTGATGGATATTAATTTGAAAGTTTTCTTTATTAAGACAATTTTCAAAGTTTTCATTACGTTATTGAATTATCTGAATTTAATTTATACTCTATCGATTTAGATCAGTGCTTCTTAACCGTTATATCACTGTACACAACACAAAAAACAATATTGTTTTTACGTCGACGCAGAAATAACAACTATTTACATTAAGGGAAATAAAATATTGGAATTTGCTTATGGGTATTTTATAATGGACGCTGACTATTTGCGGACCGCTGAGGAATTTCTTCGGACCACCGGTTGAGCAATATTAGATTTCAATTGTTTGCAATTTACAACTAAATAATTTTATAACATGAGAGATTGTGATCGTCGTTATAAATAATGATTTGTTTTCAATTCTTGAGCAATGTGTTTATCCTATTGAATTGTATTAGTATATGTTAGATTATAAGTTTGTTTAATATATTTTTTTAAGCCATGTCCCAACTTGGAACATATGGACTTTATCTCAACATATGTTTTCCTACGAGAATTGCTTGTCACTCAGCTGCTCAACCTCTATTTTTCGAAGAGAGTAGGGATGGAAAAGATACGAGGACTAGGACAGGACTAATTATAAGCTAATCGTTGTCACTATGCGTCGCTCTTTGGGATCGGAAAGGTGGGGAAGGATTTTCAACAACACAAACACCCATGGCTATTACTAATATTCACCCATTAATAAAATACCAGTTTTTAATAAAATATCAATTCCACGTTATTTATTATTTCAATCACAACACCTACATTGTTCTAATTGTTCTGACCTCAAATATAATATAAATTCACAACTATGTTCATGACGAAATAAAGACATCAAATCTACAAACTATTTAAAAGCATTGTGAAATATACAACTTACAATAATTTATTATTTTGAAAGCATTGTTAAGTCCGCAGACTAGACTGTAGATTGTAGGTTGCTTGTCTAAGCGTATTGCAAAATGCCAGACTGGTACATTTAAATTCACAAATCATTCTGAAAACATAAACATGGAGTAAGTGTGTGACAAAATAAATTAAATACGCATTGAAAATACACGTGTATTTAAATCACACGATACAGATGCAGCTAAGATCAAAATAATAAGGAGACCTAAATCTTCGCAATGTTTCAAGAATCAAGCATGAATTATATTCGTAGGAATTTGTATATCGTCAGTGTAGTAATTAAAATTAAAATAACTCAAATGTCAAAAATAATACAACTCCAGCTTATACATACTATATAGCTTGAAAATCATAGACGGTTTAACGGTATTTTTAGTAGGTAAAAATATAACACGCAGAGTTTAGTCTTTGCAAATAATAACTAACAATATATACTCAATATTTCATAATTGTTTTGAAAACGAAACTATGCATTGGTAATGTATCTTTTTCTAAACAAATTTCAGTTTCATTACAGTTTAATAACAAAAACCTTTGACAACCATTAACGATTCATATTTTTTCATTGAATCATCCTGTTTTTTTAATATTTTATTATTCCTGTTAATATAATAAATTCCATATATGTAATCTAGTTCGAATATGATGCAATATATAATTATCAATTTTTTTCTTTCGGTTTCTCAAACGACCACTATGAGCTTTATGCTTTTAGGTCTAAAACTGTGATTAGTATTTACCCGACAAGCCGACGTCTTTTCGATTTGACTGTTTAAAAAACATCTAAATTTTACCATTATATTAACCTTCTTATTTGTGTGAAAACTATATCACTGGTTTGGAATGATTCTTTTTATTATATTGGAAAGAGACCAAATCAGCTGAATAAAACAATTAATGAAATGTACATTTCGAGATTTTAGCGTTTATCTGTAAAAACGAGTAGGAAGAATGCATTTAACTTGTACCCTTGTGCTATATGACCAATATATTAAAAATACTGTAATATACGACGTTAAACTCTATGCATGTGCTAGTTTTCATAACAAATTACTTCATGACACAAAAAGAGTAGAAACAAACCGGAGGGGCTGCATGCTGTCAGGCGAACTTCGTTCCCAAAAAACAAGTGTCATCAGCACGAAAAGTAGTTTGTAGCATAGGATCACAAATTTGATATTTTTTGTTTCCCTCCTGTTCCAAATGAAATAAAACACTGAAAGTGTTACTTATTGCTTTAATAATATTCACGATGTAAACTTTTTTATTTTCAAAATTAGGTTGACGAGAAAATGCATGGGTCTCATCTTAAATGGTGTATTTTGCAAATGCTATTTTTGTGTACAGTTAGTTATATTCGGTGGAATGAAATAATAATAAATAGAACATAACTTACATGTTATTTTCATCAAGTTTACTTCTGCACATGTATATGCCACATGGTCAAATTATCGTTTAAAATATTTGGTTGGAGTCAAGCTTTAGCAAAAAATCTTTCTAGTGGCTTTTTGAAATAAACGCAAACCAAATTTTAAAAATACTAACTGAACGGTAATTAATGGCTGATTGATAAAAACCTTATTATCGTTAAATTTTTATTTATTTTGTTTTTAGTAAAAATAAGAAGTCAAATAATAGATAATCTGTTGATATTCTTTTAAGGTTTCTTTTTTTTCAATTTAAGTTTTCTTAGCCGTTTTAAGATGACGAAAAAATATGAAAAAACGATATCAATATATGTTCGTGTATCTTTTTATAACTTTCAGTATACATACATACCTTTGATAAATTAAAAAACGTATGTTAATGTAGATGAATAGAGTCTGTGTCGTACGCAAATGATAAAAACAAAGTTTTGCAAATCTTAAAATATGTTTTATTTGTTAAAATAATATATTGTGAAATGCGGAATAAACTGAACCAATTTCTTGATACGAATAATTTGCTGAAATATGAGAGATATCTCTGCACCAATAATACTTAAGAAAAGGAAGTTTTCCACTTAGTTATGTTCTGTAGAATGCACTTGCAAGCATTCAATGCAAATAAGCATCTCATTTAAAACGTTGCACTTTGCCATTTGCTTTACATACAAACAAAAAGACATCTTGTAGAATTTTATATCCCGTTTTCATTGCAACCATGATTCGCTTAGTGCTATTTGAACACGAACGAAGCATTCAGTTAAGTTTAATGTGTTAAAATATCAATATATTTAGTTAAGGAAGAGTTGTATAATAAAGTTGGTAACTGAATATTATAGCGTAACACGACGGACCATATATTTAAAGTTCTGACAAAGTCTCAAAGAAATTCTGAATATTTAATAATCTCATGAAAATGTACAAAAACTTTGATGGCAATAATGATAACAGGCGGGCGCCATTAATCGGACGATATTTGTAGAATTATTCGAAAGAACTCTTATTATTGGTATGCAAAATATCGAGCTTCAAATTTAATGCGGCACGTAGTAGAAATCTGTCAACGATAGTTACATATTAAACTACATATTAGATTGAAACTGACTGCCTCAGTGAGACTTTGAAGGAGCTTTAAATATTTACAATAGAACAGCTTTCAGAATTAAAAATTGTGGCACAATAAATTACTAAAAACTCTCTTTTAAAGATGTTAGTGACGTTGGAAATATACAAATATAAATACGTTATTGTGATTAATATTAAGGCCACTCCTACTTAGACTTAAAAAGATAGTAATGAAGTTAATTTAGTACATTCGATAAATTCGGTGGAAACTTTTTGAAAGTTTATTTAAATATTTAAAAAAAAAATTGCTTTGTTTATTCAACCTATGGTGCTACAAAAAGTGACAAATGTTTTGCATCTTTATGAAGCATCAAAAGACCTACGTTCGAAAGGTTTCTTTAGTTATAAGGTTAAGATTGATTCTATACTGGTGAAAATATTTTAATAATATATTAATGATTACTAAGTTTTGTTTATAAATTTATCAACGTGATAAATAGTTATTTCGTTTGCAACCTTTTATTTAAATGCAGTCAATAATCTCAGTTATACTGGCTGATATATTTTGTTTGCAATTGATAATACAATGTTTCTTTTATGATTTTTCACAATACGTGGTATAAATACAGCGATTAAGTAATGCTGTTTGTATTATAAACTGAAGTTTACATCTGAAGTCAGAAAATCATTTTGTTATATTACAGGAGAGTAAGCAAACAAGTATATCAGAAAACCATTGTTTTTATATGATACCTTGAGAGAATCTCCGTAGAAAGGACAATGAAAAGTGGAAATAGATTTTTCCTCTCCGTTAGGGTTTTTCGGGAGAAATAGGCAGACGTAACAGATATATTTTATATTGTCAGTGTTTGTCAAGCGAACGCTTTTTTACTTTTTTCTAGCTGAACGCGGAAATCGTGTAGTAAATGATGGTTCTCATAGATAACAATCGTTATTTTATATTAAGGTTGATGTACTTTTTTTTTGAATTGGTTTTGTTTTTGGATATTCATTTAAGGGTTAAACTGTCAATGTAAAAGTGAAAAGGTGTAAAAGCATTTTAAATAATATTTTTGCAAGCATAATTTTTTTTACAAGTTCAAAAATTGTATATAATGGTCAGAATCGGTTTGTTTAACAGAAAAGTATAATTACATTTACAAAAAATAAATGAGTTACATACAGGTAGTTCCTAGAGATTGAATTTATTTTTGATGTGTGTAATGGTAAATAAACATAATCCGAATTGTGTAAACTGCCAATCTGTCTGAAAGGGGAATTATTAAAAAAAAAAAAACTCTCAGCTATTTGTTTGCGAGGGACTCAAAAGATTATGCTTATCGGCTTCACAGTGTAATAAAAACTCTAAATACGTTCGCTATATCTTTTGGTCTGCAAGCGGTATTAAGCAGTTGAATCATTGTTTTGTTTGTATATTATATTTTTATGCTTTAAATTTAAAGCTCAACACCTCTGGCCCCCGACGGCATCTGGGAGATTGGCAGTAAAGCTCACTGTCGTAATAATCATACTGCCGCGGCGCTGGACGATCGTAATATTTTATAGTGACCCCTCTCCCTGTCAACATAAAACTAAGATTTACAATGCTACAGCCAGAATTATCAAATTTGGCGATCGACCTCTTCCGTCGAGCCTTCGAAGAAGTGTGCAATTATGGTTTTACTGCGAAACTTGATTATGATCAGGCACTTCATTGTCATTTTTACACGGTTTGATAAAATATCGTTGGAATAAAGAAAAAAGCTCGCTTTTCCTTTGATTAATTTTTGATTCATCATTTTGCTGTTTTAATTCATCATTTTGTCGTTTATGTTGTAAAATTATATATCTGCGAAAATCAGAAATGTTCATTAAAAAACTTTATCGTTGTAAAACAAAAATAAAAATACACGTATTAATATAATATGTACAATCTTAACCACCAATGTTGTTAGTGTTGTGTGGGAAATAGACATTAATGTGATTTTTACATTTTTACATTTTTACCTACAAAGAAGTCAATACCGAATATTTTGCAACGGAAACGACGATATCCTTAAATTCAAACTTGCATTATGACGCCATTTTTTTAAAGAAAATACTGAGCAATAACAAATTGCAATATCAGTGTAGCCGTTACTAGGATAACAATATTTCAAATGTTTTTTATAGCCGAACAACTGGACAAATGGAATAAAATAGAGGTTAAGAAGTAAAAGAATACTCACTGATTACTTACTAACACGAAACAAAAAAAAGAACAGTGATTAAAAAAATAAATCATATTTCGAAGAACCCTTTTTACAAAAACATATTTTTATGAAAACATTTGAAGTTCATACATAATTTGTTTCTTTCAAAATATGATATCTGTACAAATATATATGATTATTAATATCCGAATGTTATCTTCTCTTATGAATGCAGTATTGTGGTGGAAATAACGAGCTGAACTCATATTTAATATACAAAATAAATATACTCGTAATAGCATACAAAAACGTTATCATTTTCTCAATTAATTACCAACAAAAAGCATATTTTTCTTTTATTAACACGCTGTCTAAATAAATCTCCAGAAAATGTTTGTTTTTTTTTTATTCGGAGTGAATATTATGTTATTTCATTGCGTTGGTTCATTGTCTGTTTGTTTTTGTTTCAGAACAATTCATTCCCAATTTTTTGCAGTGAGAATATCGTATTATTATATAGTGTTTTCAATATTTAATATCGAACAGATAGGATGTGTCTTTATATTTTGATGAATTATTTTAAATTTAACTATAATATTTTGCCCTATTCTAGATGGTAAGTGGTAATTAAAATATAATAATATAAAAATACTTAACTGTTTTTATATCTTTTTAAAGACTTTAAAGATTCGTTATAATAAAACTATACAGTTTTTATTGAACAATTGGAATTTAGCTTCCTAACACATGTTAACGTTTCTTGAAATACAAATAATATCGTTTCAGAATAACAGTATTGACATTAGAACAAGTTTTTGAGATGTCAATATCTTATATATAAAACCGAAACGGGGGATGTATGTCTGTAATTCCCTTTTGCATTGTTGCAAGTTAAAACAAACGAATTGATTTCGCTCGCGAAAGTTTCGACGGTAAATTTGTTTCGTTAACAATGTGTGTGTAGGGACTCCAATTACTCGAGTATCGAGTAGTACATGTATAAAACCGAAACGGCGTATGTATGTCTGTGGGTCTGTAATTCCCTTTTGCATTGTTGGTCATTAAGTTGCCATAAAAACGAATATGAAAGAAAATATGTTTGATTTTTTTATCGGCGAAGACATTTAGTCAAAATGTAATAAATTAGTCTTCTACTGAACTTTTCCTGGCTTTTATTAATATAATAATGTTTTTATTTACGTGAAGGTATTATTTGACATTTCTTTGACAGCAAATTAGATTTTTTCCTTGAATTTGGACATTTTAATGGGCGAGAATGGGGCTGTCAATATATGAAAGGGGCTGTGAAATGTCAATGCCAGTCTGAAATGTTCATTTTAATTCCATTTTAATTGACCTAGACTTTTGAATTTTGAAAAAAGTTGTTTCAACTTGGCTCGTCTGAATTTACGCGCCGAGCTGAACATAACCCCAAACTTGTCCGAGCGAAGCCGGGTTCCAATACTAGTTTTTTATAAAACAATGAAATAAAAATATGACGTCATGTTTATAGTATATTTACTGTTTGTTTAAATTTTTTTTTACTAATTATCCAAGCTGAATTTACTATTGAACAAATTGATTCATTTTGTATCTTTTGACAAGTTAAAACAAATGTTAAATATATTTAAAAATCATTGATATTTATAATTTAAAAAACAGTGACTTAATGTTTATATTATTCCACTTAGAGCAATTATTTAAAAGATGATTTTTTCGTGCTTTCTTTACTTGTTTGAACTTATGACATTAATGCATATAAAAAATCAGTTCAATTTACATCAAAGTAAATATCTCATCTTCTATGACAGAAAGCTTTTTGATTATGATCCAAAATCTGTGGCCGAACTTTTCATGCACGAATTATTCATACGCTCATTTCACCCCAGCCTAGCCCAGAGGGTGTAATTATCACATGAGCCCATTAAAAGTGAAGGGGTGACATAAGTCATAAGAGAGTTAACGCGTATCGCCAGTCATACATACGTACTTTGCGTGTCGTAGCTCCACTTCCTTTTGTGGCACAAAATTCTGTATTATTATTCGCGTATAAATAAATAACGACGCTGCTTAAATTATATTTACGGATGTTGATGATATGAGGTGGAATTGTTTGATTCAGATTTAATTTTTGACGGTGACGTGTTGTATTTTTTAAATACTTGTATGCTTCATATATTTTATTTTATCATATCAATCTACAAGTATCGTAGAATTATACTTCTTAAAGATTTTATAGTTTTTATAACCCGATCAAAGTTTGTATCAACTTAATAATTCTCAGTTGAGAATATTCACGATAAGCGAATCATGTACGGTTCATTCTAAAATGTTACTAAAATGAACTACAAAAAATGATACATAAACACTTATAATGTTTTATAAACATTATAGCTTATCTGGAGAAAGGGCTTATCAGAAAGACAAAAATATAGGATCAGGATTTTTAAAGTTAATATTTTATTTTTCATTATGTTGATAATGTTCGCTATAAGAGAAATTGGCACTGATTTTAGTAAAATTACTAAGGCTCAATCGTACAAAGAAGTAATTCAGTCTTTATTGATCTTATAAATTTAATTTAAATTAACGTGCCTTTTCATTGTTATGAAACATAAAAAACACTTGGCCCTCTTTATCTTATTACATAAAGTAAACTAAAAACTAATGTTCACTTAATCTTATATATTAAACCGAAACGGCGTATGTATATATGCATGTCTGTAATTCCCTTTTGCATTGTTGGTCATTAATTTGCCATAAAAACGAATATGAAAGAAAATATGTTAGAATTTTTATCGGCGAAGACATTTAGTCAAAATGTAATAAATTTGTCTTCTACTGAACTTTTCCCGGCTTTTATTATTAATAATAATGTTTATTATTTACGTGAAAGTATTATTTGACATTTCTTTGACAGCAAATTAGATTTTTTCCTTGAACTTGGACATTTTAATGGGCGAGAATGGGGCGGGGCTGTTATCAAATTAAATAAAGTTTGTGATTATATTTTAACTCTATTTTGGATGTTAGATTTTGTGATGTAATTATGTCGAATGATATAACATTAAATAATTATTGGTCACTTAGTCCGAGCGACGCCGGGTAGCAATTCTAGTACTATATATAAATACAACTGTCAATTAAAAACTGTAAGATAACTAATATTTCAAATGTAGGTAATGTTGTAATAAGAGTCGCGGCTCGATATCATCGATCAAAAAGATGCATTTAAATTTAAGAACAACAGAAGAAAAGATTTGTTTACATTTTGAATGAATGATGCATTAACACACTTTGAAATTAATACAAATATTATTCACAATAGAAGCATCTTCAATTTTTGTTCTTCTTCTTCGTGTTAGGTATAAATGGTATTCATATAATTTTACCATATTCCATTTCGAGAAAGTCATTTTTTGCGTGAAGTAATATATTTGATGTCATGAGACTTTCGTGGAAGAATGTCGCAGGTTGATATGGCGACGTCAGGTAGTCGTTCACATCGTAGAGCTTGTGTGTATTGTTTGAAGAAATAATTTAAAAGTTTTATCATAGTTTTAAAAGCAAAGTTACGAGCATGCTATGTCATATAGGGAAAAATATTGTTGGCTGAAACAGTAACTATGTTAAACGCAACACCTTTTTTTTTTTTATGACTAGAGCTATTCTAAGTTATATATTAAGTTCATTACTCAATCAAACTTTGCCCGAAGATGCCTCTGAATGAGGCGAAACACCTGTCACAATACGTGGAATAATCAAAGTTATTTTAATTTTTATTAAGAATTAATTTACTAGAAACCTACCGTCACAAAATTTAAAAAAAAAACTGGCTTTCTATGATGAAGCTATGCAAAAAAGTTCTACCGAATACAGAGATAGTTAACTTGGTGGAAGAAGAATACGTCAATTTTAGATAGCATACATAACAGAAGTAAATGATTATTTGGAAGATAAATTGTGGAAAAGGAACTGAAATATCTATTTTATAAAATAATTAAATAGTCCTATTTGTAATGTTCGTTTTATTGTGTATGAAGATTCATATTGAATTGAATTTTGTATTTGGAAGGTATTGTAGACAACACAGACGTCCATTTCTCTGAAAAGATTATCAATAATTTGATTGAAAAAATAAACTGCTCAGACTGGGATTCAAGCCCTTGGCCTTCGCAACCAAGTCCAAAGACGACACTCGATCTTCTCACAATGATAATAATTGATTATTTAAAAGTACGAAAATATAATTTACTGTGACTTTTTACGTTTAAACATCTTCATGGAAGTTATATAACAAACTGAAAATGTCATTTTTTTATAACTGTGAATGACTCCGATAGCTACCATAAATGAACAGATTTCATTTCCCATTATTTATGACCGAACCCACTGCAGACAAAATGATGGGTAGTATTTTTCATCCTCTCGCGTCATAACCGTTTCCCAGACATACACAATTATACGGTCCAGCGCAGGCTCTTGCGCGCGATCTTTCCGCGATTTTATTAGCGGCGGAGGTCGCCCAGTTATTGCCGGTGCAGCGTGACGCGACGCTATAAATAACGGCGCCCCTAACGGCGCTCTGCGGGATGACCTAACGGCGAGCGGCGCAACGTTACGAAAATAAAAACACATCACAACGGTATAATGAAAACATTTTTCAATCCGGACATATTGTGAGATTGTGGGAATGACTTCGCTGCGGGTTCGAGCCCAACCTCCGCAGTATGCGCAGGTACGGTTTCAAAAACCTTTCTTAGTCCGCAACGTTTCATTGGATCATAAAAATATACTAACCTGCCAAATATAAACTATGAAACAGCAGTAAAGTAGTGGAATCAATATCCGATGCAATATACACAGATCAAAGACGATTTGCTATTATTGTACCACCGAGAGTAATTTTTTTATCGTGGCTGCATCGTCATTTAAAGTTTACTTTCAAAAGTCAAAATGGAATAATCTTTTGCAAGTTAAGTATCACACATGTTATGGTTCTCAAATTGATTCAGAATGAGAATAAATTATTATTACATATTTTTAAAAAGATTGAAATGTATTAACCTCACATTTTATGCAGTGTTTTACGTGCACGTACAAAAAAATGCGTGTTCTCCCCAATCATTTTTTAAGACTAAAAAATATGATATTTTCGTTTATATACATTTTAATACAAAAATAATCGGCTAGGTATTGGAAGAATCTTTTAGATGAAAGAGTTTTTAGATGCACCTGCTATTAATAAGTTGTGCTATTGTTTTGGGAAAATACCGTGATTGCTGCAAAATACTGGAAGGTTTAATTCTTAAAAGTTAAAATCATTCATAGAAAAAAGTTAATTTATACAATGGAAACTGAATTTTACCATATTTTTCTGTTATTAGAAAGATATTTATCATTACTTATAAAAGTATATAAAAGGATAAAAAAAACTATACTTCTAGCGTTGATATAGTCAATGTAACTTTTTTATTGTTTGCAGAGACATTGTATCCAAAACCAATGTACGGCTTACCAAAGGAGTAAAAAACTTGAGAACACTTATTGCTTTTATTTTTCCATTGAACTTGCTCAACCAACGCACGTTTTTGACCGAAAAGGTATCCCAAACTACAAGGGATCGCAATTATTGCGTTTCACTGAAGACGTGCCCACATTCACATAGTTTATAGAAAACTCTTTATAAAACTTTAATTCGTTCTTGATATCCTCTCGCTTTCCTGTTTACCTGGTCTCGAATGGTCGATTGAATGCTTAAGTGACATATTTTAGACCGGATGTGCATATTTTTTTACGTATTTTGCTTTTACAGCGGATGTGAATAAACAGTAAAGAATTTGCTTTCAATGTTTAAAAATGTTTATTTAATATTATGCCGAATAGATAATATAAATCAAGATCTGTGTTAATATGTTTAATTTTCCAATATCAATAAATGACAGAGAAACAGCACGTTGATTAAAATGAAAATGAATGTTGGTCCTCGTGACGTAAAAAAATTGGAAAACCTATAATGAAATAAAAAATAGACATAAGTTTCAGAAAAACTCCTCAGGTGTACATGTTATATAGACTTTATTTATATGAGCCGGCGACCGAATTGCTTTTAAATCTAATTTCATGTTTCGACCAGGTAGGAAAAATGTTTGAGACACAAGTGAAAGAATTTTTATATAATACTATAACGTTTGCAATAGATTGAAATCACTAGAAAAAATATTAACAGATTTTAGCACTGTGCCAAATAATTAGTCATAAAATTTATACTGACTTTAATAACCCTTACACACAAAAAAATATTTGATTTGCTAAATTTCAAAAAAATTGGCAAAAATGTTGCTTGGACAAAAACCGAATATTTTTCAATACAATAAAAGTAATAAAACATTTTTAGTGGTTTTCAACTGATGATTGTTTCAAGATAATATATGTAAATGAAAAATATGTAGGTACGATGTGTTTATAACTTGTTTATTTTATCGATTTGGTAAGTTTTGTTATAATAATATAAGCATGTAGCTTATGTTGATCAATAATGTGGTAATAAAATAATTCTTAGGAATGTTTATATCCACATAGAAAAAATAATAACTTTATCAACAAATAACGTTCACATAAGAAAAAAATTCCCATTCGTAATAACAAAAATAAATTTCAAGAAAAGAAAAAAGTTCGTCACGCACCTCAATAAAAACTTTCATATGTTTATTTTTTCTATGATTATTGATTAGGCACGTAATGTTTTCCATCTGATAAGCATACATAATTATTTTAAGTGCGGTGGAAAGAGTTGCTTTTTGTTTTCTGGATTATTATCGCTTTTTAATTGTAACCCAACAGTCCACATAATGTTTAATCTAGATTTATGCATAAAAATAACTCACGGAAAAATCAACAAAGAGCGTATTTAAACGTATGAAAAGCAATAAAAAATGGTAGCTAGAAATTCTTATCGCATTAAATAATTCGAACCATGTGTAATAAACTATGGTTAATATTTATAAAATTGAACACGGTACTATTTGACGAATTCATTTTTCGCTAGTTATTATAAGCGCAAAGTTTTTATAAGAACCAAACATTTTCCAAAATAAATAATTCGACTTGAAAAAAATTGTCTCGTATTAAAATTTCTCTACCCACATCTTATAAATGTGTCATAAAAGTTTCAAGCTTCACTTGTCAACTGCTTTTATAACGCAGATAAAATGTAATGTGATGGAAAGCAATTACATGTTAATGATTCGGCACTCAAGTCTCATTTTTTTAATGAATTTGATATACAATACCAGTAATTATAACCAGCCTTATTTTTGTGAAAATTGAATCATCAAAGGATAATATATGTATTCTTATTTTTCTATATTTATAATCAATTAGTCAAGAGAGTTTTAGTCTAAAAGAACTCTTATTACAATTAATTATTGTGTGATGTTATAAATACAATACTAGGTAACGTATCTGTTTAAAATTAATTTAAGCCTTTTTTAAATGACTGTGAAATTATAAAACCCTAACAATAGGTATATAATTTAATGGATTCAATCAACCAAATTCGTATCTTAATGCCAGGATAACTATAGTGTTCACCCTTTTACACACAATACATCCTATCTTGAAATGAGGCGTAGAGAGTGCAATATGCCAACCACTACATTCAATAACCTATATTAATTGAGAAGTTTAAGAACTGAAAAAACACAATAGCAAAACATTCATCGTTTTATGTGGCATCGATCTAATAAACCTCATATGTTGATTTAAATATTTGAATAAGTTGCGTGAAATATTAAGACAAATCTTGAAAGTACTTGTTTCGTTAGAATAAGATGATAACGTTGATAGCTATTTTAATCGATAGTTATGAAGATGGCGTACAGCCGAAGTAACTTTTAACTACATTCTATAATTCTTGAAGGTCTAATATTATTTATATATTAAAATAGAATATCAATTATAATAACATATTAAAGCTATTATAAACGAACTTAAAAAATTGAAAATTGCGATGAATTATTTTCAGCTATTTGAAATATTATAAGAAAATAAATAAAGCGATAAAAAAACCATACGCAACTAGTTATAACTTACAGCGTACATATTTTTTCATTTCAACTGAAAACATGCGCAAGGCAAAATATATGGTAAAGTATGTTATGCCAGCCATGGGCACAGTGTCGATTAAAATCCCATAAACAGGAAAGCAAATCGCCCGAAAAACAATATGTTTCAATCCCTTTGCCATGAACTCAAGAAAATCCAGCACTTGACTTAAAAGAGGGGCATTTTCTATGATCTACGTTCGTGTGTTTATGAAAGAAATTGGCATATTTTATGGTTTCTCTGTGTGTAAGGGTATTTTTTCTTTCTTTGTAGAGCCTGGGGAATTATACTGGGGGTGAATAAAAACTCTAAACTAAGGATTATGCAATATGCCTGCACGCTTTTTGGTAAAAACGTATTTTTATTTCCATTTATAAATAACTGTTCTTTATATTTGATCATTAAAATTTCGCCTTGAATCGTATAGTTGAATTCAAAATTCAGTAAAAGATATTAATGGTCTTTTACTATTTCAAGCAAATCTGTGTGAGTAAGATTCCTACAATTTAGAATTAAGTTAATGTTGAATTCATTCTTAATTCTTTATAAAATATTTTTTACATGCACAAAACAAACATAATCACAATAAAAGTTTATTAAAAGTAAAATTCCATTATAAAAAACCATGATGGATTTTTGTTCACTCCTGTTCGGTTATATTCCCCAAGGAACGGAAGAAAAAAAGCCCTCTTTATAAGCTGGATTAATACGCATCCATTTAACAAAAGTGGTTTTAACATAGGCGTTATTGTTTACCAGGGTTGCGTTTTTTTAAATCAACGCGGGCTACAATATTGTGCTTGATCCGATTTTTTTATAAAAAATATCTCTAACATTAAGTTAGTAAAATATTAACATCATAAGAAACCTATTTCAGTTGCTTAGCCACAATTTTCTTTTCTGAAAAGTATCAACATTGATAAAAATGACTTAAATGAATTTAAGCATAGATAGATAAATATATGTAGCTTGTTTGTCAATGGACTTGATTTCTACAAAATTATTTAAAGAATCACTTCATTGAAAGAAATTTGCTTCGTTAATATTAAATCACACTATTTTCCTTGACTTTTACATCAAGTTCACTCATTTTAGTATCTACGAGTGAGGGGGTTTAATATCGTTCCTTTTGATATTTTTACAATTCAAGTGTGATGTGTCAATGAAGTGTTTTGTTCGTACTATTCGTTTACAAAACAACTGGCATTGACACAATTAATTAAAAAAGAATTATTATTTTATTAAATTTATATTGTTGAAATAGTGAATAAATCGATCTGTTTCGAGATCTACATTTTATGACTGAAACAAATAACATTTCTCTACTCTTAGCATAGACCCTGCGCCAAGGTTCTGTGCTGGTGTATTTCGTGGGCTACGTCTCACGGAGCCTGGTGATGGCATTTCCGGGAAATCGACCGGAAGGCGTCGCCATTAGGCGCCGAGGAGACTGTGGCGCCTCTAGCGGCACGATCCGCAAACGACACGGAATTTATTGCTCAGCGCTTTGACAAGAAAAAGTTTTGCACCAGAAGAAACGCTCCGGAAAAATTGCCAGTATTACAGGATTAAGCGATCGGGCTCTTTTTATAATGTCCTGGCGACGTCTTGAAATTAAATATTTTTTTTAGCGCGGCTTGTTGAATAAAGCAAAATTTCATTTGTTAATATATTTAACGGATCTTAGGAGTATTTACTCAAAGAGAATGTTACTTATTATGTATTATGTAAGTCGGGCTATATTTTGTCCGTCAGTCAAAAAAATCATTTTTAATTTTATTTTTACAAAGACGTCTAGTTTCGAACAGAAGTTTGAAGCATCAATCGGTGTATAATAAAGTGTAAAAATGGTGTTGTCCGAATGAGGAATCTAGTCGATCGATAGAAATAAATGATAACAATGTGGGGATAGCATTACCGTTTACAAGTTAGAAAAACATGGAAATTATCATAATAACCGCCATGACGAACTACTTTAACAAATATATAATTTTGATACACAATAGCTTATTCAATTTTGATGTTCACTATATCATTGTCTTGACACGAATAATTTCAAACGCTTTTCACAAAAGAAAAGCTTCGTCGATAAATAAAAGCTTTTAAATATTAAAGTAATAAAACATGTTGGCTGGTACTCTTATCATCAAAACACGCGACATGTCGTGTGTTTTTAAAGAATACAAAGTCATATTTATTAAACATAAATTTTACAACAAAGGATGCATGTTAAAAAATATTAGGGTTAAAATACGTAAAGCCCCACTTAGCTTGCATTTTATTAACCTCTAAGAAGGCAAACAAATGTCATAGGGGTTATATAATTTAACCTAATTGACGATCATGCTTTATTTAATAGAATATTTATTTGTCTTTTGAAATACATTTTGTTTTTCAATTTATTTTTAGCTTTCTGAGATTATCAGAAAACGTAAATCATAGAACATGGAGTAATAATTTTCCGTATTGAGAAACAGTATTTAATGTACAAACATAATATTTTTTTCCGTTGGTGAGAATATTTGTAACGCAATGAAATTAAAAGTGGTGAGAAAGAGTGTAAGAAAAGTTTTACGGTTAAAAACCCCTAATTTAAATCAATATAAATAAATATAACAACGCAACTCGTTTCTTGATTGATAATATGAATTTCCAAGGAAATAATACATGAACACCAAATTTTCTTCTCATGGTGAATTCTTATTCTAAAACTATGTTTCTTGAAAAGTTAAAAAAAGTCCTAATGCACCTTAATGATTTTATTTTATATTTTTTTGACTGAAAAAACAATTCAAGAATTGTTTTAACGTTTTCCTATGTGAATTCAAATGCCGACAGATAATATGGCTATTAAAAACTGCATTATATCATATTACAATATAATAAAGCTAAGATCTATAACGGTATTCTTTAATCAATTCTTTAAAAATTGCTGTTTTTGGTATTATGGCTTTAATTTTCCTCTTGCCAGCTGTCCACTTACAATTAAATTTTGATAATTTAAATAATTAAAATCTGTTATTTTAAACTATCAAAAGATTAACCATATTTCATATATTTACATCTGCAAAATTTGGTTTTTATTTTATGTTTTTTTGACAGAATTAAAACGCGTGCCCAAAGAAAACATTTTTGATTACTTATTCGATAAATCTAAATAAAAGCTCGTGTTTTTCCACGCGTAAAATTTGTTCATTAGCGATAAAATTACACAGAAAACATATTTTAAGTAAATCTTATCTTAGATCCAAGTACCTACGTGATATTTGAGTGAGTGGAATTGTTTAACATAATTTTAACGTATAAGTTTATCATATACTTCATTTTTACAACTCAGTCATTCGCGATATAAAACTTTTGAGGTCAAGTAGGGAACGAGTATATATAAAAATTATAAGCGATTTTATGGACGCGAGCTTGTTCTTGCTTGTCTATGTAAGCAAGTAGCCAATTTCAAATTTCCAAAAAAGTCCACGTCACGCGATCCGCAAAAAGGCATTCGCCAAGGAACGTACGCATTTCTGAGTTTTTAATACATTCGAATGGCTTCGGGGAACGAAATGAAATGGGGGTGGGCGAAAGCTGCTTATTTTTAATACGAGTGCGGTACAAATCACGAGGCACGCATGTGCTTATCGCGCTGCCCTCATACAAAGTTCACGGAATTAAAGCTCTGCATGCTACGCTTCAGTAGCAGAGTGATCAGAAATTTTCCCGCATAAAACGAAACGTCAACGACATTATCGGACGGGAAAAAATATTATTATTAACGATCAATCTGGATGACAAATTACTATATTATTACTGCGGAAGCTATATATTTTTGCTTACCACTCCTCCTTACATTTGAAGGAATATGGACATACTTTTAATAATTATGGCCGAAAACTCTTCAAATTTGTGTTTTCGAAAAATGCGGAACTTACTGACTTGAAACTCGTCAAATTAATTACATAATATATAATATGTAACAGCTATGAACATAGTTGTATGACAATCATCCAATTTAACTCACATATTTTAAGGAAAAAAAAAATACAAGCTAACCTACCATTCGTTTAACTTTTATAAGAAAATATTGTTTTCTTTGAATACTTTCTAGAGTTAAAAAAGTGACAAAATCTCATTTATTAGGAGACGTATGTGATTTATCACAGACTGCAGTGTATTTCAAAAACACATTTTCTAGGTGTGTTGTGATTGCCCTGTATTGAGTTATTTTCCATTGGGGAAATGGCAAAGAGAACGTTTTCTTAATCTGTTTTCTTTTTAGGTTGAAAAACAAATATTAATGGAAAGTGCGCCTTGAATATTATTCAATCGAGAATTATACATTTTTCCCCCCGCTACACAAACATGAATATAGTTTCAACATTGAATTATGTAAATTTTTTGTAAGCACGATTAAAAAATTTATTTACTTTATTCAAGGCAAATGTTCTAACATGATTTCTAAGAACCCGATAACGAAATTTAATAAACTTTGTGTTTATATATTTTTTAGTTTTAATTTATATCTAAAGTGAGTACAAAATTTAAACCCTATATAGTAATGAGTCAACGGTTGTAGTTTAAGAAAGTTGGAATCTTAAAAATCCGTGGAAAAAAAAATGTTTATTTGATTCCTTACTGCTTATATTTTCTGGAAAAATATTACAAAGACTTAATGAAAAAACTTTGGAACGCCTACTATCTGAGTAAAACTGGTTTTAAAACATGAAGTATGATATTGGCAAAACGTTATGATTAAGATACCACATTTATTATGGAAACGTTTACTATATATAATACGGTGAGAAAAATAACAATGTATTTTAATTCTACAGAAATTATTTTATATATTTGTTGATAGCTATTTCGGCTTACGCCCTCGTCAGAACTTTGTTTTAAACGTGCATTATATCAAGTATATGTAACTTTTAGACACGGTACTCAATACATCTTCTTCTCTGTTCCAGCATCTTAATTTAGTAATAATAACTTATTGAATGTGACAAATCGGTAGAATTAAAATACATTGTTATTTTTCTCACCGTATTATAATGGAGTTCTACCAAGTATATGCCAACTCGATCAATACGTTTACTATAAAGCAGGGCTGTAGAGTCGGAGTCGGAGTCGTCGCGGCGTTTTGGAAATTTTGAAAAGTTTGAACTTTTTATTTTTGCATTTAATATGTCAAATTTGGCTTTTGGCCAAATTGATTGGGTTGATATTTAATTGAATTCACATAAATAGGAAATTTACGAGAAAAAAGTGACGATATTAACCTTTTTTTAGTCGGAATCGGAGTCGGAGTCGTGTTTTTGGTCAATGTCGGAGTCGGAGTCAGAGTCGTGGTGTTGGTAAATGCTGGAGACGGAGTCGGACTTTTTTTCACCGACTCCACAGCCCTGCTATAAAGTAATCTGTTTTGCTCAATAATATATTTCGTATTGTAATAAGTATTGAAATAAGGTATTTAATTTTATCTTGCAAATTGTTATGTAAATCTGTAAAAAATATTTATTAACAAAAATAGACACAAATAATATGTAAACCGATTGAGGAAATAGCAGATGAAGAGACGTTTGCTTTTCAAAAAAACTCGAAATTAAATAAAACGTAATTCGACGTGTGTGAAAATAGGGGGGCCTTTTTCATACCCAGTACTTGTCGGCAAAAACTCAATTGCTGATTTGGAACAAACATATCAGCAGCACCACGGTGGAAAACGTTTCACGGGAGTAATTTACATATTTGTATACGTCCACTTCAGAGAGTTGATGGATAATCTATTTATTAAAAAAGCAATCTTTTAATGGTCCAATCAAATAAAATAAATTATTTTACTTCGCATATTATTTTAACTCAGTCGAGTAAAAATAAACAATTTTACCGAATTCTATGAATCAATTCTTCTTTCTTATGGCAGTTTAAAGGACAGCTGAAAATAAGAGTGCTACTAAAAATATATTCATCTCTAAATATTTAAAAAAAAATGTTTTTATTTTTGTTAGAGAACAGAAGAAGCTTGAAACGAAGAATGATTTGGACGAGATAAAGCCTAAATAACGATAGTTTCTGCAAAACGATTGATATGGGGCTGCAAACATTAAACTTAAATCAAATATTCCCTAGTGCAAGTAATGGCTTATTTTTTAATTGATGAAAAAAATATTAAATTATGAATATGAATGATGATCAAACATCAATTGAACTATTTAAGAGTATTATTTTGTTGGTTAACTGCACAAACTTTCTCGTCTAAGTGGAATTTTGTAAATTATTTTAATTAATAAAACATATTTTATAGTACTCCACATATTTTTTTTATAAATATGAGATCTGTTTTCTTCACAATCATCACATTATACATAATGTGGAAAGTATAAAATTCGTGATGTTTTGTGCCAGGCATGACTCACCAATCGTGAATCTTTTCAAAGCCTTCATTAAGAGCAGCGGATATCGGGCAGCGTGAACCACGAAAGTACCCCCCGTTAATTAATTACAACTAGTTAATATTCAAGCCCAAACAGTGTACTCGTAGCCTCGTAGGCCGTAGAAGCGTAGAGGGTCGCGAGTCGATAGGGACCACCGATAGGTTTAGCGGGGATAACAACCGAAACCAATTTGTTTCTTCATTGTTCATGGGCACTGGCACAATAAACTGGCGTGCCTATGGTGAAAATTTACCGTACCGCGTCAGCAACGATGTTCGAGTTGTTAAAAATTGACGGCGCGATGAAAAATCTATTTCCTTTCACGTTCATCAAGCTACGTTAAGGGATAGGTTTAGCAGTTGTTGTTTGATTAAAACAGGATATATTGTTAATTTTTATTTAATATGAAGCTATTGTATTTTAAAGCAGAAAAATATTTAAATGATTTTACTAAGTAAATAAAGAAATACGAGACTTTAAAAGGGCTAGTCGATAATTGAACAATGGTTTTCAAGATTGTTGAAAAAAAAATGTTGTTTATACATCCATTTGATGCGTATTTCTGATTGATTTCAATAGTATCGGCAGCCTTATATTGTCACTTATCACAGTGGTAATTAATCAACGTGCTTAGTTTATTGACATGTTAATTTCTTCTTTTAGAATCGATTATTGTTAACTTGATTCCAGGGTTTTAAAGTAAACCATTTTTTGAATAAATATAACATATTTCCTCTTCCAAGCGTTATTGACAGATTGCTACTTTTCAAGACAGCAAAAAAAGTGAAAAAATATTCTGTCAATTAAAAAAACTTCGTTTCTTTACCTTTTCTTTACATATATTGAATTCTTTTTTGAAGAACATCCTTTTGGAAGTCTGTGCAGATTGTTTTTGAACCTAACCTCATATTTAACTCAATATCACCAACATGTTACTAACCCTTTTGGGGTAGGAACGATATGATACTATATAGTATTATATCCACATGTATATTGATAAAGAGAGAAATCAGTTTCACTTATCGCGAGTATTGTCAACTGAAACACAACTTAAAGCCGTTACTCTAAATTTTGCCATATTTTGTTTCCAATACACATGAATTTCGTTCACTAACTATCTGTTAAAATCTAGATATGAAGTAATATTTACCTATATTACTTTTAAGGTTTTCACTGTCTATATAACAATATCAAATTTAATCAGTTGATAATGCTCACGGTGAGCGAAAACGGTCCTGATCTAAGTAAATTCAATGTGTAATAAGTACTAAAAATATTTTATTATTTTTGTAAATATTTATAGTTATAAACAATAAGATGTTATGATTGTGGTATTTCATATAGTCGGTACTCGTGTAAGTGAAGTGACCTGTTCTTGAGAGGAGTGTTTTCGTACAAAAGGCGTCAATATGAGGCATGGAGACTCTCGCTAGAGGCGTCGCGTTTGATTTATAAGCACATCTTGCGGGAAACGTGTCGGTGATCGATCGCTTGAATAAAGATTAATGGTGGTGTAGCATCTCTGCGTTTAGCCAACAAACTTAATATATGACTGACATATAAATAAAACTGATCCCACGCGAATGAAATGTTCGTTTTTCTCTTGAGGTGAAACAATGGATGTTTTAATTTTTTCTGCAAATATAAGTGACATTCAGATAGTTTTCTATAAAAAGTTGAAATTTTTGTCAAACTTGTTTCAATATATTACGTTATCATTCACGTGCAATGAGATTTGGTTTTAAACTTGTAAATAAAAATCGTCAAACTTGAAACAAAAGATTCAAATTTTTTTTTTACGATGGCAACAAAATTTTTCAACGATCAGAACCGGTTTCGTTAGACGCAAGAATTTGTAACTGACGAGTGAAACCGACATGAAATAGATGTACCATTACCGCTTGTGAGGGCGCCACCATCGCGTAAAAAGTGTGCAATACTCAATTAAATTAGTCTATATACAAACACATTTTTATGTGCAACCTATAAATGAAACAAAATCTTCATGTAAATATATTTTTACTAAAACAATATAACTTTGAAAGCTTTTAAAAGTGTCTAGTATATGGGGATCGTTTTAGTTCCGAATTGGATCGGCGGTCAAGTTATGATGGTACATCTATAGCAAAGCTATGACATGTTTATAAAAATTTACAAAATTAAGGTTGCATTTTTTCTAAATGTGTTTTTGCAGATAAGCTGTAAATAACTTATAGCCATAAACAAATAGATGAAATTAGTTGTTAATTTAGAAATCTGTTTGGAATTTGTGCAAGGCGTACTGTGAAGTCAATATGGATAAAATACATTTGTAAATTATACAGCATTGCCAACCAGTATATTCCTGTCATGACTGCAGCCAAAAACATAACAGTATTTCTTAATGACCGAATCACACTCAGTCGCAAACGGTTATGAAATGTCGAAATGCGCGGGAAAACAGCGTCAGAACTTATTAGTGTCACAGCCAATCGGCGATGAACGAACTAATATGCTTCATCAAAATGGCCGTCGCATATTATTGTTTCCCGCCAAATGTGTTCGGTACGTACTGGCGCGGTAATGGGGGATTGGACGATTGTAATAGAAATTGTAATGTTAACACTGCATTCTCATTTAGGAGAAAACCGGAAGTGCCGATATGTTTGAATTGGATTATTACTGTACATTAGGGGAAATACGTCAACCGGTGGAATATAATATACAACACTTGTATTGTATTAAATTAAAATTTGATGAGAAAATGATTTTGTTAGAACTTCTGAGTCACCTGTATCCTGTGTCCCCTCTTTCTGCCAGTCACTGTGATATTGATATGGTTTTTTTATTTTCATTCATTTGGTGTCTCTATGTTTTGTCTTGTATTGATGTCATCATAAATATACTAAACATTTACAAGAAAAGCCGTCGCATCTAAGGCACAGATTCATTGTATTGCGGTATTTGTAGGAATTCAAAGATAATAACCTTGTTTTTGCAGAAGAAAACTGACTGGCTTGTAGAGAAATTGAGATACTAATCAATTGCACCTTCTGGCTAACGTATGTTTAATTAATCAACACTTATGTTAGTTGCTTTATTTGACTATTATAAGTATTTTTTTTTTAGTGTTCATTACTAAAATTATAAGTTTATTGCTTTTGCAATGTGAAAAAAGATGAAAACATTGAAAATTGGCAAAGAAGTCAAGCGAGTGAGTTCCAACAAAATCAACTATATACTAATAATCAAATATATATAAACATAATCAACTATATATATATATATATATATATCCATAAAAAATAGTACTTGTCTGAGCTCACTTAGGTCCATGTGAAATATGTCTACATCCGAAGCAATTTCGTTAAAAATCACTTAGTTTATAATATAGTCTTCCTTATAAAAAGTGCATTATTTTATAAAATTCAATAAGTAGTTTAGAATCAGTAACATGTCGCATTTAAAAACATGGAAGGTCGAAGATTTTCCACTTCTGATTTTGGCTTACGAACTAGCCGATTAAAGCTCGATGTAATCCGGTGCCTGTGGTCTAGTGGCAAGAGCTTTGTCCTAGCAATCGGGGGGCCCGGGTTCGATCCCCGGCAAGGTCAGATTTTTTCAATTGAAAAAAAAGAGATCTTGGGCTGGGTGTATGTTATTTATCGTTGATTTTGTGCACAACTGATACATTATTTACCATCGAGTTAATCTCTCGTATGACTTTCACAACTAAGAATATTTGGCGCATTGGCGTAAGCTGTAATGCCAAATATTATTTTTTTCAAACAAAAATTTAAAAAAATAAAATAATATGTGATATGTATTTTATTTTGTTTTGTTTTATATTTTAACTGAGCTGCACGTGCTGCAAATCTTTCTTGGTTTATCTTAGTTCATTGATTGAGTAGGCATTTACTTGGTAGAACTCTATTATACTACGGTAAGAAAAATAACAATGTATTTTAATTCTACATAAATTATTTTATATATTTGTTGATAGCTATTTCGGCTTACGCCTTCGTCAGAACTATAGTTCTACTATTCTACTATAGTACTACTAGTTCTGACGAAGGCGTAAGCCGAAATAGCTATCAACAAATATATAAAATAATTTATGTAGAATTAAAATACATTGTTATTTTTCTTACCGTATTATCTTAGTTCAAGTAAAGATCGTTAGTGAGAGATGTTAAAACATTCTGGTGTTTGCCGTTTTAACTTACTCGAACATACGCAACACATTTATATCTAATATTTAAAAATCAATGTTCGTTTGTTTCTTCGTATTTTATGCGTTACCATACCGTTCATCCAATTGCGATAAAACATTGCCAACTTATTGCTTGCACTTGCGAAAATGTTATTACGATAGTAAAATCAACTTATAGTAGGTCTTTTATTTATAAATCAATGTTTTTCATATTTTATGCAATGCCAAACCTTTAATTTTGACAACTTATTGTTACACTTGCACAAAGGTTATAGGCATAGTACAATTGACTTTCAGTGGGTGGCGCGTGTGTCGTAGCATAGACATTCCGCAAAAGACAAACAGCAAACGTCAAACGGCAAATCTCATCGATACCGATCAATGTTAGTGAATTTAAATCGAAATTATTCATCGAAAATATTGTGCATCCGAAAGCACGTCAATAAACACAAACAATTTCTTTCTTTAAGTGGCATTGCAACGCTTGCCTAGTTTAGTAATGTTCGGCTAGTTTATTACAAAAAACAAAGCATAAGTCAAAACCGCTTATTTATTATGTTAGTCAAATTTGAGTCGGTTGGGTTATTCCTATACCATATCAATGAGATATGTATTTATGTTTACTTATTAAAAATCAATATTTCTACGTAAAGCTTGTCAGACTTCGATTACTTTCAAACGCGCGTACGTGGTATGTAGTTATTTATGTCACGAAGTATAAATATATATGACAGATTGCTCCCGCGAAAATGACACGATGAGTGACGTCATCGACCACAAAATTGTAACGGCAAACAGTAGCGGCGCGGTGATTTAATTATCCAGCAAATATTAATCGCTAAACCCTAACCGCGCGCGAACCGCCCCCGCTCCCGCACCCCTTCGCGAAACCCCCAGGCAAACAACATTATTGTTTCCACGGATGCGAAAGGGTAAACCGAAATGTGTAATGTGACCATTGAATTATTAACGGTCGCAGAATCCGCTACGGCGAGTGAGACACTGATTTGACGGGCACGCTGAAATAAATCTCACAATTATATATTTTATACGACAGAGTACGATGCAATGCCAATGAAGTGTTATAGTAAAAATAATAGCACATTTTTTCTACTTCATCCACATAAAATTTATTGGATTAGGACCGGTTTCGTTTGTGGCGAGCATTATCAAGTGATAATAAATATAACTAAACAGTGATATGTACACAAAAATTCAGCAAGAATTACAAGGTATGACAAACAATTGGTATTACGACTAAGCTTCCAAATAAATTGAAGCAAAATAGAATATAATGATTACCTTGTTACTCTTGCTTAACTTTTGTATAAATATCACTGTTTCGTTGTATTTCTTATCACTTGATAATGACTGACTGACTTAGTTCAAGTACATCCGTGCACTTGAAATGCATGAAGATGTCAAATGACGAATTCCGGATCGTTAGGTACAAAACTCATGGAAAAGTACACAATTCAAACGGTTGAAATATTGAATTGAATATAAATTATTAAATATAATACATGACTATTGCCGAGAGTTAGTAAATTAATCACAAGGATAAGAGATGAAAAATTGACTGCAATATAAACATCGGAATTAAGATTTCATACAACTAATTAATTAAAACTAATTTAAACATTGCCGGTATAATTATTGCTCCATTTTTTCGTCACAGTTCTGTGAATTGCTGGTGTTAAATTTTTAATAGTTTCCTGAATATTGAAACAGAATGTTGTTTCCATCCGTTCTGTTCACACATAAATGAACGAATTGTTTGCTTTGTAAAATTAATTATACTGAACCGACATAAAATAATTGTTTGCCATGAATATAGCGACTATGAGTATCGGAGTGGTCATTAATACGGTATTGTATGCACGACGTTTTTCCCTATTCATTTAGGAAGTCATTTAGGAATATATATTTTTAAATTATTTTATAGCCCACTGTAGATTGAAAGCTTAATCTATATTAAATTGTTGTGTTGAATGTTCAGTTGTTAATCTTTTATTCGAATTCAAAATGGTAGAAATCAATGAAAGTGTTTTTGTTCAAATATCTCCGCATAGAGAACAAAAGGTCTGATTTGGTCTGGATCCGTCATTTGATATGCTCAACAAATACAAACGTGTGCCAGCAATTAAAAGAGCCATTTGTTTATTGCTGATCCGTAGCCATTATAGATCATATTGTAACTTTTGAACTTTATTAATTTTTTTTTTACTTACAACATTCAAATATAATTTTTAAATTCCTTGCCAATTGTATCAATATAATTACAGCCCTACAAAATAAAAATTAAAGGAATTTAAAATTGTATGTACGTAAACTAAAATCGTTTGTTTTTTTATAAATTTATTTGACTCGCACGAAACAATAAGGTAAAACCACAGCCAATCATAGCTTATTAAAAACGAGTTAAAGACATCAATATTTTTTAAGTAAATCAATTATTTTACCAATTGTGAATTTCTTCATTCCTTACTACTTACAAACCAAAAACTGAAAATGGGTTGAAGAATGATTTTCAATATCCTAACAATATCTGCTGCGCATGTGGAGCATACGGTATTTTATGTTTAACTTGTGTTTCATGATATCACATATTTATAAAAATATAGAACCTGGTTGGTACAAAGAAATCACATGTTATTGCTTTACGGACCCTCTACAAATTGTACAAAATTTGATATCTCTATCGAACACGATCGGTCTAAATCAGCCATACTCAAACTTTTTTTCCTCTGGGCCAGATTCCGATTTTTGCTTTTCTACGTGGGCCGCAACACATATTTTTTTTTTTTATTATTATTTATGTATTATGTATGTCACTTTTAAGGTGTTCACTGTCAATACTTGGTGGAACGGCATTATAATAAAAATAATAACACATTTTTAGTACTTTTTCCACATGAGATTTATTTCATCAGGACCGGTTTCGCACATGGCGAGCATTATCAACTGATAAGGAATACAATAAAACAGTGGTATTTATGCAAAAGTTAAGTATGTAAACAATTGGTAAAAAAACTAAGCAAATAAATTAAAAGAAAAATAGACTAAAAATAAAATGTTCAAGACCTCTTAGCAATGCAAAACTAACACATCAAAAATCAATTAAGTATGAATTAACATTAATAAAGTAAAACCCCAAAATTAAGTGCATTTAATAAATCTACATATCTGTCAACCATAATTAGATGGAAATCCCGGTAATGAGTTCAAATGAGTCATTTCCTGTAACAGAATAAAAGCCATATCAATTCTTACAAATTAAAATCAAACAAAGGAAAATAAAAATTATCTATGATGTGGTCAGAAATATACTTTTGCAATAACTTCAATGCGTCGTACGCAGGTAGAATCAGAAAGCTGCAGTTTTTTATTTCCGATAATATTTGATTTTTATTGCTAAATTTATCAAATAATATCTTGGACGCGTTGATAAAACATTCCTTCACAACCTCAACGTCTGAAAATGGTTGCTGCATCTTGTGATATCGCCACTGACATAAAACTTTGCTGTTGTTGTAAGGAATTCTTAAAGAAAGCTAACTTTTCGAATCTTAAAGGCCCACGAGGAAAAGCGTCACCAAATGATTTGTGTTTCGTGGCATAATGACGAAAAATATTATATTTTTTCAATATAACTTTATCACGACAAATTAAACAAGTTACTGAGTTCTGTTTATTCGGCACAACAAAATATTCTTCTTCCCATTTGTGTTGAAAAATTCTCTTTTCTTCAGTTAATTTTCGTTTGTATTTTGAAGAGTTTACTACTGCCATTGTGGGTAATTATATTATAGTTCTTTTTATTCGCTAAAAACAGTCACAAGTTCACTTGAAATTAATAGTTTGGAACAAAATAGCGTCGCGACTAGCGACTGTAACACAAAACACTGTCACTAATCAAAATGACGTTGCTTCGGCCGGAGCGGTACTATCTATGTTTATCTATGAGCGGCACGCCAGTACTGCAGTTTTTCCATATTGAATTGCATTTTGAGCGCAAAGTTGTTGTACTGGCAACACTGCCGATGCAGCACCGCTCATACTTGTAACCGACCGATTGCATGTTATTGAAAGCATGTTGAAAACAACACCGAAAAAATATTTGGTGACTATAATTATTTTGGGCCGCACATTAGAGCTATCTGGGCCGCATGCGGCCCGCGGGCCGCGGTACGAGTATCGCTGGTCTAAATCATTTATTTTCACAATATATATTACTTATTAATTTTCTTATGTCTGCTTGCTTAAAAAATTCTACATACCAAATTTGAATCGGTGCATGGCTTAAAACAATCTGCCATTTTCTGCCATTTTCACGGTTTTCAAAACAGATTTGTAGCAAAACAATTAATTTGATATATTTTTATTTCTTTGAAACCCTTGGTCTGGAAATATCAAAAGTAAATATTGGGTTAGACCATTTCGTTTATGAGTACTGCGCAAAAGTGTGGGCAAAAAAAGAGAATTAATTCCGTGTGATTTGACATAACAGTATTTTCGTATTCGTACACAATAAAACGTATACAGGTCGAAGTGAAATACACATACGTGTATAGAAATAACCCTTCATTTTCGTGGGCGGGTCGATGCTCGCGCCCTGTGCGTGATTGCCGCCTGAAAAATATAATTTATCATCCTTCGTCCGTAATTTTTGTTTTGTATTATTTTTTATTTGACTTTTACGTGTATTGGGATCGCTGTGACACGGTGTTTAAATCTAAAGAATTCATAGCAATTTACTATTTAAATATATGCTATGAATTGTCCTGTGTGAGAAAGCTGTTTTCCGACATTCTATAATAAATGAAATAAACTGTTTTTGATTGTTTAAAATAAAATCGTTCATTTTAATCCGATTTAAAATAAGAACTCGAGTAAAATAGCATTTTATCTGAATTAAAAGAGATACTTAAAACAAACTACTTACAAGTTGATTCCTCGCGATTAAATTAACCCTTTACACTCTTAAATATATTATTTGTTTCCTTCCAGCAACTCCTCAATAGATTTGAAAAATTGATTGATACCGCAGGGTTTGTGTATTTATAAGCATGGTGTCTCGTAAAAATCCCATAGGAAGGATGCCGGTTGACGAAACCGTGATCTTCAGGTATTAAAATGTTTTACTTATGACACCAATGGATCATTAATAGTTTATGTAATAAATATTTACATTATTGCGTAATTAATTTCATAAAAAGATCTGTGAGTATGTTAAGAAATAATGTCAAAGTTAAGTAATTCACTTCTTGTTTTCGCTTTACGACTACCCTGTGTCAGCCAAATGTGAGACGGCCGCACGCAATAATGTGAAAAGTCACTCAGTAGGCAAATGTTAATAGCAGCTGTAAGCCTCACCTACGTAGGAAAAATAACCCCCATTTTTATACTTTTATGAGCTTCTATGTAAAACTTCATACAACCGAATTAGGCCCCACGAGGTTAAACGACTTTAAAAGTAATATTGAAAAACAGCGATAAAAATACCGTGTAACAGTTCTTTGGTACAAACGTAAGTTGGAGAACTTTAATAGCATACGAACTTGGAAATAATGGAACTTTAAATATTTTCTACATATTAAAACATACTACCAGTGTTGCCGTGTGCTTAATGTTCTTACGAGTTTTTTCTTATTTGGTAACGGATTCAATTTACATGCATGCATTTAAATAAACCGCTAATTTCCATCAATCTATTGTTTTGTACCTTAATTAATGAGTATTTACATTAAATTTTTACAAGTAAGATCTTTAAAAGCTTTAAGTTTACTTTAAATCCTCTCTTAGCTATATATTTCTATCTGTGCCTACTCTTAAAATATGTTTAGTTAAGTTTAACTTTGAAAAAATAGTAAGTTGATTGAATATAATATGTTTTAAAATTCTTTATAATGCATTGGTTATTGTTGTGTACGTAGATAGTATAAACCATGATATGATAATTATTAAGATACTTTGGTGCCTAGTCATTTGAATTTAAGACTCAGTTAAATTAACGATAAGTCAGAGATGAGTTATTCAATACAAGATTGTATTTAACTGTCAATTCAAGGTATACAAATTACATATATCTCTCAAAATAAAACAAACTTTGTAGTATAAACTTATTCTACATTCTCTAATCCTAAAGCATCAGCTTTTCGCAACAAGGAAGAGTTTCGAACTCGTGAAATAAGTGAAAATTAAATTACTACTACAAAATATATAAACTACTTTGGAAATTTATCGTTAAACGGAAAATAAATGTTAAAAGGTATCCCGTAAATTGAATAACAATGAAATTATTAATATGTAGTTGAATAATGAAAACTCGTTACGCATTATTTATGGATACAAAACAAAACATGTTTAAAATAAAAACATTTCTTTCAGATAAAAAAATTAAAAAGCATTTCGATATAGACG
This sequence comes from Himalopsyche kuldschensis, assembly GCA_028554975.1. NCBI lineage: Eukaryota > Metazoa > Arthropoda > Insecta > Trichoptera > Rhyacophilidae > Himalopsyche > Himalopsyche kuldschensis. The sequence goes on along the minus strand of JAHFWI010000010.1, from coordinate 13,857,425 downwards.
ATTATTATAAATATATAATCCAGGAGTAATGAAACGTTTACAATCCATAAATTTAAAGAGCCATTTGTGAATAAAGTAAATTGTAAGTTATATTACTTTAAGGTTCCATAATCTGGACATGAGACACTCATAGCAATAATCATAAATCCCACAGCAATGTAGTAAAACAATATACGCTCATCAATGTTTATATCTCCATAGTGATTCATTTGTGTACTTTTGATAGATTTTAATTAAAATCGAGTAGATATTAATTTCTATAGAAATTTCGTTCCTCAAAACCTAACAACGCCAACAATTTTCGATTATTATCTTGTTTCGCTTTTAAAGTGATCACTGACAATACTTGGTAGAATTGAATTAAATTTAGAAATAGTATAATATAAGACATTTGCTGTACTTATTCACAGTAAATTTATTTAGATCAGGACCGGTTTTGCTTATAGAGAGAATATTCAAAAATACAAGAGTTATAAAAAAAATCTAAGCAAGACTTAAAAAAAATATGTACATACATATTCAGTTGCAGATCTTTTTTATATGAGGGAGTTTATTGTCAGTCTTTAACATGAAACTAAAATTCATTTCTATTCGTTATTACAAAATTTTATTCAATCAAATTGATGAATAAACTTTGTGATCATACAAAAATACTGTAAAAACCATCAAAAATATTATTAAAACAACGATAACTAGTACTAATCCAATTTTAAAATATAAATTTTGTACACATAGCTTTTGAAAGTTTTCTTTATCCCTAATTATTAGGAATAATATCAATTCAAACACACGGCGAATAATAACACGCGATGTCTGCGCAAATATTTACTTTCTATAACGCGCTTCGAAAGAGAAAAGGTCCTCAGACAAAAGCTGCTTTTAAAACATTAAAAAATTAAATCCTAGCCGGTGACGGGAAAAAAACGCTCGACGTGAGAATGTTTTTCAAAGATTTGCAAAGCTGTTTTCAGTACGCCGCAAAATTAGTCATGGGAATCGATCCTTTTACTTCAGTCATAGCAGTTTGATCCAATAAAAGATATTTTTTACAATAAAAGATAATAGAATATTAGTCTTATTCTTCTACTGTAAATGATGATTTAAATACGCTGTCTCTATAACTCAATCTCAATTGAATTGGAAACAATATTTTCAAATAAACAATGAAAAATAATAAAACTTTTTTAAAATAGTATAAATGAATTACTTTGAAGATAAATAGTAAGCGATGATAAACGTATTCTATTTTGACGATGAAATAACTAACTTTAAATTATTTCAATTAGTAGTAATAGTAATGCTATAAAAATTCGACTTAAACATTTCATTTCCGGATAAATTATTTTCAATCAATATGCACACCCTATGTATTTTTCAGTGATATATTTCGCCTTCATACTTTTGGGGGGTAGTTTCCGTGGTACGTTCCACTTTTACCAAAACGCCAACAGTGTAATTAATCATTGACATTTTGCCGTGTAATCCCAATTCTTTTGTAACTTTTCCGGGAAGGCTAAAATGCTTTTTTTTATTTTGCTTGCCAGAGACCAGCGTTTTTCTGCTGCTTTGATTTTTCATCGAGCAAAAACCCTTAATGATAAACTTACAATGATTTTTTTTTTAACCCAGCCAACAAGCGGGAAAATAGCATTTGTTTATAAAGATACCGCTTAGTATATTTTCAACATACATATATAGTTAGCTATTATCTTAATTAATTTTAAAAAAAAAATTACGAAATCCGAAAAAAGCGTTTTTTGAATTTTATACTGAAGCTATTCTTGGCGTTTTTCTGAATTCCCCAGGGCTTATATCAAGCAGTCTAATATTTAAAATATTTTAGCATACGCGATAAAAAGTACTGAATTGAAAGGTTTCAGCAAGTGGTTTCGGAACAACAAACATTTAATACCAAACGCTCTATATTTTTACAATCAATTTAAATGATCACTAAAAAAATATTTATTTCTGATTTTTGTAAAGCAAATTCAATTAACTACTGGACACTTCGAAAAAGACATTCTGTTTACAGATATATGTATGTATAGGTATTGAAAGAGTTTTCAATCAATACGAGTGTTTGATATTATCCCGTATATGTATATATTGGATCAAATGAATGCTAGCATGCCATGATTGGAAGACCTTAGATAATGATCACAAACTTCAAATAAAGAATGGATAGTTCAATTGATTCATTTATTATTTTATTTGGTATATGTTAACATCAAAAATACAGTGAAAATCAGTAAAAAAACATTGAATTACTTAACCTTCCAAGTACTAGCGAGACGATACGGTATCAACACTATTGTCTATTTGTCCCTATTTCCGACTTTTTTCTACCTGAACATCGTATCTATCACTCAGATTAGGTTAACCCTTTAACAAAGATATGCCTATATAATTATAAGCGTACTACTTTATGTCTCTCAACTACGATATGCCGATATATAGGCCGGGCCATAGAAAACTTCTCGTTCGCTATAACGATACGGTTTCAAGTCATCATCACGCAGGGAAAACGTGTCTTTACCACCAATACATTTGAAATTGGAATAACTTCATCGTAACGGGACACAGTTTTAAAAGATGGAAATAGAGATAAATAGACAATAGTCTTCACTTTTACCGTATGGTCACGCTAACCCTCGGAGGGTTGATATTTTCATCACTGAAAACGTAGGCATTGGAAAAAATCGCAATAGCTGCCGAAGCAATCAAATACTTGTAGTAAAATATGACTCCCTGCATTTCCTTTTTATTGACGTTTTTATTCGAAATCAATACATTGAATTTATAAGTAATAAATGTAGGGCAGTGACTAGTCATGAGCTTTCTGGCGGTATACAATTTATACCTCCATGAAATGTGCACTAAAATACAGTTGTGTCGGCCCAATGCCTGTATTTTTCGGCAATAAAAGTAAAGGCAAGCTATTATTTAAGAAACAGCCGGTGAGCCGAACAGTTCATTACTCTTTCGATGGATGATTTGTGGCGTTACAATTATCTATGGAGTAGGACTTCAGAAAAAAATTAACCGTATTTTAATAATATTGTGTAAAAACCCTTTAAGAAACTATTAAATAAAGATATTTATCATTTACCGACACATTTATTCTGAGATTAGCATCATTTGATCTATCTTTTCATACTTATCATAAGTTAACAGGTTTTTATATTGAGTGAAAAAAAAAATCCGCCAAAAGTGGAAAAGTGTCAATCCCTTACTTCTATCACAGTTAATGTAATGTATTAATAACAGGACCGTTTTCGCTAATTGCGGGCATTTTTTAATTGAATTCAGTTTAAAATGCTCGCGATGAGGGAAGCCGGTCTTTATCACAATATATTAACTGTAATAAGTTTTTTTTTATACATAATGCCTTTCCACCCAGCATCGACAGTTGTACAACACTTGAATAATTTAAGTACATATATGCACTAGATTCTTAAATTATTGATAAAATCGGTATCATAATGAATACCAATTAAATTTTCTTGAACGCTTATTAAATATAAATTATAAATCTTTACAAGGCCGACAATTTTTATTGATTCCTAATTTTATAAAAATCTAAATATGTCGGTACTTAAAAGTTTAACCAAGTTTTTTTTACTGGCCTTGAACGTCGCATTATGCATGCTTTGCATTATTGTTGAATAATGTATAAACAATGTAGCTGTTAAAAAACATAACATTGGTGTGTTTGGAAAATTGGCTGGTTGAAGATGGTTTTATCGAACGGTCTGTTATTGATAAACTGTAAATATTCCAACATCGCTAGCATCTTTATGGATAATGGCGTCAATGAATAATCAATTATGCAAACATTGTTTGTGGTACGGGATTAATTAATCAAGAATATTTTCACATTTCATTGTGATCGTCGTCAGCTTTATAAACTCAATTCACAGATATCAGAGCTTTTACGGAAGCTTTGAATTAATGATGTTTTATTTGCACGTGACGTGAATCACGGAGCTTTCAGCGGGACAACATCCCATTGTCTTTTGAATAGACGCCACCACCTTATTAGAAACCTCTGTTAACCCTGCTATAGCCTATTCAAATATTGACTTCCCGCGAATCGATATTGATGCTTCAGATTATTTACGTAAACACTAATCGACATAAAAATTAGTGCTAATTAATATTAAGGTACTGTGCCAATATGATCCAATTATCCCTACGCATAACCCTACTACAATTGAATGGCCATTGGTAAGGCGACAGCAAAATAATATTTTCACAATTTTTTATTTCTATTGTAGTTTTTTTGGTGAAAACATCTAACCCATTTCCCTAATTGAATGAATCACAAAGTTTTTCAATTCCAATTGTGATTTGAATATAAGCTTTTCATGTATGTACATGTATTCTTTGGATTCCATTGTATGTATTTCGGGGGACCAATTTTGTTACGCTATAAAAAATGATAGTAGACAAAACGAATTTTTATTTATGGAATCTAAAATTTATTCATCTATATTATCCAGGGCTGTGGAGTCGGTCTAAAAAAGTCCGACTCCAGCATTTACCAAAACCACGACTCCGACTAAATAAAGGTTAATATCGTCACTTTTCCCCCCTAATTTTCCTATTTATGTGTATTCAATTAAATATCAACCCTATCAGTAAAACTCAAATTTTAAATGCAAAAATAAAAAGTTCAAACTTCTCAAAATTTCCGACTCCGAGTACGACTCCAACCAAACCGCCGCGTCGACTCCGACTCCACAGCCCTGATATTATCACTTTCCATGAATTCGGCGACAGCTTTGTGAATCTTCATTGCAATTTAAATACAAAAATTACCTGGTTTTTCCCACGGATTGTGTAAAAACTGTTTCGAAGTGTGTGAAAAAAAGTGTTTCGCTTCTTCAAGAAGCATCATCAGACTTATAAGCGTTAAATTATTTAGTAATGAATTATTAAATACTTTACTGTAAGTAAATTTCTTAAGTAATCTTACGAAAGATCTCATAAGATTCTTATTAGAGATACGAAACACGTGTCACTATTTGTTTCACAATAAGTGGAATAAACAAAAATATTTATTTTCAATATATTATCTATTGGCCAACAATTTAATCTAAATGTAAATTGATAAATAACAACTCATTTTTTGTTCTTATTCCACATTAAAACATGTTTTAATTGTATTTAAGTAACCAATATTAAGCCCTGATCGTAATTATTGTCAATACAGACTTTTTCTTCATGACCAAAAGAAATTTTCACTTCTGTAGATAATATTAACCTTACAATTTTAATGAAAAGTTACGAACAATATGTATAATAATAAATTTTCCGATTCATGTACGATACAAGTTTATACTCGCATAAAGTGAAGGAATATCTCTTGCACCTTACGTAAGGCGAAGAGATATTCTGATCAAGGAAGTGAATCAATCGTGAAATTGCAAGATACGGGAAGAGTGATTGATCGAAGCCTCGAAGTAGGCAGGGTTTCACTTGTGTGTGTGGGCTTTGATTCGTAGACCGCTGGGTGCTACGTCATGCGTGAAAAATATAAAAATAGCGTATAGTCCGTATTGTGGAAGACGCTGACCTCATAGACACTTATATACCACAGAAGATTTACGAATATTGTATAAGGGCGCATTTTTAATATTTACAGTGGCTTACGATTTTTAGCAATAAGAATATACTCCAAATTAAAAATAAGTCAAATATAGTTGTTTTCTTAATTTATTGGAGTCTGAATAAACGATGGATTATAAATTTATTTTTTACTTACCGATGAGAAGCCAATTAAAAAATATTGAATATCGAAAGCTTACCTGAAACAAAAAAAAATATAATATAAGCAAAATTACATACAATTAAAATTAAATTAAAATTAAATATTTAATCGTGTCAACTGTCACTCATTGGTAGAAAAGCATTTTTTGGAACAAATAAAACATATTTATTTTGTACTTCTTTTACATGTAGTCTGATAAAGATCAATACCAGTTTCACTCATCGCGAGAATAATCATTGTATCGCGAGTGAGATAATTTAGTCAAATATGTTTCGCATATTTTTTTTGTAGCAATATGAAATAATTGGAAAAAACATATTTTTTCAGTTCAGCAAGGGGCTTGAAAAGTTTTCGTTTAAAGAGAGCTGTGCGCGAATAATGTATGTTAATCGTTTTTCGTTGAAATAAATATGCTGAAAATATGGCAAAGATAATGCTTTGAATTAATAGTATAATAATTAAATAAAAACAGTAAATTTGACTTCATCACTCTTACAACGCGCCACGTAGTAGTATGAATAGACTGTTAAGAATGTAATTAAATTATAAATTGTATTATTTAAAACAAACTGTAGTAGACAAGGTCGTTGAAATTAATATTCGATGACTTTTAAATTAGAACAAAACCGATTATGTAGATTGTATATCATAAAATTAGTTATGTAAATACACAGATATCGAATGAGTTTTGCGGACTGTGCACTTCACTTGAAGAGAAAACAATTTGAAAATACTGAACGGTTATTCATTACAGTCCATTGGCTCGCATAAAAAATACGATTTAAAATTTAATTGAATTTTTGAAAGAATTTTTCGGCGAGAAAGTAAACTGTAATTATTTATTTTGGCTCAAAGCTAAAAAATATTTTTGAAATGCCAAGAATTTTGTATTCAAAACGTTGGTTGTAAATTAAAATATAATTTGTTATTTTTCGATAGTAATTTTTTTTATTAATCATCTGAACCATTTTGTACTTGTTTTCAATATTTCCGTATTAATAACATCTAAAATACTCTCTTGGAAGCGGTTAATTGAATAGTTGTATGAAATTATATTTTTCTAATTTTTGTATTGGCTTTCGGATTGGAAAAATCCTTGATCTTAAAATCCGAAAATCGCGGGTTAAAAGGGGATAGAGGGATCATCGGCAGAGGGGTGAGTAAAGCGAAGCAGGCAGGAACAAGAAGGATTCAGAAACTGAAGAGTAGTTCAGAGGGTATGCTGAAGAGGTCCAGATCCAAAAAGAAAATACATCCCTCCAATTAGGAGGAGAGCGCAGGCTGGAGACTGTCTAATGATGCCACTACACTCGCGGCGGTTACCCACCTCGGGGGGGGGGGGCGGGTTGCGGGGGACGTCGTCCTTCTTTTCACTTTGAAATTTTTTATACGCCGGATCGGTGAATGGGGCAGGTCGGATTGAGATATCAATATACATGATTCAGGAAATTGTGTACGAATTCATTTTTTTATTTTTATTTTTTATCGAGTGAAGGCTTTTTTTTATTCGATGAAGAGGGCGCGTGAGTGGATTGACTTTAATGGGGTTTTTCTTTATTATTTGTCTAAAAATTGGAATATTGATATCTGCTGAAGACTGAATTTGCAAACGTTTGTATAATAAAGGATACGAGTCTCTCGTTCGATTCGCTGCAATCGTTCTACAAATTTGATCAGCGCTTAGTTTTCATGAAAAAGTTATTTTTTATACATAAATGACGGCTGCGAATGAATATTATACATAATTTCGATGGATTCAGCGCTTACTTTGCGAAAGTTCATTTTAATATAAAATTTAATTTAGATTATTCCACGTATTGTGCTACTAACTGTGACACGTGTTTCGCCTCTAAATATTTTAAAATGATAAAATTACAAAATGAAGTTTGGGATTTTTTCTTTTATAGAATCAAGAGGGGGTTATAGAATCAAAACAAATAATTATACTTCTAATGACGTAAGCATTACAAAATATTGACTTATGAGATGCATTCAATCAGATAGGGTCTGGGTTAAGCCCTTTAATTGGAAATAATGACAGCAGTGGCGAGCAACCTGTTAGTAGTGTAGTCAAAATACGTGGAAAAATCAAAGTTATTTTATATCATGAATATTATACATACTTATAAATATTATACACACACAACCAAACAACTAAGCCACGAGCTTCATGTCATTTACTTATGTCCACTATATATGTCGAAATAAGCCACATCAATGAACGTATAATATTACTTAAAAGTTAATCAATTAAAAAATGATTTGTATCTCTACTTTAGTATCCTTATTGTGACAATGTGGTGTTTTCAACGGTCGGAGAATCGTTTCACCTCGACGATCTTCAGTTAAGCAGCGGATTTGCAATTTGCATAAAGAGAGTTTTGCCAGGAGGAGTCAGTGTATTTGAACAAAAACAGCAAAGGGTCTTTATGTAAACATTCAATTAGCAAAGCAAATGAATAATAAATGGTTGGCTGATAACGGATATTGTCGCCGCACGTGAATTTTCAAAATATCTCTTGGCTTTTTAAAAAAAGGGCGCGGTGATCGCAGAGTTTACATTCTGTGACCAGTATAAGAGAGATTGGACTGAACTGGTTAACACAGGGAATGTATAACGTAAATGCGTGAGCAAATTTACTTTAATCGAGAATTGTCGAAATGTAAAGGTATTGTTTTTTTTAAATTATCATTTATTACACAATTTGAGCGGTAGTATTTAAATAAATTTAAAAAATCTACTACTTAAAAATCAACTGATCAGTTAAAATGCTCTTGATAAGCGAAACCGGTATTGATCTTCATAATATTTCATGTTAAAGTAGTACAAAACATGTGTCGTATTTCTTTAAAATATGTCCATTCCACCAAGAAGGGATAGTCATATACTGACATTCCAACTTAGTCCATGTTGTCAATTGCTAGACTAATGATATCTGAAGATCATTTTGGTTGTGATGTAATAAAAAATAGTCGATTTTTTTTTAATGAATACTTATTTATTGAGGATTTATATACAATATCATATCATACCATAAATCCACGCTTCTTTATACTATTTCATCATTAGACATCATTTAAGTACGATTCGGATCGGGACTTTAAACCCACAATACCGTTATTTAACCGGTATGAGACGAAATGTTTGCTTTAAATAATCTTTTATTTTTCATTTAGATTCATCCCTTAGTTTTATAAACGGGTTAAATATTTTTTTGAACTATTTTTGGAAATGTTTAGTTACCAATAATAAAACATTTACGCCTAACGTGTAAGACTGAGTGTTATTCAATTTGTTTTATGTGTCCTGAAATCTTTATTCCCTTCGTGTTCTTTTACCTAATGCGATAAAATTAAATTCAGCCTATCCCATATAAGCTTATGCCGCAGTATATTCCTCAAACGCCATAGTAATCAATACGTTTATCTACGAGGTCCTAACGTATACCCAAACCCTTATCAAATCTTCCCTCACAAAGCCGTAGCGAGGCATCTTTCAGTGTAGTATGTCGTCCGAATTTGGAGTGCGCCGGCTACATGACAAAACGTAGAGGTCTAGGGTCTACGGGCGTAGCGTCTACAGATACTGTGCCGTGTTACATTATATATTATCGCCGCTAACGACCTCTCTAGACCCGATCGTTCGGTGATAGGGTTGGTTGTATGAGTCTGATAGGATTTTCAAAATGCTATCTGTGTTTTATTTGTTTGGCCTATTGTGATAAATTTGTCTACACTTTACAAGCCACTTAAACCTGACAATTACTTATACGAGCTGGTAACCAATATTTTACCATTGAAAGTTGAGTAAAAATAACATAAATGGATTGTAAATTACTGATATCAGATTGGCTATTGATAGCCTTGTTTTTTTAAGCAGTTCATCTGTGTACTTGAAATGCCAGAAAAAAACTAGGGTCACCAGTGACAAAACCAGTGGAAAAATACAAAATTATACGATTCCTAAATACATATTGAAGTCTTAATCCTTAATAAGTGTTTTTCGTAAAAAAATCTCCATAGGGTGTACAAAATATTAGCTCATTTGTCATATATATCTACTCCTCACACGAAGTACCAAACTAAAAGTAGGGCGTCTCAGATGATTCTCTTTCAATCGTTGTAGCATCGCCAAATAGTATATACAACTTGCATGGTCTCAACTGTCACTTCTTGGTGGAAAAGTTTTATTTTTAACAAATATAACACATTGTTTGGTAAAACTTTACCTTTTAATTTATAAATATCAGGCCTGATTCATTGCGAGCATTTTCAAAAGAAAGTTCCTAGTCTTTTAAAATTAAGTATTAAAAATGTATTAAAGATATTTTAAGACGAATTTTAAAATCAATACGTAAATAAGAAAAGATAGTGCAAGAGTCATGATCTACAAAAACATATTGTTACTATTAATTACCATGGTAAAACAATAAAGATAAACCAAATGCCATCAAATAACTATTGTTATTTGTAGTGCTCACAATACTCTCGTATGACTTATGAAATGACCTATGATATTATGAAATGCGATATTTTATTTCCAGCAGAATTATATCAAATTGGCAATTTCCTAACAGGATTCCGTATTTTTTTATAAACACTGCATGTCCCTGATTAAACCTTATAAAGAAAAGGAAAGGAAAGGGGCAGTGACCAAAAATATTACGAGAGGAATCCTTTTCAAGAGAGCTGAGGGTGATAAAGCGATTCGTTGCTATTCCCATCTCAACAGTTCTCCAAAATCAATCATTCGTATATATACAACATATTTTTTTGTTACGTAACAACTTCAAATTGTACCAGTGAAACTCAACAAAGTAATCACGTTTTTTTGGGTCAATCCCCTGGGTGGGTCAAGCTATATATACATTTTTATTTTGTATTATTTGTTCATTTGCTACAGTTAATTTCGAATCATTTTCTTCCATTTCCCTGGATTTAAGTATGTTTTAAATGGTTAGGGATTATGCTTTATTTTTCGGGAAAACTTTCATTTGTTCGCCAAGAACGTGATTTAGAATGGGAAGATCAGAAAATATATTCATAAATTGGAAAATTATAGTATTTAGACATATTTTCTTTTCTGCCCTTCCAAGGAAGGGAGTGACTCTTTCTTAACTCTCTATTTCTGAAATTAAGTTCTGAATGCCATTTGCTAAATATTTTTGAAAGCTCTATTTGGTGCTCAGTTTTATAGCAGACTATAGATAGAACTAAAATAATCTTAAAATCCTTTGTGAAGAAATAAACATCTGCTAAATGTATAATTAGTTTTTAGCAGCAAAGCAGCAACACTAGTTTTCTTAGCAAAGCGACAATTACTCATTGCTTTTATCTAAAAAAAATATTTAATTTTAGAATTAATCGCTTTTTATTAATTCTAAATACAAAAACTACATTATGTAATTTTTATCAAAAGTTTGTCACTTCCTGTCTATTTGCTTGGAAGAGCAGTGTAATGTTGTTACTCTTGTATTTGATAACTTGTGTTATTTTTATTTCCAAAAGTCTCGGAATAACTGATTAGTCTTATCATTGTTTTATGAGATTAATTTTATTCATCTTAATGATAAATCATAAAAAAATGTCTCGTGAACAACTATTATCAGGCAATCCAGTATGTTCGATTGAAAACAATTTTTTAAGTAATTTATAAAAACACCTTAAAATAATAAACAAAATGTGGGGTATCAATTGTCTGAAAGCTTGGAGCAAATATGCGCCCCGAAAAGGGTTGAAAATTATGTCACGTCAGGAGAGAGGCTAATGCGGATTAAAAGTCATTGGTAGGGCATTTTGGAGGAAATATGAAAAATTTCGTTTAGTAGGTAAACAAAAATATTTTTTTACTTCTCTAACGGGGCGAAAAAGTAATTGTCTTCTTTTCAAACACTTAACGCAATATTTGGATACAAAAATATTGCCCTAGCTGTATATTAATAAAATTCAAATAAAAAATTTTTTAGATCAAAATACAAATGTCATTTTATATTTTCAATTATAATTTTTAAGAGTGATTTTTTTTTCATTTTTAGCCATAAATAAATCTCAAATGTTACCAACAAAACATTAACCAACGATTCTGTAAAATAAACGTAGGACATGTTTTTTAACAACGGTTATTGAAAATAATTTTAAAGAAAATTTGCCATCAACTTTATATGTATAATTGTACTATTTTGAATAAGTGTACACTTCACTCCGAAATGTTTCGAGCAATTTAATAATTATTATTTTAAGTGTTTTGCAAAAAAAGCATTTTTGTCAGCAATTATCTTCAACCTTGTAATACTACTGTACATATTTCATGTTTAACTAATGAAAACATTTTTCGTAAAATATAATAGAATGAATCGTATTGATATTATGTGAAATAATTATTTCAACATATGAGTTGGGTGTGAAATGTGTTCGAATAATTTAAATAAATTTGTTTAAATTTCAATCTAATTTTAAGTGATAATGAACTAAATTTTAATATTGCAGTGTAAAAAAAATATAATTTGCCGCAATGAATGTAGTGTAGATTTTATTGAATACTAGTATTGGAACCCGGCTTCGCTCGGACCAGTTTAGGGTTATGTTCACCTCGGCGCGTAAATTCAGACGGGCCAAGTTGAAACAACTGGCAACTTAATGACCAACAATGCAAAAGGGAATTACAGACCCACAGACATACATACGCCGTTTTGGTTTTATATATAAGATATTTTGGTTCATATAAAACTACTCGAGTATTTTGTAAAATGTGCTACTCGATACTCGAGTAATTGGTGTCTCTACACACATTGATAACGAAACAAATTTACCGTCGAAACTTTCGCGAGCGAAATCAATTCGTTTGTTTGAACTTGCAACAACAATGCAAAAGGGAATTACAGACCCACATACATACATACGCCGTTTCGGTTTTATATATAAGATTATTAAAAATAGCTCATCGCACAGCTATTTGTACGATTTAGTATGTGTCTTAGTTTTTATTTATATCCACCAACTCCTCTGTTATTTTTTGATAAAATTGGCAATTTGATATGCATGTTTACTATGCAATTTTATATTGATACTATATTAATTATATTGTCAAATATGGGAACATTATATGTTTATCTTTTGTGCGGAGTATGATAGGTAGCAAAGAGCGTCTAAGTTGAGTCGCGACGTCAAAGTTTGGCGTCGGCGTCCAAATGCGACCTGATTGGCGTCACTGACGCGGAGATACATCAAAGTGAATATCCTTTGAAATTGTTTTGACTAAGAAGGTGAGAGAAACAAATTAGCTGAGGCATTTATCTCACAGGCAGGATGCCAGACCTTAAATAGGACGGGGTTGATCTTAAGAGAGAGGAAAACTTCCCTGAAATATATAATTGTAATGTCCCTCTTACAATTCAATCAATAAATACAACCTGAGCGTTATTATAATTGGCGAAGTTTGTAGGGAGTTTCAAATAGATTATGCGTTTAGTAATATCAATTAATAGTATTATCTATAACTAATTAATTGATTTCAGCTGAAATGGTTAACCAAGCATTGATTATATAATATATTATATTATGATCAACACTTAAAAGGACTCAGAGCCCTACGCTTTATATTATATTCTGAAGAAGAATGCTTTATACAATAAGGTACTCAAAAATGATTGTTTTATGTTCATTTAAGTATCAATAAAATAATAACTACATATATCCACTGGTCCCGTAATTAAGCACTATGTGATAACCTTTTCTGATCCTGACAAGCAGTCAAAGAGAGAGGAATTAGCTTTACTTCGCCTCATACTTCTGCCATTACTAGCGTCGAAGAGAGGGAATAAGCTATATACATTTCTGCCGCCTAGTTGTCTTTCGTCATTGTTTTCTTGAGATGCTACATAAAGTGTTCCAAAATCCGAGTTGCCACGTGTACGAAAATTATTTATAAAACAAATTATCATGTCAAAATACGCAAGTTTATTAGTATTTTATAAAAGCATCGAAAATAACATATTTTCACTTATTGTGCTCTATCGTGAAATTAGAGATATTAAGTTTTTATTAGTAATAGCAATGGATATACCATAAAATTAATTTGTATCCGATGGTATGTTGTACCGCTTTTTCTGCATACTTTTATTGGACACTGTAAAAAAAAACAAAAATTGTTTGTAGGATGACAGTTTTTTTAACGTTCCCAGGTATAAGCAATGGATATAAAACCAACATTAATACACGACAGTTATCTAATTAAAGTGTAATGAAAAATTATCCAGATGTCAGATTTTTTTTATTGATTTTCTGATGCTATAATTAATAATGAAAAACTTCACATTAAAAAAAGTTGAAAAATAAATATTAAAAAATGGCATCTATAACTTCGTTTGGGTTTGAAACTTAACCAAAGAAAGATCAATAGAAAAGTAACACTGATATCGCTTATCCAGCGGTAAGGTTCAAATGTTAACTTAGATTCCACTTATCTTTAATCCCATATCTAAGCTCAATTGGCGATAGACTGTATAAATCTGTAGCAAACGATGGGGAAGTAATGTCTTGGAACAGGAACTCAGGACATACAAGAGATTCGCTGGACCTATTCCGATTAAGCTAGCAAGGGATGGAACGGATGGAAAGTATTAAGAGAGGTCACAATTTTTCCGATCAGCCAACGACTTTAGAAAGTTTTTACGCCTGTGAATAAAAAATATGTGAAGAGATAAATATGTTAATATTTCTATTGGAATATTAATTCATTATGTTGACAAACTAATGTTTTATTGTAATGAAGTGGAAAATTATTTGATAACCTCTAAAATATAAATATTACGCATGATTTCTTGGCATTTTTTCCAAAACAACGACTGCTATCATTACATCGTTTCAATAATCTTATAAAATGGCTTCATTGTTTTCCACTTTCTCTAAAAGGAAGTGGTTTAAGAAGCGTGAAATCGAACTTCCGTAAACGTGTATTGCCTGGAACAGGGATAAAAGAAGCTTTCCATTGCTTGACTATCGCTTATATAACATGCATTCTATTTATTTCTACTCTGATTTCGGCTTAGGTATCATGATTGTAAGCTTAATGCAATGCATATTTTTAATTCATTGTTTATTTGAATCTTGTAACAAACTCAAAATAAGCGTTCCAAAACAAACTACGCATAATAAAACAATTGAAAAAAGCTAAGTTTTATGTGCTGTATCAATCACATAACTTTATATCTAACGGCAAAGAGAATTAAAATATCTTTAAACCTTGATCAAATCGGATTGGTTTTTTACATCGGTAAATAATGATTATAACGATACTAATTTACATAACTATTTTGTTAATATGAAGAAACCAGCATTACACAAGACATTTTCGGACCAATTACAGAACACTTGTCCTGTCCCAGGCCTATTATTGTCTTTAATCTCTTGAAAAAAGAAAGGTTAAGTAATCAAATGACAAACAATTCCTAAACAAAAATATATAATACGGTGCGAAAAATAACGATGTATTTTAATTCTACAAAAATTATTAAAAGCCGAAATAGCTATCTACAAATATACAAAATAATTTCTGTAGAATTAAAATACATTGTTATTTTTCTCACCGTATTATAATGGAGTTCTACCAAGTAAAAGCCAACTCAATCAATAAAAAATATACAAGCTCAATAAGGACTCCATATGCTCCAAATTAGCAGAAGAAAAATTATGATAGACACTATATTCTTCTGAAATGTTAATATTTTCATTTTTGACACTTCACCAAAACAAAATAATTTCTATTTATAAACGTGTCTTAAGACTTAAGTAAATAAATAATTATTATTGAAAAAACTTTATGAAATCGGATATTCGAGCTTTTGAAATTCATTCCGTTGCCTGCCAAGCAAAGTTTGAAATCTGTCGCCGAAATCCCCAAAATAAGTCACGGAAAACTTATTTCAAGAAAAAACGTAATCACCAGGTAGGCAAGAATTACAAATAAATTTATAATGGAGTTGTTTTTCCAAAACGAATTCAAACACCGAAATTCACGTACCGACATCAAGTTACATCGTGGACAAGATGTATACAGGACGATTCAGTGCTACAATAGAGAAATATAAAAAGAATCCTTTCTGTAATATAGTTATTATAACACCTACAAATCCACACTTAGTCTCGTATGCCACTGTAGAGAACCATTAGTCTACTGTTGCTAAAACTTATTTTAGAAGCTTAAGTTTGTTTCCATATCTACTCCCAGATTTAAGCATGTGTGCGTGAATGCTTAAAGATTTTGACAATACTTTTTATCGATTCGGATTTTGTGGAAGTTGATTTAAATATTAATTCGGCTTAAAAATGAATAGTTTACCATGTCATGTCAATTTGTTACCATGTCCGCTTCCAGCATGGAGCATATGAACCCTTCACGGAGTTTATCTCAATATGTCAACCACTCTTTTTTGAAGAGAGTAGATCTCTACTGAAAGCACTCGAAGATGAAGATAGGACTAGTGATAAGCTAATCTCTGTAGGTATGCACTGATTTTTAGGATAGGAAGGTGGGAATTGAATATTGACAGCACAAACACCCATTGCATTCGAACAGAATCGATTGAAAAAATATTCTCGTATCAGGACTTGAAGCCGTCTTGAAAGTTGTCTATTTCTGTTCGATAAACTTGAAATTCCTTAAGATGTCGAAAGCCGAAACCCAGCTCGGGAAAAACTGATAGATTTTTTTTAAAGATTTAAATTTCATCAAGCATCTTCGAAGACCTCAATTAATTCAACTCAATTGTCTAGATTCTAGACTGTCTTGCTTCGAAGTAATGTCATATTTAAACAATCATTTCTTTATTGGTAGCTACAACTTGTATTATTGATCTAAATGTGTCTTCAAAAAACTTAAATTAATATAAACGGATAATAAACATTCAAATAGGTGATTTTAAAACCGCTTCTGAGTTTAAATATACATTGAATAAATGTGGAGCTATTTCTATGATTCGATTCGACTTCATTTGAAATTCAGGTTGAATGTGGTATTCATTTTAAATTGTAGTATCGTACAAAATAGAAACACACCGTACAAAATGGTGTACGTGTAAGTAAGTGTGTTAGACGCTGGAAGACCCGCTCTCGCCGAAGTATCGAATTTCGGGAGAAAACGAAATTCAACGAATCCCCTAAGACTCTCATCCGTTTTCTCGTTAAAATTTAATATAACTTAAAGATTTTACATCTGGCTCATAGCTTGTGGGGGAAGGAGGTACTACAACTAAGGCTCAGGGCATTCGCGTTTTCGACTGGCGAACGAACGAACATAGCCGATTGAGAAGGACAAAATTCAACCCTGCACTAGCAATACCTCGAATACTAACATCAAAAATGTTAGTATGTATACTTTTTTTTTCATGTCTATTTGATGGAGCTTCAAGTCCTAATGCCCGTAAGCGTCAAAACTCTTCCCATCATCTTCGCCTCGGAGCTAAGTTTTCATATTCTTTGACTCGATTGATGTAGTGGTGAGCAATCCATGGGGAATCCAGTTCAAGAGATTAGCTCATGCATCCATATGTATATATTATGCAATTCTGGTATACTATACCCACGCATGGACACATGTTTATATATATATGCAGTACACACACATGCACGCTCATATTTAAGCTTAAAAATTAACTACACTCGATCCTGTTTTTGCACGGGGGAAACGTTCCAAAGGCAAAAACAACGTTTAAAAGAAGATCAGTTGCTCATTAAATATGGTCAATGAGGAGTAATGGAACCTTACTTAGAAATTCAATCAAAAACGAATAAATCAAATTTATTTATGCAATTAATAATTAAAGAGTATTACAATTACTTTTGAGTATAAACTGCCACACGATTAGCGAGCATTGTAGGAATCTGTTACAAGGTATTTCCAACTCGTTGCTGAATTTGTTTGTGTGAATTCAGGTCGCTTTGGGATCGGCAATTCAATTTTTAGAAATTGCATTATGAATAAATATTTGCTATTCTCCTGCGGCCAATTACTTTATTTCGGTATTCTTTGTTAAGAGAATTTATCATTTGCGAACAGTTTAATGATTATTAAATAGCTCACTAGCAAATTATCAGGCTTTAATTAAGTATAATATTATACAGAGAATTGTTTTACAAAATAGAAAAGTATATTTGTAATCTATGAATATTCATTTATACTATAATGTTATTATTTACCTACATTACTTGTAAAAATCGAACTTTTATGCGTATTTTAGTCTGAGATACAAATGGTATGATATGGGTCTTCAATAAGAACGCACAGCAGCGATATTTTCATCAGATTCTGCGTTTTGGTGACGTACTGGTGTTCACCGACTATTTACTGAACTGGTTGATTAGAATTTGGCCAACAAAAAAGTCGAATGGTCGACTCGGCAGTTTGGTTGTGGCGAGGATAAAAATCAATAATTACGTGAAACGTTTCTTGAACAGAGCAGTGACTTTCACACGTTGTTCAACGTTATAACCTTACATGGTGATTTGCCTTACACTACTTAGCAATCGACAACATATTTTACATGTGAGACTTAAACAAAATGGCGACCATAACCTATCAAATTTAAAAGGCTCTATTTAAGGTTATAAAAATAATACGGTAAAAAACATAACAATGTATTTTAGTTCATCATCAATTTTATCTATTTGTTGATAGCTATTTCGGCTTACGCCTTTGTCAGAACTACGTAACAGAACTACAGAACTGCGTAAGCCGAAATAGCTATCAACAAATATATAAAATTTATGTAGAACTAAAATACATTGTTATTTTTTACCGTATTATAATGGAGTTCTACCAAGTAAATGCCTACTCAATCAAGTTATAAAAATAGCTTGAATTCTACTTGAAATTAGTCAAAACATGATAAAACTTTTATCACAATAAAAACGTGATATAATTTACGTTAAGTAATCTATTGTTTTAGATATAGTTTTAGAATTCTTATTCTTTTATAGCATTAAAGTTCGAGATGCTCTAATCTCAGCTTTCTTACACTAAAAGTTTGCACCATATGTGTCCAGTGAAGACGCGGTCGTCCAACGCTCTGTCATCCCTCAGGACCTCAAAAGCATGAAATGTGTAATATTCTGGAGTCTGGTACTTCCTCTTTTCTGCTCATTTAATATACACACGACTGCAAGAGAAATTACTGAAGATGATTTATTAACTTTAGAAAAAATTGATACTGCAAATATTACAGTTTTCTCTATGAGAGTATTGATTAATATAAAATGTGTAAATTAGTTGGTGCAAACCTCAACGAACTCAATCGAATTCAGCATAGTTAGATTATTAAATTGTGCTAACAATGCAAATTTTTATCAATAAAATTCCAGATACAAAAACGTCGTTTCCAATTATTTGGCGACACAATAAGCTTCAGCATTTTTAAGCTTATGACGAATTGCTTAATCTCTCAGATGTTTCAGCATTCAATAATGACAACCTTGCCAACAATCCGCCTCTTTGTTCACACTCTCCCCCTATTTCCATCCGATTTTCTCCCGTCTCAATTTTCTTATTAAAATTTTCCCCCTTCCAAAAGAATTCAGATTTCATTTCGTCTCTTTGCGAATGCGAAACGTTTAGGTTGATGTGAGAATTTTATTTGTGCGTTTACATAGCGAGGCTTTTTATAAATAAACACTAGGGATAAAAATAAGAAAGATGTTTCATGTGAGACTTTTAATAGGAATTCGTATGTGAACGCGTCAATTATACGGTTGATATGTTTTGAATGTAATAATATTTTTTATCATTATAATGGCATGTATTAAAGCGAAAAATATTGAATCATAAAATAATATGAACAAAAAAGTTATCGGGCAAATTGTATAATCACTTTGAAAGATTTAAACTGAAAATTTTTCGGTGGAAAGGAACTTATAAATAAATAAAGCACATTGTTTGTATCACTTCTAAGATTTTTTTTATGATCCCTGATCATTACTTTGTTCATTTATGTTCATGTTATTTTCGTTTGTAGTATGTCTGTGGACGTTTGATGTGAAACGAATAGAATTTTAATATGTATAATCGTGAAAGAATTGTTCAGGCTTATTCTTACAATCATGGTCAACTCTTTGAAGCGTCAGTGGTTTATTCATATCTACTATATAGAGAAGGATCTCATTTGTAATTAACTTAAGAAACAAAATAAAATCTTATAGCCATACGTATATACATATATTAAAATTGTAATTGGCTAACATCGTGATATTCTTACTGATATTCCGTAAAAACCATTCAGTCTGCACACCATGAAATTTCCAATCAAGTTTGTTCATTTATTTCAATCAATAAGTATCCTATTAATTTTTCAGCAAAGTTTTTATAAATAAACCATTGTATGTAATGAATAAATTAGCGTTTGTCAAAAGCAACACTTCTTTTCATCTGAATTTTGTATAGTTTTTCAGAGTAATGGATAAATTTGAATTCAAACGAAAAAGTTGAATAACGTTTATAAAAAAGTCGGACTTCGTCAAAAAGTTGTCCATGCGGAGTTTCATTCTTGCGGAACAAAATGAAATTACCGGTCACAATACGGCAAATTCAATTTCATCCTCAAAATTTTACTTACGATCCAATATAGTGCTGTGTAATGGACAGGTAAAAAGGCGACCCTCGTTACTTTATCTCTATGCCCAGAATTGGATCGTTGGATTTTCTTTCAGATGCTACCTCTCTTTGCTGGCCGCCTTTTCAAAAAAAAAAAGAGTTTTTCTATCTCTAAAACAACTAGACGAATCTGTTCAAAAATCAGTGCAAAAAATGTGATAATTATGTTGAGAAAATGTTATCTTAACTTTGTAGCTTTTGTATACATCTTTGACTTTTTATAGAATAAGAAAATGTATGGCCGTGGTATTTTAAAGGTTCTTAAAATAAAACCGTTACTACTCCGATAATTTTAATTAATATTTTAACAGTGGGCGGTTGAAGATTAGTCTTCAATTAAAGATTAAGTTAAAAGAGTTGACTTTTTGAAATACATCTATAATCTTTCATTTTTTATATTTATTTGGTGGAGCTTAAATTTCTTCCCGTCGCCTTAATATCTCAGTTTAGTTTTCATATTCAAGTTGCATTCCCTTCCCATCTGCTGCTGCTGACAGGAGGGCGCGATCGCTCCGGTGGTAAGCAATCCCTAGTGAAGCCAGTTCAATATGTCAGCTTACTTTATATATATCAATGCCTATCTTAATCGGTATCATGTTAGCATATAGTATGAACAGCAAATATTTCGTTATTGTTAATAATTCTAATTGAATTGCATCGATGATTTTTTTTAAAATATATTTTTGAATAAATCTCTTAGAATTAATATATTTACTAGTCCCAGGTTTATAGTGTTCACTGACAATAAATACTTACTTAACATTTTAGAAATAATAAAACATTTTTTGTTATTATTCATCAATAATAATTATAAAACAATTTTTATAATGAAATAATAAAACAATTTTTGTTATTATTCAACAATTATTATTTTAAGATCAGGACCTTCGTCCTCTTGTTATTATAAATACTTTAGTCTGCTTAAAACTAAAAATATAT
Organism: Himalopsyche kuldschensis; assembly: GCA_028554975.1. Taxonomy (NCBI): domain Eukaryota; kingdom Metazoa; phylum Arthropoda; class Insecta; order Trichoptera; family Rhyacophilidae; genus Himalopsyche; species Himalopsyche kuldschensis. The sequence continues at coordinate 13,836,075 of JAHFWI010000010.1, read as the reverse complement.
TTATTACTTTCTGTTATATTGTTTAAGAATCATTAAATACCATTCACAAACCTTTTTTTGTACATTCGGATAAGTCACCGAAATTTTGAGAAAAAATTGCATATCATTTTATGTTTGTAAACATACATTACTCTCTGTAACGTAATATTTAAGATACATATTAATTACATTTGCAAATTTAAATGTATGATTAAACTGCACTATTTACCAATGGCATACTAAAGATAAAGATTAAGATTAACTGTGATAAATGAGTGAAGTAGAATAATGTTATGTCTTTAAAATGATCCGATGTGACTTGACCGGAAATGGAGATGGATTATCCATAACGAATCTAGATACGCTAAAATCAAAATTGTATGACGGCCCGTCTCAAGATAGCGCGGTGATAAATTTGAAGATGTCAAATCTTATGTCTCGTACTCTAATATTACGCATGCAAGTTAATGATAAAATAGATAATATTAAATTCACGGTAATGAACGATGTGTTTATTTTATAGTTTAATGAAGACATGCAGTTTAGTTATATCATCAGATATTTAGTACCATAATTATTAATTATAATTTAAAAAATGAATGTTTAATGCATTTTTAATGTGTTCACTGTCAAAACTTGGTGTAATGGCATTATAATATAAATAATAACTAATGTTTAGTACGTATTCTACGTAAAAGTTATTGGATGACGACCGGTTACGCTCATGGCGATCATTAGTAGTAGTAGAGCATTTGTTGTTTAATGCATTGTTTAATTGTAACGAAAAGATTATTTTTTTAAGCAAATTGAACACATTGGCTATAATTCTTCCACATATAATATTATAAAGATTACATCGAGCATTATTAACTGATGACACATTGAAACAATATTATTTATTTTAAAATAATGAATTTAACACACACAAATACAAAAACATTTTCTTTAAGAAAAATAGCAAGAATTTAATTATATAAGTGGAGTTAAATTGTCAATAATTAAAGTGATGATCGTTACTTACAAATGAAATGACACTTACATAAAATTAAGTCCACATTAAAAATGCATTAAGTGAGCAAAAGTAATATGAATTTAATTGGTATAAAAAATATGTGTATTATATTTTTCAAATAATGCCTTGCAACCAAGAAGTGACGCTTACCTAACACCCTAAATCAATATTTTTTTAACTTTTTTATCATCTTTAAAAAATTAAAGATAACGGTCTACACATCAATATACAGATGATAATTAAAATAAAGCAAATAATTGCTTTCAGAGTTAAACAAATTGGCATATTATATTTTTTGTCGAATGATATACAAAAAATCATTTTAGATATATCAAAAGAAGTTTTTCAATATACGTCTCGTTTTTTTCATATGTTGTTCTTCTAAATTTTATTTTAAATGGTGATGGTATTTTTTTTTGTTTATTATGGACCTTTGTGACAATTCTGAGTAAATGTAAAACTTAATTGTAAATTATAATGATGTCGTTTAAAACATATATTTCGCAAGTCACGAAAAGAAGGGAAAAATTCTGAACGTTAAAACGTTTGTACTTACCAACTACTTGGCGCACAAAACCTATAAACCCAAAGTATTGACCAGCGTTGGATGTTCGCCCACTAGCTGAGTTGGACGCGTACTTTTTATTGGACGTTTTATGTCTGAATTAAGAGCTTCCGGTCGACGTCGGCGTCGGAAAACTGACGGCGAATACATAAATATTGTATGAAGCCAAGCGAAATTCAGGGGTGTTTTAGATAGATTAGGCATTATCGATTGTGTACGTCGGTTGAATAATATACGAGTATTTATGTTTGTTTTTTCACTTATTAAAAGAAAGACAAATAAGTCATCTATATTTGAACACATTTACTGTATTTTAACTGTGTGACAATACTTTTTTTAACTATACAAACGTGTGGTTGTTTCCATGTTTGATTTAAATTTAATTTTAATTGAGAAGTCTATCAATGTAAGGAAAGAATCTTAAAAAAGGTATAAAAAAAGAATGGATATACATATGTAGCTATTTCGTCATCAACACATGTATTTAGAACTATGCTGAAACGGGTTTCGATGTATCTACGAATTTAGAAGACATGGTTACATTATCATATTAATTTATTTGTAATTTGATTATATTATAATATTTAAATTATATTATAAATCAGTTTTGTTTTGAGTACCCAAATGGTTTATTTAGAATGCAACTTTTTAGTAAGAATTAGAATAAAATCTTATACATGTGAGTGAAATATTTTAAAACAAAAAATATTTCCAGTCTATCAAAAACGTTCAGAAAAAGGTGCTGGTATGTGAATTTATACCACGTCACGTTATTTATTATATTCTATTCAGCATATTTTCCGTGTCTGTTGCGTGACAGTTAGTCTCCGAATTAATTAATTAATTTTGAATTCAGCGACAATTCGTGAGCCGTTTTCAATTCCAAACTGCTCTAGCATTTTCAAATGTTAAGAGTAGAGTTATATTATACGGTTGTCAAAAAATTTTCCGAGCACCACTTAAGTCGACCCAAATTACTATAATATGCCAAATAATTCTGCGGAACGTCAGCAAGATTATTTAATAATCTCGTGATTGCTTGAATCAGTTAAAAGACAAGTGTACTCGACAGACTTTGAAACATTTCAAGAGCTACGTATGAAATATGAGAGGAATATTTTAATTCAATTAAAAAAATATATTAAAGTTAAAATAAACATTTTCCCTTACAGCAAATAAAAGCCAAAGTGACAGATTTAGTGAACAGAGTATAGATGCTGAATAAAAGATGAAGATGGTAAAAGCAAGATAAAGAAAAACCCTATAATTTTATAATCGCAATTGCTTTCATTATCATATATATATAAAACCGAAACGGCGTATGTATGTCTGTGGGTCTGTAATTCCCTTTTGCATTGTTGGTCATTAAGTTGCCATAAAAACGAATATGAAAGAAAATATGTTTGAATTTTTATCGGCGAAGACATTTAGTCAAAATGTAATAAATTAGTCTTCTACTGAACTTTTCCCGGCTTTTATTATAAATTATAATGTATATTATGTACGTGAAGGTATTATTTGACAGCAAATTAGATTTTTTCCTTTAATTTGGACATTTTAATGGGCGAGAATGGGGCTGTCATCAAATTAAATAAAGTTTGTGATTTTATTTTAACTCAATTTTGATGTTAGATTTTGTGATATAATTATGTAGAATGATATAAAATTAAATAATTATTGGTCGCTTAGTCCGAGCGATGCCGGGTAGCAATACTAGTATAAAATAAATCACATTGTTGTTTTCTTAAAATTAGAGTAATTTTACAAAGATTTTAAACGCTGAATTCAACTGGTTGCACTTAAGAGTTCAGATGTCCTTCAGATGAATTATATATACAGCACTCTGTGCTTTAAAGCGGTTTATAGCGTGTGCTGTAGTCTTTAGGCAAATTATATCGTTTGTTATTATGTAACATTATACATAAATATTTGCATTCAAATAACATTAATAAGTAGCTGTACGTTATTTTACTTTTGATAAAGTAAATCCCTATCTCGGTGCTCTTGGAGGATTGACTGTATTTTAATCGATGAATTGGTTTACATCCGTGATGTTTTCATGTACTTATTCGTCTCTTATCTCGCAACTAGTGCGATTGTCAAAATAAGGTATCATTATGAAGCAATTAAGTTACCACTAGTTCATTGTTGTATGCTTTGTCTATTATGCACTAAAGAACGTAATTTGTAATGTTCCAAAACAAGGTTGTGTTTTAGTCGATTTAAGAATGGTTTATCAACAGGAGATTAAAAGAAAAAATAAACCTATTCCATATGTTGTAAGTTTTAAAGACTCGGAAGAAACAAGAGAGACTGCAATCGCGCAACTACACTAAATTGTCAAAGAAAGAACGTACACAACTATTTCTAGCTATGTAAGAACGGAATAACAAAGAAAAAAACATATTGCATAAATAATTTTTCGTTCAATACGAACGTTACCACTAACTATTCTACTGCATGTCTAACGAAAAAGCATTAACACTTGTGTGCATAAATTATTAAATTCGAGTATATAATAAACATCTTGAATGGATGGATGCAACCAGGAAATATACGCCCCTACTCTTTACCGAGAAACGCATAAATTACTTTGAAATATCACTCAGATTGCTATCTTAAATTAAATCCAATATTTTCAATTACTATTTTGATAAATCTAAGTTTACCGGCAATACAGCGTGCTGAAAGTTTTATTGAAATATCGTTTTAAATTAATTTATTTAAATGCATCAACATAAAACACTTTTTATTTTACTACTTACAGATATGTTCTGATACAAATCAGAACAAGTTTGCGTCATCGTGGTCATAACCGATTGATAATAGTTGTAGATATCAGTGTTAATTGTAGATGATAACTGATGAATTTGGATAATGATCGTGATGAGCAAAACCGGTCCTGATATTTACTAGAATTTATTTGATATTAATACTTTAAAATGCTGCCACTAATTACTTTCCACCAAGAAGTGACAGCCAACACAAAAAAAAGATAAGTGAAGGACATAGCTGTTGAATATTATTATCAAACCGTCATTCATCATTTAAAGATACATACATAAAAAAAACCTAATTATTGGCTAATGGGTTTTTATTATTCACCCACTTATTAATCATAACATGGCAATACCACAGAAATAGTGCATATTTATATGTGAGTAGTCACATTGCGCGAAAACATATTCATAAGTATTTCTGTACGATAAGATTTAATTTAAAAAAAATCCTTGTACCGATTACAATATTTCATCAAAAAGATCACGACCGGTCTCGCTCATCACGATAATTTTCAACTATGGTCCACCTCTGTCTAATTTTTATAAATATGATACCTGACCACAGTTTACATGGACGTCGTTCTTTACCATTTTTTTCAGTTCCCGTTCTGTTGGTTATTTTACTGCCAATTTTCGTTCAAAGCAGTGGAAGTGCTTCATAAGGATTGCATGGGCATGACAACGGAGCTATTAAAAAAAGCAGACAAAAAAATATTAATTTGATTTGAATTACATTTTGTAATAATAATAAAAAAAAAATGATACAACTGTTGGGTTGGATCTTTTTATGTATCCTTAGTGAAAACAAGATACATTTCAATTCGATACGTTACACAAACGTAAAAAATCTACGTAAATAATATTTTAGGTTAATGGTTGTGTCATGCCAATTATAAAGATATAAATAACAGAGTCACATATGCAAAGAAGCACATTAATTACAGGAGCTGTTGAATTCACTTGAAATTATCATCAAAGATATGTAGGTATACAATATACATATTACTTTGAAAATCTTAAGGCAGTGGCGTTTTAAAAGATGGGTAAAGTAAGTTAAATAAATAAGTCCAATACAGTGGAACCCCGATCGTACGTTCTCGCATTATACGTTTTCCCGCGTGGTTCGTTAATTTTCTATTGCCCCAGCATTTAGTTCATATTTAAAACTTTGGCGCATTCATCGTTTTCCGCATTAATTGTTTGTTTTATACGGTCCCTTGAAAAGTGTATAATTGGGGTTTCACTATACATGTATAATTAGATTAATTGTAGTGTTATAACTTTGATAAGAACATGTTAAATATAAAATTATTGTATTCATTATATATAATAAAGTCACCTCAACTTAGACTAACCATTTGTTATCTGAGAGTCGTAACTATTCAGCCTCACTCACCTCTGATATATACGTTTAAATAAATATTAGCAATTGAACTTAGTAGCTTACTTTTATTCCTATATATAGAAGCGTTATAAACTACGCGCCAGTTAGAGGTTATTCGTGCACTTAAAAAGCCTGAAGATGCCAAAAGGCAAAACTCGGGTCACTAGCAAAAACACTCACAAACGATTCAATTTTGATATAGGTAATAGTAAAAAAAATGTGTATATCTTTTACGTTATGTGTAGATAAGATACTAGAGAGTTAAAAGTATTTGTCCAATAAAAAATGCTTCACCTACACAAAGAAGTTTCATCTTGACCTTAATGTCACGAAAACAATGTTGCACATCACTGTTAACGAAAGGCGGCTCTTTGCTCGACTTACAACAGTTGCTAAACCAGCCATTCCGCACTATGCAATAATATGCCGCCCACAGCATTAGGACATACTTGCGAAGATGAAATGTTGTCGAAAAACTTTTGCCAACCGTAACCCTACCAATGACAATTAACAAAACGGCATCGTTAAGCTTGTATAATTATAATGTTTAAGAAAATCTATGTTAATGAAATACGTAAAATATATAATAACAGTTCAAAAACCCAGGGATCGTGCTAGGGACTCCAACTCGAGTATCGAGTACTCGATACTCGAGAATACTCGTCCATTCTACAAGTACTCGATACTCGATTATTTTGAAAAACACTCGTAATTTATAAATAAACATTTATTTCCAATTTTTTTTTAATCCATGTCCGCTCCCAACTTGGAGCATGTGGACTCCTCACGGAGTTCATCTCAAGATATATTTTTCTACGAGAACTTCTTGTTACTCAGTTTCTCCACCTCTCTTTTTTTTCGAAGAGAGTAGGGATGGAAAGTGTACGAGGATTAGGACAGGACTAGTGATAAATTGATCGTTGTCACTGTGCGTCGCTCTTTGGAATCGGAAAGGTGGGAAGGGAACACCCATGCCTTTGAACAGATTTATCGACTGAAAAAATCCACTGGTACCCGGAATCGAACCCGGGCAATCCGGCACGCAATCCAACGCCGTTGACACTGAGCCATGGACCGAATTTTATTATTTTAAAAAAATATATACTTATTAAAAAGTTGGAATCATTTAAACAGCGGACAGTAAAACTGGATGCACTATATAATTAATTGTTAACTATAAAACCGGTTCATAAAAACAGAGAGAGTGTTTTCTACTGCGGGAATTATAACAACAAAACTTCTTCCATTTTAAAATTTAAGATGTTTAATCGTCTTTGAATTATATGTTTTATAAATTGAAATAAATGTATTAGTGGAGTTAAGTAAGCATATTTATTTATTATATATTAAAATACATAAATTTTAATAAATTATATATATATATTTTGATACCTTTGAAACTACTCGAGTATATCCAAATTTTACTACCTGATACTCGAGTAGTTGAGATGTCTAGTGATTGGAGTCTTTGGATGGTGCAACCGTAAAAATTCCCGAATGCTAACTTAGCCGGTCTTCATAGCTGCATCAAAAATGTGATAAAAGAAAGACTGCATTGGTGATAAACACGCGTAGTCAGATTCTAGACCTTAACAGAACTTTATTGGGCTTTCATTGATATCTGTAGTATTAAAGACAAATCCGGATTGGTTTATGTGTCTTTCTTAAGCGTAAAAGTGCAGAATTGAGATAACTGAAAACCGATGGATTCTAAGAACAGAAGTCGGATTCTTACAAAGTATTTAGTACTAGCAATCTGTATAAGTGCAGATTTTAGTGTGAGTATAAATTTAAAGTAAACAACTATTATTGTATGTATATGGTTTTTGTGCATTCAAATGCATGAACAAATTAATTTGATGTCGCTAGTGAGAAACAAATGGATATGTACAAAACTTTAGCACTGCAAGCAGTCGAAATCTAAAATTGATTTAAATTGGAGAAAATTTTGCAGAACATAATTGAAAATTAGTTTTTAATCGAGGTTAATTGAATAAAAAAGAACGTGGAATAGTTTAAAAAAAATACTAATAAAATACCTTTTGACAAAGAATATTTGACAATCAACAAGTTAAAAGTGATCAAAGACTAGCAGCTTTATATTCTTATAATTTAAATAGAAAAAAAGACTTAAACAAATACGCGGAAAATAATTAAAATTCCTCTTTTGATGAATGTTTTAGCTTTTATTAAATTGTGATAAAAAGATTCCCGGAGCTTTTCGTGTTGAATGAAGTGCTGTTTGTGTCTATGTAATTATTTGTTCGATCAAAGCTTATCTTATAAATAAACGGCCGATTTGAAACCAACAAGACGTGCGCTAGCTAGTACAGAATCTGCACAGTATGCCAAACTCCTCCCTACTTACGATAATTTTGTTTTCAAACGACGAGTTCGTGATGCGGAAATAGAAGAAGCGTTTTTCTCACAAGCTGTATCTGCATATAATTTACTTAGTGCCCACTCCTTGTGAACCTAATGAGATCCTTCACTGCCCTTCTATACTGGTTTGAGAGTGAATAATGAAAAATAAATTAAATAAATATTTTACGGGAATTCTTATATTTTTCATAAAACAATCGATATAAATTGCACATAGTATAATTCGTGTCATTACAAATGAGGACAACGCACCAATCATTTGACAAAAAATTTTAATTATTCATCAGAGCATGGAATTAAAGGCACAACATATTAATTATCTATAAATTATAAGATTAAAAACAATTTGAAAAACAAAACAAGTTCATTGCTGAAAATGAAAATTTTTTAGGCGGAGCATTGATCAGCCAAACTGGCATTGTGAATGGTGAGTCAGATCACCGACGCGACCAAATCACATGAACAAGCATATTTACAGTATTGATTAAAAGTTTAAAAAGTTTGTAACAAAATGATATCAAGAGTATACCGGACACTTTTCATCGCAAACCAAACTCATTTCCCGAAGCCATCGTATATATTTTTTATCTTAGGTCATTTTAGTATAAAGCGTTAAACTAGATTACTAGTTCTGAATATTGTAGGGTAAAGGACAACGTTTTTTTATATCCCACAAATAATATGTATAAGCATGTGCGTAAAAGGTATGAGGTTGGAATAAATGAGTGATTTTATTCTTTCACATATGCACGTTTTCAGCCAGTTTAATTATTTCCTTTTGTTTAATTTATGATTTTTTGTTAAAAAAATGACGACAGACCTTGCACGAGTGAATCATTTTACAACGCGAATCTTTTTGTCAGACTCGGACGCTTAAAATTGTGCTATTAACATTATTTTATCACATTAATATCGACTATATCCATGTTTTAGTGCAAATATATTGTATACGAAGTTTTGCATATTTTAAGAATTTTAAATTTCGCGATAATTCAGGATTAACAAAATTATTAGTAAGATATTTTCAAATTGAAATATATTTTTTAAAAATATTACAAGCGCATAAAAAATATTGATGAAACAGAAATATCATGTGTTTGAATGATACTAGTATCATATTAAATAATATGATAATGCTCGCGATGAGCGAAACCAGTCCTGATCTCAATAAATTCAATGTGGAATGAATACTAAAAATGAGTTATTATTTTTATTATAATGCCATTCCACCGTGTATTTACAGTGAACCTTAAAATAAATCATATTAAATATTTTATTTGGTCGTTTAATACTTGTATATGGTAACTATGTGATTCAAATGAACGATTTGTGTATGTAACTCAATTTAGACAAAACCTGGGTTTAAAATATTTTTGCACTATGCCATAGGTATAATATATTTCAGATTTTATGCCACATCGTTACGTCACAATGAATTCAAAGAAATACAGTTTATCTCTAAGAACAAGTCTTGAATATGTTGACATCATTATTACAAAAAATGAAAGGTGTAACAAAGAAGACTTTTTTGCATTTTTTAACCCGTAAACAAATGTTTTTTTTATAAATATCAGAAGTAATTATTCAAAAGTAGGTATACAGACTGAATTCTTAAATTTGGCAAGAGTAACGAGAAACATCTGTTTTTTCGCGAAGGTGAGATATGAATTTTAAGCAGAGCAGGTAAGCGTCGTTAAAACATGAAATTTCCTCACCGCTTAGTGAATTTTAATTCGGAAGCAAGTGTATATTTTGCGTAGAGCAATGAATATTATAAAATGGAAACAAGCCCAACTTTTATCTGTTAACTTTTTAAATTAAAACAGAGCTCTTCCTTTCAAAATATTCTTCTATAGTGCTGGGAATATTTTTCTATTATTTATTCAAGGTGTTGTCAATGCATTTTCATAAAAACAAATCTGAATTCCTGATGTCCTCCCCCAACGTGGATCATATTAACTCCTCACAGAGTTTATCTCAACATATTTTTTCAACGAAAACTGCTTCTGAATACTCAGTTTCGCAACCTCTTCGTTTCAGAGAAAGTAGAGATTGAAAGGTAACGAGAACTAGGACAAGTGGTTAGAGAATTGCTCTCGCTCTCTTTTGGGATCGTAAAGGTGGGAAGGAATTTTTAATATCACAAACACCCATGCCTTCGCCCAGCATCGTTAAAATCGACTGAAAACCATCTGCTCATGCAGGCACTGGAACCTGAGATGTCCGTCACGGAATTCAACGACTTAGACTACTGCACCGTAGATAATTAAAACATGTGATTTTGTATGATTTATGTCCTCGACGGAAAAAAATACGATAACTGCAAGACTTTGTTCACTGTATAATATAATTGTGATCGATAATATATCCAAACGATGGTCCTGAACAAAAATAATTACTGTCACTGTTAACATTTATCGTTATGATGAAAATGAATGCATTTATTTACTGGCCAAATTCGGTCGATGTTTAGTAAAACAAATCAGCAGCACTGTAATGATTTAAAACAGAAGGAAAAAATCCCGTTTAAAAATCGAAAGATGCCCTGCAACATGTTCGGCAACCTGCGGTTGTAGGCGGCAGCGAAAAACGAAGACACATAATGACAAAATATTGCACCAACAGATATTTATTAATTAAGTATTTCGACTGAGGGTGCTTGATGGAATTTCAATATCAAATTAGAATTTTTTGAATTTTGTACTTTTCCATGAGTTTTGTCGCTAACGACCCGGGTTTCGCCTTTCGGCATCTTCAGGCATTCCAAGTGCACGGATGTACTTGAACTGACGCGTAGTAAACAGTTTGTATTGTTTATATACAAAAATATAAGTAGGTCACTAAGTTAAAAGGTTATTAAAATGTAAATTAGCGAAGTTTGAATGAATACAAGTTTCTATGATTTAAGTGGGTTTGTTATAATTACGGGGATTTTTGAAAATATTAATGACCAGATGATAACATAAGAATATTTAAAATAAATCTAGGGTCCTATCCGTCGTCTCGTTAATGAGTTGATTGATTTTAAGCCTTTATTATTATATTACATTAATGATAGTAAGTGAATTGATATTTAATAATAGCAAGTGCTTGAATTGTAAATAAATGACAATTATTAATAAATGACAATAAATTAAAATTAACAATTATTTAAAAGGGTACAACAATGGTGAACTAGGCAAATATAGTTGCTCGTTCAAAATTGGCAGACCGTTGAGCTGAGCTCGATTAATCTCTAAGATTTCTTGATAAAATAGTTTAAACTCACCCCTGTTAGTATGTAGCAACTTAATGCCTGAGTCAAAATTAAACGTATGGTTTTCAAGAATTAAATGGTTGGCGAAGGTGGAGGTATCTTTTTTTAAGCGAAAAGCGGCTAAATGCTCAGCCACTCTTATATTTAAGGTTCTAGCAGTTTTACCAATATAAAATCTGGGACACTCACTACACTGCAATCTATAAATCCCAGATTTGTTTTTATAATTTATAACATCTTTATTATTTATCAAAATTTTACCTAAAGAGTTCTTACAGTAGAAAGCTGGTCTAACACTTTCTGAGAGCTGTTTCTTTATTTTTAAACTGGTGTGTCCTATGTAATTAATTCTCCGCCAAAACCTCATATCACCTGAGTCTTTCGTTGTTAATCCCTTGTATAAGATTTGTTGTGCTAACTTAATGCGTTTTTTATATAAAAGATTGTCTATAAGAGACATATCATAACCATTGTTAATGGCGATTTGCTTAATGATTTTTAATTCAAGATCAAAATTTAATTTACTCAAGGGAATACTGACAAGTCTGTGAATTTCCGAATGAAATGCAGCTAATTTGTACGACATTGGATGTACTGAGTTTTTATGAATACAAGCATCTGAAAAAGTCGGTTTACGAAAGATCGTGAAATCGTGGGTATCGTTTTTAATGTCTATAGTAAGGTCAAGAAAGTTTATTTTCTGTCCTCCGACTTCCAGGGTGAATTGAATATTATCGTCCAAAGAGTTTATAAAGTTATGGAATTTGGTGATTTGTCTATCAGTTCCGTTAAATAAACAAATAATATCATCTACATATCGGAACCAATAAACTATTGGTTTGACTTCAATGTTATGGCTAAAAATGATTTTCTCTAAATGGTTCATATAGAATTCAGCTAAAAGAGGTGACAGACAGTTTCCCATTGCAAGGCCGTCAGTCTGTTTATAGAGCTTATTATTAAATTGAAAGTAATTCTGGTCCACGCAAACGTCTAAAATATTAAGTAGTTCCGAAGTAGTTATTGGATTGACTCTACTGAAATTTAAGGAATCTTCGATGATCCTTTTACATTTGTTAACCGGCACATTAGTGAATAAGCTGACGACATCAAAAGATATGAGCTTTGAGTTACCGGGGATTTTAAAATTTTTAATTTTATCCACTAATTCTAAAGAGTTTTTTACGCTGTATAATGGTTTAAATCCACTGTGGTGACGGATAAGTGAGTTTGCTTTACTAGAAAGTTTATAGGCTGGGGCATTTAAATATGAAACAACAGGGCGAATTGGGATTAAGGGTTTGTGTAATTTTGGTAATCCATAAAATTTAGGAGCTAGTGGATTACGCGTAGTTAAACTAAGCATGTCTTTAGAACTAATTGTGATTTTACAACTATTTATTACATCTTTAACATTTTTATTAAATTTGACAGTAGGATCTCTTTTTAATTCTTTGATTTTATTATCAGCGAGAAAAACATTAATTTTATTGACATAGTCTTCACGCGTTAACAGGACCGTGGTATTGCCTTTATCAGCCTTAGTGATAATGATATTATTGTCTTTAATTTTAGTCTTTAGATTCTTGAGGGTGACTAACTCCTCATTGAATGTATTTTTATTTTTTTTTTTTTTTATTTTTAATGCAAGATAAATAATCCTTTTTTAGGATCCGAGAGCATATGTGCTTACTAGTAAGGTCTTTATGTAATGCGATTTCTAAGTCTAACGCAAGGTTTTCGAAATCCGATTTTTTATTGGGCAAAGGTGGACAATATTTAAGACCTTTTGATAAAAGGTTGTGCTCGTCTTTATTTAAAGTAATTTTAGAAAGGTTAACTACTCTATCAAAAAATTTAATCGGTGGTTCATTGGATTTCTGTGATTTTATCGTTAAGTACTTGACGTTTTCTTCAATGAGTTTACTGAGTTTAATAGCTTGCTTCTCGTATTTACATTGTATAATATCAGAAACTCTAAGTCTGATATCACGGTCTAATACATCAAATTCAATAGGATGCAGTTTCTGTGCGAGCAAGCAGTGAACTGTTTTAAGGTATTGACTAAACTATTTTAACTATTTTATCAAGAAATCTTAGAGATTAATCGAGCTCAGCTCAACGGTCTGCCAATTTTGAACGAGCAACTATATTTGCCTAGTTCACCATTGTTGTACCCTTTTAAATAATTGTTAATTTTAATTTATTGTCATTTATTAATAATTGTCATTTATTTACAATTCAAGCACTTGCTATTATTAAATATCAATTCACTTACTATCATTAATGTAATATAATAATAAAGGCTTAAAATCAATCAACTCATTAACGAGACGACGGATAGGACCCTAGATTTATTTTAAATATTCTTATGTTATCATCTGGTCATTAATATTTTCAAAAATCCCCGTAATTATAACAAACCCACTTAAATCATAGAAACTTGTATTCATTCAAACTTCGCTAATTTACATTTTAATAACCTTTTAACTTAGTGACCTACTTATATTTTTGTATGTAAACAATACAAACTGTTTACTACGCGTCAGTTCAAGTACATCCGTGCACTTGGAATGCCTGAAGATGCCGAAAGGCGAAACCCGGGTCGTTAGCGACAAAACTCATGGAAAAGTACAAAATTCAAAAAATTCTAATTAGATATTTATTAAAAAAGAGATAACTCGGTATCTTTCATAACATTAATATCAACAATCTCTTGTTTCATTATGTATCATGATATAAATTTCATTATCTTAAAAACATGTATTTTTAAGTATGCATTCTATTTCAAGTAATTTCTCATTCCGTTATCTCCGCCCGCATTCAAAGATACAAACAGAGATATATGGATTGCACCCACCAGTGCATCCAAATTGAAGAAATCGGCTAACCTTCAGTTGCCATGGCAAAAAAAAGAGATAACTCGGTATCTTTCATGACATTAATATCAACAATCTCTTGTTTCATTATGTATCATGATATAAATTTCATTATCTTAAAAACATGTATTTTTAAGTATGCATTCTATTTCAAGTAATTTCTCATTCCGTTATCTCCGCCCGCATTCAAAGATACAAACAGAGATATATGGATTGCACCCACCAGTGCATCCAAATTGAAGAAATCGGCTAACCTTCAGTTGCCATGGCAACGACGCCTACGGGCAGACGCCGCGGCGCCCTGTGCTACCCCCTTTCGCTCTCCCCGCCTCTACCTTCCCCGGCGTGTGGTGCCGGTCCTCCGTTATGGACGCCTACACGCGTAAACCGTTGACTCTGAAATAGCATTGCCGACAAATACAGCTTTGAGCTATATATAAACATATATTTTCATTTGAAAAAAACTATATTTTAGTCCTGGAGTTCATTATAAATCTAATTGAAAATAGACTCATAGTTTTGAATAACAACTACTGGATAAAAATTCCCAAATGATTTTTTTTTTCTGAAAATATTGCTTGATTTCCTTGTGTGATTTATCGGTCACCTTTAATGCATTGTATCGATACTAAGGAGACTATCGGGAAAATTCTGAATTCAATGCGTCCAATCCGAAATACAGTCAATTCGGGTAACTTTGGACGTCAATATAACATTGGACAAAACTTGAGCAAGTACCGTTTATTTTTTTTTCTGCTGACTAGTAATCGGGATCATTCTTGCGATTGGTGAATATAACAAATCGACCTTTTGTCTAATATATGATCAACAAAAGAAGCCACATTCACACAAGCGCTTGTTTTTGTAGCCAGAAATAAGATCTTTTCGCAAGGTTTTGCTGAGAAACAGCATGAAATTAAAAAAAAAAAATCTTTTTTGTGAAATATATAGGATATAATAATAGTTTTAAACAAAAATTACCTTCCTAGAGCATTTGAATAATTTCTGATGATGAATTGAAAATGATCTTCGAAAAACAAGCGCCGCGCATGCCATTTTTTTATAAACGTTCTGGGCAGACTAAGGCTTACGGACCCGATGCGTATTTTTCTGTGACCATTCATTTGTCTTTTAAAAATTTTAATTACAAGAGAATCAATTATTTTTTTTATTTTGTCAACCAATTTTTCATCATACATAATATTTTATGAAAATTATTTTTTGCGGCCTTCTGCCTAATGTTTTTCTATGCCTGATATATATGGAACGATGCAATTTGCTTAAATAATAGATTATAATTTTGGCACTGTTTAATTCAATTTTATTTTATATGTAACTCTGTTAGTATTTTTACTTGCAGTAAGAGCATTTTACTAAAATAGAAGAGTACATTTGACATTAAGCTATAATGTAAACTTTTCCATTAGTTTATTAAGATATACATAAACAAAGATTTCATTATTGACGTGAACTTCGGCATCAGAGCTTCGCGAGGCTTTAAGCTCCCTGGAAAACTTGGTCATAAGCTCTTAGAGTTTCTTCATAGCTTCGACTTGCACGGTTCAAGTATTCTGCCTTTCTTTTCATCGTGAGATATATTCGTGTTGTGTTTCTCTTTTGTTATTTTTCAATTTAAAATGAACAAAGTATGCGCCTTTCATGAAAGTATTTTTACAGTATAAAGTTTAATAAATAACTTAAGTTCCTTTAATTTTATTCTAAAGATTCTTTATGATTCTTTTTTTCGAGCTGTGCAGATGTTAAATCAAAAAATGCTTGTGAACAGTTTCCTATTATTTAAATATTCGGAAAGAAAATCAATCATCATTTTTTGGTCACAGACACAAATACAAATAATCAATATACAGTATTTAAACAAAATAATAACAAAGCATTGTATTCCACTCTATTTCCTCAAACTTTCAATTGGAATGTAAATTATAAATAACAGCCAAAATATAAGCTATGACATATAGAATGTGAAAGTATTTTATATTTCTTTTCTACGTTTGGAATTCAACAAATAAAAGTAAAAATGGCCCACAAAAATTGGCATACGTTTTTTTAATATGTTTTATACATTTATATTGTAACGTAAGCTCTAAGCTTTCATAGCAATAGTGAACACAAAAAGCTTTGCGAACAACTGAAAAAGACAGTTATTAAAATCATCTCAAGGCGGGCGCATTTTTCTTATGAAAATATCAAGATGGATGGTTTGAATATAACAACAGGCTTTCTGGAATGAGAGGGTCTAGCGCAAAATAAAACACAACATGTATATGAAAATACAGCCTACTAGAGTTAAAGATAGAGGCAGCAGACAATAATTTTGAAAGCGTACCTTCAAAAGGAAAGCTCTAACACTTAAGGGTGAAAAGCTATTTCCTTACATCCCGGTCCATGCATACGAGAGCGGGTGCGAGGCCCAGGGCGATCATAAATGTGCATAATTGAACATATTAAAGAACTACTACCCCCTATGACCGTAAGTTCTGTGCTCCGAGGTAAGTTTTCGGATATTCGAAATGATAAATATTGCCAGACAGGATGATTTAAAACAAAAAGATGGTTCTGAAGAACTAACATAAGATATACAATATAACCATTTGCCGTGTGGCTTGTGTTCTTAAAAACATTCCTTACAAAATACATCTATCTAACAATGGTATTATCAAATTGAGATATGTTGATTTTTTGCTTTAGTTATCTGATACTATTCGCACATATAAGAAAGCATTGCGAATTAATATACAGTATTGTTGGCCCAAGTTCAATGATAACTTTTATTTTTAAAAATGTCCATTGTTTTTTATTTAAGCCTTTTCCATCACCACCTATAGCGAAATAAAATCCAACAATATTGTGGTGTATTTATTGCAGTGACTGATAGAATACAGTCATATTCCGAGTAGTCAGGGTTCACTATAGTTCGAATATATATTGTCATTTTAAAAATCTTGATTGTCGTGTCCAGTTTTTTACACATATAAATAAAAAAGCACTTCAATAGGACATACATCATTAGTCATATCAATATTTAATTCATTGTCAATTTTTTGACAGAGAGAGTTTTGAAAAGTTGGAGATGTTTGATAACTTAAGTTGAAGTTTCAAACTACAATACAAGAATATATGAAATATAACAGTTTATATTGCATCTGCTAATGGGATCGAACAACTAAAAACAATCCCAATTCATAATATTCGTATTGTATATACATATGTAAAAACTGTAGTCAATAATAGCTCTTAAATTATTTAAAAAGCTTTTTATTTAATTAAAGTTATTGAGTGGCAAAAAATAAAGCTTTTGACACTCTTTTACAAATAAGGGTATTAAATCGTCCATCACCATGAAAAATTCATCACTACGTACATTTTAAAACATAACACGTCTCGTTTCAGGTAAAAACACTTCTGATTTTTTTATGAAAATGTCACTGGACCCGCTTTAAGCATTCAAGAGTTAACTGCAGCGGAAAAGCATATAAAAAACATTGGCAATCATTTTTTTTTCATATTGTGTTTTTCCTGCTGGATCCTGCACAACCTTTTTGCAGGGCGGCGCGGCGATCGTTAAAAATTATGAATCCCGGCGCCCATATTGTCGCGGCCCGACATTTTTCCGGGACATTGTGCTATGGTCGTGAAAATAATATTAAAAAAATGCTTCGATTGTACAATGTTTTCCAGAGACTTGTTCGTTTCGGTTCGGTACAGGATGCTTCAGAAACCACGACAGAAAATTTTATCAACCGTTTTATAGATTATAATAACTACAATATATAAAATGAAACTGTGTGCTAAGTATTCAAAAATATACACTAAAAATCTATGAAACAATCTTGAATAAATTTTCGCACAATATTTCTTTGGGTGGGAACACTCAGAAACTTTGGTCTTCGGTCAATAGTTCAAATGACAATTTTATATTTTAATATACAAATTTTAATATACAAATTTTATATTAAAAATTTTATATTATGACAATATATTTAATAGTCACTAATTTTGGTAAAGCAAAATTGAATGATTCGTATTATGAAAATTTAACTTTAAATAAAAGAAAACTATAGAACACTGTTTGTACTTATTATACAGCAATTTTTTTAAGATCAGAGCCGGTTTCGCTCATTCCATTTCTATTACCAATTATTTGTTTCGTATGAATAACTCTACATTGATTTTTATTTTTATCAGTTGAAAATGCTTGTGATGAATGCATCTGGTCCTGGTCTTAATCAATTGATTGTGCAATAGGTGTTTTTTTTTTAATTTTATTGAATGCCTTCCACCAAGTATTTAGAGTAAATACCTTGAAAGTAAAAGAAAATCTAGTGTGTCCTAGTCCTTATAATTTTTTAACGTAGCTTAAACGGTTGCTTGGCATCGAAATATCATTTTCAGCTTATGTACAGTTATCAAGAACAGCGGAAGCAACTGGTGGTCCATGTATCACTGATGGCCTGATAGATAAATAAAGTGTCCTGCAAAGTTATTGCAGTAACATAACTGGAGCCAATAATCCATAATCTTATTTTAAACACGAAGCCAAAATATCTCTTTCTTATTTTTTTACAGTTAAACAAGTGTCAAAACTCAAATGATAAATTCTTTTCAAGACATTTTTTAAGTAGTCAGCATAATTTCAAATAAATTTTAAATTTTAAGGAAAAGTTTAAAATTAAAATTAAAATTTTAAACTTTTTTGAATCACACCATTCTAGATATTGTGTTAGAGTTTGGACGGAATGTTTTCAGCGGAGTAAAAATAATGGGGATATTCCAATTATTATTTTTTTAACATAAAATTCCTTTAGAACTGAATTCATTTTGTACGCTAATAAGATAATTTTAATTTGTGTGACGCCTTTCTAGCCCAATCTGTATGGCATGTAGAGAGACTTGGTGGCGGAAATTCTAGATTCTCGGCAATAAAAGCAACCCACCCTAATTACGAGTAATAAAAACTAATTGCCGGGAATAGCAACGTGAAAATTGGTATAAATTGGACTGGTCCGTTCGTGTCCTCGCTCCCGCTCCCGCCTCGTCCACATTAGGCGAGGCTGGTCACTGTTTCCGTCTTGCCGCTGGAACTAGACGGATGCTAGAATCAGCGTCGCGACTCTATTGATCGGGAAGAACGCCGCTAGTTTGATTGAGATTAAAACATCGACTTGTAGATAGCTTATTAATTTTCTGCCTATTTGAACATTTAAGAAAATTCACTTGATAATTGAGATGCCACAGATGCAAAAAAATAGTTTTTTATAAATTTGTTGTTGAAGCAAGCTGACTCTTGGTAAAAATATGGTAATGCAATACTAATACACTTGAGAGATAAAATGAGACGACATGGTGATACTGTTATATTGGACTTTTAAGTTTAATCACGTTTTTATTTTTTGTGTCACTATATTAACATTACATGAAAGCTTACTACATATGTGAACAGAAAAAGTAATTCAGGAAAATAATGACTGAAGTAGTAACAAAACTTTGTCTCTGCTCAGGGCATACTTTTTCTGAAAAAAACACCATTCAGTGTTTATGATAATCTCATTTCATTTGTAAGATACCTGTAAGACCTGAAGAATAATATAATGCATCTAATTATTTTTTTCCAAAAATGCCAATTGACTCACTTCACTTCTCAGGGGCTCATATGTTCTGTACCAGGAAGTAGATTACATTAAGAGTAAATTCAGATGCCAGAAACCCGATCACAACTTGTGGCCGTGTACAATTTTAAGCAAGCGAATATTTACCATATATTACAGTCAGAACAAAACAATCTATCATATTTTCATCTGTAAATGGATTATATAAAAAATATTAAATGATATTTTTTAATTCTTCTCTTTCTTCTTTTGGGAACAAAATTAATAGAAATGTAGATTTAGTTTACTATCTTGATTTTCTGTTTTCCTTTTTGATAGTTATTTCTTTACAAATTTTATTTGCTTACTCATGAATTAAATAAATTCGCATGGCAAAACTTCTATGTTTCGCCGGTCTAAGATATTAAATCCAAATACACTTACAACCCTTCCTGTTTTCAAATAGGGTAAATTCGCCAATGTAAATATAACGTTCGAGCGCTATAGATGCATTTATGAATATTATACGCAGAGTGCCATGTTGATTTTACTAATGTAAAATAGTTATTGTTCAGCCGGTTACAATGCTCTGACAAACACGCGAACGAAAAGTGTATTGAAATTTTTATTCGGTGAAACGAGTTGAATGTTTCAAAGATTTTCCTACACTTGTATAGTATATATTATATTAAAACTAAAAAATTATAAAACTTAGAACAAACACCAAATGAATCGTAATTGTTACACTCCTTACAGATTCCTTATGTCACCGTGGAGCTATTACATTAATCACTTTTAAGGTGTTCACTGTCAATACTTGGTAAAAAGGCACTATAATAAAAATAATAATACATTTTTAGTACTTTTTCCACATAAAATTTATTTGATCAGGACCGGTTTCGCCCATGGCGAGCATTGTCAACTGATTCATCAGTTTTCAACTGACATTAGTTGACAATGCTCGCCATGAGCGATACCGGTCCTGATCAAATAAATTTTATGTAGAAAAAGTACTAAAAATGTGCTATTACATTAGCCTACATTTGTTAAAACCAATTTAAGAAGCTTAAAAATTATATTTCTTCAATCACTTTTAAGGTGTCATTTCTTAGTGTAAATGCAATATTTTAAACAAATGAAACACATTTTTCTACTACTACTTCTATATAGAATAAGATCAGGACAAGTTTGTATGCTTATAAACATAAACACGGTACCATTTGTACATTATTTTATTCATTTAAATGGCTTTACTGTCTGCCACTACTGCGTGATTGAGTCAGTGCTAAAAAGTAGAAGGAAGCAGTGTTCTAAGTTCCACAACAGTTGTAGTTGAGTATACTTTATTAAAAGAAAGTAACGCTATCGTTGTGTTGAAAAATATATCAATTATCTATCAAGTAGAGTACAAGAAAATAAATTAAAACAAAATCTTAATATTTCTATAATAGGTATGCAAGGACAAAAGAATGGTTATAAATTTCCTACTTTCTGTATTACCCATTTCAACCCAAAATCAATGTTTCTAAAATTCTGATTCGAGGAGCAAATTTGAAACTAAGCACAGTGTGCTTTACGAGCCTAAAAAAGCTCACAGTGTTCTTTGAGGGTTGTTACCTCAAAAATAATAATTAATTAAAAACTTTGGTAAGTATCATGTAACGCTTTTATTTTCTGTTAAGGGCTGCTTGTTTTTTGTCATTTCGTGGCTGAAGGAAACGAATCAAACGTGATATTAACCAGTTTGATAGCTCGAATTAAAAATGTATATGACAACCATTTCTCTCTTTTTTGTACTGTAAGTACTTTTTGACGTGTAAAAAATGTAAATGGAGCCATGGAACGAATAAAATTTGAAAGAGTCAAGAGAAAACATAAATACGGAAATATTTGCTTTCAAAAATATAAAATTCTTTTTTCTCGGGTACTTCCCTCGCTCGAGAGAAGAGAGGATAGCGATCCATTGACAAGATTAAAAACGGTGACTTGAGGTTATATCTCTTAAGAGAAATGTTTTCTCAGAAACTTTATCTATCTCTTTAAAAATCCATAAAATTTACCTAATCCGCAAAAGCACAAGCGAGCTTACATTTTCTTCGTTTGCATTAAAAAAATTAAAAGCATTTCCGCCGGATTTCAAGGAGGTTTACCATTATTTTTTGTGTCTTATAAGTCACTATATATTTCAAAAGCTTACTCTGTATGAAGGCAAAAAAGACAGCTTTATATTATACATGTTTTATGAGTGGATATATAGAATACATATTCTATGGTTTATATATTAAATATAAAAAGTGGATCTTATTTAATGATATTAAATTAAAATGCCAATTGATATTATTTTCTATGATACTAGCCATATGTATATTAAGTAAGGAGTTGAAAAACAAGCTTCGCTATATATACTATAATACTTTTAAGAGTTTGAAGATATAGTTACCTATTTTTAATTTTTTTCTTTATTTTTATACAGATTATACCGTTTGACAAAATGAAGAACACTATGATGATTATCTTCCACACGTGCCCGTGATTAACCAGGGGGTAAAAATAAAGCCGGGTTACAGCGTTATTTCACGAAGGAAGGCAATAAAATGATACAGGTGACCTGAGCTGATTTTGTAGGGCAAACATTAAAAAAAATATTACACTTTACGTATTTTGCAGAATTAAAAAATGTAGAAACATGTTTTGTTACATTTAAAAAATGACCATTGTTCTGGCTTTTGTGTATAAATAGAACACTTTTTTGGTACTACTGTCACATATCATATTTTAAAGATCAATCGGAACCCTTGATTATACTTTACTCATTCCCGCAACCAAAGAAGCCAAGAGTAATTGTAAATAAGTTACACTTAAATTATGGAAATAACTTACCAATTTCTTTTCAAGTAAACATCGTTTAACTTTAAAGCATTGTGACTCTTACCTGAAACAATCAAAAGCAAACAATTAATATTTCTTCAAATAATCTTGTGAAAGCTTTTTAATATTGAAATAAATTCATTGAAGAGGCATTAATTTACAATGACATTTCTATACGCACTTTTGATAGTATTACTACGTTTTTTTAGCTTGTAATATTAAGAATACCTCAATTTTAAATTCAAATTTTCTGAATAAAGCATAAGTGTTGAAAGAAATTATGTATTCGATCGTATTTGAAAATTCACATAAGAAAAGAAAATTAAGTGTACACTGTAAAAAATATTAATAAAACAATGTCTACATGAGCTAAAAAAATCTTTTTTTAATATAACCGAAATGGAAACTAAATAAATACTATTTATTAAAAACCCAATTATGAAAGCTTCACTATTGCTTTACTGCGATAAAAAAATAATACGCGGTTTTTTTTCTATGAATCATAATTTCATTTCATTGCATTCAAAGTTTATTGCTGTTAGATTTGAAAAGGACCTGACAAAATCGATATGTTTCATACGAATCAGGAAAGCGGCACATTAATATAATAATTCAGCTTAACGTGTTACAATTTATACACGAGACTTTTAGCACGGTTAATGTATAACAATCGGATAGTAAAATTTTACGATAGTAAGAATAATATTATAATATTAGTCCGACTACATTATGTGTATGTATGAAAAGCAGATGGTATCTTCTTAGCCTTAGCGACAGGTGCGTGTGATTGCCCAGTAGGTAGCGCAATACGTATCCTAAGCATCAATTTAGTCAAAATTACTATCACCTATAGGTAGAATCCGTGTTTCTTCTCATAAACAGTATGACAAAATAAACGTTTCCCGTTTCCTTTATGAAGCATTTCTGCTAGTGGAGCATCATATAATAAGTGTTTTTAAGAGAAATCGTTGCGGTTCAGTTGCGAAGAATTTTAAAGTTTGAAAAATAGTACTGATATCAGATCTCCTTCGGTGGAAAGTAATGTCTACGGAAACACGTCCGTAAATCAAATTAAATAATTATTTTATCAAAATTTCTGCTAGAGAATTCAAGCCCGTAACTCACAATTTGCCAACGCTTCATAGCCTTGAGTATCTGACTGCAAGTACGGAAGATTCCATAATTTAAAAACATGATCAGGACTAGTTTTGTTCAGCGATTGAAAATTTTCAGTTAACATTAAGCTCGCTCGAATACACAAATTCATCTTTACATGCAAGCTAAAAAGTGTTATTAAGTACTTTAAATTGTCTAACTTACTAAATCATAATGAATTTCTTTCGTCTGATTTAAAAGTAATTTATTTTATAAAAGTTGAGATATTGTGTTTGTGAATTGAGAATGAATATACAGGCATTATAATAGTCCGATTTAAATCTCATTTTTGGTATTTTCATAATGTTTTACATGTGAGAAATATTTTGTATCGCACTGTACGTATACCTACACACGTACCTTTCTCAATCTCTTTACTCAAATCTCTCATCATCTTAAAGCATCTGTTCACCAAAGGACCTTCTTTAGTGGGGACCTCTTTTCAATATTAAATATCACTCACTTGTTTGGTGACATCTTTCGCTTTAGAGGTCGACCATAAAAAAGGTGCGTTTTCAAACAGGGTGGAGTGTCATTATGTTATGGAGGTTTTTCATGACATAATCGAACATCAATAGCACCGGGCGGGCGTTTAAGTATTTTTTTAAAGTAATATCGTATCCAAAACGAAAACATATTCATTTATTACCTTAGGTCAGTGGTCCATAACCGGTACACTGCAGAACACAAGTGTATAACGAAAAAAATGATAAAAGCGGAAAAGTCCACGAAATAGTGAAAACAGAAAAAGGCCTTATTTAAAATTATAGAAGCCGACAATATTAATAGAAAGATTTCAACTAATTTTACCGCATATTATATAAGGAGTATTAACGATCAAAAATGCTCTGCGATTTTAAGAAAATGTTAAGAGCCACTGCCTTAAGTACTTA
Source organism: Himalopsyche kuldschensis (assembly GCA_028554975.1). Taxonomy (NCBI): domain Eukaryota; kingdom Metazoa; phylum Arthropoda; class Insecta; order Trichoptera; family Rhyacophilidae; genus Himalopsyche; species Himalopsyche kuldschensis. The sequence continues at coordinate 13,811,319 of JAHFWI010000010.1, read as the reverse complement.
ATGGCTGTTAAGTATTTTTATTGAATTTGTATAATTGACGATATTTTAACTATTATGTTTTAATGAATTTTTGCTTAGTGATGTTATTACACGATGCTTATCATCAATTTTTCATCAAAAATAATAAATTTGCCTTTTTTAAACAAAAAAAAAACAATGACAAAACAAAGAATGTTAAAATTTAAAATATTTCTAATAAAAGAATGACCATATTAGCCTCGTTATTGATGGATGAATATTATTGAGCCAGAAGAACATTGGCGTAAAAAGTCGAGAGCTAATTTCAAAGCCATTTTGGACATAATTGGATGAACAAAAATACTCAATCCAATACACATACTTAAATGTATGGTCAAGAAGCGTTATGTAATACATAATCCATAAACGGGAAACAAGTCTTAAAATATAAATATACATACTCATTTATTGTGTTATACTACTTATATGAAACAAGTCATTATCACTATGGTATTTCAAAATGTGTAACACAAAACATTATTGTTTCCTGTTAACGCATCATTTTTAAAAATCTTTTTCATATTGTAATTTGTAAAAATATGTTGACCCGTATAAAGCCATACTTAAAAAATGGTTGTCTGTAAAGTCGGTTTACGGACGATAGTTTAACGTGACAACGTCATAAGAAAACATTGATGAAATGATTGCATACTTTTATCAATAAAATGGAATCATTTTTATTGAATTATCATTATTTTGTATGGATACGAAGAAGGAGTGAAATGAAATCTACAATTTTTTATTGATATATTTTATTCGCACTCATTAATTCAAGGATTAATTACCTTTATTGCCGCAATTGTTGTTGTAATATAAACAATGAAAACCACATTAACATTTCACTTCACTTTATAAACAGTTGTAAACAGATCACGTGTAGGTACTGTAGGTGTATAAGTTGTGTGCTGCCGCTGTCTCTTTTCTACTCAGACGCATCGACCAATCGAGTGGAAGAGAGATAGATGCGGCACAATCCGAACGGTAGGCCGATCGTGCCTCTCTATCGCTTATCCGCTCTCGCTCGCACGCTTGCCTTCGGCGTAACGCGACAAACGGGACAATGAGTCATGTTTTTTCGTGCGTGCAGCGGGCGTTCATCGATTTATAAGACGTTGTCACGTCAAAAATCCTCATGTCACGCTGGTTCAACAAAACTGTACAGTAAATAAATCGTATTTAAGGGGTTAAAAATAACAGAAAAAAATCTTGCTATGTTTTCAAACATATACATACATGGTATGATTATTTTATTCATTTTAATGACCCAAATGACTATAGTAACTGCTAAGCAAATCCTTACCTTACATTAAAAAGCTTCTGTTTGATATTATGGCAAACATTACCTTTGGTCTGAAAAGTTTGTATTAACCGTATTTTAGTATGTACAGTCCGTGGCGCAGTGTCAACGTTGTTGGCTTGCGTGCCAGACCACCCGGGTTCGATTCCCGGAACGAACGGATTTTTCCAGTCGATAAATCATGGGTGTTTGTGTTGTTGAAAATCCCTTCCTTCCTTTCCGATACCAAAGAGCGACGCATAGTGACAGCGATTAGCTAATCACTAGTCCTGTCCTAGTCCTCGCATCCTTTCCATCCCTACTCTCTTTGAAAAAGGGAGGTTGAGCAACTAAGTAACAAGCAGTTCTCGTAGAAAAGCATATGTTGAGATAAACTTAGTGAGGAGTCAATATGCTCCAAGTTGGGAGCGGACATGGTTAAAAAAAAGTATATATGATAACTTCAGAATCATATATTATTGAACTACGGAGTTGTTCTGCACACTTTTTTCCTAATTTTTTTTTTGTGAAAATTCTGATTTTGTAATTATTATTTCCATCATAAGACTATTGAGATCATTATTTCGCAGGAGAATGGCTTAGGTTGTAAAAAAATGTTTTAAAATAAGCAATTTCATACATTTTTTCTTGCTCCAAGTGAATTTTATCATTTCACCTAAATAGCATGATCAATCCAAACTTCAAACGCTCATATCTCAAAACAGGGCCAAGAGTTGTTAGAACCTTTTCAAATTTAGGTGTTGAAGTGTTAAATGCGTGCTCACTTTAAAATGAATTGTTTTACGATCTTTGGAAATAAGGTAATATTATTTACATATTTTCAAGACACGTGTATATTATTTTTTTACTACGGTTAAACAAAAATATATTTAATTATTTACAGATGGAAACATTTTGTTTGAATCAGCTGATCCCTGCAAATGCCACAACAGGAAAAAATCCGTTATGAGTTTAGGATATTAAATATAGCAAGAAAATGCGAGCGGGTGGTGTATCTATCAGGTTGAAGGTAGACGCAGATGCATGTATATTGTATGAAGTATGGAATGCTAGCGGCACACGCTCCTACGTGGCAGGTGGCAATAAAGGGATCCTTCGACTATGACAGGTAGCTTATACAGCCTTTGTAAAAAGAATAATACCGAATTATAAAATATTTAAAATACTATTATATGCTTATTGTGTTAACAATGGTATTTTTTTAACTATGTCCGATGCGGAGTACATTGACTCTTAAACTCTTTCCTGCTGAGCCGATTTACGAATATTTCAACAACTAAGATTTAATACGGTAAGAAAAATAACAATGTATTTTAGTTCTACATAAATTATTTTATATATTTGTTGATAGCTATTTCGGCTTACGCCTTCGTCAGAACTAGTTCGAATAGTTTTGACTAGTTCTGACGAAGGTGTAAGCCGAAAAAGCTATCCACAAATATATAAAATAATTTATGAAGAACTAAAATACATTGTTAGTTTTGTTACCGTATTATAATGGAGTTCTACCAAGTAAATGCCTACTCAATCAATAAACTAAGATTTAAAACATTAATTCATCAGTATTTGTGTCTAATACACCCAAGGAGATTATGTAATCAAATAATGCATACATATTTGATTAACAAAAATCATGTTTGTGAAATTTAAAACACTTTTAACTCTAGCAGAAACGCTAGCAGTCAACGTGTTAATTAAGTTTATCTAAGCCCAAACTATTTTCTACGAGTCTTGTTTGTTACTTGGTTACTCAAGTATATGTTTTTAAGGAGAGTAGGACTAGAGCATGACAAATGGATAGCTAATCGCACTAGTTTTTAACCGTTTTTTCGTATCAAGTTGGTATGCTAGAGAATTTTAGAGAACACAGAAATCCATAATTCAATTGAAAATGAGACTGCCTGGATTGGTATTCAAACTTGTGCTCTCTGCAACTGGAGCCAACGATGGTGAAACTTGAGTAGATTGTTTAGTACTGTATTTAGTCTTAGTTCATTAAAATAAAACATTCTTAATTTTTTTGTCTCATGAACTGGCTTTACCGTAAATTACACACATTTCAAGCGATCGCGTTTCTTTGTCAACAGCGATTGACCCGACATAAAATATTAATCAAAATACAGATTTAATAAACAAGAATAGCTTGAACTATTATATAATATTATTTCATATTTATTAATCCCTAATGGTTACTAAAATATTTATTGGAAATACTAAGCCAACCCATGTCTATTTTTAACCAATAAATGTTGTGGAACAAGGACAATACGTATATACGTATTTGATCGAATTTTCCTGGAAAATAGATGTCGTCAAATATAAGATAGAAGGAATATCATGTTTATTCACAATCAATATCGTCGCAGAGTTATGAAGAGCTCAGACCACCCAAGATTTTCTATTTTAGCTATTAAACACAATCACCCTCCTCAAGCGAACTGTATAAAGGCAATAATTTTAATTAAACACTTCATGATTGTATAGGTGGCGTCACGCTGTTGTTGTTTTTTTCGAAGGACTATTGACAATTTTCATCTGATTTATTTTCAAATTAATTGTGTTCTTTTTACATTAAAGAATTTTGAATAAAGCTTCATTCAAATTTGTATACAAAAAAATCTTTATGGCTCAAAGCAGTAAGCTAAATAATTACGATCATTTAAAAGTTCTCTTTATTTTTTTGTGTTCACCGTGTATTCCATTAAAAAGACCATCCGTCATACGGTGCGACAGGCTGTGTTTACGCGAGAAAGAGTAAAATATAATGTAACATTGTATAATGGTTCATTATTTGTCAATTAAGGGTTGTTTTGAATGAAAGGTAAACTATCGAATTCTTTTTAAGTTTCCTGCCTCACGACAACATGCTTCGATTGGTTTTTTTTTTTAAATATTCTATACCAAAGCTCGAACACTTGATTGTGTATACATTTTTTAGATTCTATACAATCAATGATCTAACTTAATAGCGCGTCTCGTTTCAAGGTTTCTAAGCCTGGTGAAAATTTACCTCTTCTTTTGCTAACATTCGATTATTTTGGTGAACTTTACTAGATTTTAAAGTAGCTCAGATTTTAAGTTAAGAAGCCATTATTTATAAACTATTTTTTACACTGCACACTGCAGCTATTTGTTTTTGTACTAACTATTTTACAGCAAACACAATATTGGTGAAATATACTCAAAACACACAAAACGAAGTACGGAAAAAAAACAAAATTTATTGAAAAAAATCAAAAACAACCCACTTTTATTGTTTCAAGAATTTACGTATCTACTCGTAAATAAAAGCGCAAGGCCCAAAGTATCTACAATCAAAAAAGCTCACTTATTACTTTCCTTGCGAGCTTTTTCCTGCATATCACTTCCCTTGACATTGAATAAACAGATTTATAAGACATGAGCGCGATTTCAATGTTTTATCGAAACTTAATTATATCGTTTGCTAAATTTGAATACCGCATTGAATTCCAGATCAGTTATACAACATATGTAGATGTGTGAAATGAAAGGCTGTTATGTTTTAATCACTGTTTAGACTTTAACTGTAAGATGTGGTGGAATGGATACATATTGTTTGATATATCTTATCACTAGAATTATTCAAATTCATGTAAATAAATTGCATGATGAAAATACTAGAAAAAAGATTTTTACATTAATTCGAATGTCAAATGTTAAATCAGTTTTCATGTCACACATTTAATTATTTAAAAAAGTAACGCTCAACTTTTGTCATGAGTTTCATAGAAGAATAACCGTTTTATTATACATTTGGCACGGGATCCCTTAGGACCACTATCCCTCAGTATCCAACTGTCATACTAAAGTACAGGTGTGAATAAATTTTGTGCGGACGAAAATATTTTTTAGTCATCTATACATATCATATCAAAGAATTGTGATTTAAATTATTAGAATCAGATAAATGAGTCTATGTCTGTTATTTGACTGACGGTTTTTATTAAATGGTTTTCAATTAAATAAATTTTACAAGACTAGTTACACTATACTAAAATTTCCCATTACGAAAACCAAATAAACTACATAATATAATAAACGGAATACAATGTAACAGTTAAAATATTTTTTGATAAAAAAGGATTGAACATGCAAAGAAAAATCAGTTAATGATGTCATATACATATAATAAATTTGTCGTTTTTTATTTGTATTGTTAGTAAAAAAATATTGATGTTCCGAAAAAGTTCTCAATAATCCCCACTATTTATACACACTTTCATAGCTTAAAGTTATAACAACGTGAACAGTGATATTGTTGGTAATAATTATCAGTTCAAAATTTTTAACTATTGCAAGTGTAATTGTTGTCATATACAATTCTAATATTTTAAAAGATTTCCAATCCACAGTGTTATTTATATTTATTCAGTTCAGATAAAAGTAGTGTAAATCAAAACACCTTAAAATTGACACGCTCGTGTTTTAAAATCATACTACACAATATATAACGCACTTGATTTTTTTAATTAAAATGGGAGAGAACTGTGTTCATCATAATATCAAAAATATAAGAAATTCAGTTGGTAAGCATCTCAGCTAGTGCCTTACGCCGCACTACTTTGAAATTCAAATTATCCAGGGTTCTGAACCGTTATTTATTAAATATTTTTTAATAAAGTTAATTGAAATTTCTCCGAACACTCCAGGTTTTGTATCTTTTTGACTTTATGAATTCTCACATGTCGGCTTTATATGACATTGTAAGAACACGCATATTGTTGTATTTTATGATACAATTTAAATATTCTTTTTAAAGAAACAAGTTGTTTATTGCTTCGATATTTAGTTAACTATAAGTTTTACGCTAATTTATACAAATAACTGACTTCTTTTACGCATAAAAAAATCTATACTCCAACTGTCCTCTATCACATATGATCCATAATTAATCAAATTAGTATTTTGAAAACACTGGCACGCATGTTTGTAAGGTTGAAATCGTGAACATGAATAATCTAAGAGATCTAACGGTAAAGCAATGAAATAAATCAAAGATATTTACAATATAAAAGATACTGACACATGCAATTTTGAATGCAAAGTGACGTTTACATTACTAACTGATACACGTAAAATTTTCATACTTTTCAGGCTATTAATGACCGAACAGTCTGCAGGAAAATTTTTGAAATAAATAGGAAGATTATTCTTAAATTTAACGTGGAATTTTTTCGTTATATATAGACATCGCGTCTCAAGTCAGATTAAAACTGCTTAATACAGCACTGAATAAAACCAATAACTACTCTTGTTGATCCAAGAAGACACTCTTCCACTAACAGCAATATTCTCAAATGATAAGAGCAAATGTGAAAAGAAACTCATGGAAGAAATGATGATTTGATAACTAAAGAAGAAACTCTTTCAACCCTGCAGTGCGAATGTATAATGCGTTATATTTTTATGCACGTGGCATTTATATTCTTTTTATATGTTGCTAGCCATATGTCGCTCTGCGGATATAAAGTGTTTTATGTCAAGTCCGCTGTCTCGTAGGGTTAAGACGTGTCGTAAAGTTTTTGTGAGAATTATTCGGAATATGTAAACATTTTGCCTTCAACAGTAAGCCGCAGGAGCTTCAATTTATCCATATATATTTGGCTTCGCTACATCGGTATATTAAAATTTCACATAAATACTTAATATACCATCTAAGACGTCTACATTTAAGCAAGTTTATTACTATGGAAATAGTTTAGAAAGGTGGTTTTATATGAGCGAATATCGTATATTTGTGAAAACAGACAACACGACAGAAATATCGCAAGTCCCAGCATAATTGTTCATAAATATATCAATTATCACCATAGGGATATTTAACTCCCACGAACACAAATATATTCTTATCGTTTGAAATAATATGCCCTATGCGAGCTGGCTGTGACATTTTTAGGCTGTTAAATTTACAGTAATAGATGCAATCAAAAAAATATATACTACATGTATATGAATTACATCTATCGAATTCTTATTAATATTTTACACCGATTCGTGCAGTTAAGAGGTCACAAAGATTTCGCCCAATTCTCAATATAAATTAACATTTTTTTGGATCGTTTACCATACCTGTTGATCATGCATTCGTGCATTTTATTTAAAAATAAATTATATCCACAGTAAAACCTTCCTCATCTGCTCTTCTCTTGCTTTTGATTGTGTCTCCAAAAAGAAGTTCCAAAAAGAGGAACAAATAAAAAATAAGCTCTTTCAGTTATTGTTAATCATTTATATGTCCGCAATTAGCTATAATACAACATTTGGAAAGGGATATATCCATAATAGAAATGAAAATATGCAGGAAGCAAAAAGCTTATTTTCCTGGTTTCCTTTGCGAAACGAACAAGTAATGACGAATTGTATTTTTTTTATCTGACAGGTCTAATAAAAAAAGCGCATTTTTCTTTTTTTATTCTCAAATTTAGATTTTACAATAATAATAAACTTTATAATGATGATATTGTACAAGGTATAGGTACACTCTGTGGCATAAACAAGAGGCTCATAAATAAGACAGAGCTTTTTGGAATCATCTCGATAGTAAAAAAATCATGTAAAAGACGAGCAATGAAACCGCTATAAAAACCCTGGTCTCGTTACACGACTTATGGCAAGTTCAGGTTGTGAAAAGGGAAATGCCTGCATATATAATGAGATGCGAAAATTCTTAAACTTTCATTTGGTTGTCTTTTGAATTGAAAATATACTCCCGAAATGAATCCAATAACTTCATATATGTCAATATTTTAAGAATTTCTCTTAGGTAATTGTACGTATCTTAGCTAGGTTAGGTGGTAAAAAAATGTGCGTTACTAAAATTATATTATTAATTATAGTATAGGTTTTCTATAAATATGTTTTTTTAACGTTGACCCAAAAAAACTGGCTTTTTTTAAATACTTTATTTATTTGAAAAAACGTCTTGTATGTGATAAGCGTTTACATAATGCTTTGGGAACGGCTGGATTTAAGTTTACGCTCAGTTTCTTTCAGCAGTACAAAGATACGAAATAATACATTTCCCTAAGTGGAAACGTTTTTATTGGTCCTAAAAAAGATCAAGGACATCGCGTATAGGATAAAAAATCGTTTTTTTTATTATTTCATTTTACACACGTTTATGTAAACTTTCGGAGATGATTACTTTATTTGTGAAATACGAGTATCGAAAAAAAAATTGTAATTTCGTTATAAATAACATGAAAACAACTAAACGGATTTAAATATATATGTATATACGTATTGCTTATACCTCCTCATCCAGCACAAAAAAAAAACACCTAGTCCTAATTTATAATGTATAAAAAATGAATCTATGTCTATTTTATCACCCAGTATCAGTTTTAATACTAGTTTGGTAATCCTTTTTTTGCCAATAAAAACAGTATAATATCCCGTATAAAGCCATCCTGAAAAATCCTTTATGCCATCTTGGAATAATAATCGTCTACCGTTTTTAATTATATTTTAGAAGCTAAAAAAATATATTATAAACTTAGTTGACAATGCTCGCCATGAGCGAAACCGGTTCTGATCAAATAAATTTTATTTGGAAAAAGTACTAAAAATGTATTATTATTTTTATTCTAATGCCTTTCCACCAAGTATTGACAGTGAACACCTTAAAAGTGATATACTTAGTTACTATGTCAACAAACAGAAACTACAAGGCATCATTTTCACTTCTATTGTATTCATTCTAATGGCATGGCTGATGATCGTATGTACGTTGGTTAGCATGGCAGCATCCGTAAAAACATACATACATAAACTACTGATTGAGAAATAAGGTATAAGATTGAGATAGAGGATTGGAAAAATAATTCGTTAAACAATAAGCAATTATTTTTAACCCAGTGTTTCTTACAGATGGAAAAGTAATATGAAAGAAAAGGGAAGATTGTTTGTGTCTCATTATAAAAACGATAACATTAGGTTAATTGGCACAAATAAAACATAACATCCCTTTGAAAATAATTCGTTACGAATAAATGTCACCCCGTCCCCGGGACCCTTTCAATTCATTTGGGGTAAGTATCTTTTCTGTAAAACATTTCTACCCTTTTTGGGCAGCAAAAACACCCCTGCCAGGTCATGAATTAGCGTCACCGTTAATATTTACGTCTAATTTAACACGCGGGACGAGGAAGAAGATTTCCAAAGGTCTCCCAAGCCTCCCCCTGCGATTCCAATTTCTGTAAAATTAATTTGTTTTGACCTTTTTTAAGGCCCAGGCAACACCGTGCTAGCTACACTTAAGTTATTCTAATTGATTTTTAAACGGTTTAGGTTTTCAACCAATGCATTCTATTGAAATAAATAACTTTTTACATCCGCTTCGAAATATAATTTGTTTATTTATTTTGTTAACGTTTCCGCTCTCTGGGTGAAGCATATTAAATAATTGTGTCTCAAGAGCATACATTTAAAAATAAATATTTGTAAAAAAGACAAAAAATCAGCATGGAAACAATTTAAAGAAAAATACAGACACGTTCATTAATGTACACTAAATTAAATAAATTAATGGAAAAATAAATAATATTAATTCAGATTTTTCCAGTGGTTATGACAATGGAGTGACGACGGAAAATCTATCAAATATATATACATATATATCTCAATGATTTGTTTTATAAAGTAGTACTTTTATACCTAATAATTCTACGAATACGATCATTATTTCTAAAAATGCTGAGATAATTTAGAAAATAATGATAATAATCATAATTTAATATAACATAATCTTACCATAAATTCTATATACAATATCTACCGTTTCTTCATTTACGTTAATTACGGTTCCTATCATAAACCACAATAAAATTTCTCCAATAAAAATTGTATTCCTAAACACACACTTCGAATTGAATGTTTTAATAAACTTAATTTTAAAATTCTATATTGGGTTAAAAATTCTTAATTATTTCTTATATTTTATTCACTGCCAGATGAAGGCGACATTAGAATGTAACACACGTTCAGTAAGAAAACAAACAATTCGGTAAAAAAAACCATTTTCTTGAACCACTAATGCCATCTTTCTTAAGTGTGTACTAAAAGCAAGTATTAAGCTACTTTGTATTAACGGCACATACGTATTCTCATCCAGGGCTTATACAAACGTAACAAAATAATCCCTCAGTATTAAAAAAAACCTTGCGCACTACGCAGACGCGTTGCCAATAAGAGGCAGCATCATCCCTCTCAGAGAGTGATAAATTGCAACCCTTCACAAAGCCAGGGGCCCACCCTCTGAAATTCGGATAAATTTTACCTTAGTGCTAGGTAAACCATATTTTTCTTTTTCGAAAAAACAGCATTTCCTAATGTGTGAAATAATTTTGGCTTAATAAATCAAACAAGTTAAATCTATTTTATTTTTTTTACCCAGCAAATCTTTTACTGTTGGTTATATACAATATGATATCAATCATTTTTCTGTTCTTCTTCGGCGCCGAGTTGATAGCCCTGACATATTCAAGACTATAAACTTACATGTTACAAGTTTTTATTGTAGTCGAAACCAAACATTTTTTTGACGCATTGGTTATTTGAGTCACCAGTCATAAAAGCTGTTTCATTGATCACTGCACTGCCTATTGAGTTGGATATGTTCAGCAATGAGCTTGGTGTATTGTTTTTATGAATATAATGTCTATAATATGTTGAATAATTATTATGTTTCAGAATGGTAGTTACAAGATTTTCACTCTGAAGCAAGGACGGCCCTTGTAATGATGCAGGGGTGCACCGTCCCCCCATTTATATTCGTAAAAAGCTGTTTAAGCAAATTATGACGCCAAACCGAAAATTTACCACACAAAAATCATTTTTTTTAGTTTTCAAGTTTTGCTCATTCGGAGTGTTGAGAATACACGTATGAACTTGTACTGGTCACCTTGCCATGTGTATATTTTTTAGTTAAGTAAGGGTTTGGTCCTCCCCAATGCAGCTCTTGATTTCTTAAAGTTTTCGAAAAACTGTGAATTAAGATTGATTAAAACTGTAAAATTGTTAATCTATGAGGGTTTTCTCTGGTCACCCTATGTAAACTCATCCGTGCAAACAATGGAGGGGAGTTTTTGCGCCCCTACTGGAACCGAATAGGAGCGCCGACCACACTTTCCGCACTGCATCCACCCATCCTGGTGTCCAACTAATGGCTAATGAATTAAAATGACACATTTTCCACCGGACAACCTAATGGGCCAAGTCGTAGCAGGCATGTCAATGTGCCTATCATTACGGACAGGGAATCTGTTCGTATTCACAAGACCGCTCTATTGTGACGTTTATCTGCAATGTGTGGTAAAAAGGTCATTTGCAAACATTTTAATAGTAGATAAAGTATAGTAAGCTTAGCTTTATTCACGCGAAACGCGATAAAAAAGATAGGGTTATTTCTTCAAGCGCATCTGATTGTGTGACATAAATTATGCTTCTACAACTTAAACAAAACGTGAACATTGTGGAAGCTTTTAATGATATTTGAATCAACCAAATCATATGGGTTTTAATATTTCATTTAATTAATGTCTCATGTCAGCGAATGAGCTTGAACATTAAGTAAATAATTGACATCGCCTTTGTAATAAAAAATCCAAAAACCCTAGCTAATGCCTAATAAATAACCTAATAAATGCTTAAAAAGATACGAATAAATACTGACTGAATACACTGAGTCAACTTTCATAAGTGAGGATTTTGACCTAAGGTGCTTGATGGAATTTCAATACCGTCACTAACAAACATGGTTGGTTCGTTCAAGTCAAAGTTCATTCGTGCACTTGACTTGACTGAAAAAGCCAAAAGGCGAAGCCCAGCTTGTTAGCGACAATGCTCATGGAAAGTGTAAAATTCAAACGAGTAAGATCAATGTTCATAATGCTAAATATTATCTTCAATAAAAGAGTAAATAATCTGACCTTTTATGGACACTGTGACCATAAATGCAACGTCAGCAAGTCCCATGCTTATTTATTCAAGCGAACTCAATTTTGTTCTATATATTTCCACGATTTAATTAAGAAAATTAGATAAAATCGTATTTAATCTTAACAAGAAAATTCTAAAGCTTTAATTTATACTCCTTTCATTTCGTTTTTTATTACACCCCCACTTTTCCTCACCCCTTCAAGACGGTCGCGGTCTACAAATACCAGGAGCAAAGAATATCGCAAGAGGTATACGGTTAACGGCAATCACAAGTTTGCTATGCACTCCGCGCAAGCGTTGTAGCCTTGTGTTGCTAACACCGGGTCCTTCTGCCGTGGACGGAATACTAACGAGAACTCTTTCGCCCCTCTGGTAGCCCGTTACATTTTCACGCGGGATTGAATGCTTCTAACAAAGTTACTTTATTTGAATGCCTTCATTTGGGCCAACGCTGAACGACAAATAAAGAAAAAACAGTAAAACTTTTAAGTCTTTTTGTTGATCTTGCTGATAAAGAACTTATGATAGAAGTGGGTCGGTCGTTGGTAAAGAATGTTTTGTAAGAGGCTAAATATATTTTACTTTATTTGAAACTAACACTGATTACATTTAAGTAATTTACTATATTGAAAGTGATTATTATATATTATACTTTAACCCACTACCACTGACACATTCATCAGTATACGCCATCAATTGTAAACTTATTACTACGCACTAAAATAAACCCAAAATCAAATTCAATTTGACTTTTTATATACTTTTAGCTAGTCCATAGCTTAAATAATGTTAAATTAATAATTTTACAACAATTAACTAAAGAGTGGATTTTTCTGAATTAAAAGGCAAATTTTAAACACTAAAATTCATTATGAGAGATGTGCACCTATTTAAGCATCGTCATTAGGTTTTACTAGTAAAATATAAAGTTTGTCGTTCTCTATGATCTAGTGGCAAGAGCTTTGCCATAGCGATCAGATGGGTCGGGGCTAAAGTCCCGGAAAGGTCAGATTGTATCTAATTAAAAAAGTTCTTAGACATGGGCCTTTGTGATTTTACTTCTAGTAGTTCTCGGCTGTATCGCGTATGAATTTCAAAATTAAAAATACACGGCGCCTTTGCATTAGCTGTTTTTACATTTCTATTTTTATTCTACCACGTCCACACCCAACTTGGAGCATGTGGACTCTTCGCGGAGTTTATTGCATAATGTTTCTTTCTATGAGAACCGCCTGTTACTCAGTTGCTCAACCATTCGTTTTCGAAGAGAATAGGGATTGAGAAGATTTGAGTACTAAGACAGGACTAGTGGTAATCTTACCGCTCTCGCAACGCACCGTTTTCTGGGATCGGAAAGGTGAGAAGGGAATTTAAACAACAAAAACACCCAATGTCTACGAACAGAATCGAGTTGTCGACTTAAAGAAACTACTTGTACCGGGACTCGAATCCGGGCAGTTCGTCATGGAAGCCAATGACGTCAACCACCGCACCACGGACTGAGACTTTAATTTTATTTACAAAAAAAGGAAATTTATTATTTAAATGGAGAACTTCATTTCACATTATATTCATTATAAATCACTTGTAAGGTGTTCACTGTCAACATTTGGTGGAATGGCATTATAATAAAAATAGTAAAACATTTTTAATACTTGTCAGTTGATAATGCTCGCCATGAGTGAAACCGGTCCTGATCCAATATTTGTATGAGGAATAAGTACAAAAACGTGTTATTATTTATATTTATTATAAATGTTGTCATTCGAAACATTATTTTATAGCATTAATTTAGTTTCATATCGCATAGCAAAAGCACCCGTAGTGTTTTGTAACGAGCAAATTGTATGTAATAAAAAAAACATTCAGCGATTCGACTGCGCGATATCCGATTTCGGAACAAATTAAATTATATTCTTTGTCAAGTCTGCGCGGGTATTGGATCTCTGGCGTCAAAAGCTCCAGCAACGAAAAGCTCTCGGCGTCAAAGACTCGTCGCGACGCCGGCGTCGAAATGGTGAAGCGATCCGTAAGTTGACGCCGCGCTGCGAAATCACCCAACATTCCATCGTACTTATGTGCTAACAAACACGTTCCGAAAAAATTTAAACAGGCACAGTACACACTCAATTGTGCTCAAGTAAAAATACTCAACAAAATGTACCCACGCATTGAATATATCCAATAAAACATAATTTGATATGATCACTTTCAGTTGTACGTATATTATCATTGAGATCTTTTGATATGCTTACATTTCACGCATATAAATATATAAAGATAACGTAATAAACGATTTTTTGTAATTCAGGATTTCGGCTGAAGATGCGTTATGAAATATACTTTTTTTGAAATATTTTTATATCTTTCGCTAATGACGCGGATTTTGCCTTTCAGCATCTTAATCAAGTCAAGGAAAAGTAAAAAATTCTAACAATTTAAATTAAAATATATATTGTTATTTTAAGAGAACTGTATACCATACTCATATATCATTATTATGTTTAAAATGACAAACAAAACATTGGCAACCATAGCATTCTTTTTTTTAAATACTTGTACATAAATTGTCACCTGTCAATTTTAATACATTGTCCAGTTCTAAAGTTACTCTATATCATTACATTAACATATCATTTAAATGGCCATATTTTATAAATACACTGTGTATTAGGTCGATACATGTTATACTTCTCACACACAAATGTCATAAATTGTACAATTTTTTTATAAAATGAAATTGCTACATAAACTTAATTACGAAAAAAAAATGTTCTAAATAACATCCGGTTATATAGATATTGATTTTAAAAACTTTAACCAATTAATGTATCGAAATTAAGGACAAATTTTATTCATTTATGTCAACAATACAATCAATACGATAATATTTAAATTTCAAAATGGAAAAATACTCTCACCCAATACAAGTGGAGAATAGATACTGCCAACCCAGTAGAAATTCGGAAAATTCGTTTAACTTTGTAGCAGATATACGAAACCTTGATTTTTTAGTATAAAACATTGTACAATTAAAATATTGAAATATTTTCCTGTGAATTTCATTTTTGCAAGAAAACGATTGTATTTTTAATCATATTCTATACAAAGCAGTTTACGCCAAGTGTGAGTCATTATGCCCAATTATAAATTTCATTTTTAAATCTGTGCCTTACATTATAAGAAAAAAAATACGGTTCTGGAATATGAAGCCATTTATAAATGATGCCATCATTTATGGTTTATATAAATAAATGATAGTATACAGGCAATTACCAGAACTAAAGTTTCAGAACGAGGAAAGCCTGAAATTGAAAAAAGCGTTCATAATAATAATTCGTTACAGCTTTTCCATAAGATGCCATAAAACGATAGAAATAGTTGTTGAGAATCTGACAGTCGAGATTTCGTTCGCAACAAGTTAGTTCAATTACCAACAATGTGTCAAAATTATAGCAAATGCCAAAGATTTATTGAGAGGAAAATTATCGAGAGAAAAGTTTATCTACGCCTGACAGAGCGAAGGCTGTAGTGGGAGGTAACGGGAGTAAGCGGATTGCGGCAATAACGATTGCCGCCGTTGGGAATAACGGCCGTTCGGCCGGTAACGGCAATAACTCGACCAGAAGTAGGCTCTTCTGTCACACTTTGCTCGCCCACTCGGCGGGCGGATACCTTAGAAGTGAGATCCATAAACTGATTGGTAAAGTTTAATTGTGTTCTTCTCATTGAAGATGTCTCGACCTTTCGCGGATATTACGACCCAACTTAGGGCATGACGGAGTTTACAACATAATACAAAACACAACTCATGATGCTAAAGCAACCTATCTTTCTGCCTACTAAGTTTGAAGTGAAATCGATATTGGGTATCTTTGGTTACGATTTGATCAGTTTACCTAAAAATGATAATTATTTTATACAATATTGCCTAACGTCAAGAAAATATAAATGAGGCGTACGAAGCTTTGTGTTAGTGAGACCAAATTGTACGTCAATTTTTAATTTGCATCACAAATTTATTTTTTCAATGACGGCAGAAATGTTAAACGAATTGACATTTTTTGTGAAAAAAATAGCGTTTGATTAAATCACTATTTGCAATGTGACTACGTTTAGGAAAACAATAAATTTGACTATTTTAATCGGTTGAAGAAAGTAAGGTAAATCTGCAGTTGGTGGGACTAAAAGGACATTATAGTTTAAAATTTCGACTGAAGGTGTTTGATGGTATTTCAATAACAAATTTAAATCTTTAGAATTATGTAATTTTTCATGAGTTAGTTTAAGTAAATTCGTGCACTTGAAATGACTGAAAGTGAGACCCAGGTCGTAAGCGACAAAACTGATGGAAAATTACAAAATTCATGCGATTCAAATTTGACAGCATAAAGAAATTTACCTCTGAAAGGTTTTTACACAACTTTTACTTAAGACAGTCTTTAAAGCAAACAAAATCTTTGTAAAATGGGATTGATGTATTCATAAGTTGGGACTAAAAGCTTTCTTTTTGTAAATACAAGCACCGAACAATTTGTTTGTAAAAGAAATGAAAAAAAGTATTGTGCATTGTCCATAGAAAATGTTCTAATTTCGTAACAATAGGTTACTAGACATACTCTCAGATGTTTAAAAAAGAATCACAAAGCAGTTTACTTAAAATGATCCAGAATGTTATTATTACTCGGTTCCCATACTTAAAAAAAATGAATAGAATACTAACACTTAAAGTGCGGGCTTACTAAATACTGGCCACGCTTTCTTAAGCGATACATCGCATTCAAAATTCAATTTTCTTCATTATAATGAATAATTTATTTCACAAATAACAATGCCCAGCTTTGCATTATGTTAGAAGATTATTTATAAGAATAAATATCTGATTATTTTGTCAAATCATGGTGAAAGAACCCAATTGATTAATTTGAATTCACTATAAATTGAAACACCTTAAAAGTGATCACTATAAATTACTTTAAACTATGATGTAGACCGGTTTGATTCAAGAACTTCACGTTTTCAAATTGGTATAAATTATAAACAAGAAAATTTTAGATATTTTACCGGTCATGATCATATAAAAAATTGTGAAATTAGTACCGAAAAATGTGTATGGCTGAATAGATAATGACGTTTATTATTTTATAAATTTTTATGAAAAATAGAGACAAGACTTAGAAATATTATTATAAATTCTCCAAATACTTAGCACAATGATTATTTGTGTATTTTATATTCTCTTTTGACTTAAAAGTTTTTCTTTGATTTTTTTGTTGGTTTTTGTGATAAATTAAGCATTTTTTAACTGTAAACTTAGCATGGAGTTGATGTCAGTCAACGTTAACTGGTTAAAACCGTGGTTAATGTTAACTTCACGGCGGCTTTTGTCGACTGAAGCGATAATAACAAAGTGCGTGATTCGTGGATCGGTGATACTTCTTATAGCCGAGAGTAATCCATCTCCAGCAGGGTTGACAGTGTACTTGTTCAAATGAATAAAATGATAATCTTTAAATCGAAACCAGAATGGTTTTTCAAAAGCCCGAAATCATATGTTTACAATAGAAATGTAAATTTATCACAAAGCAAAACATTACAAGTTTTATATTTAATTTACAACTATAATTTTATTCAAAATATTATTGAATTATACAAAAAACACGAAAGTGTGAAATAATAATAAAAGAATATTTTCTCAATGTTTCATATAAAATATCTAATCATTTATATTTTTCTTCTCTTTAATCACATTCGTGCATGGTTAAAAGATCAGTCCCGTGCAGCTCTGTCTCGAGCCTAGTAAGTGAGGAGTAAGTTTCTTTTCTTGATCGTATAGCGGAAGGAAGAATATATGGAAGGTGGTGTGAAAAACGGCAGCACACACATAACGGAAGGGTAGTGGGAGAACCAACTTGTTCACCCAAATATATAAAATATCGAATGTATGAACATAGTTAAAAGCTTTTAAAATATGGCAACGTTTCTATTCGATTTTTTTCGTTAATATATACATGACTAATTGTAAATTTTGTTTTCAATTGGTTCAGTCATATTTTTTAGTATTAAACCTTTCATAGCGAGTAGATTAATATTATTTAAAGCACGCACTTAGCCAAAGCTTTATTGTGCAAATTAAAAAAAGGACAAGATGATTTTGACTGCGCAAATTCAAAACAAAATATTTTTTAAATTGGCTACATATTTCAGTGCTCACTCAGAGAAGAATAATTGTTAAGGAGTAAGTCATTTAAAACACAAAGTATGTAGCGATCTGCGTAATAGTGAATACTCGTGAGAAAAAAGCAATGATAATAGTGGTGGCGTTTTTGGCAACCCTGCCGATTAATCCGGTCAGCTGTTACTAACGAATAAAGTGCATTCCCACGCTGACAAGCGTTCGTCAGAATGACCGTAGATCAAAAACTGGACCGTGTAAAGGTGATGCGATTGGTTTCATTGTGAAATTGTATACTTCTCTACACAAATACTTCCGAGATGCAACCCTGATACCTTTATTATTGAACCATAGCTGTCGTGATAATAGAAAAGGCATCGTAATGAGAAAGTTTCCTAAGCCATCATAAGTTTCTTTCGAAAATAATCAAAAAGGCTTATTAACAACTGGTTAGTAACTCAAAAATAACAAGTTGAAATAATCATCAAGAAACCTATGTTCAAATCTCAAAACAAAATTACAGCGAAGTCTCGATATAATGAGCGAAATTTCTTGGTCGCAGCAGTTTTAACGCGTTTCGGCCGAAGACACAACATTCTATTCTAAACGCATCAGTTTCATTTATTAACTCGCCTAAGAAAATTGATTGTTGTCTAAAAATATAGACAAACAGAAATGAACTAATTTACTAAATGAATTTTCAAAAGACGTGAGTAAATGTATTTTATAATATTGAGTTTTGCTCTTAACGGAAACCGATAATATTTTTAGCATTATATCGCGGATTTACGTTCCTGATTTTCGGTTCTGTAAATGCACTCCAAACCTTCTGGCTGCTTAGCGGAAAATTCATGACTAAAAACTATTACTCCTTCAATGTATTCAGTATTGGTTTGCAGTGTCGACCAACACTTTTTCTACATACGAGCACAAATAAAAAGTATTTTTGTAAATATGAACATCACTTCAATCCTCTGCAAGTTCTTAAATGAGTGACTATTTTAGGTATCAAATTAATTTCACAAGAAACTATTTGTTACGAATATAGTAACAAAGCAAAGTTACCCGCTAACTCAAATTACGTGTAAGTATAACAATTATTTCCATTCCTTACCACATTTAGATTCCAGTATTACGGTAACAAACAAGATGCTTTTAGAATCAATTTGGTTCAACTCGTTATCTCTCTAATTGCCAGATGAAATTCCTTACCTGAAACAAGAGAAATAATTTTGATATAATGAATATAATAGTTATCTTAGGGAATCATTAGAATTTCTCAAGAAATAGAAAGTAATTTGATCGTCGCCATATGATATTCCATATAAGACGCACACATAACCGATTTCTGTGGAGTATAAATTGTTTTATTGTAGGCTACAAATAGCGAAGTGTTTATTTCTTAAAGATATTTTCCTAAATTGATTTAAGTGAAAAAACCATAGCATTGATGATGGCGTTATCGTATGATGCCGAATAGTATAAATTAATTTGATGACGAGAAATTTACTTGAATTGGATTTATCATAGAAGTTTGTCGTTATTTTGATTTGAAGAACCTTTTTCATTGTGTGTTTCTTTTGAATATAGTCCGTTCACATTTATTCTATAGGTACGCTGAAAATGTAGTTTCAGATTGCGCGTTTAATTCGTATAGGGAATCATTCGTAGCATATTTAAAAGGAAGCTACTTAAGGTAGTTACATATGACTTAACAAAAGAAACACAGTTTTTAAGCAGTTAATAGTTATTTTGGAGCAAGAATTTGTCGTTTTATTTCGAATAATGAGAAACGTTTCTCATTGTTGATAGATTGAGAGATCAACAAGAATGAATGAAAGTAAATAATTACATGACAGTTTTATTTTACGCATAGATATTACATTGCCTCAAAATGGACTTCTTTATTTTACTTCAGCTTATGAATAATCTAATATTAATAGTATACATATATCTAAGATAAAAAGTAATTGATCGGTGCCGACCTAATCTATGTTGTGTCCGGATATGAAATACATTTTAGAAAACAATTTGAAAAGTAGATAATCTCTATATAAATATGATAATTTCAATACACTAGAGAATAGAAAAAAATTATGAGAAAAATTTACATTTCCCGTACAGAAGAAACAGAATTCGCAGAATATGTCATTTTTATTCAAGCGTCCCCGCAAAAACGTCATATCAACAGATACGCCTAGACGAGACTTTGTCTTGGGTTGAGAATATTTAGAGCTGATATTCGATTGCTTACAAGAGAAGAGGGTTAAAAAAGTATACCAGCATGACGCGACTTTTTTTAGATTATTCCAGTGTCAGATGGTGCACGCCTAGCGAGAGAGTATATTTAAAATATTTTTTGTTATGAAAATTGAATATGTATGTTTCGCCTCTGGAAGTAAATTTATGAATTCTATGCAGCTATCAACGATATTTTTTATTAAACAATTAGTCACTTTAATATACGGTTGGATTCAGCTTAAAATGCAATTACATTAATATGTATTTTATTGATTGGAGTTCAAGGCGCTAAGTATGATCGGCCTCTTTAAGATATTGCGTCGAAGGTGTGTGCTAATGGTATTACGCACACAGTCCAGAGCTGGTTTTGAATTATCGAAGACGCTGGATATCAAGACAAAATCTTTCTCATTGTTTATGTTTGTAGAAGACCAGACAACATTGAAAAACTATTACATCCAATCAATAAGGATCTTCAAGAAAAGGAAGTTACAAGAAATCTTGAATAATGAAAAGTGACTTCAATCTACAGTTTAGGCCGATACAAATTCAATGGAAATTATTAGTGAATAATCGTAATTCTTTAACGCAATATATTAATTTATATTGAATTATAAGTCCAATTGAATAATGAAATATTTCACCAATATACTCATGAAATAACCGTCTCTTAATAAACTGTGTCGTCTTATTTGTTCGAAGACAATTTGCAAGATTAAAGCTTCGATGGATTATACAGTTTGGTTTTGGTTAACAATAAATAAAATATTGTTCACTGTTTTATTTAGAACAATCTTCAAGTGAAAAGTAAGTAATGAAAATTACAGTCCGTCCCGCAAATACTAAATTGTAAATTGAAATTGAGAAAAATCCTCTGCGTACGTCCATTTTATGGTTAATTTTATCTATAACCTACAGTAGATTCGGTCTAAATATTTATGTATGTAAGTAGAAAAAAGAGTTGCTCAAAGAAGCAAACAAAAAAAAAGGTTACTATTAATTTACTTGAATATTGAATGTCTTAATAAGCGAGACAACGAAATAAAACATTTCGATTTAACTACGTTTTTATTTTGACATCTTTGTTGAATAAAATGCATTTATTAATTCCTACAAAATGGCGGATATTACTTTACTTCTCCAAAAATCACGCACCAATGAATCTCTTCCTAATGATGCAAACCATTAATATTCTTTGACTTGCATCCATTGACAGCAGCATGATATCACAAATAATGATAAATACATTTATTAATCCCGTGATTCGATTATCGTTCATTGAACCGAACATCTATTATCTAACAAATTTATTGTTTACAGCGAGCAAGATGACACGTTATATTTATATTTCCGATGAAAATAGTGGAATTTCTTCATGGCTTTGTTATATGTTTATACTAGTATTGCTACCCGGCGTCGCTCGGACTAAGCGACCAATAATAATTTAATGTTATATCATTCGACATAATTATATCACAAAATTTAACATCCAAAATAGAGTTAAAATAAAATCACAAACTTTATTTAATTGATGACAGCCCCATTCTAGCCCATTAAAATATCCAAATTCAAGGAAAAAATCTAATTTGCTGTCAAATAAATGTCAAATAATACCTTCACGTAAATAATATACATTATTATTAATAATAAATGCCGGGAAAAGTTCAGTAAAAGACTAATTTATTACATTTTGACTAAATGTCTTCGCCGATAAAAATTCAAACATATTTTTTTTCATATTTGTTTTTATGGCAACTTAATGACCAACAATGCAAAAGGGAATTACAGACATACATACATACGCCGTTTCGGTTTTACATATAAGATGTGTCTGCTGGTTTGAAGGAAAATTCCGAATATTCATTATAGATTTTCGATGGATTCGGCTTACTTACATTATTTTCAATTGAAGGGTTTAACCCTATCTGATTGATTGCATCTCATTAGTTAATATTTTGCTATGCTTACGTCATTACTAGTATAATCAACTGTTTGCTTAGTTTCGATTCTATAATCCTTCTATAATCCTTGGTCCCGTAAAAAGGAAAAATCTCAAACTACATTTTGTAATTTTATCAATTTGAAATATCAATATGTGCGATAGTAAGTCCGAAGATGCATCCGAAAAAGGCGAAACACGTGACACAGTTAGTAGCACTATACGTGGAATAATCAAAGTTATTTTAAATTTTATATTAAAACTAGCTGTACCCTGCGTAAATTGGGGGGTGGAGGTTGGGGGGTGGTTTGGGGGAGGAGTTGGTAGGCCAAAAACCATTGCGGGAGTGTACTCAATAAATTTGTAAGGTTTCACATCGATCGGTCGAGCGGTTTAGTAGTCCATAGCGGAAATACAGACAGACAAATATTCATTTATATATATATAGATGAACTTCCACAAAATACCGCCGAAACCATCGAATGTATAAAAATATCAAACCTTAATATCGTATCTACGTGCACATCAAAAGACAAAGATCTACGATAACTGCCGAACGTAAACATGGGCTTAGCCCTTTCAAATCTTAAGCGCCATAAATTAGAACTATTAAAGCAAGTAATTGAATGAGAATTAAATCTTTCATAAAACACATTGATTTAGATTAAGCGAATACAATTTGATCAAGGGACTTTTTTTGAATTGCTTCCACATATAATTTTTAAAAGACCGGATTTGCTCATCGAGAGCTTATATCAACTGAAAATGACATCAGTTAATAAATCTTTATTAATTCAAGACTATAAGAATAAGTAGTAAAAAAATTGTGTTGAAAATCTGCCTTTCCACCTAAACCAGACCGTAAACAGACTTACTTTATGGTGCTAAAAATACACCACTGATTGGATGAAGTGTAGTCACTAACGCTTCATGCGAAGAAGGTTTTTTAATTTGTTTTATTGGATATATCATAGATGCAATTATTCACCATAAAAAAATATTGTTTTTGGGCCCGTAAAGGAAAGGTTAGTAACTATTTGTCATTGACATTGATTAATGTCTTAAAATTTATTTAAAAAAAATTTGTCCCTTCATTTTATCGAAATATATAGTTTTTAAATTATTTAACTACGTATTTGTATTGTTTTAATATTAAATAGCAGAAATTTTGAAGAGAATTTTCATTAACGTTATTTAATATTGTCATTCAAGCGCCCCGTCACGGAAAGTTTTGCTTTTATCTGTTTCAATATAAAATAATATAATACATTAACAATTTTCTCGCGGCACTAACGATTTCCCGCGGCCGCGTACAAAGCATCGCGTCTCCGCTTTTCCGGGGAACCCGCCCGATCCACTTCCGGTTGACGGTTACAATAAGCAAAGTGATCAATCACCTAACAATGAAGCGCCTGCTCCGGCAAAAGAAGAGTCCCGGATCAAATTGGTTACAGACCCGGAGAACGGCGACTGTGACAGTTGTCCGGCAAAACTGGCATGCGTGAAGATTAATTCGAGATGAGATTTTCGCCAACCCTAACATGTACGATACATAGGGATTTTTAAGTGTTGATTGTTTCTCGGAAATTATTTCTTTTTTAACTTAAAAAGGTTCAATAGTTAGCGATCAAAAGAGAAAAGGCACATTCAATAGATGTAAGGAGAATATCTTTTATTTTGTCAAAAATAGAAACATTGGTAGCATTTTTGTTTTTTCGAAATCAACAAGAAAAGTAGAGCATTGCTCAAGATAGTAGCTTTTATTGTTGAAGTAAATAATTGCAATTGAGGCATCTTATCGCGTAGCTTTTTTACGATCACAGAATAAGGGGATGACAAATTTTCATTCCCGGAGTTAATCACTCAACATAAGACCGTTTTGAATTCAATTTGTCATTCAAAGTATATGGTTCGAGGTTCAGTATTGTCAGAGATATTATAAGAGTATGTAAAGCATTTAAATAAACAAAATAATCTAGTAATAAGTTAAGTTTAGACAATCACCAAAATGATCTTTGAGCTCTCTTAGAGAAGACGTCAAAATTTTATTAAAAAACATCAGAATTTCACAATCTTTAAAGTTTTAAGACATCGTTAAAAACAAATAACGAAACTAGAAAACCGGCAGTCATATGATGAAACCTTCAATGGTGGACCTCTGCCTAAAAGATAATGCATAAAATGGTAATTGTCTGTTGGGACCGAAAAAAAACTTTCAATTTCTAGTCTACTAAGTAATAATCAAGTAACCTTATTAACAAAGTGAAATAATATTAATTCTTTCAATGTACACTAAGGATTACCCCGGTATTTTTTTTTTTTTGGAAATCTTCAAATCTTCAAATTTTTTTATTTAAGATAAATACAGTATGTTTAATAGAGCTTTAGAATATCTATTTTCAGAACACAATTCAGGGTAAAGAATTCATATCGAACTGATGTTATTCATATTCTTCTGGATTTGTAAATATAAACAGACTTTTTGTCACGGCGCGTATATTACGTTTCATAACAGGAAAATATTTATAAAAAAACACTAAATTCGCTTGGCGAGAAGTTAACTTCTGTACACTTCAACTTTGTACTATTCAATTTCCAGCGTTTGGTAGATACTTTAAAAACAAATTATAAAACACGTAGAAAATAAAAAACTACCATTCGACTCTGGCCAAGTGTTGGTTTCTCCATAAGCAGTCGCACCAAAATGAAAATGGCTTCGATGACTTCCGAGAAACTGGAAAAGTTTTTCATAAAAATCCATTGTAGCGGGTCAGCCGTTGAATTTTACTTTCCGGCGAAGCTTTGCAATTGCAGAGTCAAAGCTACTTTCGAAAGTGTAAAAGAAAATAAGTTACAAGAATAGATTGCTGTTCTTTGATATGAAAAAATATTTTTTAATGCAGTAATGTTTTGCTTTATGCGGAATAACATCAAATTAGCAATCATATTTTCTAGATAGAGTACGTTTAATTTGTAAATGATTTAAGCACTTGATTATTTCATATTTTTGCGTAAGAATTTTGATCAAATGTTTTAAAACATGTCTGCTAAAAATAAAAGAAAATAAGTTTAGCTACAATACATAATAACAATAAAATTCATATCTTTGATTTTTTTTGTTGTTATTTTACTATCGTGTGGCACGCGTTTAGCCCCTTTGAGAAGCTTTTGCAAACAAACTCAGATGAAAGGTATTTATTCATTTTATAGAAATTGATTCTTTTTTAAAATGTGGTGCGATGTTATCCTTCTAATTAACGCGAGGAGGGGGTAAGCCACAAACGCTTACTACATTAAATACAAAATAATAACTTTATCTTTGAAATCCTGTTGGAATAAAATTGAAAGCGGAAGGTCACACGTCTTTTAAAAATGTAATCTTAACAAGCATCGGTCTGAAGATGCTTCTCAAATAACTAAAAACATTACTTAAATTTTAAAACAACCAGTGCAATAGCAAAACTATAAACCAATTGTTTAGTAAATTTAGATAAAGTAACGACATATTTATTGACATAAATCTTAACATCCATATTTCAACTGTAATTTGCTGTAAGAATGGCCGAATACTTATAGAAAGCAATTGTTGTGTATATGTACTGTGGTATATTTAAAAATAAACATGGATAACGATTAAGCTTTGTGAATAATATTACATATCTATATAATACATTTATGTTATGATTCTTAAGATATTTTAAGTCCTTCTATAACCAAATTTGATACGCCTCTGTTTCTGATTCTCTTTAACCGATATTTTCCTGCGGCGTTGAAAATAATATGCAAAGCTAAAAGGATTTAAGGAAGATGACAGGAAGAACCATATCGTTTGATGTTTGGTTAAAGATAACGTACAACGCTTGTTCGCCCTTGCTAGTCGCCCACCTTCTGCCTTATCGTGATCCTTTTGTTATTGCTTTCCACGTAATTTTATTCAAATAGATCTGTGAT
Source organism: Himalopsyche kuldschensis (assembly GCA_028554975.1). Classification (NCBI taxonomy): domain Eukaryota; kingdom Metazoa; phylum Arthropoda; class Insecta; order Trichoptera; family Rhyacophilidae; genus Himalopsyche; species Himalopsyche kuldschensis. The sequence continues at coordinate 13,784,739 of JAHFWI010000010.1, read as the reverse complement.
TTTGGTTTTGATATTAGATTAAAATTTCACGTATAATTGAGGTACTTTTTTAAACGCCTAAATTAAATTAATATTTATTCATCTTCAGTGAAGCTCAATATTAATTCGTTGTTTTAATATTTTTGAATGAAGCATACATCAATATAAATTTTAAAGTAGCTAAGATTATTTCATGTATTGTGCTACAATTCGTGAAACATGTTTCGCCTCATTCAGAAACATTTTCAAACTATCTTACTACGATACTGGTCAGAAAAGAGAGGTTATTTTAACATTTATAAAGGTTATTTTACATATATGAATCCATTGAAATAAGCATATATTATTACGAATGCATAGTTTTAAATTTCAACATAAAGTTCATTAGAAAAATTGATTAGTTTAATGATGTAAAAAACATTGCATCTCTCTTAATAAGTATTCATTAATTTTTATGTCTTTTATTACACCAAAACTTTATTCGTTATATGATTTTTTGAATTGTTTAAATTTTGTACTTTTCCATGAGTTTTGTCGCTTACGACCCGAGTTTCGCCTTTCGGCATCTTCAGGCATTCCAAGTGCACGGAAAAAGTACAAAATTCAAACAATTAAAATTTGATATTGAAAATCCATCAAGCACCCTCAGTCGACATACTTAAATTTATTCGTTATATCAATTTTAACACTTTATTTATTGAATGAACTCTGAAATACAATATATTTATATAATTTCTGTTATCAGTTTGTTGAAATGGTACATTAATTCATTATTATTTACTTTCTGGAAACCGGCCAATTCTACTAAGGCAAACGTCTCAATAAATTCACCATGCGTCGATAACCATCAAGCGAGATTTTACATACAAAAATATACTCATTTCTCTTTAGCTTGCAAATCAACTTAAAAACTTTTTTTTTTTTAATTGATTGCCGAACTATCTAATTTTTCAATTACAGCCTTCTTCTGTCTTCATTGTATCAGCTTTTAGCACACCTGACTTCAACTCATTTATTTATAATATTTTTGATTTGTATATATACATATATATATGTAAACTGTATTCTCAGTGAAACTATATTCTTCTCCTAGCTGTCATTGAAATTAAATTTGACCACCCTATCTTCAGCCCAATGTTTGTCTGTGTTTTTCTTTGGTTTTATTTTAATGAAAGGGACTACTTGCTAATTTTGTTTCATTGAAGCAAACCAAAATTTAAGGCCGGCAAATCAACGACTTGGGCCAATTATTTCAATGATCGTGACCAGTGAAATCATGTTGTCATACAAATCAATCACTTGATACATTTTCACTGTAACATATATATTATATGGACATTACAAACATCACAAATTATGTAATATAATTCCTTATTAATTGCTTTTGCAACGTGAAAAATGATTGAAAAATGGTTGAGAGAAAGAGAGAGAAAAAAATTAACAGCGAGTGTCCCCGACGGTAAATGAACATTGCCACATATTTCTTTCGGCTTATACGACGCCAAAATCACATTACTGCTATTCTTAAGTATGGTAAAATTTATATACCCGACTAGTATTGCTACCCGGCTTCGCTCGGACTAAGCGACCAATAATTATTTAATGTTATATCATTCCCAAAGAATTACAGACCCACAGACATACATATGTACATACGCCGTTTCGGTATTTCTAGTATTGCTACCCGGCTTCGCTCGGACTAAGCGACCAATAATTATTTAATGTTATATCATTCCCAAAGAATTACAGACCCACAGACATACATACATACATACGCCGTTTCGGTTTTATATATAAATTTACGTATATTTTTAATGTATAGAAAATGAACATCAAATTAAATATAATACTGTTTTATTGGCAACTGGTTGTTAATTAGTCGCTAACCTCTTTTTTAGTAAAGGTAAGGATATAAGGATACATACAGCGAGCAAAGTATTCGAATATTGTTAGCTACTCCATATCTACCGTTATGACCAGATTACGTTATTTGCACATTTTTCTCGAATAAAATACTATAACAATACCTATGCCGTTCTAAATGGATTGCATATTGATTTATGTTGATATCGCTAATGTTATCTTGTAAATTCCGAGAAAAATCCGTACTTTCATACGTCAAACGTTCTCATCAGCAGTCGGCAACTTGCTTATTGCGATGCTAAAATCTTTACAAAAAAATATTTCATCCTGAAGCCTGATAGTTTACACCCTCTTCTAAGGTTGCTGTGTCAACTGGGTCAAATTCTAATCTTGAAACGTACATTAATTGAGGCCTTGAGAAGTGAAGTGAGCTAAGTCTGAAAATGGTGAAACATTTCTATTGGCCTTTTGAGTTCAATTACGTTTAATTACTTCATTTTTTTGCGGTACATCTAATCATTTAAACATTATGAAAGTTTACTACATAAATGAACAAAAAAAAGTGTTTTAGGGAAATAATTATGAAATGGTGAAATTAGTTCACCGCTATTAAGACCTAAAACATATGATACTGCATCTAACAACTTTTTAGCTCATTTCAAATCATTTAAGGGATTTGTTACTAACTAACCCTGTAACATACCAAATCTTTGTTGACTGTATAAAAAAAGGTTTTATACAGTTACATTAACTTCTACACATACGGCAAATTGGTAGTAGCTATGGTTGAAAAGAAGTTATTGTGGGCAGAAAATTTGCAATTTTTTATTGCGTTTTTTTTTAACAATAGTTGCATCATCAAATCGAGTCATCCCAGTATCGCTTAAATTAGAATGAAGGTGTGAGTCAAAACAATATCCAAGCATCTTCAACAATCTATTTTTTTATACTAAGTGCCTGTCAGTATGTGATATAAATAGCTAACTATCTCAAATGGTTTTAAACGTCAGATAAAATGGTTATGATCTTAAATTCATCACGTTGGCATAAGCATAGATTTCAGAGAATCATTTATTATCTCACATGAACAACTGTATATTTCATTTGAAACTTTGTTCATACAAAGCATATCTCGACTAAATTTCACTATTCTAAAAAATGATAGCTGTAAATTCGCTTTTCATTGGTCCTTACTCCTTATGAATTCTTTATTTCTAACATTTCGACCACTGCTTTTTAATACATTAAATACAATATAATCAAGTTTATCTTATCATATCGTAAATATGTGATAAATGACAGTGAGCTATATTAATTTATAATACCATACTGAATGGCAAACTAATTATAACTTTAACTAAAGTCTGACAGTACCTACCTACGTCAAATTGTCTATTTTCAAAAACTATTATATTTGACGTAACTGAATTAACAAATAAATATATAAATCTTTTTCGTACATTTACTACTGAAAGTATGTGGTTTCTACGAAACAGGATTATAGTTTCCCTGTCAAATTAATGTATGTGTGTGAAGTATTTATAAATACTCCGTTCCCGCATGTAATCGTGTTTTTAAAAGATATTTTTCGGTAAAGAATTTTAGTACGGATTTTTACCCTGCTAATACCAAAACTAAAGGTAGTCTTATATTTATAAACGAATTTAGTTTCATAAATGAAAACATGTAACTGTGAATTATTATGACGTGTACTTAACAATTTATTGATTTAGACGTTTTTTTAATATTTATTAGATAGAGTATTAAGCCCTAAGGCACGTTAGCGTCTCCTTCGTATCTGAGTTTGATTTTATAGTTCATTCCAATTCCTATCCCATTTTTGCTGACAGACGATCGTGATCGCTGTGGTGGTGTGCGATCCATAGTGAAACCAGTTTAAAAGGTTAGCTTATTTTTTTTTACAGCACATAACAATTGAAGACCACACTGACGTGTTTTTACGTACGAACAAAAATCTTTAAATCAATTAAAAATTAAATCAGTAATTAAATGTCGCACTGGGATTCGATCCCGTGGATACTGCGACTGAAGCGCACGGAGCTATCCGCTTGCCGACGGATCTGACCAAACAAATATTTATTTATAGATTCATTAAAGCTGATAAAGAACAAAACATTTTTGAAACTATACAATTAATTGGAATATTCTATTCACTATCCATAACGGAACTCATCCATTTTAACGTCACAGACCAAACAATAATACAAATGACATAATCGCTTATTTTGCGTTCAATACGACACGAAACAATATGTCGCGACATGAGAACAACCGGAAGTGTCAAGAGGCACGCTTGGCTGCTCATGCGGACGACGACAACTGGGACTTGAACCAGCGGACTCAACATCCGAACCCATTCCGAAACCGGACGCCCAGTACATATGCATACCCTTTCTGTAATCCAACTTATTACTTATATTTGTAATCTTTACACTATTTTGGACAGCTATTTATTTTTAATATAAGCAAACTAATTCCAAAGGCAAGTGTTCTGCTTATTATTTTTATTCCATACTATTAATGTTCAACGAACTATTTTCATATTTAAATAAATATGATATACTAGCTGTATCCTGCGCGCGTTGTCACGCCAGAAACTAAAATAAATTTGAAGGAAAGACATTACACAAATATTCAATTCAATTTGAGTCAATTTATTGATTTCGTTCATTTTGAAAAAAATGTGACATTGCAGCTTTTCGTTTCAATTTGATATCAATTTTTGGGGGAGAGGGGGGTTGTTTGGCGGGGTGGGGCTTGGGGGCGTATGGGGGGGTATGCCAAAAACCTTTGAAGGAGTGAACTCGAAAAATTCGTAGTTTCAAAAACAAATGGGGGGGTGGAGGTTGGGGGGTGGTTTGGGGGAAGAGTTCGTAGGCCAAAAACCATTGCGGGAGTGTACTCAATAAATTTGTAAAGTTTCACATCGATCGGTCGAGCGGTTTAGTAGTCCATAGCGGAAATACAGACAGACAAACATTCATTTTGATATAAATATATAGATAAATAAGTAATTTCAATAAATCAAAGATGCAGAATTAGTTCTTTAGTCTTCCGTTTTGACAAATCTGATATGTTGATTCACATTGTTTCTTAAATAGTAATTCTGAATAATATGTTACCACAATGGAAAAAAAATATAAATGGATTTAATGTGTTGAATAAATCCTTCAAGCAGCAAACCGAGATTGGTGCTTTTCTAAAACCTATTCGATAGTTACGAAATGTCATAGCTATATCATTGTTATGGACATCATTTTATAAAGGCTTTTTGGGCAGCACCCTTTTCAATGACAGGTGGCTATATCGACTGAAATAAATAGACTGGGGGACTGGTGATTACGCATTAATTATGTTACCCCTACAATTATTGGGTAGGGAACGAACAGCATTAAAAGGCTACACATATCTAAGTACTATATTCCTACTCTTCTGTTATGTAAAATATAAATAATTTAATATGGTATTTCTTAAGTTATTAAAAAAAACCAGCAATGCATTTAGTTATACTATGATCGTCCAATTATTTTATCTTTAGAATCTTTAGATATTTCTTTTTATTTTAATAAAATGTAAGATTTCAACTGAGTGTTTGATGGAATGTCAATATCATTGTTGAAACGCTTGAATTTTGTTAATTTCCATATAAATTCAAAGACCTACAACAACTTTATTTATCTATGCCATTTCTTCTACAATTGATTGAACGTCATTAAAAACACACCATTAGATTGCTAACAATAACCTTTAGTCTTGGAGATTTTTCTTTTACTCTAATATTTAAAATTAAAAGGATACAAATTAGCTGTATAAGTAGGAAGTACTAGCTATTTTTCATTATCACTTATCCAAGACTGGTGAAGCTTAGCGAGTGAACATTAAGTAAGAATTGGATTTTATTTTTTAATGTGTATGTATTAAGTTCTTGTGAAATACATCGCAATTTTTATTTTAAGAATTTATCACTGGTTTTATAAGCGATAACGTTATGTTTATTCGTTTGCGTTGGATACTTAACGAGTTGGAATATTAATTAACGTGTCTAATTGATTCAACTGATGATACCGAGGACACAATTGGTTCAGGTCAAATGGTCAGAAAGTGTATTATTAAAAAATTACCGTCTAATATTAAACTGAAACAATCCAAAATAGCAACCGAATCATGCTATCTGAATCGTTTATATTTGAAATGATAATAGAATGTATTTTAACACATTCAATGCTAGACCTGTGTTTTAGTGCGCAATAGAACACGCTAGGCGTGTTCTCAGCATCCTATGCGAGCAACAATATTTTTTAATAATATTATCAAGACACTGAAGTTTGAGCAGATAAATAAAAAATGCTAATCGTATGCACATACATGACAATGTTCGAGAGCATAAAAATTCATTTCAATTTTTCTTAATATCTTTTTGATGGCGTTGAAGTTCTTCCCGTCTCTTTCGTATCGAAGCTTAGTTTTTTTATATTCAAGTTGCATTCCCTTCCCATCGTTGCTGGCACGATTGCCGTTGTAGTGAGCCATCCCTAGTGAAGCCACCTCAAGAGGTCAGCTGACTTATTCTTTTTACCTTTGGAGGGTCATCGAGAAGAATGAAATTTTTTAAATATGGTTACAAAAAATAAGCTGGATTTAACGAACACGGTTTGTAGTATATTTCAAATTGAAATTATTTCAATTGAAGACAAAATATACAAATACAGGTCTAGTCGATTGATGTGATTGTACTTACTTATTTATAATAATGATAAAATATAAATTGTTCAACATTTTAATGAATCCATTAAAATTGATTTATCCGTTATTTAATCACATTAATTTAACGATATCTTGTGTAAAGATTTATTATAAGAACAAACTTTATTAAACAAAAGCGCCTTTTTTCAAATTTTAAATTATCTTTTAAAAGTTTATTATACTAACATAATTATTATTAAAATACAAATAGTGTCCCTGGAATGAAAAATTTTCTGTGTGTGACATTTAAAAGTATTAAAAAGAGCTAGAATATTATTTTATGTATCACACCAAATAAAATACTGCGTACAAATGGTGACAAAAAAATCCGAACATAGCCATGACCATTTTACCGGGTTTAGAAATTTATGTACCATTCGAATAATATCGAAGAGATTTTCACAGTATAATAAAAAAAACTGTCGGTGTAATTTAATACTTCAAGTATATCTAATGTATAAAAATCAATATTTGTTTGTTTTTTTTGTTTGATCGTACTCTATGCGCTGCCGTGAAATTAATTTAAGGTAGGCCTTTATATAAAAATCAATGTTTTTTCATATTTTATGCGTTGCCATACCGTACATTTTGACAACTGATTGTTGCACATGCGCAAAGGTTATAGGCATAGTACAATTAACTTTCAGTAGGTGGCGCGTGTGTTGTACCATAGACAATCGGCAAAAGACAAACAGCAAACGTCAAACGGCAAATGTCATCGATACCGATCAATGAATGCTAGTGAAATTAAATCGCAATTATTTATCTAATATCTAATAAACACAAACACATATTTTCTTTTAATGGCATTGCAACGCTTGCCGGGTGCCAGCTAATAATTATAAAAAATCAGTAAAGAGTTACTTTAATTTTATTCATTTTTCCTTTCAGTAAAGTATATTTATATGTGATTTATGAAGTTTCAAACGGAAGTGAAAATTTCACGCATTTTCTGCGCCTTTCAACGATTATGTTCGCATTTTCAAGTATCTTCCGAGCGATTCACAATTCATTCCGACAAAAATGCTTCAGTAAACATCCATTATTTGCTTGCCATCTCATCGTACATTTAATTCAAAGAACGTACACACTAAATCTAGTTGAATTCGTTGTGCAAATTTGACAAGCCGTTGCAAAAAAGGTTTCGCTACCATTGATCTATTACATAAAACTATAATATTAAATTAAATTAAATAAGTCTTGCTACTTGCTACTTTGTGCCACTTCTTCGACCAAGTCGTATTCGGTTGCGGTGAACACGGAGTTTTATGCACGAACGAACACTGACATCCGGTGATTTTTCAATCGATTTATGCATTTGTGTGCAATGAAATGGATGTATGTGTTGCTCACATTCTTTTCAACCGAAGCAATTGTCTTCTATCACTAGTACTATCCATGATCCAGGCCAGTGGTTCTCATGTGCGGCCACGGTGGCCGCATGCAGCCATCAGAAGTTTTCGCTGCGGCCACCAACAGTTTTATATAAATTATTGATATTTAAAAAAAAATGAGGTTTTACAAGTTAATATGTCAACAAAGACAAAGAAAATTAAATATTTTGTATGCAATTAATACCAATAGTAAATTTAAAAACATGTATACGTCCATTTGACAAAGCTCAAACACAACAGACTTTGGTGCGGCCACCAGACATTTCTATAGGACCGCTTATGCATTCGATGCGGCCACGGTGCAATTTTACGTGAGAGCCACTGATCTAGGCCTTTACTTTAACCGTTAGCAAATAAAGATATATAATGTGACAAGGACGGTTCTTGTAATGGTGCAATAGTGTTTTGGTGCACTGATCCCCCATTTATTTTCAAGCAATAAGCAATATCTAATGGAAATAATTAAAGATGCGATGATTCACCCATTTTTAGCGGACGGTACCAACATTATAATAATAATATTACGTTTTTCAAAGTCATCTGATGATTCAGGAAGTGCATTCTCTATAATGTGCAAACGGAGTTGAAACAGTAGGCAGAAAAAATATTGTGCCGTCACACCACGCGGTGAAATTGGTGTAGATAAGTTTTGTTCAATTTTTTTTCCAAATGTATGTATGAACTAGCACTACTTTTTTGTATATAATACTAGTATTGCTACCCGGCGTCGCTCGGACTAAGCGGCCAATAATTATTTAATGTTCGACATAATTATATCACAAAATCTAACATCCAAAATAGAGTTAAAATAAAATCACAAACTTTATTTAATTTGATGACAGCCCCATTCTCGCCCATTAAAATGTCCAAATTCAAGGAAAAAATCTAATTTACTGTCAAAGAAATGTCAAATAATACCTTCACGTAAATAATAAACATTATTATATTAATAAAAGCCGTGAAAAGTTCAGTAGTAGACTAATTTATTATATTTTGACTAAATGTCTTCGCCGATAAAAATTCAAACATATTTTCTTTCATATTCGTTTTTATGGCAACTTAATGACCAACAATGCAAAAGGGAATTACAGACCCACAGACATACATACGCCGTTTCGGTTGTATATATAAGATTGTCACGTTTAGTGAGGGTTGATTCATTTTTCAGTCCGCCTGAAAGCATCTTTTAAACAGGTGGAAAATGGTTCTTTTTTTGCATAAATACGTTTTTTATATACCTGCCGTCACTGGTATCGAAAAACTTTTTAATCAATTATATGTTTGTAACTGAATATCATCTTTTCAGAATGCCATAATTTGTATTAAAAATTATCTTGACGCACTTTAAGTTGTAGATATGAGTTTGTATGTTAGTTTAAAGCTATCAGGATTAAATTTTTTCCTTGAAGTAATTATTTTAGTAAGAGTACTTTTATCCATTTGCTAGATATAATAGAAGACTTTTGAGCAACTACTTCCATAGCACCAAAAAGATTGTCCCCAATAATGATAATGTCATAATTATGTGTGTGACTTATTCAACATATTTACGACGCGGCAATTTTTAAAAGCTAGTATTTTATGTAAAGACAGAAGCTTATCCGTAAGCGAAAATGTATGGCCGATATAAGTAAGCGCGCATAAAAAAGAAATCTGCAGGGCACTCGCTCAAGTGCCCTCTCCATCCAAAACATTAATAAAATCAGGCACAGTCCTTAAATTTAATGCTGGGCGGTATCTTATAATGACAAATGGGCCGCAATTTATCTACATTATGAGGAAAAAATACCGCTCAGTCTTCGTTACAACATAACCCAGATACCTATTACACAGATTAAATAATGTAAAAACAAATATTTATTCGCCATATTTGTTATTTTCTGCACAATAAATACAGTGCATATTGTAACCAAAAGAGGAAGAACACTTAATCATATTATATGTGTATTCAAATAGCTTTGAATTCAACGATATGTGTTTCAATACAAGGACGTATGCGTAGTTTATGAATAAGTCAAACTGAAAACTGTTAACAGTTGAAAACGTGTACTGGCTGAGTAATAGTTTTTTCTTCTTTTTCCCTCCTTTCCTCCATTGGTTTTCTAGATATGTCGGTAGAATAGTGCAAAATGGATGGTCAGGATGCTGGAATTTTATCGGTCGGAAGAAGAATCAAGAAAGGTTTCAGGCTCTCCGGAGACATTCCCAACTCATGGCTCAGTCAGTTCCAACGAATTTCCACGACTCATGACGTAACAGGTAATATCGTAATTCATTCGCTTATTTCATAATTCCTCACAAAGCCAACCAACTAATCTTCAATATCATATACAAGTATGGACGATCTGAGCTATCTGATTCACTACTGTAAAGTATCACTTCTATAATGCAAGTATAAAACAAATTTTACTAAGCTTTAAATAGGGTTGAACTTTTGTATTGTATTGAAAGCATCGTCTTGAAATGTCTTTCTAAAGATCTGTTTTTTGTTTCAGTTTCGTAACTTAAACAAACAACCAGAGAACACTTTAAGTGTCACGTCATTTAAAGTGTAAGGTAAACGAAGGCATATTCGATTAAAGCGGGAGTGAATGCAAACACTACCATGAACCGTGAGTGACCAATGGATTCACATGGTTGCTCTTTTTTCGCATGAGTCCAATACAGCTTCAATCACAAAATTTAATAGCAAAATCACCGACTATCCAGGTGTGTTAAAATGCTACAGCATTTGTAAATATTTAATAGGCGTCACGTGGTTCCGAAATATTAAAATTGCAATGTTCGTGACAGGCACCATAAATACGCTTCGCGGACACTTGATCACTCGCGAGCCCCGGGTCAGCGACCACTGTATTACGTAATCTAAACAAGTGTCGCATTGCATTACCACCGCATAAGGACGAAAAAATCATTTCTATTTTGTCATAGTAGATTGAAATGACACCGAAAATAAAAATAAAACAAAAGTTATATCATGATTTGGCAAGATGGCTATCGGGTGACTCACAGCAAATGTACAGAATTGCAACTTCCACGAGAAATAATATATTTTCAAGGCCATTTCAGTTGCCTATCTGTCTGGTTTTTTTTAATGTCACCTCTCCTTTGGTGGTGCGATAGAGACAGACCATAATTGAGTGGCATTTGAGAACAAATCATTTGTCCTAAAATGACAATATATTTCTATAGACTGTTGAGTTATTCGAAAGCCAAGCCGTCGTACCGAATAGATTTTTGTCAGTTTCAGTGTTATTTGTCGGTATGTATTTATATGGTTTAATTGATATTTTAATTGGTTTATATATGTATGTGGTCGAATTAATGGATGCTTATCATTCTCTTATCGTATCTGATCCTTAAAACAGGGCGCAGCGATTGAGATAAAATAATTACTCGCCCTTACTTAGCCCATCATTCAATCCATACCTTTGATCCAAAAATTCATCTTCGATAGGTTGATCGATTTAAAAAAAACCGTGAATGTTCCACATTGGGTGCAAATTTATTTACAGGATCTTTTTTTGCTTCAATTTTATTATTGAATGTGTTGTTAGACAGCTGTGCATTTTATTACGTTGGATTTTTTTTTAAATTTTATCTTGATAAATACCAATTTTCTATAATTATGAATGTGATTCACGTTATGGTATGCAGGACAATTATTTAATTAATGGTCTTTATATTCAGTTGAATAGATAATTACCGTCAATTAACTGTCTATATTTCACATAATTACAAATCAAAAGACACACTGTAATTAAATAGTAGAGGAATATTTTGTTGCAATATAATTATAATCATTGAATAAAACACTGGTAAATATTTCTTATAAACTCAGGGAGAAAAAAGATACATTGAAAAAATACTAGTGTTTAACTTATCTCTCTGTCTCTATTTGGCACATTTAAAAGATATGGTGGTAAAATTAAAAAATAATGGGACAAAGATATGTTTGAAAAGATCGAAACCAGATCAAAAATTAATTGATAGGTTCCATTATTTACACAACTAATATTCGTTTTGTTAACTATTCAGTTTAATATCTTAAAAGTGACAAATAAGATTATAAAAATCCTGTAAAACGACCATCTATCGATATTCAGCGGTAAAAGATAAGTACTTGTATTGTTGGCCTCAAGTGTAAAAAGCATTTTCGTTATTTGCAGTGCTTGTCAACCCAGTAGATTTACTTAATAAGCCTACGATTTTTTTATCAAACACAGTGCAGTTTTGATTGTTAAATATTGTAATAGATAATCTAAACTATTATTAATTCAAAGTCAGCATGAAGACAAAATAAAAAAGTTTCCACCCACTCTTTCAGAATTTTTTACTGAGGGACTGCCCTGAGAAGAATACCGAACGGTAGAGCTGCTTACTGCGGCCAGTCTTCATACGGGCCCAATAGGCCATGCTTACTTCACCTCTACCAAGGCCATCTTTGAGGCATTCGATATACAGTAGAACCTCGATTATCCGGATTGGTCAAAATAAACAAAAATATTACAAATTTGCTGATATGCACGTGGCGAATTGCGTCAGCTGTTTACGTACGTCATGGAATGCAGTCTTAATATTTTGATCGATACATTTTTCTAACGGTAAGTTCTGTGTAAAATATGGGTCAGTCATCGTCCAAATTCGATACGCATTGAACGTTTGTTTCTTGAAAAATTGATCACGATTTATTTTTACTATTACCGATATGTCAACGAAGAGAAAATTTTGAAGATGGAAGCTCAGAGCGTAAAGTTATGAAAACATCACGAAATGAAGAAGTTGAAGAGTGTATTTTTATGTGGTTCATACAAAGACGATCATCTGGACATCCAATAGCCATTTGAATTGAAAAAAGTCTGACCCTCCTGAATTTGCGCCCAGACCCATCTGATCGCTAGGGCAAATCTATTGCCACTATATTACAAAGGCCGACAATAGGTTATGATGATAACCAATAATTGGTGTTGCTGATTGATGACATATGAAAATCTACTGTGTGTTCATACATATATGAATTTTTTCGACTTCAGCTTTTGATGTGATGTTTTATTTAGTATACATTATCATCTAGCGCAGATTTGTTTTAGTGAATTATTTTTAAGTTTTCTTAATTATTTATCTTCATTTCTTAGTCTCTCCTTGATTTTCTATTGAACACTCTTTACATATTGTCTATGGTCCGATAAAATAGCCACAATATTTCTTGCGTTGTAATAATAAAGTCTCACTATTCCATAATAGACAGCTACCGATGAACAACCAAAAAGTACCAATTATTTAAAGAACTCTTCTACATAAATCATTATATATTTTTATTGGAAACTTAGCCACACTTTGAAGTTGTTGTATTGTTATATCCACAAAACTGTTATCGACCACTGATGTTCTGCGAGTACGCCAGATAGTATGCAGCATCAATAAAAGAGACCGGCGTATGGATTTTCATGCGAATAAAAGAGACAGAAATAGCGATTGGAGACGATGGTAACTCGAGAAATATATTTCCCGGTGCACTCTTTACGCTTCAGTAGTTCAATGTTATTTGATACATTACTAAAGTTCTCTTCACGAAACACGATCTATATAACAAAGGTAAATATAATATTAAACTATAAATACGGTTATAAAATTGTCAAATCGATATTTGATGACGTAGAAAGAACACCTTGAATGTGGCAACCATAAATTACGTTCATTTCATAAAATATTTAATGATATTCAGTTGGCTAAAAAGAAATTGCTCATATCAGAAGGCAGTTTTTTTATGTAATGTACCTAGTAAAATGGTATTCAAGCAACTGCAATGAGAACAATTGACAAATATTTGTCCGAATTCAAGCACAATTTCAGCCAATTGGTCGCTATTGAGCACCTTGAAGTCCGCAGGTTTCCCACCACTGATTTAATGTATTCCAAAGTAGAACGGATGGACTAAGCCAGGCATGAGCAACCTTTCCTAGGCCTGGGGCCAAATTATCATTCTGTCTCTGAGTCAAGGGCCGGACAAAATTATCAAACATAATAAAGACATATTAAATTCTACTTTTTATTTATATTATATAAAGAACGACATAATATTAATATTATATACTGAATTTCAAAATTTTGTGTAAAGATTGGCCTTGTATTTGAATTACGAGACTATCAATATTGGCGTTGATATTGCTGAGGAATAATCGCATAAAATTTTCGAGATTTCATCTGTCATCATCGTTCGAATTTTTGATTTAGTGTGTTTAATCCTCGAAAAAAGCTGTTCACATGATTTCCCTTGAAAATGTGCTTAAATTTGTATACTTTTCTTCCACGAAATATAATTTATAAAAATCCGTCAAAGCAATGTTGTTAAATTGTTATTTAGTGAATTAGGGCCGGACAAAATAGCTTGGCGGGCCGGTGGTTGCCCATGTATGGACTAAACCAATCAATATATAAATACATATAATACATATAAAATGCCAATAAGTTGCATATTAATAAGTACAGACGAAGTGTATAAAATTTTACGGAAAACTTAATACCTACATATGTCTCAAATAACATTTCCGGAATACTTGAAGTATTAGCTTTTTAATTATCTAATGATACGAAAAAAATATGTCGCGTGGTTAAACACGATTTTTTAAAAATTAATATCTAGTATTATTCTAAAATAAAAAAAAACTTACTGACTGCATTTGCTACTCAAGATGCACATTTTGAAACATAGGTCTTACCTGAAACAAAAAAAATGACATTAATATCTGATCATAAATAATGGTTAAATTTATACAATATCATTTGAAAATAACTTCATATAGTGTTTCGGTTTCACGCCATCGTCAGAACAATGGATTTATAGAATGCTTACTCATATTTAGACAATTGTACGAATAAGTAATAATAAGTAATAAGCTATCAACTATATTTTAAATACATAAATAAAACTGATACAATACGGTAAGAAAAATAACAATGTATAGTTCTGACGAAGGCGTAAGCCGAAATAGCTATCAACAAATATATGAAATAATTTATATAGAACTAAAATACATTGTTATTTTTCTTACCGTACTATAATGGAGTTCTACCAAGTAAATGCCTACTCAATCAATAAAACTGATACAGTTTCAAAAAATATTCGAAAACGTACCTGATCTTTACAACCATACAATCATATGTGAACGTTATACAACCAAATGTGTTTATATTTATGTTAAATAATGCAGGGCTGTGGAGTCGGTGAAAAAAAGTCCGAGTCCGACTCCGACTCCGACCCCAACATTGACCAAAAACACGACTCTGACTCCGACCAAAAAAAGTTCGATATCGTATTTTTTTACCCTAATTTTCCTATGTGTATTCAATTAAATATCAACCCTATCAATGCCACCAAAAGCCAAGTTCAAACTTTTCAAAATTTCTGACTCTGACTCCACAGCCCTGAAGTAATGTCTGTCCACCAACCAATAATTATTATATATTTTTTTACTCTACATAATAATATGTTGTGTCTTTTAGGTATGTCATTACCTGAATTATAATGTTTTGTTATATAGTATGTATTATCTTTATCGTATTTGTCAATTGCACGACATTGACGTTAGCTACAATGTCATGTTTTATAGTTTTTTCCAATAAACAACACAATATAACAATATGAATGTAATATTAAAAGAAAACAAAAAAACAAAACTATGCGCTTAAGATAATATTCACCGAACGAAAAACCACCTACTTACTATGCAAATCTAATATTTGTTTGTTTGTTGGCACCCTATGCCCTTCCATACCGTTCATCCGATTGCAAATAAAACTTAGAAAAACTTTTTGTTTGTACTCTAAAAAAAAAATTAGCTGACAATACCTAGGTCTTTTTTATAAAAATCAATGTTTTTTTCATATTTTATGCACGTTTATACCGTTCATTTTGACAACTTATTGTTGCACACGCGTAATGGTTTTATACATAGTACAATTAACTTTCAGTAGGTGGCGCGTGTGTCGTACCATACACAATTGGCAAAAGTCATGTTAGTGAAATTAAATCGAAATTATTTATCTAAAATATTGTGCATCCGAAAGCACTTCAATTAACTGTCTTTCTTTGAGTGGCATTGTAACGCTTGACCGGTACCGGCTGGCAATTTATAAAATCGAACAATTCCTACCAAAATTAATAACGTAATTTTTTATCAGCAACTTTTAAAAAATGTGCCAGTCATCAGTCTCGTACAGCAGTCATGATCGCAGAACTTATCGCCACTCTTAAACAAAAAAAATAGCACAAAAACCAGCACAAATTCCCAGTTTTATCAAACAAGCCAGACTAGGAGTGATGCATACATTAACGCTAATTGCGATATTACTTAGTTCGCGTATTATCACAGAAACATTTTAGGGGAGAAGAGGGTAGTTGAACAACAGGAGTGAATTTGGATTTTAATTTGCTTCTCGCTTAGTTAAGTTTAAAGTATCTTTGATTTTATAATTAAGGATTTCTGTTTAGTGTTATCAACAATTATATAATTGACAATATTGAACTCTACTTTTTTTCTACTCTACAATATTGAAAATTACTTTTTGATGATTGATTATCTCTAAATGCTTGTAACATTTACTAAACTAATTGTGTTTTGAATCGTTTTACTTTTTCATGAATTTTGTCTCTTAAGACCCGGGATTCGTCTTTCAGCATCTTCGGGCATTTCAAGTGCACGAATGAACTTGAACTGAGCACGATTTCAAGTGCACGCATGAAAAAATGTTTTTTTATTTCTCGTTTTGATATAAATAGCATAGTTTCACCGTAGGTTTCATCAGATGATAATGCCCGCGATGAACGAAGCCGGTTCTTATCTTTATAAGAAAATAAAAAT
The DNA here is from genome assembly GCA_028554975.1 of Himalopsyche kuldschensis. Taxonomy (NCBI): domain Eukaryota; kingdom Metazoa; phylum Arthropoda; class Insecta; order Trichoptera; family Rhyacophilidae; genus Himalopsyche; species Himalopsyche kuldschensis. The sequence continues at coordinate 13,767,878 of JAHFWI010000010.1, read as the reverse complement.
GTGAATCAAATTATTGTTTTTCTTTCACCATGTCCGCTTACAATGTGGGTCATATGGCGTCGTGCATGTTACTCAGTCGCGTAACTTCTCTTTAGTTCGATAAGAGTTGTGAAAGAAAGGATAGGGCTAAGAAGTAAGCTAGCCGCTTTTAGAGAAGGAAATTTTAGACAACACCAACACCATTGCCTTCGAACAGAATCGACTGAAAAGAGTGCTGCTTGCACTGGGACTCAAGCCCGTGAGGTCTATCACAGAAGCCAAAGATGCTGATCACTATAACGCGGAGCCGAAATTTTTAATGGTCAAATAGTAGCAATTTTAATCTTCGTGTTTATAAAATTATTTAAAGTGAAATAGCAATCATCTTTTATAATCAGGGTGGGAGTCGGAGTCGTCGCGGTGTTTTGGCCGGAGTCGTACTAGGAGTCGGAAATTTTTAACTTTTTATTTCTGCTTATAATATAATATGTTAAATTTGGCTATGGGCCGGACTTTTTGACTGATATATAATTGAATACACATAAATAGGAAAGGTAGGAAAGAAACGTGACGAAATTAATCGTTCTTTAGTCAGAGTCGGTGCCGTGTTTTTGGTCAATGTTGGAGTCGGAGTCGGAATCGTGGTTTTGGTAAATGCTGGAGTCGGAGTCAAACTTTTTTTACCGACTCCACAGCCCTGGTTTTGAGCCCGTGAGGTCCATCACAGAGGTCAAAAACGTTGACCACTACACCGAGGAAATTACATTTTTAAAATTCGTGTTTTTTTAATTATTACAAGCGAAAATGCAATCATATTTTATAATTAATTATGCCTAGTGCAGTCCTGGTCAGCGTTCGAAACAGTAATGGTAAGAGGCGCCGTGTACGATGGGGTGGCAAATTGAGTCGGGAGTCAGTGAATTGCGTGCGAATCGCAGAGGTCGCAGCCAGGGTTAACCGCCAATTCGTCATATTTGAGGGTGACGTATGAACAGTCGGTGTTTAGGCGCACATTAACGTGGAGCATGCATACCTATGACACATGGACAGGGTTAAGTGCCGCGACACTTAATTGGGACAAAGTTAACAAGGTGGCAATGAGCGGCGAACGAATATTCCGTGCGTTGAAAACTGCTGCTTAAAATTCGATGACAGTCATTGATTGATTGAATAATATTTTCGATATAAAAATAAAGTACTTACAATTCGAACTATTACAGTTTAAAAAATACATCCTAAGCATTCACTGCATAACTCAAAAGGATTTAAGCCATAGAATTCTTTCAGCACTTGAAAAACTGTTGACATGACGATATAAAACACTACTACACTTCTAAGATCTGTCAATTCTTAGTGGAGACACATGGAAGGGAACATATGTATTTAATAAGAAATAAAGCACAATCCTACTCTTTCAACATGATCTCGACCCGGTTTCGGTCATCGCGATTACTTTTAACTGATGCTCGCGGTGGCTAAAAACCGTCATGTTTATTTTAATCGATTATATTTTGTAATTTTCAATGAGTTTTGTCGCTAGCTATATGGGTTTTGGCATCTCCAGGCATAACAAGTGAAGAAATAAACTTGCACTGATTTTTTACTGTTAAAAAAAGTAAGGCCAACAATTGTGTCTTTATTATTTCATAATTTTTTTATACAAAAGAAATAGTTAAACATTTTTGGACCAAATTCACAATTTATTTATTATGATCGGTTTTACTAATAGCGAGCATTTTCGAAAGATATGTTTTGCAATGATTATATTACAAATGTTTTAAATAATCAAATTCCACCTAAAGATTGTCTTAGACTTAGATAATCAACTGTAGAAGTAATATTAATAATATATATAAATTATATAACTTAAAGGTATTATACAATAGAACATTAATGCTTAACTTGTATCATACGAACTTGACATACTTAATATTATCATTCAACGAATGTGGTCTGATTGCAATTATGTTTCATTTGTGGTCCAAGAATTGTTACAAACCTGCGCTGTTTCGAATTCTGCTGATCTGCATACAGATGCTATATGTGATTATATTCACTGCGTTCAAATATAGCTGCACGCAAGCGATGTGGAAATAAACAATTACAGGATTTGAACCCTGCCTCGGGTGAGTTTTAGCAGGCTTGTCCGAGCGGGTTGTTCTGTGGTTCATGCACTAGTAAATAACTATCAGCTAATTGAAAATTTGCGGTGTGATGCAACTATAATTCAAAACAACATTATTAATACAGAATCAATCTGCTGTTTATCGTTGTGGTAATTAGGGGATGGATTCTTATTATGGTTGCATACATTTTAAATGATTGAAGTATGTACGAAGACAATGTGTTAAATTTATTTAAAAGTTTATATATTATACTGTTATAAATAGGTGATTACAAATTCCATTGTACACAGATTGAAATCCTGTTATCATGATATCATAACAACAATAAATAATGGTAGTAATTATATTAAAACAATGAGGAATTATATCTTTTCCCAAAATAGCTACAACACGTGGGAGCTGTAACTTTATATTGCTTAATTTAAAATATAATCGCAATCTGTATTATTTGAAAAACCAAGAATTTTATTTTTAAAATGATATCTAGATACAACTCATTTGCATGCGTTGTTGTTTGTGACGCTGTTTCCAGAATCAATGTAAAATTTTGCAGAAAAATGTTTAATGATTTTAATAAGCTCACATGTTCCGTCATCACATCGCATCCGGGCAAAACAAAACAGTAGATATAGATAACATAAATTATCTCAATTAAAAATACATTAGATTAGAGTTGCCACAGAAAATTTAATTGAAGTGATGCAAAATTACAAAATGGCAATGTAACATAGTACACAATTAGATAAAAAAAAAAAAATAGAAGCATGGCGATATGCGATCAGATGGTGGCGGGTTAAATTTTTGGCAAAGTTAAATGGAAGACTTTATTTAAATATGAATGCATTATATTTATATTGGTTTCCTTGAGTATGAGGTATTTATAAAAAAAAAGCCACTACAGATTTTTTTTTTGAATAAAGGGTATGACTAATGTATTCAAGCAAGAAAGAATTTTAGCAGTTGAAAATCATGTTTTATAGTTGCAGAATATATAAAATCATGTAATATATTCTGCAACTATAAAACATGATTTCAAATCAAATTAGACTTATATCTACTAGTAAGGTCCATAAGGTATCGCATTAATGGTATTGTGTTAGAAAGGTGATAGGATAATCATTTTTTATTCGATACAATAAATGTTGATTTCGATACATTCTTTCTTTACTAATTACCTTTTGCTTACAATCTTGCTTGATTATTTAAGCAAACTATGCGATAGTAAGTCCGAAGATGCCTCTGAAAGAGGCGAAACGCAGTAACAATGCGTAGAATAATCGAACTTATTTATATTAGATGTGGTAAGCAAACAAATATAGATATTTGTAATAAATAACCTCTTCTTTGCAATAAAAAAAAATTCGGTTCTTCAAACTGATGTCATTAAACACGACTTAACATTTACTACATAATAGGGTACTTATAACTTAAGCTGAATTACTGAGAAAATCACATTTTCTATTCTTTTAGCACCATTTAGTGCACGGTTAAAATATCGGGCATGTGCATCTCTGTATCGTGCCAAGTAAATGATGAGTAAATTAGTTTCTTTTCGTGAATTGTCATGGATGGCGGCCGTATACAGTTAACGCGAGTTGGTGAGACAGCCAATTTGTAAGTATATAATTCTGACAATGGCGTTATCTATAGACCCGATCAAACTTTATATTCTGATTACAGATAAGGTGTCGTAAAGAATTACGTGAACATTAAATCCCATATTTATCAATATCTAAGAAATTTAATCAACTCAATTGAGTAACAAAATTTAAAAATGAACCATTCATAAAAAAATATATGTAAATATATACACGGTTGGTCTCCAACGTGTTCAAGTGTATTGTCTATTCAGTTTCAGTAGTGGAGTTCTCTTAGAACGGCTTCAAATACAGCTTAGCAAAAATGGAGCGAAAAGGCTTGCATCGTATACAAATTGGCATTTTAAGCGATACCAGTGAACAGCTGAAGCAAAACTTTTGAAAAAACGAGGTCTACGTGTTTTCAATTAATGTCAAAGTAACCTCTATATTCGTCATTAATCCTACCCTGAAAGCATGAAGAAAATGTAATATGACTAATATAGAAACAATTTATTCGATAATAAGTAACTGAAACTTAATTAATCTGTTACCAGTATCTGAAAATGGTAACCAAATGAAAAAAATAGTGGTAAAGGCAGAAGAGGAGGGAAGATTTTATTACATAAAAAGAATCGCTATCAATTAAAACATCAGGTAATTCAAGTGGTCATTGCCGGGTCCATGGTGCAGTGGTCGACGTCTTTGTCTCCAGAGCCGGACTTACGGGGCTCGAATCCTAGTACGAGCAGAATTTTTTACAGTCGATTTATCGATTCTGCTCGAAGGCATGGGTGTGTGTGATGTCTAAAAATTCCCGAAAAACACCCATCGGATCGTATAAGCGGGCGTCAATGACAGCGACTAGCTTACCACCAGTCCTCCTATCCTTTCAATTCCTACTCTCTTCGAAAAATAAAAGTTGATCAACTATGTATCAATCAGTTTTCGTAGAAAAACATATGCTGAGATAAACTCCGCAAGGCATCCACATGCATCAGATCGGGAGCGGACGTAGTTATTTATTCTTCCTTGCCAGTATCCTTATTGAGAAAATGTATTTGCCTCATATGACGTCAACCTTCCGGACATGTTTGGGTCGACAGTAGAAATGGGAAAGAAAATGTCTAAAACAAAGGATGTATAAATTTTTTTTCTTTAACTAAGCCAATAGCTAAGGAACTTTAAATAATAAAATGCCTATCTAGCTGTTTAGCTTATGTATATTTCTAGCGGGGCTTCCAAGGTCATCGCTACCGTTGTGGATATAACACTACATTATTCATATTAAATCTATACAGTTTAAAAAATCTTTGCCACCCTGTTTGAGCGGCCCCGTAGCACACATACTGCAGAAAGCGCGTTGTAAGGGTGTAGTTAAGTTTCGCTCGTCCGGGCAATTTCACTGCACGAATGACCGCCGAGTAACATTAGGTAATGCATTTTGCGATGCACTTTTTTTGTGCTGCCACTGCGGTGGCAAATTGCAGTCCGCGACCAATCTGAGCTGGTTGCACGTTTTGGTGCACACAGCCGAAAATTACAACTTTTAACTATACTGCTTTTAAAATACCTCCATTTGACTCATAACTATGAAGCCTATCTACAAAAACATAGTCTTGAGACAAACGCGAATAAATTGTTAGTGCAATTATGTTCGGAAAATAAAGCACATCATTTTATTCCACTTATATTTGATGTTAAAGACATATTTGCTGTCACTATTTCAAACACATATATTTGTATGACTTGATAGATATGTATATAAATGTATGCATCTTAAATGAAACAGAAGGAAAAACTCAACTTTTCCGCATGTGAATTCGAGCCCGTGGACATTGCAACCGAATAGGATAACATTTTCGATGGTTTCGGCGGTAACTTTGTGGAAGTTCATTTTAATATAAAATTTAAAATAACTTTGATTATTCCACGTATTGTGTAACTAACTGTGACATGTGTTTCGCCTCTTTCAGATGCATCTTCAGACTTACTATCGCAAAGTTTGCTTAAGTAATGAAGCAAGATAAATTCTAACATTTTAACATTTTAAATTATGAAATTACAAAACGGATTACGGGTTTTTTTCCTTCTAAAGGAAACAAGGAAGGGGGTGATAGAATCAAAACAATGCAATAACATAATGATACTAATAAGGTGCAATCAATCAATCAATTAGATTGGGATTTTTCCTTTTTAAGGGACGCAAGAGAGGGTTATAGAATCGAAACAAAGCAAACAAATATATTTCTAATGACGTTAAACATTACAAACTAATAACTAACATTACAAACTAATAACTAATAACAAACTAATAAACTATAAGATAACATTGAAACGATATGCAGTTATGAGCAATGAAAAAATATATGCATTTAAAATATTTAAAAAATGCTTCAATTGAAACCGGAAAATATAATATAAGATTGGGCAATATTGAGGAAATTTATTGTTGCGTTTATGATGTGATATATGTATCTTGAACATTCTGCTACAAATAGTGATAAGTTTCTTTCACTAGCAATTTATTGTAAATCAAATTTAAATAATTAAAACACAATTGTTTGTGCTACTTCGATATATATTTTATAAAGATCGGGATCGGTTTCGCTCATTTCATGAATTTTAACTGGCATATAAACAGATACGGTTATTTATATCAAAGCTAGAAAGACAAGACAAGTTTTAACTATCAATTGGTAAGAGATTACAAATAATCATGCATCAATGAAATGAAACTGTCAATAATTAAAAAATATATGGTTTCTTATAAAAGAATGGACTAGTAAACCAAGATATTAAAAAGAATCTTATATGTTCAATAACCATATGTAGTATAAAATATTGGTAAATATTCTCTTCTACAGTAGTAGTGATATTCGAAAAAAAACAATACGTATCCACTATCCGTAGTTAGTGTTAGTGTGCTCATTTAAAATAATAGATTACAAACCAACGATAAAACACTATCAAAAGCCTGTGTTACATTATTCATATTTGGAATGTTATTTATTACCTATGCAGTGAAAGCGCCTTCAATTTATTTTTTACACCTGCACAATTGGCTGCTGATTCGAAAGTGATCAAATAAATGAGATAAAACACAATAGCAACATATTATTATTAATTGAAAACGGAATACATATTTCGGCCAGTGATGTTGTGAATATTGTCTGTAATTGAATAAAAGCTCGCAAGCTAAATAATTAATAAACGCGTCGACAAATTTATAATCTTTTTATAACAATTTACAAAAACTACTTGCTTCTTAATAATCTTTAATTAATATATGTAAAAACTTTGCTTTTGCCACGGATTTGTATAACAAATAATAGTGACACGTGTTTTGAATATAAAATAGAAATATCATTGGCGAAAAACGAATTATCAGAAGCCACCATAACGATTTATTAACAACAATGTTGTTTGTTTATTTAAAAAAAACAACTTGTGAGAATTTGATCTATCATTAGCGTATCCTAAGGGAGGAAATTCTGGTATTACCGAATAAAACATACCGTTATGTACGCCATTTTACAAAATCAATTTACGGGATTTTCAAATGCAATTTAATGACTTTTGTATAACGAGAATTTAATCTAATTTGTGCAGCGGAACGTGCCCAAAGATCAGATCAAAATTGACGGATCCAACATTGTTAAGCGAGCTTAACTCTTAGAACCTCTATGTCGAGTCTAGTCCGAATCGTTTATGTAACGCACAACTCATATTTCGAGTTTAGCTCGAGATAGTAAACTTGGCCTAAAATTATTTTTTATTAATTTTTAATTTTACTTATTTCAAAAATCGTGTTTATTGGATTGTGTACTTTAGTTAAAATTTGTAACATTTCGTAATGTGGTATATTTTTCGGTATTCGTTTTACCATGCTAATAAATACGCAAACCATATGAAATCAATCACTTTTTTGAATCTATTGAAGATCTCTGCTGGACGGAAAAAAAATATATTGAGAAGTGCAAAGGGTTACGAGTGTTACGACCATGTTTCAATTCAAAGAAAAAATAAATTGAGAGTATCAATATAAATCATCCTTTTATGTTAATTAGAAAGATATTACACGTGATATATTGGCATTGATTGATTCGTACAGTATTGCAATCTCAATCAGTCATATTTTTTTTCGCTCATTTAATCGATTGTTTTTATACCGGTACAAATTTAAAATATTATATATCCGCTCAGTATTTTGATCCCTAGCGCGACCAACAAAACAACTCTTTTAACATGATTAGTTTATGATGTAAACATGTCACAGGTACTTAAGACGATGCTTGTGATAATATTTGGTAATTAAAAACTTAATTAGTGTAGTGGAAATTATTAAACATACAGATGGGTTGGAATATGTTTATCCGTATTTCCGATACAACAAATGAACCTTATCAAGTATCAGTGGAATTTACCAAACACATACTAAAAAGCTTTTTAGTCAAGAAATAAACAGATTTTTTTAATTCAACGGTTCAAGATTATTTTCCATAAATATCCTTTGAGCTAATTTAAGTTTTTTTACGGCTACGGTGGTAGCTCGGTGTTTTGTTCAATAGTAATAAAATTTTCGACAGAGTTGATATTAATATAAATAAATAAGATATATTTAGTGAATATCGTAACTGGTTTCGCTCATCACAAGCATTTAGAATTTAGTATTTAGGATTAGAATAGTAGAAAAAATTTGTAGTATGTATTTAGTGCTTTACCTTCAAAAATTGACTGTTTACACCCTAAAATCAATAGTTAATAACGTTATATTTGTTTTTATTTTAAGATGTTATCATAGACGGTGATATGGCCAAATATGAAATTTATAACACCATTCTGTGAGTCAACTAAATAATCTCTATTAATAATATATATTCGTGGAAATTTAACTAGACATGATCATTAGAAGTAAAAAATATGCTTATTAACACTGAGCTACCTAAAAATTATAGGTTCATAATATAGAATAACAGTCTTGAGATATGTTTACATAGGAATACCTAGTGTATACTAGTTGTATACAGCAATTTAACGAGTGTTTACCGATATCTGATTAAAATCTCATCAAATTGATGAGAAAGAAAAACAAATGACGTTCATTTCACGGCCTAGTTCTTAATTTAAACTGACGATTAAAAAAAGTAGCTGCCATAGAACATGTAGTAAACATTTCGGGTGAATGAATTGTTAATGTAATGAAACGAAATATTATGATTCATAAATGTGTATTCCATACATGACCTTTAAGGAATCAACTCATTGTAATTTTCCAATCTTTCTTTAATTGTTGGACGACTATATTTGCAGTAGAGTATAAAAGGCGGTCTTTTGCACAATATCCATATTCGTTTATTTTAATATTACGGCAATCATATTTAAGAAAAGAGTCGAAAAAACCATATTTTGAATTGTGAGGTCTGTCGCTCCCTCTTTTAAATACTATATTTTACCATTTGTCACTTTTAAGAATTTAACGGTCACTTCTTGGAAGAAAGGCATTATTGTAAAGAAATACAACTCATAATAAAAATAATAACACATTTTTTAGTACTTTTTCCACATCTGATTTATTACATCAGGACCGGTTTCGCTCATGGCAAGCATTATCAACTGATAAGAAATACAATAGAACACCTTAAAAGTGAAATACAACTCATTTTGTATAACTACTTCCAACTGATCAAACGATAATTTTCGCGATGAGTGAAACCGGTCCTGATCTTAATTAAATTATATGTTAAATTAGTACTATAATATGAGTTTATTTTTTCAAAAAATTCCCACATAGTGTTTTCTCAAAGTTTAACTGTAAAAGGGTATCGAAGCTTCTTTAGGGAAGGGATTCAATCACATATGCCTTAATTATATACAATATGCACTGCATCCACAATTATTAACATTCGATGAATTTTAATTCAAATTCGTTTACTAAGCAAATTTGAGTACTAAGCAAATTGTCAACACTATTCAATTAATCGGAAAATAAATTGGCTGGATCAACTTAATGCTGTACAGAAAAGCTTTTTGTGTGTGAAGTTTACAAATTCTCAGAAATACCAGCACTGATATAATTTGTCTATCCTGCCATGGAGCAGTGGAAAAATAACGATTACCAATAATTGGAAATTTCAAAACTACCTGTTGAAAAAGTTTTGCAGGTGTTTCAAAAGTGGAGGCGGTGAACCGGAAAAGGCACGATTTCTTTTGCAGCGGCGGGCTCGGTAAATTCGCATGAATAATCTTATTAACACTTCACTTGCAAATCTGCATTAAAACGTGAGATTTTTTTTGTTAATTCAATGAAAACTTTACCTTACAAACGATTAAATTTATTTACGATTTAGATGCATATTACCTTTTGAAATACATTTGCCCTATTAACGTGGAACTAACAGTCGAGCACTATTTTTAATAACGGAAAGATATATTGATGATTATGAGACTGGTTTTATTCAATTACTCTACCCTTCATTTTTAACCCTTTGCGCTCCTCAATGTATTATTTTTTTCCTTCCAGCAACTCCTCCATACCGAAACATATAGTAAATTATAACATGTTACAAACATTGACTAAGGCACACAATCCAATAAGTACGGTTTTTAATATAACGATAATTTAAAACCGATAAAAAATATTACAATGTTTAGCAGGACTCGGCATAGAAGTTGCGCGTTACCTATACGATGTCGACCTAGACTCCCCATAGGAGTAATGGGAATACAAGAACGAACTAATAAATAAAAAAACTCAATTCATAAAAAATAGTATTTTGAATTCTTATAGAATTATCAAATATTGTTGGTAATAATTACGTCATGATCTTCATTATAATGAAGTGCATTTTTTTGTGTATGTATAAACTAACTTAGAAGAGAAAGGCAACAAATTAACTTAGAATGTAAGTATATACTCTTATTTTATAATATTATATTAAATAAGGTGTATTTTTAATTGCAAAAATACAAGAAACTAACACATAAAATAGATGAAGAGATTAATGTAACGTGTATTTTAATCAGGTAATTATAATAGTGTAGTAAAATGAAAAGTAGATAGTTTACCCAATACTTATCAAAGCTCAATTTATCAAGTGAATATTGCTTGTAAATGAAAGATGAATTAATAAACGTTGGCATTGAAGACTTTAAGAGTTGAGATTATCACTGGTAGATCGATTAGCAAATCACGAAGGCTTCACGCTCTGATGAGTTAAAAACGTAGCTTCTTTAGCGTACAGTTAGAAAAATCACTTTTTTGTGTATTTAATAATTTATTTAAAACAGTTTTTTATCGCAGCGTTCACCAACGAGAACATTCGACAGCTGATAATAAGTTTCTCAAGCATTTTTGAAGAAGCAAAAAAAGTATTTATATCAAAACCACAGGGATAATAAATGTGATAAATATTTTTTGAACAATTATTTTTGAATTTGCATCTAACATTCTTCATAATTAAATGCTTCTTGAGATTGGTGGGTATTTTAAGACTCAATATATCAACTCACTATGGTGGATTACTTATATTATATACAAATGGTGGCGATGTACGCCATGAAGAAAAGTGAATCGTGTATTTTGAAAACGTTACGAGTAACACTTTTGTTATTATTCAAGAGAGTGACAAATATCTCTCTTGTAAATGAAGATTTTTCATGTTATTTATATTTTATTGTAGATATTAACTCTTGTATTCAAATGAAATTTTTTTTTTTTATTAATGTTATAAATTTTGAAAAATGAACTTGGACTGATGTGGACATGTTATGTTATCGAAAAACAATAAATTATGGACAATTTTATTGAATTGTCTATTGAAATAAAATATATTCTCGCTACAGGCAATTTTTTTTAACCACCTGGAGAACACCATATTTTTTTTCTTATGCACTATTATTTTGGCTTATTCAATTATGAATCTGCTGTCAATCGCGTTGTGTAGTACGAAAACGAGTACGAGTCAAGGACATCGTAGTACTATTTGTAACACATGCATTTTTGCAATGCTCTCAAATGCTTTAATAACATATGTACATACATTAAACTTTTTTGTTTTACATTTATGAATTATGAATGTATTCTGTAGATGTTTGCATACTCATTAACTCATTTTTGGAAAATATGTGACACGTAACGTTTTCGAAATACACGATTCAAGTAAATACAGTAAGTAGCATATGTATAATTTTTATCAGATCTTAGATCAATTTTTTTTTTATTTGTTTCATACTTTAAGTAAAACATTGATGCATTTTGCTTATAGCTATGTAAAAGATATTTTGTGTTCATTATACGATACCACTGAGTAACATTAAAGATTAGATGTAATGCAATATCCACTGTCGGATTGAGTTTATAATATTTACGGTGGACGCAACAAAATGGGTGCATGCAATCAAATTCGTTTCGTTACAGTGCCGTGTCACTTTTGTCACACGGATTCGAGCTTGGTCACGATGACCAACGAGGCGCAATTTTAATCATTGCTCTAACACTTTACAGGTCGAAGCGTGTCAGAGCGAATTAAAGTAAAACCGATTTCTTTAATTTGTTTCATCACTTGATTGAATCCATAAATGAGTTCTGCTTTGTAAATTTATTTGTTGAATAAACTTTTATATTAAACTTTATATTGAGGTATGACAATCAATACAACTTTTTTTTCAATTAACTGTATTGAAAAATAATCAATGTACATCTGGCAGCAGACTATCACCTTGGGAGGCCCCAGGCGCAATATAATTTCGGAGGCCCTCTTTTTCGAATGATAAAACAGCGTCGTAAAATCACTAATACTTAACTGTTAATGTTTATTTCATTCTTAGCCATTTTTTTAAATTGTAATTATCTTTTCTTATTGTATGTGATCGAGAGTATGGCTTGAACAATTAACGGTATTCCCCGCAGTTCACTATAAACAATTCAGTACCTAGTACACCTGCACACTGTAATTTATGACCCATCGGTCATTCAATATTACTGTTTAGAATATGCATGTTTCGATGTGACAGTATGTATAATGTAATATTCAAAACCAACTACCTATACTATAAAAAGATCATCATTATGTGTTATTTTTGAGGCCCCCAAAATTTGGAAGCCCCAAGCGCGCGCCTCTTTCACTTATAGGGTAATCCGTTCACTGTTTACATCCAAAACAACGTTCAAACAAATTACAAGTATATACGTAGGAATATTATTTCCACTTTCATTTACCAAATACTTTGTATATAACAATGCATTACGTTCATCATTGCGGTGTCAAAATGTAATAGAAATAATTTGTATAGATGTACCATGATAACTTGACCGTTACGGAGGACGCCACCATCGCGTGAGTGATGTGCCATACTCACCCAAAATTGTTTAATTACTCACAAATTTTTATGCAAGATATACATGAACTGTATATCTTGCATAAAAATGAAAATCTGTACTCACATATATTTTTACAAAACAATACAATTTAAATATATTCTGAATATATCTTCTCTATGGGAACAATTTTAGTTCCAATTTCGGCGGTGGTCAAGTAATGATGGTACATCTATTGTATAACTAGTTCATTTTTGAGTTGAATAAATAATCATCGGTAGCGAAATCTTTAAAGTTTTGATAATTCGTTTTCAGTTACTGTGTGAAGGTTTTTCTTAATAAATTTTCTAATGATACTTTAAATTTAAAAATATAAACTTTTATAGTAAAAAAATATACCATTCTTTCGAGTATAGAAAATTTTATTAATCGGCACTTTTCAAACTATTAAGCGTTGGAAAATTAACTTGCACAGTAACTCAAAAAGCTATGAGCTTGGAAATCCTTTTCTCGCATAAACGAAGTAACGACTTTTCCGAGAGAAAAATAATTTTCCATGCACGACCATAAATAAAATTACATGAAAATTCTTCCTTTATAAATCACTTAAGTACACGAGTATATTTTAATGTTTCGTACATTTCATACAAAGGATTTATAGAGGCTTAAATAGTAACCAAACTTTGTATATATGTAAATATTTTAAATACCGATAAATGGTTATTTATACATTTATGGAATTTTGGGTAGGCAAAATCATTTAAACAGTGAATAATTATAGTTCTAAATTTTATAATGGAAAGAATTGTTTTCCTTAATTAACCTATACATTAAAAGATTTTTTGCTTGTGATTAAAAAAATACATTGTTTCTTTACTCGAATAAAAAAACACAATTATTTTATTGTGCTTACAAACCAAGCAATCAAATCAATATTTCTTTTCAAATTTTCGTAGCCCTAACACGGTTATTCACAGTACTTTCTACGCCGTTATTTTTACCTGCAAAAATATATTAAATTAATTAAAATTGTATCGGTCATGCCACTGAAGTTGAGCTATGAGTAACGTAACTAGTACGCAGTATCAAAGGTAAGGTGTTTAGCTAATTGCACAATGCACTCATTGTTAATTCAATGCACGAACAAAAATGCATTCCTATTATACGTACAACTTGCGATAGCTCGTTCTGTTTTTTCTGCAATACGAAACTGGGTCATCGTTATTATTTAGAAGCTATTAAAACGCACTTGATAATTTAATTGTTGTGTTTGTCATAATATTTCTGCAAAATTAACAAGTTCTTCATTGTTACTCTAAGAATCTAAGACAAAGAAATGTATACAAACGAACTTATTTAAAAAAAATATAAGTAAATTATGGATATATTTACACGGGACAGAATCCCAATCCTCTCGAGCTAAGGTCAAAAAATATATACATGCTGGCTTATAATTTTATGTTTTGACTTTACTCTTTGAGTTCTTGTGGATTATTATAAAATGTGAAATCAAAATGATTAAATCTGAAGAATATTACTGATTTTTGTATGAGTTCTGAAAGAAGAATTTGTTTTTTAATATTAGCCTATAATAAAATTATTCTTTTTATTTTAAACAAATAATAAACTTATGTGACTGTCTCTTTCTGTATAATATTATTTGTGTAGTTTGAGGTTGCATTTTTGTTTCTGTAAATTAAAACAACTCCTTTTCATACTTATTGCGAAGTATTCTTTAGGATCTTTATAATAAATTTAAAAATTAAAGACGAAACATTTCAAAAAAAAAGTCTTAAATTCATTTCATTTGGTGTGCTTATTTTTCATAAATCTTTACAAAAATTCTGTCCCGTGACCATAATTTACCAAAATATATTGTCAGAATATAGTTATACTTATTTTTGACAAATATTTTATAATATCAATACAAAAACATTGAAAATACTCGGTTACAATCTATGTATATATTATAAATCATTCCGATGTTATGAAACTGCACTTACTTGAGAAAAATAGCATTTACATTTGATTCATTTGTATATAGTGTGTAGGCTTTTCAAGCGAGCATGGCGATCAAGTGAACATAGCCTTGAATAGAAAAAAAATACCTTAGGTTTATTGAGCGAACATTAATGCAATAATGATATAATACTATAAATGCATTCAGGGTCGGATTAACACAGATAAGGGCACTGGGCTAACAAGTTTGGACCCAGATAAAACCACCTTTTTCATTTTACCATATTTTCATAATACCAATGATATTCCGGCTCATCTACCTTTAGCAGTATACATATTATGTATGGATTTTAAAAACCTTTTTTCAAGCTCCTATATTGGTAGCTTTCATAAACATGGTGGTTTTGCTGCTATCTTTTTAAGGCCGGACCAACACGTGAATGTGGTGCTTTCAAAATATTTTTTGTTGAATGATTATGCCCTGAAAATCATACGAAAACAACCTGACAAGAGAAATATATTTTTCACTGTGCAGATGCTTTTGATATAATTTAGCGTTCAGTAAAAGGTATTAATTAAACACGGTGAAAAAATTGCAATACAGAACTTTACTGCCTTCCAAGGAAGTAGGCAGTACGTAAAAAAATGCACATTCGCTAAGAGACTAAGAAAAGAGGCAGTCAATGCAACAACACAATCGCTATTTGTAAATGCCAAATAAATAAACTTCAAAAATCACGTTATGTCATTTTTCTCAAAAGTTTGTCAATCACTTGCTGTCTCCTTGATAATTCTGACGATGTCTTAAAAATATGCGAAATAACTATCAACAATATATATATTATAGTTTTTGTAGAACTAAAAATATTGCTATCTTTTCACCGTTTTATAATGGAGTTCTACCAAGTGAATGCCAATTCAATCTATAAACAAGATATCCATTCGCTCGGTTTCTTAGCCGCTGCAAATCAATAGATGTCAGAGCAGAAACCTGCGGAATTAGACAATTTATCTTCTTTTGCCCTACGGAAAAAGTACGGCCCTGAATGCAGTGTATTCAATATAATGCATATTCTTATCAGTGATTTTTCTACTCTTGAGATAAAAGTAACGAAGAAAAAATAGTGTTACTTTAAAGCGGGTGACGTGCCTCTTTGACCTTGTCGTGACATCTTCCTATTATACATATGTATGTAGAATTGCGTCGCATATTGTATACACAAGAAACTATTATAATAACTAATAGAAGGAGCTCTGTCATGTTACTAGCTAAATTTTTTTTTATATGAAGAATAAAACAACATTTCCACGGAGTTGGTAGTGAGTGACGTTTTTGTGTTTCACGATTAACCTTTCAGTTTTATGCATCGTATTTGTATTTTAATTCGAAGCAATATAAATATTTTAGTACCTAGTAGGGCACTTTTTAATCGTGTCCGCTCTCAATGTCGAATATATGGGCCACACGTTTTTTTTCTACGATAACGTTTGCTTAATCTCTCTTTTTCAAAGAGAGTATGGATTGAAAGGATACGAAGACTAAGACTAGCGGTTAGCTAATCGCTTTCGCTTTTTTGCTAACGGAAAACACCCAATGCCTACGAACAGAATCAATAAATCTGCTTGTTAAGGGACTCAAGCCCTGGCGGTCCGTCACGTGATGATCGTCACGTTGACTACTACACCACGGACTGAGAAAATTTCAGCCATTTTTTGCAATAAATAAAATATAAGTGAACTAAAATTAGACATACCGGAATTAAATTTAACGGTTTCTGTGTGTGTCTTATTTAGATTAAACGACTATTGATGGAAAAATGAGCTTCAAATTTAATCCATTTGAATAAAAACTAGTCTCATTTTTAAGGTGTTCACTGTCAATAATTGGTGGAATAGCATTATAAAAAAATAATTTTATTTTGTTATTACTTATTCCACGTTGGATTATTGAGATCAAGATCGGCTTCGCTCATCGCGATCATTGTCAACCGATGCTTAAAATGCTCGCGATGACCGAAACCGGCCCTGATCTCGATAAATCTAATGTGGAATAAGTACTAAAATTGTGTTATTATTTCTACAAAAAACTTCTTTTTATATAACAATGTCCATTATATATGTATAATGAAGTATGAAATGCATTGTTATTGTTTAATTAAGGCTTAAATATCATGGGTTGAAGATTAATTGGAAATATTTTTTATCTCATTGTTTCGTGGGTCACGGCTGGTCTTATTGATACAATACATTGCAGGCATTAAAACAAAAACAAAACCGGCCAAGTCGCAGCGGGCGCATAGTAATTTATCATTATTGTGGGATGGTTTCCATAGACAGGCAGAGTCTCCAACTATCCTTTTGTGTCTAAATCACAATGGACGGTGTACAACGCCTACTAGAAATTGTACGTGCGAGGTCCCGACGAGTTGCGCACAATGTATTCCACCATTTTGATCAATCCAACGAAATGGAATCTAAAATACAACTCGAAAGTGAAAATAAAACGCGACTGTATCTTTTTACTTAATGATTGCAAACAAATAAAAATGAACATACATACATCGAGTGAATGAGGGCAAGTGAGGCATTGTAAAAAAAATATTATGATGCGTTTTGGCAGTTTTGTATTAAATTATAATTGCCCGTGTTTTATTCTTACAACGGTAAGAAATATTTGTAATACATTTATGGATTTTTTCTGTATGAATATGTAACTATCGGAACTACCCAATTGCTCTCATAAATATAATGCAGTTTTTACAATATTCAATATATTCATTTGTTGTACAATAAGAATCTAATGCAACATGAAGTGTATGAATATATTATATTTTGACAAAGTATGAATAATTAATAATAAGAAACATTTTGACAATGTTTGCGGTGAGCGAAACTGGTGCTGATCTTATCAGAGTATATGTGGAAGTGGTACCACTGTATATTGTGCGTATTTATTTAAAAACTGCTTTTCCACCAATAATTGACAGTTAACAACACCTTACAGGTGACTATTAGACCTATTAGAGGAATATTTTTGATTTTGCTCGATAGAATAGTGCCTACTATTTAACAAGTTCTTTAAAAAAAGTAACATTTTTTTTTGCAATCGACCACTTCCCAAGCCACAAATAGTTTTGAAACAAAATCAAGAAACCAAGACACAACAACGCCACAAGAAGTATTACAAAGTTTTTTTACATAGTCTGAATATAATGGACACTTCGTTTATATTTTATACTTGTTTTTAGAGGGTTGTAAGCGAGCATGTTAAAAGAGTCCACAGACAATTGCCCCACGGCCTCTCTTACCTTTACAGTCTTCAAAATAAAATTACCAAATAATGGTACGTAATAAAGTTTCGTTATTTATCGGACAAACTTGTCTGGGAATTTGTTTTGTAATCAGTCAACTGAAATAAAATTCATTACTTCTCTTAACTAAAATTGAATCACCGGTTCATTAGAGCCGTAACAATAGACCGATTCAAATAATAAGAAACAACTTGCCATTGTTGCATCTCAAAGACATTAAAATATATTTGGACACAACTGACACTTGACTCTCTTGATTGAGTATCTATTTATATTCCACATTTTAGAGATAAAACACATTATATTGTTTTGTGTATGATTCTGCAACAATCGAGAACAAAATAACATATTTGTAAAAAATATTGTAGATACTCGACTTAAAAGGGAGGAGGCCGTAAAATAAGAGTGAATTGGAATCATCAAGTCTAGAATTTTGGATGACTTTTTATTCATAAATCACGATCATCATACATAACGAAATGCGACCAAAAATATGATGCTTAACCTAGCAAAAGCCCAAGTTTCAAAGAGTTTAAAAAAATAGAATTCATGAGTAAATATATGTCCAGCAAGAAGTTGTATTTAATAGGCATCAAACAAAGCTGGTGTAAACACTTATTCCTATCAGATTTCGCGAAAATGTGTGAAAATCTATTTTAAAAGTATGGTTGCTAGTGTTGTCACAACACTTTATCCATCGAAAATACTATATATACATTGTCAAAAAATATTTTCACTCTTGACAGATTAAAATTAAGTACCAAAAATGAAATATAATGCAAATAAATGATCAAGAACTCTTACTAAGAAGAAGATCTAAGAAGCTTACGCGACACGAACTAACGAACGTGGATGTGAGATATTATGATGAAATGAGAAAACGAATTTTAATTAAAAAAAAATAGTATATCATTCAGAGAATCGCTTCAGAATTACAGCTCGTATATCACGTCGCGGGCATCTCTGGGGTTAAAACACACTGAAAAGCATTATCAATTAAAATACCGACACCATAATAAGAATAGTGTATTGCAAAATAGCACCTGAACGATTGCGTTTTCTGACTATGGAAAAGTTCAGCAAAGTGGAGATATTACAATCCGTTGACAACATAAAACTCTGTCAAATTGTTCTGCGTTGTTATAATATTAAGTTTCTTATAGTCATTTTAAGTGGTAGGATTAAATAAAATATTTCTTTTACTATTAACAATTTGATGATTCAGTAGCATGAATTTCTTTCCAATTGACTGACACTCACAAAATAACGGTGTAACCAATTTTTCTATGACATTTAACAGACATTAGTATGAATATGTATCCCATGTCTTCCCCTTAAAACAGACTGGATTCCTATAGCAGTAATCGAATAATAATGCCGTTTCAAATCTAAATGCGTCCGTAGGGAAATAATTACGTATTATTATAGAGTCGGTCCAGTGGCACAGTGAGGCAGTGGGACGGACATATTCAGTGAGAATTTCTCGGGTTCAGTTCCCACGATCCGATATAATAGTAAGATTGCATTGTTAGCGGTGGGACAATGAGACAATGTTAATATCTCCACCGAAAGTTTTGCTGGTAAAATGAAAACAAGTTGTGTTGTTCACGGATGGTGATGCAACATGACAAGCTTGCGTCGTAAAACTGCGCTGCATATTGCACTGTGCGACACTGTGGTGCAACGGTTGAGTACTCGGCTCTAAGGCCAATGTAATTGTGTCTTAATTATTATGAATGCAATTGTGACAAATTATGCAGCTGTGTTCATTGTCTGTGACTCGAGGGAGATCCCCGATTCACTTGGTTTATAGAATAGGGTTTTACTGGCAACTTTGAAGTAATGAACTTTGATTTCATTGTTATGCCTATGCCACTATGCGTGCTCAGTAAACAAATGATTGAGCAGGTTTGTCTATAAAATTCGTAATATATTTTTTTTAATACAAATTCTAGTGACATTTTAGGATCGGACTAAACTGACATCTCTTTTGTTATTTTTGATCAATTATTTCAGTTGCCCAAAATCTGTTAAAATAAAATCTCAAACATCATTATGCACCGATAGCACTGATTCACATAAATTTAATTTTCAATATCGAAAAACCAACAAACAAGAAAATAAAATATGTTATAATTGTCAAAAAATTTACATTTATGTAATATATAAATGAATAATGCTCAGTTAGTGATGCTCAGATGAACAAGTTAGTACAAATAAAAATAATTTTAATATAAGTAATGGTATTCTACCGACACCTTCAAAATGATTTCTTCGGTACATTTAGGAACATACTCAGTATCAAATTTTTCCAGATTTTTCTAAGAATTCTACAGTTTATTTCAGATTTTTGACAAAACTAGTTTAAATGGTATTGTTGAATATTATTGAATCGATGAAGGTTTCTCTTCCAATTCAATGATTCGAAGAGTACGTATGTTATGATTCTCATAACTGACTCAATCAACTCACAAAAATTGAATGTATAATCGAATGAAACAATTTTTTGCCTTGTCACTCTGTCAATATTAAACATTTCCAGCTTCTTGTTTATTTCATTAAACAGTAGACATTAGCGGTGACGTGCGGAAATGATAATAAAAAACACAGAAAAGTACGTAAAAGTGAGAGCAGTTTTTATAATAATGTGAATATGAAAGGAAAAAAAACAATGTCGTAAACATAGGTAATCATTTCGTAGTTGACATAAAAAAAGAGAAATTCAAGCATTTTTATGATTTCTGTTCTCGTTAGAGATAATTATATTTATATAAAGAAGCTTTCGTCATAATTTTGCAACTTTTTCCAGGTCGTTTGCTTGGTTACAGTACAAAAAGGCAGCAAAGGTATAATGAAACTGCAAGTTGCAAATTACATTCATTAAATCCGCTCTATTTATATGTCACCGTGATATTGTAACACTTTTTTAGGATTTTATGAATCACTTTTAAGGTGTTTACTGTTAATACTTGGTGGAAAGGCATTATAGTAAAAATAATAACACATTTTTAGTACTTTTTCCACATGAGATTTATTTCATCTGGACCGGTTTCGCTCATTGCGAGCATTATCAACTGATAAGGAATACAATAAAACAGTGGTATTTATGCAAAAGTTAAGGATTAAAACAAGGTATGACAAACAATTGGTAAAACAACTAAGCAAATAAATTAAAGCAAATTACAAGAAAATATTCCTCTTCATATATTCCTCTTCAAATATTCCTCTGCATATTTCTCTTCAATCATAGTGGATTACTCACTATTTTAATTTAAGATCGTGTCGTGTATCTGTCACAAGCCCGTGGTCGAGTATCACGATCGAGTATGGTTTCGGTTGTAAAGCTCACGGACTTGAGTTCCAGCTTGGAAAGATTTTTTTTTATTTATTTCAGTTTGAAGGCACGGGTATTTGTGATGGCAAACTACTGTCCTTAAATCGACGAGTAAGGAGAGCGATGATATAACCACAAGTCCTGCTCTAGCCTCATAGTTCGATCCCTACACAATTTACGATAAAGAGAGGTTGAGATAACCTAGGTTAAAATCTATATGATTGTGAGCGGGCTGATAAGAAAAAAAGCATTTTTATCAAACCTTCATCCAGTGGTTTCCAAACATTTCTTCACACAACAACTCTTAACTCTCAGAATTCTATTGTTTTTTTTTATTTAGAACTTGATTTTTTCGAGCTCACGCCTCTCGTTTTGGAAATTGCTGCCTTAATCTCACCATCGTTTCCCATCCATTATTGTTAATTAACCACAACGGTGTTGATGTATGAATAAATTTACTGCATTCATTTAAACCGAAGAGCGAAAAAAATACAAAAGGAATCACGTTGCGCTTTTTGCGTATCATCAACGTCAAATGATGTCAATCCTTTTCGCAATAATTTCCCACAAAATCACTGCTATAAAGATAATATAACAATGCCGCTGGAGCGATGCTATCGTGTTATTACCGCAAACAATGCTGCAACACGCAGTCATAATAATAAATAATGTACGTAGTTGCATCATGAAATCATTAAATGACCATATCAAAAGGGAGGTCACAGCACAATGCCGAAGGAAAATATGTATAGGCGCTAACCTGACACCTACAATGCCGCCTTGGTGCATGAATACCATGCGTCTATGAATATTTTTGCCAGCATTCGAGTTTATTAATATTGCTCTTTCAATACAATTTATTACTATCAGTATAAATATTTATTTATTGGCAAAAAACTATTAAAAATACATGGCATTACAGCAAGCGCCAATGCGCCATGCATTTGACAAATTAATAAAGATTACATAAAATATTACACAAAAATAAGAAACAGTACAGAAACATATTATTTACATAAGAAAACATATTTTTTAAACAAAGCATCAAGTTCACTGCCGAAGATGTCAACATCAACAGGCAGCGCATTTATCAGCCGAATAGCCCTTGCAACTGGAGATTCAAAAGACCTACGTGACAAACAAGTTTTGACAAAGAAAATTGATTTGTCTTTGTTACGACCACGTAGGTAAAAGCTGGGAGCATGCAAATTTAAATTTTCAAGGATGTCAGGGTTATCAACTTGGCCCCGAAGAAGAAGAGAAAAATGTTTTAATATTGCAATTAGTCTTCGAGCTTCAAGTGAGTGAAATGACAGCATTCCTAAAAGAAACTTGGTTGGATAATATTCCATTAATGAATTGTCATACGGAAAATAGTTGAATTTTTTGAAATAATAATGACGCAGAAATTTTTTATGAACTCGCTCCAGTTGCGACTTAAATTTACATTCAAAATATATCGAACAAAACTGCAAAGCATCAGTACAAACATATTTTAACTCTTCATCGATTCAGTAGATAAATGCAAGACGATAATTTAAATAAACTGAATTAAGAAACACTTCATTGTGCTTACCTTCATTTTATTAGTAGAAAAATATGACATTTATACTAAAACATTTTTTTTACCATGTCCGCTCCCAACTTGGAGCATATGGACTCCTCCTCTCAACATATATTTTTCTACGAACGAACTGTTTGTTACTCAGTTGCACAACCTCTCTTTTTTAAGAGACTAGGCGGGATTGAAAGGATACGAGGACTCGGACAGGACTAGAGGTTAACTAATCGCTTTCGCTATGCGTCGCTTTTTGGGATAGGAAAGGCTGGAAGGGATTGTCAACAACACCCATGCCTTCGAACAGAATCGATGTACCGGAAATCGAACCCGGGCGGTCCGGCACCCAATTCGACAACGTTAACCACTGCGCCACTTACCGGACATAAACATAATGTTTTCAAATGCACTGGAACACTTTCGCATCATCGCGAGCATTTTCAAGTGGTGGAAAATAAAATCCAACATGAACTTAAAATGAACCAAAAATAGTTTTATTCGTGTTTTTTACTGTTTTTCAAATATTCATTTACAAAAGCTAAATGTTGGTAAATTTTGACTTGCTCCGTTTAAGTTTATAGCTTGATACTACCACTCGTTGTAAAGATTCGTATAACCGTAAACACATAAAACCTTTACGGATAAATTCTATTTGATAGTTTACCAAACAAAACTGACGTATAGTATTTACTATCCGATACTGTTAAACGTGGTGATTATTTTTTTTTTAATAAATAAAACACATCATAAAGTACTATTTGCACATGTGTTCTGATAAAGTTCGTATCGATTTTCGTTCATCGCGAGCATTGTCAAATGATGAAATACACAATGAAACCTTAATACCTTTCCACCAAGAAGAGACAGTTAACGCCCTAAAATTGAGTAAGAATCTTTATTCAATACTTTAAAAATAATAAATTATAGCCGGAAAAAAATGTATGTTTTTTTTATCGCAAGTTTTATTCTAGCGTAATTTTGTTGTATTTTATATATATTTTTTAAATTATTATAAATCTCAGTTTTTATATTTATTCTGGCAGTTTTTTTTGCTTCCTCTAAATGCAGATAACAGCACCGACTGTGTTATTATTCATTTATCTTTATAATATTATCACATGCAATGCGGTATCAGTATTTTTTTTATTACAGCTTTTCGCTGTTTTTTTTGCAATGTCAGCGAATAACTATTATAAAATGAAGTTAATAATTTACATAGAAGAATACCTAAGCAATGATGCTTTGTTATCAAACAGTTGACAAAATACTATATTCTTTAGGGTATTTCAAATGGACGCTTTCGTGACGGAGTTACCACATTTTTGTTGGTAAACCAAAACTTTTTAAGAGTCATAAAAAAAAGAATTTTAGACACTGGAGTGATTTCTTTGTTATCCAATCAATGGGTAGGCCAACGACCTGGTACATTTCATCTCGTGATGGTAGGAAGAAATGTGAATGCAATGGTCTGCCAAACGCCTCCGGTTATTAACCCCATTCGTTATAATGAAGCATGGAGTGGATATTTTTCTTCTAGTCGTTCTGACCAGTGGTCTGCAGACCGACACCGATTGTTTCTACCAGTATAAACGTATGAAGAACATTTTCAACGAATAATATTTTATTTATATAAAATTATTGCATTAATTTGTCATGTCTGTCTAACTATAAATCATAAACATGCGCTGTGCTAAATGCGTGGTCTGTTTAAATTAGTGCTACTCAAATGCTGGTCCGTAACGGACCGAGAGCAAGCGATAGCCGGTACAGACTGACCACGCTACTTATGCACTCGAAAGAGTGGCGCAGTAGGAATGTCCTGAATGACGCCGACAAAAAAAAGATTGCCTATAGTAAGAAGATTGCTGAAATTTTTTAATTCCCAATATTGATATAGACTGAACGCGTGGGATAAGTGCGGTATGTGGATTCTTATGTCAGAGGGGAGAACATTTATTTAGTATCAACGGCTGCCGCAAACTCGAGTGAACTGTTAAAGAAGTCAGAATGTACGATCCGCGATCAATAAAATAAATACAATATTAAATATTATTATGGATCATATTGTCCCAAAATTCTTCGTAGTTACACGCGATACGTTTTCAAAATTGCCAGCATAATTTTCAGTTCCATATGAGTCCTCACTGAAAACTTTGTGTTAAATTTTCATCACATTAAATATGCGAGACTATTTTATCGTATAATTCAGACAACGTATCGAATTAGTATTCATACGAATTGTCCATCAGGTGTGACTTTGTCATTAAGAAAATACGGACTGGATAAGTAATAACAAACAAGCTCATAATATTTTATGCCATAGAAGTATTTAAAACAGGCTTATCCAGTGGAAAATACAATTTGATTACATTATACCATCGTAGTTTATTATACTCGCTTAATATATATTTATAACCTTTACAGTGTATCTTATTAACTATTTAAATTATGGCGGCACCATGGTTACACCTATGTATATATGTATATCTACAGGTCTGCCAACCAAAAATGTTTGAGTAGCACTGATTTTAACCACACATTTTATATTTTTAATATACGTGCTATACTATGTATGATAGGACTGTTTTTTATAATACATATATGATTCAAAACTAAAATAATTTGTTTATATAACTGCATTAGCGGTCCGTCAAATATTTAATCTATTTTTACTGGTACGTGTACGTTAAAAGGTTGACGATCACTTTTTTAGAACATCAAATGCAGTGCTCCGGTAATGACGAAATAAATGGATCAGAAACAAAACTGTCTTATATTATGATAAACTCTCCAAGCGTCTTTTTCTCATCTTGAACAATGCACTTCTCTAATGATTTAATTCCTATGGCATGATTCGATTAATCAGTTTTACTGATTAATTGATGTTCACTGTAATCTGATTCAAATGATATTTTATGCTTTGATTTAATTTATATCTATAAATAATATCCGCTTTTTTCCACTTGTTCTATATAAAACACAGTTTCCCCATAAAGCCATCTCTGCTTTCCCATATGCAATTTGTATACGGCATTATCCAGTGGCGTAAACAGTCTTAAGAGTAAAATAATTTATTTTAATTATTTTTCTTACCGTATTATAATGGAGTTCTACCAAGTAAATGCCTACTCAATCAATAAGTCTTAAGAGTATTTACATGCTTATCCCTGTAACCGGGAGAGTCTCAGAAGCATTTTAAACTGATATACATATCAAATTTGAATTTTTTGAATATTGTACTTTTCCATGAGTTTTGTCGCTAAAGACCCGGGTTTCGCCTTTCGGCATCTTCAGGCATTCCATGTGCACGGATGTACTTGAACTGACGCGTAGTAAACAGTTTGTATCGTTTATATACAAAAATATAAGTAGATCACTAAGTTAAAAGGTTATTAAAATGTAAATTAGCGAAATTTGAATGAATACAAGTTTCAATGATTTAAGTGGGTTTGTTATAATTACGGGGATTTTTGAAAATATTAATGACCAGATGATAACATAAGAATATTTATCATTAAATATTCTTATGTTATCATCAAGCACCCTCAGTCGAAATACTTAATTAATGATATACATATGTCTATAAAGTTGATTATTAACTATTCACATAACATTGATACAGCATTTTTCGTTTCACTGAAGAAGTAACTCGTGTTTTTTTAACTCGTTTGAGAAGCATCTACAAACTAAAATGCTTCAATACAGCTGCATCGGACAGTTTCGAAACCGGAGTTGTGATGATGATTACGATAGTAATAATGAAATAGAGATTGATGTATATTTTTTCACCATTTTATTTTTGACTTGCAAATATATAATATGAAACTTTTTTTAACCACATCCGCTCACGATATGGACCCTTTCCTATTACGAGGTTTTCTAACCGCTGGATTAGTAAATAGTTGCGCTTTTTTCGTGCGTTTGTTTAAGGATTTCATATAAGGGAATTCAGGACATCCATACCCCGGAAGTCGGTGGACAACCAAAAGCATTTACGAACAGGCTTCAGGGCTTGACCAGATTTTTCAGTGTTTTTTTTCATTTCATCAAAATCCTCGTCTAAAAGATTGGTGATGTTTGTGATATACGCTACTTCTCAAAAAATATAATGATATTATTCTTGCCGCTGAATTATCAATAAAAATAGATTCAAGCTTGGCGGTAAAAATGATAGGGACTGATTGATTCTGCAGAATTAAATAACTCCAACTCGGTCCATTCTGAATGTAACGTTATCTGTGATCATCAGAGTGAAAAAGATCACGACCAATCAAAAGCCCGCATTATAAACCGAACATGACGTCGCAAAATAACGAATACCTACTACATGTATCTTTGGTCAATAAAAGGTTTCAAAACTGTTTAATGCGTTAGCCAGCCAAATAAATTGGTGTATTTTAAACGCACATTATTTATTGTTGGTTCTTTAAGCAAATAATCAAATGATATACTCAAATTACGCACTAATATATCAACATCACGTTCAGTATAGTGATTGCCAAAGCATTTTCAACAATTGCAAAAATGTGAAAGATATTTTAAAATTAACAAAAAAAACCAACTTTTATTTTTGTAACCTTGTCCGCTCCCAGCTTGGAGCATATGGACCATTCACGGAGTTTATCTCAAAATTTTTTTCTATGAATACTGCTTGTTACTCAGTTGCAAAATTTCTCTTTTGAGAAAAGAATATGGATCGAAGGATGCGAGGACTAGGAATAGACTAGTGGTTAGCTTATCGCTCTCTCTATTTTCGCATTAAGAGATGGGAAAGGTGGGAAGGGATTTTTAAAAACACCAGTATCATAATAATATTAATATATTTACTTGTTATATACGCTGTTGACTATAAAATTAATATACATACTATTAATATATGTACGCTATTGACTTGACCAGGGCTTGAGCGCGAAACCTTTTGATCGCTACTCGGATTTCTTGCCGTCGGGAAACAAGCACTACATTTAACTTAATGAAGATGTAATGTTATGTTAAACATTGTGAGATTTAAAAGAACTTTTACCCGATAAAATCCGGTCAAATTAAACTATATTCACGATAATGAAGCAATAACTATAATATTGGAGAAGATTCTTCAAATTAATATACGTAACTATAACAGAAATGAACACAATCTTGCTATTCGTAAAACTACGGTGCTAAAAATACTTTTTGTATTTGTTTTCAAATTTAATTTTAATATAATTGGGAATTGCCCGTCATATTTTGCAGCGAAATGAAAATTAAATTCAACTAATAACGACTGAATTTGAATGTCTTGTAAATATTTGTTTATATTAATTTTAATAACTCTTATATGATTACGTGTTTGAGAAGCTGTAATACATTTTAGATATGTACTGTAGTCAATTTGAATCTGATATAGAACAGATACTATACCGATACCGTTACTTATACTTTCACGTTTTTCACCATCTCACCATTATAATAAAGGTACAAATATGTAGATTAATTCAAAACAAATGATCGATGAATATACTTTAATAAAATGTTTTATAAATAAAAGCATTAATACACCATAAATAAGAAAACAATTTTATAACCTAATTCTAATAAATGCATGGTTAATTCAAAGAAATGAAATAAATCAATTCTCTAATAAAACTCACCTTTTAAGTTTAAAATACCTGATAATTATAATATACCAAAAAAATTAACCACTAATGATCATCAAAACTTTTATCAATATTTACTAAGCATAGTGATCTACTTAACTATTCTTACAAATAAGCGATACAAACTATTTACTACGCGGTAAATCAAGTTCACTCGTGCCCTTTAAATGCCGGAAAGCGAAACCTGGATCACTGGAGGCAAAACTCATGGAATAGTACAAAAAACGATTCAAATGGTTATGTTGGTTAACAAATTTATACAATTGAGGTAGATATTTTGGTTTATATTATAAATATACCGTTGATTATTTTGCTGCTATAATTGCGCTGTAGAACATTCCAAAAGTACGTTTTGTAATGCTAAATTTCAACAATTTTACATATCATTTTCAAATTGAATATTTTATATTTATGATTATTTTACCACGTTAAAAATGCGTCGATCGCAAACTAACTACTCGAAACGAAAGAGTTGATAATGCTCGCGATGAGCACAGCAGTTCCCGATCAATATAAAAAATAAAAATAGTGGACTTAAAAAAGTATTGAATAACACTGAATAGAATATAAGAATCGTCGCGAATCATTTGCTTTTCAACTCTTGTATATAAATTAACGAGACGGGAATAGTCGAACGAATGAACAATAATAAATGGGATAAGGAATCAACTTGGAGTGTTCGATTCGCCTCTAAGTGACTCATTCCCATGTTTATATTCATAACTCACTTGTGGAGAGCGAGTCTATTTGGCACGAACTAAAGATCGGTCAGTCGTACAAATTAAAAAACAATGTATAACGCTGCCGTTTTACGATCAAATTTTTGAACGTTGTAGGCAGTAATATCGTCGGCATAATTTGTTTATTTTTTGTTGATCTCAGTTTGTATTCGTAATACTTTCTTTATAATCAATAAACGACAGAATAATGTATAATTGAAGTTATTATAAAAAGAAAGATATGTTCTATTGTTTTGAGTGGGTATATTCAAATAGATAAAAACACGGCTGTTGAGAACGTCATTCATATTTAAGTGATACCAAACCAATTCATGAAGTCTACCAAAATAATAAGGTTTCACACCACTGCCATGTATCTGGAATTTTTAAAACCATCCCTGCTCCCAATGTGTAGAATATGCACTCCTTGTGAGGCTGAATTCAAAAGAAACTTTCTACGAGAACTGTATGTTACTTAGTTGCTCAACTTTTCATTTTCGAAAAGTAGTGATGTTAAGATAAGACTAGGAATGCGCTATCTCTTAGCTTATCATTCACAATACGTCCAGTTCTTAGGATTCGATGGGTGTGAGAAGGACTTTAGACTAACAGTCATTCTTTCTATTGAAAAAATAAGTAGAAATATGTCTCGCAAAATGGAAGGTTCACAACCACTGTGATATAATTTTTCAATTAAAACAAAATATCTAAATGAATATTCATACTTATTAATTGAAATATTAAACACATTAAAAATAATTTTAAGAACTCAAACGCGCAATCGAAGAAACATATTTATATTATTATCATTATGAACGAATTCAGCCGATGTGAAAAGGTTTGCCCACTGTTCGTTTTAATTCCTAAAAAAATACAATATGCATCTTCATGAGCGGAGTCGTCATGATAATAATTGCATTCCGCTAGCAGTGCACACTATTGTGCCATTAAAATAATGCAAAACAGTGCAAGTGACGTTTTCCACTTAAACAAGTAAAATATTGTTTTTAATATGAAAAATTTCCGCGAACACTTGAATATTATGTTCTTTACATTACCGAGAAAACGACGGTACCAAAGAATGATATATATTTTTAATATATAAAGTGCAAATGCAATAAAAATTCAGCATACACAGTTTTCGTTGAAATATTATTCTTTATTATTAAACAACTTTATCAAAGCAAAAATTTTCATTTAATAAATGCAGTTTTTCTTTTACCGAAACGCTTTGATGAAAATCTCTCCACATTTGTTTATCATACGGCTTTCCCAAGCAAGAAGCCATTTAATTACTGTTTTTGATGTTTTAGTATTTAGAATTTATAATAAACGTTTGATGCGAAAGTGAACTGGTTTTTTTGTAGGCACGTAGTTAGTAGTTACATTGACTACATTGTTGCTAAGAAAACTTGAGTTCTGCTTTTTTGCTAAGAAATTCTTATACTTTTTTTCACAAGCATAAAAGTGAGCACCAAATATAGTTAGAAATTTTGTTAGTTACTGCCTTCTTCACTGGAACGGCAACATAGTGTCCTTTCGGAATAATATGACAAAAAAAACTTACCTATTTAAACAGCATTTAAATATTTTATGAAGTCATGTAAAAAGTGTGAATTTACCTGTAAATAAGAGAAAAATATATTAATATATTGTCAATAAAATAAGTATGAAACACAAAAGGCATTGTATTGTGGTTTACGGTGTGGCATTATTTTATTTAGATACATATCTTTTTCATTGTCATTTTGAGTAATATATTATAAATTAATTATAACATTTCTTATGTTTATAATAAAATATATTTTAACCGTCACAATTTAGATTGCTAGGTATGATTATTATAATCAATTTGGCTTCAATAATAAAAGTTTAAATTTAGTTTAGTATATATATCGAAATGTTGAATAGAAGGTGGAAAAGAAATATTTTTAGATATATATTATATATATGTATAGTTAATTAATGAACAATTAAATTTCTCATTGGATAAGAAAATCAAAGAATTTATTCAACAATGTTTTATAGAAAATGTTTTTCTGTTTCGTAATCTTTAAATATTTCTAATGGCAACCATTAAACATATTTCTTGGAAGTCAAAATTTTTATTATAATGGAGGTCTACTAAGGAAACGAAAATTGAATAAATACTCAAGTTTTGTTATCAGGATATTCGTACTATAGACAAATAAAAAAAATCTATACATTGGCTTCTCTCATTATTTGTGTAAAACGCTATATTAGTAAAAATACTAATTTGCGTTTATTAAAAATAACTAGCCGTAAAAAACCATTATTGACACACAGCGTGTTGCTAGTCAATGTTAAAATTCCCCACCTATACCATGAACAATATTATTTCTCAACACACTAATTGTTAGTTACACTATCAATTGATTCGATAGTCGAGGCAACTGCCAAGATGAAGCGATGAGACAAATTAATTACATCTAATTTGACGGTTAATTATAGCAAAGCAGCAGAAAAACAGATGGGTCGGTGTTTTAAGTTTGTTCAGTCTTATGTAGCTAACCTTTTTACTACAACGATCACCACGATTAATTATACTGATGACAAACGGCGCTATACTAGAATTTTGCTATACGAGCGAGCTGGGATCACACAAAAATCGATCACATATTGTCAAATTTACGTAATCAAAAAAAATAATTGAAGCACTTGGCATTGTAGACCTTCGGCTAACTTGTACGAAAAACATAATAGTTAACTACTGTGAGTTACGAGTGACTATTGCGCTAAATACTCAAAGAATAGCGTGACCAACGAAAATAATAATTAAAACGAAAACTTTTTTTATATTTGTAAACCGAGTATCGGTGTCATTGCATTTACAAATTAGTTTGTATAATAACCAGGGCTGTGGAGTCGGAACTTTTTGGCCGTAGTCGGAGTCGGCACGGCGTTTTGGCCGGAGTCGTACTCGGAGTCGGAAATTTTGAAAAGTTTGAACTTTTTATTTTTGCATTTAATATGTCAAATTTGGCTTTTGGCCGCATTGATAGGGTTGATCTTTAATTGAATACACATAAACAGGAAAATTAGGGAAAAAAGTGACGATATTAAGCTTTTTTTAGTCGGAGTCGGAGTCGTGTTTTTGGTCAATGTCGGAGTCGTGGTTTTGGTAAATGCTGGAGTCGGAGTTGGACTTTTTTCACCGACTCCACAGCCCTGATAATAACACATATCGTAGTTCTAAAATATATATATGTTTAGTGAAAACCTGCCGAAAATACAATATGCTCTCCGGGCCTGAAGTTGCCAATAACTGGATAGTATGATTGTGCGATATGAAGTAAAAAAAGCAATAAAATAAGTACCTAGCATATAGGTACTAGGTGTTGTTTAGTATAATTTTCCTGTTAAACAATCATAAATTTATTTGCTTTTTTGCAGAGGTGACAAAAATGGTACATTTTAAGTGAATGGTCGTTTAACGATCAAAATAAGACCTTTCATGTATTTTAACTGAGGATTGGTATATTCCAGTAACTGGCTTGAAAACAATATTATAAGAACAACGTGAATCTAACGAGCGTGGCTGGCACATAACAAAGAAAATTTTCGGATTGGGCTATAGCTGAATTTTGAATAATTAATTACCTATGACACTTATCTTTCGGAATTACAATAACACAAGTGCAATCCATTCGCAATAGCTTAATATGCTGAGTTATTTCGTACTTTGTACGAAGATTAAAAAATATTATCCTCGTACACAGCTTAAAAAAACGATGCACTTTTTTCATAAGCGTTTATACCTTATCCAAACTATACGTTATCGATTATGGTTTTCGAATAAAAGATGAGCGGTGTTCAAATTCTTAAATGATATTCGTTTCAAAATGAAGTGTCAGATTGCTTGACGTAAATGGAAATGTTGCTTTTTAATGTTACACAAAAAGTATGACTGTTAAAGCAGAGTTTGCTTATGAGTGAGCACGTATGCATTGGCAATAACATATCTTCGAGTTAAAATGTTCACTTTTGAAGAATGTGATGGGGCGTCTATAAGCACACGTCACAAAAATAAGATTCGACAAACAAAAAAATCGAATGCTAAAAAAGAATTGTGTGAGAAGAACACTTCTTTCAAACGCAAAAATATGCAATCGAAGAAGACACTGATTTGAAATGACAAAGTAGACATAATAATAATGGTACGATTACACGGTTATTTTTCTTTATTTATTTATTTATTTATTTTTTGAATTTTTTTTATTTTTTTAAAAAAAAAATATTTGGCATTACAGCTTACGCCAATGCGCCAAATATTCTATAAGTTGTGAAAGTCATACGAGATTAACTCGATGGTAAATAATGTATCAGTTGTGCACAAAATCAACGATAAATAACATACACCCAGCCCAAGGTGTTTTTTTTTCAATTGAAAAAATCTGACCTTGCTGGGGATCGAACCCGGGCCCCCCGATTGCTAGGACAAAGCTCTTGCCACTAGACCACAGGGACCGGGGAGTTATAATTGATACTGTAGATACAATAGTTACTAAGAGTAAGTATTTGAAGTTAAGCCAGTTTATTTTAACTAGTTCTTAGATTGTCCACATAAAAGTGTTCATAGATACTAATTTGAACATTATTTGGTGTTGCTTTTTATCATTATTGAAACAAAATTATTATTACATACCAATTTTTTACTGTTAGACATTTGGAATCAATAAGTTGTTGAAATTTTTAGCTCAGCTGGTGTAGCACTTCCAGTACCCAATTTAACAATATAATGATATACTTATATTGTAATTGTGTCTGCTGTATATTGTATCGTTGATGGATTGAAAACATATTTTTTTTTAGTTCTTCAAAGTATATATGATTATTCTTAAACCTGATTTTTCGCTTGAGTTTCGGAAAAAAAATATTCAACTTTATTTTACAATTTATATAAAACAGAGTAATATCTATTTTTTGTCAGTCTGGCGTAAGAAGATAAATAGATTGAACAGAAACATTTTAGCACATGTTTATATTCCACTTTTCGAAACATATACATATATTTCTTTTGCAACTTTTTTTCAAGTTTAATTAGTTACCTTTAGTGAACGTCACTATTCAACTAGCTACGTTTGAGTACCGGTGGAGATTTTTTTGATTTGTAGAAATAGTACAGATATTTTTTTTCGAATACTACGGCTTAGCTCACAGTTTGCTGTCTTTTTAGTGATGCTGCCAGTACACTCGACACGTGTAAACGTTCCATTACAATCGCCGATAGTAACTGCTAGACAGGCGACGTTTCAATTCAGTCAGTTTTGGCGTCAATGACATTTCACATTTTACATGAGCCGTATTTTTTTGGTGGTAAATCTGAAGGTTGAAAACATTTCGTGGGTATGAAGAGAAACCTTACAACCGCATCGTGTAATCTGACGAAGAATTTTACTTATTACAAAGCGAGTGGACAAGAAATATTTTCTGTGGTGGTATATCATTATAATCACAATGAGATTATAATGAAACGCAGTTTCTTAGTACAAATACGAGGAGTTTACCAAAGTAATTCTTTTTTTAAATTTCAAACACGGTTGCCAATTATGTATTTTAAATATAATATTCAAAATTCGAACAACATATTTATACGAATAAAACAATTGATAAGTCATCAAAATAATCATAGACAATGCTTATATTGTTTATAAGCAGGGCTGGTGAGTCGGAGTCGTCCCGGTGTTTAGGTTGGAGTCAGAGTCGTGACTTTTTATTTATGCATATAACTTGCAAAATTTGGGTATTGGCCGGATTGGTTGGTTGATATTTAATTTAATACACATAAATAGGAAGGGGAGGAAAAAACGTGACAAAATTGAACTTTGTTTATTTGGAGTCGGAGTCGTGGCTTGGTCAATACTGGAGTCGTCGTCAGGGTTTTTTTTAACAACTCCACAGCCCTGTTTATAAGTAAATATCAAAAATAATACAACATTGAATCTCATTTTTTTTGTAAACTACATGGATACTTTAATAATATAAACGAATTATGTTTTCAATATTATAATAACCGAATATAAAAAAGAAAAGTCGAATGTGTAAGAATATTAAAAATACAATTAGAATTCGCCATATTCAAACAAAACTAAGAAAATTGTCACTTGAGCTTACAATTTTCAAAATATTCAATAAACGATAAAAAAAACCCACAATAATATATAAAGCTAGACAATATAATAATTAATTTCCAGCAATTATTTACGATAAATTAATTACTGTAAATTAACTATAATGACCTAATAATAATACATTTGATTCTTTGGTCTCTGCTTTCAATTATTATTCCAAGCTTCTGGGTAGAGGTTGTAATACATACAATATATTATTATACATAGATGATCACGTATCAGCTGTAATTTCTGACAGTATGCACGTAACACGTTCCTAATTTCACTAATTATACCACACATGCATATCGATAGTGATCAATTTAAACCTATTATCTTCCAGTATTATATATTACACAGTCATTGAATAATTTTGAGAAATTACCTATTAATATCTATTATCGGCCTGGAATATTCGCAATTGAAAATTAATATTCCAATTATTAAATGTTAATAAAATGCGCTAAGCATTTGACAAATAAAAAGAAAAGAAAATATAACGAATATTTTTTTTATTTTAAAGGCTTCAAATAAGAATACATATAGGAAATATACGTTGTAGGAAATAAACAAAATGCAAATGATTCAAACTAGATATTGATATTATATCATGCATCTTCAATAGAAATTCTAAATTATAAAGAAATCATATATTTAACAAAAATACACAAATTTTATAATGGGTAATTCCACCTCTACGTGTAATGCATTGATCAGTCAAATAGCCCTTGCAATTGATTGTAGGTAAGATAACTACAAAGAAGATGATTAAAAAAATATGACCGCATACCGAAAATTTTCCTTTTTAGTCTTGTAGGTAAATCAATACGAAAAATATTCGAAATAATAATGAAGAAAAATCCATTATTATTTTTAAGAACTCTCATAACATTTATAATGTCATGAAATATTAAATTACTAGCAAATATGTACTAAAAAACGATGATAGATTAACTTGCGAAACTTATTCCTAACATTTTTATACCAGCTTTTTAGTGAGCCTATAATATTTCCGTGATATTTTTTAATCATTTTTATTATTTAAAATTTGAATTATTTTACCGATATAATTAAAAAATATATCTTTATACATATTCTGCTGTGTTAATTATTGTATGAAATACAGCCCATTTCCGTTTGTTAGTAATCGACACTGAAAACCGCGCTAAGTGAATTCGTCGAATTTCCGGTTGGCGGATCCCAGCCCGCAACCCCTAACCCCCCGCCCCCGGAGCGAAAGGGTGAGCGGATCCTCAGAGCGAACCGGAAAGGGTGGAGGTGAGCTAACGACACCAGTAAAGGGAATTAAACGTTTACCTGCCATCGCATAACAATATGCTTTGCTTTATATAATATTATAATATAAATTACACATTTTCCTACCCGGAATTTCATTGTGTATTGAAAGGCATATTCAGTATAGTGAGTTTTAGAGATCTTCAGATAATAAATTGGTCATCAAAACTGTTCACACATTTTTATAATTGGAAGAATTTAAGCATTCGAGTTCATTTTCAATAACTGGACATTGATGTGTACGCCACACAACAAATCACCAAAGTTTCATCGCAATCAGATGAATAGTATGGCAGCGCATAGAATAAAATAAACATTGATTTTTGTATGCGCTTGTAGATGATGAACGTTTGGGAGGTATATTTTTTATCGAGGCAATTTAAAAATAATAGCACTTGCGATACAAAATTTCGATTAATTTTCACTCGATAAAATTGCGAATGACATGTGCCGTTTGACGTTTTCTGGCAATTCTGTTTCTTTTAAAAAAAATACATATTGAATGTTATACATGGTAACGGTATTGATAAATTAAGCTCATATGGTATAGATCAGCGTTGTCCAACACGCGGCCCATGGGCCGCATGCGGCCCAAATTAATATTTTCAGCGGCCCAATTTAATATTTTCTGCCGCTCTATTGGAGTTTGCAGCCTTCTACAAATATATTTTACATTTTGTTATTCATAAATCAAACAAAACAAAGCAGGGGCGTGAATTTATATCAGCATTTTGTGTATGACATGACATCCAATTGTGAGTGACAAATGGAGTTAATAGACCTCCAAAAACATCTAGTTAAAATGCGTGTTTGAAGGAAATAAACTTGAATTTTATCAGAAATATATCCTCGAGTATAAATTTCCAAAATTAAAAAAGCTGGGAATGTACATTACAGCTGCATTTGGAACCACATATCGCTGCGAGTCGTTCTTTTCAAAATTGAAATTAGTAAAAACGAAATGTCGCAACAGGCTGGCCGATGAAAACTTGATCAATCAACTGCGATGTGCATCAAATAAATGATCAGTCGATAAAAGAAAAATCAAGTAGTATAAAAAAACAAGCGTCAGATTAATTTTTAAGTAAATAAAATGTTTTGATAAGTTTTTTGGTTGTTTTTAA
Source organism: Himalopsyche kuldschensis (assembly GCA_028554975.1). NCBI lineage: Eukaryota > Metazoa > Arthropoda > Insecta > Trichoptera > Rhyacophilidae > Himalopsyche > Himalopsyche kuldschensis. Next base: position 13,729,809 of record JAHFWI010000010.1, on the reverse strand, counting down.
ATAAAAATGTCTCATTGTAGTTATTAATTAATAAATCGTTTTTATTAAGTTTGTATTGTTTTTTTATGTCGCTCACCATTTACCGGTAATATTTTATTTGGCCCACCTAACGATTTCTGTTGGACAACGCTGGTGTAGATAATTCAAAAACATACTGCGAATCAATCAAATTGTATTTAAAAATCAATGGTTTACTACCCTTAATGTCATTTTGATTATAATTGATCAGGTGACACATTTAACCATTACACATGTTCAATGGTATTTTATCACACTTTTAAACTGTTGTGAATATTCGAATACTTAATACTCTGTTTAAATTCAGGTTATATATGCTGTATTGGTAGTTAGATTTAATTTTGTGTACGATTGCCGCGTCACCAGGGCAACATAAAGTAAACACGTTTATTATTGTAACTAGGTACTATTTTGTATCGCCAGGTATTTAGTATTGACTACACAGCCAGTATTGATTATTTGTATTATCAACACGATAAAGAACGGCGAATTGTATTGATTAGTTTCGTTATTACGTCAATGGTCTACATTTTAGATAGGAAATAACGAAACTGAAATACACGCTTCTATTTGTGACTGCATAGTTTTTAAAATACTATTTTCCTGATAGGGAATGATGATGGAATGGAAAAATAAGGTGAAAAATAGGTTGATCACCGGTTGACTAAATGACTCGCTTGTAATTTGTAATACTTGACTTAATGTATTTTTCATTGGGGCATTAGTGATACATTTTTGTGAACATCAATTATTTAAAGCAATTTAAATTTACATTTCTTTTTTTTAGTGCCAGAATTTTGAATAATTGATTTGTGTCATTCGATTGATGACATACCAAAAAAGTAGATTATGTAAATGATAAAATACATACTCTGCTTATGGCTTCATGTTTTTATAAGAGTCTAGCTTTTTACAGACTGTGGTAATAATATTTTTTCAAAGGAACGGCGAATTCATTTCGAGGGGTGGAAGATTTATGAATTCCTTGTGCATGGACGCGATTGCTTGTGTATTTTAGTGGACAAATCATAAAATATATGATTTATGGCACCATGTCACAAGCAAAGCGAGGCACGTTAAAAGTCATCTAAATATTGTTTATTATTCCCAAAAATCAAATATTACGGCTTTCAAACAAGTCATTTTTGAGTGACACATCGACAAAAAACATGTATTGTGACAATGGTTCTCAAATATGCTCAGTTTATCGACTAAATAAACTTTATACACAAATGTTGCCAACCTCTTGCATGACAATTTTAAATCCCGTAGTCGATTGATATGATTAAAAAACTGCAAAAATACATTTAAATGATCATAATAGTATATTTTACACGTATAAATATTTTTTTACAATTATTTTATTATGTATATCAAATCAATAAGTAAGTGTGGTATTTATTCCCTTTTATTTGAAATAAGTTTATAAATTTGCTCCGTGTGTATTTCAATATTAAAAAATACATAAAATTTATCCATTTTTTTCCACCGAATATCAAACTTTTATCGTGGATCACAGTTTGGGCATCGTCGGTTTGATTTTTTTTTCTAATAAATTAAATTGTAATAAGTCTTTGGACATCATACAAGACGTTTGCTTAGCGGAATAATATGTGTGCGTGCCTCGCGAGTCGATAGGATTTAATTCCGAATTGTAAATGGATCGCCGTACGTGACATTTCCTGTGGAAGGAGGCTTGTATGACGTTTTTCGTCCACTGCAAGCGGACTTACAATAATTTGTACGGCTTCAGTACGTATTGGGCGAGTTTCGGGTATCGATGACCGACAGCGGATCGTCAAAAAGGAAGAGTTCAAATACGTGACGTAATTTCGAGGACAGAGGGGATAATACTTATTTCATATTGACTATGCTTTTGTCTGCGTTGTTTCCGTAAAGAGATTAATAGTGGAGAGTATACGTATTACAGCAGAGCGGCTAATGTATCCAATATTAAAAAAAGGCTTTTGTTAATAACGATGGATTTGATAGCTACATTTTGGATATTAATTATCAATCATATTTTCGGTCTAAGAGCGACGCGGTTGACGCTCGTGTGCGTTCTCCTTTTTGATTGCATGTCCACAATTCGAATCTCATAAATAGCATCTCAAGTGAGTATTATTTATTGAAATATACTTTCCATTTATAATTGAAAGTTAACACCTTCACTGATAATAGTGTTTTTTTATGATAATCAGTACATTTATTCACCACCAAATGGTTCCTTTCATCCATTAGATTATACCATCCTACTTATATGTCGTATTTACAAAGATTGAAAACATAAAATATCAAGTAATTGTGAGTAGCTTTTTATTAAATAAAAATAAAATTCAGAAAGCCTTACGTAATTTTCATCAGTAATCACTGGTTTTATGTGAAATATCACTTTTGATAGACAAAACGAATTTCCGCGTCACCGTACTGTTAAGCCTCGATATGAAATTTTCCAATTAAATTTATCTCTCTGCAGATTCAATAGAAGTTTTGATTAAAATATAATGTTAAGAATAACTTTGGAGCAGCGACCAAGCGACGACAAGGAGGCGTAAGGAATAAAAGCGATCGTAAATTCGCAAAGAATATACACTTTCTTTTATAGTCCGACGCGTACATTTTTATAAAGAACTTTCTCAATAAGAATGTTATAAAAAAATATTTATGAAGCTTTATTTAGACTTTTTTTAAACCACGTTCATTTCCAATGTCGATTATACCGTCGCAAAATTGAATAACCAAAGAGACCATTTAACAAAAACACTGTAAATCATGATCTCTTTCTTCTGAGAAAAGAATAATCGGTTTAAACAAAGACTTAGATGATTAGAGGCAGAAAGCTTCCGCTGTCTTTGGACATCGAAGGATTGTAACCATTAATATTGTCATAAAATAGCCAGCTACGAAACACAAAAAAAAATACATTTAATTTAAAGTCTTGGGTGTACAGCTTGCATGCTTCACGCATGCATTCTACCGACTAGCTGCATTACAATAATGTATTATGGGACCTGAAGAAGTCTTGAAAGTATACAAAGCCTCGGGAATAGATACTTGCATCAGATCATAGAGGTGAGGTGGTTTAAATGCCAAAATGGTCCAAGAAAAAGAATATTACGGTGAACGAATGGACAAGAGATGGCACGCTTAAAACAATATACCTATTATTTAGCGAAAATAAAATCTCATTTATAAAATAAAGACTTTACTGTGCAGAAATGCATCTATCTAAAATGTTTATATATTGTATACATAAAGTAAGACTTGATATAAAACTAGTAAAAAAATCTTCTACTGTGTGCAAGAAAATTATATGATTACGATTCTTATTATTTATTAAGTTATATAAGCCTGAAAAAGATTCATTGCTAATACTTTTTTAAAGCTTTAATTTATAACTGTCAATTCTTAGTAGAGAGTGCAGTATATTTGAATAAATAATATTTCTGTGTAAAATTGACAACTCCTGCAAAGCAAGTCCGCTTTTCACCACATTATCAATTATGAAAACACCGAAACTCAATTAAAGTATTTGGAAAGTGATATGCTACGAAAATATATTCGAAGGAAATATTGATAGTACTACAAAAAACATCGTCAATAAAATCTTTGAAGTTTCTGTATGAATTGGAAATGAATTCGTAATTACGAATTATTGGGTCAATATTGATTGCTCAATTTTATTTAATAATTATTGTATGAAAAAAAATACAACAATACTCGATGCGCCAAATATTTTTCTTCGTCATGAAAACTCGAGAAAAAATATAAGTTAAAGAAAGGAGCAAAGATTGCTTACGTAGAAGTGACGGAATTTATGATTTTAGTAACACTGTTTTTTTTTATAGAAACAAACAGTGAACTCTACCATGACTTACGTTCCCTTCCCTTGGTGGTCTTACATTTCTTATTGTTTAAGTATATTTATTGGAAAATAAAAATAGAGTTATTCTTAAATAAAAATAATAATACATTTTTAGGACTTTTTCCCCAATAAAATTTATTTGATCAGGACCGGTTTCGCTCAGTGTCAACTGATCTTAAAATGATTCAGCTGACAATGCTCGCCATGAGCGAAACCGGTCCTGATCAAATAAATTTTATGTGGAAAAAGTACTAAAAATGTATTATTATTTTTATTATAATGCCTTTCCACCAAGTATTGACAGTGAACACCCTAAAAGTTATTCTTAAATGTTCCGTGAAAATTAATGCATTTTTTATTCGACGTTAGATATTCAATTCATTCGATTGTTTTATTAAATCCCCACTTTCCGTCTCTACAATCGTAATTGCTATATTATGTATGGTAAGTTTTTTCGATATAAAATCTAAATATGAATGTTTCCCTGTAATTAATTTTGATAAAAATGATGTACCAAAGCTAAGCTTGTCGACATTTCCAATGTTTTATTCATATTTCAATCAATGTCGAGTAACTATATTAACTGGTGAAAGAAAATAATGCATACTAATATTTCATGCATTTCACATCAAAATAATAACTGACTAAATGTAGGGCATTGTATTGTATTGACCCAGTCCGAATTTGTGAAATTTCATCTTCTTAACCCTAATTGTTTTCAGTTGTTTCCATTGATTGCTATTCTTACAAAAAGGAGCTAAATGTAGTCATTGAAAGCATTGCTGTGAAAATTCTCCGAAAGTAACTAACTATAATAGTGGCATTAGAGCAAATCGTTCGATAAACTTGCGCGATAAAATTTTCCGTCTGGATAATTTCAGGACAAAAAAGCTTAAATGAGTATCGTCTGAAGCTTTTACTGCCGCCAAGTTGGGTGCATATTTAATTAAAAAGCTTTTTGCGTTGTAATTTTTTAATATAACAGTGATAACGTAGCACAGGAAAACGGCACGTTTTTTTAATAAGCTTTTTAATCAATTGGTTTATATAATTACTAGTATTGCTACCCGGCGTCGCTCGGACTAAGCGACCAATAATTATTTTATGTTATATCATTCGACATAATTATATCACACAATCTAACATCCAAAATAGAGTTAAAATAAGATCACAAACTTTATTTAATTTAATGACAGCCCCATTCTCGCCCATTAAAATGTCCAAATTCAAGGAAAAAATCTAATTTGCTTTCAAAGAAATGTCAAATAATATCTTCACGTAAATAATAAACATTATTATTTTAATAAAAGCCGGGAAAAGTTCAGTAGAAGACTAATTTATTACATTTTAACTAAATGTCTTCGCCGATAAAAATTCAAACATATTTTCTTTCATATTCGTTTTTATGGCAACTTAATGACCAACAATGCAAAAGGGAATTACAGACCCACAGACATACATACGCCGTTTCGGTTTTATATATAAGATTGGAATTATAAATTATTGAACAAGTACATATGTTTCATACAACTTTATGGACTGCATTATAAGAGTGTGCTATGAGTACAGATTTTTTTTTTTTGATTTTATTGAAGAGATGTTCATTTATCGTCGAATTTATGGATTTGTGTTTAATAGTATGAGTGTGTATGATATTCATATTTATTCCCGGCTAAGTGGCATCGGGAGAGGGATTACCCCATAACCCTCTCCTAAAAATGCAGTTTCTTTAGTGAATAATAGCAATTTTCTTAAAAACAGCCATCAAAATTTACTTCGCTTTTGAAGCAATTGCTTTTTCACTCAACGGGACAGTAGCGAGCTTGTGAATAAATCAAATGTACAATATGATGATATAGGCATTAACTCATTGGCTCGTTGGTTAAAAAACAGTAAAATTCTAGTTCCCAAGTACAATTTTGAGAATTTCTAAAGCCAATGAGATAATATTCTTATGATCGGTAATCTGGCATACTTCTAGAAAATAAATAAATAATTTCAGACATGTAACCAATCATTATGGCAAGTGGCTTCATGTTAATAATTAAAATAGGTATAATTATTTTTTGCAAATATAGAGACTTTTGAAATATACTATCGACAGCAATTCGGTAGTTTTGACCACTGACCCAAATCAAATAATTTTATACTGTTATTTTATTATAACAAACTTTCGTAGTTTGGATTAAAAAAATACAGCGCCATTCACCCACTTTGTAGTAGAAATCTAAAGAGGTGAGCAGTAATGACAGAGATTTTAAAAAAATCTTGAGAAAGCATGTATTCTTCTTGTTTTTTTCATCTTCCTTGCGTGAACATTCAAAGTGAATAAAATAGAGTTTGATCAAATGTTTATACTAAAAAAAAAAATACTTTACTAGTTCATAGCCTTAACGCTGATGACATGACAAAACGGACAAAATAGTGTGAGAAAAAAATAACACTTCTTTTTGAACGAGGAAACGTTTCTTGAACTACCGTAAAATAAAAGAAACAGTTAACGAATAAGAAAAAAGTGATAGGTTCAATTAATTTTCGCAGTGTTGTTAGAATTATTATGAAATTTACCATTAAACAAAATCATATTTTCGTCTGCTGAAAATTTATGAAATTACAAATTCAAACTTGTTTTTGATTTATTTTGTATAAATTGAGTGTGAAATATATAAAATTTATTCAGTGCTAATTTTTATCTGTACATATATTTGCTTATTATCATCGTCATTATTCGATAACACGGAACAAAATAATGGGTTTGTTTTCTGAGTCCACGTTCTTTCGAGACCGTGCAAAAAAAAACAATTTTTCGTTACTTTATGGTGTGTCCACACAATTACATATAAGACAATGCGTGTTTACACTGGGGTGTTAAAAATATATGGTATTTAAATTATTTTATTTTCTTATAATATAAATATAGCTCACAGTGTGTGAGCAAAACTATAAAATTCAATATTTTATTGACCGCCAGCCACAGTTTGCGTATACATATTTATAACTCAGTTCAGCTCTGATTGGTTTGTAAGCAAATACGTTCGTGAAATTTAATATTCATCTAGGCTTCTGATTTAACTTTGGGGAGTTTTAATTGTTTAAAACTCAAATCAAAAAATGGCGAAAAAGCTAAGCAGATAATTGTCGGAAGCAAGGCGAATCTAAATCGCCTAAATAAATTAATTACATGAAAGCAAATCCCCGCTCGCCGACACAATTTGTAATAATCAAGTTTTAAAAATAAAAATAAAGCAATTAACGCTTTATTATATTTTGAAAATATTTACTGTATCACATTTACAAAGAATACAGAATCTCAAAGGGGCATCTACAAAGACAACTAAATAAGAAATTAATTTTCAACCAGTATATCTATACGGAGAGGTTAATGAAAGAAGAATAGATTAAGCAAAAGAGCCCGTAATTTATTAACCCTTCAACAGCACATACTAAAACACTAAGTTAGTATACAGCCCAGTTCTGAAGATTTCAAAAAATAAAATTCATTGGTCAAGTATGCTAAACAAGCACATAATATACATCAATTGAAGCCGGTCAAAATAATACTTCCAATACAATTTCGCGAAAATCTATGCAAAGTTTAAGGTTTTCAAAACACGAGAATTTGTCCATTTTTTTATCACAATATATTTCACTCTTCGCAGATTAAAACTCAATAACAAAAAATGAAAAATATTTTTTATAAGGAAAATGGTCTATCAAGTAACTGATATGAGGTTTGACGTGTCGCGAACTAACGAGCGTGGATAAGATATATTAAAATGAATTGCAGGAACCCTGATTTTACCTCGAGGGAAATGCCTTTAGTCCAGCGATATATTCCAAACTTTTTTTATGTATTTTATTATTTAAGTTTATTCAGAGATGGCATTTTCAGTATTTAAATTGAAAAAGTCGCGAGCCTGTGAAATGTTAATAATCAGTGTGGGGAGCTGTGAAAACATCACCAATATCCATGCCTTTGAAATAGAATATCGTTAAATCGATTAAAAAGTCAATGTATTAAGATGTTTCACACGTATAGTCCTTGACGGAACGACTTTATGGTTGAAGCCAATAGTTAAATATCAATACCTGACGCATATTACTTAATAGCTTTTTGTCGTTCATAAATAGTCATTAAAATACATTCTTATATACTTTATGTCAATGTATACTGCATGAATTGCAAAACTCACGTAGAATACTGCAGTTTTTCAAATATTGGCAATGAGGTAATCGTCTACCCTACTTTTTATACATCGTTAATGTGTAATGATGACTTAAAATTAACTATTTTTCAATGAAGAAATGAATGCAGCTATAAATCAAAAAGAGTTTCGTTATGTTCATTTTACTGTCAGATTTAATTATCTGTCCTCAACTATGAATCAATACTAAGTCACGATCGTCTAATAAATAAAATAATATTTTTCTTATTGTTTGATAAGCAATGCTTAGTAAATAAAAGTCCTATTTAAAGTCAGACAATGTTATTATTATAAATAAATTACTGTCAAGAACTTTGAATATAGTTTCAATGCATCGTTTCATAAATAAAAAATATATTTAATTGAATTATTTGCAACGAATGTATACTTCAGTTTGTAACTTAGCAATAGTATATTGAACAATTTCGCAGGTGCGTGTTGTGAAACTGGATATATTAAAAAAGTAAAAGTAAAATTTTTGTAACAAAATCTGCAAAATATTGCGACTCGCTGAATAGAATTTTTGTTCTTGTTGTCAAATATAATTGAAGTATTTATATTGGAGATGCATTACAAAGAAAACGTATTTTTTCTTATATATTTTTGCTACAGTAAAAAGTCAACTGTATATAACTCCAAATATAAAAAAAGAGTTCTGTGAAGCAGACATTAAGTTTGATATTACATTCATAGCAAATTAATTTACTAAATATTTTTTCTTTCAATTTTAGCCATTTTATAATGTACACATTTGACAGTGTGTATTGATTGAACTATTGGATGGCCGAAAAAACATGTATCAATGTCAACAGTCATGTCAGGAGATGATTAAAATAGCTTGAACACAATCAAGCCATCAATAAGGGATCGTTATTGTCAAACTAGTATGAACATCGATACCAAGTGGCAAAGTCATGATGCGCAGAGAGAGAGTGTGTGATGTGCATACATTTGACGTTACATACAGAAAAATATTAATTGTAATGTTTGTAATGGATAGCAAAGTGAAACAAAACTGACTTTTGGTGTGTTACACTTTTTTGACTGAAGTGTCTTATTTATAACTGTTTTGTCTTATAAACGATTTAAAACAGGTCCGTGGTCGAGTGTCAAGGTTGTCAACTTTAGTTGCTGAAGCTTTTGGGCTCAAATCCCAGTCCAGGCAGTTTCATTTTTCAATCGATTTATTGATTTCTGGTCGAACGCATGAATGTATGTGTTGTCTAAAATTCTCTCCCACACCCATCCTGTAGTGGTTAGATAACCAATACACGTGTTTATTGTATCCCTACTCTTTTCAAAAAAGAGAGGTTTAATAACTGAGTTACAAGCAGTTCTCGTAGAATATAATATAAATAAGAACTCCATAAGGAGTTCATATGCTCCACATTGGTAACGGATGTAATTTAAAAAAATGAGAATATTTTCGTTGATAAAATTAGTTTAATAAAAACTATTATTTTTTCTTTCTCATGGTTGGCTGTTTTACGCAGAAATATTTTTGAATAATTTAAATAAATTCTTCTTTTGTTTTGTTAGTTCATATTTTTTAGAAGTAATTACATTGGTACTTTATACAATAGAATAACTACAATATAATAGATATTTAGACACAAAAAAATGCTAAGCACGCAACGCTGGGGCATTTATTCCATTCGTAAAAAAAAGTAAGCAATAAAAACAGCGCAATCTATCGCATGGTTTCAATTTTTCCCTTTCGATTAAATATGTTTGTATACGTCGCTCAGTATGTCTAGTGCATCCGAAATGTGCCGACTGTTAAAGTTTAATATTTAATAAGGTAAAACTATAAAAGTATTTAAGTTAAGAAGAATTGCATGAGTTTGTTGGTAGCTAGTAGAGACCATGGCGTGTAACCGAAACCGCTTAAACTAACTAATAAAGTTCTTGTGAAAATAAATTCTTTAATATTTTTAAGGTAGAAGCGTTTTTGTAACGAAATAGTTAATGCATTTTCATTATTATCGAATATAGACAGAACTGTTACATTTGTTAAAGTTCAATATATAAGCCAAATGGTTAATTAAAAAAAGCTTTTTATGGGGACACATTGAAACTTAAAACAAGAAATGGAAATCTAAAAGATCACTTTAAAGTAATTGAATTTATTCTCGACTGTTAATTTAAAAATTTATATGGAAACTACTCCAAATAACTAATGTTTTGCTAAAAAAATTTCACGAATTCTAAAATTGCAATTTTCTCTCGGCAATCAAAAATTATATTTGAACTTTGTTTATAAAAACAATCAATCGATACCTAATTATAAATTCTGGTCAAGAGTGAGAATCTAATTACATGACTGGCAAATAACTCCATAATAATTAACTCAATTATTACTAGTTCAATTAGTATTATATAATCATAACAAAGCATATAAGATAACACGGTTTTTTCACCGTGCTATAATGGAGTCTACGAAATAAATGCCAATTCAATCAACAATCATATAAGAGAATATATCTGCACATTATTTAATTTCTTTTTATCGGTTCGGCGAACCAGTTACAGTGGGCCAACTATATTTGATATATTAACGAATAAATGCGGGTTATCGTTATCTCTTCAACGCCAGGTGGTAAAGCAGGTGTCGTGCGTCTATGACTCTGTCTCTTTCTCTCCCACTTGTTTCAAGCTGCAGGTGGGGTTGTGTGTCTCGCTCTTTCTCATTACCAATGAGAAAACATCGACTGCCGCATAGTACGCTGCACGCGACAGTTGGCCCTCACTGGACTATAATCGCATATTACTTATATTATAATTTTTTAATCAAATGCGTCTATATTTTATATAAATTTACCAGGAATCTAAACGAATATATTCGATACTATATAATATAACATTAACAAACGCTTCAACAAATTGATAAGAAAACACTTGGAAGATGTCAACTGACAATTTTTTTTTTTTTTAAATTCTTTGATAGTTTCATATCTTTCAAAAACCATAGTTAACCACAATGCCTACTTATTATTATTCAAAAAATAAAATAAAATTAGTTTTTTACTATTCCATTTTTACTTTTAGGTATCAGTCGATTAGTATAATTTTTCATATTAACGTTATATGGCCCGGGTTCGTTGAAAGTGTTAATTTTAATTTTTTCCTACTTAAATTCTAGGTTGAGATGTAAAGGACGTAACGTAACTCAAAATAGTCACCCGGATTTGCTAAACACCAATATGCACGACTTAATTTCGGTGGCTTATTATTGCATGTAGATTTTCAATTCAAAATAATATTTCTGTTTCTTTCATTTTTAATTTATCTGTACATGTCACGTCTTTCCTTACAATTTATTTCGTTTTGGATTTGAAGAAATAACATTAAATAGTTAGTTTATTGATTAGAATAATTAATATTGAATTGGTGTAATAGATTTTTCGATTAATTCTGTTTAGGGGTGTTCCAGAAGTGATAGAAAATACATGTATTATAACAATAAACGAAATCATACATAACATTGAATATGAATACATCTGTCTTGTTCGGAGCTATGTTCACATTCTTTAGATAGCACTAGCTCAATGGTTGGTGGCCAATTCTCAATTATCTTAATACATTTTTTTGTAAGTTAAATGTCAATAATATTGGCGAGCAAAAATTGGATTTTACCTGCCAATTTCGAACGTGTAGGAGTCAAACAAAAAGAGCAATTAAAATTTAGTATGTGGTTTGAATACAAAAATCGAATGGAAAACAAAAGTAGCAGTGTATTATTTAAAGCTTGCATGCAGGCAAACAATATTTTGCCGGCTCACTGGCCGCGAACACAATATTTCCTATTAGCAAAACAAATGGACGCATTGTCACGGCAATCGAAGCCAAATTATCCGTTTCATTTTGCATTTTTTTTTTGCAAAACCATTAAACAAAAGATTTCACCTCGGGCGGCCATTTCTATGCGAATCAATATTGGCCAGTCATCAGAGCTGCGTTACGACCATTTAATCGATTTCTCAACTACTCGAGTATCGAGTAGTAATTTTTTTAAATACTGAGTACTCGAGTATACTTGAGTAGTTTCAGATGTACCAAAATATATATTATTAATTCAATTCAATTTGTGTATATGTATAAATAAATGAGCTTATTTTATTTAAAATAATACAGAATTAAACGTTTAAAAGTTTTTTTTTCTACAGTAGAAAAAAGTCTCTCTGTTGCTTTGGACGTCGGCTTAAAAGTTAGCATTGAATTAAATAGTGCCATCTAGTTTCTGTCCACTGCTTTCAATAAATTTCGAAAATAAATCTTCATTTATAAATTACGAGTATTACTCGAGTATTTTTCAAATTGAGTACTTCAATAATGGACGAGTTTACTCGAGTATCGAGTACTCATTACTCGAATAGGAGTCTCTAGTTACGACCAAGCCACGTAAAATGTGATTGGCGATATTGAAAATACTCTTTTTAGTGGGCTATTATTGTTTATTTTTTTTTTCAAATTAATCATGTGCCGCAAAATTTAAACAAGAAATTTATTTCAATGCTTACGGGCATTTTTCACGATGATACTCGTTTGAGAAACCTCAAACCAACACATTACAAGTTGCACATATTTTGAACGGTATCTGGCGAATTGTCTCTGTTACGATAGAGTTTAAACACGCATTTAAAAGATTTATAGATATTCAGTTGAGCCATTGAAAAAATAAACGTTTCTGAGCAAACCATCAAGACTAGCATCTTAAATAAGTATTATTGACAATTTTTATCTGTGGGCTAAACATACACTACGGTAACATAGAGGTTTTCCTTAGTGTGACTTTGTACGGGTTAACCGGTGTCGGAACGGGGCTCGGGGCTCTGGACCAATTGCGTTTTACCAGGAGCAGGATCACGGAAAATTTGTTGTGGAAAGCACACTGATTGTTTATTGTTTTTATTTATTATTTATGCCATTAATAAATAAATATTTTTGTATACATTTAAAGCATTAAAATTGTTTGTTACAAATAATAATATACTCTTACGGCATTTATTAATTATGTTATTGTTGGCATTCTGGATTAAATAGCTTATACAATGTTGTATCTATGGCTGGCGCACAAACGCCACAAACTATTTACCAGGTGTCAGTTCAAGCTCATCCGTGCACTTGAAAAGCCTGACGATGCCAAAATGCGAAACCCACAAAACTCGTTGAAAAGTGCAAAATTCAAATTTGATTTTGAAATTCTACCAAGTTCACATCGTTATCCTTAAATATACATAATTATGTTTTCTATTATTTACTCGGAGCACGGAGCGGAGCTGGAGCATGTACTTAGCTACCGGAGCGAGTGTAGAGCGGAGCAATTAAAAAAAACGATCCAATCCACTGGTTAAAAATAATTAATCTAAATTTTAATCACGATCTACGAAAATTAAAACCATATTTGACGTAAAATTGTAAAATAAAAGCTGCGTTTTCAATAGGAAAAGTTGACACACATATTCGTATGACGGCATTACGTGTAATCGGGATAATGGAAGAGTATTCATTGCTAATCTTTTAATGGATTTTTTCTGTAATGAAAAAAACACGCAGGGAATCGAGGGGTAGTTGTCAAATAATGTCAAAGCTTGCCTACAATTTCCATTTGAAAGTGTTCATTTACATGTTTCATAAAAACCTTTTTATATTGTATCTGTTTTATTTACAAAAGGATAATTAACGGCAAAAAAATCAATAACAGGATTGACGTCGAAGGCTAACGCAAAGTGATAACACACACACACACATAAACAATATTACACACACGTATATAATATATAATTTTTACCATCATTCAGTAAATGGTGATGAAGTTATTGAATAGTTTTGCATTAGTTTGAAAAGGGCTTAATATTTCTTTCAGCCTATTCGATCCAAAATAATATCGATAACGTTTCTAAAAATTTGCGAAATATTTACTTTTTATTATTTTAGGCCCAACATTGAAAATCGGTCTGCCAGTGATGATTCATCGACAAATAGAAGCTTGTGTTTTAACAATATTGCTTAGCATGTTGAAACACTCTGCGTTGACGTGAGTGAGTTCATACAAATAGTGTATAATAATTCGACTGTACGGCAAAAGGACGTAACCCATTTTTTTTCATGGTGTTTTTTTTATTATCACAATGTACACCACTTAATACACGTTCTATCAAAAGTATGTAAGCTACAAACGCTGAATTAATAGTTTATTTGTGTTTTAAGTTTGAATAAATAAGGTCCCGTGAAATTAACGTCGAGGGAAAAGGACTTCAATTATATAATTTGTTCTGTGTCTTTCTACAGTCGATTTATAATCTTATATTTGGCAGAAATAGTTTACTTGCTTGCCTATTTTTAATGCGTTCATAATAATGGAAGCCTAAAAATTTCCGGTTTTTGAACATTCACATTACATGAAATCAAAAAATATTACTGAAATTTTACAAATAAACCACGACTGAAATTAATAAAATCTCTAAGTTAAGAAGTGCTTCGAGTATTCTTTATAGTTTGATCTTTATATACTCTCTATGTTAAATCAAATTTAAAATATGTTTTATTTTATTTTCGGTATCAATGGAATGCGATTAAAAGTGATAGATCTGTTACGTGATGTGAATGCAACCATTATTACCATGTTCACTAAAGTATTAAGGTAATGAATAACACCGTGGCATTGTTATCTAGTATACCCATTAACACTTCAATTAGCAACAAAACACCATATAAATTTGAGAGCTATACAATAACCCGCCAATCTCAATGCCTGGAATTACAAAGCGTTCTCTATCTGTCTTTGCAATAAGAACGGTACTCAAAGCCCGATGACTATCGTAAAACCACACGTTATTATGATAATTAATTTAATTACATAATGGTGACATAAGAGGCAAATGATTTATTGAAAGAAAACAGAAGAGTTTTTGGGAAATTAAAATGACATTTTACATTATTGTTTCATTTGATGGTATGTTAAGCTAAATGTTTATGTGTAATGAAACAAGTTTGCATGTCTGCTTATATAAGAATCTTTATTAAACTTTACGTCTTATAACGACCAGTTGTGGCTTATTTCGAAATGTGAAGCCTGAGTGAAAGAGTACGTCAGTAACAGCGCCGTACGCTCGCACTGAGGCCTCACACTAAGATAATGGCCACAACTGGTCTTCGACTTCTCAGACGGCGCCTCCGTTAAAGCCATTGCGGTTCCTTTGATTATGAAGCAAGTTTCGCCCGGCTACGCCCAACTTTACGCTTGTCACTGGGGCCGTAGCCTAAGAAATGATTAATTAACCGAGCATTTAACAAAGCATTTCGCAGCTTTAAATGTGGTCTCTTTAAACTCGTTGAATTATACTTAATATGTATTATGTCCATTGGTATTTAAATGATACCAGAAACTAACGACATCTATTTTTGAATAATATTTCAATTATTACTTGTAGTAGTACTAGAACATAAAGATTTAAATATCTTTATCAAAAATCTACCTGACAACGAGTAATTGCCAAAGATTCTTCAATTATATGCAATGTCGTAAACGATGTTTCAGGTGCTTATTTCTATTCATATTTATTTTCAGATATTGTAATTAATTATGCTTTGGGTGCGACTTTATAACCGAGAGAATAGAGGTGTGGAGCATTCAAAATAATTGTTTACGGTTACAATATTTTTGGCAAACTGTTCAATTGGCAATTATCAGAAAAAGATCATTGAACCGCTGACGATCAAACAATTGCAATATTACAATGGCGGTGTTTGTTTTCAATTATTGGCCAATAATAATCGCAGCAATTTACACCGTTAGTATAAAAGTTCAAGTGTTGGAACGAGCAATGCACACAATAGGCGAAAAACGCAATCGCTGCAGAAAAACAGTTTGTGAATAATTGGCAAACAGAATACAAGCTGACTTGCATAATTTTGCAACTATTAAAATTTACCACCTGAGCATATTTTGACATCGTTCAGCCATATTGAACTATTTGAAAAGAACTAATTATAAGCGATAATGATACATCCAAGATATTTGCAATATATTACGTGATGTAACAAAAGAAAAAAATCATCTTATCTATATACAATTTAGTTACAGATGTGGGACACGGTACCGTTTTTTATTAATTTTCTTTCAATTTAATGAAATAAATATATTATTATATCTCTTCTTAAAATTATAATTGAATCATCACTATTCATTGCTTACCCCTGGAAACAATGTCCGAATATTCAACTGTCGTAATTTTAAGAGAATCTTGAAATTACCTGAAAAGAAATAAAAAAAAACGCTAATGGCACAAAAAGACATGGCGAATAAATAAATCAACCACAACACGGAAATTCCGAGTGCTCACCACGAACCGATTTCATAAGGTGTGAAAATACAGATTTGTTAGTTTTGAATATGTTCAATTTAACAAGATGTCTAGAATATAAATGAACAGAAAACTTTATACCTACATCAATATTTAAATTGCATATTCGATATTCATTGTTTTTTTTATGTTACATCGTCTATTTTAACCGCTTGGATCTCAAGCAACCATAGGTGTCTGAGACACACTAATCCCTAGTCAAGAAATTACAACAAATAATTACTCGTTATTTCAATTGAATATACGAAAAATTTAGCTGAATTTGCATGTAATCTATACTGAGTCAATGTAGCTTTTTTTTAAATATCGCACTCGAGCGTATATTAGGTAGGAATGTTGTTTTTTTTCAGTCGTGTCTCAAGGGCTGCCACGTGTTACACATTATCACTTTAATTTTTAAACTATTGTGTTTTCAATTAAAAACGAGAAAATCATTTTTTTTTTTTTATGTGCGAAAATTGCTTATAATCGGTAATCAATCTGTTTTATTTTTTTGGGTTCTCAAAAAGACGCGGTATCTGGGCCACTTTAATCATTTATATGCGCGGTAATCAAGGGGTTAATTCTGCATTTTTCTCTGCCAAAATTGCACCGTATACCAAAATCGAGGCAAAGTTAAATTGCCCCAATGGTATTTTTAAGCAATCAAATAAATACTTTTTTATGTGCATGATCGAATAGTGCTATTGACTAATTTGTTCGACAGTGATCGACCATGCAGAGAACAAAGTCAAACCTATCAGTGAACGAGTCCCGGCTTAAAATGCGGGTATGTATAATGTTAAGCTAAGCCTTCAAAGGCGGTTTAATTACATCCGTTTTAATCGCTGATTCATAGTCATCAATGGATGCAATTGCAATTAACATCAGAGATGAAGATATTGAGCGCTAAAGCCTATAAAATTAACATTTCGGCTTATTTGCGATATTTAATAATACCGCCGTGTTAAGTATGAAACAAAACGTTTATGAATAATACTTTGATATGCTAAAAGAGTTTTTTAAATACTTAAATCAATGCAAAAAATATACTATGGATATTACAGATAGATACGTTTTGGTGCAATATAATACAATTGTACATTGCATTTGTTTAAGATCTCAGTTATCAACACTGATAATTGAAACAAAACTGTGTTTGAATTTCGAAGAGTAGAATCGAAAAGTGAAATAGGCATTTTGAGCGGAATGACTTAAATCACATGATGGATAGTGTGCCATAAGACTTATGTGATGCTTTGAGCAACGAGGGAGAAGAAGAAGAAGATAATGAGCGCACGTGTATTATTGGCTATAATTAACTAAATCTTTAATAAAGAATATTTAAAGTCATTTGTTTTTTCTGAACGTTGTATTCTGTTAAGAAGCAGGAAAATCACTAATTTTAAATGTACTGGTTGTTTCAATTATTTCCCAAAGTTTTGCAACGCTCACCAACAAACTAAAATTTTCTTTCAATCCTATTTCTTTAGTCCATGCCACATTATTTGATTGAAAGATGTTATTATTTTCATTTTTTAAAATAGCCACATGAGAAAGAAAAAGCAAAAACCACAATAAGTGTTTCTTTATTGCTTGCCTATTTGTAAATATTTTCGCTGAGGAAAGTGCAAAATAATGCTGCAAAACTGCAATGAAAAGTCAGTCTTGTGTAGTGTAGGAAAATCCCGATTAATCGTTAAATTTCTCTGCTTGTTTTCCGCGTCTAGCTCGTGAAAACTACTTGATCGGTATAGTTAAATGATTTTCAAAAGAGTGTACAATTCGATATATTTTTTACCAAAAATAAAAATTGAAATAAAAGATATATCACTTTCGTTTTGCTGATAAGAATTAATGTGAAAGCCTTACTTCGTCATACTTTTAAAAGAATATGCCCAATAAGTAATCCATCTTAAAATTCTTATTACACGCCAGATTTTATTTCAAATAATCTTTTCTTATTTCGTCATACACCATCTTTCAAAATATTTTATCAAGCTGTGGAGTACAGAATATCGAATAATTTTAATTGTCATTATTGAGACCTATTTTAAAAGACAAAATATATGGTAAAGATTGTTTTAATGCTTCTAAGCATGTACATGGTAATCATAACATCATTTTCACTTTTATTTAATTAATGGAAATGGCTTAATATATTATTACTACTGCAGTGTTAAGCATGATTACATCATAAATCATTCAATGCAATTTGATTGAAAAAGAAACAATATCCGCTTTATAATATTAATTTTGGGTTTAATAAGGGTCGGTTAGTCCGCTCTGTTTGTCAAATATGAGTCGCTAACATGGAATTAACTTCTTGGGGATGGAGTCGAGAATTATAACAAAGAGCAACGCTGTTCAGCCTCAGCCATAAGCTTAAGCCATTCCATGTTGATGTCACCGAATCTTATGCAGCATTTACGATGGCAATAACCAGTGCAACCATAATATGCCCCAAAGAGATGGCCATTGTGGACTATCAAAGCAGTCTCATGGTTCACAGAGCAACACGCTGGCGTGATTTTGAATTCGATGGTCTGTTGAAGAATGCATCTGAGATTGTGAATTTAGTTTCCACGGGATTGGCCGAGCGCTTATTTTTACTTACATAATGTTCTAGGTATATATTTTTTTTAAATCCATCGTTATTTTCACATACATTATTTGTGATATTTCTCCGATACTTATAGATATTTTTACATGAAAATAATGTGATATATTTCCATAGCTTACTTATATCATAGGTTATATAAAAGCTTTTCAATATTAATCAAAACAATGCGGTGTTATTACGAAACACACGATTCGATATTTTTAAAAGGTAATATATATTTTTATGAGTGCATTGTAAAAAGTGCAGTAATAAAACTACCGCATAGTTTTAAAAGCTGATGCTACTAAACGATCTGTGGTTGCTTTGCCAAAATAAAATATCAAATCACAAAGAGGAAAGATTTTCGAGGAATCAGTTCCCTAGCACAATTGGTAGATATTTTTATTATGGTTTATGGCGTAGGTCTTCAAAAGAAATTATGATTATTTTAAGTATTCCTCTGTTCTCAATCTTTTACATACTTAAAATAATGTGCTGAAAGAGTGACTTAATCGTTTTTGCGCTATTTTTAATCAAACTTTTACATATGATATTTATAGTTTTGAATGTTTGGGTGACGGAGTTTCAACCTCTGCTTAAATTATTGTTTTATACCAAAGTTACGATGCAAAATAAGTGATACATATCTTTTAAGCATTGAGAATGTACATGCTTTCTTTTAACAATGTCCAGTTGGAGCATATGGACTTCTAGCAGAGTAGAATTTTTCTATGTATTTAGGGATAGAAAATAAAGTGATAAAACAGGAAGTATGGTTAGCTAATCGCTTTCATTGCGATCCGGCTAGTGGGAATTTTAGACACCACAAACTTCCTTGCATTCGAACATGAATCGATAATTGCAGTGAAAAAATAATCTTCACGGGCTGGTATTCAAACCTGTGAGCTCTGCAACTGACGTAGACACTCGATCACGAACCCAGAGATGAATTTATATTTAAGCATACGGTAATTCATCAATTATTTCAACACCCTTAATCGACTGCTAATTGAATATCTAAACAGAAATAATTTTAACTGTTTGTTAGGTACAAACAGTTGCTCAACCCCCGCTTATTTGAAAAAGATAAAGTGGTGAGGCTAAGGAAGGAATACAAGTCAGCTTATCGCTCTCGCTGTGTCACATTTATAGGATTGGATGGTTCTGTGAGGATTATACATTACATTTAACCATGCCTTTGAACACAAATGATCCGTATGAGAATTCTGGCCGTGTAAAATAGGAACGCCCAAGATCGTTGATCAATCGGCTTCGGAGCCAGGGGATAATATTCAGTCTAATAGTAATAAAAGTTTGAACAATAGTTTATTATTTTTTAAGAATTATCCATTAAATTTATGCTAGATGTGAGGCAAATAATCGTTGAAGTGTGTGGTATAGGCAATAAAGCAGGCCATATTTGCAGTGAGGTGAAACTCAAACGGGATTCATATTTTAGTATTATCGGAAAACAGTTGTGTCATAATAAACAATCAGTGATGGTTTACTGCGCAAACAAACTGGGAATAGCCGAATATGAAAATATTGCCGCCCACCCTCTCATATCGACCGGAAAAGCCTAGGGTGAGAATCTAACAGATAGAGGGAAGAATTTATTTTGGATATCAGATACATATCCTTGCGTAAGCAATACACAAAATAAAAAGGAAAAACGTTAAGTCATTTATAAGCATTGTAAGACATTATTTTAAATGAAAAAAGTTCAGGTATATTATTTGGCATAAATAAATATACGATAAATTTATACGTACATGTCGACAGACATTAAGATTTATTCATTAAATGAACTTATTTTAGTTTTTACTTTGTTAATGATCATTCATAATTAATTGATTTTTGATGTAATAGCTTTCATTGCCAAGATGTCTTCAACATTTTAATTATTTCTATCTGTCTATTTTGCTTTAATTTATTTGCTTAGTTGTAATACCAATTGTTTGTCATACCCTATAATTCTTGCTCAAATTTTGTATAAATTTCACTGTTTCATTGTATTTCTTATCAGTTGATAATGCTCGCCATGAGCGAAACCAGTCCTGATCCAATATTTTTTTTTTGTGAGAAATAAGTACTAAAGATGTTTTATTATTTGTATTATACATATATGTATATATTATACAAAATATTTTTTCACCTCTGAAATGTTTAATCAATACAAATATTTGTTAAATGTATAACTGTCGACGCAATATAACTATATCGCTTCGTTTGAAGTCGAATGGTCAACGGTCTCTGAAAAGACACTGATTAATTTATTTTTCAATAGATTTTCCACAAACTCGTGAATACCATAGAGAATTATCGAATAAGATTTTCAGTCGTATTTTTCTCAATTCTTATATTTTTTTTCTTGTTTTATATATTCTTCATTATAGTTTTTAAATTACTGGTGCACTCGCATCAAGTACTTGCATGGTCTTTTTCTTTGCGTTATTAACATTTTCAACCCTTTCTAACCATTTCCTATACGAAAATAGTGAAAGGGCGTAAAGAAAGAAGGGATAGCTTCGTATTGTTTTATCCCCATTTTTATTATCCTTCCGTTGGCCGAAATTGATATATGAAAAAAAAAGACAATGCATTTATACAATAATAAACAAATCCGTATTTACAATAATAAATGATACCGCGATAAAATTTGAATATCGTTAAACTGGCCATACTGGATTTACAGTAAACTGTAAAAACCATTGAACCGGAAATAGTGCCGATACCTTTTGTATAAAATTTCTTTAATGTATCTTTGAAACGGTATTTTAAATATAACGATGCATGTGTACAAATAATACTTCTAAGCTTGCGTTCGTCTTTAAATAAAAATACTCTAGCAAAAATGTCTTACAATCAATAAGGTCATAAACAATGATTTGGTACGCACTTGAGAGTCTAGGAAACTATCGATTTAATAATAATTAAAGACTTTCCGCTTTGATTGTGCAAAATTATACTCATTGTTTTTCTTATCGAGCACAATGTATTTTACCAGCCATTCGACATAGAGCACTAGCGTGGAAGAATTGATTTTTACTACGCAAATACGTAGTTATTACGATTCAGTAGATACTTTCAAATAATATAGTCAATATTAAAACTGTAGCAAGATGTTATTTAAAAAATGAATCGCAAAGTTCATAATTTTTTTACCACTTGGTGGGGCATTATAATAAAACATTTTTAGTGCCTATTCTACATTGAATTTATTAGGTCAGGACCGGCACTGTCAGTTGATAATGCTCGCTTTGAGCGAAACCGGTCCTGATCTAATACATTTAATGTGAAATAAATACTAAAAATGTTCTTTTATTTTTATCATATTTTTATATTAAAACGTGAAAATAAAATCATTATAAAACCTGATTGTCGTTGCTAGAAATTCATAATTATTTTCGTTATATTTCGTTCAACGCTAAATGCTATATAAATTGCGGCCCTTTTCTGTAGACAATTTTATGTTATGTGCGTTTTAAATATAGATCATATAGGTATCTTATCGATTTGATCTTAACAAAGGGTTTGATACAGGTTCAATTCCCCGCATTGCATTGCGCGTCGGATTTACAGATTCTAAATGCTAACAACCACGCTTCTTTACCCCTAAAGCTCGCGGGAGACATTTAAATACATTGTTAACGGAGTGGAAAACAGGAATCGGGTTTCAGGAAATTAACTCGTCATTGGTTCAGAATAAAAGTTTCATTATGCAATATGATGCAAAATGATGCATTATCAGGTTTTCTCTGGTGATATGTGATATCTCTTCTTCGGAGAAAGTAGAGATAATGGTATTTGGTTCGTAAAGCGCTAGTTGTTTGCCTAATCGCTCTTGCTAGAGAATCTTATCGATGTGAACAGATTTAACCATCAAAAAATCTATGCCTCCAACACACTTCCATTAATGAATTGAAAATTAAATTATTAAACTGTCAAAGTAACCCATAACTACATAGACGTCTAAGCTATAAATTTAACAATAGTCAAGTTATACCGGGTCTGTAGCAATAGTTATAGTGGAATACTTTTCATTGGTCAAATTCTCTGTCAAAAATGGCTCAAGCTACCCCACTCTGACCCCGGTTAACCCAGCGCTACAAAGAAATATATTATTGAGCCACTTTAGAATGTAAAAAAAATGCTTTGCAAGTAAGAATTTATACGCATGTATATTCTTATTTCTCAAGTTGACGCAACGGTCCAAAGTACTAAAAGGTCACGAAAATATAATAATTCCAGTGAATATATCATGCAAAAATATGTGCATGTTTAAGGAAAATCTATACGCCGAAAAATAAATTGCGTTATGTTTAAATACTTATCGAGATCTTTTAGGGGGAACAGTAAACCCAACGTCACGTGATTTTGAATATAAATCAGGCATTATTATGTGAAAACTCTTTTTTGCAGACCAATATTTTGTTATATTTTTAAATTACGCCATTCCGAGCAGAACAGCTGTATTATATTGACTACATCATAGGTAAGTATGTATTATGATAAATATTTAAACGAACGTTTTTATTTATAAATATGATATACTTCCCTGCACAATAATGTTTTTTCTTTGTGATTTAATGAAGCCATTGACTTTTTTAAGACAAAAATAGTAATGGTTGCTATACATAAATATTATTAAACATTTTATCCGTAAAACTGAATCATAATCAGAGCTGTTTATATAAACTATATTTTTTTCTTATATCTTAGCTCTACGAAAAAGAAAGGTTAGTCAACTGAATAACAACTACATAGTTCTCTATTATCTAGTTTTGAGTTATGAATGCCACTAGATACGAAAGAATATGTCACGTTACGTGTCAAAGAGTCAACAATAGGAGAACTGGATGCGAAGATATATCAATGCGTATTCAAATCACTTTCTTTGTCATAACTCAACTAAAACTTAAAACTACCCATTATAATAAATTGCTAATATATTTGTGAGAAATAAATCAGAAAGACAAAGCATCGCTTTTAAAGGGTAACCGGACAAAACAGAACATAACAAAACAGAACATGACATAACAGAATATGACAAAAATGGTCTGAAAAGTCACGTTCGGTTTTGTCATGTTCTGTTTTGTCAAGGAACCCTTTTAAAGATAATGAAAAAAAGTTCTCTGCTAAAATAATAAAATTGAATATCAAATTGTTGGCTCTCCTAAAAAGAACAGAAAAATGAGTTAGGTAAGTTAGGGTTATCTGTTTCTAAAGGGCCGAATTATGATTCCACCACATTATAAATGATTCACTTGAAAAAATAAGCGAGGTAAATATGGCTGCTATTTTTTTAGCCGAATTCCCCTTTACGCGTATTTTAAGCACAATATATATATTGTATAATATGGTTTGGGGAAGGGGAGGTATGGGGCATAAACAAACATTCTTGCCAGCCGAATAATTATACACCGTGATGAGAGCGCGTTGTTTGCATTTCAATACAAGAGGTTCTCAAAGCTTTAATTATTATTTACAATAATTGACAATGCTTGATTATTTGTCAAGGTGGTTCGGACTTATTTCCATTTTTTTTAATCATATTAAAACAACATAAAAGTGTATTGCCAAAGCGCCAGGATTTGTTTAGTTTTTATACCATGTGAGAAAAGATATATAAAAATAATAAGTGTTGCAAAACACCAAGTCTTATCTGGATTAAGACAAATTCGGCCAAGTCGAAGCAGGGAAACGTTACTCATTTTTCTCTTCTTTTCAGCCAAAAGTTTCCATCAAGTTACATCAGTAATCATTTTACATATTTTTTAGCAGGTGCATTTGTTTTCATTACCTTTTAAGGCGATGCTTTGGTTTTCTGATTTATTTGTTAAATATAAAATATAAATTTATTATTATGTGTTGTTTAAAGATTTAGTGGAGCTATAAACAAGAAATATATATTAATACATATTAAAATATCTTCATATCCACTTCTCTTATCGATATGTGTTTTGGACACATAACGTAATATACTATTTTGCATCTAGTGACATTAACTCAAAACCGACCAAAAATTGAGATACGTGAATGAATTTTGACGTACAATTTATTATCCATCCGGTACATTTTTTTAAAGAAATAGGGATTGCGATATAAAAATAAAAATAATCCTTGCAAACGCATCAAGTTTTGACTGAGCCATCGACTAAAATAATTTCTATAGGCATTTAATTTCGGCGAACTGTTCGTATACGTATATTTTTAATAATCATAGACACAAACGTCTCAAAATAAAATAGACTAGGCCTGGTTGGAAATCTTGTTCAATTTTTTTCTTCTCAGACTATATAAATAATTTGCTTTGAAAATATAAAATGCGCCTACTAAATATGAATAAAAATATTAATTGAATGCAGGGAAAGTTTGAAAAACGCTACATTATAGATTAAGCCCACATGGAAAAGTACATCAGTACATGAGGAAACCTACTTGAGGCTGTCCCTCTCGTACCCTCTAAAGTTTGTATGCACCTACCCTTGGCAACGGCATATGACGATCTCGCTCTTTTCGTTTGTATAAATATGCTGGTACTTAGTGTCAACAGAGATAATTATTTAATTTCAAACATAACGAATTTTTAATTTTACTTTCGCGTATGATCACTACACTAGACGATCTGCAATATTTTAATTATTTAAAAATTATTTATATATTTATAAATAGGATGAGCCAAAGCTTAACACTATTACCCAATTGAATTATATATTATTCATTTTATCGTTAAAAATGTTTTAGAAACTCTTAGAGTTAAAACTTTTTATTGAAAATATTATATGAATACATACAAATTATTATATTGTTTTGTTGCTCGTAAAAAAAAATCTTTTCTAATATTTACTAGCAAGTTTCTTACTTAAATATTTCGGTGGCTTAAAAAATAATAATAAGTACAAGGTCTATTATTAAAAAAATATGCAATAATTTTATATATATTAGGACCGGTGTCGCTCATCGCAGGCATTATTGACGACATGAGCGAAACCGATCCTGATTTATTCAAAACTATTTATATGTGGAGCTAGTACCAAAAAATGTGTTTTCTTTTTTTAAGCAATGCTTTACAGCAAGAAATTTCAGTTAGAATTTTCAAAATGAGGATAAGATCTAGCCGTAATAATTCACTATACTTGTCTGTAGGTGTCATTCAGTTAATCTAAGCTATATTTATTTCTTTTATTTAGCTTAAGGAAGCAAAAGAGGTCGCTTCAAAAGTATATTTTTTAATTTTTATGATAATAATTAGTCGGCAATCGCAATCAAGTGATATTATGATGATTTTATCAAGACATAAAGTTGTCATTAAAATCTAAATGTAATTTTTAATATAACTTGAGTTTTAACGAGAAGCCATTGCGGATACGTTATCGTAGTTATTGCTTAGCGGTGAAATGAAGTAAAAAATGTTTATTTTTAATTTACCTTGATGTATGATATTTATGTATAAAGCGGAAGATCAAGTATATTTAATATTGCCTAATTTTTCTTTTGGCATTTTAAACTTTTATATCCAATGATTGTTTATTCTATTTACATCACAAAATTGTGTATGAAATACTAAACAACTTGCTTTTATCTACATAAATATAAGATTATGTATATTAAAGCATCGTAGATTCAAAATTGATTGAATTTTAACAACGAACCCCATATAGCAATGATAACGAAGCTTTTTGTAATTTCTTAAAGTTGACTTATAACAATTTCACATTAAAATTATTAATACCAAATGTGGTACGAAAGACATGTTTTAATGACTGATTTTATTTCGTTGAAGTCTAAGAAATACATAATTAGAAAGGTTGTAATTTTTAGTCAACCAGCAGTAAATCATCTGATCTCATAGAAAATCGTTTCGATAACTAACTTATCATCAAAATAAATTAGCTTCTATTATGTTCATTTCCTTACGCTTTATAAAATACTAGTATTGCTACCCGGCTTCGCTCGGACCAGTTTGTGGTTATGTTCACCTCGGCGCGTAAATTCAGACGAGCCAAATTGAAACAACTTTTTTCAAAATTCAAAAGTCTAGGTCAATTAAAATGGAATTAAAATAGAAGAACATTTCAGACTGGCATTGACATTTCACAGCCCCTTTCATATATTGACAGCCCCATTCTCGCCCATTAAAATGTAAAAATTCAAGGAAAAAATCTAATTTGCTGTCAAAGAAATGTCAAATAATACCTTCACGTAAATAATAAACATTATTATTAATAATAAAAGCCGGGAAAAGTTCAGTAGAAGACTAATTTATTACATTTTGACTAAATTTCTTCGCCGATAAAAATTCAAACATATTTTCTTTCATATTCGTTTTTATGGCAACTTAATGACCAACAATGCAAAAGGGAATTACAGACCCACAGACATACATACGCCGTTTTGGTTTTATATATAAGATTATTTAATAAACTTTATATAGAAATCCGTACACAGATAGGCACAGGCATTAATTAATTTTATAAAAATAGTATTCCATGAATAGTAATAAAGTTCCAATACCTGCGACCTATGCATACACTAGAACAGTGGTTCTCATGTGCGGCCACCAAGAGCTTCATAGAAAAGATTGATATTTTTAAAAATGTGGTTTTAAGAGTTATATTGCCTACAAAGACCCTGAAAATTATTTTTTTCGGACGCAATTAATACCAATAGTAAATTGACAAACACGTTTAGGGCCAATTAAGTATTTCAACTGAGGGTGCTTGATGGAATTTCAATATCAAATTATTATTTTTTGAATTTTGTACTTTTCGATGAGTTTTGTCGCTAACGACCCGGGTTTCGCCTTTCGGCATCTTCAGGCATTCCAAGTGCACGGATGTACTTGAACTGACAGTTCAAAGTACAAAATTCAAAAAATTCTAATTTGATGTTTAGGTCCATTTGAAATACCTCACACACAAAAAACTTAAAACAAAAATTTGGTGCGGCCACCAGCCATTTTCTTATGACCATTAATGTTGACAATGCGGCCACAGTGCAATTTTCCGTGAGAACCACTGCACTAGAAGCATTCACAGCTCTCTAAAGTAAACAAAAATACTCAGCGATTTCTACGAGTAATTTGTGACGAAACCTATTTTATATCAAACAGATAATTTTTTCAAAGTATTTTTTCATTACATAAAACCGAAATGTAAAATTGAAAGGAAAACGTATATAATATTTTCATGATAAATAAATAAAAAGAAGAAAATTAGTCTTAATGAAACAAGAATCGGATAGAATTAAATAACTTATTCAGTGATTTTCTTTTCATAAATAAAATGTCTCGTCTAATTATCACCAAAATTGGTTCAATCCCGTTAGATATCATCACCTATTGAATATTATAGAAAGAAAAGATATACATTTTTTTATATAGTATTTTACAAAGAGTAAAATTAGTGCGATTAGATGATAAAAAGAGAAGTTGTTATCAACGCTTCGTCCCGGTACAAATTTATAAATGTATTGGAAAATGTAAACAAAAAATTGTATAAAGAAGTATGAACATGAAAAAACGTTTTGACCGAGTGAATTTATATCTCGTTTGAGGATTATCGTTAAGCATATGAAGATTTCTATGGTGTGCATTATATATTTTCAACAAATATATTACATAATTTGACAAGTAGAAGAAATGTGATTTCCAGCCTTAAATAATATCCAAAAGTAATCTCTTTAAGTGCTATATATATTGGGTAATATTAAAGTGTTTTTTTCCATTTTACTTTCATTCAAAAATCAAAAAATGTAATCCACTGTAAAAAGCAGTTTTGAGGTAAATTTTACGCCGCTATAAGTGCATATTTTTCAGATTCCGCAAAAAATGAAATATTTGAACAGAGAAAATCCTGGAAAATTCGCGCTAGCGGAAAATATTTTTCCAACAACAGCGATTTATAATAATAGCGCAGGGTGGCGCGCTAGTTTTCACTGTGAAAGATAATATATTGATATTTTATTGGCCGCATTCCAGCGCTCGCCGGCGAGAAAAACTCCTCTTGTGAGAAATTTCGTCCAACTGACCGGAAAATTGGACTACATTTTGCAGAGAAAGGACCCCGCGCTATCATTTCGTAGCGTAAAATAGTTATGTCCCGAAACCGATGCAATTTTATAAAATGGCAAAATAAAAACTCTACAGAGCGATCGAGTAAAGATAATTCATATTTACTCTTTTCATGATCTAAAGGGTATCTTTTCACTATAAAAAATGTATGACAAAATAAAGATAAATTATTAAGATTACAGATAATAATGCCAATACTTCAAATATTATTAATTGTGAAAGTCATACGAGATAAACTCGATGATAAATTTTTGAGTACCAGTCGAGAATAACTCAACGAAAAATGACATACATCCATGTCCAAGATCTCTTTTTCAATTAAAAAAATCTAACCTTGCTGGGACTTGAACCCAGGCCCACCTGATCGCTAGGGCAAAACTTTTGCCATTAGACCAGAGGGACCGACAATATTATCAAATTTCTAACAATCTTGATTGTTTTTCCTAAATTTGGTTGTGTATTTAATTAATATTTATTTGTATATTGCAAATGAAATTTAATACATGACATTACAGGTGACGCCAGTTTGCCATGCATTTCACAGATAGAACATTATATTCAACAAATCACAATAACGATTCAATAAGAATGGCATAAAAGGCACAAAAAATTACTTATATTGAAATTTTAAAACAATACATTTCGTTCATTGCTAAAAAGGCAGAGCACCTGTGGCGGAACATATAAAATAAAATCTGAAGAAATGTTTCAACAGACAAAATAATACACTAGTCAATAGTTCATTGTTCAAATTAGTACCGTGCAGCTTTGCTCGAGTCATGCACGTGAGGAGAAAACTCATTTACGCTCGATAGCGTTCTGAAAATCGGCCATAGAGCATTGGCTGCATACACACAACGGGTGGTGGCGAGAAACCAGCTTGTTGTAAGTATTGATTAGTTGACGCTTTTTTAAATTTGATTTCTATCGCAATCATTTTAATCGGATTCAGTAGATGAAAAGAACATCAATTTAATCTCAACAAAAAATGTGCATCTGGTATCCCATAACGTAAACATTTCAAAACTAAATAGGTGCAAGCTAACATCTTACAGAAAGCTTGAAATTATAAATAAACTTAATTTGTCTATGAAGTCTTGATCAAAATACTGCATAGGTACTTACTTACATATATGTCGTTAAAAATTTATAGCGGATAGATTTAAGTCTGTATTTTTTTATTGAATAGTAATTTTACTACATTTTTTTAATCATATATTCTCAATAAAACAAGAGTTATTTTAAGAGATCTGGTACATCAATATTTCAACTAGTCTCTTCGTCGGACAGGTGGTATTAGAAAAGTTACATCTTTAGGATCCATAAATTGTTTGAAAAAATAGAATATAATGTTCTTATCGCTGGATCTGAAACAATCGAAAAGCACTTTCAATTCACTTGAATAAATTTATTGATATTGTCACTGTTACACATGGAAGAGCTGTTTGTTCCAACATGCAAATATAGCGCTATAAAACTGTATACTGAGCGCATTTATATGGGAATACCATCATTGAAGACAACACATACTAAGAAAGTCGATTAGACTTAACGGCCACGGCAACTTGGTAGCAAATCTTATATATAAAACCGAAACGGCGTATGTATGTCGGTGGGTCTGTAATTCCCTTTTGCATTGTTGGTCATTAAGTTGCCATAAAAACGAATATGAAAGAAAATATGTTTGAATTTTTATCGGCGAAGATATTTAGTCAAAATGTAATAAATTAGTCTTCTACTGAAATTTTCCCGGCTTTTATTATTAATAATAATGTTTATTATTTACGTGAAGGTATTATTTGACATTTCTTTGACAGCAAATTAGATTTTTTCCTTGAATTTGGACATTGTAATGGGCGAGAATGGAGCTGTCATCAAATTAAATAAAGTTTGTGATTTTATTTTAACTCTATTTTGGATGTTATTATGTGATTTTGTGATATAATTATGTCGAATGATATAACATTAAATAATTATTGGTCGCTTAGTCCGAGCGGAGCCGGGTAACAATACTAGAAATACCGAAACGGCGTATGTATGTATGTATGTACGTATGCTGTGGGTCTGTAATTCTTTGGGAATGATATAACATTAAATAATTATTGGTCGCTTAGTCCGAGCGAAGCCGGGTAACAATACTTGTAAATAATAAAAACTAGTCCTTTAATGAATTTGCGGCTTAAAACCTAGTAAAAAAGGCTTTATTGTTTATATATATCACTTTTTCCCAAACTTTTGACACCAGTGTACCCTTCTATATTGTTACTATAATAACACTGAGTACCTAGTCAAAATATATTTTTCCCCTTTTAGTAGGTACATCTACAAAATAATGCAGTTGCAGCGAGTGCCCCACAAAACTCTTTCCGACCCTCAGGAGATACTCGTACCAAACTTTGGGAAACACTGATCTATAAGCATTGATTTTCTGCACAATTGGGTGCACGCATTCACGTTCTGTCCAGTTACTCCTCAGACACTTCCAATTAAAGAAAAAACAAAATATTCACTAAACGTTTGCTACGCCACTGGATAATGCCGTATAAAGTTAACAGATTGGAAAGCAGTTGCGGGTTGAGGAGAGAAAGTAGAAGTTTGTTAGTTTTCGCGTTGTTCTTCTTCACCTGTGGTGACCATAAAAATTTATTTGCCAAAAAATATTCCTCTTCAAAACATTCCCTTACTCAATATTTTATAAAGAAGAAATTATACAAAACGTTAATAAACTTTTTAATTTGAGCATCATTTTAATTTAAGGGAGTATAAAATTATTTACGTCACAAAAGGTATTATGTTCTTTTTAATACTGCAAAGTAAAAAAAATGTAATTAAATTTCTGGTCGGATATAAAGTAGCAGCAAGGTGTCTGTAAAATTTCACAATATCACGTGAATTTTTCTGGCGCGACATCGCAAAACAAAAATGTTCCTGCGACGAT
Source organism: Himalopsyche kuldschensis (assembly GCA_028554975.1). NCBI lineage: Eukaryota > Metazoa > Arthropoda > Insecta > Trichoptera > Rhyacophilidae > Himalopsyche > Himalopsyche kuldschensis. Next base: position 13,697,761 of record JAHFWI010000010.1, on the reverse strand, counting down.
TCCTTGGCATTTTTTAATTTCATTTTTTTACTCGAAGCTCTGTATCAAAGAAGTAATTCGATCACAAGAATTTTGGAATGGGAAATTAGTTCCTTTTAAAACATTCCAGGTATATATCTTTAAAATTTTGCGATAAAGTGAAGCAATAAGGCTCCAATGAAATTATTATCTTCCATTCTTACAGTTTAACGCTCCGTTTCATATTTTCATTGAAAAATGTTAATAATCTCCCAAAAGTAATGGACTTTTACAGTATTAAGTCATATTTTTATCTATTATTTATTGAGGAGATATTTAACTATAGTAAATCTGGCACAATTGAGGTTGAATTGGTGAGTGAATTATTTTCGAGTTAAAACTGCAGGGCCTGTGGACAAGTGGTCAACGTCATTTGTTGCGGTTTTCGGGGTTCCCTGCTCAGCTAATTATATATATCAACTTATGGATTTGTGTTCAAAGTAATAGTTTGTGATGTCTAGATTCTCTTTTGCTATACTAACTAAAAAAACAATAAGTTTACCTCCAGTATTGCTCTAGTCATTTATAAAAGAAAAATCCCAAACTCTATTTTGTAATTTTATCATTTTAAAATAGAATAGATAGAATCAATCTTGCTTTCTTACTTAAGCAAACTTTGCGATAGTAAGTACGAAGATGCCTCTATGAGACGAAACACGTGTCACAATTAGTAACACTGTACGTGGAATAATCACAGTTATTTTATTAAAATTAACTTCCACAAAGTTACCGCCGAATCCATCTAAAGTATTATAATTATACTTTAAAATATATGATTTCTTCTTACCTCTTCCTCAGTAGTCGCTGTGTTGACGGAATCCATGCTCTGGCAGAGTTGGAGCTCCATAGCAGGATGCTGTTGTTGGAGCAGCGTCGTCGTCGCGTGCTGTTGCAGGATGCCGGAGTGCTGATGCAGCAGACTGGCCTGTACTCCTTCGGGGGAGAGGGTCGGAGCGAGGGTCGGTGCTGGAGATAACGCGGAGGGAGAGGGAGAAAGCCTCTGCCGCTTGGCCCCGACGCGTGCCGTCCCTAGCAGCACCCTCTTGCCCGGCTGGCCGTTGATATCCACGACGGAGGGCTGGCACCCACGTTCCAAGCGCGGGCACCAACACGTGTTTGACCGACTGGTAGCCGGATTTATACCCTAAACGAGCGACTCTACACCCAATTCCGCTGACATAGAATCAAATCTATACAATATTGACTCGATAGTCTTTGTTCTACACAAAAATTTGCGAGATCAGTCGCAAATGATTATACCGTTCGATACGCGGACGGCAATTATAATTGATTTCTTAGGCAATGGAAAATTGCCGTTGTTTGATTGAAAATTACTATTTTAATTAATTATTCTCGATTGAGATAGTATACTAAATGTTATTTTTATTATTATTTGTTTCTGCTTTCAACTGGAAAAAAAGTTTTTAATTAACGTCTGTTTATCGATCAAATATAAATTTTATTGCAAATAACGCATTTTATATTGCATATTTGAATGATTTATTGATACACTCCAAAAAGCTTTCTTATTAATTGACTAAAAATTGTGTTCATGCGATAAACGAAATCTAAATCATTCAAATATACTTTTCGATTTGTATGCGGTATGTTTTACTTACTTGTACGATAATAGCTAATGGATAATTATTTTTTACAGCGATTCTATTATTTTATATTACAATTTAATAAGACGGGTCATTCGATTGAACAGTAAAGTAAACACAACAGTCTTTGCTAGTTGTCTATCAACAAAATTTTCAAAAAGCAGCACTGCATTTAATTATGAATTATTTGTAAATATATGTTACATAAAATTCAAAATGTCATTTACACAAGCAATTATTAGACACACCCTCCTTACAAGTCAACCACGAGTTAAAACTTTACGACTTTCTTTATTTATTTATATTACAGCATCTGAAAAAGAGAAAAAAAGAAATAATCAGTAAGTCACATTAAAGGTTCCATTTTGCAACGTTAGTAGTAAATGACGATGTGATATTATAGCTTTTATTATTGTTTTATCGATCGTATATTTTTTCTATCTAATCGTATGTAAGTAAAGAAAAATATCCATATCGTTCCAAAACCAGTAAACCGCGACATTTTAAATATTTATCGGTAACTGAGTATTCATTGACATGTGTTTTTTTTCACAATATTTACGTATTCTTTGCTAAATTTTAAATGGAGGTATGATTTTCAAATTTCTCAGTTACCAAACTAAAATAAATTAATACAATAACTACTTATAGAAACATCTCAACACAAACAAATATCTACAACCTAGTCAGTTTTAAAATACGGAAACAGCAGTTATAAAATGTCATCAAAAGTAACTCAACTGTTTCTCGAATACTTCAAAAGGTTTCATCGAGGTAACGAAGAGATCGATTTTTGATATATTTTTTTTCAATCAATTACAATTTATAAAGATCTGATAAGTTTAAAAACGATTGATTAATTTTTTCTTGTAACTAAATGTGATATTTGTTTCATGTCTATCCGTAGAATTTGAGGCAAATAGCCAATGCATTTATTAATTCTAAAACCTTATTTTATTATTGTGCAAAGAAATGTAGATGGCGTATAACTGTAAACAATCGACAGGCGTTTTGAGAAATAATTCACGACTAACATTACCAATTACAAATGTGAAATATTTAGATTTAATCAGATAGAGCTAACCATCTGATAATATAAATAAATATCAGTATACTATCTTACATATGAAACGACAAATAAAATTACAAGAAGCAAGGAGGGGAAGATAGAGTTTGTTTCTATCTTCCCTTACTAACAATAATTAAACTACTAATGAAGTTAACATTACAAAATTTTTGACTAATGACATGCAATCAACTGGGATCCGAAAATGTCTGAAAGAGGTGAAACTCCGGTCATATTTAATAACACAATACGTGGAATAATCAACATTATATAAAATTGAGGTCGTAAAAGTTAACACCAAATCCATCGAAATTATCAAAAATCATGCTTTTTACAAGGTGTCAACACAATCGATATAACTGTTTTATATTTAAATATCAACCGCATCGCAGGAGCTACATTCACGCCTAGTTTGTGTCTTTACATTGTGTTACAAAAAGTGTTCCAAATACACTCGCTTCTCTTTGTTGTGTGTCTTTTTGTTCGTCTTGCTTGATACCGTTACGCCTCGGCCGCTCCACAAATTATGTCCATATAACAAATCGTAGAAAATACACAGCAATTCCAAAAAGTTTACAAGACTGAAGACGTCTTACTGTTAAGAAAAGGAAACGAGATCAACGCCGCCATTGTACGTGATTCCGATTTTATTACAGTGCGTATTGCGTCGCATGCTCTCAACAAATCTACAAGATCATCTCGTAGATTTGAACAATTTACATTCGCTCTGTAGATTCTTTGGACCGGTGGTTCTTAACCTTTTCACGGTGCACTTTTGATCGTAATAAAAAATCGCGGGGCACCAATAATCAGACGGTCAGAAAATGTTATTTCTCGTTTTTTAATTTTTATATTAGTTATTGTTGAGAAACCGAGCTCGCAAAAATATGATGTTGCAAACTAAACAAGATTTTAACTGCTCCCATGTAAAGATTTGGATGTTTGCCGGCTTTCATAATTGTCATTATTTTTTCGCAGTGCACTTGCGACAAGCTTGCGGTGTACTAGTTTAGAAACACTGCTTTAAACTGATTGTAGGGATCACAAATCGTACTTTTATGATTCTTAAATTTACTTTTAGGTCTGTATTTTATTTAAAGATCTTTCGAAACATTTGATAAAAAAAATGTTTTGTTTTTATATTTCGGCGGGCCCACAGTTTCATGGTCAACGTAGCTTACTGCCTACTTGACGGCCTTGATCGACTCTGTTCGAAGGCATGAGTGTTTGTGTTGTCAAAAAATTCTCTCTCATCCATCCGATCCTATAAGCGGGGCCGTATTCCTTTCTATATCTACTCTCAAACTAAGGAATGGTTTCGTAGAAAAATAATATTGGGATACCTCTATTATGATAACAGATGCTCCACACTGGGAGTGGACATGGATTTAAAAAGTCTTTGGGTACATTTAAATCAAATTTCTTTGAATATATTTTTTTATTTTATCCAGCTGAACATTTATTTATTTTTAAACAATATCATCATTTGGAACAACTAAACGTGATTGTATTTGAAAATTCAAACAATTTTTGCATGTAGCAACAGAAAGTACCCAACGTTATAAGAGTTTTCTTTAATTAATAAAATGAAGACAATCCGAATCAGTGACGACTCGATTGCGTTCTAATTAAGCGTTCAATCGTAACGTGAATGACAGAGACAGCATAGGAAAATTCTTCAATTATCGAACATTCCCATCTCGTATTCCATATTGGCTCTATAAACAGGTGTTCTAATCCCTCGAGTGTTTATAATTCAAATTTGATAGAATATATTTGATTTGATATTCCGCACGTTGTATAGATAGTATTCATATTATATATCATGGGGATCTATGTCTATATGTATTATGTATACATATATCAATATATTCGCTGATGTTTTGATTCATTCCCTTTAAATTGCCATACACATGCATTGCAGTACACCAAAAACGCCAAAAATTGACAGCTTAATTTAATTTGAATAAACAAATATTCAAAAATCAAAATACATTTTATTTATTTCTTTCTTGTAAGATACGAATTCAGAAGAAAACTTTCAATATGCATTTGAAATGATAAAGCAGTAGTATGACAATGCTTTTACATATATGGTGATACAAACCTTAAATGACACCTTTTCAATTAGAATTAGTCGTTAATCAATCAATATTTTGCTTAGGCTCACAGAACTGATCGACTGGCGCAGACAATTATTATAAATCATCTGTAATTTAATATCATGTAATTTTAATGACATTTATAAACTTGTAAAGGTACATACAATTCTATGCTAATATATCGGCTCTGTATGGCTATTGATAACAATATCAGCGTGATATGAAGATCGAAAATATGAAGCAAAAGGGTTAAATAATATAAATAGTGAACAATTTTCTCAATGAAAGTAAATAGTTTAATAACCATCATAATTTAATACGTTTAATGTGTCGAATTTAATTCTTGGTGGAAATTTACTATATTTAAAGATTTATTATACATATACAGATCAAGATCGTTTTCGAGTTTTCATCTAAATCAATTGAAAATGCTCGCAATGAGCTATGCTGGTCATGATCTTTGTATAATATATGTTTAATGTATTTAAAACATAAGAATTTGTAAATGTCACAGAGTTCTTTAACGCTTTCAATGCTGAGCATGTTTTTTAGTATGAAAATAGACACGCGAGATTTTGAGCAAAGTTTACCAATTATGTACCGTAATATAACGAGACAAAAAGTCAAAATATATAGTATAATCAATTAATTATTATGGTAACAAAAAGTATAACCAATATAATATGATACGTGACTAGACGAACATCATGTGAAGCGTTCGTAAAGCATCGACACGTCCTCCATATTGTTTCATTGTTTGCAAGTTCAAAAAAAAATATTTTGCTAGCCCTTAATCCGGCGTTTAATTAATTTAAAACTTTCCAGCGATTAATCATGTGTCAACCCTTGGTTTGTTTGCCATTCGAATGTATCGCGGGTTTGGATAAACAAAAAACTTTATTCGGAATCCCGGTTAATCCGATGTTGGAAAGAGGTGACTAACAAACATACTGGTTGGCTATTATATGTTACGGGGAATGTCTTCAAATAAACCGTTTGGCTTTATAAGGGATGGGATTAGAGACTAAAAATACTCGACATCTCAACTACTCGAGTATCTAGGGGTAAAATTTTTAAAACTCTGAGAACTGCTGTTCAATCCCAGTTTGATCAACCTCCTCACGAAGTTTATCGAGAGAACTGCTCGGGATGGAAAGGATACGAAGATTAGAACAGGACTAGTAGTTAGCTAATCGCTGTCACTATGCGTCGTTCTTTGGGATCGGAAAGTGGGAAGGGATCTTAATCAACACAAAAACCCATTGCCTCTGCAGAATTGATTTGTCGACTGAAAGAATCTGCTCGTACCAGTTATCAAGTACTCGAGTATACTCGAGTAGTTTCAGATGTACAAAAATATAAATTATTAATTCAAATTGGTGTATATAAATAGATGATTAATCAGCTTATTTGATTTCATGATTCATTATCATCAGTTGATTATGCTCGCGATGAGCGAAAGCAGTCCTGATCCTAATAAATCTAATGTGAAATAAGTACAATAATTTTGTTACTATTTTTTAGTATAATACAATTCTACAGAGTATTGACACCTTTAAAGTGTGCAGTAATAAAAAATCGTGAATTTTTCAGTTAGTGTTGCTGTCAAATTTTTTCATCGTAAGCCACGGTTTTCTGCTATCGAGAGTAATAATTCTATAATGTACAAGTTTTGAGAATAATTCCTAGTAATATTTAATATTTTGTATAGTCTTAATCATATATATATTAATAAATAATTATAACTTTGCTTAGATTATTGTGGCTAAAAAACTAGACAATTCTGAAATGTATTTAAACATCCGGATACATTGTAAAATAGCTAAATCTTATACATTGGCTGTAACATAAAACATATGCTGGTAGGGAAAGGTTTTCATCTCTTCATAGTGAAGTTGTTGCAAATTAGAGACAGGAAGGGTGTATTACAAACTGAAAAGCAATTGATATATTATATATGTACTTAATTGTCTTTGTATATTGTTCAGAATTTACATAGGTTGGATCAATTTGTATCGGTGACAACGATATTTATAATCACTTGTTCAACCCTTTAACTATCACAAAACTTACGCATGTATTTGCGGAAGGAAAATTAAGGCATTCATTTCCATAGTAATTAACCACTTAACATGCCAGAAAATTTTACACATAAAAACAAATGTCTGAAATGGGATGGTTTTGCTGATTAATTTATTTTCATTTTATTTCATTCATGTACATTCATATTTTATTTGCAAAAAAGTGTTTTTAAATATTTTCGTAACGCATATAAACGTCGTTACCATTGCAAAATTGGGCACCTGAAAAATATGTGTTTTCGACATAGTATCGCCCTCACACTTAATTCACACACAAAATATAAGAACAGTTAAGGTAAACGTATATCTCTTTTAAGATGTTCACTATCAATAGTCCGTGGAAGATCATTAAATCAAAAAAAAAATATTCCACAATAAATTCAATTATTTAACCGGTTTAAATTCATCGCGAGCATTTTCAAGTGATGAGCGAAACCGGTCCTGATACAAATATGTGAAATAAGTACAAAAAAAAAATTCCATTCCACCAAGTATTGACAGTGAACAACTTAAAAGAGATTCTATATTGACATAGATTAATAAAGTGAATTTTTGTTTCGTTACGATAATACTTTCATGAAATTGATTGATATTGCAGATGTGCAATTTTGCAACGGAAACGAGGATATATTTCATCAATAAATAGGATATATTTCATTGTAATAACTGTTAGCCACATAAAATAATCAAAGCTTTTTTTGAATAAAACATTTTATATGTTTCAAAATTAAATGAATTTTATTTTTTATTTCGTGTGTATTAATTAAATTAAAATTTATTTATATCCTGAAACTACTTCAAGTCCTTTGAGAAGACGAAGCTTTGATATCTCACGAGCCACCGACAGCGATACAAGTAACCCGCCCAACCCTGTATTATCTTGTATGGCAGATAAGAAACTTTCCAAAGGATGGAATTTAATTGAAAATTAGAGGGTACTTGTTGTTCCCTTATAAAGTTGCCGGTTTCTATTACAGTAAACTCTTTACTAAAATAAAAATTCGATAATTTATTCACTGAATTAAAAGCTTTATGACAAATCAACGAACAAAGCAGTTTTCGTGGGACTAGTAAAAAATAGACTAAACAAAATAGTAAGAGATAAAACAGTACTGACAAAATAGCACATTGGTCTGTCGTCGCTGGGTTTTGTAATTGTGTAATTGTTTTAATAATGATTTATATCAATACAATCTCATATATAAAACCGAAACGGGGGATGTATGTCTGTAATTCCCTTTTGCATTGTTGTTGCAAGTTCAAACAAACGAATTGATTTCGCTCGCGAATGTTTCGACAGTAAATTTGTTTCGTTATCAATGTGTGTCTAGAGACTCCAATTACTCGAGTATCGAGTAGTACATATATAAAATCGAAACGGCGTATGTATGTCTGTGGGTCTGTAATTCCCTTTTGCATTTTTGGTCATTAAGTTGCCATAAAAACGAATATGAAAGAAAATATGTTTGATTTTTTTATCAGCGAAGACATTTAGTCAAAATGTAATAAATTAGTCTTCTACTGTATACAATAAATATATATAAAATAATTTCTGTAGAACTTAAATGCATTGTTATTTCTTTCACCGTGTTGATTTTTAATTGATGTGCGAAAAAACAATAACTATTTTAGATACAATAAAAAAATCACGAATGTCATGGGCGATTATATCGAAAAGCAAAAACCAAAGTTTCTAGATTAAAAAATACTTAATCCTTGCCAGAACTGAACCAAAACCTCTTGATACTTGAGCGGAGCTGATGCTTAGAGTATTCACAGCGATTGGAATACAAGACTAAGAATCAGAAGGGAAAAACTCAAAATGCACAGATACGAAAATAGTAGGTTTTAGTTTGATTAGTTAAGGTTAAAATAAAGACATCACCGACAACGACACTGAATTTTTTAATTTTATTATTTAGATAAATATGTTCGTTAAGATTTCCCGAATAGGGATATAACTAACAATTGAACCAGTATAACGGAAGTGGACCGAAACACTTTTTTAATAGTTTAGGTTTATAATTATTTCAGTGCATATTGAGGAATTATTTAACAATATTATAATAAGATCAACGAGGTCTCGAAATAGTTTCCATTTTTATAGGTAACTAATTAAAAAATGTGCATAATATTACATTTAATTGACATTCAAGGTGGACTTGGTTGTCTAATAATATATTTAATTAATTCTAACTAAGACGAAATAATTTCAATTTTTCTCGTGCGGAAATAATTTTCATTTTAAACATTAAATTTAATATTAATATTATAACGAATTTAACTTCGGGAACGAATTAAAAGAGATTTAAGATTATGAATGTATGAATCAACTCCGTGAACAATAAAACGTTTTGATCAAAACCATTTGAATATTTTAAAATAGTTATTAAAATTAATTTCTTACACTGTAAAATATGACTAATGAAATCATAGTTCTCATGCAAATTTGTTATCTGTTATTTGACATTTGCATCTCATAATGTCATATTTAAAAAAATATTATCCGATTTTTCCATAAATCCATTTTGAATGAAATGACTATATTTACAAACATAGTATTTTTAGTCGAATATGCACAAATTTGTTATCTGTTATTTGACATTTGCATCTTATAATGTCATATTTAAAAAAATATTATCCGATTTTTCCATAAATCCATTTTGCATGAAATGACTATATATGCATATGTGGATCATCTCAGCCGAAATTTTCAAATAGAACTGTGTGTTTTCAGAAATGGTTACAATATAACACCGTACAATTGGTTTCTTTCTAACAAGGTTTTACGTCTTCTAGATCTTTTTTAAAAAATACGTTTTCGCTGTTTTCAAATAAGTAATTTAACAACATATTTTCGTTACGAAAACGTCTCGAATCATTAGAAGCAAGAGGTGTACTTAATCGATTAATAAATTAATATTCATGTTATAACCAAAGTCATTAGCGTCGCATATACATATATAATTCACTGATGCTTTACATGTATAATTTATTTACGACAAATGGGAGAATTCCAAAGAAAAGACTGCGTAGTTACATATACGATGTGTTAATAATAATTTTAATATCGACACTTTAATATCGTCGCCACGGATGGCCACTGGATACCATCAATGGGAAATGAAAGGTGAAGCTATAAAACGCTGGAATGATTTCCGAAAAACTAGCGGGAGACGGAGCACCTTGGAAGAGCCATGTGTTGGACTACGCTCTCAAACCGAAGCGGAAATTAATTATTAAAACAAATTATCAACATATAAGTAAAATTGTTCTCTAAATCTTTCAAAGTAATTGTTTGCTTACACGGTTGTAATTTATTGATTTCATATACTTAAACACTGCTGGTGTAATATTACTACTTGTTTTTCGATACTGACAAATTAAGTTTTGTATTCGATTATGTATCATCAAACAAACCATGTTTCAAAATTATTGTTTATTCAAAAGAAAATTTGGTATTTTAAAACTGCAATGTTGTATTCCATATTAGAACCATACGCATAAATTGGTATGATTTATAAAGCCAATGACAGTCCCTTGGAATAAAAGAAACGTATCTCAATTTTTACCGGTTTTGAGTGTCAAAGAATCATATTAATAAAATAAGTGAATACGAAGATATTCCAATATGTACAATTCTCCCGTTTCTAAGTGGTCGAATTATAATAACATATGTATTAGACATCAGATGGAATAATAAAAAGTTATCTTTAAATTAATGGGTTACTCATAATAACGATGCAGCTATTGGTAATGTTTTGTATGCAGTGATATCGACAATTTGATTGCTACTGCCATAAAAACATTTCCAGGTGCAATTATTGTTAATATCAGTCGTCTGTAAAAGCAGAACGCTAATTTCGATCACGCAAAACATAATATAGTTGACGTTATGCCTTAGTGTTATGCATTTATGGACAATTTATGCATTTACATGCGGTTCTTGAACGAGTCAAGTTATTGTAGGTGGTATTTGAGAACAATGAATTTGAACGAGCTTGTACCACAGTCGTCAAAGCTGTTGGTTTTGGTTGCGGTTTTACGTGTACATATCCCAGTGTGAATATGATTTCGTCAATTGTTTTTACAGTCAATTTTAGTGTCCCGAATTTTTTTCACTATGATAAATTTATTCCCTCCCGATCATGTGATACTTTAAAAGACGTAGCAAGAGCAATAAACTATCCATTAATATATTCTTGTAGCTCTATAATTATACCATTTAATCACTACAAAAGTTAAAGACTGACACCAACTCTCGTAAAAAATTTGCGAGTAAAATCAAACCACACACAGGAACTCCGTAGTCAATGTGTTAAGTTAAGCTCACGTTATAAATTCACATGCTCCTTACTGTGAGCGAAAATGGATACAAGAAAAATTGATGGCTTTTACTAGGAATACATCAGTTATAATAAGATTTAAATAGCAACGTATTCAGCTACAGAAAAGTGTGTAATATTGTTGAAATTTATTACGATGACCAGGTCCATAGGTGGGGAACATGTTAATTTACAGATGTCACAATTAATTTATCCGTTATATGCTCTAATAACAAATGAGAGATTTTTAGACGTAAAAAAAAAAACAATTTAATTCCGTCAAAAAGTCTCACTTGAGGGCCTTGAAAGTCCTTTGGTGTCAACCTCCTTCATAATAATGCGAAAAAAATCTTAGATTTTTTTCAATGATTTTTTCGAGTTTCGTGTGGCAGGGAAATAAAAACTTGAAACGAATGATTTATATCTGATATGAAAAGTCTAGAACTCAACAGTATGTTACCCTAAGATTGGAAAATTCTAAGACTTATTTCCAGGTGAGTTTCACCTGAGCGAGGTTATCTAGTATCAATCTTGACGTAACGTACATATATGGAAAAGGGAAGGTGATAAAACATAGGATATACGTAAGAACACAATTTAAATTCATATTTTATTCATTGAGATGGATTTTCTTTTCTTTTTTAATTGGTTATAAAATGTTGGGTTCCGATACAACTGGATTATTTTGATATTTTTAAGAACAATTTCGAACAGTAGTTACTAGTTAAAGATTTTTAAGCTATGTCTGGTAACAAAGTGTAACACGTGGACTCGTATTAATGTTTACCTCTTACCAGTTACTCAATCTCTCTTTTTTGAAAAGAGAAAGAATTGGATATGACTTGTGGTTGGCTTGTTGCTATCGTTACGTTTTTAGCATCAGATGGCTGTGGGAGGGATTTTTCGCCAGCAAATACATTAATTAAGGATTTCGACTGAGGGTGCTTGATGGAATTTCAATAACAAATTTGAATTGTTTGAATTTTTACTTTTCCATGAGTTTTGTCGCTAACAAGTTAGCAGCAAATACATACATCCCTTCGAATGGAAAAGCATAATTCGATCTAAAAAAATAAATTAGCTTGGACTGGTAGTCGAGCTCGTTAGCTCAACCACGCTAAAATTCATGCAATTAATTCGGGAATAACGTGAACATACCATTATTACATATATTAAGTTTATATAATTTACTATTTACGTTACAAGTAAGAAAAATATGTGTTTGCTAGCATCAAGTTTGATAGCTTGATCCAGCTTAATGGACATAATGTAAACGGTAAATTTGTATGGACGAGTAGTGCGTGTTGTCAACCAATCACGTGCACCGTCGTACTGACGTGTATAAATAATTATTATTCCGTTTTAGTCATATTTTCCAACGGTGCAACCATTCGCTTTTTACGATGCTTTGCGGTAATAAAGAATGACAATTTTTGTGCAGTTTTTACAAATTACAAGACAATCAAACCATTACTTACAATTTAAACTATTAAAATAAACAACTGAACAAAAAACGAACAGCTTACGAAACGGAAAATCATAATTTTTAAATTTAATATTGCAATATTTTTTAAATTATCCAGTTCGAATTTCAAAATTTGTCTGAAATTAAAGATACAATTAAAAAAAATATGATTGAAGCAAAGAATAGATATTATTTTCTGGTTAATGGCGAAATTTCCGTATCAAAATAACAAAAAAGTAATCCCTCTCGCTCCGACGTCGATTCATTACAGAATCAACAGCATATTGTTTTGGACGTCGATGTTGTAATTATTTCTGCCACCGACAGTAATGAAATAAGACAATAAAATTGCATTGTATCGTGTTTCAGCGATACAGACATGAATAATATTGAATTAGCGATGTATTATTCAACGTTTTAAAGACTGCGTTATATTAACATTATGTAAAATTGTTTTTTTGCTGTTATATTAAGTCAGGTAATACATCAAATTACTGTAGAATACTTAATCATCAGATAAATAAATAATAACCATTATAAAATTTTAAATAAATTTGATTTTTCTACGTATTGTATTACTAATTGTGACACGTGTTTCGCCTCTTTCCGATGCATCTTCGGACTTACTATCGCAAAGTTTGCTTAAGGAATGAATAATTTTATACTAAAATGATCTTACGATAAGTTACCGTCGAATCTATCGAAAGTTAGGTACGTCAAAGTGTGGCCAACGTTGCAGTCACCTTCATTTGGGAAGATTTACCCAAGTCTAAACTGAACAAAACGATTTTGGTTTGAACTCAAATGCTTTATTAATACAACTGTATTGTATCGAAGTTTCAAACAACCCCTAAAATTAACTACTTATTGGTTTGAGTTGACCATTTTGCCCTAAGCCACCCGCCTTTCATAAGAAAACTATTTTAATAAAATTGACAAACAATCAAACTGTTTTTTCACATAACAAACAATTGTCGCTTGGATCAATATAATTTGGACTCTTAATAAGGCTAATCTCAACAGAAGGAACTGCTTGTTACTCAGTCGATTAACTTTTTGAAGAGATCAAGGGTAAAAACTTTTGACTTTGATAATCAATCAAACATATATTTAAAAAAAATATGTTTTTTTCAATACATTTAATTAAATTATTTACAGTGCATGATATGTTCTTTTTAAATAAACACATTAGGCATATTCTTTAGAAAAGTATTACACAATTGAAGTGTCATTAAAAAGGCAACGTGAATCGCTTACATAATCTCAGAACGGATTATTTTTACTTTGTCATATTAATCATTTAAAATGAATACTATCATTACATTTAGATGATAGATTGACAGACTTTGTTAATGAATTATATTTCTTTTCAGTCAGTAGATGAATCCATCTATCATATAATAGGATGTCAGTAGACTGCCGTACTAAGCACAAAATACCGTAACTACAATGCATTGTAAGCGAGTTTTATAAATCACGCAATCTTAAACATTGTTTATTACTCGTCACCGACCGGATAGATTGATAGCAGACATTATTTACTGCAGATATAATATGAACTGCTTCCTCTTTCAACTATATGGACTGCCAATGGAGCAAGTCTCAACATACGTAGTTTTGCGATAACTGCACGCTTTCTTTGAGTCACTAAGAAAAGGACTATATGCCTTAAATGAAATTTGTAGTTAGCTAATCGCTCGAGCTACGAACTATTTTGAGGATGAGGTCTGTATCAATCAAAAAAAAATATCACGTTATTTACTACTGCACAGAGCAGTTTACATATACCGATATTTTTATGTTATTTTAGAATCTCTTTTAATGTGTTCACTATGAATACTTGGTGGAATGGCATTGCATCAATAAATAAAAAATCTTGTATTATATTATAGAATATGTTCTATACTTATTATGATTTGCGTTTAATATTTGGCTTAGCGGTAAACAATGTTACTGTAATTTAATTTACCTTCAGTCTTGCTAAACGTTTTCATTTTTTAAATTCGATTCGAATAAATTCGCAAAGACGAATAATGCGAGAGCAATATACACGTAGTCCAATTGTAGTTTTTTGATTAATATTTTAGTATGAAAGATATTTATTTGGCTACGACCACCCTGCTAGATACAAACTGTAATATTTTATTCAAATGCACAATAATCATGTTTATTTTACTTTACTATTAATAAGCTATACAAATAATGATACCTGGGCTTGAATCGATTATCCGTTGGCGATATGAGAAACGATAACGTAACCAACGTCGAACGGGTAAAATATTTAATAAATATATTATCGCAATACGTTTAGTCTAATGTGCCCCTATACACAAAAATAACAATGGAAGTGTATACGTTACCTGACTATTGATTATTTTTCTACCACTACTAACGAACGAATTCGACTGCGCTGTTTTTCATATCGCGTCGAACTCACTTGGCGTCCATTTTATCACCAGTGAATATACGTTATATATTCCCTTCTATTCTGTTTTTTAATTGTTTTATATTGCATTGGGGTATAACTCAATTAAAATCATAAAAATTTTAATGGCAAAATAACACGTATACTTCTTAATTCTTTACCCTTTGCATTCTTCGATATATTTTTTCTTCCTTCCAGCAACTTCTCAGTAGATTTGAGAAATTGATTGATAACACAGGGATTGCGTTTGTATTAGCATCGTAAAACGAATACGGAAAAATATACCACATTATGACATGTTACGACCTAATGCACACCGTCCAATATATACAGTTTTTGAAATATCGATAATTTCAAGTTTTACTATGTCAAGCTATATTTTTTATAGAAATTGCGCGATTCATATGTGATGTCGAGCTAGACTCAACGTAAGGAGTTTTTAGGTTGTAGGAGTTAAAGCATTTAATATACAATTAATTTTACCAATTGAAAATAGTTGGGGAAAAAAATCATCGATATTTCAAGAAGGTAAGGAAGCTTTTTTGTTGGCCTCTCAACTTAAGTGAGATATTATGAAAGTTAAAATTCTTTCACTTTAACAACCGTATCCTTGAAACATACAATAAATTAATATGAATTTACTAATCAATCATATTATGTGCAGTATCATTGAGATGCCTTTAATACTTACTATT
This sequence comes from Himalopsyche kuldschensis, assembly GCA_028554975.1. NCBI lineage: Eukaryota > Metazoa > Arthropoda > Insecta > Trichoptera > Rhyacophilidae > Himalopsyche > Himalopsyche kuldschensis. The sequence goes on along the minus strand of JAHFWI010000010.1, from coordinate 13,681,980 downwards.
AAATAGGGATTGCAATATGTATTTGGGCGTACAAGTTGGCTGTCGCACCACCTCCAATTGTATGTATTAGTAGCCGTTAGTCATAGCCACAATGCGCTAAAAAATAATATCACACATTATTGACTTATTCCACATTAAATTTATTAGGATCAATACCGGCTTCGATCATCACGAGCTTTATCAAACCATTGTATTTTTTATCAGTTGATAATACTAGCGAAGAGCGAAACGGTACAAAAAGATTTAACGTGGAATAAGTACAAAAAATGTGTTATTAATTTTTAATTACAAATACAGCCGAAGAACCGGGATCCCGATTTTGATGGTACCAGCATTACGGACTCTACCGGAAAAAATATACGATAGTTAGTAGCAACAAATTATTTTATATAAATAATATTATTATTATACGGTTTTAAGTCCTTGTGATGTATTTATGTTGCTCCGTTCTCATTGCATGTGCAAAAGTATAATGCATCAATTTGGAATCTTTGAAACAGAGTTATTTCAAAATAATATCTACGTATTAAACGTAATTGCACCGAGCAGTGAATTGCATTATTAATATACTTACATTCGGTACGAGAGATAAATAGAATTCAGCAAAGAGGAAGTAATAATTATCCGGCAGACCAGAGTTCTACTCAACAGAATAATGGATTCACGAGAGGCCAACTGAGGACTTTGTTATTAAATCTTTTTCGTGATTATTTTCATTGCGAATCAGCTATATTAAAATTGTAACAGTTACATATCGATGGTTTAAAGAGAAAATTTGCTCTTTCCGTTTTGTCAATTGTGCAGGAGTGGGTAAAAACTGATAATTTTGAGAATGTAAAATTTTGTGTTATAAACAAAAAAAAAAACTTTCAAACGATTTATTTGTACAACCGGTGAAAAACAACGAATAAATAACATGTGACAATACAAAACGGCGGAGTTGGATAATTAGCAGTGTAGGTTTTAGAACGACAATGGAGTTGTCAAATTTTCTTGAAACGTTTTTCCGATGCACTTAATAAGATTTGGTTATAAAAATTTACGGGACATGCACATTGCATGAAACAACAAGATGGTATTATTCATAAAGTCATTATCATTCAAAAGTGGAGTTAGCAATATTACTCCTTAAGCCATCGATAAAAATCTTAGTTTTCAATTCCAAATTTTTAAAAAATCTTCTTGTCAGGTTAAGGATAAGGTAAAAAAAAATAGATATGCATTTAGTCCGATAAGAATTATGCGCTCTGATTGATAGTAATTCAGGTATCATGCAACCATCAGTAAAAATATTACTGACGATTGCCGGATGTCAAAATATGTATCAACATTAATCCTTTAGCGGAACTAAATACTTCGATATTCTAACATTATGATAATTGACTTTTTCAAACTTTTGGAACAGAAGTTAGAATAGCAAAGTAACCATTTTGTTTTATTTAGTACATTAAGAACAACGAAGTCCATTAGATGGAACCTGATGTTAAGTCACATGTTTTGCTGTCGAATATTCCTTTACATCATTCAGGATTTTTTTTTAAATCGAACATACTTGTTTTGGTTAATTTGACGTTGAATATAAGAGAATCAATCACACACAATCAAACAGTGTATTGTTTAAATTTAATACCGTTTCACAATGAGTTTGATGGATTCCAATAGAGTGTGGATAATAACAAAAATACATACATCGACGCTTATGTTTTATATTTAAGGATCAATGACGGTACCTCTTTCTGAACAAAAAAATCACAACACCTTGAAAAGAGCTGAAATTTAAAATAAAGCTTTCAATAGGAACGGGTCCTGTGATTTGCAAGAGCTTGAGAGCATTTTCAATTTATCAGTGTTTAATAAATAATAAAAAAATTGGTCACGGACTTATTTAATACAAAACTGTAAAACGTCCTTCAAAGTATATTCATAGTTTCATTGCGCCAATATTGAATTTGAAAATTGGATTTACTAAGATTTGAAATGCTATAACAGTAAAAAGGAAACATAAATGTATCACTCAAAAATTGTGAATAAACCCGAATTCATTTAATCACTATTATCTACATTTTAAAATTACAGGAAAAAGTTATAATTTACCATTATCTGCAAAGTACTATCGTCTGTTATATCATTATTTTCCGTGTTTTTTTCTGTTTATCAACATTATTTTTGACGGTGATAAAATAAATTAATATAATTGTACAGTACTTACTTTTTAACAAAATATCCCATTATACTTAGTTTAATTAGTACATTATTTATAAGCTCCCGATCAATATATATTTTTTATTTGTTCTATGCCCAATATTGGTAAATTACCAGCATTGCAATAGGATAAGTGACTTTCGTCGATTAAACTGGAGGCACCAAAACCTCAAAGTAATCTCTATTTATTCGCATCTTTGAAAAATGAATTCGTGAAATCATTTTAGTTTCATATTAACAGGTATATTTTGAATATATAAAAATCAACATAAAATAAATAATATTATCTTACGTTTTTAATTCTTCCTGTCAAATCTGTCCCTCTCCGTGGATTTTGAAAATTGTGCATGATATATTATACATTTCAAAATTAATCAGAATTTTTTCCATATTTTAAATACTGAGCAAACGTTCTAACTGACTAAATTATGGATGCGGTTAGCTTGCTAAGTTTTCGATAAAATAACGTAGTTTACAATTTGGCATTTTTTGTTCCAACAAATATGATTATTTTCACTTTTGAACTGTGCTTATTCAGTGTTTAAATGGCTATATTAAACTTTTATAAATCATTTTTTTAATCATTTATAATTGTTTCAATTGAATCTTTGCGAACATATTTCTTAGTCTATAATTATTAAATACATAGACATATTAAAATATAGAATTTAAAAAATCAGCTTATCAATTTTATACTACTAACGGTCGGTGTAAAGTGAGGCTTGTTGCAATGTACTAAAAATAAAGCCGGTTTCACTCTTTGCGAACATTATCATCCTTGAAGTGTGCAAATACGTTATTTCTTTTTACGTAAGGCAAAATTTTCTTCAGCTCAAAAAAAAATAGCAAATTGTAATGATTTCTTGGCTTGGGTATTTTTTAATATAGATCAATAAATTTTATCAAAAGAAAAAAATGTTTTTTAAACAATTTTCCTTAGTTGTTAAAATATCTTTTTAGATAACCAACCCATACGTTAAAATATAAGTTTTTAATCTAGTAACCAAAGTCATGCTAGAAATCAATTTTAACGTAATATATATGCAGGTTTCAGATTCGTACTGAGAAAGTTACAAATGTATCGGATTCTTGGATCGAGAGATTGAGCACTGGATTAGATCTGTTTAAAGTAAGTGATAATAATTTGTTCCTTATTTGAACGAGCATATTTTTACTTTGTGAATTTACATCTTTTAAATTTTACGATCAAAAAAATTATAATTCAAACTGAAGTAAAACGTTTGGTATTTTACATATACAATTTACAGTGAATTTTTGTATTCACATTTGACAATAAATTGACATGGTATTATTCGCAGTCATTGAAAAATATTCAAATATATCGTGAACTTTGTAGTTACAAAAACTAGACATAAATTATTGTAAATAATGTATTGCCTCATACGTCGCAACATGTGAAACGAATATCTATATAATTAATTATTAATTTATCGTTCAATTGACACATTAAGAAAATTTGAATGTTATTTTTCATTTCGTTTACTGCAATATAAAAGTTGTATTTCTAAAGTCTTTCTAATTTCACAAGCAATAATTTATTTATTTAGAACGGTAATGAACATCGTTGATGAACATGAAAAAAAGTAATTACAATTTCTTCAAACACGTAGTATTCTTATATTTTTCGTTCCACTTTAGATGTCTAAATCTAAATGGAAAACTGTTACATTACCTCGATATTATTAATTAATAACATACTATGTTTAAAATGTATGTTTTCAAAATTTGATCACGTCATTTCAATGGATATTTTTTGAATTAATCCAATAATTACTTTAATATTTACGAAAGTAAAATATATCCTTAATTAAGAAATAAAAAAGCATTTAAAGTTTCTATATTTAAGCGCCCAATCCATATTTGATTTAATATTTTTACTATTTCACAATAATATAACTGCGCATTTTTTTAATGAGTGCTTGTTTAAAATTGTCAATTGAACATTTTACAGATGTCTTTATGGAAATGGTTGTGAATTTTGTTTTATATAAAATTTTGTAGGAAAATAAATACTTGAATAAACACGAAACTGTTATAAGTATAAGTTTTTTTGATAAGCTTTTTTTGGCTTGAGGTAATAATGACTTTTATTTGGTTTTTCTTGGACAGAATATAAGGCAAATTGATTATTTATTATACACATTAAAAAAATTACGACTGAATATTTTTTATAGCTTTTTTATTGTTTAATCTTTTAGTGCGATCTGAAATACTGTTTGATAAATCCAAATGGTGTTATGTGAATAAATTAAATTCCTTTTTTGGTGCTTCTTAACATATTAAGTGATATTATCTTCAAAAGTTTCTTTTAAATACGTACGTGGTGGTATTTAAGTTTTTGCGTAAAAACAAAAACAAACCTTTTTGCTATATAAACAACGACATAAATCCTACAAGCTGAAACACAATCACATAAAAAAACAACAAAACATCACATCACACAGAAAAAAACAAAAGTTATGGGAAAAATACGTAATAACATCAAAGAAAATTTTATAATAGTACCTATAAAACTATCGGTCTAGATTTATATATTACCAAGTTCAGAGTTTCTTATATAAAACACTTTAAATTTTAACGTCATGTGCATTCACTGTGTTTAAGAGACGGGAAGTGTTTCCGCGTTTGGATTTGAACACTCCGTTGTTAGAAATAAACACACCTCCGCGAATACCAAAAAGAAAAGAAACACGCAGTACGAACGTCCGCGCTCTAACTCGGTCTACGATAGACTGACACGGTCCGATACTTGTAAGCTTACCGACTGTTCCGGATGATAGAGAGAGAAAATCGAGCAATAAAGAATTTTCCCACTCGCGAAAAAGAGACAGTATCATTCTGTCGGCTAGGCTTTAGTTCCGGATGCGAGAGGGACAAACATTTGAAGAGGTTTGTGAAAAATCCTCGCGCTAAAGAGGGACAGTAGTAGGTGTTTCTGTGTTATGCAAGCATGCGCGGATTTAATCAAAGGTGGAACGTATGTTCTATCCGTTTCCTTTTCCTCTGGATGTATTTCTCTTTTCCTTCCGATATGTGTGTCCCTTTTTAATCGTAGGTGAATTGCTACAGTATAGGTGTGTTAGCAGAATTCGTAGATTACCTTTAGTTTTATATATATGACTTTCAAACTTGGCTCTAAAAAAAATATTATATGTCTAAAAAAATAATAATATACTCGAAAATATCAATAAACATTTGGTTTTCACATTTTTTGTACACATACCTCTAGATTTAATATGACACCTGTTTCATATCCCAGTATTCCGAACCTCTTGAAAATTAAACTTTTGACATGTTCGAAACGACGGATGCTTACATCAAATCAACACGGGTTCGTCCCAAATTAACAATTATTTAAACGACTTTCAGTTATGCTTAACACTTTTTCCAATTATTTTTCAAAATTAACAGCTACCTACATTGATATTGTGTTAAATGTCTTTTATGTGTAATATCGCTAAATATAAGCTAGTTTATGCGAGAGGTACATCGTAATCATATCGTTAAAATTTTCACTCTAAAATATCAACAATGTAACAATAAAAACTATTAAAAATCACGGTTATTATTTCATTAAAACTAATAGTAAAAAATATTTATTGAAAATCAATGCTAGATTTTTTTTTTTGGATGGGAAGCCTTTATTCATTTTATTTGACCAAAATTTATCATGTGCTTACCATACCATAAAAAATATTTTTTTATTTATCAAATTCAATTTACTGGTTGAATAAATTTTGTAAATAATTGAATTTTGACCAGCTGTTTTTGTCTCACAAAAAGAACTGAAGCCTAAATATTATTTTCTTAAAAAATATATTTACAAACAATGAGAAACAGCGCTTTTCTAACAGGTGTTTCAATAGTGTGTGAATCATCTTTGCATGTATAGGTGCACTGTATACCGTTAAATATTGCCGGGGATTCGGTAACACATCTACTTGACTGAGATACACTTTCGTCTCCTTCGTTCTCCATACGTCTATCTCTTTCTATTTTGTGGGCGAGTCGGTCGTTTCACGATGTTGGTTGATTAATCTGCCTGTGTTGGTGGATTACCTTTATTTTAAGGCAGGTGTTCTATCTGTGTAAGACACGTTAGAAGTATAAGTGAGAATATATATACGGTATGATGAGTGTATATCAAACTGGTGTTGGTGATATATTGTTTTATGCCAGGCCAGTAAGTTTCATAATAAATATCCATTAGTTTGCGAAAAGTTTGATTTTTTGGTTACGAAAACGCATTTCCGAAATTAAAAACGTAACTACCGGAGGAATATTATATTAAAACAGTCATAAAGAATCTTTTTTAGGCACTTGAGTGCCGAAAAAAATTTAAAAGCTCCCACACCACCACCTGTTCTAAGATACCACTGCTCCCCTAAATGACGTAACTAACATACGTTCATAAAAGCTATTGCATTCCAGAAAAACTAATTCTTTTCTCTGCTCACTTACAGTTGTATGGAGCAGCGGCCTTACTAGTGTTTGAGTACTCCTATACAGGGAAGGTCTCGTTATTATTATACAATGAGAGACTTAAATTTTGATTTCTGTACAATGATACTTGCGAAATGTATAATATATAGTTATGTTACATTGGTATATAGTCGAAAATATATTTTACTTAAATGAACTTGGTGTATTTTTGTACTTTTTCTACAATAATTTTTTCGGATCAGTAACGGTTTCACTCATCACGAGCATTATTAACTGATGATTGTATTTCCATTCTATATATTACTCTTCAAAATTTTTAGCGATGTGGTTAATGTATGGTAAAAAAAAACAAATAAGAAGATAATATATTTAACTTCATTGCTTCACGCTTTTCAAACCCAACAAAAAACGTTTTCCCTTAGTTCATTTGAATTTTTGTATTTAGACTGACCATTATAAGTTGTCCGTTTAGAGATGGCGCTAGTTCTATGGACGTGGTGCTTTCATACTACTTCAACTGTCATGGCAGCCATTCCTTATCGATTCTTTTTTAAACTAGCCGTCAGAACTTTCAGAATTTTGGGATCTTCCACATATTCCCAAGTAATGTTTTCGAAACATCTCAAATCAAATAAACTATTTAATTTCACAGCATTGATTATTCAATATAAACAATAACTTTTTTCGAAAACTTTTTGTATCATATTGAAGATAAAGTGTCCTATATAATAAACATTCAAGATAATTGTGGGCTTATAAATATTTGACAGCAAGATTTTATATTCTAGAATCTAGGGTCTTGTTCTGCCGGCGGCCAAGTTATAATGGTAGTTCATAATCAATTCATATCGGTGCTGTAGTTCAATCAGAAATCAATTAAAGTGTAAGTAAAATAAAATATAATACCAAATATAAATTATTTTGATTCACCATTGCTGATAATATGTGATGCTATAGATAGAAATAAAACCAAAACTTTTTTATGAATTTGACTGCTACTTCCCATCAGAAATCAAACGTACATACGATACGTGTTTAAGACGTAAAAACGCGTGATTTGATTTATGAAATGTGTTATTTTGGAATAGAACTATCGTAGCTTTGTTATTATAACAGGAACAATATAAATTGTATATACTGTTCAGTTACTATTAAACATTTGGTAAAAGGTCGTAACCACCTTCAAATACCCACACCCACAGTGATCGGCCCATTTTCAGGCTCTGATTTGATAAAAAAAAAACAATACGTATACACACTTAAACTCTCTTCGTTTATCCCTTTTAAGGTCTTAACTGTCAATACTTGGTGGAATGGCATAACTTTAATAAAACATTTGTAGTCCCTATTTCACATTGAATTATTTAGATCAAGACCAGGATTGAAACCGTTTCTGATCTACTAAATTCAATGTGGAATAAGTACCAAAAATGTTTCATTTACTTATCGATTATGTAAAGATTCTAAATTCTCTTGCGGATCCAGAAAATGTGCCAATGGCCCTTCAAATTGATAATATAGTTGTAAACAGCGATCGTCACGAAGAAAAGACAGAACTTTTCTGTTAGCTATAAGGTATAAATAAATAAGAAAAGTTTTTCGTGCGGCTTAAAAAGAAGAACATAATGATCACAATAGAAAAATCTGCAACAGCCCACGAATGAAACTTGAATCACGCAAATGGAAGAGTGTAAAAAGGAATTCGTTTTCCAATATTTTGTTTTTCGTAAACTACTTGCAAGTATTCATTAATTACATTTTTTTTATTCATGTACTGATTTACGATTTTAAATATGAGGAAAATTAATGAGATTGCAAATGAGCATAAAAATAGCAATACACATTAATTGCATCAAATTTAAAAATTCAGTATGAATTAATAGAGTTTATTGAACTGCTTAATGCAAATGTTATGATTTTTATTTCATTTTCATAACATATTTGCATGCAGGAAGAATTAACGCTCGCTGATAATTATAGTAATGATGATGATTGAACAAAGAGTACATTGATGACGTAATGAAGTAAATACAGCATGTATTCTAATGAGAAAAGTATTTGAAAAAACAAAGCTCGCACCCGTACGGACGCAACACTGCTGGAGAGACAGTACCATAGCAAACTTGTAACTGTAAACTCCCTTCCCTCCTTCATCCACTCGAGCATATCCCAACGAAATCGGTATTGCACATATATAAGTACCATGGTGTACGATAATTATTGGATTCATCGTCACGCGAGCATCTATGCTTAAATAATATATTGTAATATAACATTTTTCTCGATTTGTTTGGGGGTGCTGCAGTTCCGCAGTGCGTATAGACCAGCCGCCACTGCATAATGGACAACGCGCTAGGCGTGTTTTGCGCCCATATCGGTGCCACAACTTAACTTAATTGCGTCAAAAAGTTTCATGAAAACAGTAAACAAATCTTTTCAATACTTCCATCTTGATATCCTCAACATTATCTATTGACACGTCAGTAATGACAACAGTTATAACGTTATGTACAAAGATTTCAATGTAGCTAGTGAACAAATAGCTAACCAAGTCGCATACTTTGTACGAACAGATGTCAAAAAATCTTTGAAAAAGACATTACTTCAAATGTAGACTAGTAAATTGAGACCTCAACGGCTGTTTAACAGCATATAAATATTTTAAACGCGATATTATGACAGTTCAGTTGAAAGTTTGGCAAACTAACGATGATTGGCGTGGAACTTGCAGTCTAGTAAACAACAAAGCATTTAATTTATTTTGAAATAGTCCTGTTGTAATTTTAAGTCTGAATATTCTGTTTTGAATTCAATTATGTTCACGTTGAAAATTATATCGTGATTCTAAAAGCTTCGCCGAGAAAAATTAGGACGAGAGATTTGGTAAGCTATCCTTAGATAGCGTCGCTATAAACAATACAAATTAAGAATCATAATTGGGATCATTCATTATATTGATAACAAAAATAAAAACTTTTTTGAAGAACAATTAGGTACCTCGATATCCTATATCACATTAAAATAGTTTTATAAGTTTAACACTAATATTCTCTTTAAATTGACATATCAGTTTTTGCTCTGCTAAGGCCCGGGCCTCAAGTATCAGACTGCTGAAACAATCGACTTGAATTATTGTAGTTTATATGTCTCTTAATGTATATGTCAAAGTATACAATAAGTAAGCTTATAATTATTAAAATAGATACGAATACAAATTAAAAACATTGTTCGCAGACTTTGCGTTAGGAACATGAGCCGATCCCATTAATATTTCAGCTTTTAGCGTTTTTATAAATGTCCTGCATTCTTTCTTTTATCGCGCTAGTTTTGGACATACATAATGCTTTTAATTATCTTAGTATAATAAAAAAAGCCCTACCTAAATACTGAGCATTAGGACAATATTCGACATTCCAGTAGGGCTGTGACAACTGATTTTTTTATTACATCCAACAACACGCACTTGGTTCATTAGAGACTAAATGCGACGTGAAAAGAGAAAAATGTGTGCACAATTTTCCGTAGTTAAATATCGCTCCAAATTGATTATTTTCGGCTGTCATTTTGAAGAGCTATTAGACTGAACGAGTTAATAATTTCAAAACTACAACGAAGGCGTAAAAATGAGCTTTTGAAATACGTTGAATAAACTTAATCGTTCCAGTACTTTTCCGAAACCTACGACATAAATGATAAGCTTTTTATCAGCACTCTATTCTGTTCAATTTAAGGCAAGAGTAAAAGTAGTAAAAATATTACATGGCCAAACAATTTTATTATATTAATGCGGGGGGTATCGTTTTGTTATGAATTAATGTATACAATAAAAAAGAGATATTGATATTTTTTTTATACGAACCGACAAAATTATTTTCTTTTTTTTTATTTAGAATTCCATCAGTGACATCAGCACTCTATTATTGATACCCTAGTATCAAGCGATCATATTTGAATTCCATACTTATAAATCTTAATGTGTTGACTCTTAGAGTAAAGGCAGTATTTGAAATTAAAAAAAAAAATTATTTTCACATACTAGTTATTTCCGCATATAATTTGATCAATGAAAACTGAAATCAGTCGAAAATTCTCGCGATGAGCGAAACCGGTCCTGATCATTATAATCTTTTAAAAGTTTAATGTATTTAAAACATACTTATCTGTCTCTTTTAAAAAAACCATTGTAATCCTGTATCGCTCCCTTGTTCGAGTGGTCGACGTTGTTGGATTTGGTAATTTAGGCATTTTAATTAATGCATTTTAAAATCGATTTACGGATTTCTGTTCAATGTCATGGATCTCTGCGAAGCTTTAAATTCCCTCCCACCGGTCAGAAAAAATGAATGACTTTATTTAATGATGCATCTTCAAAATAACATCATCAAACAAAAATATTAATATAGGTAATAATTGAAATTTAGATATTTATTGTTTATACATGTTTGACATATTTTCAGTAATAGTAACTTGCGGTACCTTATGTATTCAAAAAATAGCAAACCATGAAGCGAAAAATTATGACAGTATTTAAAATTATTATTCTATTTAAAACATAACCTGTTTTAAGGTAATTAACTAATTTCTTAAATACAGTGTAGTTTTGATGACCGAACTCACCTTGTCGTGTAACATTGAAGCATTATATTTATGATCGTTAAACCGGGTGGGTCAAAACGCGCGTCGATGTTGTCACTTGTCATACACGGTGAATAATTTGTCCGCCGAATTATTGAAACGCAAGGTATTTTCAGTGTAACCTCTTTTGACACGGGCTTAAAAATGAATCATTAATTCGCTGAGTATGTTCATGAAAAAAAAACGAGGCTGTAGATACAATTTGAGAAGGGCTGTATAACAAAATTTATTAATAATCTTAGAATATCTTGAGCAGCGATGCATAGCCTTTTTGACAGAAGGGTCAGGTTATCAATTTGCACATGATTTACGCGCAGCATGGGTAAAAGTGATAAAAAATAACGATATCAACATAAATATAATGATTTTTTTCCCGGTCCGTGGTGCAGTAATCAATGGCGCTTGTTTCCGTGGCGGACCACCGGGTTTCGAGTCCTGGAACGAGCAGATTTTTCAGTCGATAAATCGATTCTGTTTCAGTCGATGAATCGATAGTGAGAGCGATTAGCTAACCTGTCCAAGTCGAAAGGTGCCGAAAAGTGAAAACTCTGTCGTTTGCGACAAAATTCATGGATAAGTACAAAATTTAAACGATTCTTATTTGATGTTAAAATTCCATCAACGACCTTCAGTTGGAATCTTCAATTATAAATTGTTCATGGGCTTTAATCTGGGATTGGGAATACCAATGCATGTTGTATGTTTTATAAATCTAAAAACAACTGGAGATGCCTTCATCCATGAATGGACGTTGATTGATGATGATGGTGAATATTTGACGTGCGTGACAATTAGGTTTAGTCACATCTGTTATATAACTCACGAGGCAGGCTAAAGCGTGGGCTGATCGTCAGAATGATTGCAATTGAACGCAAAGGTCGCCGGTTCAAGTCCTGGAATGGGCAATAATTGCTTTAGGGAGAGATGCATGAGTCAGATTGCCCAGTGCTCGTAGCTATAATAAAAATAATACACATTTATATCAATGTTTATATTATATTTAACAGGGGCGAACTTATTATAATTATAAAAATAAATCCTTTTCAATACGTGCAATTTAGATAGTGTTACAGAAACCTTTATGGAACACATTATATCAATTCAATCGAACCCCTCTATTTTTTGACGGCATACTTCTGAAAAAACTTAATTAAACTTTATAATAAATTATGAGTAGCGATAATGTAGATTTGCGTTTTTTTTCAAAATATAGATTATTTTAACATGCAATTACTATTTGAAGAAACCCTTTATACTTAATTATCAAAAAATCATCATAATTATTTTATAAAATTACAAACTTTTTTCATACCTAATTCAACCCTGAATTAAATTATATGAAGTTTTTTCATGCGCATGCGTAAATCAGAAATTGACAGAATTTTAATGCTTTCTTATGTGAATGTTTGTGGCTTTTTATACATTATAAAATTATATTACATTAGAACGTTTTGATAAACGTTGTTGAAAAACAAATAAAAGCGTGCATTACAAGTATTTTTTTAATCTGTTGGCCATGTTAATTTCGCACCCCAAAGCTCGCGGAACAGGGTTCGTAGATTGCTTTTATAGAAAAGAGACAAATTTTATGAATTTACTCTATCTTACACAATTATATTAGGTACATATCTAGATGATTTTTTTATAAAAAATTAATAAATACTAAGTAATTGTCTTGGTATTGAAATCAAACTTTTCGATGAGAAATCAAAGCTCGTGACTTCTAAAAAACCTAATTGCTAAAAAAGCTCGATGTGAGATGTACGGTGAAAAAATCGTGCAGTACGATTAATAATTACGATTGCTCTACCGACAGATTGAGGTTTATGAGAATTCATTGCACTCTATAATGTCCATTTTTCTCAAATAACTACCTGTTAAATAAATAAGAAAAAAAACTTAGCCATCTGAAGTCAGTCTTCCAGCTATATTTTACAAACACTTCAGTGCATTTGTAAACGCTTTTGAATGATAACTTTTCTACGCCTTTTACTTGCTGCCATTTGGGAGCGAGCTTCTGAATTAAACGTTTATTTTTTCAACTTAATGCTATCGCTGGATGAGCATACATCAATGATCAATGAATACATCAATGATCGAATTTATCGCTGGAATAGACAAAATCCGAGATCCCACATTTCATTATAATATTTCACATTTACGGTCGTTAGTTCGCGACGCGTCAGCTGGCATAACGCATATCGGTTACTTGATCATTTATTTGCAATATAAATAAGATTTTTCATTTATTGGGTTTGAATTGTAATCTGTAAAGAGTCATTATATATTATTGACAAGGTATGGTGTTTACAAATTGTTCGCGAAATTCGATAAGAGCAAATATTTTGACCGGCCTTGATCAGTGCCTACTAAAAGTACGTGCTTGGTTTAAATATTTTTAGGGATGAATCCCATTTATTTTAATTTCATTGCAATCTTGGTATGTTGTAAGTTTAAGTCATACAATGTTTAATAATGCAATATTACTATTTTTCATTGTTTCCCAGTGTTAAATAATTTAAACGCTACGCAAAATACAACTATGGCTATATAAAGAAAAATTATGTCTCTAGTTGTGGCATAACAAACTAAACAGCCTAACCGTATTTTTTATAGCAAATTTATAGCGGGATAATAAAAATATTACGTACGCACGTCCAAATAAACCATTCTATTTTTGTTTACACGCGTCAAAAACAGTTTTTTAAACAACACAATTAGTTATAGAATAATAGTTCTTATAGTACCTAACAGTATCATATTTAGAATTCTAGTTTAATCATAGTGCAGTCACCCCTTTAGCCTAGTACCTTTTACAAAACGCTGTATTTCAAGGTCAAATTATAAATTTTAAAATTATTTTTAAATATATTTAACTATAAATACATATTGTACATATATGTATGTATGTATACGTACATTGAAAAAATATTTTTCATTAGCTATTTTCTTCTGGCAATTCTTATTCTAATTAATTATTATTATTAATTCTTATTCTGGCAATTCGCAAAATTCAATTAAAAGAACTTTGTATTCCCTTTATAGCGTAGTATTCCTATAGAACAGGGGTCAGAGAACTTTTACCCAGACGGGCGACTTTTTTTGAAATTTTTGGGGGCGACCGACGATCGACAAAATAAATTGAATTTATTATCATTGAAATAAAAAAGGAATCAGAGATATGAACATCAGTACACCAGACAGGCGGGCGACTTGGAATAGCTACGCGATCGACGCTTTGGCCACCCCTGCTATAGAATATTTGTCTCAACGCTGTATGTTGACTGTATATATAAAAGATGTTTGCATAACTTCGAAAATAAATATTTGTTCGATTCACTCGCTTTATTATTCAAAAATTCAAAATAACATATGCGATATTTTCAAACAGTCTTTGTCATTTATTTATTTATGTTATTTGAATCTGATTGGTCACGCAATTTAAAATGTAATTATTTTGCTATAGTCAGATCATGGTGTGAATAATTTATCGCATCCTCAATGGCGCGAACGGCCAGCAAGTTGAGTAACTAACAACAAGGCACAGAGCGTTCGCTGCACACCGAACGGTGACTTTGACAGACATCGGATGACTTCGCGCGACTTGTGTACCGGTAAACTAAAGCTCCCGCCACACCATACTGAACACATTTTTTATGAGGGTTAATTTATTAAAAAAATTATGAAATCACACGGAAAAAAAGATGTGATATAATCTATTGCAATATCAATTAAACAGAAGGACAATCAACAAAAAACTGTTGATTCTACGTTAAAGAAAACGAAATGATGATCTTAATGTGATGGTTAGCCGAATGTAATTTTAAAAGAAGACTTATTTAGAAACTACCTGGCAGTGTAGTTCTGAAGAATATTGACATACTATAAATATAAGAGTACAAGCACACACTCAAATATTGTATTGGTATTGATATTAAATATATGTATATTTTTTAAGGAGTTAAATTTTTGATAATAATCTACATATGATACATTAGTTTGAAGCGGGTTTGGGAGTGAGTCGATTCTTTGGAACCCGAGAGGTGCCAAATATGTCCTAATGGTAGAAAGGGTTCAGAAGATTTTTTTAATAATTCTCTATTCGAGGACCTATGGATACTACTTGGCATTCACTATTTTGAATCCAAAAAGAAAATTTATCTTTATTTCTTTCATCTTATCCGAGGCCAAAACGGTAATTCTACTATTCTTGAGAATATTAAATTGAATGTGTTTGATAATTTTCTGAGGAATCATGAGTATGAATTGTTTGTTCTTCCAAGGTATAGAACCAGCCTACCAATGGGGGTGCCTTGATTTTATATGGTAATGCTTCTGATGTCCACATGGACGTGAGTGTGGTCAGACGAGAACTATTTGTTGTGTGTTAATGTTGATTTTGTCGTATCTTATTCGGTTGACATCTTTGCCCATTTTTCAATGTTTTTTTTCATCTAATATTTTGTATCTTTTTTACATTGCAAAAGCAATAAATTTTTATGAATTGAATTGGCATATACTTGGTCGGACTCCATTATAAACCTTTAATGTCATACAATTCTTAGTTGTGGCGAGGGCATTAGAGGAAATAGCTGTCAACTATATATTATATATTTTGTTTCGAACTAAAATTCATTGCTTTTTATTCGCTGTGTTATTAACTAATAAATTGTGATGATTTTAATATTCATTGATTTATATATATACATATAATAAAAATATTGTCTCCATGCCTCAGTGTCATAAAATATTTACGAGAATACAAATCAAAATTCAAACTTCCTCACTCTATTGAAACTTGTATTTAAGAAGGTTAAATAAAATAAGCCATTGTCTCGAAATGAAGATTTTTATATTTTCCTACTGTTGCATTGGTGTAGCGATATTATGTGTTAAGTGTGGACGGGGGCTTGTGCTAACAAAGCGGAAGAAAGGTGGGCCCTTCCTGTAATGTAATGAGCTGGCAATGTTTAGGCGAACGGGGGGCAGTGACCTACACCAATCAATATGCAAGCTCTCAAAACTTTGTATTTACTTGCGCCACAAATTTCAAACAATCAATACTAACTTTATAGCAACGTCTTGACTTTATAATTTCGTGCCTTTCCTATTCCGCTCCTTCCAAGGTTCCTATGAACTCCATTTAATTATAACACTCGAAGTTTGTATTCAAACAACTAGATTATTTATTACCATGACCACTCTGAATATTAATGATGGAGAAAGACTTTTTATTTACCAGTAGAATTACAATGTTATCAATTTTAATATGATTTTGATGATACAAAGAACCAAAAACCGTACTTTTTAAACCTTAAAAAAATTCTTGTAAAGTTAAACTAATCCTTATCACAGAATACTTAAAATACTATCACCTAATATATGTTTTTCCTACAATCTGTTACGGCCGGTCGCAAGAATATTAGAGAGTGCAAAAAATCTATTTATGCAAGAAATCTATACTCCGTATGTTTGAGAGCTGCGTTGGGAAGGCCTAAACCCTAACAAAACGTAACAATATTCAATATTATATATCTGAGAAGCAAGTGCAGTTTGATAATTTCTTAGTTGTCATAATTCGACAATGTTTTCTTGGGAGACTACCAATGAACAAATTTTGCGTGTGGCGTGGTAAACAGTACCGTGATGTGCCTTTGGAACATTATAGAAAATAAACTTCCTGCGCATCATCGGCTGACTTTAACTGACGTTTTATTTTTATAGTTTTGGTATAGTCCACCAAACATGTGTTAATCATTGTTTCTTTCAATATTTGTATGGAAACACACAAGAAGTTTCAAACGAATAAATTGGTATATTTATTTTTATATTGCTTGAATATAAATAGGAGATCAATGCACCATTGAACCAACACATGAGCCTGTTATAAAATATTTTCAAATACACTTTGGTTTGTTGTTTTTTTTTATATTTGTCACCATTAGATCTAGAATAACAAACGAAAATTGAGTTATTCACAATTGATGTTGTTCATTGCATTAATTAGCCAATTATTCAATTCATCAATCAATTGCGATCCGTTCAGGGCACGGACGTAAGACCCCGTTGATTGCCCTGTCGATCCAAGTAACAGACTTGGCGTGTTCATCTTTAACTTTCGCCTCACATATTTCTTGAACACTGTATACCTCGGTCTAATCTTTTCACTGCTTAGTAGAAATGGCAAGTGCAGTTCATACCATAATATGCAATGAATGCAACTAAGCTGTCATAATACAGTATTAGATTTCTAGTATGCATCCACTTAACATTATCGTCACGAATGAAAGAGCATCACACATATAATCCATTTTGTCAACTGGATTAAAATATTTTATACGGCAAGTATTTATTGTAAGTTTTTTATAATATTTGAAAAACCAGTGAGTATGCTGGTGATTGATCGTTTTCAAAATATAGTTTCTCGAAATACTTCGACCTAACAACAAAAATTGACAGTTGACATCATTCAGTTGATTGATATTGGTATATCAATAATGAACTATGGTTTACTTTTCTATATAAAATAAAATAATAATACAGCATATTTTAATGAATATGCAAATTATTAAATAGTAATTTTTCCACATGTATTCTGTTAAATATCAGGATAATGCTCGCGATTAACGAAACCGGTCCTTATCAGAGCATATCTATGAGGGAATAGTACAATATAATTTTCACTTTTAAAGTGCCCACTTTCAATACTTGATGGAATGGCATTAGAATAAAAATAATAAAAACATTTTTAAGGAATTATTCCATATTGAATTTATTAGATCGGGACCGGCTTCGCTCATCGCGAGCATTATCAACTGAATTTCATGAAAAATTCAATTTGGAATAAGTAGTAAAAAATTTTTTTTATTATTTTTACTAAATAATATGTTTTATTTATTTAAATAACGCCCCTCCACCAAAAGTGAAGCTGCAATTCGCGAATGATTAATAATATGTTAGTCTAAAATAATATCATAATAAAAAATTACATTACATATTAAATAACACAGTTTTTTTTAATTAAATTTCGTTTCCAATCATTCTATGTTATTAGTAAAGTAATATAGCTTTGATTAAATCGCATCTGTCAACCATTCCTACATAGGTACTAATATTGTTTGTAATTTTTTATTAGCCTCGATTTTTTGCAATAAAACTTTCCATACATTGTGAAAGTATCACTGTCATATTCGTTCTTTATATTTATGTGTCAATATTGAAATCTGCATTAAATTGTTTGTTCTTCTTTTTTCGAGTATTTTCGATTGTGAGTGAGTGTCTCTATTCCCAATTAAATATAATAAAATATATATTAACATTTTTAAATGTTAATTATCAATTAAACAAATTTATTGTATAAATTAAGTTCCAGTAGCGTGCTTTCTAATTAAAGAATCAACAGTCAACAATAACAGCTTTAACGCTCCATCGCTTATTTAGCCCAACTGTATAAAACAAAACAAAATTGCCTCCTGCCGCTATTAATTAATAAACATAATTTATTGTATCGAGAGTCACTTATATTCAAACATTTGATACTCTAGCAACAATGTTAACTACTTAGCTACTATCCACCTGTAAAGTTGAAACCATTTTTTTATCCTCAAATCGATTTTTTTATGTTAAAGTTATCATTGTTGGTGGAACATCCACATAAATGCAGGTGGCCCGATAAAGATGTCGTCAACTCGTCGATTGCGGTCTTTACGTGGGCCGTTTGTGTAAGAGTGTGGATGTCACATCGTGGGCGCAAATTAGAGACGAATTTATTTATTTCACTCAACATTCTATACGAAAACAGCAATATCTTCAAAAATCACGAATATAATTTAATAATAACGGTCTGGGAATGAAAGGTTGTTTTTTTAAAACACTCAATTAAGAAACCAATCTCAATCTCAAAAAAGTTTGAATTCGATAGCACGAATAATATCGTCTATTATAAATTTGATACTGAATAGAAGTATTCCCGATTTTCTTACATATTTAACGAAACAATTTCGCCAGAACTATAGTCAGACTAGTAACACGGTGGTATTTTCTCCATTGTCAACAGTTTTAACCCCGCCTTCAAATAGTTTCATAATTAGCATAAATTTTTAGTCGAGCTAATTATAAAAAATGGTTGTCTGTAAAGTTGGTTTACGGACGATAGTTTAACGTGACAACGTCATAAGAAAACATTGATGAAATGATTGCATACTTTTATGAATAAAATGGAATCATTATTTTGTATGGATACGAAGAAGGAGTGAAATGAAATCTACAATTTTTTATTGATATATTTTATTCGCACTCATTAATTCAAGGATTAATTACCTTTATTGCTGCAATTGTTGTTGTAATATAAACAATGAAAACCACATTAACATTTCACTTCACTTTATAAACAGTTGTAAACAGATCACGTGTAGGTACTGTAGGTGTATAAGTTGTGTGCTGCCGCTGTCTCTTTCTACTCAGACGCATCGACCAATCGAGTGGAAGAGAGATAGATGCGGCACAATCCGAACGGTAGGCCGATCGTGCCTCTCTATCGCTTATCCGCGCTCTCGCTCGCACGCTTGCCTTCGGCGTAACGCGACAAACGGGACAATGAGTCATGTTTTTTCGTGCGTGCAGCGGGCGTTCATCGATTTATAAAACGTTGTCACGTCAAAAATCTAAATACATGCATATAGTGTTTTCATTTAATTTTCACTCATCTATTCAGTGTTTAATCGTAGTTTCCTTGCACTATTTGTAAAGAAGAGTTGACTTACTGTTTAAATTCTTCCCGTAAAAATGCTACTATTAAGGTTTATTGAGTTTCAAATTGAGATATAAATGTCTTCAATTTATTTATCGTTAACCATCAAGCAAATCTTTTAACTCCAATACAAGTTTAGTTACAATCTTATAAAAAAAATTAAAAAAAATATATATTTGGCGTTCCGGCAGATAACGCTCGTCATAATTCGGCGATATTTTCTCGGAAGATCTCGATTCTCGAGCATCGATTGAACACAAAATTTCAACACAAATTTTACGTGTGGCGTGGTAAATACTGGCGTGACTTCAAAAATTCTT
Source organism: Himalopsyche kuldschensis (assembly GCA_028554975.1). Lineage (NCBI taxonomy): Eukaryota > Metazoa > Arthropoda > Insecta > Trichoptera > Rhyacophilidae > Himalopsyche > Himalopsyche kuldschensis. The sequence continues at coordinate 13,661,610 of JAHFWI010000010.1, read as the reverse complement.
TTTTCTGCCTACTGTTTCAACTCTGTTGGATACATCATAGAAAATTCACCTACTGCCCATCATCGACTGACTTTGACAAAAAAAATATGATTAAAATCTCAGAGCCGTCTGCTAAACATTAGTAAATCATCATTCAATATTTGCAATGGAACACACAAGGAACATGAAATGAGTACATATTTAGTTTGATTATTTTTGATTGATTTTGCTTATTGCTTGAATATAAATGGGAATCAGTTCACCCTTGCACCAATACCAAAGACGTCCCTGGTTCGAGCACGCAGTAGACATTAGCCCTGCCAGAACTTGATGAATTTATAAGATTACTAGTATTGCTACCCGGCGTCGCTCGGACTAAGCGACCAATAATTATTTAATGTTATATCATTCGACATACTTATATCCCAAAATCTATCACCCAAAATAGAGTTAAAATAAAATCACAAACTTTATTTAATTTGATGACAGCCCCCATTCTCGCCCATTAAAATGTCCAAATTCAAGGGAAAAATCTAATTTGCTGTCAAAGAAATGTCAAATAATACCTTCACGTAAATAATAAACATTATTATATTAATAAAAGCCGGGAAAAGGTTGGTAGAAGACTAATTTATTACATTTTGACTAAATGTCTTCGAAAATAAAAATTCAAACATATTTTCTTTCATATTCGTTTTTATGGCAACTTGCAACAACAATGCAAAAGGGAATTACAGACCCACATACATACATACGCCGTTTCGGTTTTATATATAAGATTAGGCAGTCATGTAAAGTTATTGTCAGTCAGATTTGGAAAGGTATCCGATTCTGGTTGCTTAAAAAACAGTACAAAGATTGAGAAAATAGTGTTTTGTGTATGTTCTTTGAAATTGTTTCAACACAATTTTGCAACTAAAATATTATGTGTTTAAAAGAAACAAAGTTGCAATACTTCACTTGTATCGGGAGTATTTAGCAACTCGTGTATTGCGAATAATCATGGATATGATAAACTGCACTTAACAGCGGAAACATTCTAATTTGTCAAAGTAGATAATGGCCACCACGGTGCATGACGTACCGTTCTGCGAACCCAAGGCTGCGAACAGTTTGCTGGGAACGGAAACAATAATTCAGCGCTTTATTCAATCGATCAATGGAACAAGGCCGACGAAATATATGTAATTAATTGAAATGCATTATAGATAACTGCGTCACAAAGCAGTAAGTCGCAATTCAATCATGGTTTTCTCAATTTTCCACTCAATCTGTAATCACTACCCACTGTGAATAATGTTACATTATAAGCCAGTTCTTTGCGTTTACAATTTTTCAGATCTAATATTATATTCAGTGAAATATAATTATTATCATCATTGCGTTCGAATTATATTCCAACCCCTTAACCGGTTGTATGCCAAAATTGTAAGAAGAACGGTTTAAAATTCCGTGAGCGCAGTGCCGGCCATAGAAAAAGCACATATACATATATACGGTACACTTTACACCCACTAATACTGGACAAGGTCGACGATTTTATAATTCAAACATGTTATACACATAGCGACATTTCTTAGAATCACCTATCGTCCTATACTAACAGTTGACATATTTTGGTATAATAATCAATTTAGTATCGATTTTAAAGAGAGCTTCCACGTATTATCACAATCCGTCGCTATTTTTTCAAAGAAAATCGCGAACCTCAGTGCACGACCGTTCTTATATCTACCGGCATATAGTGGGTTAAAGACGAAGAAACCTAACTCGTTTATCTCTATTTTTCAAGAGAGCCAAAAAACATGTTTCACCAGTAATCAATTTTACCTATTTATATCCCTCGCTACATTCAGTTAGGATCGAAAAGAAATCAATATATTTTTGTATTAATATGGTAAATATGTAGATGCCTACTAAGCTGACCTTAGAACTTGCTTCACTAGGGATTGCTCACCACTAAAGCGATCGTGATCTCCTGTCAGCAAAGATGGGAAAGGAATGAAAATTAAATATGAAAACTAAACTCAAGGACCTGAGATGGGAAGAACTTTGACGCTTATGCGACTTGGGACTTGAATCTCCATCAAGTAGATATAAAAAGTTTTTTTTAGTTCGTCAACTTGAAGAAATCGTAGCCGTAAAATCGTAGCCTCGAAAATATTTACTGTGCGAATCGATCATACATATTTTTCTTTCTTAAACAAGTTTCATCTTCTGCTCGCGAACACTACGATTAAAGGTCCTGGACACAATACATGGGTCGACAACAGACAAACACCTGTCAAGAATTAAGCTCACTTATGGCTACCACTGTTAAACCACTTATGGCACTTTTACAAACTGAACAGATAAACAAATACTAACACGCATCCTCAACAATTGTTTAATTTATTGATCAATGGTTTACATTTTACCAATAGACGAAAGCATATTATATTTTATATCGCTTAAAAAAATGCCCACAGGGACACCGTAAATGCACATTTAATTTCAATACCGGTATCACGAACATACATACTTGCATCCATTTACTTCTACTGTTTTCAGATCCAAAAGCGTTGTGTTTCTACAGGTTTCATAACTGGTAGCATCTTAGGAGCAACTGCACAAGACTGCTTGGTGACTAGCATGAAAGGGTTAAGAAATTAATATCTTATAAATAAACACGAAGCACCTGGAAGTCACTGAGTCCAGTAGAACTATAACTATTTTTTTTATTAAATTGAACGACACTACCATATAAGATAAACAGACTGTTAATTCGTTACAAGTATCCTATCAAAGTTCCGTAATATTTGAAGATATAAAGTCTGTTGAAATCATTATTAATGAGAGCTTATTTTTCTCAGTCATTTATCTGCAAGAAAAAGACGTCATTTTTCAGTCACTTTCTTACGTTTAAATGAAACCATCAGGCATAGTTGAATACACTGTCAAAAGTCGACTTATAGTACGCTGCGCCAAAATCGATGGCATTTTATTATGTAGCTTTTTCGTGACTTGCCATTTTTATACATCGTCCTCCGGTTGCGTGTTTTTGATCAGTATTATTTTTTATTACAATCCATATAAGTTACAAAAAAAAATGTATACACGTATAGAAATATATCAAGATTAGAATAAGTATAATGAATGCTTTGTTCAAATTTATGTTTAGCCAACCGCTATAGCATAGTACTAGAGTGCGTACACTTCCGAGATAGCGGTATCGATTCCTTACTCCATGTGGAATATTTCAGCATGAGGACGTCTTGGCTATTTCCCAATATCGTACCTGCACATTGCATCACTACTCTTTGTTGACCGATATAGTAATATATTGAAATAAAAATGTTTTTTTTTGTTTTTACAGGTATTTGATTCAGCAAAATTAAATGTAAACGTCTATCGGCAATTGTATACATTGTACATTGTCATTTTCCTGTTGTATTCAAATCCACCGATGTCATTATGGTGATAGACCAGATGGTAAGCACCCATTTTTCAACGGATTAATGGATTTGTCACTTTTGGTGTTTACTACTAGTAGTCAATTGTACTATATTGAAATTAAAAAATCGCAACTTTTGTGAATTAATTCCTCATTTATTATGTAATGGCGGATTTTTCTCTTCGTGAGCATTTTCAAATAGATTCAGGGTTATTCATTTTAAACTGGTGTATGAAACATGATTATAATTTATAGACTTTCCTCTTAAGGAAAGGTATTGTATGTAAATATATAATTCTCCTTTATTTTTACTTCAGTTGAACATCTCTTAGTGTTTTTTTTATGTATTTCAACAATCATGATTGCCTAGTAGTGGTGCTATCAGTACCTCACACCCACCAGATTACAAAAACTAGAATATTTGCAAACTAATAATATACTCATAACTCTATCATATCGGCTGAACAAATTATCGTTTAAAACAACCTTATATTGGATTCTCTGTTCATCGATAAAATGTTTCAAATTGGGAGCGAACATAGCTTAAAAAACTGTTCCACTACGACGGATTCTCAATAAATGGATACACAGGATACTAAATATCACTTTAAATAAGTCACAAACTAGATCAGCCTCGTTCAGCTCTGTTTCGTACCATGTAAATGAGGAGTAACACTATTCTTTTCTTCATCGTATAGTGTTATGGGTGGCGGCCGCGAACCAGCGACTGCATGCACATAAAGATAAGTGATGTGACAAACAACTTATAATATCCCTCAAATTTATAATATATCGTACAGTTATAAAATCACAAAGCTTTGCATCCATTGTTTTATTACTTAATAAACAGTAAAAACATAACTTGGTCAATGTCATACACGTCGTTAGAAAATATTAACTACTGCCTTCAGTTGATTATAATCATTACAACAGATGTGATCGTTAGTATAACAGTGAATTAATATCACATAATTTGCGTGATGTCTTGTGACTTCAAATCAACTTAGAATAATACAAATTATATTTAAATAAGCTGACAACCATATTTAAAGTATAAAACTGCGAACTTATTTTTGAATAAAACTATAATCTACCTGCGCAAAATGCTCAATACGAGGATCGATTCAATTCGTTCAGATACTGCATAGGTAGTATCATTTGATTCAAATAATCGATGTTCGATTGGGTTCAGCAATCGACAATAGTTTTCGAATCATATTATCGTACACTAAACTTAAAGACGAAGAAGACTGGAAGACTTTGACGCTTACGTGCTTTATGCTATGGCCCCAGTGACAAGCGTAAATTTTGGCGTAACGTGGCGAGACTTGCTTCATAATCAAAGGTTGCCGCAATGGCTTTAACGATGGCACCGTCTGAGAAATCGAAGGACAGCATAAATTCCAAAGTAATCAGTTTGAAATTTAACACCGCTTGCTTCAGCGTACAAATTGTTATCGTTATGATGCTGCGTTTTGACAACACAGACATCCATGTATGTTTACATAAAATCATTCCGGGTAGTCCGCAACCGAAAACTACGACGTTGATACTTCGCCATGGACCGACATTTTGACGTTTACCACTGACTCTTACTTATTATATACTTCTACGCACATAATATAATTATGTGGAAGCTGTACTAAAAATTGACGATTCTAGTATTTAAATATATGTTTGGGTTGCTATGCCAACCACCATTATGACAACATCGCTGATGATTTCAGGATTTGTGCACTTCGCGTTACAAAAATAATATCACTAATGGTTTTACTTAAATGTATAAGCCTACAGTCATCAGGCAGCAATATCCAAGTTTCGTTCTAAAGCCAACATATTTCAGTTTGACTGTGAGTGTCAATATCAAATATTATGAACAACTTGTGATACCCCGTGATCTCAACGGAATCTGTTCCAGGTAGATTGTATAACATTAAATCAAGAATATTCTGCAGCTCAACTATGTATGTCTCAATATGTAACAACTACTTCGTATCGCTTTATAAACATAAATTATCTTCAAGAAGCTGTAGGATTCTTAAACCACCTCACATATTTCAAATATTTATAGTAAGTGCTTAATTACTGGAACACACTCTCATATTTTTGGTGATGGAAAAAATGAAACTTATCCTTTCTTTTGATTGATTTTATTTTCGAAGCGTTGAAGTTTTGTAGTGTGTTGCAGTAAATAAAAACATTGGCGTACTCATAAAACACACTTTAGCATTAAATGGAAAAAAAAAAATCATTGGGTTTTGGCTAAGTGGCTTTCATCCGTCAAATGTGTTATATTAGAATACAGTCGATAAGAGCTTATTCATTTGAATAGCTTTATTGAGTAGTGTATTTGATATGTAAACGTTCTCATTGAATCTGATATATAAATTTAATATTTGTTTGTTTGTTAGTTTTTTCTTACTCTATGTGCTGCTATACCGTTCATCCGATCGCAATGAAACTTTGACAAACGTTTTGCTTGCACTTTTGCGGATGTTTTTGGAAAATTAAAATTAACACAGTAGGTCTTTTATATAAAAATCAATGTTTTCTCATATTTTATGCGCTGCCATACTGTTCACTTTGACAATTGTTACACTTGCGCAAAAGTTATAGGCATAGTACAATTAACTTTCAGTAGGTGGCGCGTGTGTCGTACCATAGACAAACAGCAAATGTCATCGATGCCGATCAATTTTGTGAAATTAAATCGAAATTATTTTTCAAAAATATTGTGCATCCGAAAGCACTTCAATAAACACTTTCTTTCTTTGAGTGGCATTGCAACGCTTGCCGCTTGGGTACCGGCTAGTAAGTAATAAAACGGTGCTCAAATAAATTTCTAACCCAAATTACTCAGATACAAAGTTACACAAATGATTTCGTTAAACTTCTCGACGAATTTCGTTGAGCTTTATTTAATACGTCAACACTGAAATTCTATATTTTCACGTATTGGGGAGTGTTATTCATAAGCAAATTGTTCATCGTGTAATGAAACTTCAAGTTTTGTTATATTGTGTAATGTTAATACACTCAATACAATTTTACAAACCCTTATTCTTCACACAGAAAATGGCTCACGCGTGCAGTTAAAAATAATTATAAACTACAAATAAAGCAGTGCTTGTTTTATTTTGTCATTGAAATGTTGTAAAACAAACATATAATCTTACACAAAGCTCCGCGCACGCCTCAGCTTTTTAAAGCTAAGCGTCGAAAGGCGGCCAAGAAGGAGCGAAGAGTAAGGAGCCGGCTACAAACAGGGACTTAAGGCCAGAGACGGGGCTTAAAGAAAGGGGACTCTACTTGAACTGTGAACCGTGAGCACTTGACGCCCCATGCACTTGACACAAGAATACAACACTTGGAAATTCGAGGAACAAATGCATGCGCTTAAAAGTGATTGTCACAAAAAGGCCGTTTCACTTCGTAAATCTATTACACGATATTTCGTCGAAGGATTTGTGTTTGATACAGTAATCTTCTTATGATATGTGAACACTATAACCTGAGTCATTTTAGTAGTGAAAACATTATTACAATAGACTCAAGGGAACGTTTTATCTGTCATATTTAAATGATGAATTCGTAGAATAAACTCACGTTATTCTTCGGTTGTAAAATAGTTATGTCAAACATAATTTAAAAATTGATAATCATTTGATCGAGTAATCGTGACGAAGCTTATTTTTAGAAAGATACCACCCAAATTACAAAAATAATGCCTTTGAACCAATTCCACATTTATTGAAATAAAGATCGCGGCCGGATTCGTTCATCGCGATCATTATTAAAAATATGTAACTACCCAAAAAATGTGTTTTTAATTTTATCATATCCCTTATTAACTATTAAAATTTGTTTGAAGACAGCATAAACATATAAGCAACAGAAGACTATGTGAAATTTAAGTTGAAGATATTTTATATTTACATTGACAATACTTCAAATGCCAATACAATAAAAATAATAACACATTTTGAAGTCTTATTCCACATTGGGTTAATTGAGATATGGACCAATTTTGCGCTTCGCAATCATTGTCAACTGATCTTTTGTTTGATAATGCTCTTGATGGGTGTTACCGGTCCTATACTCAATAAATCCATAATGTGGAATAAGTACTGAAAAAGTTTTATTATTTTTATTTTCATCGTTAATGTTAAAATAAAGCTTCTCACTGTAAGTTATTTATACGATAACTTGTTGTTATTCAATCATTCATCTTCTCTCAAGTCAGAGATAATATTGACTAAATCATATTAACTTTAAAGATTCCTCTATGGACTGTTTTTGTGTTATTTCTACTTATGGTTACAAAACAATAAACCAACTGAAAAATCAAATATCTATTCGGGCATATGAACCTCAAGCAGCGTAGAATCCAAGCTCAATATCATTTACGACTCCACGAAAAGACCTCATAAAAATCCGCTACATTCTCACTCTCCAAAATTTTTATTTAAAAATAAAAATGAAATTTATTATTCGTTTGATCATTCAAAACATATTTCATAATTTCCCAATAGTCTTTCTTACCCCCCAATACAGACTTGCATCAGCTTTACAAACGAAAATATTTACCACGTAATAATTTTGCTGGAATATCCTACCCGACTGACCCTCGGGGGATGGGATCTAACTGGGTAACACAATAATTTGTGAGAGTACAAATCCACCGGAAATGGCGGTGAACGCGGCGCACTGAGGCACTTCCGGTCCGCAGGGAGGCTGCCAGGATATCCTCCCGTCCGGCGCGCCGCGATGCCTTAACGTCTAAGCCTCGGAATGAAAGCCTCTTTCACTTTAACGCTGTTATGTCGTTTGTCATGGCTACATCAATGCAACCCGAGCATATTTACAACCTGTTTTTGTTCGGGGATAAGGATAACGATTACTTATTAATAAAATCAGTTCTCATCTTTTATAATGATGCGGAGTGTGCAGTCATGCTATTTGCAATCAATTGAAATTAGTTAGGTTTAGTTTGGCAAGAAATTGTATTTTTATCGACTGTTGGTCTATATCAGTGATCCACAACCAGGGTTGCCAGATTTCCAAAATCACAGATCGGGACATTCATTATTTCAAACGATAAAAAAACCGGGATTTTGTTTAAATTATTATATCAAAATATATAAGATATTCAGATATTATGATTGCAAATAGCATGACTGCACACTCCGCATCATTATAAAAGATGAGAACTGATTTTATTATTAAGTAATCGTAAGTAAAGTTGGAACTTTTTATTTATGCATATTATATGTCAAATTTGGCTATTGGCCGGATTGATTGGTTGATATTCAATTAAATACACATAAATAGGGAAATTAGGATAAAAGGTGACGAAATTTAAAAAAATTATGCCGCAGTCGGAGTCGTGGTTTTGGTCAATGTTGGAGTCGGAGTCGTCTTTTTGGTAAATGGTGGAGTCGAACTTTTTTTTAACGACTCCACAGCCCTGATCTTTACTTGATAAAATTTGTTTGAAGTCATAACAATTGTAATCAAAATTTTGATTTATCCTTAATTCTTAACGATGTCGGGATTTTCATAGCCAGTGCGGGACTCAGGATTAGTATGTTGAACTCGGGACAGTCCCGCTCAAATAGGGACGCCTGGCAACCCTGTCCACAACCCATGGATTATAATTACAAGTACTTCATCACCAACTGTTTCATTGAAAATAATTTAATGACGCCATGATGAAGTAAACACTTTTTCACCATATCCGCTCCCAACTTGGAGCATATGGACTCGGAGTTTATCACAATATGTTTTTTTCCACAAGAACTGTTTGTTATTCATTTAGTCAACGGCTCTTTTTCGATGAGAGTAGGGATTGAAAGGATACGAGAAGTAGGACAGGACTAGTCGTAAGCTAATACTCGTTAGCTAATAATAGCTCGTACCGGGCCCCGAGCCCGGGCGGTTCGGCACGGAAGCCAACGACATTGGCCTCTACACCACGTACCAAGCAATAGTATGCATACAGGTAGATATTTATTGTAATTGTGCAAATATGCACGTATTGCAGGGTAGAGCAGGATTGGAGTATTATGTAATATACACAAATAACTATTAAGTTATAATAATAAAATACTTTTCTAATCAAGTATTGTGTATTTATAGTGATACCGCATGATGTTGTAGGGTATCAGAACTCTCTCGGACGATCTTATTTATCACCTCAATCAATAATAATAAGACCAAACGAGTAATATAACGCGAATAAATGCATTCAAATTGTTATAAATTCATGTAACCGACTCATTGCGACGGCTTCGCAGTGATTGGTTGAATTCAGCTCAGGCCAGAATGCTTTGCGTTGATTGGTCGAGCTGTTTTTCATACTAGAATCACGGAGTATAAATGTGGCTGTCAAATAAAATAACCGCCAAGTCAGTTAGTCGTTATCCTTCTTTCAAAGGTCATCAGTTTTTTTTATCGCCCTCCTTTCTCGGAGAGGAGGAAGTCACATTATTCATTTGGTCTTACGCTTTGAAATGTAGTCGCAACTACAATTATATCTGTGTAACTGACAATCTAAATTGAGAACAATAAACTAGCCTACTCTGGGATAGAGTTACGGCAAAGAGAAACCGTTTGAAATCTTTGCGAGAGACACCTTTCTCCCCATCCTGTCCCTAAATTCCGTCGACGAACGCCTTAGAATGACGCTGTCTGACGCAGTCAGATTGGGAAGAAACCCTGGTCGTCTCAATAGTCATATTATATCACTATAAAAACTATTCCCCGCTGAAAAATTACACATTTTTTTTTCAATTTATAAATCGTACCCTATGCTAAAAAGGTTTTAGACCAATGGTATTTTTACTAGTTTTTATATAAATACAATATTTATTACATAAGGTTTTATCTATTTTAATTTAATAAACATACAATATTATAACATTTAATACACTGGTAAATAATAACTTTTATGCCGGTTACAAGACCAGTATTTTAATATTTACGCGATAAATTATCGATACACAGTAGAGGTCTGCACGGACTGGGGTCGGGCCCGGTAACGAAGGTTTGGATTCGGGCCCGGGCCGGGCTCGGACGCAAGCATACAACAAAATATAACAAAAATCGGGCTATTTCCGAATGAGCTCACCATTATCGTAAATCTAAATTGAATACTATAATAAACTTCACGTACTCGTATTAGTCATCTTTTCGACCCATTCGAAAGAACAAGATGCATAGTTCTTAATTTAATGACTTATTTTAATAACGCCATTATTTTAGTATTTTTTAATGATGTCTGCTTCATAGGAGTTTGTACAAAACACATAATGAATTTCATAATATGATCCTGACTTCAGTATTTCTTATATGGTTATATCGATCGGTCGCAATTCGATTTGTTAGGTTGATTTTTTTTTAATTTACCGGCAAGAAATGGGTTTCGAAAATATTAAACTGAAGAGTGGAGAATATATTTCTTCAGTAAAAACCCATGGGAAAAGTGAAGTGTGGAAACTATTTAGTGAAATCATAGAGGTGACACGATAATTGGTGAGTAAATTTTAAATTTTTTTAGAAAAAAAAATCGGATTTTTTTCGGGCAAGGTTGCAAAATGTCGGACTCGGGTCGGGTTCGGGTAAGACTTTTGGCAATGAGCCTCGGGCCCGGGCTGGGCCGGGTTGGAGGTCGTTGGGTTCGAGCCTGGTGAAATTTTAAAATTTCGGCCCGTGCAGACCTCTTATACAGAGTATATTTTTTTACAACCGATTCACGATTCGGGTGACATCTGTGAAGCATTATTTAAACTCGCCGTGTTGGCTTGACGTTGCTAGATAAAAGCAAACGTAAATACTTAATATATCAGATTTAAGTATTTTCTACATTCCCTTTACGTTTATATCGCATTACTTAATTCTACTAGAACCAAAGGAATTGATTGACGTTATTTCGGCGTTACGTCTCTTTCAGAACCATTTATCTATGTTGATTAGTTGGAATCGCATTTTTTATGTTTCATCGCAGGGTAAATGCATTGTGATTTTTAGTGTCTTATTACTTACCATGTCAGTAAAATACACTTTTAAATAAATATAGTCGTCAGAAAAAAACGAAAGAACCGTGTAAGCAATCCAACATTCAAAATGAATTGACTTCACGATATGTCCCAGGATACGTTTCGCTCCAAAAGTGTATAATGCTCAAACCATATTTAATATAATTGAGTATTTCGACTGAAGGTGCTTGATGGGCTCATTCGTGCGTTTTAAATGCATGAAAATGCCGAAAGACGAAACCCAGGTGGAGAAGTATAAAATTAGAACGGTTCAAATTCCATATTTAAATTGTTTTAGATAAATAGACTATACATATATTGCAATGTTTTTGTTAATCATTATCAGTTCCAAAATATACATATGAACAATTGTAGTTATATGATATTCCATATTACAAAAGTAAGTAATGATCATTTAATTTATATTGTGTTCAAAAATTTTAAAATAAAATATTTGAAATTGGAACACTTTATGGCGCTAAAAGTCAACAAGCTTTACCAACGCTGTATATCTGACCACTATTGTATAAGTTAACTCGGTGAAACCGCAAAAACAAGAGTAATTTTTTTTTTAAATAAATAAAAATTTGTAAGTGCAAATTTCACACGAGAAGTTTAGCGAATACGCTGGCATCGTCGGTCCGGGCAAATCAAATTTCGAATCACGTATCCGCCATTTTTCACGCCATCAGCTGTTGCCGCGCCGCCATCACAGCTTCGCATGGAATTAAAACGTGAGTTTCAAACAATATGACACGTCTCACTGTGCAACTCTGTCACGTTACGTATAACACGGCGAAAAAACGCACATATCCATTACACGTTACTATTGGAAATGAAAGCTATTCAAAGTTTTAATCGAAAAATTCAGTCCCTTTTGATAAAAGATGTTTTAAAAAAAGATCCTATCACATTGAATGGTTATTACAGATTATCAAAAAATGGAAAAAAAAGTTTAAATAAAAACCAATTACGTTCGGCTGGTTGTGGGGTCAAAGGCTTGAATTCAGAATTGAAATATTCGATGAAAGCATGGATACGACATCCATTCCCAATATTTTAGTCTCTATTCGGACGATATGGTCACGGCACAGTGTCTTAAGGATTCTCTATTACTCGCTAACCTCCTCGCTTCCTTCCAAGTCATCCCGGCGTTCCGTAGCTTCGCTGAGCACATCTTATGGATGGTCTTCAATGACCTTCCGGGACGAGTAAATCCATAAGATTGATATAAGAGATATACAGGATTCAAGCTCCCCTGGGGCATCCGCAGCACATGTCCAAGCTAGGTCCATCTTCGCCTTTTTATTTTCGACGTAATAAGGGGCTGGTTTGTCCGCTCTCTTATCTCCGTGTTCCTGATAAAGTAAAACCATCGCACTCCTATTATTCACCGCAGGAATCTGTTATCGAATACACGTATACGGTTACTATGTGCTTTTGTAATTTTTCATGACTCGCAACCGTATGCATGCGTTGAATAAATGGCGTTCGGTTCCGACCGAGTACAACCTTGAGTCCCAGACTTTCCGCATTGAATTGAAGTTTGCTCCAGCTATTCCTAATCGGATCGCAAGTTCTTTGCGTGGGTTGCCATATCCCGTGATGTGAATATATTACCTATATGGAGAGAGAATATAACTGACTTTCTTAAATTACTGGTTTTGTCAGTCATTAATCTGCAACTGAAGAAGCAACACACTCTTTATATTTTCAACATCAAATGGAGTAGCAAAATTACCAATATAAAACAAAAATATAACACCACTATATACTTGATTTGATTACTAATTGACGCTGCCATAAAGTAACAACTTTAAACCTATTTCACATCGACTTTTCAATCTACAAACCGGCTAACTTCACTTGTGAAAATTTTCAGGGGATTTTTTTCGCCCAAAATGGAGCATATTGCCTTCTAAGCAGTGCGAAAGACCTATGCCTTCGACAAGAATCGATTCGAGCACGTGAGGTCCGTCACGGAAGCCAACGACGTTGAACACTTCACCACGGACCCTTTAACATAACAACATCAAGAAAGAAAACATTTCACTAGGTACTTCTTACTAACAGACTAAAGTAACAAAGTGGCATTGTTAAATTCCGCTTGATGGTTTGAGTATTGAGCTATTTTTTTATACACTGAAAAATTTCCGGTTTGCAGGCAGCCATGCCCTCTCTCTTAAAAAAAACTAGACGAGACACGAAATAGGTAATACGCCAAACACAAATATGAAACGAAATAATCAGTTGTAGTCTTTTATTGCAAGCGGAGCGTGACAAAACTTGTTGCCGAGCGGAAATTTCGTTATCGCCGTTGTATTGTCAAGCAGCGTGTCGTATTTGTTTCATTCTTGTGTCCTGTGTAATATCAGTATCATGTGTCCACTGAACTACGCATAGCATAACCGCATTTCATTTCCACCGTAGACTATATTATTGTGTACCAGTTCTCTTTATTCAGGTACTAGCTCCTCTTTCTTCCACCTACTCGAGACTCTTTTCCTACGCGACAGCCTGTGTCAGAAATGATACGGTGTCTTGAAATGTGAGATGCGTTCTTTTCATCAGACCGCTGTCGATGCATTGTTAATGAGATCTTTTTCGAACTGGCGTACCCAGGGAGTGAGAAAACACGCAGAGACATTATAATACACCCAGTCGTCTTTTTACGCGATTTTGATGTTAGACCAAGGCTGGTTTCACCAGCTGGATCACTTTCAGGTAAATCGCGATGAGCGAATCCGGTCTTGATCTAAATAAATTTATTGTTGAATAAATACAAAAAATGTGTTGTTATTATTTAATGTAATGCCATGTCATCAAGTATTGACAGTGAATACCTTAAAAGTGACATTGTAATATGATAAAATTGCCGCCCAAGAGTAGACAATTTTTTCTTATAAAAGTAACAAAAAAATGTTCATCAAAATAACATATTCTTGTGTTAATCAAATTTTTCATATCTTGATATTTTTCTCTCTATTTTTCTTTTCAATAAGCACCACACTGAATGGTTAAATGATCACTATGGGGCCAAAAACTGATGAAAGGTAAATTCGTATAATCTAACGGGCAGAGGTAGGACAACCAACATGTTTCTTGACGCCTCACAGTGCATGGTTAAATTATCAGTCCCGTACAGCTATATATTGGGCCAAGAGCACGAGAAGTAAACAAAAACGGATCCATGAACATAGCGGCTGGTGGTGAGACAACCAGCTAATTGATTGAACTTTAACGTCGCATGCTTAATTTTACTGCTGGAAAGTAATTTATTTTACAACCATGTCCGCTTTCAATTTAAAACATTCTTACTACACCCATCTCCACCCATATTTTCGTCCGAGAGCTGCTTGTTAACTCCCAGTTTTTAGAACCGTATGGGTGAGAGGGGGTTAGGTATTAAGACATCGTAGAATACATGAAATAGTCTACACTGGGATTTGATCCCTTGAATTTCGTAATTAAAATCATCTACGTCGACCACTCGTCTATATATTCCAACAGGAACCAAGCCATTTTCAGAACGTTACTGACGATTATGTCAAAAAGGCTATCAAACATATTATATAATTTATATTATAACAAAATACTTTGCTATTTTTGCCTTCTCAGTATTTATGGGTTTCGTTTAAAAGCCCCTTTTAAGAAAAGTTTCATGAATATTTAAAATTTAATTTATTCATTTACAAAAAATTCTTGCTACTTTATTCGTAGCATAGTTAAGCATATTTTAAACGAATATAGGACGTAGTTATGTTAATTTATTGCCCGAAATCATAGGTTTCAGTCTAAAAGTTAATATGTACTTATTATTTTTTATTCGTTGACAATATTCCGTATTTGCATATTTCCACCACGCCAACAATCGTTTCGATAAATAGGCAGTTAACCAAAACCTGCATATTATACCCCAAATATTATTATTTCAGTCTTAAACCCTCCCTTTGTGTTTTTTTCAAAGCTTCTAACATTTTATTGGATATTTAAAAAAAATAGATATGATATTTTATCGCATAGAAAGAGAGATTGAAAAAAAGTTTATTTTATTCGATTTAAGAACAATTCATATTATTCTTGTTTCAAATTATTCTGAAAACTTAATAATTAATAATTATTCTGAAAATATAATATAATTAAAAATACAGTCTATCTAAGTTCTGACAATTCATGTTTTTTATTTAAAATTCGGTTAAAATATTTAGAAATGAAGAAAGTTTATTTTGTCATGAGAATATCATTCAACATGTTATCTTTATTTTTAGAGCGAATCCGGTCCTAATCTGATAAATTGAATGCGGAATAAGTATTAAAAATGTTTTATTGTTTTTATTATAATGTCATTCCACCAAGTATTGACAGTGAACACCTTAAAAGTAATCTATATAACATGAGACTTCTTTTTTGACCATATCGAATTCAAAGTACCATTGTCAAATCACCTTACCCCTTAAGCCCGACCCAAGCAAAGCAATCAGCGTACAACCGGTTCTCTTTAAACAACGATTATCCGAATTGAAAGCGGACGTGATAAAAATATTAAATGTCTTTATATCATAAAAAAATACTATTTTGCTCTTCTTAAAGATGGCGAAATGGCTTAAAATATGCAAAGCATACCCTTACTCTTAAAATTTGAGAGCCGCTGTGTTATACATTCGACAAAATGAGTTTTTGTGGCGTAAGGTTGCGTGCTCTGAAGCACTTTCGTTTTATATCTTTCTGAATAATCACAAGGCAATGAAGCCAACGTATGATTCTATCGACGAAAAGCCGATTACACGTGGACAATATTTTGTGACATTTATAAATAGGGGAGTATACCCGTAAACCACATCAAACCCCCAATATGCTTACGCAGAAAACAAATATTGTATTAAACATATTACACGATAAAAATACAGCGACGTTTAGAACTATGAAGAAGCATACAGCGGCGAGGTGTGAAACTAACAAATACTTTTAATTCTTGTGCAATGGCAATATTGTTAAAATAACGAAAGCACAGTTATGTATGGGCTAAAAATATTTTTTTGAATGTCGTAGACATTTTTAAAAACATGTTCTAAAATGCCACTTCCCAAAACTAGCCTTCTCTACCACACTTTTAAATAAGTACGAGATATTTGAATGACCAATCACTCACTGTTGCTACCCTCAAGATCACACCACTTTATCATCATCAGCATCGTCATAATCATCACCAACATACCACATCATACAGAAGAGGCATCTGTCAATGGAAGATACGAGATTGAGTACAGCAAATATTTTATCTTTCCACCCATAATTTACAGTAAACACATGAAAAGTGTGTTTATTTCTTTAGCGATAAGATAATTAAAAAAAAAAAAATTGATTTAGAATAATAAAAAAATAGAATAAACGTCTATTTATGAGTATCTAGTAAAATTTGAAAATAATTTAATATCATTAATATGTGTCATTATTTTAATATCCCATATATTTGGCATAGTTTTTCCTACATCTTATATATTATACAAACTATTTGAATTTGATAGGCTTTCATGCGTCGCAAACAAAACAAATCGACGCAATCAAAAGATGGAAAATTTTCAATTAGGCTTATGGTTGAAAGTCGTTACGTTTATTACACCATTAAATATAATGGGTATCGTTTGTTGAGGGAAAATCTTAAAATGTTTTTATTGTGAGTGGCTTTTTTGACAAACATGAGGTTTTGTAGCTTATTTTCTTTACTTAAATAAGTAAGTTATACAGATTTTTCACTTAGATTGTTACCGCCTTAAAAGCCACTCTTTCGAAAAAAAAAACGATCGCAAATACTACTGACAATGTAACCAAAGTTATTTTTGCCAATCATATGCAATGTATGTTTAAATTATAAATTTACACCAACTCCGTCTCTTGACTTTTATCCGTGTGTTTATTGATTTTTAAATTCACATTAGTGATAATTAAGTCAGTGATTTTAACTCATTCTGCTTTTTATGGCGAATAGAAATAAGTTTAATACTGGCATCAAAGCTTTTTTTGTAGCAAATCGATTTTTAACCTCATTTTTTTGACGACTGGAAAACTGTTCTACTGCTATACCGCAGCACGCAGCGGACTCTGTGGTTTAGATTGGAAACTACAAATCTTAAATTTGACACAATGATGGCCGATAATATTATTGGAATTGGTGAGCTTTGTGCTATTTTTAATATAAATAATAATAATATATTGAATTGTATACGTCAAAATATTTGAAACATTGATACCGTATATTAAAGCGATAAATAAATATGATTTAAACTAGCGAAATATAACGTGTTCATTTTAATATCATCTCAAACTTCCTTCTTTTCTTCGTGTCCATTCAAATGCAATATTTTTTAAATCTTCTGTCGTTCAATTGTTTTGTTACGAAAACAATTTCATTTGCTGATTGAATTGCCATTTACTTGGTAGAACTCCATTATAACACGGTGAAAAAAAAGCAATGTATTTTAGTCATACAGAAATTATATTACTTACGCCATCGTCCGAACAAAGTTCGTCGGACGATTACGAGCGTCTGACGATAGCGTAAGCCGAAATATCTATCAACCATGTATAATATAATTTCTGTAGGACCAAAATACATTGCTGTTTTTTCACCGCGTAATTTATTTGTTTTTGATCTAAAATTTACTTGATTTATTTAAAACAAACATTTGTCAGGAAATCTAGAACCGAAAAACATGATTTTACTACCACTTCACCAAAAAGAAAAAGAAAATTTCTCCCACCACTAAATTGCTAGAACGTTCAATATTAACGGAAACTTATCGATATGTGAGTAATCCAGTTTTTTTTTATTTAATTATACCTTTCGATAAAGTAAAAAACATTTGATTACATAGAAAAAATGCCACCACAATTTTTCACAAACTTGCCGTCTAATTCAATTCATCAAGCATATTAATACCTTTATAGTTATTTTTTCTAACAAAAGTCGAATGTATTGATTAATTTCACAAGTGTTCAGTTTAGGAATGGTGTTTCTGTGTCACTACCCATTCGACAGTATGAAACGGGTATCAGCCCCGATTTGAAAAATTGTTCTTATGACCTTATTTCAACCATTTCGTGCACGAAACACACGTGATATGATGTGTACCTAAACGTAGATAATATGAAAAGGGCGTTATTACTTTATTGTGATCACGTAACTTCAAAACGATTGACATTTTAATATTATGTCGTATTACATTATATAATATGTTCCACTTTTTTATATACTACTTACTATATATACTACAACGTATGCAAATATTGATTTTCGCATTATATTACAGGAGCCTTAAAGTTATTCGGATATGAATATGTTTTTTTGTCAGATAAATTGTTATTAAAAAATAAACGGAAAAATTGATTGGGAGCATATTAACAATACTTGTATTCAAAAGAACTGGCTGTTATTAATGTTACGCACAGCCTGTCTTTCGGAGATACTACATATATAAGGATGGGACTAGAAAAGGACTTGTCATTAACTAACCGCTCACCGTCCAGGGGTTGGAGAAAGGCCATGCTAGCTAGCATTGGAGACATCCATGGTTTTGAAAACAATCCATCGATCGATTGAAAATTCAACTCATGAAATCGCCTACAGTTTTAGAAGCTTAGCATTATCCTTAAAACTAGCTGAATGAACCAAACCTGTAGAAAAATTTATTTATTATTTATAAAACAATTTTTTACAAATAATTTGGGTGTATTTAAAATGCACCGTTCTAATCACTAGGAGTTTCTTAAAAATCTTTCCATCAAGTATAAAAGACAGTTATGATATTAAATGTTTTCATACTGCAGTTTTTAGGATCATAATATATTTGAAATATTTTTCAACTAAAAGTATTTGTATAGCAAATATGTAGTATAATTTGTTTTTTTTTTGTTATTATTTGTCTATAAGCGGTGAAGGCTACGGGTTTTTAATGGTACCATTGGTTGTTTTTTTATTATTTTTAAATAGAAAGTTTTTTTTTATTTAAAAAGGGAACCGGACACAAAAATCAAATTATCTATATGGGAAATAATACACTTTAAAAAATGAGCTATTTTAAAAATGAGTTTTTACTAAGCTTTAACCTAGCCATCCCTAACGGTATAGATTTTGTTATCTTAATACTAGTGATACGATGTCTAAACTTTTGGTATTCTTAAATCATAGTTTTTTACACCTTTTGCAGAAAAAAATCTAATATTTATTGGCTAGTTACGCCGTAATCGTTTAAAAAAAGAAGAAGTCGGATTTTTCCAGTCTAATTGTCGATGTTAGCAATCGCTGGGAAGCGCTAACATAAAATTTCACCCCCATAAGCGATAAAAGAACGTGACCATAGCGAGTCATAGATAACATGGACGGAGTGTTTCATATCTGGCAACAATAAAAGGCGATAAGCGATAAGATAAGAGATAATGTAATGTGACTTCGTGCATGGTTATTGGCTTGTTAGTCACCGGCTCCATTGTTAGTCCGCCATAGCCGTTGGAGTGGAAACGTCGTCGATTTCATGCGCAACTTAAATATGAATAATTATAGAAAAAATAGGGATTTTTATATGATTTTTTTTTCCAGAAAAATGTATAAATATACGTCAAAGCATATTCAATCATTTTTTTATTGCTGTCTATGCCAATAAGGCTAAAACACTGGGGTCTTTTTTACCCCCTTCGGCCTGAGAGTCATTTTTCAAGGATAGTCTTACGAAGGTTAACAGTCATTTCAATTTAGCTTCAATAATACAAGATGAATTTACTAATTATTATTCCATAATGCTTTGTAACCAAAAACAGTCGTAAAAAATATTTATATATCATTATGGCAACACGAAAAAATGAAAAGAGAATCACACGCTCATTTTTCAATCTCCCTCAAAACTGTTTTCTTTTTATTATTTTCAATAAAATTATATAAATGGGCATTAAACTTTCCACGAAAATTCATTGTTTTCAACGAGCTCATAAACCTTTTTTCGTAACAGAAGCAATGAAATACGAATACGAGCTGCGCTTAACGATATGAAATATTGCATGGCCTATCCGACATTATTGTGAAACATTTGAACGATATCGTATCTTTTAAAAGATCCGCGCAAATTGTAATAGTGCTGAAGTAAAATATACATTTGTAAACTGCTCATGGTCAAACGCATCCAATTAGTACATAATGATGCTGATGTAAACGCGAATTAATGATTTTGTCATGAAGTGTATAAAGTTTTGGTCCAAAGTATCCCAGTCTAGGAAATAGCACTATTTACTTTAATATTACAACTTGAATTGACACTAATTTTAGATAAAATTAACCAAATTTAATAAGAAGTCATTTTTTATAATAGTGTAGATCTCTGCTTTACCTGAAGTGCTGTGGAATAGTCGAGTATTATTTTTTAAATCTCTTCATAGTGTATGTACATATGTACGAAAATCTTATTAGAAATAATAATCTTATACGGAAAGAAAAATAACAATGTATTTTAGTTCTACATAAATTATTTTATATATTTGTTGATAGCTATTTCGGCTTACGCCTTCGTCAGTACTCTACAATAATAATATTGTTACAACGGTAATGGTCCTCCGTCTCCGTTGTGCCATTTTCGTAATCTTAAAATTAAGCGGAGTATATTATTATTAAAAAACAAGAAATATAACACCATATCTTGTAGTACTTCCGAATACATTTTTAAGAGATCAGAACTAGTTTCGCTTATCCCTATCATTTTCACCAGAAACGGATAAAAGGTGAGTAAACAATTTGTTTCATGTAAGAAATAATAAGTTTTGCTATGTATATGTATATGATTTAACATTTTTTTTGTACTTATTCCCAATTACTTTCAGTTGAAAATGCTCGCGATGAATGAAACGGCCCTGATCTTTATAAATTGGTTGTGGAATTAGCAAAAATTTTTAATAATATTTGTTATACTGATATCTAGATTACCATTTTAACCAAGGCGTGTATTTTTACGGTCTTATGTTAAAGCATTATTTGAATGCACCGTATGTATATATTTATATAAACTGATATATATTTATATGACTTCAAATGGAAAGGTTTAAATCGGTCATAAAGAAGTCTTGCTTATTGTTTGCCCATATTGTGTCCAATGTAGACCCAACATTATCAGTAGTCAAAAATTACAAAAATAGCAGTGACAAAATAAATTCAAGGTCATCAAGGGTCAAAATAAACACGCACTTTTTTAACATTTAAACGGTACTTTGTCATAATGAAGCCTTGTTATTAGCGAAACCGGTGTCACGTGTAAAATATTTACAATTTGATTTTATTTCGTACCCATGAGAAAGTAAAACTTTTAAACGTTTCAAATTAGATATGTCTATATTGTAAATGCTCGTGATAAGCGAAACGGGTCCTGATCATTGTGACTACGCCTTTCCACCAAGAAGTGACAGCTAAAGCTGATTCAATAGAAAAAAAACACATTATTTTGTTCTACTTCATTCTTCCCCAGTGTTGAGCGAAACTGGCCCTGACTATTACTAATTAAAAATTATTTTAATTTCAAATAAAATAGTGTATTTGATAGGAAGTGGCAGTCGGTAAGAAATCTCAGTTCTCATTTATTGTTTTATATGATCAAGACTGGTTTCTGTAATTGCATTTTCATCCGATTATATTTATATAATGTGTGAACACAAATAAATTGTAGATCTTCAAAAGTTGAACATGTTCGCTCGCTATGCGAAACCGGTCTTAAAAAAATAGTACTATTGTACTATTTTTAAGCTTAAGGAAATGTTTTTTTTTATTGATCTATGGTGATATGTTATTCGAAATTATGTTTGCAAAATAAAACTTAAAATGTGATGATTTTTATAAAACCCTATTATATAATTTCAAACTAAATTGAAATGTTCATATTCGTAATATATTTTTCTATGCACATGTTTTTTCTTTTTTGCTTTGTTCCAACATTTCAAAAAAAAATTGAAACATGTCAAAATGTTTGAACATTATTCCTATTCAATACACGACATGGTTTTTTCAATACAACGTCCCAGCTGTTTAACAATTATAATGTAATTTAGCGTGACGTCGATTTTCTTCGTGTAATTCAAATAAATTTTCCATTGCCATTTTGTTGTATGATATAATAAATAATAATACCAGTTGTTTCACTATATTTGGTAGTTTATAAAGACGAATTTTGAGGTTAATGCTTGTTGTGTGACAATGATATTTATCAATATGAAATTTTTTAATTATTTTAACGGACTTACATATCTTATATATTAAACCGAAACGGCGTATGGTATGTATGTATGTCTGTAATTCCCTTTTGCATTGTTGTTGCAAGTTGCCATAAAAACGAATATGAAAGAAAATATGTTTGAATTTTTATCGGCGAAGACATTTAGTCAAAATGTAATAAATTAGTCTTCTACAGAACTTTTCCCGGCTTTTATTATTAATAATAATGTTTATTATTTACGTGAAGGTATTATTTGACATTTCTTTGACAGCAAATTAGATTTTTTCCTTGAATTTGGTCATCAAATTAAATAAAGTTTGTGATTTTATTTTAAGTCTATTTTGGATGTTAGATTTTGTGATATAATTATGTCGAATGATATAACATTAAATAATTATTGGTCGCTTAGTCCGAGCGACGCCGGGTAGCAATACTAGTAATATATAATATAAAAGCTTATAGCTAGAATTCATAAAATCCCTGAGTTGAAAGTATGCCTTACAATAATATTTCACAGTCTTAATTTAATGCGAATGGCACACGAGAGGCATATTTTATCAGTGATTTATAGTTATTCTTATTTAAATAATATTACTTAAACCTTAAATGCAACTTGTATAAGATATAGATCATCATCAATTGGATCGCTCATATTTTTTTCTTATTATATTATATAATTTACTTTTTAATTTGTTCACTGTCAATAATTGGTGGAAAGGGATTATTTATCATTACAATCATCACAATAATCAGTAGGAAATTCTCTTTCCTTATCGAAATAAATTGAACCTGTCTTAATAAATTTATTGCGAAATAAATAAAAATGTTTTATTATTTTTTGGTTCAGACAATATATCCTTAGAGTTTTCTTTCGAGAATTTTTCAATATGTGATTCTGATGCTTACTTACGAGTTGTAATATTAAATGACTCGGGATTGATACCTACAAAAAGGTAGCAGGATATCGTTCTTTACGTACCGTTTTCAGAATCGTATTTGGTAATTTATAAAAGTAGATGTAACAGAAGCTCTTAAGCGTTATTTTCGGGTACGGCTAACGAATAATATATTATCACCTTTCAGCTCTCCACTATCAATGTTCGGTGAAAATGTATCATATTTGAAATAGAATTACTAATTAAATATGAATTCAAAATAGCCTCAGAGCATAATATGTATTTTATTTTAAATCATTTTCAAAAGTTTTACATCATAAAACTAACACTTGAATATTTAATTGTAATAAATATGATAAGCAAAGTGTTCACCTTATATTTAATGAATATTTTATGACGTCACATTCGTCAGTCTAATAAATTCGCAACCAGTTTTCAAGCCGTCCAGGTAAATTCAAACACAGGTTCAAACCGCTGCTAGAGTGGGGGCCACTCGGGAGGCAGAAACGTCGGGACGGCGAATTGAAGGGACGTCGCGGCGTCGCTACGTTTCCATAGCGACGGGGTAGTAACAACCACCCCAAAATGCCACCGGCTCCCGGCTCGCATCTCCACATCACAGTGAGCCCAATGCCGCATACGCATAAGGGTTAAATTTGATTGACACATATTCCTATCGGTTCACTTTCTAGGAATTTTGGTAGCACGCCTTCTACTTGAATACTAGGTTGTTAGCAAAAGAAATATTGACATTCTAAGAATAACTGCATACATATTTTGCCGGCACACTCCTTCTGACAAATACATTTCATAGAATAGTAGATTATTTTGGTATTTTATAAGCTAATAGTTACAACATACCGCCGTTCAATGCTTTACCGTACTATATAGAAGCATTTTATTTAAAATATTTTCTAAAAACCAAGAATATTAAGAATAAAAATAATAATACATTTTTAATACTTTTTCCACGAAAAAAAATATTAGATCAGGACCAGTTTCGCTCATGGCGAGCATTTTCAACTGATGTTGTTGTATTGTGAAACCGGTCCTGATCAAATAAATTTTATGGGGAAAAAGTACTAAAAATGTATTATTATTTTTATTATAATGCCTTTCCATCAAGTATTGACAGTGTACACCTTAAAAGTGAAAAATAATAAGACATAAAATGAAAAATCATCATGTTTTTTTAAATAGAGACATGTAAAAAAAGAGTTAACTTTATCAAAAGTTGATTTGGTAACCCTATTGAAATATCGGTAATCTTCTAAATCTACTTGTTTTTTTCATTTTGTATTCAATATTTAGTACATTAATTGCTTATCACTTTTGACTATTAGTCAAAATATGTTTTTAGAAATACATTTTAAAGCGTTTCCAAAAACACGATATAATTATATTAAATATTACTCCACTGATATTTGAACCAAGAACCTTCCAACCGCACTACGAGCGACTTAAGTACATATATTTATATTATATTGCAACATTCAATAGCCACCATTAATAATGTAGGGTAACCCTTCGTTTAGTATTTGAGCTAAGCTGAACAAAAGTGGTTTTTACAGTAATAACGTTAAATGTCAGAGGGGATTTCATTGAAAACGTTTTATATTTTAATACGAGAATGTCAAAGAGGGCTTTGAAACAACTACCCGAAATTGAGTTATGAATCTTTCTGTCAATTGAGAAAATACAAATATGATTAAATATATCATGATATAGTCACATATTTTCCTGGTGGATAAAATTTGCTTTATAATTCTCATTAGTCGGATTTTCCGTTTTTGAAGTTTAAATAGATTGAAAATAACAGCTAAAACCAAATACAGTAGAACCGCGATTATCCGGACCTCGATTATCCGGATTGGTCAAAATAAAACAACATATTACAAATTTGCTGTTATGCACGTGGCGAATTGCGTCCACTGTTTACGTACGTGATGGAATGCAGTCTTGATATTTTGATCGTTGCATTTGTTCTAACAATAAGTCCTGTGTAAAATATGGGTTAGTCATCGTCCAAATTCGATGCGCATTGAACGTTTGTTTATTGAAAAATTGATCACGATTTTCATATTTATTTTTAATATTACCGATATGTCAACGAAGAGAAAACGTGTCGTAGTTTCATTAAAAGACAAATTGGATATAATCGATGCTTTGAAACGGCGTGAATCGGGACGTTTTTTGTCTAATAAATATGGTGTCGGAACGTCAACGATCTCGGATATAAGAAAAATCTTGAAGTTTACCAACTGTATAATGAGAGTCAAGAAGAGTGCTATTCAAGACAACTTATGTTTCTTAAAAGTATTCGTGATTTGGCAGCATCGAAAAGGAAAGCTAGCTTTAAGCAGAAATCGATAATTGATATTTCAATAAAAAATAGTTTATTATTAAAGCTTTGTATTAATCTAAAGAAATAAAAATGATTTATACTGAATATACTTGTCTTTTCCTGTCAATTATAATTTTTTCGATTATCCAAATTTGTCCTTATCCGGACTATCTTCATCCCCAATTAGTCCGGATAATCGAGGTGAAACAGTAAAAATCAAGTTTTCTTAAAAATCGCAATTTCTAAAAATTGCAAATTGACAAGCTACTCACATATGAGTCATTGCGTATCAAAATCAGAACTATCCCATATTTTTCGAAACTGTACTAATGCTCTCACATTATTCTCCTAGTCATGGTAGCAATAAAATATTTGTATAAAAGATATAATAAAATGATGGTTGGTATTAAAATCAGAACGGTCTACGACTTTGGAGACAAAAGTATAATGGTTTGGTCAATCATACTTTTGACCAATCCCAGAGTTATCCCAAGTGATGTTGCAATGTGGCATCTCATAAAAAAAATTCAATCTCAAAAAGCTAACAAAACGTTTTTCGTATTTTTCTCGAAAAGTCGACAAGTGGATAGTTCTACATTTGATACTATACGACTCAATATCGTAATTCAAGAAAGATATCTTATCATACCTATCGTTCTTTTATCTAGCTGGAAATTATATTTGCTGGCTAACTGGTATTTTATAACCTCACAGTATCGAATAAAAAGAACCGAACCGAAAACAACGAAGTTTTTTTTTTAATATATCAAGCTTTTTTCCAATGATACTGATTCAAATCGTAAAATATCACAGAACAATACAAACATGACATTTAAATATGCATCATAAATATTTTTATTTTTAAATGTTACTATGTGTTTCCCAAATGTCACTTACCTCATTCAAAGCCGCGAGATCAGCTGATGCACTGATATCTTTTACAAGCTTTAAAGTTCTACGTGTTTTGTTTTATTTATTTTTGTAAATAGATTAAATAATTTATAAAATTTTATTATTAAGATCACTTTGACTGATATGTATCGGTGATTATATTTATTATAACGTAATAATAATAAATTTAGTTATATTAATAAACGGACATTTATACACAAGTAATTATTTTAGTAGATATATTACGAATTTTAAAAACATTATTTTTAGTAACTATTTTGTGATATGTTTGTTTTTTTTTTAAATTGTATAAACATTTTATTCAATGAGCATTATATATATTATCAACAGGCATTTGAATTATTTACCTAAAACAACCCACTCCCTTTGCTGTATATTCATCAAAATAACATGACAGTCTTTTTCAATAATTGCACCGCTTCATATTTGATATCAGAAGTGAGGTTATGCACACGATGATAACAGTCAAACGTTTATTAAGTCTGATGATACTCAATTTTAACTGTATATATGAATATTCCTTTACAGATACATTAGTTTTATGATTATTATTTTATATACTTACTTGTTTATCTTATATTTAGTGATATGTTTAGTTTAAATTAAGGCTAGGTCAGCGACCCTTTGATATGTATTGATAAATACGTTAAGATTAAGAGCTTACATCTATTTTATGATTTGTTTACTAGTCTAAAAGATATTAATTAACGAACGATTTGTTAATATAGGTTTTACATTCGTACTTTATTATAATCAGTGGTTTATAAAGATGACACTTGGACCAACGTTCTGATGCTGTTTGTGGTTAGTCCCATGTAAACTTGTAGGTTATTTTTTAAAAAAAAACGTCACTTTAATTATTTAGATATTTATATGTACAGATTATTACAAAACAGTGTAAAAAAAACATTAAATTGGTGTCCATGTACAAGAAATAGCGCACATTTATTTAAGCGTTCGGTTTCTCACAATCTTCACTGGATTTTAATGGTGGTTTTAACATCTAAAAACTCATGATGTTTAGAGATCATTTTTTTGTTTAGATATTATTGATGATGTTACTACGACAGCAAAGGAGTGGTTGTTAAACACGTTCGCCTGCTCTGCGATATATCGCCAGTAGCGTAATGTGTCAAATTTTCGCAAGTGTATTGAGTATTGCAAGTGAATCGCGAAGGGTGTGTGGGTAGTTCGTAGCGGTTGCTACGAGAGCTTTCCGAGAGTGAAAAGGAAGATTCTGCGCGCGCAAATTTTTACTGCGTGAACAGTGAATACCGTAGCGACGAGTTCTCTACGACGTAGCCTCATACGCACGAATCTTATCTTAACCTGGAATGAACTTCCCTGCTGATCGTAGATGTGTTACATTATTTTGACATTTCCAATCACAACAGTACATATGTACTTCTATATAAACTTCACATCGCTATAATTATTTGAAATTTATATTTGAAAAAAATTTTCAAAACACAAATATTATCTATTTAAAAACTTATTTTTAATTAGCGATTATTTAGTTTAAAATAACAAAAAACTATATACAATGCAACCAAAGTAAATTGTTTCATTGTAATTTAAAAATATATTCTTAGCTTTGAACATTATTTTATTTTAAATTGTATCAGATGTCTTCTTTATTTTTTTAATAGCAAATTCCCAGTATTATTATTAATACGTAACATTACGTGGTTTAGTGGTCAACGTCGTTGGCTTTCGTGACGGACCGCCTGGGCTCGAGTCCCGGTACGAATAGACTATTTCAGTCTTCTGTTTGAAGGCAATGGGTGTTTGTGTTGTAAAAAATCCCTTTCCACTTTCCTATCCCAAAAAGATAACGAGATTGATTAGCTTGGTTTGTCTTAATTCTCGTATCCTTTCAATTCCTACTCTCTTAATAGAAAAAAAAATGCTGAGATAAACTCCGTGATGAGTCCATATGCTTCAATTGGAGAGCGGACATATGTATATATTACAGGTCTACTCAGGTATTCATATTTTAAAAAAGTGTTTTTATTCAATATTTTATCAAAATAATATGCGTGGATCAGAGCTGTAAATCAAACTAGAAAATCACATAAACAATACTCATATTAAGTCATAAGGAAAAAATAAAAAATTGAGAATTTTAAATCAGTCCCGTATAAAAAACACTAACGAAAATAATTTGATTTTAAATAAACTTAAAATTTTACAATATACCGAATAATACTAACTACACAATGCCTTTTCACCAATACTTTACAGCTAAAGTGAGCATAGACCATTAGGAGCTTTTCATTTGCAAAGCTACTTTCATAAAGTCAAATACATTTTTTATTTCACTGACGACTTAGAACGTAAATTTATACCTTCACAACTGTCACATTGTGAAATCTGCAATGATAATTAGTCAAGTGAAAACTTTTCAACTTTCATATTGTAGTAAAATCGCAAATTTTCTCTCGCCAGCAATGTCATGCCATGTGGTGTTTGACTAACGTTTTCAAAGACGCTCGAAGCAGCGAACGAGAACAGAAGTCAACCGGTATTCAAGAAAGACCCCAGACCATGACCGATGTGTATGTTCATTACATTACCGATGCATGGGTCGAGATAATAACAGGTATTATTTTTTTTTATATCTACATATTTGACAGAGCTTCAAGTTCTTCCAGTCTCCGTCGTCTATATGTTAAGTGTTTTTATTTGTTTGCATTACCTTCCCATCGCTGCTGACAGAAGGCCGCGATCGCTAGATTCGATGAAGTCAGTTCACATTTTCGTCTCTACCTTGCTCTCGGTCTTTATCGATTCTCTGATGCCTTCTTGAGATAATTATACAGGCAAGATATTGTTGGGCTACAGTGTACGCTCACTGCCTTATAAAACTTTTTCGATTTTTCACGAACGAACTCGTATACGTGGGTACACTTAATTCTCTGTGTAACAGCGATCCACCCACAAACCATGGAGCATCACGTATTTGCCACAATGACTTATTCTGAACAATCTGGAGTCTTCAGATGTGTTTGATGAGTAAATACCCATACTGGTGTGGCGTACACCATAATTGGACGAGTTATTGCTGTATGTAGGAGAAGTTTACTCTTTGTGGATAGTTTGCTCCCAGCATTAAGCATAAAGTACAATATAGCTTGGCGCTTTTCAATTGCAGTGTGTTCGTTAAACTGCAGTCTCTTATTTAAGGTAAGCCCATAATATAAACAGAACAAAAAATTAACTATATAGTAACATCACTGTACTGACTAGATACTGAAACAGTTTTCTATCAGGCAAAGCATTATTATAGACCGGTGTGGGTCATCGCAAACATTTTCAACTTACGATGAACAAAACAGAATCGATTCCACTAATTATTTAAATGTCTTTAGCACTCCCTTTCCGTTCAACCTTATTTGAAAGATTCGCATGCGTCAAATCAACAAGCTGAACTTTAAAATATTTGTTGTTATTCCACAGTACATTTATTTAGATAAGAACCGTAGCGTAGAGAATCAAATGTAGAAGAACGAATATTATTTTTTTCACGATCCCCAGAAGAAAAAAATGTCAAGAACCCAACGCTTTCATGTCACAGCCACAATCGGCCGCGCGTGCGTACGGCAAAGTAGTTCTCAACAACCTCAGTTTATCTCAGTACCGTGGGAGTGATATATGTTTGTTGCGATAGCGTCAGAAGCTCACTGCAATTTATACCCAGTCCGTCATAAAAGTCCGCGTGTATAATCAATAAATTAACGATTAATAGTATTATTTGTTCTTAAATATAAAACATAAAATGAATAGTATTTTGTCTAATTTACTTACTGTGTCTTCATCTTTTCTAAACGATTTTCAATTCCACAAGTCGTTCTTTTTTCAAATACTACGCATTTTTTTTAAATTCAGGGAACCAATCGTCAATTGTTCTATAAATTCTAAATTCGAATTACTTTTGGACACGGTGTTTTATGCAACGGGCTTCAGCATCTTAACGTTTTATGTTGTTTTACGAAAATCTTATAGATGGTGAAACTCTCTCAACTTAAGTATACATAATTCATTAAAGAGCTAATAATTTACTCGGTTGGCGATGAAGATCATCCAGTTCAATGACTGACTACAAAATCGTTTATGAGCATCTTGATCCCGAGCTTTTTATTATCTTTATGTAAGAGACCACGGCAGTGGTAAATAATTACATTGAATTTATTATTTTGTATTAAAAAATACTTTTTGCCTAATAATGTATTATTACATAATTCGTTTTCGAAGATTAGCAGAACGTTTAATAATTGTTTTTCAACCACTTTCGTCCGCTCCTGATGTGGAACATTTTCTTTCTGCGAAAACTTTAACGATTCTTTTAAATTTTACAATATACTGGATAACCGCTCACAAAACATTACATATAACTAACCTTACACCTTTTCACCAATTCTTGACAGTTAATATGAGTTTAAATTTATATTGTATCGGCAGAATTATTAATATTTTTTAATAAATCATTCATTTTTTACTGAGATGAGCAAAATTTAAAAAAATATTTTTAGACATGTAACGTAACGTGGAACAGAACTGCCTTTTTTCTCAGCTACCTAACCATTTTTTTATTTAAGAGAGTTGGAATAAAAAGAAAAGGCTATGACAAGAGTCTGGTTAGCTAATCGTTCGTGATACTTACTATCGCGATATATACTTTGAATCGATTAATATTATCAGATAAAAACTAATCGATTCAAAGATGTGACAATTACACATAATTTATAAAATATATAGTTATTTTACTTGTTTTCTTCTTTTATTCAAATGTACCACCAGTTTTAACATAAGCCTTGCTTTGTAACACAATGGATACCTATCGCATTTTTCCATCGCAATATTTAATACTAATAATCAGTACAATGTCTTGCAGTTTACAAATATTTTCGATTGTTTTTACCATTCGTGTGTCCAGCGACTGTAACGGAGTAAGTGCCAGCACATCACCGATCAGCAAGCACGTGACAGGAAGTGCGTCATTATAATCTGACTTCAAACTCATTTATTCAACCACCTTTAGATAATATTACAATGA
The DNA here is from genome assembly GCA_028554975.1 of Himalopsyche kuldschensis. Classification (NCBI taxonomy): domain Eukaryota; kingdom Metazoa; phylum Arthropoda; class Insecta; order Trichoptera; family Rhyacophilidae; genus Himalopsyche; species Himalopsyche kuldschensis. The sequence goes on along the minus strand of JAHFWI010000010.1, from coordinate 13,629,714 downwards.
AATCACCAGTGAAGAATCGAGGAGATACATTGCCTGGTGAGCAGTGCTCAAAAATAAAATCAGTACTGCGAGATTCTTATGGTAAATGGTTTATACTTCAAAAAAACTATGTGTGTCTTATAGTGGCTATTTAACTAGTTTACTTTATATGAGGTGACTAAAATCGAAAACCGATAATTGCACGTAGATAAAAGAGCCGTATACTCAGGGTGTGCTAGGTGTGTGGCGCACACCCTCAAAATCATCTAAACAAACCAAAAATTTAGAAAATTTTGAGCATAAAACGACATATTTTTTTGCATACGATTAATAGTATATTATTAGTATATGTAAGCGCTTGTATATCGTGTGCAGTGTATGTATTTGTATTTGGCAGGTCGCTCTGAATTCATGTGCGCGAGTAACCTGACATAGCACTGTATACTAGCGCGCCGGCCGTGAATGCGGTCCGTGAATTATACAAATCGTTAGTAGATTTAAGGCCCCAAGTCGACCTATCGACTGACAGCACCGAGTAAAGTCTATCTCGAACATAGTTTTCATACATAGAGTCGGAAATTTTGAAATTTTGAAAAGTTCAAAATTTTTATTTTTGCATTTATATATCAAATTTAAATTTTGGCCGCATTGATAGGGTTAATATTTAATTGAATACACATAAATAGAAAAATGAGGGGAAAAAAGTGACGATATAAACCTTTTTTTAGTCGGAGTCGGAATAGTATTTTTGGTCAATGTCGGAGTCGGAGCCGTGGTTTTGGTAAATGCTGGAGTCGGAGTCGGACTTTTTTAGACCGACTCCACAGCCCTGTCAAAAACTCTTGTGTCGCTGCTTTTTTATTACATTATTTCACAATAAAAGGTATTTTTATGTTTTGGCATAAAATAATTTATTATCTTATTTACACATTATAAATATTAATATCTTTTTTTCTAGATTCTATTTTTTGATTGTATCATTACAAAAAGGTCTTGCCAATATAACAGAGTGCAAATCATTCTTTCACACTTTTAATCAGTGATACAAAACCTACGGTCCGCGGGACGCATGCGGCTCTCAATGACATTTTACGCGGCCCAAAATGACAAATAAATATATAATCTACTTACATCTATATATATTTAGTCAATTCACATAGTATTATGTTACTCGCAAATCGACAGTCAATATTTCAATGTTTCAAAATGTGTCAATTTGTCTATATTGAGCGCAATTACTACTCACAGTGCATATATCAGTTTTTGCTTTCATACGCATAATATGACATAATATATTGTTCGTTGTTCTATATTTTTTAACAATATTTATCTTCACTTTTAAGGTGTGCAGTGTCACTACTTGGTGGAATAGGAGGAATAGAGCAAAATAAATACCTTACATCTGAAAACTATCTTTTTTGTGATTTTTCACATCTAATAAACATCGATGTTTAAACTTTGTTCTGTGTTAATCCAGAACATAAAATTTCTAACAAATAGCTAAAAAATCTGTACTTTTTGATTTAATTTAATTAATTTTACGTAAAATTTTATTTTTCACATGAACACATTCGTATGTTCACATGAAAAAATTAATAACTCTAGGATAACTAGAGGATAGTATACCATACAACAATGATAATTCCTTTGATACAATGACGTAAAAATAGCTGTATTAAATTTCACCGGATTCTTCAAGTTTGAAACATTACATTGCCATAGGCGGATCCACGGGGGGGGGGGCATGGGGGCTATGGCCCCCCCTTGAGGAGAATTTATTCCATCCAAAATATTATGACATTAATTCTCCAATGATTTTTATTTAAATAAATATGTTGTAGTTCTCTTTTTTTTCACGACCCTTTAGCTTAACAACTACATCTACAGCAAAAGAAATCCGCGCACACTTCACAATTCCATTCATTTGCAAATATTTCCTCGAAATCTTTACCGATTTCCATTTTTGTTTATTCCGATTGTAATGAAAACTAATAGCCATATTTGAAGAACCAACCTTAAGATGGCCTGACTGCTTACCGCGTCTTGTCCTCATGAGTTAAATTTTAAATCATCAGAATATATGACTCATCTCCAATCGTCCAAAGTCCAAATTTTTGTGCACCTTCGTCCATTCTTACCTCCATTTTTACATTTTTACAATGGGAACTATTTTTTTAGGCGCCAAGTAAAAAATTCATGTGCCACGATTCTTTTACGGCTATTATGGACATTCCGCATCGATCGAGTGAAATCACTAGTCGACTAGCTCAGCATGGAAAACTGTAGCAGTTTTGAAGCGTTTTAGAAAAACCATACTCCATATATGAAGGTCGTCCCAGTCGGTTGTTAAGCGCTCTCTGCCGGTTCAAACAAACCCCTCCGGAGCGTCAGTTCCACGAAATTGTTTTCACGAAAAATCGACTTAATTTTATAATGTTCTGATATTAAACAATATATTTTTATATTGTGTTATTTAATGTTTTCATTTTTGAATTGAAATAAAAGAATCGATGATAATAGTCAGCGTCATCAATTATATCACATGATTTTGTTCGGCGTCACCACTTCTTTAAGCGCAGGGTCATCATTTATTCCGTGAAAAAAAATCGTGTAAAAAAAAGTAGCGGTGCCGTTCAAAAAATCGTGTAAAAAGGGGCCTGGGTGTATACATATATTTTTAATGTATCGTGTTTGTTTTCAAAATGGCCACCCCCTGGGACAATTCCTGGATCCACCAGTGCACATTGCTATTATTAAACTGCCTTACGTTAACGGAGTTTAACCAAATAAATGCCAATCAAATCTTGTCTACAAACATATGTTCACTCAATTCGACACTGCACATGTTTACGCATAATAAATAAGTAATTAAAATGGCATACGCTCAGTTAGTATAAACATAAAATGCTTCTTAGAATTTATTCCAGTAAGTACTTCTAGTTTCTAAGAGGCTTTTTACACCACCTTTTAATTATGCTACAATAAATTAATTAATATGAAAGGATGTGCATCGAAGGAGTGCGATTAACAACAAATTATCATAATACCGTGGAGGTGAAGAAACTATTAAATTATAAACAAGTACCAACATTGAAGATGTTGGGAAAACTATAGTATATTATTTCATCCCAATCTTTCAACCGAAGGGAAGTTGCGAATTTTTTCTCGGAAGTAGAGACTCCAATTACTCGACATTTCAAGTACTCGAGTATCGAGTAGTAATTTTTTTAAATACTCGAGTAGTTTCAGATGTACTAAAATATATAAATTCATCAATTCATCAAAAATTTGTGGTTAAAATTGATGATTGATGAAATTGATGATTGAATTGATTGATTGAATACGTCTAAAATGAACATTATATAATTTATTTTTAAATACGTAAATAAAATTTGGAAATAAATTACGAGTATTACACGAGTATTTTTCAAAATTCTCGAGTATCGAGTATTTGAAAAATGGTCGAGTATTCGATACTCGAATTGGAGTCTACTCGTAAGTCGTCAAAAGCTATGGCTGTATTGGCAAAAATCACAGAGATGCATAATTCATTTTTATTTATCTATTATACATCGTTTAGCTATGGATTAATTTATATTTTTAGAAATTTCAAATCAGGTTTTAAGCTACAACGTTGATTGTAGTGAAATTTTGGGAACACTGCAACTTTTCAAATACAAATGTTGAATTAGAAAATAACGGTGCACTATAAAGAAACATTGTATATATGCGCGACTTATTATGTCTTCCTGAATCTTCTTTGGATGTAGCACCATTATATTAATTTGTGGAATGATTCCTGGCGCGTTATGACAATTCAGTTCCTATGGGATACTTACGTATTGGTCTAATTCTAATACAAATTCACGATGCTTTCTACTTTTTAACGTTTCGTGTTCATTTGCTCCTTTCCGAGAATGATTTTTCCATATTTGACATATTAGATATTCAGTATTATTAGAAAAACATTGAATCTATGTTTTTCAACATTGTTTTGTTTGCAATAAGCTTGTTCACGTTCATGGCAAATATTTTAACTTTAAATGGGTTGTATTTTTTAAGTTTTTTAAGTAAAATTGATATCAAACACTTGAAAAGTAAAGAATTATTTATATTATATAGAATTACAATGACTCTATAATGCAGGGGTTCTTGAGTCTTTGCCCACGTGCTCTACTGCGCCCGTGGATCTATTATCGTGCGCCCGCTACAAAGTATCAAGCAACGAAAAAACCCATATTGTATTTTAAAATAGTAAAATATGTATTCTTTAAGATTTGTTTTTTTAAAAAATCAGGCCTGCGCCCGTCACTATTCTCCTCAATCTCAAATGTGCTCAGTTTCGCAATAACGTAAAAAACCCTGATATAATGTATTTAAAAAAATATGAGTAAATTATGGATATATGGTCACGGGACAGAACCACAATCCTCTCGAGCCAAGCTCGAAAAATTTATCCATACTGGCTTATAATTTTATGTTTTGACTTTACTCTTTGAGTTCTTGTGGATTATTATAAAATGTGGAATCAAAATGATTAAATCTGAAGAATATTATCGATTATTGGATGAGTTCTCAAATAAGATTTTGTTGATTAATATTAGCCTATAGTAAAATTATTCTTTTTATTTTAAACAAATAATTAACTTATGTGACTGTCTCTATCTATATAATATTATTATTTGTGTAGTTTATGGTTACATTTTTGCTCCTGTAAATTAAAACAACTCGATTTCATACCTATTGCGAAGTATTCTTTATGACCTTCTATTATAATAAATTTAAAAATTAAAGACGAAACATTTCAAAAAAAATCGTAAGCCCTACATTCATTTCATTTACTGTGCTTATTTTTCATAAATCTTTACAAAAATTCTGTCCCGTGACCATAAATTCATAATTTATCATAACATGTATTAAAATTGCATTCATATTATCATCAAAAATTCTAAAATGAATGAATTTTTAAGAAAAATATTAGCTAAAACTGAAATATTTTCAAGCCAAGCTAAGTTTAAGTCATCGAGATTACAACAGTCACTCGGTATAAACAGGCCGTTCTCAAGGTGTGTCGTTCGACCAGTTTCTTGTGGCGTATGGCATGATGTGTGGATGTAGCCTGCATCAGGTCTGTCATTAGAGGGTTCGTCGGAGCCATCGGGCCGCAGCGGCGAGTCGCTTGGGCAGCAAAGCGAGACGGACACGGCGCGTGCTTGGCGCTAGCAGTGGCTCGTGGCAGACTCACCTTGTTTGCTGCATGCATTTCTGATGACTCCGACGCAAATGCTTTAACCTATACTGCAGAGATCCAGGAGTGGCCCTTTGTTGTGTTGGTACACTTTTCCATTTCGCATGAGATCATCACAAAAAGCCCTGAAACAATATATGTATAATACAACGTCAATAAATTTATATTTTAATTTAAGATTTCGACTGAAGGTTCTTGAGAGAATTTCAATATCAAATTTGAATCGTTTACTTTGTTTCCTCTTCTATGTTTTTTTTCGCTAATGACCCCGGTTTCACATTTCGGCATATTCATGCATTTCGAGTGCATGTATGAAATTGAACTGTCATATCGATTGTTGCCTCGAGTCGAATTGGTGTGTCCCGTGAATCCAATTTTCACGTAGAATAGGATTCACAAGATGCACATGTGTCGTGAAGTGTAGATGCGACATTTTTTACTTGAAGGAAAAATTAGGTATACAAAATTCAGCTTGTTAACACATTGGCTACAGGGAATGCGAAATACGCGTCGTTTTTCTGTTTTTCTGTTTTTCGATTTTTCCTCAATATGATTGACGATTTTGACTGGTGCATGGCGGAATTTCAATATCAAATTTTAATCGATCGAATTTTGTACTTTTCCAAGTTCATTCATGCACTTGAAATGTCTGAAGATTATTTTCATTTCCCCTGGGGCCAAAATGTTAATATAATTGAAGATTTTGACTGAATGTGCTTGGTGGAATTTCAATATCAAATTTGAATCGGCTAAAATTTGTACCTTCACCATTAACTGTCAGTTCAAGTTCATTCGTGCACTCGAAATGCCTGAAGATGTCGAAAGGCGAAAGCGGAAACTCATGGAAAAGTACAAAAATTAAATGATTCGAAAATTAAATTCATATTTACTATCGCCAGTCAAACGTTCAAGTGATGACCCTGAGATGTTTGAGAAGCCCTCAGTCTTACTTCAAAACCACAACATACAATATTACATTATACAGAACATGAGATAGGTTCCATTTGTTAAACTCAACTAAAAATCTAGTTTGTTTATTATTAATGCATACAATTATTTTAAAAAGATATACACGTAATAAATTTGAATAAAACGTACCAGTTTAATGCCATAGTTTTTAAGAATAAAAAATCAATGTAAACAAGTGATAAAAAATAATTAGTACCTTTTTTAAAACCGTGATATTTCGAATCCGTGCAGCAAAAAAACGTACAAAAAGAGGATTGGGTGTATTCTAAATAAAATATTTTATATATAAAACCGAAACGGCGTATGTATGTATGTCTGTGGGTCTGTAATTCCCTTTTGCATTGTTGGTCATTAAGTTGCCATAAAAACGAATATGAAAGAAAATATGTTTGAATTTTTATCGGCGAAGACTTTTAGTCAAAATGTAATAAATTAGTCTTCTACTGAACTTTTCCAGGCTTTTATTATTAATAATGATGTTAATTTCTTTGGCAGCAAATTAGATTTTTTCCTTGAATTTGGACATTTTAATGGGCGAGAATGGGGCTGTCATCAAATTAAATAAAGTTTGTGATTTTATTTTAACTCTATTTTGGATGTTAGATTTTGTGATATAATTATGTCGAATGATATAACATCAAATAATTATTGGTCGCTTAGTCCGAGCGACGCCGGGTAGCAATACTAGTAATATATAAAATATAAATATCTAAAATGTCAAACAGTATTTCAACAATGTTTCATTTTCCTACGTAAGAAGACGCCATTTGATGTGAAAAATATTTTAATTAATTTTATCATTTCACTTATTTAAAATTATAATAAATATATTATAATTAATAATCTAAAAATCTCGAATAATTTTGGTGACGTTTTTTTATTATTTTTAAAAGAGGGCCTCCAAAATTTTATTGTGCCTCGGGCCTTGCAAGTGGTTAATCCACCACTGATTACGATCATTGTTCTTAATATAGAATTTTTGCTAGCTGTCCTGGCGTTATGGAAGTGATAGTTTGTAGTAGCAATTTTAAAAGAGTACCCACCATGCAATAGCAAAACCTTCAACAACTGGCTTTGCATACTTAGCAATATTCTATGAAACTTAAGACACTCCATTATACTGTCACATGATATGATATTATAGTTTGCCTCTTATTATTTTAGTTGAAATATACATAGATAAAAAAGGATGCTGGGTTTTTTAATAAAGATTTCACTATTTTCAATGTTGTAAAGATATCATATATGGTACAAAAATATCATAAAATTACTATAATAAATGGAAGACAGACAATATTTTATTATTTTGTGTATTGGCAGCATCTCATCGTAGCATTTCAGCATTACATCAAAACTTTGTCCAAGTGGAACTATTTGTAATTCTCACACAGCCAGCGGAATAAAAAAGTTAACTCAGTCATTCTAAGTTCACTTTAAATGTTATATTAAGTATTTTCTCTGCCCTATTCGCCAAGCGGGATCTATCTCATCACACCCACAATTTAAACAATTAATTGGCCAATGAAAACAGGAAAATACTCAACAATATTATTCGAATTACCATTGAAATTACGAATATCGGATAATGTGTATACATACCAGATGGGTGTGTGACCTGTGTAAGCAAAAAGACTACAAACAAATTAACAAAAACTTACTGCTGAATCCATTGGAAAAACTTACAGGTTTTGTATACTCTTTGAAAGACATTTTTTTGTTTGTCAGCCTATCGACACTTTTGTTAGCCTGATGAAGATTTGAGTAAAGGTCTTTTTTTATAAAACTTTATATTTTCTCTTACACAATGTTTTAACTAGAAGCATATATTTAAGTTAATTCTGTATCCAACAGCAATGATTTACAAAATATCTACACTGAGGTTAAATACATTTTATTAAATGATCCATTGTGTATCTGTAATATGATATACTTATGTGATAATACACAATGGTGGGGTACAAAAACGATTACCTCAAGAAGATAAAGACTCACTTACAATACTTCTTACTTAAACAATCATTAGTACATTGGATATCTTATCATTTTTTGTGTCAGATTGCATAACAATTTTATATATCAATACTTAGGTTAGTAATGCCTACATCTTTTATGTAAAAGAAATGATTTTTATAACAATCTCAAGTATATGTACATTACATTTAGTAGGATTCATTTAAAACACATGTGATTGTGAGATTGTTTCGTTCATTAAGATCACCTCTGCTTACCACCTCGACCGCAGTCTTGTAGGGGTAAGTTTAGTAATAAAGTAGCCAATGAATGAAGCGAATAATGCATTTACAGCTGAACTGATGGTTGAATATCGTACCCCTGTCAAATATTCATTAATTGTTACATATTATACAATTCAATTTGGAAGATCAAAGATTTGGGATAATTCTCTGAATACTCACTGGTGTTCAATGTCACTATATATATAAAGTTTCCTGTTAAATCTTGTTCTGTCCAATATGAGGTAGGTACGTATTTGTGGGTATGAATTCGTACAAATCACAAAAAGCATTTTTTTTTTGGACAGCTTATTTCCATCACATCATACTCAAACTAAATGAGAAAATGAACGCAATCAGTCTGTTAACTGCTACTTTCATTAAATCTTGTGAATATGAGATGATTTAGTAATTTCTGAAGCTTTATTACAGCATTGAATATTTTTTATTGAGTTATCTGAAACTTGACATGAGAAAACAATGAGTATTATTACAATATACAGAGGAATGGTGATAGGCCGTGCTTGAATTCACCATTTCCCACATTGATGGTTTATTGAAAAAAAACGACTTCAATTGTATTATGTGTGTGTTTGTGAGTGAGTGTGTGTGTGTGTGTGTGTAAGCGGGAGGCAGTGCCCATGGTGTAATTATGCAATAATTGCTTCTATCAAAATGAAAAGATTTAATTTTACCTGTATTTCAATAACTATCATAATTATAAATAAGCTATTTATTGTTCAAACATTAAAATGAAGGAAATACCAACATTAAATACATGGTAATGATATTAATTTTGAAAAAAAAGGTATTATTCAAATGATTTGAAATATTAAATAATCTATTTTCAGCGACAGTGTCTGAATAATTGTTGTTGCGATCTTGATTAAAATTAGATTCTGTTTCAATTACAGTTGTCTACTTTAGAAAATGTAATACTTTTACACATCATTCATAGATGGCAGTAAAAATATTGAAGTTTTCGGTTGGATGAAGATTAAAGTGCCTACCTAATTTTAAGAGAGTATTGTTAATATAAAAATATACAAAGGATATTATAAATTCGAAGATAAACGTAACAGTTATTTGAAATGTATCATTAAAATTTTTGTAAGCTTTTTTCTGCAAAAAATATTATATTTACAATTTCAATTCAAATACTTTTGTACATTACATTTACTTAATGTATTATACGAAACGAAAAGAAATCCATAGCTAGGGGGGATTCTAAAAGAAAATCACTTGACAATGTGTAAATTTTAAACTAAAATAGTTGTTATTTTTTCATATTTTTTTGCAACGCAACGCTATTTGTATGAATCATTTGCATATTGATTTCATGCAATCAAAAGCATTCCATTGCAACATGGTTTTCCTAAAAACATAAAACACCATGTACACACTTAATTTACAAACCCTTGAGTTAATTTGTTTCAAATGGAGTAATATTGCTATTATGTATGTTTCAGAAAATTGTAAAGAAAAATTCTATGACAATTCATTATGGGACAGATTGTTTTCAAGAATATTTGCATCGAACATTTGGTTATGTTATTGTGTGTGTGCTCTTTGATAGTTTGGAATGGATTTGAACATTTTTAAATTCGGTACAGGTGCAATTTAAAGAACATAGATTTTGTTGAACGTCGTTTTGTATCTATTATTTTTTAGCAATCAAAACATTTTTGTTTTAACTTTGAAATGCGACATATTTCACAAATATTAGTGATTAATTATTGTCCTGTAATTATTATTGCTAACAATTTATCAAATCAAAAATTGGGTACAGTCAATTCGAGTAACTTTGGACTTCAATATAACATTGAACAAAACTTGAGCAAGTACCGTTTATTTATTTTTCTGTTGACTAGAAATCCTGATCATTCTTGCAATTGATCAATATAACAAATCGATCTTTTGTCTTATACGTGGTCAAAAAAAAAGCCACATTCACCTCTCAAATTATTTTTATCTTGTTATGATATTTTGTGAAATATACCAAAAAACTATGAAAATATACGACTTTTTTTATCTTTTAAAAGGTGAATTCGATTAAGCCAGGTGATACGGATAGGGAATGGGCAATAAGTTGTATTTTTTTATATTTTCCATTGACAGACTATCCTTCTTTATAAAAGTTCAATTTAATGTCACTAAGCTGGATAAAATTCGCTCATCGAAAGTGGTGGTGTTCAATGTTATTCAATTATAAATTTAGCATTGGACAGCCGCAGCAAAAGCACTTTTTAGTTACTTTTACTTGAATTTTCATAATATTTGAATTCAAAATTACATAAAGGAAGTAGCAAGAACACATAATAGTCTAAACAATGCAACTTACTAAATCTGGAAATAAAAGTATCACAAAAAAACACCTGAAAAATGTCCAAAGTTATCCGAATTGATTGTATTCATAACGTTATTTGTTATAAAACCAATTTTTCATAACAAATTCAATAAAATTTATTATTCAAAAATGAATGAATAGTTGAACCTATATTCGAAATTATATCAATTTGCGAATGGCGCTGAAGCAATAGACAATCAGTACCATACACTAAAAAATAATTGAGAATATTGTGGATACTTGAGATAGTGATTTTGTCTATGGTATCAGGTGATGTTTGTTGAGATTTACGATTGTGGGGTTATCTGTCAAGTGTATTAATGCACCTGGAATAATATTAATAAGCAGCCATAAGTGCTAAGGTATTAATACTTTTATATGAACAATATTTATCTAAAATATTTATCACATATTAAAATCGTAAGATTTAGCCCATTTGAAAATTTTGAGCATAAGTGTTAGATGCAGGATGTCAGATTAGCCAACTATCATAATACATTACTGCGAACTATAAATACAATTTTGCTCTGAGAGTACGTTTCAGACATTACTGCGGATATTCATAATTCAAAAGATGTATTTTCTACCTTTTTGGATTCCAGAAACAGTGATTTATTACAAGTTTGTAGTGTCACATGACATATCTCTATGTGGTTATATTTCTTAATTTGTGACATAATTGTAGAGAAATGACACAATATACTTGAGCAATGTTTTTTATGCGGAATATAGATCTATCTGCTGAATTTCACGTAAGCAATCAATTCCACATTTCCACATTCGTAATTCAGATGATACAAGTATGCAAAACTGCTAGGTTACTGAAGAAATTGTCAAGAGATAGTTATTTATATATTGAATAAAAATACTATCATTTATTTTTTAAATATAGTATTTATAACACTGCATCTAATGGCCACTGTAAATCTCATCCACATATAACCAGCCATTCGACTATTTCTATTATTTTCGATTGATTTGGCGGAAAATTCAATTTTTAAATAAAATTAAAACTAACTTGCTCTAATACCACCAGTGTAACAAGATTGCGAAACGAGTTTCTCCTCTTTGAGAAGCATCTATTTCATTAATTAGTATTTTAAAGAATTAAATAAAGAGTGGGAATGTTTACTTAATTTAATCATAAGTAAATAATGCAGGAATACTATTGTGGAAGTAATAAAGGATTTCTTGTAATTTAACAAAAGCCTCTGAGATAATCATTTATAGTAAATAATAATTGAAATGAAAGAGTTGTTTTTGTGAGATTTTCCATTGTTTAAATCCAAATAAAAATCTTACCCTTCATTTATCTCGCCTAGAACTATAATCAATATCCATGTTTTAAATACATGCCTTACGAAAGAGTTAATCTGAAGATACTTCTCCGAGAGTCCAATATACATGTCACAACTAGTAACACATCCAGTGGAACAACAAACTTATCAATTTCCACCATTACTACTTTATAACGGTTGAAAAGTAATTATAAATATATTTCTTTTTTATAATCCTTGTTAATATTTGAGAATTAGCTGTCTGTTCCTTATCACTATAGATAACTCACAATCTTGAGAGATACAGCTGGATAATAATGTATTTTTTTTCAATTAACACTTTATTTATGAGCCCTATTAATTAAATTGGTCATTAAGATATTTTTTTTTGCATTTGATGTCCAATTAACAAAAGCATAACATTTGCTATAGTCAAATCTATTTATGCTTCTGTTTAAAGTATGGAAGTAGTATACGGTATTTTATTACTTTTACTGTGTTCTATTCTACTCATAATTAATGTGATTGTATATTTCACTAATAAAAGTCTTATAGTCTTGTATTTAAGGCATTTTTAGCCACACTCAACTAATCTGCGAACAGTAAACGAAATGAAATTATAAAGTATGGCTATAATGATCGACCCAAAACAACTATTTCTGGTATAGATAAAAAATATTTAAATAGGTATTGCTCGTTCACTTATTTTAAATATTTTTAAGGTTCTTTTTTATAACGAACTGTATAAATAAAACTTTTATTTTGTATGCAGACCAGAATATTGAATGATTTTTACATAATGTATCACTACCTGCAGTGACGGCTGGTGACGGGGTGTTGGGGGGTGCAATGGAAGATTCAACCATTTTTGCAAGAGTTCTTTCCTATTCATTGGATTTTAAAACACTTCTATAGCATGGACTTTCAATTCAGATGTTCGCAATACCAACTGTTTCTCTTCCGTAGTACGGAAAAATAGTTAAATCTTCCTTTTGCACCCCCCAGCACCCCGTCACCAGCCATCACTGACTACCTGAAATCTGTGTATTTCTCTTAACCCTTTTATATTCCACATGAAATATATTAATTAAGTTGGGTGCTTATTATAATTTTCTGAAAATGAACATATGGCAATCCTGGAGAATCTTCGATTTCATCTTATGTATATTTTTTACTATTTTCATTATGTTTTATATAATTTATATCCCTAAACACATAATTTATTTTTGTATGTAATATTGTTTGGTTGCGTTTTTTTGTTTTATTTTATTCAAAGCACATTTTTGTTTTATTTGTTTCTAGATTACGAAAATACCCAGCTCATCCATCGACGAGTAAAATTTCGTACAATTTTTTTCATCCTTCTAAATTCAAAGTACGACTTTTTTGTTCGAACAGTTGTGTAAACACACAAAAAAATATTTAAAATTCGTCTGTGTGTTCATTTATGCAACAGCATTTCGTTATACTTACAAATTTGCTAAGATAAGACGGCTATCGTTTGGTCTTATCAATATCGTCCAACACTTGGCATATTAAAAAACAATAATCTTTGCTTTTCGAGGTTTATGCGCTGGCGATAGCTCGAGTATTATTTTCATATATCACTTCAATCCTTCTGATTCGCCACATTAGTGTTCAAAATATAATATCACGTCTTGTTTCGAATTGCTCAGTTCATTGCGAACACAGCCAACAATTTGGACGCGCGTTTGAATTTCGAACAAATTCTCAGATTGTTTTGAATTACCCCTTGAGTGTGAAAGTGCAAAATGGCGTCCGGTGAACCGGGAAGGATTTCTTCTGGATCGCTTCCTCAATGGATGAAAACTAAGGCTAATGAATCAAACACTGCTCGGTAAGTTTCCTTTGTAACGTTCGCCTGACAGATACATAATATTCCTTCTGTCAAAAAAAAAATAGTATATCTTTCGTGTCTATGGCCACACTGACAATTGTGACATTTGACTAACTTATTTCGAATTATGAAATTATTTTCAAATTCAGCGGCTGAAATCAAAATGACCAATTCTAAAATTAGATACCCTAAACAAAGGAAAGAGCTGAAACTCACTAATATTATCTTCAAACTTAATTCGTCTTAGTACATATTGTTAAAGTTGACATTCATGTCAATTATGAGGCGTGTTTGGCAGAGTGATCCAGTGTTACATTTGGAGACCGAGTCAAAGATTCGATCCAAATCCCTTGTATAAACCATTAAAAAAAACAATGAATACAAAATGTGTATTGCATAAATTGATTATAATGTATGTATGTGTCGGGTGCATGCATCGCCGGCGAGAATAAATTAATGCAGATATGAAAGATCAAGTATTTCTATCGGCCTTTTGTTGCATTTAGGTGAACTATTAACATATCGTACCTTATTACCATTTGTTTAACAAATTAATGCACATTGCTATTAGTTACGGCATCGTTATGAAAACCATAAAGTCTGAAAAATTGATATAAATCAATCTGACATTTCAACAATAAACGTCAAATAGTGGGCAATGTCTTTTTAAACAACTGTCAACCTTGGTTACTCGAGGTGCTAACCCCTTAAATTTAATTAATGAATTCATATTTCAGGTAATTATTTTTTTTTAAACACGTAAACAAACTGAATGTTGTCAGAACTAATTCATACTTTATTCTTGACATATCGTTGTGCTGGATTTGATTGTGTTATATTGTATGTGTTGTTCGTTACCTCTCATACTTATTATCTCAGTATCCATGCCAAACCGCTCATCCGAATGCGAGCTTCATTATCATTGTTGACAAAATTCATAAAACAATGGATTGATAAAATATAATTGTTCAAATTAATCTATACAGTACGTCATGAGTTATTTGTGTGCCCTATTAACCCGCAACACGCCATCCTAAAAATATTGTATCAAGCCGTGGTGTAATCTTACTCGACCACTTAAAAATTTCACTATTTCAGAAACGAAAAAAGAAATATAATATTTTTATAATCCTTGAAAACATGTTGGTACATATTTTGTTTTATAGGTTGTAACTGTCACTTTTTGGTGGAAAGGCATTATTTAAATAAATGAAAATATCATACAGTCATATATACTTCCACATATATTCTGATTGAGATCAGGACCGGCTTCGCATTGTCAATTATCAATAAACATACTTGGTAATCATGATATCATTCGCACTATTATTATTTTAATTGTGAAGTCAGATAATTTGGATTATCTGAACACAACATATTTTACGTGAACTTACTGTAAGTCAGATTTAAATAAAACGAATAATGATCCAGTAGACGTCTCTGCGCCCTGTTTCGGCCAGAAAGATCGTGATGAAGTATTTAAACATCACAGACATTATTTAAAATCAATGTATAAAAATGCCCGTTGAACCAAGTGGAAAAAAGCAAACAGCGTTGGCCACTCGGCAACGGGAGAGAAATCAACTACTCATTTATATCCTTCGAAATAAAACGTAGATATCTGATGCAATGGTGTTTTGGGTAACCGAAGAGGTCATTTCTCGCCAAGCGCAATACGATAAGAAATCGTCGCTCTAAAAATTACGCAAATAAATCTTGTGTTAGGACGTTTATTGTTTTCCAGGGTAATGTATCACTGTCACTTACGCCCACTGGCAATCATTGCCAATTTAATTCTCAATTTGTATTATGACGGCGCTTTCACACGGCCACCGTAATCTTATTGAATTTGCACGTAGTTATTTCATGCTAGATCTAATGAACCTTAACACACGACGTGACGTAGAATATTGAAATTGCATAATTTATTTGCAGATAATGTGCTGTTCAAGGTTTTATAAGTGTTGCATACGAATAGAGACGATTGATTTTAACGGCGGTTCTATTTTTAAAAATGCCAAGCGGCGAGCACTTTCGTTTTTTTGAACGAGCATGTAGATGTACATACAGTATTCGCGGCCAGCCGTATGTTTTACTGTAATTTAGCTTGTTTCAATAATAATTATCAAAAGTTCCGACATTTCGTAGTTATGTTTTTCAAGTGGCCCTCGAAAAATGCCAGAAAATGATAATTGCCGATTAGTCTCAAAACCAACTAATTATCCATTAAATGGTAAAACAAAAATAATTTTAGCATCGGATATTGAAGACTTTCTTTTCATGTTATTCTTACAATCAACTCGAGGTCACATTCTTCTGAGTATCAATTAACAGTTGATTGTGTTTTAAACTTCTTGAATTTTGGTCACTATACTTAAATCCTAATTATCTCTCATTTTCTTGTATAAAAAAATGTGCAGAAACGGCTATTTCATACGCAGTGACATTTTATATTTAAACTTAAATCCGTTTTGATATAATTGACTGCAAAGATTTTTAGCTTCACAAGAAGATTTTGACCGGGATTATTATATGGACAGTTATCTTGCAATAAGTAGAGTGTATATTATTATTTCACCAAAATATTTCTTAATTTAATTCTTTATACTTGTAAATATCTTATAAAATACATTTTACATACTTATGTTATGACGTCGGACAAGGTATTGAAAAATGAAAAGTAATAAAAATTGTCTAGGTCACTTAGTATTGCATTTTCCAGATACTGCAGATGCTGGACAAAGGTGAATTCTTTAGTATCCCATTTGATCAGTGTTGTGGAATATTGTTTTATTCATTGTCGATCTTTATCTTGTAAATTTATTTTTAAGATGACTCAGGTGTCTCGATAAATTTATATGACACCTGATATAATATTATACTAGAGAATTCTTTGTTATATTTATTCATTTATTTATAGGGTTCGTTTCTGTGTGTGATCACACATTTAATGTAGACACTCGAATGAAATTACCGTTGGCTTTCAGGTGAAATGGCGTGTAATAAATCAATAAGCTCAAAACTTGCTATTCGATGTCATGTTTAACGTAAACATACTGCATACCTGCGTAAACAAACTTCTTATTTTTAGACTAAAGTCGTTCTTTATAGATTGCCGATCGCGGAGCATTTTATACTAAGTATTTTTTAGCCGCGTCCGTGGTCGAGTGTCAAAGTCTTGGCTTCCGGTGCGTAGCTCGTGGGCTAAAAATCACAGTCCGGGCAGTTTCATTATGCAATCTAATTTTTGATTTCTGATCCAAGACACAGGCGTCTGAGTTGACTAAAATTCTACCACAACGCATCCGAATGTAAGAAATAAAGAGTGAGATAGAAAGTACCTAATATTTTGCCTAGGTGCGCGTCTTTCTATTCATACCCTTCTCGAAAAGAATTTTTGGGTGATTTAATAATTACTATTTTCCATAACTGGCCCAATATATTAATAACCTAATAATTTAACCATAAAGTAGAATATAACAATTCCAAAACTTTAGTACAGCAACAACCTCGACTTACGAAATTCTTTGAATCCAAAGGTTTTCGAGGAAAACTTAAAACAAAACATTTTTTGTTTGTTCCAAAGAATAGGTAAAAGTAAAATGGATCTACATACATACACTTAAGACAACATGAAAGGAAAATATTATTTATTCAGGTACATAGTAAATTCTGCATATTTGTTACACAAACAAGTATCTACATACATACGTATATTTATGCATTGAAATATCTCTCCAGGCATCACCAATATTTATAACAGCTTTATAAATCGTACTTTTCCAAAATTAGATTTACAATTTCCCGTTCTATCTCATCAAACATTGTGACTGCATACCTCAATGTATTTCGCAGGTAATACTTTTTAAATTTTTGTATTAAAATTACACGTTGATCCATTGGTGGAATAATAAAGGTTTTCGTTGGAAGAAGGAATATCGAGGACTTACTGTACACTACTTTGTTACTTAAAAATTAACGTAGCCAAATGTATTCTGATGAGCGAAAAAGTATTGCAAAACAACTTTGATATCTTGAGCTTAAAAACTACATATACTTTAATGCAGACTTGCGATTCTCGAATATTTGTATGTGCATTTCAGTTCTGTTGACTCACTGAAACCGGTCCGTGGTTAAAGAGTTTCGTCTTGTTTTTTTCCGCATGCATGTTCAAATATTTCAGATGTGTTTTCTCTGTTTTATTTTGAGGCTCGCTTCGGGTGATGTTATTGGTCCATATCAGACACACCTCGCCAGTCAACATCACGTTAGTATTGGTGCGAAAATTATAAAACAAAATTACCAAACACGATATCGAAGTCATATTGATTTATCAATTTTTGACTTGTTTTTCTCGTTTGATTTAATTTTTATCATGTTTTTTTTTTTTGCTGTTACCATGTCCTGTTGTTATCGGCCGCGAATCGTTTCAGCGTTCCGTAGAAAAAAATCTGGGTTCATTGCCATTTTTTTTTAAATTGTCAATACTAAAACCATTTTTTTTCTAAATAAATTCAACATATTTTTTGTATTAATTCCACATATGTATATTATGGATTAGGACTGCTTTCGTTCATAGCGAGATTTTTTCAACATACGACATATAAATAGAAATAGGGTTATTTATTTTATGTTACTACATGAAAGTAATAACTTTTTAGTAATTAATTCACTTTGTTTCAATTCTATCACCCCCTCCTTGCTTAATTTAAAAGGGAAAAATACCCCGAAATCCATTTTGCAATTTCATCATTTAAAATTTTAGAATCAATCTTGCTTCATTACTTAAGCAAACTTTGCGATAGTAAGTCTGAAGATGCATCTGAAAGAGGCGAAACACGTGTCACAGTTAGTAGCACAATACTAATTTTATATTAACTCATTTTACTCACTCATTCTTTAACGAACGATTTTTTTAATGACGTGTTTTTTCGATCAATTTATCTGTTTTGTTAATCTGATTATGAATCACTCAAAAAGACATCTCTCTTTCGCATAACATTTTTTGCCAGATCGAGGCTGAGATGTACATACTTCAAGTAGAACGTAGTTGACTACATACACACAAAAACATAATCGGGATAAAAGCCAGAGAAATGTCGTTTGTAAAACAACAGGCAAGTGATGTTACTTTCAAAAACGTCACGTTTTTAACTCATATCGAAAATAGATAGCCACAAAGTAACCGCTATTTGACCGAAAAAAAACAACCAGACTTTCTAGCGAGTAGGCAATCGGAAAAAAAACATTTGTGTGGTATTGCTCTTAAGAGAATCAATTGCATTATATATTTTCTATAGATGTTGTGGGTAATTTGTGGTAATATATATGAAACACAATTTCAAAATTGATTATCTTTGAAATTTCGATCGCTTTTTGATAACACTCGGTGATGACATGTCGATTTCATTTTGTATTTTAATTAGATTGTAAATTTATAATTAGTTGTGTCACAGAGAAGAGAAGCCTTTAAATAATAACCACTTAATGTGAAATAAAAACCATTATCCCCACAAGTTGTTTTGATATTTAATATTCTTTGAAATAATTTAAACATGTTTCGCGGAGCAGTGATAACGAATCTTTGTCAACAGGTCGGCAAAAAATAAACATTATATTTAGGTACTACATATTCAAAACTGATGAAATATTCTGCCTCTTTAAAGATGCTTTCACTGTTTATAATATCTTTTGTTTGCCGGTGTCTTCTGGTTGCACATACAATTGTTACTTTCCATGAAGAATGAAAAGAATTTAAAGATTCCAGAACAAGCCAATAATATTTAAAAAAAAAAAAAAAAAAAAAGATATTACCAGCTACTTATACTACTAGGCCATGTTTTTCATTGGTCCATTCTGTATATGATAATAAATTAATATCAACATCTCATATCTAAAAATGATTTTTTTTATTTCATGCCTGAATATGTCATAATATATCATACTCACCGTAGAATAAATTGGTTGTGTGGTATTCCACAAATTGTGGTTGTGTTAGGGAAGGTGAGAGACATGATCCGGGACGCCGTGCTGTGACGTCACAAAGAGTTCGGTAATTTACATTTGAATTTCTTCTCGTTTCGATTCCTTTCACCATTTAAATGCCTGTACCCGGAGCGATTCTCTGAATGGAATATTTATTCTTTCAATTTCAATACTAGCAATAAGCCATCTTTGGATAAGCTTCAATCATAAAATACATCGATTATCGAACATTTCCTTCAAGGCAAAATCGGGGTTCCCGCATTCATTTATAATATCACACATACACGTCCGTTAGTTTACGACGCGTAAGCTGACATAACGTTTATCAGTTACTTGATCATTTGTTCGCATTATAAATAAGATTTTTCATTTATTAGTATTGAATTTTAATCAGTTAAAGTGGGTAAATTATATTTTTCGCAAAATTCGAACAGAAGAAGTATTTTTACCGGCTTTGATTGATGCTTGTTTAGCATTCAGTTTTTTGGACGTTGTTGAAATCTTAAGCTAATGCCACTGATGCAATTTCATGGCTGAAATACTACTAGGAATGCAGCTTCATAAACTGCAGTTATTGCATTATTGAGCTTTCAAATGTTATTCGACGGAGAAGACGAATCGACGAACGACATATCCAACGGCATCACGTGGTGCTCGCAAAGCGGTCAATCTATTTCGATATCGTTCGCCCGCGAGGTTCGTTTTTTTGGCGAGCGCCGTCGCCAAAGGGTCAGTCCAGCGACGTCTTCCCGTTGGTCCATCAGGAAAAGCGCCGGTCCCTCGATAACAAAAAAAAAATACACACCCACAATTAAATTCCACGTCACCCGCCTTTTCGATAGCATCGCGTTTTCCGCTGATTTATTGAAGTTTTTTTTTACTACTCGAAACGTCTCGTAATACAGTTATACTTGAATTGAATTTTGTAAGTGCAAATTTCGAGCCAAACAAATCATAATAATATATTTCAAAAGATACTAAAAAAAAAATATGTTGATCAACAATTTACATGGATCCATTTTTAAGATGTAAGTAGCTTTTTATATTATTTTGTATTTTTATCAAATAAAATTAAATATTGTTTTGTTTTTGAGCTTTGAATCTGACCATACTTATATGATTATTGCATCACAAATTAAAAACAAATCCACGACATTGCTTCGGACATCGGCGCGATAATAATACTATGTATATCACATGTCATATACGTGATTAAATGAAAAAAAAATACAGATTTTGAATAGTTGTTATTGAACCCGAATGGTAGACTTCCTTGTCAATAAAACTTCGTCTATAATTCAATACATGGTCTTAATTATTTATGAATGTTTCTGTATGTTAAATATTGAATAGACTTAATTAATATAATGTATCACTTTCAATGTGTTGCTTATGCCAATTCTTGGTGTAAATGTATTGCATTTGTTAAAATAAAACACATCCAAATTCTAAAATTATATAAAGTGATCAGGACCGCATAATATATATTTTAACGGAATAGCTGGTGAATAATAGTTTTTTATAAAAAGAAAATGCGTATTTCAAGTCGATCAAAATTGATTATCTACGTTGAAGCATACCCTCTTCTAAAGAATACCTAACCCAGGGGTTCCCAACCTAATTGGACCCCAGAGCGCATTTAAAGAAAAATGTAGGGCGGCGGGCGCCACGTATTTTTTCTGAGGATATTGTTAAAAGATAATGATTTTTTCAACCATGTCCGCTCCTAACGTGGAGCATGTGGACTCTTTGCAGCGATTATCTTAAAATATGTCCTTTTCTACGAGAACTGCTTGTTACTCAGTGGCTCAACCTCTCTTTTTTGAATAAAGTGAAAGTTGAAAAGATTATCAGTGTAAAATTTTCTTGCTGTGCCTTTTCTTGACCACAACCTGCAAAATATGAAGCTAATCATATCGTGTTTAATTGGTATATAAAAGGTTTGACAATAAAGAAGACCATTGGATTGATAGTCGTAAACTGCAGAAATCTCTCTTCAAACTGTTTTTGAACCACTCGAATGTGTATGACGGTTAATTCACCGTTATCTACCATTTCTTTCATATTTGGGTAAATGCACGAGAGACTTAACAGGTCGATGTGATATCCACAAAACTAATTTTGCAAAAATGTAAAGTTAAAAATGTTTCGAGCTAACGTTGTTGGGCGCACAGAAATCGGTCGGCGGGCGCCATGGCGCCTGCGGGCACGGGGTTGGTAACCCCCGACCTAACCCAACCTCTGCCTGCTGAGCCGATTTGCGAATATTCCAACAACTTCAATAGAATTTCAAACTAATGTATACTGATACGATTTAAAAAAAAATCTTGTCGTAGTTTTAACACTGTTAACTCTATTTATTTTTTAATATCAATTTGCAACCCACCGCAATCAGACGTCTCAGTATATGAGACGCTAAAAGTCAATGGGTTCAATAACATTTGTTATATATTTGATTTTTTTTTGTTGATCCGACTTCCAATTCATGTCGTCATGAAATGTGCCAAAACTAGAAAAAAGCTTGGAACTAGTAATTGCAATTCCTTCTTTCGTACCATACTAATTCGTCAATGATTTCCAAATAAATATTGTGTATTACTTTGTATCGGATTTGATTAACCTGTTTTCGTTAGCTAAATAAGCCGGAGCGTTTTAACAATGTCCATAGTAAATATTTTTGCGCTTCGGTGCAGCGGTGTGAAAATAAGTATGCGAGCACACACTCGGTACTGTTTCGTTTGTCTATCCATCGTTGGTATATAGGCAAATATTTACTTGAATACCCAATGTAAAAAAAAACTGTTTGATCAGCGGTATTTACGAAAGGTCACCGCTGTACCTCCGTTTCAAACGATTGTTTTATCTCACTCACCGTAATTTTGTTTTTACCGATTAACGATCTACGTGAGAAACCAATTGTATTCATTCATTATATGCCTACGCTGTCTAGCAAATCCAGATACTCCAGATTCTCTCAAACCTTCCGAGTAACATGACCTATTTTTGCAAAATTTTAATTATATCTTTCAAATGGATTTTGTAAAGACTTTGAGAAAACGCCATATTTCAGACACAGATTGTATTCCAGTAATAATTTCTTCGAGCGACATAACTTAAACATTTTTTAAGAATAAGCAAGCGCTGCTTAATTTCAAACTGATTTGACGTCGTTATTTACGCGTATTGGTCTCCCAGACGGGAGGTACCTTTGAGTCTTTGTCGTACGAATATGTTCAACTCAAATATGTTCAAGATTTCATACTCAATTTTCGCCCAGCTTACGAAAAAATAAGTATTCATATTATTTGATTGTTTTTATATTCATAACATTTTCATAAAGTAACTAAACACATGTCCAAACTTTAAAACTCATCATCTATGTATGTTCAGCGAATTTGCAGTCAGTTCTTTTTTGGTTAACACAATCCAATTATTACTTTGATTCATACAATCCAGCTCGTTTGACAACGTCCAGGTTTATTTATGCATAGCTTTTTATACTTATATCATTTTTATTTTTGTACTTTATCATTATAATAAACCTCAAATCAAAGTGTGCAGCAAGCTTCGATCTAACTTGGCCTCATACACTCATCACTGCTTTCCCTCCCGTTTATTGTAGGGCATATATCCAGCCTTTTTGGGACTGAAAGTGACCTAGCTCTGATTGATGTATTATCATAAATCATTCATCGATGACGATGTGATATTTGAAGGTATACTAGAAAGATGGATCTCGATGGCCAGCGATGTCTCCTGTCCTGTAGTTGATTGGTAAACGCTCATGGGCTTTCGTTCTACTCTGGCATGGTCAATGCCACAAATTTATAACGATACAATTATGTTTTTTACGGTACATGGACTTGCATCGGATTCGAATATCTATAGTGTGGTTGATTTCACATTTCAATATAAGACGTTTAAAGAGAGCCGGTTGCAAATCATTCGCTTTATTTCCTTTAAGTGAGGATATGGATATATGGGTATAGCTGTTAAACAACCGGTATTTACTTATCGCTGTCTGTCCTGTTTTCAGGATTGGAGAGTGTTAGGTGTGAAGTAATGTTAACTGAACAAAACTCTATGAATTTATACAAAAATCTACATTTGAAAGTGTCATTTCGGGCACTTGAACCCGTTAACCCGCAGCCGAGTAAGACGACCACCCGCCAGCGTTGGCCACGCGGCAATAATTTTTATAGGTTTTTGTAAACATCATATTTATAGTGTGGTCTCTTAGCATTTCGCACAATTGGTTTAACAATCATCACGGGCCTGCCCTGGTATTTCACACTCATTAATTTTCCATCGATTTGGAATTTACCGTTGTTTATATAGCTTCTTATCAGTACATGTAAATAAAAATCAGGTTTACTCAACAGTTTGGCGGTGCATTTTATAAACATTGTATCTATGCCGTGTTGTTTTTTTTTTATATATGTATGATTATAATTTCTTTTGCCCCTGCTATCGTTTTATCGCTTCTTCTACTAGTATTTAGTACACTATCTGTTTAATTGGGTCGTTTACATTCGAATATGCGAAGGTGACTTACGCGTTCGGGCTCATTGTACCTTTGCCAGGTTATCATAAGTACTAAGGAAGTTGACTGTCCTAATCATATCGTAATATGTACAAATTTACACGCCCTTCTTTATCGACCACTTTGCTAATATTTACACGCCGTACTAAACCTCAGTATTTATTTCGATTCTTATCACTTTATATCATAGTAAAAAAGCTTTTTTTATTGAATATATCGATTGCTTAGACCGCTTTAGAGACTAGCAAACCCTTTAAAAACCCATTGTTGTCGACAGTGATGCATAACTTGCGGTCCGCAATGACAAATATAAATCACCTTTTATCTTCGGAACTTCTTACGGACGATGAAGAACAATATAAAACAATAAAATTTTCTATGTTATAAACACTAAAAATATCGATAATTCAATCAAATTTACCCATGTTGCCCTTGCCCTCATACTATCTGAGAATTGATTATCTGCCCTTCTCCAAAAAAGGTTGTGCATCACTGGTTTACAGTGTGCACAATTTTTTACATGATTGCCATAGTAATTAAAAAAGCCCGTAAACAAAGTGTTGAGGGAAATATTACCTGACTTTGGTATGCTTACAAACGTCTGCATTCGTTTTCAAAGATTTTTATGTGACTGCAGTTAACTAGAATTAAATATCTCGATTCTTCTTTTTGTGTCATATCCGCTTCCGGATGTTAACTGTAGATAATTTTAAAATTGCGCATCGTGAACAGGGCTGGAATAGTGAGTTCAAACCAGTCTCTCGGATTCTTAAACCTGGTCTTTCCGCCGGGGATACATTTACCGGAATTATTCATTTAAACGCTGTGATGCAGAAGTTGATACTTGTCGAGTTGTCGTGTAATGTTGACAAAGTATGCAAGTTGTCCAGTTTACGTAGTAATTTAAAGATTTTATAGCCATATATATTCATTCTGGTTTTTACTAAACTGTATCAAGTTTCTATTATTTTTATATGCTCATATTCGTCTGTAAAATTTGAATGACTATTTAATAAGTAGATGCTTAGATAGCAAATGAACATTGTGACTATTTACTACGGATAAGTTCAAGTTCATTCGTGCCCTTGAAAGGCATGAAGCCGGAAGACGAAACCCAGGTTGACACATTGACAAAATTAATGGAAAAGAACAAAATTAAAACGATTCAAATATAAAAATAATAATACATTTTTAGTAATTTTTCCACATAAAATTTATTTCATCAGGACTGAGTGAGCATTGTCAATTGTCATCTTTTCTATCATTTCTAATGCCTTTCCACCAAGTATTGACAGTGAACACCATAAAAGCCATTCAAATATATTGATTTGAATACAAATAATAACACATTTTTAGTACTTATTCCACATTCAATTTATTAGATCAGGACCGGTTTCGCTCATGGCGAGCATTATCAAAGAAATAAATTTAATGCGAAATTTGCTTTGAGAATTGCTAACCTAACAAAGTAACGTAAGAAGATTTGCATTTTTCTTATGATTGCAGCAACTTGAAAGAGATAGAGGCCCAATACAAATAGTAAATATTGATACTTTGATTCTTTTCTTCGAATTATATGAAATAAATTTCCAT
This sequence comes from Himalopsyche kuldschensis, assembly GCA_028554975.1. Classification (NCBI taxonomy): domain Eukaryota; kingdom Metazoa; phylum Arthropoda; class Insecta; order Trichoptera; family Rhyacophilidae; genus Himalopsyche; species Himalopsyche kuldschensis. The sequence continues at coordinate 13,603,684 of JAHFWI010000010.1, read as the reverse complement.
TACAACATTTCCCGCTTAATGAGATGTTATATATTATTTATGTACAAAGTTAATCGTATTAATGACGAAATTCTACATTTTACGATATATAGTAAGTAAACCGATGATGATGTACTTGGCCGGTTTGTTGAGTCAGACGTCAGAAGAAACAGTCGCCGGTATATCCTATTCAGTCACACACTGTAATCATTTGATACAGTTACTGCAGCAAATTGATACTAGATTTATTCTCATTATACACGGATGTTGTTAGTGTGAACAAATTTGCTCTTGATGTAGATCGTCACTGTCATAAAAATATATAGTTATTTAGATTTGGGGCAATGTAATGACAAAAAACAATCATCGTGGCATTGAACTAGTGAAATTTTGTATAAAAAAAGCCTTCAGTTTCGGGTACGGTTCTTGACATCGCCAATTGAAGTGCCATGCGAGAATTGCACTGTTTTAGATGACACTGGAAAGAAATTTCGGTCATCTTGATTAAATGTATCAACAAAATGGTCAACACAAAATAAAGCATATTGTTAATTTTAAATGAAGCATTTGAACAGAATTGTATTTACGTGAAACGAATTCTACCGAGACAAAAAAGATATAGAAATGGGACTATTAAAGGACTTAATAACTCATAAATAATTACGGTTAATAATAGCAATATAAAATTAGTTCTGACGAGGGCGTAAGCCGAAATATAACTGTATATTATATATAATTTTTCTAGAACTCAAATACATTGCTATTTTTCATATTTTGCCGTGTAATAATGGAGTTCTACGAAGCAAATGCCAATTCAATCAATAGATCCATTAATTGATGACAAAATATTTATAAAATTTTCCGCTCAGGACAGTCTGGTTTCGTCGAACCTGTATACACCACAATCGTATACGACAAAAGCCTATGAGCCGTGACCATTCGGCTACAGGCCTAGATTGCCTAGATAACTTAAATTGCCTAAAACTATGCGTCTGGTAATTATAATAACCTTCACTACAATAATGGTAAAATTTGTTGATTGAAATGCTAACTAAACCAATTTCAAACATCGATTCTCGATAAGTTATAATTGATATAAGGCTCAGAAAAAAAATATTTTTATATTTATATATAAATTGCTGACATTTCATGCGATATAATATGTGACAAGAAATATCTCAGCATAAATAATATTTTGATGAAATATAAGACAATATTTAATTGTAGCGTCTAAATTTCTCAAGCAAATGAAATGTTTTTCACTTCAGTAGATAAGTCTTACGTTTGATTAAATCTAAAAAAGTATCACGGTCCATGCGTACAAAAATGTTTGAAAGCCCTGGTGAATGCATTAATTTAACATTTAATGTGTCACAATAATTATGTGGAATACATTTTTAATTTATATGACACATACAGTAGGAAGCGTAACATAAGCATAATAATAATTTTAATACAGCTTTCAATATACTTAGCATATCTCCGAGGTCTCATAGACGTTCGTTTATATTCAACAGAATATACATATACACTCATCCCTCGATTTACGCGGTAGATAAGTTCCTAGAAAAAACGCGTAAATCGAAACGGCGTAAATCGAGACTTCACGCCCATACAAAAACGGAAGATAGGTTCCAGAAAAAAAAATCTCAAAAAAGGCTCTTCTCGTCTTATTAAATAGTCCGTAACTAATTTTTGTGTTGTGTTTTTTTTAAGTCTTTGTTAATTTCACCGTATTGCGCGCACAGGCTTTTAAGGTCTCGCTGAAATTTAACAGCACGTTCAATAACCGGATCAGTCGCCAAAACTTTATTTTCTAAGTTATTGGCCAATTGTAAACTTTCAGATATGTCTATAGACGTAAATTTATTTGGTTTGTTAGTAATGTCTTTATCACTATCATCGCAACTTTCAACATTTTTTTTTTCGCTGGTTGACACCATATAAATCAATTCTTCTTCGTCTATTTCACTATTAACAAACAATTCATCGATGTCACTGAATTCCAAATTCTCCAACCCTTGTCCCAATGCTTTTGTTATAGTTAAAATGTTGTTAAATGTTTCATCTCTTGCTGGAATTATATGATCAGGTTCAACTACTTCTGGCCATACTGCTTTCCAACAAGCATTTAATGTTGACTTTTTAATTTCTTTATTTGCTAATCCTATATATTTCACAATTGTGTAACACGTGTCTCAAAATATGTTTGATTTTTTTTTTAAATGTGATTTTTTCCTTACAGCGTAATAGTGAAACCGCGTAAAATGGGTACCGCGTAAATCGAGGGATAAGTGTACCATAATAATTTCCAGTTATGTTCCCTTCACTAATGGCATTGCTGTTGTTATAAATTACAAAGAGTTCGCATGATAATTTGCCATTTTTTTCTGACCATCCGGCAACGTTTACCTGACTACGCATTAAGAAGCTTCTTAACCTTACAATTTATAACTCAAAATTTCAACAAAGCTTAAAAATAGAATTCATTAGTAAAAATCAGTTAAACAAGCACATTCGTACAAAAGGCATCAATCTAAGTCGGTCAAAATAGTTCTTCCTATCCAATTTCGCGAAAATGTGCGAAAATCTATGCAAAAGTTAGGGCTGTCACAACACCATATATTGTCAAAGAATATATTATATTCACTCTTTATAGATTAAAATTTAATACTAATAAATTAAAAAATCTTAATTATAATGAATATAAATGATCAAGTAACAGATATGCGTTATTCTAGCTTACGCGTCGCGAACTAACGGATGTGGTTGTGAGATATTATAATGAAATGCAGGAACCTGCCGCAAGAGAAATCCCTTCACTTCAGCGATCTTTTCGATAATCGATGTATTTTAATATTGAAGCTTGTTCAAATTATTTATTTTATTTGTAAAAATAAATATTTCAATCGCTCCAAAATGGCAGTGCGTATATCGTACGTCACAGGCTTCTAAAGGGTCAGATAGGCGAAAAACGAGTCACAACTATCAACCCAACCAGTGAAACAATCGGAATCCGTCGAAAATAACGCTAAAAAATTGAATGTGTTAAAAAATAAAGTGATCGCGAACAAAATGGGACCACTTTGTGTCGAATTTTGTTTTGCATAAATTTGTTGCTTGACTTGTATTATAATGTGGATAAATTTAGACACAGCATTACAAATTAGCCGAAATTTGCATACTTAATAAATGAAAAAAACTTCGGTACATATACGGTGCCATAACAAAACGATGTATGCATATGCTGTCATGAATACAAAACAATGACTTTTTACACTTTCTAGATCGTGAGGATACGTCCAGATTGCTTCGATTCGTTCGCATGATTGCACGCAGGGCCATCAACTCTTATTTTTTTTGGATTCCCTTTGTACTGAAACGTCATAGTTGACCACCTGATGTGTTTATACTTCAATCAATTTATAAACACTACCATTGCCGTTAACTATATCATTGGTCCACATTGATTCAATTCGATCGCCTGATTTTCATGCAGGGCTGCCAACCATTCTCCATTGTGTAGGACCGTCTTCCCTATTTGATAAAATTTCCGAATTACTAATTTTTATTTGATTTGATTATGCAAATCTTTGAATACATATCTACAGTAGAATGTATAGTAGAATTATTATTTAAATTGATTTATGGGTTTGTATGACATTGCTTGAATACCTTTGATTTCTCATTCCATATCATCTTAGCCCTATCAATTAGGTCTCTCCGTTTATGATCATGACATCTTTCTCTGAATTCACTCTCTGAAAAAGAATTTTCTACACGGAATCACTTCCTTGTATTGTCATCTATTATAATTTAATAGACAGAGATTCTTATTTGAAAAAAATGTATGTTTCTCCTCGGCCTTGCAAAACATATGAATTCTGAAATAATGTTGTGCCCAATTTCGTTCCCTGATTATTTTCAATTCTCCTTGGGAAAAATTCGACGGTTATAATGCTTAACGTTTTGCGGTTTGTTTGTTTGTTGGCAACCCTATTTTAATGTAACATGAAATTCAAAATACCACCAGAGTAGATTGATGTGCCAGGCACCGATTTTTCAATGTTAAACAGATTTCATTATGTAAATGTGCAAAATGCAATGTAGAGTAAATTAGAATTGTTTGTTTATTTCATTTGTTCTATTGTCAAAACAACCTTGTTTTTCAGCTTTGAAATACGGTAGAGTGATTTCAACAAAAAAATACTTACCTTGTTTGTTCCTAACCAGAGCGTTTTGATAATTTATTTTATACCAAGATTTTTTTCGTTGAAAACCGATCAATTAAATTAAATATAGGAGATACAAGTTGTCTTTTAAAGAGATCTAAACTCAGAATGAGCGAAAAAAATCACAACACAGTTGACGTGTGGCGTGGTAAATAATGACGTGGCGTCACAAAATATTATTTTTTCTGTCTATTGTTTCAACTTCGTTTGCGCCATGACATAAAATGCACATCCTGCGCATCATCGACTTATTCCGCCAAACGTTTTATTTTTATTATTTTAATTGTGGCCTCATCCGCTAAACATGTGTGAATTATCGCTTCCTGCAATATTTAGTAATTATGGTAATTAGAGAGGAATTTAATGTGTAAATTTTTATATTTATTTCGATTGAATAAAAATGGGGAATCAGTGCAACATTGCACCATAAAAAGAGTTGTCCCTGCATGCAAATTATACTGTTTGATAAGATAGTGAACGAGTACTCATATCTACGTACTCGTTCACTATCTTATCTAAATTAAAAATACGTGTTTAATTAATGACTACATCATTTATTCGATTAAAAAAAAAATTACGTACTGGGATATGAATTAAGTTAATCGATCGATTTTTTTTCCTCCTCCGGTTTTACAAAGAACGTCGCCTTTTGAAAGTGCGACTAGCTTACCACACGTTTTATTCTTAGGCCCACGCGTCATTCCTTACTGTCTCCGAAAAAGACAAGTTGAGCGACTGAGTACCAAACAGCTCTCGTTGAACGAATCCGGATAAGCTCCATATACTTAAAAGTATGTTTGTCTACATATATGCGAGTAAGATAGCGCAGAAGATTTTATTAACGTGATTATTTCAAATGTCAAACTATATATTTCTATTGAATTTCCTGTTTTACAATTTATGTTAAAACCGGATGCTTCAACTAATTGTTCATAAGTTCACACTTGAAGTCACTAGTTTATTTTAATGTACACGTTTTCGACAATTTTAGTAGTGTCACATTTCAATAACAATACAATCTATCTATGGCGAGGTCAAGGTTTCTGAATTCTCAGAATTTCTTTTTATCTCGTGGAGACTTCAACTGAAATGCGTATGGCAGTGGAGTTATATAATCCGCTATACGCATATTGAAATTTAAAAAAAAACCACAAAACTCCACCAGGAATATATTATTTTCACAGTGTCTCTGAAAGAACTCACGAATGCAGGAGATTCGTGAAGTCGATATTTCACGATCAACAATTTACGACACCGTAAATTGTTAATTTCACGTGACAAGGTTTTACATACTATTATCATCTGTAAGAATCGGTGTTTCATCGGTCAGTTTTGGATATGTTATTTTAATAATATACACAGGTGCTCAATATAGTTCATAAAAAAACGAGTAGTCGTGTCTCTATTTACCTGGCATATGACATCTTACAGACGTGTGTTGTTTATCAAAGCTTATTACAATATCCGTCTGGTTGTGATAAACTTGAAACAGTCTGATAACAGTTGATGCAACCACACAATATTGAAATAAATTGTTAAATAAATGAGTTTTTGTCTAATAACCTTCAACGCATTATTTCGGATTATGTTTTATCCCCAATAAAGTTATGCTGTAATTAATTTTATTAAAGTCAAAGGAAAAGCTTATATCATCGTTTGAGTGACATCTATTGACAAAACAATAGAGAATCAATGATATTTTTATGAAAGTTCACAGAAAAAAAAATGTTCGATATTATTTAAAAATATTTCGTTATTTTGAAAAACACTTATTTAATCGAAAAAGATGTCGCCAAAAATACCCCCAAAATAAGCATTCAAATCACATTTCTTAGGCTAACAGTTAGTCTGAAGATATTTCTTAAAGAGGCGAAACTCATGTCACTATTTGTTACATAAAATATATAATACTGAATCCATCGAAAGTATTTTTAAAATTCATTTCAGTTCCAAAATCTTAGCACTTGGTAAATTAGGCTAGTTTTAAATCAACCGCCGAACCAATCTTTCATCTCGAATTGTTGCTAGGCTTAGTATTATCCATTATTAATTTAATAGGCCAGAGGATTTGACTTCTTCATTTATTTTTATTGAATTAAAAACTATTATTTGTCAATTCTGTCATGTGCGATTTAATAATTGTAGCGCCCCGTGTTTTCTTGTTGAAATGAAATAAATTTCTAGTGACACTAACAACTCAAGATTGTATTATTTGTCAAATTAGAGATTTGCGTCACGCAAAAAAATGCAGTACATGCTGGAATAAATTGCATTAAATTTTCGAATAAACAGCCATTGAAATTACTATGAAGAATTATGTAAACAAATTACGTAAAAATATTTGTTCGTACGTAACTGCGGTTCTTTGACAGGAAACGTGAATGATTAGGAAAGTAGGCACAAAACGTTTAAATTTATGTAGAATTTAACTTGAAAATATATTGTGAGTTTTTTTTGATACGCGTGGAACTTCATATCAATGCACTAGATATTATGGAGTTTTAAATACAAACTTAATGAATATTAAAACAAAAATATTAATACATTTTTAGTACTTTTTCCACATAAAATTTATTTGATCAGGACCGTTTTCGCTCATGGCGAGCATTGTCAACTGATTTAAAACTAGCCTAATTTACCAAGTGCTAAGATTTTGGAACTGAAATGAATTTTAAAAATACTTTCGATGGATTCAGTATTATATATTTTATGTAACAAATAGTGACATGAGTTTCGCCTCTTTAAGAAATATCTTCAGACTAACTGTTAGCATATCTAAGAAATGTGATTTGAATGCTTATTTTGGGGGTATTTTTGGCGACATCTTTTTCGATTAAATAAGTGTTTTTCAAAATAACGAAATATTTTTAAATAATATCGAACATCTTTTTTCTGTGAACTTTCATAAAAATATCATTGATTCTCTATTGTTTTGTCAATAGATGTCACTCAAACGATGATATAAGCTTTTCCTTTGACTTTAATAAAATTAATTACAGCATAACTTTATTGGGGATAAAACATAATCCGAAATAATGCGTTGAAGGTGTCAACTGATGACAATGCTCGCCATGAGCGAAACCGGTCCTGATCTAATAAATTTTATGTGGGAAAAGTACTAAAAATGTATTATTATTTTTATTATAATGCCTTTCCACCAAGTATTGACAGTGAACACCTTAAAAGTGATAAATGAATATTCTTGAAATCTCAGTCGATATTTAATTTGAAATACGTCTTGTATTGTAATGCGACACTATTTAAGAAAGACACACCACGGCAGTAATAAAATATGTTCTTCTTGTTTGTTTAGTCTGTTGGTAAATCGTGGTTAAATACAAATTGAGTTTAGATAATTACGGAAGGCATTGCAAAAATATTATTTCTTGCTGCAATCTTGATTCAACCATCTCACGTTTTATATGAATGCTTATCATACGCATTTTTTCATCAGGTAGTCGGTTATCTTATTGAAAAGTTCATGTACTTTTTTTATGAAATTTCATGAATCATTATAAACACATTTTCTTGTTGAATACGTGAGTTTTTGATACATATTTTTTATTTAGTTTTTGCATACATTGTGTACGATGCAAACATGGATATTGGCAAATTTTTTAAGGTGTCAGTCTGTCTGCTAGTCACATTGTCTTGTTTGCGATCGTTAGTACCTGTATATTATATCTATTTATTTGAAGTTCATATAACTTAGAGATGAAAAGCGACTGATTAGTTTTTTAATATTATATCATAGATACTGAAATAATAAACGTGCCAAACAGTACTTGGCACAGAGGGCGGCGTTTCTGTAACTTGTATCTGATTCTGCTGTACGGCCTATGATTTTACACCATGAAATTTAGTCCAAAACATCATGTTTTCACACGTTTTTCGAAAAGAAAGGCTGCGCGACTAACTTATTTATTTATTCATGCAAATGATCAGTTTTTTTGATCTTCCATTTGGAAAAGGATTAAAAAATATAAACAACAAGTTAGCTTGTAAGATCCGACAAAATCAAATTTAATACATACAAAATATCTACCGGAACATGTCGACATCCGAAGCTAAAAATTTACATTGTTAAAAATCTCCCAATGCCACCCCTATTGGCAGGTTAGTTCTACACAGAAGAACACTTATAATATTTCATGTCCAAAATGCCTCAATAAATATCAGAAAATTTTTGTTTGAAATTCTCAAAATACTCGATATGATAACGTTTTCTCTGGGAATAATCTTTTATTGTGTGTATTCTAATGCTTTATTTTAATAAATCGAATCGTAACCTTAGGACAGGAGTTCAGATTTTTCTCTAGGCTATTCATTCTGTTGGAATTTGAATTGATTTTAGTGTCCTTTTGATTCAGTGACTTTCGGTGATTTCTAATTTATTTATTTATTTATTTAAGAAAAAGCAAATCATGGCATTACAGCTGATGCCAATGCGCCATGTATTTGACAAATATAAAAACGTGTATTTATATATATACATAATATTAATCATTAATTAATTAAAAACAAGATGAAAACATTGTAGTCATAAAAACAGAGAGAAAAAAAAAATTATAAAATCATATTAGAAATTTTGAAAGATGTCAACCGAGTGAGTTCTGACAATTTAAAATTTCTAATAATAAGCAATTTCAATCCAACCGTCTTGAATGATAGAGAAGTATGTTTTTTTGACATTATACTTATTATTAAGACTCGCCACCCATTGCAATCGTATGCACTGCCGAGTTAAACAACTAGGGGCTGTGTGTTGAACGTTTTGCAAGAATGCAATTCGATGTAACTATATATGTTCAATGTGTCAGTGGGTCAAGCAGATGTGCTACGAAGTATAAATGGGCTAGATCAGCTGACTCGTATGTGGGTCGCCCGCATTTTGTCTGTACACGTCTGCCCGAGCACGTGGTCATGATTTCGTCAGTCCTTTATGCCAAAGTGGGAGGTGAATTATTGAACAGTCATAATAATTACACCTAGACATTGCGTGATTCATAATAGCGCATCAAAAAATAAACTTGTACACGAATATACATATGTGTATCAGTGACCAGCTACATACAATATTTGTACTTATGCATTATTTTGGAGTTTCTTCCATTGTGTGTGTTCATGATTTCCGTTGCTGATTCATGAGATTTACCAGTGAGTGCACTGAGTCTCAAAGTGACTGTACAAACAATGAAACATATATGTACATTGTCAGTGGCGGCTGGTGACAGAGTATTAGGGAGTACAAAAAAAGATTCAACTATTTTTGCAAGAGTTCTTTCCTATTCATTGGATTTTAAAACACTTCTATAACATGGACTTTCAATTCAGGTGTTCGCAATACCAACGGAGTGCCAGTCTTATGAATTTTTGGCTGTCCGTAGTACGGAAAAATAGTTGAATCTTGTTTTGTACTCCCTAATACTCTGTCGCCAGCCGCCACTGTACATTGTATCTATGATAGTCGGTGGCAGATTACCATATAAGCGCAAGAGGCGCGCTTGATACCTCAATAATACATAATATAACCCATACAATATGTTTTTTAAACGGAAACATATTCGAAACGTAATTGTTCATAGTGAACTGCGGGGAATACCGCACATTGTGCAAGCCATACTCTCGATCACATATATAACTTAAAAAACGGAAATTACAATTTGGAGAAACCACCAAAAATTTAATCATTAATAGCACAATGTCTGCGATAATTCTGATCTCAAATAAGGGTGTGCAAGGTACTCATTCTGAATTGTTCATAGTGAACTGCTGGGAATATCGCACACTGTGCAAGCCATACTCTCGATCACATACGTTAAAAATGGAACTTACAATTTGGAGAAACCACTAAAAATGAAATCATCATTGATAGCACAACGTTTGTGATAATTCTAATATCGAACACATTTTGCGATGGTTGTTTTATCATACGAGAAAGAGTGCCTTCCATGTGCTCTATCCGCCACTGATGATTCAACGTATTTTTGCTACTTCCATCCATCACCCGCTTAAACCACGCATAATTTTTTGTAACCATGTCCGCTCAATATGTATTTGATATGGAATTCTACTGGAGCTAAACTTAAAAGACGGTGTTCTACGATAATTGCTTGTTACTCCCGCTTGTATATATGCGTGAATTATACTAGTACATGTAAATCAAACCTTTAGTATTCCTTAATATTTCGTCCATTTATAATTAAATAACATAATTAGCCATCTCAGCCACGCCAAAAGACGAAGAGGATCACTCGTTCAGTGACCTTACATCATACCAGTACACCTACTAGTAAACCAAAGAGGCGTCAAGTGTCTCCTGCCTCCACACCGGTTGAAAGAGTTAAAGTGTCTAATGATAAGCTTATAAAGCCCAGTCAACCCATTCCATCAACTTCATTGATTACGTCCCACGATTCTATATTGAATGTTGAAGAATGGACAGCGGTGAAACATAGAAAAAACAAAAGCTATACCACTTCTTCAACTTCTTCCACTTCACCTTCACCAGTGAGTGCTCGCATATGCGGCACTAGAACTGGGACTACTGCTTGCTCAGGAATTGAGCAACTTCATTATATTCATGTATGGTCCCTACATGCTGATACAACCGTCGAGGGACTTACTGATTTTTTGATTCAAAGTGTACCAGATGTCGCTGTCAGTGTTATTAAATTGTTGACAAAAGCAAGGTACGCTTCATTTAAAATTGGAGTGCCTAAATCTAAGTTAAATAAATTTTTGTGTCCTGATGTGTGGCCACTTAATTCAGTGGTAAAAGAGTGGCAATATAAACCAAAAAGCTTACCAAAAAAAGATGTGACTTTCTTTTCAGAATATTGATATATATTATCAGAACGTTCGGGGTCTTCGAACCAAGTCTGTTGGGTTTCGTAATGCTCTACTGGCGAACAGCTATCCAGTTGTTTGCCTGAGTGAGACGTGGCTCAATGAATCTGTTAATGACGCTGAACTTTTCACTGATGAGTATATCGTATTTCGTCAAGATCGTAGATATGGCCAAAGAGGTGGTGGTGTTCTCATTGCCATACGTACTGACTGTGTTGAGAGTGTTACTAGGATTGAGTGTAATCCATGTGTCCAGGTTGATGTTGTCGTTGTTGAAGTGATGTGCGGTGGGTCACTTCTGAGGGTTTGTTGTATTTATTTTCCCCTAAGTGCTCACTTGAGTCATATGAACAAATTTTCAACTTTTTTTTGAACTTGTCAGTGCGAAATTCTATTGCTATCATTGGTGATTTCAATTTGTATTCGTCGGCACCCGGAGTAGGATTTGAGTTTGCTCATTTTTTAAGCTGTGTGAATCTGAAACAGTTCTCACAGATTGAAAATGTGAAGGCAAGAGTCCTGGACTTGGTGCTGGCTGATGCAGATTGCTGTGTATCGGTGTATGCAAGTGATGACCCTCTAGTCCTTGAGGACAGTTATCACCCAGCTATAGTGGTTGAGTTTCCTATTGCTTTTAAAAAGAGATTATGCGCTTATCGTCGTGGGCGATACGTTGAGGGTGATGATTACCCTGATATCTGTGATACTAGAGTTTCATGGAATTTTTGCCGAGGTGACCTATTGCACATGTACAACGGGATACACAGCTTGGATTGGAGTGATATGTATTCAATCAGTGATGTAAATAAAGCAACATGTATCTTTTATAATAATATTTATAATGTTTTCAATGATTTTTTAATGTGTATGAGTACTCTGGCGTGAAACGTGGATATCCAAAATGGTTTACATCTGAAATATTGAATTCTATAAGATTAAAATATGAATGCCATAAGAAATGGAAACGGTCCAACTGTCATAGTGATTATATATTTTTTTCTGAGAAGCGTAGAAGAGTTCATGAACTAATTTCGTGTAGCTACAAATCATACATCAGTCAGATTGGTCGAAATATCAATTCTGATCCGAAAACTTTCTGGTCGTATGTCCGCCATATTCGTGACTCTTCTGCTCAGCTCTCATCTATGTCTCTTAATGGTAGTGTGTTGAATGGTCACCAGTCTATTGCTGAAGGATTTGCTAATCACTTCAGGTCGGTTTACTCAAAAACTCCTCCAAACTTCACCCACTCTAAATCCGAGTATGTGCATTCTAACTGGCCAACACTAAATATCAACAATTTTGACGAGTCCGATATGAAATATGCTTTTTCACGTCTCTACCCAAAATCTTCAGTGGGCCCTGATGGTATTCCACCGTGGTTACTTAAAGGCTGCAGGGAAATTTTAACTACCCCACTACTGTATTTGTTCAATTTAAGTTTAAGTACCTTCACTTTTCCTGAATGTTGGAGTTTGACCCGTATAAGACCGGTTCATAAAAAAGGCTCTTTGTCAGAGATAACAAACTTTCGGCCTGTAGCTATTTTATCAGCACCAGCCAAGCTTTTTGAATCACTTTTGCATAGATATATCTATATGCATGTTGATTGTCAGCTAACTAATGCCCAACATGGTTTTAGATCAAAGCGATCTACTGTAACCAATCTTATGGTGTATAGTGAGTATATTTTGAATTCTCTTGATTCTCATTGTCAAGTTGACGCCATTTATACGGATATTTCCAAAGCATTTGACCGGGTTGATCATGTTATTCTAATAAATAAATTAAAAGCAATAGGAAGCTCGAACAAGGTTATCAATTTTTTTCATTCTTATTTGTCAAATAGACGCCAATATGTTGAATATGCTGGGTGCGTATCACAAATTTTTCCAACATATTCTGGAGTGCCACAGGGATCAAACCTTGGTCCTATTTTATTTCTCATTTTTATAAATGACATTGTGCTAAGTATGAGTGGAATAAAGTATCTGCTCTTTGCTGATGATTTAAAACTGTTTTCAACCATCAGGAATGAGTCGGATTGTACTATTCTACAGCATAATATAAACTCAATTGTAAATTGGTCCTTAATAAACAAACTTGACTTCAACATTTCGAAATGTTTCTGCATTTCATTCTCTCGTTCAAAATTTCCTATCAAATATAAATATGAGATATCGAATATGACTTTACAGCGTTTGTCTGAAGTTGTTGATCTTGGTATAACATTTGACTCTTCTTTCACGTTTCATTCCCACATTTCTTCAATTACCCTGCAGGCTAGTAAACTTCTTGGATTCATAGTTCGGCAAAGTAAGCCATTTGAAAACCCTACTGTGTTTCGTACTCTTTATGTTTCTTTAGTTTTAAGCAAACTAGAATATGGATCTATTATTTGGGGTCCATATGAATTTAAATTTAAGTCGCAACTGGAGCGAGTTCATAAAAAATTTCTGCGTTATTATTATTTCAAAAAATTCAACTATTTTCCGTATGACAATTCATTAATGGAATATTATCCAACCAAGTTTCTTTTAGGAATGCTGTCATTTCACTCACTTGAAGCTCGAAGACTAATTGCAATATTAAAACATTTTTTCTCTTCTTCTTCGGGGCCAAGTTGATAACTCTGACATCCTTGAAAATTTAAATTTGCATGCTCCCAGCTTTTACCTACGTGGTCGTAACAAAGACAAATCAATTTTCTTTGTCAAAACTTGTTTGTCACGTAGGTCTTTTGAATCTCCAGTTGCAAGGGCTATTCGGCTGATAAATGCGCTGCCTGTTGATGTTGACATCTTCGGCAGTGAACTTGATGCTTTGTTTAAAAATTATGTTTTCTTATGTAAATAATATGTTTCTGTTCTGTTTCTTATTTTTGTGTAATATTTTATGTAATCTTTATTAATTTCTCAAATGCATGGGGCATTGGCGCTTGCTGTAATGCCATGTATTTTAATAGTTTTTTGCCAATAAATAAATAAATAAATAAATAAATAAATAAACATAGTATTATATATTAAAAATATAAACAAATTTTCACGCCCAAGCGAAGCTTTATAGCGATAGTAGCGTAGAAGATATACACGCTTACGTAATAAATAAAATCACGATTGTCTTATGCGGAAATGTCATCTCCGCGAATTTTAGTATTGCCATATCATATTGTAATGCAATCATCCTATTGCATCATTCTTTATTTTATTATCAGGTAAGCTAACAAAGTTTCTGTATTTTTAAACGCAATGCCCTAAATAAAGGTCGCGCGCTCATTGATTGCGACATAAAACGGATATCCTTGATAATAAAGTGTTCAATACTACCTTGCCTATTCGAAATGCATTTTCTTATAACACGCCAGTATACATATATAAAGATATATTTTAACCATGTTCGCTCCCAATGTGGAGCATACGGACTTCTGGTTGAGTTTATCTCAACATAGGTTTTTAACAAGAGCTGCTTTTTTAGTTAGTCGTTGAACCTCTCCTATTCGAAGAGAGTAGAAAAAGAAAGGATGCGGCTTGGACAAGACTGGGGGTTACTTAATCGCTCTGGCTATGTCCCATTTTTCGGATTTGATGGTTGCGGGAGGGCGTTTTAGACCAGTGATTCCCACTTTTTCATGCAGCGGCCCCCTAAATAATCAGATGAAAACGTCTGAGAACGACTGATTAAGACAATACGTATTCAATAATTCAATGTAAAAAACAAACAGTCTGTACTGGGATTCGAGCCCGTGCGCTCAGCGACCAAGCATATTACATAACCATCTTCAAATTTAAGTGACCGCCGAATCATTCAAAAAAAAAAATATTTCAGAAAAATAATCGAATTACGATAGGTGTTTGGTCGGTATTTCCAATAATCAATCAGAATTCTCTGATATTTTTTTTAAATTTATTGTATGTTAAGTCGACCTTAAATATAAAACCGGTATTGTAAATACTACATTTTATGTAAATTATGATCTAACTAGGTACATTAAATGTTACGAAACAGAATTATTTAATTTTATTCAGATTTTAATTCATTTGTGACTGGAATTTCGGTTCGTAAACATCATTAGATATCTAAAAATAATGTAGTTTCTCGACACTGCTAACTGAAAGAGACTAAGCACTGTTAACCGCAAGAGGATATACCTTCAAAGACTTAGGAACCATTCTAGCTAATAATAAATAATAACAATTACCTCACCCTCAATTATTAAGTCATACTTATTTCGCAAATAAAATAATTGTGTTCATGACTAGACATATATTTTACTAATAATTATGTAATACATATTAGTTCCAATTTCATGTTTCTAATTAAATAACATGTTTCCATTTAAAGTGATAATTTTTTTAAAATTAGTTTTTAATTGACAGTGTCGCGCCAAATGTTTTTATTATCGGTGCCCTGTTTTTGAAATCAATTAATGTGTATGAAAACATTACGAAATATAAATGCATTTATAAGTCATCAATAATTTTCACTAAATATTATGATACCGCTCTGAACTGGTAAACTCGATTAACTTACCGGATACTTACTTAAATATACCGGAGACTTTTTCGTTTTTATTGAAAGGCATTAAAATAAAATTGATTTCTATAAATATCCTGACATTAATAACGTATTATTATAGTTGTATAAAATTCCCCATCTTTTATTATGTAAATCAATAAATTAATTGTCTATGGCTGTTGTCATTATATTGCCGAAACAAGTTTTAGCTGCATTCAAACATTAATAAAAAATATAGTCGGGTACTTTTTTATATATTTTCCGTACCGGTTTCATATGTCAAATTTGGCTATTGGCTGGATTGGTAGGGTTGATATTTAATTGAATACACATAAATAGGAAAATTAGGGAAAAGAGTGACGATATTAAACTTTTTTTAGTCGTAGTCGGAGTCGTGTTTTTGGTCAATGTTGGAGTCGGTGTCGTGGTTTTGGTAAATGCTGGAGTCGGAGTCGAACTTTGTTTTACCGACTCCACCGCCCTGGAAATAACTCATAAATTTAATTTTGTTACCTTAAATGGTAAATGGTGATATTTATAGTAGTATTTATTAATATTGACACTTTTGTTTGAAAATCAAAAAAACATTTGATGAGTGAACCTGAAAAGATATTTTCGTGATGAGGTTCATATCTGCATTATCCACTTTAAACTCAATTTGAAGACGCAAAAGCAACCGGGAACATTTTACAGTTACAGTTTTTGTACCCGGTTTTTTTGGTATCCTTGGTCAAACATTGGTATCAACTCTTCATTGCTTGATAATTCAATAAATTGTCCGTGTATTAGTATGACTATTAAAAAAAAACATGTTGACAATAAGACATGATTGGAATTTTGAAAGATTGCACCTAATTTGCCACAGACCCCTTCAGCGTCAAAATCACCACTGGGGGTCCGTGGTAACCACTGCTTTAGAAACACTTATTAACCGCAAGACCACGATTTTGGTAAACAAAATCAACGGCCAAGACTGTTTTTACGCAACAATGTATGTATGTCGAAGTGTATTGCATTGGAATTTGAAGGTGCTGGATGATCATACAGAAGTCGATATTGCGTTGTTTATTAAACTTGTGCATTAGCAACTATAAAGATAACCTTTCTAGTATGTTTTTTTCAATTTACACTTTCAAGCTAATAACATTCTTTCGTATCGTTCATTGTCTTGGTATTTTTATTTTATTGGCGCGAATTAAACGATGCAATAAAATTGCGATAATTTTTTATCGTTGACCTTTCGATCAACTTGGCCACTTATGTCCATTTCTGTGTAAGTAAACTAATATAGCGATAGCTGATTGTATGAGTGACATTGTATATAAAAGAAATAACTATTCCCTTTTTATTATAAAAAAATTATACAGCTTTAAATACATATGTTATGTGAACTTAAAAATTGAGCGCGTAATTGCTTTTCGAAATTAACACATTGGATGAAAAATATATTGCCGTTCCAAGTTCCAAGGAAGGTGGCAGTAACTTGCAAAATTTCTGAAATTGTGTTATGTATGCCATTTCCTAATTAATTTTGATAGCCATATATGGTGGTCACTTTTATAGTAGTTTTCTAAACAAAATTCATTGAAAAAATGGACATCTGCGAATAGTATAAGATTTTTTTTAGCAAAAATGCAGCAACTCTAGTTGTCTTGGCAAAGAGGCAGTCAATGCAACTACTTGTTTTTCGCACCAACCACTTTTTATAAATTCTAAATCTTTGAAAAACACATTGTGTAATTTTTCTCGCAAGTTTGTCAGTCACTTACTCCCTTCTTGCTTGGAACGGCAGTTTCCATTGTATTCTTAATTTTTTATATTGAGATTTGCTAACGACACGGGTTTCGCATCTCGGCATCGTCAGGCATTACAAGTGCACGAATGAACTTGATGACTGCACCTCCAGTCAAAAATCCTCAATCGTAAAATTTTATATTCATCTTTTAAATATGGTTGCTCAAAAAAAAATATGTACCTATAGTAAAACAATTTTTACTTGTCGCCTTAAGTTCACAATACAATTAAAATGAATAATATATGCTTTTTGACCTTATCAATTTAACCTTTTGACACCACTGACCCGAAGAGCTTATACAGTGAGATACCACGGTCAATAATAAATATTATTGGCTTGTTTGCTGACAATTCGTATGAGAAGATTACGGCCCCCCTTGAGGTCTGGCAGTAATAATAATAATAATATTACGTTATCTGTCGTTTGCGGGGGGCACAGCGCAAGTGTCAACCGACGGACCTCGACCTGGTGATGTTGCTGACATATAAGTCAGGCGCTGTTGCATCACGTTTGTCATGCGACTTTATACTGCCTAATAATTGGCTACAGGTTTTCAAGCGTTTTCGCATATTTTAAATAATTTGATATCCCACGTCAATTCAGTCGGTGTTCTATTTCACATACATTTTATGTCTGTGCTCGGTTATATTTGACGTTTTCAAATGTCATTTTTCTCTGCCGCAGTTGCATCGAATTACTATGTGCCGCGGCTCAAAAGATCTCAACGCCTATTTTGTATCACAATAATTAAAAAAAAAATGGAAAAGAATTGTAACAAGTTTTTAACATACATTGATTTAAAAATAATATTGTCACTTGTAGGTGTACTGCCCTAATAAGCATAAAGACAGTTATCTGCAAAATTCAAGTTCTGAAATAATGCGCCTTTCATGTTTTTTCAACTATACTTAATTTTTTTTAAGTTATAAAAAAATACAGTTTTTCAGACATTTTTCACAAATCATGTGTTTTTGCTTATGAACCTCAGAGTCAGTATACTGTTTTATTGATTAAAATAACTACAGTTTTCGCAATAACTTAAAAAAAAGCGGTTTGTCAATTTTTATAATAAAATACATTTTATAGATTTGTTCAGAAGTTCTTCATAAATTTACCTTGAATAATATCTTCAAATTAGTTCAATTTGTGACTTTTGTCAAATAACTGCCGTATAATAAATACACGGGCAGAATAATACACATTGTTACGATTTTTTTTATAAATAATTGGCAATATTAACTCGTTATACCAAGTAAGCAGTGATTTATAAAATAATACAAAGATGGCACATTTCCTTCATTATATGATAATTAGAATTACAAAATTACGCTTTGTCATGTAAAGTGCTTGATAGTTGTTAATCTCGAATTGAGAATGATAACCGGTAGATATATATAGATTTAAATGAATATATTAATAGCAAAAATCTGATAATATCAAGTATATCATTTGATAATTGCAGCACTGGATTTCTTTTACAGATGAAAAAAATTTGGTCTAATTCTATCGGATGTGAATTGCTTGGTAATCTTATCAAACTTGATGATTTTCCTTTTCAGTTGGTCTCCTGTAAAGATTTATCACGTTATTGACTTTATTGATAAGAATCAAAAAAATACATATTTATAATTAAAATATTTAAATTATTATTGAATACGTATTTTATCAAAAAGATGCATCTGGTGCATGTATATTATATCATCATTTACGTGTGTCAAACGTATTTTTGCATTTTTATACGGTTGATGATTTCATTCTAATATTATAATACGTGTCATAACTTTACCATTTCTAATAGCAGGTTTTTTTTTTAAATAGAATCAATAGATGATGGCTTCTCAAAACCATCTCTGAATTTTGTCTTTGATGGTTTCTATTTTTAAAAAGCTTTTAAGACAGGAATGCCCAACTGAAATCACTTGGTGGGCCAATCAAAATAATGATGTCTCTGAATTTAATCGTTTGAATTTCGTACTTTTCCATGAGTGTTGTCGGCAAAGACCAGAATTTAGCATTTTGGCATCTTCAGGCGTTTCAAGTGCACCATTAAATATGAACTGACGTGTAGTAAATAGTTTGTCTCCGACGTATTAATAAAGAATTGTACCTATGAGAAAAATTACTCGCATCGATATATGATCGACAAATGAATTTACTTATAATGCACATTGCTTCGCCTTCATTTTGTAAATTTATCTTCAAGGATATGTTTTGATAAGTAATAGATTTTTGTTATTGGATTATATTTTACCAATGAAAAAATGCAAAATGTATTGAGAGTTAAAATCTTGAAAGGGCCACGGATCCACGGGTTAAAGTTTGGGCATACCTGCTGTGTGCTAAGGTAAAAATTACAAAAATGTTTTCCATGGATTTAGTTGATAACTCTCAAGCCAAAAGCTTCATAATTTCTTTCGAATACGTAGTCACCGGAAATTTCGAAATTAACACATGTGACATTCATATCCGATTTATCGAATTGGTTCACTAAAATTTGATTCATATCTGGCCAATTTTTTTTATATGTCATCATATTTTTTCATAAATTATTATAAGTGTGTAAAACAAACAGGCCAATCAGATTAGATAGGAAGCCGTTTTCTATTGTTAATAAATATGACGACAAACAAGCAAGTGCAGAAACTTATCAATTTGACATTTTCACGTATTATTAAAATATTCTGTCGCAATAAATTTTACATAATGTTTTTTTTTATAATTGGTTTTTAAAAATAAGCGTGCATCTTTTGCTCGATTACGTCTTCATTTATGTTTAATCGGTGACATCCATTTTATTCAAAACTGATAAAGATTAACATAAGTTGTCCATTAAAAGAGGGCGCTAGTGTCACAGGAGTCATTTTGCGAAACTACTTTACCTGCCATTACTGTCGCAATTTGCTGCGTTACAGATGAGAATTATCATTTGTTTTGCCTTGGCATCTTCACATAACTTTCTGAATAATAAGCACCTCATGTACACTGCCACGTAGCTTATTCCACAATATTAATAAAAAAAACATTTTTTTATACATATAAGTGACGTTTGACGAACTCTTGCTTGACGACTGTTTTAGTTCCAACTTCGGCCGGCGACCAAGTTATAATGGTAGATCAACACTAGTTGCATTTAAATATCGCTATCCGTGGTGCAGTGGTCATCGTCGTTGGGTACCGTGATGAACTGCCCGGTTTCTATTCCCGCTACGATTTTTTCTGTCGTTAAATCGATTCTGTTCGAAAAAAGCGAGGCACATTAGCTAACTACTTGTCTTTTCCTAGTCCTAGTATCCTTTCAATCTCTACTCACTTCGAAAAAGAGAGGTTGAGCAACTGAGGAACAAGAAGTTCTCGTAGAAAAAAAAACACGTTCAGACAAACTCCGAGAGGATTCCATATGCTCCAAGTTGGCGCAAACATGGTGAAAAAAAATGTATACTTGTTTAGGAAGACGATCTGAATCACAAGCTAAATGAATGTATCAATATTTAATACATGATTGATTTGAAATAAATAAAAACACATTTTTCTGCACTACTTCCACATTGAATTTCACAATGCTCGTGTTGAGCGAAACCGTTCCTGATCTTAGAAAAACAAACAAGAATAATATAGACGGAAGTATTATTAAAAAAATGTGTTTATTTATTGCAAATAATTTCTTTCCACCTAGAAGTGACAGTTAACACCTTAAAAGTGATAACATATCATTTATTCGTACGCACGGGACGTAGGGTCTAGCAAGAAAACCATTTACACTGTTATTAAAAACTACGCAAAAATTCGACAGTATTATTATTGAAATTGACGCAAACATTTTTTTACTTGATATTGAGTACGTCATCAAATGTTTATGAGCTCAATTTGAACGGTACCGATTCATTTTTTTTACCCACTTATCGGCTTCTTAAACAATGTATATTATGTTATAAAGTCCATAGTAATCATGTATTTTTCAGATATATTATTTAAAAAAAGTATTATTATTATCAAGATAAGATTTTTTGGGATGAATTATTAAGTTTTTTTTCTAATATATAAACTTAGCACATTTTGATATATTTTGTTAACATTTTGGCTACGCTCATCGCGCGTATTTCCAACTGATATCAGTATAGTATTAACCCAGTGAACACTATGCTTCGTATCATGAAATCTCGAGCAGTATATTTATTTAATTAATTTAGTTAACAATTCATCGTGTCGCATAAATAATTACATACTCACAATTTGTATAGAATTTCGGTGTTGCCATATAGTGTAACCCTTATTAGTGGACATCAAAAATGTTTAAATTGTACAAGAAATTAATACCGGATTGCATTGTTATCTGTAAGCATTCGCTCAATATGTTTGATGCGAACGATGCGTATACAGAGAGTGTGCTGCGTTATCGATAGACAGATAAATTAACACATTGGCTACGGGAATCAAAATACGTAGAGAAATGACGCATATTCCGTGTTCTCTTAGCCAATGTGTTGAGACAGATATTATTGTTTTTTTTATAAATCCATCGATTAATCGCGTAAATATTTGGCTTATTTCAAAATAGTTTTTTTTAATTTCCTTGTAATTTATATCTTCCAAAATGAATAATTGTGGATGACGTATACATGTGTTTTCATTCTTTGCTGACATTTTAATGGTTATGACTGTCTTGCTGTAAAATTTAAATCGTTTTGTATGCAATGTGCATCGCAGCGGGATTCTGCAACTGATTTATATAAGCGAATATCCAATTTACATCGCTTAATGCTATGCTGGAGTGACATTGCTAAACCCGTGTGGGTGCCACGTTTTACTCAGGGCTTGCAATCCCGATCTGCTATTTCGGTCTCGGGATTATATGATAGTTTTGTAAAGATTCTTTTACAGCTTACAACACACCTAATATGTATGACAAATATATTTCTTTCGATTATAAAAAAAATTCAGTACTGGACTTGGGTTTCTTTCACGTTCTGCAAAAGCCGTTTATCTGTTTAAATAATGCCTATCTGTGTAGGATGGTCGCTGTTGACTATCCATACGATTTACTCGGTGGAGCTGGGATATACTAGTGATATTTGAGGAGGAAAGGAGATCCAATTACGAAAGAAGAGGCATTCAGAACACTAAGGAATCATGAGTAGTTTCGGAATCAGCTGAATGTGTCTTCTTTTACAAAGCCGAATTGAAATATAAACGAATGCACTATTTTGTTAGTTCCAAATGTTATCAAAACGTTTCCGACAGATAAAGAAAATCATTTACCATAAGTAAGACGACAACAACAAATTACGCATTATACTGGATTCCTAACAAGGAATTCCACAACGTTTGATAGTTTTCACTTCCAATTCTGAATTCTGCCTGATTTTTTTCCCAGGGATTACAAAGTGACGTATTCCCGGGTTGCCATCCTTGGTTGTGTTGCAGACTTTATATAATCATGGTCTCATTGCATACATTCATACTAAACTGTTCCTACTTTGCTTCTCGTACGTGACTCCCAACTTTAGTCAATAAGTGCAACGTAACGAGTTCTTCGTTGCTGTGATATAAAGCTGTTACTTTGACAATGGGATTTTTTGTCTCTTCTTTATTTCTTCTTCTGTTGTTTTTCGTTTGATGTTTGATTATATGCATACTCTTCGTACTGTATATAATAGATTTAAATATAATTATGTGACCAAATAATACGTCTATTAAAAATGAAGCGTGGTCTTAAAGGATATCGACCAAATAAAGCATGGTATTCTAGGCCAGAGTAGATCGAAAATGATGATTTACATCAATTTTAAACTGCAAGAACATAGTCAGTGTAACATTTACAGAGCGGACAATGTTAATATGGGATGTCGAAAGAGCTAGACAATTTCGTCGTTATTAAGTATGAAGAAAACAGCTCTCAAATTTGTAAGACGGAAGTAAAAAAAATAAAATCTGGCAGAGATTTAAGAATTGTTTAACTAATTCAATTTTTTTTGGATTGTCTGACACTTTCTCAAAATAAATATGTTTCTAACGTTTTGTTCTTTTGGACACGATTTCAATTATTGGTGGATGAAACCACGTTTTATATTAATACTTGACGCTTTCGAGTTTACAAATTCAAAAGCACATCGAAGTCTCATTCATCAACTTGGTCCATTCTTAAAAGAAATCCCACTACAGATTCTTGGCACTGAGTTTTATTGGCAAAATTAGCTTAGTATATACGTATTTTATTGCCCATTTTTCATACGTTTCTTTCACACTGGAATGGTGGCACCACATTTATATTTGTCCCTCTAAGCATGGGCCAATTTTTATCTACGCTTGCTGTTTCGTCTGAGTTAAGGCTCAACCCGTATTAAGGACAACATTATCAAATCGTATTGAGATAGATTATGCGATTGAAAATGTACTGAAAAATCATACACTATTTTCCATATATCCCCATCGATTTAAAAAACGATAATAATTTAAGATTTTAAATCATATTTTTTTAGGAGTACAAGTCGTTTTTTTCATACAAATTTTATTGAATTATTTTTATTATATAATTTCAATTAATATTAATGACTGCCCCCATCTTTTGAGAAAAAACGTCTGCGTGGGTCGACAATATCTGAGGCAACTATTGTAAAAAAATCTGACGGAAAGACTGTTCGCATGACATTCGGAATGTCAGTCTTCGGATTACAAGATAGCTATAAATCTACAATAAATTTGAATGTCATTCCTCGTGCAGATTGTCCTTCCGAATGACAGCGTATAGTCCGCTTAAAAGGTTTCCCTCAGCCTTGTCATAGAAAAAGAATCCGTGCCGTTGACGAAGCGTAGAGGTCACGTGATTCGTAAGCCACCTGGCATTATTGTCCGTCTATTTCTATACATTATCTGCAGCTGTGTATTCGGTTGGCTTCGGGTATTTTCGCATAGTTAATTTATTTTATCATATCATTGCACTTTTATTGTTTCAATGTACTTTTTTTCCACACGCGCGATAATTTTTCTTATCAGCTGTCTAAAGCAGTCAACATGCACAAGCTTGTTATAATATTGTGCCGTTTCGTCAGATTTTTTATTTGCCTTGGTTTTCTTGGAGGTGTGTCCCCCGTCATTGTTTTCACATTGCCTTTCGTTTTTAATTTCCTTAGAAATGTAACTAAGCTCGATTATACTGATGACGTCGGCTATTATCAATACTGTATTGACTTTATATTAATAGCTTTGTGTTTTATGAATCATCATGCTGGATAATTTTGAAAATAAGCGTATTAATCATCAAAGATTTACTGATGAATCAAAACATTGTTTTACTTAAATTCACCAGTAATGCAAAACTATATCTCCTCGCGGAAAGGGAAAAATCATCGTTATACGTGTAATGGTTTCCTGCTTCTCCTTGAATAAAGTGAAAAAATTAACCACACTGTAGGATACAATTATTCTCCCTTACTTTTTATGGATAGCTAGAATCATAGTAAAAGTTTCCTGAGTTATTTATAAAAATATTCGTTTGGTGTACCAATCGTATGGCAATATGAAATAGGAAAATTTCCCATAATAAAACCTGCCAATTCTTAGCATGGCTAAATGCACATTGTATACATCCTCGTGTCCGAAGTTATTCCTTGAAAGCTACCGATGATAGTAAAATTTTATATTTATATCCACGTCCGCTCCCGATGTGGAGCGCACGGCTCCCCTGTAGAGGCTCATTTTTTTATACGAGAACTGCTTGTTACTCAGTTGCTCAACCTCTTTGTAGTTCGATGAGACTAGGCCAGCACAGGACTCGTGGTTAAGCTAGTCGTTCTCTCTATGCCCGCCTGCGTATATGTCCGGTTGGGTGTGATGGATTTTCTTTGACAAAACATATACCAATGCCTTCAAACAGAATCTAGAAATATGCTGCGTTTACTTGGACTATATCTGTGAGGTTATTTGAAATACTTTTTCAAATAACCTCACAGCCTGTAGCCTTTCCATCAATAATTGACAGATAACACAATAAAAGTGATAGATGACCACTCTACTGTATTAAACTAATGAATTGTTCGTTAAATAATTTTTTCCCAAGAATTTCCTTAAATTACCATACGCACAACGTCATCGAATTTCATTGTGAGACACTCCTTTTCGTTGGTTACTGTTTTCTCACATGCTTTCCCAAAATCAATACCTTTCTTGCCGCTCTTGACCTTCGTAGAGTTTCGACGCCTTCGTGAAATGCTCACTTAATAACAAATTAATGTTGCCCTAAACAAGCAGCCGGCATACAATAGTAAACGAACTTTAAAATTAACCAATTCATGTTTGCATGGTTATCGGATTACTGATAAATTTGTTGACCCATCGTCATTAATGGTGGCTGGATCAATACACCCAGTCCTGTTTTTACGCAATTTACTTACTCGTTGCTACGCGATTTTTTCTTCAAACGATCCTGATACTAGGCGGTCTATAAAATTTCAAAATTAATTGAGAATCTTTATATAGAATTACAGCTACGGGAATTCTTATCAAAACCTTTCAACGGAATTTATTGGAAAGATAATACGAAAAAAAACAAATCCAATGTAATAATAATTGGCTCAAATCAATAATCTAGGAAAAACAGAATTTCAGCAAAATTCAACCGTTTTTATTTGCAAACCGATTGTGACAGCAGCGAATAAGTCCAATAAGTTAATACCTATGGATCTGTTTATCATTGCATTTTTATAGTTAGTAAAGAAATTAAAATTGACATGCAAAAAAAACACATTTTGGACCTAATATATATATAGCGTAAAAAAGGATTGGGTGTACTTGCCGGCATTTCTTTCACATTTTTGTGTGGAAAATATGAAGGCAACACATAAATTCTAAATGAAAAGTTCGCCATCATTTATTACGACTTTTCTCAGTAAGTGGTCTTATTAAAATATTACGAGTGATGTATTTTTGATTCGCTTGTAGCATTCGGCAAAAAAGTTTTTAAATACATACATATATACCTACGTACTGGGCAGATGTGTTGATTAACGTACCGTCACGTGACCTTGTTTGTATTCTTTATAGAATTTTTTGCGACAAGTTTCGTGGAAATGGCAGAGTATATTATTTTGGAGGTTTGTTTTTTAGCGGTTCGCGCAAACCTTGAAACTGGACTCATCAACCTCTGAAAGCTACGCGTAGCAGCCTGGGCATCGAGGTTATCGATCTTATAACATATTAATTCGACACTCAACTCTGGTGGTCTTTGAACTTCGAAGGTATTGATATGCGTGCGTTCTTTATCAGTCAACCAATGTTTTTATGCGTTATGTTCTGAATCCTTATTTTCAATACATTGTTATCGAAACCCTTTTTTGAGGATTCTTTTTTAAATTTCGAACAATAATTACCGAAAGTCAAATACATTATTTCATGAAATTGGCAAAATTTTGCATAGTTCTTGAAAATTGCAAGCCCATTACCTTATTCATGAATTAGAAAAATTATTAAAAGTACCATTTAAGTAAGCAATATTTTCGTTTCCATCGGCATGCCCTATCACTTGAGAAATTCCATCATCATTTTCTTGAAAACTTTTATTGTAAATTATAAATTATAAATAACGTATATCGTAGGATTAATTATTAAGTTTTTCGATGCACTGAAGATAATAATATTTTTCAAACGATCAAATAACGTGTCACACTTAGTTACACAACTAGTGGAATGAAAAATATCAATTTTAATTATATAGTATTTAATTCCTCTAAATTTTTATAATCGTGATGTCATCTTTTAATTATTGAAATGTCATATTTTCAATAACACAATAACATATAGTATTTATTTGTTATTACACTGTGTGGTTGTATTATTGCACAAATCATATAAATCCACATTCTCCAATAATTATCGTCGTATACATAACATTATGTGTGTACATGAAGTATATTTCAGTCGATATATATGTATATCCTTAGTAAACACGATTTCGAAACAGTTTTTGAGAAACATATTTTCTACATATTATGTTTGTGAGATAATACAAGCAATACATGTTTCTTAGAAACGTAAGATATGAACGTGCTATGAACAATAATATTTAGAAAACCAAATTAACTGCATTTATGTCAACAAAGATTACCAAGTACCGAGATGAATATATCATGTAAAAATACAATAGTTTATTATTAGTATTTAATAAGAAATGATAATATTGTTGAACTTTAATGTCAATTAAATTTTAAGTGTTTGCTGTTAGTATTATGGCTATTAAATGTTTTTGCGTCGGTTTTATAAACATTCTAACGGTATTCTTGGCTTTAGGTAATTTTAACTGGTTAATCCATATGACCGTGACTATTTTCAGCTCGCCACATCCTTCCATCCACTATTCTCAAGTTGGAAAGATAAAATTAGAATCAAAATTAATGGCGAACCCGGGTTGACGTCTCCCAATCTTGACATCATTATATCAGGGGTCGTCAACCTCTATTTGCCTATCGCCCACTTTTTCTTATTTTTCATGGTAAAATTGCCGCCCACTCACATCGCTATCTTTCAATCCAGAAAATGGATGAAAAAAAAAATCGAGAAGTAGTTTAGGAGAATCAAAAAAAAAGTTCTTATGACATTTTATTTCAACGAGTGCCTATTAGAGACTCCAATTACTCGACTTAGAACTACTCGAGTATAAAGTTTAAAAATTTCAAAATACGTTCGGTAGTTTCAGATGTACCAAAATTTTTACTTCGAATTTGTGTATATTTACAAATGACAAATAATTAAAGAAACTTATTGAAATATTAGCTAATGTTTATTTCCATTTATGCAAATATTTAGTCAATGGGTGAGAATTAAACGACTCAAATATTAAATTTGTTTGATGTTTTTGAATAATTGGGGTTAAAACTTCGACGATTATTACTAAACGAGTATTACTCGAGTATTTTGAATAATACTCGAGTATCGAGTACTCGATACTTAATTGAGTCTCTAGTGCCTATACACATATAGAAAAAAAAATAGAATTTTTAAAAAAATGCAGCCTGCGTTCGGCTCCCAGGAAGAAATTTTAAGGATTTTCAAGAGGGCGTGTTACTTTATATGTAAATGCAGCTAATGTTAATCCTATCACAATGCGTTTAGTCTATGGGTGGAGATATGCCGAAAAACAAAAATTGTGAAGCAACATTTTGAAAGATATTGGGGTTAAAGCAAAAATCGCCCTACACGGAAGCCTGTACTGCCCACTAGTGAGCGTTTCGTACCAGGTTGACGACCCGTGTATTATATTGTGCTTTTTATCAACAAAAAAAATAAAATAGAATTTGTATTCGAAGGCGTAGGTGTCCTTATTTTGTTAACCATTTACTTTATGCAATCATGATACAGCTTATAAAGCTGTTTAACGTTCGCGATCCATAACCACCACCCTTCTTTCGACCGTCTCGAAAAACGGAAAAAGACCTTTTGATACAGAGCCTCATAAAATTGTTTTGAATATTCGAAGCTTACATAATATAAATAAAAAATTAAATATAACAATAGTTTCCAAGAATGAATCGCCTTATATATAAAGAAATTGTACTAGTTTATTATTTGTGAGAACGAAACAAGTTTTTTTCATCTATGATGACTGCCGAACTTTAATTTTATTCAACTCGTATCCTTATATAATATCTAAGCTATTTTTAATAACATATAATTGAGTGAGCTTTTTATGCTATGTGGCTGGTAGTTAGATTTTGCAAATTATTACGGAAATAGCCTTCAGCACACTAGAAAGGCGGGTCTAGTTGAAATTGAACTTATATGTATATTGAATGCATTGATTTATGGAGCACTGTTTCCCAATTTAATATATTCGTGAAACCCCTTTGTTACTTTGTTAAAAATAACAACACATACGATGTGAGACCGTTTGTTGTATGTAACTGATTTCAGTGGTGGAAACAGCTTTTTTGTAGTCATTAACAAGCTTAACTTAATATAATGACTTTAAGTACGGTTTATATGATTTCACCGCATTGTGTATGATTTTTTGGACGACGATGGCATATTTGATGTTTTCACCGCAAGTAAATATCTGCTGTAAATGCATAGACGCCATAGACCCACACGAAGAAAACAAATGACCGGTGAGTCATTTTACATTTCTTAGAACAATCTTTAGTACCCTTTGTGGAAGACACCCGAACGAAATGAATAGAATTTCAACTAGCTATAATAAAAAAAAGTGTTTTATTTCTGTTCATAAAATGTTAGGGCAAGTAAGTGCTTGCCAGTCTCGGGCTGCACAATTTAACAGAATATTAAGAACCATTTTGTCATGGTTTCCATTAATTAAAATATTTATTACATATGGAGATAAACGAAATTGTCAAATTGTACCGTTAGTTATATTGGGATCACGCCATGCTTTAGTGAATTTTGTTTCCTTATTGCCTTCTCGTTTTTACCGTAGAATCGTCGATCTCGGCGTCATATTATTTGAGTAACACTGCGCTAGGGGCATTTTAGTTCTTCCAGTGTTAGTTTTGATACATATGATATTGTATATCGGCAAGTCATCAACCGCTCCTAACCTTGCAAAAATACTTCTTGGTTACCTTCTAATGACGTAATGTTTATCACATGCGCTTGTTTATTTATGGTTGTGTAGTTTGTTGTATAATATTTATGAGCAGGAAACAACAGACTGATATTATATTCTTAAATCTTGAAGAGACTGACATGAATGTTATCCTTACGTCTTGATATCTATCTATTTTCCAGTATATGAAGTATCACGGAAGCGGTGAATCAGACATCAACGTACGTCATGGATAAATGTAGTGAACTCCTAATAAAAAATTTAATTGCTGGAAACTTATATTGTTGGTCACGTGTCGCGGAATTATCTTAAAATAACGGCAATTGTGGCCAACCCATTAAATTAATAGACAACACAAAGCATGAAAGTATTGCCGGATATATTCCGTTGACGCTGCTTTGACTGATGAATGATAGGAATGTAATCGATATAATATACTATTTATTTTGACTTCCAACACTAAATTTCAGTCGCCGTTAACGGGGTAAAAAATACCGCTGTTTCCTGTATACATTTGTACGTCATATAGATTGGATTATTGCGATATTCGAGAATTATACATTCTACATATATTCGTTCCAAATTATTCAAAGCACTGTCAACAACTTGACATGATTTGAGAAGAAACAATAAATTTACATCATATACCCTTACAAACCTAACAAAAATAACTGCAACCTATTATAATAGGGGTACATATTCGTTTTCTTATTTTAAGCTTCCTGTTTACATAAATATATCAAAGTAAATAAACTTTTAAAGTTTTACATGTAAAATATACTGCATTTTCGCATTGTTTTCGCTTTGTATTTTTTTCTTTTTATTAGTGTACGGGCTTTATAGAAGTCACGCGGCTTTTGAAAGTTGTCTTTTGGCTCACTCGCCGATATTTTTAACCGCCTGACGAGAAGAGATTTAACGGTATGACGTCATTTTCTCAGAACAGATTCCTGGCGTGTTTTTTTGTTTCACTCTTGCCAAGTCTCTATTATAGTATGTGTAATTATTGTTTTCAACAGCATTGTCTTACCAATGTGACCCGGTTCTAATTATTATACATACTGTATGAGAAGATTCTTAGTAAATTTTTGCATCAATATACACCCATTCAATAATATATGTTCCGTTGAAAGATTTTTTCTTTGAAAGGATGTCAAAGAAAAATCTTTGACCATAATGTCATTGAAATATTGGCTTCGTATATTTTATAGAAACCGAATGACGTAGAAAGTGCTCGTTCGTTTTATTATTCTCATTTAAATAAAAAAGATACATTAAACTAATTCTGGATTAATCAAAAGCTACCTTGATCTCAGAGGTGGCCTACTCAAAGTTTATTTCGATTTTCAAAAACATTTCTCTTTTTTTGATTAAAGAAAAATAGATAAATTTACATTTCACCATAAAAATAATATAAAAAAATATTCACGTGGGAAATCAGTCCCTAGGCAGGAATGAATTTTTGATAAAACATATTGAAATTTTATTAAAACAGATTCTATGAGTGTGAATTCGATTTTCGTGTTCATTTGTAACGCATGTAAATCTTAATATCTATTTTGTTGTTTTGTGAGGTCTCATATTTCCGATAGTAATATTGTGAGTTTGAAAACATAAATAATGAAAAAAATGGAATTACCCGACTTTTTGTAATTGTTATATTATTTTCACCGAAAGTCGTGTTTCTCGTTATTAAATTAGTGAAATCATACGTTTTTACATATTTGAGTGTAAAATTGCAGGCCAGTAAATACAAATAATATGGCCAATACCTGAGATTTTTAAACATTTTCTAATCAAATTTACATTATGGTATTTCTAGTATATTAATAATGATAAAATTGAATAAAAAAATCGGGTTGAGCGAACCTGGGAAGCCTTCTTAAAATCCCCGAAGACGATACCACTAGGCACCTACTGCAGAAAATTGTGAAAACAAAAATAACTAGATAAATAGTATTGAACGAGATGTTCTCATTAACGAATTTAGTGGCTACTCTGTTATTGTGTAGGTTCAAGTATAACTATGCTCATAGATAATTGTTTGAATAAGTGTTCGATTCAATAGAGATTTTTTTGTGTTGTCTCTTTTTACTCTATAATTTTTAAATTTGGATTCTTGAAAACTGCAGTTCGCCATGTTTACGCAACGCTACGGAGAATCCTTTCATATCTCAAAAGTTTGGTGTGATGAAGTCATACATTATAATAATGTCATAGCGTGTTTTCAAGATCGGCCGCCAAAATAAATGTGAAGCCAGACAGGTTTCATTCGACCACAAAGAGGCCTGGCGCTATCCGGCCTCCTGATTGGTCGGCCGCCGTTTCGGTCAGAGTCGTGCGATTGGCTTAGCCGCTCGTGACGTCACCGCCGCGTGACCCCGATGGCCGGCGAAAATTCGCAGAAAAAGAACGGATTTTTTTTATATGGCTGAATAGTATGCATGCCATGTCATGGCGATTTCTTTTTGTATTTTTAGTTGGCATTTTTCCCAGTACATTTTTAGCGGGATTTTAATTAAGCCCACCATTTTACTATCCACTCGCTGCTAGGTATATATTTTTTTTATCATATATTCTTCCGCTAATGATAATTTTTATGCTTTATTTTATTTTGTTTTTTTTATCAAATGACGTATTTTTTAAAATCAGTTGAAAGCTCTTATCTTTGTTAAATTAAATAAAGTTGTAACTATCAATTTACTATGCGATAACCCAGACAATAAATGAGTACTACTGACGTGCTAAACTTCTCTTTCGTTTTTTTCAAAATGGCAATAATAATTTGGTTTGCGATAGGTTTGAAACCTAAATATTTTAATGACGTCCTTTCAATGAACCAATTAATTAAACATTACATTCTCTTTAAAAAATGCTAATATTTTTTGTTCAATGTTTTTTACTGGACTAATTTGTACTCTTTTTTCAGATAATGTGACGTGTCATTTTTCTTTGCGTTGTTTATGCATGCGAAATAAATGAATTCAATGACACCAAATCACGGGACTAGTTTCGTATTTGCATATCAAATTATCACTCACATTACCGCCATTTTGTAGGTACACAATTAAGATTCATAATATTTTAGTGATAATTCTTTCAGCAATTATATTAAATGTTTAAATTTTGTACACTTCCATAAGTCTTGCCGGTTACGACCCGGGATTTGCATTTCATCATTCAAGTGCATGGTTAATTTTACATAATAATCTAAATTTCACAATTTATCAAACAATATAGAATCTGGGAAGCAGGTTGTCAGTTTCTTGACTGTTTATATTTTACTTGTGGGTATAGATTACGTCTTGTACCCACCTGTATTTTACCTCATTACATAGAATTGTCGTGCTTAGGATTCTTTCGGGTGAATATTACCGTTACTATAAAACCCCTTTTCAGATTGTGGTGGTACCTGTTCCCTATTATCCAATATAACTATTAGCAAATATTATATATCACCATGATCCATGATTATAACGAATCTCTATGGACTTTATTTAATCGCTAAAAAAATACTCAAACATATACTGAACACACGTTTCATCATAATATTATTCACATACATAGTCAATTTTCCTAAAAAACACATAAATTTACAGTCTTTTTAGCTGTGCCGCTTTTTATCATTTCGCTCACTGACCCATTTGTGAAAAATATCGCATAGTACAGTACGTCATAATGTGTGCAAAACAATAATATCTTTCGTCATCAAACATTTTCAAAATAATAGGACGATTTTTCATCCTTGGAAATAATTAAGTGGTATGTGTATATTTCTCAGAAAATCTTATCTAATTACTAGACGTTTCATTCCCACATCAGTCGATGCCGTATTCTCGAATATCGTCTTCTCACTCTAAATGTGCTTTCGAATTTCAACGCTAGGTGGTTTTTCCCGGCGAATGATAAATAACAACTTCAGTCGCGAGTCGATATAATACAGGCCGTTGGTGACTGCGGTGAGATAGTTAGTTGCGAATATTTGTGGGAATAGTAATTTTGACGTTCCGCGATTTGTGAAACAAAGTTCCTTTTGTTATTCTCGTTTTAAAAGTGAGCTTATTAAAGTGATTGTGCAAAATAAGAAAGTCGACATTTTGCGGTCAAATAATTATATCTTACTCAAGTCTGGCATTGACTGAAATTTTACTGTGATTTTGTATTTAAGAAAGTGATATTAATTCTAGAAAAATGGGCAGATTTATACGGTGTGTATTTTTCAGACATTTATTTTCCATTTCGTTAAGTTATCATTTATTTTGACAGAGGTTATATGTGATCATTTTAAAAAGTGACAGCTTTCGAGACTGAGTTAGGTACCTACGTAATCTACCTACACAGCGAGTCAATGCGTTGCTTTTAGTATTTTCAGCATCAAAAATTATAACCATCCAATTTCGAAAATGGAATAAGTTTCATTTGTTTCATTCTGTTTACATTACTCGAAGCAATTTACGTTAATTAATATGTTAGATGAATACTCGTATGCTGCTCTATAATAAATTCATTTTCATGTACAATTAAATATTATGTCCAGTCTAATTTTCATTATATTTATCATCGTTATATTTATTTTACTGTAGATTCAAGAAAAGTTTTCACCAATAATCTTTGTCTTAAACAAGTGTCTTGTTAAATAAATGACAAAACAAATAAAATCATTGAAATATGATGAATTTGGAATCAGAGCAATGAAGGTTATTGTAAAATCAATATACATAATAATACCAAATCACGATGCAAATACCGGTTGGATAATTGATTACCAGATTTGAGATAATACATTGCGACACAAGCTTTAAATCAAAATCAATTATTCGCGAAAATAATTACAACTAAAGAATAGTTAGGTTTTTTGTCCAACTCTTACCATAGTTAACACCAGTGCATAAAATATTGTGGATTATATATAGTCCTCAGCATGGGACTGAAATGTGTGAATTGTGCTAAATATTTCATTATACCTACTGTATTTAGAGATACATCAGTGACAGTTGGATCTTTTCCATGCTTCTTACTGTGAAAGTGTTTTACTTTTGGAATTGTAACAATGTCTAGAATATAAAGCAAAACTAGTTAAAAATTGTTACTGTATTGCTGCAGACATTTTGCCAATTTTATCTAAGTCAAAAGTGAATAAATTTTAGTCTAAAAATAATGTCTCTTCTTTTCACTTGAAGATAGATTTGTTCAGACTGATTCTCTTTTGATTTGATTTTCTTTTTAGAAAGTATGAAAGTTAACTTGGTACTAAATGCAAAATAATACTCTTGGATTCATATTATTTCTTAAACTTTTTACATTCAACTCATCCTTATTTTTTAGTTATAGACCTTTGATTATATAGTGATGTGCATAAATTATCGAGTGTGAGCTTAAACTTTTCCTAACCTATTTTCTTTTATTTACAGTGATTTTGATGCGCAGTTCGCTTCACCGCCGGCGCACGACGATTCATTCTTCTTGATCCGCTATCCGAACACGGGTTCCTTATTCAATTCCGGAGCCAAGAACCAGGAGAGTGGAGGAGTGAGGGTTTCGCAACCCACTCCACAGACTGACTCCAAGAAGGAAGGTCCGGATTGGTCAAGACACACACAACCTTGTCAGCAGTTCATTGCTGGAGTTCCATTTGGAGCACTTAGCAAATGTAAATTAACATTTTTTCAATAATCTTCTTAAACAAAGTCAATTTGATCAAGATTAAATATTGTGATTGAAAGTGTAGGAGAAGTGTATTGAAAGTATTAGAAGAAAATGACTGATATGATAAAATAGTTCCAGAAGTTTCTTATAGAACATAAAAATATTATTGCAACTATTATTTCAATATTAAAATGTGATTTTTTTGTTTACATATTGGTATTGACAGGTTCAACATAATCCATATTTATTCTTATCGTGTGCATCTTTTTAAGAGTAACTTGGTCTAGGTCATTACTGATTAAAACTTCTATAAAAGTATTGTTTTGCCATTCGATCAAGAATTTGCTATAATTTTATAAAGAATATGTCAGAAGAACTTATTTATAATATTATAAGTAAAGCATATTAACGAAACAGTTAACTTTAGGAAACTAACTTTTTTCAACATATTTTATAAAATAAGAATAATTTATACTTTTCTTTCTTTGATGGTCTGTTTTAATGGAATGTATATTTAATATCCAGGTCCCCCGTCTGTTAAACCGAAACCAGCTGGAACCGATGACGGCTTTAAAGGAGACGGAGCTGCCTGCGGCTCGTCCATCGTGAAAGTGGCTCACCAAATGATGTCCAGTCGTACAAACAATTCAAGAGAAATGTTCATAGAGCCGATCAGCGAGGATGGCACACTTCAATTCACAAAAGGCACCGAATTGCCTGCCACCTCTAACACTGATTCCTTAGCTCCCAGTGCTGCTTACCTGAACATGAGAAGAGGCAGTAAAAGTTTACCAGCCACTCCCTTAAGTTCGCCCCCCGGAAGTCCTGGCTCTAAAAGGAAAAATAAGAATATTGTTAATAGGTTGGTTGCCCTTTTATTTATTTTCGTATTTAACCTCACAGTTGCTTTGTTAAATTGACTGAAATTGAAAATACTACTATAATGATTAAAAGGGAATTAATTATACTAAACTTAAATGAATGACAATGAGCCTACAGAAAGAATTAAATGTTTCACAATACACAATATATGGAAGGACATTGTTGTACACCCAGTTGAATATAGTTAAAATAGATAAGAGGAATTGGTTGATGCATTTTCACATATTTCAAATCATTAAAAATATTTTTCATTTGCATTAGCCCCTCAAGTAGTATGAGTGTACAAGTACGACCACTTATTCAATCAAAAAGAACTAGCCACCGTTAAAGCGTTACTATTAATATTATCATCACCAATGCAGAGTTTTACGGTATTTTACTTTTTATTTCCAGATTTTTCACTGGCCCCTTTGAGGTACCAGCGGATATGTCAGGAAACCGGTCTTGGATCCTTGCCGGACTACTAGGACAACAAAGAGAAGCGTACCCTTCATCCAACACTATCAGTGAAGAAGACCACGGTATGTTCATATATTTATTTAATCTATTCCACATGCAGTTTTGAATTGTATTTTTCTATTAGCCTAGGTTTTTTCAATAATTTATCATAATCATTCAAGCAATTATTTAGCTTTATGGATATTATTAATAAATATGAACTTACAAATCTTTTTATAATTCACATCAAAGGCAATCATTTCGAAAGAGCCTTAGAAAAAGAAATTGAATGTTTCATTCTTTTGCCATTATATTGATTGAATCTTTTCAACCTTCACTATATCAACCTATACATATTTGTTATAATAATTACATATTTATAATTATAAAATATATAACGAATTAAAGAAATACTATATTTTCCACGGTAAGAAAAATAACAATGTATTTTAGTTCTACATAAATTATTTTATATATTTGTTGATAGCTATTTCGGCTTCACGCCTTCGTCAGAACTACTAATTTATGTAGAACTAAAATACATTGTTATTTTTCTTACCGTATTGTAATGGAGTTCTACCAAGTAAATGCCTACTCAATCAATACTATATTTTCTCATGTCATTTTTTCAGGTTCTCTCGCAGCTTCAGTCGAAAGTCTGGCGGGAGGCATCACTTCAATCACGGACGCCACTAAATTAGCCCAACAATTCTCCAACACTCAAGATCCGGCTGCTAAATCTCAAGTTTACAGACCAAAACCTTCAGAGCTTCGAGAAATGAATTTCTGGTCTCCCACGTCTATGTGAAAGGGCTTCTTCACTTTTGCTAGATTATCACATATTGATCTTATTAAGTAATAGTTTGCAGTATTGTAAATATTTATTTTAAGGAACTTGAGCAGAAATTTTATTTCTTGAATTAAAATGATCTATATTAATTTGATTTATATTAATCTGAATGCTATACAAAGTTTAAATGAATGTGTTATTTATATCTGAGTGTGACAAATAATGAACTTGGTATTTAGCTTTATTTTATTATAAATTCAAGTAAATGAAAAAATATTTCAATATATTTTAATGGACTCATTTATGTATTTTTATATATATTATTGTAATCGAAAACGAGAGTGAATCAATCTTTTTTTTTAAATTTTGCCATTCGTCTGGCTGTCGATTGATTGTTTGTGTCGATTCAATTAGCCAATTATTCCGGATATTTTTAATATTATGTAAGCTTTGGTGGGAATTTCCACTTGTCACTCTCGGTGGATCGCTCTGGTATCGATGACATGCAAAATTATAATTCCCTGAAAGGTCATGAAATTGATCTATGTTTTGATTTCAATGATTAGTTTGATATAATATTGTTTAAAATATTTGACATTCTTAGAGAGAAAGCAGGGTTCATTTTGTTTAGCTATTTATAATGCAGTTTTAAGGTATGAATGTCGGCATGTTTATTGTGGCAAGTCCACAAATTAAAACAAATATGCGAGTGAAGTAAAATCCAAGCGTATATTACTTATGGAGAAAATAAAAATAAAAATGTCGAAAGGCAAAATTAAATTTATAATGATACTACTTCAAAGTCTATTTTCTTAATAAATTATGACTCGTGATTTTATTAGAATATCCTTTGGTGCCTCAACAATATTTATTTCAGCTTGGTTTAAAGAAAAATCTTCAGATTTAAATTATTAAGTCATTTTATCATTCTGTCCTGTAAATTATGATTTATGCATATTACAAGTAAGATGGTTTGCGAGATATTATGGCATTATATGAATAGTGAATCTATTTATTGTCTAAAGTAATATTATACCTTTCCATAAATATAATTAATAATTATTGAGGTTAGGTATGCTTGACATTAGTATTTAATTTGGTTTTTAATTCTTTAAACTATCAAATTTGTGAACAGATATTAAAATAATACCCATGATACATTGTTGTTTCATTTTCCATTATTATAAATGCTTCTTTCAGGTACTTTATTATTGCGACATTCTTGAATATTTGTTTCAATAAATAATACTTCTGGCTTGAAGATACGTGTCAAAGAGGCCAAAAATATTTCTACTTGTCACACAATATGTAGAATAGCAATGTTATCATTTTAATTTTATATTAAACTAGCTGCTACCCGGCAAGTGTTGCAATGCCACTCAAAAAGAAAAGTGTTTGTGTTTATTGAAGTGCTTTCGGATGCACAATATTTTAGATAAATAATTTTGATTTAATTTCACTAACATTGATGACATTTGCTGTTTGTCTTTTGCCGGTTGTCTATGGTAAGATACGTGCCACCTACTGAAAGTTAATTGTACTATGCCTATAACTTTGTGCAAGTGCAACAATAAGTTGTCAAAATGAACAGTAGAGCAGCGCATAAAATATGAAAATAAATTAATTTTAATATAAAAGACCTACTCTAAGTTGATTTTACTATGCCTATAAGCTTCGCGCAAGTGCAAACAATAAGTTGACAAAGCAATCGCAATCGGATGAACGTTATGGCAACGCATAAAATACGAACAAACAAATATTGATTTTTATATATTAGATTAGATAACATTTCATTCGAGTTGATAAATTTTCGGAATTCTTCATTGAATTCATTCAATGTTGCTTATTTGATAGACTTTTCATTGGTAACAAAATAGTATGAAATAAACTAATCATGCCATGATCACCACACTGACATTCTTTATACCAAATGCATACCCTAATTGCTTTCTTCAGTAATGTACCAATTCAACAAATCACACACGCTGCTTTTTTGACTACGAGTTACTGTGCTGGACTTCTGGGCATAGCTGGAATCCTAGCCTCGATTTTGGGTAGCAACATCTACATAAAAACTGATAGTATAACTGCGGAATGGTTTATGGTTAGACAGGAATGTGTATTAATTTTGTTCTTCATTATGAGATGTGGTCACTCTCAACATTCTGAGGTTATGAGATCCTGAGAATGTTAACCTATGGTGACATATTTAAAAAATCAGTCGTGGACACTCAAGAGATAATTAATAGGTTGCAGAACAAGTCATATCTTTTGGTTTGAGAAAACTAATCTGTTCTACGAAAGTGCATGTCTGGATGGTGGTTTCATTTTGTCCAAATTTTAGTTACCGAGTGGACTAACCAGCTGTTATAACTTATAGCATACAAAATTTTAAAAAAGCGGTTATATACCTGGCTTAGACATGTGCTGCTGATGAGACGTATAATAGATGGATGGCCATATATAGCATACTCTTGGT
The DNA here is from genome assembly GCA_028554975.1 of Himalopsyche kuldschensis. Classification (NCBI taxonomy): domain Eukaryota; kingdom Metazoa; phylum Arthropoda; class Insecta; order Trichoptera; family Rhyacophilidae; genus Himalopsyche; species Himalopsyche kuldschensis. The sequence continues at coordinate 13,563,532 of JAHFWI010000010.1, read as the reverse complement.
GTAGCTACAGGATGCTAGAATGGTTAAGGAGGAATCAAAGACACTTGCGATGTACCATTTCGTGCCCAAATGCACCAAATTGGGGGGGAGAGTAGAAAATATCACCCCTGAGGTGTAATCTGTCATTTCTTGGTGGAAAAAGCTTTACATAATATACATCTGATATAAATATGTGAAAGTATAAATACGTGTTTTGTCGACATACAATAGGAAGTCATAAAACTTCAAAATCAGCAATGCAGGTTGTAAACTTTAGATGAGAAAAACTAGCTTTATGCTAATGACGCTGCTTTACTTATTGAACAAATACATGCTTGTTTTTGTTCCTGCTAGTTGTCACTGATCGTAGTCCAAATCAGTGTGCACTTTGTCTATCAAAGACACTCAATGAGCACACCACAGCTAGTCCCCCATATATGAGATATTCAAATGAAAAATAAATTTTCATATCAAAATTTTCAATTAAAAACTTTTCTGTGTTAAATTGAAAAAAAATATTCAGAAAAGTAGAGTATAATTGTGCTTGGAACCAGCATTTACTCAGTTATGTCCTCTATCAATTTTTAAGCCAACTTGACACAACATAACTAACAATATGATTGTGAAGTAAAGTACTTATGACTCCTAGCTCATAGGTGGCAGTAATCATTCTGTTGTGTAGTATTCAATTTTATGTATAGAGTGTATTAATCATGAGAGTTTCTTTAATGCAAGTTAAGGTTTTTAATTTTCCGCTTAGCGCTTTAATAAGTATATTTAAGTCATATATACTACTAGTACAGGAGATTTGAAAATGGTGCTGCTAAACATATTTATGTATCCTGAGTTCTTAGTAAAAAACAGCTTTGTCATTTTTCGCGACACCGATCCGCCAAAGATGAAAGATGAAACACCTGTCAATCATTTATTAATATTCTAAGATAAATCTTCTGGTACATAACATCACACGTATTTTTTTTGAGAAAATTAATTCTTTTGTGCAGAAATGAAACTCCAAGGTTATGAACCAAATTTCTTTACTGTCTGGAAATATATGAAAGAAAACACTCCAGTGATTGTAATGTAGTGTCTATAAGCTAAAAGCCTGCTTAGAATTTTGTTTTGCTGATTTAAAAACGTCTCTGCTACACAATAAAGAATGGAATAAATTATGATCTTACTTCATAGAATTTTGTTTTGAGGTGAACTACCTATCTTGAAGTATGTATTTCACAAGGATATAAAATAATTTTGTATTTTTTACACTTTTTGTTTTTTGTTTATGTTTTGTTAAAAAATTACCAACCCATTACATTATGTTTTCTGTAATTTATTTTCTGCCAAAGCTCCTATAAAATAACAAACTGTTTTTCTTCTATAAATTTTATGGTTTGCATTTCAAGGAATATTTTTTTAGTTAGATTAAGATCACGATTTAGAAAAAATATTGATTATTTGATTGTTATATTGCTGCATTTCATAAAATTACGGGAAATAATAATCCTCAATTTCCTGTAACAGTAAGATTTTTTTTACTAAAGATGGAAAGCTAGAATATTTAAAAGTAAAGTAAAATGTGTAAACTCTATCCCTCTGATGAATATAGAACTAGTCAGAACCAATTGGAGGGATTGAGAAAGGGAGAATTGAACCGCACTGATATTTATTTAAATTTAAGAAAAACTAATTATATCTTTTAACCAGGGCTGTGGAGTCGGTAAATAAAAGTCCGACTCCGTCTCCGACATTGACCAAAAACACGACTCCGACTAAAAAATGGCCATTATCGTCACTTTTTTCCCCTAATTTTCCTTTTTATGTGTATTCAATTAAATATCAACCCTATCAATGCGGCCAAATTTGACATATTAAATGCAAAAATAAAAAGTTCAAACTTTTCAAAATTTCCGACTCCGAGTATGACTCCGGCCAAAAGGCCGCGACGACTCCGACTCCGACTCCAGCCAAAAAGCTCCGACTCCACGACTTCAACTCTGACTCCACAGCCCTGCTTTTAGCAGATGCTATAACCACCAGTTCACTTCATCGAATTGAATACTTGTGTTTTGTAAATCTAGGCTTATTGAGTTGATCACCAATATTTCCCGAGAGTATTATAGTTTATGTTGATACAGGAGTGAATCCAATAAAAGAGTCAAATAAATAGATAGTGATTTATTTATTAACATGTGTAATGACTATAAATTAACAAAAAAGCACTCAAAGTAGACTGTCCTCGAGAGAGAACAAGTGGCCACTTCGGTTTCTGCATTGTTTTGCTGCGATGAAGGTAATGTGGGGGATTCGATCAGCGGCTGGATCCTCACGATGTTTGGTATCGCGAGGTCAGTCGTCGTTGACTTCATTTACCAAGCGTAGTTGGCTCCATGTCCGGAGTATGTGGTGTGAGATACGGCAACAGCGGGGGAGTATGACACGGCAGACTTGAGGATGGGAGCGGCGTGTCCGTATGAAGCGTATGCTGGGGCGGCTTGAGCGTATGACGCATAAGCTGGAGCGGCATGCCCGTATGAAGCATAAGCTGGGCTAGCGTAGCTGGAGACGAGGGGAGCGGCGTAGCTCTTGGCGACGATGGGGGCGGCGTAGCTGAGGGCAGGGGCGGCGTAGCTCAGAGCTGGAGCGGCATGAGCGTATGAGGCGACGGCTGGTGCGTATGAAGCGACAGCTGGTGCGTAGCTGGCGTATGCGGCCTTGGCGATGACTGGGGTGGAGACTGATGAGTAAGACACGGCTGGGGCGGACGAGTATGCGGCCTTAGCTACGACTGGGGCGGCGTAAGATGCGTACGCTGGAGCGGCGTAGCTCAGAGCTGGGGCAACGTGAGCGTATGAAGCGACGGCTGGTGCGTATGAAGCGACAGCTGGTGCGTAGCTGGCGTATGCAGCCTTGGCGACGACTGGGGTGGAGACTGATGAGTAAGACACGGCTGGGGCGGATGAGTATGCGGCCTTAGCAACGACTGGTGCGGCGTAAGATGCGTACGCTGGAGCGGCGTATGAGGCGTATGCGGGAGCGGCATAAGCGGCCTTGGCGATGACTGGAGCGGCGTATGATGCATATGCTGGGGCGGCATATGATGCGTAGGCAGGGGCGGCGTAAGATGGTCCGTGGGAAGCTACCGAGGAGTAGACTGTGGACACTGCTGGAGCAGCGGAGTAGTGACCCAACGCGGGGGCGGCGTATGACTCATGGTATGCTGGGGCAGCCAACAAACCAGCCTGGGCTGTAGCCAGAGCAGCGCAAAGGACGATCAGCTATAATAAAATAAAACAACTTTAATAATAATAGCAAACACAGAATGCCCATTAGACAATTTTATTATACATTTAAACCATGGTTAGCTTGAATTAGATAATAATAAAACAATCAACAATCTGCAAAAGAAGTTTCTGTCGATAGTTATTTCTACTCAATTCATCATCGTTTCTATCGGTAATAGTCAGTCTTGTTTCGACATAATGTCATAATGTGTATTTATTTTGACAGAAATAGCTTAGTATTCATAATGTTATATCTCCGAAGACAAAAAAATGCATCGTCTCTCGTCAAATTTTATTGCTAAAATACGAATGAAATTTCTTTGTCAAACGATAATAAAAGATTGATACAAGGATGCCATTTGAAACACACATTTTAGTCAAATTTAATTATGAATGATGTATTATTATAAATAGATCGATCGCCACACATTTATATTTTATGAGATAACATAACAACAAACAATTAATTAATTTTAAACAGATGGCTTATTTTTAGTAAAAATGAATAAATATACATAATAAACAATCGTAGTAGTTGTCAAAGTAGACATACATATATATTAATTTTAATGGTTTTCACAAGCACTTCTTCAATGGAAATAAAATAAATTCGAAATTTAAAAGATGTGAAAATGTTATTTAAATGAACAGGTTGACTTTAACTCAGTAAAATAACATTGGCCGTGGATAATTGATCTAAAATTAAAATGTATGGTTAAAATACAAATGCTAATAAACTGATTTTTTGTGATATTTATGCCTATACCTTGAATGCCATTTTGAGATATTTGTAAAGAGTGAAGATCACGATACAATGATACCTGTTGATCTACGTGAAATGCTTTTATACTCTTTGCTCAGTATTGGGCTGTCCAATTCTGCTGGACAGGTTTTTACCCTCTCTAGCGGAGACGTCTAGAATTTTCACGAGAAGGGGAGCCGCCGCATGAGCGTAGGACGTCAATATACACATTCATTCACCGATGGCCAATTACACACGTGATATCAGTGCCGTCGTCTCCCAAATCTAAGGTCGTGAACCCAAATAGGGTCGCCAAAGCTCGGAGTGGGGTCGCGCTAAATACCGCGCCTTATTCACATATCGTCAGCTCATTTTTGTCCTCATGATGTAGATCAATTAAGGATTTCGTTTAAAAGATCCGAAAGGCGTCTGCGTGAAACTGTTGTTTCTCAATCTCAACGACATAGTCTATCACTTTTAAGGTCAATACTTATAATGGCGGAATGGCATAATAACACATTTTTTGAACATTTTAAATTTAAATTTAACACAATATTCTTTTACACAATTTAACACAACATTTTAAATTTAAATTTAGCGCAATATAAATAATAACACATTTTTTGTACCAATTCAATATCAAATTTATTAGGATCTGGACCATTTTCGCTCATCACGAGCATTGTCAGTTTATAAAGTATATGTTATGTTTCGAACTGTGATAATTTTTGAACGATTTAGCATAAGATCCATAAAATATTATTTGGTATAAATGTAATTTATTTTTTGTTGTATGTTCGAAGATTCAATTTTTTTCGCTTTATATACTTATTTGCTCTATACTATAGCATAAAATATAACAAAAATGTTTCTTGGTGGAAAAGCATTATTTTAAATAAATAAAGCACAATTGAGGATATCGACTGAAAGTGCTTGATGGAATTTTAGTGACCAAATTTGAGTCGTTTGAATTTTGTACTTTTCTATAGTCAAGTTCACTTGTGCACTTGAAATGCCTGAAGATGCCGAAAAGCACTAGCAACAAAACTAACAAAGGAGGAAAAGTACAAAAGTCAAACGATTCAATTGGAATAAAAAAGAGATTTTTTGTAGTTCTTCCGCATATAATATTATGTAGATCAGGGCCAGTTTCGCTCGTCGCCATAATTATCAACGGATGATGCGTTTTACGAGTTAAACCGGTATACGATAGTGCCAATAATTAAGCCCTTGCCCTGAATAATGTTAAAAAACAGTATGTTTTTTTTTACAGTTTTATATTTTAAATAAAATGAACTTAAAACTCTTCCTTAAACGATGAAGAATGGTGAAGGGAAATAATGATGGTCAGGAGTTAAATAATGGCCCTTTTAACAAAGCATTTTTATGATCAGACATCTATGCGTTAGGATACAAATGCATAAATAGGTTGCATTTTTTTTTTAATTAAAAATTCAATTCAGGGATTTGTGCGAAAAGGACAAAGCCAAAGATGGTTGAAAATTGTCTACAATTTAATCGGACCCAACTATTTTGTAATTAACCTAATAATTGGTAACACGCGTCTAAAAAAAATATCATGACCGTGGAGTAACGTCAGTCGACCAATTTGAACTGTTATTATTTAAGCCTATTTTATGTGTGAAAAAACAGTAATAAATATTGTTATTATCAGGGCTGTGGAGTCGGAGCTTTTTGGCCAGAGTCGGAGTCAGAGTCGTCGCGGTGTTTTGGCCGGAGTCGTACTCGGAGTCGGAAATTTTGAAAAGTTTGAACTTTTTATTTTTGCATTTAATATGTCAAATTTGGCTTTTGGCCGCATTGATAGGGTTGATATTTAATTGAATAGACATAAATAGGAAATTAGGGAAAAAAAGTGACGATATTAAGCTTTTTTTAGTCGGAGTCGGAGTCGCTGTTTGGTTAATATCGGAGTCGGAGTCGTGGTTTTGGTAAATGCTGGAGTCGGAGTCGGACTTTTTTTTCTCGACTCCACAGCTCTGGTTATTATGCTTGGAAATATACACATGGTGATTAATAAATATTTTTTATCATTTATTAAATAAATTACAATTCACAGCTAAACTAATTATGGACACTGCATGGCTAAGAAAGTGATAATTTTGTAGCTTTTAATAAGCTTAGTCTCTACCTTGGCTTTATATTTATATTACAAAATAAGAATTGACAAAGATATAAAAAATATTATTTATAACTATTAATATCACAGTTCGGTTATTGGTGAAAGGAGGATATTATTACTGTTGAATTCTCGAATAAAAACTCGGTTACCATTTGCTATCGTTACCTTATGTGAAACAAGTTTTGACGCTTATTTTTATAACTACATATACATAGTAAAGATATGAAAGATATTTCGTTCACATTAGATAAGACGTCACGAAAATCTAAACATAGATAGATTTGGTACTAACTGTGATGAAAAACTATCCAGAAGAGTATTATTTTTTTTCATATTTTCCTGGCATAATAAGTCCATACACAAAAAACACATGAACTTAATTTTTGATTTTAATAATTGACCTATAACAACCTTGAATTGTAATCCGTAGTTTTTAAGTCAATTAGGGTTGTATTAATTGTATTCTGACCAAATCAATGAAACAGAAGCATACAACATTGTATTTCAAGATTTTTATTGAAGGTGCTTGATGAAAAAAGTTCACTTGTGGACTTGGACCCGGCGTCGCAGAGCGAAGCGGACTAAGCGACCAATAATTTAATTTTATAATATTTTCATTTGTCATTCGACATAATTATAATCATAAGTGCATTTAATAAAAATAATCTAACATTCCGCATTAAAATTGGATCAGGACCGGCTACGGCAAGCATTATTTTTAAAAAGTAAATCAATACCTTAAACTTTATTTAATTTGATGATTATTTGAACTTAACATATTTTCTAGGGATATAATGTTTTAAATTTTTCAATTGAAAAATCTAATTTGCTGTCAAAGTCTTAAACTTCAATCAAATAATACCTTCACGAAGAAGCACCTTAGTGCAAAATTAAAAAAAAATAATGCAAAGCTAACACTGTCTCGGACCAAGTAAGTGAGGAGTAAATTCGTTTCTTTTCTTTTGATCGTATACAATTATGGAAGGCGGCTGTTTTTACAATGTGGCTGCAATCGAAACACCAACGGATGGGCGTAGTGGGACAACCAACTTGTTCACCCAAATATATAAATAATAAACATTAAATAATAAATGCTGGGAAAAAAGTTGGTAGAAGACTAATTTATTACGTTTTGTATAAATGTCTTCGCCGATAAAAATTCAAACATATTTTCTTTCATATTCAGTTTTTGTATCAACTTGCAAGAACAATGCAAAAGGAAATTACAGACATACATCCATACATACGCCGTTTCGGTTTTATATATAAGATAAATGAAATCATTATAAATTTACTAAATTTTGTTTTTGAAACGAATGCTGTGCGAGTCCAGTCATATTTACTGAATAAAAAAGAGTTATACAGTGGGACCCTCAATTACACTACTCGAATTTCGCGCTGCCTTTTAATATTCGCCTTAGTGTTTTTTTAATTGAAAGTCAATTTATGTTTAGAAATTAATAACTAAATATTTCGGCCATTTATTTTTTTGCAAAATTAATGGGAAATTTCTTTTACATTTTTCGCGGGAAAAATATTTTTTTTATTTTGTATTACATTCACTCCCCCAATTACACTACTCGAAATTACACGGTCCCGACTTTAGTGTGAATGGGGGTTTTACTGTTTATATGAATCAGTCACCACTGTTTTGAATAGGCAAAACCTTTAAGTTTTTAAAACATAAAGACTTAACGTAGTATCCTTCAATCTATTGAAGATAAAGACAACCAATAAGTTAAAGAGAAAATTTTAACTACAACACTAAATCAACTTTTAAAATTATTACGTCGCATAAAGATTAATGTGTTGTGTAGAATGGTAGGTTGCGGATTGTGGGTAGATATGAAGTTTCTGGGAGTGAGAATGAATTAAACAAGTCAAATACATAATGATTGATTTATTACTATTATTAACACGTTTAAAGAGTATAAATTAACAAAGTAGCAAAATAAAAACAATGCAGACTGTCTTCAAAGAGACCAAACCATCACCTCTATTTCAACGTTGTTTCTATGAAGACAGTACAGCGGTGATTGTGATCAGCGGCTGTAATCTGATGATGCTTTGGTATCGTCAGGTAAGTTTTATCATACTTTATTTACCATGCGTAGTTGGCTCCATGTCCGGAGTATGTGGGGTGGGATACGGCAACAGCGGGGGAGTATGCCACGGCTGACTTAAGAAGGGGAGTTGCGTAGGCTGGAGCGGCTTGAGCGTATGACTCATAAACTGGAGCGGCGTGTCCGTATGAAGCATAAGCTGGAGCGGCTTGTTCATATGAAGCATAAGCTGGGCTAGCGTAGCTGGAGACGAGGGGGGCGGCGTAGCTCTTGGCGACAATGGGAGCGGAATAGCTGAGAGCGGGGGCGGCGTAGCTCAAAGCTGGGGCGGCATGAGCGTATGAGGCGACAGCTGGTGCGTATGAAGCGACGGCTGGAGCGGCATAAGATTCGTACGCTGGGGCGGAATAAGATTCATAGGCTGGAGCGGCGTATGAGGCGTATGCGGGAGCGGCATATGCGGCCTTTGCGACGACTGGGGCGGCATACGATGCGTATGATGGAGCAGCGTATGATGCGTAGGCAGGAGCGGCGTGTGAAGATCCGTGGGAAGTTACCGAGGAGTAGACTGTGGATACTGCTGGAGCGGCCGAGTAGTGAGCCAACGCTGGGGCGGCGTATGATTCATGGTATGCTGGGGCAGCCAACAAACCAGCCTGGGCTGTAGCCAGAGCAGCACAAAGAACGAAAAGCTGGAAAAAATAAATGTTGATAAAAATAGGTGTAAGAGGATTCTAGATATCATTGAGGATTTCAACGAGGTGATTGGTGGAACCAAATTTTAATCGTTTGAATACTTAAATTTTTCATGCTGAAGATGCCGAAAGGCGAAAACCGTATCGTTAGCAACAAAGCTAATGGAAAAGTACAAAATTCTGAGCATTAATAATCTAGATACTTTGTAAAAAAACCATCAAATAAGTCAGGCATTACATATAGAAACGAATTAAAAATAGGCCTCAATTAAAAATCTTACATCGGTTAGATATATGATTTAAGTATCAAAAAATCTATAAATTATTGAGATAAAGATTTTTCATAATAGTGAAATGTAATATAGTAACACATATTTTAAAAATAGTCTTAACAAGATTTTAAAACACGCACTGGCACTTTCTATTGATAGTTGTTTCGTTGATACTAAAATATCTGATTTAAAATCTCGGTACATTTAAACGATTACGAGATTTCGTGATTTTATGAATACAATTCAATGATATTTAAATATTTCTACATAATCAAAGCTTTTTGGTAGATTTAATACGATATTATTCCTTAATATTCCAAAATTAAAAGATATAAAAGTCAAGAAAAAATACGAGATTATAATATATTGACCACACAGCTATACTTTGGAACACAAATTGATATTAAATGAGCTGTTTTTTCATATTCTATCAAAATATTTTATTTCAACCAAAAAGTACACCGTACAGCCGAAATGTTATGATTTTCACATTTTCAAAACTCAAACATTTATTCTAATCTTTTAAGATCTAAAAAAATAATTGAGATGTTTGATAAGCAGTTGAGTAATTTAATGGTTTATTTTAAGTAAAGCAATACTATTAAAATTGGGTATTATATAACGTAAATAATAAACAGATAACTTATTAAACTTAAAAACAACATTTTAAACTGTAACGATATAACACTTTGGATAATTATTTTATTAGTAATCTGATTTATTACACATTTTATGTAATGAACTGTTTATCTTTCAAAAACTTTTATCCGAGACTGTGCGAATTTTTTTTTAATGAAACGTATTAGCTGAGACATTTCAGGTTATACCTTGGATGCCATTTTGAGGTTGAGTGGTGAAGATTATGAGACAATGATACTTGTGGATCGGCGTGAATCGGTTTTATACTCTTTGAGAGGGCAGTCTAATTTTTTGGTGCAGTTTTTACCCTCTCTTGCAGCCACGTAGGTATAGTAAGCTTCGTGAGAAGGAGGCCGTATGCACGGAGGAAGTGAAAATATACCAACATCCACTTAGCGATGGCCTAATACACACGAGATAATTTATCTAAGCCATCGACCCCAAATAGGATCGCGAAAGCTCATAATCGGATCGAGTTACATTTTAAGAATATAGTACGTTTACAATTCGTCCGCTCTTTCATGGATTGTGACATAGACCAATTTACTAACATACAAAAAATACGTTAGAAAGCTTTTTTTGATAGCTATATTTGAAGCGAAATAAGCAGACATGTTGTCAAAATAAAGCAGTGGTTTTTAAATCATTGTTCGCGAGCTTTGAAATCGTGTCAGAATTTTCGGTTGTTTGATGAAATATGTTTTTTTTAAATCCATGTGTGCTCTCAATGTGGAACATCTGGCCTGCTAATGATGGTTGTCTCAACATGTTTTTTCTTCGAGATTTCATTGTTGTTAAGTCACTCAGCATCTCTAAAGTTCTATGAGAGTAGGAAAGCATAAGGCTAGAACTGGACTAGCAGTAAGCTAGACGATATCGCTACGCCCCGCTTATTAGGATTGGATTGTCGGAAAGGGCGGAAAATGAATCAAAGAATGGGAAATATGCAAGTCATATTTTTACACAGAGCCTAATATAATAATAAGTTAAAAATGTTAAAAAAACTTATGATAAGCGATACCAGTCCTGATTAATTCATCACTTTTATTTTTATATGAATAATATATGTAAAATATAAAATAAGAAATTTCATGTCAATAGTGAATCAAATCTTATTGCATTTTAATTTAAAACGTTAACTGTCAGTTCTTAGTGGAAATGCAGTTTTTAAATAAATAAGCACATTATATGTTGTAGTACAGTTCCATATGTATTACATTATACATGGAATTATCAAATGGCAATGCTTGCGATGGCAAAAATTGATTCTATTTTTTGTCAGAATATGTGTGGAAGAAGTAATGTATAATGCGTTTTATTTATTTTATTAAAAGGGGTAGTTTAAAATTCTACATCTTTAAAAAAAAGTGTAAGGTAAAAAGTGTAAGTACAGTGAAACCTGTATCTATCGTGCTTCGAATAATCGTTTTCCCGTATGTGTCATTATTTCTTGCAGTCCCGAATTAGTTTCATACAAAACATTTCTCCATGCAGCTTCCTTTTTTATTTTTTTGATATTTTTTACTTAAACACATTGATTTTTACATGAAATGTCTAATTTTTAGAATATGTATGCACATATTATATTAACCATTTAAATATTAATATGTTTTTTTCTATATGCCCACATTCATTGTTTATTTCTATATGTCCCATCAAAAACGATGGTTGTTTTTTCACTGTATATTGAAAATATAATATAAAAATAAAAATAGCAGAATATAATAATAATGACTACGCAGTCTAAATTATCACACAGATTTTTTAACGGAATTGAGATGATATAACACATCATAGCCTTCGGTACCTTAACCTAAATGTTTTAATATGGGTCTACAGACAAACTTAATTATTTTAGTGATGGTAAAATATAATTTATTCTATTTGATAGGTTTACAAAAAGTTGTTAAAGAATTATGTTTTCAAGACATTATAAAATATATTAACAGATGTAGGTTACTTTTGCAATGTATGTCACTTGGCAATCTGATTTGTTTATCAAAGTTAAAGATGAATTCTTAGCTTATGAAAATTATCAGTTATTTTTTAAGGTTTTCACTGTCAATACTGTGGAATGGTTATAAGTGGAATGACATTAAATATATAATATTTAAAAAAATATCAAGGCATTTTTTTGCACTTATTACACAATACATGTATCAGAATCAGGACCAGGCGATAATTTTCAAGTGATTTAAAGTTTCTTTTGCTACGATAAGATTCGGAAAGTAAAACAGATTGGACATTTTTTAGCTTTTTATGTTTTTATTACTAAGATGAGATATGACATACTTATTTGAGGCAGTCATCGTTATGCCGCCTGAATTGCTGAAGGAACAATAATATGAAAGGTGTTTAGTAACGTGTTTATTTTTAAAATCAGTACCAATTTCCTCTACTATCTATTTCAAGATAGCAAACGCTGTTTCTACCTTGTTCTCCAAATCAAAAAATGATTTATTAAAAATTGATTATGAAATTTTAAGTCTGAAGAAATAATCATCGAATATTTGTACTATTGAAGTATTCTTAATAAAATTATTTCTTTCTAAACGAGATATATATTTAAAGTCAATTTGCGTTCTACTGGCACTACTAAGGTGTTCACTGTCAATATTTAGTGGAATGGCATTATAATAAAAATAATAAAACATTGATAGTACTTATTTCACATCCGATTTGTTATATCATGACCGGTTTTGCTCATTGCGATAATTATCATCAGTTGATAATGCTTGCTATTAAAGTACTAACAATGTTTTATTATTTTCATCTTAAAAGATAGCAAAAAAGTAAAAGAGTCAAATAAATTATAAATTATTTATTTCTTAACATATTAAATGAGCATAAATTAACAATATAGCAAGTAAGTTAGACTGTCCCCAACAAAGAGAAAACAAATCTTCTCCTCGATTTTGTTTTGGACCGTGTTGATTGACATCTTCACATCAGTGGTCTTGGAAATCAGTTACCAAGCGCCGACTGCGGAGTGTGTGGCGGGCTTGAAAAGGGGAGCTGCAAAAGCTGGGGCAACTTGAGCGTATGTAGTGTAAGCTGGAGCGGCATGTTCGTATGAAGCATAAGCTGGAGCGGCATGTCCGTATGAAGCATAAGCTGGGCTAGCGTAGCTGGAGACGAGAGGAGCGGCGTAGCTCTTAGCGACGATGGGGGCGGCGTAGCTGAGGGCAGGGGCAGCGTAGCTCAGAGCTGGAGCGGCATGAGCGTATGAGGCGACAGCTGGTGCGTATGAAGCGACGGCTGGTGCGTAGCTGGCGTATGCGGTCTTCGCGACGACTGGTCTGGAGATTGAAGAGTAAGACACAGCTGGGGCTGATGAGTAAGCGGCTTTAGCGATGACTGGAGTGGCGTAGCTGAGTGCAGGGGCGGCGTAGCTCAGAGCTGGAGCAGCATGAGCGTATGAGGCGACGGCTGGTGCGTAAGAAGCGACAGCTGGAGCGTAGCTGGCATAAGCGGCCTTGGCAACGACTGGGGTGGAGATTGAAGAGTAAGACACGGCTGGGGCGGATGAGTATGCTGCCTTAGCTACAACTGGTGCAGCATATGATGCGTATGCTGGAGCGGCATATGATGCGTACGCTGGGGCGGCGTATGATTCGTAGGCAGGTGCGGCGTATGAGGGTCCATGGGATGATACTGACGAGTAGACCGAAGACACTGCTGGTGCGGCGGAGTAGTGAGCCAACGCTGGGTCGGCGTATGATTCATGGTATGCTGGGGCAGCCAAAAAACCAGCCTGGGCTGTAGCCAGAGCAGCGCAAAGAACGATCAGCTATAAAAATAAACATTACTAAAGAACCAATTACATCGTTTTGTTTACATATATTTATTATAGTCCCTTTACTATGTGGGTGGCAAAATATCTAGTATCAGAACAGTTTGTTTATAAATAAATGATTATTCTCAAAATTATCACTTTGCCGAAATAGCTATCAACTGTATATAAAATAATTTCTGTAGATCTAAAATACATTGTTATTTTTTTCTCCGTGCGATACTTTATAGTAATATATATTGATGATCTCTTTCAAAAATAAATGACAACAAACGATTTTAAAGGTTCGAAATTTTAGTAAATAATATTATGTCTAAGAACAATCAACGAAGATTTTCATTTTTGTTGATATCTATTAAATATATTTCGAATAAGTTATTTATAAACACTTGATAAACAGTATGCCTTTTCAACAAATCAAGTTATTTCACACGCTGAATTTGTATTAAAATACTTGTTCAGTTGAATTTCATTCGTGCACTTGAAATGCGAAACCCGTGAAAAGTACAAAATTCAAACGATTCAGTTTTGAAATTATGTATATCTTTATAATCACGCCACATTATTCCACCGCGGATGAGTCAAAAACAAACTTTTAATGCAAGAAGTTTTTTAATCTTAGAACGGGGTAAAAAGATATCATTTTATATACCTTGAATGCCATTTTGAGATATTTGTTATGAGTGAAGATCACGATACAATGATGTCTTACGATCAACGAGAAATGCTTTTATACTATTTTAGAGTGTAATCTCATTCTGACAGACAAGTTGTTGCCCTCTCTAGAAGCCATTTTGTAACGAGAAGGGGAGCCATATGAACGTAAAAAAGCAAAAAAACTTCCTTTTACTGACGGCTCGCGCGATATCCTTTCCACTGATTCCCAAATTTGGGATCGCCCAAAATATGGTCAGGTCAAATATCGCGTTGCTTAATTTCTGATTATGTTCTAATTGATAAAATCAAAATATTTACACCATAAAATAGAATATGATTTAAGTGAATTCGGTTACTAGTGAAAGGAAAATTTATATGCTTTTGTGTTATCATTTAGCAAAAAGTTTCATAATAGAAGCATGTAATTTAAATAGCTTGTCCGGTTCTAATGTGGAGCAATTGAATTCTAATGGAGCTATCTAATTTTTTTTTTCTACGAGAACTGTTTGTTACTCAGTCACTCAATCTTCTTTGTTTGATGACAGTAGGGATAAAAAAGATAAAGCTTAGGATGGGACCAGTGATTAGGAAGACACTATCGTTTCGCCCGCTTATAGAATCGGATGGGTGGGAGGGGATTTTTCCTCACTCCTTCGAGCAGAACCGATAAATCGACAACGACGTCGACCACTGCACCACAGACTCGGCAAAATTATACAATTAAGTATTTCGACTGAGGGTGCTTGATGGAATTTCAATATCAAATTTGAATTTTTTTGAATTTTGTACTTTTCCATGAGTTTTGTCGCTAACGACCAGGGTTTCGCCTTTCGGCATCTTCAGGCATTCCAAGTGCACGGATGTACTTGAACTGACAAAATTATACAAATTTACAAATTTGCATGATAAATTCGCGATGAGTGAAACTGGTCCTGATCTTTACAAAATACAGTGGAAACAGTACAAAAATAATGTGCTTTACTTTTTAAAAATAGAATGCCCTTCCACCAAGAATTGACAGTTTATCACTTAAAAGTCATATTTAAGTTTGATCGAATACAACTTGGTATAAAAGTGCAAAGGGCCCACATTTCTTTTCCGCATGAATAATATTTTATATAGTTCACCGAATCATGTTCAGACTATCTTGGCAAAGAAATGATCTAAAAACAGATGTAATGTTGGCTGTCAACTTTATCTTTTAATTTCAATATCAAATTTGAATTGTTTGAATTTTGTACTTGTCCAGATAAAACCTATCGCTTTCAATAAGTAGGAATTTCAATGTTATTGCCTACTTAAATATTTATTAATTATATCACATTAAAAAGACGTCCATAAATTGTAATTGTAACATGCAATTACTTCATTAATATCAAAATATTCACTAATTGTAATATTTGCGTTCAAACTTATTAGCGATACAAACTATTTACTTCGTGGCTTTTCAAGTTTTTTCGTGTACATAAAATACCTGAAGATGTTGAAATGTGAACACAGGTCGTTAGTGACAACACTCATGATAAAGTAAAATATTCAAACGATCTAATATTGGATAGGGAAGGAATGGCAGTGTGCAAAAAGCTGATCCCTGAAACCAATTATAAGTGTATGGTGGTAATAGAATTCCTAAAAATCTACTCAATAGAGACCCTCATTCACTTGAATAATTAAAACTAAAATGAAAATATTCTTATTCTAAAAATCAATTAAATTTATTTTCAGCCTGATCTAATAAATTGCTGCATTTCGCCAGTGTCTACTTTAGTAAAGCTTCAAGTTTGGCAGTGCCTTTGTATGTTGTTATGTGGACTAGTAAAAAATGTTTGAATCAAACTTAAATATTGAAAATACCATATATGGTTCGAATTCGAGTATCGATTACTTGATATTCGAGAAAAGTCGTCCATTTTTCAAGTATTTGATACTCGAGTATTTTAAAAATACTCGAGTTATACTCGTTTTAGTAATTATCGCGAGTTTTTTCTCTGGGAATTATAAAATAAAAATAAAACTTCAACCCAATTTAAAATTTGAGATGTTTATTTCTCTTTTGTTTTTGAAATATACATATGTTGCATAAATTGAAATAAATGAATTAATGAAATTGAATAAACTTTATTGAATCGAATTCATAATACATATTTGGTACACATGAAACTACTCGAGTATTTCAAAATTTTACTACTCGATACTCGAGTAATTGAGATGTCGAGTAATTGGAGTCTCTTGTACCAACCCAAATAATTAAAGCTTTATCAAATACCATCGTGATTGTGATGGTTGCTTTTAGAGAATTGTTCACATAACCACCGAATGAATTTAGGTCTCAGACATATTCCTTTGCTCAATTTGTAAAATTATCTTCGACTGCATACCTTGGAAATTCTATCAATCAGAGAAATATAAGTAGCTCTCACGATGAAACTGTTAGGGGTTGATAACGTTGCTGAAACTAAAAAATCAAAAATAGCTCTGGCGTATAGGTATAGGACCCATTGCTCTATGAACTATCAGAACTTACTAGTGCTGGAGCAAAAGACACATCACGGGAAATATTATGACCTCTGTCTGCGAAGTTTTTTTTTATGTCATGCCATGCCATGTCCGCTCCCAACTTGGAGCATATGGACTCCTCACGGAGTTTATCTCAACATATGCTAATATTCATTAGCTAATCGCTGTCACTATGTGTCGCTCTTTGGGATCGGTTAAAATTTACTGTGAATCGGATATCGTTAGATTTGTTAAAACTCAACGCCTCAACTGGCCCGCTCATATATTACCCATGCATGAAAGTAGTTTTACAGAATGTCTCACATTTTCCACTCCTGTGGGAAAACCATAATACTGGATGGATGGAATGCCACATGACTGAAAGTCGCTGAACGTCTATGACCGTGGAAAATCGAAGGACCGATTGGAAAAAATGAATAAGTCGGCAAAAGTTTTCCGGGACGGTAGCGCAAGTAAAGAAAAATCCCTAGATATGACAATTTCTTCCTTGCAAGATTTCATATAAATATTTTAGTTACTGCTTTATGAATGAAGTACATATTGGACTTGTTTTGAGCATAATTTAGCCTTAAAAAAAGTACTGTTATTATTTGTGTTCCACCATTGATAATATTTCATTTATAAAAATAAATTACCATTCAATGAACCTAATGTTAAATTAGGAATAATTCTCAGAAAGAGATATACATATTTTGTGTGTGTATCAATGTTAGTCTTGGTATGTTGATTATGTTGATGGTACTTGGAAAGTGTATGCCAATATATAATATTTGGTGCGAATGAGATAGAAATAAAAGCGTGAAATAAAATGGATCAATTTATTACATAAAATAAATAATGAACATAAATTAACAAATAAGTTTTTAAGCTAGACTGTTCTCAATAAAGAAAGAACTAACCACCACTACGATTTCAACGTTGTTTTTCTGCGGAGAGGGTACTGTAGTGATTTTGATCAGTGGTTGTACTCTGATGATGTATTGGTACTGTTAGGTCAGTTGCGGAGACTTTATTTACCAAGCGTAGTTGGCTCCATGTCCGGAGTATGTGGTGTGAGATACGGCAACAGCAGGGGAGTATGACACGGCAGACTTGATGAGGGGAGCGGCTTGAGCGTATGACGCATAAGCTGGAGCGGCGTGTCCGTATGAAGCGTAAGCTGGAGCGGCTTGAGCGTATGACGCGTAAGCTGGGGCGGCGTGTCCGTATGAAGCAAAAGCTGGGCTAGCGTAGCTGGAGACAATGGGGGCGGCGTAGCTCTTGGCGACGATGGGGGCGGCGTAGCTGAGAGCAGGAGCGGCGTAGCTCAGAGCTGGAGCGGCATGGGCGTATGAGGCGACGGCTGGTGCGTATGAAGCGACAGCTGGTGCGTAGCTGGCGTATGCGGCCTTAGCGACGACTGGGGTGGAGATTGAGGAGTAAGACACAGATGGGGCGGACGAGTAAGCAGCCTTCGCTACAACTGGAGCGGCATAAGAAGCGTACGCTGGGGCGGCGTACGAGGCGTAAGATGGAGCGGCGTATGATGCGTATGCGGGAGCGGCAAAAGCGGCCTTGGCGACGACTGGGGCGGCGTACGATGCATAGGCTGGGGCAGCGTATGATGCGTAGGCTGGAGCAGCGTACGAGGGTCCATGAGAAGCTACCGAGGAGTAGACTGAGGACACGGCTGGGGCAGCGGAGTAGTGACCCAATGCGGGGGCGGCGTATGATTCATGGTATGCTGGGGCAGCCAAAAAACCAGCCTGGGCTGTAGCCAGAGCAGCGCAAAGAACGATCAGCTATAAAAAAAAATATAAATAAATTTTGGTAAACAGAAATTTCGCTGCCAAAATTTATATCTTTTTACAATCATTAATGGCAACATCTAGAAAATACATGTCGTTTTCCACGAATTTTTTGAATCTTTTTCTATTTATAATGTTAAATAAAAAATTGCTAAGGTATCAAAATTAACGATCTCACTGAGTATATAAGCATTGTTAATTGACAATAATTTTAGTCTTCTGCTTACTGATTGAATCTTGGATACCTGTTTATTATTTAAGTAAAGCTTTTAGTGATCCGTATTGATCTCTATTGATAAAATCTATTGATTTGAATGATATGCTTAGGAAATTTTGTTTTAACTTATATTAATTCCAAATATAGAAGTTGATTAATTAAAATATTTAATATATTTGTTGAAATTATCCGTTTGCCGCAAATCAAGTGTGACTAATGTTTAATAAATTTTGCAATATTTTAATCGCTAACTTCAAAAATTCACCTTTTACAAAAAATATCACGATATTAATTGAAAAGTTCTACCAATGTCTATCAAAAGCAATTTTTGTCTTTTTAAGATTAACTGACAACAACAATAAGAACTTGTCTATAATATTTGTTAATTATTTACATATTTTTCGTCCATAACCGATAGACCGTGAGTTTTTTTTACAGAATTATTGTTTAATTATTTATCTAGTTTACTTGTACGGTTTTACATACATATGCGTGTTTAATTGTTAGACAATAAAACCCGAGATTTACAGATTTTAATTTTTCAATGTTAAAATACGCTTGACTTAATCAAAGTAAAATAAATATGACTGTCTATCAAACTCACAAAATGTAGAACAACCCGCTGAATTACCAGCTGGCTATTTATACTAAACTACTAGCAATGAGCGAAACTGGTCATGTCAAAGTAGTACAAGAAAAAAATGTGCTTTATTCATTTAAATATGATATCAACCAAAAATTAAGCACATTAAAAGTGATTTATGGTATATAAGAGAAGCTTGAATGTGTAACCTATTTATAAAATGATTATCTTTTATAGGTGAACTTTTTACAAGAGAATTTAACGAGACATAATTTTTTTTAACACTTGTTTAAAAACGGTTTGAGCTTAGTGACAAATCCACATTTTTCACATGTGTTATTTGTTTTCATTCAGAACTGTTTTTCTTTATAGTCGTGTAAGGCTCTTTTCCAAGGATAAACAGAAAGCAAAACTTTTTATCCGAAGCGAGTGTCTGAGTTTGAAATTGTGAAGTCTGTATTGGAAACATGGTTAAATGGTATTTTTGTATAATATACCTTGAATGCCATTTTGAGATTTTTGTATTGGGTGAAGATCACGATACAATGATATCTGATAGTCCAAGTGAAATGCTTTTATACTTTTTTAAAACGGCAGTCTAATTCTGTCAGGACAGGTTTTTGCCCTCTCTAGTGGCCATGTTAGCAGTTTTCCGGAGAAGGGGAGCAGCACGAACGTGGAAAAATAGCACCACTTTTT
Source organism: Himalopsyche kuldschensis (assembly GCA_028554975.1). Classification (NCBI taxonomy): domain Eukaryota; kingdom Metazoa; phylum Arthropoda; class Insecta; order Trichoptera; family Rhyacophilidae; genus Himalopsyche; species Himalopsyche kuldschensis. The sequence goes on along the minus strand of JAHFWI010000010.1, from coordinate 13,543,465 downwards.
ATCACTGGCACGCGAGGTATGTTATTCATCAATCTCAAAACCTTGCAACCCTAAAATTAGAGTATATTTTATTATGGAGTCATGTAATTTCTTATTTAAAAATATAAGGTTTTTGAAATTATATATTTTTTAAGTTAAATAATAGTGAACGGAGAATGATTGCCACTGTTGCGATTTTATCATTGGATCCCAACACCTTATGTTAAAATGATTTTCTAACGATAATATCTATCCGTATTTTTTATAGAACCTATTCCGGTCGTATCGATAGAAACGTTTATGTATAATATATATTTGATTATTATATAATTTTCCGAGTCCGTGGTGCAGAGATCAACGCCGTTGGTTTCCGTGACGGACCTCACGGCTTGAAGCCCCAGCACTAGCAGCATTTTTCTGTCGATTTATCATTTTTTTTCGAAGACGAAGGTGTTTGTGTTCAAAAATTCCTTCACACAAATTCAATCCTATAAGCGGTGCGTAGAGAGAGTGACTAGCTATCCACCAGTCCTGTCCTAGAATTATCTTTTCTATCCCTACTATCATCGAACAAAAAATAAGCTGAGAGACTAACAAGCAGTTCTCGTAGAATTATTTTTTATATACCTTCATTATAAGGCCACATGCTCCTTATTAGTAACGGAAATGGATTCAAAAATATAATTTTACGAGTTTTTAGAAACGGTCTATTCAAAAAAACACATTTCAGTATGATTTCCGTTGATCTAAACACGAAATAGTCCCCCAAAAAATAATTTATTTTGTATATCAAAAGCATTATTTGGTATTATTTTTTACTAAGCGTACTCTTTTTCGATGTACATATTTTCTGGTCAAGGTTATAATATTACTTACTTAACTTTTGTATAAATATCACTGTTTCATTGTATTTTTTATCAGCTGACAATGCTCGCCATGAGCGAAACTGGTCCTGATCCAATAAATTTTATGTGGAAAAAGTACTAAAAATGTTTTATTATTTTTAATAATATGAAGTTAAAATACATATTTTCACTATAAGAAAAAATATTTTTAGTTTCGCGGAAATATTTCGCTCCCCCCCAGCAGAAGTCATTGGGCTCAGATGGTCTCAACGCATAAGGTCTCAAAGAATTGATATAAGTCAAAAGCATCCAAGAAAAAGAGAAACAAATATTTGCGAGTAACAATGAGATGGAATAATTAAGCTAGGGCTTCTTTTTCATGCATTTTATTCATTCAAGGCTTTTAAAGAATATTATATTACGTTATTAATTTTTAAATTTTTTTTTTAAAAATATTTGGCATTACAATTGCGCCAATGCGCCAAATATTCTGGGTTGTGACAATGAACTCGATGGTAAATAATGTATCAGTTGTGCACAAAATCAACGATAAATAACATAACACCAGCCCAAGATCTTTTTTCAATTGAAAAAATCTAAACCCGGCCCCCCCGATTAAAGAATATTATATTATATAATAGCTAGGGCTGAAAATCCTGCTTTTTTTCATAAAACCTGTAAATATATTTATTATATTGATTGCGACTTCGGTTGTATGGTGATAATTTATTGACTGTAAAGATTATACGCGAACATTAGTTTGAAATATGAAGAGCGAGCGTAAATATGTTATTTTGAATGATTTCAATATGTATAAAGATTTAGGAAAAACTTTTGTTACTCCAAGTACAGTAAAATTTCGATATTACTGCTTTTTTGTGGTAAATCTTTACAAAAATTTACATATATTTGAAAACAGTTACCGCTCGTTAAATTTATTCATTTTCCACTCCTGTGGGGAAACCGTTATTATACTGGATAGATGGAATGCCACATAACTGAAAATTGCTGAATGTCTACGACCGTGGAAAAGCGATGGACCGATTGAGAAGAATGAATAAGACGGGTAAAGTTTTCCCGGGACGGTAGCGCAAGTAAAGAAAAATGCCTAGATATGACAGTTTCTTCCTTGCAAGATTTCATACAAATATTTTAAGCAAAATTTTTTAATTGCTGCTTTATGAATGAAGAATATACTAGTTTTTTTTTTGTTGCACTATTTAGCTTAAAAATGACTGTTATTTGTGATCTACCATTGATAATATTTCATTCATAAAGATTAATAACCTTTCAATGAACATTTACTTAAAAAACCCGTAATCCATTTTGTGATTTCATAATTTAAAATGTTAGAATAGATCTTGCTTGATTACTTAAGCAATCTTTTCAATAGTAAGTCCGAAGATGCCTCTGAAAGTGGCGAAACACGTGTCACAGTTAGTAGCACAATACGTGGAAAGTGTATACCAATATATTATATTTGTTGCGAATGAGATTGAAATAAAAACGTGAAATAATATGGATCAATTTATTACATAAAATAAATAATGAACATAAATTAACAAATAAGTTTTTAAGCTAGACTGTTCTCAATAAAGAAAGAACTAACCACCACTACGATTCAACGTTTTTTTTCTACGAAGAAGGTGCTGTAGTAATTTTGATCAGTGGTTGTACTCTGATTGTACAGTTGCGGAGACTTTATTTACCAAGCGTAGTTGGCTCCATGTCCAGAGTATGTGGTGTGAGATACGGCAACAGCAGGGGAGTATGACACGGCAGACTTGATGAGGGGAGCGGCTTGAGCGTATGACGCATAAGCTGGAGCGGCGTGTCCGTATGAAGCGTAAGCTGGAGCGGCTTGAGCGTATGACGCGTAAGCTGGGGCGGCGTGTCCGTATGAAGCAAAAGCTGGGCTAGCGTAGCTGGAGACGATGGGGGCGGCGTAGCTCTTGGCGACGATGGGGGCGGCGTAGCTGAGAGCAGGAGCGGCGTAGCTCAGAGCTGGAGCGGCATGGGCGTAAGAGGCGACGGCTGGTGCGTATGAAGCGACAGCTGGTGCGTAGCTGGCGTATGCGGCCTTAGCGACGACTGGGGTGGAGATGGAGGAGTATGACACAGATGGGGCGGACGAGTAAGCAGCCTTCGCTACAACTGGAGCGGCATAAGAAGCGTACGCTGGGGCGGCGTACGAGGCGTAAGATGGAGCGGCGTATGATGCGTATGCGGGAGCGGCAAAAGCGGCCTTGGCGACGACTGGGGCGGCGTACGATGCATAGGCTGGGGCAGCGTATGATGCGTAGGCTGGAGCAGCGTACGAGGGTCCATGAGAAGCTACTGAGGAGTAGACTGAGGACACGGCTGGGGCAGCGGAGTAGTGACCCAATGCGGGGGCGGCGTATGATTCATGGTATGCTGGGGCAGCCAAAAAACCAGCCTGGGCTGTAGCCAGAGCAGCGCAAAGAACGATCAGCTATAAAAATAATAATAAAATATAAATATTTGTTGATGAACAGAAATTTTGCTGCCAAAATTTATATCTTTTAACAATCAATAATGGCAACATCTAGAAAAATATACGTCGTTTTCCACGAATTTATTGAAGACTATTTCTATTCATAACGTCAAAGTAAAAAATCGCTAACGTGCCAAAATGTCGATCTTACTGAGTATTTATTACCTGATAATAATTTTTCTTGACTATCTTTGATATCTGTTTTTTATTTTATTTATTCGGGATCATAAAGTTCCGTATTCATATCTAAAAAATCTATTAATTTGAATAATATGCACAGAAAATTTTGACAGAAGTGTGCTACTCTGTCTGTCAATACCAATTTTTATCTTTCCTGATGAACTGATAACAACAATAAGAACTTGACTATTATGTTTACATATTTTTCGTCCGTAACCAATAGACCGTGAGTTTTTATAGAATTATTGTTTTAGTATTTATTTAGTTTACTTATGTATACGGTTTTACATACATATGCGTGTTTAATTGTTAGTCAATAAAACAATCAGCATCAGAGATTTAAAGATTAACATTTTAAAATACGCCTGACTCAATCAAAATAAAATAAATATGACTGTCTATCAAACTCACAAAATGTAGAATAACCCGCTGAATAACCAGATGGCTATTTATACTAAACTACTAGCAATGAGCGAAACTGGTCATGTCAAAGTAGTACAAGAAAAAATGTATTTTATTCATTTAAATATGATCTCAACCAAAAATTAAGCACATTAATAGTGATTTATGGTATATAAGAGAAGCTTGAATGTGTAAGCTATTTATAAAATGATTATCTTTTATAGGTGAACTTTTTACAAGAGAATTTAACGACATATAATTTTTTTTAACACTTGTTTAAAAACGGTTTGAGCTTAGTGACAAATCCACATTTTTCACATGTGTTATTTGTTTTCATTCAGAACTGTTTTTCTTTATAGTCGTGTAAGGCTATTTTCCAAGGATAAACAGAAAGCAAAACTTTTTATCCGAAGCAAGTGACTGAGTATGAAATTGTAAGACTGTTGATTGAATGGTATTTTTGTATAATATACCTTGAATGCCATTTTGAGATTTTTGTATTGGGTGAAGATCACGATACAATGATATCTGATGGTCCGAGTGAAATGCTTTTATACTTTTTAAGAAGGCAGTCTAATTCTGTCAGGACAGGTTTTTGCCCTCTCTAGCGGCCATGTTCACAATTTCCCAGAGAAGGGGAGCCGCACGAACGTGGAAAAATAGCACCACTTTTTACCAGTGGCACACGTAGTACATATCTTATTCGTCAATCTCAAAACCTAGGACCCCTAATATTATAGTCAATTTCAATATAGGGTAACTTGATTTCAATTTTACAAAATAACATTTCAAAATATAATATTTTATATGTTATGATTTTTTTTAAAAGTAAATAGTGAAAGGAGAATAAGTGGTTTTCCAACGATAATATCTATAATATATATAAAAATTGGGCAATCGTGTAGGAAATAAAGCAAAAAAAAGACATTTATTTACAGGCTTTATCGGTCGTGTATATAAATATTAAATATTTTTTATAATATCCGGGCCCGTGGTGCAGAGGTCAACGTCATTGACTTCTGTAATGGAACTCAGGCGGTAGTTTTATCGATTCTGTTCGAAGTCATGGGTGTTTGTTTTACCTAAAAATTCCATCCCATTAATCCAATCCTACAAGTGTGGCGTGGAGAGGGCGACTAACTAGCCTACTAACTAGATAGAAAAGGCAGGACTGGTGCCCTGTCCTTTCTATCTGAACTCTCATAGAACTAAAAAGAGGCTGAGTGACTATCAAGCAGTTGTCGTATTTAAATTCGTAAATTTTGACTAGAACTTTCATAGTAGACCTTCCAAAATATTAATAGAAATAGATCTAAAAAAAAAAATATTTTTGTTTTATATTAAATGCTTTATTTGTAATTGTTTTTCTTAACATAAATATTTTACACTCATTTTATTTCTGGTTTATATAAATATATTATCACATATATTTTCGTATTTAAAAAACGTATTTTTAGTTTCACGGAAACATTTCGCATCCCCATCAGAAGTCTTGCGGCCTATATGGTCTCAACCCATGGGCTCTAGAACAGTGGTTCTCACGGAAATTTTCACTGTGGCTGCATCGTAAACATAAGCGGTCCTACGGAAATGTCTGGTAGCCGCACACAATTTTTGTTTTGAGTCTGTTGTGTTTGAGGTATGACAAATGGACCCAAACATGTCTGTCAATTTACCATTGGTACAAATTGCGAGTCTTTGTTGACAAATTAGCTTGTAAAACCACATTTTTTTTAATATCAATATTTTCTATAAAGCTATTGGTGACCATACCTTCTGGTGGCCGCGCATGAGAACCACTGCTCTAGAAGCATTGATTTATGCCAAAAATATCCAAGAAATGGACAAAAAAGCGAGTGAATAATTAAGATAAGGCCACGCCCCGGGCAATTTGGTTATTCAATGCTTTTAAAGAATATAATAGCGAGGTTTGGAAACCCTACCTTCGCTTCCTAAAATCTGTAAATACATATATTTACACCCAAACCTCTTTTTGTGCGATTTCAAAGATATGCGGTTTTTTTAATGCAATTTTTTTAAATATATTTTTGGAACTATTTCAACATATGTATATAATAACGTAAATAACAGCGCGCACTGCACGTGAAAAATCCAGTGTTTGACCTGTTTATCACAAAGTGACCTTGACACATGCGTCCTTGTACATTTTATGTTCCCATATTAAGTTATAGCTTTTTCGTGTGATTTTCCGCGGAACGCATCTACCGCACAAAAAAGGTTAAGGTGTATTTATTATTTACAATGTGACATCGGTAGTATGGTTATATGTACAATGAAGGGTGCATGTTAGTATGAAATAGTAAGGGAGAGCGTAAATATGCTATTTTTAGTATTTTTACTTGTCGAGCTGATCTGTTGTGATATTGCTTATTCTAGATATATTTTATATATGTAGCAGTTACAGTACAATTTTGATATAACGGATGAGGTAAATTCTGTATTTTGCATAAACATAATGAGCAATATATCATTTTTCCATATATGTATATGTGTGTTTTATTTGTCATCAGAAATTCATGTCACGTATTTTCTCATAAAAATCCCAAACTTTTTCATGTATATTTTCTAAAGTCTTTTGTAGTGGCCAATAGTGCTCATTAATGGTTGTATGTAATGTTTAAAGAACCAAATAAAAATTACGGTATCAAATCAATTAAAACAGTCTAATACGGCAACGTGACAAATATAAGATCATTTCGTCACTCATGATTCATGGCAATTTGCGAATACATTTCTGATCTTTACCCCAGGTAAATTTTTCCGGGAGCATTATTAGTAAAACGTTTGCAGACCACTGACGTTGTGAATTATATAAATATTAGTTTTAACCATCGTGGTTGTGATATGGCTTACATCGGCAGAATAGTAGAATTTGATATGTTGATTTTTATACAATTTAATAAAAAAAAAAAATCTCATAAAACTTTCGAATTTAACAATATATTTTTGCAATTCAATATATTATGAGAGGCTTTACAATGAAAATATTCCAAAAAGGTGTCTTAGTTAACCAAGTAAATCGTCGACCCAGTTAACTGACAACCTTTTTTGCAATATCCGGTGCATTCTTACGTTCATATTTCTTAGCGCCGATAAACAATCAACATAGTCCAACTTAAAATTGTGCTTCGATAAATTATCAACAAATGTGTTTAACATATTTATGCTAAAATACATCTTGTCCTGCAACAGATTTATGTATATGTCTTAATACTGTGCAATAGGCGTGCCGTAATCGCGAATGGAAACAAACAAATAATACACCTGTTAAGTAAATGACAGTCAGTTGTACATACATATCTATAAGTATCACAAACTCAAGAAAAAGTTGAACATATATATTCTTTTATAACCATCAAAATTATCCACGCACATGATTAGTCCTGCGTACGAAAAAATTGCAATATCCTGATTCAAATGCACGTTTATCAAAATTCGATTTTTTACCTGTTCTTTCTTATTGAATAATAAAAATGGGAAAACAAATGAATTTGCAGTATCTTTAATTGCATCTGTTTTATACTGCATGGCAAAGGATCGACTGGATTTCTTTATAACAAGAGCTTAGATGATTCATTAGAACGGTGCAATGACAGCTTTACAACATGAATTTTTATGTCGTTTTGATTACGCTGATTTAATTATTAATCCGGAAACACAATATGTAACACCAATAAAATATTTATATGTATGAAATCAGTTGAATTCGTAGAAACTTAAATCAGACGGGAGTGTAAGCCGAAAATGCTATTAACTATATATTAGATATTTTTTGTTCAAGTAATATTTTTATATTTTTACCGTGTTATAATGGAGTTATCAAGTAGAAGCCAATTAGATCAATAAATGAAGATCATGCATGAGTGGTGATAATATTGTTTCAAAATTCCTATAGCACGATATAAATATTCACAAAAGTTCTGATGATTGAAATTGAAATAAAAGTCTTAAATAAATAATGAGCGATTTATTACATAAAATGTTTAATGAGTATAAATTAACAAAATAGCACGCAAGGTAGACTGTCCTCAACGAAGAGAGACAAACCACCACCTTGGTCTCTGCGTTGTTTGGATGCGAGGAAGGTACTGCGGAGAATTTCATCGTCGGCTGGATCCTTACGATACCGTCAGGCCAGTCGTCACATACATCATTTACCAAGCGTAGTGAGCTCCAAGTCCGGAGTATGTGGCGTGGGATACGGCAACAGCTGGGGAGTATGACACGGCAGACTTAAGAAGGGGAGCGGCTTGAGCGTATGATGCATAAGCTGGAGCGGCATGTCCGTATGAAGCGTAAGCTGGAGCGGCATGTCCGTATGAAGCATAAGCTGGGCTAGCGTAGCTAGATACGAGGGGGGCAGCAAAGCTCTTGGTGACGACGGGGGCAGCGTAGCTGAGGGCAGGTGCGGCGTAGCTCAAAGCTGGAGCGGCATGAGCGTATGAGGCGACGGCTGGTGCGTATGAAGCGACGGCTGGAGCGTAGCTAGCGTATGCGGCCTTAGCGACGACTGGGGTGGAGATTGAAGAGTAAGACACGGCTGGGGCAGAAGAGTAAGCGGCTTTAGCTACGACTGGAGCAGCATAAGATGCGTACGCTGGGGCGGCGTATGATGCATAAGATGGAGCAGCGTATGATGCGTATGCGGGAGCGGCGTAGGCGGCCTTGGCGACGACTGGGGCGGCGTACGATGCGTATGCTGGGGCAGCGTACGATGCATAGGCAGGGGCGGCGTATGAGGGTCCGTGGGAGGCTACTGAGGAGTAGACTGAGGACACTGCTGGGGCAGCGGAGTAGTGACCCAACGCTGGGGCGGCGTATGAGTGGTATGCTGGGGCAGCCAACAAACCAGCCTGGGCTGTAGCCAGAGCAGCGCAAAGGACGATCAACTAAATAAAAATAATATTTGTTAGTAAATTTATGTAGTTGTAGGGTATTTCAAAATTTATATCAATTGCTTTGACTTTCAATGATAATAATTATTAAGGTTCAGTGAAAACAGTTGAAAAGTTCACTTTTAATGTAATTACAATGACATTGCGTTAAGACTTATTATAACATACATATATGTATCGCAAATGTTTCGCAAGCAAAGAATGAAAAAGAATTAATAGTAATATATTTTATTATCTTTGAAAATTAATAATAAACGCTCTTATTATCAATTGAAAGTGGCCATGATAAAAAATACTTTATTTTCAAACATGGAATGCGTTTTTATCAAGAAATAACAGTTAATGTTGGCGTTTATATTTTATGAATCTTGTTGAAAACTTTTTTAGAAATAATGTTTTTTTATTAACTTAATAAGTATTTTTCCATTGTATAAAGTTATTGTATGTTTTATTAATAATCATTTCATTATCATTTCACCACAGATAAACAGAAAAATATTAAACTTAAAACTTTTATCCCAGATTGCGTTATAAAACCCTGAACGAAAAACTGTTTTGTACGAGTAATATTGAAAACTTTGTTGAAGGGTATCTTTTTATAATATACCTTGAATGCCATTTTGATATTTTTGTAAAGGTTGAAGATCACGATACAATGATGCCTTATGGTAGAAGTGTGGAGCTTTTATACTGTTTGAGAGGGCAGTCTAATTCTACGAGACAGGTTTTTACCCTCTCCTCGGTGAATCTCTTTAGGAGCAAATACGTCTAGAAGTTTCCACGAGAAGGGGAGCCTGCACGTAGGAAGTTGAAAACACTTATGCACACGTGATATCTAAGCGATAACATGCAACAAAAACACGTGGCCTGCGTGTGTAAAGTTAGAAACAATGTTTATCATTTCAATTATGGGCATTTTATAATTGAACAATCAATGACATATTGTCGAAAATTGAGTTATAAGGGATCAGGGAACATAGGTTTGTTTTTAGGAATGCGGTTAGTATGAAAATCTCAACCAATAACGGTAACAAAGACTCAATAAATAGCAAAATAAACTTTTGTAATTTTCCTATAGAGATTAGCTCGATGGTTTTAATCATTTAAAAAATAATGTTACTACATTTATATGTAGATTTAATTGATTCATCTAGGTTTCGAATTATTGGATAACAGAGAGATGAGTTTTATTTGACCCTTACCTTAAATATGTAAAAAAACAATTGAATATGTCAGTATCAATTGGTCACTCAAATATTCAATTGCTATCTTCATAAAATGAATAATCAATTGAAATCTTTTTTATGAAGAGCTTAGAGATATTAAAATATTATTTGAAAAAATGGCATTTTTATTTAGTTCACTATTTCTTTCCAGAATAATATTTGTAATAATGAAATATACTTATATTATCTGAAGATATTGTTTTATATTAGAATCTCTGCAGAAAAGTGAATTTAAAAACAATATTTTATTTAATAGTTTGCTATAATTTAGAATTTCGACTGAAGCTGCTTGATGGAATTTCAATATCAAATTTTAATCGTTTGATTTTCGTACTTTTTCATTAGTTTTGTCGCCAGCGACCCAGGTTTCACGTTTCGGCATCTTCGGGCATTAGTTCACCAGTCCACTTGAAATTCCTGAAGATGACTAATAGCAAAAACCGGGTCGTTAGCGACAGAACTCGTGGAAAAACGATTCAAAATTAATAGGAAGTTATTTTTAGTTATTCTAGTTGAAAATTCTAAAAATAACCATTAATACAGACATTAAAAAATAGTGGGCTTCATGGTACTATTCTTCCAACGACGTGTGATAATGATCAAGATACGTTAACGCTTAAAATTACTTTTTTGTGATCGTTTACTGATTAACAATTAGAAAAGATTACCATTAAGATAACAGTTTTGATGTAATACTTTTTCGATTCCTCTCTGGTCAGTAACGTTTGATAAATATCGCATAACGATGACTGGTTTATTATTTTTATATAGCAAAAAAATAATCTCTTTTTCTTGCATAAGTTTCGGAAGCTATGTAGTTTGTATTACATATAATGTTAAAGATTTTTGAATTGTTCAAATTTGTCAACTGTTACGGGTCGTCTTAGGTGGGGTTTTAAAATATCAAACGGTTCTCGCCCACGGCAGCTACGACTTTTAGTCCGCTACGTTTAAAATTAATTGGTTTTTACACGTCGCCGCAGCGCACCGCAGCGCTTCGTCTCGCCTACCTAAGACACGGGGTTAAGAAAAAGTTACATTAACGGCTCAGGCTCCGCCTATCGAATACTTCAGACGGCCAAACCCAGGGACGCAATCAAACTACCACTAAAGATCCACTCAGTTGATGTTTTAAATCTTAATTTATGATTTTGATTATTCCAAAAACTTTACCCCGAATACGTACACAAATTACTAATTGTTTAAGTATCAATTGATAATTAAATAATAATAACAATAATTTTTGATTATTAAAGTAAAACCCAATTTATTTTTGGCGAAACGAGATAAAACTATTAATAATTTATGTTAGACGAATTGTGTAAATTGCATTATAATTAAACACCCTAAAGTTGTTGAAATAAACGAAAGACTACAAATTTATTATGATTCCTATCTTTTTGAATTACTTCAAAAGTTAGTCGTTTTCTATTATTCTTCTTTGTTCCCAAGTACATGGTCACCATAAACTTCCCTTAATCTCTTTGTTTTCTCGTGGTATTACAGAAATCTAAATTATAATATATGCTTCTATATTCTATATTATGCACTATAAAATATACCCTTTTCAGTCTTTCAAAATTTATTTAAAATAAGCATGCAAGGAATATAATATATGAAAAAGTACACTCAAAATACCTTGATTAACATTGTAAAAATACTGAAATTTTATATTATATATTTTCAAGTATCCTTCAAATAAATTGTTCCACGAAAAGTGACGTTTGTATAAAGCTTCAAAAGCACCAGAAGATGTTGTTTTCAATCTTGAAAATAGTTTAAATTACAAATTAATATTGTTAGATTATAGTACAATTGATCGATGAAGATTATAAAGAACCAATACAATTTAATACAACACGAAACAAGGTGTTGATGAAATATGATGACAATAATAATTGCCCAACAACAAAACAATTTTTTTTATACGTGTTTGTGTGCTCTGCCAAATGAACAACAATTGAAAAACGTTATTTTGGTATAGATTACTGAAAGTACGTCTTTTCCAAATCATTTTTTTGCTAGATACGAGACCATATTACTTATAAGGGGCTGATGATTATTGTATAACATCTTATTTCTAACCGTCGACAATATTGTGCAATTAAAGGCTAGGTAAGGTTTAATTTTGGTATAAAATGTAGTTCCAATGCTGTTGGGCATTGAAATAAAATAAGTTTATTGTTTGCATTGGCATTGACTTTGCATTACTTGGTAGAGCTCCATTATAAGACTGTGTAAAAAATAGCAATGAATTTTAGTTCTCCAAAAATTATATTATATAATATACATACATATATTTGATAAATATTTTTGGCTTGCGACCTCTTCAGAACTATTCTTCTACGAACTACAGTAAGAACTGTAGCCGAAATAGCCATCAACTTTATATTATACTAGTATTGCTACTCGGCGTCGCTCGGACTAAGCGACCAATAATTATTTAATGTTATATCATTCGACATAATTATATCACAAAATCTAACATCCAAAATAGAGTTAAAATAAAATCACAAACTTTATTTAATTTGATGACAGCCCCATTCTCGCACATTAAAATGTCCAAATTCAAGGAAAAAATCTAATTTGCTGTCAAAGAAATGTCAAATAATACCTTCACGAAAATAATAAACATTATTATATTAATAAAAGCCGGGAAAAAGTTGGTAGAAGACTAATTTATTACATTTTGACTAAATGTCTCAAACACATTTTCTTTCATATTCGTTTTTATGGCAACTTGCAACAACAATGCAAAAGGGAATTACAGACCCATATACATACATACGCCGTTACGGTTTTATATATAAGATATATTGTTACTAAAATACAAAGCTATTTTTTTATGTCTTAGTATTATTTATATTCATGGTGATTTTGACAATTTCAATAAGAGTAGATATAAATCGTTTTTTTAGCATTTCATTTGGTAAAAAAAAATAATGTATAGTAGTTTAATTTATAAACACTGTTATTTACACAAAAAATAGTTCGCTCATTATACAATTAAAAACACTTTGTAGGTTAAAACAATCAGCTTGAGCTCAGCTGGTAAGCCGTTCACGTATATACAAAACGCAGCACATGTTTCGGTCGAGGTACACATTTTGCACTTTTACTTTTTTGCTGAAAATAACGTTGATAACAAAGAATTTTCGCGCGCGTTTAGTAAACTAAAGACCGCTCAGGAGGTCACTTTGAATTCATACCGAAATGGTATCATTTGCAAAGTGCGATGAAAAGGTATTAAAATTTCATGTATATGTGTTTGATCATTAAGTTTTTTTTTTAAGTTCGCTTACAGTCAAATAATTACAAGGCTCCGGCTAGGATTGTGATCGTGAACAGACAGATGTTGAAACTGACCCATTTACTAATTTAAAAAGTACTTGCAAGTGGAATATTGTAAAGATAATTACAATTATTTTCAGCTTAAAATGGACAAAGTTTAATAAGATAAACTTATACTTACGAAGTGTTTTATTTAAGTAGTGAACAGTCAAAATAACACTGAGACTATCGTACCTTACTAGTTGACTGATTAAACTATCTGAAAGAATAAAACACTTTTTTCACATATTTTTATCTCAAGCTAACTACACAAAATATATCAGCTAAGATTATATGCGTTTACAGAAATAAAATGTTCTTTCTTTTAAAATAACGATTCAAGACAAACTCTGTTTTTTAAGTGAGTTTAAGGTGTTTACTGTCTTGCACTTGGTGGGATAGCATTATGATAAAAATAATAAAAGATTTTTAGTACTTATTAAACATTGTATTTATTTAGATCAGGACCGGTTTCGCTCATCGAGAGCATTATCATCAGTTGATAATACTTCAACGTAGAAGGCATATATTTAATGGGTCAGTAACTAATTTCAAGTTTTGGTCAGTTAAATAAATAAATGGTCAGTTAATATTATAAACGGTCAGCTGTCATTGTATCAGTGTGAATGTGGTCAGTTATTAAATAAAACGGTCAGTAATATATTTTAATGGTTAGTTATTTATTTAAAAGCGGTTAGTATTTAATTTAAATGATCAGTTATTTATAAAAAATGTTTTAGTTTGACAGCTTGTGAATTTTATCAAATATGGTCGTATGAGACAAATTTATGACATGTTCTATGAAAAATTAGCGCATGAAATGACATTTACTATTTTTTAACTGACCGTTTTAAGTATTTATTACTGACCGTCTTAAGTATTTATAACTGACCATTTATAGAATTAGGAACTGACCAAATAATTTGTAGTCAATGGGGAATAAGTACTAAAAATGTTTTATTATTTTTATTGAGTTAGAAGTTTTGATTATTGTCTATATCTTCTGATTTTTTAATACAGTTTATTGAATGAACAAAAACATCATTACTACTAAGAAAGTTTATAATGCAATTACTTTAAGATGAAGTTCGATAATGCAGATAAAAATTTAATTTAATGATAACACAGACAAATGTTATTCAAATTAAGACCGGATTTTTTTATTCAGGCAAAAGAAAAAACCAGGATTAGTTTTAGTTTAATTAATTTCACTAATAATATAATATGATACTAATGTCGTATTTTATTATTTTTTATTTTAATTTTATAAAAAGTAATATCGGACCAATTATATTTATGTAGCAATAATAAGTGGTGAAAATTCATATGCTGATACATTTTTTTAATGTAGATAATTTTAAATAAAAAAAATAGCAAACGATACCATCTCAAATCCATTTCACTTTCTCTGAGCATAGTTGACATTTGAATGCAATTCGTGAGAAACATAATCGAATGTAATATTTTTTTACACAGTAGTTGATAGTATAATATGTCAAACAAGTTATGTAAAAAACGCTTTTAGATAACGCAACATGATATGTTTAAAATGATTAGTATGGTAATAAATCAATGCAAAACCGCTTTGATTATTTTACTAATAGCATAATCACATATCAATGACAATAATGATTAGTTCTAATAATGGTGATTTTTTTGTCGTTTAAATTTATTCATTAAATTCAGCCAATAATAAGTATTTGTTTGACTACTTGGAAATAACATAGACAATTTAAAAGCATTACTAAAAAAATTGTACAACTTTTATTCCTGATAACTACTGAAGATTGTTATCGCTTTAGATCAGCTGTTCTCATTGTAATCCATTTCATAATTTATGGTCACCCGCCACCTGCCTTATTGACGTGTTATACTGTCAAGAATAAAAAAAAATTGCAGTATTTCTAGTTTTCGAAGAACAGTGCGCTCAAAAAATACACAACAATATGCCGCACACATATATGTATAGAAACATATTGTATATATAATTGAACAGAAATATAAACAAACTTCATACAAGGTATACATATATTAAATCACCCTAATTTCATAAAGTCTCTCGATGTGGCCATTATGTTTCTTATATAATACTTAAAAATATTTTTTCATATAAAACGCAGAAAATATTTTTTTTAACCATGTCCGCTCCCAGTTGGAGCATATGGACTCCTCGCGGAGTTTATCTTAACATATCTTTTTCGAGTACTGCTCGTTACTCGTTGCTTAACCTCTCTTTTTTCAAAGAGAGTAGGGATGAAAAGGATACATGGACTAGAACAGGACTAGTGATTAGCTAATCGCTGTCACTATGCGTCGCTCTTTGGGATCGAAAAGGTGGGAAGGGATTTTTAGCAACACAAACACGATGCTGCATTTGAACAGATTTATCGATGAAAAAATCCACTCGTACCGGGAATCGATCCCGGGCGGTCCGGCACGAAAGTCAACAACGTTGACACTGCGCCACGCAGCGAACAATATAATTTAAAATACAATTTATTATGACGTTGAAAAACGGTTCGGCAAATCCTTGCCTTGGTCAGTATTATTATAATAGATCACTTTTAAGGTGTGACCTGTCAAAGCTTCAGTTGACAGTTGACAATGCTCGCAATGAGTGAAACCGGTACTGAACTTTGTCAGAATACCCATGGAAATAGTACTATATAATGTGTTTTATTTATTAAAATATTTTATAATCTGTACATTTAAAGAGAAATCTTTTTAATAAGTCCCCCTTAATTAAAAATACGTTTTCGAATTATTACATGGTTGCTTTGCGGTAAACTAAATTAATCTTTGGTTAAACCACATAATAGACGTGCTTGTAATATATAAGTATAGTTATTATCAGTATATAATAGCATATTCTTTCTTTTCTGTAGTCTAATAAACAAATATTGATCTACTAAGTAAGTAAGTGATATAAATTTATACCGACTACAAGCCACTGATTGTGAGGCCATTATTTTATCTACTTCTATTAAAATGGACATATCAAAGGCGTGCCTAATACATCGACTGTTCATTTACTCAGATAAAAGCACCCTGCTTAGATATCTTCGTCGAAAAAGATTTTATAATATTATCTGTAGCGATTTGGGATATTCGTACGCACAATAGTTAAATTATATTTTGTTCAAATAATAAAAGTTGTCAAGCAACTGATGTGTGTGAATAAACAATGGCTATAATTTTAACTTAAAAAAATTAGGCACGTTTTGCCTCATACAGGAATCTGTAAATACCTCCACGGAGACCTTCTTTATATTTATAAAATAAACACTTTTAATTATTTGCCAACAATTTTAGAATTTGTATTTGAGTTTTATGCTGCGTATCGTGGTTTAGCGGTCATCATCGAATCATCGACATCATCGACTTCAGTTGCGGTGCTTACAGACTCGAATCTTAATTCCTAAAGTGATTTTTTGATTGATTTAGGTATGTGTTTCTGTTCAAAAGTACAGATATCTTTGTTTTCAATTTTCCTTCAGTCATTCCGATTCTAACAATTAGATTAGCTTACCGTTAGTCATGTTTTTGATGTATTCCTTTATTTTAAAAGACAGCTTGAGGGACTGAGTAACGAACAGATGTGTTTCATTTTTCAATTCCTGTAAAAGTCTCGGATAACCTTTTTAGTCTAGCTTCTGGTTTTCTCAATTTGATTCGTTATTTTCAGTTCATAACAAGCCAATTCTGTTTTTCGGACAAGCCTTAACAACTTTTAAGTGAATAAACCAAATTTAAATGCGTAAATATATGCTTCAGACCACCAATCATGTCCTTTGCAAGCTTGTAATTATAACCAACGAAAATTAGGTATTTGTCAAAATGATATTACTATATTTTGGTTCAGTTAGTCCAATCACATACGCTGAATAAGTAAATGGAATATAAATTTAGTATGAATTGTCTAATAGAGCTCATTCATATTGTTTATGCCCAAAAAGCATGCAACCAATTGATGAATTACTAGAGAAGATTTCTGGAAAGAAATTGAAGTATTATTTTCGATGATAAACCATTATAATATATGAATTAATTGAACTATTTTTTTACTGTCTGCAAGGTAAAGTAATTTTCAAAATACTTTTAATTGATTTCAATACCTAATAGGTTTCAAGTATAATAAAAAAAAATATCTTCAGAGTAAAATATTAAATATTGTCAAATTTCACTCAATATTCCCAAAAAATCTATCTATCTGTGCATCATTACAATCATAGTCCATAATGCTGTCCTGTGCGTTACAGACAGACGTATACACCAAAACAATAATACATATCATATACTTTTTCATTACTCTACTTACAAGAAATTAAAAGCACCTTGGTTGAATACGGTGGTTTTATGTATAGTATAAATATATAATTACACAAACCAAAGAGTTCATTACACGCTTAAGAGAATGAATTAACGCAATAAATGGCAGTTTACCTTTTTGGCCGCGCTACTGACGGGCATAAATTAGGCCTGTGGCTCTATTGCTATGTAAGCTAGCCCACATGGGAAATCGTGGCGTGGAAAAGGTAACAGGATGCTTAATAAAGAAACCGAACTGACGTGAACATTACTGATCATATATGTACATAGTTTTCATTTTGTTCAGACATAATATCATATGTAACTAACTATTATGATATGGCAACCAATATTTGAATCCAAATTTTTCCAGAGTGAAACAAAGTGGCTATACGATATTTTCTTTATTTCGGTTAGTATTATATATTATTAATTTATTTAACTAAGTATTTAAAGTAACTTTGCTATTGCAAGTCAAATCGAAAAGTCTTTTACAATATAAAGGGAGAAATTATTAATATAAAAATAAAAATAACTTGATTATTCTACGTATTGTGCTACTAACTGTGACACGTGTTTCGCCTCTTTCAGAGGCATCTTCGGACTCACTATCGCAAAGTTTGCTTAAGTAATAAAGCAAGATGATTCTAATATTTGAAACACGTGTCACAGTTAGTAGCACAATACGTATAATAATCAAGTTAATTTAAATTTTATATTAAAATGAACTTACCACAAAGTTACCGCCAAAACCACCGAAAGGAGAAATTATTAGTATTTTCGTTAATAATTTATGTAAGTTATAGTTAAAGATTTAGAAGTTGCTTGATGGAATTTCAATATCGAATTTGAATATTGTACTTTTCCATGAGCTGTGTCGCAAATGACCTAGGTTTCGTCTTTTGGTATTTCAAGTGCATGAATGTAATTGAAATGTCAAAACCACGGAAAAGTACAAAAATTCAAACGATTCAAATTTTATGTAGGTATTGTGCATGGAATTTTTTCTCTTTCCTTTCTTTTTTTTAACGTTAAATAAAAATAGTAAAAAAACTAGAAAAAAATGGAAATTGATAAGAAAGTCACCGTGAATATTCGACTCAATCAATTTCAATACATACAAGGTAGTACTCGTCCGAACTCACTCACGCTCACGCCCAATACTGCTGTTCTATAATAGGTGAGTGTCATTAAAGGCGTAAATATGTACATACATAAATAAACCATATTGTTATGTAAACATATATTATATATTAGTCATTTGAAACTGTCAATTGGTACTACAAGTGGCGAGAGAAATCGATCCCGATCGGTATAAAATATGTATGTGTAAGTAGTAAAAAAAATATTATGCATTTCTTTATATGCGTTTCAAAAAGATTATTTTATTTTCGTCGCAATTGAAAAATAGTTGATCAGAAGAAATAAAGTTTATCGAAAGATTCAGTTGAATTTGGTGCACAGTAATAAGCAACTTATATTATCAATGGCTGTTTCAGCATCACACAGTCGTTTGCAATTCGACACCATACTTTGAAAGGGTTCTAACTGCTATTGATTCTGTTTTGAGATATGAGCGTTTGAAGTTTCGATTGATTAAAATTTACTTGTTAGAATGAGCAAGTAAAAATGTTTTATATTACTTATTTTAAAGCATATTTTTTCACAACTCTTGCTGAGGAAATAATGATCTTAAAGATCTAATGATGGAAATAATGATGACAATCTTAGAACTTAGTCAAATAAATTTAGTAAAAAAAAGTGTGCAGATGCAGTGCAACTCCGGAATTCTGCTTGCTCCGTTATAAAACCAAAGATTATTCTGAATTTCATATATACATAGTATGTATATGGTAGCTGAAAAAAACTATTTTTCAATTGTCCACTTTTGAAAATTAGCTCCTCTGTATGATACAATGCGATAAGAACAAGCTTATCCGACCAAAAGGTAATTTTAGGCAATAGTGTCAATTAGAACCTTTTCAAAGTAAGGTAACGAATTCGGAAATAGTAACGTTGTACCTAGAGACTCCAATTCGTGTATCGAGTACTCGGTACTCGAGTATACTCGTCCATTTGCCAAGTACTCGATATTCGAGTATTTTAAAAACACTCGAGTGATACTCGTTTTAGTTATAATCGTCGAAAGTTTTTTCTACTGCGAGAATAAAAAAAAAGCACCAAACCAATTTATACTTTGAGTCGTTTAATTCTCTATTATTGTTGAAATATATGTTGCATAAATGGAAATAAATGTATGAGTAATATTCAATAATTTTCTTTCATTATTTGTCATTTATAAATGCAGTGGAACCCCGATCTTACGTTCTCGCATTATACGTTTTCCCGCGTGGTGCGTTCATTTTCTATAGTCCCGGCATTTAGTTCATATTTAAAACTATCCCGCAATCACCGTTTCCCGCATTAATCGTTTGTTTTATACGGTCCCTTGAAAAATGTAGAATCGGAGTTTCACTGTATACACAAATTAGATTTTAAAATATGTATTTTGGTACATCTGAAACTACTCGAGTATTTTGAATTTTTACTATTCGAAACTCGAGTAGTTGAGATGTCGAGTAATTGGAGTCTCGAGTTGTACCTATATCTTGCGAATAATTTTTGAAGAAATTTCTAGCAGTGCAGGATATTTGGAAATCTTTTGGATCGAAAAACATTGCTATGATAATTCTAGTGTCTAAGAAACAAGGGAATATTTTTCGACTCTTAGTCATTTCAAATTTTGAACGAAATCATTAAAATAAAGTGAAACACCTTCTAGTATAATACATTCACATATTACTACAACGTAATATCTAGGTCTCATCGTTAAGAAACACATTAAATTTAATCCTCAAAACTAAAATTACCTTACTATTATATATGTTAATTTGTATAGTCTGTTCATAAGTATCAAGCTTGAAGCAATATTAATGCAATCAATATCAGGGAGTGGCAAACATAATGATCTATTTTAAATCATGGTATATGATACAAAATATAAAAATAAAAATCAAAATCATCATCAAATGAATGATTAAAATAATGAATTAACTTCACGATGCTCGCCCCGCGATGAGCGAAACTTAACCCGATCTTTATATAAAACTAGTATTGCTACCCGGCTTCGCTCGGACTAAGCGACCAATAATTATTTAATGTTATATCATTCCCAAAGAATTACAGACCCACATACATACATACATACGCCGTTTCGGTATTTCTAGTATTGCTACCCGGCTTCGCTCGGACTAAGCGACCAATTATTATTTAATGTTATATCATTCCCAAAGAATTACAGACCCACAGACATACATACATACATACATACGCCGTTTCGGTTTTATATATAAGATATGCATATAAATATATTCCATTTTGAAAAATTTAATGCCGCTTCACCAAGAATCGACAGTAAACAACTAAAAAGCGGTTGATAAAATTAATTCAAGATAAATAGGCTGAAAAATTACTTGTTTTTAATTTCATCACAGATGAATTATACAATATTGTAGAACTTATTGTACCCTGGTATATTTGAATTCTATCAAGTTAATGTCAATGCAATCACTAACTTTATAAGTTTCAAAGTAGAAAAACAATCAATAATTGATGTTTTTAGTATAAACATTCTCTCAGCTTTAAATTTATTAACTTTCAAAAAGTTTTAATTTTTAAAATAAATTATATGCTGAAAAAAACTGGTTAATTGGTATTAGGCAATGCTACCCAAACTGGGGGTCGCAAAAAACAAGTTTTTGTTCAAGGGGGGCCGCAGATTTTTTTAGATTTAGGAGACCATTGCATGAAAAAATTTGGGAAGAACTGATCTAAGGAAAGGACTAGTTTTAACTATTTTGATCCTTACGTCTCGTTTTTCAAGGTGGTCGGTCGTGAAGGATACAAATTCTTCATGATAAAAATGTATCCATGATGGTTAATAATTTTTTAAACTTTATCAAAAAATCAATGTATGGACTTGTTCGTTCAGGAACTAAAATCTCTGATTATGCAACGGCTTAGAACAGAAGTTTTAACATGTTAACACTGGGTCACGACTTACGACGATTGTCATATTGCATTTAACAAGCAGTGTGAAATCGGTATCCGCGGTCAGTGGCAATAAAAAACAATATAATAATTGAGTACAACTCGAGTCGATAAAAATTTGGACTTATTAAAACGTCGGTGATTACAGCCCTTTCGCTGCTGGTATCGATAAAAATAGCCTACAGTTATATTTTTCAACTAAATGTAAACTAGGCAAATTGAAATTGTTTTAATAAGAATTTATAAGGTTATGTACGCCCTTGTTCCAAATTGTTACGCATACAAGATGATTGAATAAAGCTGAACGCTCCATTATTAAAAAAATATTACTCAAACTGATTAATACTGTTTAAGATGTCATCAACGCTGATAACTAAATTCAGGTATTTTTTATTTACATCCAAGAAAAAAGTGTTCATCGATTGATCGGTATTTTCTGTTAAATAATTTATCTTTAGTGTATTTTGTTTTGATAATGGAAGAATCTTCACAAGCTTTTAACTTGCTAACCTAAAATTTATTCGGTCATAAAATTTAAAAAGACCATTTTCGTTTATTTTTTTACCGTCGAGTTACTTATTTAAAATTGCCCCCTTTCAATGCTTTTTCGTTAAGCAAAGCGTTATTTACTTTATCTCAAACAACGCAAAAATAAACAAAAAAAATAATTTTACGTTATATATAAGGCTAGACTATAAAGTAATAGAAGTGGATTTATTGCTAGAAATTTATTAGTTACAAGAATTTTTAATTGCACTTCCTTATTATACTACACTAAAATGAAAAAAAAAACACTTTCGGTGAATCTTTTCGCTAGTGCAAAGATGGTTTTTATATTATGATTGCAGCGCTCAGTTAAGCTAATTTTCTAGGGCTTGTTGTAAAGGCAGTATGATTAACAAATGAGTCATGTGTATTGCGTAATTAGCAATTATTAAATCTCAATTGTAATGTACATAAAGTACACATGATTGTTTAAAAGCTCATGGGTAAAAAAACATAAGAAGTGCTATATCAGAAAGGAAAACAAATTGCTAATACAGTCAGGTAATCTTGACATATATAAAACACATTGCTAACAGTAATTCCTTTTTTGTACGGTAGATTCGTTATATGTGATATCGCATAAAATAAGACTCGGCTTCCATAAAAAAGTGGGGATGCGTTCCGTGAAATTCGCATCACTTTGAAACGGAGAGTTAAAATATACACATAATCCTAATAAAAGTTTAGGAAAATAATATGATATTTTTATTGCTTTTTAAATCTTTATTGATTTTATTAAAAAGTAGCATGACTGATTGAAAAGCGCCTATGATTAATCTCACAATAAAATTTCTACGAAAGCAAGAGCTCAGACGTACATTTATTCTACTCAGAGATTTAGTAAAAACAATTAGTAATAAAGTTAATAAAGCCCGTGTTTTATTCCCAGTTTTGTTAGTTAAAATAATCAAGGAAACGGTTCTATTCTTGTATTAAATTACAGAAAATTTAATTAAAGAAAGAAATCGCTTATGCAATGGCGGAATGTGTAATTTATGGATCTATAAAAATGAGGTCGTGACAATTCATAAAATAAATTCGACGTTATACATTCTAACTAACTTCACAATTAAATGGCGGACCGCAAACAGTGGTTTCGATGCTTATTGATAAAGTAAGTAGTTACAATGTGTCCGTAGCCATGACCTATACCGGAGCAGGGAATGTTTTTGATCGAAGATACATAGAGATACGTGAGAATTCCTTTAGAAGAAGCTTCAAAGATTTTTTGATTTACGCTATTTGATCTGTAACAGCTAAATAAATAGCATCTTATTGTTATCGTATTCTTACATATATAAGAAAATCAAATATATATTCTGCATATTATATATGTACACCTAAAATTTTTTGTAAAAAGGACGCGCTTCTTAAGGTAGCATTGTAATAAACAGGTGAAACACTGGATTTTTCAAGTTTACAGTATATGAACAACTCGCTGTTTATTACGTTATTACATATATATGTTATAAAGTCCTAAAAAAATTGTAAAAATGTTTTAAAAAAAATCGCAAAACTTCGCATAGAAAAAGGTCGCACAAAAAGAGGTTTGAGTGTTTTACTATCAAATAATCTACATATATCGTTCAAATTCTTTCATCGTTATTCATTTCCACTTTATAGTATATTTCTGCGTCAAACTTTGCTAAGGTTTGCGAAATAATCCTCTTCTTTTTTAATCGAAACACAGATATAACATTTATCAATTAGTTCTAAAAACCATATTTATCATGTGTAAACTGTCAATTATGGGTGTGAATAAAACACATTGTCATTGTACTATCTCAACATAATTTAAAAAGATCGTGACCGGTGAAGATGATCTCGATGAGCAAGAGGCAGTCCGGATATGTGTAGAATAAGTAGTAACAGTGTTTTTAATTTATAGAAGAAGTGGTGTGGTATATGGGTTGGAAAAGTCAATTGTTATTATTTACATAACGTTTTTATTTTGAAATAAAAGAATATAAATAATAAGAGTAAATCATAAAATAAACAGATGACGATGATCTTCAATAAATAAGCGTTTAATTTCGACGATATAGCATATTTGCTATGTATCGAAATTATCGAGTTGATTTAGTTTAAAGTAGATTTTGGTCTATGAAGAAGGAAAGATTGTGGGAGAGGGCGAAATTACCATCCGTAGTTGGCTCCATGTCCTGAAGAGAAGGTGGCGTGGGAGACGACGGAAGCTGGGGAGTAAGAGATGGCGGACTTGAGGATGGGAGCGGCGGCGGCATATCCGTGTCCGGCGTATGCGGGAGCGGCGTAGGCGGATGCAGCATAAGCTGGGGCGGCGTATCCGTGTCCGGCGTAAGCGGGGGCGGCATAGGCGGCGACGGCTGGGGCGGCGTATCCGTGTCCAGCATAAGCGGGAGCGGCGTAGGCGGCGACGGCTGGGGCGGCGTATCCGTGTCCAGCGTAGGCGGGAGCAGCGTAGGCGGCGATGGCTGGGGCGGCGTATCCGTGTCCGGCGTAAGCGGGGGCGGCGTAGGTGGCGACGGCTGGGGCGTGAGAGTAAGCGGCGACAACTGGAGCGGCTACGGCGATCTTAGCGTCGTTGGTGATGCGGGTATCGTACTTGCGGACGCTGGAGTATGCGCTGTCGACAGCCTTGGAGAAGTGGGAGATGGCTTGGTTTCCGTCCAAAGAGCGGATGGTGCTCTGTTGGGAAGATCCGACGGCGTGGTGGGCGGATGGTGCGTAACCGAAAGCGGGAGCGGCGTAGCTCAGAGCTGGGGCGGCGTAGCTGACGGAGGGAGCTGCGTATGAGGCATAAGCTGGGGCGGCGTAGGCGGCCTTAGCGATGACTGGAGCGGCGACGGAAGAGTAGACGGATGAGACAGCGGGGGCGGCGGAGTAGTGTCCGACGGCAGGGGTGGCGTAGTGTCCTACGGCTGGGGCAGCATAGGCGACTGGGGCGCTAGCGTAAGAGCTGACGATGGGACCAGCAGAGTAAGATGCGACAGCGGGGGCGGCGTATGAGGCATAAGCTGGGGCGGCGTAAGCGGCCTTAGCGATGACAGCGGGGGCGGCGACGGAAGAGTAGACTGATGAGACAGCGGGGGCGGCGGAGTAGTGTCCGACGGCTGGGGCGGCGTAGTGGCCTACAGCTGGGGCAGCATATGATTGGTATGCTGGGGCGGCGAGGAAGCCAGCTTGGGCGGTAGCCAAAGCGGCGAGGAGGACGAAAAGCTAGAAAGACAAATTGCGCTTAGTAAAAAAAAAAACAAACGTTCCGACAAGAAAGTCCATGGTCAATGGCTATAAATAGAAATATTGAAGCACTAAAAATAGATATTATTTACTGAAATTAAGAATGTTTGAACTTTATTTTAATGTGACACGTGGTTGCATAATAATTTAAGTGGCACGATTCTTTTGTAGGACAAATCCATCAACTTAAATTAAAACACATCAATACTTAAATATCACTAGCATAAACTTTTAAAGTCAAAAACTAGATTTGATTTAACACTAGGCAATATCTTAATGATTGAGCTGGCAGTCATAAGACAGATTTTTTAATAAATAAACTGTACCTTGAATGCCATTGTTGCTTATTTGATTGAAGATTACAATCGAATGATGCCTTTGGGATCGGACTGCGAGCCTTTTATAGTCGGCGGCTGGGGTCTCGAATGCTGATGGGGAGCAGCCCCGCCATTTTTGGGCCCCCCTGGGCTAGGGGCGGAGGCTCTAAGTTGAACTTGTGCGGGCGGCTTGCGAAATTACTGAGCACGTTTTGGCGTACGCAAAAAGACGACAGAGTGTTTGCAAAATCTTTCTTTGGTAGAGTACGCCTCGCTATTGGAAGCAAAGATTCAAATGGTATTGGTGATACATTTTGGTTAAACAATTGATCGGGTAAAAGTATAATGAAGTTTATATAATATATGAAACAAAATATAAGACTTCTCTGAAACTGAAAATGTTGAATATTTAATTTATTTCGGATGTAAAAATTACACGAAAAAAAATGCGTTGAAATTATACAACTAAAAAAAATAAGTCGTTACTTTGTAACAAGATTTTTATGTCCCAACAATAGCCACTTCTTTCAGAATTGATTTAAAACCATCTAAATCACTCACTTGAAGACGAAAAGTATAACAATTTAATTTTTCGAAGCATTCAGAAAGAATCATATTTTAAGCTTTAGTCTTTCTGTTGAATGTAAGATTTAATTTTAATATATCGAATTTTAAACACCTTTTCTGTACGTGATTCAAATTAATATGAAAAATGGTTTGGACGTAATAAAACGTGCAATAAAGCGATCAAATGTCTTATCGTATATTATCGTCAAATAAAAACTAAAAAAAATACTGAAAAAATTAATCAAATCAACAAGGAATTTCTCCATATAAGCTCGCTATTTAGTTTGAAGAACACATATAAATTTCTGTACAAGAGTGTTGTAGGAATTTAATTAAGTGTTCAGTCGTAGAATGTGAAAAATGTACAACATTCCAATTTAAAATATTTTAACAATCACACAACAAGCATACTTTTTCTAACCGACTGGTCCCGCCATTGTAACGTTTTTATTTCCCTGCCTACTCGTTTTCACAACGCATCATTATTTACATTATGTAAGAGCGCCGGTTTCACGGCTTTAAAATAGCCGGAAATGCATTGGTGGTCAAGGTTACAATGAAAGCCTTTTTTTGTAAAAAAATATTTATATTTTGTAATACTGGTTTCTTACATTGTTTATATTACTAGTCAATGCCTCCAAATTCAATCTTTTACAAAAATTTTGTTGTTTCATTATGTCAAAGGTTTTACATAGATTTAAATTATAAGATAGAGATAAGGCCTTTTATGAAATTTAAAATTACTTAATTAATTTCACGTATTGTGACAGATCATGGCACATGTTTCGCCTGTTTCAATTTCCTACCACACAGTTTCTTTAGTAATGACTTAAATAATTAACGTTAGATAATAGGTCCGATGATGCTCATGAAAGAAGCGAAACACGTGTCAATATTTGTCACAAAATACGTTTAATTAACTAAGTTATTTTAAATTTTATATAATAGGCTTCATAACACTTTTGACGTATTGACTGTCAATTCTTGAAAGAAAGATTTTATATTTAAAAATGGAACACACATTTTAAAGCATTTTCAATCTTTTGTATATATTTAATTAAAAATTTTGCCTGACCGCCAAAAGCGTTTGTAGTATGAGAGTGTTTTTGAACACCGTATGAATTACTCTTGTTACGGCTGGTAACAGTACCAACAATATAACATTACTTTCTCTTTCTTCGCTGAATCAGCAAATCGGTAAGACAGCGAATCGGCGAACTGCGCTGACGGCGACCGAAGGTCTCGGCTAGACAACGTCCCGCCCTACCAAACTCAACTAACACGTAACAAATGCTAGCCCCAGAAGTGCGCAAGATTGCTAGAGCAGAGATAAAAAATAGTTTAATGAATTACAGTGACGCTTAGATAAGGTTAGGTTAGGTTTAAGATCTGCTTAGAGTTTAATTATGCTTAATTATGCAATTAATGTTCTACAAATATTCTTAAATACACGCGTTTTATACAAAAAAATCTTTGGGCTAAAAAAAGGAAATCATTGAGCTTACTTACTACTGCTTTGTCGAATAGGTATGTGCTTCAAAATGATCATTCGAATTTTTGATTGTGAAAACTTTTCTTTGTTTATCACACCAATTCCGTAGAAAATATTTTTTGAAGTTCATATCATTATAATATATCTATGTTTATTTCAAGTATTGTGCAGCAAATAGTGACCCGTGTTTCACAACTTTCAGAAGCATCATCAGAATTGAGGACTGGAATAAACTATGTTGTTCAAAATTTACAGGATCGCCGATTTAAATGTGTCCTGTGAATTTATTTCGAAATAATCACCCTGCAATATAATTTATAAAATATAATCATGTGCTGTGGCTTATAAAAAGCTTAATATTCAAGCGTATTGTGTGATTTTACCGAGAAAGAAATATAATTTCTATCAAAGATTTTCGATGAGTTTAAAAAATTTGAATTATTTATTTCATTGCCTGCTTGTAGAGCAGGCTTAACGTTATAAACTTTACTTGTATGCCCAGCCCACATACACTTTGATCGCCTGACCCAAGCACTCGCGTAAAGACCGCATATTAATAATACAACCAGTGCTTCAGAAAGTTTTCCAATACATTTCCGTGTAAATTAGATTAACAGTACACGGAGCTTACTGTTGATGATATTTAACAACACCTTTTAAAATGAAAATTATCAAACGAAATTTAAGAGTTTGATAAGTATTGTAGGCTATCTCGTCTGAAACATTTGTGTCTTTCATGTCATAACCAACCCCAATGAAGCATCTAAATAAATGATCTTCGATTTTATTGAGGCGTATCGTCGGGTCTGTGGGCGAGGGTCAACGTCGTTGGCTTTGGTTGCGGAACACACAGGCTCGAATCTCACCCAGTCTGTTTTTTTCACGAATATGTGGATGTAGTAAAAAAAGTGTTTTATTTGTCAAAGACAATGCTTTTCCTTCAAGAAAAAACACAAAAGTCATTAAAAGTATATAACTAATAATTAGTCTTTAGGGTTACTATAAAATAGAACATTGTTATTAATAACCATCACACAATAGTATAAGTACTTTTGTGTGTCAAGGCCACATTGTAATAAACAGGTGAAATACTGGATTTTGCATGTACAGTATATGAACAACGCGCTGTTGATTACGTTATAACATAAACGTATAAACCGCGTAAATTTGAAATCTAACAAAAGGGTATTTGTTTGTAATGTGTTCATGTATAGATGTATGTATTTGTATTTCACCGAAGATAAGTTTTAGAAGCACTGGTTTACAATTTAATCACCAGTTTCTCTAACTGGGCCAACAACAATAATATTCATATGTACAAGGTGGTAACAACGGCATAACTCCAAAATTTATTGCCAAGTTATTCTTTCGATTCAGATCATTTTCTCCTCGCGAATGTGTACGTACTGTCACCGGCGAAGCATTGCGAGCCACCGAACATTATATTTGTTGCTAAGTGAGTTCTGTATCTTGAATTGTAAAAGGCGCTTTTAAATGGACTTCTATCATTTGTGCATGCAGAGATTTATTCGATTGTATAACTGTGGTAATCTGATTATAAATGATTTGTATTAATGGGTCTATTTTTATTACAAATAAAGCTAGTCATTCAATTATTCAATTCTTGATGGTAACAAAATAAATACGATATATTTCTTTATCGATATCATTGATTTTAATATTTATCTAAACAATAAGATTGTATATAATAGTGATTGCCTTCGTCGGATAATCTTTGTTTCTGGCAGTCTTTTGAGAAACTTAAAAAAAACTCAATTGGAAAGAGAATTTTTTTATTGCCAAATTTTTTTTTTATACAGTAAAATTCTTTGCATTATATTCTCAGTTAACTGATAAGCGAGGAGTGAAAGAAGAAGAAAACAGTACTAAATTTATTTTTTCTCTTTTGAGTTTTTCACTGTCAATACTTAATAGAAATATTCAAATAATTTAAAGAAAATAAATCATATGCAAAATTGATTTTAAATATACCTTTAATGAAAAATTACGTAAGAAAGATCACTAACAATGAAATCAACATATTTCTATAACCAATTGTTTGTCACACCTTTATTAGTCTTGCTTAGTTTTACGTATGAATAACTCTGAATTGTTGTATTTCTTATCAGTTGAAAATGATCGCGATGAGCGAAACCGGTTCTGATCTATATAAATTTACTATGGAGGTGAAAATGAAAATGTCCTATTATTTTTTATACTAATTTTCAATATGATATAAAATCGTTCAAGGGACTTTATTATATTTATACTCAATTTATATATTAACTTGTTGTTTACAAAGCCTTTAAAAAGTTAATGCGTTTCTACTTTACAGTAAATGACATTATCAATGCTTGTTCGGAATTAGTAGACGAGATGCCACAAAACGGGTTTTAGTTTAATCGTATAAATGACGTCTGTCAGTAACTGCAAACATAACTATTGTATAAATTAAGTTTTAAAATATACTGTCCATATCATCGTTTAATTATTGTTATTTTATCTAATTATAAATAGTAAATAAAGGTTCAAGAGTTTATCAGTTTACTTCAATGAATTAGAAAGATTAAGTCGTGCAACTAACGTTAATATATAATAATATGGGTATTGTAGATGTCGATACGGCGTTAAAGACTGTTGTGAAAAGAGAAATAGAAACCAACAAATTAAAAACCTGAGCTATGAAGCTTGTAGAAATGAAGCTCGTAGTATTCATCAAAGTTTTTAATACCACACAACAAATATTCAATCATAGTTTAAAAAGAGAAATAGATTCAACTATAAGTAATATTGATAGCTTCCAATAGAATATTCGTGGAATTTTTACTTTGCTGTTTTAATTTTTTGGCATTTGATTTTACCAATTATGTTCTAATTCAATATATATTTATAAATACAATTTTATTGTTAAGCTCTGCCGATATCGTTTCTACGCGCCACCGATGCGATGCCTATGACACTATTACGTTATGTTTGGTCTTTTGGGAAAAGCTTTATAAAAATGTCCTTATGTAGGTATATATTATAGAAATAAACGAGAACGATTTGTAGAAGTAATGGAAAAACTTGATGCATATTTTCAGCTTATTTCTAAATAGACATGTGTCATTAAGTTGTATACCTATATTTTTTTCTAGCAATATTTACTAAATTTAGCTACGTAGAGCCTGCAAAATGATCCACTATTTATATTTTTATGTTCACTTCAAATGTGGGTACAAACGAAATCAATAAATTGAGGATGTTGAACGAAGGTGCTTGATAGAAATTCAAAATCAAATTTGAATCATTTGAATTTTGTATGAATCCATTTTTATTTTTCGAATTCCGATATCACATTTAAAATACCTAAAAATGTCATTTACAATTATCTAATTCACTGAACTTCATTACAATGAAAACACTCGCTAATTCATCCAAATTGCGATAATAACAATTAAACTTTCTGACGTACTTTCATTTTTATATATAAGCAATACAGACTACTTACTACGCGTCAGTTTAAGTTCATTCGTGCACTTAAAATGCTCGAAGATGGCGAATGGCGCCATTAGCGACAAAACTCATGCAAAATTTAAATTTGAAGTAAATATAGATTATTCAATAGAAGGTATCCCTTTAAAAAATATTACAAAGAACAACATATCTTATATATTCCCGGATATATTGTATCTAATTATTCTTTAATGCAATTCTTTGAATGAGAGTTGAGGAAAACCCCTTACGGATATGGTTCGTGGATGTTCAGAAAAAAGTTATTTGATATAAAACAGAATTTAATTTAATTTTATCAGTCTCTACTTAACACTCTCCTGCATCAGTTACATATATGGCTTGGCAGCAAGGCACATCATATACGCAACTCCTTAAAGCAAAACAAGACCTGGCCGCCCGAGACATAGATGGCTGGACCGCATCAAAAAAGACTTAAAGTTGATTTTAAACAGTTTTTGTAGAATACCAAAACCTTACATATATGGGATACAGTACCAAAAATATAAGCTTGAATTCAAGTTTGTTTTGAAAACTTCTGTATTAATTAGGAATTTTAAATAATGCATTACGTAAAAATATAATTATTTAGTTTACGACTTATCCGGGCTCACTGTAGTGAAAACAACTTCGTAAATGAATTCGTAAATGGTAAGTTTATGTATATGTTATAGATATTATATAGAGAGTGAAAAGAATTTCCTTCTGTGTAGTAAGTATTTTGCCGTGCAGACTCGCGTTTTCTGATAGACTGTAATTTATTACTTTTATTGAATATGGGTGTGGTGTTGTGTCTCGAAATAGAATTATAATGTGTATCAAGCGCCTCGTGTGTGGTGTTTTATAAAAGTAGAAGTAAGAATTGACTTAAGAAGAATGTTGCCGTCGATTGAATAATCCTTAATAAATAAAGAGAAGTGAGGCAATCATTAACAGAAAACACTCGATAAGTATTTATTAATAAGTATAAAGAATTAAATAGAAAAAGTGTCTTGTTGTTTAAATATCGTCTTAAAAATCTCAATTAATCTTATTGTAGGTAAAATATATTTCAATAGATTTAACAAAATTTGTTTACGGGCCCTTTTAATTACTTTAGTAATCAGCATGTTATTTCGCATTTGATAGCCAATTAGCAAATGCAGGACTTCGTGCATTCCGTAAGCATTGTCGGTCCTTTTGGTCTAATGGAAAGATACGCTGGCGATCAGGTGGTCCCGTGCTCAAGTCCCGGCAAAGTCAATTTTTTTTAAATTGAAGAAGAGATCTTGGACATGGGTGTATATCATTTTTCGTTAGGTTGTTCTCGACTGATTCATAAAAAATTATCATCGAGTATATTTCGTATGATTTTTATAATTTAACATATTTGGCGCATTGGCATTACCTGTAATTTATTAAACTATTTTTTTTTTATTTAAGTCCTTTATATTGATTAAATAAATTCATAGTTTTCAGCTCACGACACTTTGAGATTAAATACATAGGCAAAACATAATTATTCATAATGATTTTTAATTATATTAAATTACCGAATAGAAATAATAATCATTCATAGAAACGAGGTATTCTTAAATATCATTTCAATAATAGCAAAAATAAAAAAGTAAGATTTTTTCAACCGTTGAAAGATATCTGGATTTATAGATATATAGGAAAATTTTCCGTTACAATTTTTAATCAATTGAGAGAACTCCATTTTAATATATTGAATTTCCTAATACATACATAGTAATTGATTGTGTTAAGCAGTTGTAGATCTGAATATATTGGATGCTATTTTATTCTGATGTTTGCATATAACAACATAAATGTTATATCTTCCAATGATACATTTTTGGAAATTAAATTGTGTGCTACAATGTGTAGTTAACTGAATAGAAATATAAATTAATGTCTATCAATGACAAAGCCCATATGAGAGATATGATCGCATGGACAAGAGCTAAGCCTGATTCATAAAATTGCATGGTTATACCTAACACGAACCTTTTGCATGCAACCGAGAAGCGAACTATGAGAAAATTCAACGATATTATGCATTACATAATGTGTAATTATACTCCATTAACATTTGAAATCGAGTAAACATTCTCGTTCACCATTTTTCGAATTAGTTTTGCCCTTGCCTATGTCCTGTAATCTTTATCATGTTTTCAGTATTGAGTATTCAATGAATGTACACTAGAAGTCCTGTCAGCGGCTAAAGACTGAGTTCAATTCATAGACGGCTTACATATCTGATTAATAGCAACTGTTGCATTCATTGTCTACTAACTTATGGATAATCATGATGAATGTAATGCCACAAATATAAAAACGGTCAACCTTTCTTAGACCGCCAAGCGCGTTTGCCGCTATAAAATGCTACGAATTAACCGTTAAAAGGTATCATTCGCAAAGACACTTGGTGTGAATGGATTGAAAGGCCAAATATTGATACATTGCAATCATCAAACTGTCATATAGAAAACGAAATATCTCTGTGTATTCGCAATTTTTAACCACATGTTAGGTGAATAGTGGATTTAAATAAATGAAAAACATTAAACATATAATACGGTAAGAAATGTACACATAACAATGTATTTTAATTCTACAGAAATTATGTCATATGTTTGTTGATAGCTATTTCGGCTTACGCCCTTGTCAGAACTATTAAACATATTATTATCACAGACGATCGATGTATATATACTTATATACAGAGCTTTTTCCCCATTTAACGCGGTGGAACGGCTTTCCGGCACCTTTTTTCACAGATTTCAAAATCAATTAGACAAAATTTTACTTAAATGATTTTTGAATATAATTTTATTTAGTAAAAAGCTTGACATGAAGTGAGTTCCGGCACCTTTTTTTTTCAAAAAAAAGCCCTATATATAATATATTATTTGTTTATATTTTGTATTCGTTGTAATATAGATAAGTGTGAACAGCTCGTTTAAATGATCTAAACCTCTTTAAATAAAAACAAAATGTATACAGGATACGAATAGTGAATATAATGGGATATGTACATTAATTTTTCTTAAAATATCTTGTCACTTATTGACGTTCTTAAATTATAAAAGTCTAACTTAAAAACTTTGTATTCGAATGTCGCGATTTAGTGATATTTGCACGGCCTACCATTTCTTAACAGGGTCCTGTGTTGAGCCTAATGTCAATCATGTCATAGAAAGCCTTTGGAAGGCCATATTCAGAATCAATTATTAGAATAGTAGCATAAAGCCGGAAAACTGTTTCAAGCTCGTTTTTCTTACGTTTACTAAAGCTTGGCTAGGCGTTGTTAACTTTTACCAGCTGGAAAGTGAAAAAGTGTTCCACCACTGCATCTTAATATTAGTGATACAATTTGTACAATTTATGTATTCTTAAATCAATGTTTTTAAACGCTTTGCAGAAAATATATGGTTTTTATCTACTAGTTTTGTCACAATAAAAAAAAAAGTCGGATTATTATTGGCCGAAAACCATTTATATCGTCGGCACAAATTTCCAAACTACACTACCCATACGCGATAAGATAAAGTTATCTTATCTCAAACGCGGCTTGTTTCAAACGTACGCTTTAAATCAAATGGATGCATTTTATATAAAAATATGTAGGACAGCGCAGGAAGTTTGCTTAAGTAATTACTTAAGCAAACTTTGCGATAGTAAGTCTGAAGATGCCTCTGAAAGAGGCGAAACACGTGTCACAGTTAGTTACACAATACGTGGAATAATCAAAGTTATTTTAAATTTTATATTAAAATGAACTTCCACAAAGTTACCGCCGAAACCATCGAAAATACTTGTCTGTTCATGCGCAATTTAAAATATGCATAATTATACGAAAACTATCCATTTAAATATATATATATATTTATAGAACAATGTATAAACATTTTTTTAATGAAAACTTTCCCAATAGACCCTTCGGATCACACATTATTTTTCAGGGACCATTCTTCGAGGGTTAAGCTGTTACGAAACAGCTTCAAATTCTCCGGTTGTTCTGTTTTACCAATATTATAAGAAGAGTAATACGCATTTCATAGTCAAATGTGATGTTACGCGCTTAGATAATAAAAATGCGAAACTAATTATATTTGATAAACCTTTACGACTCTTCGTGTACCAATCAAGATTTCGTGTTTGTGTCTCCGATGACCTGCGGTGCTTGAAAAGCATTACGCTCAGCTTCAATCCACGATATAATAACGTCGCCTCAGGCTAGTTTTACCACTGGCCGCATGATAATTGTCTGTTTTAGTATTGCGCCCACTCGAACTCGAGAATATTTTATTATTTAATCGCCTTTATTGCGAGATTCAAAACAAAATAAGCACGTACAACAATTTAAATAAACTCTTTGATTACCTAGTAGTGTGTATGCAGAATTAGTCAATACTAATGAACTGTAATTAAAATCTGCCAGAAAACGTTCTTTGGAAAAAATATGGACATACACACCGTGACCATTTATTTTTTTCCTCAAATCGGGACATTTAAAAAAGTAAGTTACTTCTTCGTTTTAGGGGCCTCACACATTCATACCATACAAGATTCTAATGTTTTCTTATGTCATATTACGTTACCTATTTGATTTATTTATTTCAAAATTAAGTTTTCAGTATATTGGGACTAGGGACTCCAATTACTCGACATTTCAACTACTCGAGTATCGAGTAGTAAAATTTTAAAATACTCGAGTACTCGAGTATACTCGAGTAGTTTCATATGTACCAAAATATATTTTATTAATTCAAATTTGTGTCTATTAATAGATGAAACATAAATAAATAAGCTTATTATATTTTATTATTACATTTATTTCAATTTATGAAACATATAATTCAAAAACAATAGAGAATTAAAAGTCTCAAATTTTAATTTGGTTCGAAGTTTTGTTTTTTTATTCCAGCAGAAGACAAAACTCTCTCTGTTGCTGTGGACGTCAGTTTAAAAGTTAACAATCAATTAAATTGTGCTATCTAGTTTTTCTGTCCGCTGCTTAAAACCAAATAAAATTTGGAAATTAATCTTCATTTATGTATTACGAGTATTACTCGAGTATCGAGTACTCGATACTCGAATTGGAGTCTCTAATTGGGACCTTTATTTTGCCCAAAAAGTAATTTTTCAATGTTCTGTATAGTTTAATAACTGCGGACATCAGTGCAAGCGAGTTTGCTTGCTGTAACCTAATATAATAGTTGGTGATATTGTTTACCGATTTCATCACAAGATTCTTTTAAAGTTTCTAAATATTTTATTTATAAGAGATGCATTCAAGATCCATCGGCAGCAAATCTGCATCAGTTTTACTTACGTTGTGTACTATATGCGCTCCACATCCGATCCCTATTATAGTTAAATTAAGTTTGGTGAACAAATTATTGACGCCTCTCCTTTGCTGTCCGCCAAAAGTGCAAATCTTATTATAACCACAAAAACCATTATTTTTTTAGTCAAAGCATGTATTTTTTCGGAAATAATACATTTTTGTGTCTCGAAGCTGTGTTTGGAGACATCTGGACACTCTACTTGAAAACAGGACTTCCCGGGTGATAGCGGAACGTTTGGTCACACTAGGACAAACATGATTTATTATTGTTTCTTTTTGTACTACATATTTACAATAACCATTTCGCTGTTTCTATTACTTGATTGTGTCACAGTGAGATCTTTGCGAAGACTGATTCATTATAAAAATAATTCTTGTTGCATAATCAATTGAATCGTGTAAATTTCTTGGTCAAAAAGAGACGATTTAAAATTAAAGATTTTTTCTCAAAAAATGTTTCCAATAGTTTATGTCTTTTATTATACGTGATCGAGAAATATAATACGTGTCTTGCGACCCAAAATGTTTTTGTCGAGACTAATTAGAGACTCCAATTCGAGTGTCGAATACTCGATTCTCCAGAATACTTGCACATTTTTAAAGTACTCGATCTCGAGTATTTTTCAAAATACTCGAGTAATACTCTCAATTTATTAATGAAGGGTTATTTACAAATTGTTTTTACTTATTTAAAAAATAAATATATATAATTTTTCATCGTTGATTTTAACTGAGTCTTACTGTCAGGTAATATAACCAGTGACGGCTGGTGACGGGGTGTTGGGGGGTGCAAAGGAAGATTCAACCATTTTTGCAAGAGTTCTTTCCTATTCATTGGATTTTAAAACACTTCTATAGCATGGACTTTCAATTCAGATGTTCGCAATACCAACTGTTTCTCTTCCGTAGTACGGAATTTAATTGAATCTTCCTTTTGCACCCCCCAGCACCCCGTCACTAGCCGTCACTGAATATAACTAACACTTTCTGGATACGTCAACTATGCTTGCATGCTTTAAGAAACATTCAAACATTCGCGTAAGTGTTAGGCGAGACGTTTATCCAGCAACAGGTGGATATGAATTGATAAATTAATTTGTGTGCAATAATCACCATTAATAGTTAGTTTTATTGAAAACGAAAAAGATTTATTCAAGCTCTTCAGAACTAGTCCACGAAATGACAATATTAAATCATGTCATATGAACATTTATTTCATTCGTAAATAATTAACACTGCTTTTGTTTATCGACTATTGCCAATGCAAAAATGGTTTCATAATTTTTGAAACGGTTGTGTTTTTAAGCGATAAAATTTATAACTAAATGATCGATCAACTTCTTTACATGTTGATTGACCAAAGGCGTAGGGTGAAATACATATTATTTATATTACTAGAAAATTTGTTTTAAAAATAGAAGTACATACAGAAAAAAATATTCTTATACATATGTATATAGTTAAGGTACAATAGATTCAAATTTTCTGTGTATACACGACTGCCACGCTTAATACGGTTGAATAAACATATTCTTAAGAAATGAATATTGTCGAAAATTAATAGTTATTTTAACAAGAATTTTTATTAAAAATCTACCCAGTATAAATCTTTGAGAATAAAAGATGTCCTAGTTTCAAGTGTGGCGCACAAAGCTCTTATATAATACGGAAAGAAAAATAGCAATGTATTTTAATTCTACATAAATTATTTTATATATTTGTTGATAGCTATTTCGGCTTACGCCTTCGTCAGAACTAGTTCTGACGAAGGCGTAAGCCGAAATAGCTATCAACAAATATATAAAATAATTTATGTAGAATTAAAATACATTGCTATTTTTCTTTCCGTATTATAATGGAGTTCTACCAAGTAAATGCCTACTCAATCAATATACTCTTATATAATAATGAGAAAAAAATATATCTCAACTCTTGCAATACTGTTGAACGAAAAACAACGAAGTGAACTTTTTTATAATTCTGAAGTTTAGGATGTTCATTTTAATTTGTACTTTGAACCACAATTATTTGAACAATTTACAAAAAGTGTGTTTTCATTTATATATTTAACTGGCTTCACTATTTTCATCTCTATAGCGATCACGCTTTTCTGTTGGAAACGATGGGAGAAAAATATATACATTAAACATATAATTATACTCAGAGATGAAGAAAACGCGAAGTAGTTTGACGATAACGCGACCTAGTGCTTCATCAAATTGACATACCATTTTTTTTCAATTTTAATACTTCCAAGAGACGTTGTCATTTTCGGCGTTGTGTGACTGATTTTTTAATTCCCAGTTTAAAGTGCGATATTTCTTTCGGTACCCTAATAACCCTATAACGGAAATACATGTGAAATTAAGCCACCAGTCAAATTGTAACATATTTTTAAGTTAAAAAAACACACCATCGAGCATGGGAATAAGTCATAGCCTTGCAAACTTGTCTGGTAGCCGTCCTTGGTATGTTCAAATTTTTATAATAATTTATCAAAAATTCAGCTCGCCACTGCGACAAATTTGAGCACCATCGGCAAGCCTTTGGGTATTTCATCTTGTACGCATGGATTTTGATACAGATCTGAAAAGAATAACGCTTGGGAAATATTATCACACACTGGTCCGCGTTATGGACTATGAAGTAGATAAATCAAATTTATTAGAATAACTCTTACGAAACTGGCCAACACTGTCGAGTGGTTATATTGGTCATCGGCTTACTTTGTGAGTTAGATTAATTGGGCGCATACTCGTCACTTTTAATAAAGTATCGGTTACGTGTGTTTCAATTAATGTTTTAAAATTGAATAATTACAGCTTTAACGGCAATATTTTTAAAGAAAGTGGTACAATATCTTTAATCTAATTTAAATCTTCAAATAAATAAAATTATATAAATCTTTAGGGAAATTAATAAAGCGACGTGACTGAAATCTTAAGCATTAATTGAATAACGAACGTTTATCTAAACAGGGCAACTTTAAAGCCATTAATGGGCGTATACAGATAGCAGCTTTTAACACATTTCAAAGATTGCCAGGAGTATTTCAATTGAGTTGAAATGATCGCAGTTTACTTTTGAAAAGTTTGCGATTTATTTTCTCACCTTAAGAATTTGTAAATTTTTAAATGCAACAGAAGCAAACCTTGTTTCTATTGCTTCAAAATATATGTTTCAAAATGAGTTTCAAAAAATATGAAGAACACGAAACAACGATTAATTTGGCAAAATCTAAATCAATACAGTAAACAATAATTAAGTGTTTTAAGTAGCATATTAGATAACGCCATAGCTTATATTAGTTGTTAATTTGAACAAACATATAATACATAGCATTACAGCTGACGCCAATGCGCCACGCATTTGAAAAATATAATATAGATAGTACATACATAATATGTATATAACGAAACATAAAACTAATATATAATACATATAATGATATGAAAAACATATTATTAGATACCGAAATTATAAGAGTAAAAACAAAGCACCAAGGTTTCAGCTGATATAGGTAGTGAATTGATCAGCCAAACAGCCCTTGTGACTGGTGACTCAAATGACCTTCGCAACAGACAATTTCTTATTGTATACATACAAGTATTATCATATCTTCAAACGATGTATTTAATAGGGAAACTTTAAAAATTCTTTAAGTCCAAGCTGGAGAGGAAACCATTATCAATTAAACGCAATTCATGTATTTAGAATGATATAAATCAATTTATTTTACATATTCAGTGTTTTAAGATTCCATAATCAAATAAATATACACATTTTCATTTAAAATATTGCAGAATGTCTGATAGTAACCAGTTTGATGGTAATTTAGAGAGAGACAAAATCATTGACTGAGAAGAGCAGCACGGTACTGATCTTTAAACCAAACACTTTTATGCATAAAGTTCAAGACAAAAACTGTTGCTAAATTTGATATGAAATAGAGTCTTTTTGGATTCAGATTCGTATATTGCATAAAAAAAACCATTTAATATTTGAGTAAAGTGTCACCAGCTCGTTAAAATGACACTCAGGTACTCTATATACAATACGCCAGAGGTTGGCAACTCGGCGCTCGCGGGCAGTTAGTGTGCCGAACTTATTTTAGTGAAATTCAGATGATAAAAAGTTATCAGATTACGTGCCTGATAATGAGATCATAGCTAATGATTTGCAGTGTAAAATGTCATAGTAATATAAATTAAGACCAACGATAACAATGTTAGTTTATAATTGAATGCAAAAATCTATATTCGTTTTATAGATATATACAAAATAAAAATAACTTTTCTTATTCCACGTATTATGTAACACATAGTGAAATATGTTTTGCCTTTCTAAGAAGCATCATAAGTATGAAACTTACCATCACTATGTTATTTTAGTAATAAAGAGAAATCGTACAGAGAAGGATATGTGGTAAGTTGTTAATGGCCACGGTCAAAACTACCCTCAAAGTTTTACTCTCCAATGAATTTTCTCGTATATATATTGATTCTTCGATCAATTCATTACTGGACTTCAGTTATCGACCACTGTGATATTTTCATCCCTTCCCGCACACCTTAACTAATCTCAAAGCAAAGAAAATTGACTACCAACAAGTCTTTATATAATACAAAATTAAAAATAGCTGTTTATTCGTCATACCGTGTAACGAATAGTTACACTTGTTTCGTCTATTTGAGAACTATCTTCAAACTTACTATAGTAAGGTTAATTCAGTAAAAACTTACGATTGATTCATATACTCGGTATGTTATAAATTACAAAATTGAGGTGGAAATTTTTCTCTTTTGCAGGACGCAGAAAAAGATTGTAGGTCCAATAAGGTTAGATAAATTCAAAAAATAGATATTTGAGAACAGTTTTATATTGTATACATCTTATAAATTCATCAAAAATACCTAAATAATTTAATTAAACTTTTGAAAAACATATTTATAACAGAAATTCAATAAAATGTCTGTGGCGTTAAGAATACTTTTTTAAAAAATATTATTGTACAGTGCATATAACAGCGATTGCAAATATCTTACATAGACTCACATTTATCAATAACACCGCAAATTTAATCAATGAGTTGTATTTGGAGCGACATAAATTTAACAATGGTTATCAACCTGCTGTAATTGAAATAATATTTAATAATGACTCGTGATGCTTCAATTGATTTCTAAAAATTCTACGTTATTTATTTTTAATCCATTATATATTTGTTACAAATGCAATATTAAGAATTTTATTCATGCTCGCTGCACTAAAATTCTATTTATAAAACAAAATTGCTACAGTGCCCTATATTATATATCATAATATGTAAGGCGTTTTGAGTTTCCGCCCAGTATTAAAGGTTCATGACCTCTGCAATACGTCATTATTTGATTTATAGTTGGCGACAGCACGCTTCAGTTGAATATCTATTTTGACACGACTCGCCTCATATATGATATAATACAAAATACATGCGTCAATGCACTTGTACATACATACTTAAAAAAAAGTGTCAAACGTACTGTGAAAAAAACTCAACCAAAACAAATTGGCCAAAGTTCTTGACATTGGTTGAATATTCTGTACAACACCGTGAACTAATAACAAGTGAAACATTCCGATCATAGCTTGAATAATAATTACCTATACGAGCTTACCTGTCAATCAACTGAATGCGAGCGTTTAGTGATTGATTATTCTATTTGACCAGGTTGTAATAGGGAACAATAAATTTATTCATTCATTTTGAATCAGTATAAATTAAGTTTGCGATAAAACAATCGAATGGTTTACAGGTTCCCTAGCGCTCCATATATACTCTATTTGAAATACGATTACGATAAGCTAAATAAAATGTATTAAGAGTGTTTACAAAACTAAAAGCATTATAAATTAATATAATTTATTATCAAATTTAAAAGTAAATCAATATGTGACTTAAGATTTTAATTTTTTTTATCACTTTTTGTTACTTTAAAATAACTGTCAAATCGAAACCAATAATAATTAACGTATATGTTAAGGTAACGTAAATTTTTAGTTGCGTTTGGTTTCGTAGCCCCCGGGATCAATTCAAAGTACGGGACGCTTTGGAAAATGGTGCTCATGAGTAGCGTAGCGAGAGAAAAAAGCTTACTATAAGTCCTGTCGTTTCCTTATCGTACTATTCCTACTTTTTTGAGATGATAGATGTTGAATTATTTGTGGAGGAAGAAAACTAATTGAAATATATTTGTAAAGAGCCAGCAGAACCACCTGTCAACAATCACGCTCACAAATAAACGACTCTTTCTTTTACCTGGTTTGTATCGTGCGAAAGTACAGTGTTGAATTATGCGTTATAGCCAAGTAGATAAATGAAGACAAATTGTAATGTAGCTTGTGATACTATACACCATGCGATAAAGACACGTGTCAAAATTCCATCAACACTCTCTTCTTGTATTGCCCATCGTCCGAAACCGCAGTGTTGTGAAAACGCGGACAAATGTTACAGGCAGTCAGGTT
Organism: Himalopsyche kuldschensis; assembly: GCA_028554975.1. Taxonomy (NCBI): domain Eukaryota; kingdom Metazoa; phylum Arthropoda; class Insecta; order Trichoptera; family Rhyacophilidae; genus Himalopsyche; species Himalopsyche kuldschensis. The sequence continues at coordinate 13,500,239 of JAHFWI010000010.1, read as the reverse complement.
AATTAATCAAGAAAAATAAATGATAATTTAATATTATTCGTATGAAAAAAAATTCACTCCTTTTTTATTTTTTACCTGTACCAAAATTTGAAGATAACATTTTAATCCACTTGGACAAATTTTATATGTATTAGAATTTGCATTTCAATAGATTTTAGAGCTACGACAATAATAATTATAGACAGGTATCATTTTTGATCAGCGAATTTCAATTCAGCACTACTGTCAAACTTTACTGGTGCTTTTAAAAACCTTTCATCATTTCGATCAGAACATGACTTTATGTTCTTGAATAATAAGCAACGTTGTACACTGGAATCTTATCTGATCTTAAAATAAAATCTCAGTGCATTGAATCTACTTATTTCCATTTGATATACGTCAATCAATTAGCTTATAGAAATAAGTCGTAAATCTTCAAAGCTACCACCAATGCTCTTTGATCGACAAACTTTACGTAATACTATCATTGAGGCGTATAATACCTTTCTACATTTTAAGTAATGATACCATGGTTTGAAGAATAGTACAATGTTATGTGCGTTCAATATATCCTCATGGTTAAAATATAACTGTAAAGTAAAATCTTGACTAAGTAAATATTAAAAAAAAACTATCTGTCAAGGCTATAAATATTTTTTTATCCAAGATACTCTCAATATGACAAGCACTAGATCATAACTGTAGCAGTTTTCACGCGTGACAGCTAATGATTTGACATGCACAAACAATTTGTATAACATATTTTTTGAATAAAATAATAGTTTACACGTATTCATGAATAATTCCCCATCCTTGTGATAAGTTCTAGTCGTCTATTTTTAATTTACGCTGTATCTAAAATGAATGCTTTATTTAATTTATTGTGAACTCTTTTGCCATGGTATAAGACCCCACTAATACTCATGGAAGAGTAAATACATTCCACTAAGTCCAGATTGTAATGACAGAAGTTTTATATAATACTAGTATTGCTACCCGGCGTCCCTCGGACAAAGCGACCAATAATTATTTAATGTTATATCATTCGACATAATTATATCACAAAATCTAACATCCAAAATAGAGTTAAAATAAAATCACAAACTTTATTTAATTTGATGGCAGCCCCATTCTCGCCCATTAAAATGTCCAAATTCAAGGAAAAAATCTAATTTGCTGTCAAAGAAATGTCATACTAATAATACCTTCACGTAAATTATAAACATTATTATATTAATAAAAGCCGGGAAAAGTTCAGTAGAAGACTAATTTATTACATTTTGACTAAATGTCTTCGCCGATAAAAATTCAAACATATTTTCTTTCATATTCGTTTTTATGGCAACTTGCAACAACAATGCAAAAGGGAATTACAGACATATATACATACATACGCCGTTTCGGTTTTATATATAAGATTTTGTGTTTGTAATGCAAATGTTTGTCATTTATTTATTTTGTACACATACATGCAATTGACATATACTGATTTTGATGCATTTGAGGATTGCGATTATGATTTAAACTGATCATCTGAACTAATAAAGCATTCCTTAGTACAGTCAGTTCTCGACTTACGACCATTCTAACATACGACGGAGACCAAAACGACTAAATTGACCCAATAACATACCAAAATTTTGGTCCTGGCAACTTCTTATAATATCTGAGGAATAAGAGAAGGAGTTTAAGCCACTTATTATAGAATACCGAATGATTTTCCAGTATCAATTTTACTTTGATTGTGGTAAATATTCTGAAATAAATACCACTAACGTACCTCGCACTTTTTATGTCTATCATTTCATTATTTTTTTGTATGAAATTCGACTTACGACCATTTATACGTCCTAAGTGGTGGAACGGAACCCTGTAGTAAGTCGAGAACTGACTGTATATGAAAGTCAAAATAAGTTGATTTTCAACAATGCTTCCAATAAATTACTCAAACATATTATAACCAAAAATCAATACTTTTCTCGAAATCAAAAAGTTTTTTTCTACTTGAAAAAAATCATGCAGAGGATATGAGAGTTTGTGGAAAGATTTGAGTTGAGTTTGAGTTGTCAACATATTGCTTAGATATAATTTAATATGCGTCGGATAAAAACAAAAAACATGTTAAGATACGCATAGATAAAAACACTTTTATTATTACGGCTAGATATTGTTTTTTTCTGCTGTCATCGACTGTGTCTTTAACAATTTATTCTTGCACCGTCACCTTGAAAAATCTGTGTCTTTTATGATTGTTTTAATTGATGTGTATTTAATTGACAAAGGTGAGCAGCACCTGGCCTAGGCAACCGGTATCGTTATACAATTATAAGACCGTGGGAAAATCAAATTCACCTACCGACCAGATTTCATGTTCGCAAACTTACGGTCAAAACTAAATTCATTGCCTCGTCATTCATAGTTGATTGATGGACTTAAATTGGATTTTATAATAAAATCAAGGTGACGAATAGCCTTAAAATAAAAACCTTGGTACAGTAACACGAGAATCAATAATATACATTAAAATGTATCGTCAACACTTTTATCGTTGGTAATATTATGCTCTAATAATCGATAATTACGCATGGCAAATTATCTTACCAAATTGGGCTGGGCTTTTTTCGTTTTGAAATATTTTATGAGCATTAAAAAGGCTCACCTACTGTCAGTGGTGTAACTATACCTATCGGGGCATTTGGGTTGATTTTATGATGTATACACGAGAAATTGGTAACATTGAAATAATATACACATATACTTCCAAATGAACCATCACAGCATAAGTTCTACGAAGATAATGATATTCGTATGGAGTTAAGAAATGGTGCAAAGTTATCAAAATAGTATATATATGCCCAGTCAGATTGAATAATCTGTAGATCTTGAGTTACTTAAACACTCATTCGAATCTAAAATAGACTAAAAAAATGTCTCATTTCTGTATTCGAATACGTTATGCCTAATGTGACCATTTATTTTTGTCCTCAAAACGGGACATCTAACAATTTTTACGTAAAAGTATGTTTATTCAAGAAAACACGTCTTTTTTCATAGTTTTTATGTATTAATAAAAAGAAAAGGAATGTTGATAAAGAAAATAACAGGAATAAATAGCATAAATATGAAAAAAATATGTTGTTTTATATTTTTCTGATGATCAAATTTTCTTAAGTATAACTGGGTTTGCTTTTAAATAAGAATGGAATTCTTGGAAGGATTTAAGGAACTAACAACATCGCTTTAAGTACTCCGACTTGTAATTGTGTTTTTTCTGTCGTCCACAACTTATTCATCTGTGAAAAGACTCTTTCTATGGGTGCATTTGTTCCGGGCAAGCATAAAATGTATTCAATGATTACTCTGAAGTTTTTATGGTTTAAATTATTATTATGAAAGTCGATTTTTTGCACTTTTTTTAAAATTGTTACCGTGTGTTGCCCTCTTTTTGAAAACAGGATATTTCGACGCCCCGGAGCTGTACTTGGGGACAACGGGACAGGCTACCTAAAAACGGGACGTATTCGGGGGTCACTTTAGTTAAGCCCCAAATTGAGTGGATGAATGCTTCACAGCTTTGGTGAATTAGCTACAAGTCAAACGTTAATATTATAAAACAATAAATGAGGATTGTGAAAACATTAAATTATGTGAAATATTTTGTATATAAATCAAGATTGTTTAAGCCAACACATTTATCATTTTTTATAAACTTTCAATGCGAAATAAACTATTCTTTTTAACTGACAAATTTGTTTAATCATTGGATTATAATTCTTTCAATGGCAACAACTCGAGTGTAGTAATTATCGAACATTCACCTGTGTGACAAGTTTTGTCTTGTCGATTGTTTTGGCTGTCATTTTTCATCACACTAAGCAATGGCCTAGGCCGCCTAGGGGATAGGAACATAAACACTACGCATTGTATGTATGATAAAAAACGTTAAGTCACTATGATTACAATAAAAAAACAACTATTGTTTTTAATCTGCGACTTAATCATTATATGTAATCTGTTTTTTATTGGCTTCTAGTGTTATGTATAAGTGAGCATTGTACTTATATCGAATTAATTTTGAAATATTGATCAAGTGTACGAATGATCTTCAACTGAGGCGTAGTAAATAGTTAGTAATGTTTATATTGCGTATAAGAATAAAATTACTATCACAAAGCCTAGTGAAAAGTCGGTCCCTGTGGTCTAGTGGCAAGAGCTTTGTCCTAGCGATCGGGGGGCCTGGGCTCAATCCCCAGCAAGGTCAGATTTTTTCAATTGAAAAAAAAGAGATCTTGGGCTGGGTGTATGTTATTTATCGTTGATTTTGTGCACAACTGATACATTATTTACCATCGAGTTAATCTCGTATGACTTTCACAACTTAGAATATTTGGCGCATTGGCGTAAGCTGTAATGCCAAATATTTTTATTTTTTTTAAAAATCTAAAAAAAGTATTGTTGGCAAATCTGGATTAATTAGCTAATATTTTCATATTAATGACGTTTAATAAATTGGATAAGTAATTGGATAGATGCAATTAAAGTAGTATTTTAAATGTGACATTAAAAAAACAATGAAGAAGCCAATAAAATTGTCGGGTTCGTGGTACAGTGGTCAACGTCACATAGACTGGCTCGATTTCCAGTACAAGCAGAATAGGTATGGATGTTTCAAAAAAATCCTTCCCGCCCATCCGATCCTATAAGCGAGGTGTAGCTAGAGCGATTGGTTAACCATTAGTCCTGTCCTAATCTTCATATCCTTTCAATGCTAAACCTCTTCCACAAAGAGAGTTTCAGCAAATGATTAGCAAAAAGTTCTCGTAAAAGACGTTCTCGTAAATTTAGATAAATTCCGTTAAAAATCCGTGCCATTGGGAGCGGATATTGTTGAAATGAAATATTTAAAAAAAAAAGTGTTAAACGTTGAGAATTGAGTGATATTAATTTTATCATATATGATGCTAAATGAAGTTGAATTTCATATAATGGATTTATTAAGTTGCTCGTTTAAAATTGGAAAACTATGCAAACTCATGGAAAAGTACCAAATCCAAAGGATTCAAATTTTTCAAACTCTCTTTTTTGGAGAAGGTAAGTAAAGAAGAATGAGGCTAGACAAGGATTAGATGCAAGCTAATAGCGTTCGATACTCCCCGAAGCGACATCAAAGACTAATTTAATCAATTGAATATAAATTTAAGAGATTTAGAACTTTTAGACAAAGCAACAAATATAACGAACGCATAATAAAAACGTTGACCATTTGGGTATAAACCGCTAAATGTACGACTAAGATTGAAAAAATTCACTGTTGATTGAAAAAATGTTATTCATTTTAATATAGATTAGAATCAGAACATATTCCCCCATGAGAGACAAGAAGACGCCTGATATAAAGTTATACATAATTTATGGTTGAACATAAGCCGCTATTGAATCATTTGATTATATCGAAACTGCTATCGTAAAAATTACCATCATAAGTCTCACATTTACTACAAATTACCAGCTATCAAATTCGCACGTGAATGAAGTCGGTAAAAGTGTTTTTTTATATTTTGAAACGCTGCTTTTTATAAAAACACGTAATAAAATTATGTAAAAGTTGTCTTCACATAAAATTGTATCATATTTAAATTAGGATAATCGATTTATAATAATTTATATACAGCAGTTATGTATCAAGTCGGGCGTTTTTTATACTTCAAATGCAATTCTTTGAATGTAAGTTTGATAGGTACGAATTACTACAATGCATCTGGCTGTGATTGATCACATTAATTGTTAAAGCGAAAAAAGTGCTCTCAATAAGCGTGAATATTTTTTTTATTTATATCGAACCGTTTTTCTCGTCTCGATCAACTTTTATTAACTGGGTCATGTTCTTGTATTATTATTATTACTTTTACATACATTATAATATGATCAACAATAAAATGTCCTCAGCCATTTTCGTACGCCTTGTAAATTCCGCTGCTAAAAATTGTGCAAAAACAAAAACGTTCGCCGTTTTAATTCATGCATTTAATGCTATTTCCACACGCATTAAGTGTTTTAATTGCCTATTTCAAAAGTCCGTAATTCATTGATAGAATATTGTGTGCCAGAGTAATATTTTGAAGGGGTGTTAATTACATCAATTAATAAATTTTCCAAGATATTAATATGAAAAATAGACTTTCAACTTGTGCCTGAATTGAAATCTTCATCCTAAAGAATGTGTCTAGAAAAACTTACTAGATTCAATGAAGACTTAAGACTTCCACAAGTGCGATGCATTTTTCAAATAATGATTCTTCATCAGTGCATCGAATATCCGGTTAGTAGATAATAATAATCAAAATGTAAATGCGTCATTATAAGAAAGATTTATTCGACAGTATCATTACGCGGAAAGGAATGACCTGTCTTAGCATATTCAGCAATCCATTGCCTGTGTCGAACTAAAAGTAAATATGTTCATCACAAACAATATTTACGTTTATTTGAAAGAACTAATTTTCAGAAAGATGTTCCTGGGATAATCCCTGTAATAGCAAAACAAACTTGTATGTAAGCATAACGTTTAACGACGGGAAAGTATTGGTGAATGGGAATGGTTGTAATAATCCGCACAAAAAGCTCAAAAAATTGCACGGAATCGATTGTTGGATAAATTTTTATTCATCGTATTGAAAGGATTTACGAGGAGTACCAAATACCACGACGATATGTTCACCATAAAAAATAGCTTTCTCGCGATTGTAAAGATATGGGTGATTGAATATACGTATTTAAATTAAGTCAATTACGACGTTTACTAGATGAGAATATTACTGAATTAACATAGTTTTCAAATAAAATAAAGCTGCAATGACTTTTGACGATCAAAACTAATCTCCTCTCAATTATCCGTCAAATGTCACTACACATAATTCATTTCATGTTTTACCTCCAAGTTTAAATGCTTTTTTTAACATACGACAATATATCCGCACTCAAACTGGAGTATGCGAAGTAGATTTTTCCATCTTTATACGGACATTTGCATTTATGCGAACATTTGGCAACCCAGTTAACCACTTTTTTGGATATATGTATTATAGTTAGTAAATTTAGAAGGATAAATGAAGAAAGGACATGCAGTTTGCTTAAAGATAAGAAGATTCTTTGTAAACAACACACGTCTCGATAATTTTTGTCACAAATCGACAACTCAATGTCTTGGTGTGTAATTGCTAAATCGGGGATTCGATTTCGTATAAGATGAAAGCCTGATGGCGTTGACCATTCAGCTACACATAGGCGAATGGTAGGCATCTACATCACTGATTAACCGTTATTGAAAGTAAAGAGGTGTTTCTTATCAGCAATCGTTTTGTATATTATGTTGTCTGTGTTACATGACCATGTTCGACGGTATTGACTGCAAAAACAATTTAAATCAGAGTGATACGGACTGGTATTGAATCATGCGATGGAGTGCGTTAAGAAGTACATAAAATAATAGTTGGTGTACGTATACTTATAGGAGACCTCTGTGGTCTAGTAGTAAACGCTCTGACCTAGAGATCAGATAGGCCTGGGTAGAAGTCTCTGCAATGTTAAATGAAATTGAAATGATTGTTCCAATTTCACATGTGACAAATCATTGGTCATGGGTGTTTTTGACGTCTTTTTTTCAACCGAGAAGATCTCGAATGACATAAAAAAATCACACTGAGTCCATCTCATTTGTTTTGAATTTTATCAAAGGAAAAACAGGCAGTTTGCTTTTAATTATCTGAAATGCCAAACATTTTATTATTGTATTCACGATGGTTCAGCATTGACAATTCGATTAACATTTGTTATATTCAGCCATCGTTTTTATATATTGACACATAACTTTATATGAAAATTATTATTTTACTTTTATGAAAATATAAAAAAAACCATTTTTTATCATAAAATTCTATTAAGCCAAAAACTATTTATTTTACTGTTTTACCTCATTTTTTGGTTTAAAATGTCTCAGTAAGCGTAAGTCGAATGTTTGTTTTGAGGTGCTAATGGTTGACCAACGATAAGATAATTGCACAGTTAATAGTTTTCAACTTTGTCAGCATATATGTGATTACAAAGCAATTACTGACAAATTTATATTTACTTTAAAATGATTCGTAATTAAATAATGTTCACTGACAAAAATCATTTCTAGATCAAAATCTGTTAATATCTATTTATGATTAACAGCGAAGTTAATTAAATATAATTTTCCGTTTCCAAATAGCTTTTACAATGTTTCTAAGTATGTATATACAAAAAATAAGTATCGATGCATTAGAAATTGTCATGCTTAAATCGTTATTATTCAATGTTTTACTTGCTCTTTGCGTTAGTCATATAACAAAACAGCTGAAAGTTATTATAAATGAGTTAGGTACGTAGAATTCTGGACATACCAGCGACGAACTTTGTTTATTTAATCGGTCTCGCCTGAATTTGTATTGTTCTCCCAACTCTTCTCAAACATGTTTTGTATTAAAATATTCGTTGTGTGTTTTGTCATTTTTATAATTAGTACAAAAATCAAAGTAAACATTGTTGTACTCGACATATGTATAATTAAATCTTAAAATCCGGTAAATAGGCAGTAAAATTAAAGCGTTCTAAGTTAGATTGCTCGAGATCAGTCTTAGGAAATTATTTTAATTAAGAAGTTAACCTCTAAAAGCTCTATGGTCCCGTATGGGACCAGTGATTATAGTGCACTTCGATATTGGATTACACTGATTTATGATAATAGCTGTCAACATATGATTATTAGCTTGTTTAAATAATGTCTTTGAGATCCCGATCCATAATTTATTTTTGGTTTGGTTAAATATTTTTGTCATAATGAGGAATATATAAATTTGTGTTACAATGCTGAATTTTGAAATATGCGTTGTGTTATATCCGGTGGACCGTAATAAATCAGCTTTATTCACACCACACAATATATTTCTATGCGGATACAGATTGTTTTTCCATAACAAGAAATTTATCCTTTGGGGTGATTCTTTTTTCAAGATAGCTGTAGCTAAAATGGATTCACATAATAAAATGGATTCATAAAATGGATTACTTAAGCAAACTTTGCGATAGTAAGTCTGAAGATGCCTCTGAAAGAGGCGAAACACGTGTCACAATTAGTTACACAATACGTGGAATAATCAAAGTTATTTTAAATTTTATATTAAAATGGATTCGTTTATTTGCATACCTAGAGAATATGAAAGCGTAAGAAAGTTGCGGTGCTGGTATTCGTTCGTAATTTATAAACCATCTTTTATTTTGCAAATGCTTTTTATTTTACCCGCATAGGCTGACTTGTTTTAGAGATATAATTATTTTTATAAGAGCGGATATTTCGCAAAAGATGTCTGGGCGCTTAAAGGTTAACTCATTTCTCATTTGTAAGTAAATATCTGCTTTATTAACAGTACGTTTTATCGAGAAATTATGACTTCTACCTATTATTTAGTTTTCTTGGGATTTCTCCACTACACAAAAGTAATATTAGAAATGATATCCGCGAGAGCTCGCTCCCTTCATATATACAATAATATAAATATAATGCATATATATAGTATGTTGTTATTATTACAAAATTAGTTTTTTACGATAAACCTTTCAAATAAACAAATCATTTATGATATTTTTTTAAGCCATATCTGCCCAGCTTAATGCAATGAAAATAGTGTAATATGATTTGTAAAAAAAACCAATTGTATTTAATTAAATTAATAAGGCTTTTTACCGATTCGTCTCACAAAATAACCTCCGTCCATTTGATATGACTCCCGCATCGGTGCGGTCAAAAAGTAGAGCATATAAAACATAATGCTAGGCCCGTATCATATAATATAATGTAATATATGTAACGCAAACAGGTTTTCCGGAGCATGCTCTCATTGTTGGGCGGAAAACCGGTCCTGTGCGAAAGTAAAAGTGCGGCGGTGCGATCGCATTTCGGTCTCTTGTCTCCAATTCACTCAAATTTAAATTTAGACAGACCGGATCGGATCAGATTTGACTGATTCATCCATTCACGCGACTCATACGTAATTTGTTCGAATAATATTTAAAAGAAAAAGCCATACAGACGGCTTTATACTAAAGTATCGTATTTAAAGTCACTATTATTTTAGTTTTTTTTTTATTAATGCCGGATTAATCAATTATGTTTTAAGTGTAAATATTTTTTCTAATTTGTAAAATATTTTCATAATCACACACCTATAAGTAATGTTAATAAGACATTAACACTATTTATACATAAAAATGGTACGTACATAACGCTGTTACATTATTAATTATACTTGTCAAATGCATGGCGCATTGGCGTCAGCTGAAATGCCATGTATGGTATTTAATTTTTTTCCAATAAATTAATAAAAATTCCAATATTGTATTTTTGTATTATTCACCAGATAACAATGCTCGTGCTGAGCGAAACCGGTTCTCATAATTAGCACCAAAAATTTACCTTAATTAAGTAGATCGTTTTAACTCTTTGAAAGATTATCTCATCAAAACTCTTTAACTGAAACTGGCAGTAAATCAATGGCTCAAACCTTTAGAGATTTGGTAAATTATGGATATATGGTCACGGGACAGAATCCAAAATTCTCTCGATCTAAGCTCAAAAAATTTATACATACTGGCTTATAATTTTATGTTTTTACTTTACCCTTTGAGTTCTTGTGGATTATTATAAAATGTGGATTCAAAATGATTAAATCTGAAGAATATTACTAATTATTGTATGAGTTCTGAAAGAAGAATTTGTTTTTTAATATTAGCCTATAATAAAAGTATCCTTTTTATTTTAAACAAATAATAAACTAATGTGACTGTCTCTATCTGTATAATATTATTATTTGTGTAGTTTGTGGTTGCATTTTTGTACCTGTTTATTAAAACAACTCGATTTCATACTTATTGCGTATTCTTTAGGATCTTCTATTATAATAAATTTAAAAATCGTAAGCCTTAAATTCATTTCATTTAATGTGCTTATTTTTCATAAATCTTTACAAAAATTCTGTCCCGTGACCATATATCCATAATTTACCAAAGATTTTTTAATACCGTAAAGAAAGAGGATGGGGTGAAATTTGGATAAGGAAAATATTCATTTAATCGCTCTCAAAGTGGCTGCAAAAATATAACAGGTGGTTGTGGAACATTTGACTTGAGGTTAAATAAAGGGTAGATTGAGAGAAAGCCTTCATTCTGAAAGCATGTGAACACACAACTGAGTAAGATAAAAGCCTATAAACCCCTATTCAGGATTGAAACAAATACTCAAAAGCTGAATGAATCTAGTCACGTTGTTTTTATATTTGTTTTTTACCTTGCAATGAATACATGATCAGAAGGCAAATTCGTTTAATCTGCAACTAAATCAATTCTATCGATATTCACTAGGATAATTAAAAAGTCACGAAATGCAACTTCATTCAATGCAGGTAAACATAATTCTTAAAAATTAAACAAGTTTACCTTCGCTATTTATCTAAGAACATACATTTAATAATCTGTTCTTTTTAGAATGTTGGTAACAATTATGGTGGAATTAAAATTTTATATCACTGCTGGTTGACCAGTGACGTCAGGTAAGGATCCTGAGGCTTTAGAATCTCTAGAAGGTTAACATAGAGTGAAGTCATAATAACTGTACCAAGTACCTTGTTCTTATCAGAGTTAAAGATCTTTCTGTAAACATAACAAAATACTTAACGTGAGTCTCAGTGTTTTTCTCGTGTATATATAATAAAGGGTTTCTGTAAGGTTAGTAAGAATCTACTATACATTAATGGATAGTGTTTTTGAATACACTGTTAAAACATTGTATCCCATATACAAAAGTTTTGATATTCCTTACCAACTTATTACGTCCAAAATAAAATGAAAGTGACGATGCACCTAGCTTGGATATGGGACACAGGGATGACCTGGCAGGGAGCAAAGAGGTTTGCGGGTGACAGAGAAGCTTGCACGCACCGTGTGGCGGCCATATGGTCCTAATAGGGAGCGGATATGGAAAAAACTGCTCACACCGTAAGTAAATATATTAACGTATTATAAATCGCAACGAATCCAGTAGTTGAGAACATAAGAATTAAAAGGGTGTTGGCTGAAAATATAATATTTTAAAGGTTATAAAAAGTGCAAGCACGATTTGCGTAGCAAACGTGAATTTTCATTTCAAAACTCCTCGCCTTTCTGTACTGGCTTTATATTTGTTTGAGAACATTTAGTCAAGATACATACGATCTTAATATATTTTGCGAATATGTTTTCGGAAGAAAACAGTGAAGGCCATTTATTAATTGTTCTGTATTTTATTAGCTAAAACCAATCTTCTCGAGTACATGCCACTAGCCGATAGATTAAAAATTTTCCAACATCTATTTAGATTTTTTTTAGAATACGCATTGTGCTATAAAGAAAATGTATAACTTGTTATAATGTACAAAATTTGTCGAACAATCATGATCGAATTTAATTAATTGGAATATTTTTTTTTGTCATTACAAATATTTTTAATTACAACAGCAGTATCGATTTCACTGACTGATTTTTTTTAAATATTTGCAATTTATATCCATGATATTAGTGTTGCCATTTTATTACAACGAATCATATTGTCTAGCAGTATTATGATGGAACAATTTAATATTTCTTTATTGATTGAGTAGGAATTTACTTGGTAGAACTCCATTATAATACGGTAAGAAAAATAACAATGTATTTTAGTTCTACATAAATTATTTTATATATTTGTTGATAGCTATTTCGGCTTACGCCTTCGTCAGAACTAGAACTAGTTTTGTTACCGTATAATATTTCTTTATTTGTAAAAAATCTGTTCCATTGTTCGAACCATATTTATTTGTTAATGTTTAACCTTTGCTATTAATTTAATTGTAAGCAAAAAAACATACAATTTTTTTGCCTGTCAGATCATTAGCAATCGTTGAATAACACTCTATCACGCGATGTAGTTTTATTTTTTATTCATTTCAGACCAGTTATTTTTAACTTAAAATACCACTCTACGTATTGTGTAATTATAAATACAAATATATAAAAACGCGTCATCGCTTTTAAATAAAATAAAATAACCGAGGTCAGTGTTGGCTTCTTTAATATTATCGAATTCGTATTACAATAAATTTTCTGAACAATGTCGGTTAATTTGGTTAGGGATTTCAATAAGTATTATTACAATATGGGAGATTATTTTCTAAACGACGGCGAACTGCGGTCGTCCGCTCGAAGATATAAATATTAAGTTATAACCTTAATATTACAAAAGTATTTACATATTAATTACGATACGGTAAGAAAAATAACAATGTATTTTAGTTCTACATTAATTATTTTACATATACGAAGTCGTAAGCCGAAATAGCTATGAACAAATATAAAAAATAATTTATGTAGAACTAAAATACATTGTTATTTTTCTTACCGTATTATAATGGAGTTCTACCAAGTAAATGCCTACTGAATCAATACATGTTAATTCTCCGGTAATTTATTCTATTTATCGGTAAAAATAAATGGTGGAATCTATCAGTATGCTAACAACTAAGGATTCATAAGATTCTTTATCCTTAGTATGTAAAGGATAATTCATAGATGTTGGAATTTTTAAAACCATGGTACCCAGGCGTTACCGCGCTGTACAACCCCAAAACTAGCGCGAAATAAAAGATTATTTTGTATTATTGACTGCTCATTTAAAGAAATATTTTACCCAACCTATCTTATCAAAGAAATTATATCGATTGGAAAATAAATAATAAGGACATTCCATAATGTGAAATCTTATATATAAAACCAAAACGGCGTATGTATGTATGTATGTCTGTAATTCCCTTTTGCATTGTTGTTACAAGTTGCCATAAAAACGAATATGAAAGAAATGTGTTTGAATTTTTATCGGCGAAGACATTTAGTCAAAATGTAATAAATTAGTCTTTTACAGAACTTTTCCCGGCTTTTATTATTAATAATAATGTTTATTATTTACGTGAACGTATTATTTGACATTTCTATGACAGCAAATTAGATTTTTTCCTTGAATTTGGACATTTTAATGGGCGAGAATGGGGCTGCCATCAAATTAAATAAAGTTTGTGATTTTATTTTAACTATATTTTGGATGTTAGATTTTGTGATATAATTATGTCGAATGATATAACATTAAATAATTATTGGTCGCTTAGTCCGAGCGAAGCCGGGTAGCAATACTAGTTTTATATAAAATATATAAGTTATATTTTTATATAAAATACAAAAGTTAATTTAGGATTTCGATTCAAGGTGCTTGATATAATTTGACGCGTTTGATAAGGTAAATAACAATTAAAATTAGTGATATACTTTTATTTTTATATATAAATGACACAAAATATTAACTACGCGTCTTTATTCTTTCTTCTAAGTTTTTCGTGCACTTAAAATGCCTGACGATGCCAAAAGGCAAAACCCAGGTCGTTAGCGACAAAAATCACAAAATTCAAGCGATCGAAATTCGACATATACGTGCGTTTATCCATTTTGATGTAATTTTATTAATTTATTGAATTGCACCCCCCCTTTGTTTTGCATCATATTATAAATGCTGGTGTTTTGGTAAATACCGGTCTAGCAATCCCTTGTTTTGCACCATATTATAAATGCTATTATTTTGGAACAGGTTCCCGGTGTTTTGGTAAATACCGGTATTGCAATCCCTACATGGGATAAATCAACCTTGAAATTGCTTCAAATACCTTCTCGTTCTAGCCATCTGCTCACCGTCTCATTTTTAACGAGGATATTATAGGTTCTTGTGCTTTTGAATCTATACATATATATTTGCAGGACGTATTCTTGGGTGAAAGGCACCTTTGAGCAGAGCTATATTTTTACATCCGCATAAAAGTGTAGTAGATGTAAACGTTTTAAATATAACACTATAAAGTTAACTTGTCTATCACTCAATTTTTATACATAAAAAGCTTTAAATGTTTTCCTCGTTATTAAACTCGTTATTTAACTATGTCACAGATGATCAAAGAAAACCCACCCAAACTAAGGTTTTTGAAATAAAATGAGTAACTATTTCAATGAACTGTTAACTGTTCAATATTGCCATGTTTATAACAAAAAAAAAATAGATTGAAACATATTTTTTTACATTCGATCTGGCAAACAATGCCACAGTTGACAGATAGTGATCGATATTAGTTGGATCATTAAAAATAGCTTGAAATAAATAATGTGTTTTGGAACATAAAATAAGGATCCATATTTCGTTTTCCGAGGATAGCACGCGACCCAAGAAACGGAATTTTCGTACCTCGTCGATAGAACAATTTTACTTACAACCATGAGTAGTAAGATCAGTAATTAAAAAAGCATAACAATGTTCTTATTCAAATTTTCAAAATAATAGCTGCAATTTTTATTTTTTCACCATATCCGCTCCCAATGTGGAGCATATTGACGAATAATGGAGTTAGCTTCAGCAGAAGTTTTTTACGAGAACATGTTACTCATTTGCATTTAAAATCGTATTGCATCAATCCCTGTAGATTTAACTTGCCGCTCCCTCTGGTCTAGTGGTAAGAGCTTTGCCCTAGCGATCAGGTGAGCCCGTCTTCAAGTCCCGGCAATAGGCAAGGTCAAATTTTTCAATTGAAAAAGAGTTCATGGACTTATGGGTGAATGTAATTTATCGTTGAGTTGTTCTTGACTGATTCATTATTTATTATCATAGTTTATCTCGTATGACATTATTAATTAAATATATTTGGCGTATTGGCATTAGCTGTAGTGCCAAATATTTTTAAATTTTATGTAATAACTTCTTTGATACGTATAGATTTATGAAATAGTTGTGCTTTGTAGAATATGTTTAGTATACAGAAGTATTCTCATCATGCAGTCTTTTTATTAGCATTATTTGATGAATCGCTAACTTTGAAAACAAGTTTCGTAAGTTGACTATTTGTTGCGTTTAATTGAGGAATACAATTTAAATAAAACAGTTTTACCAATGTAGATTTGTAAGGCCCTAAATTTAAAAAAAAAAAAACATACACGGTGTGACCTTAACCTTTGAAATGGAATTGTTCTCATATAAATCTGTTTCTCAATGGACGGCAACTTTGCAAAACAATCTGAAGTTCATCTTTGTACATGATTTATTAACAATCTTGAAATTTAAATGCTAAATCGTAAGTGTGGTTGGGATAAATTATCAATATCTATTGTATATAATGTTATGCAAACAAATCTTGTTAAATTTAATAAAGACATAAACATATTACATGATTATATGTTAGAAGACTTATTTTTCCTATAACGATTGTATACAACCTATATTAATATTTTGCTAGCGTAATAAAGTTGCGTATAAATAATCATATCGTTTTTCAAATAAAAAAATATCGATAACAATTATGGCTATCATTTAATATTTATTATCTTAAGTCTGTACCGTGTTAAGGCACGTTTTATAGAAGCGTAAAATCTATTGACTAGAATATTAATACATATTGGATAGAATTGAATTGTGTATATCGAAAATGTTTCGAGTCATATTTTTTTCCAGAAATGAGCTGTATGCAAACATCTTCAGAATACCTAAATACACAAATGTAACATGAAAAACTTCCATTTATGTATGTTATTACTTTACATAAATAAATAGAAGTTTATAGCATTGCAAAAACGAGTCCAGAACTCATAATGTTATCGAACTACATACACATTGTGTATGACAGCAGATTCAAAGTTGCAGTAACCGAACTCATGGTGCATAAGAAGCGAGCAAAAAATTCTATGCTACTCGGCATGATGTAAAAAAACTTTGAAAAAAAGCGACAAGATACTTTATTTCAGTAATTTTTTTTATAAAATTGTCGCAATTAGATGGATTGATTTGGATTGATTGGATTTAATCAAATATATAACCTATACAAGTAACAGTAACAGAACAAGATATATGACAAATATCAATCACTTTTTTTCAAAATATTCGATTTTCTATACACTAAAAATATCGATAATTTTGTCACATTCACTCATGCGGCTCTCGAACTCTCTGAGAATTGATTATCTGGTCTTTCTCCCAGAAAGGCAAGATCATCATAATCAGATCATTACTGACCTAAAAGAAAAAAAATCTTTTTTCTTTTGAATACAAGGGTGAAATTTTCATTATAAATTGTACAGGAGAGAAATTTTTCACTCTCCTGAAACAAAGTTTGCCTCGTAACGTTTTCGAAATACACGATTTAATTGATTCTATACCTAGGGATAAATCTTGAGAGTCATTATTGATGTATGATTTGATTGATTCACTGAAATGCAATAATTAACAGTCATATCTGAAATTTAGGCTTCGTCATAATCCTTTCTAACAACAGATAAAAAATGACAAATCATAAATATATATTTCTGGCTTACATTGGCATCGAGAATATAACTCTTCTGCGGTCTATTATTATTTAAGCGATGTGATAAATCTAGAGTAGTGTTGCAAATACGAACGGTTTTACTTTTCATTTTTTAAATAATTTATTCTTAAGCAGATTTAAGAGAATAGCATTATCATGTTAGCTTCGTTTCAAAGAAAGGCAACGCCTCGTCACGTTTTGCTCTTATAAAATTATTAAGTAAAGCAAAACGAGTTTGAAATATATTATACATCAAGATATAATATAACTCGTACAGTATTTTTTTATTGATGTAATAAAGTTTTGGTAGTTATTAATAATATATTAACTTAAAAATAGTTGATTGCATAAAACTAATCTACGCTAAAGCGTAGGTTTTGGATTTTCTGTACATTTAATATCTATCTTACTATTTGATCTAAGATGATTTTTTAATATGGATATTTAATTTTGTGTATGATTTTGCCCGGTCCGTGGTGCATTGGTCAACGTCGTTGGCTACCTTGTAAGATTCCCGGTATGAGCAGATTTTTTTCAGTTGATAAATCGATTCTGCTCAGAGGCAATGCGTGTTTGTGTTGTTAAATTTTTTTCCACCTTTCGACATATTTCCCATAGTGACAGCGATAAGCTAACCACTAGTCATGTCCAAGCCATTGTATCTTTTCCATCCATACTCTCTCCGAAAAAGGTAAGTTGAGCGACTGAGTAAAGAGCGGTTCTCGTAGAAAAAAAATAATTTGAGATAAACTCCGTGAGAAGTCCATATGCTCCATGTTGGGATCAGACATCGTTAAATGATGATTTGAAAAGAATATGTGCTTTCATACGTGTAGGATATCAAAAGAATTTTTCTTCTTACGTATCATATTTCTTGTCGCTCTTTTGTGTGCTTTCTGACTTGGGTAAATGATGTTTACCTTCATTTATTTACCACTTCCGCTCTCCATTCAGCACCTCATAATAATTTTATTCATACAACCTGATAGTTGTTCAATCGTTTTTATTTTAAGGTTCTTGTCTATTATGGGTTGGCTGTTTAAGGTTTTATAAATCCGTTCCTTCAGATACAAATCTCAGTTTAAACTAAATATTTCCGTTCGAAATATAACATAATTGATTACAATAATCACCAATTTATAACTCAGTTACAAGAGAGACATATTAATATTATATTATTACTATCTAATTAATATATTTTTTTAATGAATTTTAAATGCACATGATAATATTGTTAGTTTTGGTTATGCATTTTATTCTTTACGATTTTTAATTAAATTTTATGAATTTTCTTCTCAAAAATGCATTGTTTATTCAAATGACATTCATCTTAATTATATTGCTAGTAAGAATGTAATTTTGAATCGGAAAATGTCTCAATTTTTAATTCAAGTCTGTCTGATGAAGTATTTGCAAAAGCTAGCCTTACCATACTTTTGAATCTCTAAACCGGCACAGGAATGGAGAGAAAGAAACACATACTAATTAAAATTGTTTATTAAGAACCTATAAATCTTTAAGCTCCAGCAGATGTTAAAATTATTTTATATATTTTAACAATCGTACTTCACGCTAGAGTGAACTTTTTTCAAAATCAGCAGCATCGTTTTTCAGTATGCGACTTCGGTCATCCGACCAAATGTGTTGCATTATCGAGATAACACGCTCCAAAGGTGTAGACGTTCGGGTTGAGATCAATATGGAAATACAGTCAGACGTTTTGAAACGCGTGTCATCGTCACACGAAACAAAAACCGGGACAATTTAATTAACTGGCCGGGAGTAGGTCTAAAACCAACACGAATAGTCAGCCTAGCAATAGAGCTTCACGAATAATTATTACGTTATGGATTAGGCCGTGAATATTGTATTTGTTGTATACCGGATGTTGAATTGACAGCCATTGAAATTGGAAATTATATCTTAATGCATTTGTCTAGTTGAGTGTAAAATCTGTGATCTTTCACTGATTGTGTTGCACTTTGTATTGATACAGATCACCGTTGCGCAACTTCTTAATACTACCTTTGAATTGTTACGCAAATGCAGTTGTTTGACCCGACTGGCTTGGCTATCGGATACCTTGTTAAATATTTTGTGTTGACATTTAGTGGGCTTCCACTACCACGCTCTAAAAAAAACAATTGCACAAACACTGGTATATTGTCAGGAAAGACAACAGTTATAATGAAATACAATATGATAATATTAAGATTTTTTCTGTCGTATTTTGTGATTGCGTATTATTTATGCTGTTTTCGAACGTTTTAAAATAGGGCGATTGTTTAAAGAGCATACTCTGATTATCTACGGCATATCAATAAATTTAATGACACACGTTTGAAACACAGATATATATAATAAAATAGAAGTTTTAACATTTTTAAGCAATCAGTGAATTTTATAATTATTTGTCAAATTTCATTAATTATAAAAGTCATGCTGACTTCTAGGCATTATTGAATTCACATAGTCAATGTACACAGTGTTGCACCCATAACCATCTGCTATGACTTTTTTGAAAACATAATGTAAGGCACAGAGTAGTAACGTTAATTCTGCTCAAAGAAAATTCCTCAAATATTAATTTCATTCAAAATAGTGTAAAAATGAGCCATGCTTAATGGAACAGCTGTAATTTGTAAATATCTATCTACTAGCTCTTCATATGGCGTAGTATTGATGTTAAAATATATAAATATCAAGTATATTTCAAGAATGCTTCTTCTTTCGTTATTCGTGTGCATTTTTGTACCTTAGATTTCTTCAATTTATTGACTGCTGAAGGCTTAGTACCATAAACGTTTTTTCCCCTAATAAAAAAGCCTTACATGTAATTTTTTTTAATAACAACGTATATTTTTTTCTAATGTAGCTTCTCTGCACACTTTTCTCTTCAACGGTACATTTTAAGTAGTATTAACGGAACGGATTAAGGAGGAACAGGTAGTATTTAATCGATACACTAGTAAAAATACATGGTATAATATAAGTATGTGGATATTGTAAACAGAAACTATTTGATTAGTTCAATATACATTAGGTATAAAAAAATTATACGCTTAAGCAGAATGTTATATGTATATTGTAAAAAATACTTTTTTTGAAATTAAAAAAGCGCTGCGGCACATCTAGTATCGCCTCGTGGCATATTAGTATGAATATTGTAAAAGGATTACTAGTGAAACCTTTTTTTGGCTCTCCTGAAAAGTAGAGAAAAGTGAGTTAGGTTTCTCTGTGTCTAAGAGGCGAAGATCTAGTTTAGCTTTATTTAGCATCACAATAGTATTGTTAGAGTGTCTTACATCGGTGTGCTTAAGCATTTAATATCTCAGCTATTCCGTTTGTTTGATTGTGTGTATACATTTTTTGTCACACCCTGTCTAAATAAATATATATGAATAGTATTATTCTTTTATAACGATTTATGAACCAATATTTAATGTTTCGCTGAGAGTAGTAATGCCATTATTTTAATCAAATAACAAAAAATATAATTAATTAAAATGTCAGAGAAGACAAGACAAGGCCTCCTTCATAAAAAAGTGGATACGTTTAGAATGTGCGTTTTAGTACACTGTAAAATTCATTCCTATGAGAATTTATAATGAATGGTACGAAATAAAGAAACACATCGCCCACATGCCATATATAAAGTCATACATCATATTGTTATTCATGAGGTCAAACCTTAGTTCAAACACACAGTGAGTTATGCAATTTAAATGAAATGTTTTTATTTGCGAGAGAAAAAACATTTTAAATGATTTTAGATATGATAAAAATGATTATGTATTAATTAATATTAATATATAATGCTTTTCCAACAACAAATGAGAGTCCTTAAATTTTACAATGAAAAGAAGAATTTAGACTGAGGGCGCTTGATGGAATTTCATTATAAAATTTGAATCGTTTGATTTTTGTACTTTTCCATGAGTTTTTTCGCTTACGTCTCGTCCCGACTTGTCGGTTCAAGTAAATCCGTGCACTTGAAATGCCAGTATTTTACTTTTCCATGAGTTTTGTTGCTAACGACCCGGGTTTCGCCATTCGGCATCTTCAGGCATTTCAAGTGCACCACTGAGCTTTGACTGACTAAAATTTAGATTTAAATTTGATATCGAAATTCCATCAAGCACCTACGTTTGAAATCCTTACTTATCCTGTTGATTTCTAATTATTTTTTTTTCTGCCTTGATTTCATATCGGAAAATATATGGATTATAAGTATTTTGCTGTGATTTTAAATTTTGAAGAGCTATTATATGATAATTCGTTATTTACATTGCATGATTTTGTGAGATTTTAAAGTCTTTTTACTCGAGCTGATCTTTGAAAATTACAACTTTATCAATTGGCTAACAGTCGGTTATCTTTAAATATAAGGTTCAATAATTCACAACAAAAATGAACAATAATTGAAATTTCTCGGAGAAAGATAACTTTAAAAATAGTAGCATGCCTATATTATATCATAGATATTGAAATATGTAAAACAATCATCAAACAAAGTCGAAAGCAGGCTAAAATAATAAGATTAAGCAAACATTCCATTTTCGGAATAAGAAAACAGGGTGAGGTCATTTGGGGATTCAATTTTTAATTGAGTAGGACGAAAGCTTGAGATTATTATATAAGAAACATGTTTCAAAATAAAAATAATGTTTCAAGGTGTTGATGTTACAACGAAGTCAATAAAATACTTTTGAAGTGGTTTAAAATGAGTACATATTTTTACTTTTTGGGAGTGGAGCTGTTTTAAAAACAATATTAAAACAGTTAGTTTTTTTTATTTATGATACTAATATCGGTTTCCAAATTTTCGTAACTATTTCTTAATTGAAAATTGTTTATTGGAAAACACATTGTGCATTTGATGTGTGCCGCAATTAACGGCGGATGCGAACCTGAACCTAGGTCACCTTGGGTGAAGGTAGCCAGTGACTCGGCCACAAAAACCATTACTTTTCTCGTAGCATTCAATAGTGTAGCAATTTATCATTCATCGTTTCAACTAAAGCGAACGCTCCATAGCTCGGGTTTTTTTTATTCTAAGAATCAAAATACATTAAGGTGCTCTTTACAGTCGTAATAATGATACAATTATAATTCGTTCAATTGACCATGATACAGTTTTATTCAACTTTTTTTATATCAAATAAATATCAGGACCGGTTTTGTTAAATATAAATTCATTTATGCTTTTAACTTTCTAGTTTATTGTAGTTTTGCTCCAATCCATTAAATTTAGGTGAATCACAGTCCTGTGTGGTCGAGTGTTAACGTCGGTGGCTTCGGTCGCGAATAGCATGGATTTGAATCCCAGGCCTGGCAGTTTACTAGATTAATGATTTCTGTTTGTAGACATGGGTGCCTTTGTTGTGTAAATTCTTCTCACACCCTTCCAATTCCAACAGAAGATATTGGAATTGATTATCTAACTATTTATCATATCCTTTCTCTTTTCGAAAGAGTGATGTTGAGCAACTGAGTACCAAACAGTGCTCGTAGAAAACTTCTGTAATTCGCTGCCATATACCGGTGATGAAAATGAAAAATACTGGCTTTTCGCTCACAGTAACACAATAACGGCACAACTATTTCATGAATATTTGTCTTAAAAGCGTTAAATCTGGAAGCCTTTTTTATTCATACGGAATTAATTGCACGACATTCCAATCAGGAATGAAAGATTCTAGTGCTGATAAATGATCCTTTTTTATGTCATAGTTCATTACAAAAAAACGATATACAATAAAGATACTTTGAAATATCAATAATTAGTAAACAGTTTCATCAATTTATTTTCCAATCGATGTATGGATTTGTGTCAGAAGCAGGGCAGTGGAGTCGGGGCTTTTTGGCCGGAGTCGGAGTCGTCGCGGGGATTTGGCTGGAGTCGTACTCGGAGTCGGAAATTTTGAAAAGTTCAATCTTTTTATTTTTGCATATGTCAAAATCGGCTATTGGCCGAATTGGTAGGGTTGATATTTAATTGAATACGCATAAATAGGAAAATAAGGCAAACAGACTCAACAGCCCTGGTCAGAATGCTGCACTAAATATCCTCCCGCCAATCTGATAGCTTATACTAAGACGCAATCAAATTTAAACCTCTATCCTTACTCTACAAAAAGAGAGGTTAAGCAAATGAGCAGTGCTCGTTGAAATATCTAATCCATATGCCTAACATCGGGAGTAATAATTTAAAAATAAAAATAAAAAAGATACTGATTTTGATTTATTGGCCCAGTATTTCAATACCCACTCAATGAGTTTAACCATATAAATATGAGTAAAATATATTGAATGTTTTATATTTATAAAATAGTAAATTAACTAACTTAATAATAAACATGTTGGCCATCAATAAAAAGCGCCTTTTTTTTGTTTTCCGTTAAATAAAGCGATCTTATCTGACTTAAATTGACCACAAATATGCTTTTGCGATATGGCTACTCATTAACAACCTTGCTCTCTTTTGCAGATTCGTTTCGCATTATATTTTTTTTATAATTTCCATGAATGTAAATAAAGAGACGCACACAACTTAATAATACCTGCATTCTACACAATATTGTAAGCGGCTTATTTTAAAAATAAGCATACTTTATATACTGTATTTCGTCGCATGTTTTTTACTATTTTAGTGTCTCTTAATTCAGGATGCGACTTAAAATCGATAGCATCCTACACTCACTGTAAAGCAATTCACCGAGAATTTTACTTAAAGATGTATTTTGCAGACATCTAAGTGAACAGATAAAAAATAATCTTGCAAAATACGCAGTGAATTAGTTAATTGTTATTCCTGGTGATATGACTAAACAACTGCAAAACCTCGGCGTATCAGTCAAAAAAGCATTTGAGGATCATTTAAGTTTGTAATGCAATCGAGTCCTATTGGTGTACTGAAAACCCTTCGTTGACATCGTTTGGTACGTAACAAAATCCACTGCCATGAAAAAATGCATAGAAGATTGTAATCCCGGGCATCGAAGTGGCATATTCTTTCAAGCAATGCTTCATCACTACTCTATACAAATCGGACACATAATTTGGAAAAATAATAGACTCGTAATATGCATATCAGAATAAATAATATGCCTGTTTTTATTCATTTTTATTTTGATTTTACGACATTAATAATAAAGTTAGTATATGGAAATAAGGGTGCTTCTTATAATCAAGTAAACATGGTAATTATGTGGGATATGTCTTCATTAACAAATAGCTGTGATTAAATCGTATCTGGTTCAACTTTTTTCATGGAAAGAAAACTGCGCAGTTAAATTCAACCAGATTTGTCATACATTATTAACGGTATAGATTTATTTTATAACGCCAGAGTTCACCTTTTGAGAGTTTTTGAAGGAAAAACTTGTTTATAGTTGTAAGTATTAACTTATTTTTCTATTAACACTGTATAAGAAAAAAGGATAGAGTGACATTTTTTGTTTTAATGAAAATCGCTTTCTCTACATCATCGGCGAGAATAATTGACTTCTTGGGCGAGTGGACGAAAGGTTAAGCAAGTATATAGTTCAGCTATAAGAGTAATATTATATTTGTTACAGTGAAACTGTATTATCAGTGAAAATGTATCAAGTAATAGATTTGTATGAAAACATGATTTCACTGGTCACGAAATTATTGGCCCAAGTCGATGATTTGCCGGCCTAAAATTTTGGTTTGCTTAAATGAAACAGAATCAGCAAGTAGTCCCTTTCATAAAAAGAGAGCCAAAGAAAAACACAGACAAACATTGGGCTGAAGATAGGGCGATCAAATTTAATTTCAATGACAGCTTGGAGAAGAATATATTTTCTCTGTAACATACACATATATTTAAGCACGTCCGCTCTATTCTAAGAGAACTTTTTGTTGCTCACAGGCTCGACTACTCTTTTTGAAAGAGAGTAAGGATAAAAAGAATAGAACTACGAGAGGACTAGTGGTAAGATTATTGCTTCCGCTACGTAGCGTGTTTATGATCGGATGGGTGAGAAAGAGAATTTATCACAATAAAGTCATACATATCTGCGAACGAAAATCAATAATTCAATTGCAAAATGAAACTAACCGCACTGGGATTTAATAACAGTACGCTCCGTAACCAAAGCTAATGACGTTGACACTTAATATTTTATTTTAAAATGAACTTCCACAAAGTTACCGTCGAAACCATTGAACGTTGACACTTGACCACGAACCCGAATAATATAAGTTATAAGCAAAAAAGAAAGTTATAAAAAAAATAATAATACATTTTTAGTACTTTTTCCACACAAAATTTATTTGATCAGGACCGGTTTCGCTCATGGCGAGCGTTGAACACCCTAAAAGTGATAAAGTTATGTTAAAAATAATGAATATTAAATTTTTTTGTTCTTTATATAAACCTGATTACTGTTTAGGTGCTCACTGTCAATACTTGGTGGAATGGCATTATAATAAAAATAATACAATATTTTTAGTACTTTCTCCACATAATATTTATTGGATCAGGACCGGCTTCGCTCATGGCGAGCATCAGTTGACAATGCTCGCCAGGATGTCGGTCCCTGTGGTCTAGTGGCAAGAGAACCCGGGTTCGATCCCCGGCAAGGTCAGATTTTTTCAATTGAAAAAAAAACACCTTGGGCTGGGTGTATGTTATTTATCGTTGATTTTGTGCACAACTGATACATTATTTAAAGTTAATCTCGTGACTTTCACAACTTATAGAATATTTGGCGCATTGGCGTAAGCTGTAATGCCAAATATTTTTTAAATTAAAAAATTAAATTAATTAAAAATTAAAAAAATTAAAAATTAAATGAGGAAACCGGTCCTGATCCAATAAATTTTATGTGCCTGCAAAATGTTTCACTTTCTCAAGGATATTATTTCACTTGCGATGGTCATTCGTTGGTATATTTTTGTAGAATCCCTTTCTAAGATCGCCATTTCTACCTTGAAGGGACACCTGGTCATTAAATTATTGTTGTGGATGTCGTACGATGCGATCAGAATATTGCAAAACACCAATATATATATAAACATAATCGCACGCAAGGAGTAGAACTATTTTACGAGCGTGCTGAAATGTGAATTATTCGTAAATTTTTTGATCCAATTTCGCAACACTTGATTTACGAGAAAGCCAAATTGCAAATTCACAACATCAGAAGCCGAGAATGCATTGGCATTGAAATTTACTTTAAACGAGATATATTTAAGCCGATCAACAGTTCATGCATGCGATGTATAACTGTATGTTTTCTTAAGTAAATTTAACTCATTTCTTTTGTACTATTTCCACATTTATTTTTATAAAGGTCAGTACCAGTTTCGCTTAAAGCAATTAAGTTTAAAGAAACAAAACTTAAAAAAATGGATTTGAGTGACTCGAGTGGAAAAATTCAGAAAAAATTTCCACTCGAGGAAATATGAAGTCGATGATTTTCAATTATACTTCAAGACATCAACCCTGCACGGTTATGACCCCTTAAAGTGAGGTCGTGACTAACTTTTTGCTTCCGTCAAATATATCCGTGTTGAAATGTTCTATCAAACAAAAGTTGGATGCCGACATATTTCATATTGACGTGAGTGAGTTCAGACGAATACTATATTTTATGAATAAAAGTTGATTTTGTCAGAACTCACTCGGTTGACATTTTTGAAAATTTTATAAATTTTTTCTCTCAGTTTTTATGACTACAATGTTTTCATCTTGTTTTTAATTAATTAGTGATTTTTATTATATATTTACATGTATGTATATATATAAATACATGTATTTATATTTGTCAAATACATGGCGCATTTGCATCAGCTGTAATGCCATGATTTGCTTTTTCTTAAATAAATAAATAATCAAACTGGGAGTGAACACGGGAGAAACTGTTATGTTTTGAATATTGGGTGTTTAAATTTAAATTTTGTATGCTTCATTTAAAACTAATAATGATCTGGACTGGTTTTTTTTACTGTGAGCATTATCCACTGATTACTTAAAAGTAATATTTTGTATAATGCCTTTGGCCAAGAATTAAATTTAAAACGGATTAATTTGCTAATTTTGTCGCAGAAAAATGCTATAAACATGAAACTAAAAATAAGCTTCGATTATGCAATTCAAATATTATGTTCTATGCGATTGATGCGCCATCTGCTAGCAATGAGTAAAATGTTATAATAACTAATGTGTTAAAAAAATTTCATACAAAATAAAAGTGACGCATTTTGATTCATATTTCTCTCGTATAAAGATACACCTACCAGCTAGAACAGTGGTTCTCACGTGAAATTTGGCTGTGGCCGCATCAGAAACATCAGCGATCATAGGGAAATGTCTGGTGGCCGCACCAAATTTTTGTGTTGAGTACTTTTTGCCAAAAAGACCTCAACATGTATGTGTTGAGTTTTTGCTAACTAGCAATTCTTGATGCACAATGAAATGCATACAAAATATTTTATTTTCAGTGTCTATGTTGACAAATTAACTTGTAAAATCCCATATATAATATAATACATCACAGCAACTATCTGAACGTTCATATTCAAATTATTATTTTGGTACACACCCAGAGTGAATAAAAAATCAAGTGAAATTATTTAACATTTAATACAGATGTAATAAAAATTAATTGTTTTATCGAACTGAAAGTTGAAACAAACTATTCCAAATCCGTACATAACTATTTTGCAATATACTACCTGAAATGAAAAAGTGAGCAATGTGTTTTGAATATGAATTATTATGAGTTATATGGTAATGGCCTGCACCAATTATAGTAGACTTTAATTTTCATCCATGAAAGTTTAACAAACTGATTCGTATACTAGATCAAAAATTCGATATAATCTGACTCGTAATCTATTCAAATTGGTTGCGTTTTGATTTATAAATTCGATGGTAGATTACCTAATGGACCCACTGAAAAAATATTCTTACAAAATAATGAAGTATCATAAATAATTTAAGATAAATATTTTTTATGGCACGTGATAAAATTCCACCTACTGCCAAACGGCTCTGATTTTCTTAGAATTTATTATGATTGCTGGCAATCGTTCATTTAGATTTAATTTGATTAGTCGTTTTGATGGATTGTTTTTATTTCAACCACAGTCTCTACCATTTGAATTGATTATTGTTTTTAGTAACACAAAACATATTTTAAAAATTAATATTATTAATTATTGAAGTCTAGTTTTCAATGTCGATGCTTTCAGTTGTGGTGCTTACGGGATTTAGTTTATGTAATACTAGTATTGCTACCCGTCGTCGCTCGGACTAAGCGACTAATAATTATTTAATGTTATATCATTCGACATAATTATATCACAAAATCTAACATCCAAAATAGAGTTAAAATAAAATCACAAACTTTATTTAATTTGATGACAGCCCCATTCTCGCCCATTATAAATGTCCAAATTCAAGGAAAAAATCTAATTTGCTGCGAAAAGAAATGTCAAATAATACCTTCACGTAAATAATAAACATTATTATATTAATAAAAGTTGGTAGAAGACTAATTTATTACATTTTGACTAAATGTCTTCGCCGATAAAAATTCAAACATATTTTCTTTCATATTCGTTTTTATGGCAACTTAATGACCAACAATGAAAAAGGGAATAACAGAACCACAGACATACATCCGCCGTTTCGGTTTTATATATAAGATTTATGAATCGTTGTACGAAAGCATGGATGTTTTAAATTTCATACCACTCATCTGATTGTCAAAGTTGTGAATAACGTGAGCGATCAGATAACCGATAGGTCTTATCTTACCCTAATCCAATTATCTGTACCTTCTCTTCTTCTTTCATGTCAAACGGATTAAGTGGTAATCAGTTTTTGATCTTATTGAGAAAAAGTCGATGAGAAGTCCGCATGCTACTTATTAGGGGTTGGCATGAGTAAAAAAAAATGTCTATCGTTTGAAATAGCTGTAGGTATTAAAGCTTATTTGGCAATGCCTCTTTTATTACATATTCTTGCATAAGTCAATAATGCAAACTGTGTATAATACAGGGCTGTGGAGTCGATAAGAAAACAAAACTCCAACTCCGACTCCGACTAAAAAAGTTTAGTTTTCTTCCTATTTAGGTTTTTAAAATCAATTGACCAATCCAGCCAATTGCCAAATCTTTCAAAATATTATAAACGTTTTAGGCATAAATAAAAATAGAACAAGTTCAAACTTTGTAAATAAATTTCACGATTCCGACCTGGTCAAAAAAACCGCGACTCCACGACTCCGGCTCAACAGCCCTAGTTTAATTTAAAGTAAAAATACATTGTTCAAAAAGTTACCTACTAAATGTATAAAAGATGGTTTTTGGGATTCATATAATTGACTGAACTGAATGATTTTTGTGTGGAAAACTGTCATGATCGTTGTGGATGCGAAAAGCTTTTAGGGAGAGATATTCTTTGAGACGACGACACTTGCGTGCGTCTTTTCGATCTAGAAAAAGGGTATGGCTGTTTTTTTTTATAATTAGAACAAGTGTTGGGCAACTTCAATAATTCATATCGACTTTATTATTGCCTGCGAATTACTGTTATGATTTATTGAATATAAGCAATTAAAATTTATATGTCGTTTTCATTCATCGTAAATATTTATTACAATAATGTACCCAGTACGTGCGACGAATGTGGACATGATATAAGTATTACACGATACTTGATAGTACTAGAAAACGGATGCTGTAAGTGTGATATGTAAATTTGTTTGTTGGGTTGACGGTGTAAACGTCGTAACGGATTCTTCTACAGATGTAACAAACTTTAAACACCATACTAACGATCTCTCTTATTATCCTATTTCCATCTATGGACAACTAATGTTCTCAATATTTCCAAAGGTCTTTGATAATGACCATATTTTTGTATATTCACATACGCTTAATGTAGAGTAGAGAGACACATAATGAATTATATCAAAACGACTTGGATGCGTTAAGGAAAAGAATTATTTTCAGCAAATCGCACATATTCTATAAATCTATATCATTGCAGGTGTGAAGGAATGAATACATCACTCTATAATGTTTATTTTTGGCTGTTAAGATTGACAACGTAAGTATTAATTATATGTTTGTAAGTTGAACAATAAATAACATTCCATGGTTGCGTTAATATTAATACATTTGAAAAATAGATACACTTGACTTACATTCAATTTCATAAAAGGATGTCGTAACTATTTTTTATCAATTAGCTCTATATTGATTATGGGCTTCTCAGTGCAGATTTACGACTATGGTATTTTATTTTGTAATAATAAAATAACAGTCGCAAGGCGTGGTGTACATCTTATGTAATTGTAAATAAAATGTGCTTAATACTGTTAATTGATTCGGCAGTAACTCTGTAGAAGTTCATTTTAATATAAAATTTAAGTTATCGATTTCATGTATGAGTTTGTGCAGCATAAGATACAATAATTTGGCGATGAATCGGACAAAATAACTGTATTTATACCTTTATTCATAGATTTACTTGAATCTTTACTGTCCAAATATAGGTTCTTCCTGTAGCTGAGTGAGCCAACAGCTTTTGGCGGTTTGTTATATTCAATAACAGAATCACGAGTTCTCCAGCAAACAATTTCCTTGATTGTTGTTTGAATATATTGAAAGACTTATACAGTATTCAAATTGCATTGATTTCGGTGATGTTTTTAATGCCTCACATCAAACCTTCTTTTTTTACTACTTCCACATACATGTGATGTAGAAATAGTAGTAAACAGTGTGGTTTATTTGTTTAAAATAGTGGCTTTCCACCAAAAAGTAACAAAAGGCATCTTAAAACCCTAGTAAGCTCTGTCATTATAATGTAGCCTTTTAAAAATTAAGACGTCTAGTGGCTGAGCCCGTTCTTGTAGGAGTCCAATGTTGGAAAAATAAGTCTTTCAAAATTACTTCTGCGTTGTTTAAAGGGGTTGAGTCACGAAGCAGTTGTATATGTACATATATTCCATGCCACCTACATAGCTTTTAAGCACCATTCATCTTTCCGACCCTTTGAGAATAAAATTGTGTAATTTGTTCAGTTGAAATAAAACTTATCAGCGAAATCAATTTTTGTTGATTGATATGATAACATGAAGCAATTAGTATTAAAAAAAACACTAAAATAGTGGTCACTTGCGAAATGTACAACATAATTATCATTATTCAGTCAAACGACTAATGCTTCAGACGCAAAAAATTAACGATATGTACAGATAAAAGAAAACAAAACTGAATCGGTTTAAAATGCCAGTCACAATAATAATAACAACATATAATGCGCGACCTTCGCAAAGACCATTTCCAGATTTGAATACATTGTGACTATACAAGAGTGACCCAGATTTCGGTTAATTTAACCAAACATTATAGAGATCAGATCGGTAATCAGTTGATATATATAATAACCACACTGCGAACAAAAACGCATGATTATCTTTCAATAGTGGAAATTAATTGCATGCAGTTTTCATGCTACCTCAGATAATAATTAAATACAAATCAGTGCTTTTCAAATTTCGAATTACAGATCAAACATCGAAAGCGTACAATTTAAAGCACAATCGCTATATTTTGTAATTTTGAATATGGAATTATCTTAGAATGATCTTTAGGGAAGAAAAATAAAGCTTTTATCAGTCCAGTAAGAATTAGTTTTCCTTTAAATTTACCTGTACAATTTTTATGTTTGGAGGTACATATGATTTTACATATTGATGTTGAGGTATAATATGGTTGCCTCTTTTTTTACAGCGTTAAGAGTTTTATTCTAACGATAAGATAATTTTTTAGGGGTAAGAAAAGGTAGTAGTTGAAAGCTTGGTATGATCACTTAATTTCTTCACGGCTCGGCTATCAGCATCATCTCCGTTACCATCGTGTATCCTACCATCTAACAATTTTATATAAGCTCCACTTAATATCATCCAGCCAGAAAGTTTAAGCTATATCCCATACCACTTCCGTCTCTTATATGCTGACTTCATGGCATTTAATGCAAGGTTCCCTTAAGAAAATCTTACATTTTTCTACATTCATTTGTATTTCTGTAGTTTTATATCAATGTAAAAAAATAGAAAAGTGTTTAGTTTAATAAATTATGCTATATGGCTTTAACTTATTCCACTTGTTATGTAGCTCAGTTTGACACATGTTTTCGCCTCTTTGAAAAACGTCTTCATTATTTGGATGCAGTAAAAAGGGCCACAATTTTAGACATAGGTGGCCACATTTTTTCTCACGCATTTTTTTTATTAAATTAATTGTATATAATTACAATTTTTACCGAGTTCACAAACTTTTTACGTTTGCTTATTGGCCATCAAATGTGAAAGAAAATGCTAATTACCAGAGTAATAAAAAGACCCCAAAAACAATGTTTTAAAAAAGGACGATGAAAAAATATTGTGAATGTGAAATCCCGATTCTACGTTTTTCAAGGGACCGTATAAAACAAACGATTTATGCGGGAAACGATGAATACGGGAAAGTTTTATATATGAACTTA
Source organism: Himalopsyche kuldschensis (assembly GCA_028554975.1). Lineage (NCBI taxonomy): Eukaryota > Metazoa > Arthropoda > Insecta > Trichoptera > Rhyacophilidae > Himalopsyche > Himalopsyche kuldschensis. The sequence goes on along the minus strand of JAHFWI010000010.1, from coordinate 13,467,254 downwards.
ATGCTGGGACTATAGAAAATGAACGCACCACGCGGAAAAACGTATAATGCGAGAAGTTCGGGGTTCCACTGTACTTAACTTACTTAAATAGGCATATAAAATCTGTTTGAAAGCTTCAATTTATATTACCTCCTTTTTTATTTGAAAAAATAAGCCATTATTATTGAATTTTTAATTGGTTTGATAAAAAAAAGCATAAAGTCTAATATGAACAAAAGTATTTTATGCATCCTCTATGTTTTCGAAATAAAATCACTCTCAAGGCGATGACTAAAGTATGGCCTTTGGTTAAAATTGCTAACCAAATTATATCAATACAATTTAGAACATTAAATATAAATAACACTTAGATATATAAAAAAAATTAAAATAATTTATTGAATAATGTGTATCAATCATTTCCAATGATAGTGAAAACAAAGCAATAAAAGTATTGATAAAAAATATTGGTTCAAGCTTCAAGATAAATGATTTTAATTTTTGATGTATTCAGGGTTAACTTTAAGTGAATAGCTTTGCGGTTCTATATAAAATTATGTAATTTATTGTGATGCGTGCTTAGTTTTTTTAGAAACGTCAATTTTTTGACTTCATGTATTTCTGTGCTACAAATTAGATTGGGAAATATAAAGTGAAAATGGCTTTCAGAGAAACGAAACACGTGCCACTTGTCTTTGCATTACAAATTAAATAATTAAATTTGAAATTTGTGGTGTGCCATTAAACAAATATTATTAAACATAATCGGAAGTAAATAATGAAAAGGCTTCATTTGATTAGGATTATGAGAAACGAAATGTATAAGAAATAAAGAAATAACAATTAAATCTTTCACACGTTTTAATTGAAAAAATTTATCTCACACGGAAACATGTAGATCCCAATTGAAACTTTCTACAGTTTATTGAATTATTTCAAAATTTTAATTTAATTGACCGTCCAAAAAAGCTTTCGGTGATGATTTAAAAGCTCGTCAAGCATTTATTTGGCATGAGAATCAGTACAATTACATGTATATAATAAAACCTTTTGGTGATATCAGTACAATGTTTATTCTAGGGTAGATATCGATTCTATAGTGACACTTTAATTTCTCATTTTACACGCGAACAATGTAGCGTTAAATACTCACTTAACTGGATAAAAACAGATTAAGCTTATTTATTGGGATGGGCTGTATCTAATACTTTTAGCATTTGAGTTAAAAAAAAAAAAATTATAGATATTAAGTTGTATTTTAATTTAACTATTTTAATATAGCAAAAAACAAACATTTTTAATAAATCAAAGACATATATGTAAGAGTCTTGGTCATAAATATTGTTATTATTACCACATGCAATAATTATTGTAAACATTTTGAGTTTCAATTGAATAAATATTTTACTAAATTAGTTTATCTTACACTCGATTATCAGGAACACTTATTTCATTTATAACATATTATGAACTAAAAAAAGAATATGAGGCCAAAAGAAAAGGCTTTTTCTTAATTCTAATATGTTTAACATATATTACTTACCCATGCGTGCCCAGGGATTTTAAGCTATGAGATGAACCATAACGCAAAGAACAGATTAATACATTAAAACTATGATTTTTATTGCAGCCTGTGGTAATGAATTAAACCAATACTGTCTGGTTGCGGACCTAGGATGGCGTTGGGTATACCTTTGAGTACATTATAATATGCAAATTTGTAGCGGCCATCATTCCCATTGATTTACCGCCAGTTGTCCGGTTGTCTTGGTTCACTGAAATCACAAACGTGAAATCAAAGATAAAAAATTTGATATAAAAAGATTCTAAATTAAATATTTGGTTGGGAGACATTGTAAGACAAAATGTAAAAAATGCTCAGCTAGGGAGTGAGTGGTTTCAATAGGATTGAAAATCAATCAATAATGAGCACAAAAGTAAAGAAGCTGGTCCGATTTTTATAAATGGTAAGCGGCTTAGTTTATCTCACAGCGTTGAGATATAGAATATATTATTTATTGATTGATTTGCCATTTACTTTGTGGAACTCCATTATAAAACGTTAAAAATAGTATTTTTGTAGATATTATTAATGTTTTAAGAGTAAATAAAAGCATGATTTTTTTCACGGAAAAGAACACTGCGCTTATTCATTTTTCAAAGTAATCCTCGAATTTCACGTTGTATTTAGTGAAAAAAACTTAAGTGTTTTTCGAACAGATTGCTGATAAAATGTCATTGAACGTATGCCGATAAATTAAATAAAACTAAACATCGTACCTATCTCATTCGCCATCATATTATGTGAAATTAAAATCAGAAATAATTAAACTACTCCGATTACGAAATGCTTACTTGCTGCCAATACGATGAACCAATTAAGTCAAGTGCAGTTTACTCTTAGATGATTTACGTACATGCTGTGCTATATTTCATAACTGAAATTAAATTTAATACATTACGAATCAAATTCAACAGTTTGACACATACGGTCCATGTTATTGGTTAACAACAACGCGTAGGAAGCGTTGCATATCTTACAGCAGGTGGTAATTTTAATACAAATAGCTATCTACTTAATTAAAGACAGAGTTACTCAAAAAATGTGCATATTTTTAAATAAATTCAATTGTACAGTTGGCAAATCGACCGCGCGAAGCCATCCGAGGTGTATAATTTGACGGGTGATAAATAATAAAAAAAAACTCCCAAAAAGTCAAAACAGTGTTTACTGAGAATTGATTATTTAGAAAATTATTATTACCCAGGAGTTGACCAAGCGCTCTGTTCAGATATGGCTGCGTTTTCTGATGTGTTTCTGCTCGTCAACCAGATACCGGTAATAGGAAAGAAAACGAATATAACATTCAATTCAATCACACTGCAAAGATTTTATTTAAAAAAAAACCATATTAGCTGGATGTTTTAGGCGAAATAATGTAATACAAAATATATAAAAAAATCGATAGTTTTCCTATAATTATTCATATTTTAAGCCACGCAAGAATGAGACAACCTGATCGCGCTCATGTGCATTGCAAACATTCAATGTAAAAAGCATCCATTTGATTTTAAGCGTACGTTTGAACGATGCGTGTTTGAGACAAGATAACGTTTTATAATCTTATCGCGTGTGGGCAGTGAAGTTTTAATCCTGGCAAATTAGCACAGACGATAAAAATGGTTTTCAGCCAATACCAATCCGACTTATTTTCTTTTTATTTAATCGCGACGAAACCAGTCGATAAAAATTATATTTTTTTACTACAAAAAGTGTAAAAAACAATGATTTATGAATACCAACAATATTCACATTGTATCACTAATATTAAGATAGATATTTAAGATTAAGTAGCAGTGGTGGTAAACTGTCTTACCCACCGGGAAGGCAATGTTAAATAAGTCACATTTTTATTTATTTTTATCAAAATGCTGAACAAAATTTATAGTGAAATTTGTACAAAAAAGTACACTTTCATCTGTTGCAATAGAGACTATTGAGAATTTTTGTAACTAAATATTTTTAATATAAAAAACCTTTTATAAATGCTTGTACCGGCTGTGTTCATTACAAGTTTATTGTAAGAAGTATGATTTTAAATTTGAAAAGTAAACTTTAGTTTGCTCGGCCCATACATAATGATCTACTTTCGAGAGTGACTCAAAGGCAAACACATAAATCTTTTGCTATTTATTTGCAAAACAACATAATAATAAGCACATTGTATCAATCATAAATACTCAAAATAGTCTCCGAACTATAATTTGGTAGGTATATAATATATCGTACGATTTAAAGTATTTTTTATATACATTTACAAAGAGGATAGCGGAATTAATTTATAATTAGAATATTAGTTGATTATTTTTGTTTAAATAAATGGATATTGTCTGTAAGTGTGATATTATATATCAAAGAAATTTTCAGTGAGGTAGAATGTATCAAGAATCATAATAATTAATTGGATAGTTGGATTTTTGACAAAAGAAAGGTGCCATAAAATCTAAGTCATCCTTACTGGTGAGAGATGGTTCTCAAAAGCAGCCCACTGCGTTTGGATCGCACCGAGCGGCACGCGCGCCTCAGTTTGAGCGCCAGCGGAGCTGCACCTATCCAGATAAAAAGACACCCGCACAATCCGAGCCAAAAACCGTTCTGTAAAACAGTCATAAATATCATTATTCAATAAACATAAATATCTCTTACATACGGCAATGGAACCGAGGTGGAAAGTTAATACTGTCAAATAATAATCTAGACTTTTATACTGTTGCAACAACCGCTCGGTATACACATGTGGCAGCTGAATTTTGTTGTTAGACCAATAAATAACCACATTACATTCGCGAACTGCATCTAGTCTAGTAATGATGGCAGTAAATTATTTAATATGTATCGTTTTATGGTCAATATTTTTTTAACCTGTTTAAAACTACCAAAAAAACAGATTGTTAATGAAACTATTTTCTGCAAAATTGGCGGCGGAAACTCCCACATAAACGGTTGCAATAATTATTGATGCCGCTTGCAACATAAACACTTGGCGACTTACATATTGTACAAAAGATCGTATCGCAATCTATATTTAATTTATGGTTATTACAAGAAAAAGGACGCATTAAAAAATGATATATTGTGATAGATTGACGAAAAAAATTTACACTCTTTATAACAAACTAGTGGTTCAAAAAGGCAGCAAAAAAACTAATGAAAAATTACAAAATTAAAACGATTCAAATTTGATAATGAAATTCTGTCAATCACCTTCGGTCTAAATCCCTAATTATTCCGTCGTGATGAACGTATACTACATTCGTTTGTTTTTTGCAATTTGAATTGCACAAGAAAAGAATGTATAACGAAAGCCAACTAGAGACGAATCTATTCATATTTTGATGTGCCGAATATCTAACCCATTTCAAGAGTGGTTTTGGACCGTATGCCATAAGTTTGTGTAGAAAATCATTTCATTGTATTTATATTATTATAAGCTTATTTTTATAGCCTGAAAATGTACTTGATTCGCAAACGGACTTATACCTAAAATAAATGTGTCATAAAGAATAGTATGCCTTACCAAAGAATCAATGTAGTGCCGACATACAAGTGTTCTAGCTGCATTGTAAACGTCCCAAATAGGCCCACAAGGAGCCACGTGTTTTTCCACCTCATCCAACACGTGCCCTCTATACTGCTCTAGATATCCGGTCAGCCTATTGACGTACTCTCTTGTTTTCTTTAAAAAAAATCAATATCAAATAACAATTGCGTTTGTATCGTATGACACAAACAAAATGATCTTTATAAATAGACATATTTAAACCTTTTCTGCTATGACCGATCCCTGATTGTCAATGTAATACTGTATGGTCTTCAGATGACTCAGAGATTGGTTCATTTGACGCTGAAAAGGCTGCATGTGAAGCTCCAGCTCAGTCAACTTGAAAACCAGTTCAGTTCTCAATTGGTCCAGTGGTTGAATTGTACTTGAAGCAAGTCTGCGGGTTCTTGCAGCTAAAATAAGCAAAAAACTGTTAATACAATCAACGGTATACAACGTGGAAAATTATTTCAATTATATGAAGCTCTTAATTAGAATGATACATCAGTTGATTGACGAGAGTTTGGTATGAGTATTTCTTAAAATTTGATACTTTGAAAGAGTCGTGAGAATTCATATAAAGAAATACATATAATATGTTTTTATATTATAAAAAAGTATGAAGCGGAATAAAATACAAGCTTTATCTTGTTATCCTATTGTGATAGAAATTCTTTCCAGATATGCTAAACTTGTCTTTTATCCCTGCAATGGTTGATTTTTTAAAGCTGTTTAGAATTAAAAATAGTTCTGAGGAAAATACCTGATAAATCAACATTCAAATTTTATTTTATTTTTTTAAAAAATTGAGCCTTTACCTTATCGAGCATTAGACGAGGGCTCTTGGATTCGAGCCCCTAAATGAATATATTTAAATTTTGGCTTATCAATCGACTTATGCAATGATTAAGATGCTTTAAATCTAATTCCAATCCTTATAATGAGTCGTTAAAAGTGTAAAAGGCTTATTTTTAGTGATTTCTAAACATAAAAGTTGAGCGCCCAACTGTAAACCAGTTTTTATTATAATAGACTTCTGTTTATATAGTTGACATAACAAAGGTCCAAATGCTTCTCTTTGTTTTTAGAAATGATTATAATAATAGATACACATTTATTGTATACAACTACATATACCTTCTCTCTATGTTTCTTTAATTAAATGTATAATTGAAAAAAAGTCAATTGTTTGTAAATAACAAAAGACATTTTAGAATGTTAACGAAATATTCTATTTGGCGACACCAACTGTCATAGAATGTCAATTTGATAACAGCAATGGTGCGAAAAATAAATGATCGCATTTTTTTTTAAATGACTTTCGCTCAGGTTTGTCCATACATGGGTCCAAGACTGAAGTGCTTAAAATTCTCCAATGCGTGAATACCTTATCATAATTAATTTCCGATACGCTGACCAGAATGCGAAAAAACACCGCACAGACCTAACGTTTCAATCCGAGAAGAAGTTGTCAGGTCGCTTATTTGATTTGCAATGCTCTCGAGTTGGTTCGCGAGCGAGTTGAGATCTTTTCCTGTCAGTGGCCCATTTAACTGCATTCTGAAAAAAGCAAAAGGCGTGTTACGAAGTGATAGTGAAATATGCGATTACAGTGATTAGAATGTTATGCAAGAAGTGCATTACACATAACGTTATCGTGTCCGTAAATTGAAACACAAATAAAAAAAAACACCTCTTTATCCGTGACATTCATTTCCTCTCGTATGTCTAGTTTAAATATGGCTAGTAATTGTATGTCATTATTAAAAATCTAAATTGAATAAAATATCAAAATACATGTTTGTATATTACCAACACCAAAACCTGTTTTGCACAGCGGCTTATGCTGCTAATAATGAAATTCGATCGAAGTTGTTCACACTTAAATATTGAACATAATATTATTTAAAATCCGATATGGTAATCTATAATATATGAAGATAATCCAAGTTGAGTATCACCGTCATTGATGTAACGGGGTCTAGTCTCAGTAGGTACATGCTGTTTATTTCAATTGATTTATTAATTACTATTCAAAGGCTTGGTCTAAATCTTAAATACGAGGCGCAGCGAGAACAATTAACTAACCACTTGTCCTGCCCAAGTCCTATCATTAAATCTCTTACTCTTCATGGAAAAAGAGAGGTTAAAAAACCGAGTAATAAACAAGTCTCGTAACAGAACTACTGTTTAGAGACGTTCCATTATAAGTCCATGTGATCTACATTTGGATCAAACGGGGTAAAAAATATATGTAACAAATATAGCAAACCATGCTTTAATAGATTGAATATTTATAATCAAAAAATGTATAAGAAGCCATCATATTTTAAACCATCCATACCTATAATCTGTCAGATTAACACTAGACCTCTTGACCACTTCGAGCAGCGCTCGATGGACCAGAGGCGCAGCTTTGGCTGCCGCTGGTGTCGGAGAGTGCGCCTCTAGTTCTCTAAAAGCTTCCGAAAACCTCGACCAGCCAAAGTGGGCGGTGTGGAAGTCAAGGTCCAAGATGCGGCGCAGACCGAAAACTGGATAAGCTGGATGATCGACCTCGCATTCTCTGATGACATTGACAATTATTTTTTTAAAATAATTAATACAATTTTGATAAAAGCACATTTTTACGAATTGAAGGAATCTTATTTAACTAGCACTCTTAACAATTTATCCACTCAACTTCATGTCGTATTTTGGTTTTATATATAATACTAAGATTTTCCTTTATTTAAACTCAATCGTCTCCAAAATCATCTAGATTTATTTGAATAAAATCGTTTCTAATAATCAGGTTAATTTAAATAAAAGAAAAGATTGAAAATATAATCATTAATAAGAAGTTTGTGTGCATTTTTGTCTTAACGGTTACTGTTTCAACCCTTTGTTTACGGGTTTTTAATTAGTATAGTAATTACGCACACATTTGTGCACACCGTAAACAATGGGTTAATAAAGCTATTGAATTGCTAATGCGAATGCGATCCACATACAAATATATAAAACTACCAATTAACAAAAACAGGTATCTCCGAACCATTACCACGTAACTTCAAATATATCTTTTCTGAGCTAAATTTTAACTATCAAAGTAAGATGGGAAAAATGATCCAAATTCAATTGATAATTGTGGTGAATTGACTACAGCTGTTGACAGGCTCTTGCCGTTTGGTAGTAAATACTATATGATAGTTATATTTTTCCGAGAATTCGTTTCGATATTTAATATACGTAAATAAAGTGCCTTAACACCACTATTTGACAGTTTACACACATGAAAATGTTGGTTCGAAATTATTCCTTTTTTTGTAATGTTGTTCAATTAAGTTTTTACGATGTTAACATGAGTCAATATATTAAACGAAAATAAAATCCGAAAATTATTTACCGTAAAACATCCTTCATGGGCACGTCGATAGTAATATTGCCAAGGTCTTTGAAAAGCTCTTGAAAGAATCCACTGCCATCCTTGTAGAGGAGACCGGGTCTGTCAAAAAGCTTACCGACCGCCTTGTAATCCGGTCCGTCGTAAAGTGGACGACATAGGAACACCTTGAAATGCGGATAAATTATTTTACTTTTAACTCGATTTTATTTAAAATTTTAATTTAATTCTCACTGCCTGTCTCAAATATACGTAGCATATAGTGCCGTAGCGACGTGGTGTCGTTTGCCTCGAGCGCCGTGTGTGTAAGGGCGCGGCGGCGCTGGTCATCCGGTCATAATGACCGTTTTTTTTTAACTAACAAAAAAGATTTAACAACAAATATTCGTCGGTATTTATGTAAAATTCAAGGTGCCAACATATTAAATAAATGAAACACATTTGTTAGTTCTACATCCACTTTAATTATAATAAAGACCAAGACCGGTTTCGCTCATCGCAAGCATCAACTGCATCAGTTTACTTATGTCTCTCCATTTTATTGTTGGATATTAACATCTTTATTTATCGAGGTTTGTATCAATGCTCGTAATATCAATCGTTCTACAATTTTTTGGCATACAATAAAAACTTTAATATGATGTGAGCTAAATTAGGTTAGGTTAATGAAATAATTGTTTTTAAATACCTCTCCGTGCCCTCCCGCCACGAACACAACAACCGCCAGCGCCCAAAGTGGAATTGAAAATAGACACATCATTATCACAGATCTGAAAAATAAAACAAAATGAACGAACATTGTAAATTTAACGAAACCTGAAACTGTACGTAAATATAAGGCTTCTTACGACTGCAGCATGGAGCTGGCTTGGCTTTCGGCCCCACAGCATCCACAGAAGACAGAGAGGAGGAGCAAGAATATCACCAAACAGACTATGAGCACAGCAGCTGAAATTGAATAACAGTTATGTACGATAATAATCTTAATACACTTTTTGTGCGATTTAAAAATTATGCGATTTTATTAATGCAGTTTTTTAATTTTTGATTTTTTGACATATTTTTGGAATATTATACATTATATGTATTAACGTAATAAACAGTACGTTATTCGCATACTGCACGTACAAAATCCAGTGTTTCACCTGCTTATTATAATGTGACCTTGACACGTGTGTCCTTGCACATATAACCATACTTAGTCATTTGTTTTTTTGTGCGATTTTCCGTGATGAAAAAGGATTGGTGTATATTTTCAATTCGAAGATTCTTTAAGATATCACAATTATTTTACCCTCTTCCGTAAAAAAACAACTTATTATTTGCAGCGGTGGATTAAGCACTTGCGAAGCCCAAGAAAATAATTTTAGTGGCTATGGATAAAAATCCACGAATGATAAAAAAACGTCACAAAAATTATTCACTCATGGTAAATTCATCATTTCAAAAATATTTTATTGCTTGAAGTTAATGGGTACCTGGATGAATAAATAAATAAAACTATTTATTCAAACAAAATAATAAAAAGGTACAATAAAACAAATAAAATATTTTGTTTTGAAAATATGTGTTTTTTAATAGTCTAATAAAAAATTCCATCTCGATACAATTTTAGTTCAAACTATTGAAAGACAATTTTCATTCCATTAATCCGAATGCGACCTTTTCTTTTCGTAATTATATATTTTAATTGATTATGTAAGCATTCATTTTTATTCTCCCTTTTAATTGCCACACAATTTTGTATACTTATTTATATATGCAGTAAACCAGCCATTATGTAGATAGTTTGTTGACATAAGAATTAAATTAAATACAACATAGTTTGGGAAGGAAAGAGTGAAACGGTTTGGTACGTAAATTTTTATTCATTTGAATACGCCTCTTTTGATCTCGTTGTTTTTTTGTATATGATATGATTCTCACCTAAAAATATTAACCAACGCCAAAACTCGACAGCGTCGATTGCCCGAACTACATCTTCAATATGCCTAGAAGCACTTGCAGCTGCTGCCGTTAGATGTCTCGCTGTTTTTGATAGTGATCGCTCAGATATTCTCAAATCTGCGCGTTTTTCTGCAAGCGCTAAGCGGATATCTAGCGGAGAAAATCAACAACTTTATCAATGTTTGAATGTGAAAAGAGTAAAAGAATATTATTTCAATAATACAACGTAAGATCTAGGTGATTCTATGTTTATAAAGTTGTGGAGTATTTGTTATTTGAGAAAGATCACAAACCTTCAATGATAGGTCCAGTCTGATTTGCAACAAACTGTGGTACCATTGCAAATTGTTCTTTGGCAATATCTGTAGCCTCACTTAGATTCCGAGCACTCAAGACGTCAGCCAGTGGTTCCAGTTTGTCTTCGGTAATCTGAAATTCAAATGAAAAGCGTATACAATTATAAATAACTAAGCAGTTGTCCCCGAAACATAAAATCTGAAAAAAATTCAATATTTTCTAACACAGTTAAAAATGTTTCAAATATAGGCCGTCTCATAAAATAAGCCATAAATCTCCACTGAAATGTTTCCCTTTACAGGGACGTCAGTTTGTAAAACTTTAAGCTGTACACATGTGCGCTAGGTAGGAAATATTGTAAACTTTTACTTCCTGTGAGTAAAACCTCACTTCCGGTGCGAAGATAAGATAAACTTCCATTTATAGCATCCGCCCATTTTTTGCCAATGAGTTAGAACTATCTATCTGTAATAAATGAACACTGTAATAATTATCTAAAGAATCCAAGAATTGAAAAAGGACAATTACCTACTATAAATGTAAATAATTATTTTTTGTCAATCCGTTGTAGAATAGAGGTCTCTTAGTTCATGGCTTGATAAACTTCCTGTGTTCTTAAAATATCTAAGATGTCACTGCACGACATAATTGTGCAAATTGTATCAGCCTAACTTCCTTACTATACGTAAAGATTGAGAATATTTTTTTGGTCGGGATGGTTCTTATTTTGTATTAAATGAACGTATCGTAGTCCCTATTTCCATGCTTTTATGTATGAACATAAAATAAAAAGAAATTACTATCCTTGGACTTCAGGGGAGAAAACTTTACAATTATATAACATCATAAAAAGCAAGCATTTACCGCTTGGCTGACTTTTAATACAGCCAAATAAGAGCCAAAAACCTTTATATAATAGAGATAATTGTATGTACCTACCAGGGAAATAGTGTTTTAAATTTCAGTCAACGTCGTGCTGAAAAATATGTGCCGCAGGCGAAATTTCGTGATTTGGTTATTAAAATATTGAGCAGCTTGTAAAATGCAATGGATGAACATTTTTGAAAACCATTACTAAGCTATTCAATGCACTTAGTTGAAATTGCTTGTCATAAATTTTGTATTCTCTCACTCAACATCTTAGCTTGGGTGGCATCGTTTTTTACAGCGCAGCGGAAAAACACGTGCTACACAAATGCAGGTGCCTTAATTGGCAACAAAAAACGGTGGAGGCGGGTTTGCATGTCAATTATCTGAGCCAATGAGGCCGCTTGCGGTAGTGTAGCACGTGTTGGTTTGCTACGCTGCAAAAAACGCTGTCACTCAGGCCGTAAAATAAGCGTCGAGAGTGAGGAATGAGGAAACGGTTGTTAGTTAGTGAGCAGGTCTCTTCACGCTCGTTTACTAGATTGGATAGAAAGGCTACCAGGGAAGTATAAAAACATTTCAGAAATCCGTGCCTTTTGAGAAAAATCTATAAACCAATCGAATAAACAATTTTTGAACGATAAGGTTTTGGTGCTCGAATTTCCAACCGAATGGACATAAGTTCAACGGCGATGAATATATAATAAAACCTTTTATGTATGTTAAAATGTAGCATATTATATATATATTACTGTTGTATTTAGTTACATCCTATGAAATGCCGTCTTTTTGCATGTACGTGATCCGAACGAAGCTCGGGATATTTTCCATTTCCAGAAGGCTGGCTGCGTCGAGACTTACTTGCCCTTCGTATGCGATTACTTCAACGCTTCAATACGAGAACATAGGGTCTCGCCTATACAGTAGACTTGACTTCTAAAATCAGTTATATTCAACATATTATTTTATATCAAATAAAATGTTCGGTCTGAAGCGAGAGCTGTATTGATATAGTACCCTTACATAAACAATAAATGGTAATAGTTCAAATAAACGTAAGAAAACTTTAATGGAGCTCTAATATAGTATACTAAAAAAGGCGAACTATCGATAGAATGTACAAGTTGGAACTGAAGAATGCTGGCATGAAATTTTATGAAGCAAAGCGATCATAAGTGACTAAGAATCTTGAATGCACCGTGTGGTGGCCATATAATCCACGAAGGGAGCGAAAGTGTTTATTATTAAAATTAATGATTTTATCAAAAGTTGAGTGAATTTATAATGAAACGTTAGTATACAATTTATACAGTAGTATACAATCAGCTTTGGAATGAATTTATTATAATACCTATAAGCGCAAGCAATTCATGACAGTATGAATTGTTAAAAAGAAGATAATCTTTGATACTTAATTGAGTAAGTTGTATAAACTATCTATTTGAAATATGTATATATTAAATAAATAATTCTTCTAATGACTCGTCAGTAAATCCTTGCACTTGAAATGCATGAAGAAGCCGTAAGGCGAAACCCGGATTGTTAGCGACAAAACTCACGGAAAAGAACAAAATTCAAATTTGATATTGAAATTCCATCAAGCACCTTCAGTCGAAATTCTTAAGTAACATAAAATTAACGCTTCAGCCAGCCATAAATTGAAAAGATATTTTTTTAAAACGATTTGAGTCTGTGAAAGGTTACCGAAGCCAACAACATTGACCGACATTATATTAATTAACTGTGTGTATTAGGGATTAGGGTTTAAAAATAATCAATTAATTCATAGCTTCTATTAAACATTTCTTTCCGCATAGTCATTCGACATGTATTAGTATTTTGATATGAATTTCAAAACAGTTTCAACCAATTTTGTGCTGTTTTGAAAGTCACTGATTTTCCATAAAAGCTCCCAGCTTTCTCGGCAAGCTTAGTGAAGGGGTTCAGATTAGAAGAGGCCTGGTAAAGGCGTCGAAGCAATTGCGTGCCCAGCTGTGTGTCGGGAGTGGAGCGGGGGAGCTTATAAGTACAATGCCCTCAAAGCCTCCAAATAGGCTTATGCGGTGCATCCATCGCTTTTGTGATATTAATATTATAATACGAACCGCGACTCAATGGATGCGGTAATGCAATGTTGATTGAATTGACATATTGCCGGTATGATCATACTTGTGATCTTATGCCGATAAATGCCTTAGAAGGCTGTAATTGAATCACAACGTGCAGTAAGCGTGTCGAATACAGTTCATATAAGATGTTTAGTAGCCCATTATGCTTCATAGCCACCGAACATAATCTAATTTATTGCTCTAGAGACAATCATGTAAGTCACATTAGAGCTCTATCTTCAATGCAATTTTGATCTTCGATCGTAGAACTTAATAAATTCAATCATGAGATTAAAAAATATGAATTACTTTTTGTAAATAGCTGCAAATACAGCATACAAATTAAAATCAAAGAGATTCGCAAAAAAAATCAGACACTACTGACTTATTATTTTTTTAACATTTTTATTTTAACGAAAATTCTGATGAATCATTATAAATACAGACTAATAAATCAGCCGTTAGCTAAAATTACTAAGTAAGAACAGAAAAAAGATTGAACCAGTATTTCATACCATTTATAAAAAGGGAGATTACACAAGACTTGTAGATAAAAGATTGTGCTTGAGTTGATTTATACAACCTAACAAATATTTGACATTCTGCATGAATATCTGCATGTTTCCTTTTATTCTAACCTTTGTTTCAACATAAAAATACAGTTAACCCTCCTACAGCACTGAAATAATGGTTTTTATGACTAACTTTATAAAAGGCAAATGACGTACATGTAATCATAAATATTTTTCGAATGCACATATTTACGTGTTAGACTGCAGCACACCCTATTAAATACCATTTTATTGCTGAGGGTGCTGTAGAAAGCTTGACTGTACAAAACACTTTGGATTATGATGGTTATAGAACCAATAACTAATTATCATCTGTGAGAAGAACGATTGATTCACAACTGATTGAATTATATCATACTTATAAATTATATTTTTTTTGCAATACTCGCAGTGATATGTATCACTATTGGCAAGAAATATTAGTAGGTATTATTTTATAATATTAAAATACTTTGACACATATTCAAATTTATTATGAAATGCCACGTCACTGCAGTGCTGTGCTTTCTGGTCCTTTAATATGATAAAGAGCAAATCTGCAATCTATCTTGTTTCGGGGCGCAGCGTAATGGCGCCGTTATCACAATATTAAACAAGATTATCTAGCAATAGAATAACTCAGACAGTGACGGGAAATCCACCAAACACGAGACCTCTGCGAATATCGCCGTCCACGCTGGGTGCGTACTTTATGTGACAAAGAAAGGTCCGGGGGCAAGTTACACTGTTTCTTGCCAGTCTGACTTGATTAAATGCGTCACACGCTTTGGATTTTACACGAAACGTGAATACCTACCTACATCTGAAAATATTTTCATATAAAACATATCAACGTACCAAAATATTTAGTATCAGCCAAGTCCATAAGTTCCAATCAACTAGTGATTTCATAAAAATAGCGATAATATTTTTTGATTTATATTGGACCATTTTTTTAATCCATGTCTGCCCTCAATGTGGAACATATGTAATACTCACGGAGCTTTATCTCAAAATATGTTTTTCTACGAGAATTGTTTGTAATTACTTTCTCAATCTCTCTTTTTCGAAGAGAGTAGGCATTGAAAGAATACGAGGACGTTGACAGCACTAATGGTGAGCTTATTTAAGAAGAAATTTGTGAGAACTTAGGCCTTCCAACAGGATCGATAAATAGACTGAAAAAATCTGCTCGTTCCGGAAGTCGAGTCCGGGAGGTCCTCGACGGAAGCCAGCGACGTTAACCACTGCACCATGGACCCGACGTAAACCATCAGACCGGAGAAAATATTTGAATGCTTCCCCTTTCTAAGGTTTATTCCACCCTTATTTAACCCTTCTAAGGTTTATTTTCTTCACTTATTTTTGGTAACCAGGTTTAATTAAGGAGAGCGAAGAGTGGCTTGCAAATGGTTATCGTCAACATTGAATCATTTTCTTTAGCTTCAAATTATTGTAAACAGTCAAGATGTTGACATAATTAAACAGTCACAAAAGCGATGTGATTGACATTCAATAAATTAATCGCTTTAAAAAAATACTGATAGCGTTTTTAAGATCTTTCATTAAAACTTGTTTAAATAATTAATGCCAAGCTCGCTCTGCCAGCGAATTAAATGGCTCTATGTACAAGAGAAGTGTATTATAATAAACGATTATGGCTTTACAGAAATTGGATAGTAAGTTAACAGCCTGCCTTAACAAGCAAGCTCAAGACAACGTAAGCAATTGTGGCGCGAAAGCCTCCAGGGAAATAGGCTGTGAAAATTATTTATGCTTGATAGTGGTAATAAAAGCTTTAAAATTCGTATAACATAAAGCTAAAAAGGCAGGCCATTTTCGAAATTCAATTTTCAGCAACATTTAATCACCAAGGTGGGAAAGCTATAAGTAAAAAATTTGCGAAACCTTTGTATTGTTGAATCTTGTTTCAAAAATATTCGTGCCACAAAAAGTTCACCTAAATCATGTACAAAAAAGTGAGATCAAAATATACCACATTTCATAGCATAGGGATTCACGCGTAAGTTTCTCTATTGCATATAAACCTTCATTTGTCAAAATCACATGAAGAACTTATAAATTATCGGAAAAATTAAAAGCACTACAGCTATGTCGTCATTTAATAAATTAAGTGAAGTTCTACATACTCTCAAAGAAAAAAAAAAGAATTATTAATCCATATTGACGAGTCTTTTTTTTACGATAGAGAAATAAGCCGTTTCTTAAAAATTTGTACAAATGTTCACCAAAACGTTCTACCAAAAAGGCAATGGACTGACAATAATAAATCTCCACATCGATCTCGGGCTGAATTCCACAGAAAAATAAACCTGTGTGTGTGGTAGGATTATTGCGGTATTGTTTATTTCGAGTTTTCAAAACGCGGTCAAACAATCGAAGTTGATTTATATGCTCATCAACTGCAGCGTTTCCATCAAAGTTTGATCGAAAATTTGTTGCACTCGTTCACAAGATTTAAAAAAATCTACTTCACGATATTGTTTAGGGTTTTACACAGAAAGAATAACGCAAAAACCCGCTATACTTGTGGCAGTATTATAGTTTTAAATCTCGACAAAATAGCCTGCAATAAATATCAAATTTGAAAGTCTGTAGAATTTTAACCTAATGACTATCGTATAAGATTAAGTTTGCTGTTTTTTGTATTGATAAATACAATTGTTTTACTGAAATGGATATTATTTATGACTCATACTAATATTTACCAAAAGATTAACGTTGTCCGCTCACGGACAATATTTATGTGCAGTCGCAATTTTTATTTACATACACTATAAACGTATATTATAAATATAATATTTATTGATGTTTCTTTGTGGCGCATGAAATAAATCAAGTCATGTGACTCTTTACCCGCTCATATTTCGTGTAATACGAGAGGCTATCCTTAATCGAATAGATAAATCAAATATCTTGGACTCTCAATTCCGCAGAGAGCACATATTACATCGAAGCAAAAATATGTTGCCCTTAAAAATAATCAATAATTTCAACGCAAAGAGAAATTGATTCATTTCTTATATTAAGGCGCTGCGAAAATTAAATAAAGTTCTTTCTGCATTTATATTTATACTAAACTTACTGACACCAGCCTATTACACCTCGTTTGACCCATTTTAATGAAACGTTCAGCATTTTCGTGGGGTGTGTATTTTTCCGTTTGATATTCACGTCGCATTTCCGGTGTGATTGTATGTAAAATCTTGCAATGGAACTTTATTTACTTTTATGCATTGAATATATTTATTTATTACATTTAATATCGAATTATACATTCTTATTTACATGGAGTGCTTTGCACCTTATAAAAACTGGATATTTATATCTATTTGCGATTTTAAAATAGCTTTTGTGGGATACAGATTTTATTGAAATCTGAGATGCCATCTACACTTAAGAGGTAAATGAATCGATCGGTGAATTGCTTATACGAATTCAACAATCTTTTTTAAGATTTCATCTTGTTTATTATCTTTTTTCTAATTCACATCCAAGTGTATGAATTTGTATCTTATCCTATGGCTATATCTAACCTCTACAATTAAAAAAAACAAAACTTATATTTAGCGATCATTCATATTCTAAGCCTTCAATATTATCTTTTCATACTCTGAGAGTGATTTAAAGATTTGTTCACAGCCAAGGCTCTTTGACACCTCCTGCTTAATGTTCCCGGTGGATTTAAAAAAAAATATAACTTCATTTGCTTAAAAAATCCTTCCGATTGAAAAGGCACAAGTCTTCACATTATAATATAATAATCAAAGGTGCTTTCATTGACATTCAATTAAATATTAACTATTGATGTTATTGAAAGCACCGTCTATTGTGATGGTTGTAATTTATTACCATGTCAAAATGAAGAATCAACTCCACTCCTGACGAGTCGATGGTTTCACAAAGGGGCCTGTCTCGCTGCGAGCAATGCCTCCGTGCCACATCCAACTGTCGTCGCAGCTCCCTGAGCCTGTCGCGGGCCCCGTTCGCAAGTCCTTCAGCAGCGGTTCCACTGCTCCCCAAAGATGACGTTTTTATTGACAAGTCGATGCTTACTGAAAACGAAGATGAGAATTAATATTTCATTTTAGAAGAAATAAGATATGCATGCGTAACAATCTTACACTATTTATTCAAATAACCAATTGTTGCCAATGTCCCAGTTTTGTTTCCTATTTTAATGTTCAACCAGATGTGATATTTTTGTAACTATTAAACAGAACCTGACTCTTCGGAGAAATAACCATACTAGCTCATTCTTATCTACTTTTCAGGAGAGACTAGGAACTATACGTATTTTTTGACTTATTATATTTCTGATTTATTTGTTAAAGATAAAATAGTAGTTTATTCTTATGCGTAATTTTGAGTTTTAGTAGAGCTTATAATGCGCATTTTAATATCTTCATATCCACTTATCTTTTTGATATGACTCTTTGTCAATTAACGCAAAATATTATTTTGTCTCTAGTGGGATTCATAACTCAAAACCAGTAAACATCGAGATACCTTTCTTTTATCCAAAGAAGCTGACGAATCCGTTTTATCAATTACAATCAATTGATTTGAAACGAAATTGAATTATTATAAAAGGCTTGAAGTTGAATATATGAAAAAAAAATTGTAAGAAGATTTGATTGAATAATATCTCACCACCAATTCACATATAGCCACAATTTAGGGTGAACATTTTTACATTTTGATACACGTTAATTCGATTCAAGTATTTTTACGACTCCGGCCAAAACGCCGCGACGACTCCAACTCTACAGCCCCGCTTTTTACTAATTGAGATGTCGAAAGAAAAGATTTTCGTAATTCTTATTTTGACTAATGCTATTTGACATTTAAAAAATTCATACTTGAAAAACACAGCATTATATAACTGAATTATACACCATGACATCTCAACGTGTGACTTCACATTTATGAAAAATATGAATAAATATATTGAGCTCGATCGAATGATATTCGATCACAAAAATTAGCTCGGTATTACGGCATCAAGCCGCGACGAAAAATGCTCCCAAGTGTTTGCACCACCACGCTGTAAGAATTATTTGATCGTCTATTGACTTTTTTAAGATGGAAATAAACCCATTTCTGTTTGCGTGGCCATCAAATTCTTAATACCGCCATTATTGCTTGTTTACTTCGGGGCTTAAGGCGATTTTCGACATATGAGCACAGTCGTACGAATGTCATTCAATACATGTTTTTGTAAAACCATAGCAGCTACATTATTGAGAATCAATTATACTCACTAACTAAAATTTAACTAATTTCGAAGAGGGTAGGGATTAGGGCTTGTCGGTTTTAAAAAACCGGTTTTTTGGTCGAATTTGCGAACTTCGAAAACCGGGTTTTTTCAATTTGGTAACCGGTTTTAAATATATTTTTTATTATTTAAATATAAACGTTAATATTTTGACTTGAAACCCCAATCGTCGGTGATGAATGTGTCGAAGTTGATCGGAGCGTTAATCTCAATAAAAACATGGAAGAATCAATAAATAATTCCTTGAGGAACCTCAAGAAATAACTTCAATTTAAAAAAAATTAAAGGCAGAATTCTCTATCTACGAGTCTACCAACAAAAGGAAAAAAAAAATTGGATCTGCTATTTGATGCCTTAAAGACTATATGCCCCACATCAGTACCCAGCGAAAGTGTATTTTCAATATCAGGGAATTTTATAACGAAAATTAGATCGTCACTAAGTAATCGATCAGTGGATACTTTGTGTTTCCTTAAAACATTTTCTGAAGAATAAAACCAAATAATTTTGTTGTATTTTTTGTCGTGTATTATTTATTGTATTGTTATTTATACAAAATTAAATTAAAAAACTTCACTATTTTAATTGAATTATCCATCTTTAAAAAGTCGGTTTTTGTATAAACCGAGTAGGGATATAAGAAAAAGGCTGAGATATGACTAGTGGTTAACTTATCACTCTAGTCACATCACAGACTTTGAGCTCTGCAGCTCAAGACACAATCGTTGACACTATACCACGGCCTCAGCTTGTATGGGCATATTCATATACTCATTATGAATTATCTTATGAAAATTGCTGGAAATTAAGTCATTCGACCTCGTTTTATATGAGATACATAGTTTAAAGAGTGATATAAAGACAAGGCAATCGATCTGCCTAAACCTTATTTTTAAGGATCGGATAGATGGTAAAGTATATTAAAATATAGAAAGTTGTTACCTCCAAAAACAAATCTATAAGCAGATAAAAAAATCGTTTATAAAATAATGTTCGTTGTCGAATTGAAGCTTTTGCGACAGAATAGAGAGACCAGCTGGATAGTCGAATACAGGATCGATAAATTAGTCAGAGTGGGTTGGTTTTGAAACGGTTCACAGTCTTTTTGTTTTGTATTGGGAAAGAAATTATTTATATTAAATTTGACAATAATATTTCACATTTATACTGATGTCAGTATAAGCATTCATTTATTCATTCACAGAAAACTGTCGATTATTTATATTGAACTAGTATTGCTATCCGGCGTCGCTCGGACTAAGCGACCAATAATTATTGAATGTTATATCATTCGACATAATTATATCACAAAATCTAACATCCAAAATAGAGTTAAAATAAAATCACAAACCTTATTTAATTTGATGACAGCCCCATTCTCGCCCATTAAAATGTCCAAATTCAAGGAAAAAATTTAATTTGCTGTCAAAGAAACGTCAAATAATACCTTCACGTAAATAATAAACATTATTATTAATAATAAAAGCCGGGAAAAGTTCAGTAGAAGACTAATTTATTACATTTTGACTAAATGTCTTCGCCGATAAAAATTCAAACGTATTTTCTTTCATATTCGTTTTTATGACAACTTAATGACCAACAATGCAAAAGGGAATTACAGACCCACAGACATACATACGCCGTTTCGGTTTTATATATAAGATTATGAACATCGATGTTGACACTGTGTTTTTACATTTCACCTACAATCGACATTGCGGAAAGTTTTCGTTTTGTATACTAAGTGATCGGATTGAAAAAAAAATTATATTTTCACAGATACAATATATTTGTGGAAAAATATTTATACACTTGGCACATCCATAACAAGATAAAATGTGTTGCTTGTACTGAATGATTTATACTTTAGCTGATATATTACATAAGATATCCTTTTCTCGGTTACAATAATTGTGAGTTTTTTAAACCATGGCATGGTAACTCAAAGATTATTGAATTTTTTACGTATATTAAAAGTGTTTGATTCAAAAAAAATTGTCAATTTCAATGGACGTGCCTGTTTTAATATCGTCAGATCATAAAAAGGAATTTTTAGTAATTATATTAATTTATCAAACAGAATCGTGCAGGTAGCATTGATTGAATCAAAATTCTTCTAGAAGCGTTAAAATTAATGCAGTCAATTTAAGAAATTCAATAACTGTGTTATGATTGGCATGTAAAATTGAGTTTTTTTTTGTTTTTCATGCTAGTCTGAGAAAACGAAATGAAAGTATGCACCAAATTTTTTTCTGACTTATGTATTCTAAAATTTTCAATTTCAATCTTACACGCTGGAATATGTTTGTTTTACGATATGGCACATGCGTATGTTTTTATTTTATCAGTGAAATATTAGCAATTTTTCGGCCAAAAAACGTTGTTCAGCTATAATATTGTTTGCTTTGTACACTTTTATAACGAGAGATGTGACAAGATTTTGGAAAATGTTTTCTTGCGTGGCCTTTAAATAAATAGAACAAATTATTTTCTTCACCATTTCATTAAAAAATACCAGCAAGTAAGAGTTTTATTTCAACAAAAAATGAAAAATTTCTAAATAAAAATATATGACTTCCATGTAAATGGAAAACCAAGATATTTGAAAGCAATTAGTCGATAATTCAGTTATATCGCCAACATATCATGAAAAAATACTTACTCGCGCCATTGGAGTAAAAGTTTCTCTGAATTTTTGTTGTGTCTTGTGAGACTAACAAGACCCCAGTGAAGTGTAAAGCGAAGTAGCAAACCCGGCTTTTGTAACTTCCTTGATGACTTTATAATACTGTTCGGTCGAAGGGGGCCAAACTTGAAAAGAGTTTTCGAAAGAATTTGATACTAAAAATCGTCCAAATTGTGCTTAATACCAAAACATAGAGTTTGAGAGAGAAATAAAAAAAATGAAAATTCATACTGTATTGTTTATTATCGTTGTAATACAATAATTGTTGGGCATAAGAATAGGTATCAGACTGATATTTGTACAAGAAACAATACATATAAAGCTGATGATGATGATCCTACCTGTCAATATGTACAACGATGTAAATAAAGAGATGCGGTGTGTGCTGAGCTACATAAAGTAGACTGATACACAGATACAAACCATGACAAATATAATTAATTCAATTTGAAAAAATTGAACTAATATTCTATTTAAATAATAAGCCAAGAATATTTGAAAAAAGAAGCGTTTGCTACATAGAAACTAAATAATAATGTATAATTTGATTGTAAAAAAAAACAATGAACTTCACTCATCCACATTCGAATAACCTTTCCCAGTATTTTTTTCAATAAAACAAGAACGTTACTGACTGACCAACTGTATGACATTATAAATATTATTGTGTCTCTCTCATTTAAAAGTAATGTATCAAAGGTACATATGTATTAAATTTTACAGTAAAAATCAAAAAAAACTACGTTAAAAAAAATCCACGTTATATAAAAAGTGGACATTCAAACTATCACGCATTACTTTGAAAAATAAGTTTCGTTGAAATTACATCATAACGTATCCATTTATACACATATGTATGTGATTTGTTTTTTAAGCTTCTATACAAATAAAATCTTTTTTGTGCCGTATAACTTATGAAAACACATTCAGATAAGTAATAAACAAGCATTTTCTTGTATGCTGTGGTAATGCAGGATACAATACATTTTAAATTGTTTTATATAATTTTACGGGAATCCATGATAACTACTCACTGTTAAATAATTTTCGGATAGCAACATTACGACACCGCTGCATTGCCAATACTATAACAATTGAAACGTGAATTTATTACTAAGGATTTTATAATATTTAAGAATGACAATGTATCACTTTTAAAGTTCACTGTACATACTTGGTGGAATGGCATTATAATGAAAATAAAAAACATTTTTAATACTTATTCCACGTTAAATTTACAAGATCATTACCGGTTTCGCGAGCATTATCTGCTGAACAACTGATAATGTATCATACAAACTCATTGAAATAAAAAGTGTAACATGTGAAATCCAAAAATAAATAAACAATATTTTCGATGGTTTCAGCGGAAATTTTGTGGAAACTCACCTGTTATACAGCATGAAGTTTAATAACTTATTCATTCTACGTAGTGTGTTACAAATAGTGACATGTTTTTTGACTCTGTGAGAAGAATCTTCAGTCTAAAGTGATACAATACGTACCATAAAAAAAGTCATCAAATTGAATTGTATACTAAATAAATAATCAATTGAAAGTTAAATACTACTATCGTATCGATAGTTCTCGAACATATGAAGACCATAACATATTCTTTATCTGAACCATCTCAAATTCACTTATTGGATTGAGGTAAAATAAATCAATTAGAAAATTCTTAATGTAAATTTTTTACTTTAAACCTTTAATGAGATTGTGGCACGGCACCCAGATGTTATATGTTCTTTCTAATTCTCTAAAAAAAACGCTTTACCTCTTGTGATGTCACTGAGAGCGTCCAATGCCACATCGATACCCGTCTCTGTTGCCAACTCCTTTTGTATAGGTTCTCCCAGAAGAATATCAACACCTGGAAAGTTCGACACAATTGAATGAGGCCAAATACTCAAGTACTAAAACTACTCATTGTATCTTGGGGTAAAAAAATACGTAACGATATCGAAATTTTAATAATTATACGTCATCTTATTTGATATTTTTAAAAGTTCCGCTTAGTTTCACAAAGCTTCATGTTCAAAATTGAACGGCAGTTGAATAAGAAGAATTTCTCACAAAAACGGCTCGAGTCAAGATACTTCAAATAGAATTAGTTGACAAAATGCGATTATTTTCTTATATATCAAAAATATTTCATTCGAGCTTTTTTAAGCTCAATACTGTTCGTAGAAAGAGTTAATACTAGAGCTCAGTATGAATATTTCATTTTCCGTTGTATCTTGTTCCGTTCCACTTGATTTAACGCTACCTGAAATAGCGAAGATGTATTTAATCTGTATCGGAATCGATGAATAGATTCCGATTTTATTTTTCCTTACACGTAATTTTGAAAGGGATGGATAAAGCCGCCTGAAAACTTGAATAATCATCGCGATTCTTAAGTAAAATGCTACGATGGTTAAGTCATTAGTATAGCGTATACTATAAATTTAATTTTTAAAAATAAATAAAGTTTTATGTGTGAAAATAATATGGTAATGGTATTAAGGTAAAAAAAAGACTCCTGTACTTAATAAAAAGTATTTTTGCGATAAATCCAGACCCAATTTTACCATTCACAAAGGATTAGTCACACATCAGTGCAACTGTACCACGTGCCATACTTATTTATTATTAAATATTTTCTCAGTTTATAATGCTATATTTATGCTTGACTTCTGATAAAATATTTTCCTTTACTACCAATGGGTAAAATATCAACTTAGTTTTGGCAAAGACATTTAAATTGAATTAATTTACTTCTCATAGATGCAATTAAACAAGTAATATCTTATCATATAAATAATGACGTTTAATAGAGTAATGCTTTTAAATCTATTTATTAGATTTAAATTTAAAGGGTTTATATTTTACTTGAAAAGGGTTTCAACACATTCATAAAGATCTCTTAATTTTTTGCGATAGCTGAGACGATATATGCGAATCAAATATGTAAAGTTTTTACACTTAGATTTAAAATTGCGAACGTACGGTCCAGGTCGTGATTGACGGCAGCGAACGCCTGGTCTGCGGAGTCCAGGAGTACGTGTGACAGTTGTGCATGAGTTGATCTCAAGTACGTTGGAAGGTCTCTGGCAGCCGCGGACAGGGTTCCCCGAGTTAATGCGACCCCATTCGAAGCAGATTCGTTTCCAACTACCATTGTTGCTATAGCACATCTGAAATTAGTTGGATTAAAAATGTAATACAATCGCCATACAATCCATGCAACTATTGGAAGTCGATTTCATTTTTGTTAAATGCAGTTAGCTCAGAAGGATATTCTTACAGATATTTTATTCCTCATTTCATATGAAATCAATATCAACATTGTACAAAATGATATTCACAGACATATTAGATGTCCACATTACATAACAGTACCCTTACTAGCATTTAGTATTCTAACATCGTAAATAAGTTGGAATCACGGAAAAGATTATTTTAAATGTTGTATTTAAACTTCATAATGTGTTGTATCTTATATATAAAACCGAAACGGCGTATGTATGTATGTGGGTCTGTAATTCCCTTTTGCATTGTTGTTGCAAGTTGCAATATAATAATGTTTATTATTTACGTGAAGGTATTATTTGACATTTCTTTGACAGCAAATTAGATTTTTTCCTTGAATTTGGACATTTTAATGGGCGAGAATGGGGCTGTCATCAAATTAAATAAAGTTTGTGATATTTTGGATGTTAGATTTTGTGATATAATTATGTCGAATAATATAACATTAAATAATTATTGGTCGCTTAGTCCAAGCGACCACGGGTAGCAATACTAGTTGTATATATTGTCAGTCCAAGCAAGCAAGAAGGCAGTAAGTGATTATGACAAACTTTTGAGAAAAATGTCATAGTAAAAAACTAGATTTGCTGTTATTTGCTAAGAAATTCATATAATTTTAGCAGTCGTCCATTTTCCCACAAAGCATTTTACAGTATTTTAGTTCTTATACTGCTATAAAAGTGAGTATCATATATGTATGTATAGTTTGAAAAATATTTAGCAAATGGCATTCATAACAATATTTTCGAAAATTTTGCAAGCCACTGCTTTTTTCCTTGAAAGGGCAGTATAATGCAAGTATTTACTTATTTTAATCTTTGTAATCTTATGATCATAACATTTTACCAAAAATAAACTGAATTCATTTTTATATACATATCATTTTATAAGACTCAAAAGCTTTGGTATAATCATAATATATAAGAAAAGCAGAATACTCCGTCCCGCGAAACCGTTTTAATATGACGTAATAAACCGCCGTCGATTACTCACACTGAAATCAGAAGTAAGAGCTGCATGAAAAATAGCAAGATCCGCTTCTCGCAAGCCCCTCCGCCACCTCCGCCGCCCTCGTAGCCCAGACCTGGCGGAGGCGGTGACGCTGCTCCGTCGTTTCCACCCTCGTATCGTCCGCCTAGAGCAGCCAAAACCGCTCTGCACAGACCGTATGTGGGCACAGCGAGGGCGCATATAATGGCCACCACGATGGCCGCTATGAAGCCAACTTCCACACGAATCGACTGAAAAAATAAAAATAAAATATAGAAATTCATTACTTCCGTTGAAATTAAATGATGAATCCAGAAAATTTCTTCCCTTCACAGTAACTGCAATCTTATTTGAATAAGAGTCTTGTCGACTCTCAGCTTAGAAATATTGACATTTATAAAGTGTATAAAATTCAACAATGTTGTACAAAAACTAACTGTGATTTTTTTGCAAGGTGAATGAATGTATGGCAAAAAATAGAATAGAAATATTGCTTATATGACATGAATTAAACAAAACACAATTTTAATAAAAAAAGTAAAACATTTTTAGTACTTATACCACATTGAATTCATTTAGATCAGGACCGGTTTCACTCATCGCGAGCATTATCAACTGATTATCGCGAGCGATGATTGTGGAATAAGTACTTAAAATGTTTTATCATTTTTATTATAATGCTATTCCACCAAGTATTGACAGTGAACCCCATATAGGTAAACACAATTTTATTGATAAACAAAAAATATTAACTAAATTCACGATAAAATTTCAATATATCCCCAAGCGCGACCAATTTAAATTTATTTATATGTTATTGTAACCTTTACCTTTTGACTGTAACTGATTTTTTGAGTAATAAGTTTTATTTTCGACGATTCAGTCGATATAAATGTTTGTAAATTGTACGTTATGAATATGATTAATTTTGAAATTGATAATTAAATACATCAAAATATAGTGTGCATAGTTTAAATTTTCACGCTCATGTTGTACAAATTCTCACCCATTCGCAATAATTAGCCTGGAATGTCGACGTATTAAGCCAGGCGTCGCGACGCTTAGTGAGAGAGCGTCGAAAATGTAACAGCGTCGAAAGTTTAAGGGCTTCTAGTGCCACTCAACGCTGCAATTCAAAACAATCATTAATATAGCCGCGGGGAGGCTGAAGTCGCTCTTTATGTGCCTCGCTTCTGACTGAATTTATTACGGTAATATAATCAAATATTTGAATAACTTAATGCAATTAAATACAACCAAATTAATGTTATCATCTTTTGACTAACAGCGCACATTAATTCGATGCAATTGCGGCAGAAAAACTACTTAACCTTAAAATATACTAATTATGTGATTCAAATATTTTTTTTCGGTTGAAACTTCATACCATTAATTATTAAAAGTTAATTTACTATCAAGAAACGACCGAGAGAATCACAGCTAAAAACATTTGTTTTTATACCAGTGCAGTTTTTAAATAGTGCAGGGGTTCTTAACCTTATAACGACCCCAGGCACATTTTGGATTGATAGACGAGCGCAGGTTGGATTTAAAAAAACAAATCTAGTAACTAGTACTTTATTATAAATTTTTGAGATTGTTTCCTGGGTACCTTAACATATATGTATGTTAAATTCATGTACTTTTTTTTAATATACCTTTAAAAAATTACAAAAAACTATTCAGTTACATGAAAATAAAACTTATTCGGAAAATAATTATTTAAATAAAATACAAATCTGATAAAATTTGAGTTTTTTCGTTATTTGAAACTTTGTAGAGGGCGCACGATAATAGCTGCGCGGGCACAGGGTTAAGAACCCCCGAAGTAGTTTACCAAAATAATATCTTCTCTGATAGACAGGCATCAAAGCCGGGAAGAGAGTAGAGATTCACGCAATTGGTATCAAAGATTTTCTGTATTCCATTTATTCGTTTTATGATTAAGTTACATCAATGACACATAAATCTGTTAAAAATCTTGTTTTACGAAAAATCTATTTTGATACACTCAACGCATGTCATTTTAAAACGACTGTTACGATACCAGCATCAATCTTACATAATTTCTGTAAATTAATATCAAAATGCAACGCAAAACTCGTCATGCGGCCAAAAGTTTATTTAATTAATAATAAACATTTTCGCAGAAAGTTAAGTTCAAGCATAGTGCTTTTGCAGTATCTGTCAGTTTGTAATTTGGTAAATTTCTGCTAAACGCTTTGCGAGTAAATCACTTAGACCAACTTGAGGGTAATGAATCTCAAGACAAATGCTTGTTTCAAACAATACGACTTGTTCAAAACTTCATTTAAAATGTGTATTCAAACTATCGTACAATCTTCACACAGTGATTATTGAAAAGTGCATAAGATAATAGTATTCGTAGTATAATAAATTAGGACACAAAGAAATACGTTTGAAAAAATATTATAGAAAGAAAAATGAAATTGTTGAAATCTGCCATTTCCATTTTCAGTATGGAGCATCTCAAGTGGTTTTGATATAATCGTTCAATAAATACATAATAATATCCGTACATGTATATAAATATCCATGAAAGAATATTTTATAATAAATAACGTATAAAATCTGTCAACATTTATACCAAGATGTCCAATTATTACTAGCTCTGGTAAAAAGCTACATTAGTTTTTACAATAAATGTTCCCAGTACACGCATCTAAGAACGGTTGCATTCGCCCACTTGACAAATGCCTTCGTTACGACCTTCACTTGTTTGGTCTGATGTATGGTGGCCGTTAGCGGGAAAGCTCTACGGCCTCTACGCCATATCTACGACAATGACATGTAGCGCAGTGCTCAGAAGCATCTTTTCATTTCAAAGATAGCCTAAAAATTTAAGTACCATAAAGCTATCAGAGGAAAAGTTCACCATGTACTGACAGTGGATGATACAAATGTTATTTATAGCATCATTAATCGATTTGATATATGTATGTATATAGATAATTAAGATTTTTATACAACTCACAATATTATTATTGATTGAGTAGGCATTTACTTGGTAGAACTCTATTATAATACGGTAAGAAAAATGAAATGTATTTTAATTTTACAGAAATTATTTAATATATTTAATGGTAGCTATTTCGGCTTACGCCTTTTATAGTTCTGACGAGGTCGTAAGCCAAAATAGTTCAAATCAACAAATATATAAAAAAAATTCAGTAGAATTAAAATACATTGTTATTTTTCTTACCGTATCACAATATTATTTACAGAAATGATTTACTAGTGCGAAAACGAATAAATAAAAACACTATATTGAATAAAAGTGGATCATAACTGTATCAATTGATATTTTATACTTCTTTTACAGCACTCGAGACCTAATTCGATAATTTTACATTTGTATTACTATATTCAATAATTTTAATTAGAACTCAGAGTGATCAATCGCAAATTTTTGAATACAACCTTTTTTTATATTTGCGCAGCGTAAAAAATCCATGTGAAGCGTTTTTTGAATCGAGGCAATAAAATTAAAAGTCCCAAAATGATATTTGTATTTCTTAGAAGTATCGAATGTATTTGATTGCAGGCGGATCCATGGTGGATAGCCTGTGGCTTTAAGAGTGTTCATATCAATTCTTTGTTTTTATTAATTGACAAAATAATGTGCCGACTTGAATATACCATTTTGAAACGTTTGATATAGCTATAAAAAAATACTGGAGGGAAATAAAATTAACATTTAAATGTCTGCATATAATTAAAAAATCCCAGCTATTCGGTTGACATTTCATAAAATCCAGTGCTGCTATGTAGATCAAACAATAACAAAGCCACAAACACAAAACGCAATCTAGCTAGCTAAAATGATATTTTTGCAGTAAAAAAGCAATAAGATTTTGCAGTAAAGCCAACGTGTTGCTTTGCGCAAAACTACACATGCTTGCAAGAAAAAGTACCTTCATTTTTCAAATACTTTAAATAAAAATTCTCAGTAGAACAGACCACAAAAAATATTTTGAACGCTTTATCTCGTAAAAGATTGATTAAAGGACACGTTTATACAAGCATGTCAGTTAAATCTAACCTGTATGAAGGAATATGGTAAAATAAAGCATTTTATTTAATTTGGCCGGAGTTGTGTCACCAGAACTACTGTTATATGGTGAGGTGTGATGTCAAAACAACAATCAACTTATCTTACACAATCCACGTTGATCTAAGCTCATTGCTTTGTGTTATTTTTTAATACTACGGCTCTCCCAAGTTATCGACAATCTGATGTGTTTTTTAAAAGATATTTGATCCAACTATTTTTCAGAGCGCTATGAGAGGCGGCGCGGCCGTTAAAAGAGTGGTTGCATTCACACAGCTGATCGAAGAAGACACTTTTATTATTCATTGGTTCAAATTTTTGCTATAAATATTTTTTTTATTAATTTTTGGTGAAGATCTAATAACAATGTGTTAGACTAGCAATAACACCAAGACTAGTGTAAATTGTTATTATCTACATATAATTTAACAATCTTAAAGTCGGGTGAGGTATAAAATAAAGTTTGATATTGCCTATATACCTGCAGAATAAGTTGTGGAACTGACAGCGTATTCCACATGACGTCTCTAAGAAGCTCTGTAACGAAAAGAAAAGTTCATTATGACAAAAATATCTTACTAAACATTCATATATGAAAGTTCAATAAATTATTTGTTTCAATGAAGATATTATGATTATATAAAAGATTTTTGCCACGTTATAATGTAAGCTATAACTTCGTATCTGAAAATATAAATTAGGTAAAACAATCATAAATATATAATATATTGGTGGCTCACAATAATTAAGTGATTTTACTAATTGAAAATTACTTTTGATAAAACAATCGTGCTTCAAATATGCAAATATAATTTCGACTAGATGCGTTCTGGGAAATTTTGATATGATATTTGTACGCCGGTATACTACTGTTATTATAAAGGATGTGAATAATTAACTGATAATCAATAATTCACACTCCATTAAATCCCAGTGTATCACATACATGTATTGGTATTTGGTTATCGAATATATTGTAGACGACGTTATCTGTATTACTTATCGTTGAAGCACTATAATAAATAAGCCATATATGTAAGCCGATTGCTGGCTGTCGCTTCGCCTTAATTCGGAAGCTTTGAGGTCTGAAGATGTCAAAAGCTGAAAGCTAAATCATGAGAGAAAAATAAAGAGGATTCTAAGTGAAATGGTTTTCGCCTTTAGACCTAAATCAAGCATCCTTACTGATATATTATATTAAATACATACAACAGATAAATAAAACTCTTAATAATAAAAAAGATATATTATTAAATAATATTCTTAACAGGACAGGATGTTCGCCTTTATTAACATTATTCCCCATCAATAGAGTAATCACCCAACCTAACTGATTGATTGCAGCTCATTAGTTTATAGTTTATTAGTTTGTAATGTTTAACGTCATTAGAAATATATTTGTTTGCTTTGTTTCGATTCTATAACCCTCTTTTGCGTCCCTTAAAAAGGAAAAATCCCAATCTAATTGATTGATTGATTGCACCTTATTAGTATCATTATGTTATTGCATTGATTTGATTCTATCACCCCTTCCTTGTTTCCTTTAGAAGGAAAAAAACCCGTAATCCATTTTGTAATTTCATAATTTAAAATGTTAAAATGTTAGAATTTATCTTGCTTCATTACTTAAGCAAACTTTGCGATAGTAAGTCTGAAGATGCCTCTGAAAGAGGCGAAACATGTGTCACAGTTAGTTACACAATACGTGGAATAATCAAAGTTATTTTAAATTTTAAACACATTTTTTGTTTACTTCTTCTAAATATAGTTTTGTAAAGATCAAAATCAGGGCTAGTTCATCAGTTCAGTGAAACTGGTCGTGATTTTTCTCCAAGATGTGTGGAAGTAGTAAAAAAATATGTTCAATTTATTTGAAATAATGCATTTACAGTTAATGCATCAAAAGTGAAATATAATATATTATGTTTGAAATAGGATGTTGTTAATTAATATGTTATTCATTTGTGATTTTAACGGAATTGCTTCGGATGTCGACATATTTCACATGGACGTAAGTGAGTTCAGACGAGTTCTATTTTTTTATGTTTTAAAGTTGATTTTTTCGGAACTCACTCGGTTGACATCTTTACCAATTTCCAATGTAATTTTTATCACTCTTATTTATATCTATAAACTATGTAATTTTTTTCTTACAATGTCTTTCATTTTTTTTTACATTGCAAAAGCAATAAACTTATAATTTATGATTTTTGCAATGAACATTTATTTACATTAATAAATAAATAAAACAAAATGAAGAATTCCATTCTTCTATGGCGGGTCAATCGTAAAAGTACTTTTATATTGACATTTTATACGTCGTAAAACAGCCGCTAATAAATAATGAATTTGTTAATATAAAAGCGTGCATTTCAAAGCCGTGAGTTGTAACTTACCGGCCGGGAAATCAAAGGGGTGAAGAAAGGTGAAAAATCCAGACAGGAATCTGAAGATAAATGTTCCATCCGAAAGTTTTAACGTGGGCACTATGTATCTTTCCCTCGGCGGTCCTGCACTGAATCGGATGAGGGTGTCGACGTCTCGCTCCCTCCCGTGCCAAGCGAACCATTTTTCATCTTTATCGGGTGTTTTACTTTCATTCAGCCGCGGAACAGCCGCTATAACTCTATCTTCCTCCAAATCGTCGACTGAATCATCTTC
The DNA here is from genome assembly GCA_028554975.1 of Himalopsyche kuldschensis. Lineage (NCBI taxonomy): Eukaryota > Metazoa > Arthropoda > Insecta > Trichoptera > Rhyacophilidae > Himalopsyche > Himalopsyche kuldschensis. The sequence goes on along the minus strand of JAHFWI010000010.1, from coordinate 13,434,019 downwards.
AGGTGTCAAATTAAAATCATAATCATCTGCTTCTATTAAATCTACACTATCTACTTCAATTTCGTCATTCTTATTTACCGCATTCGTTTTTCTTTTAAAAAAATCGTATGTCGAACTATTATTTCCTTGAAATGTTATTTGTTTATTTATTTGAATAAAATGTTCATTTTCTTCTGCTAATTTAACAAGTACTGTGGTGTCAAATCGATTGCCGTGATGAGCGTCATTTGTTTTCAATTCTTCAGATGGTTCTTTTTTTAAATCGAAATTTGGAAGACTCTCTTTTGTTTTCTCGGTTGTATTTTGATCACCTGTCAAACTTTTTTCATGTGCATTAGCTCTTTTTTCAGATATATGACGTCTTTCTTTGTCATAACTATGAATATGTGATATTGATTTTGATTGTTTCAACAACACATCGCTTGGAAGGCTTACTGTTTTACGATTAACCATAATTTGTTTATTTTTATTTTCCATATCACGCTCTTCAAGCTGCCTTTGGTTATGTGTTACATCTGTTTTCATTTCACTGCAATCATCAGATATTAATGGTAAAGGTAAATCAACCCATGGAAGTGTAACGACTTCGTCAGAGATAGTTTTATTTATTTCCAGAGTCAATTTTAAAGAAGGTATGTGTTTTATATCATCAATTTTCAAGTAATCATTTGATATATTTTTGGTAGTGTAATTTTCTAGCAACTTATTAGTGAAACTCTCATTTTTAAAAGCTTTATCTGAATCTACAACTATAATTTCTTTTTCATTGCCTTGGGCGTTGCGTTGCAAACGGTCATTTTTCACAGAGCCTTTCAGTAACGTCCTGGCTAGAGCTTTCGTAGAAATGTCTACTAATTGTCTTCCGGGGATAGAGGAGGGATTTTCTTTTTGTTCAACTCCATTAAAAGAACTTATGGGAAGCCTTGAAATATTTTCAGAAATATAACTGATATCAACAACAGGAAAATCGTTATAATTTTTTATTCTATCATTATTATCACTATCCACAACATTCATTATATCTTTTGTATATTGTTTTATTTTATCATCAGAGATATATTGGTTATTTATAGCGCTTGTCTGATAGTTACTTAATTCTTTTTCTGAGTAATCTATGGAGATATTTTGAGAGTTTCCATTGTTTACTTTGCTCGGTGTATTGCTAATCTCTCGAGCTGTCACATCCTTTATATGGTGCGTGTACAATAATGCCAAGATGGCGAATAATGCGGGCAAAGATATCGCTCGGAAATTTGTTTGGCTTCTGGTACGGGTCGCGGCGCTGCAGTCGCATTTTTTATTGAAGCCCCCGCAGGCCATTTTATTTTGTGACGTGGTTTATTGTTTCGGAAGCTCGGCGGGTGCTTTATTGTTGTTTCCCATGCTTTTGTGAAGCGAGTCCTTGTTTGAATACTTGACCGGGGATTTAAAAACTTTTCGCATTTTGAACTGCTCGTCCAACACTCATGGCGGATTTTCTAGACTAGTCTCGAACGCCAATGTTTGACACAGAAACTTGTCATATTAACAAATTAATTAAACCCAAATGATTTAAATATAGAATGCGTACCAAGAATACACACCAAAAAATACAACAACGCTTATTTTAAGCCAGAAGATATCGAAAGCAAAAATCATTTATTCCATTTTTTATGTTTATTTGATATAGAGTAAATGGAAAAATATTTTTTTACAATAATATCGCGTTTGGTAAACTTGATGATCGTTACTATTTAAAATATAATATTAAGTTAAAGCTGTATTTGAATTGTTTATATCCACACTGTTTTTTGCTAACTTTCTCAGGCGTCCATCATGACCGTTACTTTACGGTTGCGCTCAGTCTGGTCTCAATACATATCTTTAATATATAGCACATACCAATTTATAGCTTCAAAAATTCACAGTAATGTTTTCAAATATTCAATTGTATTAGCACTTCTTTATGATTGTATATACACGTTATACAAATAGAGAACGTTATTTAAAATTAATTAACACTTTTTATATGGGTTAAATATTCAATATTTCAAACTATTTCTATGGCAGTGACTTTTTCTATGAACACAGGCGGGAATAGTTATCACTTTGAGTATTAACTGTCGACTGAGAATAGATTGGATTAGTGATTGAGTAAGTAGATACTTCAACTAAAACAAGGCTTCTCAATTCGTTAGATATTATTTTATTTAAGGATGTGTTTTGTAGAAAATCTTATATATAAAACCGAAACGGCGTATATATGTATGTGGGTCTGTAATTCCATTTTGCATTGTTGGTCATTAAAGTCGCCATAAAAACGAATATGAAAGAAAATATGTGTGAAATTTTATCGGCGAAGACATTTAGTCAAAATGTAATAAATTAGTCTTCTACTGAACTTTTCCCAGCTTTTATTATCAATAATAATGTTTATTATTTACGTGAAGGTATTATTTGACATTTCTTTGACAGCAAATTAGATTTTTTCCTTGAATTTGGACATTTTAACGGGCGAGAATGGGGCTGTCATCAAATTAAATAAAGTTTGTGATTTTATTTTAACTCTATTTCGGATGTTAGATTTTGTGATATAATTATGTCGAATGATATAAGATTAAATAATTATTGGTCGCTTAGTCCGAGCGACGCCGGGTAGCAATACTAGTAAATTCATATTAGATTGGAGAATAAAAATATGCAGAGTAAGTGCAAATGTTACCTAAGCTCATTTAGAATCATATAAATTTAAAAACTTTGTATTCATTTTGACGGAGATAAAAAAATAGTCTGAATATTATAAAAAACTGCTTATAATAATGAAAATCTACAAATAACTGGCGTTGTATCTTTGATTATATCGTGAAGCCCATTGTAGTCTAACGGCAGAGTTTTCCCTCACCTTTTAGTGGTTCCAAATCCCGGAATGGTCAATAACAAATGTTAAGTATAGGTCATTGCTTTATAATATTGAAATTTAATGGAATTGAAACTGGAACCGTCAAACTGTTGAGCGGACCTCACATCACATATCGGCATCAAAGCCTGATCTAATTATGATGACTAGAAAATAACTTATTTCATTATGATTTTGCATTGGTTGGAACTGTGGTATTAAGTCTCCATAAAAAAAACATACTTACCGAAAAATATATTTTTTGATTTTATATTCGCTATGCCAGTAGACAATCAAAATATACTAAGGCAATTTGGAAAATAATAAGCTTATTCAAACAGATTAAAATAAACTCAGAACAATGAAAGTATTTTATTTAAACATAAATCTATTCTTCTTAGAAAAATAAAATTTTAGCAAAGCGGTTCGGTTTAAAATAATAATACCTTTGTCTCAGCTTTCTCAAGAAATTTCCTCTAATTATAAAACAAATTATGTTTTCTTTGCGTTGAGTAATCAATCACTTTTACAATTCGTAGAAAATGTTATATTTTGTTTGTGATTTACAAATAAAAATTAACCATAGTTCCAAATTAGAGGTTTTTATGCTTACTTAATAATTTAAATTGATGATTGTTTTCTCTCGGATGGATACAAGCAATGTTAAATTATTTTGTGATTAATTATTAAATTAACAATCCATTGTGAAAACACAAAAAAACGAAAACTGTAAAATTTTCCAGATTAACCCTAAATCCTGAAATTTCGATATGTTTAGCGTTTACTCATCACCATGCCTGCTCCCAGATCCAACGAGGCAGTGGTCGTACAGGAGTCCAAATTACCACTTCATGACAAGGAGGACTAAGACTTCCTGGAGGCATCTGCAGCACGTAACGTTTCTTCATATAATATATTATACAATATAATTAATTTAGCAAATAAGACTGAAGAAAAAATGTATTTTTTAAAAAACGACATTTATTTATTTTTATTCGAAAGAATATTTCTTTGTAGTTTTTGTTCATTGCTGCATCAAGGCAATGACATGTCTGTAGGTAGCCATAGAAATAATTCCCAGTTTTCCGACAAGTACGGCTTCCCTACCTAGCGAATGGGACATAATATAACACTGTAAGCGTATTTACATACGTATGTTGTGAACATATCATTTAATAATCGTAAGCATTCCTAAGACTCTAAAACATTTTCAATATGTTATTATTCACTATCAATAATACGTTCAACCTTGTGATTATGATCTGGTCTAACTTTTGATTGAATCAAAAATTATTTATATTATTGAAAGTATTTACCAGGGCTGTGGAGTCGGTAAAAAAAAGTTCGACTCCGACTCCAGCATTTACCAAAACCACGACTTCGACTTCGACTCCGATTCCGACTCCAACATTGACCAAAAGCACGATTCCGACTAAAAAAGTTTAATATCGTGACTTTTTTTTGCTTAATTTTCCTATTTATGTGTATTCAATTCAATATCAACCCTACCATTCCGGCCAATAGCCAAATTTGAGATATTATATGCAAAAATAAAAAGTTCAAAGTTTTCAACATTTCCGACTCCGAGTACGACTACGGCCAAATCGCCGCGACGACTCCGACTCCGGACAAAAAGCCCCGACTCCACGACTCCGACTCCGACTTCACTTTATTTACATTGAATTCCAGTTAGATAAAATGAAAGATCTTAGAAAAACTCTTATCATTAACAAAACGTTTATGAATTAATTAAAGAAATTACTTCATTTGATTTTTCGTAAGTGTGCCATCAGTGAATTACAGCTTGTCTTCCTCAACCCACAAATGCTTTCCCATCTGCAAATTAAGAATATTCTATGAAATAAATTATTTTGAAGCTTCCATAAAAGTATTGTAGAGTTCTTTTGCCATCATTTGAACTTATGCGTTACAAGAAACATGCTTATTCATCTAATGTGCATCCTGTGTGTTTTTATATTTCTACTGTGGACACTGTCGAGTTAGTACTTAAGATGTCGACTATGCTGCCTTTCCGCAGTAAGTGATTCTGACAAACTTTTGAGAAAAATTACATCATTTATTTTTATAATTTAAGTACGGAATATTTATAAAAAAACAGTTGATGCGAAAATGAATTAGTTTCTTAGTTAACGAGCAGTTAGTAAATGTATTGACTTCCTCTTTTATTAGAAAAACTAGAGGTGTTTTATTTTAAGCAGATATCCATTTTTCCGTCATAAATCAATTTCAGAAATTTACTTTTAGAGTTACTGCTTTCTTCATTGAAAAAGGATAATGCACTCTGTGTTATTTCTTTTATCACAAACATTTGATAAGATATTCAGGAAATATTTTTCTCGTGACAAAATTTTTCATATGCTATTTAATAATTAAAGATTATAAATTGTTAACTTTTAAGGTGTTCACTGTCAATACTTGGTGGAAAGGCATTTTAATAAAAATAATAATACATTTTTAGTACATTTTCCACATAAAATTTTTTACTTTTTTTTTTAAATTTTTTACCACTATTTTTTTTTATGTGGAAAAAGTACTAAAGATGTATTATTATTAAAATAATAAAAGTCTAACGATGGCTTCCACGTTTAACAATAAAATATAAGGTAACAAATAATCACGCCATAATATTTAATTGAATAACCAATAGATTAGGATTAAAATCTTCATGTTTAAAACTTCCGAAATCAAAGATTATATTTTTTTTATTACATTAAAAATCAGAAACTTCGTTGACTCTTCCTATACTCGGGAACCGAACTTGGAATATTAATTAAAACACACCAAAAGTAAACTTGATTCAAAGACCATATTGCAAGAAATTTGTTTTCATATTCAGCTTCAAAATACGGGATTGCCCGTGGGAAACTTTTGTAATATAATTTTAATAATGTCGTTTTATGCGCCGGGAAAACTATGTGGAAATGAAATAAGCTCTTCTAAATTCAATGTTGAACATTTATGATTGCAAAAGTTGTTCAAAAACTAGGAAGAAAACCAGCAACAACCTTTCCCCGCGAAAGCCTCTCAAAGCTTTGTACAGTACCAATGTACTTCTGTCAACATAAATCTGGCCTTTTTCAAAAGCTTCTAACAAGTGTACACGGATGTTTCTAAGGAAACGCCAAATAATATTAATTGATATTTGGCGTTTAACTATAAACTAAACTTTTTTTTTTTATTTACAAAAAAAATACTTCACAACTAAGGGTTTTAAATTGTTATATATGATTTCTTTTGGCATTAATGTAAAATGTAAGGTAAAATACAACAAATACTTTGTCAACACAATAGATTTGCATCTAGTTGGTGTTTTAAGTTGTTGTGAAATTAATTGTCATAAAATATATTATGGGCTTCGTTGTCGATCCAAACAAGTACATATGTGTTATTTTAGTTGCGTAAGATTTTATACTATGCTAAGTCGAGTATCGGTGAACTTCCCCAAAGTCTACGTAATACGTTTAAATACACGTTTCTTCGTTCTCCCAACATCTTCAGAATATATGGGGCGTATCGGAGCTATCGGTTTTTTTCCATATCGGCTCCCTATTCGAAGCATATGATACCTCTAAGATTCTGTCACCCACAAAACTCCTTGCTTCCTCCCAGGTCATCCTGGCGACCCGTAGTTTCACTAAATACATACTATGGGTAATCATTAGCGGATTTTAAAGCGACTAAATTTATCAGGTTGATATTAGAGACAAGAATGATTCAGGCACCCCTGAGGCATCCTTCGCACACATCCAAGCCAGGTCTATCGTCATCTTTTTATTTTGGACGTAATAAGGGGCTGGTTTGTTCGCTCTCTTACCACTGTGCTCCTGATAAAGTCAAACCACTGCACTCATAATATTCGCTACAAGCACTTGTTTTCGAAGGAGAGTTAACTGTTACCCTGTGATTTTGTAATGTGCCATGGCTCGCACCGTAAATCAGCACAGTCGCTACGCGTGCGTTGAAAAAGTGACACAAGGTACTGACAGAGTACAACCGTGAGTCACAGATTTTTCTTTTAGAGCTTTTGGTTTAGGCGTAATTATCATTGAACATTAAGCATAGGTTAATAAGACAATGTTAGTTATCAAATCAAACAGTTTATAACATTAATTGTTTATTGTGATATGCGTGATTAAATATTGTTTCTAAGTTATTTACAAAGAATGAATTTGAATTCAATAAATAAGACATATTGCTTAGCCAAGACAATTTATGTAAAAATGCGGAAAACATGAAAAGTCCAGCGGCGATATTTTCTCATGGCAGCGGACTTTGCATTTCGCACTGGTCATACATCGAACACACACTTCTATTTATTTAATTTTAACGAGAAACTTCACCGGTTAGACGGGTTAAGCATAGCCTAGTTTAAAATATTGCTAATTCGGATAATTCGCTAAATGCTCCCACGATGAATGCTAGATGAGTATTTTTAAATGAGGGCACATTAGTTCGCGGTAATGCAATCATCGTGAGTCACAGCCTAGCCCTTCACTAACTAGTACAGGATTATGAATGGTAATTTTTCTTTAGTTTTATGAGTATAAAAGTAATAAAGGGTATTTCAATAGGGACGCTCAAAATATGTTACTTTGTCCTGCTGAGTAGATTATTCATTGTTTAGTGGCCAAATTTGAGTCAACCAGTTTGGTAAATAATCGGCCAACACCTAGCTGTACGTCATCAAAATACAATATCTGGTGAAAACATTGCTGCTGTGTGTGAAAGTGTACAGGAAAACCCAAGGCAGCTTATTTCTCGTTGTTCACAAGAACTTGGCTTTTCTGCGACTTCAACTTGGCGAATTTTGAATCGGGCTTTATGTCTGCACCCGTATAAAATCCAACTAACCAAGGAACTTCAGGTAAACGACCACAGACAACGCCTGATTGGGTTCTGGAGCAGTTGGAAGTTTACCCAAATTTGTCAAAAAAGTCAACTTTAGCGACATGGCCCATTTTATAATGAATGGATATTGGCAGACATTTGATGTTATATTCCATATTTAGTGCCGTAAAATATACTTACAAATGAAATTAAAATTTCGTCGAAATCTCACAAACAACTTGTTTTTATTTACATTTCAAAACTAAGCGTCCTTATAAAAAGACCCTTTATTATCGCTTAGGGAGAAAAAAATCCCAATATTGTAGTCCTTTAGCTTTTTCTAATATCTTAAGTCGCCAGTCAATAAGATATATTTATCGACTGTTAACTTCATGTATCAGACTGTTGCAATTTTTAGCAAAAGCGTTACTATTTGAAATAGTGAATGCTTTTTACTACGAGACTATATGTTATCAAAGTGAGCCACATTACCCCCAAATGGAACTGGACGGAATTAAGGGAGCCTTGAGTTAATTTTTTCAAAATTTTATTAAACTTTCTAAAAAAAAAACATTACGCGGTGTATGTGTACGATTTAATAATGTTGAATATAAAATACAAAATTTAGTAAATACGTAATGGATCGTTTGATTTGTTTCAAGTTTTATAAATGCAAGGAATAGTATTTAAAAATATTTAAACATTCTTCTTATTTACTCCACAATTAATTTATCAGGATAAGCACTGGTTGATTTTAGACTGTTCTGTTTAAAATTCTCAGTACTGGGCCGCAGAGACTTTCCACCGGGCCGCAAATAGTATGCCAGATTATGTTAAAAACAATTAAACTTAGTGATGTACTTTTATTTTTGTATATAAACGATACACTGTTTACTGTGAACATTTTAGTACGTGTGAGTTCGAGTACATTCGTGCACTTGAAATGCCTGAAGATGGTGAAAGGCGAAACTCTGGTAACTAGCGACAAAACTCATGGAAAAGTTCAAAATTCAAACGATACCAATTTGATATTTAAATACCAGCAAGCAAGCAAGCACCTTCAGTCGAAATTCTTTATTAAAAATTATGAAATAAAAAACCATTTTTATTTCAGTATTAGTGTTCCGTGACTTTTTTTTACTTTATAGTTTTTTTACCGGTTCGCAGTTGTAAAAATGTTACGGGAACACTGTACTAGATACATTTCTTCAGCATCATTATTGATTCTATTTTTATTTTTATTATTGTATGTTTTGACAATCACCAAAACATGTTATCTCTTATAGACAAGACAATGTTTTACTGTAATGTTCTTCGCTGTAGCTCGTTTTAAGGGTGTACTTGTTCATCTTTAGTTTTCAGTGAAATAAGTCACGGCATGCGTGCATGGTATGGTATTGTTGAGAAGAAATTGTTTTGCAAAGGCGCTTTGAGAAAAAGTGCTCTTAGCGATCTATTAATCTTATCATTACTCCACTAGTCAAGTTCAGTGAACTTAATTTATGATCTTGGATAAACGTTCAAAAATTTTACGCGTACCAAAAAACATTCGAGGGAGATAATTTTAACGATTTATGTGGCAAATTAATAGTAGCAAGTTTAACATAGAAAATTATTATTAATATCATTTAGTTTGTGAGTAATTACTGCAAAAGAAACATTTATTTTATGACTTTTATTGATATCGTTACTAAGGAACGAACAATATAAATGAGGGTTCATATTCTGAAATAAAATGTGTTTAAATGAATTTGTTTTGTATTACCAACATTTTTATTGAAATTGGTTTAAATGTGTTAACTGTCACTCACCCGATCGGGTTTCGCCCATATTTAGCTTTCAGCATCAGCTTAAAATACTCGCAATGAGAGAAACTAGTCCTGATTTTTTTTATTTTATGTGGAAATTATACAAACAAAATGTGTTTTATCTGATTGAAATTAAAAAAATTATATTTTTCCATCGACCAATATTCAATATTTACATGGATACAGCGGAATCTTTATGAAAATTCGTTTTTTATATAAAATTAAAACTGAATCAATTTGTTATTTCATTGGATGCTCAATGAAGTGCGACACGTGTATCGTGTACTGTTTTACGCCGGGCACCGCGCGGTATTTTCGCAGAACGCGTTAACCGGGGCCTGCACATTTGCGCGATTACACTACGTCTTGCACCGGGCGATTTATAAGGTTTTCTATCTCGTTTATGAATATCAGACGATCTGTGTGTACTTTGTACACACTCATACATTTATTCTTATGGTTAAGTAAATGTTGTAAAATAACTCAGGTAGGAAGTGGTAAAGTCAATATGAACATACTATGATACCATTTATATATTTTACATACAGCTTGGCGAAGAATTTACTGCCGTTTTCAAAAATCGAATCTTACGTGTCTTTATATCGTAATATTCTATAATATCATTGTTCGAATTCAAGCAGCCGTTAGAAAATTCAAATGTAGAATTTCAATTTAAGAAGTAGGTTGTACACGTAATAAAATAGATTATAGTAGCTGTTAGGTGTATTGAGGGACGCTTCTTAGTGGACAATACTTGCCGTTAATGTCATCCACTGAACGACCGTGCGCCGGATGGTTTAATGGCATTAAGACACTTCTCTAATTAACGGACAATAAAACCGAAACAACGGCAATGCAGCAAACGCCTGGAAGCCAGTGTTGCCAATTTTCAACATTCGTACTCTAAAAACATAATGTAGACTTGATTTGTAGCTATCTTGCTATCCGTAACACATTGTTTTCTTCAATACAAACCGAAAAATATGATATGGAAAATAATCAATTGATATATTCTTAAATTGAAACTACGAAGCAATAGAAACACGTATAATTAACAAGATGTCATTACCAGAGATTTACAATATTATTTGCAAGTATATAACAATATATTACTAGTGTGATTTAAATTATAATAGTTTTTTTTCCAGAGCAATTAAGATATATCCGAGAATGTTGACAGGTGGCTCGTCTATATTTTTATTTTTCGTCGTATTCTGACAGAAAACGTTACCTGCTACACACGTTTTTGTGCGTGTCAATCAACGTTGATTGATCGTGGTTTAAATATCTTGGAAACACTTTAAGCGATTTTTTTAGCACCCAGTATTTATATTTCTGCGTGTTTTCAGCCTGTTAATTTTAAAATGGTAAACTTTTATAAAAAACCATGTTAGGTATGGGTTTGATTGTCAAAAACGTTTTTTCTACTTTGTGCAGTCATATTTTGCAAAAAATCACAAAATTTAAACATACGATTAGCAAACATCTTGATCATTGGTAAAAATATTAATTAAGTGAAAGTTGTAATAGTTATGAGAAATCTCTTATTTGTATATTGAATGAAAATATGTTTAGTTTCATGAAAGCAAATAATCGTTTTGGTAACATTAAAGCTACTTTCTGAGAGGATTTATGATATAACCTACACAATAAAAAATATGAAAAGGACTCAAGTATTAAATGATCAATATATTAAAAAGGAGGAAGCTAAAAAAGAACAACCATTTAAAAAAAATTGTACATATTTACTTCGTTGTAATAGTATAAAAAATGCCTGAGTTGGTTTGTAAAAGTAAAGATTTATTATAGAAAAACAACTTCCTTGTCTTTGTTTATTTGCTCATGATGATCTTTGAATTTAATACACACACCTTTAAATGCTCTTCAAAATCAAATTGAAAACTGCAATTCCACTAAAAATGCCCATCAATAATACTTTCAGCACGCAAATGAGTTCATAAAAAGACTGTTATATAAAATTTTAATCGTTGAAATTGTGTATGGTTTAACCTTCGCTGCACGGTGATATGTATTTACTACAACTCGACTCTAATAATGAGAATATTTCTATTAAATATAATAGATACTGATCTGAGAATTTTTGTATTCCTCAGTAATGTTATTACGTATTAAATAAAATTACAGTTATGTATGGTTATTCATTTGCAGCGATGGAAATAAATAATTAGTGGAAGAATCGGGCAAAGAATCACCCATACACACAAACGTATTCCAATTTATGCGCGTGTGTAAGCGCGAGTGCGAGCGTACTCTTGCACGTGTTCAGCTCCGGCGCGAAAGCGCATGCGTAGAAGTGATCGACTTCGAACTAGCCATTCATTTCGTCATTACGAATTCGACTGCCGACGGGTGAAGACGTCGGAGCTAATTGCGATGTTTTTTTCTTCTTTCAGACACTTAGATTACAAAAATTGTTATATTTCAACTTCAACCATAGTCAATCAAAGCAATGTCTAGAAATATTCACATTTTTCCTGTTTTTAAATAACTTTTTCATATGGTGTAGTAAATACATATCACCGGAGCTCGCGGAAGTTTTTAGCACAGTATGGGAAGGGTTAATAAAGAGTCGGGATTTAATTTTTTGCATCTTTATGTATTCAAGTGGATGGGTGTACTCGACTGCCAGTTAGCGTACATCCACACACTTGAATTCGTTCGATTCAAACATGATATAGAAGTTCCATAAAGCCCTTTCAGTCGATATCTTGAAATGTTTTTATATTTTTTGAAATAGATACAGGTGGACTTTTCTACATATTCTTGTTTCTTATAATTTTTTGTAACGCTCATGGATGAATATTGATGGTATAGTTCTTATTCATCGGTGATGGAAATAATAATCACTATCTGTTTTTCAACAGTAAAAGACTGCTTCAATGGTTAAAAAGATTAATGATATTTTCGATGGTTTCGGCGGTAACTTTGTGGAAGTTCATTTTGATATAAAATTAAAAATAACTTTGATTATTCCACGTATTGTGTAACTAACTGTGACACGTGTTTCGCCTCTTTCGAGGCATCTTCAGACTTACTATCGCAAAGTTTGCTTAAGTAATGTAGTTAGAGTTAATCTAATAAATAAAAATCAATATTTGTTTGTTTTTTCGTACCCTATACCCTGCCATACCGTTAATCCGATCGCCATGGAACTTAGACAAAATGTTTGCTTGCACTTGCACGAAGGATTTTGGCATAGTAAAATTAGCATACAATAGGTAATTTATTTAAAAATCAATGTTTTCTAATATTATATGCGCTACCATACCGTTCATTTTGACAACTTATTGTTACACTTGTGCAAAGGTTATAGACATAGTACAAATTAACTTTCAGCTGGTGGCGTGTGTGTAGTACCATAGATAATCGGCAAAAGACAAACAACAAACGTCAAACGGCAAATATCATCGATACCGATTAATGTTAGTGAAATTAAATCGAAATTATTTATCTAAAATATTGTGCATCCGAAAGCACTTCAATTAACTCAAACACTTTCTTTCTTTGAGTGGCATTGCAACGCTTGACGGGAACCGGCTAGTTGTCAGTAAAAAAACTACCGATTGGCTGCTTGGCAGGATTTATATACCGATAGTTAAAACAGGATTATTTTTTGCGGACTTTAAGAAGTAATCTAAAAATATCGTTTCATATTTTTTTGTTTTTGTTTGTGTAAGACCAATTACTTGGCGTATTAGGTATTTCAAAAAAAACTCAAAACATTTATCAGAGTGAAAAAACTTTGGCATTTTTGACTTGACAAAATTGTTGGCCCGCGGACAAAAGTTTTTGACAATTTTCAACATTTAAATGTAAATTAGATTCTCGCGTCGGGGAAACTTTTCGGATAAATCACTTTTGAAAGATGTATTAAGAAAAGTTGATTTTGACTGAAGTGAAATTGAAGAGATGCGAGATGAAAGTTCGCGGCGTTTTTTCAATACCAGCAGATTCAAGGGTAGCGAGATTTTTTTGACATCATTCTGATACTTGGTCTTAACATTTCTATATCAGTAAAAAAGGCGCATATATTTAAAATACGAAAGTACCTTGAATAAATCATCGATATTCATCGATTGAATACTTCTTTTTGTGATTCGGTACCCCCTTTTTTGCGTGTGATCTAAGAAAATAAAACTATAAATACATGTTAATGATCAGGACCGGCTTTGGTATCAAGAATGCTCATGATGAGCCAACACAATCTTGGTCATGATAAACTGTATACAATTATTATTTTATAGTATTAACTGCTTCTTCTGAGATTTTTTCATAATTATTATTACGAAAAATAGAGATTGGGATTGGGAACGAATCAAATCTTTTGTTAGTTGTCAACTAAAAAAATATGTTAAAAGGCATATTTGAATAAATAAAATACATATATTCAGACCATGAAAAGTAGTTGGCCTCTCATAGACAAAGAAACCTAACTCATTTTTCTCTATTTTTCAAGAGTGCCAAAAAACATGTTTCACCAGTAACCAATTTAACCCTTTTTTTGAACAGATACCATTTTTTTCATTTGCTTGATATAAAATAATGATTTATTCTTGTTTGTAGCATATAACGTGTATATAAAGGTTTAGTTGAGCTTTAAACAAGAAAGTGATATTAAAATATCTCTGTATTGTCGATATGTCTATTTGACACATAACGTAACATATTACGTTGCACCTAGTGGCATTCATAACTCAAAACCGGCGTAAACAGAGATACGTTTCTTTAACCCTAAGGGGCCGAGTTTTGGATATCAGTTAGTAATGATAGCGGTGCGCAAAACCGTACCTGACCATAACAGTGTAATATAAAATTATAAAGTATAAGTAAAGTAGCGTTATATGTATTGAATAAAAAGTAATATTTATAACGCAACTAATGTGACGAGCTACGGGCCGAACATGAGTAATAATATATTTTTATACACTGCTTTGTCTCATAGACATGATTTAGGTCACCCAATAAACAATATGCAGTACCTATAACGATATCTGTAGGATCAACGAAGCCATGATAAGATCAAACCATTCTGAATCTAGGACAAATAGTAAACAAATCTCTTGAGGGTTATTTAACAACATTTATTCCACTTTGATCTAGTGTCGCGTGACATGACATCTTTTTCAGTATTTATAGTCGGATAAATAAATGCCATCAAATTTTTTCAAAGTCTGAGATGAAGTGACATTGCTTTTATTAAAATAATTTCATTGTCATATTCAGATAACTATGTTCTTATAATGTAAAAATACTAATTGTTAACAGTATTAATAATATGAACTGTAAGCGTTATGTATATGAAATAAATGCATAGACGTACCAAAAGATACCTTACCTTTTACTTTACCTTGGAATCCGTTCAATGTTTTTCAATAAAAGTAGGCCTCCACGTGAGAGAGTCTGTGTCACTCAGAAATCCACTTGTAAATCACTTTGCTACCCTTCGTCTCACCAATCCACCCCTATAGCCGCAGACATACTTTTTAGAATGAGTGGTTTTACCAGGAACGTATTTTAAAATGAAACAAACTCTCATATCAAACATTTTTTTATCTCCATTCTCAATATGGATAGTAAGTAAAGTTAACATAAAACATTAATATCCAAGTATAGCGGAAAAATTAGAAAAATTGAATTATTCTGTGAAGTAATTAAACGACTTTTATTTTGAATATATACGTCAAACAATATCAAATGCATTACATAATAATAATATTAAATAAACTATAAGATGGCGACCAATTTCAGATTAAGCGTGTTCACTGCCAATACTTGGTGGAATTGTATTATATTAAAAAATAATAAGACATTTTTTTTCTTATTCCACAATACATTTATTTAGATCAAGACCGGTTTCACTCATCACGAGCATTTTCAACAAAGTGAAACTGATCCTGATCTAACTAAATTTATTGTAGAATAAGTAAAAAAATGTCTTATTATTTTTTAAGACAATTTCAGTTTTGACAAAAACATTTTTCCTAATAAGCATAAATGCTTTTAAGATTAGATAAGTCTCATAGATACATTATTATGCGGATTAAATAAAATCAACCCTAATTTTCCGTTTTATATTGACGCCTTCAAATACACATAATAATACATGAAACACATGGACTTATAACTTGACCGACTTAGATGTAAACAATACATAGTAAGGAGTACAGACAATTTCATAGTCTATATATTATCTAAAATGATATCTCATCGTAAAATTGTTGACTGATTTTATATGCGATTCTCAGTTCGCCCCTAGTATCATTCGTTTTGGGTAGGGTGTTTCAGCTAAATATTGGCTTTGTTACTTGCCACAACTCACTTTGTTGTATAAAAAGAAGATTTTTGTTCAACGACGATTGCTTCGAATAATATTGACATATCGGTGGAACAAAAATGGCGAGCTTCACAGATTTACATAAGTCATTCATATGACACCTCAAGTTGGTATATCCATTCACTTAGAAGACTAGATTTTTTGCTAAAACTGCGCTATGTTTTGATTCCTCATAATGAGAATAGTAAGAAAAATTGATTGAGTATGCATTTATAGAGTAGGCGAAAAATAACAATGTATTATTTAGCTATATTAGATATCCGAGCAAAATATGATATCCATTCATAACTAAAAAGGGCTCGATTGCTTTCGATTGCTCAGTTGTCATATCAGACATACCATCTTGCACTCATAGAGAAGCTTATCTCGAACTTGTTTTTTTTACAAGAGCTGTTTTTACCCAGTTGATAGCCCCCGCCTTTTTTTTTTAGATAAAAAGGATATAAAGATATACCTAAGACAATTACAGTGGAACCCCGATCTTACGTTCTCGCATTATACGTTTTCCCTCGTGGTGCGTTCATTTTATATAGTCCCGGCATTTAGTTCATATATAAAACTTTACCGCATTTAACGTTTGTTTTATACGGTCCCTTGACAAACGTAGAATCGGGGTTTCACTGTACTTAGAAGTAGTTAGTTAGGCCTTTTCGCTTTGCTTCATTTTAGGAATCAGATGGGTACATATTATGGAAAAATAGAAATACAAACCGAACACGTATTTGAACATGAATACATGCAGCCATTAACAATCAATTTATGAATCTAAGCCAACGACGTTGAACGTTTGAGCCCTGCATATAAATATAAAGAAGAGTTATTATGAAAAATAAGTTTAATTACATACATAAACAATGATCATCCAAACTATGTTCAATATCTACCATCATTCAATCAGATTATGATGTTGCGAGTGTTTTTAAATAATATTGAAGATGAAAGTTATCTCATTTGCACAAAAAATCTGTTTTACTTTATAAAATGATATAATAAGTTAAAGTTTTGTCTTTCTTTTAGATGACTGAATGAAGAAACTGGACTTGAAATTTATTTTACGATAACATTCAAGTAAATGCTCCTTTATAATGACGAACGACTGTGATATTTTTAATTGCACGTTTTAGCTGACAACGTTTTTATATCCCATGAAAAGTTTCACTGCGCCAGGAATTGAGCTGAAAAGAGTAACTTATACACACGGTATAGCTGGAAGCGGGTAGCGACCCAGCTATATTCTCGAGAGCAGTGGGTTAAGGCTCTAACATATTATTTTAACGGAGAATGTAACCGGAATAAGCGGAAAAAGTTTCAACACAACGTTCATGGGAAATCCCTGTTTAAACCGGTGTGATTATATGATAGTTTCGTGCGAGAAACTTTTCATTCCGCCAACTGAATTGAAACTTTAAATCGAGAATGTTATTTCGAAGTTTGAAACGAAATTTATATTGTCGCCAGTTGAAGTGATAATTGAGCTTTTATTTTGACAGCTTATAACTATCTTTGGTTGCCGTAGGCGAGTAGTCAATAATGATTGTTTTTTTTTTAAATTAATTTATTGATATTTTATCGAACGCATAATTAACGGTAATCTGTGCATTCAATATTAATTGAACATACTCGCAGTATCGCTTATAGGAATAAAAGTAATATCATTAAGCTTAAATTTTACTACCGCAATCTGGAGTAATAAGCAAATGTTTTGATATTAATGAAGTTCAGAGAATAGATCCAACGCATTATTTGAAAAAATGGATTATTGTTTAAACTGATAATCTATGATAATTAAATATTGAATAAAGAAGATTAATTAAGTATTTCGACTGAGGGTGCTTGATGAAATTTCAATATCAAATTTGAATTTTGTACTTTTCCATTAGTTTTGTCGCTAACGACCCGGGTTACGCCTTCCGGTATCTTCAAGCATTCCAAGTGCACGGATGTACTTGAACTGACGCGTAGTAAACAGTTTGTATCGTTTATATACAAAAATATAAGTAGATCACTAAGTTAAAAGGCTATTAAAATGTAAATTAGCGAAAATTGAAGCAGAAAATTAATAGCTTCAATGAATTAAGTGGGTTTGTTATAATTATGGGGATTTTTGAAAATATTTATGACCAGATAATAACATAGTAATATTTATAACAAATCTAGGGTTTTATCCGACCTATTATTAATGAGTTGATTGATTTTAAGCCTTTGAATTAATATTTAATGATACCAAGTGTTTGAATTATTAATAAATGACAATTTGAGCTGAGCTCGATTAATCTCTTAGATTTCTTGGTAAAATAATTTAAGCTCGCCCCTGTTAGTATGTAACAAATCAATGCCTGAGTCAAAATTAAACGTGTGGTTTTCAAGAATTAAATGGTTGGCGAAGGTGGAGGTATCTTTTTTTAAGCGAAAAGCGGCTAAATGCTCAGCCACTCTTATATTTAAGGTTCTAGCAGTTTTACCAATATAAAATCTGGTAAAAAGAAGAAGAAGTTGCTCATATTTAAATTTTGCCAGCATTGTTCTTTACTTTTGCTCTATTTATTTTTATTGTTTCGTAATGAATTCATAATGACCTAATATGTAAAAAAATATTATGGCGTTGTAGTTGAGATAAACTAAATTAAAAAAAAAATGCACGCCACTGGTGTCCTAACCGTTCTATTACGGTTATGAGAGAAGTAAAATAATGAATGCCGTAATTAACTGAGACGCCCCAAAAATTCTAACCAGCTATATTTTACTGATTATATGAATGATTGTAAAAGATCATTTATCAGTTTTTCTCGTTTAGTAATAATTCCTTTACTCAACTTAATACCGGAAAAAATACAGCGAATTGCATAAGATATTTTCTGCCTTTTCCAGTTGCAGTAGAACTTTTCCAGGTGATTGAAAAATTGTTTTTTTGCGTCATTAAATTAGTGACCGCGGCTTTTTATTCCCGCTTCTTGAAAATTAAGTGAACGAAGACATCGGGATGCCGCTAGTTTTACAGAAAAATGAATTTCCTTTATCACCGGATACTCGTTAAGGCGGGGTTTCTTCGCGCTGCACCGGCGGCGGTGGATTTATGTAACAGTCGTAGCCTTCGGTTTTTGCCTTTTCCTTTTCTCTGCTTCTTTTTCAGCCAATCTGCTTGAAGCCTTTTTAACACCGTACACGACTTTGCAGCGATAGAAATAGTATCTCCACTTAACTAGGGCAAGATATATCAGCGGTATCTTTCAAGAATTGTGTATTCACCTTTGAAGATCGCTTTGTGAATCGCATCGGAAACTGAACGTGCATAAAATACACGTAATAAATTTGCCACCCTTCTCTGCTAATGTTAAGTCGTTTATACCATGATACATTTTCGGTTACTATCTATACAGAAAAAAAACTGTAAATAAATAAAATTATAGATATGGATTTAGAGTGAAACCCCGAATCTAGTTTTTTCAAGGGACCGTAAAAAACATACGATTAATGCGGGAAACGATAAATGCGGTAAAGTTTTAAATATGAACTAAAAAAATAAGCTTTTCAAAAAATTGTTATTATACTTAAAACATTCAGTTTAATAAAAAAAACCTTAACACTACGTTGCTTCTTTGCAGTTGGCACTTCAATTTAAACAAATTCCCCTCAAATTCTGATATTCTGATCTCGGGATAATATTTGTGAAGGGACCATTATTTTTAAACGTAAAATCGAGGAAATCAAGAAATCGAGGAACGGTTAATGCGGGAATTTTTAACATTGTTCTTATGGGTGTTTCGCCGGGACTATAGAAAATGAACGGACAACGCTTGAAAATGCGAGAACGTTAGATCGGGGTTCCACTGTACTTCATTTAACTAAATGTGTTTAATGATTAGGAATATGTTACCAAAAATTGTTCGATATGTAGGTAGTTGTTTATCAATCACTCAACCTCTCTTTTTCAGAAGTGGTAAGAATAATATAGTGATGCGACTAGAATAAGTTTAGTAGCAAACTATTCGCTGTGAAAGTGTGACTTATTGTGTTTTAAAATGATTACAACCGAAACAAATAAACGTGTGATGAAAGTTTCATAAATGGATTCGTCGTTCGATTTATAAATTTGTGCTCGGAGGCACGGATGTTAGTGATACCCGATAAGATTTCATAAAAACCTTTCATAGACTTTATTTCTTCATTAGATTTAATACCAACAGTTTTCGTAGTATTTTTTTTTAGATGAAACTCAATTAGGATATGGTTTAAAAAAGCAAAATTTACAAAACTGTTGTATTATAGTTTTAAGTGTAGTGTAGCAGTAAAATATTATGAAAAAAAAATCTAAACTTATGTTCACTAACTTCATTTCATTTAAAAAACTTACTGTGTAAAAATATTTTTTCCCAAGATTTATGATGGCGGGACAACAATAAATTGTTTAGCTGTTAAAGTATTCTGTTTTTAAGAAATGACTAAGCAAAAGATTTATTGAATTTTCAAAATTAGGTTAATAGTAATTCCTATTATTTGGCTTAGTTTACGAAAAATATAAAAGTATTTTTTTTATCCGTGAATATTAAACATGTGATTGAGTTATTCGACGAGAAACTTTACGCATATGCTCTAGCAATTAGGTGGGTTTGAGTTTAAGCCTCGCAAGATTTTCAGATTTTATCAATCTTAAAAGTGACGATGGAGCTGGCTTGGGCATGTGGTGCGGATGCCTCAGGTTAGCCTGAATCCTGCTTATCTCTGCTTAACCTGATGGACTCAGTCGTTCCTGAAGGCTGCTGATGACTATCCATAGGATTTACTCAGTGGAGCTACGGGACGTCGTGTTGACCTGGGAAGAAGCGAGGAGGTTGGCGAGTGATAGAGAATCCTGCAGACACCGTATGGTTGCCAAATGCTCAGAATAGGGATTATGTATGAAAAAAGATGTAATTTTTAAATGATTTCTACTCAACTGATTCATAACATTTTTACTGAGCCTATTTCGCGTGAATTTCATAGTTAAAAACATTTGACGTTTTGGCATTATCTGTAATGCCAAATATTATGTAAAGAAATTTTGTTACAAATAGTAACACGTAAAAATACCTGCTTTTCTTTACTGATGAGGTCAATCTTGATTTTAATATTCTGGCATTATTGAAATAAAAAAATGGATGTTGGGAATTATATTTATTACAGCGCAAGGACACAAGTACGAAATATTACTTCTAATGACACTGCAAACTGTTTAAAGTTAAACCCATTTATATTTAGCTGATTTTATTTTCTTTCTAATGATTTGGAGAAGCTTTGCACCGTGACTCTAAACAAAAATTTGAAAATTCAAGATTTCCACCTTTGATCGCATCCACCTTTTTTTATAGGACCTGCTAAATATTAGAAATGCATTTATCCACTTAACAACTATGTGGTATAAAATATAAAATTTTCATATAGATTGAGTATCCTTACGATATTCTTTTTCGTTGAATAAATAAATAAAAACAATTGGTTATTTTGAAATAGTACCTCTTTTATTGTGTTGAAAGTGTGTACTTCAAAATTTATTGCACCATTATAAAATTAGTGAAAGTTTAAGCATTGAATTATCAAATTTGATATCTCTTTTAAAATTTTATCAATCTTAAAATAATCTCATAAGGTTTATATTATTTAGACGATCCGTGCTGTGTGAGAATGCTTCTAGATTGATTTCAATATTTGCCATTTCGCGGATGCCTATATAAAAACCGAAACGTTATGTGGGTCTGTAATTCCCCTTTGCATGGCAAGTTGCCATGCTTAAAAGGGCATTTTTTATCGGCTTTACCTGATGGACTCAGGTTTATTATTTACGTTAGCCTGAATTAGATTTTTCCTGCTTTTATGAGGCTGTCGTAAATTAAATAAAGTTTGTGATTTTATTTTAACTCTATTTTGGATGTTACCATTAAATAATTATTGGTCGCTTAGTCCGAGTGACGCCGGGTTTAAATACTAGTATATTTATATATCTGAAAATCTTTCATTTCTGTCCACTTACCTCTTATCTGACTGATAACAGAGCATACAGAGAACAATTAATAAAAAAAGTCCATACATTTATAATTTATTGCAAAACTAAAAAAATAGGCGTTCCAGCTGATGAATCAATAAGGTATTTTCTTAAGAATAATAGCCTAATAGTTTTGATCGACTAAGCCACGGATTCCCAGCCTATGGGTCGTCAACATATACATACAGTCAACTAAAAAAATATACACCTTAATGCATTTTCACTGTTTTTTTTAATAACCTTATTAAAAATGCCTAGGGGGTCGCGGGTGAAGTAAATTTTATTTAAAGGGGCCGCCACCAGAAATGATTGGAAAGTGGAAACCTATGGACTAAACCGTTTGTCAATATTGATTAACTTAAGTACAAATACAAGCGCCATATCAGATACGGTTGCGAACAGTAAAATTTGATTTTATCCTCTATTTGGGTATTGTTCCATAAAAGAGCACATAAAATAAATCTAGGTCTTGAAAGATAGGAGTGCTCTCCGAAAATCCAAAATACATAATACATCCTCATTGGGAAAGCAACATTCACGCTGCGATTTCCCGTATAAAAATATCATCAACAGTGTATCTCACTTAATGCAAGCGGATAACGAACGGATACAGAAGTTGAAAGACTTTTCCGTTTTCTAGGAGCTTTTTTGCGAGAAGCTTTTAATGTAAGCAAATATCGAAAAATAAATTCTAAAGGTTTTTTTCCGCAGTCGAGAGAAGAATCGGCGTAGCGAAAACCTCAGTCTAGATATTTGAAACGAATACAAAAATGCACTCCTGCCCTTAAATAAATTCAATAATAGTAACTATACTAATAATTTTTGAAACTTTTCCGCAAGACTTCTTTGTTTAATAAATTTTCAAAGAAAACATTTTAGTCATAATAACAGTCAAACTGTACAATGTTTAGGTTTCCTGTTTATTAAAAAATGCGAATAATATTGCTCAAGTACAAAATTTTGTCACAACTTACTTAACTTTTTTTCCTCCACGATTTAGTATTCATTTTGAAAATGTTTATAGTGAAACATAATAAATCGCCTTTTTCAACTAATCAAGGAACCAATTCTATAGAAAAATATCAATTTTTTACTTTTTGGATGTTGTATGGGTATAAAAAGTCGGATATAAATGATTTAAATCCGCAATAAATAAACATTTGCGTCATAATATACATAATATATGCATAATACTATACAAACAAATTTTTATGATTCAAACATTTTTGAATTTTTTAGTAACTCAAATTCATCACAATAAATTTAACTTTTCTTTTGAATTGAAAACTTAATTTCTTCACACTGGCAGACTTTTTAATTTTATGAGAGTTACGGCTAAATCTAGCCAGGCCACAGTGCCATTACAAGTATTAACATACTACTCGCATACAAATCAATTTACAGGTATGCCAATTTTAGCGCACAATAAAAGCTTTTAGCCTCGGAAGACTAAGCAGTAAAAATATATTAGGGTCATAAAACGTTTCAGTTATGGTTAGTTTCAAGGTAATATTATTTGAAAAGTATTTATTCGTTTCAATTAAAAATTTAATTCGGCATCAGGATTTTAACTTTTTACTGTCGATGATCTTTAAAAGACAGTTTTAACTTGAGATATAAAGAAAGAGATTTTAAATAAAGAAGAAATTGGAAATTCTCTGCGTTTTCCAAATACATAACTTACTTTAAAGCAAAATAAAAAGAAAAAGGTTAGAATTTGAAAAATATGGTCTACCGTGGCAAGATTTTCTAATCAACTAAGACATTGGTTCGGATAACCGCATGGACAGTGGGACACTTTAATGGATTGATTTATCAAACGATATAATAGCTGGTCATCTTTTTCCGCTTACTCCTTTAGATGAAAACGACGTAGTAAAGAGCTACGGTCGTTTTTTCCTGAGTAAAGAGTTTTAGAAACTACTTCTATTTAAGTGCTCTTTTATGCTTGTTTAATAGAATGTTTTATATATTGTGAGTGGACAGCGACAACAAATTGTTGCGATAAAATAATGCAGTTTCAATAAAACTGTATGTCCCACATAGTATTCATAAATATTTTAGTCGGTTGGCGACGATTTGCGCATATTGTCGGCTTTGTGTAAATTCACGTACTCGCGGAAAATGGAAAAATTCGAAAAGGCTGTGAGATACGGAAGGAAACAGATTGTGCAAGTCTGATTTGATGGTTCGATAAAATGTGATACAGCCAAAAGGTGAAACATCGCCTTTGGTATGTTGCCAAAAGGAATTTGCAATGCTTGCAACCTCCTTATATTTTTTATATTTTTTTTCTATACCTCTGTCTAATACATTTCCATTGAATAGAATATTAAAACACTAACAGCACAACAGTGACCTAACACTATTATATCGGGGTAGTTATTTTCAAATTGAAAACGAGAAATGTAGTATTTTTTAGATTCCTTTGAAATTTAAAAAAATATTTATAAGCATAAAAACAAATTGAAATTAAATTTATCACAAGGCACGTTAGTTTGAAACTATTTCCATTTTACTATTAAAAATGATATCTAAGCTACATGTTTTTTTAGCCATGTCCGCACCCAACTTGGAGAATAGGGACTTCTCGCAGGAGTTTATCTCAACGTATATCGTATATAGTGTCGATGGGAACCCACAGAGAAACATCATAGGCATCAATGCCTTTGGATAAAAATCCATAGATTAGTTACAAATATATGATATCGAATAAAAGTGTTGATGACACTTCAATATCACATTGAAAGTATGCGAGAAAATAAAATTTCACGTATTCAAATGCTAATGAGTGAATTTTTCCAATCACAAAAATACTCAATTTTTTTCTTGAATGAACAACTATAAAAGTTATATACCACGCTTTAAAGCTAAAAAGTATGCAGAAAATAATAGAATCACTGAAATTTGGATCTTTCTTCTTTAGGATAGTAAATAGTTTATAGCCAAAATTATTCAGATAACCAAGAACATAAAGTTTGTCAGTACCAAGAGCGTCAAAATCCTCATTTGGCCACGATTATTCCAAACATATGCGCCATTTATGATCTTATAAGACATATTTAATGCGAAATTACATTAGTTTCTTATGTTGGAAGCAAAACAATGATAAGTAGTAAAGTCATTTTAAAGTTTTGGTCTAACGCAAGACATTTGAACTAGTTCATATTGCATCGAGTCCGCCTATGTTGTTTCAACGTACCAGCTTGAGCATGAAAGTTCATATGAATTGAGAACGCTCGATGTACTTGTTTAAAGTAAAGATACAAAACAGGAACAGGGGTTTAATCACTGCTGTACGCTTTTTTTTTTTGTTCATTAAGCCTCTCAAAATAATTTTGTGTTATATACATGAATGATTCTATTATTTGTGCTTGATTAAAATTAAGAGGGTATTAATATGAAAAAATTTCATTACAGTTGTTACAGTTTATGAATTTGAATTTACAACTAAATTCCATTAATTAAAATTGAGTTCCCTAGATAAACGTTAAAAAATATGTCAATTCTGAATTGTTTTGATTGTCTGTCGGTGCAAACTTCTAAATAAAATTCGTAAAATCTTCATATGAAAAGACAGATATGGTTAAAATGTGTTTAAAAACGGTGTTAAAGAGTTTTTTATATTTACATTAACATCACAAATCGTGTTGCTTTTTATACTTTGCTATATTTTTTAATAGCAGTATACTAAAAAAATATTTTCAACCATTTTATGTGATCTGTTAAAACGTGTCATCGCTTGTTGCTTAGTAAAATACTTTCAATAGAAATACAATAATATTATCTGCAATCTATAAATCAGCTGAGACAATAATCGTGAGAGTTTTTATTCAGTTGCGAATGCTCGCGATTAGCAGAATTTTTCCTGGGCCCTGACCATTTTATTAAATTGCGATCAAGTAGTAAAATATAGCATACTTGCTGACCAAACCCAAACTTTTTCTTAGTAAATCTGCAACCTTGGGATATAAATAATGTCAGATTCATAAATATGACTATGGTTTTCACAGTTTGGCAAGGGAAAAGTTTTGAAATTATTTCTACTTATCTGTGATTGTTTCACCTTGTACTGTATATGGTAAGGTTCAGTGGTTACCCATTCTTCCCAAGGTTTTATTTTTATCAAACCATAATCAGACCGATCACTTAATAAAATTAATGATAAACAAGCTAAACAGAATAATTTTTCATTATTAACACGACTGTTATTTATTTAGCAATCGGATTATAGGAAGTAATACGCTTAATTGGTGTCCTGATTAGCAGGAGCTGTCTTTTCCCTTAAAACATTCGTTTTGATGACTCACGTACATAGCTTGTTTATAAATTGTATTAAAAATAATTTATATGCTTATAACATGAAATTCATATAAACAAGATTAAATATAACATAACCAAGAATTAATTCGCTTGAATAAATTACAATTTTAACAAACTTATATTTTAATTATAACATTTTTCTTGAAATCATATTTAGTATATAATAGGTATATTTCGATTTTAAAATAATATAAATAACAAGATTGGTTTCAGTCAGCTTATCAATATTATCATCGAACATTTGTTTTTCAGATATCTAAAACTGTATTTTACTTAAATAATTTTGCTATTTTGTATTGGCATGCCTGCACGGTTTGTAAAATTACAACTTTGAATATATGTACGTGCTGAAGTGCTTTGGGATATTTGAAATAATCTAACTACCCTTCAAACAATTAAGCTTACATATCGATGGGTAGACAGTTGACAATACACTACCCATATGATTATTTTGTTATATTTATCTTTAACTAAATATGAGAAAATAAACCCGATTTAATTTGTGAACGGATGATACGTTTCAAGGACAACCAGGACGGTAGGTGAAATAAAATGTGGAAATATATATATTCTAAGAAACCTTTCATAATTTACAAAATGCATTGACTTGGTTTTTACTTTTAATTAAATCAATGAAAAATATCTTAGTTTAATCTTAATCTAAATATATAGTCCTTTGAAATCAAAATGAATAAAATCGACTATCATGTCACGTATCGACAAAAAATCATGTGTCAAACGTTAAAAACTGCCTTTACAAAATTTCAATCGATTATTTTGCTTGACGAATCCAGACGAACCTGACTGTGTTATGCTCGCTTTGTTTACGCGCGTAAAAAAATAGTTCTCTTTTTAAGCTCATATGAAAGCTATTGACTTAAAACCTAAAATGCTACCTGATTTTCTCTGGTAATGTGCTCCAGCGTAGTGTCATGCGCGGGTTCATTGCAAGAAGAACGCGCCACGCGAGTGGGTGGAATGGAGAGCTGCGAGGGAGGGTGGCCTGAAAAACATAGAGCTTCAAAGAATAGAGGACAATCTCCACAAACGCTCCAGGTGTAAAGTTTATAATTGCCGAGCGAGTGCGGTTTGCTGGGAACAGCTTACAAATCTGACCAGACACGTGCAACGTTTCGTAAATCTTAATTAAAATCACTTAAGTTGTATTTTTATAAGATTTATTACTACATTAGTGAATTTTAGCCTGATGGTCATTTATCTTAATAATAAACCTTCTTCTTTCTTTAAATTTTAAGCACTTTAGATGGCTTTAAAAAGATTCAAATTTATCATCTTAAAAACCTAACGAAATTTTTTATCAATCTGGTTTCATTAATATTGTAAATAGCAAGACATATATTTATTGAGACGTCTTAAAACAATTACCGATATGCCTAGTTTGCAATGCGTTGGTGTTTCACGTTTAAATAATGAATTTAAAACAAATTGTAGCTTTGACATAGTATTCTATTTCCTAAAAAGACAAAACACTTTTTAGTAGCTAGCCAAACACTAGTTGCAATAAATATAAATGAAATAATATTCCACCCATCGGCATTGAATTTTACACTACATATAGGTATATATGCAGGAAACTTTAGCGGGAAAGTTTGAATAATTTATTTAGAATACCTTTGTCGGGTTTCACCAATCATAACATATTGTGCGGAAGAATTACATACATATTGCAATTGTATTATGTTAGATTGGGACTCAAAATTGTTGTGTACGAGTGTGTGATTCCTAAATGCATAGATACCCAGTATTACACATAGATCGTATATATTTATGTAATTTTCATTTTTATATATAAAAATTACTTCAATCAATAATATTTTGCACATAACTATTTTATCATCCCTGCTGCTGAATTTGTTTTTGTTGATATACTTATGCTTTTTTTATTATTATTATACAAATTTTTAGTAGCCCATATTTCAACACTCTTTTATTTAATCCTATATATTTAATGTCTAGAGAGTTTGCTTTAAAACCCTTATACCATACAAATTAAAAGATTTATTTATCAGAACATTTAAAATAGCAAAAACTTTGCAGCATTATTTTAGATTCAAGGATTGAAAAATGATTTAAGCAGATTGAAATATAAATTTTACAATTATTGGTAATCAATAACCCATTAACTATTTCGAAAGGGTTATAATTTGATATTTTGTTTTATAAAATTGCCCATTTTGCTATATTACTGATCGTGTTTTAGCAGAATATAAAGATGCCCTTTCAGTGAGGTGAAATACCTGTCACACAAAGTAATAGTTTGATTTGAATCGATTGATTTTTGTTCTTTCTCATGAACTTTGTCGCTAACCCCGCGACCCGGGTTTCGCCGTTCGACATCTTCATGTATTTCAAAACGAGTCACATGGTTTTTATTTTGGCATCGCTTATATAGGGCAATAAGTTCAATTATTATTTTCGTAATCTGGATGAATTAGCGAATTTTTTGATGTTAATGAGGCTTAATGAATTGTATAAGTAGTTGTTTGGGAACATTACAATTATCAGGTATCTTAAAAATGAATTACAAGCTAATAGAATGTAAATGCCTACTTATTTAAAAGGTTTTATCCGACGTGTTAGTAAAGAGATGATTTATTTCAATTGTTTGAATAAATAATTAATGACATTATTTTAAAAGGATATGAATTCCACAAAAGAAGCAGTCGAATCAAAAAAAAATTATTCAGTTTTCAGAGACGATTGACTGGTGGCTTTGAATATATTCTTTTTATTTGAAAAATAAAATGTTTATTAAATGCTTTTCAAAAAAGAAGCATTTGTAAACAAAGTTTTTTCATATTCCACATTGCAAATTCCAAATTTTCCCCATTTGTATTCCGCAATACAGGCGAGGTGACATGCACCGACAAGGCAGACTTACCCGTCAACGGTTCACCTGTTCATATAAAACAGTTGCCGAGTAATTATTTTTATGCCCCGAGGCGATAAGATCCCATTAATAAAGTGAATACAGAGTATTCTTGTCGACTTACTATAGATCGGTTGACGAGGAGTCACCGCAGAGCTTTATTAAAAGCTCTTGCAATCTCGGTATCATTAAATAAAACAAAAACAATGATATAACTAATCCAACAAGCGTTTTGCAAAAAAACTACACGTAAAAGCATTGAGGGAGGCATTTTGATTAAAGTTAGTTTTTCTGATTCGAATCGACGTGGGATGTCGTTATTTGCATAAAAACTGTAATAATTCAGAAACAGTCCAATGATAAGAATATTTTAACTTTGAATCGGTTTAATTTTCTACTTTTCCATGAGTTTTATCGCTTACGGCAGCTTTTGAATCAAATTTTTACTTGCTGTATTTAAAAATCAAATGTATTTATATAAAAGATTTGTATGCTATCTTTTGGTCACATTTGCATCGGACTATTGTGTACTACATCCTTTAAGATAGAATCGATTACTTTTTATAATTGTATACAAATACAAAAAATAGCCTAACGTGTCAGGTTACATGAAAATAAGAGTCGAATTACCAGCTTAAGGTAAAAATCATGATATTTTGAATTGTTTGGATATTGCACTTTCCCATGATATTTTTCACGAACGACCCGGGTTTCGTCTTTCGGAATCTTGAAGCATTTCAAGTGCACAAGTGAACTTGCACTGAAGCGTATTAAATAGTTTGTATCGCTATATATAAGAATAAAAGTAGGTCACTCAGTCTAATTGTTATTATTACATTATGGATTAATGATGTTAATGAGTTTCAATGAATTGAGTATTAATATCGTGGAAACATAACAATTATCAGGTATTTTAAATGTGGCATCGGTGACCCGGGTCTTTAGCAAAAAAACTCATGAAAAAGTACAAAATTCAAATTTGATATTGAAATTCCATCAAGCACCTTCAGTTGAAATCCTCAAGAATATTTTAACGTTAGAACTTATTGAATACTGCAAGCAGACTTGGTTGACAAAAAAAGACTGTCTGCTTGGCTTATCGTGAAAGCTTTTCGTAGTTATTATAATGTTGCAGTCCTCGTAAAATCAATTCTGTTGAAAAGATTCATTGCGGCTTTATATACAACTAGTATTCGAACCCGGCTTCGCTCGGACCAGTTTAGAGTTATGTTCACCTCGGCGCGTAAATTCAGACGGGCCAAGATGAAACAACTGGCAACTTAATGACCAACAATGCAAAAGGGAATTACAGACCCACAGACATACATACGCCGTTTCGGTTTTATATATAAGATATTTTGGTTCATATGAAACTACTCGAGTACTCGAGTATTTTGTAAAATGTACTACTCGATACTCGAGTAATTGGAGTCTCTACACACACATTGATAACGAAACAAATTTACCGTCGAAACTTTCGCGAGCGAAATCAATTCGTTTGTTTGAACTTGCAACAACAATGCAAAAGGGAATTACAGACCCACATACATACATACGACGTTTCGGTTTTATATATAAGATATATCATATTTTGTGTTCACCTCTAATACGTCAACTTATATCTGATGTAACCCGCACTCTCACAGCCATGCCAACAAAAAATAACGTGTTTTTGAAATGAAAAGCTGCATAAAGCTTTTTTATAATGGTTCGTTTTATGAAGAAACTCTTGCGGCCCAAAAAAATGGAAAGTATTTAAATATTTTTCTTCGGCCTGTTTTCCTCTGTTGTCAACGTTAATTGAAACGAACGATGTTGATTATACGAATATAAATAATAAAAAGCATACAAATAATATGAGAAGAAAACGAAATGAAAATGTTCATACCGACATTTCAATCTAAATTTTATTTCCAAATAAGTATTTTTTTATTTCAATGGATCAGCGAGGGCTTTGTGATTATTCATTTTAGGAATGCAATTGACATTGCTTATATCGCGCTCAACATTAGAGAACACACATAAATATAGCATGATCATCGACAATTTTACTATAGTCATACTCAATCTTTTTTTCGTCCGGGCCGCATTCCAATTTTTTCTTTGCTTCGTGGGCCGCAACATATTTATAGTTAACTGTAAATATGTTGCGTTAGGTACGGGTGTATAAATTGTGACATATTTTTATACAACAGGCTTTATATAACACGTGTACGCCAGAAAGTTTCGTGGAATTGTAATTTATTAATTGTTTTTATATATATAGATTTATATTTAATTTCTCATGTTCATTTCCCTCTATTGGAAGAGATCGAGCAAACAAATAACAAGCAATCAACGTTAAATTTACGTCTGACAAAATGCTGTAAAGCCAAAATATATATTACACGCAAAAAGTTTTAAAAAGTATCGTAGTTTTTACTGAATATTATTTCCTTACATAATTAGTGTTCGGTTAAGGCGAAACACGAGTTACAGTTAGTAGTTCAATACGTGGAATAATCAAAGATATTTTAAATTTATATTAAAATCTTAAGTCTTCAAAACGTATTGTGATTTTTGGTTACTTGACTGTATAGTTGTAAAGTTTCACGGTATCACGAATCAAAATAAGCAACTCGTATTAAAGAACCTTCCTTGTCAGTATTATCGCTGAGGCTGTATTGAGATGATTTATGCTCGTAATTTCACGCTAGTGCAAGTCAGTAGGCCAAGACCTCGTAAAGATGTTTATTTACTGCGTATTTGTGAAGGTTTTTCAAAATAGTACCCAAGGGTGTCTTAGAATTTCTCCGACACTAAAGCTTGTATAGAAAAAAAGTATTATTGGATTTACAAAAAAGTACTTTATGAAACATATTTATGTACCTTCATACATATATTCTCACATGAAAAATAATAATACGTGTCTCTTTGAAGACAGGCCATAAATTTCAACACTTTTTTAACTTATTCTACATACAATTTATCGGGACTGGTTTCGCTCATCACACAAAGCGTTATCTATATACTCTCCTGTGATTCCTGTGGAGCTAGTTATATTGGTCAAACTGAAAGAGCGTTCTAAGATTTAAGGAATATGCACCAAGAAGGGCGTTGAATTTTCTTCATTTGGAAACCATTTATATGCTGCATTTAAATAATATTTACAAAAAATATTTTTTATATAATGCCATCCCACCACGTATTGACAGTGAACACCTTAAAAATGCATTGTTATTGTGTTTTTATTTACATAACTATAGCGTTTGTTTTGCTTCTACAAAATGGGTACTGAATGATTGATACTGACTGGCACTTTTGATGTGGTTATTTTGAATATTCCGTCAAAAATTAACTAAAAAATTGTAAATAAGTATCAGTTTTTTAGTTTAGGAAAGGAGCAGGTTCCTTACTATTTTTATTTCTGAAATGGGATTTTCTTTGTGTACAATCTTATTAAAGATTCTGTCAGCTATAATCTTCAACAGGACTTTCCAATTTAACTTGCGAGACTTTCTAGAGCGTTGACCGCACAGGCTTTCTACCAAAATTTTGCGTGTACAATCTGTTCTATATCTTTTTTAAGGAATAACCTAAAGCATCGATTTGCTTGTCGATATCGGCCAACCACCTGCGACATGGGACAAAGTACCGTACGTACAGAGAGAGTCATATGTACATAAAGTCTAGTCAGACACCGTCAGCCGTCGATTAAAGATTTTTATGATAGTTTTTATTAATAGTAGATGTGATAGAAAAAACTTTACCGGTGTGATAAAATCCCAGAAACGTTACAATTCAAAAAAGTGATACGTTTGAAATTTCCACCGCTATGACTAGAGATATAATATATAGACAGGGTGACCTGGATAAACCCTTTCATAAAAAATGACGCGATGCGGAAAGCATTAAAGAGATTTTGTTAAAAGAAAAATCACGCGGATATTACTTGTTTATAAAAAGTAAATTTGAATACTTTGCTATTAAACGTATTGCATCACAAAAAGTGACCACGTTATTCACCTCTGAAATTTAATTAGATTAAATTAAAAATTAAGCCTTACCTTACCTAATGCTTTCAACCTTCTTCTTTTGCGTGTGTGCGAAGAGTCTGGGCGAGCCCTATCTTTATCTGTGTTTGCTGTTTGTCATTGGTTCTCTTTTTATAAAAAAGACTACTAGCTGATTTTGCTTCATTCAAGCAAACCAAAAGTGTAGGTCGACAAATCATTGACTTGGGCCAATATAATTTTCCTGTTCGTGATCAGTGAAATCATATTGTCATACAAATAAATTGCTTGATAAATTTTCACTGGCCATGTCTGTGAAAATATATTCTAGCTTGTGAGAATATATTTTAACTGAGAATACAGTTTCGTTGTAACATATTCATCGAAATAACTAAACAAAATCAAATTAAACATTTAAGTATTTATAATATAATCACAAATAAAAATGCTTTGATCGAATCTTTTGGAAGATCATAGAATCCGATTATTTTTTTTTTCTTAAATTTTATTGTAGAGAAAAATATTTGGCATTACAGCTTACGCCAATGCGCCTAATATTCTCAATTGTGAAAGTCATACGAGATTAACTCGATGATAAATAATGAATCAGTTGTACACAAAATCAACGATAAATAACATACACCCAGCCCAAGATCTCTTTTTTCAATTGAAAAAATATGACCTTGCCGGGAATTGAACTAGGGCCCACTGATCGATAGGACAAAGCTCTTGCCACTAGACCACAGGGACCGACAATGATGAATAATAAATCCTAATGGTGCAGCGACATTACCGTGCCTAAATTACCGTGCCGACGTTACCGAGCCGACATTTGCCTCTTACTGCACTTCGAATGTTACAAATATGAAATATTTAAAACATTCAATGCATGCAAAGATAACAAATTTATCCAAATTATTCAAAGAATAAATTAATTTGAAATACGATGCAGTTTTGTAAGAAAACTTATGAAAGGAAAGTAAATTTCTTTAAATGAGTCATCAACAATACAAAATAATCTAATATTGCGCGCAAGTGTCAGCGCGGTATTGTCGGGGTGCCGAATCGTAATCGAATATTCTCCGATGGCTTATTTCTGAAACGCACTACTGCTCTGGCTAGATTCTCATTTTTATTGCACAAAAAGGCGTCATACCGCGTAGAGGAGGTCGATGGCAGAGCGCCACATTCATATCACAAGAATCCCCTGACGGTTATGTGATATAACGATAGGGAATAAGTGCTCTACTTCTGACCGACCGGGCGCTATAAATTTGATTCGCTCGCCGTTATCACAGCTCAAATATATTAGATGCCAAAATAAACCACGTCTTCTCTCCCTCGAGTGCTTTTCTCTAATATAACTATTTAAGTGTATTATCTTTTATGTGTTTTCCGCGAATTCAGTCTTCGGATGTCTTTCACTCACTAGTGATATGTACTTCATAAAATTCTGAAATTCAATACTCAACTGACCAGTTATATTATGTAGACTATTTTGTCCTCGTTCTGGGAGTTAATTTATGGTTTTATTGATTTTTTTACATTTATGTATTCTACTTTTTTACTGTAAAGAACAGAAAATAAACAATTTTTAAAGTAAACAGTATAAATCGAGATGAAAGTTTTTAAAGAAAAACTTTAATACATTCACAAGACTTCTCGTCTGGATATGTCGACGTCCAAAGCAACACTATTAGCAGTTAAAAATCTATCTCGTTTTTTAACACGAATATCTTTAGATATGCATATCAATAACCCATTAAAATGTTATATCTAAATGTTGAGGTTCTAGCATCAATCCTATTGGCATGGTCTAGCTTTTGTTTTCACATATGGAATTTTACAAGTACTTCCTCATGTGTACTGACTGCTTACAAAATGAATGTGGTTAAGGCACACTGATAAAAAACATATTGAACCAAATTAATCTTTCAATACAATATCAATATTGATCACAGCAGTGTGCTTCATTTTTGAGAGAGAAAATATCGCGATAAATCGATGCTTTTCATTAGCTTTTCAAACACAATATAAGAGACAGATTTTTTCGTGCTTATGACCTAGATGTGGAGCACTTTTTTTATAATTAAACGTTTTATGTATGATTTTTGTTAAGATAAATATATATATATATTTATATAAGTTTACGAATATTTTATAGTTATAAAAAAAGTATAAAGTCTTCATTTCTTAACGCCCTTAATTCAAAGCAAATAAAAAATGAAAGATTCGTATTCTACAATGAATTAAAAAATGTTTTTCAAAGAAGCGGAACTCTTGTCACATCAAGTTACACAATAATTGGACTAGCAAAGCTGTAACTTTTAATTACACATTCTTTTAACAAACAAGGAATCCATTCATCATCTAAACGTTAATTTATAAAATACTTGACTGAATGAAAAATAAACGTTTTTCTTTTTAATATCTGAGTTAGGTGAGTTGTACTCGTATTTTTATAAAAGGAAGCACTTGTTGTGTCGAGTCGAACTTTTGTCTTGAAAAAAATAATATTATCCACGCCTTTCAGATCTCTGCGAAAGTTTTCCACTCTTGAGACTTGAACATAACTCAATTTCTGTTTCTACAAACATCCCCATCTACCTTTGCACCTGATAATAATCAGAGTCGCATTCAGGATCAAAAATAGCTTTCAAAGTATGCTAAAAATAATAAAATATAATGTTTTTAAGTTTATAAGTTTATAGCCTGTTTCTTAAGTTACTTTGATTGCTCACTCTCGAAATGTATCATTTTAAGAAAAAAAATATTTCGATCACTTTTGACTTGACATTTTTGCTATAGCAGAATAAAAATGGGAAGTAATCACACTAATTTTAATTGTGAGCTTTTAGTTGTTTCATGATTTTTTATACTAATTAAAACGTGACTTGCAGGTAGGTATATTGTGAACGAACTAATTTATTATAATATTTTCTGTATCTCAATTTTTTGATTGTGTGATGATTAGAGACTCCAATTCGAGTATCGAGTACTCGATACTCGAGTATACTCGTCCATTTTTTAAGTACTCGATAATCGAGTAATTTGAAAAATACTATATTTCCATTTTTTATTAAACAGTGGACAGAAAAACTAGATAGCATTATTTAATTCATTCTTAACTTTTAAGCCGACGTCCACAGCAACACAGAGAGTTTTATTTACTGAGGGATTCTCTACTATTTTTGAATGTGTGTTTCATAACTTGAAATAAATGTATTGATTCAATAAAATAAGCCAATTTTTTCATTTATCATCTACATATTTATGCACACAAATTTGAATTAATAATATATATTTTGGTACATCTGAAACTACTCGAGTATTTTAAAATGTTACTACTCGATACTCGAGTAGTTGAGATGTCGAGTAATTGTATCTCTAGTCATGATCTGATCAGTTTATATATAGCTTAGGTACTTATTTCGGTAGAGTGCTCAAGAAACCATGTCCACTTTTCATATGAATGAATAATTTCAAATATTGACTGAGTGTATGAAAAAAATTCAACATACGTAACTTTTTAAATATAAATCAAAATAAAGACCCAAAAATATAAACTATAGTGCTTAAAATATTGTATGAAATAAAGAAGGATAAAAGGAGGGAAGGTACGAAGTTTTGTTATTCTTAAAAGAGAGGCGTAGTTACATTAGCGTGTTTGAAAAAAACTAGACTAGAACGTTTAATTTTAACAAATTCAACATGTTTTTGTTCTGATAATCAATTTTCATGCTTCGTTAAAAAATAAACAAAATAACGGGGAAAATGCAGGAGCAACATAACTTCGGACCTGTTTTTGCATCTTTTAAAAATAGGGTCCCGCCAAAGTGACTCGTGAAAAGTTTTCTATCCTAGCTCGCTATCAATACCTAGGGTGCCTTTGAAATAATTGAGTTTTCTCCACTCTAATGGAATGGACAGAAGGACCAAGTTCGACCGTTTTCAGATGTAATTATTCTTTCAAATTCGAATTCGTTTCATTAAAAGATATAAATGTTGAACTTTCGCAAAAATCCTGATGGCCGTCGCTCACAAAGATAAAGAGACTCGGTTTTTTTATTTTCGTCAATTTTCGAATGCTTCTTATCACGGTAAAAAAAAACCTTTGAAGAAATCGAAACAAAAAGTATCTAAAAGCACGACGTATTAGTTTTCGACTGATAGATGCCTCAACTTTCAACTATGAAGCTTAAAGTATTGTAGCCAAGCTTGATTTTAAAGTAAGATTAAAAAACGGAATTGTTTTGTTCACTTGAGTCTTATTCATAATAAATCTTTTAAATTCTAAAGGAAAGGCTTTATAAAAAAAATATTCAAAAAAATTCGCGTGTTTTAACAGTAGCATGAGCATTTCTCTTCTCTTTTTATAACATTTCCGCTCCCATCTTGAAGCATACGGACTCCTCGCGGAGTTTATCTCAACTTATGTTTTTTATACGAGAATTACTTGTTAATCAGTTGCTCAACCTCTCTTTGTTGAAGAGAGTAGGGATGTAAAGGATACGAAAACTAGGACAGGACTAGTGGTTAACAAATCGCCGTCACTATGAGTCATTCGTTGGGATCGGAAAGGTGGGAAGGGATTAAACAACACAAACACCCATTGCCTCTGAGCAGAATCGATTTATCTACTGAAAAATCAAACGAAAATTTAGCCCGGGTGGTCCGACACGGTAGCCAACGACGTTGACCACTGGACTACGGACCGTCTCTTCTGTACTTACAACAAATATACAATCCATCGAACCTCAATGAAAATAATTTTATATATTTAAAAAATGAACACCTATTATTCTGACCATATTTTAATTTAATTTAAATTATGGTGTAGTACGTGGAAAAATGCAGCCAAAACAAAGCGGCATGTCAAAAAATACAATAAGTGAAAAGCCAATTTGGTCTGTTATTTCGCGATTTATATTGTCAATCAATTAATTTTATTTTCACTTATGATGCGAACGATTTTCCACTCGATAGATAAGCTTATCGATCAAAATGTTATGCTGTATTTGGAATTCCTTAACGTTTACCGCTGAATTGTGATATGCTTGTTGAAATATCACCCACTATTTTAACACTAGAAGAGATATTATTTAATCAAATGTGAGACGACTTGATTCCTCTAAAATGTTCTATTGGTATTTATTCTCTATGGCTGTTTCAATATTGAGATTTTCACACGAAACGAAATATTGTTCTTTCAATAAAATAATTACAAGCCTTGTTAATAATTTTCAAGACCATCAATCCAGTAACATTTTCGCATCAATTAAAATCTTAATTGCGAGATGACTTTATTTAAAAAAATGCGGATAAAAAATTCACTTTGATGTCTTATTATATCGGCAAACGTGACTTTATTATGAGAGAAGTTTATCAAGAAGGAAAAAAAATAAATTGACGTAATATAGTGTTTTGGTTCAAAGCTGAAAATTCTTGGCCTAAATAATATACAAGTTTTTATTTTAAATCATCTACTTACAAAGCCTTTGCAGAAACACTCTTCGTCTACGTTATAACAATAAACGATTCAAAGTTTTACCAATGCTCTCTCGGGCAATACAAATTAAAATTACTCTGCAAGTTTTTTTCTGGTAATTGGAAAACAAATAAAATTTTCATATTTTACTATTCTTCACGAGAAGTTTACTATTTTATTATACTTAAATATGATATTACACGTGGTTAGGTTAGGTTAGGTTAGGTTCAAGATACTGTACGAAATTTTCATTGACTGCTTTAAGATTCCTCGTCACTACCGAATCGTTTTATTCCATGCATTGATCTGAAGATTGATATTCTAACAGATTCTTTTTTGCCAGATTTTTAGTAATTTAAGCTTACGAAAGCCCTTGTTAAATTAGAGAGTCCATAGTCCACATCGTCCAGCTGAGTTTTAACGAATATAATACCACAACACAATCTTGTTTTGTCTTTATAATAATAAAAAAATTCCAGTTATCAGTATGATCTAAAGCAGTAATGCACAACCTGTTGCCTGCAATGATATTTCATGCAGCCCAATATGACAAATATTAATCACCTTTTATTTTCAAAACTTTTAACGGAATAGCAATATAAAATATACAGTAAAAATATCGATAATTCAATCAATGTTACCCATGTGGACTTCAAGCTATATGATAATTGATTGTCTGACGCTTCTCTCAAAAAGGTGGCGCATCACTGATCTTATGTTTTCTTTTATTTCTACCAACAGTGCTTTTCAGATTCACGATAAAAATATTGTGCTTTTAAAGTTCAGCAGAAAAATCAAATTGGCTTATAATTATTTTTTCTTAATTAGCTTGATTGAATCGCTGCTACGTTTCCATTCTAAAAGTAGGCTATTTGAAAAAATAGCGAATTTAGTGTATTCAAGTAATTATTATTAAATACAGTACCTTCGTAGGGTTATTAAAATTTATTGAATTATTACTGCGCTTTTTATACTGCATACTTTACCAGCCAGCAATCATCCCAAACGAGTTACAGACAGTAATAAAAATTAACATAAAGCAATTATATTTAAATACTATTTTTGTTCAGCCGAAATTGCTTATTTCTTATTACGTGTTTTCGTAAAGGATGCACAGACAAGCGGGTGGAGTGAAACATCACAATACAATATTCCATTTTGAGTTTTTTTCGTGTTAAACTTTCGCTTTTTATGGTTTTTTTAATCTAAGGATGTTATGTAATAACGCAATGTATTTTCACTTCAAAATAAGGTGGCATGGTTTTACTCGGACGAACATCAAGCTTATAAAATTTATGCAATTTTGATAGCAATATCAAGGTGGTGTTCAATGATTACATTCCTCGACATTATATTTGAAAAAAAAAGCTAATTGTATCCTAAATACTCATTACGATAAAAAAAAAAGATTTTTATTTTATGAATATATCGTTCATAGCAGGTTAGTGATACATGTAATACATAAGATGAAAAATCGTAGGTATTGCCTTCAAACAGAATCTATAAATCGACTGACAAAAATGCCACACTTTCTGTGACTTTAGCCTGTGAAGTCCGTAGCGGAAACCGACGAGACCTTCACCATTGCACCACTGATAATTTGTTAATAATCGTGACAAACCTACTCCAGTATTTTATATGACTTATTCGTCTGAGATGTATTATTCGTCAAAAATGTATTTTTTGTATTATTCGTCTGACATGTATCGTTCGACTTATATGTATAATATTATATAGTTAATCTTCATTATTCGTATAAAATGTTTTATACCCATGCATTCTCGGATTAATTGAATTGATAAATCTTATCTCCATAACAAGCTCCTACAGAGTGGTACGATTAGCAAATTTGTAATGTAAATGTGATTTTGTGCATTTTTTAAAAATATATCAAGTTTGCAGTGTGTATCACTTTAATTTATTCAATAATGCCAATGCGAATACCACTGGGAAGAGCATCAACCATTTTAAACGGCATTGCTTCGGATGTCAAAATATTTCATATTGACGTGAGTGAGTTCAAACGAATACTATATTTTATGAATACTCGGTTGACATCTTTGAAAATTTTTACTGTATTTTTTTTTTCTCTCTGTTCTTATGGCTATAATTTGGGATTTTTATTATGTATATACAAGTATGTATGTATATGTAAATAAATTTGTCAAATGCATGGCGTATTGGCGTGAGCTGTTATGCTATGATTTGCATTTTTTTTTGAATAATAAATAAATAAATACTGTCGTACCAAACGCATCCTTGTTTTTCAAACAAACTAGCTTTTTTTAAATGTTTCATATAAAGTTATATTTTCTAACGACTGCCCTGTTATTATAGAAGCTTCCGTTACCAATTAAAATTTACAGAAGTTCTTAATGCCGATAGATATATTCAATTGTAGCCCCCAACTCCACCATAACAGTAAGCACAGACTGTGTGGAATCCAAAGCGCTTTGCTGCAGAGAAGTTTAAACAATAATAACAATTAGCACGCTCTACGTTCACGGTGAGATTTCCCTCTTACTGTGTTGTTTCTTTACACAAATTCAAAGCTTTAAGCATCCTCGGGAGACCGCAGAAGGGATGTTGTGCCACTTAGTGGGTTTAATAAGTCTCTCGAGGTGAGTCTTGGGAATTTTGTACGCGAAACGTTCAGGTAATCCATATAAGCCTCTATTCCACGAAAACGCGGGCACGTTCGCAATATCAGTTGTAATTATTAATAAGTGCGTACATATTTCAAATGCTTTAAGCTCTATAATATATTGTTTGATTATCCCTCTTGGCTCAAATGAAAAAGGCGTTTATTGAATACGCACGCATTTGGCAGGACTCTATTAACATTTTATTAAAAATACCGCCTAAATTAATGGTCAACCACATTTGATTGTAAAGAAATAAAGGTTTCAACGAATTAGTGATGGCGAAATAGTTTTTTATTACTCGCTTCCTATCATAATATTTATTCAACATTTGACATACTATACATGGAGATGATTTTGTGACAATTTAGTTTAATTAAACTCGTAATAAAGTAGGTTAAAGTATTGCTGAAGAGTACATTTGTTCAGAGTCAACCATTATTTAGCGAAAGTAATGTTTTTATCAAAAGTCAGTCGAATGTCGATAAGTCGATACCATCGCATAGTCTTGACTTTTGACATAGAAGTAAATATAATATTGATAATTCAAAAAAAATACAAAATAAATAGCGTCAATAAATCTACTATTCTTCTGATGATAAAACTTTCATAAAACTATCATCATTTAAAGATATCAATATACTAGACAGAAAAAAACTTTTTGCTAATTATTAGTGCAGTGTTAAACGTTTTTGTGCGCTCTTTCTCTTCGTATGGAGGTTTTACGGTTCAATATTCCCAACCGACATCATCTAAGCATTGTGTTTTCAATTGATATGCGATGCTGGTAAGATTTTAACCAATACAAAAAAAAACAGTATTTACACTATCCTTCTGACTTTAAAATCTCAGCTCTCAAAATGTTCAGGTGCTTCATTTACAGTACATATACTCCAAAATTAGACTGGCATAAAAACCTATATTCGGATTGCTTTGTGGAAATTATTTTTTAATATTCAATTCAATTCGTTTACATTATTAATACACTAAAAAAAAGACGTCTGTCGCTTTAAGAAGTCTGAAAATGATTTATTGTCTATGGTTATTCTAAATATTATTTTTTTTATTATATTATTTATAGTTTTGATACAATCTTTTAGTTTTTCATTTTCTAGCGGCTGTCTAGAAGAAGTACAAGTGTATAAAGGTATTCAAAATCAACAACAACATGATTTGCCCTTTTAAGGTCATTCATATTTCATATAAGACAAATAAAATTACCACAAAAGTGCAGGCCAACGTGCATCTTGCTGGCACAAACTTCCGCTGCGCCACTCAACGGCACGAAATTCAATTTGCTGCAAGTTTTACTTTCATCACGGAGTAAAGTCTATAACGTTTCAAAGGCTTCTATTTTACGGAAAGTCGTTGGGAAATTCAAAAAAAACATCCATATATTATTATAGAGATGGTTCTCTTATTCTAACTATACAAATTTATGGTTTGTAGAATGCGCAATATAAAAAATGCTAGTTTCATAATTATTTAATTTAATTTCAATTGACGTTTATTTTTGGCACGATAAGAAAAATAACAATGTATTTAAATTCTACAGAAATAATTTTATATATTTGTTGAAAGCTATTTCG
Source organism: Himalopsyche kuldschensis (assembly GCA_028554975.1). NCBI lineage: Eukaryota > Metazoa > Arthropoda > Insecta > Trichoptera > Rhyacophilidae > Himalopsyche > Himalopsyche kuldschensis. Next base: position 13,391,193 of record JAHFWI010000010.1, on the reverse strand, counting down.
GCTTACGCCTTCGTCAGAACCATGTTTTAGACCTGCATTAGAACAAGATTATATACCTCGACTAGACAGAGTACACAAAACATCTTCTTCTCTGTTCCACCATCTTAATTTTATATGGCCATTAATAAACACTAATGCATTTTTAAATCAACTTGATACATTACTAATTTTACGTTTATTCCCACTTAGTAAAAACCCAGATTAGCTTTCACTTCATGAATACACCAAATCAATTTGTCACAATCAATAACTTATTATTTCCATCATTATAAATGCATAGATTTTTTTTTTGCATTCAACAAAATATGTCTAATGTCATTTCGTTATTCTCTCAGCTCTGGACAAAGTTTTAGGTTCATCTAATACTGTTTCGAAGTATGATTATGCTATAAATAAATAAAACAAAATCCCTTCAGTAAGCTTTACAGCAGTATTTCCTGAAAGAAAAAGCTCGCAGAAACGACACTAAAAAAAATTGTAACCGGAAACGCATGCAGCGCTGTTAACTGTTACAACCCAAGTTTGTTGACAGTTCCCGCAAAGCTTATTTGTTGACATTCTAGTATTTCTTAGTGAATAAATACGGCATAAATCTTTTATCCGACTGTATACAACGCAGACGTTTATTTTATTTATAAGATAATCCATTTATGAATATTGAATTGTTTATTTTGCCCATATACAATACTATTTCGGTTTGTATATTATTGTGACTTAGCTTACACACAGGACTTATTGTTAACTATAGTTTATGACGTATGAAAAAATGCCATATAATGGTATTAACCTTTCAGTCAATATAGATTGAGAGATAGGCTAATAATTATGGCTTCAGAAGTAAGCACTTCGATTGGTAATCTGGTCACAGAACGTATAATACAACTATTGGCAAAGAAAAATTGTCAATGAGTATGTATTTTCTCATTGAAATGATATTTTTTCTGTCTTATGTGTAAGTAGCTTATGTTTTTTTGGTTAAGGGGTGGGAAAAAATGTGTAATGATCTCTTAAAAGTTTTCTTTTCCAATATTATTCTTTGCTTAATATGTTATAATAAATAGCATTAACAAAAATTTTCGCTGCTTGTTTTCTTTTGGGCCTTAAAGGGTTAAGGTTAAGTAGCTGTTAATTCTTCATGGAAATGCATTATAAAGGTGACTTTTTAATTGTAACTAGCCTAATTGTATAACGTGATGTAAATATGAAAGCTCTAGAATGGATCTTCATTCAATTATTATGGAAGTTTGATATCTATAGAGAGGGGATTAAAAAAATGCTATTTCACCATTTGAGACCACACCATACATAATCCTAAATCTAAACAAGACTTGTTCAAATGAGAATTAGTTATTCGTTTATATTCCTTTAAAAAATCTGCAAATGTATATCAAAGAAAAGATAGTCGTATGTATATCTGGGCGCGAGAAATATTGATTAAATCATAAATATTAATGATACGTACCCATAAATTTGGTCCTATTGCCGATGGGTCACGCTCTTAAAATATTTACATTTTAATAATATTCACAAACAATGTCCGAAACCGTTGTATTATTTGGTCTCAAGCTAAATACACTATGTGTGATTATATCTAAGAGTGAAATTGCGTGGCAAGGGTCCAGGGACACAATTGGCAAGAAAAGTATTGGCATAGTGTTAAGGACACAAACTTTTCCTGAGTTAAGTGTAAATTGTACAAATTTATGATGAATTTAAAACACTAGGGTATTTTGTATTCAACACAATTCCAAGGAATGGAAAGTTTATTATAGTATTTGTATTTTTAGTTCATTTATAATCGCATATCATGTTTCAACATACATTACTTTAAATCTTCATGATAACTTGATCACTTCATAAAACAATATTCCTAATTGTATGTATGAAAAGTAAGAAATCAATTATTTAAAATTTAATAAAAATGAAATAATAATATTAAAATTAGAGTATTACGTATCATTAACTATAATCTTTTAAAAACACGGCATTGTCGGCTCATTCAATTATTCACAAAGACAGCAGGATGAATTTTGCAGAGAGAGTTTTAGATTTAGTAAAATCGTACTTTTGGTATAGTTCAGTGTCATTAAAATCCATTTAATATGAATCCTAAGTATAAAATTTATAATAAATAAATAGACCGTGTCAATAAGAGCAAGCCCATGAAATCTTTGAATATTTCAGTTTTGGTTTAATAATCTCAATAATTCGATAAAAAATTGTTATTTTTCGGATCAACAATTTGCTATTTTGTGTGATAAAAATGTGTCTTTCGATTATTTGTTATCATAAAATAAAAACAGCACTTGAGTAATGAAAAAAATATAAATACAACTATTCAATTTATTTATGTTTTTGAAAGCTAATGAATAAATGAGCCACTTTAAAAGTTTACTAAAGTTAGGCAGTAATAAATGAACGAATAAATCTAAAATTCTCGCAAACATACAAAAATAATCGATTAACTTGAACAATAAAAAATAATATTTAATTTAGTCTTTGGTGGTTTATAGTTGAAAGATAAAAAGCTCATTCATAAAAACGAATGATTAAGCTGATTTACGAGCAAAGCCTTCGAATGCAAACAAAAAGGTTGAAGTAGGTATAATTTGAAAGTTGATGCCACCCGGAAGAAAATATATGAGTACTTAATCATAAAGTTCAATATAAATTTTATGATAACACAGCCAATAAATTTTGCAGATAAACATATTTAATTGTTTTGTCGAATTCCTCTTTTGTCAGGCAGTCTGCTCGCTGAACGCCGACTGAAACGTAACGTCATCGTAAAAAGAAGATATCTTTTTCGATTTTATGGTCTCGGGAAATAAGAAAAGCAATTTTAAGCGTAGGAATTACAACATATTCCACGTTGTGGATGGAAAACTAATGAAGGAATAAATTGACGTATTCTGATCAAGCGCAACTGTTGCCGTTGTATTTTTTTCACATATGTTGTGTCACTTAATTTTTAGTTGAAATCGTAAATCGTTTAGTTGAAATCTTTATGTCATGGCAGTCAAATCGAGTGACCATATGAGTAAAATAAAGATAAGTGGGCTAAAAAAACTTAACAATAGACACTCGGAATTTGAAATGATACCTAGTACCACATTGCAAAATTGTTTTTGGACACCAAAACAGAGCAAGGTAAAAACGATTAGAGAGATATATTTTACTTTTATATAATATAAAAATTAAATCAAGGTAATTGAATTTACAATTACGTTTTGAAGATTGGATACTTATAATCAGGGTTATAAGGTCGGAGTCGTGGAGAAGCGTTGTTTCGGCTGGAGTCGGAGTCGTGAAAAGCTTTTGAAAGCTTGAACTTTTTGTTTATGCATATACCATGTATAATATGAAAAATTGGACTTTTGGTTGGATTGGTTGGTTGATCTTTGATTTAATACACATAACTAGACAATGTTGGAAAAAAACCTGACAAAATGTTTTTTTTCAGTTGGAGTCAGGTTTATAAAACTACTCCACAGCCCTGCTAAAAAATCCTTGCATTCAATAATAATCTTAGTTGTACCAGTATATATTGTCTGTAGCAAAAATGGCTTGATGTGTCGGTTTGAATCATAGATTCGTCAACAAATCCCAGATTAAAAATGTTATACATTGAAGGTAAAAATATAAGTAGTATACGCGATCAATCTTCTATTTAAAATTGTCCATGAATCGAAAGAAGCAGCTTAATAATACATACATAAGAAAACGTTCATGGTATTATCAGACCACGTTAATTACCAATTTGGAGAGAATGAATTCGTAATGGAACAACTCACATAATTTTTGTAGACGATATGTAGACGTTAGTCAATTTGGTGACTTAATTTGAAAAGTCACCAATCCTTGATGTTTTTGGATAAAAATCAAAAAGTCTTCTTGGCTGTTCAAAAATTCTCTTGACCGTGTATTTACTAAATTGAAAACATAATCCTTATAGCGTTGATAAGTTGCCACGGTACCTTTGAATTTAAACTAATCAATTTTATCTGAATTAAACTTTAAAAACATTAACGCAAAATAAATAACCGGCACAAACAATAATTTCAATCAAAAATTAATTACTCTGAACGCCATATTCCAACTTATCCAATTACAATGTTCCGTGCTCAATCATTTCGAGAGGAAATAGCGCCAACTTATCGAATATCATAAAACAAAGAATACACTGCGCTAATGGCTATCGAAAGTCGATATACGATGCGGTCGTGTAGTCTGCGTGTGTAGACAAGACGGGGTGGATTTATGATGCGACTCTTCGGTCGGTCGACTGGTCTACGATAAATTCTACGCCGCTACGATCAAAACTAAGCTATGGTTTTCTTGATATGATAAAATAATTGGGTGCGATTTTTTCCCGCTTCACGTGGTATGATCGATTTTAAAATGATGCCACGTTATCGTCTACTGCGAAAAAGATTCACGAGGAAAGAAAGCGTTTACGAATATCGTCATAATTTGCTTTGTACGTTGTTCTTTCTGTAGTTAGTAAAAATACTATATTTTTAATCAAAATATTTAAAGGCTTGCTTACTTCGAAGCTACTTAAATACCGTTAAATAAATTGCTATATATTAGGTGTAGTAAAAAGTAGTGTTTAGGACGCCCTCGTATTTTTTTTCGTGTCGTGGGACGATTATTAGCACTCTTATAGGTAAAGCATATAATATACAAAAAAACATCGAAACTAATGATACGGTGCAACTCAACAGATGCTAGTTAACGAAAACTGATTTATATCCAGTCTCCCAAGCACACTCTTCGAGAAAGGCAAGTTTATTATGAGGTTTGTGTCAGAAACAAACTAATCGCTTGTTATACGCCGTTAAATTAATTGTGAAGTAGAAAAAAAAATGATTCAAAGCATCAATGAATAAAAACCTAATAAGTGCATTACAATACTATTCCAATTAATGGCTGTTTATTTGATTTGGACATATATATAATAATAAAAACTGATTTAGAATAAAGATCACTTATTCTTTTAAATAAAACAACCGCATAATCAATAGTCTAGGTCCAGTATTACTACCGAGTTGGACTTGTAAAACTTATCGATCGCCCTTTTTATGGTAATTTAATAAGGGCCATAAATAAAATCACGAAGGAACCACACCTTAACACAAGTATTCACTTTTGATACTGCAGTGTTGAAGTATGCCTTGGCATAATCGAATGATGCATGAGAATTTTAAAACGAAATACAGTTTTTGAGAGTGCAGTGTAATTTTTGATAGATGTGAATTCACGATGAAAACTACTTTAAAAAATTTCATATTTATGTTGAAGGTATCAAAATAAAAGTTTTTAAAAACCAATATACTGATAATATTGAAAAACGATGATAAAAGTTGTCAGACTTTCGTTTCGTTTTTACCCACACAAATGGAACTTGGTCAAGCTAACGTAATCATCAAAGAGCAAACGTAGCCTGGTGATGATATAATTTGGGATTTCGTTTGAAGATGCTTGATGGAACTTAAACATTAATTTTGAATCGTTTGATTTTGTAATTTTCTCACAAACATCAGTTCAAGTTCATCCGTGCAATTGAAATACATTAAGATGCTTTAAGGCAAAATCCTGGATGTTGGAAGGACAAAATTCAAACGATTCAAATTTTTTATTTCCTTTCTGAGTATCTCTTCAAATAGATTTTTTCCATATCCATGATAAACTGTTATCATTAATTCAATTTTTATGATACAAATTAAAAGGTGAATGGTTTATCAAATACGTTTTGCAATTTAAGGTTTTTTGTGAATGATGGATATTTTACTTTTGTTATTTGATTCTTTAAACATTCTCGTGTTATCTTGAAGTGTGGTAGCAGTTGTTTGAAGATATTCATTTGTCTTCTTGTTAAGACTTTTCGTTTTTCATTAAATATTCGACCCTTCAATAATATTTCACTTCTCAACTTCAATTGACGCCCATTTGCAAGTAAGGATGACAATTAGTCAATCCCGGAATACCCGGACCATGCCGGTTTTGTTGGCTTGAAATAAACATTATTTTCCCTTGCTCTGGTTCGAGTAAATTTTGTCTACAGACATGGTAAAGAATGCAATTTTGTAAATTTTTTGTTTTTGTTTTTTGAGTAAAAATTTTGAAGCCGAAAACTAATTAAAAGCATTTTTAAAACTATATGCTGTTTTTTTTATCAGAGTGAAAATGTGTTCTTAAAGATAAACAGAGGTAAATTTTTGTGCTAATGCTTTGAATCCTGCGACAGAAAACTGGAGCATCTAAATGAGAACGGAATTCAAATTTAATTGAATTTGGTCCTAGTCTGCCAGTTGAAGAATTATCACAGAAACTCTCATCAACCGTACACGTTTATTTAAAATGCATAGGTGAAGTGAGTACGGTGGATATTGAAATGTCAAACCATCATCTGTCCGCCTAAAAAAGGAAAACACGACCACATAACCTTAAAAACAAAACTAAGAAGCTCTGCCGCATTCTAAGTATTCTCAAGAATTAACAACTTCTGATTACTTCCTATTTCCATTGTGAGAACATTCATAAAAAGACAAAAATAAAACCATTGCAGATGAGGTAAAAAATAATTTGGAATCGTATTTTCGGACAAAACCATACAGTTCCGATAAAAAAGGGATACAAAATCATCAAGGTGAGATGGAAAATAGTTTTTAATAATGAAAGCGATTTTATTTTTAATTTAATTATATCAAAAAACTGGATTACTTTTTGGATGACTTTAAATCGTTATATTATAAAAATCAATGGCCCAGAAAAATTTTGCTCAAAAAGGGTTTCGAAAACTTATGAAAGTCAATTACGTGATTCAAATATAATATGTTTTATCTGAATATTTTTTTTAAGTGATTAGTGTTTTCACCGATTAGAGTCGATGTCTACCATTATATTATGAAAATAATATTTAGGTATAATACTACTGAGATTGAAAAAAATTACCGGGATCGCAAGCCCTTATTCTGAAACAGAGCGTCCGCTTCAAATTAAAAAAAAATCAAAGACAATTCCGATCCGTCAACTTCAGCTGAATATTTAAATTATTTTCTTTGTTGAGTTCATCCGGTAGTATTTAAAACGTATTGTCTACTGCAAGGGAATGATAATGATTGTTGTTGTTATGTTTAAGACACGGAACCGTCCAGTTGCTTCTGATTTTGCCAGGAAACAATATAATTTACATCTTCTCTGGATTTAATTTATTTACATTTCCTATCGAGACCACGAGCTGTAGACAAAAACATGGGCTGGAAATATTGTTAGGCAAACTATGTAGACACCGATTATATTAAATGAGATATGGCACATATGGCATGTGAGCCATTTTATAAGTGTGAAATATTTTGTGTTCGTGCTCGAGTATTGCTGATTGAGTAAATTGCTGACTTCGGTTGCGGAGCTCACGGGTTTGAATCGCAGTCCGGGAAGATCGATTTTTCAAACGATTTTTTGCATATATGTCTTGTGTCGTCTTAAATTTCTTCCGATATCCATCCGATCCTGAAAGTAGTCAGAACGATTAGCTAGTCAATAGTTTTATCCGCATATTCATACTCACATCGAAAAGGAGACGTTGAGCAACAGTTCCTGTTTAAAATAAACTCAATTAGGAGTCCATATGCTTGATTGGCAGTGAACATGGCCTAGTAATACATTGCTTTATGATATTTAAGATTTGCATGGATACAATCGGGTGTATGAGAACCAATATGAACATTACATGCATTAATTCCGAACAGCAAAAAACCCGACTAAAACTTAAATAGGTATTATGAAAATGTCGGTTTGGAAATTCAAATGTGTGGTTACGGCAATCCAATGGGATGAATGTCCAATGGCGTTGATATTAGAGCGATAAGGTCAGTTCTCTCTCAACTCGTAACACGCCTTCTTAAAAGTATTGTGCCAAGCCACGGAGTAACGCTACTCGACCACACAAAAGTTTAATTATTTCAGGTACTTCAAAAGCAAAATGCAGTTTTAAATAATGTCATTATACTTGGTAATCACGGTAAAATTTGCACATATAATAAATAATTTTCTATTATTTAACATACTGTGACCACTTCTTTTATTTTGTAAATAAAGGTTAACTCAAATGATGAAAAAAATATGTTTTTATCATTTGAGACCTTGATGCATACTAAAAAATGTTCATTGGAAAACGAAGAATCAGGATTTCTGCCCTATCCGTATCGCTCGTTGTGGTAGACAAAATGACGGTTGTAAAATTCAAACGCAGTTCACGACCGCATAAATGAAAGCCCGACGATCTGACGTAAATTGTTCATTAGTAGATTACAACGCTAAGCTATTCCCAGCAAAATTATGTTGCAAACTCGACGACAAAACAAATTATTTCAACTTTGAAACGGTTTGAATCATCGATCGCTTTTTTTAATATATTTAATACTTTCTGTATTCTAAGGCGATGGATCTGAGACTCGTATTTTATATGACTATTCTTTCATCATTTACAAAGAAGTCACACAAATTTTGATTATTCACAATCTGTAGCTACGCTACGTTTTAATGATCGGATAAATGGGACCTTATTTTAGACATAACAAAGAACCAATTAAAAAATAAATTTTTGATGATAACCTTTCTGGCATTTGAGTCCTCGTCCATACCCTCAAAAGAAAGTGACTTTAACCACTCTCCTATATGTTTAACACGAGTACTGCGAATCTACCGTTTCAATACCGCTTAATCTGGCTAAAATCGAATCTAAAGAGATACAACAGCAAAAAAAAAAAAACAAAAACTTACGATCAATAATGTATTGTATTCGTTGCAGCCAGGTCCGCTTCTAATGCGGAGCTCATGAACGTCTGATTGATCATTTCTGCGTATGTTGATAATTCGGTAACTGGTTGGTGTTCATTCATTGAAAATCAAATGAATAAGACTCTGAAATAATCTTATTTAGCTACCTCTTTTTGAGGTTAGACGAATTAGAACGATTACAATAAAATAGAAATTAAAATCCGGATATTTTAACGTTGTAATAAACTGAAAAGGTTTTGCCCTTTATTATCATAAGTGATGCGAAGTAATTTTATTGCTCATCATCGTTTCAACAACGATACTCGTTTGTATAAAAAAAATACAGAGAGAACTTTACTATGTATATAAACGGCTGCTTAGGAGTCATTTAAAAGAAAACTTCCATGAATGTCCCCACGTTAACATCGTTTGGAAGCAATTCGCAAAAACTGTGGCAGGGTTTTTTATGGCCGCAATGCTCTGTGAATTTTAAGCCCTAATTTGATTGTGAGGGTTGCGAAAATGAAGATTAACATTGTTAAAATGTCAGGTAAAAATGGTCGGCGGTTGGAAACATCTACATATTGTTAACCGAAGCAGAGCTATTTATCCTACTAAGTAAATTTGAAGGAAAACATCATTTAACATTGTCCTTTTGTAACTAAATAATTTAAACATATAAAGCTTTGAAGTCTACTGCTTTTATATTGAAATAAAAGCGTACGGAATTTTTTGTTTGAGACGTATAGAGATATAGCTGGATTTTCCACCAACTTAAATAATGAATAATCAAATATCAACAAACATAAAAAAACACATATTTTGTGGTAAAAGGCAAACATTTGAAAATCTCGAGCATTTCAGTCAAAAGTGCTTGTTATGACCAAACCTGATCCTGATCTAATATGTAGAATTTAATATTTGAAGCATTAAAACTGTCGTACCCATCTTCATCATAATATGATAGTGAGTAAATCACTTTTTTTATTATCTGGTTAACATAAGCATTGAGTCTATATTGCGCTTTTTTTTGATCATGGTTTCCGTTGACCGATTCTGTTTGACCTCTCATTATTATGTAATGTGAATTCTTTTATAACTGACCATCTTTAATACTTGACTCGGTCTAAAAATATCTGACAATGACGATGTGAACATGTTTGAAATAAATATTGTGATATAAACAACATGAGCAGTCATACCAAGTTAAACTCTCATAAAAGTCAGTAATTAAAAACGTTTGATTTTTCATGTCACATGTAATATGAAAAAAGGTATTATATTTCAAAGAAATAGTTCATTTCCACCAAGAATTTTCAGTTAACACTTAAAAAGTTGAACCCAGTTAGTTTAAAGAAGCTACCGCATTATATTGCCAGATACTTCATTAATCCATACATATGACTATCGAAATGATATTACATTTATCATGAGAATTAATTGAATTTATAACGAATCTGAAAAACGGTATTTAAATAAACTTTTAAATAACATTGCTATTGTTTTGGGATGAGTGTTAACCTTTTACCCATTATAGGTACAATTTTTTTTAAAAGCTAAAAAGCCATTTTCGTATTGCAAATGACCTGTTTAGCCACTGCGTTTAAATTGATATTAAGTATCCTTTGTATTCCCATTCCTACAGCCTGTTGTAACGGAAGAGTAAAATCTTCTACGAGTTCAATTCAAAGCGGAATAAAAAATGAAAAAGTTTAACAGTTTAATCATCATAGATTGTATTATGGATGCATTCATTTCAAGCAAATGCAAAAATTGACCGATTCGGACGTTCCGAAGAAAATAAATGGTGAAACTTTATGCTCTTCAAGTATACGCAAACTATTTCAATAAAGTTTTAACGAGTTACTTTTCCCAACTTGATAATAATAATTTAAATAATTTCAGATATATAATTTCCGATATATTCGCAAAAAAAACTCGCCGATTCGAAACCTTCTATACTTACATTAAGGTTTTAAAAGGTCCCTTCACTTGTGTTTTGTGCATTTTTTCAAAGAGAGTAATAATATTTTAAACAAAATTAGAAAAATAGTGATCCTTTTTTAATTCGTGTAAAAAAAAATATTTTCGAAAATTGTTTTGTTAATTTCTAATAACTTTAATTTGAGAGTGATTCCAAAAGTTAAGATTTATCGAAAGAAACATTATTCTTTAATGAGGATGTTTTTTATATTACTAAAAAAACTACTTGGTATAGTCTTTAAATGTTTCAGTTTAGCAATACATTCCTAATTATAAGTTTGTACTCATTTTCTAAATAAATTTAAATTTATGGGGCGCCAGTTAAATAGGTTTCTCCGGAAATTCACTTTTTTATTCATTAATCTTAACAGAGGCATTTTTAATACTTTATTTATGTTGAATACTCCCCTAAAACTTTCAGATACGAGTAGAACTAAAATTTATCAATAAATAGCCGGTACCTGGCAAGCGTTGCAATGCCACTCAAAGATCGAAAGTATTTGTGTTTATTAAAGTGCTTTGCACAATATTTTACATTAAAAAATTATGTAAAATATTGTGCAAAGTATAGTGCACTATAACCTTCGCTCAAGTGCATGCAATAAGATGACAAAGTTTTATTGCAATCGAATGAACGGTATGGCAACGCATAAAATACGAACAAACAAACATCGATTTTTAAATATTAGAAGATATGAACGTTTGTAAAAAAAGTCCTCACTTTTAATTAGTGAAAATATGCAAATAAGATATTTGTTTTTCGGTTATGATTTCTCTATAGCAAATTGTATGTAGTTAGTTAATTAATACTATGAATATTATACTTGTCAGTATTCTGTGCTCGGAACCTGTGTTAAATTCGTCAAAATTAAACTATTCATTTACCTTTGTATTTCTGCAAGCGTTCAAAATTAATTTATCCAACGGATTCGAATACAATACAAATATTGGGCTTCTGCTTTGCTTTGTGTGTGATTTGGAATATTGCTCAAGCCGTGAATGATTCTATGCAGCAATCACTGAAACTCATTGTTTCTTGTGTAGTTTAACTTATTCCATGAGAACGGGCACCAAGCAATTCCGACACATCGCATGATCCTGTTTCCAGTTCAGCAAGTGGCCACTGTAGCGATATAACGTGCCTGGTAGGTTTTTGCAGGAAAATTTAGGGATTTTTATTGAATCTTTCCCCTCACACGTATCTAGAAAAATATATTTGCATGCTTGTATATTTATATAATATGTATAGCTGTTGGTTTTGAATGATTCCCTTATTCCATGTCAGAATGACAATATTTTTAAATAAATAAAACACATTTTTGCTGTTCACTGCCAATTCTTAGAGGAGAGACATTTTACAAAAAATATATGAAACATCTTATCCCGCAATTAATATCTGATTCGCTCCTGTTTCGTTCATTGCGAGCATTTGTAACGGACGCTCGCTATGAGTGAAGCCGATACTGAACATAATAAATTAATAGCAGAATAAATAATAAATCTTCTGCTATTTCTCAAATAAAACATTGTTATCACTTTTACGCAGTTCACTGTCAATAATTGCTGGAATGGAATTATTTTAACAATATTGGCATTGGATTTAATTGGATCTGGACTGGTTTCACTAATCACAAGTATTATCAAGTGATGAGCGAAGCCAACCAGTCAAGTTATTGTTTTCAAATAAAACACAACTGTTATCACTGCTTCCACAGATCCGATTTCCTTCACCACGAGCATTGTCAATTCTGTTGATCGGTCATGGTCATTATACTATGTATATCAATATGGAGGAGTAGTACTAAAAATTGTGATTTTTTCATATATGTACATAAATTTGTTTTATTTAAATAAGTCACGTCTTTCCAACAAAATATTATAGTAAATAGATAAAATATTTTTGTATTAAAATTATGTCTTATCAACTCATTACATAAGTAAAGATGGTTTAGCTCAGTGTCGAAGCCATTCTATTTTACAATTCATTTATGCAGAAACGTGAGCTTAATAAAGGAATAGTTTTCTTTAATTAAGTGATCTGATTTTTTGTTGTATAGTGGAGCATTGAAAAACAAAATAGCATCCGTACATAGTAACACACGTTTGCGGCTTGTGATTGTGAGATTAGTATGTTTAAACCAAACAAATAATGCTAAATGTAATTATTTACCTCATCGAAATGAGGAGTCTTGCATTGGTAGTTAACTGTTTTTGAAGTGATACCTTATCTTTTTAATATAAAAATCCATTAACAGATGTCTATACAATTAGACTATTACGCCACTCACTTTGAACCAAATCTTCTAATAATTACCAGAACGGCGGGATGTTGTTTTAAGTGATGATAGATGAACATTTTTCCCCAATATTATTATTATCTTGTCGTCAGGCTATTTGTGTTTGCCATCATAACGACATGCGATACACAATATTATCTTTCAGCGACAACGGCGTAGATGTATTGTACGATATTTAATAATAAAAACAATCGTAAAGGTTATTACACAAAAATTTCGGTCAGTGGGTTGTTACTGTCTTCGGTGATATTGAATTCGGAATATCGAAAAATTTTATGCATCGATTTTTGCTTTTTTTTCAAGAATATCTGCAATGTTTTTATACAGCTCTTCTCATCCCTTTTCTGACTCTGGAAACGAGTCGTAGAAAAGGCGATCATCTAACTGTGTAGTGAATTCTACACACGACGTTTAGAAGCATCTTTCCATTTTTTTAAACCAATAAAAGAATGTTTTTAGTGTGAGATTAATTATAATAAAATAAATATGAGTAAAATTTTAACTAATAGAAAGAAATTACACGGCGTTTTAAAATGAAGACAAATTTGTGATGATAAGGATGTAAAATAGAGTGTATGTGTTAGTTGAAATTGGTTTAACAGGTTTCCAATATTGAAGATCAGGAAAGTTGTCATTTTACATGATGAGAAAATATGGAATATAAAAAAGGAAAAACGGTGACAGATGATCTCAAATCAGTCACTTATCTCAGGAAATATTATATTGCGATTCATTAATATGTTAAAATCACAATATTTCGGATCATATATCTCACGGAATATGTAATCATTTATTTATCTTTTGAGAATTTGATAGTTAGTTTATTCAAGTAAAAAAGATTATTTGATTGAGTAGGCATTTACTAGGTAGAACTCCATTATAATGCGGTAAGAAAAATAACATTCTATTTTAATTCTACATAAATTATTTTATATATTTGTTGATGGCTTACGCCCTCGTCAGAACTAGACGATAGCGTAAGCCGAAATAGCTATCAACAAATATATAAAATAATTTATGTAGAATTAAAATACATTCTTATTTTTCTTATCGTATTAAAAATGATTAGGTTAAGTGAGATTTTCGTTCAGGATTTCGAAGTCTTTATATTATTCCGCTGTCATCGGGACGGAAAGCCAATCCTGCTTATCTCGTAATAAATCAAAATAAAAAAATACTGTGTCCGATCGTGGAGTTACCTGAGTCGACCACTTTATATTTATACTGACTGAAACCTAAGTCTACCTAAGTAACTGAAACCTAGTAAATAATCTTATTTTGCTTGAAAATGATCATGGTATCATTTTCACTTTGATTAAATTAGGTGCAATCCCTCAACTAACAGCATCTACTGCAGTTCTATACAAATATTTAAATTTAAGATGTAAATTATAACTATATTGAATTATAACATAATTACGTTTTAAAAAAAAATATGCTACAAAATTAATCATTATGGAAGCACGCCACTGTGTAACTTACAACAAGATGTGAACATTCATCAAAACTCAAGTGGGTGTATTTCAGGGCGTGAAAGCATCTTAGAATTTCATTGGTAAAGCAGTCATCCATCTACTCTTGTCACCAGAAAATTTCCTTATCCACTTTAATTATAATAAGCCAATAAGAAAAAAGTCTCTTAAAAATGTTACGTGTAAGTGATTTTTGAGCAATTTTTATTTTATTCAGTCGGGTCCATGGGAAATGTCAACGTCATCTGCTCAGTTTTGTTTTATAAATATTTTACCTTTCCACCAATATTCCTAGATAGATATTGTGTTTCTGACACATAGAACGTATCCATACATCTGTTTCCTTTTGTACGTTCAGTTTTTGAATACAAGTTAATTTCGTGTAACACAAAGTTATCCCAAGATGAAAAACTCTCTAAATTTGTAAGCAAACTTTTTTGTTGTCGTGATTATAAATACGATTAAAGCTTTACGGTAAAGAGTACTTTAATGTGTGATGGTAAAATAACGATATTTTAGCGACTCCCATTTAAAGTTCATTGTTATAAGTTTGGTCAACACATGATCATGTAATCAATTAACATTTTGAAACAGAAAATAAAATGCATATTTTATTTTATGTACGGTTTTAAAAATACTGCGATACTACTATAATAAATAATTTAGTTTCAACATGAAAACTAATCACAGTGAAAAACGAGAGATAATTGATGCAAATTTAAATAAGAATTCAATTAATTTGTGTCTAGATATTTTAACTGTAATAAAAACAAGCAACCTTTTGTTAACTTTGTTGGCAAAGCTGTACTACCTATATGAATGAACACATTTTTTGTTAAACTGCTTAAGGTAATGTGTCTCTACAATGTCACAATAAATTACAATGTAATTAGCTTTCAGTACGAAACTTATCTCCATAGCAATTAAGCTGATAACTTGCTTACTGTAACTGTGCTCGAATCATAATTAGCTAAAGCCAAAGTGTGTCGAAAGTTTTTGAAAGATATTAAAATTTATCATTATTTAAACATCTTTGTGTGAACTGAAATAATCCCGTTATCTGAGTAAAATCTTAAACGATTCTAATAAAATATCACGTTTGAGTAACTCGGTATGACGGTAAATGACTTGGAGTTATTGTACAATAGATGGTTATTATACAAGTCTTGTACGACAAATATCCCCTTTTATCAGAGAAGCTAGTGTGTGTACAACTAACAGGGGCTATTCACTGGGACCTGACGTTAACTTGGCTCTATGAGTCCAATTTAAGACATTTTGTATTTTTAAATCACCGATGATATAAACGAGTTCATATTATAATTTTCGGTTTCCATCGGCCAATGAAAGAATGATTTTATAATTAATGCATATTGATGACTGTGTCAGATTTTTTCGTAAATCTTCAATCATTTTTAGGCTCAGTATAATAAACATTTTGCTTGTACTTTAGATCAGTTTACTAAGTTTTCCAAAAAACTTTTCTTAGTTCACATATTCTTGTTGAAGCCGAAACATGATGTCCATAAAACGTATATTTTCTCATTTAAAAAAGATTAAAATCCGAAAATTTCAGAATAGTAGGCTTTCAGATCCAGTTGGTCAATTCCTGGCCACTAAAACCAGTCTGGATCTTTGGGCCCATCCTTAATTAGGGTTTTCGGATTACTATCGCTACCAATGTGGAGCATATAGAATATTAACGAAGCACCTAAACAAAAGCCTTTTCACAAGAAGAGTCGCCGAACCACTTTTTATCGGAGAGGTTAAGAAATGACAAATAGCAAGACAATTTTTCTATTAAATAATAATGACCCTAAAACAAAGCTAGTTTTATGGTATGATTGGGCTTGTATGAAATGTATTTTTTTTTTTTTTTTACAAAAGTGTTACTAATAGTATTATTCTTTATCGACAGATTTTATTTGTTAAAAGCTACTCGTAACCGTTCATAGTACTATAATTGATGCCATCTACTGTTGGCAGTTAAAAAACAGCTCTAACTGCAAACCAACAGAGCGAAACAAAGCAATTGTAATTTATATGATTCTCTAAGCAGAAGCAAACCAATAGATTGAACTCTGGGCTCTTTACTAAACCATACAATACCTACAGAATCGAGTATTACAAAACACACATTTTGTTTTATCATTTCATAACCAAACCAATTTCATACATCATCAAATCAAAAACAACCTACATATTTTATGATATTCAACTGTTTCGGTACTATTGGACAAAAATTGATTTCGTATTAAAATAAATACTAAGTAAATAATTATCTTTTCGGGTCTTATTTGTTTAACGCCATTTCAGTAAAGAATATTTTTTTAGCATTTAGTCGGGTGACATAATTCGGTGTACCGGGTCCTTGATTGAGTGTCGGTTGCGGAGCTGACGGGTTCAATCTCAAAATATTATAACAATAATTTTCAAATTATTTTTATTTAAATGAATATGTTGTAGTTGTCTTTTTTCACAACCTTTTAATTTAACAGCTATATTTACGACATGTGATAAATTCATAATTATATCTTACTTGCGAGACTTTTTTGTAACGAATTTTCTTAAGTTTGACAATTAGTGTTGCTTTCGCTGTAAGTAGTTTTCCCACATTACGACGCATGAAAGTCTGGCTACGGAATCGTATGAGTTCGGTCTATAAGGTCTGGACTTGTGACATATCCACTGGAAAATGGATATTTAGCCTGAATATTTTTTGGGCCGATTTGCAACATCAAAAAAACTAAAATTCGCTTTCATTTTATAATGTTTGCCATTATTCTCTGGTATAAAACTGTTTTGTTTTTACATTATGTCCCCTGGGACAATTTCTGGATCCGCCACTTTGAGCCCGTGAATATGAAGCTTATTTATCTTCTGATTAAATATAATATAATGTATTTACTATCGGTGATCAATTTGTTGGATAAATACTGTTAAATTTATTAGAAATATTAAATAATGAAAATGTGATTCCATGCTTTCGCAAAAAGCTCGATACGCAAAGTCACATCTATACTTTACATAAGGTTAAACAATCCAGATTCCATGTTTGCCCCAGGGTCTAAATAGGGTGGTAGGGTCACGGAATACGACGGAGAGGGTCGTCAAAGTGAGGGAGGACTGTCGGTTCAATGTACAGCATACCTGCTTCTAACTGCCAATCTACGGAAAGCCTAGAGATTGTCACTCACAGTATCAAGTTACTTTCTACGCAAAAGAGTTTCTGGGATACTTTGGATAAGCCTTGTCACTGCGAATTAAATAAAGTATTTTCTTAACTTTTGACATGCCTCAGGAAAATTATGATAAGTTTGTTATTAAATGACACCGTATTATTTTAATTAAATCATAAACCCCACACCCCACCCCGCAACCTAAAAGCTTAAAGATTTTTTAAACTAATTACTACTTAATTGACCAAATTAAAATATTATATAACTTTACTGATGTAAACTTCAACAAAACCTGTAAAATAAAAAAGGATTATTTTCGGTCACTCAATTTCAACATTTAAGACAGTAAGAATTAGATTTCGAGGTTTAGGAAAAATTCGTAGCATCTTTTTAAGTGTTATAGTTAATTTAATGAAATATATTTTTTTTTCTTCACAGATCCTTTGATTCAATGAAAAAAAATATATAAAAGTATTCATTCAGGAACTCAAGGTTACAAGACCAGCTTAAGCAGTTATTTTATTAATCAAATGACGCTTTCGAAATTATTGAAAAAGGAAATAGTTTTCTACACAATATCATAAAAAAATAAATGCTTTCATCGGTAATGTTAAAATTTCAATGTATTTGCAGTGTTTTTGCCAATAAAGTAAACGTTATTAAATAAGCCTTTACTCTTAACCTTTATCTTATACTTTGGCATCCCAACAGTACAGGTTTTTGGTAAAAACTATTAATTCTTGGTGGAAAAACGTTATACACGTACAAATTAAACACAATTGTTTTTTAACGGCTCATGAACAACTAGCAGCTATCATAACGTTTTATTTTTCTAATTTATTCTAGTGAATTTGTTTCAATTTTGTATTTGATATACAGTATCCTAACTAAATTTATATCTATTATAAATTCTGTTTATTTCACTAAAGCTATGAGGACGGCTTTTTTAATTGAATCGCACATAGTTTTAGTATTTATAAAATACAGAATCCATTTAAATATTCCACTAGAGAGCTGTAAATCATTTCCAGGTAACATATCTGTCATAGTCGGCTTGTTGGCAAAAGCACTGCGAAGTTTACCCCATTGACTAATAAATTCGAATAATTGTTTATGACTAATGATGCAACTGCGATGCATTATCGAACATATGCGCCCGATCTATTATTAATTTATAACTGATGTGAAAACAGTGTAGGGAAATTTAAACAGACCGACATTTTAAAAATGGTTTTTTTTATTTAAAATATTTTGACATTGATTTGTTGCATATTATTATCTATTGAAATCTAGGGTTAGATCTGGCTTGAAGAGACATTAAATGATAGATTCAAATGATGAGTCGTTCGAATGCAAACGATGTGATGAAAATCAAGAGTAAGATTTGGCTGGAAAAGACATTAACAGGGGCGAGTATAAACTGTTCTATCAGGAAGTATTGGAAAGTAACAGAGCTCAGCTTAACAGTTTGTCAATTTTAAGCGAGCAATTTCTTCCGAATTCACCATTGTTTTACCCCTTTAATAATCATTCAAGCACTTACATTCATTAAGTATTAATTCAAAGACTTAAAATCAATCAACTCATTAATAATAGGTCGGATAAAACCCTAGATTTATTTAAGATATTCCTATGTAATTATATATCTGGTCATTAGTATTTTCAAAAATCCTGATAATTATAACAAGCCCACTTAATTCATTGAAACTTGTTTACATTAAATTTTCGCTAATTTACATTTTAATAGCAATTTAACTTAGTGATCTACTTATATTTTTGTATATAAACGATACAAACTGTTTACTATGCGTCAGTTCAAGTACATTCGTGCCTGAAGATGCCGGAAGGCGAAACCCGGCTCGCTAGCGACAAAACTTAATCATTATCAAGATTTAAAGCGAGATATGGAGCTTTATATCAGAAATTTTTGTCGGCGATAATTAGTAATAGTAAGCTCGTCAGAGTTTAGTTGATAGGAATGATTTTTTTATTTCTTTAAAGTTATCCATATTTAAAATTTCAGCCGAAAGATTCTTTAACAATACAATATTATATACGTAACTTAGTCGTGAAAAAGCGATGTAAATGCAAAGTTTATACTCACTCTAGAAATAAAAACTGTCAGAAAACCTTAAGGTACATTTCAGATTCTACATAGTTTCAGTTTGTTAGTAAAAATAAGATGGGGAACAAGCATCATCACTGGCTTGGACCCAAATTTATAAATCAATGCATACAAGTTTCCATGTGCCCGGGTTTCGCACCCTTTACCACGCAACCCAGTAAGATGAAATCACTCAGCCACATGACCTGCTCAGTTTTTTGTTTTCAACTTTTATTATTATACAGGAATATTGGTAAAAAAATTCACATTTATGAATATGTTTTTTTGTAGTATTTGTTTTATGTGGAAAAAAAATATTCAGTGTTTTAAAAAAGGTATTCATTAAAAATCGAAATTTTTGATGGATTTAGTTTGAATTTACTTGGTAGAACTCCATTGTAACACCGTGACAAAATAGCAATGTATTTCAATTCTGCATTAAGTGTATAACATAAATTTGATGCTATTTCGGATTACGTCCTCGTCAGAACTACATATGTTAAAGAATACATTAACTTATATCAATATACTGCTGTAGAATAGGTACACGAAACATCTTATCATCGAAAATTGCATCCTGATTTTATATTGAAATAATTGAGTATCAATTTTGACAAATTGACTTCACGTATTTCTTGAAATCTTTGTTTATCGAGTGGTTATGGACGTAAATCAGTTTGAAGTTGATTTTAGAAAATTTGCAATGGCCTTCCGTAATGTACTGAGTAACGGTGATTTATTAATGTTTGTTTTCTCATTTAGAGAGGCATTGGATTGATGATATCTATTAAAAATCGAATACTAAATGTAGTTACTGTAATGTCGATAAACGATGGAATGAAAATTGTATATCTCTATATATATATTTGTGCAGTGAAGTATTTTGATATTAAATATTTTTTTCCAGACTTATGGCACGTTAAGATTGCCTTAACTGTGATGTGAATACAAAATTTCAGTACGTGCCCCTCTTAATGCAGCAAGTAAAGTTGTAGTGCGACCGTCACAATGCACATTGCATTAACACTATTTGAAAACTTCTTGAAATAATGAAAGAGAAATAACAGCCATTCTCATCACGTACATAACTGCCAAGATAACAGTCAGTGCGTTTTAAATGTCCATTGTTCTGATAAAATAAAGCAACACTGCCGGCTTAGGGAGGTATTAACCCGAGTCACTACGATAGCATGTAAGTCCGATTTATCTGTACGCATTACTCTTAGCTTAAATCGAAACCATTTTTTAAGCTTCAATTTCATTGTGAATATTTATGAATTTTTTCAGAGACACTAGTTTTTCTTTCTTTATTAAATCATCGTTATTCAAAAAGTGATATTTTTTTAAAACCATGTCCGATCCCAACTTGGAGCATATGGACTCCTCTCGGAGCTTATCTCAACATATGTTTTTCTACGAGAACTGCTTGTTACTGAGTTGGTAAACCTCTATTTTTCGAAGAGAGTAGGGGATGGAAAAGTTACTACGACTTGGACAGGACCAGTGGTTAGCTAATCGCTCTCGATGTGCGTCGCTGTTTGGGATAGGAAAGGTCGGAAGGGATTTTCAACAACACAAACAGTCTTTGAACAGATTTATCGACGGAAAAATACCTGAAAGAATCGAACCTGGGCGGTCCGGCACGCAATCCAACAACGTTGACACTGCGCCACGGACCGGACTATTTTACTCCATATTTTTTTCATTCCCACAGAGATGAAATTCGGCTATAAAATCTTTTGTAAGTAAGAGACCTATTAATTATAATAAGAAAATAAAATGTGAAACACCTTTTTCACATAATTTTTAATATCGTGTGACATTGCTATGTTTGGCAAAAGGTTTTAAAGTAGCACACATCTAACCATCAAACATTTATGCCACAATACAAGTTAAAAACAATAAAAAAAAATATCGTCAATACTGTAGATATCATGCCATACTCATTTGCGAGATTAAAAGTTTGAATTACCAAATGGAAGTTTACATATTTTTTTGTTTCAAATTATATCGAAGAGTCTTAACTTTTTTGATACAGACCACCAATCCTGGTCTTAAAAACAGAGCGTAGGAAGAAAGGTTTACTAATAAGTAGTCCTTGTCTCATCTGATTTTCCTTTGCTTTTCCCATCTGAAGTTCAAGTAGGATCGATAAAGTGAATTAAAGCCATCTGTATTTGAATAATTTATTTCGAGACAGTATTAATATATTTAATATACTGCCTGTTTGAAGAGTACGTAATTGATATTTATTTTTATTAATTATTTTTAACAGAAAAACTTAACTCCACCAAAAGTAATAATTGATCATTCCGTTAGCAAAAAATTCCGTTGGTAGTTCATAGTCTAAAAACATAATTTGTGATAGCTACATAATACGCAAAACCACAATGTCTATTTTTTTTTGTTCTCTAACATATGAATTATAATATTTACTTCATACACGATGAAAGGGAACCAATCGACGTATTATGCTGACGGTAGATTAAAGCATGGGCTGTTTGCTTTCACGGGCTCCCAGACTGTTAGACCTTTGGGAATTGGGGGTCTTTGGACCTAATTCAGCTACCATCTTTTGCGGTTCATTATCGGAGGTCAGCTCACGTGATGCGAATGTAATTATTCTGACCCCCGACAGCCATTTTGTAAAAACCTTTGTGTAAGTACAAGGCGCTTTCGCATTGTTATGCCACTAGGTCCAAATGAATTCATAAAAATTCGAATTTTTTGTATTCAAATTATAACACGGTAAGACATATTCACCAAATAACCTTTTTGATATTGGTGTGAAAGGTAGGATGAAGTAGAATTTCTTAGTCAACATTTTACCCTTTCGACACCTTACTTTGAAAAGGTCTAACTGCTCTATACACTGTTTTGAGATGTGAGCGTTTGAAGTTTCGATTGATTACAATTCACTTGTAACATTGAGCAAGTTTTTTCACAACTCTTGCTGAAAAATAATGATCTTTCAGATGGAAATAGTGGTGACAATCATAGAACTTAAGTCCAACTTACTTAAGTAAGTAGTTAACTACTAATTTAGTAAAAAAAGTGTGCAGGTGCAGTGAAATTCTGGTTATATCTATAACTCCGTTACTCAACCACAGATAATTCTGAAATTCATATGTATGATAGAATGCGGTAAATACAAGCTTTTCCGATCAAAAGTTCATTTTAGGCAAAATGACAATTAGAACCATTTCAAAGAAAGGTAACGCTTTGTTATCCTCTTCTCTTTTGTATTTATTGATCTTATCCTACAATACAACAACTCAAAATTATAACTAGGCATGCTACTGTTTTAATATTTCTAAATATTTTTTTACTATCTCGAGACCCCGATATTGTAGCGGTTTATTCGATTTTTTCAGCAATTTTATTTATTTTGAAAACCAGTATTGACATTTGATTAATTGGTATTCAATATGAATATTGATGTATTCATAAGGCATTGCGTTCTCAAGTGAAATGCGAAAAAATACTGACTGAAAAATCTAGAGTTATGTTGAGATCTATATGTTCTTGGTATATTGCATCGTAAAGATATTAACGACATTAAAGTTTATTCTCCTAGTCAGAAAATCTTTTTGGTATATATCGCATTTTCTAAGTGAAGTGAAAAAAATATTGAATATCAATTATTCGCAGAGAAATCAACAAAGATATTAATTGTAAAGGGTATTTCAATAGGGACGCTCAAAATATGTTACTTTGTCCTGCTGAGTAGATTATTCATTGTTTAGTGGCCAAATTTGAGTCAACCAGTTTGGTAAATAATCGGCCAACACCTACCTGTACGTCATCAAAATACAATATCTGGTGAAAACATTGCTGCTGTGTGTGAAAGTGTACAGGAAAACCCAAAGCAGCTTATTTCTCGTTGTTCACAAGAACTTGGCTTTTCTGCGACTTCAACTTGGCGAATTTTGAATCGGGCCTTATGTCTGCACCCGTATAAAATCCAACTAACCAAGGAACTTCAGGTAAACGACCACAGACAACGCCTGATTGGGTTCTGGAGCAGTTGGAAGTTTACCCAAATTTGTCAAAAAAGTCAACTTTAGCGACATGGCCCATTTTATAATGAATGGATATTGGCAGACATTTGATGTTATATTCCAAATTTAGTGCCGTAAAATATACTTACAAATGAAATTAAAATTTCGTCGAAATCTCACAAACAACTTGTTTTATTTACATTTCAAAACTAAGCGTCCTTATAAAAAGACCCTTTATTTAAAACCGAAGCCTTCCGACCGCATAGCGAAAATTGATATTACAACTATAATATCTCGGAATTCAGAAAATGATCCATATAATGTTTACGGCATTATATTTTTCAGATACTGTTTTGTTTTTTATAGGTGAGTGTAAACGTTGCCAAGCATTATTAATACTTTTGAGCAGAGAAAAAAAACACTCGATAAAAACATGTCTAACGTAATTTAATTACCGGAGGAGAATTTTCATGCTTTTTATTGAATTTAAAGTTAATTGAAATGTTGTAAAAAAATTAATACACGTAAAAAGTAAATGGGAAGCTTCATTAAAAATAATATTTTGAAAAGATATGAAAATAAACTCGGTATAAAATTAGATGTTTTTTTGAAATGTAAAGCAGTTGAATATAACGTTTTAATAGAATAATGAAAAAATATTCAATATAATGTTTAGATTTAATTTAATGAAAGTATTTTTAAATTAACAATATTCAAGTTTCAGGTAAAACATTGTTTGTATAAAAATATAAACATGAAATAAAACTTTTATTTATGTATATAATGTGTTGATAATGCTCGCGATGAGCGTAACCGGTCCTGATCCTAATTAATTTAATGTGAAATACGTACAAAAAATGTGTTATTGTTTTGAAATATAATCCCATTCCACCACAAGACACTGAACACCTTAAAAGTCGATATATAGCAGTATTGGCGATGACATGAAATTTATACTATGCATGATGAGTAAATAAAAAATTCTTTCCTTAATTGCTATCGATGTTAATTGCTTATTGAAACGTGACACAAGTTAAATGTTAATAGTGCAACAAATACGGACTGTTAATTAGGAACCTGACTTCATTCGGTATATTAAAATGATTATTTTTTTTTAAATTCTTTAAAATCAACGTTTTTATCGACAGCAAAAATTAATTATATATCGGATAACAAACAGATGAAGAAACTTAAGCATAATAGTGTCATATATAATTCTTAAGTATCAAGAAAAAAAAAAGCGATTATACCATCATAACTTATATAACACGTTATCGATAAATATGCACTGATTCCAAACACTTCCCCGTATGCAAGAGATGCTTTAATCGATCGCTACAATAAAGTTCATGTCCAGTCATTAATTCTCCGCCCTCCCCCTTTGTCATCTGAAAGGCCACTGTATGTATTTTTAACCAAGTCACATCCGGTACAACTTTTCGTTGACTTGTCAGATAAAGTCAGTAACTGGGTTAAAACTGTCATGGCGCTTAGCTGGAAAGCTCTTTCCGATTTTATTTTCCTATTAGAGAAAAGCTCCGTGGAAAATGTTGCTTAAACTTATAAAGAATATCGAGTAGAGTAGTCTTGTAAGATTGCTGAGTATTGATTTCATGAATACTTTTTATGATGGAGTGAATAATCTTTTTTTTTGTATATTTTTAACTATTTTTCCATCTTCAATGACTCTGGTGCTTTGTCCTATTTCTTGTCGGGGTCATGGATAAAACTAGATATTCCCGTTTGTAGTTGTTATATATTTATTGTATATATACGTATGCATGTATGTCTGTGATGCTATGCTATATTTCTACCCATGCTCATATTAAATCTATTTGATAATAATCACTAAGTCTAAAAAGAACAGCAAATTTAAAAAGCCCTGTCTTAACTATAGCCTTCTAGTTTCTTTACATATCCAAAGAGAAAGATTGAGTGACATTTCAAAATATTTAAACTACACAGTTTCTTGGAAAACATGGATGCAAAAAATAAAAACTTATTTACGAACCTTTTCAATGTATCCTAACAAAAGAGCATATTTTATGATTTCCAATCATTATTTTCTACAATTTAAGAAGAAAATTTTATTTTTAGTCATTGCAATAAATGAGAGAAAAACTGTTTTTTTATTGTTTTTCGGTGGCCAGAAAATGTATTCCTAATATACTCATCATCGATATTATTATTGTATTTCACATCCTTACCTCTCACGCAAGTCGCCAAAGAAACCATTTCTATGTGTTTACGTATTGGATTGTTTGTCGATGTAAGTAATCATATTACCTATCATATGAAAAACTTTTACAAACTTTTGTTAGTTGTGTTATCACAAAAGCTTTTGATCGAGTCAGATAACTGCTGCGCGTAAAGAAAAAGGCTTTGGCGGATTTGCAAGTTTAGTGTCACTGGAAATTTTATTACTTATAACCAGGGCTGTGGAGTCGGATTCAGAGTCATGGATTCGCGATGTTTTTGGCCCGAGTCGGAGTCGTGAAAAACTTTTTTATGCACATATCATTTATAATATGTTAAATTTGGCAGTTGCCCAGATTGGTTGGTTTTATTTTTTATTCTATTTTCATACAGTCCCGTGCAGAACTGCTCGGGCCATGAATGTGAGGGGTGCATTCAATTTCATAGTCGATAGCGTTGTGAAAAGCGGCATGAAACATCAGCTGCATATACACAACGGGTGGTGGTGGGAAAAACCAACTTATTAATCATTAATTTAATACACATACATAAGTAGGAAAGGTTATTTGTAATTGTTTAATTACAACTCCTAAAAAAAGCAATGAAAGGTTTTACATTATAATTTGAAATATACATCAATGTCTTAATTTAATTGAGAGCTTGGACTGAACTTTTCATTTGGATTTTGTTTCAAACTAATAATTTTATACACCAGATGGAAGTGCCACCCACCAAAAGTCACTCAACAGTAAGTGTCTGTCACGCTGTGCGAGTCTTGTTTTGCGTTACAAGCAGATAATATATAAAAAAATAAATGATTTGCGTCCATATTATAATATTACTGGTACCTTAACAGGTATCATTTAAATATCATTATTAAAAAAAAATATGATAATTATGTCATTTAATATGAAAATTAATCACAGTCGATTGCATATCGGTCACTTCATGTACGATTATGCATGATATGACCTTATAACGCTAAAATAAGATATCAGCTTCACTTTTATCGCCTTAGTTAAATGGTTTTTATGTGATTTGAAAACAAATTATTAAATACACTTATTATTAATATTTAAATACTTTTTGACACTGTCATAACGTTTTTAAAGTTTCATGATAATGATATTTGATATTATCAGACAGTCTGTTTGCAAGAAAACCAAAATTCAAACAAAAATATAATACAGTATTGTTTATTGCTGTGAGTGTAAGTTACATAAAATGACCTTGCCGTAGAGCATATAATAACTCATCTGGCTTGTTGACGACTGTTTTTGGGTGCCGAATTTATCCACCGGATGCAGGTTTATCGAAACTAGGTTATATAATAATAACAAGTAATATTGAAATGTAGCCCACTTGACATAGCAAATATGATAAAAAATATGTATTAAGTACTACATGGATTGTTAAGAACAATTCTTCCCAAGCGTTGATTTAATCCAGTTAGTAAATGCTTTTAAAAATCCCGATAAATGATATATTGACAATAATGATGATAAACATATTCTGCATTGTATTTACAAACTTTTATGAATACAAATCATTAATTGAAATAGCTTAAATATATTAAGAATAATGCCGTTTGAATAAAGCTAATTTTGGTTAAAGTAATAAATAGAATTTAATACTTTCGATGGATTCGGAGGTTACTTTGTGAAAGTTCATTTTTATATAAAACTAGTATTGATACCCGGCTTCGCTCGGACTAGTTTGGGGTTATGTTCACCTCGGCGCGTAAATTCAAACGGGCCAAGTTGAAACAACTTTTTTCAAAATTCAAAAGTCTAGGTCAATGAAAATGGAATTAAAATGAACATTTCAGACTGGCATTGACATTTCACAGCCCCTTTCATATATTGACAGCCCCATTCTCGCTCATAAAATGTCCAAATTCAAGGAAAAAATCTAATTTGCTGTCAAAGAAATGTCAAATAACCTTCACGTAAATAATAAACATTATTATATTAATAAAAGCCGGGAAAAGTTTAGTAGAAGACTTATTTATTACATTTTGACTAAATGTCTTCGCCGATAAAAATTCAAACATATTTTCTTTCATATTCGTTTTTATGGCAACTTAATGACCAAAAATGCAAAAGGGAATTACAGACCCACAGACATACATACGCCGTTTCGGTTTTATATATAAGATTTAGATGATAATCATTAAATATCGTTGATGAAATACTGCAAATTAAGCAAATCGTTATTTAATTCAAACAAATATTACATAATGCCTTTCACCCAAAATTTTCAAAAACAAAAAAAAAAATACTTTGTGGTGAAAGAGTCCGCTTAAATTATAATTTATTTAGAAAGTTCCGGAAAACGGAATTAAATAAAAACTCTTTGGTACAATAAATATTCTTTGTTTTTTAAAGAATGATACATTTGCATTGTTAAAAGATTTATTTTTATATTTCAAACAATTTTAAAAGAAAACACAAATGACGAGGCGTATTTATGCACACAAGCATTTTTATTTGATACATGAATATTTATTTATGTTATTATTTATGTTTATTACATATTGTTTTATGATTTGTTGAATATGTGTCATGTATTGTTGAATACTTGTTCCTAGCCAAAATTACCTGAGATTTTAAGTTAATCAGTACTCATCAGTTGCTGTGGTCTAGTGGTAAGATTTCACTTATTAAATTATATTAATATAGGGATGGGTCTTGGTTCAAATCCGGGCATGGTCAACCACAAAAATAAGATTTCTGCGATGATAATTCAAGATTTTTATAATATTTTTCTTTAATACTTTCGATGGTTTCGGCGGTAACTTTATGGAAGTTCATTTTAATATAAAATTTAAAATAACTTTGATTATTCTACGTATTGTGCTACTAGCTGTGACACGAGTTTTGCCTCTTTCAGAGGCATCTTCGGGCTTACTGTCGCAAAGTTTGCCTAAGTAGCACAATACGTGGAATGATCAAAGTTATTTTAAATTTTATTTATTTTTCCTCGTTTGAGCTGTTTTCCAGTTGTTTTTTAAGTGTATGATTTCGACTAAAGGTGGATTTCATTTGAATAATAAAAGTAATTACACATTTTTAGTAATTATTCTACATTCAATTTATTTGATCAGGACCCGTTTTGCTCATGGTTAGCATTGTCAACTGATGCTCGCCATGAACAAAACCCGTCCTGATCCAATAAATTAAATGTGGAATAAGTATTAAAAATTTGTTATCATGTTAATTTTAATGCCATTTATAGTATTGACAATGAACATGTTAAAAAAGAAAATTATAATTTGAATCGTGTACTTTTCCTGTTTTTTCTCCCGAGATTCTCCCTCGGGATATATCATGCCATATATATATAAAAGACTATAAGTAATATCACTGACTAAAAAAGTTGTTGGTGGCAATCTGTATTCATTTATGCCAATACACAGATAAATTTATAACGCATATTGTATTACAGATATTGCTCAGTAAATGCACTAAAAATCACAGTTAAAAATGGGTGAATAACTGTATTTGTTTTTTTACTATATGAATACACGTTTAATAAATCAACAATTCGGCTAATATTTCATCAACGAATGTTGCAGCAAATTCCAACGCCTTTTTACAGCAGCATTTTTATTTTACCATCATATCATTTAATAGCCAGATGATAAAATAATATTTTTCTCTTCGCCATAATATCAAATATTTCATACACATTACTGTATATTTCAATTATTCTCAGTTAATATCACTGTTTGATAATAATATATGACTCATTTAAAAAGAAATGTCGCAAATTTAACAATCATAATATTTAACGTAAAAAGACACTTTTCAATGTCAGTTATTTTCGAAAAACCACTTTTCCATGTTCTCTTATATGTAAGAATTTTTTATACAATAGTATTGTTGAAGTAATGGTGCTCAACAATGCCAATAAGTCTACCGTAATGACATTCGTAGTATTTTGTCTTGACGCAAACAATTTATAAAATGTGTAAAAAAAAATAAGACCATTTCTTTTTACGATTGATGGTGAAATTATTCTCATTCCCCCTCTTGTACAATCAAACATTTTCAAGGTTTTCTTTTCCAAATCCTAATTGGAGGCATAATCTTGAAATGCATTTATTCTTATTACGCATTTAATCATGCTGTTTCTTGAAGAAACAATTCTATTTCGAATTGGTGTTATAATGCCTGGATACTTTCTGGGAATCTTAATTCTGTCTAGCGTCGCGTCGAATTTTCATGAATAATTCAGTCCGACAAAGAACAAAGTTGTATTATTTCACGACCACTTTATGAAAACTTTTTTTATACCCGATTTCACTTTGAATATTTTTGATCGAAATATTTCAGTGTTGTTTTTTCCGTGTCATATTTTATTTTCTCTCTTTACGGACTCGCTATACTTTCTGTGTCAGTAAAATTAGTTGAATAAAATATCTACCTGGAGATTCACGATGATCATTGTCATACTCTAAATATTTTTTCTACTCAATTCTTTTCAGTTTTAAGTTTATAAGCTTATTCTTGCTAAAAACTTTCAACATAATATACCTAACAAAGAAAACAATTGTATACTGTCATTTAAAATACATGTTTTTTTGTTGGATAAACTACAATGATAAATGTGTCAACACTACAATGTGACTAAGAACAATTTAACGAAACCATCGATAAGTATTAATAACGAATTAGGTTATTTTTTGATTGGTCTTCTGAATTTGCCTATCACTTCTTGGTGAAAAAGCACTTTTAATAAAAATCAGTTTAAAATTCTTGTTGTCAGCAAAAGCGGCTCTGATTTTTATAACAATATATGACCTTTACAAAAGGTATAGAAAGGTGGAAGTGGTACAAAAAAGATTTTTTTTTTTTTAACTCACCAAAAACAGTTTTTGATCGCTCATAAAGTATTAAATAATATATCAATCTTTAAGAGGTGTACCTGAGCTGAATATGTACTAACTAACAAAAATATTCCATAAACATAAAAGTTGATTGGGAAAAAGTAGTATAATATATGTATGTATATATTTGTGGAGTGTTACCTGCTTAAATAACATATAATTAATAATAAGTTAAAACATGACAACATGTGATATAATCGCTTAACCACTTCCCCGGCAAATTATTTTATTTTTAATTATTATTTTTTCTTTGAATATTAATACGTACATATTATATACATAATACCATATCATGAAATAGTCTCATACAATGTCAGAAATCGGAAATTACATCAACACGTATTTGCGTGAACGCCGAAAATAAAACGACAATTTTATTATATGATTTTGCGTGAGCGCCGAAAAACAAGCATTTACACGTATTCGTGTGAACGCGGGGAAGCGGTTAATAATAGATTATTTTTGTTAAACTCAAGTAATCATATGTCATATTTTTGCTCTCGTGCAGTAAGCGGTATTTGTTTCAACAATGCATTTAACTCCAATAATAAAATCAATTTTACTATATGATTCTTGAACTAAAAATAAGCATTAAAATTGTACAATAAAGGTATGCTTAGCCATTTTTAAATCATAATATATACAATTAATAGAGTTATTAATCTTCTTGTAAAACATGTTTTAAAGATTGGCAGAGTAGAAATTATTTAATTGAATATTGCAAAACTATATCAGCTTCACAATGGTGCTAAAGTACAATACTTTGCAACGTGGACTGGTGCAAAGCAAATATCATAACTTTTCTTTTTAAAAAATACAAGTTAAGAGTTTGAAAATTAATAGTCGGTTGCTATCAAATCGGTTTACACTATTCACTATATTTTTGAAAATGTTATTGGAATTATTATATAATACTTTTTTTACAAGCAAGCGCCGTGATACAGTGGTCAACGTCGTTGGCTTTTTTCAGTCAATTTATCGATCAAGTTCGAAGATGGGTGTTCGTGTAATTTAAAAAATCCTTTCCACCTATCCAACCCCAAAAGCGAAGCGAATTAGCTAACCACTAGTCCTACCATATTTCTTTCCTTTCAATGCCTACTATGGCCAAAAACAGAGATTGAAAAACTGACTAACAAGACGTTATCGTAGGAAAAGGTTTTTATTTAATAATGGAGAAAAATGATAACTTTCAAAACTAATGTTTCAAACTTCTCATCGCAAAACAGATCAAGAGCTTAACCATTTGATGATTTCAAAATCTATGAACATGCTAACACTAAATTATAAGCACAGTATTATTTTAGAAGCAAAAACTTTTCGGATATTACGGCTTGGTTCTGGTTTTTGACGTATTTATGTAACAACGGTTTTGCTTTGTGAATTATTGTATAATTTTATAGTTTACAATTGTAAAGGTTAATTTAGTTATTTAAATATTTATGTAATGTTTTAGCGTCAAATTATGAATAACACAACAACACCACAACCGTCATTATTCTTTTATATCAAATATAACAGTAATACACAAAGGTTTTGCGAGAAAGACCTGTTTGTATGAAATTTTTGCGGTCACGTATCCATAAAGGGTGTAATTTTAATACAGAGCAACTTTACTTGAGTCTAATTCTCTTATCGCATATTGTGCTACGCCGTGCGACAAATTGTATTAGAATTTAAAAGCTATTCAGCGGTTATATTTGGAGTGCCAGGCGACTTGATACTAACTAGTTGGAGGCTAGGTAGCATCGCTGATTGAATGTACCTGATTACTATTTTAGCATATAGTTGTGACCTTAATGTGACTAGACAAGTAAAAGCTGACCTATTTGAAAATCTTAGATAAATTTGCCATGCGATTCATTATTAAACCATATTTTGGAGTAACGATACAAATTTATTTTTATTATTACATTGAAAACTCATGTCTAATTTTTCAAGATTACTAAACGTTTTAACCAATACCAAAACGCCTTTATAATTCAGGATTCTGCAGTGAAACGCTTATTGTGTAACGATAAGAATTTGAAACATATACAATGTTCTATGCTAAGATTATTAAACATTCTATCACTATTTTTTCATATTAGTAATAGTGACAGGTCTTGGAAACAGAATTTCGACCAGCTTTTTAATAGGACGAGAATGAATATTTCAAATTCCAACTGCCAAAATATACTCTTGCCCTGTCATAATATATATGACCCAATTGAAAAACAACATAGATTGAGTTTTTAAACCATTTCCAGCTCAGTTATAGGTGTCATTTACAATAAGTTTTGTAATAATATTATCATATTTATAATATTTTATTAGTATTTGATAAATATGTGTAGTTCATTTTTTACCACGGTTTTCTCATCGTGTAGCAAATCAAAACCAAATCGTACCTAAAAAAAATCTATAGAGAATTAGATGTAGATCAAGCTTATCGTTCAAGCTACTTTCTATTTGTAATATATGGTAGATGGAGATAATTAAAAGCATCACATATAATCTTATAAGACTACATAAAAATTTTGACTGAAGGTGCTTGATGGAATTTAAATATCAAATTTTTCATCGTTTGAATTTTGCCCTTTTCTAAAAGTTTTGTCGCTAACAATCCAGGTTTTGCCTTTCAGCATCTTGGGGCATTGCAAGTGAAAAATTGAAAGATTTAAAATTTTAATTATATATTCAATAAAATTGTAAATCGATTAAAAAGTCAATAAATTCGAATAATTGACCTGCTCGACATCGACCGTTAACAACACAATAATATTTGGCAAGAAAATAAATTAACAAAATATATATTTCGCAAAACACGTGTACTGACACCCTTAAATACGGAATCCCCGGACACAATAAATTTGTTTGTGTTGTAAAAAGTAGTGAAACAGGGGTCCATAAAGCAAACAATCAGTTGGTAAATAAATTGATTTTCGATTGCAAAGTTTTCAATTGAAATTATTATTGCTTGATTAATTTGTAGCCACACAAACTCTATTATTACAAGTTTACACAATAATATAATGCATGTTGTACTGTTGTGTTTCACTGAATTTAATTAATTGACCACATTGTTCCGTGAAAATAATATTTTGCGTAATTTCGAAAGCTCTATGGGCTTTTATCGGACTGCGATAATGATGAAGTAATGTTTTGAAATTTGCAATATTCTTAGCGGATACAAAATTATGTGACTTTTTTCCATGATTACTACTGAAATAACATATTTGAAAAGAAAATGTAAATGTAAAAAATAAAAGAATTAATATTGTCTCAGTAAAAGATGTCATAGTTTTATATTTTTAACTTCATCAGAAAATTATTTTAATCTTCAAAAAATCTATTTGCTTAACATCAACATTCAACTGTAATATCAAAAGGTAACTTTTTTTATTCCACGTACTGTGTAACAAACAGTAACTCAATATGTTTCACCTCTTTATGACGCATATTCAGACTTACGCTCGCAAGGTTACTTTAGAAATGTAAACACGTGTAAATTTTTGGTACATATATTGTCAGCGACATAACTCCAATTTATCAGAACTTATTCGTAGCCTAGGTAATTTGAGTCACCAGTCACATGAGCTGTTCGGCTGATCAATGCACTGCCTATTAAGGTGGACATTTTCAACGGTGAATTTGAGGTTTTGTTTTACTCTTTTTTAAATAATATATTGTGTCTTTTATGCCATTCTTTGCTGAATAGATTATATATTGTGTTATATATTATCTTGTATTATATTTGCCAAATGCATGGCGCATTGGAGTAAGCTGTAATGCCATGTATTAGTTTCATTCGCAATGGACAATAACGAATAAGAATTCGGATAATCTGCAAAATTAAAATAACGAACACTAATTTGTAGCTTTATGCATTTGCACCGTTTTGATAATATTTCCATGCGAGTTACGAATGTAACAAAACATCAAGTAAGACTAAAATAACTTCCTTTGTTAAAGTTTGTTCACCACAGTTACAAAGGAGTTATTTACCAAAGTGAAACTGAGGAGTTTTATGCACTGCACGATTTTACAGCTGATTATCCCGCAGCGTATGTGCATTTCTTTGCTTCGTAAACGAATTGTTTAAAAGCGTGAATTGGTTCAACTAAAAAGTTTCCCAACGTTCTTAAAGATTGTGTGGTTCAATGAAACCAGCTATGCTTCAAACTGATGTTGTATAATTTATTCAATGATGATCGGTAACTTTATTTAACATTGATTTTGAACACGCTTGTAAGCACTTGCTTGCCCATTGAATTAGGGTATCTAGTTGCGATAGGTGTGTAGGTAAAAATAATAGCATGTATAATAATATATAATTATATTATGCCCGATCCGTAGTGCAGTGCTTAACTACTACCGTGTTGGACCGCCATGGTTCGGTCCCCGGAACGAGCAGATTTTTTCAGTAGATAAATCGATTCTGCTCAGAGGCAATGGGTATTTGTGTTGTTAAAAATCCTTTTCCCACCTTTCCGATCCCAAAAAGCTACACTTGACAGCTATAAGCTAACTATTAGTCTTGTGCCTATTCCTCGTATCCTTTACATCCCTACTAGATTTATTTTATTAATATAAAAAAGTGGTTGTTTAACCTACAAAATAAAACTATAAATATTTATTTTGAAGCTGAATATTGAGTTTATGTTTTTTTATGCAAAACAATTTGTTTGATAAAACGGCACAGCTAATAAATTTTACATTGTTTGAATTTTTTCTTTTCTCTAAAGTATTATATGTATCAAAATTTTGTAAATCCTTTTCCTCGTCCAGCTTTCACATCTTCTCACTTTGTATTTTGCCTAAGGTTTACAAGAGAGAAAAATAAATTCATAAATATTGCTTTTGCTTAAATAATGTTTTGTAAAAAACATGCCCTTTTAGTTCTGGCAAAGAGTCAAAATTTAAGACGTTTAAGCCACATTGTTTCTTTTTTCAAACTACATTGTCTGTACAGCTGCATACAACATCTCACAAATTCTAAAACTCTCAAATTACAATATGTATAGTAAATTAGAGGAAGCATAATTCATTTGAAATTTTCTAAGCTATGAATATAGATTGTAATTTTTTTTATTCTGTTATTATCTATATAAAAAAATACACAAAATAAACAATAAAAAATACCGCTTGGTTATATTAAAATCAGAATTTCCGGCGTAAAGTTGTTTGATAAAATTGACGACGATTTTACTTGTATATTATCAGAACATTAAAAATATCAAATATTTTTTTTTTACATTGTACAAGTTTCATCCTTTTTATGAGGGCTGATTTAGCTCAGGACGAGCATTTTAAACTATTGATTGTTAATTCGGCAATATATATAATACATATTTTTATCAGCTTAATATCCTCACGATGATCGCAACTGTCTCTGACCATTACAGTCATATATTAATTTTGTGAAAGTAACGCTAAATTATGGCTAATTCATATACATAAATATAATGCTACCTTCGCCAAAAATTTCCGGTTCAAAATTAAAAGTGCATAATATTTTACCTAAAACACATTTTTTTCAAACTTTTTTTACTTTGAAATATTATTTGCAAATACCTTTAATCAGATAATTTACGTTTTATAAAGTAACTAGCCCGTACTTGGAAAGCGTTGAAGTGCCACACAAATAAAGAAAGTGTTAGTGTTTATTGAAATGCTTTCGGATGCACAATATTTTAGATAAATAATTTCGATTTAATTTCACTAACATTGATCGGTATCGATGACATTTGCCGTTTGACGTTTTCTGTTTGTCTTTTGCCAATTGTCTATGGATCGACACACGCGTCACACACTGAAGTTAATTGTAATATGCCTTTAGCTTTTCGCAAGTGCAACAATAAGTTGTCAAAATGAACAGTATGCCAGCGCATAAAATATGAAAAAAACATTGATTTTTATATAAAAGACCTACTGTAAGCTAGTTTTTCTATGCCTTCAACCTTTGCGTAAGTGCAAGCAATACGTTGACAAAGTTTTATCGCAATCGGATGAACGGTATGGCAACAATTAAAATACGAACAAACAAACAAAAAAACATTATTTTTAATTTATTAGATAACCTGGTAATAAGTAAATTTATAATAAACGGTTATTACTAAATTCGCAGAACGTTTCAGCTGGAATTGAAGTCTGCACGTAATTAAGAAGCAAAATTTACCCGTTTCCTGTTCTTCTAGATGTAAACCAAAATATCTGATTTGCGTTCTCGGAAAAATCACTTGGAAGCGGTGGCTTTTAAGCTTTATTGGACAACAAGACAACTTCTAGGCGCGTAGCAAAGACGATATTATGATCACCACCACACAGCACACTGAAAAACACACAGAATCTCTAATCATTTTGGTTCGCGGTCTTTCTCTCTTACTCCATCTGAACTCAATGAGCGTAAAACAAACTAAGTGAACGATGACAAGTATTTAATTCGAATAAAAAACTTTTCTTTGATCAATAAATGAAAGACAACGTCTAAACAATTAGTGTAAAAAAAACGATACGAAATTAACTGATCATTAATTAATAATCCAGTATTCAAATTATTCTGTTTAACCGTTCTTTGAATTTGTTTTCGGTAGACCTCGCCTATAAATATTTATCTCACACATGGTGCTTCTAATTGTTGTCATACAATTGTCATAGATTTCTTTCCATAACGCCGAAATCCTTCATCGGAATTGAATATGGTAAAAATATGATAATTTATTAATTCATCATATTTGAAAACCGTGTTGGTTTATAAAGAGTATGACATTCTATTAAAAAAACAATAACTTATTGTTTCGTTCCTATTCCACGTAAAATTTATTTGTATCAGAACAAGTTTCGCTCATCGAAAGCATTTTTAACTGATTATTGATGCGTTATTTATATATCAGTTGAAAATTCTCGCAATGAGCGAAACCGGTCTTGATCCTAATAATTTTGATGCGGAATAAATACAAAAATGTTAGTTTCAAATAAACGTTCTTTGGCAAGTTTTTATTAATGTCATGGCACTTAATTGTAAATAGCGTATTAAAGATTTTAACACTTTGCTTGGCGAACGTCAGTGTCAGTATATTTTTTAGTTTGATAAAAAGTCAAACAGTGTAAGTATTTGATTTGAATTCTTTATTTAATAAATTCCAAATAAAACTTTATTACTTTTATAAATACGTTTCATTTATGATGATTTAATTTGAAATAATATTTTGGTACCAAATAAACAATAATTGAAATACATTCATCAATATACTGACATGTATGTCGGCTGTAGTAAACTTTAAATTTGATGTGATCATTAAGAAGTTCATGGAATACTTTCGTATGAATAATTCAACCGACATCTTTCACGGTTTCGCGTATACGCAGATGTATCACAGACAGTTCTCATGGACGCTCAGTGATCGGCAGTGGCTCGGCGTAGACAGTCGCTACGACACTCGCTCTCTACGAAGCTACGAATTTCGCTACGATACCCTATCGTAATACTCATGCGGAATGTTACCAGCATTCCGCCTGTAGTAAAATTCGCAAAGTGAACGTTGAGATAGAACGCGGGGAATTCCCACGGAAAAATAAAGCGATAAGACCATATCCAATGGTGATATTACCATTGGTGGAAAATATTTACGAATTTTAACAGTTTTCAACGCGGATTTTTTAGTATTTCAAGACATTTCTTTCTGATGAGTGTTTTGTTTTGAATTAAAAAATATAATTTAGATATCTAAATCGAATCAATTGATGGAACTGTCGTGCAAATTTAACAGTCGGTAAAGATTTATTTGTTTTGTGGCCGTTTGAATTATTATGTTGTTTGTACGGATGTAAATATTTTAGTGCCACTTTTTTGTGACTCAAGTGGCGCCAACTCTTCTTTAAGTATTTTAAAAAACAAGTTCTACACAAAACTCTCCAGACAAACTGTGTGAAGATATTTTTCCCATAACTTTCGGTAAGTACAATTTATAGGCATTATTATTGTCATATTTTTCAGATTTTCTTTTATCATCTTATGTTTTTCTTGTTTCGATTTCGATAAAATAGGAAGATATTATTTATTCCTACTATGCGTACGACTATTTTTCAACCGTTATACATAAAAAGTAATCTTGTTTTATAAAGTTTTGAATTTTCACAATTGCAAAGTATCATTTTAGTTTTTGTTTACATTTCTTTTATTATTTGTTAAATAATGCCCTTATATTTATTAATGTTTTTATTAATAATAATACGTGTTGATCAAAAATCCCTCAATAAGCCACAACCAAAAAGTAAAAGAAATTTGAAAAATAATAATTGACCATTTATTGAAACCATATGACCCACCCACATTCTTCAAAATAATCTTTTATAACGGTAAAAATTTTCATAAAAATCAAAAGTTAAATTTTAATTTTCGATGAAGTTTGTCGGGTGAAATTTTATGATTTTTCATTAAAGATAACGATTATATTGATAGTGATATTAATTTTCCAACTGTTTTAAAACTATAAATCATTAAATGCCTATTGTTATACTACAGTAGACTTTTAATTGCGTGTTTATACGAGAAGGGTTTTGGTAATTCT
Source organism: Himalopsyche kuldschensis (assembly GCA_028554975.1). Lineage (NCBI taxonomy): Eukaryota > Metazoa > Arthropoda > Insecta > Trichoptera > Rhyacophilidae > Himalopsyche > Himalopsyche kuldschensis. The sequence goes on along the minus strand of JAHFWI010000010.1, from coordinate 13,351,734 downwards.
CTTAAATATTTAAAGTTTTTGGCAATTTATTTTGGTAGGGGACAAATTTCACAGCCAATTTCATACCAAATTTGTGTTTTTCGCTCAGAAAAATACTGCTTGTTCCATTTAAATGTGTCAAGTGAAATTTATCGACTTAATACTTTTTCGATAATTTTAGAAATTATTTAGGGCAGATGAAAACTAAATTATTTACTGCAACGTTTGCATTTTATCTGAAACGAAGAAAAGCTTTCACAAGGCGGTTTTATTAGGGTATGAAAGTTTTCTCTATTTGATAATAAAAGTAATACAAAAAGCTTTAACATCACATTTAATATCTTTATTCAAGACATTGTTGTTGTGCTTAGGAAAAATCCTATTTATATGAATTGCTTACGTTGACCATCAGTTGTCATCTCTTTTCACAATATTCACCTAACAGTTAATAGGCTATATTATTTTGTATTTATTTTCTGTTTTTGACTAGAACTTTAACTATTTTTATGCATTGGCCATGAACATGATTCTTTCAGACAAATAAATGTTTTTGAATACCATAAATTCAAATGAAGTTGTTACCTGTTTGATATAGTCAAAATAAGTTTGATTTGCTAACTGAAAATTCTTGGGAGAAAAGAGTTATACATATTTACATAGGCTGACTTATGATCAGTTTTTATTTTGCACTGAGTGAAACCAGTCCTCAACTTGATAAAAAGATGGTACGAAAACAAAAATAAGTATTTCAAATTGTACTTAATTACTAGTAAAAAATTGGTACGGCTAAAATATTTAATTAGAACTGATTTCAAAAAATGGAGTGCGATGATGTTATATTTAAGGTATTTAATTCGACATTCAAATCATATTATAGATGAGCGATTCGAAAGCATGAATTTTCAAAACTTGTTTATAACCCTACAAATAACTTAATTAAAAAGACTCATAGTCACTAATGCTATTTTTTTTATGGACTCGGTGTGAAATATAACGATCAATGATACTTGCAACCTGTTTTATCGATCGAAAAATGGCACATTTATTGATAACATCAAGCTATTGTTTTATAACTCTTAACTATTATACTAAAACTATTTGTCATGTGTGAAGAACAGATAATTGATCTCTTGCGATCCTTTGGAGGCCTTGTTTGGTGCATACCATTTATTTAATTACTAACCATTTCTCGTTTAACAACAAAACTTATATTGTAGTCCACACTATGCACGTTACTAGCAGACATCGTAGTTATGCAGTATCCATAGTTAGTTAAACTATTTCAATTATGTAAATACAGGTCGGGTCCGTGGTGCAGTGGTCAACGTCGTTGGCTTCCGTGACGAACCTCATGGGTTCGAGTTAATCTACTGGTTCTTTTTGAAGGCATGGATGCTTTAGGTGTCTAAACATTCCTTCCTATACATCCAACCCAACGAGCGGGGCGGGGCGTAGCAAGTCATCAAACTAAATAAAGGTTAAGCGATAGATTAAAAGCCGTTCTCGTAGAAAAAATATATTGAGATACCTCCATTAGAGGCCATGTGCTCACCGCTTCTTTTTAAAAGAGTGATGAGCATGTATATGTTTCAAAGCGCTATAACGGTATTAAAAAAAACTTTTAAAATAGGCTAAGGTTTATTTTTAATTTTAAAAAGTATTTGGCATTACAGCTAATGCCAACGCGCCAGATATTTAAATTATAAAAGCCATTTGAGGTATATCAGTTGAGAACAACTTAACGATAAATGACAAACAACCCCATGTCCACGATCTCTTTTAAAATTGAAAAAAATCCGAACTTCCCGGGACTTGAGCTCACACCCAGCTGATTTCAAGGAAAAAGGTCTTGCCACAAGACCACAGAGATCGACAATTGCAAGTTATTAACTGAGACTACTCCTCGGCTTATAATGGACATATTGTTGAGAAAGACATGCAATAGGTTAAAAAATACCGTGAAATAAAAATTAAAAACAATTTTTAATAATATAAATATATTTTATATTTCCAGCGATGAGGTGTAGTGAGCGACGGACTCGTGAAAAAATATTAGCCATCGTGATAGGTACGGTACGCAAGAAACGGGTTAAGAGTGACGATGTAGCCACTTCATAAGATGGGCCGGGAGATAACTAACGCGGTTGTTTGTCGACAGTCATTAATTAAAAATTTGAGTATCTGTCTGAAGGAAGCGAAGCCAACAGCGTGAACTGTGCAAAAATATTTCAAAACAACTTACACTTCTGTAATTAAGTCGGGCTTTAATTCAATACTGGAAAGCGAAGCGCTCTATTTTATTATGAATGGAAATATAACACATTGATGGAACAGTATTAATACTTTTAATTAAATTTCTTCACTAGTAATATTGAGCAATCATCATCAAAAACATGATCGAATCCTGAACGAACATTTCCATGTTTACATATATATAAAAAATTGTGTTCGAATACATGTATGTATGCAATTCCCCTAACTCCCGATTAGCAAACTACTTGCTCAAATCTTTTTATCGTAACCCTCTCAAAAACGAGATTCCGGATGATTGAATAAAAAGATGTGAACTTTTTTAGAGAAAAAAAATGGCAAGGAGGATTTTTGATTTTTAAAATCCATGTCCTCTTCTAATGTGAGCATATGGCTTATTAATAAAAGTTTCCAAATTTATATGTTTTATACAAGAGTTGCTTGTTACTCGGACGCTCAAACTCTACTTAGTCCAACGGGAGTTGAAAAGGAAAGCTAGGATAAGATAAGTGGTTAGCTTATCGCTCTCGCTGCGCCTCCGTTTATATGGTCCGATGAGAAGAGAAGAAAGGTTGAATTAAAAGAATTGAATTTCATAATTTATCTTGTATTTTACTTGAAACTTATGCGTTTCATAGCGCTGCAATCTGTTATTTACTGGCATTTTTTTCAAAAATCGTAAAATGTCATGAATAATTTTTCACGAACGCCGTAAATTTGAGCCACGATACCTATTTGTTATTCTGTTTTCTTTCAAATACACTTAATATTCACCGAATGCCTAACAACACGTTCTTGCGAACTTTATAAAGGTTTAACCTCTTTACTTATTCCATAAATTACAAATTCAAATCGTTTAGTGTACCAAAATGTGGATAATATTTTTTTCTTCCGTGTTTTTTGCTCTTTGTTGTATTTGCATTTTATCGCAGGAATCCTTTTTAAGCTGAACTCTATTACTAAGTTCGTTAAAATCTCATTACAGTACTCGCGTAATCAGGTCAAAAGCTTGGATCATTAGTGATCGGTGAAGCTTTTTTATAAATTATATACAGAGACTAGGAATTCATTAGTCTTAATATTTAAGTTTTTTTAAAAAGGAAAAAATATTTTGTTCTATTTTATGTGAATTATTTATTTGTATTATTTCATCGTGCATGTGGGAGATGCATTTCTAGTTGGTTATTTTTGTTTCGGTTTACATACATATATTTATTTTTTTTAACCATGTCCGCTTCTAATCAGGAGCATATGGACTTCACTGAGTTTATCTCAACATATGTCTTTCAACGAGAACTGATTGTTACTCATTTGCTCAACCTCTCTTTTTTTCGAAGAGAGTAGGGATGGAAAGGATAGGAAGACTAGGACAGGACTAGTGGTGAACTAATCGTTGTCTATATGCGTCGCTCTTTGGGATCGGATAGGTGAAAAGGGATTTTTAGCTACACAAACATCCATTGCCTAAAAGCAGAATCGATTTATCGACTGAAAAAATCTGCTCGTACCGGGAATCGAACCCAGGCGGTCTGACACGGTAGCCAACGGCGTTGACCACTGCACCACCATATTATGAATCACATGATCTTCCTAACTAAAAGATTATTCTTATTTGATCATATTCACTAGTATGCTCTAATTCCAAGCAAAAAGGCAGTAAGTGGCTGCTGTCAATCTGTCATCAAATTCATAACCTTCAATAGTCATAGAGGTTTTTGAACGACACGATCGATCATTCTATTATACGTGTTAAACTGACAATTTAGCGTGAAAAGACATCATATTTAAATAAATAAATAAAAAATGTACCTATCATTTCTACATATTTTTTAAAGACTCAATCATTTTCAGTTGTCTTTATTTTTAAGAATTTTCTCTGATATAATTACATCGACAACCACTCTGCTGTTTCAAGCAAGAAGACAGTAAGTGACTGTGATTTTGTTTATAAAAGTGTGTTTGTTTGAAGTTTTAGTATTTAAAATATTTTAACTATTTTCTTTGTGAACGAGGAGTAAATAGTTGCATTGACTGCCTCTTTGCTAAGCAAACTAAAGTTGCTACTTTTTTGCTTAGAAATTTTTATACTATTTCAAAAAAAAATAACAATGCCTTACCACGAAGAATTAACGCGCGGCAATTTGCACATGACCCAGCAGAAAAAAATATTTTATTGGTCTTACACACTCTGTTTCATCAATACATCATGTGACAAAATATGTAATGTTAAAATCATTATGAGCATCAGATTACCTATCAAATAGACGACGGAAAATGATTATGGCTATTTATTTATCATAGTATCAAAATCATAATGCATAAATTATTTGAAGATTTATGTCAAAATCAGTGAAACATAGCGCTAAACTGTTTCACAATATTGTGGCCAGAGATGGTTAAAAGGAAATAATTAACATAAGTAGTTATTAATTGGAACAGAAGACCCAAATGACGTAGTTAGTGTTTGACCCGAGTCCTTTGTTAGACTTGAACGGTCATTTCAGAGTCGGGAAATTGCCTCCTGACAAAATGACCGTCTTTATTACCAAAAGTCCGACGGGAATTAATATTGTTTAATAAATCAACACTCGAGTAACAAAAACCTCGTTAAAACACACCTACACAAAAAAGTGAAAAGAAGCACAAATTTTCACCGCGGTTATCAATTTTAGCATATCTTCTGTAAAAAGTACCCAATACATTTCTTTTAAAACTAATTAATGAGCTTCGTATAACGACCATTCATAGCATTTAAGCAAATTGTGCGATGAATGAAATCGATCCCCTGATCATTAAATACATTTGAGGAAATAATACAAGTAACTCTTCCACGATTAACACAATCACTGGATTGAATTAATTTTAAAGAGTTATTTACGTACATTGAATATTGTTATTATCGAGGCCTTTACTTTATCCGAAAAAATGAGTTCACGTAGCACAATTTATACATTGTAAACAAACTGATTTTTAGTATAATATATGAAGATTTGTTTACAAACATATATTGTATTGTATAGTTTTTTTAAAAATTCAACAGGCAATAATTATATAATGGCATTGACGTTAATCGTAACTATACAACCAAATAAAAGCGATAAAAACTGAATGGGGTATCCTTCTCGCTTTATCCGAGCTACTAATATTAAGAGCCTAAAATTCAATATTGCCATCGTACATGCTCCATATAATCACATACTCTGAAAAACCGATCAATTATTCAATAAAAATCACATATACGCAAATTTTGTATGAGAAAATCTCATTGAAGCTTCGAATAAAATTATGAATATATTTACAGAGTTAGTTAGGGGTTTGCACACATTTTTCAGTGCAAAGATGATGATCTATAATGTTAATTCAAATTAAACTAAGCTGAACTGCTTGTAGGAAAGAATTTTACCGTGCTTTCAAATATTATATATACAGCTATATTATATAACAATACAAAGTTATTTACAGGAAATTTATGTATAGTATTTTTGATATCATCCTTCGCACATTAAAATTGTTGATTGCAGTGAAGGGAAAAAAAATTTCATCTTTTGTAATATTTTCAATGCCTTTGTATTGGAATATTCATTCGGAAATAATAAAAAGTTTACGGCAACACCTAAGTGATTTTATTAGATTCGACCAACACAAGCCAACTTTTTTTTTGTTGTCACTGTTTAAAAGTCTTTCGCCGTATGTAATTTTTTCTTCAAATAAAATTTTGTTGCGAGAATGTGTGCTTTGTAAAGTAAAGCGAAATCGTAAATACACACTTTCCTTGTCAAAAATTAAAAAAGTTTATTGGAACATCAGGCGGAATACATTAGATTCTTCTTTTTTAATATGAGTGTTCTACTTTTCCTGAGCAGGAAGAAGAAAAACCTTTTCTTTCGTTTAATGTATGTATCTTTAACCCCTGAATAAAAAAACGCCTTGACAAAAGAGGGACTTTTATAGGATTTGAGATATGAGAATTCAATTCCATTCACACTTTTATATCATGCGTTAATGATTTGAAAGATTAGATACAATACAATACTCACAAACTTTACGGCGCATTTATTTCAGTAGAATTTCAGTACTTTGATTTATAAATATGTTCAGTAAAGCTCCCTATTCTACCTTCTCGAAGGATAAAATAAAAATTATAAAAAAAGTATATTGACGTCATGCGATCAAAAAAAATAATTATTTGAATATTTTAGATGCAAATTGCGGGAAATAAAATTTTTTATACAAATATAAAATGTACACAAATGAAACGAAATTGAAATTGCTCTAAAATAGCAGGGAAAACGAAAATTCTGGAGTTTTCATTGTATAATTCAATATTTTTAAGAAAAGTTGGCTTCAAGATTTCAGTTATCATTACAAACTTACAAGTAATATATTTAAGAAGTGGCAGTACTTGTGTTTGTTTGTTTACACATTTGCTTTTTGCGATATTTTAGCATATATACTTGTAAAATGTTATTGCAGTTTTAGATTGGATTAGTTATCAACCTGTAAGCAGTTATTTTTATGTTTACCGAGTTAAAATCATTTTCGTATATTTTCAGAATGTACCATTTTTTAAATAATAAATTTTCTGTTTATTATTTTTTTATGAACCTGATATGGATATAATCTTATCATCTTTTTCACAATTTTAAAATAAGAATTTGAAATTAAATAGAACAATAAAACATATAATCAGATTAGGGAAATCTGACAATTGAAAACTCTCCTGTGTCGATAACTCTGGTTTCACTAAAAATAGTTGCGACATATTATTTCTCTATTTACTAAGAATTCAAAATATTCTTTTTTTTAAATACATTCTCACGATACTTTCGTTGGGCGTATCTTACATAAGCTTAAACGCCATAATAATTTGAAAACTTATATCGAATTTAAGCGGAATCATTCTTCTGCGTATGTAATATGCAAGGTAAGGGACGAGTTTTAAAACATTATGAATTACTAAGAAGTTTAAGTACATGTTTCGTTCAGGGAGTACTTAATACAGCTAGATTCTCCCAACATAGATTAACCAGTAACGTAGACAGATATGTGAACATTAAGCAGAAAATTGTTAAGTGTTTTAAAGCTAGTTATGGAAAAATAAATGCAACTGCTCAAATGAATAATGCTTCAACAACATTTTGTTTCGGTAACGAGTCATTAGTGTTGCCATTATCTCGCTTAACGTCGCACCAACTTTAATTACTTGCCATACATTAGCAGGAATTTTCTCCACCTGAAAAATAAACCGCAAGTTATTTAAGGGAGATTTTTTCGATAATCTTTTTACTCTGCAATTGCTCATCGTGGGATATGATACTAATTGTTTTAATTTCATGTTTGTAATGTAAATATTAATGTTATACAACAATTTATGAAATGGTCTATCATAGCTACACTGTATCGTCATGTTGAGAAGAATTGTATCAATTATCGATTAATCAATTCATTTATCTTTCTTCTTTTTTTATATCCCGATACAGTATTCGGTTTAAAAACATCAATAACTGTACCTTTTTATATTATAATTTCTTAAAGTATTATTGAATGATATTTGGCGTTTTATCGATCATACTATAGTATAATACATTTCGTCGGCTAAGTTATTGCCTTTTCTAAGTCACTTTTAAGGTGTTCACTGTCAATGCTTGGTGGAATGGCATTATAATAAAAATAATAAAAAAAATTGTACTAATTACACATAAAATTTATTGTATCAGGACCGGTTTTTCTCATAGCGAGCATTGTCAACTGATAAGAAATACAACAACACAGTGATATTTATACAAAGTTTAAGTAATAACTACAAGGTATGACCAACAATTGATATTATGGGATTGATAGAAGGGTAAACTGACTAAGACGGTGTTAGAATTATGTCGAAGATATGCAGTTTATTTTATATGACAGTATTACATGCTTTGTCAGTTTGATAAAATTCAATACGACGCTTAAAGGTTATATTAAAAAGCTTCGTATAGTTTGAAGAATTCAAAACATTTGTTTAATTCTTGAAGCATGATTTTTTTTACATGAAGACGTACAAATATTATAACGACGAAGTTTCCCTAGAAAATTTTGTTAGTGTATCTCTTATTTCAGAAGCACACTGGGCTTCGGTTGATGACAATCTACTGCACATTTTGTTTCCGCTAACTGGTTCAGCAGGCAATTACCTACGGAGAATGTTATAATTACGTTTTAAATGTTATTATTTTATTTAAAATTGCTTTGGGCATTGTTATTTTCGTTGAATATATTTAATTTATTTTCATTGCAGGTATAAGCCAAAGGTTTTATTGGTTGATTTGCTATCAATAATTAAATGGTATTTATAGAAACACGCAATTCAATTAAAGCATAAAAAAATCCCCTCACAACAGTGATGATGAGAATAAGCTGTGCTATTTATTAAACATCAAATTATATCGGATTATAATAAAAATTTCTACAATTTTTATAAATAAATTGTCCAGGAAATTATAACTTGACAAACTATTAGTCATCAATTAAAACAAAAGCTCCATAAATATCAGCGAACGTGAGTGGGTATGAATCTCAAATTCCAGCACTAACGAGTAAAAAAAAACTCCAACCCCTAACCTCAAAAACTCAAGGACAGATGAAGTTCGAATGGTCGGATAAGCTGGAGGCATTTCTCCAAATATTATTCTTGTGTATAGTGAAATATTTATATTTGAAAATCAGTTTTTATAACAACACATAATAAGCTATTTGACTGAAAAATCTTTGAGTAGCTTTAAGCGTAAAAGAAAAAGTTTTTTTTAAATAAAATAAAAGCTTTCTTCAATCAATCATTATTTATCAAAATTTCTTTTGATATGAAATAATATTTACAAACCATATGGCCAGTATTGCGATATAAATAATAATAATTATTATATAATACACTAGATGCTTTCCTTTGATCCATTCGATTATTGCAGGTGAAATAATTTTAAATCGAACGCATTTTTCCATCTTCAATACACTCATTTTCAATGTCGTATCCATCGAATCGAACATCTTATATATAAAACCGAAACGGCGTATGTATGTATGTGGGTCTGTAATTCCCTTTTGCATTGTTGTTGCAAGTTGCCATAAAAAAGAATATGAAAGAAAATATGTTTGAATTTTTATCGGCGAAGACATTTAGTCAAAATGTAATAAATTAGTCTTCTACTGTACTTTTCCCGGCTTTTATTAATAGAATAATGTTTATTATTTACGTGAAGGTATTATTTGACATTTCTTTGACAGCAAATAAGATTTTTTTCTTGAATTTGGACATTTTAATGGGCGAGAATGGGGCTGTCATCAAATTAAATAAAGTTTGTGATTTTATTTGACCTCTATTTTGGATGATAGATTTTGTGATATAATTATGTCGAATGATATAACATTAAATAATTATTGGTCGCTTAGTCCAAGCGACGCCGGGTAGCAATACTAGTTATGTATAAATCCTCGATAGTTTGTTTTTATTTGAAATTCTTCAGCATTTGCACAATTGCAACCTTTATAATTAAACATATGAAAACATTTTTTTCCACATTGAGGACGTTATAAAAACGGGAAATATTCACATTCAAGATAATGGATAAGATATAAAATTATCATATGTTTGACGGTAAGTATTATAATTAATTGATAATAGAAATTATCACCGAGTGGAACTGTCACCCGTCAGCGTTCGCTCAAAATGCTTGATGGAATCGTATTCAGACAAAAGGAAAAATAAAATTAATATATGTTCGTTAGTATGTCAATGAAATTTGGATTAGAATAGCTTTACATATAGACTGAATGGATTATCATATTTGCAAAACTCTATTGACGGCATGAAAATGTTTGACTTATTATATATATCTTATCAAAAGCGAGTAGAACCTGAGTTTTGAAGTGAAGTGTGGTATTGATAGAAAAAATCTTATTATTACAAATGAGTTTACTGCCATTATTTAAAAAAAATGTTGTGTGGCCACTTTTTTGAGTCACTCATTTCATAATCAGTTTCCTGGGGATATTTATTGAGTTATTATTGACTGTTATAAATAAAAGTTCAATCAGGTAAACAAAACGGTAGTGGATACATCATACTAGTTTAATCATAAATTTATTGACATTACCTTTATATCTGAAATACTGATGCTTCTAACACTTAGAAATTTTAATTAGTTTAGTTTTACTCGATCAGAATGAATAGACGACGCTCGATTTCAATTCAATCAAATACACGTAGACGTCACAGACTCTGTTCCTGGATCTTAAATTCAAATTTCATTCAAAATTTCAGGAAATTATAGTTTAAATTTCTTCTATTCAAGAATATAATTCAAAACTTTACAAGGTTGAGTGGAGTTCTAAACACTTTACAGGGCCTTATTGTGACGCGTATTCAGTGTATTTATGATGATTTTAAACTTAAGTCTTGTTGGGCTTATTTTCAAGTAATTAACGTTATTTTGGGTTGCATAGTCTATAGACTCTAATATTGGTACGAACTCATTGATTTTTTTACCAATATATTCTACATAACTATCAGCTTTGCATAAATTTAAAGCAAGTCGTGGGTTAAAAAAATAAAACTTTCAAATGAATTGGGATTGTTTATTTGAGTTGTATTTTTTAAATTCCACAAAAAATAGACCTTACTGAAATCTGTGTGCAAAACAGATTTTCCCAACCCATATCTTTTGTTTTAGGCGGCTCACCAAGAAAAGCTTCGATTAAGAAATAAAGAACGTTTAGAGCAAAGCGCAGATATTTAAATCGCATTTCACTGCCAAGGATAAAGCCTAAAGAAAACGGGGGAGAACCTTTTTGGAAAAGCTAATACAGCATTTGTCCTGGAGCAATCAAGTACACTCAAGGGGCGTGATTTAGAATACGGCTCTTAAAATATCCTTTCAAAATAAAAGCAATTGTCCGCACCAATACATGTATTGTAAGTATGTGCTTGGATACGCTTTAAAATGTTTTCGCTGTTTTTTTTTCAATAATAAGAAAATGATTTGATTTCTTTACCGTTCAAAGCTGGTGCATTGGAAGCGGCCGCCTATTTGTTTTTATTTGTTATCGAAAAAATCCTGAAAGAATGTTTTCACAAACCATTTTCCATAACCATCAACGATGTGATTAAAAAAAAAATATTTTCAAATAAATTGGCTTTAACCACTTCCCCGTTATTTAAAGCTGGTGTTCAAAAAAAATCTATTTATTTTCTTTTAATTTGAATGTATTATTTTTTATTAAAAAATTTTCTTAGAATATTATATGTACATGTTTTATACATAATACCATATCATGACATAGTCTCATACAATGTCAGAAATCGTGAAATTACATGAAACACATATTTGCGAGAAAGTCGAAAATCGAACGACGATTTTATAATGCTCATATGGGCGCGCTTCAGGTATCACACGTATTTACGTGAGCGCCGAAATTAGAACACTTTTTTTACACGTATTTGTGTGAACGCCGGGGAAGCGGTTAAATCAACATAGTATATGTATAAACAGTGTAAGCTAAAAATATCCTAGTTTCCGATAGAAGTTTGATAAAATCTGCGAGAATGTATCTTTGTGATTAAAAAGTACGTACTTTTTAAAAGTTTATGGATTGCGACGTTACTTCATTGAATGGTTTTTGGTGAATATATTCACATACAACTCTACTGTAAAATATTTAAACACGAAGAAGCTTAAGAGCCATTTTTTTTTTTTTATGGAGTCATTGCAGTCTCTTATGTTTTTCACATCCACGGTGTGATTGTATCGGTGTCAGTCCCTATGGTCTAGTGGCAAGAGCTTTGTCCTAGCGATCGGAGGGCCCGGGTTCAATTCCCGACAAGGTAAATTTTTTTCAATTGAAAAAAAAGAGATCTTGGGCTGGGTGTATGTTATTTATCGTTGATTTTGTGCACAACTGATACATTATTTATCATCGAGTTAAGCTGTAATGCCAAATTTTTTTTTTCTTTAAAATAAATTTAAAAAATAATATCGATTCCATGAAATCCGTGCCACAAACTTTAATTGTATAAAATCTATGTACTTACGATGACTAATTAATTATTCTCTCAATTATTAGCAATTCTTTCAAGAAATGTATAATGTCACGTTCTCGTTTTGTATAAATATGTATTTACGTTGTGAGGTGCGCTACAGACTTGAGACCGAGCTCTGTACTTAACCAATTGTGACTTTTTGAAAAAGAAAACTCGCCACCACCTCCACTGCGTTCTTTTTTTACCGCTCTTCGCACAGCCTGAAAAACTTTCTTAAAGAGCTGGACAGTGAGGTCATCTTACGGTATGTGGAACCTTGTCATCGATATGTCGAAGACATGGATATAAAAGATAAAGAGTTACTTAAAAACTAAACAAAGAAATTTAAAAAAATTACACGAGCCTTACTTTTCACATCAATGTGCGCTATGAGTTAACCTTTTAAAGCCTTGCGATCCCGTATGGGACCAGTGATAATGGTGCACTTTGCTATCAGATTACATTGATTTATGATAATAGTTTTCAGCATATAAATATAAGATTTCATATATAATGTCTTTGATATACCGATCCATAATTTTATTTTAGGTTTCATTAAATATTTTTGTCATAATGAGGAATATAAACATCTAGTGGACCGTAATAAATCAGCTTTATTCACACCATACAATATAGTTCAATGGAGATACATATGTTTTCCTATAACGATTCTTTTTTCAAGATAGGTGTAGCTATAATTGATTCCTTTATTATAAAGCGTACAAGTTGTGATGCTGATCTTTGTTTGTAAATTATAAAGATTTTTTTTATTTTACAGACATAGGCTTGACTTTTTTAGAGATATAATTATTTTTATATGAGCTACGGGTCGCGCGGATATTTCGCAAAAAGTGCACCGGCGTTTAAAGGTTAAAGCAGATTTACTGGAAGTACCACAGATATTTACCTTCATTAAACTGGATGGTATATTGTTAACATACACATTACCCTGCCACAAAATACTTGTATATGGTTTGAGAGTTCTCTTTTACTGAGATTTTATGTTTCTCCACATGTGTAAGTGCAAGCTTTTGATACTTTACCCTCTAAAGATAAGTGCTGAGTGTCAAAATAATGATGTCCAGTCAGGTCCAATTGTCCTCTTAAACAAACTGGACAAACGGTCTCCAAAAAACATGTCTTGTTAGTGACATACGAATGTCATATATAACAAAAGAAGCAGAATTTCATATTAAATTAATATTGCTTCTATCCTTGGTGAAAAAAGATTATTAACGAAATATGATTTTAAAAAAACTGTAATCGGTAAATGTGGCCATTACAAGTTTTGATTACCGTATTGCAGATTATATTTGTTTTTTTTATTTTTGTTAATGGAGTATTTCATTCATCCACCATTTAACTTCCACTGCTAACGACTTTATGATAATTTAATGAAATAATTATTCATTAACCAACCAAAGCCAAGCATTTTTTTAATCCGAACTCTAGGTAGAACTTCCCATGTTATTGGCTGGTACCTACTTTACTTTAGAATGTTACATTGAAAATACCTGATAATTATAATTTACCCACTTAATTTATTAAAAGATCACAACCATTAAAATTTTCGATAATTCAAATATGTAGATTGCAATAAAAAATAAAATAATAATACATTTTTAGTACTTTTTCCACATAAAATTTATGCTCGCCATGAGCGAAACCGGTCCTGATCAAATATTTTTATGTGGAAAAAGTACTAAAAATGTATTATTATTTCTATTATAATGCCTTTCCACCAAGTATTGACAGTGAACACCTTAAAATATGTAGATTGCGTTCAAAACTATTAAACTTAGTGATGTATTTTCATTTCTCTATATAAACAATACAAACTCTTACGCGTCAGTTCAAGTTCGTTCGTGCACTTGAAATGCAAGAATATGCCGAAAGGCGTAACCCGGGTCGTTGGAGAAAAAACTCATGGAAAAGTACAAAAATCAAACGATTCAAATACTTGTAAAATGTATGTATAATATTCTTCTATATTAGTGTAAGTTTTCATCTTTTCCGAATTTTATAGAATACCGAATTTCTATTGACAGTTGGAATAATCTTTTTTATTTACAAAAAGGTCAAACAAGCTTTCGAATATCGAGTATCGATGAATATAAAGTGAAATCCGTGCTTTAGATTCGCTGTCATTCGGTTCGGTGGGAAATCCTGACGGCTTTATACTCTCGTGAAATGTCAAGATAGGGTGTCACGGTCTGTTTGTTTATGTGTCTGTTAGTTTTTTAATATTATTTATGTCCGCGAGTTATTGCCGCGTCCCATTAGTGGCGTAAGCAAAAGAAATTTGACATTAGAAAAATAATTGCCTATGAATTGAATATTTAGTCTGTTAAAAAGCAATATTTAATGTTTTTATCTTTTAAAATGTACCTATTCATTTTTATTTAAACTCATTTAAATTTTAATACCTGAAATAAGTATTTAAATCACTCTGAAGGTGTATTTAGTTTCAATTCTTTGTGGTAAGGCTCTATTTTTATCAGGACCGGTTTCACTCATCGCTATCTTAAGATTCGTTTAAACAGTTAAAAATGCTCGCAATAAGCGAAACCGGCCCCGATCTTTTCAAAGTGCAGAAAAAAACTTTTTCTTATTTAGGTATTTCGATTTCTTTAATGTAACTATCTTTAAAAATAATATATAATATGTTCATTTGATATTCAAATTCCAAATGACTTTAAAATTGTAAGGAAATAATTCCTCTCATACAATTCGTATCGTGGCACGCCACTGGTATTCACGTCGTATATCAACCACTCGTGTCGACAGCGACGGAGGTGAAATGCCCGCCCTAATAAAAAAATAAAAACAAATAATGCCCTTTTTATATTTCCACACGTGAATGTTTTCGGGAAAATTTGGATTTGCGAAAAGCTGTCATTGTGAATGTGACGCTATAAATTTATAAATATTCATAAAAACGACATCAAGCAGATCTTACACGTGTAAAAATTTGCGTGTTTTTTCGTTTTTTTAATTTAGTTATCTTTAACTGTATGATTCGTTGACGACTATATTCATAATTTTAGCATACTCCCAGTGTGAAGTTATCAAAAAAAATCCACACCACGTAATAAAAAACAGCACTATTGTTTGTCAAACAAGTCACATCTCAGCTTTACAAAGGATTTGTTGATTTATAAATATAAAACAAATCACCTTTGCTTTGTTTAAGGTTTTTTCATAAAAGCTAGATGAATATATATTTACTGGTATTTAAGTCTAACAATATTTTTCTTTGACCGTCAATATGACCACCAAAGTATGGTTCCAAGATTATTATGTCCGCCCCCAACCTGTAGCATATGGACTCCTCACGGGGTTATCTCAACATATGTTTTTCTACGAGAACTAAGTTTAAGGTTTTTTCTAGAGAGTTACTCAGTTGCTCAACCTCTCTTTTTCAAAGAGAGTACGGATGAAGAGTATACGAGTTTTAGGACAGGACTAGTGATTTGCTAATCGCTGTCACTATGCGTCGCTCTTTGGGATCGGGAAGGTGGGATGGGATTAACAACACAAACATTTATTTTATGATTTATCGACTGAAAAAATCTGCTCGTACCGGGAATCGAACCTGGGCGGTCCGGCACAAGATTATTTAGCCAGCATTTATCCTCATCTGATGCTGAGTCATGTCATGCTGTAAAGTCCACCTTTTTATATGATAATCAACATTTTTTAACTTATTATTAGGATTGACGGAATCAATCCGGATAGTAAATGAAAGATGAAGAATTCAATCTGCAAACGCAGTGGGTGTTTGTGTCCTCTTTTTATATTTTATTTTGATACTGCATAGAACTTCTAAATAAAAAATCGTTCATCGAATAAATTACTGTACGCCTAGGTTTTCCCGCAATGCTAACTCTGGCAGTAGATCTTTTTTGTGGCCAAGTGGTCAACAAGCAAACACCGATTGCAACAGTCTCAATTTGTTTTCAAAAGGTTGGTTTTTTTTGATCATTACAGCTTTTCCCATTAATAATATCTTTAAATAGGATATCAAAAGAGCAGTTACTTATCGACAAGTCCACTACTATTTTCGAAGTTAAGATGCTCAATTAGAAGCCTGTGTGCAGCACATTGAGATCGACCACGATTAAAGAAAAATAATGACGTTTATGATTGTATATTTATCTCTAAAAATGTGATATTCAATAAGCATACTTAATAGGCGTTTCATGTTTGCCAATTCGGAAAGAAACATGCATGATTCAAGATAATCATCGGTTTTTTTTTAATTCAATCCGTTTTTTAAATAAACTTTTATTTGTACTTTTTACAGAGAACCATACTTCAACATTACTCGCGAAAATGCTCTGTATCGAAAAAATTTACTTCTATACGAATAAACTGATAAATTGATAAGCGATGCAAAAAAATATGTAGTATTTTATCTAAGAAAAAACGGTAAACATATCTTGGAAAAATTGCTATGGAAAAAAATATAAATTGTTTACACAAGTAGGGTTGTCAGATTTTTGTATAAAAATTGATGTTTTGTTTATAAACTAATTCATTCAGATTACCACTCCTGAGTTCAAGCTTTAAATAACGTAAAGACGTGTGAGGCTATATGGGCGATACATATAACATCAAAATAAGACTTTACATCGAACACTATCACCGATAGCAAGTTCCCATGCTGCCTAGTTTCACTATTCAAGTATTTATTGGGCTTTATCCAATATATATTCGTTCCCATTAAAGATGGCATTTTACAATATTCAATATCCTTTTCACCATTTTGTCCTTGAGAAACTGGGCCAAAGTGCGAATAGATAACGACCAATCAACAATAAGCATATATTTATAGCTTCTAACTGAATACTGATAAAATTCTCATTTATTTATCAGTAACATATATTTGCATAACAGCGCATCCGAACTGATTTTAAATGATTATTTAATTATATTCATGCATTGCAAAAGTTGCGACTCGATTCCGAAATAAATCTGAATATTTTCGACGATGCACTTTTTTGGGTAGATCCTAATATTCAAATAAATAAATGAATAAACATGAATGACGCAATAAAATGAATCGTACCAATACATTGTCACTATACCAAATTCACGAATTTGCAAAAATATTTTTATTATTTTATTTTAGCTCGACCCCAGATATGAAATATTATTTGCAGTCGCTATACTTAGATGTGTTGCTGATACACAAAGCTTCTACTAATTGAAACATATCTTCAAATATAAGATATTCTTGGACAAAGATTTTAGGTATTCCTACCTTTTATATATTTACAGATAATAAAATTTTAATAGTAATAATAATAACCACTCATCGGGCGCAGTGTGGAGATTTTATTAAAATTCCGGGATAAATTGAGACAAATAAAATCAAGCGCGTGTGACTGCTGCGACAATATCGTAAATTTTTCCAGCTGTATGTTTTATCACATACGAATGTTCAATGCGGTAAAAAGAGAGGCTTATTTACGTGTTGCGTCGTGACAATGACACGCGCACGCTCACCAGATGACATGTGATATGTGCGATTCAGAAACTCTTGGGTCTTCGTTCGGGTGGAATTATTCGGTCATTTGTGTTTTCATGAAATTAAACTGAAATTACGCTACATTTCCGTTTTATATTCTTTAAATCACTATAAAAACACCATCTTTACGGGGTGTATAATGATTACAAATTACCGTAGCAGATTAGATTAATACAGTAAGAGAAGGGTTAAACAACATTTACACAGTCCAGCTTATTATTATCACAGGTTAAAGTAATGATTTCCCAACAGAATTATCTAGAACACGGGTTTCCAACTCATGGGTCGCGACGCGTTTTCTGAGGGGTCACCAACTTATACAGTCAACATTTTCGTTGATACTACCTTATGAAAAATGCCATGAATTTGGCCTTAGGGGTCGCTGTTCAAATGGCTTTCATAAAAAGGGGTCGCCATCCGAAGGTTGGGAACTTATGATCTTGAAAGTGTAATTTCGCATATTCGTGGTGTTGGCATCATTTAGACGACATGAGGAAAGGTTTTTTAAAAAATATTACAGATATTTTATGCTTTGACTGATATCCACAATAAGAAATAAACTGATAACCCTGCCTGTAAAAGCGACTTTAATAAAAAGCATACTTATAAAAGTTTCTTCTGAAATAATAAGACAGATCGTTCGATCGAAGGTTTGTGAATTTATTAGTTTGTTTTCGATATGAAAGTAAGCACGATGGAATGGGTTATCCTTCGCACAGACGCTTTAATGCTCACACGAATAAGTAAAATCTAAAGCTAGAAAAAATGTCTACACATGTCATTATTTATATAGAGAACCTACATACCCCATGATATTTGAGAATCTTTCGTATTCAAGATTTACTATTATAACGCCAACTATCTTTTCAATAATTTATCCGTAATTTTTTTTTACAAAACGCTGCAAATAAAATATATCGTTTGCTGGAAAAAAGCCTCATTTTTATTTTTTCATTCACTATCTAAATCAGTGCTCTTTAACATGTGGTCCGTGAACCGGCAACGGTCCGCAAGAGCTTATTGCCGGATTGCAAAAATTGTTTCGAAAATTATGAAAGCAAAGAAGCAGCAATAATAAACAATGCGCACAATAGTTCATTTCACCCAATTTTTCTCAATTTTCATTTTGAAATTAATTCAAAATTTTCTCGATTACATTTTTTCAAGATTTGTTCTATTTTATTTTTTAACAATTTTTTCTCTATCCATTTTTCAGATCGAACGAAGATCAAATGATTCATATACATATGGTATCCAAATTTCACCAAGCACCTTCAGTATAAATCCTCAATAAATAAAACAAAGTCTAATGAAATTCATATAAAAGATACGCAAATGTATATATTTCAAAGTCTCTCTTTTTTTGCAGTAAACTGCTTTATAGGTAAGTATTTCTTAAAAGTAAGTATACGGTGTTTACAAAGAAATGTAAAGTAGTGCCATCTCCGGACAGAACATAAAAGAAGTCTATCGCATACAAAAACTCGTCCGCCTATTTCGCTTTGAGACACGCATTTACTTCCAGTACATATGGCCTCAATTGACTCATTAAATATGCAATGTGCAACGAAATTTTCAAATTGAGACGCCATCAAATACGCCGTAAATAGAAAAAACCATTTGCTAACCGTTTTTAACAACAGTCGTAAAAGCTATTTGATAACTTTTATAGAAGCTTATTTTTTTTCAAATGGCATCAGCACGTTAACGTCATGGAAAAGTACACAATTAAAACAACTCAACTTTATTTTCTTGTTCAACTGTGGTTTAATCTACATGTAGATAACGAAAATTAAAGATAAATTATTTTTCCTTCCAATTATTGTTAGTCATATAAAATGCCAGTTGAAAGCTTTTTTTGCCTGATCAATGCATTTTCGAATGGAAGACATATTCAGCAACGTCTTTATCTTTAATGTGCTATATTCATTGAGAAATTAGTATGATCCGTGATGGAAGAAGACATTGAAAAAATCAAACGCAGTTAACAATATATAAAAGTAAGCAATTTGGAATTGTAACAAGATGAAAAAAGCGTGCTTTGTTTCATAAGAATTATTGCAAACCCAATTTGTAACAATTATGCTTCTGTTTTCAATATTTTGGAGTCATAAATATTATGTGTCACACAGAGATGACAGTAAACCTAATTTAAATACATTGCTAATTTGTATTGTATAACATTACTAATTAATTTATGTCTACTTGAAGTTAATGAAAGGCCAAAACTCGTAGACAAAAATAATTCATAATGAAATTAATTAGGATTAAAAATACTTCTCAAAAGAGTCTAGACTGCAGACAGTACAGAATAAAATCAAACGTAACTTCGTATTTTGTCTATACACTTTTATACTGGTAAATATGAATGTTTCAGAAGATATTTTCACTTGTGATGTATATAAGTACTTAGATACAGTGTTTAGCAAAGAGATAGCACGTCTCAAACAGTTTGATACCATATCTAAAATCCTTTTACTTAAGGCGACAGTGAGTCACAGAAATGTACGACCGTTGAAGTTAACACACCTCCTTGGGGAATCTATTTTTCTTTGTTGACTATAAGAGGATTGCCGCAAAGCGTATCAAGATTGCTTTGGAAAGTCTCCTGAACCACAATGTTGATGTGCACTGATTACCTACTTGCTCGCAGACATGATACTGAAAGTGTTGGTAAGCTAAATCTTACATATAAAACCGAAACGGGGATGTATGTCTGTAATTCCCTTTTGCATTGTTGTTGCAAGTTCAAACAAACGAATTGATTTCGCTCGCGAAAGTTTCGACGGTAAATTTGTTTCGTTATCAATTTATCAATTTGTGTGTAGAGACTCAAATTACTCGAGTATCGAGTAGTACATATATAAAACCGAAACGGCGTATGTATGTCTGTGGGTCTGTAATTCCCTTTTGCATTGTTGGTCATTAAGTTGCCATAAAAACGAATATGAAAGAAAATATGTTTGATTTTTTTATCGGCGAAGACATTTAGTCAAAATGTAATAAATTAGTCTTCTACTGAACTTTTCCCGGCTTTTACTAGTATAATAATGTTTTTATTTACGTGAAGGTATTATTTGACATTTCTTTGACAGCAAATTAGATTTTTTCCTTGAATTTGGACATTTTAATGGGCGAGAATGGGGCTGTCAATATATGAAAGGGGCTGTGAAATGTCAATGCCAGTCTGAAATGTTCATTTTAATTCCATTTTAATTGACCTAGACTTATTAATTTTGAAAAAAGTTGTTTCAACTTGGCCCGTCTGAATTTACGCGCCGAGGTGAACATAACCCCAAACTGGTCCGAGCGAAGGCGGGTTCGAACACTAGTATATTATAAATGTGAATTTTTCGTTTTATTGTACATATATTTAAAGAATTTTTGTTTGTTTGTCCCGTATGCGTTACTATACCGTTCATCTGATTGCGATAAAAATTGATGTAATCGTCGAAGAAATAATCCTCGAAGCTACAGTTTTAAATGGAATTTTAAAGGAGAAGACGGACTGTCGCCGCGCATCCCAACAATTGATACAAATATGCCATCCGAATTAAAACGTTTACAGTGGGCGTTGTGACTCGCATTTGTAAAAGCCATCAAAAAAGCAAGTGCCAATCGTAAGAATCGTGTTGAATAAATTTGATAATCTGTGTATCCAAAAGCACTTCAATAAACAAAATTAATACACAAATACTTTCTTTCTTTTAATGGCATTTCATAGTATGCCAGGTACTCGCTAGTTATAAATTAAAAAAATGTATAAGACATTGACAGATTTTTCAAAACTCGTCACTGAACCAGAAAGTTATTACTCATTGATAAATGGAAATCTCAGGTTTTACATGTTTAACTCTTTGATACGTGCGTAAGGTAGAAGGCGTGTCATGACGCTTACGAGTGCTGAATGTTAGTGATTGGCGTAGGAAGGGACATGCGATGTGTAAAAGATTGATGCAGGGGGCCAAGGTTGGCACCAAGTATAAGTGCAGGAGAATGAGGAGATTATCAAATATGTAATCAGTGCTAACCGATCAAAGCAAGTCAAGTCATCGCGAGCTACGTGAAGCTTTAATAGGTGCAATTAGATGATTTAAATGGTTCAAATTAACTATCAAACATATATTAACAAACAGAGAAAAACATATGCAACAAAAACAGTCTTTACGGGTATTGAAGCAATGTTGTAAAATCATAAACGCATATTTGATTAAAATTGCTTATTAATTGTTACATTTGGAGTTTAATGGTGTGATATGTGGTTGGATTCTTTGGATACTATTTTCATAACTAAATCTAATATGTATTCAATTAAGCAGTTAAGAGAATTTATCGAAAAAAAAACAATTAGTATCTACATCTTCACTTACCAAACTCACAACCTTAACTTACGAAGACTTAGTCTCAAAGTAAATTAAATCTCAATTAAAGATAACCATGAAGCTTTCAAATTGTAATTACGTTACTGATCTTTAGGGAACTGTTATGTGAACCATACATCAGATTAATGGTTCGATGTTAGCTCTAGGATACTAATGATTGAATTCATTATCGCACCTCAAACGATAGTGTATTATGTAATATATTCAAGAGGTTTATATTTTATTATGATATTGTTTAGAGTCAACTCTTCCCCCTTTGTAGTCAATGTATTTCGTATAATTAAGCAAAACAAGCACGTGAAATAAAGAAATAGTAAAATTAGAAGGAAAGCTAATCTAATCAATAGTTATCTCAGAAAATAATACTTGCGAAAACACCACTAATTTGAAGTCGATTGAGTAAAAAAACAGACAAGGGAAACGAGCAAAAATGTTTATTTTTTTATTCGCGATGTTAGCGATGTAGAATGTAACCAAATACTCTCAGGGCCTGACCCTCCTATCCTTCTATCATCATCACACTTCCCTACAGCTCATCAATCATGATCTTCGTGGATTATCCATCACCATGTTTATATGGATCAGTGATGCACAATTTTATGTGCTTGCTTGCCAGATAAGCGTTCAGTAAATCGTTTTATTATTTGAATTTCCGATGTCTTATTACAATGTAGTAAACGTTGACCACTATAGGAACATTTTATTATAACACGTTTTGATAAAATCGTGATGTCCGTAGCTTAATCATTCTATTAAGAATGACAACGTCAAAAGAGAAAGTAAAAAGTAATCATTTAAAAACCAATATTAACACATATATTGTACTTCAAAATCAATATATGACATTCAAAAATAATATATACGTGTTTTACAGATGCTTTGAAATATTGGTAGTCTTTTTATACACTTGTAAGCATTAAGTATACATTATGCCTAGAATTTTTGAAACTTTCTCCCTTTAAATTTTAGCAACTTAAATGCAGTGATTAAGCTTGGCAAAGCATGTGTTTTGTTTAACGATGGAATCAAAAAAGTATTCACCGCAAAAAACATATTTTTCAGCTCATTATATTTCTTTGTAACAGCTCAAAAATCTGTTTCTAATAGAACTGATTTTTTCTAAGCTGCACAATCTTTTTCTTTATCATTTTAGCCGCATCTCTATTAATGGTAGAAATTAATAGCATTTGTGTTTCCGAAAATAAATCAATTTTTCATTTTATGACAATGTTCTTTCAAGATTTGAGCCCGTGAGTTTCACAACTGAAAACCCGGCAATCGACTTAAAGTTAGTCACACATATATTTAAGCTTCTAAAAAATTATATAATAATTAAATTAGATACAAACTATTACCTGTCAATAACGAAAAATATAATATTTTATCGGCGTTTAAGCTTAGAGTAAAAAATATGTTGCACAAACTGCTTTAGAAGCAAAAATATGATTGAATATATTTGTTAATTAATTACTCATTCGAATCGTAAAGCGGTTATTTAACTGGTCCACTACCTCTGACACACAAAATTATACGTCAATACGCGTGTGGTCAAGTTTCATTTGCCATTTATTTCTGGAAATCATAACATCAATTTATTGAGCATTTGATTTATATTCCATTTTGACCTCTCCGTCGTATATTAAAGAGTATTTTTTTGTTCAGCAATAATTAAATAATCCATTGTATGGATGAGAAAATTAGAATTATCATTCATGAATAGAGGAAGATTTTTCTTTTTTTTTTGCGATTTTATCGTCATAAATGAATGCTACGTAATAAATCTTAAAAAAATAGTTATATTCAGTAAACAATTATTATAAAAAAACAGTATAGAATTGTCAAACTGCTCTTTTTCTCAATCTTTTGCTCGTTTTGAAAGGTTTTTGTGAAAAATATCCGTAAAAAATATATATTCATGAAAATTTTTCTTAATATTTTTTTTTATGACCGGAAGTAATTTTTAAAAACAGTAACGAGAATTTACTATTTTTTAAAAGCAAAATAGAAAAAAATATTGTAAGAAAGAAGTCAATGGCCTGAAATTGTTTTATTCTATATTTTTGTTTAATTCACAACTTTCATGTTTTCACTACGACAAACCTCTTCACATTAAGAAAAGTCTATTCATTAAACTAGCCAATCAAAACGTATTGATGTTTTTTATTTCCGCTAGTAATATTGTGAAACATACGAACTTTTGATGAACACTAGAACAGAATCATTCTAACGAAAATTAATCATGTGAATGAATTATCACATGATGTGAAAGAAAAAGTATTATAACAATATGCATCTTTATCATGAGATATAAAAAGTCAACACGTGATAAGTGTCCATTATAACAATCAAACCCTTGATAGCTCAAGCTAGTAGGATAAATGTAGTATGTTTTCCCAGTCGAATACTGGCCAGGGATAGTGTAAAAACAACGTAATAAAACTAAAAACAAACTTAAAGACTATGTTTGTACAATATGCTATTCTATTTAGGTATTTCAAACCATCTGAGCTCATAAAAAATGTTTCGTTTTTTTAGGATCGATTTACAAGACTTCGATAATTAGAATATAATTTTGTAGTTTGTACTACTTTTACAATTTAACTTAAATAATAGGGGCCAGTGTCATGTATCAAAGCATATATTAAACATACTTGTGGTGAGTGAAACCGGTCCTGATAATTTTATAAAATAGTTGAATTATTATACGAAACGAGTTATTTTGCTATCAAATATATGTAGCGTCACCACCGAGAATTTTCACTTTTAATGTGTTAATTGTCACCTCTTTATGAGGAAGCATTAACACATTATATAGGAAAACAGTTGACAATGCACGCGATGAGCGAAACTAATCCTGATCTTTAACAGAATATTTTGAAGTAGTACTATATAAAGTGTTCATTCATTAAAAAGAAAAAGTAGACTACATACGTAACCATTTACATGAAATTTCTTCTGAACCGTTTTATTGTGTGTGCTTATGGATACATTTTTCCACATCTTTGTGCACAACTACAATACCTGGAGTATTATTTTTTTGTTTGCTTAAAAGTAGCTCATGAGCCTAAATAAAGTGGTGAATAACAAGGATAAAGGAGGCATTATGTTTGAGCCATCAATTTCTGTGAGATAACCTTCACCTCGTTTCATTCCCATTTTCCCTGTATCAAAAAAACAGCTAATGGCATCTCAAAAAAGCCCCCACTTGAGTGTGGAAATAAAAATAGATTGCTAAAATTTGTTTTCGGGAACCGACATTGTGCTGTATATCATTAAAAATTCTATGATGGTACTTCATCAGATATTGTACCGGATCTTTCAAATATAATATTGAACAAAATATATTATCCTTTACCGTACGTAATTGGTCATATACAAAGTGATTTCTAAAAAGGTTTACTTTTTTGTGAAGTCGTGATTAAAAATTTACGTGACATTTTGGGATCAAATAAAGTGATACAATGAAAAAAAATAACAATTTTAATTCTACAGAAATTATTTAATATATAGCTATTTCAGCTAACGCTATCGTCAGAACTATTAAATAACATATTAGATAATTTCTGTAGAATTAAAATACATTTTTTTCACCGTATTATAATGGATTTCTACCAAGTAAATGCAAATTAAATCAATCAAATCATGTTCCAACAAAACGCAGTATTTAATCACTTTCAAGGTGTTCACTGTCAACACTTGGTGGAAAGGCATTATATTATATTTTAGACAATCATGAAAGTTCATAATGAATTATGAGGTCGATATCAATTTAAATGAAGACGTTAAATAACAATATAGTCAGTTGTCGGAAATGGAAAATTCCCAAACTATTCAACAGGTACCTTTGCACCCATTAAAAGTGTCAGAATAGCGAATTAATTTTCGAAGATCAACCTGCCGTTACGGTAAATGTTAATGAAGGACGCCATCGTAAAATACTTGAATACTTTTTTACACCAGAATTGGAAGCTATAAGCTTGAAAAATATGTAGTTCAAACCAAACAGCGCAACTTCACAAACAACCAATATTACAATAGAATCTCTGAAAGTAGTTAACTTTCCCAGTGAACATCCTGTATTTGTTGTTTTTCAGATTTCAACTAGTTCGGAAAATCTCAAGAATATGAAAAATATTTCACATTGAATCCACTCGACAAAAAATTATATCTAAATAAAAATAATCATCATTTTTCCAGTAAGTAATCAAATTTATTACTTAATATTTTACTGTATACGAAACGAGATCTCTTTAAATCGCCTCGTAAAATTACAATGACTTGAACTAAATTCATTGTGGCTTTCTTATCTCTATAGCGACCACACATTATGTCATCAAAAGTTTGTCCGCAAGATTTTTTTTACAAAGTTGCTTTATCTGTTTCGAACAGTAGGAAAGAATTTTGACAGTACTAGCGCTTAGCTGATCATTCTCACTACACCTCATTTGTATATATCATACACATCCATGCATTGGAAAACAAAACAATGCAATCAAACAATCGTGCAAAAAATGAATTTATGAAACTGTCCGTAATGGTATTCTAATCTGCCAATTCGGCAACCAAAGCGAACAACATTGGTCCTTGACCACAACCCTGGCATAACAATATACAAAACTAGAGATAAATATAGCTTTGAGTTTCCTGACACTAACTTTTTATAGGAATAATTGCTTTATAAAGTAGATTACAAAAAGATTTAGTCGCATGTACAATAGTTAGTATCGAAGAAGACTACAGCTATTTGCGTGTCTTATAGTCATATATCATAGAAGCATATTAATCTTCCTCTTTGTCGACGAAAATCTTCATTCTGTACAATCGTGACCACTCTAAATCACATTTTACTATATCCATTTCATTTTAACGCATTTCGGTTAGTTCTAAAGCAAGATGCCAGCCGTTTTCAAGAATTTTCTCTTACCTGATAGTTCTATAATATCAGCACATCTTATTTTCCACTCCATTTACCCTATAGTCGCCTTTGGGTTCAGTGCTCTCTTTTACTCATTTCTATTTACTTACTGAAACTATGTAAAGCATGAGAACTGGGATATCAGTTCTGAAAGTATTTTTATTTATAAGGTAGCTACAGACTCTTAATATTCTTTCTGCAATGTTTTCTAGCTGTATTACTTACTCAAAACGTACTTAATTGTGGAATGACTAAAAAGAATATTACATTATTTTTTGATATTATGCTTTTCCACTGACTATAAACACTTTAAAATTGATGTTCTTTACTTTTAAAATTTTCCGTCAGTCGAAGACTTTGAATGGGAGAAAATTAAAGAAAAACTATTTGAAAATATTGGTCAGGGATATTTCACTATGCGAAATTAAACATAAAAATACGACTTCATTTTACTTTATACCCTAAAGTGGCTTTTCAAATCTACTCTATAATTTCACACTCATTACATTCGTGAATATGAAGCAATATAACATAAAACACATTTAATCATTCAGTATGGTTGTAGGATCTAGTACAAAGCCACCCTAAAAATTCTATGTCAACATGTAATTAGTCTATCGTTGTTAATTTATCAATAAAACCTTTTTTAAAAGATAAAGTTAAAGTAAAAAATGAGGAGTATACAAACAATACCGCCACTATCCACATCTTACAATTTTTCAGATAATGATTAATTAATGATCTGTTCCTTACGTTTTAGTTAGGGAACCTCAAACAAAAGAATAATCGCTTCGAAGTCATTTAAAATCGACATCGAAAACGGCGATCGAAAGCCAAATCTCGAACTCAAAAGAATGACTGTTTTTTTTGCAGTAGCAAAATTAAAATTGCTTGTTTTGGAATGGCCAACCTAAGAAAAGCTCGATGAAGATGTGAAAAAAATTGAAAAATGTGTTAAAGAATAATTAAAATTGTTTTTTTCAATTGCCGAACAATTTGCCTTTGTGGATAGTGGCGGGTTTGCTTTTATACCCCTCAAATAGTGTTGCCATGCTTCGAAACATAAGCATAATGACATCCTAATATTTACTTTCAATGACTCAGTAGACTATCGCTTCTGCATAGCTACACTCGTGTTATTAGACCAAATCAATTGAAATATTATACAAAGTAAACAAAACTCAATTTAGTAAAGCAATAAAATACATTTAATTTGTTGTTCTAATATTTACACAAGCGATGTGTGCTTCAAATTGATCCACCGACAAATTAAATTTCGCAAAGGCTCAAATTTAAATTTACATAGCGGTAATTTGACCCGACCCATCACTTATTACTAACGAAGTGCTCACTAATAACACCATAGTGCCGAGGATCTTTATGTGAGGAAACCAAATATCGTCTATATTATTCTGCCTCTTACAGTATCCTGTCGGTAATATTTTGAATCACTCATGCAAATAAACCTGACAAAATTTATTACCAAGTAATAATGCTGTCTTTGAATATATGACTTGATTTCAAATTGTGGCTTTCGAAAGTGCTGTAAATTAAAATCGACTAAAAGTAACCAAGACTTAAATAGACAATGCGAAAGTGTGACGTCGTTATAAATTAACAAATGGTTACTATCTTTTTTTACACCATGTTAAACAATCACACTTGCGTTGTCCAAAATGCCGAATAGTTCGATCCTTAGGTAATTTTTTTCGAGTAGCGAAAAACATTTCATTCCTACATTAATCGCGATTACGTTTTCTTGTGGTTTTCCATAATTTCGTCAGATGCTAACGCGACTAGGTCTAACTCAGTACTGTTGAAGCTTCTAAGTCTCGCTTGTTTTTCAAAATATGGCTATTAATTTTCTTTACAATCGTAAAAAAAAATGGAAATCGATAAAGATTGCGAGGAAATATTCGCAAATAAATGGAATTGTGAAGGGTGCGCGGATTTCTTTTTACGCGACAGTAGATACAAAAAAGTGTATACATAATATTTTCAAATTTTAATCGTTTGAATTTGATTCTCATGAGTTTTGACACTAATGACCCGGACTTAGATTTCGGCATCTTCAGGAATTTCGAGTCCACGGATGAACTTGAAGTTACGCGATTCAAATTTGATTCAAATTCTATCCAAATACATTCAGTCTAAATCCCAAAATATTAACACTTTCGTCGGTAAATTTTTATTACAGAACTAACCTTATATATTATGTCTAAAGCTGCTTTATATTTCAGAAAGCTATAGTAGTAAATTTACACATTGGAGTCATCGGAAACAAATTATATTTTAAGCGTTACAAAAAAGTAACCGCCAGGCTGAAAATATTGGAATCAAAATGAGTGTAAAACATTTATTAAGCTGTATCAGTAACAAGTATGTATCAAGTAATAATTTGGCCAAGAAGTGATTTTAAAAGTTATGCCTTAAACTAACTTTTATTTCATATATTTCATGAAATCTTTTAAAGTCAACCAATATAAATTATGTGTTCTATGCAAGTATTATTTTATATCGTACGTCCAATTATTAAATAAACCAAATAACATAAATTAACTTTAGTCATTAAATATTATAATTTGAAATGTTAATAAGTTTTCATTGCACTGCCATTCAGAAATTTCCTTAGAATAAAACACCTTTGGATTTTTCGATTTGTTTTTTTCAAAACACCCAAAGCTGCACATACAATATCTTTGCATTGAAACAATAATGTGAGGTGTATTATGAGACTGTAACCTACAAAGAACATCATTTTATATCAGGATATACTCAAAATATTCACTTATATTTGTATGAATATTCATATTTGCGCTGCTTTAATATCCATTACTTATTCAAAGGTTCAAAAGTGTACTATTTAGGTAAGCTATAAATTGCTTCTTTGTAAATTGAACTTATGTTAATGAGTTAGTAGAAAGGGTTTTGTACACGATAAAAATTACAAATGACCGCCTTTTTAAAACACAAACAAAACGGTTTTAATTTATGATCTCGACTGAAGGCGCTAGGTGTAATCTTATATATAAAACCGAAACGGGGGATGTATGTCTGTAATTGGCAAATAAGCGCCAATCCTATTGGCCAAATTATTGAAACTTTGTAGCCCGCTTTCCCATTGGTCAAGATGGACGGATTCTAGCTCGAAAAGTCTAAACGACGGACGCGCTCGGACGGGCTGGAAACGCGACGTTTGTACTGGTTATATCAAACTTCTAAACTGGGAACAGTTGTTACTCTGCCTTGCTTGGCATTGCTTGATTTGCAAAATATTGATAGAGCAAATAGTTTGCTCCTCTTAGAGCCATGTCAAAACGGAAAAGATCGTTTAATTTGGGTGAAACTGCCGAGGAACGAGAGGCTAGACAGTAGATTTTTTCCTTGAATTTGGACATTTTAATGGGCGAGAATGGAGCTGTCATTAAATTAAATAAAGTTTGTGATTTTATTTCAACTCTATTTTGGATGTTAGATTTTGTGATATAATTATGTCGAATGATATAACATTAAATAATTATTGGTCGCTTAGTCCGAGCAATGCCGGATAGCAATACTAGTTTTAATATAAAATTTTAATCGTTTGAATTTTGTATTTTTCCATGAGTTTTGTCGGTAACGACCAAAGTCACCTTTCAGTATTTTCGTGCACGAACAATCAAGTGCACGAGTGAACTTAAGCTGAATTGATTCAAAATGATTTTAAAATTTTATCAAACACCTCCAGTCCTATGATCCTAAATCAATAATACTTGCGATGAAAAAATGATGATTATCGTTTTTCTTTGGCCATTGCCAATGGATTATTGTTGTACAAGCAATCTCTTTGCTTAATTCTATCTCATTTCTTAACCAACTTTTTTCTCCAGATAATATCATATGGCTTATTATCTACAGCTTTCAGGGAAAATGGAATCGGTTCGGTTACTTCCTTTGGGTACAATTACACAGTTACCCCTTTGAAAAGTCTTAATTATCTATTAGCTTATCTTTGATAGCCAGACAAAACGATCAACATACCCGTAGGATCGGCCACAATTGTCTCTATTCCATACTCAAAATACTATTTTTAGAAGCTTTGAAGATTACATAACAATTAAGAATTGCCGTACGATGTCCATACAAAGATTGGACAAAGAATTCATATCATCAGCTTCTGTTTTATAAATGCGAATGCCACTCGGGTTTGAATCCCATTGCAAGTGGTTTCAATTTGTTAATACAATTATTGATGTCTGTTCGGAGATATGGATTCTGTGCTGTCCAAAACTTCCTCCCACATGTGTATAGCCAGAGCGGTAAGCTAAGCACCCTTCATCAATTTCTGTTTTTTCTATCACTATTTCTTTAAAAAGACAAAAAACTGTTGAACAACTGAGGAATGAGCAGTTATCGTAAAAAACTTCTGCTAAGACAAACTCTATAAAGAGCTCATATGCTCCACATTGGGGGTAGGTACACGTTGGAAAAAAAACACCCTACTCTTTCCCTACAAAGTTACATAGTTCTGACGAAGGCGTTAGCCGAAATAGCTATCAACACGTTACTCCACGATCGGACACAGTATTTTTTGAACTAAAATACATTGTTATTTTTCCGTCCCGATGACAGCGGAATAATATAAAGACTTCTGAACGAAAAATGCACCATTAGTTTTATATATTTGTTGATTCTAACAGATTTTTTACGAGGGCGTTATCTGTAAAATAATGTAGAACAAAATAGATTGTCGGTGTTCGCGTATTATAATCAGTTCTACGTCTTCAATAAAGTTACATTAGTTTATTATCGGATTCTAACAGATTTTTTTGGATGTTACTGTGCTCTAATGAGCAATTGTCGGTGTTCGCGTATGTCAATTTACGTCTTGTGTGAAATTTTCATGGGCGGGTATGTTTTATTACCGAAAAATCAATGTTAGAAGTAGAACCTTGTGCTAAAAGCCACATAAGATAACCGTCAAATGTTGTTACCTGTATTAAACTTTGTTGGAACATTTTTGTCAATCTCATTAAAAAGTATTAAAACAAAGTTAAAATAGGTGCACGACGACAGTTTATAAAGCTGTAAATCATCAAAAGCTTTTATGGGCTTTGTTCGAGAGAGAGAGAGAAAGTATTTAAATATAAACAGTAATTGAAAGCGTAATTATTTAAGCCGGAGTTAATTTTCAAAGATGAAAAAATATCGCCCTGTCAATTAACATAGGAAATTGTACGATGAAAATTTTAATCGAAATATTCTGCCGACCGCACTTTCAGCTAAAAATATGTCGCACCAATAAATCATCCTTTGTGAGATGTTTGCTCACTTGACAAATAAATAATATCAAAATCCCTTCACAATATTTCGCATTGTTATTTTTAGGGCAAACAATATAGATTATTTTTTGCGTATAACTGCGGAGTAGGACTGTTATATCAGCGTTACAAAGATGGTTTATTCTTAAAAATATTTTACATCTTCAAACTTTGTCAATAAAATTAAATCGGATACCCCGCAAAATGAAATATAATGTGAAAAAGCACAGTTATTATTTAATTTATGTTAGAAGTTGTTTTTACAAAAAAAAGTTTTTTCAGCAATAACAATGTCGTAAGTAGGTATCAAAGGCACGAGCAGGTTTCGTTAAAGCCATAAAAAGTAAAGATGCAACAACAAAGCCTTGTGTTAAACTTAATACTATACTATGATGTATATTTTTAATGTCTATTAAATTTATCAAAAACTTTTTTGTATTTATTCATGTACAATGGAATAATAATTTTTAAAATATGCTTAAGAGTGCGATTTGTATATTTTATTATATAATTGAAACTTTGGATTGTTTTTATTTCGTTATTTTCCACAAGTGTTTTAAAACTTGAACTGTCAACAAAACTAATGGAAAAGTACAAAATTCAAATTTTATATTAAAATTCCACGAAGTACCTTCAATCAAAATCTTAAATAATTAAATGTGTTTCGTATCAGGTTTGGTTGTACGTGCTATTAACGGTAATTTGTGACACGCTTATTTGCAGATTGATTGGCGGTTCTGAATATCAATGAAAATTGTGATATAGAATGGATAACTGTTTCTGAAACATCCAATATGTAAAGCAATACATAATAGCACAAATCCCCTTGATTACCAGTTCATTATACGAACGGCCAGTCATTTAGTTCGTACATCGCAGTGTCTGCGTTGATCCATCAATTGTAGCAATGCGTACAACGCACACCTTACGTTATACATTAATTTATTTCTTTAGCAGTGTTTCAAAACTACTTGAGTGCTGCTAAAATAAATTGTTTTATGGTTGGTACGAGACGTTATTTAAGTTTTTATAATGAATATTCCGTTACAACCAAATGATTACTATCAATTATATGCAGTCAAAGTATAAGTAAAATCTTATGTATGAATACATGCCATTACACAGAGAATACAAATAATGCAGTGACTCAGTTCAAACTTTGTACACTGATAACATATCAATGTCAACTTAATATCTCAAGCCTAATAGAATCGTCATGTGGACTAGAGATCTTCACGGGCTGAACTCTCAAAATTCTACCCGGGCCGAGCTCGAGGCTCATTCCTAAACATCTTTCCCGAACCCAACCCGGACCCGACATTTTTTTTAAATTTGAACCAATATTTGATATCGTCCCACCAAATTGTAATATGTCTGTAATTCAGATTTACGATACTATATCAAACGTATATATAGAGAATTACCGTATTAATGTTTTAATTTTACCCAAGCCCAAGCACGGCCCGGACTCAAGTCCAAACCTTCATTACCTGGCTCGACGAGACCCACGGGCCGAGCCTTACCCGAGCCCGTGCGGACCTCTAATGCTTAAACAAGCAACGTCAAATTCTTTTTGATCAAATATGTAAAAACAAATGCTACGGTATACTTACTTTATCCTCAATGGAAAGTATAAATTACACATCCTTAGTATGAGGGTGAATTATGATTTTTTCCCTCGATTACCCATAGGCTTATACAAATTTCTAGTAACTCTCCAAAAAGGTATCGATTCATATTCATATCAATCACAGATATCTGAAAAAATAGTAATATTATTTCAGTTGAATTATGTCACAACATTAATATCACAAAAAACGTATGTTTATTTATTCTAGAATATATTATGTTTATTCTAGAAACAAGATAGAAACAGATAGAGCAATAAATAATTTTCCCTATTAGTCACTTACCATCTTTTTTATTTATGTAAGTTAATAAAGTTTATTTACGTAACTTACAATTTTTAGCCAACCAGGTAAGGGTCTTTGGCCATTTTTTCAATCACGATTGTACAAAATAGTCACCATCATTTTTCGGATGGCCGAAAAAAAACACAACAGAGAACTCCAAAATGAAAGTGATGTTTTCAGAGCACTGGCAAATATTATATTAAATGAAAATAGATTATTGGATTCAAATATGTTCTATTCTATCAGTAGCCGGGAAAGTAGTAATTTTTTAAAAGAAAATCCGCAATATTACAAATAAAAGAACATCACTGTCTTTCCAATATTCTGCGGAATAGACTCGCCTAAGGCTGACATGTGATTTAAAATCCATCAAATGTTGAAGTATTGTTCAAAGAAAAATATCCACTTCGCTCCATGTTTCGTTTTACCGCAGAATTTTCTTTACATTGTATTTATTTCTGTAACAGTTGACATAAATATAGAATTCTCCTTGTTTCTATAATGCGTTATATACATTGATTTATAAATATAGATTTCTACTGTGCCAACTCTGAATGAGGAGCATAAAGACCCCTAATGGAGCTTATGCCAATTAAAGCCTTTCTACGAAAACTACGTATGTAATTTAGTTTAATGCCTTTCCAATGAATATGGAATAATGCCATTTACTAAATATTTTTGAAAACAATAAATGGTGCTCAATTTCATAGCACTAAAATTATTGGAATACTCCATGAATATAACAAAAATCAAGTGTGAAAAAATTGACATCAGGTTAAAGTATGAGAATTTCTTTGCAAAAAAACATGTGGCTATTTTGCAACTGTTTCCAATGACGCTGGTACTCGGTCACGGACCCGACAAGCCACGTAACAGATAATTCAAAATATGACTCTTCTTAGCTAAAGACTCTTATGTTAAACAACACTAATGTTAAATACAATAAAAAAGCATTTGTCGTTACGTAAAATACTTTTTATTTTCCTAAATCACGTTTTTCTCATCGTGTAAACGGAAAACTTTATATCCCACACGCAAATACCGGGAAAAAAATATAAGATAACGAGTAAAAGGACGTATACTAAAGGTTTTATCGATTCTTTCAAGTCACTTGAGCATGCATAGGATAGTAAACTTGTATATGACTTTTTCAACTGCGAATTCCTCACAGGCAAACAATGC
Source organism: Himalopsyche kuldschensis (assembly GCA_028554975.1). Taxonomy (NCBI): domain Eukaryota; kingdom Metazoa; phylum Arthropoda; class Insecta; order Trichoptera; family Rhyacophilidae; genus Himalopsyche; species Himalopsyche kuldschensis. The sequence goes on along the minus strand of JAHFWI010000010.1, from coordinate 13,316,229 downwards.
ATGGAAATCTTTTACCTTTGATATCTGTATTAAAGATCGAGTCACGTTTCACCACTCAAAGATTCCACTATCTCTGACCTTACATCCGTTCCCAACAAACAGCCTCCAAATGCAAATAGAAACAGAGCCTTTTGCAAGTCCATATAATTTTATGACCCAATCTTATCAAATATATACCTGCATGAAAACCTTCTGTATATTTGCTCAATCTAGTACAGGTGCTTATTGCTGTATTCACGTGTCGTGTTATTAGTTCAGTTGTAGGTAATATGTTCTGTAAATATTCTAATGGAATACTATTAAGCAACACTAATTATTTTTTTTGTAGTATGAGAAGCTGTCTGATTCTAATTACATAATTATTGTCTCAAACGGGTTAACTCCATTTTTTGTGCTTTTTTTTTATCGCAAGTAAAAATCTGTAAATGCTAAAGTATAATCGATGATTTTTTTCTTTGAGCTGCCTAATTAAAAAAATAAATTACCATTTTCGCTTTGATTTTGCAGCGTGTCGATTTTTAATGTAGATTATGTCAACATATCATTTTTTAAAGAGTTTGCTTTTTATAAGGCTAGAACAAGACTAGTGGATGACTAACCTCTCTCTAGGGAGGAAATTTTAAGCATCACAGACAAACATGATTTCGAACAGAAATCAATAAATCGATTGAAAAATCAATTTATGAAACTGACCGTACTGGATTCGGGCCAGTGACTTCGACAACCGAAGCCAACTACGCGGACACTCGTCCACTCAAATGGCTAGTCACCACTTCAATAATTCAATTCATAATTATATACGAATAAAATTAAACTCTCCTTTGCTTAAAAAGAGGTTTTCTTATTTCCCTTGATATTTGTAATGAATTTTTTCTACGACTTAATTAGTTCAACATATTAAATCATGACGAAATAGTACCAGAGAGCCTAATCAGTGAAAATAAACTGTCAAAGTTAAAAATAAAAGTAGTCCCCTTGGAGAGTTTATTTTAATAAAACGAAAAGATCATTACACATTAAGATGACGTATAGCTAGCTCACTAGAATGGTAAATTAATTATACTCTACAACCATTTGAACCACCCTCCGTCGAGAGTTTGACTCTTGAAAACAGTGAGACGTCAGTCGTAAATCTTACCAGTAGTACATTGCAAGTGAGGGAAAAAACAAATAATCAACATGAGGCCAAATGCAGCACAACAACACAAGACACAAAATAAGTTTTAATGATTCTCAATTATCTTTCTATTATGTGCTTTTAAAAAAAGGAATACATTACCAATAATATTACACTGCGCTTTGTGAGAGCATTATTTTGGTTTCAAAGATTATTTATCGTTGGTTGTGCAAGCTGTCCGTTGAAGTGCCTGTCTCGTCCTTCAGTTTGCTATTTTGCTCAACATTTAACAGTACCTAAGTGTTGCATGTTTCACACACTGTTGACGCGGTAATAAGAATTTTGACAGCGGGTTGGTGTTTTTTTAGTGCTCTGTAATAGTTGGGTTTAAAAAATTAGATTAGCTACCTTTAAATTCTCAAATATGCCGCAGCGCACAATTTTAAGATCATTATATTAAGCAATTAAAACAAAAATATTTTAAAGTATCTAATGATGAACCAAAAGATATTTTTTAACAATTTAGTTGAATCGATATCTTTTAGTGACACTATCTGTTCCCCTTTTTAATGCTAATGTGTTTAAAGTGAGCATTAGAAAAAACTTATTGGCTATAATTGTTTTATTAAAGTTTTGATTTCCCGGTCCATTGTGCAGCGGTCAACGTCGCTGGCTTCCGTGACGATTCGCGTAAGGAGTTAGAGTCCCGAAACGAGCAATTTTTTTCAGTCTACAAATCGATTCTTCTCGAAGGCAATGGGTGTTCAAATGGGGTAAAAATCCCTTCCCAACATTCCGATCACGGACGGCTGGTGACGGGGTGTTGGGGGGTGCAAAGGAAGATTCAACCATTTTTGCAAGAGTTCTTTCCTATTCATTGGATTTAAAAACAATTCTATAGCATGGACTTTCAATTCAGATGTTCGCAATACCAACTGTTTCCCTTCCGTATTACGGAAAAATAGTTGAATCTTCCTTTTGCACCCCCCAGCACCCCGTCACCACCGTCACTGATTTACGATCCCAAAAATTGGCGATTAGCTTACCACTAGTTCTCATATCCTCCAATCTCGACTCTCTTCGATAAGGAGAGGTTGAGCAACTGAGTAAAAAGCAGTTCTGTCAGGTGGAAAACAAACTCGAGATAAAATTTATTTAAATAATTCTATAATCCCGGTATAAAAAAGGCAGACGGGGATTGCGTCTCTAGGTATCCGTTATCGTTCAGCCGTTTACAACAAAGCTGTGCAAATATCAAAACTATTATGATAGGTTAAATGTAAATGAGATCTAATTTATGGATGTAATACGCATCGCATAGCATTTCAAGGCAAATTGTATCACCATACATGTCTAATTTACTATTAGGTTCGAGTGGATTTGATCATTTGAATATTATAATATCTTTCAATAAATATTATATTATATCTCAGAATGATTTTAATTCTACACTATTCAAAATATCTAGCTGGAAATCCGTGTTTAATATTACAGTTATTAATTAGTTGGTTTTGTAGCTACATAAGTGGTAAATGCACGCTCTAGGAAGCACATCATATTCGATTGCTGACAATTGTATCGACGAACCCTTTCATGTTTTTTTTTTATCAATAATTGATGGGTTTGTGTTAAGACACTCTCGTGGTGTCTATTATGCTAACATTCCTTACATCAATTTGATTCTTATCTCTAGGAATAATCTTTTTCTCATTAGTTTTCTGGCTTCACTTCGCATATTTCATCGCGAGTACCTATTATCTACGGGTTGGTAATGATCACGATGAGCGAAACCGGCCCTGATGTTAATAAATCTATTGTGGAATAAGTACAAAAAATTGGTTATTATTTTTTATTTAAATGTTTCATTTAGATTTCATAATATGCAATGATCACGACAGGGAATTCTGGCTTAAAATTAAATATTTGAAAAACAGTTGAGTATATACATATATTATAGTCTTTTATTTGAAAATAAAATTGTTTTGTTGATTAACAAATAAGTGTTAATTTATTGAACGCTGAGGCGATATTTTACATATAATTTGTTATAGTTGACTCCTTCGGTAGTTCAAGTTATACTAGGTAAGAAATAAAAAGACTTTTTGCCACCACATATTTGTTCGACCTTGACAATACTTGACAACAAAACTTTATGACCACAAATCTAACGATCTTATCATAAGTCTACATGGCCTGACCAGTTATGTTGATTTGCTCCATTTGAAGAGCATGTGCTTCAAGTCGGAGAGATACATGTCTAAAAATAGTTGAAATACTCAGAAATACTTTATACTATGTATATATCTCCAAAATAAATCAAACACTGTGATATAAATTGTTTTTGAAACAAAAGAAAATATTTATTTGTGTCATGTCTTGTTTTTTTTCTTTATTGATAGCAGAATAGTAATGATAGATAGAACAATATCTCAAGTTACATCCTTTTGACATAAGCTTACAATGTCGCTGTGCTTTTCTTATTTCTTTCGTACGCAATGTCAAAGTGGCAAAGCGCGCGTGGAATATCTCTTTATTTATTGAATTTATGCGAATACTCTGTTTATTCTGATTTCTTTTTACTTAGGAACTCTGGCATATTAATAATCAAATGGCAGCACCAATATTTCACAATGTAATTAAAGTCAGTCAATTAGTAAAAGTGCTATCGAATATATAGTATCTCTCATTTCTTCCATGTGATTAAAACCTTCTTCTGGTACCGTATCCGCTCCTAATATAGAGGAATTTACCACCACACGGCGTTTCTAAAGATTCCTTGTAAGCCGTCAATTACTTTACTGTTTACTGAGGCATGCCAGAATTCTTCAGTTTTGAGTCAACGGTCATCGGAGACGTTAAAATCCCACCAAACGAAGAAGAGGTATGCAAGTTTTGGTTCCCCGGCGGCAACAACAAAACGTGACACAGCCAGTTTCAACGTTTCCCAAATACTGCCGTCGCTGCGTTGTTAAATCTCTGAGTTCCACGTGAAATTTATTAACATATATCGCAAATTACAAATATATGGCTTTGCAATGTGAAAAATGATTAAAACATAGTAAGAAATGCAAGAAAATACAAAAAAGAAAAAAAGGAGAAACAAATATGTAGGTACACTGGAAACATCCAGAAAAGTTAACCGAATGAGTTGTGACAAAGTCAACTATAATACATACAAAAAAATGATACTCGTCTGAATTAACTCACGCCCACATGGAATATTTTGAGATCTTAAGCTATTGCCATTTCAAATCACTAAAGCTGTTCCTAATGGCCCATTTACAGGCTAGTTCTACTCATTGAAAGAATAAACAATGCATGTTCACGATTCTTCAAAAAAAATATCAGGAACTTTCAATTTAACATTTTCTAGTATGGTGGAATAATCATTTTAAAAATTAAAATTAAACCACCTGTCCCCAAATATCCAACAATACCTTTTCTTTTTGACCATTCAACGGTTTTATTTTTTTGTATTTTACACGTAGCTGTTTTTTGGATATCAGTTTGAAGGAGCATCAAGTTCTAAGGCGTGTTACCGCCAAAGTTCTTCCAGTCTCCTTCGTCTCTAAATGTTTTAACTCTTGAATTTTATTTGTTGACATTCCCTTCCCATCGCTTCTGACAGGAGGGCGCGATCGCTACAGTTGAGAAGTCAGTTTAATATTGCGTCTCTACCTAGGGAGGGTCATCGAGAAGAATAGCTCTCAGCCTACATCGATTCTCTGAGGCCTTCTCGTCATAATTCTGCAAGCAAGAGATTGTTGGGTTATCGTGAAGGCCCACAGCCTTATGAAACTTTTTAGAGGTTTCACGAACGAATTCGCGAATAGTGGGCACACTTAAAAGCTGTAAGCCAAAGCAGGCTTTAAAACTCAAAAAATGTTTCAGATGTAAAACACTAGAGCTTTTATTGGATTAGCCGAAAAATTTTATTTCAACGCTAGGTCAATTGAACGCAAGTAATATTTGCTTTATTGATATTATAGTTTTTATGATAAAAAATGGTAGAAATTGAATGGATGCTTGACATAGAAACACTATGACCATTTTCTTTTATTACTAAATTAGCTTCATGGTCCATCAGCTTGTAATGGTAGACCTTTTACAGTCCGTCGTTCGTTACAGGCGACACCTTTAGAGGTCTTAAATTTATCGCACCCCTCAGGGTCCCCAACAGCAACAAACAACGACGCTTTTCATCCCCTTTTGGGAATAGGGAAACTAATGTGAAACTCACATTACCGCGTTGCATGCTGTATACTAATGAATTTGGCTCTATTTCCACGACTAGATGTACAAATGAACGCATTTTTCCCGGAAAAATATTCAAAATGAATATGGATAAAGTTTATCATAAAATGCTTGCGTGAAATCATTCGTCAAAGCTTTCTGCTGTGTACACAAATCTAAATAAATTACCGTTACGGCATGTTTTATAGCGTTTTGTTTTTAGTCGATTTATCAAATCTATTTGAAGGCGTTTGTGTTGCCTAAAGCTTCATTAAAATACTGACAATTTATACCATTTTGGAAAACATACATGTTATTGTTTCTTGAATACTAACACTTCTACAGTTCTACAGTTAAATGAGAATTAAATTTCTAGTAACACTTAAAAATATAATAATCAAAAATCATCAATGGCTTAGGTTCACAAAAACGTTATTTTATTTATTGATTGAGTAGGCATTTACTTGGTAGAACTCCATTTTAATACGGTAAGAAAAATAACAATGGTTTTAATTCTACATAAATTATTTTATATATTTGTTGATAGCTATTTCGGCTTGCGCCCTCGTCAGAACTAGTCAGAACAGTTCTGACGAGGGCGTAAGCCAAAATAGCTATCAACAAATACAGTGAAACCAGGATTCTACGTTTTTCAAGGGACCGTATAAAACAAACGATTAATGCGGGAATGTTTTATATATGAACTAATTGTCGGGACTATATAAAATTAACGCACCACGCGGGAAAACGTATGATGCGAGAACGTAAGATCGGGGTTCCACTGTATATAAAATAATTTATGTAGAATTATAATACATTGTTATTTTTCTTACCGTGTTATTTTATTTGCATTAATCGAAGACAATATTATATTACTTTATTTGTATTTTGTATTTCGATATCATTTCCCACGCAGTTTCCTTGATAAATTCATTGCCATTTGAATTGAACTGTTCAAGAAAGACATTCTCCCACATAAAATTTAATAAACGACTGTACGCTTTATGTATCGTAAGCAAATATATCTTATATCAAATTCAAATAAATTCGATTTCATTTAAACATAACCTTTCAACAAACGACAATACTGTAATGTTCTTTTTATTATATCTTAATTCACAATTTCTTTGGCAGAGTTATTGCAATATTTTACAATAATGCAGTCATTCGTCGTTTCCGTGTTTATATATGGCACGTATATTATTAAATTCCAAGATCAAATAAAATTTATAATATATTGACAATCCTTTTATGAAGCTTAAATGATATAATTTAACTACTGTATGTAGGGTGTATGAAAAGAATCACAATTTATGGTGACAAAATAATACATTAGGTAAGTGACAATGAATCGTTTTGATAAGTTCAAAATATACAACAATCGTTTAATATAATATATTTTATTCGTCTCTAATAAAAAAGTACCATTGAAATTGTTTTAAGCGATTGATAAATCACTTTTTCCAACCGTTCTCCTGTATCAAAGAGAAAAATTAAATATCTTTTTTTAATTCTAAGAAACCAAATTACTTTTCTCAATCAGTTAAGCGATATCTTTGCAGTAAATCATTTTTCAATAAACTGACTGTTTTACTATATTTATTAAAATAATTAAAATTAGATTCATTGAATGCTGAACCACTGAATCAAAACTTTGTATCTACTGTTTAAATAATTCAAAAATGCCGATATTTTTAGCTTCAGTTTTTTAAAATCTTCAAATTTATATACATATTTACAGAGCCATAATTATTTGGCGTAGTTTGATCGTATTTTTCCTTTGAACTATAGTTTGTCCAGTTATTAATTATTTTTGTTTATTTTATATTAGACGTTGCTTGCTAATTATCAATCTTTATAAATAAACAATTCAAGCTTCTATACTCAATTATTAAAACATTCGATATAATTGGAACAGATTCCTGTGCTTTATTTTTTCAGCTCATAAAACTGGAATCAATGTAAACATACAAATATTAAAAAAGTAAATAGAAGGTTATGTGTCTACAGTTACAAATACTTTTCGTTGCTTTGTCCGTTACTTATAATATCTATATATCTACAGATATCAATGAAACTCTTTTTTATAAATTAAAACTTTTTATTTTTTCAGGTGCAGAAAGTTCACAAAGAAGAAATGATTTCATGAGTAGATTTAATATTTGATCTAAGCGAGGCCGACTAAAAATTTAAAGATCAGAAAAAAATGCAGCAGGCAGTAGTAGTAGGATCACGAAAATAGAAATTCCATTTCTTTGACATCGCGACTATTTTTAAGCTGTTGAAATTCATTTAAAAAGTTCTACTGTCTAATGCATTTGATTTGTTAGCTAAATATACTTTATTTTATATTCGATTTTTTAGCTTTAAGCCGACATTTACAAAATAGTTAATAATAAAAACGTATATTGACATACTATTTAATTATTGTGAACGTGTAGAAAGTTGTAAATAATATAATTAAACTTAAACAATGTTGATAAACTAAGTGCATCATAAAAATAGTTTAACTAAACAGTTTCAGATTTAAGTGTTAAAAAATTATCAAAAGAAACTTTGCAAATTTGTATGCAAACTTTGTGTAAAAAGTTGGTATTGAAAAATGAAACTGTGTATAAATCTGGTTATTTTTAAAATAATATCTTAGCTTTCTTAAAACTTAAAAGAAAAGCAAATTATGAATTAAGTAATATAATCAGATGATTTTAAAAACATCCCCATGCCTAAATCCGTGTCAATTAACATGTTCGACGCAAAGGCCACTTGGCTGACTGCTCCGCCCCTGTGGAACAGTTCCTGCTCACATCCACGCATAGCCCAGGCCGAATTCCTCGCCAACTTGACTGTTGGTGATGTCGTGAGAGCATTCGTGATCATGATCATGTCAGTGGGGATAGTTGGGGCTAATTTGCTGGTCATCTGTGTGCTCAACAGCAGGAGATACTCGAGATACATCAGCAGTCAGGTAAGAAACACTTTGAGTTGTTTTTTATATTAATTTAACTTCATTTTTTTAATCATTTTAAATTCATCTGTACGCTTGAAATGCTGAAAGTCGATACCATGGTCGTTAGAAACAAAACTTGCGGAAAAATACAAAATTCAAACGATTCAAATTTGATATTGAAATTTGATCAAGCCTAAATTATTTAATAAAAATAATAACACATTTTTAGTTCTTATTCCACATAAAATTTATTGGATAGGGACCGGTTTCGCTCATGGCGATCAGTATCAACAGATCTTGCAGTTGATTCAGCTGATAATGCAGTTGCTTCAGCTGATTCAGTTGATAATGGTAGCCTTGGGGGAAACCGGTCCCGATCCAATAAATTGTATGTGGAATAAGTATAAAAAATATGTTATTATTTTTATTATAATGCTATTACCCAAGTATTAACAGTGAACACCTGAAAAGTGACCTTAATTATTTTACCTTATAAATAGAAACTTTTAATGAGTAAACTGTCAATAATTATTACTGGAAATAATGTTTGTCTAAAAATATTTTCTGTACTTATTTGAATTTATAAATATGTTTGTTACGATCAGGACTGGTTTCGCTCATCGCGAGCATTTAAAACTGATCATCAACATCAACATCATAGTGTGATTCAAATAGTTTTTTATGTGGAATAAGTACACCAAATGAGCTATTATAATCCCGTCCCACCTTTCCGATCCAAAAGTGCGACGCATAGTGACAGCGATTAGTCCTGTATTAGTCCTCGTATCCTTACCATCCATACTCTCTTCGGAAAAGAGAGGTTGAGCAACTGAGTAACAATCAGTTCTCGTAGAAAAACACATGTGGAGATAAACCCCGTGAGGAGTCCATATGCTCAAAGTTGGGAGCGGACATGGTTAAAAAAAATATTTAAGTATATACACTGTTTATATGACGTAAAATTGACTCGTTTCTGAATAAACGAAGACAAAATCGCTGCGTCGATTTCCGTGACATGTTGTAAATTTGCATCGGTGCATCGTGTGGCAGCTTACGTTTCTGGAAAATGTAAATATTTGAATATTTGATTGAGATTTTTCCTTTCAGCCTCGCTACCTGTTGACTTCTCTGGCCCTTAACGATCTGTTCATCGGCGTTCTCGTCGCACCTGTCGCCTTTCTGCCGGCGCTCTACAAATGCTGGCCGTACGGGGAAATATTCTGCCAGATACAGGTAAAACTCTTCACACTGCATTGCATAATATAACATTGTACTCTTCAAACAACAGAAGAACATTTGTACGATCATACCCAGAAACGATTCCCTTATCTTGTTACATAACATACTACTTGAATTACATAACATTCTCTGTGGTAAAATAAAATGAGATACAATAAATTTAATCTAGGAACGTTTTTACCCGAAAAAAATTCATAATTTTTTTCTTCTACGCAATATTTGATTCGGTTCCATATTGTTTTGAAATTACTTTTTCACACTTTTGAAATTGATTGTTTTGTAAATAAAATATAACAAAATTGTATTGCACTCTATTACTCTAAGTCTACCTTCTCTCTCATCATGAGTATTTTCTTAAGATGATCTTTCTTTACATAATAATTGTGGAAGTACATAATACAAAAAAAATGTGTTATATTTATTTAAAAATTATACTTTTCCAATAAGAATTGATAGTTGACACCTTATAGGGGATCCATCAATGCTTACAACACAAGATAATGTATTATTATTATTATTAGGAGGCAGTGGCAACTGCTAATATAGCCGAATCTTCATGATGCGCTGTGAGAGAGTGTGTATGTGATATTTTGTGCTGTACATAACAGACAGACAGACTATTAAAATATTACATATATATAAAAACTCTAGTTGTTCCACAGCAAAAAAAAAACAAATTGGCTTAACACCAACGAAGAGCGGCGGATTTCTTCTCTAATAAATGTTTTGATGATATTTAAGTAAAATAACACTTTATTTTCACCATTTTTTTTTCAATAATTCATGACAAATTTATATTGGGAAAAAAAGCGCCTTGTATATCCAAGCTTTATGTATTCAATAAAAATATTTATTTTTAACGAATTGGAATGGATTCATTGTCAACAAAGCAATAAACTGGGATCGGGAAATTGCTCTAGATAAATACGAGCTCGGAGTATTGTTTGAACAGCAAAGGGGAGTTGGGCATTTTCTATTGCATTATTGCAATATAGTTGAACTAATCCTCACAGAAATTAGAATCGTATAGCGAACAGTCTCCGCCGATGATTAATTACTCCAGCTCTTTATTTATTATTTTTAAAGGCAATATAAACTATGACACTTCAATAAATAAGCAAACACTGTTAATCAATCATAATAAATCCAAAAATTGATGCCTCTAAGAAACTTTGTTGATGATTGTAAAATAACAATTATAATCAATTTCAGATATTCATCCACTGTCTCTTTAGTAGCAGATATGACATACAAAATACGGTATTTGTTCAAAGGTTCAAAGTGTACTATTTAGGTAAGCTATAAATTGCTCCTTTGTAAATTGAACTTATGTTAATGAGTTAGTAGAAAGGGACACGATAAAAATTACAAATGATCGCCTTTTTAAAACACAAACAAAACGGTTTTAATTTAGGATTTCGACTGAAGGCGCTAGGTGTAATCTTATATATAAAACCGAAACGGCGTATGTATGTATGTATGTGGGTCTGTAATTCCCTTTTGAATTGTTGGTCATTAAGTTGCCATAAAAACGAATATGAAAGAAAATATGTTTGAATTTTTATCGGCGAAGACAATTTAGTCAAAATGTAATAAATTAGTCTTCTACTGAACTTTTCCCGCTTTTATTATTAATAATAATGTTTATTATTTACGTGAAGGTATTATTTGACATTTCTTTGACAGCAAATTAGATTTTTTCCTTGAATTTGGACATTTTAATGGGCGAGAATGTCATCAAATTAAATAAAGTTTGTGATTTTATTTCAACTCTATTTTGGATGTTAGATTTTGTGATATAATTATGTCGAATGATATAACATTAAATAATTATTGGCCGCTTAGTCCGAGCGACGCCGGGTAGCAATACTAGTTATCAATAATACTCAATAAAAGGGTTGTGACATAAAATACTATAACAAACGCAAAATGCTTACAATTTTTGTTTTATTAATTATAGCTTAGTTTTGAAAACTTTTATCGAATAAAAATTGATAACTTTGGCATCTCGCTGGCTCACTTACAATAGTTGCGACGATGGTTTTGCCTCTTCTGCATCTTTAGCTTAGCTCTATCGTAAGTTTTAAAATTAATGATGTTGACGTATTCAAAAAAGTATACCATCGTAATTTTTAAATTTTTAACTTCTCATAAAAGCGAAACACGGATAAAGATTGATACTGCCTGATATTGTAGGTCATTAGGACTCTCTCGAACGATCTTATTATCACCTCAACCAATGATTATAAGACCTAAACGATTAATATAACGCGAATAAATTCACAAAATGTTATAAAATCTTGTAACCGACTTCTAGAAACGACGTCTCTCGTTCAGTTCATTCGCGACCGCTTTGCGTCGATTGGTTGAATTCAGCTCAGGCCCGAACGCTTCGCGTCGATTGGTTGGGCACTTTTGCTCACTAGAATCGTAGGGTATAAATATGCCTGTCTAGGGCAAATTTTCCTCATTCTCGCTTCAACTCTCGCCGTGTGAACACCTCTCTGAGCTGAAATCCGATTTCACAACTGCCAGTGTTTTGGGACTGGTGAGCTGTTTTTAAACAGCTCACCGGACCAAACTATCATCATCATCCGACAGTTATCATCATCATCATCCGACCGTTATCATCATTCGACCGCTATCATCACCAACACCAAGACACCGAGCGGCCACATGAACCAGACATACCAGAAGATCGCCCAGCCGTCGGGACTCCTGCCGAGGCCTTTCGTGTTAGCAAACAGATTCAGCGCACACCGTACGGGGTTAACACTGGTGAGCGGCCGTGTCGCCTGTTTTTGGCTGCCTTCATTCACCCGATCATCACAAATACTATCATCATCATCACTCGACCGATATTACCACGATCAGACTGCGATCCAGACATACCAGAAGATCGCCCAGCCGTCGGGACTCTTGCCGAGGCCTGGGAACCCCGCTCGTGTTAGCAAACAGATTCAGCGCACACCGTACGGGGTAGTAACACTCTGCATGATGACTGACGGCCGCTGTCGCCTGTTTTTGGCTGCCTTCACTCACCCGATCATCACAAATACTATCATCATCATCACTCGACCGATATTACCACGATCAGACTGCGATCCAGACATACCAGAAGATCGCCCAGCCGTCGGGACTCTGCCGAGGCCTGGGAACCCCCGTCTTTCGTGTTAGCAAACAGATTCAGCGCACACCGTACGGGGTAGTAACACTCTGCATGATGACTGACGGCCGCTATCGCCTGTTTTTGGCTGCCTTCACTCACCCGATCATCACAAATACTATCATCATCATCACTCGACCGATATTACCACGATCAGACTGCGATCCAGACATACCAGAAGATCGCCCAGCCGTCGGGACTCTTGCCGAGGCCTGGGAACCCCGTCTTTCGTGTTAGCAAACAGATTCAGCGCACACCGTACGGGGTAGTAACACTCTGCATGATGACGGACGGCCACGGTCGCCTGTTTTTGGCTGCCTTCACTCACCCGATCATCACAAGGACTTTCATCATCATCACCAGACCGAATAATCATCATCACTCGACCGATATTACCACGATCAGACCGCGATCCAGACATACCAGAAGATCGCCCAGCCGTCGGGACTCCTGCCGAGGCCTGGGAACCCCGTCTTTCGTGTTAGCATACAGATTCAGCGCACACCGTACGGGGTAGTAACACTCTGCATGATGACTGACGGCCGCAGTCGCCTGTTTTTGGCTGCCTTCACTCACCCGATCATCACAAATACTATCATCAAACCGACACGCGCGACTGCTAGTGTTACCAAGATCCTACAACCAACCACGACGACCCGCAATCTCGACCACAGCAACTTTTCTACTGCAACGCTATCCTCAAGACATCGATCAGCCACGAACGCCGTCGAAGCCAGCCGAAACTGGGTGTTTACACCAAACATGACTGATTAAGGAATCTACATGGAACACACAGACTGAAGCAAGCCGACAGAAGTGACTGTTATCATCAAGCCACCGCGGTCGCCGTCGAAGCCACGTGTTCACACAGCCGAAACTGAGTGTTTACACCAAACATGACTTATTAAGGAATAATCTGCATGGAACACTCAGACTGAAGCAAGCGGACGCGCGCGACAGCAAAAGGCGGCCAAGATCCTACAACTACTCGACCACTATCATCATCCGACCGCCAGCATCAGCCCCGACCAAAGCAATATCTCGGACCTCGCATCTTCACAATGATTACCAAGCCTACCGGTTGCTGTAGAAGCCAGCTAACGCCAGCCGAAGCAAGCGCCGAAACGGCTGCAAAGATTTTTCAACAACATAAAGCCCCACAGATGAAGGGGATTAGGCTAACGCCCAAGTCCCCGTACTAGTTGTCATTACAAAAGTCAAAGTCAAGTCAAATTTTCCTTAGTCGTGATCGTTCATCCAAAGCTGACAGACGTGTCGCCTTCTGCCTCCGGACAGGCAGGAAGTCGCAATATAATCCTTTGGTCTTACGCATTTAAATGTGGTTGTAACTGCAATTGTATCTGTGTTTTGTAAATTATTCAATCTAAAAATTTGAATAAAATAAACTAGCCTACTCTCGCATAGAGTACGGTCAAGAGAATACCGATTGAAATCTTTACAAGAGATATCCTGTCCCTAAGTTCCGTCATCAAACGCTATGGAGGATGCTGTCTGTTACTGTCAGATTGAGGAAGAAACCCTGGTCGTCTCAAGATTAATTACACAACCGATGAACTAAAATTTAAGTTGTAAATTTTAATTATATCTTTAAAATAATCAAAAGAAAATAATTTGAAAGTAATTGTTCTCTTCCGTAATGCTATCAAACTTTAAGATCCAGTTTTGACGCTAACCATTCGCTGAGCGAAACTGAAAAATAATAAAATGCGGGATAGCTACCTAACTGCCACAAATTTTGGTTATTTTTTTTAATACTGTGAGAACGTGATGGGACGTGTTTTGTGATTTCTAAGCGCGGCTCTTTGACATCACATAATGTAGACTGCTTTGGAGTGATAGGCGCGAGGCGTGTCGCTGCTGACGTCTTTCATAATGCAGATTGGCATTGATGCCTTATATGCATAACAGCAAGATGAATTTTAAGTGATCGCGGGGGTGAGTCGGCATTGTTTGCCTTAACGGAAATGCATAATGAACCCTCGCTCTGCAACCAAAACTTAAACAATAGTTATTATAAAATTAAGGTCATGCGTTTCATAATTTTTACGCTTATTAACTTTCGAAGGATGGTCCCTGAAAAATAACGCGTGATCCGAAGGGGGGTCTAAAAATACCCTATTGGTATGGCTTTATTGGTTTTACTTATTTTTATATATCGTCCTAAAAAATATATATAAAAAATCGATAGTTTTCTTATAATGATTCATATTTTAAGTCGCACATGAAAAAGTCACGTTGGTATTCAAGACAGACTGACATAATACAAACTATGGGCGCGAGCACTTATCTACACCTGTTGATGTGAAAAGCGTCCATTTGATTTGAAACGTACATTTGAAGCAGGCGCGTTTGATATATGATATTGTTATCTTATCTCAAATTGGCAGTGAAGTTTGAATCCTTGCAATTTGTAGTGACATTATAAAGAGTCTTCGGCCAGTAATAATCCGAATTATTTTCTTTTTTATTTAATTTCAACGAACATAATTTTTTTCTGCAAAATTTTCCAAATTGTATCACTAATATTTGAGATAGATAGATAGATATTTAAGATAAAGTAGCAGTAGTGGTCGAATGGCTCATCCACCGGAAATTCAATGTTAATAAGATCACATACAGTCACGCTTGGATGAATCTGATGTGGTGATAAAAATATTTATAAAAGAAGAACATTTGAATTCAGATGATAAATTTTAAACTGAAAATATTGATAAGAATACTGTAGGTCATTTCCGAAATTCTAGAATGAAATATTAGAGACTGTGTGAAAAAGAGCTATAAAAAGCTAATGTACGTATAATTGACAATGAGAGAGCGAAGTTTATAAATATACAAGCCCGTGTCGCTTAGTTTATGATTGACACTTTCAAATCTTTGACGATTTCAATATGTAAACAAATTATTTTTGTACAAAGTGTTTGATTAATGATTACAATTCGATTACTCGGTCGCTGTGGTAAATTTGAATATTCTCAAAAAAGCTCTGCATCCAAGTGTATTTATTAAAAGTCATTTTCAAAAATGCGAAACTAAACTAAACTTCTTTTTAATAATCTTTCAATTGCTTTCTTGCTTTCACAACAAAACTGGCCGTAATCATAACAAGTTCAACTTAAGACATTCAACAATGACAGTCATCAAATCTTTATATCAACACAACAAAAAATTTGTTTTTGAAAACGATAGGCAGTCATCCAATCACCCTTTCTTTCTCCATTTCGATATAAAACACCACAGATATCCATACCTCGATTGGAGGTATCAATTCGTGAATTTCAATCATTTGCCACTCGACTGATTTGGAAAGAAATTTTATATCGCTTCCGATATACGAATCTTGGTTTGAAATGATGATCGAACACTACTTGATAAAACGATATAATATATTTCTGTTTCTTAATGTTTTAGCAATTAAAGAATTATGTTCAAGTCTTTTTGTCTATGCAATATACTTTAAGATGTTGAAAAAGGAAATACGTACAGTTATACAACCTACAAAAGCTTAAGAAAATCACAATAGATGAAATGGTGTGATGTTAATTTTAATAGTGCAAAAGATAATGACTTTTGTTTATAAAAGTCGTTACCAAGAGTATTAAAAAACCTCATCAAACATTCACACAAGGCTTTGAGTATAAACTTCAAACATAGAAGAAAGTCTCTTTCAAGCAATAAAAATAGTTCGGAACAGCAATATAAGAAACACACAGATAGATCTATACCCCATAGCAACTCACTTACAAAATATTTTGTCACCAATTTTTTGCGCTACTTGCCGTTACGGTACATTATTTCCTTTTTTGAATACTCGCGATAAAATTTTATTCGAAGCGTTAGGCCACAGACATTTTTTGGCCTGCGTCAAAAAAAGAGAGAGAATCGCAGCGTTTTATTTGTCAACTATAAATTTCAAGAGCGCATAATTCATCCGTACGAAAGCATAATTTACGTGGTATGAATGATATACCGCATCATAAATGGAGGTTTTATTATCACATTTGTATTAAAAATAAACGACGCTGAATCGATGAAATACCGGAAAAGTTTTCAAAATGTATTTCCTAGAAACCATGAAAGCATTATTAGGATAGAATCATTAGATAAGGCTTATGTTGATTATTATAAAGCTTTCGGCACTTTCTATTATACAAAGTCCAATGTTCGAGGAATAGATGAACCTAAGAACAGAGTTGCAACACCAGTATGTATTACCAAAACAATTTTGAATTGAAAAAAATACGAACAATACTAGGACCGCAATAATCGATAATTAGATAATAGGTGATACTTGTGCAAGGACCTTTGCAAGTAAACAGGCATATAAATCAATGCGTCTGTATGATAAATGATCAAATTTTAGTATGTATATGCACTTTCCTTCAAAAAGGATATCACTCTGCGATGTCGATGAACCCTAGGGTAGGAAGTGACTCTCTGGTGGCTCATAAAACCGCGTTCAATAAAAGTTTCTTATGTGTAATCAAAAATCAATTGTATGTGGTGTTCAACAGGAAGATTTATTACTTTATTTTTGTGTAACTCTGTCAGTGAAAACAAAATGATTTAATGATTATAAATGTTGGAATCCAGGGCTGTTAAATCCAATGACTATGGAGGCCACTTAACATCACCGTTTCTTCGAAAAGATACCGAAATACTGCTGTTTATAATTTTCATACCGAAATTTCTGTCTTGAACAACACATACATTTAATAAGACACTCATATCTATGATTATTTTATTGGCTCAATATCACACACACAAAAACTCATTTCTCAGTAACCTGGAACTCATGAATATAATATTCGGAATGGTTTGGAAAAGTCTTTACCACCAATCAAAACACGTTATTATCCCAAAATAATATTTGCTTGAAAACCATCAAATTTCACCTGTAATGTCTAACATTACTGAGAATGAATTTAAGCAATCGAATATTTTTCGTTGAAATGTTATATTATTTATAATTACAATATTATACTAGGATAAACTAAAAATAATATATTTTTCCTTATGGTGAAATCTTTTCGATTCGTCTAAAAAGGGCTGCCTTTTAGTATAAGTATATTCCGAAATATTTACCAATGTATTAAAATGATCAGCAACAAGATAATTTTTGCTCTTTGTTTTGAATACATCCGTACGTTTGTCAATTTCTCGTTATCTGAAACCGTTTATTGCAAAACTTCGATAAAGAAAGAGAATTGTGAATTTTAATAATGTAAAGCTTTTGACTCGACTGATTTACTTTGAAAGAAATTCTTGGAAATAAACTGTTGTATATGTTTGGGGAGCTACGGACTATCTTTAAATATATAAATCGATTCTATTAACCTACTATAATTTATACCATCAAATCCTTAAAAATGCAAAAATATGCGTTTTTCAAGATGCTCGATGATAAATGAAAAAATACATAGTAATATAACGCATTGATTTTATGAAAGTTGAATTCTCTACAATATTAATCAAAAACAAAGGGCATACTAAATACACTATTTTTTTATGGGTTTGTGTCCAAATGTTTCCATATATTCTTGTCAAACTAATGAGAGGCTCAAAACGCACATAGAGAGCGATTGCTTATCTATACATATTTCTTTTTGACGTGACAACGTCTTATAAATCGATGAACGTCCGCTGCACGCACGAAAAAACATGACTCATTGTCCCGTTTGTCGCGTTACGCCGAAGGCAAGCGTGCGAGCGAGAGCACGGATAAGCGATAGAGAGGCACGATCGGCCTACCGTTCGGATTGTGCCGAATCTATCTCTCTTCCACTCGATTGGTCGATGCGTCTGAGTAGAAAAGAGACAGCGGCAGCACACAACTTATACACCTACAGTACCTACACGTGATCTGTTTACAACTGTTTATAAATTGAAGTGAAATGTTAATGTGGTTTTCATTGTTTATATTACAACAACAATTGCGACAATAAAGGTAATTAATCCTTGAATCAATGAGTGCGAATAAAATATATTAGTAAAAAATTGTAGATTTCATTTCACTCCTTCTTCGTATCCATACAAAATAATGATAATTCAATAAAAATGATTCCATTTTATTCATAAAAGTATGCAATCATTTCATCAATGTTTTCTTATGACGTTGTCACGTTAAACTATCGTCCGTAAACCGACTTTACAGACAACCATTTTTATCTTAAAATAAAGAGATTATGTGACTAAAATCAGCCAGTTCTCGTAAAAACAATCGAGATACCCCGCACTGCAAACGAACGTCGTCTAATGAAACTGTTACTTTATTTATGCATATAAATAATTATCAAGTAAGATAGTAACGTATTTAATTTGTCGAGCAATATATTGGCTTAAATAAAGAGTGTTTCCGGTACATGTTTCACAAGTTATTAAATAAGTAATATATTTCTAAAAACAAATGCTCAAATATGGTTTAATTAAATTCCTCGTGACTGACAGTTAAGTATGAGCAGAACAACCGAATATGTATTACAATAAGCAACGAATATTTGTACATTTTTCATGTCATCTTTACCAGTGTTTCCCGACCGTTGGTTCGTGGCCCAGTGCTGGGTCGCAGAAACTTTTCGCTGGGCTGCAATATGTATGCCAAGTTTCAATTATTTATTATAAACTCAAACACTTGAAATCAATCGATTCAATAAATATAGGTCTGATAAAACCCACGAATTATTTATCGACATTTCGATGCTATTATCTGGTAATAAGTATTTGTGATACTAAATTTAAAATACGCCATAATTATAGTATACCCAGATTATTCATTAAAACTCATTTACATCAAAGTTTTTGCTAATTCATATAGATTACGTTCATAACAGTTAAACGTTATTTTTGAATATAAACGATACAAACTGTTTACAACACGTGCATTCGTGCGCGTTAAATGCTCGAAGATGCCGAAAGGCGAAACTCGGATCGTTAACGACAAAACTCATGGAAAAGTACAAAATTCAATCGATTTAAATTCGATAGAAGTGCCTTCAGTCGAAATTCTTAATTAAAAAATATCAAATAAAAAACGATTTTTATTTCAGTATTAGTGGTCCGCGACCTTTTTTTATCGGTCCGCACCATGTAAAAAGGTTGGGGAACACTGATCTATACAATATGAAACTAAGAAACAATATCTTCTGAAACTAGGTTAGAGTGTCAGAACATAGTATCGTCTAATCTCTGCTCGGAGATTTCATGGTAGTATTTTTTGATTCTGCGGCCTGCCTTTATTGCTTTTAATATATCACTATCATAAAATATTGTCTGAAATAACGCAAAAAATACGTGCGAGAGATCACATTACGTTTATTGTAGACCACCAAATTTACATAGTACAAATGTATTATCTGACATAAAAGTTTATATTTCAAAAATATATATATGTTATCGATGTTCTGAATTTATTATATTTTTATATGCATATAAAAATAGTGTAAGTCATATAATTTAACTTGTATACGGATATATGTCACAAAACATAGATCATATAAAAAAAGAATTCTTTTGGTGAAGCTCAAGAAATATATTGATTAAATTGTAATTTAATCGGTGGAACTCATTAAAAATTATTAAGGTGTCATCTTTTAGTATATACGTTCATTTATTAGTATCATTAGATGATGTCATGATGCTGAAATATCCATGCTATTTTTTCAATTAAAATTATTATATTAGTATCAATAAATAGTATTCATGCTGACCTTTTAATCATTATTCTTAGTAAATATATGATTAAAAAAAGTGTATGCCTATTTAAATATTTAGATGGAAGCTTTCAGAATATATGTAGATAATATTATTATATTTACTTTAAATATAGATTATTATTAAACCGACAAAATATTATATATAGTTTCGTAAATGTCTTGATTTTATCTTTTAATTAGACATTTGAATTTTTTTTTTTTAATATTTTTATATTACAGTGTAATTGCCTATTTTTATAGGTTTTCTCAGAAAACTAAACTATGCGAGGCTGATTAATTGTAAAAAATACTCTTTTTTTACAAATTATGATTTAAAGTATTAAACATTACGGTGCTTACAACTAATGTGAAATAATTAGATAATTTGTTAAGGAATATCTACATAACAGAGCATGAATGAAAGCTAAACAAAATCCGTACGTAAGCGATAACGACCTATTGAACAAAAACGCCCCACCTAATCTTTCTTTTATTCTTGCTAAATCTAGCGCTTAACGACCGAGCATCCAGAATTTTTGGTCACACCTTTTAGGAAGTTTAGGAGGGCTTGACATTTTTGTTGATAATATACTTCCGAACTGTCTTTGGGTGAAATTTCTTTTATTAACGACTATGATAAAGATCAAATACTAATTCTCACCATGTACGCATCAACTAATATCTAATATATAAAAATCAATATATGTTTGTTTGTTGGTTCGCATCCTATGCCCTGCCATACCGTTCATCCGATCGCAATGAAACTTTGACAAACTTTTTGCTTGCACTTGCGCAGAGGTTGGCATATAAAATAAAATTATTTTACAGTAGGTCGTTTATATAAAACTCAATGTTTTTTCATATTTTATACGCTCATTTTGATAACTTGTTGTTGCACTTGCGCAAAGACATAGTACAATATGTTTTCAGTATGTCGCGCGTGTGTCGTACCATAGACAATCGGCAAAAGACAAACAGCAAACGTCAAACGGCAAATGTCTTCGATACCGATCAATGTTAGTGAAATTAAATCGAAATTATTTTTCTAAAATATTGTGCATCCGAAAGCACTGCAATAAACACAAACACTATCTTTCTTTGAGTGGCATTTCAACACTTGCCGGGTACCGGCTAGTTACTTATAGAAATATTTGAATCAAATATAATTTTTAATAAACATAAAATACCGACATCTGTATTTTTGCTAGCAATAATAAATAATTGTGATGTCTTAATTCTACCCCACCCTTCAATCATTAAAAATACGCATTAGCAAGAACAACGATTAATTAACAATCATATCCTCACTCACATCAAATTAGAAAGCTTGATAAACGCAGTAATTCGCAGTTAAGCTCTCTGTAACGATAAAAATTATTGTATTAAAGAGTTCACGTTATCTCAATTTGGAGTTGAATATTTAATAGGTATACTACAAAAAATACGTTGTATAGTATGTTTCATGCATTCATTACATGATTTTCTTAAATAACTTTTCGATAATCTTGGTAGTATGAAATGAACCAAAGAGAACATCTTTACGTGTATGCTGATTAAAATGTGTATAATGACAATTTTCACAATACTTACATGTAAAACATTTCTCACGCTACTTAAATTGGAATTCAATGGTGATTCAGCAACTTTGGAGATAAAATAAGAACTTTTATCACATCTTGGAATCGTCTATTGAAAGATAATAAAAATGCCACATCCTTATTTTGTAAAGACGACTGCGCTTTTCGATAATAAAAATGTTGGTTTTTCTACGTTGAAATAATTTTCAAGTTAGAATTCATATAATATAATTAACACATAATTGGTGATATTTTATTTCTTCTTAGAATATATCTGCACCATACGATAAGTAAATGGTCACCAAGCAGAACCTCCAGGACTCATCTTCTAGGTTTATCCTATAGATAGTATCCATCAATCGACATGGACGCCAAGATACCGCCAGCTGAAAGATGAAGCTGGTTGGTTTAAGCCTGTCTAAAGGCTCTAGTAACATGTTCCAATGCTTCTCCAATACCGCTGAAATTACATGGCGGTGCTTGGTCTGTTATCACTTGCTTCCTAGCAAAGTTAAGCTTCAAAATTAATCGAGTCGTTTAATGGGTGTTGTTTACTTATAAGAGAAAATCTAAATATTCACTATTAATGTCACCTTTCACTAAGCGAAGTTTGAAGCCTCAAAATATGTTTCTCTGCCCGAATATTTGACAGTAATAAACCATCGCATCACCATAGCTGGTAAAAAAACATAATTTATCGAGCATAATAATTTCATTTTCTTACATTAATTCTATTTAGCTAAAAAATATTGTTAGTCTATTTGAATTTAGATTTTGAAAAATATTGCAATCATATACATACACACTTGATTATAGTTTTTTCAACTTCAGACAATAAACATATACTTGAAATTGATACATTTTGTAATACTTAAAATTCTAACTCAATCTATTGCTTGAACGTAGACAACAGGCGTGCAATATTACATTGAATAGATATAGAATTCGTTATTACAATATGTTTGAGATTGATGTTTAAGTTTTATGTTATGAAGAAGGCTTTTGTTACTGAAACTTCTTGTTTTCGCAAGTATTATGGTTTACCTAAGAATACTAACTTTGCAGGGTAAGGTAAGGCTTGTGTTGTGTTCATTCGTTATTATGCTAGAGTAAACATTCTCATAAAAAACTTATATACTATTATATGAAGTTTCATATTCTTCTTTACGCGAAGTTTAAGCTTATAAAATGTTAAAATTCAATAATGCAGAGAAAAACTAGTTTCTATGCAGTACGATTTTATTTAAAGCGTCCTGAAAATTGATTTAAGATTCTATACATTCAGTTAATTGATAATTATTTAAATTTGACCTATTTTGTAACCAGAAGCTTTTTATAAATCTTTATTTCCAAAGTGAAATAATCTAAAACTGACTCTAAATTTATTAGTCGGTACAGATTTAGCTTAAAAATCATTTTTTCGATTGCATTTTAGTCATAAGTTCTTATTTGTGGGGAAAACATTTAATACACGTGTCTATCGATTGGAAATGTAACATAATAAGTACTCAATCAATCTTATTTTAAGCATAAATTTTACTCAGTTTTCTCAGTGTCTCACCGACTTCCAAATTTGACTTAAAGCTACCGTGTAGCGTTGTAGACCGTCTTTAAAAAGGTGAATAACAACAGCTTCGTTTTTAAGCCAAAGTATATGGTGGGCTTAACTTAAAATATTCAAATCTAAATTGGAGAAAATCGTTCTGCGAAGAAATGAAACCAGATGAAAGCTATTCACAGCTTATTATATATGACACAGTATGAAAAATTGTTTAATAGAACATGTCAAAATTCTTTTGTTGAATGATCGCACATTAATAAAAATTAATAAACACACTTCTAATTGATTTTCATAATTATAAAACAGGAATAAAATTATTTTAATTACGTTACTGCGTAAACATTCAATTCATAAATTGAAAAAAATAATAGATAATGAAGCGTAAAATTCATATTCACTTAATCAAAACAACGTTCCTAATATGTTTTGAATTGAAATAAATTTTCATGTTCAGTAGTTTTTGTCAAAATTAAGTACTATTCTGTTTTATTGAAATGTAGGATAATAATATTCCATATCCGCTCCCTATTCGGAGCATATGGCCGCCACACGGTGCCTCCAAGATTCTCTGTCTCCCGCCAACCTCCTCGCATCTTCCCAGGTCATCCCGGCGTCCCTTAGCTCCCCTGAGTACATCCTATGGATGGTCATCAGAGGCCTTCCGCGGCGTCGGGATCCATCAGGTTGATAGAAGAGGCAGGCAGGATTCAGGCTCCCCTGGGGCATCCGCAGCACATGTCCAAGCCAGGTCCATCGTCGCCTTTTAATTTTGGACGTAATAAGGGGCTGGTTTGTCCGCTCTCTTACCTCCGTATTCCTGACAAAGTCAAACCACTGTACTCCTAGTATTCGCCGCAGGCATCTGTGTTCAAAGCACAGTATACGGTTACGTGCTTTTGTGATGTGCCATGACTCGCAACCGTAAAGCAGCACAGTCAGTATGCATGCGTTGAACAAGTGGCACTTGGTTCTGACCGAGTACAGCCGTGAGTCCCAGACTTTCCGCATTGAATTAAATGTTGCTCCAGCTATCCCTAATCGGATCGCGAGCTCATTACGCGGGTTGCCATCTCCCGTGATGTGTACTCCCAAGTACCTAAAACCATCGACTCTCTCGATTTCTTGCCCCGCACTCAACAGAGAGTAGTCTGGATCTGGACAGGCGCTGTTGCAGAGCACATTGGTTTTACTCGCGTTGATTTTGAGGCCAACGCGATACGAGTTGCTCTGCAGTCTATCCATTGTTTCCTGGATACCCGCAACTGATTAGGATAACATGACAAAAAATATATGTGTATCGCATAATGAAGCTTTTTAAAAAAATTATTGGGCAATTCAAAAACAAAAACAAAGCATTTTCTTAATGGAAAACTTAAAAGTAAGCTATGATTAAAAATTGCCCAAAGCATTATTTTGATGGATTGTTACTTTATACTATCAACACTTCCAAGAATATACACTTTAACTGTGATTTATACACTTCACAATTAATTTTAAATCTTCCTATAAAGCAAGTAAAATATTGCCCATCAAAACTGATAAATCATTTTGCATATCGTTTCTTTACTTTGAAATGGTTCTAATTGACATTTTTGTCTAAAATCACAAAATTTTGTATTTACCACATTCTATCATATACATATATGAATTTCAGAATTATGTATGGTTGAATAACGGAGCTAGCAGAATTCCGGAGTTGCACACTTTTTTCACAAAAACAAAATTACAAAGTTCTGAGATTTTCATCATTATTTCCATCATAAGATCTTTAAGATCATTATTGCTCAGCAAGAGTTCTAAAAAAATATGCTTAAAATATGTAATTTGAAACATTTTTAATTGCTCATTGTTACAATTGAATTTTAATCAATCGAAACTTCAAACGCTCATATCTCA
Source organism: Himalopsyche kuldschensis (assembly GCA_028554975.1). Taxonomy (NCBI): domain Eukaryota; kingdom Metazoa; phylum Arthropoda; class Insecta; order Trichoptera; family Rhyacophilidae; genus Himalopsyche; species Himalopsyche kuldschensis. Next base: position 13,290,784 of record JAHFWI010000010.1, on the reverse strand, counting down.
AAACCGTGTCAAGGGTAATGAGAACCTTTTTAAAGTATTGTGTCGATATATTTAAATAATTACAGAACAAAATCAGCAAGGATTTAATTTAAAAAAAAAGATTCAATGATGATATAATTGAAGTTTTGATAGAATTTTAAAACGACACGTTTGCCATTACTGATAATATAAAAAAGAAGATTAGTCTCTTGCTTACAGTAGCCGGGTATAGCCAATTGAAGTTTTTTCATGGCCTGAAAGATCAAGAAAGGATATTTGCAAAAGTGATATTGAGCCCGAATATTTAAATTTCGTCAGCCATACTAAGACCACTACTTCAAAACTTATTTCCTTCAGGACGACCAAAGAGATTTAAAATGTAAATATTTATGATTCGATTCATCAGAAGACTGGTATAGTTTTTTTAGTTTCAAATTTATATGTAAATTGACATACTTGTTAAAAAAAGAACTGAAGAATATGTATTTTGTGTGTAATATAATGCGTATCTTTAGAGAGCTTAGCAATTTATGGTGCGTTGAAATTTCTACGGAAACAAAATTAGATTTTGAAATTCAATCACTTTTCAATGATGCAACAGCTTCAACATGTTGGTAAATTATTTTTATTGACTGCCACAATAGATGGATCGAAAATATGTTTATATTTGGATTCTACTAAAATATAATACTTACATAAAAAACAAATTGAGTAAGAAAGATTATTAGCACTATAAAGTCAACAGGTATGTGCATTAAACGGATGCGAAACATTATTCACAATGATAGACATAAATTAATTGAATAAGTAAATATTTTTTTCTTCTTCGCCTTTGTTATATCCGTTTTATTTTAAGTCTATTAAAGTCTATTTAGTTTTTTTTACTTTGCACTTTTTTTCATTTTTGTATTACCAATTGTTTGTCACACCTTATAAGTCTTGCTTTGCTTTTGTATAAATAATGCTGTGTTTTTATATTAATTATGAGTTGATAATGCTCGTGACGAGCAAAACCGGCCATGATCTCAATAAATTCAATGTGGAGTTAAAACTAAAAATGTGTTATTATTTTTGTTATAAAAATATGAATTTACGTGAAAATCCCTCTAAAACTTAACAGACTATAACTTGAATAAAATCACATATAGTTTGGTTTATTCGATCATAAATCACATGGCTATTGCAGAAAAAGACAGCAGATATACAATAACTCAATTGGTTTTGGAATTCTTACCACAAGTAAATTTTAACATTTCGAGTGATTGGCATTGTTTTATAGCAGTCAGCTTATAAGGAAGATTTACTATGTATTGATAAAGCGACGTTCGCCCAATTCGGTTGTGAAGTTGACATTTTACTAAACTGAAATTGTCTACAGATTGTAAAATGACTATTCAAATATCTCTGATGTTTATATTTCCATACGTTTTTCTGATCCTTAAAACGATGCTTTTTGAGACATAGCTCACTATTAGTATTTACATTCATCATTATATCTGGAACTTTTTTAAATGAAACAAAAATTTAGCATTTTTTGTGTGTACACTTTTTGTAAATATGTAACATTACATTTTTATACTCCGTACAGAGAACAAACATCAAGGTTAAAGAAATAGACTTTTATTCCATAGTAAATAGCTCAAAATTGATATGTCAAATCATTGCCATAAAAATTACGACATCAAATTGCATTGTAAGGGGAAAAAAAAGTCTAAGCGATATAAACATCTGACTGCAAAAATAAATCTAATAAAATAATTCCTTTGTTCTTAGCGCCATAGTTTTTTTTATCAAGTATGGGGCTTTTAGAAAAGCCTTAGCGGCTATCTGCGATGAAAACCAGGTATTAGATCTTTCCAAATGCTTTCGAGGATTAGATAGCACTACAGGTATAACGCTTGCCAAATTTACAAATAATAAGGCATGTATTTAATGGGTCATAACTAATTCAAGTTTTGGTCACTTAAATAAATAAATGGTCAGTTAAAAATCATTATGGTCAGTTAATATTATAAACGGTCAGTTTTTATTGCATCAGTGTGAATGTGGTCAGTTATTAAATAAAAAGGTCAGTAATATATTTTAATGGTTAGTTATTTATTAAAAACGGTGAGTATTTAATTTAAATGTTCAGCTATTTAAAAAAAATGATAAGTTTTAGTACGACAGCTTGTGAATTTTATCGAATATGGTCGTAATAGCAAATTTATGACATGTTCTTTTTATTTTAACTGACCATTTATTATTTTAACTGACCGTTTTAAGTATTTATTACTGACCGTTTTAAGTATTAATAACTGACCATTTATCGAATTAGAAACTGACCAAATAATTAGTAGTCACGGGACTTAAATACATAATGATTAAAGTGTCACAACTATTTCGGTTTTCGTTATTAACTATCATATATATTATAAGTGTCATCATAATTTTTCTTGCTGTTTGTTAATTAGAATTCCAACCGCTGATTATTCTGAAAAGGTTAAGATAGCATTATGAAATTAGAACAGAGTTAGTAGAACAGGTGAGCTTATCGCTCTTCCTGCTCTCCGATTCAAGAACTTAATGATGGGAGAAAATTCACATAGTAGATAACCATGCCATAATCGATTCAAAAATCTATTTGAGAGAGTTTATACACTTCAAACCCGTTAACACCACAGCCAAAGACAACCACCATTACTACTGTACTACTACAGTCACGGAAAAAAATTGTTTATTCAAATTGTAAAATTCTGTTATTAAATATTATCTTCTTATTTGTTTTTAATGATGCAAATATAATATTTGTTGTTTTTCTCTGAACGAGTTCGCTAGATATTTATCCCAGCTTTCAAAAACGCTTTGTAAAGATTTGCCTTTCCAAGAATTGAATTCATATTCGATTGTTGCTTTATAACCGTACATAAAAGTCATTATTTTCAAACATGAGTAATCTCTGATGTATAGTTAATTGGTAACCACGTACTTTTGTGTAGCTTTTACAAATTGATTCTGAATAAACGGGAAAGCATCACTTGAAATTTATTTCTTCGGAATAAACATTATAATTTTCAGATTTTTAACTAAGATATCTGTTTATTTATTCCTACTTATCAAGACAACTATTTTTTTATCGTAACACCAGCCTTTAATATCTAACCTTAATAAACTTGGGCCTCGTATAACACAGTTTTACACAACACGGATGAATAGATTGTGACATATTTTTATACAACACGCTTTACATAACACGGCTTAAAGGGAAAAAAATACTTATTGGTGGAGAAAGTTTTTATGACATGGATATTCATGACATCCAAGAAATATTGGAGGACGAAGAAGAATTAGTCGAAATGTTGGTTGAACCTACCACAAATAAAGACTTCGAAAGCAGTTGCAGCGAAGAAGCTACGTGTTTCACATTAAAAACAATGAATGACAACTTGGAACTTCCACAAAGTTACCGCCGAAACCATCTAAAATATGGAATTAGCTATTAAATTCGTTTTTTTTTATTGAAATTGATCCTATAATGAAAAAAAGTTTGAAATTCAAGGGGGAATTACAAAATATTTTGGAACCATATAAGGAAATACGTAAAGATGTTAAAGCTAAAAGCAAACAATCGCTTATTACTGAATTTTCGATGATGAAAACTCACAACCTATCTCGAAAAAGAGTAAAGCATATAAAATTCTAAGTGATAACGATGATGAATGATTGGTATATTATGTAATTTTCAATAAATAAGTAAATTTATATTTGTTTATTTAAAAAAATGAAGTAAAATATGGCTTTTTGGAATGCAAACCCTAATTTTGTATGAACTTCAAAATTTATATAAAACGGATTTGTATAACACAACGTTTTTGTGGAACCATTTAACCGTGTTACACGAGGCCCTAGAGTACAAGTTAAATATTTAAGAGTTTTTCTAATAAAACCATTTTATACCGAATTATTGGTTGTGAGTTTGAAGGTATCAAAATAAATAAGTAATATATATAAAATTGATATTTTTTTCATGTATAAAAATTTTCGCCGGATTATCCATTTTTCCAAAATATAATTCACCCCTTCTCAATATCTCTCAATATTAATATCAAATAATATAAATACTTGCTATCTAAAAAAATCTAACTAAAGTAGTAAATGCAAACTGAGAGCTTCTGGTATATCGTTTTTAAATGGTTGGTTCTCACAAAAAAACATCGAAAATCATATGGGAAAAATTTTGGCTTAATTTTTTTTACTAAATTTGCTTACAGAGATTTTAAACATTATCAAACTAGTTGTTTATTATAAGTATAAATAGATAGATAGATACTTATTTATAAAAAATATAATTCTTCGTCTAGAGCAGGGGTGGCTAATCTTTTACCACTACGGGTGACTTGTTTTGAAATTTTTGGCGGCTCCCAAAATAAATGGAAATTATTATCATTGAAATAAAAAAAGGATTCAGACTATTCAGAGATGTGAACATCAGTACGTCAGACAAGCGGGTGACTTGGAATGGCTACGCAATCGATCATTCGATCGCGAACGACGCTTTGGTCACCCCTGTCTAGAATCTAGAACCAATAGATAATATTTCGTATGGTACCTATAAATTTCATCAAATTATTTGAAATTTATCCTTATCAGTAAAATAAATTATATTATACAATTCAGCGTATATATAATAGTTGAATATTGTTATATTCCTTGCTTATTTTATTATTTTTCACAAAAGAATTCCACATAAATCAATGAATAATATATAACAAGAGTGCTTTGGAAAAAGTATTTTCAGAAAAGAATTAAAACTATTCAGTACAATCCATGAATGATAATGTCAATCGTTAACACAGCTTTAAAGGTTTTATATTTTAAATACAATTAAATACGCAATAATATTCAGCATAATCTTATTTTTACTGTACAAAAAATAGGGAATTGAGTACTTATTTTTTGTTGTGTATAATACAATAAAATCATAAAAATATTAAGCACTCGAGGCATAAAGACTACACGCTGAAAGGATAACGTTAAGTGGCCATTGAAACCTATAAATATTTAGTCGAAAAGCTATAGAAAAGTTTTTATGTGTACCGGAAGAGGTCAGCTTTTGCGAGGAGATAAAAAAAGCCACAAATATTTTCGATTATATCAGTGATTATACAACTGCAGATTCATGGTAACAGATATTAAGTATTGATGTTATATAAGAAATATATTGACACTCACTACTGTAAACATTTGTTGTGTATAATAATTCAGAATTCTTCTTTTCACAAAAAGACTTTTCCAAAGAATTGAGCAGGACCAAATAATAACGCCATGATTGAAATAACATAAAAAAATCTTGTATTAAATAATACTTTTGTTTAATATAGACAGTATACACGAGACATTTTTCTTAATTATCTTCAAATTTCAAAACTATCAGCTGAGAGAATCTTAAGTATGACAGTACCAAAGCTAGAACAAATGTAAGAACATGAAATGAAGTACAAAATCTGCGCCTATACCAGAAAATAAAGTGGTACATATGTATGTAGTTGCATAAAAAACACAAATTTTAATGTCACTAAAGATCAGGACTGGATCCCTTCATCGCGAGCATTATCAAGTAATGACAAATATTTTAAAATAATTCTTTTCCACGGAGAAATGACAGTTTACACATTAAAGGGAATCAATCGCGCTTAATTTCCATAATTCACAGAGAAATAGTGTGTATGTGTTATGTAGACATTTATGACTACAAAAAAGGGATTCGAACATTAATGAATTTCAATGAGCTCTTAAATAATTTTGCTAAAATAATTCATGTGTTTTAAGGCATACGATTAAAATGAAATGTTAATAAAGAAACCTAAAATCATAATAATCTATGGATATTTTGGACAAAAAAGTCAATTGAGTGCGAATCGAATGTCAAATATAAAATAAAAAAATCGCCATTTGATATTAAGGTTTCTAGTCATATACTTGAGACTAAGAATATCTTATCATAAATCGGAGATTTAACCGAAAAAAAAAACAAATCGATGTGTTAAATGAATGGTGAATGTATTATATTATTAATCATAAGCCATAAAATGATCAAATTGATAAATACATATATTTTAATATAATGCTTTTCCACTAAGAAATATTGGCTATAAACACCATACAAATGAGTAATAAATATGAACAGTATTATTGTAAAACCTCTGGTATTTCCAAAGTGAAAATTATACCGAAATTTTTATGTTTTCGTGTAGTACCATAATCCAATTCTTTCTATTGTGCTACGAAAATTCTCGATAGAATAACATTTCAAGTAAATGCTCGCTGGCAACATACATCAAATAATGCGATTTTTGCACCACAATAAAGCTTTAAAATTTTCGTACCATTTAATATGCAATGATAATAATTTTACTTTTATCGCTCGTGATTATTTCAACTCTCACGCATTCATGCCACTAAGCAGGGAGTCGGTTTTTATAAGTCGTTTTAATATTATAAGCTCTCCTTTCATACACAGGGCATCATTAAGCTCAACCACCCCGGAGGAATTCATATGAATAATGTGCAATAAAGCTCATCATTTTAAATGAAAACAATAAATATATCTTGAGTTTTATTCTAATTAAGGTTTTAAATACCTATATTTCAGCTGTTTATCAGTACAAAAATACCGGCTTAGATTATGTAAAATACCGTTTTTCATGAATTATTTTTGTCTAATGATTGCTCTCCCAAAAAGCATAAAGAGGTATACATGATTTTTTATGCGAACAGCCAAACTTAACGTTTACGCCAGTGATGCATAACTTTTTTGAGAGAAGTGCCAGATAATCAATACTCAGACAGCTCGAAGCAGAATGGGTAAAGTCATTAAATTATCGATATTTTCTATCCATATAAAATTGAAAATTTTATTATTTAATTTTTTTTTTCCGTCGTTTGTTAAGGGGTTTGAAGAAAAAAAAGATTGATATTTGTTAAATTGGGCCGCATAAAAGTCATTGCGGACCGCAGGTCGTTTATCACTGGCTTACACAATTTTACAGAAGAACAAAAACATAATATTGAATTCACTCTCACGGGTTAGTATTTTATATTCATAGCTTTGATACCAATAAAGTTAAGGCTCTAATATTTTGCCTCATTAAAGAATATACAATTTGGAAAGAAAAATTTAAAAAAACTTTATTTGTCGCCATGTATTGGTAGGCAAACTTAGTATTTTTGTCAAACCGTAGACAAAGAGGCGATATTTTGTCGTCTCTTCTTTAATTATGATCGAATGGAAAATAGTAACTATAAATTCTATCGCTACTTGCTTTCTCATACGGAAAATAAAACAGATAGTTAACTTAAGACGCTTTTTCGATTAATGATTAAGAGAAAGAAACATTATCAACGCCACATAATCGATAAGATAGTATTCTAAGAATTGTTTGTCGAATAGTTATACAATAACAGAAGATACTTTATTTCATGAACATTTATTTTCACGAAATTCATAAGTTTTATTTTTCAACCTCATAAAATTTTAACAAAATGAAGTTACGTATCAAATAATTGAATTAGCAGTAAATTTAAACTTTTAATTTCACAATAGCTTTCAAGCGCCTTGAAAGACCCGTATTCCTTTTAAACAAAGCCAGCCTGATCCATAATCATTATCTTGGAGATATCGAAAAGCAATTTGCAGGAAGAAAAATAATTAGATATGAAAAAGAATATTTGACATTGTCTGTGATCTTCATCTCAATGCTCGAGTAATCAAATATTAAGCTTAGGCCATTCTTACAAATTTTCTCCGGTTTATTATTTTATTATCGGATCTATTGTTAACTATTCGCCGCAGTGTGAGGAAGCATGTTTTTACCCATTCAATGGAACAAAGCCTTATATTTGATAAGAAGAATATTCTTAGAATTTCCTCAAACATAAAATAAATTAATGATTTTGACTTCGTAAAGTCCATGGGTAAATCAAGAGGTCTTAATTGCGCTGTGCTTGTTTATCGAAATACTGTTTTTACTGTGCTTGATAACAACATTAATCTGTCGGCCCTGTTTTATTATTAAATTTGATTAAACGGTAATTGATATAATTAAATAGTTTTCAGCAATATATTCAATAAATAATAAGTGCCCTGTGTTCTTTAATCACAATATATTTTCTTTGTGTTCATTTTTTCATTGTTTCTAAGCATTGCTCTAGGATCGATAATACATCAAAACCGCAATATATTAACATAAAATTTCTTAGACTATCTGTTGATAATAATAAGATATATTGTTAATATTATAATAACTAATGCTTTTTACTCAATTTTGATCAAAAACGATGTTATTATGAATTGATTATGATGACAAAAAAACGCGAATATGTTGTCACCTAAATAAGAAAAGATATTTTGTGTTTTCAAACACGGTCAAGATCTAATTTTTAGGGTTAAACCCTCATTGCTAAAAGCCGATACTCAAACTCTTTTTTTTTAAGGTGCTCACTGTCAATACTTGGTGGAAAGGCATAATAATAAAAATAATAATACATTTTTAGTACTTTTTCCACATAAAATTTATTTGATCAGGACCGGTTTCGCTCATGGCGAGCATTGTCAACTGATAAGAAATACAATACAACAGTGATATTTATACAAAAGTTAAGTATGAAAAACAAGGTATGACAACTAAGCAAATAAATGAAGCAAATTACAAGAAAAATAGACTATAAATAAAAGGTTGAAGACCTCTTAGCAATGCAAACTAATACATCAAAAATCAATTAAATATGAATTATCATTAACAAAGTAAAAGCCCAAAATTATTTATTTTTTTACTTTAAGATTTAACTATCAATTATTGGTGGAACGGCGATTTTTTTATATCTATGTTATGTGGATATTCAACAATTTTTGTTTCAAAAACAGAATTGCGCAGATATGATTGAATCCCATCCTCATTACTACTTTACTCATTCAAGAGCCGGAATTTCTGAACTAAAAATTTCATTAATTGTTTTTTGAATTAATATTTAAATTTTAATCCACGTGCATATATGTCTTGAATATATATTCCTCTCTTTTCTTAGGGCTTAGGTTAGAATAATCTTAAACGAATAAATGCCTTGCTTAAACACTTTTTATTGAAATGAAAAATATCCATACTGCGTCCAGAGAACCACTTATATTTAAAAAAGCTCTATATGTTTCACGAAGAAGGCAAAAATTGCTTCCAATTTCCCTACATTAAGCATTTTTGAAATACAGATTTTCACTGTACGTTTAAAAAACGTAAATTACATCAATAGTGACCTTTACACACTTTATTTCACTTACTCTAAAAAGCTTATTTCAAAGAAAGTAGCATTTTACATAAAATTTCACAGGAAATGGGCTTATAAATAACGTACAGGAACATTTCGTTGCATGCAAAGTCTGCGATTAAACATATAAAGAACTTCTTCGGGGCTTATATAGAAATGAATTACAAATAAAGCGAAAGTTATTTTCATATATGAACTGTTTAAATAATAAGCATATGTATATATTTTAATGGTTAAAAACTTTCATGTTCTCATGTTCAAACTATGTAAAACCGTCTACCTTAGACCATCTACATTACGTACATATGTTACACCAGAGACCCTTTGTCGGACAGCGTGAATTTTGCGCATTTAATTTTTTTAATTGTTTTCCAATGTATCGAAATAATAAATTTCATTAAGTAACGATGAAAAACTTGTCAATCAATCAATCATGACAGAATTTAATCATGAATTTTATGTACTCCAGGCTGAAGTTTAAATCAAATCAATTTTGCATGAATATACCCAATTTAAATTTTTCGCCCCTCAAATTTACAAACTTTCATAATTACATTTGAATGTTGAACTTTCCTATTTACATTTACAAAGGTCAATTAAGCGGATTCAAGTTATATTAATAATTAAATTTAATGATAATAAAAAGATATGTTATGATTACTGTATACACTAATGAATTTAAAAATCTCGCCAAAATTAACTTCTTGTCGAAAACTAGTTATTGTTGAGTCGTGTTACCTCTTTTTTCATCAAAAGTAAGCAATGGAGAATAGTTCACGAATATAATTAGACACAAAACCATATATCCGATGAAAATGTTCGTTTCGGGATTCGAACCCGTGGACCATACATTAAACACTCGGCCACGATGAGATTTTTTTCTGCACACTATAAATATAATAATCCATCGATATCATCAATTTTTTTCAATGCCACTTAAATATGTTTAATTTTTTATGTTATGATGTAAAAAAAAATACTGTTATGTCATTAAAAGCTTTCCAGAAGCTTTTTTGAAAGTATTGAACTTATATCAATATTGTTCGGTGGAAACAAATATTCGTATAAAGCAAAAATTTTCACATTATTTATTTCCACTGCAGTGGATGATTTAAACTCATTTTATTCATAGAAACATAAAAAGGACTCATGCTCAAATACGATTCAATATTTCCACAAAATAAATGTTTCTTTAGAATTTGAATATTTATCTATTTACAGTCCAAATCAAATACAAAATTTGCATTTTTGCAAATTAGTCAGGAATATTATTGAAGCCTGTGAATTATAACAATTATTAAGTTTGGTTGAAATTTTGATTCGTTTATTAAATTTGCATACTCTTGTACAACTTACTGTTGGAACATCATTGTGACCTATTTTTTTTTCAACCCCAACTTCCCGTAACTACAACTATTTAAAATATCATAATACAAATATATTAATTCATGTGTTCGACCCGATAGTGATGCAGTCATTAAGCCACGAGGTGGGTGTATTTAATTTAATTAATTTATTAATTTGATTAGAACTAAATGGTAAAATTTTGGATTTTGACTGAAGATCCATGATGGAAACCATTGAATTTTATACTTTTCACTTACGATATCGTATTTTTGTCACTATCGATATCGAAACGCCTGAAAATTTCGAAACGCAAAACCTGGGTCGTTCCTGTCGTTAGTGACAAGTGACAATACTCAAAGCAAAGTACACAATTAAATTAGAATGTATGTATTATACTTTTGAGGTGTAAACTGTAAACTCTAGATCGAAAAGCATCATATTTACAAAAATCTCTTGCCTCTTAAATTTTTTAACATGTTAAGAACTGGTTTTTCTCACCACAAGCATTATTATATGTATCATCAAGAATTCGTTTTAACATTTTATTTATCTTAAAGTTATTCCATATTGTTTATCTTTATTGTAAAATTCTTGTATGTCAGTAAAATAAAAACATTACCAAATATACTTTGTTTGACAAATCAGTACAAATATGATTATTTCTGATTCGTTGCATAATTAATTCTCTTTGTGAGTTATGAGTCAAGGGAAGAACAGTCAAAACCCACATTCCGGACAATACTGCGTTGGTGGTATAGTAAATCTAATTAAATATATTTACATGAAAAATAGCAGTGAAACTCTCTCACTAGTTATTCAATAAAATTTCTTTCGCATTTTCATATATTGTATAAGCACCCACGATGCGACAAAATAAACTAAGTCAAATGCCAAAAATTTCTTTCCCACACTCGGACATAAATACATTACTTTCATAGTGTAATTTACCCATCGTATTTGCTTGCGAATGAAAATCCGAATCTACATACCAGTTTGATATTGGCTGAAACTTTAAAAGTTTGCGACTTTACTGGGGAAGTTTACTGGTGCACTCCATCTCAGTGAGAATATGTGATAAAATACTGAAATAAAAGCCAGTGATTCAATTTTGGCTTGTTTTCGTTTTGTGTCATCCATCGATACAATCTTTAAAAGAAAATTACATTCACAAGACGTATTACGTTTCACGGTGCATTCTGCAAATGTCACCTTTTACTGCATATGAACTATTCCAAATAAGACTTACTTTATATGAATTTACACGATAACACTGTGGTGTTAATATTTCCACGTACCTCAGGCTTACTGTGAAGACAAGTCTTTAAATGAAGTCGCGGTTATTTAACGCCTTATCTCAAAGTTTTTACTACATTTTATTTGTTCGCGAGTGATGTTCATGTATTATTACATATAAAAATGTCTCAAATAATGTTAGGTTATATTTGCCTAGTGCGATAGTGTAAATCAGTCATGGGCAAGCTTTTCTAGGTCTGAGGCCAAATTATCATTCTGTCTCCGAGTCAAGGGCCGGACCAAATTACTAAACATAAAAAAGTAATTTTTAATTCAATACAACACGTTGCTACTTATAATATATTTTTTTATTTATATAATGAACGACATAATATTAATGTTATGTACTGATTACGAAAGTTTTTTTGGCCGAGTGTGGGAGTAAGATTGGCCTTGTACTTTAATTACGAGACTATCAATATTGGCATTGATTTTTCTTAAGGATAATCGCATATAATTGTCGAGATTTTCATCTGTTATCCTCGTTCGAATATTTGATTTAGTGTCTTTCATCCTCGAAAAAAACTGTTCACACGTGTATTTGCTGCCAATAAGACAAATGATTTTTCTTTTAAATGCGCGTAAATTTGTAATAAAAATCCATCAAAGCAATGTTGTTAAATTGGTCGTTTAAGCACTAAATTCCCCAGAAGCTCAATAAGTTCCATCTGTAAATTTGCTAGAACATTATTCACATCTGCATACATCGGACGAGAAAATATAGCGAATGTGGAGTCTTTTTTGGAAGTCAAAAAACCTCGTATCAAATTGCTCTATAAGTACCTTCAGTTCATCTCCATAAGAATTATGTGTGATGTTTGTATGAGCTGAAAGACTAGGAAAATGGTTTAAAACAAAATTAATCCCTCCCTGAAACTATTTTTTTTCTCTTTTACTTTGCCAAGATGAATCGGGTGAATCATTTACACCATGTATGCTGTAAATTATTGAAGACATAAGGTTTCGTAGATATAGAATATAATTTTTCAATAAAGAAGTCAAGACGTTGCTTTTTATCACTAAAATATCAATTAAAAAAATAATCATTATGTAGAAATGATTAATATTATAAATTTCTACCAAACGAAACGACCGTCTAAATATTTTTCTCCATTTACTATCGACGTAAAGTTGCATTTGTGTGATCTTATATATAAACATCAATGTTTGTTTGTTCGTATTTTATGCGTTGCCATACTGTTGCGGTGAAACTTTTTCAAAATATTTTGCATCCAAAAGCACTTCAATAAACACAATTAAAACACAAACACTTTCATTCGTTGAGTAGCATTTCAACGCTTGCCGGGTACTGGCTAGTTCTGTATAAAAAAACCTAACAATTATTTTTCATCCAATGATTGAGTTAACACATAATGATGCTTATGTTTAATCGCAAGACTAGTGCGGCATTTCAATAAAATTTACATCTTTGTTTTTTGCTTTTATTTTCACTTTATACAGTAATTTTACATAGTACATAATAATTTTATTGTACTTTTTATGAAATACTAGTATTGCTACCTGGCATCGCTCGGACTGAGCGACCAATAATTATTTAATGTTATATCATTCGACATAATTATATCACAAAATCTAACATCCAAAATAGAGTTAAAATAAAATCACAAACTTTAACTAATTTGATGACAGCCAGATTCTCGCCCATTAAAATGTCCAAATTCAAAGAAAAAATCTAATTTGCCGTCAAAGAAATGTCAAACCTTCGCGTAAATGATAAACATTATTATTAATAATAAAAGCCGGGAAAAGTTCAATAGAAGACTAATTTATTACATTTTGACTAAATGTCTTCGCCGATAAAAATTCAAACATATTTTCTTTCATATTCGTTTTTATGGCAACTTAATGACCAACAATTCAAAAGGGAATTACAGACCCACAGACATACATATGCCGTTTTGGTTTTATATATAAGATTATATTAGAAAATATTCGTAATCCGTAGTGTTACAATCCAAATAAAATTAAATATATTGAATAAATTAGTTTAAATGTTAAAATTTTTTTGGAAATCAAAATTGTTTTTCCGGATCGAATGGTACCTTTAAAGAAAAATATATAGTAGTTAACTTAGAACTGCACGAAAAACTGTAAACTTTGTGACGATAAAAATATATAAACTGCATAGTTTTCATAAACAGAAGTCGGGATTTTCAAAACACCATCATAAACAACTAGGGCGTGTGATCCCGAGATCCTGCTCAATTTTCCATACCCGAGATTGTCAAAATATACTGGATATTGGATTTTTCTGTGAAATTTGAAAAAAAAATCTAATTATAAAAGTAAATATTTCTCCTCTGACAGTAATATTTATTCAAATACTCACTGAATTTTTTCTATTCTTTTTTAATAACTTCCTTTATCAGGAAATAAAAATAACAATCCGATGCCCAAAAGATACAGAATCAAATATTTACTCGATTCAAACCAGTAATGGTTGTAATTAAATATTCAAAAAAAACATGAAGTTACGTTAAATGACCAAACTATAGCGGGATGCCGGGAATGATAAACTGTTTGTCTCGATATTCCAGGATCATAAAAAAGTCCGGGATGACATGCCCTGACAACAAGCAGTGCCGATGACAAAGACAGTAAAATGGGAAATCGGTTTATGCGGGGTGCTCCTTCCCCTTCTTTGCTGGGTTTATCTTGGCCAGTAAATCAGGATGCAAAACACTGAAATGCGTTGTCGATGTCGTAGATTTAGATTTTCTCAGTTGCGTGCCTTAAAATAAGTGACAAATATCAAAATCTATAAGTATCTCATTTAATTTTTATCTGAACATGAAGTACTTAAACTCACTAGAGCTTTCTTTGTGTAGTTTGGAACTCGAACCTCCATATGGAAGATTCTCGTATGAGCCTTTGAGAAATCAAGTCACTTTTGAAAAAATTGAGTTAGATGCAGTATCATATCTTACAGGTATTAAAAAATCCTACAAGTGAAGTGAGATTATTAGAACTAACTGCAATAGTGTTTTTTACTAAATTAAAAATATTCTTTGAGCTAATAGGTATAAAATTTTCATCATTTTTCTACTTGGCTCACTTTACTTGTCAATGGCTCAAATGATAAGCTACCGGCGAACTAATCTCACCCTTTTTACAACATTATCTCAATCACTATTTCCCAGAAATACTTCTTTATATTCATTTGTGTAGTAAGCTTAAGCGTAATGCTAAAATTTAAAGATAGTTCCACTAAAAACGAATTGAAAAGTCCAATAGACAAATTTCACAATTTTAAGACAAGGATCACATCACCTTTCAAGGGCTCATATTATCAACTCATCTTGAAAAATACGTTTTTTAGCTAATTAAAATAAAGATGGCTCACAGGAAATTATTACTTTGATTCAGTAATATGTTTATAATAATTTTATATTCAAAGCTTTGCCATCAGCTTAGAAAGAAATCACTCAGCAGTAGGGAACATCTAATTGTGTTATTTTTACTTTGGTTGAATAGTATTGCGTGTTCATGTGTTGCTAACACATCAGTTAAAAATAGTCAAACAATATCCCTCCTCTCGTTTTCAACGCCACTGTTATTTTAGTCCTTACAATACCAAATCCTGACAAACCACATAAGTATTCAGCAGACACCACTATCCCGAACTTCTTAGCGTTTATCTTGCCAAATTACGTTGTTGAATAACGTTTTGGCGCAAGGGAAAAGGGCTCGTGTGAATGTTTTATTTCATTGTACGATTTTATCTTAATTCACCGATTGTTTGACAATTTAGGGAACGAACCGAAACAAACGCTATCGCTCGGTTGTTCAACCCCATTTAAGTAATGTATCTTTTTTCAACGCGTCGGAGAGTGTTTTGAAATACATAATATATCACCCTGCTTCCTGATGATTATCACCGTGGAAATTTTTGATGGCATTTAACAAATTGATCAATGACTGAACGGTTATTTACAATAGAAAACTCAATATCACAAAAATTGCAGCAGGTTCCATAATAAAATGTCGTTCCTAGTGAATTTACCAGGGCAGGTGGAGTCGGAGCTTTTTGGCCGGAGTCGGAGTTGGAAATTTTGAAAAGTTTGGACTTTTTATTTTTGCATTTAATATGTCAAATTTGACTTTTGGCCGCATTGATAGGGTTGATATTTAATTGAATACACATAAATAGGAAAATTAGGGGAAAAAAGTGACGATATTAACCTTTTTTTAGTTGGAATCGGAGTCGTATTTTTGGTCAATGTCGGAGTCGGAGTCGGACTTTTTTAGACCGACTCCACAGCCCTGGAATTTATTCTATATTAATATCTGATATTGTTTTATAAATCCATTTAAAACCAAGACTTTGCATATTGATTGATGTATTATTTTTACTTAGTAAACTATTATTACTCAGTAACCTAATAAAAATAAAAAAAAGCATTCAGAATTGTGAAATATTTAGTTCATAGCTATTTCAACATCACTCTTATGTTCTGTTAATATTGCAATGAAGACGAAGCACTTTAGCATGTAACTTGATACTTGAAACAGAATACTTTGTACCTTATGAAAAAACTTACTCCAAGCTGTGCTATGCTAAGATTTATTTGACTTCTAATTTTATTATTAACTTTCTTTCAAAGAGATGCACTATATATATACCTTTCGCATAATATTACATCTGTATCACAACCAGCAATACACAATGTAGTCATTAACAAATAAGTTATATCCCGCGGTAATTTAATCTGTCTGTGGACTTTTTAAACGGCCTCATGGAGTGCCCTCTATATTTAAGACTTTCAAACAGCTCGAAGAACGTTATCTGTGTCACATATCTTTTATAAATAATTCGTCTCGATTATGAGGTGCTTTATCATAAAATTAAATTGTTTCTATATAATCACTACATGCGGGTATTCGTTATTTTGGTATTTTATTTTTGTCAGTCATGCAAAAAAAAATTACTTTAATTGTACATATTTAAGTGTATCCAATTGATGATTTTTGGTTGCGGCATAATGAGACTGCAGACAAATGAATGCAGCTTTCTGACATGAAAGGGTTTACTCCTCTCATATTGACTAGTGATAGATGAGTGTTTTATATTCAGGAGATTTTCGTTAATACAACTGTACTGTACAATTGTTTTTCTTTCGACGATGTGGAGTATAATATATAGACTCTTAATGGAAAAAAGTTTAAGTTAAAGTTTTTTTGTATAAACCACTTGTATTCAATCACTCAACTACTTTTTCTCCATGAAGACAAAGCTATAAAAAAATATCACTACGCCTCTTTTTAAATTGGAAGTAGACGGGGAGCTTTAGACGATTGATAGATATTTTTTATATCTTGGTTAACAAATCTTAACCAGCAACCCCAACTACAATATATATTGATACTAATTGATGATCTCATCCAAAATAATAGAAGGTACAATATAATAATACGGAAACGTATTATAATGGAGTTCTACCAAATAAATGCCTACTTAATCAATACAATATAATAATTGGCATAAAAATATGATTTCGACGAAAGGTGGATTTCATTTGAATAATAAAAGTAATTACACATTTTTAGTACTCTCCCCACATAATATGTATTTGATCAGGACCGGTTTCGCTCATGGCGAGCATTGTCAGCTGATAAGGAATACAATAAAACAGTGATATTTATACAAAAGTTAATAAGAAAAATAAGGCAATTTTTATTTTCCTTTGTTTGTTATTAATTGTAAGAATTGATATGGCCTTTATTCTGTTCACATGAAACAGTTTCGTTGGCTCAACTCATTACGTTGACAGACATGCAGATTTATTTATTTTATTAAATGCACTCATTTTTGGGCTTTTGCTTTGATAATGATAATTCAAACTTAATTGATTTTTGGTGTATTAGTTTGCATTGCTAAGAGGTCTTCAACATTTTATTTATAGTCTATTTTTCTTGTAATTTGCTTCGATTTATTTGCTTAGTTGCTTTACCAATTGTTTGTCAAACCTTACTTAACTTTTGTATAAATATCAGTTGATAATGCTCGCTATGAGCGAAACCGGTCCTGATCAAATAAATTTTATGTGGAAAAAGTACTAAAAATGCATTATTATTTTTATTATAATGCCTTTCCACCAAGTATTGACAGTGAACACCTCAAAAGTGATTAATAATTAGCATACCACGTGAAAAATATTATGATACTAAATCTCTATTGTGGTATTATACAATACTAGTATTGCTACCCGGCTTCGCTCGGACTAAGCGACCAATAATTATTTAATGTTATATCATTCCCAAAGAATTACAGACCCACAGACATACAAACATACATATATATATACGCCGTTTCGGCTTCATATATAAGATTACAACGTCTATGACCTAGCGTAGACTTAATTTGTCGTAAAATTTAATAAAGGTATGAAACTTGATTGAAGTGTCCCGTCGTTAGTCAATAAAGTGGCAAACTCAAACAGATATCATCGATACATGGGAACTGAGTTGAGTTTATAGAGATAAGTTAGTATCAGGGATTGTAAAACTAGTGACAATACACAATACCGGACAAATACCGGTTTTTATAATTATTTTTCATCAAGGAAAACATAAAAATTAATTTGCTTGATAAGCGTAATTATTTTATGACTGTACTTTCATCAAGCGTTGCATCTTTACCGCCTTTGACGCAGCTGGACTAATTACCGTTGTTGTCAAGATCAACTGAATTGAGCATTGACGTGTCAAACATTAAGAAAAAATTCATTCAAAGAAAAAAATACTTATAAAAATATTTGTCATTATCGTCGTTGATTTATCCATCCGGTATTGAAAATTTTAATTGACTGTGTCTTTGGTTGAATGTCAACGTCGTTGAATTCGGTTGCGCATCGCACGGGTTTGAATTCCAGTCAAGGCAGTTTAATTTATTAATCAAATTGTCGATTTTTGTTTGCTGAAATGAAGATTTAAAATTCTCTCCCACACTCATCTGAACTTAAAAATAGGACGTAGCTAGAAAGATTTTCTTGCCAATATTCCTATGCTGGACCATATTCTTTATATACCTACCCTCTTCACAATGGAATGGTTGATCATTGGTAACAAGGAATTAAGGTAAGGACCATGTACCAGTAGTTGACCTTTTGAGAATAAAATGGTTCAGATGCGGGATTGCTCTAAATTGTAAAGTTAAGACAATTTAAGGCATCTGTGGTTGGAATGAACCACTAACACATCACCATATAGCCAATGGAGTGCCAGGGTGGCCATTTGAAAACAACACCTAGTGAGGAAAGTGTATTATTTAAAATTTCTTAGGTGATCAATCTAGTAACGGTCTGTACCTTGTTCCTGAACCAACCATTGCTACTTGATTCAACCGAGGGTGGAAAGCCTTGTGGCAACCCTGAAAGAAAGTTCACTATAAAGCCCCCTGATTAGACATGGTTAACTAGTGAATTTTTCAATATGTGAGATGGTCGACTACTGAAACAGGAACATGGCTTTAAATAATTTAACACAACTTCTTTTAAACAGGCTTTTCGTTATTTTTGTTACATAATAGTAATTAAGACATATGATCCAATATGAGTATACTTACTTTGCCTTCATTCGGTACAATGCTAAACTCTAATCGTTATTTTTGTTGAAATTTTCTCTTAAACGGTCAACCACTGGTACGTTTACCTTAACGTGCAAAAAAAAATGTTGAGATAAAATCTATTGGAACCTAAATGCTCCACATTGGATGCGGAAATGTTTTAAAATAAAAACAATTTAAATTTTATATTAATAGATATTTGTTATACCGGTATTAACATTTTCAATACCGATATTGTAGATAAAAGACCGAAACATCGGTTTTGCAATCCCTGATAGGCACTACCGATTTCACAGTAATCCCATAACTGCTCTGTAAATGTCGATTGAGATGACTGGTATATTCACTTTGATTGGGATTCGGCAACAATAAACGAGTCTACAATACAACGCTCTGTATATTATTGCTATTGTGAAAACACACGATTGGTTTATTGTAATGGAGTATGGAAAATGTTTGCCATTAAATATATATTCACATTGAGAACACGCCAAATCTCTATTTAGCAAAAAGCTTTAGGATCAATAGGGTTGAATAATTAGATTAATATGATGATTCATTGATTTGTCTTTAACTTGGAAGAATTCTTACATAATCTTACATATACAAATCAAGGATTGTTTGTTTGTTCGTATTTTACGCGTTACCATACCGTTCATTCGATTGCGATAAAACTTTGTCAACTTATTGTTTGCATTGCGTCAAGGTTATAACATTAACTTACAGTACGTCTTACAAATGTATGTATATATAAATCAATTGTTGTTCATATTTTATTCGCTACCCAACCGTTCATTTTGTCAACATATTACTTGCACGCGAAGGTTATGAGCATAATAAAATTAAATTAAAGTACGTGGCGCGTGTGTTGTACCATAGACAATCGGCAAAAGAAATCAGCAAACGTCAAACGGCACATTTCATTCGCAATTTTATCAACGCTTGCCGGCTACCGGCTAGTAAGATATAAAAACAAAGTATTTTACTACACAAAAATTATACTTCATTAGTAAATAATTATTTTAATAGATATATACTGTATGTGGATTTGGATATGGATTCCTAATGGACCTTATCTCAACAAGAATTATTCTACGAAAGATTCATATTACTAAGTTGCTCAAGCTTCTTTTTTTGTGGTGATTAATAATATAAACAAATATGGATATATATTTACAGTAAAGACAGGATTAATAAACTTGATAGAAGCGGTATATATAAGATGACTTGCGGTACATGTGATTTAGTATATGTCGGACAGACTGGTAGGAAATATCCATTCGCGCAAACGAACATGTTAGATCCTTTAACAATGGAAAAACTGATTCACAATATGCAAATCACCTTATAGAATTAGCACATAATCCGAATTCGGTCCCGATTTGTTTACATTCCTGCAATAAGGGCCTAAAACTGAATGCATTGGAACAGCTTGAAATTAATAGGTATAATCAGTCCAATGAAATTCTTAACGATCAGATCACAATTAATAGCTCACCTCTGTTAAAACCATTAACAAAAAATAAACTTAAAACAATTTAAAATAGATGCACTTAGAAATTGCAGATTTTAAGTGGTTTCACACGATCCAATAACCCAAAAATACCCAAATTATTGTTTCCCACCATTACTTTAGACCAATAAATCAAACTTATTTAAATTCTTTCATGTGACGTAGGTATAGTTTCAACAGAAAGAGATTATGTAGGAGGCACCCTGTCTAGCAAAGGGTATATAAGCTCTAATACACGTTTTAAACATAGTTCTGACGAAGGCGTAAGCCGAAATAGCTATCAACAAATATATAAAATAATTTATGTAGAATTAAAATACATTGTTATTTTTCTTTCCGTATTATAATGGAGTTCTACCAAGTAAATGCCTACTCAATCAATATACTTTTTAAGGTGTTCACTGTCAATACTTGGTCAACACATATTGAAACACAAATCATTAATAAAATGAAATGGAAGTTTGGAATGGTCAGTTTGAGTACGTTAACACTGCAACTAAAGCCATAGACGTTTAGCACTTTATCGCAGTATCTTTTTACGGTCTAGATCACAGATAACGTTTTACTGTCCAGAAGATGAAGTTAATAGTTAACTGTATTTTAACTACGACAGCAGAATAGTACCTACTAACAAAGAAAATTGTTTATCTCGTCTGTTCGAATTATGGATATTTTATTGAAAATGAAATGAATTTCCCAAGATATAAAACTACATTGTTCACACGACTTTTGGCTGTTAATTTTTTACCGTGGCAAAAAATATATATTTAGACCCACGAAAATGATTTTCTTTTTAGTTCAATAGATGGAATTGATAATATTCATAGAAATGTAAGAACTATTTAAGCTCTGAAGCATATATAATAGCTGAGATATAAGGCTGCAATGCTCACGGCCCATTTCAGATTGGACTGCTATAAGGGTCACCCGCTAGGAAGCCGTTAAAAACTAAAAATAAATTATTCTTTTCTTTTTTTTGTATAGAAACTTGATTAGACTTATAAATTTCGAGCAGAAATATAGACTTTAAATCCAAGTTATTTGATACTATCAACTAGAAAAAGAATATCGTAAGAGTAATAAAATAAACTTTTTTCGTCTGTGTAAGAATATTCCTGGTTTTTTAAATTGTCAATTGACGTACAATTTTTTTTCCACATATTTTTTTCCTGAAATAAATCTCCCTCTTCTTTCACAGTGGAATAATTTAAGCTTTGAGAAGAGTGAATTATTTAAAATATTTTTCGCCTAACCCTATAGAGATTTCTAGAGCACACTATTTTTTTTAATAAACTACCCTGCAGACTCACTTTTATATAGAAATTATGACGCAGAATGATATATTTCAAAACCCATGACTCGTTTTATGCATTTAACGTTCATGACATTCCACATTTTCTGGCAAATGTTACTTAACCTATTAATACTCCCACACTTAATCGACCTTGTCCCGATTCTCGTTGGCAATTTAGTAACAAGCATAATTTCCATTCAGAAAGTTTCCCATTTTCCCGGAATAGTTAATTAACACTAAAATGATAAAATCGTAAAAACCCTCCAAGGAATCCAATCAAGCGAAACATTTCACGCTATTATTTTATTACTATCACAAAATTGTGGACGCACCTGTTTCCGAAAACAATTAAAGTTTTCTCAGATCATGGATGTAATCACCAATTCTCGTTGACTAAATTTTTGAACATTTTACTATTAATAAAAAATAATTGTTTTTTTTTATGAAACCGATTGAAATATCTAGGGAGGTTTTAGATTCGTTTTAACCCTGACTTACCGTATAATAGATATTATCAGAAAACGAAATTGGTTCTATAAATAGTTTAAAGGGAGGGTACTTACTTACTTAATGGAATAAATAATTTACCCTTTGAACCATAGCTCTCTGTTTATTCGCCTCTTTTGGCAATTAAAAATATGTATAGAAGATATTGATTAAAAAAATTAAGTAGAATAGACGTTCCGAATCAACTATTTAATTTTAAATGTTAATTAATGAAGCTTCATCGAATTCCAACATCAAATTTTATTCACCTACCGGCTTTCTCAATTTGGCATCTTTAAGAATACAATTTTTTTCAGTCGATTTATCGAACTTGTTCGAAGGCATGGGTGTTTGTGTTGTTAAAAAGCGCCCCTGATTCAAACAAATCGATGCTTAGCGTGAGCGAATGGCTAACCATTAGTTCTGTCTTAATTCTGGTATCCTTTCAATTTCTACTCTCTTCGAGATGAAGCTGTTGAGAAGCTTGCAGTTATTATTAAATATGCTGAGATTAACTCCGATTGTAGTCCATATGCTCCACGTTGGGATTGGTCATTGGTAAAAAAATGTTTTTAAGAATATAAAATGCTCTCGCTTGTCCGGTATTATAACCCCTTTCTCTTTAATCTGATGAGGGTGTTGCAACTTTAATTCAACTCTTGGTTAGATTTTACAGTGAGGTGGACATATTCAGTGATAAAACTTTTGTTACATAGTAAAGTTATTTATTCATACAATAATTTATGTTTTGGTTTTTTAACAAAAATCCTTATTTAAATATTCGTCCTACATATCAATCCTTAGGCATCCACATATTAATAGAAATCATTGAAAGATTTATATCTAATTTAGGGTGCAAAACTCTGAATAAAAATATGAAACGTCTCTTGATAAAAATATGAAATCATATTTATTTTCGACGTGGTATTTGAATTTAGTCACACGTAAATGAAAAATCATTTTCTACGTCTTCAGTCAGGGTGGTATTGATAATTTGTTGCGTTAAGCGAGAGAAAATTGCAAATAAATAAAAAAAATCACCGGACACGGTTTTGCTTTTCTACTGAATACGTTTATTATTATATACTGTGTCATTAAAAAAACACAAAATACGATATTTTACAACAATACAAATGTTCTTGCTTAGCGCTTTATTTGTTTTTAATTTCACATTGTCCCAAAGAAACAATTGAAGCGAGGATATGAAAAGAATAACATGGTCATTAGCATAAACCAAATGTTTGTCTTATACAAGAGTAAAATTTTTCGCTTTTCCAAATGACATGGAAATAATTTTTCTAGTGTTTGCGAATAAGAATAGTTTTTACACTTTTTTATTTTTGACTAGGTATTCTAATGAAATGTTAAATTTCGATATATATTCAACCGAGCCTTTTCCAGCAAGAGCAAACAGACTCTTAACGGGGCATTTAAACGTACGAGAACTGTTTGTTAAGCAGTGAAACTCTGCAAGAAATAGAATAAGAATAAAATGATATGTCTTAGATAGGTCTGGTGGTCAACTTTAGCTGACTAGTTTCGACAATTTAATGATGACAAAGTAGCTTTAAATCAATGTGTTTTTTTTAATTCTATTCAGAGATTTCTATAAAAGAACGTTAAAACGTCTTACAACGTTATCACTCGGCGAAAACGAAAAGCTTGCAAATTATTAGATAATCTTATATTTATAAATTTAAAAAAAATATATTATTAGCAAAAGTTATAAACCACTTCAGAAAGCTCAATGATAACATAACTTTTATCGCTCCTTTGAATTTTATCTTTGAATTATTCCACAAACTTTTCCGATGTAGAAATAATAGTTTTATGTTTCTTCGCTTCTGTATCTTTGTGAATCAAACCCAATAAATTTTCTTCGTTGCTTAAAACTTGCCAACTTCGTGATTTTATTTATACTGATTCCTCTTTCGTGTTAACAAGTCCAAGACTTACCCCTACTGGTAGATTTTTTATTGCTTTTTCTAAGCTCACCAACAATTCAGTTTCGTTTAAATTTATTTTTATTTACGATCACTTTCAGATAGAGGGTGATTATTAAGCTTAAATTGACAAGACAGTTTATTGAACTAAAATTTTATTGGTGATTCAACGTTGTAATTGAAAATTATTCAAGCATCGAATTACAAATAATGAGCTTAATTTATCAGCCACCCTTTTTTCTATTTAACAAAATAAATACAGTGAACATCAACAATATAAACAATTTGGTACAAACAGCTGTATGATCGAGCTGTATTTGCTGTAAAGCCAATATTTTTAGTGGTATATCACAATAAATCAGCCGTTTTTAAATGCATATAAGTAATAATTATTTCAAAAAAATGTCTTTTGATTCTATGACCTCTTTAATACCTACATAAGTTGCTATAATAAGCACATTATTTATCTTTCAAACTTTTTTAATTGTCAATATTACGAAAACTGATTGTTTCTTATCCTATGGAAAAAAAGCAATATTTTTGAAAATTTATTATACTTCAGATTAGTTTTGGAATTTCTACTTGTAGTATAAGTTTAAGTACATAAAAGCGTATATATATTATAAAAAAGCTCCACCCCCAGGGTGTAGCAAATAATATGAACAACTAATGTAGTGAGAACTGCTTGAGATATAATGATAAGACTAGTAATTGATAAGTAGTTATATAATTGTTCTCGATTCGTACTTATTTTGAGGATCGAAAAGATGTATAAAGTAATGTAAGACATCAAAAACATCCTATGCCTTCGAACAAAAGTCCATCAATCGATTTCCAAAACTGTCGATTGTGATGCAAGCCCATGACCGTCGAATTTAATCATTCTTTTCATTTTTTAACCAATACTATCTAGAATACAAATTTTCAAAACTGTTGGCTTTCGTTGGCTAGATTAATGGTTCCCATACTGGTGGCCTCGGATTATTTCTTTCAGATTCAAGGGGCCGTTGTATGGAAAAGTTTGGAAAGCACTGCACTAGATTGCGTAGTTAAGTATTCGTGTCGTCGAATTGAAACCTTTATTCGTATTTTTTTTTCAATCGATGCATGAATTTGTATACTTGAAATCATTGGTTTCTGTCATGCTTTTATATATCTTCTCCAAACCTAAAAATAGCGGCACAGAATGGGCAATTAGTTTAATACTAGCCCTTTTCTAATCCTATCTCTCTTTATTTCCCTTCTCAGAAGGGACATGTTTAGTAACGGACCCTAAATCAATTACCTCAAAAAAAAAAGCTTGCGCTAAGATACTCCATTAGGGGGTCTCACATGGCAAAATAATAATAAAACACGAAACACAAAACTATTCAAAGTTGTGAAACAATTTTCTTTAACCATGTCCGCTCCCAGCTTGGAGCATATGGACTCCTCACGGAGTTTGTCTCAACATATGTTTTCTACGAGAACTGCTTGTTACTCAGTTGCTCAACCTCTTTTTTTCGAAGAGAGTTGGGATGGAATGGATACGAGGACTAGGACAGGACCATTGATTAGCAAATCGCTGTCACTATGCGTCGCTCTTTGGGATCGGAAAGGTGGAGAGGGATTCAACAACACAAACACCCATTGCCTCTGAGCACAATAGATTTATCGACTGAAAAAGGCTGCTCGTTCCGGGAATCAAAATCAGGTGGTCCGACACGGTAGCCAACGACATTGACCACTGCCCCACGGAACGGGTGACATTATAACGAAATTTTGAAACATTTTTTAAATAAATATAAAAAAGACCCAGACCTCGGTAATGAAATTATCGCTTTCATTATCGTCAACTTTTCTCTTCCGACCTTAATTTGGTTTAAATTGTATTAAAAGGTAATCGAATTATGACATTTTTCAATGAAAAGTATTTCCTTTCACGGTTGTTCTTTATTTCGCTCAGTATACATAAATATAAAAGCTAATTGTTGTTTCGCTTCCAACTACCTTTAAAAATGATTCTTTCTCTTACGTTTACAACGGTAATTAACCTTTCAGGGCTGAGAAAGTTGCAGTAAAGTTCTCCCACCACGAGAAACAATAAAACTTTTTTATTCCGATTATAATGTATTCAAACATTTTTATATTCCCCGTAACTTAGATATTGTTGTACAAGTATAATCTTTTTTATGATATCATTATTTTACAACACATTTTAGTATTTATTCCACGTTTGATTTATTGAGAACATGATACATTATTATTCAGTTGATAATGCTCGCGATGAGTGGAACCGATCCTGATCTCAATAAATCCAATGTAAAATTAATAAAAAAAGTATTATTTTTATTATAGTTCCATTCTACCGAGTATTGACCGGTCCGTCGTGCAATGGTCAACGTCGTTGTTTACCGTGCCAGACCACCCAGGCTCGATTCCCAGTATGAGTAGATTCTTTCAGTTGATAAATCGATTCTACTCCGAGTTTGTGATGTTAAAAATCCCTTCCCACCTTTCCGAAAGGTCTTGCTTACAGTAGTCGGAAACAACCTAATATTGACTTTATCTTTCAGAATTTTCCTTAGTTACATTCATTATTTATAACGTTGGTAGGTAAATTTAACGATCCATCAGCTTTTATGGGGTCGATGTGAAACATATAAACTTTAATTGGACTCTTTTTTAATGTTGTCGTCATTACAGACCTATCCTAAAGTTTAAAACCAGAATTGTTTATTGGAAGAACTTACATTTTTCAACGAAATTTCTTCGTAGTTAAAAGAATATTTTATGTTCAATACAGTTTATTAAACCACTTCCCGGGCACGCCCGAGTATACTCGGGTATTGAAAGTCGTCAAAAACGGACATTATGAATTTGATCTAGTCCAAGCAAGGGCTGGACACAAACTAACAGATAAAAAATATTTTATCACAAATTTGTGTGTGTACTTTGTATTTTCAAATGTGTGCATATGTGCATATGTTAAATGAATTGGACCTGCAAGTGGTTAGGTTTTTTCTTAGACTTTTCTGCTATTTAAATATTTCATAAAGCATTTTTCGAATAATGCATTAATTTTATTTTACATACAATGCCACTGAATAGAAAATATTCTGTACTAGTCATTACTTTGATACCAAAGAAAACGTTATCAATTTAATTTCAAATTGCCAAAAATTTTTAAGCTCACAAAGGTATTCGAACACGAAATATTTAAAATGATTCATTCAAGGTGAGAAATATATCACAATTTTTTGGTTGAATACTTATTATATTGATGCATCTAGTGTTCTCCGTTCCACATAATATTTTTTCCTCTACGGGCAATATTTCATTTTCCGAAGGTTATATACGTCTCTTGCAAGAAAAGGTAGATAAAGGAGGTCGTAAAAAGATTGTCATGAAGTTAAAAGTATCTGTTTTCGTGAAATACCGTCTTATAAATCGTCAGATAGCAGACGCTTTTTGCAATAAGCGATTTTTTTAGGCAAATCGAATTTTTAAAACGATTCTAACGGTCATAATATTTAATACGTTTTTCAATTCTGTCGCGCTAAATCTTATTCTAAGCCTATGAAACGAGCCAAATCATATTTGGCAAGAAGGTAACTGCGACATTTTATGACATGTGTTATGAAAAAATACTTTTAAAATTCAAAAATTTTATCCAATGTCCACACTTGCTAAATTTACATAAAAAAATACTAAGGCAGCTGTGACTTTCAAAACGATAAACCCAACATAAATAAAATGCACGACTATCATGATACGGAGACATAACTTTAATTAGCAAAACACATAGGTAGACTTATTCCCTTGTTTTAAATTCTTGTGTTTTACATTCAATGTAGTGAGACAAAAATAGAATATCTGTTAATAGTGGATTAAGCGAATGAACACTTTTTTTATATCCGATGTTATTTTATCAATTAACCAATAAGATCTAATCTTATTTTGTGAATAGATTAGAATTTACGTGGCCAATTTATCTTGCCAATTTTGAGGTTATTAAAATCATTATATTAAAAAATACTAACACATATTTTGTACTTACTTATTCGACATTACATTCGTTACGATCAGGACCGGTTTTACACATCGCGTGCAATATCAACTGAATCGCGAGCACTAGCATTTCATAATGCTCGCAATGGGTGAAATCAGTTCTTATCATAATAAATCTAATGTGAAATATGTAAATAAAATCTGTAATTATTAATAAATTTAATTAAGATGCATTACAGTAAGACAAGAAAGCATTTTATTCCGTTAGAAATATAAAGTAGCAATTAACGGTATTTGATGTTTATAGTAAAACTAAATATCTTTTTATTTTACGTTTTTTTGAGATTCTCAGTATTTACTTACAAAATCAAAATACTTAATTAAAATCTAAATTTCGTATTTTATCGATGCATTTTACGTGCATGTTTACTGTAAAAGTTTCACAAATATCTTTTTATTTTATATAAAACCGCGAGAATTTTCTTCTCCAACAAATCTTTATTTGGTAAGCCACAATAAACAGATGTAATACTTAAAAAGACAAAGGGCCTTTTCTTGAAGACTAGTTCGAAGTATCTTAAAGCTCAGATATAAAAAATAACTCATTTTTATGTCAGTATTCATTCATGATTGTTATCATCTTTTGGCTTTCATCACTCGCTTTATAACAGCTTGCTGGTGTTTTCCGGTTTTTCAACTTCAGTTACCAACTCTAATGACCCGTTATTATATCGAGCCATACAGTTGCGGATCAACTAAGTTCTCATATTGCTTTGACAGTTATTGTTTCTAAAGTTCATATTAAATCATATTTCTGAGTTCGTGTATCCAGGGCTACCAATAGAGACTCCAACTACTAGAGTATCGAATATTCAAATTTTAAAATACTCGAGTACTCGATTATACTCTAATAAAATTAGATTTACCAAAATATATATTATTAAATAAAATTTATGTATATGAACCGATGACAAATAAATAAATAAGCCTATATAATTGATAATGCCACAGCTGCATCCACCAGTCGGCAAATCTATAGATTATTTTGTCTCTTTTCATCATAAATTTGTCACTGATAAAATTAGTCAGAAGGACCGAAAGCAAATGTAACAATATAAATTCTCGCATAGCAAAGTCAACGGCAAAACCATTTAAAAAAATATATCACCTGATACTAGAATCCACGCGTAAGACTTAGTAAAACGCAATGGTTGAACATTATTTATATAATTTAATAAGTAAATAAATTTTGGAAACAATTCTTTCTTTTTAAATTACAAGAAATACTCGAGTTTTTTTTAAATACTCGATTATCGGGTACTTAAAAAATGGACGCGTATTCGATACTCGAATTGGAGTCTCTAGCTACTAATCAACATGCATACAAGTATAAGTGTGTCAATCGAATGTATACTAATTATTTTAAACAGCAATTGATACTTCTATGTACTCCATAAACAATTTCGCTTATCAAGAAACACAAAAGTTTTCATATGTTTCAGACGCCGTGACTCCCTGAAGTCAGATAGTTGAGCATAGGATATTTCAATTATTTTTGATCAAATCTGCTAGAATAATATTAAGTGGTGTCTTCACAAAAATGAGCTTTAAAGCAGTGCGTTGAATTGACTTCTTAAATAATATGTCAGGAAATTTACTAGTTTTGGGAGTCAGCAATAATTGACGTGGGGCGGTGGAAGATCAGGCAGAATAAAGAATATTGAGATTGATTTAATTGGCATTTACTTGGTAGAACTCCGTTATAACATGATGGAAAAATAGTAATGTATTTAAGTTAAAAATATATATATACATATATAGTTAAATACGAAAATATAAAATAGGATTGATTGTATACCTCAAATCATTGGAATTTTTATACAACTACTTACAATACGTCCTCACAATCAAATATAATTTGGGTTACAGTTCCTGCGCCACGGTTATAATAGATTGATGTTATATATTATCTACTTATATTGAACATCGCAATCTTCTATATATAATCAGTTTTCCCTGTTTTCAACTATCGATTTTTTCATTTTGCAGCTGTGTTTGAATAACATGAAATATTAGCCGACGATGGATTTGACTGCCTTTAAATGAAATGAGAAGTCAAAACAGCAACCTGCAAAAAATCCTAACATTTACGACTCAATATCAAGGCTTGCAATATGTGAAAGGCGTAACGATCTTTTTATCAGGCAAAATCGTTTAAATCTCTTCAGCTTTTTACGAAAAATCGTAGATTACACTTCTTTTATCAGAAAATTCTTGGCGGGGATTTTAATGTGATTTTACAAAGATAATAGAGCCACTCGTAGAGTCGAACGATTATTTTTGCTGATTTTTCTCAAAGCGTAGACTCATTTCTACGCCGTAGAATAATAAAGTAGTATTGTTCAATAAGTATAATGGCCAAAAAAGGCTACGCCGACTTGAATACTAATTCAATCTATTGTTTTATTATTGTTGGCAGAAACTTCAAAAAAAATTACCAGTATTAGTATCTTAGAAAAAATTCATTCAATTACTTTTTTAGCCATTTTGTTCGGCAAAAAAAGTATTTTTGATTATTATACAACAGCATAATTCCGGGCTTACGAATGAAAAGAATCTAAATTACTTTGAATGTTTTATTGTTTCAAATTCATCCAAAATAAAGCCATTGGTCTCGGACTATATTTTCGATTGCAAAAATGACTAATTTTTCCAATACAATCATTTTCAATCAGCACAAGTAGCTAAAATAAATCACTTTTAACTTTCAAACAAAATCTTTTAAATCAATACTATCTTTTTTCTGAAATAGTTTACATGTGAGATATAACAAATAACACATTGGCTTTTTTTAATGCAGCAATATGAGACTGCTGGTTTCTTAACTTTTTTCACGAATTTTTAAATAAAGGTTCTTATTTTCTGTAATATTCAAGAGAACATCATAGAAATTTTTATATCTGTGAGCAAAGGTGGAAGAAAACAAATCAATGCGTAAACAAAAAAAAATATTATCCATTGCATCGAACATTGTAAATTTTAAATGTCCCACTACATTTCAAATAATATTTGAAGATATAATAGTTATACGATACCCATATTTTTCTACTATATGGAATTTAATATAAAACTATTAAATTTGAAACAACACCTTATATAATGATAATTATGTTTGTTAACTGTTTGTATGCGAGCAAACTTTTCCAATACATTCACAGTCTACTGTTGTATGCGCAATGATATTTTCCAGAAAATAAGAGGCTGCACGTGTTGACATTTTCATAGTAGAGAGAATCATCAATTATTACTGATCTTGCCAACACTTACTCAATTTATATTTGGCGACCAATACGAACTTTTTTCAAGACATTTTCAAGAGATATTGCTGTAAAGAATACTGATGGCTGCACAGATAATGTATCATGAAAAATCTTCGAAAAGAATTTCTTTTTCTTAAATTATCATTCAGGCATTTGTTAATTTTTTAAGCAATTTGTGGATTGAAGTCAAAATGCATGATTTTATTTCGTTTTACCACCCTTTTATCCGGTCAAGAAAACGTTTATAGGGTGTATAGTTAGCCATGAGTGCTCTGTTAAGCCAGCTCTTATATTCATGCATTATTTGAAAAGAGTTTTACTAAATTAAATTTCGTAACAGACTTTATGTTAAATTCTTAATTATCATCCTATATTTTTCAAATTGGAAGTGCAAATAAGTCATTTCAGTTTCACTTAATTTAGCCATTCAACTATAAACTTAGTCAGATTCTTTTGGACTTTAAAATAATTTATTATTTACTAATAATAAATGAAAAAAGATTGTGTATAGTACAAAACTAACTTGTTGTATTGGAAAAATTGAGTAAATAACTCTGACTATTAAGTGCAATACTCGTTATAAATTCAACGATTTATAAAATTGATTGATATAGAGTTGCTGTTGGTAAAAAAACATTACTTTTTGCGTACAGAATTGTATGTCCTAAATAATCAGGCTGTTTATCTCAAGCTTAAAAGAACAGACCTCATCCTTAAATTTTAAATTAACCAACTGACGACAAAGTCTACGCAATGAAAAATGTTTTCCCACAACAAATAATAACGCGCGTAGCATAAAGTTTTGCTACGATAATATACGGAATACATTTATGTTAACATAATTTATTACTTGGTTTCTGTGAAAAGGGTTTATTTGAACGGATTTATGATATTTCTTTATTTTATTTTTATGGACTTTTGTTTCCGTGGCAAGCTTAAAAATAGTATAAAATTATCTATGAAACAAAAGATAGAACAATTTCATAAGGTTTTCATTTATGTTTTTACGAATTTTAATTAGTTTAACGAGTTTAACTCGTACCGTTAATGGTAATCTAGAACAAAAATTACTTTTTACATCAATGTTGCTGTTGCTGCATGTACATGATACATTTGTTTTTTGGGTTAAGTATTTAGCGGTTTCAGTATTTTTCCTGAAACAAAACCTATTAATTTTAAACGTACGTTGATAATAAATATCGAACCGTTTGAGAAATATTGAAGTAGCATAATTCACCACTACCAATTTTGCAAATGGTCGACAGTTGATTTTTAAAGGCGGAGATTTCGATCTAAAACCACTTGGTTGTTGGGATAAGTTCTTTCCAAAAAGATTTAGATGCTGGAAAATATGAAAGCTGATTCAATGGTCGAGTGTAAATGTTTCTGGCTTGAGTTGCGCAGCACTCAAGCTCGCAATTCAGTCCGGGCAGTGTCATTTTACAGTTGAATCAGGTATTGTTTTCAGTTCGATGACAAAGATGTATGTGCTGTGCAAAATTTTTCCTTCACCCATCTAACACAAAAAACAGAAAGTACCAAGAGTGATTAGTTAACCGGTAGTATTTTTTCATCCTACCATTTATATCCATAATGTCTCAGAAAAAGAGATGTTGAGCAACCTCTCTTTTTCTCGTCGAAGAACTTCTTTTCTGAAGACCTCCATTAGAGGTACATACATATGTTCAACATTTACAGAGGATATTGTATATTTTTTTAAATAGTTAACCTGTTATAAGTAGACAAAAGAGTTTAAATCTGAGTGTTCAATTCAAGTGAAGTCAATTTTTTTTTATTTTTTATGGCTTCGTTTTGACAATGAACTTTTCTTCATAATATTCATTTTTGAGAAAAATACAGAAAAATACAAAAAAAATATGTGCTCGTCGCTGTGTTCTGCGCGTGGAAAATATTTTCAAACAGTTAAGCAATATTCATCCGCTTGCATTTATGGCGGGCAGCAGAAAGTGGCGCAAGGAATTAAAATTTTACAGCAGTTGAACACCTCCGTCGTTATTCAAAAAGGCATCTGAAAACGCAGCCTCCACGCAAAACCGTAATAATGTTTTAACACGACAGAGATAAGAAATAACACGTCGACTCTGTAAAAATGGTAACGATAAAAGAAGCCCATTAACGAGGGGAGCGTAAAATTTTACCCAAAGCGATACCAACGAAATTCTGATATTTTGCAAAAGTTGTTGTGCATATTTTATGAGTTTTTTTTAAGAAATTTTATAATGCAACGTAATAAAAACCCTCATATTTATTTAACAACACAGATAAGCAATTGAAATAATAATATCAAAAAATCTTATTCAAATTCAACTTAAAAGTTCGCTTTTAGGCTAAAACTTTCCATTCATTCATGACATTCTTAATAAGCAAAATTATATTAATCCACCTCTGTTACTTAGACCATTACCGAAAGTTAATGCAGTTTCAGTTAATTCAACATAATACTAAACTAATTTACGTCCATTGTCACTCCCTAAAATAAAATAAAACTAATAAAATCCCAGATGAGCTTTCATTTCGAGAAATACATCACTATTAAAGCATTTTTATTACAATATAGTATTAGGATTTAAGAACAGAAGAGAAGATTTTTTGTGGACCTTTTCCTCACCAGTATATATAGGTAAGTAAATCTATGTTTAAGCATAGTTCTGGCGAGGGCGTAGGCTGGACTAGCTATATATCTTCTAATTTTTGTAGAACTAAAATACATTACAATTTTTTCACAGTTTTAAAACTTCAAACCATTAAGAAAGTTTGTCAAAAATTCAATAAATATATTTTTTGTAGACTCCTGTTCAATTTGTTATCAACCAACAGAAAATTCTCTGAGAAAATATTTTTTTATTAAGTCACTTACTTCGGTAAGGTAAAGCAAGAAAGATAGGATTGGAAAGGCATATTTTAATTAACTATTCACTCCCGCTTCGAACCGTTTTAATGATCAGATGAAGTGGACAGCATTTTTACAGACATCACAGATAGAATAAAAATCAATTGATGAAAATGTCTGTTCGAGAACTTGAACTAGTCCTCCTTCGTCAACTGCCCAAGATCATTGACTACTCGGCCTATACAAATGGTACTAAATACTTTATATCAATAATGCGGTAAAAGAAAAGACACTCAAAAATAAGTGTCACACTCATGATATAAAAAAAAAACGTATAACCCACTTATATGTTTAAACAATTCTTGTAAAGCATATAAAACTGATTTGTAATCAAGGGTTAAACTACTTTTTTACTATGAATTTGTAACTGAACTACATAAATAGATTGTTGATTTCGATTAATCGAACGAAATACTACGTTTAGGTGCTTTCAAAACCTTGCCTTGGTCATTTTCGGCCATTTAGGTTTATATTAAAAACACATTATATTCAACACAACAACACGCCAAAAAACAATATATTCATTTAATGTGTGTACAGGATGAAGAAAAGCTTTCATTCCAAAAAACGTTACATTCGAGAAACATATTTTGCTTTCAATAGATTCAAAATTAAATGGTTTAATAATTACAATATTTGTATTCGCTTAATTGGGTTTTGGAGATATTGAATTTTTATTAGATCATCATTAGATTATCAAAACTATAATTATTAAGATGTTGCTTATGTGTGTATAAAGAAACGTCAAACGAAATCTTTTATTTATTATTGTATTAAAGAATCTGCCGAAAAAATATAAATCCAGCTGTAAATTTTTGCTTTTTATCAATATCGTCAAACGCTTCATTCTTTTCGAGACGATATTTGGGATGGTAGAAAAATACCCCGAGAAAAATCCACTCCGCTAACGAATATAAATTATCACGATGAGTAACGAATATAAAGTGGACAGGAAGAAAATATTTATAATAAGTAGATTTAAAGTAAAAGCACGTGTTGCAAGTTACTCACTAACTTATCGATTTTCAGGCATAGTCATAAAACAATACTGTCGTGAAATAAATTGAAGAGGGGAAAAAAAACATCCGCCCGGAAGGCGATTCGAACACATTTCCTTTTGTATCTTTTGCCTACGCAGCACGTCCGTTAAAAACTTTAAGCGTTAGAAATGGTATGTTGTTTATTATATTTCTACAAACATGGTTGTGTCTCAATATTTTATGTTTCGTTCTGCATATACCCCGATCCTTTTTTGTGCACGGCTTCGAAATAAAACGGTTTTTAAAGAATAGTTGATAAATTTTTTATTTAAAAAAAACTGTAAACTGGAAAATCAATAATTGGGCACGCTTTTTTATCAAGTAGCGACACTGAACAAATATATTACTCGAAGCAAAATTTTATTTAAATAGAAAACAATTTAAATTTATAACTAAAAATATATTTATTTTTTTACCCATGTCCGCTCCCAACTTGGAGCATATGGACTCCTCGCGGAGTTTATTCTAGCATATCTTTTTCTACGAAAACTGATTGTTACCCAGTTGCTCAACCTCTCTCATTCGGAGAGAGTAGAGATGGAAAGGATACGAGAACTAGGACAGGACTAGTGGTTAGTTAATCGCTGTCACTTTGCGTCATTATTTGGGATCGGAGGGGTGGGAAAGAATTTTTAACAACAATAAACACGCATTGTCTCTGAGCAGAATCGATTTATCGACTGAGGAATCTGCTCGTACTGGGAGTCGGATCCGGGCGTTCCGACACGGTAGCCAACGACGTTGACCACTGCATCGCGGACCGGGCTTTGAAAAAATATTTTGTTGAAATAAACAAATTCGATATTGAGTTGATTTTAAGTAATATCACCTGTCTACCATTTTTATGGACACCTTATCCTATTTACGCGGATTTTTGCACAGTATTTTTTGGAATGTATACCCGGTGCAAAAATAAAGATCGATTGTATTTCATATAATAATTATGGTCAGCATAAAACCGACCGAAATCAAAGCCATTATGGGTGGATGTTACTCAACTGAAAACATCTTGCTCAGGCAATATTACTTTTTATTTAAATATTACGCTTTATCTGTATATTTTTTTTATTCATAGTATTCATTAAATATAACAATTTCAAAATAGTATTTAGGTTATATAAGTATAATATAAAATTATAAATAAGACATTGAAAGTATATTTAAAATTTCATATGTTAAAACACTAACGGTAGCAAAAATCTGTATGTTTGCTCATTTTAAACATCGATATATATTAAAACTGGCAAGAACTTAATCAATCATTCAACTTCAAAATGACACACAGTATAATGCATGTTTTCTGTTCTTTTGTATGGAAAGGGTAAATGAAATATCCCTTTATTATATCACAAAATTGGGAAAACCAATTCTATTTGTACGATGAATGGGAAGCAATTTTTTCAATTCTTACAAGAACTGTATTTTTGCAACGATTTTAACCAAGGCATACATTTGGAATTTGGTTAATTTATAAATTTAACATATTTCATTCTGATTTGCAACAATAACGAAAGACTCACATACCATCAGACTATGTAAAAATATCTATCGTTTTAGTACTAACATATTCAAATAAAACAATACATTGTACTAAAACTAAACTTCAATATGGCTCTACGTTGTCCAGTATACTTAATCTTAATCTTAATTGTGCAGTATAGTAAGTAATGAGATTATATTCACGTATAAAATATTTCAAAACAGTTTTATGCGAGTACACTTGTATGAAAGTCAATCGCCGAGACTGAAGCATTCGTCTTATGTATTAACGAGGTTAGGGGTTCGAATACGATTTGTAGAGTGCATTTATGTCTGTGTTTTTTCATTCCTTCTTTTCAGTCTTATTCGATCCATTACACGAGAGCGATAAGCTAGATCAGAGGTCACCGAGCTTTTTGAGAAACGGGCAAGATTGAACTTTTTTAAAACGTCGGGGCCGGACGACAACTGCATAAATTGGAGTACTGTTTGAATATTTATTTATTTGTGCACTTAAGAATTTCAATAAATATGAATATCAATGAAATTTTCGATTATCCCTAGTTTTTTTCTTTTAATGATTTATTTCTCTCCTATTTGACTATTATCAATTCACAACAAAATCATGTTATTTTAACGAAGTCTGCTCTCAACGTTGAGCATATGGAATTCTCACAGAGCTCATCTCAAAATATGCTTCTCTACGAGAACTGCTTGTTACTTAATTGCTGAACCTCTCTTTTTCTAAATTAGAAGCTATTGAAAGGATACGAGGACTAGGACAAAACTATTGATTAGCTAATCACTCTAGCTGCGCACCTTTTTGGGATTCCGTGAGGTTCGTCACGGTAGCCAACGACGTTAACCTCTGCACTACGGGCCCATCTATAGAATTAATATTTTTTAAATGAATTATTTACATACATAAATCAGCAATTTTAGGACGGCCGAACGAAAGTGTTTGGAGGGCCGTAGTTTGGTGATCGCTGAGCTAGTAATAAAAACCTTTACGTGTCAGAAATTAGAAGCTGAGAAATGAATTTATGTTTGCATGCTAACATTAGAGTCGATTTTCTTTTCATAATTAGCGGACATGGTTTTACAACGTATGCTCACAAAGCTGATATGAATAAAAAAAATAAACAAGCTAGTATACATAAGTTCTTATTAATAGATTATCTTCTTCTTACAAATATAACTGTAATTGATGAACATCCAAAAAAATCGAATAAGACACCATCTGTTTAAAAGTTAGCGAGGAAAAAGCTCTTTTGAGTTCATGAATCTCTGCTCCGTCAGTAGGAAACTTTTCACCTGGTTTCTTTGTGCCTTATTGAGTTATCGGATTTCTCCATTCATCTCACTTTCTAAAGCAATCAGTACAGGTGAAGCTTGTTTGATTAGGCGGAGGTCTTTCAAAACGAAACGGTGGAATTTATATAGATATAATGTTGGAGATTGCGGGAAAAATGTCGAGGGTTTTATTTAACGCTGTGATTATTTTCAATGTTTTCTAAAAAAATGTGGATCCCTCAGCTGGAACGCTGTATAATTTACTATACATCCTTTACTTTGTGAACTAAATAATCGTTTAGACAAAATGGTATGTGCAAAATGTTACGGACAAAATTGCATTTAAAAAATGGTTTCTTCAAAATCTTACAGACAAAATGGTATGAGCGAACTTTCATGCAAAAAATGGTACGGACAAAATCGCATGAAAAATCCAAATTTTCAATTTAAAACTAATTAAGGATTTCGACTGAGGGTGCTTGATGGAATTTCAATATCAAATTTGAATATTTGTCAGTTCAAGTACATCCGTGCATTTGAAATGCATGAAGATGCCGAAAGACGAAACCCGGGTCGTTAGTGACAAAACTCATGGAAAAGTACAAAATTTAAACATTCCATAAACACCATTTTTTCCATGCGCCCAAGTTAGGGTACTAAGACAAAACATCCTGATAAGAAAAAAATCCAAAACAATATCCTGAAGATGCCAAGAGATGAAACCTGGGTCACTAGTGACGAAGCGCTTGAAAATGTACAAAATTCAAACTAATAAAACAAAATTATTTAATATTTACTATTTCCCATACAAAAATTAAAACTAACTAAAGTATTGGAAAATACTTTAAGTGAAAAACTTTAAACAATTTTCGTAGGTAGAAGACGTGGGTAGAGTATTTTTAGGTAAAAGCACATTCCAGCCATAATATACGATAGATTCATAAATCAGAGTCCAGTTTCATAATTTATTAGGTCTCTTTGTTGGACCTATTGGTTCATAGCTCTCATAATTCATCCATGCGCCTACATATTATTTGCTACATATTACTTTCTCTCTTCTCGGTAACTCGATAATATTTTTTGCTAGAAAATTTTCTCTCATTTTAATTCAATGAAAATATTACTCTTCATAATCAGAGTATTGCATCCAATCATTCGATGTAAAATAAAATCGTGCATATTTATTGACATAAGATAACTAACAGATCCGAATCTTGTATTTGTAAAATTTATAGTAAATATATAATGATTTTATTACATTTGGATCACGTTATTCAATCAACGATGTATCTTGACGATAAAGTATTCACAAATATTCTTATTACTTCGCTTCTATCGTCTTCAAATATTTTTTTGACGTGACAACGTCTTATAAATCGATGAACGCCCGCTGCACGCACGAAAAAACATGACTCATTGTCCCGTTTGTCGCGTTACGCCGAAGGCAAGCGTGCGAGCGAGAGCGCGGATAAGCGAAGGCCTACCGTTCGGATTGTGCCGCATCTATCTCTCTTCCACTCGATTGGTCGATGCGTCTGAGTAGAAAAGAGACAGCGGCAGCACACAACTTATACACCTACAGTACCCACACGTGATCTGTTTACAACTGTTTATAAAGTGAAGTGAAATGTTAATGTGGTTTTCATTGTTTATATTACAACAACAATTGCGGCAATAAAGGTAATTAATTCTTGCATATTAAAAATCTGATTAACGTATAACAAATATACTTTAAATAAACAATAAATTATCAACGATTTCTTTCGCAGAAGATTGTAGATTTCATTTCACTCCTTCTTCGTATCCATACAAAATAATGATAATTCAATAAAAATGATTCTATTTTATTCATAAAAGTATGCAATCATTTCATCAATGTTTTCTTATGACGTTGTCACGTTAAACTATCGTCCGTAAACCGACTTTTTTATTTAATTTATCAAAAATCAATTAACTCCGATGAAACAAATAGTTAAATGTATTTATGAACAATTCATAAAGCTTTTTCGATAGTTTTTAATATTTTGATAAATTATAAAATGTACTTTTTTATTTTTTATTTTAAATATAAAAAAAAATATTTTCCATCACAGCTTACGCCAATGCGCCAAATATCTTAATTGTGAAAGTCATACGAGATTAACTCGATGATAAATAATGTATCAGTTGTGCACAAAATTAACGATAAATAACATACATCCAGCCCAAGATCTCTTCTTTTTTCAATTGAAAAAATTTGACCTTGCCGGGAATTGAACACGGGCCGTCCGATCGCTAGAACAAAGCGCTTGCCACTAGACCACAGGGACTGACTATAACTTTCTTGTATCCGTTTTAATAACATACTTTTAGTTATATATTTAATTAGAAAATTATTTTTTTAATTTTGTTTGTAAGAATTGATATGGTCTTGTTAAATTATTTTTAGAACCCTCATTGGACCGCTGGACTGGAAGAGTACTTTGTTCCACTTTGCACGTGAATCAACATCATTATAAAATCCCAATTTTTAATGCACACATTTTTCATGTGCATTCTTACTTCATAGGTTTTTAATGCCGTAGCTTGTATTGCCAAGAGGTTTTCTAAAAAATTAGCCATGGGGTAGTATTCTAAAGATTCTTCTCAAAAAGACAAAATACGTGTCACTTTTTGTTACACTCGACCAGAAATACAAACAAGGCTATTAATTTAAATTTTTATATGATTCTCTTATTATTATTCACGAGTGTTTTTATAAACTTTATTGATGTCCTTGATTCCCGCATAAAAACAATCATATAAGCTGTGTTTTTCTTCGTAAATAATAAAGAGATTACTTAACAGTCCGAATATAATAAAATATTCTCAAATATGTGTTTTTACTACGGAAAATTCCTAGAGCCGCATCAAATACATATACGCCTCGTGACTTTCACAAGCATTGCTTTTTAAATTTCATCTCTCAGGCACTGGAGTCATAACCGAGAGAACTGAGAGCA
Organism: Himalopsyche kuldschensis; assembly: GCA_028554975.1. NCBI lineage: Eukaryota > Metazoa > Arthropoda > Insecta > Trichoptera > Rhyacophilidae > Himalopsyche > Himalopsyche kuldschensis. The sequence goes on along the minus strand of JAHFWI010000010.1, from coordinate 13,249,033 downwards.
AATAATAATAAATTCTCAAATATCATAGGGCTGTAGGATTTTTGCGGGGTATTTTGTTTAATGTCCACAAATACGCTCCCGCTTAGGATTATAATATTCTCGAGCTGTATGACAGCCAAACTGGCATAGTGCCAATTGTTCAAGGCTGAAAATTTTGGGAACCTACAAATACTATTAAAACACATTAGGGTTCGGCATTCGTATTTTTTTCTTAACCATGTCCGCTCCCAACTTAAAGCATATGAACTCCTCACGGAGTTTATCTCAGCATTTGTTTTACTACGAGAACTACTTGATACTCAGTTGCTCAACCTCTTTTTCTTCGAAGAGAGTAGGGATGGAAAGGATAAACGGACTAAGACAGGACTATTGATTAGCTAATCGTTGTCACTATGCGTCACTGCTGGGAATCAGAAAGGTGGGAAGGGATTTTCAACAACACAAACACCCATGCCTTTGAACAGATTTATCGACTGAAAAAGTCCACTCGTACCGGAAATCGAGCCCGGGCGGTCCGGCACGCAAGCCAACGACGTTGACACTGCGCCACGGACCGGACTAGAAATATATTTATTAGCTAATCAATATTTAGTTTAAATTACAATTGTATAAATTAAAACGTTGTCGAATTAGTGACGCATTTGAATAAACGAAGAGATTAGACGATTTTTTTCCCATAACCGATCCCAATTTATAGCATATTAAACTCCTAACGTAGTCTATTCTCGACAGAAGTTTTTTCTACGACAAAAGCTGGCCAATCAGTTGCTCATCTTCTCTTTTTTTTAAGACAGTAGGGATACAAAGTATACGACTAGAACAAGACAAGTGTTAAGCTAATCGCTCTCACTACGCTCAATTTTTTGAGGATCAGAAGGATATGGTAGAGAATTTCAAATAACACAGACACATGGGTCTCCGAACACAAGTCAATATTTCGATTAAAAAATGAAACTGCATTGCTTAGGATTCGAGCCCGTGCCATCCTTAACCAAAGAAAACGACGTTGATAAGTATCAACGACGTTGATAAGTAAGACCACGGACCCGAATGTGGAACATATCAACGCTTAATAGAAAATTTCAAGAAATGTTTTCCACAACAACTGCTGTTATTCATAAAATATTGAGATAAGTAAAGACGAGAAGTTATTTTTACTGAATTTGTAGCAGTTTTAGGATCGGATATAATGTAAGAAATTTAGACACCCATCCAGTACACAATCATCAAATGATTGACAGATTAACCTTATTGTTTATACTGAGATTAACAATCGCATGCGATAAGCGGACATCATAAGCGATGAAGAAATCGGGGATAGCTGTATTTTTAAGCGAATAGATGTTTTGAATCTGAAAGAAAATGTGATTCTTTTTTATGGAGATATTGCCTCTATGAGTGAAATGCTTTTTTTCTTTTATCATTTTAAAAAATCAACTTCAGTTCAGTTTTTTCACATATAAATGAAGTTAAAAATACATTTCTTTTTAAGCAAAAAATATATATTTTCATGTGGTGGCAAATATGTTTTGAGAAAAGTTTAGTTACGTAGTTTTTTATTTCTCGAAGACTCCAAAACGTTTTTCTTACAAAGATGTTACGGGTTGTAATATGTTAACACTCACCAGGGCGCATTTATCTATGTGTGTATATACTTGTACACAGATAAATGCACACTTTTATTTATATGCACACATGAAAGATTTTTTGAATATGGAACATTATTTCTTATACGGACAGTGGTGTGAGTGTTTTGTTTTTTAACTCAAAATTAAAAAATATTATTTTTACAACGAGTAAACAAAATATGCCAAAAAATACAGAATTCCAAAAAAGCTCTTGATTAGACAGTTTCCGGATTTTTTTACACAATTTCGCTTATTTGTCTATGAATAAATAACATCGTTAAAGTGGATTTTGGGCTTGGATACCTTTTCAGTCGAAAAAATGGTATTTGCAATCGAATCCGAAAAATGTGAGCAGGCCGGAAGTTCATTTTGTGACAGTATATCAATGTTAAATAAGCATAAAACAAAACAAATATGTATACTTTTTTTTCTTTGTACTCTGAATTAAAAATTCCGTGCCTGCCATTTGTAATTTCATTAGAATTATTGTTCAATCATTTTTAATCAGTGAATAAACATTTATTTTTGTTTCTGTTTGACATAATAGAAATCATGCCAATTTAAAATAATGGAAAGAATTTTGACATCTAAAAAACATTTGATGATATATTCAGAGGTTTTCATTTTTTTATTGTAAAACATTTATTAATCAATATTCATAAATCTTTTGTATATTTTTTTATAGTAAGCCAATTTTATTCGTATTAACTGTTCAATTTACCAGGACCGGTTTTTCAAAATGTGTCACACAAAATATGTGTATTTTTAATATACCTCATACTATTATTGTGCATAGTTTTCTTCCATCATTGAAAACCACACTTTTGATCATCAAAAACATATGTTTAAATATTATTTCGCATAATATTTTGACGAGTGAAACGGTGATACGTTTTATAAAAAAAGTGTTTCTGCTTTAATAAAAACAACTAAATCAATCAAATCTTGAACGAATCATTTTTTTGTAGAGTAATCTTTTTGACTTCCAGTCATTAGCAATATTGCTAACAAGATTTAGTTCACCCAACTCTGAATGAAGAAAGTAATGAGAGTGTCATTAATAACGACCAACGTTTTTCTTTCGTGTTTCAGGCGCTTTTAAGAGGTGCTCTTAGTCAACAAAGTGCAGTGATCCTCGTCTGCATGGCCATCGATCGCTATGTCTGCCTCCTGCATCCAGCCAGATACAATCGCCACTCCAGCAAAAAGGTAAGAACAACCCAAAACTGTTAAGTTAGATATCGAAAAGGATTACCAAAGTTCTTTTATGTGGGCAAGTTCTATACTAACCTATGAAAATGTACATTTTTAGAAGCGTATAATGTTGGTCTATATACATTGGTATTGGTAAAGGCATGGTCAAATATGTTATATGTTTACTTCATCTGATATTTCAGTAGTTTCATCAATTCATGATAAGGTTTATTTGTCCCATGTGGCTCGTTACGGAACAATAGTTTACTGCGACGAAGAAATGCACGAGATATGATGCTGTGAAGTCGGATAAGTGCGGGTGTTTTCAAATAAAAATATTGAAAAAGAAGAATTTCGATACATCACTCAAATTATGTATACATCTGTACTCTGTTTACGCGATTTTTTTTTGGACGACACCGTCACTTCTTTTACTTGATGTAACGCGGTGTATATGAAATCTACCAGTAGTAGTACTTATGAAATGGAAATTAAATAGGAAAAAAAATATCGACTACAAAAGAAATGTCAATAGAAGCCACACGACTGAGTACTATGTCTATCACACTCACATAAGTATGTGAGGAGTATTCGTGTTTTCGAGTATGCTTGATTATAATGTTTAATTTATTCCTGATTTTATACAAAATATTTGCTTGTGCTCGATAAATGCCAATTTCAATATGAAGATGTTAACCCTTTCTTTGTGGTGGAAATGCATGATTTGAATAAATAAAACACTTTATTTTGTAATACATCCATGGATTTTATGATAAAGATCAGAACACCCTTTAAATAAACTTCGACTAAAGACGGAGTATATGGTCGTACACACATTAGAAATCAAGTGTTATAAGTCCGTTTTCTAAACAGTGTACCTTAGTAAAGATTCAACTGGATATAAAACTCTCATGACATTTATTCGAAATTATTTCGTTATCGCTAACATTTTGAGCGTCATCTAACTGCTGCTCTCTTTCATCTTAATTCGAACGAACCAAATCAAATTCTCACATTCTCATCTCAATTTATACATTTGGCATGTCTCTATTGAGTGTGCCGGATACCTGATACCGCTAACACCGGCATTTTAAACGTTGATATTGCAAAAAAGTAAAAGATAGTTTTAACGAAATGCTTACGGTCAATTGTGATTTGTAATACAGGATAGATAAATCAGCAACGGTTTTCCAAAATATTACAACCACTAAAAGCTCATTTTTATTAAAATACGTAAAGCTGGATCAAACGCTTTTTCCAACGCAAAAGTTTGTTGAATGAACAGCTTCTAAATAATGGCAGTACAATAATTGCGAAATATTTAAATCGAAGGCTTTTTAAGATCTAAAATACGCTCATCAAGTTGATTAAAGTTTTGATTTCGCTTAATAATTAATATTTAAAAACCAGCAGTATTTATTTACAAAAAACGTATTCCGGTTCTGTTAAAACGTTTCGGTAAAACCAGTTTTGCAACCCCTAGTTTTAAGGTGAAAAATCTTGATATACCGAATCATTTCCCAAGTGAGGCCAATAAATTTTCCCCTAAAACGTGACAAGAGTTCTTTCAGCATTGACATCTCACTCGCCGTTTGATGCATATTAAAGTAGAAACGGATAAAAAAGTTTAAATATACTTGACCCAAACATTGTTAGATACCAATACTTATGTAACGATATTTACCTAGGATGTGACAAGTAACAAACTGATTTAAATAAATAAATGTACTTAGCAAGTGGATCAATTAGGTTTTATCAAATTACGATAAAAACATTTGGGGAATAATTAATATCGAAATAAGTATAATTCTTCTTTCGTTCTTATGATTAAAAGCTACGCGCCCTATAACATAACAATTGCTAATTTTGTCTTAGGAATCTATCCTAACTCTCTTCGTAAAAATAAACAACTGTGTAACACGTTGATTTGTAGAGAAAATTCTGCAGACTAAAGCTTTATTTGGAAGCCACGTGCTTCACATTGAGGAAGAAGCTTTAATCGAAAATTAGGGTTCATTTTTTTTTTTAAATTGTTGACATTCAGAACGATTGAGTAATAAAACTTTAAGTTTAAGTCGGGAAATTACAACTTCACAAGAGACTTTTTTGACATATGGACTCCAATCAAAGTACTTTAAACATAAATTTGTAGTTATGAATGTTATCTACCGTCTCTTTTCGGATGAAACAGGGTTTTTCAAACTTCTTCTGCGAAATAACGTTTTGCCAACACGGAAATTTTAGCGGAACACTAAGCTTTTTTTCTGATTGGCTTTTTTTCATCAGATTTATGAAAGAGTTTTATAAGCACGGCATGCCGTTCTGTCAACTTTGGCAACTGTCTTTATACCGACAAAGACTTGTCAGAGGGTCAGATAAAAACCATATGTTCCATCTCTTTCGTACACACGGTGTGATAAAAGATGGTTCTCCGCTTGTACATACCTAGAATACTTGACGTCATTAACATCAATGGAGATCGATCATCACTCGCCTATCAATTTCAAGTAGAAGTTTTTTTAAATGTATACAACCAAAGTGTCACAGAAAACCTCTTCAGGTTCACCGAAACACTAGTGTTTCACGAAACATAGTTAAGGAAACCCTGGGATAGAAGAACAAGCCTAGGAAAGATCGTTACTTTTTTCATCCCATTATTCAGGATTACATAAGAATTGAAAAGAAAGGAATGGAAATATCAAAGATGGCGACGCTTTTTAATATAGTTTCAATAAAAGTGAAGTGGCCATCGGGAGGCTCGATGATTTGACCGCACTACCGCGTGTGAAGAGAGTCATATATCTTTTTGGGTACAGTACATAGTATAATATATTTGATACTCGGAGTTGATATAATACAACGACCTTTTGTTCAAAATTCTTATTATAATTAAAACAGCATACCCAAAAAACATCTACAGTTAAACCAACACCAAAACGTCGGTCCCTGTGGTCTAGTGGCAAGAGCTTTTTCCTAGCGATCAGGGGGCTCGGGTTCAATTCCCGGCAAGGTCAGATTTTTTCAATTAAAAAATTAAATAAAGAATTAAATCTGTGATTTTATTCGAACGGAGTGTTTGTCATGAAAAGAATATTATCAAAAATCTTCGTGCGCAAAACAAAATATTTCGGACAACGTACGTGACCAAATTTGAATCTCATATCTTAAATATTTTAAATAAATTGTTCCATCTAAAACCACGCCAAACTATTTACTTTTCCATTGTTTTTATCAACTCATGGGATCAGGACCTATTTTTGAAAATGAAAATAGTAGAATTTTGATTGATATCCAAAAGTTGATTTATTGAAAGTATCACTATGAGATTACGCCGGGTTGATTTAATTGGTAATTTGAAATCTTTTACAATATTGTAAAGAATACAAAGAGTAATGTTTTACAAGATATCCAATCAACTCTCCTACAGCACTACAGCCTGTGCTATAAAGCGGTTGTTTATAGCGCGTGCTGCAGTCATCAGGCAAATAATATATGTCGTATCTCAATATGTGGATTCGAAGAATATTTATCAATAGCTAGCTGTACGTCCCTTTACTTTTGATAAAGTAAGTCTTAAAACAATCCCTATGTTGGTGCTGTAGAAGGGTTGACTGCATATTAAATAGCTTTTTTGTTTCACACTTGAGATTAATCTACTACCTATAAACTGATCATATTATACCCATTTTTAGAGTTTGCAATGTCAATACTTGGTGGAATGGCATTATAATAAAATTCAGTTGATACTGCTTGCCATGAGCGAACCTGGTTCTGATCTAATAAATTTAATGTGGAATAAGTACTAAAAACTATTTTTATTATATTATACCCGTCAAACAATTTTTGTAACTCGTATTTATTCACTTTTAATGTGTGCACTGTCAATACTTGGTGGAATGGCATTATAATAAAAATAATAACACAATTTTAGTACTTATTCCAAATAAAAATTCGTGTTTATTCTTTTGAATTTATGAATGATCCAAGTACTACTCGTTTATGGAATAATTTTTGCAATGTAATAAAAACTACAACAAAAATTTATGCACAAACTGAAAAAACATAAAGATGCATACTATACGTACAAAGTGAAAAATACTATTTTTGCGCTTTTTTATTTTAAAACTAACTTCAAACCGTTCATTATAGATTTTTTGCCTCGCCAGACAGTTAAAAATTGAAGGAACCATTGCCCTTGGCCCACTGATGGATGAAGGGTCCTTACAATTTTTCCTGTTCCTTTGTTCGTTTTAATATTACACTGTTGAGGACCTAATATCATCGATCCACCCAAATCTATGACAGACTTGTATTCCCACTGTACAAAAATTTATTCAAAACTCATTTTTGATAAATGGTTAATCTCAATTTATTTTTCAAAAATGAGCCGCCATTTTAATCGCCATCAATGAATTTCAACAAACTTATTTTTTTGTCAAAAAATCTTGTCAACCCTCGGTCCAAAGACGGTCCCTGAAAAATAGCTTGTGATCCGATGGACGGGACTAATAATACCCCAGTGTTATGGCTTTATTGGCATAGATTGCATTATTATTGCACGTTTGATCGAGGCGCGTTTGAGAGAAGATAACGTACTTATTCGTATCTTGCTGTGTATGGGCTGTGAAGTTTTAATCCTGGCAATTGGTAAATATAGATGGTTTTCGGCGAATAATAATCTGACTTATTTTCTTTTTTATTTTATTACGACGAAACTAGTCGGTCAACATCATATTGTTTTACTGCAAACTGTGTAAAAACAATGATTTAAGAATACCAAAAGTTTACACATTTTATAACTAATATTAAGATAGGTATTTACGATAAAGTGGGAGTGGTGGTAAACTGTCTTACCCACCGGGACGGAGATGTTAACAATATTTTATACTAGAAATGGTTTTGATTAAATTAATATTTAAATTTAATTAATAAATTTTCAATTCTAATTTTACAGTAGACAGCAAACGCTAAACGGAAAACAAAATTAAAAAATCTTCCAGCCTTCTTGTTATGTTTTTGTTACTTAACAATTTAACATTGAATACTATAGATCCGTATAACTAAACATGAAAAAATATCTACAATATTTCATAAATCAATATTACCAAATTTTACCGTTCTATACTTTCAAATGTTGTATTTCTGGTACAGATATCTTATTTTTACTGCCTCACGATTTAACACGTTGAAATAAAGACAGTATGAGCAAACTTATAGCAAAATGCAATAAAAAGTCTTTTTCTGATTTCATAGTTCCATATTTTAATAAGACACAAAAATTGATACGGTAAGACAAAAATATTATTTCAATAAAATAGATTTTGGATCGACTGTCATTTATATGCAATGTCTGTGTTTATATACCATCACTTTAATTGCTTAATTTTTCATCGGATAAAATTTTTTCGGTGAGCTTTTTTATTTTTCTCTACGGCTTATAATAATTTTGTAGAAAACCTTTTTTTTAATTATTGGCTTTGAATATTATTTAATAATACAAACACGTCGTGAAGTGTTAATTGTCACTTGTCGGTAGCAAGGTATTATTTAAATTGTCTTAGTTCTCTGATCAGTTGACAATGATCGCGATGAGTGAAACCGGTCCTGATCTTAATCAAAATATATGTTGTACTTGGTAATGGTTTTATTTGTTTTGTGAAGTTTTTGTTAAATTTAAAATATAAAAGGAGGTAGAGAAATATGAAATTAATCTTAATGGCTTAAGCCTTTTCCATATCCTATATTATAGGTAAAATCATTTGGAACCATAGTAAATTCTGTTACGTTGAATATTAAGTCGGAATTTGTGATATATTGTTTTGAATTCTAATTTTATGTTTTAATCTTGGAAATAAAAGCGTATGAAGACAAAGTAATCGTCCTGCAACCAAATAGTTGTATGCCTACCTTATTCTACTGTTTCAAAGAAAATAGGATACTTACAAACAAATCTCATTTAATTGCTTCCTTTGAAAACATATTTCTTTATTTTCCAGGAGCGAGTGTATTAAAAAAACACCGAAAATATATTGAATACTCGTTATTTGTGTAAAGTTCACATAACTGCGACAGTCTGATTGATTTATGAATTTTCATAAAAACCATTCGAAAAACAAATAGTCAAAGACTGCCTATTTGTTAAGGGCTGGAATTTTTTCCATTCAAGTAACTAAAACGACGTTTCTTTTTAAAACAAAAATCCAAAATAGTTCCAGAGACGTAGCGGTGGCGGGATTAATACAAAATTGAGTAAAAACGACTCTTGGCTGTTTATCACAAAACATCCTGAGAAAATCCTGTCACTTTGAAACATTGGTGTTTTTTAACATTGCTTATTGGCTTGCGAGTGGAGTGGTTTTACCATTTTTTTTACCTCACCTACCGCTTACCGCGTCCGCCAGACTCCAGTGGCGTGCTCATTTTACTGATCCAAATATCTGACTCGGACAGCAACCGATATTTTTAATTATTTACTAAAAACATGAAAGTGTTGATTTCTACAAGAATTAAATTATAAATAAAAATAGAAGATTATATAGTTATTTCGTCATTCCAGGTACTGTGGTACACGTAGTGAAACGTGTTTCGCATCTTTTAAAATATCTTCGGATTAACTATCGCAAGATTATTTTATATATGATAAAGTAATTATCATATCTTAAGATCATTTTAAATCTGCTGATTATCTGAATAAAATGTATTCGGTGTAATAATAAATTGCCCAGTCCGTGGTCCACAACGTTGGCTTCCGTGACCGACTGCCCGGGCTCGTGTCCCTGTTAGAACATATTTTGTGTTGTTAACCAATTCTATGCCTGGAAGAATTAGTATAGCCGTGCATGGAGGACTACGATTTTCTTTCAAAATATGATTAATAATATGAATTCGATTTATTATAGGATAATATACAATATCTTTCCAGTTCAAGTATTATAACATGATGTTAAAAGATGTCACTGTATGCACGACAAATTTAAATATTAAGAGGTACTGGTGTAAATCAAGTTAATCAAGTAGAGCTTATTAACTCGCGCATTTTGTATGGCTGGCCCCACATACACAGAATTGTAGAGCGATTAAGCTCGCTCGTGGCAGAGAACCGGTTAAAATCCCTTTCCACCCACCCTTCCGGTTCAAAAAAGTGGCGCGAGGCGAAATTGATTAGCTAACCACTAGTCTTGTCTTAGTAGTGCTCGTATCCTTTTAGGAATTGAGTAACAAGTAGTTCAGGTAGAACAAAACATGTTGGGATAAACTCCGTGAAGAGTCCATATATTATGATCTAAGTTGGGAACGAATAAAAAAATCAAGTTGTCACATTGAATATTTTTCATATAATTAGATTAAATGGTAACAGTTTGAAATTTTAACCTCATTTATACACAAATACTAGCCGGTTCCCGACAAGCGTTGCAATGCCACTCAAAGAAGGAAAGTGTTTGTGTTTATTGAAGTGCTTTCAGATGCACAATATTTTAAATAAATAATTTCACTAACATTGATCGGTATCGATGACATTTGCCACTCGTCTATGGTACGACACACGCGCCAACTGAAATTTCGTTGTACTATGCCTATAATTTTTTTTCAAGTGCAACAAAAAGTTGTCAAAATGAGCGGTATGGCAGCGCATAAAATATGAAGAAACATTGATTTTTTATAAAATTCCTACTTCAAGTTGATTTTACTATGCCTTTGCGCAAGTGCAAGCAATAAGTTGACAAAGTTATATCGCAATCGGATTAAAGGTATGGCAACGCATAAAATACGAACAAACATTGATTTTTTATATATTAGAAGATATGTATGGCGTGCTGTTTAAATATCTATCAATAATATATTACATTTTTTTATGAAATTTTGCCTTATTATGCTCGAGTTCTACAATGCAAATACAATATGTACAGTACAAGTATGTTTTCAAGATTGCTCTTTTTCCTATTCATTTAAAAAACAAGTTACGCCACTGCCAGCCTTGTCGTTATTCACATCTTACTAACCCTCATCCTTTACTGACACGGCTGCGTGTTTTCGAGACATTTTTCCGATAGTGACCAAAAACGTGATGGCTTTGCTGAAAAATTCCCGCGTAAATTCACTTATCTGGCTGGTTCATCGAATGTTAAGAGATACTGTCGGCATTAGAGGACTTTTTCTCGGGCTTAAATGCTTTTAAAACGGGGGAAAATCTCGTGCGGTTCCCATATTCAAGGGCTCCAATATGTCACGTGACATCAAAGTAAAAAAAAAAACACTAAATTTATTTCACATCTTTATTAATCGATGAGGCTTTATGATATTTTATCTAGCACTTTCAAAGTAAAATTTGAATCGTTTGAATTTTGTACTATACCATGAGTTTTGTCGCTAACGACCGGGTTTCGCCTTTTTGACATCTTCGATCATTTCAAGTGCACGGATTCGAACTGATGCGTAGTAAACAGCTTGTATCGTTTATATACAAAAACCAGTATTGCTACCCGGCCTCGCTCGGACTAAGCGACCAATAATTATTTAATGTTATATCATTCGACATAATTATATCACAAAATCTAACATCCAAAATAGAGTTAAAATAAAATCACAAACTTTATTTAATTTGATGACAGCCCCATTCTCGCCCATTAAAATGTCCAAATTCAAGGAAAAAATCTAATTTGCTATCAATGAAATGTCAAATAATACCTTCACGTAAATAATAAACATTATTATTAATAATGAAAGCCGGGAAAAGTTCAGTAGAAGACTAATTTATTACATGTTGACTAAAAATCTTCGCCGATAAAAATTCAAACATATTTTCTTTCATATTCGTTTTTATGGCAACTTAATGACCAACAATGCAAAAGGGAATTACAGACCCACAGACATACATACGCCGTTTCGGTTTTATATATAAGATATGTACATGTAAAGAAAATGCGTGACCGATTAAATAAAATAAAAAGTTTTCACTACAAACTATTATACCAAACTAAAAAAAGTTTAATCCGCGAATGTCATATGATTGATTTTAGCTGTCTCACATACATACATACATACGCCGTTTCGGTTTTATATATAAGATTAAAGTAGGTCACTAAGTTAAATTACTATTATTGTAGTCAATATAAATTAGCGAAAATTTGATGTAAATGAGTTTCAATTAATTAAGGGATTTTTGAATGTAGTAAAAAGAACAAAATTCTTATGATTCATATTGAAATTCCACCAAGCACCCTCAGTCGAAAATCTTAATTACACTTTCAAAGTCAAAGTGTTCACTGTCAATACAGAGTAGACTTTTTTTTACTTATTCCACATTATTAGGAACAGGACAAGTCATTTCGCTCATCGCGAGCATTGTCAACTGATCATTTGATAATACAAAAAATGTGTTATTATTTTTAAATATTTTATCTAGTTGTGTTTAAAAAATTATTCAGTCAACGTTATTAGCTTCGGTTCCAATTAGGGCTTGCATTACCGGTTTACCAGTTTACCGGTAAATAGGCCAAAATACACCATCGGTAATTACCGGTAAATTGGAAAATTTACCGGTTTTTACCGGAAATGATTTTATCGCGAATTAAGGACAGATACAGGCATATTATAACGAAGGTTAATTGTGATATGCATGCGGAATCGAGAGTTTTGTTTTTTTTCGACTCTGGCAATATTCATACAATGTGTTATCTCAATTTGTCACTTACAGGAAAAATAAAATTCAAGAAAAAATAGTTATAGAAAATGCAAAACATGCTTGTATTAACAAGCAAGCCTTTTAATTTTTACGACTTTTTTATTTTTATTTATTCAATGCTATATTTTTGTTTTGATTTTACGCGAAAATTAAAATTTGTAAAATTTGAAAACATAAGTAAAGATTGAGGGGAGGGATACATATTGAGATACCTCATTCAATAAAACAAATTTTTGAATTATTTATTTTATATAATACATATTTTTAGATTTTTGTTTTTTGATAGCCATGAATAAAACATCAGTATGGCAATATTTCAATCGAGTGAAAGGTGACCAATCACGAGATTGTAAAAAATGTGTTTGTTTCATTTACCGGTAATGGGTGAAATCATTTAGCGTTTACCGGTTATTGGAATTTGACGGTAAATTGCAAGCCCTAGTTGCAATGCTCACACATTTATAAATTGGTTTTTCAAACAATTTGTATAGTTCTATTTGAAAGCATAGATGTGTAGAGTCTTTAAGTAAAATTCTAGTCCAAACGAGTCTATTATTTTATTCTGGCTGTATTATTTAAAAAAAATAAAGATTGAGCAACTGAATAAAAAGCAATTCTCCTATAAACTCTTGTGAGTCTATTAAGTCTATTAAGAGTCCAAATTGAGAGCGGATATGCCAAAAAATATAATGGAACTAGTTCAACCTTAATACTTTGTTCACTTGAAATGATATTATAATCTTAATAAGAAATTTCAAGTATTTGAATTGTCTAAAGAAGAAATAAAAAACGAACGACATGAAAAAAGAGTCCGCATTTTTAATAAACAAAAAAACGAATGGTCCACCAGGCTGACGGCAATAAGGACAAAATTAAGAGTTTTCCCCGGTAATTAAAACAATCAAAATTAATTAATAAATCTATCAATCATTTTTCTTTTTGAAATTTCAGATAAAAAAAATCTAAGCCTTAACTTAATCAAGTTTTCATTCCTTGCGAGATGAATTTGTATATACAAATATTTTCAATGCGTATGTTTCGCTTACGTAATGCGATTTTTTTAATAAATTACTTCAATTACCGTAGGGCAGAACAGTTAAAATAATATTCTAGTCTTTTTAGACGTAAACAATAAAAAAATATCTAGCGTATGCTTTTAAATATAGAATGATCGTTTACTTCTAAAAAAACAAATAACTTTTAATAGTGTTTTAATTTAGGTACAAAAATTTGGAGCTAAATCCGTTTGTATACATTTTTTTATAACAAAAATACACAGGGATTTTTTTCTAAGTTATGTTGTTACAGTTAAAAAAACATCACAATACAACAGTGTAAATAACATGGAAGATATAATGGAATAGATACCTTGTCACACGTTATTTTCCATTGTATTTCTACATTTAATTCTATGAAGTATTATTATTTCGTTAGCATTAAAAAGACAGGTCGACTTTTTAGTTGTATCGCACTAGCATCTATAGTAAGTCAATTGTTCAGTTTTTGTTGATTTCCGCTGCAATGCTTTTAACTTATTACAGAAGTGGAAAAATTGTGTTTTGGCCCTTAATTGCGGAGTGGAATATGAGTATTTTTTTTGTTTTAGTTCAAAAAATATTTTCTTACACATGAATTGATTCCTTGCATATTATATTTACATAAATACTAAAATAAAGACAACAATCATTGTCAATAAATATGATATGATTGTTCTTCCACGTATTGAGTTATAAGAAGTGGCGCGTAGTTAAAACAGTTATTATTTTGGTAAATCAATAAAAGAATTAACAGTAAAGTACATGGACATAGGACAGGTGGCTCAGCACTGTTAAATTTATTTCCAATGAGATTTACCCATACAAAAACAAGTCATTTACTTGCAGTTTAATTGTAGTGAGTACGTTTATAGTTTTGCATCCAGTAGAAAGTTAAAAATAACCACTTTCGTTTAATTCATAAGAGAAGAATTAGAATCATTTTTTACCTGATAAATTAACCTTACTTTTGTAAGTCTATAAAAACGTCACTTCTTCTTACACAATGCGTAGAATAACCATTAAAAAGATTGTCAATTATGACATTGATATGATTGAATGACTAGAATGGATAAGGATCATTGAAAATTCTAAGAATCGTTTAAGCGGAGTTCAACAAATTTCATTTCCCTTTACTTCCTATTAGGTATTGCGTATGGAAAGGCGATAATATTTGTCAATGAAGCTTATAAACGTACACTCTAAACTTGCTATATATTATTGTATCATATTACGTTACCAAAATATTACAATAACTAGCTCAATATTTACTTTACTGCCATTCCATGGAAGAAGGCAGAAGCTCGCAAAATTTTTAAAATTGAGCTTTGAATGCTATTTGACAAATAGTTTTGAAAGCTATAATGTTTTGTGCTTACTTTTAAAGCAGTAAAAAACTAAAACACTCTAATCCTTAAGAAATGTACATCTGCTAAAAGTATAAGATATTTTTCAGCAAAAAAGCAGGAGCTCTAGTTTTCTTAGCACTGAGGCATTCGATGCAACTACTTACTGCCTCCTTACAAAGAAGCCAGTTTAATTTCGCATCAAACGCTTTTTATAAATTTTTAAAACTAAATCGTCATAAAGCACATAGAGTAATTTTTCTCAGAATTTTGTCAGTCACTTACTGCCGTCTTGCATGGAACAGCAATATAATATGTATATAAACAAATAAACTATTATTTAAAATATAGTATTGTCTTTCAAATTAATTAAGTAAATATGTATGTGTCACACTTTGGAGTTTCCACGACGTCTCGGTAAATAAATTATTTCTCTGTGAAGACAATCTCCGGTGGGAAGAGTCGCTCTAAAAGCCTTTTTAAAGGAAGATGCAATAATAAAAAAGTGGGGAAATTGGTAAGAAACAAGATATTCCGAGTCGTTTTATTTTTCGAATGTGTGATATATATCAATACAATATATGGCGCTAAGTTATGGCAAAGCCGATAGCAATTTCCAATACATAATGCGGTAAATAAATTTATTTTACAAATAACTTATTACTCATACAAATACTATTTACGCGACCTTGTATAAAGAGTATAGCTTAACATAAGTTCTTCTGAGTGTTTTATTACTCATATCGTTATAGTTATAAAAACAATCATTTTGCTGAATATTATTTTTACTAAAAACTCTATTGAAATTCTTATCGAATTTAGTTTGTTTTCTTCTTTGTTAAATACAACAATATTTATAAATATATCTTTTAAGAATATCATGGGACCAAATATGATTTATTTGAGAAAACTTTTCATGAGATAAAATAAATATGTACACTATAATTTCTTTTTGTATCGGAAAAAAATGGAACCCAACTAAATCAAATAATACAAATAATAAAACATTTTTAGTACTTTTTCCACATAAAATTTATTTGATCAGGACCGGTTTGCTCATGGCGAGCATTGTCAATTATATTATTGTTAATTGTTTATTATAATGCCTTTCCACCAAGTATTGACAGTGAACACCTTAAAAGTGACCAACTAAATCAGTTGAAAATGACCGCGATGAGTGATAACGGTCCTGATCATTTTGAAATTGTATCTGGAAGAAGTGCAAACAATGAGAATCTATGCCTACCACAGAAAATATAGCGATACATAATATAAAGCAATCAATAACAATGGTAAACAAACACAATTTCCACGTATACTATGATAAAAATTAATAGTGATTTCGCTCATCGCAAGGATTATCAACTGATGACAAAATAGCGACAGTTAGTACCATAAAAGTGAGAAGCTATCTTGTATATAATGTATTTAAGAGTTTTGACAGAAAGGTTAACCTTTTACCGCCAAGTTACACTTTCAAAAGTAACATGCATATTTATTAAGAATTGTAGACATAGAATAAAATTATTTATTCAAATATACAATATCGTCCCACCCCGAACACACTTCGACTGATAGCCATCCATCCGTTATGTCAAGTTGATGTATTAACCGCTATTGTGAAGTGAAGAATTTATCTGTTTGTTGTTTGCGCGTCTGCATCACAAATAGAAGAAAAAGGCGAACAAATTCACTAAAGCATTTTCCCACAGCCCTAATTGATATCTCGATAAATAAAACTTACTTCCTTTTTAGCTGTTTTTCTGTCACCAATGAATGCAACAAAAAGAAATTGATATATTTGCATTGGTTAAACAGGTCAGGATACTAAAGAAAAAAAAACGAAGAGAATACTATAATAATCTTACTTTCTATAACTACGGGTGAAAAGTAGTTGTATTTACACAAAAAATGTATCTTTATATTTATCCGAATGAAGATGGCAAGAATAATACATTAAAAATGTTTAAAAGGGACTAAAGATTACATTGTGTACCTGTGAAGAGTCAGAAAGAATAAAAAAATTGTAACACAATTTTAAACATTTAATCTACAAAGAAGAAGAAAACTCTACAAAGCTTAATAAGTTGTTATAACCATGTAATAAGGAAGTATGTAATATAAATATAAGTATTTTACAAGTCCATACTAGCTATAAATCAGTCGTTCAACATAATGTTTTTCAGAAAGGCGAGAGATAAAAAGATAAGATTACAAGAAAAATAGTTAAGTTACACCACATTTCAAGATTGGGACAAACTATATTGATTTGAGTAAAATTTTGTATTATACCTAGTATATCGTTGATTTTCTAGAGAAACTAACTAAAAGCATTCAGTGCTCAAATAGATTAAAGGACTATGTATCGTCTTACAGTCATGTATAATTGTCTGGTTTAATATTAATTTACATCATAACAAACATAAACTCAATTATTATCATCCCAAAATAAAGCTAAATGTGAATGCAATATGAAGTGACTTTAAATTGATTATCCAAGCAGTTATAAAGAACATTCAACCATCTTACACATTAGATTCGTTCATTTTATTTTGTGTGACAACTGTGTTTATACAGATCCGAATTTGGTTCTAAAATGCTTTAAAACGATTCAGTTACTCATTGAATCATTGATTTTTCTACCTTTTTTTTGCTTTATATACATGAATATGTGTTGTTTTCCATTGTTTCTCACCCCTCTTGTCTGATCCTGAAAACGGAGCATACAAAAATCGATTAGTAAAATAATGCTTTCTATACTAAGCGTATTGATAAACTTCAACATATGTTCAGTGTTCAATGCAGACATGATAAAAAATGAACGCATTGAATTTATTTTTATCCTGTAACAAATGTAGCATGGAAATATTTATACTTATGTACATATATATATAATATATACATCTACGCTACTTTTCGTTTTAGTAAAAAAATATTGAAACAATTGCGGTAGATGATGTCAACCATTTCATGCGGTTGCTAAAATGCTCAACCATTAGAATAAATAAATAAACAGAGGGTTCAAGTCATATCATTCATTCGGAACAAAGCCAAATGTAAAAAACAACCCCGACCCCTAGCTCTAGCCTGGTCAGTTATTCCTCGGTCATCATATATCACTTTACATATTACGAGTAAAAAATCAAGCTTTTATGATATTGTAAAATAGCATTCAGCCAACAATATACGTATAATAAATAGGCAAAGAACAAAATACTGAAACATTTGTAAAATGGTATAGTGACAGTTGAATTTGTCAAACGGAATGGGTGAGCAGTATTTTTATTAGAACTGGGCACATGTAAAATACAGTATGATTCTAAATATTTCAAGGATTACTAACAAAACAGGATATCCAGAAGCTTTTAAATCAGAAGCTGCTTAAATTAATCATGCAACACACTTTCGAACATAGCTTAAAATTTTATATTTAAGAAAATATATTTTTGTAAATATCAATATTTTTACAATTGGAAAGAACTCATTCAAGATATTTATGATCAATTTGAACACTTGAAAAAATCTCAAACGCGTATACCAATCAGATACAAAACCAAAATATGGGAAGAATGGTCAAAATAATCGAACAAAAATATTTCTTTTTGCAGTAAATTCCAATTATACCATTGATACTCTGGCATTATCAAAATAAACTCCGTTGGACAACATAATGGAAAATAATTGATTTTTTATCTAGTCGAGTAAATTTAAAGACCGCAAAAAATATATCTTTTAAAATACATGTCTGGTTAGTATATAGAATACGTTTCTATTTCGTTTGATAATTTTCATATTAATTATAAAGCGAATGGGACAGTTATAACGCTCTATGGAACCGTTGGAAACTTTTCTGGTCAACATATTACATGTTAGGTACGATTAAATTCTAAAGTTTCGGTCGACATTCCTAAGCAAAATTAACGACACGAAAACATATACATAAATCCTGTCAGACCCATAGAAGGGACACGTAGTTTTACACAAAAATCATCACGAAAAACATACACAAAATGTAGCTTAATTACCCAATTTATTTTCATTACGCTTCTTTCAGGCGCTTTGAATGTCTAAAATCCAACCTTTTTAAACCATGATTTTCCACTATTTGGTTTTCAATACAAAAAGCTTGTTCTTTGCCTTACGGAAGATAAAATTTTGATGTGGTCGACCGAAAGTAATTTATCATATTATGGCTACACCTAAACATTTCAATGGAAAAAGTATTACCGTAGTTAAAGATAAAGAACTCGTGCTTTTGGTCAGAGGTGATTTATCATCTTCAATGTCGCGTGGAATATTTTATGATGCAAAAAATGACCCTTTGAAGTTATCATAAATGATATACATATGACAACGTAAGAATAATCATCATCTTTTACGCAGGTTAAAAGACTTGGAACGGTAGATATTTTCAAATAGGGGTACCCTATTGAATATTTCAGTTTGACGATGATAGAGCCATCTCTATTGAATTGTAAAGTATAAAAATATGTGAAATCTCTACCAATATGGCATTTGTCAAAACGTTCTTAAATAATTTAACTATCGTTAGGTTTTTAAAGCGAAAATTTTCATTTGCACACGGGCAGATAAATTTTTCCACATCCAAGAAATCAACGCCACTAACTTCAGTTGCGGTACTCACACTTTAAGGTACAGTTTCAGAAGTTAATTTATGGCTTCCTGTTTTAAGTTATGCTTAAAATTACCTATTATTCATCCAATCTTAAATACAGCGTGCAGTGAGAATGGATGGCTATCTTCTTGTTCTATTTTTATACCCAACCACTTCGGAAAAGAAAGGTTAATAAGAATAATTATGATCGAAAACCTTCGGAAAACCATATAACATATCGATGACTTCAAAAGTAATGTTGTTAACGCCACTTTCGGCTGAAAATGACCAATGTACCAAAACTTATTTTAAGGGCATCGGAAAAACGTTTTAAGGAATTTTGATATCTCCATTTGGTTCTAAAACCTACTCTGCTAATTATCCAAATCCGACATTTTGTATTGTCACCTGTCATTTATTCGTTGTTTATCAGCGGTGGTACAAATGAATCGTTTAAAAGGGGTTTTTTTGTTGTTTATAAAACAAAAGTTTACATTTTAGATATAATATCATAATAGTTTTGACCCTCTCCTGCACAATTGACAAAAACGAAGATAGAAAATTTTCTCTTTAAGCCATCGATATGCTAAAATATAATAATTAATCCGAAGGGCTGCAATGTGTGCGCCGTTCAGGCCTGGCGGGAAATGAAAACGGTGATACATTTTTACATAAATGATGCCATTATAATTATATAATTGTAATAGGGGTGTGTCTAATTGACTGTCACGTATATGCAAGTTGTTATTCGGTAGCCCAGTGCTCCCTTTATGTTGTGTGTCAGTCAAATAAGTGGGTCGCACGTGCTTATTGGTTACGTAAACACCTGATAACATACGTTTCTCAAGTGACCATATATCCAATTATCGGCTGTACACCATTTTGAAAAAAATACCTATGGTTGATTTGATCATATGTACGTTAAATCTAGGAATTAAAACTTGGTGAAAGAATTAAACCTTTCATAATTGAAAGCAGTTAGTATTAAAAAAGTAGGCTATTTTTTCTATTAGAAAATAAATTAATTGAGATTTTGTGATGGGGTGGTTTTTTAATGTGCTTGTGTTGTAAGCTATTTAAAATTCGAATAAAATTATGTATGAATTAAATTTAAAAGAACTTAGATTATTCCACGTATTGTACCACTATTTGTGACATGTGGTTTGCCTCTTTCAGGGCCATCTCTACACTATCTTACTATCGCAAAGGTTGCTTAAGTAATACCTTTATTACTTAAGCAACTTTTGCGATATTTAGATAGTTTGAAGATTTATATGAAAGGGGGCGAAATTACGTGTCACAAAAAATAGCATATTGCGTGGAATAATCTTAGTTATTTTAAAATGATCGTCCATAAAGTAACCGCCGAGTCCATGGAAAGTTTGTATGAATTTCATCATAATTATTCATTGTTTTTTTCCATGTTAAACTTCTGCCAAGATTGTTAATAATTAACTCATAATTACTCCGAGCACGTGTTTTGAGTAATTATTATAGAGCCTAAATAAACAGAAGACATTATATCAAGATGTAATTTGACGCCGAACCCGATTTTTTGTTAATCTAGTGGTTTAACCCTTTTAAATCCAGAGCGCCTGCGTTATAGAGCTGATATATCGATGCAAACTTTGGCGTATCATACATTATAAATGTTAGATATATCAAGAATCTTAATTACTTTTGTGTTGTGTTGACAAATAGACACTATGTGATTAAAAGAGTTAGCAATCGAAAAATATTTTAATCTTCGATTGAAATCGTTTGTTCTATTTGATAAAAATTTCAAATTAATCTACTAAGCGCATATTCATACATTTCTTATCGGCGTTTACGCAATTTTAAGATAAATTTTATTGAGTATTTAATTAACGTATTTTTTCACTTTTATTATAAGTAAAACATTCATTTTCGTCGTTTATATCTACTCGCTTTCAAGATTCCGTATAGCCTATAAATTGATTAACTTTTTCTAATACGACGAGAAGTTTTGAAGCCTGGGTATATCGCATGGATTTTACCCAGCCGATTTACACCACGCGGAAATTTCACGAGTTGAAAGTAGAGTCAAATAGGGTTTCGGCTAGCGTTATGGATTTGTAGGGATCCGAAGCCAATTACAATATCTTTCCATGATTACTGACGTACTTGCATTAAAGGAGCTGTAAAGTAAATTCTCTTAGTATATTATAAAATAATAATTGTTGCAAGATTTCACAGGCTTGTCAATTTTAAGCTTATATTTTCGGTTAATCAGAATATCAATACATACATTTTTTGCTGAGGAATCGAACTACAAAACGTGGCAAGGAATGTTAAGGCTCTATAGCAGTGGTTCTCACGTAAAATTTGACTGTGGCCGCATTTTGGACATTAGCGATCTTACAAAAATATCTGGTAGCCGCACCAAATTTTTGCAATGCGTATGTTTTGTCAAAAAGACCTAAACATATGTGTATATGTGTTTGAGTTCACATTTCTTGAAGCACAGTAAAATGCGCAAGAAATATTAGATTCTCAGTGTCTTCTTTGACAAACTTATTTGTAAAGACACTTTTTTTTATTAAATACCAATATTAACCATGAAGCTGTTGGTGGCCGCACATAAGAGCCACTGCTCTATAGCGAAGCCTACAGTGTTTTAGTAGGTTTCTACAATATTAATTTACCGATACCCTGTCATACTGTGGTTTTAGTTTCAAACATTAGACGAATCATCAAATACATAGTTATGTTGACAATAACAGAGTGATATCTTACTCTTAGCAAAAAAACAAAAATAAAAAGAGAACGTGTCTTTCAGTTAATCGACTTTCTTTTAGCACATTTTTTTTTAAAATCTATGAAAGGTTTTCTTTTGGCAACAACCTATGGTTATTTGTAAAAGGGGTGTTTTTATAGCAACCTTTTGCTTTTTTGCGCGTCTAGAGCCGTTTTTTCGTGATACTATACCAAAGTAAATATCTGGCAAGCATTATCAAAGTTTCACTCTACGTTTTGAAATTTCTGAACTGATCGTCGCTATACATTCAAAGTTTTTGCTCGTTATTTATGAATCTAACGACTCTATGCATCGGAATATTTTGGCGATTAATTTTGCTAATTTAGATTTCATAAAAGTGCTTTTATTGCTATCAATAATTTTTAACTACAAAAGTAGTGTTCCACTTTAAAATATGCTTAGTCACAATATTAATTGTTTTATTGATAGATAACTAGCTTTCCATCATTATTTGAAAAAGTTTTGCAAAGATGCAG
This sequence comes from Himalopsyche kuldschensis, assembly GCA_028554975.1. Taxonomy (NCBI): domain Eukaryota; kingdom Metazoa; phylum Arthropoda; class Insecta; order Trichoptera; family Rhyacophilidae; genus Himalopsyche; species Himalopsyche kuldschensis. Next base: position 13,226,279 of record JAHFWI010000010.1, on the reverse strand, counting down.
TGAATATTACTTTCATTAATATCATGACCGGTTTCGCTCATCAAGAGCATTATCAATTGATGTATTTATCAGAATACATAACTGTTAAACAAGTACTACACAATTTGTTGTATCTATTGAAAATACTGCCTTGTCAACATTAGTAGGGACATTTGGCACCTTAAAAACGAAATATTTATTAAATAAATTCAAATTGTATACAGAAATTCTATCAAGCACCTTCAGTCAAAATATTCAACATTATTAACATAATTAATTTATTTGATGTTTTTAAAAGTATTTCACCGTTCCTTGAATTTAAACATTCATTTGATACGATTTAATCTAAAAAAATTACAGATATTCAAAAACACAAAAATGTACGGCACATCCTACTCACAAAACTTTTAAATTACACACAAACTTATTAAATCGAACGATCAATGATTAAGACTTATTTTCTAAAGGTGTAACAATGAAGTAAAAACCATTTTTGCATCACGTCATTCTCAAAACATTGCATAGGCTTATTTTTACTTAAACTACTGCAAAAAGATAGAGAACATCGCCAATATTTTGTTTATATTTTCACACTTACTTTATTCCCAATGTTTCAAACTATATATGTATAATATGTAAATGAATGTTTGTTTGTCTCGTATCCGTTCCTATACCGTTCATCGGATTGTACTGAAGCTTTGATGAGTTGTTGTGCGGACACCCGTAAAGGTTTCTTTTTAAAATACATTTAAAATATCTTAAATTCATTTGAAATGCCAGGCACATTGAAAATTGTCTTATCTCTTATCTGAAATACAAATCCATCATGACTTTGCAACAGTACCAGGCTTTCAGCCATTCGAATAAAAACTTTTGCAGTTTCCAATGCAACTCGTATTTGCAATGACCATCAAAGAAGCACAGGCACAATCGCTTCAAGTTTGTGGACTAAAATTAAAAATTCCATACTTCTCACAAAATACCTTCTGATTTATTCGTATACGCACCTGACAGAAAAGCAAAAAAAAAATGTGTATCCAAAATAACTTCAATAAACAAAATTAATGCACAGACACGTTCTTTATTTGAGTGGCATTGTAACGCATGTCGGGCACACGCTCAATAGATATAACATAATATCTTTGTCTAATTCTTATTTCTCATAATAAATATTTTTTTAATAATAATAACAAATTCATATTACGTGTCATAAAAATTTTAATTTAAGTCTATTATAAAATTATTAAGTGTCACGTATGAAATTTATTTCTTGTTGCGTGGTGATTTCAGATCGCCCTGTACGAGCTTTAGGGTGACTGAATACTTAACTCCAAAGCTTTCTTCTTTGTCTATCAATATATCCTTATAAGGAAAGGACGTTAGAGGTTATTTTGTCGTTTCCGCAGTATTTTGCCGCAAAGTTTCTTTTTGTTGCAAATTTGTCATACTGAGATGATTGATAACCTAAAACTTGCGATACAAAGGTACTTTCAAACTGTTCACATGTATTTTTTACATGCAAGCATTTGAATATGAGGTAGTGTATAATTTATAAACATAAAACAAATTCATTGATGAAGCTAAGTACTGCGTCTTGGTTTCTCTTATTATTACAGTAACATTTTTACTTTAGGAACAATACAATATTTTTATAATTTTTAAGCACTTTAATTTTTGCGGATATCGTTAGCTTTTTATGGACGATGTAAGGAAAGCCAATATCTTAAAAAGCCATCTGCAAATAAAAAATGAGGTGCTTCGTATCAAACACAAATACGCATGCATTTAATCGTTCAATTTCATACGTTATGTCAGTTCTCAATGCGTAGTATATGGACTATTACAACACTATTTAAAGATAATATAAAATTGTAAATATCTTTGATTATTCCATATATTGTGGTACTAATAGTGACACGTGTTTTTGCATCTTTCAAGTTCATCTTCAGACTTACTTTAATCACATTGAGAATCACTTATTTTAATTACTAAGTAGTTTGCTGAAACAACCTTTTTGATAGTAAGAAAGTCTGAAGATGCATCTGAAACAAGAAAAAACGTGTCACTATTAGTAGCACAATACGTAGAACAATCAAATTTATTTTTAATTTGATATATTTAAATAAAATTCCATACAGTTACCGCCGAATCCATCGAATGTATTTTTAACACAACCGAGTGAAATTTATTCCATCGACTTTCTTTGTTAAAATGCGTAAAGATAGATGATTGTTTATTCCTAACAATTTTGTTATATACTTGACCATAATGAACTCGTAATGAAGCTAATCTCAACAAAAAGTTCTATACGGGCAATGTTTAATACTCAAATGATCAACTTCTCTGTTTCTAAGAGATTAATGGATGGAATAATAGAGTTATGACAGTATTACTGGCTAGCTGATTGCTTTCAAAACAATATAATATTGACTAGTGTAAAAATCTATTATTATACCACTCAAGTAGAAAAAAAATAAGAAGAAAATCTTTATATTTTTTTAAAAATAATCATATGCGTTGAAAAATCCCAAACATATTTCGTCTTTCATATTTCAATGAATTATTTTTCAGTGCATAAAAGGTTCCGGCAAGCCTTTGAATTTCAGCACTACCTATTTATTATTCAGGGGAAAATGGTTATGGTGCGCGGTCGTGGTGAAAGTTTCGGTAATGGATACCACTGCAGTTTTACCAACTTTAAAATATTTTCATATCCGCCTAATAATGTAAACTTTTAGCGTAACATCATAGATAGCAATACAAATTCTGTAAAAAGTTTTTCTGACTTTAATATACTACGGCAATTATCAAATGTAATACAATGTTAGAAAGCTTTTATTTAACAGGATTATTCGAATAAAACATTCATTTATTATATCGAGGTTTTCATAATGAATATATATCAACAAAAAAATATCTTAAAATAACAGTACATTTGATATTGCTATTGTGTAAGTAGAACCACATTTTATTACATATCATTTTATTCATAAAACAATAACCGATGTGTGTTATTCGTTTCTGATTGGCTGTCGTTGGATTCGTCTCTGATAGTGAAATATTAATTTCATGAAATTCACACAAAATTGCAAAAAAAACAAACGAATATTGCTTACGTACATCACGATAGAATAATTTGGAATGTATTGTTCATTATTACCGTACGAAGCCAGGTGGAACAACTTGTTATATAATAAATACTTTTTGTGTAAGATTAAAGTCGTGTGCACGGTTTGGAAACAATGTTAAAATAGTATGCATGAATTTCAAGTGTAAATATTTTTTCTAATTTCTTAAATTTAATTCTCACTTTATTTATGCATATTCCCTTCTTTTTTACCATTCAAGTACGGCTATAATTCCTTTCCTATAAACAAAACTCCCTTGGCAAAATCGTTCTTATAAACTAGCAACTAGTGTTAATATCTTTACATTGTTCACTTCAAATTGTACTTTAAAAATACACGCCGATCGGTTTTAAGAGATCACATATTTACTACTATAAATAAATCTTTTAATAACAGAATAGATTTATCTCGCCTTTTTTTTAGACATAAAAGAAAAATTTCGATTTTCGAAATAGTGACGATCAATTGTTTTTTAATCCAGCTGCTACAGATAAAACCAAATAAAACACCACGTGATTCTGTGTGATGATGAGTCATACCGTGTAACATATACGTTACATATAAATCCCCCGTCTAATCAAAAGCACATCAGCTTGCGAATCCCAATGGAAATAGATTTAGTGTAAACGTACATCGCGAAGTACGAGCAAAATAAATGTGGGAGTTCTAATGAAGATAATTGGACGTGTAAGTAGATATATCCGATGATTTGTTTCACGTTAATAATTATATTCATTACACTATATACACTCGTTCTCAGATCAGTTGTGCTAAGATCTATAACACTCCTCTCGTGTAACAAATTATAAGGAGCATCCTAACTTAACGCAACATCGTACAAGCTATGTAGTGATTTTTGAATTGATCAGTGAGGTTTCATGTATTTAAAATAATGCCTTTTCACCGAGTGCTAGGTCAAAAACACATTAAAAGTGATCGATATGAATCGTTTTGTTACTTCATTTAAAAAATATTTCAGCAATGATTCAATGATTTTCTATCGGATTAATATTATTCCGACTAACAAGATAAAAATTATCAAATACTTTATGTTATATGTATCAAAAAAAAATATTATGTACAGTACGTAGTAGTATAACCACAGTTAAAGCAGTTCATTAAAAATATTTTATACATTATTTTCCATACTTTTATAACCCGTTTTGCGTATCGTGAAATACCTTTCGGCTTCACTTGTAAAGTGATAACTGTCAATTCTTGGTAGAATGGCAGTATTTTTTGTCAAAAATCATTTGTTATAGTACTAATTTTATGTTTATATACAGTTGATAGCGAGAACTATCAACTAATAAGTTGAGAAAAACCAGACATGATTTTTATCAGAATATATGTAAAATTAGTATTATATATTTTGTTTTACTTCTTACCTTACTGTTAAACATCGAGTTGAACTGATTATATTTTGAGAACAAATTGAATATAAACTTTCATTTAAAAAAATATTTATCAGAATCAATTTCTTCGCTACGCTGGTTTAGTCTTTGGAAAAAGCTTTAGTAGCTTAAAAGCGATGACTTAGATAATGGTAATGGTAAGCTATTAACCATGCGCTTTCCATAAACGAAGGTGGTTTTAAAATGAGCCAAAATTTAATACTCTTATTCTGAAAAAGGAATTTAAATTAATTCATTGTAATTTTCAACAGTTTTTCTCGGTATTAAGTTCCTATTAAAAGATTTTATGAGAGCTTTCCCATTTTCATGACTGACTCAATTTTTATTGCACATTTCGCATAAAATTATTAATGGTTTCTGAATACCCTGTAAGTCTCTTCTTAATAAACTCTTCCACTGATCTAAGTAACTCAAAAAATAAGATTGTATATAAAATATATATTTTGATAAAATAAAGTTCTTTTATTCCACGAAAATAATAGCGATGCGAGAAACCGGTCCTGATGGTAATACATTTAATGTGGAATAACTACAAAAAATTTGTTATGATTTTTAATATAAAGCTCTTCCACCAATTATTAGCAATGAATAAATCAAAAGAGATCATTTGGACTATTTGGAGCATATTTATGGTCTCGTAAAAAAGAAGGTAGATCTCAAGATATCGTTGTTTGCATTGTAAAATATGCGCTTTCGAATTCTTTGTATTAATAACATTTATTATTTTATTGTTAATAATAATTAGAGTTATTTTTTTTACTTTTTAGTGTTCCCATGAAAATTTCCATTTTGCAGATTTACAATTTTGTAATGGATTTGTTTAACATGATAATATCTCCCCTTTGAAGCCAAAAGGGCGTTAGTAACATTTTGGTAGAGTTAAATATGAGGTTAGGTTCACAAAAAAAAACACGCACGGAAAAAACAAACTACAAGATATGGAAATAATTGGCAAAGAAACGAAGATGTTCTAATTGCCACAATATGTGTTTACTCTTTTTGCTCTCTGAATGTTCTTATAACCGGTTTCAAATAACAATTTTGTTGCATAATAAACGTTATGGAAAAAAGACACTATAAGACTTGCTTAATATGAATATATTACAAATAGTTTTTAAACTATAAAATCTTTCACGTATGTATTTCTATGCCATTATACTGCTAACCCTTTGTATGCCAATAGGGTTTAAATAATGAGGCAATAACGACCGTCAGCTTTCCGTGCGGTATTGCCGATCCAACTAACTTAGTAGTTGAGTTCATAAGACGTCTAGAGACTCCCAGGAACGTTAGTTGTACTCCGTATTCCGATAAATCAGGGTGGCTTACGCGCTCCACCGTCATCTCGAGAACTATCCAAGCGTACGCTGAAACTGGGAGTAGATTCTGGAATAATTAATTCGGATCGGGTTCAGTGTCTTTCACCATTAATTAGTGTTGCAATTACGGGGAAAATAACACTTGAATTTGTTCAACACGTGATAATTTTGTTTGAATTAATTCACAATACATCGTTAATATTTTTAAGGTGTTCACTGTCAATACTTGGTGGAAAGGCATTATAATAAAAATAATAATACATTTTTAGTACTTTTTCCGCATAAAATTTATTTGATCAGTACCAGTTTCGCTTAGCATTGTGACAATGCTCGCCATGAGCGAAATATGGAAAAAGTACTAAAAATGTATCATTATTTTTACATCGTTAATAGTTTAGTTTGAAACTTTTTTGTATTCTTTATGTTATCAAATAGATATAAATCATTTGATTTTTTAAATTTTTCATTAGCTTTGTCGCGAACGACCTGGGTTTCGCCTTTCGGCATATCATTCAGTCCACCTTTGTTGATTATTTCTCATTTTACAGTAAAACTTTTGGGACTAGGCAACGTGCCAATCGTATATTCAAAGATAGATGAATCTAATTTAAATTGCTTGAATTTTGTACTTTTCCATGATTCTTGTCACTAGCGACCCGTGTTTCGCCTTTAGGCATATTCAAGCAATTCAAGTGCACGAATGAAATTGAAATGACGCGTGGTTGATAGTTTTTGTCACTTATATAGAAAAATAAAAGTAAGTCACTAAGTTTAAGGGATCACTTTCCAAGTAATTACAGCACCAAATTTCTTTTATTATTCTATATTAGAAATACAAACTATTAACTAAAGCAGTTTAAGTTCATTCGAGCAATTGAAATGCCTGAAGATGCCGAATGACGAAACCCGGAACGTTAGCGACAAAACTCACGGAAAAGTACAAAATCTATACGATTCATATTTGATATTGAAATTCCATCAAGGTATACCACTGTCAATACTTGGTGGTGAGGCATTATGATAAAATAATACATCAATGTTTTGACGTACTTATTTAACAATAAGTCTATTAAGATCTTCATCGGTTTTGCTAATTGCAAGCATTTTCAACTGATTTTCAACTGAAAATACATTAATAAATAGTTATTAATGCAAACAAAATTTCATTTTTTTTTTTTAAATCTTCGGACTTGAATTGTCACATATTCTTTGAAGTTCTATAAATACCTCAGTATAAAACACCAAACAAAGGCTCAAAACAAGTGATTTTGAGATAAAGCAGGGGCCCATTTAAATGGTTTTCTTTTGTATGTAGAGTTTATTTTGTAGCGAGCGCGGCAACTTATTTCTAAGGCGTTTGACGACTCCGAACAAACTTTCGGCGGAAATAGTCGAGACTGCAAATATATGCTAGGCTTTTGTGAAATCCAACTTTCAGGCATCTTAATTTGTTAGAAAATTCGTTGAGACTTAGCGATTTTTACAACTGTATTATTTGATACTTTCTAAAAAAGGAGACATACTCTTTTATATTCATGAAAAGTTTTAATTTATTTTATAAAATTAATATCTGTTTTATATAATTAAATTTAAAGTATTTCGTTATTTAATATCGTCAGAGTCACACATCGTTCTCATAATGTATATACAATTATAATTACAACAGTATTTGACAATCTTTCTTATGTACATATACTTTCAACCACAATGCACTGTAAATTAGATCAAAAATCAAAAACATTAATAAAGATAAACGCATATATGTATGTGTTTATTATTTTTCTTTGGAAAAATTATCTTGGAAAATTAAAGCAACGTTGTTTTAGTAAATGTGTTTTCCTTTTAGTCTACGAAGGATTATTTTAATAATAAAGTGTTTCTTGAATATACGGACTTATCTATCTAATCTTTTTACAGTGCAATCTGTCAAATTTAAACTTAATTTTTGTTATAAACAAATCAAACTCTTTAACTTCATACACTTGATTTTCAGCGAAAATTGATTTTGGCATTACTTTCTTTTTATACGATTTACATCAAATGATTATTATTCAATCTTTAAAAGAGTAAACTTCTCCTATATACAGCAATAACTCGTCCAATTATGGTGTACGCCACACCAGCGTGGGCGTTTGCTCACCAAAATCACCTGAAAACTCTCCAGGTTGTTCAGAATAAGTCATTGAGGCAAGTAGTGATGCTCCATGGTTCGTGCGTGGTTCGCTATTACACAGAGATTTAAGTGTGCCCACTATTCGCGAATTCGTTCGTGAAACCTCTAAAAAGTTTCATAAGGCTGTGGGCCTTCACGATAACCCAACAATCTCTTGCTTGCAGAATTATGACGAGAAGGCCTCAGAGAATCGATATAGGCTGAGAGCTATTCTTCTCGATGACCCTCCCTAGGTAGAGACGCAATATTAAACTGACTTCTCAACTGTAGCGATCGCGCCCTCCTCCTGTCGGAAGCGATTGGAAGGGAATGTCAACAAATAAAATTCAAAGTTAAAACATGTAGAGACGAAGGAGACTGGAAGAACTTTGGCGCTAACATGTCTTAGAACTTGATACTCCGTCAAACTGATATCCAAAAAAAAAAAAAAAACAATTATCGTAATTTCCTAAATGGAGCAGTTGCACTTAAATTCAATAGAAAATGCTGTTAAAAAGCTGCTTGGTATTTAATTGTTTAGCCGTTGTATTTTTTAGAAAAAATAAATAGAATTATTGCAATGAAAATGAATATTTATATGTAAGTTAATTGCGCTCGATTTTCTGGTTTTTTCGTATTGGATGGATGAGAAGGAATTAAAGTCACCATTACTTATGAAAGTTTTCCTGACCGGGCTCAAGCCATGGACACTAAAGTATCGCATAGACCACTCTGTCACAGCTCTAGCAAGTCTTTAAAACGATAAATTGACTTAACCTCAAAAGAAATCGTGTTTTAAAAATGTATAACTTACAGCATGGTAGTATCGGTGATATATAAATAAAAAATAATACAAAATAAAAGTATCACATACAAATATTGAGAAGAGTCGACGCAATAAGCTTCAAAACTTTTTGTCGTCAAAAATGTGACACAGATTTCTAGTTCAGTGAACCCGATGATTCCTCAACAGGAAATGGAAAGAGAATTGACACATCCAGTAGGAGTTTGAAGGCTCCGTTATGAGTTTTCCTAGCAATCATACAGAGGCTTCTCGGCCGCAATCTTTTGATCAAACATTGATTGCATTATTATATTATTATCTTTATCTCGTCTCTGACTCCATTGTGTTTTATGTAATAATAACGTGGAATAACACACTTGACTAGGAACGGGTACAGGGGCTGAAAATACCGCGTACGGGTCGCTAAGGTAATAAATCTCGCCGAGCAGAACAATGGAGATTCCATAAGATAACATGACTTTTTCTACTAAAATTATTCATGAATAAGTGCTTAAATTTCATTCCAGTAGCTGAGTGGCTAGCATTATCGTCTTAGGTTGGGTCGATCACTGGTTCAAAGTTCAAACCATAGTGCGTATTGATACAAAATGATTTGTCAATAGATTTGTTTGTATTCTTTTGACAAATTAAATAAATCACATAACATATAAAACAAAATGAGTAAAAATAATTGTATATGAAACAGAACAGAAACTTTTTAGTTAAATAAAAAAGAAAAAATACAAACAAAGCACCAAGTTCACTGCCAAAGATGTCCACATCAACAGGCAGTGCATTCATCAGCTTAACAGCCCTTGCGACTGGCAACTCAAAGGACCTACATGACAAACAAGTTTTGACAAAAAAAATTGATTGTTCTTAGTTACGACCAGGTAGAAACTGGGAGCATGCAAGCTTAAAGTCTTAAGGATGTCAGGGTTATCAATTTGGTCACGAAGAAGAAGAGAAAAATGTTTCAATATTGAAATCGATCTTCAAGAGAGTGAAACGAAAGTATTTCTAAAAGAAACTTGGTTGGATAATACTCTGATAATATATTGAAACATAGGTGAATGATTAGCTGATGAGATCTGAAAAATGGAGGGCAGCGAGAACTAATCAGCGAGAATCAGTGTGCCATTTGTATACCCTTTCTCTCTCATGAATAAAAACTGATCGAGCAGTTCTTGTATAACACTTTCTGCTGAAACTAAGCCTCTTCAAGAAGCCCATACAACCTAAATTTAAAGATTATTTAGTTACAAAATTCATGTCATTTTTTGATACTCACATATCGGTTCTTATTTAAATCTGTGGCTCTGCACTAAATTTGATTTTTTTTTATTTCATTTAATCAAATAAATATTTTTTATTGATATGCACGGGAGTTTTTTAAGTCAATCCTGTCTCTTTTATGTACCGAAGTTAATCTATTTTAAATTATCGATACACTCCGACCGGATAAAAAATAGCTGAGATGTCTTGTGAGACACAGTGAACATACATAAAATAATGACAAAAAGATTGATTCTTTACGTATCAGTGGTTTCGTAGTGTGCTTTTAAAAATACTAATAAGAATTTATTTGCAACTTCGTTTAATATATAATAGAATTGGTGTGTTTTCATAAACTGAAATATAGTCGTAGTAAAAAAACTATTTGTTATTTATTTAGTGTTGTTTCTTATGTGGAATCGAGGAAAACATATTCATAATGTTTCAAAGTTGATCAAGCTCTAACTATTTAGTAAATCGGCTTATAGGAACAAGCTTTTACACCAGCTGCTCTGTTGGCTTTATTCCAGTCAGCTTTTAAGCACTGCCAACCCTTGAAGTATGGCACTGGCCCATAGTTATGGAAACCATGTATTATTACTTAAGACTTGAATTACTACATCAACAAAACAAACATCCGTATACTATACTGCAAGACCTGTATCGTATAATCGAACTAACGTATAAATTTGTGTAATGAAAATAAAATTTCTTCCAGTGTAATTAAATATGAAATTTATTTTTTGCCATCATTAAAGAATCCGTGCAAGGGAAAATCGTTAGAGGACAATGTTTCAGGATTGGTTTCATTTGTTGAGCACTTTATAGCTTGCATTTATAAAAACATGTTTTTAACATAATTGATACTCTTTAAAGTCTATTATATTTACAATTTAAAAAAAATAAAAACCATTTGTTATTGCCAGGCCCGTGATGCAGTATTCAAAGTCGTTGGCTTGCGTAACTGACAACACGGATTCGAGTTCCATTACGAGCAGCACTATTTTCAGTTGATTTATCGATTTTATTCATAGGCCTTAAAAATCTTTCCCACCCATCCAATCCTCAAACTGAAGAGAGGTTGAGCGGCTAAGTAAAAATCGGTTTTAATAGAAAAAAGTATGTTGAGATACCTTTATTAGAAGACCACATGCTCCATATTTTGAGAGGACATGGCCGTAATTATACGACCAGTTTAATAATGATGTTGTACTTTTTTGAATAATATTTTGCAATCACTATTTTATGCGCATACGATAATCACTTAATTTCAAGGAATTAATTTTAATAGTTTAGATTATTCAACAAGCAAAAAAGGTTGACTCACGATTCTAATATTAAATAATTTTGTGGGTTTCGTAACGATCAAATTAATATAACCCCAACCGGGTGATTTAAATCCAATATTATTAGGGTGATATTATCAGTCAGTAAATTCATCAGTCACGAAAGATAAATGTAAAATAAGATTATATGTATTGTTTAAGAGTTTATGTAGCATACATATATAAAGAAACACTTTAGTAAAGTACATACAATTAATAGAACAGAAATATAAGTTTAAACAAAAATACATAAAAACCACTTATTGTTTAATTCGGCATCTTTATTTTTTAAAACAATATTTAAAAAGGGTGAATTTCATTTGCAAAATTGTGAAATAGGATTGCAAAAACTGTACATTTAGTTTGATATAATAATTACGCCAAAGTTAGTTCAATTTGATTACAACCTTTGTTTTATTTTATGTTACACCATATCCGCTCCCATTGCTGAGTATATGAAATTATATTGGAGCTTATGTCACATTTTTCTCTACGAGAACTGGTTTCTAATTAGTCTCTCAACCTCTACTTTTTAATGATAGAGCGATCAGATTAGTGTCATAATAGTTTATAACAAATCGTTGCTGACACACCTTTTTTTAAGGGTCGAATGGGCATGAGGAAATTTAACTTAAATTTAATTTAAAATTTGAGACTCCACCATTCACAGTTCAAACATAATTATGTCAATCTTTAAAAAAAAACAATATAAGAAACATTTCTTTGTCGGGATTCGAATCCATCAGCACCGGAACCGAGGAAAACGACATTGTCTGCTAGTCTTATTGGTCAGCTTTGTTCATATAAATTGTTTCAATTTCTGAATAAAAAAAATAGATTTACTTGAATACTTCAATACTTTTATCTATTAAGCGATAAAAAAACTTATTTAGTATTTGTTTAATACTTAATTGATGAACCGAAGCGTAGAACGAAAACTACACCAGTCACAGAATTCGCATATGTAGTAAGTCATAAATACTTTCTATATACACAGAACTTAATATAATTCAGTTTGAAATGAAAAATACTAATAATTATTCGGTGGAATTTTTATGGTAATAATCTTTCATGATAAACCAAAACGATAATGCTCCGTGTTTATTTATCTTAATTAAACTTAAACTAGTTCAAAAAACATCATATGTGTTTTTGAAGATATTTTCTTGGAATATATTTTCTTTCGTATTTATAACAAATTTTAAAAAATAGTATAAAATCGCCCGTTTACAAAATGACGAATTCAAACATCCACCTGTTTTTGGGAATCTAATATTGAATATTGAAATAATTGTCTTCCAATGGAATGGCGCTAATTAAGAATAACGATAAAAGCTTCAAAACAAATCCAAACGATATTGCAAATTACTTCCTACATACTATATAATATAATGCTTGTTTGCGTCCAGGAGCAAAAACTTTACTGATCCAATTTAGCAAATGTGGCGTACAGATAGATGCATTTGGGGTAATGGTAATAATTAGAAGAAAGGGGATTTGATAACCCACGAATGGTAGTCACCGGTTAACATACAACCTAATGTGTGAACATAGCATTGAGAATTTTATTTCGGACTCAATTCATATGTAATATATATTTTTTTAATGTCAATATATAAATCTCAATACTCTCTTCAAAACGGAGAGGTTGATAAACTGAGTTGCAATCAGTTCTTGTATAAAAAAAACATGTTAAGATAAAATCACCACCCGGGTTCGCGTCCCTGTACGAATAGATTCTGTTCAAAAGCGATGAGTGTTTGCGTAGCAAGAGCTTTTAGTCTTATCCTAGTAGACCCTGTATTCTTTTAATTTCTACTCTCTTCGAAAAAAGACAGGCTGATAAAATGAGTGACAAACAGTTTTCGTAGAAACATGTTGAAATAACACTCACGCGGAGTCCATTTACTTCAAGTTGAGAGCGGACATGGTAAAAAATATATATATTAACATTATATTATTTATAAAAGAAAAATCATAAAATAAGCTAAAATATTATTACAATTAAGTCTAGAAAAGCGATGTGTAAAGTAAGTTAGAACTTTAAATACGGGTGGTGGCGGGAACAACGCTACGAATACAAATGTGACAAAACTATATGATTAATATAAGTAATATTAAGAATGACATTTCTCGGTTTTTTCATATGTTCTATTCAGAACCAAGTAAGTGAGGAGTAAATTCGTTTCTTTTCTTGATCGTATAGCGTTATGGAAGGCGGCTGTGAAAAACGGCTACACACACATAACGGAAGGGTGGTGGGAGAACCAACTTGTTCACCCAAATATATGTTCTATTCATCTGGATTCTTGGACGTAATAACCAATTCAAAAAGATTGACATGAATAATAAATAAATTGAAAACATCAAAACATTTTTTCATAATTTGTTGACAGTTGAATTGTCTATTTTGGAGCTGTTCGAAGTTATATAACTAAATATATCTAAAAAAATCTAATACCGATCCTACTCTTCTTTTTTAAATATCCGCAGTTGTGTGCTACACGCTTATTTGATATTTTCTCAAACTGTACGCAACCCAACGCTTGATAATACCTAGACAACCCTTTATAAGCGATCAAGTATACTTAGCCTAGTTTTCTCATTAAATTTCGACGCACGAATTCAAACTTCTAACTTTTGTTTGGACCCTACATAAAAACAACAAAATAAACAAAAGAAGGTGTGGGATATTTTTGACAGTTTGTGAAAATAAACTGATAACATGACCGCTGGAATTCCTGTAATAATGTATACTAAATTTTATCTTAATTAAACACCGTATTTAGTGTAAATATCACGATATCTAATATATTTGAAAACTATTACGATGATACGTAAACCAAATAAAATACTTTCTGCTTTTAATCGCTGAGAAACATTGTGATAAATCTTATATATAAAACCCAAACGGCGTATGTATGTATGTGGGTCTGTAATTCCCTTTTGCATTATTGTTGCAAGTTGCCATAAAAACGATTATAAAATAAAATATGATTGAATTGAAAATTGCAAACTTCAAAACTACACCACGACCACAAAATCTAACGAAATCCATCTGCGCCAAGCTATACAGGTCCAAAATGAAGCAAGGAATCCAAAACTACCATCAAAAGTAGTGTCAGAACAATATTAGCCACGTGTCTGTTTTCTGCAAATTTACCATTTTTATCGGCGAAGACATTTAGTCAAAATGTAATAAATTAGTCTTCTACCAACTTTTTCCGGCTTTTATTAATATAATAATGTTTATTATTTACGTGAAGGTATTATTTGACAGCAAATTAGATTTTTTCAGATTTTAGAGAATGGGGCTGTCATCAAATTAAATAAAGTTTGTGATTTTATTTTAACTCTATTTCGGATTTTTTGTGATATAATTATGTCGAATGATATTACATTAAATAATTATTAGTCGCTTAGTCCGAGCGACGCCAGGTAGCAATACTAGTGAGTAATATAAAAAAGAACAGTTGTTGCTTATGGTAATCAAAGTTTTGACTTCTTTTCTTTTTAGTGATAATAACTGAGCTTAACTTAATATCGGTGAAGGAAAAGTTTTCATATAATGGTTTTACACGTACGTTGGTTTGGCATGTTTTATTTTTACATATTCAAATAATATATTTAAAACATAATTTTCGGTATTTCATATATTAAATAGTAACTTAAGATGTTATGCTATACTGTATAGCAAAGTATTATTATGTGAATAAAACGTGAAATTATATTGTATTATTGTAATGCTATTCATAATTACATACTTTGAAAGTTTATTCTAATATTTGATTCAAATTTATGATATCATGTAAAAATTCATTAATTTTCAATCTAAATTTAATATGAATGGACTATTTTTCAACAACTGCACTCTTTCTCTTTTTCCCTCAATTGTTGAAAACTAGCGTTTAGCAATCGGGCTCACACTCAAAATGAGCTGCTTTTGTTTATTTTAATACGGAGAAATGTTCTATAATGTTCCTAAGACAAAAAAAAGTAAATGTACACAATTCATACAACAAATAACACATTATATTGATTGATTGAATTGACATTTACATGGTAGACGCTATTATAACACAGTTAAAAAATAGCAAAGTACTTAAGTTGTACAGAGATTATGTGATATATGGTTGATAGCTATTTCAGCTTACGTGTTATAAATAACACACTAAAAACTAACAACACCTATTTTCTGAAATCTCTCTCAAAATCCTCCAGACTATGAATGATGGATGCGTGAGAGGGGCGAGTAAGTTGTGAACGTGGATTAACGGGGTCTCATTCGGTTAAGTTTGCGGACTCATGTGTGGTTATCCGTGGGTCTACGGTCGGGTTTTTCGGCTTTCAGATTGTATCCCGCATCCGGGCATTGTCAACGTGATCCCTGCGTCGATTATACGTTATTCAATGGAATTGACTGTGGCCTATAGGGATTCTGATGGAAGGATTCGACGCTTAGCATTGTAATGTTAATGGCTAAGTCTTAATTACCACCTTGAAGATAACTTTGATTAAGATTTTTATTAATCAAGCATTTTTTAATCGAGGAAAAATAAGGCAAATAAAAAAAAGTTTTATTATTAGTTAACTTTTTTTTGTAATCATCCCACTTACTTTCAAATAGATCATGACCATTTCACTCGTCGCTTATATTTATTATACTAGTATTGCTACCCGGCGTCGCTCGGACTAAGCGACCAATAATTATTTAATGTTATATCATTCGACATAATTATATCAAAAAATCTAACATCCAAAATACAGTTAAAATAAAATCACGAACTTTATTTAATTTGATGACAGCCCCCTTCTCGCCCATTAAAATGTCCAAATTCAAGGAAAAAATCTAATTTGCTGTCAAAGAAATGTCAAATAATACCTTCACGTAAATAATAAACATTATTATATTAATAAAAGCCGGGAAAAGTTCAGTAGAAGACTAATTTATTACATTTTGACTAAATGTCTTCGCCGATAAAAATTCAAACATATTTTCTTTCATATTCGTTTTTATGGCAACTTAATGACCAACAATGCAAAAGGGAATTACAGACCCACAGACATACATACGCCGTTTCGGTTTTATATATAAGATTATCCACCGATCAAAGTTTAAATCTTAAAAATTGTTAAAAAAAATTAAGAATTTTCAGTAAAAAACGTATTTTTAGCTATCAGGACCGGTTTCAATCACCACGAGCACAACTATGAACTGACTATTTTTATAAAATTATGAAATCAGCACCAGAAATATGTTTTATTTTCATCAAACTAAATGTCTTTCATATTATTAATTCATATTAATAAAAACGAAATGTATTGTTTTATTTATTTAAATAATAATTTTCAACCAAGAAGTGACATATACATATTTTTAAAGTATTACTTTTCACGAGTGGTTTTAACACTCTTACAAAATCTTTTTTTTAGAATATTACACTTCCATAAAATAAATTTGACTGTCATTTAAGCTTTATAGTACACCCGGTCTCAAACCTAGATATTTAACACCACTACGGTGTGGCGAGAGAATACTATTTTTATTAAGATACGAATTTGTGAGGTGGAGCATGTAAAACTGTTTACCCGAGATGTTTTATGGGATGAATAATTTAAATTTATGACCGCACATGAGGTAAAATTTAAAGTTATTTAAACGCTCCGTTTTAACCGCATTTTACCGGTTAGCACATCAAAATAATGGTTAAACACAAAATGAAGAAAAAAAAATAGAATCGAATCAACCCAAATAAATACCATTCAACAATGTATGTATGTATATGTTTTTTTTCTGTTTTCACAACCTACTCCCACCTTCTACAATCTAGTTTTCTCTTTCTCTTGTCGTTTACCCTCTATCTCTCATCATTTGATGATCCCGTTTCTCTCAGTGGAGACCTTCATTGGTCTTGATATGTGCTTAACATTTTACGTTTTGAATAAATGTCTTCTTGAAGATTTTGACTGAATGAATTTCAATAAAATTTGAATCGTTTGAATTTTGTACTTTTCCATGAGTTTTGTAGCAAAATTATTTTATGGCTATTTTATAGAATAGTAGTATTGCTACCCGGCGTCGCTCGGACTAAGCGACCAATAATTATTTAATGTTATATCATTCGACATAATTATATCACAAAATCTAACATCCAAAATAGAGTTAAAATAAAATCACAAACTTTATTTAATTTGATGACAGCCCCGCCCCATTCTCGCCCATTAAAATGTCCAAATTCAAGGAAAAAATCTAATTTGCTGTCAAAGAAATGTCAAATAATACCTTCGCGTAAATAATAAACATTATTATATTGCAACTTGCAACAACAATGCAAAAGGGAATTACAGACCCACATACATACATACTCCGTTTCGGTTTTATATATAAGATTATGTTTTAAAAATTCTATTCACACCTCTGTTAAGTGCATCGTTCTTTCGTTCGTTCGTCATGCGTCGTTCGTTCAAAACTTCACAAAGTCTTTGCGTGGCATATTTTTTTCTTTTTATTTTAAAACAGCTTTTAAAGGTGTATTTGTCTAAATGCGATATATTCGCTCACAAGGAAAAACCTGGTATCTACTCATTTTATCCATGGGCACGTCGGGAGTATCATGAACATCGAAAAATATCACAGGTACAACATATACCGAGAGCGCGTCCAGTTCCAAGGCATATTTTACAATGGGGATTCATGTAAGCATGGTGACTATAATAAGTAAATGTTTAAAGTCAATTTTTAATTTCTAAGAAAAATATTGTGAAAAAAAGAATATGCTAGTTGATCGTCACTCTCAAGTTTTCATCATATATGTTGCAAAGTCCCCACCCACCCACTAATCAATTTTAACCCATTGATTTAACTAATGAGTTCCTAACACATTTCTTCTTTATGGAAAATTGCAAAAGAAAGGCTGATTTACTGACTCTTAACCAGTTTTCGTTAGTAAGTCTAGTTGCTTAATTTTGATAGCAGTAATGTTTTTTGAAAATATACCGGTAAAACGGGGTGAATAGAGACAAAAACAAGGATTGAACTTTAGCACAACTTTACTTTATCCAATGTATTTTTTACTATTTATATATAACTAGTATTGGAACCCGGCTTCGCTCGGACCAGTTTGGGGTTATGTTCACCTCGGCGCGTAAATTCAGACGGGCCAAGTTGAAACAACTTTTTACAAAATTCAAAAGTCTAGGTCAATTAAAATGGAATTAAAATGAACATTTCAGACTGGCATTGACATTTCACAGACCCTTTCATATATCGACAGCCCCATTCTGGCCCATTAAAATGTCCAAATTCAAGGAAAAAATCTAATTTGCTGTCAAAGAAATGTCAAATAATACCTTCACGTAAATAAAAACATTATTATATTAATAAAAGCCGGGAAAAGTTCAGTAGAAGACTAATTTATTACATTTTGACTAAATGTCTTCGCCGATAAAAAAAATCAAACATATTTTCATTCATATTCGTTTTTATGGCAACTTAATGACCAACAATGCAAAAGGGAATTACAGACCCACAGACATACATACGCCGTTTCGGTTTTATATATGTACTACTCGATACTCGAGTAATTGGAGTCTCTACACACACATTGAAAACGAAACAAATTTACCGTCGAAACTTTCGCGAGCGAAATCAATTCGTTTGTTTGAACTTGCAACAACAATGCAAAAGGGAATTACAAACATACATCCCCCGTTTCGGTTTTATATATAAGATTCTTTACAGTGACTATAATACTATATCACGAATGACAAAATGAAACCAATTAAATGATTCGCCACAATTGAAACAAACGTGTTTTAAGTTCGATGCCTGTGCATCCCTACTTTTTGACCCTTTAAAAACTTCTCTTTTATTGGACGAAAATTAAAATCAATCATGTTTAATTGGATAAAATGTACCGTAAAACGGAATGAATAGGGACTCGTATGGAATAGAGGTTCATATATTCCAATCATTACAATCTGTATTTTTGACTCTATTCCTCTCTCGTCTCAATTCACCCCGATTCAATGTGAATAGAGACATCGAACAATATTGACTGTGTCTTAATAACGATAGTGAATATTTGAAAAATATTATAATAAATGTGTAGTAGGACCATAGAAACAAGTTTCAAGCGATTCAAATTTGAGTTATGTGGCGCAGGTATGAAGATACATAGTCATGAAGGGTAAAAAGTGTCTCTATTGACCCCGTTTTACGGTACTATATATATTTGTAACTAATTACTGTATTCTGAACAACCTAATGCTTACTTTTTATTTTTTTTCAGGGATGCGTCCTGGTGATAAGTTTGACTTGGGTGTTATCAGTGGCCCTGTTTGCCGTGCTGGTTCTCCCAAGGGGTGGCCACTACTTCAACTCTTCGGGGCTCCACGCCTGCGATCCATTTCACACTCGAATCGCGTACAGGTAAATATTTCAAATACAAAAACAAACGTGTCAGGGCGCAGCAGAACCACTTTATTTTTTACCAGAAACATTTCGACCGTTATAAACATATTTTATTTTTACGGCTTAAAGAAATGGGAATATTCTTTTCACGTTACCGTATATATGCTAAGACAACCTTTTGTAGAATGTATGTATGTGATATTTACGGAATGTGTTTTCTACGATGTGGGTAAACTAAAATAGTGAAAAATTCCCAAGACAGTCCTCGTGAAGGAATTTTTTTTTCCAAGGAAGCTTTTGTACACAAAAAATACCAGAGCCTTTGGGTAAATATTTAAACAGCCATTTTATAGTTCAATTAAAAAGCAGTATTTCCATAACTATGTAGTATTTATTTTTACGAAAATCGTATATGATATTGATGCTATAATTGTACATTTTTATGTGTATATTTTCGATATTCATACTTTATCATGCCTTGCAAATTTAAATAGTACATACGTAATA
The DNA here is from genome assembly GCA_028554975.1 of Himalopsyche kuldschensis. Classification (NCBI taxonomy): domain Eukaryota; kingdom Metazoa; phylum Arthropoda; class Insecta; order Trichoptera; family Rhyacophilidae; genus Himalopsyche; species Himalopsyche kuldschensis. Next base: position 13,205,982 of record JAHFWI010000010.1, on the reverse strand, counting down.
TAATAAAATAAATAGTAGCTGGAGCAATTAAATAATAACTCTGCATATTGAAAAATGGTCGATTAAATTCTTATTTATATTATATGTATATGATTAAACCATAGTAATGTTTACAAATATATTCTTTTATAATACACCAATTTTGCAAAGTGGACACCATAGAAATAAAGCAATTTGGATCATATATTTAAAACAAAAACTGGAACATCTCGACATAAATATAAATGATTTTAAGACATTTCAACTTCTGTTTGGAGATAAAGGAGACAGACGGGTGAAGCTGGGAAAAAAACAATCATTCAAATATCAAATAATTGCTTTCCCTTTGCTATTTTTTATGATTGAGTGAGTGAGACATAACTTAAAATTTCATTAGTTAATCCATTGGAAAATCGCTGAAAGTGTCTGCTTGGAGACTCTTACCCGCAATCGTTGCAACCTAATAGAACGATCGCTAATGAGCAGCTTTTTAATATCCTTTACGCTGTATGAAAGTTTTAATAGAGCATTCAGCGCACTTACTCGAATTTAACCCTTTAAGATAGTAGTTCAACGGATATGAATCCGCATGTTCTCATTGTTAAGTCTAATCCAATTTCCATGCACTTTCAGGATTCTCGCGTGCTGCGCGTATTACTTCCCGACAACAATGGCGCTGATGTACTGCTACGGATCTGGATTCCACGTCAACAAACTTCGATTAAAAACCCACGAGCATGGAACCATAGACCCGGACACTGGCAACATTGTGTGCGTGAAAACTGCCATTGCAAGAGATTACAAGGTTTGTTTTAATGCCAATATGTATCTTAACCAAAGTTCATTAATCAATCGGTATTTTGAACCGAGCTTTTTCTTTCTTCTACAATAGTCATAATTGAAGCCAGGTTAATGGGAAAATTGTTTATAGTGATGAAATGTGTGCAGCAATTTGACGAAGATCTAAAATATCGTTTACTGCCAACTGCTTTACTGCTTTTATTTTGCTACAACTATAGAAAACTTTGAAGTAATGGTACAATCAAAAATTCGTACCAAACTTACAATAAATTATTTAATAACAAATCAATATCGGATTAACAGTAACAGGTTTCAATATTTATCGGTGAATTATTTTCTCAACGATGATACTCGTATAAGAAAATAATATTGTATAAAGACATGATGTTCATACAATTGCTCTGAAAACTATTTTGGAGATTACAGATTGGAGAAAGCTAAAAAGAAAGATTGCATATTACAAATAGTAACGACGATAGCTGGTAACATTGAAAATTTAATGAAGCAATTCTAAGCCCAGCTTTAAATATTCTAAAATCTAAAATTGAAACTGCATGTGAGAATTTAGGAACTGCTGGTCAAAACTTATCCTCGACTAATCTATTCTTATTCTGTTTTTTTATAATTGTAACCGGTCAATTTTCTTTTATCTGTGCGTAATTAAGGTCATATTATCTATAAAATCAATTTCATCAGTCAGTCACATGAACAAATTATTTATTTCAGGTATTGAATCCCACACTTCGGACAATTTGTTCAATGGCCTGCAGAGATAAATTAGTAACGATGTAATTAAATTAAATGATATTTTTAACACAATTTGGAATATTGTCCACGAAAGTCTGGCTAATTGGGAGTTCCGTCGCTACTCAGAACTTATCAAAGTAATTATTATTTGGGTAATGTAATTACGATTATAATGATATCAAATTAAGCATGGTTAACTTGCGGTGTTGAAATACAAAAAGTTACTTTTGCCGTAGCGTCACTTTGAATCATGTTTATTGTAATCGGATTACAGTTTCACGAAATTTGTCATAATATTGTTTGTAGATTAATTCAACTGCTACGTTTTTTAAAAAAAAATCGCAAATAATTGTGAGATTCAGAAACATGTTCAAATATATGTGTGTGTGATTATTACACATTCGTCAAAAGCATCACATTTTTTTACTATAAGCTCTACTGTCTTTAAATTAGTAGAGTTTAAACGTTCGATTAACCCTTCTAAAATTCGCGTAAGTCATTAAACTAACAGATATTGTATTCACTTTACATATCAAATTGTCTACATATCTTCCATTATTTTATGACCAACTGCTATTTCGACGTATGTATATTTTATTAAATAAAAAAAAAGTTACATGAAAGCCGGTAAATTCTTAATGAAGTGTAATATAGTGTCAATAGAAAACTGTCTGTATTTTTGCCAAGCATTTCTTTAACATGACATTAGCAAAACTATATTTCAACCATACTTTGTTCATTATATTTATATATTTCAACCCTTCAAAACAATGTCCGCTTCTAATAAAGACCTTCTGTAGAACTATGCTTAACGCTCATTGACTTGATCGTTTAACTTGAAGTTTCAGAAATCTTGATGATAGATAAGTGACATTAAGAAGATCTATTAAGAATTACTTCAACTCCTATTTAGTATAGTGGGTAAGTTATGAGAAATAGAACAACTTCCAGTGAGCTATATGATCACTAATTTATAATTTTTTGCGAAAATGAACTCACGAAACGCGGTTAGAACGATATAGACTGCCAACAAAAACTTTCAAATTTCTAAATAAAAAGACCCCATCAATTTCGCTGAAACTTTTTCAGGGTGAACTGCTAGTGCTTCGCTTTGTATAATCGTATTCATTATTTTAAGTACAAAATTAAATAACCTTATCAGATCTTTCACTTTTAATTTATCACTGACTGTCTAGTGCTTTGTGTACATTTTTTTAAAAACATTAAGTGATTAAAACTAATTTATACAATTAATTAATTGAAAACCTTTGATTGCCAAAAAATAATGATGTTTGTTAACATGCAACTTTTTAACGCCTTTGTGTCTTTTAACATTCAATTGACCCAATTTAAATATCAACTCTATTTACTTCTCAATTATATATGCCACAAACTACAAGTCACGCCTTATTAATTGATGTTAAAGTGGAAGTTACTTTTATTTTGCTTTCAATATGCTAGACACATTAATTATTATAATATCAACGATGGTATTGAATCCAAACGAAAATTTAAAATATACGGTTTCATCCTGCTTCACTTTGTGTTTGTAATAGGTATTAATATATTAACGGTTTTACGAAAAAAAAATTAGAACGAATTCCAAAGTATTCAGTTGCGATGTACTTAAATTAAACTACATTTATTTTAATAGTACGAAAAAATAATATTAAAACAATCGAATTAGATAGGAATCCGACGATTGCCAAACAAATTACACGCAAAAAAATAGGCTCACCGAATTTTTAAATCGGTATATATTCTTTATTCGTTCACAGGGAATAGAATCTTACCCAGTGGTTGGTATATTGTTCAGTGATTTTTAAGTGATGTGAAAACGATTCTTTCAGATTCAGATTTTTTTACAAGTATGATACAAATATACTATTTTTTAAACGTTAATAACCCTTACTACTTACGCAGATATCAGGCCATTGTCTTCGATCATTTTTACGTTACTTGTTAGTGGTTCAGTATAATAAAAAATATGCAAATACATGCAAAAAAGAGATGATCATAAAACGGTCGTTCAAGTAATCTACTTTGTTTCATTCGCACAATTGGGCATGTTCAAATGCTCAGCACTGCGTTTAATACATATAATATATGAATTGTATTGGGTTAAAAAGAGTATATTTCGAAACATCTCTTTAGCCGCTGCACTATGGAGTAGGTATTATTTTTGAGTAAATTTGTATGACACAAAAATTATTCGTAAAATCAAACTAACTTGTTTATTGTATTTTTTAAATATCGAGGTTACATAACAAATTTTCTTATGTCATAAAAAGTATATTTTCTGTGTTTGATAAAATGGGACATAAGCATGGCGCCGTGGCTTTTTGTGCCGTGGCGCCATGGAATAAATTGGCTACTATAAGTAACCATCGAAAAATGCAATCGTTCATTTGATAATATTATGACGAAACACATAAAAATTTACACGATCTTAGAATTTTGATTATTGGTAGAACTCTATTAATCAATTTATGAGAATAGTATAAGAAATTTCATTCGGTAAATTGAGCGCCCGTGCCTTGCTTTGAAGTTCTGTAGTGGTATTGTACTGTTGTAACTTTAAATTTAGCTGTCGAATATCTTCCGTATGAAAACTGTGTATCAATCGATCAAACTTTTTTTTATCTACATATATGTTTTTCATGAAACGGCTTAAAGATTCGGTTCTGAAGATGTTATGCCTCAGACGTAAATGAACATGATAAAAAAGTGTCTAACCCTAGATTTGAATACGAATAAGCAATTAATAAAGCATTCAGATGATATCATTGAGTAGAGTATGTCGAATGGTATTTTTTTTAAATTATGTTAGCTCTCAACTTGAAATGTATGAATTTCTAATTGAGCCTTTTTATTGAATTATGAATATATGATTGTTGGAAAATATTTTTACCTCACTTTTTAAGAGGGTAAAAATTGAAAGGGACTTAGATATTAAATAATCGTATCCATTGGTAACGTTACATAAAATTAATTCCAAGACTTTATTAAAAAGTCAATACATAGAATTTTAATACTATTAGAAGTTTTGGTAAAATTAATATCTACGAAAGTTTACAACTCGATCAATGTGGGAGAGCTCAAATATACCTCAAAAAACATGTTTTCTCCTTGAATAAATAAGCAATAATCGATTGATATTTTCACAGTTGACTTTTTTTTATAAGCACTCTTAAAATTGACAAATCTCTACGGAAAGAATTTACATGTATGTGTAGTATATGAAATCTGATTTCACCTTTACTCCCGAGGACTCACCTTTACGCCGTCGGTTTGTTTATTTTATTCTGGCTGTGCAAATAGGTCGCCAACAAGATTTCTCATCCGCTCTTTCGTTCCTTCCTTTCCCAATCGCAATCGAATTTGGAATATCCTGCAGCGGATATTTGTTTTCAGCGGCGAAGAATCTGATTTGTTAATTCGAAATCGTTCAAAATGTAATTTTTCATGAGAACCTCTTTAAAAAAACATTCACTCAATCAAATCATGCTTTATACGCGATCAGTAAAACTAATTTATTAATTGTGGCATTTTTTTATAAATATTTACAAGAACACTATTTCAATCAACCCCTTCATAAAATATTATCGAAAATGACCATGATTAATGATACCAAGTAAGTTGTAAGTTAATACATAGTAACTTAGCCATCAAAACTATCGTTTATTTATATTATGGATAATTCAAACATGCCAAAGTAACCACAATATCACCAACTAGTTTTTTCGCTTATTTGAGCATCGTAAAAAATATATGTTACTCAACCGATGAATAATATTTATCTTTACTTACAACTGATTGAAAATTAGTTGATCGTTTCATATATTCTTAAGTATTTATAAGTATTCAGAGTTCAATTTTCATTCGATTCAGATAGCAGCAAACTTTCAGTACGTCTCAATTTATTAGTCGGGTGTCTTTGATTTTAGCCATGATATAATAGTTAGATTTGTGGATTTATGATGAGTTTTGTTTTCGAATGAATTTTTTTACTCTCCTTTATCAAAAAATCTAAATTAAGGTAAATGTTTCTAGATCGCCACCAATAACATAGTATCTCGGTTTTTTTATACAGATTTTACATACTACACGATAAAACCATTTACAAAGCGTCACCTCAAAATCATCCGTGCACTTGAATACCTGAAGATGCTGAAAGACGAATCCTGGGTTGCCGATATAAAAATTTTACCAAGCATCTTCAGTATAAACACTAAATTATTTGAAATAGTTTTACATAATTGAAGTTACATCTCAATTATGATGACACAAATTCATATTTTTTCGCACATAATTAATCATAATGTCTCTCGCATGCACATAATACAAATGACCTTTTATCTCCACAGATTGGGAGAAAATTCTGTTAAAAAAAATATCGAACGGAAACTGACACGTGATGATGAGGTACAAAGTCTTTTAATAAGGAACCAAAATCTGTCGTTTATCATACTTAGTGTCATTTTGTCTTGCGAAGATTTAATCTTGGAAAATTATTAATTTTCACATGCTGCTACCTTGAAAACGGATATTACTTATTAATAAGATAATTCAGACCTCTTGTACTAGATTTGAAATAACTGTCATCACAACCTGTGTTTTTGAGCCAACAACTCATTTATATTAAACGTATTTATTTTTATGCCACTACTTAATTTAAATGTGGAATCTTATTCAATCGTTTAAGAATATTGACTTCACATTATAGTAAAAAAAAATGCATTATCTGTTAAGATATTTGTACACACTGTTCGCTTGTAAGCAATTAGCTTAAACAGTTTTATTCACAACAATTAACATAAAGCTTTTATGTCTAACATACAGCTTTTTCTAAAACGACAGCACATGCGTACTGTAAAAACTTCACCGTGAGATATCATCATATACATAAAAATAAAAAACATAATTTGTCAAATAGTATTTTTAAAAAAACGTTAAGACGAGAAAATAATATCGATATTAATTCACTTTCTCGAGTACATCGGTTAACATGCAATCTTAATTTGATTTGCAGCTTTGATTTAAAAATTACATAAATGTTTCAATAAAACATATAACTTTTTATTATATCGTTTTGAATTATTTTCTAATTCTTGATTTTCATTTGAATGGTCAACATAAAACATCCGTCATATTTTTCTGGCTCCGGAATAAATTTATAATTTTATTTCTAGGCCTGTTGAAATTATTTTAATCTATGCAAATGTTGTTGGCATACTCTTATAAATAATTTAATCTACGAAAAACTCTCGCAGAATTTTCACGGGGCAAAAGTTTTATACCTACAGTGGAAAATGTCGCACCCTCTTTCTCTGTGTAAATACAAATTGGGAGAAAATATTTTGGAGCCTGAAATTCCCTACATTTTAGATAAATTTGCAAAGTTGAATTTCAAAACAGTCCTTTGGAAGTAATTTAGCTATAAATCACACAAAAACAATGTGATAGCAGCACTGTTCCACAATTGTGTAATTAATATCCTAAGTACAATGAACATATTGATGGTATGTATTTTGAAATATGTAATATTAGTAAAATAACTATTAGATGATTTTTCAGAAATACCAAACTGCTAATATTTTGATTATAAGCTTAAATTAAGTATTGATAACTGAGAATCAGAAGTATGACATAGCACTTAAAAGAACTTAGGATCTTAGGAACTTTAAATTAGGAGATAAACCCCCTAATTTAAAGTCACTATAAAATATGTTTTGTGATAAGCACTAATAAAGATTTTGGTGCCATGGTAATCGGCAATAAAAACACATGTGTTATTACATATGTATAAAGAAATATATTTTAGAACACATTGTTTCAAACCCTTTTTATGAATTCATAACTATATAAATGTATCATATTTGAACCTTTTGAATTTTATACTTTTTCACGAGTTGACTGTGTTACTGACGATTTGAGTTTCGCCTTTCGGCATGTATTTGGAGTGCAAGAGTCGGTTCAAGTATATTCAATTCAAAATTGATACAGGAAGTTTTAAATCTTTTAGTTCTAATTATTGAGACGGATAAATTTTTATGCAAGTTTGATTGGATTGAAATATAAAAAAATGGCAGGCATGTAAAAAGAGTTTACAAATCACCTCACCTTAATCAGGCTCTACGAAATATTTTTATAAATCAAAACCAAATTTCAATGAAGCATAATATTTTAAGTCGCACGTTTTTTGTAATAGGTTTATGAAATAAAACAACTAAAATCATGACTTAATATTGATAACTTTGTTATTCTATGTATGCAAGTAGTGGCACATGTTTCAATTATTTAAAAATCAATTTCAGACTGATTTACTATTGGAATAACACAGTTATCAATTGTATATTCATAGTGGACTTTCACAAAGTTAGAGCCGTATCCATCTAAAGTAGTAAAATATGGTAGTAAAGTTTGTGTAATTTTTACAAATTTTTAGGTAGGCAAATACAATTTCTTTCTTTTTCACTCATAGTGGTTTTTGTTTCAAACTTCGAACCGTTAAAATTCCCACCCTTGTTAATTAGCGATGAGTCAATATTCGAACACTGTATATAAAAAAAGCTCTCGTAGCGAATGAATAGCGAAACTGCAAGAAAGCGCTGCGTTGTTTTTCCATTGTTGCCGGAGGCATCCGTCCACTTTCGCCCGACGAGGCGTCTTTAGTTGGGAAAAGGTTTTTTTAAATGCAAAAATCACCGGAAGGGGGCCTATGGACGTTCATATCACGACCGTTGACCGCACGCGTTTCCCTTTATGAACTGAGCGCTTCCCCCGCGAGCCGAACAAAATTATCTGTATGATTTATTCCCCGGAACAGCGGAAAGGTTTTATTTTCATGTGACCCCGTTTTGCCAGCGGTGAAATCTGAACCGAAGCCAAGGCTTTTGGTTTAGTGTAAATGAGAAAAAATGAATAGAAATCTTAGCGAGGCATATTTTTAACACCAGAGACTTAAAACTTCGAAATGAAGCTTTATTATCACTAACTGCACCGTTGCATGTGTCAGTTCTAAGTACAGTCGCGGAAATAGAAATCCGCGCACTCTTCACAATTCCATTCATTTGCGAATATTTCCTCAAAATCTTTACCAATTTTCATTTTTTTTCTTCTTATTGTAAAGAAAACTAATTGCCATATTTTGGAGAGCAAGCGAGATTTGAAGGTTTCAACAGTACTGAGACAGACCTGGTCGCGCAAAAAAATGTAATCGCGATTAAAGCCCAAATTCGCAAATGAATGTAATTGTAAAGGTTGTGCGGATTTCTTTTGGCGTGACTGTATATTATTTTGAAACTATGAAAGTAATAACATATTTTTTTCATTATTCCATTTCATTGGTTTTAATATTCTAATAGTATAAATATTGTTTTTAGAATCCCCAGTATTTTACCAACAAACCAATCAAGATATCTTAGTGAAATAAGTGATGTAATCTTAATTACGAAATACCTATATTTTCATCATTTTACTACTCATCATTTTTTTAACAACCGGTAGGTACATGTCTATCCATCCTCTTTGCACACCGTTAAAGAGTAAAGACTAGTAGAAACCTACTTTTCTGACCACACGGACTTCGTAGATTACTAACATGCTTAATGCAAGCGAAAAAAAAGCGCGAATGTTTTAAAAATTGTGATATTAATTTTTTTTTAGTAGTAAGAGTATTAATTTGTGTTTTCTTGTATCCAGTGAAGTTACTGCAGCAACTCCGCGGATCACCGGATCGCGACCGCTGGTATAGATCGTTTCACATTAAATTATTGTTCCATGATATATATTTGTTGTTCAGCAAGCATTGAAAGCCAATACCAACTTCAATGTTGGAAAAATTGAGTGTATTGTTGATATTATTTTTTCATAAAAACACATTATCAACTTTAGTGTACATTATATCGTAAAAATGTCCATTAATGAAATGTTCAAACTGTATCCTTATTCTATAATAAGAGAGCAAACCTGATGGAAAGTTTAACAATAAAAAAGCACTATCAGTAATGTACATAATAAAAGAGACGCTTAAATTCAGCTACAATGAAATCCAATGGAATTTTTCAAATTTTTATAACATACAGATTTTAAGTTCTAAATACTAAATATGAGTCTTAAAATCGCATCAGATTCAAAAAATCTTTCCTGTGTTGAGTTATTTATTATACTTTTTCCTATAAAAAAAAACCCTTAAATACCATACGGGATTTTAAACGTGGAACGCTGAATACTTGTTTTTCTGTTAAACTTTTAGTGTATTCTAACGTATTTTTTATGAAACTTACAGATAAAAAAGCACGTTTAAACAAGCGATACGATTTATTATCTAGTTCATGTAAAAAAACATTGAAAGTCTTCTTTTGAAAATAGAAATTTTCCTGCAGACGATTTTTCACGTTAAACCCAGCCGCTTAGACGAAAATAAATGGTTTTGGCTTATTTGATATAAATGTTAAATTTATTAAACACTGTATATTCTTAAGACATTTAAAAATATTTTTTTGTACTAATTACATAAATATAAGTTATGTTTTAAAAGCAAAAATCTTGTGCAGCTCCAGATTTACTTAATAATAAATTACATCTATGAGTCAATTTCACGTACAGGCACGTTGATGAAACTATTACTATTGGAGTATTTTTCATATTTTTTTCCGCTAAATGACGGAATATACTTTTCAAAAAAAATATATTATATTTTTCAATAATCAGAATTGTATTAATTTATTTTTCGTTGATAGTTTTGTATGAATCAGTCTTTTCAAAAAATTAGGAGATTGTTTTGCTGGTGAATATGAAAATTTTCATATGAATTTAAAAGAATAGTGGAAGGTTTTTTTTTTAAAAAAAACCTTATACCTTTTGTTTTCATTTGTAGCTAACCGAATAAATAATTAATAGTTTCTTCAATACGTTTTGTATTAACTACATTACCAGTATCACGATTTTTAGTGACAAATTGCCCTTAGAGTTGAAGATGATAATCTGATATTTCAAGCTATCACAACGTATTGTATGCATGTGTTCGTGTTTCAATCTGAAAATTAAATGAAATATCAATCTTTTCAGAAGAAAAGATAAATAAATTTATGAAGTCACATGCTGCTAGGACACTTGCAACTGCAACTCGCAATTGCAACAATAAGTTGTCAAAATGAACGGTATGGCATATTTTTATATAAAATACCTCATGTAAGTTGATTTTACTATACCGATAACCTTCGCGCAAGTGCAAGCAATAAGTTGACAAAGTTTTATCGCATTCGGATGAACGGTATGGCAACGCATAAATTACGAACAAACATTGATTTTTATATAAAAGATAACTGGTGTTGTCATTCATCCATATTAAGCATAATGTACCACAGCGCCGTCATAAAACCTCATTGTGAACGTAATTTAAGACCAACAGAACAATAACTTTTGTAAAATTCTACGTCGACAAAAAAAGCTTCCCCGCAATCTTCGCATTTAATTGGGTGGAATGGAAATCACTTAGCTTCCTTTAATATTTGGGGGTGATTGACCCAGGAAACTAATTTAATCGCTCTCCAAAATTAATTTACAACTCGCCTTCGCTAGAAAATCATATAACCCAAGCAGAGTGCGTACTTGAGTAATCGACCCACTTTAAATTATAATAATAAACATTTTGGGGTTTTTGAACCCGCTCTGGATATCAAATTCAACAAAAAAAGAACAACAAAGTGATTAATAAAAATTAAATTAGATCAATATTTATGTTACATTGTTCCAATTGAAATATTATATAATATTGACTAAGAAATTAAGTAAATAACACCACCTTTATTTTATTTTTTAAATCATTTTCTTTATAATAAAAATAAGTATTTATTTAACCTCATTTCTACGTTTCAATCGTTTACAAACGTATTCATCAATTTAATTCTGCGTTTATCTACTGATAAGGTAAATGCCTACTCAGTATCTTTACAACCATTCAGCACTATGACTTGTGATGTCACCGATTTCAATGAACCCTTTTATTTCGTTAATCCAGCAACTTGTACGTCACCTTTGTGGCCTTACAAATCCTATGTGAAATCTCTACGGTACCGCTGGTTGACTTAATTTGTCCAGCGGCTAATGTCTCGACGATCGTCATTTTAGTTTCTCGACATACGGCCATAAGTGTGCAACTTAATTCGGTTTCCATCCATCTGACGTTACGCCTCTCTGAGATTTTGCGCGCAAACTTCAAGTCAATTGATTGTGGATATATGATCCAGTAGACGCTTTTAATTGAGTTGAAACCGGAAAGCTTTATATAATAATTAGCTGACCCGGCGAACTTCGTACCGCCTCAGAATCAATAGATGTGTTAACGTATTAGCTGAATTGAATTTAGTTTTTTATTAAGTCAAAATCAATACTCAAAATGAATATAAAAAATAAATCTGCAAAAATCGAAATGAAGTATTTTAATTACATTGAAATGAATGTAATTAACGTGGCAGCAAGGCATTTGCTTTATTGAAGAGAATCAAAATGATTCGCGTAGCATTCTTGCACTGCTTTCTGTTAAACTATTTGCTGGATGGGTTGCACTCGGGCTGATCCCCTTCATTGAAGCACCTTATGACATAGGACATTTTTCGTGAATCACATTCACCACCAAACGTGTTCCATTAAATAGTTTTGGTTGGTACAGATTTTGAAGCATGATGACTACCGAGCCAACCTTCAGTTGTAAATTGTACAATGTCAAGCCAGGATGATCCAATGAGCTTGATCTAATGGGATATTTTGGGATGTTGAAATACTTATTCTGCTGTTTGGGACAGTGACAAAGCCAAAAAATGAAAGATCAACAAAATCGGTCCAGCCGTCCACTTACAAGTGGTGTAACTAACACGGCTTTGTTTTATATAAATAGATAGCTGACCCGGCAAACGTTGTTCTGCCATATAAATTATTTCAAGTGAATATTTTGGTTGTTAAGTAAAAAATAACGAATGTATTGTAAGTGTGTGGGGATGGGATTTTTGAAAGAAAGAGGAATGGAGCAATGTAGACGAGAACCGCTGATAAAAACAAAAAACACCAACCATTAATTTTCTCAATTCAATGTATTTCATTAAAGGAACGGACATATTCATTTTTTGATCTCTTAAAAGTTAAATGTAAATTTTAAAAAAGTAATATATTTTTTATCCTAAAGTAGGAAAATGAAATACAGTAGAACCTCGATTATCCGGATTTTCGATTATCCGGATTGGTCAAAATAAACAAAAATATTACAAATTTGCTGTTATGCACGTTGTATCAATGTTGAATAACAAACTTTGATGTGATATATTTCCATACGATTATGAAAAGCGCCTCTTGTGACTGCTTTGCAAAGCTTAAATTTAATTCGCTGTATGAAATGTCAAACTTCACGCGCGCCCTCTGTGATTTAACAACAAAAATAATAAATAATGACATATGTCAGAAATATTAAAATACGTCTTGATAGAGACATCCTTCACTTAGCGGTATGAAATATACTTTACAACCTTCTCTCATATCTAACAAATATACATACAAAATTTCATAATAATCGGTCTAGCCGCTTCGAAGGAGTTTGGCGACAAAGATTTTTGTCGAGATTTTTATATACATATATATAGAGAGAAGAATGATTCAATTTATAAAATCGACTACCTCGTTTTCACATTAACTGTTTTTAATGATTTGCATTATTTTTATGATAAAAAATTAAGTATGAACTTGTGGCGCGTGATAAGTAGTAGCGTTTTTCGATTTATGAAGTATTTTAAAGTCTTTACTGAAAAATCTCATAACACGTTTTGAATCCAACGATACACACGTTGCAAGACAAAATCACATACTTCCACTATATATCAAACAATTATTAGTAAATGTGTATATATGTATTTTCTTCTGTAAAAACATTGAAAATTTAAAGCACGATAAATTTTTCAAAAGTATGTCAAAAGGAGCAAAATTCACAGAATATTTTTAAAATACTTTTTTAAACAACTTTTACGCTAATTAAATAAAACCGCAAATCTACCACAGACAGTGAGAAAATAATCGCGTTGAGAGAAAGTTTTTTTATTCGTTTGAATTAAATGTATTGCTATTTTTTAAATCTAATAAGTCGAAAACGGTCTGGCAGCATTTCAATTAAGTAAATGAAATAATCTAAGACAAGAGAGTGAATTAATTGTTAATTTTTAGCATGGTAAGTAATAAACTTTTAATTTTTTATTTTTCAAATGATTTAACGCAGAATATCAAATGAAAAATATGTGTAATAGATTTATGTAAGTAACGCCGCTTTTTCAGTTAATAATTCGTACAGTTGTAATGTAATGGTTTTACGGTTGATTTAGTTTTGTCTACGACCGTAGAGAGTCGCAGCGCTTCGTCGAAACAGGAAGTGGAAATCGAGTTACGGCGCCGTAGACCATTTACGTCTACGTGGACCTCTACAATTATTTTGCACTGAATCGAATTAGTTATGATGATTTGAACGTGTATTTTGTCAGTCGCAGACTTTCAATAAAAAAAAACTTTCCTTTCATCCATAATGAACAAATAGAGAAAGAATGTAGCTCATAATTATATTCAGCAATGTATAATATATTTGTTACCGAACTATGAAATTGGAATTTACGTCATTCATTTATTTGCTTTTCATGTCATCTTTTATTGGTATTGCCGTTTTTGTTTTTTTCTTTTGCAAGTATGTTTAAATTTAAGAATAAAAAGAATCAATAAATAAAAAAAATTAAGCGCATGATGAAAAAGATACGCATAGACAGATGTAAAGAGTGTGCGTGTAGTGTAAGATACTTTAAGAGAAAAATATAATTCAACTGTCTAATATTTTTAAATATTTTTATTATTTTGTTAAAAATATAAAACGTCTTAAGACAGCATTTGTAGTTTTCAGGATACCGTAATGAAGAATGAAATTGCTTCAAATTTAATCACTTATTTTCACCATGAAAATTAAGTCTGTTTTGAAAAAAATATCCCTTTGCTATGATTTCATCGTACTTGAATGAGCCCAATACTATATGCATTATTATAATGTATAAAAAATTTGAAGAAGTTTTATGAGAATAATTTTATTAAAAATACACCTGTTATGCTGCTCCTTAAAAAAAATACATATAAATTATAGCGTGCAACAAAAAAAAATATATTACACTAAAAAAATACAAACCAAAGTCGTTTTCCTATAAGCCGCCTCAGTCATATGTTCAAACATTTTGTGCATAAAACTAAAAGTAAGCCCAGCTTATATTTGGTACACTTGGTGCTTACAGTTTTATTTAAAAAAAAATCAGTGCATATTCTGAAGATTCGAATGATGAAATAATAGTTACCGTTTTGAATTCTTACACAAAACAATAAGTTTTAAATCGTTTTTCAATTCAATGATTAAATAAATTGCGACATTAGAAATGGAATTACTCGTTACACGGTGCAAATTATTTTTAATTCTCTTTCACTGTAAGAGAGCTAACGAAAGAAAACTGATTAAAATAATAATTATCACGAAAGCCATAAAAGTGCGATTCAAATCGACAGATTCCTCAGAGTGAAATTATTCACACACGAAGAAACCTTTTCAGACTGCAAATGGATTTTATTCTTTTTATATTATTTTCCTCTTCGCAATATCAGCGCATGCAGCCTTTTATATAAAAGGAAAGAAAATTCAAAAGAATAGAAGTATCTTTAATGCTTAAACTTCAATTTGGCAACCATTTAAATATTATTTAAAAAAATTCATTGAGCATGAATAATGAGACAGCTAAAATCAATCATATTACATTCGCGGATTAAACTTTTTTTAGATTGGTATAATAGTTTGTAGTGAAAACTTTTTATTTTATTTAATCGGTCACGCATTTTCTTTACATGTACATATCTTATATATAAAACCGAAACGGCGTATGTATGTCTGTGGGTCTGTAATTCCCTTTTGCATTGTTGGTCATTAAGTTGCCATAAAAACGAATATATGAAAGAAAATATGTTTGAATTTTTATCGGCGAAGACATTTAGTCAACATGTAATAAATTAGTCTTCTACTGAACTTTTCCCGGCTTTCATTATTAATAATAATGTTTATTATTTACGTGAAGGTATTATTTGACATTTCTTTGACAGCAAATTAGATTTTTTCCTTGAATTTGGACATTTTAATGGGCGAGAATGGGGCTGTCATCAAATTAAATAAAGTTTGTGATTTTATTTTAACTCTATTTTGGATGTTAGATTTTGTGATATAATTATGTCGAATGATATAAGATTAAATAATTATTGGTCGCTTAGTCCGAGCGACGCTGGGTAGCAATACTAGTATTACATAAAGTTAATTACCGTTAATTCATATGTAAGACGTTAAATACGAAGATAATTTACTTTCATAAAAAAATTTAAACAAAGACAGTATCACATATGTTTTATAGTAAAAATAATAATTCATTTTTAGTACTTTTTCCACGTAAAATTTATTTGATTGTCAACTGATGTTCATGTTCATCAGTTGACAAAGCTCGCCATAAGTGAAACCGGTCCTGATCAAATAAATATTATGTGGAAAAAGTACTAAAAATGTATTATTATTTTTATTATAATGTTTTTCCACCAAGTATTGACAGTGAACACCTTAAAAGTGATTTGTTTTATAGTTATTTCTAAAGCAACGATCCCATTTAAATTCGATAATATATTTGAAGCTGTTTTCAAGCACTATATTTTTTATATTAGGATGAAAAATCAACCCACTTGACTGTATGTAAAACATTCTTTCAAAATTGCTATAAATACATTATCTATTATTAAAATTGAAAAATATATCATAAATTTCTTATTTATCAACACTATGGTGTTTCAATACAATGAAGTAATATTTTCAACGTATAAAAAAATATGTGGAAATCTTTTTTTGTGTGTTTTTTGGTGTAATTTTTGTTCGAGAAACATTTTATACGTGAGAAAAGCGGACAGTAAGATGTTGAAAGTAACAAAAAATATATCGTGTATTATTGTAAAATACGAGTGTATCCTTACTTTTAGATAAACCGTATTGTTATTTTGCATACCTTCGTTTACCTATACATGATATATACAAATATGGTCATTTATAAATGTATTTTTTTTATATTGTTGGTGCTTTTATATTGTACAAAACCGTTTTAATATTTTATTTGAAAAGAAAAAAGGACACACCATAATACAGCGCCTTTCAAATAATAATATCAACATTTTTGTTTATCAGAAAATAAAGAGGACATAATAAGTATTTACGTTGTTTTAATACAACCATAGCCAGGAGGCGTTAAAACAAAAGTTCACATTTCGTTGAAATGACCCCAAACATATTTATTATACCTTGGTCAATACAATTACATTTTATTGTACGAACGAGGACATTTATCTCTGGGAAACACACTCGTGAGTGTCTCAAGAAGTTGTAAAACACAGCGTGATGCCTCTATAAAATTACTTTATACGTTACCCCACATATCTTTTGTCTCTGTAAAATTTTTATGTTTTAAAATAAAACAGTAATTATTTTTTTATAGAAAATCAATATCAATACATTCCTGGAATTTGACAACGAAGAAATAAACAGTTAATAAATATATAGTTAGTTTCGTGACATTTATGGGAAAAAGTGAATAGTTTTTTGGCATCACGACAAAATACCTATCAACTTTAATCGTAAACAACTTCTGTGGAAATAACTTTTCCGCTACTTTTTCATCACCAAAGTTCTACCAGGTAATAAGTTACTCAAATTTAATGAAAAACAAACATTGACAGAACTGATTAAAATAATTCAAAACATTGTTTTTTCAATCCAATATTTATAATGAGCTAGAATGTATAAAATTACCTCGAATTTTCATCGTGACGTAACCTCAAGTGACTATTTTCCATTTCTTTGGATTTTTCGTAAATTCTCAAGATTTATTTTCGGCTTGTATAGAAATTCAAATTTTAATTTCTACGACAATTTCTTAGGGGAATAT
This sequence comes from Himalopsyche kuldschensis, assembly GCA_028554975.1. Lineage (NCBI taxonomy): Eukaryota > Metazoa > Arthropoda > Insecta > Trichoptera > Rhyacophilidae > Himalopsyche > Himalopsyche kuldschensis. Next base: position 13,188,427 of record JAHFWI010000010.1, on the reverse strand, counting down.
TCGTGGACGTTTTGTTTCTATAATGCGATCTCTATTCTAAAAATTCGTTTCTTCAAATTACTAACTGCAAATACGCAAAACTCTAAGTAACTCCAAAACATCTTCTTTTAAAATAAATAATATTTTCTACTCATTTTTATGTTAGCTTCTTCCATATTTAAAAAAAGTCTACTTAGAAAATTACAAGCTACGCTGAGTTTTATGCGAAATTTCGCACGCGTAACTGAATGAACTGTAACTTTGCAATGTTTCTCAACTTTCCTGAAGGTAAAATCTCCTCAATTTATTTGAGTAGAGTTAATCAAATAGCTTGAAGTGTTTCAGTGTGGTTATATTTTTGTTCCGTTTCATCCACTTTAATAATTATTTTTAATACATGGTTTATATGATAATGCATCTGAGAATCGTTATAGACCGATAACTCTTCATCTCGATGATAAAGTGAGCTCTTGAACTGGCTTCACTAGGAATTGCTCACCCCTACAGTGATTGCACCCTCCTGTAAACAATGAGAAAAGAATGCTTCTTTAATATAAAAACTAAACTTAGAGACGAAGGAGACGGGAAGAGCTTTGACGCTAACGCACCTTAGACCTTGAAGCTTCATCAATTAGATATCCAAAATATGTATAAATGTCTTCTATTTATTTTCAAGAAATCTTCTGCAGCTTCATTTTAAACGATTTCGTGTGTGTATTTTGACTATTTTTTGATACATGAAACAGTATGAAGATACCCAGTCTTTTTATTTTATATAGTGAATGGGAAAAAAATGTTTTATTTCATTAAGTTAACGCCTCAAAAATTAAATAGATTTCTTGAAAATTGTCAAATGAAAAACCGTTTTTATTATTCTTATATGTATTTAATATTAAGCTGTATCGTGTATCGGTGCCCCATACTTTGAGAATTGCATGAAGGTAAATCGCTCGAATGCAGAATAAAGTGATGCTTTTACAAATTGGTTTCCCTCACGCTCTATGTATGCTTCACAGCTGGAGAGTCAGGAGAAAATTCTGAGCACTAATGCATCTCGGACGATGGCGGCCATGTCGCTGGGCTTCATCGTGGTGGTGACTCCGGCCACGATACAGGAAGTAGTGGCGGCTTGCACTGGATGTAAGGTAAATGTGATTTTAATTGCGGGCTTACAAGCTCGTATATAGTCAGAGTATGCGGGAAAATTTTGTATTTAGCACTTGGCTTTATAGTGGGTAAAATATAGCCCGTGAGCATCAACTTCTACAAAGGCTAGAAACTTATCAGAAGTCTGGCCTCTTAGGATATTGTTTCGTGCTTTTAGATGAATTATATGTACAAATTACATAAATCAAAATACAATGCCGTAAAACTTCTTTCAACCAATTTAACTGTGTTTTGATTAATTAAATTAGAGTGATCTTTTCAAGACAATTTTTGATACAAAATATCAAGACCGCTAATTGTTTTTATAAAATATTTTTTGACACATTTTTTTATTTGCATATAGCAAAACAGCAATCTTTCAAGAGAGAATGGCATACATTTATCATATGGAAATTAAAAGAGCAAAAACAAATTCAAAAACAAGTTCACTGCTAAAAATTTCCAGCTCAATAGGTAGTGCATTAATCAGGCAAACAGCCCTTGTGACTGGTGACATAAATGACATTCATGACAAACAATTTTTTTTTTTTAATGGTTTTGAATTGATTACGTACGACCACGTAGGTGAAAACTGAGAGCATGCAAGATTGTAGTATGCCAGAGTTATCAACTAGGCCCCGAAAATGAAGAAAAAATGTTTAAATATTGAAAGTGATCTTCGAGCTTCAAGAGAGTGAAACGAAGGCATTCATTAAAGAACCTTGGTTGGATGATACTTCTTTAAGGAATTATCATTGTGAAAATGTTTATATTTATTGAAATAATAATATCGCAAGAATTTCTTATGTTATCGCTCCAGTTTTGGCAGTTTCTAAGCTAAAATCCATTTTTGATAGAGAATTGAAGTTTTAAAAAATGCCATTTCACTTTTTCTATGAGCGTGGATTGTGATAACCTACTTTGAGAAGCATCTTCATATAAATGTGTTGGAATTTATATCAACATCGTATATTATGCTGATAGTTCAATTATTAAACGTACTAGAAAATTGAAGGGCTTAGAGCTGGAGAACGGGCGTGGAAATCTATCGTTTAAAAATAAAATCCTGCAATATTTGCTATTGATTTATCTCAACTATGTGCTGATTGCATGCGCCCTCCAGAAAGAATTTGATAATGAAAGAAAAAAATAAATTAAATCACTACTGAAGACATTTCAATGTAACTATTTTTAACCATTTATTAATACCGGAATAAATATAGCACATAGAAAAACGGTTGTCCGTACCAACATTATTTTACTCAACCTTGGATGCGCTCGCTAACAGCTTCTACGAAATATTTTTCAAGTTAAATAATTGAAAAAATACTGAATGCTTGATTGTTATTTTATTCGTAAATAGATTTTTCCTTTGGAATCCTTTTTCACCATTATATAATAAATACTCAGAATATTTATTATTACGTAATTAAAATTATTGGTCCACGTATTACGAGATTCCATATATATATATGTGTTTAGTTGAATTTAGTGCATCTCAATGAATTAATACATTACCTAGATAACATAATTAAAACAGAAATGAAAATTAAAAAGATCATTTAAATTATTGCAAGTAATTGTTGTTGTGGAAAGATAACCGTTCATTTATTATGTTCCAGGTGCCACCGATGCTGGACTTCTTGGTGACGTGGTTGGCGCTCAGCAACAGCTTCTGGAATCCGTTCCTCTACTGGCTTCTGAATAACAATTTCCGAAGAATCAGCTCAGACCTATTTTATTCGGGGGTAAAAGATACTTCATTTCAATTCAATAGTTTAAAAGTCTCACTTGAAAAAGCGATCATATAAGACAGTTACATGAATTTGATATATTAATACCAGCACGTGTGTACTTTTTGATCATTAATTGTGCACACTACAATGTTCATTTTTATAAAGGACTCACTCGTATATCCGTTAATAAATATTATTATGACATCATATAATTTTTATAAGTCACAAATCGATATCCAGGAATATTCTTTGAATATTCAATGATGTACAATTGTGATTATTTCTTTAATTAAAAACAATATGGTGAATATTTCGTACCGTGTGGCAATGATCGTTTTTTATGTATTTTCTCACACTAGAGACTCTATTGAAACTTATTTTCAATCGTGCTTCGATTCCTTGAGTCCATAAAATGGTGAACAGTTTTGAATTCGGAATGCATCAGAGTGCAATTCCTATACAAGCTACGTATTATCTATATTCGATGTGAAAAAACACACCACTTGTAGAAAGTGAGCAAATTGATTCTCAATTCAATAGTTTGAATATCTGAAATGTTAGCGTGCCGCTCTGATTTGATATCATTATCAATCTCAATAAAGCCATAGTTAACTTGATAATTGTTTTAAACAGTAGGCATTTATTTTACCTATCTTGAAAAGAGTATTTTTTATTGCTTTATTAAATCGACTTGTGTATGAGTTCACAAAGTTTTACTATATTACAAAGTAAAAAAAATCGCTTTCACACCATTGTTGGATGGGATATTAAAAGTAGCTCAACAGATAAAAATTGTTTTGCTGGCCGCTGAAAAAGCACTTTATAAGAAGTGTAAATAACATTTTATTATGTAGACATCAGAATGAAAGCCACTCATTTAAAAATTTGGTTAACTTGGGTTGGGTATAATAGTTTTGAATGTACCAAAGCCCCGCGTGTATGGTCGATCGTACATCAAATAAATGTTTGTTGAAAAAATATTATGGATATAAATTTTATTGAAAATTGAATTTAAAGCCTTTCGGCGGCTTAGTATAATTATAATAACTATAAAATAAGCTTTTTACTATTGATTCTATAATTGAACGTTAAGTGTATCAACTTCATGGCTTTTTATTTCAGTTTTGCTGCAGACGTGAACCGGCACCTCCCATAGAAAAATCTTCAGGTTGTTGCAGCTCTTTATCTTCGGAACCGCCAGCTCCACCGCACAAGCCTGACCTCGAAGGCTTATCTGAGAAATACTGGGGAGAGATCCTCGAGAGGACCGTTTCTTCGACAAGTTTACACGCCCTCCAGAAAGTTTATCACGGACCGAAACGGGATCACTCGCTGAAATGCAACAGGTCAATCAAAAACTACAACTCGGACTCCATAAAATCGATTCACGAATACAACCACCATCCGAGACAGTACGAAAATTTCCATCACCATCCAGATTACAGGCACTTCAACACGGGATCTGATTTCAGAATTGACGTATACGGAAATCCAGTCGACTGTAGGTTAAAAACTTCTGATATGAGATTGTTCGAGAACCATTCGGATTTGAGGTTCGGCGAAGCGAGATCCAATCTCAGCTTGGACGAGATAAGTTTTAGCAAATGCAACGGTCATTTCAACGACTCATGAGACTGGGAAAAAAAAGTTGCGTATTACAAAACCAATTCTCTGGAAAGACACCCGAGTGCCAAAACATACGATAAACAGTTCCAGTGGAGGATTGAAGACATGATGGACAGAGGTGAAGCGCTAGAGACGTACGATAGCGAAATAGGAATACTGGAGCAGAACTTCGATAGAATACTAAGCTTGAACCATGACCAAAAAATGGCCATGGACGTATGCAATGTCCACGACACGGCTAGTAATAATTTAGACGGCGGACATCCCGGGGAATGCTCCGGGTACTGTGGACCAATGTACGAATCTAAGTCCGATGGTGCTAAATGCTTCGACTCTAGCACGGAAGACGATTCAGAGTGCGAAGGGTCGGGGCACAAGACATTTTTAAAAACTCCATCGTTGACAATAAGGGAGCTAGAGGTTATAAGGGAGAGTTCACAGAGCTCCAGCGAAACTGATATCACGTTCACTAGATAAGGTATGTGCTAGCAATAAAGTTAATTCATAATTACGGCATGGTATGTGTTCTGAAATTATTTACGTACGTAAGTAGGCCATTTGTGATAAATATAGGTCACCGTTAAAACGAAATCTTACTCTAACTGTCAAATACAATAATTCATTTTGTCAAACGATCTTTTGTTTTTATTTTTGTAGTATTTTTCAGAATTTAGTCAACTGTTCTTTAAATAAATTGGAAATATATTTGTATATCAAATTAAGGCGTCTTATTTTTAGTAAATACTAGATTAATATTTTAAAATACATGTAAGAAAACAGAAATAAATTTTATTCCACTCTTCTTTACAATAAAATACTGTTATTTTACTTAGCTTGGCTTTCAACTTTTTGTGTTGTATTTGAATCTAGTTCATTTGTAAAACAAAATCTGTCACTTCGTATCGCTTTTATAAAGCATTTAAAGATTAAACTGACAAGTATTGTGTTAAGCTCAAAATATGCATAGTTAATTTGTGTAATAAAATACATTATAAAAAGGTTTACAAAAATATATAATCAAATCTATACTTCTTAATATGAAAAAAATTACCAGCTATTTCTTTTGCAAACATTACGATGTATTTTTCAATTCTAATATTAGTTTGCAATACATAAAAAATACGAATCAATTCCTTTGATATGTCACAGGTTATTTTTGATAATTTTATTGACAAATATTTTCTAATTAGATAAAGTTATTTTTAAAATTGTTGGATTATTTTTTTTATTCGCTCAATTCAAATTGATATGTTCTATTATTAATTTACTGTAAACTTGAAAACTGTGATTGAGATATAGATTTTTTTATTAATTATATTATGTAAAACAAGTCGTAAAAAATATTAGAGGTCAAAGCACAAAGTTTTATGTTTTATTGATAAGATAAGGAAATTAAAATATCTTATTTATATATTATGTACTTAGGTAAATCGGAATGTTATCAAAGAAACAAAATAATGTTAATAAAAAAACCTTTTAATCACAATAAATAGACACATTGTTGAAATTTAGCTGGGTTTTATTGTAGAATTTGATTACTAATACAAATATGTGTGAGGCTGGGTGAAAAGGCTTAGATTTCGGAAGAATGAAATCTATAAAAAAAAATTTAAAACGTTCATAAAATATAATTAACCCAAATTTAATGACGATGAAAAATAAAGAAATGAACTTTTTGGTCGGTTTATTATGGACCGTTAAATGTAACCAGAGCACATTTTTAATGAAAAGTCGGCCATTATGCCATAAAATTAAATAATATTTTATCTTTAAGAATAATTTCACTATTCACCAATATAATTTGAAAGCATCCTCATTTTAAAGATATATCTCTTTAAAAATGATAGATAACATGTTAACTCGTCACCTAACTTTGAAAAGGTTCTAATTGAAATTTTTGCCTAAAATGACCTTTTGATCGGAAAAGCTTGTATTTATTTACCGCATTCTATCATATAATTTATATGAATTTCAGAATTATTTATGTTTGAATAACGGAATTACTAAAATTCCAGAGTTGCCCTGCATCGACATACTTTTTTTACTAAATTTATTTGACAAAGTTCAAAGATTGTCATAATCATTTCTATCATTAGATCTTTAAGATCATTATTTCTAGGCAAGAGTTGGATAAAAATATGCTTAAAATAATTAATTTGAAATATTTTTACATGATCATTTTTACACGTGAATCTTAATCAATTTAAACTTCAAACGCTCATATATCAAAACACTGTCAAGAGCAGTTGGAACCTTTTCAAAGTAAGGTGTCGAACTGTCACTAACTCGCAGAAAGGCATTATTTATATCAATAGAACACATTGTCAACTCATCATCGGTTGACAATAATCAGTCGTGATCTTCATTAGAATATATGTATGTGGAAACAGCACTATGCAACGTGTTTGATTTATTTAAATGAGGGTGTGTGTTAAATCCAATTTTTTGACATTAAAAATACCAATAAAATTACTGTAACCCACCAATATACAATTAAAAAAAGATCATTATTTTTGACGAATATACAGTCCATCTCTGAGATATTTTAGGAACAATTTTCTTTCCATGCGCGGTATGAAAATAAATTTACGACTAAGATTTTTTCCGTAAGATGCCGTCCGTACAAAGCTTTGCTTAAATATAAGATTTTAATATTTTACACATTAAATATTTAAATCTTACTTTGCTTTCAGTGCTAGTAATGTTAATTAATTTAAGAAAATGTACGATGCATTCATTCAAAATATATTATAATTAAACGGTAAAAAAATAAATAATTTATTTTAATGCTACAGAAATTATTTTATATATTTGTTGATAGCTATTTCGACTTACGCCTTCGTCATAAAATAATATCTGTAGAATGAAAATACATTGTTATTTTTCATACCATGTTATAATGGAGTTCTACCAAGTAAATGCCTACTCAATCAATAAATATTATAATGGTTAGTTAAAAAATGAATTACACTGGTGTCTACAAAATATGTATTTTTTGAAGATTCATTCTGAAATTTTGAAAAAATAAACAATTAAACAAATTTATTTATTTAACAATTAATCGATATTGAACTAGTTATAACTATCACATTAAAACAATTGCCAACCCGAATAAGATGGATTTCAAGCGAGAACCTTTTCCATGACTATATTATTCTAGTAAAGTAACTATTTTTTCAGAATTTTCCACTTCGAAAATATTATTGATTGAATTGGCATTTACTTGGTAGAACTCCATTATAGCACGGTGAAAAGTACATTGCTATTTTAGTGGTTCAAAATTTTGTTTAGAAGAAATATTTTTGTATTTAACTACTTCCTGTACTACTGTCCCTCAGGGCCGTAATACCGTACGAACCCATGTTTCGAAATGTTTTTTTAAAACATGGGTTCGTACATTTTTGAATGCACAATTTTGTCTCAAAATTATAAAATATCTCATCTAGCAAATACCACTTAAGTTTAAATATCATTGGGGTCATCATCGTTTACGTGAAAGTACTGTATATCATTAACTTTTCAACCTTGATGTTATCATTATTGATGTGACTTTATTACTGTATGTTGTAACATACAGTTATTTTTTTCCCCGTCAAAATCGTTAATTAAATGTAAGGCTAATGCATCAGTGTTCAGATGCAACTAATTAAAATGGTGTTATCAACATTTTTGTCGCGCATGTGAATAGTATCGACGTTAATTTTGTCGGAGAACTTATTTATTATGCTTGTGTAACCAATGATATTTTGACGTGTTCTTTGTCCATTTTAGTCGTTACCTTATCTTTGTTTACGGTCCCTTTTAATAACTTTGGTAACATGCATGTAATCTTGGATTTGATGACCAATTAGCAAACGCACTAATTAATGCGCTCCGTAATCATTGTGTTTAGGTAAGAATTTTATAAATTAAATTATTTTAAATAGTGAGAAAGTGTGGTTATAGAAAATTCCTTATTTCAAAGTTCAAGGACTTAACAACACCGATCCCAAAAATATTGTTTTGTAGCGAGCGCGATAAGCTAACCACTAACCAATCATATCCAGTATGCCCTAGTCCGTCCTTTTTTATACTAAAGATATATCTCTTTAAAGGTGATTTATAACATTGCTAACTCTTTACCACACTTTGAAAAGGCTCTAATTGACATTTTGGCCTAAAATTACCTTTTGGTAGGAAAAGATTGTATTTACCGCATTCTATCATATTATATATGTATATGAATTTCAGAATTATCTATGGTTGAAAAATTAAGTAAGCAGAATTCATGAGTTCTTTTGAACATATTTTTAATTAAATTTATTTGATAAAGTTCTAAGATTTTTCTCATTTTTTCTCAGTAAAATAATTTGAGATGTGAAAAAATATGTTTAGATAAGTCATTTGAAACATTTTTACTTGCTCATTGTTCCAAGTGAACATTATCTTTTGAATTAAAAATCCGGATCAATCGAAAATTTAAACGCTTATATCTCAAACCACGGTGAAGAACAGTTAGAACCTTTTCAAAGTAAGGTGTCGATATATTAGTTAATATTAAGGCTTTCAAAATTTGGAGGCCCAAGCGCGTGCCTCTTGCGCTCATGTGGTAATCCACCATTGAATCCTGTCCTAGTTTTATCTTTCTATCCCCATCTCATTTAAAATTGAATATTAGATACTGAAAATCGCGCGGCTTTCCAAGGAAACCTATTGGTAAATAAGGCCTTATTAAGAATCCATACATCTACTCTTTATTGAGAACTGACACTAAAATAATCACTCTTTTTAAATGATGGAAACATAAATAAAACTATCGATAGTAAGCAGAGAATTTGGATGAATTTATCATTTTAGAAATTATGGATTTAAAACTGTGATCACTTCAAAAACAAGATAATAATTGCAAATATGACCGGACTTTGTACCAAAGGAAATCATGAAAAATGCTGCAAACAACTAACTATAAAACATTGTTTTTTAAAATGGAAGGTCTCGGAGATGTCGGTTTGTCATTAAAACAAATTTTTAGGATTTGGGGCCAGAAATAATGACGCATTTAATAAATCTTCTTTGGAATAAAGTTTTTATTTATTTTATTTTATATCTGTAAGTTCTTTTTTCTGTCCCATTGCTTGCTGTATTTTGATTTTACAATGGCAGCAGTTTTAAAAGTCTCTGAACTAAACAAAGTATTGACTTGCTTTATTTTTAAGATAAGGCTCTTGCAACAGCATGTAGGAATCGGGACTATGTTTTGAAACTGCATTATCTGAAAAAATAAGCAAATGTTCGATACTTAATGGGTCATCCATTAATTGAAAACATCATTCATCTTTCAGTTTTAGTTCACTTAAAAGTTCGATGAATTTACAAAATTTATTGGAGTTGTATCTCAATTTAGAACTGGACGGATAATATTATATATTCCGTGCGATGAACACGACTCCATGCAAAAATTTTAGCAATAATCAATTGATGATACTTTTGGCTTCTTTGTTTGTTGATCGTTTCTATATAATATTATGATAAAACATAATCATATACTTATTTTTTATATTCAACAAGGTTTTGAAATTTGGACCATTCAAGTTTTTAATATTTTTTACCATAATTCATCCGTTTGTAACATTGAAAAATAGAGTTAAAATAAAATCACTAAACTTTATTTAAAATCTGTGAAATTTAAACATTAAAAGCCTATATCGAAATGTAAAAACAAACCAAAAATTATTATGGAATTTTAGTTTTCAAAGACTACTATGAAATATTTAACAAAATATTCAAACGTTATACTATACTTGACACCTTCAACTAGCAAAAATCTAAGAAGTAACTAACTTTTGATTATTTTTTGTGTAGGAGAATGAAATGAAAGATAAATTCAAACATATTTTCTTTCATATTCGTTTTTATGGCAACTTGCAACAATAATGCAAAAATGAATTTTTCCCACATACATGTTTGTTTGTTGTGGGTTTCAATGACCTGAAACTATAAATCTCCTTATCCTCACCTCAAACATCAGACTTTTGTCGATACTTTCAGAAACCTCGTCAAAGGGTTTGTGAGACACTTATAGTTTCAATTAGTGCTATCAATCTATCTGTATATGAATTGCTATGATACAAATTCTTAGTGAGTCTTTCATATGCACACGGCATCATTAATCCACTGTGTTTCCATAATTCATCAATTTGATATGCTAAACCTTTTTCAAAGCACTGCGCATCCCGAAACTGAAAAAAGATTACAGACTTGGTTAGAAATTTGTTGAACAGCTGTAAAAAATATACATCAACAGCAAAAGCAGTACTTGTTTTATTTTTTTACCATGTTTCCTCCCAACTTGGAGCATATGGACACCTCACGGAGTTTATCACATGTTTTTTTTTCTACGGGAACTGCTTGTTACTCAGTTTCTCGTCATCTTTTGTTCAAAAAGAATAGGGATTGAAAGGTTACGAGTACGAAGACAGGACTAGTGGTGAGCAAATCGCTCTCGCAACGCGCAGCTTTTTGGGATCGGAAAGGTGGGAAGGGATTTTTAACAACACAAACACCCAATGCCATCGAACAGAATCGATTTATCGACTGAAAATCTTCTCGCACCAGAAAATGTACCCGGGTGGTCCATCTCGAAAGACAACGAAATTAACCACTGCACCACGGACCGGGCACTTTTTTTAATTGGACGTTAAATTATTTTTGGCTGCGCCCAAGATCTGAGACATTAAAGTGGATTTGAGTCAATGAATCAACTGTAAAACCCATAATAGCTATAGAAAGGACGTAAATTTTCATTCCTCACCATCTCTTTCCTTGATTAAATAAATAGTATTTTCCGTCCCCTATCCCTCTGAAATAGCTGAAATGTTTACCCTGGTTGTAAAACTTTCATCAAAATTTTCTTACCATTGCTTCCGGTGGAATACATCCCGCCGCTTTTACTACATTATTCCCAGCAAATACAGCACTGTTTGCAAGAGTCAAAGCGACTTGGTCAATAGCATCAGCCAAAAGTAAGGAGTTTTTCGCTGTCTCCCATGCGACCTTTGCATTAATCATCTACGGTTTTAAAAAATACAATTAGTTATTAACCTTTCAGGGGCCGTGACGACACACGTAAGCTTAAGACATTCCACTTTTACATACCCAACGATATACGCGTTGACATTTTGGAGCTTTTTTTCTCAATTTATTATTTATTCTTCAATTTTAATACGAGCAATTCCATCTCTGGATATACTCCATTCATTAAATATATCTAATCATTATAATATTGTTAGTTCGCAATGTGTAAACTGGCGGAATGCATATCAGCAATTTCTTTGCATCATAATTACAAAAATTAACCCAAACGTTTCTGTACTGAATGTTTCTTAATCATCTGAAGCTACACTTTATGCATTGAGCCGTGTATGGAGATTCACATGCATCTAAGCTCTAGATAAAAATAATAAATATAATAATAATAAAGATATATCACTTACTGAGCACTGCAAGTGTGCAATTTTTTACGTTTTATGATCATAATGTTTTCAGTGATCTCAGCACTGTGTCATGTGTACATACAGACTCCAGTCAATAACTGTGTTTACACAAATCGATCAGCGCCAGTCGTAACACTGATTTTTCGTAAATTTCCAATTAACATGCCCCCCACGAAGAAAGTTAGAACAATCGCTGAGAAACTGAGAATAATTCAAGAGATCGAAAAAAATCCAGGAGAAAAACGAGTTGACATAGCAAAACGTCTGGAACTGACACCATCATCTCTGACATTCGCAAAAAAAATTGTCAATTGAAAATCAATTTTTCGGGAAGAACTGATGGAAATCGAAGAGGAATCAAATGATTCATTTGGTGATGACTGAAGTCTTGCAGCTCAGGAGGACCTCGACTTTAATAACGTATGTGCAGTGTGACAGCGAGCTAGCCACATGTGGCGTCGAAACAATCGAGTCATTACGTGATGCTACTAATAACAGTAGCGAAGAAAAAGATGACCAAGAATGCAATGATGGACATGTCATTTTATTTGAAGAAGCGTTATTAGCCTTCGAAAAAATAAAAACGTTTTTCTACTCTAAGGACATAGATGAATCTGCAGTCAGGAAATTATGCGAATTCGAAGGATCATTTTTAAAATTGAAGTGCAAAACTGCAAAGAAGCATCTAATTATTTAGGACTAAAAAATGTATGTAAAATGTAAAATAAATAAGTTTTTTAAATGATTTACTTTTTTTATTTCATATTTTAAGCTTTCCCGCATTTATCGAAAATTTTTCACGGTCCCTTGAAAAACGTAGAATCGAGGTTTCACTGTAGTGACTTTTCACCAAGTAAGAGTGACTGAGCACCTTTAAAGATTTATTACTTAAGCAAACTTTGCGATAGTTAGTCTGAAGATGCCTCTGAAAGAGGCTAAACACGTGTCACTGTTAGTAGCACAATACGTGGAATAATCAAAGTTTTTATAAATTTTATATTACCTTTAAAGGTATTTGAATAAAATAATGTAACTGAGTATAAAGCGATTCCCGTAGAAAAATTCTGTTCGATGTTCCGGCTCAATTTCAATGCATGTATACATTTTAATATCAGTCATGATAAAATGTGCACTAAGTATTGGAAATGATCCAAATGCGATTTCGGTGCAAACGTTAAATAATTAAGCCATATTAGCAGTTTGAATCATATTTTAATTACATATAATACAATTCTCGAGTGTTACAAACATTTTACATTGAATACGGTGAGATAAATAACATTGTATTTTAATTCTAAAGAAATTATTTGATATACATATTTGTTGATAGCAATTTTGGCTTACGCCCTCGTCAGTCGTTTCTCACCGTAATATAATGGAGTTCTACCAAGTAAATGCCAACTCAATCAATAAATGTTACATTGATTTAAAATCAACAGACATTAAAATTCAGAATGGTTTATTTTTGAGCAGATCAGGGGTCATCGTTTCTTTAATATGGTGGTAAGTAGTCATTGCCAGCAAACCCATTCTTCAATTTTTCTGCGATCTTGGCTACGGATTTAGGGGCGTCCAACACGAAAGGCACAGCTGAAGCCACGACATTTCTTCGGAATTCATCACAACAGCACTGCGGTATGGGTGACTTGACTTGCAATCGGAATATCTAAAATGAAAAGACAAATTAAAGTGAATTCTTCAAGTTCTATGTGATTTCACAAAGCAGTAGTTGATGGAATATACAGTCAACCCTCCTGCAGCTACTAATAAATATTCTTCGAATGGACATATTTATGTACAATACTACAAACACATTTTTGCGAAATTGTGCAAAAAATTAGGTACATACTTTCGAAACAAAAAAATAACAATATAATAATAATTTTAAAAAATAATTAGGACACCAGCTGTACCACACCTTGTTGTATAATACTGAATATATTTTATGATAGAAAATCGGGTACTCGACATAGAATTATACATTTCGCCGAAAACGTAATAAATAACAACCCAAGTAGTCCTTATATATTATAACATAAATACTACATATCCTCAATATATAATTCAATAAAAATCATTCAAACAAAAAAAAACCTTCATTAAAAAAATTAAGCTATATTTTAACTTTCAGCTGTTTTTTTTTATTATTTCTAGGAAAATCACCGAATAATTTTTTTTATTGTGAAATTTTTTTATATTCTAATTTTTTAATGATGCATCAAACATTTGTTATGCCATTTCTGTATAGAATCTAAAACATTTGTCACATTGGATGTTTATATTTTGACGCCTCAGTTAGGCAGGCGAAAAGACTCGCCGGTGAGTCATCCGTAACCAATGAGTTAACGAAAAAAATATTTACGTGAAGACTGCACCCTACGCTATTTAAAAAAAACCGCTTTATAGCAGAAGTTGCTGTATCAGGGTTGACTGTATTTTAATTTTTTTATATAAATAAAGCCCAATTTGTAGTTTCTATTCCAGAATTGTACGAAAGATTGAACCCAGCAGTTTAATTTCATAAAGAGATACAATAGTTACCATTATTATGATGTATGAAAAGTGTTACACTTACGTCGAATATCAACTTTTCATCCAGAAATGCTGGTAAATCTATAAATGTCTGGGACGTGCAAGCCGTCGCAACTGTCGCCATCAGTCGGTCAATATATGACGAAGACTTGTATAGTTTCATAGCGATATTTTCATACACACGTGGGAATAGAATATCCGTTTTTTTCCAACTTGTATCTATATTATGAACCAACCCATTTTCGTAGCATTTAGTATTCCTAAACTGAAAAATAAACAATCAATATTGATTATAATATAATTCCTTAAAATTTTGCAGATTCACAGTCATGGCACAGGAAATCAACTTAATATAATTGAGTCATCAGAACAAAAAACAATATAAATATATACATTACAAACATTTTATTTCCACTTTTGAGGTTCAATGTCAATACTTGGTGGGATGACATTATGTATGTATATAAAAAATAATAAGACATTTTTTGTCCTTATTTGACATAAATTTATTTGGATCGGAACTGGTTTTGCTCAACGCGAGCATTTTTAACTGAAGAGTAGAATCACTCGAAAATGCTCGCGATGAGCGAAACCGGTCCTGATCCAAATAAATTTAATGTGGAATAAGCACAAAAAATATCTTATTTTTTTATATTTTGCCCGGTGATCCTAAACACCTGACAGAAACCACTCCCAACGTGGATCATGTGTTTTTTTTCGAATTGAGAAAGAATTGAAAGGATACGAGGACTTGTACAGGAGCAATGGTTAGCATATTTCGGGACCGGAAAGATGGGAAGGGATTTTTTACGACACAAACACTCAACAGACAAAAGTTCTCGTCCGGGGACTCGAGCCCGTGCGGCTAGTCACGGAAGTCAACGACGTTGACCACGGCACCACGGACCCGATGATCCTATTACTTCCTATAACTTTCATGCATCGCTATTTGGGCTCAAGTCCAACTGTATGGCGGCACAGGTAGAGCAATTGGGATGGCGTATTGTCGCTAAAAGTTTTTGGTATATGACTTAGTTACCGTAACACTGATTGGCTTGCATCCAGCAGCGACGACGGCATTATTTCCGAGACGATGGGCACCGTTTAATGAGAGACATTGACATATCCTGAATAGCGTCGATCAAGATTTTTGGATTTCTTGTAGTATGCCATTCAACTGTTGCATTAATAACCTGAAAAGGGTAGGTATTGACATGAGTAAAAATAACAATGTATAGTTCAATTGACACAATTTAATGGATTGACCTAAAATAAGTTAAAAAAAGAGTAATATATTTACAGCGCTCAAATGAAAAAATTTACTAACCGGAACATTACATAGCTAATTTAAAATAAAAAAAAACGCAATTCAATCGAAAATTTGCTGTGCAATTTTATGTATTTTTTCTCTTTTCTCAACGATTACACAAATAACACATTTCTTTCGTTCACAGAAATAGTTCGCAATATTTTTCAAATACTGTTTTAATTCGATACATCGAAATATATATATGTAAATTCAATGCGTATTCGAAGGTTTTATCCATGATGAGATGTACATATATATATATTTGTAATTGAAATAAAAATAAATATTTGGTATTACAGCTAATGCTTCAAATATTTTGTAATATTCTCGATGAGAATTTTTATGAACCAGTCGGGACAACATAAAGAAAAATGACATACACCCATTTCCAAGATCTCTTCATCAATTGGAAATTGGATCTTCATGAAATATGACTTAAGCCAAGACCAATCTGAAATATATAAACTAATGAGTTGAATGAAATTGGTTTATTAAAAAAAAGGTTGAGAAGCAAGTCACCTTACTTACATAAATAAATAAAAGTCTTGCTCTAGTGGTACATAACAAATTCGTACCTTTTGTATGATATTCGATATAAACTCAAAATTTACTTTTATCTAAACCAATTCTGCTGTCATTGTTTAAACTTGAAGCATTTAATGAAATGAAATCACCAGCGGAGTAATCTAAATATTAGCTGCAATGCACATACCTTAGCAAACGAGCATAGCTGAGGTTTTTGGGATGCATATGGAAGGTAGTTCCACACCCACGCAGTGTTGACAAATGCAATCTGTTGAAAAGTTCTTGAATCGCTATTCGCCAGCATCAAGATAGCGTCTCGCATGACTTTTTGATCTGCTGTCAAAATTGGAGTGGTTTGTTCCCACATGTCACGGGTTACGGACCTGAAAAAATATGATAGCATCAGTAGCGGTCAGTGGCGGATCATTTTTCCGGATATTATTTTTTACAGAAAAAATTATGACCCTGCGCTTTAAGAATTGATGACCCCGAACAAAATTATGTGATTTAAATGATGACTCTGATCACTATCATCGATTCATTTATTTCAATAAAAAAATATTTTTGGAATACATATTTACTGCCTTTTTTTGCTCCACATAAAAAATATTATGAACAGGACCGGTTTCGCTCATCGCGAGCATTCAACGGTAGAAATTCTCGCATTAAGTGAAACCGGACCTGATCTTAATAAATTTTAAAAGTGGAAACGATAAATACAAAATTATCTTATTATTTTTTAGTTCTCAAATTTGATATAGATATTACTGGGACCGTCTGATTGCAAAGGTTAAGCTCTTAAAACTTTACCAGACAGGCGTACAGTTCTCTTAGATGATCCTTGTCTAATATTCAGTTTCACCTTGTACTTAAACGTAAATTTCACAGAATATTTACGACTTTTTTTTCAAGCAATTTTTAATAACAATCAATTTTCAACAATCACACCCCAACGTTTTTTTTTTATTAGTTAATTAATCAACTTATCAATTTTACATTCAATGCCGACAAAATACTTTGTAAATAAATATTGAAGCTTTCCATACAAACCTTTTTTGAGCCCAAAGTTCATCCATATCAATCTGCCGAGTGATTGGTTTTGATAAAGGACACACGCATTTTTGATTTTGACATGATGCAATATTACCGACCCCATTGGGTGCTTGAGCATTCAAGTTATGCCATGTAAAATCCTTAGAGACAAAAACAAAAAAGACATCAACATTTTGAAACCGTTTTTGATATGAAAAACAACATGTTTTTGGGGTGGTAATTTTGTGAAAATTCAATAACAACAGAAGCTTTAACAATCCATAAAAATAGCGAAGCTACCAATTATAAAAATTGATAGTTTTGCCATTTCACTAATTGCTTAAACAGGCGTCCTGACCTGATTCGATTTTTTAAAATGAATCTTCATAAAAACTCAATCCTAAGATTATTGAAAACAACGTAAACATCGATAACTATATACATACAAAACACAGTACAGATACTACTTTAAATTGTGAATATATACAGTGGCACTCGGATCAACCCGTTCTCGCATTAATCGTTTTCCCGCATCGGTCGTTTATTTTGTATAAACACCTACAAGAACAATGTTTATTATCCCACAACAATCGTTCCTCGATTTATTGATCTTCTCGATCTATTTTCTACATTTTATAATTGCGGCACAAATATTATGTCAACCACCTTTGCTTATTATTTCTCATTTCTTAACGAAACGTTTACCACTAGGAAACGCGGCATTTTTAAATTCAAAGAAAGATGAATCTAATTTTAATCGTTTGATTTTTTTACCATTCAATGAGTTTTAACGCCAACGACCTGGGTTTCGCCTTTCAGCATCATCAGGCATTTAAAGTGCATGAATGAACTGATCTGAACTCGCTCGAAAATGCCGATAGGCGAAACCCGGGTCGCTAGCGATAAAACCCATGTGAAAAATACAATTGATTCAAATTTGTTTTGAAATTCCGTCAAGAACTTTCAGTCGAAATCCTAAACTACAGACGAATCTGTTGTAAGAAAAGAACGCGAGTTTCAGAGTTTTCTTTTTTAAAAAGTGCCAAACTTCTGTTTAATTTTATAAATTTCACTTGAAAACCAAAGAATCGATTATTCACTGTATTTATTTAGGTATGACGCGATTTACATAAAATTAACATTCACTACAAGTCATGTAAATTGTGTACCACCATAATTGCACTTTAAATAAATGCTTTGTCAAATATGGTAGAAAAAAATATAAAGTATTGATCTATTGAAAATATCTAGTAATCACATGTGTAGAAAAGCACCCCGTCAGTAAAATGGCACAAAACAATAAAGAAAAAATTGCTTTCATTGTCAATAGCGTTCACTTTGCTTTCGTATATGGAACTGATAGTTTTATAAGAAGAGCAGTCTTTTAAGTAATGTTGTTGGCATTCAAATGATAAAGATATCAATATTCATTGTAAAAGGTTAGTCAATTAATTTCCAATTTGGCCTTCTTATTTTCAAGTGAATCCAATGGAACCTTATTAATAATTTGAACAATACATATATCGTAGGACATTTGAAAAGTATAAGCATGTTTAAAAATATTGATGAAAAACACTTTCTGCTCAAATACCTAATATATTATATAAATATTCTAAATGGTCTCAAATCAGGCACGGGAATGGTTTCCAGAGAGAATTTAAACTTTTTTGTTTACTTCCACAGATATTTTATAATGATTGTAAATGCTTTGACTCAATTCCAAGATTATCAACTAATGTACAAAACCGATTTTGATTAATTAAACAAATATTTGGAAGTATTAAAAAAAAAAATAAGACATTTTTTTGTACTTATTCTACATTAAATTTACTGAGAGCAGAACCTTAAATCTGAAATCTGAAAATGCTCGCGTTGATTGAAACCGGTCCAGATCCGAATTAATTTAATATTGAATACGTACAAAAAAAAAATATTATTATACCGTTCCATCAGGTTCAATAACCTAAGTAACCCGAAAAATATGTTTAATTTAATTATTTTTACGATTTTAACTAAATTTACTTCTTGATAAAGAAGATTTATAAAGAACGCAGGTATAAATATATGTATTTGTTTCACTTGAATGGTTTTGGTTTCGATTGGTTTATGAATATTTTTACGCGCCGTGATTGCCAATTCTTGCTGAAAATGTATTTTAAAAAATCACGCTCATTTTTTGTACGACAATTTTTTTAATATGCTTTTATTTATAATTAGTTGCGGTATAAAAAGTATGGTCACCCACATATATTTAATCTTTTAAAAATATGATAAATTACTCAAGATCATTAAAACATGTATATTATTCATAAGTTCATGGAAATTATTTTATGCAAAAAGTAGTTTATCTATTTTTTTCTCTCGTGCGCTGAGGGAGTCAAAGAATCTAAATTTTAAAGCTTTTATAATCGTCACATATTTAGTTTCGATTCTAAATGTGGACATCCAGCAACGATAAAAGCTTTATTAAAAATACATCTTAAATAATCGTCCATGCAGTAACATTGGTCTACTGTTTTTAAAACCTATTTTATAAGCTACATAATTTCGCTATGCTTCGTAAAATAAAATACGCCTAGTACGTATACCGTTGTTCAAACCCCTTGAAGTATTTTCCATAACATCAAAAAATCATAATGCGTCAGCTATTTTTAAATTAAAATCAAAAAATAGAAACAGCACAGAGACAATTTCACAATTGTATGTTGTCTCCTATTTTTGTTGTAATTATTTTTTGACTAGGCGGATTTGAGATTTTGAAGAGTAATGTCCGAGCATATTTATCTATTTCTTCGTTTTCGATGGTTTCGGCGGTAACTTTGTGGAAGTTCATTTTAATATAAAATTTAAAAAAATTTGATTATTCCACGTATTGTGTAACTAACTGTGACACGTGTTTCGCCTCTTTCAGAGGCATCTTCAGACTTACTATCGCAAAGTTTGCTTACGTAATGAAGCAAGATAAATTCTAACATTTTAACATTTTTAATTATGAAATTACAAAATGGATTACGGGTTTTTTTCCTTCTAAAGGAAACAAGGAAGGGGGTGATAGAAACAAAACAATGCAATAACATAATGTAACATAATAACATAATTCTTTTTGTTTCTATCACCCCCTTCCTTGTTTCCTTTAGAAGGAAAAAAACCCGTAATCCATTTTGTAATTTCATAATTTAAAATGTTAAAATGTTAGAATTTATCTTGCTTCATTACTTAAGCAAACTTTGCGATAGTAAGTCTGAAGATGCCTCTGAAAGAGGCGAAACACGTGTCACAGTTAGTTACACAATACGTGGAATAATCAAAGTTATTTAAATTTTATATTATTTCTTCGTTGTTTCTTGAATAGCTTGACATATGTGTTTCGCTCATGTCATTATTACTGAATTGTTAAAAACCGGAAGATTAGGTTGCAATTTACTTTTACAAAATAATTTAAAAAATACCATACCATTAATATACATAACTTTGGAGTTTAACGTATTCGTAATGTAACATGAATGGTAATATTTTCACGATTTTCATAAATAATATTAATAAATACAATTCAGATACAATTTGTTTTTTTTTCGTTGTTTCATAATTTATAGTGGCGCACGAAAATAGCATAGCGAGCGTATATGCGCCGGCGGGTAAAAGGTTAAGTGCCCCGCCCCAGCCATATGTGTTTGTTTAATATCAACAGTTACCAAACTACGGGCCGCGGGCCTCCAAAAATTCTCGATTTTGAAAATAAATTATTCAAATGAGAAAAATTAAGAACATATAAATTATTGTTCTTATTGGATTCCAACACTAATTTATTTGTCATCCAGCTCGCCAAGTTTTAATAAATTTCAATCCGGCCCGTTTCTTAAAAAGTCTGGTGACCCCTGTCTTAGATAATTAAAAATTATTAGACGCTGTGATGTTACAGGACACAAATATCTCACGTACCGATTTGTAAAATTGTTACTAACTTCGGACTACCATTCGAAATAAATAAAAAAAATCTTGACCCCGTTCCCTTGAGCCGGTAAATCTTTGCCAGTTTTTTTATCAAGTTAGAGAAAAAAATAATTTCTTGCATCATTTTCATAGATTCCAATATCTCAAAATTGTATAAAATCATGAATTTTAATTAATATTTTAGTAATAACTAAACACATCCCTTGGTTATGATCGTATGCTACAGTGGATCGCCTTGTCTAAAATTTGTGGTACTAGTACAGCGTTATCCAACAGAAATCGTTTTATGGGCCAAATAAAATATAACCGGTAAATGGTGAGCCGCATAAAAAAAATAAAACAAACGTTATAAAAACAATTTATTAATTAATAATTACATGCCGACTGTCATGAAGACAATTGGATGTCATGTCATACACAAAATGCTGATAAATTCACGCCCCTGCTTTGTTTTGTTTGATTTATGAATAACAAAATGTAAAATATATTTGTAGAAGGCTGCAAACTCCAATAGAGCGGCAGAAAATAATAAATTAGGCCGCATGCGGCCCGTGGGCCGCGTGTTGGACAACGCTGTACATTGTGAATGATGTCACATTTCTTAACCCGGCCATAAAACAGCAGCTTCATTGAAATTATCTCAATATTATTTTAATTTTTAATCTGTATAATTATCGGCATACATGAAAACATCATTTCATATCAGGTTTTTTTTATTTTCCATTGGTTACAAAAAATGTTAATTTCAATTATTAAAATGACAACGTGAATTTTTAATTTTTAATGTTAACAATTACGTTTGGGTTTTGCCTTCGCCAAGCCTTTACGTTCTCGTATTGACTCGAACTGAAAGTTTGCATCGTTAAAATTAGTAACGTTATTATTAGCATTTTGTTTATGAGCTTTATTTGCGTTGGTGTGAATTTCTTTTAAAACTGTGTTGATATTAATGACGACTTATCATTTTTAGGATAAAATTTGATTGGTTCCAACATCA
The DNA here is from genome assembly GCA_028554975.1 of Himalopsyche kuldschensis. Taxonomy (NCBI): domain Eukaryota; kingdom Metazoa; phylum Arthropoda; class Insecta; order Trichoptera; family Rhyacophilidae; genus Himalopsyche; species Himalopsyche kuldschensis. Next base: position 13,166,122 of record JAHFWI010000010.1, on the reverse strand, counting down.
ATATCATTACTCCCACAACTCCAATGTCGAATCCCGTTTGATATTGTACAACTTGGTTGGAAAATATAAATTATTGATTGTGTGCCTTAGATATAATTTGTAACATATTGTATATTTTTCGGTATTTCGTTTAACCATGCTAATAAATACGCAAATGCTTGCGATATCAATTAAGTTCTCAAACTGTTGAGGTGTTCCTGGAAGGAAAAAAATATGTATCGAGGAGTGCAAGGGGTTAAAATTATAAGAATCAACATCATTAAAAAAATATTTGGAAAAATACTGATGTTTTGTCCTGGTATTTAGTAACTGGTTTGAAGCATATCGGAAGACGAATTATCTTTGTTTACGGTCCCTTTTAATAACTTTGGTAACAAGCATATTATCTTGAATTTAATGACTAATTAGTACACTCCGTAATCATTGTGTTTACGTAAGTATTTAAAAAATTAAATTATTTAAAATGATCAGGAAATGTGGTTATTGTAAAATTCTCTTTGATATTTAATCTCAGTAATTGATCATGGACTTAACAACGCCGATTCCAAAAAAGCGTTTAGTAGCGAGCGCGATTAGCTAACCGCTAGTCATATCCAGCATGCCCTAGTCCTCTTTCCTTTCAGAAAATGAAACTTTTATAAGGTAAGTAGTTTTTACCGGTTTTTATTTGTTTTGCAAAAACAAATGCAGATTAGAGATGTATTATATTATTTGTATAACATTTTTAACACAATGCATAATACACATTTTATACAGTTATTTTTTAAATATCGAGAAAACCCTAAAAACCTGGGCTCTATTACATGAACCGTTATCAGACAAAGCGAAAAATTATCGCGCGTCGTTATCGTTTTCGTGATAATAATATTTCGGGTTAAATAAGCCTGGTTGTTTAAATAAAAGGATTATTTTTCGCTAAAAATACTTTATTTTCGCTTGCGAGACATATTCCAGCTCAATATAACATGTAATGATTGGACATTAACAAAAGTTAATTCACATTTTTAGTAGTTATTCCACATACAATTTATTGGATCAGGACCAGTTTCGCTCATGGCGAGCATTATCAACTGATCATCAGTTGTGAATACAGTACATGGCTTTACTCCTCTTCACCCCGAATATATGCAATGAATCTAAGAGGCACTTTAGTGGCATTTGTTTTTTCTTCATTTATATGCTTTTACAACCTGTATAAATATTTATAATTAATAACACTATACATCATAAAACTATATTTTTAATTTTTTTATTAAATCTGAGATAAAAAATAGAAGAAAAACTATCGTTTTTGCAAAAAAAAAACCGTGGAATTTTTCGCAGGTAATTTCCAGTTGTCTGGGACCCAAAGGTTTAAATATTATTTGAAACGTTGGGTAAGATTACTACACGAATTCAAATAATATTTCCATTGAAATGTAGAATCTTTTTGGTAGAGATGTTGACCTTTTAATTATTGTCAAACCTTCAAAAATGTCTTATTACAATTTATTTTACGAGAATTGTTTTTTAAATTAATTATAACCTATTCAAACAGTTTTATACAGCTTTAAATAAAATGAACATGATAAATTTATGGTAAAATTAGTTTTATTCTTTAATAAATATTTTTTCTTAAAATATTACAATCTAAGCATATTTTCGTCGAAATAAAAATTTTTCCCAGCCATTGCTGTATTTCGATTTGATATTTTCGGCGACCCTGAATGCTTCATGTCCGTATGCCGTGTTACCTTGTTTGACTCTTTCGATTAATCCTGTACAGCAACAGGTCGGTATTGGATACTTTGAGCTTGATAATTCCAGGATCTGTAAAACAAAGTCTTTTAAATCTGACGCTGATTCCACATTCAAATAAAATAGAAAATAAAAAAAAATCAAATGTTTTTTCATACTTTTGCAAAAATGAACTTTGTCCCCGAATGCCTAAAAAATATGTGACTTCACCCGTATATTTTTAAGTCATTGGGCAATAACTGCAGACAAATATTTTTTGACGTTATTTATTTTCATAAAACACGATATATTTATTGATTGAATAGGCATTGACTTGGCAGAGGTCTATACTACACGAATCATATATAAAATCATAATCACAATCAGATATTTTTCCACCGTCCTACGGTATATTTACTAAAGAATCATTGAAAATGTATGTCTGAAGATGCTACTCAAGGAGGCAAAACTTGTGTCGCTACTTTATAACACAGCCATTGTGAGGCCTTAGTGATAGCGTTTTTTACAGCGTACCGTATAGCGCAGCGGACAAACACGTGCTATCCAAATGCCTATGGCCTAATTGGCTCACGTAATTGACGAGCCCGCCTCTGCTGATTTTTAAAACCAATTTGCGTAGCACGTGTTTATCCGCTGCGCTGTACGCTACACTGTAAAAAACGCTGCAACTCAGGCCGTGATAAAACAGATTTATCAATTTAATTGTATTTTTTAATATTCTTTAAATTAATAAAAAAAGCTTTTATATCTTGTACATGTATTAATTAATATCACTGTAATTGAATTTTTATGACTGCTGTCTGACTTGTTGAGTAATTAATTTTAGACATATAAATGAATGCATTCCAACCTGGTAGAGTAATTGATTGTCGAATTGGAGAAGCATTTCTCGGAAAGGATGCGACAGACTGACAGTTGCTGCAGCTGCCATGAGTTTATCGGTGTATGAAGGGGAGTTATACAAAGTGTTGGTAATTTTTTTTAATTCACATGGCATTATACCGCCCTCCAATTCCCACAATTCCTGGATAGCATATTTTGCGCCATCTTCGTGGCAGGTGCCGCCATTGAACTGCAAATAAAAATATCGAATAACACTCATATTTGTAACAATAAAAAATTAAATATAAGCAAACGAAGAATAGAAAATTTCTTCAAAGAAAATTGTCACTTCTCTCTTTCCGAGATCGTCATTTTGTATAGATTAAAATATTTATTTAATATATTCGACGGTGGATAGCTGCATCAACAGATTTGGCTTCAAGTCTTAGATAATTGATATCGGATGGGCTCGATACTTAATATAAACAAAAGTATCGGCTTCATTTTACGATAGAATACATAAATCCAATCAAATTTGTTATCTTTTGAACTGATACATAAATATACATGCGATCCTCTTTCTGCACAGGAGATGCGTTCCAAACACTACCGTGCAAAAAAAAATACATTAAAAAAAGTGCTCATCAAACATGCTAGAGAGGTTCCATAACTTAATATTAACTCAAAATACGAAATTCTTGATCAAAAATAAATGGAATTCATGTATTATGTAAACATTAAAATATTTTTTAAAGTTATACAAGTAACACATTTATATAGTTTAAATTAAATTCAGCCGTGATAAATAAATATATTCATTTAATGTCGCTACTTGACAATAAACATGCCCGTTTCCTGGTTATTTTCGCTGGCGAAAAATCATTCTCACGCTGGATATATTTAATGGTGAGACATCATCAAGAGTAACTTAAATAATATTAACAGCTTGTGTTTGTTTTGTTTCACTGGTTTTGAATATTAATGCGGTTGTCATTCCTTTAAAATATTGCTCAAAAGCAATTTTCTAAATGTTGATTATCATATCAATGAAGCCTTTTTCTGTTACTATGTTGTCTTCGTGCTTTAAATAACTCTAACTTGTTATGTTATATATTTTATGAGATAATTGTAACCCGGATTAAGGATGAATCTAAAATTTCAATGTCACTAGGGAAAAAGAGAGTGGCAACACAAAAAGTTTAGTATTTACATACATACAATGTAATCCTCTTTTAAAACTTACCATTGTTGGTGGTGCTGTACAGCCAGCACCTTTTATTGCTTTGTCTCCAGCTGCTACGGCGAAATCAATAAAAGAAAGAGCAACTTGTTCAATTGCATCTGACAAGGCGCTTGATTGTTTATTCACCTCCCATGCTACAGTGGCGTTGATCATCTGAAAATTTAAAAAAAAATCTACTATTTAAACGTGAACTACCGAATCAGGAATTTGGAATTAAACATTTTAAGCCTTCGCGGCACGTTAATTTGCTTGGCAATCATATTTAACCACGTCAGCATCGGTTGCCGCCGCATACGGACGTCGCAAATATTGCAAAATATACTAAAAAATCTTCCCGTCAGAATTTGTATGATATTTTTCTGCTCGTATCTAATGAAATCTATACACTGTCTCTAGAAAAAATAGTTTTTCTGTCTTCAGTTATCTTGGTAAATAAATGATTGTTTAGAAGTCGGGCGGTAGTTGTGATCAATTCATTAGTAGAGATGCATTATAATATTTAAAAGGATTTCCATGACTTTCACACACACTGTGTAAAGATCAGTGTCAGTTTACCTCTCATTGCGAGCATCAGTTAAAAATAATTGAAACGACAACGAGATAGTATAATAATATAATAATCCTTTTCAGTGTACAAAGCTTGGAAATCTTGAATTGGCAACTGCTCGTTAAGAGGTTTATAAGCATTCATTCCCTTACCCCATCTTTGTATCCTTATTAACAAGAACTCACAAAAACTCTATTGAAATGATCTATTGGAAATCTCTTTGCTCTGAATTTGGAACAGGTGCAGCAAAATATTTTATTTTCTATCCGATATAAACTTCAGTATTCTTACTTGAGCAAATGTACAGAGGCTGGGAGTTTTGTCGGCATCTGAATAATAGTTTTGCAACCAAGCAGTTGACACAAAAGCTGAATCATTCCATTCAGACGAGTCACTCTTGGCCATCTTCATGACTGAAGCTTTCATTTTATTATGAGGTCCATTATATCCATGCGCTTCCTTGTTCCAGAAATCCTTGACAACTTTCCTGAAATACAGCATAGTATATTGTCAGTTGTTTAGTTAGAGCCCATAAATAGTATACATCAAGTCAAGTACGTGTTTTTTTTCCATTCTTAAAGTGAAGCACTAATTTTAATAAATCAGTAGTTCTAAAAATTATCCAGGTGTTTTCAAACTCTATCTAAAAAAAGGTTAAGCAATTAATTTTCAAGATCTAGAATACCTTATATTTACCTAATTACTTTAAGAGTTTTTACGGTCATCAAATTGCACAATTTCAAAACAATCCAATTCATTATAGCATTATTATAGAAAAAAAAATTCTCGACGTTCTTTATATAACATTAAAACATGATGATAATTGAAATTACTATCAAAGGTTTCGAGACAATGGGTGAATTAATATCAAATCAAATGAATTAAGTAACATTTCGATAGCTTCTTAAAATGGGCAAATCACGTGTCACTATAATGTATGTTACCACAATACGTGAAATAAAAATGTTGTCAATTTAATTTTGTATTCAAATAACTAAATGTTGCTTAAGCTTATGGGACTGCACTCAAATGAATTTTGAACGAGCAGAATTATTTGCTGTGGTCTGTACTCACACAAGCCCAATAGGCCAGGTTGACTTAATTGCAAACAAAGCTAACGTCACCGCATTGAAAAAAAATGCTTATTTATTAGGAGATCGACATAACCTTCTATTTGCGTCAGAAATTAGCCATTCACTCTAAATTATACTATTATTGTAAGGCAAAATATTTTTTTTTATAATATCGGTTTTATAAACATTTTGTATTGATATGTTTTTAACATTGTTTATATAAATTCTGTTTAACATCTATCTATATGTACAGAAAATCTATATTTTTGATGTAATTATTGCGTTTTATCAATATTAATTATAACGCTTGTTTCTTAAATAAGTTAGTAAGCAAAATTATGTGAGCCGTATTATAATTTCGGGTAAAAGTAGTGGAATATTATAATTACTTTTTCATGACTATCATTTCGTGGTCGTCGTGTTTTGAGTCAGGCTCTCCGGGACAATTGCATATTAATGGTAACGGGGTGGTTGAGGTGGTTGTAGTGGTTGAGGGGGTTGAGGTGGTTGAGGGGGTTGGTGGAGTTGGTGGGGTTGGTGGGGATGGGGAGGTTGCGGTGGCTGAGTTGCTTGAGGAAGTTGAGGAGATTAAGGGGGTTGAGGTGGTTGAGGTTAATTGATGGTAGTATGCACTGTGATGATGATGATGATGATGAGGATGTGTGGCTAAGTGCGAATGATGGGTGCGTTCGAGCAATGTACTCAATGCTTTAGTCGCTTCATCATCAATTCCAGTTGGCGGCGATATTTTTTTCTGAAAATAGAACTTTATTGTAGTCTAATCTCTATCAAGCAAACATTTATTTCTAGAAACACTAAAGCGGACAGTGAAATTTGAGACTATTAAAAAAACACGTAAAAATATACTGCCGTTCCGAGGAAAAAAGAAGTAACTCACAAAATTTCTGTAATTGGGTGATGAATGCCATTTGATAAATATTTTTAAAAGCTTCATATAGTTCTCACTATAACAGCAGTATAATAATTAAAAAAATCATTTGTGAAAAAATGGAAACATCTGCAAAGAGTATAACAATTTCTCAGCAAATAAGAAGCAACTCCAGTTTTTTTTATCAAACAGACAGTTAATAAAACAACTTACTAACCTGATTATTAAGAAATAAGTTCACTGACGCATCAACCACTTTTTATAAATTTGAAAGGCCAATACTTTAAAAAATACACTACGTCACTTTTCTCAAAATTTTGCCTTGGTCTGTTATTACCTTCTTGCTTGGCAGTAGAGTGCAGTTGCTCAAAAACTTTGATGTAAAAATTTTGTGTAGTACCAAAATGTTTAATATTAATAAAATACTCTGAGGTGACATAATAAGGTAGATTTAAATTGTTTTTCAACAATATCATAATCCAGAATCGTCGTGCTATTATTTGTTTTAAACGAAATAATTGCTAAATACAAATCTGTATCATACGATTGTGTAGTAATTCTTTTTTGACCAATAAAATCCTAAGCATTATATTCTTCGATCAATAGTTTTAACTTAATGGAGTAACTTTTTTATTCCACGTATTGTGTAACAATAAGTGACACGCACTATGCTTCCTTGAGAATCATCTCACAAGATTAATATGAAAATTGGTAATGTATTGCTTAAATAATTTATATTTCAAATAGTATGTACCTGCTCGCAATCACCAAATGCTAGAATCGTGGCTAAGAAGCCAATAATAAAAAGTATCTTCATTATATCTTCACGTTTGCAAACTTCACTCACAAATGACCATTGAACTTGATTTGCTTAGTTTAAATATGTATTTTTTTAATTTATGATCTTCAAAAATATAACCGTTAAGATTTGACCGTTCATCGCACTAAATAAGTCAGTGTGTCAGGATATTAAGTTTGATCACGAGTCAGGAAATTGACTCGTAAATATTCACATGTTATATAAACTTGTTTCATTTCGTTAGTGGATATAATTTTATATAGTTAATCATACTTGGCTTAGGAACTGCTTTTCTTAACGTTATACTTACTCATAAAAAGTTATCGTGCACTTAAATAAGCTTCAACCACCGACATATTTTTTTAGTTTGATGATTGGTATGATTGAAAATTTATTAAATACCGTTACTGTAATACATTGACCCGGCATTCACCTTGAATTTTAAAAAAAAATGCATTTATCCTGCTGCACTAGCTTGCACATGACGTCCTATGATGCATTGCCGGCAAATAAATCGCAAAGCTCTGCGTAAAGTAGTTTATCTGTATTTTAAGTGATTTAGAGTTCGTCGGTTAGATTAATCAGTGCTTTCCAAACTGGAGGCCACAAAAACATATTGGCATGTATTTAATGGGTCAGTAACTAATTCAAGTTTTGGTCAGTTAAATAAATAAATGGTCAGTTAAAAATCAAAATGGTCAGTTAATATTATAAACGGTCAGTTGTCATTGTATCAGTGTGAATGTGGTCAGTTATTAAATAAAACGGTCAGTAATATATTTTAATAGTTAGTTATTTATTAAAAACGGTGAGTATTTAATTTAAATGGTCACCTATTTAAAAAAAATGATAAGTGTTAGTTTGACAGCTTGTGAATTGTATCAAATATGGTCGTGATAGGCAAACTTATGACATGTTCTCTTTATTTTAACTGACCATTTATTATTTTAACTGACCATTTATTATTTTTAACTGACCGTTTTAAGTATTAATTACTGACCGTTTTAAGTATTTATAACTGACCATTTATCGAATTAGAAACTGACCAAATAATTAGTAGTCAAACATATTTTTGTTCATGGAGCCACGGATAATTTTTTTAGTAGGCCGTTGCATGGAAAAGTTTGGAATGCACTAAATTAAATTTTTAAATAACCGTATGTTCATTCATTTATAATACCGTTTTTAAAGATAACTATTATAAACAAATAATTTGAAATTTCGCATTTTTGATTAAATTGATGCTTACTTAGTACACGAAAATTATTAGGAAGTTTTTAGTATCGTACAAGAGATGAGCACAGAGAGTTAAAAACAAAAAATATAGCTGTCATTTTTTTCAAAGTAATAAATCGTCCATTAAACATGAATTTTTCCATTCCTCGAGGCCGCTACTCCACAACCAAGTGGAGCAGATAGATTGGATTTCTTGGAGACGGGACTTAAAAACTTCTTCAGTGCCAGGTATGTCAAGCATCAAGATAGTTGTAGTAGTAAGATATGCAATTTTCTTGTGTTACATTCCAGCCACCGGTTTTTTTTTTGTATGCAACTTGTTTTCTTTTTATCGGAGTAAAGTGTTATTCATTATTCATGAATGAGGTTATAAATCAGTGTTGTAGTAGGGCCAGGGGGCACCAGGAAATGAGTCAGGGCGCCGCCCTGCCACTTTTTTAAATTGTCACTTAATTTTCAAGTGCATAGATACTTAAAATTTAAAAGCGTCTTTTTTAAATCAGTTTTTCTAATGATTTCATTGTTAAATTTGTGTTTTATCTTACTTCAGACGGATATAAAACAAAACAGGAAAAAAATCGCGAAGACATCAATGACCGACCTAGTACCTATTTATTTACCACTACACCACTGGTTATATTAGCATGCTGCGGCTAATCATCAAGATACTAGTATTGTTGGTTATACTAGTCCATGTCGTAGGCTTCAGTTGCGGTGCTCTCGGCTTCGCATCCCGGTGCGGTCAGTTTCATAAAAATATAATTTCAATCGATTTTTTTCAAATTCATGAGCGTGTGTGATCAGCATAACACCAGTCTTACCATATACCTACCAAACTATTCCTAAGCAGTTCTCATAAACAATATGTTGAGATAATCCACATTAAATTTCTATGTGTTCGAAATTGGGGGCAGAAATGCTATAAAAAAGATCTTTCCTTAATCTACTAAGTTCTACAATGTAAATTACGATTTAATCAATAATTTATATTCACGAATAAGTAAATTGGAATAAATTTAGGCCTAGTAATTTATAATACTATCAAACTATTGGTATCGTAAAAAAAACTGGTTTTATTAGACTAAGCAGGCAAAAGATTATTATTTTTAAAACTATCCTACTCCTCTTATTTAAATCAATACTGGTTTTATTTAACAAGCTCTGCAGTGCTCACATAATGTTTTGTAGATAAAAACTTAAAAATAAAAAAGACATAATTGAGATGTATAGCTAAAAATAATACATCGAAGAATGGTTAGATTAGTTTCCCAGATAAAAGGAACAAGGATTATGAAGGCCCATAGAAAACAATAAATAAACATAATATGTATTTCAAATATATTAATTCAGAATTCGTAGAGTATTGTCTATGGAGCTTTAAAAATAAAACGGTTCATTTACTGAAAGTGACTTCGTCAAAATGAAATAACTAGTAATCAATAAATTTCCAAATCTTTCAAAAAAAAGATTGTGAGGAATTATTGTATAAATACCAAACCTGACTGCCAACAGTATTACAATAGGCTTGATATTTTTTTAAGCACTGGTTGACTGTATGATTTTGATAGGATGACGTCGTTATTAATAAATCAAAAAGTCCATACTCTTTAATTTGCGTCCAAATGCTGCGTAAAATTGGTTGATACTAGAGACTCCAATTACTCAGAGTACTCGAGTAGTTTCAGATGCATCAAAATATATATTATCAATTCAAATTTGTGCATATAAAAAGATGATAAATATATAAGCAATCTTATTTTATTGCATTAATACATTTATTTCAATTTATGAAACAAATATTTCTGAAACAAATTACAATGGACGAGTATACTCGAGTATCGAAGTCGGGATTGGAGAATTGTTTTTTGTCAACTCCGCCATGCTATTTTAAAATGACGGACGAAATCATAAACAAAAGAGTATTAAAAAATACGAAGAATGCTAGCTGTCAAAATTTTGAAATTGGAACATGTAATAAACAATAATGAAAAATTATAGAGCGGTCTACTAGGTATATTATGTGGCTGCATTTCAGTTTATTTAATTTTAATTATAGAAAACGGTTGTTTATCCCAAAATTTGGTTGCACCTATAATATATGCATTCCAAACATATGTACATTAGGTTCCATGAGAGTCAACGAGTAACATGTTTGTAGATATAAATACCTATATACTTGAATAACGGTTTACGTTGTATAACAATTCGTTTTCCAAATTCAAAATCATTTCTCGTAATGGGTGAGATGTACTCGCAGTTCCTAGAGTGGCCAAGAATTTATCAGTGTATGAAGTTGAACGTTCCTTATTTTTGTTGCTTTCGGGCATGATGGCATAATGCCGCCATCATTTTCCCATATTTTACCGATTTCAAATACTGATCCTATTTCATAGCACGAGTTATTTCGGAACTGAAAAGGTGGATACATAATTTTATCAACCCACAAAAGGAATTGTTTTACATTAAAGTTAGAGCTGTAAATAAACAGAGGTCGTTGCACTACAATTTTCATTCCATATTCAATTTAATCGATAAAAATTATCATTTAATAAAACGATTAAATTGAAACAAAAGATTAGTATTACATTATGAAAAACAAATTCTGCTAAATCATACAGTTCAATAATTGATAAAATAGTTTTATTTTAAAATAAGAACACATTTTTAAGTACGTTTAAAATGGCGGAAATGAGTGTTGCTTTTAAAATCAATTTCAAATTTGAATCAGTTTTTCCACACACGAACCGGGTTTCGCCTTTCGACATCTTGGTTTTTTAAGTTCACGCATTTTTTTAATTTATTTAACCACTTTTTAATATGTACACACTGATACAATTTAGTTACCTTAGTTATTGGTGATCTATAGCTTCTGCAATAGCTTTTGAGTCTATTGATTTTCCCCAAAAAAATGATCAATATAGACTTGTATTTCTTGACAGAATAATTGACGTAATACCTTTAAATAAATAGGTAGGTATACTTACAAAATTTTGATGTACTAAGATGCAAGAATAGGATTGATTGGATGTTGGTAGGCATAATACACATGGGTTCTTGGGCGTATTACGTATCTGAATAAATCAGCATTATTTATTTATTTATTTATTTATTTATTTAAGAAAGCAAATCATGGCATTACAGCTAATGCCAATGCGCCATGTATTTGACAAATATAAATACGTGTATGTATTTATATATATACATACATGTAAATACATAATTTTAATCACAATTAATTAAAAACAAGATGAAAACATTGTAATCATAAAAACAGAGAGAAAAAATTTATAAAATCACATTAGAAATTTTCAAAGATGTCAACCGAGTGAGTTCTGACAAAATCAACTTTTATTCATAAAATATAGTATTCGCCTGAACTCACTCACGTCAATATGAAATATGTCGACATCCGAAGCAATGCCGTTTAAAATTGTTAAAGCTCTTCCCAGAGCATTCCCATTGGCGAATGGTTCTACCCCTTGGAAGAACAAACAACTCATGCTCACGATTCCTCAAAAATTATCAGGAACATTCAATTTAACATTTTCAAGAATGGTGGAATTCTCATTTTGGCCTCGGATAAGCCGAAAGAAATATAATGCCAAATACATTTCTCTTCGAGCATTCAAACTATTGAAAGTGAGCATCCCTATGTTGGATAAAGCCATGGGTAGTACCCATATGTCCTCAAATAGAGAATTCTCAAAAATTTGAACCCTCTCATAAGAACACATTTCGCACTCCTCGGTGCCCAAACAATCGATCCACCGTCGGCTTCGAACCAAAGAATTATACATTAGTATCAAAATTTTTACTCCTGGAAAGACCCTGGTAGTGCGGAGGATAAAGCCCAACATTTGCAAAGCTTGCAAGTAATCTTAATGTGATTGTTGAATGTTTTGCTCAAATTGTACGCCAAGATCTTTTACTGAAATTCGTGAGAATTCGACCATTCATTGAATATCGAAAGAATAATACTCGTGAGCTCCTCGTAAACGATAAAAGATTGCATTTATCAACATTAAATTCAAGTTTGTTACATCTTCCCCACTCTATTATATTATCTATATCGGACTGGAGACGGTGACAATCATCCAAGGTGACAACCCTCAAAAACAGTTTCAAATCATCAGCAAATAATAAGAACTTAGAATTTTTAATGACTTTTACAATATCATTTATAAATATAGTGAACAGCATTTATAATTATGTGAAATAAACGGTATTCAAATTTATTAGAGCTGGACCGGTTTCGCTCATGGTGAGAATTATTAACTGGTCATCAGTTGTGAATACAGCACATGGCTTTACTCCTCTTCACCCCAAATATATGCAATGAATCTTAGAGGCGTTTTAGTGGCATTTGTTTTTTTTCATTTATATGCTTTTGCAACCTTTATAAATATAATTAATAACAACACTATACATTATTAAATTACATTTTAAATTCTTTTATAAAATCTGAGATAAAAAATAGAATAAAAACTATCGTTTTTGCAAAAAAAAAACCGTGGGATTTTTCGCGGGTTATTTTCAATTGTCTGGAACCCTAAGGGTTAAATATTATTTGAACCGTTGTGTAAGGTTACTGCACGAATTCAAATAATATTTCCATTGAAGTGTGGAATCATTTTCGTAGAGATTTTGACCTTTTAATTGTTGTCAAGCCTTCAAAATTGATTTATTACAATTTATTTTACGAGAATCGCTTCTTAACCTTATTAATAATTATTACCTATTCAAACTTTTCCAAACAGTTTTATACAGCTTTAAATAAAATGAACATGATAAATTTATAGTAAAATTAATTTTATTCTTAAATAAATATAGTATCATAAAATATTACAGTCTAAGCGAATTTCCGTCGATAGAAACTTTTTTCCCAGCTATTGCCGTATTTCGATTTGATATTTTCGGCGACCCTGAAACCTTCTTGTCCGTATGCCGCGTTACCTTGTTTGATTCTTTCGATTAATCTTGTACAGCAGCAAGTCGGTATTGGATTATTTGAGCTTGATAATTCCAGGATCTGTAAAAAACAAAGTCTTTTAAATCTGACGCTGGTTCCACATTCAAATAAAATAGAACATAAAAACTTATCAAATGTTTTTTCATACTTTTGCATAAATGAAATTTGAACTCGAATGCTTAAAAATTATGTGACTTCATCCGTATATTTTATTAAGTCACTAGTATTGCTACCCGGCGTCGCTCGGACTAAGCGACCAATAATTATTTAATGTTATATCATTCGACATAATTATATCACAAAATCTAACATCCAAAATAGAGATAAAATAAAATCACAAACTTTATTTAATTTGATGACAGCCATTCACGCCCATTAAAATGTCCAAATTCAAGGAAAAAATCTAATTTGCTGTCAAAGAAATGTCAAATAATACCTTCACGTAAATAATAAACATTATTATTAATAATAAAAGCCGAGAAAAGTTCAGTAGAAGACTAATTTATTACATTTTGACTAAATGTCTTCGCCGATAAAAATTCAAACATATTTTCTTTCATATTCGTTTTTATGGCAACTTAATGACCAACAATGCAAAAGGGAATTACAGACCCACAGACATACATACGTCGTTTCGGTTTTATATATAAGATTTGGCAATAATTTAAGACGGCAAATATGTTTTGACCGTTAATTATTTTTATAAAACACGATATATTTATTGATTGAATAGGCATTGATTTGGCTAAGCTCCATCACATTACGGCGAAAAAATACATTATTATTTTTTTTACCGTTCTACGGTATATTTACAAAATAATCCATGCTAATTTATGTTTGAATATGCTTCTCAATGAGGCAAAACTCGTGTCGCTACTTTTTAATACAGTAATTGTGAGGCCTGAGTGATAGCGTTTTTTACAGCCTCATTGGCTCAGGTAACTGTCGAACTCCCGATTTTTAAAACCAATTTGCGTAGCACGTGTTTGTCCGCTGCGCTGTACGCTACACTGTAAAAAACGCTGCAACTCAAGCCGTGATAAAACAGATTTATCAATTTAATTGTATTTTTTAATATGCTTTGAATTAATAAAAAAAGGTTTTATATCTTGTACATGTATTAATATCACTGTAATTGAATTTTTATGACTGCTGTCTGACTTGTTTGAGTAATTAATTTTAGACATATAAATGAATGCATTCTAACCTGGTAGAGTAATTGATTGTCGAATTGGAGAAGCAATTCTCGGAAAGGATGCGACAGACTGACAGTTGCTGCAGCTGCCATGAGCTTATCGGTGTATGAAGGGGAGTTATACAAAGTGTTTGTAATTTTTTAAATTCGCATGGCATTAAGCCGCCTTCCAATTCCCACAATTCCTTGATAGCATATTTTTCTCCATCTTCGTAGCATGTGTCGCCATTGAACTGCAAATAAAAATGTCGAATAACACTCATATTTGTAACAATAAGAAATTAAATATAAACAAACGTTACTCTTCAAAGAAAATTGTCACTTCTTTCTTTACGAGATCGTCAATTTGTATAGATTTAATATTTCCGACAGTGGATAGCTGCATCAACATTTTTGGCTTCAAGCCTTAGATAATTAATATCGGATGGGCTCGATACTTAAACAAACGTACCTGAAATACAAAAGTAATTTTACAATAGAATGCATTAATCCAATCAAATTATTATCATCAATCTTATGAACGGATACATAAATATACATCCGATCCTCTTTTTGCACAAGTGATACGTTCCATATACAACCGTGCAAAAATAAATAAAGTGCTCATTAAACATGCTAGAGAGGATCCATAACTTAATATTTACTCAAAATACGAAATTCTTGATCAAAAATAAATGGAATTGATTTATTATGTATACATAAAAATAGATTTTAAATTTATACAAGTAATACATTTATATAGTTTACTATTTAATTTAAATTCAGCCGTGATAAATATATACATTTAATGTCGCTACTTGACAATAAGCGTGACCATTTCCTTAAATCACTCTCGCGCTGGAAATATTTTATGGAGAGACATTTTCTATCTTAGAGTTTCTATCTATCATTTAGCATCTTAAAAAATACAAACATCTTGTGTTTGTTTTGTTTCACTAGTTTTGAATATTAATGCGGTTGTCATTCGCTGTGATTTTATTTTACTATGTTCCTTGTATAATTATTGACTGCGACTCATAATCATTTTTAAATCACCTTAAAAATCGCGCACCTCGTTCGACATTGTCATCAAATATAAATTTTAAAATAACTTTGATTATTCCACGTATTGATAATACGTGGAAAAATCAAATTTATTTAAATTTATATTAAAATGAACTTCCACAAAGCTATCGCCGAAACTATTGAAAATATTATCATCAAATGTTGAAAATTAATCTTATAAATTTATTGGCAAATTAAGAGTTTTCTATAACTTAGCCGTGCACAAAGAGGATGGGGTGTATAATATTTACAACTACAGCCACTTAAACACCACACAAAATCAATTTTCAAAAATTTTATTATCTTATTAATGAAACCATTTTCTGTTTCCGAGATTTAAATAGCTCTAACTTGTTATGTAATATATTTTATGAGATTATTGAAACCCGGATTAAGGATGACTCGGATGGAATTTCAATGTCACAAAGAGAGTGGCAACACAAAATGATTAGTATTTACATTCAAACAATGTAATCCTATTTTGAAACTTACCTTTGTTGGGGGTGCCGTGCACCCGGCAGCAACTAATGCTTTGCTTCCGGCTGCCACGGCGAAATCAATAAAAGTATGTGCAACTTGGTCAATTGCATCTAACAAGGCGTCTGACTGCTTAGTGAACTCCCATGCTACTGTGGCGTTGATCATCTGAAAAGTTGAAAAAAATCTACCATTAAAACTTCAACTACCGAATCGCGAATTTGGAATGAATTATTTTTAGCCCACACTCATTTATTCCCTTGGAAAACACATTTTAGGAAAGAAATGAATCAGAATATTTATATATTTGACCTTCAATGTCAATTCTTTGTATAGCTGCATTATAATTATAAAAATAAAAATCCATTACTTTCGCATATATTGTATAAAGATCAGCGAGCATCAGTTAAAAATCATATTTAGGTCAATCAAGTTAGTTGTCCCACCAACCTTCCGCTATGTGTGGGCAGCTGTTTTTCACAGCTGCCATCCATAACGCTAAACGATCAAGAAAAGAAACGAATTTACACCTCACTTACTTGGCCCGATACAGAGCTGCAGGGGAGTGATCTTTTAATCATGCAATAAAGTGCATAAAGAAAAGAAAAATAGAATTTAAAAAAAAGAAAATTTTACTTGCTCAGCCTTTTTGTTAGATATTAAGTATCCTATATATCTGTATACTGAGAATCCGTGGAGTTTAATCTACTTCGCGTTAAATCTGAAGAAGAATCAAGAGTATCCCGTTCTCCATATGATGTTGCAAAATTATCGAATGCCTCAAAAATGTTTGAAATAATAAAGAGAGAGAATATAAAATAATATCCTAATCGGTGTACAAAGTGCCACGAATAATTGATTTTATTTGTAGCAGCCAACAAAATCGGTTGATTTTCGAAAAGATGGATGCAATTGTCTCCAAACGCACGATTATTAGTGATATTTTCATCCAGGTAAGGCAGCGGTCCACTAAACTTTCACCTAAAAACAATTATTTTCAATCCATTTGGTGACCGTTCGTTTAGAAGCTTATTATTCGTTCCCTAACCCCTTCGTTGTTTCCTCATTTAAAAGTAATCACTAAAACTTTGTTGAAATAATCTATGGGTAATCTCTATGCTCTACATTTGGAACGGATGTTGCAAAATAATTGTCTTTTGGGTATAAATTTCCGTATTCTTACTTGAGCAAGTGTACAAAGGCTGGGAGTTTTGTACGCATCTGAATAATAGTTTTTTAACCAAGTTGTTGACACAAAAGCTGAATCATTCCATTCAGACGAGTCGCTCTTGGTCATCTTCATGACTGAAGCTTTCATCTTATTATGAGGTCCTTTCAAGCCATGCGCTTCCTTGTTCCAGAAATCTTTGACAACCTTCCTGAAACACAGCACAGTATATTGTCAGTTGTTTAGTTAGAGCCCATAAATAGTATACATCAAGTCAATTGGACGAGTTCCTTTTCCCATTCTTAACGTGAAGCGTATAATATAATAAATCTTTAATCAGTAGTTCTAAATATTATCATGGTGTTTTCAACCTCCATCCAAAAATGGGTAAGCAATTGATTTACGAGAATACTTTATATTTATCTAATTACTTCAAGATTTTATACAGTCATCAAATTGTATAATTTCAAAACAATCCAATTCATTTTTCATTATTACAGAAAAAAAATCCCTACATTCTTTATATAACATTACAACTTGTTATAAACGTGATGATAAATAAAATTAATATCTAAGCTTTCGAGACAATGAGTTATTTAATATAAAATCAAATTCACTACTCAAGTAACATTTCGATAGTATATCTTCAGATGCTTCTTAAAATGGGCGAATCACGTGTCACTATTTTTTACACATTACTTGGAATAAGAAAGATGTTTATTTAATTTTGTATTCAAATAACTAAATGTTGCTGATGTATAAATCCTATCGGATTGCGCTCAAAAATTTCGAACAAACAGAACTATTTGCTGTAGTCCGTACTTACACGGGCCCAATAGGCCACACGTTGACTTGATTGCGACCAAGGCTTACGTCACCGCATTGGGACAAAAATTTTATTTATTTGGAGGTCGACATCACCTCAATTCTTCACAAGAGTCAAAAACTGAACTTCTCTTCGTCACTTTTCAAGCACACTATGCATAGTTCAAAATCAGTCCCGTGCAGATCTGCTTGGGCCATGAATATGAAACCTCCTTTATTCTTTTGATAGTATTGTGAAAGGTGGATATGAAACATTGGCTGCACACAACAGTGAAATATTATAATTACTTTTTCATGACTATCATTTCGATGTCGTCGTGTTTCGAGTCAGGCTCTCCGGGGCAATTGCATGTTAATCGTAACTGGGGGGCTGAGGGGTCTGAGGGAGCTGAGAGGGTTGAGGGGGTAGTGGGGGTTGAAGAGGTTGAGAAAAATGTGAAGGGATGTGTAAAGGGGGATGTGAAGGGGTATGTGAAGGGGGATGTGTAGGGGTATGTGAAGGGGGATGTGAAGGGAGTTGTTGAGGGGGTTGTGGTTGTTGGGGGGGTTATGGTCGTTGAGGGGGTTGATGTGGTGGTTGAGGGGGTTGTGGTCGTTGAGGGGTTGTGGTCGTTGAGGGGGTTGTGGTGGTTGGGGGGTTATGGTCGTCGAGGGGGTTGATGTGGGGTTGAGGGGTTGTGGTGGTTGGGGGGGTTATGGTCCTTGAGGGGGGTTGATGTGGTTGTTGAGGGGTAGTGGTGGTTGGGGGGTTGTGGTTGAGGTGGTTGTTGTGGTTGACGGGGTTGTGGTGGTTATGGTCGTTGAGGGGGTAGTGGTGGTTGGGGGGGTTGATGTGGTGGTTGAGGGGGTATTGGTGGTTGGGGGGGTTGTGGTTGACGGGGTTGTGGTCGTTGAGGGGGTTGTGGTGGTTGGGGAGTTATGGTCGTTGAGGGGTAGTGGTGGTTGGGGGGTTGTGGTCGTTGATGTGGTCGTTGAGGGGTTGTGGTGGGTGGGGGGGTAGTGGTGGTTGGGGGGTTGTGGTCGTTAAGGGGGTTGATGTGGTGGTTGAGGGAGTTGTAGTTGTTGAGGGAGTTGATGTGGTAGTTGCGGGGGTTGTAGTTGTTGAGGGAGTTGTGGTGGTTGGGGGGGTTGTGGTCGTTGATGTGGTCGTTGAGGGGGTAGTGGTGGTTGGGGGGGTTGTGGTCGTTGAGGGGGTTGATGTGGTGGTTGAGGGAGTTGTAGTTGTTGAGGGAGTTGTGGTGGTTGGGGGTTGTGGTCGTTGATGTGGTCGTTGAGGGGTTGTGGTGGGTGGGGGGTAGTGGTGGTTGGGGGGTTGTGGTCGTTGAGGGGTTGATGTGGTGGTTGAGGGAGTTGTAGTTGTTGAGGGGTTGTGGTGGTTGTGGTGGTTGGGGGGTTGTGGTCGTTGAGGGGGGGGTTGTGGTGGGTGGGGGTAGTGGTGGTTGGGGGGGTTGTGGTCGTTGATGTAGTGGTTGGGGGGTTGTGGTCGTTGATGTGGTCGTTGAGGGGGTTGTGGTGGGTGGGGGGGTAGTGGTGGTTGAGGGGGTTGTGGTTGTTGAGGGAGTTGTGGTGGTTGGGTGGGTTGTGGTGGGTGGGGGGGTTGTGGTAGTTGTGGGGGTTGTGGTAGTTGAGGGGGTTGATGTGGTGGTTGAGGGAGTTGTAGTTGTTGAGGGAGTTGTGGTTGTTGAGGGGGTTGTGGTGGTTGGGGGGGTTGTGGTGGGTGGGGGGGTTGTGGTAGTTGTGGGGGTTGTGGTAGTTGAGGGGGTTGATGTGGTGGTTGAGGGAGTTGTAGTTGTTGAGGGAGTTGATGTGGTAGTTGAGGGGGTTGTAGTTGTTGAGGGAGTTGTGGTTGTTGAGGGGGTTGTGGTGGTTGGGGGGGTTGTGGTGGTTGGGGGTTGTAGTTGTTGAGGGAGTTGTGGTTGTTGAGGGGGTTGTGGTGGTTGGGGGGTTGTGGTAGTTGAGGGGTTGATGTGGTGGTTGAGGGAGTTGATGTGGTGGTTGAGGGGTTGTAGTTGTTGAGGGAGTTGTGGTTGTTGAGGGGGTTGTGGTGGTTGGGGGGGTTGTGGTCGTTGAGGGGGTTGATGTGGTGGTTGAGGGAGTTGTAGTTGTTGAGGGAGTTGATGTGGTAGTTGAGGGGGTTGTAGTTGTTGAGGGAGTTGTGGTTGTTGAGGGGGTTGTGGTGGGTGGGGGGGTAGTGGTGGTTGGGGGGGTTGTGGTCGTTGATGTAGTGGTTGGGGGGGTTGTGGTCGTTGATGTGGTGGTTGAGGGGGTTGTGGTGGTTGGGGGGGTTGTGGTGGGTGGGGGGGTTGTGGTGGGTGGGGGGGTTGTGGTGTATTGATGGTGGTGTGCATAGTGATGATGATGATGAAAGTGTGGGAAAAAGTGCGGGTGATGGCGTTCGAGCAATTGACTCAATGTTTTAGTCGCTTCATCGGCAAATCCAGTTGGCAGCGATATTTTTTTCTGGAAATAGAACATTATTATAGTATAATGCAGTGCTCCGCAACCTTTTTTCTTCCGCGGCACACTTGGGGTTTTCCCAAAATTTCGCGACACACCACCAGTCACTATTTATAAAAACGCGTTTTTCATAACACCCAATAATTAAACAAAATATGCATACACCAAAACTGTATAAAAAAGATAAAGTGCCCATAAAAACATGTTAGATTAGTTCCATTACTAAAAATCGAAATACGAAATTCCCGAACTCAATAATAAATCAAATTTATTTATTATTCATACATAACAATATGTTATACAACTTTAAAATTTTCATAGCTTTCGATTCAAATTCAATTAAGCATAGAAATATATTCAGTTTCGCTATTTGATTTATTGTGCCTGTTAACTGCTATTTTTCGTTGGCAAAAAATCATTTTCATTGCTGGAAATAGTTCATGGAGAGTAATCTTCGGGAGTATCTTGGAAAATATTAACATCTGGTGTTTTTTTGTTTCACTGATTTTGAATAAGAAGTCGGTTATCATTTGCGTGACTTCATCATTGTATTTTATTTCGTTCGATATTTTCATCAATTAATAGAAAATAATATATGGGAATACGAGAATTACGCAATTTGTACATTATGTACATATCAATGTAAAACAATATGAAAAGTAATCGGTACTTTTTTAAACATCATCTAATATTGAAACCGTGTGAAAAGTGGATTGGGGAACACATATTTTTTTTTTTTGGCTTTTATATAGCTGTGTGAATTGTTTACCAGCACATAAAAAAATATACAGTTTTGAGATCAACAAACTTAATAGTTTTCTTTATAAAATAAAATACAACTTTTATTGTATTGCATTTACTTGTTTAATCAATATTACACATACTTACAAGATAACTATAGGCACTTTGCGTTCGTAATTAATAGGAGATGAGAAAATCTTTTTCGCACAAATATGCTGTCAGAAATGGAAGCAGAACTTCAAAAGCCCTGTCGAAAATTTAAGGGTATTTTTTTAAGACTGACATCTATAAATCAACTAATGAGTTGAGATTTAGCATTTCGAAGAGAAAACGTTCCTGTTGATTTTTCAGCATCGGCCACAGAAGGATTTTGAGTCCAATTGTATTGCTCCGTATGTATTTTCATAAAATTTTGTCGGATGACATATGGTCAATACGTGTTTGACAGGTTCGTCTAACAATGGTAATCTTGATTGAATTGGCATTTACTTATTTTAATTCCATAATAACACGTTTTTAAATTTTTTAGCTACACAAAGCTCAAGTATAGATTGCAAAAATCTTTCTACAGGTAGTCCTCGGCTTACGACTGTTCACACATACGACTGAAAAAATAGCATTTCAAAAAAATAGTTGTATCTTCGAATTTGAGACATTTAATACTTTCGATGGATTCTGCGGTTACTTTGTGGAAGTTCATTTTAATATAAAATTTAAAATAAATTTGATTATTCCAATTACAACATTTTATATTGAGACATTTAATTTTACTCAATAAGGCATACGCATTTAATTTCTTCAGTGAATAATCAATAAACCATGCCCATAATAACTGGTAAACGGAGTAGATGTGATAAAAAAGGAAAATTAAAAACGTTAAGTAATTTAACAGTATTGGAGTGGTAAAATAGTGAAGGATATATGTATGTAGCTAGCGATATGCAACAAACGAACGAAACCCCCTTTGCCTTGAAACCATAAAGGCAAAAGCGCGGAACTTTTTTGAAAACCTGATACGACAGTAAAATGAAGTCTTCAAGGCAATTTGGTATGAAATTCAATTTCAACGTTCAAGACGGTATCTTGGTCGAAAGTCGAAGACTACATGTATGCTGTTTTAATAAGTATCTCCCCGATAGTATGTGGTGTTTTCTGGCGTGCAAATAATTGTGGAACTTGATAATTAGCTAACACTCTATAAAAAACTGCGACTGAAACAGACAATAATTGCTTCAATTATGATTTTTACTTATAAGCCTAATAAAATATGATGTATCCTTTTTTGCGTAACTGGGACGGCTTGAATTTAAATGCCGAATGAAGCAGTTTACTAAGTTGCCATTGTTTAATTTATCTGTTCTTTGAAAATGATGCATTCTGACTTGGTTTCTTCACCACACCACGAAAATATATGTCGAATACAGTTGTCGTTATACTTGCTGCTACGACAACATGACATGTTAAAACATGTTGGTACATAAAGTTACCACTGTGCGTTTGAGGCAATGCATTTTCGGTAATACAAATATCAATCAAAAGGTTTTTTGAAAAATAATTATTTAATATCGGTAAATATGAATAATATTCATTTGATTTATTGTTCTTATATTTAAAAAAAAAATTATGTATGACCATACTTTTTTTTAAAGAAATTTAAATACAGGTAAAATATTCGATTTTTTTCACCCACCAGATATTTGAAATAGGCTGAATTTTTTACACATTATCGTAGTGGTGTAGTTCTTTATGATGGTTTTTTGTGCAATAATGACCACATGTTGTTTTCTTTGGAAAATTATTGTCTCAAGAGTAGAGTTTTGTCAATTTTGGTCGCCCCGAAGAAGTTAGTTAGAAATAACTCGTCAGCGCAAATGTTCCAATTATAAAAAAATAGTGCTCAATATAAAATACTATAGATAATTTAGCAAAAAAAAATTTGCAAAAAGATAATTTTTTAAATAGATATAGAGGTTTGATTTTATGCACGCGTAACTTGAGGTGAACAATTACATTTGCGCCATAAATTAATGGTAAAAGAATAGTACAGAATAAAAAATATAATTACTTTGCATTGTTGAAACAATCGCAATAATAATTGGCGAACGTTGCAAGCCGGCGCATGTGCACAACTGATGAAGTCAGTTTGCGTTAACGCACGGTGGTATTTTAAACTACCAGCTTCGTATTTCATCAATAAGAAAAGCACTGGTCATCTTTAGATTGAGTGGTTGACATATATTCTAAAGGATTTTATTAGGCATGTATTTAATGGCTCAGTAACTAATTCAAGTTTTGGTCAGTTAAATAAATAAATGATCAGTGAAAAATCAAAATGGTCAGTTAATATTATAAACGGTCAGTTTTCATTGTATCAGTGTGAATGTGGTCAGTTATTAAATAAAACGGTCACTAATGTATTTTAATGGTTAGTTATTTATTAAAAACGGATATTATTTAAATTAAATGGTCAGTTATTTAAAAAACATGATAACTTTTAGTTTGACAGCTTGTGAATTTTATCAAATATGGTCATAAGAAGCAAAATTATGACATGGTATATGAAAAATGAGCGCATGAAATGAAATAATTTCTGAAGTTCATGTATTTGAAAGCAGATAATATTATTTTAATAAGTGTAAAGTTTACGATATTGTTTGAAATGTTTTGTTTTTAATTGTTAGAATAATTATAATAGAAGATTCCAAAGAATACTTTGTGACAACTTGTTATGAAATCGAGTTGCTTTAATTTAAAGGAGCAAGAATGCAACCATAAAATATCAACTAATAATATTTCCAGATAGAGACATTCACATAATTTAATTATTTGCTTAAAATAAAAAGAATAATTTTATTACAGGGTAATATTTAAAAACAAATTCTACAGCCATAAACAATATTCTTCAGCGTAAAAAATAATTTCAGTTCGTTTCAAAGGATCACATATCCACAGATGAAGCATTTAAGATTTACGTTCGAATTTGAGGTGAAAGATTTCATGATTATTTTTAGATATATTTCACCTTACTATGCGTTTAAAAATTCCGAAATAAGTTCAGTACTCATACAATAATCAGTAATATTCTTTTCAGATTTAATCATATTGATTTCACATTTTATAATAATCCACAAGAACTCAAAGACAAAAAAATATAAGCCAGTATGTAAAAAATTTTGTTTTTTCAACATATTGACAGCTTACGTTCCCTCTGTCCCCATAATATAATATTTTTGTATTTTATGGTTGCGCTTTTGCTATTAAAAAATTAAACTATCGGCTGAATATTACACCGTGAATTAGCGAAAATTAAAATTAAAATCAAAACCAAAAACGCTAAATATATAAATATGCAAACAAATGTAAAATTATTGATTGAGTAGGCATTTACTTGGTAGAACTCAATTGTTGAAAATTGTCTGTAGTAATATTTTCAAACTTTTGTCTTCTTGTTTATGGCTCATTTTGACAGCTATGGTTTTATCTGACATTTATGACGTATGTCTTACGATGAAATGATATTATGACTTGATTTTTGATGTTTCAATTTTAAGATTGCCAGCGAGGATATGAACACCATATATTTTTAATGTTATATGTTATAATATAACTTATATCCCTCGTTTAAAGATATCTACTGACCCTTTTACAGAAAATTATTGACCATTTTACAATAAAACACTGACCCAAAATTAATTATTAACCGACCATTTATAATTTTTAACTGACCATTTATTATTTTTAACTGACCATTTTAGGTATTATTTTCTGACCGTTTTAAGCATTTATTACTGACCATTTATCGAATTATAAACTGACCAAATAATTAAAAGTCATTTTACTATGAGCCATATTATGAAAAAAATCATTTTTTAAGACGAAATCATAAGAAATATCGACCTCCAAGCAGGTGGTATTTTAAAGTACCACTTTGTACTAGGTGTCCTATAAAAAGTTAATACATATTTTTTGCAAAATGTATATCATACGATTAGAGACTCCAATTCGAGAATCGAATACTTAATACTCGAGAATGCTCGTCCATTTTTTACTATTTTTTTTCGAGTATTTTGAAAAATTCTCGAGTAATTAATACTCGTACTGCAAAAAACTAAACTCATGCAAAAAATTGAGACGATCATTACGTATTATTTTTAATATATATTTTTTAATAAATTGAAATTTGAATTAACAATAAATATTTTAATACATCTGAAACTACCGAGTATTTAAAAA
Source organism: Himalopsyche kuldschensis (assembly GCA_028554975.1). Taxonomy (NCBI): domain Eukaryota; kingdom Metazoa; phylum Arthropoda; class Insecta; order Trichoptera; family Rhyacophilidae; genus Himalopsyche; species Himalopsyche kuldschensis. The sequence goes on along the minus strand of JAHFWI010000010.1, from coordinate 13,140,667 downwards.
TTTTACTACTCGATACTCGAGTAATTTGAGTTTCTGCATAAGATTGTGTAGTAATTCTTTTTGTACCAATAAAATCCTTTGCATTATATTCTTCGATCAATAGTTTTATTACTCCCGAAGGATTCGGCGGTAGCTTTATGGAGTAACTTTTTACTCCTCGTATTGTGTAACAATATGTGAAAATTGGCAATGTATTACTTAAATAATTTATATTTCAAATAGTATGTACCTGTTCGCAATCACCAAACGGTAGAATCGTGGCTAAGAAGCCAATAATAAAAAATGTCTTCATTATATCTTAACGCTTGAAAACTCCACTCACAAATGACTATTGTTTTTGATTTTTTTAGCTTAAATATGTATCCTTTTTATTTATAATCTTCAAAAAATAACCGTTAATATTTGCATTCACCTTATCTTTTATATCGTTATGTTTATAAGTCAGTGTGTCAGTATATTTAGTATTGTCACGGAGCAGGAAATTGATTCTCAAATATTCACATGCATATATAAACTTGTTTCATTTCGTTGGTGGATTTAATTTTATATATAATACTTAAATATACTGCTTTTCTTAATATATTACTTACTCATAAAAAGTTCTTGTGCACCCACAGAAGCATCAATCGCCAAGATATTTTTATAGTTTGTTGGTACTATTTTTATAATTATATTTTTGTAATTATTGGTATGATACATTTACTTTGATACATTTACCTTGCATTTAAAAAAAATGCATTTATCCTTAGCGCACTGGCTTGCACATGACGTCCACTGATGCATTGCCGGCAAAGAAATCGCAAAGCCCTACGCATTATAGTTTATCTGCATTTTAAGCGATTTAGAGTTCCTCGGTCAGTTTAATCAGTGCTTCCCAAACTGGGGGTCGCAAAAATATATTTTTGTTCATGGAGCAGCCAAGTATTTTTTCAGATTTAAGGGACCGTTGCATGAAAAAGTTTGGGAAGCACTAAATTAAATACTTAATGAACCGTGTGCTCTAAACACCAGTCCTACCATATAGTAGTAGATCTCATTAAAATAGTTCATAAGTAATTCTCATTAAAATTCTATATACTTCAAATTGAAGATATATATGTTTTAAATAAAGATCGTCAGATTTTATCTTAATGTAGAGTTTTGCAATGTTAATTACGATTTAATCAGTAATTTGTATTCACAAATAAGTATATTTGAATGAATTTTCGGCCGAGTGATTTATAATACTATCGAACTATTCATATAATGTCGTAAAAAACTGGTTTTATTCGACTAAACAGTCAATAGTTTATTATTAACAAAAATGTCCCACTCCTCTTAAACGTTATTCAAATCAAGACTGGTTTTATTTAAAAAAAACACTGCAGTGCTCACATATTTTTTTCTAGATAGCAACTAAAAATAAATAGGTATAATTGAGATGTATAACAAAAAATAATACATCGAAGAATGACTGTGCCCATGGTTGAAAAGGTGTGATTCATTTTCCTGATTCCTGATGATTCATTAGGGATTACACATTTATATCGGCCAATATAATGTAAACTATAAATAATATGTATTTCAGATATATTAATTTAAATTTCGTACAGTTTTGTCTATGGAGTTTTAAAAATAATAATAAAACGGTACACATATTGACAGTAACAAAATCAAAAATAAATAACTGGTAATCAATAACAGTTTGTGGGGAATTATTGTTTTAATACCATACCTGATCCAACATCTTACAATTGGCTTGATGTTTTTTTAAAACACTGGTCGATTGTAAGAATTCTATATGATGACGTGTTTATTAAAAAATCAAGAGAGTATGGACTTTTTTTCCCAACGTTTGCTATATTTCGCTTTGATTTCGTCGGCCGATCTGGATACTTCGCGTCCAAAAGCTGCGTAAAATTGGTTAATACGTCCAATGTGAGACTTACAACAGCAAGTCGGTATTGGAGAATTGTTTGTTGTCAACACCGCAAACTGTAAAAAAAGAATTCAAAAATGGCGTCACAAAATTAATAAATTCATATGTATATAGCAACGATTAATTTTACAGCATAATCTGCCACGTAAATTTTTTCCTTGAAGCGACATCGTCATAGAAAATCAAACAAATTGAAAGTACAGAAGCTTATTTTTTAGACACGCTTATAATACTTACACATATGTATTGATGAATTCGGCATAAGCTTAGTGAATAATATTTAGCTCACTAATTTAACAATATCCTGATATATTTTTTATGTCTTAATGATAGATAATGTCTTATTGAATACAAAATTTTACATAATTGAGGATTTTGACTGAGGGTTCTTGATGAAATTTCAATATTAAATCGATTAAATTTTGAGTTCAAACGTGTACCTGAAATACCTGATGATGCTTAAAGGTGGAACACGGGTCGTTAGCGATAAAGCTCATCGTAAAGTACAAAATTCAAACAATTCAAATTTGACAAAAATTTATCTTTATAAGAAGCTATATATTATATATGAGGCATTATTAAATAATCAAGTATAAAAATAAGTTAGCTTTCTTTCAGATCAATCCGAATGCAAAACATATTTAAAAAAACCAATCCTCGAAGTGTTAAGTGAAAAAATCGAAATTTGATTTTTTCTGTAAATTCCGATTGTAAAACAAAGTTGTCAACTAGCAGAACGTAGCAATCATTACGCTGAATATCGGCATTAGTTACTTTTCACAAACTTCTTTAACGTCACATCTTACTTAACTACATATATTATGATGCTCACATCTTACCGATTACTTTTAAAATATTTCTCCGAAGTTTTGATTATTTGCCCATACCTGGAGTAACACTGTTTATATATGTATGTTTATATTTACATTGCCGTCATGCTATTTTTAAATAAAGGATGAAAAAATATACAAAAGAATAGTAAAAAAAATACGAACAATGCTAGCTGTAAAAATTTTGAAATTGGAACATTGTCGTAATAAACAATAATGAAAAATCATAGAGCGATCTACTGTATTATGAAGCTGCATTTCAATTTATTTTCTTTTAAATATAAAAACGGTCTTTCATAACGGTATAAAAACTATAATATAATATGCATTTCAAATAAACATTAGGTTCGATCCAAGTCAACGAGTAACATGTTTGTAGATATAAATACCTCTTATACGCGTAGATAATTGAAAAATCGTTTACCTTGTATAGCAATTCGTTGTTCAAATTCAAAATCATATCTTGGAATGGGTGAGATATACTCGCAGTTGCTAGAGTGGCCAAGAGTTTATCAGTATATGAAGTGGAACCATACAAAACTTTTGTTGCTTTCGGGCATGGCATAATGCCGCCATCATGTTCCCATATTTTATCGATCTCGAATATTGATCCATCTTTATAGCACGCACTATTTCGGAACTGGAAAAAGAAAATACTTAATTATGTCAACCCACAAATGATATCTTTTAGTTTTAACATTATAGTTAGAGCTGTAAACAATACAGATGCTGCCGCAATAGAGTTTTCATTCCATTTTCAATTTAATCGACAAAAAAACGATAGAACTAAAACAAAAGAGATCGTTCATCACTCAAAAATTTTATTATACATTCTATGTGAAACAAATTCTGCCAAATCATACAGATGAATAATTGATAAAATAGTTTTAGTTAAGTATAAAATATTTTTTGCACTTTTTAACATTTCGCTGAGTAGAAAATTCGAGTAAGTTTTATTTAAAAAAAAGAATATTTTCTTAGGTTAGTGGAATTATGGCGGCTGAGTGTTGCTTTTTTAAAATCAATTTGAATCGCTTAATTTTTCAGTTTTTTCGGGTTTCGCCTTTCGACTTTTTGGGGTTTTTTAAGTGCACGCATTTTTAAATTTATTTGACCACTTTATAATAGATACACACTGATACAATTTAGCTACCTTAGTTATTGGTGCAGTACATCCAGCCTCACCAATTGCATAATTTCCGGCTGCCATGACAGATTCAATGAGAGAAAGAGCAACTTCATCGATAGCTTCTGATATAGCTTTTGTATCTTTTGATTTGCTCCACGCCACTGTTGCGTTGATCATCTAAAAAATTGTAGAAGGAAACAATGAATGGTATATTCGACATAAAATATATAAATTACCAACGACAGAACTAAGGTAAATGTACCAGTCGTTGACCATGTACCAGTAGTTGACCTTTTGAGAATAAAAATGAAGATGCGGGATTGCTCTAAATTCTATAGTTAAGACAAGTCAAGGCATCTGTGGTCGGAATGAGCCACTAACACATCACCATATAGCCAACGGAGTGCCAGAGTGGCCATTTGAAAACAACACCTAGTGAGGAAAGTGTATTATTTCAAATTGCTTAAGTGATCAATCTAGTAACGGTGTGTACCTTGTTCCTGAACCACCCATTGCTACTTGATTCAACCAACAGTGGTGTGACAGAAAACCTTGAGGCAACCCTGAAAGAAAGTTCACTATAAAGCCCCTGATTAGACATGGTCAACACCTAGACTTTTCAATTTGTGAGATGGTCAACTACTGAAACAAAAACATGACTTCAAATAATTTAACACAACTTTTTTTAAGCAGGCCCTTTCGTAATTTTTGTAACATAATATTAATTAGGACATATGATCCAATATGAGTATACTTTCTTTGCCTTCATTTGGTACAATGCTAAACCTTAATCGTTATTTTTGTTTAAATTTTCTCTTAAACGGCCAGCTACTGGTTCATTTACCTTAAATTATGTTTCAATGTGTGTCTAAATGGTTATTGAGGGTAAAACATGTACAAGGTCACATTGTAATAAACAGGTGAAACACTGGTTTTTGCACGAACATCATGTTAACAACGCGCTGGTAATTATGTTGTGACATAAATGTACGTTTATACAGTCCCAAAATATGTTTAAAAAAATTTTAAAAATCGCATAACTTTGAAATCGTGACAAAAAAGTCGCCCAAAAAGAGGTTTGATTGTATCTCTATTTTGTCTCTAATTCCCTCCCACACACATCTGATCCTGAAAAAAAGACATAGGGAGAGCGATTGACCAACGTCTAGTCCTGACCATGCTATATCCTTTCTATCCCTTCTTTTATAGAGAATAAGAGGTACAGCAAGTGGATGAAAGGACGTTCTTGTAGAAAAACTACTGTTAAGATAAGCTCCATTAGGAGTCTATATACTACATGCTCTCGTGCAAAAAATGATAAATATCACATCAGAAATACTTTGGTTCGCAACCTTTTCTCTCATACGGCACACCAAAAAAATCCCAAGACTAACGCGGCACACCATAAGTAAAACATTTTATAAAAGCGTATATACATACTGGAATAACATTTTATGTTCGTTCATAAGAAATACAATATTTAAGAATGTTAAGGAAATAAAAAGATAAATTGTTCTCACTTGAGCGAATGTGCAAAGACTTGGCATTTTGCTTGCATGCGGTAAATAACCTGCCAACCAAACACTACAAACAAACGAGACACCGCGCCATTCCGATGAATCACTATCTATCATCTTCAAAACTGTGTTTTTCAAGATTCTCTGGACTCCTTTGAAATCTGATGATTTATTTTCCCATACTTTGATAAGAAGCCTCCTAAAACGAAAATAAAATATATCTCAGTATATAAACCAGTAAAAGTCCTGCGAAATGTTGAATTATCTCTTCAATTGATATTTTGTGATATGTATATGTATTGTTTTTTACAGGACTTCGAATGGGAACTGATCTGACAACTAAAAAACCGTTATATTTTCTGGAGAGAAAACCGTTAACGAACCGATGAACGAAAACCAAAACGTAACTTAAATTACGGTCCGAAGCCTTGGTTTTGTATTAACAACTATTTAAAAGAATACAAGTAAAAAAACAGCATTGTATTTAATACTCGAACGGTTCTAAAAAATCGTCATCCAGTTATGGCAACACAATATATTCTTGACTTTATACGTTTAACAATATAAAATTATTGATTTCTACAAATATGTGTGATAACTTCAATTCATTTTGTTTATGGCGGGAAATATAAAAAAGCAAGATTTATTTAGCGAGAATAACATAAAGGTAAGATCCATTAATCTAAAGAAAAACTCAAATGAAATAAAATTAAGCTACATGCTCAATAATAAAAATAATAATACGTTTTTAGTACTTTTTCCACATAAAATTTATTTAATCAGGACCGGTTTCGCTCATGGCGAGCATTGTCAACTGTCAGTTGACCGCTCATGAGAACCGCTGCTCTTAATCTACATTTCGAGGCTATATTGAATCCAAAAATGTTGTGAAGGAAAATTAATAATAATGATTTACATTTTTTAATGATACTTGCATATGCTATGATAGCATTTTTTATAAATACGTCATCTTCACTAAGGCCGAGCTTATTAAAACAATTTTATTATTTCACATCATTTTTTACTACATTTGTAAAATAAATGCTTGATTTATTACAGATAACATATTTTTCAATCGTATGGCGCATTAGTATCATCTATAATGCCATGTATTAACCTCTTCTTTCAAAATAAATTCCATAATTCCATACGAGTGATTTCCAAAATATCCACTCAAATAGTGAGCGAGAAGAAAATATATCAACTAACCTTTTGATGCCATCCAGCGCACATTCATTGGCATGCACTTTATGTTCAACTGGACATAGGCATCGTTCCGGTGGTTCAGGGCGTATGCGAAGAGGACGGTGAGGGCGTGTTCGAGAGGAGTGCGATGATATCGTTTTTTCATTCAGATCTACATCCGTTGACGCGGTACACTAAAACGCCGTTAATATTCCGTTTACATTTATAGCTTACTAGCTTTAATATTATACCAATAATACAACACAAAAGAACATTTCCTTACTAGTAAGACATTTGAAAAGGACGCCTTTCTTCAAAACTTATTAATAGTATTTACTTGTAAATTATGGATATATGGTCACGGGACAGAATTTTTGTAAAGTTTTATGAAAAATAAGCACATTAAATTAAATAAATGTAAGGCTTACGATTTTTTTTGATATGTTTCGTCGTTAATTTTTAAATTTAGTATTTTTAATAGAAAATCTTAAAGAATACTTCGCAATAAGTATGAAATCGAGTTGTTTTGATTTACACGAGCAAAAATGCAACCACAAACTACACAAATAATAAATATTATACAGATAGAGACAGTCACATAAGTTTATTATTTACTTAAAATAAAAAGAATAATTTTATTATAGGCTAATATTAAAAAACAAATTCTTCTTTCAGAACTCATACAATAATCAGTAATATTCTTCAGATTTAATCATTTTGATTCCACATTTTATAATAATCCACAAGAACTCAAAGAGTAAAGTCAAAACATAAAATTATAAGCCAGTATATATAATTTTTTTGAGCTTAGCTCGAGAGGATTGGGATTCTGTCCCTTGACCATATATCCATAATTTACCATGGATTATTTTAAATAAAAAAACACATTTTATAATAATAATACGGAAGTAGTGCTGTAAAATGTGTTTTATTTATTTAAAATATTAATATCTTCAAACAAAAATTTTCAGAAAGGTTTTGTTTAATAGAAAAGGTCTATGAAAAAGTCGTATATTATCGGTTAAGATATTGACTAATACTGGATAAGATTCGGACCAACATAAATTATTCTTGTAGTACCGTAATGGCACAAAAAACGGAAAATAACTGTCATGAAAATGACATTCTAATATTATAACCCCGTGCAACTTATGAACTTAATTTTGTCACTAATCTTTCCATGTAAGTGAGAAGAATTTTGAGTGAACGTTTATTATTTTTATAATTACTTCACTACCTTAACAATGGTTCAATAATAACAACGTTAATTTTATGACGTAATTTTTAAATAATAGAAAAGGTTACACTTCTCTGAGAAATCGTAAAGTTGTTTTATAAATATAGATCGGAATTATCCTAACATGTTAATATACAAATGATGTCCATATAAACAAAATTACCCTGACGGTTACCACCAATATGGTCACGAAGATAGCAAAAATGAAAACTGCTTTCATCTTAACTTGACTTAATCTTCAAGAAGCTAAAACACAAATGAAAATTTCACTAATATATAGTCTGTTTAAATAAGTAGCCGTAAAATAAGCTTCCACGTGTGGTTTCACGTGTAAAGTACCGCTAGATTTTTTACGCTAGCCCTTTATGCTAATTTGGTGATATAAAGTAGTAAATTTATTAATGTTACATGTTATTTAACCTGTTACCAGCTAGAAGAATTCCCCACTTTTTGCCGTTAACACTACTACTTTTTCAAAAATTAAAAAAGGACAATGCCGTAAAACTACTTACGTTATTTAAGAGCTTAGATGTCTTTGATCCCTTATGAAAGTAGTTCCAAGATAATTACCATACCACATGGCTTTTAGAGCGTATTTAAGAATCCTCGATAAGGATTATCACTCACCTATTATAATAATATGTCAATTTTGCATCCCGATTGGCTATCATAAAATGAATTTTTGTTGAATTTTTCTTATGCTTTTATGAATAATGTTGAATTGAAACATTTGTAAATGCAAAATAATATTTACGTTAGAATTATGAATATTTTATCAAAAGTTTTGACAGCCCTGATAACATCTATCTACTTTGTGTTGAATATCTTTTAAGAAAACTATTTAAACGAAAAGTTTATATTAATTTTGTGAGCCATAAAAGATGTCGGATACATATTCGATGTGATAATTTGAGAAATATTATTTTTTGACACCTTTAACATAATTGCCCACCGGTGACTTCTTAGCTGTCAGAGCTTTCTCTTATGCGACACACCGGTGTGTCGTTAGCTTTAGAACGGTTAATTGCGTTAAGTTGGATAAAAGTCACGCACGCACTATTAGTAAGTGCCGATTGTAGGAATCCTGTTTTTTATAATTATGCCCGTTAAAACCAATCTTAGATAACGGTTTAAATATTTTTTGAATTCAATAACATTAATCTTACGATCGTAAGCTGTGCGTTGGGATAAGATATTTTTTTGTACTTTATACCTATGGGCAACGGTTATCTTGCATATATTATTTTACAACCTAGCGTATAAAAATAAATATATTAACTTTCTGAAAAATGCTGAATTACAGTTGGTAGGTTTGAATTGAATAATTATCGAATTATTTTAAGCTACGGGTAAATTCACCCAATATTACAACTTAACGACATTAGTAAACAAACATTTACGACTAATAAGGATTTCCAAGAACTTTCAGATATTCTTTATCAACCTTTTATCAATTGCAGCGTGGGTGAAAACGTTATATCAATAGTCATTTTCAATTTGATATAAAGGGTATTTCAATAGGGACGCTCAAAATATGTTACTTTGTCCTGCTGAGTAGATTATTCATTGTTTAGTGGCCAAATTTGAGTCAACCAGTTTGGTAAATAATCGGCCAACACCTACCTGTACGTCATCAAAATACAATATCTGGTGAAAACATTGCTGCTGTGTGTGAAAGTGTACAGGAAAACACAAGGCAGCTTATTTCTCGTTATTCACAAGAACTTGGCTTTTCTGCGACTTCAACTTGGCGAATTTTGAATCGGGCCTTATGTCTGCACGCGTATAAAATCCAACTAACCAAGGAACTTCAGGTAAACGACCACAGACAACGCCTGATTGGGTTCTGGAGCAGTTGGAAGTTTACCCAAATTTGTCAAAAAACGTCAACTTTAGCGACATGGTCCATTTTATTTTGAAGCTACATTCCATATTTAATGCCGTAAAATATACTTACAAATGAAATTAAAATTTTGTCGAAATCTCACAAAAAAATTGTTTTATTTACATTTCAAAACTAAGCGTCCTTATAAAAAGACCCTTTATAAAAAAAAAAACCTTTTTAATTTTTATTTTATCAATTGACAAGCTTTGTGATGGGAAAAACCTGTCCTACAGAATACATGTGGAAGAAGTATAAAAAATGTGTCTTCTTTTTCGATAAGTGATGTTTATACTTGATACAATCGCTCAGCGTTTCTTTTTCGGGCAAGGAATTTAAGTGTGGGATTCATAAATTAACAGCTAGGAGGTAGTTAAACACTTTAATGACTGTTAGAATTCAAACATCACATACGTATACTTTTGAATACAAATCCATAAACTGATTAAAAGTCATCTCTTATCAAACACACAAGTACGATGACGAATTGAATTCAAGTTACATCAAAATTCTTTCGAAGAAAATCTTTTAAATTTGAATGAATAAAACGAAACGTTTACTTTAACTATGAATATTCAACAACTATATGCCTTTTTTGCCGTCCAAAAAATTATTTTCACTCAGCGAACAATATCTGGTTCATAAGAAGTCCAACCTTTCTTGTACATTTCCTTCAGTTCGTTGAAAATTCTTGTTGATTCCTTCGCATAGAGCTCATAAATATTTTTCGTTTTGGTAATATATGCAGGACAACAGCATGATGGAATCGGGGATGCAGTAGTTAACTGTACATACTGAAAACATACGAAAGATTAACACGTCAAATCAATCATTTCTTATCAATAAATTATTACTGATTTCATTATAGAATGCAAATAATTTTGATCTATTTCTAATGACATTACAAGTAGGTATTACAATATCGGAATCACGGCTGGCTTCGGGATTGAAATCGTAATGAAAAGATTCAGAATAATAATAACACAAGACAATTTAATATAACAGCAGTGGAATTGTTCATGTCTCCATAATGAAGTAACTTCTGCTAATAAGATATTATGTAACAGATTAAATACAACTATTTACTATAGAAAAACATTTTTACTTAATTAAAGTATTAATAATGGTAATATTTTCTGTGTCGACTGTATAAATACATATGATGAGAGTTATGAAATTAAAATATCTATGATGACCACAATATGTTTCGAGTTGTTTTAAGTTTAACTAACAGGCATTTATAGTATTATCACTAGTTTCAAATGTTAATGAGATCGTTTGCCTTCACCCTGGTTCACAGGCTGACTTGATGGCAACCAAAGTTATCGGTAGATATGTAGATGTGGTGCTAAAAATTCTGCTTCGATTATTTTAATAAATATTTAAGTTTGTAACAATGAACGTTCCCAGTCTTGATAATATGAACTCATATTGAAACTATGCTAGATTTTTAAAATTAGATAATTGCTTTTTTCTCAACTCTTGTGACAGAGTGAAGATATAATTATACGACTAGGAAAAGGCTCGCTTTCACTTCATTTGTGGCATGTATGTAAGACGGAGTTTAGACATTATATATTTACGACATATTATTACTAGATCAATACAACTGTCAGACAATCGACAAAAATGTGTTTTGAGCTATGAATTTAATTTTAAGAAAAACACTAAACACTTAATCGAATATTATTATTGCTACAGTACAACAAAACACTGTACTGCTAATATCATATTGTATTGTTATTAATGATATCTGTTTGTCTTAATATATGATCACAAACTTTTCTTAAACTGTGTTTATCAAAAAATATACGATTATGCAAAACACTAAGCATCCATTATCTCTAAACTACGATTTTCAGATTGTCCTGCTATTACACTGATTTTTAGTTCATCGCTCTCATTTTGTTTCGTTGTAAGGATCGAGTGGGTTTGTAGACACCATTCAGGCAACATGGATCGTAAATCTTTGATTGATCGCTTACCTTGAATACTAAATCGTGGTCATAGTTGGCGGAGACATATTGGAGACCAGGGGTAAGACTTGCTGTGGACATAACTGCCATCAGTCTGTCCAAGTATATTTTGGAATTGTACAGAGCTTTTGTATTCCTTCCGTAAGCACGGGGCATCATATCGCCACACAATTCCCAAATTTCGTCGATTTTATACACTAAGCCGTCTTGGTCGCAAGTATCGTCGCTAAGCTACAATAAAAACAAAAGAAAACGTTTAATTATTCTACAATGGCGTATTTTTCAACGTTTCAAAAACCACGGTGCATTTTCCAAATCTTTTATTTTGTAAAATTAATTTGCATTGAAGCATTTTCAGACTTGGTTTTGTAAGGTTATTTTTTACCCATTAGGTGGAATAACAAATTTACAATTTAACTTTATATAAAAATGAGCCTCCACATACATAGATACCGTGAAATCCATCGAAAGTATCTATTAATCTATTTATCTAATGACAATTCGGGTAGAGATGTTAAGCACACGTAGTGATAAACTTGTAGAATATTAACGATAGCAAATCCAATCACTTTTAATGTCTCTATCAATGGATGATTAATATGTTTGTATGAATAAATAGAACACAATTTTCTTCTGCTTACACGTATTCTATAATGATTCAATTTCAATAATTGACAATGCTCGCAATGAGCAAAAGCTATTCCGATCATTGTGCGTTGAAGCTGTGTGCTTTTTATTTGTATAAAGACAAATAATTATGTCATTGAACTTCACTCAAAACAATGGCATCGCTACGTACCTTGGGATTCTGGATCGCAGGATTTCCACATCCGGTTGCCCTGAGAGCGTTATCGACGGTGGCACGCGCCACGTCCACGGTTGTGGCAGCAAATTGGTCCAGGGCTTTTGATAAGTATGCGAAGTCCTTTGATTTATCCCAAATCACTGTTGCGTTGATCAGCTAAAAACATCAATTCATACTTTTCGTTGAACATTATTAATTGTTTTCTTATAATAAATAAAAACACTTTGATTCTATCGTTGCGATTATGTCATGCAAGTTGAGTTGGACACTGGCCCTCGTACCCGAGTACTAGAGACTCCAATTCGAGTATCGAGTAAACTCGTCTATTTTTCAAATGCTCGATACTTAATACATATTCGTATATTATAAATAAAGAGTTTTTTCTTCTGCAGGAATTATAAAAAAAACTTCGAACCAATTTTAAATTTGAGACATTTAATTCTCTATCATTTTTGAAATGTATGTTTTATATATTAAAATAAATGGTTTGATTTAAATTTAATAAGCTTATTTTATTATTTATCATCTATGTATATAAACAAATTTGATTTATAATATAAATTTTGGTACATCTGAAACTACTCGAATATACTCGGGTACTCGAGTATTTTCAAATTTTACAACTCGATACTCAAGTAGTTGAGATTTCAAGTAATTGAAGTCTCTACCGAGTACCAAGACCAAAAAAACAGAAAGGGAAAAAAAGAAAGAACAGAAACAGTGTCCAGTGAAATAAGTGATTTGTTTTTTCGAACTATAAATTAAATTCAGATTGAGATGCAATAAAATAGTAAACATAAAGAATATACCTGAGCAAAGGGGCAAACGCTTGGTGTTTGACTGACGTATGGCAGATGGTTGTAAAGGCAAAGATTATTGACGAAAGCTGCGTGATTCCACACAGATGAATCACTGTTCATCATCATCATCATAGTTTCTCTGAATTTTCCGCCAGTCGCCTGCTCTGCTGGTAGTCTTTTCCATAAACTTTCACCAAACTTCCTGTCAGTCACAAAAAAATACACTTACAATATCAATCAATAATTTAGTAACTACATATATGGTGTGAAAAATCAATATAAGAAATCAAATAACAAACCTTCTGTTGGACCTCAACACGCATGGTTCCAGGTCAAGTTCGGGTTCAGGAGGACAAACGCATGACACTGACTTAATAGCATTTGCAGCTGCGACAGGAACCTACAAAACGTAATGATGATTTAAAGCAAGGGTGGCCCGCGGAGCATATTCCCACATTTTTTTCATTTAGTGTACATAAAACCACCAAAAGAACATTCCAACGTGCGTAGTTCGTAGAAAGTCTCGGCTTTATTCAATTCTTGAAAAAAGCAATTCTATTATTCGCGCTTTCAATTATTCGTGTTAGCAAACAATCACAAACTTTAACTGATTTTAAAAAGCGCGCACGCCGATCTTGCGTGGATAGCCTTGAACGTGAATGCAGGATGCGGAGCGGGATACATCGTGCGACCGCCAGTCTGCAGCAAGCTCGCATCGCACGTGTATGTATGGTCGTTTTCACTGTGTCCGTTATCGCCTTTAGTACGTTATCCGTTGTCCGGATCATGTCATGAAGGTAGTCATCAAAACAGTGAACTTTATTAAGTCAAAGGGGTTGAATCATCGTCAGTTCCAAGAACTTCTCAAGTCTTTGGATTCACAGCATAGTGACGTTACATTTTATGCAGAAGTAAGATGGCTGACACGTGCTCAAATGTTGAAAAGAGTGTTTGATTTGATGCAAGAAATACAATCATTCTTCGCAAGCAAGTCGAGAAGTATCCCAGAATTTGAAGACAAGGAGTGGGTTGGTGACTTTGCATTTCTGTGTCGATATAGTTAGCCACCTAAATGTTGTTAATACTCGTCTACAAGGGAAAGATCAACTTATTAATAATATGTATGATCTTATATCCGTATTCCAAATGAAACTTGGGCTTTGGGAACAACAGTTAAGGACAAAAATATATACGCGGATAAATACGCTTCGTTGATATCTGACTTGAACCTGGAATTTGATAATCGATTTCAAGATTTTAAAAAGCATCGTGTGCTTTTTGTTGCATTTGCAACGCCATTCTCCGTAGACGTGAATTTATTGCCAGGAATTTTACAAATAGAACATTGTGAAATGTATTGTGATGCACAGTTAAAAGAAAAATTCTATGAGGTTGGTTTGGAAGAATTTTACAAGACATATTTGGACAAGGAGAAATATCCTGCTTTTTATAAACATGCTCTATCGATGATTTCGCTATTTGGAAACACTTACTCGTGTGAACAGCTTTTTAGTCGAATGAAGCATATTACATCTCAAATAAGAACACGAATTACTGTCGAGCATTTGGAAAACTGTTCAACAACATCAATCGATATCAACATTGATGAACTTAGTTCTGACAAACAAAATCAGACGTCTCACTAAAATTTAATATATTTTGTTTATTTTTTATTATTATATTTTGTATTGCCTAACTCTAATCTAATAAATATGTTTGTTTCTCATGTTTGTTATATCTTCTTAAAAAACACTATATTTCTTGTTTGCTTTGAATTATAAATGAAATTTTGTTGTTTGGCCCGGCATGCAATCTCATATCTAAAATTTGGCCCGCCTGCTGAAAAGGTTGGCCACCCATGATTTAAAGTGTAAACATAAACACGAATACATTTTCAGTTGTCAAATATTATCGTTATTTTTATCATTTAAGTACTGTTTCACAAACAATGGGTTAATTTAAAGTTTCTTACATGAGTGAATTATAGACATATTATTAACATGATTTATAAAAGTAGATACAAAAATCAACGCTGAAATATTTTAAGCCACAAAGTAATAAGAAAGAATTTTCGCTTGCTTATCTTATTGAAATATAAGCAGTGTAAATACTTTAATACCTGGTGTCATTCGATACCGTTAATAAAACAATGATAACGACAGTTTTTATAATGATAAATATTATTGAATCCATATTTTCAAGGGTTTCCGTCTCATTAAGTGAGGGTTTGAAAATAAAAAAATACTCAACTTACCTCAGCAGCTTCGGCCAGTAAAAATGTCGCACAGCTAACATACACAACAAATAACACAATCGTCTTCATTTTGGTATAACTTTATTCAAGCCCAAAGTGCATAATTTACCATCGAAGAATGGTTTGTCTTTTATATATATTCTCATTTCCATGTTACTCAAATTACAGTGATTCTCAAATATAGCAATTTGTTGTCAAGATAAAACTTACACTAGTATTATATTATTTTTATTTAATGTACTTCTATCAATATCATTAAGTTCCATTACAACCCTCCCTAAAAACTACTAATTTTCCTTTATACAATAATATATGTTTATATTTTAATGACAAATATTATAGTATTCTTCTGCGGACTCCAAAATAAAGAAAGAATATTTTAATATAGTAAGTTTTTTTTTTTTTTTTTAAATGACCGCATTATTTTAGTTGCAAATTAATCATTTCCACATTCATCAGGAACGTATATTTTCTTATTCCAAATAAATCTCTCATTCTCCTCTGGACAGAAAATCGTTACGTAGTGAATTAGTATTGAATGATGTAAATTATAACGTCTGGTTACGGGTACGTTTTATTGATGAATATTCAAAAAGGTGTATAAATATGACTTAACATATTAAAGTTGTGTTGATTAATATGAAACCATAATTCAAAACTATTCCTAATCCACTGGATTTGTAAATGGGTGTGACTCGACATGGATAAAATCTTTATTCATCTTAATATTGGGCCAAATAACACGATTTATTGGAAATTGTATCAATTTATATTTAATATATTTTTTTTAGAGTGCATTTTTTTTAAATAATAAATATTTCACAGTTAAACTATTCTACCTTACCTATCGATAGTACTCTAAAAGTAATCAATACACTATTAAATTTAAATGTATTGCAATTGAAGATGTTTTCGCCTTAAGCGATAAAGAAATCTGACCTATATCATGAGTGATTTAAGCGAAATATCACCCGCAAAACTCAATTTAAATATCATTAACGGGAATCATTACGTCCGAACAGATGTCTTTTATTTCCCATTTAAAGCCCTTAAAATTATAATAGCCACACTTATTATGTCATATTCCATTATTTATATTAATCAGTGAGGGATTATATTCCAAAGATATTTAACATCTTTTCTATTACAAATTTTCCATTAACTAAGTTTTCAAAAATTACTTCATCAGTGTTTTTGTTAAATACACGCATGAAAGTTATCAGCCCAAATAATGCAAAACTATTTTATTTTTAAAAAATCTGGACGGTGATATTTTTAATAATGTCAATTTGCGACACACCGAAATCAGTCGTCTCAACATACATATGAGACGCGAACAACCATCGATTTCAGTATCGCATTAGCTGTGCTGGTGTGCCGTAAGGCGATGATTGGTGAGCCATTCATTGCAAAGAAAATATTGGACTCTATAATATCCAATACACTGCGAACGCATATAATTATTTCTTAACATATATTGGATACTATAAAAATCAATATTTGTTTGGTTTTCTGTTCGTACTCTATGTGCTGCCATACCGTTCATCCGATTGCAATAAAACTTTGATAAACTTTTTGCTTGCACTTTCGCGGATGTTTTTGACGTAGGACTAATTAACTAACAGTAAGTCTTTTATATAAAAATCATTGTTTTTTTCATATTTTATGCGATGGCATACCGTTAATTTTGACAACTTATTGTTGCACTTGCGCAAAAGTTATAGGCATAGTACAATTAACTTTCAGTAGGTGGCGCGAGTGTCGTACCATAGACAATCGACAAAAGACAAACAGCAAATGTCAAACGGCAAATGTCATCGATACCGATCAATGTTAGTGAAATTAAATCGAAATTATTTATCTAAAATATTGTGCATCCGAAAACAATCAATTAACACAAACACATTCATTCTTTGAGTGGATTGCAACGCTTTACCGTCTAGCATTAAATAAGCGAAAGACATCGTTGTGAATAATATCTGTGTATGCACTTTAAGAAATATGTTTTGCTTGTGTTGTGCAACGTAAATCAATGGAAAATTGTGGTGTGCCGTATGAGAAAAACGGTTGCGAATCAATGTATTTTCGATGTGATGTTTATGATTTATATAATTATTTCTGCCACCAGCGTGAGGCATGTGTAATTCTCATCGATATTTTCGACAACAGAAGTTTTTCTGCGAAAACTGTATGTTACTCAGTGGCTCGATCTTTATTTTTCGAAGAAAGTAAGGTTTGAAAGATATGGCTGAGACATACATAAGTGGTGGTAAGCTTGTTAATCGTTTTCGCTAAGGCCCGTCATCGGATATTACGAAGGATTTTCTAGGATTTTAAAGGTCAGTGGTTAGATTTTCAAAAAAAAAAACAAAAAATACTTAATTTTTAATATGATTTTATTCCTCAAATAAAAATACCATTTGACATATTGCAATTAGACTCTTTTTTTCTTTTAAGCGATTGACAATTCTTTTTTAAGTCCTCGTGAAACTTTTAACGCTTCCTCTCCAAACTTTGCGCTGCTATGATTTATCTTTTCGATAAAAGACTGGCAACAGCATCCAGGAATCGGTGTGATGTTTCCTCTGTGCAAAAACTGAAAGATAAATGAAGAACCTTAGAATTAATTTATGAAATATTGCAAGAATCGCACAATCCAAAATTCCCAAAGTGCCTAGTTGAATTGAAAATCTACTGGAGCATTATATTTCGTTTATGGACTTTCATTTAATTCATCTTCTTCGACGTTAATAAATCAAAACTCTAAACGCACATGATCCCAGATTTTAACTTATTTACTTTTACTTTTTCGGCAACTACCCACATTTGTAATTTTCGCAGACCGGCAATAAACTCTTGTGAACCAGTGCCAGTTCGCGGATCACATGCTTAAGACGACTGCTAATGTAAGTCTATATTTTGTAACATGTATATTATATAGTGAATTGTTTTTATTGTCATTATCAAATGCATGGCGCATTATTATCAGCTGTGATGTTATGTATTTTAGTTACCGTAAACGAGGTCAATAGAGACAATTTTTACCATTCACGACTTTGTATCTTCATACCTACGCAACATAATTCAAATATGAATGGCTTAAACCTTGTTTCTATGGTCTTACTACACATTCATAACAATATTTTTTAAATATTCACTATCTTTATTAATTAAGACACAGTCAATTTCGTTCGATGTCTCTATTCACATTGAATCGGCGTGAATAGAGACGGGAGAGGGTTAATCAAGACTTGGCAAGTGAATGGAGACAAAAATACATATTGTAATGATTGGAATATATGAGACGAGTCTCTATTTATTCCGTATTACGGTATTTATTAACCAAAAAAAAGTTTTTAAGGGGTCAAAAAGTAGAGATGCACAGGCATCGAACTTAAACACGTTTATTCAAATTTTGGCCAATCATTTAGTTGGTTTCGTTTTGTTATTCGTGATATAGTATTATAGTCACTGTAAAGAATTATATATAAATAGTAAAAAATACATTGCATAAAGTAAAGTTGTGCTAAAGTTCAATCCTTGTTTTTGTCTCTATTCACCCCGTTTTACCGGTACATTTAGAATAAATAATAAGTATCGTAAAAAAAAAATATAAGTATCGATCATCAATGCAACCTCACCTCTGCTACCAATCTGTTATCGAAATCCATGGCAAAATCTTGCGATATTTTTGTGATACTTATTGTCGCCATGAGAGCCATCAGACTATCCTTGTAAGAGTGTGATCCGTACAGCGCTTTCGCAGCTCTTTCGTATGCACTTGGTACCATGTCACCTCCTAATTCCCATGCCTTGTCAATACTGTAGGCCAATTCATTTCCATCGGAAGGATGCTCCCTGAACTGAAAATAAAATATGACGACAGTAAAAAAACTTAAAAACATCTCATATCCGTTCTCTGTTAACAAGTGGTACCTCCAAAATCCTCTGTCCCCGAGTACATGATTTCTTCATATCAGGCCTTCTTAGCGTTTTGTAGCACATAAAGCATCGTTCATATTATTTAAGGCGATTACATCGGCTTTAATTGGAGAGGGACTCAATGGAAAGCAAAGCTTGCTTAACTTACTTCTGCGGTGGTTCTTTCTTTTCCAACCAGAATGATTCTATCATATTGAAATTCCACAGTTAACCAACTATGGATTTTATTGATAAAGATAAACCACGCATGATTCGAAAAAGCACCAGACATAGTCAAATAGTAAGAACAGATGAAAATAATACCTTGGTAGGAGTTTCGACGATACAGCCTGCAGCTTTAATTGAGCCATCTCCAGCCACCTTTACATAATTGTGGAGTAAGTCTGCCATCTCATCCAATGCATCAGATATGGCTTTCTCATCTTTAGACGTGTCCCATGCCACACTTGCATTGACAATCTAAAAAACGAGTATTTTATAATCAGAGTGGACTTGAATTAAATACGTCTAATGGAGAACCTTTTTTTATATTGCAGTGTCGCGAATAGTAGGTTTATTCCAAACATAATTATTGTTACAAAACATAACCAATATCGTAATACAGGCAAGTACTTAATAGGCAGGTAACTTTTCATATCAAGGTCTAAAATTAGTGACGTCAGCTTTTGGAATAGTACAGTGGAATCCCGATTAACAACCGTTTTAAAGGCTCCCCAAAAAACCCACATATAATAATAAAAATCATCAGTACGAGAACAAGGTTCCACTGTGTATAATATATATTTTTATCGGTCAGAACCAATGTGTTTTCCATTAACGCCTGCTTAGGTTCACACTTAAAAACAATTTTCGAATACGAATAGCTCAACAACTGAATCAATCAAACAATAAAAAACATATAGGTACTTGCGCAAAGCCACCAAGGCTTGGACACTGCTCAATGGACTGCAAATAGATAGCCAGCCAAATATTGTTCACAAAAGCAACATGATGCCACAAAGGAACTTCGCTATGGATCATCTTTAAGACTATATCTCTCATGGGTACTTGGTCGCCTTCAAATTTGACAACCGAGTTGTTCAATACATTGTTGATGAATCTCCTGGAAATCAAATTTATTATTTAAGTAAGTCTATTCGAGCAACTCTCTTATGAACAACTCAAATTCAAGCACACTGCGCAGGAACATCGCTTTAATTTTTGAAACTCGCGATGCGGCACGTCAATTAAATTCCATCCCGGTTTTTCGATTATCAAAAAATTGCACTCCTAACCTCAAAAACCAAAAAAATACTGGCTTAATGTTTTTTTTTGCCATTCTGTCCACAGCTTGAGAATCAATGTTTGAAATTGGATATCAAAGTCACATGCGATAATTTCATTTTCGACTACTTTAACAGCCGATAAATTTTCTTATTGATTTCAAACAATTCTTAAAGGTCGAATTACTTCTACAAATTTATTTTAATTCAAATAAATTCCTCTATTATTCTACTGGTTTAAGACATTGTGTTGTTTTCCAAAATAGTTTAACACTATCATACTTCAAGAATCGGGCTGATGACTTGGTTTGTAGTGGAAATTCTGCTTGAACGATAAGAAGTTTCATACACCTTTGTTAAAGTGTGTTTAAAAAACATATAACTCCATAGCTGCCTTTTACAAACTTGCATGAAATTCCAATTAGAAGAAAAAATCCAAAAAATATTTTAATACACATACAATTTTCAAAGATAAAATTATACGAAACGTAATCTGAGAAACGGTTTCAGTCAATTCTATTCTTATCGCTGTAGTACAAAGTTCTAATTACATTCAATTACTACGTTTACAATACAGTTTTTCCTGCCTTAAATTTTTTTTTACAAAACCTTTTCATAATCCCAAGGACGGGTGCTTCCGTAAACAAGTGAGGATCTGCTGGGCATACGCAAGGGACGTCATTCTCCAAAATGGCGTCGTTTTTTAGTTTTAAATTTTCTGATGGAGCAATGTCCGCACGTGTGTTCTGAAATAATTGAAAAATTTCGAGTTTCTTGTCTCCAATAGTTTCAATATGCACTCTCTTGTCATAAGACTTTGTCAGGTGAAGGCTGTGTGTGAAGAAAACGGGAAATATTGTCTTGGAATCATTAACAAAAATTCAATAAACTGCCTGTTTTTAAAAAAGATATCAGAAATAATATATTTTTTCTCACTTATTTTTTCCTTCTGTAAATTCATTTTTTTCAGTCATCAGGTTATGGTCAACCAACACCGACATAAGTGTTTATACCATCATGCATGTACATATTTGCAAAATTGATATGTTTAAGATAAAACCGTGGGGGTGGGGGGGGGTTGCTTGTTTAAATTTGAACTGATCATTGAAGTATATATTATATATCAATATTTTTTGTACAAAAGAAGGCTCCTATCACGGTGCAATGGTGCACTGATCACCCGTTTATATTCAAGCATTAAGCAATATCAAAACAAATATATTCATTTAAAAAGCATTGCGTGTTCCTTACAAATATTTCAGGAATTGATAATTTACAAATGCTTGGCGGACGGTGTCAAAATTGTAACAAAAATAATACGTTTGTTGAAGTCAGCCGATGACGCGGAGGAGGTGCATTTTCTGTAACGGTATACATTTTTACGTTTTGTAAGAATTAAATCCTTCCCAAGGCAGCTCTAAAGCAGACGTAGGAAGATTTTCTTGCATAAGTAGTTTTATTTGCATTCTCTATAATCTTTTCACTGCCGCCACTGATTGTACTGAAGGATGGATAATTTATTGTAATCAGATGGCTTCTGTTAGTCGATATTAATTTATTCGCCGTACGTATGATGCGCTAAAGCACAAAATTCAATGTATTCAGCCTTGCCTTTATTTACTGATTAAATCAAAAATCAAAAGGAAATTAATTAAATTTTAAGAAACGTTCTTACCTTTATAACAGACACAATAATTGTACAAAGCAGAAAATTGTTGAATGTTTTCATTTTGGCTAATAACAATGCACCTTCGGTCTGTCGTTATAAAGAATGCAAAGCCAACTAAATGTTATCTCTTATCATTTTACATTTTTATATATTATTTTAAAGTGATTCTTAAACTCTCGGTGTAAATAATAGTTGTTTTTTTAGTAAAATATTGAATCATGATTTCCGTAACAAACGAGTTTGACAGGTGCAGTGGTCGTGTTTTGACCTACATTATTGTTAGAATACAAAAGTGGTCAACTCTCCATCATCGATGAAACTGACTAAATCAACTATTTTTAGGTTTATTTTACCAGTGAGTTCAAATGTTGCTATATTAAAAATCACAGTTCATATAAAAAGATTCAATTTCAAAATTTTGTTCTAATCGCAATCCCTTAATAAACAAGACATTGTCATTTTTTTGTTTGTGATATCTACATTTGCTTTATATCGAATGGACTTGGACTAAATTTGAAAAAAAGCTAATTTTTAGTTTTTTTCTGGCAATCGATTATTTTCCTTTTCTCTTTTGATGTGTCCACTGTCAATAAATACTTGGTGCAAAGACATGAAATTAAAAAAATAATATTATTTTTGTAAATCTGAAAATCTCATTTGAAAATGCTCATGATGAATGAAACCGGTCCTGATCCTTAAATATTAATTTTGGAATAAGTACAAAAAAATCCACTTGTTAATAGTTATTATACTTTAGTATTTGAAAATCACACAAAGAAACGTTTGATTAATGGTTGCGACCTTGAAATAGTGCCACGACATTATTTAACATTATGAAGCGATACTAACATGTGATTAGCATAAAATGGATCAGAGTGTTGTTTATATACATTTACTCAATAAAGCTGACTCACTGACAAATAAATCACTTCTTTTATTTTTGTTTACCAGAAGATGAGCTGATAGCCATGTTTGAAATAAATGTCATGTTATGAAAAAGCATAAACCGTTATCCCAACTGAATATTAAAAAAATCTATATTTGGAAATGGTTTGTTTTTTAACGTTCCGTGTATTTGGTTTGTAAGTTATTGTTGCCACTTTTTTGCATCAAAGTACGAAACAACAAATAAAGATTTTAACTGAATTATTAGTTTGTTTTTGACATCAACGGTGCAATTATTATGCAATAAATATTTTGTTTTAAAAAAAATGTAAAGACATCAGTTAAGTTGAAGAACATAGCTATCTTCAATGGCCTGTCAAGAAACATATTTTATTACCATAAATAAACTATCGTGTAGTTATCTCCATTACATTATCGCAGAAATGGATTTCAAAAATATAATCCATTCAAATGTAGTCATGAAGCATTTCTATAAGGGAATATTGAATGATATTAAAAAGTAACTGATAGGAAATTTTTCACCCAGTTTCACAGTTTTTACTTCCTCGACGATGCCAGTTAAAACTTCAAGCATTCGACAAAAGGTCAGCGATTAAAAATTATCTGAATTTCATCGAACCGTGGCAAAATGAAAAAATATAAAAAATAAAGGATTGGCTAAAGATAAAAAATATCATTTATTGAAATGGCAAAAGGTTAAACGATGCATTGCAATCCCGGATCGGTACAAAAATCTGGCATCACATTTTTTAGACCTAAAATTTTTATGATTCACGTTCTAGGGCAGGGGTGGCGAAAGCGTCGATCGCGATCGACTGGTAGATCGTGTAGCTATTCCAATTCACCCGCCTGTCTGGCGTACTGATGTACACATCTCTGAATCCTCTTTTATTCCAATGATGATAATAAATTCAATTTAAGTCGATCGCCGCCAAAAGTTTCAACAAAAAGTCGCCCTTAGTGGTAAAAGGTTTACCACCCCTGTTCTAGGGCAATCATTCCGAAAGTGGTCTATATCGATTCCAACCAAAGGATTATACGTCATTAAAACAAAAAATGAGGAACTACGAGAATAAAAAGTTAAGTCTGACTAAATGGGGCCAAATATTGAACATTTTAATATAAGCCCTGACAAAGGGTTAAAAAATGAGTAACTGTGTGCTAAATTCAAAAACACATTTTAAATTGATGAATTTTCATAAAACAAATCTAAAAAGGTAAAAATGACAAAGTTTTATGTTAAAGAAAAAACAGTGTTTAGTTTATGGAAAATAAATATTTTTAATTTATTAATAAATAATAACAATAAATAAAAGTAAACTAGTGATATTTTGATTTAACTATGGCAGCAGCGTGCTTAGCTTCAACTTTAATTTGAGCATAAATGTCATTCAGATTCTTGATTCTTGCTTCGCAACAACACGCTGGGATTTTGTCAGAAATTCTTAGCTTCCCCAACTGAAAGAAAAAAAACATTTTATAATTGTATAGCATTTAAAACAGCATTACGAAACAATCACACTTGTGCTTATGAAAATTAATTTAATAAACGCATTAAAGAATTTTTTTACCTACATTAATCGTAGGAACAAACCATGTCTTTAAACGCCTTCCTCGCATGTATTCTTGTAATTAAGAATTTAGACTAAGGTTAATAGATTCAATAATATTAGGTAGGATAAAACCCTTAATTTATTTATAGATATCTGGTCATTAGTATTTACGATACTACATTCAAAAAGTCCGATAATGATTAAAAAACCCTCTTAAAACCCTTTCCGGTCCTATGTCGAATCTCATTCGACATCGATTTCTTCCTTGTGGGTCATATGTCGAATATCATTCGACATTTTTTGTTCTTCATTAGTATTGAGTTAATATGCAAGTTCACATTTTTTTTCACTCGTATCTATTACAACCGTATTTTGAGCACAGGACCTAATGATTTCTTGGCGTTTAGAATATGTAACTGTTTAAGCTGTTTACTTGGAAGGGATACAAAAGGGTCGTTTTAGGGGCTGGCACGGCCTGCATGGAGCAATTGCCGAACAAACTATTGTTCTAATAATTCTAACTAGCAAAAATGCCTAAAATTTAGAAAAATCGCGATGACAACAAATTTGAATCTATAAAATGAAGATTGTATAAATGAACTATTGAATGGAGTGAATTTGAATTATTTGTTTACAGTGAAAATGAAGACCTTAGCTGTATATTTTTTTAAATATAGATATTAATGACATTACTATGTATATTTGGAAAATCAATTTGTACCAAAAATCTAGTTTTTATTTAAAAAAAAAAAAGAAAATATTAGATTCTCTCAAAATACTGTAAATTTATAGTGGACGTTTTTTTTCTTTTTTTGTGGACCGGAAAGGGTTAATTCATTGAAACTCTTTATATCAAATTTTCGTTCATTCATATTTCAATAGCAAATTTACTTTGTGATCTATCATAATTCTATAGAGATTGCA
Organism: Himalopsyche kuldschensis; assembly: GCA_028554975.1. Classification (NCBI taxonomy): domain Eukaryota; kingdom Metazoa; phylum Arthropoda; class Insecta; order Trichoptera; family Rhyacophilidae; genus Himalopsyche; species Himalopsyche kuldschensis. The sequence goes on along the minus strand of JAHFWI010000010.1, from coordinate 13,114,878 downwards.
CGCATTTGTGACGTTACCTCATGTAAGACATTCTTGTCAAATATTTCTGTGAACTCGGCGAATGGTGTTGATAAGCTGACGGTTGCCATCATGGACATCAGCTGATGAGGGTATTCGTTGGATTTATACAGCATCTTTGTGGCTGTTTCATAAGCACACGGATACTTTCCGCCTCCCAGCTGCCATAGTTCATCGGCGGGATAAATGACACCATTATCTTTGCATGTCATTGGTTTGAACTGCAAATATAAAAACCAAAAAACAACAATAAATACATATATTCAGACGCTGTACTTTTTTCATTACGTTCAACGGTTACATTGTGATAAATCCACGGCTGCGGAGTCGGAGTCGTAGCGGCGTTTTGGCCGGAGTCGTACCCAGAGTTGGAAATTTTGAAAAATTAAAATTTTTAATTTTTGCATATTATATGTCAAATTTGGCTATTGGCCGGATTGGTTGGTTGGTATATAATTGAATACAAATAAATAGGAAAGGCATGAAAAAACGTGGCGAAATTAAGCCCTTTTAAGTCGGAGTCGGAGTCGTGTTTTTGGTCAATGTTGGAGTCGGAGTCGTAAGTTTTTTAACGACTCTACAGCCTTAGATAAATCATTTTGAATTGAATTAAATTCCACTTATTTGTTGGAATAAAATTATATTTGCGTATAAAAATATGTGTCTGGTTTCCCATCGATTATGTGAAAGAGTTGATAACTTTTTTTATAAAGCCATGACGGAAAATAACCTTTTTTATGTTAAAAATTATTTTTTTTTCCAATATTATTTTTGACAGTTCTCGACAAGCCCATTGGATATCTCCTAGAGAAATTTATTTTTCTTATTTATTGTAACTTAATTCTGTGATATTTTAATTTATTCCAGTGAAGGAGAGATGGGACTAATCGCTTGTAAACCAATATTTCCTGAAAATATTACGTATCACGTTATCTATGACTTCAAGGTTGCCTACGCGCTTGTGCGTGTGAGGCACTGGACTGGTTAATATTTACACCTTAAATATACTTGCCATAGTAGTCGAAGGTGGAGTACATCCTGCTTTAATCAGGGCTGTGTTTCCTGCGCCCACCGCAGCCTCCAGGACCGCATCGGCAATGCCATCAATGGCGTCTCCCAACGCGTTTGAATCTTTTTTCCTTTCCCATGCCAGTGTTGCCGTAACCATCTTTAAAACAATCATAAAACACATTCATTTAAGAGTGACAAATACCAATTTAATGCAATAATTTAAAAAAATGGTTTCGAGTTAGCTGTAAAAAATGCTTTGTGACGTTTACAAACAAAATATTGTATGATGCAATTTTGATAAAAAATACATTTTTCAATCAGTTAATCAGCCTGAAGCAAAATTTAGCTATCAATTAATACTCTCGGTGGACTTGGCGGTAACTTTTTGGAAGATCATTTTATATAAAATATAATATAACAAAAACAACCGAGCGACAGGAAGGTCTGATGATGCTTCTTAAATATGCGAAACACGCGTCACTATTTGTCACACAATACTTAGAATAAACTAAGCTATTTAAAATTTTATTAAATAATTATTTATTTCTAGTAATAATTTATGGTTTTCACGCACGTCAAGATTGATGTGCAAATTTTTCAATTTTTCATAATGATCCATTATTTCATATGATCTGTCAAATAAGTTACATAATTGATTGAGTAGGCATTTACTTGGTAGAACTCCATTATAATACGGTAAGAAAAATAACAATGTATTTTAATTCTACATAAATTATTTTATATATTTGTTGATAGCTATTTCGGCTTACGCCCTCTGTTCTGACTAGTTCTGACGAGGGCGTAAGCTATCAACAAATATATAAAATAATTTATGTAGAATTAAAATACATTGTTATTTTTCTTACCGTATTAAGGTACATAATATTGTGTAATTGGTAAATCCTTCAATATATAGAATAGTGCAAAAGGAAATATATATTGTGCAGTCAAAATGTATAAAAATAAAAAGGGCACTCATCATGACAATCGTCAAGTTAAAAGGTTAAAATTTATATTATAAAAAAATATACCTTTGAAAAGGGACATAACGAGGGCATCTGTTGAGCGTATGGCAAATAGTGCCAGAGCCAAATACTTTTTACGAATGCATTCTTCTGCCAAGTTACTGAATTACTGTTTGACATACGAAGAACGATATCTTTCATCTTCGCAGCATCACCCTTCAATTCTGGTTGGTCACTGGACCACAGTGCGGTTACCACCTTACTACAAAACAAAAAATTGATAAGTTTACCAGCCTAGAGAAAATAGTACGGATATTTATTTATTTTTTGAATAAAAAGAAATATATTTGGCATTACAGCTTACGCCAATGCGCTAAATATTCTTAATTGTTAAGTCATACGAGATTAACTCAATGATAACTAATGAATCAGATGTGCACAAAATCAACGATAAATAACATACAACCAGCCCAAGATCTCTTTTTTTCAATTGAAAAAATCTGACCTTGCCGGGAATTAAACCCGGGTCTCAGATCGCTAGGAGAAAGGTCTTGCCACTTGACCACAGGGACCGACATAGCGATGAGAGCATTAAATAATAATGCAAACCAAATAGTTCATCAACAATATTTAGATTCACGTACAGGTAACTTGAGTATTACATGATTGTCATAATATTAATAATAAAAAAAAATAAGACACGTTTGTTATGAATTTAAGAATGTTGCATGAAGATTTTAAAAAATTAGGATAATGCTTCTGATACAATGAAAGAAAAATCTGTAATAAAATGTTATATAATGGTGTTCTTAACGTCATATCGACACGTCCATTTCATTGAAAGAAATCATGACAGTTAAATATTTATTTGTACAATTTAATTAATTAATAATAAAAAAATGTGATTAATAAGGCGAATTTCAAAAAAATACGAAATTAATGTTGACTTACTTTTTTATGACAGACAAGATATATTGGTCGTGAAAGTCGTCAATGATTCCTTTGCTGCTTGCAGGGCAAGCGCACACGGCACCGCCGGAACCATTTTGACCTCCTTGTCCGGAACCATTTGAACCTCCTTGCCCGGGACCGTTGGAACCATTTGAACCGTTAGAGCCTCCTTGTCCGGAACCATTGGAACCATTTGAACCGTTAGAACCTCCTTGTCCGGAACCATTTGAACCTCCTTGCCCGGAACCGTTGGACCCATTTGAACCGTTAGAGCCTCCTTGTCCGGAACCGTTGGACCCATTTGAACCGTTAGAGCCTCCTTGTCCGGAACCGTTGGAACCATTAGAACCATTTGAACCATTAGAGCCTCCTTGTCCAGAACCATTGGAACCATTTGAACCGTTAGAACCTCCTTGTCCGGAACCATTGGAACCATTTGAACCATTTGAACCTCCTTGTCCGTTACCGTTGGAACCATTCGAACCATTAGAGCCTCCTTGTCCGGAACCATTGGAACCATTTGAACCGTTAGAGCCTCCTTGTCCGGAACCATTTGAACCATTTGAACCTCCTTGTCCGTTACCGTTGGAACCATTCGAACCATTAGAGCCTCCTTGTCCAGAACCATTGGAACCATTCGAACCATTAGATCCTCCTTGTCCGGAACCATTGGAACCGTTGGAGCCTCCTTGTCCAGAACCGTTGGAACCATTTGAACCGTTAGAGCCTCCTTGTCCGGAACCATTGGAACCATTGGAACCATTTGAACCTCCTTGTCCGTTACCGTTGGAACCATTCGAACCATTAGAGCCTCCTTGTCCGGAACCATTGGAACCATTTGAACCGTTAGAGCCTCCTTGTCCGGAACCATTTGAACCATTTGAACCTCCTTGTCCGTTACCGTTGGAACCATTCGAACCATTAGAGCCTCCTTGTCCAGAACCATTGGAACCATTCGAACCATTAGATCCTCCTTGTCCGGAACCATTGGAACCGTTGGAGCCTCCTTGTCCAGAACCGTTGGAGCCTCCTTGTCCAGAACCGTTGGAACCATTAGAACCGTTAGAGCCTCCTTGTCCGGAACCATTGGAACCGTTGGAACCATTCGAACCATTAGAGCCTCCTTGTCCAGAACCATTGGAACCATTCGAACCATGTGAACCTCCTTGTCCGGAACCATTGGAACCGTTGGAGCCTCCTTGTCCAGAACCGTTGGAACCATTTGAACCGTTAGAGCCTCCTTGTCCGGAACCATTGGAACCATTTGAACCGTTAGAGCCTCCTTGTCCGGAACCATTGGAACCATTGGAACCATTTGAACCTCCTTGTCCGTTACCGTTGGAACCATTCGAACCATTAGAGCCTCCTTGTCCAGAACCATTGGAACCATTCGAACCATTAGATCCTCCTTGTCCGGAACCATTGCCTTGGAACCATTTGAACCGTTAGAGCCTCCTTGTCCGGAACCATTGGAACCATTGGAACCATTTGAACCATTTGAACCTCCTTGTCCGTTACCGTTGGAACCATTCGAACCATTAGAGCCTCCTTGTCCGGAACCATTGGAACCATTCGAACCGTTAACCATTTCCGAACCATTTGAACCATTTGAACCTCCTTGTCCGTTACCGTTGGAACCATTCGAACCATTAGAGCCTCCTTGTCCGGAACCATTGGAACCATTTGAACCGTTAGAGCCTCCTTGTCCGGAACCATTCGAACCATTGGAACCATTTGAACCATTTGAACCTCCTTGTCCATTACCATTGGAACCATTCGAACCATTAGAGCCTCCTTGTCCGGAACCATTGGAACCATTCGAACCATTAGATCCTCCTTGTCCGGAACCATTGGAACCATTTGAACCTCCTTGTCCGTTACCGTTGGAACCATTCGAACCATTAGAGCCTTCTTGTCCGGAACCATTGGAACCATTTGAACCATTTGAACCTCCTTGTCCATTACCGTTGGAACCATTCGAACCATTAGAGCCTCCTTGTCCGGAACTGTTGGAACCATTTGAACCGTTAGAGCCTCCTTGTCCGGAACCATTGGAACCATTTGAACCTCCTTGTCCGTTACCGTTGGAACCATTCGAACCATTAGAGCCTCCTTGTCCAGAACCATTGGAACCATTCGAACCATTAGATCCTCCTTGTCCGGAACCATTGGAACCGTTGGAGCCTCCTTGTCCAGAACTGTTGGAACCATTTGAACCGTTAGAGCCTTCTTGTCCGGAACCATTGGAACCATTGGAACCATTTGAACCATTTGAACCTCCTTGTCCATTACCGTTGGAACCATTCGAACCATTAAAGCCTCATTGTCCGGAACCATTGGAACCATTGGAACCATTGGAACCATTGGAACCATTTGAACCTCCTTGTCCGTTACCGTTGGAACCATTCGAACCATTAGAGCCTCCTTGTCCGGAACCATTGGAACCATTTGAACCTCCTTGCCCGGTACCGTTGGAACCATTTGAACCGTTAGAGCCTCCTGATCCGGAACCGTTGGAACCGTTTGAACCGTTAGAACCTTCTTGTCCAGAACCATTGGAACCATTTGAACCATTAGAACCTCCTTGTCCGGAACCGTTAGAACCATTTGACCCGTTAGAGCTTCCTTGTCCGGAACCATTGGAACCATTGGAACCATTTGAATTTCCTTGACCATTACTGTTGGAACCATTTGAACTTCCTTGTCCAGAACCGTTGGAACCATTTGAACCATCAGTACCTCCTTGTCCGGAACCGTTGGAACCATTTGAGCCATTGGAACTTCCTTGTCCGGAACCATTTGAACCTCCTTGTCCGGTACCGTTGGAACCATTCGAACCATTAGAGCCTCCTTGTCCGGAACCATTGGAACCATTTGAACCGTTAGAGCCTCCTTGTCCGGAACCATTGGATTCATTTGAACCATTGGAACCTCCTTGTCCGGAACCATTGGAACCATTTGAACCATTGGAACCTCCTTGTCCAGAACCATTGGAACCATTTGAACCATTAGAACCTCCTTGTCCGGAACCGTTGGAAACATTTGACCCGTTAGAACTTCCTTGTCCGGAACCATTGGAACCATTTGAATTTCCTTGACCATTACTGTTGGAACCATTTGAACTTCCTTGTCCAGAACTGTTGGAACCATTGGAACCATTTGAATTTCCTTGTCCAGAACTGTTTGAACCACCTTGCCCGGCACCGTTGGAGCCATTTGAACCATCTTGCCCATTTCCGTTGGAGCCGTTTGAACCTCCTTGTCCGGTACTGTTGGAACCATTTGAACCGTCTTGTCCGGCACCATTGGAATTATTTGAACTTCCTTGTCCGGCACCATTGGAATTATTCGAACCTTCTTGTCCGGTACCGGTGGAACCATTTGAACCATCTTGTCCGGCACCGTTGGAACCATTTGAAGCACTTTGGCCGGCAATACCGTTATTACCTTGCCCAGTGCCACCAACAGTAGACGGTGTTGGTACTTGTCCTTGCACCGGGATTAAGCCTTGCTGGAAAATAATAATACAATTACATTTTTATGTACCGAACCTTGTTCAAAAAAAGGCGACCTGACAATTTCGAACCATGAAAAGTAAACATTTCATTTTAATTATAATTCTTTAGGGTTATATTTAAATACTCATTTTAAAACGGAGCGTGAGGTTTCAAAAATATTCCATGTATGTGAGGCATATTGACTCATATCAATAAATCCAATCGCTCGACGTTTTTTTACAGGGCAGGGGAGGGGTAACAGGGGAAATAAAGAAGTGTGAAATTAGGAAAAGATCAACAATTAGTTAGTCGCTTTCCTAACGACCCGACCAGACTCAATTTCGTCGGTGGAAAGGGTATATCATAAATAAATAGTTATTTATCTATAAAAGTTTCCGTTTGGAGATTTAAGTCCTTGGCGGCGCAACCTTGATCGTATTACCGATCGGCTATAGAGCCCGAAAAAAATACACAAAGTGTTTATAATTTATTTTACTTTTCCCCTGTTAATACAAAAATGTTTATAATATGATATTAATTTAATTTTGTTTTATATTTACCGGACTAGAAGATCCTAGTCCCACCAATATCGATATACACAGGAAGAGAAAACTGATCTTCATTTTGGATACCTTGTCTATGTCACAGACATTCGTAGATGAATGAATAACATCGCATGTTATATTTGCTTAAATATATAACCGCTCAAAAACACCGTTAATTCAGAGGCATTAACCTACATGTATAATAAGCAGTTTTTATATGCCGCTGCTTGTGTTGCCATCCTCCCTAAACTTTATTGAGAGCGACATAGTAATTTTACAGCTCAACATAACCAACGGTAACAATGTTCGCTTAGTTATCATAAACTTGTATTATGAAAACGAATAATTTATAACCTATTTATTGCCGCCTGATTCCTTGCCACAAAAAAATTGGATGATAAAATAATAATCAGATTTTTCAAATTGACATCGCATTTAATCAAGTTTAATTTGTAACCTAATCAATAATAAGAAAATGTTACACTTTTACTATGAAAAAAAGTAATGGAATCTGTTACTTGAAGATACAATTGTATTCATAATATCAAAAACAAAAATATCGTTAAAGATTTTTAAAAACAAAAGTAATTTTTCATATAACAATATACGAGGTGATATAGATAGTGGTTGGCTAGCTACTAAATGAACCACTGAATTTGAAACTGTCCTTAAAATTGTCCCCCAAGAGTAAATATCTTCAATAGCCATTTAAGTTGTATTTTTATAATAAAAATTATGTTTGGCAAGTTTATTTTTCATTTACATCTTCTATATAAAAATGTGCAATAAACCATTTTGGTTGAGTACGCGATGGTGGCGCCCTTGCTTATGGTCAAGTTTTAATGGTACATATATATTTAGTTCTCTAACACTATCTTCAAAGCTTCAACGAAAAGGGAATTACTAAGAGCAAATTTTCATTCTAAAACCTCTGTTGAAACCCTCCATCATATTATTACGATCCATGTTTGTAAGCAGACCTTGTCGTTTAGTAATTTTTTTTTTTTTAATTTTTTGAATCAATTGGTAGAAACTTTCATAGATTTTTTCAGCGTTCAGAGCAGCACAAATATGATTATATATATTGATTGAGTAGGCATTTACTTGGTAGAACTCCATTATAATACGGAAAGAAAAATAGCAATGTATTTTAATTCTACATAAATTATTTTATATATTTGTTGATAGCTAATTCGGCTTACGCCTTCGTCAGAACTATGTTTAAAACGTGTATTAGAGATAGCTTATATACCCTTTGCTAGACAGGGTGCCTCCTACATAATCTCTTTCTGTTGAAACCATACCTACGTCTACACCCTGTCTAGCAAAGGGTATATAAGCTATCTCTAATACACGTTTTAAACATAGTTCTGACGAAGGCGTAAGCCGAAATAGCTATCAACAAATATATAAAATAATTTATGTAGAATTAAAATACATTGCTATTTTTCTTTCCGTATGATTATATATATAATTTTGAGCTGCCATATGTTATGCTGAACATTTGTATAAACACCTAAAAGATTGATGTTTGCAAGTACATTCCCTATGGCCTATGACGCCTATTTGATCGATTTTCTCATGCTCGGTATATTTCACAAATGATAAAAAGTTATAACATCGAAGCGGTACATAGTGCGGGGTGTTTAAACTATTTTTCGTCGCGATTTATTTAGCAGGAGTTTATAAATTTAATAAAAATAATATCTTCCACCTATTGACAATGACAAATTGTTTCCTACCAATTTTCCTCAACTTGAATACAATTTTATTTGGCATAACTAATGAGCTCGGATAGACATAAAATAAAATAAACCTTTTTAGTATAGAAAGAAATTAATATTTTCGATTTCAATTAAAAAGAATGCTTGATGTCAAATATAAATGTATTATGTACGTGTCACGTAGCAGTCAGCATAATGAAGTAAAAGTTCTCAGCCTTCATGTGGAAAGCACAGAAGGAAACTGATAAGTTTAAGTCCCAGAAAAGATATATTGCCTTTTCAATTTTAGTAAATCTGTTTCCGAAAAGCGTGGATGAAGTTTTTTTTTCATTGTTTCTCGGCTAACCTCCAGCCAAGAAAATCGAGAAACGGAGATTAGAATGAACTAGAGGTCTGGAAGGGCTCGGGTTTGGCTCGCAGGCCGGGTCGGGCCGGGTAACGAAGGTTTGGATTCGGGCCCGGGCCGGGCTCGGACGCAAGATTACAACAAAATATAACAAAATTCGGGCAATTTTCGAATGAGTTCACCATTATCGTAAATCTAAATTTAATACTATAATAAACGTCACGTACTCGTATTAGTCATCTTTTCGACCCATTCGAAAGAACAAGATGCATTGTTTTGAATTTAATGATTTATTTTAGTATTTTTTAATGATGTCTGCTTCATAGTAGTTTGTACAATACGCATAATGAATTTCATAATATGATCCTGACTTCAGTATTTCTTATATGCTTATTTCAATCGGTCGCAATTCGATTTGTTAGGTTGATTTTTTTTTTAATTTACCGGCAAGAAATGGGCTTCGAAAATATTAAGACAAAACTGAAGAGTGGAGAATATATTTCTTCAGTCAGTTTAAACCCACGGGAAAAGTGAAGTGTGGAAATCATTTAGTGAAATCATAGAGGTGGCTACAAACAAAAAAGTTAGATACGTTGAGTGTATAAAATATAAATGCATTTTCAGCTTTTCTTGTTCAAACACAGGAACTTCTCATTTGTATCGTCATTCCTGTAAAACAAACAAAAACTAATTCTAATTAGGAATAAATGAATTTCGCACAACTGCACACATAATTGGTGAGTCAATTTTTATAAGAAAAAAAAAATCGGATTTTTTTCGGGCAAGGTTGCAAAATGTCGGGCTCGGGTCGGGTTCGGGTAAGATTTTTGGAAATGGCCTCGGGCCCGGGCCGGGCCGGGTTGGAGGTCTTCGGGTTCGGGCCGGGTGAAATTTTAAAATTTCGGCCCGTGCAGACCTCTATAATGAACGAATAACTCACTACGTCACTAGGTCGTGTCCTAACTTTGATCTCATTTTTTTTACATGTGTAAAGATATTGGTTAAATGATGAATTGACAATTAGTCAGATTTTTGTTGGAGTTCATATTCTCCAAATTAAGACATTTTGTAGTTATAATAAATTAACGTTTTACAGCTATACTTATTTAAAATAAAGTTTTTTTTAGATTTTAATGAAAGGTCATTTGAAGCAAATTCTTGTCACAAAACATTGATAGATTCGCTTGTTTTATATTTTAAATTGTATTAGCCATTTGTAGATTGAAAATTTTGTGCTATTTATGGTAACATACTTTATCTGAATTCGTCACATGTGAATTATATAAGAAGAAGAAGAAAACAAATTGGGAACAAATTACTAAGAAGCTTTTTGCTTATTTTCTGATAAATTAAATTATATATTCTTTGAACCAGTTAGATTGGTTTCCGAAGAACGCATGTGATAAAAAGAATCAAAATATTCAATAGCTTATTCACTCTGTCAATCAAATGTTATGTTAATCTGATATCATAAAAAGGCAATTAGGTTTGTGCTCGTTTTATATCCATATAATATATGTAAACATTGATGGAGGAATGATTTTTAATTTAGTATCCGTTATAAATTGTAAACTCGTTTTCAGTATACATACATATGTATATACATTTTCAACTTTTGACAACTGCTATCAGAAATTTCATCGAAGAATTTCTAATGAAAACAAAAAAAGTCATTCCATTACGATGCATTTACATTTAATTTTATAACCAACGCAGATAATTAAATTATTCATCTTTATTATATGAAATTAAAAAAAAACTTATATGTAATTCATAATACATTCCTAACAGCGTAAAGCGGGTGTGCTAAATATGTAATTGGCCTAATTGATTTATTCATTTGCCTTTTTTTTTTAAATACAGAATCTTATATATAAAACCGAAACGGGGGATGTATGTCTGTAATTCCCTTTTGCATTGTTGTTGCAAACGTTCAAACAAACGAATTGATTTCGCTCGCGAAAGTTTCGACGGTAAATTTGTTTCGTTATCAATGTGTGTGTAGAGACTCCAATTACTCGAGTATCGAGTACTACATATATAAAACCGAAACGGCGTATGTATGTCTGTGGGTCTGTAATTCCCTTTTGCATTGTTGGTCATTAAGTTGCCATAAAAACGAATATGAAAGAAAATTAGTTCATTTTTTTTATCGGCGAAGACATTTAGTCAAATTGTAATAAATTAGTCTTCTACTGAACTTTTCCCGGCTTTTATTAATGTAATAATGTTTTAATTTACGTGAAGGTATTATTTGACATATCTTTGACAGCAAATTAGATTTTTTTCCTTGAATTTGGACATTTTAATGGGCGAGAAGGGGCTGTCAATATATGAAAGGGGCTGTGAAATGTCAATTGCCAGTCTGAAATGTTCATTTTAATTCCATTTTAATTGACCTAGACTTTTGAATTTTGAAAAAAGTTGTTTCACTTTGGCCCGTCTGAATTTACGCGCCGAGGTGAACATAACCCTAAACTGGTCCGAGCGAAGCCGGGTTCGAACACTAGTACTAAGATAAGAATAACCTGAATATTCATAACATAAATTTGCGTAGTTTAAAATATATTATTATTAAATGTTAGTATTGTATGTACATAAATAGAAAATTTGAATACCATAGATCTCCCGCTCCCGCTCCCGCTCCATTTTCACATTCGTATAATAAATACTTACTGTTTTATTTTTGTAATAGGAAGATATGTTTTGTAAATTGAAAATAAATATTTTGTAACACTTAAATCCGATCTACTCGTATAGATCATATTGAATAATAATATGTGTAGTCACATTTCAAACGATTTTCATATTCCATTTTAGTTCTAATATCTGCGTTTATTTTATAGTAATTATTTACAGTAATCAACTTAAAAAGTGATGCATAAAAAAAACATTGTAATTTTCTTTGCTCCCTCAAGAATGAAATTATAATATGTTTAAAAAATAAGTAAATAAAAAAATTGAATTATTTTGTGAGCAAATAATATGTTTTTTTAAATTATTTTTAAGGTGGGAAAATTTCCTATGCGAATTATGTTCTGAGTCTATCGCGAGAATAGTAGCTCCCAGCGCAAAAAAGGTTGGGCACCCTTGGCTTACCATATAGAAATATTATTAACGTAGGTACATAACGATTCTTTTTGGAACGTTGAATACTTGACTTTGACTTTTGTAGTGGCAACTTTAACGGGGACTTGGGCGTTAGCCTAATCCCTTTCATCTGTCATGGTTTCTGTGTTGAGGGGAGTCGGTTTCTTGAGGGTGGTCGCCCAGAGCGGTGATGCAATAACCTCGAGTGGAAATTTTTTGTTTTATAGTTTTATTGGGGCTATGTTATTTATTATATTTTTTATAAATATTCATGTCAGCTGTGTTATCAGCTGACATCTATTTTCTTTTTTGCCCTCTTTTTTTTTGTTATTTAGACTCGAGAGGAGGTCAAAAGCTCTGGGTGCCATGTGGTCTGGAAGTTCTCTCTTCTTCTCCGGAGGTCGAGGTGACATCTGCTTCTTGCTGGTCCGGGTCACGCGACGTCGGCCAGGTTTAGTCGGATGCTGGATGGGAGGGTAAGGGTAAGGCTAGCTAGGGCGGGTCTTGACGTAGGACGTCGAGAGGCCTAGGGTGATGTATGTGTGCGAATTTAACGTAATATCGTGAGAGTGCTTTTATCGTGGGATTCGGGTGATTTTTAATGTCTGTGGCAAATTTTTGCGCGAGTTTTTGCGTGTGCTCTTCGAGAGAATCTATCTTTAAATCGCGTTCTAGTGTGGTGGTGCGCACATACCACGGGGCGTTTGTTATTTTCCGAACGTTGAATAAAGAATGCATCTTCTTATGTTTGACATAATTTACGCACTGGATGTTTATTTACAAATCGCTGATGGTAGAGTCATCTGGTGACAATATGTAAAAATGATGGTAGAGTCATCTGTTTAAAAAATATAATATGTTTAAAAAATGTAATATGTTTAAAAAATAAGTAAATAAAAAAAATGAATTATTTTGTGAGCAAATAATGTTTTTTTAAATTATTTTTAAGGTGGGAAAATTTCCTATGCGAATTATGTTCTGAGTCTATCGCGAGAATAGTAGCTCCCAGCGCAAAAAAGGTTGGGCACCCTTGGCTTACCATATAGAAATATTATTAACGTAGGTACATAACGATTCTTTTTGGAACGTTGAATAAAGAATGCATCTTCTTATGTTTGACATAATTTACGCACTGGATGTTTATTTACAAATCGCTGACGGTAGAGTCATCTGGTGACAATATGTAAAAATATTTTGTATGCTATAATAAGAATATCGTAGATACATACCTACATGTAATTAATAATGTATTTTTATTTTTTACCCTCCGGAAATAATATAAAATAAACATTTTTAGTCTAGGTATTTTACTTAGGTTAAATAAAGTATTTCGATTGTTATTGTTTGGGGCTAGAAATAAAAGCCGATAATAATGGAATAGAAGTTGCAGGTTAAATATAGCTGGTCAAGAGTCCGGCTTGAATTTTAAAAAACATAATGATTATTTACTATTTCAAGAAAGAAAAAAAAATCTTTTTGTCTTCATAACAACACAATCAATGTGATTTTTTTTATCATAATTGAAATATATCAAAAAGTTTCCTCCGTTGTGGTTTACTCAATTTCCATTATATTTCCTGAGAATAGTTACATTTTGATGAAAAAAAAGAATCTACCTATATATAAAATAAAATATAATATTCTGCTCGAAATAGTTGTAATAATATTTAAAAAAAATCTAGAATTCAGAACTCTGGAGACATATTTATATTGAGCTGTTTGCTTATCTATTTAATTTACAATCTATATTTTTAATTTTGTAAAAAATTTGCCACTCGGAAAAAAGCTAATGGAAAAATCTCATAATAATAATTCATTGAACAAAAAGGTTCTATTTTCATGGATTTTATTGGGCATTGTGTATATTCATATTTTAAAAATATCCCTATTGAAATAATTCACGTAAATCAGATAGAAAAAAATGGAAGAATTAATCAATTACCGCTGGCAAGACTTGAGTTAACTTGGCCGGCGCCATAGACAAAATAAAATTAAACTTCGGGTTCGCATGGTTCTGTCTTCTGTCGATCATTATTACTACATAATTTAATCACGATTTCGTGTATCTTAACCCAATAAAAATGGCAACAGACAATTCCATCTCAGCAAATAAGGAGGAAATTAAATCCTACGCCGGTATCCCTCAAGCTGATTTCATTGTAAGTGATATTTTAACCTCAGATGGTCATTCGCCTTCACATTTTTAAGACTCATTAATTTATAGGGTGTAAATATAACAATATCCTATCAACGATTCAGCTTTTAAATCCTTTTTATAAATCACTGTATCATCGAATAAAGTTCAAAACAACTTTTATTTCACTATAGCTGTTGTATCTTATACAACTGTAGTCCCATTTGCTTCTGAATTCGATCCTTCATTTACTTTAAGATTCTTAACTACAATTTATTGATATCGCAATTTTTTTATACACAACGTATACCATTTATTATTGTATTCTGAGCAAGTATTAAAGAAAAAAAGTTATTTCATTGTTTCTTCAACACCTGTTTGCCACGGACCAAAAATGTACCTCAAACAATTTAAGCATAACACTCCTAATACTATCTTATAATTATCAGAAGTAGCTCGAATATAAGGGATGATTGGTATCGCGATATCTCTTTGATTTAATTGGAAAGTTATACTATTTGTTTTACTTCTTATCTCGTACCATTATCGATGCCACTATCAAAATCTCCAGTATATAGCATCCTTTTATTTTACTGGGCTACAACTTATCAAAAACATTACACAAATATCCTCGCCTTTAAATCATGACGATGTTTTGAATTAACCAACAGAAATGATGGATTCCTTGAGCTTCAAATTGTTTTATTTATATTTAATTTATTAGGACATGTTTACTAACTTTATTGCGGTGATACCAATAGAACTAGAATACATGATTTATTTCTTGTTTAATAAATGTGTAAATAGAAGTAGTGTTTGTGTAATGTAAGCTAGAGCTGCCCTGATAACTTCATAAGTTGTGCATAGTTAGGTGATACATTGTTTTTTTATTGTTTTCAGGAAGATGTTGATGCTTTTATGATATTGCCTGACAACACCGATGGAGTAGACAAGGTTTTAAAACGTCTCGATGAACAACACAGCAAATACAAATTTATGGAATATAATTTGATATCAAAACGGCGAAGGCTGCATCAACAAATACCAGATCTCAACAGATCTCTAGATATGATTAAAATGCTGAAAACACGGACTGATGACTTGGAAACTCAATTTTTGCTAAATGAACAAGTTTTTGTTAAAGTTAGTATTCAATCCCCTAGTAAGAATCACTTCTGTTATGATCATATTATCCTGATGTTTCAAGAATTGAATGAAGGCAACCGAATAAACTTGGCATTTTACCTTTACGTCTTTTTCCAAAAAGTTTAATATAACATCATATGAAACACCTGAGTTTTGATAACTTTTACTGTTTCTATTTGAATGGGAAACCATTTTAATAATCATTTTATGCATGACAACTAATTATTATGACATTTTCTTTCAGGCAACTGTTCCCCCAACAGATACAGTCTGTCTTTGGCTCGGCGCTAATGTGATGTTAGAATACTCTTTAGATGATGCTGAAAAATTACTGGCTACTAATATGGCAAACGCAGAAAGAAATCTTGGTTATGTTGAACATGATCTTGACTACCTTAGGTAAATCTATTTTCCTTGATTTTTATTTCCCACCCATAACCCATTGTCTGCCAGCTTTTCAACCCTGATTAAGAAATTGAAACAATGTTTATTCAACCTGTATTTATGCAACGGTCCCTTAAAATTTATTTTATTAACACATTGGCTACAGGGACGAGGAATACGCGTTTTTTTGATTTCCCTGTAGCCAATGTGTTATTATTATATTTAATCAAAAAACAATATAAGTAGAATTGTTAACTATCATTCTCCCTCATTTTTCATTCAATCGGTCAGGTTATTTTTTTAATTATTAAGAGTCCAATGATGTATGCTCCTACCTACAATCTTGTAGAAACATACATTTTAATTGTTACATCATTTGAATTATTCATTCTGTTCCCTTGAAAATTATAGGTTGAGAATCTACTGTAACTTGTGGTTAGAAATAATGAAATATTTATTTTTCAGGGATCAAGTGACTACAACAGAAGTAAGCATGGCACGCGTCTACAATTGGGATGTTACCAAGCGTCAAGCTTCAAAGGGCAAACCTTTAGTGACGTAAAAAGCTCACTGCCGATTTCAGTATTTTAATCTAAGACAGCATCAAACCGCACCCATTGAAATTTTGCAATACAAATGATATTTCAGATAACGAATTCAACCCATTAAAAATAGTAATGGGGCAGGTACTTTAGAATACAAACGTTATTGAAAATAGGAACACAGATATGATGAATTCTACTTAAATATATCTCTTTGTCAGTCAATTATTATTATTTGAATCATAGATTGAGATTAGTTCACCCTTAATTAATTTTGTCACAATTATTTTTAAAAACATTTTAACGCATACCAGACATATTTCTAATTATTAAAACTCTTTGTTATAGGCAATTATATTACATAACAATTATGTAGCTCATTTTTTTGTTTTAATCAATAAAAGATTTTAATCCTTTCACCGCTATGCAAAATCCACTTTACTGGGAGGAAGGTTGATTGATACATCAAAGAAATTAACTATGCTCACAGCATTTGCAATGTTTGCATGGATCTATCGGTTCTTCTAAGATGTTAGAATAGAATAAAGTTGTATGTATATTGACCGTTAAAATATTACTTCAAACAATTAATTTATTAATGAATAACACAAATCTTGGAATTGTTTCTTGTTACGTCGAGTTATTCTATTGTGTAGGTGTTCATTCATCCTAAAAATGTAAACCAATCAAAGTAATATAATAATTGTCAATAGAATCAGACCATTCACTACTTTCAGCTATCTATATACTGTGACTGCAAGCCGATAGTCATCCAGTTGGTTAAATAAACATGAACGCTTTTAGCTTCTGAATCGTCATTGTGTATTTTGTTTCATCTGCGCAAATAATTTAATTCACCATGGCTTCGTTTTTAACCATCTTTATAACTTATTCTTAAATTATATGGCTTGCATTTATAAAAAAAATAAAGAATAAAATATGTTAACATAAATAGTGTTTTTATTGGTACGGTAATATGATAACTATATGACATTATTCTGAATCACATCACAGATTTTGTTCACAAGAAAACAAATAACCTTGTTACTTATTATTTAGTTATCTCCAGTTCAAAGAAAGACTTTCATGTTGAAAATATAGTGGAATAAAAACATTGATTTTGACAACAGCAGTTTTCCCATAAAAGGCTTCAAATTTTTACACATCACTGAACTGAATACAAGGTATGTAATACATTTTGTATTTCAGTGAAATAATGATAATAAAACTTGATGCCTGAAAGAAAGATTGTCTCCTGAAAAAATCAAATTTTAAAGAAAACATGACAATAAAACTCATCCTAAATATGTGACATATGTTTTTAACATAACTATTTTCCAACACTTAATCTAAGAAAATACTGCCACTGGATTGCAAAATTTATTTAAGTACTTGTTAGCTATAGTAAGTGGAATGCGTGTAATTTTTAGATGCTTAATAAATATTAGTGGATTGAGTTCAGTTATAAGTACCAATTTACATTAGTTGATTTGCTGAATAAAAAAAAATATACCACAATGTTAATGATTCTTTTTGAACTTTGCACTGTCAAATTAAATATAGGAATTTTATGAAGTTGATACAGTGAGGACTATTAGTTGAGGCTCAATAAAGATATAAATTATGTCAATTCCAAATTAATATAACAATTCAATTGTCAAATAAGTATGTAAACTTGGTACAAGAATATCACCTTTTCAGAGTTGAGCCAAAAACATGAATTACATATAAATGTACAATTTTTTTGAGAATTGTTTGATATTTATGGTACTGCCCAATATGCAGAAAAATAATACTATATAAGTTAGAAGTCAATGTGAGATAGACTATAGCAGACACCTGATAAATATGGGTAAAGACGGTGGTTGACCTAATATATAGCAACTGTTTATCACATATTAAGAATAAATTTCACAATAAAATCTGTGCAAAGAATATCACCTGCACAAACTTGACCACATAAATGATGGAATGGTTGGTAATTAAATATCACTGGTGACCGATACAGCTGTTTCACATCTTTTATCAGCCCTACGCTAAGTACTGCATCTGATTAAATGAAGCATTAATGATAATTTCTTTGGCGTTGTGAATAGGTATACAGATAATTACTTTTTATCAGCAAAATGAATTTTACTTTTCTTGGACAGAGTGAATTGATGTATAAGTTGATGTAGAATTCAAATCAGATTCGATATTTTAAAGAAAAAAAATGGAAATTCAAAGGTGAAACATAATATATGATAATACGTTGAAATATAAATCCTCATTGTAGCTACGTGTGAGGTAACAGGAATATTTGCGTATATCTAAAATACAGAAGAAAAACTATCTTGTTACTGCGTTATGAAAGCCATTAATTTTTTTCTGAATCAAAAGCAAATCGATCAATTGGATAGCTGCATCTTATTCAACAAGAGAAAAAATACTATTTATTAAATAGAAGAAAGCAATTAAAAAAATCATTTTGAGAAGATGTTCATAACAGAGCAAAATTTCACAATATTGTTAAATTTGTAAATTATTATCTAGTGTGCTATAGCATGATATAGATATACATTATCAATGATATTGCTAACAAATAGATCGTCTGAGAAGTATCCATTCAGATTAAAAATCCTTCTATTTTTGAGTCAAGTATGTAATATAACTATTAAATAATATTTCACCATACATCTACAACTTAAACAACATCTTTTAAATATGACAAATTTAGAATCTTTAAGACTTTGAATGGCAACTGCATGACTAGGAAACAATCATCTTATTTATTTTATTGTATAAATGGTCACTAATTCACGACTGGGGTTTCTGCAGGGGACGGTTCTATTTTCAGGGTTGCTATCTCCGCTTCTAGCTCTGCTATTTTGGCTTTAGCCGTCTCCAATTCAGCTTCAATTTCTGAAGTATCGCCTCCAAGTTGTTTGCGGAAGTAATCCAACGCGTCTTCAGGCTTCTCTGGTTTCTCGTATAAGCCTATTAACACTTTGGTTAAAGCGTCTGTCACTCCAGCCTTTTCTAGATACTTCCTGAAGTCTTCCCGTTTAGAATCCAATGGCTAGAAACATGAAAATTATTGTCTTATTTATCAAAGAATATACCGACACAATTATTCAATGCGATATAAATACACATCATACTAACCTTGAAGGAAGACATCCTAATGATATTAATTTAACTCAATAAACGAAAATAAATATGTATTCAAACAATAATTGCAGCTTGAAGCAGTTTCGCAGTTTCCTTGTCTATTGCTGTTGTCGAATTTTTTTTAGAACGCTACCATAAACAATCTCTGTATGTTGAATCCATACCATAGATATCATAAATCTGTTTTTTTTACAGGAATACATTTTTGCCTGGCATGGAAAGCAGAACTAGGCGGCAAAAAAAGTTTTATTTCTTATTCACTTTGAACTCTGAGAAATGAAAATTCGATTGATTTACAATAGTTGTTTGAAATAAATGAAAATATTTTTTTGAAAATACAATACTAGAAGCATAAAATAGAAAGTTGAATACTTTTTCTTTTATTAAAATTTAGCAGATAATCTTGTGGGGAAAATTCTCTTTCACTTGCTTTTGCAAGTCTTATTTTCATTAGGTATAAGCATTTAGAAACAAGGAACAGATCACAAGAAAAGGCTTAAGAAATGGCATTATCCTTTTTAATGAACTGCATATTGGCTTCACATATAGCAAATAACGTGAAACAAAAAAGTAAAATCAGTAAATTTGATGACTTTTAACAGACGAGTCACCTTTTTTTAAATTGAATGTAACCTCACTTTAACTCAATGAATATCATATTCTAATTTCGAACATTTACAAAAACCTATTATAAATATCACGCCAGTAACAAGACAATGTCACTTGATTTAAGCTTAACTTTACTGTGCCACTATTGCTTCAAATTTGGAATAAAAAACATGGACGCAGACACTATTTTTTATGTAACAAATTAAATAGGTCGTTTGCATCCAATACGAAAGACGAAATATATAAAAACGTTTTCTGCGACAATCTTATAAATATATTGCAACATTTGTATTAAAATTTTCTGATTCACAGAATTAATCTTTAACTGTTAAATCGCGTTTTATGAACGTACATGAATATTATTACGCCGAGCCCCGATTTTCGCTTTCAGCTTTGACCGATCCAGTAATTCCAAAAGCACATCGTGCACTCAATTGGGGCCTCCGTATCAAAGGGCTCATTCCAATTAAATTCTTATCATACATCACTTCAATTGTTTTTGTTGAATAAATAATAAATGTAATGTTTTTCAATTAAGCTTTCATTGAAACGACGTTCACATGATTAAGAATAATATGTGAGAATTTATAAGAGAATTTAAAATTTATATTCGTAATACGATAATCTCAAAAAAGAGGCCAACAAATTGTATTTCGTGCGGGGCCTCAAAAAAGTTAAGCCCGCCACTGAGCCATTGAGTGTCGATTTTATTTCATTCTATGAATATATAAGCAGTGGCGGCTCGGCTATGCGCACTGCCGAACTCCAGCACCTCAAAGCAAATTGAGAAAAATGTAAAATCATAATATACATAAATTTATGTATATTATTTGAAAATATGAATAGGTATTATTTAAGCGTGTATTAAGCTCGACCGCGAACCGATGCATCCAAAAAATCTAACACACCGTGGTACTAATATTTAAACAGTACTGTTTGCGATGGAATATATTCGAGTTGCGAAGGACGGGCGTGAGAGGGGAGTTTGCAGATATAATCTTACTTTGGTACTGTCTTTCTAGCAATGTTTCGTCCGTTCGTGTGCGAACTTTATTTTTCCTAATTTTATTTCTCATTAGAAAAGTTTTTACTCAAGGAAAGAAATGCATAGCTTTAATGATTTACGAAATGCATGACGTTTTTAATTTAAATGCAAATAAATATTTTTTTAATCAACCATTTCATCTCCAGCTATCTTATCCACGAGCCGAGACTGTATATAAGTGTAAAAATGCATCGTGAAAAAGGAACAGTATTTTGGAAATTTGTTTGAAATTTGCCAGTTTACTAACTTGATCCAACTGGATACTATGTCCTACTGGATTTAACTTTATTGTGGACTGAAATCGTTTTAAAGGAAAACAAACAATTATTTGAAAAAAAACAAAGCAAATGACAGAAATGGCAAATATATTTGATTATAAAAATACTCCATGTGCATAATAAGTAAATAATATCAAAAACAATGGTTATAAAGCAGTGTATATTACTCACTGGCGGATCCAGGAATTGTCCCAGGGGGTGGCCATTTTGAAAATAAACATGATACATTACACCGTGTTATTCCGAAACCTTGAAAAAAGAGGATCGGGTGTTTATCCATTTAGACAGCTTTAGAAATACTACTCGAATTTTCCCGGTATTTTAAATCAGGTCTACATCAGTTTATCACAACTAGGGCTGTTTAAAACGTAATTACTATCTAGTAACATTCATCTGGATTGTAATAAGTTGAGGAAAATTTCGTGGCACACGTGTTATTCGAAAGTTTTAACTTGGCATACAACCACCGAAGCACACTCACGTTTTATAAACATTCTGCTTTATATTTATATACATAGGTATAGTGTGCATAAATTTGTCAAAAAATCTTTTGTTTTTTTAATTGTTTAAATCTATTTACAGATTAGCAGAAGTTATTCTGGTAAAATAATGATAATGATGTCATACCATACACAACAATGCATTCGGCCATATTGACAAATTTCAAACAACATAATAGTAGGTGTATAATTTTCAATTGTCAATGTGTATGTCATTAGTATCTAAATTTTAATACATACTAGCAACAGCGCTTCTCATACTTTTGCATGTATGTTTACCAGAATCGCTCCCAATAAGTGAATTTATAGTAAAGTCACCCAACCTGTATTTTTTGGGGGCAAGGTAGAGCAATGGGGCGAAAAATAGAGCCAGCACTACGGCGGTGAATTATAAATGGATGGGCATGATACATTCCGTGACTGTGGATGCGAATGCTCCTAAATATATTATCCTGGCTCTTAATAATAAAATATCAAAGAGGAGGATAGAATATACAACAAAATGTATCATAATCTTGATTGACAGGAACAATGAAAATAATATTGACTACAGACAACAATAGTTCTGTAAAACACACAACTATTGACATAGCAACTGTTTTATTTCATTGTGCGGATTTTTGAATTATTTCACAACTACATGACATATGTATGTTTCGCTGCACCCGGTTTGAGAAGCACTTAACGTATCTTAACCCCTTAAACGCCAAGCCAATTCTATGGATTTTTGCTGTACGCCACCATTTGCATCGATTTTTCCATGAAAATGCCACGTAACATGCCCGGAAAATAATTTTATACTCAAATTATTATTGATTTTCATAAAAGTGTAAAAAATATATCAAAAGTCCAAGATTTAAAAAACGTCTCTAGGGCTGCCAAAAACAATAAATATTATGAATTAAAATATGAAATATAAATTTATATTTTTTCTATTATACAACAAATTATATAGGTATAACAAATTGCATCTAGGGCTGCCACAAAAAAATAATGTAATTTATGAATAAATTAGAATTATTTTGTTATGACTGGAAAGTATTTTTTTTTTAAATAAACTATATTTTATAAATAGCACAAAATGCTATGTGTTGTCTACTCGCACTTACTGATATTAAGCTCTTCTCACTCTGATGCGCTCTATCAATCGAGCGATCATTGCGATAATAAGGTGCCAACCCTAGTGACGTCTGTTAGCCCAACTTCAAATAAAATGAAAACGGTTCAACATTTGGGTATTTTAACAATCACATTGCCTTCACAAGGTGTCTCTGCATAATATTGCATTTAAAAATATTTTATTTATTCATTAATAAGCTCGTAATCGCGTTTGCGTGCCTGCACGCCGTGGCGTCTGAACGGTTAAGATATTAGGGGGTAAAAATAATATTAGGCTATAGCATATCGTTTTTTTGTGCGTAAAAGTTTAATTTAGTAAAACAATCTTTCACATAAAAATTGGTCCATGGATATTGGATTATAAATTAATCTATACATAGCTTATTTTTATTAAGCGATACAATGGAATTTTCCCGTTTTATTACAGTTAGAAATAGGTATTTATAACTTTTTCTATTTTTGACCACTTATGAATACAATATTAAATAATTATAAAAAATGTTTATATTTTTTAATTGAGAATTCAGTAGGTATAGAAGAATTATAATAATTTTATTTTATTTAAACTTTTTAGGATATATTATGTTACAATAGTACAATATAAGTCGGGGTTGTTTCATAAATATATAATACTGAATCGTTTTAAGCCAATTTAAACGATGTTATAGTTTTTACAGCATAATTAGATTTCTAGAGTTCCTAAATAGTCGATAGTCGTAAAAATTATAAAATACATGCATTGTATACATTTTTTAAACATTAGAGTTCATTGCTAGCGTATTTCCGAAAATACGGGAGGCCCCTGAAATTATTAACATTTATACTTTTCTGCTCATTATTAGTTTGATACCAAGATTGATTTATATAAATTTATATGAAAAAAATACGTATGTAAGTGAAATTTCTGCAGTGCGAGTCTCACTTCTGAAAGATTCACAAAAAGCCTCCAAATTAAGCCATATTACGCCGATGGACTTTTGTCCAATTTAATTTCATTTTCTTTAAGCCAACTGAATGAAAATCATAAATATTTTTATTCGGAAAGTAATTGAAATGTTGAAGTTAAGATTTCTAGTTTTTTCCGCTGATACGGTGTCAAAATAAAGAATATAATATTAAATGTATTATGAATATAAATATTATCGCAGTACTCCAAGTAAATAACAGATTGATACCGACGTCTAGTTATGAAAAAAGGTTCTACGTATAAAAAATGGACGGCATATATTCTGGCTTAGAGTAAATATATATTTTCAAAATAAATAAGTAGAAAAATCAATAAAATTTCTTTACAATTATTATTTAAACTAATATAACATTGGATTCTGATTGGTGTATAAGAATACGAGTTAGAGTTTAAAACTCTAAATGAGTATGTTCTTTTAGAAAGTCAAATAAATCCACGATTTATTTATTCATAGAAGCATTAATTTTTCTTTATTATGATTATTATAATATTATACACTGACTTAAAGGGCGGCGACTCAACGCCATTTATAATAACTATTGCTACCTATCACTGAATCTGTAACTTGACATTATTATTTTGAGAAGTAAGTAGCCTAACTACTTGCCTAAATATCGTCAATGTTATCTCGATTTTTTATAGTCGTATATTGCACCTTTTTAGATATGGCTTCAATTAAGGGAGAAAGTTTAGAACGAAGCTGATACCGACTTGTGTACAGTAAAATTGCAAGCAGAGTGACCAAAACTAGAGTTACAAATATAAGAAGTCCCATAGTAGCTTTTTGTCCCTTTGTGGGCACGTTTAAAGCTAATGCCCGTTTACATGGTGTAACCTTTAGTTTTATAAGGCTGCTGCCGGAAAATGATTTCGGCTTAGCGCACTTGATGTTTTCCTTCAGCCGCACAGTCACGTTAGTTGATTTGATCCAAGAATGGAAATCCGACACCGAACAATCGCATAAAAATGGATTTCCGCGAATGTCAATAATAAGTGAATCCTCTCTTCCTTGGCGCGAGCTTATCTTATCCATAACATTCAATTCGTGTTTTGTCAGCGTTTCTATTTGATTGTCTTCAAGATCCAGAAATCTTAAGTGAAGCAGACAGCTTATATTAAAATTAAGACCAGTCAGCATGTTATCCCCCAAATGTAAATCGAGGAGCTCTGGCAAATCGCAAAATACGCGGCGATCTCTAAACGTCACGATTTCGTTTTGTTCCAAATGTAACTTTTTTAATTTTGTCAAATTACTGTTGACAAATATGTCA
Source organism: Himalopsyche kuldschensis (assembly GCA_028554975.1). Classification (NCBI taxonomy): domain Eukaryota; kingdom Metazoa; phylum Arthropoda; class Insecta; order Trichoptera; family Rhyacophilidae; genus Himalopsyche; species Himalopsyche kuldschensis. Next base: position 13,089,586 of record JAHFWI010000010.1, on the reverse strand, counting down.
TGAAGGTCGTTCGCGAGATCGGCATCTGTGTTATCAGCGAACGCATTCGTCAAATGAAGCTCGAGTAGATTGACAAAGTTAGAAAGCACTCTGGGATGATGATGGTTTATATCAGGATTATCGTCTGGCGATATAATTAGCTCATTATGATTCAGTATCAACCTTTGAACATTCTGAACGTGGTGGTACGATTTCCCTTTTATTTCTCTGATGCCATTGTTGCTCATGTCAACAATTTTTAGGTTTTCGAGCGAATTCAATGTTCCGAATATATTCCAAGGCATTTCGGGTATATGATTTCCGGAAAATATCAGAACCTGAGTTTCTTTCGGAAGATCTGCTAGAATATCTGTGTCATTAAATCCATGATTCGTACAATTCACAACATATTGTTCGAGACCCTCGTATTGGTGAATACCGCATATGCATTTTCCTTTGAAACTAGGGCCGCAGCCGATTGATAAAACCGTGCTTATAGAGAACACTATCAAAATAAATTCAATCCGCGGAAGAAACATTCTGGAAATAAAGAAAAATAATTATTGTAGAAACCTCAATGAACTCTTTCCCAAATTAAAAGGGCTCCCTTTGCGTTTCCCGATAGGCCATTCCGCCACTGCTTTATTTAAAATTAACAAGATTACCAATTATAATTTGATTTGAACATTGAATCTAAATAAAAAAAAAGCTGCAAAATGAAATAAAATACATGTTGAAAATAGCAAACATAAATTTTGCCATTTTTCCTTCCTATGATTTATTCATAGCACACGAGCCAAAATATTAAAGACAACAGTTAGATTTCATGAAACATAAGTGTAATCTATCTTTAGATTTTACTAACTGTAATGTTCAGTGATAATTGTACAATGTTTTCAAGCCGTTTTTTCATATTATGCCGACGTTTTGTTTTCAATTAATTTCATAATCTAGTGAAAATAAACCGAAGTAGGTGATACTGTAATATTTTATTACTTTTGATATTTATTTGATAGGTTATGAATCACTTTTTTTCCTGAGGTCATGAGAAATCCTCGAAAAATAAGTTTCACATTTCAGTTATTAAAATGATTATCATTATCCAAAGGCTTAAAACAATTGCTTTGTCGAAAACTTTAGAACTATCTGTTATTCAAAGTGTTCGCTTAAAGTTTTCACAGTTAAATAAAGTTTTCAACACACATACACACCTTTATATTTATTAATTAAACACAATCACCTGTAGTTCGAAATATTTAATCTCTTCGTATTCTTTTTTATAGTGAATTTCTTTGATTAAATTATGAAAATGTTTTAACACAAAAGCATTCAATTTAATGCGAAATAAACGAAACCTGATCTTTCAGATACACCCAAATGCTTTGTTATGTCTACTCACACACCTGTCTTTTGTAAACACAGCAGAATACAGGTATAAAATGCTTAAAAAATAGTGTCGCTGGGCGGATGATTCATTCAGGGTTACTAGTCTCAATAACGATAGAATATAAAATTCTAATCGAAAATGTTTTCCCGATTTATTCTTAATGACCGTACCGTGCTGGTACAATTATTATACTTCTGAAGCTTTGCCTTGCCAAGGATCTAATCAGATTTTATTCCAATCTGACTCAATAATACCAGGCAAAAATAAATATTCTTATAACCGTCAAAGTTCCTATGAACTTATCGTAAGTAATTTCGTTGTCATTAAATACGACACCAAAAAGATTCTCGATATTAGATAAAGTCTGTTTCATATTGAATATTTATCATATTAAAATATCAGAAAGTACTTAGTTCAACCTTTTATCAAGCCAAGGAATAGTTTATATTTAGATTTATTTAAATAGAGAGATCGCTCTTCAAAAAAAAATATGTTGGGTCTATTGGGTAGACTATTATCTATTATCAGCAATAGGTTCCTTTTGTTAGCTTTCCAATATACCTACATATATTGTAAAAACATACTTCTCGTTTGCAATCATAATCGCCGTAGATCAAACCAAAGACCATAAAACTTTACTTTCGGTGAGCCGCCTCAATACTGCCGAAATTAACTTTATAGTAACCCTGCTGATTGCATTCTCACACGAATATAGTCGTTCTTGTGTATATTTTTGTGTTGAGCACTAACAAGTTATAATTACTAAGTTAAAACAAGATCTTGGGTGTTTTCAAAACTTGAAAGCATAATATAAAATATTGAAAACCAAGTACGTCGATAATGTAATATAATAATTATTGCCTTGCACAAGGGCTGTGATTGGTATCGAATCCGATTGGGTGTTGCAACGGCTGTGCTAAAACCTTAACTCCATTTGTGGGAAGTCATTGTCACATTCCGTAAACAACGATATGAGAGATAATCATTTTGTATCTTTTTGGATTCATAGATAGTTCCATTGAGATAGAAACCTCTTTGAGCTTGTTGCCGAAATGGCAAACGAACCGATAGTATCACGATGGACGATGTGACGGCAATTGATCCCGCTTATCTCAGGAACGAGAGAGCGACGATCGAGTGAGATCCTGAGACAGCGATCGTCAATACTTAACTAGCTTACATGAATGTGGAAAAGAGAAATAAAGACCAGAGCCATAACTAGGGGCTGGTGAATAAGGCGATCATCCTGGGCGCCAAAATGATGCTAGGAAGAGCAAAATCTACTCCGTTGCCAGTGGACCTCGCAACGGCCCTGATAAAGACTTAATCTGACCTACCTCAGCAAACAATATAACCAGAAAACTCGTCACCTAGGTGCCCGCTTTGCGAACTCCTCGTAGTTTCGGTAGAAGAAAAAAAACGGCTCTTCCACTAATGGTCTCGACACAAACCAAACCAAGATTATATTATTGCCAGTGGACGTGTAAACACGTCGATATTTCCTGCCGCATAGACATAGGCGGATCCACGGGGGGCATGGGGGCCATGGCTCCCCCTGAGGAGAATTTATTCCATTCAAAATATTATAACATTAATTTTCAAATGATTTGTGTTTAAATACATATGTTGTAGTTCTCTTTTTTTCACGAACCTTTAGTTTAATAACCACAGTTGCGACAAAAGAAATCCGTGCAACCTTCACAATTCCATTCATTTGCAAATCTTAACCGATTTCCATTTTTTTTCTTCCAATTGTAAAGAAAACTGATAGCCATATTTTGAAAAACAATCGGTTAACACCTTTCATTAACCTTAAGATGGCCTGGCTGCTTACCGCGTCTTGTCCTCATGAGCTAAACTTTAAATCATCAGAGTATATGACTCGTCTCCAATCGTCCAAAGTCAAATTTTTGTGCACCTTCGTCCATTCTTACCTCCATATTTACATTTTTAGAATATGAAATATTTTTTTTAGGCGCCGAGCGGAAAATCCATGTGCCACGATTCTATTACGGCTATTACGGACATTTCTCATCGATCATGTGAAATCACTAGTCGACTAAAGCTCAGCATGGAAAACTGTAGCAGTTTTGAAGCATTTTTGAAAAACCATACTCCTTATATGAAGGTCGTCCCGGTCGGTTGTTAAGCGCTCTCTGCCGGTCCAAACATACCCCTCCAGAGCGCCAGTTTCACAAAATATTTTTAAACAAATCCACACTATACTTTCTACACAGTCTATTCTAAGCGATTTTTTTTTACTTGGTAAGATTTCCCCAGAAAACTGATTCAATTCGGGCCTTTATCGCGATTGCGTTTTCAGTTTCGGATTGACCCATAAAGGCAAGAGGCGCGCGCTTGGGGGCCTTAAAAATAGTTTACACATAGCCCACTTAATATGTTTCAAAAACTGAAATATTGTAGTGATAATGAATGACCGATGGGTTATAAATTATGTCGTACGGTGTGCGAATGAGCTTGGTTCTAATTCTGAAATGTTTCTAGTGAACTGCGGGGAACACCGAAAATTCTGACTTTAGAAATAAAGATGCTTTTTTTATCATTTAAAAAAGAGGGCCTCCAAAGTTATATTGCGCCACTGCTGGACACTCGTTCTGAAGGTACTGGCAACCCCAGCAGCGGTATCCAGTGGAAACGGCGGAGATTTCACCTACACCAAAAAACCGGCAAAACGCCAGCAGCATCTCGTTTTCCCCGAACCTCCACCGACCTGGAGCCGAGGTCTCCGGCGGCTCTATATTGCTACGGTTGCAAAGTAACAGATGCTTAATGGAGGTTTGGGCACAGATATAAACTAAACAATAACGTCATTCAAAGTTTGCAACTAAATATTATCTTCAATACTGAGCTGGTATACATCTTATTATGATGTTCTTTTTCATCAAATGGTAATTGCAATGTATCATCATAGGGATTTTGGCCCTAACCTATCTTTTCTTGTATAGACAGATATGCAGACTTATGTGCGAGTCCGATAATGCCAAGCGGTCCTTACCTTTGTCTTTGGGTGCAGTGCTAACGGACTCGAGTCCTAGGGCAGACAGTTGATGGATTCGTGTTACCAAGGAATGGATATCTAATCTAAAGATGTCGGAACTTTTCAACACTCAATAAAGAGGATGGTAATAAAAATAATAAAACACTTTTAGTACTTATTCCACATAAAATTTATTGGATCAAGACCGGTTTCACTCATGGCGAACATTGTCAACTGGTCATCAGTTGACATTGCTCGCCATGAACGAAACCGGTCCTGATCCGATACATTTTATGTGGAATAAGTACTAAAAATGTTTTATTAATTTTATTATAATGCCATTCCACCAAGTATTGACAGTGAACACCTTAAAAGAGAATGGTGGTAAATAATCTTGTAAATCGATATATGGAATTGAAAAAAAATACTATTTAACAGGTTTAAAACTTTATCTGAACATTCTTCATATAATCAACATTCGAGCACGTGTAAACATAGCACCAATAAATGAAAATAATGTAGGTAAGGTAAGAACTAAAAATAATTCAATACACAGTAAGTCAATAAAGTTAACATAAGGGAAAACAAAATACATACAATTTACTTTTTTGAAACAATTACAATAAGAAATACATGAATAATGCAAACATTGCATGGAATAGATGGCATGGAACGCTGGGTGTAAAATATTGTACGCAATTATGTAAAAATAAATAATATAAATGAATATATTGATAGGTTTTCTCTGAAATTAATCTTAAAGTAATAATAGATGTATAGAGCATTGTTTATAATTACTTTGTAACACATAAATAAAATGAATACTTGTTTGTGGTAACTAATGTCATCTCTCAAATTATTTTGTCTTTTGAATAATAAATAAAAACACATTCTGTAATAATCAATATAATATTAATAAAAAATTATGAAGACTTAAAAATTCAATCAAAGAAACTTAACACTATGATGGTATGATTTTAAGTCTGCCTATTATATAGGATATTTCAGATACATTATCCGCGCCTTACTCAATACAATATCGAGTATTCGATAAGAAGCCTTTTGATCACAAAATTAATACTTGGATTTTAAAAAAGCAAATTTAGGAATATAAAATTGGGAGAAATTACTGTGACAATCTCTCTTTAATATTGCGCTGAATTTAATGTAGCAATCAGAATTCAGTCACTGAGCATACAAATCGTTAATGTACTTTTACAGATCTACTTTTTATGGCTTTATGATTGTCAGATCTTAATATTTTTTCACAATCGCTAAATAGAATACATAGTACAAATTTATAAAATATATTTTATTTCAATCAGATAAATTACTTTATATTAATGAAGTACTCTACCACCACCGTTTGAGTATTATTTCCTTTTTTTTTATAAAAAAATGGCTGTTGTATAGGTATTATTGTCAATGCTAACAACAAACTTACTTGTAAAGCACATCTGCAGTGCTAGAATTGATACCATTTTTTTCTAATAATGAAAAAAGGACAATCAAAGATTAAGTACTAACTAAGTATTAACTTAGCGAACAACATGCAAAACTAATGTAGCATTTTTTGAAGACACTTTATTCAGCAGCCTGTCTCCTAATTCTTTTGGAACCTCATGCCATACGCATTTCCCAATAATCGGCACCTCTTCTAAGGGAGGTCTAAAAGCTACCAGAAGAGTAAGGCAATTCCCATCTGTTATGGGATCGAGCTGCTTGCAGAATTCTACCGAAAGAAGTCCGTGTGGCCTGTGTTGCGGTAAATCGGCACCAAAAATGTCAACCAAAAATTTACGTAATGTAGAATGGACATTCTTTGAAGGGTTAATTTCCGCAGTCGGTAGATGTAATGCAGTTTTTTCACTTAAAAGAACGTGGACTTTGTTCGTTGATCTCTTTTTTATTATGATAACTAATCTCAGAAGATTCTTTTCATGAGGTTGCGGAGCAGGAAGTATGTCTGAATGCCAGCCAGCATCCAATTCTCGGAGACGATGTGCTCGACCCCTCTCGATAAGATGAGTTATGTCAGACGCCCGTAATGGCACTTCTCCCAAATTTCCGATCCACTTGGCTTGAAGAGACTCCTTGTCAGCTCGCGAAGGTGTTTTCAGCTCGCCTCCTACGATGTTACCAGTCAATACAAATCTAAACCACGATCCTCCCGCGCACTCCACAGCCAATAAGGTTGTGAGAACACATTCCAGACCCGTCTCTTCCAGCACTTCTCTAGCGGCAGCTTCGGTTATGGACTCGCCTTTTTCCATGCGACCAGCAGGCAGATACCACTTACCGGCACACATTTGCTTGGCTTCTTGCATCATGAGAACTTCATCGGCGTCGTTGATGATGACGCTCGCCACAATGTATGTGACGCTTTCTCCGATACATGGTTTGTAATCGGACGGAGCAGCGGGAACGACTCCTTGAGCTTCGGCTGCGGCATTTTGTTCGGCAACTGTAAAATCACAAAGTGTGCCCTCAGAAGTGTCGACACCCAGCCCGTCTAACACCCGGGCTATACTTAAGTCAATGGAATGCGGCATGACAGGTATGTACCGGGAAATAAATTGGTTTACACTTTCAAATATTTACCATTGATGAACTAATAATTTTGTCGCAATTATATTGGTATTTTATCATTCCGTAGATACTCTTCTTAGCTACAGAATACAAATATTTTGTTTGCAGTTTACTACGACGTGTTTACAAACAAGAATCAATGGCCCATCCTAATGAACACACCTGTATATGTACATTCCATGTACATTCACCATTCAGTAATTTGTTGCGATTGAGAAATGTAGAATACGTCAACATTTACAGGGTTGCAAGTATCTATAAAAGTTCATATATTGACTGCAGACTGTAGGTCAATGAATCGTTGACAATAATAAATTAATAGGTTTTTGACAGTATTAAAAAATAGTTTTTTTTCTCTTCATTTTAAAATGTCCACAAATATTATTTTGTAAAAAGATTTGGTCATGGCTCTATTATTGTCTCTGATTAGACATAGACAATAGCGTCGACTTCATTTACCGCCATTTGTATATTATTTACTGATCGTTGCCCAACACTGCACAACAGAGTGTGTGTTGTTTTTATACGTGTGCATAGTCCAAGACCATGCATATAAAACAGGTAGATATCAAATATCTATAAGAAAATGTCCACTGTGAAACATGTACATAAAAATAACACTTGTGTTTTGCTTGCAGGTGATAATTCAAGGGTTTAAAAGTTACCGGGAGCAAATCGTTGTCGAACCATTTGACAACAGACACAATGTAGTCGTAGGTCGAAACGGCTCGGGAAAAAGCAATTTCTTCTACGGTAAGATATATGATTTTTAACAAATTCACACAACCTATTACGACTCGATACATTGCAACTGTTATTGTTGCTGTCATGCTAAATGACATCGTTTTATTAGGCACCTGAAAATTCATAGTGAACCCATTGGGACCACAGGACACTTATATGAATGGGCAGGCCAAATAATCGAACATCAAAGCACTTGTTTGACACCAACTTCTTTTTTCAGAAATTTTTATGGTTATGCTCCGATTATTTGTATCAGGGTCACAAAATATTTGGTAATAGTCCATATTGCCGGGCGCATGTCAGATTTTTCATTTTGACAGATTATTCAAGATGGTTACCGTGGCAATGTTACTTACCCTTACTAATAAGATGCCAATTGGCACGTTTTGGAACATACGTTTACGTAAAACAACAATCTTTTCCAGCCATTCAATTTGTGCTCAGTGATGAATTCTCTCACTTGCGACCAGAGCAGAGGTTGGCGTTACTTCACGAGGGAACGGGGCCCCGAGTCATCACGGCCTATGTAGAAATTATTTTCGACAATTCAGACAACAGAGTTCCGGTAAGATTGAGATAGATAAACATTTTGATAATCATCGAAACTAGCTGCATTAACTCATTGACTGATAATTTGACAGATAATCCAAAATGGCCACTGTGCCATACTATAACATACTTATATTAAAGTATTATCTAAAATAATATATTAAAGTATGTTATAGTATGCCGCAGCGGCCATGTTCGATTATCTGTCAAATTATCAGTTAATGAGTTAATGCACCTCTCCTGAACTGAAGATGAGAAGTGAAAGCAAATTTTGCAGAATAGAAAATCTTTAAAATAATCTTAGTCAAGCTTTATAATATATGTAAAACATAACGCATCTTTTACAGTGGTGAGTATTTTTAGATTGGATAGATTATTTGTTTGAAATAATCAAAAGCAGTACAACCAAATTGTGTTTTATATATTTTAATATATCGGGTGTTGCAGCAATATAATATTTTGCATGAAGTATGACATGAAATACACTATCCCATTTCAGATTGACAGAGATGAAATTTATCTACGCAGAGTGATTGGGTCAAAGAAAGATCAATTTTTTCTCAACAAGAAAGTTGTTCCCCGATCGGAAGTGTTGAATTTACTTGAAAGCGCTGGACTATCAAATTCTAATCCATATTACATTGTAAAGCAAGGAAAAGTAAGCTTCTATCACACTTATTTATAACAATAACCTAATCCACTTTTTTTGTGCTCTGATATAAAACTAATACCGTAAAACGGGGTGAATAGAGACACATTTTACCCTTCACGACTGCGAAACCTGCGAAACATTATTCAAATATGAATGGCTTGAAACTTGTTTCTATGGTCCTACTACACACTCATCACAATATTTTTCAAATATTCACTATCGTTATTAAGACAGTCAATTTTGTTCAATCTCTCTATTCACATTGAATTGGGGTGAATAAAGACGAGAGAGGGTAAAAAGAGACTTGGCAGGTGAATAGAGACAAAAATACAGATTGTAATGATTGGAATATATGAACCTCTATTCTATACGAGTCGATTCATTCCGTTAACGATACGTATTAACCAAAAAAAAACATGATTGATTTTAATTTTCGTACAATAAAAGAGAAATTTATAAGGGTTCAAAAAGTAAGGATGCACAGGCATCAAACTTAAGCACGTTTGTTTCAATTTTCGCCAATCATTTAGTTGGTTTGGTTTTGTCATTCGAGAGATAGTATTTTAGTCATTGTAAAGAATTATATATAAATAGTAAAAAATACATTGAAAACTAAGTAAAGTTGTGCTAAGTTCAATCCTTGTTTTTGTCTCTATTCACCCTGTTTTACGGGACTCATAAATAATTAGAGATTTTTTTTGTCTGTCTTCCTTAATCTCCATCCAACTAAATCTCATAAAATAGTTATTTTACACGTAGCTTTCATACTGATGATATCTGAAAATGTGCTCACATTTAAACTGCTCATTAGCTTGTCCTACTGACAGTGCTTCCGTGACTGTGGGGCTGTACGTTGCTATCGAAGACAATATTCTTTCTGAGAAGCAGTCTGTGTTTTGTATAGACTGCTTTACATTGTTAGTCTTGTTGCAACTGAAATATTAATTGCCGATTATTTCTTAGAGAACGTTGTTTTAATAATGTTCCCTTGTTAATTTTAGATCAATCAGATGGCTACGGCTCCCGATTCTCAGAGACTGAAATTATTGAGAGAAGTTGCCGGAACCAGAGTTTACGATGAAAGAAGAGAAGAATCTGTTGTTATCCTCCGTGAAACTGTTGGAAAGGTTAGTGCGAATTCTGTCTCAATAGACCCAATATCAATATACAATGTTGTATCAATATACTGTGTAAACACAAGTTTATAGTTGCAACAAAAATAGTAAATTGAAGATAGCTTTTTCAGCTGTAAATTTTTTGAATTTTTTTAAAGGTCGATAAAATCAATGAATTTTTACGGACAATTGAAGAACGTCTGAAGACTTTGGAAGAAGAGAAAGAAGAGCTGAAAGAATATCAAAGGTGGGACAGATCTCGACGAGTTTTGGAATTCATTATTCACGAAACTGAACACAAAGAAAATAAAAGAAAACTGGAAGAGGTACGTTTCTCAATTCATTAAAATTTTGCTGCTGTATTGTGGTTGTACTAGTAAAAAATGCTTTTTTTATAAGAATGTGTTGACTACTCCTTCCAAAAAGGAAAAATATCAGTCAACATGTATTGTCACCACTTCTCATTTCAATTAATGTTATATTCTCTCCCGGCCAACATACTTTTTTCAAATATAATTGTGTAGTATATGTAATACCGGCTACATTTTCCATTTAGTTGGAGAGGCTCCGCAGCGACAGTGGCAAAGAACAGCTGCAGTACGCGGAAGCTGTACGAGATGCGCAAGAACACGTACGCGACGCAGTTAGAAAATCAAAAGACGCCAGGAAAGAAGTGTTAGCCGCCAGGGAGCAGCGCGATCTACTTTCCACAGAGCATCAGCAACTCTTGAGAGAGAAAACTAAACTTGACCTCACCATTAAGGATCTCACTGATGATGTCGACGGCGACAATAAATCCAAGGTTGCTTATTCTCATTCATTAGCTTCTAATGTAACTTATTTAGTAAACCGTTTGAAATATAAACAAATTGAGAAGTAATTTTAAATTTTCTTAACGGTAACAACATGTCAATAGAAATGTCAAATAACTTTGTCTCATATTACACACAGTTTAAAATAAGTATAAAAATATTAGGTTTGTACAAATGTATCTTCACTAAAAAGGAAAGGTAGACCTGTAGCCAAGTGACCAATATGATACTCTTCGTTTGCGGTTTTAATGGGTTCAAATTTCCATGCTCATACAGTTTGATGGATTGATTTTACAATCATGCTCTGAAGAAGAGAATTTGATTGACTCGGTAATAAACCATTCTCGGAGAATATCCACACATAATATAAACTCCATAAAGAATCCATATTCTCCAGATTGAATATTAACCTGATTTGTATTTCGACTTAAATTCTAGGAAAGAGCTGAGCAAGAATTGGAAAGATTGCGTTTTACCATTGCCGAAAAAGAAAAAGAATTGGAAGCCCTCAAGCCCAAGTATGAAGAGATGAAAAAGCTTGAAGAAGAATGCACCAGAACTTTGGGCTTAAACGAACAAAAAAGGCAAGAATTGTATGCCAAACAGGGAAGAGGAAGCCAGTTCACCTCAAAACAAGACAGAGACAAATGGATTGAAAAAGAATTAAAGTTAGTACCGTTTGATGCATCACTTTTATTTTTAGTTCACTTACATAATGTACTGGAATTTTTGTATTATAAATTTTGTAAGATCTTATTTAATTAACTGCAATAGATCAAATTCAATTTTATACTAAGTCCTTAGTATATCGAAGGCAATTTAATACTGGATTTGAAACCTGTTGCTAAAATGTGATTTTATTGTGTTTCAGGTCATTGAATAAGCAAATCAAAGATAAGAAAGATCATGAAGTCAAACTGCGAGATGACTTAAAAAGGGATGCTAACAAACTGACAGAATTGGAAAAGCGTCTGACAGAAACCACTGCCGATATGGAAAGGCAAAGAGAAGCCATCAATGATCACAATCGGCAGTATTACGAGGGCAAAAAGACCAAAGATCAAGCGCAAAGTGCTAGAAAGTAAGTCTTCATTTACAATATTTTATTTCATTTAAAATTAATGTTAGAACATGGAAGAAATCGACTACCCCTGAAATGTGCGATGAATTCATTGTTCCGTAGTATTACTCAAAAATCAAATTACTAATTGCATTGTTCAAATTACTTGATTTTCTTCAGTGAGCTGTGGCGCAAAGAAACAACGATGACTCAAAATCTGTCATCTCTGAAGGAGGATTTAGCTAAGGCTGACCAGGCCCTCAGATCTATGGCAGGAAAGGTGAAATACATTTTATTTTATTTTTGTAGTTTATGCAAATATAATGTGTATAGTTTTTAAAATAGAATGTAACTTGAGCTGAAATAATCAATTTTAAATAATATGCCATATCTATTTATTTGCACGGATTAAATATCACTTGGTTTATGGGCCCTTTTAATAACTTTGGTAATCAGCATGTTATTTTGTATTTGATGGCTAATTAGCAAACACACAAATCTGTACACTCCATAAGCATTGTGTTAACAATTAATAGAATTAATAAATTTCCATTTTGTCCTGTTAGCCTATTCTGAATGGTCGCGACAGTGTACGTAAGGTTCTAGATACCTTCCTGGAGAAAGGCGGAGAGTCAGCAAAGATTGCAAACGCATACTATGGACCCGTTATTGAAAACTTCAGCTGTGAAAAAACCATTTATACCGCCGTGGAAGTAAGACAATAAATGTTTCACTAATTTAAATGATATAAAAGCATCCATTTTTATATGTTCTTTTTTTTCAATCAATGCTACTTGTCCATTATGGTCTATGTTTGAAATGTTTCAATAATGATTTTGTACACTGAAAATTGTCTTGATAAGCATTTAATTTCCAGGTAACTGCAGGTAACAGGCTCTTTCACCACATTGTAGAGTCCGATGTGGTTGGCACAAAAATTCTTAAGGAAATGAACAAACAGAATCTTCCCGGTGAAGTGACCTTCATGCCTTTGAATCGTCTTCAAGTTAGGGATATGTCTTATCCCACTGACAATGTGTGTTGTATAAATTATTTCTTTTTATATTGCTTTAGTTGTCCTCCGGTAGCTAAATGTGTAATTAATGTAATTGATAATAATTCCAGAATGCCATCGCGATGGTGAACAAACTAAAGTACGATCCTATGTATGCCAAGGCTATGAAATATATTTTTGGCAAGACATTGATTTGCAGAAACTTGGAGTGTGCCACGGAGCTGGGTAAACAATACCATCTGGATTGTGTCACTTTGGAAGGTGATCAGGTAAATGACACTGATTACTCACATTATCATTACTTTATAGTATCCAGACTAAATGAAAGAGAATGACGTCACACTTGATCCTTAACCAGTGCTTACCACACATGGTGACCACTTGTAGTGGCAAGTTTATAAAGGCACTTGCGATCAAAATTTATGTCTTCAACTTTGTCCTATCGTACATTTATTAAATATTTTCTATGTTAAATATCACATCTGCTCACAGACATAGGATGAACATGTTATCCTGAAAAGAATGAGAGTAAATTCCATTGAATACAGTAATTGCATATTTTGAAACCCATGCATTGATAAAAAAATTGGTCTCATTTGGCAATAATTTTCATCAAGATGAACAGCAGGAACTTACTCCTCAGTATTAATCAAATAGTTTGATTTAAACCTTAAGATAACTGTTTGGAATAACTTTAGCCAGGAAAATAGAAATCGGATCACAGAAAATTTATGCATAATGATCTTAAAATCATTTTATTTTAGGTATCATCGAAAGGCTCACTCACTGGAGGATATTTCAACCAATCCCGTTCTCGCCTCGAAATGCAAAAGACGCGCTCCGAACTTATGGAACAGATCAAGGGTTCAGAATTAGAACTGAGCACACTCCGTCAAGAACTTCACAAGACTGAAGCCAATATCAATAGCATTGTCTCTGAAATGCAGAAGACTGAAACAAAACAGGGCAAGGCGAAGTACGTAATAATTCATAATTCGAATCTATTTTTGGAAACGAACATGACGCAGATCTAGCAATTGTAACTTTTGTTTTCAGAGATATCTTCGATAAGGTGAAAGCCGATATCAGACTGATGAAAGAAGAACTGTCATCGATTGAAAGATTCCGAGGTCCAAAAGAAAGATCTCTGGCTCAGTGTAGATCCAGTTTAGAAGCCATGCAAGCTACTAAAGAAGGTCTGGAGTCTGAATTGCATCAGGTAATATAGAAGTTCCTGTTGAATGCTGCAAACCTCGAGTCCATTTAAAATATGTGAATGTATTCCCTTTGTTTTTACAATATCTTCGATATAAATCCACCAGACATATAAATATATTGTCATTTTATTTGGTTTGTTTTACACAATTTTATATTAATTATTCAAAGTTGTTAAACCATCTCATGGTGAGAATGATAATAAAAAATTCATCAGTGGATCTGAGGAGTTTAAGTAACTCTCAGAAGCACATATTTACACTTATCCTCAACTGTACTTATATACTGAACCAGCTGTACTTATCTTCAACTTCTGCCCTAAAACCCACATGCAAGTTGTTAAGTAAACAATAGATTATGTTAAGTAAAACATTTGTCATTGCTCAAAGATTATTTAAATGATAATATTGCTTGCCATTCTGTTGTTCCGATATTCATAATTTGTTTTTCTGATAGGAATTAATGGAACAACTGTCTATGGCAGACCAGGGTAAAGTGGATGAATTAAATGATGCTATAAGGAGACTCAACCAGGAAAATAAAGAGGCCTTCAGTGCTAGGATGAATTTCGAGGCAACTAAAAATAAGCTGGAAAATCTATTGACAAATAATTTGATCAGGTATATGACTTTTATAGTAAAGCTGACAATATATTGTTTTTCGTTTTTATGTGTAGCACCAATTAAATGTTCTTTTTTCGATTTATACAGACGTAAAGACGAATTAGTACAGGCTCTGCAAGAAATCTCAGTTGAAGACAGGAAAAGGCGCTTGTCAAATAGCAAAGCCGACGTTTTAGCAGCTGAAAAAAGAATCAAAGCTATCACTAAAGATTTAGAAGATGTAGATAAAAAAGTACAAGATGCTGTTAAGAAAGAAAAGTACCTCAAAACTGAACTTGAAAAATGGAGAAATAAAGTAAGCTTTTAATTTATCTTGAGGCGGGTCTTTGCCAAACAGTCAATGTAATTGGCTTCAGTTGCCAAGCGCACATTACAAAACTGTGTTTTAATTCCCACCAACGATTGCTTATATCTAACCACTAGTCCTATCCTTCTATCCTTACTCTCTCAAAATGGGAGGTTGAGCGACAAATTGTCACCAAGGTAAGAAAATAATACTTACATTCTTGACCTGAAGATGTGATGTTTACTAAAGTAGAATGTTGTAATCAATATTTCAATGGACTGGAAAAACAAAAAACTCCACAAAAATAATAACAATAATAATTGATTCTAGGTATCCCTAACCAAAAGACTTTTTGTTTTAGATGAAATAATCTAAAACATATCTTATTCTTTAAATGTAAAAAATAAGCACAACATATCAGCTGAAATATTTTTGCTTGTTGTATGCGTTTAGTAATGCAAACTAATAACTGAAAAAAGCTAATTGACCATTATGTATTCTAGTTTTTCTACCAATCTTTCTATAACCCTATAAAACTAAATTTGAATTGTTTGAATTTTGTACTTTTCCATGAGTTTTCAAACTGTTTACTAAGCGTCAGTTCAAGTACATCCGTGTACTTGAAATGCCTGAAGATGCCGAAAGGCGAAACCCGGGTTAAGGAAAAGTACAATTTGATATTGAAATTCCATCAAGTACCCTCAGTCGAAATCCTTAATCATATAAAACTAGTTTTCATTTAACACTTTATTACGGGCCCTTTTAATTATTATGGTAACAAAGCACAAAATTGTGCACACCGTAAACAATGGGTTAAAATACACCTCTCAACATACCGGGCTAAAATTGTCACATGCCGATATAATAACTATTACATAACATTCGTTTTCAGGAAAAGGAAGCCCAAGATAAAATGGAAGAAGATGCCAAAGGACTAGAGAAGATGGCATCCAAAGAAGTTCTTATTCAAGAAAAAATTCAAGAATCTTTAGATAAAATCACAGCACTGGGAACACTGCCCAATGCTCCCGACTTGCACACAAAATACCAAAAAATGTCTCTTAAAAATGTAATATTCTTCGATATATATATTGTGTTCATAATACAGTAAAAGTCCGTTAATTCTAAATTCAAGGGACCGGATTTCCCAAAAAAAATCGAATTACGAATTACGGGATCAGTATGAAAAATTGAATTTTCGCGGCAATAGTCGACGGCTTGGAACATCGCGGCCATTTTTTAGATTTTTTATGAATCAAAAAAATTCAAATTACGTCCGCAATCACTAAAAAAATAGAAATTTCGCGGCAATCGTCGATGGCTTTGAACATCGCGGGCATTTTTTCGATTTTTTATGGATAGGCATTTCATATGAATAAAAAACACTTATATTTAAGGTATTCGCGCGTTAAATAGAATGACGTTTAGGAACATACTTATAAAAAACTACCATTGTAGTGAAGTTAGGTACATACTAATATATAAATGTCTCGCTCAAACTAATGTTATAAATGCTCGAATTTGATTTTGACATTCGATACTTCAATTTATATAGATGTCTCACTTACACTAATGGTTTACATAAGCTTTACTCTTCAAAACAATGTGTCAACTAACTTTTAACCTAACAAACACGAAATTGTCAAAACTGTCAAAATTTCGAATTACAAGAAATCGTATGTACATTCTGACGAAAAACATTACGAATTACGAATTAAGCGATATTTCGAATTAACGGTACATTTTACTATGAAAAGTCAATATTGGGACGAGCAAATTATGAAAATTTCCAATAACGAATTATCGGACTTTTACTGTAATTTAACTGTAAGATTTAACAGTTTTAAAATCAAAATAATTCATAAATAAATCATACATGCCATCATGAAATTGAATCTAAGAATTGGATTCATTCATTATACCATAATAATATGTGAAATGTCTCTGTCATCTTTATGATTTGATTTTATTATGTTGCATTTCGTTAGGTAAATTTTTTAAAAATCACTTCTCATTTCCAATGGTAATCTGTTTTCATAATAATTGTGTCTGTGTTTCAGCTTTTCCGTGAACTAGAAAAAGCAAATCAGCACCTTAAGAAGTATAATCATGTAAACAAAAAAGCTTTGGATCAATTCTTGAGTTTCTCTGAACAAAAGGAAAAACTTTACCGAAGAAAAGAAGAACTTGACATTGGGTAAGATTTAGAAACAACTGTCAAATATCATTTTTGTTTCTAATGTAATATATATAGTTACGGTCTGTAAGGGCTCGGGTAAGGCCTGCGGACCTCACCCTTTTGTCTTCATACCGTGGCCTTGCTTGCTTAAGAGCATGTAGAATTTAAAAGTTAACATTCGCATGCCCTTATATTTTTATTCACTGATAGCGAAAATTCACAGCCATATACAATTCTATGTGCACAATATATTGAAAATTCTGATAAAGACAACACAATCATTAATTCAATACTATTCAAATATATTTCTTAATCAGTAGAAAATGATAGTTCGTATTCCTGTAATATTTTCACATTATTGTTTTCCAGCGGAGAAAAAATTCGCGAACTCATTGATACTCTTGAGCATAGGAAACTTGAAGCTATCCAATTGACATTTAAACAAGTCAGCAAGAACTTTACTGACGTCTTCAAGAAACTCGTTCCGCAAGGTAGAGGAAGTCTCGTTATGAGGACTGCTAACGAAGACGGGGTGGAAATCAGACCAGAGGTAAATTGAAGCTATCTCCCGATTATCTGTGCATGGACTCTATTCATATTTAAAAACCATTTCTGTCATAACATATTAGCTACGAGGGAAATATGAACATATGGAATAATGACGCGTATTCCACATTCCCGTAGCCAATGAATTGAGATTAACATACGTTTCGATGTTTGAAGCGGTGGGTGTGTCATAAAGTCTATTGACCTTAATTCATACAGTGGACATTATATCCAATTTCTGATTGAAAAGAAATCATTGTTTTCATTAGTAACAACTTTGTTGGACACTTAATAGAAAGGCCATTAGCAAATATATTAGATATGCTCTACTATTATTACTCTCACTATTAGACTAGATAATTAGGAATTTACTGTATATGAAAAAATATCTTGTCTCAATGGTTTTTGGCATTATACAATGTTAAAATATGATAGGGTGGGCATCACAAACTATGTTATATTATTTAAACAGTTAAATTACAATAAATTGGAATCAAGAATTCGACAATAGGGGGAGGGGAACTTTTGATGGAATTTGAATTTATGATGACAAATACTGCTCTCGAAACATTTTATATGAAATCAAATATATAATACATTTAATACTCAATACTGATATACCTTAGACCTTTGGCTGTAAATTTAGCTTTATCCAATGCTTTATGTGTTTCTAGCATGCCAACGCAGAGCAGTTTATAGGTGTGGGGATAAAAGTATCATTCACTGGTGGTGACGCTGAAATGAGAGAGATGAATCAACTCTCCGGAGGGCAAAAATCTTTAGTTGCTTTGGCCTTGATTTTCGCTATCCAGAAATGTGATCCTGCTCCTTTTTATCTATTTGATGAAATTGACCAGGTAAATATTTTTCAAAATTACTCCCTGATATTGTATGTAGTAAGATTTTCTCTGCTGAAATATTTTCTACTCTAATGTCACAGGTGTTAGATAGTGATAATCGATAACGATGTATGAAGCTAAGATTTGTATGATTGCAATAAAAAGTACCAAACATATTTTTCTCTGTATGAAATACTGTCATGTAATGAATTTAAACAAATTATAGGCTCTGGACGCCCAACATCGACGAGCAATCGCCGACATGATCCACGAACTGAGCAGCTCCGCCCAATTTATCACGACGACATTCCGACCTGAACTCTTAGACCACGCCCACAAGTTCTACGGTGTCAAGTTCAGAAATAAGGTTTCCCACGTTGAATGTGTCACCAGAGAAGAGGCCAGAGATTTTGTTGAAGACAGTACAACGCAGGGTTAAAGAATATTACTTAATTTAACTTATTAAATTTAGATCAGTTATTGTTCTTTCTTTTTATATATTACCTGATCCTCTGTTTGCATGGGAGATACTGTGCAAAAAAAACGAGAGAATACTTAAAAATTTGTCAATAACTATATTCATTTTCATGCAGTCAATTTGTTGAAAACAATAGTATCCATGTTCAGTGTAAATTATTACTATTTTCATATATCCTTTTAATTTCAAAAGAGAATTATTGTTCATAATAAAAATATTATATCGATTAATTCGGTCACTGATATTTACCATCTTTAGACCTCATACCATATAAATGTTACAATGTTTAAAAATATGTTTTAATAAATTTGTATCCACCTTAAAATAAGATTTTAACTGAATGAAATATATCCATATTTTTTTTTACGTTTTCAATTTATTTATGAAACAGTAGTTTTTTTTCCAGTTAAAAATAATAAATGGTCAATTAATAATTAATTTTGGTCAGTGTTTTATTGTAAAATGGTCAGTAATTGTCTGTAGAAGGGTCAGTAGATATGTATCTATAAACGAGGAATATAAGTTGTATTGTATCATATAACACCAAAAAGATATGGAGTTCATAACCTCGCTGATAAGTAATAAGTGAGAGGAAAACAGCACCGGAACGACATGGTGTACTTTACAACTGAAAAAAAAATATTTTATCATTGCTGGCAATCTCAAAATCCAATTATCAAGCCAATGAACCATAAACAAAGAAGACAAAAGTTTGGCAATATTGCCATACACAATTTTACATTTGTTTGCATATTTATTTATATGGGATAACTTGTAGCATTTTAGGATTTAATTTTCCCTCATTCACGGTGTAATATTCAGGCGATAGTTTTACTTTTTAATAACAAAAGTGCAACCATAAAATACAAAAATATAATATTATAGAGACTGAGGGACTGTAAACTGCCAATATGTTAAAAAAAAAAAAAAAAATATACATACTGGCTTTATCATTTTATGTTTTGACTTTACTCTTTTGAGTTCTTGTGGATAATTATAAAATGTGGAATTAAAATGATTGAATCTGAAAAGAATATTACTGATTATTGTATTACTAGTGAATTAATTTTCGGAGTTTTAAAACGCATAGTAAAATGTAAAAAAATATATAATTCACGAGAACTTTCAAATAATTATCAAGAACACTTCAAATTCGAACCTAAATCTTTATTGCATTTATCTGTGGATATGTGGTCCTCTGAAACGAACTGAAATGATTTTTTACGCTGAAGAATATTGTTTATGGCTGAAGAATTTGTTATTCAATATTAGCCTATAATAAAATTATTCTTTTTATTTTAAGCGAATTATTAAATTATTTGACTCCCTTCTATCTGAAAATATTATTACTTTGTATTTTATGGCTGCATTTTTGCTCCTCAACAAAAAACAACTCGATATTTTACTTAATGTCACAAGGTATGTTTTTTGATTTTCTATTATAATAATTCTAACAATTAAAAACAAGACATTTCAAAAATAATCGTAAACTTTAAACTTATTGAAATAATATTATTTGCTTTCAAATACATATCTTGACTTAAGAAATTATTACATTTCATGCGCTTATTTTTCATAGACCATGTTATAAATTTGCCTCTTACGACCATATTTGATAAAATTCACAACCTGTCAAACTTAAATGACTGTCCATTTAATTTAAATACGAACCGTTTTTAATAGATAACTAACCATTATAAATACATTACGGCCGTTTTATTTAATAACTAACCACATTCATACTGATACAATGACAACTGACCGTTTATAATATTAACTTACCATTTTGATTTTTCACTGACCATTTATTTATTTCACTGATCAAAGCTTGAATTAGATACTGACCCATTAAATACACGCGTATAATATTTTTATAATTATAAAAGGAAAACATGCAAGTATTGTAAAACATTTATTTATTATCAATGAAATTTATTATAATACAACCGGCATTCCCCTTTAGTACGGATGATACACTTTCAAGAAACTATCGAGTAGCAAAAGAAACAGTAAGTGTACAAAGCTGAAAGATTCCATGGCATTCAACAATCCCACATAAAATTTATTTATTAAGTATTGTAGTCTGGTAATTAACATATAAAATTATTACTTTTTAAAAACAGGAATAGAAAGTGAGAATCAGATATAGTTAATTAAGTACCTAGTTATTTTTTTTGAGTGGCATAATTCAGCAGCAATTTTATTACATTAAAGATCATGGTTGCTTTACATTTAACTTTCACCTGATATGAGAAGTTAAATGTATAAAAAAATCATAATTATTTTTAAACTTGCCTTACAAAACTGAAATATGTATATCTCAAAATATTTAAGTAACAATAGACATGATCAGATGTTATAATATTCATATCTAGGAAGAATTCTTAATTTAGTTATTGATCAATGAGTTGACAAAACAAGAGTTAATTTTAATGGCTTTTAAGTATTATGCATTCTTGATGGCTGTTCTAGCACATGATCGTCCATTAAATGGTGGCTAAAATTCGAAGCAAGATGTATTATACAAAAAGTAAATGTTTTCACCAAATACTTATATGTAATAGGTGAATAATTAGTTTTCAACTAATATCTAATTAGCTATACAGGATTATAAATAACAAAAATATTGTTAATTCTCGGTGGAAAGACAAGATATTATGAAAGTAACTATTCAATCTAATATTTAATGAGAATTTCAACTAAAGTACAACTTACTTTTGTATCAGTTGAAATTATTACTTACATAGAAATAAGTATGTACTGAGAAAATTTCCTTCCATTGTATCATAATGAACATTACGATATTATTGACATTTCAACTCAACTTACAACCCGTTATTGCAGGAACTTTGGCTAGTCTGAAATTTAAGAAGTTTAGTAGGAATTTCAGCTTTTTAAATGACATTTATTTTTCTAATCTAACAAAAATTAAGCTCAACATTAACTAGAATACACCGTGATGATGATAAATATCATAAAAAGTGAAAAAACATTTTAATAATATATTAACCGCTTCAGTACCATAAGACCAGCCCACTGGTAGCTGCCACGTGCGGACGTTATAAATATTAAAAAATATATTTTAAAATCTTCCAATAAGAATTCTATTGATATTTTTCTTTGCATAGCTAGTGATATCTATAGGCTGTCTCCAGAAAAACATGGTCCTTCTGTCACCTGTCAATCTAATTAAAAAAAGGGTTTTTTTTGAAGTCGAGCAGTAGATGTAACTAGGGCCATCACTTTGGTTGATAATGAAACGGTTAAGAATGATTTTCTCACAAAATTACCGCCGAATCCATAGAAAATAAAAATGAAGCTTTTTTACAGATTGAAATAATAATCAATGCCATTTTTGACAGTCATTCTTTATTAGATAATAATAAATAAAAAGTACAAAAATAATATAATCACATAAGATTGAGGTTATGTATTTTTTTTACATAGTTATTGAATTGCTCACATCTCAAAAGCCAATGGATTGATATGTGAAAAGTTACTGATTTCACAACATTATTATAATCATATGAAAATAAAATAATTTACACACAAAATTTCACAATGAAAGCAACAGACCCATTAAAATTAATAAGCAGTCATTCCGGCTGAAATATTTATATAAATAAATGCTAAGTTATCGACTAATAATTTTATTTTATTGAAAGACATAGAGGGAACCGAATAAGGAATAAGGCAGTGAGCTATTAAACTTCATAATCATTTAATATTTGATTTCATTATAGCAGAAGAATTTAAAAAATACTAGAAATTTTAAAATACAAGTTTGTACTGATTTTTGAGCTGTTTGTGGGGATAAAATTAGTATGCATAAATAACATTGCTTACTGCAAACATTCAACATTTACAACAGCACATATCTATTTTTTTTTCAATATAAAACCTAATGAAATTTAATTTAACAAACTCTTATTGATATCTATTGATTTTGATATAAGCCTATGATAATGTATTAAATATGGGATTACAAATCTATTCTTAGTTTTATTATACTTTATAATGTATCCTATAAATTCACATAAACGTTTACTTATACAATTAATCCCGTTATAACTGAAGTACATATTATGCGGTAAAAATGAGATCACTTCATGTCTTTATGATCGGTTTTGTATAAACCCAAGGATAAACTAAGATTCATTTAGATAATTCATTTGATTAATGCCAATGAATAGGGAGAGTTCCAATCTCTTTCAAATACGTCTTGCAATTGTTGTCGTATTCCAATTTCGGTTTCATTCGACGGACTGTCAAACGTGTTGGCTTCTTCCATTACTAAGCCGACGCCCGCTGTATTTACAAAGTAATCGCCGGACCAGTTGGAGGTTCCAATGTAGGCAGTCTTGTCCGTCACCATGTATTTGTTATGATTGACTCTGGCAAAGGGAATTTTCTTTTGATCTGCGGTAGCCGGAACAACAAAACGCCTCTGAAAAAATAGATAACATTGGTAACTGGTGAAACCTGTTTTTTGGCTCTCCTGAATCCAGAGCAATCAACATACTTTGATAAATTGAGCTCTTGGCATAAAAGGCGTTCTGTCATTTTCTCTGTGTATTTTCATCTCTGATTGGTCCATAAATATGTCTTATTTACTATCATTCCAAAGTTTGTAAAATTTTAATTTGAGTAAGTGAGCATTGGCTAACTGATATCGGAATTGACTGAATGAAGCGAGTAAATTTTAAGATACATACATTTATTAAATATAAGCTTACCACTTCAATATCCACTTTCGGATAAGATTTCGAGAGAGCTGTGAGCGATCGAAGGAAGTAGTCCTCAGAGGGGCGCGAATGATTCCACCAGCTAATCAGCATTTTTATTTGAATGTTATCCTCTACTGCGGCTGCTCTTATAGCATCGTCGATCATTGGCCAGTATCTTTAAAATATAAAACATAGTAGGTGGATAATATATGAGAGCTTCGGAAACAAATGTGGAATCACCTTTCAATCAATAAAGCGTTTTGAACCAAAAACTAATTTTATGCAGCTACATAAGTTTAATGCAGATTTTTTTATTTTTTTCCTCTTTGTAGAAATAGTATTCACCACTAGTCATTTTCATACACTTTTTCAGAGATTTAAGTTATAAATATCAATAATGCCGCCAGGGCTGTGGTGTCAGAGTCTGAGTCATGTTTTTGGTTAATGCTGAAGTCGGAGTCGGAGTCGTAATTTTTTTTAATGACCCCACAACCCTGAATGCCGTATTTGCTAACAATTTTCAAGCTGATGTTTTTGTGTCCAAACAATTGAACAGTTTGCTGTCAAGTGTACTGAGCGGCCATTTTGTCTTTTTTGTGTTTATATGAAGAATGCTACTTTCGCTTCTAATGTGAATTTTGTACATGATGATGAATGAAAATTTTGCACCCCAAATATTGTTTTACAAAAATATAATAAAATAGATCTCACATTTTTTTCGGTGTATATATCATAAGTGGTATGTAATCCATTACTGCGATATATACAAATTTTTCGGCCGTTTTGATGACATTCAAAATGGCATCGATGTCATTTGTGCGGCCTTGCGGACTTAGTGGCGGCGGAGAACTCTGAAATGAAAACAAGTAACTGAATATTGTAACTTGCAACTCAAATCTCTACAATAAAAGTCAGAAAGACTTAAATTAGACGGTAAATTTTCATAAAATGGCGATATAATTCATAGAGTGTACAATTTTTATTGCAAGAATTTTATGAATGCGAAGATTAAAGCCAAGATGGATTGATGTTTTTCTGGACTCCAACAGTACACAGGCTCAAACTTGTTGTTCCAAAGCAAATCACTTTGTCTAAAAATGTGTTCCTAAAAAAAGTATTCACTACTGTGAAAACTGCAATAATAATAAGTTATTTTTTTGCAGTTTTATGTAAATATTCTATTCATTTTTTTAAATTAAAAATAACGGATGTTAAAATATTTTATTACAGTTATCAATTGTGATTTTGATTTTTGGTTCAATTAATTTTAATATGAGAAAACCTGTAAAGATTGAAATAAGTTGAGAACCACTGAATGAATAATAAATTCTTTTGATTAAAAGAATTTAAATAGAAAAAAAAGATTATAGATTTTATTATAACTTTATAATTTATGTAAGATGAAATATTTAAAAAAACTGTTTTTTCAATATATTTTTTATCGCGATTTTAAGTGTCCAATGTTGTGTCGCAATTTTTTAGTGTACAACAAAGGTACCAAATATATATATCATATTTTCATTTATTTAATATGACATTAAATATTTGAAAGTTAAAAAATATGTCAGATTGCAGCTTATACCTCACCATCCAAATAAAAGTAAAAGCAGTAAAGAAAATAATCAATAATCCAGTCCTATGACCAATACAAACAAACACAAAGCAACTATACATGCAAAGCAATACTATGGGTAAAATCAATTTCATTTACTTTCCAAATTCAGTTGTCATCAACAGTTTCTATTACTATGACATTTTCAATGAATTAAAATTTATTACAATAATTATAATATGAGTTATAAAATAAATAGTCAACGCATATATGTAAACTATATATCAGGGTTTCTCAAACTATGATCCGCCAAACTTGAATTGGTGTTTCATGTAAATTTGGAATGGCTTATACATTCTTCATCTTCTTAACATCTTCAACTTAATAAACAAAGGTGACTGATGTTTACTATGTCAAGTATCTAGGTACAGACGGAGCTTTCAAATCTAAATTGAGGGAAGCAATAGGCATTGAGCCAAATTTCTATTGCGGAGGGTAAAGAACTATGTTGTGTAACAGTTGTCATAACAGTGTATAAGTCTATTTGAACCGTTTGAATTTTGTACTTTCCCATGAGTTTTGTCGCTAACGACCCGAGTTTCGCTTTTCGGCTTCTTCATGCATTTCAAGTGCTCGGATGTACTTAAACTGACAGTAAACAGTTTGACTGTAGTAAACAGTTTGTATTGTTTATATACAAAAATAAAAGTAGATCACTAAGTTAAATTACTATTAACATAGTCTATATGAATTAGCGAAAATTTTATGTAAATGAGTTGCAATGAATATATATGAGTTATATATCAATGGCTTAAAGAGAAAATTTGCTATCTCCATTTTTGTCTATTGTGCAGGAGAGGGATTATTTTGAGAATGTAAAATTATGTGTTATAAACAAAAAAAAAACCCTTTATTTGAACCACTGCTGAAAAACAACGAATAAATGACAGGTGACAATACAAAATGGCGAAGTTGGATAATTAGCAGTGTAGATTTTAGAACAACAATGGAGGTATCAAATTTTCTTTTTCCGTGGAGTGGTTTCATGGAGGTAACAAACGTTTTTCCGATGCACTTAAAAAGTTTTGGTTATAAAAAATTTACGAGACATGCACATTGCATGATACAACAAGTTGGCATTATTAAGTCATTTTCAGCTAAAAGTGGAATTAACAATATTACTCTTTAAGCCATCGATATAATGGCTTTCCAACAATGATTTACTAATTTTGTCATAGTGGTAAAGATAAGAAACATTAAATTAAAGCTAGAAAAATTTGGTTGCCAATCTCTGCATAGAACAATATCATTAGCATTTAATGGCATGGTCGAAATTTGAGCATGTCTATAATGTGCCTATGTTGCCATATACTTCAACCCTGATCAAGTATAAATATTCATGTCTTGAATAAATTCTCGGAAATTGGGAACAACCATTCTTATCTGAAACAAGTATGTTACAAAAAAACTCAATTTAGCCATATTACAAAACTTAACTACATGTGCATGTACACCTTGGCCAAGAAACATGTAATCCGATTGTTGTATAATTTACATAAGTTTGAGGATGCGGATTCAGCTTTAGAATGTAACATAACAATTACCAAAAAAAATGTATTTTTAAATTTAAAAAAAAAAGTTAAACATACGTTTTTAACCCAAGACTTTTTGAATATGTTGAAATTTAGTTAGGTTTGTCTGAATATAAATTATTCTTCAAAAGTTATTTAGATTATGGACAATTAGTATTTTAGAAAATTTCCCAGTCACAATATTGTGAATTACTGCACATAATTGTGGTTCCAGGCTTGGCTCCTTGAAACTGAACTCCACTCAGTGAAGAATGAAATGCATACAAAAATAGTTTAGCAAAACCTCTTAGAATACTCTATTACCAGTCCATACGCTCCAGGCAGGGATTGGACATTGCCAAAAACGTTTTTACATGTATTTTATATTCTTTGAAATCATATTAACACTCGATGTGGACAAAGTTTTCTCACAATTGGGCATTTACACATGGATAATTCTGATTGGTCATGCTTCAGTAGTGAAAGATACCTGAACACCCAAGAGGCTCATCCGCATCCAGGAAAAACGAATATGAAGAATATCTGGGGGCTAGATTGTGCGAATGACACTGATTATTAGTAGATAAGCAACACTAAGAAGGGAGGAAAGCGAAAGCGTGTCCTGAAAGAAACCAAGACTCACATTGCAGTTCCGATGATGATGAACTGCTGAAGACTCTACTTGATTATGCCAATCAGCATCACAAGGATTCCAAATCTCTCTTAGTATCAACCTAAGTGGAGCCGGCTCCATTTAATACTTTTTTTTAATACTCCAGAAATTTTACTCACCGAAACATAGGTATCATACTGATGATTACTCAGTGTCACGTTCATCGGAGTCAAAATATTGAACTTCGTTTGCAGTGTTGACGGCCAGGATTCTGGTATTACTGCATCATCAGCTCCGAGGGACCAGTAAACCTGTCAGAAAATTAAATATAATATAAATATGACATTGTGATAACTTCTTAAATCAACACTGGGTGATAAATTTTATTTTATCATTTCCACAAAATAGCCGCTGAATCTGATTTTTTATTGAAGCAATATTATACTATAAATAATCAAATTTGGTACTGGATTAGTGACATATTTAACTAAATCTTCGTTGTAAATTTACTAGAAATCCTACAAATGTACTTGGATTTAATTATTGCTGTTGAGAAGCTATGAAAAATTCTAAATTTAGAATTTTTGTATACCTGCCTGTAATCACAATAAATTACCGACTGGTAACTATGCATGTGGCAACACAACAACTGTGCAGGTAAGTCCAGAGTTGCATCTGCATTGACGTAAACAGTCTATTATCATGCGATCACTTGCTGCAGCAACAATACTGCATACAAAAACTGCATGAATTTTAATTATATTTATGTAACACTAATACAATGCTTATAAAACTAAACATAAAAATGATTGGTATTAGTTACATGTATTAAAATCAACACGGTTAAGTATAATTTCATCACTATCTGAAATACCGATAAACCAAAAAAATCTGACGACAATAATTTCTGCAAAAGAGAAAGTTACAATTAGAAGGGTATGCTTACATCGAATATTTTTGCAATGTCATCGGCAAGACAGGAACAATTGTATGCTACAGCGCCCAATTCTTTCACCTGTAGATAAAAATGTAGCTATGAATTATAATAAAAACTTTTCAATATTATTCTTATAACCTTAAGAAGAAGAATCAATTAATAATTCTCATGAAACATTCAAAATGCTGAAAGTATTTTAAAAGATACTAGAGGTTATATATATTTGTAAGCGTTATAAGTAATGAAGCATCTCAAGAAAAGTTGTTTTTATAAGAACTTGATGTTTTTCAGTTACTCAACTTCTCTTTTTGGCACGAATATGCCGACAGTGAGGGGAAAACTTGTTAGTTAGTTTACTACTCTGTTTTTAAGATCAGATGTGTATGAGGGGAAATTAAACGTTTTAAATATCTATGTGTTTCAAGAAAAATGCATACACCTACTAACAATGGTGTCAGAGAATATAAGTCAAGCGTCAAAGGGCGTTGACCAATAAACTACAGGATTGATGGTTATAAAACAAACAGATAATGGAGTAGAATAGCTCCATCGATAACTTTTCTAAGATAAATGGACGACAGTAGGTGAATATGAATGATTTAGATTTATATATTTTATCTTAATTTAACTATTTAATTTACAATATTAAATAAAATCTACAACAATAAGTAGAATACTCGACAGCTGATTTAATACGAAAAAGTTATAAACTAAATAAACAAACATAATAATAATTCCTTTATTAATATGATTTTAAATGACAAAATCAAAAGAAAGCAAAATAATCTGATTTTTTTAATAAATCCACACATGATTTTTTATCTTTACATCCATCATACATTTAAAAGACCATTATCCAGTGCCTTGTAAAAAGCACAATGACAAGAATTGGACTAATTACATGAATATTGATTAAATTATATTACAAGTCGTGAATGATATTTTTAGATTTTTGATATATAGATACAGGAGACTGATGGAAAATTTGTGTAATGGCATAAACGAGGGTATTAAAATATTATCATATGACCGAGGACTGTAATTGTAAAAGTATTTCAAGGAAATGAAACTTCATATATTTTAAATATAATTTATACACATTATCTAAGCATGTTTTTGTATTAGAGAATTGATGCTTTTGTTCAAATTATGTGATCGTTCAGCCCTCTGGTTACAAAATTTCTTGTACTAAGAGAGTTTCACATTGTGTAAACTTTTCTAGTCTAATGAAAACATAATACCGAAATCGTTAAATGGAATTTAGCAGTTTTAATTTGAAAATTATAATACACCAACGTATACATAAAAAATTATAGGCAGTATCAAGAGAAATAAAGATAATACCTATACTAAAACATAATTAATACCTGTGTCAATGATCTCCAGTCCATGTTGGCACTGCCAATATAAAAATGAGTACGATCAACCAGCCAGAACTTTGTATGAAGAACACCACCCCCCATCAACTTGGGAAAATTTACACTGCGAACCTGGAAAAAAAAACCACTAACTGAATATCTAGTCCCAAATATAATCCTTAATCCACTGTTTGACACAGTGCAAGTGACAAATTCAAGTGACTACTATTTTTTTATTATTACTCAGAATAAATAAAAACTACATGTGTGTATTGTACAAATATGAATCTGTAGGAATAATATGTCGCCGGCAAGAATGAATGCATGCATTTCTCAGAGAAAGATATACAAGATATTTTTCTGTCGTTTTGGTGAAATTGCACACAATGTGCTAGTTTCATTTTTAATCATGTCTTTCAATACCAACTTTTTGATGTGTCATTGAACAGAGTGAATTTAATTAAACACTAGTTATTGTTGAAACAATTAAATTTTTAAAAAATGAGTCAGAATTGGAATTCGAGTCAGATTATGGATAAATTTCGGACTCTACAGCACTAATGTATATCAAAAATAAAATACTGCAAAATTATTAAAATGTGTACACATATTTTCTTAGTAGGGTGTCATTTTTGTATTGATTAATGTGCTATGAAGGTTCGTCATACAAATAAAAATAGATGGCCTTAGTGGTTCAATTTAAAATATTAATTTGAGTTGACTGATAAGGGCGAGAAAATTACATATTCTGTTCAGGTTTGTATATTCCGTGTAAATAATTCATCATTGTAGTCAACATGAAAAAACATATGTTCCTTGTGAAAGGCGTAAACAATACCAGGCCGGTCAGAGGTCACTGTCGGCTGAACTAAAGAGCTTTAAAAGAAACCATCTCGTACCTGAGCAGCTTTTTTCCTGAGCAACATCTCTGTGTCAGTATTGGGATTAGATTTTGTCGGAGAACTTTGAACAATTTTTACATTGATACCCCTTTTCGTTCCTGCCAAATAAAGAGCTTGATAGACTTCTTCACCCTAAAAATAAAACTTCTCTATTACATAACTACATTAGGAAAAAAACCTTTATTACTGAATAATAATGATTTTTGCATTTCATTATCTTCAGCAGCGAAACAATCATTGTATTATCAAACGAAATTTTAAACATTAAAATATAGAAAATCAATTATTTGAATACATAATGTATTTGTAATTAAAGGCACTCGCCTTGATTGAAGAGTTATGGGGATAAATCTCATTTTCTCTCAGTGACCAATAAAAAGAAGCGATTTCTATGCTATCCGTAGCCTTTGCGACCATATCCAGCCATGTCTCTTGGGTTGACGGATATTTTTTGGAATTCGGCGGAAAAAGTAAGCCTTCCGGTATAGTTTCTACCAATGATAATCTGAAAAAGATCAATTTAAATTAAAAATGAAGTAAAAACATAAATAAGCGACTAGAATAGAAAATTTTCAAATTTTTTTTTTTTTTGTATCACTTTTTCACTGGTTGTTAATTCTCGCAATGAGCGAGATCGTGATAAAAAAATATACTGTAGATTTATAGTTTTATAGGAGATTGATTGAGTTGGCATTTACTTGGTCGAACTCCATTATAGTACGGTGAGAAAAATAACAATGTATTTTAGAATTAAAATACAATGTTATTTTTCTCACCTGTTTTATAGGAGCCCTACAAAAAACAGTTACTTTTAGTTGTCCGATCTACAAAAAATAATGCCAAATGTGGGAAACAATAGAATGGTGATTTGGAATACTGTAATGTCTTCTTACAAAAATCTAAAGTGTAAATTTATCAGTAAATTTAAAAACAAAAATAATAGTCAGCTATTTTCAGAATTCCAATTATTTTTGTTTTTAAATACTAGAGGTTATCCTTTGAGTAATCTTTCATAAAACAATTATTCAGAATATATAATTTTGCCATTATAAATCTGTTTGCTAACAGCAGAAATATATCAATTTCATTATTAACAAACTGTAGCTGTTTGCATGAAGAGAAGTATTAAAAGTGAAAAAAAACATTTAATGCCATCTTTACCTGCATTGATCTGAGCATGATTGTGTCACCGGGAGCCTAGCAATAATATTTGCATGGTCCAGCAGAGGCACGAGGACCACCAGGACGATTAAGACGAATATTACAGATATCGGTATGCAAGAAGGTCTGCACCATGTATCAGTTCCCCATCTAGAAACATTTTTAAAAGTAAGAAATAGATTTTTCCAGAGCACAAGTGAATGAGGCAGTTGTATTCCAAAATCAAAGTTTTAAGTAAATCAAAATGATAGTTTATCTGGGGCAATGTTCCCTCTAAGCAGTTTTAAAAG
This sequence comes from Himalopsyche kuldschensis, assembly GCA_028554975.1. Taxonomy (NCBI): domain Eukaryota; kingdom Metazoa; phylum Arthropoda; class Insecta; order Trichoptera; family Rhyacophilidae; genus Himalopsyche; species Himalopsyche kuldschensis. The sequence continues at coordinate 13,057,409 of JAHFWI010000010.1, read as the reverse complement.
GTTGACTCTAATAGTTGATGAATTTTACGACCCAATTGATCAGTAGATCAAAATAGATAATCATAAATCTATAATGCACGTTAATTATATTTTTTAAATCCATTTCTGCTGCCAATGTCGAAGCATATGGCCTTCTCTCCAGATAACATATAATTTTCATTCAACCATTCAATCTCTCTATGTTTGGTAAGAGTAGGGATGGAAAGGATAAATCTAGGACAGGACTAATGATTAGCTATCCGCCCTCACTAAGCCCCGCTTGTCAACTGATTAATGAGTTCATTCCGCTTATTTTTTTCTCAATTTTAATTATGCGAAGCCAAAACTTTTATATAAAATCTGACATATTGATGCTGCGCATTTGTTCGATTGGCCTGCTCAGCATTACAATTTTCCGTGCAGCTTACCTTTCGGCTTAGAGGGAACACTGATCTGGGATATCATTGAGAAAGATTATCCAACCAAAATTCATGCCTTAGCCGTATCCTGTTATCTTCACTCCCTATGAAAAAGAGAGATTGAGCAGCCCAGTAATAAACAGTTCACTTTGAACAATCCCCGCTCCACTGGCGTCTGTATTCGCCTCACTGGCCTCACTTATTTGATTTATTATTCTAATACATAAAATATTATTACTTTTTGATACCAGCTGCCTGGTCTTGCCGCAACATAAAGCTTTGTTCCCACTGGTCAATTTCTTCATCTGGTGCAGCCGCATTCCCAAAACTGCTGCTCTCTAAAACCGTCTACAAGAAAAATAATATTATAAATTTTTCAAATTTAAGTCTTTGAAACCGGAAAGTATTTATGCCTGCAATGCATGGGGTGGGGAACTAAAGGGTATAACGTATTACAGAAAAAATCAGTAAAATTTTATGTGCCTAAAATAGGTAAATTGTGATAAACATATTTCCGAAAAATATATGTGAAAGTAATATAAGAAAAAAAAGTTTTATTTATTTAAATACAAGTCCATTCCACTTCAGTTTCATTGAAAGTTGACAACTTTAAAAGTGAAAAAGATATGAACATGGACAAATTAATATTTTTTGTTTATACTTTATTTGGCTTACGGAGATTAGTCTTGTGTCATTTTTGGGTGGTGTCCCAAATTGTTCCATATCTATTAGCTATTGCCATTCTAGTATTATTTATATCATTATATTAGCTACCAATTTTTTTAATATTATATGTTGAAACATATAATGTCAAAAAGATCAGGACCAGTTTGGCTCATCACAAGCCGTTTTTAACTGAGTTCAGTTGAGCAAAACCAATCCTGATTTTTATAAAATTATATGTAGAAATAGCTCAAGAAGTTATTTATGATAAATAATGTCATTCCACAAGTGACAGTAAAAACGTAAAAATAGTGATGTAGGATTTTGGTGCCTTATGGAATCTCAATAGAAATTTGAATCGATTGAATTTTGCACTTTTCATCTGAATATGCAAGCATTTCAAGTGCACGAAATGCCTGAAGATGCCGAACGGCGAAACCCGAGTCGTTAATGACAAAGGTCATAGAAAAGTGCAAAATTCAAAAGATTCAAAACTTTAAAGTGATAAAAATGGTTAGGAAGTGAAAAAAATATGTTTTCAATGATTAACAAGTTGTTGTGTATTTATTTTCACATATTAAATATGAATCACGATAATTTTTATCAAATTTTAGTGCAACTATGTAGGTCATTTTTTTTACTTTTATCAAATAAATAAGATTATTTTTGTTTATTCTTTTATATCTATTCATTTGACCTTATAAGTTTGACATATTGTCGGTATCGCAAAACTATTATTACCTTTATTTTGAACTAAATATTTTAATCAAGTTTAGCCTGTATTTAAATTATATTGTATATATTGTAGAAAATATTAAAAATATTTTTGTTGCAATTAGTTTGAAGATGCTTCTAAAAGAAAACTTTTATTTCTTATGGTATTTATTAGTCCTATTCCAGAAATTAAATTGTAATTATGAAGTTAGGCAGTATTGGAGTATTTATTTAGATAAACTGTTAATAATAATAAACTGATAAATTTTATTTTGGCATTCTTTCTAAATTCAAAATAAAATTTTTTTAGTTTTTAGCATCCCAGTACTTTCTTTTCTTTTTCTTGTTTGAAAACTGAATACATTTTTGTAGATAAGGCTACTTTTAATACGTCATGAAAAAATTCAATTCAATCAATAAAAAATAATTTTGGAGTGACTTTATTTTTTACATTCAGTAAAAAATAATATCTCAATATTATTGAGTATCAATAAGATTTATATATATTATATAAGAGAAGCTGAGGTCGTTTATTTTCACCTATTAGGAATCCCCAAAAAAGCATAGCCGCTTAGTTTGCACCAAATACATAAATCTACTGACAATTTTTTAAAAATGTAATTTACCAGCCCAAATCAATATCATTCACAGAAAGTGAAATTCACCGTTGATTATCTATAATATTGGTGATACATATTCTAGTAATTTAATACTTGAATACACAGTACGATTTGCAGCATTATTTCCTTTGCAAGCGTAAAATTTTTGTTGAGATTTACTTTTATAATGACTCAGATTATAACTTACTATGCAAAATAAATGAATGTATTAGAATCATCAGAATGAATCATTCTAGATTATTGATCACTTTTAATAGTTAACGCAATTATCTGAATTATTAATCGAGTACAATCTTCACCATGTCATCGAATATTACTAGATATAATTTTTGTATTCTAATAATAATAAGCAGTTCATTTTAGTTCGTTTTAAAAATAGAACATCTACCTATTTTGTATTTTACAAAACGATCATTTACCTACAATATTTTTATTACTTCATGCAATAAACGTATAGTTATTTTTACTTACGCTAGCTGGTTTTCCATCATTATTTTGTAATTGAATTTTCATTGTAACCACTATTATAATAATAAAACTCAAAGGTGATCGATCCAATTATCGATCTGTCAAAACAATGAGAACGTCAGCCCGGTCTATGGTACAACATTCATAGATAGTAAAACTGTTCAACTAGTAATACAAAGGCTAATAAAAGTTGGTCGTAACAATATCTATAAATTATTGTATAACTAATAATGTGGGGAAATTGTATGCAGTATCTGGTCACACTAAAATAAATGTGGATTCTAATAAATTCAAATCTGCGGGAAGTTTAAATAAAGTTAAAAAAATAATATTAAAAATTAATGAATAAATCAAAAAAAAATAAGTGTTTTGCAAAATATTGAGAATTATTACATGTTTTATGGAGCCACTTTACATTCCACATAACCTTAGTCAAAAATCTATATTATACGAACATCACTAATTATAATAGGTATTAATAGTAGGTATTAGTCGTGCATATCAATAAATTTATATTAAGGCCATCAACAACGTGTATTGATCAATAACACTGTCGTAACATTAATGCGATGAATTTCGAGGTCACGATGATATTGAACAAGTTTTTATATTGCATGCTTACGAATTTTATTTTGACAATTTTCACAAACTTAACTTCCCCTCATTCGACATCCAACGTGGCACGTTTATCGACTTATACTAACTGAAAATTTCTTTTATAGGCACACAATGCAACCATACGTGGTAACTAGTAATTGTGGTGCATATTTTATATTGTTATGCATGGAAGTATATGTTAACACATAATACGTTGTTCTCGATCTGCGAACCAACTACAATTATTTAATTGCGGATTTTCTCTTCTGCACGTAATTTAAAGAATTCACATCTTCACTCGTATTTAATCCGCCAACGTTGGAAATAAATTAGAGTTGTGTGGCATTATTTATAGCCGACAATGTCTTACAAAAATAAGGGTTGAAACTTGAAAGAAAATATAATTGTACCCAACTACTTAAAATTTAAAAGGTGTACTCACTATTTTACTTTAGAAAATTATTTAAATGAAAATATTTTTGGGTTGAATCAAATAAAAACTAATAAATTCAGTAAGTACAATCTTAAAATCTTTAAAGAAAAATTAGTGGGTTTTAAGCACCCAAATTTATGTTTACAAACAAAAATTTACTGTGAAGCTCGGGTATGGTAATATATTATATTATATTACGGAGCTGTTGAATCCTAAAATTAGTTAATGCAGGCCACTGATTTTTTAATCTAAAAGTAACTAATACTAAATAATAACTACCTACTTCAAACTAATTCTAACGAAATTTTAAGGTTTTTGTAAAAATTTTGTAAATTTTAATTTTAGCTTCCACAATTATTAATTTATCTGCATTGTCCCCGATTTTTTTACAAAATATGTTCACAGCCGTGATTTTTTGCTATCACGATACCTATGTATAATACATACATATTATTTACACCGCTGTAAATTAGCTTCTCGGGCAAGTATTCGTTTTGGCGCAGTTTAGCGCAACTTGATTTCCTCATTATGAAGAATATTAATTTGTTGACGGTTTATAAATGTCCCAAGACTCCAAAGCAGTTAATGATATTTAATGTTTTTCAACTGAAAATTGGCGCGATCAAACAATTTATAACACGGTAAAAAAAATAACAATGTATGTAGGTATTTGGGTTTTACAGAAACTATATTATGTATGTTTCATAGCTATTTCGGCTTACAACATCGTCAGAACTATGTTTACAGAACAGAAATTTACTTACCTATATATACTGTTATAGACAGGGCTTACAATACATATTCTTTTCTATTCTAACATCCTAAATTTAGAAGGTATAATAATAAATTATTAAAGTGACGTGTGTCACCTATTTCTTATATCCTTTTTCTTTATTTTAATATCCCATTTTTTTTCCTGTTTCTTATTTATTATTTTCTATCTCTTATTTCCTATTTTTTTCTTTCTCATTCTGATACTAATATACTGACTGATATACTAACTCCTGGATTTTCTGATACTGATATCCTGATACTGATATACTGATTTGCTGATATGCTGATATGCTGATATAATGATATAATGATATACTGATATACTGATATACTGATATACTGATATACTGATATACTGATGACTAGACATTTGTAGAGGCCAGATTGTAATGGCGTTGTAAAATCTGAAATTCCGTCAGCTGAAAGCAGTCGTTAGGGACACAATAAAAGGTAAAGCCCCGCATGAGACTGTTCATCTCGGATTCATTTAAAAATAGACAGCGCGTACGCATCCCGACTACCAAAAAAGGCACGCCAACACTAGCCGCTTAAGTACGACTCCTTTAAGGATTGTACGGTGCGGCTACTAGCGCAGCGTAGCGAGTTTATCAATAGCCTTGACGTCCAGACTTCTGAACACTCTAGTACGCTACACCAGCAGCAGCGCCGTCACCACTGAGGCCTCACACTAAAGATTGATCGCTAGGGTCAGCCCAACCGACGCGCAATGGAAGGGTCTCGCCTGGAGGGCTCGAGCTATCCTACGAAAGGTAAGTAGTACGATGAAAGAAATAGCGTTAATACTATAACATTTACATTTCACGTGCCATTATTAAAATATAGTCTCGAAAGACATCTGTGATTTTTTTTTAATAAGTTGATAACATATTTGATAAAGATGTACAAAAATACGTTGAAGAATAGTCAATCATTTTTGTATTGCAAACTATACCAATGAAGCCAAATAAATGGAGTATTTTTTAGATCCCACTTCAGCTGACGTGTTTTTTTTACCGTATTTCGAAGCTTAAAAGACGTAGATAGTCGCTCGCAGTCACAGATTTGATAAATAAATCCAATAAAGCCATACCACTGGGGTATTTTTAGACCCCCTTCAGATCGCGCGATATTTTTCAGGTACCGTCTTAAGGAGGTTAATGGCGCTCAATCAATTGTAATAGAATAGGAATTACATACCTGATATTTTTATTGAAACAACTCTTCTTTTAAGCAATAAAAACTTGTCTCCTCTTCCACCATTATATGTATTTGATACACTACAGATACGGCTTAAATTACGTGTATTTAACACTTTGTTTACGGATTTTTAATCACTATAGTAATAACGCACAAATTTGTGCGCACCGTAAACAATGGGTTTATACCATTTTAGGGGATGGTATTGGTTTAATTTCAGTTATTTCTTTTGGGAATTTCTTTCACGGACTTAAACTATGTTCTGCCGCTGATATTTTTTACAGATGACAGCGGATTTGTAGTAGTTAGTTATTCTTCAATCTTATATTATATTCAAAGCCAACTTAATTCGACGGTGTGGTGTGTGAGGGATGAATAATCACAGATAATTCACGGAGTCACTAGTTACGTATAATTTAATTTCGTTACTAGCCAGCAATTGCTTTATATTCTTTTACATAAGGAGTAAGTAATAAATAAACATCTTAGCTTATTTATCAGTATGAAAGGCCCCATTGCTGAGAGAAATCGATCTTTATCATCATATAAAATGAAAGAGTTCTATGAATTGTATTAATTTTTAATAAATATGGCCGTGCCATGCATTATAGCAATATGGAATCATAATATATATAAGGTAAATGTACTAGTAGTTGACCATGCACCAGTAGTTGACCTTTTGAGAATTAAATGGCCCAAAATAAGATATGCAGATGCGGGATTGCCCTAAATTTTAAAGTTCAGACAAGTTTAGGCATCTGTGGTCGGAATGAGCCACTAACACAACACCATATAGCCAATGGAGTGCCAGGGTGGCCATTTGAAAACAACACCTAGTGAGGAAAGTGTATTATTTCAAATTTCTTAAGTGATCAATCTAGAAACGGTGTGTACCTTGTTCCTGAACCACCCATTGCTACTTGATTCAACCAAGAGTGGCGTGACAGAAGCCCTGAGGCAACACTGACAGAAAGTTCACTATAAAGCCCCCTGATTAGACATGGTCAACTAGTGCATTTTTCAATATGTGAGATGGTCAACTACTGAAACAGGAACTTGGCTTTAAATAATTTAACCCAACTTTTTTTTAAACAGGCCCTTTCGTAATTTTTGTTACATAATATTAATTAAGACATATGATCCAATATGAGTATACTTGCTTTGCCATCATTCGGTACAATGCTAAACATTAATCGTTATTTTTGTTGAAATTTTCTCTTAAACGGTCAGCTACTGGTACATTTACCTTATATGTACATTTAATAATTAATTTTAGTACTTACAGAAAGCCTTTTCTTATATCCAGAAAACGAAGATTGCTTCTTGATTCTTGGAATAAGGACTTTGGTATGGCTTTGTCCATTATCGTTGCTGGAAAAATCATAATGGACGTTTGAACTGTTATTTCCATAACATATGTTATTTGTATTGTTTACTTTAACGAGAATGCTGCAAGTTTGCGAGGCTATTTGAAGTAATCCATCTTGAAGATTGTGATGATTTTGGTGTCGGCCGAAATTAAAATGATCCCATAAATTTGGCATCGTATTTAATATTCAGAGTTAAAACGGACACGTGTTTTTATTTTTATTATCATCACATCGAACAATTATAATTCAGATCATCTCGATATTTAATTATTTTACTGCTTACAATGTGACTATGTAAATTTTATTTAAATAATATCAAGTTAAATCGAATTAATTCTGCTAATTTAACTATTAATTGAATTGAAAACAGTGGCTCAGTTTCTCCGTCGGTATACGATTTAGGCATATAACGTAAAGAACTTATTTTTAAGTTAAATTAAACACAACCAGGCTTTGTTTATATTATCACTTTTATTATGTATTTTTAAATTAGTTTAAATTGTTAAAAAAAATATATTTATAATAACACAAAGAAATTATAGTACGTAAGTATGTTATTTTTATATACTAATAACGATGCAATCAAAACAATAATATTTGCACATTTAGTATTATATTCGTAAATTAAGCACGTGAATTAGGTATTTATAACTAACTACCTACATATAATTAGATGAGGACACGGAAATAATTTATTATTTGGTTACTGTGTTTATTTATTCATATATGAATCACGTTTTTTTAACCTGGAAACTCTTCTAGTTGGTTCGAATTATTATTTTATGAAAAAATGTTTTTGTTTATGACTACACTTTCGGAAAAGCGACGTCTCGTGTGACTGACATGACATTTTCAGACTTTAGGATGTTCTCTGAAGGTCGAAATTTGGTTAAGAAAATGCCACCAGTAGAGCGTGTGAAACAACTACCTTAACTAACACAAAGAAAGTGCCAGTTTACCAATGCCAATCGGCATATTAGTGTTGACGAGTATGTATATGTATACGGCTATTGGTTTATAGTCCACCCATACTATGAAAAATAATGATTCGTTACGGTTGAAGAGGGTAAAGTCACGCGAAAAAGAAAATTCTAATTAAAAATAACAGAAATTTAAAAAAAAAATTAGTACATTTTTTTACAGTTCGTATCTTGTTTTATAAATGGTTATTTATTTTCTGTATATAAGTACCCACTTTCTATTATTTAAGGGGCGCTTATAAAAGACGGTCAGCGCAATTGTGCCCATTCTCTTCATCTTTTTATCCTGCCTTTTTGAAGTGAAGATCTCTATTTCTAACTATTTCTAATAACCATACATAATCTTCAATCGTACACAAATACTTTTCCGGCATGGAAGCAATCTTTACATTCACCAATACGATACGATATGTAACTGATAAATCTGAATTGACTTCAAAAGTCGACTGATTTCCAAAATGTAGTTTCTAAAGATATACACCCATTTCTTCTTTCTACGCGATACATTGGTTCCAGAAAGTGGCAAGAATAAAATATCGCGTAAAAAAACTTTTTTTCACACAATTTTTATAGATTGGTTCCAAAAATAAAAATTTCGTGTAAAAAAGTATCAGTATAAAATATAAGGCAAAAAAAATGTATTTTGCTTGAATCTGAATTTTGCTCGGACCAATTTGATGAAATGCTAGTTTTCCTAGATCTTGAGTCAATTATTATTCTATTGGATTTGTTGATCCGATGGTTATATTTCTTTACAATAAATTCCGTTATAAGTTTTTGGCTTGACTCGTTACTAGCCGTAGCAATTTCTATCAAGTCCTTGTCGTTTAGCATTTGGTCGAGTAGGATTTCTTCTCGCGTAGTATTTTCGAAGCCTTCACTATTTACGGTGAGTAGTAAATTTATAATGTCCGAACAATTAGTGGCAATTTCTGTGGGAGATATTTCACTTTAAATCGAATTTAATAAATGCATTGTGTTTCAACATGCTTCAGAGCAGAGTCATCAATTACATCACATGATTTTGGTAGGGTCATCACTTATTTAAACGCAGAACCACCTTCTTTCTGTGTAAAAAAATCACGTGACAACGAGTGAACTGCGTAAAAAAGGGGAACGGTACTAACCAAAAAAGTCGCAATAAATCTAAATCACGTAAAAAGATGACTGGGTGTAAATAAATAGAGCAGCCATTTCCCGACTGCCGTTTGCCGCGATCTCATTATGCTAATGAGATCTCACGGCTGCTAATGCGGGACTTGAATATGACACTTCAAAATAACATATCATTAAAAATTTTGGCTTGCATCACAGTGTTAACGGGCTATCTTTCCAGTTTTATTAATTGATCAATTTATGGATTTTTTATCGAAGACATGGATGTCTGCGATGTCTAAAATTTCCTTCCAACCTAACCGATTCTAAAAACGGGGCGCAGCTGTAGTGATTCATTTACTACGAGTCCTGCCCCAGCCTTTTCGTATTGATACTCCCTTCTAAAAAAGAGAGTTAGAGCAAAAAAAGCTTTTTAAGCATCATTAAAAACACGTGTTGTCGCCAGCAATTTGGGTAACATTATTTTTATATTTTCGATGGTTTCGGCGGTAACTTTGTGGAAGTTCATTTTAATATAAAATTTAAAATAAGTTTGATTATTCCACGTATTGTGTAACTAACTGTGACACGTGTTTCGCCTCTTTCAGAGGCATCTTCAGACTTGAAGAACATTATTTTTATTCGGGAAATTTATTATGTATTATATCTTATACCACAAACAATTTGTATAATATCATATTTTACACATTCCGTTCATTGCCACGGCGTGCATGCACGCAAACGCTACTTAGAGTTTATTTATGAATAAATATACGCCCAACCCTCTTTTTGTGCAATTTCAAAGTTATGCGGTTTTTTAATGCAATTTATTATTTTTTTCAATATATTTTAGGGACTATTTCAACGTACATAGGTAGCGTACGTAAACAGCGCGTTGTGCATATACTGTTACGTGAAAAATTCAGTGTTTCACCTGTTTATTACAATGTGCGTCCTTGCACATGTTATGTTCCCATATTAAGTAATAGCTTTTTTTGTAAGTTTTTCCGCGGAATGCATCTACCGACAAAAAAAGGTTTAGGTGTAATATTTTTTCATGAACCTAATGCAGAGACATCTTTTGAAGGCAAATGGATTGTTAGAATATCGGTAGGCTAAGCCGTTTTCATTTTATTTCAAGTTAAGTTAACAGATGTCACTAGAGCTTGGACCATAATAGTATTATTCACTCCGTCTTTATGGTTTGGTAGGCATTTTTAGAAAATCAAGTAATGTTTTTTGTGTTTGACAGTAAATGTGAATTTTGCAGACAATTTTTATATTCTGTTAAATTAATTATCACTGCTATAAAACAAAGAAAATACAAATATTATTTCAAGAGATAATAGAATAGATTTTCAAATTCCTCGTATGTCATTTTTCAACCATAGACCATACAAGATAAATCTACTATCCGTGGCATCTAACATAGACAGTACCTACATTGAACTATCCACAATATTTATGAGTATTTCGTTAAGGCAACAATATTATTGTTGATTGAAAAATAAAAGTCATGGAGATAATATTGATGTTCTTTATTTAAATTTTTTCAGTTATCCTAGAGCCATAAATACAAAAATATAATGTCTTTATGAGGATACAAACAATTAAATATTATAGGCATATTACTATTCCATAGATAACATATACTACTCACACCATAAAATTAAAACACAAATATATTGTTGATTGAGTAGGCATTTACTTGGTAGAACTCCATTATAATACGGTAAGAAAAATTACAATGTATTTTTGTTCTACATAAATTTGATATATTTGTTGATAGTATTTCGGCTTACGCCTTATAGTTCTGACGAAGGCGTAAGCCGAAATAGCTATCAACAAATATATAAAATAATTTATGTAGAACTAAAATACATTGTTATTTTTCTTACCGTATTACAAATATATTGCTTTACAATTTATTGTGCAACCGAACATGGTGTTATTATGAACAAAAATGTAGAATCAATTACATTGGGGGAGTATTTTTGCAATTGTTTATGTAATAAAAATCAGTTAGAGATTCAAAAGATCTTTGATAAAACTTAGATTAGCAGTTGGTAGACAACCATAAAAACATAATGGTAAATTACACAGTCTACAGCCGTTGTGGTATTTATTTTATTCTTAGACGATAGCAGGCTTCATGGATGGATCCAAGCCGAGTCTTTTCATTTCAACCGCCATCTCAAACAGATAATCGTAGCATTCGGTTCTGAAAAATGAAAGAAGAAATTTAATTCAAAAACCGAAGAAAAATTTCAGATGCAAAATTAATAGTATTTGAACAATGTCTTTCATAGAAACTAAAGGATTCAAGTAAATTGATGAAAATGCGCACGTTGTCTTTGCGATTTGCCAGGAGTCTCCCCAAATGTATACACCGTGCCGCCTAACCAATATGGCACTAGTTCCAGGATATTTTTCTAGAGCTTCAGCCATGCTTGCAGCGAGATCTTTCTCAAATGGTGTATTTTCAATAATTGGTACAACGAGTTCTTCGTCATACCGAAGGTTACGACCCAACTGAGCATCTTTTATACCCTACAATAAACGAGATTATCAGGTCAGTTATTTAGTGATTTGAAGATTTTTTTACAATGGTTTTGAGATTATTTAAAAATGGTAAAAAGCAAAAAATATCAGTTGTTTGACAGAACACTTATTGTCAATGTAATTTCAGTTATTTTCATTAAGTTATCTAAAGAAATGGAAGTCAAAGAAAATGCTTTTAAAATATTTGATTTAATGAGTAGAAAGCCAATAAAGAATTACAGGGGAAAAAAAAATACCTTTATCATTTCTTGGTGGGTTATACGAAATTCTTTTCCAGGCCAAAGCAGTGTAACTCGTACAGCATGCGGTGAATGGGTGTGAATGACTGCGCCAGCACTCCTTTCTCGATATGCTAGCATAAATAATGGTGTGCATTGGCTTTTCTTCAATCTAGAGACGGGGTAAATTCATAGGCAAAATTATTAATACTTTTTCAGTGGATTCGGCGGTAACTTTGTGGAAATTCATTTTACTTCAGTTACAGGTATGAATGAGTGGTTAATTTCAAATGTACTAATATTATAATGAAATATTTTTTATAGAAAAAAACAAGTTCAGATTTATCAATCAAGGAAAAAATGGAATCGGATTTTTTTCTCACACCATTGTAAGTGCATTATGGATGATCTTTATTTGTTTATCTTGGAAGGATAATATATGAAATTTAATTGCATCAGATAAAATTATTCATTATTAATTATTTCAAAAAATTCCTTAATAACTTCTTAACGCTTTCAATGCTGAACCTGTTTTTTTATTATGAAAATGGGCACGCTAGGCGTGTTCTCAGTATCCAATGTGTTAAGCTCACTTTTTCTCAGGGGGAGGTAATTCAAGATCTTCATCATTAATAGTCTGCACAAACATATCATCAGCTTTCATACGTTCTTTTTGAACACCCGATGGTGCTATGTATATGTTGTTTCTAAAATCAAAGAACAAGGCATTAAAATTTTAAATACATATATATTACGCTTACCATCAGCCTTCTGGAAAAAAGCAAACAAAATATCATTTGAGCTTATTCTTTAAATCATTGAAAATACTACTGAGTTCCAAATTCAAAACTTTCATTTTGTATTTTGTGAAACATCTGGTGCTCTTTTCAGCTATTAAAACGAAAACAAAAAAAGTCCTTAACTGAATTTTGTGATAGCGTGCAGAAATAACAGTACCCCAAAAATTAGAATATATCGTGAATGTATTTCACTAAAAAGATGTTTCAAGTAATTAATAGAAGTCAGATCATTCCATTAATTAAGAAACCGTGTTATGAATATATTGTTATGTATGGTACATTTTTTAATATTGCAGATGTATTCGACGGAGCTTTAAATGGAAGGATGCCAGCATTTCATGTTCATTTTCTCTACGTATGAAGCGAATATGTTCTATGAAGAATTTCTTTTCATGGCTAATCATTCCTTACCCGTGCTTGATTGATATTCCACCGCCAGTACCAGTTACCCATCCTAAGTGATAGAACTGCTTACAAAGAGCAGGAATTAAGTTTCTTGGATGTTCCTATAAAAATGTAGTAAAAACTGAATCATTTTTTAACAAAATATCATGACTATAGATATGTTAAACCATTGTTACAAACGCACATTTTTTCAACTATCAAAAAACAGAAATAATCAAGTTGTAAAATCAAAATCAAGCTGTAAAATTCCATTGATATATTTGTTTTCAACATTGTGTTTTCAGTCTACCGTGGATATACACAAGGTGGGTTTTAGGGATACATTTAGTTTAAGGGATAAGGCTTGATAAAATAATAGACATGTTTCTCCTCATAAAATATACTGCTTTATTCACTGACATTAAATAACTGGTAACGATAATTAATTATGTAGCTGAGCCAATTCCAGCAATGTTGGCCGTGTTTCCAACTCATCGTTAGATGATGGGACATTTAATAGTTCAATTGCATCATTTTGCAGACTTTGTTCATGTTTTAATTCAGCTTTGAGAACGGCCTCGCTTAATAATAGTTTTATATTTGACTGATCCACTTTTGGCAACTTTTTTGTCGTCCTTGACATGCTCAAGAAAAATAAGTCAACCGTATCTAGATTATCTAATGTAGACAAATTCTTTGGTTGGCTTTCTTTATTGAGCAGCCGTAACTCTGCATTTTCTTTCAAAAGTCTTTCATTTTTTAACACTTGGATGAACTCTTCATTTTGGGGATTTTTTTTAACTTTCCGTACATTTTCAATTTTCACTTTGCTATGGCCAATATCATCATCAGGCAAATTAGATTGAACTATTTTTTCTAAATGGAATTCACCGTTATCTTGAAATGTACCCGTGAGTTCTTCTTCTTCCACTTCAAATGCATCAGCATCATCAGTGTGAACAATTTCTTCAATAATCATCCCTTCATTTGATTCCAATGGATCATTTTTATCAGCGATTCTTAAAGAAAATATAGCAGTTATGTGACAGATGCATGAAAATTTAAAAAAAAAAACAAAAAATGTTTTTGAAGACACCCAACAATTTATTATCGTCTATTCATAAAACTCGAGAGGAGAATTAGTTCTCAGAATGTTAACACAGATTTGATGTGTTAAAGATAATATCTGATATAAGTATAAATTTATCATAGTTTTTTATAAATGAAAAATGATTTTTATTTTTCAAAAACAATTCTCAGCTGAGATAAAACAAAATTAGACTGTCCTCAAATTTTAGGCAAAAATATATACCTTCGAGTTCCCGGAAATGGCAGCACAAATGCCATTTCATGTAATTTCTTAGGAAACATTTTTTTGGCAGGTTGTAAGTCATGGTCATCATTTTTCTGTTTACGTGGAGCTGAAATTGACAGTGCTATGAATAAAACATTGGTTTGAGGCAATAGTTTACGATATATATGGCGCAGAGCTATGAGACTAGGAGTGACTAGTAGAAGCTGACGGACTTATTATTTTCATGATTCTGTGAGAATTTTCGAATCTAATAAGCTGGTTAAGCATCCCTTCAATTATCACAAGCAGATTTATTCAAATAGTTAAATGTTTTCCTTGTAGCTTGACAGACGTTTTTACTGTTTACACTTAAATATGTTAAGCTATGACTCCAAAATTCGTGTTATAAATTGTAGTCGAAGATATAGTGCCCTTTTTCATAAGCGAACTATTTGTGGTGTATAAATAAAATAGTTGCCTACAACTAGCGTAATTATAGCATGTATAAACAAAAAAAATATTTAGATTAGAAAATCAAAACGTAATATATCAAGCAATGAAAACCATTAAAAAGTAAGAAAATGTTTTTGTAAGCTATAAAATACTTTTCAATCCATTACAAACTTAACAGAACCATCAAAATACAAATCAAAGTATCGGTTATAATTGATTTCCACATATAATAATTTTACTTTTTATGTCATGTTTAAATCCAACAATTTCAGACGGGAGTGTCTTGGATTACGAATAGATAGATATATGACAGTTGAGAGTAAACAATCAGATCGAAAGATTGATTGTAACAGATTTGTGTAACAAGTTGTATACATGAGTGACTCGTTCGAAAATACGATAACAATAAAAATAGTTATTAATTATAATATGAATTGTCATGTTATCAATTACTTGTTCAATAAACGGTTATAATATTATTATTGAACCAAACACAATAATAATCACAATTACTTACAATTGAATTCGGCGTCTTTATAATATCGACATGGCGCTAATTTGATTGACGTGTGTCTAGTCTTCATATGTCGATTAAGATTACTGGATGTTGATCGAATGCCTAATATTTGGAGACATATACTACATCTTGCGGAATCCCCATCCGCTGATTTCTTGAAATAACTCCATATAGCACTATCTCTTCGTTTTACCATAGTGTCAGTCTGATTCAGATCACCTTGCAAATTTAGTGAATCAATGATGGTCTCGTCTGATTCAATACGCTACGTTGTCTATGGTTGATTGCAAAGCATCAATTTGAAAAAACTCCAAAATAATTCTAAATTGTGGCAGCTTAATAAGTATCATTATACATTTTTCCAATAAAATACAGTTTTTTTTTCTCATATCCTTAGATTCGATTGTTCGATGAAACATGCAGCCCGTCGGTATTGATTCCTTTCTGTTATTACTTACTAGTTAGTGATGCGAGAACGGTAAAATTCGGGAGAATTGAGTGCCAATCAACTCGTGGAAAATCATTCTTTTTCACATTTTGAGCAGACAAAACGGATTATTCCGTCATTGACTATTAAAGCTTGAATTATTATTTTCAGTTCTGGCCACCCCGGGCTCGCGTGCCAAGCTGCTTAATTATGTTTATCTATGACCTATGTGCTTAATACATGCATGTGGTGTATAGGCATAGTGTATAGGTCATAGATAACTATAGTATAGGTTATCTATGATGTGGTGGTCATTCGACATGGCAATATTGTATAGTGGTCGGTTGCAATGTACATATTATAATACTGTCATTCTGTAGGTTATCTATGCATTCTGTTAACTTACTGCACGTAGACATGGATAATAAGTGTGTTTCCTACATTTTACCAACAGAGAAAAAGTTATAATGGCACAAAGAAAATAGCTCATTTAATATACTATGGAACCAAGCAAAACCGCTTAGTGATTATGCTTACAAATAAATAATTATAAAGACCAAAGTACATATACCGCTTACAAATGATGAGCTTCAATTGTCAATTTATAATTTTGTACAATTATGTAAAATTAGTAATAAGATTAAAGCAAGCGTTGTTGAATATTATTTATAAGCCTTACGTCAGAAAGATCAGCCATCGTCACAGTTGTTCCACACAGCGTTTTATTAAATATTTTAAACGTGTTGCAACTTTATCAGCAGTGTTATTTATCCGGGTTAAACAAATATGAACAAACTAATTAAAGAACGAC
Source organism: Himalopsyche kuldschensis (assembly GCA_028554975.1). Classification (NCBI taxonomy): domain Eukaryota; kingdom Metazoa; phylum Arthropoda; class Insecta; order Trichoptera; family Rhyacophilidae; genus Himalopsyche; species Himalopsyche kuldschensis. Next base: position 13,040,634 of record JAHFWI010000010.1, on the reverse strand, counting down.
ACGAACTGAACCGCAGTTAAACATATTTAACGCCACAAATAGAAGTCGCTATTGAAAATTAGTAAATGTGAACATTTTGCAAACAATTTTCATGTTCTGTTTAATTAATTTCGGCGGTCATAAATCAGAGCGAAGGCAAATATTATTCCTAGAGATAAAGGAATAAATTCATTCAAATTCCTCGTATGTCATTTTTTAACCATAGACCAGGTTAGATGAATCTACTGTTTGTGGTATCTATCATTTCTTACAAAATTCATTAAACTGACCACGATAATTACGTAGTATTTATTTAGTAAAGGCTACCACCATCGATCAGCAATAATTTAATGGACATTCAAATGGGGGTACATTTGCCTTCTCGTGGGTGTCTTTGTCTCATGCACTTTTTTAAATAAAACATCACAATGTAATTATTTGAATGTTTATATCAATATTTTATGTGGTATTACAAAAGAATCTGTGCTGGGAGCACTTAATATAACAAACTGTAAAAATAAAAATAATAACACATTTTTTAGTACTTTTTCCACATCTGATTTGTTCATCAGGACCGGTTTCGCTCATGGCGAGCATTATCAACTGATCTTATGATTATCATCAGTTGATAATGCTCGCCATGAGCGAAACCGGTCCTGATGAAATAAATCAGATGTGGAAAAAGTACTAAAAAATGTGTTATTATTTTTATTATAATGCCTTTCCACCAAGTATTGACAGTGAACACCTTAAAAGTGAATAACAAACTGTTTCTAATGTTACTTTACTTCAGTTTTGAGCCAATTTAGGCTTCTTTGAAATGTCTGAACGGAGTTATTTTTCAAAACAACGCTGTATCTATAAAACTATATCTAATACTTCATCAAGCTTCTGATAGATATCTTGAGAATATTTCAGCAATGAGTTGTTCAATTTGGTTAGTTTTAATAGTACATAAGTCATCAGGCAATGTAGTCAACGAAATTGAATAAAGTTTTGGGGTGACTACCTCCATGCTACCTCCTCTAGAGTTGCCAAAGAGATAACTAGAAATGTAAGTGTGCCTTTCCACTAGGGCTGTGGAGTCGGCGGTTTTTGGCCTGAGTCCGAAATTTTGAAAAGATTAAACTTTTTATTTTTACATTTAAAATGTCAACTTTGGCTATTGGCAGGATTGGTTGGTTGAAATATAATTGAATACACTTAAATATGATAGGTAGATAAAAAACGTGACGTAATTAATCGTTTTTTAGTCGGAGTCGGAGTCGTTTTTTGGTCAATGTTGTAGTCGGAGTCATGGTTTTGGTAAATGCTGGAGTCGAGTCGAAATTTTTTACCGACTCCACAGCCCTGCTTTCCACACATGCCGCGGAAATGCCTCGTAAATATAATAGGAAGTCGGGATCAAAAGCATAAAAAAAACTATTAGGAAAATACCTCAAGAAGCCGCATCGCTCGTCGAAGAAATAAAATAAGCTCTCATCAAGCAGAGAGACCTTAAACAAATCTCGAAGCACCATCCTCAAGAATATCAAGAAATTGACTGCGACTATATACAAATATGCAATATAAATGATATTTTCCTTGAAATTATCGTTTTATTTATTTTTTTCACCCGCAAACCCTGAAAAGTTTAAATGTATGAAGGTCACCGTGGACTTGGGGGTATGATTGCCCAAGCCAATAACTATTCGCGACTACTTCTGAGGAGAAATGTTTATATTTAACAATCAAATATCAACAATCGGACAGGTATAAATGTTCTTACCTAAAAGTATATGAGCAAAATATTGAGTGATATTGGTGTTTGCAAAGAAACTTCGACCGGAAGGTTACTTTGCCTAATTTTTATTTTGAAAAAAATATAAGCCATTTATTATGATTTTACATTTGCAAACCAAAAATATTTTTATTATTTATCCGAAAAATTGAATCAAGTGTAATTCAATATGAGCTTTAATAAAATAAATCGTTAAAATTAAAAAAATATTAAAATTAGTCACTGCATCTGACGGTACCGTTCATAGAAGTGAACTTGTAAAATGCGAATGATTTTATTGAAGCCTTTTTTTTACGTTGTCTATGGGTATGAGTTTTAGCAACTTGGTGTCAATATTGAAATGTTGGAACTGCAGTGTTTTTATTTTTGTTGAGCGTGTTATAATGTTTTGAGGAACTTATCGAATATTAGATACAATGGATCAGGACGATCCTGTTTTGGCTGGCTTTTTATTATTCCCACCCCACGGGAACGTTCTAAATAAGATAACAAAAAAAGTAAGTTGTTGTCTCAGCATTTTTTCATTGAAATGTTGTTTCATCTCATGTTGGTATAAATTAATTTAATATATATCTCTATAAAGAAATTTTAAATATTTTTAGAAACCGTGGCAGCAAAAATACTGTATGCTCTTCAAAGCAAGTAAACAAGGAATCGAGAGACTCGAGGTGTACGATAGTAAGGAGGACGTGACAACATGCGTGTGTCAGAGAATCATCACACTCGAAAACTGCATAAAGATTACTCACACGAATCCAAACAACATCAGTATCGTTACAAAATCATCCACCCAACTCCTTTCAGGGCTAACTGACAACGAATCTATAGAATGGGTGACGGCCCTGCAGTCGGTCGCCTTCGCGGATGACGTATCCAAACGAGCCAGTTTGGACCAAGACAATGATTTGTACTGTTCTTCCGGCGAAGGAGTATTTTCTGTCAAGCTGAGTCAATCGGAAGCTTCTGTTCGTTGTGGATTTCAACCTGTCAAGTATATCTTATTAATGACTGCAACCGCCATCGAGCTCAGAAATGTTGATGATAATAAACTTTGCGCTACGTGGCCTTATAGGTATATCCGACGATATGGATATCGTCAAGGAAAATTCGCCTTTGAGGCGGGAAGAAAGTGTGAAACGGGCGAGGGAACATTTCACTTCCAGCACTCCAATCAACAAGACATATTCCGATGTCTATCAATGAAAATCAAATCGATGAAAAGCATCATGAATGGTGAATCTCTGCACAGTCTAGACTGCGGAGATCAGTTTCAAGCCGCACTGAGCATGGAAGCGAGATCTCGAAGTCCCCTTCCGCTGTCGTCTCGTTCTGAAGATTTAAATTTTAGTTCCATGTCAACAAAATCTTCGCTGCAATTGACATTAGATTCCCGATTACCTCTTTTAGGTAACAGCTCGACATCCAAACCGATTATAAAACCGAAACCTGAAAAGCCGCCCCGAAAACATATATTCACAGTTGCGAAAGAAAAACACGAACAAGATTTCGCAAGTGATAAAGTTGAATTTGGTAAATATCGAAAACTCGACTGTCACGATGCTCCGGAACCGCCGACGAAACCGAGCATCGTGGGAGGTCCGTATGATAAAGTCGAAATTAGGAATGAAGCTTGGAAAACTCTCGGAATCAATGAAATAGACCACACCGAGTTTTTGCCTAAAATAACACAGGAAAACAATTGCTTAAAACTGATATCACGCTCTCAGGATAATTTAGACTCATTGAGCTCCGGGGAATCGTCGAAAGTAATTATTTTACAGAGTCCACTATTGGACTCGGACGATGCCAATTATGATAGATTGCAATATTTTAGGTCATCCAAAAAAGGTAATAGATCGGAAGGTTACAAGTCTGTTATTGCACGGCCCTTGGCCACTCAAAACAATAACACTGCAAAGGAGACTTGGAACGATTACGATGAAGTGGAAAACGTAATGCAGTCTGTGAGACTAGCTGATGACTCTTACCTAGGTTACGGAATGATAAGAAAACCGAGCGTTCCCGGCCCTCAGGTTCCAATCAAAACTAAACTAGTTGAATCTTTGAAATTGGAGGATCCCTCTCCTTACACGGACATTGATCATTGTACGTTTAATACGTCTGAATATGCAATCGTAAGTAAACCGAAACGAGTATGACTATCTCAATGAGTTGCTAATGATATACATGGTGATTATTTTTATTTAGACTGATATTCCTTGTAGCTCTATACTTAGCGCTGGAACCTAATATATACACTTGAATTTCATAGATATACAATGTTCAAAACTATTGAAAACACACATAGCTAAGTAGGTGCAGTAAAATTTATCATCAGACTCTTTAATGTCATAAATTCTGATTTTTAAAGATTTCCTAACTATTTTAACTTTTAGAAAATGCTGTAGAAAATACTTTGACGATTCTTTTGATCAGTATTCTGAATGTTTTTTTTACACATCAACATTTCCTATGTGAACACCCATTTATTTTATCATAGGTGTATTTATTTTTTGATTCAATAGATTGTAAAAAAAACTGCAAAAAAGTAAATCAAAAATATTTAGCAATTTATGTTACTTTTTCCTATCATTTTTATGAGTTCACTCACTTAGTCATATATTCATGTAAAACAGGTGAGTCACTGTCAAGTCTTTCATATATTCATGTGCATTTAATAACTTCCTATAAATATTTCCATAGTTTTGTTTAGAACTTAATGCTAGTAATAAATTATTTCTTAAGTTGATTTCATGAAAGTGCTGTCTTAACAAATCACATTTACAGACATTGCCTAATATTAGTGAGCTAGATTAAAAACTTATTTATAGTACTCTCGATACTCTTAATCTTGGGATTTCCACCAATTGCACAATTCCTGACGCCCAAGTCGCTGCTATCATTAGTTGTGCAAATCTTAGTTTGATTTGCTTCAGGATAACTAGTGAAATATTTATTGAAATTGAATTTTTGTGAATTCCGCTTGAGCGTATACTTAGAATAAGTGCATTTTTCAATCGATAAAATAGCCTCAAGTGATCTCGATTTACCCCCTGTGGTTCTAGTTTAATTCAAAGGCAAATTTCCTTACTCTATAATTCAACTTTAAGAAATACTAGCTATGGTAAAGATACCTCGAGAAGAACATTGATTTGATCCGCTTAAAAAACCATAGTATTAAACCATTCCATATTAATTTAGCCTTTTAGAGTGGCATTTCGAAACATGTTTTCTTGTGTGTGCCTCCACCCTGCAGTTGAATATTTTTTGGATAGCGAATGTTTCAACAATTTATTTTCAAGTTGCACAAGACAATGTCTGTGAAATCTTAGTAATGTCAGATCTTTTTTATTTTTTTCAAGCACTTTTCCACCTATAGTTGCCTGTAAATACTTGAAATTGCTAGTATTCCATATAAATAATGAATTGACCCATTGATAATCTTTGGGTGTTCATCGAATGTCCTTTTCTTTTATCTTCTCTATGAGCTTCATAGATGCATACTATTTACACTGAATCCATGATCACAACACTGTGATTAATTCAAAATCATAATGGCTACTCATAGGTACTACTGAAATTTCTTTGCGGTGCGGTTTCCTTGCTGCCCTGTTCCATCCCATCTGGTCTGTTTGAATAAACTTAGTATCGCAATAATAATGAATTCTTCAGTACCAGGTGTTATTTTGTGCCCTTATTTTGCATATGGAAATGATTAATTATCACGGAATTTAATTTTAAAATCATTCTGCGGTTGTATGATTATTGAAGGTGCCATTTCACTTTGATTTCTGTTTTAAATATATAAGTATGTATTTTATTATGAAGATTCATTGTTAACATGCATGAATTTGATGTCAAGGAGAATTGTGTGTTGATAATGAGAAGTATAATGACTTAAGTTGAAATTTTCTTCAGGATCAAACTGACTATTTAAAATTGACTGTCATGACAACACATCTTAATTTCTTGGATATATTGTTGAGTTATTTTATGATTTTTAAAATTAAGTTTCACTGAACATTTTTTCTTGCAAAATGTGTATAATGTGCCTTAAAATATTGTTGCCTTGATTGAATAGGGTTATTTTTATATTATTGATGATCGCAATGGTGTATTGGAAAACAGTTTGTTTTTCAGTATGCTGTAGTATTGAAGTAAGGTTTTTTGTACTGGAAAAAAAAACTTACAAACCATAATTGGATTGGGAAACTTCTGATGTGGACCGAATCTAAAAATGATTTCGTGGGGATGATCGATATGATATTGAAAAATGTGTTAGTGTGTAATTTGTAATAAATTTTAATATTTATATCGAAAGAAATATCTTCAGTGCTATGGAGCGGAAGTAATATTTTTTCATTGTGGTGCTATTTAAAGATCAGATTGAACCATTACCGTTGATGTTAAATTAATACCAAGATGATGAAGTGTCAGTGCCATCTATAAATATATATACGTTAGATTATTAGCAAACTAATAACTATTTTTATTCTAAACAGTACTATTGTCTATGTTTCATTTATGCATTAAGATTTTTTGAATAATAGAACTTATAGATATTCAAGTTTGACTTCTTTAACTGAAGACAAAGTTTTGAATCAATAAATTACCCTGGAGTCAGTTTGACAGGTTTGCTTATAATATTAAATCGTGAAAACAAACTCTTTCCTTATTGAAATATTATATTGAAAACTGCTGAATACAACCAGCTACTATGATAAAAAAACATATCGAATAACTTTTGAATGCCGTGCCGCTACTTGATAATTTTGTGTAATTCATAATTTATACAGAACCATTTTTATTCTTAGCATAAATTTTATCCACTGCGTTACCATATAAATAAGATTGAAATCTATCCTCCTGACGTTTTGTTATAATAATATTGTTTTATGATAAGCAATAATTTTTTTATATAAAATAGAAACTATTTAAAAAGTATTTTGCCACTTCCATATTGTATCTAAAAATTATTGTAATAAATTCTATATGTATATCTTAATTGGATATCTTTTGTCTTTCGAAACGATTTGAAAATGAACACAATATACTAGTTTGCTTACCATAATCTTATTCTTCATAAATGCTCTGTAATAATTTGCATGTCAATTTAGGAATTAAATGAATCAGGAAAACATACCAGTACATGTTTTAAAAGGCAATAGACAGTTAATCATCCCTGAGATTAATTTATAATCAAGCATATATATTCCGAGAACCCATACCTGCCTTTCAGTGGTGCCATAAGTTTTACAAAATATATTGGCCATACCAATTAAGAAAAAAAAAACTATGTTTCCATAAAGTTGCATTTATATATAGGTTCTAAAGTATTTTTTATTAATGAGAAGAAAACACTTAATGATTGTGCCTCAATTTAAAATGATAAATTTACTTTTTATGTAACCACCTCTTTTACGTCATACATGTGAGCTAATGGATTTTTCATGAAAGTATACTAAAATACTATTTGACCTGCAGAATCAACAATGTACATACTATTGAATTAATATAGTAATGACGGGCCATTATCGATAATTAAAGATTTGTAGATTTATTGGTATAATGATTGAGGAGGGAAATGAAGGTACCCACAGAAACAAAGGAAATTTACATAAAGTACTGGTATAAGAAAACTAAAAACAGAAATATTGCATTTGATATTTGATGGAGATATTTTAATTATACATATATTTTATTCAATTGAAAAATAAATAAAACATTTTTAAAATTTCATATGATTTTTATTATAAACTATTGATAACAGTTATAGAATAAACATGGAGACAAATGCTCTATCAAGATGATAAACAATCTCGTGGTCAGCTGAAAGTTTTTGAGAAATAAAACTAAGTATGGAGTTGCCAAAAAGCATAAGTAGTTCTGTTCATTTTTGTACTTGGCCTATTCAAGTTTCAATCCAAGTAATGCAAGATTTTACCAGTGATATTTAAATTTTTACCCTCATTATTGGGTAAAAATATCAAATGTTTTGACAAGAAGTTTATTCGTATATAATTATTTCATTTGTCTAATAAAAGGACCCGCTGGTAAAATCTCCTGCCTGAAGGATGATTTTTTCCAAACAGAAATGTAATTTATAAAACAGCTCAAGAATGAACCTTATTATAAGGCCTAAAGATTGATTAAGAAGCAGTTTATTACTTAAAGATGTGCTTTTCGAATATTTGGCAATACAGCATTCTAACCAGATCATTGCATGCAGTCGAACTGCAATAAGTTGCAACATCGATCAAGATAATATAAAAAAATTAAATGTATGCATGTATGATTCATGATTATCAAGTAAGTTGAAGAGGGTCATTTTTTGTCTTCGTCTGATCTTCTTTCTTATTTTCGTTTTGTTTGAGAGTTTCTCTGGCGATAATCTCTAGATCTTCCGATGTTATCTTCGCAACAGATTCGCCTTTCGCTTGTAGTATTTCTTCGATGTTCTTCAGTCCGTTTAAGTCCGTGAACCAATTTAAATTGTCAGCAATGAGGTGGTTGTTTTTACATTCATCACATTTTACTATCACGACACCTTTGTTGTAGGCAACTTTTGATATTAATTTTATATTTCTAGTGTTGCACTTCTTGCATGTATAGCACAATTGCATTTTAGCTTGATTGGTTATTTCAACATTTAGATTGTGGTCGGAAGCAGGGAAGGTTGCAAAATTATTTCTAATATTTACGTCATACAATCGGCGACCATTATTTATTCTATTGGTAAAAACATTTACTCTTGAAAATACTATTCCGTTTAGTAATCTCACGTGAGACCTGTTTTTAACATACAGTTCTACAATACTTCTAATCGACATTTTCGAAATCAGATGATTATAATTATATTGTAATTAAGCGCCCCCGACTACCTACCTACTGAAGTGTGTTTGACTTTTTATTTTGACAAATATTATCATAGACAAGTGGTCGTTTGATTTCAGTGTAGCCAGTAAGTGGACACTTTTCTGTGGGTTTATTTTATTTCGATTTGTAGGGTATCTACTTTTGATCAGTTGCAATCTGCGGCTGCCGTCAAATTCATGACTGCTAGTCTATGGCCATCTAGATATTATCTGATCTTCATATTGTATGTGATGTGTGTTTATTACAACTGAAAACATGACTTCTCCTTGGTTATCGGAGGCACTGTCAGATCAAATCAAACTAAATGAAAACTTTCAGGATAACACACAATTAATATGTGAAGGTAAAATTTCTGCACAGTGCTATCTATCGACGTGCAAGTCATTTATGATTTTTATATATTGAGGTTATGTTTTCAGATATAATCAACGCTAAATTGGACATAACAGTGTTCGTAGAGCGTCTAGTTGGTGTATTGACTGACACAAACGATGCGATTCGGGCGAGAGGATTACAGGTTTTCTCTTCAGTGTTAAAACATTTACCCCCGGAGTTTTTGACAGAAGATCAATTAAAATATGTCAGTGTATTTTATCTGGCGAAATTGCGAGATGACTACTTGATTATCACTCCTGCTTTAGTTGGTACTTTAGCACTGTTTGAAATGAAGAATTTGCCTCAAAATATGCACAAAGAATTGATGAGAGCTCTGCTTTTAAATGTCAATTGTCAACAACAACCATACGCTGACAGGCACAACGTTTATAGTATAATACATCTGTTTTCAATTAACTACCCTGCTGGTGAGTATTTAATAGAATTATATCTCTAAATAATTTCGATTTTAATCCCAAATCTCAATATTACCAAGCTGTCCCAATTATTTTTTGACGTTATGCACCCAAATACTGAAAAATAATAATATTTGCACTAGCTGTAAATATAGTTCAACTCATTGCCCTATTTCCACATTCTCTACTTGTTTGAAAACCATGGTATGGTGATTTTTCTGTTCACCTTAAATATTGGGATCATACAGGATTTTTTCGGGATCTTTGATCACTAATGCAGCTATTCTTGATGCTGTGATGTGAACAGCTACTAAGTGTTACAAAATAATATTGATTGATTGAAAATTTATAGTTCCAGAGTAATATTATATAAAATAGTGGGCCAATATAAGTAAACTTCTTTTTAACAACACATCCTTGAAAGTACATTTGTAACTAATATTGGGAAAAGAAATGTCATTCAATAATTAATTGATTTATTTTAGAATTACAAGAAATGGGTGATGATTTTGTCAGCGGATTCATCAACTCAATGGAGGGTGAAAGAGATCCCAGAAATTTAATGCTACTTTTCAATTTGTTGCCATCTCTCTTGAAAATGATGTATCTCGGAGAAGCAACAGAAAGAATGTTCGATGTGATGGCATGTTATTTCCCAATTTCATTTCAACCGATGCAAGACGACCCCAACGCCATAAGCAGAAATGACCTCGCTGAAAAACTCTGCATTTGCTTGTGTGCTGTTCCTGCATTTGCAGAATTTTGTCTACCATTATTAACCAAAAAAATTGATTCCACATTGAAACTTGCAAGACTGGATTCTCTCAAGTTGCTGGTGTGTACTCAATGAATTTATATCTGTAGATTAAGCTATTAATTTGAATTATCAATTGAATTTAAGAAGCACTCAAGTAAGATTCTCAACTCAATTTGTAAAGTTCATTTAATTTGGGGATATGAAAAAACTTTTTTGATTCAATAAAACAGATTACATTCATTGCTTTCTGTGTGTGATTTTATTGTGTCACAGTATCCTTTCAGCTTTATTTATAATCGCATAAAATAATACAGTTTTTCAAATACATAGTTTTTATAAATAACATTGAATCTGATTCTCTAGATGATCAAAAATTATTTATTTATATTTGTATTAATTATTTATTGTTATTTATATTATGTTTGGTAAATTATGGATATATGGTCACGGTACAGAATCCCAATCCTCTCGAGCTAAGCTTTTAAGAATTTATACATACTGGCCTATAATTTTATGTTTTGACTTTACTGTTTGAGTTCTTGTGGATTATTATAAAATGTGGAATCAAAATGATTAAATCTGAAGAATATTACTGATTATTGTATGAGTTCTGAAAGAAGAATTTGTTTTTTAATATTAGCCTATAATATTTTTTTTATTTTTTATTTTAAACAAATAATAAACTTATGTGACTGTCTCTATCTGTATAATATTATTATTTGTGTTGTTTGTGATTGTATTTTTGCTCCTGTAAATTAAAACAACTCGATTTCATATTTATTCTGAAGTATTCTTTAGGATCTTCTATTATAATAAATTTAAAAATTAAAGACGAAACATTTCAAAAAAAATCGTAACCTTACATTCATTTCATTTAATGTGCTTATTTTTCATAAATCTTTACAAAAATTCTGTCCCGTGACCATATATTCATAATTTACCCTATGTTTTGCTGTATGTATCTTTATAGATGGCAGCAATTATTTTTGTAGTCTCCATCTTTATATCTTTGATTAAATTGCAATAATGTTTATGAATAATTACTTTCCAGGAAAAAAGCTGCAAGACATTTCCCACGTTAAGTTATGAACCCTATCTATCTGCCATTTTATCACAATTACTAGAAGATATGTCACCAAAAACTGACATTGACATAGCGCACTGCGCCCACAGTGCGCTTTATGCATTAGTACATAATTTATGCACCGGTGAGACTGATTCAAAAATTTCTGTGCCATTTTTAAGACAAATTTTAACTTCAGTACAGTGTTTGTTGGCGGAAGCTAAAGACAGAGCAACTTTAGAATTACCTCTTAAAGCTTTCTTTACCACTGCGAGTTCCTCAAAACAATCATGCATTTTCATATGTGCGAATGCACTATCTCTCGTTGTGGCCTTTTACAGCATGGCCTCCGATGATAGGTGTAAGGTTTCAATATTAAAATGGTTTACTGGAATATTCCAATGTTGCATACGCCATTCAGCACTCGAAGACTGCAATGGCTTCTTTAAACACATTCCAGAGATATGTCTGATGGCTATTACGGGAATGCAAAACGATATGAAGGTTGCCGGGCTCGAAACGTTGACTTCTATGACCGAAACACTCGAGCCCGTGGAAGTGTCAGCTCTTCCTGATATATTAAATAAATATATTCACAATGAAACTTGCGAAACCGTTTCGAACGCTAGTAAACATTGTCTCCTTGCATTGGCAAAAAAATATCCACCAAATTATCTGAAGTTCATCAATGACAAACTATGTTTAAATGCATTGCCAGATGACACATTCCAACTAAAAAGAAGAATAGATATCGTCTGCTGTCTTGCAAGTGTAGATGAATACAGCGACACCATCGTGCCGAGAATCTTTGATCTTTTAAGTAGAAATTCTGATGTCAGTTTGTCTAATATCATTATCGCAGCACTGGTCAATAACTTTGTACAAAAAGACCTCTTTGATGATGCTAAATTACAAGAATTACAATGCAATTATGACATTTTGAGACATATCTTACTGTGGAGTAACAGTAATATTAAGAATATGGAAAATAAAGACGCAGCTAGTTTATCCAAATTAATAAGCATAATTATGTTTTCACAACATTTTGAAGTCCAAAGATCCTTATATTCTTGCTACCTTAAGGATTATTTAGAGCGGCTGACAAATGAAAACGCTTTTATAATAATAATAGAAGCTCTGTTGAAATGCAGTAAACCAAATGTCAATATTGAAAATATTAATGAGATCCTATCAAAAGCTGCAGAGTTAGCTATCAATGAAAGAAATTCATTCCTTCGAATGAGCGCCTCTGTTTTGGTAGCCAATATCTTGAATAAATATGGAGTGGGTGGTAACATTTTTGAGTTGTATAAAAGCATTCAAGAGAGATTAATCAACATTATTGACAATCCGAATGGCGATGATTTCGTTTACAACAATGTGCTTATACTGTGTTCATGGATAACAAAAGCTCTACTGATGCGCGGGGACCCGAGTGCGATTTCTTGGATTGTGAAGGTATTATGGTTATGATTAAATTACTTTTTAATTTCTAAGACCAGAGAAGATCTACCTTGAATCGGATTATGCAAGTTACAATTGGCTTTTTAGCATGTACCTCAATATCTTTTTATTGATTCTGTTTAATTTTAGATCACTGAAATTCTGAGTGATGAAAGATGGTGCATGGAAGGGGCTAAGATTTTTAAACAGATAATGAATCATTCTGAAGAACTGAGCGCTGACTCTTTTTGCATTGTGAATAAATTTTTCCGACAAAAAGTGATGCAACAGTTTTCGTCTCTCACAAAGGATCTCAAGAGATCTCCGACAGTTGACAGGAAAAGAGAGCCGTATTTACTAGCTTGGGCTTTTATAATACAATCTGTTCCAAAACCGGTTCTCAAAATGGAAGCATCAATGGTAAGGATGTGTCTTCATTCATAATAATTTAACAGTATCATATGACCTGTGGAAAAGTCTTGAATCTTTCTGGATGATCCTGTTGACATACTTTTTAACATTCTGTTTATCAACAAGAAAATTCACCATTCAGTTGTATGAATATAAAATTCTTTATGGTTATCATTATATGCAAACTTTAGTAAATAGGGTGGAGACACAACTTAGCTATACAAGATGCTTTGACAGACTGAATTTAGATTATAAGAGAAAATAGAAAGATAACTTTTACTTGTGTCAGTTGTAACAGTTGTCATATATCTCATATGCTTCTCATTATATCCGATTATATTATCGTTGTCTTTAATAAATGAAATTAATGTGTTTATGATCGGTGCTTAGATTTTTATCCTAACTTGCTTATGTTGTTTTCCTATCAATTGTTGAGTCATTATTTCTTTATTTTCACAGATTCTACCAATTCTATTTGAATCTGTCAATTACAGTGATACTGAAATTTTATTGACTTCACTGTCATCGTTATCCTACTTTATCCAAATGAAAAATTCATCTGTCACTAATAGTCTGCAAACAATCTTACCGAGATTTTTAGAACTGGCAAAATATCTATGTTCGATGGTAAGTTTACACTCGATCTTATCTTTCTGAATAATATTTATGAATTTTATCAATTACTTCATTCTGTTTCTGCGTTAAAATTCCAGAATGTTCGAATTGGTGCTTTGCAATGTTTATTTGATGTTGCCAACTGTTTTCCAACAATTCTACTTCTACCTTACAAACAAGATACAGTTATTAAGATGGCTACATTTTTGGATGATCCAAAGAGACTTGTGAGAAATATGGCAGTGAAGGCTAGATGCAGATGGTTCCTGGTAGGATCTTCAGAAGAAAAGAGTAATTAGTTAACTCCTTGGATTAAAAAAACAGGGCTCAATAATTTTACACTGCTACTTTTGTTTTTGTTTCATCATGTACAATTGTATCGTATAAGAAATTAAATATCAAAATTCTCATCACTAGAAATGAATGACGATGAAAACAGTGCACATCAAATTCATTCTATTATGTACCGTAATCAGTAGTGCTAACATATGTATATGTGTACATAATTTTTTTTTGTTTTTAAACCAATGTTTAATGGAATGGGAATATTCCATACATTTATTAAGATTTTAAAGGTGACATTGTTGTGTTGTTACTTCTGCAACAAACATACTCGATTTGTCGTTTTTATTGTTGAATATTATATTTTATAAAAAAAAACCATGGACAAACAGGAGTAAAAGAAAGTGTAGAATAAATATATTATATGTTGCATGTATGAAAATTTACCATACCTAAAGTTAAATTAATAATTTTGAAAGTAACTACTTTTAAAATTTGAATACATTAAATTTATTTCCGTGACCGAGGGCGTTTAAATGTCTTTCTGAGTTTAAAAAGTAAGCGACTTTCTCCATAATATATGCCTACATGCCTCACCAGAGACAAAATCAAACCTGAATAAATTTTCAGCTTTGTAGAAAATGCTAATCTTAGGATTCTCTATTGTATTTATTCCTGCAAATTAAATGTAATATGTATAACTTATCAACTGTTTGCCTTAATCGAAAGAAATGTTCGTAATAATTGATTGTATGAAAAATATTGTTAAATATAAAAATTTTAAATTTGTATTACATAGAGAATGTTGAAAAAAATAATAAAAATAAACATTTATATGGATTATTTTATCATGGCGACTTTTATTATTACACTCATCCCTCAATTTGTGCGAGGATTTTTCTGTGTAAGTTTTACAAAATGGAGAAAGCTTTGCATTTAATTTTTAACTTAGTACAAGGATGCCGAATAAAATGAATCTGAATTTTGTACGTTTCCATGAGTTTCCTCGCTAACAATCCGGGTTTCTCCGTTCGGCATATTCAGGCATTTCAAGTGCACAAGTTTAGTGATATAGCAGTGGCAATTCTTAATATAATAATTAATTATGTTGTTTTATTATATTTTATAATGTATGAACTCCAACATAATATATAAAGAACAGCTTGGCTTCTTCAAAACTATTAATGTTTCTAAACTTTCAATGTCAGAAATGCTTAATTTTAGTATTTTTAACCCATAAGATTTTCTCTGTCAATCATTCTGATTCTGATGGAGAAATTCATATTAGTGATGAATGTTCGGAAGATTTTGGAACACTCGTTTGTGGTATTCTGAATTTGTCCTTCCTTGAGATTTGATCCAAAATTTCTTCCAAGCTCTTCCCTTTTGTCTCAGGAACAAAAAGCACAGTGAACACCGCCCCGGTTGCTGCGATGATAGCGAAACCCCAGAATGTTCCGTAAGTTCCCAACAGCCTGACGGCCGAGCTATGGCCGAGCTGTAGAATTGAGCCACCATAAATGCTGTCACCCAAAACCACAGGATGGTGGTTGCCATTGTGATGCTCTTGACCTGAAATGGATTAATCACTTTTAATTGAACAACGATCTGCCATGATAACGTGGACAAAAACAATGTTACAGATTCTGAAGGTCGGCTATAATGAGGTGTGAAACCAGTTATGAATAAGAAAAGCAAATGAATAAGAAGAGCAACTTCTTCTGCATAGCTTTTAAAACCAATTATGTGTATTTGTTTGTGCAGCAATTTTAATTTAAAAATTTGTGTTACTTTCAAGTTTTCAAATATACCTGTACGACGAAGACTTCTGAAGTGATGACAAATGAAACAGGGCCTACACCTACACAGAACATCATCACAGCGAAGGAGAGGGCCATAAGTGGTACCCAACCAAAGTTGGAGACATTGTACATGTTCTCTTTACAGTAAAAATATGTTCCGAGAGAACCCATTCCCAAAGATACTACTGCAGCAGATGAAATAAACAGCATCTGAAATAGACATATCTTTTTCATGGTTATGGCTAGTGTTCCCTGTAATCTTCATCAGGTACGTGGTGCAGTGGTCAACATTGTCGGCGGTCCTCACGGGTTTCAAGTCCCAGTACAAGCAGAACTTCTATCAGTTAGACTATCCTACTAGCTAACCACTAATACTGTTCTTGCCTTATCCTTTCTATCAATACTCTCATCGAACTACAGAGAGTTTGAGTGGTTGAGTAACAAGCAGTTATGATAGAAAAAAACTATTGCAGTGCGTGTCAACCCAGGACAAGTGCTGGGGGGCTTTAAAACTGCTGCGCAGCATAGGCATTAGATGTAATTCAGGTACTTAATTTGCTCTCGGCTTAATGAAAGATGTGTTGACAGTTGATAATATTAACAAAACGTAAAAACGGGGCTTGATAACAGGTTAAATAATAAAAATACCTACTGACCTTCCTTCCTATCCTCTCAATCAATAAAGTGGAGAGATAGGATCCGAAAATTTGAATAGTAGCCAAGGTAATTGAAGAAGCGCTTGGAGAAAGATTCCCTCCAGCTTCTGTGAATATTAACGATGCAAAGCTCATGATAGCAGACATCCCAACGAAGCTCTGAATTGTTATCATGGTGAGGCATATTGCCAATGCTTTTATGGTTATTGACGAGAACACTAAAATATAAATGGTTATGTATTATATTAAATGCAGAAATTTCCTACGTTTGCTTATTTGTCTGTCATCCCAAAAGTTTCAATCTGAAAACTATGTGTTCATGAAATGTGCCTCAATTCTTTATGCTGCCAAATCCTAACTTAAGTGGCTATTTTCATTCCATTACGTTATTAAAGCTTATCTTAAAAATATACACAGGCAGACACAGTGTTAAGAATAAAATAAAAGTTTGCTGTAATTGTATTTCATTCATCCCAACAATCAAGCAGTTCAGTGAATTAGCTACATACAGATATCTTTGAGAGAAGCGATTTCCTCTACACACTGACCGGCTATGGTCTGGTCATGCTGCAGTCTTGCCAGTATCTGATGAACAAGCCTGCTGTCTTCAGGAACATTCCTTAGAAAAGCTATAGATTTCATTGCTGCCTAGAAAAAATCATCACATACAAAAAGAAAAGAAAAATCCAGGAGAAACTTTTAGAACTGCTGATTTCTTTTTGGATATTTGTTAGAGTTGCCGGTATATTATGGTATAATATATTATATTTGCTGCTCATAGTCGATCTCCACCTCTCTGTCTCGGAAATAAAACCATTTCAAACCAGAAAAGTCTTCTGATGAAGAAATTACTACATTAAAAAGTAAGAGATGCCGATATTAGCTATACGGTTTTCATAAAGGAAAAGTTTGCATAATTGAATATTGTTTTAGGAAACAACTTTTAGAAAATTGTTTTGTTTTCTTACATCAAGCTTTCCCTTCTTCACCAAAAATGATGGCGTTTCTGGCATCCTGAAGAAGCTGATAAAAAACAGAAGCGGAACAGTGAGCAGAATCCAAATGAATGCGTAATAGTCAACGTAAGATCCCACAATGTATGCAAACAGCACTCCTGCATTAATTGCAAAGACAAAAATGGCACCTAATTGACCCCTGCAATGGGAGCTGGCCACTTCTGAAGCATAGATTAGTGACACAATCGAAGCTCCTCCGTTTCCTATGCCGGATATGAATCTGGCGGCCAACGTTGGAGATACTGATTTGGCTGTCAGTTGAAGGATAAAGGATATCTGTAACGAATTAAAAATTGCATATTTTAATTCAAGAATAAATTCTTCTTTATGTCAATATCTTTAGCACTTGCTGAGCTATCCAGGGACGATTGACAATTTAAAATGTTTTATTTGTCATCAGACTGAATAAACGTTTCAATTTCGCAAAAATGATAGGTAGAATCTTGCAGGGCTCCCAGGCCGAGAAAGATTGAGAATCCCTGATCTAAATATTGAGTAAATGTCCTAAAAATCAGTAAATAACAACAACCTTTTCGGTAAAAAATATAAATTTTAGATAGATAAATCTATAAATAGCAGGGATCACAGACACAATAAAAGGCAATGCAAGCTCTTACCGCTAAAATCACTGGGCAAGCTAAACCAGACACTTTCCTTCCGTATCTATCAATGGTGAATCCAAAATTGGGTGTTCCGACCATGGCACCCGCATAGAGAAGAGATGCCAATAATGAAATATCTTCATCGCTGAGGGCGCCACCCAAAGGAGAACTGTCTCCTTTCAAGGTTGGAAGTGATGGTGAGAGCCAACCTACTGTACAGCCATAGGTGAATGCAGTAATACTCACTGGAATAAAAAAGTGTGGATGATTTATTTTCTTCGTTTGAATGATGAGATATATCTCTCATTGAAGTCTGATTTTCCTCCACAAATTACTGATCATTAGTCCTGTCCAGCCACTATTTTTCTATTAGTACTCTCATTGGAATACAGATAAAAACTACTTATATGTAGAAAACTGGTAGTTCATATGCTGACTAAAAGACATTGCTATTTTTCCACCATGTTGTAATAGAGTTCTATCAAGTCGGGTCAATTTCGCCTACATGTTTGTATCACTGAAATCAATCGATCAATGTGATGAAAATTGGAATAGCCGCAGTTAAGTGAATATAAACATAAGAATCGCATAACAATAGATGTTTAGTACAAAAACAAACAATCAAAGCAACCACAGAAAAATCTTCGACTTCGAAGGGTAAAAAAAAACAAAATATTTTTTTTAATAAAAATTATATGTACTTATATGCTTCAAATTAAAAGAAAATAAAAATAGATTTTTTTTGGAACATTTTTGTTAAAATAATTTGACGGAGAAGTGGTTAAGTATTCATATTGGAACTTTGAGTGATTAATTCAAAACTCATCAGGAGTCTAGAGTTGGATTTCAAAAAAAGAATAATGGATACTTACTTAGCATAGAAGCAATATATTGGTTCCTCACACTTCCTCCAGATTCATCTGTTTCTGTATCCATCACATATTTGATAAAATTCACAAGCTGTCAAACTAAAACTTTTTTTTAAATGAATGACCATTTAATTTAAATACCAATCGTTTTTAATAAATTACTATCCATTATAAATACATTACTGACCATTTTGTTTAATAACTGACCACATTCATACTCATACAATGACAACTGACCGTTTATAATATTAACTGACCATTTTGATTTTTCACTGACCAAAGCTTGAATTAGATACTAACCCATTAAATACACGCCTTTTACAATTGAAAAAGAAAACACTACAAATATTTCACAATCACAAATTGCTAGTGAGTAGCAATTGTATTTTTTGCAATGCTCTGCAAGACTTTGATGTTATTTCTAACATAAATTGCTTAATATCAAGCTTTAATCAGAAATTGATTTTTTCAATAAAAAATAATTTAAAGAAATAAAAACGATTTATACTGAATATACTCTTTTCCTGTCAATTATGATTTTTTCGATTATCCGGATTTGTCCTTATCCGGACTATCTTCATCCCCAATTAGTCCGGATAATCGAGGTTCTACTGTATTAAAAAAATACATGGGTACAAATAAATTATTATCAGAATTTAGATTATTCCACAAATCATCAAAATGATAGCGTTTTTCAGGAGTTCAAATATTAATAATAAATAGCTATATTATAGTTACTGAACATCTTATATTTTCACTGAATTGATTTACCACTTCACTTGGTTTTTACTGTTTAACAGTATAAAGCACCATATTTTAAATATTGGGCATTAAATAATATAACGTAATCTTTTATCTTTTCTAGGACATTACTATATTCAACAGCTGTCAGTAAATGACTGACTGAAAATAACAATTTAATAAATACAAAAAGCCGGTAAAGAATGTTGTTTAATAACTGAATTGACTAGAATTAGTGCATTCTAGTAAAAAATATCATTTGAAGGCCTCTGTGGAAAAACACACCATAATTAAAGATAGTGTTCTGTGATAATTCCTTTATAAAATATATTATTATTTTCTTATACTATATACTTATTTATTTTAATTGAATGTAATTAGAGTAATGGTCTCCAAAACAACTTATTTTAATTGTAAATGAGTAAAAAGAGGGTGGTTGTTATTCACAAACAAATATAAAAAAAACATATTTATTTCTAAAAATTCTAATTAATTTGTTGGGCACATATGTTTAAAAGCAACTGGTTGTTTGAATAGAGCAACATCTTAATCTACTGCTAGATTTTCAACACATTTGTCAAAATTCACATTTTTCAAAAAAGGCTTAAAGATGAATAGTCTAGAATTTTTAGAAATAAATAAAACTCTTAATAAAAAAGATATATTATTAAATAATATTCTTAACAGGACAGGATGCTCGCCTTTATTAACATTATTCCCAATTAATAGAGCAATCACCCAACCTAACTGATTGATTGCAGCTCATTAGTTTATAGTTTGTAATGTTTAACGTCATTAGAAATATATTTATTTGTTTGCTTTGTTTCGATTCTATAACCCTCTCTTGCGTCCCTTATAAAGGAAAAATCCAATCTGATTGATTGCACCTTATTAGTATCATTATGTTATTGCATTGTTTTGATTATATCACCCCCTTCCTTGTTTCCTTTAGAAGGAAAAAAACCCGTAATCCATTTTGTAATACATAATTTAAAATGTTAGAATTTATCTTGCTTCATTACTCAAGCAAACTTTGCGATAGTAAGTCTGAAGATGCCTCTGAAAGAGGCGAAACACGTGTCACAGTTAGTTACACAATACGTGGAATAATCAAAGTTATTTTAAATTTTATATTAATAGTTTTGTTATTTATGAAATAAAAACACCATTATATAATTGAAAATATCTCATTTTTTTATTCAAGGTTTAAACAGATGCAATGGAAATTTACATATACAAATTCATGCTTGTGTAACCCTTTGCACTCCTCAATTTATTATTTTTTTTCTTCCAGCAACTCCTCAATAGATTTGACAAATTGATTATATCGCAGAGTTAGCATATTTATTAGTATGGTAAAATGAAATACCAAAGAATATACCACATGATGCGATGTAACAAACTTTATCAAACGCACACAAAATCCAATATGTACAGTTTTTGAAATGAGGATAATTGAAAATTTTTACAAAATATTTTTCCAACTAAATTGTATTGTATGACACATGATAAGTATGTAAGGCATGTCGCTCAACTTGTATACTGATTTGCTTGTAGGCAGCCAACACACTTCTACAATAACAAAGAGAAGAAATAAAGATTCATTTGTCCTAAGCCATGTCTAAAATGAGATTAATCTAATATTAAAAAAAAAACTTTAAATAACATCCTAAGAACCACATCAATACAGATGCGCGTAAAATACCTCTTAATAATGATTTCAATGAGTATTTTCACTGTTTGTTAGTTGTTATCAACATATTTTTGTTAAGTTGCAAACAAAATATGGACAATCCTAAAGTAACAGTTTCTCAGTGAGAAATTTCATAATTTCAGGAATTCTCAGTTCGCAACATTTTCTTTTGAAAATTTTTCAAAACTGGCCACCCTGCATATTTATAATGCTTCGAAAAAATAAACAAAATTGGAAACAAGATAAATGACAGATGAAAATACCTTTTGAACGTTCAAGTATTACATTACACGTAAATATGTTATAAATTAACACCATAAACTAGAATATATGATTTTGTATCGTTGGATCTATAAAATCTTGAATTATTAAATAACAATTATATTATAAAAGCTGTCTCTATTTCATAACTAATTGGGCTTTGCACTAATGACCACTCCTAAGACAATTGCCACAACAGTCAGTCCCTGTGCAACAATTCGGGCTCTCATCATGTTCTGTGACATCCTTTGCCTTCCACTTCGAAAGCTATGCAGTCCATAAGAAAGAGCCATAGTTGTGGCGATACATCCTGTAACAAGAAATTTCAATGGAGTTATTGATAACGAATAAATCTTGGGTTTAAAAAGAATCACTTAATTCGTCCTGTATAGTTTTTGCCACAACTTCTATTTGTTATTGTATTTGGCGTGTGGCAACACAGACATGTGTTAAATGAAGCCTACAAGAATCAGTAGTAAAACGAAAAGATTTATTGAATTATGTAGTTATTCAAATATGAAACAGATATGTTTATTAAGATGGTGGTCATAATGTAACTGACAGGCAGGACCATATATAATTAGGAAAATGCTGAATATAGTGTCTGCAAGAAGAAAAATTATGTTTTTTATTTTATTATTGCTGAAATCAATTTCAATACATGATTATTGCTTTGCATGTCGGCACCTTTGGATATAAAGAAACGTATCTCATTTTTTGCTGGTTTTGAGTTATGAATGCCACTAAATAAAAAATAATACGTTATGTTATGTGTCAAAGAGACCGTGGGGATGAATAGAAGTGAATACAATATTTAAATACTTATTTAATAAAGCTATTAGCTCCAACTAAGCCACTATTTTAAATTTAACAATTAAATCAGAAAGCCAAAGCATTGCCATTAGAGATAATGAAAAGACAATTTGTATCTGTTAAAAAATAGGTAAAATTTATTACTGGCGAAACCTGTTTTTTAGCTTCCCTGAAAAGTAGTGAAAAATGAGTTAGGTTTCTATCTCTAAGGAGCCGATGTTCACCTACACATTAACGTAAAAATGGCATATTTTATGCCCATTTATTTCTCTAGAAAATGTTATTTACCAAAAAACATTTGCGCAGCACTCACTTTTTATATAACATATCAAGTATATTTTTATTATTTTAGGTTATTTTCGTCTACCATTTACTGACCTAAAGGTACGAAAGGATTTTCCATTGTTTTACGCTTGAGTTTTTCGACCATGGTTTCCCCATCTTTATGTGCTCCGATGTCCTGTCTTAGTTGAATCCAATCAAACTGCGATAGATCTTCGGTGACAGTCTCCGACTTGGTCGTGTTAGCCATTTTTGTTTGATATTGATATTTGACAATTGAGTTGACAGTTCACAATTTAGATTTGAATATTGCCAGATGTGAAAACTATCCAGTAATATAATATTTACCATTGCTAAGATAAAATGTCTAAGGATGAAAAACGAATATCGATTGTATTTTTATTAAAGATATTGGCGTATCATAAATATCCGCATGAACGTTTATAGCGCATTTTTCAGCCGTAACATATATTTCACATATGCAGCTCACTAGAAACAATTAAGAATGAGTACATTCCTGGCAGTTTCATTTTATATTCGAGCCACAACATACTTATGTATTATTGAGATATCAGTCACATTTCATATTTGCCTCCGTCATTAAAGTTTTTTTTTATTTTGAACTAGTTACCTAAATTTTACTGAGCTTGTTTAGAATTAATAAAATCATTTACGCCACGTGTTGTGAAAATGTATAATATTATATTATTTCACATCCATTTTTTGAGTTTTCTCAGTGAGACTGGGATATTTTCAATTTGAAAAAAACACGATTATAGAAGTTCGTTCATGTCCAATCAGAGATCCCTCTCAAAAGCATAGTCTCGATGTTTTCATAAAATGGCGCTTCGGTAAATCTTCATATTATTAAAAAAAAAACCATGAACAATGTGTGTTATTCGTATATGATTAGCTCTCGTTATTGAATTTCTTTTCGTACTATTCAAATTTCTTTTAATTACATCACGCCAGAATTATTTGAAATTCGACTCATATTAGATTTCTTAGAACTGTAAATATATTAATACTAGTTCATAAGACAAGCGAAGCGGGGTGGAACCACTAATGAAATAAAATGAGACAAATGTATGAAATCCTTATGTTCAGTCTACGTACAAACGTAACGCAACCTCAACGGTAAACTATAGAGGCAATCAGTTATATTCTTTTGAATCTTTATTTTTTTTTACTTTTCCATAAATTTTATCGCTTATGACCCGGGTTTCGCCTTTCGGCATCTTCGGGGATTTCAAGAACACAAGAGTACAAAATTCAAACGATTCAAATTTGATATTGAAATTTCATCTAGTATCTTCAGTCAAAACCCTAAATTAATTTAATCAGTTATGTTCTACGGTTAGAAAATAACAATGTATTTTAATACTACATAAATTATTCTATATATTTGTTGATAGCTATTTCGGCTTACGCCATCGTCAGAATACATACAGTCCCCTCTCATATTGTTTGGTCCACGCAAAAATTATAAATAACGCAATGTTTACGGATTTATATCACAGAAATAAAATAAAACAAGTATGCAGAGTGATACCTTTTTTCTATCCTCCACTAATTCCTGAACTGTTTGGCCCAATTCAGGCGGTTTTTTTCCATTTTGGGAGTGAGTTTTGGCTTTTTGACTGGACGCCTACTGTGGATTTTTTCCTCATTTAATCTCCGTATCGGTGTGCAGCGTGATATCTTTATACCATCTTCACGGAGGAGAGCTCTTACTCCTCTGTTCGATAACTGGCGATATTCTAATGCTATGACGATTTTTCGGTCCGTCCTCGCTGTTTTCGATCACTTTGGACCGCGTTTTTGTTGATGACGAACGTTTAATTTTCCATCCGGCCGTATTTGGTTTATTATTCTAATTATGGTCGAATGACCCACATTTTTTTTTCTGGCTTTTTCTCGTATATAATGGTCTTTACTTAAAATTAATGATACAATATTTTTTTTTTCGAAATAGCTATCAACAAATATATAAAAAAAATATGTAGCATTAAAATATTAGGTAATCCCATCAAGTAAATGCCAACTCAATCAACAGTTCTATTATGCTTAATATCAATGTTTAACAACTAAGAATCACTAGACTTTCAATGAAAATGCTTAAAGTAGCGACAAAAAGAAACAATATAATAACTAAGAAATATTTTTTTCTGTGTACCTTATATATTATACACACATAATAATACGATAATTTTTACATCCGTTTTCCTGTTATTGCATATCGTTATCAATTATAGATATTACAAATTTTGAATTTTATTTAAGAAAAAATACCAAGTCTTCACACTGCATTGACCTGTCTGCGTATATTATATAATACTAGCTGACCCGGCGAACTTCGTACCGCCTCAGAATCAATAGATGTGTTAACGTATTAGCTGAATTAAATTTAGTTTTTTATTAAGTCAAAATCAATACTCAAAATGAATATGCAAAATAAATGTGCAAAAATCAAAATGAAGTATTTTAATTACATTGAAATGAATGTAATTCACGTGGCATCAAGGCATTTGCTTTATTGAAGAGAATCAAAATGATTCGCGTAGCATTCTTGCACTGCTTTCTGTTAAACTATTTGCTAGATGGGTTGTACTCGGGCTGATCCCCTTCATTGAAGCACCTTATGACATAGGACATTTTTCGTGAATCACATTCACCACCACCACTCCGTTACATAGTTTCGGTTGGTACAGATTTTGAAGCATGATGACTACCGAGCCAACCTTCAGTTGTAAATTGTACAATGCCAAGCCAGGTAGTTCCAATGAGCTTGATCTAATGGGATATTTTGGGATGTTAATACTTATTCTGCTGTTCGGGGCAGTGACAAAGCCAAAAAATGAAAGATCATCAAAATCGGTCCAGCCGTCCACTTATAAGTGGTGTAACTAACACGGCTTTGTTTTATATAAATATATAGCTGACCCGGCAAACGTTGTTCTGCCATATAAATTATTTCTAGAGAATATTTTGGTTGTTAAGTAAAAAATAACGAATGTATTGTAAGTGTGTGGGGATGGGATCTATGAAAGAAAGAGGAATGGAGCGCTGTAGACGATAACCGCTGATAAAAACAAAAAACAATAACCATTCATTTTATCAATTCAATGTATTTCATTAAAGGAACGGACATATTCATTTTTTGATCTCTTATGAGTTAAATGTAAATTTAAAAAAAGTAATATATTTTTTATCCTAGAGTAGGAAAATGAAATACAGTAGAACCTCGATTATCCGGATTTTCGATTATCCGGATTGGTCAAAATAAACAAAAATATTACAAATTTGCTGTTATGCACGTGGCGAATTGCGTCCACTGTTAACGTACGTGATGGAATGCAGTCTTAATATTTTGATCGTTGCATTTGTTCTAACAATAAGTCCTGTGTAAAATATGGGTTAATCATCGTCCAAATTCGATGCGCATTGAACGTTTGTTTCTTGAAAAATTGATCACGATTTTCATATTTATTTTTAATATTACCGATAAGTCAACGAAGAGAAAACGTGTCGTAGTTTCATTAAAAGACAAATTGGATATAATCAATGCTTTGAAACGGGGTGAATCGAGACGTTTTTTGTCTAATAAATATGGTGTCGAAACGTCAACGATCTCGGATATAAAATAATCTTGAAGAATTGTTGTAGGTTAGCTGTTATTGCTGCTCTAATGTTTCGCGTGTTTGTTGTTTTATTCGTTCGACGGCCCAAATCGGACCCCTTGCGTCTTGCTGGCATCGTTCACAGTAATATACGCACAATAAATTAATTACGTTTAAATAAGTCGTATAAAATTTAACACGCATTACGCTGGCACGTTCGGCACAAATGCCGAATGAAATGTCAAACTTCACTGGCGTGATAGCGCCCTCTGTGATTCAACAACAAAAATAATAAATAGTGACAGATGTCAGAAATATTAAAATACATCCTGATAAGGACATCCTTCAAAACCTTCTCTCATATCTAACAAATATACATACAAAATTTCATAATAATCGGTCCAGCCGTTTCGAAGGAGTTCGGCGACAAAAATTTGTGTCGAGATTTTTATATATATAGAGATGATAGTAAATATATAACCAGTACATAGGCGGATCAACGGGAGGTTGGGGGGGCATGGGGGCCATGCCCCCCCTGGAGGAGATTTTATTCCATTCAAAATATTATAACATTAATTTTCAAATGATTTTTATTTAAATAAATATGTTGTAGTTTTTTTTTTCACGACCCTTTAGTTTAACAACTACAGTTACGGCAAAAGAAATCCGCGCACCCTTCACAATTCCATTCATTTGCAAATATTTCCTCGAAATTTTTACCGATTTCCATTTTTGTTTCTTCCTATTGTAAAGAAAACTTATAGCCATATTTTGAAGAACAATTGGTTGACACTATTCGCCAACTTTAAGATGGCCTGGCTGCTTACCGCGTCTTGTCCTCATGAGTTAAACTTGAAATCATCAGAGTATATGACTCGTCTCCAATCGTCCCAAGTCCAATTTTTGTGAACCTTCGTCCATTTTTACCTCCATTTTTACATTTGTACAGTGAGAACTGTTTTTTAGGCGCCGAGCCGGAAATCCATGTGCCACGATTCTATTACGGCTAATACGGACATTTCGCATCGATCATGTGAAATAAATAGTCGACTAAAGCTCAGCATGGCACACTGTAGCAGTTTTGAAGCATTTTTAAAAAACCATACTCCTTATATGAAGGTCGTCCCGGTTGGTTGTTAAGCGCTCTCTGCCGGTTCAAACATACCCCTCCAGAGCGCCGGTTTCATGAAATATTTGAAAAAAAATCCACACTACTTTTTACACTAAACGTAATTTTTCTATTTAGTAAGTATTCCCCAGAAAACTGATTCAATTTGGGCTTTTATCGCGATTACGTTTTCTTGCGGCTATCCATAATTTCGTCAGATACTTACGCGAATAGGTCTGGCTCAGTAATGTTGAAGCTTTAAAATCTTGATTGTTTTTCAAAATATGGTTACTGTTTTTTTTTTAAATCGAATGAAAAAAAAAAGGAAATCGGTAAAGATTTCGAGGAAATATTCGAACGGAATGTAATTATGAAGAGTGCGCTTTGTAACAAATCTTCCCGAAAATGGCTAAATAGCCTAAATATTTTTGTAATGTTTGCAACTTTTCTCTGGTATTATACAATATTTTTTTTTATATTATGTTTTGTAATGTTTGCATTTTTGAACCAAAATAAAAGAATCGATGATAATAGTCAGTCATCAATAATATCAAATGATTTTGTTCGACGTCATCACTTCTTTAAGCGCAGGATCATCATTTATTCCGTAAAAAAAATCGAAACAAAAATCGTGTAAAAAAAGTAGAGATGCCGTTCAAAAAATCGCGTAAAAAGGGGACTGAGTATATATACATAAATAATTTTTAATGTATCATGTTTATTTTCAAAATGGCCACCCCCTGGGACAATTCCTGGATCCGCCAGTGAACCAGTATCTACAGAATTCATGGGATAAGATAAGAATATGATAAAAACATAGACCAGCTGTAAAGAATAAACAGAGACACACATATTTTTTTAACTCTTGTCATTGGTTGAAAAACAATAATTGAAGTTCCACCAAAGGTTTTGAATCTTTTTTCACAACCTCTTAAAAACGTAATTAATTTGACAGAAGGCTTCTTATTCACAAAAAATAATCATGACTTATGGACGAAGACACAACTTTTTATATTATCCGTCAAATGTGAGCTTTTTTTAACTCTTCTATTGATTACAGTAAGTATGCAACTATTTTAGACAAGACAACAGGGGTCAAAAGACTTTTTGAGAAACGGGTCGGATTGAAACTTTTAAAAAACTCTGGATGAGAAATAAATTCGCATTGGAATCCAATTGGAATATCAATTTATATGCTCTAATATATTTATACAATGTAAACAAATGTAATTTCTATAGGAATTTATTATAGAAAAAATGTTTTAGGGGTCATACGTTGTCGTATCTAATAGGTACCAATTGATGTATTGAAATTAATAGTTATGATTTTACAACCAAATAATGAAATTTCAAAAATAAAATCTTATTTGAATAATTTATTTTCAAAACTTGAGAATTTTTTGAGGGCTGGATGAAAATCTTTGACGGGCCGTAGTTTGGTGATCGTTGCATTGATGAATAAGAAAATATATTTACTAAGCGGGGCATTTTTGCTTTCTGAACCTATATGTATATTTATCGATAATGATAATGATATAACCAACGGCTGCTTTGAGAATCGCTGGAAATAATTCCAATAGAAAATGAAGCCAGCTGTGTTACAATATATGTATGTTACCAAATTAATGCATTTGGATACTTTTCGTAGAATTTGTGACCGTCAATTCTTATCTCGCGAGGATAGTGAAAAATACAGTATAATACAAAAGTTTGTCAGAGAGAGTTTACTATTCAACTCCAAAACTTTCAGTTTTATACGAATAAATATACAATATTTTTCAATGGTGTTCAGTCTTATTGGTTTAACATTAAAACATGGCAGTTCTAAGTTAAAGTGTAACAAGTTTCCAATAGTAAGTTATTTGATTATGACCGTTTATATACTGATTTAAATTTATTGTTTTCTGACAAAATACGGTGGGATATCAATAATCAACGATGTGTCATTTGTTTTGAAGAACAATCAACATTGTTTGAAAGTGTAATCGAGAATGATTGTCTTTCGATCAAGTATTAAACTGTATTTCTTACAACTAATCATTTACCTTATATTAATTAGGAAACATTCAGTCTCAGATGAACTTAATTTTTCAACAAATAAAAATAGAACTTTTATTCAACTGGCGCATCTATTATAATACTTTATTTACTTTATTGTCAGCGATGTATTTCTATCTTATGTGGACCTTTTGGTAATAATATGTTGTACACAGCTAGCGGACATACGTATTATTTTGCAGGGGAACCATCTTAGATTATTCTCAATGGGCACCAAAGATAATCCAACATCTACAATAAATTCATTTCACGTCGAAACTTTTTCAAAAGAAAGCGCAAATTGGTGGGATCCTCTGGGAAATCTTCGCATGTTACACAGGTTCAATGACATCAGGTAATCCTTCATTGATCATATTATAGATTATATTATGGCTATTATTATAAACACAGATATTTTAGATACCAATGCCAGCAATTGAAACTAAATAAGCCACGTATAATGTGTTATGTTAATATGTTTACCATTTAAAATATTTCAAGTGTTTCAAACAATTTTTATTATCATCTACATGTTTTTTCAATTTCAGTCTCTTTTCAAAATAAGTTTTTTATGATTTTAATGAGCCGGTTGTTTATTATATTAATAATTATCCCAAATTATTACGTCAGATTCTAGTGATGTAGGGAGTTGTCTCAAAAATACGTTATGGTATCATCACTATTGGGAGAAAATTCAGCACGATTTTTATTTTTAGTATTTCTAACCGGTAGTATGCCAAAAACATATATAAACGGTCAACAATTCCGTGAGCGTAGTGCCGGCTATAGAAAAAGCGCGTTAATATACGGCCCACTTTACGCCCACCAATACTGGACAATGTCGACAATTTTATAATTCAAACATTTTGTACACATATCGACATCTCTTAGAATCATAGTCCTATACTTACAGTTGAACTATTTTGTATTATAATCAATGTAATATCGATTTGAAAGTGAGTTTCCTTGTATTACCGACATCCATCGCTATGTTTTCAAAGAAAATCGGTGCACAACCTTTCTTATACGTACCGATGTATAATGGCTTAAGATCGCCAGTTTCGGGATTGAACTAATCTAATATCGATTATATACAAATTGGAATTTTTTGAATTTTGTACATTTCCATGAGTTTTGTCGTTAACGACCCGGGTTTCGCCTTTCGGCATCTTCAGGCATTCCAAGTGCACGGATGTACTTGAACTGACGTCAGTTCAAGTACATCCGTGCACTTGGAATGCCTGAAGATGCCGAAAGGCGAAACCCGGGTCGTTAACGACAAAACTCATGGAAATGTACAAAATTCAAAAATTTCCAATTTGATATTGAAATTCCATCAAGCACCCTCAGTCGAAATACTTAATTCGATTATATACCTTTGCGCAGTGGTGGATTACTCCATAAGCGCAAGAGGCGCGCGCTTGGGGCCTCTTGCGCACTTATTATGTTTTAAAAATGGGAAAATATTTTCAATACATGCATTTGGATTAGATTATATTACAATTTTACATCTAAAAAACATTTTCAATGGCAGTTATATTAAATGACCGATGGCTCGTGAGGTACAGTGTGTGGATGAGCCAGATGCTCATTCTGAATCGATTCTAGTGAACTGAGGGGAATACCGTACATTTAAAAAAAATAAAATTTGAAGAAAAGACTCAAAATGATATCAAAAAACGTTTTTGCTTCTAAATATTTGTGGTTAGTCGAACCTCGAATAAATTTTATGACTCTTTTTTATCATTCGCAAAATAGGGCCTCCAGAATTCTAATGTGCCTGGGGCCTCCCAAGTGCTTAATCCACCACTGGCTTTGCGATATAATTAAAAATTATATATGTATACAAACACTTTCCATAATTTTCACTCAACTCATATCTTCATCTTTCTTTAATATAAATTTAATATATTGAAGAACCTTTTCTATCGACTGTTATTTTTTTCTTTTTCTCAATATTTTTTTCTGTAACATCGTTCACCGTTTCAAATGTAAAATATTCGTACTTGTCGGTGAGTCCTGAAGACATGACATGTACAAAGTTTTTTGTGAAAGCCACTAAAAGGGAAAATGTTTTCATACTGTAATTATTATATTATAATAAAAGTATGGAAATATCGATTTTTAACTTCGTATAGAATCAACACAGTGGCCACTTGATTCACCTTTGTAATTTTATTTTCCTATTTTTAGGGTACCGTTCGTATCAAATTCTTTGACTGGGTTAAAAGAATTTGATTCGCGCAGCTCACCATTGAAGGGGTTGAAACTGTTGGACATAGGATGCGGAGGTGGCATCTTAACGGAGGTAAAGTTTGTGCTTTTTAGGTTGTCAGATTATCACATCAAGTGACAATTGAAATTCCATGAAGCACCTTCGGTCGAAATTCTTAATTATTATTTAAAGTTATTCGGTGATGCTTATGCTAATTGCATAAAACACTCTCTTTTTTGGAATTATTTTTATCACTATACAAATATTAACCCTTTCAATCCCACGAGGCTAATCTATCGTCCCAAGTTTTTTTAACATGCTTTCATGGAATTTGTTTTTTGTTCATTTGTATGATTTAACAACCAAAAACAAAAAAAAAAAACTTGTCTGGAGTATGCGCCATAAAATTATATGACAAAAATAAACACTGATATAAATCAAAAAATAAAAACTACCGTTTTTTTTTCCAAAAATTGCCTTGAGACTTTTTCAGCCACTTTCCTAAACGGTCTGGGATACAAGGGGTAAATATGAAAATTATATTTGTTTTAGGCTTTAGCGAAATTGGGAGCAGACATAGTGGGGGCAGATGCGAGCACTGAGCTTATCACAATCGCCCGGCAACACGCCAATCTCGATAACAGCCTTAAACATAATTTGACCTATGAAATCACGACAATTGAGGTAAAATTTACTGCGAATACTTATCGGTATACATAATGTAACAATAAGATCACACGTGCATCTACGAATTAGTTGAATCTCATTTTTAAATTACTCGCTTTCAACCAAGTCTAATCTAAGTAATTAAACTTTTTCTAGCAATATAAAATCTGCAGTATTATGATAAACAGCCACATATAATTAAATAGCCCTATTATTTGTATTTTACTTACCTTATTCTGCACTATAAGTACTTATAGTCATTAAAAAATATAGAATCACTTTTAACAACCGCATCAATAGAGGCGAATCCAAAATAGTATTTTGGTAATTATCTTTGTCCCATTCAAAATAAAAAGTGTGTTCATATATATATATATTGATGTACCTATGTATTTGAAAAATTCACACCTAATGACACGTAACGTTGAAAAAAATACTCACCTCACGTTTTTTTCTGCCGGCTCGGGTTTATCACTCACGCATGCTGGAGTGACTGAAATGGTCTGTCTATGTAAATGTTTTTGTTTATCAATAAAATATATATTATATACTACCCTCATAAACATAAAGGCAATTATTTGCAAAAGTCATTTTCTGAAATTGAGGCTTTCATGATTTTTCAACTTTTCGTATTAATTTTTTATGAGACAAAAAAGTATTTCAGTGGTTTCAAAACCGTTTGGCTTGGGCTTTTGCCAGAGGAGGCGCCAAAAAAATTAAATCTTTATTATTACAGGCGTCGTAGCATAAAGTTTGGAAAATATTGCAATATGTCATTGTTTCGAAGCAAAAAGCCAGTTTAGATACAGATCATACTGAGATGTCTCAGTAAACTGTTTTATTGCTTAGAATAACTATAATTTTTGCGATAACTTAAAACAAAACAGTTTGTTGATTTTTACATGGCAATAAATGTTATAGAACTTTAGAATAACATTCCCATTTTGTGATTTTTGACAAATAACTGGCTTTTTCTTTACGGGGCCGCATAGCTATTCACAATATTATTATAAGTTAGAAATATTTATTATTTATATTTATATTTTGCATCTCTATTTTGATATGAAAAGAGTCCTTGAGTAAGAGGAATAGACTTCATTTGTGCAAGCACGAACACATAACATCATAGATGTCTCTATATTCTAATAATTTACAAAACTACTTTTGATTACTGTAATAATAGGACTTTAATTATTGCCACTTTTTAGGAATATTCTCAAAAGAATGAAGAAAAGTTTGATGCAATTGTCATTTCTGAAGTCATTGAACACATCAATGAAAAGGATCTGTTCATGAAGCACTCTATCAAAACGTTGAAAAGGGGTGGTTCTGTTTTTGTAACAACCTTCAATAAATCGTTAATGTCGCGTATCCTCGGTATCTTTATATACGAAAATATTTTTCATTGCATTCCCAAAGGTGCCCACCAATATGACATGTTCATATCGTCAGATGAGATGACGGTTCTTCTAGAAAAATGTAAGAATTTTTGAATACTAATTATTCTACTATAGTTGTAATATAAAAATGTCATAAGTAATATCAATTTTCTAAAAGCATATTGAAAATATGTAAATTTGACGCCTAAGGTTTGCAAGGCTCGAGGGGGAAACGACATTTTTCATTTTCATCGCCTTATAAGGAAGAAAAGTTCTAGGATATTTACCACGTGGTGAACATCGTAATCAACTGGGTTCAAATGCATAGATTTATATGAT
The DNA here is from genome assembly GCA_028554975.1 of Himalopsyche kuldschensis. Lineage (NCBI taxonomy): Eukaryota > Metazoa > Arthropoda > Insecta > Trichoptera > Rhyacophilidae > Himalopsyche > Himalopsyche kuldschensis. Next base: position 13,006,538 of record JAHFWI010000010.1, on the reverse strand, counting down.
GTAAAATATAAAGATTGATTTCAACTCACCCGATCCTGAAAATTGGACTTAATTGGAGTGAATACCTAAATACCAAAACTGACTTAACCCTATCTCGTCATCCTTTTGGAAATAGAGGAGAGGTTGAGCCGTTAAGACACAAAGAGTTACCAAAAGATAACAAACTTGAAATAGGCTCAATTTTAAACACAAAAAAATATAAATAAAGTATTTTCCCTTAATTAAACATGTAAAATGACATGTAATTGAAGTTTTGACTGGTTTTAAACGTTATATATTTGTTAACTCATCAGGATGTATGTTTATACTGCTTCAGTTGAACTCCAGCTATGAAGTTAAGCTCCGTATTTTTTTTCAGACAACTGCACGACAAATGTTGTGAACGGAGCATTCTTCAATCCAATGAAGGACGTCTGGAGTGATTTTAAAAGTATAAAACTGTTTTATTTACTTCAAGCAACAAAGAAATAATTACCCATACATTATTTTGTATTATTTTCCATCCCATTAAGCGTTTAAGATGTTTCAAAAACCATTAATAGGTGTTAAATTAATAGGTAAAAATCCTAAAACATTACAGAGCCACAAGTGACAAATCATCGATTGTGGTCATAAACTTGGTGCCACATATAAAATTTAAAATAACTTTGATTATTTCACGTATTGTGTAACTAACTGTGACACGTGTTTCGCCTCTTTCAGAGGCATCTTCAGACTTACTATCGCAAAGTTTGCTTAAGTAATGAAGCAAGATAAATTCTAAAATTTTAACATTTTAAATTATGAAATTACAAAATGGATTACGGGTTTTTTTCCTTCTAAAGGAAACAAGGAAGGGGGTGATAGAATCAAAACAATGCAATAACATAATGATACTAATAAGGTGCAATCAATCAATCAATTAGATTGGGATTTTTCCTTTTAAGGGACGCAAGAGAGGGTTATAGAATCGAAACAAAGCAAACAAATATATTTCTAATGACGTTAAACATTACAAACTAATAAACTATAAACTAATGAGCTGCAATCAATCAGTTAGGTTGGGTGATTACTCTTTTGAATTGGGAATAATGTTAACAGAGGTGAGCATCCTGTCCTGTTAAGAATATTATTTAATAATATATCTTTTTTACCACATCGTTCAATATGAGACATTGCTTGGCACAAACGTTCGCAAGTTCCATACATTGTAACAAAAGTCGATCGCATATAATATTTTTATAATCGACAGGATTTGAATCACGTTTGACTGGAAGACCAGTTTCAAGGTGTGCGTGTAAAATTACAGCTTATTCGAGCCGTGCGAATAGTATTTTATTCCACGTAAATATGTAAATCTCAAAAGAATATTTATAGATTTTTATGCGATTATCAATTAGAGTGGTAATTGCAAAAAACAAAATTTTTGCAGCTAAGTGATTTCATCTTTTAAATACTTAAACAAAGTGAGTTAATCAACTATACATACATACACATTATGTATGTATTATTATTTTTGTGCACATTTCATTAATATCAAAATATCTGAAGAAAGTCTCGGTCAAAAATTGAATCTGAAAATATACCAAATATAAGTAATATTAACAAACCAAAAGACAAATATCTCTAAATATAAATAGCCACTTTTATTATAAAAAAGCAATAGTACGAACCTGTACTGTCATGTTGAATGCATTGTATAAACATACATTAAACTTAATAAACTACCATAAGATGTCCAAGATTGAAGATATACTATATTTACAAGCTTACACAAAAATGTGTTTATTAGGTTTATCAAATTTTATCTGGCACAATTTCCTCTGATATTTTCAAATACAGATTAATAAAAAGATAAGTTTGCTTAAAAATTAATAAATTTCTATTTTATACACCAAGAACAGTAAATTCGTTGTGAAAATAAATTATGTATATTTCAAAAAAAAAATGGTTTCGCTCAAAACTGAATTGGCAGTAATATTACAAAAATAGTTTTTTTTTTATAATCATGTTAATTGAAAATGAAGAGAAAATTCAAATCATGGTTTATGTTTTATGACGAATCATTCACTGCTTTCCCAAGAAGATAAAAGATCTCTAGGTAAAACCTTAATTTTATTCACCGATATGTCCACTTAGCACGACCACAGTAATTTTTATAACAACTATTATAACCTTTGGTCTATCTTACGTTATCTTAACAATATAAATAGAACCGCCACGCTGGACGCAATTATCCTAATTCTCCTCTTCATGGCGTCATCAGCTCATCTAATGGAACTTTGGCGTGGAACTTGTTGATGACTTTGACACAAGCAGAAATTATTTGGTCAACAGCTGGCGGAGACACATCGCTCATGATGATCTCCCAGTTTTCATTTAGGAATCTTAGAGTAGGATCCGCTGTAAAAATTCAAAAGTTCAAGTAAGTATACCAATGAAACAGGTGGAACCAGGCCTGTGGAGTCAGTGAAAAAAAGTTCGACTCCGACTCCAGCATTTACCAAAACCACGACTCCGACTCCAACTCCAACATTGACCAAAAACACGACTCCGACTCCGATTAAAAAAGTTTAATATCGTCACTTTTTTTTGCCTGGTTCTCATTATTATGTATATTCAATTAAATATCAACCCTACCAATCCGGCCAATAACCAAATCTTATATATAAAACCGAAACGGCGTATGTATGTATGTATGTCTGTGGGTCTGTAATTCTTTGGGAATGATATAACATTATATAATTATTGGTCGCTTAGTCCGAGCGAAGCCGGGTAGCAATACTAGTTTGACATATAATATGCAAAAATAAAAATTTCAATCTTTTAAATAATAATACTTTTAAAATTTAAAAAAAAAACATTTATTTTAACAACATTAAAAAAATATGTAAGTTAATAAAATTAATAAAAGACAACAGCTTGAAAATAACAAAGAACGGACAGGGCTAAAACAAATTGGAAATACATTTAGCAGTGACGGGCAACCTATCCTATTTAGGATATTATTCAATAATACTTCATTACTGTTAATTATTTCCCCTTCTCAATTGATTGCATCTAATAATTTTGTAATGTTAACATTATTAGTAGGATGACTATTGTTTTTTTTGTTTCTATCATCCCCTTCTTACTTCCCGTGAAAAGGGAAAATCCCAAACTACATTTTGTAATTTATCATTTTAAAATATTAGAATCAATCTTGCTCCATTACTTTTAAGTAAACTGTGCGATATTTAGTCTATAGATGCCCCCGAAAGAGGCGAAACGTCTGTCATGATCAGTAACACAATACGTGGAATAGTCAGTTATTTTTAATTTTATATTAACTATCAAACTAATTATCTAATGTGATACATAAAGTTACTTACATAGTATTTTGTTGCCTCCGAACAGATTTTCGAAATCAAAGAACGCTCTGTCTAATTTGTATGATCGCTTAGTGATAGTGAATTTCCAGTGGTCTTTTCCGTCGTCTCCTTTTACTGTTTCGATACTGTATTTGATAACGAGGTTCATATTTGCTGAAACACATGAAAAATAACCTTATATTAACAACTTAGAATATACAAGTATGATAGGGACTAAGTAAGAATATTTGTGAATCAATTTGATATAGAATGACAGTATTGTATATCCACCGTTCAATTGTTTTCCCCGTATTGAATTTAAATGAGCAATTCAAATGAAGAATTAGAATTTTAATGAAGTATTGAAACCGATGATATCACCTAATCCATACGTTGAAAAAAGATTCATTTTGTTGTACTAAAAACATTGAAATAATTTTGAATTCATCGACCATAGACTACAACATTTGGATCACCGACTCGTTTTTGCGACACTGTTGTTTCGGAAATATTCAACTCGTAACCATAGCAACTACTACTATTAAAATATTGTTTTAACTTGAGAGTATGATAAATACTTTATAAATAGTTAGTTATCGGTGTTTTGGGTCCTTAAAAATAAGTTTTTGAAAGAATCAGTTATGCGTGTTGCTAAAATAAGCACACTTAAAATGTACTCATAAAAGTCATAACCCATAGTTTCTTATGCTTTCGTTAAAGCGTAAGTATCTCTAATACATGTGTGATGAGAAAGATTAGTAACTTACATTAAAATAAGATCATTGACTGAAATTGAAATGCTAAAATGTTGCACAAATATCAGTTGATATGGAAACTAATACATGTCACATAATCGGTGTCTATTTTTGATTCACATACCAATAAAAAACACAATTCTATAATGATTTGACGACTAATAATATAGCTTCTATGATAATTTTCTAATACATTTTACTAAACGCCGCAGCTGTGGCTCCATCTAAAGTACTAGATACTTAAGCATCACGCAAAAACTCGTGACTAGGACTTGACGCGTGGTATACTTGTGACATGGAAACGTGGGCCCAATTTCTGTATTTATTATTTACAATAAAACTTACTCAGTAAATTAACAAAGTCGCCATCTCCTGTGACTGGTAAAATTATAACTCTTCCATCAACTTTGTATTGGCCTTTCATCGTGAGATTTCCGGTGTAATCGATGACAGCTCTTCCTTTATCCAGGTTCATCCTGAAAATAGTAATCAGGATTAATAATGGGCATAAATAACTGGGTTCATAAAAACGTAGCAGAGCCGAAAAAGATGAAGAATATTTGATGTTTAACGTTTTAAGTGTATCGATATCGGAAATGAAGATGGTATTTATTATCAAATCTGAATCGTTTGAATTTTGTACTTTTCGGGTTACGCCTTTAGGCATATACAGACATTATGAATGGAATTTTTTTATTTATTTTTTATTTATTTATTTATTTAAGAAAAAAGCAAATCATGGCATTACAGCTGACGCCAATGCGCCATGGATTTGACAAATATAAATACATGCATATATATATATACATACACACATGTAAATATATAATAAAAATCACAAATTAATTAAAAATTAAAAATAAAATGAAAATTACAATAGTCATAAAAAAACAGAGGAAAAAATATTATTAATATCACATTAGAAATTTTCAAGGCAGTCAACCGAATGAGTTCTGACAAAATCAACTTTTATTCATAAAATATGGTATTCGTCTGAACTCACTCACGTCAATATGAAATATGTCGACATCCGAAGCAATGCCGTTTAAAATTGTTAAAGCTCTTCCCAGTGACATTCCCATTGGCAGACTGGTTCTACCCCTTGGAAGAACAAACAACTCATGTTCACGATTCCTCAAAAAATTATCAGGGACATTCAATTTAACATCAATAATAAACTCTAACCGAGAATTGAGTCACGTTCGATTGCAATACTATGTGTTAATTGATATACACGTTAACTGAGCAGTTCAAGAGGCCGTAATGCGAAACCCGTGTCGTTGGCGAAAAAACTTACGAAAAAATACAAAATACATACTATTCAAATTTGATATTGAAATTTCACCAAGCAACTTCAGGCGAAATCTTAAATAAAGCTTGCAGCATAATGTCAATGTGAGTTTCTGAATGAAATGTTGTATCTTCTTACAGCAACATACTAGTCAACGAGTGTATTACCACTGCATTATATACTGACAAAATCTGATGCATGACAATGTTATATAAAACAGTTTTATATCAAACGGTCTTTTTAGTGAATAACTAGCGATATCCTCAATGACCTACGAAGGGTTGTAATAACTACCCTTAAGCATGACGTGCTGATTTCCTGAAGTAATTATTCTGAATTGTATCTAGTGAGCTGCAACTTTGATAAAAAATATTTGTGATCAGATAAAATACTAACACTGGCAACATACATATGTATAATGGAATATAAAAATCTCGAATAAATTTTGCAACTCTGTTTTATCATTCGTAAAAGAAGGGCTTCCAAAATTATTTAATTATTGCGCGGAGGGCTTCGCAGGTGTTTAATCCGCCACTGTATGGCGTTGGCAAATACCAATATTGATAAAATTTAGTTTTAAAATGTAGCTTCACGTATCTACCCAATTTAATTGATCTATTACTGTGATTTACATCTGGAAGGTGTTAACTGGTTAATTCGGGGTTTCTTAACCACGTGCCCGCGGGCGCAAATGTGCCCGCGGAGTCATTTTCGTGCAACCGGCAAAGAATTAGAAGAAAAAAAATATTTTTTGAAATTGCAAAAATTTTAGAATATCTATGTTATTTTGAGATGTGATGATATTTTTAATGTCTTTAAAAACAACGCGAAAGAGATTAGCATGCCTTCATAAAAAGTATCAGCAATAATTACTGATAATGCTCCAGTCTTATAATTGTAGATAAATGCATAATCTTTCGATTTAAAATATACAATTTAGTCACAAACTAGATTGAATGTAGAACATGTAAAGCTGCCAAGGGAACAATAATTCAATTAATACATACATAAATATGTATATATACTATTTATATCTCGTTTTTTAAAAATCAGGTCTGCGCCCGTGACTCATTTCCAAAATCTCAAATGCGCCCGTCACTGCAATAAGGTTAAGAACCCCTGGGTTAATTGAATAACATAAAAAGCGCCCGTGACTTGAAGAAGACTGGAAGCACGTGCTATACGGGGTAATAGATATTGTAATGGAGAGTACAACAATTTTAAATTAGAGGTTAAGAAAAGCATTCAACCATAATAATAAGAAGGTAATATAATATACATAATCGCAGACACAAACCTTGTTCTTCAATACTTTATTGTTATTTAAGCATGTATGAACAACCTTCAACTCGCCATTCTGTACAAACGATACGAGACGAGGTATAACTACACTTGTACTCGAATGTGATAAAGTTGGCTACATTCAGACTTAAATTAAATTATTGTGTGTGCGTGAGGCAGTCGTTTTCATAAGCGGCAATTGCCACTAAAACCAACTTCTGTGAGGGACATGCAAAAATATATAATACTAGTATTGCTACCCGGCGTCGCTCGGACTAAGAGACCAATAATTATTTAATGTTATATCATTCGACATAATTATATCACAAAATCTAACATCCAAAATAGAGATAAATAGTATAATCACAAACTTTATTTAATTTGATGACAGCCCCATTCTCGCCCATTAAAATGTCCAAATTCAAGGAAAAAATCTAATTTGCTGTCAGAGAAATGTCAAATAATACCTTCACGTAAATAATAAACATTATTATTAATAATAAAGCCGGTAAAAGTTCAGTAGAAGACTAATTTATTACATTTTGACTAAATGTCTTCGCCGATAAAAATTCAAACATATTTCATATTCGTTTTTATAGCAACTTAGTGACCAACAATGCAAAAGGGAATTACAGACCCACAGACATACATACGCCGTTTCGGTTTTATATATAAGATATTTTTTTGCGCACCTTTAATGAGTAAAATATGTACCTTGAATATAAAATTTCGGAAATAAGTGTCATAACGAAAACTGATTATTTGTCAGTCGTACAACCGTTATTTTGCATAAGGTGCGAATCGTAAAACTATATAAGTTAGTCAACACTTTTAAGGTGCTAACTGCCCACTTCTTGGTGGAAAGTCATTATTTAATTAAATACATCGCATTAAAAAGTATTATTTACACATATCTTCTGATGAAGATCAGGACCGGTTTCATTCATCATTTTGTCAGTTGACAATGCTCGCGATGGGTGAAGCCGTTTACGATAATTATATATTTATGATGTTTTATTTATTTAGCTTCTCTGTCAATCTGTTTACGCACTGTTCAAGAAATCGTTTAAAAAGGAATGAAAATGACAAAAAAATCTATGATTTTAAAACGTTTAATATTTGAATGATTGCACAAAATATTTTGACTGGCTCAAACAATTTAAATATTTCATACGTTTTTAGCCACAAAAACATAAACAATAAATGGTTTTTCCGATACAGTCTTACTGAATAAACGCATAATACTGGACGTTAAACTTTTTGTATTGTATTGAATAATCAATTTTTTTTATCTTTGTTTTTATGTATCCTGTGTCATATATTGTGTATCATGCCTCCAAGCGGAAATAAAAAATTCGATTGAAAAATAAAACTGCTCCGACTAGGACTCGAATCTTTAAGCTACGCAACCAAAGCCGACGACGTTGACCATCGCGTGAGTGATGTGCGTTACTCTCGTATCAAATGATACTAAGGTTAAAAAATCCATCACTTATTGAATTTATCTTATCATTGAAAACACATTTAAAATTAAGAATAATATATATATTTATCGGAACAGTGGAGCACAGCTAATTTCTGTACTCCGGCTCCGCTCTTGCTATAGCCAAAAACTTGTTGCTCCACTACTCCGCTCCAGATCCCTGTTAAAATACGTAGCTATTTTTCCACCATGTTATTTTCTTATACAAACTTTTAATGGACTATCTATTGCATTTATTTATAGATCAAAATTCTGCCATGTAAGATTGTAAGACATTGATTGGCTTTTATAATGTTTCTTAATCGATGAATAAGTGAGAATATCAAAAGTGTCCCTTGCCTAGAAATGCACATATTGCACTGGTAGATAAATGTCAACACGCTCGGCTTGGACCGTGTCGTCGAACGCGACCGAATTACCTTGATCGAGGGAATCCGGTTTTACGGGCAACATCCTTGGCACCCATCGCGAAATAAAATGCAACTGTCAAATTGGCCACGCAAAAGAACCGAAACGTATTCAAGAGTTAAATCAAACTTACTTTACTAAACTAAAACTCTGCTAAAGTAATACTTGCGTAGTTACTTACTGAACATCTGACTGTTTTCCGTAAATAATAAGCAACGAATAGCCTTGTTTTGTTTCTACCAATTTCAAAAAGTAAGTTTTGTCATGAGTCAATCAAATATTATTAGAAAACAATTAACATATGACGGAATCATGCCAATGTATTGGTTAATATGTGGTGTGAAATGATCGATTATTATTGTTAATAATCTCTTTAGTAATCCATTACGATTTGTCAAGGCTTTGTGGAAATTAATAATCAATATTTATTATGAAAATTTCACAATAATTACTGAGCAAGTTCAAGATCGTATGTGACGTAAAAAAAGTATTAACATTTATTTATTGCTAAAGATTATCCATTACATCATAACAATATTAAAATCTGCTACTTTATGGTGCTTAATTAAATAGTACCTACATGTTGCATCCGCTTGTTTTTTTTTGACGTTTCATATGTGAGGTTTTAACCATTGGAGTTTTCAAAATCTTAAATAGTGGACAATTTTCTGCTTTATTTTTTCAGTTGAAGAATAAACGACAGAAAATATAATTAAAATAAGCAAACGTAAGCTGAATAGTGCTGGGAATTGAACCCGTAAGCCAACGACGTTGGCTAAAGGACAACATACCTGACGTTTAATGATTATAATATAACTTTTATATAAGGATGTGACAAGGATAAGGTTATGTGGTTTACTAATCACTCTTGAGTGTGATTCATTTTTTGGATCGGTTGGATAGGACGCAATCAAGGAGTAAAAGACATCCATGCTTTCGAACACAAATCTATAAATCGATTAATCAAAGATCGGTTAAAACACAGTCATGATTAAAATAAAAGAACAAATAAAAACAACGTCACTCACTTAAATTCGTTGATTCTTCCTTCTCCCAATCCGGAAAGTGTCACATTATCGAAAATGACCTTAAGCCCTGGAATATTGATAGTGATCTTCGTCAGACTCACTGGGTCTAGTGTGGGAACGTCCATTTCTGGGATTCCCCGAGTGAAAATGCCGAGAACCGATTGGCTCACATTCAGGAGACATTTGTTTAAATTAGGACTGGACCTGCTGCACGGCTTGATGTAGGAAGCTGCACAATTGAAACGTTACAAAGATAGACTATTAAAAAATAATAAGACACTTTTTCTTCTTATTCCACATTTTTTTCTTGTTGATGGGGACAGGTTTCGCTCATCGCAAACATTTTCAACTGGTAATAAATACAACAACACAGAGTTATATCTCTAATATCAATTGCTTGTTATTATCAACATGTTAATCAATATCAACACCTTTATTAGTTTTGCTTAATTTTTGTAATTTTATTTTGGATTTCTATTTGACGGAGCTTCAAGTTCTAAGGCACGTTAGCGTCAAAGTTCTTCCCGTCTCCTTCGTTTCTAAGTTTATTTTTTACATTCAATCTGTATTCTCTTCCCATCGCTGCTGACAGGAGGGCGCGATCGCTGTAGTGTGAGCAATCCCTAGTGAATCCAGTTCACAAAGTTTTGTATAAATAGCTCAAAATTGTTGTTTTTATTATCTGTTGAAAATTTTTGCGACGAGCGAAAGCGGTACCAGTCAAAATATATTTATTGTGAAATAAGTACAAAAATAACTTTCCACTAAATATTGGCAGTAAACATCTAAAAAATGATCAGTTAAAGTTAGACTATTTAAACTATGTTTCAATACCCGCACAGTAAAAGCACTTATATTCAACAATTCCAAGTCATAGAATCTTTCCCAATAACCTTTTAATATGAATCAATTCATATGACCACCTGTAATTGCAAGAGTCTATCAAATTAGTAATTGCTTACGTGCGTATTTATCAAAATTAAAATCAATCATCATAATTATAAAAAACGGGTTTAACAATCTATAGCTTTAGTTTCAAAATGAAAAGTCAACTAACTATAGTTATAATAACAAAAACATAGTTTATAACCTAATTGTAGGTTGCGAAATTCCTTATACCACGCATACAAGTCTTTTCGACCAACAATTAAAAAATGCTACTTGAATAGATTTGATTTCAAGTTTTGTGTATGCTCTTGCTATAATTATAATTATAAAACGTCATAGTTTATGAAAATACTTGAACTACATAGAAATATTGAATAATTAATAACAGTATAGTATGGCATTCCAATTAAGATACAAAATATGTATTTTTTCTTCTTAATAAAATAAAATTAGCATAAAACTATGATTGTATAATTACAGCAACAAATCTTTTGCGCGAATATGACGACTGTATGTTTCATTTTAAGGTTCTCATAGTCAAAGCTTGGTGGAATGGCATTGTATTTAAACATAATAAGACATTTTTTGTACTTATTCCACATTAAATTTATTTTTATCAGGACCGGTTTCCCTCAACGCGAGCTCAGGTAAGTTGATAATGCTAAGCTTACAATTGATAATCATTATTTAGACTAAGTATTTGTGTTTGTCATTAATTTCTAAATGGTTTTGTTTTAAAACACCAAAACTATAAAGCGAAATAAATAGAAAGAATGTTAATCTCTTAATCTACCTCGAATATAAAACAAAAATTAGTGTATTAAATGTCAACACCTTCAATATTTATAGCTTAACACTTAGAACTTTGATTTTATTAATACTGATTTAGTAAGAATAAATTTACTAACCCGTACATTAAGACACAGACGGAAAAATATACATTGTTAATAATGTTAAAATATTAATTAATTCTAGTATTAAACTTCGATAACAATTAATTTAGCTATCAATAATAACTACGATGGTAGCTAGGCAAACACTTTACTCTTTTTAACCGTATTAAAATGGATACGATAATGATAAGTTGCAGTCATAAGATTCATAAGTAGCCAATATATAATATTAGAATAAATCAATACACAATTATATAAATTCACTGCCTCGCATCCAGCCCGATGTATTGCTGTTAGCTGTGGTAATTTCTCCGTTTTATAGTTAAAGTATTTTCAATATTTTTGATAATATATGAATTAGTACTCACGAAGGGATGTGTTTTCAACCACAGCCGCTGATAGCAAAATCGCTACGAAGCAGTAGAAAAATGTCTTCATCATTGTAAAGCACCTAACGTACTGCACAGAGCTTGTTAGTGAGTCCCTTTATGTAAGAAGTGTTTATATATACACTTTACTAGACCGTAGGACACCTAAGTGTTGCCCTAAGCCACTGGTTGTCATTTTTACTAATCCAAAGAACTTAAGCGGTGAATTGATTTAGTTTCTACAATTCTTCGCTATAATTTGATGAAAAAGGGTACACCTTTTTTTTGGATATCAATTTGACGGAGCATCAAGGTCTAAGGCGTGTTAGCGGTAAAGTTCTTCCAGTCTCCTTCGTCTCTAAATGTTTTTAAATTTTATTTGTTTGCATTCCTTTCCCATTGCTGCAGACAGGAGGGCGCGATCGCTACAGTTGAAGAAGTCAGATTACTATTTCGTCACTACCTAGAGAGGGTCATCGAGAAGAATAGCTCTGGGTCTATATCGATTCTCTGATGCCTTCTCGTCAAAATTCTGCAGGCAAGAGATTGTTGGGTTACAATTAAGTGGCCTTATGAAACTTTTTAGAAGTTTCACGAACGAACTCACGAATAGTGGGTACACTTAAATCAATGAATAACTCTTGTGTCTCCACGATTTTTTCATTGTGCTATACTAACAAGAAACTTTATTGGACTAAAATTTCTGTTTCATTTTTATATAATATTCTTCTGAAGCCGAAGAATGTATGATGACCGATAAACGCAGAAGAAGATTTTTATATCATAACATCCAACATGATTCCGTACAATAAATTTTGGAACAGAACTAAATAAAAATAAATTAAAAAAAGAACACGATTTATTTTTCGTTCATTTTCAACCCACCGTAAATGCTCGCGAAACCGGTGCCGGTCTTTACAAATACAGTCAACTCATCTACAGCACCGAGATCGGGATTTTTTATGACTTGTTTATCAACAGTATAGGGACGTACGAGACTGATAAACATTCTTCTTATGCATATATTCATGTTAAATATTACATACATATTTACGTAGCACATAATTTACCTGAATACTGCAGCACACGCTATAAAAAATCGCTTTAGAGCAGAGGGTTGACCGTATGTCGGTCCCTGTGATCTAGTGGCAAGAGCTTTGTCCTAGCGATCAGAGGCCCCGGGTTCAATTCCCGGCAAAGTCAGATTTTTTCAATTGAAAAAAAAAGAGATCTTGGGCTGGGTGTATGTTATTTATCGTTGATTTTATGCACAACTGATTTATTACTTATCATCGAGTTAATCTCGTATGACTTTCACAATTAAGAATATTTGGCGCATTGGCGTAAATTGTAATGCCAAATATTTTTTTATAACTTAAAATTAAAAAAAAAAAAAAGTGGATTTAGTACAATATTTTTGGGTATCATCTGATAAAGTGACCATTTTCGAGTTTTGTCAATTGAAATGATGTATGATTAAATAAAATTTCTACACCTTATATATTACTCCAAACAGTATGGAGACACAAATACAAAAAAAAAATCACAAACAATTGCCAAAATGATATAAAATTTTTGTTTTACAAAAACTCTCACAGTTTGACAAACGTTGATTATAAATACTAGCCAAAGCCACGTGAATCGAATATAATATATGACGTAGTAGGTAATTTTTGTTAATATATTTAAATGAATAGAAAGAAAACAATATTGTATATATTATAATCAATAATGTTAAATGATCAGGACCAGGGTTACAAAAGTACTAATATAATATTATTTATTAGTATATATAAACTGACTTTGTGTGCATAATCTTTTATATCTAATTTCCTACTGTTGATTATTGTATAATTTTCCGTTTTAAATCACATGTTAATCGAACAAAACGAAACCATATTAATTAATTAACACTTGAAGACACGATTATGCTTAATGATTAGGAATGGGGCTATAAATTTTAATAATAACATACAATTATAAATAATACCGACTACTTTGTATTTTTTAAATGTTCATTATAAGGTACCGGTAAAACGGGGTGAATAGAGACTGGCAGGTGAATATTGACAAAAACAAGGATTGAACTTAAGCACAACTTTACTAAGTATCCAATGTAATTTTTACTATTTGTATATAATTCTTTACAATGACTATAATACTATCTCTCGAATGACAAAACCAAACCAACTAAATGATTGGCCAAAATTGAAACAAACGTGTTTAAGTTCGATGCCTGTGCATCCTTACTTTTTGACCCCTTATAAACTTATTGATTGAGTAGGCATTTACTTGGTAGAACTCCATTATAATACGGTAAGAAAAATATCAATGTATTTTAGTTCTACATAAATTTTATATATTTGTTGATAGCTATTATAGGCTTACGCCTTATAGTTCTGACGAAGGCGTAAGCCGAAATAGCTATCAACAAATATAAAAAATAATTTATGTAGAATACATTGTGATTTTTCTTACCGCCTTATAAACTTCTCTTTTATTGCACGAAAATTAAAATCAGTCGTGTTTTTTTTTGTTAATAAGTACCGTAAAATGGAATCAATAGATTCGTATAGAAATATACGGATATTATTCGTATTCGAGGAAGGATTTTCCTAATTTAAAGAATAATTATGAATATCCCAGGTAGTGGTTTTTTTTAGCCTTCGCCCAACTTGGGTGCTATCAATATCCCTACTTTATTTTAACGAACCGGCTAGGACTCAGGTCTAAAAAAATAAGTAATTTCATTCATTATACAGCTGCAAATTTTAAATGTTGTGATACAATGGAACAGTATTGAAATGTATTTTTATATGTTTTGTCTCTATCTAAGATCTTACAAAAGAAGGAAAAGATTAAGTCTTATATTATTATAAAATGTATTTAAGTGAACAAGGAAACGTTGATCGTGCAGCATCTCTATTTGCGTTCGAGTTATACGATTATTTATTAAAAATTAAAAATCAAGACCACTGTCGGCTTGCAAATTCTTGTTTATATGTTGGTGTTTGTAAAATATGTTTTTTAAATCATATTTATAATATTACTAGTATTGCTACCCGGCTTCGCTCGGACCAGTTTGGGGTTATGTTCACCTCGGTGCGTAAATTCAGACGGGCCAAGTTGAAACAACTTTTTTCCAAATTTAAAAGTCTAGGTCAATTAAAATGGAATTAAAATGAACATTTCAGACTGGCATTGACATTTCACAGCCCCTTTCATATATTGACAGCCCCATTCTCGCCCATTAAAATGTCCAAATTCAAGGAAAAAATCTAATTTGCTGTCAAAGAAATGTCAAATTCACGTAAATAATAAACATTATTATTAATAATAAAAGCCGGGAAAAGTTCAGTAGAAGACTAATTTATTACATTTTGACTAAATGTCTTCGCCGATAAAAATTCTAACATATTTTATTTCGTATTCGTTTTTATGGCAACTTAATGACCAACAATGCAAAAGGGAATTACAGACCCACAGACATACATACGCCGTTTCGGTTTTATATATAAGATATGTATATGTTAGCTCAATCAACAAACAATTATAAACTTAGAAAACTATTTATATACCATGTATAATTGTTACATAAATTATGGAAATAGCGATTTATATTATTATGTATAAAAATAAATTTTAAGATTTCATTGGTTTCCAACCCGGGTTTCTAACGCAAAAAAGTTAGTTTATTAAAATTATATGCAGTAACCGTAGAAAAGGCTTCTGTTTAGATATGCTTTATTATCAGTCCATATGCTAAAGAATGTGAGACGCCACGCCACATCTTTAAAAAAACTCAGTCATAAAATAAATTAAGAATAAAAAATTCTAAGACGTCCTGAAGGATAAAATAATGTCCAATATATCATAAAATTCATTTAACATTTAGGCGGAATCAACGCCTTCAAAATTATATATGTAGTTACATATGTTAAAAAGTAAGTGATTTTCATCATCCCGAAGGAAAAATGTTCAACATTGAAATAGCTGACAATCTGTTTTGTTACTATTGCATTTTGGACATTGCTTCAAATCGTTCTTTTCGAAATTGTTGACTAGTTGTTTCTATTTAGTTATTTATTATGCGTGACTCGAAAAAGATCAATTTCGTTTTATATGACCGACCAAACATTTTCATTTGGAGATCGCATATCTACATTATTGGATATGATAATGTTGTATCTATTGTAGTGTGTAGATCACTATGTTGTATAAAGGTAACAATTTTTTTAATTTGTTAAATAGTATTTATATTTAATAAGTATGATGGTTTGCTTTAATAGCACATTACCTTTAATATATTTTTATCAACTGTTGGAGAGTGGATACTTATGCTGTACAAAACGAAACTGTTAATGTTTAACATTTTATAAAAAAAATATGTCAACTATAAATTACCAGGTGCTGGCTGTGACATATGTGAAAATTCTTGGCTTATTTCTGCAGCAAAAACTATTTTGACTAATATAATATTTAAATTTGTTTTGACAATATATATTATATTGTATGTATGAGAATTATAATACGGTAAGAAAAATAACAATGTTTTTTAGTTCTACATAAATTTTATATATTTGTTGATAGCTATTTCGGCTTACGCCTTCGTCAGAACTAGAAATAGTTCTGACGAAGGCGTAAGCCGAAATAGCTATCAACAAATATATAAAATTTATGTAGAACTAAAATACATTGTGATACCGCATGATGTTGTAGGGTATCAGAACTCTCTCGGACGATCTTAGTTATCACCTCAATCAATGATAATAAGATCTAAACGATTAATATAACGCGAATAAATGCATTAAAAATGTTATAAAATCATGTAACCGACTCATTCGCGACGGCTTCGCTGTGATTGGTTGAATTCAGTTCAGGCCAGAATGCTTTGCGTCGATTGGTCGAGCACTTTTTCATGCTAGAATCACGGGGGAAAAATATGGCTGTCAACCGCCAAGTCAGTAGTCGTACGAGTCGTAATTAGAGAGTCATAGTTGTCAGCGGTAATCTGCATATAGCCCTTCTGCCTCGGACAGGCAGGAAGTACCTAACTTCTAATCGTTCTGGTCTTATGCTTTGAAATATAGTCTCAACGGCAACTGTATCTGTATTTTGTAACCGACAAAATAATAGTTTGAACAATAAACTAGCCCACTCTCAGATAGAGTGCGGTCAATTGAATACCGTTTGAAATCTTTGCGAGAGATACCTTTCCTCCCATACTATCCCTAAGTTCACAACTAACACATCAGCAGTATCCTTTTGATTCAACGTTTCAGTGGAAAGATATTGTGTGTCCAGTTTTAATCAAGATTGATTGCGTTGCTGACTAACATCAAATTTCAATGCTGTCGAAATACATTTTTTGTAACAGTTTCGCTCCCAGTTTGAAAACTTCAAACTCCTATTTGAATATTTTAACACATCTTTAAGCATTACTCTTATTGTCAGTGTTTAAATTAGTCTACCGGTGATGTCCTTGCATAGTGATCACCAGAATATAAAGTTTGAACTTTGGTGCTTTAATTTCAACAGAATCAAAAAATCATCGGAGTATTAAAATTTCATTTCAGAAATAAATCAATATTTCATCTATAATATTAACGGTTTACTTATAGAAATTTCAGGAAATAGCAAAGGTTGCAAAAGATTTGCTATGCATTTTGCTCAATTTTTTTTACTATGCATTATAAATATTGGTTACTTTGGGATCGTTT
Organism: Himalopsyche kuldschensis; assembly: GCA_028554975.1. Taxonomy (NCBI): domain Eukaryota; kingdom Metazoa; phylum Arthropoda; class Insecta; order Trichoptera; family Rhyacophilidae; genus Himalopsyche; species Himalopsyche kuldschensis. The sequence goes on along the minus strand of JAHFWI010000010.1, from coordinate 12,989,094 downwards.
TCCAACTATAACTGTATAATTTAATTGTTTGTGTAAAGAATTGTCAAATGTGTCTCGTCTCTTTGTGAAGCATCTTCAGACTGGCTGTATTGCAGTTTACATATATCGTTGATCATATTTCATTTTATAAATGTAGTCTGTTACTGTCAAGGCATTTTATAATAATATTCCATAAAGTGTTTTCCGATAAAAGCTCTTTAATAAACTTCACGTGTGAATACATAATTTAATTTAATATAATGTCAGAATTTTTCAAAGGTAGTGTAATATTTTCAAATCGGTAAACATTGTATATTTTCCTCATGGTAGTAAAAACTCTCCTAGTGGTATCTCTGCGAAATATCGTGTTATGAATCCGGCAACGGTATTGGTCAATTCTGTCATAATAGGTGTTGCCACTTCATTGAATATTTCACGCCAGTTTTTATTTGTGAAATTTGCCACTTCGTCAGCTGTAATAAAAAACAATGTTATATTATAAACGGGTTTGAGATTATATTAATATTATGTTCTTTTAATATATTGTTGTTATGCAAAAATCTAGCAAAATAAATAAGAAATATTGATTTAATTAAAACTGATTACAATTTTCAGAACTGTATCTACTATGTTTTAGCAGGGCCGAATGATGATTAAGGCATTTCAATGCACTTAATCAAAGAATTCTTAGTGTGGGAAAATTTTAATTCTTTTATCTCATTTGGTTATCTTCTGCAATGTAAAATCAGGTTCTTCAGAAGTTAACGGACCAATTGTTTCTGTGCAGTAGACATGTTTCTCAAATTGAAAAAAATTAAATAAATTGACTGCTTGTCAGCAATATATATTTTTTAAAAAGGACGTTGTTTCAGATCAAAAATATTTTCCTTAAAAGGAATCTTATATATAAAACCGAAACGGCGTATGTATGTCTGTGGGTCTGTAATTCCCTTTTGCATTGTTGGTCATTAAGTTGTCATAAAAACGAATATGAAAGAAAATATGTTTGAATTTTTATCGGCGAAGACATTTAGTCAAAATGTAATAAATTAGTCTTCTACTGAACTTTTCCCGGCTTTTATTATTAATAATAATGTTTAGTATTTACGTGAAGGTATCATTTGACATTTCTTTGACAGCAAATTAGATTTTTTCCTTGAATTTGGACATTTTAATGGGCGAGAATGGGGCTGTCGTCAAATTAAATAAAGTTTGTGATTTTATTTTAAGTCTATTTTGGATGTTAGATTTTGTGATATATAATTATAATCGTCATCATAATTGTCGAATGATATAACATAAAATAATTATTGGTCGCTTAGTCCGAGCGACGCCGGGTAGCAATACTAGTAATATATATAATTTTATCATCAAATTAAATAAAGTTTGTGATTTTATTTTAACTCTTTTTTGGATGTTAGATTTTGTGATATAATTATGCCAAATGATATAACATTAAATAATTATTGGTCGCTTAGTCCGAGCGACGCCGGGTAGCAATACTAGTATTTTATAAAAAATACTTATAGCTTGCTCATTTGTAATGTTACTGATAAATATCGATCAACTTAACTGAACTGCTTTGAGTATTGTTATTTTTTGTATGAGAAAATATGATGGTAGATCGTCGTTGACTCAAAAATTGTCAGAGGGCCGCGTGTTTAACGCGCCTGCTATAAAGTATATAAGTACTGCATAAACTGTACTTAACATTTTATTGATGGGTTGGTACTAAAATATTCGATTGTTTATGGCTATTTGTTGTGTTTGAAGATATGACTACTTTTTATTCTAACTCTAAATACGTGACTATTTGGTTTAATGGTTGATACGACCTGTATCTAGGTTAGGCTTTAAAATTAATATTAACTATGGCTATTTATTAACATATTCAATTATTTTACCTTATGGTTAATAAGTAATACAGATATTTTATTATTGATTATCCGACAAGGAAACTCCGCATAAAAGGAAGATTCCGCATAAAATTACAATTAAGTTTTGTAATTAAATAGAACCAAAAAAATATCCACCTCTTAGCATTTTTACGGTGGATTTTTTAACAGGGGATTTTAACTCAAGGTGCTTGAAGGAATTTCAATATATAATTTGAATAGTTTGAATTTTGTACTTTTCCACCAGTTTTGTCGATAACGACCCTGTCGGTTGATGCTTATTCGAGGACTTGAAATGCGTGAGATGCCGAAAGGTGAAACCCGATCGCTGGTTAAAAATTGTTTTTTTTTTAAATTAAAGTATTAATGGAATTTATAAGATAGATCCGATTGAAAATCGTCGATTTGACGTATGTTCCTTAATAAATCACTGTATATTATATCAAAATATACAGAGAGCAGTATACATTCAGAAAAAATCTTATAATAAAACATTACAAACACAAAATAAGTCATTCGATCCCATAGATGCAGAGAAACATAAATCATTTTTCTATATTTTTCAGGACATCCAAAACACAGGTGTCACAAGTTATCAATTTTTCCTATTTTTTAACAGATACATATTGTTTTTCCGTTATTTTTAAATGCGATGTTTTGGCTTTCTAATTAATTTGTAAAAAATAAAGTAGTAATTTAATATAAAGTGATGTGTTAAGGTTTAGTGAAGCCATGATTAAGAAGGTGATTTTAATACGCATCTTCGTATCCGCTCTCTTATTGACATGACACGTTGACACATAACGCATTGTATCTTGTGGCATTCATAACTCAAATCCGACAAAAATTGCGATACTCTTCTTTTAAATTATTGGTTCGAATTACAAAACAATACTTACCAAGAACTTTATCTCCATTAAATAGGTTGGAGAATTCAAACTTCACCAACTCTGGTGAATAGTTCACTTGATGCTTAACAATTTTCCAATAATCTTTTCCGTCTTCTCTTTTGTCGATTTCGTACGAGAGCGTGTAATTGTACTCCGTTTCAACTGTAAACAGAAGATAAAAATATTACATTGCTCATGTATTGAGACGCTTGGATGTTACTTCATAATTATTATAATAATATATATCAATTTTAACATTATATACACTCTGCGAAGTCTACGAATACAGCAATACTCATGCATAGTATACTTGTTACAATGTACGCCTCTTTGCTGATGTATTGAAACGTTGTACAAAGGTTATAATTTTATATATATTTGGGGGCTAGTGCTAGAAGTACTTATGTAAAATCTATCAAGTATATATATATATCTAAGGGTCTTCAGCGCAAATGCGTAATATGTAGTCTAATAGTACAGTGGTGATGTTTATTATAACCGCCTTATACTAAGAAATCTCAACTTCTCACCATATATGTGAACATATACATTTCTTGGTAAAATGTATGCTGCAACACTATTTTGACATACAAATTAGCTGTCCATGTATTTTATTCATTTTAAATCGAATGACAAGGCTTTCTAGCATAACGGGAATAATTATTTTAAAGTATTTTATAATTCAAGTACAAATGGTCAAAACCTGACATATACACTTTTAGCATTAAGTCCCAAATATGTACATTAAAAAAATCATGAATTATAAATGTATTGCTTTTGCAATGTGCAAACATATTAAAGCACTGTGGTAATAAAAATCATAGACAGAAAGATAATCAAAAATATATTGAAAATTGTCAAAGAGTGAGTTCAAAAAAATCAACTTTGATATGTATATAAAAAAACAGTACTCGTCTGAACTCACTCACGTCCACGTCGAATATGTCGAAATCCGCTTAAAATCGTTTAAATTAATATACGCTTACTATTCACTGATTGAATTGATTAATGAATTGATTAATGACGTAAAATAGCAAATAAATTAAAATTTTTAAATTATCGTATAACAGTTGATAGTTATTAGAAACACATAGTACCAATACCTAATTTAACATAGCTCCTTCCTTCTCCTGTAACTGGAAGAACCAATAGCTTTCCATCCATCTTGTAATCAGCGTTCATCTCTGCCGTACTTACAGTTCGCAGTGCTATTGTCTTCTCTTTTTGATTTAAGCTGGAAAATATTATTATATTAACTAAACACATTTTATGTTAATTTATTTCAGGGCTGAATTTTTAGTAAAGTTTAAAAAAAAAACCAGTCGTCGCCATATTATGAACGACAGCAAGCAGTAATTCAATTTAGTTCTGTCAGACAGGTAAACTGTAAATTAACAAAAATATGTGAGCCAAATCCAGTTTGTATCAAACTTGTAAAGTTATTTTGTATGATATCTTTTTGCTATGTGAAACTTTCAAATTCGGTAATTTCAGAGCATACTGAGACAGAACCACCTATGATTTATTTTATCACAACTCGAACCAGTCTACTGAACAATAATGATCTTAACCGTTCTAAAGCTAACGACACACCGGTGTGTCCCATAAGAAAAAGCTCCGACAGCTAAGAACTCACCGGTGGGCAACTCTGTTTAAGGCGTCAAAAAATAATATTTCTCAAATTATCACATCGAATATGTATCCGAGATCTCTCAGAGCTCACAAAATGAATATAAACTTTTCGTTTTAATGGTTTTCTTAAAATATATTCAACAAAAAGTGTATGAGAGGTTATCAGGGCTGTCAAACCTTTTGATAAAATATTTACAATATTAACGTAAATACTATTTTGCACGTATAAATGTTTCAAAACCAATTGAATAAATACAAATTATTCATAAAATCATAAGAAAAAATTAACAAGAATTCATTTTATGATAGTCAATCGGGGTGCTAAATTGACATAATATTATAGACTATGTGTGACAACCCTTATCGAGAATTCGTAAATACGCTCTAAAAGCCATGTGGTATGGTAATTAACATGAGATTGCTTTCATAAGGGATCAAATACATCTACGCCCTCAAATAACGCAAGTAGTTTTAAGGTATTGTCCTTTTTTAATTTTTGAAAAAGTCGTAGCGTACATGGCAAAAATTGGGGAATTCTTCTAGCTGGTAAAGGTTAATGAACTAATGATGACAATGTTAGAACTTTATCAAATAAATTTAGTAAAGAAAGTGTGCAGATTAACTCAAATAAATTTAACTTTTTTTCTCGAGGCGGTTTACTATAAATCATTGAACTTGTCAAGACTTTTGCCCAAACCCATCTGATCATTAATGATAAACTTTTGACAGATGAAATCAAAAACTGATATCTTTATTTATTATAGTAACTGAAATTATGTTTGATTTGATAATTTACTTACTCTAAATCGATAACTTTGGTGTCCGAAAGTCCAGTAATTGAAATATTAAATAAGTCAAACAGCAGAGTTGGCTTTCCCTGTCCAACGATATCTTTAAGTGCCAAAGGGTCAAAGAGTGTTCGTCCATTTTCCAAATTCTTTTTTGACCCCGTGAAAGCCAGCTGAGCGGTATTCTTCAGACATGAGTTAAATTCAGGAGCCGATGTATGACACGGTGTGATACCAGGGGCTGAAAAATATTGCGTCGTTTAAAAAAAAGAATCAAATCAAGCATCTTTATAAAAAAAAAAAATCAGTGGCTAATTGAATTATTTGTTAGTAAAATGATTTTGGATTAAAAAAGTATCAATGAAATAAATATTCTTTTTACTTTTTATAAAGCAATTGTTTCAAAGATCGAAAAAAACATTAAAAGTTTTTCCATAGATTTAAGTTGTATTGTCACCGGGTTGAATAAATATTTCAAATGTATAACGACAGATGGCTTCGCGCGAGCTGTTTACTTTATGGATATTGTGTAAACTTGTAACGTAAATATATAAACGAAAAGATTTAAGTAAGTATCTATTCAGAGAAAATTTTATTAAAATAAAGTAAATAAATCAACAAAAAAAAACAATAAATTTGCATAGATGCTTTGACATATAAAAGATTAGTATTGCAACCCGGCGTCGCTCGGACTAAGCGACCAATAATTATTTAATGTTATATCATTCGATACAATTATATCACAAAATCTAACATCCAAAATAGAGTTAAAATAAAATCACAAACTTTATTTAATTTGATGACAGTTCCCATTCTCGCCCATTAAAATGTCCAAATTCAATTAAAAAATCTAATTTGCTATCAAAGAAATGTAAAATAATACCTTCACGTAAATAATAAACATTATTATTAATACTAATAAGCCGGTAAAAGTTCAGTAGAAGACTAATTTATTACATTTTGACTAAATGTATTCACCGATAAAAATTCAAACATATTTTCTTTCATATTCGTTTTTATGGCAACTTAATGACCAACAATGCGAAAGGGAATTACAGACCCACAGCATACATACGCCGTTTCGGTTTTATATATAAGATTATAGCATATATAGCGCGCATGCATAATTTAAACAAAACAATTCAAAAGAATATTACCGAAATATAATATACACATACAAACATTGAGATAAAATGAAATCATACATATTTTAGTGAAAAATTGGAAAAAATGTGTTAAAGCTAGAGTTTTTTTAAATACTGTAATATTATCCATATAAGGGTGAGTACGAATAAATGTATATCGTTTGTTTTCGCAATTTAAAATATCAAAGACGATGTCGATGAAAAAGTAACCAATCACTGCGTGTCGGCCAAATTATGAGTCGACACAAAAAATGTACATAGAAATTAGATAACAATAATGATAATGTTATGAATTATATCAATTATGTTGTTCTAATAATTAAGTATTTTGACTGAGGGTGCTTGTTTGAGTTTAGTTGGACACCATTGATATAAAGTTCATTTAAAATTTAAAGCATACTACTGAAGATATGTTATGTTTGAGTCACAATTTAGATTGACCAATCGTGAACTAGATTTATTAAGGATCAAAAAAACTTACGCAGTTGGGCATCACCATTATTAATTTGTAACAAAACAAAAAAAAATCCTGCTAATATAGCACTTCTTGTGGAAACGTTAGGTGCCATTTTGATGCCGAATGTAAAATGTTAAAATATTTAAATAAGACTAGTTTATATACAATAAATATAGTTAAGCAATACTCTCCTTCCCCAAGTAATCATTTTAGAATGTTTGTTTTTTCAAAAATTCAAATATGGATTCTGCGCTTTTCGAAATGGCGGTAATTTATACCAAAATGGCGGTATAAATGCATTCTATAATTTATTTGGCATCTATTTGACCTTATCTCGCGAATGTTTGGTTTTAATGAATGCACTGTTACAACGGAACCGTCATAATATTACAGTGTTTCACACAATTTAGACATTTAAAGTGATTATCAAGTCAATGTTTATAATAAATACAGCCGATTTTCAAAATTTCAAAAATGGAATCTGCGTGGCTTTTAAGTTGATACAAATATCAATGTGACGTTACTTTGATAAGGGAAAGTGCTTTAAATCTAATTTCGCGAACCATATTGTTTGTTATTTTACATACTTCAGGGTGTTTTCGACATTTGAATTTAATTTCTGAAGTGAATTACTAACAAACCGTGAATAACTGTAAAGTGCACTAGATTTAGAAATAAAACTCAAAATAATTTAACAGTATGAGACTGGTCGGTAGAGACAGTCCGCAATCTAAAATTATCGTATTCGCAGATCTATACAATTTTGAAGAATAAAGTAACACCACCAGTATCTTGGAACCCATAGACCAGGGAGCTATTACCAGATTTAAGATTTAAATGAATGTATTGTTTTTTTGTTAATAAATAGCTACAAATTTGACAGTAAAAATATGTCAATATATGAACTGTATATGCCTTTGATGACCATCCATAGGATGTACTCAAGAGAGGTACGGGACGCCGGGATGACCTAAGAAGAGTTGGCGGGTGATATAGAATCATGGAGGCACCGTGTGGCGGCAATATGCTCCGAATAGGGAGCGGATATGGAAAAAAAAATATATCACATACATGATTTATATTGTGTATGAAATCCGACATACGACCAATTCGACATATGACCAAAGTTCAGTAACGTATCTCGGTCGTAAGTCGGGGACTACCTGTATTTCACAATAAATTGTTGCCGTGGTTTTAACAGATTTATCATTGTTATGTATACCAATAAATATTATTATATAAAGAAAAACTGGTAGTTGAGAGAAAGTCTGAATTCGTTAAATTTAAGCAGATCGATTATCATCTTAAATTAATAATCTATTTTGAAACATTGGCAATTTCATCACACCCTGTTATGGTGTAGAAAACGTATCTATCTATATATATAAAAATGAATGTTTGTCTGTCTGTATTTCCGCTATGGACTACTAAACCGCTCGACCGATCGGATGTGAAACTTTACAAATTTATTGAGTACACTCCCGAAATGGTTTCTGGCCTACCAATCCCTCCCCCCAACCAGTCCCCCAACCTAACCTACCTAACCCCCCATTTTTTTTTAAACTTTATGAATTTTTCGAGTCCACTCCTTTGAAGGTTTCTGATATACTCCCCCCATACGCACCCCAAACCCCACCCCGCCAAACAACCCCCCTCTCCCCCAAAAATTGATATCGAATTTTTACAAATTTCTCAGGAACACTTCCGCGAAACTTTCTGGCGTGAAGGTGAATAGAGACAAAACAACAGATTGTAATGATTGGAATATATGAACCTCTATTCTATATGAGTCTCCATTCACCCCGTTTTACGGTACTTATTAACTAAAAAACCTGGTATAATTTAATTTTCGTGCAATGCGGATGCACAGGCATCGAACTTAAACACGTTTGTTTCAATTTTGGCCAATCATTTAGTTGGTTTGGTTTTGTCATTCGAGTATTATAGTCATTGTACAGAATTATATATAAAAAATACATTGGATACTTAGTAAAGTTGTGTTAAAGTTCAATCCTTGTTTTTGTCTCTATTCACCCCGCAGTCTCTATTCACCCCATTTTACGGTACTCTTATACTCAAACATTTTTGAAAATGAGAGGTTATGTAACAAAATGAGAAAGAGAATTAATATTACAACTTCTTTTAAGATACGAGGCTAAATGATTTATATTACGAATGGAAAAAAAAACAATCGAACGAACCTTTAATGTATTTTTATTTTAAAAAAAATGTAACAATAATAATCGATAAAGATTCAATTTTCCATGGAAGACGTAGGCATGTCTCACGGCAGCAACATATCTTCAACCGGTAGAATATCAAAAACATCTTGTAATTGACCGACTGTGGTTTTGATAAGCTCTGTCATTAGAGGTTTTGACATTTCATTGAAAATCTCTCGCCAATTTTCGTTGGCGAATTTTATCAGTTCATCGGCTGAAAAAATAAGAACACTGTTACTATCGACGGATATATTGAACAAATTTTCATTATTAAATATTCATTTTCTTCTTCAATTATTATTGGGCACCGTAGTTGTGCGGTCAATGCTTAGGATCGTGCTTCCCACACAACAGCTTTTACAAGGTTGCAAACCCCTCGAACAGTTTTGTAAATATATTTTACAATCGGTAATCATTATCCTAAACTACCTCATATCCGATCCTAATGGGTGCTTAAAGTCATAAATCAAATATCTTTTCCAAACATTATGATACTTCATTTACACTCTGTAAAGTGACAGACTGGTTGACTGTAATATAAACAGTTTTCCATAAATAGGACAGTTTAAATAATCCATTAACTATCATATGTATGTATTGTTACATACATATATAGTTGTTCCAACGGGATTGGCTCGGGATTTTGAGTATGCGTTAATTCAATCACAGCTCTACGAAATCAAATTCAAAAATAATTTGCATCGAATTCCAAATTATTCTTTCTTGACGTACGTAAACGATATTCGATTGTTTTTCTTAAAACATTTATTTTAATCCTACGAAAAATAACATTGAACAACAGCCAATTAGAAACGACTTATATTGGTATGTTTTTATAAATGAGAAGATCGTATTTTTATTCCTAATAGCGCCAACTCTACATCAGTGTTTCCCAAACTTTTCATTCAACGACCCCCTAAATCTGAAAAAAACTATCCTCGGCCCCTCCTGAACAAAAAAAAGTTTGCGGCTCCCGGAGAAAACCCGCGAGCAGCAGCTTAGGAAACACTACCATCGATGTCTTGTTTAGCTTCAAATTAAAAAATGTCAACGCACATAAATATGTGGTACAGTTAGAACTATTTTTAATCACAGTCTGCAATACCGACATCTACAATGATTTTAAATTTAGAAGGTTCAGTTTATAACCAACCATGTACAAAAAATAATGATATAAAACAAAATACGTACCAAGCAGTTTGTTTCCATTGAAGAGATTTTTAAAATCAAACTCAACTCCTTGAGGCTCATACGTGACCTTGGGTTTTTTAATTTTCCAATGATCTTTTCCATCTTGTCCCTTTACAACGTTGAAAGGAAGAGTATAATTAAATTCGAGATCCTCTGTAACAAAACATATCAAGTAAATATTAAAAATGTTAGTGTGACATTTTCTATATGGTCACATTTAACCATCAAGGCAACATTGGCTGACAACACTAAAACGTGACGGGAATTAATATAATATTTTATTATGATTGCCAGCTCAAAAAAAATGTATATATTTCAAAGAGGAATATTAAAAAAAAAATTACCGGAAATTTACAAAGAATGATTTTTTTTTATTTTCTAGTACATACAATATGGAATTTATTTTCTGCATTTTATTATGTTTTAAGATATTAAATAATGAAGATTTCATATAGACCATGATGATATTGACTAAATCTTTATACTATATTTTGTAAAGATGATAGAATATAAGTACAAACTTTATATCAAATTGAGATAGACAACACAAGGTGTATTGAAATAACATTCAAGTATTTTTAAAGTCTTAGCTAGTGACCGTATTTAAAGCGAGTAGCGGGTTCTGCTCGATGGACATATGTACAACATAAGAAGCGGATATGACTTGATAGGAGATGGTGCTTACTTATTTTAACGTAGCAGTCTCCATCACCGGTCACTGGAAGAATCAACAGCCTTCCATCAGCTTTGTACTTTGATTTCATGGAAGACGAATTGACGGAGCGAACCTGTATCTTTTTTTTCTTCAGATTTATTCTGAAATTTATATTATTATAAGAAGATATATCATTCGTAGATATTTCTGTGAATTGAATACGGAGAAAATGATGAGTTCATCTATCTAATATATAAAAATCAAAGTTTGTTTGTTCGTATTTTATGTGTTGCCATACCGTTCATCCGATTGGGATAAAACTATGTCAACTTATTGCTTGCACTTGCGCAAAGGTTATAGGCATAATAAAATGAACGTACGGTAGTTCTTTTTATATACAATCAATGTTTTTTCATATTTTATGCACTGTCATACCGTTTATTTTGATAACTTATTGTTACACTTGCGCAAAGGTTATAGACATAGTACAATTAACTTTCCGTAGTTGGCGCGTACCAAAGACAAACAGCAAACGTCAAACGGCAAATGTCCGATACCGATCAATGTTAGTGAAATTAAATCAAATTATTTATCTAAAATATTGTGCATCCGAAAGAACTTCAATATATACTAAAACTTTCTTTCTTTGAGTGGCATTGAAACGCTTGCCGGGTACCGGCTAGTATTAAATAAAATCAGTTGAGGCTTAGTTTTTAATGATGAAATAAAAGTCGTGTATTTTTTAATTTGTTATGCACGTGAATATAAAGTGAATGATGACAATATCAGTCTTGTGCAGCTCTGCACTAGTGGCATTCATAACTCAAAGCTGGCAAAAATCGACATTCGTTTCTTTTACCATAAGGGGTCGAATAATACTTACATCCAATCCAAAACTTTAGTATCTTTCAAACCACTAATCACAATATCCCTGAATTCTAAATTCAATGCATTTCCAATATTTCCTTTGATGTCGGCGATCTTCAGAGGATCGAAAGGTCGCAGTCCTATTTCTGGGAGTCCACTATACAAATTATTCATGGCATACTGGGCCGCCGTTTTCGTACAGGTGTTAAATTCTGGATCTGATTCACGACAGAGCGTAAACACGGAAGCTGAAAAGTAAGTGAACAATATTATTCATATTTCATTGTATCAGACAATACTTGAAAACTTTTTTTCTTTATACATTTAAATTGATTTCTGATTTCATTTGTTAAAAACATTGACCCATCAAAACAATTGATTATCTCACAGCATTAATTATTATTGATTGAGTAGGCATTTACTTGGTAGAACTCCATTATAATACGGAAAGAAAAATAAGAATGTACATTGTTATTTTTCTTTCCGTATTAATTATTATATTCATGAACGGAGTATTTGAGGGATGTACTGGACTGGACAGCTGGTTAATTATTAAAGTTGTTTTACATTAAATGAGTAATGCACAACCTTTTTGGGAGAAGCGACAGATAATCAATTCTCATATAGCTCAAGGGCCGCAAGGGTAAAATTTTGAAAAAAGATCATTGATATTTTTTATGTTTGGCCGCATGAAACTTCTTTGCGGGCCGCAGCTTGTGCACCACTGCCTTAAATAGTTAACTGTTTAACTGGCAAAAAACACTAAATAGCAACGAAAGTTTCCCATCTAACAATGGATACAGGTTCTGACCTTTTTGTTATCTTTGAATCATATATTTTACAAGAATTGATTAAAAAAAAATTCCCCTCTCGATTTAATTTAATTTAATAACAAGAAGTAAGGAGGGAGATGGACACATCGCAAATCTTTTTATGTTTCATAAAATACACAACTGTGCGATCAAATGTAATGTGGACTAATTTATTTGTACATGTTTAAATATCCATCAAAACACATTCTCGGTTTGTTTGAGCAGTATTCTAAGCCCATGTCATCGAAAAGGTTAATGTACATAAATATATATATTTTATTGTGGAAAATTTTTCTAAATTATAGCTTATTTTTCACTGCTTTTGATACGGTACAATAATATGAGCTATGTGTAGGTAAGTAATCGCTGGTTCTCCCACACAGTATTAAAAATTCCTTTTAAAATATTTATTTATATTGGTCAGAAAAGTCATAACTCGTCTATGTCAAGTCAATTTTAAATAATGAGCCATAAATTATTGAAGCGAAATAGAGTATAATATAATGGATATCAAAATCACTTACGAAGTTTACTTGAATTTACATTTTCTAGCACAAGTAATGTCTCAAAAACAACTAAAAACAATGACACTTTAAAATGAAACATTATTAATTCTTGTGTCGCATAGATTCACTGATAAATTGAAACTGCACTTAAGATCAATTAAATTAGTGGTATATATGTATATATACTCAAAAAAAGTATAAATGTTTATTTTTAAAAAAATGTGTATGATTACATATAACAAACAGGGATGGCCAACATATTTTAATTCTAGTTCTAAGGGTATTTGCTGTCGAAATAGTGGCCACAAATTAATTTTTTTCTTGATTCATCTTCACGATTACTGCCATAATAAGCCAGAGCTATATTATTTGATACAAATTATTTGATTTCATGTTTGGAAAATGAAAGAAAATTCTTGGAAAGGAAAGACAAAGAAAGATATCTTTTGGCATCGTTCTTGTCAAGGGATTCGTTGAGATACGTACTTTTTATGCACAGGAGAAACTTAGTGAAGATTATCACCGAATGGATTCTGAAAATAAATAAATAGAAACCGAAGTTTCGGAAAACTTTTACCAAAAATATAAAAAACATTTTTTAGAAAGAATGGAAACATATTTGAAACAACGGATTGCCGAATTGATGTTTCTGATTTCAATTATACACGTTGGTTTTCCAGCTACGATCATTATATGAGTTTATTATATCATGCTATGAAAATAACTGCACCAGGTAAACTATTTTATTAAAATATTTTAGTGGCAACTGTTAATTCATGGGGTGTTATTTCAGTGATTTAATCTTCGTGATACTTGAGTAAAAACCAGTTGATTCAATAGCCAGCCTCGTTCATATAATATATCAACTCTTTACACAACAATTGGATAACACTTAAAGCCATTGCTTGTTTGCCTTTAATTTAAGCAGCGAACGAAAAATTAATTCAGTGTTCGATTTTTTCGAATGACGAAAATATATTTTGAAAATCGAACAATATGGCTGCATAATATGTTTTGTGTTTAGACATTTAAACTTTTTTTTAAATGTTTTTATTTTTGGAAAAGATGAAACAATCAAAAGCATGTTGCTAACTTCTGATATTCAAACTTTTATTCATAAACCCCCTTCCAAACTGCGTCATACACGTCTTCTATTTTTAACACAAAAGTTCGGCATTGGATAAATGTATCACAATGTCACAAGATGTCATTAAAATTATTAGTATGCAATTTAAAATAAGCAATTAAAAGTCAGAAAAAAATCATTGAAGTGTCGCTGCAGGTCTTATCGCTCAGTGGTGAAGTGCCCGGTTCTTTTATCGAATTTTATCTAAAAGGTTTTAGCAGGGCTGTGGAGTCAGAGTTTGAGTCGTGGAGTCGGGGCTTTTTAGTCGGAGTCGGGGTCGTTTTTTTGGTCAAAATTGGAGTCGAAGTCGGAGTCGAACTTTTTTTTAACGACTCCACAGTCTGTTTTTTTGCAATCAATTTATGATTTTTTAACTAAAAGCATTGACGTCTGTGACGTTTTGATTCAATGCCAACACATTCTATCATTTATCCCAAGAGCGCAGTGTAGAAAAAGTCTTTTCCGAATACATTAATCTTTCTTAACTCTCTCCGAATTACTAAAATACAACCAGTTCTCAGGACAATTTATATTGAGACACTGTATTAACCCGTTAATTGCTATCATCTCATTCGTTGAGACGCCTGATTGCGTTGTGTTGCAAAGTGTTAAAACTATCAAGGACAAGATTTTTTTATTCGAATAGGTGTACATTATCTGGTGACATCACTTTCATAAGTGTATACCAAAAACACTGTTGAATTAGTTTTTAAAGTATAAGTTGTTTAAATAAATCTAAATCGACTCAGCAGGGAAAGGTTAAAAGCCAATATTCTCTGATTTTCTAGTGTACATGTTTTTGGAAAATGTTAATTTAAAAAAAATACAATTATTATTGTATAATATATAAATTCAATCAATAGAAATTAAAAAATACATAAATCCCTTTAAAGATCATTGTCAACAGATTACAATTGATGACTTAATCAAGGTTGATTTTTAGAACTCCATAGTAAAGGTTATTAGATCACATCTAAGCTCGTTATAGATAAGTGAGGTTATTGCTTGTCTTGAATAAACAAGATCTGAGAAAAGAATTAATCAAAAACAAATAATAAATACTCTGTCTGTGTGAACGGGCACTTAAAAGGTTCTATCCAACAAAGTGCAACTGGACATCGCATAATCGAGAGCAGATTAAATATAACATTTTCTGGATAACGCTTGCTTTACAATTCGTTAGCTTACTTTGAAAAGGTCCTAATTGACATTTTTGCCTAAAATGACATTTTGGTTGTAAAAGCTTGTATTTACCGCATTCTATCATATATATATGAATTTCAGAATTATCTATGGTTGAATAACGGAGTTAGCAGAACTCCGGAGTCGCACTGCATCTGCGTACTTTTTTTAGTATTTTTTTTTTGACAAAGTTCTAAGATTGTCATCATTATTTCCATCATTAGATCTTCAAGATCATTATTTCTTAGCAAGAGTTGTGACAAAATATGCTTAAGCAACGGAAGAATCACTGGCGGATCCAGGAATTGTCCCAGGGGGTGGCCATTTTGAAAATAAAAAAGATATATACAACCAGTCCCCTTTTTACGCGATTTTTCGAACGGCACCGCTACTTTTTTTACACGATTTTTTTTTGGTATTTTTTTTGGAATAAATGATGATCCGAACAAAATCATGTGATATAATTGATGACTCTGACTATTATCATCGATTCTTTTATTTCAATTCAAAAATGCAAACATTAAAAAACATTATAAAATTAAGTCGTATTTTCGTTTTTTTGACGTTGCAAATAGGCCCAAAAATATACAAGTAAAATATACATTTTCCAGAGGATATGTTACAAAGCCAGACCATATAGTATTTTCGAACTCGTACGATTCCTCAGCAAGGTTTTCATGCGTCGTAATGTGGAAAACCTCTTTTCAGCGGAGGCAACGCTGATTGTCAAACTTAGTAAAATTCGTAACAAAACCCCACAATTACGACATAGTTATTAAGTTATCAAATGTCGTATACATATATACAGTTGCGGCAAACTACAACATATTTATTAAGGTTAAATAAAAATCATTTGAAAATTAATGTTATAATATTTTGAATGGAATAAATTCTCATCAGGAGGGGGCCATGGCCCTCATGGATCCGCCTATGGGAAGAATTACCAAAGCTATCATTCAAGGTCTATGATTAAGAAGCAATCAAAATCATTATAATGAATTTGCATACATGTGTTGCTTGAAAATAAATCGTTTAAAACAAATCTGGAAATCTATTTCGATAAAAAAAAAACTAAAAGAAGGTGATACTTATACGTTTTATGCGACTCACATTTTCATACAATAAAATTGACAGGAAAATAATGTTTCTTCATGTTATATAATATTACCTATTTTATTTATTTATTTTAAAATGAAGTTTAAAATGTTTAAAATGAAGAAGAAACAAATCTTCAAAATCGAATTAAGAAAGTATTATAATACCATTGCACCGAATCGTTAGCTTTTTTAATGTGATAGGAATGCCCTAAATAAAATATTGTTATATAACACTTCAACTTATAAACACCGTGTAGTATGTTTGTGAAGCTGCTCATCTATGACATGCCCTATGGGCTGATCTAGCCATTTTTTCGTGACCCTGAGGCGGAATTTTCAAGTAAGTAACCAATACAAAATAAGGTACAATTTACAACCCCTAAAACATTAGCCAATAAATTGTCCAACAGATTAGGTAGTAAACTGGTCAATGGGTGCCTTTAGAAAACAAGACAAGACGATTAGAAGGAAACCTTTCCAAGGATATGCATTCGATTGTTTGTATATATTTACTATATTTTACAAAATTATTAATCGGCAATCAATATAAATGATTCAAACAGAACATATTGAAGCCATACGTATTATTTTTAGTTACCTGATGTGTAATTTAAAGAATATTTTTATCGCAATGTACCAACCATCCGATGGTCATACGAATGATCAGATAGAGTGTCCCAAACGTAACGAACTAAAATTATTATTTTTTACTAAAAAAATCTTTTGTAGTTTTTAATTAATCATGTACTTCATTCAACCCAATTGATGACTATCACTCATTTGACCAACACTTTTTTTTTTTTTTTTTTTGTAAATTCAACATTTTTTTTTAGTCAGAGTTGCTTACTAGACATGAGAAAATTTTGTCAGAGTGGAGAAGGTTAAGTATATTGGGAAATTTATCTTAATATTGCTCAGGAACGTTTGTATAGTTTAATATTTCTTTGAAATATGGTTATCAGTGTAAATAAGCTAGTCTTGCAGCAACCTAATAATTCGTAATACGGTGAGAAAAATAACAATGTATTTTAATTCTACAAAAATTATTTTATATATATTTGTTGATAGCTATGTCAGAACTATATAGCACAGATCTGACGTGGGCGTATTAATATGGAGTTCTACCAGGTAAATGCGAACTCAATCAACTGAAAATTTGTGATATTTCATATAAACTTAATCACAAACTTCTTTTGAAGCTTCCACCCGAACACTTTACTTAATACAGTCAACCCTGCTAAAGCAGACACTTCTAAAGAGCTTTTTGCTATGGCGTATGCGGCGGCTTTTCGTACAAGGCACGTCTCACTTACTTACAAACTAAACACTTATAATTTTACATATTAAAATTGGAAAAATGTTTGATTTGCTTTAAATCACAAAATACAATTGAAAAAACCAAACCCCACATTTTGTATGGGTGCCTAAGTTTATATAGCGTAATCCCTATCCTCCCGCTATAGCAGGTCTGACTCTATATTGTCACTGCAATGTATCCAAGACCCATCGGCAGACAATCTGCTGTAGATTATATGCGCTCCACATTTGAACCCCCCTAAAGTTCTACCAACAACTAAATTAAGTTTGGTGAATACATTCTCGACGCCTCTCTTTTGCTGTCCGTCAAAATTACAATTCGTGTCGTCACTAATTCCTCATTCACAGCCACATCACACACAAGTATCAGAGCAGAAAGCATATCACAAAGACCCTTCTCCGAGATTCAGCTAATCAATTCTTTGCATGCCTTTTTTAAAAAAAAAATATATAGCCCTAGTCAGAAATTCAAGCATTAATCTACGAATCGCCCAGTGGATTACTTAATAATTCGTTACAAAACTGACTATTCTTTGGACATATCAGGAGGTAGTTTTCAAAAGTGGTCAAATCCATTTGTTGAAAAACTGAGAATGTGAGATTTCCTCATTAAATTTTTGTTTACTATCAATATTTTTAAAATTGGTTTTAAATTAAAGAATTACGAATAATGTGTAAAAAATCAAACTTTTCTATGTGAATAAAAAAGGTCTCAAAAGTTTAATCTAAAACTAGCAGTTGAAAAAAAATATTTTTGAATTTACCACTTTTGAAAATTACCTCCTGATATATGGATCAATTAGAATTAGGGAACATACGAATAAATGGTTTGAATCATAAAACGGTTTCTTACTATCGAACGTTTGAAAAATTTACGTCGCTTTATTTGATTGAATCATTGACGTCAATAAGTGCTACTTTAACATTGATATAAAATAAAAGCAGTGCTGCATAAGAGACTTTCTCGGAATATATGTTGAATTCGCAGATAAACGTGCAAAAGTGCGTTACAGTATACCAAATGTAAATTTCAAAACTACAGCACTGGATATAACTACTATTACATTTAATGACAATCTAATAATTAATACATAGTTTATTTATGAATATTCTAATACATTGTAATATTGTATGCTAATAATTTGTTATACAATAAAATATGTGTTAATTAGATGAAAGACTCAATAAAAAGTTCACTGAAATCAATATTTATCTTTTTGATAATTGGTATAAAAAGAAGAATACAGGGCGATAGAAGAGTAGAATACATTCAGTGCTATTTTTTTGTGTAATTAAATTGTAAATTAGAGTCAATCTTAAAATAAAAAATACCAGAAAACTGAGAATTCTGATTTTTGTAAAATATAGTTTTTATTGTTGAACCTAATTGGACTCAATTACCTTTACTTTCTTAAATGTTGGATTAAGTTGTCTATAAAAGAATCATATTCGATGGTGTCACGTTTGAAAAAAGTTTGACAGGCGCTACATTAGAATAGCAAGTGTATTATTCCGATAAAGCTTTTTATTATTTTTTATTGTATTTAACTATTATATATCAATCGTTTTATTGCAAAGTATTTTATTGAGTGGTAATCTACTTAATTGTATACAGAAAAACAACCACTGGATATAAATAACAAAAAACATTGCGGAAAAAATATGTTTTGATGTAAAGATTCATTCAATCGACCACGAAACTGACGAATAATTCACACTGATTTCATTCGTTAGACATTAAATTAAATCATCAAATACATACTAAGAGTGCAAAACATGAAACGGTATTTGCTTTATTGTTTCTCACTTTGACATTGCCATTTTGAAATAGTCCAAAACCGTCAGAATTTCATGGGAAAACAAAAAATAAGCATTTTATATTGATGTATAACTATCATAAACATTCAAATGTTCTTCAGTGACTGTAGATCGAAATTCTCGATTTGAAAATAGAATCACAATGACTTCAAATGACAGATACTTAAATTAATTTATTGTACTGTTTATGAATTTATTGTATTGTCTATGTCTCCCTTAATATCTTTTAATTAATATTATAAATTTCAAGGACGTGTTCTCAACAGTTATGTCACCATATTTTCAAAGATCTATAGAATGTTTGTTGAATTCTGAAAACCCTTTAGCCTGGAGAGCATTTTGAGTAACAGATGCACTGCAAACCTTTTTACGAAGATTCGAATGCATCGTTCAGCTATGAAAGATGACGAAAACATCGAGTAAATACATATGTAAATCTTATTTTCACAAGCTTCTCAAGGAGTCTGTGAATCTGGTCAAAATAAAATAAAAAAGGCTATGCGAGTTATTTGCAGGGCTGTGGAGTCGGAGTCGGTGTCGTCGCGGCGTTTTGGCCGGAGTCGTACCCGGAGTCGGAAATTTTGAACTTTTTCGGACTTTTTTTTACCGACTCCACAGCCCTGGTTATTTGTCTTAAAAGTCATATTATTACATTTTTCACATGTAATAATATCTATATTCAATATTTACAAACCAGTGAAAGTGGTTTTACTTAAAACAAAAACTACAAATCTGTATAATTATGTATTTATGATATTCCTAATTCAAATAACAGTTTTTTTAAGTTTTTAATTTAAAACGTTTTAAATGCTTGTTTGTTGGGAATAAGAGTAAAGTTTTTATAACAGAGACATCTATTGATAATCAATTTCACTTTGTTTCATTCAATCATGCTACTAGTTACAAGGCTTACCTCGATTGAAGTTGATATACGGCTTGATTTTTACTTACATATATGTATTGCTTACTTCTGATGTATATTAATATGGTATCATCAAACATTTATTCATCTCTACTTCAACGCAATTTTTTTATTTTGAATATTGTATCGACCTAGTTGAGAAATAATTGAATGAATTGTTAATTTGGAGTTTTAAATGACTTTCGTCTCTAACAACCCGGTATCTTTCGGCATTTCAATTGGAAAAATAAACTTAAGGTGACAGTTCAGTTGACAGGGTCGTTGATAAAGAAACTCATGGAAAAGTAAAAAATTCAAACGATTCAAATTTGATACTGAAAATTTTCTGTCGAAATAATTAAGGAGTTTTATTCAATTTGAAAATGTGGTCTTTCTAATATGTCACATTAACAGAAGATATCACCCTCACAGAGTTTACAGATTTGTAATTCCCCTTTCTTCAACAAATCTAATATACATATATTGACAGTAAATTAATTAAAACTTAAGATTTACTTTCTCAATCAATATAATGAACGTGCGCGATCTATCTATAAACGTGCCAACTTGTCTTTGTTAAACTAAGATGCGGAAATAAACGATATCTTGACATAAATCACTACGAAAAATATTGCACAAAATATTTGAAATTATACAAAACTTAGTCTGTGCCTATTCTACTAATCAAATATATGAGCCTGTTTCACAGAATCCATTAGTCTCACTTTGTTAGAAGAGGCAGGAAAAAAACATGCAAGAAGTACTAATACGGGAATTTATTCAAATGCACTTTAAATTAACACTCACGAAGTTTTCGTGCATCCAATCGAATATAAAGTTTATAATCATTCGGTACTCATTTTCGTGCTGTTTTTTTTTACTTATATTATCAAAAAAATCAAACACTTTTTGTACGGAAAATTTTCAAGTTTATTACGTGTCCTCTACTAATATAAAATCGTGAAATTTATTATTGCAGCACGTGTAGCTTGTAACAAACTGTATTTGAAAATTTTGAATTTATATCAGTGTAACCCCGATCTTACGTTTTCGCATTTTACGTTTTCCCGCGTGGTGCGTTCATTTCCTATAGTCCCGGCATTTAGTTCATATATAAAACTTTCCCGCATCAATCGTTTGTTTTATACGGTCCCTTGAAAAACGTAGAATCGGGGTTTCACTGTACACATAATATTTTCCATTCAATTGTTTTGTAACCGTATTTTTTTAGATACTCTTTAGATATAAATATCACCAGTGATAGAAATGATTATAAATTAATAAAACATATTTCTTTAGATCAGGGGTTCTTAACCTTATTACGACTCCGAGCGAATTTGAGGTTGAGGAGAATAGTGAGAAGCGCAGGACGGATTAAAAAAAAAACAAATCTAAAGTACCTTGTACATATTGATAAATTGGTATCATTGTTTCCTGGGAAGCGTTACATTCATGTATTATTTTTTAATTTACCCTAACAAATTATGAAAGTACCACACAGCTACATTTTCACGAAGACTTCTTCGATAAATAATTTCTATATAAAAAATAAAATTCTGAAAAAATTTGGATATTTTCGTATTCTGATATTTTGGAGGCGGGCGTACAGGATTAAGAGCCCCTGCTCTAGATAAAATAGAGACCTCCTACCGAACTACTTTTCAGTTCTATAACCGTGTGGACCAAAAACACATTGATGCTCTGGAAAACTGGTTAATGTGGAAAACCACAGCGGGAAAATAAATTCTCTCAACCAAAAGAATGTTGAAAAGAGGTGACTGTTTCAGGAGCCGTTCGTGGAGGCTACGAACATAATACATTTACGAATTGAGAAGAAAACTGACACATGGCTAACGAATAAGAATTTTTAAGTGATTCTTTTAAAAATTTTACCATGTTCGCTCCCAACTTGGAGCATGTGGACTCTCCATGAAGTTTATCTCAACATGCTTTTTTCCGAGAAGAAATGATTGTTGCCCAACCTCCCTTTTTCAACGAGAGTATGGATTTAAAGGCTATGCGCCACTTTTTAGGATACGAAAGGTAGAAAGGGATTTTTAACAACACAAACACCCATTGCCTTCTAATAGAATCGATTATCGACTGAAAAATCTGTTCATACCGGGACTTTAACCCGGGCAGTCCTTCACGGAAGCCAGATAATTAACAAATTGACAAAATACATGAAAATGGTACCAAATACAATCAATTCACATTTGATTTTGAAATTTTATCAAGCACTTTTAGTCGGAATTCTAAATTATACGCTTATGACTTTTGGAAATGTTGAATCATATAATTGATTGGATATTATAACTTATTTATTTTTCATTTATGATAATTAATTGAAAATAAATTATTTTTAATCTTTGTCCATTATAACATGTAATACTTGTTAAGTGTTTTAATTTTTTCGACTTGTCAACAGATTGATAAAGAACAAGTTATCCTGGTTATTAACAACTTTTCGCTCAAAGATAATTCGTTATAGTTATTCAAATCACTTCTGAACCAGCAATGGAATAATTTCATTCACGCCTTTTCCGTTTAATCACAAAAACGTTTGATTTGAAGTTGCCAACAGAAAATCACATGTTGCATAATTCATTGAAAAAAAAACTATGAATAGATGATGACCCGAGCAGATTTTAAGCATTTATTCACATGAGAAGACATAAGTATTATAACATTTATAATACAGTCAGCTCTCGACTTATGACGGGATTCCTTTCCACCACCTAGGACGTAGTCTAAATGGCCGGAAGTCGAATATCATACAAAAAAATAATTAAATGAAAAAGTAAAAATAAAAAGTGCGTGGTACGTCAGTCGTATTTATTTCAGAATATGTACTAAAATTAGCAATACCCTCTAGATCAGTGGTTCTCATGTGCGGCCACCAGATCATTTTGCTGCGGCCACCAACAGCTTCATATTTATTATTGATATTTAATAAAAATATGTTTTAACAAGTTTATTTTGTCAACAATGTCACTTAAATTGAATATTTCGTATGGATTGTATTGTGCATGAAGAATTGTTATTTCGCAAAAACTCAAACACATACATGTTTAGGTGTTTTGGACCAAAAAGACTCGACACAAAAATTTGGTGCGGCCACCAGACATTTCCGTTCGACAAGTGATATTCTTAATGCGGCCACAGCCAAATTTTACGTGAGAACCACTGCTCTAGATCCATCATTTGTAAAATACTTGTAGTGTTGGGGGGTAAATAAATAACTTTTATGTTTGGATGGGATGCCACTAAGTGTGGAGGATGACCCGGAGCATTGTCAATAATCAGCAATGTTTTGAAATCTATTTCTTTTTCTTCGGGAATAAAACACTTGCAAGCCAGTCTTGGAGAAGATATTGTGTTCAATTTTTTATTTTATATTTTAATTTTGATCTCCGTCGTTTGAATGGTCGTTAGTCGAGGTGGGCGTAAGTCGAGAACTGACTGTATAATATTATGTATACATAAGTACTTAACAATCTATTTCCACAACGAGTTTTGTAGTATTGGTGACATCCCAATACAAAAGATTGGTGTCATCAACAGCAGTGGTGCTACACCTGTTCAGTTGTGCAAGCCAAAATATATTTTTAAAGAATATCATATCAATGACTCAACTGAAACTGTAAAATACTATATAATTCAGGGTTCGACTCCGACTACGACTCCAGCATTTACCAAAACCACGACTCCTCCGACTAACAAAGTTGAATATCGTCACTTTTTTTGCCTAATTTTCCTATTGATGTGTATTCAATAAAATATCAACCCTACCAATCCGGCCAATAGCCAAATTTGACATATTATATGCAAAAATAAAAAGTTCAAGCTTTTCAAAATTTCTGACTCCGAGTACGACTCCGGCCAAATCGCCGCGATGACTCCGACTTCGGCCAAAAGTCCCCGACTCCACAGCCCTGATATAATTCATTAAAAAGTTTTTTTCAGTAATTTCCTTTCGAGATTAATTCTTCCTAAAAGGCTTTTAACCTTAAAATCTCTTCAGTCAAATATTACTTAAATATTAAATTAAATTAATATCTTCGTTATTCCGCGTATTTTGTAACAAATAGTGACACGAGTTTCACGTATTTAAGAAGCATCTTCAGACTTGCTATTGTTCGGCTACTTTAGTATTTTTTACATAATCTTTATCAAAACAGTCTAAAGCTATAATTTATGTGGGGAAGTGACATCACGTCTTAATTTGTACCAATTTAATGTGTCATATTAATTGACACACAACTGAGAGCCCATCAAACGCCTCACAATTTAAGAAATAAATATAAGTAAGGGGAAAATTACCATGTTTTACCTGATTTGCAAGCTTAAACTTAACATACAGCTCGGGAACCTCAGGTTAAGACTCTCTGAATTTTAATATATTTAATTAAATTTAAGAAAGTTGTTTTTTAATCGTTAAGAGAAATCTTTTGGGAACATCTTTGTTTAAATGTTGATTGCTAGTTTAATACAATTATTACTCAATACTATATATAATATCAGTTTATCTTTGAACGTCGGTAAGAATTCTTGAATCGTTAACTCAAATGTATTTCCTTGGGCACGCAACACTCTACCCTCCACCACCCGATACGGCTTCACATTTATAACTTAGTGTATTCCGCAGTACTACAACGTTATTTGTGTTTTGTCCACAGGAAAAATATCAACCATTAAAAAAAAGCCGATGGCAAACAATAGAGCTAAAAATAACTCATCAGGCAAGGCTGATTACTGTAAAATATACCTTTTTAGAAACACTTATTAAAATAAAAACGACCAGCCATCTATATGATAAGAAAACAATAACTAGCATCTGTGTGCAAAAGCTTATCTTAATAGTTAATTACTTTTGTATCCTAATATATAAAGTCATGTGTTGCGGCCATGACAGGTTAAGCAGTATCCTCATAAAATTTCTCACTTGACACTTGTTCCCTCACTGAGCGGCCATTTTATAATAGTCAATCATTAGTTGCATAAATGCTCTTTTATCGCGAGTATTAAAAAGTATAATCAAAAGGAATAATTTTTTAGGCAACTAACTTTAAAATTTAAAATAACTGATTACCACTAAGTTGAATCTAGTAATTGAATGGGATATCAAATCTCAAGTGGCTTGGAGTGCAAGCGCAAGAATCGCCTTATGCTGAGAATAAAAGACTGCCAATAGTTTTCCCTCTTACAATATTTGAACAAAGCATAATTTATTTATCTGCATGCCATAATCAGTCAATGTTTATTTACTTGAATTACACTAGAATTAAGGACATCAAGATTTTTCGCTAATTTATCTCGATTATTTGTTTATATTATAGTTTAAACAAGTTGTAATGCAATTGAATTATAATAATTGAACCTTCAAATTTAATTTACTTTTCTCTCTTTGAAAAAGGTATGCTAAGAGGCTAACTATAACAATCATAGAAAATCTAGCGGATGCGATCGAACACATTATTTGGTATGATTTATTAAATTCAAATATGTGAATATACCATAAATAATATAGAGATAAACTTTGGAAAAACTTGAGTTCCCTCTGAAACAAGAAGTTTGGTAAACGTGGGTGGTAACATTGGTAAGTAAAGATAGGTGGTAGCATTGGTATGATTGGTAAGACTTGAAGTCTGCAATAAAGGATGGGAATTTATGGTCTTATCACAACAAACACAATAATCCTGAAAAATATTGCATTCGATGTATTTATATGCCTGTTACATGTGGGAATTGATTTTCAATGTAAATTTTTCATTGTAACTTTTGTATTTCATTGGTTTGTGAAGCTCAACGATTCTCGAAGAGGCGAAACACTTATCACCGCTTAAGAAACACAGTTTTTAATATTATGTGATTTAAATATGCTTTTATAAATTGGTGGTTATGAAAGAGAATTTCGTGTATTCAATAAACAATATCGATTTTTGAACTGTACAGGACTTCAATAATTATGATATCGTATTATAATCAACATTTATCCATCTTTATAAAAACGGTATTTTTGAGTCTAATTTAATCACATGTCGAAAGCTTCAAACCTTTGATTTTGATTGTATCCGAAATCCAAACGATATATTACTTAAGCATTTAATAACGAAAATTTATTTACATAAACCAGATCACAATAATATTTAAATATACATTTTATAACTAGTTTACACTTAAACTATGGGAAGAGAACGTTGAATGGTATTTTCGACAAGAAATTGTTGAGAATGTCGACGATTTTAACAACAACAACGTCGATTCCAGGACTTCCCACTTCCGCCATGACATCCTTCCAATTGTCATTTAGCAGCCGGTTCATTGTTTCATCTAAAAGAATACAAATATAAAATAAATCAGATACTAGCATTACACATAATAGACAGTTTTTAATTGCATAGACACTTCGACTAATTAAAATATGGTTACATACTTTGAGTAAAAGATATTTCAAATTTACCGAATTTCTTTAATTTTCAATAGAATAACAACAAAAATTAAAGGCTATTTCAACTAATCAATAACGCTACTATGATAACTTTTAAGTTGTTCACTGTTCAATTTATTAGATCAGGACCGGATTCGCTCATGGTGAGCATTGTTGACAATGCTCGCCATGAGCGAAACCGGTCCTGATCCAATAAACTTTATGTGGGAAAAGTACTAAAAATGTAATATTATTTTTATTTTTATTATGTTACTATGATAGTCATTTTTAATTGAATGAGTTTATTATTGTTTTAACATTGCAGCCATGTCCACTTTACATATGTGCAGGCACAATTTCAGAGTAGTGATTTAAGGATAGGACACGGCAAGTGGTTAGCTAATCGCTCTCGCTACATTTCGTTGTTAGGATCGGATTGATGCCTTTCTACTGATATTAATAAATCGGTTAAAATATCAATTTCTTAAGCTGCTCGTAG
This sequence comes from Himalopsyche kuldschensis, assembly GCA_028554975.1. Classification (NCBI taxonomy): domain Eukaryota; kingdom Metazoa; phylum Arthropoda; class Insecta; order Trichoptera; family Rhyacophilidae; genus Himalopsyche; species Himalopsyche kuldschensis. The sequence goes on along the minus strand of JAHFWI010000010.1, from coordinate 12,961,685 downwards.
TGAGACTATAGAACCCGAGAGCATCGCATCCGAAGTCAGTGGATTCAAAAATCGTCCTTTTTTGGATTTCTAATGGAGGTATCTAAACATAATTTTTCCACAAGAACAGATTGTTACTCAGTCACTTAGTCTCTATTTTAGTTTAATGAGAGTAGCGATGGATATGATAAGGCTTAGATGGGACTAGTGGTTAGCTAATCATTTTCGCTATATGCCCCGCTTACAAAGATGGATGGGTGGGGATATATATTTTAGACAGCACAATAACCCATGCCTTCGAACAAAGTCGATAACTCTACTGACGAAATTCTGCTTATACCGAGACTTTAGCCCGTGATTCCGTCACGGATGTCAACAACATTGACCACTGCATCACGGACCCGAAAGTATTGTAGGACCATATTAAATAAAGTTGACTCAAATCAAACTTACCAAGTTCTTGACTGAAGAGTCCGTTTAATTTAAACGTAACTTTTCCCAAAACAATTTCTTTCTTTGATAGTTTCAGCTTCATGAATTCATTTCCGTCTTTGTCGTTCACCAAAGTATAAGTGAGTACCATTTTCACCTTGAATTTACCTAAAATTAAAAAAGATAATATTATAAATTTAGTGAAAACAAAACACAACGTATGGTTTTAAATTCATTTTCTAAGTTGAACAGGTCACTAATAAAAGTCTAATTAAATATGCATAGTTATATATGTATAACAACTGAAAATGATAACATTCGTCTTAAATTAAATAGCAAAAACTGTAATCACCCTTTTAGAGGTAGAGTATATTCTTGTTGGAAAGTCATTATATTACGAAAAAACACAATGTTAAGTACAACTTCAACAATTGAAAGACGTATTCCACATTTGATTTATCGAGATTATGACCCGGTTCGCTCGTCGCGAGCATATCAACTGATAGTTGATCATTTTTATTATAATGCCATTTCACCAAGTATTGACAGTCAACACTTTAAAATTGATACCTGTACAATTTTACAATGCTCGCAATAAGTGAAACTGGCCATGATATATATTTATACGGTGTATGTATTATGACAGCAAAAAGGTGTTATATTTATTTAAATACTTGTCTGTTAAGTGTAGAACGAGGACAATAACCAGTAACTAAATACAACAATAAAAAAGGTAAATCTGAGCTGTATTGAATACTATTCGTTGAAACATCCCTATTAAGATAAATAATATGTTTACTTATTTATATAATAAGTATGGATATATTCTTTTCATTGTGATATTGCATGTAAACTATTGAATATTTTTGGGATATTAGTTTTACAGTCCTTTTTTTCATTTAAAATATGGTAAAGAAATCTACTAACATTGCGTTTTTTTAGGTTCAAAAAAATATAACTATAATATATAGATTGATCTTTAGATCACAATCCTGCTACACAACAAATATTGTTAACATATGGCTTAGCTTTTCCATTTTGTCGAATATACATACAGTACATCCGGCAGTATAAAAAATATTTTCTTTCAAAACAAAAGAGTTGTTTTTACTTCACCTTCAAATAACGATATGGTAAAAAGCACTTTATTAATCTCATATTAATTTGTTTACACAACTAAAACCAAAATATATTTTATATGCTAATTGAATAAACAGGAAAAAACCCATTATCATTTTTTGCTGTTATAAATTCGTATATCAATGAGATTCATATTTATTGATGAAGTAATGATGTTCAATTACCTAATCGTTTCCCAAAAAAGTAAATTGCTATTGAATCAATTACTTAAAAAAATCGATAGCAAATTACAGTATAATTGTATTTCTCTTTTGCAAAGCAAATTACATATGAGCATTTTTCGACGAAGGTTTAATAGCTGACTCATAATAAAGATGCTTTAAACTGCTTAATTTATCATACTTATTTTAAACAGCAATTAATCACACTAAGTAAAAAAAGAGAAGAATAATTAAGTCATACAATTTAAATTAATTACTATGTTAATTCAATTTATATGTTTAGCAAAGCTAGCTGGCTTCTTGCTATAATACAAATTGCAGTATTTATCTAATAAAGTTTTAAATTTTATTCTAATTTTGAAATTATTTATTTACAAATCGAAGTGTGAAATAAAATATAATGTTTACTCTGACAGAGACTGAAATCGTCATCGTTATTCATATGACACACTGTGATAACTTTGACACATCCCGTGTGTCCATTCAAAATTTATTGTAGTCATGTTTATGTGACATTTACCTGTGACAGATGTGTTTTGTTTAAGTTGTATTGCATGCTATAGAACATAGATAAAAATAGTACCATTTAAAAATGTTTTATGGTTTCGATTCGAAATTCATTTATTTGTCAGGTTCTCTGTAAGAGATCCAATATTATAACGCAGTCATTGTCTCTAGTAATAGAAATTCAAATCGTGTGATAAAAATACAGCACACCATCACGAGCGATTGAATCTCCCAAATTTTATTAAATGTCGAAAATCGAATAATTAAGACAACGTGGAACGATAAATAAAAGTATTCTGTTATCATACCGAGATAGAAAAAAAATATTATGGATTTCTAAATAGTTTAGTTTATGGATAGTTTTACTACACAATACTTACTGAGTTTGATATCCATTGCTCCTTTGCCATTGATTGGGAAATTCAAAACTTTTCCGCTCACTGTGTAGTCAGTTTTTGACTCCAAATCCGATTCAAATACTAGGTTTATTTTTTTCTTGCGGAAATCAATTCTGAAAACATTAAAAATTTCATATAGTTTTTTTAACCATGCTGACACTCATTTTGAAGCAAACAATCTCTCACTAGAGTAGTTTTAACATAAGTTTTTCAACGAGATCTACTTGTTACTTAGTGGCGCATCTGTTTTGAAGCTAGTAAGATTAGATAGGATATGACTAGCGCAGGACTAGTCTTTAGCTTATTGCCGTCTCTATTTCCCGTTTTTAGTATCAAATGGATGTGGAATGGAGCTTAAGACAACACGGACATCCATGTAATCAATAATTCGATTGGGAAATGAAACTGATCGGGCTGAGATTCGAGCCCGCGCGCTCCGCAACTGAAACCAGTGACATTGTCCCTAGACCACGAACCCGTTTTTATATTTATTCTTACTCAAACTTTAAGACTCTCAAAGTGCATTAAAAAAATCTTGATCGTAATAATTTAATAAATAAAAAACTTAAATTTTTTTTTGCGTGGTGATAAAAGATTAAAGCTTTTATTTGATTTTAAATTATACTCCACATTGGGAGAGGCCATGGATAAAAAAAATTGTTTTGTAAATAAACCGCATACCGCAATATTTTTCAGAATCATATATACCTACAATAAAAACTATAAAAAAATGTTAAAATTGACTAGGTATGTGAGTAAAACCGGTATTAGCACTTACGCTTTTGTTCTCAAAATTCCATTTTAATATGATAACGAAAGTTTCATTGGGAAAAAAGTGAATCTAGTCAATTCAATAACACCTTTCAAGTTCAAAATTTAAAAATAGGCTCAAAACGGTTTCGCTTAGCAAGTGAACATTTTAAACTGAATTGAATGAGTTACTGAATTGATTGATTAAATTTGTTAAATCCATATAAATAAGCAATGTTGTGGTGTATTTTAATTTTTTTAAATATAATTCCATCACAGAGCAGATGCGTTCTTTCGTTTTCATTTGAAGTGGTGCCATCTGGTGCATGGGGTAAGGATCTTTGCATTCTAGGAATACAATATTCAAATTTCACCGACCTGATATCACTAATAACACCATCAGACAGTCCGGTAAGTATGGCGTTGTCACTCTTCATAGCGAAACCAGAATCGGTAACATACTCAGTACTTCCAACTAGCAATGGATCCATATTAGGAATGCCAAATTTCTGATTCCCTTTTAAAAACTCTGGGAGAAATTTGCGACTCTCTTTGAGGAAACATTGGTTAAATTCGGGATCTAGCTGTTTACATGCTGAGATTGAAGAAGCTGTAAAAAATACATTAACTATCAGACTAAATGTTTTTTTCAACTTTTGTGTAGTAACTGTCTGGCCGATTACATTGGCCAAATAGATAACAGATTTCGTACTAAAAAATGCATTTGCATAACTTTATAGTTATTTCTACGATATGTTAATTGTGAAATTGCATCTGTTATTTACAAAAAAAGAGTCATAATAAAGAAATTGATTACGCTTGAAACGTATAGTATCAAAAGTAGAACTAGACCGTATTTTTCGAAACTGGGCTAATGCTGCCACATTATTCATCTGCTCAAAGTTTACGACTGGCAATAAAATACTTGTATAAAAATCATCTATATATGTATGTATGGTATAAAAACGTAAAAGAAAATGATGGTTTGTGTCAAAATCAGAACGGTTTACGACTCCAAAGTCGAGAGTATAATGGTTTCGTCAATCATACTTTCGACAAATCACAAAGCAATCCTAAATGATGCTGCAATATTGGCTCTCACACAAGTCACTAAGTTTCAGGCTTTTATGGGCTGTTTGTAAAATTGAAAAATATTAATACGGCTCAAAAAGCCAACAAAACGTTTTTCGTGTTTTTCTCAAAAAGTCGAAAAGTGAATAGTTCTATTTTTTATATTATACGACGCACTTACAAACTATTTAACAAGTTAATATAAATAAATATAGCAATTAAAAATATTCAAATCGAGCTGAATTACTTATCCATACGCTAAAAATTTTAAGTTGATAAATAAATCATATGTTTAATATTTATAGTCCATATTATATTTTAACCAAATGATTTTTAATACTTTTTATATCCCACTCCAATGAAGGTTTTTACTTTAACTATAACCAAACAATGAAATACAGTTAATGAAACCTTCCTTATAAATAGAGTAAAAATATTATTTTTATTAGAACATTAGAAATAAAAAAAAATCTACGTATCACGCGTATTCCATAAATTTTATTTAAAAAAAGGCTTGGTTATTCATATTATAGATAATTAGCACTTTCACTTTCAATTAATGAAATGATAGATTACTATAAGAATTTTATTGACATATCATAGAACTATTTATATTTTTGTTAACTCTTTTCATTCTTTAGAATATTTAGATACATGAATCAACTTATAATTTATGCCAGTAATTTGTGGTATGGCATTGTAATATTGCAAGACACTTTACTATAAATACGAATTATGTACCCTACTTTCGTGAATATAGCCTTTATTTTACATCTATTGTATGATATAATTGTTCTATTTATTTTACTTACGTAGCGCCAATTGCGAATTTGAATATTCTATACAAAATAGTAATATAGAGTATATGAAAAGATGAAAATGTTTTGCCATTTTAAATCCGATGCACAACTGTAACACTGAAATATGATAATTTGAAATTTAGATGTCACACTTTTATCGTGTTTTTATATTATATTGTGGAAAAGATGAAAGCAACTGAATAAAATTGAATGTGACATAAACTTATAAACAACTTACATCAACACTCTCTGCTCGGAGGTGCTTCCAAATTCCGTACATGACATTTGTCATAAATAAAATATGTTTTAAATCAAACATTAAGTTTGGACTTCATTAATACATATATTTAAAAAATAGTAGAGAATTAATCGTCTCAAATTATAAATTGGTTCGAAATTTTGTTTATATAATTCCCGCAGTAGAAAAACTCTCTCTGTTGCTGTGAACGTCGATTTTTTAGCTAACAATGAATTAAATTTAGTCCATTTAGTTTTTATGTCCGCTGTTTAAATGATTTCAACTTTTTAAAATCTTCCATCTTTATATATTGTTTTAACTGAATAAAATTTGGAAATAAATCTTCATTTATAAATTATGAGTATTATTCGAGTATTTTTCTAAATACTCAGAATAGCCCAAAATTTACTAACGCTCTTTTGGCTTGGTATGGACGATATAAGGAGGAAACCGCACAAAGAATAAGTTATTAAATGAATTTTCAGATTCAAAAATTACTATTTTTGAATTTACTTTCCTTGATAACAACATACATAAAAAAAACATGTGTTAACGTTAGCATTGGGTACTGAAAGGGTTAAATGTTTATTTTTAAAATTATTCAAAAAACCAAATATTCGTTACCTAATAATACAAGTTTTTCTTGTCTAGGACGTGCTACAGCATCAATATTTTTATCAAAAGATCGTATTCGCCTCATGATACTGGTTGGTTTTTTTTTTTTAAATAAAAAGCCAGTACCACAAAACCTGTAAGAGTCTTCTTCTTTTATGCTAAAAATACCTTATATAACACGTTTTAATTTATTTCAACCTCTTTAGCTTCCGAGTTTCTAGGTTAATTTCCAGACTGAATAATGATTTTTTGAATTTAGAATAAGAACCAATCAAGGACAACGGTTTTGGTGCTAGATTTTTATCTTCGTGTTAATCACCAGGAAATTGCTATTCTTGTTTTATTACAATGTGATTTAAATAGTTTTAAATAATAATTTATTTATTTACAAATATGTATGTACATTACAAAAATCCCCAATTATAAGTTTATTGCATAAATAATACATAAAAAAAATAGCAGTCTTCTGAGCTCAATCACGTCTTCATGGAATATATCGACATCCGAAGCAATACTGCTCAAAATTAAAGCACTTCTTAGCGGCATCCGCATTGGCAGACTGGTTATACTCATCGGAAGAATAAAAAACCCGTATTCACGATTCCTCAAAAAATTATCAGGATCTTTCAATACTTTTTGGATTTTAATTATAATAAAAAGAAAAATACATATCTGGTTCTTATTGGGATCAGCACCAGAGTTTCGCGCACTGCGAGCATAGTCAACTGGTCATTTGAAAAATGTGTTTTTATTCTCAAGAATGGTAGAACTCTCATTTTGGGGTCAGATGAGCCGAAAGAAATGGATGGCCAAGTAAATTTTTCTTCGAGAATTCAAAATAGTGAACGTGAGCATGCATGCGAGAAAAATGAGTTTATGAAAAATCTACTAAGTTATCGGAGTGGATATATGAGATTATATCTGAAACTTCCATTTTGTACTTGCTTGACTTTTGAAATAATGATTATTCTTTCAATGTTTCTGTGATCGAATATTTTTGTTTTCGATCACAGAATGATACGTAGATTATGAATTATAACAGACACGTTTTTACTCACATATGTAAAGGGTCTTTTTATAAGGACGCTTAGTTTTGAAATGTAAATAAAACAAGTTGTTTGTGAGATTTCGACTAAATTTTAATTTCATTTGTAAGTATATTTTACGGCATTAAATATGGAATATAGCATCAAATGTCTGCCAATATCCATTCATTATAAAATGGGCCATGTCGCTAAAGTTGACTTTTTTGACAAATTTGGGTAAACTTCCAACTGCTCCAGAACCCAATCAGGCGTTGTCTGTGGTCGTTTACCTGAAGTTCCTTGGTAAGTTGGATTTTATACGGGTGCAGACATAAGGCCCGATTCAAAATTCGCCAAGTTGAAGTCGCAGAAAAGCCAAGTTCTTGTGAACAACGAGAAATAAGCTGCCTTGGGTTTTCCTGTACACTTTCACACACAGCAGCAATGTTTTCACTAGATATTGTATTTTGATGACGTACAGGTAGGTGTTGGCCGATTATTTACCAAACTGGTTGACTCAAATTTGGCCACTAAGCAATGAATAATCTACTCAGCAGGACAAAGTAACATATTTTGAGCGTCCCTATTGAAATACCCTTTATAATACTGTGTAGAGAAGTCAATACGATATTTTGACACCCAAAAACGGCCATATTTCACTGACCTACTTACATTGATTTAGGTATATCCAAAAATATGTCTTACTTCATACGATTTTGCATAATATCGACATATTATGTGAATTGTGTATTATGAAAACATTTAACCAAGAAGTGTGTAGTGGCACAAAGTTTCATAGGATCACATTTGTCATCATAAGAAAGTAGCTCAACTTAACCTTACAAACAACACATTGGAATAATTTACTATTTTATATTTAACAAATAAATCAGGAAGCCAAAACATCGCATTTAAGATAGTGAACAAATTCTGTTGAAAATAGGTCAAATTGATTTCTGGTGAAACCGGTTTTTTGACTCTCCTGAAAAGTAGAGAAAAGGTTTTTTGTCGCTAAGTGGTCAAATTTTAAGTGTTTTCTTTATCGGCCGCTAAATGAAAATTTGAAGTCATTTTTTATGAATTGTGATAAGAGAAGCTATTACAAAATTTGCTTTTTCAATATATTTAAGTCTGTAAGTTGTGTTGTGTTGAATTTATCTAAAGGAGAAGAAAAACTGTAAAAATATATAACAAGGTTCATCGATATCTGTGTTTGCTTACCCTCGTAGGCAGTGGCGGCTGGCGATAGAGTATTAGGGAGTACAAAAAAAGATTCAACTATTTTTCCGTACTACGGACAGCCAACAATTCATAAGACTGGCACTCCGTTGGTATTGCGAACATCTGAATTGAAAATCCATGCTATAGAAGTGTTTTAAAAAACAATGAATAGAAAAGAACTGTTGCAAAAAGAGTTGAATCTTTTTTTGCACTCCCTAATACTCTGTCACCAGCCGCCACTGCTCGTAGGACTTCTTTCATGAGAGAACAGGGACGTTAGAATCATTCAAGAGGTTAGGTTAATACTATTTATATAAAAAAAAAAACAAATATTAACAATCATATTTATTTTCTTCCCTGTTGATCTTTAATGATTTATACTCAAGACGTATTGAATAGGGTAAGGTGGGAGTAGAATACCCTCCACTATGTCCTTCAAAGCAAACGGCACGCACACGGAACGTAACGATGGTGACGCCCGGTGTGTCGATTTTTTTTTTGTTTTGAATATTTTTCAATAAATAAACTAAATATATTTCAAAAGTTATTGCTTAAAGAATATCCACATTTTTTGGAAATTTATGTCATATTGTCAAAACAATATTGACCCAAAACTTTTCGATTGTGCTAGAAATAGTTTTTGAATTGATTTTGACTTAGTTAACACCTTTAAAGTGATAATCACTGCTTATATAAGTGAGTTTAATAGTTTTCTACAAACTTCTCATAAATAATGAGGTTGTTTTACATACAAGTAAAAAAAGACAACTAAAAAATCGACACTATTTTTTATAAATGTATATTTATATATCATTAACGAAGAAATAAAAACTAATTTCTCAGAATCGTTTAGTAAATAAAACAATTTAAAACCGGTCTAGCTTTAAGTATTGTTTTTTAGTAAAATACTTATATAAAGCACTTTAGAAGTATATTTGAAGATGTTGTGACCGTGAAGATAGTGAAGTTATGACTATCATCAAGAATTTCAAATTAAAATGTTTCAAACAAAACGTTGATTAAATCGATTTAAGTACAGAAATGATTCAATAGTGATACGTAAATATTATTTTGCACATACATATGTTTTAAACCAATTGAATAAATACAAATTATTCATAAAATCACACAAGAAAAAAATATTTTATGATAGCCAATCGGGGATTTGTAAATACGCTCTAAAAGCCATGTGGTATGGTAATTAACATGGGATTGCTTTCATAAGAGATCAAAGACATCTTAGCCCTTAAATAACGTAAGTAATTTGACGGTATTGTCCTTTTTTATGTTTGAAAGACTCGTAGCGTAGAGTGGGGAATTCTTTTAGCTGTTAACAGGTTAAACATCTATCTTGTGGGGAAAACATCGCTGAATTTTTTGATATAGTAACTTTGTTGTACTCCCAATATATCAATTATGTTAGGCATTGGATAAATGTTACGAATATATTCCTTTCTAAAACTTCATTCAACTTTGTCAAAACATTATAGTCACTCTAGATGTAAATCAATATGATATAATACGCAACGCTAGAATTCATTATAATAATCACAATACGTTTCTGATTCGACGTACTCTTATGTCATGGCTGTATTAACATTTATAATAAAGCAATTTGCAATGCCTTCGGAACGTTAGACGATCAGTACATGTCGATTGCAGAACTGTGCCTTACTATGGCAATATTTTATGTCAGTAAATCCAAACATATATGATTATCGCAAATTAAAATGTGGACTTTTGTTTTAGGAGTAAGTTTTGAAATGCCACAAATAAGCAAAGTGTTTTTACTAAAACATAATAAATATTTTCGTGCCCACAAAACTTGAAATACAAATTGTAACCTAATTTGTGTCGTTATATTTTACATTAGCCATTTTGTGAACTGTATATCGAGTGACATTCAATTTCCATGATTCCAACAGTGAATCAAGGAAGAAGAATTTTTTTCGTAGAATTTTGGTGGAAAACGTGGAATTGAATTGTATTACAATATTAACCCCATAATTCTGATGCCGGGTGCTTAAAAAATCAAACATCGTGACATTTAACACATAACTTTATAAATATTCGATCGGTTTCGCTAATCGCAATTATTTTCAAGTGTTTGAAGTAAAATCGTATGTAGAAGTTAACAAAATATTGTGTTTTATTTATTTAAAATAATGCCTTTCCACCAGTAACTTGTAGCACATTAAAAAATTAAAATTGACACCCTGTAAGGATACATTTCATGTTTAAATATCTTTATTTTATTACATAGAAAATAATAAGTGCAATCTTATTTAAAAAAATATATTTTACTCGATCTAAAACTATATAATATAATACAATTATGTTATTTTGTATCAAACGGTACACGGGTACGGTATAATAACTTAACCCAGTTATATTTTAAAGGTACACCTATTCCGGAAATAGCACATTGTAAGGAACTTTCGACAGAAATTTGTTAAATATTTTCACAAGCTGTACAAATACAACATCGATGGCGGGACCTCCGACTTCGGAAATGATTTCTCTCCAGTTTTCGTTCAATACCGCATTCATTGTCCTATCTGAAAAGTGTACAAGTATATTTAATATAACTTAGTAGTCTCACTGGCTGTTGTCATAATTTACAGTACTGCCAACAGAAGATTAATCTCTTACGATCGTTCGTGTGCAAATTGTGTTTTTCAATCAATCGCGGAAATATTTTAATAAAGCAATAAGCATTATCTCTAAAGGATGCACCGACCGCGCTCAAAAAATTCTGTATTTTTTTAACGTTATTTAATTAATAATAAAACAAAATACGACTTGCAAAATCTTTATTAACCTTTCAGATGTACGCGCTGCTGTTTTTAATCGATTCTCTGAATGATTTTTTTTGTTAATTTCAGTACTAGCAATGCCATTTTGACCGATTTTGATTGATGACATACATATGTGTATGTCAGTGCTTGTTTCTATGCTTTTGACTTTATAAAAATATTTTATTAAAAATGTTGTAAGGTTAAATAAATTGTTCAATATCAGTGTAGACTTTAGGGCATATTGGCTCGTAATGGAGCATCACAACACACATTAAGTCATTTGCACAGCCTCTGTCTTCGGAGTAAACATATAAAACTAACTCGAACCAGTGATTATTAATAAATGAGTTGATAAAATAAAACTTATGTATAATAACTTACCGAGTTCCTTGTTGAGAAAACCACTTATATTAAAATTAACTTTTCCAAAATTCAATTCCTTGTTAGTACGTTTAATATGCATATATTCTATTCCATCGGCTGCTTTGACGATCTCCCACTCAAGAACCAGTTTTATCTTGAAAGTATCTACAAAATTAATTATGAAAATTATAGTTGAATGAAATAAAAACTAGATAATTATGGTTTGAAAGATATTCGGCTACCACTTTTTTTTTAATCACTCGAAGTTGATTCAAAAATAATGCACTCATTATTGAAACAATATTTAATTGAATTATGAAATTATTGTGCATTTGTATTGTACAAAATATATTTAACTCGTTAGAAATCAAAGAATCAAAAAATATAGCTGATAAAAGACTAATTTCTAAAGCCTTTCCAGGGCTTGCACCAATGCATGTTCACGAAACAAAGTTCTTATGGCCTGCCTCTATTTAGCGTGGCCATAAGAACTTTGTTAATAACCTAACCTAACCTTACCTAAAATATTATTAAACAAACAATATAAAAATCTTCTTTTACCAATTTTCAAACGAAGTTTTCCATCCACGTTTAAAGGGAAGGCCAGCAGTCTTCCTTTCATCACATATTTGTTATTCAATGAAAAATTTCCAACTGCTTTAATTATCAATTTCTGCTTTTTGAAATCAATCCTAAAAAGTAAAAAAAAATAAAAAAATTAAGCAACTGTGAAGTAGTCCGCATTTATTATTTCCTTTATAACATAATTATTACCTTTCTATTGAAATATTCATACATTTCCTCTTATTCGCAAATAGCTTACAGAACATACATATGTACATATATTGATCAGAAAATTTTCACCTCCTTTGCAAATTATTTTGTCACTCAACTGAATTTATATTGCATACATTATTTATGCGCCATAGCAATTATAGATGGAGGCTATATATTATCTACTGTGGCTAGTAAAATATATGATCAACCATTCGGATCATGGACACCTAGTGCAAAGTATTAAATATTTGAATTTTGGCTTCCGCATAAACAATGTACTAATCGTTTCGAACTGCAGTTGTTTATTTTCGTGTTTTTGTATATGATATAATAAAATAAAACTGGTTTTACTATAAGTCTGCATTAAACAGACACAAAAGTAGAACAAATCATGGTCTATCCTCGTCGTCATTTTAAAGAAAAAAAATAATATTACTGTTTTACATTAAGGATATTTAAAGTGATTTAAGAGAGGAGGGACAGTTTTTGCAAGCCTATTTCAAACTTTTACAAATGAAATTAATCCTTTTGCAAGCCTATTTCACCCTTTTGCAAATGAAATTCATCCTTAATAAATAAATAGAATAAAAATAATAATACATTTTTAGTACTTTTTCCACGTACAATTTATTTGATCAGGACTGGTTTCGCTCATGGCGAGCATTGTCAGCTGATAAGGAATACAATAAAACAGTGATATTTATACAAAAGTTAAGTTAGAAAAACAAGGTATGACAAAGAATTGGTAAAACAACTAAGCAAATAAATTGAAGCAAATTACAAGAAAAATAGACTATAAATAAAATATTGAAGACCTCATAGCAATGCGAAAATAAATGTAATGTGGAAAAAGTACTAAAAATGTTTTATTGTTTTATTATAATGCCTTTCCACCAAGTATTGACGGTGAAGACCTTAAAGTGATAAATTAATAGAAAATAGTGTAAAAAATATCTAACTTAATATCCTCAAGAGTGCAGTCTTTGAATCCATTCAAAATGCCATCTTTTGATTTCGCATTGAATCCTCCTGCTGTGGAATATTCACTATTTTCTATACTGAACGGATCTAAAACGTCAACCCCCAACTCCAGGATTCCATTGACGAATTCAGGTTGAAATTTTCGTGCTTCTTGCAAAAGACATTCGTTGATTGTTGGATCCTGCCGCCGGCATGGTGTTACAGATGGCGCTGAATTCATAAACATTTGTGATGATACTATCACAATAACATATTAAAAAACTAGAAAACAAATAAATACATGTCGCATTACCTAATTTTTATGTTTATAATAATTCGCTTGTCATTAGGTTCCATATTAGTCAAATAAAAAGTAATTAAAATACACTTTAATCAAGTATTTCAATCAAGGTAAAATCTTTCCCAAATATACGTGAAAATAAAGAAGCGTGGAAAGGTTCAGACTTAAATACAGCGGCCTGTATTATTGAGTAAGAATATGAATCGAGTTTTTTGAAAAACCTCATATTCTCATACTATTCCAATTTCGTTTACTGTAGCGTGCTAGAAAATTAGACTCTTATTTATTTCGAAAAATCTATTTAAACTGAACTCGAAACGTTTCAAAATACCCAAACTATATAAATAGATGTTTTTAGTTCGTATGTATACGGCAATCTTGATAAAAAATGTTTCATTTTTCCTCGGTTATAAATTGTCACATATCTGTAATATCGTGTTTTGCGGTTCCCGAAATCCGAATTTTTAAACTTTAAACTCATTATACCTAACTCCTCTAGCGGAAGTATTTTGAATTAGTTTTGACAGTTGATATTATAATCAGCTATAATGGTATATCATACACGAGTTAACCAAATACATATTGTGAATATTTATGCATCACTGTTGAATTACTATGATTTACGTGTAAAATTTATTCAGTGGTTAGCTGTTACATAAACATAAACACATAAAACGTGTCAATTCGTTTATTTACTACAATCACTGTTTTAAAATAGTCAAATAGTTATTAGAGAAAGAAAAATCAAATCATTATTTTTCAATCGATTCATTTATGTTGTCATGGATATTCACACATTCGATAATAAGAACGGCGCTTAACGGAAGCGATTACTTATCCACTAGTCCTGCCATTCTTAAATCTTTCGCTTTTTTTGAGCTTGGTCCATTAGGGTTATATTCTGTACGCTTTACATTGTAAACGAATATGGTTAAAAATAGTATTTTTTACTTACGGAGTTGAGCGTACGAATTGTTAACCAACAATGACAACACAACAGTTATTACGCAAAGCGCATTAAACAAATTTCTTCTTTGGTTCATTTTGAACACTTTTAAATTATATCTTTAAAAAAAGCCAAGTTTACACTGTATTTTATTGCAAAGTTACACAAGAATAACATGGGTTAATTATAAAAGACGATAACATTCTGAACCAACACGAGAGTATATTTGTTTTATAAAGAAATATTTAAACACTCAACGGTCCAACAATAATATAATTTCGTACAATCTAATTTCATCACTTTTGAGAATTAAAAAAAACCAAAGTCCAAATACACTCCAAAATTCTAAAATAAGAACAGTTGATAAAACATTTTGATGGCTCTGCTCAGCTAATAAGTCCTACGATAATGGTTTCATAATATAATACTAACTTTACAATTACTTTTTTGAAAGATTATACAAAAGGTATTTTTAATCATAATGTGATAAAATTATGGAAAAATTCCACTTATATTCATTGTAATTGGCTTTTGACTAGCTACAAAAACTATCATATTGATGTTGATTGAACATACGGTACGATGGAAGAAATATTTTTACGATAAAACTATTAATTTTAGCTTGAAACATAAAAACGTTTCCCGAAAATATTGAAATTTTGACATTTCGAAGATACTTTTTTCCACCGCTTTCTATTTTGAAAAAAAAAATGGGTGCGTGTACTTATGTACGCGCGTCAGAAGTTATACTTCTTTGAAAAAATAATTTTTAATTGGATGAAAATAATTAATCACAATAAAATAATAAAAGAACTGGAGAAGGATAGTTAAATATAAAGGGGTTAAACGGATTATGCCATTTTTCACATGGTTGACGCTTGACAAAAACTCGTGGCCTTTTAATTCCAGCTCGAAGTATATTGTGATAATCATCATCTGAATATATATTGTTACTCTTATAAAAAGAATCAATATCATGATAATCATTATTTTCCAAATTAGTCCGGATATCTTTGTAACGCTTAGCATAATTCTTGAAACCAGGCTCCTCTTTCTGCATAGGTAATAAAATTGTAGTAGATCGGCAAGGCATAAAAGGTGCTTCAAATCTGCAATGCTGAGGTTGATTCGCCACTATTTTCTTATAGCATGTGAATGTATGTTTATGTCTTTGTAATTTAATGTTACCTGATGCGTCTCGAGATGAAACAGATATCAAGTAATCAATCAATGCGATAGAATCCAACCTATTTTTATCAAGTGCATCCATTGGAGCATTAGCTAGCCACAATAGTATATGTGCATGTGGACTACCACGATGCTGGAACTCAATACGTTTAAAATAATGAAAAACATAATATTTCCCAAACGGACTGAATTTTGGTGATTGTAAAAGATTCATTAATACATTGACCAATTTTTTAAAATATATAGCACACGTAGCTGCATCCTCATTGATAAGAGTTGTTTTTCAAGATAATGGAGATGCTCGGCGATTTCTTCTGAAATAGTTTCACCGTTGTGTTTGAATTTGTAGAGCTTTTGGAGCAGATCGTTCCATCCAATTTCATTAGCACTGACAGTAAGAAATATAGTCGGTTTTCCAAACTGTCTGATCTTAGCAAAAAGATCTTTTTTGCGATCCATCCAATACCATGTTGAATTTGGAATTGCTCTTAGAAATGCAAGATTGGTTTCAATGAAATTATGAACGTACTGATCATCTTCTATTTGTTTCGAGTAATTTTGGTATCCTTACCAACGTGTTTGAACGCAATTGTGAGAGAATCACGAACTCGCATCCTCATAATCTTCATTGCCATATATAATAAATGATATGGTGTAACTGCACGACGATCAGATCGTCTTAGCTCGCTAGAAGCCATCATGAAAGGAGTTACTTTAACACCATCCCTAAAATTACGGAACTGACCCAAGTAAATTGCGGGAAAGGAAAGTTCCTCCGCATGTTCATCAAATAATAAACTTTCAGGTACATTGTCTTCACCAGGTGCAATACGTTAGTATTGTTCTTCATTCCACAATAATGTCTGCTGTTGAGCTGTAAAACTTTCTTCTATTGGAATATGATCGCTGAAATCATCTTGCTGAATTTCATCGTGCATTTGATTATCATTAAAGAATGACTCATCAACTTTAATATCGTACATAGTATACAATGGTGATGGAATTAAAAATCGCAGCCAACATTTAATAGTACACTTATTAACAATACTTTGTAAGTAGCTAGATCGATGAATTTTCTTACGTTTGATATGTACATTCATACAATAATCATCATCAATATTCCTTGGAAACGATTTAACCATATTATTAACTGAAACAGGAACATTAATTATTTGACCGAAAATACCGTACTGACCATTAACATGCCTCAATCTTCTGATTTGCATGAAAGGAATACGAGGTGAAATTAGTCTTTTAGAAACAAGATCTAAAGGTGGTAGATATTGAGGTATATCTGGATATTTAAAACCATTGAATGTAGACATTAAAGGAATATTCTTCTTGTTTAACGCTTGCACGCATGTGTTGCAAAGCTTCGTATTTTTTCCTGGTATATTAGGTATAATATTTGTTAGCATTTCCTTATGTTCAGGAGACGGCCTTTTCAAATCATCTTGAAACCACAACCTGTCACATACTCAACATGGATATCCAACATGGATGTCAAGAAACTTTTTTTTAAATTCCTGATGAGCTCTTTCTAATCGTTGAAAATTACTATACGGCAAAGATGTATCTAAATCTATATAAATTTTTTCATCAATGGGAGTATTAATAAACTGTTCTGGAGAATTGGAAAAAATGGCTAGTCCGTCTGGTGGAGGTAGTTCCTGATCCATAATCGTGTCTTGATTTAATAAATCATGCTCCTGATCGTGTACAATGTCTTGAGTGGATAAAATATGTACATTCGAGGCATCAGCTAATTGCTGAATAGTTTTTTGGGCTTTAAGCAGTCGGTTTTGCTCCATGGTCTGCTAATAAAGTATTTTCTGATGTACGGTGATTATACAGCACAGGAGAATTAGCCATATGCACCTCAGCTTGTACAATTATAAAGTTGCGATTGTCGTGTGTTGAAGTAGATAAAAATGAATCGTGTAGAATTATCACCATCATTATCAGCAATACCAGTACTGGGCACCGTTGAGACATCTGGTCGATTTGTACTAGCACTGGTGGTAGCTAACTGAAATGATGGTTCAGAAGTCCTTATTCGTGAATTTGAAGTTGACGGGATAGATAAAATCTCAGTCACGGATGATTCGTTGACTTGTGAAAGCATTTTTTTTCGCAGCCTATAAGCACGACAATTTTCTGCATTTGTTTTTTTTTATTTTTATTGGTTTTTGTACTGACAAGCCTTGCCGAATTTTTTCAGCTTCCTTGGCAGCTTTCTTTCGATTTTAATATTCTTTAAACATTTCTGCATTTGTTTTACACATCTTGAAAACTGGAATAGAAATTGAATAGTTCTAAAAAAATGTAAATTAATAGTTTAATTTAATTTTTTTGTTGATAATTATAAAATATATTATAATTATCAAAAATAAAATTTAGAGAATAATAAATATTTATATATAACATAATTTGTACTAAATATTATAAGATTCTAAATTTTAAATATTTATTATTGATTATTTAATATTTAATATTTTTAAAGTAAATAAATGGATTTAATAATTAATTCAAGAATTGAATTTAAGTTTATTCATTGTTTAAATATTTATTATTTTCTCGATTTGATATTCACTTTTCATTGTTATCACAAATTTTGAATTAAATTTATTTCCTTATTTTGTAAATATAAAATAACCAATAATAATAAATAGATGTTAATGGTGTAGGCTAGTGGTTCTCATGTGCGGCCACCAGAGGATTTTGCTGCGGCCACCAACAGCTTGATAGTTGATATTGATATTTAATAAAAATGTGTTTTTGCAAGTTAACCTTCGCTGCACGGTGGTATGTATTTACTACAACTCGACTCTAATAATGAGAATATTTCTATTAAATATAATAGATACTTATTATACAATTACAGTTATGTATGGTTATTCATTTGCAGCGATGGAAATAAATAATTAGTGGAAGAATCGGGCAAAGAATCACCCATACACACAAACGTATTCCAATTTATGCGCGTGTGTAAGCGCGAGTGCGAGCGTACTCTTGCACGTGTTCAGCTCCGGCGCGAAAGCGCATGCGTAGAAGTGATCGACTTCGAACTAGCCATTCATTTCGTCATTACGAATTCGACTGCCGACGGGTGAAGACGTCGGAGCGGCAGCTAATTGCGATGTTTTTTTCTTCTTTTCAGACACTTAGATTACAAAAATTGTTATATTTCAACTTCAACCATAGTCAATCAAAGCAATGTCTAGAAATATTCACATTTTTCCGGTTTTTAAATAACTTTTTCATATGGTGTAGTAAATACATATCACCGGAGCTCGCGGAAGTTTTTAGCACAGTATGGGGAGGGTTAATCTGTCAACAATGACACTAAAAATTTAATATTTTGTATGCATTGTATTGTGCATCAAGAATTGTCAGTTCAAAAAAACTCAAATACATACATGCTTAGGTATTTTTCACAAAAAAGAATTTTGGTGCGGCCACCAGACATTTTCGTAGGACCGTTGATGGTCCTAATGCGGCCACAGCCAAATTTCACGTGAGAACTGCTGGTGTAGGCCATGTTCCCCAAGAGACAGCTCAAATACAAATGGAATCCTTCGTCAGTGCTCCCTATTAATGATTTATATTTCCTTGTATTGGACTTAGTATGAATTGGATATTATCTATGAATATTTTTGAAACACAATTTATATTTTCTTTTGATCACCTATGTATGATTATAAAATAAAATTATATTTAAATAGCTTACCTAAACACTATAATTGTTTATAACCACTACCGATTACGGCTACCTGTCATCTTAACTGTCTGACGCGAACTGATAGTTAGAACAAGTCAATAATTAATTTGACGGTTAATTTGGCCGTTATTTGAGCGATTTAAATATACAACAATAATAGGGAACACTGACGATGTATTCCATTTTGTATTTGAGCTGTTACTTGGGCACTAGTTGTAAATAATATTAATCACTACGAATAGTAAATATTATTAATCAAAATATTCTATTTCAATCACTACTGAATATAATTTATGAGCACATATATACATAACTCGAACTTTCACTCGCCCGTGATGACGCTCGTTGCCGTCATCATCGGCATTTTACGTAGCGAACGCGTAGCGCACGCGTAGCGCACGCGTAGCGCACGCGTAGCACACGCGTAGCACATGCGTAGCGGATACCGTGAATTTCGGCTGTCGGTGATGCGCGCGCATCTTAAAAATTCACTCTCATAAATTTTCATAGCGCGCCTAAAGAAGTATAACTTCAAAATTATAACTTCAATAACTTCAAAAACCAAAAAGCGTTTATTAGATGATATACTTTAAAATTCAAGAAATGTAAAAAAAATGTATTGATTCGTCGACTTAAATGCGCGTAAACTGGAATATTTCGATCTATGACTATCGCAATTTTTTTTTGGTTTTTTAAATCTTACGTTTAAATTGTCTATCATGACGATTACACACATGGTATTTATAAAATTTCGCTAAAATACGCACGTATTTTTTTCTATATTTCGATAGAGAGTGGCTTAATCGTTTCATGAAAATCGACGTCTCATGTGTTAGAAGTCATCTTAAAGCTTAGAATATAAATTATGAGAATTATCTTATATATTAGCTTGCACGAACTTATTTATCTTATAATATCCATTATTTTACTATTCTTTGTTTAGAACGATATTAATATATGCAGTTTTATAAAAGAGTATCAATGACTGGTACACGATGTGTTTAGTTTAAATTTCGAAACCAGACTTTACTCTGCGGACAATACTGCGTATTGAATAACACTAAAAATTAACAAGTTCTTTGGTCAGACAGCAGAAAAGATCGTAAGTTTACCGACCACTTCGTACCTCGGCAAAGAGATGCCGCTGTATTACAAGTAAAATCTACTATTTTCTGAATTGTAGTTTTCCATTGCACATTTTTCTAACCTAAAATTTGAATATAACGTTGACCGTATAAATAAAAACATATCACGAGATGAGGAGTGAAATAAATTAAAAAAAACATTTATTCGGGAAATCGAGCATCGTATGGTGTTTTGGACATAAATATGTTTAGTATTTTTATAAGCTGTAGAAAAACAACGTAGATTGCGGGGCCACCGACTTCTGAAATAACGTCTCGCCAATTGTCGTTTAGTACCGCATTCATCGTTCTGTCTGAAAATTTAAAACACACACAAACAATAATTCCCACTAGCATTTCATGAATACAGTTGTGTTTGATGAATCGGTTTTGATATTCATTTATTATTAATTGTTATGTTAGGATTTATATTCAGATTTCAGATTAACGTATATTAACCATCATTTATGTGGATCAGCTTTAAGGGATAAAATATGCATTTGAAAAGCCACAACAAGTATTTGGTGGTATACGATAAAAATATATGAAAAATCGAATAATTTTAAAGTGTTTATTAACTTTTTATATAATCCGGTGGTAAATGCTTAACTAAATAATAATTTACAATATTTTTCTTAAATTACATGTACATCTCACATATTATTAACAGTGAAACTAGTTTATCTTGCGATCTATACTTTGATCAATTGTTCAGATGTTAAATATTATGAAAAAATAACGTTCTGTTATTGAAAGTTTTATCAACGAATCAACTTTGCGTGATTATGAAGCCTGAAAATATTGTAACATCTTATTTTTAACTCTCTTCTAGATCGCTGATATTACAAAAAGCAATAATTTCAAGGTCAATTTAAATATTTTATAAAAATGAAATATTATACACAAATATTCATGTAAGGCGTGTATGTATGAACTAAATTATATTGATTTCGTAAAAATCTAACCGCAAATTTTGTTTGGGTCTCTTGTATTGCAGGTTTTTCTAGTACGCTCCTATCTCAGCGCTATGGGGGTTGACTGCATTTTTTCGATGAATAAAATTATTTAAATAATAATATCACAACTTACCGACATCTTTGTTGAGAAAACCATTGATATAAAAAATAACATTTCCGAATGTCAACTCCTTCGATGTATGCTTCAAAAGAATTTATTCTTTTCCATCTGCTCCTTTAATATTTTCCCAATCAAGTATTTGCTTTATCTTAAAATTATCACATTAAGCTAAAAAGCACACTTACACTTTCTTACTAGTGACATCTATTATTACTTTTAGTATCCCCGTTAATCTTTGCTTTCATAGAATAAATCCAAGCCAAAGAATTTTTGAATAATGTAGATAAAGATATAAGACCGCCTCTGGTTGGATAAAGGTGACAACTAAATCAACTGACATAATTAAGCGAGATTGATTTTATCTATTACATTGCTTTTTTACATCAATTTCAATTGCTAGATGTCACTAGCAGAAACCTCCATCGACGCCTTTCTCGATTATTTACTTCGCATCAGTTAAAGTTCAAGCTTATAATGTAAAAGTTATTTGTTGAAACAACCGTCAATCTTGCTTCATAATTATTTTATTGAATCTTTACAGATTTGATTTTGACTGCTTAATCAAACAAATATATAAATCTTAATAATGTAGGTTTACCGATTTTTATGTGAAGTTTTTCTTTTACATTCAACGGAAAGGATAGCAGTTTTACTTTCATTTCATATCTGCTATCTAACGAAAAATTACCAAATATATTCGTGGTAAGTTTCTTCTTTTCGAAATCTACCCTGAAAATAATGAATTTAGGTAAAATGTTATTGATCGCATAGAATCGTCGTCACAGAGTGGTATCTATCGACTCTTTTGTGGAGACTACCAAGCTTCTTATGTTGGGCAGACAGGTAGAGACTTTAATATTAGAATTAAAAAACATATAGGATGTCTAAAAAGTAACAATTTTTAGTTTAGTTTTTAGTAGGAGTTTGCCAATCATTTAATAGAAAATGATCATAATTTTAATCAGAGTAGTAATATAGAAATACTCCACCGATTAAATAAAAAAGGTTTAAAATTGAATAGCTTAGAATTTTTACTAATAAATAAAACTCTTAACAAAAAAGAAGTATTATTAAATAATATTCTTAATAGAACAGGTTGCTCGCCACTGCTTACATTATTTCCAATTAAACGGTTTAACCCAAACCTATCTGATTGATTGCATCTCATGTTAATATATTTTAATGCTACCGTCATTAGTAGGATAATTATTTGTTTGCTTTGTTTTGATTCGATGCCCCCCTCCTTGCTTCCCGTAAAAAGGAAAAATTCCTTACTTCATTTTGTAATTTTATCATTTTAAAATATTAGAATCAACCTTGCTTCATAACTTAAGCAAACTTTGCGATAGTAAGTCCAAATATGCCTCTGAAAGAGGCGAAACACGTGTAACAGTTAGTAGCACAATACGTGGAATAATCAAAGTTATTTTATATCAGATAATAGTTTGTTAACAACACGGCTGTCAAGGCGTTAAAAAAATACAGCTCCGAATCCAGCATTTCCCAAAAATACGACTCCGACTCCGACTAAAAAAAGTTTAATTTCGTCACGATTTTTCATATCTTTCCTATTAACGTATGTGTATTACATTATATATCAACCAACCAATCCGGTCAATAGCCAAATTGGACATATTATATGCAAAAATAAAAAATTCTAACATTTAAAAATTTCCGACCTCGAGGACGACTCCGGCCAAAGCCCCGCGACGACATCCGACTCCATAGCCCTGGTAAACAGGAGTACATATCTATAACATAACTGGGTATGAAATTTAAATTGGCACGTCAGTTCATATCTATTCGTGCGCTTGAAATGCCTGAAGATGCAGAAAGACGAAATCTGGGTCGTTAGCGACAAAACTACAAAAGTTAAAAATTCTAACGTTTCAAATTTTATATTGAAATTCCATCAAGAACCTTCATTTGAAATCGTAAATTACATATATAAATTAGTATACATATATTATAAATGTATTTCATTTGTTTTTTATTTAAAATATTTCGCAAGACAGAGTATATGATTTATTGAAAAGTCTGAGGCCCGTCACAGAAGCCAACGACGTTGACCACTGCACCACGGACCGGATATTACTATTACATGATGCAAATGAACAAAATATAACAATTATTTAAAAACACGACAAAGGCCACACTATCATTTAAAATACGCGGTGATCATAAATAATATAAGAGACAAAACTGCAAATAAAAATCACATTAATAACAAAAAACGTATTCAAAAAAGGAATGATTGGGATAATTTTACGTGAGTTTGATACTTATTATAATTAATTCTACTGGAGCAAATATTCAACTCCTTCCAATTTTCATTGTTTTAGAATTCAATCCATAATATAAATAAACTAATTATGCAAGTATATGTACAAACACTAACATTTTTTTCATTAAAATCACATGTACATACAATAGATATTTTTCGAATATCGAGTATTATTCTATGCCAATGAATTTGCTTTGTATTATGATTTTTACACATACGATACTCTTTATCATCAATTATGCTTTACAGCAAAAACAGAGTACAATTAAAATGAATAGAGCTATTATTATAAACACATTGAAAGATTAAAGATTAAATGCAAAAAAGTCATATTGCTTACTTATACTTGGTACAAAGTTCATAAATAAGAATCAATAAACCGGTTTTCTATAAATGATATAAATATATTGAAATTATATCGCGATAAAAACATTATCAATCAGATTCTGTTAATCACTGCATAAGATCAAGGCCACGCATAAAATATATATGAGAAAAGTTTACAGCTACACTCAGGGCTGTGGAGTCGGTAAAAAAAAGTTGGACTCCGACTCCAGCATTTACCAAAACCACGACTCCGACTCCGACTAAAAAATGTTTAATATCGTCACTTTTTCCCCTAATTTTCCTAATTATGTGCATTCAATTAAATATCAACCCTACCAATGCGACCAATAGCCAAATTTGACATATTATATGCAAAAATAAAAAGTTCAAACTTTTAAAAATTTCCAACTCCGAGTACGACTCCGCCCAAAGCCCCGCGACGACTCCGACTCCACAGCCCTGGCTACAGTTGATAGTTTGAAATGTACCTAGTAAGCCCCTTAGAACTCTGATGTTTAGTACTCAATCTCTCATAGTATCTAGGTATTAACACTTTGCTTTGCAAAGCTTTGTTATGCCGTGTTTGAAGTAACATCCTTAAGTAAAAACCTCATCTTTATTTACTGAAAGACCGTTAAAGCAGAAACTAATTATCAATGAGGGTTTTAAAATCAATTATGGATCATAAATACCGAACAATATTTAAACTGCAGACCTATTATTTTTCAAATATAGTATGCATTATTGTTTTGTTTTAGAATACTTGTCTGTGGAGTTGTTTTTTTAAAAATTCAAACTTTGGAACAATCAAAAGCGAATAATATGTTAGTAATTACTTTTTATGGCTATCCGGTATCTGTTTACATTCATTAAAATTAGTATTTAATTAAGGTGATAAATATATCTACAACATTTCATATGGTTTCTTTTGCTTTTAAATTTCATCTGAAAGTGATATATTTGCAAGAAAAAAACATGCAAATGTTTAGTAACTCAACAATATAAAGATATTTTATTACTTTAAAGCGAAATATAAAAAAATACAGTCTATATTTATGCTTATATTCCAGGTTGAGTAAATTACAATAAATAAAAAAATTCAAAAGTGCAATTTGAATTTTTAGGTATATAATATTTTATTTTATTTTCACTTTTTAAAACACTTCTCACTAATCGTTAAAAATATTTTATATTCGACGTTTGTTATGTAGTAATAATGTATTTACACATTTCCTTTAATAATGCGAGTAATTATGGAAATTCTAGTCGTATTTTTTACATTTTTATCAATATTTGCATATCGTAGAATCTAAACACAATAATTATAATTGATCAATACTATGAAATTCATCTGCTCCATTTCAAGAAAATTAAACTTTTACAACTTACGTAACTGGGCATCCAAAATCGTCACGAACATTGGTAATACAAAAGTAATACATATCGCGTTGAAACGATGTCGTTGTTGTATCATTTTGAAAACTATTATGAATTTCTCCAGGACAATATTTATTTGCTATTTGCTCAACGATTGGGTGGGCTTATAGGTAACTATCCTAAAATTATGAACAAAAGTGTGACCGAAGTAGTTTTATATAAATTTATTTAAACACTTCACGGTCCACTTATAAACTATCACATAAAAATGGCAAACAAACTATTCAATTCTTTACCATTTAATTTAAGCCACATTAATTTATAGGGTGTGTGAAATTCGAGTATCACTAAAACTTTCATTTTTATTAAAACGTATATCGAGTTACTTACCATAACTTTTTCCATTCTTGCTTTGTTATTTTTTATATTAATCACCCAAAGAATACCATTACAGACAGCCCTCGACTTTTGAACATTCTGCTTTTACAAAATTCGCTATTTGTTACCCTGCAAGTATTGAAAAACGTCTGTCTTTTTTACAATTTCATACTATAATCAGGAATAATTTATCATGATAAAATAACTGATATTGGAAACACTAAAATATATAAATAATAGATGTCACAAACATATCAATATTCTTGTAAATTTCTGAGCTGTCAATTATGTTATTATTCAAACGACATAAATTGAATAGATTCGAATTCTATAATTTGAAAAATGTTACATGTAGCCATATGTATATTTGTAAGCTCAAAAACTTAATTAATTAGATAATTTAAACTAACTCACAACTCACCATTACTAATACTTGATTTTATTTATAGAACAAAGTCGATTAAATTCAACGATGTAGAATAATAATTTACAACTCTTTATAAGTCAAGTCAGCTCTTTGCTCTCCTAAAGAAGTTGGCTTATAATAACTTGTTGTACAACAACTCGTTAGTCGTTAGACTCACTTTTTGGAAAACTAAATGAATGAATTATTTTCTACAGCATTCTGAGTAAATGATGTTAATATGTTTTACATATCCGGTTTCTTAATTTATCGTTATGCCATAAAGCAAGGGCATCTTGATCCGTAAGGAAAATGAAAAGCCTTACTCCATTATAACGTATCTATTTTCGAAAGAAGTGTTTGAATTGGTAATTCGTAAGACGCCCAACTTCAAAAATTTTGTAACATGGCTACGTTACCGGCCTTGAATCTGATGATGCTATTCGAACAAACGAAACACGTTTCACGAATAATTTTCATGCCGTAACGTCAATTATTGTAAATGAAAATTTCTGTTACATAATGTGTTAGTATTTACAATTGAAAACGAGATTTTTTGTAAGCTAGCCAGATACTCAAATTGAAAAATAACATGTTTTTTTAACAAGTGGCAGCTCTGTGTTCTCAAAAGTTACTTACTTATTATTTCCGTGTTCGTTCTCTTCATTCAGACTCTATAACATCGCAATAATAATTTACAATACACGCCAATAAAATGATTAAGGATTCTCGTCCTGCCAAGTTCAATGTCATATTAAGGTGTATTTAAATGTGTTTTCAATATAATATTTCATCTTGAGTATGCCTGCTCGTGATGTCTTTTCTCCTTGAGTTGATCTCGAATAACTTTGAAAACTTCAAAGTTGATCTTTTTTACCATATCGGCTTCTGACTTGGAGCATATGGAAACCTCGAGAAGTTTATCTCAAGAAGTTTTTTCTACGAGAAAAATCTTGCTTGCTTGCTACTCCGTCGCTTAACCTCTCTTTTTCGAAGAGAGTAGAGATTGGAAGGATACGAGGACTAGGCCAAAACTAGTGGTTAGCTAATTGCTTTTTGGGAAAGGAAGAAGAGTGGGAAAGAATTTTTAACACCTCAAACACCCATTGCCGTTCGAACAGAATCGATAAATCGACTGAAAAATCTACTCGTACAGTAACTCGCGACCCGAGCGGTCCGTCATGGAAACCAACGACGTTGATCACAGCACCACGGACTTAAACCGAGTTGATCTAATATGATATAAAAAAACAAATCAGCCGAAGCCTTGACAGCTACTAGCTGTAACCTGTCTTTTTATACATTAAATGAGCTATAAAAAATGCATCGTTGATTAGACAAATACTTAGTTTTTCTTTCAATATAAATTTGAATAATCTTTGGGGAATGCAATAAGTAACAATATCATAACAACTTAATGAGTCTCACGAAAACTACTGAATATAAAAACGCAGTAGCGTAGCAGAAATCACTCTGCTACGCGATCAGAAGAATCTGAAATCTCATGATAAACATTATTAATTTAATGAAAATTTTAACACATTCTAAATCTAGTGATAGTTTCAATCAATTCAAACAGAACCGATGGTCTTAAAGTGAGGTTTACGGACGTTGTTCTAACTGGACCTTCCAAGCTGGAAGTTAAGAAAGTTAAGTGAGTACTTATTTTTATATTTCATATATGTATGTACATTCTTCAATTAGAAGAATAATGCACCTTCTCCTTTCAATGTCAAATTACAACTGATATAATAACAGAGCTTTTGCATTGTGCATTAAAAAACGAGACTGAAAACAGTGAACCAGATTGTTTTGATAACGATTTTGTCTAAAATCTAAATGACCCAATTTTCTAATAATAATTTGATTGAGTATAAAATCATAACTGTTGTAACGCTATTGACATAATACGACTTTAAACTTAAAAATTCATGACGATGAACAACGGAAACTTTAGTCCTCATTGTGTAATAATGAATGAAGAATTATTCAAATGACTTCACAAATGAAGTAAAATGTAAACCGTAGCATTATACATAACAGTTCGTTTATTCAATGATTTCCGTTATTTGGGAATTAAAACAAATAAGAGTCAAGCAGTATGGCATGTACATAATATACATACAATAAAAAAAACAAGTACGCCTTTATTTGTCAGTTCAAAAAATGCATCAGTCAAAATATGTTTTTACCATAGACAAAATTTATATCCGTCGATAGAAAAAACAGCATACACCCACTTATTATATTGTTGTGTTCATAAATATATATTTTTTACATTGTTTTTATTATGTAATATGAAAATTTAATAACGATCGCAATTTAATTATTCAAGTCGCAATATAATTTAAGCGCCGGATTTTTAAAAAACCGTAAAGAAGAATTGTTTTTTGAATATTAATATTTTTCAATTTGTTCCACATGCATCGATTTTAGATAGGGTATTGTAAATTCAAATATGTATATGAAAGTACTTCAAATCAAAATAATCAAAGTTTCATGCCGTGACCTGTACCTGTCATTGTTATAATAATATAATCGTTTAATGTTTTATGATTCGCATAATTTTCTCATTTTGTCCAAAGTTTGTTTTGTTCGACCGAATGATCTCGGCTGTCAATATTAATTAGGCAGACATATACAAAGTGGAAATGTCAATGTTGCTTTTTGGTTTTATGTCTGTTTGCACTTATTTGATTGTATTTGTTTTATAATTAGAAACTAACAGAAAACCCGTTTAAGCTCGTTGCAAATGTCATATTTCTTAAAATACAATCTAATTGATATAAATGCGTCGAAGCAGACTCATTAAAAGCGAATTTCAATATTGACCTAATGCAAGAATACTATTCAAACTTTTTATACTTTATTTCAGCAATTTAAATGAGTAATCTACTTTTATTTTTGTATATAAACGATACAAACTGTTCACAACGCGTCAGTTCAAGTACATCCGTGCACTTGAAATTCCTGAAGATGCCGAAAGGCGAAACCCGCGTCGTTAGCGACAAAACTAATGAAATAGTACAAAATTAAAACGATTTAAATTTGATATTGAAATTCCATCAAGTCGAAATGCTCAGTCGAAATTCTTAACGAGCATTCAAATTAGAATATAAGAAAATACCATTATTAGATTTTTAACAATTGATTTATTTTCATTGTAATGCGGATATAAAATTTTTATTTACATTTGCAAATACGTAGAAGTCGGCTTCAAGAGTAGTATTGCATGCACTTTACTAAACTATTTCTTCGGTCTCATCGGCAAGAGTTCATCATATGGAATTTGAGCGTAGAAATTGTTGAAGATGCTCACAAGCTTTTGCTGAACAACTTTGATAGACGGTGGTCCTATTTCCTTCAGGAGCTCCTGCCAGTTGTCATTGAGGAATTTGTTCATTGTATCACCTGAAATAAATCAATACACAATAAATGTAAACTAAAACGAAACGAAATCATTTGCACTAAATCCGTTAGCCTACATATTTTCGCAGTAAGAAAAGAAAAGTGTTGCTACGTCAAAAGTTTCACTCGATGTTTCTTGATTTTTAGGATATTATCATAATTTATCACAGATATATTAATTTGATGCTTTGTTTTAAGCTGCTTTATTTGAAATGATTGTAAAGTCACCGAAAGTACAAAAAATCTTGCATGCGATCAACAATTCTGATTTCAAGGCTTCAGCAACTGTTTGCAAAAGTAAACGTGGGAAAATTGTACGAAAAAATATATATTATTAATTGATCGAGCAATGTTCTGACTTCTAACCACTTGTTGAACCTTGATCCGGCCATTTCCTAGCTTTTAATTATTTTACTTTTTTTGTAAATAATTACTCATTAACAGAATAACCTGCAAGATGTCGCGCATTTTTCATTGAGTATAATCGAATGAATTTTGAATTCAGAAACAAAAGTATAATTTTTCTTTTGTTTTTTTCTTGAATTATCATTTTAAAATTGTAGGTTAGAACATTATAAGAACTTTTAAGATAATGATTATAGAGAGAAATCTCAACATAACTTAAGGATATATCCGCAATTATGCGGTAATAATGTAGTTTATATTTTAGTATCGTAATATTTAAAAATATTGAACGAAGAAATCGGGTCGTTTTCCATTTAACGCGGTGGAACGGCGTTCCGGCACCTCTTTTCACGGTATTTTTTAATTTTTTTAACTTCAAAATCAATTAGACGAAACAATGTTTGCACTTACGTAAATACAATCTATATTTATATAATTCGTCAAAATGATAGAATATGGTATTGTAATGAACCGGATGAGATGTGGGTGGATTCGAAATTGGCGCCCTCCTGTAGCAACGAGGTTGAAGGGGACTTCCAAAATCTCATGGGTCACTCGTGCTCAAGGAATGATAACGGCCAGTAACGCCTGACTGGCGATTGAATGCACGTGCCTATCGATTGACAATGTGCGGAAAATTTTATTTACTTTTACATAAATTCAAAGTCAATATTTCCTTTTTCTTTATTTTTTGCACTAAAATAATGACGTTTAACCCCAAGTATAAAAATGAAGAAAGAAATCATTGCATTTGCAGCTTTTCGATCTGATTTTTGTAAATTAAAAAATAGCACATAATTTCATAAATAACTGTGGCTTCCGTCAATGTTTTCCAAGAAATTTACCTAGAACTTTATCATTGTTGAATAGCCCATCCATTTTGATAATAATTTTTTCCACTTTGTGTTTATTAGAGAAGTCTTTAATTTTGAGGTACTCTTTTCCATCTTTTCCCGTGTATAATTCATAAGACCATGACATTTCCAAGTCAAAATTTTCTGAAAAACAACAAGACAAATACTATAAAGTATAATGTATCATAAAACACTGCAAACGTAATTTCTTTTTATTACGTATCTTTCTATTTATAAAAAATTAACACGTTTTTTCGACAATCAGGGCTCGCTCATTGTAAGCACTATCAACTGAATGGTACTGAACTCGTCGGTTGTCAAAGAGGAGTGCCCAGGTCCGTACAAAATGTGGATTAAATACAAAAATATGTTTTCATTTTTTTTTATATTTTGATTTTCCTGCAAAAATTTACAGTTAACAGCATTACGATCAGTTGATAATGCTCGTGACGATTGAAACCGGTTCTGATCATTATTAGGTATATTATGTCGAATTATTATAAAAATATATTTATTTGAATATAATCCATTTCCACCAAGAATTGACGGTTAACACCAAAAAAGTGAACACATTTTTGTTATTCGTAACTCTTGTTGCATCTAGGAAGGTAGAATCATAACTTTTGTGTAAAAATATACATTTTGATCAAAATTCGTTCCGATACAAGCAGTTTGTTAGCTAAAAAATAAGAAACATTAAATATCCGCGATATGTACATATGCTAAAATTAAAACATATTACAATATACTATTTTGGATAGAATGGCATATATTCAGTATCGAGAGCTTAACATATGACGATAAAAAATTCAAGGTGCTTATTGAACCTATTGATTTAATTGGCATTTACTTGGTAGAACTCCATTATAATACGGTGTAAAAGAAGTTATTTATTTTATTTTTACTAAAATTATGTAATATTAGCTAATTGCTATAACTATAGTTCTGATTGCGAAATCTTATTTAACACACATCTTTTTACATTTTAGCGATATCAAAAAAAATAAGCCTAATTATGACTACACATGATCATTAGCAAGTATTATATTGATTACATGTTAATCAACTAAAAATCATTATTTTAAAAAATCACTACTCTGCAATATGTTTAATTCCCTTCTAGAAATCTCCCTTTAACGTTAACAATAACAACTTTGTAAACCATTTTTATGGCTTTCAATTTTATAGTGTCACGGAAAGCAAGAACACCACCAACAACGTCAAAACTTACTCATTTTCAAAGTAGATTGGCCTTCTCCTTTAATAGGGAACACCAAAATTTGTCCATCGATTGTATAGTTTGATTTCACTGTCGAGTCCCCAGTTATACGGCACGATCCTGTTAGTTTAGCTGGATCGAGTCTGAAACAAATTTTAACATAAAAAACGTATGCTTGGGTTGATTGATATTGATGATAAATTATTGTAATAAGTTTTTAAGAGATATGAAAATTTTGATACATTTAAAAATGGAATAAATCTTCCATTGCCATAAAAGCTTGCATTAAAAAAAACATATTTTTTTACTTACTCCACATTCAATTTATTATGATGAGGATCGGTTTCGCGCTTCGCGAGCATTATCGACTGATCAGTTGAAAATGCTCGTGATGTGAGAAACAGGTCCTGATCTTAATAAATGTAATGTGGAATAAGAACAAAAATGTATTATTATTGTTCTATATCCCTGGATGGCCAAAGCGTCGATCGCCTATCTGATCTGTACAAATCTCTGGTGCCCGTCCCAAGAAGCGTGCGAGACAAGTCGTTTGACAGGGACAGCACGCTTAAATCTCGAAGTTAGCCGATTATCGACGAAAATCTCTTTCTAAATCCCGGGTCAAACAAGGGTTGGCTTTTAGATTAATATAGGCTTTAAATTACTACTTTTAATGTTGATCGATCGCCGCCAATAATTTCAAACGAAAGTCGATCGCGGGCAAAAAAGTCTAGCCACCCCTGTTCTATATAATGCCATTCCACCAAGTGTTGAAAGTGAACACCTTAAAAGCTCTCCTCGAGCTATTTACATACATACTTATATAAATAAAATACATATTTTGGTGGAAGTACTACAAAAAATTGTGTTTTATTATTTAATTATAATGACCAATCACCTAAAATTATCGACAGTTAGCACTTTAATTAAAGGTGATATTAGAATACTTTATTTTATCAGGTTTTATTACTGTTTCTATATACATATACAGGGATTTTTTTAAAAAAGAAATGGTTATAGTTGTTTGGTTTTTATATTTTAAGAAAATTATATATAATATTCAAACATATGTTCATATGCTTCGGAACGCATTTTTATTTTAGATGTAAAATCTAAAATCAAATGCATAGATTCCACCACCTAACAAGGGGGAAAAGTATATACATAAATCATAGATAACATAATTCTTATGAAACCGAATTAATGCTATGCTTTTTTTGACGAAAAGTCCAAAAAGCTTGCTAAAGTTGACGGTTGAGACCTAATAATGTATGTCTGCATTTTATATAATACAGAAAGATCTCATATCATGTACACATTAAGACATTGATTATTATTCAATCACTCTTCATAAAACTGGTTGTTTCACTATAGCGGATCAAGGTTTAGCAATTTAATTGCGTACTGAGCAAATATTGATTCATGTAGTGCTAAAGAAAACTGAACTTAATGCTACATGTAAATGTTTCGAAGATACGTTGAGCAAACTAGATTCACGTTTTATAAAAAAGTCTATTTATATTCTATAGAACTTGTTGACATACAATTAAAAAAGGGCTGTTCAATAGTTCGGTCGCGAAAAACTTGATAATGTATTGACTTATCACATATTGAATTAACAGGTAAGCGTTGAATTAAAAATTATAGCTTTATACAACTTTGATCAATTTCAAATTTGATCGTTTGAATTTGGTAATTGTCCATGATATTTGCACGAATGAACTTGAACTGAAAATTCCTGAAGATGCTGAAATACCAAACCCGGGTCACCAGCGACAAAACTCATAGGAAAGTACAGAATTCAAACGATTCAAATTTTATATTTAAATTTCATCAAGCACCACCAAAACTAACGACGTTGTCATGGATATCTTGTTTTTTACGAAATCTGGTCCTTACGTGGAGCATATCGCCACTAGACAACGCCTTCAATATTTCCTGTCACTCGTCGATCTTTGCTTCATCTCAGGATATGCCGGCTTCTTTTAGTTTTGCCGTTTATACTCCGTGAGTAATACCTGGCGGGCATCCAGGAAGCCGGGACTCCACCGGTCGAAAGAAAGATTAGACACTGACGAGATTCACTTTCAATATCTTTCAATGATAAAATTTACACTTAAACAATATTTTCAATTTAGTATTTAGTGAATATTTTGGATACATACTGTACTTCAATAATCTCCGCATTTTTAAAGCCTTTTATAACCGCCCCTCGGTTGATAAGCTTCAAGGTTCCATGCGCAGGGCTCACGTCGATGTCTCCGAGGTAAAGTGGATCGAAACTTGGCACTCCTAGCTCTGGTACTCCAGCTATGAACTTCTTCGCGACTTTTCTTGCTTCTTTCAGGGCACATTCGTGAAGATTGGGATCATCTCGGTAGCATGGCGTTATGTACGACGCTACGGAAAAATGGGATCGTTGGTAATTAAAATATTCTAGCGTACCCTCTTTTTGATATTACTTAACTTAATATATTATTTACAGCACATAGCTGACCTACTCAAGGTGTCAACTGTCACTTCTTGGCGGAGAGGCATTATTTAAATAAATTGTATAGTACTACTTCTACATATATTCTGATAAATATAAGGACTATTTTCGCTCATCGTAAGTATTTTGAAACTGATTTTTTTTATTATAATATGGATACAAAACGTCTTCCAAAATGTAATTGACATATAAGACCATGAAAGGGTTTAATATAATAAGTTTATTAAAAACATTTATCAAGAGTATAATCCATGCTTTAAATAAATATAGAAACATTATAAAGTATTATTTTCACGTGTTTTCTTATAAAGACCAGGACCGGTTTCTCTCATCACGAGCATTGGCAACTTATATGGTGAAACCGGTCCTGATCCACAAACTATACTTTATAATGTGTACTACTTATTTAAATAAAACTGACAAATATTGAGTGATCAACTTCCAGACAAAAAAATAAAATATTTATTTTGTATTTTTTTAATGCCGCTTAAAAATTAGCCAAACAATGTTTTGTTTTAAATGTAAAGTAAGAACTGAACAAAAAAATGTTTGTAATATTCTATTCCACTAAGAAGTGACACTTAAAACCTTAAAAATGCATGCTTTGTTTAATGTATGACTAAATGAAAATAATATTTAATAGCATACTTATTAATATCTAAGAAATATATTGAATATTTAAATTTGTGCTCCGTATATCTTTGATATTATGGGAAAGTAGTTCATGGTAAAAATGAACGATGATTTTGGGGTACAAACTTTAAAATCAATATTCCAATCTCTGTTCGGCAATAA
Source organism: Himalopsyche kuldschensis (assembly GCA_028554975.1). Classification (NCBI taxonomy): domain Eukaryota; kingdom Metazoa; phylum Arthropoda; class Insecta; order Trichoptera; family Rhyacophilidae; genus Himalopsyche; species Himalopsyche kuldschensis. The sequence continues at coordinate 12,926,152 of JAHFWI010000010.1, read as the reverse complement.
AAGAACTTAATCTTTGAAAGAATAAGAAATAAAAGAGAAACTTAATCGTTGAAATGAATATTTGTTTAAATAAGCATTTTTTTATAATAAAAAAAAATATGTATGCAGTCACTCCGCCAGAAAATTTTCAATGAATATATTTGTATACAATTACTTACGTAACTTGGATGATACCGCCCTTTCGATGCAACAGAATAACGCAACAAAAACGATTAAGCATTTAACGTTATACATTTTCACACCAATGTTCTCCAAGATGTATCACAGTTGACAATCTTCACAGAACTAGTGCGACACGGAGCTGGGCATCATTAGATGTACTTATGTAGCGTATCATTAGAGGTTGAATCAATCATTTTAAATCGCATTGAATAAAAATGAACTTTAGTAATTCATTATGCATGAGGTCTAATAGGGTAATTTCCATTATTATCTTAGATAAATAATAACCATATATAGTAGTCTTATTTAACTCCTCATAGACACTTTAATTTGATTCCGCAACTCATTATTATTACTCCCATCAGTGCACGATATGATGACATATTTATGTTTAGTTATGATTTATTGCATCTGTCACTGAAAAATTATGTTTTTTTTTCCTTTAGAGTTTCTCAACTGATAAAATTACTATTGTCGCGACCGATGAGCCAATCATCTAGCTTTTTTATGAGAAGTTCGTTGTATAATGAGCTCTAAGCTTTTTCAGTGCTTTTTTGTTTTACATTCTTCTTATAGTACTAAACATTAATTTAATATGATGATTCACAAAAACCAAACACCTCATTTAGTAATATAATCATTGTGGTAATAATGTATCACTTATCTCTCGTCAAAAACTATATTTTCTTACTTCAGCATGGCTTTACAGTGAATTGTGAATATGTAATTGTTACTTTCATCCTTCAATATTTTCATCGGTTTCAGGAAAATTTCGTATCCTTTGGAAACCTTTTTTAAACTTATGCGGATTTTAACTGTTAAACAGAAGAACAACGAAAGCTTAATAATTCTAATTTCCATCATGCAGTATTACAATAATAATTGGTGACAAAGCCTATTTAATTAAAAATTGTTTATTTTTATATCCGGTTCAAGTGGCTGTTTAATTATCACAATGCAATAACTCGATTTCAGAATTTATTGCATAATAAATCACACATTAGGCTTACATTTTTTATATATATATTTTAAGCCTTAATAAACTTTTTGTCCATTACCCTTGTGTAATATGCTCCTTACCGGACAAAATTTCGGTGGAAAACTAACTGACCGCCGAATTCCCGATTGCTCATTTTCCCGAAAACCAACTACCCGAGTAACATCTGACAGTATTTGCAATAACAGTTACAAGTAATTGTATTTTACGAACTCAATATCTACGAAGCTTCTCATAGTAAATGGGAGAATATGGTTTAGTGAAACACACATTTGAGTCTCCAAAATGGCTGAAGAATTCCAAAAAGAGCATCAGCAAGTACAAAATCAGTTGGGACATATAATAATTCGCGGTGAGTGTCGTAATCGCAGTAACGTGGCAAATGATCTACAAGCTAGAATTATAACTGTTTACTACAACATTTTAAACAAAATGTAGCTATACAAAGTGGCATAATAAAGCATATAATATTACTGCAGAGGTGTAAATGGGATTAATTGTCATCTATAGCTAGCTATACATAGTGATTGATAACCTGTGAACTTAATGTGCGTCATTAACAACACCAGGCAAAAAGTTACATGGTTATAAATAATGTTGCACGTTATATGCTGATATAAATACGAAGGAATTGCAATACGCTTCGGTTATATAGTATTTGTTTATACACCCAATTGTCTTTTTGCACGTTTTCCAAATAGCACAGTTTTGAAAAAAGTATCCATTCCTTTTTTTTACACTAATTTGTTTGCTTTAAAACTCCGACAACCCCTATGTCTACTCTTCGTTTGGAAAATTATTTATTTAAAATTATCCTTATGTCAAAAAACGTACTTTTTAGATTGTGCGCATTAGTTCAAGTTTGTAACATGTCATTTAATGTGGTATACTTCTCGGTATTTCGTTTAACCATGTTAATAAATACGCAAACCCTGTGATGTCAATCAATTTCTCAAGAGTTGTTTGGAGGGAATAAATAATTTATTTAGGAGTGAAAAAGGTTTACGGTATAAAAAACTTTATACTGTAAAATAGCAGTTAACGTTTTAGTAATTTTAATCTATGGAAATTAATTACTTTTAAAAATATTTGCTATTATAAATAATTTTAAAAAAGTAATGGAATCCGTGTACCATTTTTGTATGGGCACTTTTTTCTTTTTTACCCGGTTCGGGGTGCAGTGGTCAACGTTTACAACAGTCCGGGTTCGCATACCTGTACGATCAGATTTTTTCAGTCGATTTATCAATTCTGTTCGAAGGCGTTTGTGTTTTTAAAAATCCATTCCCATCTTTCCGATCCCAAAAAGCAGCTCGTAACGAGAGCGATTAGCTAATCACTAGTCCTGTCCGAGTCGTCGTATCCTTTCAATACCGACTCTCTTAGAAAAAGAGAGGTTGAGCAACTGCAGTTCTCATAGAAAAAACATGTTGAGATAAACTCTGTGAAAATTCCATATGCTCCAATTTGGGAGCAGACATGGTAAAAAGTCTTTGGAACGTATCCCCCGTTCAAAAAGAGGACCGGGTATAGTTCAATATCAGCGAATATTAAACCATAAATATAAAAGCTTGAGAGATTCATTGAATTCAGAGAGGCTCATTTTTCAAAATTTTAAGCTTCAGGACCTCGGATGAGAATACATCTGCATTTTCTTATACGTAGGAAGAGACACTTAGGAATTCACCTCGGAAAGTAGTCGATTTTTGTCGCTTTAACTCGGCGTAATTCTATACGAATAATCAGTGTCCTGGAATAATTAATTGCACAGTAGTTAATTTATATCCTGTGCGCCACGTGATATCGTTAAACCAGTCGTGTAAATGTAAAGTAAACAATATCGCAATTAAACCAACGACGAACATTTTTCGATTGACATGCGTTCGTAATGTATGATGTCAGAAGCAATCAAGATAATTGTATAATTAAATTATTAAAATGTTAAGAATTTCATAACATACCGGAGCTCAAGATCGTTGTCAACTTCAGGTAATTGAATTTTATAATATAATCTATTATAAGAACAGCTAATGCGCATCCGACAGTTGATGTGTAGGATAAGTAATGTGACCAGGCGTCCTGTTTTCAGGCGGCGTCTCCCGGTGTTCCCAAAACATTGAATTTTCGCCGTGAGAACTGTTTATTTAAGGGCCAGGATGAGGAATCCATGTGCCACGATTCTATTACGGACATTTTGCACCAATCATGCGAATTCGCCGATTGACTGAAGCTCAGCATGGATAACTGTAGTAATTTTGAAGCGTTTTTGAATAACCATACTCTGTATATGAAGGTCCTCGCGGTCAGTTGTTAAGCGCTCCCTGTTGGTTCAAACACACCCCTCCAGGGCACCAGTTTCATGAAATATTTTTAAAAAATTCCACTCAGCACTTTCAGGACAGTCTACTCCACGCGTTTTTTTACCATTTAGTAAGTTGGCTCCCCAAAACTTCTTCAATTTGGGCTTTAATCGTGATAACGTTTTCTTGCGGCTGTTCATAATTTCGTCAGATGTTTACGCGACAAGGTCTGGCTTAATACTGTTGAAACTTTCAAATCTTATTTGTGCTTAAAAAAGTAATTAGTAGTTTTATTTACAATCGGAAGAAAAAAAATGGAAATCGGTGAAGATTTCGAAGAAATATTCGCAAATGAATGGAATGTGAAAGGTGCGCGGATTTCTTTTTCCGCGACGCCAAAATGATCCAATTCCAGAGGTAATACGCGGCAATAAGCGGTACAATTATCCCAAACGGCATTCAGTCTGCGTCCCATTTTTTATTGAATGTCATTAATTAAAATTTTCAAAGAGCTTTTGTCCGATGTCGTTTTTTGCGCTTCCGCTCCGGTATACGTAATGTGACGTAACGTTCCGTTTTCAGACGGCGTCTTCCGATGTCCCCAAACACAGCTTGTCCCATGCTTGACCAGAATGTCTCGTTTTTGAAAAGAAACAAATGATTTGACTGCAAATATTGTGTGACTTATTATTGGATGGCTTATGGAAAAAACACGAATTGCAATTTTGACTGACAGCAAAGGAGAGGCGAGGCGACAATAATGTGTTCACCAAACTTAATTTAGCTATTGGCAGAACTTTAGTAGGGATAAAATGTGGAGCGCATATATTCCAAAACGCAATTAAAACTACTGCAGATTGTCTGCCAATGGATCTTGAATCCATTGGAGTGAAAACATATTCACACTATGAAAATTTAGTCTCCGGGTGAAAACTTTAAATGAATTTTGTAATAAATTCGAGATAGAATATCACAAATTATTAGTTACAGCAAGACGCACTGGCTTGCGCTGATGTTAGCAGTTCGAAAAAAATAATAAATTATCCAAACCCTTCTCACCTTCAAAATCACTTCTTTAGCATAGATAAATGTCCAAATATACTGAAACATAAAATTGAAATAAATAAACTAGGTAACCAAATGACATGAAAAAAACATTGCATCGTATGAAAATGCAAGGCGTCTCATATATGTAAATACCTACCTTTTTTTAAATTTTCCCGATTTGGGGGGGGGGGAAATAAATGGTCACGTTATGAATAACCGAATATGACACAACCGTTGTATCTTATTTACCTTGTGAGAACATGTAAAATTACAATATAAAAACTTCATATTTTTTTAATTAAATCAAACCAACCTTTATCTTACACACATATTTAACCAGTTGACTGCTTACTACGCTGAGACGCCTAATGTGCAAATTGATATCAAAAAGGGAATTGTTACTAATTATTAAACATTGTTAAAACTATCACGGACAGGATTTTTTTACTCAAATATTTTTGCAATATTTAGTCTGATAACCTCCACGATTGGTGTATTCACCATAAGCCAGTGTTTTTTTTTGAAATCTTAGTTGTTGAAATATTCTTAATAGTGGTATAACATATAACAGAATACCGTACGTGTTGTCTTATCAATTGTTTTTTGTTTAATTCATGTCCGCTCCCAATGTGGACCATATGCCCTCCTGATGGAGGTATCTTTACATATTTTTTCTACGAGAACGCCTATTTGAATTATTACCCAGTCGCTCAACATATTTAGTTTTGGCGAGAATAGGGATTGAAAGGATAAGGCTAGTATAGGACTAGTGCCTTGCTAGTCGCTCTCGAAACGCTCCTCTTATAGCATCGGTTCCACCGCGTTAAATGGGGGAAAAACCCTGCAAGTGAATAAAAAAATATTTTGTTGGTTAATATATTTACGTTTATTTGGTATATAAATTATGCAGATGATAAACAATATTTTCTTAGCAACATACGTACCATTATAACTTGACTGAAAGCGATGGTGCCAACATCGCTTGAGTGATTTTGGAATACTCAACCAAACACCTTACTCAATTTTATATGCAAAATTTCAATGAAAAATTATCAAAATGTATATATATTTTTACTAAAACAATTCAACTCAAATAACTTTTGAAGGTGACTACTCTTGGGGGACAATTTTAGTTCCAAATTGACGACAGTCATGTAATAATAGTACATCTATAGATCGCTTCATTTACATAGGGTGTTTCATAGAAATTTCGAATAAATTTGAATGCAATAACAAATAGTTACTATCCGAATTAGTACCCTGACATTATGAAAAACCACTTAATATCTATTTGAATCAATAGAATATTTACGTACACATTTTCAGACTTTTATGGTCTTTTTAAAAAAATCAATATTTTCGTAATATTATTATGTTATTATCGTCACTATAACTAACTTTAGATCACAGTACTATTATTATCAAAAAACGTTTATTACACCGAATTATTTTACAAAAATATGTAATATTTATACGATTGGTTGATAATCATCACTGCTATATCACTAAGAAAAAGGTTATAGCATGATTGGCCAATCGTAATTTATTTCTTTAATTTGAACAAATTTGAATAATATTAAGTATTTTATCTATGAATATGGATGAAAGACCTGCTACCACGGTCCTTTCAATTTTGGAGGCTATTTCTAGACCTTTTTAACCTGTATATAGCCATTTTTAAAATTTTGATAGATCACCGTGGAACAGTGGAAAAATTGTACAGCAGTTGTGTATTGTCGCTAAACCCTATTTTATAAGCTAAAAAAATAGAAAACTATACTGAAAATTCGATTATTATTCTATATTGTTAATTAAGTGTTAATACAAAAAACTTTTCTTGAATAATCAATACAATTTCAAATATATTCGTCATATATTTTACTTAAAAAAATATCAGCTTTTCTGTGTTTCTAACATTTACTGTACATTGATTGCATTATATTTCAATTTAACCACATATTAAATTACTAACACGTAACAAATAGTCAATTAAGAATTGACCATTATACACTAGAAACTAGAATATCCTACTAAAGTAAAAGGACATCTACTGGTATCTTAGAATATAATTTGTTGACTACTTCTTTGGTCCCTACTTTGATAGCGTCGATAGCTGGTGGGCTGACTTCTTTCATTACATCTTCCCAGTTTTCATTTAAGAATCTATTCATTGTGTCACCTGAAAATTTAATTATTTTTCAAAATAAATAAATATGTTAGAATTTTAATACTGCGACATCTATCAATGACAAAAGAAACTAACATATATTTTTACAAACATTCGTGTAACCATAATTAAGGGTTTCGACTGCGGGTGCTTGATGAAATTTCAATATCAAATTTGAATCGTTTTAATTTTTACTTCTCCATGAGACCTGGGTTTCGCCTTTCGGCATCTTCGGGCATTCCAAGTGCACTAATGAACTTGAACTGACGCGTAGTAAATAGTGTGTATCGGTCATACATATATATAAATAAAAGTATATCACTAAGTTTAATTGTTATTAACGTAATCTAGATGAAATCATCTAGTAATCGTGAATTTATTCATTAAACCTAAAATGAAAATCAAATAAATCAAGCAATATTGAATTTAAAAGTAATGTTTTTAAAGATTAAGATGAAATAATGCTAACCGCAATTATTTAAATGTATTCCCTATTCATACTTTTTAAATGCTTCCATTTTCATTGAATTATTATTGATACAACTAATGGATCCATATTGTGTGAAGTTTTAATATAACAAAAAGTATTTAGATTTCTCTATAGATGTCACTAAGCACTCAATAATTAATATATATTTTTTTCATTATCAATAGTAATTATTAGATGTCGTATACACAAAACACACAAATGCCATTATTTTATAAAACGAGCTGAGGTCCTTCATTTTTAATAGTTTTATCATGGCTACTTCACTTAAAAAATATTATAATTTTAAATCATTATACAACTTTTCTCTTCTTACCTAAAGCTTTGTCTCCTCCGAATAGATTCTTCATATCGAATGTTGTTTTGCCTAGATGACACTTTAGGTCATCTTTTTTAATGTTGAAATACTCTTTTTGATCAGAATCTTTTACTACATCATAATCGTATCTGTACGTGCAGTTTGACTTAGCTGAAAATAAAACAAAAATCATAAAAAAAAAATCATTTAAGTTTCATATATTTAAAGTATGAAATAGGAACGTAGGAAATTGTATTTTTTAGTGTCCGTGACAGTGACGTCTTTAGTTATGATAAATTTGCAAAAGATTGGGGGATTGTGTTTACCAAGATGCGAGCCGGTTGATAGAATTTTAGCAGCACATCACTACACGTAACCAATGTGTTAAATCATTACTGATTAACCCTCCAAAGACGAGCGTGACCATACGGTCACAGTGATCCATATTGTCTATTTGTCCCTATTTCCATCTTTTTTCTATCTATCACTCAGTTTCGGTTAAAAAGGGTTAAAAAGACCGAAACTGAGTGATAGATACGATATTCAGATAGAAAAAAGATGGAAATAGGAACCAATAGACAAGAGGGTTCACTGTGACCGTATGGTCACGCTTGTCCTTGGAGGGTTTTAAGCAAACGAGGAAAATCTGTTCAAAAATTACACAATAATACCTTTTATACAAAATATATAGTAAATATTTATAAACCCATCATACTATTCCAAAGTCTCCGCCATTTTAATCTTATAAGCTTAGCCAACCCCTTCGGTGCCGGTGCACAAAATATAACAATACTTGTCATTGAAAACAAAACTACGTGGTTACCGCAACCAAATAATGTAGTTATAAAAAAAACGTAGCATACATTTTATATTGTCACTAAGTTACGATTGTTGTTGGAAAGACATGCATTTGGAGTTGAATTATTATATTTAAGACTGCATTTTCGACTGAATTCTTCACTGGTAACTAAAAAACAACCCGTTTCAAAACCTGCAGTAGCACAAGTTTACGTCCAAGGCCATCGACAGACACACTGTTGCGTTCTCGATGTCCTACGCCAAACTTGGAAGGGGAAAATGAGAATGAATCGGACATCTAAAATTACATTCTTTTTTATAATTATTTAAGTTTGGATTGATCATATTATTTATTTTAAAAGATAAAATTCACTTGTTACAGTGAGCAAGTAAAAATGCTTCAAATTACTTATTCTAAGCATATTTTTTCACAACTCAAACCATTCTACTGAGATAAGAATAATGATCACAATGATCTAATGATGCCAATCTTAGAAATGTATGAAATAAATTAAGTTAAAAAAGTGTGCAGATGAACTCCGGAATTCAATAATATATGATTCGGAAGTTATCATATAATATATGCTAGAATACGGTTGTTGCAAACTTTTCCGAACAAAAGATCATTTTTTCCTATGTCAGTTAGAACCTTTTTAAAGTAAGGTAACATTGTGTTAAATAAAGCGGATAATAATTCATAGCAGTATTCATAATTCATAAGTCGACTTCAGATTAAATCAAAATTTTTCGTTAAAAATATTTATAATTTCGCGAGCAAATAAATGTTTGTAAAAACTTCGTAAGAAAATTAGTTTAAAATTTTCTTTTTATCAGCTATTTTGTGACTAAAAAATCACCATTTGGTATTGGTTCTTTGCTATCAGGGGGTATAATAATAATAAAAAGCGCTGACGTCATAAATGACGATGGATAATTTAATGATTTAGTATGGCATTAAACATATTGACTGTCGAAGGTACTGGAAATAATATGCTATGTGCGACACGATTGCATCACTCTATTAACAAGCTAGAAAAATGAATTTATGTGTCGTAAAATTTGAATAAACATATTATTGCTTTTCTTAGAGTCACAGTCAAGGTTACTCGCCACATATTTTACTGTTCTTCAACTTGAAAAACAACATTTACCTACTGACAATACAAAAATATAGCGAAAGTAATAGAAAGTTTCGTCTGGTTATAAAAAGGAACGTATGTTTCCTCCAAAAACATAAGACTGGAGGGACATAGACAGTTTCAGATAAAGCATTTGCGAGAACCAAGCGCTATTTAATTTTGGATCAACCCCCACCCTTTTATGAATGATAAAAAACGTCGTAAAAAAATCAAAAAAGTGGCATATGGTAAGTGGTAGGTGGTAAGGGTTCAGTGGTTTGTGTTGGTGTAATGTGGTATGTCGTCAGTGGTATTCAGTAAGCGGTAATATCCAGGAAACAAGGAGCACGCTTCGCGGACTCCACATTTTGTTTCAGTCTAAAATATTCCGTTATACAAAAATTGTATGTGGGTTATATTGTATGTGTACAAGTTCCAAAATTTGGAGGCCCCAAGCACGCGCTTCTTGCGATTATGGGGTAATCGGACATGGACGATTAACTTAGGTTGAAAGTCCAGCACTCATCTGGTGCTCGCTATAAAATAACAAAAAATCAAAAATATCTTCACGATGAATAAATTAGTTCATTTGGAAAACCACTGATCTTTTATTATTTGTTTTACAAATATTTCGTACATCCCCACTCTCCCCTACCATGCAATACAACTCATTAACCCTTTAGTTATAATAATTGCGCTCGGCTCGCGGGCAAAAACCGGTTAAATTACATCAACCTAGTGTATGAAGTATCGCTCTTTAGGCCGTGCCGTGTTCGTCTTTTCGATGCATTTAATTTTACCTACACGCATTTTGCGCATAAACAAAATCTGCAATCAGGTTAAATATGTTGACATAGTGCATGTTTGAGAACGAGTTTCATTGACGGTGCATGTGAAAAGGAACTCGCTGGTGATAAATTAAGCCTGCGGTACCGATATTAAATGATTTAATTCTATGTATTTTATTTTACAGTGAACAGAACGGAAATTTGAATTAGATTTATTTCGTTTGCATACCAATAATAATACATCATCACATTGCATGAGGGGATCGATTTAAAATTGTAAATCAACGTTTTTAAAATGCTTTAAGCTTAATATTCGAGTAGAAGAATGAATATGTAATATATTCTGCACATTTGGTATAGGGAAATAATTATGATTTAATCATTTACTTTATTATGTATCTCAGGGATGTTCAACTCAAATCAATTGATGGGCCAAATAAAATAATGCATCTCTCTCATAAATATTTGAAACCTCAATAATAAAATGATTTGTATTCATATAACAAACAGCTCACAATAAAAATAGCTTTTTCTTTCTTATTTAGTCCTAATGTTTTATTATTTGATATTTTTTAAATGAATACCGATAATTTGGACGTTGCACATTGCAGTAGATGAGCTGTTTCGACACTTCGACTTGTGCACATTGATAATTGCCTTAATTTCAGAAATTTGTCTTCAAGTCACAAATTTAGGAGATCTTTTCATGTTTTTTACCAATAACAAACTATGTATTATAACAATAATAAAACATTTTTTATAATACCATTCCACCAAGTATTGACAGTGAACACCTTAAAAGTGAACAAAAGATAAAGTTAATAGAAAATTGAAATTCTGGATAAGGCCACATAAAACTTTCAATTGGGCCACATGTGGCCGGCGGGCCAAGGTCTTGACATGCCTGATGTGTCTTATGGAAATTATCCATCAATCGTGGATGAATTCCATCACTACATAAATACAGTATTTAAATAATAACATTCAAGGCTATTTAATTATAATTGTTTGATTTCATGAATAATTAACTCTATCTCGATTGCTCTAATTAGTATTTAAATTCTAATTAAGTTTCATATAACGATTATAACTACATGTTTTACCATTTAATGGAAACCGTTTACCTTCGTGTTAACACTTTAAAAATACGGTTCAATATTCCTCTTTAGTATCGAGGATACTTTTGATTGATGAAATTAGCATTTATTAGAAATCTAAATCAGGAAGTATTTAAGTTATACAAATAGCATTTAATATAATATATGTTTTACCTATTTCGAAATGACTATCCTATATTTCGTCGTGTTAAAGATATAAGTACTAAAATATATGTGCAATTGCTGGGTTGGGAAATAAAAACTATTGTAGGAGTATGTTTCCCGAGTTGCAATTTTTGCTAAGTGAATATTTACACATTTGAAACAAAGCCAGTCGAAAATTAAAGAATTCCATGTTCTGTTATTTAAAGTGTCTGCGAATTCATTTGCGAAGCCATTCGTGATGCTTTTAGATTCTTCTGAACAATGGCAAATATTCTGATAAGCGGTTTTGCATTGAAAGCGACGTTATGTTCTGTATATAAGCGCTACAAACTTTTTTTCACTTGGGCACTTGTCATGCACGAAGATGCCGAAATGCGAAACCCGGATCGTTGGTGACAAAAGTCATATAAAATTAAAATGTAAACGACTGTATTACAATTAGTTTATATTTACGGTACCATAAATAAGTATGTTTACAATCTAAAAAAATTGCTCGCACGTTATTTCTCGTGTCACTAGATTTGTGCTATATGATGAAACATGCAATATGAAAGCGTTATATTTTATATATGTATGTACATGTGTCATATTTGAATACCTAGGGGTCGGAAAAAATCTTTCTTTTGCGGGATGTTTTAAAGGGGTTGCGAATACGGCGATTGTCCATCTAATCAGATTTAATCTACTCCTTGCCCTAGACACCAATGGCCATTTATGTAATTTGTCTGATTCAGGGTAATATTCAATATTTACGAAAGCTGAACCGTTCAAGAGCAAATAGAGCTGGCATAGAGAAAAGGGCGTTATGAGGCATGTAGGAAAGTGAGGCAAATTTATTCAATTGAGTACCCGGGGAATATCAAAATAACATTTTTTACCTGCTTTTATCGTAAAGTCGCCATCTCCTCTTATCGGCAGGATCAAAATCTGCCCGTTGACCGTATAACGTCCTGTCAACGTCAGCGATGTGGCCAATTTCACAACAACCTTTCGGTTGACTAAGTCGACTCTAAAATAATATAATACATCAATATGATTGAATACAATTTGAAAACTAAAAATACAACGCGTTAACACGAATGACACTGTTAACCCTTTCCATGCCTAGGCATTTTACAAATATATCAACAACTAAAATTTCAAAAATTAATTAATCAGTTTTTACATTAAAAACACTCATGAATCTGATAACCGATCAAATAATGCATCCATATTACAGTAAAATAAATCTTGTTAGTGATAACTTTAGCACTGTTAACCCTATTTATTTACATCGCAATCAGGCATCCCACCATTTCAGGCAGTAGCAGTCAACGAGTTAACAAGACAGGCATAGTTAAAATAATGTAGGCAATTTGACAAAAACCATTAAAAAAAACAAAACACACATTTTACAATGATCAGAACTGATAAGAAATAAAACGATACAGTGATATAAACAGTTTGTATAAATATCACTGTTTCGTTGTATTTCTTATTTGTTGATAATGCTCGGCATGAGCGCGGTCCAATAAATTTTATCTGGAATAAGTACTAAAAAGTGTTATTATTAATATTTAATTAAACTATATCATATTATTTAATTCTCATGATTCGGAGCTTTAAAATCTTATATATAAAACCGAAACGGGGGATGTATGTCTGTAATTCCCTTTTGCATTGTTGTTGCAAGTTCAAACAAACGAATTGATTTCGCTCGCGAAAGTTTCGACGGTAAATTTGTTTCGTTATCAATGTGTGTGTAGAGACTCCAATTACTCGAGTATCGAGTAGTACATATATAAAACCGAAACGGCGTATGTATGTCTGTGGGTCTGTAATTCCCTTTTGCATTGTTGGTCATTAAGTTGCCATAAAAACTAATATGAAAGAAAATATGTTTGATTTTTTTATCGGCGAAGACATTTAGTCAAAATGTAATAAATTAGTCTTCTACTGAACTTTTCCCGGCTTTTATTAATATAATAATGTGTTTATTTACTTGAAGGTATTATTTGACATTTCTTTGACAGCAAATTAGATTTTTTCCTTGAATTTGGACATTTTAATGGGCGAGAATGGGGCGGGGCTGTCAATATATGAAAGGGGCTGTGAAATGTCAATGCCAGTCTGAAATGTTCATTTTAATTCCATTTTAATTGACCTAGACTTTTGAATTTTGAAAAAAGTTGTTTCAACTTGGCCCGTCTGAATTTACGCGCCGAGCTGAACATAACCCCAAACTGGGCCGAGCGAAGCTGGGTTCCAATACTAGTAATTAATAAATTAGCCGATCAGATAACTTCATGAATTACAATCCAGTGATCAATAATTCCCTTTTGAAACAAATAATACAAAAGCATAATATTCTCACAGCACGTTTACTCGTGTATAGTCAATAAATATCCTGCCATGGAAGAATTTTATGCACTTACATAGTTGTTTAAGTTGCTGGTTCAATGATGCTTATTATACATAAACATTGAATTTCGCTTTGTGATGAACTATTTTGTAATGTTTTCTAATGAAACACAAACGAGACGGTCTTCCGAATGTTTACCTTTATTTCTAATAGAAAATCGAACATATTAAACTTCATCTAAAATGCTTTTTTAAATATTCTCAGATCTAAAATGTAAAATAACTTTGATTATTCCACGTATTGTGTTACTAATTGGGAGACGTGTTTCGCCTCTTTCTGAGGCATCTTCGGACTAACCATCACAAAGTTTGCTTAAGTAATAAATCCTTTTTACAGGAAGCAAAGAGGGGGATTCTATAAATCAAAGTAAAGCAAACACATATATATACTACTAATGACGTTATCAATTACAAAATATTAACTAATGAGATGCAATCAGTTAGGAAGGGTTAACCCTATCAACCCTAGCCTACCCAACTCACGAATTACCCAACTACATTTTGAAATATTAGAATCTACTTGGTTTTTTACTTAAGCCAACTTTGCGACAGTAAGTCCGAAAATGCCTATGAAAAAGGTGAAACACTTGTCACAATTAGTAACACAATACGTGGAATAATCAAGGTTATTTTAAATTTTATGTTAAAATGAACGTCCACAAAGTTACAGCCGAATCCATCGAAAGTATTTTCCGATCTTTTTATCAATGTACAAGTTTACCTTGATTAAAATCTTCTTTAACTTTTCTCATTTTTTCAAGGCTACCTTCTACCTTTTTGCGTTATTTTATGAACATGAAATACTACTTACTTAATAGCATATAAATGTGATTTTCCAAGGCCGTGTGCTTTTGTATTCATCAAGACAATGCCAAGACCTCCATTTCCTTCTGATGATATGGCGACACGGCCAATGGAGAGAGGGTCGAGTGGTTCAACTCCCAGCTCAGGCACTCCTTTGCTGAAGACAGGAAGAACGCTCCTACCGGCTTCTAATACGCAACTGTTAAGGTTCTTGTCGGTACTCTTGCATATTTTGAAGTAAGATGCTGTGAATGAATCGAAATAGTTATATACTTGCCAATTTATTACACGTCATAAATTAGAAACTCATTAACATCAAAACATTCGATTATTCATCCAGATTTCGATAATAACAGTTAAACTTAGTGTCCTTATTCTATTCGTATGTTCTGTATACTACATAATACTGTATAGCGTTACGAACTATTCGTTAATTTGTGCAATTGAAATGGCACAGGATGCCTAAATTCGAAACCCGTGTCGTTAGCGGAAAAAGACGTACAAAATTCAAACGAAATTTAAATTTGATATTAAAATTCCCTCCTAAAACACCATCAGTGAAAATCCTCAATAGTCCAAGTG
Source organism: Himalopsyche kuldschensis (assembly GCA_028554975.1). Lineage (NCBI taxonomy): Eukaryota > Metazoa > Arthropoda > Insecta > Trichoptera > Rhyacophilidae > Himalopsyche > Himalopsyche kuldschensis. The sequence continues at coordinate 12,910,942 of JAHFWI010000010.1, read as the reverse complement.
TTATTATTTAAAATACACTACAGTCTACCCTCATCCCTCGTGCAACACCGAGATGGAGATTTCTTTTTATGACTTACTTTATCAAAAACAAGGAACGTACAGCTACTGATAAATATTCTTCAAATGCATGTGCATCATGTAAAATATTACATATTTACGAAACATATGATTTACCTGAAGACTACAACATTCGTTATAAAAAATCGCTTCATAGTAATCGCTCTGTTTTTAGAAATGAGTGTTTGAAGTTTCGATTGATCATATACTAAGTATTTAATTTTAAAAGATAAAATTCACTTGTAACAATGAGCAAGTAAATAATAAGTCAGTAATGCTTCAAATAAGATATTTTCAGCATATTTTTTCACAAATCGAACCATTCTATTGATAAATAACCTTCTTAACGATCTAATGGTGGAAATAATGATGACAATCTTAGAACTTTGACAAATAGATTTAATAAAAAAAGTGTGCAGATAAACTCCGTTATTCAACCGTAGATAATTCTGAAATTCATATAATATAATATTTAAATAGGCGGTAAATAAAACCTTTTCCGACCAAAGGGTAATTTTAAGCCAAAATGATAATAAGAACCGTTTCAAGTCAGGCAACGAGATGTAGAAACCGAAAGTGATGAATTACCAGTATACTTCTGTACCCACATATAGTAAGATTGGCTTATTCAAACAAGCATCTAAGTGCTAATAAATTACTTACACAATTTTGCTATTGCAGTTACTATTCGCAATAATTGTTTAATAGTTGTTTTATTTTATTGCAACACTGACCTTTATTTTGCAAAAAAATTATAAACAATACGAAATATGTCTTTCATCAATTTTACACAAAAACATTTAATAGAAAGGAGGAGGAGGAGCAATCCTTCATTTTTAGATAGCATAAGTGTTTTTATTGCATACCTAATTTATCATTAATATTTGTGAGAAAATGATATATGATGATCGTTATACATACTGCAATTTCGCCGGAGAACGTAGAAATTGATACTTTGTTACGAGGTTATTTGAGTCGGTACTTTATGTTGTGCGTGTCTTTTCAGTGTGATAATGCAGCTATTATTAAAGTCAAATATGTGTGATCAATAAATAATAATTGGAAAATTTAAATCTTAATTGTCGTATGCTATGATTTAATTTTGCTTTTATTAATATCCTTAAAACATCGCCAATTACAATTTTTATTTGATGATAATAATAATGATTATTATTTATCACTTTTAAGGTTCACTGTCAATACTTGGTTTAAAGGCCTTTTATTAAAAAAAAAAACATTTTTTGTGTGGCAAATGTATTTAGATAAGGATCGGTCTCTCTCCCCGCGAGCATTTCAACTGAGTTGCTCGCGATGAGCGATACCGGCCCTGATCTAAATAAATTTACTGTGGATCTATGATTAAAATTGAGTTTGTTTTTATTTATCGAATCTCACCAATTTAATTTATATTAAATCACAGATTTTATAAGTGGGTTGGTAAATATGGTGCATTTCTTATTTTTAAAAAGGAGCAACGTCAGTTATTCGAATTCAAGAAAATTACTAAAAATTCAAAAATAACAGGTAGGCGATCATTTCATGAACGGGTTTTTTTTCGAAACGCGAGCTTTAATTTATATGTTGTATGTAAGCTTTCAAGTCGTACATAGTTAAGATGCCTTCGTATTTAATAATTGACTACTAATTTGGTAAAAAATAAACGTTTGACACAAAATTATTTTGTAAATTTGATTCACTTACGAAGCTCGGCCGCATTGCTGACACCGAAGACAATTGAAACGAATATTAAAATATTTCTCATTTTCACTTATAATCCTCTGACACTTGTTGGTGGCGTTGCTCGAGACGACTCGGTCACAGTGACAAAAAACGATCAGTATGCGTGGTCGACGTCCGGTCGACTCCTTATATATCGGAATAAAGATCCTTTTTTCTTTAAGCGTGCGCCGTGTAAATAATGACGCCAAGTAATTCGATGGACTCATAATAATTAAAGTATCAGAGCGAATATAAATGAGTAATTAAAATTGACTCGGATGATCGTTTGGATGACGTTGTGAAGCCTTGTCCGGAAAAGCTACATAGCTAAGAGTTTGATCTTTGTAAAAAAAAACTTTTATCGTAAATTTATGGCACCTTTTAGAATGAAATATAACACATTGATAGCCGTTATATTTAATGTGTTCTAGGATTAAAAGGGCATTTACACAGTGGGCACATATGCGCCCACTGAGCTATTTTCGTGCGCCCGCAACAAAGTTTAACGAACGAAAAAAGTCAAATTTAATGTGAATCGTACTCCATTGTTCGATAACAAACTACAGATATGAAAGTATTAAGACCGATACCATTCCACCAAGTCTTGACAGTGAACACTATAAAAGTGGACAAGTTAATATATAATGTTATACGTGTAATAAGTTATTTAATATAAAAACAAAAGAATTCTTAAAGATATGCCATTTTCCTTCGCAGTCTCTTTTGCTACAATATACTCCTATGTCCTATGCCCCCCACACTCGTTTATTGCAGAACAAGAAAGGTGTGTTGATTTATTTTATTATATCAGCGGAATTGGGGAGGGTGGGCAACTTTGGCTCATCGTGTATATCTGGGAATCAAGCAAGCTATCTTCTTGCAATAAAAATAAAGCAACCATAACCCTATTATTTTATTTTATTGGGAAATACGCAGATGTGACGTTTTGGTTCGTCTCTCAACGTTGCAAATGAATCTTAAGCCAACTTTTCAATTCAATTCAGGCAATTTTAAAATACCTATGAATAACCTTACTAGTTAGAACTATTTCTTTGATTACGTTTTTGTTCTGCAGTAAATAATAAAACGTAACTTGTTCAACTATACAAAGCCCATATTATGAAAATATTATTCTACAACATAATAAATCGACCACAACACTGATTCTAAGATACAAGAATGCATTAGGATAATGGACCAACTAGATGTGTGAATTTTTACTGCGGAATATCTAACAAATTTTGACAGCAGCTGGTTTTTTTCCATATCCACTCCCTATTCGCATATATATATCTTATGAGAATTACATTTGAATAGACTCACCATAATAAAATGGGAATACAAAATTGACCATTCATGATCTAAGGTAACGGTTTGTCGTAATAATTTCATGAATAGTGAGAAACTTGACAAAATAATAACATTTCAATAGATAACAGAATGTCTTGCTTGTTATTTAATCTCAGACGATAAATAAAAATCACAATTAGATATTTATTTATTTATATCTGATGATTAATGGTATTTTTTCCCAAAAGCTTATCAATAAATGCTAGTTGATATTTTTTTAATTACTTAAGACAATAGTTTATTTTTATAGCACAAGTACGCAATCCATACTTCTTTTTACAAAAGAGCTGTCATTAAACATCAAACCATTCACATTGAATACAACTATATCCATTTAAAACGAGAGAGATAAATTTTTCACCTTTGACATAAAACGAGAAGCAATAAATAATTATCATTATATTATTATATTGAGCTTACAACCAGCTACGTATTAAAGTTATCAGATTAATTGACAAGGAAAATCATTAATTTATGATCACAATTTATCTACCAGGTGTTAAAAATGTATATATATTACCTTTATCAATCATTGTTTCTGATAATTCTTTCTCTTAAGCTATTGTGAAGCATTTTTGAAACTCCCTTTAATGCAAGTTTTTTCAATAATCTTTGACTTAGACTGATAATAAAAGTGTACATCATTGCAATGTTGTTTTTTTACTTGCAGTAATAATAGCATAACACATATTTATAGTGCCAATGAGTCCTTTGATTAGTTTTAAATAATATCTTATTGTATAGAATGGATCATACGTAATTTTTTATACAATGCTTGCATTGTTAATAGTTGTCTGGTTTCCGTAAGAATTATACATTTTTTTAATAAGGACATTTAATTGATAATTATATTCAAAAAACGTTTCATATTTGTGATTGTAAACACATCATTTATTCCTGTTTATTATTTATGTAATTTTTCCTTGTATATGTAAATATATTGTGTTGAATAATATTTAAACGCGTGAAATGCATCGCTATGATGAACACAAGTGTTTATTGTTTTCATATGAGCTACGCTACAACTGTGACTTTTTTATTTATAAATCAGTTCACAGGCTCTAACTTAACCCAACCTTTTCACGTTTCCCATTTCACGTTTTCAATAAAATCATCTTGAGTTTCGCTGGATTGCCACAAATATGTGGCATTCTTTTGATCGTAATCTTACATATACAAAACTCATCTCTTTATTGAATCAAACTTCATTTAAATACTTACATAAAAAAGACACATGGACCTCGGTTTTCTGTAGTAGCCTATGTTTTAAAAATGCCCACTTTTTGAAGCCGACAGGCCAAATTTGGCGGCCAAAGACAGTCGTATGTCCAACTCAGTGTATCATTGTTAAATTTATAATGAAACGTGCGGCAGATAATAAATATATGAAGATAAAGGTAGCATCTCGCTAGCCATTTCGATGTTTTTATAAAAATAAATATTTTCATAACCATAAATGCACTTTGCTTAAAAACTGCCTCAGAGAAAAGGTCAACATAAACTTAACATTATGTATACTCTGTTTTTATGACTACAATGTTTTCATCTTGTTTTTAATTAATTAGTGATTAATATTATGTATTTACATGTATGTATATATATAAATACACGTATTTACATTTGTCAAATACAAGGCGCATTGGCATCAGCTGTAATGCCATGATTTGCTTTTTCTTAAATAAATAAATAAATAAATAATAAATAAACATATTTAATACCCCTGTATTAGTATAAAAATGTAATTAATTTATTTTAGATGGCTGAAACTGATAAAGGATAAATATTAGCATCATAAAACTCTTTGGATAGTTACTTATTTACAAATTAAAAATTCATGTGGTGGAATCATGTGCACTACAAAAGGTTCATGTAATATTATTACTAGTACACAATTATTGCAAAGTAATCGTGAATCATAAATGATAATTAAATGATAATCAAACTTGAATATGGGTGGGGAAGGAAATAAATCACATGTATTCACTAATTTTCTTTAATCGGATAATAATCAAACATAATAATATAATAACACACTTAATATGAACAAAAATACATACATATTCATAAGGGATATAATCTTTTAAACGTTTCAATACTTTTGCATGTATCTATTATCAATTAAAATTAATACATATAAAAGCTGGTACGCTGAATAAACGCTGAATAATGTATGTCAAATAACAAAATGTTGTTATTTTATATTATCACAAATGCCATTCTAAATAATCTTACAACATGTAATAAAAAACCACATGAATGAATTTGTATAACCTCAAATCTCTCTCTAGGTGGCATAAGGATTCGTAAAAGACTATATTCATATATGACTATTTAGTTTTAACATTGAATACCTTATAATATCAGTTGTTTTTAGTAATCTAGGCTTATTTAACCCTAACTTACATCTAAAATATATTTCATATTTTTAATGCTTAACAAAACAAGCAGTACTTAGTAGTCAAAATAAAATTACCTTAAAGATCTCTTATAACCAGGGTTGTGGATTCGGAGATTTTTGGCCGGAGTCGGAGTCGTCACGGCGATTTGGCCTGAGTCGTACTCGGAGTCGGAAATTTTGAAAAGTTTGAACTTTTTATTTTTGCATATAATATGACAAATTTGGCTCTTGGATGGATTGGTAGGGTTGATATTTAATTGAATACCTACACATCAATAGGAAAATTTTGCAAAAAAAAAGGGACGATATTCAACTTTTTTCGTCGGAGTCGTGGTTTTGGTAAATGCTGGAGTCGGAGATGAACTTTTTTACTGTCTCCACAGCCTTGCTTATAACATTATGTAAAATGCATGCAGATTTTATTATATGACAACCATGTTCCATGTTCGTTTCTATCGCTTCACTTAATACACGCCACTTTGCATACAAAATTCCAAAAACACATTCAATACATTTACGTGCGCGAGAGAGACGCTTATTAAAATTTTCATTTTGGCAATTCAAGTCTCTTGCTGGAAAAGGCCGCACTATATTTATTTTCAAGGGATATTATTCATCAGCAATCAAAACATAAGGCAAACGAAGTGTTGTTTCCGGTATAATATTCGGCGGTGGTATATCGAGTCTTCCAGTCTCCATGAGAGCATTAAATGTTGAAAAGAATAATGTTCCTCCATCACTTTGTTTTACTCTTCCTCCTACTTCTATTGCAATGCATTTTTTATTTGCATCTGCTACACCTTGCAATACGATCGAGAAGTAATCCTTATAATTGAAATATGCAGACACAGAATTGGCAGGACATTTAATCCTGCAGTGTTTGCCATCAATGGCGCCAATGCAATTTGGAAATTGCCATAATCTGTAATAGTCACTTGCTACAATTTTTAAGTCCTCTTGAGATGGATGTCGCATATGTATGCCAACTAATTCTGACCATATGGCTGAACAAGTTATATATACAATATTTGCTACTGTTGTTTTGTCCATACGAAAACTGAAAGCCATTCCTCCAAAAGAGAGTCCAGTAGCGAGGTATCTGCAATGAATAGTAAAGTACCTATTTTGTTATTTTTATTTCAGAAGAATCTCTAGAAAAACGGTGGAAATATTCGAAAGACCACTATCGCAGAAAGCTTAAAAAATGCCTATTTGTAATTCTGGAGCAGAAGCAAACGATTGGATGTCTTCTTGGAAATATTTTGATTGAATGAAATTCGTCAAAGATGAAATAGTCCCTGCGCCGACAGCTGGCAATTTAAATGGTTGACGAATCGCTGATGACAACGAAAGTGTAAATTCGCAAGATCATGCAGATTTGTTTTCAGTAAATACAAGAACGGTGACGTCCGTGAGTTTTCCAATATCTCAAATATCTTGGACTCTCAAGAGAAATCGCACCTCTAACAACTTACGGAAAGATATGCTGGAGATAGAAAGAAAAAATCTTGCGATGGTTGAAAAAAGCATTAATGAAAGTCGAGATACCGAAAAGTTGCAGAACGATGAAGATCATTTGTTCTTTATGAGCATAATGCCTTCAGTGAAAAAGTTTACGGAAATACAAAAATTGCGTTTCCACGGAAAAATTAATGACTGGCTAATGGAAGCTATCACACAAAACGAGTTTGGATTCTTTGAAAATCATGGTAATTTTGTTCAACCAGATGCAGAATCATAATCTTGTTTTTAACTGATCCAATAAAAAAATATCTAAATCATAAAGTTCTGTTTTATTTAACTTAACGTCACGACTAACTTCTCTGCAGGTGTTATGCAATTTGATATATGCAAGTTTATATCGGCTAATTGTAAGCGAGGTTCATTTTTTTCTAATATATAGTCAAATGTTGATATGGACATTCTTGTATATTCATGAAATTTATCTTTATCTTCCCGTAAACTTCCATATAATGTAACAAATTTCCCAAACACTGCTCTTTGCTTCCAATGACGCTATGACCTTTCTATTTATCCATAAGATCAATTTTTAGAAACGATCTTTCTTCCAAACACATGTCAATAATATCGTCATCCATGATAACTTTTCAAACGCTCACTGAGCACTGCGACCAGAACAGATTTATATATTGAGCGCAAGAGACGCGCAAAAATAGCTTACAATCAAGCCCACATAATAATTTTTTTGATACGTGTATTTTATAAAGAACATTATGATGTCACGCCGAAATAATATTGAGTGAACAATAGGTGATAACAAAAGTCATGGCGCAAGTGGCGACGATACCGACTATGCACCCGATAAGGGGACCTTTATTATTAATTTATTTCTTGGCTACACATTACTATGGCGCCATGCGGCTGCCTTTGAAGCAGCGCGTGAAGCTCCGCCATACGCTCTCATACAGGCCTCACGCTGAGATTGCAGTGCAAAAACTCGGGCCATTTTGCCTGACATATTCCAACAACGGAAAAAAAGAAAAATCACATATGATTGTGTAAGGTGTGTACCAAAAATAAAAAGAGAAGTGAGAATACGCGGAAAAACAAAAAATATCTTGTCGTCAGGGTTGTGGAGTCGTTAAAAAAAGTTCGACTCCGAATCCAGCATTTACCAAAAAACGCGACTCCAACATTGACAAAAAAACGAATCCGACTAAAAGAAGACCTTTAATTTCGTCACTTTTTTATATTGGTTTTCCTATTTATTTGTATTCAATTAAATATCAACCAACCTACCGGCCAATAGCCAAATTGAGCTTTTAATATGCAAAAATAAAAAGTTCAAACTTTTGAAAATTTCCAACTCCGGCCCTTAACGACGCGACGACTCCGACTCCGGCCAAAAAGCTCCGACTCCACAGCCCTGCTTGTCGCACTACATCTTCCAGAATGGTTCGAAAAATACCAGTCTACAAAATTACAGATATTTTTGATATATTATGTGTACTTTCAGAGAATAAAAGAAATTTTTGGTCGAAATTATTTTTATTGTTTTTCATACTTGTCTTAAAAAAAAATTAAAAATATTTAATAACCTTATCCAAATTTTAAATCTAAGTTTATTCCTGTTTTCCATTAACTCTTTTCCCGTTTCCTTTCGTTGTTTAACATATTATCTCCAACATAAAAAAATAAATCATTGGAATATACTACCTTGAAATATAAATTATTTGACTGAAACACAATTATTTATGAAAAATTTAATCGCAGTCAAAGGGGTTAATAACAACACACTGAAAGAAAGAATACATACTTACCATTCGTGTCAGTGTACGCGTTTTTTACGATGTTATTGAGTATAGATTGAAGGATGCATATAAACTTATCAGTGCAATCAAATAAGTGTCGGTTAAGCCATTTAAATAAGAAAAAAAGGTTAAAAAGATGCAATGAATTACTGAATTACTCTTTGAACATTTAGAGTAAGAAAATTTCATCAAACGGAGCTAATTTCAAGAATGCTTTCACTGATTGATATATTGCATATTTCAAAGAAGCAGCAACCGATGGACCTAAGTCGTTGATAAAATCAATCCAGTAATCGCTCGAGCAATTGATTAGTGGTTTCACCTGAAAATATTAAATAACAAATATTACACCTTTTAATAATTTAGAGTTGATCGGTGGAACAATTCTTGTATTCGATTGACGTATCTAAACAATATTAATACAGTTACAAAAACAAGTATTTGGGACTCGTTGAATTACCGGCATTTACTTCAGTGTCCCATCGAGCCCATTTGCCCTTGATTGGTTGAGTATTACAACAAACATTTGTCTCTTTCTGTCTATCTATGGCTATACAGTGGAACCCCGATCTTGCGTTCTCGCATTATACGTTTTCCCGCGTGGTGCGTTCATTTTCTATAGTCCCGGCATTTAGTTCATATTTAACACTTTCCCGCATTAATCGTTTGTTTTATACGGTCCCTTGAAAAACGTAAAATCGGGATTTCACTGTACCATACACTCGTTTGTTTATATCAGGGGTCACCAGCAGTGGCGGCTGGTGACGGGGTATTAGGGAGTACAAAAAAAGATTCAACTATTTTTGAAGAGTTCTTTCCTATTCATTGGATTTTAAAACACTTCAATTCAATTCAGATGTTCGCAATACCAACGGAGTGCCAGTCTTATAAAATTTTGGCTGTCCGTAGTACGGATAAATAGTTGAATCTTGTTTTGTACTCCCTAATACTCTGTCGCCAACCGCCACTGGTCACCAGACTTTTTGAGAAACGGGCCGGATTGATATTTTTAAAAACATGGCGGGCCGGTCGACAAATAAATTCGTGTTGGTATCCAGTCAGAATATTAATTTATATGATTATATAATCATTATGCTTATCCCAATTGATAAATTGAAACACATGTCGTATTGTAAAATCACAATAAAATCTTAAATTTCTTTGTAAATTAATATTTTCTATATAAATAATTTAAACAAAAATTCAAAATTTTTAGGGGGCCGGATCCGGCCCGCGAGCCGTAGTTTGGTGACCGCTGATCTAACCAATCCTGCGAAAATAAATTAAGGTACTTAATACTAGACAAAAACAATTGCTTATGTATAAATGTGCATTTGTAATATTTATTTACCGATGAAATAGATTTCTTTATCTTACAAGCTTGTATACTAAATTGATTAGTTATTCCAGGAAAAGAATTGCCTTCGCATAATATCAATGAGAATTTTCATAAGTTTTGTCAATTTTAATACCTATCAACTTTCACCTGTACGGAATGAAAATTTTATAAATCTATAACTTTTACTGCTCATCCAACGACATTTTTTGTTTAATATAATCAAAGCTTCTCTAATTAAAGAAAATGCTCAATAGAGAAACAAACCTAGGAAAATCGAATACTATTTATACTATGTGAGTTACATATTACATCTCATCTCACGTCGGTGGTATATCCAGTGATGATCATATGCCGACATGGGGCAAAGAAATATAATAAAAAATATATAATAATATTAAACATATGTACTCAATTTTATGTGAGCTTTTCCCTTTCCGACGATAGGGATTAAAAGGAGACGCCCAGTCATTTTATAGTCTGATTCTATGACCAAGTCACCGAAAACTTTCAGCTTTGAATAGTCAACCCTGGAAATAAATGAAATATTATATGAGCCATTTTTGTTTTGTTTACGTTTACGTTTGTCACGAATTCAAAATTCGCGCCCAGGCGCTACCCGCTGGCTGCCAAGCGGCGAGGTATACCAAGGGAGGGAAAGGTCGAGCGGGTGAAAGGAGTTTTTCGGGGGATGCGAAGCTCGTCTCCTCTTATCTTTTGGTCCTTGAAGACGTAGGGTGTTTTGTGATAGTGTGCCTCGAGATGGTGCCTGCGGTATGTTACCGCCGGCCAAAGCACCAGTGTTAAAAATGGCGTCCATTTTTCTAGCAGTCCGCTTTAGGGACTGTATTAAACCTACGGCAGAGTTCCCTTAAGGAAACTGTTTGGTTAAAGACCCCTCGCAATAATGGCGGATGGCCGGCGGGAACTAGGCGGCGCCGCATCGTCTCGATGGTACGTAAGTAGGCTTTCAATTGTATCTTTTTCTTTGTAAATGATATTGTTTTATTAATCCGGGAATCTAATTGTTATTATCTGTGTACGCCGTGTCGGGTGTAACAGTTAATATCCTTAGATGTCCTTTTTGTATGCTTTTTATTATGATAACCGGGCGGGTCCGTCAGACCCCACCCTCTTAACTTTGTATGTAGAAAAGTACTTCCGCTGGGAATGTCGAGCCGACGTAGCATCAGAGAGCATAAGGACCTCGTGTCAGGGGTTTATCGGGGCCGGACCCCCTCAGGGTTATAGACCTCCGGTAGTCCATGGATTGACGTCAACGTGGTGAACACGTGGAGTTCCGCCATGGCGTCCAAGGGTTGAAGTCGCCGATGAACTTAACCTGGAATTTATCGTAACGTAACCTCATTACCGCGTGCGTCATTCGGAACGCAACGGAAGGTGCTAATCTTTTAATATTGTGTTTTCATGTGTGTTTTGTTATAAATAAATTTACGGCTGTCGGAATTATTTCGACAGCAACTAAAGAACAAATGGACTTTTTATCTGAAGTTTGTGAGCCCTTTAATTTCCGGCGACGAAGGTTTTTCTTAGATCGCGTTAAGCGATGAGCGCCTAACGCAGCCTGCATTTTCTTATGGGGCTAGTTTTCCTTGGAGGAAAACTGCGAAGGGGCTTTCCGAGTGGTGGAAAGCCAGTAAAATCTTTGCGCGGAAACTGCGGTCATCTCACGTTATATCATCGGTTCCCGACTATTTTCGTGTGGCGACCCTTTTTTATAACATCAATGTGACCCGCGACCCCATAGCAATTAAAAAAGGCATTTTTATAAGGTATTTAAACAAAAACAACGAAAATGCATTATATTGAATATTTTTTTAGTTGACTGTATAAGTTCGCGATAGCACAGAAAACCCATCGCGACCCATGGGTTGGGAACCCGTGAATTATGTATTTTTGGCAGCCTATCAATAAGTGCAACTAAAAAAAGCAAAAAGTGCCTTAACTAAAATGTTTAAAGTTTGTGTTTTTTAATTTTTCTGTATAATGTGGTATACACATATTTTCTAATTATTAATCCTTTTTTGTACAAATAAAATGGCAAGTTTTTACGAGAAAAGATAAAATGTTTTTTAGGGTTCTAGAAATAGACTGTGTAAACTAAATAATATGTACATGCCAATTCACTCAAACTTTTGTTTGTTTCTAGTTTATTTAAAGGCAACCCATAAACAAAAAATGTATCAACGAAAACATGTTTGTAATTATTTTTTTACATTTAACATTATGATACGTTTTAGGTTATTTCATTTCCCATCGTTTCTTTTGTAAATTTAGAATTTTGATCATTTTCACACTTTATTTAAAACAATGGGCTATCTGATTCACAGGAAAAAATGCAAAGAACTCATTCGATTCGTTGTATCTATTGTAAAGTCAAAAACAAATTATACTTCAATGGTAGGTAAAGCTGCAAACCGGTAAAAATTAAAATCTCTTCAATTAATAATATTTACTTATAGTACATATTCATGGCTTTATTTATTAGTGCCATCTATTTTCACCGGTCTATACTTCGATGATTGAGTTCCAAATGAATAGGTTCATATAATACGCATATATTATATTAATGAAACATCAAAGACATTATATGGTCGAATATAAAATCAATTATTATTTTGTTTTACTTACATAGTTTTTTCTTTCCCATGCTATAATAAATTATTCAGGCTAAGGCTCTTAGTTAAAGAGTACTATTAAAAAAATATGTTATGATAGTTTTTACATTATTTAACATTATTAACATTTTTTTTTTATCTGACACACTTTGCATATTTGTAATTGGAGGACGTATTTAAATTAATATGTTTTGGTAAATTATGGATATACATATGGTCACGGGACAGAATCCCAATCCCTAGAGCTAAGCTCAAAAAATGTATACATACTGTCTTATAATTTTATGTTTTGACTTTACTCTTTGAGTTCTTGTGGATTATTATAAAATGTGGAATTAAAAGATTAAATCTGAAGAATATTACTGATTTTATGAGTTCTGAAAGAAGAATTTGATTTTTAATAGTAGACTATAGTAAAATTATTCTTTTTATATTAAACAAATAATAAACTTATGTGACTGTCTCTATCTGTATAATATTATTATTTGTGTAGTTTGTGGTTGCATTTTTGCTCCAGTAAATTAAAACAACTCGATTTCTAAATTATTGTGAAGTATTCTTTCGGATTATTATTATAGTAAATTTAAAAATTTAAGACGAAACATTTTAAAAAAAATCGTAAGCTTTACATTCACTTCATTTAATGTGCTTATTTTTCAAAATCTTTACAAAAATTCTGTCCCGTGACCATATATCCATAATTTACCTTTGCTTTCACTAGGCACTTACTTAACTTTCTTGACTTGCAGCTTGGAAGGTCCAGTTAGAACAACGTCCGTAAACCACACTTTAAAACCATCGGTTCTGTTTGAATTGATTGCTACGATCTCTTTGATTACCAGAGGATCCAAGCTTGGGATACCACGAGCTTCGTCACCGAGGGCGAAAGCTCTAGACCCCGCTTTTCCCACCTTCATCACACATTCGTTCACATTCGGGTCGGATCTAGAGCATGGTATGACGTAATAAGATGAAAAGTATAAATTCACTTGTTTTGTGGATAGTTAAATATGATAAAGTTGATATACTTATAAGTCGATCAAAAATTTGTATTTTCCGGTCTATAAACCTTTTATTTATTATGTTTCACTAATGATTAATTCCCGGTCTGTGGTGCAGTGGTCAATGTTTTGGCTTCCGTGACGGAGCGCCCGGGCTCGATTCTCGTTTATTTTGTTATTGCTGTTTTTTTCAGTCAATTAATTGATTCTTTTCGAAAGCTTGTGTTTGTGTTGTTAAAAATCCCTTTCCGATCCCAAAAATGCGACGCATAGTGAGAGCAATTAGATAACAACTAGTCCTAAATAAATATTTTTTTAAAGATAAAATAAAAAAATATTTAGATAAGGAGCGGTTTATCTCAATCGAAATGCTCGCGATGTGTGAAACCGGCCCTGATCTAAATAAATGTACTGTGTTAACCCTTTTAATACCCTAGAGCCGATATATCGGCTTTCATATAATCGCCAAAAATACCCTGTGCCGATATATCGGCTTTCTAAATGGTATATATTTTTGTGTACGTAACATAATTAAACCTTGGATTTAAGCCATATACAGGTCCCCACAGATATCGACCACCCGATGATATCTTGAGTTACTCACTCGCGAAATTTTGTCGCGGTTTGTCGTGGTGCAGTCTGCTATTGTTTTTGTGACTGTGTTTTTAATTTGCCCTTTATTCAATTATACCAAATAAAGATCGCGTCCACAAATAAGAAAATGAGCCGATATCAATTTACTATTGATATAGTTGAAAACTATGAAGACTGTTAAAGGCCAAACAACATAGTGACTTCCAATCATTCTCCAATACGACAAGTCCAAAAACTACTTGATAAAAAAAGAAAAAAAACTGTGTCATTTGTAGTTCGAAAAATCGAAGAAGAAGAACAAGGACTGTTTGCTCAAAGTGTAATATAGGTGTTCATAATACATGCTATCAAAAACATGTTTGTTGAAAAAAAAAAAAAAAAATTCAAAATTTAATTTTATATAAATAAAATAAGAAAACCCACTTTTATGTTGTCTTATATCTATTCTTATGTGTTTACTTTTTATGTGAAATGAAGTGTAAAACATTTATAAATTTCTAAGATATGCAAATATTATTTTGAAAATGTTTATTATTTTTATTATTTTTATTTTCTCTGTGAGTTCTTTTTTATTTCATTTCTTTTTCGTTTTAGCAAAAAAATGTTAACATATAATAACTCTGTAATATTATTTCTCCATAAAATATAAAATATTTTACCAAAATGTCTTTGTTTTTAATACTTTTTCAAGAATTTACGAAAACACTTAAAAAACAGATATTTCCCAGGGTATTTTTGGAGTACCTATGAAAAAATATAGGGTATTAAAAGGGTTAATAAAAGTACAGGATTTTTTTTGTTATTTTTTTATTAAAATTGAGTTTGTTCAAATATCACCAATTTAATTTATATTAAATCACAAATTTTATTAGTGGGTTGGTAAATACGGTGCACATCTTATTTTTGAAAAGAGCCATCAGTTATTCGAATTCAAAAAAAATACTCAATGTTAAAAATAACAGGAAAGTTAGGTGAACATTTCTTTAATGAGTTTTTTTCGAAACGCGAGCGTAAATTTACTTTTTATAAAAGCTTTCAAATCGTACATAGTTAAGATACTCGTATTTAATAATTGATTATTAATTTGATATTGTTTATTAATTTGAAATATTGAGTAAATATTTTATTTCACTTACGAAGCACGGTTGCATTGGTGACACTGAAGACAATTAAAACGAATATTAAGATATTTCTCAATTTAAATTATAATCCTCTTTACACTTGTTGGTGCTCCTCGAGACGACCCAGTCACAGTGACAAATAACGAATGTGTGGTCGACGTCCGGTCAACTCCTTATAAATATATCGGAATTAGGGATTCCAACTCGGATATCCGAATATTCGATATCAGGATACATTCGACCCTTTTTAAACTATTAGATATTCGGATATTTGGGAAAATATCCAAATAGTATTCGTATTCGAGAAAAGATCACATCACAATTTCTCCACATTTAAAGAATAATTATGAATATCCCAGGTAGTGGTTTTTTGCCCAACTCGGGTGCTATCAATATCTTATCATAATACTTTATTTTAACGAACTGGCTAGAACTCGGGTCTAAAAAAACCTTTATTGTCGTAATTTCATTAATAATGCAGCTGCAAATTTTAAATATTGTAATACAGTGGAACGGTATTGAAATGTGTATTTATATGTTTTGTCTCTATCTAATATTTTACAAAAGTGGGAAAAGATATAGTCCTAAATTATTTTGAAATGTATATATTATGTAGGTGAACAAGGAAACGTTGATCGTGCAACATCTCTATTTACCGGCGAGTGATACGATTATTTATTAAAAACTTAGAAATCGAGACCACTGTCAGCTTGCAAAAGCAACTACCAATTTCTTGTTTATTTTAATATATTTTTTAAATCATAAGTTTGTTCATAAATCTAATACTATTGTACAAAATTTTAGCCATGTCAAAACTATCTGAATATATCCGGATAGCTTAAGTTTTACTATTCGATATCCGAATAGTTGATTTTGACGAATAGTTGGAAGCCCTAATCGGAATAAAGATCCTATTTTCTTTAAGCGCGCGCCATGTAATTAATGACACCAAGTAATTCGATGGACTCATAATAATTAAAGTATCATAGCGAATATAAATGAGTATGTAATTAAAATTGTTGCGGATGATCGATTGGATGACGTCGTGAAGCCTTGCCCGGAAAAAGGCACATAGCGAAGAGTTTGATATTAAAAAAAACGTTTTACGTAAACGTATGGCATCTTTAAGAATAAAATACAACTAAAATCTAACATATTGATAGCCGTTATATTTAATGTTTTCTTTGATTAAAAATGGAATATACTTGAGCAGGGGCTCCTAACACGCGTTCCGCGGGCACATATGCGCCTGCTGAGCTATTTCCATGCGCCCACAACAAACTGTTAAATAACGAAAAAAGTATTTTTTGTATTTTTTAATACTGTGTTCAAATCGCAAAAATATTATCATTTATATTATATTACGAATAAGTTTTTATTTTGCATATTTTTTATCTTGTATATGGTACTGAATGGTATTTTTTATAATTCAATCAATGTAACTCATGTGTAAAGAAGCTATCTAGGAAATAATGATAAAATAAATAAAAATTTACGACAATAGATTTGTTTTTTCAAAATCCGGCATGCGCCCGTCACTGTTATTTTTAATTTTAAATGCGCCCGGAGCAGCAATAAGGCTAACTTGGAGGATCTACATTTTAATAGGCTACAAATTGTGTGCAACGAGTTTTGTTTTCCATGATTTAGTTCAAAGCTATTTCGATGATCCGTCTATGGCATTTGATATCATTTATGGCAACCTAACGATTGAGAATGCAATAAAAAGTTTAAATTTCAAATACTACAAGTTGATAGTTAACAATTTTAATGTTTTCGTTGATGAAAATGGCATTTACTTAGAGCAGGGACACTAAACTCTATGCTCGCGTTTTGCTACATGAACAAGGGTGGGGAAGGGAATAAATAAATCACATTAATTCACTAATTTTGTTTAATCAGGTAATAATCAAACATATTATTAAAATAACACTTTTAATATGAACAAAAATACATATTCATAAGGGATTTAATCTTTTTATCGATATAATACGTGTGAATGTATTATCAATTTTTAAAAAATACGTATAAAAACTGGTACACGGAATAAACAGTATAATGTATGTCAAATGACAAAACGTCGTTATTTTATACATATTATCACAAATGTTATTCTAAATAAACTAACGACATAATATAAATCGCCATAGCAATGAATTTGTATAACCTCAAATATCTCCGTAGGGGGCATAAGGATTCACAAAATACTATATTATATATGACTATTTAGTTTCTAACATCAATAACATCGAAAAGCTTATATATCAGTTGTTATTTTTTATCTATGTTTATTTAAACCTACATATCTTACTTCTGAAATATATTTCAGATGATTGTTTTTTATACTTAACAAAACAAACAATAGTAGTCGAAATAATATGTTGTGTTGCTAAAATAATGTAAAAATAGTTATAAAATTAGTTGTCAAATATCTTAGGGTATTTTAGGCAATTTTTTTATGCTAACAACACACTGATAAAAAAAATACTAACCATTCGTGGCAGTATGCACGTTTCTTAATTTCTCGATTGAAATCGGCACATTAACTTTTACATGCAATAAAACAAGTGACGGTTAAGCCAATTAAATAAGCAAAAAAAGTGAAAATAACACCACGAATATATGTTTCCAAGCATAGTAACATTATTTTCAGTTTCTTTTAGTTTAGTGCCCTTAACACAATTCATTAGTGTATCATTTAAACTTTAAACCAAATGGACATTTTCATTCAGACACAACTTTTGTTTTATAATTATTTATAGTATTAAAAACTATGAAGCAGTGGCTTATCTCCCGTAAAACGCGATGCTGTTGACACAAACTGGCCACATAAAAAGATGATATTTAAGAAACAATAGTTTGAAAAGGCGTTTGTACGAATTTGCCTGTCATTTTCATAAAAGCTTCGTGGGATATAAAACAATGGATTGCGCACCGTAAATAATTACAATATATAGGTGTCCAAACGAGTCGTCGAGCGAAATGTGCAAAAGTGGCAACTCAATGGTTACATTACATAGCCAAAGATTCAAAGGCAAGAGGATAAATTGAAATTTTGAGCCAATATAAATGTACCAGAGCAACATTAAATATTTACTTCGACGATTGTTGTATTTATATATTTTTTTATTACTCTTGGTGCATTTACGGTAAGAAAATTTCATCAAATGGAGCCAGTTTCAAGAATGCATTAACTGATTGAGATACGGCTTTTTGTAGAGAAACAGAAACCGATGGACCTACGTCATTGACGAAGTCAATCCAGTTATCGTTCAGCAATTGATTAGTGCTTTCACCTGGAAAGATTAAAAAAAAATTGTCAACAAAAGTAGAAACACGATGCGATATTGTCACGCTTTGGGATATACCCTGTAATGAGAGTGTGAAGCCACAGCGAGTGGTGTAGAGTGTAAAGTAGAGTACTTCAGGGAATATAAAATATCTTACCTAAAAGTTTGTCTCCATTAAACAGATTGTCTAATTGGAAATGCGCTCCACCAATCTGATACGATATGGTATCGCTCTTGAATTCAGCATACTCCAGTCCGTCTTCTTTAGTAACAAGCTCGAAATAAAAGACGTATGTTATCTTATTGTCATCTGAAAAAACAACATTTAAATTTCATCAACTCAATTCATTAATAAAAGTTACCTTCCCTAAAAACAATATTTACATTGCGTCGAATAATTTCAGTGGTTACAAGTTCACGTGATCAAAACTAAACATCTTTACAAAATATTGAGTTTATGACTTTCATAGATTTTTTTTCACTTTTAGGTGAAATTGCTTATGTATAAATGTGCATTTGTAATATTCACCAATGAAATAGATTTCTGTATCATACAAGCTGGTATAATAAATTAATAAGTTATTCCAGGCAAAGAATTGCCATCACATTATCTCCATGAGCATTTTCATAATTTTTGTCAATTTTATTACCTAGCAACTTTCGCCAGTACAGAATGGAAGTTTTATAAATCTATAACTTTTTACTGCTCATCTTACGACATTGCGAATTCGACATTTTTTTTGTTTTAGGCTATTAAAGAAAATGCTAAATAGAGAAACAAAGCTGGTTGTTTTCTTGTGAAATAAAAGTCGAATACTATATTACTACTACATTGAATCTTCCTGTCCTAATAATTTTTTGAGGAATCGTCAACATGAGTGTGTTCTTCTTAGGAGTAGAACCAGCCTGCCACTGGGAAGAGCTTTAGCGATTTTAAACGGTATTGCTTCGGATGTCGGCATATTTCACATGAACGTGAGTGAGTTCAACGAGTTCTTCTTTTATGTATTACACTTGATTTTATCGGAACTCACTCGATTGACTTCTTTGTCAATTTCTAAAGTATTTTTTCACTTAAACATTATTAGTTGTAAACTGTACAACTTTTTCTTTCAATTTTTTAATTCACTTTTTTCACATTGCAAAAGCAATAAACTTATAATTTGTGATTTTTACAGTGTACATGTTAAATTAAATAAATATACTAGTGGCATATCTAGTGATGATGATATGCTGAAACAGGCCACAGACTTAAAAAATTAATTATGTTTAACATACTCAATTTTATGTGAGCTCTTCCCTTTCCGACGATAGGGATGAAAAGGAGACGACCACTCATTTCATAGTCTGATTCCATAGCCAAGTCGCCGAAAACTTTCACCGACACCTTCAGCTTTGAATAGTCGACCCTGGAATTAAATGAAATACTAGATAAACCATTTTCGTGTTGGTTATATTATATACATATGTGTGTGGCAGCCTATCCATTAGTATAACCAAAAACAGCAAAAATGTTAGTGCTTTTATTTGCTTAATATCAATCCATTTATATACAATTCATGTCACATGCTTTTGTTTGTTTCTAGTTTATCGAAAGGCAACCCATAAACAAAAATATGTCAGCCGACTATTTTGAATAAGCACTTTATTTAAAACAATGGACTATCTGATTCACAGGAAAAAATTGCAAAGAACTCGTTGTGTCTATTGTTATTTTAAAACAAAATATATTTCAATGCTAGGCAAAGCTCCAAACCGGAAAAAAGTTAGGTGTAAAATTTTATTAAAATCTTTTCAATTAATATTATAATATTTATACTATTCATGGCTTTCTTTATTTGTGTCATCTATTGTCGCCAGTATATACTTCGATAATTGAGTTCTAAATGAATAGGTTCCCATAAAACGCTTATTATAATAATTTAACATCATAGATGTGGGGTATGGGTCGAATAAAAAATTATCATAATTTTGATTTAATAACGTAGTTTTTTCTTTCCCATGCTATATAAAATAGTCGGTTGATTTTAAGAATGTTATAAGGTCGCTAATTAATTAATTATGTGTTTGGTTTATCAAATCACTGGCGTAAATACTTTCTTCACACGCTTACGAAGTCTTTCCTTCAAAATCAAAATATCCAGTATTTCATTGGTTATTCGAAGTTTAAAACAGTGACATCTATGTATATCATTCATGAGCAAAGTAGTACAACGATTAATTAAAAAAACATTTGTATCATGCTACTGTATGCGACAACGGCGTCTTTAAATAATAAAGATTTTTCCCCGTGAATCAGTTAGTTATTTTCGACTGAAATGATTTATTTAATTTTGACAGCTATATCAAACATTCATTTTCTTAAAATTGAGAACTTCAGTCGACGTCTTTTGACTTTCAACTTCATACTACACCGTCATTTTTTCAAATATGTTCATACATTTACAAAGCTGCAATAGTATTTATCAACATGCTATTAGTTTTATCAAAATAAACGCATCAAGAGTGAGAAAAGCTCAAGGTTGGTGATGAATTTTGCTTCTACAAAATAAAACATGAATAATAAAATTTTGGATGCTACAATGTCGTATCATACCATAAACAAGTGCTCTCCGCTTGATTTTTTACGTGCCATTCACTGTCAATGCCACAGCACTCATTAACGATTTCATTTTATTAACCATCGTAAATTATTAGAAATGATGCCAAAAATTTACATTATTAGCATACAATTTATTATAAAAGAACCGTTTCATTTCCGCATTATTAAAATAATGTTTGCTATTACTTCAGCATTAATTTACTTACTAGAATTGTATTTTAATAACATCAATTTGGCCAATATTTACCGTTTCGCTGACACATATGTTAAATATGTTTTCTTCTTTAACGCTGAATGACTAACAAAACAATCAAATATTTTTTTTAATCTGCATAAACTTGAAGTTAATTAACGTGAAATGTGTGAATATTGAAATATTCCACATGTCGAATAAAAATACTATATTTGCGCTCGATAATATAGATTACTTTATAAAAAATCTATGAAATTAACGAATGGTATTCTATATTATAATAGTTTTTATATTATTATGTATCATTCTGAATTATGTATTAACATTTTATTTTGAAATACACGTTTTGCATGTTTGGAATCGGAGGAAGAATTTAAATAAATTAAATTGTTTTCACAAGGCATTTTTACATGGCGAAAAAGCGGTATCGATTTATTTACAATCTAAACAACATCGTTATCGAAACAATCTGGTCACTGTTTTCAATTTCGCTTTTTATTACACACTGGAAAAGCTCTATGTTAGTTTATCATTTTTAATTTGACATTGAAAGGAGAAGGTGCACTATTCTTCTGATAGAAGAATGTATGTACATACATGAAAGATAAAAAAAATTGCACTCACTTAATTTTCTTAACTTCCAGCTTGGAAGGTCCAGTTAGAACAACGTCCGTAAGCCTAACTTTAAGCCCATCGGTTCTGTTTGAACTGATTGCTACTATCTCTTTGATAACTAGAGGATCCAAACTTGGGATCCCACGAGCTTCGTCACCGAGGGAAAAATCTCTGGCTCCCGCCTTTGCCACCTTCGTCGCACACTCATTCAGCTGCGGGTCGGATCGAGAGCATGGTATAACGTAAGGAGCTGTAAAGTATAAATTCACTTGTTTTATTGACCATTACATATGATAAAATTGATATATTTATAAAACGATTCAAAATTTGTATTTTCCGGTCTATAAACATTTTTTTTGTTATATTTCCCAAAAATCTCTATCCCAAAAAGCGACGTATAGCGAGAGTGATTAGCTAACCACTAGTCCTATCCTCTTTCTTGTATCCTTTCAATCCCTACTCTCTTCGAAAAGAGAGGTTGAGCAATTGAGTAACAAAAATTTCTAACTCTGTGAGGAGTTCATATGCTCCAAGTTGGGAGCGGACATGGTTTTAAAAAAATGATTATTGCTTTGTGGCGTGAAACCGATCACTGCTATGGGTAAACATTCTTTAATTAAGAAACAACATAAGTATATATTTATCATATTTATGTATATAATAAATTACATATAGAAAATATAAAACGTGTCAAATGCATACATATATCAATCATTTTTATCTTCTTACATGCATCAAATAATCTTCATTGTCCTTCAATAAATTATTACAATAAGCACTGAAGTCGTTGACCATTATAAGAGAATGTTTTCTCAACTTTGATTAATTGAAAATGTGATGAAATAAGTCATGTTTTGATTTCAGCTTAAAAGATTATACTACAATTGTGTTTAAAAAGCAAGGATTTTTCAGAACAAATTCAAATAAAGGTATTAGAATAAAATCACAATAATGTTCATAAATTTCCCTGCGTTACGAAAAAGACAGTTATAAAAAGGTTTAAATATCGAACAAGTGGCGAAATAATATAATTTCTGTTCAACTCTTTTGAAATTTGCTTATTTGTTTTAACGGTAGTTGCATTATTTATTACGTATTTATATCTTCAAACCTATAGCGAAATATAAATGAATGTTATATTATTTATTGAAAATGCATTATTTCTCAACTGTAAAGTAATTTTGCTGCCAATTTAATGATTTTTAATGAATCGTGTATTATATAATACTAATATTGCTACCCGGCTTCGCTCGGACTAAGCGACCAATAATTATGTAATGTTATATCATTCCCAAAGAATTACAGACCCATAGACATACATACATACATACATACGCCGTTTCTGTTTTATATATAAGATTGAGTTAAACCTGTATATGAACGGCCTTGAAATTGTTCAGCTGGTAATATCCATGAAGAAATTCAAAACTTTCTAGGTCATTATAATAATATAATTAACATACGAGGAAGTTCATATTCAATATAGTTATTCATTATATCGAAATATAGAATATTTTATCAATTACAAATCTAACTTAATTATTTATATTTTGGTGAAAGAGTGGTGTTTATGTATTATCACTGATTAATGTATTCCTTAATACTTTCGATGGATTCGGCGGTAACTTGGTAAAAGTTCATTTTAATATAAAATTAAAAATAACATTGATTATTCCACGTATTATATTATGTACGTGTTTCGCCTTTTTTAGAGGAATCTTCGGACTTGATATCGCAATGGTAGGTTAAGTAATAAAGCAAGATTGATTTTTATATTCCACAATGATAAATTACAAAAACGGTAGTTGGAATTTTTCCCAAAAATTATTGATAACTTTGTTATTCTACGTATTGTGTAGCAAACTAGCTAGCCACATAATAGAGACGAAACATGTACCAGTACATATATATAAAATAGCACCGTTATTAATCAACTTTATTTTATAGACAAATATAATATTTATAGTACACGTACACGTTAATTTTTTTTTTTTATTATTTTTATAACGCAGACGAGGTTTTCCTCCACGTCTGCGCAGAAAGAAGAAACTGTCAAGAAAAAATAATATTTTTTGGAAAGGTATTAAAATTTTACTCACGTAAATTATGGCTGTTTATCCTGTGAATATTTACAACTACTAAAAGTAACAACGACAACACTATAAAATGATTCATTTTTCTTTTTAAACGTCAACACTGAAATAAAATGTTTGATAAATTATTCTTAATTTAAATTTACTGGCGGTATTTCTAGCGTCTATTGCAAACAAAAACGTTCGAACATCACCAAGACCGGTCAATTAATATTTCAAATCTGTGACCAACAGCTATTTAAGTAATCGCTTCCATGTTAGGTGTTTTGAAAACCATGATCAAATGTTTACCAGATTTCAATGTCAACAACGACAACAGTGTCTTTTCAATATAAAAAATATAAGATTTATTGGTTATTATCTCAAGAAGATTGAAGATGTTCCTGGCTGCTTTATCATATTCATTGAAATCTTTAGAGATACTTCTCGATATATTTATTCCATGAATTATTCAATGTGAGAACGATATTGAGTGGCTTTTTTGTTTTAATTGTAGACAATTTCTGAGTACAGAAAATTTGTGTTGTCATATTTCGACCCACAGTTCCATGTTATAGTAAATGCAAGACATGGCAGAGAGAATGCAAAAAATCTTCAAAGTCACCAGGGCTGTCGGGACAGTAGTTGAAAAAAAGTTCGACTCCGACTCCACCATTTACAAAAACCACGACTCCGACTCCGACTCCAACATTGACCAAAAACACGACTCCGACCCCGGCTAAAAAAGTTTAATATCGTCACTTTTTTTTGCCTAATTTTCATAATTATGTGTATTCAATTAAATATCAACCCTACCAACCCGGCCAATAACCAAATTTGACATATAATATGCAAAAACAAATGTTCAAACTTTTCAAAATTTCTGACTCCGAGTACGACTCCGGCCAATTAGCCGTGACGACTCCGACTCCGACTCTGACTCTGGCCATAAAGCCCCGACTCCACGACTCCAACTCCAAAGCCCTGCTAAAAACAATCGAACATAGACTTTGCGATTCAAAAATATGTTCTCTTCGATTTTATTTTAGATAATCTAACGGGTAAAACAATACAATACATTACATACAATATTTACATTGAAGGCGAATCTGCTTTTTAGTATTTGTTAGGTCATTAATCATATCTTTTAAGTTTTTTTACTTTATCGACTATTATATAAAGGGTCTTTTTATAAGGACGCTTAGTTTTGAAATGTAAATAAAACAAGTTGTTTGTGAGATTTCGACTAAATTTTAATGTCATTTGTAAGTATATTTTACGGCATTAAATATGGAATATAGCATCAAATGTCTGCCAATATCCATTCATTATAAAATGGGCCATGTCGCTAAAGTTGACTTTTTTGACAAATTTGGGTAAACTTCCAACTGCTCCAGAACCCAATCAGGCGTTGTCTGTGGTCGTTTACCTGAAGTTCCTTGGTAAGTTGGATTTTATACGGGTGCAGACATAAGGCCCGATTCAAAATTCGCCAAGTTGAAGTCGCAGAAAAGGCAAGTTCTTGTGAACAACGAGAAATAAGCTGCCTTGGGTTTTCCTGTACACTTTCACACACAGCAGCAATGTTTTCACCAGATATTGTATTTTGATGACGTACAGGTAGGTGTTGGCCGATTATTTACCAAACTGGTTGACTCAAATTTGGCCACTAAACAATGAATAATCTACTCAGCAGGACAAAGTAACATATTTTGAGCGTCCCTATTGAAATACCCTTTATAAACCAATAAATGATTATTTAAAAAATTATTACATTTTTTTTGTACTTATTCCACAATTAATTTATAAAGATCGGTACAGGTTTCGCTGATCGCAAACATTTTCAGCTTCAGAAAATCGGATAAATAAAATCAGTTGACAATGTTTGCGATGAGTAAAACCGGTCCTGATCTTATTGAACTATTGTTGGACTAAGAAAAAAAAATGTTTAAATATTTTTTAATAGCCTTTCAACAATTGACAATTGAAAAAACTTTAACAATCGTTAAAACTTAGATTTTGCTAGTTAAACAAATCTAATAATATAGTGAAAAAAACTATAACCATATTTGCTGTTGTTATATCATTTTCACTGATCTCTTTATGTTTTACATTTTTTTTGAAATATTCCATTTCCAGAAATGTTTTCCATTATTTCTGATAATATTATAGATTTTTCCATGATGACTACTGCATTGGAAAAATGATATCATTTTTGCCTAATTCAACTGTATTACATCACAAATAATATTAAGAAACATTTTCCACTGCACAACTATACCTAATTATTATTGCATTGAAAAAATTTCCCATCTCTCATTTTACATCTGATAATTATTCAATATTTTACATATTTTTCCGACGTTTTACATTATTTTCCGTTTATAATTCATAATTAATCAAGTTTTGTTCGTAAATATTGTATTATTGCCATCATTCATGTTTATAATCAATCACCTGTTGGCAATTTGTGATGGGTACTTTTGTTCTTTGACAAACTTGTTACAACTCTTAATAACTCGTTTACTATTCTGTGAATTCATTGCAAAATCATTAACTATAGGTTTTGGCATAATTAAGTTGGTCGGTAAGTCCTCGACATACGCGATTTCGACTTCCACGATATCGGACTTACGTGATTTCGGACTTGAGCGATTTAAAAAAAAAAACCTGCAAGGCACAGACTTTGGCTTGCGACTATTATGGAAATAATATTCCTACCACCAATTACAACCTTCAAAATTCAACCAATGGGTCAAGGTATAATAACTGTAATACAAAAAAAAAATGTTTTACATGCAAAATACATTTACGCAAGCAGTTAGAGCTGTGATGCACCACTTTTTGGCAGCTTGTCAATTTTTAGATTATCCACATGTGTAAAAGTGATTAAAAATAGCGATATCTGTATATGATATATTAAATTGTGGATTTTATATATTTTTATGTAAATATAAAAAGAAGGCAGTGGATTCTGAAAAATTAAATTAATAATTATATGTGCTACTTTTCTTGCAATTAAAGCAACTATTGCGTCAGAATATGTAATACGAAATAATTATAATTGTGAACACATGCACCATTTCTTTTTCGTCTTATTCGAATTATTTTAATGCGAGTTTTCGAGATTTTTTATTAATTAATTGTAATTATGATAATTATAGATTCGAATATTTGGAGCGGTGAAGTGGTCAAAACATTAATTAAATAGAAATGATAAAATAACCCTTTAATAAATCATGTTTTTTACCAGCTTTAATTTTTTCTCATATCAACTTATATATTTATGAAGTTTGTTTGTCATATTGGGCTGCATGCAATGTCATTTTGACCCGTGGGCCGTAGGTAAGTGCATCACTGAGTTAGAGCCGTTGATGGGATGGATCAAAAAATTTTCAATCCAAATTTGGAAAAAGTGCAAGATTTATAAAGCACCTAAAAATATTGGTGATGCCTGGAATGATATTTCAGTGCATAAATACACCAGATCCTCCTTTTGCACGAGGGAACGTTCCAAAGACTACCGTGCAAAAAAAGACGTGCGAATAGCGGATCAGGTGAAAACGTATCTACATATGTATGTATACAAAATTACCTTACTAAATTATGTGTTCTTTTCATGTTTTCTTAAGTGTATATAAGCATGTAGATCGAAGCTGTCATTTATAAATGGCAGGAGGCCAGATTATGAAATCGATATCAGAATTGATATGGTAAGAAAAACCTTTGAATAAAGCAAACATCTCCTGGAGTCAGGACGTAAGTCTATGAAATCAGTGAAGAGCAATCAGATGATTCATAATGTCCATATTGGCTCACGGCAGAGGTCAGCATCCTCTCAAAAGCCAAATGTGGTAAAAAAAAATATGGAATTCAAACGATTCAAATATGGAATTCATTACTGACCATAGATATTTTTTACTTGTTACGAAGTACGAATAATAATAATTGTGAGTTGGCAGCACGTTGTAATTATTTATTTATTTAGCGAAGAAGGTTTTCTAAATAAAATAACAAACGTAGGAAAGGTAGGGTCTGAAGCAGTGGTTTTTAACCTTTCTGAAGTCACAGTGCACTTTTTATCCGAAGGAAAAATTTCACATTTCTGGCTTATCTTTCATAGGATTTCGCTATTTCGCAGATTTTTCTGTTTTTCTCAATTTTTTCACGGTGCATTGGCGACAGGCTCGCGGTGCACTGGTCAAGATTATAAGTGGCCAACCTTTAATTTGACAGCCGATTTTGGAAATGAGATTCCTTGCCATGTAAAAATCTTCGTAATATTTTTTTTATAATAATACAAAGCAAACAAATATTTATCATTTGATCATTAGACGTAGAAATTTAATGTCAGCAGGGAGAATTTATTGTCTTCTATTGACCTTTTAAAAAAATAGTCCAAATCACGGGGGCAGTCCCGGGATCCCGGGATTGACTTTTTGCAATCCCGAAATCCCGGGATCAGAATTTTGGCTCGGGATTGGAAACCCTAGTCTGAGCTGCAAAAAATGTATCAAGCTTAATACGAATTTACTTGAATGAAATATTACATAAAGCAAACGCTTTAGTAATATGTATTATTTGATATAAATTATTTCTCAAGCAGTTTCCATTTGATTGATATTGCTCCAATAAACAATATTAATTATGTCGTTACCATTCCCGCTCTGAATGTGGAGAGCATGTGGACGTATTGTGAACCGTATCTAAACAGAAATTATTGCTCTGCAAGAATTCTTAAGTTCAACAACATTGCAAGATGCTATGACAGGGGTGTGAGACCTTTACACGTCGGAAAACCTAATTTAAGAAACTTCAATACATACAATTCTTGCGCATTATTTATGTATGTATGCGGGACGACCTGACTCTAGTCTCCCTAAGATATAGGGAGACAGACTCCGTCATCGACGTTCGGATAAGGAACTTAGGGAAGGTGACAGAGAGAGGTAGCTCTTGATATAAAGGCCTTAATGGTTATATAAGCTGTTACTCTATACAAAAGTCGGCGAATTTAGGGCCGTGAAATATATAATAATTACATTACCTGTAGTGTATAATTTTTTTGTCTCAGTTTTTAAAAAATTCCGGAATTCATATTACAGAATCCTTACTCAACCCTTCGAAGGAAGAAGGCAGTAATTCACCAACTTTCTGAAATTTAACTATGAATGCTATTTGTCAAATATTGTTTTAAGCTATATTTGGTGCTCACTTTTAAAGCAGTATAATAACTAAAATCCTTTAAAGCAACTCTAGTATTCTTAGCAAAGACGCAGTCAATCCAACTACTTACTGCATGTTTTCAAATAAATTAGTTATTTGTTTTGAAAGGGTATTTATTTCAAGGAATCTATACATGAGAAATATTGTATATTACAGCTCAAGCTACCAAAAAGCAAGTCGCTTCTTTTTTGCTAGTCTAATTTGGACTAGGGTTTAAGATATCATAAATAGGTGACCAGACCAATTGGCACAAGTCAAGTCGACAGATGTCAAGTCGGCACATGACAAGTTGGCACATAGACAAATCAGCACCTAGAAAATTGACAAACCGCTCCTATTTTTATTCGATCTCCGTCAAAAAACTGCACGAAGGGGGTGTTTTATGGAAAATAACACCTTCTGGCACACTAGGGGAAGTGAGTGCCTACATAATTACGTATAATTTGCATGCTAGTTTATGAAAAATCGTCGTTATTACAATCTAACATAGCCAGCCATAGCAATATCTAGCTCCCAGTACAGAATTACGATTTATTGATTATAATTAATTGGCCCTTAGATATGTGCATTAGAACAATTAGAAATCAATAGATATCATCAATCCAATGACTTTTTTAATGAGAAAACAAACATTAATCCAACATCAATATTCAGATCATTACAGATCGCTAATGCCATTTTACTAAAATCATCTTGATGTTAAACTAATGTTCGTTCGTTACCACTCAATAAAACCCCAGATTTGCTTTCATTTCCAGAAAAACACAATATCAATTTATCACAATTCAAGCATTATTATGAAATAGCCATCAACAATATATTATTTTTGTAGAGCTTAAATACATTTTTTCAGTGTACCTATTACAAAAAGGAAATTATTTTTTGTCTAGATGTCTAAGTGCCGAATTGTCTATGTGTCAACCTGTCATGTGCCGACTTGACATGTGTCGACGTGCCATGTGCCGACTTGACTTGTGCCGAGTTATCACGGATTCCATAAATAAGATAAGCATTTAATAGAAACTTCCCTACCATTGTAAGATAAGATGGTGAAATATGTAATTTTCTTTTAGCTTAATACATTAAAATCCTTGATCCTTGATACTAAACACAAAATTAAATAATATATTAATTTAATGAGTGGCATTTATAACAGAACCCGGAACTTATTTACAAATGAATATAATGAATTCCAAAACAACAGATGAATAACATTGTTTTGATATTGGCACTTGTTAGCAATAAAACTTCAGTGTTCACTAAACTCTTAATTTTAAGAAGAAAATATGTTTGTGTGGTCAAGCAAGAACGGTTTCGTACAATTTATACAATAAAATGATAAAACTTAAGCTTCAAATCAAACATAACAAAAACAGTTTGTAAAAAAAACAGAATAACAGTTAACAAAATAAAATTTTAATCGTAATATTTAAGATTTAACAGACGACTATTTTGTGTAAGTCCGATTTATATCAAATCAAATTGATAACTTTATCATCCCACGTATTGCTTAGCAAACGGTGACTTGTGTTTCGCCTATTTAAGAAGCATCTTCAGACTTACTTTTTTAGTAAGGTTACTTTAGGAATTATGTTATGACAGACAAAACTCAAATTTGATATTGAAATTTCATCAGGCACCTTCAGTTTAAATCCTAAAAGAAGATTAAGATAGATTTTAGTTCTTATGTTAAAGAGGGGGCTGGGTATAAACAATTATAGTACAATTTTAATGAAGCTAGAGCCAAACAATATTAACTAAGTAATGAGTTGCGCTTGAGAGGGTTATAATCCCTTACTAAATTGAGTGTGAAGATTATTAATGAGACTAAACACGTCACAATATTTCCTACACAAACGTGAACAAACAAAGTTATATTTAAATCTACCTCTTTAGATTTGATATTTGAAAAAATACAATGATAAAATTAATTAATGACGGATGTCATTTCAGCAAAGACTATAGTAAAAAAAAAAGATTATAGTGACATAAAAAAGTGCGATCATCTTGAACCACCTGCGAAATTCACATTCATGACCTTGATTGAAGATCACAAAATATTTATGTCCTGTGCGTCATTTTTGGACGTTTGAAATAAATGTAGGTATTACCATTTTAATCGAGGCTTACTAAAAGTCGCGTTGAATATTTCAAATAAAAATACAGGGAAAATGATACAGAATATAAAAAGTGCAGCATAACATGCAAATGCAAGAAGTGAATTTGTGAATTGTTTATTTTTTTTTTAAACAAAATCTTTCTTTTCACAAGTAAGTCGTCGACTTACGCGATTAACTAAATTTAACTTAGCTGATAACCGTACACTTACTGCAAGCCACGTACCGCGCCTTGCAATTGTAATGAAAATAAATTATATAAGGAACACATTTAGACGAGGTTAGAGATTTTGATGAAACATAGCGGAAATACGTAATGCAATTTTGGAAAAATTAAAACATTTTTAAATAAATATATAATTCACATTTTGGTCAGTAAATTAATTAAACGGCTGGTAAATATTATAAACGGTTAATATCCACCGTGTGAATGTTGTCAGTTATTAAATGAAACGGTCAGTATTAAAATAAAGAGTCAATCATTTTGAATGTATGTATAATTTTAGTTTGACAGCTTTAGATGCAAATTGGTACATGGTCAACGACTGGTACATTTACCTTATTCCTTTTACGTTGCCTCAAGTTTATGTATGTAGATTCATTTATATTTTATCTGTAGACATATTATTTAAAAAAAAGCTTGCTTTTAAGATTTCCTTGACTTACACGAAAACCTTTGGAACCAATTAACCGCATAAGTCGAGGTCTAAAATATTCAATAAATGTCTATATTAAAAAACCCAACTTACATATGTCTATCATATTACTACTTTTTACGCATCCCGGACCATAGACACCATATCGCTGAATATATACATAATACTTGAACATAGATAAAAATCTTCTTTTTATGTTGATTATCCTTAATGATATCTTTTGATGTCCTTAATGATATCGGAATCCAATCTGATCGAATAAAATGTCATCTCGAGGTGACGTCATCTACGCCATAGGTCACCAAACTATTTGAGAAACAGGCCGGATTGATTTTTACATTAAAATATTCATTTACATGTGCACTTCATTTTTATATCTTTATAAAATGAGATTATTCAAAAAAAAATTAAGTGAACAAACATCTGGTCGCCTCCAACAATACATTTTATACCCAACTTCTATCAATTTGGGACCATACCTGATCATATCTTATCCCAAGTTATGAATTGAATTAAACAGTTGTCGTGAATTCACAACCAAATCATAAAATTTTATAAAATTAATATTTCCTTCATTTAAATTCAAAAATAGGGAATTTTCGAGGGCCGGATGAAACTATTTAGCGGCCGTAGTTTATTGACCGCTTAACACTACCTTCAGCACGTGTCAGAATAAAAGTATTCAACACTTGTGATAAAATATTATAATACATATGTACATATGTACATACTTATACATATGTATATGTACGCGATTAACTCATTAACTGTCTCATATGTTAAGACGTCTTATTGCGCGGTGTTGCAATTTTATATTCATACATAAATAGAGTTAACAGGGTACCTACGAGACGGACATCACGGACGAGATATTTTTATTTAAATAGTTCTATTTTTATTTGTGTATTTAACATAAACACTGATGAATTCATTTTTGAAATCTTAGTTGTTGGAATTTTCGTTAATCGGCTCAGCGGGAGGGGTTTAAAGGGGAATATTAAAATCTGATTTCACACGTTTTAAATTATTTAGCACGACAAGATTCACATGAATGAAATTAGTCCCGAAAATATTTGAATTTACTTATTATATTTACCACATTACCAATTTTTTGATCAAAACTAAATGCTCTTGATAAAGTTGAGGCCCTTATTGGGATTATTGGAGAAAAATATAAATATTCTGCAATTACCAAAATTACATATTTTAACATCACAATTTATTATACCATTCATAGAAGCTCGATTAATAACACCTGATCGTTAAAATTTCTCTAAAGTCAGTATAAATAATTTAGGATTTCGACTGAAGGTGCTTTTATGAAATTTCAATATCAAATTTGAATCATTTTATTTTTTTAATTTTTCCATGTTTTTTTTCGTTAACGACCCGTGTTTCGGGCCGTAAGCGACACAACCCATAGAAAATTACGAAGTTAAAACGATTCAAATTTGATTGAGTATAAATACATATACATACATATAGATAAACTTAGAGTAAAACCTAACACAGAAGATGGTCTGAAGCCGATACAACTATCAAATATATCCTTCACTTTTTGTAGCACTCAATATATTTTACCTCTAACTTTGTTCGGTTATAAAAATGGTTTTAATTCTTAAAAAACAACATTTTAAAAGCAATTCTATATTTGGCTATTTGATGACTGCATTAAGCGTTGATTGAATCTTTATTTCAGTAGCGGAAAAAATGTTTTTCATATAAATTTAAATGAACCGTTCAATATGTATAACAAAAACAAACTGTAGATTTGCTCAATCGACCACCAATACTCACCAATTAATTTAAATGAAATAATATTCGACGAAATTGTAAATCCTAATACTCTTACCACCATGATTATTAAATGCTAATCACCTTGATTACATGAGAGGCTATAATTTCAATTGCAAATTGAGCTTACATAGGTACTTAAAAAAACCAGCTTCTAGTTTATCAAAAGATAACTAGACATTGAAAATTGTTCCGCATGATCATTTTGTAATCATTTATAAGTGATACTTCCCCATACGATCATAGATAATATTAATTGTTTATAATTTTAATACTGGTTCGTATATTTGAAGATATAATATGGTGCATATTGATATGCAAATATTATATTATTTAATTGATAACTATCAGAATGACGAGACAATTTGGAACAGAAAAAAAATGGCTACCGGCGGGATTCAATGTAATATAAATATGATATCAATAAAACACATTTTTCAGTACCAATTCCATGTATAATTTGATAAAGATCAGGACCAGTTTCGCTCGTCGCGAACATAATCACCTGGCGCAATTCTCGCGGCCATCAAAAACATTAATGATCTTTTTCAAATAATATGTAGGAGTAGTACCTACTACAAAAATAATTTATTTATTATTATTTATTTAATTTATATTATATTATTTAATATATATTATATAAGTTGGATTTAAGATCTTTTCATCTCACCAATGGGTATATGAAATGTTTTGAAAAACTAATATCAATTGAAATATTTTAATTATAATATAATTCATCTTTATGTATGATTATCTTTAAATTCTTACCAATTTTCTTATACCAATGTCTTAAATTTCATATACATAATCATCACTTTTAAGGGTTTCACTGTCAATACTTGGTGGAATGGCATTATAACAAAAATGTGCTAAGTATCATTTTTATTTTCAAACATAATTATGCCTATTTCTGTTTATATGTCAATTACATCAGTTGAAAATAGGGCTATGGAGTCGTAGTCGAGGAGTCGGAGCTTTTTGGCCGGAGTCGGAGTCGGCGCGGCGTTTTGGCCGGAGTCGTACTCACAGTCGGAAATTTTGAAAAGTTTGAACTTTTTATTTTTTGCATTTAATATGTCAAATTTGGCTTTTGGCCGCATTGATAGGGTTGATATTTAATTGAATACACCTAAATAGGAAAATTAGGGGAAAAAAGTGACGATATTAACCTTTTTTTAGTCGGAGTCGTGTTTTTAGTCAATGTCGGAGTCGGAGTCGTTTTTTGGTAAATGCTGGAGTCAGAGTCGTACTTTTTTTGACCGACTCCACAGCCCTGGTTGAAAATGATTGCTATGAGCGAAACCAATCCTGATCAATATAAAATATATAATATGTGGAAGGAGTACCTATGTATGTCAAAAATAATGTTTTATTTATTTAAATATATTGCTATTGAATCAAAAATTGACAGTTAAGTACATATAAGCGATGTAATACAACTTAAAAAGATGGTAAAATCTAACGGGGAAATAATTCACAAATGATTTTTTTTCCAAGCATGTTTTTAAGCCGTGACTCAAAAATTATATTACAAAATATAAGTAAATTGTTTTTTAAAGAAAATGCTCTATTACTAAATTTACCCAATCCGTGTATAAAAATAATATTGAATTATACTTGATTATGTTCTCCTCCTGCTTAAAAAAAATCTCAGGTTTCTACTTTGCAAAAATTAAATCATTAATCAGTTAGTTATTATGGTATATGGAGACATTACAAAAATTACATTATTATTTTTTTTCATCCTTTATAGTCTGCAATTTATTTTAAGTGATTCACAAAGCATGATGATTCTATTTTAACAGAGTGATCAAATTAATTATAGTTGTTAAATGAAACTGGCTCAGACCATAACATAAAAAAAATATTTAATGATAGTTTGACTTACTAGGTTATTATTACGATAGGCTAAAAAATCTTTTTGATCACAGCCTCAGTTCCAATATTCAATTTGACATATTATATGCCGTGTTGTAGATATTTGTGTGACTGAAAATAGTATTTTGACAATTATTTTTTCTTCTAATTTTACTATGCTTCAAGTAATCCATTTTTATTTTTCTCACCTTTGTGGTCGGCAAAAATTCACCAAATTTTCTGAATCAAGTTATATCAAATTTAAGAAAAAATACTCACTGGTTTCAGCTTTAATCTATAAATGATTTTGTGTAAAATCCACTACTAGATTTGTCATTTCTTTTTCTACTACCACCAAAGTCTAGTATACCATATATGGAAGGTTGGAATGCCAACGTCAGGACTCCCAGATTCCTGACTTAGAATGTGCTTCTCTGCCAAGACTTTTTGGTGGAAATCTTCTTTTCAATGGTAAGATGCTGAAATTTATGACATCTAGGAATACTGAATCTAATTAGTGTTCACTGGAAGGCCATAAAAAGTGCCAAAAAAATTGCAATTAATGTTTCAATTTTTTAAATATAATTTTATTTTTTTTCAGTATTGAACTGATTCTTGAATCTATCTTGAATTATCATGCATACTTACTTATTAACCAATAACAAACTCTTGGAATCAGAGGCGGCTGGTAACATTAGGAAAATATTAGGAAGTGCATTATGCAAGATTCCAACCTCTGTCTTTTGACCGAGTTGGGAAGGACTTAACCCTTACTGAGCCAACAATATACATATATACGACAAGCCACTGTAAGTTGATACATGTATTCAGCAACGCTCGTCATAATTCGGAAATACTTTTAGGAATAACACTGCACCCGTGGAACAAAACTTCTCTTTAAAATGTCTGCGTGTGGCATGGTAAAAACTAGTGTGTCATCACCAAATCTTCTACCTTTTTCTGCTTACTGATTCAATTCTTTTTGGACATCACGGGATATGCACCTTTGTGATGCGTGTCTTCTTTGCAGCTTCTGGACAAGCAAGCAACATTTTGTTACGTCAAGCTTTACTAAGAAAGCTAGTGACTTAATTTGTAGACCTCAATACTAAGACTTTTTTGTCAATTAATTATACCATTTATTTTAATAATGATAATTCCTGTTAGTAACTATTATGGCCATTCACTTATAATTCCTTAACCCACTGGTAATTTGATTGCAAGAGGCATTCTTTCTGATTATTGTTGGATACATATGATTATGAAATGGGATATCCAGACAGTCCTTAACTTTCGTAAATCTTGCTATTTTGTGTAGTGATTAAAATTTTTAATTTTGTATTTAATGATTTTGTCTTTTTTCTTATTGCAATGTCTACATATTCAAAATTCATAGAAATTTTCAGGAATAAAACAGCTACAGAAGTCGAGACTGCCTCTGTAATTCATAGGATAGGATGGATTGCTGGTGTATTGAAATATGTAGTGAATTTTATACAAATTTATTCAAAAAGCACCAATCTACATTTTTAAACCTAAAAGTATAAAACTCAATAATAAATTTTGCTTTTGTTCAAAATAAAATCTTAAGTGCTATTATTGTGTCATGGCAAACTCTACAGCAAGACACTGAGCAATTTATCAAGAAATACTTTTTTTTATTTTTATACGTATACAATCATTATTAAAAAAATACATAAAAATTCTTTAAAAATAAATATAATAGTATCAAAATGTATGTTTGGATTCTTATTTACGGAAATACGGGTAATCAATTCAATTCGCCATTGCAATGTTTTCAATATTAAATTTCAATCTTTGTAAAATGTCTTAAGAATTTATTGAACTCTGATAGGAAACCGGCTTATCAATAATAGTAAATACAATAATTATTATGTAATAGTTTAAAATAGTATGGTATTCGTATTTTATAGTACCAACTTATATCTAAAGCACATTTTAAGTATGTATACTAAAAGAAATTATTCGCATCAAAAGAGTGAAACATTATTCAATTTTTCACACAGCTAATTCAATATATGCAAATCATAATTATTATAGATATTTTAAAATTAAAATCACTGCAACTCCATCCCATCGCAGATATTTACGCCGTTTTCTCCTGTTCGATGATGTCCTTGGTCGGCAGAGGGTTCTTTTCGCAAGTTGTGGTGTGTTTCAGCTTTGTAGGATCGAAGTTTTCGATTCCATTGATGAAGTTCATTTTTCCCTTTTCCTGCTCAATAGCTGAAAAAAAAAAAATCCATTAAACGTCTCAATCTCAAATCATCTGAAAATACTACAAGGAACACCGGGCTAAGATTCTTGAACCTGCTACATATCACAGGCTCACTTTGTGCGTACAGCTCTCGAGAAAAGGCGGAGAATAATTGCTTGAGGTGAATAATTTGCTGACAAAGTTTTTGAATTTAATCAAAACATTTAAAATTCATTATTTTTGTAACATTGAATTTAAAAGTGAAATGAAAATTGTGTGGTTTAACGATTATTTTCACAAATAACAATGAAAGCTCATCGATGAAATGGTATAGTTTTTCACTTGAATAAAATGAATGATTAATGATTAGATTATATTGATACTTAATTTGCAATATACTGAGGAAACTTAATATCAAATAATCTACAAAATGTTTTATGTAAGGTTGGTCCTGTTCTTTGTGTAAAACACTAAAATTATGTACTCTCTTGAATGTTATTATCATTCGAATTCACTATGTTTATGATGTAGCAATGTTTCATCACTGTTATAACATTCTGTCTGAAATAAATTTCATTATTAACTCAAAATAAGTATCAAATAGTGTACCATTGTACAGATGCTGCAACATTGCGTTTCCAGCATGCAGATGCAGCATCCTAAATAATGAACTCTCAAAGTAGTTCTTTTTTAAAGAATCTTCTTAAGAAATAACTGTGAAAGAAAAAGTATGCAATACATATTGGCAACAAAAAGATGTTTAAAAAAAGCACACTTCAATTCATGCAACTACATAATAAAAAAACATTTAAGCTTCACTTAACTTATAATAAGAGCATGGCAAGCTGTGCAGCTTTAGAAGAGCAATATTTTACAACAAAATGAGGTGTTTTCCTTCATATGATGGGTGGACAAACCTCCGATGAGATTTTGAGTATAATAGGCCGACTCTGTTTACATTGGTGACATTTTATTTACAAACCTTCCACTGGCGGCAATGAGTTTTTCTCGGTGGTGGTGGTTTGCTTCATTGTTGACTTATCAAAGTGCTCCACACCCGTCAAAAGGTTTTGGTGATTTTTTTCAGCGGCGACAACTTCAGGCAAACAAAAATTACATGCGGATTCAATAAAAACATGCAGTAAGCTATGACCAAACATTGCAGTGATAATTGAGTTAGTCACAAATTAATTTCCCTTGAATAAATGAAGCATATAAGTAATATTTATATATAAATTCTTGCCCAGTCACACATTGACTGACATCCATTTTTTAGTAGCTGTTAAGGCTTATCACAATCGTAAAGACTATTCGGTAAGCCAAATGAGATTGCATCTCTCTTTCAAACGCCTATATTAATTATGACACTGACAACTAATTCGACTCTTTTGAATTTTGTATACTTCCACGAGTCTTGGGATAATTTAACTAATGTTTTGATATACATAACGTTCAATCAATTGGATACGTAATAGCATAAATAAAATTACAATTTCAAATAGAGAAAATTCCCTCTCTGGCTATGTAAGAAAAATCTTTCTGCCTCGTTCCAAATTCTAGTTAGAATAATTTTTGAAATTGACTTCATAGGTAATGTTCTATGATCCTATCAACTGTCTGCAGTTCTAATTTTGTTAATAAATTAATTTAAAAAGCTATGAATCATGGAATTAACATTTATTTTTCATATTGCTCTGTAAAAACTTAGTTCTATCATCTCTAGTCAAAAATATATAACATAAATGTAAGTTTCAAAGCATTCCTGTAAGTGCAGTAACATTTCATTTTGATCGATTCTATAATCAAATAAGCATTTAAAGCCACATGCTCATATAGTTGCTGGCGAAAAATACATCTAAATATTAATAAGTGTTTATACATAACAAAGTTCTTGAGTAATTGATGCTGTCAAAAAATAATATACCAATATCGTGATCATACAAATAAACCTAGATAATTACAACACGGGGATTATAAAGACTTTACCTTGCCCAGGTTTTGTTGAAGGAAAAGATTTTTTTGTAAAATTAATAAGTTTATTAAAAAATATAATTGAAATTTATGAAATAAATTGTTTTAAAATATTGTTGAACAAGTTTTCTCAAAATACATGGCACTTCCCTTTTTTCAGTAAAATTTTCACATTTTTTTTGGAACAAACAAATACTCAGACTCCTAAACTATAATAATTTTTGGTACCTAAGGAAAAGTCTTAGTCTTGCTCAGATATGAACCCAATAATGAATGCTCATTAATTTATGCATCTTGGAGGATTCAAATTCCTTTTTGAATTCATGACATTCTGTCAAGCAAAAAAACAATGGATAATTTTCCATTGGCATATATCTTTTCTCTTATGATTTTCTGCGTATTTCAATCAATGAAAACCTCCATTAGCTTTTGGGTATTTTAGTTTTCTCTTCAGTCTTCTGCTGTTTAAAAAACAATAAATTATAATTTGCTGTAAATATGCGTCTATAGGTTATGAGTGAAGCGTGTTCTTTGCTTTCTTTATCACAAATTTTCGCATATAATTGAAACATTTTTCCAATACTTAGATTACCATCAAGGTATCGTATCGCCTCTCCACAATTGTGGTGTTCAAACGTTGGAAAACTTTCAATGTGCCGTTTCACATCTTCCACTATTGACGGTTTGGTTTTATTTGCGGGCGCATGTTTTCCTCGTCTGTCTTCTCCTTCGTATAGCCCCAAATCACCTTTGTGGTAAATAGCGTTCTCAACGACTTCTTTATTGATGCAGAACGTTTTTGTGAAAAATGATTGACAAACGCGAATATTGATTCCATCTTTGGAGATGAAATATTTTCTCGACTCCGCTCTCACATTTCTTTTGCTCTTCCTTCGCGCGTCTTCGGTCAGTCTTGAAGGGACAGTCGCAGTGACTTGACTGATGATAAAGTCTTTCTGGCATTTAAAATCGGCCAACTGCCAATAGTTTTCACATAGAAGTGTTCTTTCGGCTTCATTGAAATGACTGATGCATTTAAAGCGGCATTTAGTACAGTCAACGTATTTAGGGCCCTTAGCGGCACGTGGCTTATTTTTAACAGTATATGGTAAACATTTACTCCTCATTTCTTTGTAAGCATTACTTTTCCACTTTGACGGCTCGGCTTGTTTACCTCGGATGCTTTTTGTCGGTGACATTTTGAAATCAGCCATATGAATAAAATCCTGAGCCGTGTCCTCTGGGACGGCGTTCCGTTGTGAGAATTGGGTGTTATTATTTTTCATATCATCATTGCAATCAATTCTATTGTCACTCGTTGAGGGTTTTAAATTTCTATATTCTAGATTCAAACTTTTTTTCGGTTTTTGAAGTTTTTTCTTTTGCTTATCACATAAATTATAATTTGATGAGAAAATTTGATCTTTATCAGAACCGAAGACAACTTCGACATATTGCAGGACATTTTTTTGACTATCATTCTGTTCAGATTCCGATGAAGCATCACTGTCTTCGCTATTTTCTATCATGACATCTGCAATAACAATAAAACTGAATGTGATTTTATTAATAAAAATGTTCTTCATTATTTGGTATAAAAAAACGAGGACAAAAACAATTTGAATGAGATAGTTGAATCCACTATAGATTTTTTTGTCTAGAGTCAATCAAAATTTTCACCATCGACATTGTGAGTATTTTAAATTTCGTTTTTCTAAAGGAATT
The DNA here is from genome assembly GCA_028554975.1 of Himalopsyche kuldschensis. Lineage (NCBI taxonomy): Eukaryota > Metazoa > Arthropoda > Insecta > Trichoptera > Rhyacophilidae > Himalopsyche > Himalopsyche kuldschensis. The sequence goes on along the minus strand of JAHFWI010000010.1, from coordinate 12,869,119 downwards.
TTATATTAGCATTAAAAATTCATTGGGTAAAATGATATGGACATTATGGAGCCATTGATGTGATCTAGGAAATAGCTGAATATAAACATTGAATTTAGTGTATCTTGTGTTAAGATTATATATAATATCTAACAAAATACTGGCTTTCAAACAGTAATGTAAAATTAGCTGCTGATGTTAATGAAAAGTTAATTAAATGCAAATTACCCGCACCATTTAATTCATTACAAGCCATTAGATAGGACACCAAGATACTTAACTGAAAAACATTCAACTATTGATATTTTATATTAGGCTCTGTGCAATAAACTGTTTATGTATGCTTTATTTATAAACTATTGTCAATTCCATTGATTCTCACTGAATTTAACATCAAATATGTCGTTGAAAAAATAATAATTGTTGCAATGTATATGCTCTGAAGACATAAACGAATAATCGCCCAACTTTCAGTAATTATTTCTGTATACAGTAAAATTGATACGACTTTCATTTGTTTATCATCAAGATTACTGAAAATATAAATATGTATTTAATCTTCTTCAAATGTAAACAATCGTTACTTACCTTTGTTCATTTGTTTGTCAGCCAGTACACAAAGCATTTCGTCCTTTGAAATCACCGTGACACACATAAATTAGATTACTATGTCCTTTCTTCATTAAAATATGCCATAATAAACATTGACAAAAGAGAAAACACAACAAGTCATAAGCAAAAATGAAAGTTTAACAATCATAGACAAGTTTAGAATATACACATAGAATGTGTTGCCACAACTCGAATAAAAATTGTGTCAAGTGTACCTATTATAGGTAGATAATACCAAAACTTCCATATCAAATTGAATTATAACTTTCTTTTATATTTTCAATACGGTACTATCGAGATTTTTAAAATTGATATATTGGAACGACATATTTGATGCATATTTTTTTTTAAATAATTATGTAAGAAACATGTTTACTTTACTACGATACAAACAGACTACGCTTATATTAATTATACATATTAACAGAAAGATTAGAATGAAGAAAAGTTAGTGACTCGAAAAGTTCCCAAAAGAGTGTAAATCCATTTTTTTTTGTATGATCACGACATGTTGTTACTCAAAATTAAATTAAATTAACAGAACTATGGGCAAATAAATCATAACATGGTGGTCACTTTAATTCAGCAATATGGTTTCGTGCGGTCTTTTAAAAGATTCCGTTGAGTGAGAAAGCAATCAACATGCGAACATATCTCAAGCAATAAAAATTGTAGCAGTGCATAATTTGCTAGTTTTGTAATGTACCATCTTTATCTGGCAGAGGGTTCTTTTCTTGGGTCTCAGCGTGCTTTAGACATGTAGGGTCAAAAGCGGCAATACCTGCAAACAGCGTCTGTTGGGTTTTTTCAGTGGCAACATCTGAAAAAGTCAAACCAATCAATTAGTTCACAGCACAGGGGTTTATCAATTGTTCAACTTCTTATTAAATTGTACGCGATTATTTTTGGTGGCCAGTTCTTATATTTCTTCTACGATCAAATTAAAGAGTCTTATTTTAAGGGAAGTTAAGTTGAATAAATGGACACGATTTTACCAGTATGGACTGTAAAATTTTTGAGAGGTGAAAAACAAACAAGGGAAGCCATACTGTAATAGAAACAATTTGTAGGTCTTCTTAATTTTGATCAAAAAAGCAGTACTGATGAATTACACACCTGCATACTAAATTCAAACCATATTAGGACAAGTTAATCCTACAAAATAAAATATCCGGTTACTTAATTAAGTCGTAATTATTTTTTATAAAATTTCATTTATTAGTGGAGAAAAACCATTTTTAAATTAAGCCGTTTGCATAACCAATGCAGATTTATTATATTATTATATTCGCAATATATAGCTTTTTAGTTTTGTTACATGTAATTAATATGTTTAAAAAATCCTCACGTATTTCACAGCATAATACACACTACTCTACCAACATCATATTCAGAAGTTACTAGAAATTTTATATACTGTGATGATAATTTCTTGGGATTACTAGTTACTTAATTGCACAATGATTGTTGGGTTATATTAATAATTTTAGCATCTTCTTCAAAGATGCGAATGCTTTAAGACAAGACTTGTAGTTTGCTCATTGTGTGAAATAGCATTTTATATTGATGTCTTGTTGCCAACAAAAATGTAAAAATTTCCAGATTCAATGGATATATTTAATTATAATTTCAAGCCAATTCAACAAGCTTAACTTGACAACACGTGAAATAGATTAGATGGTAAAAATCATGCACATTTAATAAGCGTATTATATCCACTTACCTTTAAATGAAAGTTCTCAATCAAAACAACAATTATTCTCAAATATAAATAACACCAACCACCAGAAATGCAATTGTTTAACAGAATTAATATGTAAATATTTCTCTACGTATAACAGTACAATAAATTGCAGACATTTTAATAAATTATGATCAAAAACCCAACAGAGAAGAATAAGTTCATTGTTACAAGTGAATTTTATCTTTTGAATTAAATAGTATGAACAATCCAAACTTCAAACGCTCATATCTCAAAACAGGGTCAGGAGCAGTTGGAACCTTTTCAAAGGAAGGTGTCGATATAAAGGATTCAAATGTTTGCAATATTATAAATCATGTAATATGGTGTCAATCTAATGAAGGATTAAGAAGCAATCATTCTTACAATAAAATAAAATACTACCTTGTGCGTTAGGGAGCACAATCTTCTCCTGAGTGTCTGTTCTTTTAAGCGTGGAAGGCTTAAATGTTTCAACACCCTTGAGTATGTCACAGTGAAGTCTTTCTTGTGCAACATCTATAGTGATATAATATTCATGCAACATGCAATATAAAATAAATGTGATGCAAATATTAACATAAAGTGATATATTATCAAACATACTATAGTGACTGGATAAACTGATAAACCAAAGACAATCGTGAAAACATTGGAAACAGTATTTCTGTTATATGAAAACATTAAAAATCAATAGAATTTATGTACATTATTTGAACTGTACAGTAAACCCCGATATAATGGACTTTCAAAAGAAAATTCAGCAATATTTTTTTACACTAATTATTAAACATTCAACAATGAAGCTGGTGCTGATCATTATATTAAATCGTGTTATTTGTGTAATTTGCCATATAAATATAATTCCTTTCAAGGAAGGACTTAAAATTTTAATAAATATTATGAATGTTTATGTGCAGCCATAACCATGATTGGCATATGATCATAACTACAGGAATTTTAATGCATGCCCAGCATGTTGTCAACTTACTATCATCAACACATTGTAAATCCCAGATTACTTTTTTTTTAAATCACATAACATTGTATGTCATAATGTATCTTTTATTTATTTTCACAACAATAATAATGGAAAACCTTTAATTAACACCTTTGCAATTATTGTCTATTATATCAAGATTTTCAAACATAGACAATTTTTCATAATGTAACAATGAATACTTTAAAGTGTAGCTTTGAGTGAAATAATTAAATGAAAAAATACTAATTAAAATTTAACAGATGTTTCATTTATTAATACTAAAACATTTTTTTTTGATTGTTTGGTTATTCAGCTGTCCTAAATAGATACAAATAGAGTGAAAAAAAATATATTTCAAAGCAAATAATGTGCCAAAGTGAAATAATAAAATTATTTACTGTGAAGAACGTAAATAAAACATGAATAAGAAATGTGTATCCCACAGCGTGCAAGAGTGGAATTTAATTATTCTATATCCCTTGAAATTTCTTTTTAAATGAAGAGAAAATCCAGGTCCCATTTTTTGATAATCAGTAGGCATTTCAACTGCAGTTCTGTTCTTTAGACCCCAAGAATATATAATATTACTACATGACTGTGTGAACAGAAAACACAAAATCAAGTGCAGCAAGAATGCAAATATTATTACTTATGAATTTAATCATCTTTCATGTTGAAATGTACAAAAAAAATGTTCCATCCACAATAAAAATTGAAAAAAAAAGATCATAAATCTGAACAAAAATTGCGTCTATTATCAATGTGAAACACGAGACTTAATTATTATTTTGAATTTTTCCGAAATGTTATTTAATATATTAATCTTGAAATTTGTATGATTTCATAATCATATTTAATTTTAAGCATCCTAGGGCTATAAAAACTGGCAGAATCTCAGCGTTGTTATACCTACTCATTAATCATTCCATAGAAAATTTACCTCTGCATTCACCAAAAAATGGAAACCCAGAATATTTTTAAAGCTAACAATAATAAAAGTAAATAAAATATATTGCATATAAAAACTAAAATGCAATGTATGTATACAGTGACATACTTTCAGTCATAATTTTCAAAAAAACAGTCAAGTTACTTCAGTATAACTCAACACAGAATGTTTACTACTTTATCCACAATAGATTGTGGAAGATAATCTAAAAATTATATTTTATAAATACGGCATTATTCCACCAAAAATTGACAGTAAAATTATAATCTATGATCATCATAGATTATAATTTTATATTATGACTAAAAATATATCAGAATGTGAATAAGAAATTCTATACAAATGTGTACCAAAAACCCCTCTCAAAATTTCTATTACACTAAGAAAATCATACATTGACCAATCGTGTAATGCTTGTAATTTCATTTACTGCAACTTTACAGAAGCAGTACAATTACTTTTAGTAAAGATATCATTTAAAAACCAAGAATCTAAATTATATTTCGGAAAACAATATTGTATTATTGTTTCTAAATAACTATCAGAGAATTTCGTTTAACACGAATATTCAAATTATTATAGAGTATTTAGCAAAAAATAAATTCAAAGTAGCATTTCAATGGCATTTTCTGTGTTTTTGGTAGTTGCAAAAGCATTGTACTTAGGCTTATAAATGTTTAATTAAAATAACTTTTAGAAAATACTGTACCATTATTTGATATATGTACATATTATCTGGAATATATCTTCAGAGGGATAAAATGGTGAAAGTTGTATGGTGCTAGATGCATATTTCGTAAATCTAGCTGTGATAAAAATATTGATTTTTTCAAATGTAACCATAGCAAGATTAAATACCTTGCGCTGAAGGCAAAACATTCTTTTCGTTGGTATCTACATCCTTGAGGCAGTCCGGGTTGAAGGCCTCCAATTGGCTTTTGAGATCAACTCCTACCTTTGGCAAATCTTTCAGAGATGGGCTAAGTGGGGCGGCCATTTTATTTTGTATTCTGTAAAGAAGAAAGGAGTACATTAATATGGCGTTCAGCTTTATGCTACGCCTAATCTAAAGACTTAGCTTGGTATTCAATGACCGAATGGAAAATAAATGAGACACTTTTAATAGAATTTTCTTATAAAAGATATATTTCCAGATTATCAATACCATGTTTCAAAACATACAGGCAATGTAATGATTTGATTATAAAGTATTGATTGAGCCGAAAATATAGCAAATAAAATTATAAATGGCCATAATAATAATCGGATTTTTTATCAAGGCATCGAAATTAAGTATGTATGTAATTACAGTATTAATTAATTTATAAGCAATGAAATAATTTTAGAAAATAGCTGTGTTACAGGCTAAAAAACCCAACCAACCATCATATTCTTAATTTAAAATTTGCCTGCAAAAAACTAAGAATACGAATAATTAACCAAATATTAATTTTAAATTCGAAGCAGATCCCGCCTGCTCTCGCTTCTGTGCTCTGTCCACTGTGGTTAATATTTAAAATTCATTTGTACGTCCAATGAGACAGAATACCATTATTATCAACAGGAAGTGAGTGAAGATACACAGCATGAATACAAAATAACAATATCGAAATGGAAGCCACCATGTGTGAAATATTAACAATGAATGACTCTTCAGGAATAAAATATTAATAACACACCAAATATGCTATCGTATAAAATATTTCGATTCTTCTTTTAATAAGCTTAGTGTTCATTTCGTATTTAAAATCTACCAATAAAACTGAACTTTAATGTTTCAAAACAGACTCCACTACTTAAGATAAAATCGTCCCATAATTCATTCCTACAATATTCAATTGAATATTGTATTACTGAAGCTAGGATTCAGATATTTGGCTATGACAATAATATAATAATTATACACCCATATTAAACTATAATTTATTTAGTATATTTTATAGTAGGAGTTTTTATTAAAAAGGAAACAATTAATTAATTTGCAGGAACATAAAATCATTATTGACCGATTTCAGTACATATTGATGGAATAAACCATTAAACGTCATATTTAAATATAAACAAATAATATCCATCAATTATGGACATTAATATAAACTAATGAATAATCTATATTGAATTTTTTGAATATAAAACTAAAAACGTTGACAGTGATATTAATATATGAATTATCTTGGTTTTTACAATTAACAGTTATTATTTACAGCATAAACTATAACATTAAAAAAAAAGTTTTATGAGGTGATAAGAGTAGTGTAATTATATGTTTTTTAATTAGCCTAATAAAACGAGTTTAACAGTGAAATGAAAATCACTTAAATGGCTATTAAATAAATATCTGACTTCACTGCCATACTATTATATGTATATTAAAAATCATGTCGGCTGTATCAATGGGTAATAAAAATCACAAAAATAAGCTATCTATGAATGAACTGAAAAAAATACATTGCAAACTACGAAACTCCATAAACTAAAAATGTAGAGGAAACGTATGGAGTGTACGGACGTTTAATTTATAATTGTATTTTACAAATAAAATTGTTTTGGTATATTTGTAACTAAGTAGGTTGGTACTGATTTTCGGTATTTTGGGAGATAAGGAGCCTCTCATCCATGTCTGATGATATCAATCCGGTATGCTACATAATAATAATACATTCAAATTTCAATTACAACGAGATGAGAATGCAACATAAGTGACTATAACAAAAAATTCACTGTATGTATATTCCTCGGCGTATAATAAAATTGATGACAAACGCGGTGACCCCTTAAGAATAGTCAAAATTAATATGGCGGCGACAATTTATTATTGGCGATCGCAAGCTGTCTCGGAAGCGAAATAAAAAAAGGAAACAGGTGAAGTTAAATTTCCCGCGCACCGGCTGCTTTTATTATTTTTTATCACCGAGGGTTCAATGACAGGTTTGCCAAAAAGTCACACGAAATTTGAGGCATTTATGTTCGCCTATATTCCAAACGGCAATAAAACTAGGTTATAATATTCATTATTAAGATCAGACAGGTTCATCTATCGTGCGGTGAAAACTCGTAAGATGATACGCCATATATTAAATTGTATAGCCTGTGTTAGAGTTTGTCAGTTACGGGAAATATATGATGATATAGATAGATGGTATTCAATCCAGTGTGTTAAAGATATAATTGAAAAAAGACGTCAATGATTTTGAAAAAGAATAATATGATCATCGATTTTTAAAGGCCTACAGCGAGTAATTCAAAACTTTTGAATAAAGAACACTGTGGAAATATAAAAATTTCAAAGTATGGATACCAACTTTAAAAAAATAGAGACAAAAAATATTTAATAACAAATACCTACCTAATCTACAAATTTTCTCGCCGACGCGTAAAAAAGTTCGATTCTTAATTCAAAAAAATAATATGTTACAAACAAATGGCTAGCGGCTGCCGTTATATTGATTTCATGGATGTATTGTGTGAAGAATTGATTGAGCGCAGAGGTATCATTCGGAAAAGTGCATTAACCTTCAAGCCTCGTCACATATTTGGTGTGTGATTTCATTTTTCGTAAATGAGCGTAGTCTCCATAATACAATGAAGAGAAGCTTGAAATAATATGTTTTTAACACACTGTTACCAACCCACTCCACGATAACGAAAAAAATACTTATCACTCTTAACAATATATCCGTAGGATGATTTTATGTACTTTAGTTTGCTTCAATCGTGTTAGGTTGTAATGTTCAGTAATGTACGCATTTAACAAAAGTGAAAACTCTTATCGATAATATTAAAATGGGAAGTATGTAAACGATGTACCGAGAAAAAGGTTATAAATATTAAACCGACAAAATGACGGTACCTATGTTTAAACTTCTCGGTTAACCGCAGATATAATTGTTGATAAAACACTACTATACTTACAAAGCAAAAATGACACGTTTGAACGTAGCCCTATGAATATGTATGAATAAAAAAATTGCATGGATCGATTGACATAAAAAATAATATCATTATTATTCTTCTTCAAACATGTGTGATGACGATTTTGTTTTTTCACTGCTTACGATACAAAATGATTCGAGTTGCTCGAGTATAAAAGAAGTTTAAAAAAATACAGAGATGACAAAATATAATGACAAATAAGAATGGAATTCCTAATCAAATCCCCAGGCCGTAATTTGTTTGACACTGTATTTATAATATTAATTACATTGTCAGCTTTCTATTTGCTATGTATTGAATTCGTTCTTTTTATGAATACCAGTATCTTGAAAGATATTTCAAATCATCTTTCAACAACACTCGAATGAAATAGTTCAATCTGGAATGTATTTTTTAGTATTCCGAGCATTCTAAATTGAAAAAAGTAACTCAATTTCAACTATACGTTCATAAATAGGTTTTAAAAATACTCTTCGAAATGTGTAAAATAATGTCGCCTAAAAAGTAATTGAAATTGGACCGAGAAATATTTACAGTAATAAAACAAAGATTTTCAAATTTATCAGTCGCGAATTAAAACAAATCAACGTTTGTGTGACAATATGTTCAAAACTACTACCATGTTAGAATTATTCCATATCACTATGGTACAAAAAACGTCGTGACAAAAAAATATAGAATATGACATGTAAATACAACGTTGAATCATACTTATTCTCGCATGTACTTAGATGCTCTTTAAAAAAACAAATAATTTTAATTAAAACAACATTATATTCCAAAAATATCTAATACAGAAAACAAAATATAAAAACTGCGGTAAGGAAAAAATCGTCCGGAACTATTGGACGTTCGCCTATACCAGGGATAGCCAGACTTTTTTGTCCGCGATTGACTTTCCTTTGAAATTATTGGCGGCGATCAACGGTAGTAATTTAAAGCCTATATTAATCTAATTGCCAACCCTTGTTAGACCCGGGTTTTAGAAAGAGATTTTCGTCTATAATCGGCTAACTTCGAGATTTTAGCGTGCTGTCCCTGTCACACAACTTGTCTCGCACGCTTCTTTGGACGGGTACCACAGATTTGTACAGATCAGATAGGCGATCGACTAGAAATCGCTATGCGATCGACGCTTTGGCCACCCCTGGCCTATACAGAATAGCAACGTTGGGCACATACAAATAGCTCAATATGCATCAACTAGTATTATAAATACCATGTGACAGTGCCACATGTCAACATTATCTCTATTTTCACGACGAGCCAACAGAAAATGAAGGAGAGGGAGAGCGTGTCTGTGTGGGCAGCCTTACAAAATACTTGATATTGAATTACCACGTTTATGGCGCATTGAAAAAAAATGTAAAATTATCACTCTACAATCAGACTACCCAAAATCTTTACTCGATCGCTGCATTCTAGGGATTCCCTCTTCACACGTAGTCTCCACAAAAAGTCTACAAGTAGGTAGCTTCGTTTTCACTGTGTATACGTTGTGCATTGGGTGCATGACCGTCGTTTTCTGGCGGTATCGCGGGCAAGTTGGGAATCTTCGCAGACGCTTTTCGATCAATATTCAGAGACGCGCGTCCGGAACGGGGAGCTGCAGCCGAGTCATGTCCTGCGTGCTCGCTTGTCCGCAGCCAATTTTATTTTCTGCCGATGCGGACGTTAACCACGAAGGCACCGAATCTGCACTATGCTATCTTCTAATAAATATATTATATGGCATACGTAGATCTTTTTATGAACATACATAGCACGTAAATAATTTTATTTTTTTCCTTTTATTGTGTATCACAATTTAGTATCATTCATTTTTTAACAGGTAAGTCGGAGACGCGTCCTACCAGCATCACCACGTTATGACTTCTTTAGGCTGGCCGATGTTTCAGTGTGCCAATGAGGGAACTAAACTTTCCTTCCACTCTAACATAGACTATAATGATTTAAGTGTGTGATCGATATAACGTGTTCATTCATTTTATGACCTGAAATGTAATCGGTAATAAGCGCCGAAAAAACAATAAACACTTGGTGAGTTAAAAATGTAGTTTTAACATTCCAGTCAGCTGGTTTTTCGATGCGGTGTTTGTATTGTAACTATTTATTTGAGAAACTGATTTCACGTATCTATATATGTAAAAATGAATGTTTGTCTGTCTGTATTTCCGCTATGGACTACTAAACCGCTCGACCGATCGATGTGAAACTTTACAAATTTATTGAGTACACTCCCGCAATGGTTTTTGGCCTACCAACTCCTCCCCCCAACCACCCCCCCAACCTCCAACCTCCAACCCCCAATTTTTTTTTTTTAACTTTACGAATTTTTCGAGTTCACTTCTTCGAAGGTTTCTGGCCTACCCTCCTATACGCCCCCCAAACCCCACCCCGCCAAACAACCCCCCCCCAAAAATTGATATCGATTTTTTACAAATTTCTCGAGTATTCAATACATGCAAATTGAATTGAATATTTGTGTAATGTCTTTCCTTCAAATTTATTTTAGTTGCTGGCGTAGCAACGCGCGCAGGGTACAGCTAGTTTATAATAAAATGTTGGTCTTATTTCAGAAATCTTGTAAATCCCTAATATGTGGAAGTAGTGCAATGTGTTTTATGCCTTTCCACCAAGAAGTAACAGTTAACACAATAAAAGTGTACATAGCAATGCTCATCCGAATTTGCGTGAGTAACAACACATCTGAATATTTTAAAATTTTGAAGCCGTCTGTAATAAGTTACCCATCACTGTGACTACGTGTAATAAAAAAAATGAATTTTATAAATGTAAGCTTAATTTTAATTATTATTGTTTCGCTTGTGAGCTTGGAAAGTTCAATGGACGTAACGCATTGAATACTGCGATAACTAAAAAATACAGTTGCACTAACTCTGTTACGGCCTCCAAAACCATTAATAAAATAATCAAGTGCTTTAAATAAGACGCTATCTTACGAAGCGATTTTGGGTTTACAATTTGGCAATATTTTAAGTCAAGTGGCCCATAGACAAAAAAAATCTTGTACATATTTTTGTTATCTTGCTGCGTATTGCTGAATTGGGGTTTTTTGAGTGATTGAAATAAATAATATTATGAAGTGTCTAAATACAGCAAATATTATATGCCAGTGACGGAAGCTTATCAATAAATACACTGTTTAAAAAATTCCATTATGATTTCAATAAATAATTCTATGAAATGGGGTAAGGTTATCTATGATTTCACGAAGAAGTAGAACTACCCCTCATTTTTAGCAAAGCTGTACAGCATAAAATAGGAGTGACGCGCCTCCATTTGAAATGTATGTAAATATAATACAATCGGTATTGATCAATAGATGACGAATATGCGAAGCATTTTCTACAAATTGCCGCTGGAGAAGACACTTGACAAACTGGACACAAAATTGATTGTATACTAAGAAAGATTAGACGTGTTTAAACGAGTACATAAATATGTAGTTATCGAATCGAGTTTGTTTTATATTTTTAGATCTGAAAAAAAGGAGGAAAATGACATGATTCCGTTTTACATTTTCATAATTATTGAGCAATCTGATTTGTTATTGCTTTTATTTTAGAAGTAATTGTGTGACTATGAGGTGGTGGTAAGAAATAATACTACTAGGTGTCGATCAAATGTGCAAAATTAGTGCGGTTATGTTGACATCTAAGAACACACAAACAAATGAATCTCAAATAACGACTATGCTGAGGCCATGTAATATTCCATATTTGAATTTTAAAAAGTCAAGTAGAAAACCAAATAAGGATTTTAAAAGACAGTACTGAGTACATACATACATATTGCCAATGAACGTCTGAAGCTCAAAGTCATATTTCGTTTACACGTAACGATCTATTTTTATTATTTTGACATTTACGGAAAATACAAAGAACTGTGGCATTAAATATCAATGAGTTTTTCATATAAATAGTTCTGAAATTTGTCACTATAAATAAATGAACTACAAATAAAACAACCCTCGACATTAAGTAAAGTTATTAAAAAATAATGCGGTATAGGAAAATCACTCGTTCAAAAATAAATATGAATTAGTCGTGAATATTAAAACTTATATATGGAAAATGATTCATCAAAAAATTCACGAATAAAACAAAATAAAATAACGAGACAAAAACGGATCCTTTGTTCTGCGAGTCGACCATTTCCAGATAATTATCATGAGTTTTTCAACACCGAAGTTTGCAGACGGAATCAGGTTATAAATTCAATGTTGTTTCATGTAAATCCTTCATATATAAATAATGAAAGAAATTAAATGTGTACGTTATGATTTTTTTATTTGAATAAAACTAATGGTAATGGAAGAATGAAACTAATGAAAAAAGCGGATCGAAGAAAACGTTCAGATAATTTAAGATCAATCAAAAATTAAAAATCATTTACAATGGAGTTTTGCCAAGTGAATGCCAACTTAGTAAAAGGAAATGATTCGTTGCTTATCGAAACGATCCAGACAATTTTTCTTGGTTGTTTAACGTGTTCAATTTATTTTCGTGCATCACAATGGATAATAGAATGGAAATCTAAAATAAATATTTTTTCTCACTGCTTTATTGTATACTTTGAAGCATATATTCGGTTTTGACAGCATGCTGCTAATTTTATTCATAACATGTGTTTTTTATTACACGAGGTAATTAATTTAACACAGTCTTCGTGCACAACTCAATAAGTTACCCACCACTGACTTTAATTGAGATGAACACAAAATGGTCGCTCGTTAGGACGGGTAATGTAAATAAATTTAGAAAAATATTACTTAATTCAACATGTTTACAGTAGCTCAAGATATATTGCTTAATTGATTAAGTACTAATAAACATTATGAAAATTATAATAAATATTCTAGTAACATCGGCATCCGAACTATCGAGCTATTGAAATTATTTCCTTATTTATTTATTTCATAAAACATTTTTTTTTGAATCACTGTAACGTTTTTAATATCGATACATTAATAATGTTTCTAAAACAATACGAATCTGAAATTAATTTATTGTGCGGGCTTTACATTTATTTGATGTTATTATTTGTGTAAAAATATCTACATTTTATACACATAAAAAATATTTCGTTCCGTAAAAACTTATTTTTTAAATTTGATTGTATGGGACAAAGAATTATATGAAAACCAGAATTACAGTCAATCGATGATTCTTTAGACAGACATCCACGCCTTCGAACAAGACCATCAATCGATTGAAAAATGTAACTACCCGCCCTGGGATTCGAGGCAGTGAGCTCAACGAAGTTGATACTCGACGACGTACCAAAACTTCTAATTCTGTCTTCACCATCCTCATCCTTCATCAATCTTTCGGAAAAAATAGCGACTAAATCCACATGCAATCCTCGTAAAAATGTTAATTTTGAAATGCTTCATAAAAATTACGTACGCTTCATATTGGGTTTGGATATGGTAAAAAGAAGGTAAGTATATTACGATAAGGATTTATTAACATATTTGTTAGCATGTGTTGCAATACTTCATTTATGTTGAATGTGCAAGCTGAATCTGCCGTGTATAAAATAATATATTTTTAAATCTATTTATATATATCTCTAATGACAAATAAGATTTTTACACGTCACTGATCATCGGTGGTCGACTATTCCTTACCATAAAAGTAAAGTATGTATACCATATAAGGCCGGCTAAAAGTAGACCATAATACTGTTTGATGCATTGATTACATCCATTAGATTTTTTTTATAGAAGGTACTAATATATAAGTTAACTTCAGAGATAGTGATAAAACATGTATGTATTAATAAATTAATAAAAACTCGATTGGTTACCATTAAAGGCATTGCGAGCAATGCCTGTAAAAACTAAGAAAGTGCTTTGCAACTCGGACTGACGCTAGCAACCGAGTTGACTCGACTCTCACATTAAATTTGTTACGTGAAACTTGTTTCAATACCACCGGTTTAACGAAACCTCGAGAAAAACTTCTCGGAATGAAACGTCAAACAAAAATTAATTCTTTAGGAACGCAATATTACGGAGATCCAGGCAATGCATGCAATATTGTTTATGGTTATCGCACATTACTCTGTACATTAAAAGTATGGCACGGATACGAGTTGAAAAACGCGTTTGATACCAACAAAATGCTTTCCGCCTGGCTTATCATCAATTAATTGAAATTTAAAAATCGATATATGAACTAGGGGTCGCAAAAGTGGACAAAAAATATGTCAATCAACTGGTATCAAAAATACATCATTATCATAAAGGGTTGATTTTAATATAAACTTTATATTTTCAACAAAAATATGACTAACCCGTTTACTGCACAGCAAAATTGGGTAGTATACGCTAATATTTGTCGGGAAACAACGGGTGCGTCACCACGATATATTTTGAGGGAGGCAAGTTTGTAGCATACAAATAAAGTTTGTACTTAACAAATAAAGAAACAAAATTATCATTAACCGGATAAACTCATTAACGTGGGCCGATTAAATCGGGCTGTGGCGTTTTTCGCATATGCTATGAGGGCCGATCAATCGACCCTGTGGCTATAAAAAGGTTTAAGGTGCCAAGCTAGTTTATCTGAGCTGGAATCTGTCAATCTTTATCGGATCTATGGCTGGAGAAAAATACATCTCAAATTCCAAGACTATTGGGTGAGTACAAAAATTATAATGTTATATATTTTACGATTTTGATATTTCTGTATTGAAAAACCAGTCAAAGTTCTTGAATTCCAGTTTCTGTAATGCCAGTATCGCAATTCCTTTTCTGCAAAATGTATTGGGACAGTCTTAGTGATAAACACACAAGTTTTATTTGATATAAATTTACTCAACATTAGTATTTCCGAAAGGAGGTTTTTTGCCAGAACAACGACTTCGAAATGGTTGGACGACAGATGATACAAGAGAGAATTATCTCTTCAATACGAATTGATTTTAGAAATGAAAAACGCTGTATCATGTCTACATTCCTAACTGTTGATTAGCAAACATGGTAATTCAGTTGAAATTGAAAACGCTGCCTAGATCAAGCGAAACCGCTGCTGCTTTTCAATATAGATTGTCAAATATTTAAAATGCACGGCACATTTACATTGTTACTTGGTATCTCTTGAAGAATAACTATCGCAAATGATTAATTGATTAAGTTGAACTCTTTGTATATACAAAAACTCATCAGAACAATTCTTACATAAATAATCACACTGTTTTATCAGAGATGTGAGTGAATGAGTACATGCATAGAAAAATAAATAATACATTCTACGACGCCAAAATTGTTTTAATCGAAGATTTCAAACGTCGACGACATTGTCCGCCAGCTGAGTCAATAATGTTTTACAGTGGTGATTCACTTTACTCAGTCGTTGACGTGGTTAATACTTTGTTTTCAAGCACGCATAAGAATAAAGGAGTCAAATTAATCAGAAAATAAACACTTTTACGGCAGACGAATCTTTATTTTTGACGCGTTCATTATTCGTGTGACCCAAATGACTCCTCGTTATGCTTGAACGCTATGTGAATTCAATTCCAAGCGTGTGTGAACTGATTCTAAAGATTGCATCCCAGGAAACCAGTTCAACCAAGATAAACACCATGATTCATGAGCAGTACCGGCGCGAGGCAGGGTTGGCCGCGTTACCTGGAACCCGGCTACGTTATCAACAAAAATAAACCCGTCGAAAATTCTGGCGAATCAAATAAGCTTGAAATGAACGATTTTAATTCAAGAAGCAATAAGACTAAAATGGCTGCGTTGAATAATAAATCATGTTGCCAATGCCAGCAATTGTGGCTTCAGCTGAAAATCGAGTTTCGCGATAAACCCCGACAGATTGACATCTGTTTATTTTTCACACAAATAAAAATAATATATTACAGTAATCGATCAATTTTAATGATGCAATCAAAGATTTGCGGCGAATGAATGAGTTGGGTACACCTATTTACAGTAGCACTTTGCATCTATAATAAATCATGTATCGTTATAAAAGTCCGGGTGTGTTTTTTACCCCGCACAATTTTGGAACACAGATATTACAAATTAACGTAGGCCCTGTTCATTAGCAGTTCATAGAAAAGACCGGCTAGATTCATCATCATCTGTATGAACAATTTTACTGCTTTATTGTGTTGGAATAAAAAGACAGCGTCTGAAAAGCCGATCGTATAAACAAGAAAAAAGTTGCGATAGAATGCGCATGGAAATTCTCACGTCGCAGTGTGAAAAATTTGCAATTGCTTATTATTATCGTCGGTGGAAGGCATCTATTATTATTTTGACTGCGTCGACTATTTTTACCACGATTAATCTAAAATTAAGTGGTCTGAATTTATGATTTTTAATAACTTACATATTTGTTTTCTATATTTTAATACATACTGTAAAATTTTCTTATTCTGTAAATATTTAATCATTTTATCCACCGTTTTAAAGTTTACCGAGTTAAAATTTATTAAATACCGAAATCTAAAAACGAATTAGAAGTGAACATTAAAAAATTAACGATTTTCGCCCATAATAATACCAGCCTGTTTCACGAATACGATTTTACTGCTAGATTTAAATTAAATTGCTTCAGATTCTTGAATATTACGATTTTGCACAAATATTAGAATGAGCACGTACACCGATCATATTTGAACTTGAATAAAAAGGTATTTCTGTTATTGTCCTGTACTCGCGACCTCTTCAAGATATTATCTAAAATCAAATCTATAATTAAATGCACGTTGCAGTTTGCATTCCTAAGGCATGATACATAATTCTCGCCATGTCTCTCGACTATATTCGTATGAATAATCCAGACAGCGGCACTTGCATTTAATTTCAACACCGCGATAGCCAGTAGCAATCATCGCAATTATTTGAAAGCCAAAATATCATAAAAAGCATTAGCGAGCGGAAACTAATGTCATGCATGGATTTTGCAATTTCTTTACAAGATCATTCGAAGTATTTCGTTTGCCAAACATAGTGTTTCGAATTATATTCAATGAGAAAAATATAAATATATGCAATTTGAGTTTTTTTTCTACATGATAATGACATAACTAGAAAACGACGTGTAGAGTTACAAAAAGTTTTTGTCAAAACATGTTCCTTCGAGATGACCATTAAGTCTATACGCTCCAGATTACTGCTATTCCAAGCAAGACGGTAATTACTGACTCCGCAAAGTTTTGAGAAAAATGACAATGCGTCTTACGAAGTTATGGTGTATTAAATTAATAAAAATAGGTTGATGCGAAAATGAACTTATATCTTTTTAAACTATCAGAAAGTAAATAGTTTCATTGACTTGGTAAAAAAAACTAGAGTTTTTTGCTTCAATACTTTTAGAAGTCCATTTTTAGTTATTATACAGCTATAAAAGTGAGCACCATAAAATAGCATAAAGCCTTCAAAAATATTTAACAAATGGCATTCATAAATCAAATTCAGAAATGTTGTGAGGTAATGTCATTTTTCTTGGGACAGCAGATGAGTTGTGGACAGTTTTAAGTTTCAGTTAAGCAAATGCTTAAATTATGACAAATTTTAATGTTTAATATAGGTACAAATTTCAGTTAATTGCACTGAAGCGGAATCAATTATCCCGGCATTTTTTTCCCAAAACAATTGCGCAGTTTGCAACACACGTAGATATTATCTCATTATGTCTGCGACTGTTCACTGTCAAACATAAATGGAGTAATTATAATATTAAACACAATTTATAAAGAAAACCTACAATCAGTGATCTAATGAGCATGTCCGGTGTTTTCAACTCTTCTTCTACCGCGAATACTTCGCAAATGGCAAACATCCAGATTCCACGTCACATTTTTTTCCATCGCACTCTCAAACGTCTCTGAATAAGGAGATCGACCTATATACTGAAAAGCATTCCTAGGAAAAGAAAACTCTCTCCACTCACTCAGCGCATTTAGGCAAGTTGGCGGCGTAGCGAGTACTGATCGTTCATATTCACTCAACGCACCGCCACTCAGAAGACGAATATTGCGGACAGACAAATATTAAGAAACAAGTTGTTCCAAATTTAAACACAAGAAAACTGCAATCATCAGATATTTAAATTTTATTGTGAATTACGCGTCACATTCTATTTTATTTTGGTATAAATATTTTAAAATATTTCTAGCCTGAAAGAACACTCGAAATATTTGGAGAAACACACATCACGCCTGGCAGAGAAAAATGCCACCCACCGCATATAAAAAAAGTTTTGTTGATGTCTATTTGGAAAACTGACAAATATTAAAAAAACAAATGACTATCGATTTTACGATTTCAAAGAATAGTACACTCTTTTATTTGAAATATATAAAGTGCGACAGATTGGCAGCTGACATTTATGTGTAGTGTGCAGTTCTAACTCATATTTTAAATCAGTGAGTCGAGCAGTTCCACCGATTCTCGGCAATGATAAAACTGCACAAAATATTGTGCTGCGTTATTATTAATCGCAACAGGAAATTCGACTCGAAGAGGTTCCGTCATGGCCGGCTAAAGTTTTATTAGTATGACGACGCGCGAATGGGTCGAGTGCAAAATAATTGTAAATTCAGCCCGAGCCTAATATACCTCGCGTAAGTACGGCCGTTTGAATAATTCGGCGAAATCATGTCCTTAAGTGCTTCCAGACATTCTCACTTTTATACTTCCATAAATATGCGTCATGGCGGATTGATATCCTCCCAATACGACGAAGAATAATTCTGACAATATATTATTTGTCGTGTTGGTATCAATGATGTGACAATGTGCCAGCGCCTGAAATGTAATCAATCCAACATATTTTTTTATATAGTAAATTACCAATTACAATTACTGTAACGCATAGCACAACATTAAGCACTGGGAAGTCACTGTCATATGTTTGCGTGTATGACGCAGTTCAAGTTCATTCGTGCACTTGAAATGCATGAAGATGTCGAGGAGGCGATACCCAGGACATTAGGGACAGAACTCATGGAAAAGTACAAAATTCAAACGATTCAAATTTCTAGTGATGTTTTATTAGTATTTATTTTTATTCGGTTCAACTGAATTCTAAAAAAATAGGTTTAATTTTATTGTTTCGCTGTTTTATTTATTTAAATTAATGCCTTTCCTCTAATGAGTGACAGTTAACACCCGACTCTTAACACCTCAAAAGTGACTATTACATGCATCAGATCTTTTGATAATAATATATCTAGCAAAAAATTCCGACGACCTGTATTGTAAAAGCTTACAAGTCCACGCATATATAGAAATATGTACTATTAAATGTCTTTCAAAGTTTTTTCCAGAGGCAACCACACTTGGCATGCTGGTTCTACGTTTGATTTGGGCCGAAAGAAACACGCAAGTGGATTTGCACCTATGTATTTCATTTATGCAGACGATCTTGCGAAAAAAAATTTAAGCAATTCAGCGAGCATATACGCCAGAACACGGCGGACGAAAATAACTGAGTAATTCACATGAATACACCCCACATAAATAATATGCCCACTTACGTCTCCACAGTGTCCGTACTAAACATTACATCTGTCAAAACGAAAAAAGATTTCGTTTGTTTCCATGACAAATGGTATTCGAATTCTAAAAGAAAAAGATTTTATTAAAGGCTAAGTGCCAAAATATTTAAAAGCCAAATACCGTCATTTACACTAAGTCATAAAAACTTATTTCGTGTTGAATACGTTCTATAACTAGCGATGTTTCTCGGAATTGCGGGATTTTCGCCAATCAAATAATACGACATAGTTGAAACATCACTAGAAAACAGTTTTTTACGTTGTTTAAAAACAATTCATAATGGTTTTCGAGATCAAAAAAAAAATGCTAAATGACAAAGAAGATTCATGGCTTTGACGAATTTTCTGATGAAAAAAAACTTGCTGCAAGACATGAAATCAGCTTATGGACATACCAAAAACACAATTCATTCGTCATTATTATCCCAGGAAGAAAGTAAAAACTGAGACAACAATGTGAAATGCAAATAATATTCTCTACTTGATATTTCATAATTAACTAATTGATGATAAAATTGTGATGTTTTTTTTCCTTGGTAAGGCAGTGAAGTGCACTGAAATTTATTCGTACATGTATGACAACTGTGTCTAATGTAAAACCGGAGAGTTTAATGGAATCACAAAAGAATCAGGACTGACTATGAAAAATGGAACAAAAACATTGATATAATTATAGCGCCAATTACATAAAGCAGACAGAACAATCCGATGACTGAAAACGCTCGAATATTTTGGGAATCGTGAGGGAAGTGTTTCTCGCTTTGGGTTAAATAAATAATTGTTTTCTCGAATTGCCTTTTTAAATATTGAACGCACGATATATCCACATAAATGTTTGCATTAGGAGAAATGCACTACTGATAACACGGACGATTAAGAGATACAGGTTTTTGCATAAATGTATTATCAGAATAAACATTGATGTTAACTTGTGTATTGCAAAACGTAATGTAAGGTGCTCAGATAAAAAAAATATCCACTAGATAGCGAGTGAGTGGATGGGGAACACACTTACTATACTAGTCATAATCGTGGTTCTAAAATTTGCCGATTACAAAAAATCTAAAGCATTACAATTTGTAATTCATTTTCAAGGTCCTAATATGTTATTATCACAGACGCGGAATATGTACGCCATATAGGACGCGTAGTAAGTACTAGGGTAGACAAGTAGAAACATTGGTGTTTGAATTAAAGAAAGTGTAAGGTGTCTCAAAAGTAATGATTCCTCAGAGTTTGCAATTCATATAATAAAAAAGCATCACAATTTAAATCAAAATAATAATAGAAAAATACGCCATCGAGTGAGAAAGAAAGGATTAAAAATGAACAGCTTAGAATTTTAAGGAATACGCAAAAACAGGAAAAAACCAATCATTTTTAAATAATATTTTCAAAAGGACACGTGGCTCACCACTGTTTAATTTAAATCATGTTTAAGGCGTTTGCGTATAAATAATTTGTTATGTACCACAATTGAGCGAATTGAGCGAATTGAGTTAAAATCTTATTCTTACATACTACATAAAATACAATACAGTATGATTTACTTATTCTGTATCGCAATGTATTGTATTAAATTACAACCACAGATTGTATGTCACACTATGTCGGCAGTATTCTGAATATGGCACCAAAGCCACAGGTTCGACGTAACCACCGACTGATATCAACCGATCACAGTTGCCACATAATTCTATACATTGATACAGCATATATTAACTTATTTAGAAATGTCGAGTCAATGTGCCGAAAACGATAAGCTATGTCAATATTATAAGCTTTCAACTAAAAAAAAATATTGAATTTATGTATAATGCTTTCCGATAACATGTATAGAGTTATCCTATTGAACATTTTTTTGCGCAAAAGGCGGGGATAGGTTTTGTTTTGTATATCAAAAAATGTTCCAAACACGTTTTTATTTATTGATTGCGTTCATCGTGTATAATGAATAAAAAACACAAGAAATTTTAAAGATTCTCCATTCTTTTATCCACTTCGATATATTTCCAAATGAGCGAAATACTTCTCCTACCATTATTTAGCTTTTGGTGCGGTAAAATATTTATAAATGTACAAGTTTAACATTCTTCTTATTGAAGTTAAATTTGAACAATGAAATTGAAAAATGTCGATTAAGTCTCGGGCCGCACTTGAGGATCCAGAAGGCCGCGTGTTCCCCATCTATGATCTTGTACATATATCTCAATATATTAATGCGACTCTTCATTCCAGTTTTTGACGATATAATATTGGTAATCTAGAAATATTATTTACAGTGAAAAAAGCAGGGCTGTGGAGTCGGAGTCGGAGTCGTTGAGTCGGAGGTTTTTGGCCGGAGTCGGAGTCGTCGCGGGGCTTTGGCCGGAGTCATACTCGGAGTCGGAAATTTTGAACTTTTTATTTTGCATATAATATGTATGTATGTCAAATTTGGCTTTTGGCCGGATTGGTAGGGTTGATATTTAAGTGAATACACATAATTAAGAAAATTAAGAAAAAAAAGTGACGATATTAAACTGTTTTTAGTCGGAGTCGTGTTTTTGGTCAATGTCGGTGTCGAGAGTAGTGGTTTTGGGAAATGTTAGAGTCGGAGTCCAACTTTTTTTTACCGACTCCACAGCCCTGGAAAAAAGTGTGTATTTTTGGATTGATTAAGACAAACCTCTTCCAATACTATAAATTGACTTTTGACAGCAAGATTTTTTTTATATTTAAGGCACACATCATGGTCAAACGTCAAATCAGGGATTCGCTGTATATTATTTATAGTAGAAAAAATCTCAAATCGTTTGAAAATATCCAATGGAGAGTACCAAAAGACAAAAAGTCGGAGGACTGACAAAAATACGTACAAATAGAAAAGCTACATGGTGAATTGTTTTAATATCGAGGACAAATTATTTTAAATACAAACGTATTATATTCCGCAAATATAAAACATAACGAAATTATAAAATAAAGTGACTAATCGTTCTTAATTGGGTAATGCAATAAAAGCCGTAGTTGAGTTAATTAACGATTATTCATTGCTCATCATAAAAATGCACCAAATCAGATGTCGAAAAATACGATACCAAAGAACTATTGCTAAAATTTCGAAACGAAATATTTGTTGGGCTCTTTATTTTTGCATACGTATTGAATTTAGCCAATGACTCATGTATTTCTCCCTCGAGTAATGCAATGAAAGAGTCAGCGATTTTTTTTCACACGAATGGCCTTTTAAGTCCATACAAAAGAATAATCGTCACGATGTACGAAGGCAGGCACCTAATTACAAAGTATACACATCTGTGACAAGTAATGGAAATAAAATTTAGTACATATATCTTTATTCACAAACGCACTACAAACAGCAATATGGTATCCCCCAATGTTAAGGTTACGACATCTTGCTGTTTGTAGTGCTACTAGAACCTCAACTTATTAATATCTATAACGAAGTATTGTGATTAAAATATGATCATTGTAATGAGTAATCCTGATAACCGACCGGAGAAAACAAAAGGAAATACTCGTTTTCCATATGAACTTTAGTATTAATGTATAATTTTAGTTGATTAATGGTTAACAGTATACTTTAATCAATAAATTACCTAGAGCAGGCCTGGAAAAACTTTTTGGGCTACATTAGTTATTACAAATACCATTTCTATATCACGACATCGTCAAAACAAGTGGAAATTAATTTGACGATGGCGAAAGAGGTTTATAACATAATTCTTGTGGTACTCTTTATAAGTTCATTTACTCCTCGAATACCACAAAGGTGGTCATCGTATTCAGTACCATGTACCTGGCGGATTGCTGAAGATGTGTATGAATGTAGGAAAGTAGATGATTAAGTAATTCTAAGCAGTCTCAACTGTCTTTTTATGAACTTCTACTAAGTAAACGCCGCCAATCAGTAAATGAACTACTTATACGACGATTAACCACGGAATGTCTGCATGAGTTCATGAAACTAAACGACAAAACGGTACCTACACATAATAAGAACATTATTCTCCTTCGAGTAAACAGAAGGCATAATAATAAAAATATAGTGGAGTTTTTTTATTACTTAAGCATGGTGTCGATTGTTTGCTTTCCGCGAGTTCGTGAGCATAACAGTGGAAATGAAAACACTTGATTCTACGCGAACTGCACCACACCAACCGGTCGGCTATTAACGAGAACTTGATCGTTGAAGTGTAAACTCAATGTTTGTTTTGCTTTCCAGGTAAATTGTCTATGGGAAATTAACCAGGCGCCGCAAACGATTGTCTTAATTACACTGCTGAAAGTATTGCTACGAACAGCTGACGGAAAAAAAATCATTAGCAATTTACAATCAAATAGTAAATTGAACGACTAATATTATCCTAATTGGCATTGTACTGATTAAAATATTAATGTTGTATAATACCTGCCTAGTATATAACAGAGATGCTCATAAAATTGATCATAGCATATGAAAAAATTTAATCAAATTCTTCAATTTAATAATAAGTTTATAATTATATTGAATAATCTTTTGGGATAACAACTGATTAAAATGGGACAATACACTTTTTAATGTCGGAGATTTAGGTTGTGGGGTGCACACAGTACTAGAGGGTTTAATATCTGAACTTTAAAATTGAGGGTGGATGCAACAAACACTCTTTCATTCACCATTCCAGTGGAAATTAAACTGTAATAGTTCTGTACTGCGGAGACTAAAAAAACTAACTAACATTAACAGTGCGTAAAAATTATCGGTATACGATTAGCCACCGTGTCGCTAACGAACGTTTACTTTTCCGTTCCGCTGCAGACCCTCATTACAAACTGTCATTAAAAATTCTATCGAGTACCTCTTGCCTTTGCAGCCGATACATTGTTTAATTCATTGTGGACCGGTTTCACTTTTCACACGAGAATATAAGTCACAGCTGGCACTATCAAATGAGTCTTGAGCCATCTTCGCGGGAAGGGTGCATTAGAATTTCGTCAGTCACCGAAAAATGGTCAGTAACTAATACACCGTAGATTCAGTACACGGGATATACATCATTTTCTGCCTACAAAACTCGCGCAGTTGCGCTCAACTGTTGTCTCTCCTTTTACGGGTAAATAGGGTCATGCTTTATAAAGAGTGCCGTCGCATTCGTGCGAGATCTCTTGGATACAACAAAATAATACGTCAACCGATGCGAGAGCTGGCGGTGTGAGCCAATTTGGGGCATAGGCATGAAGCATTATGGTGCGCCAACCATGTGGTATTCTTTCTATAACCTTTTTTATCTGGCGATAAAAAGCCAAGGCCGATATTACTTTTTTATAAAGTTATACTCAATTCTGTTTTTTTTTCTTCAATTTCTAGTCGTGACATGATGCACCTTCAATCAAATCGTAGCACATTTACTCAGATAATTTTACGATTTGTGCCCATTGCCTCTATAGTATACGCATCAAATATTATATATCGACGTCCAATTAATTTATAATTATTATAGCTCGTATAATAATTGCATCTTTAAACATTCACCGTAAACAAATATGTTTATACTGAAGACAAAGTATATGGTAGTATTTTGTCGTTAACGACCCAGGTTTCACCTTTCGACATCTTGATACATTTGAAGTGCACGAATTAACTTCAACCGACATTCGTGCACTTTAAAAGCGGATCTTAGTTTAATTCCAGTTTGAATTTATTACCGGGCTACAGGTAATATATCTGTTTCCCATATGTATTTGTTATGTCTTTTAGAACCAGTGTAAGCGTCAACTAAAGGAGTGTTTACACTTAGATTCGCTTAGTCCCTCGTAACTGACTTCCGAGAGTAACTCGAAGAGGTATGCCTCATTTGAAAAGTAATTGACATTCCTGTTCACTTTTAAGGTGTTCACTGTCAATACTTGGTGGAGAGGCAGTATATTAGAAATAATAACACATTTTTAGTACTTTTTCCACATGAGATTTATTTTATCAGGACCGTTTTCGCTCATGGCGAGCATTATCAACTGATGATAATGCTCAGTTGATAATGCTCGCCATGAGCAAAACCGGTCCTGATGAAATAAATCTCATGTGGAAAAAGTACTAAAAATGTGTTATTATTTTTATGACATTCATGTGGCATTCCGCGGAGATTCGAATAACTTGTCGATATAAACTGTTAAATGAATCAAGTCAACACAAAAAAAATATTTGCCTGATAATAATTGACAGAATGGATATGTCTTCGGATTGAAAATCGAGTCATGCTCCCAACTATAGGCTTATTACGAGTATTAAATTACCAGTCCGCAATCATAAGAATGATAATTTATTTCTTGAATTTAAATAATCAACGCATTTACATGTATGTAGATATGTAGAGCGAGTGCGAGGAACACCAAAAAGTAAATACAAATCCGACTTCATAATGAATGGTTTGGAATCCCTGCTGTTCAATATTATTGTCATCTTCAACCAACATATGGTGACATATGGTGCGAGAGCCGTTTGCTGGTAGATTAATACAATTATAATCATCAATATTCAATCACTGTTCAAATACCTGATTCCTACTTGCGCTCGGTGTTCTAAATATCTTACCATAGACAAGTATAAAGAGCCAATAGGTATTTATTATAATATAATACGTATATGTTATATTGTAACAACAGTTGGTGAAAACTTATTTCCCGCGTACAGAGAATTTGCTACGTTTGTTCTATTTATTCTAGCCACGATTGCAGTGATTCACATATTTCAATTAATATTATTTCCAAATTATTTCATTCGCTGTCAATAATAATATTTAATGAATATTTGCACTCCAATAAATTTATAAGCATCATTCAATTGGTAAAGATAAAAACCAGCCAGTGGTCCACTGGCTTTCTTCCACTTCGTTGCGCTGCAAACGATTCGAATCCCGAAATAGATCGGATTTGTTTTTAAAAGGAATTATAATATTTTAAGCCCTCTACTTATCCGACCCAGAAGGAATCGGTCCAAAGATAATGTGATAACGAGTGATTTCCTGGCCCATTCTTCTTTCCTTGGCCTATCCGGAATATCCAAAGAAAGGTTGCGGCCATCTTATTCAGGTGACCAGTTCTAATAAAGCTACTCCTGTTGAGATGTTCCGCTGTGAGTCAGTTTGCTTCACATTGGGAGCGGACATGGCGGACCGGACATGCCATCGGGCCGGCATTTTAATTTTTTCACACAATGACTTAAATTATTATATATTATGTGGATGAATATATTTATAATAAATTTAGTCACACTTTTATAGAAAAATTATCAAATAATTCACCGTTTTAACACTATAACTATAATGAAATGTTTCAAAATCTCTATTTGGATATCATATTTTAGAAACATATTTAGGTATAATTTCGCGCAAGCTCGCTAGCATATAGAGCTTTTGGCAAACGTACGGACTATACGAACTGGTACTGAGCAAGGTAAAGAAAATTTGTATTAATACATTAATTTAATTATAGCAAAATCATTGCGCAAAATAAATTATTACAACAGGTAAGCGATGTATCTGCCAATAAACTAGGCTAGGAATAAGCAGTGGACGGTGCGGTTGAAGTTTAATCTCCAAGGTGGTTGACTCTGTGAGCCTAACCACTACAATATCACTGATAAGAAATAATTGTACGCCGGTATTTATACAAGAAACACATAGTTTTGAACAACAATGCATGACAGGAAAACTGATGATGTTTGAAAATAACGAAAACGTTTCAGGTGTATACAATTTGGCGTATGACATATTATGTGTTCAATGTTATTTTGTGTTAGAAACGACCACGAAAATGCCAAAAACTTCGATATTCATTCATCATTACTCAAACGCTTGCTTGAGTATAATTGTTATCTTCGTTTCCTACCTGTGTGGCAAATGTCTGCGATTAACGCCCTTAATGACTGCCAAGAAATTTTAACTAGTAATTTTCAAATCCTTATTGTTTAATCTTTGTTTATTGTATGAATTCCCACTTTCTTCGCGTCTTCTTTTGAGCATTTGTTCTAATTTCAAAAATTCTACTTGTTAACCCTCCAAGGACGAGCGTGACTCAGTTTCGGTTAAAAAAGGTTAAAAATACTCTTCTGAGTGATAGATACGATGTTCTGATCGCAAAAAGATGGAAATATACATAAATAGACAATAGGGTTCACTGTGACCTTATGGTCACGCTCGTCCTTGGAGGGTTAAGTCGATGTATTCGGCATGACAATTCTGACTCGTCATTTTTAGTGATTGTATAGGTATTTTTACGATACGTTCAATCGGAAGATGCTTTTAAGAACAGCTAAACTTGTATCACATACATAAAGTTGAAAAATTCTATATTATTTCAAGTGTCTAAATCTATCACAAGGATCGGCATAAATATTTTCACCACAATAACTTTAACCGTCTTTTATCACGTTATTATTAACGACCCATAACTGCTGTTGTAATTGAACATAGAAAGCACCAATAAAAAAAGTTATAAATATCGAAACCGTATTACGGTTTGACAAGAGAGATGAAAAATAATTACTATAACGGAATCCATCAATACTAAATGGCCTGAATAAAAGCAATAAGCGCCATCGCATTTAATAAACATGACGGTGTGTGTGCATTCATATTGTACATCGTTCCATCTCCATTGTCATTCTGCTATTATAGACACAGTCATAACGGAAAACCTCGTTCGACGGAAATAACGCGGCGTTGTGTTCTATCAGATATGGTTAATCGGTGCTAAGTTATTATTTTTTTACAGCAATATTCGATACCGGACATTGACGCTATAATTTGTACGGGTTCTGTTGGCTGCCATAATGCCGAGGCAAGAAATATTTTCTCTATAGCGATGTGTGCACGAGCCACCCGCGACGGTATGCATACATAAATAATAAGTTATAAGAGATGATACCTAATATTAGCAAGTAAACTACGAAATTTATTAGACGTACGAATATTTAAAAGAATATTCATGGCAAACTTTTGAAATTTTACCATAGATTTATCAATTAAGAATGTTGGCAATGAAGAAAACAGTACAACATAATAAATATGTAGCCGTTAAGAAATTATGGCAATTTATCTATGTCGGGTTTTTGTCGTAGTTTTAATACAAAAAATATGCCACTGACAATAGGCAGCGGAATGTCAAAACTACAAAATCTTCACTCGCTTTAATTTACGCAATACATTTTTTTATCCATAGATTTACTATTATTCAATCAATATTGGGATGAACACTAATAATTTATTAGAACTAATTGTAAGCGAAAATATTTTTCGTTAATTATGAAACCACAAATCTGCGTGTATCGAACCTATCGCGATCGTCACCTTTTTCAGCTTCAGCAACCCAGTTTTACAGTTGCGAGTCATGACACCTTATGAAAACAAATGTAAGTCAAAACTATACTGTGTATTGAAAACGGATTCTAGAAACAAATCTTATGGTCAGAGTGGTTTGACTTGATCATGAGGACGGTGGATCTGGCATGAAAACTGAATCCCATCTTTCTTCTTGACATCGGATGGCTTCCGTCGCCCTGGAAGACCACTGCTGGCCATCAACAGAATGTACTCAGCGGAGCACCGTGACGCTAGAATGACATGGGGGGGCCATATGCTGGCCTGGGATAGAGAATATTGGAGGCACCGTAGCTTTAAACTCGAATTCATAAATTATCAAAAGAAAATGTTCAGATTGCATATACGAATAGATAGATAAAATCTGCATTTTTATAATATACAGCAACCTAGTACAATCATTTACCATAAATATGAGTACATAAGCTAGCATATGTCATATTGCATGGTCTTTATGATATTGATAGACTTTCCAAACAAGGTTTACATAATAAGGATTAAATGAAAAAAATACACAAATATTCTTGACTAACCAAACTTCACATCAAACATCCATCACTCGTCGGAGATCATATGTGCATCGAGATACAAGAGTGCATCTCATGGTGTAGTAGATTTGCAATAAATAAATTAAAAATCTTTTACCGTTGAAATACACGAAACAAAATCGATAACAACACTGTTACTAATGTAAATCAAGCGTCCAACTAACAGACATAGATAAGCACTGTAGCTCATATTCGAAAAATCATGCATGTGATAAAAACAGGCAAAAAAAACATTTATTTAGTCATGTCAACGAAGTCAGCAAAATTAAATGATAAATGTAAGATTGCTAATCGCATAAAAAAAAGAAATCATATTTTTAAACAAAGCATTAAGCATGGACCGTTTTAAATATTATAAAAATATTGAAAAAGAAAAATAAGCAGTGACGTCATCAACATTTCGTATGTTAATATTCTTTGTGAAATAACATCCATGTACAATAGACACATGACATAATGGAAATCATTTGTTTTAAAATTCGATTGCCAACAAAGTAGCAAAAAATAATAAAACTATTATTTTGTTGTTAAAATACAAAAACGGTTTGAGAATGCTTGTGTATATGAAGCGTTCCACGGTTTTAGCACCAACTAACGGTGGTAGCCTGCCTTTACGTGGTTTTCTTATCTGTTATGATTCATGCTTTTGCAGGTACCTTGCGGAGCGTGCATAAGAATTTAAATATTTTGTATTGGGTATCCTTCTAACGATTGGCGGATGTGTTAATAAAATTTATTGAGTTTCGGTAACAAATAAAGTCAAATATTTCCAGATTTCAAAGTTGATATACATATGTACATATTACGGTTCAGTGTATTTTTGTTTAGTAGTCATCCTACAGAAACTATGATAGAAATGTTCTCGTTTTAAGCTAAATAAAATAGATAAAATTATTTTAACATTTATACCAGGGCTGTGGAGTCGGAGCTTTTTGGCCGGAGTCGGAGTCGTCGCGGCGTTTTGGCCGGAGTCGTACTCGGAGTCGGAAATTTTGAAAAGTTTGAACTTTCTATTTTTGCATTTAATATGTCAAATATGGCTTTCTAAGCCGCATTGATAGGGTTGATATTTAATTGAATACACATAAATAGGAAAATTAGGGAATCAAAGTGACGATATTAACCATTTTTTAATCGGAGTCGTATTTTTGGTCAAAGTCGGAGTCGTATATTTTTTAACGTCTTGACAACCTTGAAATTTTCGATTCAAATTTGATTTTGTAGGAAATAAACGCATAAGGGCGTAATATCATACATTTGAATATGGCATTTATTAAATACATTGAAATTAAAAAAAACATCTAGTGTTTGATTTCAAGAGATTAGTTCGAATGAATGAATTATAGTTATCTTTTCAATTAATGACCATGTGCAAAACTCCCTGTAGATTGCTTCGGCGTGTGTCATAGATATGGTGACGCAGCGTGACGATTATTGTAAACGATGAAGCGTCCTTCAAAGTGAATATATACATCACATTTATATTATGTTTATATACACCTAACATAATATATTCATATTATTTCCACATAATAACACGTGTTTCCGTCCCAGAAGGGGTTAATAAAACCACAAGCAAACTTTTTCCAAAATAGGCAAAGATATTATTTGTATATGTGCGTTATATAATATTAAGACACTGATATAAGAAATCTATCCTTGCTAATTGTCAAGCTTACATCGATTTAAAAAGACTAGCGCCAGTGATAAGGCAATTAGAGAAGGAACAATTAGAATTGTCAAATATCAATGTATAAAAAGTTTGGCCCCGTGAGATTAAAAGGGTTAAGTCTCGTTATGAGAAAACAGTGTCGTAGGCCCACAAATAAAACCCAAGCCAAGCATCATTGAAATACCAATTATATCGTAGAGAACGGAATTGTAACGATGCGCACCTCCTAGTGACTCGAGTGATGAGAAGAGATGTAAATTTTTACAACAGATGTGAAAAGGAACAGTATAAAGTTTACCCTAATTAAATATAATAGCATCAACAGCGCATTCTACAAACATGGCTGTATAAACGATTGATATATTGAAAAAACTTGATTTTCGCCTACCTGTATGTACCTACACGCGTTGTTTGTAAAAATACAGACATTCATAGACTGGAGATGACTCTATATGAGTAAGCGACATTGTTGCTCCTACCAAAACTCACTAGATACAATAAAAGGTTAACGCCCAGACAGTTTTAAGTATCATAGACAAGCAATAAACTTTACGCATTTTTATTTGAAAAATTGTACAGTTTATAAGTGTGTGATAACGATTTCAAATGCGTAGTATTATTTGAAAAAAAAAATACCTTGTTACTATAGTCGAGTGGTGGCAAACTTGCAATATTACCAGATGATATCTAATTTCGATAATATTTACCTACACGATTGTAATGACTGTGATATTCGAAGTCTGTATTGGCCCGCGAGCCAGATTCTGCTAATGATGAAATAATTGTCTCACAGTGCACGGGCCATGATTGATCCAATAATGATTTGCATACGAATACATATTATTCAGTTTCCACTTTCCATCCGTTTTGATAATCTATGTTTCGTAAATCAATCCTTTTCGCACAACCTTTAGATACCATACAAATAATGTGACATTTAATTAAACAACTAATTCTTGGGTAATGCTCTGATTAGGGGAAAGGCTTAAATGGATCGATCTGGCCTGGGCAAACCGCCCAATCAAAAATATGTTATCACGAAAAACATTATAAAAAATAATATTCATGTATGATTACGCTTTCAAGATCGAGTTTCAATAACTTATTATTGTTTTATGTGCCACATGCTTCATAAAAATCTAAAGATAATTCTCCTATAGCGTCGAGACAAGGACCGCGCTTTAAATAGAAACACGCCCATCAAGTATTACACACCCCTACACAATTTGGGGTTAAGTTTTTGTTGTGTATATATTTTGTAAATTGCACGATATCAATATATACTTTGTGTAAATACGTATGCAAATTTCTCATATTTTTGCATACATATACATAATTATAATATTTTAAAAGTCTAACATAGTTGTTAATTTATTCGCCTGCACGTGTTATATTTTGATATATCTTTTCTGTTTAATGTTACATATTTACGAAATTTGTAATTTTACACTATTTCATCTTGAAAATTTAGCGTTTTGTATAAAACGGCTATAATATGAGGGACTACAGCACGCACTACAGAAAACCACTACAGCAGGGAGCGCTTTTGAAGGGTTGAATATAATTATGATCCCACTTCATATATTGGCAAACTTTATATTATATATTTTCGATGGTTTCGGCGGTAACTTTGTGGAAGTTCATTTTAATATAAAATTTAAATAACTTTGATTATTCCACGTATTGTGTAACTAATTGTGACACGTGTTTCGCCTCTTTCAGAGGCATCTTCAGACTTACTATCGCAATTACTTAAGCAAACTTTGCGATAGTAAGTCTGAAGATGCCTCTGAAAGAGGCGAAACACGTGTCACAATTAGTTACACAATACGTGGAATAATCAAAGTTATTTTAAATTTTATATTTATATTATATATTTGGCAAACAAATTAGGCCTTGTTTTTTTAATGAATTTTGCAAACCATTTTTCACATTTGTATGTTTGTCTCAAATCATATCAATGGGTACTTTGTTTTGAACTGTTTGTTATGTAATATGATTTTTTTTACTTCAAAATAATTCTGGTTTAACTAGAGAGTAATAATCTGAACATCATTTTTTTCAAAGACCGTGAAAACAAAATATGAAGAACATATTTTAATCGCATAAGAAAAAAACATTAATCGAAATGTATTAATTATAATATATTAATCAAATAAATATGATTTTACCATGTGCATTTCAAATGCCGAGCACGTGGACTCTTAATAGAACTTTTATCGATACAAGTGTATCTACGAAAACTGCCTGTTTCAGCAGTTTCACCCATGCCTTCCAATATTCCATAAATAGATTCAAAAAATCAATTTATGGAACTGTCCGTACTGAGATTCGAACCCATGGTCACTGCAACCGACGCCAACGACGTCCACTTTTTCGGTAGTATGTTTATTTTATAAAATTAAATAGATTAATTCAAAATTTATCAATTTTAATATACATTATTAAAAATCTTTGAACATTAACCAAAGCTATATAATTTGAATTCTAATTGAATATATAAATTATGAAAAAAAATCGAATCACCGATCCCACGATTTTTGAACAATCGCTAACTTGCAACACCCACACTATTGTCCAAAAATATATTTTGTATTCAATAAAATGCAGCAATGTATTCCACCGGTGTAGATATATCCCAGTATCGTATCCATACATACAATCATACTCAACACGTACGCAAAATGCTACGATGCCATTTTATATTTCGAAAAATTAAAATTTCAATTATAATACTAATTGTAATCTTGATTTACTGCACCGTTAAAATGTCGTGAAGTGAGCTTCGAAACTTGAAATCCCATTTAATTAAAATTTTAACAAAGCGCAGTTCCACCAATTAGATTTATTGATAAAATCTTCCAACACAAATTGACAAAACCGAGCTACGTATTTCATTCAGATAAAAAAAGAGCTTTTCTTTAGTAATTTTTATGATAAATAAAATTTGCGAGTATTACATTTTATTGTAGCGTAGAGTAGTTGCCGAAGATGTATACTTAGAAATAATTAACCATTAAAAACTCAAATATTTCAAGCAATTCAGGAGTTTGAAACGTAAAACGTTGATGATGAGTAATGAAGATTCAGTTTCCATACAAACGTTTTAGGTACAGAACACAAACGTCGCGTGTACCGGTGAAACATTGACACAATAAAAAACGCTACACACGTAAATTACATTAGAATGAATTCAATATAATGACAAAAATCTTTTATCTCTCATGAATTACTTGAATACAATAATAAAAACTATGTACCTTGAGAACTCCGAAGGGAAAATAATTTTAAAATGCAATGAGCGTTTTATTCGTTACTCTCGTTGGTCAATGGAATAACTCTAATCGATTTTGGAAGCAGAATTTATGCGGAAGAGGAAGGGTAGTGAGCCCCAGACAGATCAAATAACCCCACACCCGTGCTATGGGCGCGACCCTGACGAGGGTTGAATATAAGTACGTAGTCAAAAAAGCTAGCCCGACTGGGTTTACTCAATTGAACACGCAAAAATTTTACATCTATCAAATAACTTGGACGATATAATCGAAGTAAGCGATGAGTAATAAATATTACTTACTGGTTGTATGTGGATTAAATCCTTAGAAGAGTATTTGCAGCTGATTCGTTCCTACGAGCTGGCACAAAGAACTACTCGAGAGCGGGATTGCAACTGAACTGAACAAAACTGACAGTTGGGCGAAGCAACGTTCCGTTCAAGTTCGAACGGCCACAAACATCGGGGAGAGGTAAGGTGATGGCGTCGGATCGCTGGAGCATAAAAAAGGATGATTTAAATTAAAATACATTAAAAGCGCTAGGATCTTTTTTCGCTAGATTTTACGTGGATGACTGCGATATAACCCCAGCATAGAAACAGAATCAAATACATTAATTTGGCAAAATGCGTTTGCATAATAATGTTTTAACACGTATGTGGCGTTACTAGAGTAGCTTTCGACCGCCGTCGTGTTTTTTTCCATACCTCTATTTTTATCACTGTTGTTTTTTATGCGTTGTTCGTAGCTTAAAAATTGTATTTTTTAAACCATTACCGCTCCCGATGTAGAACATAAATGTAGATTTAAATAGAAATTGCTCGATGATTGAAATTATGCCGGGCATTTTCTGGATTGGCCTATGCTTTTGAATTTCCTGCGCAGCTTTTCTTTCGGTTTAGAAGGAACATTGGCCCTGAGTCCCCGAATTATTTGTGTGCTGCACCAGATGCCTGGCTAAAATAAAATGATTCAATCAAATTTTCACAAGTTGAATTTTTGTGAGAAGTAAAAATTTATCCGTGGCACTACAACTGTTTTGTTTCATCCTGCGCATAGGCGCTTACTAAGTAAAGCTTCGAATTCGTTGGAATTATACTAACTCATAATCACAACTATCAAAATTAAATTAAATTATGTTTTTATAGAGACTTCTATTTTCGAACATACTTTATTTGAAAAGTTTTTTTTATGTCGGCAAATTGGATTTTATAAAACAAAAATTAACACTTTTATTACACGTTCTACATTCTTCTCACGTTTACATGCATTCGTTTCAAAAACCATAACGATGAATTATTATTTATTATAATTTATTACAAAAAAGAAATAGTCCTCTCTTATATGGATACGAGCAACCGGCTGAAACATAGCAAATGAGTCATTGCGCAGGCTACGAAGAATTCTGCGGCGTTTGTATGAACCTCTGTTGTGTGTACAATGTACATACATAGAGATGTGTAAAATTAATATGTACTGTGATGGTGATGTTTTTGGAAATAAAGATGCGTGAATGCTTCAGCTGAATCACGAAGTAAACAAATATCGAAAACATTGTACTTCTTTAGATTTTTTCTCGCATACATATCAAACTCTCAGTGATATAATTAAAGGGCACGTACATGTACAATGCTTACGCAAAGTAGAAGTTGTACACCAGTGCTAGTCTACCATTATTACCAATACATTACGTTACAAACAACAAAATTACTAGAAATCTGACATGTAGTTTTCAACGGTTTGTTGAAATTCGTTTACAAAAAAATGACGAGTCCACTCATGTGCTTATATTGACAACCACTATAATACAGTGACTATATCAATTGGATTCTGAACACAGTGTTATTATTTCTTCGATGTTAAACATAAATTAATATGAACACAGTAGCAGCTCTAAATGCCTTTATTACCAAATGCCAGTAAATGCTAAAGTTAACTTCTATTATTAAGTATTTCGACTGAGGGTGCTTGATGGAATTTCAATATCAAATTAGAATTTTTTGAATTTTGTACTTTTCCATGAGTTTTCAGGCATTCGGCGGATGTACTTGAACTGACATTTCAACTGTCAGTTCAAGTACATCCGTGCACTTGGAATGCCTGAAGATGCCGAAAGGCGAAACCCGGGTCGTTAGCGACAAAACTCATGGAAAAGTACAAAATTCAAAAAATTCTAATTTAACTTCTATTATTGGAAATATTCAATATATGGTTAAACAATTACTCTTTATTTAAGAAAAAAGAACACTTTTTGTCTTAATTTAAAATCTTATATATAAAACCGAAACGGCGTATGTATGTATGTGGGTCTGTAATTCCCTTTTGCATTGTTGTTGCAAGTTGCAATATAATAATGTTTATTATTTACGTGAAGGTATTATTTGACATTTCTTTAACAGCAAATTAGATTTTTTCCTTGAATTTGGACATTTTAATGGGCGAGAATGGGGCTGTCATCAAATTAAATAAAGTTTGTGATTTTATTTTAACTCTATTTTGGATGTTAGATTTTGTGATATAATTATGTCGAATGATATAACATTAAATAATTATTGGTCGCTTAGTCCGAGCGACGCCGGGTAGCAATACTAGTATTTTATAAATATTAGAAGGGGTGGCGCTTATCTCAATAGTCTCGCTTATCTGTTGATAGAGGTCGAGATAAGCGAAACTGGTCCTGATCGTTATAAAATATGTGGAACAATAAGTGTAAATAAAGTTGGGAAAGAGTAAACAAATCAGTAATCATGGAATTACTTAGAATTACTTACATTATTTAATCTAGTTAAATCTTTGTCCTGATCATGTTGCGGAGTCCTTGTATTTCTAGACTGGGTTTTGCGGAACACAATTTAAAAATCACCGGGTAACTATTTTTTATACATAAAATATACCTTTTTGTTGCAGAGATGTCTATGGATATTATATTCTTCCAAAACTAAATCCAAGTGTTCTTTTAAATATTAGCAGTGAGTTGTAAAAAGCAAGATATCAATTTTATTATTGAAAGCGTAATAGATGTACTTAATAAAAAAACACTGTGCTCGAATTCCAAATCGGTGAATGCACTTTTATTATCAAAAAATTGACCTTCACAATAACCCATGATATAAATTTGGTAAACTTATTTACATATTATGTACATCAATTGTATATAACTAAAACGCATTATCTTCCACTTAACATATGCATACAAGCTTAAACAAAAACATTTTACTCTTTGATTGAAGGCTGATTGAATAATATCGTCACATTACGTTGAAAAAATCGATTTGATGTTCTTTTGTTCTAAAATGTTCTATTTTTAAAAAATATTTTTTGACTGAAGATATTCAACACCACATATCGTGGGTGTGTACTGTGTAGGGACATACGGGCGAAACTACAAAAACAACGAACTGAGATAAATGGTAAATTATATAACATTATTATACAATTTAGACATTTTATTTCATGTATTTTTTTGTATTTTGAAGTGAGTTGGCTGTCAAAATATATATTTCCTAGGTTCTCATATTTTTTCTTCATGGATTAAAGTTTCACTGAATCTTTAGCTTATCTTACAACTCGATATTAATTTCAATCAGCAATGAAGAATTTTCATTCAATAAAAGATTATTTAACAATAATATTATAAAATTCTTTAAACATTATTTTCCAGTATGAAGAATAAAATATAGTTTTAGGATTTCGACAGAAGGCGCTTGATGGAATTTCAATAGTAAATTTGAATCGTTTGACTTTTAAATGCTGCTAATTATTAATTCAAATTACCAACAATAACTTTTTAACTTAGTGGTATTACTTGTGTACTTATTTATTTATTCATAAAAAAAATATAAATCACGGCATTACAGCTTACGCTAATACGCCATGCATTTGACAAATGTATTAACATACACATACATACTTGTATACACATAATAAAAATTACAAATTGTAATTATAAGAACAGAGAGAAAAAATTATAAAACCTCATTATAAATTTTAAAGATGTCAACCGAGTGAGTTCCGACAAAATCATATTTTATTCATAAAATATAGTATTCGTCTGAACTCTCTCACGTCAATATGACATATGTCGACATCCTAAGCAATGCCGCTTAAAATTGTTAAAGCTCTTCCCAGTGGCATTCCCATTGGCAGACTGGTTCTACCCCTTGGAAGAACAAACAACTCATGTTCACGATTCCTCAAAAAATTATCAGGAACATTCAATTTAACATTTTCAAGAATGGTGAAATTCTCATTTTGTCCTCGGATAAGCCGAAAGAAATATAATGCTAAGTACATTTCTCTTCGAGCATTCAAACTATTGAAAGTGAGCATCCATAAGAGAAAGTCAGTTGGATAAAGCCAGGGGTAGTACCCATATGTTCTCAAATAGAGAATTCTCAAAAATTTCTTCTGAACCCTCCCCACCATAAGAACACATTTCGCACCCCTCGGTGCCCAAACAATCGATCCACTCTCAAGTCGGCTTCGAACCAAAGAATTATACATAAGTATCAAAAATTTTACTCCTTATATCAATCAAGTAATAAAAGAGTACCATAAGAGCAAAAATAGCAAGTTTATGTGTTTAATCCTTAATTATCCGTATATAACACATATTTGCTGATAAAAAATATTTGGAACACTATATTGGATAATGCAGTTAACCAAAAAGATTTTTATTTTAAATTACAGCAAGAGTCTAGTAGGAAACAAATCGGAATCTATTTGGATTGATAAATCGATCTTCAATTTAAAACGCATCTCAGATAAGTAAGTACCTTCTCGATGATCGTTAGACAAACTCGAACGTTTTCTGTCTCCCGTCAATATCGTTGCTTATATAAACGTCAAATCAGCGCATCATGGTTAGGTTAGGTTAGGTATGGTTAGGCGGAATATTTAGTAGTCATCAGCGACCTTCCTGGACGATGCACTCCATCCCGTTGGAAGAAAAGGCAGGTGGAAGTCAAACTCCTTTACAGTATAAGAAGCACGTAACCAAGTCAGCTCAACCATCGCTTTTAATTTTGGTAATTATTAGTGAGGTCTCTTATCTAAGAATTCTTGAGGACATCAAACAACCTAGTCCGAAGTATTCATCCCACGCATCCATTTTCAACGACAGTAAAACAATTTTCTGCAGAAATTAACAGCAATAACATTATTAACTTTGGACAGACTAAAATTATTTAAAATTGATAATATAAAGATATATATTATGAATCTTCTGATCGGTGGTATTAATGTAATTGTCGTTTAAATTATGTGAGTGTTTTCAAAACCCTCTCAGTGTCAATATCAAGGAAGTCTAGATCAGTCTTCTTCAACCTTTTAACGTCCGCGGACCGGTGAGAATGAAAAACTATGTAGCGGACCGGCGTCAATCAGATACACAAATTTATAATCAGTTCTCGATTGACGACTGTTCGAAGTTATGACGAATTTGAAATCGAAAAAAAATATCTTCAGTTTCTGTCTACATAAAATATTAGGCTGCGGACCCATGAAGTGTCGAAAATGACCGTTTTGAATTTCTTTGAATTTTGATTAACATCGAAGGCGGTGGAACGGAACCCGCTGCAAGCCAAAAACTGTATCACTGGTCATGCTTGTTTTGGGATAATAATTTCAAAAAGAGATAATTGAAACGTCAATTGATTGTTACATCGAATTTTATTTATCATGGCGAATAAAATTACTACTTTTGGTAATTACGACATCCGTTGTTGCTTTGTTGTAATCAATTTCTTTTAAGCAAAGTTTTTAAGGACCGGCAATAAGCTATTGCGGATCACGGGTTGAAGAGCTCTGGTCCAGACTCTAGCTCGAGGTGATCACAATAATTTTAAACTTATATTCAAAAATTTACAACCAACAACTTGATTTATAATAATTTCCAGTATAAGTAAAATGCTACATACTCGCAAACAAATTTAATTCTTATGGCTGCGTGCAGTGTAAAGAAAATGAGCTTCAGAGTTTGTACCGTAATCTGACCCGGCTGTGTATATTTTTAATTGGCATTAGTTCCGCCATATGGCTGAAATAATTTATTTCGTAAACGTAGCCTCAAACTTTCAATGGTCTGGAGGATACGACTTTTTTTCTTAGAATAATAATTCAAATTAAAAATGAATGAATGAAGCGTTTTTAAAGAAATATACCAATCCAAAATTAATCAAGATTAGTTAGTCGAGTTCTTAATAGAAAACTTTATATGTAGATATCATTGGTAATATTTTTATGATCAAATTTTTACTCCCCCTATAATATTGGAATCCGCCCGTCATAACATTAGATCCTAGAGGAGAGATTCCAGTGGCGGCTCGTGGATAAGATAGCTGGGGGTGCTGCGGTTAATTAAAAATAAAATAAATATTAGTTTTCATTATATTTTACTATTAACATTAAAATTATATAAATTAAAAACGACGTGCACATCAAAAATCATTAATGCTATGCAATGCTATCCTTGAGTAAAACACTTTCTATCGAGAAACAAATAAGAAGAAATAAAGCTCGCAGCCGCTCAGACGCTCAGACGCAACAGTGCGAGAAATACAGTACCAAAGAAAGCTTGTATTTGCGAACTCCCTTCCCCGTGCCCTCCTTCGCCAACTCGATTATATTCCATCGCGAACGGTACTGCATACAGTGGAACCCCGATCTTACGTTCTCGCATTACACGTTTTCCCGCGTGATGCGTTTATTTTCTATAGTCCCGGCATTTAGTTTATATATAAAACTTTCCCGCATTAATCGTTTCTTTTATACGGTCCCTTGAAAAACGTAGAATCGGGGTTTTACTGTAATATATATTTGTACCGCGGTAAAATAATATACTTAAAATTATGTACATTATAATTCTACATTTTTCTCAATTTGCTCGGGGGTGCTGCAGTTCCGCAGTGCGTGTGGACGGCCGCCACTGAGAGATTCTTTTTTTTTTCTTATGGCGGCCGAAATAAATGAGCCAATATTTTCGGCTTTCTCATAAAGTCTTCGTGCTGACTTAAAATTAAAATTTTCTTTGTACAACAGTTTCTTATCTATATTTGGCTTTTTTGGTGAACATAAAAAATATCTTTTTAAGAAAACTTTATTACTTGCTCGATGGTGAGGCAGGATACCATTTTGACAGGTATAATATAAATTAATATGTCCATACTTCTCACACCAACCACAAGAGAGGCGGTGAAACTTCTTTGCGAAATATTATATTACATATATAATTATTAGACCCAGAATAATTTTAAAGTTATGCTAAGAAAATGATAGAAGTAATACACCTTTCGTATATTGCACTATATTTTATCAACATGATTATCGAATACTTTCGATGGATTCGGCAGTAGCTTGGTGGAAGCTAATTTTAACTTTAAATAATGTTTTCGGAGTGCACAAATTTGTGCGTTTCCTAATTGGCTATCAAATGCGAAATGACATTTTAATTATGAACTAATTAAAAGGGCCTGGTTACAAAGAATTGTCAATCTTATATTATTATAATTGGCAAACATCAAAACGTATGATAAGTCATACAGTACAATTATTCTGCTCTAATGGCATTGTGAAACGGAACGATTTCATATTTGTTGCGAATCTTATATTAGCTTAAGCCCTCTATATTGATGACAATCATAAAATTCTTTTTAAATACATGGAAAAATCGACTTCTTTAGGATTTTATAAATTATTGTGGGGTCGACTGTTGGGATTGTGGGCGAAATTGTTGTTATTATCAAGTAAAATTCATTTGTTGTCAAAAATCCATAGATAATATACCTACTATGAAATATTTTCTTATGGTATGTAGGTAACTTATATATAAAAATCAGCTCACGCTACATTTATATAAATATACATAATCGAAAATGACAATCGATGATCTAAGTAGCGTCATTTGATATTGATTCATTACTGGTATTATTATTATGACACTAGATATTGACATGTATGCAGAATGAAGTGATTTGTTTCCAAAACTTATTGTGTTCTTTCAATAAGTAGGTATACAAAGTGATCGTAAATCTTTGACAAAGTAGGAAAAATAGTAAATACGAGGAGTGTTTGGTTGCGGTGCCACCAATCAGTTTTCAAATAAAAAAAAAAAAATTCTCTACCAAACTCTTTTTATGACAAAATATTTATTATTTGTTATTTTTTCAAATAAATGCCTATTTTATATGAATGATACTTGATTTTTATTTGATAAAGGCAGTCAAAAAATAATTGTTTGGAATCAATTTAATTTATGATAATTTTTTTGAAAGGGGTGA
This sequence comes from Himalopsyche kuldschensis, assembly GCA_028554975.1. NCBI lineage: Eukaryota > Metazoa > Arthropoda > Insecta > Trichoptera > Rhyacophilidae > Himalopsyche > Himalopsyche kuldschensis. Next base: position 12,826,264 of record JAHFWI010000010.1, on the reverse strand, counting down.
AATGATCCTTTAAATATTTCAAAACGGTATTGCTGTACGCTTACATAAAATGAAACTCGAGTCAAAAGTTCTAATTAAGAATTGACTGTTTAACGTGATGTATTATAAAGAAAAGAAAGTATACATACAAGAAAACCAATGAAATTCCATATATTTTTTTAGCTGGGAATAAAGATTATTAGCGTATATTTCATGTCGGTAGAAATACTTTTCTTCTATTGGCTACCTTGATTTAGGGATATTGCAACATCACTCTTTTCGATTTTTCCCTCCTTTCATGACGGTTGTTTCGAAGTCGTCTAAACTCTGATATATTGCATCTTGTTTCTAAATACCTAATTTACAGCTGAGAAAAGAAGCTTTCGCTGTAAAGGTAACCCTTTATTTACAGTGTTCAATTAAACTACATTCAACATATTCAGTGACAAACGATTGTTTAACGTCAACTAATCTCAAATTACACCGGTCATTAGATTTGCTTGTTTTGTTTTGGTGCCTAGTGAGCAGTAGTGATTGTTAGTGACCCGAAGAGTTATTCGATATGCCGCCAATATCGCGATACCAGCGTACGCGCTTTCGTAGAAATTCTAAAACCGATCGTCTAATTGACGATTTAGATTTGGCGAGAAAAAATATCATAACCGATTCCAATTGCTTATTTAGAGCAGTGTCTGAAAATGTTTACAATACTCAACGACTCTATGAAAAAGTTAGGGGGCAGTGTGTAAAGTATATGGAGTCAAACAAAGATAGATTCCATTCGGTAAGCATTAGTATTATTGTTTATTTAATGTATATCGGTACCCTTTGGTATCTCAGTGGTGAATTATCTTAATCTAGTAAGTCTACCTACTCGATATTAATCCGTATTAGTAATTTCGCAACATCATGTTGACTTGGGTGTCATGGCTGTACCGTCACCCTAAGATTTTGAATGCTATTTCGCCATTTGAAAAAATGATTGGTCATCATCTTCAAAACTACCAAGTTGATATTAGTATCATGTTACAGATATTTGATTGTAATTTTATCCTTATTTCACTTTCCATTTTGAATATATTTTTTCCAGTTGGTTGATGGATCATTTCAAGAATACGTGAAAGAGTTATCCAGCCAAAAAACGTATGGTGGATTTACCGAAATTACTGTGATGAGTCATTTATACAGGTGAGATTAGTGTATTTTGCCTAGAAGAGGTAAAGTATTCAATATTAGCACATCTAAGAGGCCAGAGAGAACTGTAACCTTTTTATTACACATACAAATATATGGCAAATGTATCAGAGTGTAACTGTACCTTACATTATCAACTATTTTTGCTTAATCCTTTCCCAGCTATATATATGTATGTAAGCTTGGATTTGCTTACTAAATATTCTTGAAAAGAAAATTCAGCTTTCATTTCATATTGATGGGAATATAATTTATTAAGTTGAATTTGCATCTTCCTTTCCTCAGAGCACTAATCCTATCAGTGTACTTGGAGGCTGTGTCTTCATTCTTACTGCTTAGTGTACAATTTTATTAACTCATCTTTAAAATAATCGTTTGATTACTAAATTGACTTTTTGCTAGCGAATTTAATTTAACTTCCTATCTATTGTCTATGAATATCATTTAACTGATTTTCCATGTTTTTAGCTTCTTGATAATTATTACTCAATTTTAATAAAACATGTTAATTTCTGACATAGTTTTTTTATCCAAACAATTTTACATGTTTTTTCATTTGATAATTTTCTTCACAGGAGAGATTTTGTGATAATTTCTAATAATGAAGGAAGGAAGATTGCCATCACTAACGATTACAGAAATTCTATTTATCTTTTATTTTATAAAGATTTTAACCACTTTGATGCTTTATTTAAGAAGGAATACCTTAGTAACGAAGGATTTTGCCAATGTAAGTATTTTTCAATTAAAATGATAGTTTGACTGTTTGTTTACAATTTGTGCTTTCTTTCTTGGGAAAAATTTTTGGCGAAAAGAGGAGGACAAGTAAAATCCTTTTTATTTATAAATGGTTTATTATCAGTTGAAAGGAATTTCAACAAAGAAAAATAATTGTTTAAATGTTAATCAATAATATAAGTGTGCAATATGAATGGGCTGTCTTAGATTTATATAAAAAAAAGTGCAACAGAAAAGTAAACCATTAGCTTTAAATTTTAACAGATAAACTTTTTAAAAATTCTTCTCAAAGATCACGAGCAAACTCACCCAAACTTTTTGTCCCAATTAAACGGAAAAGTATCCTTCATAATCTAGCTTTATTCCTATTGGAATCATCATCTATTTTCTGTTTGTCTTTGTCCTTGTCAAAAATAAGTGACTGTTCTAATTTACCAGTGTCTCAATAAAGCGGAATCATCTTATCAAATTGCTTCATTGGAGTTCACAAAAATTTTCAGTATTGCCAAGCATCTCAAGTTTAATTTCCATTTGTAATTTTTTCATGTGAATAATGAATATGTTGAATTAACAGGTGTAAAAAAGACTAGATTTATGTTGTTGCACTGCAGTCAATGTTTTGCATTCAAATAAAAATATAAGGACGGTAACACTTATGGTTCTCATGCTTCAGCAATGTGATTTGCCCCTTAATTTTAAAACTTATGATTTTTTTAAGCTATCACATATGGAATACTTTACGGAGCAGTGTTCAACATGAGCAATGTCCTGCTCGTTGCTGATAAAATGCTTCACAATAATGAGCCTCATATGTCGGCTAATGGCAAAAATCCGGGAGGAAAAATTAAAGAATGTGATAGTGAACAATATTTAAGAGGAAAAGAATCCACCGGTAAGCAGAATCGCAAAGAAAATATAACTAAGGAAAATCTTTCGGCTGACAATGAAAGAAAATGTTGCGTTGATGCACTGAAGCAATTTGATAAAGGTGTGTTGCCGTTTCCGTATAAGATAGCATACGCTTTAGATCCCGATTCTTACCAAAATGTCGAGCTGGACACTTGGAATGAAAAAATCATTGGTGAGTGTTGTGATATGTTATGTTTTAGTGTTGTAATGTTGTATGTTATTGGTAATTTTTTAAATGATATTTATTGAATTTCGCTAGTGCTTGCTTGTTGCTAACCTTGCTAATTTCAAAGATATTTTAGTTTTGTATTTTGCAGCTGCGTGTGCTCAAAACAACGTTAAAATGGTGCCATAATGGAAGGATTACTGTAGCTTAAAGCATTTTTCTAATAGTTTGAATGTTCCTTCAAATTAATGTTTCAGAGAGAGAGAGCGTTGATAGTTCCTCATTGCAAGTCGGAACAAAGTGCTATTGTAAGTTATTCCCAGACGAGGAGATGATGTATCAATGCCATATTCAAAAGATAGATCTTGAAAACGATACGTGTGTGGTGTTTGTGGAAGAAATTGGAGAAAAGAAATCCTTAAAATTGGACCAACTTGAACCTTTGCCGGATGAAGAAAAGATTCCATTGAGGTCACAGCAGATATATTACGACGCGGGATATTTGACCATGAATCAAATCTTGAACCATCTTAGTGAGTACTGGTTAACAGATAATCTTTTTTTTCACCTCTATCGGGGTGTATATTGAACAAATATGTAATACAGTAAAAGTCCGTTAATTCGAAATTCAAGGGACCGGATTTCCCAAAAAAATTCGAATTACGAATTACGGGATCAGTATGAAAAATTGAATTTTCGCGGCAATTGTCGACGGCTTGGAACATCGCAGCCATTTTTTCGTTTTTTTATGGACAGGCATGTCATATGAATAAAAAACACTTAACATAATTGATTTTCAGTCACTTATATTTAAGGTATTCGCGCGTAAAATAGAATGACGTTTAGGTTCATACTTATAAAAATGTACCATTGTAGTGAAGTTAGGTACATACTAATATATAGATGTCTCGCTTGCACTAATGTTATAAATGCTCGAATTCGATTTTGACATACGACACTTCACTTTATATAGATGTCTCACTTACACTAATGGTTTACATAAGCTTTACTCTTCAAAACAATGTGTCGACTAACTTTTAACCTAACAAACTCACGAAATTGTCAAAATTTCGAATTACAAGAAATCGTATGTACATTTTGACGAAAATCATTACGAATTACGACTTTAGCGATATTTCGAATTAACGGTACATTTTACTATGAAAAGTCAATATTGAGACGAGCAAATTATGAAAATTTCGAATTATCGTTGTTCGAATTAACGGACTTTTACTGTATAGTATAAGAGGATGGTAGTTTATCTGACAATATATAGCCCTGAACTCCCAATTTTATAGTAGTGTTTAGGATAAGAAACTTTAGAGATAAACCACACATTTATAGCTGGATATTTACCAATTAATCTACTTTAAATAAGTCACTGAGTTGATAGAGGTAATAACAAGAACTAAATTAATTAATATCGAGCTATTTAAACTGATACTATAATTATAAAATGCAGAGAATATTGACAGATTTTTCTAAAATAACAGTATTATCTAAGTGTATTCTCCGTTGACTTTTGCAATGTATGCTGAAGGGAATAGGGAGTTATCGAATTTAAATGAAATAATTTCTCTCGTTTACTAGGAAATCTGAAGGTTAACAATGTCCAAAAGTATCGTAATAAAACTAAGAAGTCTGCGGGAGGCAGTGGGCGGGACATGAAAGTCAGTGATCAACCGTCCGTTTACTTTGAAAATTCGAACTACAAAAAATATCTTGACAAGAATTTTACTCCCGAGTCGGTTGACCATAATAATAATATCCTTTTGGAAGAGAAAAGCCTTCAAAGAAGATCATCGATGGATATTAATAGAGATATGAATACTTCCGACTGCTTGGATGAATACACTCAAGTCAACTATGACTATGATAATTTCGAACCGTGTCAGGTATGATTATTTTTTTTATCGCCATGTTGGTTTTTTTTTTACTAGCATTCAAATATTTCGGCTATAAATATTTTTTTAAATTTGACCAATACTTTCAATTGAAAATAAGTCAATTTTTGAATAGTTTTTGTATAAACCAAATTCAAATTCCTATCAAAATTCTGCCCTTATTAGATTTAGATATTTTTTTCATTTTGATTGTCTACTAATAATACTATGTGATATCATATATTATATCAATGTTTGTATTCACCCATCATCAAAATGAATGTCTTTCTATGGCTTTAAGGTGGAAATGATCACTATGCCGATAATTGTGGAGCAGAACCAAGACAGTATCGAAAATGGCAACAGCCGAGATGGCCCCCCTCGTTCGAACAGTGCATCCGATAATAGCAACAGTGCCCTTCATTATTCCATGACGGTACTTATGTTTATATAACTTTATGTATACGTGTAATTATATTTACATTACATTTAACTCTCGATTGTCAGGTTTGTGAATTAGACATGCAAGAATTGAATAGGTAAATGGTCCAAAGTATAGCTAGAAAATTGACTTTACCGTGGAGAAAAATTCTTCCAGGTGTTATAAAGAATGAGAATAATCAGGTTTAAACAAACCATGGTCAATAAAAATAATAACACATTTTTAGTACTTTTTCCACATGAGATTTATTTCATTAAGACCGGATTCGCTCATGGCGAGCATTATCAACTGATAAGGAATACAATAAAACAGTGGTATTTATGCAAAAGTTAAGTATGAAAACAAGGTATGACAAACAATTGGTAAATCAACTAAGCAAATTACAAGAAAAATAGACTAAAAATAAAATGTTCAAGACCTCTTAGATTGCTAATTGATTTTTGATTCATACTTAATTTTAATTCATACTTAATTGATTTTTGATGTGTTAGTTTTGCATTGCTAAGAGGTCTTGAACATTTTATTTATAGTCTATTTTTCTTGTAATTTGCTTTAATTTATTTGCTTAGTTGATTTACCAATTGTTTGTCATACCTTGTTTTCATACTTAACTTTTGCATAAATACCACAGTTTTATTGTATTCCTTATCAGTTGATAATGCTCGCCATGAGCGAAACCGGTCCTGATGAAATAAATCTCATGTGGGAAAAGTACTAAAAATGTGTTATTATTTTTATTATAATGCCTTTCCACCAAGTATTGACAGTGAACACCTTGAAAGTAACCATGGTCAAGTTAAATATTATATTAAAACATGGTTAGCAGACATCTTTGAAGACCCCTTTTACAACCTACATAAAATAATTACTCATTACAGTATTCATAATAAAATGACAGTACAAAAATTAATACTGATAAGAAAATAGCTGAGATAAATAATAGAATTAAAAATACTGTTTTATGCGAAAAAATGCCTTGGGATTTTTTACAGACACATTCCAAAATGGTCTGGGATCCAACCAGTTAAGTGTTTATGAAAATGATTAAATTGTGATTTTATAGTAACACAATTTTTCTATTTTGTTTTCAGCTGCCTGGGTTAGATCAGAATGCTTCTTATGTTAATCCTCCCCCTTTGTCTCCTTCGTTAAATGCAGCTTTCAACACAGGTAGGTAATCTTGTCTATATCTAAAAAATACAAATGGACATATTTTCCAATGCCTTTTCTATCCTAATTCATTCCGAGTGCAGCGCAATTACTGTATCGGTCCATTCATTGTAGTTGTGCTTACATCCAGTACTGATTTGAATATAAGACCTTGTTCTTATGGCATCCATACATTGTGCTATACATTTTTTTCACTGTACCAGTTCAGTGGGGCCATAAGACTTGACATGTTAATAAATGATCCAACGCACCTCTTAAATATTATCATTGTGCTGACAGAAGTTGGTTCGGGGCAAAAATGAGTATATTAAGATTCTTGATTGTTAATTCTTTATAATAAAAATAATAACACATTTTTTAGTACTTTTTCCACATCTGATTTATTTCATCAGGACCGGTTTCGCTCATGGCGAGCATTATCAACTGATCAGTTCATAATCATTATTTTTATTATAATGCCTTTCCACCAAGTATTGACAGTGAACACCTTAAAAGTGTTAATTCTTTGTTTGCAATAAATCGAGTAGTGTATTTATCACAGCAATTTGGCAAAGAACTATAGTTGTATATGTCTGTATCAATCACTAACTTTATTTCAGATCTGCATAAATCTTATATTATGGTGCAATTTACACACAATTGTTAACTACAGACTTCTGTCAGTATGGTAACAATACATGTGATAATTATTTTTCTGCAGGTCCTAGTGCAATCATACTGACGGGAAATCCAAGCCCTGGGTCTCCGTTTTCTTCCGCGCCCGTCTTCTTTGTGCCACCCGGCCAGCATCAAAACACCATGATGCCTATGCCTCTGCCGTTGCCTCGCTTCTGCCCCCAGCTAATTCCATCATTGTGCAATTCTATTCCACAACGATCCGTGATTCACAATGGCTCTGATCTTCCCTACCATGGTGAGCATTCATAATGAAGTCATATTTCTATTAAATGTTACCCGCTCACAGTGATAGATTCATTTCTCTCGATGATATAGTTCTAAGCATGTCATCTATTCAAAAGCTCGCAATAATACAAAGGAGATACCTATTAAAAGACATTCACCATTTTTTCTCTATGATCAATTATTATCACAGAATGGGTATGAGGAGTGTTAGAAAATAAGCACAAAGAAATATTTGCTAATTTTTTTACAGATGTGGCAACCCTTCGTTATTTCTTCAACCTGGGTATCGATTGGGTGTATTTCGCTACAGGTTGTGGCTCACCGCCGTCTCCACCTCCTCCTACTCCTCCGCAGATGCCTCGTCCAGCCTCAGCTCCTTTGCCACACCTTCAAACTCCTTATCGTCAGCCGCCTCAGTCACACTTTGGACGATCTCCAATGGTATCGCATCCGCATACACATCACCAACAGCAACAGAGATATTCAGCTAATGAACTCTGTCTGGTGAGTGTTTCCTTCTTGAAATGTTTTATTTTTGGAATTCAGCAACCATTAGATGTAGAAATCAATGAATTTGATTCACTTTTTATTAATTCTTGCTGAAAAGGAAGAAGACAGATGTATCAATTGGCTATAAACATTTGCTTGAATTTAGCAGAGTTTTGTCATTTTTTTGAGTTTTTAGGAAGGAGTTGTGATTTTAGCATTTCTTACACTTTCGCAGGAAATGCAATTCGGGATGAATCTCGAAGAGCCTTCCAACGTCGGGGGACCCGATCAAAAGAAACAGTTCACAAACAAGCAGACGGGAAATAATGTGCAAAAAAACAATAACAATGGTAATGGCCGCGGTGGCAGGAGCGTCGTCTTCTCTTCCAGGTATCGAAGAAACGAAACCCCCCAGGACAGAAATAACAACAAAAATAATCAGAATAAAGGGTATGGAGTTTACAAGCCGGGCCAGGTGAGAATCTCGAGGAACGCTGATCACCAACAGAGCGACACCGTTTCTTTGAATCTGGATTCGCAGTCCAAGGACGATCACTATTTGGAGGATCCGTACAGCTCTCCGCCCGAACGTCCTTCGCCTGTTCATTTCAATCCTGATATGTCGTTTGTCTCGTATCCCCCGCCTCCTCTCTACCGTTTTTCGTATTACTCTCCCGACACTGACATTTCATCCGCGCCGTCAGCTTATCCGCCGCAATTTGTCTCCTTTTCCCATGATGAGATGTCTGCCCAAGGGGATGTCGCCTATTCTAATCCTGCTTCTCCTCTCCATCCTCATCCTCACTATGTCAACCTGAACATGGGCTACGTGCCTGTGAACCAGCCAATGTTCTATCCGCATCAGCCCCAACCTCAACTTCATCCTCACAGCGGATACTCTGCGTACTCACCGGGTCAGTTTTCATCTCCTGCCGGAGACGGTGACAATATACTCAAATGAGTGACCACTGGCAGCGTATTTCTGACTAATATCGATCCTCAAAAAAAATTCTTAAATTACGTGTGTAAAAAAACTTGAGACTGCCTGGCACTACATTTTTATGGAAAATGTAAACATTCAGAAATGATATTGATTCAAAAAAATCTACAATATAAAAGTCTGTAATATTCAATAAGCTTAAACCTCCCAAAGATTTTATTTACTTAGCAATATAGTAAACTTAATTCGTATTTGTCACAAACATTTTCCTAGTTTTATCAGCGGTTGATCGTCTGATTTACAACTTCATTGTTTAGAATCATTTAAAAATGATTCAAAACACAAAAACACTCATAGAACTCTCTTTTTCTAGTTTTGTTTTTTTTTTTACTTCCTTTGACATTCCAAAGAAAATAAAATTAAAACTTGTCGGCATACAATTTGCCGATCTTTACTTATCTAACACAATTTGTTTTACATATATATCTGTAAGGAATTGTATTTATCAATTGTCATTGATAATGTTTTTCACTGTATACCTATTTTTGACTGACTTCTTAGTGTTTTTTTCTAAAGTGTCTAAAGTCTTAGATTTTAGACAGTATAACTTATGTAAGAAATTTTCATTTTTTTTTTGTATTTTTACAGTAGTTGACATATTTCTCTTAAGGAATTGGTAATGAAACTAATTCTCATTTTAAAATATAAATGTATTCCTAATTAAAATTGTTCATAATGTAAAAATACATAAAAAGGATCATCCCTATTATTTCAAATCCGTTACAACTTTTTTTGCAACAATGTTTTTGTTGCTGTAGTAATGTTCTCAATAACTTCACTCTGTTAAGTTAAGTTTAATGTTATGATTTAATAAATACTACTACATCCTAATATCTCTCGATTTCCATAATTGTAATATTAAAAACGATTCTGAACAATGAATGGGTCTGCACAATCTGCACAAATACTATTGAATCTTCCCTTTCAAATAACTAACTATGTCACTGATGTGTAATGATCGAAGTTGATCTGGAAAATATCTATGTGTAACAATTAATGTAATCTTGTTCTAGTACGGCTTCATCTCAATTATGGAATCGCCTCAGATTGGTATTTTCATATTTTATATAGTTGATCTGGATAAAACAACCCCTAATTTTTTTTTAATTATTCAACCAATTTTTCCCGAATAAAAATGTGCTGTGAATATGTTGTCGCGGTAAATTATTGAAATACACTTATGTATAGATTTCAAGATTCGTAAAATGTCTCAGGATTATTTTTGTAGAGAGAAGTGAAACAGAAATGAGTTAAATTCTCTTCAAAAGATATTGCAATAGTATATTTATGTATTGTTTAAATACATACACTCATTTAAAAGTTAATTATTCATTCCTGTTACTCCTTTTCTCTCTAATATAATACTTTGTCAGCATAAATTTGTCTTCAATAGATTCTAACGATAGGTACTTTCTTTCTGGCAATGATAGATATCTTTATTTGGCAATAAATTCTTATCAAATTCTATTCCTGTGTTTTATTTTATGATTATAGAGAAACATGATGAGTAGAGCGCTTATGGGGTAATCCGCCACCAGGTTGTGGCTTAGACAAAACGATCATGATAATACTTTTGGTGTTTTGTAGTTGTATGTCTTCAGCAAATTTAAATATTTTGACTAATTTGAAAATGTGGATGTTTCACAATTTTACAAAAGTGTGTTTTTAACATACTGGGAACGCTTATCTTTAATAAATATCTCTTCTTCAATAGCAGCAATTCGTATGACTTAGTGAAGCCTGATTTAAGCGCCAAATAAATATGATATGCTATAAAAAAATACGAGTAAGTAATGAAGTAATTAAATAGTAAAAATATTTTTAAGGTGTTCACTGTCAATACTTGTTGGAATAGCATTATAGTAAAAATATTATTTAAATTAACACCGTCTAAGAATAATCTAAAGTTTTTTTAAATTTGCTAAAATTAAGGAATTATCTGTTTTCTGAAATCAATTATGTAGGAATTTTACAACTCTGCCTATACACATATTCTGGATTACCATTAGCAGAATTAATAATAATTGATCTTTTTTTCCTTTGGACGGGCAAGCGGAGATTTATGTTCTCTTTAGGCTACTTCAACGCATACCCATGTCATGTTTATCGGCACGTTCAGATAATAAGTCCATTCTCTTACTTCTTATGTCTTCACTAAAACAGAGCACTGTCCATACATGTAGCATTTAAAGCTATGTGCTTAGTTTCTTTAGCCTCGAATGCAGCCAGTGACTCCATATTACGTTTCGGGTGTGCTAAAGAAGAATGGTTAAAACCATCACCCACAAAATTGGCGTATCAATTATTCAAAAATAAATATTGATTAATTTCCTGGTGAATGCTAAAACTCCGCATTACCAAACAGAAACAGTAGACAAGACCCCACTGCGGTGGTTCAAACTTTTTAAAAGAAATAAAACATTTTTATGGTTCATATATCTTTTTATTATCAATTTTCTGCCACAAAAAACATTTGATTGATGAACAGAGTAATTTAATCAGTGCCAATTGGGTACACCGATAATAATTTATTGATTGGCGATTCTTATCAACATATTAAAAAGTGTGCAATGAAGAAAGTAAGTTATTATATAATGAATAATAATTTAATCTATGTTAAAATATCTCAAATTCTCATAAGTAATTCTTAAGCAGATTAAAGGCGAGATTTCTGAATAAGTTATATTAATACACATGTTTATAAAACACACGCATCTCCTGGGTAACCTCTGACTCCTAAACCTGTAACTTTAAATACTGCACCACACGGAGGCTTCTGTTCTCCCTTAATGTTCATACTTGCTGAAGTCACATATAACTCATCTAAGTTCTTTCCGCCGAAAGCGACGGAAGTAACTTGCAGGGCGGGAATAGCAATATTCTGAAGAATTTTTCCATTCGTCGGATCAACTTGAACAACGGCAGATCCATTGAAACACGCAATCCAAAGATTTCCATCGGTGTCGATTGTCATGCCGTCGGGTAATCCTTGTAAATTATTTTTTTTCATGTCAAATACAGTTCTCTGATTAGCTGTAATACATAAAAAAAATGCTGTATTGTTAAATTTTCTTTAATTGGATGAATTATTGAATCCAGAAAGCAGATATTTACACATTACAACTGATATGATAATTATAATAAATATTATTATTTTAAAATCTGATTAATGAAGTATTAAAAAACTTCTATTAATAGTGAGAGTAATTTTTAATTAGGTTTGTTTTCTCAACATACTTCTAGTGTATAATTATGATATTGATCAAGAAGCAGTATAAACTCAAACTAACTAGATTAAAAATTAAAGAAATACAACAATAAAGTTGGTTATAGAAATTGTAATGAATTAATAACCGTTTTTTATCTAGTTTTGGAGAGAATATGGTATAAGAAACGCAATAGTTATATATATAGTTATAGTATTCTGTCTTACAATCAGAGCTGTAGTCATAAATTTCATATATGGTATACAATACTTCGTGCAATATTTTACACCTTATATTATACACAAATTTTTAGTCTTTTTATCCTATATTCAATACATATCTCTGTACTGTACAGAGGTTGGATAAGAAAAAATAAAATTAACTTAGTAATAATAATTATTTTATGCCAAGTATAAAAATGCAAGATTAAGGTCAGGAGTGGCATTAGAGAAAAGTAGCTATGCACGTTATGATAATATCAAAAGGTTGAGCTTAAATGTGTGGTTATTACTTACTCATGTTGCCATTTTCAAAGTCATAGTCATAAGCGCGCACGGTAAATTCCAAAGAATCAATAAAGTACATAATTTTTTTTGTAACGTCCCAACAGAGTCCATTTGATATATGAAGATTTTCAGCTCGTTTTTCAGCACCATTTTTGCTGAACACAAATAAAGATCCCCTTCCCATTTGGAAATTTCCTGGCGGGTCTTCTTGGCCCATGCTCCCTGAAAGAAAAAAGAATAATTTTGCCACAGTGTATTTCTTACTTTATCTACAGACTACCAAAATTCAAAATTTTGACTGAAGTTGTTCGATATTGAAATGAACAAAATTCAAATTTAAACTTTACCATGATTTACATGACCTGGAATCAATTATAGAGAATTACTATTTTTCATAAAAGGGAAGAATTTTTCTGAAGATCAATAAGGACTGTTGATAGCTATGTCGGTATCATATCGTAATCCAATCTACCGTACATATATTGTAACATCTGATGTCTGGTTTGTCGTTAATTACATAAATTATAATGACCTGCAAACAAGCATCCTCTGGGATCAGCTTTTCCGTCATTGAGTCGATTTGTGCTGCGATCGAGTTCTCTATCGACTTCCGCAACTTCCGATACGACAACGACATTGCTTCCAGATTCTCCGTTCCATCTTACGGTCAAAACTTTTCTATCAACACCGACAGCAAATAGATCGGTGGTCCCTCTGACAGGCACAATAAACGACACATTGGCAGCTAAAAAGAAAATAGTGTACATCTTTGATTTTGTTTGTTGGTAGCCTAAAATGGTCTACTGTTTTTAAAAAATGCTTTTATGAATCAGGACGATCAACTTCATTGGTGCTGCATATTATTTGTTAAACAAAAGGTAATTTGAACTCTTTCTATGTAAGACTTTACTATTACGCAATATTAAAAGCAAAATCTTTATAAATTTATTTCTGTGATAATTAAGAATTTCAACTGAGGGTGCTAGATATATTTTTAATAGGGCTCAGCTTAATAGTTTACCAATTTTAAACGAACAACTTAATCTTCCAAACTCGTCATTGTTATAATTAATTATCATTAATTAATAATTCAAACACTGATTATCATTAATTATTAATTCCAGTATTACAGTTGATACCAATGCAACAAATATAATAAAGACAGCACATTTAACAAAACACAACATCATTCAACAGAAAATGGCAGAAAAGACACAATGCAGAAATTGAAATAGTAAAAACAAAACACCAAGTTCACGGCTGAAAATTTCCACCTCAATAGGCAGTGGACTAAACACATTATTTAACTGATAATTAAATATAGTTATATCAATAATGAAACCATACATACATAATTTTGTTTTTGTTTCAACTCTTGTAGATGGAACAAATTTGTGTATCGTGTGATCAAAGATGCTCACATAATATAAACACTGTCGATCGGCATCCCAATGTGGGCCCTCTCCGAGTACGACAGGTTCAGTTACTTGTTCAACTTTGACACCCATCTTTAATAAAAAAGTTCAATAAGTTTTCTTGCTCATATTGCCATAAAAATTATTGACAGAAAAATATATAATCTTCAAAAATTACACCTGCAAGTTAGTTTTATTTATTGGATCAGAGTTAAAAACGAAAATATATTTATCACTAATAAGTTCAGTAAATAACCATAAAATAATCTTATAATACGCCATCGTATGAACTACAAACAATGAACAAGATTATTGTGTTACTTTGAGCCTGTCATAAAACATTTGGACTGATTATAAACTACGCAATGCTATATAAGAAAGTTTAATAACACTTGAATAATTTTGATATACATTTTTCACCAAACAAAAATGGAAAAATTCATTTTTATATATTGTATAATTGTTATTCATATATGTATATATTTTTATCCTTATAGTCTAACAATACAAAGCGGTAACATTTTATTAAGTGGAATAACAAATAAAATATTTAGATGTGAAATGATAAGAGACCATGTTTACACTTGACACTTATTCCGCTTCTTTGAAATGCATCTTCAGAGACAGTCTGAAGATGCTTCTCATAGAGGCGAAACTGGTTTCTTAATACATGGAATAATAAGCATTTTAAATTTAATGTCATATTGATCACGTTCGCATTTTTTGTAATTTGATTATTTTTGCGAATAGTGTTTCAAACTGTATTACTGCGAATAAAGAAAGTATAAATTTAATCTCACCTTTTTGTTCAAGTTCTTCCAACCGACTATGAAAGATAAGGTGCGTCGTCTTATATTATAGCTCTTTGGATGATAGTTGATAATCTTAATGATTTCAGATAAAAATAGAATGGTGAAAATTCTCAAGTGATGTCAGTTAGTAACAATCCCTAGGCTATTTAACTGAAAACATAAATATTTACAATGCATCGTATTAATTGCAGTAATCATAATATTGAGTACAATCAAATAAAAATACATCAGGAAGTCTCACAGTGATAATAAAATTTATTCAACCGTTTATTTCATCGATTCTTACTTAATGACCAGATAATAACATAAGAATATTTAAAATAAATCTAGGGTTTTATACGACCTATCATTAATGAGTTGATTGATTTCAAGACTTTGAAATGATAGTAAGTGAATTGATATTTAATGAAAGCAAGTGCTTGAATTGTAAATAAATGACAATTATTAATAAATGACAATTATTTAAAAATAACAATTATTTAAGAGGGTATAGCAATGGCGAATTAGGCAAATAAAGTTGTTCGTTCAAAATTGGCAAATTGTTGAGCTGAGTTCGATTAATCTCTAAGATTTCTTGATAAAATAGTTTAAACTCACCCCTGTTAATATGTAATAAATCAATGCCTGAGTCAAAATTAAACGTGTGGTTTTCAAGAATTAAATGGTTGGCGAAGGTGGAGGTATCTTTTTTTAAGCGAAAAGCGGCTAAATGCTCAGCCACTCTTATATTTAAGGTTCTAGCAGTTTTACCAATATAAAATCTGGGACAATCACTACACTGCAATCTATAAATCCCAGATTTTTTTTTATAATCTATAACATCTTTATTATTTATCAATAATTTACCTAAAGAGTTCTTACAATAGAAAGCCAGTCTAACACTTTCTGAGAGCTGCTTCTTTATTTTTAAGCTGGTGTGTCCTATGTAATTAATTCTACGCCAAAACCTAATATCACCTGAGTCTTCCATTATTAATCCCTTGTATAAGATTTGTTGTGCTAGCTTAATACGTTTTTTTATATAAAAGATTGTCTATAAGAGACATATAGTAACCATTGTTAATGGCAATTTGTTTGATGATTTTTAATTCAATATCAAAATTTAATTTATTCAAGGGAATACTGACAAGTCTGTGAATTTCCGAATGAAATGCAGCTAATTTGTACGACATTGGATGTACTGAGTTTTTATGAATACAAGCATCTGAAAAAGTCGGTTTTCAAAAATCCCCATAATTATAACAAACCCACTTAATTCATTGAAACTTGTACACATTCAATTTTCTCTAATTTACATTTTAATAGCCTTTTAACTTAGTGATTTACTTATATTTTTGTATATAAACGATGCGAACTGTTTACTACGCGTCAGTTCAAGTACATCCGTACACTTGGAATGCCTGAAGATGCCGAAAGGCGAAACCCGGGTCGTTAGCGACAAAACTCATGGAAAAGTACAAAGTTCAAACAATTCAAACATCTTTTATTACTAAAAATATCATAAACAACTTCTGTTATGATATTGACAGTATGTTAAAACTAGAGGTCGAGAAAATTACAGCTTGAGATAGATATCTCATCCAATCATCATTTACAATCTCATATTAATATTGTCAAAAAAAATCCCAAAATGTATAATTATTAATATTTATCTACTTACTTGTGTGGACTATTATTTGAAGAACACAAAAAGAATAATTATCAGTGTTTCAAATCTTTTACAACTACCAAAATACATAAGAGATTGTCATCATGCCATTTCCCGTAGATAACAAATAAATATTCATAAACAACCACAGTTCAAATGCTGAGTGCGTTATTCTCTTTGATTATTATGTTGTGTACTTACCAAAAGTTAGTATGTCACTGACAAAAACCTGCCAGTGAGTAATTTTGGCAGTTTTGACATGTGACATTTGTTTGACTTTGAATAATTCTTAAAGATTTTAAAATTGTTTTGCTGACCAATACTTAACATGGTAAAAAGGGGGAATAAACTAAATATTGTCTTCACAATTACACAAAGATCGATCAGAAATATTAACATATGATTCAAATTATCTTCAAACATTTATGCAATGAATAAAAATAATAACACATTGTTAGTACTCATTCCATATAAAATTTATTGGATCAGGACCGGTTTTGCTCATGGCGAGCATTATCAATTGATAAGAAATAAAATGATACAGCGATATTTATACAAAAGTTAAACAAGCATTACAGGTATGAAGATTTATTAAATGCACTTACTGTGGCTTTTACATTGTTAATGATCTTTCATACTTAATTATTTTTTTATGTAATAGCTTGTATTGCTAAGAAGTCTTCAACATTTATATTATAGCCTATTTTGTTTGTATTTTGCTTAGTTGTAATACCTTGAAATTCTTGGTAATCTTTTGTAACAATGTCGCTGTATCATTGTATTTCTTATCAGTTGATAATGTTCGCCATGAGCGAAACCGGTCCTGATCCAATACATTTAGTGGGGAATAAGTACTATATGTGTTATTATTTTTATTATAATGCCATTCCACTAAGTTTTTACAGTAAACACCTTAAAAGTGATTTATGCAATGTATTATACAGTAAGTCCTTGACTTACGCCATGTAAACTTAGGTGATTAAACCTTTTGTTGCCGTGACCATGTTTAGGATTGGATGTGTGAGGAAGGGAGTACGGTGATATTAGAAACATAAAAAGGAAAAGACGGAAGGGTTTTCCAAAGAGGATTTCCAAGGGTTTTCCACAGTTATTGAGGAGAATATTATTCAAATAAAAAGTATAAAATTGATAAAGCTTTCTTTTTTTTATTGTAATATACGGAAATTATAAAGGAATTATATAATTGTATAAATATATTATGTTCTGTAGTATGCGCACTCAAGTACATGTCGGTATCTCTCTCAGTTACTAAATGTGCTCTTATCACACTAATTTGAGTGCACTGATTATTTTCTTATCATAATAAACGCAAGTCACTTTCCGGTGCAAGTTCAAGAGTGACTACTTCAACACCTTTTCCAAATATAAAAACTGAAAGATTGTTCCTGCAAAAGAAAAGGGCATTTTCCAATCTGTTTCACACTACAGCAATTGAATTAAAAATTGAAAATAAAGATTTTTCAATATGTAAAAAATATTGTGCTAGTGACATCTATCATTGAATCTAATAATGAATAAAAAAATAATAGATTTTAGTTTTTCGGTTGGTATTATTTATAAACAAATTCAACAGATTATGCTATTCCTGCCAACTGACCAATTTTTAATATTCAAAATTAATAAACAAAAATTATACATATAAATTGAGACAACCCAAATATTATTGACTAAATATAGAAAAAAAAATCTTTGGCATTACAGCTTACGCCAATGCCACAAATATTTTGAAATGGAAAAATTAAACGATAATAAATTGATGATAGCTTTTATAAGTCACTCAAGAACAACTCGAGTAGAAATGATATCACATAAACCCATGTCCATGATTTAAATTGAAAAAGACTGACCTTGCCGGGACTTGAACCTAGACTCAACCATTTACTAGGGAAAATTTATCATTAATAGACCATAGAGGCCAACTCTATATTAATTTTCATCTTGTTTTTAATTAATTTATGATTTTATTATGTATTTACATGTATGTATGTATATATATATAAATACATGTATTTATATTTGTCAAATGCATGGCGCATTGGCGTCAGCTGTAATGCCATGATTTGCTTTTATAAATAAATAAATAAATAATAAATAAATTAGCTAGGAGTGCAATACCTAAGGAATAAAGTGACATGTGACATTTGTCTTACCTATTATGGCTTGATATATTCATCCCTTGTACGTCAGATATGCTCGAATGATACTGACCGAGGAGTTGGCACTCCAGAGTATCTTTAAAGTACTTCCATGTTAATACAGTCAGTCTCTGATCTATGGATGTCGTTATCAAGTAGTCTTCAATCAATTTTACACCGGTTACTTGAGCACAGTGAACTGTTGAACTATGCCATTCGCAAATATTTTTTACATGTAACCGGTCATTTTTTTCATCAAACAAAATTGAAAAAACGTTAAGACACACACGATTGTCGTCTCCCCCTGTTGCAAATATAATTTTATCATTCGATAAAATCATATCAAAACTATTTATTCCAGCATTGTGTATTTTGATTTCATGAAACGGTTTCCCATCTTCACTATCGATTGACGATATTTGTTCAAAGTCCCAGAATGTTAATATTCCATCGACAGCCATCGAGAGCAGGATTGTTTTCTTTTCAAATACAAAACTGAATACTTTTAGAATGCATTTTCCACGATGCTTAATGAATTTAATTAACTTCAGCGAAGAAGTTATTTCATCTGTGTATGATAATGAATAAATTCGAAGAACACCATCTGAACAGCCGGCAAATAGGACAAAATTTATGCAACTGTTGTGTGCAGAATTATTTTCCGAATGTCTTAATTCATCAGATGTACAATGAAGACTCATAAATCTCGTCTCTCCGGTCATATCGACATTATTAGATGCTGCGATATTTTTTTTCCTTTCTAGATCGGTGCCCTTTAGCATGTAGTTTGTAATCTCTTTTAATCGTACAAAAGGTTTTTTTTCTACTGGCGTGATTGATAGTTTCCAAACGCATATCTGGGCACGACCCCCTCCAGTAAACAGAATGCTCTCTTTTACACGGCTATCAGAACTGGTGTGTATATCATGAAGACTCAAACATCGAATGCTAGAAGAGTGTTTTGTAATTTTATATAGCTCACAAAAACTAAATTCGTCTCCGCATCTCTGTGACAGCGATATTCTTATCGCTGTATCTTCACCGGCAGATATAATAACGGAATACATTAAATTGTTTGTCAAATATTCTATGGACTGAAGATCATTTATCTCTTTGACATGAAAGCCTTCTTCTATTATGAGGCAATCGTTTTCTTGAAAATTTTCAGTTAAAAAATGCACATTAAAATTTTTTATGAAAGTAAACTGCAGAGTGTCGAGTTTCCCTCCATTGCACGCCAACATGTTTCTCTTGAGGTCCCAAGAGCGATGACCTCCGCCGCAGTTGATATCTAAAATGCAAGTATGCTTCTTCATACTCCAAATGACAAGATTTGTTTCATGGAATCCGCAGACAATTTGGTCATTTTTGTCGATAAACTTTTCTACCCAGTCAAAGGGTACTTTTATATTATGGTAATACTCCAGTTTAGGTGTTTCTTGCGCGTTTGAAATACACAAATGAAAGTATTTAACTGATCCGTCTCGACCTGTCGTCATTATATATTCTTTATCATATTGAATATCGTTAACACCCAGCCGCCCATGAACTTTTGGAAGACTCTGTATTGGAAATTTACACCCCGTTTCAAACAAGTGAATATTTCCGCATCTGTCACCGACGATGAGAATTTGTTTCAGCGATGGATTGATGGCTGCTACTGTTAACCACCGTTCTTTGGAAGAAGGTAAACAGTACTCTTCAAATTGAGTTAAAATCTTATCCAAGTAGCGCCATAACGTCAGACATCCGTTTTCACGGCACACAACGATACATCTTTCATCAACCCAATGCAGTGACAAGATTCTACCTTCAATAACTGTGTCACTGACGACTTTAAGATTGCTTTCTGATTCAGCCATAATAGTCAAATTACCATTGACCCCGGCAAAACTAACAAAGTTTCTGCATAATGAACTTGACATTATATGACAGGACTGTGAGAATGTTATCTGATGTTTTAAATGCCATTGATCCAATTTCATGTCATAATAGAACACACATCCGTGTTCAGTTAAGCAAACAATATTACCGCAAGCCGTTAGAACCACTTTTTTGCAAACATTTTTACCAGGCATATTATTTAATGATATAATTTTGGGAATAGAATCTTCAATTCGGTGAATCAAAACACCAGAGTCACTTCCACCGGTGACAACAATCTTTTTATCCGAAAGGCTATCCATGGCCCACAGGCATCCCCCTTGGTGTATTTTTTTCTTCTTTATTAAATCACCGTTCAATCTCCATGTACACATCAATCCGTCTTCTCCAATAGATACAATTAAATCGTCAACAATGATTCCTCGCATGACTCTAGCAGTGTGACCGAATAGGGTTGCCAGCGATTCTATTTTAACGTTTGACCAATAATTGCATGTTTTGCTGTCATCTCCAGTTTCATTGATAACTGACCATATTCTGACTGATCTGTCGTCTGATGTAGTGATTATAATATTTTTTTCTGGGCTATAAAATACAGAAAATATGACACCCTGTAAAAGAACACATTTTATTTTTAAATTAGTTACATTTATAATAGGATGAGGCAATTTTATTTATTTAACTTAGAGGTTAAAAAAACAATTATAACTCGTTATCAGTTTGTCTAAGTAGGGATACATGAACTTTTGGTTACATAGGAACAATATCAATAGTCATTTTTAAATATGTAATTAAATGTATTACCTTGTGCCCAGTGATTCTCTGTTGCACTTGACTATTTTGCGAATTCCATAAAACTACTTGAGAAAAAACAGTTCCTCCCATTACTAATATACCATCATTGAGCACGGTTAGACATCCAGAATACAAAATGCATTTCTCATCACATTTATAAACAGTCATCTCATTATTTAAAGTTGTGTTACAAATCTGTAAAAAAAGAATTCCTGATTTAAAATAAATAGAGCTTAAGTTCATTTAATTTTCACAGCCCATTCAATGTGGCACTGTTTATGCAGCACAATAAAGATGTAAAACGGAAAGTCAGTAATTATTCTGGTAAACATATGACACAGCTATTTGTACTGGATTGATGCCAATGATTTAGTTATCTTCAAACTATCCTTTTCAAGCATGAATAATATAAAGAGTATATATATTAAATTGAATCTCAGTGTTAATAATTAATAACTATAAGTTACATATAAAATATACAAAAAAACTCCAATGGCCATTGTTACTGTTCTCTGTTTAAAAGAATGATCGTAGATCGATAGATAAATAAATAATTAGAATGAATTAGCAATTCATTTAAATCAACTGTAATGTAAAAAAATATAGAAGGTTCTTGAAAAAAAATTCGCCCTACTCAATTTTAGTTCATTTAGGCATGACTTAAGAGATAAACATAATCCTTAGCCTCGGATTTTAAATATTATATAAAAAAATATCATAAAGATTTCATTAAATACCTGAATAACATTATGAGCAGTCAATACAACCATTTCACAAGTTTCTTTCCAGATCAAGGAAAGTATCCAATCATCACATTTGAAAGCACACCGGCCATCAGAATACGTTATTAGTTGGACTTTATTGTCTTCAGCTGATGTTTTAATGGAGCATATCTTCACTAGTTTCCCACCATAAACAGCAACCTCGAGTTCATTTTGTGGATTTGGTGCAAAACCATAAATTTTCTGACCAATGAAAACATCTTTCTTTCCAATAAAATTTTGGTTCGATAGTTGATATAGGGATACAGTGCCACCTATACCTATATTTTTTTTTTTAAAAAGAACAATATTTTGTTTCATGGATTCGGCAATGGAATTAAAAATCTTAAAATAATTTACTGATGATGCTTAAAGAGGAAAACATAGGTAAAAAAACCTTTTTCAGTAAATAATATTGTAACACATAAAAGGTAAATTTATGTTATGATTATTGAGTGAGCTCAAGGAATATTAAGGTTTGTTTGAAGACAAACATACATAAAATAGTATGTATTCACATTCAAATATATTGAAATAATAAATACTACTTAGGGTGGCAATGAAAAAATTATTGCAATTGAGAAAACATAACTTTTTTTCGCGAATTCGTTGTAAAATATTGAACACTGATTTTAATCAGTGTTCTGTCTAAGAGATATTTCAGAACATTATTTAAAACCCAACAATACGATAAATTGTGGTACAGCTATACAAATAATTTCTATTGATACGGGGGTAACTTTGAATATTCCACGTATGGTGTAACAAATAGTGACACCTGTTTAGTCTCTTTATAAAACATCTTCCGACTAACTATCTTACAATAAGATGGTAGTTATTAATTTTATTGTATACATTGAAATATGTTTACTTCATTACCTATCAGTAGGCGATCACATTTAAGTATTTTAGCTGCTGTCACATCAGTCTTTACAAGATTTGAGTGAAAAATACTTTTATTAAACGCCTGCATTATGTCAGCGTAAAATAACAATATAATAAGACCACATGTTTTAACTGACAGCTGTCATTTAAATTGTTGAAAACAACGTAAGAGGATGCCAGGAAACAAAAATCAACTTCATTATTGAGGCAACTTTTTCTCCACAATTATTGTGCAAATTAAAAAATAGTGAACAATAAATTCACGTTAGATAATCTAAAATATTTGTTTATAAATTATTCAGCATAATTAGAAATAATGCTCGAGTATAAAGCAGGGCTGTGGAGTCGGTAAAAAAAAGTTCGACTCCGACTCCGACTAAAAAAGTTTAATATCGTCACTTTATTTTTCCTATTTATGCGTATTTAATTAAATATCAACCCTACCAATCCGGCTAATAGTCAAATTTGACATATTACATGCAAAAATAAAAAGTTAAACTTTTCAAAATTTCCGACTCTGAGTACGACCCAGTCAAATCGCCGCGACGACTCCGACTCCGACTCCAGCCAAAAAGCCCCGACTCCACAGCCCTGGTATAAAGGCATAAACAGCCTCATTATAATTTTCACACTTCGAGACAATGCTGTGTCAGCGTGACAATTCAAAGTACAGAATACAATAATATTTATTTAGTTGATAAGCTGAACTTAATAGAGTGTGTGTAGTTATATTTTAGTTTAATTTCCATTTAACTAATGTACTATGTACCTTATCATATTATTTACCAAACAAATACGGAATATGTCATCGTAATAATATTAAATATCTAAGTACTAACTAATTACAATAATGTTTCTACCATAAATATATTTCAAATGTTGTAATATTGGTTGTTAATTACATTTTAATAAACAAGGGTTATTTTGTACACATTAATAGAGTTTAATCCATATTTGATACACTATATTTATTGAAAATTTATATACATACCTACATTATGTAAACTATTTTGATCAAAAAGTTTTGTAATTGAGCGGCAAAGATATTATTATTATTACTAATTTATTTACTTGTTTTTTAGTCACGCGAAGTTGTTTCTATAGTGTCGTCGCAGGTCGGGGTCATTTCTTATCGCGATTTCATTATTCTGTCGTGTTAACGCGGCAGCAATGGCTCTTTTTCGTAGTACGAAATTTTTACTAAAACATCTGTCAAACGGAAAATGTGTGCGGGTAAGTTTTAATACTCAAAATAAAATTATTTAGCTAGGTTGGTTAAAACATAAATATTTAAATACATAAAGCGTACGATATTGTTTAGTTAAAATGAAAAAATCTCGTCTGCCAGGTTTATTTTGCTTACTTATAAATTCGTCTTCCAACATCATCAGGGAAGATTGATCTGGATAACTTTGTTATTGGTAATTATTGACGATTGATTTATAATAACGATAAATTAAAC
The DNA here is from genome assembly GCA_028554975.1 of Himalopsyche kuldschensis. Classification (NCBI taxonomy): domain Eukaryota; kingdom Metazoa; phylum Arthropoda; class Insecta; order Trichoptera; family Rhyacophilidae; genus Himalopsyche; species Himalopsyche kuldschensis. The sequence goes on along the minus strand of JAHFWI010000010.1, from coordinate 12,801,861 downwards.
TCAACAATATGTATTTGAGCTAAAATTATTAAAATAAGATAGTAAATAGCTTTCAGTTTAAAGTGTCGGCTCATAATATTTATGTAAAAAAATAAAGATACAATAAATTAAAGCTGGTAGATGAATTGTCAAAAAATAGAAGAACTCGCTTAATCTCTGAGAAATTATAGCTTTTTGAGTGTATACTAGATTATCCATTGAGAATTTGGTATGAATTACACAAAAAATAGTTTAAATTGATATATTTATTTCCACTATGGTGAAGGATATTTTTCTAACATTCTTTGCTCTTGTGAATATTTGTTTGAAATCTTTCAGAGTTTATCCTCTACTGTTCTTCCTCATCATGAAGCCCCCTCAGCAAACAATGAAACCGTATTTCCTGGATGCAATGCGCCCTTCACTAATCAACTCAAGTTCACCAACGCCGATAGCTATGATCCTTTACCCATTTATAGAGTTATGTATAATACAGGGGAGATTATAAATAAAAATGAAGACCCACAGCTATCAGATGAGATTATTACTAAGATGTACAAAGACATGAGCTTACTAAATATTTTTGATAAAATATTATTCGAATCTCAAAGGTCAGTATGACACAACCATTTTTAACTGAACAAGGTACCTAATTTGTGAAAATATCATTCATTGCTATCATCTTGAAATGAGTATTTGTTATATTCTAATTATTTATTAATCAACAACATATAAAATATTATTTTTAATAATATGTCTTGTCATTCGAGGTTTCAACAATTGATAAACAACTACCAACTCCCAGTGCTATATCTTAAGTAAGAATACAATTTTGCAGTTTTCTCGAGAGAAAGTTGTAAAGAGGTAAATATAGAGTGCCATAGAAAAAGATTGGTGACTCTACTGGTATTATAGATTATTCTACTTTAGCTTCAATAAGATCTGTAAAACTTTTGATCTGCAGACAAGGACGTATATCATTTTATATGACAAATTATGGAGAAGAAGGTATGCACGTTGGAAGTGCAGCCGCTCTAAACAATGAAGACCTTGTGTACGCTCAGTATAGAGAATGCGGAGTTCTTCTTTGGCGAGGAGTATCCGTTGGAGAGTTAGTCAATCAATGCTATGGAAACCATGAAGATTCCGGCAAAGGAAAGCAAATGCCTGTTCATTATGGAAATAGGCATTTAAACTTTGCTACCATTTCTAGTCCTCTAGGTGAGTAAAAGAATAGTTTATTTAGATAATTATATAACAACAAATAACTCAATAAAAATCAGCAGTCTTGTCACCAGTGATATGAGCGTGATACGCACATTGATTCTACTAAGTATAAAAAAATACATATTAAATTGATAACTATTTAACATTCATTTATTCATAAAGTCACAAACACTTTTTTATGAATATTTAAACAGTTGGAGACCTCAAATCCATATATATTGTTTTGAAATGTTGATACAATAAACAAGATAACACTGTCATATAAACGATTATTTTGTGCACAGAGAATTAATTGTTTTCAAGTTCATCAGAAGTGTAATGTTTCCTTGAAATAGAAATCCATTATTGGAAAAAAAGAAACAATTGAATGTTACTTTTATGGTGTCATATGTAAAAAATTTTTTGAGAAGCATTATATTTAATGAAATAAAACACATTTTTTTAAAACTTATTACTAAGCACGGCTTTTATCTCTAGGCTCTATAGGTCAATATTTGATCTTTTATTCTAAATCTTATAACACACCAATTAAAATAGAGACTTCAAGAAAACATTACATATTTTTTCAAAAATAAACTAAAAGTTTGTATATAGTTTTGAGCCTCTGGGCAAATGTTGTTAACTCCGTTGGCATCGATAGTAGAGTTCATGGTTTGAAAGACAATGCATGTCTGTGGTGTCTGAATTCCTTCCCACCCGATTTGACCTAAAATAGGGCACACTGCAAGTGATTATAAAATCACTAGTCCTGTCTTATCATCTTTCTATCCTTACTTTCTTCAAAAAGAGAGGTTGAGCAACTTTTGTTGACAGTGACAGTTTCATCCAAATTTCAGGAACGCAGCTTCCTCAGGCTGCCGGCTCTGCTTATGCTTTCAAGCGAACTCCAAATAATGAACGCTGTGTCATTTGCTATTTTGGAGAAGGAGCTGCTTCAGAAGGTGATGCACATCCCGCATTTAATTTTGCTGCAACTTTGGAATGCCCGGTTATATTTTTCTGGTAAATTATACGCATACTCTTTGACAGAAATAGTCTAAAGATAAAACTAAAAATCTTCTCACTAACTGTCATGTAAGATTTTTATTTAAGTCAAAAAAAACATTTACAAAAAGTCTCTGTTTTTGTTTATTATAAACTTCTTGGTTATGCAGGCAAATGAAATGAATAGATATTGTTGAATGATAATTTGAAAAATATGAATTACACATTTGGCCAAAGCATTGAAAGAATGTTGAAATATAATTTTATTTGTTTCTAGCCGAAATAATGGATTCGCAATATCAACACCGTCAAGTGAGCAGTATAAGGGAGACGGAATAGCCGCACGAGGTCCTGCATATGGAATTGACACCATTCGTGTTGACGGAACTGATGTATTCGCCGTTTATAACGCAACAAAATTAGCAAAGGAGTTCGCAGTTAAAAATAATAAACCAGTCATAATAGAGGCGATGGCATATAGGTATTAAGTTACTAAAATATTATAATTTTCGATTGCCACTTGACTTGCTAACACCCAAACACCCGGTCCGGCGCATTAGTGTTTTTTTGCTTCTCATGACTTATCGTGATGTGATTTGGCTGAAAAATGGCTACCACTGAGGGTTGAAATCGAATTACCATTCTCCAGACATGCCACTGCATAAATAATTCAAATAAATGATCCGTTAAATTAAAAATTTCAGAGTCAGCCATCATTCAACCTCAGATGACAGCAGTGCATATAGGGATGTTGCTGAAATAACCAAGTGGACTACCACAGAGAGTCCTATGCAAAAACTTCGGCGGCACATGGAATCGAGGGATTTGTGGAATCAACAAAAAGAAGATTCTTGGGTATCTGAATCCAGAAGTCTCGTACTCAACACAATGAAAGTTGCAGAGAAAAAAATGAAACCGGATTGGAAGGAAATGTTCCACGATGTGTATTACGATATGCCCGATCATATCCAGTGAGTAAAAAACAAATAGATCCCATTGTAGATTTCATGATAAATTCCAAAAGAGATATTTGTAACCAAGAAAGCTTCCAAATCAGGACGGCTCTTGTAATGGTGCAATGGGGCACCGATACCCCATTTATATTCAAGTAATAAGCAACATCAAAATAAATATACCAATTTACTCATTTAAAATTCCTTTCGTGTTTCCATTCAAATATTGATAGAAGCAAGATTTACACATGTACATATAGTGGACGGCGCCAAAATTATAATAATACTTTTGTCAAAGTCAGCTGATGACGCAAGAGGTGCATATTATGTTATGTAACAGAGTTGAAACAGTGGTAGAAAAAAAGATTTAATTTAAAACAATACAGCATTGTACTGTCTTTCCGCTCAGTCCAGTGGATGGTCAGAAATCATCCATGGAAACTGTTAACACTATACCCACGATCCCTGCAGGGCTTCATCCTTGTAATTAGGGTATTAGAGTAGTACTATTGACTTCATATTCTCCATACATATCATATTATATTCTGATAAATAAATTTAGAAACCAGCATTTTATTATGTTTTTAAATAATTTTGATACTAAAATAATAGAAACATTGAAATGAATGTGTTATCATAAATTTTGTAATCAATTTCCATCTTTGCATTAATTAATATAAACCTTTATATTTGATTGCAGGAAACAAATGAAGGAGATGGAAAATCATGTTAATAAATATAAAGAGCATTATCCAGTGTCTAACTATAAAGCTGATTAAAAATTTGCATCTATTTGCACAAATAATCCTTATGAGAAGAACAGGAACCAAAAATAAAAATAAATATAGATTGAACTACAAGTTGAAGTTTGTCTATACTCGAATATATTTTCCCAAATTGTGGTATTTATAATTCTATGTTTGAAAACTAAAACTTTAATAATATATGATGAAAACAGTGGGTTAACAAGGTATTTTTCAATGTAATCTGTAATTAAAAAAATGTAGTAATATCCTTGGTGAGATTGTTTTATACAATTCATGTATGAATATTATAAAAATAAATTATGTTTTGTTTTATGACTGAGTTGAAATTGTATCATCAACATTACAATTTTTACCTACTTATGATGAATTTTGTGTAGCCTGTGAAGTGGGCTCTCAGTTACCAGCTATTTTATTTCCTTTATGGGTACAACCTAACATTGGTGGATTAAGCACATGCGAGAACCAGCCGCAATATAATTTTGGAGGTCTCCTTTTTACGAATGATAAAAAAACTTGATTTCAGAATATGTTGTCACTATTGGTTATTTCATTTAATTGTAAAGATTATATTTTAAAGTGTTGGGCAACAAATGAATAAATAAAAAAATTAATTATTCAAACAAAACAAAGAATTAAATTCTGATTTTATTACTTTATAAAAATAGAACCATGTCACATTTACATTTGAGTTACAGGTTCAATATCTAAAATTGATAATCCACTATGCAGCAATGCTTGTATTGAAGTAATTAAATGAATTCTTGCGAAAACCACTGGAAGTAAATGGTCTCGAGCTTCCTGAAAAAAAACAATAATAATAATGATTCAAAATTCAATAAAGAGCAAGATCATACTTTGTTCAGGGGAAATTAAACACTGAAGCTTATACAATAGTGGTATTTACCGATGACAAAAGATAGTTATTGAAATTTAGATGAATATCAGAATAAGTTTTCTAAGCATGATATTTTTACAACATAAGGAGAGGTGAAAACTGGAAACAGAATAACAAATAATCTTATTTATGCAACACAAACTGATTTGCTGTTAACTATTTTTGAATTTGTTTTCGTAGAACTGTGATTATATCAATACAAATTACAGATACCGAGCAAAGTCGGGTGGAACAACTAGTTACATATAAAAACCACTTACTAGTAACACTCGGACTCTTCTGTAGTACATGCTAAACTTTCCAACCATTGCACTAAGAAAAGAGCATACATGGTGAGGTGATATAATGTATTTGGAGCCATCAGATCTCAGGGACTGTTTTAGAAGCGCTGGATAATTTAAAATAAAGCTAAAAGCAAGGGTCCATTCATCCTGAAATAATAACGACATAATTTATTTTTTATATGATTCTCAATTTAAAAACACCATTTTTTGGTTGGTGGTAATGAGACCGACCTAAGAGCAGAGTTTGTCATCGTGTTTTAGTTATCCTATAACTCTTTTAGCAGATTAAAAATGTTAAGTGATACATAACCACAAACCAAAATCAACCAAAGGGAATCAAAAAAAATACTTACCTCATCGTTCAAGTGACTCAAATCTGTATCACATAAATCGGGTAGAGGAGGATAGATTCCTTTCTTTACATTGTCTTTGTATGTGTTGATTATACTGGATAGTCTTGCACAATTATACAGCACAAATGAGGCACCTGGTGATGAAATGACGAACAAAACATGACTATAAATTATAAATATTAGTTCTAAAATTACAATATAAGACATCAGATTGCCATTTATTGACTATTGTGATTAAAAGTTTCAATTATCATTTCAAAAATAATTCAATATTATATTAAGTTACCTTTACTGCATCCCGATCCATTATCCACCAGGCTTATGAGAACCGAATGGCTCGGTTTTATCTGAAGTAAATCAAATTTTACTGCAGCCATTCCAATTTTTTCTAAGAATGCTTTAAAATTGTTTTCATTTGTAATTTTTAGTCCATATTTATGTTGAGCTACAAGTTGCATATCTGTTGTTCGCTTGCTGAAAAAAAAATGAACACAGAATATATGCATCAAACTGGCAGAAAAGCAATGGCTAAGTCTATCTTTTTAGGGAAGTAAGGATGATCAATCTATCATTGTAGGCTCTGTCAACTGAAGTTAACATCATATAGATTGACAACATAATACCAACTGAAGTAAACAGGGAACAGAGAGATTTTTTAAAACTGTTAAAGTCACATTTTATTCATCTTCTCCACAGCCCTGTTATCAACAAGCTGAATATAATATTAATGAATGAAAAAGGAAGTGATATTTACCGCCAATACTCTTCAGTGGTGACAGACTGTTCTTTTAATCCTGTTTTGTTATTAACAACAGGAGCACATAGAATTTTACAGTCTAAATTGTTAGAAGGTGAAGACTTCAGTGTTATATGAATCCTATCTACCGCATCAATAGCTGTATCAGAATCGCATATAACGTCAAACTGGTTTAGTTTTGCCAAATTTACTGACACATCTTTAAGCAATTTAAGACGCATGCAACTTAAGTCCGAACCCGATTCTTGGTCCATGGAAATGAATATTTTTTTTCTTGACACATTGTCAGTTGGTATGTTTGGTAACTGTTGAAGGCACAACCTAAGAGTGGAAATCCTGTCAAGAAATATGTGAATTCTGTCACCTTTGACTTCACACTTGTGAAATTTTAAAGACCACCCCATGCTCTTCTCAGTGAGACGGCTAGCATTATTTTCTAATGAATCAGATTCATCTTTCTGACATGCTACATCAAATATCGTCTTAGCCGAATGCCACAGACTGTTTTCATTGTTGATATAGTGCTTCCACGGTTCTATTTTCCATGGAAAGCTGAATTCGCCTAATTTATTGAGATGTTCTGTATGTCTTTTAATAATTGCTCCTCTAAATGAATTAGTATCTTTTGTTAAAAACATATAAAGTTCACTGACAAGCGAGTCACACAAATCCATGGTGATACCTCGCTGATGGCAATATTTTGTATAGCTTATAAGTATTTATAGTATGTGAGTCTATGATATTCTCTGTGCTGTCACTCAGCTGTCATATAGTATCGTGTCTATGGCTGTCCCTAGTCTAGTCCATGGTCTTTGTATTGTCTATGAAAATCACAAACTGACCGGTTGTCATGTAGGTACTAAATTAATTTAAAAATATTTTTTATTAAAAGTTAATATCTGATTTGGGCATCATACATAAAATAAATACAAAATATTAATTAATTAGGCTTTTACCGAAAGAAAAAAAATGATAAATACACTACACACAAAAATTGATTTTATGGCTTTACAAGAAACAAATTAATATTTATTCTCACTTAACTTTCAGCCGGGCAAAACGGTATTTGGAAAAATGGGTTTTGAAAAGTTTTTGTCTTAATAAAACAAATAGTGTTTAGTAAACATTCTAATCTTTCCGATTTTAGTGTATTTGGACACACTGGCCATAAATTTATTCTAGCATGTGATGTGCTCATGCGCATATTAATTATTACTTTCCTCTAGATAAAGAAGATTTCTGCTCTTTGCATGGTTATGTCAAAATATATTATTTGCGTTTTTGTTGTCTTTGTGCGTCGTAATCAGTACCTACAAAGAAAATAGATTGATAAAAATCTTATTGACAAAATCACATTCATGATAGTCATTCTGAAATAACATTTTCACAATGGTTGATCCAATTTTCGATTATCAGTTTCGCCTTATTTTAATTGGTGACAGTACAGTGGGTAAAAGCTCTCTCTTAAAATATTTTACGGATGGCAAATTCGCAGAGGTTCTTATAAATTTTATTTATTGTTTACACAACATTTGACATGTTTTTTTTTGCGATGTGTGTTTATAACGTGACTCTTTTCAGCTATCGGATCCTACGGTTGGAGTGGATTTTTTCGCCCGATTGATAGAAGTGAAAGATGGCACAAGAATAAAATTACAACTCTGGGATACTGCTGGACAAGAGCGCTTTCGCTCAATAACGAAGTCATATTACAGAAATTCTGTCGGAGCCTTGTTGGTTTACGACGTCTGTAATAGATCCAGTTTTGAGCATATCCCTCTTTGGATGATGGAGGCCAAACGACATATAGAGCCCCACAGACCTGTATTTGCTCTTGTAGGCTGCAAAGTGGATTTAGTTGGATCTGGAAGCAAAAATGGCGCCAGAAGAGAAGTTTCATGCGAAGAAGCCAGAGCTTTTGCTGAACGAAATGGTTAGTATACAAATTTATGAAGTAATATAATATATTATTTATTTAAGATACTTGCAATGTAGCAACGCTTCTCCTTTGCGATAATTAATGAAATAATGCTCTCGTAATTTAGTTGATAAAAATGTTATTTCAAACTTAATATTTATACACCTCCATTTCAAAACAATCAAATCTCCATGCCCTTTAAATTAATAAACACATTTTTAACTGATAAAAACATAAATTTGAAATGAAAGCGAAATTGACACCTAATATATATTTATCAATAATTTCAATGAACTGTATGTGTTTGTTTACTAGCCCAAAGTTCACTAAACCTAGGTGTCATAGACAAAAGTGGCACCTACTTTTATTTTTGCACTGCCAGACAAGCAGAAAATACATTATTGAGAATGGTAGCAGTATTTGTAGTTGTATCTGTGTGGAACTCTTCGTGCTTTTATTTTCATCACCCAAAGCATCTTGTTGATCTAGGCTTTGCATTATTACACTAGCATAGTGATTGACCACTATAACGTGGCTGCTGGCCGAATTTGAAACTTAAGTGATTAAGATAAGGGATAAGCTAATAAATGAGTCTCATGAAAGTTTTTTTATTCGTTATAAAGGTGAATACGATAGACGAATGATACGCCAAATTCTTCATTTTTGGCAGATTTTTGGAAGGTTATATCTCTAAGTGTAACGTAACTTCATAAAAATAGATACGTTTTTTTTTATTTAAATTTCTTGCAAACTTATAACTGCAAAATGAAATTGATAGTAAATTTTGAAGAAATAGTGAAATTCATTTATTAAATGAAAGTATGTTTCACAAAAAAATTGCCATTAGATTTAAAATTGTCTATTGAAAGACCTTTGCCCGACCAGTGAAAGTCTTTCACACAAGTAATTTATGCAAACAAAGCAACCTAAACCAGTTATCAGAGTATTATTGAGGTTGGCCATTGTTTCCAGCTCCATTTTAATTTGGGTTGCCATTGTTAGTTTGCCATGTCAATAATATTTTGATTAAAACTTTGCTCTAATTAAATTGATTAATTTGAATCATTATCACAAATAGTAATTGCATTTAAATTGATATTAAAGTCGTAAAATAACACATATTTTTGGATGCGATAAAGTTAAGATTATTTGCCTGGTCAATATTGAGCATGTTATTTATCAGCAAAGTAAAATAGCCTTTATCAATGTCAGCATTGTGATATATGTTATCGAGTGATAATGTCCAATGATCTCTTTGAGAATGAATGTGTGTCATTACATAGAATATTAAATATTTACTAATTGATGCAGACAACTGACAACAAACTTACTATGTGGCACAGGATGCGCACAATTACGTGTCTGATATGTGATGATATCCTCAGATATCTATATTAAATGCATTAAATTAAGAAAAGTAAAATCTGCCGAAGATTAGTTATCAGATCCTTAACAATCAACGTCAATAACAAGACATATGTTTTGGACATGGTCCCTATAAGCTAAATTTCACGATCAACGATGGATTTAAAATAGGCTACTATAACACTTATCAATAAAATTATTAAATATCTGATACAACTGCTATACAGCACCCACTCACACGTAATTTTAATTATTTCGACACAACTTTTGCACGGGTTCTGAGACTACATTTTCTTGGGAAATAATATGGCAGTCCATTCCCTGTAGCTCTTCAGCACCTCTATATGAATATAAGATTATTTTGTATTTTTGAATGAATTGATACTCTTACAAACATATACAGGAAAATTTTATAGATCGGAAAAAAATAATAAGATAAGGACATTCCACCATGTGAAATTTTCAAATTTTATTGTAAATGCATATTATTTATGATTGATTAACTACGTAATATTAGTTAATTAGAATTCTTAAGAAGAACCTCAAATAATATTAAAATTTAATTTGTCTTTAATGTGTATTTTATACTGTTTATATTTTTAGACTTTGTTTAAAATTTCTGTTATGTTTGTTTGGTGTAATTTTCAAGCTGTTTCATCATAAAAATATTTAAATTCGATCAAGATAAAACGAAAGAAAATTTCCAGTCAATTAATGTATTCATATTGAGATTTGGATATTCTTTAAATGATTAAATTATCTTCCAATTATAAATTAATAACTACAGCGAGCCTCATCAAGATACACTTTTACCAGGTCTTAGTTAAACGATACTAACGATTCCACCATTATTAGGAACAGGTGGGATGAGAAACTTTAAAATGTCCGAGTCGTGTAATTATATTTATGTCTTAAAACCTGTAATTTGTTTTTAAGGTTTGCACCACGTGGAAACATCTGCAAAGACCGGCCAAAACGTTGAAGAAGCTTTCACCGTAGTCACAGAGGAGGTGTATAACAGAATACAAACCGGGGAGTACAAAGTGGAAGACGGCTGGGACGGAATAAAGACCGGCTTCAACCGGCCCAACGGCCTTATGGATTTTAATTTAATCGAAGCGGAGCCCGCCAAGAGTCATTGCTGTTAAGCCGTCCACGTGTAATCCTGCAATTGTGAAAGTAATCCGTCATTATTGACGGGTATGAATGAAGAAATTTTGCAACGAGAGCATCAATTACAATAACGAGACCTTTGCTCTTTCTACTAGGGCCTTGATATAATAAGATTTTATACATGGTGACTGTATAGGAAATACATTAGCAGCCGTGCTGTGTTATTCAACATAAGTCTAATTCATTATCGAATAATATATAATATGTCGTCTTGTATACCTTCATTAGCACATGTGTTTTTAACTATAAATAGATTTTTCGTTACTGTAGAATAATCCTATTTTACATTCATTTTTAACATTTATTACAAACACATTGTTAACATTACCAAATTCCTTTTATTTTAAAATTCAAAAATGTTTTTAGAGTATTAATAGACGCATTGTAGAACCATCAATTTTATTAAATTAATTTTTTCATGGATTCATTGTATCTGTGGGAATTCTTTATCAAATAAAAATAAAATTTACAAATGAGTTATTCCATTCATTATGTCACATCTAGTTAGACAGTTAGTGGAATAACAAAGTCATCCATTTTTATTTAATATTTGTAAAAGATACCGTTACAAATAATCAGAGTTCATGTACTTTTTTAAAATGTTAATCTTGTTGATATGTAATTCAATACAGTTTTCAATATTTCTTTCATGAAAATAAAATTGATGCATTATAATAACCCTATCATAGCTTATCTCTATTTGAAATAATCTAATTTTAATAACATACACATTAATGATGTGAAATGTATTCAACAGTTTATGTATAAAGTTAACCCGTGATGTTTTTTCTATTACAAGAATTTTACTAACAAAAATATTGTTATTCATAACTCACAATTAACATTTAGTTATAAAATAGTTTCCAACCGGAGTCATCTGTTATTCTTTTTATGAAGTAAAATTGTTGGATTATTCCATTGCAGATGTAATATTACCATATCGGCCCATATATAAGCTATATTATTCTATAATTTGGATTTGGCTATTAGTACTACCAAAATTATTGAAAATCATCTCTTAATTTAGCTCTGTGCACTCAATAATTCCACACAAATAACTGTCACTTTGATACTGGCTGAAGAATTAAGAAGTGCCATCGTTGATTAGTAAAATAATACATTTCATTGACTTGCTGCCCTAATCAATTAATTCAAGTGTAATTTAAAAGAATGGCTAATATGTGGACCAATACAGTAATTGTTTTTGACATTTTTTTGTAGTGTGAGTGTTATATGTTGAATTTAGAGATATATGTGATTGTGTACAATATTATTGAAATAATTTTAATCTTTCTCTTTAAGTTGACTTCTGCTGAATCAGTCTTTGGGTTATCTTTTGCATTCTTTGTACAAGTATTCTATACAGACCGCTTGTGTTTAATGCATGTCTGTCCATGTTTTGTCGGTGATTCATTTATTTAAAAAAAATGTTATCTTTATTGAGATACTAAATTGAATCAGTTTAATTTTGGTCTAATTTAATTATTGCAATCTTTTTATTTTTCTGATCATTCTATGTCTATGAGATTTCACTATAATCCAAAAGCTGTATCTATCGCTGACTGTCCAGAACTGACATTTTGCAATTTATTTTGTCAAACATACTCAAATCCCCAGTGGTTGTATTCTACATATTATATGGAGTTTGAAAACATGTAATCAATAATCGCAATGTAGTTGCAGGAACTGAACCGGATCTCCGAATTAAGAAATCTCTAAATAATTTCCAGGGATTAGTTAACTCGGGTTATGTTCATTGCTGACTTGGCACATTTAGTTGTTTCGTTTTATCAAGTTTTATTTGAGCACCAAATTCTTCTTTAGTTTTTATTAACCCTTGTGTTTTGAATGATTAATTAAGAATTGATGTAATTAATTGTATATCAATTAAAGATAGAAGTAGTTTAAGTAAAAAAAAAAAAAACACCATCTTTCTTATTAATAGAAATCTTAGCATACCACAAAAGACTGTATATTATTGGAATCCGAGTTAATATTATGGTTAAGGTGCACTCTGCATGTTATCTAAAATAGGAAAAGAATTATGTTTAATTCTAAGAATATTGACGTTTTACACCGAAGTCGTTCCGTCAAACTTCAATTAGAAATAAGGAGTTATGGATAACTTCATGGTGTTATGCCGCATAACTGTCGTCCTCACAATACTTTATCGTGTAGTGTACAAAATAATCGACTAAATGATATACTTCCTAGTAAAATAGTCACACTTTGAATTCGACATCCTAAGCATAACTTTTTGTTACATCGACACCAACAAACAACGTAGTCGCTCACTTTTGCTCATTTTGTAGGATAGAAAAAAAGATATTGATCTACTAATAATAGATTCATAGTAAGGCTTTTATCATCTGAGCTATTCATTTTTAAACAATAATGTGTCAAGCTTGTTTTTCCAACCTCTTGCAAAATGACAAAAGTATATTTCGTTCATTGGTGGTGGACGACTCTTCTAAAATACTGAATGAAACTAACCTATGTCTTCGATTTTTATATGTTATTTACTTGTAAAACAGATTTATGGAACAAATGATTTCACTCAATTTTAATTTCGTTATGTTATTTCTTCTATTACTAAAATCAACAGAATTTGCTTAAACCAAAAATCAATGTGTACTGGCCAAAGGTGTGTTTTAATAAAAATATTCCATATGAACGGGAAAAAAAATAATTGAATAACACATTTAACATAATATTTCTTTAAAAGTAATCGAAAATACAAAATAGCTGTCCATGCTAGTCATAAATATGGTAGTTGAAGTGATAAGCTTTTTTCAAATGTCAAATGAGCAAATACTGTAGAATTTTCACATGAATTTGGCAGAATATTCATTTTTAATGAGGCAGATTTTATATACATATAACAGATGTGAAGAAATTATTCCATAGTATTTGTTTAATCAATATTCCAAACAGGTCTCTGAAGTAATTTTGGTTTTATTTCAATTTGTGTAATTTTGGATCAAATTGAATTTACTCTGAGAATAATTAGCTATGAAATATGACAAACTTTGTGTCGTCAGCAAGTAATGAAAACATTTAACATTTATTTCATTATTACTTGTATTTAACTTAAAAGTTATTAAAAAAAGAAAATGTCATCTGACTAAACCGATTTTTAAGTCGTATCAAATAAATATGATTTTTTACAAATACGCTCGTAGACCTTGTTTGTTGTATATTATTGTGTACATCACAATATATTAAAATAAATTGTGATAGTCAAATATTTTCCCAATCTAAAGATGTCCCCCGTCATCGAGTTATTATTTGACTCTGGGCTTGAACAATCTTTATACGAAATCCAATAATATGTACATAATAAATAATTCATAGGATTGTTATATTAATAAAGAAATGTAAACCATAGATGATGATTCAAAATATTCCAAAACTGTAGATCTTATGTCTTTTCTAGCAAACCTCTTGTAACGGATAATTATTGTCTTACTGATTTCAAAACATCAGTCTTTTTATGAATACATAGAAATTTTACATCGCGCATTTGTAGGCAAACTAAGAAAAAATTGGTTTATTGGACAACATTTTTACATTTGTAATATATTATTAATTTATTATTGCCATTACACACTTATAATATTGTAATTTTATTATCATTATTAAAAAAAAAAAACCCAAGCAGTGTTTATTTACTATCAGCCATGCATGGATTTTGGACTTATGATAATTGTGGTGGTATTCCCAGGATCCTGGGTTTTCGAAGAAGTTTGTCACACATATTTCTTAGATTCCATACAACAGGGTAAATAGAGACTGCGGGGTGAATAGAGACAAAAACAAGGATTGAACTTTATCACAACTTTAATTAGTATCCAATGTATTTTTTATTATTTATATATAATTCTTCACATAATAATACTATCTCTCGAATGACAACCAAACCAACTAAATGAAAGGCCAAAATTGAAACAAACGTGTTAAAGTTCGATGCCTGTGCATCCTTACTTTTTGACCTCATATTAACTTCTCTTTTATTGCACGAAAATTAAATTGAAACATGTTTTTTTTAGTTAATAAAAACGTAAAACGGGGTGAATTGACTGGAATATATGAACCTTTATTCTATCAATCATTACAATCTGTTCACCCCGATTCAATGTGAATAGAGACATTGAACAAAATTGACTATGTCTTAATAATGAAAGTGAATATTTGAAAAATATTGTCATGAATATCTAGTAGGACCATAGAGACAAGTATCAAGCGATTCATATTTGAACTATGTGGCGCAGGTATGAAGATACATGGTCGTGAAGGGTAAAGTGTCTCTATTCACCCCGTTTTACAGTAGTAGAGCAATTAATAACCAATCTTGTTCCTAGAGACATCCTTCTATCTTTACTCACTGGAAGACGAGATCGAGTGAATGATTAATAAGCAGTTTTCACACTACTTTCTTTGAAAATTCTCTATAAAGTCTTATTTTAAGATTGAAGATATAGTCCTATCGTTAAAAAAGAAAAGTAATGAAAATATGCAAGCAAAAATAGCTTCCATCTGTTAATTATTATATTGATTAAGTTATCAAGTCAGACTCTTCCAAATGCACCACAATTCCTCAGCATTGATAATTCCTGTATTAAGAGTTCTGTAATTTTTTCCACAAGAACTGATCCATGATGAGGGATGACCGAGGGAAAGCTGTATGGGGGAAATAAGAAATGTCCAAATTATATTGAAACAATTGCTTTATTAACACAGGATTATATAACTGCATTTCTGATATAGTTGAATTACATGGGGCAGTCTCTGAGTACAAAATAGAATGCACCGATTGTGCAGCTTTGAGTATCGTTAAAGTATAATATATTAAACGAATAATGAAATCGATCACAATCTTATATAAACTCTCTAATTAGGGAATAAGGCATTCCGTTACACTCCTGTATTAAGTGAAACCGCATCAATATTGTTCTGAACGCGGCCATCTCTCGATTCTCGCTTTCGACACAATATTTATAAGGCCTAAAATGTAAGCGGTGCACCATTATTTGTTCTTGGCATCAAATTATCACCGAAAACTTGCAAAGTTTATGTTGATAAATGAACTGAGGCTTAAAACATAATATTCATCTAAAGTTATTCCTAAGTACTTAATCTGATAATATAAACAACTATTGTTTGTATCGATTTGAAAATAATAATGAATTAATTAAAAAAAAATCGTATCTTTAAATATTTTATAGCACTGAAAAACATATATATATCTAATCGATACATACGTTTTGTTTTGACACACTTATGACAGTATTATGACTTTGGATGGATATTTTTAATAATAGAAATATGGAATTCTTTCCTTTCCTAGATGTAAATTTGCCTCTTTTCGGTTAATACAACTGCATATAAAAAAATGTGTGTCAAAACATAAGCAAGAATTAAACACAATTATCACATTTACTGTCTGAACGAGACCAAAAAAAGCTGAAGCTCTCATATGGACATACCAAAAGTATTTGAAATCATGCATTCAAGTATAAAAAATCCTTTTGATTCAAAACTAAATGAAATTTTACACATCCTTTGGCGGGCGACAGTCAAAATAGCTTTCTAAGGAATCTCAAAAAATGACTCATTTGAAGTTACACCATCAGTTGACATAAACACTCACAGGTACAGAATTTTTTTTGAATCTACACATCGATCAAATAAAACAATGTCATAATAATTATAAAAAAGAATTCAAATGTGCAAAATTAGATATACAGAAAATAGATAGATGAGTTATACTAAAATCAACACGTAATGTTTGATAAATTGTCAATTATTTGTGAAGGAGGCCTCCAACTAAGTAACAAATAGCTGAAAACTTATAGCGACACCTCTTGGATGTTTGTTTTTGACGGATGAGACTTTTATTTATTATTTAATACACATAACATAAATCACTTAAACTAAATGCATATTATTTATAAACTGTTTTATACTTAAATGGAATTTGAAAATAATTTTTATAAACACTGCACATTACAATGTTAATCATACTATTAGAGCAATGCTTTTAGCTATGAACACGATGCAAAAATCAAAAATGTTTAATGACTTTCGGTATTTTATTTTGTCTCCACTACTTGCTACATTACTTTTGTAATACAATTACGGTAAAGCAGTGACAAATGTCAGGAAAAATGTTAACTTTGGTGACATTTCATTTGATTGAATATGTATTTATTAATTCTAATTTTGGTTGAAATCTGCATTCAGCCTTTCAAGCGCCTTATTTTTTTAGCCAAATGTGTAGAGCAGTGGCTGGCAACCTTTTTACTTACGACAGGCACACGAATTACACAGGGCATTCAAATTTTGCTGTTGGAAACTTGAGGTAAAATCAAAACAAACATTTACATACTAGAAAAATGGATTAATAATTGTAAACCTACCCTGAAGTATAACATGATTTAATACTGTATCCAAATAAAACTGCACATAAAATGTAGAATTCTAAATTAATAATTAATGAGCTATTTATTTCTGTAACTAAATAGAATAAATAAACTTTACGAAATAGCATGATGAATTATAAAATTTAGTGGCATCTTGTAAATTTGGCTAATGATAAAACATTCAAGAATAATTAAACAAGAGCAAATGCAAACTGGAGATGTAGCGAAAAAATAAAATAAAAAATTGCAGTTGTGAAGAAAGAAGTTTGCCGTAAATAACTTATCAACTTGAGCATAGAATAAAACTTAACATCTGACAAGAAGATTTTACGTATTCATAAAATGTCTGAGTTCTTCGAAAACAAAATGGCACCTGTCCACGAACATTTGGTACGACCTGCGGAAAATATACAAAAAATCTATATCGAGATGATTTCCTTAACTCACTGAGCTATTTATGGATTTTTTCAAAAATTAAAAAACCTTCTGAATTCAATATAATTTATTTAAGTATCCAAATGATACATTTTGTATGATTTTTATAAAAAAATAAAATAAATGATTCTAAATGAAGAAGGCGGCGACGGGTCAACCCACCAATATGGCGCTGTAAGGTTTTAATTGATAAGAGTACCTACACTAAATCCTCTTTTTATACGGGAGTTACCTTCCATCCAAAAAAGATGAGTGTGAACTATCCATAAATGAAAGATGAGGCCCATTAAATTTGACCGTGCAATTTCAAAATGGTGTAAAAAGAGAATTAGGTGAAAATTGTTTCAGATATAGTAAAGTCATCAGTGTTAATGGAGAAATGCAGTTTTGTTTTAATTCAAATCATTTGATCAACAAATAACCATTTTAAATCACAAACAATATTGAGCAAAGCACTATTTGTGGAAACAATTATCACTACAGAAAAAAACATATAAACAATATTGTATCTACACAAATATTAGTGATTTCTTCCGTGAAATGTTTCATGTAAAATAAAATATTATAAACGTAAATATCTTGATACTGTTTATGTTGTAACGATTTCTTTCAATCAAAACAAATTTGAGCAACATAATAAACATGTTATAATATGATCATCTTAATAATAATTATCCATATGTACACGAAATTAAGAAAAAACCATGCACTTATGAGTACCATTTTAAGAAAATGGCTACCTGTATAAAACGTTTGTTAAAATTTTCATATTGTAAATTTGATTAACAAGATTAACAGGCAGGGAGAACTTATTGGAACTGCACAATTTCTGGAAATATTTTAAATTAAATACATGTGAAGCAAAACTATTTGCATAGAAATTTCCTTCTATTTTAGGGTAAAAATAATGAATGTCGATAGTTTAAAAACTTCATAGAGGAACAACAAAAGTGTCTTAAAATGGTTAATTTTTTAACCTTCAGAATATCAAGTCTTTCAGAAGTTTTTAATATTGTATGTCTTCAATAAAGTTTACTCGATTCTCGAGTGTTTTATAAAAGTACAGAAATATGATCTATTACATCCGGTAGTAAGAACGAAAAAAATCACAGGTCGATTCAACATATATTCAACAAGTCAGAACCTAACAAATATATTTTATCTGTTCATTTTGAAAATAACATAGCACCGAATCAAGCCTGGACAAGATTAAGATATGCAGACAGACTTATAATATGAACGGAACCGATGAAGTCTTTCACCATTTGTAAATAATCATATTATAAGTCTACAACATGTTCACATAAGTTCCGTATGTACAGGCTATGCTACCTATGGCCTTGATGGGTTGATCATAAAGATTTGTCTGTTATGCTGAATAACTGTAGTCAACCGTGACTGCAGCCGAAGAGCCAACATACATGATCTCAATCATATTTTCATTCCAAATAATCAATAGGTATAACAATGAGAAATGGGCTTCCGCACGTTAAAATTCTAAATAAAATCAGTTGCTCAATCAAAGATGCAAAATAATAAAATATTGCACTGCGGCGGCCGGTTTCATCAGTGATATGAAAATTGGATATGATAAGTTCTCGCATAGAAATTTAACATTTGTTCTTTCTTTAATATTCAAAACATAATATTACACTTAGAAATATTTCATACATATACTGCTCAATGCCAGTTATTTAAGGAAAGTATTACATTTATGATTATGCCTAGTACCGTTTTGCAACGACTACACATTGAGTGCACTTTTAGCACGCAGAAAGTCTCTCGGTAGGAATGCTACGCTATCTATTCAGCGGGTATAAAATTACTACGGACCGACTCGGATTAGGGAGAATTTTATTAAATTTAAAAACACACCTCTCGAAACGCAACGCTGATTCAGGAGATCGTACAGTTCAACGGATAAAAGAAAACAATTAAGTCACAGTAAAAAACACAGTAAAAAAAAAAAAAAAACTTAGCAGGCACTGATCGGGAACTATAGCAAATTCTGCTTAAAATAATTGTTTTACCTAAGGCTAATTAAAATATATGAATTTAATATCTTTAGTATTCTACAGTATGATGGTAAAATGTATCCAACCGGAATTTTTGGACTCGTGAGATGACACAGTTTGGGACACTCTTGCGTTTTAATAAACACCTGTTGACTCACGCAATATAACGTCACGCGACACCAATTTAATAACATGCGGATTTTTTTGCAGTGTTTTTGCAGTACATACGGGTGTCATGTATTTTATTGAAAATCACACAGTTTTCAGATATTTTACCATTTGAGCTCATCGCATTGATAATTTTATCATTAACAATCTTTTCAGGGATAAATGAACTTTAACTGAGGACTTGGGTTTTTTTTACGGAAGAAAATAGCAGACAAAGCATGTATAGATTTAGTATATGTTACAAAAATTGCTGTCATGTTCCGGAAATGAATAAATCATCTCTGATTATCAATGCTGAGATTGGGGGATGGATTTTCCGACGGGGGTGAGGATGCGGGGTTGGCGTTGTCATCCTGGGAGGCTGAGCCGGTCAAACAGTTGTCAGGTAGATTTTGCGAAGCGTCTTCGGGCGACCGTTTCAAAGGCGGAACGGCGCATTCGATTACATTTTTATTTTCACTAGACGCATTGACATCACTGGCCGGCATCTCTTCGGTGTGTCCTGTTTCTGCAAAAGAATTTCATAACTGTAAGAAGGATGGGGCTACGAAAGGACTAGTACATGAAGCATGGCAGTTTGGAGAACTAAAATCCTCCCTAGTAAGACGATACTTTCACAATATATCTATAAGCTTGACACTGACACAAGCTCCGCTTTGACAATTTGCCTTATGTTTTCACACTATATTTAGAGGATCGCTCTTGCTAAGCCATTTTGAATTAAGACATTACACACATTCACGCTTTCCGTACTGGGATTCAGCCTGCAGACACCAAAGAGGACAACGCTGACCACTCAGTTAGTGGCATTATGATGTTATCCAGGAATGAAGTATTGACAATTTTTAGCAAAATATTCATAAATGTAACAAGTAATGATTTATACTGAGAATTGAGGCAATGCTGTAAATCAGGCCCTTTGAAAACAGATCATATAGAAACCAGCGCTAAAGTACAAATGCCAAAGTCTGAACTTTCTCACCTTTAATGACTTCTGAATTATTTACAAGATCCTTTTCGACAGTCTGCGGCTGTTGGGGAACTTCTTTTGCTGGGGGCGTCTGTTGCCGCACGATATCTGCAAAACTAAGGGTACCTGCACTGCTAATAGTGCAGCTGGGGTAGTTCATCTTTCCGGTGACTTCAGACCGATTGCTGCTTTTTGCTTCGGAGGCAACGACAGATGGCACGGCCGTGAATATGATCCCGTCTTGTTTGGAATCGTTAACCTCTTCCTGGAAGAAAGCGGACGCCGATTCATCGGACGTGTTCAGGTTGCACGCGTCTTTGTCCCCGTCCCTCAAAATGCTCAGATCGCTGCTGGAGTTCATGATGTTGTCGGGCAGGCGGCACAGATTTGGCGTTCCATTGTTTCCGTGATCGAGTGCGGCGAAAGCTTCGCAAGTGAAATCGTTGGGGACTTTCGATATTCCGGCCGTCTCTTGGAGATTGCCGAAGTCAGCCCAGCCGGCCTGATCTTCGGGGAAATTGCTTATGTCGCCCCAGGCTAGAAAATTAAACATATATAAAGTAATCAATCGAACAAAATGATATTTCCATATCTATTTTTCCATTTGACATATAATTCATTGAATTATTCTTTAGTCTGTCTCTCCTGATGTGTACTTTTGGTGGAGGCAACTCAACATAAATTACTTAAAAAGAATTACTGTTATTCAGTTGCACAACCTCTATTTACAGAGTATTAACACGTTGTTTACGGGCCTTTTCAATTACCATTGTAATTACGCACAAATTTGTGCACACTGTAAACATTGGGTTAAGATAAATGGATAGCGTTAAGCAATTTAATAATTATACGGAAAGAAAGATAACAATGTATTTTAATTCTACATAAATTATTTTTAAATATTTGTTATTTACGCCTTCGTCAGAACTATAGTTCTGACGAAGGCGTAAGCCGGAATAGCTATCAACAAATATTTAAAAATAATTTATGTAGAATTAAAATACATTGTTATTTTTCTTTCCGTATTATAATGGAGTTCTACCAAGTAAATGCCTACTCAATCAATAAATTTAATAATTACTCTCATTACGCTCCAAGTGGGAAGGAAAAATAGTTTATACTGGGATTTGAACCCGCGACGGAGCAACGAAGAGTTCAAATCAACTGCTCTGTTCCATACCAGGCACTGTCTATTTGCCAAATTATTAGAATGCACGAGATACTTGAAAGACTATTATTCCATCAAAATATTTTGAGTTAACTTACGTGAAGTTGTATTTATAGCGGCAGTAGCTGAAGAGCTTTTGAACATTTCGTCTAAAGTCAGATCGAGGGCGCGCATCCTTAAACACAGAAAAAAAATCGCTCAGCAATATTTTCACAATAATTGAGGGTGATAAGTGGCCACACAAAAAATATACCCAATTTTACACAGGTATTAAAATAATTTAGTAATTCAAAATCATATCTTTAGGATTGTAACTTCAATGGGAAAATATTACATGAACGGGTTTGTTGTCTACTACACTGTATAATCCCGTTTGTAATATAATTGTGCTCATATAAATATTACGGTGAAAACTTCTGTAACACAAGTGGCATTTTTACTATAACATGTTTTTACCAATATAGTAGAGGTTAGTGACCCAGCCAAATAATAATAAACATTTTTAGATAAAAATTATATCTAACAATCATGAAAATAGAATAAATAATTAAAAATGATAGAATACAAGTGTAATCAAGTTGGGTAAGTCGTCCGGTATAACAATTATGTTGGAAAGATGTTTGGTTTCTTAATTTCGTATAATTTGAATAAATAAGAAAAAAATGTAGCACGGACCCATATCTCCGCGAAATGTTCAGCTTTCTACCGAGTATTCAAAAAAGTTGACCGTGTGCTTTCAAATAGATAAGTAGAATTAAGCACCACCGCTCATGATACTCACATATTTTCTCGCCACTCGTCACTACTTCGAAATTCCGGTCTTTTGTCAAGATTGCTTTCAACTGTCAAACTACAAAAAAAAGTATTCATGTAAAAATAGCTCAGAGAAACAATCGCAGCCGTTATATTCATGAAACAGTACATTGCGCACTGGTATCAAGTGCTACGTACAAGCAGTGTGTTTTCACACATAATTAAGCCACAGGATAACTTTTTTCAAGTCGCGGATGAATCATATTGTGATGGAGTGAAATTGAAGTGGTAAAAAAATATCACAGAGCTCGGTTTGCTTAATTTTCTAACTTATCAAAATGTTGTCTTGCTACATATTTTAAGCCACCGACTACTATATCACATGATTATTTGGACTGGGACCAAACCGACTGAATCTAAAAATTACACAAAATAAAATACAGAATGACTTCAAGCACAGATCGAGATAAATACATGCTGTAATAGTACTGAATATAAAAAAATTGTAAGCAATAATATTTACTCGTCAATATCGACATTTGTCCACTTATCGGGTGCGCCATTAAAGAAGTCTTCAATTGAAACGGCTTGATTCTCACACATTGCTTCAAAATCGTCTTTAGAATCTGCTATATCATCCAGCATATCACTGAAAATAAACATTTTGTTAGGTTTAATGCGTATTAATTTTGTAGTCTCTTGTAGACATTTAAGTAAAGAATAGAATTAAATACTGCCAATTGTAGCCGAAAGTACTTACTCAGGAGGATTATAAGTATCATTATCATTGAAGTTGACATCGTGCGGGTTAGAGTTTGAGTTTTCAGATGAGAACTGTTCCTGCAACTAAAGAAATAAGATATGGTTGAAATGAAAGAAATTAACATTGTTCAAATAAGTGTTTCATACCTCTATGCACTGCTGAAATCAGGAGTGTATGTTTTTACGTATGTGTAACCACAATGTTTTTAATCAGATATATAATATATCCAAATAAATAATTGAGAGAGCAGTTTATACTAAAATACTTAAGAAATAATATAAAATACCTCATTAATTTCCTGCGCAGAGGCGATAACCATTGATGGATGCTGACCCCCTCCCTGTAATGCGAATAAGTATTTCTCATTGATTTGATCTTGAGATTATCATATTTATTAATCAAGCACAACTGCACTAAATATTTTAGAGAAACAAAAATCTGTCATACAACTACAAATGTTAATCATAGATCAGGAGCTTCCTAACGACAGCCCGAGGGCTGTGAACAAGAAGAATTCTCGCATTGTTTCTTCTTTTAGAAGTTTTGATATGTTAGTATTGCATACTAGGTCTCCATGTGGCCCTTAGACCAAAGTTTAAGGAAATAATTGATTTGTCTTACAATCAATTCGTTTGTGAAAATTTGTTTCCTTTGAAGTTTGACTTCTGATACAAAATACAGTGTCAATGGTAGGTTTGGTACCTAAAATCCAATTTGTTGTATTTTGCTACTCCAATAATATTAGTTTAAAGATATAGTTTTTTGACCATATTGTTCATCTATCAGCGACAGATTGTGTGACAGAGCGATGCAATGAACACAATGTTTCACTCACCAAACATGTGTCGTGAAGGATATTGATCGGCTCCAACTCTTTAGTGACTAGTTCCTTCCATAATTTGTGTTCATCTTCCGGAACCTGTTCGGCAATTTCAGGAGATGTTTTCAGACATTCCTGAACGTGATTAGCTATTTGAATCATGTGACCCATGTAGGCGCAACGGGGCTTATTGTCCTTTCTGAAATGAAAATAAAAAAACAAACATAGATTATAGATGTGGAAACATTGTTTTTAGAACACCAAATTATTACGATCTTCCCATAATAATATGACAACATATTCAAACCGTGAAAATCTAAATAGATCTTTGTCAATTTTTTTCATATTCTCATAATCCACTAGAAATATTTTACCAAGAAAGTGCCAAGCTTTTCCTCTTATGGAAATATTAGATTTTAAAAATTTTGATGTACACAGAATTGATTCTGTTCTAAGATACATTTTTTTAATAATTCAAACTTTATCATATAGGTGACCCTGGCGTTCCTACAAATGAAGCTTAGAGAAAGTGATCAAGTCAACAATAATTATTTTTTTATAGCCCACTTATCTAATGTTAGACATTTTGAAACTTTATAACTGAAAAGTTTGGCACGGAAGATATTATAACCTTGAATAACTTACTGGATTTCATCATTTTCCCTCCAAGCATTTACAATCTTAGCCATCAGCTTGCAATCTACAAGTATCTGGAAGAGTTCAATACAGTTAAATAATAAAAAAAAAATAGTTCATTTAATTTTGGCTAAAACAGCAATAATTAAAACAGATGTCAGCATGGAAAAAAGACTGGGATCACTGAAAAAGACTAACATAATTATAGTGAGAGAAGTTTCATGATGTTGTACACTGGAGGCTAGTGGATAAGTGCAATAATTAAGTACAAAGCCAAAGTTTAAAGACCTGCAACATAAATACAGTTTCATTGATATACTGAATTAATTTACTTCCTAACTCTGTCAGTATATTTTCACTTCTGTTTAACTGCCCTCACAATCACAATGACCGCTTACAATAGTTTCAAAGGCGAGTCATCCGCAGTGCTTTATGAAAAAATAATCGTTAATTGTTGTACTTACATGCTTCCTGTAAGTATCTCGCAGAGCCGATGTATTCATAGCTTTATTGATGAATGTTTCAACACAATCGTGCAAGAAATTATTCCATTTGTATTCTAAAAACATATCTAACAGCAGATTGACTATTCCATTTTGCATTATAGCACCGACCACCTCCTGGGTGTCTGTGCCCACTAGCGTTGTGAAGAACTGAGCGACTGTCAATCTTGCGATTCCTACGTGACGCCCCGGAGAGTTGTTTTGATATGGCTGGAACACAATAAATCAAATAAGTAACACAGTCACATATTGTATGACATGTTTTTCTGCCACATTTCAAAAGAGGTTCTTTCATCAGACTTGAACTATGCAATGTCTCTGTCCCTGAGATGTTAACAAACTAATATGAAGCTGTAAGAGCGGTAAGGTTAAGCATTGATTGATGGTTTAGTTTCTATCGAGTATGTCTGTCATTGTTTGGTGAGTTACCGAAGATTGCAGAACAGGATCCGTCATTATTTGTTTGAAATGCGGCAGCCAAGGCAAGAGAAATGCAGCAATTCTGTCAATTTCAGCCTGGTGCGCAGTGCGGAGATCCGGTTGCCTGTTAAGAAAATATTTATTACCATTAGTGGAGTATTTTAACACTGCAATATGCACTACCTCTATGATGACCAATGATTTGTCCCGCTTTCAAATATCTGTTTATGATTGTAAAATGTTGATATTTTCAAATGGAGGACACATACTGTTTCTGAGGGATGGATGAATGAACATTTGTGATATCGGAATTGGCAAATTGGACTAGTTATAAGGCAATCACAGCATGCCCTGTTGTGTCAAATAGTGGGCTTGAAAGTATTACACATCCATAAGTAACAGCAAAATGGGAGTGAGACGATTTCTTACATTTCATCACCCTTATTGAAATTATTATTTTACCTTGAAAGTGATTTTTTCTGTCACAATATGTTCATATTAACTTTTCTATGCTACCCTGGTTGCCTTCTGAAGCAGGTATAAATAAACAAATTTAAAAAGTATGCTGGGAGGCTGCAATATAGATTTACTTACCCTGAAAAGTCATTCAGCAGTGACATCAGAACTTGTATTCCAGATACTACAGCATATTTCTTAATGTTTGGAGGCGCAGCAAACATGGTTTCTAGCAGACCCTTTATTGTTTCTTCTGATGTACATTTGTTGAGCAAAGGATTGACAACATATTTTCTGAAAGAAAAATCTTTTCTGATTCGAGATTTTTTCACTAGATATTTTCTGAACTTACTAATTTTTATTAAAATTTTAGTCAGTGAACAATGGCGTAGGGCTTATTTAATTCAATTTAAAGAATATTGAGAAAATTAACGATTAAGTCATTTTTTTGTTGGATTCATATCACTATTATTAAATTAGGAAGTAAAAACCAACCTCCAAAAGCTTGTTTATTCAAATCTTACTTATTAAAAAAGACAATGGAACACTTACCCATTTAAACTGTTATCCCTGCCATTTTGTATGAAAAAACACATTAAATCAGCAGCATTTTTACAACGATTTGTTATTAATCTAATTTCTATATTATCCGATTTGGGCACAGTCGATTCTTCCGACGGTTTCCCGTCCACTTTATCTTGGGCTTCTTCCTCTTTGGATTCTGACGGCTCGGGCGCGTCAGCCTGATCAACATCACTGTTGACATTTTCGGTTTGTCGGTCTAGACAGAGCGATTCCATTTTCGTCGTACACTCCTCGACGGATGAAAGAGTTTCCTTAGCCTCCGGAGATACTTCATCAGTCTTAGATGTTTCGGTGGTGTGTGAGCTCGGATTGCTGAGAATCTGAGCCGGAGGCCGGATTTTTTGAGGTACATTAGCGCCGCAAATTATATCTACCAAGTTTTCAATCAGCCCTTCGCAATTTAACCACTGTAAAGTAAATAAACAAAGTTATTTATCATACTAAATAAATATTATTTTTACATCTCAATAAAAAATAGCCTATGTTTACATCTACGAAACAACGTTTGGTGATTAATGATTTTATAAATTTTAAGCTTTAGACGAATAGATATTTTACAAAAATGTGTTTACAAGCCTTTTATAATTTTACCCTTCTATCAAAACTAAGTATTGATTAAATAGTAAAAAAGAGGTTAAATGTGGCAAATTAAATAATAAGATAACTTTGCTTTTCCGCTGATTGTGTTCACAATGTGAATCAATCCTCTTTGAGAAAACTACAGTTCCACTAAGTTACCGTTGAATCCATCAAATATGTAAGCCAATCGTTAATTTTTTTATATATAATAATAAAAAATGAAATCAGCGACAGTTTTAGTTTATGTAATAATATGTTGGTGATAATGCTTGATTCACCTTTAATATATCTTGTTTCATGTCATCCACGGACACTTGAGTGATATACTGCAATGAAGTCATAATAGCCGACGTGCCGATATGCTTCAGTAGGTTCGGCAGAAACGCAGGACAACTCTTGAAAAACTCAATCACTTGAAGACACATCACTTGGTAAGTGTACCAATCCTGTAACAGATAATCAATAAGAATTAAATTTAGTCTCCCAAGAATTTCTCAATATGATTCTTAAAAATTAAATGAAATATTAAAAGTATAGTATTCTTTTATGCATAGTTATGTTAAATATTAATTTTACAATATGGAAAATATTTCTTAAGCATGCCATTATCATATTGATTGATGTATTACAATCAACAGTGTTGCTAGAAGTCAGTGAAGTTTTGTGATAATTATAATTTAATATTCATTTGCAGCTGTGGCTTCCAATAAACCCTTATTATATTCCGATTAACCCATTCGCTGCTCAAAATTCTCTTGAATTCCAACTGGTATTATGTCACCCATGGGAAATTATTGAGAGCTAAATGTAAGCTAATAAGTCATAAAAACACGGTAATAGATAAATACCTGATGTGCCGTGCTGTGGGCGAAAAACACTTGAATGGTTTTAGCAAAAAAAGATGCCAGTAATGGATTTAGTGGAGGATCGGAGTCGATAAATGAATAGAGTTTTCCCAATGCCTCCGTGTTCCCGGCCATATTTTCACTGAACGATGAAACCTGTAACACATTTATTTTAGTACTTTTATATTATGGATCAGTGACTTGAGAATATTTTTAAGAAACGTTTCGTTTAAGAACAGATTGATAAATGATAATTTGCTTGACTGATTTTTTTTTTTGCAAAATATATTACACCAGCTGTCTTCTTACCTTTGCTACATATGTATGTGATTCATTTGAGACTTATTTCTACAGGCGGCCTTTGACTTTTGCACATTTTTTAAAGATTCATGTCCGGACTCCAGACTGAACTTTGGAAAATATGACAGATGAAACATTTAGCCAAATGAATGAACTAAACGTGGATGTCAACAACAAAGATGTAAATGAGTTGATTGAGTCTCGCTCAGTACCTCTGTCAAACGACAAGAGTTAAATGACGCATACACAATGTAAGTGAGTATGTAATACCTGATAAAATCATGCATCTAGATAATTTTTTGACGGTCATGGAAGAATGTGATCCAGTGGAGAACGTATTTTTTTTTATCTACATTAAGAAAGCCAGCATTTTATAGTTATCTTTTTATATTAATTAATTCATCAAGTTAACGATGCATTTCAAACGTTGTCTTTTATTTATATAAAAGACAACGTTTGAAATGCATCGTTAACTTGATGAATTAATATATTACAGTACAATTTTTTATGTTTTTTTCACATTCCTCTACTTTCGAACATTCAACATTCGCACATTTTTAGGAACCAATAACGTGCGAAAGCCTGGGGCTGCTTCTATTTCTAAGGACTTAGATAAAGAATTAAAACTAAGAAGCAATATTAAAAATAAACATTGGAAGAATTCTGATTGATTATTACATATTTATTGCACATTTCCACCTACAAAAATCAATTGTTAAGTATATGCACTCACCCGGCTGGTAATAATATCGCAGGCAATCGCTGAATGCCTATACCGATATCTCAACTCCAGGCTGACCGGGGGCTCCTCAGTTATTAACTGAATCAACTCATGGATTACGTTTGGCCGAACCAAACTGAAAATAACAAGTACAAAACCCCGATGATAAAAAATAGTGTAGTTTAGTTTTCAATAGAAAGAAGATAATAATTATGGTTTTTGGAGATTCTTTTCACCTATATTGCGCAGTTTATTGTTGTTAGCATATTGCCTCTATTTTAATACAATTTCAGCACAAGTTTGTTTTGTTTTTAGGGTGTTCAAAATTTTGAGTCCCGGTGAGAACATTACTAGATCTGTGTGTTTAAATGGATGTCAAAGTGTAAGTCAAAAATGAAGAGTTTTATTTTACACCCATTCCAGAAACATTAGATACAGATGGAATTAAAACAAAAGATTTTTTGAGGATTCTAAATATATGGCTTGTTTATTTGGATAATAAATATGCATATTTTCGGGGTATGTTATAAAGCTATTATGTTCCAAGTGTCCTTTGACTGTTGTCAATATTAGAGGGGACACTTAGATGAATGTGAAAGTAAAATTTTTAAATAATAAAGACCCAACATACAATTCCATGAGTTTTTTATTCGATGCCTGACATTCCGAAAGGATGTCATCTTGATCCAATAACTCTGCAAGAGAAATACTCTGTAAAAAAATGAAGGGATGTCATTAAACTGAGGAGGCGAAACATTATTGCACTAAGGTTATCCACTGATGTTAAGGTTATGGCCATTTTAAATGCGATTGCAGAGCGACAGCATTAGTTCATTGTCTCGGCGGCAATTATTTTTGAATGAGAACCATCACTGGCGTCAAATATGGCAAAGAAAATCAAATAGTAAAAATACATTCGTAAAAAATAACAAATAATATTCATAATGAAGACTTTCCATTTTATAGACCAAACGAGAGCCGCGAACGCAAAGTCAATTCAGAGAAAAGGCAATTATCATAGAAAATTACTACGTTTGACGTTCGTGCCTCAGTCGTTATGGAAAAATATACCTAGCATTTTTGCCAACTTTGGAATGCTTTCTGTTTTTAAAATAACATGTCCGCAATTAACGTACCTCATTTTCTAGCAGAGTATTAATGGATGTGGGAGCCTGGTGGTCTATCCAATACATTATATTGCACTAATATGTAATGGAAAATAAATTAAATGTGTATACGTTTAAATTACTAATGGAAAAAAGGAAATTCAGCAGGCAGAACATGTCACTCATATCTACTATGGATAAACGCGTAGATTGGGCGCTCGTGAAATTTACATGGCAGCGCTTTGTGTCGTAAAAGTTAACTACGATACAGCTGTAAGGTAAAAAAAACAATTCAATTTCAATTTATTATGATTTTTTTTAATTTTTAATCAAACAAACATTCAAAAATATTTTGATATCAGCATTAGGTGAAATTGATTTTTTTGAACCATTTTAGTTAACTGAATGTAAGTTTTTATTGCATAATTAAAAAACAATAAATTATCCATTTCCACGGCATCTACAAACAAAATCAATGCTTTTTTAAATTTATTATAATATGACACTTTTTAATCTGAATATTCAAAATAATTATGTGGGTATTTAAAAATATCCATTTTTTTATGCTGAAGATTTTGGTCGGCCTGAATATTTACTTGGTTCAATTCTTCTTACTACGGTTCGTCGAAATAAGTTTATCTTCTGAAACTTAAATTCTTTTTTAATTTCAACAAGATCTGAGATGATGTATTTACAAAACAAAAAATTCTTCAAATTTTATTCCATTTTTAATATTTTTTTAAAAAATATATAAAAAACGTTATTCTTACTTAGAAATACGATGGCGGGCCGCAGAAAACGCTCGGCGGGCCACACTTTGCCCCACCCTGATTTAGTTTTGTCATACGAGAGAATTATATTCATTGTAAAGAATTACATATAAATCGTATAAAATACATTGCATACTTAAGTTGTGCTAAAGTTCAATCCTTGTTTTTGTATCTATTCACCTGCAAGTTTCTATTCGATCCGTTTTACGATATTTTTTTTCATGAAAACTGAAGTTTTTGCAGATGGTCACTTTTATTGGATTGTATAAGTTACGATAATTTATTATGTTTCTATTCCTACAATTAACATATTTGTCTCATGATGTAACTCATCTGTTACATGATAACTTTTTTTATGCATTATGTATATTGTTACTTTGTATAATTATAATATAATATACCAGGAGTGGCCAAAGCGTCGATCGCGTCTCTGATTCCTCTTTTATTTCATTGATAAGAAATTCAATTTATTTTGAGTCGATCGCCGCCAACAATTCTAAAGTCGCCCGTTGTGGTAAAAGTTTAGCCACACCTGATATATATGAATACAGAGATTTCCAACCCCAATGCCCGCTGATAGATTTGAATGGATTGAAATTAGGCCAGCCATTATTTAAATCTTCCTATTTTATTGTATTTGCACAAGTTTTTTTTAACCTTTTGGCGACGTAATTGTTTTATATAGGTTAAAAAAGCATGTAAAAGATTTTTTTTTTTTAAATAATAAATGAACATGTAGAAAATAAAAACAGACCAATGTATGTTACAGAATACAAATTATTATTTTCTTCAATGAACTCATTTTTAACCGTTCTAAAGCTAACGACCCACCGTGTGTCGCACATGTAAAAGCTCTGGCCGCTAAAAACCCACCGGTGAGTATCTATGTTTAATTAAGGCGCAAAAAATAATATTTCTCATATTATTACATTGAATATGTATGTATCCGAGAACTCTTGAAGGCTCACAAAATGAATATAAAGTCTTCGTTTTAATAGTTTTCTTAAAAGATATTCAACAAAAAGTGTATCAGGGCTGTCAAAACTCTTGATAAAATATGCACAATATTTACGTAGATATTATTTTAAATGAATAAAGGTTTCACACCAATTGAATAAATACAAATTATTCCTAAAATCATGAGAACATTTCAACAACCATTTGATGATAACTAATCGGGGTACAAAATTGACAGAATATTATAAGCTGTGTGGGACAACCCTAATCGAGGATTCGTAAATACGCCCTAAAAGCCATGTGGTATGGTAATTAACATGGGATTGCTTTCATAAGGAACCAAGGACATCTAAGCCCTTGAATAACGTAGTTTTAAGGTATTGCCCTTTTTTAGTTTTTGAAAAATTCGTGGCGTACAGGGCAAAAAGTGGGGAATTCTAGCTTGAGAATGTAGCTTGTAACTGGTTAAAATCCACAAAATTTATTTCCAGATATTAAATAAGTATGTAACAAAATGTCAGATCGAACTGTCAATATTTTTTTCCGATACGAGGTACCGTAAAACGGGGTGAATAGAGACAAAAACAAAAATTGGACTTAACTTTACTTTTAAGTATCCAATGTATTTTTTACTTAATTCTTTACAATGATTATAATACAATCTCTCGAATGACAAAAGCAAACCAATAAATGATTGGCCAAAATTGAAACAAACGTCTTTATGTTTGACCTCTTTTATTGCACTAAAATTAAATTAAACTAGGTTTTTTTAGATAATAAACACCGTAAAACGGGGTGAACAGAGACTCATATAGAATAGAGGTTCATATATTCCAATCATTACAATATGTTATTTTGTCTCTATTCACCCTTTCTCGTCTCTATTCATCCCAATTCAATGTGAATGGAGACATCCAACAAAATTGGCTGTGTCTTAATAACGATAGTGATTTTTTGAAAAATATTGTCATGAATGTGTAGTAGGACTATAAAAATAAGTTTCAAGCCATTCATATTTGAATTATGTAACTTTCGTCTCTATTCATTTTAATTCAATGTGTATGAAGATACAAAGTCATGAAGGGTAAAAAAAGTCTCTATTCACCCTGTTTTACGGTATCTAAAATAATAAATGTTATTAAAACGTGTTAAAGAAAGCTGCGACCAATAAATTTTCCTCAGACCTCTGAGATTTTTTGCATATATTTGCGAGCACAATATATGGGCACTGTGGGATTAAAAGGGTTAAATACTAATTTAGTGAATAAATCAAGTAGGATCTATATTTTCGATTTGAATGGCTGTCCACATGGCACATTTTCTGGATCCACCAGTGCATATGACAAAGCAGTGATGGTTAGAATGGTATGTAGTAACTTCATTATGATGGAGTTTCAGCAATGGTTGATAAAATCAATGGATTTATTGCCATTTTCAAGAAAGATGAATCATTTTCAAACTTTATGTGCTACCCACTGTATGATCCACCCGAAAGCTTAGTATGGAAAAATATTTGTAAGCAACTATAAACAGTGGCAATAGTTCATAAAATAATCAACTCTTCAAGTAGCCCATTTGTAGCACTGACTTTTCAAGGCCCTTGTTGAAAGAAATTGAAGATAAACGAATATGATCTTATTCTGAAAACTGAAGTATGTTGGCTTGGTAAAAGTAAAGTTCTTATTTTAAAATTATTATTAATTTTGATGTAGTAACTGATACTGGCTGGAGAAATTTAATCCTTTAATTGGAGCTGCACAGAATAGACAGACATGTAGCTAACATGATAAACTCTGTAAACTAATGTAAAAGAAAAACTTGTTTTGTGGGAATCATATCATCGAGCCAATAATCTTTTTATTTATAAATCTTTTTACTTGCCAAAAAAATTTATCAATGAACATCTTTATGATTGTTTACCTGCATGAATATCATCATACTCTTCTTATTATGAGGCACTGGCCAATGAAATAGTCAATGACGATATTTATTATTGTCTTCTTGTCATCATAAGTGTCATTGCTAAACTGTCTTGTGCTGTGTGAAGTGGTGTTGTATGATGTGGAAAAGAAATGAGGAATCTTTTTTTTCATTAAGTGTTTTACTTCCATATAATATTTTGTAGTACATAGTCATGTTTACATAATAGCTAGTTTGTTTCTACATAACCAGAGTATATGAGTGTAACCTTAATATATTCTGGTAATAATTTAGATTTATTTACAGTATGTATACATTTCTTACAATTGATAAAGTAAGTATTCTATTATCTATATGTTATTGTGCAATAGAAAATTGAAATGACATGGTTGGCCTTATTATACCGATAACAATAACATTTCATAATAACTATAAAAATATCTCTTCTCCAAGAAATCTCTATTAAAGATTTTAACTCCGCAAAACGTGGCGCGGCTGAAGTTTCGAATGATCAATAAAACCGAGCTAAATCTTTAATAAGAATTTTTTCACAGACTAGACAATTCAATATTCATAAGAAGGGTTAAGTACATGTAAACATATTGAATTGAAAATATTCAAAATCGGCAATCGAAGAGTTAACAAGATTATTATACTTTGTTTCCAACGTATCATTGAAAATAATAACATTTTTGCTTCGTAACTAATTTAAATATGTAAAAAGTATTCTGAACGAACATTTCAATAATATCTTTACAAATTTAAATTTTCTATATTGAAACCGTTTAACACATTTTTTACATTAATATTATTATTGACTTGTTTTATAAAAAATGCTTAACACTAATTAGCCCGCTCCATATCCGAGCGGGGAAATAAATCTCTCAATATTTTATATATTATTATAAAATTCAACTTTGAAGCAACATTTTATTTACAAAAAAGTTTGAATATCATTAGATAAACTCTTTTATATGTACACCTACATTATTTGGCCAAATGGTAACAATAAATTTAAGTAGGTATGCAACATTTTTGTATTAATAAGAGTAACTAGGAAGACATTTTAAATTAATGTCACTACGTTGACCTTTCAAACAAGAATAAATATATGATTTAGTAATTATTATTTGAATAGAAATATTTACTAGGAAAATATTCACGAATATTATCTTTATGTACATCACCGACTGCTCTAAGAAAAAGAAATCTACAATAATTAAGAACATACAAACAAACAAACAAACGGTAGCGATCAAATGAAATACGGTATCACAGAATCAAATATTTCATCAATGATCAAATACTTCATAATATAATATATATATAAAAGGGGGCTGAATTATAAATAACAGCAACAATGTGCAAAACAATGCAAAAAAAATATATATATCCAAATGGCTATCCAAAACTTTTTTTTTTTGATTAAAAATTACCATAAAGTTTTAATCATAGACAATATTTTCTCTTCTGAAATCTGCGATTTATCATGGTGGCTAATAGCTTGTAAGCTAATATTTTTATGGTTATAAGATATAAGTTTATGAAAAACATGCTATATTATATAATCATTCCGATACAGAAGAGAATATGAAGAACCAGAATTGTGACATGACATACAGAAGAACAAAGGAAAAATTATATAAACATTATTAAAATTGTTTTATCTCCATATATTGAATGTTTTTAATTAGTCGAGTGTGTCCATTCAATGTTAAACTATATAAAGTGTGGGATTGCAAATGGTTGGTGTCCAGAAATTGCAGAAAAATGTTGCCCCTTTTAAAAATTAGACAGTGATAAATTTAAATGATTTAATTATGACTATTGAGTCAAATATAAAAATATACTGCAGTAACAGCACGAGCGGTCACTTAAATCTTATCTGAATATCTGAACTGTCATAGGTCTAGTAATTCATATTCTGTTATCTTGATTCCGATAAAATGTGGTCAGAAATGTGTAAAAGCATGAATATTGTATACGATAATTTGTTTGCCACAGATATTTTTTTACATAGATAACGCAGAATGAGTTTCATGTTTTTATTGTCTCTTCACTACTACTGATGAAAATCACTAAAATCAAGGAAAAACTACAGTAAATTGAACATTCGGATGATGGATTACGTATTATATAAAATAAGTGAATATTCAATGAACACTTCATTAGTAAAACATTGTAGACTCAAGAATTTCCATGAATATGAAATTACGATTTGGACGACCAATTGTGTACTAATATTGTTTAATGTCTACCCCATTTGTATATTCACGCCAATATTCGGGATTTTAATGAATACAGTATTCTATTTGAATGTTATAACTACGTAACTCATTCTTAAAATTTTGGATGCAAGAGGATAAATCGCAATATGGGTAGGGAAAAATATTATTCAACATTATTTTTAAATCAATATGTATGCCTGCAAAATACAGATAAATATGCACAATTAACAGTTCTCATTATATATATATTTATCATCACAGGAACACTACGCTGACTAAAATTTATTTTCATTATTATAAATTAATCAATATCCATGATGCAAAATAAATTTTATATTTGTAAGTAATAAAATTTATTATACGGTAACATTATATTGCAAAAATAAATCCAACCAGAGAATGGAAAGCACCATAGCTTTATTTCCTCAAAAACAAAGTGTATATATATATATGTATATATAATATATTATGGAAAGCCGAAACATAGCTTATTTTCAATAACAGAATTCTAAATAAAACTTTATAATAAAATAATCTCGATATTTGAAGGCGGTATATTTAATTACCAATAGGAAAAATTGTTTTTCAACAAGTTACTACGTTAACAGTGTCTGCTATTCTAAATAATTTTTAATCAATATTGGTTTTGGATCCATTCAAGTACTTCTTAATAATGTGCGGAAGTTCCATCGTTTAAATAAGATGACAATATATTCTGGCTTGATTGCAAGCTTAAAATATAAAAGATCTTATAATTATATCCAAGACAGAGTGCATTTGGACATACATATATGTATATTAAGTTTTCATAAAAGCAATGCTTATTTACTTGAAACGCTATTGAAATAACATTGAAGTCTATAATCTTGTTGATTACTAGGTAAATTATTGGTTTCCAGCTCAGATAGTAATCTAAGACTATTTCATCCATTTGCTTTGGGGTCCAGACAGTGAACACGTGAGTGACATCCGAGTACAAAATAATTTAAAAATCAGAACCATTATTTTTCTCATAGAAATTTAAAAATAGTTTTCTTATTTTATAAAGTTTATAATCATAATATTTAAGTACGTTAATATATTATACCATACTATTTTGTCGACTTAATTTAGCAAGATTGAATAAAAATATTGTAAAAGTAAAGTATAGGCTTTGTAATTAATTCAATTGAAAATAATGAGTCAATCAAGACAATAATATAATAAAACATGCGATTGATGCCTCAACATAATGAGTTTTTTGAAACCGAAATATTTATAGATTTTTTTAAAGAAATGATAATCACATACCTCATTCATAATACTGATGCGTTGAATGAATCTTTTTAATGCTAAATTAAAACCGTCGATAGGTATCAAAAGTTAAAGTATAACGAAAATACATGTTGGGAATCATAAGATATCTAAAGGCACAAAAAATTGACCAGAACAAATACGTATACAACATAAAAATGTTTATTATAAAGGTTTTCTATTTTATTGATAGAGAAATAAAAAATACAATATTTAATATATATATCTTTCTATGCCGTCTTATAAAACTCTATACCGTTTCAGAAACTGTGTATAAAGCTGAAATATTCTTGCTATTATTTCAAATTTGTAATAATTGTTTTAAAATTAATTTGAGTTACAGCGATAGATTAAAATATAACTATACGGAATTATTTAACTCGCCGACATTGTGTGATAAGGGTTTTTTCCTTTCTCCTGGAAGATTATATCTGATGGCGAAACGCTTTCCAAAAAAATTGTATGATTCGCCTCGAAAAACTGTCTATTCATATAAAATTGAAATTGATTAATTTAAAAGTTTCTATTCATGTAAAAAAATAGTTTAAGATATGCAATACAGATGTTTTTACAATTGTCTGACATGAACATATCTTCGCAGCTCGCCGTTTCGAATGTGAAACAAGTTATTTTGAGCTGCGGCATAAGATGCAAGACTGTCATTGTATGTATTTAATCATACATAATACTTTGTCGTCCTTTTCAAGGCGGGCTCTGTTGTTTCTTCACAGCTGGTACCATTTTTTGTCTTTATATTTAAGCATTAATTGATGGGCGGTTGACCCGAATTCTTGCGCCTGGTTGTGCATCCTCTCCGTGCGGTCCTCCAGTTGACCCAATTTTTCTCCTCTTTCTACTACTAGCATGTGAGCTCGGGATACCTCCGATGCAGCTGATGTTGCCCTGGTGTTTAATTGCTCGACGTTTCCAGTCGGTCCAGGTATGTGCTTGGCGACAGCTTTGTTCGGTTTTCCGCTGCCTTCACCGACTGTCAAAATATCACATTGTTTAATAATAAACATAAACAGACCAGTGGAAAAAATTAATAATTTTCGAGGCAGCATTATACAGTATTATAGAGCTCAATATAATAAAAAAAAAGTTCAATACAATTTCTTTGACTTTCCATATTACGGTACTCGTGATATAGAAGTATTTAACAAATACGGCCATTAAAATAGGAATAAAATAAATCTTGGTACTGACATAGTTCTTCTCGGTCGAGAGGGCGAGCTCCGCCTCCGAAAAGTCCCCGGAAGAAGCTCTCTTTGGGAGGCTCAGGCATATCATGAGGCAAAAACAACTCTCCCATCATTTCATTGACTGCGTGGCTGAAAATTACATGCAAGATATGTTTCATAGAGAATATTCAATCACAATTATTGGTAGATGCTTAGCATTTCAATGTGAATACAAATTTCATGAAATTTTGTCTCCAATAGAAGTCATTGATTTAAGGAAATTATCATTATTTTTCGTTTCTTTCGATGTAAAGAATTTTGACAGAGACATTTTGATTTGGTGTAAAACAGTTTGAAGTTCCATGCTATAAACGATTCAAATGCTTATGAAACCTTTTGACTGCTGATCATTAGCACGTGTTGCGCAAGGCGACATTTTTTGGTTTTTTTTGTTTTCATCTGGACTGCGGTTTATTTTAACTTTTTCCTAGTTCATTAAAACAATATGGTATATTTCTTACCTAAATTCAATATCAATAGTGAACTTTTGCACTTCACTAGGTGATGATAGATAAAGTCCATGTCCTCTATTACTAAAGCAAAATGTTCTTGCTATCCTGAAATATACATCGAATCAGTATTAGAAATTTACACTCCAGGCAGATATCATTTTGCAACGTAAAGATATATTTTGACTTTACTGAGATAAAAACAAAACGATGATGTACACGGCTAATTAATCATCACGATAAGAATCAATAACTGCAGTATCCGTTAGTCGGAAACCTTTCAGGATTATTTAATAACAAAGATCTCGACTGTATTATTTTCTCTCCAATGGTTGATGATACTTACAGCGTGAAATGTAGATAAAAAATTTCAATACAATCAACAATTAATAATATCGAATGATATATTGAAGATCTTTAAAATCATGCAAAATTCTCTTATGCTTATTATAAAGTGTCGACAGTTGAAAGGCGTGTTCCTTTGCAGCCACATTGTACATATTACATTGAGACATAAAATAATGTGCAGATATTTTAAGCCAATCAGAAGAATGATAAAAAATGTGCATTTCAATTCAGAAGAGTACATTGTTCTGCAGCGAATTTTAAAAAAGTATTCAATAAATTTTGTATTTTCAAGTTTGATAGCAAAAAAATAAACAATCGCTGTGCATTAAATTATTAAAAGATATTTAAGAAATGTCCTCTGCCCTTTCCCTTTGACAATGTCGGCAATCGTGAGAAAAAAACTATTTTTTTCTAGATCGCTTTAAATAAATAAAGTTCATTTTAACAGGAACTGATGTTTTATATCTAAATATGAGTATGTCTTTTTGAGCATTGACTTCTTAGTTTGATTTTTTGGAATGTTGTTTTAGTTTTTGAAGAATCAGTAGGTTATTTGTAAAATGTATTGTCAAAAGTATGATTCGTGATTCAATTCTGTTTGATTCATTATCTGTCTGATGTATCTTTTTTTATAATAAAATATTAAATAGATAGATTATGAATAAGTTTTTATCAAGATTTGCAGTTAAAGTAAATAAGAAATTCAATATTGTTGTAATTAGGAAGATTTTTAAGGATTTGAAACATAGTGGCGGAAGACAATTCGCATACAAACGATGAATCAGGTGGGATACCAAAATGCTTTTAACGATTCACCGTAGATACGCCTATTGTATTCGGCGTTCAAATCCGTAACCGACCGTGTCGTATAAATTAAGACCATATATCAGTTCATACGAAAAAATATCAGTAACCAAGCAAGATGCATAAACATGTTAGGTAAATGAATTCTCATTACAACACAAACCGACAAAGTGATAAAATTGGAATAGTTAGTCGTATTCAAGATAAGTGAATAAAATATGGGATAGGTATCGTATAATAAGTAGGTGACATAGATGGCACCGTGTGCTTGTGTGCCTAGGATTAATTTTAGGGACTTACTGGTCGGTATCCTCGTTAACAATGATCTGTTGTCCCCAAATTGATAGCATTGGATCTACTATCCCTCCCTGTTTGCACTTTGTCTGGAAACTACACACCGCACAAACCATACATACGTACGAACAGCAATACAGAAAAGTTGTTACCAGAGATAATTAGTGGGGACATTGTGTTAATGGAATATTGAGAAAGAGAGCCGACTTTCCAGCTTATTCCAAAATGTGTATTCAAAACAGAAAAATGTATAAGCAGTGGTAAGCCAATTATCCAATAAACTATGTTCAGGGAAGATCCTCCGAAGTTAATGGAAATTTTTATACAGATAAAATAATTATTGTCGAAAATGAAAAATAGTTTAATGTCAAAATAAGATTCCTTTAAAAATATTGTTTCTTTAACAATTAGATAATTGGCCCTCCACTGGCGGTTGTGGTTTAGTAGGTAAATGTGATTTTGTATTTTGATATTAACGAGAAGTAAAATTATCATATAAATAACAATTTTAAAAAACTACTAACCTTGATTTCAATGTCTGTATCAATTTTTAATATTTTAATTTATCATAAATTGCTTCAGGAAAAATCTTATAAATTGTTTTAATATATTTGTAATAATTTACCAAACTATGAATTGAAATACAATTGTAGTAAAATGTAAAATAACAAAAATAAATGGTTATTGTATATATAAAAAAATAAAGATATGATAGATTCGATGATTTCTTCAAAAGTCAAATGTATTTGGACATATTTCATAATAAATAAAGTGTAAAACAAACATTAAAATACAGCCGATAGGGTGCTCTCTTTCTAATCAATTTTAGCATAGGGTGATTACGAATCGTTAGTAAGAGAAGGAAAGTCTTGCTTCTACTAAATGCATGAAAACTTTATAAATTGTATACATTACCTCTTTAGAAAACTGGCCAGTAATTTTCATTCTATCATGGCAATTTATTTAATTCTTACTAACATTTAAAAATATATTATAATGATTTACGTGAGAACTATCATATATCTATGAGAAAAATTAAAATGTCAAGATTTTTTGTAAAGTTTTCATGAATAATGAAGATTTTTGAGAATGTTTGACAAGAAAATAAAACATCTAGTATGAATGAATAGCGTCATTCTAATAATTATTATTTCTAAATTCAAATTTTCTTGTCAAGCACTATAAATATTAAGATAAAATTTAATAATGAAGCTGTTTCAATTTTTGTTAATGAGATATAGATATAAGAGGAATCATATCTCTGAGTTTTTAACATGAAATTATATTTATTTTATAAATGAGCCTGATTAGTCAATAATCTTATTTGTTTGCCACAAACTTTCTTTTTTATTGAAAATGCTTCATTAGAATTTGACAAAGGTGCAATTTCACATTATGAAAGGAATGCAATGAGATAATCCTTTGAAAGTGCGGATTGATAAAATGGTAAAATTCAAGTTTCCAATAATTACTATGAGGTGAGTCAATGATCGGCATAACAAGTGTTCAAAATATAATCGTGGCTGATGAATTTTACCAATTGATCAGAATATTTAATCAATATTTTACAACAATTATAAGAATTAAAAATAGGCAAAGGCCAACATTGCTTAAAAGTCTCTTCATATACAATAAACAGGATTTTATCAGCGACATCTACTATCTGGTGATGTAAACAAAACTGAAGTTTACTTTCATTTATATAAAAATAAAATAAGATCGAGATTTTTAAGTAAGGTTTGCCAGTGGATAATATAGTAAAAGCTGGTATTTAATAATTTGTCACATAAAATGAGTATGTAATCAATTATTATGATAAATGTTCACACATTTATAGTACAGTCTCATACATATATTTTATAGTTACTGTATTATAAGATATGAAGTATATAAAACTTTGTGTTAGCAACTGCACAACAATTATTATTATATGATATTTTCAGATGTTTTTTTTTCAAATATTTGTTGTGAATTTGATAAAGCCTATTTGCACTTTTTGCACGAGATTGCGAAGAATTTTTACCAATAAGATTTTATCACATAACTATTCTCTTAAATAAAAGGTTATTTAAATTTCTACAATCGTTAATTTGTATTCTATTAGAATGCTCTCAATCATGACGTATCGCATGATGGAATGCTCAATTTAAAATACTGATTGTCTCCCCGCAGTTGTAAAGTTGCATAAAAATGCACAAAAATTATAAGACATGTATAAAAGCAACACGAATGCATAAACTAATGAAATGTCCACGTAATATTTTCGCTTCTCGCTTACGCCCTGCCTCCTGCCCCCTAATTGCATCTCAGCCTCTGTGCCATCTTAGTGATTTCCGGTCCTCTTTATAGAAAAATTATCTCGATTCTTATATCGGTTTCCCAACATACTAAGAAATTAATTATCTTAATAAAAGACAAACTGTAAGCATTGTAATGTGTAAAGTAAACCCAAGTGTCATCCGCCTTGCTGAGTGCCAATGAAACCCATTTACGCTATTCAATCAACTAAGTTATTTTGGTCCTGGTTTTCACTTTTAATACTGAATTTCCTTTGATAGGACTCGAAATTAAAATCTATTTACAAAACAAAAGGTTACAAAACAAATAGGGTATTTGTATTTAAGTCATTATCTTATAAAATGTTATTTTTTAGCCAACTGTGCTAAACTTTGCATTTGTATTAATATAAAGTTAATATATATTCAACGAGCAGATAGTATGTGATAAAATATTATTTGATTCTTCATAGATTTTGTACAAGTGAAGTGTGCATATTTATAATGAGTAACATAGATAACATAATCTTCCTACACTATAACCATTGTATAGTATTGTCAGGTATGAATTCATGTAAGACTTGGCCTTCATTTTAAATGTAAAGTTATTTATTACGAATTCCATAACCAAGCGAAAATTATTTTAAGGTTAGTCAATTGAAACCGTAATTTTTTTAGTATTCATTCCACAAAGGGGCACAAGAGAATTTAACCACACAGAAATATGACAAAATTTAGGTACGGGTTAAGAGATTCTGTGTTCAATATCAGAAAACTTTTAAAAGATATTGTGGGTTTTGACAGTACACCAGTAGGAAACGACAAGCTATGGAAGATCTATGTTATGCTAATTTTAGTGCTATCCTAATATATAAAATACCTGAGTTCAGATAAGGGTAGGAAATTGATGTCTATGAGGGGCCTTAAAGACGGAAGACTATACGCGAACAGGTGCCCAGAAGAGAGATAGCACACTAGGCACACGCTGTCTGAAATTTCAAAATTACAATGCTAACATTAACAAATATTGTCGTTGTACAAAAGGATAAATAGTGAAACATTTGTAAATAATCTTAAATCCTACTATATTGCTTTCAGGTGACTGAATCAGTTTTTTACATTTGTGGATATATAATAGTGTATTTATTATGTTTGTAAGATGTCAACTGGTTTTGTAGTTTATTTAAGGGAAAAATGCCCTTGGTCACTATCTCTCTATGATATATTTTGGTATATTTGGTAACTATTGCAAACTTATTGTTTCA
Organism: Himalopsyche kuldschensis; assembly: GCA_028554975.1. Classification (NCBI taxonomy): domain Eukaryota; kingdom Metazoa; phylum Arthropoda; class Insecta; order Trichoptera; family Rhyacophilidae; genus Himalopsyche; species Himalopsyche kuldschensis. Next base: position 12,757,696 of record JAHFWI010000010.1, on the reverse strand, counting down.
TTCCTTGATCCAGTGTTTTGTTGAAAATGATGACAACTGTCGTTCCCCAATTTCATCCTGAATCGATTATTTAACAAATACAACAATAAGTGGTATTTCAATTGAAGATTTTACAATTTTTTGATAAAATAAAGTAAAAAATGCCCTTTTATCATATTGGCTCTCCAGAAGATTTATTTTATAACCAAAGTTTTATCAAATGCATTGAAAATGATTTTTGATCTGTCTATGGTCAAATGTCTGTGACACAATATTGTCACAAGTATTAAAAATAATTTTTGATTTGTCTATGGTCAAATGTATATGACACAATATTTTCAAAAGTATTAAAAATAATTTTTGATTTGTCTGTGGTCAAATGTCAACTTTTAATGTCACCATAAATTGTGTACCAAGAATTCAATTTCAATGCATAAATTAGTGTGTAGAATAATTATAGTGACTAATTAAGTGTAATGTTTGTTACGCTTTGTGGTAAATTATTGTTTGTTTTGAGACACGCAGGGCACGATTTCCCGTGCAATGAGTTTTATAATATTCATGTAAAGGTATTCAATATTACCGAAAGAGCAACTGTTGATGTCATTAATTGCAGTAAAAATAATCAACCAACAAACCTTTCATACTAACAATCTCTGCTTTGACAACGAAGTCTGTATCCACGAGTTGCTGTCTATAAACGCAGTTCTGACTTGGTAAGGCAACAACTCGAGCCTGCTTTTCAGAAGCGATGACTACAAATTGCCGGTCTCCATAGAGGGCTGCGTCAAGCGAGCCGCTCCCTGCTCCCGGCGTGGGGCTCATGCGACTGCTGTTTCCGCTTCCCGTGCTCTGCTGCTTAGTGGGCGTGCGGTCCCTTCTTTCGCGCCCCTGAATATTGCCAAGCAGATTTTGAAAAAACTTCATCTGACTGAAAATGAGGATGTCTAAAAGCGAATTCTTCAGGCTTGAATGTTGCAATATGTATAATTAGAACCCACCGATTTTCTTCAAAATGTGTGCTAGGTGTTTTCATAAAATTCAAAAAGCATTGAAACATTTAAAATCCCAGTAGTATCACAAACCGAATATCAATAATGTAATAAAAGGATATTCCTTTAAGAAAGCTTCAAATTGACTCAAAGATTACTCAGCAGATGGCATCGTAATAAATAATTTGAAAAAATAAAACAATGCATAGGGAAAACTCATGCTCAGAAATTTTTATGAAGTGAAATTCAACTCTATTGTGACAGTTGTCTATTAAAAATACAATAACTTAAGCTTCCACTGAAAGTTTAATTTCGATAATAAAAGTGAAAAAAATGCGGTGCAGCAGGAATAATTCTGCATGTTTAGAATGAGTTGAAAAGAAATCATTGTTTAGTTATTCAGATACAATGGACAATGTTGCAATTACATGATATCTCGAGTCAGAAAAAGCATTTTTCAATATTATTGCTGCTCTCTGATTGTTGTAGTGAGAAATAGTAAAATAATATTAATCAGCCATTCCTTTCCACCCTCTCTACTAAAAGCAAGTCTAGACTTCTATTCGGTCACTCCACCTTCTAATATTTTCACCTACCGAGTAATAATCCTATATTTATATTTACAATAAAAATTTTAATATATAAATGGAAACACTTCGATGATTTTTGATAGTTACGAAAAATGGTGGTGAAAATGATAATGTTAAATCTTATTTAAAAAACAATGATCGATGTGTGCAATTCGTTTCTGATTGGCTGTTGTCAGATTTGTCTTTTGATTGGCTTAATGCTTTTTTTCGAATGATTCACACAAATTTATTAAAAAACAAAGAATGTAGTCTACTTTCATAACAACAGAATAAGTTGGAATTCGTTTTCATAGAATTGTGATTATACCAATACATATTACAAATACCGAGCAGTCAGGTGGAATGTTAAATATATTTCAAAGAAAATAAATAACTTTTATTTACTGCGGTTTTTAATTAAAATCAAGTCGACATATAAAAAATCTGACAAAACTGAAAAGAATACAGATAGGATCCCAAAAAATCGTTAACACCTTGTGAATTTGCGTCTGACGCATTAAACTTATTTGATAAATTAATTTTATTAAGACATACTTAGTTAAAATATCAATCAACATTTATGAGATATTGAAAAGGCCCACCATGCCATGCTCGACAATATTTAAATATTTAGCATTAGTCAATGTTGCATAGCAAAAACAGAATATAAAAACTCTGGGATCACTGTGAAGTATTTAAATTATTTATGACAATACACTGAAGTTTAATATCACATCGAAAAACATCGAAATTGATCGGATTTCAGTTGAAATTTTCATTGTAACAAATAAAACATTAAAAAACATCTACAACATCGTTTGCACTAACATTCATAATAAAATCAAAGAAACAAAACAAAAATTATGGAACAGAACATATTTCAGAACAAAACTAGATCTCGAAAAGACAACATTTATGTAACATAATGGATGCGATTTACACATGAAAAAAGATAAATGATTTAAAAACGATCAAAGGGTAAAAATAGAAATTTCATCCGTCACACCGAGTAATAAAGCGAGGGGAGACTCAAAATGGCGGTCACAGAAAGATTTCACCGTTCGGTTGCAGTGACTCAGTGATGTAAGGTTGATCAGACAAAAAGATGCATTATCAAAATAGGTGCTCGAATAACACAAACAAATAAAGCTGTTCTGTAGTGTGTGATTGCATAAAAAGCAAATAGTAAAAGTTTAAGCAAAGTGATTTGCTAAATAAAATAAGTATAATGATGTGGTGTGAACATCTTTCTAGTTTCATTTTGTGAGGAGATTTCTTTTTACTCTATCTGCAGTGAAAGTAAATTGTCAAATAATTGAAATGGTCCAGATGTTTTATCTATCCGAGTGTTTATTGTCTTTTTCTAGATGCTTCTATATTCTATAAAGCTCGCATACATTCGACTATTTGCAGTTGAAAATAGGAAGAATATGTAAGCGTTACGTTTAGTTGTTAAAAGCTGTACTGCAGCATAAGGCCGCCTAAAACCTAATGTGGCTAAATTCATCACAAATGTTTTTTTTTGTACACAAATTTACATTTCATTAATTTCATTGATGTAAATATCCAAGAAAGAAGTTTGATATATGTGTGTAAATAGAGTTTTAGATTTTGTTTGAAATCTACAACTAATTCAATAGAGTTATGATTTTAATATAGAAAGAAATCAAGAACAACTGGATATTCTGATTTTTAATAATCGTCTTAAATATTCAGTTACATCCATAAGGGCAAAGAATAAAGCGGTCAAGTATAATTCCTATGTAATTTATAGTCAAAAATTTTAAAATAAGAAATGATTTAGTAAGTATTTTTTAGGATGAAAAATATCTTTCTTTTGTTTTTTTTAAATACTCCTGGCAACACACAACGAGATTTTATAATTTATCACCATAGATAAAATTAAAATGACGATTGAGGAAATTTAGCCTGTTATTTTTCAACAAATGACAAGAATGCTTGAAAAAAAATCTAAAGGCAGTATCAGGAAGAGTACATTGCCGCGAAAACTTGCACCTCAGTAAATTATCCTTACATTAGAATTTTACATGACAGCTTTTAGATTGAACCGTTGGAAACATCACAAACAATCACTGAGTAGGACATTTTTGGAACAGAATTATTATGAAGATGCATGTAAAAGATTTTGACATATTTCCAAGTAGATTTTTATTCAGAGACACATAATTGAAAAGAATACTGTAAGAAGTGTTGTATGCTGACAATCTAATATCTGCAGGATGTTGGTAGGCGGCTGCCATTTTTAACATTCACATTTTTGTTACACGAAATGCACGTAAGAGCACTCAAAACTTACCCTATTAAGTACCATTGCCCAACGCTGTCCCAGGTTGGAAAGCGTTTATAATTAATTTGTAGCCACAGTGTTGACTTATTTTAGTTTGGGTGATAGTTGACTATCGCCTATCGTAAAATAATTCTAACATAAAAAAAACTAGTCTCGTCTGTATCATTAACGTCTATTGTATTTCACAGAGTAGAATAGTGTCAGAGTAAACAGTTTCAGTATCGAAACTACAATTTTCATGAAAATAATAGTTTAGCAAAAGATTATTATAAATGTTGTGAAATAAAGAAGTGAAAGAAAATTATCAATGTTACTATTCTTTGTGAACTATGTTCTATAGAGAATAGATGAAGAGAAGATTTGGTCATGCACAATGATAGCGGATCAGTAGTAAGTATGACTACGTTATCTCTCGGGTCGTAATAGAAGAAAGAAGACTATTTTTTTTTGCAGTTCTGTGATGAGTCATCAAGAGATTGGTTGTATTTTAAAAGTAAAAAAGAAGAGCTAAATAGAAGGTGACGAAAGATAGTTATTTTGTGAAGAGAAATGAAATATTACTTTGATAGTAAATGATAATAATAATATTCCTCATCTTCTTGTATTAAGTAGATTTGAAATCGTGAAATATTAAAGTACCTACGGATATTATAGCAAACAGTATTACCTCTTTGTTTTCATCTCTCCAAGGTTCGTAAGCATATGGAATAAGGGCACCGTTGCAGTCTAAAAAGGACATGGTAAGAATTGAACCCTTCAACCTGAAAATGGGTCCACCTGAAACATACAATATTATAATCAAATCACTCCAAAAGAATAGAATCCCCATGGAAACTGTTTGAAATGTTTTAGCTTTAGATGGTACAGTGGAACCCCGATCTTACGTTCCCGCATTAACCGTTTTCCCGCATTGTCCATTCATTTTCTATAGTCCCGGCCAAACACCCATAAGAACAATGTTAAAAATCCCGCATTATCCGTTCCCCGATTTTATGATTTCCTCTATTTAACGTCGAAATTTTATGGTCCCATCATAAATATTACCCCGATTTACCATTTTGTTGAATTTTTCTAAGAAACACGTTCGCAGAAAAGAACCGAAACTGCAAGTGTGCTATTGTAAACGTTTTATGGTCATAATGTTTCCGGTGATTGTTTGCTGTGGTCCGTCCTCACACGGGCCCAATAGGCCACGCTGACTTGATTGCAACTAAGGCTAACTTCATTGCATTTGAAAAATTTGCAAATTTATTCGGGGATCGACATAATCTCGATTCTTCACTAGAGTGAATATACTCGTCTAACACGACGGGCTCTCAGTATACGGATTATACACAGGATACTCTGTATCAAAATGATTTCAGTGGCTGAGCTAGTCACTCCAATTTATTTTATTATTATTTTCTATTTTAAAGCACTTTAGTGCATGGTTCAAAATCAGTCCCGTGCAGATCTGCTCGGGCCATGAATGTGAGGGGTAAATTCCTTTTTCTAAGTCGATAGCATTGTGAAAGGCGGCCATGAAACATTGGCTGCATATACACAACGGGTGGTGGTGGGAAAAACCAACTCGTATATCACTTACTGACCACTGCAAGTGTGCAATTACGTTTACGTTTTATGATCATAATGTTTTCAGTGATCTCAGCACTGTGTCCTGTGTACATCCAGACACGTAACTGTGTTTACACAAGTCGATCAGCGCCAGTCGTATCACTGATTTTTCGTAAATTTCCAATTAACATGCCCCCCACGAAGAATGTTAGAATTCTCGCTGAGAAACTTTTTTAAATGTTTTACTTTTTTTATTTCATATTTTAAACATTCCCGCATTGACCGTTTCCCGCATTTATCGATTTTTTTTCACGGTCCCTTGTAAAACGTAGAATCGAGGTTTCACTGTATTCTAATCGTGAAATAGAGTCTTTCATCCTTCAGATGACTGAAGTATTTTAAGTGCATGGTTGAATATGAACTGACGTGTACTAAATAGTTTGTATCGTATATATTCACATAAAAATAATATCACTAAATTAAAAACATAATTGATAGCAATCTGAATTAATTAGCTAATGTTTTGATATTAACAACGCTCAATCAATTGGATAAGTTATTGCATAGATAAATTTAAAATTTTTGAATGTCTTTAAAATGTGACATTCTATGTATGAATTAAGAAGTTGATAACATGGCCATGCCTACCAATTTAAAACGGTGGGTATTATCCAGCACAAAGTGAGAGCCAAATTCAATTGATTTGTATTTTATATTGAAATATGACCAAGCACCTTCAGTTGAAATCCTAAATTATTATCAATACATTTATATTTTACATAGTCGAAACACGCTGACATGATGGTGCAGAGTGATTATAATGTTAATTCAGGAGGCATGTATATATATAATAAATCATTATTTGAATCAAAGGCGACAAGTTCTGCAACAGTGTGTACTAATTTAATTTAAATATCGATTCAAGGCTCAAACCTAATATAGATACAACGACAGGCTGTGTATGCCTCACATCAGGCTCGGGAAGATTGATCATGACGGTCAGTACAGAGCCGAGACTAGTTCCAATCCACAGGGTTGGTAATAAGGTCGACGGATCTATAGCAGAGAGAAACTATTATTGGATTTTCATTTGTGGTTTAAGGCAGATATGTATCAAGAATTGTTGTTGAATTTACCATGTACCTAAGTAGCCAGTCAAATAATCAAACAATTTGTGGGATTCGACTTTACTTTTAGCTGATTCCATAAATATGATCTCATTTTAAGCAATATAAGAGAAAGATGATTATAAGCTTTTTTCCATTAAACAGGATAATAGGAAACAATGTCACATTGTAAAAAAATAGTTTAATTTTATAGAAAGGTCTTTGCAAGCTGTAAGTAAGTTACTAAGTTAAACAAAAATTACAAAGCCAAAGAATTTACTCAATGTAATTAATCCAGGGCTGTGAAATTGGAGTCGGAGTCGTGGAGTCTGGGCTTTTTGGCTGGAGTCGTATTCGGAGTCGGAAATTTTGAAAAGTTAGAACTTTTTATTTTTGCATTTTATATGTCAAATTTGGCTTTTGGCCGCATTGATAGGGTGGATATTTAATTGAATACACATAAAATTAGGGAAAAAAGTGACAATATCAACCTTTTTTTAGTCGGAGTCGTGTTTCTGGTCAATGTCGGAGTCGGACTTTTTTTTACCGACTCCACAGCCCTGAATTAATCTCAACCCCTTTTCCCTGATAAAAATCAAGTGATTTTTTAAAAAAATCGAGGAAAGAAGATCAGGTCGCTTTTTTATGGATAGCACTAAATCATCAATATTATTTTCTACCCTTATTATTCAAACATAATACTTACTATGGAAAAATCTAATTATAATGACAACTATACCTGATTTTTTCGTGTAACTATCAGCAAAAGCTAAACATTGAACAGCCTCCGTTGATATATTCTCTAGGCTGGACATACTGCTCGAACGTGATCTTGAAAACGAGCTATCCAATTTATCTACCCGGCCAGTAGATGGAATTGAAAATAGAAAACATAGATTATTTTATAAGTTCACAATTTATACATTAGAGGGATATGTACAAGTCACAGTTAATATTGTCTACGGTATAACACGCAGAGGGTATCAACGACCAAGCCGGGTTATTGATCAAATGAGGAAAAAGCGTTTACAAACAAATATTTAACTGTGTTTAATATTTGACTTTGATTAGTAAATAACTAAAGTATTTAAGGCTTTTTATTATTTCAATTATTTTATATTTCCTCATGTATAACATAAACCGGCTTGTCACATGCATGTCAATCATGATTTATAAACTATTGGTTGGTATTTTGCAAGCTGTTGATATAGTATGAATATTGTGCGTGTGATATATTTTGAACATCGGAATAATGACTATTTGTGAGGAGTTGGACGTGTTTAAAAATTGTGACAAAATAAGACAAAAATTGCAGCTAGTCTCTGCTAGTTTACTAGCCAAACCATAGTGTATCTTCAAGCGCATTTTATCTATGATTTAAATTACGTGAGGTATGCAGTCAGATATAACTGATTGGTTGTTAAAATATGAGAAACTTAACAAGCAATCAATTGAAAGAAAACCTGAATAATATTTGAACAAAGATGAAGTGTCACAGTAAGATTCTCAAGGAGATGTATTATGACTGCAGTATTGGTCAAATTCAGTGAAGTAATATTATTGTGGTAACCATATCTCTGATTCATTGTTTTTATGATAATTTCAGAGTTTATTTATAATTTGAACTATCAATGTGAAAAACTGAATAAGATGAAATTTAAAATTTACACAATCTTAACCAACAGAAGATGTATAGTCAGCCAATGACATCCAATGAACTCAGTTTTAGTTTGTATGTAGAAGAATGTACAGTAGACTCCCCGATAACATGTTAAAGATATTGAATTAAGCTACTGCGCCATTTAGATATATGGCACCATAAGTAAAGGTATCTGGCAATCTCATCAATATATTGCTCCGATTCATCAGGTTCCCTTCATAGCTGCCCACCTTGTACCGTGCTATTTTTGAGGCAGGAGTTGTCAAATTAGTACATTTTTTACCCACCAAAAACAAAATAAAATAAAATTCCTAGAACAAAATTTGGATGAAGCTAGGATTCTAACAATTGAAAAAAAAGAAAAATAAAAGAATAGTTTGGAAAATCTCAACATATTTAATTGATTTTGACCCTTCAACATTTACAATTCAAATCTTTATTTGTCAAGTTAATAGAAGAGATTCAGGCAAAGAAAAACCTTAAGATAATACAAGAGAAAAAAAACTAGGTTCAAAAACCACTGTGATTGGAAATTGATATTGTAAGACTAAAAACTGAAAATGATTTATTTGATATTTATCGGCAATATTAATTAAAGAAATTATATTTCTCGCAGAGATGTTACGAAAATATTTCAATATGCTACCGCTATGCATCCATTTTTTATGAGCATCGTATTCCAGATACCATGTCCTCTATATACCGTGCTATCAGGGAGTCGACTGAACTCAGTGTAGGGAAAAAATAATTATGGTTTACCGTGCAGTCATATGTTTCTTTTGCTGAATGCAAATCTTAGATGTCCAATATTGTATTCCGCCCATAAAAATAATTCAGTTTTGCATAACAATATAGTCATACTAACCATGTAAGCGACAACACACCAATATTTTATTTTTTACAAAAGGCACACTCAATAAATTATGCAGGACAACATTTTGACATATGTATTTCTTAATATAAAACTAGCTGTAAAGCCAAAATCGAAGCGTTCATATTTTTAGTAGTGGGTTGTTATTGTTAGTCTAGCTGCAATTTTAGCTAATTTACAAAATGGGGGTAGGAATATTAATTATTTTCTATGTGTGGAGAAGAAAATTTCAAAATATTGAGTACCCAGCATCGAAAAATGAGTATAATTAAGTAGGTGGTTTGTGTTACTGACATACTTATCAAGTAGACGAATGTGTTCTTTGACGAATGATAAAAGTACTTTCTGTCTTAAGTAAACATGTTATCATTGAATGGAATAGGATTTTCATAAGGTATGAATTATATCAAACACGCACTAAACGTGAATGTCTTGGCTGATGGATTATTTTTTTCGGATGGAGTGAAATCTAATTTACATCAAAAAGTCTGTGGCCACTTAAATTGTCATTGGAAATTTACTTCACTACTTGGTGTAAATCAATATTACAAATAAATAAAACATTTTTTTGTACTACATCAACATATTATTTTATAAAGTTAAGGACAGGTTTCCTTGATCGTGAGAATTTTCATCAATTCAAAATTCTCGCAATGAGCGGAATTAGTCCGGATCTTTATAAAATTATCTGTGGAAATAGTCACTAAGTTGATAATTATAGACTCTTCTATGAAAAGATCAATGGTCGATTATAATCAATATGACAGTGTGATAGATTTTTTGGAATCTTAGGAGAAATTGGAAATCATTACCTATTGACAAATCAATTTTAAACATTATGGTTTCAAAAGAAAAGAATGTACTTTTAACATAATCTTCAATTCAATATTATTTAGTAAAAATAGACAATAATCAATATTCTATGCAAAAAGCAGGCATGGAAAAGCAGTAATGAATGGTTGATTACAAAGTGCGAAATATTTCATAACGAGTCAATCATTTTTTGAAGTGCTTCAAAGTAAGCATTCTTTTTAAGCGCAGTGTGGTTATTCGACTGAGGGATTTTACAACACCGGGTCAACGAACGGAAGATCAACGATTCAGGATTACTTTGAATTATTTAATGAACATACGTCATATATTAGTAAAATGTATTATTTTCGTATGGTCATCTTTTGAGATAAATTGACAAAACAATTTAATAAACTATAGAAAAAGGTGTAAAGAATAATTTTTTCAATAATGTATTTCAGTAAAGCATTACCAATGACAAAAGGTGTCACTAGTTTGACAATCGTCGACATTTTGAGAGTTAAAAATATTATTATTTTTTCAGTGACATATTCTTCTGTTTTTGTGCACTTTGAAATACATATATGAATAAATTTTTAAAAATTTGTTTTTAATATCGGAAGATAGTCTAGAAGTGGTTATAGTAAAATATACAAGAGTAATAAAGCATTTTATGCAAACAAGAATGTACATGCAATATTATTCGAAATAAGTATAAGTGTGCATATATAAAATAACATATATTACACAAATAAACCCGAAAGCGCAGACACTAAGAATAAAACTATGGAATTTTGAAATTCATAACTTGTTCAAATACAAAAGTAAAAAAGTATACCATTTCTTTAACTCTTGCAAAAATGAGATTGTTTAGAAAATAAGGTTTAACCAGTTGTGAAATATGAAAATGTTTAATAGAATCTGATATTTAGTAATTAACAATCAATAAAATTTAGAAAAAAGAGTATTTGTAAAAAAAAGACACATTACTGTCAAGTATAAAAATCATTTTAATGTTATGTTTATTGTATGAATATTATCTCGGGAAGAAGCTGTGTTGTGGTCGGTTGTGGTAATCGTCAGACGTTTGGAAACCGGAAACAGGTTTCATCTTCAGGGGTCTGAATGGCGGAATAATAATGAACTAATGAAAGTATGATATCAAACACAACTCTTAGAAATAGTCATCCGTAGAAAATATGGGGCTTTACGTGATATCAAATGTGGTACATAGAATGTGTGAGTCTTACGTCCAACGATTCTTTGGACGTTTAACTTTGTGTCGAGTGATCAAAGCCAGACAGTATTCAAATGCTGCCCACTCTCATAATCAATGCTGTGAATTTCAGGGCTTTCTTCACCAGTCGAGGAAAGACTACCGTACCAGGCTGGTATTTGGGATTTGAATTTGAACACTTGAATCAACAACAGTGGAATCTTCCCTAGATAATATTTTTACAGATAATAACCGTTATATGTATTATTCGTTATGTATCAGTGACACTACTGGTTTTTTGATATTGAAACATTCACAAATTTAAGTATTATGATATTCTGTGATGTTAAAAATATATCCTACGTCGTTCCTACATGTCGATTGTTAGATATGTCAATAATCATTTGACAATGAGTAGCTTATCATAAAGTATTTTTTTCTTAACTGAATTGAATGAATAAAATAAATATATATAGTAAGCGGATATAGAAATATTCAATTAAAATATAATATCATATATATTATGTTTAGACATAAAATACAACACAAATGTTGGAAGAGCATCTTATAAGGTAGGATCATTGAAATGTTAAACAGCACACACAAACATGAGTCATAGTTATTTAGAGTTCGAATTTAAGAGACTTATTCGGAAAAAAGGTTTTCAATAGGAGTTTTGGATAGTACGTCACCCTTCAAAAAGAACTAAGTCATGCTTCAATAAAAACGATAATTCATTAAACTGCATAAAATAAAACTTAATAAATTGTGCACGGAAAACATTGTGAGACAAAATAATAATGATATTGAAACAAAATGAAACCATATAAAAACATATCATAGGTAACACAATCATTTTAACTTATTCGTTACCTATCTACAGTGAGTGGAAAGAAAATTACTACTTAGCGTGTGGTTTTGAAATAGGCTACAGAAAGAAGTGAATGTTTACATTTTAGTGATTTGTTTTAATTTTAAAATATCATGAATAGAGCGCATTGTTACGGTCACCAATGACCCAGAAATATTTTTGGTCAAATAGCGTTTGGAAAAATCATTTTATCAGAAAACTATTAGCGTATAATATTTACATATCAATGAAATAACCTAGTGTTCAAACGCCAGTGTAAAGTTGGCAATCCTGTTTCACTTAAAATAAAGTACAATTAACTAACCTAATCGATTCTAGAATAGATTGTGTTAATTATGTTTATAACAAATTAATAATTGCCAACTATAAGATGTCTTCTCATAGGCATTTCAGGTAATATGTAATTAATGTGCAGCAAATTTGACTTATTTTTTTCGTATTTATTGAAATGTAATTTAGGAATCAGAATTGAGCGTATAGTGTTGAAACCACGTGTGTGTAAGTTATGTTGAAAATGAAAGTTTAATATTAATGAAAGATGCTACAAAATTTCATCTACTCTAGAAAACTTTTATCGGCCCAAAGAATATAACAGGGTCAATTTGACAGACCTGTGAAATATTGCAATGGTCTCTAAATTTATCATCCATAACCGTCAAAGTTTTATAATCTTATAATAAGAATTATCATAAATACGTAAATGAAATGTACATACTTACAATAATGAAACAGCTAATAATATGAATTTTACGATGACAAAATGTATTTTGAATAATATTACAAAATTGGTAAAAAAATATCCGTATGAATTTATTAGAAAACTTACTTATAAGAATCAGTAAAATACCTGCACCATTTTTTTGAATTTACAGTTAACACAGTTGATTTCAACAATAGTTGCATCATTCATGAAATATTTGATTAGATTTGATCACTCTCTTCATGTAGAAACAAAAAAGGATTTTAAATAAAATATTTATTATATGTATGAAACATAATTGTTGTTTAAATAAAATAATGCAATAACGCATATTTATATCTTTTAGTATATAGTTGAGTCTACTTCCAGCAAGAATGAGAAAGCAAAGATTCAGTGTAGAATACAAGAGGAGAAATTGAATTGTACCTGAAATCAAAGTTTTGTTTTCATAGATATTATTAAAGTCTCGCAAAATGGCCTCAAATTGAATTGATATTGAATTTTTTATATTTACTGCTATTCCTTCCCAGCCTTTGAACAGCGTTAAAGTTTTTATGGATACACAAAAGAATAACATTTTAAAATTATTATACAACTTGTGGAAAACAACAGTAACAAAATAAATAATTAAAAAAACACAATGGTTCCATCTATAGGTAAAAACTACTCAAATCGAAATTATATTTAGCAATTTACCTATTATATGATTCCGGTCTGAAAATTCAACCAAAGAAACGAATATAAATTCTCTTTGTAAAATAATAATAAACAAATTAATAATTTAACAAAATAAAAGTTACCAATTTCGAGAAATAATATATTGCAAATAAAAAGTCAGATTTTAAAGACTATTGTAAACTAAACGATAACTTATTAACAGAAACTAAAAATATTTTGCAAGAGATTTTACTTTCATGAAAATTACAATATTTTTATTTACATACTTATCTGTCATACAAATGGTAATCTTGAAATATTAAAGTAAAATATCTGATCGATAACCTATTTTGAATATTATATTTATTCTAATAGACAGAAAAATATAATGAATATTACATACATAAAAATGTTTAATTAAATATTTTCATTTCATTAAAAAAAATGACATTTAAATTGTATGTATGTAATTGCAAAATATTTTTATTCATAAAACACATAAAACTTAATTAAGCGATAATTTAAAAATAAATTATTACTGAAAAAATAGTTTTCTATGAACAATATGTAAATAAATAAAATTTCTACAAAATAATTTAATAACATAAATGAATATAGAATCGGAACTCACTGATGGATGTTCAATAATTGCATGGAATGATAAAATACCAGTGCCTATATTAAAATTCCTACCCATCAAGATTTACAAATATTGATTCTTATTTGTAGATTTTTGTTTAAATTAAGTCTGATTTCATGATTCACTTGACATTTTAGACATAGATAAATACATCACATTTATAATGAAAGTAATGTAAAAATTTTAATATAAAAAATTATTACAGCTGGTTTGTTTTTAATTCATTTAATAGAATCTGATATGTAAGTCGTTGAGAGAATTGCGTTACCTAAAAGAATTGACAATAAAAAATATATTACAAATGCTTTTTAACTATCCTTAAAATGGAAGTTTGATTTAAATAAATAAAACACATTATAAATTACAATTTCTACATGTTTTTATAAAGATCAGGACAGGTTTCGCTCAATGTTAGCATTGTCAACTGATCAGTTGACCATTCTTCGCGATGAACAAAACCGGTCCTGATCTTTTCAAGAATATATGTAGAAATATTACTATATAACGTGTTTAATTTATTTAAATAATGCTTTTCCAAGAGGTGATAGTTAACACTTTAAAAATGGAATTTTGATATTAATTAACTATGCACAATAAAAATAAGTTTCTGTGAAATAAATATTTACAGTTTGTTTTTTTAAAAAATGTGATTAAAGACTTTCAATCAATGATCGAAAGGGTGAAATAAAGATTCCCACTGAAAAAGATATATTCAATTTTAAAGATTTTTTCAATCTTTGCTCTAAAAGTAGTTCCAACAACGTAAAACACGACAACATATTTGAAAAAAGAAAAAACTTAATTGAAAATTTAAAAATGCAAATGCAAAATTTTGGAACCTTATTTAATGAAAATGAGAAAAAATAATGTGAAAAAATAAAAAATTCATAACACTGGAGGCATAACACGCACGGGCGGTAAGCGTCATTTGACTGCTATTGTATTGTATTTTGTATTTATGAATTTCATCAGTTTTTATTAGTTTCATTCGAAAAGATGAACATGAACAGATCAAAGAGAGAGAGTGAGATAGTGAAAGAGACAGCGCCCGCCCTGCGCGTGTCAGACTTCCGTGACCGAAACCGAAAAGAGAACACTACGTATGACTTAGGCGACTGTACTACCAAAACTGCAATACTGTCTGGTGACTAGCAGCGTGTGGTGTGTGGAGTTTGTCGGCGGGAGACGCGCGGCGTTGGCGTCCTCGCTGTAGGACGCCGTGGAGAGACACTTCTGCAGTTTTCGGGTACCTTGGGAGCGAGAGCGCCGCACCGGCTCCGCCATTCCCCCCGCCCCGGAGCTCGCAGCTGCGCACGACCGCCGGCTCTCGGCCCGCGAAGCCGCCGGACCGCCCGACAGGGCGCATCCGCCGCTCGCCCATCCGCCTCCGCACACCCCGTTCATCTGCGCACACCGCACACCACCTCTTATGTCACAATCTAATTTTCAGTGGCGCCCGACTCTCCTCAGGCGGACGTTTCCTCCGCTAGAGAGGAAATGCTCCCTGATGGATAGGTGGCGAGTTGATTTGCTCTCTTTTATTTGAAACGCTTGTTTTATGTTTACATGCTCAAACGTGTGTTCAAAAATAATCAGAACTGTAGAACCAATTGTTATTTCCCTTAATGCAATCTTGTTTTCAACAGTTTACCTTTAATTTATTTTGGTGGATTAACCTATTGAGCTGTAACAGTGACGATCATTGCTACAATAAGTTTATTGATAACAAAATATTATAGATACCCTTAACTTTTTGACTAGCAATATGACCTTTTCCAAAATGAAAATATTCATTCAAAATCAATTTATGGCTCAACTCATGTAAGAATTCACCAAAGTCTCAATGATATAATGATCAAATATTCCCAGAACTTCAGAAGTTTTTGGTTCATTGTCAGAAGATTGCAAAATTGTTTTTTAGCGATGAAGTTTTAAATGGGTAAAGGAGTATTCATGTACAAACTATTGAATAAATTATTCCTGCAGCCTATTGTTGATTAAAAATATATCTTATCAATAAAACAAACCGATGTGTGTAGTTAGTTTTCATGATTGGCTCTCATCGAATTTGTCTTTTGATTGTTTGCAGTTAAATATTTTTAGAATCATTTGGAATTCATTGTTGATTATTTTTGAATTTGTTTTCGTAGAACTGTGATTATATTAATACATATTACAAATACCAAGCGAAGCCGGGTGGAACCACTATTATCCTATAAATATATCATTATACATACAAATATTATCTACCCAAAACGTGATCTAATGACAGTTTTATACAATATCAAGAGGCGGGGGTTTATAATACCTCAGTTCAATATTCAGTAACACATGTAGAATTATATTGACTTTACATTCTTGACAAAATACAATATAGAATCCACAGTCAATATAATTGAGACATTCGTATTTCGTAAAATAAATATTGGAAATAAATAGAACTTGACAGTTGAAAAGCATTTGTGTGTCAGAGAAGTTGTTACATACATTACATGAAGTAATTATGGAAGATTTAATATTTTAGATTTTCATTTTAAACCAATACAGTAATCGAAATAATTGAAAAAAAGTGTTTAGAAAAATTAGTAGACAGTAACCTAGTTATAAGTTATTTAACTAATTCTGTAATATGTTAAATAAAGCTACCCAGATCCCAAGTACCACTATCCATACCTATACATTTTGATTTGATAGTCGTCTCTGATGCCTTAAGCTCCAATATAGGGCTACGATGTTGGTGAGATCGACATAGTCGGCTTAAAGATATTCCTACGGAAAATATGATTGTTTCTTAATAGCATGACAAAAAAAGTAATCATTTGTGTTTAGTTAGGTAATGATTAGTAAAGAAAGTACCTGAATGTAATTTTTTTGAATTTGATGAATTGGATTAATATCGTTGAATGTAATGTTAGGTACGATTGAAGGATTGTTAAAAAACTTTAATTAGTTTAAGTTTTAGATCCATTTTTGTTATTCTCAACGGAAACTGCGACAGTACAAACAGTAGATGTGATAGTTCATAAAACCGTTACCGTTATGAATGTAAGCGATAACAAAAAACGGCACATGATGCAAAATTGTCTACGGACATACCATTATGGGTTGTGATAATAAATCTAAGGCTTCTATGATGCGTTCCTCTACGTTTGTGACTATTGATTTCGTCAAACGGTCTATGTCACTCACGAAAACAAAGTGAAAGACACAACTTCGGTGAAATTCTAAGGACATCATTTCTATCGTTGTCAAAGCAATGGCATGATAAAACTGCATATGTCATTAAATGATTCGAATAAAAAAGCTTTAAAAAAATTGTGGCTCTATAGGAACTCACATCTAACAAGTGTATATAATGATAACTCTAAACGTAAACACACGTGAACATATCAAATGCTTTAGTTGATTAACACGATTTACCAAATAGATCAGCAAAAAGGTATTTAAGGCAGTTTTGGTCTTCATCCGATGACGACTCCTTGAAATAAAAAACATATAATAATGATATAAATAATAAGACAAAGTCAAAATGGAGCAATTGAATCTTTGCTATGTTAATTGCCAAGTGGAAAAATACTGCATTTGATTAAAGCCCTATTCGATGCAAGCAATATCACATTATAATGTGAATGTCTGTTAGCAAAACTGCCTATATAATATAAATTGAATTTCTACAGAATTCAAATAACTCTAAGCAGTGGTATAGTGGTTTTTGGGATACATTTCTAATTAAAATGATATAGCTATTAAAATTTCGAATGTATTTTGTAATTACTCTTCAATTAATCTGTTCCTATTTTGAAACAATAAATAAAATATTTACAGTTAATATGATGACTACCCATTTCAATGTACATGCATGCTTTTTTTCTAATGAATTCAGCTTCTCTGTAATGTTGCCACAAAAGCGTTTTGTAAAACTTACTTATCCTAAAAGTACACTGAAAACCAATCTCCTGATTTTGAGAAATTAATTTATTCCGACCTAATTTATAGCAAAAAGTACTGATTACTACTATGATGTTTGAATATTTATTCACTGATAATATCAGTGACAAGCCCTTGTAATATGTTTTTCGTAGATAATCATGTAACCATTTAAATACATTGCTATGCCTATCTATGGTGCATTGAAATTCCCATTTCTTTGTGTTGCTAGATATGTACTTATAAGTAACCAATAACCGGTGAGAATAGAATAATAAATTGTTTATCTTTTTACAGTACAGTCACAGTAGACAAAAAGCTCATGAGAATAATACTTATCGTTGGACGTACACATGTTAATTTGCGAGGAATAAGAAATAACATCAATGGCTTAAAGCGAGTAATGAATGAGAGTTTGAGACATGATTGGTTAAACAGGATGTTGATGTCACTCGGATGTACGGATATGAATGTATAAACTAACAGTTTACGCTTCTACGCGGCGGCAATGGAGATCTGCAGAAATTGCAATCCTAATAATAATTATCCTCCTGTTATACCCTGATCAAGAAGAGTAATATAATAATAATAAATGAAAGTTGCTGGTCAGGTTAATGTTTTTTATACACAATATTTATATATATACATTTGTATTTATTATTATAATATATTACTACACTTCAATTATGAAATATTCGGTTGATGTTATTAAGAAGGAATTTATGATTTTGTTACACAGGTAAATCAATATTATAAATTTGAATGGTTATACCAAATCGAGTTAGTAAAAAATAAATCAAACGAAAGCATAATTATTGTTAAATCTAGTGGTGCCCTTAAGCCAGAAAAAAAACAAACCAATAGACAAAATATATAAAGCAAACGGGTAAGGAAATTGAGAAAACAGGTTATTAATGGATTTGTGTACAGTATTTAAAAATTCAATCCAAACTATGTTTAATAAAGAGTATAATAATTCAACTACTATTTTAAATGGTTATCTATTTCTAAAATAATATAAAACATACCTATTTCATAAATTATGGAAAAAATGGCAATGAATTCCAGGTTGAACGGTGGGTGTTAGAGGTGTGCTCGTTCAACTTGCAATCATTGGTTAAAATACTATGTAAGTAATACAAACAGGCTCAAAAATTGTCGTATCGATGAGGCAATTCCTACTTTTGTAAAATTGTTCAACTATACCTATTGCTGTCTACGAAATAGGTGATCGTAAAATGTTTGATCACTATGGTACCATTCATAACTACAATGAGTCTACAGTGCAAAGATCCTTCTAGTAATTTTAAGGACTCGTTAGGTTTGTCATGTTCATAAAAAAACTATGGAATGCTTCTCTATATAATGTTATGTCAAATTAATATTATATTTACAATAATCAATATACAAATTAGACAGGCATAATTTAGTTATTAAAAAATCGCTAATGACTGAATTCGTTTAGATATAAAATGCCAACGGGGGTTTTTATTATCAGAGTCAATACTTACTGAATCGTCGAATGATGTTTCCGGCGAAAGAAGGCTGAGGATGACTGCTTCCGTCTTTTCTGCGCAAGTCTTTGAGGGCATTGTCTTGACGGCTATATTTGATGTTGGGGACGGAGAGCAATCTCTGATCTCGCTTCTCGAGCACCGAAACGGATTTACTCTTTTTATATTGCCGCGGAGGAGGAACCGGTTTTCCATCATTGTCAAATAGAGGTAAATTATCAGGACGCGACATTTTAGCCCCGTCCACTTCGTTGAAGACTACTTTGCGGCAGCTCTCTTCTTTGCTTTCGGCCTGCTGTTTGGCCTTCTCCGCTTCGGTTTGCTCGTATTTCTCTCTCAATTCCTGTTGCATTCTATCGAACACATCGGTCTTTTTCGGTTCATCGCTTTGATTTTCTGCGTTATCTGAGAACACGTCTTGCTCCTGCGCTGAATCTGTTGGAATCTCGATATCAATCTTTTGTTCTTCGATCCCGTCAGGGTTATGAAAATCAGGAGAAGACGGAGATTCCCCATCGGTGTTGACAGGCGAGAGTGTAGTTCCGTCTATGGAGCTGTAGAACACAGAGTTCTTCTTTGAAATTCCTTCTCTGGCGTTGTCGGATTCTTTTTTATCCGGCGCTACGGAGAATGTGTTTTTAAACTTCATGTCCACTTTCGAAAGTTGCCTTTTAAAATTGAAGCCTTTCCACGTAGTTGACTTTCTTCTATTTTTTGCCGCTTCTATTTTGATCTTTTCTTCGGCTGTCAAATTGAGAGAGTCATTCGTTTCTGTCAGATCTGTAGTCGGGAGACTTCCGGCGTGAGCGGTCGATTGCGATGCAGGCTTCTGAATGGGAATCGCGAGACTGGGTTCGTTTCCAGGGTTGGGAGTCAGCTGCAAGTAAGCTTCGTCGGCGATCTCTACGCTGCTCTCTAAATTGGTCGGAGTGGCTTCTTGGGAAACGTTCGTCGTCTGAGATCCGCTCGAAAGTGCGGCGCAATCGGTCAGAACGGGAGACGCCTGCGAAGAATCCACGTGTTCCGATATCCTGTCTTGAAGTTGAGCCTGACGCGTGAAAGAGGAGGGCGAGTACGATGCAAACGGATTCGGATATTTGATAAGAAAGAAAAAGTGCAAGTCATGCGCGGACGGTAGGAGGAATGAATTGCAGAAGGATTCGATTTCGGACGGTGGATGGGAAAAAAAGAAAATAAAAAAGAAAAACAAAATGAGCTTTAATACGACGAATTTAGCAGCTTCTTTAAAATAAATAATTATACTGAAAATGTTAAGTATCATGTGATTGTATGTGTTGACTGAAAAAAGTATTTTCATCGCGGTACGCTCCTCATATGACAATGACCACAGTTAAAATTGGAAGTGACAGTTATTATCAATTCGAAAGATTGATAAAATTTTACTAATTTATATACTAATTTAATGAGCTTAATTGTGGATTTTACAAAAAAAGTTTTGAATAAATGCTAAAGTATACTATTTGACGATGGAAGACAATATACATATGTCTAGAAAGAGTTGCAATAATGAAAATATATCACACACTATGAAGATAGTTTCATTTGTTCCAAA
The DNA here is from genome assembly GCA_028554975.1 of Himalopsyche kuldschensis. NCBI lineage: Eukaryota > Metazoa > Arthropoda > Insecta > Trichoptera > Rhyacophilidae > Himalopsyche > Himalopsyche kuldschensis. The sequence continues at coordinate 12,736,767 of JAHFWI010000010.1, read as the reverse complement.
TTCAAATAAACATTTTCAAATGAGGAACTGAATAATTTTCGTTTATCTCTCATTACTCAATTGACAGTCAAAATGGTGGAAATAATGTAAAACAATCAAATTAAGATGCAAAGGAATGAAATAAATGATAATTTGGGCTTTACTTCCTAGCTACTAGCAATAATAATATTATCAATAAATCAATGTGAAAAAAACCAGCATGATACTTAGGTTTTTGTTTAATGAATTGATACAATCAAAATAATATCTAAAGAGAAACCAATGCATCATAAACCACCAGGATCAAGAATACTGTCTTATATGAATGTAGTATATGGTCCGGTGTATTCTGTCATAGATCATTATGAGAAAAGAGTAATATAGTATAAATGCTTTGTGTTTCGTAAATAAAGATATATCGATTCAAACAAACTGTCAAAAAATTGTTAAGTTAAGGTTTTTTGGGAACTATGATTATACATATTATAAAATTATGGGACTGAATCACCGGAGTTAGCCAAAGGTAAACAATACATCGGTAACTCTTCAATTATACAAACTATATTTATTAATGCTATTTAGTACAGGGACCATAAAAATTAATGGCAAAATGATCATTTGAAATGACACAATCAATATTTATTATTGTTGAAGTGATTTATGTTTGGGATAAAATAATAATAATAAAAAAAGAATCTAAAAGGTTAAAAAATCGAAAAAAATCATAAATTCCTCATGTAACACCTTTCATTGTTTGATAGACTTCCCATCGGGGGGCGGGGGTGACATCTCAGAAAAAGTAAAATAAATCAATAATATGTGATATATTATTGTAGATCTATTTGGCGGCTACGTTTGTATATCAATTTATCTATTTAGAGCTATCTACTAATTTTAAAGTATAATTTAAAACTAAACTAAACTTAACAACAACACTTAAGTAATGTACAAATAACAAAATTACAGCATTTGTATTTGCAACGAAAGCTAGTGAACCCTTCTGAAAAATTTATTTACAAATTGATTTATCTATAAACAGAGTAAAGCCCATGCATATTATTATTTTTAAACGAATAAAAATTAATAACTGGAAAAATATATACTTGACAGCCTTTTTTTTTATAAAAAATTATTTAAACAAAATCAATGAATGATAAGCTTAAAAAAAAATCTTTTAATGTTGTCATTATGTTTTGTAATGCATAGCTCAAGCATAGTTATGTATGACATTATACTCGAGCCACAATGTATTTTACCGTGTCTGAAGCAACATTAGAAATTAAGTTAATTCCTTTTTCAAATTCAGTAAAAATTGCCACAAAAAATGGCGTAGGTCAGAGTCTTTAAAATTAAATTTCATGTGTTTTCTGTGGCAGCAATATGTGATGGATGTATCAAAATAAAATTCATTAAATACATATTAAGCTGACATGATATTAGGAGGCAAATTGACAGATTTTAAGTTTTTGTTAGTTACATTTCACTTTTGTATATAATATTCAGACAAAACGCTTAAGCAAGGCAAACTTTGGAATCAAAAGTTCATGTAAACAGGATTTAAATTACTTACTGTCGAAATTAATCAAAAATAAATTCTTGAGATGGGTTTTCTAGTGACGTTTTTATCACGTTGCATTTTAACAATACAACCATTTGTTGATAGTATAAAAATATTGTTACAATTAAAGTTGATCGACATAATGAATAGATAGATGTATCATACCTGATCGATGCTGGGGGATCGGGGGGCTTCAGGGTGAGAGGAGATGGGAGCGCCAGAACTATCCGGACATGTCCGCCTCGGCGATCTACAGTAAGGATCTTGCGATCCGTAGAGCTCCGCTGAACTGGCGCTCCACACGATAACCCTGCGTACTACATCCACAATGACAAGTCCGTGGTCGTTTCCGAAAGCCATTCTGCATTAAAAATTATACAAATATATAATGAGAAAATTATCATTTCAGATGTGTCGGGCACCTAGAATGAGCCTCAGGTTACTGACCACTGGATAACACCTCAAATCATTTAAAAGGTAGTTAGAATATAAAGTAATGTAAATATTTACCTGTCATACCATTAATACATATATTTGTAATGTTTAAGAATTTAATACAGGTTGAGTTACTCACAGTCCATATGAAGAGTTGATTGTGAGTGCAGTGATCTTGGAGAGTGGAGTAGCGGGATCAGGAGGACGTGGCGGAGTGGGTGGCATACAAACCAGAGCCGGTTGGAACCCGGCCGCTTTGCGTACGGTTCCACCGCCACGAACTTTCAATCCGCAACTCGCCTAAAGAATCAAAATTTTCATATTCAATTGACAAATATAGACACCAAAAAATAGCGAGATCAAGTACCGGTGTCTTATCTGGAAAATTTAAGTAATATTTTCTTTATTTTGCTTTCTTGTGCAGGGAAGAAAATAATTTATTTGATTTGTATAATATTAGTTGGATAAACATAACGTATAATTTAATTGATGTCCACAATTTGTGAGCTACAAAGAATTACATGGTTTTGAAAGGAGCATCTTGGAAAACTGAAAGATTCATTTATGATTTACTGCAAATGCCGATACAGCTTTAGAATATTATTCCTAAAACATTAGAATTGCCGGTAAGTCAAATAAAGGAGCTTATTTGAATTGAGTTTATTATAAAGTAAATGTTATGAAGTTGTAATACGGTAAGAAAAATAACAATGTATTTTAGTTCTACATAAATTTGTAGAACTAAAATACATGGTTATTTTTCTTACCGTATTATAATGGAGTTCTACCAAGTAAATGCCTACTCAATCAAGTTATGAAGTTGGCTATCAAAGGTCAACACAGTTGAAAAATAATTCTTTACAAACAAGTAATAATTTCTTACCCTTTTTTCAGGATCTTGGGATACAGAATGTCTATGTGATGGCACAAATTCACACTCAGGAGAATTTTCACTATCTTCGGGTATATCGTAATTAATTGGTATTTCTAATATCTGTAAAACAAATATATTATAAAAATTTCATATAATATCAATTGAAACTATCAATGAAAAAGAAACCATGGAATGGTTTTAATGTTTATATGTATTATGGCAAACAGCTGTAGTACAGATATAATGTGAGTTTGTGACGGCTCTAATAATATGTGTCATTGTAATTTCAACAGTTTTTATATAAAAAAATTAAAAAACTTTGAATGGTTTAACGTAAAAGATGGTTGTCCATATTACATATACAGATTTATAGCTGTTAGTGAATAGAATGGGTCTCAACGTAGATATCGTAAGTTTACAAATAATTAACTTAAATTCAATATTCATCTAAAACTACTACTGAGTTTTTTAAAATGTAGGTAAATCATCAAGTTGTAAAAAGGAATTTTGATAACTGAGACGAATTAAGAGTAAGCGACATACGTGTGTTTCACTAGTTGACTCTGTTTTTCTAAATTTGAAAAATACAACATGACCGCCAGCGCCTGCAACTGCCATCTTGCGGGATTCAGGGCATAAAGAAATAAATTGAACAGCCAGTGGGTCTTCTTCTGTGCCATCAACAGAGCGTGCGCGTGGTTTTTCAAACACTGCAATCAGAACGAAGATGTTTCTCAAAGAGACGAAACACATGTCACAAATAGTTGCGCATAATTTTTGTTTATATACTACTTCATATTCTTCAAGCTTCTTCTTTTGGCTCTCTAACCCTTTATTCAAATTGGTATGAAAGTATTTTTTGTTATTTTTTCTGGATTCAGGAAGTCGGATATAAAATATTCTTACTGAAGTCAATAAAATAAGAACTGAGCTTCAAATCAATATATTTATCATGTCAATTTACGAAGGATTTTAACTACATATGTACAAACCTTTTGCTGTTTTTAATTTATATAATATTTGTAATGTCCCCGCACTGGCATCCCAGAATTTTATACTACCGTCGGCATGGCTGGAAGCAAAAAAAATTTAAAATTAGTTTCATTTTTATGAAAAAAAAATATATATTGGTAGCCGACTACAAAACAGGATACATATAAACATAGAAGTGATGATTGAAAAAAATAAATAGATGCTATAATTAAGTATTTCGACTGAGGGTGCTTGATGGAATTTCAATATCAAATTAGAATTTTTTGAATTTTGTACTTTTCCATGAGTTTTGTAGCTAACGACCCGGGTTTCGCCTTTCGGCATCTTCAGGCATTCCAAGTGCACGGATGTACTTGAACTGACTTGATGTCAGTTCAAGTACATCCGTGCACTTGGAATGCCTGAAGATGCCGAAAGGCGAAACCCTGGTCGTTAGCGACAAAACTCATGGAAAAGTACAAAATTCAAAAAATTCTAATTTAATTTAAATAGATGCTATTTTACAAAAATATTTTCTTGGGTATTTTTGGCATATTTCTTAAAAATCGAAGGGCATTAAAAGGGTTAATCTTTAAATAATGTAATAGTAGTTGAATACATAATTTCACATGCAGAATTAAATAAGGAGTAATTCAAAATTTAAAATAACTTTGATTATTCCACGTATTGTGTAACTAATTGTGACACGTGTTTCGCCTCTTTCAGAGGCATCTTCAGACTTACTATCGCAAAGTTTGCTTAAGTAATGAAGCAAGATAAATTCTAACATTTTAACATTTTAAATTATGAAATTACAAAAATGGATTACGGGTTTTTTCCTTCTAAAGGAAACAAGGAAGGGGGTGATAGAATCAAAACAATGCATTAACATAATGATACTACTAAGGTGCAATCACTCAATCAATTAGATTGGGATTTTTCCTTTTTAAGGGACGCAAGAGAGGGTTATAGAATCGAAAGAAAGCAAACAAATATATACACAGATGTAGTCATTCACCATCAATCGATTCACCCGTGGTCACAAAAGCTCTCATCATTCCATGCAATGATTAATAGATTAGTTAACATCCCTCTCACTAAAGTCAACTTTGAATTAGAGTTAAACATTATTAAACAGATAGCTGTAAATAATGGTTATAACACAGATATAGTCGTTAACTTACTTAAACGTAAGCAAGTTAAACAACTCATAGTTAATAATATTTTTCAGGAGAGAAGAAAGCAAACGAAAATATTAAACACTGGCGTAGAATCATTTATTTAGGAGACATTTCGTCAAAGATAGTTAAGTTTTTGCCAGACAATATAGAACCCGCGTTTTACACAGTAAATAATTTAGGAAAAATTTTATTGAACAGTAAAGATCGCGTAGATGCATCGTCACAGAGTGGTATCTATCGACTCTCTTGTGGAGACTGTCCAGCGTCTTATGTTGGACAGACAGGTAGAAACTTTAATATTAGAATTAAAGAACATATAAGATGTCTAAAGAGTAATAATTTTTCTGAGTTTGCCAATCATTTAATAGAAAATGACCATAATTTTAATCAGACTAGTAATGTAGAAATACTCCACCGAGTAAATAAAAAAGGTTTAAAGATGAATAGTCTAGAATTTTTAGAAATAAATAAAACTCTTAATAAAAAAGATATATTATTAAATAATATTCTTAACAGGACAGGTTGCTCACCTCTGCTAACATTATTTCCAATTCAAAAGAGTGATCACCCAACCTAACTAATTGATTGCAGCTCATTAGTTTATAGTTTATTAGTTTGTAATGTTTAACGTCATTAGAAATATATTTGTTTGCTTTCTTTCGATTCTATAACCCTCTCTTGCGTCCCTTAAAAGGAAAAATCCCAATCTAATTGATTGAGTGATTGCACCTTAGTAGTATCATTATGTTAATGCATTGTTTTGATTCTATCACCCCCCTTCCTTGTTTCCTTTAGAAGGAAAAAACCCGTAATCCATTTTGTAATTTCATAATTTAAAATGTTAAAATGTTAGAATTTATCTTGCTTCATTACTTAAGCAAACTTTGCGATAGTAAGTCTGAAGATGCCTCTGAAAGAGGCGAAACACGTGTCACAATTAGTTACACAATACGTGGAATAATCAAAGTTATTTTAAATTTTATATTAAAATGAACTTCCACAAAGTTACCGCCGAAACCATCGAAAATAAAAAAAATAAGGAGTAATTCACTTACCCAGTTAAAATAATTTCATTATATGAACAAGATGCAGGAGACCATTCTCCGCCATTGATGGGCCATTCCCTTTCACTAAAGCCCACTCTTTTTTGACTACATTGTCTACCAACAGAGTAAAAGGCAGGAATCTGAAAAAAGGGAATTTTTTTTTTTTATTTTAAGAAAAAAAAAACTCCACAGTTCTATGTAAGCTGTAACAATTTTAAAGATCACGGGTAACAAACAAAACATCTATAAATATTTTTGTATTGTTGGAATATTCACATGGATTTTTTGATGAGAATTATTGTACGATTGATAATGTTGTAAGTTTAATATTAAAATAACCATATATCCAATTGAAATTTTGTGAAAAAAATAAATGAAAAAAATTCTAGGTTAGAATACTAGTCTTCAATGAAGTGATGCCAAATATTTGTGTGTTCAATCATAAACAAATAAACATTTTGGTATTCACATTTTGTAACAATAATAACATTACTGTCGCGTAATTTTGGTCACAATATGAGATTCATTATCAAAAGGTTTTGTATTCTTTCTGCACAGCTTACATATATGTGAATTGAATATGCATATTGTGACGGGTAACTGTAATAAAATACCTTGATGCCAAATTATTAAACATTTGATTGATTGATATTATTACTGGAAATGTTGTCTTACTAAATCAGAAGGACAATCTGCAAAATATGAACAGCAGGTAACAGGCGACTCGTGAAGATCCATCGGGTAGGGATTTTCAAAACAAGGGTAGCCTGGAGTCTGAAGATCTATTACAACCAGGTCATTTTGCAGCAAAACAATTATTGCGTACGGATCTTGCATGTCTGAAATAAAAGTGTGAACGATATCAATCAATTAATTTGGCAATAAAAAAAAACAAGTTTTATTGAAAGTTGTGCATAAACCTTACATGGTACAGTCACTTCTTTTTAACACGGTTATTTTACTATACAGATCATGAATCAAAGTATGTATTCATAAGTCAAATTTCAAACAAAAAATAATAGTATAAAAAACATTCATAAAAAATGTGCTTAGCTTTTGTTTCTGACTGTCAATTGAAAATTCAGTCGAAAATACTCGCAATGAAACTGGTCCAGATAATATATTTGTACGTAGAACACAAAGTTTTGTTTTATTTATTTAAAAATAAACAATGCTACCACAAGTCAAACCGATAGATCATAGGCTCCCAATCTTTTTTGGATAGTGACTCCTTTTTATGAAAGCCATTTGATCCGCGACCCCCTAGGCCAAATTGAAAAAGGCATTTTTCATAAGGTGAAAATCAAGGAAAATGCATTAAAGGGATTTTTTTTTAGTTGAATGTATAAGTTGATGACCCCACAGGAAACCCGTCGCGACCCATGGGTTGGGAGCCCGTGCAATAGATGATACATTGTTATTAGTAGATTTAGGATCTGTCAGTATATTTTTTTTTCAAATAACTTACATAATGAGGTGAATATTTTTACGACAGCTAGTAGAGATTAATGAAATGGTTTGTAAAAGATAATTTGAAAATAGAATCGATTTGAATACCTCCATTCCAAGGACTGTCACATAGCGTTATAAAGTCGATAACGTTATGTTCCATTTCTAAGACTGTGATGGTTTTCCCATTGATTACTGTGATGCTTGGTGTTCTGCCTGCCTTGTCGAATGGGAGTCCACCGGAAAATATCACATACGACTCCCTGAAAAAAACGAAAGAAAATATTATTCACTTGATATTTTGCATATTTTTAAGCCATATCACCCACTCGTCCCTCAAACGGAGAGTAGCGAGAGAGACAAGCCAAACACTAGTCCTATCCTAGCCTTGTCCCTGCTCTATCAGAGAAAAAAGGTTGAGCGATCGAGCCAGAAATTGTGTAACGAGGACAGCCAGTTTTAACACAATTTTTGTAAAGATAATCATGGTAGTCAAATTGTTTTTAAATAAATGTTCATTTTTTTAAAATATTGAAAACATATGAAAACGCGTTATCAAGTTTGTAAATCGAATCTTTCATGCCTTCCATAGAGCTTGGAGAAACCACGATTTAAAATAGGAGAGCTTGTAAATATCGCTATTTTTACCTTATCACTATTTGATTACGATACATATTGAATACAAAAATATTCAACATCGATTTACTAAAAAAACTTATATTCAGCCAAATGTTTTTTGACAGAGCTATGCCGATAAGATCTTCGAAAAAAGTCATTTGAAAATGGCGTTGTAACTCTATTCTCTGTTACGAAAAAAATCAAACGAAATTCAGAGCAGTCTAAAAAACTCATATTTTGTCAAGATTTTCGTATCATAGTTTCTCACGCATGATTGTGCCAGCTCTAAATCGTTTACCCAAAAAAAGTATTTCTCGGAAGATCGCCAGGATATTGCAAGCAAAATAAAGTAAAGTATATGAAAAAAGATTGCCCTTTTTGGGATCGAATTTTCCAAATATTTCCTGGAAGGTCAATTTTCTTGTGTATTACGTATGTAAGTGGACTAGCAAATGTACAGGGTAGAAGTGAGGAGCATTTTGATGTTGAAAAGGCCGCTTTGATAATTCGCCATAACGCATAAAAAAAATAATAGGGTTCACTTGAAAAGTATTGTATTTTGTCAAAACCGAGTCAATCTGTTCAAATTACTCTTATATATTATTCAATATATATTTTAAGGTGAGATAATTGATTAAGTCGAACAAAAAATCAAAACAATATAATGATAGTTCCTGTAATGAGAATTCATTCAGAGGGCCACACTTAATAACGCGTGCGTCCGTAAGACCACAAGTTTACCAGCAATGGTCTTAAGTGAGTGACAGCGGGTTGTTATTACACTGACAAATGAGGATGTAATGGGTGAGAAATTTGCATACGACCTAGTAATTACACGTGTATTACGTATAAACATGTGAATAGGTGAAGCCTTCGTGTAACAAAACACCTTAATTGGGGAAAATATTTCTGGCGTTTCTGCTCGTATTTTGTGGTAGGAAATTACGGATATGCCATCCTGTTATAATATAAACGACGAGGTGTCTTATGTCAAAAGTTATGTGAAATTCAGGTGGCGTAGAGTTTAGAAATATAGCGTATCAACACCTTACTTTGAAAAGGTTCCAACTGCTCATAACCCCTGTTTTGAGATATAAGTGTTGGAAGTTTGGATTGATATTGTGTTATTTAAAAGGTAAAATTCACTCCTAAGAATAAGCAAGTAAATATATTAACATGTTACATATTTTAAGTATGGTTTTTCATAACTCAAACCATTCAATTTGGAAAAAAATGATCTTAATGATGAAAATTTGATTGATTTATTAAATAAATTTAGTAGAAAACGTTTGCGGATGAATTCAGTCCATTATTCAACAACAGATGACTCTGATATTAACACACATGATAGAATGCGATCAAAACAAACCTTTTCGACCAAAAGGTATTTTAATATAAAATTTAAAATAACTTTGATTATTCCACGTATTGTGTAACTAATTGTGACACGTGTTTCGCCTCTTTCAGAGGCATCTTCAGACTTACTATCGCAAAGTTTGCTTAAGTAATGAAGCAAGATAAATTCTAACATTTTAAATTATGAAATTACAAAATGGATTACGGGTTTTTTTTTCCTTCTAAAGGAAACAAGGAAGGGGGTGATAGAATCAAAACAATGCAATAACATAATGATACTAATAAGGTGCAATCACTCAATCAATTAGATTGGGATTTTTCCTTTATTAAGGGACGCAAGAGAGGGTTATAGAATCAAAACAAAGCAAACAAATATATTTCTAATGACGTTAAACATTACAAACTAATAAACTATAAACACATTGAAACTTTTCAAAGAGAGGTAACGATATATCAAATTATTATATGATAAATAACGAATTTGAAGTAAAAAATAAATATTAAATGAGTGGTGCACAGCTTAAATCTAGAGCCTTAATTTTAATCATATAAACTGACCATAAGAATACATCGATAAAAACCAAAAGTATCCACGATAAAAAAAATAGTACAAAAACTTTTCGGCTGACGAATAGAGATAAGCCTAGAGAAGTAGACATTTTCAGCGACGAAATTGTGAGTACATACTATCTACATTCCGATCGACGAGTGAGCGATTTCAGCTGAAGAATTGATCACATAACTGATCAATCGAAAATGTTCAATCGCTAAATAAATACGGTCGCGAAACTAGAAGAATTGTTGGGGGCACATACGGAAAGCAAGTAGATCTTAACTCAAAGCTTTTTGAATATTTGCTCCTGACTCGATCTTGGCAACTAGCTAGAATACTTAGTAATACATTGTGTGAATGAGGCTGATACGGAGATTCGTGTTGATAATAGAATACAGTGGTACTTCAAGATACGAGTGTCCAAACATACGAGATACAGCCATCGAGCGAGCAAAGTTTTGCTTTGAAATACGAGCAACATTTGAGATACGAGGAACGGTGGGGTATCTGTGTGTGTGGAAGAGGTGCATATGAATGTATTGGTGGCAAATCTGTATATGTATATCTGTGTTGGTATTGGATTCTACTTCGACTGTCAATCGCTATGGACCTGCTATAAAAAACATACTTCACTCCATCTCTTTCGCACAATCGACAAATCCCATACGTAAGACATAGATGGCGCTCTAAATCTGGGGCTGGAACGGATTAATGGCATTTAAATGGGAAAAATTGCTTTGACATACGAGCAAGGTCCGAACGAATCAAATTCGTATCTCGAGGTACCACTGTAATTGAAATTCACCATAAAGCTAATTCAGAAAAATACCAAAGTTCGATAAATCAGCATTCAAAAAAATTAAGACTGCAGACTTACTGAGCGTAGTGTATATCGCTTCGCGCTTAGAATCTATTAGGATTAGCTCGAGTAAGAAAGAAAACCGGAAAAACGATATTTAGTCACGCTTTTTCATGCCTCTTGAAATGCGAGGGATGGAAAAATAAAAGGCGCACCCGTTTTACCTTAGCGAACCCTTACCCGCCCACTGACCTTTTCACACAACTGAATCTTTCATCCGATTGTCCCCGCAAATAGCTTTGCTTTATCTGTTTTTTTGGTTGGTAGGTGATCCATCACTTGTTTCCCTGCGACATATTAAGCATCACATTTCCCACGAGGACGTACGGATAGGCCAGTCTGTTTCACATAGTCATGCGAACAGTGTATATTGCAGAACCACCGATAACTGGCTAGGGCTTCGATGATAACGGCTCAAGAAACGGAAAGTAAAAAATGTCGAAAAAATATCTTGCCGCGGCATTATAATAATTTAGATAGGACGGATTCGGGTGATTAACGAATGAAAAAAGTTAAGAGTTTTCAGATTTCTCGATTGACTCTTTTTGGAGTCTCTACTGATATCGCATTGAATTTACAGTAAGATTGTGTAGTGCACGGATAGTTTAGCTAATTTATTATTAGGAACACAAAAAGGCTCATTCTATTTGTTTTTGGATGTGATTGAAGAAATAAATCTGTTTTCTAAGGATTGATTGAATGATTAGATAATTTAACTGAATTTTAGATTTTTCGCAAGCTAGGGAAAATTTTAATTCCTAACCGATGTGTAAAGGCACGTATTGTAATTGACTGGAAAATAGGTTATTCATCGACGGACTAAGGTGAAGTAGGGCTTATTCTATTTTATTTTTAAAGGTTGAATGATATTTTTTTTTCCTAAGCACATTCAAGAAAAGTAAATAGTAATACCTAATACATGGAATGTATATCCTTAGCTGTATTTTTTCCCAGCAGTTTTCATATTATTAATTTTAAAAATACTTATTAAAGAGGTTGCCCGAAAGGCAGCGCCAAATATAATTATAACAATTTAATAGTGACTATTTTTAAGTATCATTAAACGTCACCTTTCTTATAGTAAAATAGAAAATACGGTAGTTTACGACTTCCGGGGTTCCGTTACACCACTTTGGTCGTAAGTCAAAATTAATTCAGAAAAAAACTGAAATAATAGACTAAAAGATGTGTTAAAAGATATTTTTCACTATTTATGTAGAAGTCAACATAAACATAATATTAATAGTTTTATAACAAATTTTCTACATAACAGAAAATTAATAGTTTTCATTTTCATCATCTGCGCTTTTGATATCCACTGGTACCTCATTTGATTGCAGTAGTAGGCCATGTTTTTGCTGAATATGTCTAGGTTTCTTTGCATAGTTTGTTGTTTCATATCTTTATAAATTTCATAATCGGCGGCGGCGTATCAAAGATCTATCGGTATCTGGATTAATATTTGAACATTTTTGAATAACAAAACAAATTTGGCTGAAAGCTGCGCAGCCATGTCTTTATTACTCAGTTTGCGAAAAGCTTTTAGTATGAGATCTAATTATTTTACGAGCTTCTAGAGAGCGTTTTGATGCTAAGGCTTTGAGAGAGCTTTTGGTGCAAGGTGCTTTCAGTGGGAAAAAAGCCCTTAATTTCAAACGAAATAATTTTGTAGAGCTTTTAGTTGGCCGAAGACTTTGCTTAAAATTGAGCTTTTGGATAGTTTTTTGATGTGAAAGCTTTGCGAGAGCTTTTGGTGCAATTAGCTTTCAGTGGTCAAAAAGCTCTCAATTTCAAACTAAATAATTTTACAGAGCTTTTAGTTAGCCGAAAGTTTTTGGATAGATGTTTGATGAAACCTTTGAGAGAGCTTTTGGTGCAAGGAGCATTCAGTGTTTAAAAAGCTCTCAACTTCAAACGAAATGGTTTTGTGTGTTTTGAGGTTTTTGGTTCAAAGGGTATCTTTGAATGCTCAAAAGCTTTTTCGAGATTTTTTGTGAAAACTTTTATCGAAAATAGCATTCAGTTTTTCATTTCAAATTTAAAAAAATTAAATAATTAATAATAACTTTGGGGGTTGTGATAGCTCTGAGAGAGCTTTTGGTGCATTAAAAACAGAAGAGGCAGTGTTTTTGGCCAATTTTATGTGTTTGAGCAATTAGTGATTCTATGGAAACAAATCAATACTCAAATTGAAATAAATTTGTTCCCAAACTTGTTAATTATTTAGAAATTGATTGATACTATCAATTAACGTTTGAAAAGCTGTCAGCCTAGTTGAAAGATTTTAACACGATACATTTAGCAATACGTACTTTCACGTCCATACTATGATAATACCTTCCCGAAGAATTTTAATATTATTCGATACTATTTTGTACTTCCGTCAGTACAAGAGAAATATGTGACTTGACTGAAAAAGTGATTCGCATTCAAATCAATACTGTCATGGATATCATTGAAAAGTTCTCAAAAATTCAGTAAAAATAATAATTATAATACAAGAATTGATTTCAAAATTTTGAATGTATTTTATGAATGATTTATTAACCTAGTTTATATTATCTCTTGTGTTTTACAATTTATAAACCACTCAAAGGCATATCGTTATATGGATTATTAATTTTATGTGAATTGTGTTGTATTTTATAAACTCGATACGTTTAACGAGAAGAATCTTGTAATATGATTTACTATATTTCCCGAAACAATGACAAACCAAGCATTATATTCTTTTTAACTATGTACATGGGACAAATACAAGTTGTATGGGCATCCGATTTTTTTACCGTCAATAAAATATGAAATAAGTACAAAACAACCACTAACTTATATGTCTATGTCATACAATTAAGATATCTTCAATAACTTAAATTTTACCAGAAACAACCAAATACGATAAGGTCATTACTTAATACTAAATTTACTAAGATAATTTATTTAAGCCAATTACGAATCAGACTTACCCCGCTTTCGATGTCTTCCATTCGACCCTCTGAATTGGTTTGCAAGATTCTAATTTTCCATCCTTGTTGGTTTTCGCTGAAAGCAAAAGAGGCCATGCGTAAAATTAAGATGGTACAGTGAAGGTTCAATGCTTGTCGCAAGGAGTAATGGGGAATTATTGCTCGTTGAAACAATGTGGAAGCTATATTTGTACACAGAATACAGCCGTAAGTACATATATGATTTGTTGGTAAATACGAATTATTTAAGGCGGTTTTGTAAATAAATAGTATTTCTTCACATCAAATTGATAACAACAACATTATGTTACACCAATATATACAATGTTTTTATAGCACTTAAATTATACCTGAAAGAAATTTATCAATTATGTTTTGATGCAGTGAAGTCTGCCTCCATAAGCTAAAAGGCAATTATTTAACAAAGATCATAGATTTAACTAATATGAGGTTCTTATTCTGGGTAAACTTTTGAACCACTCGGTATAAAAACGATTTTATAAAATTTATTTCAAAATAAAAATCAGCATATTGTTTTTTTAAGTTATCGCGAAAACTATAGATATTCTAAGCAACAAAACAGTATACTGAGATTTAAAAGCAAAAACACAGTATTATTTGTATTTATACTGGTTTTTTGCTTAGAAACAATTCCATGCTGTTTTTTTTTTATCTCTTAATAGATATTGAGAAAAAATACGAAATGCTCATTATCTCAGAATATGAAATATGAAAATAAGTAACTTTATGCTTACGAAGGCAGTACTGGACTATCGACTATCGGATCCATGGTATTGAATTCATACGGTGGCTGATACAAGTTTTAATTCGTAACTCACATGAGATTTCCTCTTTTTTGAGAATTCAAAATTCGTATTTTCATAAATGATCTTCATTATAAAGGCAAAATGAGCCCCGGTAAATAGTCTGTTTATTTGTTTTGAAATCACATCCCTAGTGGTATATATGTACATATATGAAAATAGTCCTTATCTGATAATGTTAACTGTTTTTGGTAAATTTGAAAATGAATTACATATTGTAACCGTTAGTTTGTTTAATTATTGACAATTCCGAAACAACAATACCGCACTTGTATTTGAAAAACAGTTCGACCCTTCCGGAAATCTAATTTAGAATCCGGATATAGAACGCAGGCTTCGGCGGGCGCGTGGGGTATACCATCCAATAGATTGGAACAATGTGGATTCCCCATGTCCATTCAGGTTTCTCCCCGCATATACACCGATGGAAAGGGTAAATGGCTCACAAATACACAGCGCGCACAGAGGTCTTTTCGCATGCAAACTATTTCAATTATCTAATAAATGAGATCTAGTGAACAATTTCTTGTTGGTTTTAGAATTTAGAAGACTGCAATTGTACAAATTAAACTCTTTTCATTTGTTTTAGGAAAGCTTTGTTTTCTTAGACCTTATTGCAATACAAACATACAATGAATAAGGAGTCATCGTCTGCGTATTTGATATTAATTTATTTTTCTTTTAGTGAAATTTTCATGAAATATTATCACAATTGATTGCATTATTGGTTGCTTTATCAGAGAGAAGATATTTTCAATGGCACGCAATGAAAGACATCATTATTATACTGATCATTTTGTCTGAAAAATTAACATTGCTACTATTTTGGCGAAGCATGGTTACTGCAAAATAGAACACCGAATAAATATTTAACGATAATTCATTTTGGGAAATGTGAAGATAAATATCGAACTATGTTATTTTTTTGATTATATTGACATTAATTAATTCTAAATATGTAAATATTATATAACACGGCTTTCAAAAATATTACATACTTCTAACATATTACAAGTTATTGATTATTGAAGTATTTTATCACGTGTATATGTTTTCCATGGGTAGTTCGGTAAAGTTGTTTGAATATTCCATGTTAAAAGCTCTCGAGCACTTACCGTGAGGATAAGAGATGCTAAGCGGTTTGGGCGGCTGCCTCATGGCCCATGTGGCGAGCGACCCGTCTGTGTGGCAAGACATGAACTGTTTCCCTTCGTGATGCCAGGCCACGCACCGAAGATTCTCCGACGCTACGCAGCGGAACTCGGCAGACTTGGTGCGAAGGTCCCACACGGCCATCTGCCCGCTTTCGAAGGCGATCAGGAGCTAATAACCAAACATTCAAAACATTCAAAATTGTAACTCTAAACATTAAAAGCTGCAAAAGTTATTTTCATTGAAATATAAGATAATAACTCTTCCGAATAAAGACAAATTGTGAAAGCAAGTATAGTATGACTTTGATCGGGTAAACAAGAATAGTTGAAAAATCTGAAATTGTTAACTTGATGAATGCAAATTATTTGTTAATTATGTGTACGCGATCATTTCGTTCCTAATGTGGCAAATATTTTGGACAGAAGTTGTTCAACAAGAATTGCTTATTATTAAGTCGCTCAATTTTTTCAGATATAAAAATGGGGCTAAGACAGAATCTGTAATTAGACAATCGCTTTCACTTCATCCCGCTTTAAGGAGCGGATAAGAAGGTGGAAGCTGTAAACATCATAGAAATTAGCACCTTTGTACGCAAATCCATGTTGGGATTCAAGCCTTGGAAAAAAAAACCAAAGAGCACGATGACAAAAACTCTGCTACAGGCAAGGCATTTTTAAAACTATGGATTTAATCTTATGATTCATTATCTAGTTGCCAGTTGAAAAAGTAAAACTGTGTACTACATAAAAGACAACTTTAAGAGAGCGTAAACAAATTCATAAACAATTGAGAGTTTTCTTTACAAACTACTGAATTTCCACACCATGGTTTTTCCTTGCGTGTATTTAACTAATATTAAAGTGATTGCGTGAAGATTACATTTTTTTTGGAAATTTTGTTCATTCAAATAAAGCAATTTTGATGAAAAAACGAAACGTCAGAATAAATTCCACTGGGAAAAGTTAGACATTACAATCAAGTGGAGCGAAATGCATACAGATGGGTTTGTTTACCATACAGTTTGTCGCTCTTGAAAATTCGCCGTAAGCCGTTTTATAGTTTTCCGCGAAAACAAAACTTTTCCATTGGTATTTTTTTGTCTGTTTACTCATTCTTTTCGTGTGCGTTGTCTGCGAGTGACAGTTTTTCCGCTCTCTGCCTTAGCGATAAAAAATATAATCTGCAATTTTATAGTGTAGTAACTTAGGGTAAAAAAATGTAAAGGACCGGTTTAACTCATTTCAAGTAGATTCAATTGATGAAGCCGTAATGATTATTCGAAACAATTTTTTAGTAAGTAAAATTGTTAACTATTCGTTAAGTAAAAAAAACTCTCAAAACTTTCACTGAAAAGCATCATTCATAATATGACCATGCTGAAATTAAATTAAATTTTAAAAAGCGACAGTCATAATCTATTAGTTCATAATGATTTCAATACGACCGATGGTTTTCACCGCCTCAATTTTGTTTTCATTGAGTTTAGACGTCACAAATGATTATTTAAGACTGCGGCGAGTTCACCTTCACCTGATTTTCGACGAAATCACCCCTTTCATTCGTCAGGTTGTTTCAATACTTTATTCTTATACAGATACTAGTATTGCTCCCGGCGTCGCTCGGACTAAGCGACCAATAATTATTTAATGTTATATCATTCGACATAATTATATCACAAAATCTAACATCCAAAATAGAGTTAAAATAAAATCACAAACTTTATTTAATTTGATGACAGCCCCGCCCCATTCTCGCCCATTAAAATGTCCAAATTCAAGGAAAAAATCTAATTTGCTGTCAAAGAAATGTCAAATAATACCTTCAAGTAAATAATAAACAATATTATATTAATAAAAGCCGGGAAAAGTTCAGTAGAAGACTAATTTATTACATTTTGACTAAATGAATATAAAAATATACGCCGATAAAAATTCAAACATATTTTCTTTCATATTCGTTTTTATGGCAACTTGCAACAACAATGCAAAAGGGAATTACAGACATACATACATACATACGCCGTTTCGGTTTTATATATGTACTACTCGATACTCGAGTAATTGGAGTCTCTACACACACATTGATAACGAAACAAATTTACCGTCGAAACTTTCGCGAGCGAAATCAATTCGTTTGTTTGAACTTGCAACAACAATGCAAAAAGGAATTACAGACATACATCCCCCGTTTCGGTTTTATAAATAAGATTTTTCACAATATATTTTGATGATGAAGTTTTAATTAGGTAATAGAGATTTAAATAAGATAATTAAGACTTTGCAGCGGGTTGGAAGAAAAAATACAGTCGCATTTGAAACAATTATTAACTATTTATTTTCCAAAAACTTAATTTTATTTTGTATAAATTAACTTACTTTGCTGGCATCTAAGGGATTGTCAATAATCTGTACCACAGCTCCAGGGTGAGTGGACCTTACACTGAAAATAAAAGAAAAACATCTTGTTTTAATATAGTCGAAAATGATCGAGTGTGGGTCGACACAGTATAATTTGTTTCGATTATAGTATAATATAAATCATTAAAATTGTAAACACCCTCCAACTCTCCGAGCTGTGAAAATATCCAACTTTAAAAACCAACTAAAGGCCTCTAAGAACCTCGTCAGGACGATGTCTCAAACCTTATGCTCCACCCACCTTTCTCCTACAGCAATTTCTTCAACAGTGGAGGCAAGCGTGGAAGAAGCCAGCAGCACTGCCAGCTTCTATACTAACGCCCTAAGAGATACATTTTAAGCTACGAGCTAGGCTCGTCGATTTAGTAACAGTTAGGGACTGGGCATGTCTACTATAAGAACAAGTAAACTCCTCAAGTTTACGTAAACATTACGAGCAATTCCTAGTAAGAATTGAAAATTTTTAATGATTCCAAGACAATCATTCTCGTAAGGGGTTTTTCTTAAGTGTTTTCCCCACACAAAGCCCTCAGCTGACAGAATCTTTTAGAAAGTCAATACTTAGCTAGCTTACATGCGGGAAAGGGAAACAAAGACTTAGTCTGTATCCACCCTAGCAACAAAAATAGCCAGGAAACTAGGAGCCCGCCTAGCGGACTCCACATATAGTTTCAGTAGGAAAGTAAAGGTAGGAAAAAAAAAAAAAAAAAACACCCCTAGATCACTATATGGCAGTAAATCAATTGATACAGTTGACATCCCAAACCCAATACAATGCCATGAGAGATAGTAATTTATGAGCATTTAATACACTCCAAATGCCCAAGGTTTCATGTTTACAACAGGCGTGTGTATTATATACAAATTCACTAAATTATTATTGAGATAATAAACAGCATAATGTGTCAAATCGGTCAGAAGTGAAAGATAATTTGTAAAAAAGCTTTTTTTTTGAATAGCTGTTAATATTATTTCAAAAAATAACAAATACACTATAGCATTGTATAACGAAGTTTTTTTTGGTGTTGTTTGTTTTACATTTATATTTGTCTAAACCGCCTGGTTTAAAGTCGAATATAAAAAATGTATTTTCGATGGTTTCGGCGGTAACTTTGTGGAAGTTCATTTTAATACCCACCACGTTGGAATAATCAAAGTTATTTTAAATTTTATATATATAAAAAATGTAAATCACAATATATTCGATGATTTGATTCGGAAGATATTTTATTTACCTATTCATAGTGTTTGTAAGACGGAATTTTCCCGCCATAATTGAATTGAATTACTATGTGCCTAAGCTTGGAAGTTGACGAATAATATTTGCTATGGGTTTACAAAATAGAACCTTGAATTTTCAAGTGTGAGATAAATTGGTCCATGTAACGCGAAATATGGTTTACTAAAAATTGTCATTTGACATCAATGGTATTATAATAAAAATTATAACACATTTTCAGTACTTATTCCACATTGGATTTAATGAGATCAGGACCAGGTTCGCTCACCGTGAGCATTATCAATCAGTTGAAGTTACAGATGAAGTATTGATAGTGAACACATTTAAAGTGATCAATGTTATAAAGATAATAAAAGGAACACTGTAAGCATTTATTTTGTGTTGTAGTTTTTCGTACAATTTCTTTTACTTTTTGTCCTGTTATATGGTTTTGAATTTCAGTATCAAGTCAATTCAATGAAGAAAATGGCAGTGTTCGCTTATCAAGAAATCATTGTTAACTGATGAGACTTTGTCGTGTCGCGGTGAATTGACAGCAAAAGCTTCGGTATTCATGTCGTTATTAATTTTTAAAAAGCGGATTCCCAGCTTGAATTTATTTAAAAGCGTAATTAATGTTTTATGTTACATTACAATAATGCTTGAATGCTTCCAATAACAATTTTGTTAACAAGTATAACGCGTTGATTTTATAAGAGTAATATTTATAGAAATTTCTCGAAGTATTTTATATTTTGTGGATAAAAGTGGCAGTAAATTCTAAGCGATAATACAAAATTTGAATTGTTTGAATTTTGTACTTTTCCATGAGTTTTGTCACTAACGACCCGGGCTTTGCCTTTCGGCATCTTCAGGCATTTCAAGTGCACGGATGTACTTGAACTGATGCGTATTAAACAGTGTTTATCGTTTATATACAAACATATAAGTAGATCACTAAGTTAAGCCGCTATTAAAATGTAAAATAGCAAAAATTATATGTAAACAAGTTTCAATGAATTAAGTGGGTTTGTTATAACTATCAGGATTTTTGAAAATACTTATGACCAGATAATAACATAGGAATATCTAAGAAAGATCTAGGGTTATATCCGACTTGATTGATTTCAAACGTGTTAGCGACAAAACTCATGGAAAAGTAGAATACTCAAACAATTCAAATTTTATATTGAAATTCCATCAAGCACCCTCAGTCGAAATCCTAAATGATAATACAAAACATTTTTATTAAAGTATATGACATTGATACTTTATGTGATTTCAAAATGATGCATTTAATATAATGTTTCATCATAGCCATGAATCTAAAATAAAATTGAAACGGGGGAAATGTTCCTACAATCTAAACAGATTGCCACGAAGCAATTACAATCTACACATTGTTGAATGATATAAGTAAATTATGGTTGTGGGTTTTGTATTATCATATTCTTGAATTGTGGATTTAATACTGAAGCTAATATGCCACAGAACAAAAGAAAATTATGGAAAATTTTATATAGCTATTAGCTACACAACGAGCATAGGAATTTGCATTGTTTTTTTTTTTTTTAAATTGTAAATTATTTATGAATATGCATGCTGAACAATTCAAACGGAACGGCAGAATTTGAAAAACAACACACAAAGAGCTGTCCATTTGAATGTCATTTCGGAACAAAGAAGACATTTAATAATATCGGGAAAATTTACATCACGTTTCGAACTGTCAATTTTGAATGCATGCTATTCCCAAAATTACCCACGAAGCGAACGGCGATAGTGCCTTTATATACGGCACTTCAAACGAGTGGCATTTCACTGGAGTTCTGGAGAGGATTTTTTTTGTTTACAGCCGAAGCAAAAATCGGATGCGACATTTATGAAAAGTAGGAGCATCCGTGCGAAAAAAAATCTCACGTGAAAAGTTCACTTGTTGCTTATGGTTTGCGAAATGGTAAAAGCTTTAAATATTGATCTATGTGTGTGACGTCACGTTTTATCGCCTCGAAAATAAACATTGAAGTTGTTATTGAATGTAAACAAAACAAAAAAATACTGATTTTCCATGCCATTTGACTTACGCTTGAAAAGCAAACAAACAACGGTGTAAATACAAATGATACGCTTTATTTCTGACAGTAAATATGTAAATTTATTGTGATACCGAACATAAAATGTTTTTTTATTTGTTTTCTGATATGACCGATCAATCATTTGAATGTTTTTTTTTTAAATATTCACATCTAACAGAATTTTTAATGAGTAAGGGTTGGTTGATACTGTATGTGTATATATAATATTTAAATATAGTAGTAGTGTGCTGGATATATAACTGTGCCTGAATATCCCTGTCGTCAATTATTGGATTTCAGCTTGTGTGGGTATAGAGTTACCTATCTGGTTGTAATTACGTCATCAATCACAGGTGCCGCGTGCAGTGAGACGTGACCCCGACCCTGCACATTGCCCGCCCTGTCCGCAGGCGAAAACAGACAATAGTGGATGCTAAACCTGTGCATAGGAGGTCTCACGTTATCTGAACGGTTTGTATTGTTCGTGTTTATCATTGTTTATTCAATATTTAAGGGTCGTTTTGGTTTACTGCTAGTGCTCCCGCAATCCATTAAAAATACCAGAGTAAGATTCCCGTACCGTGGAACAACGTTAAATGTCATTTGCTATTGATGTAATACATTAATTAATCGATGAGAAATGCTAAATGCTGGTACGCAATTTGTTTACGTAGTATTTTATCTAGGAGTGTTATGATCAGGCTAATTTTTACGTGGATGCGTGTAATAAAATCATATTAGAACTTACGAAAGCAAAAATAAGATTGATTCACAATTAATGACCATACACATATATATTGAGCACATTATGTTATAAGTAAAACAAAATGGACCCGAATTCAAAAGGTTGCACTGAATGACATGGAAGGACGGTGTCTTGATTTATTCATTGGAACTGAATAGTGGATATCTCTATGAGATGGAGTTAGTTAATGCGAAAATGGTGAAATTACTAACTATAAATGATATGAGAACGTATGACAATTTATCAAAGCCGCTGTTTTATTACTTTAATATTAAATGAACTATTTTTGTAAAAAAACTATTATTTAAATTATCAATTCGTCTACTATATTTTCAAAATAATTGTATTAAAATTGAGCGTACATTTTGATTTGAAAAAGGAAGTATAAAATGTTTTTTTTTCTTGGAATAGTCGTTGGGACAGTTTGAAAAAGTCCTCAGATTGAGAGGTCCTTAAATAAATATGAACTATCAGTTAGCGTGTATGTTGAAAAGATTTGTTCCTTTTATAATATTCCAGGTAAACAGAATCGTTCAAAAAGGACATGTTGTCACAAGGAGCAATACATTGTGTAAACGCGCGTGGGTGTACAGCCCGAAGGCTGCTTCCGGCCTACGAGGTAAGTAGAAAAATAATAAAGAAAAAAGACCAGACCGAAAAATTGGCTCTCTTTTAATTTAAAAACAAGAGGGAAGTTTTGAACACCTTGAATTTTAGTAAGAAAAAATGGTTTCATCTCATATAAATGATAAATATAAAATAAAAATCATCTGAAAGTAACAGGTTTAATTTCCGGGGTTGTAAAAATTCGATCATTTTTTGATTCATATAAAGTATAAGGGGACGGTTTTTACATTACGAAAAATTTACTCATCCTAAATGTTTCGACTGTTTCGATTTTCCATGTTCACAAACTGTATTGACAAATACAATTTGTGAACAAATAATATTATACATACGAGGGAATGTACATATACGACATATTATATATGTATACAGGGGCCTTAAGTAATAGTAATGTTAGAAAATTCAATTTTTTTGAATAATAAAAATTCTTTATTACATACTATGGGGTTTATTGATGAGATTGAAAAGGTTATTTGAGAAATAAAATAATCATAATGACGACGAATCATTTTCCATGCATGATTTGAACTTAAAATATTAGGCGAGACATTTGGAGATCCTATTGTGTCAACAATATTAATCTAATATAAGGGGTATGAGACTCAATATTTCGATGTATCTGGAGAACTATACAACATATGTAAAAGGATGTTACAAGTTTTGATCCTTACAACGCGCCTTCCGTTTCGAGATGATTTTTACTATTTCTAAGATTTTAAATGTTAATAAAGTGTTCAAGACTCCAATGATACGATGTATTTTGTTTTAAATATGGAATTCGCGTGACTCTTATTATGAATTTTCAAAGTGATTTTTTCAATGTGATCATCCATACAGCAGCTTTAATTTTCTCTTCTACGCGTTATACTATGGCGAAAAAAATCCTCAGAGGCTGTTCAAGTTGGTTGTATGAATAAATATTAATACGTAAGAATATTATTGTGCTGATTGGCCACTCGAAAAAAAGGCAGGAAAAAAATAATGGACGTCAGAAAACTTGTGAGACGAAATGTTAAAATAAAACCGAATGGGAGAGAAAAAACGGACAGACGAGCGCATTTAATAAAATAAATGAAACGCTTTCGAGTGGAAACGCAAGTTGCGGGCGGGCAAAGAGTGCGGGCGGGGCACTGTTGGGGGTTGCGTTTCGAGAGGGCTTGAAGAGCAAGCGTCCCTGCGGGACAGTTCATAATATACCGAATGCTTCATTCCGCCGGCACACAAAATATACATGCATAAAAGATCCGACTACATTTCAACGAGTTGTTCTACGACATATGGGAATAATGACTTTTAATTAATCGTAAAGTACAGTGATGTTGTTATATCATATTTAATATCAAGCTTTCAAATGAATGATTGATGAAAAAATGTTGTTCAATCGATTGGAAATCTATTGATATTTTATACACAATTTCACGAGATAGTATAAATGTCCCTGAATGCTTTATTATCAATATTTTAATATACATATTTAACTCTGTCGGCTTTTGGCCTAGCCTTTATAACCTTTTTTACATAATGGGCACCTAAATATATTTCATAACAAAAATTGCTATACTTAACTCAACCATACAAGAAAGCGAAACTTGTTTTTAATTATTATTCGCATAAGATTTTGTGCAAAAGACTCAGGGCTACATTTTTTCAATATAAATAAAATAAGCGAAAATATTAATAGATGAGTTATCGACTAATAATAAAATAATCATTTAATATTTTATGACGACACAGTGTGAATTGTCATCATTTGATTAGTTTTCTTTAACTTGTTATATTAACGTTCAAAATGAAAAATACTCTTATTGACAAACAATTTAAAAATAAGTGACTAATATTAGCGTTCTTTTTATAAACTTCCTTTGGTCCACGTTTTTGATTAACTGGTAGTTTGATATAATTTATTATTATTTTCGAGATGCTGCGAAGTTAAAACAACGGCGCACTTTATTAATAAATGGCAACATTATCGAGCGGCAATTTTGAATTTGGAATATTTTTAGAATGGAATTGAATCGTATGATAAAAATACATTACAAGATGGAATTGATATGGTACAATGAATTCCTTGAATACTCGGTCCGCGCTAATGAAATTTAGAAATGCGTCGGTAAATTTTATTGGGAGGAAGAAAACAATATCGTTTGAGACAGTATAGCGAATGCTTTGTCAAACTAAGCATAAATAATGAAATTGGAATTGGGTTTTGTTTATCTCACTCGTGGCAATCTGCGACATTTTCAGATTTATGTTTAATTTGGCATGAGGCTGCGCGAAACCGAAATGACGCCGGCAGAAGCCGCTAGATGTATCTAACTATCGATGTGAAATATTTTCGCGTTTGCTTCGAAAACTTTGCCGCAAATTACTTACCATGAACTTGGATACTTTCTACCGAAAAGGTCAAAGTAAATTGGCAAAAGTTAAGAAGATTGGCGAATGAGATTTGCGTACGGAATTTATGATTTCCTCGTGTAAAATGGCTTTCAACAATATTAGCAGCGAGTTCTTTCCCGTAAATTTAGGAAACATACAATCACCATATATTTAATATAACCGATATAATTTAAAAAAATAAATATTTGGTTTATACAAAGCATTGTTAGCAATGAGCTATGGCATCCTTACATATAGAGTGGAATGTATAAATTATTCATAGGCACATCAACATGATTTAGACATATAAAAAATGATCGAGTCCGGCCAAAGGCTTAGAAAAGTTTTATCGTAAAACCAAGACTCGAATAAATAGGAAAAATCAAGAGAATGAACAACTGAAACATTTGTTATTTGAGAAGGACAATTTGCAAGAAAAATAAAACAGTAAGAATCTAAGATAAAAATATTTATAATAAGCAAAACACATTTTATTGCTAAACAAATGTAGCATTGTTAAATGATGTTGCTGTTGCTGCTCGTAATGAGCGGAAGCGGTGCCGATCTTTGTCAGAATATATGAGGAATTAGTACTACAAAATGTGTTTTAATTTTTTTTAAATTAATGCCCTTCCACCAAGAAAATACAATTGACACCTACAAAATGATTAAGATCTATGATACTGGATGTCTGATTGTACAGACAGAGCTATTTAGAGATTTTCGTAGGAGTAAAGCAAAGTCAAAACAAGGATCCCGAATTCATGATAAAATATAAAAAAAATAGATCTTCTTTTGGAATGCGATAGAAGATGATTGGTGCTTAAATATGTATGAAGATTGAAGCACTATTTTATATTGAATAATATATAATAATTTGTATAAAAACATACATTGTTGTATTTGATCAAATATTATATAGAAATGGGAGAAAATTTGCTTATCCAATTTGAAGTAAAATAAATTATCACAAACACTTCCTATGACATGAAAAATCTTTTTCATTATAATGTTTGCGACGAGTCCTTTAATATTTCGCGATTAATTATTTGGCAGAGGGAATATGAGAAGTAAAATGGAGCTACGGGAAAGCTAGAGAAAATCGTGGAAGGGTGTGCGGAAATATGCGGAGAGTTTGAAATCACGGTTCCGGGAACGCATTCAAATTTTCCTCGCCTTACTATGTATAATTTGATAGTGGAAATCGTTCTTTGCATTTCCAACGTAGACGAAGATGGTGAGTTAATAACGGTTTGATTACAATTTAAAGCGATTTCTTGTCGATTTATGGATACAAGATAGATAGCGTTAGACTAATAGTTGATTTAAAGTTAAATATTAACAAAATCGAATGAATATATTTTTTTACATAGAATCTACAAGATCTACCTGAATTTGTACGTTAATGTTTTTACTATTTCAAAATATGAAAATAGCTACAAAATAATCTTACGAATTTAATATTGAATCAGACAGATATGCTTATTTATAAATATATTTATTAACTGGCAAATAACTACCAATATTTAGGCAAATGAATGAGCAAAATAGTATGTCACTTTTAAGATTCACTGTCAATACTTGGTGGAAAGGCATGACATTAAAAAATAAAAAGAAACCTATATTGTACTTGTTCCACAATAAATTTATTTAGACCGAGACCAGTTTCGCTAATCAACCGGTCCTGATCAAAATGAATTTACTGTGGAAAAAGTACATTTATTTTTCAAAAATAGAATGTCTAAAGATGTTTTCACTTATAAACAAACCAGACATTGTACGACTACAAAAAATCTACTCTAAAGATATGATGTTAGGTTTGTTCAAGTAGCAATAAAAAAGGAAATTAACAAGAAGAAAATTACGCCGACAAAATAATTGATGAGCACTGTTTGGGCGTCTATTGAAGATTTAACGGGCAGATAACATGAAGTTAGAGACGCATCGATTTTTCGAGAGCTTATAGCGAACACGAAACGAATAGAACAACTGTTTATGTCGTTTATCAAAATGAAAAAAACGCGATAGTCCATTTAATAATGTCGATAAACAAAGAAAAATGAATTGCAATTCACTTCATAAATTGTTTAGTGTCAAAAGTGTTCACAACTTATAAAGATCATTAATTAAATGTCACATATAATAACTCATTATTAACATATACAATTAGGATGGTAGAACAGAGAAGAAGATGTATTGTGTACCCTGTTTATAACAGTATATATTGATACCGCCCTATAAGGTAGGTCATCAAAACTCTCTCGAACGATCTATTAACCACCTCAGTCTATAAGTTTAAGTTGATATCAGGAAGTAAATTCATTCTAATAATACTCTATATTGAAATCTATAGCGATCCAAAATAGAGTAATTTCAATTTTTGTAAAAGAGACATTTAGGCGCAACGTCTTCAAATTGGAGCAGGAGCCGACGTCTCGCTCTAAATGTATCTAACTCTTTCACGCCGAGAAGAGACATTTAGGCGCGACGTCTCCAGGTCGGAGCAGGAGCCGACGTCTCGCTCTAAATGTCTCTGGCTCTTTCACGCCCTGAGTGCATGCGATACGTGGTATTTCATGCAGAGTTCGATGGACCATAAAAAATGGATCATGGAACGCATTTTTTAACGGTTTTGCTACGTTATGATGACATTAAGTGTGGCAATCTCCGCTAAGCACGAAAGATAATGGGCATATAAGAACCGCTTTTTTACGTAATCAATCAGTTAGAAATTAGCGAGCCTTGAGTGCGCACTTGAGTTCCATATAAGCCTTACGAGCTGGTTGAGGAAAATCTCCCAAGCGTAAGTCCATGAAAGTAGCCTTCAAGCTCCTAATTCTCCCCCTTAAAAATAAATTCTAGTAAATTCCCGATATCGCCTTCTCAATTATAATAGTGTGTTTTGCTTTATATTTTAAATTCAGTGTATTATGTCTAACGTGTGTGTAAAATCTGTTTATAACTTTTGTGTTTAAAATTAAATAAATTGTGTGTGTGATAATCGCACTTGTTTAACGCTTTGAGATCGTGTTTTAATTAAGAGCATCCTGATTCTCATACTCCGATCCCTAAATTCCTCTTCCCGAGTGTCGGACCGGAAGTTCCCTTTCATTTAACGAGAGATCCGAGATCAAGGTCGTCTCAATATAGATAAATAAATGCATGTTTAAACACGGTTCTGATGATGGCGTAAGCCGGAATAGCTACAATATATAAAATAATTTCTGTAGAATGAAGATACATTATTATTTTTTTCACCGTATATAATGGAGTTCTACTATGTAAATGCCAATTCAATCAATATAAACATCATCGTTGTGTGGAAGTTCCATATACCAACAATAAAGTATAGATTAATTGAATCGATTCTTGCGGAAATTTCCAATATCAGTTTACCTTATTGAGAAGACGTGCTCAGCCACGTGCGGGCGCGTCGCAAAAATAACATAATACCAGCGTCCCAACGGAAACAATTTCCGCTGCATTTCCCGTCCCATCATCGGGCTGATTTGCATGCATGTGTCGATGCGGCATATAAAATGCGGTCGCGTCATGAAAATCCAAACGCGCGAGACTTGATTGGACCGAGGGGATGTCAGTTAAATGCATTTATGCTTGCCAGTGAAATGCCCGTCACACGGGTTAAACATAAGGAAACATTATTATATACGAGTTGTATGGCGCGTTTGCTAATACGTTTTTCGTGATAATGTAACATTGAAGAGGATTGTTTTTGTTCACAATTTGGCCCAATGAAGTAGGTATGTTTAAACTCATTCATAAATTAAGCAAAACCGTAATGCGGTAAAGTTGACGGTTCTTTCGATACTATACCATAGTAAGCACTTTCTTTAAAATGATTTTTGTTCCCTTTTTGGATATTATATAACGAAAATATAATATTTTATCAAAGCATTCAGTTTTAAGTTTTAACCCATTGTTTACGGTGTGCACAAATTTGTGCGTAATTACTAAAGTAATTAAGAGTCCCGTAAACAAAGTGTTAAAAAAGAATTTGATCTAATAACATTTTTTTTTCAATGAGTCAGTTTGAAAAGTTTACCAGTTTTCAGACTAATTTTATCGTATAAAAGAGCTTTTTCTCTTGCTAAAATATTATCGGTAAATTTGTGGAAACATATTTTAATATCAAATTGATAACCAATTTTGTTATTCTATTCATTCTACTCACGTGTGTAACGTGTTTCAGACTCCAATCTGTAAATTAAGTTTCACTTAAATGTTACTTATTTGATAACGTTATATAATTTTGAATTCTGTGGTCAAAATTGAAGTCAAAATTTACGTTCACACGGCGGAATTTAGTAGTAACCATATTATATATTCACATAGAAAATCAAACAAATATCCGATATGAGTCTAAAGTTCAAGTAATTTTAACAACATTACGAACACTGTTCTTAAACAAATATTGACTCTTTAATGAAAATGGATGATTTTTGATTGTTTCTATAATCCTTTACAAGCAGTTATTGCTATGTACAAAATGAAATTGATAATTTAAAAAAATGGTCTTTGAAAGATTAATTGAAATATTAAAAACGATGAAAAATCATCAGAAGAGATATTTGATGTTTTGAATAATCGTGCTTTTTAAAATTGTAAATAACACGATAAAATATGTTTCCGATAAATCGCTACTAAAACAAGAATCTCGGTTGATTTTTAATTAAAATTCCCGTATACAAATATTTGACATTTTTCATCGAAGCATCCGTCAGATACGCAAGCGAGGAAAACTCTTGTACCCCTTCGAATTTATCGGAAATATAGTTTGAATTATACAATATAAAAACAACCATAAACGCTGAAAAAAAACATTGCAAATGTGCAGAGTAAAGTGAAAAATATTTTTTCATAAAGACCATATCTTTAAATTAAAATCAACTAATTATATTATACGAACTAATAAAAAGGTTGAGATTTTTATCAATACGTCAAATTAGAATTCAGCCACCATATTGCCACGAGGAGGGCAATTTTCTTTTAAAATTAAAATGGTGTTAATCTATAACATATTTATTTCTATGGTAATTTATTTCAAGGATAAATAAAATGTTAACGAAGAAGATCCAACACTAAAATCAAGACGATTTTAAGGGAGGTGGTCACACACAGGTTCGCCTGGAGTAGGACATGGAAATTATACTACGCATAACGATCTTACTAAGGCAAAGGGTATTTGTATTTTTATGAAATTATGATCGCTACATGGATTTCTTGAAGTGTAGGGGTGAGATGGATGCAAAGATATTGCTCTTTCGAAACCATATCAATTTAAAGCTAAAATAAACATTCAGTATAGCTCTCTTATTAATTATGACGGTAATATAATACTCTCATTAAATATATCGCTTGAACCTTAAAAAAAGGGAAATTGTCAAAAGAGTATAGAAAGATTCGAGGCCTTCGATGTTTAGGTCAATTCGACGTAATTCCTGTAGTCTCAAAAGACCTTAATAACAAAGCCAACTGAAGAATGATAACATAAAGTATATTAATTATATAAGCATACTTACTATACATGTTAAACGATGAAAAATAGTAGATACGTCTACGAACGAAACAAAATTCGCAACAATAATTATTTCCGTAGAAGTAAATATCTAAGTGAATGATTGTTAGATAACTTTTAAATGATGTATCGAAATTTAACCCTAACTTTTAACAGCATTTTGAAATAAGTGTCTTATATCAAGATATCATGTAACTTGCTTGTCTAAAACTTCTATCACGAACAAAGGAATTCGAATAAGCAAAAAGTTTCCAACAAGCCAACCTCTGTCGATTTTATAACGAGAAAATACGGAAATTATCAGTTAGACAAGCCTGATTTCGACGTTTGAAAATGTCAGTTGAGTGCGTGAAATATTTTTTTTTTCATTCGTCAAACACAATAAAAAATTGATGTTATATTGTTCGTTCAAAATTACTATGTCTGATGATATTATTGAAAAAAATATGCAATTGAGTGAGCCAGACGCACAAGCAAACGATGATATCCGGTTATTCGAAAATCAAATTCTTCTTCAACACTTTAACCTATTAAAGAATACCAAAAGTGTTGCATCTATATTGACGTTGGCTTATTCTAGCAAATTAAGCTCTATTTAAGTTTATTTAATTGACATCAATCTATCGAGCCATGTTTTTAGAAACCTTTTCAAATTAAGAATCGTGATTTTCTTTTGTTCTTATACGAATAGTGATTTATCGCACAGTTCAGTAGATATTTGTATATAAACATGACGAAGATGTCACCACCATGTTGAAAACGCATATTTGTGATCTTTATATTGCGCGTAAAAAAAAGTTTATCACTGCAAAAGCTTCGCCAAAGAAAATTTTAAAAATTAAATGACACGGAAAACTGATACCACAAAGAATTTCCATTTGATTAAATGCGTAACTTATTATTATGCTTTTTAAAAAATCATTCCAAGGGGTACAACATTATACGAACGTCACTGAACTAACGATGCTTTGTAATGGGAGAACATCTTTCAGAAAGCTCGACAAAGAGCAGCGGCTGACGTCATGCCTCTTTGATAACGAACACAAATGAAGCGGTGTTTTGCTTTAGCAAAATGTCCAATTGTTTATTGCACGACTAAATGTGCATCAAAGAGCGATGTTAAACAAAAGAAACAACCTTAACACGTCGTTGTTATTATATTGTACAAGAATCAACCATATTACATTCATTTAAGGGCAAACAAATCTTTATTAATCCTAGCTGTTTTCTAGTGAGATATATATTTACAAAGAAAATAAATGTTTGAAACAGTAGCCGAGTATTATTTTACTGTTTTTATTTAATTCAATGAAAAATTTGGCTACGCGCCATCAAATTAATAAAACACTAACTTGTAGAGCTAAACACACGGAAATTATATTTGTCTTACTCAGAACAACAGAATAAATTCTGAAAACAAAATGAATGAGAATTATTATTTTCCTTTGCGCGCATATTATTCAATCAATAGATACATTATATAAAATCAAATATGGTCTTCGAACAAAAATAATGCTTTCATTATGTGGGTACGTTACCTTATTTTTTCGCCAAGTGCGTCCAAGTGAATAATATTATACTGAGAAACATTGAGAAAAAACAATACAACAAAGAATACTTTTTAATATAATTTTATAAACGAACATGTTTCAAAAATTTGACAAAATGAAATGTTCTATGTAATGTGTGAACTTGAGACTGTTACTGAAATAGTATTTATTTAATGTACGATATTTAACGCCTAGAAGTAGAACATTTAATGAGTTAAGTTACTGAAAAACAAAGTAATTAGTTTAGAAGTTTGGGTGCTTCAAATTTTATAGCTAGTAAAAAGTTTATAAATGTATTGTATATCGAGTTGTAAGTACAACGAATAACATTACATAAAAGCCCAAATAAGTATTGAAATTTCAGCAGTAAAATGTGGGAAAACTTTTTATTAGGTTTCTCTTATTAGCAACACATTGTTCAAACAAAGTAATAGTGTTTTTACAAAGAATTGATTATAAATTGTCAACTTTAGTATTCATAATGTATCAGATTTAATTATACGATAGTAAGATATGGCACATGAAATTCGTTGATATTAAGTTGAGTTATTTGTTTGAAACAACAATTTTCTCTCATTCATCAATTTAAAAATAAAAAAATGTTTAAAGTATTCCAAAAAATAAATTCTTAAGTGCGCAGTTTGTGACATGATGGAATCTAGCCATAAACTATTGAAACCAAGAGCAAATAATAAAATAAATTGTTGACATTCCAGTTTTGACATTCAACTAACGAATAAAAGTCAATTAAGACGAGTCCATTACGGAAAGAAGAATAGCAAATCTGCCAAAAAGTAAATTACTTTGGAAAAGTGAGCTTTTCAATTATTGAAACAGATTAAACCTAACTAATATGATACTTTTCTCTTCTTTCACGTTGTTACACGATTGTTGCATAACCATAGACATTTTGATTAATAAACTAATTGTAGACAGAAAATTGCGAAAATTTGATAGAAAATTGTTGATAAGACCTACATTTAAATAGCAAAGAAACTTTTATATATTTTACGGACAACTACAATAGTATTTTTTATTATTAGAAAAATTATAATTCATGATGTTACAGATAATGTCAATGCTTTTTTTTATTGTACATGATGAGTTTTCAGTCAGTGAGACAATTTGTATGCTTGATGAAATTATAATCGCAAAGGAAATGTACAAATTAATCTATATATAATGTGTATATATATATATATATATGTATGTATATATTCGGATACGTTGATTAGTGATTTTTAGCATTTTATACGCACTAGATAGAAAATTGTGTATCTAAAAACACTTCAATAAACAGACTTGAAACACAAATACTTTCATTCTTTGAGTGGCATTGCTGGGTACGCGATAGTAGAAAATAAAGTTAACATTTATCAATACAAATTTTATATTCACCATAAAACGGACATATATTCGTATTTCAAAAACAGTTACATTTCATTCGTATATTCTTCGAA
This sequence comes from Himalopsyche kuldschensis, assembly GCA_028554975.1. Taxonomy (NCBI): domain Eukaryota; kingdom Metazoa; phylum Arthropoda; class Insecta; order Trichoptera; family Rhyacophilidae; genus Himalopsyche; species Himalopsyche kuldschensis. The sequence continues at coordinate 12,702,940 of JAHFWI010000010.1, read as the reverse complement.
TGATATTTCTATAATTTTATCAAGAAAAGAAGAATATATGAGTTATTAAGACTAGATAAAATTTGCTGTTTAATTTTGCACTATATAATAATTTTCATAAAATAAATAATTGAAACATTTATGCGCAGAAGTTTATCATACTCCTTTATTACGAAGATGTTAAATACAAAGCATTACGTTATGAAATTATCTCCAAGGTACAAAAGGAAGAATTTTTTTGCAATATAACACGAAAGTAAGGCTGGATGTAGGACGGCGAGCATAATATGAGTATTGCATTGTTAAAATGGCGTCTAATAACAATTATTGTGTCCGTGCAATGGATCGGATAAAATGAATTATTTCCGATTTAATGAAATAATTGATGAAATTATTTACGGAATGCAAGTAAAGAAAAATCAGTCAATTGGATGGGTACTTTAATTAAAAAATTTGATCGTGGTAGAAGCGCTCGCTTCGCGAAAAAACTCTTTTACTGGATATTTTTTTTCTTTAATAAAATGAGAAGAATGAGCTCGGTGCATTGTATGGAGAATTTTATGTGCTTGTAATAACAGTTAACAGAGAAGTGTCACATAATAAGCGCGTCTTTGCACAATAATACTGAAAATTTTCATTTTTATGAGGTATAATATAAACATTTGCAATTGCGAGTGGAAAATTCTGTCGCTGGCGATAAAATTTTTCAACAAAAATACAATGAAAAGTTTATTTTATGAATTGAGATGCCTATTATTAACGATAACATAAATAATTCGATCTTCAAAATTTCATCAGGTTGAATGACGTAAAACCGAGTTAGGTTTTGAGAAAGGTGAAAGGGTTTACGTATCATGGTAAAATGTTTCTTAAGTTTGTGAGTGTAATTGGAGTAGTGTATACTTTGTTGAAATTGTTAACCCTTCAAAATAGAAGCATCGTTAACATATTGGGCATGTTTTGTTGGAGTTTCACCGGGGTAGTAATGCAAATACAGATGTGAGCGAGCTGGACAGGGCTTGCGGTTCAAGCAATGTAAGTGGAAGTCGAGCAAAAATATTCTCCGTTTAGGAACAGGATAAAAACGTTCACTTGGGCTACCAATATGCCGAAATCAAATTGAATACTTAATGGAAAACATCTAATCATATAAGTAAAGAAAACTAGAAATAATGGTTTCTAGCCGATCGATTCAACATACCGATGGCTTGAAGAGTAATTTTGCCAACTCCACTTTTGGCTGAAAATGACTTAATAATGCCATCTTGTTGTATCATGCAATGTGAATATCTAATTAACTCGTATTTTTTTTAAAACCAAAACTTATTTGAGTGCATCGTAAAAACGTTTAAGGAAAAATTGATAACTCTAATATCGTCTTTAACCTACTATGCTAATTATCCAACTCCGCCATTTTCTATTGTCACCTGTCATTCATTCGTTGTTTTTTAACGTGGTATAAAAAAATCATTTGAAAATCATATTTGAAATTTTCCCGATAGGTTTGAAAATACCAAAATAATCGATACTGTTTACATGGAGAAAGACGTGATGGACTAATCATACCAGTAAAATGATCTTAAGAGTAAAACTCAAATAATTTTTAAGACAAAGAAGAAGGCTTTAAAGAGAGAAAAGCTCCTAACCAATACCAATATTGGGGTTTCATAAAACAAAGTGTTTAATTCCCTTTGGGTTTTGTAAGTAATATGATATTGAACTTAGAGACATGACTTTAAAATTCCAGGCCTCTGGAAGTCTTTCAACACGAGTTGCGTACACAACCATTATAAGGTATTACTAGAGGCATCAATTTGTTTGTCGATATTGTAGTTGATCACATGCACCGTGGAAGAACAATCTGGAATATAAGACTACTCCATTATTTTAATAAGGAGAGCGACTGTATCCTATTTAAAGACCTTTTCTCTGCTGAAGCACCTGCGCTAAAGATGTGTTTTCAAGTTGACTAGAATAGTGCAGTTGAATTTTATTTTCTTTGCAATGTGGCATTAGGTAGCATCTGTAAAAGCAGAGAAAACTATGAAGAAAATCTGAAAAATACTTCAAACATTTTCACAGAGGAGATTTTTCCAGTGACATTTAAAGTGGCTGAAAATCTCCATAGAAAAAGCGGCTTAAATCTCTTTGTGAAATTCGAGTTGATACAAAGTTAGTAGCTTTTAGAGGAAAAGTGTATATATTTTATACAAAGTTTAAAAAGAGCTTTTACAAAGGCTATGTAAAAAGCTTTCTTCGGGCACTAAGCATCGTTACAGATTTTTAAAAACCTACTTAAAAATGTAGTCGAAACAATGGTATTATTATCATTTTGCTAAAAAATCTTTAAAAAATTAGGTTTTACCTGTATTTTGGACATATTGATTTGAACAAATAATATTATATAAAAAAACACTTAGTACTAGATAAAAAATAGGAAAATAATACATAATGTTATCTAAGAACAGGGATTATGTGACAAAAAAATGTGGAATTAGACTTCTGTACTCTTATGTATGAATATAAGTAAAAAACAGCGCAGCGGATAAAAATATTTTGCTCAAGAAACCTTATAAGGCTTTCTTTGATTTTTAAATATTATTACTATATTGAAAAAGGTATTCTTACCACTCGATAGAAGACTTGCAAGCACTATCGAACGGGATGAAAAACTTTTTCATCTAACTGTGTTGCTAAAGGGAAGTTTTGTAACTCGTTTAGCAGTAGATTTTCAATGTTTTGAAACTTCTCATGCGAGTGAAAATAAAAAAAGGTCGGTGAAAATATAGCTTTCTTCAACACACTTCTAACGTTTATGTATCGGGTAGTAAATTGGTATATTCAGTGATTGTAACATTTTCAATGAAGTCAGCAGATATTGGTTTGTATCTCGTTTACTTCTGAACGTATAAGAATATTTAAGTTAGGTGACTAATAATTGTCACATATATGATATGCGATAAAAAATCCCTTGTAATAATTTTCAAATAAAATTCAGGGATAAAAAAATGGCAGCGATCTTCTTGCTTTATTGATTTGACGAAAATTTTGCGTGTTCCATTTCAAAAAATAATTTCATCAAAAGTGGATCTGTTTATATTTAAAAAAAACTTGCAATATAAATTTAATCGAACTCGTCAAAAGAATACACTATAGTAAACACAAAGCTAGTCTGAATTTCTTTGAATAGTAATGATGTAGATTTTAATACCACTTTAAATATGGGTGAGTTTGAAAGTTATTAAAAAAATAATATGGTAATATATATATACAACATTAAAAAATATGTAAAGAGAAGATATACAAATTTTATCATTACTCATAGTTGTAAAAGCGTAGTAAATCAACGAAACTTACTGTAAGTAACTATAATGTATCCTTTAAATATAAATTTAAAAACATAATGGACATCTGCATTATTTTTATTTGAAAAGTCTGCACTTGCGTTTAAAGTGAAGAATATAAAATTTGTATTAATTCACACGTAAAACTAAGTTATCCCAAGATATGTAGATCCCAAGATATGTAGTAGAAGACAGTATGAGATACATGCATTGAAAAATTCTACGTATCATACAAAAACGTTACGTTATTCAAAAAGCACGTATTCGTAATAATGGCTCGACTAAAGCGAAGTGGACGTCTTTAGTAACAACTTAGCAAGAATGCAAATCGAGCGAGTTATATCTTACTACGATACGTGAAGCTTTGCAAATCTGCAGACGGTAACGTGAGTAACAGATAACGACTATCCTTAGCGATTGAAAGGCGGCGTATCGACTGCTGAACGACGCTATACGATTCTAAGTTAAGCAAAATTTCTCAACTACATTGTCTTCAGTATTTTAACGACCATCGCTTTAAGATTCTTTCAACGTCAGAGGTATTATTATGTTACGTTATGGCGGCAGCCGATTCGTTCCATGCAAAAGAAAATAAGCTGCCTTGATTGTCAATTTACTAGAAACAATGTCTTTAAAAATGTTGAAGAATAGACAAATAATCGGATTTAGATTCCTAATATGAGATGCGATTATAGTGATTGAAAAGAGAAAAGATTTATAGAAAGAAATATGTATATTCGTTTCACAGAATCCGTGCATTGTGCAGTGTGTGGGATCTTTGTTTGTTTCAAGTTGAAGCTTAAATCGATTTAAGTTAAATTACAGAAAATGATGTGATTATTTGTAAATAAAATTGTCAGCAAATTGGGATAAAACTTGGCGTCATTTCTATGGTCTAAATTGAAAGTAAGTTCGCGTATATATACAGTATACATTGACATGGAATCGTTAGAGGAAAAAGGCCGATCATCGTGACTGCGGCAAAATTGTTCACTCAGCGGCCATTGTGAAAATGTGCTTACCAGGCGGGTCCATCTCGCTGCCTCGTTAATTCGATACAAAAGTACAGCTCCGCCAAACAACGGGGGAACACGGCCGTTAGGGGATGGATGTAAAATAAATCTAAAGTCACGGATACAATTTAATAGCGCCATTTCTATTGTCAGCTTTCAATAGCCGAACCGATAGGGTCAATGCTCTTGTTAGGAAACATTTACGAACATTTACAACCGTTAACGTGAAAAGCTACTATCGATTATTGAAAATATTATGGGTTCGATTTTGAATAAACAAACGTTTGGTTTAAAAGTTGATAAATGAAGATATTAAAAACAAGATCACTCAATATTATACTGGTTTACGATGTATCATTTTTAAACAATTCAATTACATAATACGTTTAAACTAAATTTAACGTCATTTATATTATGGACAAATGTTTTTGCTAAAGGAATATCGAAATTCGGTCTATTTCATCGCAGTTTACATTAATACCATAAACGGTATACACATTACTGAAAGAAAATTATAATGTTTTGAACATTTCGTAACAGTCTTTCATTTTAATTTGAGTTTAAATAGTTTCAACAATTATTTAAATAGCCACTGTTAAACCCATCATAGAACCATCGAAGCATTGCGTATTCACTTGTGACAAAGATACAAAGGCTGAATATATATGTACTTTAAAGCACATTTAAATAATTAAAAATGTTTTACAAAATAAGCAATGGTTATAGCAAACTATTGCGCACAATATTGGCACCCTTGATCATTCATTATAAAAAATCGGCGAAAAATATTTCAAAAGATAAATATTTATTTTTTATATTTATCGTAATTGATATTCAATTTCTGATCGTCTCGTCTTAGGTTTGTAATAATAATGAAAATAATAACACATTTTTGTACATATTCCAGATTAAATTGATTAAGATCAGGACCGGTTTCGCTCATCGTGAGCATAATCAACTGAATGTAATTTTTAGTGTATGTAAAACATCGTTAAGTAATAAATGGTTGTAAGCTTTATTTTCTGTGACAATTTTAATAAAAATAATAACACATCGTACTTATTCTTCATTAGATTTATTAAGGTCAAGACCGGTTTAGCTCATCGTGATAATGATCAAATGAATGTAATTTGTAGTATATGTAAAATATCGTAAAGTAATGGATAGTTCTAAGCTTAATTTTCAATGACAGTTTTAAGATAGCAGGCAAGTCAAGTTGCTTCACCGTTTTTTATTAGCTTTATCACTACATGATGATTATATTTTATTTTCTCTGGTGCATCAAAATGATTTAATAGCAGTAACACTGTATTATTAACATACATATGATAACCGAATAAACTTGAATATATTCAGTAGAAAAAAGAAATGTTTATCACTGATGTAGAATTACTTGCAAAGTTTGGGGTGACCTTTGCGTGAAAGTTGCCGAGGCACACAACTCCTGAATTATTTTCCCTTCTAGACGCTTTTCTGTAAAATATTTTCAATGAATTATTGCTGCAGATATTTTTGTAACAATGAATGCTTTGTAAGATCGGGGTAACTCACAATGCAGTCCAAAATATTTTTTTGTAATTCCATACAAAAAGTCCAGTCGTAAAAAAAAAAATTCAATGCTCAGTAGGTTTGGTTGATAATATCTCAATGGCCAAGTAAGTACACAATGAAAGTAAGTAAAATTTTCAGTTGAAATTGAGTTAATATTTTTTCGTATTTCTCATACTTTATAAAGCTCTACGGTGCGGTGCATACATAGAGAGATATTTAAGAGATAAAACATATTAGCTATACTGTTTTGCTTAAAGGAAAAAATATTTTTCACATATTATAGAATACGTTTCAATACAGATGAAGTTATTTGTATAATGTATTTTACTCAGATTTAGTATGTGGTTTCCTGGATATATGGTAAAATCAATTGTTTAGTTTACTTAGCTTGAATCGTTTGAATTTTTTTAACTTTTCTATAAGTTTAATCACTAACGATCCGAGTATTGCCTTTCGGAATCGTCAGGCATTTGAAGTGCACGAATGTACTTGAAATATCATTTTTTTTAGATTTTGAAAGCAGTTTGACTGCTTATTTTTGTACTGTTATTATTGTGCTGTGCTATATTTGATAACGGTATAAAGTGTAAAGATTGTGGATTAGAAGAATGTAATCAATCAATTTTCTATTTCAGCTTTATGAGTAATTTGATAATTGTTTGGGGATACTATAAGCCTTTCTTTAGTATTCTTGTACAACATGAACGATGTCAATGATATCTAACGAAATACAGACTATCTAATAATATTTAATGTTATGTGCAAAAAGTATTAAATTTCAAAGATACCTTAATTGGTTGGTTGGTTGCATGGTAATCAATCTACCAAAGAAACCGGACCAAACGGGATACATAAAGCCAAAACGAAACTATTTCAGCTTATGTAAGTACCATTTAAGATGGCATCCACGACACAGTTTTAAGAGATGCAAACAAAGAGGTCCACGGGTCAAACGAGAGCGGGCTGAGGAAAGGGTGGCGGGCGTCCGTATCGCAGCGGCGGGCGCCGGACAAGAGGTCGGCAATAAGGGCGGGCGCCACCGTTAATAAACGCTGAAAGTACGTAAAGATTGCAAAAGAGCTTTGCTAGTTGCGCCAACGGGAAGATTAAACGACTCACACACACCAATTCTGTTATAAAATCGTCATGACGTCAGATCACGGGTTCTCCTTACATAAATTTCAAGCGGTTTATTAACATACATCGGAGTTAAACAATGCAGACTAAAATTTCGTTTGTATATACATAAAGATAAATTAAACTCGTGAACTCAAATGAGTGACACATTTTAATGACGTACAAAGTATGTATTTTAATAAACACTATGTGTAACCAAGTAGTGAAAGATTTAGTGTGTCGTCCACGTAGGGTCATATGAATTCATGGATAGAGATAGATTTAAAATGGCATTGATGTAAGTGGTGTATGCAGCCCTCTCTAGTTTGATCTCGAAAACAGGTAAATTTGAGAGAGAGAAAGATAGATGGATCATTTGAATACAGCCATATGTTGATTAATCAACTTCTGTAGAGATGCTCAGTCAAAGAAAAATAATAAAAAATAGAGCGATTTACAATCAGTGGTGTGATAACTAAGTTGTTTGAAAATATAAATATATAAAGGTTTAATAAAAAAGTGATTAAGAATGCGTATACTTTATATCTATAAATGATAATTTTGTTAATAGTTTCAAAACGAATTAATAAAAAATTATATTGATGCTTCAGGTAATTCGCTAAGAAAGAGAAAATACTAGATTGTGAACACAACCTTCTGGTAGAAGGTTTTTGCAGTCACCTTGGCGTTACACTCGAAAGTTAATTAGGGCCTGAGCAAGTAATGCACAATACCAGAAACGTATTTAACACTAGCAATTAGTATTCGTAAAAGGAACTATTTTGAATTATTTTCCTCATTCAAAGCGTTCAAAACTGAACGTCAGTATTGTAAGCTCTGCACAGTTTAAGTCGATATATATATGGAGAGAAAAGTTCTTTTAATTGATATTTTTATTATATTGAATTAGCAATCTTGGTAGAACTCAAATTTTAAAAAGTAAAAAATGGTATTACTTCCATATTGTTAAAATTTAATTTATCCATTCACGTTGATAAAAAAAAAGGAATTACTATAAATATGCATTTTATAACACAGCAAAACAATATGAAATATTAAAAAACAGAGCTTGCTGGTAATAAATCACTCTTAAGGTAATAATTGGTCACGCATTTTTTTCAGTTCGTAGAAAAATCAAATAGTTATACATATATAGTTGAATGAATAAAATTTGTACGAGGAGAGAAAACTTTCAGGAGGGAGTGCGACTGGGTATAATAATATGTAGGCGGGCATAGTAAAATCTGTTGCGCCTTAATGGAAAAGTTTTGTCTGCGTGTAAGATACGCACAGCGCGAAATGTTGATAGATTGCCTATATCCCATTCAGGCTCCGCGTGGGGTATGCGATTCGACGCAGAAAAAAACGATTTTACGGCGAACTGTGCGTCGGAAAATATGACGAGATATATCATTTATTGGATAAAGAAGATCTGTCAGATTGATATAAAATAAAAGTAATATATATTAATGATACAATTTCACACGACTCTTTTGTGTTAGTACAATACATAATCAGTAAAAGCACACACATAAAGTACACAAATTTTCAAACTGAGACTTTCTTAAAAGTATATTGACTAAACTGGTAAGAACGTCGTAAAAGCATGATAAAATAGATTTGTATTGAATACCAATTGATATGATTTAAGGTGTTTTCGTTGTTATGAGTTATCCTCAGATAGGCAACTAATTGGCAAATTAAAATCACTTTTAAGGTGTTCACTGTCACTACTTGGTGGAATGGCATTACAATAAAAATTATAACACCTTTTTATAACATTAAAGTTATTTGCTTTTATAGATTTTTAAAGTTGTATATTTTGACTTGAAAACCATGAAAATCGCAGAAGCAAACCACTATAAGTAATGGCCATAGATAGGCATATTCAAAACATTATTTTTTTCTTTCTATATTTTGAAATGTCACCATAATATACTGACAAAATGCGTATTAAAACACACGCAAACAACAGTTTTAAATTCAGCATGTACTGGTTGATTCTAATTAGCGGCAAAAGTATTTTGATAATAGGTGGTGGATATTACAGTAAAATATAGTAGACTTGAGATAATATATGACTTAAGCTTTTTTAGCCTTTCATATCGTTTACGATGTTACTGATAACAAATATGTGACCAAGCTGCTTAAACACTTTTTATTTCTATCAATCATCGGCGTACCATCAGTTTATATTACACGACTGGAGAAATACTAATACTTATTAATTAACGGTCACGGGAATATTACGATAACAAAGGCTATTTAAAACATTCTGACTATAATAAATAATAATAATGCGATAAGGCTGTCAGCAATTACATTAATTACTGTACTCAGCACGCTGGAAAAGCTTTAAAATAAAATTACAAACAACGTTAGAGGGTAGAAGGCGTTAGGAGGGTGGTTAAAAGGGGTGGGCGGTTGTGATACGCCGGTTGACCGGCGCCTCGACGCGACGCCCCGACGCCATCCCGCAGAATTAAAAAATGATGTTATTCGGACGATAGTAAAGATGTGATTTAATTAGAGAGTATCAGCTTAAGATAAATCAACGAAGCGTTTGTTTGGTATGCAATCTTATTTATAAAACAATGACAGATCAGTGTAATTCGTTTTTGATTGGCTGCCGTCGGATTCGTCTCTGATAGGTTGTGGTTAAATATTCTTCTTTCGAACCGAAAATAATGACAGAATAATTTTTGAACTCGTAATGGATTTGTTATTGTTACTTTGTATCTGTGATTATATTATATTGGTAATACATATTATTACAGATATCGAGCGAAGCCGGGTGGAGCCACTACTAATTTTTATAAAGAAAATACTGACTGTGCTATTCTGATAGGCTGTCGTCGGATTCGTCATTGATTGGTTGTGGTTAAAGATTCTTTTTTCGAATCGAAAATAGAAGAATGCACATTTTGACAGAATCAATTTTGAATTTGATTTTGATTTTGGATTTGCACTTTCGACTTTGTATCTGTGATTATATTAATACATATTACAGAGACCGAAGCAAAGCCGGGTGGAGCCACTAGTTTTATTTATATCTGTTATTTGTCTTTGATTGGCTGTGATTGTTTCGTATAATTTAAATAAATTTATTTAAAAAAGAGTGTAGTTAACGCACATGACGACAGAACAATTTGGAATTCATTATTAATTATTCTTGAATTTGTTTTTGTAGAACTTTGATTATATTTAAAAAAACATATTGCAAATATCTAGCGAAGCCGGGTTGGTGATTTATAAAGCAGAACAAATTTATTCTTTAAATAGATAGCGGACAGAAATATCGTGTTAAAGAAAAAAAATATTATAATATGATACAAAATGTACATACATGGGGTGTAAATTATGCTGTCTCTTGCTTTTTTGATGCGGGTTTGTAGCAGAAATAGTTTAAGTAAGAACACAAAAACGAAATAGGTGGTACGGTACATAAGGTCAAAGGGTGATATGAAATAAAATAATCTTACAAAGGAAACATTTTTTTGAACAAGATTAAGCTTTCAGAAAAAAACAGAGATGACAAATAAATTAGGTCGAATCATGTGTTGTATAAGAATTATAATAATTTTCTAAAACATTTTTTCCGACATATGTACATAAATTTAGCCTTTGAGGTGTTATCAATTATTGTTGAAATGGCAGAATAAATTTTGAAATATAATAAATAGCCGATTCCACATTTATGTAAATCTAATAACAACGGAACCCCCAATAAGACTACTCCAAATTACGCACTGGCTTTAAATATTAAGGGAAAATCTTAGTTTTGCATTTTTCGCGGAAAAAAACAAAATCCCTTATTTTGTATGACATTCAATCCCCCAATTACACGGTCCCGACATAAGTGTAAATGGGGTTTTTACTGTATTATACAAACTGTGGAAAGAATACTTTTTAATCCAAGTTTTTCCACTTTTAATGTTATGACTACTGTCATTGGGAAGGACTAACTGGTAAATTGTTATTTGAAAAAAATCACAATTTCTTTAAATCTATGTTCGTTCTCATCGGAATCATATGGCCACATAATAATGGTAACTAAACATAATTATTTTTCTAGATAAACTGCTTGTTAAATCTTGCTTTAAGAATTAATATTAGTTTTGCAAAAATATTTCAGATAACGATTAGCTGCTCCCGGTTAGGGAGAAATGTTTTGTAAGTGGTTTTCATTTCCATCTTGTAAGTGTTCATGTTGATATTTTCATTCATTTTACTCATTATTTTTGCTATATTAATAGTAAAAAGTGTTTTATCTTTTTTTTAAAGTTATAAATTTTATAAAAAGCATAATTTGATTCAATTTATGTATTATTAACCTATAAATTCTTACTATTTTTCTTACACCGAGTATTTATTATCCCTTGTATTGACTCTCACATTTTGAAAAACCCTGTTTCTGCCTATATGATCAAAAACGGTATTTTGCTGTACACAATATAATATGTGAGGTTACTAAAAAAAATAGTTTAATTTATTTCAATACATAAATATCTGCGTGTCGTTTTAATAATGGAAAATTAATGATATCAAGTAGACGCCTATTTTAGGAAACTCGCTAATGGTTGGAAAATGCCCGCAGGCTTTGGTTTGATTCCAGTTATAAGATCACAATGTACACTACGCATGTATACGAGGATGAAAGAAGAGTGAATGGGAAATGAAGAGATAAGGGTCATCGAGTTTCCACTCATAATGAAGGAAAACAAAGGTCGGCGTAAAGTTGATTAGCTCTCGTTGGAAATAATAATATTATATATTCGAGGAAGCGTGGTGTGCCATCTCGCTTTCTTATTATTATTTTGTTTGAGCTGTACAGAGCGCAACAAAAGATTTTTTTTTAAAATTTAAAACAGCTTGTCAATAATTCGGCAATAACTAATGGCTACATTTTCAAAATTTTGGTACAAAGCTAACAAGCACCCACACCAAAAATAGATGCAAAAATATTGAATTTGTAACTTGTCATAAATTTTGTCACTAGCTACCCAGTCTTCGCCTTCCGGCATCTTCATCTATTTCAAATCCACGGATGAACTTCAGATAAGTTAAATTCATGCGTGCACTTGAAGTGACTGAAAATACCGAAAAGAAAAACCCGGTCGTTAGTGACACAACTTATAGACTTTTACAAAATTTAAATTATACCCTTGTGTTTCAATTGATTTAAAAATAAATGTAATATGGCTAGATACTGTGGTCAGAATACTCGGAATAAATTATATATGCGTTAAGTATTTATTCTAGCCCCACACAGACAGTTAGTATTGAATAGTTAATGTATACGAAAGACACAGCATGATAATAAATTCAGAAGATTATTTATTTTGCAAGAAATAATAATTAACATGAAATAAATACCTCTCGCTCTCAGCACAAACCTCTACTCTCTAGGTTGATACTTGTTTAGTTAAGCCTTTCCTCTCTTCCTTTCATCTTTATCGGTAAACCGATATGTAATGATAGCAATAAGAACAATGAATCTAAATAAAGATCGTTTGCCATTGCTTAGAATATCAAAGGGGTTTTTTTAACGACGGCTATTGGGCATAATACTACCAACAAGAGTATTTGTACATACGGACTATCACAATTTCATTATTAGAAAAAAGTAGAATTTAATTCGATATTTCAAATTTTGTAAAACGGTTAGGAATATATGCTGTATATACGGAATGCGATTTTTTTTTGAACATCGTGTATCGTGTAATGACATGAGCATGTTAATGAGATGTTTATACCAAAGTGGGAATACATCTTCATCAAAAGATTATTAAAGCGGGAAGATAATGCATAAATACTAATTTAATTTAAATTTATTTTATATATAGACTAGAGGGCAAAACAATCATCTCCATACATTCGTGCACTTCAATTGTGTATGAAAGCGTATATTATATTTTTTTGTCTAGATTTATCTGTGTGTCTGTAATATTGAACACGCACACGTCTTTTCTCTCTGTCAGCGTGTGTGTGTTGAATATTTTTTTTAACGCTGAGCACACAATATCTCAGACTACGTATCGTTCGCATTAATGATACTCGGTGAAAAGTGGCGGTAACCTGTCTTGTAGTGAAAGAATAATTAATTTGTTGTCCCATCTGTACATATAGCACCTTCATTGTAACCTTTTTGAAACGATATGCTGAGCTCATGACCAACGAACAGTTCAAGCGTGACAGCTTGTGTTCATATACTCCACAACAGTTAAATGATTCTACAAAATGAGAAAAAATAGTGTAACTCACGTAGAAATAGATACATAAATAAGTATTTTTCAAGTCAATACGAAAGTATTTTTAGTGAAAATAATACTTTACTGGGGATAAGTTGTGTTGAAAATGCTAGTAAAATAGTAATCGGTAAAACCAAGGGCCACATTTTTCCACCGCTCAGTCTGAAGTTAGATTAACTCTCAAGATAATTTTTAATTCTGAAAAATGGGACGAATTATTAAACTTAGCTGAACATCCAGTTATCGCAGAATTATTACGGCGCAGAATTATTTTTTCACCGGGTGGATAATCTCCTTAAAAATGAATCGTTAAAAATATTTTACAGACAAGAAGTCTAAATCTTCAATTAAGCTAGCGTTTTGTAAATTACCCACTAAATACTTTGGACGTATATAATCTTTCATCTCAAAAGTATTATGTAAAGCTAAAAGGTAAACGCTGAAACGCCCAACAAGAGGAATATTTTAGACGCTTTCGTGTATTATTCATTCGTTCTGGTAACTTGAATTGATAATAATGCGTTATCAAAGAGAGACGGTAGCCAGTCACAGACAGATAAAGCGACAAAGCCGCCATTCATACATACATAAATGAATAAATAACGTAACAAAGCAAATAAGATAATAAATGAGACATAAAAAGACTTTTTCTTAGCATAATTTTGCGATGTTTACACAGTGTTTGTAAATACTTTGTTTCGCGTTAATAATACGCTTTTATTGTGTAACGAAAGAATACATTTATACCAATATCATCATTCTGAATTTTTTGAAATGTATTTCAAACAAATGAATTGAATTTGTTTGAAAAAAAATGATTCTTTTTCGATGAATGGAATTAGGCAATACCAAACAATCGTGTTTCTTTATTCAAAATGTGTATCATATTTTGACAGAATGACATTTAAAATATATTTTTTTTAAGCAATTTTTCAGATATTAAATGCGTTATGAGTGTCAATATATTTTTTGCAAGTTGGAATCAATTTGTAATTGATTTCAGGTAAGGTTCTGTAGGTTTTCAATTATTTATACTCGCCAATAAACAAGAGATCAAAAATATTTTAGCGTATTTTCAGAATGCGCTGGAAAAATATTGCGTTAACAAATTCCGTGGTCGATATGTCATCAAGATAAGTAAAGCATAATAATATATTATGAAATAAAAAAAGAAAGAAAAAGGTTCTATAATATATATGAAACGCATCTCCTACAATAGACACATACTAAGTCCTTTGCACGGTTTGATATAATGTTTCATAATTTCATTCGCAATATATTATGATTTCAAAATGCGAAAATAAGATTATTGAAAAAAAATATGACCTTTACTGTAATGTGAGTGGTTAGTCAAAATGATCAGTAACAATAAAGAGAATCTCTTAATAAGTTGACCAGTGGCTTGCTCTTCATCATCAATGAATATCTACTCTAAATTTATATTTGTCATTTGAACCAGTATATTTGACTAGTACAATGTTGATATTGACATATCAAATAATAAGCTCACTTGATTACAATAATCGTATAGCTTTTTAATGAACACGTCAAAAATCACATACATATTAAAATCGTAAGTGGTATTTCATAACGTAAATTTCGGTGATGGCCATTTTCAGGTTTAAATAAATCGTTTTCTGCTCTCTCCTATGAGGTGAAACAGTTTACGTTACTTTGGCGACATCGCAGATGCCACATTGCATCATTGAAGGGAATTTTCAATGGGATGCGTTTCGAAGTGAAGCCCCTTGTGGATTTCCTTACATGTATCATACTCAAGTTTCAAAGGCAACAGTTCTCAATTGGACTTGGTTAATTACAATGATGTATGGACAGCAATTTGTATTGATTTTATAGAGCGAGCGCATCAAGGGACGTAATGATATATTTTGATAGTAATAAGGAATTTTAATAAGTATTTTTTGGTGGGGTCTGGTCCGTGGCGCTGTAGTCAACGTTGTTGGTGCCGGACCGTCCGTGTTCGATTACCGTTACGAGCGGATTTTTTCAGTCAACCACTAGTGTTGTCAACCAACCACTAGTCTTGTCCGAGTCCGAGTGTTCTTTCCGTCCCATACTCTCAAGCAAATGAGTAACAGGCAGTTCTCGAAGAAAATTATATGTTGAGATAAACTCCGTGAGGAGTACATATGCTCCAAGTTGGGAGCGGACATGGTTAAAAAAACATTTTTTTTTTATAGACGTTTCGTCGACGATTACTCTGATAAAAAACCAAACACGCCAACGAAAATTCGCCGCATGTGGCGGATTTGACAAGGCAAAGAATACATCCATACGTCAGGCGATTTTGTCGGTTCGCCGCGATGAGGGGTAATTTAAATGCGTGAACAGTGTTAACGCACGAATAAAATAAATAAACGAGCCATCTACGCATATCCCAAGGTGCCGCTCGCGACACATTCGCTTACATTTCTTCGAATTTGTTACAATCAAAATACTATATAACACGAGGCAAATGAAATAATGTGTGGGGAAGAAGAGGGAATATTTTACGTCGTCGGCAGTAAAACGAATTGATTTTATGACTGTCGAATTCAGGATATTATGCCAAATATAAATATGACTAGATTGTAAAGCAAAGTGAAATCATATTTATGTAGATTCTTGACAATATATGAAGTGGTCGACTAGATTAGTATGGATACAAAAAATTCTACGTTAACTATAAAATGAAATGTAGTTTCGTCACATTCAGTCATCTGATTAAGCTTTTTATTTATCTTTTTATATATTATTTAAGATTTTTTTAGCCTCCTAATGGAGGTATCTATTTTTGCGATAACTGGTTGGGATAGAAAGGATAAGTCAAGAACAGGACTAGTGGCCAGCTGGTCGCTCTAGCTTTGACCCGCTTGTACGATCGTATGGGTGAAAAGGAGTTTCTAAACACCAAAAACACCCGTGTCTTAGAACAGAATTGATAAATCAAAATGATGCTCCTAGTGAGACTTGAACCCATAAGGTCTGTTACGGAAGCCAACGACGTTGACCTATGCACCACGGACTTGACAGCGATAGCATATCATTTTTTATTAATAACGTATTCTGTCATTTATAAATATATCGGACAACAAGTATACGATATGGATATAGTATATATAGCTTTTTTACATTTCGTAACTGATATCTCAAATTATTTCATAAAATGATGATATTCATATTTATATTAAACTTTAATATATCACTTTATTACAAACAGCGTTATATGAGTCGGTGGAGATGCAACGTGGCAATTTCGATTCAGTTTCGAATTGAAAATGTGCTGCGATACGATCTTTATTATTTCCTTAATGTCGGTGATAAAATAAGTCAAATAACAATGTTTAATATTGTATAAACTCGGTCCATGCCCCTTTTAGTACTCAAGGATGACATATCAAAAAACATTACTATGCTACAGGTAACACGACGAAGATAGAAATATAATTAAAATGTGTGCGAAACGCACAAAATAATCTCGCAATAATTGAGAGGCGCTCGAGCTCTAACTTTATAACAGAGCATAGGTGGAAATGATGAAATCGGTCTCATTTCGAAACAATAATACTACAAGACAGCTTGTGTAATAGAATTCAGAGATGGCACGAGTCGGAGAGGAAGATGGGCAGAGAAGCGAGTAGATATCTTTTCCAAATTAAACTTTATCATAGCCGCCTACGTGAAGGGTGGCTTTACATGAATGACATTGTATTTTAGCACACCACGTAGCTTTTGAAGTTTCCGGAAGGCAGACGTGATTCGAACATTATTATGGTTTTGATTTTATGTACGCAAAAGATACATTCATAATATAGTTCAGAACAGTTCGACTTAACACATTAAGATATATGTACATATTTTTCAATTAATAAGATCTTTGGTGATGGCTGATAGATAATATTTTTATAATTGTTTACTTATAATTATATTCAAAACAATAGAAACTTGAAATATTTCAGAGGCTACAGCGGTAAGTAGTAACCAATAACGGTGAAAAGATATAAAGGTGCAAATTTTTAATAAACTCTCATTAAATGAATCATGCAAAGAGAACTGATAAATTGAATAAAAAAATAGACGTTATAAGGTTATTCTTCTTCTAAAAGTTTAATTAAAAATAATACATAATAGAAGAAGCAAAAAGAATACTTAAATCAACTGAGTCGTTTTAAAAATTTCGAGCAAGCCGGTTTATATCAATTGCATGAATGACTGCTTACAATTTAACAATTTTCTTTTTAAGAAACTAAAATCATTAACTCCTCTTTTCAACAGTTTAAACGGAGCATTAATCGAATATGGTTAAAACGATTGAATACACTTATGTGCACGAAATAAAAGAATAATAAAATATCTGATGACTTTAAGCATCATAATATAAAATTTGAAATAACTTTGATTATTCCACGTATTGAAACCATCGAAAGTACTTTAAGCATGAGTAATTTTCGCAAAAGTATTTCAGAACACATTATTTTCATATGAAAAGTTAAAGCAAGAAAATAAAGCTTTTTTACATTTACTTTTAAAGACTTTTACCCCGAGTAAAATCGTAATAAATTACGAAGAACATCTTATATGGCATATAATGTTTTTTCAACCTTACTAACTATACTTTTAATTGCTTGACACACTTATCTATACCGCTGTATAATTTTACTATAAATTTATGTCAAGCAAAGTTGGTTTCAGAGAAAAATAACTTGGACAATAATAATTAGGAGTTTTCAAGTATTCACAGTACATAAAATAAAATGAATTACGTTTGATTATTATGTTCTCTCTACAAGTGTGACTTATTCTGTTACTAGAAGTATGCAGTATGTATGTTGGAAGTGAACAATCGAGTGTATCACAACGTATGCTGTTTGAAGTAATTTTCTGTAGTAATTAGTTAAAAGTTGACGTCATCGGAATGAACGGAGCCGTACGGAATCGAGACGATTGGAACAATTTCCGGAGACTGTTTCCCATTTGCACTTAATGATATAGAGAGCTTTCACCTTCAATTGAAATCGACATAAAGCCTGACTAAATAAAAATACTCCATTCATTTTCCTTAAATTATAATGCTCTGCCAAGTAGATGTTTATAAGAACGTGGGTTTGATTTGTCGAATAAAAAATCAAATTCATTGGTTGTGAAATGACTAAAAGCATTATATACATGTATTATTGGGTTGTCATAGCCGAGTTGTAACGCTTCAAAACTATCATCACACTTAATAACGAAGTGAATGGCCTAATCTCTTATTTAACCCTTTCGTACATGGACATTTCGATTGATTTATGAATTTTGTAACCGAAACTTTTTGTATCCGAATTTTTGCAGCGTTTCCACCATTTCTCATTCAACTTTTCAAAACCTGAAAACGGGAAACAAAGATAGCTATCACGCAAAGATTAGTCCGTCCCGAACCATACTTATATCTTTATTACCTCTGAAAAAGAAAGATTGAGCTTCAGATATAACTTTTTTTGTAAAAAAACATTCATAAGTAACGCTATATATGTACATATATGATATATTTATGCTACGAATTGATACAAACAATAAAATTTTGTGATTTTTCATTAAATGTTTTATATCATAGCTAGGATTTATTTGCTTTTTCTATTATAATATATGACCAATAACTTAATAACTTATTTTTCAATTTTGTCCGTCTATAAATAAAAGTCGTCAATAGCTATAAGCACACTCCATCAATGTTCATGTCATAGCCGTGGAATTACAATATCCACTATTTGGAACAGGCAATAAAATATACCGTGTAACCTAAAAGATACGCTTTTTTTTGAAAATAATATGGAATAAGATAAATCTGATTTTTATGTTTTCAAAGTTAATAAATCTTACAATGATGCCGAATTGCCAAATCCCGCAGCCGTGTGCGTTGTTTCAAGGGATTAAAAAACTTAAGATATAATAGGCATAACTTTGACTTATTCAAAGGAAAGTTTTCGGTATAAAGCAAAAACTTTCCTTTTCTCTTATGTGTAATCAGTTAATGAAGCTAAACATGTTATTAGTTGAAAAAGTCAACATCAAGATATTGATATATGAAAGCTATTAAATTTACTTCGAATTGTGTTAAAATATAATTAAGAAAAAACTACCCACTGTGAAATTGATTGAGAAGATTTATTGAACAAAAGGATAGAAGAGATTAAAAGGATAAAAATCAATAACAACAATCAATGTGCTAAAAACCATGCGTATGTTTGTCTGTGGGTCTGTAATTCCCTTTTGCATTGTTGGTCATTAAGTTGCCATAAAAACGAATATGAAAGAAAATATGTTTGAATTTTTATCAGCGAAGACATTTAGTCAAAATGTAATAAATTAGTCTTCTACTGAACTTTTCCCGGCTTTTATTATTGATAATTATGTTTATTATTTACGTGAAAGTATTATTTGACATTTCTTTGACAGCAAATTAGATTTTTTCCTTGAATTTGGACATTTTAATGGGCGAGAATGGGGGCTGTCATCAAATTAAATAAAGTTTGTGATTTTATTTTAACTCTATTTTGAATGTTAGATTTTGTGATGTAATTATGTCGAATGATATAACATTAAATAATTATCGGTCGCTTAGTCCGAGCGACGCCGGGTAGCAATACTAGTATGATATAATCATGGCTTAGTAAAAAAAAGTTAAGTGGAATATTAATCGATCAGTTGATATTTTATACTAATGTATTATTTAAAAAAATATATATCTTATCGAAAAGTCGTTGAAATAACCATTATTTTTGTAAATTTAAAACGATGAGTGATTACAGATGAGTTGAATGAAAAAAATAAAACGAAAGTACTGTGTTAGAATCAACCAACAGTTTTATAACGATTTTTTTCTTCATTGTAATATTCTTTATCAACGTTATTTATTAAAAAAAAAATTGAGATAAAGCAATTCCGACCAACCAATCAGAGAGTGAAGATTGGTTTCGTCAGCGAATAATTTCAGGTGGAACATGAAATTAAATGACTCCCACGGTGTATATTCACATAATATCAAACAACGAGGCTACCAAAGGGCAAAGACATGTAATGTTTTTCTAGTTAATGCAAATTCACCTAAGCCCAGTCCACTCCTCCAGGCGGGCAATGTGCCAGCAGGGAGGGATGTGGCCCATTTTCGGAATAGTTTGGTTTACTTGGCAAATTCTGTGCCTCGCGCCTCGATGCTTGTTTCATCTATACGTATTATACGTAGACCGAGGAAGCTTCTCTATAATATATATTTATATAAAGTTTAACGGGTGTATCAGTATGGCCCTGTTTAAAATCATAAGCTAAGTAAGTTTTATTTAAAAAAAGATATTCACGAATAAGTTTTTCAGATAATATTTAGTAATGTTTTAAGCGATTCAGAATAAGTGAAATTCAAAATCGTACCATCCTAAGTTCATACAAGTTATGGCACACAATTTGAAAATGGAATTAAAAAAGAAAGATCAACTAATATGTATACAGTTACATAAATCAATAAAACAAAGGTTCCATTACAGTCAATCGAAAATATTGAACAAACGAGATAATTCACCATAAATATTATGTATTTAAAAATATTAAATTGTTTATACTTTTATTTTATTTGAAAAATAAAATAACGCCCTTCTTTTGAAGGTAATAATCCTCATTCGAGGCAAACAATAAAATAAAAACACGACTTGTAGATAAATATATTTATTTGAAAAATACGAACTCCTATTTATAATGAATCGTCAAAATATAAAAAAAAAAAATATTATTTGAATCTACGTCGCTAAATTACTGATGAAAGAGGAAAACTAAAAGAAGTCTGCCACAAAACCCGTAAAATTGCCATTTTTCTAAATTTTCTTTAATAATTCAAACCGGTGGATTGAAAATTTGAATGATGTGAAAGAAGGTTAAGCTCGCATACAAACACATCGTTGTAACTACACATTGACGGATCTGTTTCGTGATTTGAATCTTTCAATTTTCGGTAGTTTGAAATTCAAAAGGCTTTCCTGATTTTGAGACCAGTCAATCTGTAACTGGCTATCGTCAATTTTAGAAAAAAACGTTTCAGATGTTTGACCAACCATCTATGAAAATTTCATTTGGAAAAAAATAAATCATTTAGGAAAAAAGGCATTTAGAATCTACAATCTACAGGCTTTCGTGGTGTACTTCACGGGTTCGAGTCCCTGTATGAAAAGATTTTTTTAGTCGATTAATGATCCCGTTTGAAGGTATTCCTATCCCAAAAGTGGCGCGTAGTGAGATCGATCAGCTAACCATAAGTCTCGCCTAGGGCTTGCAATTTACCGTCAAATTCCAATAACCGGTAAACAATAAATAATTTCACCCATTACCATTATAAAAATAACTATATGTGGCTACTTTTACTAAAAACGGTATCCTTAAACGTAAAGAATTTAAAATACGTTTCATGAAAATAACAATGTCATGAAATGCACTTATATGTCCTTTTTGTTTAACTGAGATATGGGAATGGGAGATTAGATAATCTTTTATTTGCCACATAAAGCTTGGTTAAGTTAAATTACGACTGTGTAATATTTGGTTTACCTGTTTGTGAGAAGTTTATAAGCTTAACTATTAGTTTATTCATTAACTTATTGATGTATGTACATATGTAATTCATACATTAGATGTATGCATGCATACTTTGTATATAAATTCTTAATTAAAATAAAATAATATAACAATTTATTCGTATATACATAGTTTACTAAAAAAATGTTTATTTTTTTTGGTATAATGATTTTTCAGAATTAAAATATGCTTTCATGAAACAAATGATATCAATACTTTCGTCTTTTAGACTTCTTAGACTAGATGTCGGCAGTATATAGATCTATGTCTTCACGACACAGAGCTTCTACAGCTACGTTTACTGGTTGTAATGCCGATATTATGTCCGAGATTTTATCAAATTCGATTCCGCATGCATATCACAATAAACCTTCGTTATAATATGCCTGTTTCTGTCCTTAATTCGCGATAAAATCATTTCCGGTAAAAACCGGTAAATTTTCCAATTTACCGGTAATTACCGATGGTGTATTTTGGCCTATTTACCGGTAAACCGGTTAACCGGTAATCCAAGCCCTAGTCTCGTCTCAGTCCTAGTATCCTTTCAATTTCTATTCCACATAAAAGATAGGTTGAGCAAATTGAGTAGCAAGCAGTGGTTTTAGAAAAAAATATATGTTGAGATAAAATCTGTGACCAGTCAGTATGATCGACGTTGGGGGCGGACATGGTTAGAAAAATTAAAAAGCGAGTGGAACTTAACATATGAAAACTATTTCATTGTCTTATTAACTTCATGCACACTAATAATTATAAGACACTATATGATATGTTGTAAGGCAACAAAATCGACAGCTTATATGACAACTTAAATAGTAAATGGTTTTTTTTACATATAATGATTGTCCTGTAGATTAGTGGCCAACGCTTTTAAGCTTGACTGAAAAAAATGAAGGCACAGGAGGTCTTTCGAAAAGACGTAATTAATCTGTTGAGTAGAACGCATTAAATAAGGTAAGCAAGCTTATAAATGGACTGCCGTTGGGTATTTTTTGGAAGGTCTATGTATGCTTGAAATATTTCGAGCATGTAGGGTTGGTTAATGCATCGCATGTTGGAGGCGGACCCGTGGTGGGGAGGGTCGTGACGTCATAGCGTTAACGTGACGAGAAAGTTGGCAACCTGAAAAGGGAGCAGCGGGGCAAGCGCGAGGGGGGAGGGCTGAGGCTGTTTGGGAAAGCACTTCCGACAAGGTGGGATGTCAAATGTATTGTAAATTTCCGGCGAGTGATTTGGCAAAGGTTTTTCGCACCTTTTACAAACTCGCCGTAGGTATTGATCTGTTTCAAAGGGCAACGAAGTAATGATATTGAAATAAATATCAAGGCCGATACTTTGGACTTCGTCCGAATCATAGCGGACATGGATATATATCACCGTAAGCAATATCAAATTTCAAATAAAGATCCGTACATAAATATATTGAAATAAAAATAATAACGGATTTTTAGTAGGCACTTATTCCACAATTTTTTTTTTGGATAGTGGCCGGTTAAGCTCATGGCGAGCATTATCAACTGATAATCAGTATGATCAGTTGATGATGCTCGCCATGGGCGAAACAGGTCCTGATCCAATAAAGTTTATGTGGAATAAGTACTAAAAATGAGTTATTATTTTTATTTTAATCCCATTCCACCAAGTATTGACAGTGAACACCTTAAAAGTGATAGATATATTGGCTTTGACAAAAACTTTAATTTATTTCACGGTCATTCATTGCTATCATTGCTTCAAGAGAAATTGATACAAATGGTATTAAAAAACACTCACCTAAATATGAATAAGATAAAATGTTCTCCTTCAATCAAACCATTCTTAAAACGGAAAATTGGACTTTCATCAAGAATTAGTTATTTTAATGGCGTCTCAATTATTATCAATGTACCGGATTTTGAGACATTTTAAATTGACATTAAATCAAGATACTTTGGTCTTCATGCGTAAATTTAATATTTGAGATAAACAATACAAGAAAAGACACGGAATATTGGATTTTCCTCAAGAATTAGTTATTTGAATGCCGTCTCAATTATTGCCAATGTACCAGATTTGAGATTAAATTGAATTGAATTGGGAAACTTCTGTACACTACGCTACAAAGACTAAACTATTTCTTCTGAAATGTAAATTGATACAAACATCGGTTTTAGAATTATTATTATTATTTTTTTGTTAATAAGAGTACACGTAATAAAAAAAGAACGAAGCATTTTTTCATCATGACTGAAGAACGTAAACAAAGTATCTTGTACGTAAACAAAGCATTTATATATTTTTTAGATACGTGTATAAAAAGTGTAGTGAAAAAAGCCGTTCGATAAATCTGCTATTATATTGTATATGGTAGAGAAACGAAAACAAATACGGGGTAGATAGCAGACAATATGTTGACAGAGATACTCCATACGATTCCGTATCGAAATTTCTACCACAAAATTATTTGACGAAGCGTCAATCTTCAGAGAAAGCAAACGTAACACGTCGGAAAACTCAAAAAAGCCCGCGGCGTGAGGGATGAAAAGATTTCCCGCCAATTTATAGCCATATCAAAATGCCACAGACAAAAAGAAAACTTTACGATATCAGAAAGAACGAGGCGTTTGAACGTAAAAAAAAAACAGAAACGCTCAACATGACCGCAGGAGAGATATATGTACTTTGGTTGTCTTTTGTTTTTTTAACTTTTTTACATCTGTTAAAATAATGGGTAAAAACTCCATCGTAAAAGTTCTTCAGCAGAAAATAATAAATTGAATTTAATTATTGCACTGAGTGATAAGTCTTAATAGAGATAAGAATATCAAAAGCGCTTATTTCACGAACAGACCATATTTTGGCATAGTGAATAAATTGCAATGTATTTTAGCTATACAAAAATTATATGCTATAAAGTTCATAGCTATTGCGGTTTACGCGCTCGTCAGAACTAGTTATAACTTCTGAACTATCAACTATATATCTAATAATTTTTGCAGAGCTTGCTATTTTTTAACCGTGCTATAATGGAGTTCTACCAAGTAAATTCCAATTCGATCAAAAAAATATCTTAGAACAACAAAGGTTAGAGTAATGCTTATTATTGTATTCTAGTGACATAATTATATATTAAAATCACTCTTAATGAAAAATCATCCACGCTTTATTTTGGAAACCAAATTTAATAAGAAACGGAGGTTTTGCGGCCTTGATTTTTCATTGATATTGATAACAAAGAATTAAACAAATAACTATTTGGGTAAAAGTAGCCTTCGATTTTGACGAATTTTCCCAACACTTAATTAAACATATGCAAAAGTTATACATATTTTTGCTGGGTTATAATAATTGAAAAATATTTCGATTAAAATTTCAAAATCCACGTAGAAGAGCAACTGTTGAATGCTTGAAATTTCTTCATTTTAAGTACGCGGTTAGTGGGAGCAACTTTAGATTCTACGGTTGTAGATTTTTCAAGAAGGTGCTTCTCACGGACAACCCTTGTAAAGATAAGTGTTTGCAATACTTCAAATGGGGCGATTGTTTCACCGAAACGAAAAAGTATATTTAGGAACAAAAAAAAATAGTTAAAACCACATAAATATGATCTTTCATTAAATTTACTGTATAAAGTTTATCGCAATTTATAAACTGAGCGAAACCGTCCCTGATCTATGTAAAATTATTTATGAAAATAGTACGAAAAAGAGGGTTTGTTTACCTAAAATACAAAATAAATATTATGAAAAATAAAATAATCAATGAAAATTGGGCATTTTAAAATTTATTAGTAAAGAAGTTTTTAGGCCATATTTTAAAATATTTTTTAAAATATACAGGAATAATGTTGAGCTACGCCATCGGTATGTCTCGTTTTTATATCGATTGTACGGGAGAACATTCTTGACATCATGGGATTCGAGCCCACGAACTCCGCAACTGAAGTCAATGACGATGAAACTACACAGATACTTCTCAACATTGTGCTAAAATATTTTATCTCCAAGTAATAAATTGGCGATAATTTTTTTTTTCTTATTATTATTATACAAGTAACTTTTAAATTAAAAATCATTTGAAGTTGTCCTTTTTACGGATAACTTTGACGAGATCAATCGCTGTAACTGTAACAGTTTATAAAACAGATATACTTTATTTATTATTGAGAGAACTTGATTAAATATAAAAAAGTGTTGATTACATATATTCCGACTTTAAAAGTACATTAAATAAAAGTATTTCAGATGTATAGAATATAAGAGGAAATTGAATTCAAGTACAATTTTCAAGTGTGTTTAAAAACATAAATATTGAATTTGAAAATTAATTGAAAGTGAGCCCCAGTCATGCGATGTTGAACAATTTATTGCCATTGGAAAATTTAATTTCATCGCGGAATATCGAAAGACGGCAAATGAATTATTAACACTTGGCGATGCACTTTCACCACGAGTGTTTCCGTGATTTATCTTCATCTATCTAACAGGAAAATATACTTAATCGAAAAGCGATGATGAATTGAGTTTCGAATGAAGTGTTAATATTCATATTAAGATTTAATCTTGAAAATGAGAAATCGATTAAATAATTCAACGAACACGCTAGGCGAGTGGATATATTAAGTGGCCTAGTATCTGTTTAATATATATGCTTCTTAAACTCATTGTTTTATTTACATGTAAATACTTTTTTGTTATGAGATATAAATAATAATTCAGATTTTTACTGTATTATATTATTGTTTGAGCGGAATTTTACGCAGACCATTTTTTGTCGGGAAATTCGTAAAAAATATTACGTCGCAACGGATTCTCCTTCGCCAATATATATTTTCCCCAAGCAATACACTAAGTATGTATCAACTAACTGTAGCATAATGCAATTCATTTACAATGTTATTTATCGAATTTGATATCTCAAGTTCGAGATTTCATTTAATTAATATTTGGAGAAAGTAATCAAATACTGTTAAACAATTATTATACTTAAATAAAAAAAAATGAAACGCTATACATTCTCCGTCTCCTCCTTACAGACACCGCGTTTCTAAATAAGCGGTTCTAATACTTGAGTTTTCAAGTAGATTGATTTTTAATTAAAATTATGTACCTTATTCAAAGAAATAAATGTTGTGATCTTTCAATTCAAACATATTATGAAAATGTAGCGAGTTTTGCAAAAGTCTTTTCTTTAAGCCGTCTGTAAACTGTCATTTGGGATCATATATTAATCACTGTACTCTTATACATCTTTTCTTGAATTATATATTTTGAAAATAAAATGAGCTAAAGCGATGTAAATTTATATGTTTATGTAGTTTATTAGTATATCAAACAATGGTGAAGTGAAGATAATATTTTGTCTGAACACCCGTATATCAAAATCGAAAACGATGCCATGATGATATTTTAATGAGACGAAGAGTTTAAAGGAATATTTAAAAAAAAATTGACAGCGACATGGCGTGCTGTCATTTATCCCATGATTGATAACGCTACGAACTTTCTCTTCTAATCATTTTTAATTTATCTGATTAAAAAAACGACGCCACGGTGTCAAATAAAGCCATTATGGTAAAAGCAAGCATCAATTTGATAAAGTGAAATTAAAAACGAACGGATTTGATAATAATAATATAGGTATTTATACATTGAAACAAAACAGACATGTAAATACATAATGGTAATTAAAAAAAAGATAAATAGCTGGCTAAATAAATTGTCGAATTTTTATAAATCGTTAAATATACATCGTTAAATTAAGCAGAGTTTACGAGATGTTAAAATAAATTTTACAGCTTTTTTGACTTTTGATTGAAAATTTGTTTCAAATATCTACTAGCCGTATTGTAAAATATACTTTTAGTTCAAAGCTGAATACGCACATACTAAATATTTGATTGAATTTATCAACTAAGTGAATGAAAACTATAAACATTGTTAAGTGAATGAACCTTTCATTTTATGTTAAACGATAGTGCAATTCAGTTGCCCAATATCTTTCAGATGATGCGAGGAAAAACGATAACGTTGACGAAGGATTAGTAATCACTTTCTGAACACATTTTTATGAGGGTTAAACAAACTAAAACAGGATGAAAACATCCTGTTTACACTCCGTATTTGAATATATAATTCATAAATCAATCAATGAAGAAAATACGATAAACTTGAAACGCTGTAAATTTCATTGTCAAAGGAATTACCGATATGTGTTAGTTGAATAATAGCTGACTTTATTATGTGGAATTGAGAAACGTAGTTTGACGTTGGTAGTACGCGAGGCTGTAAATGATTGTCATTCATGGATTTCCATGAATCGATCAACTCCTAGTCGTCTCACAAGTACTCCATCGTAGTTTTACACGGATTTGCATTCCATCCATTGGGTAGATTATGCCCGAGAGACAAAAGTTGTGGAGTTGCATTAGAATTAACTAAGCACGTATACGCTTGGTCTGTATAAAGCTATAAAGGACCAACTTTTAAGAGCATCAGTTCGTGGTATTGACTGTCTTAATGATAAGACATTTTTAACATCACGAACATCTTAAACAAGTACAAAATAGACTTTAGGAGTTATTTCTAACTATTCCTAATAATACGGAATTGATTGAAATGATAAATTTGATTTAAAAGATTTGTTTAATCACTTTTAAGATTAACTGTCACTTAGTGGAAAAGCAATCTTTAAATAAATTAAATACAATATATAGTACTATTTTCACAGATATAATCATAATGATTAAGACCAGTTTTGCTCATAGCGAACATTGTCAATGCGAAATAGCATGTAAATTACCAAAGTAATTAAAAGGTCCCGTAAAGTGTTCAAAGATTCTATAGAAAAAATCATACTCACTTCGCTTGTTCAGCAAAATCATATTCGCTACTGTATTAAACATAAATATCAATTATAAACTTCATTACACACTATGAATAAATCAGTTGTGATTGATTTTTCACCCACTTTACCGTTAGAGTGCAAAAGTTTTTTTAGCTCTCATTTAAATCGGCTTGATAATCCCTGATATAATCGAGGATTTAGACTGAAGGTGCTCGATGGTATTTTAATATCAAATTTGAATCGTTTGAATGTAGTCCACTCGTGCACTTGAAATACCTGAATATGCCGGAAAGGCGTTTCCGGGTCGTTAACGTCAAAATTTATGAAAAATATCGAAATTCAAACGATTAAAAAATGCTTGATATATATTGGATGGAAAAAGCTTGTGTGACTATACGACTGATTTACCGTGGGAAATATATCGAATAGTTAAAAAAAGACCCAATGTGGCCGCGAATCAGATTTATACAGTGCCTCTGGGTGATTAGGGTTGCGCATAGATCGTTTGGAATACAAACAGATTAGGCATACCACACGGATTTTTAATTGCGAAATGATGAAAAAATGGTTCGGTTTAGTTTCTGCTGCCTGAACACGAATAACAATACGACGACAGAGCGAGCCTAAGTAAATTAAGGTACGAATCTAAGCGGAGGTAAATAATCTACCGTAAGTGCTTTTCGTAGTTTACGAGTTCGCCGTAGACACCTGCTACGCCATATTAAATTACGGACAGCCTTATTTCACCCTCAGGCTTCTACGGGTTTCACCGCCACAGAGAGAAATAATTTTCTCACGAGGAGTGAAAGAAGATGAAATAGAGTGACTTTCGAAGATCACGCACAATGAATTTAAGCTAATAGAATAGCAAAGTGATACGCATGAAAAAACATTACAATAATAGGTCTACTATATAAAGCACAATTCATGTAGGAAGCATTTCAAAAATAAATAACATCATAGTCAAGAGTTTCGTTCATGAAGTGGTTGAGCGAAAGCGGTCATGATCTAATTGTACAAAAGTGACATAAACAATGAAATCATTTCCTCTCTCGTTACAGAGTACCGTTATTAGGAAGTGAAACTCTTCACTTTTAAGGTGTTTACTGCCAAATGGTGGAATGGCATTATGATAAAAATAGTAACAAAATGTTTGGTACTTATTCTACTGACATTAGAAGTCAGGACCGATTTCGCTTGCCGCGAACATTGTCAACTGAGTTGTTGCGCTGAGAAGTTGACAATGCCCACGATGTGAGAAACCGGTCCTGATCTTGATAAATCTAATATGGAATAAGTATTAAGAATGAGATACTGTTAAAATGCGCAACTTTTATTATTTAATAATATTCATAGTAAAAAGTAATTGCTGTTATTTTAATAAGAAAGTAATAGGCTATTCATGTGCAAAAAAAAATGAAAATTAAATCAATTTTTTATTTTATAATTTTGGTACTTTTTTACCTATCTCTTTATTGTTAACACTCAAAAAACTGTAAATAATGAGTTTATTATAAAAAAAACGAATAAACGAGAATATTTACATAGCCCGCTCATAGAGTAAAAAATAGTCAGAGATTTTTCATATAGGTCTTAGAAATTGGCATGGAAAGAAAACAAAGACGAAGCATCTGAATATTCTTTATAAAGGAAACATTTAATTAAAAAATCTGAGAAAATGCAATATAAAACGGACGCTCGAGCATTTTTTACTTCTGCGAAAAGAATTGTTATTATATTCAGTAATGAAAACGCGTTGAATCAAGTGTCTATACTTCAAAGAAATAATATTAATTTATACATTTTGGAAAAAGACCAACGCGAAAACAAATATTTATGTAAATGTATTCACAATGAAGCGGTCAAACAAGGTCAAGTAGAAAATACACATAAAAATGAAAGAAAAAGATTGGATTTTTTTTTTTGGTTTCTTAAAAAAAGGTATCGAGAATAATGTACAGATACAGGTGGAAAATAATAATATCAAGAATAGTTAAGTATAAAATATTTAAAGCAGAATATTTTTTGTTGTTTAGAATTCAAACGATTCACATTTCAAATAGATAAGTTAATATAATACTTTACCCATTATTTAATTGTCTTTATTATAGGTAAATGCTTCAAATGATAAAAATCATACAGAGATGTCTTCATGAACGTCGGTGGTGAATAAGGATTATATTCGAATATTATAATTTAGAATAATCATATTCTGAACTTGTTTGTTTTTGATAAATTAGTCGAATTATATTTTTTCATATCAGCGATTGAAATGCATGGGCTAGTACAAAAGTCATTAGAAGCAGAATTTTATCATGCTGAAATCTTTTTTGTTTATTTAACAACCATTATATAAAAGTGTGCGTGTGTGTGTATAGAAGTAAAGAATATAGACGACAAAATGTATTCAACACAATTTTGTTTGAATATAATAAGAATTGAATATAAATTTGAAATCTCCCGTGGAAAAGGATCAGCCAATTGATTATCATAAAAGCAAATGGAGTGACAAAATTATTGTACAAAATACGAAATGACAGCGCGTTCTATTTTTGAAAGTTGTCACGTAATGTAAAAACTATTCCACACCGTGTTCATTCTCTTTCATAATCTCGGTCCCGTGTTCCCATAAAGAGACAAAATGTGTCGGACTAAAATTACACACAGCTATTCACAGTTCTATTTCATGCGGCAAAATTTGTGTACAAGATTAACCCTTTCAATGTCGACGGCAGGACTATTTTCTCTTTACACGTGTGCTGCGAGCCCGGGACAAAGTGAATGTATTATTATTATGCTATTTGCGAATGCGCCACGTGAAGGGTATGAGTAATTAAAATTTAAGTACTATTACATTCGGTAGTATTTGCGCACTGACACGCCAATCATACTACAGGCAGTAAAGCAAAATTGTAAAACTCGTTCCGTGATAATTTTCAAACATACGTCGAACAAAATGAACAGGATGGCGCATGAATATTGTTCGCTAAATGAATCATTGTTATAATAATAAAAAGATTTTTATGAAAACAATGATTTCATAAATCTTATTAGTTATATAAACACAGATTAAATCAATTGAAATCGAATGTATTGTCTTTATACGTGATTATATAAAAAATTGTATCCACGTGGGCTTAGACAACAAGCAATGATTTCCTAACTTTTGTTTTATGTTGTTAAATTTTATATTAAAATGAAAGTACCACAAAGTTACCGCCGAAGCCATCGAAAGTATAGTTAAATATGGCTTTTTTTCAAGTCAATACCAAATATGTAAAAGAAATCGATGAGATTCGTTTAAATGTCTTTTGTTACTCTTTATAATAACCAGCGAAATATATTCATATTATTTTATTTACAGATCGATACCTGCGAAGTAAACTACACTATGTCGAAAGTGGTTCCTTTTTGCTACAACTGTTTAAAGTATTTTTATGAAGTGCATGTTAAAAAACAAGTGGTTTTCTTTAACTATTTGTTATGATGCGATTGATGATATTGCGAATCGGACATACATAGTTGAGTATACCACTCGACAAAGCGCCCCGAGGTACATATATAACACTTTGTCGATATCTCAATTTTGCCAATTTTTTGCCATTTATTTCCGAGGTACAGATGATTTCACAATAATTAATTTCCAAAAATATAAATATAAATTGCAAAAAGTCGATGCAAAAATGTATAATGAATGTATAATATAACTTACTCATGTATTTTGATATGAAAATCAATCGTCGAATGAAAATAAAATACAAAAAGAACATATTTTGCAATACCTTTTTGAAAACAATGTTTCGTGTGTTCTTTGAATCAAAAATGATAAACATAGCAATCATCGTCCTGGAAACAAAGCAAGAGTGAAAATTGCAAACAATTTTCCGATAATTTGAAATTGCGCGATGAATTTGTATTGAAAAATTCCGCTAGAACAAAACAAAAGCATCGCGACGCTGCATTTCATAACATAAAAATGCATCGCACAAAGAATAACGGGAACAGAAATATCAGCGAAATAAAATGTCGATTGGCCAGTAAACGACATAAACGTTTCGTGATATTGATGTGAACGTTTTTAATCAAAAATATTTCGAATAAAAAATAGTGGTAACTTATATTCTGTTATTAACAGAAGTGTTATATGTATTTCTCATTATAATTTTGTCTAGCTTTGATGCAGAGAATAACAATTGTGTTTACACAATAGTCATTCTTCAATAATCAAATTTATTTGAAATCGGTTTTAATAACGCATACAAAGAACTGTAAAATGAATAAACAATGTTTATTTAAAAAGCGGAATCAATGTTGCTCATCTTGTGAGACTAGAAAGATAAATAAAAGTTAATTCCACGGTTTGTATACAATAAAAATTGTTACTTAATTTCTGAAAAGAATTAATGGCCCCAACTATTAGGATAGCAGTGTAGAAAACTTTCTTGAGTTTTGGTTATGCACTATTCTACGATCATAAGTTTTAAATAAATTCTTTGATATATTAATGATTTATATACCGAATTTGGGCTTCTTTTGGAAGACATAGCTATCTTTTTATTTATTATACTAACCTGATCATCAAAAGGAAAGATCTAGTAAAACTACGTCGTAAAAAATAGACTGTTTAAATGGTCAAAATATAATATATAGCAAGTAAAATTCTCAAAAAATATCAATAGACACAACGGTGTTTTTACGGTTCAAACGTTACACGTTAAATGATTTGATTAAATTTGAAGAAGGTACGCCGTAGTATGGCAAGAAAATACCTAAAAAAGGCAACAGGCGAAATTAATTTGTTCTCAATTTCGGCAGCATTTAATAAAGACATAATGAAAATGGCGAACATCAAGGTCCTGAAAGTTTTTCGTTTGAAAGATTATTTATCGAAGGTTTCGTTAATTGAGTAGCTACCTGACCCTTTTGCCGATTATGTTTTCCTCTCTTGTACGACATTGATTACGCTTATCTATTAAATACGGCTTATACGGCGGTAAATGTTCATTTAATGTTGCTTTCGCACACAAACATACATATATCGTATATACATGTAGTACATGTTTATACTAACGATTTCCCAGTAAAATTGAAAATCATCGCATTAGCAGTCTGCAGAATGGATATAAGACACGATTATTATATTAATATAACACATAACGCTTAGAATTAAACGATTAAGACAAGCTCACAATCTTGAAATTCTAACGATTGTATATGATTAAATATATTCATATTACTGTAGGTTAAAATAATATATATAATACTATTAAAGATAAAATTAAATTATCTCTGAAGTGATTTTTAAAGGGAAATGTTGCTTCAAATTATATAACTCTAGAAAAGTGAAAATCATGTAAAATTTTACCGTGGCCGCATTTTAAACTTCAGAACCCTATGTCAAATGAGTCGTGGCCGCACCAAATTTGACTGTCGTGTTGCATTCAGCCTTTCCTTACTGTTAATTCCACATCTTCCATGCATTTAATAACAGTTTTGCTAACTAATACTCCTTGATGCACAGTAAAATTCGTAAGAAATATTTTATTTGAGTATTTGCTTAGAATTTATCTTTCAAATTTTAATTTTTTAAATACCAAGATTTATTTTTATTCACTTTATATCTTCAGAAATTTTTATGGGCGATGACAATATATCATAACACAATTTTCAATTTAAAAGACACCGAAAAATAACGATAATTTAACCACTTTTACCCATGCGACCCTCGAACAATCTGAAAATGGTAGCATGTTAACAATCAATAATAGTATTATTTCAAAAAAAATATTTGGCATAATGGCTAATGATTATTCATTTTAAGATAACTCGATAAAGAAATTCAAGAAATTTTATGAATCAGTTGAGAACAACTCTTACCTTGCTGGGACTTGAACACAGACCCAGTGTATCGCAAGGGAAAAGCTCTTGCCACTAGACTACAGATATCGAATACATACGTTAATTCTAAATATGAAAATTCACGTGTTGGACAAAGAAGGTAATCTAAAATTTGTTAATTTTGGAAAAATTCAAGAAAACCAGCTATTCATACATGACTTTAATTTCAATAAGCAGATCAGGAAGTTTAAGATTGCTTTGTGGAGTTAGCGAGATATCTTTCCCCTCTCCCACGTCCATTTACTATCAGACCTTTGAGTTTTGGGGTTCCTCAATCATTTCTCATGATAACGAGGAAGTAATCATTTGGATCGTTTATGGGTCCGGATCCCAAAGGCGTACGTGACCAACTCACTCCACTGGCGAGACCTATGCCCAACTTCTATGCGTGGCATTCGAGCCGCTGATTAAACAGACAAAAGTCGATTAGTTTTGACTGGTTGAATAAAATAGCAATCTAATCCGTTTCTTGAGATAAGGGTATGCGAATTGAATTGTACCATATCTTGCAAAAGTTTTTAGAATAAGAAATACCATGATTCTGAACAAAGGTTAATGTGACGTTTGTAGTAGCCATAGACAATATTTTTAATGAAAGAATAAAGCTTCGTTATTGCGACAAATGATGGATTTATACAACTGAAAAGATATAAAGATTATAATGATTCTTTTTTTATATTTAACGTTAAAACAACAAATATCCTCAATGAGATTGAAGACTCGTTAAGACTTACTATCTTGCTGTTATCTTATTCATAGAAATTATGTATTGTTTGAATACCAAAGCTGTCTATATTCAAATGAAAAATACTATATCCATTCGATGCCACTATAAAAACGTAATGTTAAAAGAAATTACAATTAACTACATATATTACCAAATTAATAATTCTGTATCTTGTTATTGAAAATTATGCCACATTGACATATTATTTAACTGAACAATATATTCCTGTCAAACGTTAAATAAAAACATCTAACCCTTTAAATATGTGAACATAATGTGTCTCAATAATTAGTGGAAAGGCTTTATAAAAAAATAATAAGACGTCTTTTCTTCGCTAAGATTTTCAACAGATCATCAGATCAACAATGAGCGAATCTGGTCTTGATCTTAATAAATTAATTGTGGAAGGGAAAAAAATGTATCATTTTTTTTGGTTAAAACAGGTAATTAATTAAAATAAAAATAATAATACATTTTAATAAAAATGATAACAAATTTTTAGTACTTTTTCCACATGAGATTTATTTCATCAGGTCCGGTTTCGCTCATGGCGAGCATTATCAACTGATAAGAAATACAATAAAACAGTGGTATTTATGCAATAGTTAAGTATGAAAACAAGGTATGACAAACAATTGGTAAATCAATTTGCTTTGTGGAAAAAGTACTAAAAATTTGTTATTATTTTTATTATAATGCCTTTCCACCAAGTATTGACAGTGAACACCTTAAAAGTGAATAATACATTTTTAGTACTTTTAAAACATAAAGTTGACTATGCTTGCTATGAGCGAAACTGGTCCTGATGTAATAAATTTTATGTGGAAAAAATACTAAAAATGTATTATTATTTTTATTATAATGCCTTTCCACCAAGTATTGACAGTGAACACCTTAAAGGGTGATTAATTATAAAGATAAATTATTTCGTTGTGTTTAAAAACTATTAGAAATGTTTAATTTTAAAATTTAAAATTATGTGAAAAGAATGACATTATGCAAATATTAATACTTCCTCTAAAGTATTAACGCGAAATTTTATGGTGTGCACACATTAAAAAATCATAAGAAAGTAATGGCATACAACTGTTTTATTAAAGCCAAGCAGGGGTTTTGTTTTTTTAACATCCGCGTATTAAATCAGCAATAATTTTGAATTGCAGAGTTCAACATTAAACAGAAACAAACGAGTTGGCAGCCATGGCAATGTTGGCATTCTTTTATTCGAAATTATTATCGCCGGAAAAATGCGGGCTTTTTGACTTTGAAAATGCTCCTGACTGACGTATGCTAATTTTACTGAGCGCCGCTTTGCTCGGGAATGCCGAAAGAACGGCAGCCAGAATTTTCCGGGCAACATTTTTATCAGGACGAAGGAAAACAATTTTGGAAACTTATTTTTTTCTCTCTCTCGTGGAAATGAGTTTTTTAATAGAGATCCTCAGAATGTCAGAAATGCAAAAATAAAGTCAAAGAGACGACTTTGACTTCTGTAAATGGTAGATTTGACATTTTGTGAACTCAACGTTTGACATTGCGTAATTAATTTGATTTTACATGTAGTGCAGTAAAAATTTTTCACTGAATAAAGTAAACATTTTGACGACAGTTTTTTCTTCAACGATTTAATAAAATGACAAAATTAATAAATGGAAATAGTTGTCGAGAAAAATGTAATCGAGAATTTCGACTGAAGGTGCTTGATGAAATTAATATCGTTTGAATTTTGTACTATTCCAAGAGTTTTGTCGATAACGTCCCTGCTTTCAATTTCATCTTCTTCAGGCATGTAAAATGCACAAATGAACTTGATACATAACAACTAGTAAACGTTATTTTTCTAAACATTAATTTAAGAGAATCTAATATATTTCTTTATTTTGTATCAGTAACCTAACACTATTACAAAAATAAATGCATCTATCCATCTCAAATGTAAATTAAAAGCATAGAAAAAGGCACCTTGGCATTGCACGCTTGACAATTACACAGCTGTAACTATTTACAAGGCGATGATGTCATCACTAGTTGGATAAAAGATAATTGAGCTAAAATTTTGTAACTTATAATATAAGAATTATAATCAAAAGAGGCAAAATTGGTCATGTGAAACACAAAACGCGTAGTATGAATTTTATTTTATTTTGATTTATTTGTTTCCAGTGAATGTTTTTCGACAATCCATGCAGAATGAACTTAAAACGAAAGCAGTATATAAAAAAATTATGATTTCAAATTTGAAAATTTCGAAAGCTAGAGAAAAATAGCATGGTATTGGTCTATTCAAAGAGTAGTTTGTCAAATGAAAAGTTTAAAGTCGACTTTAAAAAGATAAATGGTATAGAAAAAGTAAATTTAAATTGAAGACTTATATCCACGACGCTAACGTAACCGTAAGCAGAATAAACTGAATACGTTGTTTTTCCCCATTGCGGTGACAAACGAGCGACTACGCTCAAGTGCTTTCTTGAGAAACGGATGTACGGTCAAAGGTTCTAGCCCCGCGAATAGAAACATTGAATACAGCTCGCTATTTGTTAATAAATAAAAACGTAATCGGTTCAAAATCAACATAGAATGACTTTTTGAGTTTTTTTTAAGTATTTTTTTTATGCTGAAAGACGCGTAATAAAAAGAGTTCGTTACTTGCGAATAAAAATGTCAAAAAAGCTTATTTATGGGAGCGAGTATAAATATTTTTACGCTTTTTAGTTTGTAAATGAAAAAATAGTTCCCTTTTCACGGACACGACTATAAAAGTGTAGCAATTAAGATTGTCAAAACAACCCTGACAAGCACAGGAAATGTGTTTGAACAGGTAACAAGTACACTGCAGCCATATAAGTGACGTTAACCTAGACACGTGTGTATGAAAGGTCGCGTGTGGAAACGTACAGGAAATACGTTAATTGACAGCTTAAAAAGCTTAATAAAATAGTCCTTTCAGTATTATGTTACCACTTACATTTGTTCCACATATTGAGTTATTAATAATCCGCTAAACATACCTTTTTAGGTAGTCGCTTTGTTATCTTCACTATGCTATCAGTAAAACAAAAACAATGGAAAACACAAGTTTTTATACTGTTGTTATTACTTCTATTTTTATTTTTCTCGATGATTAAGAAAAAAACTACATTATAATACTGGTATTGCATGCTAAAATGATGACTTGTGTCTTTTTTACGATTCGAAACAAACACAAATTTTGTATTTACATATACAGGTTTTGTTATTGACAGGATTTTAAACACTTTCCAATGTAAATATGATAGACGTGTTTAATTTTGTGCTTTTCAAAGAAGTGCCTCCAAGCCAATGAAAATTTTCTACTTTTTCGTTACATTAAAGTGTTAATATTAATTTTACCAAGAGCTCATTAAATATAAACACAAATTTAATGACACATTCGTTGATCATTGAAAATTTAAGTTGAAACTTGCTCGACATTTACTTATTTACTTTAAAAACAACTGAGCAGTACAAGCATAAGAGATTATGTACATACATATGTATGTTATGAAAAAGGTTTTTTTTAATAAGATGCTTTTATTTTTTATGAAATAATAAATATTTAAACATCATGGAACGAGCATTTTCCCTAAATTATAATGAGCAAAAAATTGCCAACTTTATAATCTCTAATGTCTAAATAATACAAAATTATTAGGTTTCGATTTAATGAAACGTATTGAAACGACAAAGAAAGAATCTTTTATGTGACACTTTTAATTGGGGTAGACGGACATTGAAAGTTTTCAAACGATATATTCAACAATGAAAACTGTATTATAAGTTGCTTCAACCAAGACGACGGTTGAAAACTTCTACCAACACAAATATTTCCAGAAAAAGGATAAGATAACACAAGAACTTTTACTTCTAAGTAATATAACTTCTAGCCATTTTACAAAAAGCTTTTCTCATATATTTTTGCGTAATAAATCATTATATCTTATACCATGGTCTCGCTTACTGTTGAACATATGTAATCGGATAGTTCATTAAAACCATTTATCCTCTATCTTAAAAAAGAATAAAGCAAAATGGATATATGTAGTTATAACAGAGGGTGGGTATGAAAGTAACACACAATAACGATATAACAATTGAAAAACATCAACGCTTGAAAGTTGTCATTCCAGATTCAAATTTGTGATGACGCAGCTGAGTGGATGAAATATTAGCAACGTTCACCACTCGACTACATTCTTAGGAGGATTTAATTTTGATTTGAAACAAAAATAACCAATCTTTTTATGTAAAATTTATTGATTATTCAATAAAGTATAATTCAATGAATTCAGTGTAGTATTATTCTTAAATATTTAATAGGCACTCTGTAATTAATATTTATTTTATTCAATAGATAAAATGTTACCAGTCGACAATATTAACGGTATTAAAGAAACACCATAGGAAAGATAACTGCAGATTTATCATGGTAATACAAGTATGAGAGAGTACATGGATTTTCACTGCAAGTTACTATGTATCACATATAAAAAAAGATTCCTAATGGTAATGCGTATAAATAAGAATACGTGAATAAACTTCAAATATTTAGAATTTCTTTAAAGCTCACACCAATCACCAGTGACGTGTGCTAAATAAAAAAAGATTGGGAGGGCTGATTAATTATAACATTTTAATACACCTTACCCGCGCAATGATTCACTTTCCGCATCATCAAATTTCCAACAAAACGTTCTTCGAATACAGAGTTACTAAATCCATTTCTATATTGTTATGGTATTTACGTTAGTATTTTTTTTCCAAATTGTATAAAAAGAGGAGTGGGCGAGCTGATACCATGCGCCCCAGCTCCACCCGCTCCACTGTCAATCAGAGCTTATCGTTTTTAAAAATGAACGAAAAGAACATTGTCTCTCTTTTTCCTTTGATTCAATATTTCAAAATTTAATATCATCGTCTGCGCGAGACACATTGACAAGCAATATTTGGAAATTTATTTTCGGAAAAACATAAACAAGTCCTGTTCGGTGAAATTGCAACAGGTTTATGCGGAGTTCAATAAATATTATTCTCTGTTTGAGACATTTTATCGTTTATCGGTAGCAAAGTAATCGCAAATAGGTTTGCCAAACGGTGCATTTATTTTTAAAAGTATGATAAATTAAACTTTATTCACAAGAGCATTAAGAATATATATACGAAAAAAACAATAGAGATTTCATGTGTCAGGATTGAGAAACAGTAATCTTAAGTGAAAAATAGTATGACGTGATGGTGAAAGACACTTAAGTCATTTAGATCTTTTATTGATTCAAAAAATGTACCATTTATTGGTAAAATATATCATAATTAAGAAAATGGTAGTTAAAAAGCGAACAACAAGATGGTTAAACAGATTTTATCAATAATAGGAAGCGTATTATTATTATAAATCCGTCCGTCGTAACAAATTATGGCAATAAAAACCAAGTAAAAAAGGAATTGAAAACTTATCACTGAATCAGTCATGAAAATCTAGTGTCAAATCCAGTATGAATGTGGCGAAGGATACATTTAAAGTGAAATAAGGATTATGTTTAAATAAAATTTAATCAGGATTTTTAGTTAAGACCCGTTAAAACATACTTTATATAGTATCGGTAGCATTTCCAGAATAGACATTTTAGTGGGATAATTTCTTTTTGATGAACATGAATTGAAAAACCTGCGATTGCTCTATAAACCTAGGGTTGTGCCCTAAATCGTGAAAATTGCGCAGGACAAATTGACTTACCCGAGGAACTAAAAAGTTTGTGTCTAAAGGAAAAGTAAACACAAACAAGTTTAAGGCTGGCGAGAGAAACGTCGAATTTTCACGGGAGCAAACTACATTAGCAAGTGGGAAACGCCGTGGTCATCCATTATTGTCTACGTAGAGACTTACTGAAAAATGTTTCTACAGTTGTAGTTAGTTGTTCGCTTTGTGCTTTCGGAAAGTTTTACAGACGATGGTCCAACAAAAAAGCGCATTAACGAACCTGCAATGAACTGGAATAGTGTAACCTGTATATGCTCGACGTCCATTCTCTTTTTGCGTAAGTAAATAAAGAAAATACATTTGTTTACTACTTTCTTGTTTTTTTGAATTGTTTCACATATCACAAGCAATCACTTCAACCAACAACTTCAGTTGGTAATGCTGAATGATGAAATTGGTCTTGATTATTATAAAAATACACATAAGTTGTACTTAACATTGCGTTCTATTTATTTTAACATATTGCTTTTCTAGAATAATTGACAGCCAATACCATAAAAAAGAAGCTATAAAAACGAAATAAAAAAGCCAAGAAACCAGGAGCCCGCCTCGCGGACTCCACAAATAGTTTCAGTAGGAAAGTAAAGGTAAGAATTTTTTTTTACTAGAAAATGTGTGCAGATAATTTTTTGATTGTTTTTATCAGTTCTTGTGGAAAAAAAACAGGAATTCATATGATTCACTTTGGGAGCGGATAATGTTAAAACAAAATGCAGGTATGCTGTAAAAGTAAATGTGACCAATAGAATGTGATTTAAACGTCGCATAAGAATAAAACTACAATTTCAAGTTCAAGAATTTATTTCAGCGCATAAATGAATGAGGTTTAAAAGAACTAAAGAATCTCAAGCCAAGTGGAAGCTCGTGAGACATCATTTGTTTATGATGCGCATTCTGTGCCACATTATGGCATAGTAAAGACGATAAAGTCCGCATTGGCACTCAGGGTGGTTCCATTCATTGAGGGTTTACTATCTGGGTGGACGGCGGGGAAATGCCCGACAGCTATTCTGCTATTTTTCATACGGCCAGACGACAATGAAAGACCGTGGGGCTGAAATAGCAATGCACTCTTGGAGTCGCTGACCAGAATACAACACATATACTATGAGAAGCTTTTCTTTGTAATGAATTCTTGGAGTGGATAATATGATTCTTCTCGAAACAAACTAGCGTATATGAAGAAAAATAGCGGTACTTAAAATGAGTGTATGAGGTATATTCGAAAATAGATTGCATTTCTTAAAAATGTTGTTGAAGTAATATATTATATAATTCAATATTCATAAGTATTTGCTTAAAATTGAATAGTTAGAATTCAAACTAAAGCTTGTTATAGCAAACACCTAGACGTAACGTTAAAAGCTTTTGAAAGGATAAGAAAAAAAATCCATACATAAGTGCCAGTTTGGCTTTATACATATTTATAGAAAATGTATGGAGTTACATTTAAGCCAAAGCGATAGATAAGCTAAGTGTCTCAAAATCAACTCGAGGAAACAACGCTGAAGAAATGTGCATTAGAGACAAATAAATTTAAAAACATGTAATAATGTATTTCTCCTAAGAATTGTGACACATGTAATATGGTTTTTTACTATGTACTTAACGTATAAAAGAAATTTATAATGGCACAATGTTTCATTAATTATATTTGACGGTATCTGTGGTTGAGTTGGCAAGAACTTTATCCTATCGATCAGGCTCAATTCAAGTAGCAGCAAGGTTAATAAGAGATCTAGACTTTTTCAATTTAAATTTGAGACCTCAGGCATACGTTTTTTTATGTCTTTTCTCCTCGAATATGTTTCGAGTCACTTAAATATCCGGCGCCATGGCATATAAGCAGTTATGTCAAACTAAAACCAACCCAGCAGATTTTGATGTTTATTTCACGTGAGCTAAAAAAATAAATATATACATATCTAGTTCTTTGGCTGTAACTTGTAATTTCAGGTATAAAATAAAACATGCCGACTAAATGTGTATCGTTAGCATAATTCATAAACGAGAACAACGAAAGATTCCAAAGGTGGACAAATTTCAGAAACTAATTCGTTTAATCCCGTTGCACATGAATAATTCATATTTTAACAAGTCACAAGTATAATAAGTCACTCGGATTAAGTTGTGCCAAAAAAGTGTAGAGTTTTTACGCTTTTTAGCGACAATGTAATTATATTGTTGTACAAAGTGCTCACTTTTAAACTTTACAAGTTTCACTGCGACACGTTCTTAGGTAAATAATAAAATAGATTATAACACAGAGTTGAAAAAAACACATTGCATTTCAGCAACTTAAACTGATGTCAGTTTTAAGCCGTTCATTGTCAATACTTGGAGAAATGGTTTTACAATAAAAATCATACAACAATTTTAGTACTAATTCCACATTGAATATATTAAGATGATCGATGAGTGAAACCGGTCCTGATGTAAATAAATTCAACGAGGAATAAGTACTAAAAATATTTTAATTAACTGAAGCAATATATTATTTTGAATATTTAATAAAATAATGGCATTGCACCGTAGAAATTACAGTAAATAAATTAAATTTATCTATCTACGATTAACCAAAAAAATAAACTTGAATTTATTTCACCGGAGATATGTTTATTACAAAAAAAGCACACTATGAAATGCTCCCATGTTTTTGTGTGAGTACTATGCATTGTTACACGGCTCTTTACGTAACGTATTAACCGCGTAAATTCGGAGATGACTGTATTATGTAAACGGCTTGTTGAAATGACATTAAGACCGTAGCGATTGTACAAGACACAAAACAAACAATTATTCAAACAACAGAGAACAACTTTAGACTGGCGTAAACTTACATCAAACAGAGCAGGGATGTATTGAAGGGGTGATATATGTTTCAGATTGTACGCAAATAGGAAATATTTTACACTTTGCCCGCGGAGCAAGATGTATGTTCGTCTTTTAAGGTTCATTTACATCACTGAACTTAATTCGGCAAAAGCTCGATTGCGGCTATAAACGCGTTTACGATTCGATATCAAAGCAAACGTTGAATTTCCATAATGTATTATTTAACAATCATTTATCATCCAGAGTATGATGCAATAAATTAATATTATTTATGATTTAATCTGTTAATTTACAACATAAAAATAAATTCGTGCTAATTTACTCATTGGCTACGGGAACGTGGAATACCAACGTTGGTCTATGCGTTTTGCTTTCCCGTAGCCAATCAGTTAATGAAGCATATAAAA
Source organism: Himalopsyche kuldschensis (assembly GCA_028554975.1). NCBI lineage: Eukaryota > Metazoa > Arthropoda > Insecta > Trichoptera > Rhyacophilidae > Himalopsyche > Himalopsyche kuldschensis. The sequence continues at coordinate 12,658,626 of JAHFWI010000010.1, read as the reverse complement.
AAACAATATTGGTGAGTGGAGAAATCACCATATAAACCTTCGGCCATGTACTTTAAGTCCGTGTGTGAAGCTACGCCGAAAAATAGAAATTATGAAGCAAAATTTTGGAGTAAAAGCACACACCGCCTACCACGGAAGCCTTTACCGCTCACTAGTGTGCGGTACGGATTAACGGCAAGTTGAGTGATCTAAATTCATCATACAAAACCTTACATATGATACCATGAATCTACAGTTGTTAATTGGCATTAAAACATGTTTTGGAAGCAAAAAAAATATCCATGATATGATAATCGATTTTATTTTATTGATTTATTCTGACTTTAGTTACTGCATGAACAAGCAAGTATGAGTATTAAATTACAGCACGGGTTAATAATTTTTTAATAACGAGTATTATTTGAAGTACTTTTTTTTTATAAAAATGCATTTATTACAGAGAGAATGGGTGGTGAAAACACATTTAGAATGATTGTAACAAAAAAATATAGCGTCGTAAATATTTGATGCGAAGCACATATTTCCACCTGGGAAAAATAAACTTTTGAACGTATATAAATAAAGAGGAAACAAAAATAAAGCTTGAAAAGCAAACACGGTGTATAACTGTATAGGATATTATGGCATGCATATTTTGTGCATATTGTAGTCAGCAAATTTCGTTCTGAAAAATCTTTTTGCATCCGCAAAAGAATGTAGGATAAAATTTTAATGTTTCAGGGATACTAAAATAACCAAAGTGCCGAAATGTGAAATCCAAGTCGTTAGCGGGAAGACTACAAAATTCAAATGATTCTAATTTTATATCGCCATTCATGAAATCTTAATTTATACATTCTATTCATTGTGATACAGTTACACTGGATAAAATTGTATAATATTGTATGTGAATCATCCTAAAAATGTTGAAACTATTTTCGATATCAATTAATATGTATATTTCATTTTCTGAATGCAAAACTTGAGTCACAAATTAAGCTTTTATTTAAATTGGTTATAACTAGAGACTCAATTCGAGTATCGAGTACTCCATTTTTTAAATATATAATATTGTATGTGAATCATCCTTAAATAATCGTTGAAACTATTTTAAGACAAATTTAAAATTTGCGTCGTTTAATTCTCTATTAATTATGTTGCATAAATGGAAATAAATGTATTATTCAATAAGTTTCTTTAATTATTTGTCATTTATAAAATATACACAAATTCGAATTAAAAATGTATATTTTAAATTTGTTATAACCCATTACCTTATGTCGAATTTTACTCAATACTATTTCTTATGTCTTTTATTTTAACCAAAATGTTCGTTTGCCCAGTACTAATCTGACGCGTAAGTAATACATATATAAATGGTCGTCAATTTTATTATTATTGATGTTATATTGTATCATAAATTGTTTCAACTATATGATAATAATTACTATTTTGTGATCGTAGTACAATACAAAAGTTTGTTGTAAAGATATTGCTATGCCATAATCTCGGTCAAAGGATAGATTTTCAGATGAAATAAACAACTTAAAGTAGTATAGCGAAAGGTTATCTATTTCAAAGCAGGTGACAGGAGCGGAGACATTTGCGAGAAATTTGTCTTTGACCAGTATAAGATAAGAAGCTAAGTACCAACGATGAGATGAAATCTTGGAAACGAGAATACAACACGCCTTGCTGAGGATGTAGTTTTACAAAATGTATTCGTTTTACTTGTACCATAATAAAATTAAAGAAATTATGGTCAAATAGAGTTACCTAACGCAAATCTTCATGAAACGTCGGATGTCTCATATTTATACATTTTTCATAGAAATGAAAGGTTAAGGAAACATTAAAAAAGGAAAATTATTATATTATCAATATTTTAACGTAACTATGTTGTGTAATTGACATTATTCATCAATTATCTGAGTACAGATTCTTCGTTATACAAAACGTCTCTAATAGCTTTTATAATAAAATTATTTATAGCATTTTTTTACAACAGATCGCATTGTAGTTAAAATGATAATCTTGCTATAAATAAAAGTAATAAATTGTGAAAAACTTTTGGAAGAAAATATTCTTTTTAAAGAATGTAGAAAAATGCGATGAAGTAAATACAGCTAGAAATAAGACAGTTCTGCGACACGACCATCAGTATCTAGTCAGTATTCACTCAACTATATTATTTATGAATTTACTGCCCGCATAATAGATTTAGTTAAATAATGATTTTGTTTTTGAAATACGGTATAGTTCTTTGATTATTCCACGTATTGTGCTACTAACTGTGACACGTGATTCGCCTCTTTCAGAGGCACATTCGGACTTACTATCGCAAAGTTTGCTTAAGTAATTATATTAAAATGAACTTCGACAAAGTTACCGCCGAATCCATAGAAAGTATTAAGGTATAGTTCATTTATTAAAAAATAATGAAACATTATTTACTAATTCCACATTAAATTTATTAGGATTAAGCCTGATTCTAATAGATCTAATGTGGAATAAGTAAAAATAGTATTATTATTTATTAATATAATGCCATTCCATCAAGTATTTACAGTGAACACCTGAAAAGTGAGTATAGTTAATGAGACAAAAACATGAACGAGTGATATTAAAATGTATATGTTGTAACATAGCAACAAAAAAATCCCTGACCTCAGGCTTAAAATCAAATCTAAATGGTTATTATTTTGCTAAATAGTCGCATTATTGGGAGCAAATATAATCGAATCACACAAAGGGTTTCGAGTCAAAAGGGCAAAAGCTTACAAAGGTTACAAAATACATTTGTCCCGTAAGTTTTTAGAGTACTAATATTGGAAGGTTTTCAGATATCTGTAATCGGATAAAGGAAATATCTAAATATAATGAAATTGAGAAGGTCGCAACAAAGTAAAATACGGTGGGTAAATTTCGAGAAGGGTATAACTAAAAAAAGGTTTCATTAAGCCAAGAATAATAAAAAGTAAGTATTTTAGTTTAAAAACTAAAATTGGGAAAACTTGGCAATGGCACAATGTTTCGAAAATGGAAGAGTGTGGACTTAAAACAGTAACTATGATCATTTTATTATAGAATTCGTTTTTTCAAATATACACACATTGTGCTATAAAAAGAATGCTTATGTTCAGTTGCTATATTAAATGTGTAGTGATATTTAAAATATGTAAATACATTCTCTTATTTATATGGCAGAACAAAAATACATTCCGTGGTGGAAACGAATCTGTTTGAGAGTGTTAATAGCATAAAAGTAATGGGCCCATATAAGCATAAAGTTGGTTATTTGCAAAAGTCATATTCTGAGATAATGAGACTTTCATTGTTTCCAAGCAAAAAACTAGTTAAAATACAAATCATACTGTGTTTTTGCTTATGAATCTCAGTATACTATTTTGAACATCTATAGTTTTCGAGTAAACTTATTATTGAAGTGATTTACAGAAAAATTTACGGAGAATAAAATCCTCATTTTATTTTAATTTGTGACTTTTTCAAATAACTTGCCCTTTGCTCATGGGGCATTCATTAAATAAGAATTAGCTCCAATCTTAGGCACGACAAACATGCCAACAATAGTATTTTTAATAATAATTCATGGCACAGTGGGTAAATAAATAAGCCATGAAATCAATATTTAATATTTCATATAATTTTGCTATTCGATTAACACTCCAAATGACATCAGTTGGAAGTGATAATAAATGATGTGTTGTGAGAAGTTGGAAGTCAAAAAGCAGTTCAATATATCTCCATTGCGATGTATAAGTTTACAAAATGTCAGCGCTGAATTTGCGAGGAAAATTGAAAGTTTGCACAAAGTGCTGCGTAAGAAATTTTCAGAATGAGCTGAAACTTAACTTGAAAGCGGACTGAATGGCAGACGGTTTGAAATATTTGCGAAACTTTCATACAAAATAGCGAAAAAGTTAAATATTTCCTTACATTAACAAGCTTGCTCGTAGAAAAACTTCCGTTGGGATAAGCTCTATGCTAGGACGCCATTTGCTTCACGTTGAGAACGGGAAAGGTTAAAAAAAATATATTCGTATACACCAGTTATCTGTGAAATTATTTGTATAGGAAGAAGATAAAAACAATTAAGAATTTAGACTGAAGGGGCTAAATGCATTTTTAATATCAAATTAGAATCGTTTGAATTTTGTACTTTTCTATGAGTTTTGTCGCTAACGACTCGTCTGTCGGCCTTTTCAAGCATTTCAAGTCCACGGTAAAAACAATGATTGAAACGGATGTACTTGAACTGATAAAAACAATGATTGAAAGTTTTTATCAAAAAAAGTAATGAATATATACTAGGTTTCAAAATTAAATCAGACAAAAGATTTCCTATGTATGATATAGGTTAAACAAGTATTTTACAGTTGAAAATTGGTTCTTATTTGCGTTTATAGTTGTCTGTTTAGGTAATATAAACAAATAATGCAATAATACATCATTTAAATATGAGCTGAAATACGAGAGCCATTAAAAATTAATTTTCCTGCGGCGCATGTATGATCACACACAAATTTGTCATCTTCTCTCGAGATTATTATCTTATAATTTTTGGTCATTAGCTACAAAAACAAGTCCTACTATTAGTGTAAGAATATTCTTCCCCTGTTGTTTTATATTATTTATTTTATTAGGACGGTAATGCTTTACGTCATCTGAATGCTGTGTCAAGTTTGTATAATGAATTGAAACTGTGTCGCTCATTTGTAGACACAACAATAATAACAATTTAGTATGGTGTTACAGCACAAAACGTGGATTTGCATTTTAACAAGATCCCCAGATATTTGTTTGCATGGAGTATAATTTTAGCGCTGGCTTAACTTTCCTGTCTTTCTAAAGAGATTTTCTAGACATCCACGGTACTAAAATATTTGTCCTTACTCTACAGTCTCCATACATACAATATATACATATATAACACAACATAAATATTATGGTGCACTTAAGGGATTGGTATCATAAAATAACCATTGTAAACACATCTTAAATTGCACTTAAATCTAAGAGTTGGCTTAGTGCTTGACGTCAAAATAATGTTAAAGTTTGTTTTGTTTATTAAAAAAGAAACTTTATAAAGACGTTGTTTTGAGAAAAAAGCAAAAGTTAAAATGAAGAATATTTTGTCCTAGCAATAGTAAGTTGAATAAAATTATATTCTATTTAACAATGAAAAATTGTATTCTGATTTTGATTTCAATAAATAATTCATTTGAAGACATGTGTTAAAAACGGTCATATTCAAAAAAAATATGACTGTTCAGTAACTATTTTCTTTTAGTCCTTCTGTCACATACATACATATGGCTACGGGGAACGCAGAATACGTGTCATTTATCTGTATGTTTTGAATTCCCCGTAGCTAATGTGTTAAATACGTATATTTAAATTTATTTTTGATAATTTATACGTGGGAAAACAATAAAAACGACTATACTGCATGCATTATTAACTATTATTTTAAATAACGGTTGACGATAACCTGTAATTTTCTATCGTATTCAACACTATGATTTTTTGTTTTCCAAGATAGTATCAAGAAATATGTGCTAATCGAATAATAGCTTCCAATTTTTACGTAATATAGTATTATGGTACCACAGCTTTTGCAATATTAAAATGCATGTTAAATTTTACAATTGTGTTGAAAATGACTAATACTAGTAAGTTTAAGACTATTCAACGTTGGTTGCAATAACTTAACTATAAAAAGACGTTCTGCAATATTCAGTCAAGTGTAATTTAAATCAAGACATGAATAACATTAAATTCAACTTAAAGTGCACATAAAATTTCTGCGATCACATTGCGAGAAGACGAAAAAGGGTTTGTGTAACATCTACAATTTATCATTTATGTCATCATCTCCTTAACACGAGAATAGTTCATTTCATTATAATTCTCACAAAGTTCTGAGCTTCCAGTCTAGCAGAGTGACGTAACGTGCAACTTTAACATCACTACTATCTATATATTCAAATGAATTCGCAACTTCAAACGTTAAAATATGAAATTTATTTCTCAAATTGATCAAAAGTCTTCGAATTTAGTGCATTTATTTATCATGGATATTGATATTTAGAATTCGATAATTTTAGGATGAATATTGTAAGGACTAATTAATTTATATCAAATGTCCAAATTGGTTTCACTTATAACTCAAAAAATGATTCTCACAACTTTAACAGGTTAATTAACCAATGGGAAAAAAATATTCGCTGAATAATAAATAGCCCATGCAGTTGTTTTTATTAGAATACTGACGGAGAATTTTTTTTAAGATAATAAATTCACTTTTCTCACGATAATTAGGAAAATTGTTCATACATTAAGCATTTGATAATAGAAAATTTCATATTCGTGAAAAAATACCACTACTTTTAATACAATTATAGCCCAACAATAGTATTTTGAATCTGCTACAAAGCTTAATATGATATGATGTGAAGGTGTATAAATGAGGAGACTAATGTTTCTATGAAATGTCGGAAGAGTCTTTGATAAATCTAAATATATGTATAACGATCCAAATAGTTAGCTTCATTGGTAAAATAATTATTGTGCTTAAATATTTTTCGATAAAAACATACCTCTCTAATTTGTTAACAAAGGGTTAACAAACTAGAAGCAGCTTTTCTTTAAGCTGGTCACAATAGAGTCGTAAGTCATCAAATCAAAGGCAAACAATTTACAGTTTTGGGGACAAGAACAAACGGTCGCGTATCTAATCTTCCATCTCTATTTAAGATCATTAGATTAAGCCATTCAAAATGCCTGGAACAAGACAAAGGGCTCAGTCCCGTCTGCAAACCATTGTTTCGTCTCTTTGAATTAATCTATTGTGTTAAACGTGGTGACTTTGATGGGGTTAAAGAAAAAAAATCATAAGACAATCTTGTCGTACGGTATTTTTGATTCAACATAATTTTGAGTACTACCTTCTGTACTGAAGTGATTAATTTAAGTGTATGTGAAGCTGGAGAAAATCTTTTGAAAGATACACTAATGAATGGCTAATTATAGACACAATCGGACAGAGCTATTGTCGACTGATATACTCAGTTAAAGACATAACATATTTTTAATGACGAATTAAACAAAAAAGGTATTGAATATTTTCAAAACTATGATATCATTTGGACTATTATATCAACTGTCATGATTAGTTCATATATTGTCCGGTAGAGGAATTTCATTATATTATAAGAAATTTCATCGCACAGACTTATTTACAATACGTTTATGTATGCATCTGTAAGTAGCTGATATATTTGAATTCATCATTGTTGTTCGTCATTAAACGTTCTATTCATGTCTATCTGAAGCTGGCACCATTTCAATAATAAAAAAAAATGAATTTGTTTTTGAACTTTAGTGTCCCTAGTAGCGTAACGTTTTCAGAGTTGTTAATTACATACAGCAAGTACTTTCAAAGACACCACGATTAGAAAATTGACATTTAAAATGATACCAATCGAATATATTCGAAACATATTAATTAAAGTTTTTAGTACTATTTTTACATATAATTCCATAAAGATCGGTACCGATTTCGCTTGACGCGAGCATCAGTTAAAATTCTACGTTAAAGCAGTTTAAAAATGTGTTTAATTAATTTAAAACAGCGATTCGTTTTTAAAGATCATTATAAAAGTCATTTTCTCGTTCAAAACGATAGTCGCACGAGAACACAGTGTAATTATTATATATTTTTCCAGTAATGACGTGTTTAGCAAACCTGAAAACCGAGCATGCAAACACCGGACGCTTTTGTTTCGTGGTAAACACCAATTAACCGAAACAAGAGAGCGTTATTAAATCAGCGGGTCGAACGAAAAGCTGGAAAGTAGGTAACGAATTTAACAACATCAACCCGGATGTTTGCTTTGAATTTTGATCATCTGTTTTGATTGCGTCAACGGCAGAAAGCCAACATCACAATAATCGGCGAAAAAATAATGCAAAACTTGAACAACGCGAAAACAATTCGCAAAATGTTCAGAAGTAAAATAAAGTAATCCTTTTTATTAATACACTAAAAAAGCTTTTCATTGAACTGAGAGAAAATCAAAGTATTATTTGTTATATTAAAGTGAATACAGCTCTTTTTTTTGTTAACAGTTTGTTTTAACAGTTATTATATTTTTTGTTACGCTGTGGAGTAGACCCTTTAAGATGAGCGAGAAAACGTAGATCTCGAGGTGTTCAACGATGCGAGACCGAGATGATATTTGTTTCTAAAAAAAATCTTCAGATATTTTAGATAACAAAAGTAAATATAAATGCTTTGTTATGTAGTTTCTCAATGCCAAATAGCCTGACATATTAATTGAATAAGATTTCAGTTGGTTGAACTCCATTATAACACGGTGAAAAAATATCAATGTATTTTAGTCATACAAAATTACTATATAATAATTCTGACGAGGGTCACTCCCTCCGTTTTTAAGATCGAATAAGGGGTGGGTGAAATGAAAGAAAATGACACAAACATTCGTGTAAATAAGTAACATATAAGTAAATTGATTAAAAAACAAATGTATGAAATTTTTCATTCTGGTTTCAAAAGTCCTTAAGTATTTAAGTATTTAATATGAACACTATAAATATACCATTATTCACTTGAAACATAATATAAGCAAACATGTTTCGTATTGAAATGAAAACTGATATGTTTTTATATCGTGCGAGTGGGTAAACGACTCTATATTAAATTCAAGTACAAACTGGAAGTTTGGAAGTTCCGATAAGCAATGAATTATACAAGCATTACTACAAATGACCAACATAAATTACGATGCTACGTTTTGTGAAATTATTTGCATCCTTTTTTATTGACTGTGTAACTCGATACGATTAAGTATGCTTCAGTAGATATAATTTTAAATCGTAATTTACGTTTATTTATAAATATTCAGAAGTGTAATGATTTATTAAAGATGCATGTTAATGCTATTACGCAAATATACTTCTTTCTGTAACCTTTTAAGAGTCTAAGCCAGTATTCCTTAATGAGAAAGCTTAGATGATTTAAGAAAATATATATCGTAGGGCGCTATAGAAATTCGAGTGAGCAATTGTATCATTTGCATATTGGGATGATTGGTGGGTTTAATTATTTGCGTAAATGTATCCGAGTGCATCTGCATTTATATCGGTTAAATAAAATTTGCTATTGTTTTAAGAAAAACATATAAACAGAGCATGGCGTTGTTTTGGAATTTCGTTAAAAGCATTGGTTTGTACAAAGAAGTAATTGAATAACATATAAACAAGATGTGATTGATAGAGAAATTCATTACATAAGTCGAATAAGCAATAATTGGCAGAATCTCATAATAAAAATTGGTAATATTCGATAAGTTCAATATAAAACGATATTTTTACTAAAATAAAATAATTCTTCAAGCTGTAATATAAAGTAAAGAAACGTAGTCTAATGAGAATGGACAGAGGGTAGATTGCTTTATATATTTTGATATTGATCTAAAGACACAGTGGCCCAAAAATCAGTGTCTATAATTTTGAAGGCTTATGTTTTTTTGAGTTACGCGTGTGCGCGCAGCATGAATATTTTATGAGTGTCTACGAAGAAATTTGATTAAGATGAAAATAATGATATTAAATTTGCAATTCAAAACTCTATATAAAATACTGATTAAGCTACGATTTTTTTCTGCCCCACTGGATAAATTTTCATTTAAAAATATTTTCGATATTGAATTTCAATTTTGAGCAAGAAAATTAATATGAATATACTCAATGAAATTATTCATTGCGTCGACAGGGAGATAAAAATAAATTCGGTACCATAAAAAAATCTTTTTAATAAAAAAAATATATAAATGAAATCTTGATGGGTTTCACGCGATTGAATAATTTATGTAATAATAAATGGTTTTTATTCCATACTTAAAACTGACGTCATAAAGATAATTTGAGATTCCGTAAGTAAAGTGAACCGTGAAAACCATGTTTTTTTTCACTATTTAGTATTAACACTTTTTAAAATATAATATAATTACATTTTGTACAACACAATAATATTAAAGTTGAAATGATAATGTAGTGTTCATCAAATTTATAAAAATAGTCATCCATATTATGTAAAAATTTGTATGTTTGACGAAGGACCGATATATGTTGACAAATCATTGTAGAGATTTTAGAACAATTTATGATAACTTTTTTTGAACGATGATTTTATGGATAAAAATAGCAATTCTCTTTTTTCCAGATAGAATTCAAGATAAATCTTTATACAACTATAATTAGAAACACGTTTTTAGGGTTTGTTATTTCAATATTGCCATGAAAATAATACAATAAATTAAGTATGTCAGATTTTCTAAATTGTTCTACATATTACTTTAATCATAATTGTAAATAAAAATGCAGTATTTTATTGATTTAAATAAAGTACTTTTTATAGTTTTCATAGCAAAATATCAATGCTTTAAAGGAATGTGGATTCATAAATTAATAGTTTTAAATTAACAATACATTGGGGAAATGTTAACAAAACGTTTAAAATAACAATTCGAGTTCGATTGCAGTATTTGATTGCTGAAAACTGGTATTTGACTTTCCGAAAGAAAGAAAATTATTGTTATAATGCAAAATATTTATTTTATATTGAAACTATTGTTAATCCAAAAGAATTTGTCACTTGCATGTAAGTGAGGCTTCATGCACGGTCACGTATGTCTCTCAGTTAAACCGAAAGTAGCCATGCTTAGCGAGTGTTTTTTACTAGTTCTTTTTTGAGCCTATGGATCTGAAATCGGGATGAGTAACTGACAGATTATTCAGGCTTGTATCTGTAGTAATCTAAGCTAACATTATGGTAATAAATATTTGAGTTGTGCGGAGTATGGAGCCTCCTTCACATACAAGAACTGTATAGATTTTTAAGTTTATTCAAGAGTATTTTCGTGTAAATATTTTCAAAAGAATTTTGTATTTTAGATATATTATTAAATCAATGTCTAAATTCCGATGAGTTTACCCTGCTAACTTTTATAAAAGAGAATTTTGGGAACAATTTACACTCCTTCAATCCCTTGGCTTAAATATTCACGGAATATTATTAACTGACAAGAAAATTATTGGAAAACTTTTTCATAAATACATAAAAGGTTTTTGATAAACAAATATAATGAAGACAGAGTAAAACCTTTGGAGTACAATAAAATAAACGCCTTAAATTCAAAGTCACTTCGGCTCTAGTCAAGCGGAAACGAGGAATTTTCGCTAAGAATTTTCCGTTTGAGAATTTTCAGTTTGATCGCTGAGAGATTATTTTAATTTCACTGAAATGGTTTTGGTGCTTAATCCTTATATAAATTCTTGTATAAGTTAGATTTTCCATCGAGATGTTCGCAGAAAAACAGCCACCGATAAATTGTACCCGTAAGTAATTGTATTAAATTATAGATAGTAGTAAAATAGAAGGGCTAATGAAATATTTATAAACTGCCGTAAGACCACACATGTATCGAATCGCTTTCGTATGTTTAATTATTTTTATCAACACGATATAAAATTCATTCCACTCGACGCAATAATTAAAAAAGAAGAATGAATACTATTTTTATCAAATAACAATTTAAAATGGAAAAATTTATGGTAACATTTTTATTTCATGCTTTTTTAATGTATATGATGGTATTGTATAGTTGATTGAATAGAAATGATACCGGAGAGTATTAAAAGTTAATGTCATCATCATAAATTTATGATAAAGTGTAATAAAACATTGAACTTGCCTAAAAGTGTAAAAAAAATATGTCTTCCTGCCCAATCAACTGGCGTGCGTACTTTAGATACCCCCAAGTAATATAAAATCACACATCACAAATCGGAATGTTTTATAAAATTAGGTTGTTCTATATATTCATTTATTTCTTTGTTAACTGTACCAATAGTTAAATGTATGAATATTACTTTTCTGATGTTCACTGTCAATTATAATAAAAAAAACAATAACACGTTTTTGTACTTGTTCAGCAATCAAATCATCAAGCTCAGAACCGGTTTCACTCCAAACGCGTATTTTCTACAAAATTTTAACATTAGTTAAAAATGATCGCGATGGGCGCTGATTTATTCAAATACCCCACCAAATAGTGGCATTCAACACCTTAAATGTGTGTTTATAACATAGTTTTGAATATAAAAAAAGTCTAATATAAATATAAAATTAATTATAATATGACATTTATTGAGCTTATTCCACGGTAAATTTATTTAGATCAGGACTGGTTTCGCTTATCGCATTTTAAACTGAATTCTGAAAAACTAAATATCTAAATGAATCAGTTGAAAATGCTCACGATGAGCGAACCGAATCTAAATAAAGTAATCGTGTAATAAGTGCTATTTTTTTTTTTTTAATATTTTTTAATGTGTGAATATTAAGATGGAATATCGCAAAAAAACGTTACCTCTTTGCTCAGCTGTTTCTTTACGAAAGCGAAAATTTACTTCGTCATAAATAAAGACTTGAAAAACATTGCGAGGAAATCGTTCCGAAACACGCATGCGAAACACTAAAATAGTCTTTTATAGTTGTCTCACATTGAAGGGTTTCACGGAATCGGTGAGAATACCAATACGGCAATAAAATTGAAATGGAAATACTCACGGTTCGATCGCCTTGTTCCAGTTGATAATGTATCCACTCAGCACGAAGGATTCGATGTGCACAACGTGGACATTTCCACGCTCCGTGCCCACGTGCAGCCACTTAGACTGCAGCGGTAAGTGCAGGCAGGTTATTCTGGAACAACATAATGAAACAATGCTAAAGTGAATGAAGAAAATTTTGTCGCTGCACGAATGGAAAATTGGAGTACTAAAAGTTTAGTGTCGGGTCAATGAATTCACGTCGAATTGCCGTGCAAAAAGTGTAAATGATTTTCAACGAACTATTTTAGCTTACTTCATAATATTATCAACAAAGCTCGAGTGTTTTATATAAAAGTATTTTTACTAATTTTGATAACCACACAATCAAATAAATTTGTTATTGCAAAAAAAGCAGCGGGTAATTTAAAATATCACCAATACCATCATTTTTATTATAATTAACCCACACAATTCGTTGAAACTTATTAACATCAAAACTTTGCCTGATTCATCCAGATTGCGATAATCACAATTAAACTTAGTGATCTATTTGGATTCTTATTTGAAATGCCTGATGATGCCATAAGGCGAAACCCGGGTCGTAAGCGACAAAACTCATGAAAAAGTACAAATTTCAAACAATTCAAATTTGACATTGAAATCCCATCAAGCACCCTAAAGTTCAAGTTCATTCATTAACTTGAAATGCCAGAAGATGCCGAAAGGCGAAACAAAGGTCGTTAACGAAAAAGGACACGGAGAACGTTTACTTCAGAATTTGAGTAAAAGGAGGTAAAGGTTTTGTTGTTTGTTGATAGCTACTTCCGCTTACGCCATCGTCTGAACTAGAAAATTTTGCTTTAAACTCATAGGTATACAGTTAATTGATTGAGTAGGCATTTACTTGGTAGAACTCCATTATAATACGGAAAGAAAAATAACAATGTATTTTAATTCTACATAAATTATTTTATATATTTGTTGATAGCTATTTAGGCTTACGCCTTCGTCAGAACTAGTTCTGACGAAGGCGTAAGCCGAAATAGCTATCAACAAATATATAAAATAATTTATGTAGAATTAAAATACATTGTTATTTTTCTTTACGTATGGTATACAGTTAGTTATTTACCAGGTATGCAACAAAGACAATATTCAGCCAATATCAATTCATAATATAAATATTTAATGAATAATGAAAATAGAAACTTAATAAAATCATGAATGTTTAATGCTAAACAGAATGAGTAGTTCTGCTTATTTCAGGCTATTTTATCACTTTTAAGTGTTAACTGTCACTTTTTGTTGGAAAGGCATAATGCCACATAAATAAAACACATTAGTACTATTTTCATATATATTCTAAAAAGATCAAGAATCACCAGTTGAAAATGCTCGCGACGGGCGAAACTGGTCCTGATCTTTATCAGAATATATGTACAAGAAGAAGTACTCCATTAAATATAATGTGTTTTTATCTTTTTTTTGTATATTTGTTTTATATAATATTGTTAAAGACTTACAATTTAAATTTAATGTTAATAATTTTAGCTACAATTTAAATATTTGAAGAAACATAGCTTAGATTTTTAATTGGCGAACACGTGACTTATGAGCAACGAAAAAAGCAAACAAGCAATCAATGTGATTCACAGACAAAACAGGAAATATCATATTACTTTCAGGTTTTTTCTGAGAAAACGTTGGTAAGATATGACAATTTATAGCTCGCAGAGTTATTAATTTTCTCGCAAAATAATTAACGAAAACATGAAAGAGAGAAGTAACGATCAAAAAGGAAAAACGTGAAATTTAATACAAATCGAAACATTATGAAAAAAAGCTCCACGAACATTATTAAAAAAATGCGCATCATATCTATAACATTTGGATGCCTAATTAATTAAAAAAGAAAAACAAGAGCGAAGCGAACGCTGCTTGAGCGGATCGTTTCGGTTTACAGTTTTTTTTCATATTTATCGCGAGCTTTGTTTTATATACAAATCATTATGTTTTTACTGCTGATAAAAGCACTAATATTCAAGAAAGCGGCAAAAGCTTTTGGAAAGTGTTTTTCTATTATGCCTCACCTTGAGTTTTTAATCTGTCGTTATTTTGTGATAACAAAGCAAATGCGCAATTAAAATTGTATAATGATAATTAAAAACAACGTTCGCGATAAATTATAATAATAAAAAAATAGTACTTTATGTTCAGTTATCACTCAATTTTATGACAAAATAATGATTCAGAAAATGTGTGTATTTAGAAAGTAGTGTAAGATAAACTATTATAATAATTGACAGAGAGAGCTGTAATGATTTTAATTTTTTCTAAAGAACACTTTCGAAGAACATCGTATATATAAAATATGTAACGAGTATTATTGTATATATCTTGATGTAGTATATCTATCTTCCGTCTTCCTACCTTAATCATTCTTAAAAAAGCTGGCGAAACAATACTAAATTATAGTGTTATGATTAGTTTTTTTGCAAAAATTTTCACTACCAATATGTAGTTTTAATTCTACTCGAGCTGAATTTGATGGATTTTTTCTACAATAACCGCTCGTTGATCTCTTGTCTCTCTTTTTTGGGGAGTAAAATTTTTACGATCGGATGGGTTGGAATAAACTATTTAAGTTATTGTTGGTAATTGAATCGGAACCCATGAAAACCCGTAAACGAAGCTAACGACGTTGTAGCGAGCAATCGGCTACAGGATAGTCAATGATCACTTGCGTTATTAAGTAGGATTATATCTTACAAATAGATTTATATATATGTTAATCAGGAAAATGAGACCACAGTTGAATAATTTGCTTGAATAAATAAGATTAACATTTTATATAGAATTTTATCAGAGTTCGTCTGTGTTTTTTTACTTAAATACAAAGCGCTATAAATTCTGGCAAAGACTGGCGTCAAATATAAAACGTCAAGCTTTGTATAGTCTGCTACGATCAGTGGTGGTTGTTTTTTTTGCACCATTTGGCTTAAAAATTACAACGAACGAAATGAAGTTTGCGGAAAGACTAATGCTTTATACCAAGGACTTACATTAAACGAGGGTGAGAATGTATTTATAAAACCATTTTCACAAGCAAAAATAAATTAGTTTGCTAGCCAATTTTGTAAAAGATATTATAAATATTGCTTCTATCTATCAACTTTTATATGTGTGTATAATACAAGACGGAGGAGTCTTCTAACTATTATCTGTGGAAAATAAAACCGTAAAGTTAAAATAACACTTATTAGAATGAGTAACGACCGAAGATGTTTAGTAAGAAGCATCGGATGATAGGAGTTTAAATCGGATAAAGATAATTGAAAATAAATCACTATTTTTTTTTGTTTGTTTTGACTTATTTTAAAATATGTCGTAAAAATCAATATGTTCCTACAAATCAGATAAATTAATTCAGTACATGGTAAGTTATTTGCATATTTACCAATTATTGTTTTTTAGTCTTGCTTAGTTTTGTGTAAATAGCTCAGTATTGGTGTATATTATTACCAGTTGAAAATGCTCACGATGAGCGAAACAGGGCTGATCTAAATAAATTTACTGTGGAATAAGTAAAAAATCGTTTTATTTAGTCATAGTTATTTTGAATATAATCTCTTTCCACCAAGTATTGACAAGTAGTGAAACTCTTAAAAGTGAGCATGGTAAATGTATGACGGTATAAAACGTAATTATATTTTATCATTATAAGCTTTATAATAACAATAGATATTTAGGATAATAATGATATGGAATTCATTAATAAAAAGTTAATAAATTCATGGATTAAATGTGATACATTACAACGCCGAAATGCTGTCTCAAAATTGAAATCTTATATATACAAACCGAAACGGCGTATGTATGTATTTCTGTGGGTCTGTAATTCTTTGGGAATGATATAACATTAAATAATTATTGGTCGCTTAGTCCGAGCGAAGCCGGGTAGCAATACTAGAAATACCGAAACGGCGTATGTATGTATGTATGTCTGTGGGTCTGTAATTCTTTGGGAATGATATAACATTAAATAATTATTGGTCGCTTAGTCCGAGCGAAGCCGGGTAGCAATACTAGTAAAATATAATTTTTCCGACATAAATAACAGTTATGTCAAAAGATGGGTCTAAAACATTCAATGGAAGAAAATTCTTTGGTAGATAGCCCGGACAAGTTTTTCGAGCTGTAGTTGTTTTTTGTAATTTCACTTTATTCTCAGATAGTACGAATTTTCGCACGTCAATGTGAGAGTTGTTCAAATTTTGAAGTTAACGAATTGCCAAGTCCCACGAGTTTTTGCTTGCAAAGTGAGAATTCACCCTATGCTTGTAATCGTTTATCAAAGCTGATACAATTTGCCGACTGGCTCTATGTCACTGTCAAAGAATGTATGATCTAACCAGAATATCGAGAAACTTGAGATTAAGCCTTCGTCAGGGATTCGAAGAAGGGATGTTCAAACTTAACTGTCATTACTTATCATATTATGATATGGATTGAAGTAAAATGTGGGAGGAATGATAGAAGGTGAATGCTTGTTTTGGTAACATCCCTAAAAACTCTATGATTTTTTTTTTACGAATAACTATTTTACTAATTCTAAGCTTTATATCTGTATGAAATGCATCACATTGCATTTATTTTACAAATATATTGCAATAAAATAACAGTTTACGACATGTTTTACTTTAAGGTTTTTTTTATAATTTTTGAATGTGTCAGTTTTAAGCAATTCTATTATTTTTTTACTATTTTCACATATACACTCTATTAAGATCAGGACCAGTTTTGCATATCGCGATGAGCGAAATCGGTCTTTATCTTTATGCAATATTATATGTGGAGCTAGTAAAAAAATGCGATTCATTTATTTTGAATTGTTGTAATTTTGTACATTTCCACGAATATGCATCCATCGACCAGTGTTTTTTGACTGTTTTAAGAATTTGAAATTAATTTGTTGATGAAGGTGTATGAAACCGGGTTTTAGTTGTTATTAATCTGTGTGTTTTCCCAGTAGATAGAGCTTGGAAAAAATATGATATAGGTATAAGTTACTGGAAATCGTGAAAAGATCGATTTGGGGAGGCATCACTGTACACGTGCCTATGAAATAAACAATATGAAACCCTAGCTGAAATCAATCTGACAACTTTCAATGGATATCTGCAGGCCTGTTATAATAATACTGCCACGTAAGCAAACAATCATATCAAATATTAATATATTGTTATATGTACATAAAGAAATATAAATGATATTATTTGCTAATGACTATTTCGTTAGCGCTAGTCGTATACATTTCTTAATTCACTTGCCATCTTGTATAAGTAACGGATTTTTACCCAACACTTTTTTTCAAAAATGGAATCGATTTATGAAAGAATTCAGAGTGTGATTATAAATTCAAATCCAAAAAAACTCGTATGACAGATAGTAGAATTACAAGACCAAAAAAAGTATTAATTTCGGTCAAACAACGATTCAAAAATGGAAGACATTTATTTTTATTTGAAAACGTTTTTATTTCATTTGAATTATGTAGCATTTTTAAACGACTTTAATTTACCATTTAAGGCTATAAAATTCTCAGCTTACACGGTTATTATCGGTAGTATAGTTTAAAACAGTTTATTTTCCGATATCATATAATCCAGAAGCTTATAAAATCGTGAAAATTTACACACCTCCGTCACGTATTTCGTACATTGAAACACTCCATCGTGTGGTGTTTGTTTCTTCCGTAGACAGCATAGCCACATAGCGGCGAGAATTTAAAGCAACGGGACGGGACGTACCAGTAGATTTTTCCATTTACAAAATAGAATAAAAGAATATATCATTCAATCGAATATTGAAATTCTATTGGAAAACGAAAAATGCGAAATTAAAACTATTGAGAATTAAAATTACGATTCGAAAAGAGTTTTTGAATTACACATAACGAAAGTAGTATATTATGATCTGAAAATGTCGATGCAATTAAGACGGAAATATTTTCATTTCCACACAATCTGTAGCATTTACCTAACAAGTGAATATTAAAATTAACTGATATTTTTTATTCATTATAGTTCCAAATGAAAATGCTTGTAATTTTTAGTTGAAATCTCAATTCAGTTTTATGAATGATTCGTCTTAAAAAAATTATATTTTTTAAGAGAAAGTACTATTTTTACTTAATAAATAAATGTAAAATAAATCTCTTTAGTTCAAAATGTTTTGTTTGATTTTATCCTAGAACTACTTTAATTGAATTTATCACTTTAAGTTTAGTAAATAAATCAAAACAAATATGTATGGCTGAGTATGTTATGTGATATTATAATAATATATTAGATTTATTTTCTATAAGCAAATATGGTTAAGTATAATATTTATAGCGATATTGTTATTCCGAAACCACTATCGTAGAATATAATATTATAAGCTACATAAGTATATAATATAATTCTAGTGGAACTAAATAATATATTACATATTTATCACAATATAGTAAACATGGTTATATTTAATAATATTATATGCCAATTAAAGCTTTAAATGTTTGTAAAGTTTGTGTATGAATTGTAGGGCAATTTTATATTTCAGAAATAAATGTATAATATTTTAGAATTTTCAAAGCGTTCAATATTTTGAAATTTTAAATCCCATGAGATCTGCTCGATAAAAATTTGAGATTCACTCGAAATCAACAAAAATATAAATTTAATAGAAAAGTTCAATATTTGAAATGTGAACTTGATATTTATCTAACCGGGAAATAGAGCCTAGAGTCATTCGATCATCAATGCAAAGAAAGCTTTTACCTCTCGATAACAGGGGTCGTTAATATAATAAGAATATCTCACGAAAGCTTTCCAAAAATTACAAAGTAAAGGATATTGTATTTATAAACATATTTGTATGATCTCTGCTCATGCTTAGAGATTAAATAATATATTATGCATACGCGAGTTATTCAAACTATTAACAAATCGACAGACACAATTGCCCAAAAGGCAACGTGTGCTTTTGAATAATATATCACGGGCATGATATCGAGCAGAGAGAACCGACGAATAGCCCAAGTTGTATCTCCCAACTTGTAACTCATTTATCACCTCTTGATACCCTCGGGCCATGCAGATGCGGCGGACATAACGTAGAATACGTAGTGGTGAAAAACGAAGATTGGTTTATTTCAAGCGAGAATTTTTCCAGACCGAAAAAAAGGCGTGACAAATGCTGACAAAAGTCAAATGAAAAATTACGCAATTGTAAGACGGCAACAGCACGCTATGTAAAAATTACTGCGGAACGATTTTTTAATTCCAAATATACAATTGCGACAAATGATTCTCAAGAATTAATATGAAACGTAAAATATCCAAAATAACGAAGCAACGTTTTATAAAACAAAGATTTAAAAAAAAAAGTTTCGGATTCTAGATGATGAAGACGAGGGTCGTTTTATAGCTTAGTAATAGATGGGTCGGTAAGTGGGAACTAAATTATTTTCCATGAGGTTATCACATATTAAAATATTAAAGTATAGGGATTATAGGTATTTCGGCTTCACGCCATCAAGCTTTCATAACCATCGTCAGAACGAATATTTATAATATAATTCTTTTAGAAATTAGCACTTGGATGTTTTTACCTTATTGTAATGGAATTCTAAGAAATGTTAGTTTTATCAGTCAATTGTAGTCTTTCGCGGAACTTTAAAAGATAATTCCTCAAGTTATTCAAACGATTTATAAATTTACATCTTAAATGCCAGCTGAAGGTAATGGATTCTCCCCTTTCCACTCATTTATAGTCAACTTTTAATACAACTTGCTTATGGGCTTGACTATTATATTGAAATGTAATAAATATTTAATATAAAGACTTTATTCGATATTTAAATAGTCGTGAGAGGGAATTTCAAAAAAATAATATATGGATTAGCAGTTAAGAAAACTCCCCATATCAGGATTTGAGCACGTGAGTACCGTAACTGAGACCAACAACAATGAGCTTTTAACCACAAATAGACATTATGTGATATTGACGAAGATTTTATTAAATTGAAAGCGAAATTTAAAAATAAGGGTTCAATGACTACAATAGTGACCATTGTATTCGTATTGATAAAAGAAACATACATCAAAGTCGAAAGATAAATTCGTTTTTAGCAAAAGTTTGATGAATGTTTTATATAATATAAGGATTTAAGTACGATCTGAAATCACTGTATTAAAAGGAAAGCAAGAAACGATCATACTAATGTAACTATTGTACAAAAACAGTCAGCATCATAAATTTCATATTGCAGTACCATGAAATAAATCTTCTTGTCAAATATCCATGTACGGGTTGGCTGATATGTGCTTATACATGGAATAGAATGGCAATATAAATTTACGGAGACGGATCGGATACCGAGATAGGCAAAGATTGATGATTTTCGCTGAAAACTTTAGCACAAATCGAAAAGAAATACACGCCCAAACTGCTAACCTACAATACAAACGACGTGCAAACAATTATTACCAATGCTTACATTAAAATTATCTGCAGAAAAGAATTATTCATAAATTTTAATAACAATTGTGCTTTCGATAACTGTCATACAAGCTCATCGTCAGCATCATTTGAAAATTCTGTTTTAGTAATTATGAAAGATTATTACATTACATAATGGTTTTATTTTTTTAAACATCATACACACAAGCACAAATTTTATGTCCAAAATGAATGCAAGCATGTGAATTTTTCGACCATGCCCAGGAATAAAAAAATTGATATCGTTATCAAAGCAATACGCCAATTACTAATTATTTCACAAGCTCATCCTTTTTAGCTTTTGACTAACTAAGCTCTATTTTTGGTAAATAATGTTTGTATTATGATAAACTAGTATTCGAACCCGGCTTCGCTCGGACCAGTTTGGGGTTATGTTCACCTCGGCGCGTAAATTCAGACGGGCCAAGTTGAAACAACTGGCAACTTAATGACCAACAATGCAAAAGGGAATTACAGACCCACAGGCATACATACGCCGTTTCGGTTTTATATATAAGATATTTTGGTTCATAAGAAAATACTCGAGTATTTTGTAAAATGTACTACTCGATACTCGAGTAATTGGAGTCTCTACACACACATTAATAACGAAACAAATTTACCGTCGAAACTTTTGCGAGCGAAGTCAATTCGTTTGTTTGAACTTGCAACAACAATGCAAAAGGGAATTACAGACCCACATACATACATACGCCGTTTCGGTTTTATATATAAGATTATGAGCTATGCTTTACAACTAAATCATTTCATAGACTAAATAGGTGATTAGTTACTTTATGAAGGGTCCACGAAAGAGGATATTACCCATTCAACAATATATCAGCTGAAGAAGAAGTGTTTTGGACGCTTCAATATAACACAAATAGATGAAATTGGATTAGCTAGTGAGAAATGAATATTGCACAAGAATCCGAATAACATTGACACTTCCGATAGCTAAGCTGACATTACGTGATATATTTGAATTAAATTCTCTCAATATAGTTCTATGTACTGAGAAAACATATAACATCAAGTAACAGGTATTTTCAAAAATATTGGGCTATTGAGGGAGAATCGTCGGCGGATTCGTCATCGCTTTTAAGACGGCGAAGAGGACTCGCTATGAACGGAATTGTGGAATCGAGTCGTGACAAGTTTCCTGATTGATCAAATTTGGGCGAAGCGGAGACGGAGGTGAAGCACAGATTGAACCCGACAAATCGAAATCGGCGCACTTTCAACAAATCTTTCAATATTTGACGCGGAACAAAATTCGATCAAGTCTATCGTTCTATTATTTGAACCGCGAGGGATGTTTTAGGGGGTTTTTTTCAACAAAAGACGGTGCATTTTAACAAATCAGTTTGAGTATGAATGTTGCGGTTTTTTAATCTTCTAAATTTAATCTCGTTTGTATAAAATTATGTGGTGTCATATTTATTTTTAAACGTGTATTATATGCGAGAGTGTAATGTTGGAACGCTGGAGTGGCTAGTTTGTTAATCTCACTTCGCCCCTGTTTTAGGATCGGATAAGGGAGATATGTTATGTTATCACCACATAAATCTATGCCATGAAACAGAAATCTATCAATATATTGAATAATCAATTCGTTAACGTATCCGTATTGATATAACCAAACCAAACCACAATCAAAATAAACGAGCGTTGGCATACTAGATTAACACTATATATAGGATAGTACAGAACGGTCCATGACGCCAGAATGCCATCAGTTAGATATTTATTAGGTTATACAAAGAAATAAACATGGCTGAAGATTTCTGTAGACATCTGCAGTGCCCTACCAAGTCAGCGTCAACGAATTTTCAAAACAGCTGATGTTACAAGGCGTTGTCTGGTTCGTTCCTTAATTTCCGATTTCGTCAAGAAATCAAACCATCTCACCCCCAGTATTCAACGCAAGCTCCTTTCTTAAAGCTCTAGTGTACTTTTGAGGTGTTCACTGTCAATACTTGGTGGAAAGGCATTATAATAAAAATAATAATACATTTTTAGTACTTTTTCCACATACAATTTATTTTATCAGGACCGGTTTCGCTCATGGCGAGCATTGTCAATCAGTTGACAATGCTTGCGATGAGCGAAACCGCTCTAGTGTACGATATCATGTAGGTAAAGCGCCACTGAAATTCTCTACGTACGTTTATACAAATAGAGGCACACGTGATATTTATAGCAAAGCAAATACGCTAGATTTTATGTATTGCTAGCTTTATGAGCACAATCAGTTTTAATTACTAAATTCCATTCGTGTCGATATATAGTATAGACAAAGCAACAGGCACGCCTGATTGGAGCTACTCGTAATCGATAGTAGAACCAACCGATAGATTTGCGGTAAATCGTTTGAATATCTCACTCGCTATACAAGAATGATTTCGAAGAATTGATTTCGAATCTGTCTGTAATCTAATCAATAGGTTTTACCGTAATAATAAAGCCACTGAATCGATACTATTTGGTTGCTCTGCAACAAACACATCAGTCCACTTAATTAGTATAGTGTTATTATTTATTTTGTAAAACTTAGCATGGGTAGGAATATCCATACCCATTTTATTTATTTATCTGCAGGAAAATTATTGCAGTAAATAAAATTGCTATGGCGGAAAAGAAACGTCGTTCACTAACGACTCTAAAAAACAACAAGTGATGGATTTTTAACATATGGCATATTTGCCGGAATTGTACTAACTAACGATAATTGCAGAAAAAACATGAATGCGAGAACGGTAGATCGTCATTCCACTGCATAATTAAAATTAGAACTATGATAGTAAAAATATCAACTAAGCACAATTAGTATTTTATAAAAAATACTAGGTAAATGCATCGGTAAAATTGTTAATTATTTAATGTGTAAAATATAATCACAGAATGAAATTAAGACGAAAACGGGAGTGAATTGTGAAGTCGCAATAAAAAGTGCGTTCGACGAGAAGAACAAGTAGAAATGTGTACCGTCATTAATACTTTAGAGATATTGATCACTGTATAGCTGTTGAAAATTGTGGAATGGGGAAATTAATTTTGGGTATAGCACGAAGAAAATTGATTCTACAAACATGACTATACAATATATTCAAGAAAATGTGAGAGAAAGAAAGGTTGAATATCTTCTAGTTACTTGATTCAGGGCATTTAAAAAAACTCGATTTACACGGCCTTACCATGGATTTACAATTGGTACGTAAAATTTAAAACTGGTTCCGAATTTTAACGTTTTTTTTTAATTTGTGGTTGGTATTATGTAAATGTGTAAAAAAGAGAGAAAATGCTAAATTTTGTGAGAGGTCTTACATAAAAAGATAGATGTTTAATATATATCTGATATAAATATACAACTGTCGTACATGTATTGTTTTATCTTTAAACTTCTTCTTTAAGCGACTAAAGCTTTATGTAATTTGGGTTATTTAAATATTTGATTTCAATCGTTATACATATATGTAGATTCTAATAACACAAAATATTTTATCCATTTTAATGTTTAACTGGAATGTTCATTATATACTGCAAACAAACCTCGTGTAATTAGTAAACTGATAGGCCAATCAGGTGGATAATTAAATGGAGTACGGATGTTGATTAAAATTCAAATGATTACAACTACATATATGTAGGTAAAAGCGAATCGCCTAGCGGTTTAATTAGCAAAAGGTAGTTTTGTTAAGAGTAGTAAAATTATAATCATAAAACATGTGTGGAACGCAACTGTTATTAACAGGGCTATGGAGTCGGAGTCGGAGTCGTCGCGGCGTTTTGGCCGGAGTCGGAAATTTTGAAAAGTTTGAACCTTTTATTTTTGCATTTAATATGTCAAATTTGACTTTTGGCCGCATTGATAGGGTTGATATTTAATTGAATACACATAAATAGGAAAATTAGGGAAAAAAAGTAACGATATTAACCTTTTTTCAGTCGGAGTCGTATTTTTGGTAAATGTCGGAGTCGGAGTCGTGGTTATGGTAAATGCTGGAGTCGGAGTCGGACTTTTTAGACCGACTCCACAGCCCTGAGTTATTAAGTGTTTTATAAACATTACACGACCGATGGAATTATATGTAGCGATTTGGAATTTAATTATTTTGCAGCTAATACCAAATACCCATTCCATGCGAATTTCACGTGATAATAACTGTGTGATGATACATGAAAATGTAGCAAAAATATTTGTACAAAGTTTAAATAAAACATCTATGACGATTCGTCTATCTTTCAGTAAATTAAAAAAAAAAAAATTCAATGAATACATTTTAATGTCTATTACATTATTGTATATATACATTTTCCGAGTTTATCACGTTTTTGACTAGATTTTCGGGTTTGCTGGTTGTTTTTTTTTTAATGTTTTTCATTTTAAAAAGTCTTATAAAAACACATCAATGTGAATGTAAAATATTTTACAACTTATACAGTATACTACAGATGACAATGCTCGCCATGTGCGAAACCGGTCCTGATCAAATAAATTTTATGTGGAAAAAGTATTAAAAATGTATTGTTATTTTTATTATACAGTATAAATGAATATTTTAAAATAGTTAACTGAAATACTTTAATAGGTTATATGATTTGTATATAAATCATTGTAAACTAGGAATCTAGTAACAATAGATTTTTTAATTGAATATTGCTTACATATAAAGGGATACGAAGAGATATATCACTAAGATAAAAGAATGAGGCTAGTAGGGCAGGTTGTTTTAGAAATTTATTATTGAGTGGGTAGCGAAGAAGCATAGTAAAATACTCAACTTGGATACCTAGAATCATCACAATAAATTTTGCGACTTAGCACGCTATCAATGACGATATTTAGGAAGAGAACTAATGATTAAGATCATCGATGTAGTTATCAATAATTCAATATATTATTTACTAGAACACCTTGAAATCAGGTCAACAAAATAAATATCTTATATTGAATAAGAGAAACATGTTAGATTAAAAAAGATAATGTAGAGTTTTATTCTTGTATATCTGTGTGTCTGTAAACTTATGACAAAATCATGATGACGAAAAAGTCATGAACTAGAAAAAAATATTCATTTGGAATTTAATTTTATAAATTGCATTTTTATACTTTTTAACATTCAGTTCTCCTGAGTTTATCTAAATACCATTAATGTAGTTGGTAAACGTAGTGAAAAAAATGTCATTTAATATTAGATTACCATTATTATTGTGATATTGAAAAAGAGAATTACAATGCATCGAATTACAGCTGAGGGAAATTGATGGGTTATTTTTGTAAGCACATTAATAACCAATTATACAGAAAAAGAAAAAATATTACCTTAGATTTGGTTTCGGCCATGTAGATAAATTTCTGGTGAATGCAAGTTTATAGTCGGAAAAGAAAAATGAAAAACTAAACCACACATTTTTAAGAAACTCACAGACTAGCAGTATTGTAAATATTAAACATATTCACAAAAGATATCTATCTGATGAAATTATTATATAACTTTATTAGAAAACGAATGAGCAAGGCTGGGAAGCCGCCACATTGAAGATGTATCGCCAGGCAGCGGTAGTGGTGTCTGGGAAATGTTCCCGTCGAAAAATAGACCAATCTGAGAGTGATTTATTACACAGTTAATACCGGCGAGGAGAATAATAAATAACAAAAAACAGGGAAGATTCCGCAGGCCCAATCGTAAGTGGCCGAAGGGTATATATTTTCAAGTATCGATATCTAATAGTTCTGTTCATATTGCTAGAGATTTGTAGGAATTGGTGAACGAACGAAAGTTTTTTTTTTATCTATTTTGTTCGATATTTATATAATATGTTTGTTTTTTTACTTACAAGACAAATTTAATAAAATATATGAGAAGCATGATTGGCTGATATCGGAAAATACCAAATGACATAATTTCGTGGAATATTATTTTACAGTACTCCAAGGAAATAATTGTTAGCTTCAGTAAATTATAGCATAATAAAGTATGATGCCATACTTGAATGAAAAATTATCATAAATAATGAGCAATTACTTGACACTAAAAAAATGTGAAAGCAGTTATTATTTTGTAAACAATAATCCCTTTACTAATTATTGTGAGAAGTGGTTTACTAAATTTATTTGCATATCTTATTTCAAAGCAAGAACTCAGTGGCGTGCGATATTTTTTTTAAGACCGTAAAAAAAATAATTAAACCAGTTTGAGCCTAACCTAGCCTAACCAGTAAAATATGAATGTTTTGTTTTTATACAAAGTTTTAAGACAGAACTATGTATTTATTTATTGTATTATCATTTATTTGGTAATGCAGTAGAGATGAGATAGTACACATATTAAGTTCTGCAGAATTATAGGATACTGTTCATAGATATTCAAAATAAATGCCATCGGCTACCGTGAAGCGTTAATAGCTTAAAAACAGTGTTATAATAAACATATCTATATATTATCCAATTATACATACAAAGTTTTAAAAAAAGTCACCAGCTTTTTCAGTACATTTTTTCGAACAGCTAATTAAATTTTATGTTCACTGAAAAAGTAATTTGAAGTTGTAACACATTTTGGGGCTGGAACTTTTAGACCTTCATACGTATATCGGAGCGGTCAGAGTCCTCTTGGGGATGACACGACCAGCGTAAACGGAAAGATATCAATCGAGGTGCGCACTTGATTTTATTGAGTGCTATTCTCATATGATGTACATATTGCTTTGTTATAAATGAATGTTTTGAATAGAGTACTGCAGTAGAAAAGCTGATCATCTAATCTAATATATAAAAACCAATATTTGATTGTTTGTTTGTTCGCACCCTAAGCTCTGCCATTCGTCCAATTGCAAAGTAACTTTGACAAACTGTTTGCTTGCACTTGCGCGGAGGTTTTTGGCATAGTGAAATTAGCTTACCGTAGGTCTTATATATACAAATCAATGCTATTTCATATTGTATGCGCTGCCACACCGTTCATTTCGACAACTTATTGTTGCACTTGCGCAAAGGTTATAGACATAGTACAATTAACTTTCAGTAGATGGTGCGTGTGTCGTACCATAGACAATCGGCAAAAGACAAACAGCAAACGCGAAACGGCAAATGTCATCGATACAGATCAATGTTAGCGAAATCAAATCGAAATTATTTATATAAAATATTGTGCATCAAAAAAACTTTCTTTCCTTGAGTGGCATTGCAACGCTTGCCGGGTACTGGCTGGTACTTTAAATAAATTGGCCGCTGTAGACCAGCGGTAAAAAATAAGTATGACTTACAAATATGTACAATAATTATTGTTCTAGGTCAACAGAATTATTATAGATACAATCTTCTTTAACAGTCGGAAGTGAATTTTTAATATTACATGCAGGAAGCTACTGCGAAACCACATGCAATGAAAGTAGATAAGGAAAATTTATCACCACAACCCAGGGCGAGGATTTAAAATCTCCTTGAAATAATTAATGAGAAACATTTTCCATTAAAAGCCATAAAATTACCTTATGAAAAACTCGCGCAAAAAATTCGTACAAAAGTAAGCGTATTTTTCTGTTACGATTTACTTATTTTTTGCTGACTTAATTTATAATTGAAAAATATCTTTTAGTGCGGAAAATATTATGTTATGCCCAGCTAGTTTTATTATAAATGGTTTTTATTTCAACTCACTAAAGAAGATATATTCTAAGATAGTGGACGACGCATATACATATATGGCAATCAGTACAAGGGTAGAAAATTAAGGCTTTTCAGTGCCAATTTTGTCGTTTTTAATAACCGCCTGGCTTGGGAAAACTGCATCAAACATTTAATGTTAAATGAAACACAATTTTACTATTTTAACAGCTTTATAAACTTGTGAAAAGTAATAGGATCATAATATTTTACAGTTGAGGGTTAAAAAAAAGTAGAAAAGTTGTGATTGCATTATGTATACTATAGTTAATCTATGGTTATCATTAATTCGAATAAACACTAATATTTTACCTTATAATCATCACACACTGCGTGGATATTCACTACTGACATTAAGATTAAATATATAAACATTAATAATCGGTTTTGTGGACAATTGCCAATTTTACTGGACTTTCTTGCACTTAGAACAAACTAGCAATGTTATGGGTTCTAAAATAAAATGGAAATTTTCATTCATTGATTTTTGAATCGCATCGCAGATTTTTATTCAAAGAAATTGATATAAGTGATGTTTTTGTATCTCCTTAGAAACCCTCTATCCCGTCCGGTTGGCATAAAGAGCGACCAGCTTACCCCTTGTTATTTTTAATCAATCTTTCTTTCCTTACCCTTATCAAAGAGAGAGGTTGAGCGGCTGCCTTAAAACCAGTTCTAGTTCTGTTCGGATGCTCTATTAAGACTCAATATGTTCCACATGGGTCTAGCTTCACTTCTTAAGTCTAGCTATTTTATATAGTTAGTGAAGTGAAAATTTAGAACGTTTATAGTTAAATAAAAATCAAATCTGACTAACATTGGTATAATACAGGGAGGGGCAAACTTTTCGGATGGAGGGCCAGTTTCAAGAATTCAAAATGAGCAACGGATCGCACGTAAAAAACCATTATTAGTTATACACCCGATCGTTTTTTACGTGAAACATTGGTTTCAAAAAGTGGCGTACCTAAAAAAATTGCGGAAAAAAGTGTCGAAAATATCAGAAAAACAAAAATTCTTTTTCAAATTCGACCTAAAAAATTTTTTTTTGCATAAAAATATACTTAAAACATTCCCATTTTCATTCAAATATAATATTTCTACATTCAGTTCGTATTAATTATTGTGTATTTAAAATATTTGGACGTCTGAAGTGCATTTATTTGACATAGAAACTGTCTGTGATAAGATTTACGACCAGGAAACGTGCTATTCAACGAATTTTATAAATGCATTGTGCTTAAATAAGTTTCAGAGCAGAGTCACCAACAATATCGCATGAGTTTGCGCACCATTTTGTCTGTAAAAAGGAAAATCGCCTACCTACGAACAAATCACGGTGCCGTCCAATAAATCACGTAAAATCGAAATCACTGAAAAAATCGTTAAAAAGAGGACAGGGTGTACTCCTATTTATTATCACAAAAAATATCTTTTTCAAAAAAAATATGAGAAAAAAGAAGCTGTTTCAAAGATTGAAATTTTTCAATATTTTTAAATTCAGGTGCTCATTTGGTAGTTGATATTTCTAAAACTGCTTGTGAATGGTCATAGAAGCAGATGGAATCAGAATAAAGCTGAGTTTCATGATCGAAAATGTCTGTTAAACTAATTAAATTGGTCGAAATTATCTGAATTAAGATCATTGTAAAATTTGCAGATTTCGTCAAGACGGTGTAATTCTCTTAAATCAGTGTTACATTGCATGTATGTATGTATTGCATTTAATAATCTCAAGTTGTAGATCTTTCAATACAGTTTTAATATCTATTGAAAATGAATCACTTACTAGCGCCAAACTAGTCTCAATTTTTCGGAAGTCACCAAATCTTTGAGAAAAATCGTCATTCAGAGCGTTCATAACACGGAGTTACTAGTATTTAAGTGTGGCACGATGTCCAGAGTAAATGCAAAATCACAAATCTCTAATCATCAGTATGGGGAAAGTCCGTAACATTCTTCATTTCCAAAAGACTCTTTGAAGCACTTTTTCCAAGCAAAGCCATCGAATTTGACTGTGAAAAAGAATATCTGTATACTCACTCAATATCTTCAAGAATTTTTATTTGATTTTCAATATTTTTTAAAAAAAATATTCTTACTTCGAATTAGGATTTATGATGGAGGGGCGCAGAAAACACTCGGCGGGCCGCAGTTTGACCGTGCCTGGTATAATAGAATCTTTGAAAATACGTGAGACAAATGACAGTATAATTAAGGAATTAAATTATTATTAAATTAGTAGGCATTTCCATGCTTTTAGCAAGTAATAAATTTTTACGACTTTATATTTAAACCACATGATAAATTTACCCATACAATTATTAATCCGCTATATTGAAACTCATTTGCATCAAAACATTCGCCGATTCACCAAGATCGCGATAGTAAAAATTAAACTTCCTATTATTACTACATATAAGCGATAAAAACTTTTTTTCCGAGTAAGCTCAAGTTTATTCGTGCACTTGTAGTGCCTGTATATGCCAAAAGGCAAAATCCAAATCTGACAATGAATTATTAACTATTCGTTATTTTCAGTAAAAAAATCAATCCGTATACGACGAAATGAAGCTGCACTGAATTAAAGCAGGATAGTACGTTACTATCGATCTTAAATTTTTTAGGGCACTACGATTTACGAGTCAAAATGCATTTCCTGCCCGCCGGCATTCGAACGGAAGTCTTATCGCAAATCAAATTCACTTTGCAGCCACACAGTCGGCATAACGATAGAAAGTTAGACAAACGGCACGACTGTAAAATAGTTCTGAATCGTTTGATACCGCGGCAAGTTCATGCACACAAAAGTTGATCGAATATATATATGTATTGAATTAAATTTTGTCCTTTGAATATAAAGCTTTACTAAGATGAAATGAAGACAGCTCAACAAATAAGTTTGGAAATGAGTTAAAAAATAAAGAAATTGACTGAATAATATATAGAATCGGAGCTTTATTCAACTGGAAATGTTTTTTGTTTAATTGTTGCACTCAAATATTTTCATATTCTATAGGCAGCGATGTTGACACTCGGTCACCGACCAACCTATTAATAATTACATTTTGGTGTTTTTTAAAGTTATTATTACATTTTGAGCGAATAGAATCACTTGAATTCCTTAAGGTAATCACTTTTTCATAGACATATCACATTACATTACACCGTTCAAACACGGACATACATCACAATAAATAAATAGAGAGAAAACGTGTTCATCAAATAATACCACAGACTTAGACACGGCCTTACAAATTTCCCCTGAGCAAACAGTAAGAAAACTTCAAACCATTGCCCAAAGGAGAAGAATCGTAAATACATTAACCCGGTAAGGTAATGTTGGGAATCTCTTGAAAGCAAATAATTTGAAAATATAACTAAATAAATTTCGGCAAGGTGACAGTATTTGTTTGTTGTGGGATAAGATTTTTAAATCCAAGTTTTACTGAAAAGATGTTACGATAAATGTTTGACTAAGCTATCGCCATTTTAAAGACCTTCCAGTTTGATAAAGGTGTTTGACCAAATACGGTGGATGGCCAATCTGTTTATAAAGTGAAAGTCTTTGTTCAGTGTAAGATGTTGCATGTTGGAAGTGTAAATGTAACCTTATTAACCCTTTGCACTCGAATGTGACCTTAGCGGCGACGTCGGAGTTGCCCGTGTCATTCGAGTGCGACAGTTATGGCGCCATGCCAATAAAGTGGAGTTTATTATTTCGATTTATAATATTTTTATCGAATATTTTTATACTACGTAGTAAAAAAAACCGTTATTGACAAATATCAGAATGTACGATTAAGATTATAAAAAGTGGCATATTGCAATATTGTATTTTTATTAAATACACTACGCTAGCTACAAATTAGATGTGAGTAAAAATTCACGCTGTTTACATAAAAAAAGGGTAAATTGTACAGTTTTATTGATACAAAAATATAAGTTTTTTTTGTACTTATTCCACAATAAATGTAAATGAGCGAAACTGGTCCTGATGACACACATTTCCTGAGGATAAGGTACAAAAATATCTTGTTATTTTTTAATATAATGCCAGTGAGTAAATGGGTAAGTATTGACAGTGAGGATATTATATAATAAATTATTATATGCATATATGTATATATGCTATGCCCATTCGATTGAAACATGAAAACTTACGGGGTGGGATTTGAGCCAAGCCGCACCGCAACCGAAGCCAACGACCTTGACACTCGACAACGAACCCAAAGGATATATTTTTTAGAAAAGATGAAAGAAAACGTCGTATAAAAATTGTGTCGTATTGTAATAAAATGATTGACTTACTTTTCTCGCTGAAATTTGAGTGTGTGGACGATCTGCGGAGACTTTTGCCTGAAGTTCCAAAGGTGAAGCGAATTGTCGGCAGTGGCTGTCACCAAAGCCCCCTCGTTGACGAGAAACTGCACGTGTGTAACGGCAGGCGCTGCATCGAAGCCTTGTCCCGAAGCCTCCGCGACGCCACTTATGCCGGCTCCGCTTCCGCTGGCCCCGGCGACGCCTGACGACGCCGTCGAAGCCGATGCAGCTTCATGGCGCACGTGGGCGTCGACTCCTGGTCGGCCGAGACTGGTATAGTATGATGGTCAAGGAAAACAAGGATTCATCATATAAAAACACGATATGTTAACTAAATAATGACAGGAGAACAATAAAGACATAGTGATAATATTATTTAATATATTTCAAGAACAGGTATTCAATTATTTTTTCGCGTAGCTTTTAAACATACAAATAACATAAAATGCTGAATACATTTTTATTCTACGGTTTTTATGACTATGTGTCACACTTGTATCGTTTTTTTCGTTTTCCGGCCATAGACATATTCACTATATTTCAACTTAAGCCACATCGAATTTCTTTGACAAGAGTAACAATGATATAAACATGGCTATATTAAAGCATAAAAACTATACAGTACACACGGAATAACAGAGCAATAACAAGTTGTAAAATATGTACCTGAATCCAACATAATAATTCTCATAAAGGGAATTGAAACGGAAAGACTAAACAAATGATATTTGTTTCTTTCAAAAAGAAGAACGAAAAAATAAAGATGTATGTAGTTCGTTTCATAGTACACTTTTTAATGTGTCGTATTCGTTAAAATATTAATTGTGTTAAAAGATACAACCTAATGATAAAATTAATATGTCAGATACGATAATTAATTCATACATTGAATAATTAATTTAATAAGCGTTTCTAGGCACGCTGCATAAAATATTTTTTTTTATAAATGACAAAATTTGAATTTGGGCGTTATTAATATTCCTTGACACTTTAACCGTATGTAACGTCCCACAAGTTGAAAAACGCTAATCCTCATGTTAATTTCATGACATACCAAAATTGGGATATTATAAGCTCATACTAAGAGACTAAGAGGCGCACTAAAGTTGATTAATATCATAACAAAGAGAATTCATTATCATAACCAAATAACGTAAAAGGTTTTATTCATATTTTAAAAGGGTTTCTATCAGAGACAAGACGGCTCTTCTTTATAATAACTCTCCATTATAACAACCCGTAAATAGCTCCGAGGATATAATTTTAATCAAAAAGTGCTGTGGTTGACTTTCTGGAAGGATTAAGGGATATAAACACAAACATAAGAAGCTTAGTGAGGAGGAATATTTTTATTTTTTCAATATGTATTTTTACCGATCTTACACCATATAAATGTTTTTTCACAATTGAAAATATGAGATATTTTTGATCGGGACTAAAGATGTTTATTTTGTTTCCATCCGGAAAAAAATTGAAGAATATGTTTTTCGGTAAATTTATGATAAAATGAACTTTTCTGTCGTCGACCGATGGATGTTTTTGACGAGGATTTAAACGCAAAAACACTTCATGCAAAACAATAAATAATAAAATCGTCTTCCATCGAGGTTTAAGTTGAATCTGTATGTATGTAATAGAAATATAAAAATAGTCGAAAATAAAATTGGTCGCATTTGTGTCTACATTTCAACGAACCAAAACCATATAGAATTTTTGAGCAGGGCTCTCAGTTTCATAACAAACGAATTTTAAACACCTTTGTACACTTATTGAAATGACTTTTCGCCTAGTAAATACAAACATATTCTTCAAACAAACACTTTTAATGGCGATACATTTCAATACATTGTTATTTCAAATAAGTTTACCCCCTCGATATCGAATATGTTAGGGGGAGTTTTTAGGTTCGATTTCTGTCAGCTTCGACAAAAGCAACAGCAAAACAAAGCCTTGTTGAAGTTTCGAAAGTTTTAAGTGACATTATTTACAGGTGCGGTGGGAGCTTGCATGCTATAACCGCAGTCCGTGTTGGTGACGTGTTTGCTCGGTTTGCTAACTATTTTGTCGTTTTCAGAACACTTGGTGCTCGAGGATTAGGATACAGTCTGAGATTTCAATCACATTTTGGGGATTTGGAATTGAGAGAATATGACTAGGACATAACTATTGGTAAGCTTATTGCTTTCTTTATGTCCTGTTCTAAGATGGATGGAAGTGGGAGGGCATTAATAAAAAAAAAACAGAAATTCATGTCTCTAATAGGAAATCAATACTAAGATTAAAAACTGACACTGCCTGGGCTGGGGTTCAAGCCCGAGTACTCCGTAACCGAAGCCAGCAACGTTGACACTCAACCTAATTAAGAAAAGTATTAAAATAGGTAGGTAGGTAGGTAGAGAGCAAAGTATCATCCTTTACTATGATACTATGATACTATGATGCCTT
Organism: Himalopsyche kuldschensis; assembly: GCA_028554975.1. NCBI lineage: Eukaryota > Metazoa > Arthropoda > Insecta > Trichoptera > Rhyacophilidae > Himalopsyche > Himalopsyche kuldschensis. The sequence goes on along the minus strand of JAHFWI010000010.1, from coordinate 12,623,006 downwards.
CAATACAAACTACTTTGAAGTAATGTTTTATTAGAAAAGTCAGTTTGAGCGGAATTTGCATGGACGAATAAAGCTGTAAATAGTAAGTCATGCTTTTTATAATGAACCTAATTTCATAAATTCGATATTGCCTTCTATCAAATGAATTTTATTCTTAAGTGACTTTTGAAATATGATAAGAAAAACAGTAAATATTCTCCTTGAGTATTATCGTTATAAGTCTCTAATTTAGAAATTTGGATTATGAACATGATATTTTAAAATGAATTTTTAATTATAAAAGTAAAATAATTTGAATTCTCAGCGATAAAAGTGCCCTTGATTTAATTCAATGCCAAACTGTTCCACGGAGTCGTCTCGAAAATTCGCACAAGTACACGATTTGAATTTGTTAGGGACTTCTTTAATTACCGCCCCTTTTCCCTTAATTTATGTTTGCTAAAGCTATTTCAGAACGGTCAGTTGAATTATGAATGAAAACAAAATACCCGCACCGCAACAACACCCAAAGGAGTGACTTTGCAAATAAGTAATTACTCATTTTCCGGTACAGTACCGCACTGGGGGCAGTCGGAAAATGCGTAACGTTAAGTCCGTTATCGATATTTAACATTGCCCAGCGATGGCGAGAAACCTTTATCATCGGTATGGATTAGGCCTTAATGTTTTAAAGGGAATGGCATGCCTGGGTGTACTAGGAATTCCAGCAAGCGCATATTATGATAAGTAATGATTATTTATTATACATATTAAATAAACGCACAATTATTTAATAGAGTTTACACATACATAATTGTCCGTATTGTAATGCTGCCAAAAATTACTTCAATGAAATAAATTGATTGAAACTTAAAAGTTTGCGCAAGGACGGATCTTGTAATGGTACAATGGTGCACTGATCTCCCACTTATATTCAAGCAAAAAGCAATATCAAAATAAATATGTTAATTTGAAATTTATTGCGTTTTTCCATGCAAATATTGAAGAAGACGTTGATTTACACATATTAAGATGACGGCACAAGCAATATAATAATACGTTCGTCAAAGTCAGACGATGACGCAAGCGGTGTCACGCCACACGAAAACATTGTTTCGGCAAGTTTTGTTCGATCTCACTGGAAAAGATTTTCGAATTATGATGAGCGTTTGTGAATGCATGTATCAACTTGCGCATATATACTTTTACGTTTAGTGAAGGTTTATTTCTTAACAACTTAGCTCTTTAACAGATAGAAGATGGTTTATTGAAGAAATAAGTGTATTTTGCATTCATTAATATTTTCGCTACCGGCCGTCACTGAGCTTCTGTGTAATGACAAAAATATTCTTTACACAGCACACAAAAACACTCTTTCTCTAAATAGATCTGATTGATGACAGTGGTGTATTATTGCACAGTAGAAAACTAATTTTCATATATATAATACAATTTTAATGACAACTTTACTTTAATAAACGTCTCCAGTCTAGATGGAGATCTTTCCTGAAAGCTGAATTTTGACCAACATTTTAACGATTGAAATAATTTAAGAAGCCTTGTCTATTTATTTCTCAAGAATTATATCAAGGGTTTCATTTTCGTTTATTTCGTTAAGAGAATAAATTTTCATAAACTTTCAGCAACACTAACAACATTATATATCTGTCAAGTATTTTTTTGCTGTATTATAGTATGTATAGTGGAAAAAATGTGCTTTTTGTGAAAGGTTGTTTCGAAAAACAAAAACCACGGCTTTAAAGAGAGACCGGATGAAGAGAATTGCCGTCGGGCAGCCTACATCCGGGGCGATGCTAAACAAAGCTCCCCAAAGTGTAAAAAGGAAAAAAATGGCACTTCCATTATATATATATAACAAACAATGTACAGAGGAGGTTTATTTTTAATCTGAATTGACAATGTTCAAGGTTTATATTTGTTAAATGTGAAAGCTTATCAGTTATTGATTAGTTGAAGAAAAAATCTTGTACATATAGCAAATATATTTTCGACATAGAAACGTTTGACTGAAAAAGTAACAGTTAAAAAAGGACCATTTTCAGTGTTCATAGTGATCTTATTGCAATGTTTATTATTTATTATACGGAAAGAAAAATAACAATGTATTTTAATTCTACATAAATTATTTTATATATTTGTTGATAGCTATTTCGGCTTACGCCTTCGTCAGATTCAGTTCTGACGAAGGCGTAAACCGAAATAGCTATCAACAAATATATAAAATAATTTATGTAGAATTAAAATACATTGTTATTTTTCTTTCCGTATTATAATGGAGTTCTACCAAGTAAATGCCTACTCAATCAATCAATTTATTATTTATATGTACTAAACACTTAGAACGTTATTTCACTTGTTGGTAGAAAGTCATTTTATTTTCGGTTTTGGTAATCGGGAGTGTTTTCAACAGAAAATGTTGTTTCACTTGTAAATGATTTCGATGACATAACATGAATATAAAATTATGCGTGGAAATACAAAAAATGTGTTTTATTAATTCAAAGATATAAAACAGTTATCGCCGAAAAGTATGGAGGTATACAAAGTTGAATTTATGAATTGTATTTAATGTTTAAATTTAACTTAACGTAACAGAATAGACAAACACGTTACTAATACAATTTGAGAGCTTCTTTTCAATCTTGTGGAGTGTAAATAATAATATAGGATTTAAAGCCCGCAGCGTGATGGAGCTAACGCTAAAAATGGGGTTCTGGCTAGCCACGGTAGCCCGAAGCCAGATGAACAGGGAAAAAAGCAAGGAATAAGATTTTATAGGAACAGTAGCGTTATAAAGTATTGTTATATTGTCTTATGAATGAAAAGTAAACTAGCAATGCAGATTACTATTAATATTTTGTCAGTAATAATTATTAGCTAAGGTGAATAAAATTGAGAAAAAATTATGTTGTTAATATGTATCAAATATTGCAAATTATTATGTTTAATCATAAATCCTGGAAATGATGTCACTCAATACATCTTGATTTTTTTATATCAATTTTATCTGGCAGTAAGTCTTAGGCGTGTTTGCGTCAAAGTTCTCACAGTCTCCTTCGTCTCTGAGTTTAGTTTTATTGTAAAATTACATTCCCCTTTCATCGTTGCGACAGGCGTGTTTGGCGTAACAAAGTTTTAAAATAACTTTGATTATTCCACGTATTGTCTAACCACGTGTTTCTCTGAGTTTAGTTTTATTGTAAAACTACATTCCCCTTTCATCGTTGCGACAGAATTACGGGATCGCTGTAATGGAGGACAATCCATAGTGAAACGGTTCAAGATGTTAGTTAATCCAGTTATATTTATAATATTGAAATATGCATATTCATTTTCCGTATGCCATACCCATACATGCACATATGTATGTATAATATATATATACGCATATACATATGTATGTTAATACATGCGTCTATACATCACACTAATAAGTAAACCGGGGAAGTTATTTTCGTAATACGATGAGGTCTTATAATTTCGTTTGTTGAATAAACGTTAACGGATTTGAATGTTTAATATTCAATTACCTATCTAATTGTTTTACACTTGGTATTTTCATTTTTTATATAGAAAAATAAATAAAAAAATGTCTGCCGTAAAGAAGCATTTTCGGAGTTACGAATATATTTATACAAGTGAATACGACTAAAATTTATAATTATTATGCTGCAATGCACCAATTTAGTAAAGTTAAGGCGGTGGAAAAAAATGTGTGAAAGTTTAAGAATGGCGCGCTACTGGTGAAAAGCTTTGCAATTTTCACAATGGGCAAAGCCTACAGGGGCGAGAATTGTCCTCGGGGTAGAAAGCTCGCAGGATAAGAGGCATAACCGTAAGCGCGGTCTACGTTTTAGCGGTAACCATTGTTTCGGCGTTTTTCTATCGTGCCAAAGAAAACATTATTAGAAAAACGTGTGAAAATACAACAGAGACAAGAAATTTTCAGTCCATAATAATTTGTGCGAAATATGTTTGAATGGACGGAAAATCGCGTGAAAATTCATCAGACTATAATGATTAAACATTATCTTGATTTTGGGCATCAGAGTTTGTAGTGATTTTTCTCCTCGAGTGACATTAAAAGTTCTGATTGAGTTTATCCATTATTAGCCTAAACGATATTTTTGTCAATTAAAAATAATTTGTTATTTATTGCATTCGTTAATGGAATAACAGCCGAATATCGAAAGTAAATATTTTTAGCGCAAATATGTAGAGTTTTACAAGAACTATTAGATATACATAGTTGATAATTATTTTAAAATCTTCGTCAGAACTATTCAGTATGATGGATTAAACCAGAACATGTCAATTGAATCAATATAATTCTACAACGCATTTCAATACCTCGTATAATAGAAAAGCAAGCAAATTAACAGTTGCAAAAACAATCTCAAATTAATGCTAATATTTGTTATAACGAGGGATCGAATCCAAGCCGTCCGATCGCTCAGGAGATTAACAAATGGAATAAAGATGTTTACAAGTGTGATGCAGGAGTGAGAACAATATGTTCTGAATAAAACAGCTGATGAAGTAAAAAAAAGTTAAATATTCGGAAAGATTTCAGACCATATTATATTTTATATGCTGGAGTTGTAACAGATACATGTCAATTTAATTAATAAAGTTTCCAGTATAAAATTACAAAATGATTTGTATACACCGTTTTTTACTATACTAATTCTATTACAATTAAGCACCGAAAAATCATATATGTTTAATTCGTTTTTTCTTGTTTAATTTCTTATAAGATTAAATTGACAATATTTTATTTACGTGTAATGTTTGGACATATTACTTACGCGCGTATTGTACGCAGCAGGAGTGTGAGGCTCCGGAATAAAGCTAATTGCAAGCCAAAGGGTGGGTAGCTCGTAGTGCTATCGACTATATAATATGTGGTTATGGTTCTTATTTTTATTAAAAAAGCAGAAAATAATTATTCTACATCGATAAACAAGCGATCGATTGCACTGATTTACGATCGCCATTTATATATAAAGAATTATGATTTACACAAACATACTGTTGCAAAGTTGTTATATAAATTTATATATAAAAGGAAAGGATAGATTAATCGATTTTTGAGGCATGTTTTGTGCCGACTTTTAAAGTGAAAATACTAAAAATTTAAATAAGAAAAAAAAATGATATCAATGTTGATAAACGCTCATATATAATATGTATTTATTTTAAATAACATTTCAAATGATCGAATGTCTTTATCTTATTTTTTCCAATCAATAAAATTCGGTTAGTGAATTTATTTAAATGAGCAGTCAACAATACAAAATAGACTTACATCGCCTTTATCACACGCGCTTATGGGTTTGTACTGCGCGTTAGTGCCTAACGAGCTAATGTCTGGGTTCATTAAAATTCGGTTAGACAATTTATTTAAATGAGCAGTCAATAATACAAAATAGACTTACATCGCCTTTATCACACGCGCTTATGTGGGGTTTGTACTGCGCATTAGTGTCTAACGAGCTAAAGTCAGGGTTCAATAAAATTCGGTTAGACAATTTATTTAAATGAGCAGTCAACAATACAAAATAGACTTACATCGCCTTTATCACACGCGCTTATGTGGGGTTTGTACTGCGCGTTAGTGTCTAACGAGCTAAAGTCAGGGTTCAATAAAATTCGGTTAGACAATTTATTTAAATGAGCAGTCAAAATACAAAATAGACTTACATCGCCTTTATCACACGCGCCTATGTCGGGTTTATACTGCGTTTTAGTGTCTAACGAGCTAAAGTCAGAGTGTTGAAAAATATAATAATAATTGACCTTTTAATTTTCTACAAGTCCGTTTGTTACTGTCAGTTGCCTAGCATTTATTTTTAGGAAGGGTGTCAAGATGGTACTGGGATAAGATTACTGGTTAGTTAATTGTTGTGCTTAAAAAAAATGCAGATTTTTGTTTAGTGTTGGGAAGAATTAGTTTACTTTGCGTTCTAAGCCGCTTAATTTTCATTTGATATCTACAGATTCATCACACAATAAGAATAAAAGAGTATACTTCACGGCATCACTCCCAACTGAAAGATTAAGTACGGGATTATGTACATCGCATACTCTCGCGCAAATGCATCAACGCTGAAAGCTCTGAGCGGAATCCCCCAATCCTATTAGAGGTATCAAAAAGATGGGTATACATAGTTTAAGCTCAACTTATTCTATTTGTTAAACTCTTAAGTAATGATGCTTTTCATTGGTGAGAATTTCAGGAGAACGTTATTACATAGTATATCAAGAAACGCTAAAACAAGAGAGGCTATACTTCCATATTATTCAACGAAAAGCAATAATATATATGTAACTATATATAATATATGTATACAGTTAGGAAAGGATTTTATAAACGAGGATATAAAACGAATTTTTATGCGACGTAAAATAAATTGAAATAAAAATTGTATTCAGAAATATGTTGACGAAATAAGGACGATTTTGAAACTGACTCTGATACGTCATTTAAAGTTAGTATTCTTATTTTATATTATGTTAATAAATTTCTTAAAATTGTTTTTATTTTACAATAACTAAGCACTTATTGTGGCTGTTTTTAATCCAACAAGATTTCGGGCACACATAGTAAACTAAAGCAAAACTAAAATTCATATTTTGCTCAAAAATGTTTGTTGTTAATATTTAATCGAATTACTTTTTAATAGCCAATATAAGAAGTTAGAATTTTAAAAATACTACATTTAAAAAATATGGATCTGTTTAATTTATAATAGTTTCAATTGTTTCTTTGTGTATTTAGCTGCTGCAATAATAATGATAGAGCAAATAACTGCAGTGTACTGGTATTGTTTTAAGCATTACCATAAGAATCCACTAAAGTGGTCTGAATAATTTTCTATGCAAACTATTCGCCAACAAAACCTAGTGTTTGTATTGCTACGTATACACACAAATGGCTAAGCCGAAGTATATGCAGAGCATTCGGAAAAGCTGTAGCAAAAAAAACTGCACGATGACGTTTACTTTGCAAATTGCAAAATAGGAAATTGATTTTAACAAAACAAAATAAAGCTATTGATTGAATTGGAATTAACTTGGTATAAATCCATCATGGCACGGGGAAAAAGTAACAAAATCGATGCAAAATCTCATTTTATGCTTAAAGCAATTTTGATAAGCTTTATTATGACACGGTGAAAAATAAATAACAAATTTTGATTATAATACCATTCCACCAAGAACTGGCAGTGGCACCTTAAAAAGAAATAACAATCTATATCAGCTGTACAATTTTTTCAAAATATAATTGATTTTTTGTGAGCTTATTCAGACTATAGTTTTGACGAGGGCGTAAGCCGAAATACATAGCTATCAACTATATTTATACAATTTTTGTAGAACTAAAATACATTGTTATTTTTTCACCGTACCATAACAAAGTTTATCATCAAAATTGCTATAAGCAAAAATGTGATTAAAAAAAAAGCAGAAATTAAACAGATAATCAATTATTCATAAAATTGATTTAATTCAAATCGAGCTACTTGATAATGTACAATGGAATTTGTAAGTGAAATTCACCCGCCATTTTGTGCGATATAATTAATGAGATTTTCGTGTATTTATATTCAACAACGAGTGCGTTCACAATGGAGGCAACGTATTGAGGAACTGTGTTGTATTTGTTTAAGCGATCGTGGTGGGGCGCAGGAGGGTGCTAGACTAAATTTAATTAAATTTGACTGAATCAAAGTTGTTGTAGCGAGAGCGATTTTGGCACTCGGCTTTTCGCGGATTCCACATGCAGGGAATTGCATTCCATATGAGCGGAGCACAGCCTCGTATGTCGAGAGAATCGTTGTATCCAATTTGTAAAATGCATGGAATACTTAGAGCCACTTTTGGTATGCAGGTATCGCAACAGTGAACCGAGGTATTCAAAATCGGAACGCAAAACCATATGTTAAAATTCTGAAATGAACCATAATACGATAATGGAAGATAAAATAATCAAATATGCAACGATGAAAAAAAAACACTCAATCAAATTGTGTCCTATGTTATGCATGGATGAATTTATCGTACTTTAAATTATTTAGTTGACAGTGAGGTTCGTCCCGATGCTTATTGAGTTATTGGCGTCACATGGAGGGCGAATAGACCACACATTACAGAAGATTATTTTCATTTAGAGGGTATGATTTTTTAGCACACACATGTGCGAGTGACCTTGGACTAAACAATTATTATTATTTATTATTATTTTTTAATATTATGATAGTGAAAACCTTAAAAATTAGCTGTATATACGTTTAACACTTGCTACGCCAATGAATACTGCCGTATAAAATGGACGGATCGGAAGCACTGGCAGGAGGAGGAGGGCAGGTAACTTACGATGTTCAAGCGTTTAATTTTCGAAAACGCTTTTTTCAATCGGTGTATGAATCTGTGTTAACAGAAATGGATGTTTGATTAGTGATGTTAAAATACCTTTTTAATTATACGGTCTTATAAAACGGGTCTTAGCCAGATTGATTAGCCAACAATTTATATCCGCTTCGAACAAAACTTTGGTAGATAGAGTCTAAATAATACAAACAAGCTAAAGATAGCCGCATTTTAAAAATGAAAAAATTTTCCCGCGACGGAAGGTACGATTATTTCTTATTTTATAGTTAAGATAAAATATGTTCCCTGGTAATATTCCATTTTCAAAATATGACATACGAACGCAATCTTTTTACTTATCGCGACAAAGTAAGTTTTGCCTTGATAGTCTTATCACATCACATCGCAACACTTTGGATATTGAACCTTATACGGAGATTTTATAAAGGTTTGGAGGATGATATTTTATATTAAGGTGAGGATTTTAAAAGATAATTTAACTTGATTATTTAAATAAAGATTATGTTACGTTTATAATTATGAATATTTGGGTGCTTTGTAATTTACGAAAATATTTAAAAAAAAATATTTTTTTCGCGTGAAGTTCAATATTTTTACAGCCGATGAAAACAGTTTTTGGTTTTTTTTCAATATTCAATACACACGCATGCGCCGAATGTAATCAAATATAAAGCTTCTATAAATGCGCGATTTTACTACCCATGAAGAAAATTGAAAATCTTAAAAAAAGCCTATCTCATATAAATACCCTAAAGGTTAAAAACACGCGTGGCTTATTGAAGTTCTATCAACGAAAATACAGCTACGGATGATGAAACAATCTGGCGGGGAAGTAAAGTTTAAAAAAATATGTATTTATGTTTCTCATACTATCTTGCTGTAAAATTCCTCTTGTTGGACCATATTCGATGGAATATATTTGTCAATACAAATTTTTCAAGACAAAAGCTTCCTCTCTCGTGAATATGGCTATATAAGAATTTATGACGCATGTTATACCATCAAGAGAGTGACAAATTTTTTGAAAATGTGATTGAAAAAATAAGTCGTCGGGCGAAAAATAATTTACATATTAAATAACCAGGGCTTCGAGTGGCAATCTTACAAATATAATTACTGGTAGAGAATGACTTTTTGGTAAATAATTTAATATATTTACTATGTTATTCGTTTTTTAAACTTACAAATATAATTACTGGTAGAGAATGACTTTTTAATAAATAATTTAATATATTTACTATGTTATTCGTTTTTTAAACCAAATTGTTTACGTTTATTATTTTGTTTTTTTAGTGTTGATGTATAATATAGAAAATAAATAAAACTATACTAGAAATGTCATTTAACTCGTATATTTTATATTATATTGACGAAATAGTAATAATTTTGCTTGCTGGATTCGATTGCAAAGCTCACATGTTCGAGTACAGTTACTTCCATAAAATTGATTAACTGATTTCTGTTTGAAGGCATGAATATCTGTGATGTATAAAATTCTCTCCCACTGTACCTAAAAAACGGGGCATATCGAGAGCTTAGCTATATTAAGCTAAACACTAGACCTTTCTTAGCCCTTTCTTTCTATTCTTATTCTCTAATAAAGTGAGAGTTTGAGCAACAAGAATTCCTCGTAGATAAACAAAACCCTATGTTAAGAAAACCTCAATTGAGAGTATTTATGCTGCACATTGAAACCAGTTAAAACAAATACAAATATAAGATACTAAGACCATGAATTTTATATATTATAAGACTTGAGTAAGATACTATAACGATGATACCGAACAAAAGATTTGTATGTGAAATTAAAATTATGAACGCATTAAGAAAACTATGTCTGACTTAAAAACTGCGATTTATTATTGTCTGTAATTTTTCTCCGGATGAAAATCAACTTTGTCACAGCCATTTTAACGTCAGACTGCGTAGTTTTTGTTGCCGTACAAAAAAATCAAAATATAGCTACATCTTTATCGGGAACAATGAAAAATTTGTCGGCTTGGAATATAAAACTATAAAATGTCTTCAACGATATCCATCACGTATGTGTCAATATCAGTACAACGTACACATCGCTTTTACAGCTAGCACTGTTCAAAAAGTATTTCAGAGCTTGATATTGATATTATAACGGTTCCACATATAAGGTTAAGATGGAATATATATTTTATATATATATTATTATGAGACATATCACAGTTATCGATCAAATGCTCTTGCGTGTATGTGACAATCTATGTACTTCGTTGAATAAGTAATGATTTTTCCGGCGAGTTATATCATCGCCGAGACGAAATTTATTTGAGCAAAAATACCTTATTTTTAGATTTCAGGATTTTTCATACACAAAGTATAACACTAACACCTAATCCATACTTTCTGAAGAAAATATGCTCAGTCACTTACTTTGCACGCATTAACCATTCGACAAGCTTTGCTACATCTGATTTTATGATAATAATAATGGTTGAAGAAAATTGCTTGATTTTTAATATTGTAAGATTGTGAATTAGGAAAAATACCGTTACGTGAGCGGATATTATGTCAAAAACGGGTCGAAAAAAGTAAAAGTACGCAAGAAATCATATGAAATTGTAGTTTTTAAATATATCTACGACATTCACCATGATTTGTCACATTTTAAGTGTTAACTACTAATTCTTCGCTAGCTGTATGTAAATTAACAAATACGTTTTTCGAACTGATTCCACATCGTTATACATATGTACAGATCAGAGTTGGTTTAATTCTTCGCGAGAAATGTCAACTTATAATTAAGCGATAAAATAAGTACAATATATATATTTTTATCGGCATGATTTATGTGTAATATTACGCTAGCGCACGATGTAGACAAATAACGAAGTGTGTGCGTGTTGAGTGAATGTTGACGATTAGCACTGTCGCCTGTTTTATGAAATTGGGGAATCTTGCATTACGTAACATAGTAGTAGTGTATTTGAGTTTGGAACAAAATACGGTCAAAATGTAGCTTTTTAGACGGCAACTACCTAAAGGAAGTAGGTAATGCTGAAAAGGGTAGTTTTATTACTGGTAGCGGCAAGTGAAAAATATTGCGTTCCTTTTACTTAATTTAGAATCACGATTACTCACAACACAAATATATGATCAGTAGCAAACTTTGGGCAAACCAAAAGTTTGTCGAACAAAATTCGGGCAAGGCTTGCGTCCAACTAGTTTGGCAAAACAGGTTTATGTCTGTGGTCTAATTTTGTGTTGACTTCGGGAGTTGGGAAGACTTATGCCTCAAATGCAAAAGACATAGCACAACTTGGACATTTCAATAAACTTTTTGCCGAATGCGAAAGATCGCCGGTTTGTTGGAAACTTAACCGTGAAAATACACTTCGTATGAACGTTTCAGTGGGAAGTTAAGTTGCTAAAAGGTAAACTTTCAAATTAGTTTCGGAAATAAATAGTTTAGTTATTGGGGTCGTTGTGAAAATACGTACGCACATTGCGACAAAAAAAATATCGAATAGATTATTCATTTTCATAACACGTTCAATTTATCGTTAGTTAATTATTTAACAAAATAAAGCAAAACTGAGCTTTGACTTTGGACACACAATTTTGATAATGTTAAGATTAAACATGGTTTTATAATTTACCTATTAAAAACTATTTATCGAAAAACATTACAACTTAAAAGATTTGATTAATAATTACTTGGTTTAGCTCTAGGTTAACTATTACAAGAATAACAGGTTGATAATTAACTATTACGACTTTACGCTCTCGTCAAAATAATGTTTAAAATGTCTTAAATGATAAACTAAATAATTGCCAATGTTGCCAATCAACAAATGTAGCAATTTTAATGCCACATACAATTACCAGTAATTTTCGTATGCTGTAAAACTTTTTGATATACATCCTGAGCGGAACAATATTTTACTGGGTAAAAACTCTAACAATAAAAGATGAAAAATATTTCAATGTTTTCTTTAAATTTGCAAGAAAACCGTGTAGCAGTTCTCCCTTTTTGTGAAATATTTCATTACATTCGAGCCATAGCCCTTTATGCAATATTTTTCCAGCAGGTGCCTGGAATGTTTTCTTTTTTATAATATGTACTTATAACGCACGTAAAAATTTCCCGGAAGCTGGTTTTTGAAAAGACTAAGCCTCGGTATGCGAATTTTTCCAACGTTATTTATATTATCAACTATGCACGCTTTTAAAATTAATTACATTTTCAGAAAAGATTATGTTTTTCCAGTCAGTATACTTGATTATTCTCGAGTGAATATCGCCACTTGAGATCAAATAAAATTGCAACTAAGCCATCGTAAGCACTGAACCAATGGGATGGAAAAAATTGAATAAATTCATTTTGGTATTTCTATATGAATTTTAATGAAATTGTAAAAAGTTTGTCGCCAATAATTTATCCATAACAGCAGCGTTGTATTGAAGGGTCTGTGGAATTTTGCCTATTATCAGTTTAATTGATGAATCCACGAAGTTAAGCAAATATAAAAAAATTAACTCTTTAAATATTGGTCGTTAAAATATAAATCTAATAAAGAGTATTGACATAATTTACCAATGTAATAAAAGAAGAATACACAGGAAGAGAAAAAGTGAGTTTTTCTACAATTCAAACGAATACAACGATAAGAATCTTTGGCAATGGTGGGGTGGTATTGCATTTAAAACAGGGGAAAAAAATCTGCAACAATTTAAAAAAGTTAATTGAATTGGATTGAATTAAACAACGTGGCATAATATCGAAATTACAGAAAACAGAAGCAATAAACGCAGCAATAACGAAGCGTAGCATAACAATAACCCTACGATTTAAGTACAGTAAAGTTGTTATTGTGTATAACACAGACGAGTTGAAGGCGAAGGCGGTTCCTTAATTTAAAGACGACGCGTCTGGTTGGGCCACGCCGTCAACCAATGACGCCGCGTCTTGTTAGGCTGAACAATCCTAGCTTTAAAATAAAATTTGCGGTCCGTTCCATCCTCAATAAAATACTCATGCTATGGCGGGGCTGAGTTTAATGATTTGATTTGGAAACGCTGCTTATAAAAGTCTACTTTGACAATCGTACACAAAACAAATGACAATTTCATATTACTAAAGTTAAGTTCGTGTTGCCTGTGAGGTCAAAAAAAGTGGTTCAAGATAAGATTGACGTATCTTGTCAGGCAAAGTTGTTCGAGTATGTATCGATTTTTGGTTGTATGTAAAGAATGAGTTACAAAATCTTTAGTGCACGATAAACATAATAATTTATTCAAATAAGTTTAAATCACGGACTTTTGCATGGTTGATGCTCTTTATCCGGTCTTAGATTAACGGAGGTAAGCCTTTGTGGAACGATACTATTTGCCTCGGAAAGCAACGATAAATTTATGCCTTCGAGTTTTGCGTCGCAAATTTTCTCTAATATTCACTTAGTATTCATAGTTATCATGAGACTATTCACGAGAGTTTTCATGATTGCCGCATTTGCTTGATACATAATGCCCACGAGTAAGATTTTTGACAATTGAATGGATTCGTTTTATATTGACAATGTCGCAGTATCTATCATATATGTATTTAACATATTGATATTTTTAATGACGAAAACTATCCATTCTCGGTGGCGATATTACTCACACAAAAATAAAACAAATTTCATTGCAGTCGGTTTGCAATTTTATTAAAATACTATTTACTAGTGAAGTATTTCAACTGACGAATATATACAGTTGGGTATGAGTATTCGTACAAACTTTATATGAAAAACCAGTCAGTAAAATGAATGTTTTGTAATAATGAAATACATTTACATGTAACTAAAAGAATAGTTAAGAAGAGACATTAATTAATAAATATATACAAAATATTTTATCAAAAAAATTTTTAGAATATATTACAAGAATATAATATGATCATTGTAATAAATTAAAAGTAAAATACTTCAAAAGTAAAGCAAGAAATTTTTTTAACTTACAGAAATTAAGAATTTCTGTACTTACTCTATGACACCAGAAGTCTTAAACAATTTACATTAACAACTAAAAATTTACTTAAGGACGAAGTTTATTGGACTTGATAGTATTATAAAACTGAGAAATGAGTATTTAATGAAAGTAAAATATTTAATAACGAAGCCTGGATTGGATTATGCGAAGTTTTTGGTTTCGAAATAATTGTTTATTTTAGTAAAAAATATATGAAAACAATCCGACGCTTCATCGGAAAAGGACAAATCTTTTATATTATTGGCAAGCAAGACATATCATATATAGCAGACTTTGTAACATTTTTTTTTCGGTCTAACAAAAAATAAACATCTTTATCAAGGTCTTGTCGTGTATATTTATTTGATTATATTGATGGTAATATTATATAGTGAGTATCTTACTTCGCATGGGATTATATCAGAGGTTCGTAGACAACGACGTCAGGGGAATACCCGGGTGGAATTAAGTTCATTACTTACTAAGCTCTTTACTTCTTACTGAGGTCGATTAAGAACAGATATAAGATTTGACGAAGTAGATAATATAAATGGAACGCTTTTTGTTTGTTAAAAAACGATGGATTAACTTGTAACGTTTGGTGGCTTTTCGACACATATTCCCAAGTGCAAACTACATGGATATAACTTAGTTTAAGCTTGCAGGCGATTAAAACATACCAGTGGATGATAAAAATGTTAACTGTCGATATGCTTAGGACGTATTTGTTCAACTTTTTCTTTACGGTCTCGAAAAAACAAATCCGATTCGAGTGACTACACATCACCGGATCGAATGTGTTTTTTGGGACCGTAAATGATTGGTTTAATATGGCTGGTATAATAATCAGCATTAATCGTCTAAATAGCGGAATAGTTATGATGCAATTGAAATATTATATTTCATCAAGTTATTTTTTGCATACACTAAATACTATTCGACCCGAAGTTACACTCTTATTCACTGAAAAATGGGATATCCGAAAACTCTTTTTAACGAGTTTGTGGCATGCAACTCTATAATTGGCCGTACTTCTAATCAAAGCAGACTTCGACTGCAATATCACAAAGCTAGTAGAGAAGATAGTGAATCAGGTAAGCAAACTTATCATGGCGGAGGCAAGCTAGTAAGCCAGTTAGTTGAATGCAGCTCAACTAAGTCTTCCTTTCCAAACCCTTCCATAATCTTATATATAAAACCGAAACGGGGATGTATGTCTGTAATTCCCTTTTGCATTGTTGTTGCAAGTTCAAACAAACGAATTGATTTCGCTCGCGAAAGTTTCGACGGTAAATTTGTTCCGTTATCAATGCGTGTGTAGAGACTCCAATTACTCGAGTATCGAGTAGTACATATATAAAACCGAAACGGCGTATGTACGTCTGTGGGTCTGTAATTCCCTTTTGCATTGTTGGTCATTAAGTTGCCATAAAAACGAATATGAAAGAAAATATGTTTGATTTTTTTATCGGCGAAGACATTTAGTCAAAATGTAATAAATTAGTCTTCTACTGAACTTTTCCCGGCTTTTATTAATATAATAATGTTTTTATTTACGTGAAGGTATTATTTGACATTTCTTTGACAGCAAATTAGATTTTTTTCCTTGAATTTGGACATTTTAATAAGCGAGAATGGGGCTGTCAATATATGAAAGGGGCTGTGAAATGTCAATGCCAGTCTGAAATGTTCATTTTAATTCCATTTTAATTGACCTAGACTTTTGAATTTTGAAAAAGTTGTTTCAACTTGGCCCGTCTGAATTTACGCGCCGAGCTGAACATAACCCAAACTGGTCCGAGCGAAGCCGGGTTCGAATACTAGTATTGGCATCTACAAATGTCATGTTCACGGCCCAAATAAATACCTGTGCTGCATTATTATTGTTTTATTGTATAGGTGCGGTGTGTCTAGTCGATTCAATATGATAGAAAGAAAATAGAATAAGATTAGGAGCTTTAATTGTTCTCCAATAAAAGCGTACACAGCAAAAATCTATTACTGATAATTGTCTTGAAGAAATTGAAAGCAAATATTGTATTTAAAGATAAGTAAACATAAATAATATGAATATACGGTAAAAAATGTTTCATGGATGTTTTTGAATTTAATATTGCTGAAAAAAAAGCCGTGAAAATGAATTAAATTAGATTGAAAAAATGCTAGTTCTTAATGGAAAATAATAAATCCCGCATGTTACATGGCAAAAGTTGACACCAATTAGCGACGGCCGCCAGCACACCCTGGATCTGCTCGGGATTGCTGTAATATTTGCATATAGTGGAGTGAAGTATGAGCCGCTCCTAAACCTCTGTTCGAAACTAATTTAGCTCCGAGCCTATGGGAGCTTTGTGTAAGGTTACAATTAACAAGGCTTTGAGCTTTCCACGAGAATTTTCTGATTCGACTTAATTGAAACGATTGTAGGACTTTGGGAATACGAAACGTCGAAAATTTTGAGGACGAAAAATGGGAAATGACGGTAAAAAAAAAATATTACAAAAAGGTAACGCATATAAATAATTGTAAAAGCAGAAGAGAATGATTTAATTAAAAAAAATAGAAAGAAAAATGAATGTGATATAGAATAATAAACGGCTATCTATTTCTATGTACAATATTTAACTATGTAATTACAAACATTTTGTAAATACCAGTTGGGGGGGAGGAGGATTTACTCACTATAACCATTATCGACCGATCAATAACTGAAAAAGATTTGGAATTATATTAATGTGTATATTTATTTAAATATTATGCTTTTCTCTCAAAAATTGGCTGACAAGACAAAAAAAGTAGTGAAAGAATATTTAAAAAAAATCTTTCTTTATGCGAAACCATAAAAATTGTCAAAGACAGTCTTTCTTCGAAAGAGAATATTTCAATTATTATCCCAACGTATTCACGAAAAAGATGTTAATGCTATCGAATTTATATCCAATTGATTTTATCACTCTGTAATAAAAAAGTTTTCGAATAAAATTACGATAAACTGATTAATTGACATAATAAAATGTAATTAATCATAAATTTACAACTTCATGTTTATGACAGAGCTATTAGAAGAAGCCTTCGTAAATCTGCCGCTCAAAGTTTGCTGGAAATCCCAATCGCTATTGGCCTTTGAGGATTTGAAGACAAAACTAAACGAAAACTTTTCATTCAGAAGCGCTTTGAATGCTCTGTGGTTAAATCTTCTTCATAGTCTTTTGATTCCATTTCATCATTGAGATAAGTTTGTACCGAAGTTTTCTTACTATCATAAAATATTCTATAAAATTGTAGTTATAATTTTGCGTAAACTATACTAACCGTAGCTGTAATATTAAAAAGCAAATTATTTCATTCAAATTATACGTCGTGAAAATAGTCAGTTTATTCTTTAAATTGTTGCTCAAATTGTATCAGATCTGGTGTCATCTTTTACTCTGGCTGTTTAAATTTAATTTAATTTTGGCTTTAGTGTATTGATTGGAATAAAACTGCGATGATTGATTGCATTTTGAGGTAGCAGAATGGGATTTTTATTCCGTTAATTTACATAAAAAAAACTAGTTTAGTAAAAACCTTCATGAATCAGTTATTTTAGCAGGATGCATGCATGATCTCTTCTACAATAAGATAATATATAATAACATAAGTAGAAAATAAAATTTTGATGGTATAATGTGATTATGTTTTAACAATCTGTTTTCTATTTTACTGAAAATGACGTACAGTATTTCATGAGATTAAGTCGTGAGTAATATTCCGATGACGATGTACGTAAGTATGTACGTAATAAAATAATACTCATCATTTATTTCTATTAATAATTTCAAACAACGAAACCATGAAAATATTATTAAATGGAATTAATTAAATCAAAATAGGGCTTTTACTTTAAGAAGCAGTTAATTGCCAATTAGGAAATTGACTGCAATTTTCGTTACACGGGGCAGTGTCTGAAGTGGCCGGGAGGAAATTATTTCTCAATTTGTAATCAAATACAAGCAATATTACAATTAAAAGGCACAATTTTCATTAAGATATCAAAGTATAAGCTCTGTTTTTTATAACATGTTTCAATGAATAAAAAGTATAGAACAGAACACAATATTTCACGGTTTAGGAAAAGGGACCGATTATTTTATGCACTGATTTTTAATTTAATAAAGCTGAAAACACAAAATATTTATTTTTTGAATTCAATTTAACTCAAATCTTAAACCAATGTCGAATTGATAAATAAAGAAATTATGTTAATATTAGTGTTCTAAATTAAAAAAAAAAAACATACGTACATAACCTATATTAGGTTAAGGTTGTAAGAGGAAACTTGTCTCTTATTTTTTTAAATGTTGAATCTCTCTTCTTTAACACAGTGGCGATGACATTTCACCCGTCAAAAAAAATCGCGCGTATATTCAAACAAGAGCATAAATATGTGTTCATATTCTATGAAAATTTATAAAAATACTGAAATTGAAAAGATGAATCAAACATGTATGCGGTGATTAACAGAAAAGCCGCCGGATGATATGAAAAGAAAAATTCTTAATACTCGTGCTCACGTTATTTATGTAAGACTTTCATTTATTTAAAAACCATCAGCTTAATGCGAAGATAGGTCGAGTGAAAGATTCAAGGATATAAATTTGGGAGACTTATGACAATGTGAATTAAATTTGGAAAAGGAGCTTTACGTAAAAAAAAAATATTACTGAAACGGTAAGGAATATGCGCACTAAGCAAAGCTTTAATATTTTATTGTTATTAAGGTTAAATAGCGTTAAAAACTTTCTTCAGAAATGAGTGCCAATTGCAATAATATTACATCGGATTAGAGGTCACTCATTATGAGCAATTGGTCAAAGAGGGATGGACCATAAAGTTTAATAGATGTGATTTAAAACATGTGAATATAATTGTTAATATAAAGCCAAAAACATGTTTTTGTCCCAAAAATTGTGCTATATCGTCATGTTTAAAATCCGTAATGTGAAATTGTTTTCAATAAGATTTTATAAGATCGTTTAAAGGGCTTCCCTATTGTGCAGGATACTTAAAAAGCAACGGGTTCTTCAACGCATATGGCAAATAATAATTGGCGCCCTGCTTTGTTCTCAACTGTCTCCTAATAATGAGTAACAATGACAGGTAAGTGTTTTCTGTTTCAGTGTACATAAAAATATACTGATAAATCACACACATAAAATCACGTAAAAATATCAGATATCATAATGACGACCTAGTCCGTAAATAAATAATGAGACAAATGACTCAACGGTGTTTGCATATATCAACGAATATATAATTTTTAGATAGTGATGAATTTTTTAAATTGAGTCAATTTTTAGTTTTTTAAAAATATCAACACTGAAGATTCTTTATCAAATTTGAATCGTTTGAATTTTGCACCTTTCCATGAGTTTTTTCGCTAACGACCCGGGTTTCGTCTTTCTGTATTATCAGGCATTTCATCAAGTTCATTCGTACACTTGAAATGACCGAACATGCCAAAATGCGAAACCCAGGCCGTTTGCGAAAAATCTCATGGATAAGTAAATTCAAACGGTTAGAATTTGATATGATTATAAGCTTAGAATAATGGGAATGAGAATATTTTTAAGGAATAAATTTTGGTACGGGTGATTAAGAATGAATAAATGAATAGTATAAATAGTCATATGAATGTTGATTTTTTACTATTTTTACTGTCATATAAAAGTATTATTAAATAATATTCAATTACATTTTAATAACATGAAATTTATGTGGAAGAAAAAATAAACACACATATAAGGTCCTAACCAAAAAGCCATAAATTATTTATTATACAAGGAATATAATAAGCAATGTGTTTACTTTCAATTTTATCTATTCAAGACGATACTTTATTTAAAAATACGATCTTGTATAAAAGTGTGCAAGTTTATCTTCTTCGAGTAATCGTAAGGTTTCTTTTTAAAAAAATGCGTTTGATTTTTTCCCTAAGAATCCATAAAAAAGATAGCTTTTGTGTTTAACTTGTTGCCGAAACACAAAGGAATTTAGTATCCCATTTCACGACGCACAATACAAAAATAAACCATCTACAAAAAAGCGGATGCGTAAAGACGAAAATCAAAGAGTGTGGTTGTTCCGCAAGTTTTGTCATTGAGAAAAACCGCCAGCCGGAAAAGCTCGCAAATGTACAGGTTTATAAATTTTGGAGTTCTTATTCCTTTCATAGGCTTTGCTGAAGGCATGTCGTAATAGCTCTCTGAAAAGCTTTGAAGGCTCTACTAGAGGTAACAGTATCTCGGGAATATTACTATCGCATTACTGGCCGAATAGATATACCTGTCCATACCCTTTCCGGGATTAGGCCAATGGGGCAGTTTTTTTGGTCCAATAGATTGGATGGCGCGCCTTCTTACAATGGTGAGGTGTACAAACTCATTCATAACAGTGTTTAGCGTATTTGTTTTGAGAAGATAAACTTTACAGTTATGCATTACGTGGAATAAAGTACAAACTAAACACAATTTATAACAATGCTTTGTTAATTGTCAGACATATATAACTTTATTTTTTGACCATGTACACTCTCTAGCCGAAGCTTTAGTGGAGTACATTCAAAGAAGTTGTAGAACGTGAATTGATTTTTACTGAGCCGTAAAAACACTTTTGTATAAACAGTACACACAGATGAGAGGAAGGAACAAAAATTAGGCTTATCGTTCTTGCTACCGACACCTCGTTTTTATGGAGAATGGTTTCTTTATGCACGAATATAAAAAACAAAACGCGAACCGGTGGTCACTAAACTCAATAGTCCCAGAAATGTTTAACAGTTTGTATATGCTATCCACACTTTTGTAAATTGCCTGATAATATCAATTGATTTTCATAATCACTTGTCATAAATAAAACATATATTTTGTAATTATTTCTACGAATGTTTTTCCAATTAGATTGTTCGTTATTAATATCATATCAGTATTTAATTCGGGTGGTGCAGTGGTCAACATCACTGACTTCCGTATCGGACATTATTTTTTATTCCAAATCCAATCTCAGTATGTAACATAGGGCCTTCTAAAGAAGGTATCTCAAAATATTTTTTACAACGAAAACTGCTTGCTACTCTGTGGCTTAACCTTTCATTAGTTGATCGATACGAGTAGGGATAGCAAGGATAAGGCAATACTAGTGGTTATCCAGTCGCTCTTGTAACGCTCCTCTTATAGAATAGGATGGATTTTAGACAAAACAATCACGACAAAATTGATAATTCTACTGAAAAAAATACTGCTCGTACTTAGACTCGAGCCCGTGAAGTCCACCATGAAAGCCAACGACGCTAACCGCTGCACTCTGAGGCAGACAAATGTTTACAGATACATAAATTTATCATTTTTACAGCAAACCTGATTCGAATTCGAATTTCGGTTCAAAGAATTCTGTGTAGAATTGTTGCTTATTATAACTGTGTAAATTCCAGGTATTAATGTTAGACTCGACGAGATGAAATTTTATGATGAAGCTTTTTCGTCTGTTTATAAAATGGCTCAACAGATGTCAGCCGTAGAGCAAATTTAATATAAATCGTAGTCGAGATTTTCCGGTCGAGCATCTCGTCGCCTGCAGGTACTTCAAAACAGCGGCGTAGTGCAATCATACATATTATATACGCTCAAAAATGCCCGTGCAATATAAACCAACTAAAATTTATTACAACGGAATACATACTTGATAGAAAATAAAAATGAATCATGTTATTTAGAGCAAGTAGTTAATATTTAACTGGCTCAGATGTGCAATGGTTGAATGTGAACAAGTGGAAACTTTTATTACGTATTTTTCACACAAGATCCAACCCACGTATGTATATGCCACAAGCTTTTAACCGGGACAGGAGCAGGTGCTAGGGTAAAAAAGAACAACAGCTCCAAAATATTAATTATTTTATTTGTTTATTGTACCAGTTATACTTCTTGCTATATTGAACTTTTTTAAATACTTAGTGTTTTTTTCAAGTGGTTGCATGTAAGGTTTGCTGAAGTTTACAAGGTTACAGTATGGTACGGTATAATTCAACATACGGCTTCGGTCGCCCGACAAAATAAGTCACGCTCCATGGGCGTTGACGTTACCGACAGAAATAATATATATGGGATCATTGTATGTATCACTTACACATAGTGTCTTCTGTAAGTCAGTTAAGTACCAGAAAATTAAAAATTATCGTTTTGCATTTGTTTCTCGCGGCACCAAATGTCAAACGTTTTCAATAGCGTCTCGTTGTGACGCGAAGCAACAACCGAAACCAATGTCTTAAGCCGAGACGTATGGTAAGCCTAGGCAAATAATCAAAGCGATGACCATTATTGATGAAGGTGCTAAATATTCTAAGAGGTGTTACTAGACGAAAATAAAATGTGCAAAAGACGGAGGTGATTTTTTTATTTGGTTCAATTTCAAGCGCACCGCTGGGAAATAACTTTGCCACGGGAAACGAGATAAATCCGTGAACTTTGTAATTCAATTGGCTGGGCATTATGAATGCTGCCGACACACCTCCGCGCGTGCCCCCTGCCGCCTATCACATTATGAATTTAAATGAATTTGTTTGCATGAAATTATTTCACCAAATCGCTGCCGAGGTGATGGATACTTAGTATTTTTACTCACGGCGGTAAACACTTTTCAATGGTTATGCGATATGAATATGAAAGACTTTTATATTGAAAACATATAAAGTTTTTCTGAAAATGATAGGTACCCAACGATTCGATATCAACACTTTTGTTTTAAACATATAAAATTCATTTTTAGTACTACTTCTACATAATGTAGTTTGATAAAGACCGGAGTCGGTATCGCTCATAGCGAGAAAATACAACGATAATCAGTTAATAATTCTTGCGATTAATGAAACCGGTTCTGGTCTTTTTCGGAATATATAAAGAAGAAAAACTAAAAAATGTGTTTAAAATAATGCCGTTCCACAAAGAAGTGACAGTTATAGACTCTAATTTGAGTAATATATATTTATTTTGGTTTGATCTGAAACTATTCGAGTATTTAAAGTTTTACTACTCGATACATGAGTAGTTGAGATATCGAGTAATTGGAGTCTCTAGACAGTAAGCACATTAACACTATTGTTGTTCGTAGTGATTCAATTGCCTAATATAACTGTATTTAATTAATGATAATCTATTCCATTAAACACATCATATATCAAACGCTTTGGGAGAAGATAGAACATTATAACTTAACTAAACTTTGGAAATAGAATTATTTTAAAATTATCGAAGCAATGTAAAACAATCAAAAAACATTTTCAACTAAGTTAATTTTGAAAAATGAAAGCTTTACACTGATGTACTTTAATGACAGCTTTAAAAGCAATCAGTGAGAAAGAAAAGATTTTTCTATCCAAAACAATACAAAAAATCAGGATTAAGAACTGTGAGTGTAAGATTATTTGGTATTATTATGAAACTGTTTCATTCATCGTAAATGTGGCACGTGGTACATAGGTATAAAAAAGAAATCAATAAAAATTGTCCCACCTGACATTTCGATGGATGGTAAAAATAAGTAATCGTGACTCTGCGCGTTCATAAAAAATATCACACCATAAAAAGGTTTTCATCGAAAAACGCACACTCTTGCTAACAACGACGATATTTGTAATAATTTTGTACGGGCAGCGGCATTAAATGGCAACGCTGTACATCTGGATGACGATACAAAAAATCATACGAACCGAATTAATCCCAAGGGAAAATACGGCCGTCCCTCTGTCGCTGGACTATTGGAGACAATTTCTAAGCTAACTAACTAGATGTGGCAGTTGAAAATGAACCACATATATTGTTATATGGTACAACGAAAAATTACAATTTTGACTGAATTTTGCTCACGTAACATTGATTTAATTGACATATACTTGTTGTGACTAGATGTATCGTTTTCAGGTGGCGTGGCCTGGTGTCTCCGAACCCAGCATCGAAACGCCAGATTGTCGCGTTTTCGAAAAGAGACAAATGATTTCACTGCAAGAATTGTTGGATTTTGTGTTATACACGAATTGCCATTTCGGCGGACAGCAAAGGAGAGGCGTCAATAATGTGTTCACCAAACATATATTTATTAGTTGTCGGTAGAACTTTAGAATTGATCGGATATGGAGTGCATCTAGTCCACAACGCAAAAAAAAACAGCTGCAGAAGGACCTTGAATGCATCGCAGTGAAAATGTATTCTTTTTGAATTTTTGAAAGTGGTCGGGTGAAAACTTAAGAAGACTTATTGATGAAGTGGATATAGAATGTCACAAATTACAGCAAGAAAATCTGGCTTGCACTGGTACCTGCAGTTTACATAATTATTAAGCAATACCTATAAAATCTTTGAGAAAATACTTCCTGAGCATATATGTATAAACGTCTCAATATAATGAAAACTATTGAGACGTCAAATACATAAATAAAATAGGTAACCTAATATGACATGAAAACAACACTACTATCATGTCACTTGTATTGTATGAAAATGTGAGACGCCTAAAACGGATAAGTGACTACCCTTTTTAGGTGCTCCAGGCTTTGAGAAAAAAGTAAATGGTCACGTTACATATACCTGCTAAAATAACTTTGATTATTCTACGTATTGTGTTACTAATTGTGACACGTGTTTCGCCTTATATAATTTGAGATAAAAATTCAAAAAATTGTTAATGTTAATGAGTTACATTTTGTGGAAAAGATTTATTTGTGTATGTTTTGTAAAACGCCATAGCTCATTGATGCAAGTATACCTTTTAATCAGACAGAACAAAGCAATATTATCGAAACGAATCTCGTAAAAAAGCCGACGGGGACTTGTCATTCTGCCCCGAAATCATTTTTCTGCTTTCCACGTTTTATTGATAAAAAAAATATTCCTTTAGAAAAATATATCTCTCTCTCGCATTTTGAGCCTCTGATTTTTACGGCGGACATAGCTCTTTATGTATCATATAATATTTCATTTATGGTATAAAAGCACATTCTGGAAAATAAACTTTGATAAGGAAGAATATATAAAAAAATATATTCAATACAGGTAAGGATTCCAATAAAGATTTTATGTAACGAAGTATATTAAAGTATCTTCAGAAAAAAATTCTGAACGAAATGGTTTTCAAAAAAGTCTAAAAACTGATGTAAGAAACGAAGCAATGTTACGACATGGCTTTTTTGTACGAAGCCATTGAAAAAGGTATATTAAATGATGATTTAGGATGATTCTATATTCAAATATTAATGTTTCGTATGTATAAAACATATCAATGACCAAAAATCATTCATTATTTTATCGGAGTGGATAAAGATAGAATAATTTGATTACAAATTATCTGTAGTTATAACATCTTCCGGTTTCACGATGCGACAAGAGAGGGGTGTAAAGATTGTAAAGCATCGAAAGACCAGTATTCAGTGTAGACTTTGCATGCAGATAGATTATAATGTTTATGTGCTATCTTCAGTGCGGAAATGGTGAGCAAAAGATAATATATATGAGAAAATTTTGTGCGTAGTAAATTGGAATATAAATATGTTAGCGCAAACTTGGAACAACTGTTCTGAATATTGATTGTATATATTAATCTTGGATGTTTTTAAAATATTTAATTGTTTGTACAATTCATTTGTAGTAATTTTCTGTTTTCCGCTTCATACTACTTTACAGAATCTTAATATCATTCGGGCTTTACTTAAAGCTAAAAAAGGTTTTTCAAAATACTATCTTAATAAACGCGCTACAATAGCATATATTTACATAATAGTTTAAACTATAAATTGAAACTAAAGGGAATTATTCTACGGTAAGAAATTATTCTATACAGTGTTTAGATATATATTTGGGTGAACAAGTTGGTTCTCCCACCACCCTTCCGTTATGTGTGTGCAGCCGTTTTTCACAGCCGCCTTCCATAACGCTATACGATCAAGAAAAGAAACGAATTTACTCCTCACTTACTTGGCCCGAGACAGAGCTGCACGGGACTGATCTTTTAACCATGCACTAAGGTGCTTAAAGAGAAAAAAATAGAAAGGAAAAAAAAATAAAAATATAATGTGACTTGCTCAGCCACTTTGTTAGAGTGATATTAAGTATCCTATGTGTCTGTATACTGAGAATCCGTGGAGTTTAATCTACTTCGCTTTGAATCTGAAGAGGAATCAAGATTATCCCGTTCCCCATATGATGTTGCAAATTTATCGAAAGTCTCAAAATTGGCCTTGGTTGAGATCAAGTCAGCGTGGCATATTGGGCCCGTATGAGGACGGACCGCAGCAAACAGCTCAGCTCGTTCGGCATTCATCTCGAATGTTTAGATAAACGGCAAAATAATTACTAAGCCTACGACGAAATCGACGGATAATTTAATGTTTCACTTCTAATGGTAACCTTTATTTAAATGCGGCTACATAAAACTGATAATCAGTCGATTTAAATATTATGTTTTAACTTGCTAAAAAAGGGCGAATAAGACAATGAAACCGTTTTGTGTGTGTGTGTAATTTTGATTCCCAGTCATCTTTGTTTTTATCCATTTAAAACATTTATAAAGTTTAACAGAAAAGCAAACGAAGCAAATATAATTTATTGTACTAAGTTGTTTTCTGCGTCTAAATAGCAAGATTGACTAATGGTATAATATCAAAGGAAACACGATAAATCACAGCTCCGAGAACTAAGTATACAGACGGAATATAAATAAGTGTTTTTCTGTTAATCTGTATTAAAAGCAAATATTTTCATAGAATTCGTTAGCTGCTTACCTCAATTAAACATGTATGTAAGTAAATACCGGCATCATAATTGTATTTCGAAACATCGAGAAGTATTATACCTACTTAAAGTAAAGTAATTCTCCTAAGAAATCTAAATTTGGAGGTTTTATGCTAATATTTCTGTTTCAACCTATTTGATCATTACCTCTGTCAGATAAATTTGGTCACCAGCAAGATATAAATAAAAAACTGCTTTTACTTTACATCAAATATTTGTTGTTAAAACTCCATTTATTTATCAATCATACGTCTAAAAAAGAATATGCTGATGTTTACTTAAATTTTCATTACAAATTTAGTAGCCCGATTAATAAATTTTCGTTATTATATTGAAACTGTAATTCTGTATTATGATATACTAGTATTGCTACCTGGCGTCGCTCGGACTAAGCGACCAATAATTATTTAATGTTATATCATTCGACATAATTATATCACAAAATCTAACATCCAAAATAGAGTTAAAATAAAATCACAAACTTTATTTAATTTGATGTAAGCCCCATTCTCGCCCATTAACATGTCCAAATTCAAGGAAAAATCTAATTTGCTGTCAAAGAAATGTCAAATAATACCTTCACGTAAATAATAAACATTATTATATTAATAAAAGCCGGGAAAAGTTCAGTAGAAGACTAATTTATTACATTTTGACTAAATGTCTTCGGCGATAAAAATTCAAACATATTTTCTTTCATATTCCTTTTTATGGCAACTTAATGACCAACAATGCAAAAGGGAATTACAGACCCACAGACATACATACGCCGTTTCGGTTTTATATATAAGATTTTCAATAGGAATGTTTTCACTAAATAAAACGGTCGGTATTTAAACTAATAAGTCGGTCACTTGTAAGCTGTTAATAGAATTTTAATAAATAGTACAAGTTTTGTTTTGTTTTTATTTTTGACACTTCTACATATACATATAATAATTACCAAACCTGGGCTTTTTTCATCACGCGCATTATAATCTGATGATCATTCTAAATATTTGAAAATAGCACAAACAATGTGTCTTATTTATTTAAATAATTTGTCAGTAAATCAATGAAATACTTGACCCATCAATGGTTCATGCACTAAGTTACTGACCAAATAAAAAAATATATTAATAAATGTTCCAAAACAAAAAAAAAAAAGTTTATACACCAAAAGCTTTTATTAAGCGTAAAATGGGTTAAATGTGTGATAAAACATACTAGAAATCATTTCAGATATTCAATTTATCTTTGAATCCGTAGAATGTTGGTGTATATAGGAATATTATAAAATAAACTGATGCATAATAATGATGATTTGTGCCGCAAATACCGATTCGATTTAAAATGCAAATTGAAAACTAAATATTAATTTTATTACAGCATAACATCTGTGTTTTGTTAATTAGCATACGTGAGCTGTTTAAACAACTGTAAAATAATAATTACCATCTGTTTGAATGCGTCACAAACTATTAATCGTTCCGTGAAAATCTACTCTGGTTAATTAGAATTGCTTGGGGATGAGTTTTTCAAATATTCATTCGCCATCGATGCGAGTAATCGGGGATGACGTTTGAATTTTGTTGGAAAACGTTTTACAAAAATTCCAATCACCAATGTGCTTCGTCGCGCTTTCAAAGAGATTATTTGACGGAATAGAGATCAAAATATCGGTCGGTCATTAAGGAATGTTCACACATATGCACAGGTTAGTTATACGAAACGGAGAAATGCATTCAATCTAAGCCTAAAAGAGTTACGAATATTTTGATTAAAAGTTATTTTTTGCCAGTATTTTACTTCGAAGTAACAATATAATGATTATTGGAGTAATATAATGGCACTGTTCTTTAAACATATGTGGAGTAGCATTTAAATTAAGAAGTCAACATTGGTTGGAATCGTGCATTAGATTTTGAAAATATTACAATTTAAAAACGCTTAAATTTATTAGTATTGTAGAAGAGCTAACATTAAAATATATATATTTTTTTACATGCAAATTAAAACAGAAACGTGGAAATATTCATTATCACAATTCAATATATATATTTAACAAGTATTTTAAACATTTAATATGTTCTGTGGAAAAGTCATTTGTAAGAATTCATAAACGATATCAAATGACGAAAATTCTACAATCAAGAAAAATTGTGTAGTGTACACGGAGAAAATCACAAGAAAACTAAAAATGAAGGCAATGGAGAGAATGAGAAAGATCTGGAGCGAGGTTGGAGTGTTCCGACACCGGAGGAGTGTGGCTATAAACAGAATTCAATGGAAATCAACCGTGAAGTAAATTTAATTCCACCCTGAGATGTTGTCGAAGAGAAAATTAAGACATATTTTAAGTAACACAAGCACTATTAAGAAAAGTCTAGATAGAAGATTGAATAGAGTCATCAGGTATATGAGGAACTAATTTTTGGACAAGTGGACAAATCCATTTGTTGAAAAACTGAAAATGTGAGATATTTTCATTACTTTTTCCTCATAAATTTGTGTTTACTATCAATATTTTTAGCATATGTTTTAAATTAAAGAATTACGGATAATGTGTAACAATTCAAACATATCCATGCGAATAAAAATGTTCCCAAAAGTTTAATCTAAAACTGGCAGTTGAAAAAAAGTATTTTGGAATTGTCCACTTTTGAAAATTAGCTCCTCATATATATTCAATAATGGAGTCGGAATAAATTAATTTAATGTTCACAATCTTAACGTAAAATAAAAAAGGGTAAAATAGTTTTCAAATAAAGAAAATTTTCTTTGAGATCAAAAGTTTTAATCCAACGTATCACCATTATTCAACTGAGCTATATATGTATACATACGGCGAATTTTATATGAAACATTTTAGTACTGTACTAATACAGTTCAGCAACATATTTCAATAACGTATGGACCGTCATTGATAGTGATATTCAACTGAAAGCTGCATGCGAATTGTGCATACAGAACATCCCAGAGCGTGGTTAAAAGTGTTATTCTTTTTGTCAAAGAGAATGTTGATTAAGCCCAATTGGCTACAGGCGAACAGGCAATCGACATACGTCGGTGATTTGTTACTATTATGCCATATTTCAACGGTTGATTAAATATGTAAATAGTATAGAAGAGGTGAGACTACTATTTTTAAGTGGTCACCGAAACGTTTGTAAATTTTAATAGCTTAAAATTCATCACTTTAAAAAAACGAAGTCAAACCAGTCGTAATTTGAGTTCAAGTATTGAACACATTTAACTGTAAATTCTCTTGGTGATGAGGCTTGAAAATTATCATCAAATTTATTTAAGTTGTTGTTAATAAAATGAATATAAAAGTTCATGTTTTATTTATTGAAAGTGTACAGTAAAACGAATGGGATTTAATACAATAGAAAACTACGATTACAAAAGAAGTAAAATTCATTGTTTTTAAACTGATTTATATAATTGAACAAGAACATAAAAGAAATCTGAAAAATCATCTGATATTCGCTAATTGGTCAAAAACAGTCACTAGGAGTTTGAAATGAAATATGACTGTTAGTTTAAGCGCCATGTCAGGTAAAAAAAAGGTATTTTTGACAGAAATGCTCCGGGCCATATCGCGTCAGAAAATATTGCAGCAAGTACGTAAAATTCAAATTATTAATTCAATGAAAACGCAGAATAAAAGTTTGGATAAGGTAATTCCATTCAAAAAGTACCTGAATGCTAATTGACGTTTCAAAGAGTAGGAAAAGATTCTTTTTGATTTTTCATGAAATAATTATTATTCGCAGAAATATTTAATTTGACAAGAAAAATTGCTTTGTACCCACAACTGCTATATCAACAATAGCTACACTAAATAAATGAATGAAAACTGATGAACTTCAATCATTTTAATTTAAAGCATTGTTATTAATCTATATTATTCCATAAAAAGTTTTCAACCACTATCAATGATTTTGAATGATAGTAGGTCTTTAATGGTTTTTCGATATTTTAAAGAAAGTGAATGAACAAGGACAGCAAGAATTTTTTAAATGCCTTATATCAGTTAAACAACAATAAATTTGAACAATTAAAATTATAGGGTCCTTAAAGCTTCCCAGTTTTATTTAATTTGTTCAAAATACTGGTATTGAATAGATATTATTAAGTTTCTTCTTATGCGAGATGTTTTAAAAGTTTTCTATTACCATTTCTGAAAAATTAATAAAGTTAGTAAACAAATTAAAATATCAAAATACAGATGATAGCACCACTACAACAGTTATATACGAAAAGAAAACGGAGATATAATTATAAAACATTCGTTCTGTAAATCAACAGAAAAGATATAGTTCAAAGGTAACTTAACAATGAATCCAGACATTATTTGAAATCAGAGTTTTAGGTACTATCTCCAAACAAATAACGAAAACGTGTCAGGAAGAATCGCTTTGAAATGTTACACCATTATGAAGACGGAAGCTTCAGATACTGTAATGTAATAATTAGAATCTCGCAAAAGGTGTTTGATGTCTCAGCAGAGGTGAGCATTGCGAAATGTAAAACAAGCTTTTTAGAATCAAATTGAAAAGCACGAACATGGTACGTTATTTTGGAATAGATTTTTTTGCCTTCGTGACAAAAACACGGTAATTATATGCGACATTTCCACGTGAGTACAATTTAATACTGTTCAAAGTAAAAGATCTATAAGGATATACGTTCAAACGGGTTAATATAATAAAAGCATCATTATTTTCGGTTGAACGAACCGTAGAGTACTTATGCCATTACTCCATATTTTTTTCAACTTATTAACGATTGTAATCGCATGAATAATTTTATAATGCATTCTCCACATTTATTAGGGTAGTCTGATTAGCGGTAATAGGCGCTAATATGCTTAAAATACTAGTAATTAAATTACATGATATTTGCCTCATCAATGATTGCAATTGTAATTTGAGAATAAAAAGAAAAATATTTATTTTATTTACCTATCAATAACTTCTATAGATCGATAATGCAAAATGAAAAAATACTGAAATAGTTATTTTATATTTTAACTGTTTCGTGAAATAAGTTTAAGTAAATACATATTCTATTGATTGTACTTAATCACACATATCAAAAAAATGGTATGAAATGTTTGTATGCTGACGGGGTATGCACGTAAGGTTTTGACAGGCTTATTGAGTTCTCCGTGATTAATTATATAGATTTGAAAGATAACAGTCTGGTCTGAATCCTGATAAATGGCCACATAGGACTGCTTGACAAAAGCAAGCTTCTGCCGTGGTCCCAACCGAGCACATAGCATCTCATCAACCTTTGTTCTTTTAATGCAGCCACAACACAAAGCAATTTTCCGATACGAAAGCCTCCGAGAAAACACAGTACGCTGCCGAAGCCAAAGAATGAGTGTATGACAGTGTATAAAAATAGTAAAGAACGAACCAACTGATCTAGTTTAGTGCGGCAACCAATTTATACGTAATAGGTTACTCAAGAAATAATTAATTGAGATAAAATAAATTCATTTTCAAAAGGAATCCTAAAAATATAAAAAAAACTAGTAAGTTTTATTTGGTTTTCAAATGCGATTGACTTAATTAGCAGTGGGACCGTTAAAATACGATGAAAATTAAGTGAAGGGAGAATAATTGGATTAATTTTAAAGTACTCTTTTTCTTTTTGATTGAGTTCTTGATTCATTAATTTTTTTAAGAAACGGTGAGCAAAATGGCATTGAAGTAAACTGAAGATTCTTAAGAACAATAAATGATAAAACATTTCATTTCAAAGACCGGCAGTTAGCTGTCATTCGCAAAACGGTACAAACCAACTGATACAGATACAGAGAAATATGTGATTGAAAGTAATGATTTTACATCAGTTCAAGGTTTAATTTCCTTTTATTACAAAATGTGTCATTTGTATTGATGTAAAAGTCTGTAATGTACAATAAAACACTGGGCTTGCGCAAGATTTTAATACATATAGAGAGTGTTGAAAACATATGTCAGATAAGATAGCTACTCTATGTATAATATTAGTAAAGTAATAAAATTGTTCATACTTTATCTGTAGGTCTATTTGTAACGTACAGCATTACATAATGTGTGTGTAGGAGAGAAAAAAAGATCGAATTTAGTCATTTGAAATCTTTATTTTATTCAAATTTGATTTAGTTTATATTACATACTGACGTAATTTTGTAAATTGATTGTGTAAATAAGAGTAATTGTAATAATTGTGTAGATTAATAGAGTATTATGTCTATCTTTTTAATTCAAATACTACGAATATTTGAGGTTATAAAATGGTACTTCTCTCATGGTCTGAATGTTGAAGTCTAGATGCAATTTACTTTCGTCAGTCTTGAATGAAGAGCGTTACACCTACACAACGTAACCTAATCTACCCATACAAATCCTGAACAAGCAAACTAAAATTGGTGTGCCGCACAAATCCTTTCAAAACACAAAACGCCACTTCAGAACTGAATCGGATACGCCGCTTATTTCCAAACATTGAAATATATATTTCAATCATCTTTTGAAAGCTTCAATACAACTTATTAAGTAATATACGAGATAAGTAATTACCTTACACAAAAAATCATGATTTATCATGAGGAAAACCATGCTTTATTAGTACTTTATTTAAAATATGAAATAAATTTTCAGGTCCGTGGTAGAGTGATAAAGTCGTAGGTTTCGGTTGCGGTGCTTACGGGTTCTCATACCAGTCCGGTCATTTTTATTTTTTAATCGATTTATTAATTAAAAGTCTGTGTTGTCTATAATTCGTTCCCACATAGGTGATCTAGGTGAGATAGGTCTCATCATAAAAACAGGAAACAGCGTGAGCGATGAACTAACCATTAATCTTGTCTTAATCTCTTCAAAAAAAGGTAGAGAAATAATATGTTGAGTTTATTTTATTTGCACGGTCCGTGGTGCAGTGTTCAACGTCGTTGGTTACCGTGTTGGACCCCCCGGGTTTGATTCTCGGTACGTGCAGATTTTCAGTCGATAAATCGATTCAACTCAGAGGCAACGGGTGTTTGTTTGTGTTATTAAAAATTCCTACCCTCCTTTCCGATACCAAAGAGAGGCGCACAGTGACAGCAATAAGCTGGTCACTAGTCTTGTCTTAGTCCTAAAACCTTTCCATCCGTACTATCTTCGAAAAAGAAAGGTTGAGTAACTGAGTAAGCAGTTCTCGTGGAAAAATACTTTAAGTTTTAACACTCCTGACTCAAAAACTAGCTAATTAATTAATTAATTATTTGATACATTATATATCTCTTGAAAACGATGACATAAGTTTATATTTATTATAAAGATGCAATGATTCATTTCGGAAAATAGTAATGAACAATAAAACAAATAGAATATTGTATCCACTGAAAGATTAATTACTGACAATTCGTTTGCTAACATGTTTTCAACCCTTTTGCGCAAACGCTGATATCTGAATGTCAGCGTGAGAAACGGCACAATTGTTAATCAAAAATTTGCACATGCACCACGAAAGTAAATATGAATACGGACTGTGAAGCATAGATCATCAATATTGGAATAGATTGGCGACTGGACTCGCGTTAACGAGAATTCACGTCGCACTGCAGTACGTTAAATATGATAGCAAATATTTCATTAGGATAATATCAATTTTGCTACGGCAATAATATAGACGCCAGTCGAATAACAAATACAATGATATGATCGTAATATGCAAGACCGATTAAAACACGTTTTATCTTATATAGAAATTATATATAGACAAAAACAGTTTTAACGTAAATACACATAATGTCTGCTATGATGTATATTATCTCTCTAGCAGTCAAATTGTGATCTCTCCAACAATGTAAGGGGTCATTTACGTTCATATACTCCCAAATTGACCAATTATAATAATATTGAAGACTACACATTGTTATTATTTATCTACTCTAAATGAGATCACTTCTCTAGGATAAAGACATTGTAAGAAACAGAATATAATTCCATCTGATAGTGACAGTTTAAATAGAATATTTACGATTTTAACGCACAGTACAACACAAAACTGCGTGTGTCTAAAAAAACAGAGTTATGAGAAAACGTTGACATTAACTACTACCTCGTGTGGTATATCATATGTTAAATGCTGCAGTTAATTAAATGGTTACTAAATCGCTCGTTTAATTGACAGAAAATATTTTATTTATATTTGTTTTACGTAGTGCAATAAAATACCTTCTTTAATATTGATTTTCTAATTATGTATTTAAAATAATTTGTTCACGTGATATATAATAATAATACTGAAAAAAAAATAATATTGAAAATATACTGAGATTGGTAGACAGTATGTAATACTACATATCTCATCCCACTCTCCATATCTTCATTTAAAACACAAGCAGACTCATAAATCAACTATTATATATAATCTATTATCCACATGCTCCACGTAAAGAACAAAAAAAAAACATCAATGAAACGTGCCCGATACCAAAAAATCTTTTTAAGCTCCACTGTAAAGAATAAGACGTCAAGAAAATTACCTTTTTGAAGAACTATACCTCATCTCTAAAAACCGTTTATACCGGTGATTATAATCTGTAAATTTTACGGCGTTTTTTTCGCTGTAATGAAAAAGTTTAAGAATTATTTTCTCTCGAATCTTTAAAAGAAATTGTCTTCCCGGAAGAGCTATAAAACTTTCTTATAACTTCCGGAAATTAACTGGCCACTTCAAATTTGATAGACTCTATAAATCATTTCGGAATTTTACCAAAGACGACGTTGAATAAATGAGAATAGTTAATTTTTACGCATTAAAAAATATGACGAAAAATTTGAGCATTTTTAAATTGGTATCGGGAAGAATAAATTTAAGAGTAGTACAGCATGTAATAACCACGTTTTACTGGAAAATATGATTCAACAACCTTTTTAAAATTATTTGTACATACATACATATATTGGGATAGAAGATTATATTTATGACCCGTTCAATATTATTTACTAACCAAGAAATTCTCCTGATTCATGAAAAAACATTTATACGTTAAAAAAATCTTAACTGTATATTCATTGAATTGGCATTTATTTAATTTTTTTTTGACCGTGTCCGCTCCCAACTTGGAGCATATGGACTCCTCACGGGGTTTATCTCAACATGTGTTTTTTCTTCGAGAACTGCACGAGAACTCCATTATGACACGGTGAAAAAATAACAATGTATTTTAGTCCTACATAAATTATAGCATATATGGTTGACAGCTATGTTGACTAACGCCATTGTCAGAACTGTTCAACAATTTCTGACGATGGCGTAAGCCGAAATAGCTATCAATCATATACTACATAATTTCTGTAGGAATTAAATACATTGTTCTTTTTGCACCGTGTAACAATCTTAACCATTCTATTCATGGATTCATTTAATAGTTTTCTGCTGATTATAGATTTCAAAAATAACACATAATTTTTAAAAATAAACCTTTTTTTTTAAGATTTCTTGAAGATAACTCATAATAATATAATGAAATAAAAGATTGGTCGACGATCTCTAGTGTTCATATTAACAGGCTGGTTTCGAGGGTTAAGAATTCAAATCACCCAACGGATACTTGGAGACATTGATTTTTCAATAGAAATATGAGTCTTACCGGTTCCTGTCTGATTTTTAAAACAAGGGAAAGATACAGCGAATAGATAACTCATAGTCCTTGGCTTGAGCCAATGTTATATCATTATTGAAATCGAAAAGAGAGTTTAGGATAGTAAATCACAATCAGTTTCATTTAAACAAAAAACATCTTTGAAAGTATCCAATATGATAGGGCATTGTTTGCTCATGTGACACAATAATATCAATGAATTAGTTTTATAAATTTAATGTAGATCAAGTAAACTATTGAATTGAAATTAAATTTGGTACAAAAAGAAGAAGCATGTATTTCTTAGAGAATACATCTTATAAGGGCACGTTAATTTAGATGGCGCAACCGTAATCCATGAACCGTATTTCAATTACAAGGTTTCTTCGACCGACGCCCTTCGTTTGGACGTTGTCAGCGGTCGGCGGCAGTGCGGCGTCTTCCCAAAGTAAACAATTAATACATCGGACAGGTAGAGAGCCTGCTTTTGGCATGTCAACACGTCTTGGTTCAATTTCAGCGGCCCACAAAGAAGAGAGAGGACGTCAAACACGACACACTTCAGTCGCAGAGGGTTCGCAAATATTTTTTAACATTGTAGGACAAGATCTAAACAAACAATACGAACATTAAAAAACGAAGCTCCGAAGTTTTTTAAGTACTGGCGACATTTGATGGAGATATAATTAAATTTATTCATCATATTTACATTTATAAACTTACTTCTGAAACTTAAGGCTTAAAGTATTAAAATCTAAAGTAATTAATACGTCGTAGATATTTCAAATAGTTTAATTTATTATAGTACTTAGCCTCTATTTATTTTTCTTGAAATTATTTAATCACAAAGCGAACGAGGGCCAGATAATTAAAAGAACATTTTGAATAATTATTACGAATTTACGCTTACTAAGGGAGGATATTAACACAGTTTTATTTATCATATAATAAAATGTATATTTCATTACAGTTATATATTGTCTTACGAATTGATATGAATTTATTAGATTTTTTATCACCTACGATTTAATTAAGTATTTCGACTGAGGGTGCTTGATGGAATTTCAATATAAAATTAGAATTTTTTGAATTTTGTACTTTTCCATGAGTTTTGTCGCTAACGACCCGGGTTTCGCCTTTCGGCATCTTCAGGCATTCCAAGTGCACGGATGTACTTGAACTGACTGTCAGTCGATTTAGATTTTGGATTTCGACATCTTCAGGTATGCAAGTGAACGGAACAACTGGATCTGACAGGTTATACAGGGTTTGTATCGTTTATGCATAGAAAGATTGTTTATTTAATATATATATAGTGCTTTTAATGCGTTCCATTTTTGAATGCTTTGAAATAAAATATATCAATCGATATTCGGGTGTTTCCGTTCGTGTCTTAGAACCCGTGAACGGCCAACAACATTTGAGATTTGACCACTGGGCAATAAGATCGATTCAAATATAATACAAGCAGTAGAAGTTGATAAGCTTTATTGTATCATAGGCGAAATACATTTCAGCAACTAGATGTATTATTATTATGGAGACTTTACTTTTATATATATTCTGCCGAGATTTATTGCAAAAAGAAACGAAACAAATTGGTGTGAAGAAGGTTCATTTGCTGTAGGACGTGCTGGCTTTCAGGAATCAAATCGATTTTGATGAAACGCAGAGGAAGAAATCAAGATAAACACCCGTGGTGTAAAATAAAGATAGGACATCTCGGAAGCGTCAGTTTTCTAATACAACGATAACGAAGCCACCATTGAAGCAGTACAAATGATTCTCGAACAATTTTCCAAAGGATATTCATAGTATAGTGATTCCATTTTCACTCCTATTCAAATTTCCACAAGTATAACGCTTTAAAATTTCTGTCTCATGTTTTATCACAAATAAATGTAATACAAATATAAGAACACGAGAGAAGACGGACAAACAACATTTGAGGATTCCATTATTAAAAAGTCAACCTCATTATATTATTTATTTGATTAAAGAGTTATTGTACATATATAGGAGCATTGCCAATACGTGCTAGAGATTGATTTGCTCCAGAGCACCACATTTTATTGATATTTAAATTGGATATTTCAGACTGAGAAGTTAGAGTTTTTTTCGCCTATATTTAAAGTATGATTATGCCGACTAGATTTGAAACAATGTTTTGTTTACTACAAAGATTTGATCACAGTTAACATTCAGGTAAATTTCTAATAGTGATCGATATTTATTGCCCGTTCACTAAAAAGAGAATATGGATTCTCTCCAAAGAGAGAGGGTGGTGATATAAGATAACTGATTTCAAAGATGCAAACGTTTACATTTAAACTAATATAAGAATAAATAATTACGCATTACAAATATTAAAAGAAGAAATATAAATACTGTAATCTGATTCTGTAATTGAAAATCTTTTATTCGATTTACAGGTGGGTACATTTTTTAAATTCAAGCTATAAATATTGATTAATTTTCAGTCTGGACTTTAAGCAATCGTGTTTTTCAACATTTGGTTGTTTTTTATTTTACGTATCGAATAACAATAATACTTAGTTTATTCGTAAATTAGAATAAGCTTAAATATATTTTTTTATCTTAACAGGTTGCTCAACTTTGTAAGCATATAAGTAAGTACCAAAAATTAAGCCGTATAGTGAGAAAAAATAATGATAATCTCTAATAGGAGATATAAGGTAAATGAGTTAAGATCTACATGCCTTTTGTATAACACTTAAGTGTTGCAAAATGATTCGCTCTTATTTAACAAAATCACTAAAAGAATGCACAAGTATGTTTATGTACAAATATACCACTCATTTTATTGTTCTGATTTTGTATTACTAATATGTTCGAATTTACGCCGGCGAATTGTCGTTGATAGTGTTCGACTGAGACCCTAGAAAATTTGACAGGCAACGAGCGGCGCCTCGGGGATATTGGCAACACTGGTTTATTGAGTCTTAGTCAAGCTGTCAGATCTAGTCAAACCAAATAACAAAGGATAGGGATACGGTTATGCTCCTCCAAGGCAAAAGGCACAGGATGTACGTAATTACAATTTTCACCTCAATATTCTCAGCAGTGGTTCGTGATTGCATATATGGAAAAAAAAATCTTGCAAGAAAGTGAATATACTGTACATATGTTATGAGAAAATAAGCTATCAATAAATTTCAGTGATACGGAACCAGAACTACAATATTTATGTTATGTTCATTATCAAAAAGTAATAGATTGAATTTTACATGAACTTCGAATAAGAATTATTTTACAATTAAGAAAGTCAGCGAAGATAATGTTATGTCGAAGTAATTAAAAAAAAAAAATTAAACGATTAAATATTAGTTTTGCCTATTAAAAATATAATTTTATTTAAAAATGTGTTACATTGGCGAGACACGGACGAGGAATTCAAACAGTTGTGGTTAAAGAGTAACTAATTTTGGTTCTTCAATCGATTTGACAGAAAATATAAGATTTTTTTTTCGAAAATGAATTTAGCGATTCGTGTTACATTTTACAAAATTTTACACTCGTACCTCTCAATTTTAAAACACGTACTTAATTCGCCAAAATTTTTGAATCGTTTCAATTTTGTACTTTTCCATGATTTGTATCGCTAATGACACGGGATTCGTCATTCGGCAACTGGCAAAGTTCATTCGTGCACATGAAATGCTCAAAGATGCCGAAAGGCAAAACCTGGCTTATGGCGACGAAAATCATGAAAATTACAAAAATTAAATGATTCAAATTTGATATTGAATTTCCATTAAGCGCATTCAGTCGAAATCCTAAATTTAATAATCCCACTATTTTTAAAACGATTACTGTCTTTTCTGTCATTAGTAAAATAAATTGGCAATACTTACTACAAAGAAGCAAACATTAAAAGCAATACTAATTATTGAAATTTAATAACAAGCATCCGACATTTGATTAATTAATATTTTTTGGAGCAATTATGTGCGTATTTATTTTAAGTTGAGCATACAAACAGTAAAAAAGATTTTTTTTCAAAATTGCAACGAATTCACCAAAAATGTTATAAAATTATCATACACAGAGCATACACTAAAGTGTATACAAAATCACCAGACCATGACGTACAAAACAAGGTCCACATTATCAAAACTATACATAATCCTGCATAGCAAAATATTTTTTTGTTTGCATAATATCTCTTACACATATGGCACCCTCAGAAAATGGCCACGACAAAACGAGACCAAGCAATTAATTCATTTGATAACAATTAAAAAAATGTTTAAAAAGCCTGATATTGACATTGCCGGGATTTGACCAATATCAATATGCTCAGTTGAATCGAATGACACAGCTGGACTGCAGAGTTCAGAAAAATATTTGATTCGAAAAAAGTTTTTCATTGTTTTATTACAATCTTTCAGTATGTATTCTGTAATGGTTGGCAAAGTTCAGATGTTTACCACCAATTTGACACACAATATTTTGAAAAATTGTGTCTCATTTTTTATTCATTGATAAAGTGAAAAATTTAGCTTTGCATAAATTTCAAAGGGTTAAAAACTTTTATATATAAAAATATAAAAAGTATCATAAATCGTCGACCACTTTAGGAATGAGGGACCTGAATTTTACTTCGCTCGAGGCAGACAAAATGATATTTAACGAATAAAATCCCAAACAATTCATTAAATTCGTTCAAATAAAACACGCGTAACAGTATTTATTTAGGCCACTCGCACATTTATGCAGATAGGCTAGAACGAGAGATATTGTAAAAAGCTGGACGGAGATTTATATTTTATTTTTATTTGCAATAATAATTATTTTCAAAAAGTTTATACTGCCAAATTTAAAGTACACATTACGTAACGTTCTGATTTTTCTAGCTAATGCAATAAACATAAAAACGGCAAGTTGATTGAAAAAAAATCAACACACAAAAGAAACAAAATTTCGTTCGTTTATTGAATTCTGTCCGGGATAAAAGGACACATTTTGTGTAATTATTAATGACAAAATAGAATATCCAAATTCAAAAAATATTTTTTTTTAATTAAAACCATGATCATTAAGTAACAGAAGATATTTCAAATCGAATATTATTGCGGTACGCTGTATGAGTGAAATTCAGTGGTTGCTATACGAGATACGAGTGCCCTATCATACGAGATACAGCCGTCGAACGAGCGAAGTTTTTTTTGAAATACGAGCAACATTTGAGATACGAGGAACGGCCGGCTGCACACGACCCATCAGTTTGTCATGACTGGTACCTGTGTGCGCTTGGCGTATGTGTGGATGAGGTGCATATGAAAGTATTGGTGGCAAATCCGTATATGTATATCTGTGTTGGTATTGGATTCTACCTCGACTGTCAAATGCTATGAACCTACTATAAAAAACTTACTTTACTCTATCTCTTTCGCACAACCGACATTTTGGGGGCTGGGACGGATTAATGGCATTTCAATTAATTTCAATGGGAAAAATCGCTTTGACATACGAGCAAGGTAACGGTACGAATTAAACTTGTATCCCGAGGTACCACTGTATAATGATTGTGATTTCCAATCGTCATGTGAAAATCAATAACGTAACACATACGTACATATAAGTGAGCCATTTAGAATACTTTGATGTTTGAGATCATAGAATAATTTTATCTCATAGAGCTGAATTTTCCAAGCGAAATAACTGAAAAGATTAACATATGAAACTTCCATCGGGAGACATCTGCATTGGATTTTAGTAAAGTTTCACACGAAGAAACTCGATTCTATCAAAACAAACGCACCCTAAAGTTTCAAGGTAATTCAAAAATCAATCAAGCTCCACTTGAATCGATCAGTATAGAGAATAAGAATTTATTGCCCCAGTAAATATGCATAGACGAATAAGAACACAGAAGAGAATGAAGACAATTTTTCTGTTGTTAAATTGAAACGTCAAGAAAAGATGAGACGGTAATAAAAAGTATAAAATTTTGGCACAGAATAATATATTACAGTATAATTTGAAATATAAAATATTCGTAAATA
The DNA here is from genome assembly GCA_028554975.1 of Himalopsyche kuldschensis. Classification (NCBI taxonomy): domain Eukaryota; kingdom Metazoa; phylum Arthropoda; class Insecta; order Trichoptera; family Rhyacophilidae; genus Himalopsyche; species Himalopsyche kuldschensis. Next base: position 12,580,170 of record JAHFWI010000010.1, on the reverse strand, counting down.
TTTCACAACGAAGATGCTGATGGGATTATACGCTAGTCAAGTATATCTCCTCGAGAATGAAATATTATTTCTTTCTTCAACTTGAGTTTGATGAAATATAATATCTTTCGAGAGGACTTAAAATCGAAGAAGAGTTATTTAATACCTTTAATGGTTGATAAAAAAAAACATCAGAATAGCTTTTCCAAAATCATTTTTCTAATAAATAGTAAAAATCTTTCAACTCAACCATATCAAATATGACTGATATAAATATAATAAACTTGAACCGTCTTTTGTATAATATATTATACTTATGAATATTTATGTTGTGTTTACTCGGAAGATGCATAGCTGGCGTGTATTTTATTGTGAATATTTAAGAAAAAGATCATAAGACTATAATATTATGGTTGAGTTCTAAGGATTCTGGACAATTTATTTATAAATCATCATTATTTGTGATAAAGTATAACGTCATTAAAAAAACTAAATCAAAATAATAGTTAGTGAGAGTTTTTTTATTATCATACTAAATTGAACTCTTTATTGGTTAAATATGGTTTAAAAAAAAAAACATAGAACATTGAAATGGTGTCAGACAATTAAAAAAAACTTTTAATTTCATATAAAATTATTCAATTCGTTGGAAAAAATATTTTATCTAAAATTATCAAGGATCACTTTTTATGTGTTAACTGTCACTTCTTGGTGGAAAGGCGGCATTTAAATATATACTTTGTTGACAGTTCAAAATATATGTGGTAGGGTTTTTTTAAAATTAAAAATTTGAAGTATGTATTCCGTTTATTTTAGAAAATTCTTTCGAGGTAGGAAATTACAATGTTTTAAAGAGAACTTAAAATCAGCATTTTTGAATTTAATAATCAAAAAATCGGGCTTTGATCAGCTTGTATTTATTATCAAAATATCATGAGAATACATATAAGCTGTTTCCTTTAAAATAAAACTAGTTTATTCATTTTGCTTGGCATATAGATAAAATTGTATGTATTTTTTTCTTCACACTAGTGGACAAACAAAACAACAAGAAAAGGTTCACCCTAAATCATAATAACGGTGTTCATTCGTTTATTTATGTAGATTGAAATAAATTGCCTACCTTGAGTTGACGAAAGCTCAGAATAGCAGAAACACTGACTTAATAAACGTTTTGAAAAAGGATACAGTCGGAGAGAGCCCGATTTGTCACCAACGGCGAGCAGCTTTTGTATCGGATCCCATGCGATGGCGGTGGGAGAGAACGGGAACCCATGCCGAAAAGTCTGAAATAAAATAAAATTACATATTATTCACTGGCAACAACAAACAAACGATGAATTCTTTATACGCGCACAAACCAACGCGAATACACCAACAAACGTCTACGGGCCGCGCAACGGCCGTAGAGGCTTCTACGGTATTTTACGTATAGAGTTGTAATACAAAACGCTTTAGAAATAATTCAAATAAAAAATAACCACACACGCAAGTAAGTACACATACTATCAAAAATGTTTTACAATTGTATGTGTCGGAACAATAGACAAAAACCGGAGCAACAAAAAAACTACATATATATTATGCTTATTATACTTGGAGGAATGGAAAAAATTACACATTTTTTGTACTTGTTCTACATTACATTTATTAAGGTCAAAACCAGTTCCGCCCATCACGAGGATTATAAGCTGATTAGAACTACAAAAATAAAGCGTTATTTATAAAAAAATGGTTAGCTTTTGTATAAATACTTATAATAAAATTTTGTATTGATAATGCTCGCGATGAACGAAAATGGTACTGATCTTGAAAATTTAAGTGGAATAAGTACAAAAATGTGTTGTTATTTTTAATTATTATGTATAATCATATCAATTCTATTGGTCGATTGAATGAATTGGCATTAATTGGTTGAACTCCATATATCCTATAACAAGGTGAAAAAATGTATTTTACTTCAAAAAAAATATGTAAGATATCGTTGGTAGGTTATTACTATTCGGCTATATCGGCTTACGCCTTCGTAAAAACGTGTAAAAAAAGTACACCATAAATCGAATCTAACGTTATAATTTTATTTATGAAAAAAAATCTGGGTTTTAGTTGAATGGCAATCAACGTAAATTAATACTTTCCATAGATTCGGCGGTAACTTTGTGGAAGTTTATTTTAATATAACATTTTCAGTAAGTTCGAATATGCCTCTGAAAGAGACGGAACACGTGTCACATTAAGTAACACTATACGTGGAATAATCAAAGTTATAACATATTTTATATTCTGACCGTACATACATAACTTAAACATTCAGTTGATTAAGGTAAAATTGATTTAACATTCGGGAATCTAAAGTTTTTAAATCATGCCAATATGAAGCATTACATATAACGACTGAACAGTTACTAAAAGGTTTCGTCGGTTAGATCCAAAAAAAAAAAAATTACTGATAGAGAGCGTAATGTAACCACAATATGTTTTGTTTGTGGATAATTTTACGTAAAAAACGGAAGATGAGTAAACGACAAAAATACTTGAAGCATACCTATTATTATTGGTGACATTATCAATTTATTTTGTGTACCGCCTACAAAATAGATTTTCCTACTAAAGTTATGTGGAGTGGACTCTGAATTTATTGGTTAATTCACTTTACTGATGTAGGTCTAAGTTTTTTTATACCCTTTCCTAGTGTTTTTTTTATATAAGCACCTTATAAATCAAGATTATATTTAGATAAAAGTATTTTTATTTTATTCGTACGGTAAAGATAACATATTTTCAGTGATTTTTTCTCTTTTTTAGTAGGTGTTTTACTTATATCATCGGGATAAAAATCTTTGGATATTGAACCTTTTCCGTATCCAATACTGTGCAGTGGTCAACGTCGTTTCAACTTCCGAGTCAAAGTAGAAAGAGCAATTTTTTTAAGTAGATTTATCGATTGTCTTGCTTTTGCCTTGTCTAAAATTTCGTTCCATCCATCCGATCTATAAGTGGGCATAGCAGGAACAACTAGCTAACCACTAGTCCATTCCTAGCTTTATACTCTCTATCCCTACTGTCATCGAAGTGAAGAGCGGTTGAACGACTGAGTAACACGTAGAAAACGTATGTCTAGATAATCATTAAAAGGGCATAGAGACTTAGCATGTTTTTTTTAAACTTAACCATCCTGGTATCGGGTTTTTTATGATAATGTTCTATTATCTGATAAATAACGGTTACTAACGACCGTTTACGTCCTTTAACACTTTTAATCCCACGGGGCCAGTTTTTTAAAGATGTTTGCATGTGTTTTTTTTCTTCATTAAAAAAACTAATTTTAAACAATTTTTTATTACACGTTACACATTAAAATGTCATTGCACTGAAAAGTTAGTATTAGCTAAGATAAGTCTTAGAATAAAGATAACGGTCTTTTAGGCAAAAAAATACTTTGGGATTTTTCGCGGGCATTTGCTTAAATGGTCGGGGATCCAAATGGTTAATAGAGTAGATCTCGGTAATATTCCGCGGCGTCGCTTGATTCTCGCGCATAAGTAAAACAAAGTAAACCGAGGTAGACGGGGATGAGAATTGCGTTCGCAGATGTTACACATTCATTGTATGCAGACGGTCGTTAAAGGAGGCGAGGGAACTGAATACAGATCGCTTATAGCTCACACAGCATCAGCGTTATGTGGTTTGGTCTGGGCTTTGTGTGGTTCGCTGGGGCTTGGAGAGCGAAAGAATTCAATGCCTATCAATTCAAATAAACACGGTAAATTTATTGAGGATAATGCAATGACATATATGGTTGGTCAAAATAATATAGAAAATATCGTAGCATCGAAAAAAAAACGGAGAAAGATTTGAATTTCGTTCAGAAGCTTTGTTTAAAATGAAACTTATTATTGCTTTGAAATAGTTCCGTGATGAAATTTCTATATATAATCGAAAGCTTTAAATATACCGATTTCATTTGGAGCTTTCATCTGCATATTAATAGCGAGTGCAAGATGTAGAAAATCACCGTGGAAAAATAGAGGGAAAATCTTATTTCGTATATTGTTTTATGATTACATTAGTAATAAGAATTATAGCACATTTTTAGTACTTATTCCACATTAAATTTATTCGATCATCACTGGTTTTGCTTGTGGCGAGCGTTATCAACTGATCAATTGATAATGCTCGCCATGAGCAAAAGCGGTCTTGATCCAATAAATTTTATGTGGAATAAGTACTAAACATGTGTTATTATTTTTATTATTATGCCATTCCACCAAGTATTGACATTGAACACCATAAAAGTGATTATATTCTTATCATTAATATTATTATTACTGATTTACAGAATTTCAAGCCATTCATTAGAAGTGCGTGAGTGAAGTGAGAAGTCAAACTTTCAACAGAATCGTAATCGCCAAATACCCCGAAACAATGATCTCTTTGTTCACTTTGGAGAAAGGGTATTGGTGTCACCCTATAGAGCTGTCAAATTGTCAGTTCGTTTAAAATATTGATACACAATAAGAACTGTGATTGATCAAACATTTTTCTATGATTTTACAATAATCTTCTACACTAGTAGCCAAGTTTGAAGAAGAAAATATCAGAGTTTATACTTGTATATATGTAAGACATACGAATAAATTTTGAAAATATATATGCGAAAATATAATTTTTCGATATAAGAGTAAAATTTGTTATATCAGATGTTGCCCATTAAGTTCTTGTACAGACGAGAAATATAGATGTATTTAACATGAATTCAATTAATCAAACTATAAATTTGATTACAAAAAATACTAATAACAGTTATTAAATAAATAGTCCATTATTAATCTCCCGTTTTATATACGTTATTAAAAACGATTTTCAGCGATCATACGCGACGGAAGATATTTATTGCCTAACTGTCCTCTTTGTCTGGCCTGTTATTATTTATGAGGAAAATGTTGGAAATTTATCATAGAAACTAAAGCCAGAGCCCCCCTCCAAAGGGAATACACTTTTAGTAAGCCAGGTCGTTAGAACTATATTTCTCTTGACTTCAATATACTTACAAAATAAGCGATAAATATAAAATAATCGTTTTCAATATTAAGAAACGTAGAAGACACGACGAAAAATATTAGTTTGTTGTTCAGTGTTGATATTATTTATGTGTGTGTATCATCATACCAAACTTTATAACGCAGTGAAAGCGCTGAGAAATATTCAGAACTGATTTCTTACGTTAATAAGGTCGTTATTACATGAATTAAAAAGATGTATGGTAAATCAATATATTTCTAAGGGATAAGTTACCTGATTTTGAATTGTTTTGTTTAAAACTGCTACTCACGGCATTTATCATTTTAAATTAAAAGCTTTGTTTTTCAATTTGTTCTTAAGTCAAATATTTAAATGTGACAAAAACTTGGATTTTTCATGATCATAAAAATATCGTTTTCAAAGCTACGGAATTGGTAAAACTTAAATTTCAAATTGGAAGCTTTCGCTTCGAGTATAACGTGATACACTCAAGTTTTATATGGCTCGTCTCGCAGTTTTTATTGATATTCTAGATTTGAATAAACCAAAGATCAATTTATCTTCGATAAAACCATAAAAATTTTGGTCAATTATTTATTGTCAGATATTTAGACGAAAAAATTTACTGCCCCTAACAAAATTTTACTTTGAATTACAACAACGATGGAAACGTCACAATAATGGATTTTTTTTGTAGCTGTAAAGAAACCATAGAAAATTATATTGGGAACGATTTTTTCCTTAAGACGACAGAGTTTTTCTTTGTCTGAGAGAGATAAGAGAAACTATTTTTTTACTTTGTGTCATGTAATACGTAAAGAAATTTATTGTTGGCATAAAAATAAAATGGTCCTTTTATCGGAGCGGCGCGTTGAAAAGGATCGTAAGACGTAAAGTCGAGTTTCATGATACAAACTGCAACACGGTTTTATCATAAAAATAGAGAGCATGACATTCTCTCAAAGCCTTCCGTAATAAACTAGATATACATATATATATATACAGATATATACATACTCGGATATTTAGATGAAAATTTTCAAGACGAGATTTTCAAAACATTCAGTGAGTTTTATTTTTTACCGAGACAGAGAAACATTAATAACTTTTCAAGAGAGCCAAAGCACAGGTTTCTTCTGCAATTAATTTCATCTTACTTTAAGGAGATACATTTCTTTTCAAATGTGGTGTTTTGGCTTATTGAATATTTGGTACATTCATATATAAAATAGACATGTATTCTTATGTACTGTTTTAAGATCTGGGTTAAATTGATTTTAGTATTGACGGATTGAAATGTCTTAGTATATACTTCTCCTATCGTTATGTATCTTTGACGTCTCATAACATAACATATGATTTTGCATTTAGTGGCACTCAAAATCAGCAAAAATCGACATTTCAGCATATCTCTTATCTCTAGGGGCCGAATTAATAATGATTTTAAATCCAGTGAAAAAACTTTATTGAATACGTCATGCATATTTTGCAACATTATTCTAGGAAAAATGAAGCCGTCGGTATAAAATGGAAGAAAAGTATAAATATAGTTTTATTAAAAATTTGTATGTGGCGTGAATAATAGTAATTAAAAAATGCAAGAAGAAAAAAATAGTTTTAATTAAGAAAAAGTAGCTTAGAAGGTAGAAATAAAGAAATGTAAATGGAAGAATGGGTAAAAAAATCATTGCATGAAACATGCTTTTAAGATTACAGAAAATAGCAACCAATCCTCGTCACGAAAGATTATTGAAATGATATGATGATGATATTTTCTAAATGATGATATTTTCTTTAAAGCGGGGTTGTAAAAATGATTAACAAAACATTATTTTTTGAAGCGGCAGGTAGTAAAAGTCATGGTCGAAAAATACTACTCGTAAATCATTCTATAAATATATATTAAAAAACAGTGGCGTCATTGTGTCCATCATAATAAAATCTCATAATCAACGGCAAAAAAATCACAGTAATAATTGACAGTCCGTTATTTTGCGATCTAAATTTAGTCGCGAAATAAAATTAAGTTCGTAAAAGGCACTGGGAAAACAACGTTGAATAATATATGAAGGTTGACCTTGACCCGACTGAAGGTGATATCACCAAGTTACAAGTTGGCTATTCAATTATTATACCCCTGTCGAGAAAAAACTTTGTTTTTCACTCTGAAAGTGTGAGAAAAGTCGTAGGTTTTATCTGCTTTCATGAATGAAATAAAAATTTGTCAAAGATACAATTGATCAGTGGTCAGTGCTCTTCAACCATTTTTTAAAAAAATGCTGCTATCAATGAGAATATTATAGAATTACAGTGGACCACATTTAGACGTTTTGGTTTTTATGATAGAACTATGATAAGCTATTCACATATTATTTTGTCAACCGATCATTTTTTTAAATGTAAGATAGAAGGAAAGTGAATTGACTTTGCTGAGGCGCTTTTTTTGCTCATGCTACGCCACGTGGGAAGGATATTTTCATAGTTAACAGTTATCGCAATCCTTTTGTATTGCAATCATGTTTCTGAGATAGAGGTAAATCTGTGTCCTTTTATTTACTATTTGGATGAAAAATCATGAATTGAACATCCTACCGAAGTAACGATTATTTATAATTTTTCGATTTTTATCCACGTTAGAGGTAGCCGAGGCGTCTAGCGCCTACCGAGGTTCTTTTATACATTGTGTGGTGAAATGTGTAGTGATATTTTTAGAGCTATAAAGTATGCCATTTTCACGACAAACTACCGTTTTTACATAATAAAAGTTTGGTGGTTTTTCTAAAAACACTCGTACTCGATAGTGTAATTTTCATATTGCAATAATACAGTCAGACATGTGTCATTTTTTGAATAAGTCTGTTAGAGTTCTTCTGCATTAAAATCAATAAATTTTAATTTTCCCTCAACAAAATATATTTATTGTTGTATTACGATAGAGGAGAACTTGTCACAAAGGCGCCAATGATCACTTACTTACTTCAACTGAGATGTTCATAGTATTCAACGTTGTGTTTTATGAATGACACAAATATTTGAGTAAATTAATATTTTTTCTGAATAATAGATGTCACCAACACAAAGTTTGATGCTGTTTTATCTCTGATAACTTTACGATAATGTGGGCTGTAAATATTTACGTTACGTTACACTCTTAAATCCGAGTTCCATTAGGATGTAGCCAAATAGCCATAAAGATACTCTCTCGACTTCCTATACATCCTACATGGTAATCAAAATGAATTATAAAATCAGAGATGAAGCCACCCTGTAAAATGCAGGATCCGTGTAATAAAGCCCATAGAGATAAAATTCTTTTTATGGTAGTCATTTATTCTCCAGTTTTAATCGGTTCATTTCGGTACAAAAGGTATTTCTAATTGATATAAAATTATAACGCTGTTGCAATGGTTAATAATATTTTTCAGTATAACAATCAGTTGTAGTGACGGATATGTATGCAAAACATAAGAGCTTCAATTACACTAAAACCTCTTTTTTAAGTTATTTTTTAAAATATATTCTTTGGACTATACGTTTTACGTAATTAACAGAGCGTTGTTCAAATACTGTGCGTGCAAGATCTAGTGTTTCAATTGTTTATTACAATGCCACCTTGACACGTGCATTCTAGTATGTCTTATGTTCCCACATTAGGTCATGCATTTCTGCAATCGAACGCATTAACCGCAGAAAAAAAGGTTTAGGTGTATCCCAAACACTGTAATGTTTTCTTTGTATTTTCAATCAGTATTAACATGTTATTCCGATGCATAAAAAATGAGTTATTATATAATAATTTAAATCTCTCCAGATCAAATTGATTTGAAATTGAGAATTATAACGCTAATTTTGAGATATTTTCAGAAAAAAATATGGTTTAAATATCATGTTATTTTCCGTTACATCCGTAAACAAATATATTCAAATAGAAACCATCAAAACATTTATGCCGTTTCCTAAAAGATATCTGCGTGAAACGGGAGACATTTATAGGAAAAGTGGGTTATCTGACTTATATTGCAAAGGGCAAACAGGTCGGTTCAGCCATTTTCATTTATGTGCGAAGGGTTCCGAATGTTCAAAGAGGCTTTCACGCATATCTGGAATGTTGAAATATGTGTAAATACATACATAGGTCAATCCCCTTATCATTATTCATGCGTGTGAGATTTTCTTGATGCTGAATATATAATATTATCATCGGGCGATGAAATATTTACCTGTTGGTGAAAAATAAAATATGAAATAAATTCAATATTATAAAAAGATGAATACATTAAGGATTAAATAAAAACATTCTTTATGGTTCATGTTGTTTGCTTTATCGAAAAAGGACTTTTCGGTTTTCCATGCAATAATAAGACCCACATAATCTGTGATTTAAATTATTTCTCATTGAAAATATATATCATTACGTTTCCATTTTTTGTGTCATTTACGGAAAAAGGGTGTCAGTAACTGTAAAATCAATAAAAAAACCACATAATAAGTAAATGGAGCGGTCAGAGATGTACGTTAATTATGATATTTTATTTATGTGAATGGCGCAATACTTTTATAAACGGGATATTTAAATGACTTTAACCTTCTTTCGTCCCACCTCAATGAAGCGCTTTGAGTTTAACCAGTATCATAGAAAATCTGCATGCAAAACTTTATTAATTTGAAAAGGTATATCAGCAAAAAAACAACCTCAAAGTCCTCCGAAAGCACGTTATGATAGCCTTCGCTTGCATCAAAGGAAACGAACAAAAAACAGCTCGATAGTTAGAGCTATAATTAAAAACTACATTCACAAAGTTTTCCAAATTTCAGTAGCGTTCAGATGTATAAAATATCACATTTATATTGGTAATTTTAACAGTAATTTTGGAATTTTCGTAAAATTTGAATTTAGCCGTTTCTGATTAATTTTAATTTTGTTTAATTATGTTTTTTATTGGATTATAAAGAATACAAAAGTGTTTTTATAATGTGCCAATTACAAAAATCGATCAAAAATAGCTGTTGATAAATAAAGCTGACGAAGAAAAATATAGATTGGCTGTCGCGATACATATATTCATTTATTTAAAAAAAAAATACAAATCATGGCATTACAGCTCACGCCAATACGCCATTCATTTGACAAATTTATTTACATATACATACATACTTGTAAACAAATAATAAAAATTACAAATTGTAGCCATAAGAACAGAGAGAAAAAAATAATAAAATCACATTAGAAATTTTCAAAGATGTCAACCGAGTGAGTTCCGAAAAAATCAACTTTTATTCATATAATATAGTATTCGTCTGAACTCACTCACGTCAATATGAAATGTGTCGATATCCGAAACAATGCCGCGATGAATCTATATGATGAAATACATGAATCCTATATGATTGCAATTGAAGAATTTAGGCTACGTAAGATAAGTTAACGAATTGGTAATGATTTTAAATCGGCAATACAGCTTACGACAATGCGCCAAATATTCTTGATTGTGAAAGTCATACGAGATTAATTCGGTGATAAATAATGTATCAGTTGTGCACAAAATCAACGATAAATAACATACCAAGATCTCTATTTTTTCAATTGAAAAAATTCAACCTTGCCGGGAATTAAGCCCGGGCCCCCCGATCGCTAGGACAAACCTCTTGCCACTAGACCACATGGACCGACATTATTATGTGCGAATAATACTTTATAATATGTTTTGTTTATTTAAGTAGAAAATCAAACATCCAATCGTGGTTTTATTTAATTAACAATATGGCTGTTTCATACAGAGGCATATAAATTTTCAGCCAAGTTTAACAAGTATTATACTAAACTGATTGATTCACAGGCAGCTTATATTAAATAACTCTTGTTTGAAACCTCAATCGAGGGGAGGTATCGCCAACAAACGACCCAAAATGATCGCCAAAAAACAAAGATGAAATCACTTTCTTTAAAGAAATTATTTATTTGGAAGACAATCACATATAAATAAAGATTATAAAAATATCACGCGAGGAGTAATAAACGGTCTTAATGTATCTACAAGTGAAGTGAGATTTTCAAAGATACACTGAAGTAGTGTTTTTTTTTTCGAAGAATGTTTTGAGCTAATACAAAACTTTCATCATTTTGCTACTTAGTTAACGCTTTCAATGCTGAACCTGTTTTTTAGTATGAAAATGGAAACGCTAGGCGTGTTCTCAGCATCCATGTGTTAATTACTCTCACCGTTTTTATTATATCAGTATTTCCCTGAAATATTTGTTTTTGTTCGTTGATGTAGTAAGCTTAATGTTAAAATATTTCATCAACAAAATTAAGTAAAAATGTGATTGTACAAATACAATATAAAATTTACACCATTTTTACACTTGGCTCACTTCATCTATCAAGGGCTCATATAAGGTTACGTTATGTCTCAAAGAGGCATTTCGATAATAGAAGAAGATATTTCATTATGCATTATGATGTTCTTGTTCATAGCTCTTCTTCACCATAAAACAACACATATAAATAAATTACTATTAATCATATCAAACAAATCAATCAGAAAGCCATAAGATCGCTGAGATAGTAGAAAAATGTATCTTTGAAAAATAGTTAAAATTGATTACTGGTGAAACGTGTTTTTGGCCCCCATGAAAAGTAGAGAAAAATTAGTTATATTTCACTGTCTCTAAAAGTCCGTATCATAATCTAGGCGAATACACAATAAAAGAAGAGATTTATCATACAGTTTGACAAATTAGTAGTTGCAAAAAATAAAAAAAGCTGGCACTGCCGGAAGGACTGTGCCGGCATTTTATAATTTTTTATCTAGAACAATGAAATATCGCGCACGCTACTGCTCGGGGCGTAGGATTCAAGGGTGGATGAGGCGGCTCTTCCAACTTTCAACTTTATTAAAGTTGACCGATTGCACGGTCCGCGACTGCACATGGCGGGAGCAGTAGAGTAAAATCTCTTCGCGTGTCGTCAACTATATATTATCTTATATATAAAACCGAAACGGCGTATGTATGCATGTCTGTAATTCCCTTTTGCATTGTTGGTCATTAAGTTGCCATAAAACGAATATGAAAGAAAATTGTTTGAATTTTTATCGGCGAAGACATTTAGTCAAAATGTAATAAATTAGTCTTCTACTGAACTTTTCCCGGCTTTTATTATTAATAATAATGTTTATTATATACGTGAAGGTATTATTTGACATTTCTTTGACAGCAAATTAGATTTTTTCCTTGAATTTGGACATTTTAATGGGCGAGAATGGGGCTGTCATCAAATTAAATAAAGTTTGTGATTTTATTTCAACTCTATTTTGGATGTTAGATTTTGTGATATAATTATGTCAAATGATATAACATTGAATAATTATTGGTCGCTTAGTCCGAGCGACGCCGGGTAGCAATACTAGTATTATATAAAACGGAAAATTATTTCTACGATCATATAAAATTTGTTTAACGATGTTGCATCTATTCGTCAGCCCTTGTATCTTTCTTTCCAAAGCTGTATTTAATTGGTCTAATTGGTTGCAGTATACTTGTGCCGTCACAGTTTTACCATATTTAAAAAATTTATGATAAATGTAAAATTTAGCTATTGGCCAGATTGGTTGGTTGGTATTTAATTGTATATGTTACAGTGAAACTGTATTCTCAGTGAAAAAATATTCTTCTCCAAGCTGTCAATAAAATCAAATTTGACCGCCCTATCTTCAGCCCAATGTTTGTCTGTGTTTTTCTTTGGTCCTATTTTTATGAAAGGGACTATTTACTGACTTTGTTTCATTGAAGCAAACCAAAATTTTAGGCCGGCAAATCATCGACTAGTGAGCAAGTTAAACGGAGTTGGAGTTATGTTTTTGGTAAATGTTGGAGACGGAGTCGTGTTTTGGAAAAATGCTGGAGTCGGAGTCGTTATTTTTTTGAATGACTTCACAGCCCTGGTTATATTTATAAAAATAATGCCTTCCCACCAAGAAGTGAAAGTAAACACAATTTCTTTTATGAGTATTCACTGGATACGAGATGTTTATGAACGACTATTGGTATTTTAATAGTAAGAATAAATCAAAAGTGTTTTGTATACTATTCTTGATATTAAACTGTTACAGGCCACTGTTTCGAAGGACCGTGTCCGGTTTTCCGCTTGGAGAAGCAATAATTTTTCCACATGCTTCTGGTAAAACGGACCGCGTCCGGGATGAGATGAGAGCAACCCAACCGAAGTGAAAATCGTGACTTGGGTTTCATAACGTTAAAACGGGTCAGCCGACCTACGAAATGTGGTAACATTTGAATTCGAGCTTATGTTTTCCATACTGAGTAAAGTGGACATTTCATTTCGTATTCAGAAGAGAAGGGTGAAAATAATTTTGAATACTGGTAACACTAAACTTCATTTGACTAACGAGTGTTGCTACTGAAAAGCGAATAATTTTCCCATATATAAATACTAAGTCTGCAGTCAAATCTCATTTCATTTCAAATATAATAATTATTTGATTTCACTCTCAAAATTTAATGGTTAAAACAATTTCGTAATAAAATAACATTTTTTACAAATCAAATTGAATGAAAAAATTATCGGAACAGAATTGTTAAGGAAAACTTTAAACAGAAATGTATCATAAAAACAATTATCTCTCAAATTGTGATTGTTTGATTGTTGTAAATTACCATGATTTTGTCACTAACGACTCGAGTTTTGCCTTTTGGCATCTTCAGGAATAACGTGCACGAATGTACCTGACGCGTAGTAAATAGTTAGTATCGCCTATTGAGCGACAAAACGCATTGACAATTACAAAATTCAAACGTTTAAGATTTGATATTGATATTTTATCAGGCACCTTCAGTCGACATCTTCAATTATCTATCAGTTTTGATTTTCAATTGTCGCAGCTCATCTCTTTTAAAATCCAATGAAAAGAAATATCAAATTTTAAAATTTCATATAAGTCTAGTTCCCAGCACTATTATACGGACACACGTTATATTTATCTCAAAGAAAATTAGTACAACAATGGAATTATAAAAGCATTAATAGATTCAGGCCGAGAAATAATGAATACATAATCACCCTAGTATTTTCATTAAATTCATAAACTTATATCTAGATTTCACGGTTCTAATGTTATGCTAAGAATTAAAATTAGCTTAAATTACGGTGCGTGTGACAACAGAATTTACTATCGCAATGAAAATTAATTAGTTATGCAAAAGGAATAATATTCAAGACACAGCTAGAACTATTGAAACGCACCCCCGAAGAATTATTAGAATGGGGAGTAATGGTGCAAAGCCAGGCTTATTTTAAGTAGGATTAGAGCTAATCAAACATAAGGGGTTATGCTTTCGCTAGTCTAGCATAAACATACGGCTTAAGTAGATGCTTGAGTTTATAGCAAATACTTGTGGCGAAAGATATTCTTTGGCAGTGGCTAGGAACCTTTTTACTGAGACGACCTTTCTTAACCTCTTTCTGGGCGACTTCTTTTGCAACAATCTGTTAAAAAAAATGTTTTTATTTTGTTTCAATAATTTATAGCATGTCATCAAATAATCTAAATTTTTTTTTTTTTTTAACCCCTCGAAAATTTTATCAATGGCTATCCGGGGCGACGGACTCCATCAGGATGATAGAAGAGACTGGCGGGATTCAGGTTCCCCTGGGGCATCTGCGGCACATGTCCAAGCCCGGTCTATCGTCGCCTTAGTATTTTAGCCGTTTTTATTACGTAAATATTGAAAATATGTTTTTTCTGGTTCAAATATTATTCACGCATATTTGCGTGATCGCCTGGGAAGTAGTTAATGGTGTTTTTAACGAAAAGCACATCTTTGTCTTAATTTTACTGGATATAACACTTGCATGTTCGTATTTGATGACCAATTAGCAAACACACAAATTTGTGCACTCCGTAAGCATTGGGTGAAAACAAAAAAAACATATTAGAACACTTTAAATTCAATAAATAAATTAAATCATGTTGTTTTGTACTACTCCCACATACATTTTGTAAAGATCAGGAACGTTTTCGCTCATCGAGAAAATTTTCAATTGATTTCGAATGATATTTGCATCAGTGTCGTCAGCATCGGTATTTTTTTTATTTATTTAAATAAAGTGCCTTTCTACCCAATGATGATAGTTAGAACCTTAGAATTAACTTAAAAAACAGTGAGTGTTCGCCAATACTGCCTTGAGCCATGAGTGACCAGTGCATTGTATCGCTCAACTTGAACTGGAAATTCATACAGCTTGATTGGCGAGAAATACAATAACGGAATCTACGACTGCCGTGATCACACGAAGAATTTGAAATTCTTGTCGCATGCAACCGAGAGCCCATGAGCCCCGGGTTGCCGTTTACTGCTCGATGGCATCCTATCTATGAACCGAGTGTTCATCAAATTACTGGAAATATAATAGTTTACTGAATTCCCGAATCATATTTACGCATTTAAGCAAATAAACTATTATATAACTTCGATACTATGGATATAGCTTCTGGGTAAATATTTGGTAAGCTTTGGAGGGCATATTTGTTTGTGAAATTGAGGTTGAAATGTAAATTTTCTTAGAAAACTATTATTTTGTACGCATTCATTAATATGCACAAAACGGTAAATTTCACATGTGATAATATAATGGTACACAAATCTCACAAGGGTCAACATAGAAAAGCTATTTTGAAAACAAATATCTATGAATGAAAATATTTTCTTTAATAAAACGTTTTCCAGATATTTATTTGTCGGCAGGAAAGACACTTGGTTTCGTTACTAAAAATCACGGATAATAGTAATTGATTTTAGTTTTTTATTGTTAAATAAAAAAAACAATTGTCAAACAATGCTCAATTTAATGAATATATTCATAGGCACGAAGAAGTCTAGAGATATTCTTTTCAAATTGTCCAATAGTTTTGAATATATGTAAAAAGTAAAAATTAGCCCAAAGTTGGATTCAAAATTCGAATAATAATCGATAAGCGCACAAAAGCGTATAATTATTCCAAAGCGTGTAAGGGAAACTTAAATAATAAGTAGATTGAAAATATTGGTAAGTAATTATATCAATACTGGTCAAAGCGAAGATACATTACTAAAGATAACAGTCCATAATGTTGGTGTAATTCCACTCGGATATAAATGAAGTCAATTACGGCTGTCTGTGAAAATAAATGACAACTTGCGGATGAGTTATAGCTAGAATATCGATATACATTATTAATGATAGTCCTTTATCGCAGTACTAATAACTCATTTCAATTATTGGAAAACTAACCTGGGTATGAAGCTTCGCAATTTTCATTGCTTCCCCGTCAGAAAAATATTTCATAAAATTTTCGTTGAAATATCGAAATGAATATTTTTGTTTTGTAAAGCCTAGCCAAAAGTTTGGGCAGTTAAAATATTGATATTTCAATATGGGCATATAAGTAATGACAAAGTTTTTCAATAATTATCATCTCATGCCAAAGACAAATTAATCATTAATAATGAAGAGATAATTAAAAAGGAAAAAGTCTCAATCTATATTTTGTAATTTATTAATTAAATGTTTAAATCAATATTAATTAAACTTACAACTTAAGTAATCTTACGATAGTGAATCTAAAGACGTTCTTGTGAATCACTATTTGTTACACAAGACGTAGATTTAAAAAAGTTCCCGCTCCATAGAAAGTGAAATGTTTTATTTATACATATTTCAGTATCAAAGAAATCTATACATTTCAAGCGATGTAACTTATCAATCTTTTAATCGGATTTCGACAGATTTCACACGGACGTGAGTGAGTTCAGACGAGTATATTTTTGACGTATTATAAGAAATTTTGTCGGAACTGACTCGGTTGACTTCTTTGTCAATTCCCAATTAATGCTTTATTCTTTTTGTAAACTATTTATTTTTCTTTCAATGTTTTAATCTTTTTCCGATTGCAAAAGCGATAAACTTATAAATTGAGATTTTTGTAATGTACATACATAATATATACATAAATAAACGATATGTCTTAATTACGATTTGGGCTTCCATACTAATTATTTTCGATTCGAATTACTTGTTACCAAGGTACGGTTAATTGCTTATCTGCCAGATATTTAGAATTTGAATATTTTGAATCACGTGATATAAGCCCGGAAAGGTTTTTTTAAACTGTTTTTGAACATCTAAGCCGCCTACCGTACAATAAATACCACTGGCAGATCGTATGGGGTAAGGATATTTTTTATCAATTCACAATATCCGTTTTTGCTATATTAATAATATTAATTGGTAGCGGATCCAAGGACGTGGTTTGCGTTTTAATACATCGATACCACTTTACGATGTAATGTTACAAACAAAGGGAATCGTATGAATTTACAGACCCGGTTTAATCTCGAGATCACGCAAACAGCCATGAATATTCGTTTTTAGTTAAAAACATTTTAATATTCATGTAGCAAAACGGAGATTTCCAATTGCGAATATTAAGAAGAAAGACTGAGAGTGGGTGAACCGAGCCAGAAAGGGCTTGCCCCGAATAGCACTTCAAACTCGATTAGTACTTCTGATGGAATATTATTTGTCAAGTATATATGTAATATGTATGTACTATATATCGATTAAATATTCATGTAAAGCTACAGTAAATATTTTCTAAAATTTATGAAGATTTGAATATATCAACGATTCAATTTAATATTTCCTGTTTAATTGAATGTTATTCTTCGTATTTTGACTATTCATTTCTCAACATAACACTAACTAAGATCACGGGTTCCCAACCCATGGGTCGCGACCCCCAACGGAGTCACGGCGAGTTTTCAGCAGGGTCACAGACTTACACAGTCAACTAAAAAAATATTCACTTTAATGCATTTTTGTTGATTTTTTTAATTATCTTATGAAAAATGCCTGAGGGGTCGCAAATTGAGTGGCTTTCATAAAAAGGGGTCGCCATCCAAAAAAGGTTGGAAGCCTATGAGTTAGATGATAGTAAAATAATTATTCCGCTGAAACATCTTTTAACATGACTGAAATCGAGAGAAAGATTATTTTAAAATTAAATGATTTTTTAAGAATACTCGGCTTTTTATTCGCTTGTTAAATTTATCTTCTAAAGTAAACCTGAGCTTGTGGTCTGGATGATACTGTTTTTTTAAGCTTTAATATTAATTAATAATGTGATTTTATAGAAGGAGATAAATTCGTTTAAACGTAAGACTTCCGGTTCAGATAATGGTTAATATTATTCACTCTTTTGTGGACTGTGCTCTTAACACGTTTAGCGCCAAGCCCGTCCGGTCGGAGGCGAGACGAAAGTAATAATTGAGTTAGCTGGAGAAACGGGGCGATTAAATGAAATTTATACGCGAGGGTATGCGGGGCTGGTCCCGTGAATTATTGAAACGATTTTCAAGTCCTCCCGCCATAAGGTGATGAGGACATGGCGATATTCCAAATACTCAACCCTGTTTTAATGCCCTATAACTGGGCCCCGGGCTATACTATGAGGCAATTGATTTAGTTTACTCCTTCATTTTATGGGTTATATGATGTAATAATTTGGATACAAATTTTCAAATAAATTGAGCTTTGAAAGGGTAAGGTTTAGAAGAGAAGCTTTGAAGGGGTCAGATGTTAACAAACTACCTTTAAAGCTGAACCTTAGTTAAGCTTTTTATAGCAGTTGGCGACGATGTTAAAATTTAATTAGTTACAAAAAAATCACATATTATAACATTATGAGACAATTTTATGTATTGTTCAAATTCCACGGAGAAAATCGTGTGTTAGAAAAAGTATAAAGCAGGCATGAATGTATTCATAAATATAAATACATTTAGTTGAAAAATGTTTTTCAACTTTTTTTAATAAAATATTTTTTGACAATGAAATGTTTTTTTAAATCAATGTGAATTATAGTCTAAAAAAGACTGTGAAAATCCGTGCAAAATTCTAGAGAGTACCTAAAATAATTAGAAAAATTTTACACATTCATCCTATAATCTATCTATACAGACTGTTGATTCCAAGGATATTCAACTTTTTTTATTGCTAAAAAATGTCTACAGATCGCCTGGTTGTATATGTTTTCGTAGCAAAAGTTGCTGAATTTTTAATGTCAATATTTACCATAAATCTTAAAGCCACGTACGATGCGAGCCAGAAAATTTCCAAGTAAATGTTTACGAAACACGATAAAACAACATTTTTTATATGATTTCATTTATTACGTGAAGGGCGGAATCAACTTATAAAGTTAATATCGAGTGTTGAATATTATCTAGCCATTTTTATTTTCATTTCATGTTTTTGAAATAGGTTTACTAAGACTTTATAATGTAATGGAATGTGCGTATAGGATGAATCATAATAACATGAAGTTTTTTAATGTGAGATTAAATATTATGATTAGCTTTATATTTTCATTAGAAATTCATTATTACCCTTCCAAAAACCTAGATTCAATGATTGTCACGTATTATTTTCAACATTTTAACACATCCAGTACGAAAAACCTGCTTCTATAATATTAATTCTCCGCGTATATATCACGTTTGGAGAGGTATGTCATCCAATGCAATTTCTGCTTTATTAAATTGTTGACTATTTATTCCTCTTTCAATTCTTGGTCCAGAATTATAAACCTTCTCGATTGTTAATTAGAGCAATTTATGCAACATCCGTGTCTCAGTTAAGGCACAATACGTGGAATAATCAAAGTTATTTTAAATTTTATATTAAAATGAACTTCCACAAAGTTACCGCCGAAACCAACGAAAGTATGGTGCAACATCAATTAACAAATATATTATTCCGCAAATAGTTTTTAAAGGAAGTACACTAATATTTTTTCATTTAACAAGCTAACTAAACTGACTTACTTAGATATATTGAGTAAATATCTCAACAGCGTGACACGTCTATTTTTCTGTATTTTAATATAATGTTCATTGATTTGATTATAAACTAATAGCGTTATTAAAATCAAGTCAATGGACTGTAAAACAAAAATTTTAAAAGTATTACGGTATGGCCTACCGAGAAATGTTTTTTATTCTTTTAACTAATTGAGAATAAAAATGTCACGTGGAAGCCCCGCATAGCTTTTACCCACGAGTTAATTGTTTTCCCCTTTGAACACTGTTTTGTCAACAGAAGAAAAAAATCAAAATGAAATGAATCCAAGAGAATCTAATCCAAATTGAGCGTCGTAAAGCAGTGATGCGAATACAAAATCGACTCGGTGTGTACTATTTATTAATTTTATATTTAATGTTTACAATTTATTAATGAAACAAAATGTACTTTTTATATTATGTACTGCACAGCATGATAGTCATGTTTCTAGGATTACGTTTTGTTGTTTATAGCCGTATTTAGGAGGATATACGAGCTGGTTTTACAAAAAAATAAATACACAACCCAAACCTTTCTCGTCCTTCAGGGAATAAACGGTGAAAAAGTTTCGTTTTCTTCTATAAATTTCAATTTAAGTGATTTATTCATGAAAGTTCAACGCAAATCAATATAATGAACTGACGTTGTATTCTTTTAGGGGGATGTTTTCCCTTCCAGATTTTTTTTCAATTTCAGTTGAATTTTCAAAGAGAGATTGATTTATGTGTTTTAAAACATATTTTTTGTACAATAAACTCGATAAACAAACATCTGAGGTAGAGTGTTTTAAAAGAATATTCCTGTCTAGAAAAGTCGATTAAAAGTTCAAATGGGTATATTTTTCATGGTTGATAAACAAAAACAAACACCTATTATCTTTTGCGATGTATCTATACCACCAAATTATTTCGTAGGCTTATTTTTCTTTTCCACAAAAATATGGCGAACACACAATAACTTAATGAATTTTTTTGAAAGCCTGTGTAAACATATCAAATGATATTTGAACACTGTTCAACGATAGTTTTCATCTGTTCTATAATTGACTTTCAGTGATAGAAAATTAGATGCTTGAAATATTTAGGTTATATTTATTCAATATTTAAGTTTCTCACTCGACTTCAATTGTTTAAATAATAACTGTAATTTAATTACATAGTTTTTTTTTATTATTTAATCTGAAAATACATGTTTTATACTTATCAAGAAAAAGGCTGACCACCATGGTCGAGTGGTAGCTTAATGTTTTATGTGTTATTGATTTTGAAGGTGACAAACTTATAGTTTTATTTCATCAATCAATACGAGTAATGTCCCAAATTTCTCATAATCTTAAAATTTGTAAAGTCTTTTGAACGACTCAAATACAGTAAATAGTGTTTAATTGTTCAAAATTCAATTAGTAGTTAAAGTATATATTAAATATGTATGATTTATTATACCTATGCTAGAACCTCTCTTTTTTTATCATTTCCTCTTGTTAACAAACGGGGTAAAATAACCAAAATTAGAGGGATCGTTACTTTATAAACTCATTAAACCAATTTCATATCGTTGCTTTAAGTTTATCTACGGAAAACTTTAATGAAAGGAATACACAAATTATGACTATGTCGTACATATGTATGGCCAAATCACCGTTTTAAAAGTTTCAACAATAGAATTATTAACATATTCTGAACTGGCATCTGAGCTATTCAATGTTTAAAAAAAACTGATTTACATTATATTGAATAAAAGCGATATTAAATATTCGCTGTTGAGTATTTTCGAACAAGCTAAAAACGTCCGTTTTAAGCATACTAAAAATTCAATGTACATCACAACGCACAGAGGTGCGGGTGAGTATTAGCCTTTGAAACGACATGAAAATATGAAATAATTTCCCGAAGGATCGCAAATTTTCCTTTTATGAAGCAATTGTCTACGTCGAAAAGATTGATATAACTTTCAAAGGATCTTTTTTACATATTACTATGAGCTATCAATTATGTACGTGCAGAGTATGAAGCAAGCAAATTCGCTTGAATGTTGACGATTCAGTTTATACGTTGATGTATAAGTGAGAATACACACAAAGGATTCAGGATTGACACCAATTAAGTGCTTTCCTTACCTACCAAAAAACAATATAAGAAATCTTAAAGAGGGGGAAAACAATAACTTTGTTTCTAGTTCCACAAGAGATATCTATTTTGGCATTACGGAGTTTTATTCAAGTACATCATATCGCCCTTTCCTAGCTTAATAGGCGTTGGTGAAAAATCGCTACATTTCAAGAGAGCAAAAAGAGTGAAAAAATATTGTGTCAATTGAAACAACTTCGAACAAGAACGCTCTTTTGGCTTGGTATGGAGTGTAGGGACGATATATTTCAGAAGTTTTCATAAACACATCTAACTACTTTTTTTCACCATGTCTATCACTAGTGGATCAAACGAACACCTCATATAGCTTATTTAAAAGCATAACCACAGATAGAGTATGGATAGAAGCCCAAATTATAAGCCTCATCGTATGTTGGACTGGATGGGTGGGAGGAAATCAAAACCCCACAAATATTTATGCTTTCGGATACGTCACATCAATTTTTTATACAAATTAAATACTATACTGACCGTACTCGAAGACGCGGAACATTCAGCTACTCTAATACGTGCTCTCTTTTTCTTTACGTCTCGTATTTCAAAATTGCGTGATCTTAGAGTGGATTGTAACAACGGAGAATATAATGAATTTATATATGGATACTAGAATGTTATGTGTGGAAATTTCCGTTTGGGAATTAAAATGTATAATGAAAACGAGAAGGATATGTGAGACTGTGACTGTAAATTTATATTATTTATGCTTACTTACGGCGGAGGAATATTATATTATAATTAAAGATAGTTTAAAACAGTTTAATTTGTTAAACCAACTTTTTATTCTAAAATGTTTTTAAAAGACGTACATATCGTCGTTATATTGACAGAAGGATTAAAGTAAAAGATTTTTTTTTATGTAATCGACCTTTTCTATAAACATGATATTGTAACCTTTCTTATTTTACTCAATATCGACCATCAATTGTTGAACTTACCACTTTAAAGATTTTTCAATCATTTTATTATTTAATATACTAAGGACTAAAGTCCAGTTTATTGTTTTTCTATTGGGTTATTTTCAAAAAGGAGACTTTATTCATTTGAAAGGGCCTGTTAGTAGCTGTCTATCATTCATAGAGCAAAACCCCGATTTATTATTAAAAATTGTCTGCCAGTATACCGACGATATGCACAAATCTTCTTATTGATATCTTATAATGTAAACTACTGCAAGTAACGTAGTAAGACAATTAATTGATTAAGTACGTTAAGCGCATCGATAAAAACAACAACGTGTCGCCGCGGCATAGCTCAAAGCTGCAATCGTAAACTTTTAAAAGAGCTTTCCGCTGTTTGCGACAGTGCCTTGGGAGCTTTTGTCATACAACTTGTGTCAAACTAAACATTAAACCTGCCGGCACCGGTAGCAGTGAGAAGCCGCCTCCATCCATTGCCCGCGGGGCAAGTGAGCGAACATTGTAAACCGCATCTAGCAACTAAGTTTAACAGAGCAACAACCGTTGCATATCTGCTGCCGTGTTTGCGGTCTTCTACGTGCAAACTGGAAGTCCCCATACAAATACTACGAACTCTCCTCGTTCACACATTATATACATAGTGTGGTGATCCTTTGATCTCAGACAGTATCTTAATAGCTAGAAAATAAACTAAGTGCATGTGATCAGACGATGTAGAAAGCAATAGTAATCATAGTAACGGCGTGAATGGGTGATTTTAATTATCACGTGAAAATAGTGTAGCTTAACGACTTCAAACTTATAACTTAGTTATTCCACGGTAACAACTGCAACAACTTTCAATACTTTTAAAGTGTTAATTATCACTTCTTGGTAGAAAAGGATTATTTTAATTAATAAAACACATTGTATAAATAGTACCATTCCTTAAATCTATTCTTGTTAAGATCGAGACCGGAAATAGTCAAGTATAATATATTTTGTTTATTTAAACATTCATGTACGAATAAAAATAATAGCACATTTTTATTATTATGCCATTCCACATTTAATGTAGAACAAGTACTTATAATGTGCTATTATTTTTATAATAATGCCATTCCACCAAGTATTGACAGTGAACACCTTAAAAGTGATTCATGTTAGAATTAAAGAATATGTTAGATGTTTCAAAAGTTATAATATTTCAGAGTTTTTTAATGCGTATAATTCAATAG
The DNA here is from genome assembly GCA_028554975.1 of Himalopsyche kuldschensis. Taxonomy (NCBI): domain Eukaryota; kingdom Metazoa; phylum Arthropoda; class Insecta; order Trichoptera; family Rhyacophilidae; genus Himalopsyche; species Himalopsyche kuldschensis. The sequence continues at coordinate 12,555,989 of JAHFWI010000010.1, read as the reverse complement.
AAAAAATCATAATTTTAATCAAAATAAGAGTGTTCAAAATTTTAGGTACAGAGATTCCTTCGATCAATGCAACGGAAGGTATTAGACGAAAACAGTATGTTTGTGTAATGAATTTTAACATAGCCTGTATTAAAAAAGTGTATTATGAATAAAATCAACGATGCTAAATAAAAAGTCTCAGTTGTTTTTCTTTAAGAGGTTCGCATTCATGCTTATTATGTGCAAATTCGAATTGCCGTCTCGGATTCGTGTCATGCTGCAGTAATATCATACAAAATGACGTGAAAAGGGCTAGCTTTTCCGCTGGCAGATGCATTTCAATGGATCGCTGAAGTGGCGTTTGAGTCGTTCAGTAACATTGTTCAGATTTCGCATCCGGCTGATATGCCGACACTTGACTGAAATAATGAGACATTGAAAACATGCATTCAGAATTATGCAACTTTATTGAATGAATTGCACGAGATCTGAGAAAGACTGACAACCGAGCGTAGTAAACATTATTTATTTCCTTGTGAAATGAAATAACTCTTTGAATAAAGAAGTATCGGAATCGCAAATTTCGACGCATGTTTTATTATTAAATAAGTGTGAAAAAAGGTTAGAAGCGAAAGAGCAGTCAATAAAAAAGATACTTACCAATGATTGCTATTTAATATTGTGTTACTTGAACTGAAAATAGTGTACTGCCGGAATAGCTATAAACCATATTCACTTTTAATGTGTTCACTGTCAATACTTGGTGAAAAGACATTGTTTTAAATGATAATAACACATTTTTGTGCTCATTACCACATTATTTTGTTAGTTCAGGAACGGTTTCGCTTTTCGCGAACATTTTCAACTGATAAGAATATATTATATTATACATAAATAGAGTTGTTTTTGATTGAGCGAAATCGACCATCGTCATTTAAATTCTCTGGAATCAACCTCGGTTACTCGAGTAATATATCTTTATTATGCAAAAAGGAAGGATGATTGATGGATTTTCCAGACTCATAAATTTTATGCAGATAGACCTTCATTGCTTGAACCTCTACTGATTTGATTTATGAATCTAATCAATAAATAGACTTCACATACCTTTAACTCAATCTTCAACATTGTATTCTTATATATTTACATTAAGATAATGCTATTATTACGGTTTTAAAATTGTTCTATTCGTCTTTATAAATCCTTGGAAAATGATTTTAAGTAGACCACATGCTTTGATATATGTAGTGTGCAGTATTTTTACCAGCCAACATTCAGGTGATCGAATAGGGTAAGTAGGTTTGAAGAGTTGTCAACCATTTTATATCCGTTGCATTTTTAACGTCTATTCGGTTTAGAATGAAGACGAGAACGCAAGGCTATAAATATAAACGACAGCCATGCTATAAAAATTTTCTACCAAGGATTCTGCCATAGATGCTATAAACAAAAGCCCGACATAGCGCCACAAGCCATGGTCTATTCGTCTATTGCACATGAAATTCAAAAGAATTATTTCACAATTTAAGGTGCATACTCTTTAAGATTGGAATCTATTTTTATTTATTTATTTATTGTCTGTTATTTCTTGGTTCAATTTCTGCTATAATGGTATTTTTAATCAATTTTAATGTAGGTGTACAGACTGTGTTAACTGGTATATTAAATATCATTAATAATGCTATGAATTGAATATGCATACAAATACAAACACGTAGTTTAAAAGATCACAAAAAATGTGTTGTAAAACTAATCCTCGAATTAATTACTCGTCGACGTCATCTTGTTGTGCCGTTATATCACTTTTTGAAGGAACAGAGAACAAAGAAAGTACAGGTATACTTTTATATACATAATATGTTTTTGCAGGAAACAATTTCGTTGGTATGAACTCATTACCGGTATTTCCACATCTAATTATGGTTGACACACATGAAGATTTATTAAATGCACTCATTTTTGGGCTTATACTTTGATAATTCATATTTAATTGATTTTTGATGTATTAGTTTGCATTGCTAAGAGGTCTTCAACATTTTATTTATAGTATATTTTTCTTGTATTTTGCTTCAATTTATTTATCACTTTTAAGGTTTTCACTGTCAATACTTGGTGGAAAGGCATTATAATAAAAATTATTATTTTTATTCAATTTATTTGCTTAGTTGTAATACCAATTGTTTGTCATACCTTGTATTTCTTACTTAACTTTTGTATAAATATCACTGTTTCATTGTATTTCTTATCAGTTGACAATGCTCGCCATGAGCGAAACCGGTTCTGATCTAATAAATTTTATGTGGAAAAAGTACTAAAAATGTTTTATTATTTTTATTATACATAATGCCATTCTACCAAGTATTGACAGTGAACACCCTTAAAAGTGATAATATGTCGGTCGACCTTACTTTCATTCGAATTGAAAAGGACCTGCAATATTCGCTAAAATCACTTTTGAAGATTTATGTTATATTTAGCTCTGTTGATTTATTCGCATCACAAGATTGATTATCTGAATGGGCGAAGCTTACTCGAGCTAATACATAAAGCTATCGAATGTTACATGCAAGTTTCACTTGGCAGGTTTCTATTGGTCACAATGAGATTCAAAAGTTTCATTATAAATCTCTAGCTAACTCACTTCAAACTATTGATGTAACATATATTATCCAAAGTTGTACATAAACCCGATTCGACATTGCTTGCGATCCGACTTTATATGCTTATAAAGTTAAATTGCAAGCAGTTTGTTTCAGAATTAATCCGTTGCGATAGTTTGAAAAAATTGATAAGCTTCATGAATTTGATATTATTTCTTAAGTATTCATATGCAAACAGTTACGCATGTCTTTTTGTAGCACATGCTTCACACAGAACATCTTAATTTTAACTACATTTTTTTTATATTTCAAATCAGTTACAGTTATATTTGGCAATCAAAATTGCGTTCATTTTTTAATTTCAATTGCTTGAAGATGATAAATGGAATTTCAATATAAAATTTAAATCGTTAAGTTTTGTCGCTAATTACCCGATTACCACCATTCGGCATCTTCAGACATTTCAACTGCACGAATGAACTGTCGTTTCTTTCGTATACTTGAAATGCCTGAAGAAGCCGAAAAGCTAAGCCGAGTTCTTTAGCGAAAAAGTTCATGGAAAAGAACACAATTCAAACGATTCAAATTTAAGCTTGTGATTGTGATTTTTTTTATTATCCCGAGAATTTTATCGAGTGACGTTGGTACAAGGGGGTTAAAAATAATTTCAAGCGACATCAAAGTCTTAAGAAATCAGATTTATAGTCATATTTAAGAACACTAAAAATTGGTGATATATTGGCGACTTCAACGGCTATAAACCTCACGATAATTCAAATAACTATCGATAAAGTATTCATATAAATTGTGTATGACCAACATTAATAGAACCTAGTTAAAATTAAGTATATGTTTGCTTTCCAAATGTTGCCTGATAATGATTAAGTATCGCATTAAATAATACAATGTTTGATCATTGGTACATGGTATGCTTGTGTATGAATGCATGTTTGTGCAAACGAATGAAATAACACGAGAGTCGAATATTGCGCGACCGACAGAAACATCAGATGTTTTCTCGTTCGCGATTAAATATACTCCGTGTAAGACCCCGTGTCATTCCGGCAGGCTTGTATAATATCAATTTACATCTAAACCCGCGCACGCATAAATTAACTCTTTTCGGGCTGTGCAAATATAAAATTGCGGTACTCCTCCCCGGACGTCATTTACACAACGGCGAATCCACTGCGAGTACACAAACAAACATTTTGCCTGCTACGATGAACAAGTTTAATCAAAGCTGGGTTTTGTATTTGCCCCGGAACTGCCCTTGCCCTTCCAGCGAATTCGGTATCATGATTAAGTAGCAAATCACAAAGGGTTGCCAAATAATTGCTTTTCACCAATAATACATTCAGTATTTATCACGTTTTATTTAACGCCAGTTTAAAGCTTTTTGGTCGAATATGTTTATTAAAGTAAACTCTCTTTTTTTGTTTGTCAAAAATCTGTCAAAAAATTGTACAACTTTGGCCATATTTTGGAAATGTAATTTTTGTTAAATATATGTTAAAGTAACGCCAATAGCATTTTTGTTAAGCGTATCGTGGAATTAATATCCAGCATAGTATACCATGCTACATATTAAACGGTGTCATATGGGGAGTAATAAAAATAGGTAAAACTCGAGACTAGATAATTATTTTGAAAGATAATTCAAAATGGCTGCCATGCCAGTGTTTCTTATCAATGATGTATACGTCATTGTGTCGGACTAAGTATTAGTTGTTTATTATTGTTAATTATTTATAAATATTTTTGAAACATAATAAAAAGAATTATTCATATTTTCTTTTGATCACATAATTATTATTGTAATTATAAATATATTTAACTTACATTAACACTTTAATTGTCTATTAAGACTGCCAAAAATTCTCTAAACAACATCCCGTCAGAAGAGCAAAACGAATAACCTAACTTAACCTTACCTAACCTAGCCTAACCTAACCTAATCCAATCTTGCATAAACCACTGTATACACTGTTCTACGCTCCCGACTGACGCGAACTACTTATTCGAAAAAGTCATACTAGTCAATACATACGATACATTTATGTCATACGTCAGATTTTTTGGCGACAGTTATAATATTAAGTGAGCTATAATTAACAATAATAAACAACAGGAGGAAATATAAATTATTAATAGGGAACACTGGCATGGCAGCCATTTTGAATTATCTGTCAAATTAATTAACAAGGCTAGTCTCGAGTTTAACCAAAAATTATATATCTTTTTAATTTTTTTAGTTTTTTAATAAGCATATAAACTGGTTGATAAGTATTTTGACTTCACGCAAACGACGAAACAGTGTTTTATATAATGTTAGTTTATCTATGTATAATATATAAACTGGTATATAATATAAAGTCACTATATCATCTTATTTTCTATAACATCGTTCATTTTATTGAAACCTAAATTATTCAATGTGATAATCACGGTCTCAGTTGTTTTCAGAAAAGGAATATACACGGTATTGTTAATTATTCGTAAAAGCAAATACGGTGAAATTTTAATGATTCGGTGTAATTGCGCGAGCTTCTTGTAATGGTAGAAGGTTTAAATAATGGTGATACGTTAATATTAATTTGGTCACAGAGCAGGTTATTTCCTTGATTGTATACGTGTGTCTCTAGTTGTCAGAGCGCTTTGGGTCTAGTGGCTTTGTCGAAAAAGATTTAAAATATGGGGACTCAATTTTATGTAATTGCATGTGTCTCTTTATTCTCTTTGGAGAGGTGGTTTGCTGATTAAACGTGTTTTTTCAATAATAAAAAGACCTATCATAATATTAAATTAAGAATAACCTAACCTAACCCTAAATTGTGTATCGGTGCCTAAGTTTATATAGCGTTTTCCCTATCCTGCCTCTATAGCAGGGTTGACTGTACATATATTACTTTATACACTACAAAAGTATTTTGAGTTACTCTGCTAATTGAATGTGTTTTTTCAATAATGAAATGACCTATCATAATATTAAATTAAAAATAACTTTGATTATTCCGCGTATTGTGTATTCCACCTATCATAATGTTCTAATATTTGAGATGAAATATAAAGTTCCAGTCTATTATATTTATACCAAATCACACAAGCCGCAAGAAAGTTTGTAGACGTAGTTTTTTTTAGAGATTATTATTTCTTAGTGGATTTTGTCAACTATAGCTGATATCACTACTCAAGTAATACAATTAAACTATTCAAACTACAGTAATATGAAGTGTTTGGATCCGTGGAAGAATGTCAACGTCCGTTAACTTCGTTTACAAAGCTTACGGTTTTGAATTCCAGTCAAAGCAGTTTTATTTGTTAATCGAATTATTGATTTCTGTTTGAAAGCATGAATGTAAGTGTTGACTTTGCGCCCACGTCCATTTTTTCCTAAAACGGGAGAGCAATTAGCTAACTTCTAGTAAAAGGGCGCTATTTATAAAGTAAAATTAAATGTATGCTCTTCAAAGAGGCAAAATACATGGATAGCAAAGTTATTAATTTAATTATATTAACTGACTTCCGCAAGTTGACGCCGAATCCATTGAATGTACTATAAACTTAATTCAATGTGCGTATTTTTGCAATCATAAAAATTATAGCACCACGATTATATCAGCCATTAGTTACTTTTTAATATATTGATTGAGTAGGCATTTACTTGGTAGAACTCCATTATAATACAGAAAGAAAAATAAGAATGTATTTATGTAGAACTAATCATAGTTATTGTAGTAGAAGAAGGATAAGGTAACATAATGTTAACTAACTTGAATCAAAAATATGAGTTAACGTAATACAAAGCAAGTGTTCAAGTATCTTACGATTGAATTCAAACTTTCCGCTAGATTTTCATTATAGTTGAACACATACGAATAGCGCAGTGTCTGCGATTTGGTCGACGGAGTCTGCCTTCCGTCGTTGCAAGAGTAGAGGTTCATTGGGATAATTTGCTTTGGGCAGCACTCTATTTGGGAGTGTGATTGTTTTTTCATTTATCCGCACGAGATAACAAAGCAAAATAATCAAAGCTTTTTGCGGACGCGGCCTGTGATTGCGGTCCTCGCGTAATTTTTCAAGGATTTAATTGTGTATTTTTCCACGTGTCGCGATAGTAAAAAATACACTCGAAATACTGTTATAAATTTGACACAGACTGATACAGAATGTTCACCGTTTCCTATTTGAGCCGATTTAAAAAAATCCAACAACTAAGATTTCAAAAATGAATTTATCAGTGTTTGTAGTTAATACATGAAGTTATAAGACCAAATAATGCATTCTTGTTTGAAGAATGTACTCATATTAAAAATCCTGTCCTTGATAGTTTTAAAAACATTAACAATAACAAGCCGTCTCCGCATATGAGAGGCTAGCAGTCAACGAGAATCAATTTTAGAAAAAGTTTTTTTATGTGGAAAACGACACTTTCGTCATAGCAATCGTAGAATGGTATATATTATATTATTAATAGTAGATAATTTTTTTTTTCATATTAAATCAAGGATTTACGTCTACTTCAATTCAAATATGTATAAATACGAATGATGGTTTATTATATTTCAAAGTTAGGAAATTAGCTGTTTCAAACACTAAATAATTTATGACTTTTAATGTGTTACTGTCTATTCTTAATGGAAAGGAATTAAATTGAAATACATAAAACATTTCTTTAAGTACATACTTCTTCTTATATTTTGCAAATAATTGATATAATAATTTCAAAGACGCGGAGCCCACCAAATGTCAATCATAGGTCAAAAAACTGACTATGTACGGCGATCACAAACTGGGCATAAAATTTTAAATATCAATGGCAGTTTCATCAAAATCATAAAAGTATATTTCGTTAGTTGATAAAGTCAGAGTTCGGTCGATGTCGAAATGGCTATCGACAAGCATATTTATTTGCCATAAATTAACGTTTCCGTTTTCATCCATGTATTTACAACGTGTGACGGCTGCTGAATTATTTCTAACGAATTATTCGATATGAATAAAGATTTCCAACTGTTTGACGATAATAATCAGAGAAAACGTATATTTAAAAATACACATTTTTTTAATAAATGTCATATGTAAGAATTGGCAAAATAATTGTATCCCTATAGTTGATCATCGGACTTAAGAACGAAAATGACATTCTTAACCTGTTTTTTTAAAGAAAAAATATCAAAGTTTTAACATTAATATAAGTATTTAAAATGAAAAAGATCATCTGGCAGTGATGTTTTTTTCTTTCACGTCGATAAATTCAGGTGAATGAAAGGTTATATTTCAATATCTAAGGTATAACGACAAAGAAAACAGTCTTTTCAAGTATTTGGGTCTATAGAAAGAATCGATATAAATAATGACATCGCAAATGGTTCAAAAGAAAAATAAACTTCAAAATTGGGACACAAAATAACGAAGCGAATTTTTTAGAAAGAAAAAATAAATTTTACGTGCACGCCAGCTGCCTTCATATTTTATGTGACGTCTCCAAATATATTTTTCGTTACTCAGAGAAAATGAGACGTCGAATCCGCTCGACTTTTTCTTCGCTACAACTTTTAAAACAGAATCGATTTTCAATTAGGCATCTTCTTTCTTACAGATAAGTTATCTTTCAAAACAAAGGAAAATATTGTATCAGGCGTAGGTTCACAGATTTTCAAACTGTGAATATTTCAGTTGTATTGTAATATAATCTAACAGAAATATAAATGAATTAATTCAGATCCAAATGCAAAGAAAATCTATAAGCTACCCGTTTTCTTTATTTATAGCAACATGTTATAATCAGTGAAATAATTTAAAATATAAAAATCATGTTTGTTTGCTTGTTCGTATTGTATGCGTTGCCATACCGTTCATCCGATCGCGATAAAACTTTGTTAACTTATTGCTTGCACTTGCACAAAGGTTATAGGCATAGTAAAATCAAATTACAGTAGGTCCATGTTTTTTCATATTTTATACCGTTCATTTTTACAACTTATTGTTGCAATTGCGCAAAGGTTATAGGTATAGTACAATTGACTGTCAGTAGGTGGCGCGTGTGTCGACCCATAGGCAATCAGCAAAAGACAAATAGCAAACGTCAAACGGAAAATTTCATCGATACCGATCAATGTAAGTGAAATTAAATCGAAATTATTTATCTAAAATACTGTGCATCCGAAAGCACTTCAATAAACACAAACATTCTCTATCTTTGAGTGGCATTGAAACGCTTACCGGGTAACGGCTAGTAATAAATAATTGACAATCATTTGGTAACTGTACATATCTATCATTTGATTTATTTCTTTGCGTAAACTTTATTATTAATCAAAATGTATATGTTGTATAGCAACTGATATTTAAGACATGAAAACGTTAATATCAATCAATAAAAGTGTAGTATACCCGAATTAAACAGGAAGACACCCTATATATTCCATTATATAATGCTGTTAGAATTTATCCTACACAAAGTATTTGCTTATCAGTTTTAATTTTAGTGAAACGAGGATATTAAAGGAAATCAGCCACGCATAAAGCTTAAAACAAATTACGTAAGACTGTAATCAGATAATAATGCTCAACAACAAACAATGGTAGTTAGATAAACTTAAGGAGGGCTTTTCAACTTTCACTTCATACGCGAGGAGCTTTTACGAAGAGATTCACGACTTGTAATGAGCTTTATTTGACGTCATGAACATATTTTTTTTTAATTTGGCGGGGTTTCAGTATAAATTATTTTATAAAAGAAGGGACGCATAACAATGACAATGACAATATATGGAGGTACAAACATGGGTGAAATACATTTATACTTGGTGACTATTCAATAAAACACTTGAGTTTTACATTTTTAATAATTAACTTTTTATAAAACAAAATGCTGAAAACGGAGTTCAAAATCTCAATTTTCAACTTTTGCAATCTATTTACTTCAATTTAGAGAATTACTGTAATTAAACGTAAGTTATTTTATCTTCTTAACGAAATCTTTATACGATGCAGTTTTTGCAGTTGTCTAAGACGGCTAAGAAAAAAGCATCTAGAAGATTTTTTTAAGATAAATATAAATCATTGGTGATATTCATATACAATATGTATTATAATTTGAGAATATTTCTGGACTTTTGATTTCCAATAATTCTAAACTATTCATGTTTCACCTATTAAGAGTATTTTGCCGTTTTTATTTGTATCAATTGATTGTATATATTGCAACTTAGGTAGAACCGAATTCACTTAGTAATTTTGCTCGTCATTGAATATTCAGTTAGCTGGAAGCAAAACGTACGTGCGGAAATTACCTATTTACATGTGCAATGTGTATGTCCTACTGCACATACAATGCAGGATCTCGTCAAACACGGTTATACAAAGTTAAACCAAGGAATGTCATACAAGCAACTGAATACATCCATTTTCTTTGTAAGAAAGAGGGAAGAGATAATTGCTTGCAGTTCTATCATTTACATTGTGGCTGTACGTTACCAAGGATAATGCTTCTCCGCAAATACATAGCACAGTGCAAACTATCGCTTGCAGTTGGAAACAATACCAAGCGCGCAGCAAACAAGTCGATGATCAGGAGATTCTTGTAGAATATGTATGCACAAAAGCTTATCGATATCCAACTTTCTATTAACGTTAGAGTAAAGTTTTGTTACACAAAATTACTTCATATGCATCTCCCTGTGTTAACATAATATATGATAAACTAACAAAAAAGTTTTAACGACATAAAACTGCATCAAAACATATGTTTTTGTAATTATTGGTGGTTTCGTTCAATAGCAGAAATTATTATAATTGTGATTACTTTTAAAACATATGTAAACTTGATTCAAAATAGATAATAAATTGAAAGTCTTTTATACTGCCATCTTGTTTATAATGTGTTTAAATTAGTTTAAAATTGTAACTATTAAATGTAGCCCGTTTAAGTAAGATTAAGTTATAACAATATTTCAAGTTTTATTATGCACGGCGTCTAGCTAAATTTATGAGTGCTTTAAGTTAAAACGTCATGAAACTTTTATATTATAAATAAAAGAAATAAATTATTTCGTATATTACTGCAAATCAAAGAAATTATATATGAAAGCTTATATGTTGAAAACTATTATCATAAATCAGTGTAATCCGATAGCGAAGTGCACCATAATCAATGGTCCCATATTGCAATGTAGGGCTTTAAAAGGTTATTATACATATATAAAAGAGAGCAATTGTTAAGAGATGAATATTTGTATATTAATGGTTCTCTTGTATTAATATGATTCTAAAAAACGTTAAATTATGGATTAAGCTAATTTGTTGAAAAACTGAAAATGTGAGATATTTTCATTACTTTTCCCTCATAAATTTGTGTATATTATCAATATTTTTAACATATGTTTTAAATTAAGGAATTACGGATAATGTGTAACAATCCTAACTTTTCCATGTGAATAAAAAAGGTCTCAAAAGTTTAATCGAAAACTGGCAGTTGAAAAAAAGTATTTTGGAATTGTCTACTTTTGAAAATTAGCTCTTCATATATGGTCACGGGACAGAATCCCAATTTTCTCGACCTAAGCTCAAAAAATTTATACATACTGGTTAATAATTTTATATTTTGACTTTACTCTTAGAGTTATTGTGGATTATTATAAAATGTGGAATCAAAATGATTAAATCTGAAGAATATTACTGATTATTGTATGAGTTCTGAAAGAAGAATTTGTTTTTTTAATATTAACCTATAATAAAATTATCCTTTTTATTTTAAACAAATAATAAACTTATGTGACTGTCTCTATCTGTATAATATTATTATTTGTGTAGTTTGTGGTTGCATTTTTGCTCCTGTAAATTAAAACAACTCGATTTCATACTAATTGCGAAGTATTCTTTAGGATCTTCTATTATAATAAATTTAAAAATTAAAGACGAAACATTTCAAAAAAATCGTAAGCCTTACATTCATTTCATTTAATGTGGTTATTTTTCATAAATCTTTACAAAAATTCTGTCCCATGACTATATATCCATAATTTACCTTTAAAACTACACAACTAAAGTCAATAGCATTAAATCTATATGAAAATAGCTGTAACAAAAATTACATCAAATATTCTTATATACGTAAGGCACTTATTAGATAAAAACGTTGCTATATATTATCGATATTCAAGAGAATATTTTATTTACTAGACAAACAAGGTTTGCTGTTTATATTCCAACATAATATCAATAAAGTAAAAGAAACGGCGGATATCCGGCCGGGTATCGGAAAACAGGATCTTTTGTTTCGAACGATTTACGGACAAACATTTAATTCGTAGGGTGCAATACTAACAATAATTTAGACTGTGTTGCTATTATTTTGTTTGCTTTCCTCTTTAAATAAACCGTTTAAAATACATATCGATAGGCTGTTATTTTAATGCGATTCATATATACGTTGAAACTATAAGAAAGTGAATATTTACACTTAACGTATCTTTATTGAAGTTGAACTTATAACTGTACAAAAGTAGGTGTATTGAATCTATAGCTTTAGTCTATTTGGTAAATTTAAATTGTTGATATTCTATGTAAAGAACGTTTTCAGTATTGGTCTGAACTTTATTATATTCAATAAGCGATTCTGAATGTGGGATAGTTTTCTCTCAATCTTAAATATGTATGTGTGCAACTTATTATGTTCATATGGTGAATCTTTTTGGATCTTTAATGGAAATTTTATTCATTTCAAGATTTTTTTAGACTGAGTCATGTGATAATTAGTAATAAGTTGAGAAACTATCGTACTTATTACTCGTTTTAACTAGGACGAAATAAAAATAGCTCTTTGTGAAAATAACGATCAGAATATAATAATTTGTCTATATATCAAAGCAAATGGCTGAATCTGGAAAGGCGGAATCAAATTACAATATTTTCTCCATTAAAACCGATGAAATAGAGCTGTGGAAGTAGTGCGGAATCCCAAACTGCAGGAAGATATAAATAGTGGTCTCGAGTTCAAATCCCTGTGGTATTCGTAGCGGAAATTTGCAGTTCAGTAACTTTACTGCAAGAGTTTTACTTTATTTGTAAAGTATAGCTTCCCTTAAATACACGACAAATTCCTACACGAAACGCGCAGACATTTTTCGGCATCGCCAACGGGTTCTCTATATTGAATAATGTAATGCGTTGATATCAATTGTCAGAAAAAGACCGACTGAATTTTTATAAAATGTTTTCTGGCTTGAAAAAATAAGAATTATTAGAATTATATCACAGTTCACAACATTCGTTATATTTCTCATTTGAGAAAAAAATACAAAACTTTTAAATCAATGGAGCGTTTCAGAATAATATATCACTTAAATCATCTCACTATTTATACTTTTATACACAAATTAAATATATGCTGTTATTATAGTTGATGTGATCAAAATCTTAATTAAAAAAATTAAATGGAGACACCAAACATCTATCAATAGCCCCAATACGAAACAATAATAATTGACGTTTCTTTTTCATACATTTTGTGGTTTAACTGAATGTCTAAAGACTCAAGCACCAGGATAAAAGTAATAAGCACTCATAATTCTTTCTGCACGGGTGATTCGTTTAAGGAACTGTCATGTAACAAAAAAAAACCAGTGTTAAAAGAAGCAATGGACGTAAAAAAATGAAATGTTTTTGTTTGTGCCTAATACAATTTTCTTAAAACTAATGAAACATTCAAAGGTAAGATGTCACAATGATTGGTATTTTATTTAACGATTGATCATACGTAAAAAGAAATCATGATGTTTTCTTATGTAAGGCGCTGGTGTGTACGATTTTAGTCGGGAAATTCATAACCAGTGTATAAAAGTTCATCTCACTTTCAAATAAATATAAAACAAGACCATTGTCTTCCAAATAATAAGATAAGTGGCGTGCCGTGGAAAACTTTATGAAATACTTTTGAGGAAAATATTCAAACAACCCCATAGTGAAGCAGTCTAAAGAACTCGCGAACTATCTTGGCTCGTAAACAGATCGTGGCAGAGTTCAAATTACGCTCCCGAGTTGAGGGATATAATATCAGTGTGCTTATGAATTCTGCCGTCTTTTGAATTAGGGGCTCGGGTAAGTTTCATTCGCTTCAGATAGTAATTATAATGCTTTCTACCTCATCCAGGAGTAATAAGTTTAATTATTCATGTAAACGATTCAGATAGAGCGTCACAGGAAGTCTTCCGTTTAATTATCATGTATCCTCGTTTACGTCGTTTATTAAGCGTATCATTTATAATTCATTTCATACTTAGCTGCAAGACCAATGTTAAAATAAATTATGTCTGACTCACTTACTTATTATCAACTAACAATTTGTATTTTGCTTATAAAGATAGCACAAATTGGTTGCGTTTTTCCACACAAACCGTGTTTACACCGTTTCGTCTTGATAGTTTAATTGTTCAACGTATGCTTAAAGATAAAAAGAAGATACGGACAAGTAGTTAGTTGTTGCTCTTTCAAAGTCCTCTTTTTAGGATTTAATGAATATAAGAGAATGCTATCACCACAAGGGATATACAATTCAATACAACTTCATAAACCGATAGAATAATACATGCATGAATGTAATATAAAATTTAAAATAACTTTGATTATTCCACGTATTGTGTAACTAACTGTGACACGTATTTCGCCTCTTTCAGAGCATCTTCAACTTACTATCGCAAAGTTTGCTTAGTAATGAAGCAAGATAAATTCTAACATTTTAAATTATGAAATTACAAAATGGATTACGGGTTTTTTTTGTCCTTCTAAAGGAAACAAGGAAGGGGGTGATAGAATCATCACCCCCTTCCTTGTTTCCTTTAGAAGGAAAAAAACCCGTAATCCATTTTGTAATTTCATAATTAAAATGTTAGAATTTATCTTGCTTCATTACTTAAGCAAACTTTGCGATAGTAAGTTCGAAGATGCCTCTGAAAGAGGCGAAATACGTGTCACAGTTAGTTACACAATACGTGGAATAATCAAAGTTAATTTAAATTTTATATTAAAATGAACTTCCACAAAGTTACCGCCGAAACCATCGAAAATATTCATGAATGTGTTTGTTCGGGGTCTCGATCGTATGATTAGCTTTACCGAATAGGACGCCCAAAAGTGCTGAACATGCAGCTAAAAAACCGAAAACACGAAAATTACATTAAGAAAACAGTTTTGAGATAGGACACGTTAGAAATGAAATTGAATGCAAGATACAAAGATGTACATTTACTTTACATTATTTTGTGAAAAATCACAATATCCAAGCGATTTTCAAATCTACTTTTCGAATATTATTCAAAAGAATAATGTTCGAAGTACAAGAGATTATTCATTGATCCAATTTGTAGCAAACCCATAATTCGTCATCTTAAAAAGTTCGCATCAAGTCATGTACTGCGTTTTATGCCTGGCATTAAGTAAATGACGTTTTAAAAAGTCTGACAACATACACATGGTAATCCTGGAATCGTTATACTTTTATTAAAATTAATTGCAATGGCTTAACTATGTCTTATGAGTGGCTAAGCAACTGTTAACAAAGATATAGATTTTTGCAACTTATTCGATTCTGCGTTCCTCTGTAGAGTTTTAGTGTTTGGATTAAAATCTTAACGTTGTTGTCTAGAATATAATAAATGTGTACCTGTACAATGAAAATTATTTTGATAGCTAAAATGAATTAAGTATTTATAATTTCTTACGTAGACGCAGGATTTAAGATTAAGGGATATACAGAAGGATATCTCGTGAAAAGACGTTATAAAGAAGTACCAGGCGTGTATAAAGATAACAGTTGAATGCCAAGAAAAGCCTGTTTATTAAGTTGAAAGGTGGGTACTCTAAAAAAAGTGAGATAAGGCAGGTTGAAAAGATTTACTCGTTTTGTGTAAACAGGAATAATAAGAGTGTCAAAAACTTTGCTTTTCTGGCTAAAGAAATTCAAAATTTAACTTAACTGTGAAATTATTTTAAAAAATTGGGTGGCTTAATATGGAAATAGCTTAAGTGCTTTTTAAGTTTTTTTTAATAATTCAATGATAACTTGTTGAGTTCAATGTTATCTTAAGATAAAAATTTCCACTGCGTTAATTTTAAATAACATTTTGGAAAATAGTATTTACTGAAGAAGAGTTTTCATTATAATGAGGTTAAATAAGATATTAAGATTTTGACAGTGTAATCTGTTAGTGAGGTTTGAAAAAGTAAAGACATTGCTATTTTTATCTGAACCTTAAAATATATTGCTTGGCATTTTTATGTACATATTTAGATAGAGTCGATCATAAATTGTTTTTGTTTCATTGGATTAATGATCAAGATTTAAAAAAGTGTATCAACTATAATATATTGATTGAGTAGGCATTTACTTGGTAGAACTCCATTATAATACGGAAAGAAAAATAACAATGTATTTTAATTATATAAAATAATATATGTAGAATTAAAATACATTGTTATTTTTCTTTCCGAACTATAATATAGATACTATTCCAGGAATAAAACATAAAAGATGTCATTTATTTAATTTTAAAAGAGCCAATAGCTCTGATCAATTTGACTACATTCACGAATCAAAATACCTTAAAAGTGGTTCATCCATTTTTAACTACAAAAAAATGCACGAAGTCAGAAGCATTTACTAAATGATGTTGCTCAGAGATCTTGATCAGATAAAAGGCACTTGTATTTACGTCGTGTAGACACGATTCTTCTACATCCGATGAAGCCTTTTGCCCCTTTTTGTCGGCTCACAGTTTTTGCGTCCTCTTGTAGTGGCGTGATAGGAACCCGCTTCCAGAGCCGCGTGTGTCTTATGATAGGTAAAATGTTCACTATCTTTAGGACACACGGTAGCTCGGGACTCGGTTCAACTCTTCATTATTCATCTCGGATCGAAAGGAGACGTCTCTGGAGAATTTTTGAAAATTTCAGAAATAGCTTTGAATTTTTTAACATTTTTCAAAATCTGACATCTGTTCAATAATGCGTGTAGTTCTTGAAGGATTTATTGTACGCAGCAATTGTTGGGAGTTATCGAAATGTTGAAGGAATCGAGGTCGTGCTACTATATCAATAAACAATTTATGATATGTATGCATTTATAGAATTCACACAATTAAAATAAATCAATTCTTTAATAATAAATTTGAATTTTGTACTTTTCCATGAGTTTTGTCGCTAACGACCCGGGTTTCGCCTTTCGGCATCTTCAGGCATTCCAAGTGCACGGATGTACTTGAACTGAGTCAGTTCAAGTACATCCGTGCACTTGGAATGCCTGAAGATGCCGAAAGGCGAAACCCGGGTCGTTAGCGACAAAACTCATGGAAAAGTACAAAATTCAAAAAATTCTAATTTGACATTGAAATTCCATCAAGCACCCTCAGTCGAAATACTTAATTCTTTAATAATACGTCGGATTAAAGCCACCAATTATACTGTAGGCATGATTATGATTTCAGTTAGATATACTTGAGTGGTTATTTATTTTGTTATTATTTTGTCTATCTGATGATGAAATTCGGGATCTTAGTTACATTTTTCAAGTATGGCTTAAGGATATCTCAAATAACTTAGTGGCAACAAATAAATCTACGGTTACATAGACGATTATAATAACATTACTAACGTAATATGTACATACTGTGGAGGATTTTAGGCTTACACAAAAACACTAGTTTCTTGGCTAAGTCTCCGATTTCAAACCGAAGAAAACGGTATAGAGAAATTCTAAGAAAATATGTATTTGAGAATAATCCCCTAGCGGATAAGATAGGAACACTTAGAAACATCAGACAGCGATGCCCCAGTCCCAAATAAAATTTGATACAAGAACCGATATCAAGACAATGACCTTACAGTATACTGTTGGCCGTTCATAATAAGGAAAATAATAAAAAATATTTGGCTGTATGTATTCTCAAACTAGATTTTAAATGAAGAAAAAAATTAATTATAATGGTTTTGAGAAATCGAATTGGGGTAAAATATGTCACGTCACAGTTGTCTTTAACTAACAGTTTAATTGTTTGATAGTATTCTATTCTATGAAAGGTTTAGTGATAACGTTTTACTGAAACGGATGTCTCATCACTTAAACAACACATAATAATTTTTCATGTATGCATGCAACTACTGATATTAACAAAGAATGATCAAATAGAAAATATAATTGTATATATTGAACCTAAGATAAAACCATGTATTTTGTGAATTTTGTAACTGTATGAAACAAATTTAAATGGGCACATATGAATTTGTCAAAAGTAAACGAAATATACATCGTTTTATAATCCCAAGGTAACTAGTGACCGTATGAAAGGTTTTTGTTGAATATCAAACAGCTGTCAACCAATTAAAAATTCTTAATCAATTTGAAAAATACTTCGTAAAATGATTGTATTTGCACCGAGACAGTTTTAATAATCCAAGTAGCATACAAATACAATAAATTAACGAAGGATTAATTTCCAGTGTGTATTGTTTTGTAATGAATATTATCAGATTTTAGCATTGATTGTTTTATTTTTATTCTTTCAGTGAGAGGTCAATCCTCTTAGATGTTCATCCTATTGACCAGTATAAACTTATTTATTTTCTCTCACCCATTAAACATTAAAACGAGGCATTCTTTGTATATATGCGTTTGACAATGCACAGAAGTTGAGTAGCTTAATAGCAATTAGTCTTTAAAACAAGTTAAAATACTCTATGAGGTTTACATATGCCCAAATTCGTAGCGTGGTTTAAAAAATAAATAATGTATGGTATTTCTATGAAATTAGTTTTATGAACAAAGTCAAAGTGAAAAAAACTATTTAAGCTTTTCTCTGTGGTAATAAATTTGAAAAATTTTACCTTTCGGCGACCGTACGCTATTTTGTAAAATTGGCTTATTTCTCGTTTCCAGCTCGTACATTATTTTTCGTTTTGTTATGTAAATCACGAGCGAGCTTACCTGGAACAACATGAAAAAATATATTTATAATACTTACTTGTACCTGGGTGTAATAATAACAAATCATTTTCTCCTAAAAGCCATAAAAACTCATTACTGTAGAGTGGGAACGGAAAACATCTTAAGTACGTATGTTAATGGAGAAGCATGTTTTATTACGGTTGTTTTGCTTTAAAGTAAAAAATTGGGCTTAATAGAATTTAATCATGGAAATGCCACTTGAGTTCACGTTGTGGTAATGGTAATCGAAATGAAAATTATGTCATTTTAGTCGCAATTTTGAAAATGTGACAGGTCGATTACGACAATCACGAATAGATTTGCTGGATAAAATGGCTTAAACAGTCATATAATCATATTTAGATGTATATTTAATAAAGTTTGTTGATTATAATATGTGAAGTCAACAATATTAATTCTATAAATTAATTGCTATACCGACAAGACTAACCGTCTGAAAATAGTTTAAGTAGAATAAACTTTATGCCTAAATAATTTTGCATGCGATCCAATAATCACTGCTGGAGTTCTTAGCGAGTATCAAGTAGAGTGTGAGCCAAAGTCCCTATCCAAATACTAGGCCAAATTTTAGACGTAGAAGTATTCTACGTGAAATTTGGTCTCTACGGCGTAGAACAAACACTTGTGGGCGTATCTCAAGCAATGAGTCGGATCTGGGTCAACGAGAAGAGTCCATTATGGTCTCACTTAATCCGCATCAATGGAATGCGGGCTTTAAATGGTGTCACTTTTCGTAGATATTGCAAAGGGGTGTAATAAAATTCACCATCAGCAGACATGAATCTCGAAATATGGTTTTAATAAAAAATTTAATAAACTTGTATATGGTGAGAATTTGCAGAAAAAGAATTAAATTGTTTTTTACAAACATCCCTCCTTTGAAAAATTACTTACTTTACACTGTTTCGTTTCAACACGGTTACTGTCTCGTAGAACAAAAAAACAGCAAATACTTGGTTTTTTAACTTACATCCAGCTATGCAAAATCCAACATTGGTATTCTAACTTTTAGTACCATTCTATGAATTTACAGAATTATTTTAGGATAAATAATAAAAATATTTATAAACGTGTGTTGAAAACCATGAATATTAAAATAAAAAGACTCGAACCAATCTATAAATTAACTCGAGGTGAGATATGGGTGACTAGATCGATATGTTTATGATTATTATTAATGACATTTTTCGTACTTTAGAAACAGGTGACATGCATTATAGTAATATACACATATTGAAGACTAGGCACTGAAGCAGTTTTAAATATAATTTTCAGAAAATGTACACAACAGCTTTGCAGAAGAACGTCGAATGAAAAAATTAAGCGAAATCGATATGTTTAACACAAAATAAGTGGCATACAAAATCAATGACAACAAGCATTACTGGCATAACAAAATAACCCTAAGTGGTTTGTTAACTGAGCCCGCAGACTTTATATTATGTCACTGGTGCTACAAGATTCATTATTCACTGTCACCGCGATGATATAAGATTCAGCAGTGATGTATCATTATCATCATAATATTCTTTAAAAGAAAATGTAGAAAAGCAGCGTAAGAAAGCCGTATATAATATTAATTTTGATTTTTTGTATAAATAGCTACAAAAATATTATCATGTCGTTTTTTGAACAGCTTCCTAAAAGCTGTTGTCTAGAGACATTTGCAATATTTTTTTGTAAATAAAAAGTTCTCGTTATCTTCTACACATTTTTATAAAGGGTCTTTTTATAAGGACGCTTAGTTTTGAAATGTAAATAAAACAAGTTGTTTGTGAGATTTCGACTAAATTTTAATTTCATTTGTAAGTATATTTTACGGCATTAAATATGGAATATAGCAATAAATGTCTGCCAATATCCATTCATTATAAAATGGGCCATGTCGCTAAAGTTGACTTTTTTGACAAATTTGGGTAAACTTCCAACTGCTCCAGAACCCAATCAGGCGTTGTCTGTGGTCGTTTACCTGAAGTTCCTTGGTTAGTTGGATTTTATACGGGTGCAGACATAAGGCCCGATTCAAAATTCGCCAAGTTGAAGTCCCAAAAAAGCCAAGTTCTTGTGAACAACGAGAAATAAGCTGCCTTTGGGTTTTCCTGTACACTTTCACACACAGCAGCAATGTTTTCACCAGATATTGTATTTTGATGACGTACAGGTAGGTGTTGGCCGATTATTTACCTAACTGGTTGACTCAAATTTGGCCACTAAACAATGAATAATCTACTCAGCAGGACAAAGTAACATATTTTGAGCGTCCCTATTGAAATACCCTATACTATACTTGTATTGCTACCCGGCGTCGCTCGGACTAAGCGACCAATAATTATTTAATGTTATATAATTCGACATAATTATATCACAAAATCTAACATCCAAAATAGAGTTAAAATAAAATCGCAAACTTTATTTAATTTGATGACAGCCCCATTCTCGCCCATTAAAATGTCCAAATTCAAGGAAAAAATCTAATTTGCCGTCAAAGAAATGTCAAATAATACCTTCACGTAAATAATAAACATTATTATTAATAATAAAAGCCGGGAAAAGTTCAGTGGAAGACTAATTTATTGCATTTTGACCAAATGTCTTTGCCGATAAAAATTCAAACATATTTTCTTTCATATTCGTTTTATGGCAACTTAATGACCAACAATGCAAAAGGGAATTACAGACCCGCAGACATAAGTTTTACTTCATTTCACTAAAGTTTTTATGCTGAATTTAAAGACTTTAAGGATTCATCTAATATTCAATGCATTCGGGTGAACTCACGATATGTATTTATGTATGTATTATTCTAAATAAAAAAACACCGAAGTGGGAATGGAAAATGATGAAAATATTTTTCAATAGTAATGCTTATTTATCCATTGTTCACGGGCCAAGAAGTGAAACAAATAATGAAGTATATTAAACATACTCCACAAAATCAGACCTTATGTGCATATTTTCAATATGTACATGAAAAATAAAGTCAATTGATAGGTTGGAATTCTCTTGGTAGAGCTCCATTATCCACACGGTGAAAAAATAGTAATGTATTATTATTTTCGTAAAACTGAAATACATTGCTATTTTTTTAAAAGTCGTCGTTAAAATAACGTAGTTCCCAAAAGACTAAGAG
The DNA here is from genome assembly GCA_028554975.1 of Himalopsyche kuldschensis. Classification (NCBI taxonomy): domain Eukaryota; kingdom Metazoa; phylum Arthropoda; class Insecta; order Trichoptera; family Rhyacophilidae; genus Himalopsyche; species Himalopsyche kuldschensis. Next base: position 12,534,280 of record JAHFWI010000010.1, on the reverse strand, counting down.
AAGACAAGCATAGATAAAATAGTTGAACCGCAAAAAAAAAATATGGGTCACATGCGGCCTGAAGACTTCGGACTGTGCACCAAAGTGTTCAATTATATGAATTTCTATGGAAATATCTTGCTATAACACATATGTCAGGGTATACACTCCCTACCGTACGTACTGTTAGAGTAGTTGGCTGAACAACCCTTGTCTTCATACCAACTAAATTGAATTGCAATCATGTCTCTTACGTAGCTTGTATGAGTATTATAATTGGGAGAAAACGGGGTTAAAAGTTTCTTGTCATTAGGTGTGAAAATTATTCATAGAATATAAACTGTGTTTTACGATGACAAATAAACAATTTTGAAAATACAATACGACATTGCGTACCTAATTAAAAAGGGTTTCGGGCAATCCCCGACGTGACATCAATGGCCACAAGGCATGAAATTGTTTTATACACTTTCCACGGCTCAAGTCTTCATCTGGCGTTACAAATCTCTATCAAAAAACTGTATCATGGAAATATACATAACACATGTCAACGGGTAAAGCCATTTGCTACGTGCAAGTCTCAAACCGCTAAAGGATGGAATGGACGTCACAGGGGGAAACCCAAACGAAAAGGAAAATAATAAAACAGTGCGTATTCTGTTTCGGCAACCTCACCGTTGAAACGTTTTGTCTGATATAACAAAATGTCAGTGTTCTACTTTATACGCTTACACCATTCCAATTACTTGATTTCAAATTAAGAGCCATATCAACATTGTTTGAAATTAAAGGTTTTGGGAAAGAAAATTGGACTGATTGAGTAACAATATTGTTATGATCGTAATGTAATATAATCGACCTTTTTACGATACGAAATATCCCGTAAAGGTCGTTCTATTCGTACTGCAGTCGTTTTTGTGTGTGTATAGCTTACATCTCTTACACAGGGGTTCACAAAGTTTGGCCCCAGTTTACATTTTGATGTGGCCCGCGAGTGTAATGATTAAATCTGTATTTTTCTATGGAAAAACGTCTAACATAGGAGGTGAAGAACATTTCAAGAAAAATTGAATGTACTTTATTTTGTAATCGAAATTAGATTGTTTTTTGTCTCATCTGCAAACAAAATATATCCGTTATGAAATAGTATAAAATAGAAAGACAATTATATCAGCCACGTGAAGTATCAGTTTAAAAATATTGTTTTACAAATAATTGATAAGATTTATAATAACGTATATTTAATTCTTGAAAACCACACGTTTAATTTTGACTCAGGCATTAATTGATACATACTAACAGGGGTGAGTTTAAACTATTTTATCAAGAAATCTTAGAGATTAATCGAGCTCAGCTCAACGGTCTGCCAATTTTGAACGAGCAACTGTATTTGCCTAGTTCCCCATTGTTGTACCCTTTTAAATAATTGTTAATTTTAATTTATTAATAATTGTCATTTATTAATAATTGTCATTTATTTACAATTCAAGCACTTTCTATTATTAAATATCAATTCACTTACTATCATTAATGTAATATAATAATAAAGGCTTGAAATCAATCAACTCATTAACGAGAGGTCGAATAAAACCCTAGATTTATTTTTAATATTCTTATGTTATCATCTGGTCATTAATATTTTAAAAAATCCCCGTAATTATAACAAACCCACTTAAATCATTGAAACTTGTATTCATTCAAATTTCGCTAATTTACATTTTAATAACCTTTTAACTTAGTGACCTACTTATATTTTTGTATATAAACGATACAAACTGTTTACTACGCGTCAGTTCAAGTACATCCGTGCACTTGGAATGCCTGAAGATGCCGAAAGGCGAAACCCGGGTCGTTAGCGACAAAATTCATGGAAAAATACAAAATTCAAAAAATTCTAATTTGAACGTATATTTAGTTCAAAATTTACTCTTTGACGACAAATTTTGTGAGCACCTGTTCTGACATATTATAATAATAGTCGACAATAATTTTCTTTTTACTAACAACAATTAACTTAAAAGATATCGAATTAATTATGAGCATAATCAAGCGTTGAACATTTTTCTTGACAATTATTTATAGAAAAAAACAAATATTTTAGGAACCGATATGATTGTATTTGTTTACCAATATTTGTATAACAACACGAATAGTCTCTATATCCAATGTTATTATATTGCTGTATATTCACGCGTGTAACTTGATATCAGTAACGTGGATATGAAAACGTTGGGCAAAAAGCTGAACGCCATGTGTTTTGCAATGTGCTTATTTTATGTTTCCTATCTCGTTTTTACGCTTCTCTCTCTCTAAATAAGAAAAGCCTACTTAAGAAATACCATTGTGTAATATCAATCACAAACAACTGTGTCCGATCGTTACGCCTTGGTAATTTTCGCTGTGGAACAAAACGTAAGCGGCTGTTTCTGACTGAGAGACGACAATTCGCTTTGATATAATAACTGACTATAATGATACATATTCGAGAGATTTAACACAATCTGAAGGCAATGTGAACCTTTTTTACATTTTACGACGGAAAAGAATTTTCCAACGTGAACCGTGTCCACTACCAATATGGAAGTGGGAAAACATTTTGACAATGTTTTTTACATTCGATTTTCTTTAGAGAGCAATGCAAAAATGAGTATATGAAATGATTAATTATAACATTATAGTTTACTTGCACTTAGTTTTTAGGATCTAATAAGTGGGAAGAACCGTAAACGTAATAGAAATTCATGTTGAATTATTCAAAGACTTGAAATCAATCAACTTAATAATAATAGGTCGGATACAACCCTACGTTTATTTTAGAAATTCCTATGTTATTATCTGGTCATTAGTATTTTCGATACTACACTCAAAAATTCCGATAATAATAATAAACCCACTTAATTCATTGAAACTTGTTAACTTAAAATTTTCGCTAATTTACATTTAAATAGCAATTTAACTGAGTGATCTACATATATTTTTGTATATAAACGATACATACTGTTTACTGCGCGTTATTTCAAGTACATCCGTGCACTTGAAATGCCTGAAGATGCCGAAAGGCGAAAGCCGGGTCATTATCAACAAAAAGGAAAAGTACAAAATTCAAACAATTCAAATTTAATATTGATATACCATCAAGCACCCTCAGGCGAAATCCTTAATTAATGATCGAAATTGTTCGTGTGTTGCTTCGAAACAGTGCCAATATCAACCAAATAAAAAGAATTATCAAGATCGCTGACCAATCATCTACAAGCAAATAACAGCGACTTACGAAACCTGAACGCTGAACAACGAGGATAAAATCAAGATGGCTTACTTGACAGCAAGTGAACACACCAAGCAACTATTCCTAATCCTCAAAACAACACCGATTTAAAAAAAAAAAATTTGACCATAGCCTTGATAAAAATTAGGATAACTTGAGGTGTGATTTTCACTTTTGAAAACCGGAAGGATTTTGTTATATTATATGTATACTATAATCGGAGATTGCCTAATGGTGGTATGACACGGCAGGGATCTATTGACGAGAAATTTACGGGTGAGTGAATCCTTGAAAAGCCATTCGCTTGGGAGCATATTTGGTCAAAGCTAACGCACTTCTGGATGGACGGACAGCCTTATACCGCAGGCAAGTCTTGATAAGTAACAGTAGAACTAAGTATTTAGAATATTAATACTAAGCGTAGATAATGATTTCGGAATTACAGGAGGTAAAGTGTTATATGCGATATATAATATAAGAACTACTAATTCTCAATATTAAATCAATTATCCTAGCGCAGCTTTTTAACAATAAATTTAACAAATTTGAATTGTTTGATTTTTGCACTTTTCCATGAGTTTTTTCGCTAACGACCCGGGTTTCGTCTTTCGGTATCTTCAGGCATTTCAAGTGCACAGATGTACTTGAACTGACCAGTCTCTAACTGAAGATGCCGAAAGCCGAAACCCGGATCGGTAACGAAAAAACTCATGGAAATGTACAAAATTCCAACAATTCATATTTGATATTGAAATTCCATCAAGCACCCTCAGTCGAAATCCTTAAATAAATTTATCGTTTGATAACAGATTGAAATATTTTTTGTAGAATTGGCTTAAAACCAGGGCTGTGGAGTCGGTCTAAAAAAGTCCGACTCCGACTCCGACTAAAAAAAGGTTAATATATTTTTTTCCCTGAGTTTCCTTTTTATGTGTATTCAATTAAATATCAACCCTATCAATGCGGCCAAAAGTCAAATTTGACATATTAAATGAAAAAATATAAAGTTCAATCTTTTCAAAATTTCCGACTCCGAGTACGACTCCGGCCAAAACGCCGCGACGATTCCGACTCCGACTCCACAGCCCTACTTAAACCCAAAAAAAACTTGAGAATTGATTTTTAATATTATATTTTATTATAAAATGTATAAATGCATAACAACCTAATTGGCGTAATATACATCAACTTGAAAGACACATGAAGAATAGATTAAGATTCATATTAAATTGCGCCATCTACAATTGAAAACAAAAGCTTGTTGATGGAACAGACTGTTCCAATACCATCTGATCAGCTGATACCAAGTATATTCAAAGTAATTGATATATATTACAATAGATTGCAAATTGGTATATCGATTTAATTTTAATTACACTTCAGTGAAACTTAACAGCATTAATTGCAATTGATTGAATTACTTCACATGAATACAGCTAAACACTGATAAACATGTGAGTGAGCACATTCCATGCATTGTACCCGTTACAACGTATGAAATAACAATTTAATATGTCTACCATACAAACGGCTTTATTAATGGAAGCTAACGTTGATGGAAACACAGTATGCTTTGTGAATTTGTAGGTGAAATTTATTGAACAACTACCTTATTAAAATTTTACAGAAGCAAATACAGAATTTTAACACGCAACACAACCGTGAAATTGAATGATTGTTTCTTCTGTTATTTAAAAAATATATTTTCCACGAAATAAATTTCCAACTATGCCCGTTTTCAATTTAGAGCATATGGACTCACAATCAAACGAAAGCTCGTTTGATGTTGTAAAACCTCTCTTTTTGAGAGGGTAAAGATATGGGCCGAAGAAAATACTAATAGTTATCGTATCGCTCTCACTGAAGCGCGTTTTTATGATTGGATACAACTAGAAAAAGGCAGTATTTTTTTTTACATAAATCTATCGATCGATAATAAGGAAATGTCATAAATACATCAGTACAGCAGCGGAATAAGAAGAACACAAAAGTGCGCTAACCACTTGGCTACAGCACCGGCGCGATAACGTATGGCTATTTTCAGTTATTCCAAGTACAATAATAAGCGCATTAAAACATCTGAATGTTGTCATATAATGATAAAAGTGAAACAACGTTTAAGAGTGCATGAAATTGAATAGTACACTATTGCTTTTTTTAAATTTGTATAGTAATCTCTAGTACGTGTCTTTTTTTAGAAATTAGATTTTAATCAGTGTCGTAATTTTTATCAGTTGATATAACCGCATAACAAATGACATCAGTGAACTAATTCCTTAATCAAATAATGTGAAATTTACAGTAAATAAATTGTCAGAAGCGCGCAGTAGAATATATCACTAAAAATTCAATCAACTCGAAATTAGTTTATGTGGTTTATTGAATTATAATAATTAGATTTGCATGGATACACCTAGATATCATATTGTCAATTCCACTCTTATATATTGAATATAAATCAGCCACCGGATTTAATTATCATGCGTTATAATTTTTCCGACGAGCTATATGATTGCATTCTGAATTCATTTATATCGTTTGTTTTACACATTTAAACGGAATAAATAAATACCCATTGATAATTCATTGTAGATAATATAACAACTGTGTTATTATTTATAGGTCTCGTTTATTGAATTAATTTCATTAATGTATGAGTATAACTCTGAGTGGGAGCTTTAATGAAGTGGCATGGCATTCCTGGAGAGACTACGATACCCTAATCATTATAAATTAATTCAAGCTTACGCTTCAATTATTTCAAAACCTTATTTCACGATGGTTATTTGACGCTCATTAACAGTTCGTCTTTGTCAGATTAATATTGTACAAAAGCATAACCTTAAAGTGTCGCATGTGAAAATATAATGAAAAAAAGTAACACGTACATATATCGTATAATCGTGATTGAAGAATTTCGAAAAAAAATTTACCAAATCAATATGAAATATATATTAATATGAAATAAATTTTATATTAATATGAAATATTGTTATCCATGATTGAACTGATAATATCTTCACCAATTATTGTTTTTTAAAAGCCAATCAATTATTATATAAATTAGAATGACAGTATTTGTAAATTTAAACTGATTTTTTCCTTCGATTTATTTACCATTGTAATGTGAAATTTGTGTTAATATTGGGTTGGGGACTAAAGTAATGTAAGAATTAATTAAAATATTAAAATTTAAGACTCAAAAATAAAATTGTTTTAAAATTCCGACACTTTCAGTTTTGTCTTTTATCGTATTTATATAGGGATACCGCGATTTTTAAAAAAAAGTTATTTAATTAACCGTTTAAGTACTTTAGAAGCGAACATTGCATATATTGTGCTATTAATAACATCCATTTTTAAGCAGCTTTATATTGAATTTTATATTGTACTTTTGCGGTTATACTTTACTTCTTGGCGTATCTACTTTTTTAAATTAATTTAATTCCACGTTATTTTCTGCTGAAATATTAATAATCAAAACAAATATGTGTTCTACTGCATCTGTAATGTCATAGAAAATTTATAAAACAGTTAACGAAAGGGAGCAAATTTTACTTTATTATCAATGAATTACAACGCGTGCGGGCTCAAAGTTCATTACAAATATCCTACGTCACACAAAGCTGATAAAGGATGCGAGAATAGGCGCCGAATGCAAATTTACCTGAAAGCTTTTTACCATACGAAACAATGCATGGGGAAGGGAAAATGTTGCGTATTCAAAATAGAAAGAAAAAAAAATACAATAGAAGCATATAGTGTTCGAACTGTAGCCCGAATTGATGAAGCAAATGATACTTTGCTTAAAAGATTTTTTCACGAAAAAAGGTTATAAAATAAATGACCCCAAAACAGCAGTTATCAGTACATTCTTGGGGAATTGTTTACATTTTTATATTTTTAAATGAATTCAACATTCAATAAATATTAAATATATACAAATATGTTTGCAACAATGCACTATTAATGCCATAACTTAATATAGAAATGACAGAGAAGAAATAAAAAACTGTATTAAAAGTATTAGCGTGATGATAAATTCTTAGAATAATAGAATTATCTATTAATTTGAGATCAGTTTATGATTTGGTCTAGGGCCTGGGTTTTTTCGAAGAAATGCCACTTAAAAGTTTTGAATATGCCATAGAAATATGGTTATCTGAACTGATATTATTTTAAGATGGCAGATATAACTATTGGAATAATAGATTAAATCACAGAGAAAGTAATACAGGTAATTAAAAACAAAATAATCAACATATAATAAAGCGATATCATTCAAAATAGTCTCTTTTCATATGTTAAGTTGCAACAAAGTATTTTCGTATGATTCATTTTCTGATTAAAGCTTTTAATTCCGTTTATTTTTTTTTGAAAGCAAGCTTTTCAATGAACAGAAAGTAATTGAAAAATACAGGCTACATTCGAGTTATATACACACTTTTATTTGCGCTCTCCCGAGATCAAAATGCTACAAAGAGAAAATATGTGGGGACTATTCACAGGTCAAAATTATTCATATCTCTGCTTTTAGGATATACCTGTCAAAAACAATGCGCCCGCGTTCTGACAAAGAATACACTATATCCTCACCGCGGGATTCATCGAATAGTGATTTTATATCCATTCGCTAAGAGAATACTGACGTATAGGTTACTGCAGAAAAACGAAAAAAAATTCAACGTGAAAACCTGCAACAGCGGAGGAAAACTTTGCGCTGAATATATTTCCCGGCTTAAAAATATTTTCATAACGTAAATTGGCAGATTTTTTCTTTTTTTAGAGTAATAGTTAGAGTTCGTATAGATTACGAACTGTGGATTATTCAGCATATAAATGAACTTTATTTCAATTAGTAAAAAGTATCAACTATCAACTGAAAAACGCAGAATTTTCTCACTTTTAATGTGCACACGCTTTTGTTGGGAAAGAACTTTATTTAAATAAATAAAACACATTTTTTCTACTTATTCTACACATTTAATAAAACAGTCTAAAGCAATTAAAGTTAAATCAATTCTTTTCAAAATCAAAAAATATATTTAGAATTAAAACAAAAACTGTGATCTATTAATTTTTTTCTCAACTTTGAAGCTCAAGTTTCGATATGTGTATAAATATTGATAAATAATAACTAAACATGTTTCCATTTTAAATAGATACATTGTTAACTTTTAAATGTATAAAAACCTTTTTTTTAACCGATTTTTTTAAAGATCAGGACCAGTTTTGCTTATCGCTAGCATTTTTCAAAGGGTTGCTGAAAATGATCCACACTGAGAGAGAATATGGTAAAAAAAAACAATATGAAATACATTTATTGGTAAGGGGTGGCACATGAAAAACCACATGTTTCAGTAGATTAAATACGGACCAATAGTATTGTGAGTGGCAACATTCCGGCAAATAAGTACAGCTTCACTGGTTCTACGCTAAGCTTTGACGGCACGAGCTAGTGCATAAAAATAGGAGAAATCAACAGGCAAGAATGCTTTTTAAAAACACTTCGACGTAGAGCGATAATACATTCGAAAAAGCCTCGCAATGCTCAATAATTCAACTTGGCTGATATTGCACAGTCACTTCCCTAGAAATCTTTGAAGGAAATTGTTTTTATTAGCTTCAAAAAATAATACTTCTATTTAAATAAAGGCAGCTAAAGAACTTTTAAATAACACGATCTAAGAGTATATACAGTGCTGGCCAATTGATTGTTAATCGAAAGTAACCACCCGCAATTGCGAATTTGAGTTTCTCTCTTTCTCGTTATTCAATGGTTACAACCCCCTAATATTTTTTTATATTGTCGAGTGATATTTGGCTTTCAACTGTTACAAATTTCGTTTCTTTATATTTCACCAGCTTTGTATGAATCGTGCATGAATTTGCATGAAGCGAGAGCTTAACTAGTATGAAAGTAAAGCTGCTGAAAAAATTAACCTTTTGACTTGACAAAAACTATTCCAACATTTGTATGCTATATACTCACTTTTTTCATAAGTTTTTGTTTTTATAACCATATAAATAATACATTTATAACGAGCGCCACTTTTTAAGTTTTTGCTATGCTGTGAAGTTTTTATTTTAGACAATTTTGTTTTATTGTCTTATAGTTTTTTGTATAGATAACGCTGCATTTTTGTATTTCTACGAAGATAATATAAAAGATACTATATTTAACTAGAAATAAACAAGAAAAACCATTTGAAAAAACTCATTTATCAGCATTTTTCAATGGTAGCCTCTTTAAAATTGTTGCCAACTCAATATAGCGCTAATGTTTCAATTCCTTGATTTTGTTATTTTTTAATAACCAATTAAATATGTTTAGAAATTCAAGCAATTTTCTACGTTAATACTAAGAAAATTTAGTTGTCTAGTTACACGAATTTGTTAAGGCTCAATAATTTAATTAGACGAAAACAATTTGAGTATTCGGCTCGGCTTAAAAATTTACATTAGCATGCCGAGAAATAAACCAAACATTTCTTTGAATCCCTGGGATTAGCGTTTGAATACACATTTCGGATTAATTATTATAAAATATTTCCACATATGCCTGCGAAAGCTGAAAATCCTAATTGAAAAACCTTTTTGCAAGCCAAATTAAAAATGCTCATGGATTTAGCTTTTTCAAAGCGCACAGGATGAAAATAAATAAGATTTTATGGTTTTATTTAAGTTGCCGAAAACCGTCAACATATGAACCTTGCTAAGCTGTGCAACGAAACGGATTTGTATTTTAACTAAAATTACGCTTGGGATACTTCAATTAATGCAATAGATATTTAATAAGTTGTAATTGAATCACTGAAAATTTATTATTGATAAGGATTATGTGAATGGACATTATATATCGGCGAGTAAATTCTATATAAAAACAACTGATAAATGTAAATATATCGAGTCATAAACCTTATACGAAGTATTTTACTGACAGGAATGTTCTGAAAATTGCTTTGTAAGACTTAATCAAATCAAATAGATAGTGGCATCATCGGTTGATAATGCGCGCCATCAGAGAAACCGATACTGATCTTAATAAATTAAATGTGAAATGAATACTAAAAATCTGTTATTCTTTTTATTAAATAGCTAACCCATCTGTATTTTCCTCATATTGAATATATTTAAACGTTTATTCATGAATAAAAAATAAAAATAATTATATGTTAGTTATTTTTTGATCGTACTCGATCCTTGTGTTAATCTGTTTTTTAAGGGGGCACGTTTTTATTTTACGCTACGCTAAAAAAGGTTGTCAATGACTGTATTATTTTCATTTTATTCAAAAAAGAATCATTGAAATACTCACACGTATTTCATAAATCTATTTAAATTAGTTATTCAAGAACCTTTCATCGCAAACATTCACGAATGTAAGTATATAGGATTTTTTAAACTATTTACGAAAAAATGATGTAACATCCACGTATGTGTAGCCTCAAGCTCAAGTATTTATAATTTATATTTAAACTTATTTTTAAAAAAAGTATTGTAAAGGAATAAAACCGTGATATTTTTAGAATTTAATTTGAAAATATCAGTGTACATAATAATTGTATGAAAATTTGAAAACGTATATTTTTAATGTGTTTATCGGCAAGCATAAATAGCGTATATGATTTTTTTTGGATATCTATTCCACGGAGCTTCAAGTTTAAAGGCGTGTTAGCGTCAAAGTTCTTCCAGCCTCCTTCGTCACTACGTTCAGTTTGTATATTATGGTTGTATTCCCTTCCTATCGCTGTTGCCAAGAGGGCGCGATCTTTACAGTTTAATAGGTCAGCTTACATTTTTCTTTTTATCTATCAAGGGTCTTCGAGAAGAACGACTGTCAGTTTATAACGATTCAATGATACTTTCTCGTCACAATTCTGCAGGCAAGATATCTTTGGGTAACTGTGATGGCCCACTGTATTGTGAAACTTTTTAGAGGTTTCACAAACGAACTCGCGAATAGTAGCCGTACTTAAATCTCTGTGTAACAGCGAACCACGCACAAGCCATGGAGCATCACATATTTACCGCAATGCCTTATTCCGAACAATATGGAAGTCCTCAGATGTTTTTGGTGAACAAAAAAGTCCATACTGGTGTAGCGTACACCATAATTGGACGAGTAAGAGTTATACGATAGCTAAACAAAATAAACTGACTAGAATGTTTTTTTTTTCAGATTGAGAAGACATGTATTTTTATAAACAGTATAAAGAATGTTAACATAAGTTTTAAAAAAAGTGAAAATAAATTACATAGCACAAACCCGTTCAGGAGTTTTTTGTCTTATCATAAACTAAATAATAAAATGTGAACTTTATCTTCTACGCGTCACTCGCGAATGCACATTAAAAATTTACTTGAAAATCTACTACACGTTTTCACGAAAATGTGAAAAAAGATTTCCCCAACATATATGTATTTATAAAACATACTGAAGAGTAATCTGTCAGTTTTCAAAAAACGAGCGTAGTGTTACATGTAAAAAATAGACAGCGCAAACATCCAAGCGATTACGGCGTAGAACAAATGACGTCAGATTATTTCTCACAAAAATACTTTGAATTTTCGCCGCGAACAATAGCATTTATCACATGGTCCCAAGCTAGGGTAGGCACCCCTCAGCACTCTCAGATTAAAAACCCTCTTGAGCAAGTGGAGGATTCAACCCTCTCAAAGTACGGTGAATCCTGAGGAAGCACTCCTTCCAAATAATACCCTCGGCGGAAGGCGAATAATTGCGGCGCTGCTGCTCACATTTCGACGAAATTCACCTGGAGCTAAGCTCTGTAAGTGGGCTTAAAATAAAAGCTCGCTGCGTAAATATTTAGGTATGAAGCGTACATACTATGAGAAAAAGTTTGGTGATTAAAACTTTACTAGAGCTTTCGACGTACACTTACTCTGTGAGGTAATATTTTATATGAACGCAGTGAAAGTACTACTACAATTGCAAGTATATGAAAAAGTTTTCCTGGTTTAGTATATGTATTTTTACAATAAATAAAAACTTAAAATTATGTCAAAATAATTTGATGTTTATTGATACAAATTTAGATTTGGCGTATGTGTTTGAATTAAATTGCAATTTTCAATTTTCTTTCGAAGATTTCGACAAAATAATCTCGTGAATAGCGAAGCAGATATTGGTCGTTATAAAACATGTGGAATTGCTAAAAAATACACCCACCAAGAATTGTCAGTTATCTCATTGAAATTGAAATTAATATCGAAGTTTTCCGGAGATGTTATCGCTTATAGATCATAATGCAAAAAAATAGATTAACATAACAATTTCTCTCCGACGGTTTAAACATATAAAATAAATTTGAATTGTTTGAATTTTGCACTTTTCCATGAGTTTTGTCGCTAACGACCCGGGTTTCGCCTTTCATCATATACAGGCATTTCAAGTGCACGGATGAACTTCGGCTGACAATTGACTTGAAAATTCAAACAATTCAAATTTGATATCGAATTTCCATCAAGTACCCTCAATCGAAATCCTTAATTATATAAAATAAACGTTAGAAAATTTTGAAAATAAACTTGAATACAAATTGGATTCTTTTCAAACAAAACATAGGGACTGGCCGATTTAGTTAAAAAATTTGAGAGTGTAACGTTTTGAATACGACTGATTCAGCATTTTCCCTGTGTGTGCCATGTAGATACGACCTATCCAAAATTACTACTCAAATTACCTGACCATTCTACCATTACTTACGGACAAAGTTTACAATATAGTGAATAAAGTAAACAGTTTCAAGGTACGGATTTCAAGTAAGTGTGACGCGTAAATAAGGACACGTGTGACCTTAGCAGGTATTCTGCCGTTTCGGGCTGAAGAAACTCTTCGGCTGACATAAATTACTGGCAGCCTTTCTCTCAGTTGGGAAAATTGCTTCACACACCATCTGACACGTTTAATGGCCAAAATAGCACAAGTAAGCATTGCCGACTCGCATTGTTTCGCCGATTGTTTGTCCACGTTAGGGTCTGATGTTTGTTTTGGAATGTTCAGAGTGGGTGACTTTGTAAACAATAAAGTTATGTAGTCAAATTGATTTTCATTAGTCTATACAAAAAGTACTTACGCAACCTTACTTGCTTACTAAATGATTACTTTTATTCAGATAAAAGTTTATAACGTAAATAAGATTAAATTAAATATATCGTAATTAAATATAAGATCTTATTATGTTAGATAGATATATTATCAATCGAAAAGAAAATTTCATCATTTGAAGAGTTTAGTTTTTTTATTCTTCATATCTTTGTTGAGTAAGAAAATAAAACTCGATGATTTGTTTTCCTCAATTCATTTTGTACTACATTAATCGATATGGAATTTCAAATATTCTTTTATGTGCTCTCGAGTTTTTGAATTTTGATTTAACAACTGCGTAGTTCCGACGAGGGTGTTAGCCGAAATAGCTACTAACTTTATGTTATATCATTATATTAGAACTAAAATATATTGCTATTTTTCACCGTGTTATAAATACCAATTCAATCATTAAGCCTGAATATTTCTCTGAAACTTATCGTAATAGTTATGTTGACCATTTTCTTCGTTTGAACACACTTGTCTATAGCCATGCAGTAGCCTTAGTATGTTAAGCCGTTTCAATTCATCAAATAGAAGTAAAATGATACAATGACTGCAGTTGATATGTTTCATAAAAATTATATTATTTTCACTTATAAAACAGATTAAAATAATGACAAATTAATGTCTATGGACATTTGACCATAGACATGTGGAATATGTAAATCGTTATCATTCAAAAACATTCAATGTAAATATTTCACTACGCTTTCAAACGTTACATCGGGCAAAAATCTGTATGAAACGTTGCATAACGCCGGGGCCGTAGAACTAATAGTCGTTTTGTGAAACCTCACGATTAGGCCGTGCGACATAAATTTAGGGCTGCGATATCCGCCGCTCGCGCCGGAAGGAGGGTGGCGAGAGTGAAAAATATATTTGCGTAGGCCTCCAGCGGCCGGGGCGAGTGTGGAAACAGACCAGCTCACCATGTGCACCTTTTTTGCGCGTGTATCCGTCAGCCATTTACCAGGACGCGTGATAGGGGATGAGAAGGTAGATTTGCAAATATGAAAGAATTTACATGCGTGAAAATCAGTGGCGGGTCGTAAAATGAGCGTTAATATTTGCAATTTTGTGAATCAGACGAGAATAACTCATACGATTTTTTTTCAAGCATGTGAGCTGTATTTATGACTTTTAGAATATTTATATTATTATACTATACATGTATTAAATATGCGAACATCATTTTTACTAGCTCTATACATACCGATAAAGTTTTTTGTTGTGTCCATAGTCCAGTCCAAACTATAGTGAACTTTTTGTTTTTGAATTTATTTTTGCTCTTTTAATTTCTACATAGTGTCTTTTATGCAATTATCTGTCGAATGATGGTTGTGTCGTGCGCTGTCTTTATTAAATTTGTCAAATACATGGCGCATTGGCGTTAGCCGAATGCTATGTATTGTATTTTTAAGCCTAATAAACAATAGTGTGTATTAAGTTAAATACATTAAACTTTACTGTGGAAACAAACTTCTGAGATTGCTCTAGATTAATCAATGGCTAATTCGATGCTTTTTGCATAAGTAACAGTTTTTATAGAATCAAGATTAACCAATCGTTTTTCATTTTCAGATAAAAAAAAGCCTTTCAAAAGTATTTTTAGATTCGTCAAAAATTCGTTGAATCTGAAAAAATAGCGTTCAAAATTGAATGTTATTCAAAGTTATTCCAATTATCTAAGTTCTACTAGGTGACTACAAAATCTGGTTTGACTTAGGCAGACTTTGAATTCTTTACTTAGTAGATTAACTCGCTCAGTGAGATGACTTGCATATTGTAGACCAGTGGTTCTCACAGAACATTGCACCGTGGCCGCATCGTAATCATAAGTGAGCTTACGGAAATGTCTGGTGGCCGCACCAAATTTTTGTTTGGAGTCTTTTGAGTTTCAAGTATGTCAAATGGACCTAAATATGTTTGTCAATTAACTATTGGTATGAATTGCATCAGAAATATTTAATTTTCAGAGTATTTGTTGAGAAATCAACATAATATCAATTCTTTTATGAAGCTGTTGGTGGACGCAGCCAAAGCCTCTGGTGGCCGCACAGGAGAACCACTGTTGTAGACGCTATAGTTTCTTAACCTGGGGCTCACGATCGGTAATACCAAAAACTCAACTCGTGTCTTCAATTTATCTCGGAATATTCTGAAAATACTGAAGGTAATTTCACGTGGTGTCTCACATATAAAGCCAACAGTGAGTCACATTTTTTTAATTTGATAGCCGAGAGATAACGTTTTCCTTATCCAGATTAACTGACACAAAATAAAATATTTGCAGCAGATAAAGCGATGCGGCAGTTTTATTTCGTTTGCTACATCGTAGCTGTGTGAATCGGAATTTTCAACACTTTTAACAATAAAAATTAAAACCCGGAATCGATTAGATGTTCAACATGATACACGGATTTCTTTTTAAAATACGAAACCGCAGTGTGCAGTTCAAATAAAATTTAATCAAATATCCTTGGTCGATTGGCAAACTTCGTGCTCTTTGGTTGAGGACCATTTCTACCTCTATCCTCATTCTATGCCTCTATGAGTGTTTGTTATGCTCTACATTGTGGCCATTACTTATTCTTACTCATTTTTCTCTACTTTTCAAGAGAATCATAAAACTGGTTTCACTTATAATCAATTTTACTTATTATTTAACAGTAAAATTTTTGTTCATTTTCTTTAAACATGATGCTTTGGCTATTTGATTTATTTGTTAAATATAGAATAGTAATTTATTATAATGTGTTGTTTTAAGGTTATGAACAAAAAAGTGATTTAAATATCGTCAATTGGACACATGACGTGTTATTATTTTGAATTTAGTGACATTCATAACCCAAAAGCGGCAAAAATCGAGATCCGTTTCATTTATACTAAGGGGCCGATTTGTAGAAAAATATCAAATAAATATTTGCAAGACGTTTCGCTATTTTCGTCTTGCTGGCAAAAGAGTACGCAGTACAAAACAGTAAGCAACCGTGAACCAAAATAACATAATAGAATATTTCCATGGTTTTCGAAACAGCGTAATGTTATAATCTTTCCCTTCGGCACTGCCTTCAGCGCTTTACGTGATTGGATAATATCGGGTCGTTTGGGGCGACCAGGATGGACAGAATTAATCACGGCAAATGACACAAAGTGACGTCACACGATAGACGTGTCCTTCGTTCACTCCATGTTTCATTCAATATTTCAAAGAGATTATATTTGCGATAAAACGTACCGACAAGAGTGGGCATAAATTGTATTTTATGTCGTCCAGATGGGGGAGTTATATGAATTTTATTCAATACTAACACTGAAATGGATTCATCAGTACGATTAACGTGTTGAAATGACGAAAATTTGTCAATTCAAAAAAAAATATATAATCACCATTCAATCAATATTTAACACATTACAGTAGAAAAAAAATATTGAATAATTCATATTTCTACAATAAAATTTTATAGTTTGTGAAAGAACTATGTATATGAATACAGTAATAGTTTTGAGGAATGCGTTAAGACTTTCCTATTTAAACCAATATTAGTTCTTGGTTAATTGTTAATAAGTAATGATTATTACGCAAGAACCTTGCAATGCAGACAATTTGTATCTACAAATATTACAAATTTATTTTTTCCTTGAAATTATATTTTTATAATATCGATGATTTATTTCCAATCAACGAAATATGTATACTCGACCAGTTGATGTCAAATGAGTTATGATATTTAATAATCAAATTATGTCAAATATTTATTTTTCCGGGCGTATGTGATAAGTACCACGGTGATAACTTTGAAGAAAAATAAAGATCTGAAAAAATCAGAAAGATAAAGTTCATCAGTATATATTATATATATAAAGATCGAGGTTTATTACTGAAGATTGTTAGTGTATTGTTTAATTACGAACAAAACCATGCGAAAAATGCTTTTTCGTATATGTCGAAATAATGCTTTGCTAGACAAGTCATATCAACCGCAAGTTGAACTGACGTTCCCAGACGCGTCTACTTGCAATTTCCTTTTACAGTTGAAAAAAATCGCTGAATCATTCATACGAACGTTTTCAGAAAAAGGTCAAATTTTCTCATGCGGAAAGATCCTTCCGGAGCGGGCGCCAGAAAGACTGCGTAAGTGAGAAAACTCTCTAAAAGCTACTGAGGCCCAACACCTCTATTATAAACTCGCTATGAGGTCAGTTTTTCAATTTTCTTTTTCAATTTTAATGGCGGTAAGTAAATCATTTTCACGCTTTTTAAACGTTTTTTTACAAGCATGATTATATTTTTTTGTTCAAGCATAGAAGAATTTAAAAATATTTTGGGCAAAATAAATAGTAAAAAAGTACCTACTCATTATGAAGCGAAAAAATCATCTTTTATTTACGAAAGATTTGATTGTTTAAAATTTTTTCAGTGTTTCTTCAGTGTATGATGGAAGGTTATGATTTCTATATGTTTATGGGTTATGATTTCTATATGTTGCTCTCTAACTCGTTCACTGCGGAGTACGCTACAAAATAGTCACATCTTGAATACATTACGCTAGACATGTTATCGCATCTATTGAAATTTCTGTTTCGTTTGACGGTTATCTGTTTCGTTTCGTGTCTTCAGAACTCTTTAAAATTAATTCGGTGTCTTTGTATGTGCACTTTAAAGCAACCACAATGTATGCCAATTTTTTTCCGCAGTCAACGTGTTAAACTACTTTGGAAATAAGCATCTTATTCCGCATTTGATGGCCAATTAGCATACCTAGGCACAATTTTGTGCATCCGCAAGCATTGTGTTAAATCAAATAATTAAGATAAAATGAACTATTCATGATATAATTGTGTTTTTCGTTGTATTGTTATTTACGTGGCATACTGGTTGGGCTCTATGCCACACGTTTGCAGTATCAAGGATTCGAATCCCAGAATGAAAATTTTTAGACGTATTTTGTGATAACTTTATTTATAATTTCAACCAATACAATTACACTTGTCAGAGCGACAATTTGAACAACATTGATTTCTCGTTTAAGAAAACCGATTAGTTTCGAGTTCTAAGTGGAATTAAGATTGTAAGCTTAAAAAATGATTTATCTGAAAGAAAACCTGTCAAATCGAATACAAAACCAGAGGTTTATTTACTATGCTTGAGTTACAACAGTTGTAAAAGAATAAAAAAAAAAACAATCATGGAAAACGTTTACAAAAAAGGTGATAAAGCAAACCTGTAAATCATACGTGAAAACTAACGTTTGATTGAAAAAAGTTTTCATCCATATGCCTGAGAAAACGTGACACATTTCAGTAACTACTTCACAAAAACTTAACTATTTTTATGACATGCTATAAAGCGGTTCCCCGGAGAGATATTTTAACGATTAAAAGTTAACTACTAATGTATGACAGTTCCATTCCGGTTTAGTACTTGGAACAATATATGTAGGTACCATGGATATTATTTATGTCACTGAAACATTGATGACGTTTATGGTCCATTAATATATGATAGAAGCAATTTTAGAAATAGCATTTTGTCATCGCTGTTAAAACGTGGTCGGTAGTTATTTTTTGCATCAGAAATCGAGCGGCTGAGCACCAAATTTACAGCTATAGTAATAAATCGGTTGAAAAACCTAAAACCCTGCAGTGTTTCCTAACGATCGTTAAATCGGCAAAGTATTTAAGCGATTAAGATAAATTCAGGGCTACCAAATCAGATAAGATTTTTAACTGGGCTAAAAACGCTTGTACGGTAAGAAAAATAACAATGTATTTTAATTCTACAGAAATTGTTTTTTATATTTTTTGATAGCTATTTCGGCTTACGCCTTCGTCAGAACTATTAAACTACCGTATAATAATGGAGTTCTACCAAGTAAATGCCTACTCAATCAATAAAACCGCTTGTTTTAATAAATTTTGAATTTTGTGAAAGATTCTTGTAGTATGTGTTTAATAGGTATAATATATACGTTTGGCATTTCATTATCTTATAAAATTATTCAATATCTATTTTAAATTTAATATTCCTTTATTTTCGATGGTTTCGGCGGTAACTTTGTGGAAGTTCATTTTAATTCACTTAAGCAAACTTTGCGATAGTAAGTCTGAAGATGCCTCTGAAAGAGGCGAAACGCATGCGACAGTTAGTTACACAATATGTGGAATAATCAAAGTTTTTTTAAATTTTATATTAATATTTCTTTATAATAAATTTCACGGATACAGTACAATTAGAATACACAACACAGTTTCAATCGTTTTCTTTCAGTAAGCAATTTTCTCAGTTGGTTACTATGTTTTATCTTCTTTTTTTAACCCACAATATATCGCGTAAAACAGGATAACTAATGAATAGTTATTGCAATTTAATCGTTGAAAACTGTTGTCTTGCAAAGTTCAATCGACAAAACTTTATGTAACATTCGAAAGTCTTCTCAGAACTATTTGTTAAAAATCTTCAACCTGTAGCTAAAGACAATCGTTTTTCTTATCAGTTCTTCATATCTGGGTTCCAAAAATGCGTAGCTACGACCGAAAACCCATACTTACTAAATAATAAATTATTGCTATTTTTTTTTCATTAGATCAAATATAATAAACATCTTTAAATAACATACAAGCTGTTATTCGAAACAAAATGAAGAAATAACAGAAAGGGGACTTCAGCTCAACCCAAAATACACCAAGCTAGTGTCTAAAATTTGAATTTATATTGTGTCTCAAAAACAAATAAATTCACTATTAAATCATTCTTAAACCTAGGATACTGTCTAATTCATGTAGAGCCCGCGAAAAGCGCCACACAGATGGCGGCACTGACTCAGATAAAACGTGCGCGGGAAAAGTTCCCGCTCGTTTTCCCCAGCGGCCATATTTTATCGTTTCCCGCCACTTTTATGAGAACATTACTCGCTGGCGGCAGATTATGGGCGGGACTGGGAAATATGGGCTGGACGCCCTGAAAGCAATCGCCAGTATGCCTATAAACGATTGTTATTAAAAATGCGAACAATGTTCAGGATTTTGTTGCCTTTTCATGTATTTTTTTTTGATTGCGTTGTTAAATGTAGGTACTTTTTCAACTAAATTCCTTTTCGACTCGGATTCAAATCGATCAGTTTTTAAAAATCTGATTTAGACGATGCAATACATAAATGGAAATTGAACAAAGTGCGTTTTAATTTTAAATATATTTGTACGATGAATCTAGTATGAATAAGTTTACATTTGAGAATCAATTGAGATCTTTCATATAGTGCGATCGTTTGGCTATACAAATGAGAATTTTACTATTCATGAGAATAACATTTTATTTTGAATATTAATTTTACTATATTTGAAAAGAAACGCTGATCAAGCAATTTTTGAAGCTTTCGTGTATGTGCTTCAATATCAGTTCTTCACTACATCAAGAGGGAAAACGTATTAATTTGTTTTTTTAAAGTCAGTCTGAAGATGCTTTCCACAAAGCGAAACACACATCACTTTTTGAGACAATCAGATGAATAATAATTTTATCAAATTTAATTTAATATTATAAAAAAGGTGTTATTTTAACAAGATTTTTTGATACGGCTTAAGTTCATAGTGGTGGCTTAAGCTGGCCAAACAATTACAAATTAATAAATGTAATCTAAAATGAAAATTTTTCATATTGTTTTGCTTTTAGATAATTTTCAAACAGATCTTTATCTCGGTAAGTTAGTCGAGATGTTAAGAGCCTTACAATTGGAAGTGAAGATTGAAACGAAATAAAAACAAAAGTCACGGAAAGGGGTGGGGAAAAGCAGATGTGTTTGTTATCTGGAGTGGATAATGTTGTTGTAACAAAAATAAATCCTCAGCCAAGTAGAAAAGTTTCCCAAGATGCTTCAGTGGTATTGGGCAACATCATAGCTTTTACTTCAGTTCTTGAAAATGCGTTGGAGTAAAGTTTTATCGCAAATCACACGGAAATTATTTTTCTTGAGTGTGGGTACTCTAATAAGAAAGTTTGAAGCAGTATCAACAATTTGCGAAAAACAGTCGTCGATATTGTTTCCGGGATCGAAATTCCATGGATTCGTTATAACTATCGTATAACGGCCACTCAGAATCCAAACAGTAAAAACACATAAGTAACTGTGTTCGTTACAGACAGTTGAATGGATTGATCTTTCAATCGATTTATGATGTTATATTCCCATCCATCCGATCCCGAAAACGAGGCGTAGCGAGGGCAGTTATCTAACTAATTATCACTTCATAACCCTATCTTTACTCTCTCTCAAAAAATAGAAGATAAGTGACTGAAAAAACAACAAAAACAGTATTGATATAAAGGTGTTGCAAAAGTTTTTTAACAGTACCTTATATTCGAGTAATTGATCCAATTTAGTTTCCGTACTTTTAACGGCTCAAAAACACTCTTTGATTATGATATTGTTTTCCAATTCAATACTTAAAACAGCGGATATCACTGGTCAATGCCGCTATTAAACAATGAACTATTGTTTTTATTTTCAATCGATGGTATATTACAGTGAGGAAAATAACAATGTATTTTAATTCTACAGAAAACCGTATTATAATGGAGTTCTACCATGTAAATGCCAACTCAATCAATAAATATCAAGAATATTATATTTTTAATACTACATATATATACTATCAAAAATACTTTCGCCCACTACTCACCATCGTAATTCACGTTTGTCAATCAAAATAATATGATTCACGGTTCTGTGAATTTCGTTGGAAAGCCAATTGACTGGTTTCCGTCTAAGAGAAACTGAATTATGGAAATGCGCAACAAGGTCGACGTATGTCTGACATAAATCATGCCTCCAAATGCCACTATTTTAAATATTTCCCAAGGATAATCGGCTTTTCGCGTGCCATTTAAGACACTAATTGTACGTATTAGCATTAAAAAATCATTTAAATTAGGCAATCTAGTGGCATAAAATTGTAGTAATGCAAAATATTCATCTGACATTATATTCCCTAGTGTTAAAAATCTATTTTTTATTTTCTAAATTTTACTTGTTACAATACAAGTTTGCCTAAATCTATCTATTAAATATTGGTTATTAATTGGAAGCACATATAGTAGATGCCATTACACTTGACGCCAATGCGCAATGCATTTAAAAACATATTATTTACATAAAAATAAAAAGAAATTTTAAAATAAAGCGCCAAGATCACTGCTGAAAATTTCCACTTCAATAAGTAGTGCATTGATCAGTCAAGCGCTCTTGGGACTGGTGACTCAAATGACCAACGCGACATAGAGTTTAGAAAAAAAATGGCTTTGGTTACGACGGCGTAAGTAACAACTGTTAGCATGCAAGTTTATAGTCTTAAGGATATCAACTCGGTCACGAAGAAGAATTTTTTGTCAATATTAAGTGATCTTCGAGCTTCAAGAGAGTGAAACATATATCTGCAACGTGGCACAAACACGCTCTCTCTCTCCCTCTATATATATATATCGTGTCGCATCATGTGCATTAAGCAAATCTTGACAGGCGGCTCTGCCACCTTAAAATTACTACTAGCATTATAATAAGGTTTCATTTATATTGAGTTTCGAGTAGTTTTCGGTTCTTAAGGAAGACCAAAGTTGAGCGATTCACTTAAAACCCAGCTCTGATCCAAAAAAAAATTGAAATGTTCGCCTTAATGATGATTTACATTTAAAGTGAACACGGTTAAAAACCCCCTCTACTTTTTTTACGAGGACATTTAAATTTATTAAAAGTCCAGTTGGAAAGTTAGCAAGAAATCTCTTATATTTTATAATAAAAATCACGTTAAAAATATGATAGAAATAATGAGAATTATACATATGGATAAAATCGGTTCGGCTTGATGAATTTTATTTAAATAAACAAAGTTAATACATTTTACAGCGATTTTCGAGTCTCGGGGAAAAAGCTCTCAGGGAACATTGGTAAACGGCTCGCTATGCAATTATTATAACATAGCGGTACTCCGATCTGGGTTTGTTTGGATAACCAAAATGTTTTTAAAGGCCATGGGTGAGACTTGGGTAGTGCTTTCGGGTGGGAAAAAAAGCTTAACAGAGCTTATAAAAATACGGTTCGAATTCGCGCAGGAAATTTTTAACGTTGCGGTAAAAGGTTTTTAATAGTTTTAATCGCAAATATTGTAAATACAAAAATTTCCTGTTTTTATAAGTACGCTTTAATTAAACTTTTTACAATTTCGTTCATTGAGTTGAACCAGCTTTACTCATCACGAGCAATTTCAAATGATATAAAATTTTGGGATATCAAAATAAATGTGCTTAATTTTTATGTACCTATGCAATTTTTTCGTTTTCGGCGGCTAAAGAGTACCATAAAATTACCAAACGTTTTATTTTCAAATAAAAATCATATGAATTGTAATCATCATAAAAT
This sequence comes from Himalopsyche kuldschensis, assembly GCA_028554975.1. NCBI lineage: Eukaryota > Metazoa > Arthropoda > Insecta > Trichoptera > Rhyacophilidae > Himalopsyche > Himalopsyche kuldschensis. The sequence goes on along the minus strand of JAHFWI010000010.1, from coordinate 12,510,507 downwards.
AAGAATCAATAAATTATATTAAAATATTAATTACCGAAATTCTTGGATGTGACTTACATTATGTTGGTGAAAGTAAGATTTAACCGAATAACTCTTGTACCGCCATCTTTTCTATAAAATTTTGTTTTATTGGCTGACAATGTTACACTCGGAAATTTTAAATTGTATACTCACGACAATTAATGATTCAAATTTACGGGTAAATATGTATACGTAATATAAATACGTTTAAGATATTCAGGAAGACACATTAAGATACATTTATATCGAACTAAATGTTGTATTTCAAGAATATTTTATAGACGCGTTTATCGGATAAATTGGAAATCAAAAATAAAATAAATACTATTTGTATTTTGAGGAAAATGTTGAAAACACAGAATCGGTGTAAATTGAACGAAACATTTTGGGTTAAAAAAATTGTTCTAATTCATTGAAATCGTTTTTAAGCGTGGAACACATGGACTTCTGATGGAGTTTAATGCGTATTACTCGATCGCTCATGCCATCGAAGATAGTAAGGATGGGACAGGATTAGAAGTTAGCCAATAACTCCTACTGTGTCTCGATTTCAGGATCGAATGGGTGTTCGTGGTAGATTACGACAACATAAACACCTTGTATGTTTCCGAACTTAAATCAATAATTCGATTAAAAAAAACCATTCGCGAGGTCTAAAACTGTAGCCAAAGCTGTTGATACCACGAACGTTCATAAAATGTATGATTCAAGAAACGATAGCACATATGTAGCATCTTTTGGAAGTCCGCTATATTCAGTTCCGTATAATATTCTGGATTATATTTGTGAATAATGAAACATGCAAAGAAGGAAAGGTTTAGCCCGCATTCGTTAAGATCAGCTTAACATAAAACTCCAGGGAAAGAAAACCGATACTATCTAATTTCAATACAATCTTCATATATTTATATCCAAGCAATAAGCCTGGCGTCTGAAAATATTCAAGGAACTATTTTCATGTTTTAAAAAACTCTTACTCAAATAGGAGGCATTTTTAGTTCAGCTTACTTATCATATAATAAAGAAAAGAAGGTCTGGAGCGCCGTTTTTTAGTTTAATTTCTACTGTGTTATTCAATACAATGGATGATTTCTTTTTATTAGAAGATTTCAAAATAAAATATCATGAAAGTAATTTAATACCGGTAAATACGTAAACTTCACAATAAAGCAGATTTATTGGAGTCTAAAAAAAGAACTCCCTTACTTTTACAACATTATGTAAACAACTTCCTAGCAGTTTAAATAGAAATGATTGCTAAAATTCGAGGGATTCACTTCGTACTATCATAAAAGCTATAGCGTTCACAATCGATCCCTGATAACACTAAAAAGGTTTAGCTAAATCGAAAGATTCCACATTGTAAGCTTTTGTAAAAGGGTATTAACGAAACGAGGATTTTGGATACACTTTGTTACGCTTTGATTCGAGTGTGCCGTTTCGTTTTTCGGGTAAATCTTACGAAAAAAGTTTTTCCAACTCCATTATTTAAATAATAATCGTAATGCCGATTGAAAGAAAGTAGCCTTTATGGAAAAAATGTGAGCGTATTGGATGTTGGTTTAATCTTGGAGAACAATACGATTGTCAAAAAACGTAGTCTTTATTTGAACAGATTTCTTTTTAGATTGGTAAAAAAACTCTCGAAGGAAAATGAAATCTATAAAAATAACTTCAATGACAACTATTTACTAGCCAATCTTATAATAAAATAAAGCCCCCGGAGAAGAATTAAGGAGTCAGATTTTTATGAATAAAAAATATTAAATGAGTTCCTTTATTGTTGCGTTATTCATAATTAATGTCATCAGATCAAACGTGCGTCAATTATGCAATTACACCACAAGCTTTGTTAATTTGATGTTCAGATTATTTCCACGTGACTGTAAATAATTCAGCCATTCAAAATTAGCGTTGCTGTTTATTATACATTCACTGTGATTTTAAGAGGACATTCGTGTTATTATCCTTATGGAGCCCTAATACACTAGCCTCGCAAGATGTGTGATATATTAATTAAAGCGTTTAGAATTGCCTACTTCTACTTATCAGATTGGAAAGGCTTGTTTTAAGGGAAGGCTAGCGGACACAATGCCTCTATTAATCTTGTTCTTATACGACACATACCTAAATTAATCATTTATCACAGCAAAACACAGACGACACTTTTTTCTAAATGGTTCACGTATTTAACAAAAAAATGTGTTTATTTATTTTAAATAATACGTTTAAACCAAGAAGTGACAGTCAACACCTTTAGAGTAATTAATGGGAAAATATTGTGACGAGATTGAAACTTAATTAAAATCTTCTCAAACAAACTTTATCTATTAGCTGTACTAAAATAAAACTAAAATAACATTCGGAATATTATTCTCATATTTAATTGTGGAAATTTCATAAACGTAAGCTTTCTTTATGTAATATAAAAGGTTTTGTTAATATTTCGATAGATAAATTAAGGACGACATAATTGAGAAGAAACGATCGTTTCTACAAATTATAATGTTGGAATTACATGATTTTCGAAATTTTCCCTGAGAATAATAAATTTCTATTATTTTAAACTAGTTAAATTCAATTACGGTTTTGTGGAATTGAAAGGCGAATAAATAATTATGTTTCTCGATTTACGTTCAAAAGCGCTTTTTACTTCGTTCGCTACTACAGTAGTAAGTATACATATTGGGCATTACAGTTAAAATAAAGACAATAGATCTTTCGTTTAAGATGAAATAAATACAGTTTTTATCTAATTCGTTTTCAGGTTTTTGCGGTTAATTGGCATTTATATTTCAAAGCTGGCAAAAATTGGGTCTACGTTTCTTTACCCGAGGGGCCGAATCTTACTAGAAATACGAATTAATTTAAACTTATGCAACATATTTTATAAAATCAGAATCTTTTTCGCTCATTCCGATGATTCATTTTTTTTTTTTTTTAAGAAATAGTTAGTTGATAATATTCTAGAATAATTTACGTTTGATTGACGTTGTGTGAAGAGGAATTCTGACACGAATTTTATTGCTATAATATTTACGATTTAAAAAATATTATACAATAAAATTGTCCGTGCGAACTTCATTTGAGAGATAAAAAGTACGCGACATCTAAAATTTTGGATGAAAAACTGAAGCAAAAAATACGGAAACAAAATATGTCTCGGGAACTCATTTTAATAAATATCTTTGTAGTCGAGTAAATTGGATAGCATTATAATAGGAATAATAATACTAGGACCGAAAAACTTGTAACAAGAATATCGGTTTTTTTATTCAAAACACGAAGTCTCCGTGAATTTTTTAAAGCTGGCAACACAACTACCGACCAATGAAACATCTCGAAAGTTAGCAAGGGCTTAACGAGAGTAGATGATTAAGATTGTGGGATGAGTTCAGGGTTGCCAGATTTTCAAAATAACAGTTCGGGACGGAGACCATTCCAATTTTCACACGATTGAAAAAAAAATAAAAGAGCTCACGATTAAAGTTATAAATACGACAAAATTGAATACATCTAAATAAGTTAGCAAATAGTGCTCAAAACAAAATTAGTCACAGAATAATCGTAGATGACAATGTGTTTTTATAATTTAAGTTTAATAATTACTATAAAAATTGTTTTTATCTTGCCTCATTTACGTCCAAAACAAAGTTGTAAATCTCAACCTCGATTTACTAATTTGAAAATTAAAAAAAGAATCAATACTAGTACTGATTTATTCACCTAACAATAGAAAATATGAAGATGCTTCTTAAATAGACGAAACACGTGTAACTGGAATAACAATTATTTTATTTTTGAGTTTTGTCAGTTTAAAGTTATACACCAAGCTGTCTACAAAATTTAAAAGCTGAAAACTCAAACCACAGAAAAACTCAACTTTTGTAAATCGAGATTTTCATTGACCATGGCCCATGACCCAGGATTTTCCCATCAAGCTCGGAACAGTGCCGCTCAAGCTGGCAACTGTGACAACCCTGGATTAGTAACATGCTTAGTGATATTTTAGAGGAAAATTTAATGAAGTGGTATACTGCGATAAAGCTAGCCAGTAAGTGGCCATTTTGAATTTCCTCATTAATTGTTGCTTATAACCTTCGACGCAATTTAGCAAGGAGGAATTTATGGTATCTTGTAAATTTTCTTGTATCAACGGTATCTTGTTTTCGTTTACGATAATGTTTTTTTATAAGAAATCGATTCAATCAATGCATGTATTAAGGATCACTTTGGCAGAACTACGAAGAGACTATTGCGACTATTCCTGGCACATTAAAATTAATTAAAAAATAAATTAAACGTTCGCTTAGAGCGTATTTTATTTAAGCTCGTCTGTTTCAAACTAGTTTAAAAACATGGAAGCGGGCTTGGAATAAGTGGGCCCGAGGTGGATTTTTCCAGGAAATTTCGTATGATATGAGAAAAGTTTAAAAAGCAAAAAAACTAATGTAGACGCGGTTCATTATCGCACGAAAAAGCGAGAAACACAAAGTGAGTAACTTCTTCACAGTGTACAAGTACTTTATTTTTTTGAATATGAGTGAAACTTATTGTATACCATTAATGAAATTTTACTTATTTATAAGGATACCAAATTTCGCTCGACGTTTGCGATGAATTCTTTTGTATTCATACTCACAACTTTTGTCAAATGCACGGCGTTTTCCGCGATAGTTTATCGCAATGCCATCGAATGAATCCGGAAATAAGTTTACCTGAAACAAAAAGGAAAATATTCAATAAAATAGTGCACATAATAAAAGTAATGACATGAATTCAAATACAGCAACAGCAAAGTTGTTTAATATCGAGGTGAAGAGTTCAAATGAAACTGTTTTTTTTTTTATTTATTTCGACATATAATTTTATAAATCTCATGACCGGTATCGTTCATCACGAGTGAATGAACCATTAGAAAGATTCAAATTTATTTTTATTTGGTATCTTGACTTATTCAATAATAAATGATAAAAAAAACAAATACTTTCGATGGTTTTGGCGGTAACTTTGGTAAAAATTAGAACCCGCGTTTTATACAGTAAGTAATTTAGGTAAAATTTTATTGAACAGTAAAGATCGCGTTGATTCATCATCACAGAGTGGTATCTATCGACTCTCTTGTGGAAACTGCCAAGCTTCTTTCTAATTCTACGCCAGTTTTAAATATTATCGTTTGCTTTCTTATCTCCTGGAAAAATATTATTTACTATGAGTTGTTTAACTTGCTTATTATTATTTACAGCTATCTGTTTAATAATGTTTAACTCTAATTAAACTCTCATTTCAACTCTCTTGTGGAGACTGTCCAGCTTTCTATGTTGGACAGACAGGTAGAAACTTTAATATTAGAATTAAAGAAGTTATAAGATGTCTAAAAAGTAACAGAGTTTGCCAATCATTTAATAGAAAACGATCATAATTTTAATCAGAGTAGTAATTTAGAAATACTCCACCAATAAAATAAAATGGGTTTAAAGATAAGTTTAGATTAGTTTAGAATATTTAGAAATAAATAAAACTATTAACAAAAAAGAAGTATTATTAAATAATATTCTTAAAAGGACAGGTCGCTCGCCACTGCTTACAATATTGCCAATAAATTAGGTTAATCCCAAGCCTATCTGATTGATTGCAGTTTATTAGTTAATATTTTGTAATGCTAACGTCATCGTAGTATAATTATTTGTTTGTATAATTATTTTTTCGATTCTATAACCCCTCTTTGCTTCCCGTAAAAAGGAAAAATCCCAAACCCCATTTTGTAATTTAATCATTTTAAAATATAATACTAGAATCAATCTTGCTTCATTACTACATTACTCATTACTTACTTTGCGATAGTAAGACCAAAGATGCCTCTGAAAGGGGCAAAACACGTGTCATAGTTAGTAGCACAATACATGGAATAATCAAATTTATTTAAAATTTTATTAAAAAAACCAAAAATTAAACGGAGGTGTAAATTAATTTCCAGTGATACTAAATAACGGATATAGTAGCTAAAGCTCACGGGATAGACAAAAATACGCCCGACAGTCCGCGGTCCGTGGTTTAAAGGGCTACAGGTCACACACCTAGATAGAGTTATCGTTATTACGCCTGCAAATAAGAAACTAGTGACGTTGCGAAAATAATATTGTCAGTTGAAACAGTGAAGCTTTCGGCGCCACGCTATGGCGTGCAGGAAATATATTTTGTTCGACGAACGCGTAACATAAATAAGAAATAAATCTGACTGAGACACGACACTTGCTCAAATACAAACGAACTATTTCACAACTCTGTATACAAACTAAGCTTGCCTAACTCAAATAGTTCCTCGAAACGAAAAACAGTATTTCACTGTTCCACGTATCACTGCGAGAACTTCAAGGAACAAAACTCAAATCGTTCCAAATACTAAAGAACTCAATTATCAGAATAAATTATTTATCCCGTTAATTGTTAGTTTCTCTTTTCAAAATATGAAAGCTTGTTCAATAATGAAACTGCCTTCAAACCTCTATATTTCCAGAAACTAATTAATGAGATAGAATAACGACGTTTTAGATTATACAAATTACATTTTTTTACGTCAAACAATTTTCATTTCAAAATTTAGAACTATTTCGCACTGACAAATAATGAACAAAAATAACTCTACTTTAATGATATAAAATCATATTTATTAGTACGTTACAGATATTGTTAACGAGGTCATATTATCAGGAGAATGTTTTTATTTCTAATAAAAAAATAAGTTTTTTTGTAAATGCTTAATTTTTTAACATTTCAGAAAAATAGCTTGAAGGAAGTCATTTTCCGGTCCGCGGCGCAGTGATCAACATTGTTGGCTGGCGTGCCTGACCACCCGGTTTAAATTGTCGGTACGAACAGAGTTTTTCAGTCGACAAATCTGTTCAAAGGCATGGCTGTTTGTGTTGTTGAAAATCCCTTCCCACCTTTCCTATCCTAAAAAGGGACGAATAGCGAGAGCAATTAGCTAACCACTAATCCTGTCCGAATCCTCGTATCCTTTTTATCCCCTACTATCTTCGAAAAAGAGAGGTTGAGCAACTGAGTAACAAGCAGTTCTCGTAGAAAATTATATGTTGAGATAAACTCTATGAGGAGTCTATATGCTCCAAGTTAGTAATAGTTAAAAAAAAAAGTAATTTTAACGGTGACGAACTGAGGAGAGGATGGATTAAAAATATGCAATCACAAGATAATTAAAAAAAATATTATTAATAAACTGACAAATCATTCAAACGTATTATTTTATTAATATTCACCTATAATGTGTAATCGTAAATTGACCTCTACTAGGAGTCCGTTTGGTCCACATTGGCAGCAGATATGGTGAGCAAAAGTGCCAGAAATGATTATTTTGAAAACAACATGTTATAGACGAAGAAATGGGAAGTTACATTTTAAAAGGTCATATAAATATAAACAAGTTAAAAATGAACGTTTAAACTGTTTACCTGTACACGGAAAACAATTTAATAAAACTTTGTAGATATCAGGGTCAAAAGATTATGAATATAATAATTTATTTTGAAAATATAATGAACATGTCATACTCTTCATACTAGTTCCTTTACAAATCTTAAAACGAACATGTTCAAAAATAACACTTCAGAGGAACAGCAGATTATATAAATGTAAAATAGTACCGAAGGTTTGCATTTCTGCAGCTGAAAGCTCCGATAAATGGAAACATAGGTGTGGGGAAATTGCAAGCAGCGACGATACGTACGCTACCTATGACTGTGTGTTTTTCCATTTCCCATCGCGGCAATATTTTTCCGGAAAAGTGCACCGCTACAGCAAAACGAAAAAGTCCATTTGCGCAGCTATGAAGCTCGTGAACGAACGAAGCTTTCGTGGACTGAAACAAGCGCCGTGCTGCTGCGTTGTATTGGAAAATTTTAATTAGCGTACTTAAAACGGTTACAGCGCCGAACATTCGGTAAAAATTAAATAAATATGTATCCTTTTACGAAAAAACTGCTTGGAAGAATCATATGAATGTAGTTATTGATCTGCATGAAAAAGAGTAAGATATATTTTTATGTTTGATTTTTTTGGACACACTGATTATTGAACTTATATTTCAATGCGAATCGGATGGTTCTAAAATCCATTGAAATGATGTTCAAATGCTTAGCCCAAAACCACAACGACTACAAATTGCTCCTGAAAGTAGACCTATTTTTAAAGATAGTAAAACTTATAGCGGTTCGTAAACCTACAGTGATATCATTATATTTATAATTTGCAGATACTTAAGAATGAACATATTATACAAATATAATACTATGCGAAAAAAAGCCACGGAGTTTTTGGTCACATTAAATTTTTATATTTCGAGTCCGTGGCGCGGTGGTAAACGTCTCACGAGTTCAAGACCCAGTACGCGCAGATTTACGTTCATTCGATTCTGTTCGAAGACATGGGTGTTTGTGTTGTCGTAAACTTCTTTCTCACACATTCGATCCTTTAGGTAGAGCGTAGCGATATCGATCAGCTGACTACTAGTCCGGTCCTACCAGCAGCTGAATAACAAGTAGTTCTCGTCGAAAACATATGATAAGATAAACTTCGTTGGTCTATGTGCTCTACATTGGATATGGTTAAGAAAAGAAGTAAGCAAACGGTGTTAAAATTATTTAATAGTTGTTTAAGTTCGTTGTTCCACCTCGAGTATTTGCTTATCAAATTGAACGTAGATTAAATTACTAAAATCTTATTATACTCTCCGCTATCTGAGTAATCCGTCGATAAAATATTGTTTTTGGCTAAATGGAAAGAAGCAGTTCAATTAGTCGAGAGTTTTAATTAAATTAATGACAGTTGATAGAAAAAAAATAAAGCTTGTAATGTACTTCTTTTATACTTGAATTTGTTTCCGATCCAATTAGAAAAGGTCGGAAACGGAGTTGCAAACAAAATTCTCCTTCGAACAAAGTTGTCGAGATATAAAGTAGATGCATACGATGTGTGTGACTGGTTCTCGTACAATAATTACAATATGCTCTCTCTTTCTTGCGAGACAAAATAAGCACACTTCGTTATACGTTATGCCGTAGCTTTATGCAGCTTGCTAAAACATTTTCATACGTAATAAATAATGGTTACTTAACTTACCAGGCAACTTTTCCAGGTTCAGGTTTTTAAAAATAGTCCAAGCTGATACATAATTTTCTATATGAAACATGTTTTAAGCCATGCAATATTCTAAGAAAAGTAAATTTACGTAAGTTAAATAATAACTTCAGTAGATTTTACCTCAGTGAACGACAGGCAGCAAAAGCTCAATGTTTCAACTTTCAAAATCAATCCCATACATGTATAGGTTCTTTTCTCTTTTGAACTTAAATATTTGGGTATTGCATAAATGGAATAAGTGTACTATGGGGCGATTAATAGATCCAAAATCATTTCAACATGAAATCGTAAAACAATATGATATGCTGCATTATTATACTATACCCAAAATAAAAAAATAGTTTTATTGGGTATGTGTAAATGATATTATAATTTATATATACACAAGCGCTACTTCATTAATAAAACCTGACACACGTAACGAAACAATACAATTATTGATGACATGCTCGACAGTAGAATAAGTGTAATAAACCACCGAAATCAGTACGTCAACGGCATTTTATTTTTGTCTATACCCACTCCTAACGTTGAGGAAATGACTTTCTAACGGAGGTTTCTCAACATACGTTTTTCTCTCCGATTCCTGCATGTTGCTCAGTCGCTTAACCTATCTTTAGTTGGATTAGAGTTGGATTAGAGTAGGTTTATAGTATATGTTTAGGACAGGACAAGTGGTTGGCTAGTCGCACTCGCTAAGCAGCTTGTTGGATCACGATTGGTCGGAAGGAGTTTAAAGACAACACAAACGACTGAAAAAATGCTACTAGTACTGAGAATCGAGCCGGGGAGATCGGTCACGGAAGCCAACAACATTGACCACTGCACCTCAGATTCTAAAATTGATATACTCCAAAAAAATAACTTTTATTGGAATCGCTAAATAAGACATTTTCAATGAAATGCTACCGTGACGAATAAAAGTTATTGATGAGATATACTATACAACAAATTAATTTACAACATACAAGAATCGTGTATAAGAAAAAAAACACAAAATTTGTAGTAATAGGCGGTGCCAATGTAATCGGATGTTTTTAAACAAACTTACTTTTGTTCTAACATAACGTTTCAAGGATCCAAGTATTTTTAGTGAAATTCATTTATTTGTGTGAGTCGAACCAGTGTTGAGACTCGTGCCAGGTAGCTGATTTACTGCTAACTAACAATTGTTATCTAAGTAATTTGTCAACTGATGGCGTTGTGAAGATTTACTATCGAATAAGTCTAGCTATAAATAAAGCCAACGCTTCACGTCTTTATTAAACATGAATTATTCGAAATTCTATCAAATGTAAGAAAAATTTTCAAAATGTTTCTCATTAATTTTAAGTAGAAATAAATGGTCGTAGAAGACCAGCAATATAAAACTTTTAGATACGATACTACACTTTAAAGTGTTGACAAAGCTCTTTTACTAAGGCAATAACATTGTCAAAGGACGTTATTGGATATGTTTGCTACTGCATTACGCGCTGAATTGGGCACGAGCTTTTTTGTCTTACGATATTTACCGAATCAATAAATAAAGGCAACGATACTGTTCTCGTTTATTTTTTTCAGAATTCATATTAAATAAATATACGTCAAAACTTACTCTGGAATATTTTTAATACGATTAAAAATATCCTCTTCCCCTACACAGCTTTACAGTTGTTTTTTGTATCAATATGACAATCGAAAAAAATGGCGAAATGTGATATTTTCCTTTTTGGAGCATATTCGTCCTCCTCTGTCGAGCATATGGTGCTCCCTCGACTCCCCGTCATCCAGCATTTGCTTTGCTTCCTCTCATAGCATACCAATATCCTGCAGTTACGCTAATGACATCATATAGATAGAATCTCTCTTTAGAATAAATTATTTTTTCAATCGGTTACTTCGACAAAAAAATACATTAATTATCGAATATATCATTTGAATAAAAAGATTTTCCTTGAATTAAAATCAAGTACCTCGCATTTTATTTTAATATCTCTTGTCAACGGTCAGTATTTTGCGACGCGTAAGCTGGTGTTACGCAATCATAAATAAGCATACAAATAAGATTCTTTTATTTATTGTTATTAAATTTCAATCTGTAAAGAGTGAATATATATTTGGCAGTGTATGTTGGCATAACTTTTCAATAGATTTTCGCACATTTAAGAAGTATTTTGAGCGGTTTCGATTGATTTATATTATATGTATGTGCTTGTTTAACCTAATTTTCACCGATGAATTCTATTTTTAACTTTATTGAAATCTAGGGCTCTGAGCTGGTGTTTCAGACTGGGCTGTTTAAGGCTTAAATTAATATTGTCTAGTGGCGAGTGGCTGATATTACGAATCAGTGAATTAAGATTCAACTTCTTTGAGAAAAATCTGGAGATAGTTAAAACATCAACAGAATGATTACAGCCAAACACAACGTTTGCGTTACCTGTGCAAAAACCATCATTACACGATCTAAAAAGAATGTCTAAAGTAATAAAAGATAAGGGTGCAGGTTAAAATGTACTTCCCTCATCCCTCTAGGTTAATATAGGCATCTTGATTAAATTGAAAGGCAGACAAACATTTATTTTTAAAATATTTAAACTTTTTATTTATCAACGCTATTTGTAACGGTTTCAATAAAAAAACTGAAACTATAAAACGACGCAATATTTTTTTTCTCTTACTTTAGGCCTCGGACGTTGTCATATTATCTTCGTGTCTGTTAGGAATGAATCGAGATGTCGTTACGTTCTTGGGATTTGCATTCATGTTCTCCAAAAGAAGAAAAACAGCAATTGAAAAATTGTTTTGTGTGGCTAAATCTTATGAGTAAAGATTTAACTGATATCTTCTAGCAGTCGAAATACATGCATTGAAATGAAAAATTTACCTCAAAAGCTTAATGTTTAAACGATCAAAAACACAGCCTTACAACTTGCAAAATTTAACGACTGCAAAAATATTAAATAAAAGACAATGACTTTAAAACTTTTTCGTTGGTAGTCTTAAAAAAACTATAACAGATTCAGGTGTATTTTTAGCAGTCTGCGACAGTCTGAAGAATGCGATTAAAGCACACAAGTAATTAATATTGATAAATAATCTTAATGTATCCAATTTCAAGATTTTTGCTTTTCAAGGATAAAGTACTTTTAAATAAACATGATTTTTAATAGAAAGCTTTCGTTCAATTAATTGAGTCGTTGAGAGTCCCTTCTGTTTAATCACAGTCCATTTTAATTGTCAAATCATAAAAAAATTACGGTTTATTTTTATTCGCGTCTCAGCACAAAAATATTCTACGGTCGCTTTTAGAGATTAACTAGGCTAAGAATCATGATAATGAAACATCTTGAGGAGATAATTATAAATTTAATTAAACATTGCGAAACGCATCTGTTAATCTTATATATAAAACCGAAACGGCGTATGTATGTCTGTGGGTCTGTAATTCCTTTTTGCATTGTTGGTCATTAAGTTGCCATAAAACGAATATGAATGAAAATATGTTTGAATTTTTATCGGCGAAGACATTTAGTAAAAATGTAATAAATTAGTCTACTACTGAACTTTTCCCGGCTTTTATTATTAATAATAATGTTAATTAAAAGGTATTATTTGACATTTCTTTGACAGCAAATTAGATTTTTTCCTTGAATTTGGACATTTTAATGGGCGAGAATGGGGCTGTCATCAAATTAAATAAATTTATTAATTGAGTAGGCATTTACTTGGTAGTAATCCATTATAATACGGAAAGAAAAATAACAATGTTGTTATTTTTCTTTCCGTATTAAATTAAATAAAGTTTGTGATTTTATTTTAACTCTATTTTCGATGTTAGATTTTGTGATATAATTATGTCGAATGATATAACATTAAATAATTATTGGTCGCTTAGTCCGAGCGACGCCGGGTAGCAATACTAGTTATATATATTTTTAATAATTATTTATTTGTATAAACCCGAACAAAGCCGTGTAGTACTACAATGTTCCACATTGCCATACAAACTAAAATTAGACGCTATAAAATGATGGAACGTTACTTTGACTTTGCTTAGAAACATATCCATCGTATCATTTTCATCTCTATTGTATTCATTCTTATGACAGTTTTTACTGCAATGCCAAGCAAGTGTTAATTAAGACTGTTAATTTAAACTTGAGAAAAACGCAATGCAGCCAGGTAAATTTAATAAGCGAAACGTTTTTGTTCTAAGACAAAGGCCTCACACCAAATGATAGAGAGCTAGCTTTAAAATTTGATTAAAATAAAAATGTTACAGAGACAAAGCTGCAGTTAGCGTTATTCTTTATTTAAAGCTCAAATTAATGGACTTGCTTCACGTTCTAATTACACGTCAAAACTTTGCGAAAGTTTTTTCACTTTTCCGAACAAGGTAATAAAGTAAAGCTTTGTATGCTTGCGTTCGTTAATACACAGAAAAAGTTTCGACTTAACTGATTAAGTGATAAGCCTTGCTACACACAGTGTAAAAAGCTTATCGCATAATTTATACACTTAGATGTATCGCTGACGGAAAACATTCCGTGCAAAGTATGAATAATTTAAGCATTGAAAGCAGAAAATAAAAACTACATCTAAAATGAAAGAAGTAAGCCCAATGTAATATAAAAAATTTACATGCATATTTTCTGGTATTATGCGTGAAAATGCATGTGATAACTTCACATTTGCAAATAAATTCGCCAGTTGAGTTAGTTCAACAAAATTTATATAAGCAGTTTATAAAGTCTTAGTTTGATTCAAGGACATGTATACAGTCTAAGTCAGTGATCGCCAAACGGTCGCTCGCGAGCTACCGGCAGCTCACGGTGGCAATTTCAGTAGCTCGCATAGGATATTGTAGCATATTTATAAATGTGCCTAGGATCAAAGTGTATCAATCGTTTGGGTGTAAAAACAGCAGTCTTCAAAAATTTGTAATTAAAATATCTAAAAAAGTGTGGCAGAATGACTGGATTTTATAAATAGTTTTTAACTCTATTTGTAGGTAAACAAATCAATATGTGATGTGTTAAGAGCCCTGACCATAACTTAGAGGAAATCAAAATTCTGCTTTGAACTTAACGGCATAAAAACAGTTGTTATGCTTTTTTTCTAAAATGCTTTTTGGTAGAAAGTTAACTTTGGTTCCAAAGCCGTCATATTTGGTAGCTCAGCAGACAATTTCAATGTCTGAAAGTAGCTCACATCCAAAATGAGTTTGGAGACCATACTGGTCATCGATGAAGTAAAACATATGGACCGTGCAGTATGGGTGAAAATAAACTTAAATTGTAGCATTACGTGACGGCCTTTATATGAAAGCCCGAATGAATAAACCTAAATGAAAATTAAATATAAAACTATTGAACAATGTATATTTGAATTACTACGTGTTCAAATTATTTAATGAATTATAATGATCTTGTGTTTGTAAGTTGAAATTATGGTGAGGTTTCTTTTAAAAAAACCTCAAATATGCTGTGAGTACATCTTAAGGGTAACTTTTTAAACGCGGAAGTAAAGTTTGCATATTTTAAAGACCCTTAATTATCTATTAGGCGAGTAATAAAATCAAGATGAACGGAATAATGAATATTTAATTAGGATGAATTCGGGGTATTTTACTCCTCTGTCCATTTAATTAAACAAGAGGGTTTGTATGAGCAGTGCTTCTCAATATTTTTGAAAATTGCACTTCACAAAGAAATATTGAATATAATCGCCGATTTCAACGGTTATTGAACATTGCTTAAAGCGTGCGTTAAACTTTTTTTATAACATGGTTTTAATATCTGAAAAAAGGGATTCTTAAGGTAAAATATGTTCAGTTACAATTAATAAACAGTTTGCATATTGTCTATCACGTACTTCGAATGTATCTTTTTCGTTCCAGGTGCAAATAATACTTCTTCTCTATACGATAGTACTTTTATATAAATATCCGTCTATAAGTATGGCGAGCGTACAAATTGTATGGAGTATATGCAAAACTACAATGTAAATTCAATATGGTTGTTATAACCACATTTATATTTAGCCGGATACAAAGCGACAGATTTACACAAGACTGGGCAAAGCAACGTGCCACGTCGCTCTTGCTTTGGCTGATACTCCATCAAACAGATCGGCGGATGATTTTTTTTTTATCTTAACACGTATAATGTGTTTCGTATAACATACAGGTTTATGCTTTCAAAAAGCAGAATGAAATATAATATTTTAGAATAAGCACTTCGGCTTTATATCAATCATCGAAATTTTACCGCTTGTGACTGGGGCGTTTCACTTTTTGATTTAGGATTGTGAGCGAAAATCAATCTTTGACACGTTTCGTATTTTTTGCGTTGTAATCTTATTGACATAACTAAAAGCCAAATAACCTCTAAATACTATGACAACTAGCGAGCAATCATTAAAATTAAAAACTATATGTATACGCGAATACGTGTGCATTGTGTGTAATTAATTAACAATTGAAACCTGTATATCCATTTACAATGAAAAGAATTAAGTATACAACAAAATATTCAATATTAACTATATATCTTTGAATCTTATTACTAATGTTTTATCGATTAATTTTCAACAACCGTACACGCAATGGACGTTATATATGTATACCTCTCGAAGACGTTGTGTTTATGTTTTTTAGTTCTTTCTATTGAATAGCAATTTTGTTTTGACATCTCGATTTTTCTAATTTTATATAAGGTATTTTTTTTTAGAAAGAGAAAACAATGGTTATTAAAAACCATTAGTTTTCATTTTATGCAGAGGAAATTTTTATGTGTACATTTATAAATTTCACAATAGCAAATAATTTTCTAAGAAATTAAATAGGTGTTATAAAATAACTTATTTAATACATTAACGAAAAAAGCATATAGCAAACTTACAATGAATCAGTATATAATAATAAAATTTAATGTTTAATAATTTATGAGCAGTAAATATAATGTGTTTTATATTTCCAAATAAACCGTAAACAATGAGAATCAATCACTTGTCCATAAAGATGTCCCCATATAGAGTAGAAAAGAGCAACCTTGGTTAAGCACTTCTGAGGCTTTTATGGGGTGCAAGTTGATATTTATATAGTGTGATAAAATATCGACCAAATCGTAAAACCTAACTCAATTACGTGATAACTGACGCCTAGTGACACTATACCTACACTCGGCCAATAAAACCTCCACTCCCTGCCGGAAATAAAGGTTTTTCTCAGTGCTGTCGCTGTTTTCATTACGCTCCAACATAAATCTCATGACTAACTACGAAATATCATTACGCTATAGGTCAATTTTGTTGATCCCCATTCATCATTTATATACAGCCTTCGTTGAAAGAAGCGATTAATAGAGAGTTTCTGAGAATTTACCCGTTCCACTATTGAATTCATGCACAGCTTCGTTTTAACACCATGGGATCAAAAATTTTTCATATCTCACAGATGAGTTGGTCAATAATGAATAATTCATACTACATATATATCTAGGGTCGTCAACCTGTTGTGTGGGTGATAAAGGATTCCATGGTAGGGCGATTTTTGTTTTTTCATAAAAATCATTCAAAATCGTGAAAAAACAAAGACGTGGTCTTATAATCACTAAAAGAAGAGACCTTTGTTTGTTTTCAACGAAAATTCAACCAAACATAAAATATTAATTTTCACAGCATTAGGGGGATTTTTTTGTTTTTGTTTTTTCAATACACTCATTTTTTGTTGCTATAAAATGTTGGTTATAAAAACTTGTTTATTCAAATCTCCTAAATTCCTTCCAGAATTTTTTCGCCCATATACTGGAATGAAAAATACCGATGTTGGTGGTCGATAAGGAAATTTTACCATGAAAAAGTGGGCGGTGAGCACGAAAAGGTTAACGATCCCTGCATATATCAACACATGAAATGATTTTTTTATGAGTTTTGTCACTGACAACTCGAGTTTCACCTTCCGGTATCCTCAGGCATTTCAAATGCACAAATGAACTAGAACTGAAAGTTCGTTAGTGAAAAAACACACTAACTCAACATTTGATAACCATTTTAAAGCAGTGGGGTTTAATCTAGAACAGATAGAGATTTTTATGAGGTATGCATTAAGGAACCATAAATGATTAAATGATTTAACGTTTTCCAACAGCGGTATTAGTCAAACTTGAAGTGTGTATCAATATACAATGATATTAAAACTATTTATTTTAATTCATTATTGATTTTCATTTTATGACTTGAACTACCCTAGTTTTTCCTCTACACCTTCTGTAATATAGAATTTAATATACACAAGTGAAAAATTCGCTTAGCTATAAATGAATAATAAATGATATGAAAAATCAGTTCGAAAGTATATGTACACGGTTTTAGAAGTATTTACTAGCAAAATCTTCGATTCTTTGAGGTCGATCCCACTCAATATTATACGAAACGACAAAGCACAATTTTTCATAAAAAATAAAATCAGCCTTTTCACACAAAGCACCTGCCATCCACAGTCACACTTTTTATCAAACTTAAGAGCTGTTTTCTGCTTGAGAAGCTCACCTATCTTATGAAGGGGTATATCTTTTCTATGAGATGATGTCAGGGTGAGTGAATATTCTATGCCTAAATGAATTAACATCTTTACAGCGTTCATCTCAACATTTGTTGAGTTTATTCTATATTTTTTTATCAAAATAATATAACTAAAAAAATATGCCATTTTTTTCTCGCTAAGGGTAAATATTCGTGGTCGAGTGATAAACGTCGTTGGTTCGGTTGCGGAGCGCATTACTTCCACATATAATTTTAAAAAGATCAGGAACTCTTTCGCTCATCGCTGTCATCATCAACTGATGACATATATTATGCATTGAAACAAAATTATTTATATCAAAATGAGAAAAATAAATGACCTATTATAATTTAGGATTTCGACTGAAGGTGCTTGATGGAATTTCAATATCAAATTTGAAACTTAACAAAACTCATTGAAAAGTACAAAATACAAACGATTCAAATAAATATCATTGTTTCAGTGTCAATGCTATGTCTATATAATGCTCGCGAAACCGGCCCTGATATATATCAACTTATGTGTAAATGTAATACGAGAAAAAATGTGTTTTATTTATTTAATATAATTCCATTCCACTATGAAGTGACAATTCACACATTAAAATTGTAATCATATTTCAATTCAAATAAAGTAAAATAAACCTTATCACTCCTAGCATTGAATTAATTTTCTTTTTATGACTCACAAAAACAAGCATATATATCTATGTAAATTAGCACGCGTTCAATTAAATCTCCTTTAAATCCGCACAACGAAACCAACTCAATTTCATTTTACGTGTGTGCTTTTGTTTCTCGAAATGAGTTCTGAATAAACTAGCTTCCCATCGAAAGCTCGACGCATATGACAATAGAATTCCACCTCACGGTATTGTATGGCCCCTTTTGCAAGCGAGCGAAGAAAATCACAAGTTTATCCACGACCCTGTGGTTAGAAACCCTGGTGCAGGGATAAACCGATCGGTTAAGGGAACCCCCCTCAAACGACATGAGAAAGTGTCGTTTTTCGGGGGTAGGGGGACACGTCTCTATAATTCGATTCGCTTCGGCCCACCTGCTTAACGTTGATTATATCGCTAATACCAATTTGGAGCGTAAAGACGACGCCGTAGCCATAAATAACATGAGTTTATATGTGTACGTCAAGATAAACACCTGAGTTTTTTTTTTGCTGATAGCTTCGTTTACAAAGCGTGCGAGAAGAAAGATGTAATTATTTTCGAATTATGAAAAGCTGGCGCCGATTACACCGAATAGGTTGTATAAAAAAACGAGCGAAATAAATATACATATAAACTTCAAGATAAACAGTTTTTATTGATTGAGTAGGCATTTACTTGGTAGAACTCCATTATAATACGGTAAGAATTGTAAGATTGTTATTTATATTTATTTTTCTTACCGTATTATAAACAGTTTTATTTTATTTTTACAGAACATCGTTTTACTTTACCGTAATTTATGAATCTTTCATTTCCAAGATACAAGTAAGCAGTCGTTTTTATTCACAGATGTTTTAAAAAAATATGAAGCGTTTATACAAAAAGCTAAACGTCAAAATTTCAATATTTTCGGCAAACAACGTTTTTATGGTTCAAGCTAAAATTATACGTTTTTAGTAAATATTCTTTTTCCACCGAATTCTACATTAAAATTAAAATATAAAAGCAGTGTTTATAATCTGGTCAAATATAAAATGCAATAAATATAAGCAAAATACAATAATATTGATTGGTCAACTTGAATATTATTATTATCTTAATTTCAATTTTATTTTTCGTATTTAATTTAGGAACATAAACGTTTCCCACATTGTGTAACATTGCGTTCAGAATACGCCCGTATGTTTTCCTCAATTTTGACAAATATTGGTTTTATCGCTTCTTGTAACTAAACGCCTCATATATTTGCGAACTGGCACGATTTATCTAAGGGCCTGCCTAAACTACATTGGCGAGCTTCGACAGAATGTTTTATGGGTTGCTTTACTTTCCGCGGCATTTAATGATTGTTCTAATAAATTTGATTATCATTGTGCGGGTAGTGCATTACTTATTAAAAAAATCAATTTGATGTCAGTTCCAGATAAGCATTGAAAATTTATCTAGCGAATATTTATTTTTGAAACGCCGCATTCGTTCACGAATAAAAATAATAATGTTGTTTTTGTTTCAACTTTTGTTCTTCTGTTTTGAATTTTTAAACAAAAGAACAAGAGTTCTACGTGATGCTGTCAACTATAAAAACATTTCCAACTATTCCAAGCTTTAGGCGCTAAGTATGAGAACAATAACTCCGCGAAGTTTACAAACTTCTAACTAAACAGAAACAATCAAATATGTCTAAATAAATATTCTGATTGTTTTCCTTTCACTCCTATCACGTGCTTCTAATTAAACGTTCGATTTCCACGAATGTTAAGTTCACGCTTTTAAGTTTCGTCTGAACTAGGCTTCGGTTAATTAAATGAAGTAATTCTGTCTTCGCGATACAAAGGCGCACGAAAATGATTTCATAGATCGAGGATTGATAAAACATGTGCTACGGGAAGCTTTCGAAGCTTTCATAAATTTTAAATGAGTTGGGAGAAGTAAGTGATTGGAAATTTCAATTCGTTTTTCAATATTGATATTTCGTTATAGAACAGGTCGATACATAGTAAAACGTTATCTTATACTTATGAAATCTATGTTAATATTAAAAAAAATAGTAACACATTTTTAGTACTTATTCCACATTGGATTTATTAAAATCAACACAGCATTATCAACTGAGTTCATAATGATTATCAACATTATTTGATAATAATCGGGTTGAGTTAAATCAGTCCTGATCTTAATATATCCAATGTGGAATAAGTACTGAAAATGTGTTATTATTTTTACTATGATGCCACTCCACCAAGTATTGACAGTGAACTCCTTAAAAGTAATGTTGAATATGCTGTGCCCAATCCAATGACAAATAATTGTTCTTATACCGTGACAAAACATATATTTACGAAAAATGAAGATCTAATTAAAGCTCAGTTGGTAAAAATTCTAAATGAAATAAAACATACTGCATATAAGAAATAATTTGGAAGAATCTCAATATTTTAAGCAAGGTTAAAAACAAAGTGGCGATTACATTTGGACCAGCTGCGAAATGCGACTCCAAACAAAAACCGCAAATTTCATCCCAATTTGCGTCACAAATTAGGAATTTAATTATGTTATCGCAAATTTTCCTAGTCGTAATCTAGCAAGTTTACGCTTTCTTTCATACACTTAAGTAGAAATGTTTAAGGCTCGAGTTATAACTTTTTACTTAACTTCGAGATTAAATGAAACTTTTTGCAAGAACGACACAAAAGAAGAAAAAAGTTTCGGCAACAATGAAAAAATCTTTTCAAACAGATTTCGCAATAAAAAGGATAAATTTATTGTACAATTATTAAGAATCGCTTTGGAATTTAAATTTTGGATCTTTCAAACTAAATTTTTGGTTTGCCTATCGAGTTTGTATTCATAATCTTTCGGCAAGTTTTTTTTATAATCGATTCACTTCGAATTCGCACAGATTAAATGACGATTAATTTTTTTTTACGTCACTCGAAGAAAACAGAAAATTTGTACTACAAAAATTACAAATACAAAAAACAAATAATTTTCCCCAATGATATGATATTGATCTGTGTATCTCTTACACACAAACAACTTCTTTACAATATATGTAAGTAATTTGTTTTGTCCTGTTAGAATAGAATAGCTTAAGTTTTTTTGTTTCTATCTGTTGCTCACTCGACAATTATATCGTGTTATTTTAATACAGTATAATTAATATAATGATTTCCAAGTTAAGTTATCTTCACTCTGAACACGTCGCCTGCGTTGAATTATCGCATCTCTTACACAGAATCTTAAAAATACTCAACATTCGAAATTATTGTATTGTCTTTCATTATAATTTAAGTTAAACGCGATTTTTAGTTTCAAAAAAATCTTGAAAGGCTTTAATAAAAATGCATCATCGATTACGCCACTTAATAAAAATTCCAATTAAGAAATAACGAAACGATTTCCGAACTAGGGGAAAAGAAAGCTAATTATATCACCCATAAGCAAAATGTCGGAAAAAATATACTTTAGGATAAAGTTCAATTAGGTTAATTAAAAGGAGGGCGTAGGTTTTATTGAATTAGCTCCGCGAAATACCAATTTCCATTAAATCTTTAATCACCAAATGAAATTCGCGATGCGTAAGTTCGAAGACAAAGAAAAGTTCCGTGAACCAAGTAATCATTTTGAATATTCGATGCCGAAAATAATTGAACGATTTAAAATAATTGCAGTGTGTTGTGTTCGCAAAAGATAATTTCGCAAAGAACATTTAAATAAATAACCTTTGCAAGACTTTGACGAAACGTTCTGAATAAACAAGGCCCAGAGAATATACAACACACATTAACATAATTTGTTTTATAATAATTCAATCGACAAACGTTTCTTGTTTGTGATGAGAAAAACAATTGTAATTATACACTCGGGAGAATTGTCGATACAAAATAAACAAATCATTTGATTCACATATTATTTATTTGAGTATATTTAAAAGGAAAACGCAAGAATTAACAGGAATCTAAATAAAAAAGAAAAAAAACTAAATTAAATTTTACTGTTTTTAGTTTTTTTTTTCACTTTATTCGGCTTAACTTTTATTTGGCATTTATTTAATTCGTATGCTACTTGAGTAAAAAACAATTCCCGTTGAAGACATACAGTTTATAAATGCTACATAAAAAGTATATGTGCTCCAAATTGAGATTGAAAGATAGTTTTTAAAAAAGTGAAAAATATGTGACAGTTGCGCTTTAAGTGAATAGCTATTAGTTGTATAAAACATAACGTTCACGTTATTACTGTAAAGATTGTATTTTATAAGAAAAGGACACGTGAGTACAAAATCTATATAAGATACACTTAAGTAAGTTTTAACCTAGTTCTGGAAATATAACTCTAATTTGAGCGAAAAACGGCGTTTTTAAGATGTAAAAACGAACGGTACGAGGTGTACTTCAACAGAACGCGCGTAGTTTGGCGACGATTATCATCAGAAGTGACTTGTTTTCCATGAAGCTGAAAACAATGGCCTGGTGAAACGACCTGCTTTAAGTATTGAGGCCATAAACGAAAACTACAAGCACAACAATTTCACATAGTCACTTTTTCTATGTAGCTATAGCTGAAACTGGAAATTTGTTCGGCAGCTGAACGCGAACCAACAGTTACAACGGCAGCTGGCCGAGAAAAGATAATTATCGACGAAGTTGGGAAATGTAATAGTGTAATATATACATATTTTCACAATGATCCATCTAAAAGAAAAAATCGATTAGTCCACTTTTCAAACGACGTTTTTTGATGCGTCTTAAATTAAGTAAAAAAAAATGCTTATAATCCTGGTAAATGCAATGAATAAATGAATGAATATGTCGGCGATGAATTGATAGGTTTTTGCGCGAGATTTCCATGGCACGAGCATGAGTTTTTCGTATGATTTGTAATAGCGAGTTTTGTAATTTATATGTCATGAAATATTTTGTGACATGACTCTTAATATATGTATGTACGTATTTGTTTTTTTACTTTGACACAATGTGGACTTAATGGTTTTTCCTTTGAACGTCACATAAACCTTCAATTGTAGATAGCAATGTCGGTTTATCTTTGCTGTTATAGAAATATGAATAATTGTAAAACATTGATTTGAAACACAGTTGACTGGATTTTAATCACTCATGTCATATACTATATACATATTTATCTATTTATCATCAAAATAAGTTACACAGTTGAATTAATTTTAATTACATTACAAAATATCAATTTGGCTGCATCTCTTGAAGGACGGTTGACCGTAATATTATGAAAATGAAATCTGAGCCCCAATATATCGCAATTTGAAATAAATGTTTTATTGATGAAGAAAAAGTCTGAAGTTTTGAAAAATTACTACCACGTGTGAAAAGTCATGGAAACATATAATACTTCAAAAAGCATGGACACTATGCTTTTCTAGTCTTATTTAATAAAATATACATATCTAAATTACTGCACATCATTTCATCACCTCATTGTTGTATGATAAAATAAATCAATTAATATCCTAAACTCAATCGTGAAGACCATATATTCAAAACATTTATCTGGTAAAACTCACTTCATAATTTAGAAAATCATATTTTTGTTTAAGAATTCAATATAAATATAAATTAACAATGCATAATTAACTTACGAGCCAACTCACGAACAAATGCTAGCCGCTACTCTATTTTTCCAAGATGATTTTTTCTTACCTGTAACAAGAAAACGAAGTTGATTAACACTAAATTAATTATATAAAAATATCATGTGGTGAAGTTACTTTACCTCATATAAATTCTAGTAACGGTATGCGTGGCATATTTTTTGTTTCTGTCAGTGGCATCCTAAAAGCTAGGTACTTTATCGTTTTAAAAAGACCTACATCGGATAAATGTATCCCTATCATTATTACCGTGACTAATATATTAAACGTATTAATTCACAATGATATGAGTCACGTGTGAATAATTATTGTCTTATACTAATTTGGGTTATCTAAGATATTTATCAATTATCTCGAAAAGCAATAAACCATATAAAGAGGAATAAATTACAATAATATAATGTAGACACCTCTTGTGTTTCTCGTGGTTGATTGTTTTAATGTTATCAATGCATAATTATGCTTTTGATTGATTTTTAAATACAGAGCGTGTTATGACATTTGTGATAAATCTTATTCCACATTAATATACGTAAATCAACTATTTCGAAACCTCTACAGTTTGAATAGTTTTCAATGAATATATCGGTCACTTCACTTTGAAACGGTTTTTCAGTTCGTGATCTGTAGCGACCCCTTTTCTATCGATAAGATTTAGGGAAGTAGGGTGCCCTACAGAATTAAACCTTATAACTTTGGCCAGTCCCCTTAAAGCAGATTTGTATCGAAAGTATACATATACTGCGAAACTGCCCGCTGGTCCGGATGCATCGTCTTATTTAGCGTGAAAGTACTTAAATATAACCGTGAATGATTCTTGTAATACATTTAAATGTCGCAAGAGAAAAAATGATCCCTCGTGCAATTCGCCAGTACCCCTAAATCACAGTCAAGCGCTCTCGCCCGTTTCCGCACGTCATTACAATTTATGGCCGCATGTCGCTGCGGGAGCTTAAAATATTTGTCCATATAACCTTATCTGCAAAATAATAACATACGGAATAAACTAAGACAGTTTTCGTCCGCGTTTGGAAGTTCGCTTTCCGGTCGACGAGTTCCGGTTGGCGCTCTTTCGAACGGACTTGTAACCAAAGTAACTTCACAAAAAAATGAACCACGAACGTGTATTTAACAAAAGCTCTGTTTGTCTCGCTAGATACTGAGAAAAAATTGGTGATCTTTTGTGAAATATTTACATCATTTTTACGAAACCATTATTTAGTATGAACTGATAAAATATAAACATTTTAACGAAGTTTAGTTATGCAAAACATCACGTATTTGGTAAAAACAAAAATATTTTTAATAATCTATTTGGAATATGCTTTTTTCCTTGGATTAAAAAAACGTGACGGACTATTTTCAAAATAAAAGTCAAAAATAAATATTTAGGCGTTTATTTTATCGATACCATATAAGACAAAGAAATATTATCCATTCATTTTGCATAACCAACGATCCTTATTATGAACGTATATTTTTCAATAAAAAATATTTAATATAATAGGAAAAATTCGCACAAATAAAATAAGCTCTTAGTTTTTCGGAGATTCTTACGATATTGACTGCAAATGGGAAATACGGAAAAAGATTCCGAGGATAATAAGTAAAGTTTATGTAAGATTTATATAGTTTCATTTACGTCTGAAAAGAAAAAGTGAAGTATTTTCCCAAAAGTAATCCCAATGACTATAATATTCCAGATAAGGCAAATCTTTTGCGGCTTTATAATACCACTGCCAACCATCACAAAGCATGAGATGTGACAAAACACAAAATATGAATTTGCGCAGGGTCTGTTGTTTGATTATATTTCTTCCAGTATTCCGGTTGAGATCTTAATACCGAATGACTGAGAGGCTCAATAACTTCAAATAAAGATTCATTCTTATTGAAAAAACAAAGAATTTGTATCAAATATCATTTATAATACAGGGCAATGATTTGTAGTTCGACTTGTTCTAAGCTTGGTAACAACAACCGCCTCCAGATGATAACAAAAAATATTAGATTTCCGATAAGTTGTTCTCGAAAGTAAATTTTCGCTTAGCCAAAACACGTAATTAAAAATGTATTCAATTTTATTGAGTTTTCAGTGGAAAGAGATTCTTATTGAAGGAATTTTTTGAATCTTTTATATTGTTAATCAACAGTAATATATTGTAATGAAAAGCGATGCTGTTTTTTAAGTTTAAGAACTATTAATCATGGGTTATTATTCATTAACGCACAGTTCAAAAATAATTATAAAATTCTGCAATTTTGGGTGGGTATCTGTAGTATTTCCGCCGCTAGGAAAAGTAAACTACCCGTTGCTATTAGAACCATTCGTTTTCTTCGCTTGAAAGATTATGTGATTTGGCCATAACAAGTCATAGGCCACAATCTTTTGGCACTCTCTTATAAACTCATGAAATCCTCATAAATCCTACTTTCAATACATTTGTTTTATGCAGGTATATGGTAATGTAAGAAAGATAATTAAATTAAACCAAGTGTACCAAATTTAAATAATCCGAATAAAGCATTAAGCGTACACAAAAGCCTTCGGGAAGGTTTCGGAAATGACAAAGAATAATATATATTTTCTCAGATTTTTAACGCTTTTTCCCGTCGACAAAAGGCCTATTGTGACGCAAAAAACCGGATACGCTGTTTGAATAACAGCGTGGAAAATATTTAGTATACAAAATTATTGGAAAACTTTTCCAATTTTTTTTGAAACTTTAATTTTCATTTTTTTTTTGACGAGGGACAACAATTTTCAAGCAGTTTTACAAAGTACGCTTTGACAAACTCCCGATGAGAAAACAAAAGAACAATTTGAAATAAACATTTGGGCACTTAAGTTTTTGTTTTTAAGGAAAATTCATCAAGAAAATTCATCATCTTGTCACTAAATAAATATATGTTTACTATACAAAATGCTCAAATCACCACAATTTATACCAAGTATAATTTCAATTAGTTTTTCACTTCGACGCATGGCGCAGATTGAGATATTTTAAAAAAATATTTTTTAATTCTTAAAACATCAATTTATTATATCACAGGAAAGACTGAACAGGAATATTATCAAAATTTGATAATCTCTGCGTACCTGAAAGTATTTTTTTCATTGATGCTGCAAAGTTTTCTTGGATGCTAATTAAAAAAAAATATTGTTCCACAATATTTTACGCTCAACTTTGCACTTTGTGTTTGATTATTATTCTTTTGATTGGGTTTGGGGAACAAAATGTGTAAAAGAAATATTCTCATTTTATTGAGGATCGATTTAAAAAGAATTGTTCCTGTTGATGAGTAAACAAACTCATTATTTTAATGAATAATAAATTGAAACAGCGAGTACGGTACGTGAAATTTATACCAGAAAGCGCTCAAAGCAAATACCTAATTGAAAATAAATAACGAATAAAAGTTCGTGAATTATTTTTAAACTAAGTCTTCATTCGCCTCTGCGATTTATTACTTTAACGATCATTTGTAATTTGTTAACACGGTAATAAAGCTATAGGTGCAAAAGTACGAATTCCTGATTAGGCTTTTATGCACAACAATAAAAACAAAAGCCTCCCATTTGCGAGATTACGCATTTGTATTTTGGTACAAGTCCGGTTTCCCTTCACAACGAGCTTCAAAAGTAGTTTTGTACCAACATTAGTATTTCACGACGCCATTACCGAAGTAAGTCGTGCTTGGGGAAATTTTCTATTTTCATGATGAAAATTCTTTTTTTGCGGGATGAATTCTCGGAAGCTTTGATTCGCTTTGGACACGAGAGGCTTCTCTCTATATGAAAAGGCTCAAATAACTGAGCCGTGTGTATCAAAATATTAAGAGATTTTTGTTTGCACCAAAAGTAGTTTTTCCGAAAATTTATCTATTATATAAATTTTGGATTTTTTATAAAGAAACCTTATTTCCTCGTATTTTAAAGTATGAAAGATATACTATTGGCATACGATAAAAGCTTGTACGTGGGAGTACGGGGGGAGTCTTTCATAAACTTCCTCTTGTGGTTGCTTTTTGCAACGATCCGTTAATTTATTTTCGTCAGTGTATCCCAGGCTTTCTACATTAAATCCGATACTATTTAAATTGACCTTTATTTGAAGAATAACATATGGAAACAACAGTTTTTTTTACTTTTCCGGAACGTTGAATAATTTGTAAGGGTCCATGCTTCGAAAGTGTTTTGATCTACAATTGTGTGTGACTGGTTTTAAGTCCATGAAGTAAAAGACTTATTTTTCAATCGATAAATGAATAACTATTAATGTATAAAAAGAGAGCGATTAGCAATATGTAGTATCTCCTTACAACACCCGTCAATAAAAAAGTAGATTCAGCCAATCGTGTACGACCAGTTTTCGTTTTACACAAGTCTACCAAAAGTCTCAGTGAAGATTGTTAGCAAATAGATTTATCTTTCTTTAATGATAAATTTACAATAATTTACGGACATATCTAAGACAGGACGTATACCACGTTTTTCTCTTTAAACTCAGCAATGAAACATGCCAACGCATTAAACGTGAGACAAGTACTTATCTTTATTAATACGGCCGCATTAAACTTGCCTTAGTTTCCAGAATCACACGTTACATAAGCTGGGAACGGAAACCAAAATCCCACAGACATGTTCAGATAACGAAATGTTCGGGGCTTAGTTAAGATGTCTGGACAACGGTATCGCAGCGAAAACGGGAGTAAGGATCAGTTCCTTAGCAGCAACACCATTTTCCAGATGTGCACAGGTAATTTACATTATTATCACAATAAAACGATCATATATTGTAGACTGATATCGTTGAATATAAATTTCTTAAATTTTATTATTCTTTATGATATTCAATAAATCAGAACGTTATAGGCAAAATGTTTGACAATATCAGTATCAAACGTTAAAAAAATGTTTAACCGTCTATAATATCACACATATTTTATGTTATGGTATTTGGATATGGGAAAATTGTACTACTTTTGATACAATATTTAAAATAGGTACGATAAATATTTCCCCAAATAAAGCTCTAAATATGAAATGTTGATTTATTCAAATTATTTTTTAAATTTGTAGTTGTGATGTTATTCCTTGTCGAGTCATTTTAAACGATTTTATTGGCTGTTATAACATATTTTTTTTAACTAAAGAAAAATAAATTGACATGGAGACATAAAATAATATTCAGTTTTGTTGTATAAAATTTTGTATACGAAGACTTGTTTCTTTTGTACGGTTCTTATATTGACACTCTGGCGGTGTTCATAAAGCACATGTCAAATAAATATACTGCGAATAGTTTTTTGAGAGATTTAACAAAAAAAAAAATGAAGTGTAAGTATTGAAAGTATCCTTGGTTTAAATATGCCATATCAAAAAAATTATGATAACCGTGCCGTTATAACCTCTATAGAAAAAATAATATTTCAATTATGTATGCGTGTTTTCAACGTGGGTGACTACTACTAAGAAAAAGCCCTAAATTATCTATTCAATTTTGAGGGGATAAAAAAACTTTTGATGGATAACATATTCTGTTTTACATCTCAGGCTTCATAAAAAGCGAATAAAAAAGATGTAAACCAGGAGTCACATAAAATCTACATACATAAATTGTTAAATTTATGACGAATTGTTTAATGTATGTAGCCCCAAGGGTCTAATACTTCTTTACAAGCATATTTAGTGCCTACGTCACAGTGATGAAAAATAAAAGAATTATACTACCATAGTATTCAGTAGATAAAACAAATGCATAGTAAATTAGTTCAAATGAAAAAAGAACATCTTATTAGGTGATAATATACTTTATGATCAAGGGTTACTTCTATTCGAACGGTGTTTAAATGATTAGTATATTTTTCCTATTGTACATTTTAATATTCTGTTTTTCTGAATAATAAAAATTTACTGTCAAAAGACTGTCTGTTATTATTTAAATTCATAAATTATATTATTTATTCATTAAACTTTTACGATTTTTTCATAAATTTCATTATATTAAATGCCACCGACAGCACTACAAGCTGTTATTAGCTTTTATTCTGTGTTGGTAAACCAATACCTAAATTAAAGAATACTTTTGAAAGAATATTTTTAAATAAAACAATCATATCATCTTGAAATAACAATAAATAATCAGGGTCTTAATTCCGAGAAAGTTATTCGGTTCTAAAATATAATATCTTTCAGCATTATTTGCGTTTGTATATTTAAATTAAATCTTAAATAATAATTGCTTTGTTACGTAAGTAGGTACTCAAGAAGGATCCATAAAGTTTTAAATTGAAGTATAAAATAAAAGTGGCGTTATATTAAATTACCCTTTAACTCTAAGCACTTTCTAAGAGAAACTGGGGATGATTAATTCTAAGCAATGAAATAAAGCTTTCAGGTATGTAAATGACACTTGTATTAATGTGCCGTTTATATTTTTAAGTAGCTATTGTTGAGAAAAATGGCTTTTATTAATAAAGGAAATAATAAGCTCTAATTAAAAGTTTGCAATTAACCACCTATTACTGAATTTATATTCATAAAGTGAGAAAAACGTCAACAACGAGTTATTATTCGCATCGCATTTCAACATGATTATTTTACATTATAATTCACGAGTATTACTTTTTTAGATTGCTGAAATAAGTGATTTATTAGTTAATTGCATTGCTTCATAAAAAAATCATTATTTCATTTGTAAAAACCGCTTGTTGTAAAATTCACAATTTTAAATTCCTTTTTCTTGGTAAGTTTAATGTAACATAATAGTTAAATGTGTTGATAAGTTATCATTTCAATTGATAAGTTAAAGATTTCACGCTTTGTAATGAATTTTGAAATGTATTAACTCATTCAATAATATAATATAATTCTGACGTGACGATTGTATGTGTAATTCTTTCTTATACAAGCGTCAGAACCGTTTTATTAAATATAACAAATACATATACTAATATCACAGTACAAACGAAAGGGGTGCTACGTTTTTCTTCTGTAAAAGATAACTGCAGGAATTCATAACCTAATTTTGAATTATATTTGATGTTACATGTATTCTTTGTATTTTAATTGACCGTATCAACATATTCGTAATATACTCCATGGCTGGGATTGTAAAATACGTTAATGAGATTACTGTCAACAATATTGTAAACGAACCCCGTCCGGTATCATAATGCCACAATGCGCGTTTGACATAACTAGCATCATTAACAAAACGTCACGAAATAGCGGAAAATGGGAAAACGGTAATGTTGGAAGACCAAGATAGCTTCACAGTACTGTAGATGGGCATATGATATAGCAAAAGGCATAAAATATAATAATGACGTGCTACTCTACATTTGCTTGTGAGAAATGGTTGGATATCAGAATGCATAATGCCTTTCGACATCTGGTATAATCCGAGGTAATGTATGCAAATATATGTGCAGGGAAATGCTTTTCAAAATAACCTTCGGCTTTTCGTAAAATGGTACCATTTTAGAACTCAACGTCAGAAAATTCAAGCATCTTTCATATCAAACTCTTTTTGAAAATTTAGAGAAGAGCTTTTATTTGTGCACATAAATTACCATAATTTAGTTAGCACATCACACGTATGCCGTTTGTGGGTTATACTTTCTTCGCAATCATCAGCTTACAGATGTATTTTCGGAAGAAGTGCTATTTATGTTCGATGTGCACTTGTGATACATTTGTTTAAATAGCAGTCAAATGACTGAATACTAGATTTTAACAAATTGAAAAAGACATTTCCAATTGCTTGATGTAATTACCACTTCCGACACGAGATGGCTCTCAAAAAGAATATGTTTAACATGAAATGTTAAGCTATTTTACTAAACCAAATTAGGTATATTAAAACAAGATTTTATCAGGAATAATAAGTGGTTTTTGTGCAAATAATATCAAATATATAATTTTACAAATGTGTTTTTTGAATGAACTCTTATTGGCATTTTTTTATCAACCAGCTCTGGTTTATTATTTTAGTGTCTTCTACATTGGAGATGGTCAAATGATCATAATCATTGTGGTATGTGGAGTGAAAATTTTAATAGATATTTGTTTTCATTTTCGCTTAACAATGTATGGTATTAATTGAAATGCATTAATTAACAATAAACTCAACCGAGCATCATTCGTGTAATTCCTTGACGGTGATCAGAAAAATATCACATATTTTATTTAAATAAAATACAATGAAGATTAATCATGTTTGAAATACATATGTCACACCAACCAAAAAAGTCAGTAACTGGAGATGACCACGTTTGTTTTGTTACGTCACATTAAGCCTCGATACTTTTTATTCATGGCGAGGTAATTTCGTATTGTAAAAAATGCAGGAAATCAATCTTATTCCAACTTGTTCGACTTCAAAACTTTGTTTTTCTCTTGGCGTAATAGTACCATTGCGGAATCTCACGTAGGTATATTTCTTTTTTTCGGAATACGCCGCAGTCGTTTATCTTGTTTAAAAAGTGTGCGGTCGCCAATCTTATCGTTTTGTCTCTATGGAAACTTTGTTTTATTTGGGCGGGCTATCTTTTGTCGGAGAGGTGTAACTACACCTCCCATATGGCTATCAATATCATTATTTGTTAGTGAATCGATTTATAGCCGATCTGATATTACTAACGTTCTACTATAACGTGGCTTTATTGCCATCCGGCTTCTATTATTGGCGCGGTTATTTTATCGGAAGGAACTAAAGAAAATAATCATACTTCCATTAGGTTAAGTCACAGTTCTAACACATTGAATGATTTATTGATTGATTGAAAAAAAAATATATTATATCACTCTACTTTTTTCGTACGCGAATTAAAGACGTCAGCATTTCTATTTCGCAATTGCAATTGCTTCATTAATATATTATATCAGCTATTTATCGGTAACTCAATTAAATTAAAGCGTGAAATAGCAAAGAAAATTAATTTCAGTTAGTTCAGTTTTTCTACGATTGTCTCTTTTGTATACTCACGAACGTAGCTTGAATGCTCGAAGAGTACTTAAGGTGTACCTGGCCATTTACTTTTTTCGGCTTATCCGAGGTCAAAATGAGAATTTTAGCATTACTGAGAATGTTTAATCGAATTTTACCGATTTTGTATTGTTGGGGAATCGTGAATATGAATGGTTTGTTCCTGAAGGAAGTAGAACTAGCCAATCAATATGGATGTCACTTGTGAGAGCTTTAACGATTTTAAGCGGAATCATTTCGAATGTCAATATATTTGACGTGGAAGTGCGCTAGTTCAGAGGAGTTCTGTTTATATATTATGTATATTAAAGTTGATTTTGTCGTATATTACTCGGTTGACTTATATGCCAATTTATAGTGTATTTTTTTCTTCCAATCTTTTACTTTTTTTCGCATTTCAAAAACAATAAACTTATAATAAGGTTATAAATATGTAAATCAGTAAAAAAGACAAATCAAAAGAAGCTCCTAGTCAATGAATTGAATATATGTAAAACATTTATCACATAGAACTCCATTGTTGTATGGTTAAAAGTAATTCCACAGTAACTTTGAGACAAGTAAAATTTTGTATAGTTAAAAGCTATTTCGGCATTATACCACGAAACTTAATTCCGAAACGTTTTTTTGACATTTTTATGCTTACAAAGATTATGTAGCCTTACAATCTAATGACAACCTATTGACAAAAAAATAGTTTGGACAGAAAATATAGTAGAGGGATGTTTTTTTTCAAATTCCTACGAAAATAAAGCCTTCCTCAAAGAGATTCTGAGCTCTTTGGTGAGTCTATAAAATAGCGGTGATCAAAACAAACCGTTTTATAAAATTACAACAAAAACAATTTACTGAGGTACTTAAAGAAATTTACTTTACAACGAAAAAAGGATTCGGAAAAACAATACTCCTTTAGAATAACTTAACATTTTGTTTGCTTAAACAAAAAGAAACTGGAAAATGACATTGACTTTGACTTCTGAGTAGAAAAAAATGTATAAAATACGGTACCGACTTTTCCAAACATTGCGTTGAGTCAATTTTACAGGCTTTCTGGTGAAGCCTTTTGTAGTATGTTTTATAACAGAGATGTTCAACATTGATTCAAAATAATTTCGTATGAATGATATGTATCATAATTAAAAATTGAATACAATAAATGGGTAACAATGTGTCTATAATTGAAAAAAAACAATAAATATCAATAATAGAAAAGTTTATTTTTAATCGATGTAGCTAAAATAATATTGATTGAAGAACCATAGGACAATGCTCATAAATCACAAAATAAGTATATAACAAAATTAAATGATACTTAAAGTAAAATAAATGTGATTGCCATTTGTTTGTAGTGTTTTTTTACAGTTTTTTACAAAAGACACAGCAAAAAGAATGGATGACTGAGTTTACGATACGAGGAAGTTTGCTCCATTTAGTTGTACGTATCGACAAATAAAAGGTTTGGAATTCAGGCTACTGAGTCGTTTCACGTGCGGAGAAAATTTTGAGAAAATGTAATGTTTAGAAGAGAGCGAAAGAAAACTATTGCGAGCCTTTCACAGGCTTGGGCAGTCTGAATAGCGAATATTTTTCATGCTGAGGAACGCCCAAAGGATTATTTGTGGCGGCACTCGGAAAGGGAATGGCAAACACGATACAATAATATTATCACGTGAGAGCTTTATGATTCTAGAGAGATTGGTTTAGCCGTGGAAAGAAAAAGGCTGGCGCTATTCAAACAAAATTACTTTCAATGGAAATTGGACATTCCTCACAATTATTTTATCAAATAGCTTTAAAACATAATAAATCGAGAAAAAAATACTTATCTTTGAAAGCATTCCCACTGATATGGAGCGGATATAGTTAAATTAAGCGTCAATGACCTTTAAAATGATATAATCTTACTATGGAAGTTGTGTTTTATGTTAACAAAACTAAAATAATCATCGTATCAAAGTAATATTTCACGTTAAAGATAGTGTTAAATTGTCATTGGTATAGAACAGTGGTTCTCATGTGCGGCCACCAGAGGATTTGACTGCGGCCACCAACAGCTTCATAGAAAATATTGATATTTAATAAAATGTTGTTTTATAAGTTAATTTGTAAAATAAGACTTTTATAAATGAAATATTTAGCACGCAATAAATTGACAATCATGTTTAGGTCCTTTCTATAGTTTCGACGGTAACTTTGTGGAAGTTCATTTTATATTATGTTTAAGTCCATTTGTCATATCTCAAACACAATAAAAAATCTGGTGCGGCCACCAGACATTTCCGTATGCGGCCACAGCACAATTTTCGTGAGAACCACTGGTATATAATATGACAGGAAAAATATTGAAGCCAACTTTTGTATAACGAATGTCATATTTCTTCTATATAAATGTATAGTTTAACCTTTTTTGATAAATATGACACAAAAATATGTTTCGCAAGCTTTCAACGTAAAAAAATGAAGTTCAAAAAGTTTTCATTTATAATTTATTTCTATTGAATCAGAGTTAGGCAAATAAAACATTTTAAAATGTTTACGTCATTGATAAACACGTCGCAAGAGATTTTCCAAGTTGGCGCTTTTTCACTATTTCCCACTTCACGTAACAAATTTAAAAGAGGACAAATAAAAAGGTCTTTCGAGTAGTACTTCTTTAGATTAAAAAGGGGTGGGCAGAAAATTGTCATCAAATGGGTTGAAAAGAATAATTTAATGAGCGTAGTTCACTTCGAGGACTACTTTTGCTGTAATTTGTCCTCACTGACTGATTACAGCTATGCTTCAGTGGGTTTTCGCACAGTGGTGTTTTTAAGTTTTAATATTGACCAAAAATTCGTTCACAAAAAGAGTATTTTTTCAACAAATAATCATTGATATCGTTTTAACGGTTTGTAAAAGTCATGATTCAATTAAATTGAGATTTTTCGATGAGATATTTATGATTAAAAATGTTTTATTAACAGAAAAATGATATTATTTGACATTTTAGTAAAAAGTTTGTGTACGTAATAATAATACGCATACGTAACGTATGCTAAGAAAATGAAAAATTTGAAAAAATATACAAATGTATTGCTTCTTGGTATATTTTACATTTTCCAAACGACCTTCTGCTCTTTGGAATAACGTATCAGTAATGTAGATTGTAACATTAATTAGGTTCAATATGGTAAAAAAATATTCCGAAGTTTACTTAAATGCTGCAAAGATAAAAATGAATAAGCTATCGACATTTTTTTTTTAACATTTACTCAATTGTAATTGAGATAAATATTAAAATGAAATAATTTAGAATATTTTTCATAACTTAGAATTGATCACGTCAACGTCGGCCAAGATTGTGTACAATTGCTCCGTATGTGCGGTGTCATATACAAAACCAATACTTTTAAAAGGTTTTCGTAGCGAGAAATTGCAAATGGAATGGTTTGCATTTTCATAAAGGAACGTCGCATGCAACAGCCGGAAAACGTTAGCAATTTTCTACTGCTATTAGTAAGGTAACAATTTTTATAGACGTATTCTTATTTGGACTGCAGCGGTGGAAATAATGTTGAGAATTTCTTTACAAAAAAAAACTGAGAATTCATCAAACATTGAAATTTTATTTATAAACAACCTCGGTTCTCTTGGAATGGAATGAATTAAGAATATGCAAAAACAATTAAATATAAATTTTATATCACTTTAACGGCATATGGCGTACAATATTGGTGGATATTGTAAATATTTAAAATTATCGTGAATATTGAGTCATTTGATGGATTACCAATTTCGATCGATCTTATGTTATCTTACATGCCTTAACTAGCGTAGTGTCCTCTCAGTATACCGGCTATTCTTATTAATGTGATGGGTAAAGAAGATATCTTTATATCCCTTTCCCATATGTATTCTATAAAAGTACTTTGATAGTAGAGAATCAATCAGTTTCAAGGCTTTCAATGGGAAAACAATTAATTTAATAGAGTTTTATCAGTTCTTTCGCAATAATTGTTTATTTCACCCTGCTTTGTCTTTCTCAGTTAAATATTAATAACCCTGTTTCTATTTATACAGCATCAGTTAAAAATACTCTCTGATTTTCGTTGAAAAACCGGTGATTTTCTTCACATGATATATATGCCAGCAGAAGTAAAAATATACAGTTGAGACCTTAAAAATGGAATAAATAAACATATTTCAATCGTTGAATTTTGCACTTTTCCATGAGTTTTGTAGCTATCGACCCGGGATTCGCCCTTCGGCACCTTCAGACATTTCTATTGCCCGAATGAACTTGAGCTGACATTTGTACACTGGAAATGCCTGAAGATACCAAAACGGGAAGCTCTAGTCGTTAACAACAAAGCTCGTGGAAAAGTACAAAATTCAAACGATTCAAATTTCATCAAGCCCCTTCAGTCGAAATCCTAAATTATTATTATTCATCGGGTAAATTAATAATTTCTAAAACATAAAAATTTTGCAGAATCAGAATAAGATAAGTAAGTGACTCAATGATTCACTTTTATAATACACAAGAAAGTGAAAATAGGCTGAAGAATAAAAGGTATATTATTCTTTACAAAAATAAAAAGTTCGGAATGAATTAATTATTGAAATTTTCTAACAATGAAAATATGATGACGAGATCCCCGTAACTCGGGCTTGAAGTTATTCCAGTTTGCCAAAAGTTATTTAATACTTTGGCCGATTCGAACTCGGGGATGATGCGTAGAGAGTAAACTTTCCACGGAAATATACGGTCAAGGTTCAGTTTATTTGGAAATTTCACAGAAACTGAATTTAAATGCTAAACGTTGATAAGATGTCTGCCGCAGAAAATTTTAAACGTTTTATTATTAAATCATGTCCCAAAATTTGTTCGCCCGCCGCTGGAATGAGTTTTGTATTTAATTAAGCCAAATAAAATGTACTTTTTCATATTAACGTTTCGTCGAAATGAAATGCGCGCTTGAAAATATGTGACAAATACGGATTTCAAGGGAAAAAAACCAGCAAAACGGTTTTTTTTTTTAATTTGGGTAGGTTTGTATGCCAACTTTTTTCGGTCTATGTGGTCTAGTGGGAAGAGCTCTGTCCTAGCGATCAGGTGGGTCTGGGTTAAAGTCCCGGCAAAGGTCAGATTTTTTAAATTGAAAAAGTCATCTTGGACATGGGTGAATGTCATTTTTTGTCGTGTTGGTCTCGACTGATTTCCACAAATTCCTGACATTCACAATTAACCCATTGTTGACGGTGTGCAAAAATTTGTGCGTAATTAGTATGGTAATTGAAAATGCCCGTAAACAAAGTGTTAAAAATCATTTGGGGCATTGGCATTAGTTGTTACGCTAAATATTGTATCTCAAACAAAAACAGAAAACGTCTTCAAATTTTATGTTTATATGAGCAGCTTTATTATAATTTTAAAGCGTGTGCATGCATTAAACTTAATCTTTCTTAATATTTACTGTTTAAAGAAAGGAACTGATGGTTTAAGATACCTATTGCTATAGTATTTTTTTTATATATTTTGTATTATATCACGTTTTATTTCGTTATGAACTTTTTGTATAACCAACATGAGAGTATGACAATATTCAATCCTACATTTTGTAGGGCACCTTATCTTTTTTACACGGGTTTTTGTGCATGGTACCCCTTGCAACGTATACTCTGTGCAAAACGAGGAGCAGGTGTATATATATATTTATTTCACAAAATATGTTAGACAAACTAAGCTACATATTTAAATTTATTACACGTACATATATGTGTAACATGAGAGATATTTTTTCAAGCATTTACAGGCTTGAATTTGATTGATGTTCGTCACAATAAAATTGTAGGAGGCAATATTGCTTTACAGACAACAGCGGTATGGAAAATAACGACAAATTAAATTACCCGTTGGTGGAGTAATAATATAAAGCTTAGAAACCGATCGTATATTGATGTAATCGTATATTTTCATGATTGAATCATTTGAAAGCATTTGAAATTGATATGAGAGACGTACAAAAATAATACAATAATGCGAACGCCGGGAAAAAATATGATACTCGAGAACTTGATATAGAAGCTTTTTTGCGATGTCACAAACCTAGCCATCCCGAACACTATAGATTTTGTCCCAACAGCTACTTTACCTTAAATATCTATCTTAATACTAGTGATACGATGTCTAAACTTTTGGTATTCTTAAATCATAGTTTTTTACACTATTTGCAGAAAAAAAATTTGATATTTATTGGCTAGTTGCGCTGTAATCGATTAAAAAAGAGAAGTCGAAATTTTTCAGTCTAATAAGCGATAAGAGGACGTGACCATAGTGAGTCATAGATAACATGGACGGAGTGTTTCATATCTGGCAACAATAAAAGGCGATAAGCGATAAGATAAGAGATAAGGTAATGTGAATTCGTGCACGTCTATTGGCTTGTTAGTCCGCCATAGCCGTTAGAGTGGAAACGTCGTCGTTTTCATGCGTGACTTAAATATGAATAATTATATGAAAAATAGGGATTTTTATATGATTTTTTTTTCAGAAAGATATTTAAATATACGTCAAAGCATAATCAATCATTTTTTTATTGCAGAGTATGCCAATAAGGCCAAAACACTGGGGTCTTTTTATACCCCCCTTCAGCCTGAGAGTCATTTTTCAAGGATAGTCCTACGAAGGTTAAACATAGTTGAGGGATTTCATTTCAAAAAAATATTCGATCCAAAGTATCATCAAAATTTCACACATATAACATTTTCCCCAACCGTTTCTCATGTTAAGCATTATTGGTAAAATTGCTACATACATTCTTCGGTTCTACTTTTCTTCAGCCGGCAAGTTTGTGGTAACAAGTAATTGCGCAGTATAGTGAAAATAACGAATTGAAACTACTATTAAATTTGTGTGTGTATCTTTCTTCATATCTCTGTGATCTTATTGCTTTAGCAATCCGACGGGTATGAGTTGAAGTCACAGCAAGTTCAGATTTATAATCTGAGATCTTGGACATTGCCGTAAAGTTGTTCAAGAGTTACTTATAAAAATTCTCATAGAGTTAATCTTGCATGACTTTCCTATTTCAAAATATTTACCCATTGGCACAAGTTGCAATTAAAAATATTTTAAAAATAATAATGAATCTTAGCAATAAGCTTGCATTCGGTCATTTAGTACAAACGATTGAAAAACATATGCTTTAGTAAAAATAATAATACATTTTTAGTACTTTTTCGACAAAAAAAATATTTGATCAGGACCGGTTTCGCTCATGGCGAACAGTTCTCTATTGTTGTTTAAGTATTGACAGTGAACACCTTAAAAGTGATATGCTTTAGTACAAAATACACACCGATAAAATTTCAAATTTATTTATCAATAAATTTAAAAGAAATATACATACATACCTTTAAAGGACGTTCATGAAGAAATTTGATATCAAGTAAGCTATTTTTTCGGCGTGAATTCTAAGAGCAATATTGAGTACATCAAAAGACTGTGGGGATTTCACATGTAATAAAAAATAACTTCATTTTTATGTAAAAATTAAGCACAATGAGGGAAGCACATTAAGTCTTTTGGGACCACTTTTTGCCCTTAGTCTGATATGTAAAGTGGTTTCACGAACTTAACTTACTGAAAATTTAAAATTTTATAAAGAAAACTTATTGTTCGAATAATAAAAAAGTACGCATCTCAAGAGTAACTTTATAAAGAAGCAACATCAGCCCTAGGCGTAATTATTAATTTATTACATGAACAGATTCTGGGCACGTTTTAGTGGAGAAAAACAATTTAAAATTTCTTATATTGAACTTCAGCATACCAGACGTAAAAAAAAACTTAAAGCGAAAATTCAATCATACAAAGTCTGAAAGAGAACTAATTTTAGTGTTGAGAAACGCTATAAAACAATAAAATGTTACTCAAGGGAACAACCATCTCTTTATCGAGTGTAAATAAAATATCAAAACGTTATTTGATACAAACTTTTCAAGTGTAAAAAGCAATAAAATTGTTTTATAAATATTTTTAAATGGAACAAATTGAATTTGTTTATTATGATTTTATCACTTTCTTGGAACGTTGCGTATTCTTGAATAAACAGTGTTAAAATTAATTGAACTTTTCTTGAAAATTAAAAAGTGTATTGAAATTGTTGTTCTTTAAACATTTTTTTTTACTATTTATATAATTCTTTACAATGACTATAATACTCTCTAATGAGAAATCAATAAAATCTCGAATGACAAAACCAAACCAAATAAATGATTGGCCTAAATTGAAACAAACGTGTTTAAGTTCGATGCCTGTGCATCCTTACTTTTTGACTGCTTATAAAAATCTCTTTTATTACACGAAAATTAAATTAAGTCATGATTTTTTAGTTAATAAGTACCGTGATTTTAATCACGCAAGAAAGGTATTTCAACACGATGCTGTGATATTTCTTTTTCGACAGTTTATATAAAGCTGTCATAGTTACTTATTTTACATCTTATTTTGATGACTGAGTTTGATTATTTAGGTTAGCTTAAAAACTATTCACCCAAACAAGCAATGGTGGAATCAGTAAATCATCGTTGAATAATAAAAAAGAATAAACGAAGTAATAGTATTGATAAAAACCTATTTGTCATGTTGAGATGCCGAGACTCCATTATCTTAGAGTGTATTAGGAATGGGTTAGTTTTTATAGACGAAAACAAATCTTTATTCGAGAAGAATCAGAGTGACAATGTGACAAAGCGTGGGATGTTACTTCGTATGTGCGGTCCTAGCATCCAAAACAACTCGATAAAACAAACTAGCTTACTTGTTGCAGCCTGTTTTACCACTGGCAATATAATTTAATATTCCCGCTCGGGCTATGTTGCGACTCAGCAAATTCGGCCCTCGCTAAAAGCGCTCCAATGTAAATATTTAAGATGTAAAGCAGGTCTCAGCTTAAAGTGGTAGTAAAATTTTATCTGCAACATTTTGGTTAGTGTTGATGATCATTAAAGTCGGCCAGATCCTCATTTTATTATTTTGTTATAAAAATTATCGGAAGGTTAAAAGTTCCACAAGAAAAGTCTGTACGTAGGCTGTTTTTTAGATAAAGTTACGACGGAAATATTAAAGTTAATTAAGCCTTTTCTAACCAAATTAAGCAGCATATATAAAATCCCGACGATTTTCAGTATACAAAGAAAAACCTAAATAATACTGCACACACCCTTAAAATACAAAAAAATATATAACAGTACGTTGATGATGTTTAGGCAAATGTCATTCAAAAAATCAAATGATGATGTTTTAATCAATTTTTAACAAATGCACTAATAAACTCACCCTTTTTAATTTTTAATACTTTGATATTTATTGGAAATATAAATTCGTATTCGTAATAAGATACACGTCACATTGTATATCGACCAAAGACTTCAAGCCAATTCTAAAGTGATTTATACAAATACTTGGCTGTGAGTATGGTAGCTAATGAAAATAAGTAAAAAAATGAGGTATTTTTTATTGACAACGGGTTAAACTATGTTAAATTGAATAGGATAATTTATTGTTCATGAAATAATTATATTTTCTGTGAAAAATAAATTTTGGTGCTAAAAGAATTCATATTACTGAATACACGTACACAACTCTAGTATTTTTT
This sequence comes from Himalopsyche kuldschensis, assembly GCA_028554975.1. Lineage (NCBI taxonomy): Eukaryota > Metazoa > Arthropoda > Insecta > Trichoptera > Rhyacophilidae > Himalopsyche > Himalopsyche kuldschensis. The sequence goes on along the minus strand of JAHFWI010000010.1, from coordinate 12,467,858 downwards.
ATTGATTTTCCAATAAATTTATTATTTGTTACTGAAAAAAAATAATTACTGAAGAACAAACGACGTCTACAAAATTGTTGGAATTTTAATATTTAATGAAAAATTTGCATCTTTTCACGGGAGCGTAGTTTCTTGAACACGCAAAAATTCAAAAGAGTATAAGCGTTTCAACAACATATTTTAGATTTTCATTATAACAATTACCAACCATTTTACTCTTTGATATGCCTAGGTTTTATCCCTGCTTTCTTAAGCGAGAACAATGCTGCATATTTAAAAAAATTCAAACGTTATTTCAATTAAATTCTTTTGTTACATCAAAAAAGAAAAATGAATACAAAAATCTTGAAAGGGGGGTTCTGAAATTACAAAGTCTTTTATTTAAAAAAAATGCGAATCAAAAAACCCCTCCGCACTTGAGTACTTTCTAGGCACATTACAAACGTTAGAAAAAAACATTTATTGTGAATACGGAAGGGTGAGTTTGCATTAAAATCATTTGAGGAAAGGAGAATATAAAGTTTGAACTTGTTGAATCAGGATTATGGAGTTTAAAATGATAAAAAATGATTCTCTTTGGGGCGTTTTTATGCCTTCAATAATATTAAATGACAAAAACTAAACAATTTAAGCTTTGTTTGCTGTCAAAATATCAAAATTAAAATCAACGTTTTATTCAGTAGAAATAAAGCCGTAACAAACAAGAACGTTCTGTATTCGCCATCGAATGTTTTTACGATGATCTATGCCAAAAGAGCTATAAACGTTTTTTTCAAAATGAAATACTCTTATAAAATGCTAGACTATCTTTTACCCAATGATGACAAGTTGCGTCAGTCTAAAGGGGTTTTTTGAAGGAGCAGAATTCTGATTAGATATATAGCCGTAGGACAAAATAAAAGTTTTAAAATAAACAAGGTTTTATTTTTTTTTATTTTGGTAATGATCATTCATACTTAATTGATTTTTGATGTAATAGCTTGCATTGCTAAAAGGTCTTCAACATTTAAATTATAGTCTATGTTGATTCAATTTATTTGTTTAGTTGTAATATTAATTGATTTTCATACCTTGTAATCCTTCCTTAAGTTTTGTATAAATATCACTGTTTCGTTGTATTTCTTATCAGTTGATAATGCTTGCCATGAGCTAAACCGGTCCTTATTCAGTAAATTTTATAAAATGTGTTATTGTTTTTTACTACACAACTTTTGTTATTTTCATTTGCGTCTTGTCTTTGATGAAAAATAAAAGAAAAACCTGCTGATGATAAGTACATAAAGTTTTGGTCATTGATTTTCATTCGTAGCAAATGGACTTAAAAAAATATTTTTTTGAACAAAAAAACAGCAGTAGAAGCGGTGCAACTTTTTGTTCATAAAAGGGGCGTAAGAGCCTCTACGAGTACGCTAGATTTACGGCGGCCGCTACGCCAGGCTACGAAGGTTACTCGGTAGGGTGCGTCACGGGTCGAGGTTAACTGCTACTAGCAAACGAAATCGATTCGATGCTGTCACTTAAGGCGTATGAAGACATGCGTCATGAATGATATACGTACTACTTGTCAGATTGGCAGAATGCTACTTTATTGGATACCACTGATTTGTCCGGTGTTATTACATTTAATTTAAGAAATAATTTAACTGATTTAGAAAAAACTGCAATGTTATTGATTTATTGTAAGCTATTTTGTGAACATTACTAAATAACTGAACATGATATATAATCAAAATATAATGGCTCGTTGCACTTGCTATTTTTTGAAATGGGGTTTTTTCAATTATGAATGATTATAGTTCTACTAACTTAATAAGAAGAAGTTCTTAATTTATACGATGTATTCTTATTTAAATTGTATTGCAAAAACAGTTGCATTTCGTAAAATTGAATTAAGTATTGCATTCATAATCGACGGTGTTGTAAGTTGTGATCGATTTGTTTTAAACATTTACAACCGTAACAACCTAACCTTACTTTCAAATAAATTGAACACAATTTTTCATACTGCTTTTACATATTACATAATGATCCGGACCGGTTTCGCTCATTGTGACCATTACCACTTGATAGTGCTCGCAATGAGCTAAGTCGGTCTTGAGGATTGTGTATTCATGTCGAAATAGCACAAAAAATTGTGTTTAAATATAATGATTTCCTATCACGAGTTGGCAGTTAACACACCTTAGAAGTGTCAAAAAAAGAAATCTACTAAAATAGATTTATTGATAGCAACTATCAATTTTAAGGAGCTCACAATCAAAACTTGGTGGAATGGCTTTATATAAAAAAATAACACATTTTTTGCACATGTTCCACATTATATGTATTAGGATCATGACCGGTTTCTCTCATCGTGAGCATTGTTTCTGAGTCAGTATCAGTTAATAATGCTCGTGATGAGCAAAACAGGTCCTGATTCGTCCTGATGAAAAATGTATTGTAGAATAAGTTCAATGTGTTATTATTATTTAAGATAACAAGTATATTTGAGAACTACCTTACTCGGCAGACTTCAATGAAAATTTGGCGAAAACGAGTGTATTTCAATTGTAACAGAGTTAATAATATGATACAATATATTTATATTTCCTACGAGAAAAATAGCGAACTGCAGTAACTTTCAGCAAGCCATAAAATGTCTGGGTGGCTAAAATTGCGGAGCAAAATAATAAAAAAAAGAACATTGCTGTCAGTCCGCGCGAGAACAGGCCAAGCCTTCTAGCCATAGCTTCCGTAGTCTCGCCAGATAGCACATTCCTTGGCCCGGAGCCAGCCACATTTACCAGACACCTCCATCCAATCTAGTAGCGTGAACAGAATACATAATAATATTTGTCTAAATGTAGCTAAATTATTAAAAGTATTGTTGACACGAAATGAATGAATTTCAACGATACTAACATACCTACATTACTTAGTTGTGTCAATATAAGAGTTAGCAACTTGTCCTCCATCAACATATTTTCCAAATTTGGTAAGCAACGTTTAACATAAATTCACAGTGTGTACACTCAAAATGCCAGTTCGAATATTTGAAAGTGGCAAAGAAGACAAAACAACCGAAATCACAACTAACATTCATGTCTTCCGATATAATGAAATAACACCTTTTAATAGAGCTTTATTGAAAGTAGATAATAAAGTGTTTAATAAATACTTAGTATTTACTGATGAATAAAAAATACTCATCAAGCAATCAAAATTTACAAGAGATATAGTATAAAATAAACAATTTGGCCCATTAGGATAAAATAAACGCATCTCAGTTTTTGTCGGTTTTGGATAATGGATGCCACTTGATACAAAATAATACCTTGCTTTATGTGTGAAAGAGACATATCAATATGAGAAGAAAGTTCAATGCGTATTAAAATCACTTTATTATTCACAGTTTCATTTGGAGACTCCAATTCGAGTCCATTTTTCAAGTACTCGATACTCGAGTAATTTGGAAATTACTCGAGTGATACTCGTAATATATAAATGAAGATTTAATTCCACATTTTATTTTGTTTTTAGCAGCGGACAGATAAACTAGATAGCACAGTTTAATTGATTTTTTTAGCTTTTAAACCCACAGCAATAGAGTTTTTTCTACTGTTGGAATAAAAAAACAAAACTTCGAACCAAATTTAAATCTGAGATGATTAATTCTCTATTATTTTTGAAATATATGTTTCATAAATTGAAATAAATGTAATAATGAAATAAAATAAGCATATTTATTTATGTATCATCTATTTTCATATACACATTTGAATTATTAATATATATTTTGGTACATCTGAAACTACTCGAGAATACTCGAGTACTCGAGTATTTAAAAAAAATACTACTCGATACTCGAGTAGTTGAGTCATCGAGTAATTGGAGTCCCTAGTTTCATTGTAATGAATTGGAATAAATTACTATATTATATTTAACAGGTTAATTAGACAGCCAAGGCGTCGAAAAAGGGCTAAAATAGGTAATATTGATCACTGTTGAGACTGGTTTTTAGGTTCTACTGTAAAGTAGAGAAATATGAGTAAGGGTTATCTGCTTCTTAGAAGCCAAATTATAACAATAAACATATGATGTATTTAAAAAAAAAAATCTTTGTATGTTCAGCACCTTGTTTTTAAAATTTAGTAATATTGTGTTATTTGAGAGTAACATTTTTAAAGAATAATAATACCATACCAGATAGTATATCTATTTATTTATATATTTCCGGTATTACAATTTAAGTATATTAGGGTGGTTTAGATTTTCTTGGCAACGTCACTGTCGAGTTACAAGTAAAACTAGCTCTAGTCCATGCAAGTGGTTCGCTTTTACTGCCAATATCACCCTCCGGACGGGGAAGCTCGCCGGAAATTTAACAAGGATATGTCTAGAGGGGGAATTCCTTACAACATCAGGAATCTTACGTGACGTTAGATTTGAATCGAGTTTTTAGAACCATATTGAAACATCGCGTAAATCACATCGAGAAACGTCGTATCGTTTAAAGTGAATATATAAGACAACTTTAATCTTTTTTTTCAGCACTTTTCAACAGTATGTCAATTAGTTTTATAAGTTTTTAGGTACCAATCAAATTTATCATGTTAAAATTTGTTTCAAGAGAAGTAGTCTTATTACAATTGCTCTATCTGTATTTTGTGGGTCATCCAATAGATGCTGCTATAAAAGGACTAGGATTAAGATAACCACACTATCTTTATCAAATTTTTAGTTTAGGATATAAAATGGGACAAGAAGAAACGTTTACATCAGAGAAATCAATATCTTCATACATAAAACTACAAAGTGTCCGTTGGAGTAGTTTAATCCGCAATCGAGTAAGACAAACGCCCAAGATAGTTGTTCAATTGCCGACAGGATTGAATGCTTGAATATAACGATGAATCAATTGTTTCTTCGTACGAATAAGTATAAAAAATTCAATCGATTGTCAGTAAGTCATTATTTGAAAATTACGAAGAATACTTATTCATCAATTAAGAAAATAGGATGATAAACCTCTGGTCGAATTCAATAATCATTAGTGTTGTCATTATAATGTCATGTAATTTAAATGGAAAAAGTATTGGATTACGATTCGAGCGTTAAAAATATCTCGCGGAAAAAATACGTGACCGATTTCTTTTTAAATTTTCTTTGGGATACAATTAAAAGTAATGAGAAAAATGTTCGTGGAACTGTTGTGATGAGGGTTGACAATGCTAAAAGAAAATTAAAAATCTTGTTAGCGAATTTCTTGATCACTGTTTCAGGAGCGGTTCATTTACAAGTTATGATATTTTTTCAATTATTAACTCAGATAAAATGTTATACTTACATAGTAAGATACGAATAATTATGTAAATTTTATGAATTTAAAACCGAAATTACAGCTAATTGAAACATACAATTTCAGAATATTTATGTAGAAAAATAACATTTTTATATTTCGAACTGTTATTTATTTAGTTCATCTATGTATCATTATATTTCATCATCAGCTTAACGAAATTGTCAAAGCATATTGGAATACGATAAAGTTATACAATAACATTGCAAAATATAGTGCAATGCGAGACGGTAAGATGGCGCCGTCAATAAAATGAAACGCGTACAATTCTGCAGACGGTAAAAAGTCCGCCGTATCAATGGAGAAAAGGAAAAACCAAATAACAATTACTTGAATACACAAGTCGCATTTGTACGACATCTGCAGGGTTGGGGGGGAATATCGTGACAGATTCTTGCATATTGCAGGTTTCACAATAGTAAAAAAAAGGAATTTTGGTTTCAAATATTAGTGACACTTGTATAAAAACATATTAGTCAGCCAATCTTATACTAAAGATTTTTCCAATAGTCAGTCTTAAGATGCTTCTTAAAGAGGCGAAAATGATGTTTTACAAGTAATTTATGTAGACAGTATAGATATGGGCGCCAATTGAGACGACTTGATTCTCGTCTCCCCAAAATGATGAATTTAACACAATTACAAAACACGTAAAGACTTGAAACAGTATTAAACTAAAAGTGTTTTAAGTCTTGACGTGTTAAACTTGCCGACTTTCGAATACAGCAACGGCCCTTTTTGCCATTGAGATCTTTTCATCAAAAGCTAGCCGTCTCCCCCATCCTTTCCTTAGTTCCATCACCGAACGTTGAAAACGGACGCTGTCTGCCAATATCTTGGAGAGTCAACAATCAGGTCGTCTCAATTGGCGCCCAACGTTCATATTTTGATGTTTGGTATTCAAGGATTAATGTAAAACAAAAATTCAATTCACTATCAGCAACAAAAAAACGCGAAATTTCTCTAGCTATTCTCACTTGGCAAACAAACTTTTTTTTGATTTGTAACGTCCACGAATGGTAGTATAACTTGTGATGACTATGATCATGTTTCAAATACTCTAAGATTGTATCATAAAATTATTCATTCCGTTTTCAAAACATTTAATCAATCTGCAGATAGCAATATTCCAATTCAAGTGCACATCAATGTAAGACCGCGGAAGTGTTTCAATTTGTAAGTAGGAAAGCTAAGTGAAATTCGTTTTTCAAAATATCTATTTCTAAGTTCACCAAATCGCACTGCAGAGTGTAGCCTTAAGCGTGACTGCAGACAGAACATGAGGAAGATATCTTAGCTTAAACTACAAACGTGACTGGACAGCAAGCTTCGGGCTAAGTTCTGTATTTACCGGACACTGGAGTAAAAAAATCCGGATTTACTGTCTTGCGATACCCACTCGCACGCAATTTAGAAAACAAACTTTTCATCCTAGCGTGGCAAATAAAATAAAACCAAGTCTACAAAGCCTATAATTGGATTAAGCATTAAAAAAGATTATTTACAGTATTCATGAATACGCTGAATGCTGCCGACAATGTTTTTTGAGACTTTTTAGAGGAAAATGAAATTATAGTGAGAATAAATGTCCAACATTATTTATAACAGTAAAGGTTGGAGTTGCTGAACCTGCTCCTATAGTTCAGAGAATGGCGGTGACAATTATTAATCACATTAACGACTTTTTTCCTATATTTTATCCTATGTATTTTTATTTGGTAATGGAATGTTTAGTTTTTGGTTATTTTAATTGAAATAATTACACATTTTAGTACTTACTCCACATTAGATTTATTGAGATCAGTACCGGTTCACTCATTACGAACATTATTAACTGATAAGAAATACAAAAATGAAGCAAGACTAATAAAAGTATGATAAGCAATTGGTAATACAAGTATGCAAATAGTTAATTAGCATAATTCATATCAAACAGACTATAATTAAAATGTTGAAGATCTCTTAGCAATATAAGCAGTATTTATTAAAAACCAAATAAAGTAATAATAATCATTAACAATATAAAATCCAACGTGCATTAACAAATGGGATTTTTTTAAATTATAATGGTGATTCACGTGCAAAGTGGAAAAAATTGGTTATTTTATATAAAAAAAAACCAGATGTAAAGTACGTTATTCTAAGTTTCATATGGATCAATTGTTCACTTATATTAGTAGAAGCGTAAGATTTAATAAATTTTCTTCAACCATTTGATTTGGAAAGTTCTTGAGGTTAAAACTTAAAATGCTACTCGTTTAAAAACTGGGTTGTGAAAGAAGGAATGCACCATGACATAGAACTCTGTTATTGCAATGAATTATTTTTGGAATCTCTTTTATGTCACAGTACAAGTTGACGGTTACTTTTATCTAAGAGAAAATTTCGAATGCCGATATGTGAGAAGCTGCAAGTATCACTTGAGGACAAGTTATCGGCGATTGAATACATTTTTCAACACAATAACGCGAACGCACAAAAAAGCAAAACGATACAGCTGGAAGTGCCTGAAATATGTATTTTTATCCGGTTCAAAAGTGAAAATCGCTTGAGATTGTTTTAGGCACAATTTACTTTTTTATGACGATTTACAGCAAGATTAAAAGCTCGTTTAATATTATGTACCACGAAAGTTTTCAGAAGTTTCATATGCTAAAATTAAAAAAATCGCTGTTTACGACCCCACAGAAAAATAACGGGTTTTTATAGCTTTTAAGTTTGAGTACGTGATGTGGCTGTATTAAACCGACCATAGATGGCGTTTTCATGTTTTAACGGACGTGATATTTTGGAAAAATTTAATACTAAAATTACCGTAACAAAGTAAAAAAAATTACACGACCAGTGTGTATTAAAGCCACCATTATTATAGTACATTACCCATATTAATAGAATATCCGTCTTTGTTTATGTAAAACATAATACGTGCAAATCGCTTAATGTGAATACCCGAACTAACAGAAAAAACAAATGAATTAATAAAAATATAGCCGACTGCAGAAGTATTTCGCTCAAATTTCATATAGTTGATTAGCATACTTTTACCATTAATACATATAATATGGCATATGACAATATAATCGATTAAAGTGATAATACATGTGAGACTAAGGACAGATATGCCGGTATTTGATATTTAATATCTGTATTGCAAATATTGAGAATAGATGATATAGTTACGACCAATCACGATCGCAATACGGGAATTCTAATAAACCATTTTAAAAAAACTGCATTTAAAGAAATAACTGTAGTATAAACAAATATAATATTATTTATAAAAAAAATTGTTTCTTTAAATTATATTATCAGATTAAAACCACCAATTCGTCAATGCTTGAACCGTTTGTCGTGAAATAAGTTTTAATGCAGCTTTTGCATAACAAAACTGTAATTATATAATTTTATACTTATTTTAAATGTGTGTCTAAAATGTTTTCAAATTTAAACATATTATCACTTTTAAAGTGTCAACTGTCACTTCTTAAGTGAAGGGGATCATTTTAAATAAATTAAACACATTCGGACATTCAATGCGGACTCCAGGGTGAAGATTTGGTCATGATTTTTATCAGATTGAATGTGGGTTTAGAACTATTAAAATGTGATATTTATTTAAAATAAACAAACTATCTTTTTTATCACGCGATTTTTTCCACTTTTAAATAAAATATTTAGGTATTATTTGTTTTTTAAAAACAGGTACTTTCTTTATTGAAAAAAAATAATCAAAATACTGGAATACAGGTTTTCGTAAAACTGGTATCACAATTCTCAAAACCCTGAAATGTAAATATATAAAATTAATCTTCTTTTCGTGAATAATATGAATGACAAGGGATTTCTTAATTTCCTAGAATACGGGCGCATTGCTGTTGTGTTAACTCTATATATATGTACACGTACTATATGTCTGCACGGGCCGAAATTTTAAATTTTCAACCGGCCCGAGCCCGAAAACCTCCGACCCGGCCCGGCCCGAGCCCGAGGCTCATTTCCAAAATCTTACCCGAACCCGACCAGAGCCCGACATTTTTCAGCCTTGACCGAAAAAAACCCGATTTTTTTTCGACAATTCTAATAAAAATTAAAAAATAATTAAAATTTACTCGATTATCGTGTGTGCAGATTTGCAAAATAAATTTCTTCTAAATTACTTAATAACGTAATGACTTAACAACATAAATTGGTTACCAGTTTACTATTTTAGATATTTTTGTAAAAAAAGCCCATTTCTTGCCGGTAAATTTAAGAAAAATCAACTTACCAAATCGAATTGCGACCGATCAAAACAACCATGTAAGATAAACTTAATTTGGGATCATATTATGAAATTTATTATGCGTATTGTACAAACTCCTCAACAGCAGACATAATTAAAAAATACTATACTGGCGACAGCAGTCATTAAATTAAAAACAATGCGTTTTGTTCTCTATCGATTGGATGTGTTTATACGAGAAGATAAGGTTTTTAAATAACGAACAAGGCGTCGAAAAGATGACTGTAATACGAGTACGTGAAGTTTATTATAGTTTTAAATTTAGATTTACAGTAATGGTGACCTCAATCAGAAATGGCCCGATGTTTGTTAAATTTTTTGTGTGCCTTTGCCCGAGCCCGGCCCGGGCCCGAATCCAAGCTCTCGTTACCCGGCCCGACCCGTGTAGACCTCTAACACGTACATATATTACTTAGTGGTTAACCTTTTTCGATATTTGAGTAATTTGCTAATATTTTTTTTAGAATATTCAAAACACTCTCGTGTTCTCTGTATGGTATTTGATTTCTATTTATGGTTATTTTACGCCGTGTTGTGACCATTAAAATAACTTAATAATTATTAATGGAGCCGACAAAGTGTGAGCAACCTAATTCAGGAACGAATACAAATACAAGGTTACGAAATTGATGGAGTTTTTTTCTAACAAAACGCGATAGCCTCATTAGCAGAAAATACGGCGCTGGAAATTTCGTATAAAATTATTATTACAAGCATAATAAGGTCTGACGGGAGAACTTTTCTACGTATTTTTGTCAATTACTTTGATTTATTTATTTTGAATTATTAATTGGAACAGTTGTTTTATACACTACAAAATTTTAATTCATTTTTCATGAAAGTTCAGTACGAATATTTGTAATTTTGACATCTTTATGAGACGATGCCGTAACCGAGCAATAGAGCTTTGTCACTTTACTAGTTAACAAGAAATAGTTTAGAAAATAAAATCACTATGATTTATATCTTATAGCATAATTGAGTTAAACAATATAAATAATATAGTATTCAAATAAAATTTCAAATTGTTACAACCAGCTGGATCTCGGTATTGTATTGTTCAGTGAAAATTTTAAAATGAATGATTGAGACATCCCCTCAAATGATATATCTTTTCGAATAGCGAATTTTTTTACGCTTTATAACGATACATTTATGTTAAGAACCGGTATTGTAGTATGGATTTCGAGAATCTGAAAATATTTTACATAAATAAAACGCATAGTTTTTAACTGTAAATTTTTGGTGGAATGGTATTTTAATAAAAATAAATAACACATTTTTAGTACTTATTCTACATTGGATATATTGAGACCAGAACCGGTTTCGATAAAAGTGAGCATTATCAATTGATTAAAGATAAAATTGACAGTTGACAGTGCTCGCCATGAGCAAGTGCATTTTTACGATACCACATTTGATATACCTGGTAATTGTTATTTACCCACACAACAAATACTGAATACAAACTATTTACAAATGAGATACAAACTATGTATTAACTAGCAGTTCAAGTTTACTCGCGCACTTTAAATGCATGAAGAGGCCGAAAGGCGAAACCCGGGTCCGGGGCGACAAAAACCATGAAAAATAACAAACATACGATTCAAATATGATATTGAAATTCCATCAAGCATCTTCAGTCAAAATCTTCAAGTACTTAAAAGTGTTGAGTATTTCGACTGAGGATGCTTGATGGAATTTCAATATAAAATTAGAATTTTTTGAATTTTGTACTTTTCCATGAACTTTTCCACAAAATTCAAAAAATTCTAACTTAAAAGTGTGTTTTATTTAATTCAAGTTATGTCTTTCCCCCAATAAGTGCCGGTAAACATCTTATAAAAAATAGAAACATAATATATTCTTAAATATTTACTGCCAAGTTATTTTTGGTTAAATAGTAATAATAGTTTCATAAGGGGATTATTGGAAGCAATACGAAATTGCTTAAGTGGGCGCAAAAGCTTGCTTAAGACTCTCCAATGACTGCGGCCCTAATATTAACGTTTCGAGCAGAAAATACCGTAATAAAGCTGAGCCCGTTGTTTGATCGATGTCAAGTATTGAACTCGTGTACACTTCCGAACGAGAAAACATACATACTTTCTCATTTGTTAATACGCGCCGTCGTGCATGTAATCCTCTACGCCGACTCGTAGAGCGGGCTGCATGCACGCTACGACAAAGCGCCTACCTCACGTTCAAGGACTACGAGCTCGTAGAGCATTATTATTCGTTAAGTGTTTACCGTATTTCTTGCAGGTTATAAAACGCTCAGCGATCAATGAAAGTGATTTTCAAATATCGAATATGGTAAAAAGGTAATCTGTAATAAATATTGATGGGTAATTTTACGGAAATAAAGTAGCAACTAAAGCCCATGACTTTCAATATTATTAGCTTATTACATGTATTAATACATAAACTATGGGGAACTGTATGCTGTTTTAGGTTGATAAATATCGTATTGTTGATTGAAAATTGATATAATACAATTATTAAATTGTTTTTATTTTTACTATTATCATGATTTAATTTAAAATAAACAGTCAATGAAATGTTAGTAAATATGATAATGAATATTAATATAACACTGAAAATGTGAAACATTGAGGCGCTGCAAAGATCAGTCATATCTCTCTATCCAACTGACACGGGTACGTTAGTATCTTTATGTCGGTATATCTTTGCACTTCTACATTAAGTTTTACGGAAATTGGTCAGGGACGTAGACACTTTAATGAAACATCGTATCTTAATGCTGTGCGGAAATGCTGGCTTACAAGTTACCCTGAGTGCACATTTTTATACCCACCAATACTAAAAATCTGAAAAACTCTATTGGCTATGAGAATTCGATGTGAAATGATATTTTTTTTAAAACACTCTTTTGATCTACAATATGTATGTATATTAAAGAATTCGTATGAAATTTCGATCTTCATTTAGACGTAAGTTTAAAATTCAAACATTTGTTTTCAGAATAAATAACCAAAATCCGTGAATTTCTTCCACCCAGGGGCTAGCAATATAAGAAAATGAAAAGATTTCCTGAACACTGAAGGCACGAAACTTCAAAAATAAACAGAAGAAAGCCTCTCCCTATCCAGTCCAAAATATAAAGATACGTGTTGGAATATTTTATGTAGATGGTGTAACATATAATACAGAATTTAATGGCGCTACGCAAATTTAAGGGTGACCTTTTGTAGGGGAAGAAATATGCAAAAGGAGCTCTTTGAAAAACCGTCAAATGATTTCAGACCATAAATCAGCATTATAGCGTTTTATCAACACTGAAAATGTATACCATAAAATGCGTCGAAATGTTAAAAGGATTTCAATTATGATAAAAAAATTCAAAGAAAAAATTATCTTCACATAATCTATTAAAAAATAAAGTGAAAAATAAAATTAATTTGGCAGTAATCTCGTATATTGCAAAAATGAATTAATGTTTAAAGTGTGCGCATTCGCGAAAACAGTTTTATTAAAATAAGCAGTATTAAAAAAATATATTTTAAATACAAACGAAGTAAGTAAATTATTGTATGTTTAAGAGAACTTTTATCTCAAAATATAATCGGAGGCCTAACCAAAAACCGTATAAGACAATTCTTCGCGTTCTCAAACACGGAAGATTTTTTTTCTTTAGTTGTTTAAAAGACACATTTGATTACTTTGTGTTGTTCAAACATTTCCTTCGTTATTTAATTATAATGTAGAGGGGTATCTACCATTATTTCTTAGAGATGCAAATGTTTCGGTGAAGAATGTCGTTTATAACGATAATTGTAGCAGTGGATCATTTAGAAATACTTAATTAAGTTTTATAGAATATATTCATTCATTCAACTGTCGACAATAGGGTTCATTTACGAAGAATTTCAAGCCGTAACGAAGGAATCCACTGGACCAAACGACATCAGGAAGTGCTAATGGCTATGAGGGTAGCAAAACTGCCTGAAAGCTTGTAACAAGCGGTAAGCGGATAAGCCCTAAGGAGAAGAAGCTAGCTAGAGTCAGGGAGGAAAATAATAAAGACTTTTCCCGGTTGGGCCCGCGGCTGGGTAAATGACATTCGTTTTTTAAAGTCATGTTTGCGCCAGTGGTGTACCAGGTCGTTAGTGACATTATAAGTCGTCGAAATATTACTTTCTGATTACAATGACTCGAGCGAAGATCCATAAAATGTTGATTTTACATGAATTTGGCATTTTCAAAGAGTAGATAGTGTGATTCTTACTTTAGCTTGCAAAACGAGTTTCACACCATCTACACCAATGTTTACCATGTACAGCCACCGGATGATTGTGCTGCGGCCACCAACAGCTTCATATTAAATATTGATATATTTAAAAAAATTGTACTTATAAGTTAATTTGTCATAAAAGATTCTGAAAATATTTTTTTTAGTGGGCATTGAATTGTACACCGAGAAGTTTTAGTTAGCGAAACTCTTATTAAGTCTATGAAAATGTGAAATAAGCAATGAAAAATGTATTCAATACATTGAATACCAGTGGTAAATTATCAAACATGTTCAGATCTATTTGGAAAAACAACAACAGACTAGAAACAAAATTTGGTGCGGCCACAGTGACATTTTATGCGAGATCCACTGATATCCATACAAAAACTAAAAACTTGTTATTCGTGTCGGTTATATGAGACGACAGTTGCAACGGCTGATAAACTATTTGACTAGTAAATCATATGATGGAGATGTTTGCTTTGTGTTGTCCTTTATTTTATTTATGGTATTCTTTATTCAAACAACGCAACACACTTGTCTATATTAAGAAGAATTGGTGTTAGCTTGATCGCTTTTATTAACAATGAATACATATGTCTAACGAATGTGAAGAATCTACTCATCAACAATTTAACAGCTACAGTAAATAGCTTGAATAATAATATTTTCACTTCAATGTGGTAAAAATATTGGCGTTTGACAATTCTCAAAATATTTCGCCAGTGCCACCTACTACCAATAATATTTGTGATTTATTTTTCTCAAAAGAATTGATAATATATGTACATCATTCAAGTTAAAACAACAGAGTAATATATGGTACCCGACTTGCAAATACTTGATATAAAATCCTAGTAAACATTACTGTCAATTCATTTTTTTCAAATATGTATTCAACTCATTTTGAAGCATTTTTAAGAATGATATGAAGATAAATGAATCGGTTCAAAGGGAGCATATCAAAGAATCGCTGGTCGAGAGATAAAATTATTGCATAAAAATAAACCAAGTGTGCAAAATCCCAGGCCGCTTCGTGAATAAAAAAATCTTTCGCTTATTTTTTCATTCATTTTCAATGCAAACAAAAAGATTCTGAAATAACATTTGATCTTCGGCAAGATTTTTGAATTCATTTTTATTCAAATCAACGTGCTATGAAGCTTTTATTGTTGATCCTACAAAAATAATTTCAATAAATTTAAATAATCCAATCGGTCAAACGGTTTTCACAAGCAAACATCTGTGCCAATCATTTGATAATGATATCTTGAAATAAAAACTGTTCTTAAAGTATTAAATTAAGTATAGTAAGGTTATATTTCGTAAACGCTCTAAAGACTTCTAGTGGAACGTTTATATTATTTATGCAAGTTGTTTTACGGTGATCTTTCAGTCATTAGAAAAAGAACAATACTATAGAAACTGGATAGAAACGTCAATTACTAAGTAATTTGTATTCAAAGTAGATGTATGTATCTCTACAACGTCACGGTAATTGATATATATAAGATTGGCAAATGTAAACCTCTATTTTTCTTTACGGTATTGAAATTTTACATTGCATAGAACACTCTTATAATGGTGCAATGGCGTACTGATCCCCCATTTATATTCAAGCACTAAGCAATATCAAAATAAATATACCAATTTACTCAATTAAAATTCCTTGGGTGCTGCCATACAATTATTGCAGAAGCAATAATTTGGACACGTGATGCGTGCGGCGCAAAATAGTAATAATAATAAAACGTTCGTCTAAGTCAGACGATGACGCGCAGGAGGTGCATTCCTTGTAATGTTTCAAACAGAATTTAAACAATTGACAGAAAAAAGATTGCCACAGTAACGTGTATAAAAAATCAAATTGACGTTTGAAAATACAGCAGGAACACATTTTTTTCATTTCTTAATTCTGATTTTGAAATAATTGATTTTCACGAATTAATCAAAATACAATTAAAATACGTGACGTTAAATGAGATGAAATAATACGTTTCGGTTCACAGTTACAGTAAACCAATTAGGACATGATTACACATCTAATGGATACCAATCAGTTTACCAGGTTTATGTTCTGAAAGCTCACAAACTTATTAATTATGAAAAGATCCATCATGTGTCTGTCCCGTTCAATAAAAAAAAAATTAGACCCATGTTAAAATTACTTTCTTGGTAGTAAAGTAAATTTGACTCTTTCGGTACAAACTAACACGACAAGAATAATTTCAAGATGGACGCCAAATCAAAATGAATTCCCACACGCCCATTTAATTAGTAATCCAGTTCATAGAGATGTAATTAAATTTGTATTAATGTGATGTCGTGTTTGTGACAGCTTTTTAGTATAACAAAACAATACGTGTGACATCTGCCGGGGCACTTATAAATCTAATTAAAATTATTGACATTGTTTCGTAATAAAACAGCATTGCTGTAATAATGAAAAGTTCCGTTAAAGCATTTATTCCATTTGATATTCCAAGTTTTTACTTGTTAGTACACTTGTTATCGTGTGTACATTCAATATGTATAGATTATATATATATATTGAAGTACGCAAAAAATCATTTTTAGAAGACCATTTAAAAGAGCTAATGATATTATTATATAGGGAGTAAGAAAATGGATAGCAAATGTTGAAGAAATAAGAGGTGTCAAAAAAAATTAAACTTTTTTTTTATTGTATCTGTGCACCGATTATTTGTGCTAAATTTTGAAATAAGACTTAAGGGTTAACCTGAAGGGCAGTTTTCATAGTACGCTAGTTTCTAATATAATGGTTTCAATTCCTCCATTTTGCACAATATAACATTGAATGTTTTGAAGGTTAACTTAATGTTATAATATGTGTACATCTAATTTAATGTTTAATTTTAAAAGATAAAGCAATCATGTTAAATAAAAATGCAGTACTATGCAATGTTTCAGTTCATTCAATTCTAGTCTAGGATACCACGTAATTGTTTAGTAAAGTAAATTTTTAAAAATCAAAGGAAGTTAAGAAAGGTTTACTGACATAATGTGTAGCTTAGATTCGCTCAAGTTGGTGACGGTTTCACATTCATTTCATTTCACTTCACACATTTCATTTCTTTTTTATTTGACTCATTTCACATATTTTCAACTGACCAAAATCTGAAAAAATATATATTCGTTTAAAAAAGCGTCAAGTTTTGTTTTACAGCTGATCCAATGTTGTGTGAATTTTTATACATGAGAATTTTGAGTCGGTAAAGAGTGTGAAAATTTCTTAAATTGTTACCAGACTTTCTCATTTTCTTGAGGCATAAAAGTTGACCGCAATAATATTCATTCTTATGTAAAGTCAGCGGATATGTAAAAATATGTAAAGTGTTGCCAGTATTTTCTCTTTGAATAAAACTTGGCAAATAAATTTGTCATTTAGATGTAGAGCAAAGGAAAACTCCTTTAAAGCAGTTGTGACTCCAAGCAAAGTTAGTACTTTGCTTTCTGATATGGTACGGTTTATCTGTTTGAGTTCTGCGAGCAGGTGTTGTTTGCTTTATACTTTTCTGGTTGTTCCCTGTTCGGGGTGATTTATTTTGAAGAAAAACTTTTTCGTTTTGACAATATGCTGAGTTTAGAGAAAGAAAAAAAAACAAATGTTTACTATGTGTTCGGTTCGGCAATTTCTTTCGTGCTCCGAATTGCCCAATAAAAAACAAACACCTTGATGCAGAACATCTCAATACAAATCAAACGGTACCAATGTATACACTGTATACCGTCGTTCAATTTATTATTTAAAATGTTCAATATTCGAAGCGCCACGTAAAAATGATTAATTTTTACGTAGAGGGTATTTTGTATCTTAAAATGTACAAAAAAATAAATAAAAGTCTAGCCAAAACAACAACAAAAATTACATATTATTCCGTTTATGTTTATAGTTTATTAAACTTGTTCATAGTATCCATGTTTGTGTAAAGCTCGACCTGGCGACAAGGCATGCTTTTAAAAGATATTCTTAGAGAAATCAAAGATAGTTAGAAAATTATAAAGTACCTATAAGTTTACTAATTCCTAGTTTCCCCGCTTGCTTTTCTATAGCATAGCATGGGCGGCAAGGGATGAAAACATATAAGACTACCATATCTTTGAATTAATATTTACGTGGTTCGAAACAGTGACAACGCAACCATATGGAAAGAACACTGTCCGTACAACAAATAAGAAATATTATTTTTTCAACCATGTACGCTCCCAACTTGGAGCATAGGACTCCTCACTAAGTTTATCTCAACATTTTTTTACGAGAACTGCTTGTTACTCAGTTGTTCAACCTATCTTTTTTCGAAGAGAGTAGGAATGGAAAGGATACGAGGACTAAGGACAGGAACTTAGTGATTAGTTAATTGCTGTCACTATGCGTCGCTCTTTGGGATCGGAAAGATGGGAAGGGATTTTTCGACACCCATGCCATTGAACAGATTTATCGACTGAAAAAATCCGCTCATACCGGGAATTGAACCCGTAAGATCCGGCACGCAAGCCAACGCCGTTGACACAGGGCCACGGACCAGACTGTAGAAATATATAACATTCATTTAAAAATATACTGACATACTTCAAAAAACTGTGTTAAAAGCTTTTTTGCTCTCCATAATTCATAATATGCAAAATAATACATTTGCCGTCAACAGTTTACACGTAAAACATTCATTGGAAAATGATTCTTTATTTAAATATTCGACATACATATAAGTTATTATTATATGACTTGAAATTACTAGATGGTAATGACGCGAGCCAAAGATCACTCAATGCACCTAATAGCCCACCATACGCATACAGATATTATGAGAATAGCTTATACGTGCTGCATTTGTCATGCACATTATTATACCCTGTAATAATTGTATCTAGCACGATGAAAAGAATAACAGTGTATTTTAGTTCCACAGAAATTGTTTTATATATTTGTTCATAGCTATTTCGGCTAACGCCAACGTCAGAAAGCTGAAATAGCAAGCCACAAGTATAAAAATAATTTCTGTAGAGCAAAAATACATTGTTATTTTTTTCACCATGTTATAATGGATTTCTAGCAAGTAAATGCCAATTGTATGTATCTGAATAAACAAAAACATTTTTTTTCTTCTACATCCACATATTTTTATAATAATCAGCACCGAGTTGAGTTAAATGTGGTCGCAATGAATAAAACCAACAAAAAAAAATGTTTTACTAATAATAACAAGTGTGGAAGCTTGATTTACGAGTTTATTCGAAAAAGTGAAATCATATCCGTAAAAGAGTCGAGATAATTCGATTCCGTCGATTGACTTTGTTCGTCGGTGATTGGGTCAGGTCGGATGATTTAACCCCAGTTAACCCCAAATAGTGTATAGCTGGAAATGACTAACACGCGATGGAGTGCAGGTCTCAATGTTGCAATAATAATTTATGCAAAGCGTATAGCTTAATTGACTAATTATTTAATTAAACTCAATTCTTATCTTGTCGGGTGTCGTATTTTTTTTAACTAATAACAATAAATTTTCGTCTGTAAAAATCTATATTGAAAATGTATTTTATTTCATGATAATGTTATTAGCTTATTTGTGCCGAGAGTTAAATACGAACAAATATCGTCCAACATTTTCTAGTATTGTGATTTATTTATTATTAAGTCAAATTGGATTCCCTTCTGCCTTGTAGAATAAATCAGATTTTTTTGACGTAAGACAAAATCTCTAAAAGGCTTTATTTAAAAAGTGCTTTCTCGATAGAATTATATTCTTTTAATAAACATGTTATATATGTGAATAGTAAGCATTTTTATTCTTTATGAAGCGTAATCTGTTGTTTTCATCATGCGTATAATAATATTATAAAAAACTTCATTGATAATTATAACAATTCTTAGACTGGATAATTAGAAGCTTTAAGGGCACAGAGAATTAAGAAACGTCAGAATTATACTACGAATTTTAAAGAGCGTTTTTGATAACATTTATATTCATAAATTAGTAAATATTTAACAATACAATGATGTTATTATATATAAGCATTGTGAGCATTTTCAACTGAAGGTTACTATGAGTGAAACTGGTCCTGATCATAGCATAAATTTGTGGATTTAGTAAGAAATATGCTTATAGATATAAAGCTATTCCAACAAGAAGCATGAAGAAAAAGATTTATCATAGTTTCTTATACCAACCTTGTATCCAATATTTTTCGAAGTCATAGTTTGTATCATCAATAAGTGTAGTAAGAACAGCACATTATTTAAATTAGATAATTTCAAATTCACTATTTCGCGCGGAAATCTTTACTCATCGAATTCGTTGAAATATAGATAGTATAATATAAATAATCGCTTTAAATTGGGTTATAAAACGTTAATATCAAGAAACATTTTCACTTCACAACTCCGTCCACCTTAAATTCCCACTCTGACATGGCCACAACGAAACATAACAATAAAATATACCTTCACGCGACCACATACATGAATACCAAAATTCGTAATACAATATAACCAGATATTAACTACGCTGGCTTTTAACGTCTCGTGGCAGCCTCGACAACACTATCATGTCTCATAGTTTACAAATACACCGAAGCTACGGACAGAAACATGTACACTAAATGTTCACTTTGACAATTAGATCCGCCTGTATTGGATATATAAATCAGAGAAGAGTTTACTTAACTGTGGCGGCAACACTGATTTAAGAGACGCGAAATAGGATTCTGCTAACCGCATTTTAAATCTTGTGTCACCATTTTTATGTTTCTGAAATTCTTGCATAATAATTCAACGCGCCTGTTTCAAGTAACAGTAAATTAGTAGGCGGCATTTATAATTCTACCAGGAGCAACGAAGAAATAAAATATGCCAGTAATGTACAACGCCTGAAAATACAACGAAAAGTTTAAGGAAAATTTACGTTAAAAGTTGTATTTATTAACAAAGCATTTTGCTATCTTTTTCCTTGAGTGAAATTCGATGGTGTTACTTAAACTAAAATAATCTTATCCATAAGTTAAAATACCCTTTTTATAATAACAATCAATACACGATTTTTTAAAAACACACCAACCGATCTTGAAAGCGGGTCGTAATGAGAACGGTCAGTTAACCACTAGTCATGTCATAGTCTTTCACTTATTATGCTTAATCTATCCTAAAAAGTGACGTTGTACAAATTAGTAACAAGCAGTCCTAGTAGGAACAAAATCTTTTATTGAGATAAACTACATTATGATTCTATATGCTTCACATTTGGAGCGGACATAAGTTAAAAACACAAATTTACAGCGGCATTATAGCCAAATATACC
Organism: Himalopsyche kuldschensis; assembly: GCA_028554975.1. Lineage (NCBI taxonomy): Eukaryota > Metazoa > Arthropoda > Insecta > Trichoptera > Rhyacophilidae > Himalopsyche > Himalopsyche kuldschensis. The sequence goes on along the minus strand of JAHFWI010000010.1, from coordinate 12,446,667 downwards.
ATTCTTGAACATCTCACACTAAATACGGTAAGAAAAATAACAATGTATTTTAGTTCTACATAAATTATTTTATATGTGTTGATAGCTATTTCGGCTTACGTCTTCGTAGTAGAAAGTTCTGATGAAGGCCTAAGCCGAAATAGCTATCAACAAATATATAAAATAATTTATGTAGAACTAAAATACATTGTTATTTTTCTTACCGTATTATAATGGATTTCTACCAAGTAAATGCCTACTCAATCAATAATATCTAACACTAAATATACTAATTCTATGGATTACTTTATTCTCTTCCTACTTCTTCAGTTAATTAAATGCAATTCATTACTAGGGTGGGTTTTCCCTATATTTAAGGATAAATTTATATAAAATTTATTGTTATGGAATACCAGAGTGTCTAACTCTAAAGGTTATCATATGTTTACTGGTGAACGCATGGTCCATTATTTGAAAAAAACTTGTCGACATACATATGTAGATACAACACGTTAAATGAATAGAAGTGCGAAAATAAAAATACATTTTACTATAAAAAAAAATATTCAAAAAGTTGTTCGCTGATATTTAATCAAAACTCGCGATGCCAAAGTCCTGGAATACAGAATGTTAAATTAGAATATAAGTAATCTCGGTCTCGCATAATCAATCCATCTTACTCAATTATTTTGTACAAGTTTTGTCATTTTGCCGGGAATAAATTATTACCTAATGGAATGTAAACATAGCATCGGACATGTGTGTCTATGCTTAATCAATTATGAGATGAGACTTTGATATTTTAGCCTGGGATCCATTTTCAATTCATATTGATTAATAACTCTAACCAAACTTACATGACATACTCGAAGAAGAATCCTCGTCATAATTACAAGTGTCATAAATCCAATTAAAAACAATTAATACTCAATAGTTATTAATAAGAAAATAACTTACATTATGTGTTACTTACTTTAAAAGGAAATTTTTTAATTTGTTTGGTGGCGTATTCAAACCACTTCTTATCGCACCTCATTCTATGTGTAAAAATACTTTAATTAGCTAGGGAGTAAAAATATTCGTTTCTAAACATGATAAAAAATTAACAAGTAAGTATATATTTACATCGCGATTATGACCGTGTTTTGGCGACATTCTTATGCAATCCTATATTTAGAGGATTGGCGACCAAATTGCCAATGGAAATGTTACTAAAATTACGCTGTTTTTGTTGCCTTCTTTCACTGCATTATTGTTAATGGTTTTATAAACTATTGTATTTTATTTTTTATTTAAACACAATTTGTTGGTTGTATTCCATAATTGTATACTATAAACAGACGGCGAAATAAGGTTTCGACTGCTAACTTGGTGAACAAAAAAAAAATATTTTTTAATTACTTCACGTTGTTTCATTCTAGTATCAATTTATTAAGATCAGAACCGGTTTCGCTCATCGTGAGCATTTTCAACTAACCATGAATGTCATCAGTTATTATTTTTTAGCATGTTTCCCACCAAGTATCGACGGAGAAAACCTTATAAGTGATATTTGAATCCATCGAAAAATATATTTATTCTATCGTATCGTATTCTAATTCTATCGTATAGGCCAGTAGACTAGTTTGAAAAAACGACCGACAAAAAATACTGTAGCCGTCTGTAAATTATTAATCGATACGATTTTCACTTTTTATATATTCGACGGTAACTTTGTAAAAAAACATTTTTTAATACAAAATGTAGAAAAAGCAAAGTTAACACACTTCACTTTATTTACTTTATACGTCGTCATGTATTGCCGGCTAAATACGCCAGTGCTTAAAAAACATGTACACGAATCGATTGAAAAAAGCTCTATTTACATAATCAAATAAAATCCAACGGGCAAAAAATCAACGTGAAATTTGTTTCGCAGAAATAGCGTGCGTTGAGCAGTGTAACGTTTCGCCGGGCGATAGTTGGTAACATTTTCAGCAGAGGGATGGCGAGCTTTTTCAAGTTCCTTATTATCACGCAAGCTGCCAGCTACACGAGCAAGGTAATTATTTGGGATTTTCAGCGAACACGTTTTCATAAGAGACATTGAACTCGATCGGAAACTTACTCACAATCCAACGAGTCGAATTCGCTCTTTAGTGAAGGAATTTCTTATTCAAATGGCAATTTGATTAGTTTTTACGGTTTTGATCTTTATTAGAATATATTTATTTATTCAATAAAATACAAATCATGGCATTAAGGCTGACGCCAATGCGCCATGCATTTAATAAATATAAGCATTTTTTTTATATATAATCATTACAAAAATTACAGATTATTATAGTTTATTGCTTTTGCAATGTAAAAAAAAGATGAAAACATTGTCATCAGAACATGTATTTATAAAATCATGTTTGTGTAAGTAGTACTACAAAATGATTTTCATTGTTTTTTAAAATTTCCTTTACATCAAGTGGTAGCTAACACATTAAAATTGAGAAAAAGGTTCCTAGTACATCGGTTTATCATTTTTTATACTACTTTATATCGACCGCTATACGAAACTGTTTACTTAAACAATATAAAAGTATCAAAGTAACTATTACGCGGTTCAGTCTATTTCGAATTCACGCCATCACCTGGACTAATTTTTAATGTTGTTTTTTTTAAAGTTTTACACCAATACCAAAACTTTAGAGATCATATTTAAAAAAAATGAAAATAAATTCTATAAATTGTGATTAAGACTATTAAAAAACGGCGCCGTTACGCAACAATAAGAATTAAGGAAGTATTTATATTAAATTTGAATTATTTTTGTTGGTTTAAATAGCAATCTATAATTCTATATCACGGTGAAAAATATAGTTCTAAAAAAAATATGTAGTATTATAGTTGATAGCTAATTCGGCTTACGCTCCGTCAGAACTGCTATCTTTTCTGCGTGTAATAATGGATTTCTACCAAGTAAATACCAGTTCACCCAAGCGATCAATATTTTAACCACAACTTCTCGTTTTGATTTTACGTGACATAGGTACGTTAAATTAATATATTGTTCGTAGTGTAAGAATTTTTTAAATTAAAATTTTACCTTTATTTTGATAATCAAAGTATTTTTAATTCATCATTTTAATATGCGTAATAACTGTGCAGGGTCGTTAAACTATAGGATTTAAATACAATAACATTTTTTTTATTCACGTTTGTTGAAAAACTTGTCATTGTGTGACACTGGGAAAGAAAATAATTATTTTTTGTAATTTAGAGCAGCGAATGGATGACACAAAAACACGCACAAAATACACTGCAAATACACGAATTTGTTTAAAAAAATGTATTCACACGAAAGCAGTGGGCATTATGACATCATACGATGCAGGTATCCTGGCCACACCAATTCGCTATTTCATAGAAAACAAATATACAATTATTGTGTTTACTCTTCTACCCAAGAGTAGAAAAATAAATGTATTTGCATTTCTAGATTAAAGCAGCAGATAGGCTCCACGAAAGACCGGGTAAAAAATGATAAAACACTCATACAAAATCATCTTATCTTACAAAAAGTTGAAAGATACCAAACACTTCTCCGCAGAATAGACTTGTGCACTTTGTTAATATTATATTAACAATATTAAAAAATAATTACACATTTTTTTGTACTTATTCTAAATTCAATTTATTAGGATCAGTTGAAAATGCTCGCGATTAAACGAAACCGGTCCTGATCCTAATACATTTAATGTGGAATAAGTACTTAAATATGTGTTATTAGTTTATAATATAATGCTATTCAACAAAGTATTGACATTAAATAACTTAAAAATGATTCATAACATTGTAAGACATTCGAAAATCTTTTTCTATACCTTTGACACTTATGTTATAATGATATGAGCCGGTTTCACTCGACTTTCTAAGCAGAAGGTACTCATTATAAAATAGGTGGAATTGGTATAAAAAACGATTTATTTTATTGATAATAATAAAATTTCTTACCATCAAAAATTGGCACTTTAAACCTTAAAAGTTAAATAATTGGTTCAGAAGGAACTATGCTGTAAATATTAAACGATTTAATAGATGCGTTCAACCTACAAATCGATGTTTTAGAGCTTAACCATTGTATCTAATATTTTGCGAAAGAACCGAAAAGTACCTACCAAAGAAAGCTTATTTTCGTATACTAATATCTTGTATCTCCAGAACTTACCATCCCAAAGATTAATACATACTACCGATGTATTGTAAATCTCACATACAAAACTTTTTATGAGCAAACTGCATATTTACAATTTCAGTTTTCTCAATATTTTGACTAAAGGAGATTAAATATTTAAGCTCAAATTCTTTGAAATGATATTATCATTTCGTTTCACCTTGGCCATGAAAACTCTGTCGGTTCGATTAATCCCGTTGATTATTCGCTGTATTCTCTGTTGCAAACAATCCAACATCAAAGCGCTCAAAGTGTTATCTTGTCCATTAGTAAACAACACAACGGTTAGAAGAATGTAAGTAAACAAAGAGATATCAAAGTGGGATAATGGTTCTCTTTATAGCCTATCAGATACCTGAAACTGTCAAAGAAAAAAGAGAATTCACTAATAATAATTTACCGAGACAATACTTTTGTTGAACTGTCGTAAACACTGAAATCAGACTTTGTTAACGGCTAAACAGTGTCGCGCTTACTATATCTCTCTACATTGATATAACGTAGGTATCTGAAAAAAGTGACCACCTTCTTCAGTCCGAAAAGTGTTTTACTTTTGACAAATACATTATTATACTTTCGATGGTTTCGGCGGTAACTTTGTGGAAGTTTATTTTAAAAATTGAAATAACTTTGATTATTCCACGTATTGTGCTTAAAAACCAAAATGCCACTATGAATTAAATATGTGATGAAACTTAAGCTATATGTTAGTTTGGTAGTTGATATTGAGCTCTCGTCCTACTGTCCAGTCCAAGAACAGAGGCTTTAAATATTTTCTGTCGATTGATGAATTTTTATTCAATGACATAGGTTTCTGCGATTTTTTAAATTTTTTCCACCTAACACTTTATTTGATCTTAGAAATGGTCAGCGTTTAACTGACCACTGGCATTGTTCTAATCCCGGTCTTCCAATCGAATGCTGATTACACATCAGTTATCCTTAGATAATTTCCACTGTGATGCTTCATCGGGATATTTATTTTATTTATTTATTCAAAAATATACAAATCATGGCATAACAACTGACGCCAATACGCCATATCATAAATGATACCCTATATCCAACATAAAATGGTCAAATTTATGACAATTCTTGGTGGAAAGTCAAGTTGAAAATTATCGCGATGAGCACAATCGGTTCTGATATTAACATAATCTTATATATAAAACCGAAACGGCGTTTGTATGTATGTGGGTCTGTAATTCCCTTTTGCATTATTGTTGCAAGTTGCAATATAATAATGTTTATTATTTACGTGAAGGTATTATTTGACATTTCTTTGACAGAAAATTAGATTTTTTCCTTGAATTTGGACATTTTAATGGGCGAGAATGGGGCTGTCATCAAATTAAATAAAGTTTGTGATTTTATTTTAACTCTATTTTGGATGTTAGATTTTGTGATAATTATGTCGAATGATATAACATTAAATAATTATTGGTCGCTTAGTCCGAGCGACGCCGGGTAGCAATACTAGTATATGTATATGTGAAAGCAGTATAGAAAAAATATGTTATATTAAGATATCAATTGATGCAACTGCTCTTTTGAAAACGATATAATAATCACTTTCGCTTTAAATAGATAACAGTTGAAGATAGGTTTTCATTCAAATGAGATTTTTTATGTGATAATGTATATAAAAGTTAAATAATGGTAAGTTATTTTTGACAGCTAAACTATTAATCTTAGCAATTTCATAAGAAATCTTTTGAAATATCATTTTTCAAATATTATAAAAATAATAAATGCTTTTCATTTTCTTCCCCCTCAGAAAAAAACTCCACTGCTTTAAACTTATTTAGCTGGCAACACCGGTAAACCCACTCATCTTTATTGCGTATAGGATGAGAAAAACGGCTTACCTTTGCCAACGGTAAAGTCATACGGTTGGAACGGTTGATTGGAAACATTCTCCTGTCATGGCAAAGATTTTGTAAATCGAAATAACAATACTTTTATTCTCGTAGACAGAGAAAATAATAATGTCTGGTCTAAGCAATAATGCCTTCGACATAATATTCTGACAGTACGTGATTAATTTACCTTTAGACAAGGGTGATCACTGTCTAAGTCTACTGTCGGAGGTTTTTATTTATCATTTGACTGAGAATTTAAGATTCAAAGAAACAACGTGTAAAATATTTGAGTGCGAAATATCGACACTTGTGAAATTGGAAACGCATTTTATAAGTATATATACATACATAACCTTTTAAAAACCATCAATCGATTAACTATATTTCATGGAATTATGCGATAATACATATTTCAAAAAAAAAATGAATGAAGAGTAAATTGATTTTTATTATGAAATTAAAACGTATAATTGTTTTATTTTACTACACATGATAGGTACGCATTATTGGAAACATTTTTAGACTTATAGTACTGTAAGGTTTTTATCTATAGTGGAGAATATCGACACCCAGAATATATTGTTCATAAAGTTAGCCCGAAAATGCTTCGCACCGTGTTTCATCTAATCTAATTGTACAACTTATCGAATAAAAATATACATATTTTATTGATAATAACAAACTATGTATAGTAAAATTGGATCAAAAAAAAAAATAATTATCGAAGACATAAATGAAAAAAAAACATAGAATAATCCACAAAGCTGTATCAGAATCGAAAACAAACAAATTCAATGCATTATTTTTTATTTGGTTTCAATAAAATAATTGAGGAGGGCCATAGCATTCAATTGCAAATTGAAATGAAAAATACTAGTTTTTTAATTACAACATAAAACCCAATGGCTTAAATTTATTTTAGCCCGTCAAACGAAGATTAAATTTTCAATTAGCCAATGGTTTAATTCATTAAATAAAATGAAAATTGACTCGGTCAAATACTCGGTAGGTATTTTAACCGGGCTGGATAAACCCAACACGTTTAAATGCTATGTGAGAGAATTTCAAATGTACTATTTTTTATTCAATTTTTAGTTAAACCAAGTCCAAAGTTTTATAAATTGATTATTGATACATTTCAATGTCTCATTTTTTGTAATTTATAGTATTTTGTCCATACACATTATGAAGCATCAAATATATTGTTTTTTTTTATATTAACCGGTTGATATTATAGTATATAGTTCTACGTCGCTTTTTTGGAGAGGGTAAAAACAGAATCATGAGAGTAAGCTAATCGTTCTAACGTACATCCATCGAATAAGTGGGAGAATAATCTATAAATCACAGATTACCGTGATATTTAATATACTTCTAGAAAAAGTCGTATTAGAATTCGAATAAGACGAAATCCTGAGAGCATTGAGCCTAATACAGGACCCGCGTTGATATATTATATTATTATCAGTTGTATCAGTATGAAACAAGCATTAAAGCAATGGAGCCGCTTTTCAAAATCCTTCTTGAAAGAAAATTGGATTAAATAGATTGAAGATTGTGATATTGAGAACACCTCAAAGGTTCATATTACAGTTATTTTTAATGAGCTTTTTGAAAAAGATGTCTCTAGATGAATTAAAATTTATATACAGGCTTCTAACGCGTATAAAAAAATACAGCAGTCTCGGTGAAGAACATATATTTAATATGAATTATGGCTCCAAAAGATAATCACTTCTTTGAACAGATTCGTCACTGATGTAAAAACTTTGTATGCTTAGTATTTATATTTAACTATTTGTTCTTGTTTTATTTTAAATGTATGAATATTATATACGTATTGTAGTGTAACAAAAATAAAATGAATAGTCTTTATCCATCTTAAAACTGAATGAAACTCTTAGGATTATAATGATAAAAAAAATGTTTGATAGTACTATACTGTGACATTACAAAGTGAATTCCATGAATACATTTCCTGCAAATTGATTTTAACTTGAATATACTTTACATAACGTATAAATTGATATTCTATTTTCATTCATATTTTGACTTCGAATTTGTACCCGCTGGTATAGTGTAAAATATTTCACATGATCCTAGATAAAAGCTTTGAAAATGTTTTCAGTTTTAAAAGCTTTCGCGGTTGGGTGCGCCTACATAATAAAATCGTTTCGCTTTGAATTATTTATAATCGAAGTGTAATACCGTTTCATATAAATTAATAATTTAACAAACATTATACTTAACCCTTGAGTTGCAATTTTATTTTAATTTTGGTTCAGTGGGAATGTTCCCATATACATATGTTCCCTCAAAAACTCGTGATTATTTTTAAAACATAAAAAAATTGTCTTAACTGCTCGAATTGCTTATAGTGAAAGCATGCATTTTTATTTTACTCTACGAATATTCGGTCACTTTTGTGGAATTTTGGTTATCGAAAATAATGACAATATAACTATTTCGCAAATTAAAAAATCGTCGGCTTATTTCTTTCAAAAAAAAAATACTCTACGCTCGTAGCAAGATGTAAAATAATAGAGTAATGAAATAAAATGATACATGAATACAACATAAAAAATTTGCACCTTAAAAATATTCATTATTTTATGAGGAGATTAAGATCATTATTTTTAGCATAAGTTATTTCATTTTGTTTCTTGCTTTTGACAACGAATTTATTCTTAGATAGAGACGCAAAATATGTATGGCGATCTCTCAAATAAGCAATTTTGTCTTTGCTGTGTAGATTTGGACGCTAATGATTCAACGTCTTTCTCACTGACAAGTTTCTGTAATTAAGAGACATTGTACACCGAAATTGTAAGATGCCATTCGTAGTGTTCAAAAATACTTACAATAAATTACCGCCATTTTCAACTTTATTCTGTTATATAATAACAAATATTAGTAACGTTGTCAGAAGAGTCCTTATCATTTATCATTGAACATAATCTTTGAAAGGTAAACAACTTCACAATTATTGTATCAATCGAAAATTTTACTAAAGATATCGATAATCAAAAGTAGAAAAGATTGAAATAAACTGTTAAAAAACGGACGTAATATAATACCATACAGTTTTTTAAATTTAGCTACACAGAATAAAATAAATAATTGTTTCAAGGAGGTTGTTCATAAGTAAATATACGAAAAGCCGGTACTGTTAGCAAGTATCGGTTCAAACATTGCTTCAATAAATGTATGTGAATAAAGCTTTCATGCAATTTTGTATTTATTTCATGTTGTTGTTTTCGTTTTATGTGGATTTAGAAAACTATGAAACGAATCTCTCATTTTTCATGGAAAGTGATTTGAGCGCGTTGTTTTTAATATTTTTTAAAATCCACCGAATGCATAATTTAAGATTTCACTGCATTATTACGATATATTAAAACTTCTTTTACATAAATGTTATATTATATTCAGGGCATTAAACGCCGCAAAACACTGAAATTACAATGGAATAGGTGCGCAAGTTTATTTAATTTGAGATTTTTATTACTTCGCACGGAATGTCGAACAAAATTTGTAAAATTAATTTTCACGTAAAAAGCCACATGAGGCTAGGAAACTATTTTACAGCCGGTGTAGTAATCAGCTTACGCTAATTTGGCAACGTAATTTTCACAGTAATTAACAAGTTGTACTTCAAAATGTTTTATTATATCTGTGAATGTCTATAAACACAACGGTATTTTTAACTGGCAGGTTATTTTGATATTTTTTCTAATTTCAAAAATAACAATTTATAAACTGAAAATTTTTCACGTTTAATATGTTGAAAATATATTGCAATCCGAGTCCTTTTCAAAATAATATTTGTCATTTATTTTCAGTGCCTAATCGCTGCTGATAGTACACATAAACACGTGTCAATTGTCAACTCGGCTTTGTCACGTTGTCACGCACGCAAAAAGAATGAAATGTCAATTTTAAACTAACAGTGTCCTTGTGAAAGTTTTTGAAACGAACGTTTTCCTGACATTTTTTCCGTTGACCATCGATAAGTATATAATGTAACATATTTGTATTAATTATATGCAGAAAACAGGGAGAGGTCTACGGCGTAGCATTAGAAGCTTCAGGCGGTTGTATTTAAAAAAAAGGTTAATTTCTCGAATGAATAATGTTGTTTAAAGTGTTCACTGTCAACTAGTAATATATAAAAAATATTTTTAAAAATATGTTCTCAGTTGAATATTCACGCAATGAGCGAGACCGGTCCTGATTTAAATAAATTTACTGTGGAATAAGTTGAAAAAAAATTCATTATGTTTTACATTAAGTATCCCATAAATCGACACTATAAATAGCTCTGGATATAAACAATAGTTTACTATTTTTTACAGCATTTTTACTATATTAATTCGTAAATATATGAATACTATTCTTATTTTCTGTCAAACAATTTTCTTTCTATAATAATAGTAAAAAATAAAAAAATAAAGCTTTTTTTTATTTGACAACATTTTTGAATAAAATGTCGTGATCGAATTGGATTTTCGATTAAATCTTTTTTGATGTTTTGTTGATCTGAATATTTGATAACCGTAAAACCAGTGACGTCTAAGTTTATCGATATTCAATTTTAATAAATTATTCAGTCACTGGTTACCCATTGGAAAAACAAGACTTGTGATATTTTCATTTTGCTTGTGAAAACCGATATTTTATCGTGAGGCACGGATTGTTTACCTTCCTCTGATGTTTTGAGCTTAATCGCATTATGGTTTGATCAATAGATGCTTTTGTGGGTATAATTTTCAACAGCTAATCTCCCGAAAAATGTATGTTTTCGGTGTTACTCATCTGGTTTTATTTCTCGAAATTAACTGTTGAGTAACAGTTATACAAAACCATTCAACTCCGTCGACCGCGATCCTTTTAGGTATCCTGTTAATAGCGTTTTACCATACAACAATCAATTGGATGTATTATTCGCTAAGGCTGTAATACAAGGTCAGTCGTTTTATAAACTCACTAGTATTGCTACCCGGCGTCGCTCGGACTAAGCGACCAATAATTATTTAATTTTATATCATTCGACATGATTATATCACAAAATCTAACATCTAAAATAGAGTTAAAATAAAATCACAAACTTTAGCTCCATTCTCGCCCATTAAAATGTCCAAATTCAAGAAAAAAATCTAATTTTCTGTCATAGAAATGCAAATAATACCTTCACGTAAATAATAAACATTATTATTAATAATAAAAGCCGGGAAAATTTTGAAGATTACATTTTGACTAAATGTCTTTGCCGATAAAAATTCAAACATATTTTCTTTCATATTCGTTTTGTATGGCAACTTAATGACCAACAATGCAAAAGGGAATTACAGACCCACAGACATACGCCGTTTCGGTTTTATATATAAGATTCATCTCTGTATATTTATGAAATTCTTTACAATTATTTAGTAACTACGTGATTATTCATGATACTTGTATTACCGAAATCCGTCGCTATATTTTTCAAAGAAAATCGCGGCCCTCGATGCACGACCGTTCTTATACCTACCGGCTTATAAAGTGTCATGAGCCTTCATACATTGAGAAACAGCGTTTATAATATATTCAAATAGTCGCCGTCGGTAGACGTTTGAAGTCGACCCTGCTATAACATTCTGCACGTTGCAAAATATGGGAGAGGTATCAAGGAGACCTCGTCTCTATAAACAGTCCCCTAATGGAATCTTAAAAATAGCCCTTCATCTCGGTTGCCTTGGCCCATCAATCAATACGAAGCCATATTCGGGTGGAATTTATGAAGGTTTGGTCCGACTCACTGATAATGAATCATGATATTGATAGGGCTATTAAATTTCTTCCACGGGCTGCCCGTAAAAATATAATAAAGTTGCGTTATCTTTTTCAGAGTATTGTATATAAACAGGGAATTGATTTAGTGATGCGGATACTTTTTGCACTATTTTAGTTATAGCTTACCCGAAACGAATGCTTGGATAAATGAACTCTACACTCACATTAAAAAATATGTATCATCTTTTTGATATCTATTTGACGGAGCTTCAAGTTTAGTTTCTTTTTTTTTGCATTCCCTTCCCAAAACTGCTAACAGGAGCGTGCAATCGCTACCATTCAGAAGTCAGCTTACTTTTTCGTCTCTACCTATGAAGGGTCATAATAGAGAATGGCTTTCCTTGCTGATCATCAATATCGATGGTTGAAAATACTCGCGATGAGCGAAACGGTTCCCGATCTTAATAAATTAATTGTGGAACAAGTCTTATAATATTGTGGATATATATTATACAAAATTTCTAACTATTTTTTAATATATTACCATTCCACTAAGCATTTTCAGTGAACACCTTGAAAGTGAAATGCACTCATAATTTAGTTTACACGGTTTTCGTCCACACTCTCCTTCCGATTAACATGATTTATATTCATGTTTCAGTTATTGCCATTCATTCAAAACATTCTTACACTTTTTAATAAAGCTTTCAATCAACGGGGCTATTTAGCCAAATATATATTGCTAAGTGAAAATTAATGAAATAAGTATTCTCTTTTCAATGAACACTAGTGTCGGCTCATAAGATTTAATTTTGTATGAGCGTGAAATATTTATTTACGTTATATTTTAAGAAAATTTATTAAATATATATTACGTATATTCAACATCAAATTCAGTTACTTCGCTATCAATGTGTTTTAATCACTAAAATGGACTAGGCTCAAATTGATTTGATGAAAATACTTCCAAGGTTACGTTTGGTTATGTTAATCGAACAAAGCCGCCGTAATAAAGTGCGAAAGAGTGCAGAATAAAAGAAAGGGCCCCCTCATTTTCCGACGCAACAGATTTTTCCCTCGTTTAATTTCCATTAGTACTATTTTCCGCAGTATATTTATTCCGCTGTACGTAAAAAAATCTCTCCAGGCAGATAATAAAATGTCCACAGTAATAACAGTGAAGGGGGTTTAATAAAAGAGGCTTTATTAGATCATATCTTTGTTCCAACGAACTACTCTCACCGTCGCGTCTAGCGTTCGTGCCTAACCTTTTGCGAAGGCGATTAAAAGTAATGTTATATGGTCAGCATTAAATCTCCTATCAACCAGCTTTCTTTTCTTTTTGCATATTAAATACTTTTGTATCTTGATCTATTAACTTGAAACCCCTCATGCTAATGCATCATCAGTTGAGTAACATACTAGGGTACATTATTTACAACATCCGTTTGTCAAAGCTCCTTTCGAAGAGGTAATTATTAATTGAAATCCTTAAATCTATATGTAACTCCTGGCAAAATGGTTACACTCATGCTAGTAATTTTGAGACGACACTAATGCTTGAATAGTTATTGGAAGTGAAATACTTTTTTATATAATACGTTATAATATATTTTTACTACGTAATGGTTTGTATTTAATCAAATAATCGTATAACGACTAGCACTTAATTGAATAAATAAATGTAATCATTTGCATTGCCATATTGACATAAAATTGTGAAATGAGTGTAAAACAATTATTTGAAGAAAATTGAATGCAATTATTTTGCACCAAGAATTTAGGTCCATCTTGTAAATGATTTATTTGATTGGTGAAAAAAAAATGTGTTATGCATCAGAACATGTGTCTTGGTGTTTTGAAATAGTCCATGATTGAGCAACGACAATGTCAAAATATGGTCAAAACAAAGAAGAGTATAACGTAAACCTTGATGATATTCTCATAATTATACCCAACTACAAATAACCAAAGACACATAGCAAAACTATTAATAAGTCGCTGTTTATATCTAAAACATAATAAGTATATTAAAAGTTTTCACTTGTAACATAAAATAATTCCGTACTTTAAAAAAAATCTGTGAACGTTTTTTCATTAGAAGTATTAATAACTTAAAGCTCCTTAGTAAAAAAAACTGCACTTTTTTGTATTCTGCTTTTAAAATAATAACACAAGTTTTATCAAAAAGTTGAAAAAAAATAGAATGATCATATTACATCTGGAAAAGTTCACCCACTGTTTATTACCTATCTCTAAAAGAATCTTTTTCAGTATATTGGCAGTTTATTATAAAACGTCTGAAGGAGATCATTATTACTTAATTTCAATATTGTTGGAAATATTTAAAAGGTTTCGTTATGATTTACGATAAGTGTTTTTTTCTCAAAATTGCAAATACAGTAGAGAAATTTTTACTAACCTATTAACTTAGGAAAACTCATCTAATATTTTGATATTTTACAGTTTGTTTTTTCAAACAAAGATGTTTATGTTTGAAATATTCATACATTTTTTTTGAATTGTTTGAATTTTGTACTTTTCCATGAGTTCTGTCGCTAACGACCCGGGTTTCGCCTTTCGGCATCTTCAGGCATTTCAAGTGCACGGATGTACTTGTACTGACGCGTAGTAAACAGTTTGTATCGTTTATAAACAAAAATAGAAGTAGATTACTTCCTTGCACTTGAAATCCCCCCCAAAAAAACACTTGAAATTGCTGAAGATGCCGAAAGGCGAAACCCGGGTCGTTAGCGACAAAACTCATGGAAAAGTAAAAAATTCAAACAATTCAAATTTGATATTGAAATTCCATCAAGCACCCTCATTCGAAATCCTTAATATTCATACAAACTTTAAATCGCTTTGTCAATGAATATATGTACAATAAATGTCGATTCGTTTTGAAATGGAATCATATGAATATACTAAAAATAATAACTTATTTTTAAAAATGAGTTACTATTCTTTAATTTAATGCCATTCCACCTAGTATTGAGCACCTTTAAAGTGAATATACCAAAAGGTAATGCTTTGAAGAATATACTAATAAATACTACAATGTGATAATAAGGTTTGTTTATAAAAGAATGTTTTTAAAGCTATAATTATTTAGAGCCAAAATCAAATTTTAACATTATATTTTACTTCAAAGTTGAAGCTCAAGCTTTCGAATCATAGTAAGAATAGTTACAAATTATTTTTCAAACCAATTCGTAGACTTTTATTCGAATACATGTCTGTGATATATAAAATTCTTTTACGAGGAGTTTCAACTACCCTCCAGTCTTTTTCACTTTAAGAGCAAACATTTTTTCAATTTTGACCATGACATAATTTTAATAATAAACAAAAAACATACAATTAGAATATTTTTAATGAACTATTTTTTATTATATCGTTTAAAATATGTTCATTACTATTTCCCAAGAAGGGATCCAATAAAAAAAAATCAGAAAACAATATTTTTTCACGAAATTCATTTCAAAATCACATATTCTAGGTTCATGGTCAGTCTTTTCAGTGAAGCAGCTTATTAACTTTTTACATGCTTGTGTATAATATGCTTGCGGCAAACTTGACGATAAACCATGACTAGGAGTAAAAATGCGAATTTATTTGTGATTGACATACCAGTTAAAATTATTGACAGTTTAGAACATGGGTAATTGTTTCTAATAGTATCGTGATAAATGGAGTCTTGTGTGAAGGAAGCCTGATAGGCACACCCTTACGGGGCAGGCCAATACGAACAAGATCAAAAAGTGATTTCCCAAATTACTTCCGGTCTGTTCAGTTTTCGCAGCGCAAAAACGGAAAACATCTACGGATTCGCAACTCATCCGGAAAATTATTGGTGCCTTCGACTACCTCACTATAATATTAATCATGTGTCCTTTTTCGATAGCCCTTACACACGAGAAAACGGAAGAAAGAATACCTCTGGAAATTGAGTGCGTAAGTTGCTTTATTAACAATGAAAATCTCTCAGAATTTCATAGAACAGAAAAATAGCCAACTGCCATATTTTTTGTAAATATTTAAGGCTAATTCCACTACCATATATACAAATAACAGATACAAAATGATATTATTTTCCATCAGTAGAAATTATTATAACACTGCCGTTTTAAACTGAATGGTTAAACGAGAAAAACAATTAGTTCTACAGTGTTTTTCAAATCGATATCACAGAAACCTTTATCACAAAAGTTTTTTGGAAAACTTTAGTAGCCTGTTTATTTTCTCACTAATTTAATATTATTATTAATTTGTGGTTATTTAAGAAAAACGCTTATAGAGCTTTAGTTGTAGCTGTTTAATAAGCTTAGAATTTTTACAACTAAATATACTACACAAAATAAACATTGTTGCTTCTTCCAGTATTTTTGACGGCAACGCTTTGGGTTTTAAATATTATACGTAGATTCTATGGTTTAAAATTCAACATCGCTGTTGTAAAAAATGCCCCGCGGTTACCGACATTTTTAACCAAACTGAAATTCACCAAATCCCTGCGTGGGTTATCAACCGTCCCGGATCGTCCAAAATCTTCCCGGAATGGTAACCTTTGTGCAGGATTCCAGTCCAAAAATGTCAAAATGCCACGAAATTTCAGAGAAAGCCACCGAACAGTTGTATCATCACACACATATAAAGAATTCTTACCATGTATTAAAACTAGTACAGAAAATGAATTCAATTAATTAAGGGTGATATTTTTTATTGATTTATTTACTGTGGTATTTTTTAGAGCCATATTATAGTTCTGATTTTTCTCGAAAATATTCGTAAGCCCTAATCGCTACTTTATATGAAAACTAACTTTTTATGAATACACTTTTAGCTCGTCCGAAGCGTAACATTCTGGTCTATAATAATGTGCTATTATTTTTTTAGAATTCCATCTGATTCATGTAATACTAGGCCATAGTGAAAATTATTATGGCTCAAATTGCCAGAGGCATTAAGCCCGCGGAAAATGCCTGCCGGCTGCCAGACAAACGTGGCGAGGCAGGCGCCTTGGCGTCGCATACTTACGCAAAATTTTCATAGGTTTAATTCGTAACCCTTCACATCAAAAACTGAATTAATCAACGTAAGTATTCAAATAATGCTTTTCAGCCTTATTCATTGCACTAGTATAAAACAAAGTATTATGAGTTTTATCTGCAGAAGAACAGTCTGTTTCCTCAGTACAAGCAATTGTTGTATTACTAGAACATATTCTGAGTATGCTTTATAATTACTTGAAACACGTTAAATTTAGATATGGGACAGATACAATTTCCATTTAAAATTAAAATAGAATTTATGTAAAGCAACGGCTGACTCCATCAAGACAAACAATTTAAGATATAAAACTGTTAATTAAGGATTACGGTGGAACTTCAATATAAAATTAAAATCGTTCAATTTTTGTTATTTTTCCATGGTTTCAACGACCCGTATTTACATTGAACGAATGAACTCGATTCATTTCCGAACGGCATAATCCGTTATCATATAATCCGATATCATGAAATCATAACTCGAATCATAGAATAATTAGTTCAATTTCAAATTTGCCATTTATATATAATATCAAGTTGTTATATTTTTTTAACCATTTCTGTTTCAAATATGTAACATATGGTATCGTTATGCACGTATTTATTCCACGATAACTAGCCATTAGTTATTCAGTGGGTAAAACTATTTTTGCTTTAAATTATTTCGAGACAGTATAGAATGGTTGTGTGTGAATAAAACTAGTTAGTAAATAGCTCCTATTAAAAATGTGTGCTAAAAAGAATAGACAAATAAAAATAGAAAACATCCATTGTTTTTAACACAAACCATTGAATCTATTTAAAACCCAATTTTCTTAATTATTTAAAGAGTTTTAAAATTTAAAAACGTTTCTCATTTCAATTAAAATCTTTATTTCTTCATTACTTTTTGAGTTATATTACTAAATAATCAACACTAAAGTTCAGAAGCCTATGTTTTGTATATAATAGTTTGTCAAAGTAAACCCTGTGCATAAAATACACGGATCATATAATAATAAAATCTGAAAGTTTATGGCAGAAATATTGACGTCTACATTAAATATGATAAATTGCAAGGAAAACTTCAGCGTTACGATGTACTTTATTTATTTTTCTTGAAGTGAAGGTCTTTGTTATATTGATGTTAAGATTTATACTTCGCGTCTAATGATGATTAAAGATATTTCCAATTAAATATTCCATCTTTCGTACTAACCCATTTATAAGAAGTTAGGCATGGCTTTAGCGTGATATTTTCATATAAATGGAATCAACGGCAAACAAAGAGCTGTCTATATAAATTTGATTTATTTAAAATTGATCAAATAACATATAATAGGCAACGAGCAGAATATCCTCATACGTACTCAATACGCCACTCTGACTACATAGTAAAAAAAATCTAATTCATCTCGATTCCTCACAAAGCCACAAAGCTCGTTTATATACAAGCTTAGTGTCTCTCAGACAGACGTGATTTTAAGTAACTGAGCAAGTCACATCTATTTTACTTTCACAATATTCTTTTTTTTTAAGCACACTGTGCATAGGACTCAATTATTCCCGTGCAGTTTTGGTCATAAATGTGAAGGGTGATATCTTTTTTTCTGATTAGTGTTGTGGAAGGTGGTTATGAAACATCGTCCCCAGTACACGCGTGGGAGGACCAACATGCGTTTGATCGGCCAGCAATACGTTTGAATTTAGTTGAAAATATATTAATATGTTATGTGATAAATAATTCATTAAAACATTGATCAAGTAACTTTATACGTATTTTTTTAATCAATCAATTTGATATGGTATATATTATAAAGGCATAATGTGAGTCATAAAAAAACCGATACTTTCATGAATATTTATAATTAAAGTTTTCTAGAAAGGTGGAATTACTTACTTGTTGGAGAAGTAAGTTCAAGTAGCTAATAAATTCAAAACTTCTTTTTAATCGTCCAGCAAGCATTAAGCAATAGTCTACTAATGACATTTGAAGCATTCAAATAAAATTCAGGCTTTTTCTTAACGAAGCCCTCCCTTATCCTTACACTAAAGGCTCTCGGGAAAGCATTATATACAAAACAGCCGCTAGAATTACTTTATAATAACGTATTTTCGCTCATCACGATTGGGTAATGTCGCAAAGTACCAAAGGCGACATATTGGCAGAGTAGAAAATTCCGTTTAATATGCGAATAAAATAAAATGTACCTTTCAGCGGCGACATCTTTTGTCCTGTGTATCTTTCTAGTGACATCTGAATTTATTTTTTACCTGGAAAAAAAATGAAATAACATTAGATTTTGTAGAAGGCGAACAATATACAATAGAAGTTTTTTAAGAGATATACATAAACAATATTAAAGGTCAAAAATTGTAAATGTTTTTTACGTTGATTTGGGCCAGTTCAAATAAATAGCATTTTTTTTTTATTATAATAAAGAGAATTTGATTTTTAGATTCATTGTTGTTTGACCGTGCAATGTTCGTATAAACTTACTATTTTGCATCTTTAGTTTCTTGTATTACTTAAATGTAAAACGCATTTGAACAAAGTTTATCAAATGATAGTCGCGTAATTAAATAAGTTCATACACTCCCTTTATATAATGTCTCGATTAAAACCACTAATCAAATAAAATACAGAATTATTTATATATTTTTTTAAAATTTAGCCAATTTCAAAAACTAAAGCTTATTTAAAAAATTCAAATACGATATTCAGTACGAATCCAATTACGGACGACTTTATTTTTCAATCGAATTATTGATTTATATTTAAACATAGGTTTGCGTTCTCTACAATACTCCTACGCCCATCGAATCCTAAAAATGGGACGTTACGAGAGCAATTAGCTAACTATTAGTTTTGCGCTTGTCCTGTCTTTAACATTTAGTGGTTGAGATCAACTCCCTATGCTCGTCGGCGGACATGGTTTAAAAAATGGTATATGATTAAAATGTAGCTGAATTTATGGTAAATATCGTATTATATGTTATATCACACACATCAATTGATTATCCCTATCAATCAAAATCAACCTTTCATCTAACATGAATGCGAAAACCACCTCCGTCATTATATAAAAACACCCCTCTCAAAATTCTTTTATAAACAATCAACAATGTATAAACACGAATACAAAAATGAAAAATACCATACACATTCTGGGTCCGAAACCCCGGCTAAATTTCGACAAAATTCAAAAGATTCAGATCTATAGAATGTGTATAAAATAAAAGTAATGAATGTTGGCTCTGGGTTTGACAGGCATTAGGGGAGGCCCCTTGTGAGAGAAATATGCTCCAAATGGAGAGCGGATATGATTTGAGAATACATGTATGGGTATTATGTCAGCAACTCTTATCATTAGATACAAATACATATACATAAGTACTTTTCCTTAAAGAAAAAAAAACGTTAATATTTTTTTAACTATAAAATCTAATATAAAGATTATGAAACATTCATTACGTGGCAATACTTGTTGAATATACTTCATAATTTGTTACCTTACTTTAAAAGGGTTCTAATTGACATTTTTGACTAAATTGACCTTTTGGTCGGAAAAGCTTATATTTACCGCAGTCTATTATATATATGAATTTCAGAATTATTTATGGTTGAATAACGGAGTTAACAGAATTCCGGAGTTGCACTGCATCTCGACACTTTTTTTACTTAATATATTTGACAAGATTATCATCATTAGATCTTAAAGATCATTATTTTTCAACAAGAGTTGTGAAAAAATATGCTTAAAATAATCAATTTGAAACATTTTTACATACCCATTGCTACAGGTGATTTTTAATGAATCGAACTTCAAATGCTAATATCTCAAAACAGTGTCAAGAGCAGTTAGAACCTTTTCAAAGTAAGGTGTCGAATTATAAAAACATAAACATGTTCTTGTTATTTATTTTTCATAATCAATTCAGGTTTTAGTAAAATTGTAATGTCAGTTAATCCCTGATATTTAAATGCCTCATACACATTTAGCAATCAGTTGTATGTACAATGAATTGTTAAATATGTAAAATTAGGATAAACAATTTATTCCGGCGACTGAATTAACAAAAAACGGTTAGTTAATAACATGTTGGGAAAATTCAAGGGATAAAATTTACATTGAAATAAACACATTCCTTTGAGCACTTTGTATTATAAACTATTACGTATCTATACGTGAGAGTAAATAAAATTCAATTTGAAAACGCAAATGTAACAACAAAGAGCTTTCAACATGAATAGAATTTCGTACCATCGACCAAAGCTAAATTGTTTAAATTTTTGTTCTACTTACTGAATACTAACTGAACTAACTATCATGAAAAATCCATCAAAATGTTTAAATATAAAATTACACAACAGTTTAAAGCATTTTATACATATGTAAATATAATAATAAACAATTATCAAATAAAATATACGAAGTGAATAAATAAATAGTGATAAGATACGGTCATTGTTATGAACACTAAATTCTTTCATCCTTATATTGTTAAAATTATAATGTTTGTGGATAAAAGTGATATGCAAAATCTTGGTATAATTTAGTATAAAGGATTTGAATTCTTAATAAAAACGTTTCTATGGATACTGACAATTTATGGCCATCAATATGTTATGTTGCCAAATTAATCCATTATGATATTAGCTTTTAATACGTTCATTAATAATGACGATAAATTTTAAGCAATTTATATTAAAGGCTTTCTTTTTGTGGAAATGTTGAAATTACTTTTTTATTTCAATAGCGTCTCTTTGTTAATGTAAATATTGGCACTAAATATGTCCAGCTGGTGAATCTTCTCGAGGGACTTTTTTACGTTTAATTTTCTTATGGAATTTCAAAATCTCTCTTCTTCGGAGAGCAAAGATAGTAGGATTCGGCTTGCATGGGACTAGTAGTTAGCGCATCATTCTCGGGTGGGTATTTTGAAGCATAACATACATCCAATAATTCAAGTCCATGAATCGATTTAACATGTAAGTGTTCGTTGCAGGATTCAAACAGGCGGATACTTCAATTAAAACGGACGATTTTGACCACTCGGGTGCAGACCCGTTGAATTTATTGTAATAAACTAATATTGATAAATCTGTGACTCTGTGACTCTGTGTGTAATAGCTCCTTAAAAAGCATATTTATTTTATTTGCATAGTCGTAGATTTTCCAACTATATTAATTCTTTACTTTATACATGTCCAAAGTGAAGATGAAGATTATTTATTCTACTGTTGGCGGAGAAAGGGAATATTAAGACTATGGCAAAGCAAGAGCTTCTAAGCAAGAGACGGATAAGTATTTAAAAAGTCGGACCTTCAAGTAAGACTGAAAATTGATCTCAAGGAACACGTTTCAAATCCAGTTAAACCGCCAGCAGAATAAGAAGACTTCAATTCCATTTGATATTTAGAATTAATTTACATAAATTTACCACCGAATCATCGACAATAATAGTATATAAATTAACTTTATCTTTTTATTGGCGACTAATAAATTCTCGATTAATTGAGATATCGCTTTTATATGACAACGTGTAAAATAAGAATATTCCTCTAGGAAGAATCGTTCGAAGCGTGGTTTTACTTTTGGCAAGTGACCAAGAACTTATAACATTTACTAATACTGCTGACACAAACATAACAGTGCGTAAGCTGACGGTCAAGGCTAGATTAATGCCACAAGTATCGCATCGTGAGTATGGCATACTTGTTACGTAATTAGATTAAGTCTGTTGTGCATATAGAAGTGCTTACTGTGACTGTGTAGTGAAAGTAATGCTTAAAGCCATTGAGCGCAATACGCTTTTCGATTGTAAGTGATTAGCAGTGGCGTACGTACGGTGGGGTGAGTTTTTCAATAACGTAGTTGAAGTTTTTAAGAGCCATATAATATATCTTATGAATAAGATAGTACAATATTAAATAATACATCAATCGGTTATTTCAAAAAGTTTTCTAGCTTTAAAATAATCCAGAAAGTTATTATGCTTTTATTCCGGTGTCAGAGTTTTTTTATAAAATATTTATATCAATCAGAAATAATACAATAATCTTGTAAAAATAAAAAGTGACATGTGTATCAGAAATAATCTTACACAAAAGCAGAGACGCAAAAGTTTTATTGAAGGATGCTCAATGAATTTGAGGTCGAAAGCGCAGGTGTGCTAAAATTTTACAGCACACTTCTGTCGTTGAATTTGCGTACAAATTATTCACTCACTACAGGCAGCGCGACTGTACACAGTTGCATGTGTTGGTATGTGCATACTGCCGCTTTCTTACGCCGTTAAATGCACTTTAAATATTTACGTCAAAAACTCATGTTCTATATTTTAAGGGTGTGCGGCGAACAGCTAACACACCCTGTATATACGCCCATGGACTGATTAGTAGACGAATGATATTTGACTTGGAACACAACGACAAGCCACGTGATTTATATTCCTTCGGTTTTTGGTTGACCTACTACCGGCAATCGTAAAATAATTATATTAAATGCTTAATTAAACACGGCGACGTACAGTGCTTTATTTACCCAAGGTATGGGGTAGGTTTTTCATGGAATAGGTGGTCGCCTACAATATCAACAAGCAAATTAATGATTCAGGTAATGCCATAAGACAGGCTATAGTAGAAATTGTGCACGCTACTCTCTGGTATAAAGCTCGTGCTGTCTGTTGCCTTTGAGTAACTTTTAAAAGTCAATTATTGAATTCATAAGTTAAATTGGGCTCAACGTGAATATTGCATTATTCTTGATGAAAAAAAACAAACATTTTTTTACTGCACACGCATATTAAGAATTCTTGAAGGGAGATTCTCAATTGGTATCCATATTCAAATACATAAAGAGAACATAATAACTTAGTCATAGTGGATGCGGGAAAAGGATATTAAAAGGGAAATGTTTCTCATTAAACTATCGCCATTGCTTGTAATATAAATATGATATTTGAATTTATTTCTCAGTGCCTATTTCTACAACAGATTAACGGAATATAATTTATGACATTTCTTCATGATATATCTTTCATTGTCATGATTTTAAAGATTGAAAAAATAATTGCATCTCTTATACATGAATATGAATAGTATAAATCTATGACGTATGAATATGTTTAGTTAAAATATTTTCTCGATTTGAGATATTATCCATCAACAAATCAAATCTACAAATTTTATAATTGAGTCTAAATGTATTTTTGACTATAATACTTTCTGCTATATAAACCACCTGTTAATTACTTGTCTATCTATAATAGTATGTTCATACACAAGTATCAATGTAGTTTCATTTTATATGAAAGATTTAATCCACAAGTGTATCGTTTTATCATTAAATGTATGATTCATTAGCAAACTCCATGAACGTCTGTAATGTTTTCATACCATACCCTAGGCAATTATTAAATTACCAATAAATATCTACTGGACAATAAGTTTAGTTTTAGTTTTACTTCCATCTATATACGAATTCCGATCCCTGAAAGGGTGGTTGAGTGATAGATTTAAAGAAAACTGTACGTGCTAAAAAGCGGTATATTATATATTTTTCATTAAAGGTTTCGTGAAAGGAAACTAATGATAATTGTTGGGTTTATACTTGAAGCAGTGGTGTTGTAAAAATCAAACGACTGAGGAATAACGTCGGCCGTAGAGCATCGTAGCGTCCGAGTGCTACGGCTAAGTAGGAAACACAAGAAACGAGGTCATAATGAACATTCTCATCACTCAAGTAATTAAATTTTCAGTGGCATTGCACAACAAACATTACATACATGCTTTAGCAGTTTTGGCTACGGAAGCAAACCCTAGCGTATTATTAAGTTCTGATAATTGCATAACATTCCGGACTGGAATTACGATAGATATTCTATAGAATGGTGCAATTTAGATATAGTTTGCAAAGTTTAACGAAGGGAGTGCCATACTGGACGAATATTTCATATTAAAAACACAATAAAAATTAATTATACATACAAAACGATCTTTACAATAATTACAAAAGTTCAACAGTAACATTGCACGGACCAACGCGTGATTGAACGCAGAGGTGATAAAATGATGCGATTTCTCAACTTGACATCACTTCAATTTTGCTTCATTTTTAATAGCGAAATACTATTATTGAGCATTTTTAAGAATGGTATATTTATATTAACAGCCAAAATATTAGGGTTATGGTTTCGTTAGTTAGACTAGATATGCAATCCTTAGTCCAAAGTTGTATAACAAAGTATGACAGTATGCTTAGTTTGTAAGTAATTAAATTTGTTACCCATTGCTTAATAAAGATAAGCACAAATGAACATTTTTTTAAATACAACTAATTGTTAAGAAAATTTATATATTACTACTATACTTCTATAATCAACTGTATACATTTGAAAGATTTTTGAATATTCCGATTATGTTTTGGTGAGAACTTCAGTTGATTATAAAGAGCATCTATCTGCCTCTTTGGAGAAGAAATGTACTCAAACAAAAACAGACGCTTTCTAATCATTACGACATATTTATAATACACGATACAAAAAAGGATTATATTCGAAGGTTCTTGTGTGAATATATTGATGATAAAACAGGTAATCATCGGCACAATATGGAATAATAAGAGAGTTTAACTCTTTCTCCTTGACCACTCATAAACACTTATAAGTTACATTGACATTGAGGTAATTTTGGCACCTAAATGCGCCTGTACAAACGATACCTTCATTTTTTTAACCCTACTTTATCTACGGTCAGAGATATTGGTAAAGCGTGACTAACAACAATAAAACCGTAGTTTTATCGCTTATTGGAATATTTTACTGTCGTAACAGTAACTATAAAAAATTAAATAAGAGAATTTAATCATTTGTATCCATAATCTTTTAGACTTAAATCGTTGAACAATAATAATTAGAAAACGTGACAAATTGTTGGGTATCTAAATGGATAAATTCTTGCCTCGTAGTATTTTTAAATTCAACAATACCTGTAAATTTTATGATCAGCGAAGGAGTTAATTACACTTCATGACGGTAAAGAGATGAAAAATACTAAAAATAAAAGTGGAGGATCGATTTTCAAATGGGCTGCGGCTTGATTACTAAAATATACAGGCTTCAACCCTTTTGAAGCCGTTTCAGAGATTAATTAAGAGTCTCTGGCAGCCCACATTCACATATTCCTTTTGTAGACGTTTATTTACTTGCTACTTGCCCGTAAACAAAACGAGGCTCGATTTTCAATTTGAATTATTTGTGTGGATAGGTGAAAATTTCGTGCGGTTACGAAAGATAAACTTTGGGTCTAAAACAATAAATATTCAATAGACATCCAGGTGCTATGAATCCAGAAGAATGTTGATATTACTTACCATTATTCAACACGAAACTATAGTAAGAACTTGGTGTAACATTAACATCCTTAACCATAAATATGCATTAAAATCATGCGAAAATTAAAAAGTATTCTAAATAACTTTTTTTCATGTATGTATAGCTAAAAAAGTTCATTACTGTTTCCAATAAAAATCAAAAGGCTTAAAACATGCATTGACTGGGAACTCTTTACTTCAAAAATATATTCATGTCTCCTTTTCAAAATCCAATGCATTGTAAAAGAGGAAGCTTACCTTAAATCAAAACTCTGACGCTTTTATCGCTTATCGGATTTTTCCCCGCTCGTAATTCATGGCCATTTTTTGTTTATATAATTTTTTATCCGTAGATAAAAAGAGTGAAATAAAAAAAAACAAACATATTATAGTGGCCATTAAAAAGATTGAACGTATTAATTATAAATACTCTTCAAGTAATTTTCTATCAGAAACGGTACCACATAATTATGTTATTTATTTTCATCACAATCTGTTATATCGACACTTGCAATAACATACGAAATTACAGTTTATTATTGTCGTATAAAACGTAAGTTTCGGCTGACATTCAATTGGTTCAATCGAACGTAGGTAACTAAACAAAATTCAAAAACATACTTTCTTTGTCCAATAATTTACAACTTACGCTTCAATAACAGTTTAGACAATTAAAATAACGTTTTAATACGTCGAGTGAATATCACCAATCATAACTATTCTTCGTTATGATTGGTGGCAATGAAGTGGCTATTGGTTATAGCTTAAGTTTCATTATTGATTGGTGACAATTACGGTGTCTTAAGAAATCAAAATTCAGAACTTTTTTATCCAATAGTTGTGTTATTAAACATAACACGCCTCTTTGGAAAACATCTCTAAACTCTAATCAAAATACATCACACAAATGTGTAGTATTTCCGATGCTTCTATTGGTTTCGTATTCGAATAAATATTTCATCAAAACCAATACTTTTCAGAATAGAAGTTTATTTTAATTCATTTTTATATCTTTGAATAAAATCGCATACAAAACCTTGCAAAGCCAAAATTAATACTATTAATTCCATTCAAAACAACGGATATTTTACACTATAACTATATTCCAATTAAACCATTACATTTCGACAAAACTAACTGTTTTCACATAGAAAATCACACAAAATACCGCAGTTTAATTTTAATTAAGAGAAAGAGATTATTCAGAAACAATACATTGTTCCATTGTATATTACCGATTGTATTATAGTTAATATCGGTTTATTTAAAACAAGTGTTTTCAGGATATCTTGACGATCTATTAAAGACAACATAAAATGATTAAATAAAAACGCATTTCATACTACTACTTCCACATGCTCTCTGATAGAGATCAAGACCGGTGTCTCTCATCCGATCATTATCAACTAAATAATCCTCTCCAGTTGCTAACTAACCCATATTGTCTATCATACCTGGTCTTATCTTTCTCTTGATGACATAAATAACCTCGATTCACTGTATGATTAAATCAGTTGATTATGCTCGTGTTGAGCGAAACCGGTACTGATCTGTATCAGAATACATGCGGAAGTAATACTTTAAAATGTTTTTTTTATTTATTTTAAATTATGCCTTTCCACCAAAATTAAACACATTAAAAGAGATTAAATGACTATAGTTCTTTAAAATTAATGAATATATTTTATTGACGTCCACTTACCGATGTAAGAAGATTAATGATACAGTTGACAGTTCACAGATAAGTGCTCATTAATATTCTACCAAGTTTAAGGCAAAGCTTCGAAGACAGTGTATAGAATAGTAATTAAGTCACCGTGAGTATCGATTTAATACATTAAGTCTTGCAGACGATTGATCAAATAAGATGTTAATTTATTGACGATAGATTGTATTTTGATTATCATCGAAAGATACACACAGATATATGCAGAAATACCCATATTTTGTCATGTCAGTTAATTACATCAAACAGTTTTGGGTTAAATTTACCCAATTCATCACATTTCGTGACAAAATACATTGCCTTCCTGTCAAAAAATAACGCATGCTTATTTTACATCATGTCACAAATCATCACATTAAATTAAACCCTTTTCCCTACCCAGGGTCTAACGACATGGCGATGGGCAAGCATGAAAAGTTACATTACAACAATTAGATAAAAACATATTCACTTTTTAAAAAAACTAAAAATAATAATAGAAAATATACAATTTTTTAACTCAACTTTTTATTGTTTAGTTTGTTCGGAACAAAAAGATGAGAGTCAATAATATTCTTGAATCAATCGTAAAATAAAAGATGAACTGGAAATGCGTATTTATTTTTTTTAAGAATTATTCAGCATCTGCTTCGAGATTATTTGAATTTTGATTGTTTGAATTGGCATTTACTATATTTATATATTTGAGTTGTACAGATATTATTTTATATGATAAATAGTTGATAGTCATTCCGGCTTACGCTTTCGTCAGAACAATTTTTAAACTTAAATTAACTTCGCTATTTATTACTTTTGAGGTGTTCACTGTCAATACTTGGTGAAATGGCTTTATAATAAAACATTTTTAGTACATATTCCACATTCAATTTATTAGATCAGGACCGGTTTCGCTCGTGACATATTTTAATTATTTGCAATTTATACTGGCTTAGAAGAGATACACAATACATCTTCTCATTTATTCTAACATGCTTTCAAAAATATCAGTTTACTGAGTGGTACTCAGCGTACTATAAAATGATACTATGCGCATACTAAAATATGCATCTATTCGTAATTAATGAAAGTGAAATGTGTAGTCTTGAAGGTGGCCGAGATACGCTGAAGCGTGTTCTCAAAATAGTGGCGTGGTTTTTAACTCTCACTTGAAATACTTGGCAGTCTTGGCAACGCTATTCAGATAGGAAAAGCTTCAAAACTCTGGCACTGAATCTAACTGTCCCATTCAACACGAGAGGCTCACTAGCGTTTGTGAGATTGAGGCTTTCGAGCAGCCATTTTGCATGCATAGCTGCTGTTCTATTTTTAAAAAAATATGTTCCATTTTTTTCTTGTTTTTTTAAATATTAGAAGATTGTGACATGAGAGATTTTGCAACAAAAAAACAATATATCGTATTATTCTAGGGATTTTAAAGCGCGGTTAATAAATCACATATGTGCGGCTCTATTAAATGTGTTATCAGCCAAACATTTTTTTTATCCGAGCTTGATTATCTTGTCGATCATTTGAGTAATCAGTCTCAAAGGCTGTTCAGCTGATCACTGTACTGCCTATTGAAGTGGACATTTTCAGCAGTGAGCTTGGTGTTTTGTTTTTTGTCTTGCATGTCATTCTCTCTTGAATGCTTTAGTGTTTTGAATTGTGTGCATGCAGTCATTATTATAGTTGTCAAATTAATGGCGCATTGGCGTTAGCTGCAATGCCATGTTTTGTATTTTTTCCCCCAATAAACAATTATTTTAAACATTATTAAACAAAACCACTTCAAACGTTTAACGTACTAAGAATTTCACGAATTACATTTATTTGAGAAATTCTTGTTCGGTAAGTAAAATTAAATATCAGCAAAATAACATTTATTTATAATGAAAGAAACTTTACAAAAAAATGATCTTATGAACATTTTACAGAAGAGTACATTTGGTTTTAGGACTCGAATGTTTTTTTATTGAAGAATAATGAGTTTAATGAGAATGCAGAATGACAACAAATTAATAAATCTATTCTTAGCCTTGTATATCCTTATGTAATCAAAACAAATCCTCATAATACGAATGCCCTTCTTTGATACGTGAACGGAATAATATACCAGAAAGATAATTTTAATGGTATTAATTAACACGGGACATTTTATATACCCTCACAAGAGCGTACTTTTTAAAGGGCGTAGTCACCCATGGAACAGCGTTTTAACATTACACGATAAAATTTCTCATTAAATTTTTCATTTTAATAGAGGAATGAAAATGCAAATCGCTGCTGGCCGTTTTCGACTGCCGGCAAAGAAAAATTAAACTGCTTTCAACTCGCGCAGAACCTAGCCGGCGAAAATCGGTCTTTTTTATACGACATTTTGTATGGGAAATTTATAAAAACGGACGCACCCGAATGAAAAATTGCTTTCTTTTGTGTTATTTCGCTCTTTACGGTAAACCTGCCAAGACGTATTATTGTGGATAAAAAAATATTGACAACACGCTCAGAAAATGTATGAATATATTTACAATGAAGAGTGAAAGAAGATAGCCGTTTATCGATTTTCGTTCTTTGTCTTTAGGCTAACACATGTATAAGGCAAACGTTTGAGTTCATATCGATGCTACTTTAAAAACAGTATAAACAAGAGATATAAGCCAACCACACATTTATATTCATGGGTCGACTTTTCACTTAGCATAATAATTTCGTTATACTTACTTTTGTATAAAAGCTCTAAATTGTTAGTCTTTAATGATACCTCTCCGTAGACTTATAATATATATGGCTTTATAACTTTATTGAGTATTGTTCTTTTTTCATTACATTTTAACAAAGAAGATTCGCGAGTTTCGTCGTGATTTCAGATGTAATAAAAATTGAAATTTAGCAAAAGTTTTAAATATCTAGTTATTTATTAAATTATGTGAACTATATAAAAAGGTTCGATGTATTACTGTTTATTTGAAACCAATTATAATATTTTTTCGTTTATAATTTTTTTTATAATAAATAATATAGTTATTTTGTAGTAGAAATGGTAACACATGTATTATTTATTTTCATCACAATATATTATTAATCACAGTCTGTAATATCAACACTTGCAATAAACATACGAACAGTACAGTTTATTATTGTGGTATAAACATTACTTTCGGCTGACATTCTATTGGTTCAATCCAACGTAGGTAACTAAGCGAAATTCAAAAACATACTTTCTCTGTCCAATAATGTGCAACTTACGCATCAATAACAATTTAGACCACATAAATAAACGTTTTGATACGTCGAGTGACTATCGCCAATCATAGCTTTTCTTCGTTATGATTGGTGAAAATGAAGTGGCTATTGGTTATAACTTAGGTTTCTTATTAAATCTAATATAATATTTATTTCATCCAATAGTTGTGTTCCTAAACATGACACGCCTTTTTGTAAAGCATCTTCAGATTATAATCAAAATACATAACAAAAAGGTTTTAAATAATTAGCTAATTTTGAAATTTGATACTTTATATTACAGAGAAAAAAGACTATTAAAATGTATTATCGTCTATTTGAAGCTATTTTATAATATTTATAGAAGATTATTAACAAAGTCAAGAAGAAATATGTTGTGTAACAGAGTATTCAATTTAATCAAGTTACTAAATGTCTTCACAGGCAAAAAAATTGCCGACTAAGCCAGGAGTAAATTTGAATATATTGAAATAGATTAAGCAAATTACTATTTAATAAGATTTTTTAAATTATTGACAATATTCGTTGATCAATATTACTTTTTAGTAGAAAAGAAACTCACAGCACTATAATATAACTTACTTTATATAACATATTTAAGAGCAAAATTGAGTCTCAGATCCGTAAAATCACATTGTATCCATCTGTTCATTTTATAGAAAGATAAAACGTGAAAATTCAATAAGAAATGATAAGAAATCTAGCTTAAATGTTTGACAAAAATCACAAAAAAAAACATTAACGAGTGAGGGAGAGGGAATCTCGGAAATGAATTCGAAGGATCGTGGAAGCGCAAATGAAGAAAGGCATAGGGCAAAATGGAGAGAGTGCTGGGCTTGGAGTGAACCGGAAAAGAAGCGTTAAAAGGTCGGCCGGCAGTGCGCTCTGGCGGCCACCCGGGAAACGAAATATGAACTAAGTAATAAAATAATTTTACAGCGATGGCGGAAGCGGATACGCGTACGCCATTTATTATTTAATATTAAATGTAATTAAAATAGTTTGGGATAAAGGAAGATTATTTTTCATCTAGAAAATTAATATGTGATAAACCTGGTTTTGCGTAGAAAATTTTGGCATTTTTATTCAAAATATTTTTTTTTTTTTTGTAAATATAAAAAAAAAATTGGCATGAATATGAATCCACATTCTCAATATGGAGAATATCAATTCCTTTTTGGAGTATATCTCAACAGAAGTTTTTTTACGAGAACTCTTTGTTACTCAGTTGCTCAACCTTTCTTTTTCGAAGAAAGTTGGGGTAGGACGTATAGTACTACGACAGAACTAGTTGTTTACTAAACGCTGTTGCTAAGTTCCGTTTCAGGATCAGATCGGTTGGAAGGTGATTTTGATATCACAAATTATCAAAAATTGAATTTTCCGCACTGAATTTCGAGTTGGTGAACACGATATTACTTAAAACCAACAATTGGGGTTTAGGCCTTGACATCAACGATGCCATTACGAAATACGTAAAAAAAAACTTTATGTGTACTGCATGACCAAAAGAACCACGGGAGGAATGGCTTATGTAACTTTAAATGTGTTGAGTTTATCACCTTTTTACAAACATTCCTTGTCTTGTTTCTTGCTTCATAACATAAATATAATACCGTTAAAACAATATAATACCGTTCATATTTGTATGACCGTGATCAACCTTTCATTTTTTTATCAAAGTTGAATTACGTATCGCAAATTCTATGGAAAAGTCTTGCATATCAAAAAACACTGATTTATATTTTATATCGGAATTTTATAGTAAACATAGTAACCTATTCCGCATGAAAACAGTTTTAGCTTCTGTTCACTAATTCAACGCTAGGGGCCGCTTGTGTCTTTTTTCAACGGGACCACTTATTCAAAATTCCCCGCAGAAAACAGTAGCATTTGTTATTCTTGAGTGAACAAGAAAACACTATTCCAAATTTAAAAATGGCCTATGCTTCCAAAATGTTAATGACATGTTTATATAACTCTGTCTCCATCAAAATGTATATATAAATATACCACTAGTGATTTGTTTTCATTCTTATATTTTCAGTCAGGAAAATATTTAAAGGTTTAGCTTCAGTTTTTTTGAAACAATTACCACAAACAAGATTAGTTAAAATTTCAACATTTTTTTCTGGTGGATCTTTTAAAATTAAAGTATATTATTACATTACAAAAGTGACAACTTTGCGCTATGACAGTACTATTAAATATTAAAATGGGAGTGTTTCAGGCTAATGAAAACTCTTTTTCCAATTATATTATCCAACAATGAAGTGTTGACATGTTGGAAACAACGGGTCCGACAGCTTTGAATGAAACGTGTTGTTGTTTGTTTTCTGGCCGCTAGGGTGGCAGTCTACAATCACATCATTCATAATATGTACAAGACGTGAACTTGTCCTGAGAAGTGAACTTAAGAATTCAAACTGTACCCACTGCAATTATTGTCTGTTTAGTATGCCGTTGAATTTTATCTTGGAGGCGATCGTTTCGTTGTTATTCTATCTGTCTTTTGGTAATTATTTAATACACTTTAAAATCATTCCAGCAATTTTAATCGACCAATATATTTTCATAATTTGACAGTTGAAGATCTTTGAGAAGGTACATATCAACCGCATTAAAAGATATATTGTTTGTGTTAATAAATCTGTATCCATCATGCGTGGCTTTACTCAACATCGAATATAATATATATTTAACGAATTTAATAGTATTTCTTCCACATATAGTTTGAGAAAGATCAAGAAAGGTTTCACGTATCGCAATCATTATCAGCTGATGTAAAGTACAGTGAAACAAGGTTATTTATATCAAAAAGAGAAAAATAAGACGAGTTATAAAAAACATTTTGGTTTAATAAATGTAAAAAAAATAATCTGTAATACTTGTATAGGATTATCTTTAAATTAATTTACTACTGACGATGGATTTCTTAAACGATTTTTTTATTAAGTCTTGTCTTATCTGTCTGTCTATGATATAAATAATCTGGTTTCACTGGATATTTAATCTGTCAGAATGTGTGTAGAAGAATTATGTATTGTGAAATTCGTTTTATTAATATTAAATAATACATTTCTACCAAGAAGTTACGGTTAATACTTGTAAAGCAATACCGTTTTATTGAAATATGTCAAAATTGACACCATAAATGAAAATTCATACATAATTACGTACCCCAATTGATATATGCAGACGTGTCGACAAATGTTTCGCTTCATCTTCAGACCAAGTGTTTTTTAGAATATAAACGCTTTGAACAAGCTTAAGCGATAATTTGACACTAAAAATACAATACGATTGCTACACATTGGATTTACCATTAATGGTAATATAAAAAATAGTGTTTGAAAAAATACTAAGCTCGCAATTTTCCACAAATGCCTTTAAGCGGAGCCGTAAAATTATACATAAAATACTGGCCGCCGTCGGCTATTTACAATGCTTTATAATGAAAAGGTGACTTAGGCGATTTATCTAAAGTAAAAAGGAGATTTTCGTAACATTTCAGGAACCTAATTACCATATTGACAAAAGATAAAACAGTGAGAGAAACAACGCCCCGGGCATTGTTGCAGAGACCATGCAAAAGGTAAAAGGTTAATAACTATTTTATTTGAACACAAAAATAAGTCGTCTCGAGGAAAATTCAAACTCAATTAACGTTTATTAATAAGACTGGAAGCCTCGGGCACGTTTTCTGTGGTATTTGAAAGAAGAAAAGGAAAGCATTGCTTAAATTAATTGGATGGAATTAATTATAATACCAAACAGCAACTTTACAATAATCATTCTGTGTTGTTGTTTATTTTTGTGAGAATATAATTCATCGTGACCTTGCCTTCTTATTTTATAATATATAAATGATACAAACTATTCACTACGCGTCATTTCAAGATTTGATGTGCACTTGAAATAACTAAATATGCCGAAAGGATAAGCCCGGGACGTTTGTGGCCAAATTCATGTAAAAGTACACAATTCAAACGTTTAAAATTGTATATTGGAATTTCATCAAGTAGCTTCAATTAAAGAACAACAATCGAGTGGTGAAAAAAATAGTAATGTATTTTAATTCTACATAAATGTATACAAATTTGTTGAACTAGGACAGATTAGTTTTGGCGATGGCGTAAGCCGACATAGCTATCAACAAATATATAAAATGATTTCTGTAAAATTAAAGTACATAGAAATTTTGTTCACCGTATTATAATGGAGTTCTACCAAGTAAATTCCAATTAAATCAAAAACAACAATTGTTTTATAAATCAAATAAAAAAATTCCCGTACTGGAATCGATCAGTATGTACAGCAACGGAACCCAAAGACGATAATAAAATAATAGCCCCGGAAAGTTTGTGCGTCGTTTATGGAAAAGTCGAAAATTTTAACTATTAAAATTTTAGATTGAAATTCCATCAACTAACTTTGGTCGAAGACATAAATTAAAACGCAATAAACTGGGTTGAAGAAGTTATTTTATTTTTAAACAGTACTTTTCATACCAAGTAACATTCTAATCAAACGTTAAAGTAATGTATATAAAAGTTTTCAGAATACACTCGAGCTGTGAAGGAAGCGTGGTAAAAATGTTTCTATTGTAAGCGAGCGGTTGAGAAGTTCAATCAAGAATACGAAGAAAATTAATTCAGTTCAGTTTACATCACTAAAGTTTTAATTAAATTATCTTCCTATTGAGGATTATATTCAAATATTTCATTTCTATTTTCATTCAAGTTAGACAACGAAGTATTCAGGTGGAAATGTAAATACAGAAAAGTTTTTCATTTTCAACTTAGTTTATTTAGCGGGTAGGATATATCCAGGTATTTTTAATGCCTACGCAACGTAACTGGACGAAGAAATGAAGTGGGTAACTTGATATTTTCATTATTAAATATTTAAAACATTTGTCGCCGGAATGTAGAAAAATAATATGAGCATTGCGCTCAAAGATGTTAAGGAATGAAAACTAATCGGAAAATATATTATGTACAGAGAAATTCGATACGATTTTTACGTCGTAACTCAATTGTGACGAAACTATAAAGAAGGTAATAGCTTTTTATATATTTTAAATAGTTGAAACTGAATCAGATAAATATCAAATAGAATAATTTACGCAGTTCAACTATTGTTCTAAAGTCATTCGATTGGGAAAAATAAGCGTTATTCACGATTTTATAATCAACATATTATTATATCCTATTCTGATGAGGGTTTGAACCGAAATAGTTGTGACCTATATATTAAATATTTTTTTTTAGAACTAAAATACAATTTTTTCATCGTGTTATTAAGGATTTCGACTAATTCAATCAATATTATTATTTAATCCAAAAAAATCTTATGCAACTATAAAAGTATTTAAGGTAATAATATAGATAACGTCTAATAATTATACTAGCATGCGAAAGATACAAACTTAGCAATCAGCTGATTGGTAATGTGCTTTGATATGAAACGTCAAAAAAGTGTTCTGTATTATTTTTAATGAATACCAATTTATTTTGGTAGAACCGATATCACCGTTCAATATAATATAGTAAATATCCTTATATTATAAACATATTCGCACAATATAACGTGCAGACACAATCGTGCAGTTAGGATTAATGTTTATTGGCAAAGCTTCCAAGAAGTTTATTGATTAGTGCATACACACTTATTTTCCGAGCATAAATTGATTTAAGCAGTCCAATTTCCATAAAGCTCTGGCAGTAGCTCGGCAAATTTTAGATATCCACATTCTTTGAGCATAGTTGGAGCAAACTTTCCCCCATATTGACCAAGAAATAAAAACAAAATGGCAATTTAACTTTTCTTTGCTTTATGTGAAATAACCATGCCAAAAAGTTTTCCGGTTGCACTCAGCGTTTTATCAGTTTGCTGGAAACATAAAGTTTTTTACGTTGGCGAAATTTAACACTTTTTTAACTTAAAGAAGATTTTAGCCGGGATTTGTGCTGAATAAAACTTTTCACAAAAGGATTTATACGTTTAAACAAGAGTCCGTTAACTTTTTTTTCTAATTCCAGGACTAAAAAATATATTCTCATAGCAAATGATACATCAAACTTCTACTTTAACTTCGTTTACAGTTATCCAACAATGCCCCATGACTAATTTAACAATTCCATTTTAAGTAAAGTAAAAGGAATTCTCGTTTTTTACGCAAACATGCGTTTTTATTTCAATATAACCTTGGAATATCTGTAATTTAAAATCCTAGGCAGGTTTATTTTTTTGGCGTTAACTGTAAAAATACACACAAAATATTTAAATCAAACTTCTTTTTCAAATCACGTTAAGTCGAAAAATGAATACATTAGATAAAAATTGATTTCACAACAAAAAATTTTGACATCACGCCACCTTAATATTATGTTTAGTAGTTCTACTCTAATTTCGACTGAAGGTGCTTAATGGAATTGCTATATCAAATTTGAATCGTTTCAATGTTGTAATTTTCCATGAGTTTTATCGCTATTGACCCAGGTTTCGGCTTTCGGCATCTATGGGCATTCCAAGTGCACGAATGAACTTGATCTGACAGTTCAAGTTCATTTTTGCACTTGAAATGCCTTAGCGACAAAACTCATGGACAAGTACAAAACACAAATAATTCAAATTTATTTCGACTATATTTAGAAGTTCTTTACATATTCCTATACATCTTGCGGTAAGAAATATTTTTTTTTATCCGATTATTAAGGTTTATTTATAGCAATCTCAGTGTTCCCGACTTAACACCTGTTACCTGAATTACGGCAAATTATTTTGCGGGCACGTGTTAAAAAAACAGTTTTTGTTTCATCGATACCAACGCCAATATCCTCAGCCAGTTTTGTAACGCAAACCCACTAAGTTTAGCCAACATCAGCATATTCTAATTTACTCACTAACAACTTAAGAACGCTGAAATAGCCGATTTACTTCTTGGGTAATGAACATCTAAAAAAACAATTCAATGAACAGATCTGATATAAATGTATTCAAACGATATAGGTAGAGCAAAAAGTTTTGCGACTAGCATATCATACCAACCTTAACAATGAGGCAAACTTTTAATGGCAGTAAGCTTCTCTAGCTACCCCTATTGTTCGATTCTCTTATTACACCTGAAAGTTAGTCGGTTCTATTACTAATAGGGGTGGCAAATCGTGTACCGGATACATTTATATTGATTGAGGTTATTAAAATCTCGGATTACCTAATAAATAACCATCATATATGTATTATAGTTTGAGAAAAGAATGGATGATATTTAGTTTTGAAGTAATAGTAAAATATAATTAATACTTATTTCGTCATAAGGACATCATCAGAACTAGATATATTGCGAAATATTTCATATTTTTTTATTTAAAATATATTTTTAAATGAATATAATGAACACTTCCGACATAGAAATTCATTTAAAATATGAAATGACATTTCATTACTGCGTAATTCTCCGTATTGTTTAACAAAAAATGGCACGTGTTTCACATATTTGAAAAACATCTTCGGAATAACTACCGTACGGTGAATTTATTGATAAGATAAATATCGTTTCTAATGCTGATGTTATAAATTACAATATAAACTGTAGTACAAGAATTATTAGAATCAATTTTGATTTTATTAATAAACTGACCTTATAAGTCTGACGATGTTTCTCAAAGAGGCGAAACACGTGTCAGTGTTTTCTACACAATACGTGGAATAAAAGTTATCAAATTATAATTAAAAGTAAATACTAGGTAAAATAATACTTCTTCTTTTTTATTTATTTCAAATATGGAATAACTTCTATGCACGTTTTCGTCGTATTCGTTTGAATAAATTCACTTGCCTTCCGAGTACAAAAAATCATTGTTATAATAAACAGACGAAGTTTAATTCTCATATTTTAAACACTACTTAATTAAATTGGAAATCGATTTGTTTGGTGGTTTTTAACGAATCAATTTGTGTGAATATCTTGGAATGATTAAAGCAATGCTGTCAATAGAAATTCAAGACGCGTAACTGTTATTTTACTTATTAAAAACAACACCCTTCTATAAACTTTTTTCCAGTGAGAAATACGAAATATTTAAGGGGACAAGAAAAAATAAAGTCGTGCATAGGGAGAGTTAGGAAAAAACTTTTCTTAAATACGTTACTTCTGTAAATGATTATAAGAAAAAGAAGTTGGTGATCTAACACAACCAGTTATGGTTTGAGCAACCTTTTCCAAGCATATAAATAATATAATAGAATTCTTTTTTTAAATTCTAGGGTAGATAATAAATGGCAGATATTTTAAAACAATATTGTTATTAGATTTAAGAAATGTTCTTGTAAACTGGTATTAAAATAAGAGTACAGTAAAACCTCGACATAACGGACTAATTGGGGGAAGGGGGTGTCCGTTAACGCCGGAAGTCCGTTATATAAAAATAGGTTTAAAATAAATCAAAAAAAAAATTCTCTCTCCGGCTAGGTGCAGTCTACGAGCAGGATGGCATTATGTCTCAAATTCTAGTGCTCGACATGTGACGTGATTATCATGGTCGCCTAAAATTGTTAACATGCGGTGACACTTGAATTTATTAGGACGTTTTTATTTTTTTTTAAATGACCGGCTTTTTTCCGCTTTATCCAAATTCCGTTAAATAGAGGTCTGTTATATCGAGGTGTTACTGTACTTTTAGTACACTATTGCGAGAAGCTTGGCTATTTAAATCCGAGAATATATATTGTCAGTTAGTTTGTATCTGTTGTACACAGTTACTATCCATTAGCCAGAGAAACACACGTGGGAATTGAAATTACCTATTCATTGAAAGAGGAAATGTAATCGGATATATGATATTTACGAAACGAGCTTTCTATTTTGTTTAGCATAACCGAGAGTAAACTTGTATATATTAAAACAAGAGTTTGGAACACTGAGTATTTTAAGCGTGGTTTGAGTCATTTAATATGCTGAATTATTTTTCATCTAAATTAACGATGCGCCGTCGTGAAATTTATTCGTACGCGTTATTATGACGAATCAGCTGTTTAGGCAAGTGATATTTTTCTTCTTCAACCAGATATTTCCAATACGTTTTTTTTTTTAAAAGATAACGGCCAATCTAGAAATAAATCCAAGATAAATAAAGCAATATGACATTTAATTTCGCTATGTTACAAAGTGTTAACTGTCAATAATTCTTGTTGGGAAGGTATTGTATTAATTAAACACGTTTTTAATATTATGAGGAGGACCGACTTCATTCATCAGGCGCATTTTCTACTCATGAATTTTGATCAGTTCAGCTTGTGATGAGAGAAAAATGTCCTGATGATTATGTAATAAAATTGTAAAATTCTTAGACATCAATTTCAATTACTTGTGTTTGTTTATATGTTAAAAAATAACAAAATTGCGAAAATTTCATTTCAAAGTTGAATTTATATAAAGTTCTATTGCTACATATTTTCAATATTTATTTTCAGTTTTTTTAATTACTTCAAATTTGTATAGCGATTATAATTATGATGAATAAAGTTTGGTACCTAGATCAAAACTCTACTACAAATTATACTAACTCAATCTTCAATGTGTAAAGAGTCACAAAAATTAAAACCTTGTTTTTAACGCATTTTATAGATCGTAATGCTATTTATAATCTGATTGATCTTTTTTAAAACATTAATATGTACCGTTTCTCTGTATACGTTACTATCGCTTTTTATGTATGTGATAAATATTTGCATATTATTATATTACGGAATCAATTTATATCAAAACAAGCATTTAAACACCGTATTCATATGCAAACTTGACCGCTGTCGCCCACGCATGCCCTTTTTGAGCTAATGGTTTATTTAAGCAATATTTTTTATTAGCATGCTTATATTAGATTCCTCTATGACCAGACGAATGCTCATTGTATTTACCAGGAATGGTCAAAGCCTAGACTGCGGTCTACCGGCCACCCGCGGAAGTTATTATGGTAGAACGCAGTTTACAAAAAAATGTGTTGTATTTATTTTAAATAATTCCCTGCCGCCAAGAAGTGATGCATAAAAAGTGATAAGTGTTGCTTGATTTCAGACAATATTTATAAACTAATCAACATAATATAATCAATAATTAAAAACTATATGGTCTTTTTTTGCACAATATCTCCTATGAGATAAAATTACATTACAGTAGATAATCAATAAAACCTGTTAATTTGCGTAAATTTGTTTTGTATTACTATGTTTACAGATTGCAGAGAGATAAGCCGTTACAGTTGAAATATTTAAAATTTGAATAGTCTTTAGATTTTAATTTTTTTATCCGTTTTTACACGATATGCATTCGTTGGCTCGATGCCACGAAGAAAACATACGGATGCAATTGTAATAGTGTCAAAGTATAAAGATTCCCTCCGGAAATTCCAGCCAATGGCAACATATTATGCATCAGTATTAAGTGGGAAATTCGCATTAAGCTCCTATAAATACTATTCTAAAACGTTCAACTAGAAATTCATGGCAACAATCATCCAAACCAAACATTATTTGAATGAATAAATAGTTGTGGCCATAAGAAACGAAAGAAAAACACTGATTTATAGACAGTTCAAAAATATTCCACATTCTGTAGATTTTAAACCTATTTTTGAATACTAGTAATCCGAATTGTCTCACGACGTAGACAAAGCATTAGACTTTTAATTTGCCACTATTTAGTTTAAAAAGTAGATTTAACTGAATTATCACCCGTTTTTTAATCTCAAGTAAAATCATATTTGAATCAAATAGTCTATGTTCATTTGTTTGTCGTACCAGTATGGCAGTTTTCTCTGCAATATGCTATAGATCAAAAGATGATAATTTTCGATAATAATACAACAACAAAACAGTTTAACAAAGCTGATAAAACTTTAAAAAAAATAAGGGTACATGGCCGTATATTTGTAATCATAGCATGCAGAGTAAATTTATTTAAAACGATGATATTTTTTTTGAAATTGACACACAACTATGTATTTATTTAGTATCGATTAAATTAATAAACCTCTATAAATTTCATCCACATTTTTTTTCTAGAACAGTGGTGACAAAGTACGCGAAATGAAGTGTCATGGATAGTATAAAACCTTTAAAAAATTTGAATGCTTTAATAATGAATGAATGAAATTAACAAATATTGAATGAAGTTTGTGTGATTCAAACACGTGGTAAATACCAAAATAAATAGTAATCAGGTGAATGCGTACTGCATAATTTTCTTGTTAGCATTCTGCAGCCTACGCTTGAAGTAAAATTAACGATATATAATATATTATACGCCGGTTGGGTGGCTTCGTTAAGTAAGTACGCCATGATAAAAGTTCGTGCTAAGGTTTTAAATATAATGTATGCGAGAGTGTGCTGTATCTATTGTGGAAACATCAGGCGCGCAGAAGTCAGAAGCAGTCGGCCATTTGGACGTAAACGAAGCAAAAAAAATACATAAACACAATGCAAACAAAAGTCAAATTAATTCACCATTTGTATGAAAATTTCCATACTAACCCACCCCGTAATGTTCGGCTGAGCGAATTCGTTTTTCATGGGTTTTTTTTTATTATTTTCATCAAATTCGACGATGAACTGCGTAGATCGTTATAGTATTTTTTTTATTATTCAACTGATGTGACCTTGCTATGGTTTTAATATGGTTTTGTGCGATAAAGTTGTAGTGTTATATCCATACTTTTTTCTGCGCGCCTGATACTTGGATACAA
The DNA here is from genome assembly GCA_028554975.1 of Himalopsyche kuldschensis. Lineage (NCBI taxonomy): Eukaryota > Metazoa > Arthropoda > Insecta > Trichoptera > Rhyacophilidae > Himalopsyche > Himalopsyche kuldschensis. The sequence continues at coordinate 12,403,751 of JAHFWI010000010.1, read as the reverse complement.
AAGAAAGTACCTAACATTAATTTATAAAATTTAACACTCATAAAATTTGACGATAAACCAATAAATAAACATGTAGTATTTTTAATCGTTGTAAAATCACAAACAATAATATTAAAGTGTCATCAAAAATTAATAAATTTAATTGGTAATAAATGTTCAGTTTTGAATTCGAACCAAATGGATTTCAAAAACATGCCTCAAAAAAGTGACCGGTTTATCCTCACAATACATTCCATGCATTTTTCTGCGTGCCTGGTCAATAGATTGAATAGCAAATTCTGAAATAAACGTTTTAAAAATAAGCCATATTACAATCATCGTGATACCACTGTAATAATCAAATGGAGTAAAAAATTACGATTTTACTGTTCATGCATAACGAATGTAGTGGAGTTAATGCATAATATTTATGTGGAAAATTGCATTTTTATTACACGGCGGTTCAAAGCTAAGGTCTTGAGTCATGCCGTAATTTCAGGATGTCGTGCTTAAGCCATTTATGTATCATAATCTAAAAATCCAAAACAAATTATTATTTTTACTTGGCATTATTTTAATTTAAAAATTATAACTGTCTCACTTCACTAATAACGTAACGGTTTATAGCACGTGTGCTTACACTTTTTCTAAATATAGTCTGAAGATGTTTCACGAAGAGGTGAAACACATTTCACCCATATTTAAACAACCAATTGATTAAAAAAGTTATTTATTTTTTGTGTGGCCTGTATATTACAAAATTATTTACAGACTTCGAATAATACTTTCTTTAAAAGGTCACACAGGTTTTTTTCAGTAGGCCACCCTACTGAAAAAAATGTTCGTGACCTTTTCTTCGCATCCTTGTATAAATGTTGCCACTAAAATAAATGGAAAACATAAAACCATTGATTATAGCGCCACAGTGTATGAACGAAAAATAATCTTGTCTATGGAAAATAAAATCAATAGATTCCTTTCCAATTTGAAATATCGTTTTGATTTGCTTGCGTGACACGCTCGTTTTTAATCTATACCGTGCCTATTTGCAATAAAAAATAAAATAGAAAACGCACAATGGGACAATAGTAATTTAAATATACAGCGAGAGACCATCACCCGGTTCGACGCAGATGTCAAGTGTTTTACGATTATTTGACGATATCTCCAAATTGGAAATGGTGATGCTTCCTTGCAAAAAGGCATAAAATAAATTTACCGCTTCTTGCGCTACCGTTCACATAACGAAAATTAAGAAGTTAAACGGAAAATGTCAATATTGCAAGTGGAAGAGATTGAAAAAATAGTATTGAATCAAAAATGCTCATAGGAAAAGTGAGTGAAATTTATTATAATTTGAATAATGAATTTTGGCAGTGTTATCGATTTTATACTACTGCCATATATAATTGTACTATTAATGTTGTATTCTTCCGTAATATTATCATAACCATCATGATATTTTGTAACATTATATGTATCTGGAACCCAAAAAAACTATCCACGTCTCTTTTTCATATTACAAATTACCCTTCTTCAACCTTCTCCTCAGTGAGAATCGTATAGTATGTAGATTTTTGGTATTGCTACGTTTCATGTTGGAATGAGGGATGACATTATGGGTTAAATAATTTATTCAAGTATAATCCATTGGTTATAAGATAATAAAATGGCATCTTCAGGCCTTTTAAGTCCATAGATTGATTTATGCCGAAGCGCATTAAATAGTTTGTATCGTTAATATATAAAAATAAAAGTAGTACAAACGTTGAAGATGCTGAAAGGTGAATGAATCCCGGGTCGTTTGTGACAAAGCTCATGGAAAAGTACGAAATTCAAACGATTCACATTTGATATTAAAATTCACTTAAGCACATTCAGTCAAAGTTCTAAATTTAAAAAAATCCTTACCTTAATATTCTTTTTAGAACTGATACATAATATAGAAAGGACACTAATTCACCATTTCTAGGCATTAGAACTCATTAACGAAAAAAAAACACAGTTTACCCTTTTAAACTTTAACTAAATTTGTCCGAGAATTTCCCAACGTACGATATTTATGCTCCGCCTGTTACTAATTCATCTCCATTACGAGGTTTTGTTTTCTAACCACTTCGTTTCCTTCCGGCAACGAATAAAAAATTAGTACATTGGTAATTGATACCAATATCATAACAATAATAATAAAATTGATTTAGCACCACGCAAAATTTCCGATATAAGATGTAATGGCTTATAAAAAACGAATATTGATTGAGTTGGCATTTACTTGGTAGAACTCCATTATAATACGGTGAGAAAAATAAAAATGTATTTTAAATCTACAGAAATTATTTCGGCTTACGCTCTCGTCAGAACTATGTTTTAAACGTGCATTATATCTTGTATGTACATAACGTTTAGACAGAGTATACACTACATCTTCTTCTCTGTCTCACCATCTTAATTTTATATGGTAATAATAAGTTATTTAATGTGACAAATTGAGTTTTGTATACATTCGAAAAAACCTTGTTTGACATTCAGATAGCAAATATTTTCTGTAGGCGTAGGTTCGGGAGAATGAGTCTACATCACTTTACACTTTAGTTGGCTAAAACGCGCGGCTTTTAGTATATTTCCAAGATTCAGAGCATCTGCCGTGCCCTATTTGCGAGGAAATTCCCCGTCAAATAATGTTTTTGTTCAAGTCGTACTGAAATGGGAGCTTGGCAGGTGTTTTCGCGTTTAACGGGATAATGTAAATGTGATTATACTCCATAGTAGAAAATCTATATATGTATATTAGAGCGAATGGGATTGTGATAATAAACTTGACTTTATCATTTCAAAATGCTGTACCACAATAAACCCTCCAAAATATTACTATGATAATGTCAATAGACTTTAATGTAAACTTTAAAATCATTTTTAATTAGCTTATAAAAGTGCCATTTTTTTTCCTTTTGTTTTGTCGAAAGAAGCTAAGCCATCATCTTTCGCTCTCGATTCCTTGATTTTCAGAACGTTTAAATAAGAATTATTATTTCGAGTCCAATTTAACATTCTCAAATATTGCATAGAGAACAACTTCATATGAAACTGTTTCGGTTGTCGTATTTAATATCTTTAAAAGATTTTAGTTCGAAAAAATTATCAAAACACGTTTATTAACTAACCGTTTTTGCTGGAAATACGAATGTTTCAATCTTCTGCGTGGAATTCGATTTGTAAAGCATTATTTTATCGCGTTAATTTTAAAATAAAGTGTTGAATAACACAACTTTAAAATCATTTAATAACACAATATCAACATATTCATCGCACACACGAAATAAAAAAGACATACTCAATACGTTATACGTAGATCAATAATATGTCCATCCCTTCATCGAGCATAAATAGTCGGTCTGATTTTAAAAGAGATCGAATAGAAAACTGCTATTATTCATTTCTTAGTCCCATCTTTTTTGCTTCACTCTCACTGATAAGACTGTCTTTTCATCGTTCTACAGTTTCTATCGAAATGCTCTATTGACATTCTATAATCTATACTATCCTTTACATTACAGCGGGTATGGCAATAAGTAATTCCTTCTTGTACTAAGGAATTAATAAAAAAAAAGTTGATTCAGGGAATTCTTAAGCATAAGTCTTCTTTTGATACAGGTACTAACTAATTGTGATTCAATTCGAATGTTGTGAAAGCTTAAGTAGGTGACGTAAAAATATGGTCTTCAAAATGGCAATTAAACTTCTTTTACAATACAAGTATTGAAAATGTATCTCAAGAAAGTACAGCCGCTATAAATCGTTAACCGGTAGTTACTTAAATCAGAACGAGATTTATGGATATCTTTTAAACCCGTTTTAATGTTCACTGTTAAGAGTACACATTAATGTATTATGATAAGAATAATTTTAATACATACTAATATTTTAATATAATTTATTGGTATGAAGATAAAAAAAAAGTAAACGTTTTTGTTTATGAACATGATAAACAATACTTACAATGTTTCAACCGTAAATTTTTGTTGGAAAGTTATAATATTCAAATAAATAGCACACATTTTTTTTACTCATTTCGCATACATATTATATATATATATTGTTACACCACTTATAAGTTGAGAACGGTTGGACCGATTTTGATGATCTTTGATATGCTGGCTTTGTCACTGTCCTGAATAAGTATTAAAACATCCCAAAGTATCACGGCAAAAAAGTTTTCTGGCAGACTAGACTGAATTTAATTCGGCTTATAAGCTAACACAACATCTAGTGATTCTGAGGCGGTACGAAGTTCGCCGGGAAAGCTAGTATTTTATGAAGATCAGTAGCACTTAGAATTATCAACATTCTTGCACTTCTCCACCCATTACTTTTTACCCAACCTTTAATTTTACACAGTTTCGTGGACAAGTTTTTAACAGTTTTTTCTTAACTAAGAGTGTCGGTAGGAGAAACTGGATAATATTTGGTGGCGTGCACTTGACGTGTCTATAAAATGAATCCGTCTAAAAAAATCAAGGCTTATGAGTTGAGGTATACTCGCTCTCCATATGACGCCGTAAATTTTGTAAGTCTGGTAATTTACTTGACTAGCCACCAAGTTGGTGTGACAGATCGGTCAGATTAAATATTAATTCAAAACAGTTATTTTTTTTATATAATTCAGTAAGGCAGTTAAAATTACCACAATGCCAAAACAAAAAGTTCAACATATTTAAAATTTATATATTACTAACTCTAAACACGGCTTTCTGATATATTTCCGTGTCGAGGACTAAACATACATGACGCTAGAATATATTCAAGAGATATAGTTTTGACTATCGTAGCCAATTATAAAAGCAATTTACATAATGAATAGTGTAAATGTCTAATATTGCAATTGTAATTACAGGCCATATTATTTTAATCTACAGGCTGGTCGTTTAATAAATGAAGTAAGTTACATACGGACCACAAACAACTATCGGGTAAATGAACTTAAAAATCATCCGCCCGGTAACTGACCGAGTACGGTAGACGGCTGAATTTAGTTCACTCATAGAAATTTCGTATTATTACTGTTACTTAAATTACATCTGCATAAATCAAAATGAGCAACATTAAAAATATACATATCTTAATACATTCATTATGTCTGAAATGTTGTACAAATTTCTTCGTTTATGTACTCAAATCAATACATGTAGGAGATTGTTGAACGTTTTGCTTATTACGGACAAAGTGCATGCTTGATAAAAGATGCAAGTTTGGATGCTACTTAATTTTCATCAATAAAAATTGAATAAACAATTTTTCAATCTCATATTATTTCTCTCTTTTAAGGTGTCAGCTGACAATACTTCGTGGAATGGCATTATAATAAAATTAATAAAACAGTTTTAGTACTTATTCCAGATTAAATTTATTAGACCCGGACCGGCTTCGCATTATCAACTGATGAAAGAAAAATTGTAACAAAAACCAGTTAGATCGTCGCAGATTGAATAACACAATTCTCTTTAAATCATGTCGCTACCGATACTGATATCTTTTAAGGTTATCACTGTCAACACTTGTGGGAATGGCAATATAATAAAAATAGTAAAACATATTTAGTACCAACTAAAGACTCCAATTTGAGTATCGAGTGCTCAATACTCAAGTATACTCGTCCATTTTTTCAGTACTCGATACTCGAGTAATTTGGAAAATACTCATAATACTCGTTATTTATAAATGAAGATAATTTTTCAATTTTAATTTTTTTTAAGCACCGGGCAGACCATCTTGATAGCACTAATGAAATCATTGTTAAATTTTAAGCCGACGTCCAAAGCAACAGATAGAGTTTTTCTGCTTTGGGAATAAAAAAACAAAGCGTCGAACCAAGTAAAAAATTTGAGACGTTTAATTAACTATTATTTTCGAAATAAATGTTTCATAAATTGAAATAAATGTATTAATACAATAAAATAAGCTTATTTATTTATTTATCAACTATTTTTATAAACAAATTTGAATTCATAATATACATTTTGGTATATCTGAAACTACTCGAGTATACTCGAGTACTTGAGTATTTTTAAATTTTAATACTCGATTCTCGAGTAGTTGAAATGTCGAGTAATTGGAGTCCCTAGTACCAACTCATTTCTCATAACTTTTATTCAGATCGGGACCGGTTTCAACAATCACGAGCACCATATCAGTTAATAATGCTCACGATGAGCGAAACCGGTAATCTAATAAATGTAATGTGGAATAAGTACTACAAATGTTTTACTATTTTTATTACAGATAGAATTTCTTTTGGAGCTGTTAATGATACATTTGTAACAACGGGATATAAATACCTCATGCTTTTAAAAATTCTTCAGTAAAAACAGCTCGATAGAAAATCTGTCTGTGGTTAGTATAATTCTAATTTTATCAAAGAATATAGCACATTCGGGTTTCAAAATCGAACAAAACAATTTCTAATTTTGACATACATAGTTGATATAAGGTTTCAAAACTTGGTGTCGAATTTTCAGAAATGTACCTTACATAACGTTTTCCACCAGGCGTTATGAATTCTGCTTTAAGTGTCTATAAAACGTTAGCGTCAACACCATAAACCGAAGGATGCTATGGTTGGTAATGATTATTCATTGCTGTCATTATTTCTGACAAAAAGCTCTAAATGCAATTATGAAATTCAGTATGTCATAATAGCTATCTCTCGACGTTTTAAATTCGGGGTTCTATCGCCGACAAAAAGTAAAATGATGAACCTAAGTTACTGTTACTGGTACTCAAACAAAACTAGATAATTTGAATTGTTTGAATTATGTACTTTTCCATGAGTTTCCATGAGACCCGGGTTTCGCCTTTCGGCATCTTCAGGCATTTCAAGTGCACGGATGTACTTGAACTGACCACTGTCGTACTGCCACTGTACCACTGTATCACGTACCACTGACCACTGTTGAACTGAACTGTCAGTTCAAGTAGCGACAAAACTCATGTAAAAGTACAAAATTCAAACAATTCAAATTTGATATTGAAATTCCATCAAGCACCCTCAGTCGAAATCTTTAATCAAAACTAGATTATTTTATACTTACCGAATGTATTTTGGAAACTTCAATCTCAATTCACTACTTGTGTGTTAATCGCACATAATTCATCAAATATTTTTTTTATATACATAAATCTATTTGATAGAGCTCATTTTTCATATTCAATTTGCATTCCCATCCCATCGTTGCTGACAGGAGCATTCAATCCCTGTAGTGGTGAGCAATCCATAATGAAGCCAGTTCATTAAGTTAGCTTATGCATCTATATTTACAATATATAGTATGCATATCGCTTTCCCGTATACCATATTCACGCATGTATACAACAGTATATATATGCAGTACATACACAAACAGGCCCGCCCCGCGTGTATAAAGCTCATTAAGAGGAACATCGTTAACATTTTTAGTATAAAGTTATAAATTTTAATGTATCTAATGTAATGTTATTTTTAGTTGAATTGAAATGAATTATGTGTATCTTATAAAATCGAGCATATTTTGCTATGCATACATAGGTAAATAAATAACTGTAACTTCGAGTGTTGTCCCAAAGCAATGGTGAAATGATATCCATGTTAACAGTAATACGTTTGTATCATTATATGTACATCGTGCATTATTGTCTCATCAAGAATTCATCGCAATCAATATAACATACCGGTAAAGCATAGTATGATATTCAAATTCTGTATCGATGTATTCCTCCACAGCCTTGTCAGGTTATGCGCGATAGTTCTCTACAACAAAAAAAACAACGACACCTCGACAGAATTTAAAGTTACCTAAAAACCGCAGCGATCAATATTTTCGACTGCAGAGAATATATATTTATCAGTTCTGTTAAGAGGACTTCTTGGCGCAGAAGTTTGAGACTACTTTAAAATTTTGCTTTAAGAAAGCAATAAATCTCATGGATAAGAACATTTTAAATCTGTAAAATGTTGATGTGGCATTCTTTCAATTTCTCGATTTTTCACTGAAGTGCGATAGAAACTTTCAAATTTTACGTATAATTTATGGCTTGCAATGTAGAATTATGTGTGCTATTTCCTAAAAGTAAGATTAATTCATAAATCAGAGAATAAATTACTATCTAAAAATTCAAAAAATGTAACGACACAATTCGTAACTTTTTTCAGGCGAGAAAATTTGAAAGATACTTATCTCTCCGGTTAGATACGATCAAACATTGAAACCAACTTATACCACATCTGCGTTATAACACATGGTTGGTTTCGCTTCCTTTGGGGTATCATTATCGACAAAAATCAAATAAACAATTTTAAAATTTGTTTATAAATTTGATACTCAAATAAGCTCATAATAAATTATGTTTTGTAAAACAAAAACACTTATGTATGTGTACTCATTCCAAAATTGTATTCATTAGGATCAGGACAGCTTCACTCATCGCGAGCATTGTCAACCGAGCAGTAAGTAATGTTTGCGATGAGCGAAACTATTCCTGATCTTAATAAATGTATGTGAAAGTACAAACTGTCTTTTATTTTTAATATATGTAATGCCATTCCACCAAATATTGACAGTGAACACCTTGAAAGTGATCATAATAATGTATGGTCCATCACATGAATAAAACACAATATCTGAAACAACAGTCATTAATTTGTACATTGGCTATATATAGGACTAGTATTGCTACCCGGCGTCGCTCGGACTAAGCGACCAATAATAATTTAATGTTGTATCATTCGACATAATTATATCACAAAATCTAACATCCAAAATAGAGTTAAAATAAAATCACAAACTTTATTTAATTTGATGACAGCCCCATTTTCGCCCATTAAAATTTCCAAATTCAAGGAAAAAATCTAATTTGCTGTCAAAGAAATGTCAAATAATACCTAATAATCACGTAAATAATAAACATTATTAAATTAATAAAAGCCGGGAAAAGTTCAGTAGAAGACTAATTTATTACATTTTGACTAAATGTCTTCGCCGATAAAAATTCAAACATATTTTCTTTCATATTCGTTTTTATGGCAACTTACAACAACAATGCAAAAGGGAATTACAGACCCACAGACATACGCCGTTTCGGTTTTATATATAAGATTATCCCTATTTATAGTATTTAAAAATTTGGTGTAACATAAATGGATGCATATGAATTTTCACCTTAACATAGTACCATGTATTGTATGAAAAACCGGTTCACAAAAAATTCACTAAAAATTAGTAACTGTCAAGAAATAGCAGTAAGTCACCATACAAATCGTAGCTATTCAATAGCTAAAAGTTTCATTTTATTTGTTATTAATTAAAATCATCATAAGTTTTATAGTGGTATTATATATAAACAATTCGCGAGAATCGTGAAAGTTAGGGTAATTTGCTTTGTTGCGATTGAATTTATAATACTGTGTTTTCTTGTTGTAATTTTGTTATTAATTAAATGTACGGCTGTCGAAAGATTTTCGACAGCAAACTAAAGATTAACTGAAACTTTTATTCTGAACCAATGACGGGTTAATTCCCAGAAGCTACTTCCTGTTTTCCTCTCCGTTAAGAGTAGTTAAATGTAGCCCGCTTTTAGGGGTAAAGAAGCGTGGTTATTAGATTGAGAATCTGTAAATCCGACGCGGAATTCAATGCGGGGAATTGAACCTGTATCATTTATGCGATATAAAATATAAACAATGAACTACAGTATTTTTTTAAATATGTGCATTTGGCGCAAATATTCAACAACGATATAACCAAAACTAGTATAATCGTCCTTACAATTTTTGCATTTTTAGATTCCAACTGTCGTTGACTTCACAGATGTTTCGATAGTATTTTTCATAAACGAAAACTGAATTAATTACAATAAGATCGTAACGTTATAGTGGCTACTTTACACTAGCAACAAAGGCAAGTGTAAGCACATATATTTACATATGTATGAAATATTATAACGTGCACGGCAAATTGAAAATTCGTACGTAAATTCGTCACTGCCGGTGACAGGTCATTAGCGACAACTTCGTGTTAGTGTGGTGATCACTAAATAATATGCACACTACCCCCGCCGTATTACGTTATAATGCGACGGGAAAACATAACGGAACACCACAAGGGTAGTAAAAGTAATGAAAAACAATATATTAATAATTGATAGCTGCATATTTTTGTAAATTGTATCAAGTTAATCTATCACTTTAAATATGTTCGATGTCAATGCTTTTCCAATTAATAAATAAATACATGTCAACTGATGAGGTCTTTCCTCCAAATTTTGCCTACGATAAGCTAATCGTAGAATCACATATCATTTAAACATTGGATAAATTCTTATATACGATACAAATAACCCAGAATTTATAGTATGCTTGTAAAGGTTTTGTTATTTTATAATCCGTTTGTTATGCAAGTACGCTGTTGTACAATTTGTATATTATAAACATATAATATCAGCAGACGCCCCTGCCACCTGTCGATATTCGCTCAATACGCTTCATGCGCAGACATTAAGAGAGAAACTGTGTGTAGGTCTGTACTGCGAGACAGATATACAAATCACTTTTTCGATGTTCACTGTCAATACTTGGTGGAAAAGCATGATATTAAAAAATTATAAGACATTTTTTAAACTTATTTCACATAATATTTATTAGAATCAGGACCAGTTTCGCTCTTCACGAGCATTATCATCCGATAAGAAATACAAACATGCAGCGTTGTTTATACAAAAGCAACATTTTTTTTTTCTTATCACTTGATAATTCTCGCGATGAGCGAAACCGGTCCTGATCCTAATTAATCTAATGTGGAATAAGTACAAATAATGTGTTATTAATTTTTATATATGTAATATATGCTGACAATGTGTGTGTCAAACGTTTATATTTATTATAACTGTAAAGGGACATTGTAAAAATAAACATTAGTCAGCAATAATTGCAAATAATTCTCGATACAAGAATTCAAAAAGTCTTTATTACGGTTTGAAATATATTTTTTACAACAAAAAAAAACATGTAAACATTTCTATGAAGGTTCTTGTTAATTAAGACATTTTCAATTGAAACAATAGGGAATAGGGAGAGAATATGGTCAAAGAAGGTCTTGGAGTATGGCTGTACTTATGCACAAATCCGTGCAGATTACAGTGTATTTCGTGTAAAAGTACAGTCCTCACTCAGTATGGGATACCTACTTTTCTTTATTTGTGTTTGATATAAAAAGAGAATCGTAAATTAATTAATACTCGTTTCATATATTTTTTTTTACGATCGATCCACTCGGCCTTAATGAAGGCGGAGCCAATTTACCGGACTATGCGAGATATGACCGTACACGAGGAAGAATCAAGGGCAGATTCAAATACTAAAATGTAAAATTATTGTAATGAACTCTTGAATAAAAAAGTTGTTAAATTGCTTGAATCCTCAATGAGGGTGCGGCACGGGTTACCTGATACAGAAACAAAAGGCAGCATAAATTCAATCTAAATATTCCAATTCTCTTGAAAATATTAATTCCAAAAGTAAATACATTTATTTTGCTTCTTTCTGGTTTTTTTTTCAATCAACCTTTCTTCGATAAGTGAAAAATGACAAAGAAAAATATTTGTACGTTGCATTTTTATTTACAGTGCATTTCAAACCGACTGGGAAATCACAAAGCTCTTTCTTTAAAAACAAGCTAGATCCAAAAAGGAAACTTGATTTTTCTTTATTTCCGTTGGTATATATTATTATTTAATAATGCAGGTATTAGAGAAGTGTTTGGAAAAAGTTCTGTGATACATATCATGAATAAAGTTTTCTTTTGGTTTAGTTATACATGCCTAAAAATCGCTGAGAAGAATTGATTTCAGTCAAATATAATTTTTAATAAGACCAGCAGTCTTAGTTTTATTTTTAAATATTTGAGGAATTTGCATCAATGCATATGGAACTCAAAAGAGAAACTTCCGCAAATATTCTGATGAAGGTAAGGTCCGGTTTCGATTATTGCGAGCATGATCAATTGATGATGATGAGTTTTAAATTGTGTTTTTTAAATCTATATTTTTTTTTTAAATAAAACCACGGTTTGGTTTTTAAAACTTGTAATAGACATAATAATCTTTAAACATAAAACGAATTTGCAGTATCAACAATCTCATAATACGACCAGGACCGATTTCGCTCGTCATGTGAGCATCATTTAAAGTTTCTGAATGGCATATTTGCTTTGTTTGATTTAGTCTATACTATAAAAGTATATTTAATTCAACAACCATAGAAAAAAGCAACTCTGGTGGAAATATTATGGGTGGTATTTTTTTTTCTTCACTGATACCTTTAACCGAATTTAATATACATATACTCCAGCATCATTAAAAATAAAAGTCTCTGAAATCTTTATATGTTTTCACAAATGAGGATTTTCAAACGATAGTATTAAGCTGTAAAACCTTTGTAAAATGGATCCCGCTTTATTTTAGACGACGTATATATTTCAAAATAGCAGATGTACCGCGAAAACGTCCTGTATCGTAAATCTTAAACAATTTCTAAAAATGAAAATTTATTTGCCAAAACTTGAATCTTTTCACAAACATGTTACTTCTGCTCTAAATATGGCATAGAAAACTTTCCAACGGGAACATATAATTCTTATTTCCATTGAACGTTAAAATAAACACAGGGCGGGCATTATACGCTGTTATTTTGATTCATACCGGAAGACGTTCACTAGTTTATTTTAAATTTTCCGAGAAAAGTCACGAAGAACGCAGTTAAATCATCCCAATGCTATGTAGCATGGCAATAGTAAGTCAATGATACTTACAAATTTATAACTTGGAAATTATCTTGCTTTTAAAGAAACAGTAGTAAAAAATATGTATTTCCAAATAAAGCCATGGAATACTACATCATGTTGTTTTGAAAAATACATATAATTTAAGTATGGGAAATTCTATCAATCAATTATTATGATTTTTTTCTTTAAAACATAGAAAAAAGTGGATAAGTATTTTGCAACACAGATTGACGGAAATCAAAATTGTTTATATTCAAATGCGTAATTTAAACAATGGAATTAAGCTTGAGTATTATGTAGTTAGCAGAAATGATTACTTTTCAATTTCATTTTGCAATGAAGATTCTATTTGACTATATTGATAAATTTAAAAATATATAACTAGTTATATATATAAATAGTTAACAGTATAAGTCGCTTGGTGGTTATTTAGGTGTGGCTCCAAACTTATGTAACCATGCCCAGTCTCAAAGTGAAACATTTCAGACCCCTAATAAAAGATTATATCTCAACAGACGTGGTTCTATGACATCGTATTGTTACTTAATCGTTCAATCTTTATATTGTTACTAAGAGGAGTAAGAAAAAGAAATTAGGGTCCGATATATGTGATCGAATTCATACATCAATGACAATAATGTATGCCTTCGAAAATTCATAGTTCGTTCAATAAATAATTTATTGAACTATCCGTACTTCAATGCCGCATTTATCCGTTTTAAAATTTTTCACCGATATAAAAATCTGGTATGAAAATATCAGCTATTCCTTTATAAAATAGACTCAAGCGTTGCACTATTTAACTTATCACAAATTTTTGCATATCATTACAGCTTAGCAACGTGTTAAGCAAGAATGTGAAATGGTTGACATATAATTAAAAAATAAATAAGTCGTCCTATCGCATGATACGGCTAAATTATTAATCTAATTATTTTTAACAACTCGTTTGAAATTGTGCGCCGATGGTTTAAGCACTATTTTATTTATTTTAGTTACATAATAATATTTTTGAATTATTCTTTAATCACAAAAACGTTTAGCGAACTTTAGCTCAAAGGTTATCTCGGTATAATTATTATTTATAAAAAAAAAATCCTAATTATTACTCAATCATGCCACAAAAATATCAATAATTTAAATGTTAGTATTGTATAAAACGAGTGCAGCGACGAGCGTTGTTCATTTAAATTTATGTTTAATATTTTCTATCAACTAGTTTCACAACTGTTCAATAGATAACACATCAAGTGCTATTTTTAAGCCTTTTATTTATTATTTTTCCAATCAATAAATACTCACCTTTAAAATAAAAAGTGATACCTTTATATCTATAAGTAGAATTACTGGTTGTGTTAATAGCTGTGCCATTTAAATATATATATATATATTACGATCTCAGCTGCCAACTTGGAGCATATGGAATCTTCACGGAGTTTATCTCAACATGTTTTTTTCTACAAGTACTTGTTTCTTAGTCGCTCAACTTTTTCAAAGAGAGTATGGATTGAAAGGATACGAAGCCTAGGATAGAACTGGTGGTTAACAAATCGCCTTGTGGGATAGGGAAGGTGGGAAGAATTTTTGACAACACAAACAACTAAAGCATTCGAACAGAATCGACTGAAAAAATCTGCTCGTACCGTGACTCGACAACGACGTTGACCACTGCACCACGGACCGGGAATCTATATGCTTATTGCTTAAGTTATTTTGAAGATGCTTCCCAAAATAGTAATTTACACCGATAATTAATTACTTATGTAGCCTTTATACATTGATTTACTTCTAATATTAACGAACACCCGTCTTTATTAAATCCATATTCGTTTTTCTATTCAATAATAAGTTGATACAAATAATCCAGCATTATCTTATTAGAGTTCTTTGTATATTCTTTATATACTACCTGTCAGTTCATTTCTTTATTTAATTTGTCAGATTAACACATCTCGCGCGTGCTTAGTACAACATTGAATGGCGTGACACTGATATTCATAAATCTTAGTTAGCCGAGCAAGGCCAATCAATATAAATAAGATGATAGGACGCCTGACTCAGACTCGGTATTATTCATTGTGAATTTACTCACAGAAGACACGTACGTACATATAGGTTACTAATATATTCAAAAAAATGCGACACGTCTATGGTCGAATGTCAACTTTTATGGTTTTGGTCGAGGAGCTCACGAGCTCGAATCCCGGTCCGGACAGTTTCATTTTTCAATCGAATTGGTGTTTTATGTGTTGTTTTAAATATCCTACCACACCCTTGAAGATTTTGAAGAATTAAATAGATAATATTTCGTTAAAGACGAAGCAAACCGTCGGTAAATAAAAATGTATTGACAGTATCGTAGTAACGTTACTTAACTTTACGCCACCTTGGGATACTGACCATTGAAAATGCGTGCTGATCATTTTGATTATGTAACCAATAATTATATATATATGACCAGATTAGTTAATGAGGATATTTTTTAGTTACATATAACGATATATTACGGATTGAATTTCGAATCCACTGTGAAACAAATTTACGCGAAAATCAAAGAGACTTTAAGTTGAGGTTCGAATTAATATAATTCACGTTCTACTAATTTGGGTAGCGAAAATTGTACATTCGAAATTTGAAGCTTTCTAGTTACCGAATATGACGCCAGTAATTTGTGGTGTTGAGATGACGCTCGGTCCCGGCTTAAACTTCACAGCCAGCAAGTTAATTCGACCAGATAACAGAGTTAGCAGAAACAGTAATGGTAGGTGAAGTAACTTGACGAAGGCAAAATGTTACTGTTGTGTTGCCCGTAACGAAATTCCATAGGGAAAAACCCGACGTCAGGCCACCACTCCTCGCAGGGATGAAATGGTGATAGTTATTCTGTAATTATTGTATCAGGAAATATATTTAAAATTTCACTTAGAAGTTGTGCTTCTTTCAAAAATGTACTTAAATCATATTTCATGTCGACATTTATATAATAAGTTCTCGACTAACTAATTAAGAAATGACTGTATATTTGTATACCCATGTCCGCTCCCAATGTGGAGCATATACTCAACTGGAGTATATCTCAACGGGAGTTAATCTACTTGAACTGCTAGTTACTGAATGACTTATTGCCCAGAATCAAATCAGTTTTGTTGACTCATTTGGACCATTATTTTGACCAAAAATTCCACAAGGATATTAAGTTTTTAGTTTTGTTTGTAAAAACACATTTTTACGAATCGCAGGATTATCAGATGACAAGTATGAAATTTTAAGAACTGCCAACTTAACAAAAAAGATGGCACGAATTTTCAGTGCAACGATCTTATTGGTACATACTACACGTAGGACATGTACCAAGTTGAATGGGAAATCGGAGATAAAAATACTTATATGAACTAACGGGATTAAACATCCATTCATTTCATTCCAATTTCTAACGTATTTAAACGTGTTCATGTATGTCCTATAAAACATGAAATAATGAGAGCTATGAATATGTTCATTCTGTTTGATAATTAATGTTTGATTTTGACAGAAAAAAAGTCAAATAAAAATTAATCAAGTCTGATCGATTTATATATGGCACAACCCATTGAACACAATATTGTAAAAGATATTTTTTAAAAAAGTCCCTTCAGTTGCAAAATGTACAATAAATGATTTTTGGTCTCCGCGAAAATCTTGCGCCGTTATTAAAATACTCGACTCTGAATTTTACTCAATATTTCTTTTGCGCCTTTCACTTATGTGTTAACTAAAATAAAATGTGAATTGAGATTGTAATATGTTTATTCACATAAAATATAAATATGCATTGTTTCAAAGTTATTCAATTTACGACCTGGCTGACGACATTCCACGCTAATCCGTGTGCCCCTCTAATCCATTTCGCCTCTGTAATATGCGCTCAAACTGTTTAATTCAATTACTCAATTAGCCAATTATTGTAAACGAAGATCAACATAGTCCAGCCCTGAAGACTGACAGATAAAATTAGCTTATGTGGGTTTGATTGAATATGGACTGTAACACAATAAATACTAATGGCGTTTTAAGTTTATACTACTGCTGATATATGTATCGAATAATGATATCATAGCAAGTATGTGAGTTTATTTATTTAAATAAAACATAAAGCATAATGAAATAAGTAAACTACATTAGATTGATTAAAAATTCAAAAAACGTTTCATACAATATAATTTATAATAAAAACGGTTTCGATCATCGCGAGCATTAACAATTGATCAGTTGACGATGAGCGATGAGCGAAACCGGTTTTGATGTTTATAGATGTAATGTGGAATAAGTAGAAAAAATGTGTTGATTTATTTATATGATAATGTCATTTCACCAAGTATTGACAGTGGACAGCTTAAAAGGGATATAATATTTATATTCGTCATTATTTGCCTATGGTTTTCATTTATGAGGGCTTATTAACCCTTTAAACGCCAAGCAAATTCCATGTATTTTTGCTGTACGCCACCATTTTCAATCTTCGATTTTCCATGCCACGTAACATACCCGGAAAATAATTTTATACTCAAGTTATTATAAATTTTCATAGAAAAGTGAAAAAAAATATCAAAAGTACAAGATTTAGAAAACGTCTCTAGGGCTGCCAAAAACAATAAATATTATAAATAAAAATATGAAATATATGTATATATATTCTATGATAAAACAAATTATATAGGTAGCACAAAATAAATCTAGGGCTACCACAAAAAAATAATGTAATTTATGAATAAATTAGAATTAAGTTGTTATGACTGGAAAGTTATTTTTTTGAGAATAAACTATATTTAATAAATAGCAAAAAATTCTATGTGTTGTATACTCGCACTTACTGATATTTAGCTATTCTCTTCTCACTCTGATGTGCTCTATCAATTGAGCGATCATTGCGATAATAAGGTGCCAGCCCTAGTGATGTCTGTTGGGCCAACTTCAAATAAAAAGAAAACGGTTCAACATAATCACATTGCCTCCAAAAGGTGTCTCTGCATAATATTGCATTTAAAAATATTTAATTTATTCATTGATAAGCTCGTAATCTCGATGGCGTGCCTGCACGCCATGGCGCTGGTGGTAGTACCGATTTCGCGTGCCTCCACGCCGTGGCGTCTGAACGGTTAAAGCTTATAATAAATTCTTTCCAATTTGGAAAGTTGAAATATATCAGAATAATGATAAATCTTGACGGTTAAAAAAACGCATTTTTTGCGGTTGAACGTAACTAAACCATAATGCTACAATGAATATCATTATCGCGATTACTAAACAAGTTACGCCGTTACCGCTGAAAAGGGGAAAAATGTTTGAACTAACGATGACATTTTCTTTGAGAAGCTTTTAATGGCTTGGAAGATGGTACAGAGAAGATAGGAGATCAAAAAGAAAGAAGAAGAATCCAGGTGATTAGGCAACTATCTTGCTAAAATATTTTTGTCTGAAAAAAACATGTATATAGCTAAAAATGCTTTATAATGATCAATAAAGGATAATAAAAAAGTGTCGAGAATTTTCGAATGGCAACAAATAGAAGAATAAAAGACAAGTGAAGATTTGTCTCGGGCGCAAAAATTTAAATTCGCAGAATAGTCAAAATCAACAACGACCTTTTTCCCTTTTTATTTCTTTACTTGAGATTTTTTGTGTGTTTCTAAAGAAAGCTTTTTCTTTAATTAAGGAATTGGCAAAATTTTCATTTTTTTTTTCGTTTTGTTATAGCTTTTCTCCGTTTGAATCAAATTAAGAAGACATTTTTTCGTTTGGGTGAAGCTTACTTATACCTGCTCAATGTCTGCTAAATATGGACTTAAAACGGAGCAATTGAAAAAAATTTTTTACGCTTTTTACGAACTATATCCATTAAATTTTTGCGTGTAAAAACATCGTATTGCGATTGTATAGCATTCTTATACTACGCATTGAAATTGATCAAAGATTTTATGAACGGTTATTAAATATATTATTTAAAAGGATATCATAGCTAAAAATGCGCCATATATTTGTGTGCCATATATTTTTTTATTATTTTACACATGAAACCAACTCGATTAGATTATAATTTAAATCATCCGAAATCAACTCTAGGACAAAAGACATCACATACTTCACCATGTCCAAGACCTCGAATACTAGACTGAAAAAATCCAAATTGTATATTGACCTCGTCGGGACTTGAGCTCAGACTCATCTGATCGCTCTTACGAATTCACCGCGAATCTTTACATATTATATACTTTGTATCAATCTGTACCCCAAAGTGGGCCATATGGACCCCTCACTGAGTTTATATAGTATATGTTTTTTTTCTACGAGAACTGCTGGTTACTCAGTTGCTCAACTTCTCTTTTTCGAAGAGAGTGGGGATTGAAAGGATACGAAGACTAGGACAGGACTAGTGGTTAACTAATCGCTCTGGTTACGCGCCGCTTTTTGGGATCGGAAGGGATTTATATCTAGTGACGGTTAAGATATCATTTGAACAATTGTAGTTATTGAATTATATTGGCTTGTGCCCGAGACTTTACAAACAAACACCACATTCCAGAGACCATTAAATCTATCAATAGCTTTATGAAACAACACAATATAAGTAAGTGGACATTTGTATGTGTGTGCAGTGATGGCGCCAAAACAGAGGTGTTTTACAGTCTGAATTATTGTGTTTATATTGAGGTTAAGAAGCTCTTGTTTTGCAGGATTCAATGGCGTTATGTTGATGATTTAATTTCAAGGCATTTGACCTATTTACCCTTTTTTATGTACCAATATAACAATCCTGGTTTCAAAGGTTTTTAACGGAGATACGTATTTTAAAAAAAAACTATGTAACCTACTAACCGTGTCTTAAGGGTAGTAAATTCTGCAAAAAGAACTGTTCTCAATTTAAGATTTCATTCCGGGGCGCTCTCATCTAAAAAATCAGAATAACAAACAAACAGGAATGAAATTACGCGGGGCGAAGGTTTTTCCGTGAGCCAGCATAATCTGTCATTTAAGATAAAAACCTTTTTTTGTTTGCTTGAAAAAGAGTTGCAAATCCTTTTATACGGCAAGAAAAATCGTCGCACAAACTACTCACTTCTTTGCGCAGCGTTTCCGCAAAGGGGCCAAAAAAGACAATAAATATTATGCTGCGCCAAAAGCTTACGAGAGTGCATAAGAATACATACAATTTTAGTCAATGAGATTATGAGGAAATACGAAGAGTTTGATTTCATTTTTTATTACAGTAAGTCTTCGACTTTTGCGATTCCGGACTGACTCTATAAACTTAATTTAACTGAGCATAACGAAATATGACGAAAAATATTTAAAAAATCTTTTCCTCCAAATATAACCTTTACAATTCAACTAATGGATCTAGATTTAATAAGTGTAATTAATACATACATACATTTAAAAAATATTATCTGTGAAATACATTTTGGCAAGCGGTTAGAGCACGGGTTCCCAAAGGTCACGATTCCCAAAGGGGTTATTTGTGGGGTCGCCAACTTATACAGTTAAATGACTTATAAAAAGGAGTCGCCATCTGAAAACGGTTGGGAACCTATGGGTTAGAGCTTCGATGATACATAGCGGGATATCGTACCAATTTTGGAAAAAAAACAAGATTTTTAAAGCTGTCCAAAATATTGGTGATGCCAATACAAACGTATATTTGTGTATTTCAATAAATAAATAATATTTTTTTTTGCAGTAAATGTTCCTGTATAAATAATATTTTCCTTTCATGCAGTCTAACGTGTTATGTAGATCCATTTTATTTTTATCTATTCTTTAAAACATTCTTTTAAGTTTTCTTCGACCTAAGCCATTTTTCGACTAATGCGAAAACCTTAGAATCAATTATTCGCGTAAGTCGAGTACTAACTGTACGTTTGAAAAAGTGACGATTTCGAACACCAATAAATAAAACTAAAATATCGTATACAAAAACGGGCAACATCAAAGAAGATGCTATAATAAGAATACAATATTTCTAAAATAGAACGTCCGATTCCGTAAGCCGATTTTGTCATTACTCAATCCAATAATAACAGTTCTGTACGCGGAAAGGAATACGACTCACGTTGTCAAATATAATAAATAGGATTAATTCTCTCCCCAGCAACACATGTGACTAACTATTCAGAGGAAAATTTCCATCAAAGCGAATCGCTGGGACATTGGGATCGCGCATTAATGCACGATCAGCGTAGCGCAATAAATTTTCCCTTGCAGTAAAGGGTATTGCGAACACAGCAGTACACAATAACGATCCAGAATGTCCAAACACGATATGGGCAACCTTATCGCGGCTATCAGCAGCTGATAGCCAACCAGAGTCCCCCCCCCCTTTACTCTTTCCACCTGCCTGTGTTTCTACTCAAACGCCCGCACCAGTATCTAGGCCAGAGGAGTAAAACTTCTCGCTATGTATGTTATATGGAACAAAAAAAACCAACGAGGTATACATACAACACGAACTAAAGAATCACAGTTCGCATCTTTGGTAAAATAATTTGTTTTCCCACGAGATATCATTTTTTTGTTGGTAGCAAATTGTTTAAGAAAATAAAATACACGCGGAGAATCCAATAAGAATCTAAGAATCTTATCGAAAGCAAATTTTTTTTTGCTATGCCATGCTACGACTCGAGTGAACGAATCGGAGAGGGCACCCGATTTGGAGTGTTCGATTTCCACTAAGGTGACTTTTTTCTATTTCTATGGTAGGTAACCGCCATTTTTATTTTCTTTTTGGATTCAACAAAATATGACTATATTTTCAGCTCAATCTATGCAAAGATTTCAATATAAGTGTAATTGAATATTTATAATCATACATATAAACAAATCACGACAATCATATATATGTATGTATATTCACGTATGAGATTTTTGAGATTTTGATAATCGAATACGCGTTGCTCGCCTATTCCAGAAACTTAATAATTTGAATCAAATATTTGATCATTTCCAGAGAGTTTCATGCCGATCATCGCATAATTAATTAGATAATTTTTTTCCAAAGATAACATTTTAGTAGAGGGCGTAAGTCATCATGCACACTCATTTGTTACTCTCACGTAGTGCAGCGTAGACGTGTATGTCGTGCGTCCATAGATAATGCAATGAAGAATGTTTACCGTGTCGCTTCATGCGAGTCATTCCCTAATCGGTGTTGCCACCGTAACCCATGTTACAATGCGCATAAATAATTGTCTATTTGTCATTGCTTGCTTTATATCAAATCTAATAATGAATTTAATGATTTTATCGCTAAAACTTTTGCTTGAATTCATCTGATTTGGTCAGTTCATAGAAAATACAGATATTATTACTCAAGGTCTTGGGTTCATCCTAAGACGATGTTGCAATGCCTGTAATGTGTGGCATTCGCGAGCATGCGAATGTTATAAGGAATAAAATATAGTTTTATTTTAGTTCTAAGCGTGAATCAGCAAAACATAAACAAACTATAAACAAACAAGCAAAAACTCCTTATTCATAAAATTTTATATTTTTTATTAGATAATCTTGCTGAATAATTATTTTAAACTCATGTGAGAGAATGTCTATGGAACGAAGTTCTAAGTCAACACACTGCTGAAAATTGAAAAACTATAATTCCTACAGATTCTTTGACATTAGACATAATTAAAAAAAGATAAATATGACAGATCAATTCTTTCTTTCATCAACTCTTTTTAATATCATGTCGTTACCTACCTATTGATATAAAATAAAAACACAACT
This sequence comes from Himalopsyche kuldschensis, assembly GCA_028554975.1. NCBI lineage: Eukaryota > Metazoa > Arthropoda > Insecta > Trichoptera > Rhyacophilidae > Himalopsyche > Himalopsyche kuldschensis. Next base: position 12,381,210 of record JAHFWI010000010.1, on the reverse strand, counting down.
ATAAAATAATTAAAATATGAAAAATTTTATGGAGTGATCGGAGCCGGTTTCGCTTACTGAGAGCTACTGATTATCAAACCAGTTAATGAGTGATGCTGGTCCCGATTAATGAATAAAGTTTGTTAATTAGAATAAAAACATCAATATATATCTTTCCCACTTAGACAAGACAGTTTAGTTAATACCATAAAAGAGAGGTAATCAATATAGTGACAATGTTAGAAGTTTAATTTTAAGCATGAAAGCTTTTACGCGGAAAGTTTTTTTTTGATTTTTTTAATAACTGATCCGCAGACTCTGGATTGGTAACCATTGTAATACACTGGTTTAAAGCAGAGCTCTAATGAAACGGATCGATATCAACAGAATACGCTGCATAATATTGCGATAGACGAATTAGCAGTTCCCGCTGATTCTTTTCCTATCCATTAGCCTTTAATGGATGGCGTGTCTAAAATTTGCAGTAATGAGTTACGCCAAATCGACGAATTTGACGGAATACATAGCTGTTTCTTTTTTTCGTTGAAAAAACAAAGGTTTTATTGACTTTTCTGACACAAATTCCAAGAATCAAACTACGAACAACAGCCTATGTTTCTCAGATTGTAACATAAGAATTAGAATAGATCGAGAACATAGTGAACTAAGTTTACTGATACGGAAAGAAAAATAACAATGTATTTTAATTCTACATAAATCTACATAAAATGTAGAATTAAAATACATTGTTATTTTTCTTTCCGTATTATAATGGAGTTCTACCAAGTAAATGCCTACTCAATCAATAAGTTTACTGATTTACGTATTATTACACAGTTGTGAACAAAGATAAGTTACATTAAATCGGTAAATAATAGAGAAGTCTAATTTACAAAGAAAGCCTAATTGCCTTTCACATATGATAATATTACGATTTAAAATATAAATAACTTGATTGGCGATACAGCCAATGACATTTAAAAAAACGAATCAACGACTACAATAACGACTTAATGTAAATTTGTAAATACATGAAGAACATGGCATACAAATAAAACTACTAATATTTGCAATTCCATTCCAAGGAATTTCATATTGTATTTATATATTGATTGAGTAGGCATTTACTTGGTAAAACTCCATTATAATACGGTAAGAAAAATAGCAACGTATTTTAATTATATAGAAATTATTTTTTATATTTGTTGATAGCTATTAATATATTCCAGACGGATTGATTCCAAATTGAAAGTTTAAATCAAAACAAAACAAGTTTAATACGGTGGAAAAATAGCAATGTGTTTTAGTTCTATAAAAATTAAATTCATTGTTATTTTCTCATCGTGTTCTGCCAAGTAAATGCCAATTCATTCATTAAATTAGTTTTACCTTGATCTCGTTGTAAAAAAACTATTCTTTTTTGCAAATTTTAATTCGGTTTTTACCTGAAAAGAAAAGAAAAAAATATCGTTAGATTTACAAATCTGCAAATACAGGCAAAATGTGTTCATTTATATAGGCCAATTATTCTTGGAGGCCTGTGAATTACGAATCGATAAAATCTTAAACATGATCCCGCTTAAATAGCGAACAGTTACCGATTTTAATTAAGATAGTTTTTATTTGTAGTAATTAAACATGACCAATTTCCAGTGTTTTAAATGAGGCGATTTTTGCAAATATATATGTAAATTTTTTTTTTTTATATTTATGTAGTTTCGATACACAATTGAATAAATTTCATTCGCACTTTACGAGTCGTATTTTTAGTGCAGATAACGATTGCAATTCTGGACTAACGTATAAATACCGGTTTTGAGGTATTTCATATTACAGTATTACAAATACCAATAAAGGTATTACAAAAATGGATGAAAATTATCATAAATAAATACTGGTATTTCGATATTGATAACCGATATTTAAAAAATGTTTGCATTATAAGAATTAAGCACCGATCATTATTATATAACATAAACTTATTATATCTTTGAATTAAAATATGATATTTCAAAGGCCACTTCATCAATACTGCAATCTTTATCGGATATTTATATAAATTGATTCGGTTGCCATAAATGCTCTTAAGATCGACTCTAGTTGGACAAAAAGGGATATATTCATTGTAGCATATTTATATAAATGTACTATCAAAATACTACGCATTCTGCCTTTTTCTAAATCGGGTAGTTCAGTATCGAAAATATCCCGGTTTTAGAAATACCTATATTGCAACACCTAGTGTAGCGCATATTGCCGATGGTATATGTATTTTGCAGTGTGGCAATAAAGTACAAAGCACTGATCACATCATTTGAGAATTGGCATATTGTAGATGGACTATGAATCACTCAAGTCTTATTGTTACTAGGGTCTAAATATGTACACTGAATTTAATTCTTAAAACGTCAAACGTCAAGAAGGAATAAGTCTCGTTCAAATGAGCTTTTCGTTGCACGCTGTTATTTCTTTTCAAGAGCGCTTAAGGGTATAACAATATTTCTACAATACTGAATCCTGATACACTGTCAATCATTTAACCGCTACAGTACCGTAAGGCCACTGGTGCGAATGCGAATACCGTCACAAATATTATAAAAAAATCTTTGTGTAAGAATTCTAATGATATTCTTCTTTTCATATCTTGTGACATCTATACACTGTCACTAGAAAAAAATGGTCTTTCTGTCATCACTCAATCTTGGTGAAAGGGGGATTTTTTAGACGTCGGGTGGTAGATGTGATTAAGACGACCACTTTGCTCAGTACTGAAGCGGTTTTAAATATGTTTCACAATACTGTATTACGGGATAATGCAGTGTACACTACAGTTATTTTTGATGTGAATAATATGGTGGGATGATATTTTACAAATCAAAGACTCCGTTATAACTCCGCTTTTAATTATAGATTAGAGGAAAAATAAATTTTTTCAATCGAATAATAGTATAAGTAGTAATGTTACAAATAGGTACCAGTGAAAGATGATAGTTTAATAGTGATTATAGACGGTAGTTTAGTGCTCAATTTATACATTGTAATAATTATATCACAGAATGATTCATTAATAAACGATACATATAATATTATTATATCATATGCACATAAGTTTTTTAGACTGCACAAATATAGGGCTGTTTGACTGCGTCTGCGTTATTTTTTCAATACTAATGAAAGAGATAATAGTTTGTACAAATATCAAATGAATGTAATGTTTTATCTGTCGGATTCATGACGCAGTTGTAAACTTCTTTAGATTCCGTGACGGTCTTCACGAATTCTAATACCGGTACGATCATTATTTTTTCAGTCAACTTATCGATTTTCTAACCCTTAGACTTGACCTAGCATTATCCTTTCTATCCCTGCTATCATCGAACTAAAGAGAGGTTGGGCGACTGACTAACAAGCAGTATGTATAAAATATGTGGAAATACTGCCATTACGAGGGAGACCATAAGTTTAACATAAGGAGCGGACATGGATTTTTAAAAAAATCTCATTAAAATTTATTATCTTAAACTGATCGTCAACTTTCAAGAATATTTTCCATACCATCTCTTCCAAATATAATACGTTGGTATCATCACATTTTATATATTTATGTACGTATATGTATATGTTAGGAGACATCGTATATGTTCTTTAATTAAATATTAAATCATTTTAAATTATTAAATTATTTTAAAAATATTAGAACTCAATAATAACCCGACAAAAGCTATCTATATCAATTATTTTAAAATATTAGAATCAATCTTGCTTTATTACGAATGCAAACTTTTCGGTAGTAAGTCCGAAGATGCCTCTGAAAGAGACGAAACATGTGTGACAATGAGACAGTACGAATAATCAAAGCTATTTTTATATGAAAATGAACTTCCACAAAGTTACCGCCGAAACCATCGAAAATATTCCACAAAGTTACCGCCGAATCCATCGAAAGTATCAAAACTACTTACATATTTTAAAATGCTCTATTATTTCTAGTTATGTCACCGATTCATCCGACTGCCTCGACAATTTCCATCAAAAATCGTCGTATTTCGTATATGATACAATCTACGGAATAGACTATAACAAAGGGGTTATGCAAACACCTGTAATACCCTACGTCGGCAGAGATAACTAGTAAAACATTCCCCTAATCCGTGTACGTTGAAAACATTCGACACCAGTTTCCCAAGTAGGGATTAAATTCTGCCGCCAACGTCTGACGAACTTCGCATTATGAGAGAGATATTCGCATGAAATACGATAGACAATTTGCGGTACCAAATACCAGGTATAATTAATCCCGAAGTCTCCATACTTACCTCCCAAGCTTTGCAATATTAGGGGGATTAAGTGAGAGGGAATGATTAAAGGATTCAAGTTCTCTCACTCTTCTTCTCATACAGAAGAGAACAGGTATAGATAATGTGAGATTGTACAACACAGGGGCACAAGTAGCAATGTGCCTATTTTTAGATAGTATCGTTTCAGTACTACACCAATTTTTTTTTAAATATTTTGAATGTAATCAAATAAATTATTTCTGTGTGGAATCAAGATATGTATGCTTTAAAAATTTGAAGCATGGAATACGGCGTTAAAGGGAAAAAAATGAATACCAAAGAATTTTATCGGCTGATATCCAGATCACAACTATTAACTTCAGACTATGCACAAACTTTTTGGAAGAAGGGCCAGCTAATCAATTCTCAAATAGTTCGAGGGCCGCATGGGTAAAACTGATTAAATTATCAATATTTTAAGTGTGTATAAAATTGTATATATAGAAAATTGTTCTTCCATCGTCCGTAAAAAGTTCTGAAGAAAAATGTGATTGATATTTGTCATTGCGGGCCGCAGGTTGTGCATCACTGGACTAAGTGAATCGTTGTATTTATTTGATGTGCAGCTTTGATTTAATATCTGATTTACTGAACATAAAAATATTAATTGAGAAATGTACAGGATTTCATTGAAAACAGAATTAGAAGAGGGAATATGATTAACGTTTGATTTTACATCAATTAAACATAAATATCCTTTATTATTCTCTATGGGTGGGTTCGGCGGTTACTCTGGGGCATTCATTCTTATTTTTAATAAACAGGGGAGGTCAAAAGTATCGATAATTGTTTGAAGTACCAAAATAAATTCACCCGATTCCGCTAAGCATACCAATCTCCAGTAATAAGTTACAGAGTATTGAAGATTTGAATTTTACGACATTTTTAATTTTAAAATATTAAAATGTTTATTTGATACTTTGCGACATAAAATCTGCAGATTATGTTTTTAAAATCACATGTTAATTTATTATTTTTAGGTCTTAGCAACCAGTGACGCCATTTATACATAAGCAAATCTTACTTCAAAGTTATGTTAGAAATAAAGCATCGAAAAGCTTAAGAAACCTTGTCGGTAAGCGAAGAAGCCATGTCAGTAAAATGTTGCTATAGCCATAAGTCTTGGGGGAATTATGAATGCTCGCCCGACTTACCCTGCTTTGATATTCGAATATTTCATTATCAAGGCGAATTCTTGACATATAAATAAAATACTTCTAAGACGACGGAGACAATCTTGGTATTTAAATATCGACCGTGGCGTCTGCCAGTGTGGAGTTTCGTTTCAATAATTCAACATCTTAGACTCTTAGAGAATGGAATTATTTTTTTTTACTTTCGAAGCCATCCCTCGCTATTTTATTAATTCTCTGTCCTCAATCATGCAGAATAATTGAGTCAGTAAATACGAATGAATTTAATGATAACAAATAACAATTTTACGATAAACGCTGTGGTATTTCTCGATATATAAAGAAGCGCAATTTTTTTTTAACCGAAATCTTTTCATGTGACATCTAGATCAATTGCTTATTGTTCAAAAAAAAAATTTGCTTCTTACTTAAATTTTATTTAAAGCATCTACAAATATTATATATCATTTATTTAGTTTAAATATGTTATGCAGTTACCGAGCGGTAAGCAATTGTATGTGCTACGTGGTTGTATGGTCTTCATTATTCTATCGATTTGTATCAGAAGTAATTGTTTTAGTGATCTTTTCATGTAATCATATCTATTTTAGCCGATTTTGAACACGAGTCGTCGAGAGAGCAATTAGTAAGCTTCTATCCTTCTATCCTTACTTTTCTAAAAATAGATTCAGTGAGGTTAACGATCTTTTCAGGTTAATACAATTTTCACTGAAATGCTATATTCTCTATAAACAATGTCCAGATAAATATATTTTTAGAGAGGTTATGAAACAGGGCTTCATATATAATATTATAGCTTCCATACTGAGGTGTATCGTACTTAAAAATTTATACATGGTGTTTCATTGCAATACATATGTACATATTTGTCTTGACGTATCTGATATAACACAGTACATATGGTCACACTCTCTCTGTCTGCAATCGGTTTGAAAAAATAGAAAAAAAAACAGGTGGTATTAATTTAGTAATTAAACATTGTTCTAGCGGTCAAGATTTTAAAACGTTCAATTCTCGAATATTGTATCAATTGTAATGTTATTTTTTAAAATATTTGTACTCAAATTTGATAACGTTTACATGTGCATTGAAAACAGTGCCGATATGGAGCAATAAAAATATATAAACTACAAGAACATTTCAGCATTATTAAACAACTTTAATATATATTTTATAAAAAAATGTTCTTGACTGATTCAGTGATACACTTCACAGTTCGGCATGAATAAATTTCTTCATACAACGCTATAAAACTCTATATATCAGAATTTTTCATTCACCTGTTTTGCATATTGCTTTACTATAAAGGTAAAAGTTTTTGAGAGAATAAAACGCACTGCTCTCTGCGGCGAAGTAATAAAAATTTTACAACTTTCAAAAAACAAAGGAATAAAAGAATTCGTACGACATGTATGACTTGTTTTGAGGAACGGGGTTTTCAAAGTGCCAAGAATACAATATTATACAGTGAAACCCTGATTCTACGTTTTTCAACGGACCATAAAAACAAACGATAAATGCGGGAAACGAGGAATGCGGGAAAGCCTAATATATGAAATAAAAAAGTAAAACATAAAAAAAAAAATATTTATTCTTTTAAATTTTCAGTCGTTTATTGGAAACCGAAAAATAATCTGAGGTTAGATTATTTCATTTCAGTCGGTAGAGTTGCAATCGAGAAAAATCGATACATTCTCTGTGAGTGCGGCTGAAATAGATAACAGAAGTGTTTGCAGTCAATAAAACGAACAAAAGAGATAAGAGCATCAGAATATTATTGGGCAGCATTACCATATCTTGTGATTGGGCGATATTTTTATTGATGTTTCATAATAATTTTCATTAGGGTACTAACACACTATCGGGTATAATATTATATATTTAAATATAGAATTTAGTTGTTTATTGTATTTTTTGTACGCCGATATTGTGTGGAAATATGGCGTAGCTCATATACCTTTGACACACCCTTTTTCAGATAAATTTCGTGATACTGAATACAATAGTATCCCGAACGTGATGTGGTTAAGGGATAAAGTATAAGATTCTTCCATAATTCGAATCACATCCTCTCAGACAAAATTCGCATCAATAAGATACTTAACATTATATTATAAAAATGGTACCTGGAAATAGAATTTCAATATAAATTTGAAATTGGCCAATTTGTCCTGCGTATCGTGTGATACTTGCACAAAGTTTTAGAATTATCAGCACCGGTTACGCTCAAGATGAGTCTTGATCAATTAAAAATATGTTTTACCTGTGAATACCTTCAAATTGAGATACTATGTGTGGTTCAAATACAAGTAGCTTCCAAAAGAAATTGGAGTATTTCTTAAGCCTATAAGATAGATTTACATTGTTTGGCATCTTTTAATTAATGTGTTCACTTTTATTTAAGTGTGATATATGGGAGACACACTATAATGTCAATATATAACACCAAATTGTAGGAAATAAATATTGATGTAAAAAGCAGCAAATAAAACTGTTTTTGTGAGATGTTATTTCATCATGCTCGTATAATATATTTAACTCATAAAAATCTTAAAAGTATATTTGTTTTCTATTATATTTTTTATTACGGCATTTTTTTAAATTAAACAATATTATATTCATGACTAAATTTCTTAACGTTCCCGTTTTAGTAAAAAGTTTTGACACATTTGTAGCATCGTGTGCTGGCAACACACAACTTAATTGATATTTAAGTTGTCTCGTTTGTCAAAAAATATACATTTTAACTGAAATAAAAAAGCTGTAAATAGAAATCTTATAACTTGGTTCACATGTTTGATATACTGAAACGTTTTAAAAGTTTGTCAACAATATATCGTTCATTATATTTAATTGACTTTTAACATAATCGATTCACCGCAACCTATTTCAGCTGTCGTTTTTTTAGATCGACAATATAATTTACAGTACGAAATCATTTTCGTGCAAGAGTACAAACAAAGATATTTTAAAAGAAGAGAATTAGAGAACCCATTTGTATATCCACTTGATATGAAAATTAAAAACATTCATAACGTTTGAATAGCACAGTTTTATATACGATCTACATGGAAACATTACTTGATATGCTAAACAGTTAGTGGGAATGCATAATATAGCGTAAGTACAGAGAGGCTATATTTCCATAAGAATAAAACAATCTTCTTGTCTTTTCCAAGTGTATTTTATAAGAAGCGTATTTGTTAGTTTCGCTGTATTTTTGATCATACAAAATTTGTATACGGTACCTCAATATACTGATTATTATAAAAATAGTAACACATTTTTAGTACTTATTCCACATAAAATTGATTGGATCAGGACAGGTTTCCCTCAAGGCGAGCATTATCAACTGATAAGAAAAACAACGAAACAGTGATGTTTATACAAAAGTTAAGCAAGAATTACAAGGTATGACAAACAATTGGTATTACGACTAAGCAAATAAATTTAAGCAAAATAGACTAAAATTAAAATTGTGAAGCAATGCAAGCTATTACATCAAAAATCATTAATGATCATTCATACTTCATTGATTTTTGACGTAATAGCTTGCATTGCTTAGAGTTACAGAGAGAGTAACATTTTAATTATAGTCTATTTTGCTTAAATTTATTATAATAATAATAATACATTTTTAGTACTTTTTCCACATAAAATTTATTTGATCAGGACCGGTTTCGCTCATGGCGAGCATTGTCAACTGCAAACTGAATCAGTTGACAATGCTCGCCATGAGCGAAACCGGTCCTGATCAAATAAATTTTATGTGGAAAAAGTACTAAAAATGTATAATTATTTTTATTATAATGCCTTCCACCAAGTATTGACAGTGAACACCTTAAAAGTGTTAAATTTATTTGTTTAGTTGTAATACCAATTGTTTATCGTACCTTGTAATTCTTGCTGTTATTCCCCGCCGTTTGCTAGAAACAGTTCAGAATGCATACCAAGCACACCCGCATACAACAATTATTATTTATGACCTATAAGTCATTTAATATTACTTCCATTGAATATTAGTTCCTTTTCAAAACATATCATGTGGGCAACAAATTATTCTTGAGCTGCCCAAGACTTGGGAGGCTTCAAAAGCGCCTCTTGCGGGGTAATCCACCACTGATGACCATATAGTAATGCCCGATGAATGATATTTAATGAGAAAACTTGCTAAAAATCAAACGTTTAGATTCAATTATTGACATTCACACAAATAAAAACAAATGGAATAAATTGTTCATTTAAAAAACTGTTTAAAACTAGTAGTGGTAAGATAATGTGTTATTATTAGCGGAAAGCAGTTTAAAAACCGTTGAAGTTTTCATAACCATAGTAGTATTGTAATCCAATAATGAGAAAACGATACGAACATAATAGGGGACCATAAAAGATATCGAAAAGGTTTTATTCTGAATGAATGATGGAAATGATTTTTGATTAATACCGATCGGCAGGCTTATTCATCCAGTGAAATCTGTAGGGGTTATCCAATTTCTCACAATTTTGCAGGGGCTATGCACAACAAGAGATTGACAAAGATCGAAGAAATATGAAAAAGCTTTGGTTCATTTCATTTCTCTCTCTTCGTCATGACGATCTCTTCAGATCCGTATCTCGGTTCTGTATTATTTACATATACATATGTTAAAAATAATAATACATTTTTAGTACTTTTTCCACGTAAAATTTATTTGATCAGGACCGGTTTCCCTCATGGCGAGCATTGTCTACTGATAAGAAATAAAACGAATACTAACTACTAAAAATGCATTATTATTTTTATTATTATGCCTTTCCACCAAGTATTGACAGTGAACACCATAAAAGTGATATATGTACATATGTATATAAACAGTTTGAAAAATTCATAACTAATTCTGTTTTTTTATTTAATTACTTTAAGTGTTGAATTTTGTCAAATCTTTTCTTGAAATTCATTTCCTCCCTAAAAAAAGGACGTGAAATTTTCTTTATAAATACATATGTCACAACAGCTATATTTTTACTGTTTTATTCCGAATTTTTTAATATTTATTTATTTATTACTTTATTCTTTAAGTAAAAATAATATTACGTTTTATTATTATTGATAAATTTATTCGCTTTATTAACTATTTTGACTGTAGTTGATGGCCACATTACCGATTCTTTTGATGACATGGAAATATTTTTACAAACCGGATTTCGTTGAAAACGAGACGGATGATTGAAAACTTAATTTTAGATTTGAATCTCAATAAGGAGAGTTTCATTTTTAGATCAATTGGTTTATGTTCAAATGTATTTATAAACCCAACTAACTGATCTTAAAAACAAGTCGTAGCAGAAGCGAATAATTAAAAACCAATATGGACCCTAGTAGCTTTTACTCGTCACAGTCACAGGCAGTTTCATAGAAGAAATTAACTTAAAAGCTCAATCAGGAGGTGATGTGCTCCACATTGGTAGTGGACATGATTAAAATAGTAAAAAATAAATCAAAATATTTTTGTTTCCATCAATATTATTTACCACTTTTAATGTATTGATTGAGTAGGCATTTACTTGGGAGAACTCCATTATAATACGGTAAGAAAAATAACACTGTATTCTCTGCTCTACATAAATTATTTATTACTTATAAATTACTTTTAATGTGTTCACTGTTGTGGAATTGGTGAAATGGCAATATAATAAAAATAATAAAACATTTTTAGTTCTTCTTCGACATCAAATTTATTGGATCAGGACCGGTTTCGCTCATGGCGAGCATGGCTTATCAGTTGACAATGCTCGCCATGAGCGGAACCGGTCCTGATCCAATAAATGTTATGTGGAATAAGTACTAAAAATGTTTTATTAATATTATTTACAATGTTTATCTTTAAATGTAAGAGAATATTCTAGAAAAGAATTTTCTTGATCAACATTTTTAGCGTCACTGGAATTATGTATAATGTTGCCAGAAAGTTACAAAACGCAATCGTAAAGTTTTCGTAAACGTGAGACTTTCAATTTTATCGCAGGTGATAAAACAGATGTTGCGGAACAAAGCCCTCGTTGGACGAAATCGCCGTTCGCCCAACGCCATTCGCCATTGACAAATTCAATGAATACGTAAGGGAGGGTGTACCTGCGTAGCATCGTAGGCACCAATCGCGCCTCTACGCCGGCGTAGGCATCTCACCTAAAAACCGGTATTTCCCGGATCGCAAGTTTTTATTAGCCGCCGTGTGTTAATAGCGCGTGACAATTTATGCACGCCTCTATTGAAATTTAATGAATGTGCCCGAATATTGGTCATAGGCACAAACTATGATATTCGTACAAATCATATCAATATAACATCGTTTTTTTTTTAAGTATACGTTATTATATGTCTTGGGAACTCAACTTCTTTAAGTGGAAGAAATACGTAAGCGTACTAAATATATGAAATACCATTCTGAAAGAAGTGAAATGCTTATACATTTTTAGTACTTATTCCACTTAAAATGTATTGAATCAGGACCGGTTTCGCTCATGGCGAGCATTGTCAACTGACAGGCATTTGTGTTAGTTGAAAATGCTCGCCATGAGCGAAACCGGTCCTGACCCAATGAATTTTAAGTGGAATATGTACTTAAAATGTTTTATTATTTTTATTATAAAGCCATTTCACCAAGTATTGACAGTGAACACCTTAAAAGTTGAGCGAAATGCGTTAATATTATACTATCACAGACAAGTTTTTTTAAAATAAAAAGTTGCATTGTACATTTGACCAACATATAAGTTTACAAATTAAACAAATGCACTCAATAAAAAATTCGTGATCTCATCAAAAACTGCCTTTGAACAACAGACAAAACACTTACATGTGAATATGTGATTTAAAAAAATACGTTAAGTGATTTTTCTCACAAGAGGAAAAGTTTTACAATAATTGCTTGCTATTCAACCAGCAAGATTGCATAGAATATGTGAAATAATGACTGGCATTTCTTTAAATTCATTTATTAATAATTTTTATATTACTGCCCATACAAATTTTGTTAAAAAAATCTTTTTAGTGGTATTATTTTAACAATCTATTTATTTGCATAGTTTACATTTAATAGAGCTTGTTAAAAAATTATAACGGATAAATTACTTTCATATATCTCAATATAATTCGTGAATTAATCATCGTTTTTAGTCATAAACCAATCGTTGTATAGACCCTTTTATTAGTTTTATATTTTTTTTATTACTATGATACTAAAGGTAACTAACAAAATAGCTCATATGGATTCGTGATGCTTAAAGAACTTTATCTTAAAAAAAATCTTTTTCGCCATTAGTATGAGTATTTATCAAAATAAACGTATCCGGTTGTTGCTGGTGAGGAATTTATTTTTTAGTATCAAATTTTTCTTCGTACATTATACGCCACAAACTATTAAGCAACAAGTAGGTTGTTCCGATAAAGTCGAGTAATTTTTTTCGTGATAAAACTGATAAACGAAAGTAAATTAATGTTAACCGAGTTTTACGGTGGCGGTCAAGGTAAGTCACAATTGTGCAATGAGTGAAATTTTCGGCCTATAAATATCAGTTTGACATTGTTTACATTTCTCATTGGTAATTGATGGCATTTAATGCGAATTGCATATCAATAAAGGTGTAGAATGTTTGATGATGCCATTTATGTGTATTTGAAGGAGATACCGTTAACGCTGTGTTTGTTGCATCAATTTGTTGATATTTTTATACATTCAAATAAGAATTTTTATTTTGCAGGATGTATAGTTAAGTATGACAGTTAATATAAAAATGTGTCACCAAGAAATTCTTGACTGTCGATAAAACAGACTGTGACAATACCCAATGTGTACAATTACGTAATATTGTGTTTGGAATATTTTAACATTGGCCACAATTTGTATTAAAACTGACATAACAGGAGATAATAATAGGTGCAATAAGAGTATAATTGTAATATATAAAGTTCGCAACTGTATGTGTCAACCTCTCAAGGCAATGCATTATGTTTATAGAATATAGAGCATAGACAATAAGCAATGGTATGACAGTTATGTGTTGTCATGGGGTATCATGAGCTATCAATATTATTGTAATTTAATAGTTTCAGTAGTTAGTTGACTGCGTTTGGTCTTTAACAAATTCAGTTCCGATACTGCAAAATACAATACACACGTTTACGACATTTCAATACATATATTTTGTTTGTAAGAAATTTATACGATTAACTAGTTATTTGATAGTATAAAACGTCAGTCAGATATTCAAATTTAGAATGAGCGGTTACTCGCACTATAGACGAATCGAATTTTATCATTTGTTCGTTGGCCGTCAGAGTGCGTTGGCGCTTGAGGAATTCCCATTATTATGAAATTTCACGCCGGAAAAATGAACCTACATAACAAAAGAGGTGTTTCTGTCCAGACATGACGGTCCAATTTATTATTATTTGACGGAAATAGATTCTAAATAAAAAAAATTATGTAACAAACAGGATAAACATGTGTAGTAAACATTCTTGTAATTCTGCTCGTTGTTGCAGTCAATGATACGAATCCCGGAAGAAATAATTTTATACATTGATCACTTTTGTTTGTATGGATACAATTTTCGTTTTCATCCTTTTCCACCAATTCCTGTTACTTCATAATTATACGATTATTTTAAAACGAGGCGTATAACGAGCGATATGATATTAATCTTTTAAAGCCGAATGGACGTTGGGCGTATAAAATAAAGCAGGTTATTTGGTGCGTTTAGACGCCATATGAAAATACACATGCTCTACAACCTGATATTGATTATGTAAAAAATAACAGCTCGTTACGACATTGGACCGAAAATTTGATTTTTACGCAGAATAATTTATCCGAAATTGTCATGTTTTAGAATGCTTTTTATATGTTAATTTATAGGAATGTCCAGATATGAGGTCTGCACAGGCCGAGATTTCAAAATTTTACCCAGTCCGAGTTTATTTCCGAACCCGTTCTTCAAATTAGCCCTTTCAAAAAATTTTTATATTTAAAATAATTTAATATCTACTCACAATATAATATGTACGATATTTTGATAGTGGTGTGCGAAAATAACTCGATATATGATTTTATTTTTTGTGCCACTAGGCCCGTGCAGACCTCTACTCTTTTTAAATACATGAAACATATTTTTACAATACTACTTTTATATATGATTTCATAAATTTTATCGCAAGAATTTGCAAATGATTAATTCAACTTAGAGTTGAAAATTCTCCCGGTGAACGAAACCAGTTCTGATATGAAAGTATTACAATATTATTACAATAAAGAAATGTTTTATTTATTCAAAATAATGCTTTTGTACCAAAAAAATACAATTGACTTAAAAGTGATTGACTTGATTGCATCTTATGATAACTAGTTACAAAGGCGTTCAAAAATTTTATATTGTTTTATTTACAGGAGTAAACTCCAACTCATAAAAACGGTGTTGTTTCATGCATAACGTACGCAATTTGGCCTTGGTGAATTAAGCACGATAAAAACGTTGTGAATTCTCAGCGGGTGGCGGCGGATTTAGTATCTTTATTTACTTGTGAATTATTCTTTCCGTGGAATATAAAATGCAGTTAGGTATGTCTGATGGTAGGCACGAGGAGTTATTTAATATAAATATACTACTCGGCCTTAGCATAGTAGAGCGACTGCGTGCATACATTAAATTGACGCGCGTGTGTTATAACTAAAATATCTGAAGAATTCCTAAATTAACCCATTTGCGGTTTTGTCGAGCGATAAGCCACAGCGGTATTATACCATGTCGCATAATCGAAAGCGTTCGCATTTTCGCGACTGCCTATTAAAGTCTTCTTCGCAGAAAGAGAACTACAAACATTGTCGATGAACAATTAAAATTGTTTTAAGTTATTACAACCGTTATGGTCTTACTGGCTATGAATGACACGATTTCGACATAAAATGTGGACCTCTACTTTCGCACAATTCGCTGTTTCGCACATTTTTAAAAATTCGTTCTTTTTCGTTTTTTGGCGATTCTGTAAAAATGTTTTGTTTCCAGAACTCATAAACTTCATACTATTGAAGCAATGATGGATATAATAATGTAAGTTGAAAAAATATATTTTTGAAAATTGTTTCGAAAAGATACGGCAAAGTGATGGATGAAAAACGTTGCCATAATCTGGATTAGTGACTAATTCAATGAAAGATCAATTTTTATGAAACTCAAAAACTTCAAAAACCATTACAATTGAAATAGTTTGTCTAGTGAATGAACTAAACTTCGATTTTAACTGTGACGATGTAATGAAATATTGAGTCTCTCTCAGAACCCTTGACCAAATGAATATTTATCGACCAACAGAAGTACGCGACTGAAATACCAATGAAAGTGAGGAAGAAGAAGTAGAAAAGAATTTAAAGGACAATTGATTTTTTTTACAACCCTCTACTTTCGAACATTCAACTTTCGCACACATTTCAGGAACCAATTATGTGCGAAAGTAGAGGTCCGCCTGTACTATAAATTCTAAAACGGTCTAATCATTTATAATATAGCAAATAGTACACAATATAGTACTGAAGTTTCATATTTTATTTCAATGTTATTAAGTTACCTTATATCCAAGTGGTTAACGATTTTGAAAGTCTTTTTTATTCGTTTGCAAATTCACATGTCCACTTACCGACACATTATTATTTAATATATTTAAGAATTTGTGTACGATGGATTCCGGTGATGGAACCTATTGCTAAAACGGGATGTAGAACTAGTGATCAGATAACTACTATTCGACTTCTGTCCATACCGTCTCATCTAAAAAAAAGGTTGATTGACTGACCGAAACCATTTTTCTCGGTCCACAGTGGGAAAGAAAATGGTACAAAATATATGTGGTTAATATTTGTATTTTTCGTTTAAGATAATTAAAAATTAAAATAACGGGTTGGCTAAACGGGTGGGAATTTTCAACTGAAATCCAGCTATCCGTTCGAGATTCAAAAAATACTTTAAAGTGTGTTTTATATAACATGTGATTATAACACACTACTAAATCAACGGTGAACAATATTGTATAAAATTCCAAGAAATTAGTTACCAAGTATTTTAAATATAACAGTTTTAAGTGTGTATTTAATTTGGTAAAATAATCAAATGTTCTTATCAATTTGATTTATAAAAGATATTGAAGAAAATGTGAAAATAACGACAAAATGCACTTTTCATTTCTTTTCATTGGCTGTATAGTAAACTGAGATATATGCTCACTTGTATTCCTAGTATGGCTGCCAAATATATTACGTAGTATAGAATTATATGTAAGTGGGCGTAAACGAGTTTGTCATTAAGTATACATAATACCTATTTGCCTAATCGAGGTAAGTAGTTGTTACTTGTTCCTAATCATTTACTAGTCTATGTTATTAAAATGTATAATCCTCTTCTAGAGCCATCGTTATATAATATATGACAGCCTTTGTGCCCTTTGTGGTCTACTGGTAAGAGCTTTAACCTATCGATCACAACTGTCTGGGTCTGTTTTCGTGACCAAGGTCAATTTCAAATTGTTTTTTTATCATATGCATTTGTGGTGTCTTTTCTTCGGAAGTCGATTTGCTTGACTAATTTGAAGATTGCCTTTCATATATTTATATATACATGCCATTTAATCCTTCTTCGTATTTTATAATAACTCTAGGGCAGTGGTTCTCATGTAAAATTTTGCTGTGGCCACATTATAAACATCAAGACTACGGAAATTTCTCGTGGCCGCTTTTTTACGTCTGTTTTGTTGCATTCAATTTTTTCTCGCTGTTAATTCCACATCTTCCATTTATTTAATAATAGTTTTGGTAAATCATGCTTTTAAATTCACAATACAATTGCATACGAAATATTTCATTCGAGTCTTTGTTGAGAAATTTAAGTTTTAAATACCAAATTTTCAATATAACTGTTAATGGCTGCACATGAGAACCACCGCTCTAGGGAAAGACGGCTGGCGGTTTCTGCTTAAATGCTCAAATATGAGGCCATATTTGCCACATAAGAAGATAAAATTTTGTTTTAAAATTAAAATAGCATGACTTTCCTAAGTTTAGTGCAAATCATTTTTTATGTATAGGGTACCAAACCAAACAGTAAAAGGTTTGACTGCTCCCACACATAAAATTTTACCACAACATAGCTGAATAGGACATGATGAAAATAGTTAAGTCAGCCAGGATGGCCCTTACAGAAAATGAATCCCTTTAATTTTACGCTATATAGAGCAATAAAAAGGTCTCTTTTGATATATTTTTGGGGACCCGACTCTGATAAATACAGACATTTCGTCGTATCTCTATTCTCCTACAGGCCTACATGGCGAGTTAGAAATAATGTACGACGTATTTTATGACTGTACATTATTTCTAAGAGAAGTAAAAAAATTGCGAAATATGTAAACAAAAAATCGAATGTGTCCAAAAAAATCAATTTGTCAAATAAAATATTGTCTCGACGTATGTCTTCACGTATTGAGAAAATAGTCGGTGACAAAAAACAATAATTTGTTTGCCCGATTCTCTCTCCATGTGGAGCATGTAAATTAGGAATAGATATTTCAGTATGAGAAAAGTTTCTTCTTCATTTTTCTACAATTCGTTTTCAATGTTGAGTATGGCATGATGAAAGCTTCAGATTTCAGGTATATTATATTCTTATATTTATCGCTCGACAAACAGAAATATGTCGTAAATCGATAATTTAAATAATTGGGTTACGACATATTGCAATTTGCCTAACGATTTATTAGTTGAGATACAAAAATATTAAACATTGTATTATAAATATATGATCAATCAATACAAATGTACTTTTGATTGTAGATCGGGGCAAGAATGGCTATCTTAGACATGCGGCATTACCACTCGGTCATAGCAGTCAGAATAATATGACTGGATGTTCTTGCTATTCTAGTACCATGTAAAATAAAATGTATCTCATTCACCATGTTTGTTCCGTGAATGTACAATATCTTTTCGTTTTTTCTTAATATTTGTTAACAATCTTTTTCAAAGTACATTAGTTTTAAATAATTCTTCTCTACTTTCTTCGCGCGAAATTCCCTAAAGGTTTGCAACGACCGTTTTTAGGGTCTACGTTAATATCATCATGTGATATTGCCTGAAATCAGTATACTGGGTTTTAGTTGAATCGATAGTGCATATTTTTGAATCAAACATACACAACAAAATGACAGATATTTTGTTTATATTTATCGGTCAAATAAACTGTGGACCTTTCCTATTAAATATTAGGATATATTTTTAAGTATTTCAATGAATCGGTAAGTAAAGTCTGTTTTATATAGCTTGATTGACAGTTGCATTGTTCAGTAAAGATAACACGAGAGGATATTTTCAATAAACATAATGACGAAAAATTGGATGTGCTTAAAACTATCGTAAAACGATTGCACGAAGGTTATAGAGTGTGTACGTATGTTATTAATTTAATAGATCTAAGTGACTTGGTGCTATTAATTTTAAGCATAGTAATAAATAAGAAAGCGATTGTCCTAAGCTCAAGTAAATATTCCCGTTCAAAAAATTCGTTTCAATTATTCTAACATTGACTTTGTTGCAGCGTGTACAAAGCAACTTAACAAATTCTGGCTTGATTTACGACACTTTTCCAACAACTTTAATATGTTTCATAATATATAAAGGAAATCTCTCCCCGGGGACGATGTCGTAAGATTCGAGAAAAAAAAAGAAAACCGTTTCATAAATCTCCCCCAAAAAAATTATTGTTTCAAACAAATTCGCAAAAGGCGTAACGCTATTCATCGTATTTTAATATACAATAATCGAAATATTTATGTAGATCACGTCGAAAATTGTATTATCTCAATAATCGCTCAGGGAACTTTTAAATATAATTAACACTCTTAAAGTAAACAAGGTATAAGCTGAGGTAATATGAAACAATAATTATAATGAATTGAGTACAACATTCTACATCCCATTTTTTGTATGGATAATTACACACAGAAAAAATATCTTTATCTCTCGATTTGATGTTTTGCTCAAAGCGACTTGTGTTTGAATAAAGAAACGTATTTAGTTTTTACGCAATTCAAATATCTGAAGTTCTTTCTATGCTATTTTTCATGGAAAACTGTGTCAAACTCAGTTTAATTTAGTTGGGTATGCTTAAATAATAATCAATTGTTATGTGTTATCAATCAAGGATGTGAATATAGTAAATGCGCCTCCACATGAAATCGTTGTCATATGGGTGGCAATGTGTTTTCATTTAGTGAATTTAATCAACAACACTAAGCAGTATTAATTTCTTTCTAAAAACTCCATGCAAACTATTTAGCATTTTTTATTAATTGAGTTAGCAAGCAATAATTGACTTTTCAATACCTTTTATATTACAAAATATATTCTATTTTTATTTATTTACCTGTATTGCAAAACACATACACCCAAAATCTTTCGTATTGAGTGAATGCTGACAGATATATACTATAATTTCAACTGTTACTATATTGTATTTATGTCACCTCTTCAAAATGAATTCTGAAATAAGGTAACAAATGGGTCGCGAATTTATCACCAGAAAAAGGACTGAGTAATGTTGTGTATGAGAACTTTTCCTTAACCCTTATTTAAGAAACAGTGTCGCAGTGTGAACCAATTCCGAATGTCGATAATATTTTTATTACAGCCATTCGAGTTCAGTCCGCCATTAACATTGGCACGTGATCGGAAAACAAATGATTTCCTTATGCTCGATAGAGATGTATCTAACATCTTAGAATTTGAGTAATTACATTATGTTTTTATTGTCCATTTTATTAGATGCAATTAACCAATGGCAAAACGAGAGCATCGTTCAGTAAATTTAATAGACTTTCATGAATCTAAATTTATATGTCTCTGACGGATCGTGTGAAAAATATTAATATTAATTTACATTTATATATAACAATATATATCCTCATCGGGCACCGGGTATCAACTATGATACACATTGTTTTTATAGAAATATCAGCACGGTTGTAGAATTGAACGTACCAAAACCAAAAGTATCATACAATGAAGGAAACGGTCTTACCAACTGAATATATTCGAATTTTTTTATGTCAGTATATAAGTCACTGTTGTTGAAGGAAGTTGGTTGTTGTAGCATTAAAAATGCTTCGACACTAAGAATACAAAGACAACAATATTTTTCTCTTCATCATACATTATCATTTAATTTATTGCTTCAATAAGAATCACTTTATATTTTATATTTTTTATAATACAGCATGAAAACGTTGTTTTGGTACTTTCAATTCAACAGCCAGGCTAGTATTTAATAAAAAAGTCGGTTTACGGACGATAGTTTAACGTGACAACGTCATAAGAAAACATTGATGAAATGATTGCATACTTTTATAAACAGTTGTAAACAGATCACGTGTAGGTACTGTAGGTGTATAAGTTGTGTGCTGCCGCTGTCTCTTTTCTACTCAGACGCATCGACCAATCGAGTGGAAGAGAGATAGATGCGGCACAATCCGAACGGTAGGCCGATCGTGCCTCTCTATCGCTTATCCGCGCTCTCGCTCGCACGCTTGCCTTCGGCGTAACGCGACAAACGGGCCAATGAGTCATGTTTTTTCGTGCGTGCAGCGGGCGTTCATCGATTTATAAGACGTTGTCACGTCAAAAAACCATGAGGATTATAGGTGATACCCAGGGTCCGAAGAAGATAAAAGAGTTTTCTTGTGTCATATCAATAGTTTTCAATATTATTTTGCAGTGATTCGACTTGCTATGCGTCGCCATAGTTTGCTGTCACGTGCTGGTCTTGATTCAGATAACAGTCTCTCTGAAAATCCTAGAGACCGTTCATCCCGTTGTAGTTATTCTTTTCCCTTAAGCCTACATATCGTAATAGGACGTTGAAATCACATTTTATAATTATACGCCATTCTGTGTTTAGCATGAGTTTGATCATAATTTGTACATTAAATGAAGATTGAAGTTGATAAAAATCAGCAAAAGAATTTATATTGAGAAAACATTTTTATCGGAAGTGTCAAAAGTATCACAAGTGTTAAGCCGTCATTATTTGCACTTTTCAGTCGATCGGCGAGTGAGATGGTGCATTTATATATAATTATATTAATTTTTTAGATACGTTAAAAATAGATCCAATAAGGCCAAACGAAAAATAAACCCGTTTTTCTAATGATTTTAGTAAACAAGCATGTACATATCTATGTATGTAAATGTATTCTAACTGTGTTGTGAAACATATTTCGTCAAGGATTAGCGATTTTTTTAACGTTACGATATTTGTACTGAAAATTTCAGAGAATAAATTGAATTCACTTTTGATAATTAATTAAATTCAATAGTTTATTTTGCAGTAGAAAAAAGTAAAATTATTTTCGATAACTTTAATAGGCTTTGTAGTATTTGTTTTCTATATATATTTTTTTAAATCGATAAGTTTACAAACATGTATTTCGCTTTCCTGAAAAATTACCAAGGCAGTAAATATAACTGCTTTACTCAGTATCAATATGGTTGTCAAAAATCTTTGCAAATCATACTAATGGTAAAGCTTAACCTTTTGCACTCTGATCATATTTTCTCAGGACTAGTAAGCTTTTCTGATTTCAAAAATGTGTTGGTTAAGTGAGTGATAGTCTTCAGTAGGGTTGGATGAAGCACGTGACCAATTTTAAGCTACAAAAGTATTTGTTAATTAATGAAAAATTTGCCATTAAACTTATACCAGCACTGGGCCAGGGAGTCTGGCCCACGGAGTTGCCTAACAGAATCTTTTCGGCCAGACTCCGTGGCCCGCGGAGTGGTAAGAGTTAAAAAGTTTCTATAGATACACCCCTGAAAAGGGTTGTTTGAATAAAGTTTAACGCAGCCGCAGTATAAACCGTAATATTTAAATCGTTCCCATTACTCAATTGTCATTACTGGTATACTCTACGAGCTGCAATGATAAATGCCGCCATTTTAAAGTTCGATAAATAATATATTGGTCACTTTAAATGTCACCTTTTATGCATAAATATTTAATAACGTTTCGTTAGTCATTGGAACAGTGACACGCGCAAAGACGGCCAACCTTTTTTAATTAAACCATAACTGTAGTGTAGTAATGTAGTAACTGTAGTGTAGTAATGCTGTAATAGAAACTGAAATCAACTATACAACTTAAAAAATATGCGAAATATTACTTTTTGAATACTCGAGCAGTTTTGTGTTGTGTGGTATATTTTCTTTTAAATTACTCGATTGAAAAATGCCAATTTCATTAAAGAATATAAAATTTGAATATATATGTATGCACAGCAAAGCTTATAAGCATTGTATCAATGTAAGACAGTGATGCACAATTTTTTTGAGAAGGGCCAGATAGTTCTTCTTCGTCCAGAAAAATTTCTGAAGGAAAAAGATGATTGATATTTGTCAATGCTGGCCGCTTGAAATGTCATTGAGGGCCACATGCGGCCCGCGTGCCACAGGTTGTGTATCCTTGGTGTAGAATCATCGGGATGGATTAAAGTTGATGCGACATATCGTAACATTGTTGAAAGTATTTCACCGATAGTTATGACAATCTTTTTGTTTATAAGAATTAGAGCTATTAATATAGATAAGTAAAAATATGATTTAGACAAGAGTTAATTATATACAGTATACAGCAAAGATACGATTTTTCTGCAAGATAAAATAAAACCACCCGATTTAAGTATGACAATTATTGAAAATGTCTGTAACAAATTGCCGCGGGGGTGTAGGTATAATACCTACAAATATTCTACTACAACATTATCGAATAAAGACAATTAGATATGTGTCCATTGTTATTTATTATGTATTATGTTAAATTAATAGTGGAATCACGAGAATCTAGATTATTTCATATATATATTACAATAGCAAAAGTAAAATGGATAAACCTTTAACAGCTTGATACAAGTACTCATTCATTTTAATGTTCATATTCGATTGAAAAATTATGCTGATGTAAATAAAGATGGTTAACGATTAGCTACGCTTCAACGCGATAAAGAAGAAAAAAACAGTCTGATATTGTGGAACTTAAATAGAATTAATCTAGTTAATGGCAAAATAACGTATTACCGATACACCAACAATAATGAGGCAATGAATATTCAGGTGGCTTTATCGATGGATGAAATTAACGTGATTTTTTCTAGAATAGAACAATGAATATTATTTTGTTCTACATATCGATACTCCCATGTTGTTCTAATATCTTAAATATAATAATTTAAGCAAGTACATATTTTCAATATCGGTCAGCCTACAAAATCTCTTTAAAGATTTTATCTTTCCGTGCTGTAAAAATTAAATCAATTACAACAAATAAATGGGTGTGTAAAAGGTATTTGTATTCAAATATGAAGACAGACATAATAAACTAGTATGAAGTAAATAATTTTAAATAATATAATGAATCACACATTCCAATATCCACGTGACATAAGGATGGATATTACATATTTTAATGGTTGTGAGATGTCGTCAGCATACTCAAACATGACTCCATAAAGTAGCCGTCGATCATATTAGCGATTACGGATATGGATGAGACAATCGTTTCCCCCCTACAATGCACGAGTTACATAAGTTTTCTTATATAAGTAATTCGTTTATTTAATAACATATCTCATATTCGAAGATATTTATTATTAGAGTCATTTTTTAAAGAATATTCGTAAAATAATCATAATTCCCTCTCTGTTTTATTAAAATAATGCCATTGCTATTTTTAAATGACAATTTTGTGTCGCAAATTTGAGTCACTGTGCATTTTAGGGCCAAGTAAAATAAAAACTTATACAAAACGTTTTATTATAATAATATTATCAACGGCAATCGATGGATCAAGAGACAAGTAAAATAAAACAATATTTTTTTGTACGTATTCCACATTTTTTAATTTATAACAACACAATGATTTTAAAGCTTTTGGACACGTATGCATAAGAACAAATAATAAATTGAAGGTTTTAAATATAATATGCTATTATGCATCGGGATAATAATTGAGACGTAATTCTTGTTTATGTTGACTCTCGTTATAGAATGTGGATATAAAATACATCACGGGCGATAAAGATTCATTCGTTAAAGATAGGTCAAGAATAGA
Source organism: Himalopsyche kuldschensis (assembly GCA_028554975.1). Classification (NCBI taxonomy): domain Eukaryota; kingdom Metazoa; phylum Arthropoda; class Insecta; order Trichoptera; family Rhyacophilidae; genus Himalopsyche; species Himalopsyche kuldschensis. Next base: position 12,356,564 of record JAHFWI010000010.1, on the reverse strand, counting down.
TACGTATAAATATTATTGAACACTCTCCCAATCTTTCCCATTCAACACATAACCGGTTCCTCTCAGCTAGTGTGCACTTTCAAACGAATAATTTAAAAAATCACAATGCACATGCATTCATATAAAATGGTGAGAATAAATAAACTTGTATTCTCACTAAAAGAGCGGAAATGTGAAATTATACAGGATACATAGTTTTTAATCATCGGTTAAAAAGATTTTTAGACAAGGATTTGCAGAAAAAAGAAATATTAAATCATATACATTAGTGGTTAGTAAATTTTATCTATCTAGTGTTAGTAAAGTACATGAACAATAGAATAAGATGTAAAAGTGTGTGTGATAAAACACAAAATTTGTGTTTTATCACAATATACATTCAGATTTTCCTTTTGAGCATAGATGATTTATCTACTAAATTTATATCATTATCAAATGTCATATATTTTTAACATTTAGATAGTTTTAGGAAGATGAAAAAATTGAATACATATTTCAAATTGATTATCATACAGTATTCGTCGAACACATGATTGACACAGCCTGTTGGATGTATTTTAAATGAAAAGTTATTATAAATAACACCATTTTGTATCAACTGTCAAACTTTTCGGACACTGGACATGACTGTATACATGCCTAATCTAAGATTGTTATATGCAGACCACCGAAACATCAAAATGTTTGCTTTATAAATAATATAACGTACAATTGAGCATATAAATATTTTATATCGTACAAAATAAAAAAAGGCACCGAAATATATTCAAATTCTTCCACGATTCCATTCCATGTGTGTATCATGGCAACATTTTAAGATATTTCATTGTATGTTGGTACCTATATAAACGTACGAACTGCATTATAAAACTAATCAAAATGTTGAGTGTAGGAATTCGCATCGTGGCGTTACATCTGATTGCTGCGAATAAGATATATTGTCCTTGACCTGATGATGGTGATGACGATGATGAGCAGAATTAGTTATTCCAAACATGAGACCGATAGCCGGCGGCTATATAAACAGATGATCGCGTCACCTGTCCGATCTCACGAATGGCAAATAGCGATGGACAGGTATTTTTGGTGTTTAATGCAAGTACGGTGTAGTGATTTTAAATGTTTCCAATTTACACATCACAGAATTCCATCGCTTTACTTGTTGGTATAAATATAAAATAACAACAATCGTAAAAAAATAATTGTGATACCGAACTAAATGCGCCTATCTTAGAAGAATTCCCTTTTATGAATTTAATAATTATAATTGCTTGTCGCATAAATATTGAAATGTCTTTAATCACGCCGTTCGGCAAATTGATTAACGATTCCTTTTTTAATGCCCCAAAGCAATTACATTGTGTTCATATTATAAAGTCATTAAAACCGATTCCAAAAAGTATACATTTCATTTTATACTTTTTAGTGTTCGAGAACTTTCTTTTTAATAGGCGGTTGTTTCGACAGTTTTTAAGTTTCGTGTGTATTGTTTATATATACATGACACCTGGTGGGAGAAGTTTGATACCTACTACAAATGTAATTTCTTTAATCTGCTAAACTTATTCTAATACAATATCAAATGATTTGTCTGGCACCGTATATGTTCCAAATTGAACGGAAGCGGGAATTTCCTTCAAAAGTTGCTCACAATTTTTTTACGGCTAACGAATTAACTAACAAGTGGAGCTAAATAAAAACTGGTAATAAAAAAGGTTTAATTATTAGTGATTTATGGCAGGGTTTATGCATAAAATATTATTTCAAGCAATCTGTGAGCTCAATTCAAAACGGTGATTGATTAAATCTTATAATTAACCTGAAATTAAATGCTTTTTTCCTACATACTTTTTGAACGAAAATTTTCAATTTATTGATAGTTTTTTTCGTTTTTTTTTACAGTGTAATATGATAATATAATAACGATCTTTGGTTCCATAATAAACTTTATGAATTTTATTTCATTCTACATCGAGTTATGATTTGAGGCGTATATTTTTTCTATAACTTGGAATAAGGACTTTAAATTAGCGGCTGCGGATACATCGCGAGTAGTGGAGTGTCACACAGCAAAGACAGGTCAAGAATAGATATGTAAAAGTATTATTTTTGACTCTCACCATCTTTTGCATTCACATTTGTCTTGCTCTTCAGAGGCAAAACTATACAAACGGCAATACTGAGAAGTATAAAAAAATACAAAGCCTACAAATAGTTCGTGCGGGCGCGCCAATGGTAAGTAATTAAACAGGTCGAATGAAATAAAATTTTATGAAGAAATAATACTCACTTTCAAAAAGTTACCGATCGTATTAAAAAAATATGTTCCGTACCTATGTATATTAGCTGCCAGCGGGTTGCATTCAATATTTCTTTATCCGTGTCGGAAAACACACAATAAATATAGGGATAATAATATTAGAAAAGATTCACATTGCTCTTATTTGTAAATATGGCGAATTTTATATTATTTGAAAAAACACTTCAATATTCTACCGTTTGACATACTATCTGAGCAAGTGCATTTCTTTATTATTTCTTATCTTTATATCGGAGCATCTTACGCTATAAATTTTAAACTATAATATATTGATACTTTATACATTGAATTTACATTAATAATTCTAGTATGATATTATTTTCATATACAACACGATGTGCGTGGTATATTCTAGCAATCATCATACTCTGCAATAATTAATTATTTATGTATTATGTCAAATCGTATTATCATATGAAACTATATTGAATTCTTCAAAACCGTTGCGATAGGACTCCAGTACGATTACGAAATTTCTACAAAACATTTTAAGCATTTTAATTTGTGTTAATTAACGCGTTATTCATTTGATATATAAACTTATGCATTTCACTTTCATTGTGAGAGAAATGCATAATTTTTCTTCCGTGATAACATGTTCACTATTCTACTCTACGGCTGAATATAACTGGATTTGAAATACGAACGTTCATCCAATTCAAAATAATTTCGATGTTGCCATTATAATTATAAATATTTTATTATATGAAGATTATCAGTAAGTGAAACGGAATATTATGCATCTGTTTTTATTAGGTGATTGGTGTAGCCAGTAGTAACTTTGTTTTGTGTTTATTGTGAACACTAAACATTAGCCAATGTTTTAATAAAATTACTTTCACAAAACATCTATTTACTCATGTATCGAAAACATGAAATCGGCGACGTGACACAATCCCATTTATATTTTCTGCAATTGCCATTAAGTAGCGAAATGATATTAATGCTGGTATTGATTTTTTTCATGGCATAGCAAATGTGATAAGACCATCTGCTGTGTCGATAGAGGTTTTGTTGGAATTTGTAAGTCAATCTAATACAACAAAATTGTGACGTTTATTTATAATTAACTTGACGGAAAACGGAATAATTTATTGTCGAAGATGTAGAAATTTTGCGTGTAAAGATAATATACCAAGTAATTCCAAACAATTTGATGTCATCAATAATCACTTGAATCTTATCAATACTGTATAATTAAGAAAAAAGACTAGTGAAACTAAATAAAAAATGCGAACACGATTAAAGAATACTTATACCTAAGAACTCGAAGTTTAAATACCCCAAAGCAAAAGCAATTGACTGTTTTGATCGAATCTTTGTTGGTATAATGTTTAGGCCAACAATGTCTTATTATTAAAACGTAGACCTAGATTTAAAATTTATTTTTTACATTTCTTATGTTTTATTCCGTTTGAAAAAATATTTATATATTTTAATATTTGCTACATACATAGTTCTGTTATGTGAAATTTTAAATTAGTTCAGTATTAAGTTTCATCTTACATTATTATAACTTTTAACTTGATATTACATATTAGTTAAGCTTGATTGAGTAAAACAAATGCTAATGTAGGATGAATTTATGCATTGCCAAATTATAATTTTCTTTTGAATCACACGTAGCAAACTGATTGCCGAATATATCAAAGATGTTCTTGTATTATTATAATTATGAATATAAAAAGCATATCTTTTCATGTAAATCGTTCATTATGTTATTCAAACACGGTTTACGCTGTAATTTGTGCATCCATTTTTTACATCAAGTCAAAAATACAATTCATTCAAATTAATTAGTATCTTATAGAAATATTATATATCTTTTTAGCTAAAAGGCTTGAACAGTTTTCGGATTGTGTTATAAGTCATCGTATAACCATGTTACTATTTATAATACCATGAAGTGATAATAATTGGCAGTAAAAATACTAGCGTAATTTAAATGTCTATATACCTATAACAATGTTAACACCTAAGCATTATTTTTACGCTGATAAGAAATTTTACACACTTCAAATTTGTGTACTCATTACAATGTAATCTACACTTTATTGGTGTGTGTGAGCAGATTCGTTTGACATTTGATTATTACGTATAAAATCTTCTAGTAGTAAAGTATCACTTGTTTACAAACATTTTACGAATCTCACTGTTCATATAAAAAGACAATCGAATTTTTGCATAAGAAATAGAAAATATTTTTGGACGTGTGACGGATTTTGATGCGTAATGAATGGAAGTTGAATGAAACTTTCATTTTCTATTCATTCATTTGCCTACATTTTCCCACCAGTAACACAAATGTAAGTGCTGCTTTTCAGTGGAGTTTTACTGTTTATTTTTTAAACTATGTGCATATGATTTTAAGGATATATTTAAAAAAAATGATAAATATTCGTTTATTTCGTACTGTTTTTATATTATCTTTTACTTTTGGATTAAATAAGTATTTTTTAACACTTATTAGTTTGAATTTGATGATGAAAATGGGTTTTCCCGAATTGAGAAAAATACATAAACAAGCGGGAAAATACTGCGACTTACCTTTTTAAGTTGGAAATGTTCAGGACGCAGGGTCTCCTGGATCTCCTGATCGGCACCTCTCACCGGAGGCTGCACGCTGCTCCGGAACCCGTCGAGGACTCCCTTGAACGTGAACTTCTTCATGACTCAGCGCCCCAACAGTCCAAGAGGTTTCGCGCGAACACCGCGGGGCGCGACTCGCTCGATCGGAACGGAGGCTTCGGCGGAGGTCTGTATTTCCCAGATTAATTTTCTTTGTTTAATAAACTGAGTGTTTTCATGTCACAACATGACAGTCGCGGACGCGTCGCTGCTACCTCACAACCGTGCCCTCGCTGTCGGACTCTCGGTTAGTTTTGGCAGGATCCTAGCGAAAGCATACCAGTGCGACGGCGGCGACGGGAATAGACCGGACGTCCTATGATTCTTTCTCGTTTTCCCGCGTACCGACCGATATATCGTTTGCCGATCGTCGTTCGTTTCACAATCGACCGAATCTCGCCGCTGCGCCACGGCCGTGTGACGTACGGGCGCAGCGAGCTCTATACCTCGATGGAAAGAGGCGCGGAGGGCGTCGAATATTTAAAATTCCACGGTGCTTTCGAACTCGTGCGAGGAAAGCGGTCTCGGAAAATGATTTAATTTTTTATAGAATTTATCGGAGACGTTTCACAGCACTTCGGCCTAGAGGCAAACTCTCGAAGCGAATGAGAGCCTTCAGCAGAAACTTAATGTACGGCAATGCGGTCCTAATGACAGATCAATATCACTCTGACAGGCGCACAACCATTCGCGCTAAGGTGTACCGCCCGCTCTAATTCGCTCCATACGCGTACCTGCCGACAATTTGTTCAGATACAAGCGCCAGCGTTTCAAGTGAGAAAGAGAGCAGTATATATTTAGACTCGCGTCTGCCATTCCAAACATTTATCTTTGCTTGCCACAACGCAAACAGCTGATTAGAAAACTTTTTTAATTTGCAACAGGCAACTACGGCAATATTCCACATTTTATTCAGCGTTCGCCGGCAATGTGTACGTGCGTATTTGCACTCAATTTTTGAGTTGAGCGATAGATCGTTCGCCGTATAGCTCTTTAACAATCATAACATAACAATGTTCTTCAGGAACTTTTCAAGAACTTTCAAGACTGTTGGGTCTTTGAGTGCTTATCAGTTAAACAATCGAGATGGATTAAGGTAAGGTTGTTCATTATTTTATAAACAAAGCATGTTCATTCTAATGCTTAACCTCCGATACCAGTACTCTTGTCATAATAAAATATACTTATTGGACAGACTTGTATCGTTAACTTAACCTAACATTCACAATGACAGTTCAGTTTAGTATTTCTCTATTTAAAACTAATGTTTGTACAGTTAGAAAATTATAAGCATTGGTTTTTAATTTATAATATATTCATAACTACTTTCATCAATAAAAATCGTCTTGTTTAATTTTGCAACTTTAAAAAACACAATGAATTAAGATAATGTTCAGTGTCAATTATTTTCATTGAGATTAATTATCTACAGTACTCGCAAAGATTGAATGAAAAATGAAACAAAAGTAATTAAATGTAAGTCACGGAAGTATTATTCAAATTCTTATTTTGTTGTGATGTTTATTTATTAGACTTAATTCAATCCAATAATGATTTTAAATTATCTATCAAATCTCAACATTTCATTACTGCAAAATTTTATGTCATAATCACTGTAACAGTGTCAATTAATGTATCTAGTAAGAATCTAACTTTATTCTCACAGGTCATGACAATATACTTATAAAAAAATGTTATTTTAATTTGTTCAGTAAATATTTATTTATTCATCAGGACAAATAAACAAGAATCAGGTTCTACTAGGTAATGTAGCATTTTCAATTTTTTTTTAAATGCTAGTTATAATACTTTACGATTTCACAAACCTCACATCCAATTTTTATCTCTTACTATAATTTATCTTACTTCTACTGTTTAAAAGATTATCTTCGGTTAGGTCTTCAAGTGTTTTCAATATATAGGAATCTTTACTAATGATTACTAACCTTTATAATTCACACCATGAGTTACTGAAAACTACATATAAATCAACCTAATAATTTCCTAGTCAAAGACATCCATAGTGACCTTTGTGCCCAAGTCATTCAAACAAAGCATGCAAGTTTATTGGTGATTGAGTACTATAAAAATGCTGTAGAGAGGATATATTATTAATTCAGTGGGTTGAGCTGTATTTATCTTACTGGTTAACCAGCATCCATGATTATCTGTCGTACTATCCTCATGTACATGTATTCAAATCTTGAATGAAAAAATACAGTTCACCAAAGTTGCCTAATTTGGATGGCATGGCAATGTGTGCACTATAATTCAATATTCAAATATTTTATGAACCTGTGCCTATTTTCATCTTTAGTAAATAATTAATTAGTCAAGTATTTTCTTTTCAAGCCATGTGGGCTCACTCCCAACATGTGGATTCACCACAGAGTATATAAATTATAGCCAAATATGATATGTACTTCAAAATATATTCACTGGTCTAATAATAAATATTAATTTTAATTGGGAAAATTAGCCGTATTCAAATATCTACTAAAAAAACACATTTCAGATAACTTATCAGCTTTGGGTAGCATTATATAACATTGTGACCAATTAATTCTTTAATCGACAATAATTTAAGTTTGTAGGTAATTTTGAGTTCCTGGTATAAAAATAGTTAAAGATTTCTCTTATTGATGTTAGCTATAAAATAGATGATTCTCCTACATATTTCATACATTCTTCATACACATTAAATATTACATACATAACTCGGTTCAGTTAAAAATCCTCACATTGTAGGAAACCAATCCTGATCATTAGATAAAATTATTTTATTTTAATTAATATAACCTTTTATTAATTAAAAACACCTTTCCACCAATAATTGACATTTAAATACATAAAATGATGAGCCTCAGCACATACTTTGGTGAATCATGTAAAAACTATGCAAATATTTTTTGTTTTTCTTTTTTACCACAACAGCTTCAATATTTAGGTCAAAAAAATATTTTCGTTATTTTTTCTGAATGTACTTCCTGAAGTGTTTTTTTTTTTTTAAATACCACAGCTTTTTCTACTACTGAAAAGGGACATAGGTTAAATAGGTTAAATGCGAGAAAATTAAATGATTTCTTTAATTAAATTCATGTGTCCGTTACTCGGAATGAGGACAGAATTTAGTTGGTTTATAAATGAATTTTCATCCGCAGATATCTAGGTGCTATAATTTTTGGAACTGGTTTCATCACATATACAACATTCATCAAAAATTCTAAAGTCTACACGGCCAATGCAACCAACAAATATGACAACTTCATGGCAGCACCTGTCACGCCAATTGATCAACTGGAAAAAAATAAGGATGATATGAAAGTCAAGATGGAGTTGATGATTCTGAGAATTCAAACTGAATTCTGCAAGGCACTCGAGGCTGAAGAAGACAGGGTAAGAATTGTTTTAATCACTTTATTAGGCTTACAAAATGTGTGCTTACCTATAAGATCAATAATAATAACCATAAAATATTTCAGGAGACAAAATTCTTAGTTGACAAATGGGAAAGAGAAGAAGGTGGAGGTGGAATCACTTGCGTCATGCAAGACGGTAGAATATTTGAAAAGGCTGGTGTCAACATCTCTGTCGTTTCGGGACACTTGCCGCCTGGCGCTGTACAACAAATGAAATCAAGGCTTGTTATTAATTTATTTCCCATTTTCTTTTATTCCATTTTCCTGAACTGACCGATTATAATTGCATGTGAGAAATCATAGCATTAGACTGATTTAGATTTTGTTTTATTTACAGTTTCCTAAAATATACACTTGTTACAAATTTGAATAAGATGTTTTCGCTATAAATACTTCCACATTTATTATACTTGGGTCAGGACTGGTTTTGTTCATTGCAAGCATCCCAGTTGAAAATGCTCACAATGAATTTAACTAAATGCTAGGAAAATTTTGAATTTTTTTCCCTTATTAATGGGGTAAATACCAGTCGGTAGGCTTGTCAACATTCAGAAACACAATTTTCTAAAATTTCATTCACTGACTGATGTCAGAGACAACTCGTTAACTTTTCTAATTAGATGGTGTCAAAATTGCTTTATGCTTTATTTACAACCCAGTTAAGAAACACCATCTTTATCAATGTTTTGTCATTTTTGCACTGTAAGTAAACTGATATTTGACTTCCAGAGGGAAAAATCTTCAAGTTGGAAAGTTGCCATTCTTTGCTGCAGGAGTGAGTGCCGTTATACATCCCCGTAATCCAATGGTTCCGACAATTCATTTCAACTATAGATATTTTGAAGTCGAAGATCTTGATGGTTAGTATATCTTTAATAAGTATTAATTAACGATTCGATGACTCAGCACATGGCAAAACTATTTTGATACGTTAATTTAACATTTATTATTGATGCCAATATTTTTTTACTCCCCTGGAATGTTGAGAATTATGCACTTCACACTTACTTAGCTTACGTTTTTATGGTTTTGATTGTATTTTTCTAAACATACATTTTTTTACTTATTGTCATTCAGGTACAGTTCAATGGTGGTTCGGAGGCGGTACTGATCTGACTCCTTATTATTTGAGTGAACAAGATGCAACACACTTTCATAAAGCGCTCAAGAAAGCTTGCGATAAACATGACAATACATATTATTCAAGGTACTTGTATAAATACATTTAAATTATCCCTTATCTAGCCAAATCACTTGTGCAACACAGATAAGTACTAAATATTATCCTTTCAATATCTTAAATAATTCCCTGTAGCTTTGACTTGTTTTAGTGGCTTATAATTGAATAAATTAATTTTGCCAAACGATAAAAACTCAATACAATTAGTTTACCAATATAAGAAAAGCATTCTAATTTCTCCAAATGAAATTTTAACAAATCTATTACATAGTTTACTTCAAGAAATCTTTCAAATAGTTGCAATTTCAAACATTTTGCAGTAAAACTACCTAACAGTAAAAAAGTACTGGGATTTTTAGAGTTAACATCATTGTATATTTCAGTGTTTGCTTGATTCTTTCTTTACAGTCAATCCAAAACGGCAACAAACAAGTAACATTGATTCTTTTAACAGGTTCAAAAAGTGGTGTGATGATTACTTTATGATTCCTCATAGACAAGAAAGACGTGGAGTTGGCGGAATATTCTTTGATGATATTGACACACCCAGTAAAGAAAAGGCATTCGCCTTCGTCACATCCTGCGCAGATGCAGTGATTCCCAGCTATATTCCCTTAGGTGCGTCACTATACTATAGATTAGCCAATGCACACTTTCAGATATTTCTTTCCTCAGATTACAGGCCTTCTTAGTCAATATTTTTAAGAGATTTTTTTTCAATTTTTTGAGATGACCAAATCTTTAGTTGGCCCTAAGCATGAAAGGGATATAAATAATTAATTGACTTTTGAAAAGTGCAATCAGCATCATTATCGTATTGAATTGACTATAATACATCTAACTTAACGATAAACTCTTCACATGCAGTTCTATGATAATGGATCTCAAATAGTTTCCATTAGCGATACAGTTTTGATTACTTTACTATTCACTTTTAAGGTGTTCACTGTCAATACTTGGTGGAAAGGCATTATAATAAAAATAATAATACATTTTTAGTACTTTTTCCACATAAAATTTATTTGATCAGGACCGGTTTCGTTCATGGCGAGCATTGTCAACTGAATTTGACGTTGTGTTCAATCAGTTGACAATGCTCGCCATGAGCGAAACCGGTCCTGATCAAATAAATTTTATGTGAAAAAGTACTAAAAATGTATTATTATTTTCTTTACTATTACTTGGTATAAGCTGTTCACAATTTGAACAAATTCATCAAATAACAGTTAACCTGAATTTTTAAGATTTAAAATATTGTAATAAGTATACACTTAATTTTTGTAATGTTTTTTCAGTTCAAAAACATAAAGATGATGCTTACGGTTACCATGAAAGACAATGGCAGCTATTACGGAGAGGAAGATATGTCGAATTCAACTTAATCTATGACCGTGGAACCAAGTTTGGCTTGCACACCCCCGGAGCAAGATTCGAATCAATATTGATGTCCTTGCCTCTGAACGCTGTAAGAAAATTTCTTATTTTGAACATCAAAGTAACTGATGAGAAATCATTGTCTAAAGTTAACTGTCTTTTTTTAGCAACGAAATCATATATGTTCCCCAATGGAAATTTGTTAGTATCCAAAATCAAATGGATACCAGTATGTACATAGTATTGCAGGTTTTAGCAAAGTTACACTTGGAATGCATTATGTACACATTTTAAGAAAACACGCTAATCTTAGAAATTTACTCAGAATCAAAATATTGTTCAATGTTTGTTTTAGCCTTCTTTGTATTGTTAGTGTTAAGCTGACATTTTCTTTCTTGTTTTTTTTTGTTGTATAATGCGTAATTTTAACCGGTAACCCTTTACTAAAGTCTGCACTTTGGAATTAATATTTTCTGACTCAAAATCCCATCAGTAGCATCGTGAATCAAAACAACTACTATTTTTAGACTTAAAATTACCTACTTAAATTTGGCAAAGTAGCCTAAGGAAATATCTAATGGCTAGATCATGTCCCAACTAGTTTTCAATTATTATAAATAAAATTCAAAAGCAATTTTTTGTAGGGAATATTTAAAAAAAAACCATAAACTTGTATTAAACTCAAAATACATAATTTTGTCAAATAATAAGAGTGCTTAACTCCGCAGTATCATTGATATCTATGGGTTCTGTAAAAGCAGATTGCAATTCACAAGATATTTTAGTCATATTTATGATTAATTTATTGTATCTTCATATTGTTTCAGAAATGGGAATACATGCACAAACCAAAACCAGACTCTCTCGAAGAGAAGCTAATGCACGTGCTGAAAAATCCCAGAGATTGGGCCAATTAAATTTTGTTTCTGTATTTTATTGTTAAAATCAGGATACTTAGAATATCAACATTTGAGTTTCATTGATGTTGACAAAGAAGCAATGAACATTTTTTTATGTTTTTTTATTATTCCAACATGTATTTACGTTGGTAAGCTATTATAATGTTTTTTTTGTTGTATGGTATCTATATATTATATTATTTCTACAAGCAATGCAATAATTATTTTTGTAATTTTCTAATAAATAAACTGATTTAAAAACAGATTGTATTTCTTATTTATGTTATGTATTTAGATACATAGAGATAAGATATTTACAATGATGAAATAACGTTGCTTAAAACTATCAATTAATAACATCAAAGACAACCAAGCTGGCATAGTCTCAGTTTGGTAGAAATACTTTAAATAGTTAACTAACCAACCCCCATGTGGTAAATATTTGGGGGTGTTTACATCATGAGAGTGTTTCCATCAATATTTACCGATTGATGAGAAAATAATAATAGATTTAAGTTATAATGCAAGAAATTCATGTGTTACAAATCAAAATTAATTATTGCTTTTTAAAAAGTTTTGTAACCCTGCCTCATTATCCCATGTTAATATATAATACATTGAGCATACTTTATCACGTGTAATGGCATCTCTGCAGATATTTCAAAGAGTACTGGCCAATGATTGGACATTCCATTCACACTGACTTTTTAGTAACATTATATTGTTGTCATTATTTTCTCAATAAACAATACTATTCAGAAAATGTTAACTATTTTATAACGGACGTTGGGTTTTAAAACACACTCATTCATATAAGTCCTTGCATACAGGTTTTACTGTACCAATGAAAAATAAATTAGAACAAAAACTAATGAAATTTTAAATATTTATTTTAAAATACATTAAAAACATAACGATAACTTGCATTATTTCCTCAAAAGCTGCATTGCAAGTTGTTCTGCTTCGTTTATTGTTAATACAGCTGATAGATCTTCTACTCCTTTCTTCAACTTCTTCATGTTCTTGACACTATTTTGCTCAACACCTTTGTTCGTTGTCAATTTTCTCTTTAGTGGTCTGAAATAAAATCATTTAAAAATAAATAAATATGCCTGCATAATGTGTTTTGCCTAGCTCTTTAGTATAATAAATAATCTTTTATTAAAATAATTTTTTTTGTACAATTGGATCAATCAAAAACTGGTCTCGCTGATCATAAACATCTTCAACTCATGAAAATCAGTACAACAAAATATGTTTTATTTTGAATTTATAGTCAAGACCTAAGGAATGATAATAACAGGAAATTCAACAAAGCTATTCAGCATACAAGACATAAACTCGAGAAAATAATATTTGCTACTCTGAATTCAATAATTAATTTATATTTATGCATATTTTTTTGATTACATACTTGTGAACAATCTCTTCACTGGATTCTGAATTGTAATCAAGACTTTGGTTGTCATCAGCGATACTTTCTTCTTCACTTCCGTTTGCATCCTCATTTTTACCATATATCTTATCAGGATCCGGCAACCAAGACATATCTGGTCCATCGGATTCGCTCTCTGACACAAATTCATCTTTTTCTTCACGGTCCTTGCTTTGCTTTAATTTCTTTTTCTCTTCCTTGTGTTTAGCTCGTATTTTTTCTCTGAATCTCGCCTTATCGAATCGGTCTTCTTCTTTGAGAATTAATTTGGCCTTCTCAATATCAATGCCTCCCGTGTCTTCATTTTCATATTGTTTCGCTAAGTCTGATCGCAGGTCTTTTTTCTCATTCAAAATCGGCGTTCCTTCATCGTCGAATACTACTTTAGTGTTGGCAACTATTTTTTTGTTCAATATTTTCTTCGCTATCGACGCTTTTGTAATAAGTTTAGTTTTCTTCAAAGGATTAACATGTGGTTCAATTTTTTCAGTATCAGGTGCACCCTTTACATCGTGGTTACTTCTTTTTACTGTTAAAATATCATTTTCATCATCGTCATCGTTAAATGTGTGAAATTCAAACTTATCATCTTCCTCACGCTGTATACTAAAGTCATTTTCATCTTCATTATCACTCAAGTCTTCAATTATTTGTTTCTTTTTCAATTTATCTTTTTTCGATGGTCGATTTCCTTTTTCCAAAGCTTGCTGTTCTATATTCTTTTTAATTTTTTGTAAAAATCGTATTCTCGGAGGAACAATGAGACCTAATGATTTTGCAAAAGAATCTGTGTCTATTGAATGAATATTGAAAATTTTCTTGTTGTGCATCATAAATACAGATTTTGTATAGGCTACGAATGCTCTTTGAGCTGTTTCCTTCAGTTCTGGAAACTCAGCCAACAGGCTTTCGATCTTTCTCTGAGGAGACATTATTTTTGAAGGGTCAATGTGTATTTTTTTGATGGGAATTTTCTTCATTTGCAATTCTTCTAACATAGCCTCTTCTTCACTGGGTAAAAGCATTAGAAGACCTTCACCTTTGCCGTTCATGCCTCTGGCTGTTCGGCCCGCTCTATGAATGTATGTGTTGCCATCTTCTGGACAATCCATCTGCACAACCCAATTTACTTGAGGAAAATCGAGACCGCGAGATGCTAAATCAGTAGCAAACAGAACAACATTCGACTTCCTGCAGAATTCCTTATAAATCTGCTCTCTACGTTCTTGATGCAATGTTCCATACAGTGCTAGCAAACTGATACCAGGTCTGAGTTTACAGAATAACTCGTAAATATATTTCACTTGTTTACAACTAGCCATAAAAACGATGCTCTTTTGTTTTATGTGGTTTTTAATAAACGACCAAAGTATTCCTACTTTCTCATCCACCTCACAGACATTGTAGTTTTGTTGCAACGTTATAGGTGTACTACTCTCAGACTGTTCATGCGGAGCGACATATTTTGGATCTGATAAACTGAGCCTAGCTAAATCACGGACGCATTTAGTTTGAGTAGCGGAGAAAAGTAACGTCTGTCTATTTTGGGGCAGGTTTTCAATAATCGAGTTCATGGCTCCTTCAAAACCTAAATCCAAGCATCTGTCTGCTTCATCTAAAACTAAAATCTGCATAGTGCTGCAATCAAAGAGGGGATTTTCATCCATGTGCTGCAGCAAGCGACCAGGAGTGCAGATCATGATGTTGCACTGATCCATACGTTTTTTTTCAAATCGGAGGTTTTGGCCACCAATGACAAGTCCAGCTGAGAAGTCATGGTGGACACCGACTTTTTTCAACATTTCGAATATTTGATAAGCCAATTCTCTCGTGGGCGATATGATTAAAGCTCCGACCCCATCGAGGCGTGTCCATTTTTTACAATATAAATGTTCTAATATTGGCAATAAAAATGCCAATGTTTTTCCTGAACCTGTCTTGGCAGCTCCTAGAATATCATTTCCTTGCAAAGCGAAGCCGATTGATTGCTTTTGTATTTCGGTGGGTACAAAATATTTGCACTCCTTTAATCCTTTGAGAGTTCGCTGCGACAGTGGCAAATCTTTGAAAGATTTAATACTATCGGAGTTGATCTGTAATCAAAATGAAATAAGTTTACAATGGAACAATGATATGTTTTAAATTGGCGACTAGTATATTTAACGAGCGTCAATTAAGTAAATTGTTCATATTTACATTTTCATACTGTTGTTGAATATTTCCTATCAATCCATCCTCTATTTCACGGGCCTTTTTTCGAGATTTGAATACGTGGTGTTTTTTAACTTTCGGCTTGTGCTCTTGTTGGCTTGATATAATGTCAGCACTGCCATCTTCCATTTTCATCTTTTCGCGTTAAATAATATTTAGAAGATATGTCAGTAGGCACATGTTAGCCAGCGAGGTTTTGTCATAGACAATATTCTAATAGGTCGTGTTGAGGCGCAATTGTCATAGTTGACATTTAGACTCAGTGCTGCCATACTTCAATATAAACCATAAGCTAACAATATTATTTTATCGTTATTATATTCAATCGTGACGCTAATTACTTTATAACAATGTTATAATTCTTTAGATCCTAATTATTACTTCAAACTTCTGTAAAATAATAATTTAGCAAGAATGGTGAATTAAGCTTTTCTTTCAAATTGTTCTCCATCCATATTTGTATTACATATTAGTTGTAACATTTAATCAGAAAATCAATATTGTCAAACATTTGAAGTCCAAACTATTCATTTGCTCGTTTTGTAAATTTATACTGTTAAAATGATAGTTCATATTAAGTTTTTTTTTGTACAAAATTATATTAATCGTCTATGGTATGTCCAAACCATTTTTGTTTACAGCGTTATAATGGTAAACAAGATATTAAATGCCTACAATAATTGCTCCCCCTTTGCTGTATCTGTACCAAACTAGCTTTTGTCAGGCAAACACACAGTGTGGTCATGAATTTTAAATAGTATTGTCCTGCATTGAAAGCCAACATTGAAAAAGTAAATATTCAAAAATAATAACACATTTTTAGTACTTATTCAGTGAACACATTAAAAGTGATAAGTAAATATTCTGTGCAAAAAAAATAACTTAAATATTTTTAACCAAAGTAATTTAATTATTTCGATAAAATATATCATACGTCATAAATATGTCAATAAGGAAAGTATTTTTTTTTCTCTTACGTAAGCAACTATTTTACTGCAATAAAATGACGATGAAGACAGTGTAAATTCTGTTTAAAGTAAAATAAAATACACAAAACTGTATCAGATATTTTGATTTGATATTGCATTATAAAATATATTTTATTTTGTGACATGAAGCTCCATAAAACTTATTACAATATTGTCAATATCATTTTTTTATGTAGAGCAATTTCCTTCGTTTACAATGTCTTAAATTTAATGTTTTAGCTAAGAACAAAAATGCAATGATTTGTTTGATTTCTTCAGTCTATTGTCGTTGTTTAGTTTATTAGTCGGCTTAGTAAACAACCATTATTTTACTTTGTCACTTTCTCAATCTTAATGTAAACGTGCGGATTCATGATGAACAATTGATACAATTTTAGAATTGTACCTATGTATTTGAAGATTCATTTTACAAACTAGGAATAAATATTTTTCTATAGCAGTATTTATATTGAAGTTGGTACCTGATTGATAATATCTACATGGTATCGATATACCCTAATAATATATACGGCTATTATCGGGGATTTGAACATCTCTAATGGCAATTAAGTTGTTTAGTATTATTTCTACAGTCATACTCAAAATCCGACTCCTCATCAGTAGTAAAAAGTTTCTCAAGTAGTTCTGTCGTATATTGGTAAGTTACCAATATTCAAACATTGTTATATTAAATATAAATAATGACGTGATTCTGTAGTTCAATACTTACACATGTCATTTCAATGCCGAATTATTCAATCCTACTATTTTGATAATCTTGTCATGTTTATGTTTTTATATTATTAAATTTGAATACAGTTTGCATCATCCTGATTAATTTGGAATTGTTAAATAATAGAATACATTTAATTTAAGCGTTGTACTACCCACCCTATCTTAGGAATAGCTAAATTTTTGTCTATCTACGCAGTATTTTATACGAGGACAAAGGATATGACTACGACAAAGCCTTTTTCACAATGTACTTGTCTCGCGTAAATTAGAGCATCCGACGCAGCAAGATTTTTTTGCTGTTTCCGTTTCACTTATTTGTGGTTAACTGTTATTATTGTAATAAATAACAGTTCGCAGTCGACTAAAACACGTTATTCGCTGTGTACAGGTAGGTATGCTAGCAATATTATTGAGTATCTTTTGAAAATGTCACCTTGATTTACTCTTTGTTTACTATTTTGCTCTCATAGAAATCAATCAATTATTATTCGACTCAGGTATCTTCATAAAGGTTGTGATTATGGGCACAATTTAAACTTCGAAACTTTCTAAAAGCCTAAATTTATTTTTTTTTTTTCTGAATAGTTTCTAGAATTTTTGCATTTTCCAATTTACGAGTTTGCGCCCCAAGAATATTAAATTTATTTCTTTGTATACTGGTCATTTTTTAATACTTTTCGAAATAAAGTATTATTCAGAAATCGATGATTCAACTTGTGACTCCAAAAGCAATTAAAAAAAAAATCTTGTTTGCTTAACATTATGGAATAAAAATGGAATTTTTTAGAAATATTAGTCTCGGAATTGATATTTTTTCATCATAATTATATTTTCTTTGCTCATATGCCTTATGCCTTATATCAACTAAAGTCTTTGTGTGAATCAAAGCCAGTAATTTTACAGTTATGTTAAATGCATTTCACAATATAACATGCCATTTTTAACTAATCATCTCCCCATATTTATAATACGCCACGAAACATTTTTGAATCGTTTTCTGCCAATTTAGTTACACATACATACATAAAATTTAGTTATACATCTCACAAATAATTACTTTTTAGTTATTATATTGTGAGATGTGTTTAGATTAGAAATAATCATATAGAATCGATTGAATGTTTTAAACTAACTTATCCACATGATTTTTTTTAAATTATTTGTTTGTCATTCAATCAGGCTATCTTATTTTGTTTTGATATGTTAATTTATTATGTCAGCTGACAATGAGTAACAAGTTGACCTCCAAAATTCCAAGTAAGCATTTGATCGTAACATTGGTCTTCTCAGTGTTTAAACATTGAGGAAACTGTTTTAATGAATAAATAATATTCATTTAGGCATGTTTGTTTTTTTTTCAACATCAAATTAAAAATATCTCCATAATTTTGCTATGTTTTGTTCATACTAAAGCTACTTAAATTTTGAGGCTCCTAATTTAAAATTCGTCAATGTAATGAAGCTTTTCAGAGAAATAGTTTTTTTTAACTTTTTAAGCTTAAAAGTTTAACTTTTTTTAATGCATACACACTACTATTGCTGGTATATTATACACATTTCAATTGCAAGGACAAATTATTACCCTATTTTTAACATCTACAATTACTCCCTAAATTTCATAAGATTTCGTTATATTTATCATTAAAATCTTTAATGTGGACTATTCTGTGTTGTTTGTAGGATTCAACAGAAATCTATTCAAATGATAAAGCTTTTTTTGAACCTAGTTTGAATTCATCAAAGAATCGAAATATGCAATTTTTCAGATCACAAGCTTAAATGTGCATATTTAACAGGGCGGTCTTGACTACTGACAACAGGGTAACTTTATAAATCCAAAAGAAATCTGGTTTTTGAGTTAACAGTTGAAATAATATTTTTCAAATAACTCATATTTGCTCGCCTCAATGAATCTAGTGTTTGTATGCTTTAGTATGACTAATTAATTATGTTGAAAGTAAACCATGTGTCGTCCTTGGTAAATG
This sequence comes from Himalopsyche kuldschensis, assembly GCA_028554975.1. Lineage (NCBI taxonomy): Eukaryota > Metazoa > Arthropoda > Insecta > Trichoptera > Rhyacophilidae > Himalopsyche > Himalopsyche kuldschensis. Next base: position 12,337,410 of record JAHFWI010000010.1, on the reverse strand, counting down.
AACGAACTCAAACAACCTAATCTTTGAAATGGATAAAAGTCACATCAGCGACTTTGGAGATATTTTTCATTTGACTCGCAAATCAACGTTCCCCGCTCAAACTAACGTTATCAGAGATCCTGATGGAAAAAAAACAATGATAAAAATAAATGTTTGAAAAATTACGATAGTAAATATCGTCTTGATATATAGGGCATCAGATTGTTATTGTATATTTGTAAAAAAAAAACCACCTTGATGAAAAGTAAAATCTTTAAGTTACCATATTTTTTATGGACTGAAATGAAGGCTTATGAGTTATGAGTATCAAATATCTATTATGACCTCGAAATATGTTATATGTACTCAACTGCGACACAATTACCAAATTTATTGTTTGATTTCATCATTTCTGTATGTGATACAATTTTACTCAACAAAAATGTGCGAAACAATTAAATTTGAATTATGGTGACACCATAACGGATTCCCTAGCATCAGTGTTAACAATGTAGTTGGAGATATTTAAATTTTAAAATATTTTATTGTCTTTTGTTTCAGGTAAAAATGAAGTTCCTTATTGCGTTGTCGTGTTTTGTGTTGGCTGCGAATGCTGTAAGCTTTTTCGACCTCGTCCGAGAGGAATGGGGAACATTTAAGGTAAATATCATCACACTTTTTAACCTTTATGGCTCCCCACCTTAATGTGAATAGTTGACATGTATATGATTTATCACAGATCGTAAAAGAGAATGAGATCAAGAAAAGATAATTAAATATGATTTAGTTATGACCTAGTATATGACAATTATCATTAATAAATGTAGATAAAATATTAAAAACAAGCTAAATTATAAGTTAACCTAAGTCATTTAATACTTCACAATTAACTATGTAGACTATGGGTGTTTAACCTTTCTTTTACGGTTTCAAAAAAACACATGTGATTCACCACAGCCACTCATATTGATATTTGAATCATTTAATCTTCCGTATGGTTTGTCACTTAGTGACTCACCTTGCAACATAAAATGATAGTTCAAGTCAAGGGTCTGATCTGAGTTCATGATTGCAGACAAATGCAACAAACACTATGGAAGTGCAAAAAATTTAAATTATTTGAATTCAATAATAATTAATCTGACTATAATTTTGCAGCTAAGAAGTTTAATAAAATTGATGAGAATAACACAAAATCAGTAAATTTATACTCGGTTATAGCAGTATGGTAAACAAAGAGATATGAACGGAACACCTTAAAACATTACCTAACTGTTCCATACATTTTGAATATTAATCATTTTATTTCCTGTCCTGACCATGGCATTAGGCTAAAATAGTTATTAAAAATGTGTGACGACTCCTATGAGACTACACTACTACTTTATTATTTATGACTATTTTAAATATATTTGAGCATATAATCCAGGGCTGTGGAGTCGGTAAAAAAAAGTTCGACTCCGACTCGAGCATTTACCAAAACCACGACTCTGACTCAAACATTTACCAAAAACACGACTCCGACTAAAAAAGTTTAATATCATCACTGTTTTTTGCCTTATTTTCCTATTTATGTGTATTCAATTAAATATCAACCCTACCAATCCGGCCAATAGCCAAGTTTGACATATAATATGCAAAAAATAAAAGTTCAAACTTTTCAAAAATTCCGAGTACGACTCCGATTCCGGCCAAGAAGCCCTGACACCACGACTCCGACTCCATAGCCCTGATATAAACACAAAAGAGAAAAAAAAACTAACAGAAAAATATTCAGTATTGACAAATTTTATTTTCAAAGCATATAACTAAGCTTCATACAATTATAAATTGGCTTGGTAAATATCTGAAAAATTTCACTGGAACTCTCATATTGGCACTTATCACTTAATAAAGTGATAAGGACTTTAGCAAACAGTTGCTCATTTTTGACATTTGATAATCAAAGTTCTACTAAGGTCATATTTTGACCTATGATAATCGAATGTTCAGATACTGACAGTCACAAGAGTATAATCGGTCTGCTCTGGAGCTTGCAAAATATTATTGTTAGTGAATCTACGCAGATAAGACTTTTAAAAGTTCGTCACATGACTGTTATACAAAACAAAAGTATTATATTCCACTGAGACAAGGGTAAAAGTTCAATATTGATAAATAAAATCAGGTCAATAAATTTGTAGGTATATAGCTTAAAACACGATTTAAATATTATGTCTATCTTTAGCTACATTATTTTATTTGTTGCCAGGTTGAATGAATTCTCTCACAACGTATCAATTCTCATAGCTATTTTATTTTTCTTGAATTTAGTATTTACGAGAAGATAATTTAAACCAAAATAAAAAATATTATTGTTTTCAATAAGTAATTTTATGGTTTTTATGACACTTATATTTTTCTTCTCTGCTATTAATTTTAAAAATTTTAATATTTCTCATTGAAATATAGCTTATGTGCATTAATTAAGGATTTATATACTATATGTATCCTCAGCTCATATCTGATAATATTGAAAAAAATATGTCCAACATATAGACAGATTTTGAAACAGTGAGACTGCTAATTAACTTAGAAAATAATCATATTACTTTGTTTCAAGACCTTTTTACCATAATATTGAAACAAATTGATTTAAATAAATTTAATGTTTATGGTACAAAGCATATAAACCCAAATCTTTGATTTAATTTTAATTTTTTGTACATACTTAAATACTTTTTATAAAAAGAGAAGTGCTCAAAACTGTATTGCCTTTGTTTAGATCTTTTATTAGATATTTTATTAAAACAAAATAAAGAAAACACCAGTACCTTGTTTTATTATATGTTTTATGAGATATGAAATATTTTATCTGTTCTCAAAACATCACAACATAAAAATGTTTTTCCTTTACTTGTTGATAGTAAAAATATAAACAATAAGAATCTATTAACAAATACACGTCAACAATTGTCGTAAGTTGTCTAATGAATATTATTTGTATGTGATATCTAATACAACCTATCGTAATTTCCGAAAGTTTTCTATTTAAAATATTGTTACTTTAGGAAATTAGTAACATATTTTTTATGCTTAATTTCATATTAGCGTTTCTCTATAGTGTAAATTACTTCAACGATTTGTAACTTTAGAAAATGCCAGAATTTTGCTAGCTTACCTGATAATTATTACAGATTTGCATTTAAATTACAAATCAGAAACCTGTTTCAAGCCTCCGACAAGCTATTTTACAGATACATTAGAGTCTTAAATTAATTTTTCTGCAATGAACTGTGTTGTGAAACATTTTCATGATTATCAAACATTGCATTATCAATCATTTCAATTATTAATTTTCTTTACATCGGAGTCTAAGGAAAATATATATTCTGATAATCTCACCCCTACAACTCGTGTGTGAGACATTGATGAAAATACATGTCTGTCATATCTCACCACTCCTTTGTCGCTATCTCACAGTTTTAAAATTTTAATTAAAAATATGTACTGCATATTAAGTAAGACACGGTATATTTGGATCAATATTCACTTCTAACTATATAAGTTTTCAATTATTTAGGTTCAACATGCTAAGAAGTATGATAGCGACACCGAGGAGAAGTTCAGGATGAAAATTTTCATGGAAAATAGGCACAAGATTGCAAAACATAACAAGCTGTATGCCATGGGTCACGTTGGCTTCAAGCAGCGATTGAACAAATATGGTGATATGCTGCATCACGAGTTCATTTCCACCCTCAATGGATTCAACAAAACTTCGTCAAAGTAAGTTGATTTCTTAAATATTTGAAATTTTCATTTCAATGTGTATGTAATTTGAATGGGATGGTGAACCGGTTTTATTTCATCAAATAAATTTATATTTTTTTAGTGATATCAAATGCTGAAATTGATGGATTAGTATTTCACTATATGTACATACGCAAAAAAAATGTATCCATAATCCAGCTATGGATACAATTTTCTTTGCAGCACATTGTGAAACCATATACTTTTCTATTTTCACTTTATTAAAATGGAGTTCAACCAAATAAATGCCAATTCAATCGATACTATATTGTCAGATATTTTTGTGTGTAGTGGACACTGTTTGGACATTTGTAATTGGAGTATCTAATGCAAATTATCTACAAATATTTTATTATTGAGATTATTATACATATGTAATATCAAAAAGTTATCTGAATAGTATGATATGCTATATGCTATACAAAGGTATGAATTCATTATGTCATACCATATTATGATATTATTTTTATTCATCCATTTCATTATCATGTGACATAAAAAATTATGTAATCAGTTCCAGGATAAAATTTCTGAAAACCATTATTTTTTAAAGATGACATCATCGCATCAATACACACTGTTCATTATTTTGCGTATTTGCATGACATCAGTTCCTACCTATGACAAATATTTGTTTATTTTTTATACATCACATGCTAAGCAATGTTAATCACCTTTTCTCCAAAGAGTTTCATTGCCTCCAATCAAAGCTCATTTCTGTGTCTGTTGTAAAGTAGTTCAATGAAAATATACAATTTATAAATCATAAAATTGAAAAAACTTGATTAATTTATTGTTTTGAATATTTGTGTCTATACAATTTTCCATATGAGATTTAATCTATAACAAATGGCCAATTTATAAGATCACGGATCCAGCAATGCAGATTAATCTACACACGTCTTATTGAACCTTGACCACACTAGCAAAGTAAGAATAACACCAGGGATGTGGAGAAGTTCAAAAATCAATCAACTCTGATTTACTTACTATACTGCGAAACTCAAACCGCATTCTCAAATAGTATGAGTTACCAAATCAATTTATTTTATATGGGAGCCTTCAAGTCGGCCATTGAATGATGGAGTTCACTTCAAAAGTAAAATCTAGAATCAAACAAATAATGACTTGATTCTGGTCTGCAAAATGTCATTAAATATTGTTTTCACCATTCATTATAAACTTTTTTGATATCTGTCATTGAATGACTCATCGACTTTCAAAAACTTTTCCTAACTCCTGGTTTTCAATTGAATTTTGTAATTATTATAGTACTATTGACATATGTCTTTCTCATTATTTTCTTTTATTAAATTAGACAAGTATACTTGGCTTGCTGTCGCATTCTTTAAAACATGGCTTCTCTTAAAATATATATTTAATCCCAATTATTATGCAAAGGCTGTGATAATAGCATTGCCAGTATTAATTCTCAGTAACAGAAGAGAATACATTGAGATTCATGTTGATACACAATATTTTGTTTCCACTTAGAACTGTATTTTATCACTCTTTTTCATAGAATAACAGCAAGGATTTTAATTTTTTAATGTGACCCGTAGCTGCAATACCAAGTTGAGCATTTGTTTACATTGATATTTAGATTAATATATGATTCATAACCGAGGTCGCTTCAGTCAATGATCTTTTTGACTATCCCTTCCTCACCCACTCATAATTGTCTTCAATTCTTTTAATAAACGGAATTCCCTTATACAAATGAAAATATCTTTACATGTTCTTTTAAGCACTGCATTATGTACATATTCCATAATTTAAATTTATAACTTGATCACAACTGATTCAGCAGAAGAGTATTTTCATCAGAATATATATGGAGGCTTATTTATTGCAATTGTGACTCAAGATAGTGGATTAATTCTTATCAATTGCGATGATTTTACAATATATTTATGACCATGAATGTGAATATTCTACACGAGTCGGAATTGACCTGTAATTAAATTTAATAATAGGTAATATTATTCAATAAACACTTCTGATTGCTCTTTATTTATAATAGCTACCTACTATTACAGTTGTCAATTCTTGCTAGAAATACATTATCATCATTCAATAGAAATATTTAAATTAATAGAAGCAAATGTGCAATAATAACACATCATTTTGCTATTGTAGGATGAGTTAACAGCGCCCTTTTCATGATTTCATAGTTGAATTTTGTGTTCAATTTGCATTATTAACTCGTCTCGTCTTGGTGTGCAATTTTTAAGATTTATTTTTCACAATAATATTTCACAACTTGACAGAAAAACTAATAAATTAATAGGTGTGAATAGTTAATGTGAAAATATAAACATAAAACACAGCGTTAGTCATAACAGATTAGGCATGTGATTAATGCATAATATAATATACCTTGTTGATTAAAAGAAAAATGAATCATATTCGGAAAATTATATTGTAATATTGCGGGAACATTTGAGGGAATTATTTGCAATGGCGGCTCATTCCCAAAACCATAATTCCTGGGAAAATGGATAAAAAATTTAATATACGACCAATTAGTATTGTTTTCTAGTTGATTGTTAATGCAGCATAGTTATAATATAGAAAGCAGATTGAATAACATTTATTTTCTGTTTCCCTTCAGGACTATGTTGGGAGCGACAAAGGTGTTTTCGAAAGTAAAGTTCCTCTCTCCAGCTAATGTGGAAGTTCCCGACAGCGTGGATTGGAGGACTAAGGGGGCTGTGACACCCGTCAAGGATCAAGGCAAATGTGGATCTTGCTGGTCTTTCAGTACCGTAAGTTGGGTGAAAATAATTTATCAATATTGCCATTATAATGTGATATTCTCTTTCTAAACATAATGTGAACTATTTGCAGACTGGAGCTTTGGAAGGACAGCATTTCCGCGACACCGGCAAATTGGTCTCTCTGTCAGAACAAAACCTTGTCGATTGTTCGGCGGCGTTTGGAAACAACGGATGCAACGGAGGTCTCATGGACAACGCCTTCCAGTATGTGAAAGAAAATGGAGGCATCGATACCGAGAACACCTATCCTTACGAAGGGATGGATGATAAGTGCAGGTTTGTTAGGATTCTTTATGACAAATTTTTAACGACAAATTCCCCACTATGCCATTATTTGTGCAATGCGTTACAATGTTTACTATTGGAAAAGATTTGAAACAGTGCTACATACTTATTACAACAGCTTAGATAACAGTTGTTATTTTTTTAAATCAATTTTTGAATATTTTATGCAAGAAGATTCAGTCTAAATAATTGGAATCAGTAGAATTTTCTCTCAAATAAATATGGCTATCAAGTCTGTTCCTTCAATATAAATATGCTCGTTCTGACGGCTCAAGCTTGACTGTTTTTCTTTGCCACGCTTCTCATGTTCTTGTCTGTACCCAGTAATATAATGAATATGTGTCTACTTTCATTACATTTATTTTTCAAAAAAAGCTTCGAAAACAAGTGGTAAACAAATTTTATCAGTGTTACTAAACTCCACTGTAATCCGAAGTTATCACTGTGAAATGAGAAAATTAGGCTCAGGTTGTTGCATACATGATTCCTACCAACACATTGTATGAAACTGTCACTTGCCTTGAATTAACATTACATATGATTTTACTTATATTATCATAGAAATAAAAATAGATTGTTTTCGATTTTAATTAAGTGCTGAAATTTCATGTGCTTTGCTAGATACAATCCCAAGAACTCAGGAGCCACCGATGCCGGTTTCGTAGACATCCCTCAGGGCAGTGAGAAACATTTGAAAGAAGCTCTCGCTACCGCAGGTCCTGTCTCAGTCGCCATTGATGCGTCTCAAGAATCTTTCCAGTTCTATCATGAAGGAGTTTACTTTGAGCCCCAGTGCAGCTCAGAAAATTTGGATCACGGTGTAAGTATTGGGTTTTTGAATTCGTTCATTGCTTCATGTACTTTTTTTTACCATTTACCATTTTTGAAAAATAAGTTTTGTTTTCTTTTTTTTGTAAGGTTATCTTTTTCGGTGATACACTGTATCACCGTTCGTGACCTATATTAGAAATCTGGGTCGTTTATCAGTTGAATTAATTCAATGTAAAAAGTATTTAAAAAAAATATGGATCAGTGGTTGCCATGTTCTTTTGAAATCTTGTCGCTATTTAGGTCACCTAAATTTATTATCATCATAAAGGTTTTAAAAATCCACAACTAGTCTTACATTAGGAATGTTTCTTTTTTAATATGGTTTGTAAAACGTTCATTTCAGGTATTGGCTGTTGGCTATGGTACCGATGAGACCGGAAATGATTTCTACATCGTGAAAAACTCATGGGGTGAATCGTGGGGTCAGGCAGGATACATTAAAATGGCCAGAAACAAGGAGAACCATTGCGGAATCGCTTCCTCAGCCTCCTACCCCCTCGTTTAAACATTCCTTTTTTTAATTAAATCTTAATCTCCAAATAATTATTAATTTGCATTTCTCTTGGATTTCAAATCCATCTAGTGTATAAAATAATTTTTCACTAGAAATTTAATCGCTTTTAAGACCATATTAATGTTTTAGTTATTTTTCTAAACATTTTGTAATCCAATGATTTTGAATGTTATTTTCCCGATTTTATTGGTATATAAAATACTGTTTGTGACTCGCAAGCTGCAAATCTAGATTTTTTTTTCATTTCCTTGTCTCAAATCTTAGAACAATCTGATTATTATTAACCTTTTATACCTGAATTTACTTTAAGATATTTAAAAAAATGTGATTTAAAAAAATAACATTAGTGATTTTATTATGTAAGTGAATAGAAACGTCGGTCATTTATTACTTGAACAGATTTTGTGTGCAGAACAATAATTTATTAATAACGAACACCGGTTCAAAACGACATACCGTGACTGTCACAATATTGATTGTATCAATTATATTACTTTTTAAAAACTGCATTGTCATGTAATTTAACATAATGTATAAAATCTCACAAAATTTTACTATTTTATATAGTTGTCTAAAATATGTAGTAGTTAATAAAATATGTAGTAATAAATCGTTGTTTTCATTTATTCTATATCATTTTAGAAAATTTAGCTATTGCTCTATCATAAAGGATGTGTTTTCTTCAAGAAAATATGATAATCTGCTTCGATGTGGTTGGAGAAATATAATATATGACTAAAATTTAATGAAGCAGTGATATTCCAAAATCATTAGAGGGTCACATCTTAGGTCCATTATGGGGGAGGCCACAGTCAATATAACTCTGGCAATCATATAAGATGAACTAGATTAAAATAAAACACAATATGGTTAAGGTAAGTACAGTAAACCCCCCAATAATGAAGAGATAGGGGGATAATTACTGGGGGGCTAAGATTTTCAATTGAATTTTTTTTATTTGAAATGCGAAATTACATATTATTTTTTAATTAATTAATTGATCATAAATATATATTATTATTCTATTTCAAATACATATTACTTTTAAGCTAGCGAAAATTATTTAAGCTCGGCAATAATCGATGACCTCATCTCATGTTTCGATAGCTGACGCAATCTTCCTGAACGTGTGGGCAGGGAAGTTCAACGCGAGTTAATTTTATAAAATGAATTAATGTGTGATGAATGAACATAGTAAAAAGCGAGAAAAAATTCAAAATAGTAAAAAGCATTTCGGAAATGTTTTATTTCACATAAATGATACATATTCATATAAAATAATAACTGTTGAAAAAAAAAAAAAGATAAGACGATAAACGTCTTAAATTATATAACTACATATGTAATCACTGTCACTATCATCTAATATCAAGTTCCATCGAGACTTTCTTGTTGCCAATACCGGTTTCTCAATTTCTCTATAATTCAGATTATTGACTGGATTATTTTCTTTATTGTCAAAAATAACTTTTTCCCGCATTTTGCTTTTAAATTTATTATATTGGGCTTTACATAAGTATTTTGTTAATTCGTCTAATCGCTCTTTTGGGAGATCGTCTTGAGTCAAGTGTGTTTCTAAATTATTAAACAATCTTAAGCCCTCGTTCAAATTTTCAGAATTGAAACTTTTATGTGATTCATTCAAGTCGATTTGTAAGCTTTCTTCACTCGTACTATTATTTTCACCAACAAATTTCAAATCATTCAAATCCATGTCATCATTTATATATTCATTGATATCTTTATCAGTTATGTTATCTTACTGTATATCTGTTGAATATCCCTGGTTTCATCTAACTGCCACATGCGGATGAATCACCGCGTAAATACGTCAGATGCACATGTTTTATTTTTATTCATTATTCGGGGGATTTAACTCATTATTGGAAAACCTGCCGCAAATGTAATTGGGGGGTTCATTAGCGGGGAGCTTATTATTGGGGGGTTTACTGTAGTTGCTATGCCATAGACACAAAACACAAACGAGCATTCACAATTAATTGAATCCTGAGATGGGAATGGTTAGGTGAAGATGAAATTAAATAGTAAAAATATTGAAACAACTGAATATGGAGTTCTGTACATAATTTTATTTAATATATATTAAGGTAAAATACACAACCAACTATACACAACTAAATCTGAAACATTGCTCAATGTTACACCAATAAGAGTTTAACAACATCAGAATGTTTATCGAAACTTATAAATCACAATACCGAAGTCATTTGCAAAAATGAAACAGGGCAAGCAAAGTTAAATGCGATGCAGTCATTCCACAGGTTAAGATTTTAACACAATTGTGATGGCCAGTAAAATGCAACACTGCTTTTATTTTATCATATACCAGGTACGATCATGGACTAAGTGCATTGGAGTTCACATGCTCCAAGTATGGAGGGGATGTGATTTTTAAAAATAATGTTATTTATGAGATTGAACATTAGTTATTGAGTTATCCAAAGAAAAGCAAGAAAAAAAGCTTAAAAGGTGTTATTCTTTTAAGAAGTTATTATATTTAAATGAATAAAACTTCTTGGATAACAACACTAAGATAGTGGAGGACCCCTCCCCTGTAGTGAGATTCTATGCAGGATTGTGCTAAGAACACATTTAGTTAATATAGTCAACATCCACTGAACCAGAAAAATTTCAGCCGTAAAAAATAGTAGTTTAATTCACACTGCCTTACTTTGAAAAGGTTCTGACTGGCATTTTGGTTGGAAAAGTGTGTATTCTAACCGTATTCTAGCATATATGATAACCTCAGAATCATATATTATTGAATTACTGAGTTCAACTGCACACCTTTTTTCTAAATTTATTTGATTAAGTTCTAAGATTGGCATCATTATTTCCATCATTAGATCATTGAGATCATTATTTTTCTGTAAAATGGTTTGAGTTGTGAAAAATATGCTTAAAATAAGTAATTTGAAATATTTTTACTTGCTCATTGTTACAAGTGAACTTTATATTTTAAATTAAATAAAATGATCAATCCAAACTTCAAAAGCTCATTTCTAAAAAAAGGGTCAAGAACAGTTAGAACCTTTCCAAAGTAAGGTGTAGAGTTCTGTCCTGAAAAAAGAATTTTGATCTTGACATCTTGATTTTGATCAACAAGTAATAAAAATAAAATAAAGTATTTTTTCATTTATTTGTAATATTGAGAGTTTCTTGTTATGTATTCAATCCCGTAAAAGAAATAATTAGTAACAAAATTTTACTGCTGCAGCAAACAGATATAATGGTATTCAGACAAGAACGATCTACCGTGAAAAATACACTTACCGTCAAATCATTCTCGCATTTGATTAATTATAAAATTTAAAAAATATGTTTGATAGCAATCCACCCACATTACACTAGACTTAAATGTATACACCGATCCTTATTGAATTTATACTAGGAAAAAAAATATTACAATATTTGGCACATATTACGTTAACAAAAAAATATTATTATGCTCGGTAAAAGTTTGTGGTAAAATTCTTTGATTACCACACCATCACCGAGTAGATAATTTTGCGGTTATCCACTGTAGATGGCAGCATTGTGATAGGTAGGAATAATGACAAACTATTACATAATTATAGGACTTCGTTAATGATTAAGAAACATGAGATAATACAGTATTTCCATCAATTATAACAAAAATATCAGAAAGCAAATTTTTCAATGATGGAAATAATAACACTGAAATCGTATTATTTTAAAGTTATGAGGATACTCACTGAGCACATGCGGCGTTGATATATCACCAACACTGCAAAATTTTTAATGAGGTAATTTTTCAATTAAAGTATTTATTTTGCATGATCAATTTATTTTTTCAAGTTTTCCATAATATTCTTAATTGCTCTAGTCATTTGGTTAAATAAATAAATAGCTTTATAAAAAAATGTCATGTTTGACTGAGAAGAAATGCGTTTTGAAATTAGAATAGCAACACAAAAAATACTAAGAGAGTTTTCAGTCATCAATATTCTATGTACATTATTTAACCACACTCTTATTTTAGTGCGACTAGAGCAGTGGTTCTCATGTGCGGCCACCAGAGGACTTGGCTGCGGCCACCGACAGCTTCTCGGAAAATATTGCTATTGAATATTTTTTTAACTTTCAGGTTAATTTGTAAACAAAGACTCGAAAATTGATAAGAAAAGACGCAATTAATACCAAGAGTAAATTGATATTTACATGACAAGCATGTTTAGGTCCATTTGACATATCTCACAAACAACAAAATGAAAAACAAAAATTTGGTGCGGCCACCAGACATTTTCTTATGACCATTTATGTTGACGATGCGGCCACAGAGCAATTTTCCGTGAGAACCACTGGACTAGAGGTATCGTAAAAAATGAACGGAGTTTAAGTAGAAATATTTGCCTTATCGATCGGCTCACTCACATATATAGATACCGGATAACATTCAGAATGTTTGATGGTGTGCGTAAGTGCAGTCAATACGCCCGCAGCTTACGGTCAATCTATTACAGCGCCCATACAAATCCACAAAAGAAAAATTGAATTTCTAAATATTTTAGAAATCTTCAGTGGATAAGATGTCCGACACTTTGGCTCGACTGATTCCAGGAAACTAGCCACACAACCGAAATTCACAAATACGACTGAGTAATAATGAATATAAATAACACCTTATTTGAGACATATTGATTAATAATTCAAAGTTATTTCTTTTTCGGTTTCTTCGGATTCCTGGACCTGCTTTTGGCTTTGCACAGAGGGCATATCGGAGCATTTCTGTGGATCTGCTGGTGACACGACAGGCAAGATTTCATCGGAGGCGGCTGCTGTCTGCTTGAAAATAAAATTTAAAAAAAATTATAACAAGAGCATTACATTGACTCACAAAAAGCTTTGTTAATGTTATAGTAAAGGAATTTGCTGCAATCTTTGATAGTGTAATGGTAATAATGAAATACTTCATGTTTCATGTTTTCATATTCACTTAAACTGTGCTTTTTTAATTTAATTGGCAATACAACGCCTAATATCTACTAAATGAAATAATGGAGAATGCAGGTAGGACAACACTAAGGACGCTAATGTGATCGCATTCAGAGATGCAGAGCATGTTTTTGGTTAGTAATAAAATGATTTTTCTCACATTAGGGAATGTAAATGATGCTTTCGATTGAAGGTGCTCGATGGATCCTCATATATATTTTTTTGTCTATAACACAGAAAATTTATTCTATAACGAAATGAGACAAAACATTGCATTAATGTAAAACATAACGAATTTTAGAAAACCTTTGAAAACTAGATTCAATAAAAAAAGTTTACCATCATAAAATGTGTGAATTAAAACAGAAAAATGTTGAATAATAAATGGTAACATTCACGTGTTAATGCGATAAAACAATATGTAATAAGAAATATCAAAGACTCATTTTCAAAAGAAAGAGTTTATCATGTGACAATTATTTGATTCAATTGTTAGATGTTAAAAAATTATTTATTCGAATTGCACACTACTTTTTATATATTTTATTAACTACACAAATCCTAGAGCAATTTAAATAATAGAGACGGCATACTAAATTGTTATGTAATCATTTAAGATATGCCAATTACCTAAAAAAAATAATCAATCAGGTGTCCATTTTTATAACTCAAGCAACAAAAAAAAAGCTCACATAAATGGGCGTATGAAACCAACTAATAAAAAAAGCACAGTCGTTCATGAAATATGTTGGCAAAAATCAAACCAAAGTGGAAAAAGAATGGGAATATATTAAAAATACATGAGTCAACATGAAATTTTACGTAGAATCTTATTCTGATAGTCACATCATTGATTTGAATGTCTATGGCTTGGATGTCCATGATGTTTTAAGACATTGCTTGCAGGAGACAACAAAACAAGTATAATTACAAATGAAAGATTAGGTGCGGGAATTATATAAACATGGATACTCTGTAGAGTAAAGAATATTACAAATCTGTCAAAGACGTTATAATATAGATACTTAGCGATTCATGTATAGAGGGTTAGAAGGGAGTGCATGGTCAACAAAAGTTTTTTTTACATTCTTCAGAATTGTCAGCTTGTTTTTTATTTTTGTAAAGATTTAATATGAGGTGAGTTTTATTTAAAAAAATCAACAGTTCAGAAGTTATCCATCTTTTGTGAATAATAATTTTGAAAAAAATGCCTGGTTTTCAGCAAAGCTATTAATTCTATTCTTTTTATTTACCACTGATCGCTGAATGAAGTGAACCCAGTCTAAAGTTTACATGAAATATTTGAAACCATTTTAAAATAGCTCTCAGTATAAAAAAACATATTTTTTTCCTATACTCCAATCGGATGAGCCTGGACTCAAGTTCCGGCAAGGCCAATTTCAAAATTAGATATTTCCAATCTTATAATGATCGTAGGCATGGATTATACACACCAATTAATTTGGTAAATTAATAGTTGATTTGTTGAATGAAATGAGAAGCATTAGATATGTAACCTTATAGATTGCAACACTCCAAATTGAATACCAAAAATTGGTAGATAATGGCCAAACTATTATCCAATTAACAAATAACTGTACTAAATACACTTAGCTAAATGTAATACCGATTTGATTGCATATAAATTGTATTCAATGCATATTATTCAATTATAATTATAATGTTGAAATCAAAAAAAAAAAAAATTATTGGACTTCAAAGTCTGAAACAATAAATTATTTATGTTTAACGCCTAGACTAGAATTCTGTCACGTGAATGCATCACAGTCACATGACAAAGTTTCACTGACACATGATAAGAAAATGTAAACAAATTTACAATGAAAATGAATTGTACCGAGAATCAATAAGAATTAGTCATAAAGTAAATAAAACTGCCAGACAGAACAAATAAATCATATTTCATATCTGAATTGGTCTTTGTATACTAATTGCATTCAAATAAAGATATGTGTTTTGCTGTTGTGTATTTCCAATTTAATTTAATTAAAATGCGATAATTTGTTTATGTTTAACTCTGTTTCTTTTTCTCTCAGGCACTAAGTGGAAATGGTAAAATAGTTGGACCACGGATTCATCAGCGCCAGTTAAACATATCATGACTATTACACCGTTTATTCATTGGAAGATGACGACTGCAAATAATTCATGGCTAAAATTGAACTACAAATAACTTATCCAATCATTGAATAATTGTCAGTATTGTCAACAGTTATTTTACAAATTATTTCATAGCTTGCGACTTGTGAAATGTGGAGTATTTCGTAAATGGATTAAGGCAGTATTCTGGTCTAGGATTCTGAAAAACCCGTTTTTTTTTTATTGCATATTTTCAATGTTCAAATCTTTAAAAATAAGTCCTTACAATATTTTTGTTTAAATTGTAATTATTGCTAGAGATAAAGCTACTTTAGCGGCGTAGAATCTAACCAATCTCGGTGGTTTTTAACTTTGCCCGAATCTTTAAACACGTTTTTCTCGGAATTATTTTTCGGTTTTTTACAAAAATAGTTAGTTGCCTTGATATCTCAAGTTCTACAAAACCGATTTAAATGAAATTTAATGTGAACTTTCTTTATACATTCTATTATGGTATATACTAAGATAAAAAAAAATCAATTTTTACTATTTTAAAAAAATTCAGAAAATCAAAAAAATGGGGAAAAAAAAGATTTTTTTTTTCAAGCCTCCACCATTTTGCGAAAAAATAGTTTTATGACTTGGTTCTAGTATATACCAGAATTGCATTTTTACTGATCATGAATATATTTTTTTTTTATTTCATGTGTCTAGAAAAGTTGGGATCATGGCAACTATGGAGAAACAGATTGATTATATAAAACTGTAAGTGACTTTTTTTCTTCAAACAATGTATGATTTCAATGTGAGTATTTTCAACTGAAGTTTAAAAAAAGAACTGGGTTAGAGTTAGTCATTTGGTCAATTTCTCTTTTCAGTGTGTCTGAGTGTGGTGTAAAGAGTCCTAGTAGATAGATTATCGCTAACTTTTATTTTAAGTGATAAATGTGAATAAACTCAGTTTATATTTGTGGAGATTGAACAGATACAATTCACAAATTATCAATAGAAAAATGATAATAGTAAATCGAGCTAAAAATTTTATGGGGATTACTTTTGGTAAAAAAAAAATGATTTAAATCAAAAGACGTGCATTAAAAAAATGTAAAAAAAACACTCAGGGTTGTAAATTATCATAAACATAAATTCTCAAAAATTGGCTCTCAGGTCTATGGATATTAATAAAAAACCGTTCTATGTTAAAAAAATCAATAATGATAGTCGGGTTTAATAAGTTGATTTAACAGTAACATTAGCAGCAGGTTTCTGTTCCTGTTATGTAAGGTATGATTTCTTCATTTCAAATATTGTAAAAATTGATTCGTTAAAAAAATCTTAAATATTGTATTAAGACGTAATGTAGAAAAATTATACAGAGATTTATAATAACCATTATACAAGTTTGTTGGTCAACCAATATAACTACAACAGTGTTATGACAAGAATAAAAATCTAATCTTACAGCTAACTTTGGAATTTGTTATAGCCGTCAAGAAACATTTAAGTTCAATATCCGTGCAAAATTGTATGTGACAATCAAATTGAACAAAAAAAAAGAATAATTACCGGGATCAAACAAAAAGAAATATCAGGCCTACTGTATAGTTTAGAAGTGGAAAATATATATGTATTTCTATATGATTTAGAGTAAAAAACAAAATAATTATTATAATTTTATTAGGTAGATGTCTTATTTAAAGCTGTATGTCCATTGGTTATTCCTGAGCCAATTTTTGAGTCAACATAAAAAACGGGAAAAATCATAAAACAAAAATGCAGACCTGAGGGATACAGTGATAAAATCGTCAGCAGCAGACCTGAAGGCGGGCGGAGGGGCATGCGGAGGCGGAGGATGCGACGCGGCCAGGTGCACAGGATGTGATGAGACGCCGGAAGGTTTGGATAGGGACCCGCCGCCCCCGGCTCCTCCGCCGCCGCCCGAGGAAGGAGTTATTGACGTCTGAGAAGGCTGCGACGAGGCTGCAGACATGTAAGGAGCGCCGGGCAGGGGGCGGAGAGGTGCGGGCGTCGCCAGTTGAGAAGAGAATGTGTTGCCGCTACTGCCAGCCGTCGAAGGAAACCGACTGCCAGACAAAGATTTAAAAAAAAATTCAATTCATTTAATATCTCTATTTATTTTGCTAAATATCTACGTCATAGGAAGAGGGCAGGGCGTTAAGTCTTTAAAATTGAGCTATGCCAAAATAGTTACAGTAGAAATTTTGCATCAATCATTGTATTTTAGAGAGTTCACAAAAATGAGAATTCTTTGATGGCTCATCTGAAAAACACTGATTTTCAGCATTATGATGTTCTTTTCACAAACAAAACTCCTATAAAAAGCATTATGGATTATTCTTCTAATTTAAAGAATTTATGTAAATGGTTATCAATTTTTAAATTTTACTACACAACCCTCATATAATAATCATGTAAATATAAAGTTAACTTCAGCATGAAAAATGTTTTCATTATTTAATTTTTAATTAAGTCTTATATGGAGACATGTGAAAAATATTTCACTACATGGATGAGTTATTTGACTTGACGGCAAAACATCAATAAAATTCTACTAACTCAGGGGTGACTGGGCTGCCTTCCTCTTCGTGCAGATCGGGTAAGCGCTGAAGTCCGAGGCAACGTCTTCGAAGTGCGTCCACTTCAGCTTTCAACGGCCGCCAGTCTTCGTGTAGGCGCTGTGCTGCTGATAGTTTCCTTGTCACACTGTCTTCAGTCTGTTTTATCACGGTCTCCATCTAAAACAATCCAAAAAGTCATAAGATTCATTGCAATTAATTTATATAACAAATCCTAAAGGATATTTACTAACCATCTGTTCTAGAGCATAATGTAGCACCTATACTAAGTAATTGATACAAAATATGCCTCATACATTGTAAAAGAACCACTACATACCACTATTTTATAATAAATTTGAAAAAAGATTATTTTTTAACAAATAGTATATATTTTTGAGGATTAATTAATAATACATAAATGAAAAAAAAACATAAACCAAGTAGTAATGATATTTATCTTTTAAATGACATCAATGACTACATTTGAAGTCCATAAGAATTCTTCAAATTTTTTTGAGACTCACTAATGGCTCTAATTTTTTGCTCTAACATTGTTGAGTTTATCCTTGATTTTTTAACAGCATGCCAATATTACATCTACTATAATATTGATCGAAAATATTTTTTTTTACATATGGTTTTAAATTGCATAGTAGTGTTTTGATTTGTAAAAGATTGAGATAATAAATCATATTCTTACATACCCGTAAAAAACTTAATTTTAAGTCTTATTCATATTAAGTTTTACTAGAACAAATGAATTGAAGATCAAACAGTCTACAATGCTGAGTAATATTGCGCACAGGAACAATGAAAAGAGAGAACAGTTGGTTAAATTTGTTTATGTTCCACTAAATGAGTCCTAACAAAACACAGCTGTTGTATAGCAGTTAGCCAAAATAATTATATTCAGAATAAGCAGAGAGCATAAAATAACTCTTCTTTATTGATGTTACATAAAGCAAGTAAACATTTTTTAGCTTGTTTCCAACATTCCGGAAGACACACATTTTTGCCTGCTTCCTTTTGTATCTGAGAGGACTCCTGACTAAATTGATGAATTCAAATCCCAGAGCAAGGGAAACTAGCTACAAAAAAAAAATGCACAAAGTAACTTAGCAACTTAGACAAACTGAAAATTTATGAAAGATATGACATTTTTTTTCAGTGAGTACAAAATCTGAAGCTATAATAACTAGCACATAGGTTAGAACTAAGTGAGGTTACATTATTATAAGTTTTGTAATTAGTTTAGAGACACTCAACTGTTTTCAAATATTTATGATGTTCTTTGCCAAGCTGTAGTATTCAAGATTATATTATCCAATGCTTATTAAATTAAATATCAGTGAGCGTGATTTATACTAATCAATTTAATTTCACCAGCTTCCCGGAATCTTCATCAATAGGGAACCAAATAACCAGAGTTGAATGTAATAAAAATCTAGGACAAATCGGAAGGAACACTTCTAGATAGTTATTTATAAGTTACAATGACTTATTTGATTTTAATTTTTAGCATTGAAATTGTTTTGAACATCCAAGTATTTTTTACTATAAAAGATAGTGTTTTTATATTTTTCAGTGTCGTAATAAAACAGCATTAGGGTCTAATGAGATAAAATAAACATTTTGCTCCACTGTTGTCATTTGAAATTCATTCCAGTATTTAAAATATCTTACAGCATTTATATCTGCATGAATTTGCCTCAATTCTTCGACGTGGCTCATTTTCTCCTGCTGCAATAATTCCATTTCCCTTCGGTATTGTGCTAAACATCGTCCTTCTTGATCTCCAGACCTTACTTCATTTAATATACTCCGTTTGATACGTTCTAAGGCTATAGTTTTGTTCCTGAAAATAAATGACAAGACTATTGTAATTTTTTTTTTAAGTTCAACCAAATAAAACCTCTGGTTTAAAGCCTGGTAATTATTTTTTAGTCGAAATTCAGTTGTGAATAGGTTTTACATAAGCTGTTGAATAAAGTGTGTGAAATCAGTGCATAAATAAGCTCAATTCTTTGGACAGTCATGTTGTTGATATATTTATTGGATTTTGAAGCTGGACAGCCGATAAATTTTCCTAATTAATGTTTTGATTGTAGTAAATAAATAATAAAAAAAAAAAATTGTGCCATGTAGAAATATACGAAATGAAAAAGATATTTGTCATAAATATTCGAAATATTTTATTTAAAACTGGACTGGTTTAGCTCTTACATGCATTTTAATCTGAAGTGATTGATTATATGACAGTTTTTTAATAGTTTTCTGTTTTGTTGCATATTTACTTACGTATACTTAGGTATCACAAATATTATTATTTCAGTGTATAGTAGCTTGTAATAAATACTTATATTGAAGCATCGAACAGTTTAGATATTTTGAATTGCTAACTCAAAAAATAGTCCTGTCAATCAAGACATCTCCCCCCCAGCATTATTGTTTGTTATTTTACTATCGGCCCAGTGTAAATAAACGTTATAGCTCGGCAGTGCAAAATGTTATTGAAATTCAATAAATATTGGATATTTAATCAAAATAACACAATTATCGATCGGGTCAATAGGTGCAAGCTTTACTCCCGAACCACGAAATACTCATGTCAAATACTTATCCAGCCATGATGCATAACGATAAGTTGGATTATTGAACGATTTATTGAAATTAAAGCAAGTCGTAACATTACCTTATATCCTTCATTGCTTCTAATTTATGATATATATCCCGCTCATTCACAGCTGTCATATTATTGTGCAAAAATTACATACACACCATTTGACAAGGTATTTGTTTCGTACCGCGAAGCGATATTTTAGATAAATTCAATGGCAATTGAAATAAAATAAGGATGTTATTTCAAGGCTGCCATACGACAAAACTGAGCTCTCGTATACTGTCTATGATCAGTAGGTAATGATCGAAATTTCATGGGATGCTAAAATCAATTAAAGATTCTTGCATTTTATTATAATAAATGTCAAATAAATTTCACCCATAATATATTTTACTATTGGAGAGGACAGAAATTTCTAAAAGTTTAAAAAAATAATTGAAAAAATAGTAAAAAATTGAAAGTTGTAAAGCAGTCGTTTACACAGTCATTCATCCAAACTGACGGCAACTTTAAATTCAGAAAATTTTCTTTACTCGTTTGCAGACATCTAAATAATATTCACTTATAAGCAGCTGTGAAAATGAGTGATGCTTTTATATACACAAGTTAGTGCCGTCAAGAACAGCAATATTTTTAGATTTTATGTATATATTATTGTCTCTGGATTAAATTATATATCTATGGTCAAGAAGTGTCAGAAATACTAAATTGGAAAAATTGGTAATTGTAACCATGGCGGACAAGCAATATGGGTTATCTGCAAAAGAGTTGGAAGTAATTCAAGATCAAGCCGCTAGAAGAGTAATTAATAGGAGAGAATTTTTAAAGCAATCTACAAATCCTCATTTGCACGCGACTGGTCATGCCGGATATGTGGTACATATTTAAATATGAAACTTACATAACAACTGTTTGTTTGACATTTCTATTATCTTTGCTATGTTTTGGATTAACCTATTCATTTTTTCGTGAGGCAGGCACACTCGCCAATATATCATTGTCGTATCGCTTTTTATTTATAAAAAATCCTAGACTGAATGATAGAATGATTTTGATAATATCTCTTTCCATGTTAGTCCACATTTGCGATATATTTAACGGAATGAACCTATTTATTAATAATTACAGTTGATCGATTGAAAGCAACAAATGCACATAGTTGTTATTCATTTAATTTCACAAGTTACTACCGCCTTGTTATCAAAATATGAAAAATGTCAAAAACAGTAGTCATCCAGCAAACCGAAAAATAGTATTACTTTATGCTTCTACCAACAGGAATCTATTTTACTATTTAATCACATTCTAATTCTGGGCTATTTAAATTTATTCCGATAGAGAAGAGGCGGAACTAAACATTTGTCAACCAATTACAATTAAAAATGTTACTTCTCACCATTTGAGCCTACCAATGTTGCTCTTGTTTTTCTTATCAATTTCTCGAGTCATAGGAAAAAAAGTAATATTATTTGTAATTTTCCTATCCCATTTACTGCCTGATTGATTTTGCTTACATTGTGATAAAAACAATGTTTCATTAGTGCTTGTGTTTTACATTGGGAGTAGATATGACTGAAGAAGATTTCAATGAAAATTTTTGTTTCTAGTTTGACCCAGCTGTCCAAAGATTTTTATCGATGAAAGTTACCCAATATGACCACTTCAGACCAACACCGACCACGGCAAGATACGGTTTAATGTATGCTGTACTTCCAATCGGTATTTATGCCTACGCTCTGTGGTATGAGAGAAAATGCAGGGAAGAAAAGTATTCAACCGGGCAAGTGGCTTACCGCGACAGGAATTTCAAATTGGTATAAATAATAGAGTAATATTGTACACACCTTCATTTGTTGATATGTGTGTATTTAGTTTTCAATTGAGAATGTATTTAACGCCACATATACAAGGACACTCTGAATAAAAAGACATACACTTCTGCTACTTTGCATTTGTATCAAATATCATGTTTTGATTCATTAAAAGATTTCTAAGAATTAAATCACCGGAAATAATTTAGAAATATTGAGTAATGAAACAGTGGTTTGTGTCTTAATATACTCTGAAATTAAAAAATACAATTTTGTTTTCTAATTCAGATTGGAGGTATTTGTTATATATGAAACACAATGTAATGAAGGAATATTTAAAATAGATAATAAAATGGTTGATTTATGAAGCATAAGATAATTTATTGAGTTATGATCCTTAATCAAATAAATAATGATACGGTATGTATATTTTTTTTGAACAATAATCAGAAGTATTCATCGATCCTCCAGCATTTTATCACGGGCAATCACGGTGTCATCAAACTTGACCATGTATGTCGTTCCCTGATGCCAGTGAGCAGTTACTTTGGCAGGCTAAAAATAACAATGCATGAAAGTCAAATATTATAGATAGGTTTATCAGTTTTTTTTATTTATAATCTGCCAAAAGCACTCATTGCGCCACACCAATGACTTGCTGGGAGATTTAAAGTAAGTATGTATGTAAATAACCATTGGAAGCAAGAAAAGGTTTCATTCTATTTCAATAGGACTAGTTTTTTTTCTTTTCAACAATTCAAACTCAAAAATATGTAGGTACTCATTATTTTTGCATTTATTTGCTTTACAACCTATACACTACAATTACTTATTACAATTTGCACCAAACAGATGTACTACACAAATATATATATTATTTCGAGCTAGTTTAGTCGTCCAAAATAAAAAAAAAAGGTTATAATTTTTCGAGCTTAGGATATTTCTTGCGTACTTTGACAAATAGGCTGGGGTTAAAAGGGTTAAAGAGAGAACTAATTATTAATTTCATTTATAACTACCTAGCCTGTTGGTAAAATTCTAATAATTTATCTCATTGTGTTTGGCACACTTCCTAGTATTTGTTTTGCTATATATTTCTTGGAATTATTATTTATACAAAAATATCAAATACTTACAAATCCACTTTTCGTCAAAACTGCTTCAATAATACCGGCATTGAATGTCGCACAATTTAAAGATCCTTTGTCTTTTGGGACACTGATATATTTGTTCACCTAAAAAAAATATATTTAATGAAAATTATCTACCATAAAATGTCATAATAAAATAATATATCTTAAAGTTCAAATAATATTAAATTGATATTGAAAGGAATGCATGAGATTTATTTTAAAACATTTTGAACTTGTACATTGCCGCCTCTAGCAAGATTGTATTTTACCTCTAGTTTTATAAATTAAAGACATGATCGTGAGGGTACCCTTTTTAATATGCTGCTATGGGCGGTCGTAGCAACTAAAGTAAACTGAAATTTTTGTTACCAGTGCTTCTTTCTCAATAATGTAATAGGTTCTCTCATCATCATTGGCATGCTCCAGTTTATCAGCTTCCTTTCCAAAAAGAGTCTTAAAACAGAAAACGTTACATGAATTAGTATAATGACCTTCCATTAATATTTGTTATTTTTTATACAAAATGCAATTGCAAAAGAGTGGCTTTTTTTAAGCTAGTGTGCTGACACTGAACAACTAAAAGATAGGTTTTTTCCGGTAATCCGTGATCCTCGGAACCAATGAAGAACCCAATGGCCATTACCAGCAGTATTTCTTCAAAACTTCGCACATGAACGGCTGGGCAATGGAATACAAGCTATTTTAATAAAAAATTTTTGAAGAAATATGTTCAAAAGCGAATAAGAGATCAATGAAAAGATTAAAATCAGTCTTGTTCATAGCTTGACTAAACCTTAAAACAACATATTTGAATAAATAACTGTTTCATATTTTATAAATAAATTAGAAAGCCAAAGCATCGCTTTTAAATAATGAAAAAACACTTGTATACATGAAATCAGTTTTTAGGCTCTCCTGAAAAGTAGAGAAAAATGAGTAAGCTTTCATTGTCTCTAAGGGGCAGATGTATGAAGAAAATATGAATACTTATACCTTCCACAGTGTTGACTTAATAAATAAAAGCATGTTCAGAAGTTTAATTTCTCGTTTGCCATTTCTTTCTCGCATAAAATAGAGATCTATCACCCTACTTCCGACATCTTGTCCAAGTTCTGCCAATCTGCAAAGGATTATTTTTCTAGTATTACGTACCAAAATAGCAGCATCACAATGGGACAAATTATCAGTCGATGATTTTTTAAACTTACATTTTCATTCAATGAAATAGAATACCAATACGGAAATATATGAATAGGTTTTTAAATAAGAAAATTCGATTAAATTTATAAAATTGAAGTAGGTTATATACTTATTTTGTAGTTCTGGGACAGTGTACACTCGATTTTGGCAATATTGTACAAGTTCAGAGAATAGCAAGGCGAAACAGCTTAAGGAGACTTCTCCCTTACCACGACTGAGTGGTTTATCAAGAATACTCTTCATTTTTCCTGATGACATTCCTTAGAGAGGAAATAATATATTTAACAACTCCGCATTGGAAATTCAAGTTTACTCGAAGTTATACGGATACTATTTACAAATAAATTGATCATTAAAACTGACTGTCACAAAATATGAAATGTCAAGTTCAATATTATATCCATAGACAATATAATTATATCTTAAAGTTGTCAACTCTTTACCAGCAATATATTCTCTATGTTTAGTAGGTAGGTGTGACCATAGACAACGTAAAAATGTAGCGGTTTGTAAGAGCAGTCGCCAACTGATGGTGCGCAAGAAAATTTTGGTGGCCCTCATCAGACTGACCACGCTACTTATGCACTCGAAAGAATGGCGCCGACAAAAAAAAATTGCTAGAGTTCGAAAATTTTAAATTATTTAATTTGATATAGACTGAATGCGTGGGGAAGTGCGGTAGGTGGATTCTTATGCCAGAGGGGAGACAATTAATATAGGAAAAACGGCTGTCGTAAACTCGAGTAAAGAAGTCAGAGTGTAGTTCACTGTTATCATTCGACACAGTAAACAATATTGTTTTATGAAACAGTGAGAAGATAAACTTCAACACTCATTATTTCATACATATTTTTTCTAATATTAATAAAAAAAAAATATTTAAGTGGTCCCCGAGCAAAATTCACAATCGTCTTTGGTCTACGTCGTAGACCAAAGACGATTGTGAATTTTGGCCAAAGTTAGACATCCGCGGGCCCCGCGTTGGCCACCCTTAGTCTACGACGTTACAGTAAAGGTCTGCGCGGACTGAAATTTAAAAATTCTGCCCGTCTCGAGTCCAAAATTCCGATCTGGCCCGGCTCGAGGTTTATTTCCAAACATCTTTCCCGATCTAAGCCCGACATTTTTTCTAACCATAACCAAATGAAATCCGATTTTTTTTTAGAAAAGTTTTATGAATATTCATCACAAGTGTGAATTTAGGTACACGATAATGGTGTGTGCGTCCAGAAAACCCTAATGTATTTTAGAATTTTTATGCACCCATTCCTAAGTCCAGCCAGGACTTAAACCCAAGCCTTACCGTTAGCGTTACCCGAGCCCGTGCAGACCTCGAGTGTTCAGCGATATAAATTCTTGTTCGGGCTCAAGTTGATCAGGACAATAAATAGTTGCTTAGAATCTTAGATAGTAACGTGATTGAACAGTTTGGGGCGGAGTGGTGGGTGAAGCACTTGCAAGGCCCCAGACGCAATATAATTATGGACGCCCCCTTTTCAAGAATGATAAAAAACGTCGTGAAAATTATTCACCCCCCCCCCCAGCAAGAAACATAGTTAGAAAACTAAAAGACTCCACATATAGTTTTGGTAAAAAAGCCATTCTCCATATTCCATTCCAGCAATTATTCAATATTCATTAGGAATTGTACAAAGGAATTGAAATGCAGGAATTAAAAGAGCAAAAACAAATAATTTCCACATACACTGAAAATAAACAGAATTTGCTTGAATTTACTTTCACGGGTATTTATTAACACGATGTCAATTATAAATTAATATTTCTATAGGTAAGATGTCAATATTATTATAAATGGCTTTCTGATCATTGCTCAGTGGCAACGCACACGTGTAACCATAATGATTCGCATTATAAATGTTTCGCAAAAATCGATAAAATTCTTTATTTGGTATAAATGGCTCACGAAAAAAATATATATTTTAAAACCTGAGACCGCCAAATCATTTCCAAAATGATACCAAGGAGCGCAAAATTTACTCCTTTCCCATGGCGCCTTGCCGGAGGACCTCGCTACAGTCCCTACGGTGGGGAAAAAGTGCCTCATGGGACATTATTTAAAATATCCTCTAATAAATACAGAAATAAATAAAAATATTATATGATGTTTTTCAATGTAAATTTATTATATATAATAAAAAATGCTTTGAAAACTCATAAACGACTTTCAATCAATCATTTAGGATTTACAACGATCGGATGCACTCCGAGTCCAAAGCGATTGCCCTATACGCCAGCCCTTAGCTACGGCTCTGTCCACCGTCACTTTATTAGAGATGTAAATTAATGACTGATTAGACAAAGTTGCAAATGGACAGGTTGTATTGAACAATTTTAAATACCTAATTGTTTGGAAAACTCGATGATGTATTTTTTCATCATTAATAATTTTAATAAGCAAACACGAAAGAAATCTTAAAATTTTAGAAATTAACGAAAGCTTTTATAGAAATTGATCATAATTTCAAAAAAGTTTCAAAATGATGTGCTTTTCTACAATTACAATAATTTTCAATAATTTTAATTCACCCTCATTACACATGTAATTAGTTTTGTTTTTCTCCATCCCAAGCATATACATCAGTATCGGGTTACTCAACCCAAGAGGCACGCGCTTGGCACCTTCAAACTAGGGACTCCAATTACTCGACATCTCAACTACTCGAGTATCGAGTAGCAAAATTTTAAAATACTCGAGTAGTTACAGATGTACCATTATATTCAAGGATACGAAGACTAGGATTAGGACTAGTGGTTAGCTAATCGCTGTCACTAAGGTGGGAAGGGATTTTAAACAACACAAACACCCATTGCCTCTGCAAAAACGATGTATCGCGTACCGGCAATCGATCGCGGGCTAGATATGTATTTATTATCATATAGCTAAATATTAATTACAATGTGTGTATATAAAAAAATAAAGATGGTTATTAAATTTCATTAATACATTTATTTCAATTTATAAAATATATATTTCAAAAATAATAGAGGGTTAAACGTCTGAAATTTTAAATTGGTTCGAAGTTTTGTTTTTATAATTCCCACGGAAGAAAAAACTCTCAGTTGAACGTCGGCTTTTTCAATGAATTAAAATAGGGCATCTGTTATTATAGTCCGGCTTTTAAATGACTTTCTGAAACCTTTTTGGCTACAATATTTTTTAAGGGATAAAGATTTTGGTTTATGACTGATACTTTATGACTTTAACAAAATAGAAGACAAAACGAAAGATTTTTTTTCAATATTTTATTTTGTGACGTATCATAAATTTGTTATTCTTAAGATATGTTGGGTAAGGAATATATCAGGAGTAATAAAAGAAATGTTCGCATAGCATACATAGTCAACGGCAAAACCATTCAAAAAAATATATTACCTGACAGTAAAATTCACGCGTTAGACTGCAATATTTTTTTTCAAATAAGTAAATAAAATATTGGAAATAAATCTTCATTTATAAATTACGAGTATTACTCGAGTATTTTTCTAAATACTCGAGTTTCGAGTACTAGAAAAATGGACGAGTATACTCGAGTATCGAGTACTCGATACTCGAATTGGAGTCTCTACTTCAAACCTTAGGGGCCCGTATGATAACTTATAGCTCACGTGCTTCTGAACGATTCATTTTGTGGTATAGTTTATGTGTAGATGTGAAATTATAGAGATCGCACTAAAATGGTTTAACTTAAGAAGGTTTAATTTAGTGTTTGTTTAAGGCAGCTTGATAAGCGAATTTCTTGTAACTTTATAAACATTAACAGCACAGAACAAACAAGAGGAAGATTGTTTGTTATGAAAAAATAATACTTCTATTTTATTGCACCTATTTAATATTTTGTTTTTGTTTGAACGAATAGTTTTGGGAACCCTTTTTTATTTGATTTTTTATTGGGATACCTTCAACCTTCATAATATTTTTTTTGTGTTTCGATGAAATTAACAATCGTTAACTTATTTTAAAATCCAAAAATCTCGAATAATTTTTACGACGCTTTATTATTATTCTTATTTCGTTGATTGAAAACGAATGAGGTAGTTAGTTATTTACAATGTAGAAAATTAAATTGCCTGAAATTATTTTGATGAGGAATATAAATATGAATTAACATTCTTCAAAAGTATCAGAATTATAAAAGAACGAACATGTTGAACAGCTCATTCAAAATTAATGAAATATTATTTAGAAGAGCCTTCAATTATGTGACTTGTATGAAATATTAAAAAAACTGAGATCTTGTTTGTAAGAATGAAATGAGCTTGCTGATTTGAAATGATTTGGCGAAGAGGTGCATCAGAAGAGAATGCGCAAGCTAAAGAAAAAGTTGACTGGCTCATGAAAAAATATCGCTGTTATTACGAGAAAGTGCTTGGTAAGAGCTGCAGTACTGGTATACACGTTTGAAAACATTGGCGTACCAATGGAACACTTTCAGTTTTCCGACTTTTGTAATGTATTTATGTACAGTATTGTAAATGTATTTTAAGATTTATATAATTTTTAAATGAAAGACTTTTTAACGAACGGAAACCTGGAAAATTCGGAGGTGTCAAATAACTTCATACATTGATAATTATGAGAACTAAACAGTTATTTCTTTTCAATATGGCGCTTCAGTTTTAATTGACATTATTTTAATAAAAAATAATAACACATTTTTCTTGTATTTGATCGCTTCCTTAGTTTATAACGCTCGCGATGAGCGAAAACCAGCATTGATCCTAATAAATCAAATGTGGAATTAGATCAAAATTTGTCATTATTTTTTAATAAAATGCCATTCCACCCAGTATTGACAGTTGACACATTAAAAATAAAATTATTTTTAAACATTTAGGAAGTGAGTTGAATCGAATCGAAAATACTAACATTCGAAGACGCATTGAACAATGTTTTGTGCAATCTGTAATTGAGTCGAGAATTGTTTTTTATAAAACTTTCAAAGTCAAAGTTGTTAATTTTTACAATTTTTTTATCTACATCACACTGCTTACCTATTGTAATAAAATAAATCAAGAGACCTTGTTATTGATAAGCATGTCATTGATTACATATGTCTCTCGTAAATACATATAAACTACTGAGTAGAAAATCCTGTTTTCAAAAAATACTTAATTTGATTTTTCCGTTCATAAGTTCATTTATCATTCGGAATGGTATTGTCAAATAATAATTTGGTGGCATTATTTGAGTACCTGCTATAAAAAAGTATGGACGCCAATGACTGTCCGTGACTGTGGATGCAATTGAGTACGCCAGGACGGCCAGATTTTGAAAGGATTGTATCGGGATTTTATATGCTACTAGCTGACCTGGCGAACTTCGTACCGCCTCAGAATCAATAGATGTGTTAACGTATATTAGCTGAATTAAATTTAGTTTTTTATTAAATCAAAATCAATACTCAAAATGAATATGGAAAATAAATGTGCAAAAATCAAAATTAAGTATTTAAATTACATTGAAATGAATGTAATTCACGTGGCAGCAAGGCATTTGCTTTATTGAAGAGAATCAAAATGATTCGCGTAGCATTCTTGCACTACTTTCTGTTAAACTATTTGCTGGATATATATATAAACTTTGATGTGATATATTTTCATACGATTATGAAAAGCGCGTCTTGCGACTGCTTTGCAAAGCTTAAATTTAATTCGATGTATGAAATGTCAAACTTCACGCGCGCCCTCTGTGATTTAACAACAAAAATAATAAATAATGACAGATGTCAGAAATATTAAAATAAGTCTTGATAGAGACATCCATCACTTAGCGGTATGAAATATACTTTACAACCTTCTCTCATATCTAACAAATATACATACAAAATTTCATAATAATCGGTCCAGCCGTTTCAAAGGAGTTTGGCGACAAAGATTTGTGTCGAGATTTTTATATATATAGATATTTAAAGATAAAAATTGCTTGTTAATCCAGTTAATAAAACACTTCATACCTACTGCTTGTTTACAACAAAAATGTCACCAATATTTTCATTCAAATTTCTGTTGTTGTATTTTCGACAGACGACAGAAAACAAATAATATATAAATATATTATACACATATGTAACATGTGATGCAATAATTTATCGTATAAACAATATTTGAAACTTTTAATCAATATTTAATTTTTGTTGATCAATTCACTATTATCAAAAGCATTATTTTACTTTTTGTGTTAAAACATTACATATTTTTTTTTGGTAACCTTGAATTTTCTTTAGGCATCTATATTTAAACATTGAAAAAAAGTACGACAGATTTTTTTTTTTATGAATAGTTCAAACTGCCAAGATATTTTTTTCTGGCAAATCGAGTATTGCATACTGTTATCAACGACCGGGATTAGTTTCTGTTGTAAATCGGGACACTTCCATTAAAAATAGCAGCCCTGAAGTTGGTGCATAATATCTTACTTCTGGTGAAATGCAATAATAATCTATTTATATGGATTCTTTCACCAGTAAAATATTACTCAATTTATAACACGCCAAGAGAATGTTCACTTGTTGCAAAACCCATTTATATAAGGAAGTAAAATTTCCGCTATAGATCCACCATTTTTACTTGTCTAAAATTTCTAGCCACGCCACTGATGTTCTTGTGTGCAAATTACTTCCATTTGAAAAAATGTAACTCAAATCAGAAATAAAAGACTTAAAAAAAGGAATTCAAACGAATGCAGTAAAACATGGTGCACATGATTTTAAAGCAACGCCGCATGGTTTATAATCCTTTCTAGAATTTTATATATTAAAATGGACTTTTCATTACAATTATAAATGTTGCAAAAGTGTCGAAAGAATTTAAAAAACGCATCTATTTAATCAGCCAGTATTTCTGCAGGAAAAGCGGCGAGTATTGTCACAAAAGTCAACGCAGTTCGGCCATTTTTGGAAATATATTCGTTCTTGCGATTTTTGACCGCTCGAGGCGGATCAGAAAAAGGAATGTAGACAGGAAAACACTTGACCAAAATTAATTACAAACCACTTGAAAATTAGCGGTCCCAAAAATTTCAATTACGTTGTTTAAATATTGGAGAATCAGTGTTGTAAAAAGAATTCGAACAAATTATGGACATTTTAATTTACATGTTATGATAATGTTCGAACAATGTCCATTGCATGTTTGATTCGAAAAGTCAATTAAAAAACATATTCCTTGTCAAAGCTTTCCTGCCATTTTGCAAAATACAAATATAAAAATCACTAGCCCAAGCCCGCCACCGCCGGTTTTTTAAGCCACTGAGGTCACTTGAATTTGTTTAGCACGTGTTTGTCCTCGGTGCTGCTCGCTACGATGCCACTCGGGCCGCACACTAACAGAAAATAGATTTCAATAATTGATTAATTTCACTCAAGTTTTATTTGCCTTGCATAATTTTTTGATTGAGAGAATTGTGAAGTATTTTATAAAATACATTCTCTCCGGATAATGATTTTAATCAAAAAAACAGGGTTGTGTGGTAATTGAAAAAAAAAATGACTCCGACTAAAAAAGGTTTAATTTTGTCACTTACTTTTCCTATGTATGTGTATTCAATAAAATATCAAACAACCAATCCGGCCAAAAGCTAAATTTTACACTAACTTTTAAAAATTTACGACTCCGGCCAAAAAACCGCGACAATTCCGACTCCACAGTTCTGCAAAAAACTAAATGACCAATCAATGTATTTTTAATTTCAAAAAGGATAGTTGATTTATCTTTGGAATCTCAGTTGAATCGTTTAAAGAACACAGTTTTAGCTGACTTCGGTAATATTCCGTAAGCGATCGTGTCACCCCCGCTAACCTGTAACAAGTTATGTTGGTGCATCATCTTATAGGTGCATTTATGCATAGTTCGAAAGAAACTCAGTGAGAGTAAAACGTATTTCATATTTTCTGATTTCTCTGGCGTAGTTTATATTTTAAATAGTTTGCATTCTAAATATTTGAATCATTACGTGCTTTACGTAAATAAATAATATTTCTGTGCAAAAAAAAGTGTTTTGCATCACTGTGAAATAAGAATTAATAGGACGATTCTCATATCAGGTAAATGATTTAAAAATAACAGTATGCTAATTTTTGCATTTTTTTCCTTTACCATTCAAGAAAAAATATTAATTTTATGATATAATATTTAAAACAACATAGCATTTCTTATTGAAGGATATCGACCACTATTGTGGCCTTTGCTGGTCATTCATGATACTTTTTATTTTGCAAATAACATGTGCAATAACTGCGGAGTGACTTTTTAGCTGAAGCAACCTTTGCGATAGTAAGTCCGAAAATGCATCTGAAAGAGGCGAAACACGTAGTAGCCGCAATCTGAGTTATTTTTAAAATTTTAGCAGTCTTTGCATAACTTCTAAATAATATATTATGTAATATTGTTCTCGATTGAATATCGGAAGCTGATAAATAATGCGTTCAACCATCATGTCCCAAAATTTAAAGAAAGCTTCATAGCATCCCTAAATCATAAGTTATGAATGTATCAAATGAAAAAAGACTCTCAGAGAGATGTTTCATTTCTTTAGCGTGACATATAATTTAAAAAAAGTATACATATAAAGTCGTAATTGTGATGAATTAATATGTTGAAAAAAATAATAGACCACGCCACTGGCGCTTTATCTACCCTGTACGAAAGCGGGTGGGGGAATAGTTTAACAAGGAATGGAAGAGAATTTTAAATCAAGCAGTATTTTATGTATATTTACAATAATATTTGATTTTTTTTTCAAATTAATATACGACAACGTAAACATTTACTTTTTTATATATAAGTTTCAGAATCTGAACCTTTTTCACGGAAAAAGATGATATTATGGAGATACATCATTTAATCCTTTAACACCGCCCAAATGATTAACCCCATCAGTGCCGCCTCTTTGATTTCACAAAAGCTCATTTATCATTCGGAATGTATTGTCATAGAAAAGTTGGAATAGTATTATTTGAGTATGTATTTGTTTTTCAAAAGTATGGACATCAACGACTGTTTGTGACTATGGATATGATATTGTAAAAACAATGTCATTAATCTTATGACAAATACACATTTAATGCTTCTACTCATCCAAAATGTTTTCATCTTTTTTCACATTGCAAAAGCAATAAACTTATAATTTTTGATTTTTGTTATGTACTTAATATATAAGGTAAAACATATTTTTTTGACGCATCTCTTTAAAATCAGTATTTTCATCAATCAATAAATCGAGTTAATTTAACGATTGGTTCCATAGTGTCTCTTGTCAATATTTTAAATGATGAGATTTAACACCATTTTTATTTCAGAAATGGAAAACTCTTTGTTTGAATCTGGAAAAGACACACATGAATTGAAAAGAATACGCGCGAATGATGTCATATCTTCAGTGATAGGTGATTTTGGAAAATGGCAGCTCGGTATAAGTATTTTAATGGGGCTCTTAAAGATTCCACAGGCTTGGTTTCAGCTGGAGATTGTGTTTCTTGCTCCAGTTCCGCAGTTTTCATGCAAAAAACCTTTATTATTTCAAAATTATACAGATTATGAATGGGGAAAAATATCAAGACCGGTAAGTTCATTTTTAGTGACATTTCCAGATAAATAATCATATTAATGTGCCAATAAATAAGGCATTGAAATCTGGAAATCAGATGGTGGTTGGAAAGTCCAAATCAAACGTCAAATAGTAACCGGGCAGGAAGAATTAACTGATTTCGAGCGTCTCTATTGAAAGATCCAAGAGTTACGTTGTTTGGCAATGATTCATGGGCTCGAGCTGGGCTGAATCGGAGGTTTTCGGGCTCAAGCCGGGTAGAATTTTGAAATTTATGCCGTGCACACCTTCAGTGTAAATACATTAGGTATCTCCCTCACTCAGAGAATAAATGAGTGGGTTAATCCAAAACACATGACATTGATAAAAGAAAAAAATCTTTTTTCTTCTTGCTAACCATTTTTCAATCTATGCTACGAATAGTCTTCAAAACTATTTATAGAGAAAAAGACAATTGAATTCTGCAATAAAAATGGATTTATGAAAGTTCAAAATTAAATAGGAGTATATGAATTATGTTACCATGTGTGATATTGTAATCCTGAATAATATAGACTATAACATATTATATTAATTATATTTATGCATGCAATTGTAGGTAAATCAAACATCATCATGTTTCATATACGATCCAAAAGTAATGCTGTCCAGGATTGAATCCAATCATACAAATGCACCAATAATTCCATGTGAAGAGTTCTCTTATAATAGGAGTATCTTCTCTTCTTCGATTATAACAGAATGGGATCTTGTATGCACTAGGGAGAATTTTGTTGGGGTAAGAAATTGTAATGTATATTAATCCATGCCAGCTCCCAATGTGAAGCAAGGCCTCCTAATGGAGGTATCTCAATATGTTATTTTGTTCTACAAGACTTTTCGTCAGTCGCTCAACCACTTTTGTTTTCTGTGTCATAAAAAATCCTTACCAAAATAGAAACTACCATATAAATCTGAATATAATTTGATATATTTAAATGTTAAAATCATTTGCGTTATATTCGGGGCCAAGTGAGAAAAAAATGTGTAGCATAACGATGAATTAATGATATATATTATATTCTGTGTTTCTCCCATTATATATCGTATTATATTGATAGTGGAAACTTTATTAAGTTTGGTGGAACCAGTAGTTCGATATAAAATGTGTATTCTACACTTTATTGCGTGGATTAAGTAAAAGGACGAAGTCATGTGATTTTTGTATATGCGCATTTTTATAAATATATACTGGTGTGCCGCAAAAATTTGAAAAATACGTGCCGTGGAAGAAAAAAGTTCGCGAAGCATAATATTTGAGTCTTTGTGTAACTATGAATAATTGTTTTTACAATTTCAGTTCGTTCAGATGTCTTTGATGTTCGGTGTACTAGTTGGAAGTGCACTTTTCGGTTTCCTAGCTGACCGTTATGGTAGAAAAAAATCATTAATTTTTGCGATTGCGCTACAAGCCGTGTCTGGATTTGTATCGGCTTTCATTCCTTGGTTTTCTGGATTTTTTCTGGCTAGTTTTTTTTTGGGATTGGCTTGCGGTGGGATATCGACAATCTCTTTTGTGATGTGCATGGAGGTAACGCTTAATTTTTTTTAGTATTTTTACGTATATTTCTGGAAAAATATTGAAAGATTTTTCAAGAAAACAACTATGATTACCACACGCCTAGCACTTAACAAACTTTCTTTTTTACTGTCCTAATTTCGCAAAGTGAAGGAAGTATATATGTATGTTAATGTATGGCGTCAACAGGCTGGACGATAGCGCATAGTATAACCCCGTGTATATTCTATTTTTTCATGCTTACATGCCTATAGCCGAGTGAGAATCACTTATGATTTATCCACCCAGAATAGCATGTAAATATTTTCGGAAAGGCAAACAGGGTCATATTATAACTATATTGAGGAACGGTATAATTGCCAGTTTGACCATAAAAAAATGCATTGAAAGTGTGTCCTTCGTTTTAGATTGTGGGCGGAAGATGGAGAACAATAATACCCATACTTTACCAATTACCATTTGGTATTGGTAACGCTACAATGTCAGGAGTTTCATTTTGGTTACGGGACTGGCGACAGCTTCAGTGTTCACTTTCAATACTCACATCCTTGTATTTAGTCTACTACTGGCTAGTGCCAGAATCTCCAAGGTGGCTTATGGCTACTGGTCAAAAGGAAAAGGCCATCGGTGAGTGTGAATTATCAATCACAGCGTGACCGAGTATATAATATTTTTCTTAGGATTTGTATGTAACCACGGAGATAAAACTAAAAAAAAATCTATAATCATATGGATTCAGGTATTTTAGTGTTTTTAAACATCTATAGGTGAGTAAAAGATATTAACTGATTAATTTGAAACATTTCTATCTTAAAAGTGAAGCTGAGAGGTATTACACAAATATTTTAACAAAAAACTCTAAATTATTGATTGGAAGCGGATATTGGACATTGGACAAAAAAATTAAATATCAACAATTTGCAATCTTAGAAGACGATTTCTATTATACCTATTAAAACGGGGTGAATAGAGACACTTTTTACTCTTCACGGCTATGTATCTTCATACCTGCACAACATAATTAAAATATGAATGGCATGAAACTTGTTTCTATGATCCTACTACACATTCATAAGAAAATATGTTTCAAATATTCATTAACGTTATTAAGTCATGAAAGTAGGATGCACAGGCATCGAACTTAAGCACGTTTGCTTCAATTTTGGCCAATAATTTAGTTTTGGTAGTCATATGGTTTTGTCATTCGAGAGATAGTATTATAGTCATTGTAAATAATTATATATAAATAGTAAAAAATACATTGGATACTTAAAGTAAAGTTGCGCTCAAGTTCAATCCATGTTTTTGATTCTATTCAGCCTGTTTTACAGTGTATCATCGTAGTCCTACATTGATAAATGAATGAAATACTTATGATTCAATAATTTATGGAATTACGTTTTCTTCATTTAAAACTGAATTCCAAACAAATGATATTTATTCAATCTTTGTTGAGGAAGATGATCTGTAATAAGCAGGGCTGTGGAGTCGGTAAAAAAAGTCCGACTCCGAGTCCAGCATTTACCAAAACCACGACTCCGACTCCAAAATTGACCAAAAACACGACTCCGACTAAAAAAAGGTTAATACCGTCACTTTGTTTCCCTGATTTTCCTATTTATTTGTATTCAATGAAATATCAACCCTATTTTGACATATTAAATGCAAAAATAAAAAGTTTCTAACTTTTCCAAATTTCCGACTCCGAGTACGACTCCGGCCAAAACGCCGTGCCGACTCCGACCAAAAAGCCCCGACTCCACAGCCTTGGTAATAAGTGTCAATTGCTTGATTAATAATAAGATACAATTCATAACTGACAACTGCTAGAGTTGCAATGTTAAAATAGTTTTAGATACAACTTTTATGATATTCTGACAGACTTTTTATTCTTTTATTCAACAGTTGTACTGGAAAAGGTTGCAATAATAAACAGTTCTGACCCAACCGTTGCCGAAGCTTTAATTTGTAATGAAAATTCTCACAATGTTAAGAAAAAAGTAAAATTCATGATATTTTTCGCATCGAAAAACTTAAGAATGAAAACAATTGTTTTGAGCGTTGAATGGTATGTATAAAAAAATTTATCACTACAAGCTGTATTCTATGCCAAGTTACATAATTATATTGATAATACAAACTGTATTGCGTAAACTATTAACCTTTACATTCGGTTCACACATACATGTGTGCCAAAAATTCTACTTATCTAACATTTCTTGGTCATATCATTCGTAACTTGTAAAAAAAATCTATTTTCCATTATATTACACACAGACTCAGTAGCCTAGTGTCAAAGAACTCACTGAACTGTCATTTGGGGCCATCCAGGACCGTAGCGAAGTCCTATGGCGCCCAGTGCAAGAGGTAGATTTTACTTTTCCTGGCATAATTTTGGTGATGAACTACATCAGGGGTTCTTAACCCTATGCCCGCGGAGGTATTATCACGTACTCCCTCCAAAATATCAAAATACAAAAATACATCCCAAAATAAATAGGCTTCAAATTTTATATGAATTGGTCTCATGTCTTTGTTTTGTGGACAAAATATCAGGTTTAATCTGCATTTAAGTATTACAATAGATTTAATGTCATAAATTTTATTTTGTATGGTAAAAAAATCAAATGACAATTCTTCAACATTACCATAATGTTTCTTTTCAAAAACAGTCTCTGAGATAACAAGGCAAATTTATGAATTAAATATTCAAAGAACAGGTTATTTTTCAAAATAAAACTTGCGAATGAATTAATTATAACTAACAATATATTAGCTCTCGATAGAAAGTAATGTGTTCAGTATAAATAATCAATTTTCTTATTTATATAATACTAGTATTCGAACCCGGCTTCGCTCGGACCAGTTTGGGGTTATGTTCACCTCGGCGCGTAAATTCAGACGGGCCAAGTTGAAACAACTGGCAACTTAATGACCAACAATACAAAAGGGAATTACAGACCCACAGACATACATACGCCGTTTCGGTTTTATATATAAGATATTTTGGTTCATATAAAACTACTCGAGTACTCGAGTATTTTGTAAAATGTACTACTCGATACTCGAGTAATAAATCTCTACACACACATTGATAACGAAACAAATTTACCGTCGAAACTTTCGCGAGCGAAATCAATTCGTTTGTTTGAACTTGCAACAACAATGCAAAAGGGAATTACAGACCCACATACATACATACACCGTTTTGGTTTTATATATGAGATACTGATGAAATTATGAACAGGGGATTCTTTCCAGGTTTGGCGCGGGTATTTGCTTTTATGCATTTTCTCAATATCTGGGCCGAGTTGGAAGCAATGTTTTCATTACAGTAGCCATCGGAGGCCTTCTAGTCGTACCTGGTGTTATAATATGCATTCCGATAGTGCATCATTTTGGACGAAAAATGACAATATTGGTGTTTGAATTGCTCACAGCGATCTGTTTTCTGGGTATAATTGCATTTCCCAAAGGAGCTTACACTGCAGACTGGCCGCGACTAATATTTGCTGGATTAGGAGTTCTGGGAATGTCGGTAAGGGAAATAAAAACTACAGATAATGGGTATATTTCACGCCTCAGCGACAGGCAGCTCTTGGAACTTTTCTAGGAATGAATCATTTTGACAATTTTTATTTACATGAACAGTGGAACCCCCAATTACGCGCTGGCTTGAAATATTCGCCGCTAATCCCCCAATTGAACGGTCGCATTTACAAGGCAATTAGTAACTAAATATTTCGTCCATATTTTATTTTAGAAAACTCAGGGAAATCTTAGTTTTGCAGAAAAAAACTAAATCCCTAATTTTGTATGACATTCACTCCCCCAATTACACGATCCCGACTTTAGTGTAAATGGGGGTTTTACTGTTATTATAACCACCATTATTATTGATAAGGTTGATTGTTTAAATTGGTAAGAAACAAAATTGAACAGTCATAGTTATAATAAAAAAATGCATATAAAAGTCACATCCTTATTGATGAAGTCACATATGATTGAATAATACTCTCCTAAATTCATTTTTTTCAGTTTAATGTACCATCATATGAATGAAATTATTACCAGTGAGGTTTAATGCTTTCTTGTTTTTTACAGGTATATTTGCCTGTTATATACCTGTACACTGGTGAATTATATCCAACGGTAATTAGAAATGCTGGTCTTGGTACAACAATGATGTTTTCACGTCTCGGTTCGATGTTAGCTCCGTTTATTGTCAGTCTGGAAGGATCCTCTGCATCTTTACCACTCATTGTTCTTAGTATAATAACAGTTATACAGACTGTTTTTCTATACCCTCTGCCGGAAACAAAAGGATGCCCATTACTCGATTCAATTTGTGATGCAGAAAATTTCGATAAGTAAGTAATAAAAGAATTGTACATTAATAATTTTATCTTTTATATTTAAGAGTAAACACTATAAAATATTATGTTTCAGAAAAGCTGCATTCAAAATCAGAAACAATAATAATCTCACGAATGAAATTTAATCACGAATCTACTAAAGCAAAGCTAAAGAAAGGAAAAAATGTGTATTAACTACGTGTCATATAGTATAACAGTGAAAACAAAAATATTAATACACTATAATAAAAGTTATGTTTACTATTATTATCTTTTATAATGAACTCATGAGGTAAATGTCGAGTTTTTTCAATTATGGGGCTAAACTGTTGTAGAAGTTCACCCTTTGAAAGCATTATTTCTAGGTGTACAACTTTTTAAGTGGACTGAAATTACATCCCGATGAATTCTTTAGGGCAATTCCAACTACAAAAAATAATAGACAACTCCGAAATACCTGAAATTTTACCAGCGGCTATTTTAAATATTTGGATCAAATATATATAAAATATAAGCTCAATAGAAGGGTACAATTTAAAAAAGTCAAATTGTCGATCTTATAAAGTGTGGAAACTGTAACATAATAAAACATTTAATAGACATACCAATATGAAATACTGATTTTTTTTGAATGTTTTATTTTTTAAAAAACAAAAATATACCGCCAGCAAGTGGTATTTACATCAAAAGTAAAGCTATTCAAAATCATAAACACTTGTGAAAGTTGAAGATAGCTTCATACTTCTTATATCTATAATACAAAGAGTCAAATATTTCAGTGAGTTAGGTTTAATACTTTATTATTACACTAATAATTATTATAACATGAATGGTTGGTTGGATAATATTTGATTATAGAATATATACCCAGCTGGCATGTATCACACTCTCTTGTTTGCCACAATAATTGTTGTTATTAATGATTTTTATCTGGGTCTTGAGTAGCGTTTTAAGTTTATATGTACATATAATAATCAACCATACGAGTAAACTGGGATTGTAGAACTGTATTTGAGTTATGATACTGTAACTTTTGTAAGATGGCCATTTAGGGAACAGTACATCATGAATAATTAAATGTAGACATCTCAGATATAAATAAAATAGATAAAAACGCTACCAATTATTTAATTGTAGATAAATGCAAAAATAAATACAAATCATTAAAAAAGTATGTACAATAAAAATCAAGAGGTGACGTTACATGTGAATACAATTGTTGCAACTTTGTCATAAGATTGGAAAAAGAATTAAGAAGATTTCTTATCAAGTTTTTCTAGTCTCTGTAAAAGAGTCGGATGAGAGTGATGCCATGCGGAATATAGAGAATCATAAATTGGGAAGCCCAAATTATCCAAATTCAGTTTGATAAGAGCCTTCTGTAAGTTATCAGCGTGGCCCAGTGAAATAGCGAATGCGTCAGCTTGGAATTCGAACTTCCTCGACAGCACAGTCATGGCGAAAGATAGTATCGCATTGTAGGGGGCGAGAACGAAACCAGTGATAGATAAGAGACCGATGAGAATGGGCTCTTGACCTTCAGGGAAGCCAAGAGAAGTATACAGGGCAGAATATTTGAACATTAAACCAAATGCAATGAAGGTAAGTAAGAGATTCAGTTGCATTACTATCATATTAACGTATATATGACTATGACTCCAATGTCCCAGTTCATGCGCCAAAACTGCTACAACCTC
This sequence comes from Himalopsyche kuldschensis, assembly GCA_028554975.1. Taxonomy (NCBI): domain Eukaryota; kingdom Metazoa; phylum Arthropoda; class Insecta; order Trichoptera; family Rhyacophilidae; genus Himalopsyche; species Himalopsyche kuldschensis. Next base: position 12,295,634 of record JAHFWI010000010.1, on the reverse strand, counting down.
AGCATCGGTGCAGCCTTTCTTCTTGGCAGGAGAATCATCATTCTTCGCTACCAACAGTTCTTTTTTATCGTCTTCAGTTGAGGTTTCGTCAGTCAGCTTTGAATAGTTTTCTAACAACGTATCAAAGAGAACAATACGCTTGGTGCCAAACAATCCATAAAAGTATGCATTGCTGTGTGCGGAACGTTTAGATCCTTCGACGACATACAGTTGGCCGAGGGGAAACTTCAACGAGGCAGCCAAGGCTTCGATGGCGTTCCTCAAAGGACCTTCGGGAAGCGGGGAATATTTATCAAACAGGGGGGCGATCAATGACGGGTAAATCATTAACAGCAGGAATGTCATGATCATCGTGAAGAGCCACAACCAAACAATGAACATATCTCCACCACTTTGGATTATAAGGATTATCACTGAAGTTATCGGCAGAGAGAGAACTAATCCGAAAATTAGTGACTTGATGCTATCTTTGATGAAAAACGCCACCGTTTGCTTGTTGAATCCGTGGTTGGCTTCCAATACAAAGGTGAAATAGATAGTCATTGGCAATCCGATAATTGTTGAGATGATGGTGAAATAAAACATGAATATGCTACTGATAACAATTTCACTATCCGCGGTGAAATTTAACGATAGCGCTGTGCTTTCCGATTTTTCCCAAAGGCTAGCTAACAGTCCGAAGTATATGACTATGGTATTAACGACTAGAGAAAAGAATTCTCGGAAGACACCGAACTGGATCTTATCCAACCCGTACACGCGGGCTTTTTCAAATGTCTCAGTATCCAAGATTCCTTGGAGCTCTTGGGGTATTTTTCTTTTTGTCTTGAAAACGTGCATCTGGAAGAAAGTAGGAATGCAAATTTAATTTGTAAATTAACATTTTTCATAGTCAATATATTCCGCCGACTTGCCGGCTATTTCTATGTTTTTGTTGAAGTTGCAACATACCTGGCGGAGTGATAAGAATAATTCCCAGCAATATTCAGCCCATGTGAAGGATATAATACCCCACATGACGGCATCTTGTTTTGAAATTTCCATTATTTGATACCCAAAACAGCTGCACAATTTTGAATACCCTAATACGAGAACGCAGTATACCAAGTATGTGGAAAACTGTCAACTCGACTACGTTTTGTGCATTAACTATTGCTAGTTAGAAAAATAAATATTTTTAAGCTATCGAGTGTAAAAAATTGAGCATAATATTATTGCTTATACTTAATCTTTCAATCCTTTCCCTGTCCGGCATCCGACTCATTTTTTTATCATGTCTTAAATATCAAGAATCAATTAGATAAAGATAAGAATGAAAGATTATTTTTTATTTTATTTACAAAAACTATGTTAATTTATAATAAAATGGAAAAATATGTATACAAATTCACCGTGCTGCAGCAATTATTATTAAGCTTACAACGGTGAACGAGAAAAGAAAAATAGTTATCAACCATCAAGCAAAATTTTCCAATTTAAGAGGTTTGAATTCCATGTGGCTTCAGAGCCAAAAAATAATTATTCTTTTGAAAATGATATTGGATAAACATATGCCAAATAAATGTTCATTTTTATCTCTTCGAAAATGAACTGAAAGTTAACAATAATTAAATTTCAGGTGGCAAAAAACTTTTAATAAAAACCTGTGCTTTACCTGAAATTAGTGACAGCTTTCTAAATAATGAAAGTTTTACAAAAAGCGGTGATTATGTTCATTTAAAATTACGTGAATATTAATAGTTCTGTATTCGTCGGATAATTTTAATAAAATTTAATTCAATGCACCCTATTTGAGTAAATTTTTTATTTTTTTTATTAAAATTTAAATTGATTGAATTTTGTACTTTTCCATGAGTTTTGTCGCTAAAGGCCTTGGTTTCGCCTTTCGGCATTTCAAGTGCACGGATGTACTTGAACTGACGCGTAGTAAACAGTTTGTATAGTGTATATAGAAAAATAGAAGTAGATCACTAAGTTAAATTGCTATTAAAATTTAGCGGTTTTACAGAAAACGCTTCAAAACTGCTACAGTTTTCCATGATGAGCTATAGTCGACCGGTGATTTAGCATATTCGATGCGAATTGTCCGCAATAGAATCATGGCACATGGATTAACGCCCGGCGACTCAAAAAATATCCAGTTCTCACAGTAAAAATGCAAAAATAAAGGTTGGATTGGACGAAGGTGCACAACAATTGGACTTTGGACGATTGGAGACGAGTCATATACTCTGATGATTCCAAGTTTAATTCATGGGAACATCGCGCTATTCACACAGGGCATCTTAAAGTCGATGAAAGGTTTCTAAAATATTGAATTGCCAGATGCCTACATTCACTCATGTCCTTAGCGATTTACTTAAGAAATTGGAAATAATACACTTTCTTCGCTAGGTGCTGTTTTCAAATGGCCCTGGCACTCCATTGGCTATATGGTGATGTGTTAGTAGCTCATTCCGACCTCAGATGCCTTAACTTGTCTGAACTTTACAATTTAGAGCAATCCTGCATCTGCATTTCATATTTTAGGCCATTATATTCTCAAAAAGTCAATTACTGGTGCATGGTCAACTACTAGTACTTTTACCTTAGTTGACCACATGTCAAATACTGACCATAGATAAACATATACTGACACATCGCATGGTAAATTACTGGGTATGATAATATTTTCAAAATATTTCCATTGTCTCAAGATTGTGTATACATACATAATTGTAAACCTCTAAATATGAAGTTTTTCTGAACAGGGGCAGCCAACCTTTTCTTTATTAACCTACTTTTAGATAGAGATAAAATTCTCAAAATATTTCCACTGTTTCTAGATTGTTTATTATTGTTCACCTCGAAATATGTTTTTTTTCGGACAGTGGTTGCTAACCTTTTCTTTACCAACCCACTTTTAGATAAAGATAAAATTCTCCAAATATTTCCATCATCTCTAGATTATGTATAAATGATTGTATCTAAAAGTGAGTTGGTAAAGAAAAGGTTAGCAACCCCTGTCCGAAATAAATAATATTTCGAGGCTAACATATATAAACAAACTAGAGATTGTGGAAATATTTTGAAAATTTTATCTCCATCTAAAAGTGGGCCTGGAGTAATATTTCAATAAATAAATAAACGTTTGTATAAAATGCAGTATGTACTTACTTTTTCGTAATAAACATGCAGAGTTTACCATGCATGTACCTGATTAAATAATATTTTCCTGTCATTTTGTCTTAAGTGTTTGCATGTAAATCGATTTTATTTTCACCTATCCTTTTAAGCTAACACATTCTAATAAAAATGTATTTTAATTTTTACTATAATTCCTTTCCACCAAGTATTGACACATTCTATTGAAACAAAATTCTTGCTTTTAAGTTTTCCTCGACTGCAATTTTTGGCTTACACAAAAACTTTTGGAACCAATTCATTGCGTAAGTCGAGGACTACCTGTACTTTTGATGGATTTGGCGGTAGCTTTATGAAAGTGTATTTTTGTATAAAATTAAATTGATAAATTGTTATTGTTTGCATTGTGTAAAAAATCAAGTAGTGATATGTGTTTTGCCTCTGAGAGAAGCATCTTTAGACAATCAAAGGTTTCTTTGGTAATGATGAGTATATTGATGGTAAGAAAATAATAAACACACACATCTTAAATCCAGTTTCAACTGATATTTAGTATTATTGATACACACTTAGGCAAAAATTTCAATATATTGTTATAAGTCTGGCAAAAATAAGTTAGAAATACAGCTTTATGCTAAAAAATGTTGAATATTGGTGTGTCAGTCATATCCACTAATAACATGTCTTGTTTAAATAATAAATCATGAAAATAACATTTTTACTGATGCAATGAATGCATGCTGCTCTATTTATGATATTTAAATTAGAACCGCTCAGACAAATGTTTTCCATGTTTTAAAGATATTTTATTGGATGACAGCTGAAACTAGTTTTAATGGATGTGATATTTGTTACAACTCAATATTTTATTTATCAGCTTATATGACTTATATCATGTACTTTATTTAACCTGGATAATTCAAATTTCTTAGATTTCTTTTTTCCTAGATTTTCTCCTTCTTCTATAGTGTTCAGTAATTGACACCCCTTTGTTTCTGGCATCAGGAAACATAGTGCGACTCCTGAAAGGGAGACTATTCCAAATATCACAGGTGGCAGCCACACGGTTTCTGCACCCAATCCTGCTACATACGGTGCAACCATAGACCCGACACGGGCCAGCATGGATGATAAACCTATACCTACGTTCCGTACAACTGTTGGAAACATTTCTGATGCATACAGATAAACAACTATGAATGCGATAAACATACAACAATCTCCTACGCAAGCTAAAATTACTTTAAATAGTTCAGCTGAACTAGGAATTAGTCCGATAGCAAATAAACATACGGATGACATTAAAAAACTCAAAATTAAAAGTGTCTTTCGACCCATTCTCTTCATCAATGGAATAGAAAGCAGTGTTCCTGGAATAGTAATGAGAGCTGAGATGGCAACATTTACAAAAATGTCGCCTGCAAGTTTCCCAATGTATTGTGTAACACCATAATATCCAAAACCGCAGATAAGCCAGCACAGTGACATGCATATCGTATTTTTTCTTAAGTTAGGTGTTCTGAATAAATCAAGCAAGTTTGCTTTCTGCATTTGTCCTTTGGCTTTTGAATTCTGATATTGATTTATTTTATCAGATATGTTGTCTGTGGGTCGTTTATTCCTGCAAAAATAAAATAAATGAATCACTTATATGCCAGTTCTACAACAGTAAACAAAGAGTTCACTTTTCCAATTATATGTTAAAGAATTTGATATTTATTATGAGGAGTTTTAAATGTGAGACTTTAGCAGTTGATTTGCAACTTTTACATGTTGTGGATTCCTAAGATTTTTTATGCAGCAGAAAAATATATCCAGCTGAAATAAATCGGTGAAAAAGATAAATTATTCAGTAAGAAAAGCATTATATTTGAAACTCATTGACTACCATCATCGACTACTGCTAAAGTGGATAATTAATCTTCTTGTGCAAATTGTTTTATTGTCAACTGAGGTTGACATGTGATACAATTTTGAATTCCAGCCAGCATTCAAGAGTGCCAGGCACCCCACGTGAAATAAAGTATTCCAACAATTTTGTTGTAGCTCAAATGGAAATTCATCCATGTCACTAAAAATATTATTCTTACTTGTTAAATTTTTGTAAAAAGTCACATCTGCAATAAAACAATCCAATTGCTTGATACTGCATTTTTTATGTACGGGAACTATCTGTAAATCGAGAAATGAAAGTAACCAAGAACAAAAAACAGTCTCTTACACTTGAGCAGTTTTGGTGAGTACTTCCACTGCCTTGGTTGTTTCGCCTGTGGCTAAAAGCCATCTTGGAGACTCTGGTAGAATCCAATAATATGCCAACATAAGAACAGATGGAATTGTGAGAGCAAGCTGTAGACTTGACCAGGTTCGGAAGAAATAGCCAAATCCTGATAGCATCAAATGTGCAACATTGAACGGTAGCTGGTAGAGTGCTGAAATTGGTTCTCTATATTCTTTTCCAATGAATTCCATTGTGAGAACATATCCGACTACCATTGTCCCTCCTGTGGCTGCACCCAAAACAAATCTCAGAAATGTGAATGACCAAAACTCTGGTGTTTGAGAGGCAGCCACGCCTGATATGAGCTGTAATATGACTGCGCCCACTAATGGCATACGTCTTCCATATCTGAAAAAAGAGATTGAAATATTTTTCATTCAACCACCATAAAATAAAAATATACAATAACTAATAACTTTTAAGGTGTTCACTGACAATGCTTGGTGGAGTGACATTGTATTAAAAAATGTATTATTATTATTAAAAACTAATAAATTAACATTTTATAGATATGTAATTATGTAACATTATTTTTGAGTTGAATTTGATTAACATTAAAGTTGCAAAATAATCAAACTGCTACATATGTGAGGAATCGAATAATAGAATTTCATTATACTTTCGAATGAAGATGTTGTTTTATGATACATCAAGAGAAAGAACACAGATCTGATGACATCTGTCATTTTTAATGTGTTCACTGTCAATACTTGGTGGAAAGGCATTATAATAAAAATAATAATACATTTTTAGTACTTTTTCCACATAAAAATTATGTGGAAACTTTTATGTGTTAAAAGCAGGGCTGTGGAGTCGGTGAAAAAAGGTCCGACTCCGACTCCAGCATTTATCAAAACCACGACTCCGACATTGACAAAAAATACGACTCCGATTCCGACTAAAAAAAGGTTCATATCATCTAATTTTTCTATTTATGTGGATTCAATTAAATATCAACTCTATCAATGCGGCCAAAAGCCAAATTTGACATTTTAAATGCAAAAATAAAAAGTTCGAACTTTTCAAAATTTCCGACTCCGAGTGCGACTCCAGCTAAAACGCCGTGACGACTCCGACTCTATAGCCCTGGTTAAAAGTACTAAAAATGTATTATTATTTTTATTACAGTGACATCTATTAATCAACTAAGTCATTTTCAAAACTATAATTGGTTAGATTTTATCTAAGTCTCATTGGTAATCATATATAGACTACCTACCTCTGTAATAATAATAGTTTCCAACCAAAAAAATTGAAAAAGGCAGTTTTAAGGACAAATAAAATTGATTATTTTTTGGTGGGACAGTTAGCAGATTTATAAAATGTAAAAAGACAAACGGTAATATGAAAAAATAAAATATATTTTTAAATTCTATTACCTCTTTACCCTTAGGCCGAAAAACTGTTGGACCTTACAGGTTTACTATTTTATGTACATGTGTACATATGTACATAATTTTACTTGCAGCCTAATCTGGGCAAACGTACCTGTCTGATATTGACCCAAATGCAACACTTCCGATCAAGATTCCGAGCATGAAAATTGTCTGCGTGAAATCAGCCAGCCAAGACTTGTTACATATGAGATCCCATTCCATAATTATGGTTTGCTGAAATATTGATCTATTATACATTGGATCGTCACAAGGACATTTTCCTGTTATGTTTAAATTATCATCTAGGCATGTAAAACTGGCTGGTGGTGCTAAAAATATTATTCCCATCTGATGAAAAGCAACGGGAAACTTAGTGATGAATATTGTCAAGCATAGAAAAACTTGATATTTTCCGAAGGATCCTATGGTGCCTTGAACAGTATCCACTTCTTCCTGAGATCCATCATCAGTTGTGCTGTTGTCTGTATCTAAAAAAAAAGTTTTCATTTAATAAAACAAATATTTCAGCAAAAGTTAAGATCAACTACAGGATAAAACAATAAATTTGTGATATATTTCGTAAAAAATGATGTATTAATATTTACTTTTAAAAAATTAAACATCTTTATAGCAAAGCCTGATATCAAACATGAATGCATGACTGAATATAATAACTTAGTGATCTACTTATATTTTTGTATATAAACGATACAAACTGTTTACTACACGTCAGTTCAAGTACATCCGTGCACTTGGAATGCCTGAAGATATCGAAAGGCGAAACCCGGGTCGTTAGCGACAAAACTCATGGAAAAGTACAAAATTCACACAATTCAAATTTTCTATTTGTGACCATTTGAAAAATAACATTATTTTGCAATAATAGAATATAATTAGACTTTTGAGTAATCTTATATCTTTTAAATCATCTTTTTTACTGCTCTTTGCAGCCCAATTCAAGCAAGAAAATGAACTCCTAAACTATGTTATTATAATTGATGCTTATAAATCATGGTTCGGGCAATTGTTTATTTGAAATTGTTGAAACAACTTTTTTCAAAATTCAAAAGTCTAGGTCAATTAAAATGGAATTAAAATGAACATTTCAGACTGGCATTGACATTTCACAGCCCCTTTCATATATTGACAGCCCCATTCTCGCCCATTAAAATGTCCAAATTCAAGGAAAAAATCTAATTTGCTGTCAAAGAAATGTCAAATAATACCTTCACGTAAATAAAAACATTATTATTAATAATATAAGCCGGGAAAAGTTCAGTAGAATACTATTTTATTACATTTTGACGAAATGTCTTCGCCGATAAAAAAATCAAACATATTTTCTTTCATATTCGTTTTTATGGCAACTTAATGACCAACAATGCAAAAGGGAATTACAGACCTACAGACATACATACGCCGTTTCGGTTTTATATATAAGATATTTTGGTTCATATAAAACTACTCGAGTACTCGAGTATTTTGTAAAATGTACTACTCGATACTCGAGTAATTGGAGTCTCTACACACACATTGATAATGAAACAAATTTACCGTCGAAACTTTCCCGAGCGAAATCAATTCGTTTGTTTGAACTTGCAACAACAATGCAAAAGGGAATTACAGACATACATCCCCCGTTTCGGTTTTATATATAAGATTTATGTGAGGCAGTTGTAGCCACGCTGGGAATATTTCGATACACTGATAATGAAATAAAGCTAAGCTGATACTTGCACGTTGCAAATATCATACTTGCTTTTAATCTATTTCAAAAAAGAAATAACATTTGATATATGTAAAATATTTGATTTATGACATGGGTAATTAATTTTCAAAAAAGTTATTAAATGATTGTACCTTACCAAATTCATATCAATCAAGCTATTGTCTCATAAAAGTCAAATAGGATTTGATTATAGACGTCAGAGCTCGAGAAGGGATTAACTTTGCAAAAAATAGCACAGATGGGAGATTATTATATTTTATAACGACAGGTAAGGGGCCCCCTTTCTTGGCAATAAAATTTTCTCTTCAGTAGCATTTTTCGTGTATTTTTATTAAGGTTATTTTGTTCAGGTCTGCTCTCAAAGCAGCGCGAACGAGGGCCCCGAGCAGTGCCGCTGTTTTAAAAAACCGTATTTTAAAATAAATAGTACTTACTGTGAAATAAGAAAGACGACATCAGAAAAGCATTTATCAAATGCATATTTCGGATTGAAAAATTTACCGAATTTACTGCATGCAGTAAACAAAAAAATAGTTTCGATGACCGTTGCCAAACAAATACATTTTACCTTCTTCCCATACTGGGGCCGCACAAAGCATGTTTCTTGTTTAGGGGGGGTGCGGACTATTTTTTTCAGATTTAGGGGGCCGTTGCATGAAAAAGTTTGGGAAGCACTGTTCCGTCTTCAGCTGGGAATGCCTACTACCTCTTTTTCCTCAAGTTTTTTTCTCCAACAATTTTTAATCAACAGAAAAACCAAATGTTTTTTGATGTTTCGGTTTCCGGGATTTCTTATATAAAAGTTTTGATTGTTATGTATTATAAAATAAAATCTATATAATAGTTATAAGGTGTTTACGTTTCAAATCATTTTTACATAAAAGAAGAACATTTTAAAAATTGTGGTCCCGCACTTTTTTCTTGCCTTGGGAGTCTTGGGACCCGCGCATGCTCACGTTGGCCCTGTTTATATATGTAAGTGGGTTGTTGTTTTCGTAGTCTTTCATGAAGCGTATTATCTCACGTTTAAATGATGGTGGATAGTGATATGTTCGCAAAATACAAATTGATCAATCTTGGGCTATCATATAATTAAGCCTAATTGTAAATATTTCAAACGAACTTGGCCACACTCCATGCAGTGTGTGATTGATCTGGAGATAATAAAAACATAAACAAATGTCAAATTACCTGTGAAAAAATAACTTCACCTATGACGAGATTCAATGCAAGATAAATAATAAAAAATATACGGATATGATCTGGAAAATTTGATTATTTTATAGATTAATTGATTTTGCTGCATAATGATGAATGTGCACAACATAAAACAAATCGATTTGCGGTATTTGTTATATGTATTAAATACTACTGTAATCGAAGTTCTACGAATACTAATAACAAACAACATTCGTTTGTTTTTTGAAATTAGAATAGTTCGAAAAAAGAATATTTACCGACAGCCAATCAGAAACGAATTACACACATTATGTAGGTGCATAATAAAATTAACCAAACATGTCGAAACATTTTTTTGTGCACTATTGGAACTTTTAACCAAGGGACAATCTTGTGTACCTACAATGAAAAAAAATAATGAGCGTCTAGTTTCTTGCTCAGATCGATGCTGTATCGATTTTTAACTTATATTTTTATGGAAAGGGTTCTAAATAATATGAATAACTTTCAGAAACGTATGTTTATATAAAACATGTTATATTTAACAAAAAATCCTCAGAATCAGGTGATAATTTATTCAATGGCCATGTGTGTTGTCAAACAAAAAGGTCGTAGGGTTATAAGAACGGTATTTTACAGAAGCACATACTCGATTGATTAAGAATTCCAAATGTTATAGATGTAAAATTTTAGGTACAGAATTAACAACGGTTGAAATTATTCCAACTTAATTGAATTAAAAACAAGTTTTATGGTTTATAAATAGATAAATAATAGACTTCCAGGAATTCGGATCGTAACTGAAATATACATTTTTTTAGATGGTGTATTTTCTATAAACTGTATTCCAAGATTTTTCTTCAATTGCAACATTTTGTTACAAAATCTTTTACCCGTTTACATTTCGGCAAGGCTTTCGACTCTATCTTAAAAAACATTTTATATAAATATTCAATTCTTAACTTGCAGGAACGATTGGCGATGACTACGATGAAAGTTACAGTGATATTTAAATACTTTGTAAGAGTACAACATTGCTTCAAATATTTTACGTTTTAAGCTAGCATAAAAACAAGAACGAACTTCACTTCATTGAGGCTTTGTGAATTCGCATTTTCTTCAACCGCCCAAATTTCTCCCCCTTTGTGGTCTGACAATAAAATTGATATAGGCTTTAAATTACTTCTTTTAATGTTGGTCGATCGCCGCCAATAATTTCAAACGAAAGTCGATCGCGGGAAAAAAATTCTGGCCACCCCTGTTATATATGGACGGTCGATCTTTGAATTTCGCTCATATTCAATAATACTATGAAGAAGAATGATCCTTTTAACAAAAAGAAACAAAGTAAGGAATATGTTTGCAGAAGTAAGTAGGTATTCAATTTTGTTTATTTTTGATGATCTCAAAGCTGTCATGGTTGTCTTATCGAAACATACCAGCCCCAAGTTTATCAGTTTAAAAAAATTCGACTGATATTTTCGAATGACTCTAAAACAGATATATCTCAAATCTTTTTCGATTAACTTGATATATTGTGTACGCAAATAAGTGATAAAATTATTCGATTGTAGATTTTTTATTTATAACCCACACATCAATTACGACATCACGATTTAAAAAAATTAATTAAAAATGTATTTACACAAAATTATCTGATTTTTTCAATAATCGTATTAAAATCGCTTTTCATATTTATGTATTTTTTTAAATTGTAATGTGTTACTTACCACAAAGAATGTGTTTTATTTAAGAGTTTTATAACCGAATTAGAATAAATAATGCTTCTGGAATATAGAAACATAACAGTACATACTGAAAACTGATTTTTTATGTACATAGTGATGTGTATGTATAATTTTATAATTATAATTGTAATAATTTCATAGCAAATATAATTTTCTCTAGCAATTAACTTTAAGCTGAGGTGCGTGTTTTTATTGCATTGGAACATTAGCAATATGTTTTTTCAATTAAAAAGTACACCTTGTGCGTGGTCGAGTGATCAAAGTCGATGGCTACATTTACGGTTCTCCGGAGCTCGAATCTTAGCAGAGGCAGATTCGCAAATTGATTTTTCAATCGATTTAATGATCTCATTTCCAAGGCCCACACATCCGATTTTACTAACGAGGTGTCTCGATAATTTTACGACTTGTCTTGTCCTAGTACCATATTTTTATCTCCAGTTTCTAAAAAGGCGGTTGAATGAAATTTAGTAACAACCATTTATCCAAGAAAAAAAGCTTCATTTGGAGTTCACATACTTTGAATAATTAAAAAAAAATCTACCAATATCCTGTTGTAAAACTGTAGGACTTTTTTCTACGAGCTTGCTTGGTCGACAGTTTTATACTTTTTTATTTGATATAATTTGCAACACAAGAAATGTTTTTCATGACTAAACAACCACTAAATATATCCATTTCATATTAGCTAACTACAGTAGAACCTCGGTTATCCGGACTATTTGGGGATGAAGATAGTCCGGATAAGGACAAATCCGGATAATCGAACAAATCATAATTGACAGGAAAAGACAAGTATATTCAGTAAAAATCATTTTTATTTCTTTAGATTAATACATAGCTATAATAATAAATTATTTTTAATTGAAAAAATCAATTATCGATTTCTGCTTAAAGCTAGCTTTTCTTTTCGTTGCTGCCAAATCACGAATACTTTCAAGACACATAATTGTCTTGAATAGCACTCTTCTTGACTCTCAAGCCACTTCATGGCGAAATATAGACACTGAAAAGCTTTAGAATGTGTATGACCAATATCTCCCCCCTCACAAATCTCTTCTACGTCTTCTTGATCTTGTTCCTCTGAGGTTGATATTTCTTTAATTATTTCGTCATCATTAAAAATTTGGAATCCAGGATCGTTTGCATCGCAATTTAAACACTCGGTTATATCTTCTTCGTCGCATTCAGCACATATTGAAAGTTGTGGTATTACTTCCGCAACGTCTCCTCTATCATTTTCTACTTCGTTACTGGAACTAACTAATTGTCTTTTCAAAATGTTGTTGACTTATTGTTAGAAAAATGCAACGATCACAATATTAAGACTGCATTCCATCACGTACGTAAACTGTGGACGCACTTCGCCACGTGCATATCAGCAAATTTGTAATATTTTTGTTTATTTTGACCAATCTGGATAGTCGAAAATCCGGATAATCGAGGTTCTACTGTATTAATAATTACATAACATCTCCCTTATATCCAAATATTCTCTTGAAAATGAGTTCAAGTAACTGATTTACTTATGGTTAATAGATTATTATCGAAATAATTACATATATGTATATACTGTCAAAGTTTACTTTCAGTATTCCTTATGCTCTACACTGGGAGCAGGCGCAGCTAAAATATTCAAGTATTAATAGTGCAGTTGTCTTAAATAATTGATAAAAACCGCCGGGAGGACATCTTGTAAGTTTCGATCAATAAATTATTGTTATGTATTTAATTATTTTGAAATATGCATAAGGATAAGTTACGCGTTGTACCAGTCAAACACCCACAGTTTGCTCATACCTGGAATGTGGTTTCAGAACTAACCAACATGTAAGTATAACAAATGTGTGTATAAGAAAATCCATGCGAAGTGCGAGCACATCACCTTGCAGTCTTATAGAATATAGTATATTCTGGTAAACACTTTTACACATTAATAATTTAATATAAAACGGTGTCGGCCATTTTTTTAAATGTCAAATTTTGCAACAATATCGTTTTTAAAAGATTTTTTGTGTTTCATTCTACTTTTTTGTATTCAATTCTTTGACTGGCGATGACGTCAGCGGATGAAGAAAGTCGCTGTGATATTTAAAATACTATTTGACTCTCAAGGCTGAGCAACTGAGTTACAAGGAGTTATCGTAAAAAAGATTGTGTAATTAGCTCCATTATTGAAGTCTATCTGCTCCACACGAGGAGCGGACATGATTTAAAAAATGAGAAAAACTAGAATAGTATCGTATGTATCTAAAGTTTAATACTACAGATTCTGGGCGGGCAGAAGTGGAAGCTTTTTTTTATTCCTCGTCTTTTCATAGATTGAATAAAATTCTTTCTTAATAATAAATAAAGATGGAGAACTGATAAGGCATATTGACAGCTTGCAAATACGTATACGAATTGTTAAAAAAATCGATAATTTACAATACGGAAGATAGATAGTTCCTGGGCATTTCATCGTGCCAAAAAGTGGACATATGCTTTAATAAAAATATTCGAGATTCCGGGGTTGCAATCATATTATATAATTAATATTTTAATATATGGATGAAATAAGAAATAAAAAACCATCAAATTTCGCCCCCTTCTGAAAAATACTGAAATTGCGTCCCTGCTCATTACTAATTACTGATATTAATACACTGCATTTAGTGCACGAATAATTTATTTATTTATTTAAGAAAAAGCAAATCATGGCATTACAGCTGATGCCAATGCGCCATGTATTTGACAAATATAAATACGTGTATGTATTTATATATATACATACATGTAAATACATAATATTAATCATTAATTAATTAAAAACAAGATGAAAACATTGTAGTCATAAAAACAGAGAGAAAAAAAAATTATAAAATCACATTAGAAATTTTCAAAGATGTCAACCGAGTGAGTTCTGACAAAATCAACTTTTATTCATAAAATATAGTATTCGCCTGAACTCACTCACGTCAATATGAAATATGTCGACATCCGAAGCAATGCCGTTTAAAATTGTTAAAGCTCTCCCCAGAGGCATTCCCATTGGCAGACTGGTTCTACCCCTTGGAAGAACAAACAACTCATGCTCACGATTCCTCAAAAAATTATCAGGAACATTTAATTTAACATTTTCAAGAATGGTGGAATTCTCATTTTGGCCTCGGATAAGCCGAAAGAAATATAATGCCAAATACATTTCTCTTCGAGCATTCAAACTATTGAAAGTGAGCATCCCTAAGAGAAAGTCTGTTGGATAAAGCCATGGGTAGTACCCATATGTCCTCAAATAGAGAATTCTCAAAAATTTCTTCTGAACCCTCTCCACCATAAGAACACATTTCGCACTCCTCGGTGCCCAAACAATCGATCCACTCTCAAGTCGGCTTCGAACCAAAGAATTATACATTAGTATCAAAATTTTTACTCCTGGAAAGACCCTGGTAGTGCGGAGGATAAAGCCCAACATTTGCAAAGCTTTGTTGCAAGTAATCTTAATGTGATTGTTGAATGTTAGTTTGCTTTCAAATTGTACGCCAAGATCTTTTACTGATGAAATTCGTGAGAGAATTCGACCATTCATTGAATATTGAAAAAATAACACTCGTGAGCTCCTCGTAAACGATAAAAGATTGCATTTATCAATATTAAATTCAAGTTTGTTACATCTTCCCCACTCTATTATATTATCTATATCGGACTGGAGACGGTGACAATCATCTAAGGTGACAACCCTCAAAAACAGTTTCAAATCATCAGCAAATAATAAGAACTTAGAATTTTTAATGACTTTTACAATATCATTTATAAATATAGTGAACAGCATTGGCCCCAAGTTCGAGCCCTGTGGTACACCAGAATACGTGTAGAACGGTAGCGATTCAAAAAGACCATACGTTAATAAATAATCATTTATCAGTATATTATTATGACGTAAGTGTATTGATTGTATGTTATGATTTACAATTCGCAATAATGAATAAATTTATATATTTTGATAAGAAGCTTGTATCAAATTAGTACAAAAACATGTTTAATGTTTCGAAGATTTGAAGGGCTTGATCTCAATAGTTTGGAACTCAAAATGGTGACTGTATTTTAATATATTATATTTATGAGATATTTTGCAAAATAAGAAAAATCGTGAAGAGTTATTATTACATGTGAGTCTTTGCACGGCCACTTGGGTGCTATATGTATGTCTCGAAAACGTTGCATAATTGTGAAAGTTTAGTATGAATGAAATCCTTAGCCTAGTCAGTAAGTTATTGAATTGAATATCAAATCCTGCAATACAAAAACAAATGAAAGTTAAAACACTATTTTCAATTTACAGTTTTATAAAATGCAGTAAGATAAATATACTTCGCAATTTTTGTCAGGACAGGAATAACTCACAAACGTGTAGCTTTACCTGTCTGTAGTCTCTTAAAAATAATTTTAGTCATTGGTTGTCATTGATTGTTCATTTAAATCTAATGTACAACTTCATAATTAGGAATTTTTGACAGAACCTAATTTGAAAAAAGAATAAGTAAAATTAAGAAACTAAGCAGACATTCACAGATATTTGACAGAATATCACATGTCCGTAATAGAAAAACATTGATTGAACAAAATGTTATTTGTCGATGACGCTTGGGATGGGGACTTAAAACAAAAATAATAATTTTCATCCACAATGGCCAAGAATTTAAATTTTTGAATATGATTTGATGATACATAATGTATGCCATTGAAAGGTTTTTCAATTTGAAAATTGCAACGATGAGTGGAGTAAATTGAAAGGAAAACACTGTTTTGCTGTTTTTCTTCGTACACAATCAACGAATGGAAAAGCAGTGGTGGGCGTAGAGGGGCTTAACAGACATTTGGGTGAAATATATATCATGGAATATCACAGTGTAAGGGATATATTGATTTTGAAGATTCAATCCCACTTTAAGAAGTCTCACAAGTGACATCAACGGTTTTCACTATTCTCGCCTAATGATGTTTACGAAACCCTAGCATCTTTCATTACTAGATACATACAATATAATAGGTCTCAAAAGAAATGTTTATAGATCACTTTTAAGGTGTTCACTGTCAATACTTGGTGGAAAGGCACTATAATAAAAATAATAATACATTTTTAGTACTTTTTCCACATACAATTTATTAGATCAGGACCGGTTTCGCTCATGGCGAGCATTGTCAACTGATAAGGAATACAATAAAACAGTGAGTGTATAAATATCACTGTTTTATTGTATTCCTTATCAGTTGACAATGCTCGCCATGAGCGAAACCGGTCCTAATCTAATAAATGTTATGTGGAAAAAGTACTAAAAATGAAATGTTTATACTTAATTTACTGGATAGTGTGTGATAACATCAAAAGAGTACGAATAAACGTACAGTATGTATCTGTTCTGGTTACCATGCAAACAATGTCGGGTTTTGAGTTTTGAAATATGAATTTACAAATCGATATTAAAATCATGCAACTATAATAAGAATCTTATAAAATAATATTTCATGAGAATTCTGTGATATTGAAACAATGCTATCTTTAATTTACTAATTTTAATCGTATTTGATTGGCACATCGATTGGTTCCAAACTGGTTTTTCCGTTTTTTTGCCAAAACGACGACGAATGATTATCTCATTTTTTTTAAAAAGCGTCATGCACATAGTAATTGATTCATAGAGAAACAGGTTATTTTTAAATCGATTTAAAAATATATTTATTTCGAAATGTCGATAACAATAATATTGTTCAACACAATAAATGGGATAGCTTTATCATGACATTTTTTTTACATACGAGTATATTGATTGAAGATTACGATCAAAGTTAGATATTTATTATTAAAGTTATGTATGAGGGCCAAGTTAAAACGTGTATGAATAATTCAGTATAACTGTTAAATATCAACATTATTACATTAAATGTATTATATGTAAAAACATGGATAAATCGGTATTTATTAATAACACCGAGGTGTCTTTGGCAGAGATACATAAGTTAAATTATGGAAACGGTGGTTGACAATACCTTCATTGGAGATGGCGCCATATTTACCGAGAAATGAAATCAAGCTGCAATTATGCATGCGCACAAGTAAATTTATTTGAAAATGCACGCGATGCGCGAGACCGGTCCTGATATTTATCAAAATATATGTGGAAGTAGTACTAATATAATATATAATTTGAATTATTTATTTGAATGATGCCTGTCCACCAAGAAGCTACAATTAAAACATACATAGTAATTATAATTACACAATTTAAACGAAAAAATCTAAAACATTTATCTTGACAGTTTGTAATAAACAAATAATACTGAAATTTAATTGTTTTCTCGTGTATAAATTTTATTAAAGAAGGTTGCAAGCAAAAGTTTGTATTTAAACTATGAAAAATAATGACATCGATATGTCGATAGTGAGGCTTTTGGAATCTTGGTCAATCTTTACTCAATTGAAAAAACAATTAAACAACTAAATTTTAATAGGGTGCGAAAATTATGATTCAGAAAATTTATTGAACGTTTACAAAAAAATACGATTAAATATAAATTTCACTATGATATTGATAGATAATCCATTCTTGTTAGCTTTATTATTTATTTGAATAACGTGCCATTCATAGTATGAAAAAAATAATCCTTTTGGACTACTAACCCAATACAGGTAGTCCTCAACTTACGGCCAAGATACGTTCCTAAAATTTGGTCGTGTATATCGTTGCTCCCAAGGAAGAACTCAGAACCAAATACAGTTTTTGCTCAAAATGAGTTATTTATTTTATGCAATCTTGCAATTTTGAACTTTATCTATAAAAAGCCATCAAAATTCTAGCTATACGTTTCAAGCTAAAAATTTTAAATTAAAATAAATCACTCAAAAAGCCGATATAGGATCTGTCAAACTGTCTAAAGAATGTTACATTTTTTTAATGTAATGTACATAAACTCAAAAATAATTAGTCAAACAAAAAAACCGTTTCCTTATATGTGCCTTCGTTTTCTAATTAGAACAATTTAAACATTTTCAAACAAAAGTTTGAATCCTATCTCACGATTTTACTTTTGTTGGTTGGTGAGTTCTTTCTTGAGTATACATTTTATGAATATATTTTTATTTTTCCTTGTTAAATTTGACGCTATTTCGCGAGCTATGTTCTTCACTTTTTTACCAATCTCATACTTTTATTTCCATGTAAATCTATTGCACTTCTTCCTTTTTATCACATCTACTCCGTTTACCAGTAATTACGGGCACCAATTTATCAATTATTCACTTCATGAAATTAAATCCGTATAATATATTATTTATAAATATTTGTCAAAATTCAAAGGAGCAATTAAAATTTAAGATGCATGCTATTTTTCCGGTCGTACGTGCTAATTGTCGTAAGTCAAACATTCGTTAGTCGAGGACTACTTGTAAACGACCTTTTTATTTCATAATTATGTCAGATGGAAAGTTCTGATGCTGGTATAACAAGCCTGAAACAGCTGTCAACGTGTACAAAATAATGTGGAAAATCGACAATGTTTTACAACCTTTAAAGAAAATTAGCGATTCGATTTGAAATGTCACTAACCTTTGCTGTTTACCATTTTGGATGTGGATTTGTATTTACCACAATTATTGATAAAAGTTTGATAGTGTCAAAAATATTATTTAACCATAATTAAAATTATCGGGCACTCAAACAACACTGTGTAAAAACACGTATTTTCTATTATTATTTTTGTTTAAAAACAGCACTACACAGAGAATTATTTGGAACAACTTGCTGCTATGGTAATTTGTAAAACTGTTTGTTGAATTTTTCCTGATTGGCAACAAAACAATCGCGATCGTATTTGTAAGAGTTTTTTTAGTTGTACAATTCAACCACGACGGCCTTCTTCGTACATGGTTTGTACGCAACTGGTCCGGTACTCCGATAGTACCAAGTGATTGTCCGCTGGTATAATTTACCTGCAGACTCAGACACGGCTGTCCCAAATCAAGAAAATGAACATCAAATCAGAATCGATTAAATTTTTAAACAGAATACTTCAAAAAAAATGTCAAAAAATGACGAAACGCAAACATTTGTATACGTCACACAATCACATTATTGATTATTATTGAATAGTCTGTTACTATTATTATAATAAAATAAGAATTGTTTTCATTAAATACATTATTTAAGTATTGATACATTCAGCGGTGTCGTTGTGGAAATTCATTTTTATCATAAAAATAAAATTTGTTATGCGTTTTATTGTTTATAGCCAAGAAGAGAATAACATTTCATCGTTCCACTTTCCTTGGAAACATGAATTGAATTAAATCATTTAATTGCGATTTTAAAATCAATAACAACGTATATTACATATATTATTAAATTTAGATTATAATATGATATTTTTTTTAAGACATACATTTATGTAGGTGATTATTAAAGCAAGGGTATATTTTTATTTGTTTAATCGTGAGGCCTATTTATAGCAAGGTATTTTATAGTGTATTAATAACTGTTTTTCTCTGAAATTTCTTACAATAACAAAAAAATGCGAAACAAAATAAGAATTCGAAATTCAAACAAATATATGGCGATTGAAAAATAGTTTCTTCTGCGGTTTTGTGACTCAATTCTGTGTTAAAAAGCCACAGGTATTTTGAAAAAACCTACGTTTAAAAAAAAATATCTTGAAAGTTAAATAAAATCACATTACCCTTCACCGTCCTTTATATTTTCTTCGGAAGCAGTTAACGTTTAGAAAAAATGGAAAACATTATCGTAATGCTGTCCGCTGTCATCATTGGCAGCAATTCTGACAAGTAACCGTAACTAAAATACAATATGCACTGACCTTGAAGTTTTCTTTGAAGGTCTCGTCTCGACTAATTGTTTCTTTCCAGGATGTTTTGTTGGATTGAAACGTTCTGAACGTTATGGTGTGTCCAAAGTGTGTATGTATTGTAAGATTTACGTTGTAACACAACGTAGTTTCTCATCGTTTCAGTAGATACAGATTATCTTACTGTTGAATTGATGTAGCGATATGCTCCTAGCAGGATGCGGAAATGGTTATAGAATTAGTAAAGAAGAACACGAAGATAAATGGATGTGTAACATTATTAGTTTGGCGTGATTACGCATTTGTGACGTCTAGCCGTTTAACGGAGGAATTACCTGAATATCTGTGAGAGTAAGTAATCACTTATGATGTGTTAGAATGTAATGAGAAAATTACGATTGCGTTTCACACTAATTGGATTTATGGTTAATTGATCGATTTCACGATTTATAATCGCAGGGAAAACATTACCGCTCATTTTGTAAACGCCGTGCCTATAACAACAACACGTTCACGTGTTATCACTTTATATTTATTGCACACGTTATTAACTGTACCTTTATCGCCAATTAAATTTTGTCATTCATGATTCAAAAAAATTATATGCACGAAAAATAAATAATCGACGTTTTGTTTCACTCATGACGATATTTAAGGTAAATGTACTAGTAGCTGACCGTTTAAGAGAAAATTTCAAACAAAACAAAAATAACGATTAAGGTTTAGTATTGTACCGAATGATGGGAAAGCAAGTATACTCATATTGGATCATATGTCTTAATTAATATTAGGTTACAAAAATTACGAAAGGGCCTGTTTAAAAAAAGTTGTGTTAAATTACTTAAAGCCATGTTCCTGTTTCAGTAGTTGACCATCTCACATATTAAAAAATCCAGTAGTTGACCTTGTCTAATCAGGGGGCTTTATAGTGAACTTTCTGTCAGAGTTGCTCAGGGCTTTCTGTCACACCACTTTTGGTTCAATCATGTAGCAATGGGTGGTTCAGGAACAAGGTACACACCGTTTATAGATTGATCACTTTAGAAATTTGAAATAATACACTTTCCTCACTAGGTGTTGTTTTCAAATGGCCACCCTGCAACTCCATTGGCTATATGGTGATGTGTTAGTGGCTCATTCCGACCACAGATGCCTTAACTTTTCTGAACTTTACAATTTAGAGCAATCCCGTATCTGCATTTCTTATTTTGGGCCATTTTATTCTCAAAAAGGTCAACTACTGGTACATGGTCAACTACTAGTACATTTACCTTATATCCCAAAGCTTATCTGCACCATGTTGATTATTTATTTATTTTTAACAATGTATTAATCTAACGAAACTAAATTAAGTATGGTAGATATAAATTGTTTCTTTTTAGTATAGCTCATTATATTTGACTTTGATTAAATTTGACTCTTGATTTTTTAAGTACCATTTTATTCGGTTGAGTATTTGCAGAAGGTGTCTGAAAATACCTGCATATTTTAAAAGGAGAGAAACGTGACACTAGAAACAAAATGTCTTCTTACATCACTTCTATAGTACTAACTATTGATTTTTTCAGTGAGACATCAATTTTAAAATGGGTTAACAGTATTTTTTTTTGCATCGGGAGTAGTTGGAAAAGTGTCCATCAACTTTCCATTAATACTTTCATGTATTTTTTATACTGAGTTATCTATTCAGTACCTACGGACTAGAAACACACATAAGACTCGAAAAATGGAATGAAAGCAAATTTTAAACTTTTATTCTTATAAGTATACTAGCCGGTTCCGGTAAACGTTGCAATACCACTCAAAGGGTTTGTGTTTATTGGAAAGTGTTTGTGTTTATTGAAGTGCTGTCAGATGCACAATATTTTAGATATGTAATTAATTTCGATTTAATTTCACTAACATTGATCGGTATCGATTAAATTTGCCGTTTGACGCTTGTTTTTTGTCTTTTGCCGAAAGTAAATTATAGTATGACATTTGCACAATTGCAACAATAAATTGTCAAAATGAACGGTATGGCATATTATAAAAGACCCACTGTTAGTTTATTTTACTATGCCTATAACCTTTGCACAAAGGCAAGCAATAAGTTGACAAAGTTTTATCGTAATCGGATGAACAGTATACAACGCATAAAATACAAACATATAAACATTGATTTTTATATATTAGATAAACGATACAAACTATTTACTACGCTTAAGTTCATGTTAATCTTTGCACTTGTAATGTACGACGATGTCGATAGGCGAAACCCGGGTCGTTAGTGACAAAACTCTCCAAAAATTACAATATAATATATTTTGTATATTTTTTACAATTTCCTGGGTATAAACATAACTTATATTTAAAAACGGCATAACGACAGTTGCGTCTCTGATAAACAAGTGTACAGTTATTTTTACTGTTGTAATGAAATTTTATTTCATTCACGATTGAAAATGAATGAATTTTCCGAGTCGCGTAGATTAACAAAAAATCGCGAAGAAGAAATGTGATGAATAATTTAAATAATTACTTGTAAAAGCAGTGAAAAAACATGCAAATCTTTTTTATTCATTCATATATTTTTACAAATTTATTTATTTTAACATCCAAAAACTTTTGGTTATTAAATTCCTATTTATTTAGTAATAGTCTTTCTAACTCAAATTGAATTACGATTGTAAGCATTTCTTCGTTAAAATGATGTTTGCAATATTATGATGCTGCATGATTTTCAATACAAATCATATAAATTTTTGATTAAATGAGTGATTATTGAAACATGCTGCTTGGGTTTTTGTGTATATTCACAAAAGTCAAGTAGAAGAATAAGATTAAAAATAGGACATCTGAATAGTACATTTATATTCATTTTAAATAAAAAATGAATTTCCACTAAGTTACCGTCGAATAAATCTAAAGATCGGTTTATCCACAAGACCAAGAATATTTTGAAAATAGTTCATTGTATTATAATCATATTATAATCTATACATAAAACCCCTACTGCCTTGATGAAAATTGAAACTTAAAATTTGTTTAAACTTTTTTAACTTAAAATTATTGATACATATTATGTATGTCCACGATGAATATAGAGCAGTGGTTCTCACTTGAAATTTGGCTGTGGCCGCATCAGGAACATCAGCGGTTCTACGGAAATGTCTGGTGGCCGCACCAAATTTTTGTGTCGAGTCTTTTTTGCCAAAAAGACCTAAACGTGTATTTGCTGAGTGTTTGCTAACTAGCAATTCTTGATGCACAATGCAATGCATACAAAATATTTTATTTTCAGTGTCTTCGTTGACAAATTAACTTTTAAAAACCCATTGTTATTAAATATCAACATTAACTATGAATCTGTAGGTGGCCGTAGCAAAATCCTCTGTTGTGGACCGTGGCCGCACATGAGAAACACTGATATAGAGCATATTGAAACGTAATGGAGGATTTCGAGCGACATGGGCTGTTATTTAGTCACTTTGTTTTGTTGAGTAGCAGTAGTTGTGCACCCTTTTAGCATCGAATTACTGAGAAGCAATAAAGAAGTTATTTAGCACATACAGTAACTCCTCGGCTTACGTAAAATTACGTTAGCCGAGGAAAATTTTAAAGCAACTACTTTTCAAATAATATATGTTAATTTCAAAGGAAAGATACAAATAAAATGGGTCTACATATGTATATACATACACTTAAGACAGCATGAAAGGAAAGTATTATGTATTCAGGTACATGGTAAATATTGCGTACTTAATGAACAAAAAAGGATCTACATACAATCGTTTATTTATGTACGTATGTATGTATTGAACTATCACTCCAGGAATCATTAATATTTTTTACAGCTTTATAAATGTTGTACTTTTTCCAAAATTTTCAAAACAGCTAAATATTTTTTTAAATCGGTGAAGACCGAAATCGCGTATGTTAAGGACTTACTGTAGCCAGGTTTAAATGCAAGTGTTGTGATTTGTGATCCATAGAAACTACTCAGCAGGCGGTGGTGTTCTTATCGAATTTCTATGGCTAACGAACGATTATTTGATTGAATTGATCCCGACTTGGGCGATGCACCAATAGTAGATTATACCCTCACTCGATGCATTTACATTTGTGCATATACATATATGTATATGTAAGTTATTATGCATATCTATACAACAGTCAAAGAGATTAATTAATAGTTAATTAAATGGTCATACACTATATAATTTACAAGAGGATAATGCGTAAATAAAATGTATCACTAAGAAGACAGTTACTTCTATTAACTAATTATTTATAATGGGAATATGAATAATTACATAATGTACTTGGCTAGAATTATCTGTCAACCTGAAACGAGTACTCTGTCAGCATATGCGCAGAAAGAGTGTGTGTGTATGGGTAAGTGTTGGGTGAATTTTTAACGCACATCACTCATACCTTTTATTTTTCGTTTGCTCGTATTGAAAGAATCCTGACGGGTCGCAATGCTATCTAGCAATAATGTACGGTTTCTTAAATATTTTTTTGCTGTTATGTATTGTATTTTTTTATGCCATTTTATAAACATGTATTTCATAACCAAGGAAATCCTGTAAAGTAGATATTCCAAGGAAAAACTTCCAAAATAATAAAGCAGATCAGATACGAAAAGCACTGTCAAGTTCTTCACTATAAACGATATTGTCATAAAGACATAACCTTTCATTACCATGAATCATAATTCTCGTGTTTTTTTTTATAAATGCTTTAAACGACGATTATTTTAATAAACTAAAAACGGTTTTTCTCAATTTTCAATAAGTAAGTACTACTTAAGACTTGTGGATAAATGCATGATTGGGAATGTCCGGAATTTAAAAAGTATGTATTAAAGAATCGGAATAATTGAAGTGGCTTTAATTCGTTCCATTATTAAATTTTACCCATCATTATTTTATTTACAAAATTCATAGATAATGAAATAATTGCGCATAAATTCGAATGATATAACATATACTTCTAGTTGTAGGCAGCTAAGTTTAGTAGTCAAGGCTGTAGGAATTTACTTGATTTAGAAGCAACGTTATGTTTACTCTAGTGTTAAATTTAAGTAAGCCTGCTAAATGTGGTAAATTTTATTCGTATACATTTTAAACCAATGCCAGTTGTTTACACAACACTAAAATAATTCACGATAAGAACGGCATTATAAACATCCTCGCCATCCGCCATAGCGGCATCAACAAAACGGTTATCAACGATTTGACAGCAAAAGTAATATGATTAGCGTTGCAAATACCGCATGATCGAAAGTGAGGTCAACTTAAATGCGATGCATTATTATTTTTTCGATTAAGAGTAAAGTTCATTGCTTAGATTAGATATACAAACACGGAGCTGCATCAAAAACATAGCTGTAGCATTGCAATAACAAAACCACTCATCAACACAATCTAAATTTCTTACATTTCATATTTCATATCGAGGTACTGAAACTATTTTCATACGTCTTCTTCTATGGCGTGTCTTTTTATCCATTTCCACATGCATTCTAGCATTTTAGTGTATTGATTAGGATTATACCTGGCGAAGTCTTCACATGGGGAAAGGAAGCCTTCTTATAGATACTGACTTTGAGTGTTCAGTAAAGCAAAGTGTTAAATGTTTATTCTTATGGAAAACCAATTTATAAGCCAATCGAGAGACCTTTTATAATTACGACAGAAAGGTTTGAAATCACATGGAGTATAAGTATTTTTTAATCCATGTTCGCTCCTATTGTGCAGCATCAAGAATCATAATGCAGCAACGCAATCAAAATTGTTTAAATTATGCTTCTTCTTCTGGGGTGGCGAAGTGAGAAATATACTATTAGTAATCGACAAGTATTTAGGTAAGTGCGCTCTTTATGGGGGTTGGGTTCATATGTCATAAAAAAATGACAAAAATCCATTGGCTTCAGATTATAGGTGACAGTGAATTTTTCTTATACACCCACTTAAACGACCTGAAATAATTTTACGGTAATAATTCGCAATTGAGTTTTATTTCATATTTTATCTGGAGAATGGCATTATTAAAAACAATACTATTTTAACGATATACTTAAAAGCATATTACACAATAAATAATTATTTTACAGAGAGGAGTTTCCCATGTCTTACATTTTGAAAAATATTCTCTAGTTAGGCAGTCACCAACTGGTGGTTCACGTACAAGTACAAGTGGTCTCCAAGGAAATATTCACAGTCCATGGAGTTACTGCAACAACATCATCGGAGCTTAATCAAGCATAAATATCACATCAATATTTTTATGAATCAACAAGTTTGTTTTCCCACCGTCATTTTGTGTATATGCAGCCAATGTTTCAACGCCATCGACTGAAACAAAATGAATCTACCCCTCACATTCATGGCCCGAGTAGATCTGCTCGAGACTGATTTTGAACTATGCATGTAACCAATAAGATAATTTAAATCAGAGTGACTAGCTCAGCTACTGAAATCCAGTTTATACTTAGTATCCTGAGTATAATCCGTATACTGAGAGCCCGTCGTGTGATACGAGAGAGATATTAACTCGAGTGAATAATCGAGGTTATATCGATTACAAAATAAAATAGATTTTCTTTCAAATGCAGTGAAGATAGTCATTGTTGCCTATTGGGCCCGCGTGAGGACGGACCAAATGAATAAACAATTGTAATTTACATGAAAAATAAAATGTTAAATATATTTCTAAAAAAAAAATTTTAGTGCATCGCGAGATTAAAAAATTTCAGATCCGACAACAATAAGACATATGTACATTTTAATTTTAGATCCCTCGAAATGAAAAGTTTAACGAATCGAAACGCGCAATATTAAAAAATCAAGAGTCATAGATATTGGACAAAGTGCTGTTTTCTATAGATTCCACTACTGAATTTGAGCTCTACAAAGAAAATGAATGTCCTCAAAATAACCGCCGAATCAGTAGGGAATATTATTAATTTCTGGCTTAATTGCTGACAATGCATAAATGCTAAGTAACTCACAATTATTCACAAAATGGTTAAATGACAAGTAAGGAACACAAAACAAAAGTATTTTATCGATCACTTTTAAGGTGTTCATTGTCAACACTTGTGTAACGGCGTTATAGTAAAAATAATAACACATTTTTAGTACTTATTTCATATAAAATTTATGGGATCAGGACCAGTTTCGCTCAAGGCTAGCATTATCAACTGAATCGATTTAAAAATCACTACAATTAATACTTAGTTAGTAGTGTTAGTGGGGCATATTACTGTTAAGTATGGTTACTAGATTACTAAAGAGCGTTCAAAATAATTATTCGGAGCTGCATTTTTTGCCAATCCAAAACGATGATGTGACGGATGTGACGAAGAGTTGAATAAAAAATACAAGTGGTTTTGAATTGCCCAGGTATGCAAAAAGTGAAAGCAATTCGAATATTTCCTCGTAATAATCGTTTGTAAAGGTCATTAGCTAATACGGCGCTACTAAAAACACTTCAACGACGTATAATACACCAGTTGCGTTAATAACAAAAATTGATTATACGGAATTAAAAAAAAATCAATAAACACAGAGTCGATGATAGCCTACATAACAAATGTTTGCATTAATCAACTCAATTAATATACATAAAACGACCCTGTGAATTCTTAAAGAATTCATATCATTGATAAATTATAATTAACTATTAAAAAATCGATACAAAAATTGATGATTTTACTGTCCCACGTTTTGAGGAAGTATGAGCGGCACGTATTTTTCTACTTTAAGAATCATCTTTAGAACAAATACATATGCTTTTTTAACAATACAGATACACGTGAAATATCGGTGTCAAACGTTTTGATTCAATTCTTAGTGAATCTTCGAATTGCACGTCAAAAATTCGGGCATTCATTTACTTTTTGTGAGCTTCCTTACTAATAATTCTTCTTTCTATAAGAGGGTATCAGCAATGATTCAGCATACATATATTCCTTCTGGGAGATAAGTTTTAAAAAGTACGCTTAATTTCTGTAGACAAATATTTACATTATATTTGAAGGTAATGTAGTCAAAACGACTGAAAATCAAGTCGAAAACAAGTAAATTAATAATGTTTTTTTCGTCCATATTACTTTCTGTTTTGGGCCGCGAACTGGACATGCTTGACGTAAATCAATATGCGTTCATTTTTTACATTGTTAAAGATGTCTAGCCAAATAAATCGACCAAGTGCAAAATGCTTTGATATAAGACTATGAGAGCTACTCAAAACAAAAAATGGGAAAAGGCTTAATATTGCTTGTTATTTATATTGATATTTTTTAAAAAACACATTTGATAAGTTTTTCACTTCACTGTGACATTCTGTGCTTTATCAAGTATGTATTTAGAGTATAAGTCAAATCATATCGATATCATTTGAATGGTTTGTTACCTGAATCTATCATTCGGTGTAAATTTAATAATTGACAATATGTTTGAATAGCCATAAATCACATTTGAATTGTTTCCAATCAGAATGTATTATTTTATAATCGTTCATCGGAAATGTGACATCAAATTGACAGTTAAAACGTAAGATAAAAAATTAGATGTAGTTCAAAAGGTGGCGGGTAAAATATAATATTTTGTGACGCTATGACAACAAAAATGGCTACCCTAAATTGTGTAGCGTTGTTTATGGAGGAACAATAACCCCGTGTCTTAGGTAAGCGACGCGAA
The DNA here is from genome assembly GCA_028554975.1 of Himalopsyche kuldschensis. Lineage (NCBI taxonomy): Eukaryota > Metazoa > Arthropoda > Insecta > Trichoptera > Rhyacophilidae > Himalopsyche > Himalopsyche kuldschensis. The sequence continues at coordinate 12,266,673 of JAHFWI010000010.1, read as the reverse complement.
CCGGCAAGAGAATTTAGGCGAATCCAGTCAATTTAAAACGTAGTTGATCAAAGGTCTTATGTGCCATCGCTCGGCCAGGCGCAATTAACGCTCTGGTGAGCTTGGACCGTTTCATATTTTCAAGCGATTCGCGTGCGCCATGAGTGCGCACTTGAGGCGACTTGCGACATATGCCGTCCTGACTGGTTCGCTTCGCCTACATATGACACTTGCATGGGCGAGGACCGTTTGATATTTTAAAACTCTGCCGCTTACAAAGCCGCGCCGGATCGCCTCGCCCAGATTCGCCCAGCTAAGACGACCCGTAAGGGTTAACTATTATATTTTGTAGTATTTCAAAACCAATCGAATAAAAACGCACTGTGCAATATCCGTCTTATCTACCGACTAGTATATTTCAAATGATGGGAGTTTACCTATATTGATGTGGTGAGGTGAGAAAAGTTTTTGAACTATCTGATTTTAAAAGATGGAGCATCGAGTGATTTTTACCTGTTTGATTATAAATATAAAATAATTAATATGTAAAATTAGTAACGTATTCAGTTCGATTTAATTAACATGATAAAATAACTAAAGGCCTCAAACAAGTTTTTTCACCTTGAAAGTTCCGACATAACTAAATAATATGCCTATGTTTCAATAATGTATATTACTCATTACTTCTAGGAAGACTTCCGGACCTATAAATGTCTACACCAAGATCAACTTACATAAAACTACACTGTTTAATAGAATAATATTTTAAAGATTCACGTTGGTTTTACATTGTATGATATCGGTGTACAATTATTGTGTAACGAGTTATGATAATTTTACAGAAAACCAGTGTTTTTGAAGCACTAGAGCTTTGTTTTGGAAGTTGTTTCTATTTATTTATTGTCAATGAAAATATTTTTGTTAAATTATTTATGGACTGACATTGACTGACTGTTTACACGTGTTGATTTTTGAACTACATATATATTTACATAAACTAAATGCTTTCTACTCATTCCTGCTAGTTAATTTAACGATTGGTTCCTGTCAAAAATTCAATCTTTTTATTTCTGGGTTATTTATCAACACATGTCAAGAATAAGTTTTGTTGAATATTTTTATTTAATATTAAAAAAAAAAAAAATTGGCATTACAGCTTACGACAATGCGCCAAATATTCTTAATTGTGAAAGTCACACGAGATTAACTCGATGATAAACAATGAATCAGTTGTGCACAAAATCAACGATAAATAACATACACCCAGCCCAAGATCTCTTTTTTCAATTGAAAAAATTAACTTTGCCGAGAATTGAACTCGGGTCCCCTGATCGCTAGGACAAAGCCATTGCCACTAGACCACAGGGATCGACATTATTGAGTTTGTAACTAACATTTAACATAATTATATTTTCCTTATATATGTTTTCATAACATAATCCTTTTTTTTAGGTCATACTTGTCAATTATTTACGCCCAAAATTTTACGCGTAAATTATTTTTTTGGTTAAATGATTTCTTGATATTTTTTTTACAGCCCTTGATACGTACATTGGACGCCTTCTCCAGAAATTTATTTTTATAATCCATGGTAACATCAAAGTTGCTCACGTGCCCGTGCGTGTGAGGCACTAAACAGGTTAAAATATTCGTTAGCATGTTATGACAGCGTTTACGCGCTTGGAGTCATTTGCATATAATTAAATATTATGTAAACAAGGAACGAAAGATATGATACTTATTAGAATAAAAACAAATTTTGTAGAACTTATTTAAAAGTTTTATATTACATAGGTATGCCAAGGACTGTTTTCATTCAGCGATCATTTTAAAATTCTCATTTGCTAAACTAATATAGTCTTTAAAAAACTATATTTTATAAAATACCCATAATAACCACAAAGAGAGCATGTTTATAAGATTTAAAAAAATGATTACTCTTATCACGTATTTACGAATTAGTTTAATTAATATTGAGCTTATGTGGTGAAGGTGTTGAGCTTATCTTAGAATTGAGGGACATAAAAATAGTATACATTTTCAAAATGATAAGAAATAAAAACAAAACACTACGGAATTCGACATTCTTTTTTATTAAATTCGCATCTATGTATAAAATGTACAGAATCATTCATCAGCAAAAAACATCGAAAGGAATTTGGCATTACGATAATTAGAAAATTTAAATGATTAATTTTTTAAATTTTATGAAGATTTACAAACAATATTTTTATTATACTTTGTGAAATTATAAATTAATATATTACCTTTTTATCACTCGGATGAACAGAGATTGAACGAAGAAGGCAAGGATTATTCGTGGACCAATCCCTGTCAGGAAAATCTCATTTTGAATCACCTCCTATTTTAAGTTAAATGAATCATAATAAAATAAAAAAATTAAACAAATTTAATATGTATCTGTTTTAGCCGTGTAGTTTTTACCTCAATCTTGCAAGAGCAATGTTAAACAGGTTACGAACGAGTTCCATGAAAAATACAAATTTGAAAGAAAATAAGAATAAAATTGGTTCTTAGAATTTTTTTGGTATAAAAATAACAAAATTCTCCACTACTGGCTTAAGGTACAGTTGTGGTATCTACATTTCATACATGTTTTACTTCCACATATATTCAGGTTTCGATCATCGCGAGCATTGTCAACTGATGAAATATACCATGAAAAGAGTTTATTTATAACAAAAATAGAAAGATACATGTATACATAAGTAGAGTCAACAGTAAAAATTTTGATGATTTCTTAAAAATAAAATGTCACTGAACAGGAATCCAAAATTATAAATTAAGCCCACATTAAAAATATATTTACGCGAGCAAAAATAATACGAGTTTGAATAAATTCTAAAAATATTGGGAAACTATACCAAAATCAACGATTTTGGCATATTAGTTTTTTGTTACTCACATTGAAATTTTATATTGTTGGTAGCTGAGCGGCTATAGCAATTAAGTTGAGTTTTTGATGGGTTTGAGATTAAGGTGTCAACTTTAAATTATTCTTGGTGTAAAGTTATAACATTTATAAATATAAATCAAACAACTCACCCTTTTGCAGTCCACAATTAAGTGTTTATGAAATCAGACATGTTATAATTTCAGGGCGTAATATTATACATAATGCAAATGGATACGGCTACATGTAATCAAAACGATATGCCCTTGAGTTTTCCCTGATATGAGTTGTCCTTCAGTCATCTGACAGTGACCTCCAGACCATATCCGTAATATGTAATAGATTTTAGTTAGATTTGAAGCGCATTTTGTCTGTTGTTGCTTTATATTTTATTCGCCGAGGAATAAAACAATGTTTTTAGATTTGTATCCAATTTATACGGTAAGTGTAGCTTCAGAATGAATGTGCAGTTATCCATTATTACGAAATTATGTACAATGCAAAACACATGATGCGGAACTGCTCATCTGGCAACGAATTCAAATAATGCAAGGTCAATTCTGTGTTACTGGATTAATAGACCAATCATTTTGAATATAAACACGACAGAATCTCACATGACCAATTCGGCCGTTCAGCAAAAGTGTAGGTTCATCAAATATGTCAATATTTAATAAAAATGAACCCCTAAAAAGTGGGTTGGATTAGGGTTGATCGGGCAGTAGACAATACCCAATACATCATAGATTTAGTCCGGATTTGGTTGAATCTCCGATCTCGTAGAGAATATAATAAGAATTGAGCCGTACGTTTTTGCTTTCATTACACAGCTGGTGTCTGATTAAAGAACCAGTTACAACAAATAAGAAAGGGCAACCATCTCGAAGCGTTCGATTCGCACATAAGTGATGGATTTCAAGGCCACCTCTGTTGCCATTGTATTTTCCTTCCTGTGGTCCAAAATGATATTTCTTGACGCCCAGTATGACAAATATCAATCACCTTTTTTGTTCAGCACTTCACGGAAAATGAAAGAAAAATAGAAAACAATATAGTTTTCAATTTTATATACACTAAAAACATCGATAATTCAATCAGTTTTACCCATGCGGCCCTCGAACTAGCTGAGAATTGATTATCTGGCCCTTCTACTAAAAAGGTTGTGCAGAACTGGTGTAGAGAATCATTTGGTATCGTCAATATCTGACTTAAATGTTTGTGATTTCAAAATCCAAGAATCTTACTATGAATTTCTTGTGTAAATAGGTGAATCCCCTTTTCCCTCGCTAATATTCTTGTATCATGCCGACACCTATTAAATGAGGTATGTAAGCGTAATTGAATGCTTTAGTCACACATAACGATTATTTATTATGATATACGATATCTGTGAGATAAATATGAATGTAGCAGCTGTTGATTGATCACATCCGTAATGATTAATTTTGTTCGGCAAACTTTATAAATATGTTCTATGTTGGTAAAAGTACAGAGGCGCCGCATTGATGTGCGCAATGTAATCGACGCACACGGGCGGTCGAGCCTCTTAAATTTATCTTTTTGAAATGGCTGCCCCGCCTCACACCTTATTTTGATAGTCCGCGTGAGTAATCATTCTTACCGACAATCATGCGTACCTACAAAAAAATAGTGCAAAAGATAGAAAAGACGAGTAGGATTGACTTTCTGAAAACTTAAACACTTTCAGTCAAGAACAAAAAAACTGTAGATAGGTACGCTTAACGTTTCCCTACGACGATAGATATTGTCACTGTCACTTATAATGGTGCAGTGGTGCACTGATCCCCTGTGTATTTTTCAAGCAATAAGCAGCATCAAAATAAAAACCCAAATTTACTCATTTAAAACTCCATAATAATATAATTACTATTTCAGAAAACGAAGATTCATATATGCTTAACGGACGGCGCCGAAACTATAAAAAAATATAAATGCGTTTGTTGAAGTCAGTTGGTGATGCGCAGTGAGCATTGAATGTAATGTACCAACAGGGTTGAAACGGTAGACAGAGAAATAGATTTGAGACATAATGGCGATGACTACTTATCACGCCACTCGAAAAAGTTGTATTAAGAAGTTTAGCTCATTTGCCCAACTTCCCCTAGAAAAAATTGTCGTATTCATGTATCACCTTGCACTTGCGAGATTGTCGCGTAAATATCGCTACGTTTATTAAGAGCCTAGTACTTATTTTTTGCACTAATAGGTTTTTTTCACTCCCTAATATTCTTGTCACCGCCGCCATTGACGGTACCTTTAAATAAAAGCCGATAACGAAAAGAAAATTATCTTGACATCAACCTTCGTTTCTTTTGAGTTTTCATTCACTTACACTTACCTAAATCAATATATATGTAGTTTTATTTCAATTTTATGACATAAATTATTATGAATGCTGTTGACTGATAGGCAAGCAAGCCACAGGATTTCTATTAAATCTTACAAAATCCGCTGCAATGCTAATAACATAATAAAACAATCAACTATTTCTTTATTTCTGTACTTTGTGGCAACAAAAGACTGAGTTATCTTTTATTTCCTTAAGTAGGTATTAAACAACAAAAAAGATTATTTTATTAATGACAGTATTGACACTACCGGTTAGATTCTTATCTTTCCTGTTTGTTCATGAAAAATACAGATTCGCATACAGTATAATGATGCCTAGGTATATTAATATATTATTATCCTTGAAAACACGTACTCTTCTACATGAGAAGCCAAAAATATAAGTTATCAACTCAATACTTACCATGACTTTTGATGATATTATATACTACTAGTATTGCTACCCGGCGTCACTCTGACTAAGCGACCAATAATTATTTAATCACAAAATCTAACATCCAAAATAGAGTTAAAATAAAATCACAAACTTTATTTAATTTGATGACAGCCCCATTCTCGCCCATTAAAATGTCCAAATTCAAGGAAATAATCTAATTTGCTGTTAAAGAAATGTCAAATAATACCTTCACGTAAATAATAAAAATTATTATATTAATAAAAGCCGGAAAAAGTTCAGTAGAAGACTAAATTATTACATTTTGACTAAATGTCTTCGCCGATAAAAAATCAAACATATTTTCTTTCATATTTGTTTTTATGGCAATTAAAGACCCACAGACATACATACGCCGTTTCGGTTTTATATATAAGATATCTTCATGGTCTGCATGGCGTACAGCGTTGCGGGCACGTGCTACACAAATTCAGCTGGTCTTATTAACTCGCTCTTGTAGCGCTCACTTTCGCTTCGTTGAATTTGTTTTATCGCCACCTGCTTTTGTGTTTGTCCACTGCACTGTAAACTACGCTGTAAAAAACTCAACCACTATGGCCGTAGACTTGGGGAACAGTTTAAGTTCCGAATTTGGAAGCGATCAAATAATGATAATACATTTATTATTCATACTATGATTTTATTTTATTGACATCTCTATTTAAACGTCCCCAAAGTTTTGCAAATATGATCTTTATAATTCTTAGTTGAGCTCATGTTAATTATGGTAACAAAAAAACTGTTTTTCACAGATACAAAAACCTAAATTGATCAGTTTATTGTTATAATTTACACAGGTCAATGAAAATTATTTTTGGGTGACATAATGCCATGCTTCTGTTATTATTGGAAAATTTAAATTCCAGACGAGTCAAAAACATAATTTTTCGTAAATTAAGATCAATTACAGAAAACCCCAAAAAACAATTTACATTTATAGTACATTGATTGAATTTGTTTTTATATACCTCAATTATAGTGTTATAATTTTCTGATAAAACAGTAGTGGTGAAAGTTCATTCATTTATGTTTTAATAAAATATGCTATGTGTGTTGATATAAAATTAGCTATTATTGTATTCATTGAATTTAATATTTTTTTAGACATTGATTTTAAATAATCTTCTTAGAGACCAAATACTCAAATACTTAAATCCATTTGTAAACTATATCAAAGATATTACCTATCCATTTTGATTGTATTATGAACTCGTGAATATTTAAAGCATGTCAAAACCAATTTGTAATTCCAAAACATGAAATTTTATTAAATTAATGGATGATTTTTTGGACTGAAAGTTCCATTTCTTCGTTTGAAATAAAAAAGTTTTAGGTAAATTTATTAATTTAGTTGTCTTCAGCTGTCGTATCACTAATAATAAAAGTTGCATTTCTAGTGTTGGCAATATCAGACACTACTTTTGTAATGTATAGTTCTCTATGAATAATTCTCTATAGTTTGACATCTCCCATGCTCGTCGGCACTGACAGCAAAATAATACACGTTGTTCATTTTGAGGTTATTGATTGAACAGTAAATTCCCACGAATATAAGTAAAAGTTTCTAAAATGCCTGTTATCCAGAGAGTTAAGTGAGTTACAATTATTTTACATTTCTAACGGGGAGCGAACTATATGTAAATAGAAAGCCGTGGCAACATGTCATCACTAACAAATCTTGTGATTCGCTTGGATCTACATTTTAGTGTTGTAGTCAATGCTGTGAATTAAATCCAAAGTCGAGTTTCATAATATACCCAAAATAACACGCTACGATTAATTAATTTAATACAGTTTAGTGTTATTCTAGATTATTCAATATTGGTTTATTATTATTAACAGGAAAGCATCCACACGGAAGGGAAAGAAAATTCTACAAGGATTAGAGCCTAAATTGATTGAAGATGCCAAGTCGACCTTTTTGGTACAAGGACGTAAAACATCAGATATCACCAAAGGGATACTCAAAGATCTTTACACATTGAAAAAGCCAAACGTTGTTATGTTTCAACGTAAAAATGACATCACTCCATTTGAAGATGCATCCCTCTTGGAAAAGTATGTGAAATTTCTTCTCGTTTACAGCCTACTGGATTATTATGATTTGAATCTATATGATTATGAGTTTTGTTGGATTTCTAAAGCATAATGACAGCTTACTTTTAAGTATTCCTTTTATTTATTTTATAACCCCTTGAAACATCTGGACAGTAAAATTCAAAACATTCATGCCAACCTCACACTTAAATCTAAATTATTTCATGAAGAGTTGTGTAGAAGCTGTGAATGTTGTAACGCTATTTCTCCTTTAAAATTCTTACAGTAATTTTTCTTGATTTCGAGTCATTTCTCCGTTACTTCGAGTTTTACCTGCTATTACTATCAACTATATTGTGATACATATTATATACTAGTGGTTCCACCAAGCGTTAGTTCTATGAAAATATATTAAAAACATTTACATGAATTCCAAATTATTCTTTCGTCATGTAATTAACTGCATTCGTTTGTTTTTTTGATAAATATTTGAAATGTACGAAAAAAGAGTTTTTCACCACAGCCAATCAGAAATGAATAGCACACACATCAATCATTGTTTTATAAATAAATTACCTTTATTTTTGTTAGTAAATATGACTTAAATAAAATGTACTTACACTAATTGTCTTTCAGGTTTTCAAAGAGCAAAAATGCAGCATTATTCAGTGTAGCGTCACACAGTAAAAAACGTCCCCACAATATTATACTTGGAAGGACATTTGATTTTTCAATACTTGACATGATCGAACTGGGTGTTGACGACTACAAAAAATTGGAAGATTTCAAAGTTGACAAGATTGGAATCTTTGTGAAACCTTGCTTAGTATTCAATGGAGCGGCATGGGAGCAAAGCCAAGAACTTATAAGATTGAAATCTTTACTCATTGACATGTTTCAATGGCAACCGGTAAATATAGTCTTTATGAAATCTGCTTTTGATAAAATGGTTACATGCATTTTTGTCTCATAATTATTTATAGAATGACATGTCTTCTCAGTTGCACGCTGTGATTTTTTCATTCTCCTGAATGAGATGTAAAGGCATTCTAGGATTTGTGCTTTTTACTTATTCATATGCAAGTAAGGCTATTATTTGATGGAGCTAGAGAATCATTCCTCATTCTACGGTGATATGGTATTATATCTTGTAACTAAAATTCTGTTAAATTACATATTTACCATGATCTCTGTAAAACTTAACAATCTACCCGACCACATGTTTTCCAGTAAATTCCAGCTCTTATAGTAGAAGTGTCTATTATTTTGCTATGCGATAGTTTATAATGTTTACATTCAATACTTCTATATACAACATACATGGGCAAACACCGGCCCGCCGAGCTATTTTGTCCGGCCCTGATTCATCTCGGCAAAGTAATAGAGAAAGAATAATAGTTCCAGGAAGGGATACAATTTTTTTAAAACCATTTTCCTAGTCTATCAGCTCATTCAAACATCACATATAATTATTATGGAGATGAACTGAAGGCACTAATAGAGAAATTTAATAGAGGTTTGCTGACTTCCAACACAAATACTCCACATTCGCTCGTCCAGTGGATGCAAATGAAAATAATGTGCCAGCAAATTTACAGATGGAACTTATTGAGCGTCAAGGGGATTTAGTGCTAAAACCACAATTTTACAACATTGCTTTGATGAATTTTTATAAATTAAATTTGGTGGAAGAAAAATATATAAATTTGCAAGAAAAATCATTTGTATTTTTCAAGGATGAAACACACTAAATCAAAATTCGAACATTGGTAAGACATGAAAATCTCGAAAATTCTATGCGATTATCCTTAAGCAATATCAACGCCAATATTGATAGTCTCGTAGTTGAAGTACCAGGCAATTCTTACTCCCACACTCGGCCACACAAAATTTTGTAATCAGCATATAATATTATGTCGCTCATTTTATAAATATCAGAATATATAATGGGGGAGGGGCATGGACCCCATGCTCCCCCCCTTTGGATCCGCCTCTTGACTCGGAGATAGAATGATAATTTGGCCCCAGACCTAAGAAAGGTTGCCCATGCTTGGTATACAACCTTGAAAACATGGTGCTAATTTCTCAAACTTGGGAATCAAAAAAAGCCATGAAATTTCAACCTCTTATTGTAACTATTATTCTTTCAGACACCGACAATTCGTCTCCAAGGTCTTGAGCACGTTCTGAGTTTCACAGCAACACAAGATTCCAAAATATTCCTGCGTTCCTACAGATCACTGTTAAAGAAAAGTGGGCAGAGAACTCCGCGTGTTGAGCTTGTCGAAATAGGTATTTATTGACTATTATTTAAAAATATTTAACAGATATAAACAAATATTCTTTGTATAAATAATTAACACTCAATTACAGAATCCGAGATATTCTCGGAAATGTTCAGAGATGAAAGAATTATTACAGTGTGCATTGCATTACTACTTCTGACATCTAGTTTTTACATTATAGTATTTCTTTTCTTTTTCTCTAGGACCGTCGATGGATTTTTCACTTCGACGAACAAAACTAGCTTCTGATGATCTTACGAGTCAAGCGTGTCGCAAACCCAGAGAACTTAGGAAGGTTGTTAAGAAGAATCTGTCTCGAGATGCATTCGGTACTAAACATGGACGTATCCATTTGGGCAAACAAGATGTGTCTAAACTGCAGACAAGAAAGATGAAGGGTCTCAAGAAGACACCCGAAGAAAAGAAACAGAAGCGACAGGAAAGAAAAACGGCACTCCGAAAAGCAGCAGCAGAATCACTTGCCAGCACAGCTTAATTGCACGCATTTTAATTTATATTTAAGAAAATAAAGTATCATTACACAAATTAAGTTTTTATTATTATTTAACCCTTTTAAGTAGGATGGTTGTACATGTATGGTCTATTTAATATACATTGCATTCAGTGTGAAGACTCCTTTCCAGAAATCATTGTCAATAGAGAACCACTTGTCTGCGTGCTTATTATAAAACTAAAGGCGGTTTAAATCTGGTTCAATACAGACTACATATACTTTATATCAGTAGAAACAGCATTTCTCAAAAAAAAAAACCCATGTTTGACTAATGTCTATTTCCTCCATCCTTGTTTTGTCTTCCTTTAAGTGACCTGTATAGGTTTGTATTATTTACTTCAATTAAGAATATGCCTGGTCTTGGAACCTCCTAATTTATGACTAAATAGAGACATTTTGTTCTACGTCATGTGAGTAAAGAGTATGAGTTTTTCACTTCTTCTTACTAATCAGAATTTAAATGTAATATTTTTATTGAAATATTGATTATATTTCTTAACTTTCCAAAGTAAATTATACATAAAAGGCAATTTAAGTTTTAATGTTAATTTAAGAAGTAAATTTGTCAATCCACCTTTTCTTAATTTCTAGCATCTAAGTGAGTTAAAATTTGTGATGATAGTTTGGATAGGGTAGGGCTTTGAGGTGTTAGTAGCAAAATGATCAAATGGGTTTTTTGATTATTTGGAGTTATGAAAATCAGTTATCTTGGAAGGGTAGGATTGAGTTTGAGCATTTTTACGTTATTTATTCACCAAAAACTATGTTGTGTTTTATGTTGTATCAGTGTACTATTTTTTGACTGGATATGGTACATATGAATGTATTTTGAAATTACACCTTTTTTTCATTGGCTAGGAATTTACGTAAGAGAAGAATTACACTGTACAATCAGTGTCATAAACATTACCACTACTAAGATGAACAGGATAAGACAAAAACACAACCAAAATACTATGATCAATGAAAACACTTAATAATAATCAATATCTACAGCCTGTTTTTAATACTAATTTTAGCACGCATTTAAGATTCTTTGATAACAGTTCCTTTTGATTTTCATAGATGGCATTGTTATGCTACAATAATCTTGAAATGCCAGACGATGCCGAAGGGTGAAACACGGGTCGTTAGCGACATAACCCATGAAAAAGTACAAAATTCAAATTATGTTCTTTTTGTAATTTTATGTTTAAAATTTTATTTGAATAATCCGTTCATAAGATATATTTTTTAAAAACTCATTATTGAAACTACTTTTTACTTAATTCATTTAATGTTTTTACATTTTATTCCATATGACAAAAAAGTGAGTTAACACAAATACGTGGAATAATCGAAGTTAATTAAAATTTTATATTGAAATAAACTTCCACAAAGCTAACGCTGAATCCATTGAAAGTTATATACAATTGATAAAAGCTTTAAAGTGAAATATTAATTTTTTGAGTTTTCGACTATTTTTCTGACACCAATATACGTTTTTAAATTGGGTTTTATTTTTGAACATATGGTAAAATATAAATAAAATGTGAACATTTTTCAATAACATAACTCGTAAGATGAAGTGGAGTAAAATTGAAATTCTAAAATTGATTAACAATGACGTCGTAGCCAAAGGCTTAACCTACTGAAACGTTTTCAATATTCTAACAAGCTCAAAAACAAAATTTTGTTTTTTATTGAAAATATATTTTTTTTATTACAAGATTGACCGACCCTAGAATAGAATCAATAGAATCTAATAAAATTAAGTGTTATGACGGGTATTGCGATGTACGTAGAAACACGCTTTCCCAAAACACATCACATATTTCCTATCACATCGTTCTTTTATTTCAGTTCACATAAATATATCATGTACATTAGAGGTCTGCACGGGCCGAAATTTAAAAATTTTACCCGGCCGGAACCCGAAGGACTCCGACCCGACCCGGCCCGGGCCCGAGGCTCATTTCCAAAACTCTTACCCCGTGTCTTATGTGAGCGACGCGAACCGGCAAGCGAATTTAGGCGAATCCAGTCAATTTAAAACGTAGTTGATTAAAGGTCTTATGTGCCACTTCTGGCTAGCATGGCTAGCCACTTCGCAACGCCAGGTTACGGCGCAGCGACTTATCGCTTCTTGTTTTAGCTCCAATTCAATGTACCGTACCTTTACGTGCGGGGAGATATCGATCCAACTATTGTTTTAACATGCACTAATACACGTTTATCTATGAAATTATAACATATATATTTTTGTTGTTTATTTATATAGTTATATTTGTTTGAAAGTACCATATCTAATACCAATGCCTTCCGTGCTGTGCATTTTTCACGTTTTTTTTGTTGCAAATAAAAAAAACGTGATTTTTTTTTAAATTTTCACACGTAGGTATATATCTAGATTATATTTGCATAGTTTATATTTAAAAAAATATTCATATTTGTTATTTTATATTGGATAAGATTGCATTTTCTTGTCAAAATTAAAATTTATGCAAAAAAATATGTATTTATTTTATCTTTACAATTTTTTTTATTTTTTAAATTGTTTTCTTTGATTCCTTTAAATATAAACTGTTTTTGATGTGTTTAATTTTATTTCAATGACTTAATTTGAATAATGTAGAAAATATAATTGTTTTTGGCAACCCATAAACCATTCCCGTTTTTTTCGAAAATTCGGTCCGTAACCAAAGGGTTAACATTCATCATGTCGGGACGCAAACGCTTTTTATTTGAAAATTGATATCGTGAAAGAAGGTGTCGTGATTTCACGGCAAGCTACCTACTTATCGTTCATTAGAATAATATATCACACTAATCTTATATGTATATAAAACCGAAACGGCTATGTATGTATGTTTGTGGGTCGGGAATTCCCCTTTGCATTGTTGGTAATTGCTATAAAGTTGCCATAAAAACGAATATGAAAGAAAATATGTTTGAATTTTTATCGGCGAAGATATTTAGTCAAAATGTAATAAATTAGTCATCTACTGAACTTTTTCCGGCTTTTATTAATATGATAATGTTTATTATTTACGTGAAGGTATTGAGACGACTTCAATCTCAGCCCTCTCGGAAAAGAGGACGTGCCTCCCTGTCGGACACTCTCGGGATGAGGAAATTGGACTGGGAGGTGAGAAAGGAGGGGTGCTCTAATTAAGAAAACGATCTCAAAGGGTTACACAGTGAAAATAGCATACGCACTATTTATTTGTCTTCAGAACAGGTTATACAATTACGATTTACATATAGAATTTAATTTAAAGGTTGCAACAATAATGATTCGACCTTCTCGCCTTTACAAAGGCAATATCAGGATTTAAACGTATTAGAAAGACGATTACTGGCTTGAAGGGCGACCTGAGGAACTTATTGTGGAGAGTTTAAACTCGATCCGTGCATAAGCTTTACCCAACAGATGTACAATCAAAGCGCAATCTTCGCCTTTCAATTCTGACTGATTTTCTGAGAGAAATTACGATGTTATCTGCGCTCTAGCGTCTGTTTGTAGCAGGCGCGACTTCGTTCGTTCGTGAGGCGAACGTTGCAGCATTCGGTTAAGTATGCGTCATCTTTGCCATTTTTTTGGTACAGCGGAGTCTGCGTGTAATACTACGTATCTCACGCAGCCAGGGCGTAACAGAGACAAGACATTTTAGAGCGGGACGTCCGCAGGTCTCATCCGGAGACGTCGCCCTCAAATGTCGACTTTACAAATTTAGAAATTACTTTATATTGAAATCGCTTTAGATTCCACTATAGAGTATTATAAGACTGAATTGATATCCTGATATTGTCTTGAACTCATAGACTGAGGTGAAATATAGACCGTTCGAGAGAGTGCTGATGTCCTAAAATACTAGGAGGTGTCAAACCACCCTACTCCTGAGGATCAGCGACTATCTCGGACGTCTTCCTCAATCAATGGTTTCCCCAGCAACCAAAATTTATACAAAAAAAAACACACAAAATACAATAATAACAAAGGATAGAATTAACTGTCTGAAGGACAGAGAAAGCTTAAAGTAGAGTAGAATACAGTATGGTAAAACAAAGCAAAAAAAAAAAATACATTGGTGACACGACTTGCCGAAAAAAAAAGACAAACGTTACAAATTAATCATTTAAAAGAAGTTAAAAGACTAAAACAATTTCGCATATGGCAGTAATTTACGGTGGTTAAACATCTTTCTTGTCAAAGAAAACCAAGGCAAGTCCATCACAGTAAAAAAATTAAAACACAATCACTAATGGGAGTATATCACATTAACAGAAATAAAACACAATCACAGAGACCGGGCTCGTACGAATGGCGGTCGCGGCGGCGTCGTAGGAGCGTCGGTTTCTGGCGTCGGCTGCTCGACGTCTGAGGATGGTTCAGCGAACGGCTGCGGCACGGGGCGGAGATCGTCGACGTGCGTCTTCCGGGCGGCTCCCCTCACGTTCACCCAGTAGGTATGGGTTGAGTTCGGTGCGATTATCGCGAACGGCCCTTCCCACCTGGGAAGTAACGTTTGGGGGGCGTTATGCTTGGAAAGCGTCGTGTTTCGCATATACGCCTTGTCACCGGCCTTGAACGTCGGGGCGTCGGGTCTCTCTGCGGTGCCGTAGCGCCTGTTGAAATAATCCTCTTGATGTCGCAGCAGACTGGCGTCGGCGTCTGCCCGCTGATGGTCCAGGAAGCGTGGAGGTTCGGCGTTTAGCTGTGATCGCCACTCTCCTGGACGACACATCTCGTATCCTAAAACGGCCTGGCTTGGCGTCAGGCCGGTTGCCGCGTTCTCGCGCACTCGCAGCGAGAACAGGGTATCTTGTAGTACTTCGTCCCACCGGTCGTACTCGCCGGCTTCCAAGCGGAGACGAAGAGCCTTCTTTATCTCTTGGTTTCTCCTCTCTGTGGGGTTAGCACGTGGATGGTAGTTAGGCGTTGTCCAGTGTTCGCATCCCCACTGATCGAGTGTATCTTTCCATACCTTGTTCCGGAATTGGGGTCCGTTATCCGTCAAGACGGCCCTTGCGAATCCAAAGGTACGGAAGACCCGCTTCAGCAAGGGTAAGGTAGCTGCGGTTGTCGCAGCTGCCAGTGGAAATGCGTCCACCCATCGGGAGAAGAGGTCTGTAACAACCAGGAGATACTTCTTCTTGCTTGTCGTGGTAGGAAAGGGACCCATATAGTCCACGGCTACCACTTCAAATGGCCTCGTAGCCTCCTTATGGGAGCGCTGCGTAGCCGGCGTTTGGATTGCGCCTCGCTTCCTTGTAGAACAAGCGGGGCACTGCCGGACGTAGGCCTCTACGTCTCGCCGCCGCTTCTTCCAGTAGAAGCGATTGCCAATCGCTCGGCCGGTCTCGTGCGCACCTGGATGACCCGCACTTAGGTCGTCGTGATACGCCCGAATTACTTCGCGGCGTATCGCCGGTGGCACGTCTGTCAAGTATTGGCCCTTGTGGCTGACATGGCAGAGGAGGTTATCCCGCACTCGGGTGTTCCGGCATTGGTGGTGTGTATCTGGTTCCCCAAGATCGCGGATGCGAGCCTGTACTCTGGGGTCAGCCTGCTGAGCAGCGACTACCGCCTCGAACACAGTACTGAGGTCGAGTGCTAAGGCCAGGGGAGCTACGTCGGTAGCTGCGCTGGTCGGTCGGAACATCCTCTCCACATCTTCCTCTACTCCTGGCTCGGAGTCAGGATTCCTAGACAGAGCGTCGGGGGAGTTGGTTGTCTTTCCCGGCGCAGTGTTTAATCTCGAAGTTGAATTCGGAGAGCAGGATCGCCCACCGAGTCAACTTTGCTCGCTCATCTTTGGCTTTATTCAGCCAAGTCAATGCCTTGTTGTCCGTGATCAGCGTGAACGGCCGGTCTTCCAAAAACGGTCTGTACCGTTTAATGGCCCACACTGCAGCGAGCGCTTCTTGCTCGTTGCTGTGGTACCGCCGTTCCACCTCGGAGAGACGGGCACTGGCATACGAGATGATATCTCGCCCTCCGTCCTCTCGGGGGTGGAAAAGGACTGCTGCGATTCCGTGCCCACTGGCATCGGTCTGCAGTGCGAAGCGCCGTGTAAAATCGGGCCGTGCCAACTGCAGAGGTCTTCGCAGAGCCTCTTTCACGCTGTTCATGGATGCCTGCGCTTGCGGGGTCCATCGGAACTTGGTGTCCGTTTTTAACAAGTCCGTCATCGGGAAGGCGAGGTCGGCGAACCCTGGCACATATTCCCGCAACCAATTACAAAGCCCCAAGAATTCACGCAGTTCACGGCGTGTGCGAGGGGTAGAGGCCTCCTCTACGCCTCGTAAGTGGCTTGGTTGCGGTATATTTCCTGTCGCTGTCACCTGGTGACCTAGGTAGTCCACCGTGTTCCTCCCGATCTGGCACTTATTGCCGGACATGCGCAAGTCGTGTTGTTCTAGCCTCTCAAAGACAAGGCGCAAGTGTCGGACATGGTCTACCCACGTATTACTGTAGACGATGATATCGTCTAGGTATACGAGGCAGAACTTCTGTATGTATCCGACAAGTACATCCTGACTCATGAGACGCTGGAATGTCCCTGGAGCGCCTTTCAGACCGAAGGGCATCACCGTGAATTGGTAACACCCTCCGTCCGGAGCGTTGAAGGCCGTGAGGGCCTTTGTGTCCTTATGTAATGGCACCTGCCAATAACCGGTTTTCAGGTCTAATGAGCTGAAGACGGTTGCTGGGCCCAAGTCTTTCAGTGTCTCTTGGATCCGGGGCAGGTGTGTGGCTTCATCTTTGGTATTTGAATTCAGCTTCCGGTAGTCCACGCAGAAGCGAGGAGTCCCGTCCTTCTTCTTAACGATGACTACCGGAGAGCTGTAGGCAGAGCGGCTTGGCTCGATGACGCCATCGGCTAGCATCTGTTGCACCTCGGCCCGTATCATTTGCTTGGTACCTTCCGAGTGCTTGTGAGGATTAGCTCGGAAGGGAACAGGGTCAGATAGCCGAATCTCGTGCTCAACAGTGCGGCATTTGGGCCCGGTGGCTGCAAATCGACTGCCAAAATCCCTCAGCAGCCGACTAAACCGGCCGATCATGTGATCCGGTACCGCTTCGCCTAGTGGAGGTATCTCGGGAGAGGTGTTGATCGTTGGCTTTGTAAGTGTGGCACAGTGTACGGTGTGACGGAGCTTAAGGCCAAAGTGCAAGCACCTACGCTTGAAATCGAGACTGGCTTCCTCGCGTTCAAGCCAATCCAGTCCCAACAACAAATCGAAGCCTAGGCCTTCCACGACTAATGCCGTCGCCGAAAACGGCTCGTTTTGCAACAGTCCCGTCACGGTAATTTGTCCGTATGTTGCCAGCGTACTTCCTCCGGCTAACCGTAGACAGAGTCCCGCCTGCCTTCGCGTAAAGTGCGGCACTAGATCACTCCGGATAACAGTGTGTGTCGCCCCGCTATCTATTACAGCTGAAAGCGGTCGCTTCACGTCCGAGAGCGATAACGGCACTTTCAATAGCCGCGGATGCGTGATGGAGGCTGCCTCACTGATACCCACTACAGGACACTCTTCTAGTTCCTGTAGTATCCTCTTGGTGGTGAACTTCCTCCGAGGAAGTGGTGCGGGAGGTTCCCCGACCTTCGCACCTCGCGGGGAGTTCGCTGACCTCTGTCTAGGCGCTGGTATTGGTGGCTGTGGCGAAAATGCCCCGTCACCCACATTGTCTTTATTTATACCTTTACCTACGGTATTGTTTATATTTACGTCACTTTTGTTAAAGAAAATTTCACATCCGCTATTGTCAGTATCAATACTTTTTTCAATTTTTAAAAGGTTTTTACATTTCTCACTAGTGTTTATTATTTTAACTCGGTCTCTGACACTTATTTGATTATTGTCTGCACACGTTTCATTGTTTTTATAACTATTAAAATTGTTTACACACTGATTGTTTATTAATTTCACCCTATCCCTAACGCTTATTTCATTGTTTCTACACATATCATTGTTTTCGTCATTATTAATATTATCTACACTCTTATTGTTTATTATTTTAACTCTATCCTTAACGCTTATTTCATTGTTTGTACACGTTTCATTGTCTATGGACGCATTGCACTTGAGGTTCACTGTCTTGACTTCCTCGGGCGGACGACGTGACTGAGGACTCCCAGATGTCTTCGTCACCAGTAGGCACGTTCCTCGTGCTGATGATGGAGACACCTCGGCAGTCCGTCTATCCGGTTTGGTGCTGCGGTCTCCTCAGTTCCTCCTGTCGTCAGAGGTCCCCGGTTGCTTTGGGCAATTTCTTGCCAGGTGTTTCCCTTGGCAACGCCAGCACTCCAAACGACTGTTCTGTCGTTTATCCCTCCACCTGCCTTCTTGGACGCTAGGTGGGGGTTTGCTGGTGTCAACCTCTGGCTCGCCTCTTGATGCTGAGGTGTCGGCTTCCTTCCTCTGCTTCCATCGTACTTGAGGCGGGGGTGGTGATGAGTGACGCTGACGAGAGCCGTCTCGGCGGACGATGTAATAACGCCCTTGCTCCTCGTCATATAGACGCTCCGTCTCATCCTCGTACATTCTGTACTGAGGCTGTGAGCGTTGTGGTGGCTGCGGGGTCATGTACGACGTTGTCCTTGGGGTCGAGATTTCGATAGTCTTTGCTGCCTCTATTAGCTCGTCGAGCGTCGACCACGTCATCGTCTTCGTCCTGTCGACGTCGCGAGGAGTGAGTAGGCGGTGTACCGCCCTTGCCAGATCCTTCTGATCGGCACCCGGCCTGCAGACCTTCGATAGCGCTCTCTTATCGTCGAGGAACTCGACGATCTCCTGGTCCTCGGTTTGCCTGATAGACCGAAACTCATGGTCTATCATGATCCGTCTATCCTCGTTATCATATTGCCGCAGCAGCTGGAACGACATCATCTCCCAGCTGCTCGGCTTATTCCTTAGTGACGCCCACCATCGAGACGACTTCAATCTCAGCCCTCTCGGAAAGAGGACGTGCCTCCCTGTCGGACACTCTCGGGATGAGGAAATTGGACTGGGAGGTGAGAAAGGAGGGGTGCTCTAATTAAGAAAGAGACGACTTCAATCTCAGCCCTCTCGGAAAGAGGACGTGCCTCCCTGTCGGACACTCTCGGGATGAGGAAACTGGACTGGGAGGTGAGAAAGGAGGGGTGCTCTAATTAAGAAAACGATCTCAAAGGGTTACACAGTGAAAATAGCATACGCACTATTTATTTGTCTTCAGAACAGGTTATACAATTACGATTTACATATAGAATTTAATTTAAAGGTTGCAACAATAATGATTCGACCTTCTCGCCTTTACAAAGGCAATATCAGGATTTAAACGTATTAGAAAGACGATTACTGGCTTGAAGGGCGACCTGAGGAACTTATTGTGGAGAGTTTAAACTCGATCCGTGCATAAGCTTTACCCAACAGATGTACAATCAAAGCGCAATCTTCGCCTTTCAATTCTGACTGATTTTCTGAGAGAAATTACGATGTTATCTGCGCTCCAGCGTCTGTTTGTAGCAGGCGCGACTTCGTTCGTTCGTGAGGCGAACGTTGCAGCATTCGGTTAAGTATGCGTCATCTTTGCCATTTTTTTTGGTACAGCGGAGTCTGCGTGTAATACTACGTATCTCACGCAGCCAGGGCGTAACAGAGACAAGACATTTTAGAGCGGGACGTCCGCAGGTCTCATCCGGAGACGTCGCCCTCAAATGTCGACTTTACAAATTTAGAAATTACTTTATATTGAAATCGCTTTAGATTCCATTATAGAGTATTATAAGACTGAATTGATATCCTGATATTGTCTTGAACTCATAGACTGAGGTGAAATATAGACCGTTCGAGAGAGTGCTGATGTCCTAAAATACTAGGAGGTGTCAAACCACCCTACTCCTGAGGATCAGCGACTATCTCGGACGTCTTCCTCAATCAATGGTTTCCCCAGCAACCAAAATTTATACAAAAAAAAACACACAAAATACAATAATAACAAAGGATAGAATTAACTGTCTGAAGGACAGAGAAAGCTTAAAGTAGAGTAGAATACAGTATGGTAAAACAAAGCAAAAAAAAATACATTGGTGACACGACTTGCCGAAAAAAAAAGACAAACGTTACAAATTAATCATTTAAAAGAAGTTAAAAGACTAAAACAATTTCGCATATGGCAGTAATTTACGGTTGTTAAACATCTTTCTAGTCAAAGAAAACCAAGGCAAGTCCATCACATTAAAAAAAATAAAACACAATCACTAATGGGAGTATATCACATTAACAGAAATAAACACAATCACAGAGACCGGGCTCGTACGAATGGCGGTCGCGGCGGCGTCGTAGGAGCGTCGGTTTCTGGCGTCGGCTGCTCGACGTCTGAGGATGGTTCAGCGAACGGCTGCGGCACGGGGCGGAGATCGTCGACGTGCGTCTTCCGGGCGGCTCCCCTCACGTTCACCCAGTAGGTATGGGTTGAGTTCGGTGCGATTATCGCGAACGGCCCTTCCCACCTGGGAAGTAACGTTTGGGGAGCGTTATGCTTGGAAAGCGTCGTGTTTCGCATATACGCCTTGTCACCGGCCTTGAACGTCGGGGCGTCGGGTCTCTCTGCGGTACCGTAGCGCCTGTTGAAATAATCCTCTTGATGTCGCAGCAGACTGGCGTCGGCGTCTGCCCGCTGATGGTCCAGGAAGCGTGGAGGTTCGGCGTTTAGCTGTGATCGCCACTCTCCTGGACGACACATCTCGTATCCTAAAACGGCCTGGCTTGGCGTCAGGCCGGTTGCCGCGTTCTCGCGCACTCGCAGCGAGAACAGGGTATCTTGTAGTACTTCGTCCCACCGGTCGTACTCGCCGGCTTCCAAGCGGAGACGAAGAGCCTTCTTTATCTCTTGGTTTCTCCTCTCTGTGGGGTTAGCACGTGGATGGTAGTTAGGCGTTGTCCAGTGTTCGCATCCCCACTGATCGAGTGTATCTTTCCATACCTTGTTCCGGAATTGGGGTCCGTTATCCGTCAAGACGGCCCTTGCGAATCCAAAGGTACGGAAGACCCGCTTCAGCAAGGGTAAGGTAGCTGCGGTTGTCGCAGCTGCCAGTGGAAATGCGTCCACCCATCGGGAGAAGAGGTCTGTAACAACCAGGAGATACTTCTTCTTGCTTGTCGTGGTAGGAAAGGGACCCATATAGTCCACGGCTACCACTTCAAATGGCCTCGTAGCCTCCTTATGGGAGCGCTGCGTAGCCGGCGTTTGGATTGCGCCTCGCTTCCTTGTAGAACAAGCGGGGCACTGCCGGACGTAGGCCTCTACGTCTCGCCGCCGCTTCTTCCAGTAGAAGCGATTGCCAATCGCTCGGCTGGTCTCGTGCGCACCTGGATGACCCGCACTTAGGTCGTCGTGATACGCCCGAATTACTTCGCGGCGTATCGCCGGTGGCACGTCTGTCAAGTATTGGCCCTTGTGGCTGACATGGCAGAGGAGGTTATCCCGCACTCGGGTGTTCCGGCATTGGTGGTGTGTATCTGGTTCCCCAAGATCGCGGATGCGAGCCTGTACTCTGGGGTCAGCCTGCTGTGCAGCGACTACCGCCTCGAACACAGTACTGAGGTCGAGTGCTAAGGCCAGGGGAGCTACGTCGGTAGCTGCGCTGGTCGGTCGGAACATCCTCTCCACATCTTCCTCTACTCCTGGCTCGGAGTCAGGATTCCTAGACAGAGCGTCGGGGAGTTGGTTGTCTTTCCCGGCGCAGTGTTTAATCTCGAAGTTGAACTCGGAGAGCAGGATCGCCCACCGAGTCAACTTTGCTCGCTCATCTTTGGCTTTATTCAGCCAAGTCAATGCCTTGTTGTCCGTGATCAGCGTGAACGGCCGGTCTTCCAAAAACGGTCTGTACCGTTTAATGGCCCACACTGCAGCGAGCGCTTCTTGCTCGTTGCTGTGGTACCGCCGTTCCACCTCGGAGAGACGGGCACTGGCATACGAGATGATATCTCGCCCTCCGTCCTCTCGGGGGTGGAAAAGGACTGCTGCGATTCCGTGCCCACTGGCATCGGTCTGCAGTGCGAAGCGCCGTGTAAAATCGGGCCGTGCCAACTGCAGAGGTCTTCGCAGAGCCTCTTTCACGCTGTTCATGGATGCCTGCGCTTGCGGGGTCCATCGGAACTTGGTGTCCGTTTTTAACAAGTCCGTCATCGGGAAGGCGAGGTCGGCGAACCCTGGCACATATTCCCGCAACCAATTACAAAGCCCCAAGAATTCACGCAGTTCACGGCGTGTGCGAGGGGTAGAGGCCTCCTCTACGCCTCGTAAGTGGCTTGGTTGCGGTATATTTCCTGTCGCTGTCACCTGGTGACCTAGGTAGTCCACCGTGTTCCTCCCGATCTGGCACTTATTGCCGGACATGCGCAAGTCGTGTTGTTCTAGCCTCTCAAAGACAAGGCGCAAGTGTCGGACATGGTCTACCCACGTATTACTGTAGACAATGATATCGTCTAGGTATACGAGGCAGAACTTCTGTATGTATCCGACAAGTACATCCTGACTCATGAGACGCTGGAATGTCCCTGGAGCGCCTTTCAGACCGAAGGGCATCACCGTGAATTGGTAACACCCTCCGTCCGGAGCGTTGAAGGCCGTGAGGGCCTTTGTGTCCTTATGTAATGGCACCTGCCAATAACCGGTTTTCAGGTCTAATGAGCTGAAGACGGTTGCTGGGCCCAAGTCTTTCAGTGTTTCTTGGATCCGTGGCAGGTGTGTGGCTTCATCTTTGGTATTTAAATTAAGCTTCCTGTAGTCCACGCAGAAGCGAGGAGTCCCGTCCTTCTTCTTGACGATGACTACCGGAGAGCTGTAGGCAGAGCGGCTCGGCTCGATGACGCCATCGGCCAGCATCTGTTGCACCTCGGCCCGTATCATTTGCTTGGTGCCTTCCGAGTGCTTGTGAGGATTAGCTCGGAAGGGAACAGGGTCAGATAGCCGAATCTCGTGCTCAACAGTGCGGCATTTGGGCCCGGTGGCTGCGAATCGACTGCCAAAATCCCTCAGCAGTCGACTAAACCGGCCGATCATGGGATCCGGTACCGCTTCGCCTAGTGGAGGTATCTCGGGAGAGGTGTTGATCGTTGGCTTTGTAAGTGTGGCACAGTGTACGGTGTGACGGATCTTAAGGCCAAAGTGCAAGCACCTACGCTTGAAGTCGAGACTGGCTTCCTCGCGTTCAAGCCAATCCAGTCCCAACAACAAATCGAAGCCTAGGCCTTCCACGACTAATGCCGTCGCCGAAAACGGCTCGTTTTGCAACAGTCCCGTCACGGTAATTTGTCCGTATGTTGCCAGCGTACTTCCTCCGGCTAACCGTAGACAGGGTCCCGCCTGCATTCGCGTAAAGTGCGGCACTAGATCACTCCGGATAACAGTGTGTGTCGCCCCGCTATCTATTACAGCTGAAAGCGGTCGCTTCACGTCCGAGAGCGATAACGGCACTTTCAATAGCCGCGGATGCGTGATGGAGGCTGCCTCACTGATACCCACTACAGGACACTCTTCTAGTTCCTGTAGTATCTTCTTGGTGGTGAACTTCCTCCGAGGAAGTGGTGCGGGAAGTTCCCCGACCTTCGCACCTCGCGGGGAGTTCGCTGACCTCTGTCTAGGCGCTGGTATTGGTGGCTGTGGCGAAGATGCCCCGTCACCCACATTGTCTTTATTTATACCTTTACCTACGTTATTGTTTATATTTACGTCACTTTTGTTAAAGAAAATTTCACATCCGCTATTGTCAGTATCAATACTTTTTTCAATTTTTAAAAGGTTTTTACATTTCTCACTAGTGTTTATCATTTTAACTCGGTCTCTAACACTTATTTGATTATTGTCTGCACATGTTTCATTGTTTTTATAACTATTAAAATTGTTTACACACTGATTATTTATTAATTTCACCCTATCCCTAACGCTTATTTCATTGTTTCTACACATATCATTGTTTTCGTCATTATTAATATTATCTACACTCTTATTGTTTATTATTTTAACTCTATCCCTAACGCTTATTTCATTGTTTGTACACGTTTCATTGTCTATGGACGCATTGCACTTGAGGTTCACTGTCTTGACTTCCTCGGGCGGACGACGTGACTGAGGACTCCCAGATGTCTTCGTCACCAGTAGGCACGTTCCTCGTGCTGATGATGGAGACACCTCGGCAGTCCGTCTATCCGGTTTGGTGCTGCGGTCTCCTCAGTTCCTCCTGTCGTCAGAGGTCCCCGGTTGCTTTGGGCAATTCCTTGCCAGGTGTTTCCCTTGGCAACGCCAGCACTCCAAACGACTGTTCTGTCGTTTATCCCTCCACCTGCCTTCTTGGACGCTGGGTGGGGGTTTGCTGGTGTCAACCTCTGGCTCGCCTCTTGATGCTGAGGTGTCGGCTTCTTTCCTCTGCTTCCATCGTACTTGAGGCGGGGGTGGTGATGAGTGACGCTGACGAGAGCCGTCGCGGCGGACGATGTAATAACGCCCTTGCTCCTCGTCATATAGACGCTCCGTCTCATCCTCGTACATTCTGTACTGAGGCTGTGAGCGTTGTGGTGGCTGCGGGGTCATGTACGACGTTGTCCTTGGGGTCGAGATTTCGATAGTCTTTGCTGCCTCTATTAGCTCGTCGAGCGTCGACCACGTCATCGTCTTCGTCCTGTCGACGTCGCGAGGAGTGAGTAGGCGGTGTACCGCCCTTGCCAGATCCTTCTGATCGGCACCCGGCCTGCAGACCCTCGATAGCGCTCTCTTATCGTCGAGGAACTCGACGATCTCCTGGTCCTCGGTTTGCCTGATAGACCGAAACTCATGATCTATCATGATCCGCCTATCCTCGTTATCATATTGCCGCAGCAGCTGGAACGACATCATCTCCCAGCTGCTCGGCTTATTCCTTAGTGACGCCCACCATCGCTTGGCCTCGCCTCTGAGGCCTGACACGGCTTTCTCCAATTTATCTTCTTCGTGGGTCCTGGCTGCCACGAAGTATTCTCGGCATTCTCCAAGGAATTTGACGATGTCAGCCCTTGAGCTGCCGTCAAATGTCCGCCTAAATTCTACCGCTTCGCGGTAGACGTAACGTGTTTGGTAGGCGTCGTTTATGGTAGGCGTGGGCATAGGTGTGGGCGTAGGCGTTGGTGACATTGTTGGTGTCGACATCCTTGTAGTTCCCGATTCGATCAGCCGGTCTTCGGGAATACTGACACTTTCACTGTCGCACATATTGTTTGTATTGTTAATTTGGACGCCACTGGGTTTCTTCGAACCCAGACCGCTTTGAGATCGGGTGAGCATGAAAAATCAGGAATGGATCCCGTCGTTGTCGAACGACGTCGGCCCCACGTTCTGGGAGCCAATTGAGACGACTTCAATCTCAGCCCTCTCGGAAAAGAGGACGTGCCTCCCTGTCGGACACTCTCGGGATGAGGAAACTGGACTGGGAGGTGAGAAAGGAGGGGTGCTCTAATTAAGAAAACGATCTCAAAGGGTTACACAGTGAAAATAGCATACGCACTATTTATTTGTCTTCAGAACAGGTTATACAATTACGATTTACATATAGAATTTAATTTAAAGGTTGCAACAATAATGATTCGACCTTCTCGCCTTTACAAAGGCAATATCAGGATTTAAACGTATTAGAAAGACGATTACTGGCTTGAAGGGCGACCTGAGGAACTTATTGTGGAGAGTTTAAACTCGATCCGTGCATAAGCTTTACCCAACAGATGTACAATCAAAGCGCAATCTTCGCCTTTCAATTCTGACTGATTTTCTGAGAGAAATTACGATGTTATCTGCGCTCCAGCGTCTGTTTGTAGCAGGCGCGACTTCGTTCGTTCGTGAGGCGAACGTTGCAGCATTCGGTTAAGTATGCGTCATCTTTGCCATTTTTTTGGTACAGCGGAGTCTGCGTGTAATACTACGTATCTCACGCAGCCAGGGCGTAACAGAGACAAGACATTTTAGAGCGGGACGTCCGCAGGTCTCATCCGGAGACGTCGCCCTCAAATGTCGACTTTACAAATTTAGAAATTACTTTATATTGAAATCGCTTTAGATTCCATTATAGAGTATTATAAGACTGAATTGATATCCTGATATTGTCTTGAACTCATAGACTGAGGTGAAATATAGACCGTTCGAGAGAGTGCTGATGTCCTAAAATACTAGGAGGGCGTAACAGAGACAAGACATTTTAGAGCGGGACGTCCGCAGGTCTCATCCGGAGACGTCGCCCTCAAATGTCGACTTTACAAATTTAGAAATTACTTTATATTGAAATCGCTTTAGATTCCACTATAGAGTATTATAAGACTGAATTGATATCCTGATATTGTCTTGAACTCATAGACTGAGGTGAAATATAGACCGTTCGAGAGAGTGCTGATGTCCTAAAATACTAGGAGGTGTCAGTATTATTTGACATTTCTTTGACAGCAAATTAGATTTTTTCAATCAAATTAAATAAAGTTTGTGATTTTATTTTAACTCTATTTTGGATGTTAGATTTTGTGATGATGTGAAATAAAAAATATGGTTGACACGGCACAAACACACAGTGGATAAACACAAAAGTTGGAATATGTAAATGTGACGAGGACAAGTTGTCTCACAGTGTCAATAAATTGTGTGCTTCTTTGCGTGGTCAATTGAAACAATTCAAATTTGAATATTTTCGTTATTACCATTTTTCATAGTCAAACTAAAACAAGCACCACTTTGGTTTTTGATATTTGCGGGGTGTTTAATTTTAAATCCCCGTATACAACACTTTTTGCAAACGTGTTCTAAATTTAATCAATTTAGTGGTCGGTCTGACAAGGGCTTGAGTCGAAATAGCGATCAACTAATTATTATATAATTTTTGTAGAACTAAAACACATTGATATTTTTTCACCGTATTTTAATGGAGTTCTACCCAAGTCAATGCCAATTTAATTAATATGCTTTTGAGAGTTGGAACTGTTTCACGTATCGTAATACAGATT
This sequence comes from Himalopsyche kuldschensis, assembly GCA_028554975.1. Lineage (NCBI taxonomy): Eukaryota > Metazoa > Arthropoda > Insecta > Trichoptera > Rhyacophilidae > Himalopsyche > Himalopsyche kuldschensis. The sequence continues at coordinate 12,239,152 of JAHFWI010000010.1, read as the reverse complement.
TAAGCCATTGCTTAAAATTAACTTATAATTTGTTATTTTTGTAATGCACATATATATTAAATATACATTTTTCAATAAATAAACGATTATGATATCTTTTGTTTCTATTGTCCGACATTATTTGGCGTCCATTTGTATGTTAACTGAGTAAAATTTCTACATCTGTCATAATATGACGAGGCCCGCCGCGTCAAGATCGTTTCAAAATATCAAATCAACCGATCGCGCGAAGTAAACATATGCGGTAACGCGCGGCAACGCGCGGTAAATCGTCAACATAAGACGCTCTGGTGAACTTGGACCGTTTGATATTTGCAAGCGATTTGCGCGCGCAATGAGTCAAGCACTTCGATGCGACTTACGACAATTTGTTGAAGTTATTACCTATGCCGTCCTGACCGGATCGCTTCGCGTACATAAGACACTTGCATGGGCGAGGACCGTTTGATATTTTAAAACTCTGCCGCTTTCAAAGCTGCGCCGGATCGCCTCGCCGAGATTCGCCCAGCTAAGACGACCCGTTACCCGAACCCGACATTTTGCAACCTTGCCCGAAACTAATACGAGGACGTGATGTTCATTATAGTATTAAATTTAGACTAACGGTAGTGGAAATTCGGAAATAGCCCGATTTTTGTTATATTTTATTGTATGCTTGCGTCCGAGCCCGGCCCGGGCCCGAACCCAAAGCTTCGTTACCCGGCCCGACCCGGCCCGCGGGCCAAACCCGGGCCCGTGCAGACCTCTAATGTACATACGCATGTAGTCCTTGAAACATTAATAAATGTATGCGATGGAATCTACCCTGAAAGACTTATGTGGTGCTCCAGTGGGTGGTGGTGGGTACATTGCTTAGTTACATAATATCTGCATAATAGCAGCTGACATTACAACATTTTCCATGTGTAAACTAGCGTATTTTTGTTCACCACCAATAGAATAGCAAATAGCTTAATGTTCACGACGGTCGTAAAATAATTATATTAGGTCCATTCCAACGTATTGTACTTATGATATAAGCATATAAATTATGTGCGTGGTTTAATACCGACACGTCTTAAACCATAACACTGCATAAAATTATATCGTTTTATGATATTCATCTATGGTTTTATGTCTTTGATTTTCGAATTATACAATAGACAATTTAAAATGGCTATAAAATTGCAAGCACTATTGTATCGTCAAATAGGAATACTTAATTGCTTAGCGCCGTCGTATTAATTTTAAACATTTTGCAAAAAATACTAATATAAAATCTAATCTTAATTTTATTATCTTTATGGAAATTATTGAACTTCGGTATTTAAATAAAAATGGCAACCCATTGTATAAACTAAATTGATATTTAATGAGTTTTAGACAAGGCAAACTGGTTAGGAAGTGTAACGTCTGCTAAAATGTTGGTGAATTATATAATTATTATACTCATATCGTGGCTGTAGGGACATACGGGCGAAACTACAAAAATTACTGTTTTGAGTTAAATATGGCATTGTCATGCTCAAATGCAGTTCTATAAGTTATAAAAATATGAAACTTGTACGAAGAGCGGGTTACCAGATATTGCTCGGCTTTCCTGCAAATCCGTAAGAACAAAGATTAACATCGAAAACTGTTTTGTCATTTATCTCAGTTCATTGTTTTTGTAGTTTCGCCCGTATGACCCACACCCACGAATTATTAAAGTGTCAAATGAATTTTCGTGTATGCACGCTTTCATTATAAAATTTGATCTATTGTTTACAAAAATCACAGACAACTAATACGAATTGACCAATTTTTTGTCTATTGTCAAAATATTGCCAAGCTTCGAATTAATTTCCGTTTAATTGATTTCGGTTAATCCAGAGGACAGGACAGGGGGCTATTTATAAAAGCTCTGACAGTAAACCTATTTACAGAACAATTGTTTAAAAATATTGTCTTCTCAGCGTCTATTAAAAAAATGATAGTGGGTTGAATTTAATTATTAGGATTCATTGCTTAATTCACTAAAAAGTACAATAAAAAATAAATTATCGCGTTCTTTGTATCTGTATGGCGACGAACAACATTAATAATAATTATGACACCATCATTTTTTTCTTTCGATTTATGTAGAGCGTATAATATCATGAAAATATAAGGCGTTAAGCGGCCCACAACATTTTTATTCGCAAACACTATTTTTAGACTTATTTTTTAAGAACGGGGTTATTCACATGCTCCAAAAATTGTTAAGTGCGTACGTAGGTACTAGTCTAGTCTAGAGGTCTGCACGGGCTCGGGTTTCGCTCGCGGGCCGGGTAACGAGGGTTTTGATTCGGGCCCGAGTCGGGCTTGGGCCCAGGCACACAAAAAATATAACAAAAATCGGGCGATTTCCGAATGAGCTCACCATTATCGTAAATCTAAATTTAATACTATACTGAACTTCACGTACTCGTTAGTCATCTTTTCGACGCCTTGTTCGTTATTTAAAAACCTTATTTTCCCTTATGAACACATCAATTCGATAGAACAACACGCATTGTTCTCGGTTTATTGACTGCTTACACCACTATATTATTTTTTAATGGATAGTCTTCTGTTGAGGAGTTTGTACAATACGCATAATAAATTTCATAATATGATCCTGAATTTAGTATTTGTTAAATGAATTTTGAAAAACTGCACACACGATAATTGGTCAGTCAATTTTCATTATTTTTAATTTTTATTAGAATTGTCGAAAGAAAATCGGGTTTTTTTCGGGCAAGGATGAAAAATGTCGGGCTCGGGTCGGGTTCGGGTAAGATTTTGAAAATGAGCCTTGGGCTCGGGCCGGGTCGAGTTGGAGGTTTTCGGGCTCGGGCCTGGTAAAATTTTAAAATTTCGGCCCGTGCAGACCTCTATAGTCTACCAATATTCAAATTTATTTTATTATAATGCAGATGTTTTCATTACAAATAAACTGTTGACTATAAATATTATGAAATGCGTAGAATATAATTATTGCAATATCTTCATTTTTGAAAGTGACAACACGGTTAGATATTTACAGGTTTCCTATTAAAGTTAATGTCAAAGATGATTGTGAGACTTTCAAAGATTATGGATAAATTATAATGTTTTTTGATTTATAACTCTTTTTATGGTCTTAACTGTCACTTCTTGGTTGAAAGGATTTAATTTAAATAAAAAAAACACAAAATATGTGTTTTATGATGTAATAATATAATATAACAACATTTTACCGTCGAATAAATGGCATAACTTAAGTGGTGAGAGTTAAAGAAGTCCCGATCTTTTGATAAATACACTATAGAATGCGCCGGAAACGACTTTTGCTGCCAACCGGAACTGATCAGAAAACCGGAAGCGATCCGAAAAACCCGCACTTTCCCACTCGTTCCATGCGCACTTCGACGAGAAAATGGCGCCGCTTACGTCACACGAATATTTGGAAGTTAAGTCTGATATAGGTTCACCACTTTACATCAACATATTATGTATAGTGTTGGTTGTGTTTTTGAACGCGTTAACTAACTACATTTTTAGATAAATTGAAGCTCTCTTTTAACCTTTTTTTACTTGATTTGCTAGTGCCGTTCAAATTGTGTATTTCTGTTGTTTTTCAATTATTATGGTTTACATATACTTGAGAAAGCTTGGAATATTAACTTGTTGAACACGTAACGTAAGCAAGATAACAAAAATACCAACTAATTGGCCGATTGATAATTTTAAGAAACTGTTACATTTCCTAGATTTCATATAATGAAGTGCCGCTTCGGTAGAATTCGAGTTCTGAATACATTATTTATAAATTTAAATCAACTATTATTCGTTTTAGGATATAATATACATAAAAATAATCTGAACATTAAATCATGGATATGAAAAATATTTCACCATTTTTCGAACACACTTCAATTGGCATAGATCCCGCGTTAGAAACAACTGGCCTTAATGAGTACATTATATCAATATGTCAAGTGACATCGTAGTACTATGTAATACGACGGGATATTATTCTACTAAATTAATGAAACAAATTAGTATTTAGTCTAATTGCGTGCAATATGCCTCGTATGTGTCCAGATGGTGCGAAGTTGTCTAAAATGTCATATGTATGGATCAAAATACCTATCATAAAAAAACGTCCGTACGTGAGAAATCAACACTCTTTTGTTTTTTTCATGAAATCATAAGGCAGACGTAATTTTGTCATTCGTGGGCGTGTGTAGGTTATTTAATTACTCAGTTTCACTATACAAGTGGAAAAAATAAACACAAATAATAAATTATGTTAGGTACTAACTGTTTGTCGAAGCTGATTTCAATTTATATCAAATGTCTATTTGAGATTATGCTTTCAATAAAACAGTGTTATTTATATGATAACATTTGACATTTTGGATAAATAAATCACTAGGTACAAGTTAATCAATTCGAAAACTAGACTAACGGTTGTAGGGTTGCCAGAAAATTATAGCCAAGCAAATTTCCAAAAAATCTTAACTTTCCCTTTTAATGTGTTCACTGTCAATACTTGGTGGAATGGCATTATATGTATGTAGTTGTAATACCAATTGTTTGTCATACCTTGCAATTATTATTTAACTTTTGTATAAATATCACTGTTTCGTTGTATTTCTTATCAGTTGATAATGCTCGTCATGAGCGAAACCGGTCATGTTCCAATAAATTTTATGTGGAATAAGTACTAAAAATGTCTAATTATTTTTATTAGCTTAACTTTGTTCACTCTGAGACCGTTTCAGTAGAAAAAGAAGATGTACCGTAAAACGGGGTGAATAGAGACATTTTTTTACCCTTTACGACTATGTTTCTTCATACCTGGGCCACATAATTCAAATATGAATGGCTTGAAACTTGTTTCTATGGTCCTACTACACATTCATGACAATATTTTTCAAATATTCACTATCGTTATTAAGACTCAGTTAATTTTGATCGATGTCTCTATTCACATTGAATCGGGATGAATAGAGACGAGAGAGGGTAAATCGAGGCTTGGCATACGAGTCTCTATTCATTTCGTTTTACGGTAATTATTAACCAAAGAAAACATGATTGATTTTAATTTTCGTGCAATAAAAGAGAAGTTTATAAGGGGTCAAAAATTAAGGATGCACAGGCATCGAACTTAAACACGTTTGTTTCAATTTTGGCCAATCATTTAGTTGGTTTGGTTTCGTCATTCCATATATAGTATTATAGTCATTGTAAAGAATTATATATAAACACTAAAAAATACAATGGATACTTAGTAAAGTTGTGCTAAAGTTCAATCCTTATTTTTGTCTCTATTTACCTGCCAGTCTCTATTCACCACGTTTTACGGTAATTAAAAATAAGGTATGAATCGAAAGAAGGTGCTATATTGATTATTATTTAAATTTGGTTTTAATCATAGACGTGATAACTTCTCATATAAAAAAATACTTATTTTCACTTTATATTTACAATTTATAATAATGCCAATAAAACTCAGAGCATTGTAAAATTTCGACAATGGTACAGCGTATAACACTAGAGAAATGACATTGGAATGAATGGATAGTAGTTATGTCAACACGAGAGTTGGTGGCCCTAATCGGCAACCACCCACATTAAGAAATGATTGAACTATGGAATTGAAATACGTTTAAAAAAACCATTAGTAATAAGGAAATGATAGAAACAACAATATGATTCATCAAAACTGTGGAGAGATATTATTATATAATATATGAATACGTAAGTGTGTTTGTGACTTTTACCCAGCAGGGTTAAATCAAACGGCGTTTGATCTTTTTGAAATATCTCCAAATCAAACGATCATCACATACTAAATGAGACGTCTTCAAAAAGCGCTGAGGTTTTCTTTTTTTGACTTAACATGTCAAACAACACGTAGCAAGCTAGCAACACGACGCTTGAGTGTGTCAAGTACCATGCCTAATAGAATAGAAAGAAACAACAGATTTGATTAAAAAAATTTAATGCATATCATTCAGTCAGTCATATCATTATAAAATGTATCACCATGTTAGCAATTAACGGAAATTTGAAAAACACTGCAGGTAATTTTTGTAAATCAGTTAATATTTTAATGTAGCTATGAAAACATTTGAGAATGGAACACTCAGATAACGAAAGAGAATGTTGCCAACGTAAAAAATGGGATTTGAAAAATAAATAGAAAAAAAAGAATTTGGTGTTTGTCACTTCCTTGAAAAATATTCATGTTTTATTATTTATGGAAGCGCCTTCAAATTGTTTTTGCATATAATTGACTCCTGAGTGATCAAATGACATTGAGTATTTTTCATTATTTAATAACATAACTTAATGAAGCTGTGGGAAGTTGAACCCACAAATAAGAATAAAATATATAATTATAAACGTTTGTGGCGTGTTGAATTGAGTCTACCAAAGTCCGTTTTTGTACTTATAATTTTCTTATCGAATGTTGAGTTTACCCTCACCGAAGAGGTAGTTTTACTTGAAGTTGGAAGTCTATAATATATGTATGTTGGGAGCGGGCATTGTTAAAACACTGTGCTTTGTAACTGCGAATATTAAAGTGACCTGTAGAAGCATGATATTTTTTTTATTTGTATATAATTACACACTATTAAATAAATGGAATATATAACAATTGAATCTCTTTGTTCAACTTGTTAAATGCCTTAAGCGTCTTTTGTTCAGATATCAAATTTTCGATTATTGGATAATTTATTTCTCTGAAGATACTTTATTGCCCGCAGGTCAATATTAATAAACGTGATGTATACTTGCTTTGAAGTGACCTTTAAAATAATGAATACCTTGTTATAAAATTATTAAACAAAATTATATTTGAAAACAGCTTGCGCATTTTTTTTGCCTAAGGCTAATGTTTATGAAAGCCACTGTGGCAAATATATAATAGAATTGATCCGAAGCTTTGGCATTTGGTTATATATTCTTGCTAAACATATTAAATTATTGTAGCCATTGTCGAAAATCTAATTACTAAGTAATTTTTTTGTTATTGTCAGTATAACAGTGACACGACGAAATATTCTTAAAGCTTGAATGTTTTCCTTTCGCACTAGGAACATTGACTTTAATCGGATTTTGCTTCTTACCATATTCTTTCATCGGTGGGGGAAACTCAAAAAATCTGTGACCAAATATAAGACGTATACTTTATGAATCATAAAAAAATTGTGTCAGTAAATATTTTATAAATATTTTTGAACTCTAGTTCTAGTATTCAATATTTTATTTTTAAATTATGGTTAAAATTTCTTATTAATGTCATTATAATTTTCATTATATTTATTGTGCCAATTTTTTTATATCTGTACCTTGTCAATAGTCTAAACCATTTTTTTATAAATAGCACGATTTATGTATATATTTCATTAGTTGATAATGATAGCAAACAAGTTTTGGTATTTATAAAGTTACTGGAGTTAGTAAAAAAAAATTGTTTTATTTATTTGAATATAGCGGTTTTAAAAGTTTGCGTTTGTTTAATAAATATCAAAATACTTCAAAAACTCAATCTATGCAAATATATAGGCAAAAAATATAAGCGTTCCAGTTATTGTTTCGTTTTTGGCATGAAACAAGATACCCAGATCTTATTTGATGATACCAAACATCCAATAATATATTGCGTATGAATTTTATTGTTTGTTTGGAAATCCCCGCATTAAAAATTTTCTTTCTTAGGAGCAGAAATTAAATATTTTTTTTTAAATGATGTCACGTAAATACTGATTTCTTATGATGATATATTGAGTATTGTGCTATTTATTGGTATGATCGTAATATTCGCAAACTGGAAAAAATCCCTAAAAATTCTGCGAGATTTTGGCCTTTAATTGAGTCAGTTAAATAATTTATTTAAATAGAAGAATCCACATTTATTAAACACAACGAGAATATCCAAAAGAAGATTTATTGAAAATGTAGGATGAGACTGCTTTTGTTATTTAAAATAAATGATGCTTACAAGAGTTGTACTGTGAAGTTCTCTATATTGTACATAATTATTATGAAGTATTAATTAAATTATAGCCGTTTTCAAATTATGATTTTTGAGTTGAGCTATAACAATTAAATAAAGTCTTTATGGATTTTTCTTTCAGGGAAAGTATGAGAAGCAGGGCTGTGGTGTCGTCAAAAAATACGACTCCAGCATGTTCCAAAAACACGATTCCAACTCCGTCAAAAAAAAGTTTAATTTCGTCACATTTTTTTCCTACCTTTCCTATTTATGCGTATTTAATTATATATCAGCTAACCAATCTGGTCAAAAGCCAAATATTACATATTATAATATGCATATATGCAAAAATAAAAAATTTCAAGCTTTTCAAAATTTCCGTTTCCGAGTACGACTCCGGCCAAAACGCCGCGACGACTCTCACTCCGACTCCGGTCAAAAAACCCCGACTCCACGACTCCGACTCTGACTCCACAGCCCAGATAAGATGAATGGTATTCCACAATACACAGCTTACGTACAAGGTACAAGAGATAATAAAAATATCCTAACTATGAAAATAATGAAACATATTTTTAAATTTCTCCATTTTCGTACATTCCACGATGTACGTAAGTCCATGTGTACAATGTAGTCGAAAACTCAGTGTACTAGAATAATTTATTATTTGAATGCATTATATTGAAAATAAAATAGAATATTAGACAATTCGCTGAAGGATCATTACGCTAAATATTTTATTATATATAAACAAAAATGTATCGATAAATGGGTACGGGATTTATAATTTGCCGATATAACGATTAAAAATAGAAACTAAGAGCATGTTTATATCAAAACAAAAACCTGTTGTTTGTCGATTTCGGTTTGATGTTTGCATCATAAACCTTCTCATATAATATCGTTATATAAAGGTTCAAGTTGATTTTGAAGATTTTATTCAAACACTTGAAAATTCCGAGAAAGCGGATAGCGACCAGGAATATTTATTGCATTAGGTTTGGAGTTTATGTTACATAATTTAATTTAAACAATCTTCTGAATAAAATAACATCGATAATTATCAAAATGATGTTTTTTGTTGAATTAAAAGAGTATTTTGAACAGGGCCGTAGCTAGGGCCTGGTGAATAGGGCGACTGCCCTGGGCGCTGAGGTGATGCAACGTGATGACAGGATTTTTAAAATAAAAATACGCAATTCTGAAATTTGCTATTGAAAATTAAACGAAATCTAAATTTTTACAGAAATTATGCAATAAGTTGAAGAATCGAAAACACTGGCACGTGCCGATATTGTTCTTGAAAGCACATTTGTTGACGCAGAGGTAATTAATCATTATACATAAACGCATTTTTTAAAGGTTCCATCTGTTATCGAATTTGCGATCGTAGTTGTAATTCCGTTACATAAATTCGTTTTTATTCATTCTTCTATATCAATGGTTTTTACGTTTTTAATAATCTACTCATTCATTGTCTTAGGCGCAAAATCTACGCATTGCCCAAGGCGCCAAAGGACCTCGCTACGGCCCTGATTTTGAGTGTGACATATGAAATACAATGACCTTGGGTATGCTAAGAGCCTACAAATAGAAGCCAATTGGAGAGATCTCTCATTTGCAACATATTTATTATTTGAATCACCCCAGGATATATTCCCAAGTGATCTTATTTATTTATGGATGATTTTATATTACATATGTTGTAAGAGAATAAATTCATACCACGTGTATTTGAAAATGTTGATTAATTAATAAGGAAAATAAATTTATCATTTTGAGATTATAAATTTCGTCATAATGGAAAATACTATTTTTAATTTAGGATTTCAACTGAGGGTGCTTGATGAAATTTCAATACCGAATTTGAATCGTTTGAATTTAGTAATGCCAAGTTTCCGTTTTGTCGCTAAGGATCCGGGCTTATTCAGTCATTCGTGAACTTGAAATGCCTGAAAAAAACGACACCCGGGTTTTGAAAAACTTGAAAAGTAAAAGATTATAATTTGATACTATTTCTACTTTCAATATAGAGCATATCGTCGGCTTAATTCTAACATCGCGTAAATCATTTTTTTAGAATTTCATGTTTTGATGATATCGGCTTGCAAGCATAGCGACGCATCTATTACATTCAATTAATGTCGAAATATCAGGGCTGTGGAGTCGGTCTAAACAAGTCCGACTCCGACTCCGACTCCAGCATTTACCAAATCCACGACTCCGACTCCGACATTGACCAAAAATACGACTCCGACTCCGACTGAAAAAAGGTTAATATCGTCACTTTTTTCCCCTAATTTTCCTATTAATGTGTATTTAGCTAAATATCAACCCTATGAATGCGGCCAAAAGTCAAATTTGACATATTAAATGCAAAAATAATAAGTTCAAATTTTTCAAAATTTCCGACTCCGAGTACGACTCCGGCCAAATCACCGCGATGACTACGACTCCACAGCCTTGCTAAATATGCTAATGGAAAGGGATCAAAATCCAAGTGACGAGTGACAATTTCACGTATCGTAGAAGCGCCTTGCTTCAGTTTTAACTGTCTCCTGAACACAGGTAAACTGACACGATGTTAGATTTAAGCCGACAATATTCGATGAGCACATTGGCTACGAGAGAAATCTACATCTGGAGAAACTACGCGTATTCCACGTTCCTCGTAGCCAATGATATAAGATACAAATTAATTTGGGGATTCCAGGCCCCGGTTGGTTCTACAGCCGAAAAACATTGCCTACCAAAGCAATACAATGTCAACGGGGGACAGTAGTCACATAGATCTTGTTGACGGCGTTACCTAACAGTGTGATTACTCTCAGTAGTGCAAATATAATATACGAATCGAATCACTGATAAAAAACCTTTCACCCATTTGACGATTTTAAAATATACATTGTTTTTAGGTTTTCTAAAATTTGTTTTTTAACCGCTTCAGTACCGAGTCGAAACCGAAAATGATCGCATTGAACACATCCACCGCCCGATTTCTAAAAAATCCTTTTATCAACATGATTGACTGATGGCAGAAGAGCCATTTTTCTTGAGACAGTGTATAAATGTCACTAGCTATGTAATGAAAAATATCATAAGAATTCTTACAGGAAGATTTTTTAAATATATTTTGCAATATTTGCGACGGTATTCACGACGTCCGTACGCGGCGGCTGCCAGTGTCCTTACAGTACTGAAGTAGTTTTAAGCTGGTGCAGTCAAATCGACAACAGTCTTCGTCTATAAATCTACTGACGATTTCTCTTTTAAAATGTAATAAAACCGTTAAAATATTTAAATAATAGTCTAAACAGAAACACCAAGCAACGGTTAAAATAACTATCTCCATCTACTAACTGTCATATTTAAAAAATGAAAATTGTGGAGCCTGTACTATTTAAAGTTGTTTCTTTTCAGTATTTTCTCAAAGGTTACTACTCACTGGTAACGTTTTTTTGTCGTAAAGAAAAGAAGGTTTTCTGCGCATAAATACATTCGATCGTTTACTTACTGATTGCATTTCAATGTCAATGACATAATAATACTACACATAATGTAAAAATATTGCTGTTTTTATCGGCAGTGTAATAAAAACTCAATTTAACTACCATCATAAGTTTGTGTAACGTTTATAAATGGCTCATTGTGAGCTAATATACAATAATAATCATCACTAATAAACACATTTTATTACCATACGTAAATTGTGAATTGCTTAACAATTAAAGACAAAGTATTAACGAGTAAACGCTATATTAACGGATTGCATTCGATAGTATTCGATACCTTGACTGCCCAACCGAGTAAAGCGAAAGAATTGATCCCAATCCACCAATTGGAAGCCCCTTTTGAAGGTGGATTTTTATAAAAAAAAAATATGCAGGGTCTATCGTCAATTCACATTTTGACAATATTTAAGTATTTAAATGCATTTGGGTATTTTTGTTGAGGAGCATCATAATGAATCATTTTCTCTCAATCTGACTGATAATAATTGCTTCAAGTCAACCTGTCAATCAGCTTCGGGCAAGGGTTATAAATGAAAAATTCTCATAAACAAATTTATTGTAAAATAAAAAGCATTTTAAAAAATAAATAAGTATAAAAGGATACGCATTGGTTGATAAATTCTTTTGTTGAAATAAACAAAATGCTTTCCTCAAATCTGTCACTTTAACAACAACTAATTGATTCTAGCTTATGAAAATATTGAATGCTTTAAAAGGTCGTATTGCTATTTTTTTCATTTTGATTGTCTGTGTATATTTTATTTACATAAAATAGCAGTGTCGTCCTTTTGAAAAAAATACGCTCAATGTGTATTATTTATAATTTATTTTTACTGACATTGTTGGCAAACAAATATTATTAAATGTTATTTTAGCTAGATTTATAGAATCATGTAAATCAGATTAAAAATTATCTATGATCGGAAAAAACGATAAAGAATAAGTGGGCACAGATAATTTTATCAACGAGTTTATAATTATACTTTCGATGATTTCGGCGGTAACTTTGTAAAAGTTCATTCAGATATCAAATCAAAAATGATAATTTTGTTATTCCACGTATTTTAAAACTAGTATTGTCACGTGTTTAGTCAAACTGAATATGGTTCGCAACGAGGCGAAATACGTGTCACTTCTTGTTAGACATTTGCGCGTAATAATGAAGTAATCATTCTTTTTTTTATATTGGTTCACTAAAATCCAATATTGGCATGCTGTGTCCATTATTCAAAATCGAAGACATTATCACATAATTATTCTAACTGACTTTTCAAAGTCGTTTTTGTTTTCACATTATTGTAAGGAATTACTAGAAATAATAAATATTTATTTATCCGACCTTTTTTAATTAAATGTTTTAATCATTTTTTTGGACGGATGCAATATCGAAGGACGGTTTTGTATTGCTGGCAGTTTACTATCTCAGTAAATGATACTCAGAACTCTTTTTAATGTTATAAAAAAGTGCCAATTCCAATACACCCTATTTGCGCATAAAATTTCAGTCACGCAATATATATTTACTCGGAATAAATTATATGGACAATGAAAAATACAAATTACTAATATCAGTCCGAGCTGCGGTTGAACCGGTCGGCCATATCATGTGACACATGTAATCGAACAACATTGAAATGTCATAAGAAGAGCAAGTAGATCTCAATATATTGTGACCTGCATTAACTGCATAGCAAGCAAGTGGTGCGAAATTTCAAGTATGTATTTGAGAACGGTTAACGCTAGTGTGTTCATGATGTGTGAAGAGGCTCAGATTTATGTAACAGATAAAATATAACATGAATTTTAAATCTTCTTTGTAGATTAATCTTTACGAATTGTCTTTTCGATGATTTTTATTACTCTGTAAGGCTACCACTGGTATCCTGTTCATTTATAGAAATAAAGAATGTCTTATTGAAATACATTTTAAAAAGCTACATTTTTCTAGACTAGATTTTATCAATTACACGAACTTTTGTGATCGTCCGTTTATTAAATGATTGATAACATCTCTCGTTGATAGATGTCACTGTTTAAAAATACGTAGTAAAAAGATGAATTAGCAAGTTATTCCTTAGTAAGTGATGGCGGGCATCAGTCAGCACCATGGATATATTCGGTATTAATTTCGGAACCAATCACGGGTTAGTTCAAATTAATCTTATGCGCGTGTTCTATCTATATCGTCGTTTCGCTTTCTGTTTTCAAAAAAAGAACAACGAAACAGTAAATCTTCATTTATACTACACCACTGGATTCGTGCACATTATATTATACATGTGATTAATTGATTCAATTTATATTTTGCCGCGAGAATTATCGCTAATTTTCTCACGAGCCCGCTCCCAGAGACGTTCATTCCGAAATTTCCGACAGCCTTAATCTTGGCTGGAAATCATCGTAAAAAAATTTGTAACCGATTTTTTATATGACATAATTCGCGTACAATTCAAGCGTTTTGTAGCTTAATGTGAGAGTACTTAAGTGATCCAGTTATTTCTGATGACACACTTCTAACAGAAGCATGTGACACCAAAATATAGAGTGATAAATAATAAGCGTATGTAGGTATAAGAATATTAGCAACGCTTTAATGTTGGAGTCGCAGAAAAAAATGTTGTTATTTCCATTTTGGCCATTTTCCAATTATTCTTTACTGATATCGAAAACGCGATAGCTCGATAAATATAATCATATTCGTAATATTTCAAAGATATCAAAAATACCGTTACAGAGCATGCATTCTATATATAACGTACACAGTAAATTGTGCAGTAAGTCGTATCATAATAAAACATCGATACTATTAATAAAGCCATCGTCATACTTGCAAAAAACGTCAAGTCGGAAATACTTCTTACGAGTATGTGTGCGTCAATCATATTCAATATAACAGTGAATTGTTAAAATTCCATAAAATAACAACTGTGGAAAAAGATTTTTCTATTTCATTATCCATATCTTTTGTTAAATCAGAGCTCTAATTTCTATCTTTCTTTTTTCTCATAACTTTAAATTTGAAAGCATGTTTTCTAGAGACAATTACTCGACGTCTCAACTACTCAGAGTATCGAGTAATACAATTTTAAAACACTCGAGTATACTCGATCGAGTAGTTTCAGATGCACCAAAATATGTACATATAATTAATTCAAATTTGTGTATATTATTATTTTTATTTAGGTTATTTTTCTATATTTTATTTTGTCTCTTGTTATCACAGAATCTCGTCATCATAAACTTGTCATTGATAAGAAAAGTCAGTAGGACCCAAAGCAAAAGTAATAAAAGAAATACTCACATAGAATAGTAAACGGCAAAAACATTTGAAAAAATGTATTTCCTGACAGTCAAATCCACTCGTAAGACTCATATAAACGCAACGGTTAAAGATTATTAATGTATTTTTTAAATAAGTAAATAAAATTCGGAAATAAATTAGAAATTACGAGTATTATTCGAGTATTTTTAAAAATACTTTAAAGTACTTGAAAGATGGACGAGTATTAGATACTCGAATTGGAGTCCCTAATGTATTCCGAAACCGTGAAGTTAATCAATGCTATTCTGAATGCAATTTTTGAGTACCCGCGCACCTAGTCTGCAGACAAGTATCTACTGACAATTATTAAATCATTCGTAAGCCAAACTGAATATAATTTTTACAGGATACTTTTTAAAACCTTTTAAAAGATTGTATTGAAATGAAATTTTAAAGTATAAAAGCTTTTGTCTTTACTTATAATATTTATATTTATCTTTTAATTCATTATCAGAATAAATCACATCTCGATATTCCTGTAATAAGTAAATGAGTTATGATTCAATGGTCCACTTGGTCCAATGGTTTTCTCTTAATGTTGTGAATTTTCTGACTAACGTTGAAAATTTTGTCATTGATTGGTCATAATGAACAGGAAAGCTGCGTGAAATTGCCGATAGCCGAGATATTTTAGGATTTCCTATTAGATTGTATTCCGTCCATTCATTGTGTAACTCAATCAGGTTTTACTTTTTACCGGCAATACTTCAAGGAAATTAATTTTACATGGAAATTGGGTAAGTTTAATTAAAAATACACACTTAGTCGATTTACCGGTCAGTTTCTCATTTGATATCGTCCAATGTCATCTTAATTGAACTTTTATCTCATCTGTATATGCTGGACAATTTTAAACAATTACAGTGAAACCCCGATTCTACGTTTTCAAGGGACCGTATAAAACAAACGATAAATGCGGGAAAGTTTTATAAATGAACTGAATGCCGGGACTATAGAAAATTAACGTACCACGCGGGAAAACGTATAATGCGAAAACGTAAGATCGGGGTTCCACTGTACTGTTCAGTTTTTTTGCACTAATTATATACTTCGATTTGCACTCATTTACTTTAAAAAAGGCGAGGAAGTTTTTTTTAATCCTCTTAATATTGTACTATTACATCAGCTTAAATTCATCCATGCACTTGAATTGCCGAAAGATACCAAAATGTGAAACCCAGCATGTTAGTGACGAAACTCATAGAAAAGCACAAAATTCAAATGATTTCATCAAGCTCCGAACAGAAATTCCAATTTATTAGTAAAATACAACATCCGCAAAGTAGCCCGTGAAAGTAGTAAGTGAAAAGATGGGTAAATGAAATTACCAGGATAAATTATGACTTTAATAAGTTACCTTTCTCAAGGCAACATACAATTTGTGGCCACAGTTTGTTTGTTATATGGATACGTTTGAAATAGAAAAAGTGACGTAAATACTCGAAATAAAATTATTAAATTGAAGATTATAAAAAATAAGCAATTTATCATACATGCTGAGGAAATAGAAAATTTCACATAGAAGACTTGATTAATATTGAACAGTGTATAAATTACAAACCCAAATTACGAATATGCATTACAAACTAACTTCTCTCAGTGGTTTGTGAAAAACCATTTCTATACATGTAAACATGACAATATTAAACGCAAGTCCTATAATGCTATTCTCTTCCTTATGAGCAATTCCTAAGTGTATACTGTAAAGCAGTGTTTCCCAAACATTTGAAAAAACCGCATAAAATTTAATAACATCAAAATATATATATTTTTTTTCTTTTTCGTGCATAATAAATTATGAATTAAAGTTATATTACAAATGAATTTACTAAAATCATCGGGAAGGCTGAAATTGTTTATGTTGAGACGACATATCATCCTAGTTTGTTTCCCTGTGTGTTAATTTTAGTCTTAGATGCGTTTTAACAATCAAAAAGAGCATGTGCCTTTGTTTTGACTTAATGTCTACAAATGCTGAATAAGTAATTTCACAATGATATGAAATTGGAAAAGACAAGATATATTTCAGGAATTTCTCTATTCAAACTGAAAACACAAGTTGGATTTGCAACCAGAATTATGTTAACGTGCCAATACTTTTTTGTTGTTAATTGTTCAAGAATCCGTCTGAAGAAACTTCAACGCATCGCGTACCCCCACCAAACTCTTCCGTCCCCCAGGGGGTACGCGTACCACACTTTGGGAAACACTGCTATAGGGAATTGCGGTGGAGCTATCTGCTGTAACCCACTAAGTTGTATGCGGATAGGTATAATGAAATAAAGTTGTACAAATATTCGGCGGTATTATTTGTAATAAAAATAATAATACATTTTTAGTACTTTTTCCACATAAAATTTATTTGATCAGGACCGGTTTCGCTCATGGCGAGCATTGTCAACTGATAAGGAATACAATAAAACAGTGATATTTATACAAAAGTTATGTATGAAAAACAAGTTATGACAAACAATTGGTAAAACGACTAAGCAAATGAATTGAAGAAAATTACAAGAAAAATAGACTAAAAATAAAATATTTAAGACCTCTTAGCAATGCAAACTATTACATCAAAAATCAATTAAATATGAATTATCATTAACAAAGTAAAAGCCCAAAAAATGAGTGCATTCAATAAAAATAAATAAATCTGCATATCTGTCAACCATAATTAGATGGAAATCCCGGTAATTATTTTTGATCCATGTTAACTGGGCAACCTTGAGGGCTTTTTGTAATCAAATTTAAAAACGAGTTCGTATAATTTACTACCCTCAATGAATTGATGTTAATATTTTACACATTTGTAACAGCGTGGAGGCGGATATAGCGCGTGTAATTATGTCAACGTAATTTATTTCCTTGTTTCAAATGGAATATCATAAAGTGTAGCGGTGAGCACTCTACAAAAATATTACAAATAAAACAAATAGGCCGATCACACTTAATGAATTATAAGCGAAGACAAAAAGCGTGTTTTTGAATATATCTGGTTTGGTTGTGTCGTAAAACTCGTAAACTTTGACGCAAGGAAGCCAAATACCTGGCGTCGAATTGTAAGATGGCTTTAATCGGACTCATTGTCAGTTTGAATCGCTGACTCGTCGAGGTGGGCTTGTGTTTTCTATCTCTCCGCGATACGATTCACAGATACTGATCATTATTTAAAAAAAAACGTTAAATCGGTATACAAGACAGTAGAAGATAAATATTTTGTAGTATTCCCGTAAAATTTTTTGACACTGGGGAAAATACGTGAAAAATATAAAAAAATCTAGTTGACAAAACAATACTTTTGCAAGTGTATTTTAAATTTATATGAGACAATTTAATTTACATGACTATTATTACTGAAACAATGTGACGTATTATATATTTAATGTAACAAATAATTTAATTTGAATGAAAAAAACATTTTGTGCTTTATTTTATCTCTTAAAAATAATGAATATAAATAAGTGCATAAAGCTTGAATGAAAAATTTTAAACATCGGTTTATTTACTGTTTTAAAATATTTGCCAAGAATATTTTTATTCGGAAGATATTCTTGAGATAAAAACCGTATCATTAAAATTGAGTTTACCTAGAGGCGTATTCCCGCCAAAATATATGTGTGAAAACATCAAGAAATGGAAATTGAAAAGTGAAACTCTGCTATATTATTGGAGACAATTTTTGTGCGTAAAGAAAACATATTCTCGTATAGTTTTTTTTTATTTTGAAAGATATAGTGGTAATATTCGAAATGGAGCCAAAAAATGTGGACGAGATGGAGGCGGAAGTTGCAGAAAGATTGGAACTGCTGCCAAGTTACGGCCAGGGAAAAAATGGAACCAACAAACGGAAACCACAGAGTAAGTGTTTGTTTTATCAATTGACATGACGACCTATTAGGTGTTTATAATGCAATTTGTTCGAGAGTTTGTTCAAACATGCTGTATTTTATACGTTAGTGATTTGCTTTATGCGTTAGTTGAAAGATATTGAGATTGATCAAAGTACAACCGATTTATGTTATCAGTATTAAATATGTGTTAAAAAGTTCAATTACTATAACCGGTACTAATGCAAATATTGAAATGTTTGCTTTTAAAAAATAAAATATGTTCTTTCATCTCTCCCAGAGATAAAATCGGAATAGATTTTTTTATCTCTATTTAATGTATCGAAATAAATGGATCTTAGTTTTTTAGCATTTTTTGGATAATTTTAATAATACAGACTTTGTCAGCTTATAGCTATGAATGGAGGAAAAAAATAAAGGATAGGAAAATCCATTCGAATACTTATTGGAGGTCATTTCTTCGTTGTTCGATTTAAACTTTAAGGGCTTGTCGATGTGACTCTAAATTACTCGTGTATAAAAATGGCAGGAGGAAAATAATTTTTAGTAACTTAATTGTTTAGTACGGAAAGAAAAATAACAATGTATTTTAATTCTACATAAATTATTTTTAAATATTTGTTGATAGCTATTTCGGCTTACGCCTTCGTCAGAACTTGACGAAGGCGTAAGCCGAAATAGCTATCAACAAATATTTAAAAATAATTTATGTAGAATTAAAATACATTGTTATTTTTCTTTCCGTATTATAATGGAGTTCTACCAAGTAAATGCCTACTCAATCAATTAATTGTTTAGCTTAGAGCAGATTATTCATAATATTATATTTATCATCAATTTTAAATATGCTGTTTTATTAAATTCTATCGACGTTATATTTACAATTATACTAGTGAAAATCTCAATTTGTGAATAAAGTATCAATTGAAGTGTCAACGATTTATTTTGATAACAATAAATGATAACTTACAACAAACCGGACAAAATAACATGTGATTATCAAATTGGCATAACTGCAATTGATAAACATCGATACAAAATTTTACGATATCCGAAACATTCTTCTAAGTATTTTATATTTATTATAATCCGCGGTAAACACTAATATCATAAATTGAACGACGGTGTCTTGTTTCATGGCGCAAATTGTTCAAAAATATTTATTTTTAAGCAAAACAGTTTATCAACAGTCTTTATTTTACGATAACAAGATAACTATCATTCATACCGTATTTTTTAATATGTCGAGACACGTGTAGTAATCAAACAAATACTTTAAAGCGTCGAATAACGAAACGAAACAGTTAATAAGTGTTGTATATATTATTTATTATTGAAAATTCAATCGGTCATTTGTTAGTTATTGATTATCTGTCAATTAATTGCGTTGTACGTTTATTATGTTTTAATGTTAGAAATAAATAAATATACAAAGCATTTATATAATAGTTAGTATTTCTTTGTCCATCATGAGAAGTAGGATTATTCATAGTTCATGAAATATAAAGATTAAAGTTATCAGAATAAACGTTTTTTTCACTTTAAAGGTGCTCATTGTCAATACTTGGTGGAATGGAATCATTCCACATTGGATTGATTGATATCAGATATGACCTCAAACATATTTTATAAAGATTAATAACTTTGCTAACACATACTTCAGGTATGGTTTTTTTTGTTAAGAACATTCACGTCAGCTACTTATATCAATATACATATTAAAATACATTTGACAAAAACAATATGTATATAGCTATATTAACTGTTCCAAATCGCAGATTTTCTTTATCAACTAAGGTATTTTTGTTTCATGAATGCTAGCTCCATCAATTCGGAATTACGAAAATTTAAAACTCATAATCTATGATGCAATAATAGTTTGATTTGTGTCAACAGCAAGATAAAATTATATTGAATTTCATTTCATCAAAAAATAAGACTTAACTGTGGTTATTGTGACATTGTTAGAGAGTTTGAAGTTTTTGTGGAATAAGGATTATCAGTAGGTTAAACAATAATAGTGAAGATGGCTGCAGGACGATTCATATAAAACGGACCATCAAATGGATATTTTCCATCATTATGTTCATATCCACTGGCATCGATGTGTGCTCAAATGGAATCCAGCAAATAATGTTTTGTGTTAAAAAGTCGACGTGTTATATTTGATTACAATTAATATCATTTAAAATATTTGTATTTATTATGTTTCCGTGAAAATAATAAAGCTTAATAAGTTTGATGCTGATTTATAAATCGCTATAGATGTTAAAAAATAACTCACTTTATAATCTTCTCAGAAACGGCAGGACAATATTATAACGAAACATAAGTTTATGAGTCCATAAGAATTTATGTTTTTTATTTGTATACTGAACTGAAGCATTTTCAATAGGATACCCACGCATCCTTCTTGCTTAATTGTGTGTACCTTGAAAAGGTTTCTTAATAAAAGAAGCACAACCGTGACAGAAGAGCATTGATATGAACCCAGCCATGAGGCTAGTGTCCTTATGAACTCAAACGTATTTTTGTTATCTTTTATGGATACCTCAAGCATCAATTTGTGCAATACAATGTGAAGGTAAAAAGATGAAGTCCCATATTTATTCCCAGTCTATTAAGTTGTTTCGCAAACGAGAAATATTTTTTTATAATGTTTCTAGCAGAAGACAATAGTATTAATTCATGTATAAGTTGTTCTGAAAGGTTCAATCCCTACAAAAATATACATTAGAATCTGAAAATGATAATCCGTAACGTTCCGTCAAGCTTTAACTGTACAAAATTTTATATCCGATAGCTGTCGCAATTATCTGAAAAGGGACGAAATCTAAATATGACACAACTGCAAGAATGAGGTTAAGCGGTTCATTAACTTCACTAAATACTTGTTAACTGCCAACTAAAAGTGTTTATGAACTCCCAACAACTGGAAACAATAAAATATTTGTATACAATGAACAGTGTTGTCAATATTTGCCATTCATACTTTGTTTATTAGTAACACAATTGTGTCACATGTCTATCACCTTACACACTTAGTTATAAACTAATAATCTTAAAATATCATCTATTTTCTTTTTTGAAAAATGTTTTTACTAAGTACTGAATAGCAATCACATCGTTAAAATGATAAAAATTGTGGCATTTAATCAGGTGTCTGTAATGTTAATTTAAATAATTGAGAATTAACAAGCTAAGTTAATTTACCACCTGTGAGTTTTATTTAAATTTTATTCACTAAGATGACTTAAGGCAGGATTGCAAATGTATTTTTATTGAGTGATTATAAGGAAATAACAATTCAATCGGCACAGCTTTTGAATCTTAATCAAAGTCCATTCTACAGAATATTTGAGGCGTTATAAAACTGTTTGCTTCTATAATATATGCAATATATATTTTATAATAAGTACTCATTGAACATCACAGAACAGGTTAACGCTTCGTTTGTAGTAAAGATATATTTTTAAGAGAAAACACGTTGTATATGTAAAGAAAACGAAGATTTTTCTAAACCTTGTGAGATATACATATACTATACAAACCTGAAGTATTTCTCACATTTAGGGTGTTCACTGTCAATACTTGGTGGAAAGGCATTATAATAAAAATAATAATACATTTTTAGTAGTTTTTCCACATAAAAAATATTTGATCAGGACCGGTTTCGCTCATGGCGAGCATTGTCAACATTGAAGTATTTCTTTCAAACTGTTAACAGCTCTCTTACCACAAAAGCTGTTAAATGTTCAAATGAACATCATGAAATAAATACCGAGAAGGTGTCTGGAAAGAATATAGTTGAAGTATATTTAAACAATAAAATGGATTGAGAAAACGCTAATTTTCAAAGCTGACTGACAAAATATGTATATTAATTCTTTTTTGTAAAATTTCGACCGCCATGTGGATTGGTATCGTATCCACGATATTAAACACGTAGTAAACATTTAAACACTATTTGTTTATCTCACGTCATATTTAAATATATATTTATATGATAAGGTGTATTCCATATTATCATAACATATCATAAACAAAATGTGTAATAAGTACTAAAAATTGCGTTGTAGTTTTGTTATTGTAATGTTTGAAACAACAACTGATATATTATAATACTATTATAGTATTGTGTGGAAATATATACTATGACACATTGGTTGTATTAATTTATCAATAAAATATGAAAGTTGTAGCCGTATATTATGTAAATAAATGAGATAAAGCGGAGTTGTTTAACCGCCAGTTCCTCTTATATCACTAGTTTACGGTTGGTCTATAACTCACAACAAGCTTTCTTATAAATGACCCACTATGAGACCGTTAAGTGTGATATTAAATTCAGAATACCATAACTTGGTGATAATTAAAAAGCTCTGTTTTTATATACAACTAGTATTGCTACCCGGCGTCGCTCGGACTAAGCGACCAATAATTATTTAATGTTATATCAATCGACATAATTATATCACAAAATCTAACATCCAAAATAGAGTTAACATAAAATCACAAAATTTATTTAATTTGATGACAGCCCCATTCTCTCCCATTAAAATGTCCAAATTCAAGGAAAAAGTCTAATTTGCTGTCAAAGAAATGTCAAATAATACCTTCACGTAAATAATAAACATTATTATTAATAATAAAAGCCGGGAAAAGTTCAGTAGAAGACTATTTTATTACATTTTGACTAAATGTCTTCGCCGATAAAAATTCAAACATATTTTCGTCATATTCGTTTTTATGGCAACTTAATGACCAACAATGCAAAAGGGAATTACAGACCCACAGACATACATACGCTGTTTCGGTTTTATGTACATATATATTAGATTGTCATTTTGTATAATAGCGGCACTAAGAGAAGTGACGGTTTCATGTTATACTTAAAATTGTCTCATGTCATATGGGATCTTGGCAAAAAAATGTATTACAACATAAAACAATAAACAGTAAAAATTCTTCACATCATAGAATTCATTTTATTGAAAGAATTGCATGATTGATATTTAAACTAAAATTTTTTTATGATTATAAATTAGTTATCTGAAAGGGAAAATCAATGAAAGAAATATTTTTAAATACATAAACTTGTATCTAAGTAATTATTATAAAGATATAAAATTTTAAATTTGTTTTCCAGTTTCCTGGGTTCGCTTTAACAATTCAATTGGAACCGGTTTTGCAAATATTAGAATAACTCTGAAATACGTATGGCGAATTATATTTATTTTATTTGTATTTGTTAATATTCCGACCATGGTCCTAATTAAGCAGTTGAGCTGAACGATAATTTCGGATTTATCGATTACTCTCATGGCTGATTTTACGTGTGCCAAATTGAAATTACGATTTAATAAATCCAGCTTCGAAAGCTGATGGTGAACTTTCAAGGAAACGTTTAATTTGGTTTGGAAATCACGATCACGTTAATTCTATTTTTTACGTTTTATAGCGATGATGGCGAAACGTTTAATACAGCTTTTTTCGTAATAATAAATTATTATCAGATAGCATAATCGTTTCAATTTAAACGTAATAACACTGTTGGTTTTTTCATCTCAATTAAAAAAAACTGTTTTATACTTATGTTGGCATTGGTTTGGTCAAAATAAAAAGTATATTTTCACACAAATAAACTTGTTTAACTGTTCGTAGGTATGTTGAATAAAATATATTTGTCGAAAAATGAGTATCATCTAAAGTGCTAGATAGTATTTTAAAATTAAGATTAGTTGTAATACTTTCGATGGTTTGGGCGGTAACTTTGTGGAAGTTCATTTTAATATAAAATTTATAATAACTTTGATTATTCCACGTATTGTGCTACTAACTGTGACACATGTTTCGCTTCTTTCAGAGGCATCTTAGCCTTATTTTCAAGATTGATTTAATGTAGAAATTTAGGTTTATGTATTATAAAACTAGTGCAGTTAAATTTTAATTAAAATGCGTTGCCATTCTCGATTTTTTATTTTTAGACTTTTTATGAGTATTAAACTACCTTAATGTAGGCAAATAAATAGAAGACAAAACAAGATTGACAAGAAACTATTGTCCAGAAAGATTTAAATAAATGCAAAAAAACCAATTTTCAAATGAGCCGATACGGAATTAAATTTGCATTGTGAGATGCTAGATAAGTGGTTATTAAATACTGTGTCGTATAAAAAATAAATTCCGATTTAATTTATAATACACTATTAATGGGCATAACATCAAAATGATAACTGGTAATTTCCAGCAAATTATGAAGTATTCGTATGAGTTGTGTTGTTGAAGGAAACAAATTTAATACATACGGAATCTTAAATGTTAAAATGTCAACCGATGAATTTATTGAATTATGCAGTAGTAAGCATAATTTATCTTTTATGACTTTTGACGTGTCTGACCATTTATGTTAATCATCAACTAATGGCAAAAAAAATACAACAGAAAATATTACCATAAACAACATTTCTCAGATACACCGAAAAATATTTTGTCTACGGAGCAAGAGCGGTCGGTCCTTTTGGAATAAATTATAAAAAATATTCTTCTTCAAATTTTCGTAATATTATTAAATTGTGCATACAATACTAAAACTGCCATACCCAGAGAAAAGAAGGTTTTAGTGGAAGGTGAAGAAATTTTTCAAAACGTTAAAGAACTTGTCAATTATTTTGAATTTGAATGCTGCATATTTTATTTATTTGAATCCATAAAATACTAACGAATTTCGACCGTACAACTTACATTATCTGTTATTCATCAGAAGTAATTAATGGTTTAGTTCATTTTTATAATCGGAAAATTCAATACACCTAAATCAGTTTTCATCACTTTTTACTGTTTATTGTTTTATGTTGTAATACATTTTTTTGCCAAGATCCCATATGACAATTTTAAGCATAACATGAAACCGTCACTTATCTCAGTGCCGCTATTATACAACATGACAATCTTATATATAAAACCGAAACGGCGTATGTATGTCTGTGGGTCTGTAATTCCCTTTTGCATTGTTGTTCATTAAGTTGCCATAAAAACGAATATGAAAGAAAATATGTTTGAATTTTTATCGGCGAAGACATTTAGTCAAAATGTAATAAATTAGTCTTCTACTGAACTTTTCCCGGCTTTTATTATTAACAATAATGTTTATTATTTACGTGAAGGTATTATTTGACATTTATTTTGACAGAAAATTAGATTTTTTCCTTGAATTTGGACATTTTAATGGGCGAGAATGGGGCTGTCATCAAATTAAATAAAGTTTGTGATTTTATTTTAACTCTATTTTGGATGTTAGATTTTGTGATATAATTATGTCGAATGATATAAGATTAAATAATTATTGGTCGCTTAGTCCGAGCGACGCCGGGTAGCAATACTAGTATTACTATAAATCCAATAGTTTTATTTTTATACTACAAACATCACAGCAACGCATACAATTTAATGCTGAAATTTATAACGTCTGTTAAAATGAAAATATTTAGGGTTTTCCTTTTTATATGTCGTTTTGGTATTTCCCTAAGTTAGTCGTTGTATTATTTGTGTGCACACTAGTGTATAGTAGAATTTATATTTAAATGTGAAAATATTTGAGAGTATTAAAATTATTGATATGACGTAAATAAAACAGTACTTAAATTACTACTTCGTTACTGTGCTTTTCGTTAAAGTTGTCCTTAATTTCCCTCTATCCATTGACACTCACGTTCAACTGGTATTTGTTTTCATACACTAGTTTTCTTCTTCTGTTTCAATAGCATCTTCTTTTAAAAAGCACTGCCGTTGTAAATTGAAATACAAAAAAAAATGCAGCGGAAGAAAAAAATGTCACATCAGACATAGGGTAAAAGCTACAATTGTTGGCCACTTAAGGACTTTTTCAACCTTAGTAATTTTTTAAGGACACTTATCGTAGAAGAGGCAAAATAAAAGAAATACTGTGTGCTAGATTGATGTTTTTTTTATAATAATAAATTTTTAAAATATGTAAAAAAAAACTTTTTTTGTAGCAAAAAAAATAGTTTAAAAAAAGTGGTACAAAACTAAAATTATGGGCCACTTTCTGCAATTGTTTGCCACCAAAAGAATCAATTATTGGCCAAGCCAAAAGTTGTAATAAAAAATATTTTTTTTTAAAACAGTAACTAGATGTATAATTACATGACCCCAAATCAATATCGAGTGTAAAATCAAGATCTTTATTGGATTCCAACATCATTTGTTAAGCTGCATATTGGCCAAAAAGTCAACATTTTCCTAGAAATATCGGAGAAATGTAATAAATACATAGGTGATAAGTAATATTATTAAAACATTATTCATGCAATAAAACATTGTATTTAAGAATTTTTTATAAGAATTTATAGCATTAGCTTGGCCGGCCAGTAATAGAAATTGTATGTCTTTTTGGAATCAGTTAATGGCCACCATCATACTAATCTTATACAAAAATATTTACAATGCATAAAAATAATTATTATATAACTTCACTAAAGACGAATAATTCTGTTTATTAAAACTTAATTTAATTAACTGACAAACGTGTATGTTGGTTTTAGACTGAAGTCCAATCCTTATGATATTTACAAGAGATCTCACCTGCTTCACGATGACACTCCGACTGGCTGTAAAATTGCGGTTTTGGAGTTGCTTGGAAATTCATAAAATGACAATTTTATGTTTAAACGATAGAGGAATAATAAGGGAACTATATTAATAAACCAAAAGTTGGAAATGTGGTTTTGGTTTATAAAAAAACTAGATTTTATATGTAAGTGGCCAATAATTGTAGCTGGCCCACAATAGGAGGTTTTACCCTACCACAAATTTGCAAACTTTTTTTGATCAACGCTAAATTAGAAATTCAGCACCGCGATGATCTAATTAAGAATATGATCGCAATACGTGCTCTAGTTATGTAAATGCTCATTTCAAGTGGGCAGTGAAGAGTAAAAATAGCTCTTAGTCTTTACATATCACTTTATTTGAATTGCAACAGAAATTAATTTCACCTATTATTTATGTATGAACTTAGTCTTTCAAAATTGTCGCAATAAAACGTCACTATAAAATTCATATAAAAGTTTCTTCATTCGTTAACTATCTATTCCTAGAAAAATTCTTTCCGTTATAAGAAATCATATCCTATTATTCCTGTCAACTCTTACTAAAGTTTTTCTAAAATTAATTATAGTTTCGGCGAAATCGTCCTACAGCCGCTAAATTTTCTTGTTTATTTTGTTACATGACTTTAAGATTCCGAAAATTCTCACTAAAAATAAAATACTCAGTATCGCTTATATTATTATTTAATTCAATGATTAAGTTAGAAGCGACATGCTTTGTTTAATTCTGGCAACCTACATCATTTATCATGTAAGATATCTGAATTTTCGTAGTACTGTCGTGCCTTGAGGAAGATGTTACAGTAATTGGGATAATGAGGTATCATGTTCAAAAATAGTAAACGCATGATTTGCATTGTACATTATCCTCATATAAAAAAAGTTTTCTTTGTAATTTACCTTATGTTTAATTTTAAAACTAAAATAAGTAGTGATTTCCGTATACAATCTATATATATAAAAATGAATGTCTGTATGTATGTCCGCTATGGACTACTAAACCGCTCGACCGATCGATGTGAAACTTTACAAATTTATTGAGTGCACCCCCGCAATGGTTTCTGGCCTACCAACCCCTCCCCCCAACCACCTCCCAACCTCCCCCCAACCACCCCCAACCTCCCCCCCCCATTTTTTTTTTAAACTTTAAGAATTTTTCGAGTTCACTTCTTCGAAGTTTTTTGGCATACCCTCCCCATACGCTGCCCACACCCCACCCCACCAAACAACCCCCCTCCCCCCAAAAATTGATATCGAATTTTTACAAATTTCTCGAGTACACTTCCGCGAAACTTTCTGGCGTACACCCCCTCCCCCACCCCACCCCCCAATCCCCCCTACAATTGCTGGCGTAGCAACGCGCGCAGGGTACAGCTAGTTAATTTATAAAACTTTAACTCGTTATTATATACGGTTTCAATACTAGTTTTTATATCCGGTTAACTACATCTAAATAATCACATGGGGCTTATGATTTTAAGCTGATCGTCTTCATCGACTATTCTGTTAAAAACAAGATTTTGTGCCTTCTAGCTGCCTCCATTCTTATCGACAGGCTTTTTAACCCTATGCAATCCTCAAAATATATTTTTTTCCATCCCGCAACTCCTCAATAGATTTGAGAAATTGATTGATTTCAAAGGGTTTGCGTATTTATTAACATGGTAAAAAGGAATACCGAAAAACATACCATATTATTACGTGTCACAAAATTTGATCAAGGCAACCAATCCAATAAATACGGTCTTTAAAATAATGATAATAAAAGATATTTTTTCAACCAATTTTTATAATGTCGAGCAGGAGTCGTAATGTGAGTTGCGCGTTACCTATGCGATGTCGGATATGGGAGTTGTAGTAGTAAATGTCATCCTTCTTTAATGCTAAAAGTCCATCTTACAATTTTTGGTATATATCTCCAATCAAATTATATTATTTCTTTTCTGTGATCACTTCCATGGATATCGACCATCCGTTGCCTAACGTGTTTCACGATGTGATATATGTACAGTTGTTGTGTCGGTCGTTCGCTCGCAATTAGATTCATTCCTTATACGTTCACAGGTTGAAGTGTTTATTTTCTGAAATTATGACATTAAAACTAATGAGAATATTCTATGAGCCGAGATCTATTGACTCTCCGCGTAACGTCGCACATGTATTAAAAGCATTATTTAAGTAAATGAGGGCAATTACTTTTTCAGTCTCGTTTCTTGTAACAAAATATGAATAAGCACTACTGCATGATTGCATTATTAGAAACTAGGCAGCCAATCCGTGAGTGGCCATATTTGGACGTAGGTTTAAAAAATAATAATGAATGACAATGCAATATACTGATATGGCTGCAAAAGCATCTGGTCGATTTTGATAAAGAATCTTTGATCATTCGTTCATTTTATTGATATTGCTTTATCAATATATTTTGTGTACGTATTTAGAGAATAGCAAATAAAAACAACAAATGTGTCATTACAAAATCTAAATGTAAATATATCATAACACCGATTGGTACAAATAGTTGATAACTATTTTGGAATCAAGAATTTGCAACTATTATCGTCAATTTTATTTTTGCAGAATTAAAAAAAAACACATATTAAACACAGTACAGATGCGTAACTACTGCAGCCCTTATTGTGCTCAATTTCCTCGCACCTCAAAATTATGATTAAAGCTAAAACCGCACTAGAATGAGTATTATACAAACATGCTGCACATACCAAAATATCAATGTAGTTAAAGGAGCGCTATGTTTGTAAGGCGCCCTACGGCCGTTTCCTGTCCTACGTGACTTTAACGGTACGAGTGGTAATACACTCTGACTTCTTTAACAGTTCACTCGAGTGTGCGACAGCCGTTAGTACTAAATAATTCTTCTCCCCTCTGACATAAGAATCCACCTACCGCACTTAGCCCACGCGTTCAGTCTTTATCAAATTAGGGATTTAAACATTTTCGAACTCTGGTAATTGGTAATCCTTTTTTTTGTGGGCGTCATTCAGAATATTCTCACAGCGCCTCTCTTTCGTTTGCATAAGTAGCGTGGTCAGTCTGTAGCTATTGTCCTTAAAGGCATTTTATTGGTACACTGACGAATTTTGTTTAATGCCCTTTGTTAATTCAATTTTGGTGATAGTAAAGTTGCATGTATAATCGAATATACAGCATAGAGTTACAACTTTGTTATAACGAAGAATAGTATGTCTATGGTTAAAAATTAGTTGTACTTATTTTTGTAATACCGGCATATATTCAATATATTATATTCGGGCGTTATTGAAATCATTAATTATTATACGCAGTTTATATTAACCCTACTAGGTGTCTCTCGTATCGAAAACTCTTTATTGTCACTAGCTTTTATTTATAGATTGCCATACAAGATAATTTAAAACCAGTTTTTTTTATTGTAACACCCGTTGTCAAGAAAAATCAAATAGACCGTTATTCGCGATAAGACTGTAATTATATATTGATTGCATTTTTGAAACATATTTGACTATACCCGTTGCTTCGTCTATTATGTGAAACTTACTATATCAATTTATTATAATTAATTATAAGCCACTCAAGCTTACCGGTAATTGTACGTTGTGGCCTTTAGGTGGCGAATTATCAATAAATTATTCACAAACTACATTAGTTATTCTGACCAGAGAGAATTTTTATCGATCACAACAATAAATATTGTTGTCAACAAGAAGTGTCAATTCTTGGTTGAAATGAATTATATATTTTTTTGACAATTGTATGTTAGAATCAGGACCGGTTTCGTGCATTGCGAGCAGTTGAAGAATATCAATTATAAATGTTCGCGAGGAGCGAACCGATCCTGATCGTTACAACGAATTTATACATGAAAGGAATAAAAAAAATGTTATTTACTTGAATATAATTTATATGAAATGCAATCCATTTTTAAATCTCACCTTTCATCTTTTTAAAAAATATCAATGAAGTTTGTCTTTATTTATAAATGTATTTATTACGCAGCACGCAAGCTCTCTCTCTTTGTCAGCGCATGCACACATAGAAAATGTTTTGAATCTGGGTGTCGTTTACATCAAGAGTGTAGAGCAAACGTTGACAGGTGGCACCGCAACCTGGGAATAGTTTCGTGTTTTTAATATATTGTCGGTCCCTGTGGTCTAGTGGCAAAGGCTTTGTCCTAGCGATCTAGAGACCCGGGTTCAATTCCCGGCAAGGTCAGTTTTTTTCAATTGAAAAAAAGAGATCTTGGGCTGGGTGTATGTTATTTATCGTTGATTTTGTGCACAACTGATTCATTACTTATCATCGAGTTAATCTCGTATGACTTTCACAATTAAGAATATTTGGCGCATTGGCGTAAGCTGTAATGCCAAATATTTTTTTTTTCATATAAAAGAAAAAAAAAATATATTCTGCCTTATTGGTACCTGAAATAAACATATTTTATTTATATCATCATGTTTGAATGAATACTTGCGGAAAAAGAAAATAAACCATAAGTATTACCGCCTTTCATCAAATTATTATATATGTATGTGCTCACGCCTCACGTATATAAAAAAAATCTGCTGTGGAATAGCTCTTGTCTCCAAGTTCATTCCACTATCCACCATTTATCATATGATCGTAATAACCATAATAAGCCGAATATTGTTTGGTTACATTAATGCGAAATTCAAACTTTAGTATTAAACAAGCTTCAAAAACGTACAAAAATTTATGAAAGACACACCAACAAATCATACATTCGATTATTACGATGAGAAAATCAATCACCAAAAATCACCATAAGAATCTTTGAATTATAAAATGGCCGATTTTTTTGACGGATACAAAACAAAATAATTGACAGCTCTAATTTCAAAACAAGAATAAACCAATTTATCTTCAATGAATTTTAAGCAGTAAAAAATGTTCAAATCGATTGTTTCTTTATTTATCCGATTAAAAAACAAAATAATTTTTGACAGTTCAATTTCAAAATAAGAACAGCCAAAAAGAATTGCATGAATCCATCTTGGCGTCTTGGATAAGTATTGTAATTTTACGCAGTGTATGTCAATGCAATATAGTTCAATATCATCTATTCAAGGACAAAGTGAATCCAAAGGTTAATAAGGATATATTGGATTTTGAATGTTAGGCTCAAAGTTTAAAATTGTCGGCAGCAAATATAGCGGCAAAGCATTTAATTGCTTAGAAAGTATCACACTGGAATCCTAATTTTGTGATGACATAATACGGTCTCTGTAAACAGCATCTGTAAAATATTCACGGACATAATTAACCATACTATTAATTAATAACCAGTGTCACTAATTTATTCTACTCCCAGACATTTTTGCCATATTAATCAAGTTCATGAGGTCATGCACTAAAGAATTACGAATGGTTTGTTTGCACTAAGCTACGAACAACACTAATTCATTCAAATTGAATATGTGATAAGTTTTACAAAGAATGAAGGCATTCTGGGTAGGTATTATATTCCAGATTTGTGGCCTTTCATTTTACAATGGGTTACTTGACTTCTTTCGGCTTATCCGAGGCCAAAATGAAAATTCCACCATTCTTATGAATGTTAAATTAAATGTTCATGATAATTTTTTGAGGATTCGTGAACATGTGTAGTTTGTTCTTCCAAGTGGTAGAACCAATCTGCCAATGGGGATGCCAATGGGGATGCCACTGGGAAGAGCTTTAATTTTTTTAAACGGAATTTCTTCGGATGTTGATATATTTCAAATTGACGTGAGTGAGTTCAAACGAATACTATTTTTTGTGAATAATAGTTGATTTTGTCGGAACTCACTCGGTTGACTTCTTTGACAATTTCCAATGTGATTTTATTTATTTTCTCTCTCTGTTCTGACGACTACAATATTTTCATTTTTTTTGTACTATAATAGTTTGTGATTGTTGTTATGTATATACAGGTATGTACATGTACATTTATTTGTCAAATGCATGGGGCATTGGCGTCAGCTGTAATGCGATAATTTGTATTTTCTTCAATAAATAAATTTGTGTATAAAAGCATGTATGCATGATTTGCCTAAATATACCCATTAGAGACCCCAATTACTTGACATCTCAACTAATCGAGTATCGAGTAGTTAAAATTTAAGATACTCGAGTATAAACGAATAATTTCAGATGTACCAATATATATGTTTGTGTAATCTTATGAATAACATATTTCAAAAATAATAGAAAATTAAACGTCGTTTGAAATTTTCATTTTCTTATTTCCGCAGTAGAAAAAACTCTCTGATCATGTTAACGTCGGCATAAAAGTAAAAAATGAATTAAATATTGCTATCTAGTATTTCTGTCCGCTGTTTGAAAAAAATAATATTTGGAAATAAATTTTCATTTATAAATTACTAGTATTACTCGAGTATCGAGTACTTGAAAAATGGACGAGCATACTCGAGTATCGAGTATTCGATACTCGAATTGGAGTCTCTAATCCCCACCTACAATCCATCCAATCCTTTATAACGGCTTTTATAGTTTAGAGCAGTTTTCTAAATGTAATCTATGTTTTTACCTCATCCTTTTCCCCTTCCTCCACCTAAAAAAGTGAGTTTGAGCGGGTTCTTGTAGAAAAATAAATTCTCCATTAAGATTAGGTGACTTGGTAATGCCTTATTGCAAAGTGAAGGCCTTCTATATTGACTCAAAGATATAGTGAATATAGGGTTTAATGCTACTTTTAACTAAATGTGGGAAACTTTTAATAGCTAAAAATGTTGTGAGTTGAAAACAATTGTATTTTCAACGGAGTTTCAATACTACTACAATCGTTAACTCTTTAAAATGATCGGGTCCGATAAGAATAAACCTAACTGTATTTTAATGGTTTTTAAAGGAAACAATAATCAAGTGATTTTCATAATTTTAGTTTAATAAATAAAAGCTTAGTCAAATGAAAAATATTGATACAATATTTTATATAAATTACAGAATAAATAAGACATTTTACTTCAATAAGCTCGCCACGAGGTTGGCATTTTCGGCCAATTGAAGACAGTTTGACTCGGTTGAGAAATTTCTTTTCTTGAGTAATTTTCGTTTACATTCTTTTCTATTTTCAAATCCTCTTTGTTATTGGTTCGAGTTTTCGATTCGACGTTTGAAATTTTCGCCTTTTCTGTTGTTGTAGTATATTTTACAGCTGAGCTTAAAGATTTTGCTGTCTCTGAAGCTGCAGTTTCCTGTGGCACGTTATCAACTGATCTGAGCATTTCATTTCTCTTCGTATTGAAATTGTAATTTGCTCGCAAAAGAGCGTAAGAATCATCATTTATTTCATAATAGTCGTCTGAACTTTGCGACGTAATTTTTCCATCATGAAAAGTTGGTTTAAAATGTTCTTGGTTTTGCCAAGCGCTCGGCTTTTCTGTTGGTTTTTCAGTTGGATGTTCGGTGGGTTTGTGTGGGATTTCATATTCAGTTGGTTTATGAGTGTCATGATGTTGACTTGAATACTCAAATAAGCTTATTAATCCATCAAACCCTGAATTGATCAAAGCAGCAACATTGACTTGACCGACCTTTTGGACCAAATGATTTTTCGCTTCGAATAGTATAAATTTCAACTGGTGAGCAACTTTGTGTAGTAATTCTTGAATAATGTGGTTTATTTGTCCTTCTGCCAGGTCCGATAGTTCTTTGGGTTGTGCTGATTTCTGTTGGTTTTCGTTAGTGTTGTATGATTCTGGACTCATGGCTATGATACCACCATTCTCCAGAGATGACATCGATATCGCCAGGATTGGTGGCAATGATGGTTTGCATTCAGAAATTGAAGAAAAATATGCCGTGGCCAGGACCAGGCAAGACAACGAGAAAAACTGAAATTAAAGAAAAAAGAAACGAAGGAAATTAAAAAAATGTAAAAATGTTTACACATGTAAAAAATAATTTGTATCAAATTTCATTCGTGATTATGTAGTAGTAAAATACGAAACACACTAAAAAATTAGCGCCCGTCCATGTGGTCCAGTAATTAATGCTCAGCTTTCAGAAAACACTTGTTTGTGAATTATTTTACTTTTTAATTTGATCTCAAGATAATTTTCGAAATGACAAATATATATACTTAATATATCTTTTTTTATTATTATGCCACTTGTCAATATTCCATGGACTAAATGTATGTATGCTTTGCGTTACACACATACACATAAAAGGTTCATATAAATATTAATAATTGATTGGTTTTGGAGAAGTCTTACATGCTATGAGTGATATCATACATGAATGAAATATTATAAATACTACACAGCACTATAATAATAATTATGAATCTTTTACACATTGTTAATGGCAAAAATGATTGATACGTTTTTTTTAAATTTCGAAAAGCGTTGAAAAATAAGCAATTTCAAAATGATTTATTCATGCACCCAATGCTTGTTATGATGTTTCTGACGGCTGACTATGACGCAAAGTGGTTCATGATCTTAGCATAAGTAAATAGGCGGCAGATGTAAAATAAATCATCCATACAAATTGTCAGAAGAGTAGGTAAGTAATGCAGCGAAGAATTTACTTTCATTATTTCAGATGTCTCAGAAAATATTTGTTAAGATAATTAAAAAAATAATTCACTTATATTTAGATATATAACACCAGCTGAGAACAACTGGCATTTTGCAGCTCTTCGCATAATGAGGAATAATAAATATTTTTTTAGTATTATCGTTAACTATTTATTTTAGTTTTATTCTAAAAACCAAAATACACTTTTTCCGATCATGCCATTTATAATTATATTTTTTTTCATCGTTGATTGTTTTTTCAGTTGAACTTTATAAAATGCGTGTTAACCTTTCTTCAAAACAGAGTAAAAATAGAAACGCATAAAAAAAATATTTTTCGACGTCATGCCATCGTAAGTACTACAAGTTTAGAAATACCACTCGAATAGTTCTGAGGATGCCATTATACCTTAATATCTTAAGTGAAAATTATTGCTGAGCCAAAAATTACCATTTTCTGCCATAACATAATGGAGTTTCACCAAGCACATATTAATTAAGTTTATTTCTTATAAAGATTTTGAAAATATGTTCCTTTATATAAAGAAATGTTGGCTTAAAACAAAGCACCAATTATATAAAAAAATATTCTTTCGTTTATTTACAACTATGGTATGAGTCAAATACCTATCCTATTACATTCAAACTAAAATAAAATTATTGATTGATATTTAGATTAATAAAACACATTTTTTTACTACTTCGACATATATCTTGTATATCACGACATGTTTCATTAATCACAAGCAATTTTTAACTAATCGCGATGAGCGAAACCGGTCGCGACCATTACAAAATGTTTCACTTACTGGAATATCAATCAATAATTTTATATTTATATTTGTTAGAATGTAATTTTATGGGCGCTCGTATCCAATCCTCTATTTCAATATAAATCATATCCTCATTTAACATTTAAGTTTTTCCATCAAGAATTGACAGTTAAGACGATAAAAGTGTTTATTGATTTAATTAGAATTTACTCGAGAGAACTACAGTGTGATACCAGTCAATACGAATTGCAAATGAACATCCTGGTATTCGAATATAGTACTGCTCGTATGGTAAAATATGTTCTGTTCTTACACTTAAATCTGTTCCGGCGACCTGTGTAAGTTCAGGACATACATAATTATTGCCATACGTGGAAATTTTAGAAAGACCAACAGCAAAAATGCTCATACATTATGCAAGACGATCGATTAATAAAAATTAGTAAGCTGTGCTCGGTTTGGACATTTGTTTTCTTGTGAATTGTTAAGACACACCTATTCCATAGCCACCAGCCCAGTAGATGCTTATTACGCTTTGAGAATTTTGAAAAGATTTTCATTTCACAGGCCTAAAAGTATTCTAAAAATGTTAACGCCATTGGCGATACGAGAGAACAAAAGTAAAGCTGTCGTAATTTTACTAAACATGTATTACGTTGGCAGATAAGATAAACACATTATATAGGCATACAAAAATACAGAAAGCTTTTTGACTCATTGCATTTATTTTTATTTATTAAAGAAATGCTTTTTGTGTTTGAATATTTACGTAAAGAATTAAAACTAATTATCGTCAGTGCGTAGTATTTTTCTCAAGAAATCACAATGCAACACATGTTTATAATTTATAACAATGCGTTAGTTATCAGGAATTAAACAAACAACTCGGGAGCGGGTTTCTAATTTACAAGAGTTAAAGATTTCAGACATTTCCTTTGATTCTTACATTTAACTATTATTAGCTGTAACGAAGATATTTTGATACATAAATCGTTTTCAACGCTATTGTGGCCGTATGCTTGTTGCAACATAATATTAAGAATTAATAATTTCGACTGAGGGTGCTTGATGGAATTTCAATA
Organism: Himalopsyche kuldschensis; assembly: GCA_028554975.1. Taxonomy (NCBI): domain Eukaryota; kingdom Metazoa; phylum Arthropoda; class Insecta; order Trichoptera; family Rhyacophilidae; genus Himalopsyche; species Himalopsyche kuldschensis. Next base: position 12,201,473 of record JAHFWI010000010.1, on the reverse strand, counting down.
TCAAATTTACATCGTTAGAAGGCGAAACCCGGGATTCGGGAAAATTTCAAACGATTCAAAAAAAAATATAATATTAAAAGTTAATTGTAACTTGGAAGAAAGAGATTTAAGCTAAAAAATATACAGTATGGATTTAGAGCAGTGGTTCTCGTGTGCGGCCACCAGTGGATTTTTCTGCGGCCACGAACAGCTTGATAGTCTATATTGATATTTAGTAAAAATGTGTTTTTACAAGTTAATTTGTCAACAATGACACTGAAATTTAATATTTTGGGTGTATTGTATTGTGCATCAAGAATAGACAGTTCGAAAAAACTCAAATACATACATACTTAGGTATTTTTGACAAAAAATCAATTTGGTGCGGCCACAGCCAAATTTTACGTGAGAACCACTGATTTTAGAGTGAATTAAGTCGAGCCAATCAACCTTATTTGACGAACGCCTCAAGTAATTTGTATTTTATAACATTTAATGTGTATAGTTGGAAACACCATTACAATATTTTGAAATTTATATTTACTATGTGTTTCCTAATTTATGGAGATATTTTTTTGAAACACAATCACACTTTGTACAAATAGACGCGTATATAAAGAAAAAATAATTTATGCAGATATTTTTGCCACTCACCTTGGTCATTTTGTTAAAAGAAGATTAGTTCGTTGTTTTTAATTTAAGGAATATTTTAACACTCGATGCATAAAATAACAATTTACAATTAAATTTATCCCGCACGTAAGGCGTTATGACTTAAACACTTCGACGTGATATGATTTGGTGATTCTACAGACATGATTATTTATATGGAAATTATTTCAAGAGAAACCCTTAAGAATAGTAATGTATTAAGCAATACACAATATTACAACAAAAGTTTTCACTGCGAATTATTGAATTAGAATAATCCAATTAGTTGGTGGTTATTTATTGAAAGTACATTAACTATTGATAATCCACTTAATCGGTAATTAATGATAGTATTAATTGTCATTAACACTTTGAAACATATTTCCGTGTCGCGGATATTGTTTTCAAACAATATAACATATTACGGTAAGAAAAATAACAATGTATTTTAGTTCTACATAAATTATTTTATATATTTGTTGATAGCTATTTCGGCTTACGCCTTCGTCAGATATATAGTTCTGCCGAAGGCGTAATCCGAAATAGCTATCAACAAATATATAAAATAATTTATGTAGAACTAAAATACATTGTTATTTTTCTTACCGTATTATAATGGAGTTCTACCAAGTAAATGCCTACTCAATCAATAATATTACATATATTGCTTACATTAACTTTTTTGATTTAAATCTAATGTGAATAAAATATTTAAAAGTCGAGGAGCTAAAATATTTCCTTTATTTAACCGAGTAGGGATTTATAAAAAAAAACAGAAAATATGTATACAAACTACATATAAAGTTTCCCGCCAGAATTAGGGATAATTTGCTATATAACAGCAAATAGACGTTGAAACTTAAAAAATAAAATATTTTATATTTTTTAATGCCAACTTGTGGATGTCGTTAATATTTATTGTATAATTGTAAAGAAGATGAATATCTAAAAAGAAAGCATTGTTAAAATATAAATGATTAAAATTTTGTAATTACATGATATATGTACGAAAAATTAGTGCATCTTCAGTATTGCCATAAACATGCGTTAGTAGAAGTGAAAAGTGAATGTTTTGTAGTCATACTATACATATGTATTATTGTTATAAACTTCTACTTAACAGTTTGCTTGAATATATTGTCTGTAAAATTTAAATGTTTTTCTGTCTCTCCTTGATGGGGTATTCTTTTTTCTTATTTAAACCTAAATCATGGCTAATATAAAATAAACATCGGAAAAATACACCATCAATTTAATCATTTTTGAAATATTATAATCATTTTATATAATCAATATTTGTCACTGAATTTTCCGGGAATTTACCTCGGTCATTCAGATCGATAAGTGGAGTTTTTACTATCAGATCTCAATGCGAGACCAAGACGTATTATTGAAACAAAAAATAAGAATGTTACTCAGAAAATAACATTCTTTGGTGTTCAAACCATAAATGTTTAGTATTTTACGCACAATTAAGACAGAACCGTAATTTAACATTTAATTATCTCAGATACGAAGTTAACACATTAATAAATATATTCTCGTTTACAGATATCACTTAAAAAGTCAGTTGCAATTTATGTCTCCGTAAAACGATACAAAATTTTCATCGCATGCTAAGAGAAATATTTACATGAATAACGAATAAATCCACTGTAGTCAATCGATACTAAAAGTGGTTATTTACAATATTGGAATTCTGGATTTATAAAATATAATACCAAAGAAAATTCAATATTTAAAAAAAGCTTCAGTATTGAAATAGTTGCATTAGCTTTCAATTATTAATAGGTATTTCTTAAACAACTTTCTCGTAGCCGAGTGGTAAATGCTCTACCGCTGTCTTCCTATTCGGTTGCATGGCCAAATGATGTTTCCTACTTATGCTTAGTCACCCTATTTCCTGATTTTATTCGAAGAGAGTTTTTAGGAACTGTTTTTAGAAACCAGCAAAATCTGATTTGAAAAAATCCAAAGAATGCAGTGCTATGGATCAAAAATATCAACTAAAAAGTCTCTATCATTGCAATACATAAGAGACAGTTATTAAAGAGCAGAATCAGGATATTTCACAGTCAATATTAATGCAATAAGATATATTTTTTTAAATTAGATTTATTCAAATGTTGTATTACAGCCGCTACTAAACGGGTTTCACGGTGTTAGTTTCTGTTAATTTGTAGGAATGCATTGTTGATTCGCAAATAATTTATAATTACTTGCAATCCAAACATTACTTATATTTGATATGTAAATATTATGTCAATAAGTTAGTACAGATTTTACGCAACGTTAAGTAATTCATCTGTCGGCGAGAGTGAAAATTTATTAATTTAATCTATTCTTTAAATAAAATTGCATTTATTTTTAGAGAAAGCTTTCGTTGTCAATTATTTAATAAAATTATTTACTTTGTATGAAAACTTCTTAACTCCATAAACAAAAACTTTACTTTAGTTCAGATGAAACTTCTTTAAACTTTGATGTAACAAAGTTAGTATGCAATCTTAATTTTTAATCAACATACAAAAATTTATAAAATGTTTATTTGTTTCATTAAAATTAGGTTTCTTGCATTTTTTCCTGGTTCTAGGAAAAAGTCGATCACAATCAGTATATGTTAAATAGTTTTCTGCTGAAATTCTCAATTAAAAATCTACAGGTCACATAATTGAAGTAGACATGGCTAAAAATATAAAGTTAGACGATTAATTTATTTCTGTTTGAAGTGCCTGGGATGTCTCAAATTTCCTCCTGCTAATCCGATCCCAAAAATTTGGTCTAGCAAGTGCAATTAGTTCACCACTAGCCCGCTCCTGGGCCTTTTCCTATATTCCAAGAGAATTGAAGAAACCTAATAGATTACATTAAGAGTCCATATTAAAAAAAAATAAGAATTTTTTGTACTTATTCCATAATAAATTTACTTTGATCACGACCGGTTTCGCTCATAGCGAACGTTTTCAACTGAATCAGTTGTAATTAAGTCTATTTACTTTTTTTATATGATTTCACATGATCCATATTGGGAGCGGGCATGGCTAGTAAAACATTGAATAGAAACTAGTATAAGCTTAAATATATTATTTGTTATTAATTATTGTGATCAGCGTCATCAGTTTTCGTTGAGCTCTTAATCAGTCATCAGTTCGTGAAACCCGATATTTTGAGATCTTGGAGATTAAGTTGTTTTTCAAAAAAGATCTTTCAAGCATATCATCGAAAACAATTTAATACGTTTTGTTTAAATATCAAATATCGCGTCATGAGTAAACACACATATATATATATATATATATATGTATGTCTCTATTACATCTCCGTTTCATCTTGATTCCAATTTAGGGAATCGACTTAATATAATTATTTTGTTTCGAAATAAATTGGAATGTTATTTAAATTAATTAAATGTACAATATAATAAACGAAAACTTTCTCACTGAATATTGGGCCAACTACAGAGGGATAATGAATTCAACTAATTAACTCATTAAAATCAAATACAAATTATAGATTGACTTTCCAAAAATTATAGGATTTCTCCTTACAATCGCATAATTAACAGTTGAGAAATAAGCACATATTTTATTGATATTAAATGTTATATTTTTGTCATAATTTTACTAACTTTTAAGTAGACAAATGATTATTTACCTGTTCGAAAGTATGCAATGATAATATTGTTTGCACTGTTACTAAGTATCTAAAAATTGTTTATGACAAATATTTGTTGTATCTTTAGGGAAGAGGCAGAAAAAACGCGTAAATTTCTGATAATCTTAATGAAAATGTTAATTATTATTGTCCAAGGTTATATATACTGCGTGTTTCAATATTTTTTTTTGATACATTGCCTTCGATCAAGTTTGATTAAACATCAATATAAGTAATTTTAGAAGTTCTTTTGACACACAAAATAAAAAAAAATGCCTCTGTTATCAAATGGTAAATGAACCCTAGCGATGAGGTGTGTTCAGTTCAACTTCCAGCCAAGTCATTATCAAATACCTACTGATCTAAAAAATATATGAGATCTAGGAGAAGGGTACTTTTGATTTCTCATCTATTAAATTTAATCTGAAGTGACTTTAAAAGAAAATTCAGTTATTTTTAATTGATGTCTTGGCTAAATAAAGCCTAATTTTAGCATTACTAGAATTACTGTTTACTTCCTTTACGGTCCCAAAAAACACATTGTATAGATAGTATAGTGATGAATAGTCATTACGATTCATGCAAAAATGGTGATAAATTGCATATATCAGATTATTCAATTACTGAAGGTCTTCGAGATGCTTTTTAAAATTCCTAACATATTATTTTTAATTGAGTAGTTGGTTACATGCATATTTGTCGATAATTTTGATGTATCAATGACAACTTATCGAATTTTCGTACCAAACAGTTCAGTACGTGAGTACAACACAAACAAAATAAATACATTCTTTGTGAAACTACGCTTCGTAGCTTGTTGCTATACTGAACGTGTTCGGCAAAAGCGTAAATTTAATGGTTGCCCCGCGCTTCAAAAATAGTTTGTTATTTTGAATCGCGATCGACACGTTTTCAAAATCGATCTGGAGGCATTTACTGCTACTCGCCATTAATCGACATCGATGCTTTCAATTATTCACTATAAACGTGGGCGTTCCCCGCTTTGCGCTATAAATCAAATCAATTTAAATATTTTACTGATGCATATTTTACAGCCTTTGAATTAACCGACAAGTGTTTTGTTTATAATTATTAAAAGCTATATAAATTTATCAGATCTTGCCTCACCATGCGGCCCGTAACAGGCAATTTTGGAGAATGATTTTGTTCATTAAGTGTGGAAGCCTTGACTTATCACTGTAATTAAAGTCTTGCTCAAATTAATTCAGCTTTAATATATAAAGTAGATCACCACACTTACTATTTAGAAGCATGACTAGAATTTCAAATTCGTGTTGATTTTTAGTAAAATTCTCATAATCCTTACTGCCTCTAAAAAAAGTGATTGAGAACAGTCAGTTCTCTTAAAACGATCCATTTAGAGGCCAAATGTTTCCGATTAGAAGAGGACAAGGCTCAAAAATATTAGTATTTTTAATATTGCACGTTACAAGACATGCATTTTTGAATGATTTATGGTCCTCATTAATTTGTTTTCAAAAAATCTCGACAGATTGTAATAATCTAATTAATTGATTTAGAAACAAAGTTAAACTAAAAATATTTTAGATACGTCTGTTTATTTTTCTTAATTCTAGAAATCTTATATATAAAACCGAAACGGGGGATGTATGTCTGTAATTCCCTTTTGCATTGTGGTTGCAAGTTCAAACAAACGAATTGATTTCGCTCGCGAAAGTTTCGACGGTAAATTTGTTTCGTTATCAATGTGTGTGTAGAGACTCCAATCACTTGAGTATCGAGTAGTACATATATAAAACCGAAACGGCGTATGTATGTCTGTGGGTCTGTAATTCCCTTTTGCATTGTTGGTCATTAAGTTGCCATAAAAACGAATATGAAAGAAAATATGTTTGAATTTTTATCGGCGAAGACATTTAGTCAAAATGTAATAAATTAGTCTTCTACTGTACTTTTCCCGGCTTTTATTAATATAATAATGTTTTTATTTACGTGAAGGTATTATTTGACATTTCTTTGACAGCAAATTAGATTTTTTCCTTGAATTTGGACATTTTAATGGGCGAGAATGGGGCTGTCAATATATGAAAGGGGCTGTGAAATGCAATGCCAGTCTGAAATGTTCATTTTAATTCCATTTTAATTGACCTAGACTTTTGAATTTTGAAAAAAGTTGTTTCAACTTGGCCCGTCTGAATTTACGCGCCGAGCTGAACATAACCCCAAACTGGTCCGAGCGAAGCCGGGTTCCAATACTAGTGAAATATAATTTTAAACCATAATGTGAGAAAATCTTCGGTTATCTATCACCTTCATTCTTAAGTACACAGAATAGTTAATATTTGTATTCTGGCTTAAATTTGAGCCTTTTAGATATGAATGTATGCATTAAAGATTTTTTAATATTTACTTGTGAGGTAAATATTCTTCTGTTGAATTCTTTAAGATTTGATTCGACACCTATTTTTAATTGAACCGCAGAAATATGTTTGTTTAAAAAATTACTTACTCGATGGAATTCAACATTTGTCTTACAAAAGAGCTGAATTCCTTATCCCATATTCTAGAATAAAAGAGATAACACGAAATGACAAAAACGATAGTCCTTTATCTGCCACGCCACTAAAATTGCCTGTTATAAGAGCTCAAGTTTATTTTTGCGAGCAGCAGTAAAATGCGAATAAGAAACACGATAGTGATCGCACAATATAAGAGAAAACGCATAGATTTAGCTGGAGATTGCGTTTTATTAAGTGTTTGCCTGTCTTGTTATCTCAATAGTCCCAAGAATTAAGATTTTCGTTTATTTTAAGAGTGTATAGTTTGACGCCATTTTTTTTCTTGTGTTTATATATTATGTAATTGGGGTATTTAGAAATCTTTTTTCTTCCCTTCTTTGCTGATGTGGGATTAATTCAATTAAATCAAATTCCATCCAACGAAGAAAAGGGTTTAAACTTGTTTATGTAGTTTGTTTAAAAGACATATAAAATCACCAACAACTAATGTCTCTATTTTTTCTTATTATTGTTTCACCTGTGTTGCGGGTGAGAGTGTTTATTTTTACCCATTCAGAGACACATTCCTTAAAGGGTGAAAGTTGTTATGTTAGGGCAGTGGTGCACAAGCTTTGTGAGAGAAGGGCCAATTTATCCATTTAAAAATTTTCGCGGGCCGCAAAGGTAGAAGTGAAGAAAAATATTGATATATTATACTAGATGAGATATAAATTTATATTTTTTTTAAAATTTAATAATAACATAATTTTATCAGCAACTTCGATCCTTCTCCGCTCCACATTACGTGCAGATTTGCACGATGGAACTTAGAGAGATTTCTGTCACTGATTTTTTTATATACCGTTACTACTGCATAATTTGTTCACATATCGAATACTATTTTTTATCATATTTAATAAAAAATTTGTTGATGAAGTATTTGCTATTTTGGGCAGCAAAAAATCCATTTCGGGCCGCATTTGGGCAACACTCTGTTAGGGTTAAGGCTATAACGAGAATTTTTTTAATGTTTTACTTTATACAATCGACTATTATCAATAATTAAAAACTATAAATAAGAATCAACAAATACTTTTCTTTATTTTTACATGAATGTATCATGTAATTTGATTTTATTTTCTTTTATAGATTGCGTAAGACTTTTACAGGATTAATAATATTATAATTTCGTGTAGAATTCTGTCAAAAGAATGTGTTTCTGTCACAAGTTGAGATTGTGTTTACCGTTACACATTGTATCACATAATGTGTTGTCTACTTTTTGAGTTTTCTTTGTGCGGTCGTTTCGTTTCCCATTCAAAGCTTACACATACTACATATTTCAATGAAATTGCGGCAAAGAAAAAATGCTGTCCATTGCCACCTGCAATAGAAGATAAATAAAATACTATACGATGAAAAAAATAACAATGTATTTTAATTCTACACAAATCTCGACATAGCTCTCAACAATATATAAAATAATTTCTCTAGAATTAAAATACATTGTTATTTTTTTCACCGTATTATAATGGAGTTCTACCAAGTAAATGACAATTCAATCAATAAATAAAATATGTTTACAAAGCTGTCAATTTAAAAAAAAGCAACGAAACTACGATTTTGTGATTCAAATATAAATATATGTTCTAATTCCCAATCGATCGGCAACTGAGCAGTTCAATGAATAACATTTACAAAAAAAAAATGCGCATATTATCAACTTCTGTTTTCAGTCAATTAGACGAACGTTTATTGGCCATCAACATCGCAGTTAAGTTTCTTTTTTAAATTGTATGTATGTATATATATTTAAAATATCAATCAACGCTACGATTATCTTGAAATGTATCTTGCTAATTGTAAAACTAGTTTAGATTAATATATTTAGCAATCTACTAATAACTTCAGTTATGTCAGTGCAAATGATTAATGCGTAACATATTTTCATGTTGGACTCATTAAGAAGAAAAGCTTAGGACATTTATGAATTGAAAGATGCAACGCAAAGGCTCTGACGTGTTAAAATTATTTCTAGAATATATGTAAATCGTTTCATTCCCTGCGCACAACAAATAATGGTCGGTCTTCTAGGAAAAAAATATAAAACGGGGGTTTAGGGTTTACAAATAAATTTATATAAGATGGAAAAATACTTTAATCCTCCTGGTCAATAGGAGGAAATCAGAGTTACTTTTAATGCATCATACCAACGGTCACCAAACTACGACCCGCGGGCCGGATCCGGCATGACAAAAATTTTCATCCGGCACTCCAAAAATTCTCGATTTAAAAAAAAAAAATCAAAAAAGAAGAATTATTTTTTTAAAGTTTAATGATTTGTTTGCGAATTCACAAACTATTTATTTTAAATCAATTGGTATCTATCTATAAGATACGACAACGTATGAACCCATAAAATATAATAAATATTGTCTATTATAAATTTCAATCATCATATAATTATATAAAAACATATACATTAATATTATAATTGGATTCCAACACGAATTTTATTGTCATCAGGCCCGCCAAGTTTTAAAAATTTCAATCTGGCCTGTTTCTCAAAACGTCTGGTGACCCCTGCATCATACTATAGTTTTATCGCTCATTTTATTTCATTTATTTGATAAATATATCACGATGAAACGATGCTTTTAAGCACGGTCTCGGTGGATCGATATATCGATGATTTGGGTCTTAAGTTAAACACACATCAACTTTTCCAGCTCTATACACTTTATTAAGAATATTCTCCCACTTAGCGGAGTTTATGGCCACCACGAGGCAAGCCTACGGTTATTTAGTTCCGCTGAATACATCATACTAATAGTACAAGACGGTCGTAGAAGACGTTGAAATCCCACCGGGAGGAAGAAGAGGTAAGGTAGTTTGGAAGCATCCGTAGCGCGTGTGTAAGTCAGGCTTAACAGCTGACTAGTCTATTCTGAACTTCCCACAAAATGGATGTTTTGCATTGCATAATTTAAATTGGATCATCAGAAAATGTACATGATGTCATTACGACCAAACTAGTTAAAAACACACAATAGAAGAATTCCATGTGTATCATAAAAAAATATTGTTATTTCGCATGAGTATTGCATAAAAGAATGTATACAGCATGTGTAAGTAGTTTTTTTAGTCGTCACATTAAAAAGACATAACGATTTTTTATTGATGGTTATTAGCAGGGCTTTTTTTTTTTTAAAAAAAAGGTGCCGGTACTCACTTCATGTCGAGCTTTTTAAATAAAATAACACATCTCATCTGGTTCATTACAATACCATATTTTATCATTTTGACGAATAATATAAATATATAGATTGTAATTACGTAAGCGCAAGCATTGTTTCTGAAATCCATTATGAAATTTTGAAAAAATATTATTGTGAAAAAAGGTGCCGGAACGCCGTTCCACCGCGTTAAATGAAAAAAAAGCCTTGGTTATTTGTATAACAATAATTTTATCATTCATACTCTACAATTGTATTTAAATAAACCTGCACTAGTATTGTCCGTCTAAATAATGTTTCGTACAATTAAAAAAACTTTTCTGCAATAAACAACATTAAATGGGATGTTATTATATATGTTACAGTGAAACTGAGTTCTCAGTGAAAATATATTCTTCTCCAAGCTGTCGTTGAAATTAAATTTGACCGCCCTATCTTCAGCCCAATGTCTGTCTGTGTTTTTCTTTGGTCCTCTTTTTATGAAAGGGACTACTTGCTGATTTTGTTTTATTTAAACTTTAGACCGGCAAATCATCGACTTGGGCCAATAATTTCAATGATCGTGACCAGTGAAATTATGTTGTCATACAAATCTATTACTTCATACATTTTCACTGAGAATACAGTTTCACTGTAACATATACAACAACAAAGTTTTCTCCATCTCTATGGCAATTGAAGTCATTAATATTGTACATTTTACTGCAACTACAATAGGTGCAATGCAATCATTATTTATCGGCTATTAATGTATGCATTGTAAGCGAATGGCACACTTGAAGACAACATCAATATAACTTCTTAGTCTTCTTAACACATTTTGCCTTACCAATGGCAGTTCATTTTTATTTCAAAAATTATTATTTGATGAAAATACGAGTTGATATCGATAATGCATTTTTCCAAAACGCCATCTATTGTGCTTTTACGAAAAGAGTTGTATGTACCAACATTTGACGTTTATTTTTACGTTGCGTATGGTATGAACGTATAGTTGTATAGAACTTGAAGTTTACCGTTTAACGTACAGATGTAGCAACAGGTGGGCATTTGGAAAATAGTGAAATATCCGCAAAACTCAGGTGCAAAGGTATTTCAAGCATTAAATATATATTTAAAAGGAACAAACAAATATGAACAGTCAAGAAAATGAATCGTCTTATTTTTATCAAAAAATGCGGGTTATATGATATTATTTTGAATATATCGACAATAATTTATAAATAACAAGAACGATTTTCTTCAGGAACAAATGAAGATATAAGCGGGTGTATGCATGCCACATTTTCGCTCCTGGATTTTAATATCGCAAAATAAATTTAAGATTGAATGTAATAATGACGTAAATCATTATATATATTTATATTGGCAGCAAATTAAAAGATCCTATTACATAATTTATATGAACATTGCTTCACACCGTTCGGGATGGCCCCATAATGTAAACTCCTGTCCATGATATCGCTCACGTCAAATCCTGGAACAGGAAGTCAACGATCATTATTATTCTACTTCAGAAAAATTTGATTACTCAAAAAAAACAGAATACAATTTAAAAAAATTCATCCTTGTAGATATTATTAAAATTTTTTGTATAACTGAATTTTTTCGAAAATAGTTGACAACCATAGTCGAAGGGCCGGGTAATATCCTCCATTATGTTGGTAGTCTCAATTCGGAGGTAAACTACACTATGTCGGTTCTCGGCTAAATTAAGAAGTCGACATCGTGCTCTATACCTTGGGACGCTCTGACGCATGCAGTGACGGCTGGCGACTGGGTGTTGGGGGGTGCAAAGGAAGATTCAACCGTTTTTGCAAGAGTTCTTTACTATTTATTGGATTTTAAAACACTTCTATAGCATGGACTTTCAATTCAGATGTTCGCAATACCAACTGTTTCTCTTCCGTAGTATTCAAAAATAGTTGAATCTTCCTTTTGCACCCCCCAACACCCCGTCACCATCCGTCACTGGTTGCATGGTATACGCAACTATTCACAATAGCAGAAGAAAACTAATAATTTCTAACATACACTTCATAAAAAGATTTTTAAGAGCCGAATCGAAAAAGAGTCATTTTTAACATAGTATGGTTAACACCTCTCAGGTACATTATAATATTATTGTAATCTGTTGTAAAACCGCCACACTATGGAAGAGTTCACTAGAAAAAATATCTCTTGCGGTCAAAGTATATTATAAGGATATCTTTAAGGTATATTTCAATTGTCATCAACTATGTGGTCACTCTGTACAATATTTTATGGCATTCCATTCGAGTCGAATCAGTTTAATAAAAAAACGTTCATGCTCAAAATGTTTAACGTTCACTTACCATAAAACAATCCACTTCTAAGCCAGAATTGCATTGTCATCTGGGAAAAAATACCACATGCGGAAAATCAACAGTATTTTTTGATATTCAATACCACATTTGTGTACGATTACTTAAAATAATTCGATATACATATAATGACAAAAGAAGTTTATGCAAAATATACAATACCGCTTAATTTTAATTTATATGTATTTGTAACACGCCTTAATATTGATTTGATATAAAGATGATTCGTAAAATAGATATTTTACAATTCTTCTATCGATAGTGGTTATTTAAGAAGCTAGAATATTAGCGATCAACAAGAGAAATAGATTATACTATACACTGCAAGAAGTTATTGGTAGCTATAACACATCTTAAACAATCGACGATAAAATCTATAAGAGACGATCACAACAAGGATCTCAAATATGTTAGTCTTCGATATCCTTTAAATTAATATATTGTTTGTTGTTTTTTTGAGCTATGCCACATAGTATTTCTATGCAATTATTGCAGAGAAATTGAATGAGAAGAAAAAAAATCAATGTAGTGATTCAAATATGTTGCACTTCGTAATACATATTATTTAGTTTTATCATACGAAATGAATTTGACGTTCTTAAGTTAAATATTAAATTCAATTTAATTCATTTGGAAGATTTAATACTTCAACTTTCACTTTCTTTGCAATTCTTAATATTTTTCTCAATTTTAGATACCAATCAAATCCAAAGAGAATGTTTTTGATATAAAAGATATATTTTACAATTAATCAATTTACTCTATCATTATAAAATTTTAACTTAGCATCAGAAAACTTACGCCTCTTTAATATATTTATGTGGCTTTTTAAGTACTATGTTCTTATAGTAATATCTGACAGGCATTCAAAATAAGTTGTGAATCGTAAAACATTATTTTCGCAAGCCTTGACATGTTTGCTTGCAACCGTTCAGTCGTAAAAAAATAACTTTTTATAAAACATCACCACGCATTAAAGTGCATTTGAATATTTAGATAAATTATTATGATAATTGTTTCCCTGTGTGCAAAAGGTCAAAGAACAGAAAAACGCAAGAAACACTTTTAACTGAGCAGGACAACACCAGTGGAAAACGTTACACGTTTTTTCCAAATCGAATGCCTTCGACTTTAGTTGATTTATATCAAAGCTTAACAAAAAAAACTTCGTAACGGTTCAATTTACCGAATTTAATGATCATTATTTAAAATAATATCAAATGTCTCTCACAGAGTTATGTTGTAAAATAATTTGTTGATACTAACACCCGTGTGATGATTAAATTATTCTCAGCGAATTAGGAAAAGTCCGACAGTATTCATCTTCGAAAATCGTAGGGGAAATGCTCCATTGTCGCATACGCATACAGTTGAGAAATTATAACTTTTCACGGACCGGTGAGAAATTTGGGGCCAGTACGCTGACCACGGGTTGAAAAACGCTGATCTAAACTTTGGAGAATCTTTTTCATGTCAGAAGTCCTCATTTTTTTATCTGTAATTTGATAACACCACATTAAATAAACTTGAATAAAAAATGATTACGCACTATTTTTTGAATCGATGAAATGGAAAAGAAATAGATTCAGCGAAAAATCCGTTAATCTAGAAGGCAGCTTATTCTACAATCTCAGTGTAAATTATCAGTAATAAGCCTGGTTTTATAGGAGTCATGAAATGAGCCTGTTTCAGAAAATTTGTACTGATGATATGAAAGAAAATAATATTTTTTTCCAAATCTAGCATTTCATTACAGAAGAATTGGTCCAATCAATAGTCTTGTAAAATGTTGTGCAAGTAAAATAAGTAAAACAAGGCCTATGTTTTAAAAATATTAAATATGCAATTAAAACAAAAAATCATCTATTTTTTTAAGGAAATAGGAACACTATAAAATGGCCTTTATAACGTAACCTTGCCCATCAAAAGAATTTACATAGACAAATTTTATGGCTATAATGAATAAAACATTTGATTCTTAATTATTTTTCAGATCAAGACTTAACTGTTGGAATTAGTAAAATGTAATTGATGCTAAAAGAGTATAAGTTATAAGCTAGTGACCATTTTTTTATACGAATATCAATATATGTATAATACTTTATTACGGTTTTATTCGTATATCGAAATAAGGAAACTATGATATACCAAGGTCATTGAGATGTGAAGATGAGGTAGCCAAACAAGGTGATACTGCAGTCAGTTACATAATGCCCGAGCTCCCAGCCGATGATCAGATACGCTACACGGAAAAAAAGAAAAACACATGTATTTGAATCTACGTCTTAGATAAAAATATAATTCAATAAAAACATTAGTAAATCAAAATGCAGGTTCGTATGGTTTACGTGTTTTGACAACCGACACCGCTCAATTGTTTTCACTTTAAGCTTTTATTTCGCTGTCAGAATTTCGAACATCTAACTAGGATTTTGAATGCATCGCTAGATGTTTTAAAAAAAGAATTATGATTTGGTGTGCGTAGGCATTTTTAAAAAAAATTGTTTTAGTATTTCATATACTTAAAGATATATATTAAATATGCCTCAACTGTGCTTAAGCATTCTGGAGTTTTACAAATTAAGACGATACAAATGTTATTATATCATCAAATCATTGAAATTCGTTATAGTACGCAGATAAAAACAAATGGCATTATTTAAATAAAATAACAACGCAGTTCGTGTAAAACTTTGACGTACTACCTGACGATAAAACTCGTTAGTTAAAGGTATGTCGACTTTTCTGTACCAACCTAAAGATGATGAATTGGCAGTCATTGAATCCTGACTTTAGAAATATTTGTTTAACCAGTTCATTAATATATTACAAAACATTTATATTTTTTAATATAAATATAATGGCATTACTATTCTATTTTTCTACAAAATTTTCATATACTATAATTGTTATCTTTTATGGCAATCATGATCGTTATGAAAAATTTGCATTTTAATGGTATTACTGAACTCAAGAAATTATAAATCAAATGATTTACAAATCAAGGATTAATACTTAAATAATTATAAGGAAAAAATCATTGTACGAATGTTTAGTTTGGATAGTAGATGTTTCTTATAGTAAAATGCATGGATTTATATTTAGAATACTTTTATTTAAATTCAAGATAGAACATATGCGCATGAGGCATATGACTATAAAACAATTTAATAAAATATTAGAGTTTTTATTGCAATTATGATAATTGATAACGCTTCAATCAACCTTTTTGCCACACCGACGAGGCCGATATTATTAACAATCAAGAAGTAAAGATCCACCGAAGATGAGCTACTTTGTCCGTACTGCATTTAAATATAAATCAAATAGATTTACTTTTAAATGAATACATCAAAAAACCAATACAGAAAGATTCAATGTAATCAAATGTGTTGACATTGACCATATTGAGACATTCTGAGATTGTCTTTTCATTATTACAGAAAATTAGTTTTTAATGATTAAACAAAACGTGAACCATTAGGTGTAATACGTTTAAACTAGTAACGGGTCGTCTTAGTTGGGCGAATCTAGGCGAGGCGTTCCGGCGCGGCTTTGAAAGCGGCAGAGTTTTAAAATATCAAACGGTCCTCGCCCATGCAAGTGTCATACGTAAGCGAAGCGGTCCGGTCAGGACGGCATATGTCGCAAGTCGCCTCAAGTGCGCACTCATGGCGCACGCGAATCGCTTGAAAATATGAAACGGTCCAAGCTCACCAGAGCGTTAATTGCGTCTGGCCGAGCGATGGCACATAAGACCTTTGATCAACTACGTTTTAAATTGACTGGATTCGCCTAAATTCTCTTGCCGGTTCGCGTCGCTTACCTAAGACACGGGGTAAGTGATAAACGGTTGCTGCTGCTGATAATATTCACTCTTAACCGTCTAAACATACTTTCATGTATTTTTTCTTTACTATTCGAAATATTTAATAGAGCGGAATGACTTACAAAACCACATTATTTCAATTATACCCGATCTTCTTTTTACACGGCGGATATGTTCCAAAGACTACCGTGCAAAAAAACGTGTAAAAAAGATCTTTGTAACGAGTGTAAGGCGGCCCATAAAAAGTTCCGTTACTTAAAATCAAGAATCTTTTGTTATTCATAATATATACAAATATTTTTTAAGTAATACATGTATTAAATTTACGTAGTTTTATATTTAAAATAAATATTGCAAAGAGAATATATTTATTCGGTGTCGCTACTAGATAATAAACGTGCAAAAAGAAGATCGGGTGTACTTACAAAATTATCAATAAAATACACTAGGAAAAAGTCAATCACGCCTAACATTAAAGCATTCAAATTAATATAAAATAATAATTCATCAATACTTTTAGTAGCCGAACTGTAAAGTTTTTAATTGTTTATACTTACTCGCTCGTTTGTCACGATTTCACCTGCTATCTAGATCAATCAGAATTAGTACCAGAAACAATAGAGTTATAAATACTTCGAAGATCATTTAATTGCAACGCCTCTAATTAGTATCATTGCTTACTGCATTGATAAATTTTCTGCGAGATTTAGTTGTTAATATTACATCCTATGAGATATATACGTATCTCATACGATGTAATATTGGCGAGAGTTCCAAATGAGTTTTGAGTTCACATATTAACATATGTCATATGGCTTAGTCATAAATAGAGTTTTTTTATAGCGAATTATTGTATGTTGATTGATAGTATTATATTATACTAGTATTGCTACCCGATGTCGCTCGGACTAAGCGATCAATAATTATTTAATGTTATATCATTCGACATAATTATATCATAAAATCTAACATCCAAAATAGAGTTAAAATAAAATCACAAACTTTATTTAATTTGATGACAGCCCCATTCTCGCCCATTAAAATGTCCAAATTCTAGGAAAAAATCTAATTTACTGTATATATATTTCACGTAAATATAAACATTATTATATTAATAAAAGCCGGTAAAGGTTTAGTAGTAGACTAATTTATTACATTTTGACTAAATGTCTTCGCCGATAAAAATTCAAACACATTTTCTCTCATATTCGTTTTTATGGCAACTTAATGACCAACAATGCAAAAGGGAATTACAGACCCACAGACATACATACGCCGTTTCGGTTTTATATATAAGATTAGGGTTGGGGAATCTTTTGGATCAGATAGTCGTATTCAAGAAAATAAAATTAAATATACATAATTTTACTAAAAAAGAGTAAAACATTTTTGTAGTTACTTAAATTAATTTATTCAGATCAGGACCGGGTTCGCTTATCAGTATCAGTATTCTCTATCCTCATATTAATACATTACTTGTGGAAAAAGTATTTAATTATAAAATATTTTTTAACATATTGCCTTCAAACAAGTATTGCCAGTGAACAAAAAAACAGTTTGTAAAGAATGAAAAGGCCAAAATGAGGGCTTAGAAGGTTAAAGGTTCCCTATTTGTGTATTATCTTGTCATAATTATGGTTTAATATATCGTTGAGAGTTCTTTAGTAGTCTGGGTGAAAGAAGATACTAAAAATAAAACAATTGTTTAAATTTACTGAATACGTTCTTATTTAATGAATTTCAATTAGGAAATAGTATAGATATCAATTATAATCACATTTTAATTATTAAATAAAATTGTACATATTTTATGCTGCTTATTAAGATAAAAAAAAAAATAGTTTTTCACAATAAAGGCAATGAAACACAAGAAACTGAGAAATCATAAATTTTAATTTTGTTTAATTTTGTCCTGTTTTCTCGAAGGTATTAAAGTATATTGTTCACAGAAGTAACTATATATTATTATAAAATGTCACCTTCCTTCAGTTACATACATATATGCGAGTATTTCTGAGTGAGCTTTAACTAGTACCGATCCATATAAAAGCCCGTAAAACAAACATGGCCAACGTAGAAGGTCGTAAATGTACATACACATTTCTTAACGTAGAGCTTGTAAAGGGTAACAGTTTCGATGAATAATAAATATTTAATAATAAATAAATAATAGTTTTTGAATGAAATCGAGCAGGTATACATAAATGTGGAAGAAATACATGAATCAATTTGAAATAACAAATTAATAAGAAATATTATTTTACTCTATATCGTTGAATTTGAACGAATTCTTAAGTTGAAAACAATTACCAAATTTAATGGTTCAATAAAGAATGTCGTGGTTGAATTATAAATGTTATTCTTGCGCCTCAACAGTGAAAGATTTTTCGTCTTTTGTTCGGGAAAATACGACCGCGTAAAGTGGATACCGCATAAAACGAGATGTGGGTGTCGGGTCGGTAATACAAATTTATTATTTTACATGTATTAAAAAATAATGGGTGGGAAAAACAGAAACGTCGAGAGCAATTAGACATTTGGGTACTAGTACATCTGTAAATCGTTAAGAAATAGATTTCAATATGTTTCCTATCAAAGATTTGAGCATATGTATTTATGACCGCGTATTCGAGAAGTTTAAACACTCAAGAGACTTGACCAAACGGTTACGCTGACAAAATAATTGCAGTAATTTTTTTGGTTTCGTTAATGAATTATGATATTAGAACCAGAATAGTTCTGATGATGGCGTAAGCAGACATAGCTATCAACAATATATAAAATAATTTCTGTAGAACTAAAATACATTGTTAGTTTATTCACAGTTATAATGGACTTCTCCCAAGTTAATGCCAATTTAATTAATAATTATGAATTCCATTACTTTTTGGTCCATGTATCTCGCGTTGAAAGAAACAGATGACTGCTCTCATTAACGGATAAATTGGTTATTAACCATCAATACTATTCAACAACCATAATAAAACATAAATGTCATCTATATATATTTATAATGATACATAAGCTAATATTTGAAATGCCTAATCATTATATAACCTTTAATAGGAGATAACCAGTACAGTTAAATGAAACTCATTTCAGAAATAACCCATGGGAATACTGTTCTGTATATTTCGTGTCTGTAGAATGGAGTAATTATTCAGTTTGAACCTCATAGTCGAAGGCATGTGATTGAACACCTGTTGGTGACTATTTTTTTATAAATGATTAAAATATGGTTACCAAAGCAACATAAAAAAGTATTCTAGGCTCTATGAATGATTATTAAAATAGGGTTGGTTTGTTTTTTAATTGAGTTTAATTCATTTTTTATATATATTTAGGTTTACAATAAAAAATCAGAAATTATTATTTGATTATTTTGTAATGTGAAAAAAGATTAATATTAATTAATAAATTGAATGAAAAAAAAAAAACAACATTAATGTATAACAAAATAGTACTCGTCTGAACTCACTCGCGTCCACATGGAATGTGTCGACATCCGAAGCAATACCACTTAAAATCGCCAAAGCTCATCCTAGTGGCATAGCCCATGACCAGGCAATTTTTACCTTTTCCGATGTCCACAATTTCTCAAACTTATTAATTATTAATATCATCCTTACAACCACCCAAAGTTTCTCGAATGGCAAGATGACATTTCTTCTGGACAGTAGTCCATTCTTCCACCAGCTGTGGAGCTGTTACGACAGCAGGGATAAGCGGCGCCGAAATCTGGTGCTCCTCGAAACTTTTTGTAGCCTTTTTAGTTGCAGTTGCAGTAATTATTTCGCGTCGTTTTGACTGCGCTCGTGTTTAAATTCTACTTATTTTAGCTTCTGGTAATGATCCTATTATCAGCGATGCCGTCACATTAGTGTAATTAACTAAAGGTATAATTATCGAGCACGGACTTTTATCAGCAATCGACAAACTAGCATTTAACTCAGTAGAAAAATGTTTTTCCTCTATCACCTTTTCTATGCGTTATATTTTGGTAATAAAGGCTTAAATCATTTCACTTTCATCAAGTACCATTTTCACTAAATTCTACATGTCAGATATGTCACAAAGTTTGTGTTTGAGACACACACACACAAAAAATGTAAGTATTAAAAATCTACGTTAAATCTTAACGGTTAGGCGATTAGCAGTAAATAAAGTTATAGTAAGCTTTAAATTGTAATGACTATGTGGCTAATTTTTATGTGACCAAAATGGGTGTATTAAAATTCATGACCTAACATGATTTTACGGTTAGATTTTTATCAGGTTTTTTCAAAACAATAATAAATTTTTAGCACTTTAATCAAAATTTATTATATTATATGTATTACATATATGTACTTGCGATATTAAACACATGAATTTACTACGCATATCCAATTTGTATGCAAAATTTGCGCTGGTACTTAATAATAGTGTTAATAAATACAATAGAAGTTCGTTATAAATTATCTATAAAAGTGACAATAAATTCAGTTGGCTATAAAACTATATATGTATATAAGACAACTATAGTTTTTGATTATAGAGTAAAATAAATCGTGAGTATTACGAATGCTTTTATTCGAAATGTTGAAATTAGCTAAAAAATATCTTTATAGTATTGAGATTGTAACTAATTTGATACATTTTGATGACTTATAACCAAAGAACGTATATAATTCATTGAAATATTCTATGAAAGATTTTGTTTCATTTTCTGTTTGTGCAAGTCAAGATACAGATCTTTTCCAAAATACACACGGTGTTTCACGTGATTTCGCGTATATAGATTATCCTCTAGTGATCTAAAAATCCAGATTTATAGGTAACAGTTCCCAGGGTGACTGTGATTAGCAAAACCACATATACACTTGCTCTAAGTGATGCCCAGTGAGCATGAAAAGAGCAGTAACGGGTAGCTAGCAAATTATTTAATATTGTTTATTTAATGTTGTTCTTTTCTCAATTGAAAGCTAACAAATCTTACTAAAGTTAGAGAAAAAAATCAGCCCATTATTTAGAATCCTTAAAGCTTAGATAACACTATCAGGATTTTGAGCTGAGAGAGAATATTGGAATAGAAAAATCGATATTAGTTCGTTGTTAGTAATTTACAATTTTCTAAATACATTTTTATTCATCTACTGATTTTAGGGGGTGTTAGAGATTTTTTTCACCAAAGCAATAATATTTTCCGTGGCGAGCATGTTTTCTATAGTTTTTTTTTTCAGGAAGTGTTTTATAATTATATAAGGCTGCTGCGCGTTGAAATAGTCATTTATTAATAGTGTGAAGCTGTACTGGGTGGTGGTGGGTTCACCGTTGTGTTCCATAAAAATTGTAGCACTCAAAAAAACGCTTAACTTTTCATATACACATACTTTAATTTTTACATAGGGCCCAGTATTTTTTTTTCCTTTGTAAAAATTAATTAATAAATGCTGAATTAATTCCTATAATAAATACAAGGAATTAATTCAGCATTTCTTGTCTCGTGAACGACGTTCAAATATTTCAGTAATAATATTATAACATTTTAAATTATGCACAAAATGTCGATTAACTTGTAGGAGATTTTCCGATTTTCCCAAACCTGATTTTCAATAAGAACCGTAATACCAGTTGAGCCTCGAAAACAGTACGCTCACAAAGTAGACAGTTCAATGATTAAATTTATTTATTCAACCGAATGAAAACTGAAATTGAAAATAATTTGATAGAAGTTTGTGACCCTGTTGGTGCAAACAAAAACAATTACTTTTATTGCTTGAATATAATCTCTGCGTAATTTAAGAATTTGATGATTTTCTTCATTATTTAAAGCATTTAATGAGCAGCGGAAAATAAGATAATCGTGGCCACAGGCCGGAAAATTATGATCTTTGATGAAGAGGCAGTAATACTGCTTCCACCGTGTTTAACAGAGACATTATAATTACATCAATTTTATACATAAAACACTGTAGATTTTAAATGATAGGCATTGTAATTTTGACGCAATACGAAGACGGACGGAATTTTTTAGATGTTTAAATATTAAATCTAATGGCTCAAGATAAAAAGTGTTTTATATTTAACATAAAAAATAGATACATCGAAAAGTTCATCGTTTAATCATTTTTGTTTACTGAAAGAACCAATTTGTGGTTGATAAATTAACTTATCGCGTAAAATAAAGGTATATATTATAGTGAGTGTGATAAAATTATCATTTTTATGATGCGGTAGATTTGAAACGTTAGATAAATTGGACAAGCGATGTTGATAATGAAACAAGGAAAATTAATAGGTTTCGTGCAACTGATCCGCAAATATACAGTGATTTTTGATCGTCAGTTAACTTTATTCTATCCATTAAAATCTTACAGATAATTAGCATTTTTCCCCATTTACTTTTTATTCATATCCTTCTGTAAAAATGACTGGTCTACATTTTTAAATCAGTCAAAATTATCATACGTCAGGGGTTCTTAACCCTATGGCCACGGGAACATGTGCGCCCGCTGAGCTATTTCCATGCAACACAAAAAACACAAATTTTATTTTAATTGTTGAAAATTAAAAAAATTCTAACCTTTTTTGTCATTTCACGAAGAACTGCAAGGTATTTTTGTAAAGCAGTATTTTTTAAAGATAAATTAAATATAGTTTTTGAATGTGATACATACGCAAAGCTACACATGAAACAATGATAAAATACACAAATATGGACGACATATTTAAGATTTGTTTTTTTAATCCGGCCTGTTACTATTCTCCTTAATCTGAAATGCGCAGCACAATATTGTGTGACACTATTCTACAAATATTTTAAAGAACGCCATTTTTCATCGGAATACACCACATATGTTACAAATTAATTTTAATATTTGACACTAATAAAATACTATTATAACACATGGTATTTTGTCTTCTTTTGAACACTTTTGCGTCACAATTAAATTATTTTTTCATTGTAGCTAAACATTTAAAGTATCTATGTATGTACGTAATATGTATACGAACATATACAAAAACACTTGGCTGTATATTAAAGTATGTATGTATGTATGCGAATAAAAACAAAACAGTGATATTCAGTGAAAAAATTTAATATGATATTCGAATTTGGGTTACATATTTTGGTACAGTTAGTAGTGTTAGTACGGAGTAAAATTCACGTATTCACTATAATTCATTCCCCGTTTGGAATGGTTTTTTTCCCTAACGTAAAAAAGAAATTAAACACGAGATAAATAATTTATTACAATTTATTATTGCACGAAGCTATCAAATAAATTTAATACTAAAATAAGCTTCCACAAATCTACCACCGAATCAAATGAAAGTATACAATTTTTTTTTGAAAACAATATTTCTTTTCAAAGATAACCCAACAATGGTAAATTAAAACCATATGTTGATTCACAACTAACTTAACTTAGTAATTATAGCTAAAACAACCAGAATTTATAGACAGTTAAGACTTCTAGCAATCACACAATGTACATTTTTACGCTTTAAATGAAATCGGTTCTGATGATTTAAAAAAAAGAATCAGTGTTTTATTCGAATCTTTTGTCATTCAAATATATATTTTTTATCTGCCATAAAGTGATTTGTAAATTTCTCGGATTTATTCATATCAATTAGAAAAATATGTAATCTAAAACAATAATATTATGAGTATGTTGATATTATAAAACCCAGAAGTAGCCAACATTTTGAATAGTACAATAATAATGAAACATAAATATAATATAATAATGGAAATTATAATTGCGTGTCGAACGAAAAAGATGTTTTATAATTTAGGATTTCCACTGAATGTGCTCGATGTAATTTAAATCTAAAATTCGAATCGTTTGAAACGTTAAATAACGCGCACTATAAATGCCTGAAATTGCCGAAAGGCGAATCGCAGGTTGTTAGTGTGAAAGATTATAAAATAGTGTTTTGTGGGAGTTAATTTTAATGTAAAATTCATTTGATAGCTTTGTATTTTTCCTCGTATTGTTAATGTGCCCTTGCTATATTTAGTTGGAAGATGCTTTTTATAAAGCCGAAACACATGTCACCGTTTGTTACATAATACGTAAAATAAACAACTTTCAATTGAATTTCATATCATTGAATTAGTATGTCCGTTGGATGTCAAATATTGTCACCGGTAGCAATATGCGTAGCATATATGTATATAATACACAAATATTTCGTGCGCTATTAAAATAATTATTACATGTTAACAATTCGATAAAATATATTTAATTTGTAATTGTTAAATGTATCTGTTAATTAGCATGCCAAAGGTTCACCACTACTGCTAGATTATGAAATAAGCATCATTACAATGCTTTCAGGATTAGATTACAGCATTCGTATTAATTCATATCTGTATTTAACACATACTGATGAAACATAGTACTTTTGTCAAAAGAATGTAATATCGTGGAAGTTTAATACTTAATAATATAGAAATTATATATTTTATAATATTAACGCCATTAGTAGTATCATAACTGTGTGTTTGTTTATATCCTCCCTTCCTTGCTTCCCGTTTTTATCATATATGATGTAAGAATATTAAAATCATTTGTACTTCATTACTTAAACAAACATTGTGTTAGTAAGAAAGTCTGAACATGTATCTGAAAGAGGTGTCACCAATAGTAATACAATACGTGGAATAGAAGTTATTTTAAATTTTGAAATATTAAAATGAACTTCCACCAAGTTACCGTCGAATACATTGAAAGGGTGTTATGTGTGTGCGATTATTGGTTCCATGAACTAATTTTCTTTTAAAAAATTATCGCTCCCACTTATATCTGTGTCCCTAACGATAATCAAATCGCACCTAGTCAATTTGCCGCGTAAAAGTCAAGTACATAGAGCTGCGGCCTGCAGTGCTCCGCCAACTTTTGAGTCGAATGATCTTGTTACAAACGTGCAAATAGCGTCCTTTACCTATTCAATGGGAATAAAACGTCTCGATCGATAAGAATAACTTGTGAACGTGTGATTTCTTAGAAACATTTGTGTTCAAATACAAATATTTTAGTATGAAACAATAAGTGTAATTGAAATAGTCGCACAGTCGCGTGCATCTTAATAATTACTACGCGTATGATGTTTTCAAATGTTTTAAATAATAATTACAACTGACGATAATACAAATTGCTTCCTCCCTTGATAAACAATTGAAGCGGCGATTGGTTTAATTCAATCTTCTCCCTGGCAAACAAACGTTGTTTAAAACTTTAATCGGTTGTATGATAAATCATTATTTGCATTCTTAGCGTGTTATAAACATTTCGAAAGTGTTACTTGAAAAGTATTTTTCTATCAAAGTGTTCTACTGCATATAAATATCGTGAAAAGTATTTTTAATAATATAAAACAGTAAAATTCGTGGTATAATTTATTACGAAAAATAATGTGGACTTATTGTATTATATGTGTGCAAAGAAAGATATAAATTGTAACAATATTAATATAATATATTGTAATAGCCAACTGAATAACTGAAGGTAAGAAAAATACACATTTACTGTTTATTATAATGATAAAACACTAACATCGGACATGTGACAAAGTCAAGGCGACGGGCTTTATTATATAGCACGTTAGTTTAATTGTTTGATAATTATGCAGAATTAAGCAATCCATCACTTTTAGGTGGATTTGAAACCGTTTTGTAATGTTGATCAATTGATATTGTTCAATTGAAACAACCTAGGAAGTATCTTTGTCTCTGTCACACGGCATATATCCGTAATACAAATTGGGACATCGGAAGTTTTATTGCAGTATTTCTTTGTCGTAAACAAATATAAAAAATTGTAACCGTAAAACAAAATTTACAGCAGAAAAGTAAAAATATAATTTTCATGAATATATTTCAAAAAGAAAACATTAGTTTTTTTTAATTAAGCGTAGAGCGATTAAAATATGTATTATTTTATTATTCTCAAGTTATATGAATTAAGATGATTTATTTTTATTCGATGAAGCATTTATTTATGTCATAGAAATAAGTTAAAATGTAGCTTATATTCAGTTCGGACTTTTTCCAATTGCTATGTTTACTTTTATTTTGTCCTTTAAATTAAGCATCTTTATTACAACCAGGACTGTGGAGTCGGAGTCGGAGTCGTGGAGTCTTTTTGGATATAATATGTAAAATTTGGCTATTATCCTGATTGGTGGGTTGATATTTAATTGAATACACAATATAAAAAAAAGAATAGGAATAAGAAAATAGAAAAGGTAGAAAAAAACGTAACGAAATTAAGCCCTTTTTAGTCGGAGTCGGTGTCGTGTTTTTGGTCAATGTTGGAGTCGGCGTCGTGATTTTGGTAAATGCTGGTGTCGGAGTCGGTGTCGTGTTTTCTTTACCTACTCCACAGCCCCGATTAAAACACACGAACTATATAAATGTAAAAAAGTTTTAAAAAATATTCTGTGTCGATATGGCATCGCTTAAGAAATAGTTTATTGGATTCACGGAGTAGATAAATGCATTTAATTGATATTTTCATCGGAATTATTTGTGTTAACAATGTCTGTCATTTATTTTTAAATTATATGTGTAAATTCTACTTCCGGGTATTTATTTTAAATAGCCATAGTTGAAGAATGAATGAAATTCACAAATAAAAATACAATATACTATTAACAAAAAATCTTATAGCAAAAAGTGGATACTTTTGACGCTAAAAATATTGCTTCAATCAATTTGGTAATTTTATCACTGAACATATTTTCAAATGGTTAACATCAGATCTGTATATAGTAGAAATATTTTAATTCAGTTACTATGTGTTTCTGCACAGAGAAAACGTTATACAATCCAACACCCTGAGCCTGTTTTTTAAATACTTATAGTTTCGAATATGACAAAATCATTTTTGTTTATTTAATATTTACTAATATTAAATTTAGGTTTATGTGGATTTTCATTCTGAAGAAAAATTTGAATATTGTTGATCTAGAACAGTGGTTCTCAAGGAAAATTATACTGTGGCCACATCGTAAACATAAGGATCGCTTGGGAAATGCCAGACCGCACCAGATTTTTGTTTTCATTCTGTTGTGTTCGAGCTATTTCAAATGGACCTTAACATGTTTGTCAATTTACTATTGGTCAGAGTCTTTGTTGAAAAATTTACTTGTAAAACCACATTTTTTTAAATATTGATATGTTCAATGAAGCTGTCGATGGCAGCAGCCAAAACCTCTGGTGGCTGCACATGAGAACCACTGATCTATAATAAGAAATATCGTGCTCAGTAGAAACTTTTTCGCCGTTAAGCATTCACTGCCGGTACTTACTTGTTATACGGTTAAAATCACGCTTTTTGAAGGTAGCATACCTCTGGTTTATAGAATAGTATCATATTATGGTCAGGATAACTATGCAAACCTAAAAAATGATAATATTCGGTGTGGTTAGTGAAAAAATAGACTCATTTATATTCGATACTTTTTCTTTTAACTTTTATGAAAAAGTTTAATTTCATGACTCAACAAGGTTGAAATATCTATCGATTTATCATAATATCAACTATTATTCTGGCTAAAAAGTAAATTTTATCTTCGATATGAAGATTCTTCGCAATGAGACAAAACGCGTGTTACCTTGTAATACAATCCGTATGTTACCGTCAGTTACAGCTAAAAATTTAAAGGTATAATTTTAAGTTAAAAGCTTCGTAGATGCCGGATTTGGTGAATGATATTTGAGTTATTTCCACTTGACGTTACCAACTCGATAAGGAGAATAAATGCGCACGCTATTCAGTATGAAACATAATATATACTGACTGACGGTTGTTAACTACTATAATTCACGTAAATTATACAAAACACACATGATAAAATTTGATGAACCCATTAATTTATATTACGTGTTCAATTTTAACTTCACCACTCGACATTTTATCACTGTAAAGCAAAAGCGTTGAAAAAATATGTGGAGTAGAACGAAATTACGAAATACGTAACTATTTCAATTCCTTAAAATAGACCCGTAAAAACGAACGTAATGGAAAATATTATATTTGACATTGACGGAGTATATCAATAGTATTTAATTGATTATTTTATGCAAGTTTTATCGAACTCTTATCAATATTTTGAATTACGTATGTGTCTTATAATCGATGGTACCTGTCAAAATTATACCAGTCGTAACTATCCCAATAAGTAGGAAATGGGAGAATGGATCTTAAAAAAAGTCTCTATTTACAACAAAACATAAAAAGACTTGGAAAGCACCAAATTGTAAGAAAATAGACAATAAACAATAATTGGTGACAGAATTTCAAGAATTTTACGACTCCGCCGATACTGCTACAGTATTGTATGACTTCAAAATTTAAATAACTTTGATCTCTGAAGGAGGCGAAACACGTGTCACAGTTAATAGCACAATACGAGAAATAATTAAAGTTATTTTAAATTTAATATTTAAAATGAAGTTACCGCCGAAACCATCTATTGTATGACTTGGTTTGTCATAATATACAAACGTTTTCATGATGTTTTATTTCTGATATTTTAAAATAAGAATTAGTCTTATTTATAAGCGTTGAAATACGGAATATTAATTATTATCAAAAGTTGATTGTGTAACCCACTTTGATGAAACACGTGTAGTATATATGTATATATCTATGATATGGAATCGAAATCGATATGTTTACACGTTTCAGCTTAGATTAATACTTTCATCATTAATTCATTATAACATTGTGATCACAATTATGTTCATAATCAAAAATCCCTTCCAAAGTACGGCTTCATAGTAGTGTTGTTATTACATTAATTATGAAAAAATATTAAAAAGCAGATAAATCAATATGATTTAGACATCTTGTGAGAATTTGATAACGTTTTATCATCATATCAGTGCTCTGTAAAAAGAGAAAACATCACATTATTTAATATTGATAATAGTATGACCTTGATGGAAGATTAATGTGATTCAATGACTAAAGATAAAATTCATTAATCATTTGAATGTTTAATAAAATATTTCTCCATATTCGACGATTCCATTTTTCACGAGATGGAGACGATTCTATGCTTTGTTAGTTTCTGGTAGGAGTCAAATCTTTCTAATTATACACATGTGGCTCGTTGAATCAAATATTCGATTAAAGAATATTTTTATATTCAAATATATCTTTCTCGCTGAATACTTTGATGCTTTTTTAGGATCAAATCCAATGTTTAATTTGTTGTATTGTATTTTAAATACTTTTTAGCATTCTAAATGTCCATTTAATAAATGTATTAGAATGTTTGAATAATTTAAAATTTTCACTGAAAAATATTATATTTCTGAAAATAGTTTAAATTTAGTTCAACGATTTAAAGTATGCGAAAATATATGCATAAACGCATCGAATATTTTTGATTATTAATCAAATTTCATTTATTTTGGAAACGGCTTAGAATGAGATACTAATTTATAAATTCATAAAAAATACATTTTTAAAACATTCACACAGGAGAGAATCAATTTGCTAACCGCTAGTCTTTTTCGATCTCTGTTTTCTTAGATAATGAGAGAACAACCAATAGTAAACAGTTCACGCAGAAAAACTCCTGTCAGTTTAAGATCTATTAGGAGTCCACATACTTACATAAAAACTTTTTTCTCTTGAACACATCATTTATAGTACGAAAGTAATAAATATGTTATGAAAGAATAGATTTACACAGCGTGTATCAAGAGCAAAGTCGTCATCTACATTACAAACGCTAGTTTATGATCGTATTTCATATTTGCAAGCAACCGGTTTTTTATATAGTAAATGGCTTGCTTTTGTAACGTAGTATAATACAACGTATTTCTTCCTTACATACATACTGTCAATGATGCCAAGAAAAACTCAGTGAGCCATTGTCTATGAAATGATGATTGATTTGCCATAGCAAACAATGATATTAGTTATTATTGAATAATGTTTGGATGGATTCATTCCTATTGTAACTTTTCACATCTCATATATCATTAATTGCTTGTGTTCACAATAGGTCTATCATGCAGAAGTTTGAGTAAGTTTATCCTACGACAACTATTCGCGAAATTCTTGCTATGGTCATATTAATCGACTCCTTGGTTCCCGTTTGAGAGAGTTTGATACATAGATATTGTGAATACATTTCTTGAAAAAAATATAATTAGTCCGAAGAAATGTTATTTTATATAATTAAATATAAAACAATGGACGTTCTAACGTGACGCAGTGTGTTCTTGAGTTTTTCCCAGTCAATTTTTTTTGCTTCTTGTCCACTGCCGGCACAATTTTTTTTCAACCACTCTTAGTTTGAGATAAGTTATTGTGACTCGCTACGCCATATTTAAAAGGAGTGAATTTGTATAACATAAATTATTATTAATAGAAAATGTTTGAAGATTTCATACGATGATGAAATAATGTGGTTTGGTTTTAACTTGAAGAAGAGAGAACAAAAAAATCGCGAAAGATGTTAAAATTCAAATTATGATTTGATTCAATAAAAGGATTCCAAAAAGAATTATATAATTATCTCATTTTGCAAGAAAAAGAGATTGCAATATTACATAGCTACTATATCAGAAAACAAACCATTTTTTTACGACATATGGTAATGACAAGAATACATATTTTTTTTATTTTTTAAGTTTGTTATTGCAATAGGTTATAATAATAAATATCTTGATTTGCAACTAGGATATATTTTCAGATGACTTTTATGATTGTAAAAAAAAATCTTTGTCTGATATATTAAGTTGATTATGTATCTTATATATAAAACCGAAACGGCGTATGTATGTATGTGGGTCTGTAATTCCCTTTAAAATATGTTTGAATTTTTATCGGCGAAGACATTTAATCAAAATGTAATAAATTAGTCTTTTACTAAACTTTTCCCGCCTTTTATTAATTTAATAATGTTTATTATTTACGTGAAGGTATTATTTGACATTTCTTTGACAGCAAATTAGATTTTTTCCTTGAATTTGGACATTTAAATGGGCGAGAATGGGGCTGTCATCAAATTAAATAAAATTTGTGATTTTATTTTAACTCTATTTTGGATGTTAGATTTTGTGATATAATTATGTCGAATGATATAACATTAAATAATTATTGGTCGCTTTGTCCGAGCGACGCCGGGTAGCAATACTAGTATTGTATATAACATACGTACTTAGATCCGTAATGAAGTAAAAAGGTCTTGCTAAAAAATCTCTTGAAATTTAGGGATACAAATAAAGGAGTGCATACAAATACTATTATAAATATATTAAGTCAAGTAATCACATACGATGTGTATTGTAATTATAATGAAAATTAATCGTTGAATAATAGATATTAGAAGCCGTCAAAAGTTGTATTTTTTATATATATTTCTAGGTCAATTTTAAATGTCATATTACATAATCCCGGGATATAAAAAGTACAAAAAACGATACTACTGTTTCCATTCAAATCCCAAAAATGAAAAATTATACGCTGTCAAGTATGTGATCTTTATAACATCAGTTGACTGAGTACAATAGATCAAAAAAAATTTAGTAGAAGATTTGGAAAGCATATTTTTATTTAATTAAACGAAATCAAATAGTTTACAGCTGGGCCTGATGTGACGTCCCAAACCCAGAGGAATCGCCATCTCCCCTCTCCGTCCTCATATCCTGGAGTTCCCCCACCTGTCGTCATCAGCAGCAACAGCATGCATTCATCGTCACCAATTTACCTTTCTATCTCCCTCGGTGACGAAACTTAGTCTGGCTCTCTGTATAAAACCAATCTGTTTGTGTTTCATTCCTACACACTATTGAAACGATATTTCAAACGTTATACAGTAGAACCTCGATTATCCGGACCAATTGGGGATGAAGATAGTTCGGATAAGGACAAATCCGGATAATCGAAAATATCATAATTGACAGGAAAACACAAGTATATTCAGTATAAATCAGCTTTAATAATAAATTATTTTTTACTGAAAAAGTCAATTATCGATTTCTGCTTAAAGCTAACTTTTCTTTTCGATGCTACCAAATCACGAATACTTTTAAGACACATAAATTGTCTTGAATAGCACTCTTATTGACTCTCAAGCCATTTCATGGCGACATCTAGACACTGAAAAGCTTCAGAATGTGTAGGACCAACATCTGCCCCCTCACAAATCTCTTCTGCGTCTTCTTGATCTTGTTCCTCCGAGGTTGATATTTCTTTAATTATTTCGTCATCATTCAAAATTTGGAATCTAGGATCGTTTGCATCGCAATTTAACCACTCGGTTATATCTTCTTCGTTGCATTCAGCACATATTGAAAGTTGTGTTATTGCTTCCGCAATGTCTCCTCTATCATTTTCTACTTCGTTACTGGAACTTACTAATGGTCTTTTCAAAATTTTCTTCCATGATTTTTTCAAAGTTGACACATCTAAATAATTCCAACTTTCTTCTGCCATGTAGCAACAATCTTTTAAATTTATTGTTAACTATTTTCATCTGCAAATTTGTAGTATTTTTGTTTATTTTGACCAATCCGGATAATCGAAAATCCGGATAATCGAGGTCCGGATAATCAAGGTTCTACTAGGTTCTGTTAGGATTTTTTTAGCATTAACTAGTAAATATAAAAAAAAACACGTCGAATAGGAATTCGTATTTCAAAAAATATATATAAAAATGATCCGAAAATATCATACCTAATATCCATTTTTAATAAAACTGACAGAGAACAACTTATAGAATATAATTAAAAGGGATTGTTATGTTAAATTAAACACAGATAGTAGTATTATTGATTTTTATGTGGTTCACTGTTGACTTATAGCAGATAAAAAATATAAGATTTATTAATAAGCAAATATATTAGTATATGCATTAAATAATTATTTCATAAGGGCAAACAACATTGCTTGTTTCGCTCAAATAGTGAACATTTTCAGTTGTCAAAAAAAAAAATCTTGCAAGGAAATTTTTATCAAATATTGTGACTTCTTGACAAAATATATACACCGACACGTGGAATATTTAATATGACTGCTAACCAGGTCACACTTAAAGTAAAATATTGCATTTTTTTTTAAATCGGTCACGTTCACTTTTCATCGAGTAAGATTAGTATACATATACTTAAACAGCAGCTCCAAAGGCATAACGGACGGTGGAGTGACAACCAACTTGTATCAATTCAAAACTCTTTCTAGATGAGAAAATTCGGAGCAAATGTTTCGATGAAAATGGTGGCATATGTACTGAGCGCAAGTAATTTTATTATATCGTCATAATTAGTTCATTCATAGTAATGACAAATTAATCGATTGCTTTTACGATACAAGAATTATTGTTTTTTTTAATTAGATTTCTTGAGACGAGTTAAAAAATTGCACACAAATGTATTGAAATAACGATTAATTGATTAGCTTGTTGTTTATTTCCTTAGTAATTAAAATGATGTGCAGTGTCGTAACAACTTCGCCAAGCTACATAAGTATAAATTAGTTTCAAAAAAAGATTGTGAAGTTTATATTTTAAGGTGGTAGAAAAACATTAAAAGAAATAATCGTTTTTCTCATTTCAAAAAATCTCAAAAATATTTATTCTAGTAATGGTTTTGTTCTGCTTGCTACTTTTTTCGACGTATAGGGAATCCAAACATTCGTTGAAAAGAAATACATATCGAATAATACAACTCATTTCAAATTTAATAATGTATGTTAATTGTTTCAGTACGTATTATAAGTCTTAAAATAAAATACATAATATCACGATAGAATATTGTATATTTTCTTATTGGTATCGTAAACTATGAACGAATGTATTCTTATAATTAATCAATTATTCGAATATCAAGAAAGAGCCGAATACATCTTAATAACTAATTTTCGAATATTCGATTGGAATCCCTGCCAAAAAGTCTTCGACGTTCTTAAAATACAATTTAGATTTTTTTTGAAATTGACTCCATATACTTAGAAAACGAATTTAGTTAAAAACAGCCGTATTTTTTTGAATGATATTATAAATAATATTGACGAATAATTTATACGCTAAAAGTAAAAATGACAAAAACGTAAAAAGCCTAACATTATGGTTAATAATTTTTAAAAAATATAAATTTAAATATATATTCTATTCATATATAAATAATGTATTTAATTTGGGTTATATGGCAATTAAATACAAATTTTATAGATTGTATAATATCCGTTAAATAATAATAACGAAATGTTTTAACTATGCAATAATAATCGATAAACTACATCAGTAAACGAGTTTCTTGAACACAACTGTAGCAACAAGTAAATTATCTCTAGCAAAAATATTACTATTTTCAGCATTCAATTAGGTAATGCATGTTTTGTGAGTTTATGTTATTTTATCAAATATGATTAATAAACTTTTAAAAATTAATTAATATTTAATAACTAGCTGTACCCTGCGCGCGTTGCTACACCAGCAACTAAAATAAATTTGAAGGAAAGACATTACACAAATATTCAATTCAATTGTATACTTCCATATCAATTGTAGGAGGTTTCACGGAAGTGTACTCGAGAAATTTGTAAAAATTCGATTCAATTTTTGAGGGGAGGGGGGTTGTTTGGCGGGGTGGGATTTGGGGAGCGTATGGGGGGGGGGTATGCCAAAAACCTTCGAAGAAGTGAACTCGAAAAATTCTTAAAGTTTAAAAATAAAAATTGGGGGGGAGGTTGGGGGTGGTTGGGGGAGGGGTTGGTAGGCCAGAAACCATCGCGGGGGTGCACTCAATAAATTTGTAAAGTTTCACATCGATCGGTCGAGCGGTTTAATAGTCCATAGCGGACATACAAACAGACATTCATTTTTATATATATAGATTGTTGGACTATACAAAGCTTATAATAGGCCTGCCATTCATTAAAATACATTATGATCAGATTGGTTAGAAATGAAACAGTGCCATTCAAACTATTGAAACCCGTAAAAACCTGCTGTGAGATTGTATTCATTCAGTTGTTTAACAGAATAAATAAAATGTTTGCTTTAACTTTATCAACAGCTCACGATTTCACAAGCTGTCAAAAAAGTATGCGTAAATTCGAACCTAACCTAACCTAACAGTTTTTGATATAATAATAAATACCCATTTTCAGCGAATTCTAAACGTCATTCACGAAAGGATAATGTCGGGTAATATTATTTATTGGCAATATTGATTTTTATTTCTTTCTGATAGTTTTGATCAAAAAATAGTGGTTCATTGGTTCATGGTAGATGTCAGTATAAACTTTGTATAAAGATTAAGAATCTGCGATACTTATATGTATTGTATTGTAAAATATTTCGTTGTAATTTTTTACGCATATTCTGCAAATTAAGAAGAGTTTAAATTCATCTCATGTTCTCCCCTCTTTAGTTTAGTTCAAATAATTACGTACTAATCCAAGAGCGTGTGTTGGTGCCGGGATCAAAGGTTTGTAGTGTTAGGAATGATATAACAATAAAAATAGTGTGAAAATTAACTTCCTTAATTTCATACAAGAGTTGCCTAGGGGTGAGCTGTCTCCGTCCCATAATCTTTATTTTAAATGACTGCTCACGATGAGAAAAGTTATTAAATATTTGTCTGAAGTTTCAAGTTATGATTATTATAAAGACAGCGTGATTAGCCCTTGATCATTATGGCGGACATGTCTTGTGATTTAAAATGATTAATGTTATAACATTCAAGGAATTCGTCAAATTATTTTAATAACGTAATTCTACCATATTTTCGTGTTTATTGTGATTGCAATATGATTGTTTTGCAATTGTAAAGATGCAGTTTTATGATTGAAATCAATTATTAAGCCCCGCGACACACAGGACGTAGCCAACGTCGCGCATTCGTCTTTTGCGTCACACCTGCGCCAAACTGACGTTACGCCAAAGAAATAGTTGTATATTTCTATTGTCAAATGCATGGTGCATTGGCGTCAGTCGCAATGTCTTGAATTGAAGATTAATTATATTTTTTTTAAATTAATATACCCGAACCGGCCTAACCTAATCCCCACTATATTCATTTTTGTTTGATCAATTGTATATTACGATATTGTAACGATTACCAAATGTTCGATGTAGCCATTTAAATTAATTTCATTTTTTGTAAATTTATGCAGTGTAATAAAAATAAATTCGATATTTTTTCGCAAAGCCGTCGAGGTGAACGATTCCATTTATTATTCCAACAACAAAAAAATTGCATGTAATATTTTATATAATAATAGAAAACGATGTGAAATGGACATATGTACATATATCTAAAATGTGACACAATCAGTGGAATATAAATTTTAAATTATGAACCGAGAACACTAGATACTTATATTGTATATGTAGTACCTAAGTAAATATTTATTTTTTATCAAATATTACGGACCTCTTCATTTAGTTAACAGGCTTCCAAATGAAATGAGAGACGACAATGATACTGAAACTTGATAAACAATAGTTTTTAGTTGTAAAACAAGTCAACAAATGTATTCAAGCACTTAGCGTAAATTAGAGCTAATAACCATTAATTGTAGTTAAAAGTTTTGCAACTAAAAATACGACGAGTAAAGCGTCGAAAAAAGTATTCAAAAAAAAATACTAAGCAAGCGAACAATGTTTTAACGTAAATTATGTCGAAGGACAATTATTGTATGGTGACATATATTTATATACAACTCATTGTAACTAGTACTTTTATGAACATCCTTACGCAGAGACTGAAAGAGAACGGTATATTTACTAGTATTCCTTTCACTATACAATTTTATCCCAATCTTTTAAGAAAAAGATAGATTAACTAAATATTAAAATATCACCCCTTTCCAATTCAAAAGAGCGTAAGTTACAAATCACTACTTTTCAGGAGGGATTGAACAAATATTGCATCAATTAGAACAACTTTTTTACCACTTATTCTTTTGGCAGTCTGTGTATATTTGTTTTGCGAACCTAACTTCAAATTTAACTGAGAATCACCATATTTCTACTTACGCCTTTTTGACTTGTTAAGACGATATATAAAAATTATAAGAAGGCGTGTTCGAGTGCTACTAACCTCTCTATTGCTTTATGACGGTAATTATAAAAATGACAATGTTGCCAAATAGCGTGTGGAAATTATACGGAGTATTTGGCGATTATATAGCATGTAAGATTGAGGTCGCTTTTGCATTTTTAATCGTCCTGATTTTATAAAATAATAACTGACATATTTCAAATCGCGGAACATAATTATTTGATGCAGTTGTGGCTAAAAATACCGCAATCTTTCTCTTAAAATAAGTTGGTTAGTGAAAACTCAAAAATAATTTTCATAGTTAAGTTAAATGATATACTATGCTCCATCCAATCAGCAACCGTGTAACTCA
Organism: Himalopsyche kuldschensis; assembly: GCA_028554975.1. Taxonomy (NCBI): domain Eukaryota; kingdom Metazoa; phylum Arthropoda; class Insecta; order Trichoptera; family Rhyacophilidae; genus Himalopsyche; species Himalopsyche kuldschensis. Next base: position 12,163,922 of record JAHFWI010000010.1, on the reverse strand, counting down.
ATAAATATATATTATTAAAATGAGGTATTTTTTTTTTGATATATTTTCAACGAGATTGTTTTCGTGATAGTCTTAAGAGTGTAATGATATTAATTCATCGATCGTCTGAATTTAGATGGCATGTAATCAGCAAATGCACTTAGCAAATGGTACTTTTGAAGCAAGGTTGCATTCGATTTCCTTTTAGGAAAAGATCCCTCTGGGGTATTGATGTAAAAGTACTTCAGTCTGAGTAGCAACGATACTAAATTAGCAAGGTGGTGTGCTAAATTAACTGACATGCATGTTGAATTAACAATTTCTGTGTTCGATTATTTATCTAATTATATGCAAAATAAAACGGTATTTTCGTAGCCGTGAGAATTGATTTATCAGCACAGAATTAACGATGTCCTTACTCTCACGTATTTTAGAATTCGTAATTTTTTTTTTATAATCAGTAAAAATATTACTTTTTATAATTTATGTGTGTAATTCAATAGAATGCATACTATTGATTGACACTATCACGTAAGAATGATTCATGCAAATTCATTTAGCTGTTTAATTAAATGCACGAATTTTTGGCAACGATTTACACAAAAATTAGAGGGTATAAATATGTATAACTTCCAAATCATTTATGAATCTTTCAAGCTTTGTACTATTCCTCATGTAATGACTCTAGTATCGCCTTTCGACATCTCCAGACTTTCCAAAGAGGATGTCTTACTATGAATTGAGAATCAGCTGGCATAGATTATATTTAAGAATAAAAGAAGATTTTGTCGGAACTTACTCGGTTGACTTCCTTCCCAATGTTTACATTTTTTAAATATTTTTGCACATTGTAAAAGCTATAAACTAGAATTCGTGATCTTTTGTTATGTGAATTTAATATAAAACAAATATTATTCATAGTAAATATAAACTTATATTTTTAAATTATTTTTAATGACGAACACTATTTTACTAATGTCAGTCAGTCTGAGCTTGCTCCTGTACTTGAATGCCTGAAAATGATGAAAATCGAAACCCGGGTCATTTGTGACAACGACTAAAAAATAGTTAAAACTCAAATTTCATGGAATACGATATACTCCCTTTTTGTTTGTGCCATTTAAAGCAGCGTTTACCGACTAGTAGCCCAACAGAAATATTGGATGTTTCGCGGAGTTAGTAATAACCATTGCAGCCTTAAACTTATTTCAAGCGCGCAAGTTTTAACTAAAGAAACTTCTTATTTAAGCTGTTTCTATTAAATTATTCTTTATTTATAAAATTAAACAAACGTTAGGTATAACAATATCATGATAATTTTTATTTTTGTACGAGTGTATGGTAGTGGTTTTCAGGATTAATAAATGTTATTTTAGTAGTTCGTTAGGTCCAAAAGGTTGGCCACGAGCCACCACTGATATAAAGTATGTACATATAACATGAAAATATACGTTGGTTAAAATTGATCACCCTTTTACACTCTTGATCTTTTCAGAACTAGATATGACAGATTCGTTCATTATTTTGCGTAAACAATGCGAAGAAAGGAGTTTGATTTAAACTGATTTTAGAACTAGATTTAATTTAAACTAATTGAAATTATATCAAACGAGGAATCAAGGAATTTTTAATACAAATGGAGTTGCAAATTTTAATCACGTTCATACAATAATTGCTGTTTCTCAATGTACTGTGTACCGTATTATAATGAACTTTCAGTAGCAGTCAATCGAAACGTACTTTTTTATGAAACCATCCAAGCGTGATTGTTTGATTAAAAGTAAAGATTTTGTTTAAAGATTTAACCTTAATTTGTTCAATGGCAACAAAAAGTGAGAAAATAGAAATTTTAATCAGTGTGAATTGGGTTTTTTGATATTGTTACTTATTTATCTATCGATTTTGACCTCGCGATGCCAAAGTAATTAGTGATAAGTGAGCATTCATTTAAGCCTCGATAAAGTATCATTTAAAACGGTAGATAAGCATTTAGTAGACGAGTCGAATGGCACCAGGTTTTACCTATCTGGAGAAAAATGCAAGCGATGAACGAAACTTGACCTGACCATAAAAAACATGTCAAAGAAATGATTGAGATGAAAGTGTTTCATTTTATAGATAAACAAATAAATCTTCATATAAAAGCTTTTTTCTCGATGATGAAAACACGTTTCAGACGCAGCTACAAAACAAGTAGAATAAACAATGCATTTATTTTTAAATATTAAAAAAATTCTTAATCGACCGCAAGTCCACCAAACAATATTACATTTTTGTATGACGGGAAGCATGCTCAACTTGTATTGAATAGAGTGTAACTCCTTGACAGTCCACTACTCAGTTGATAATGCTCGCGATGAGTGAAACCGGTCCTGATCTCAATAAATTCAATGTGGAATAAATATTAAAAATGTTTTGTTATTTTTAACAAAATGCCATTTGACAAGTATTGACAGTGAACACCTCTAAAGTGAGTCCACTACTCAATATGGCTTGGCAAAGAATGTTAAGGTAGATAACGTTAAGGTAAATCTGTAGCTCACGTCTTCAATGGAGCAATGTGCATTTCCTCGCAGCTTCCTGTATTCCCGACAGATGTCCCTTGCTGTGGGTCATGTCGAAATCGTGCGCACGCTCTCAATACTAGGATCATTACCCCTTTGAATGGTAACTAAAACATTTTGTTTGCATTGCCAACGATACGAACACCAATCCTAGTGCGATACGGCAGTCGAGGCCAACCTTTGCAAATAATGCGGCTACAGGGACAGATGTACTGCTTCACCAATGCAACAGTTGGGCAATCTGAAAATATAAATTTCGCGACTACAGCCGTTTAAGTGTTTCGGACCATCTTATTGCATACAGTTTTTAAAGAGTACTATTGACTGTTAGGTTCGTGGTCGAGTGTCGATGTCAAATCAGGATTCAGGCAGCTTAACTTTTTAATCGAATTATTGATTTCTGTTCGGAGACGTGGATGTCTGTGCTGTCTAAAAACTCCCTCACACAAGCATCAGATCCTTAAAAAATGTCACGGAAAGATAGCTTTCAACTAACTACTACTCCTTGTCTTAGCATTTAATTATATAACTTTTTTCGCTGTTAAATGAAGGTTGAAAACTGAGTGACAATCAGTTATTGTAGAAGAAATACTGTTCTAAATAAAGCCATATATCCCATATTTGTGTACATACCATATGTAATCGAAATACATACATATATATAATCAGAATCGTCAAATAAGCTTGGATCACGACCAAATCTTGTAGGTAGTGTAGGCATTTTAAAAATAAACTATCCCTATCACAGATTACTACAAACACAATCTACATAATATGGTATTTTTTTATTTTGCATATCATATAAAAATATTTTCTCACAGAACCTAAGACAATACGTCAATAGAAACGTCACGCTCGAGCAATGTGATCCCACGTCTCAAACCCATATTCATAAAAGGAGACAAACGTGACACATATCCCTAGAAAGAAAAAGGAAGTTAAGATGTTCATAAAAAGTTAATAGGTACAGGATTTTTTAAATTCTTTTTTAGGTTATACCAATTTCCATTTTTGAGCTTGCGAGTCCCAAGGAATTCAAATTCAAAATAAGAAATACTGAATTTCTATCTATAAACAATTTTATGCCTTGTTTTGGAAAAGTGATCAACGAATACTTTGATTATTTTCATTCCGTTGTATAACGTAAAGACGTACTGATGTTTGCTTTGATAAAAGATATCGAGAGAAGCAGATAATAAATTTTTCGTAAAAACATTTATCTCTTGAAATCATAAAGAAACTATTTGAGAAATTCGTAATTAATTTTCTGTTTGCTAAAATCGAAATGTTACTTTGTGAAACTTTAAAATTTGTTTAGTTTCTACAAAAATTCAGATAAGTTTAGTGACCTAAATTCCGTCAATATGAACACCTTGTATTTTAATAGAAATGATTATGTGTAACTGACAGCAGATTGGACCACGGCTTTATTGTTTCCTTAACGACGCGGTGATTGCAAATAATGCAAATAAACTGATGAAATATTTTCATTGACCAGAACATTCTCGCTTGTACGCTTTCCGATTCAATTACACCATTTTGTTGTTGCTTATGAAAACGTGTGACCACCTAAAGATAAATTTATCAAGAACTTCCAATGCACCCAGGGACTGCAAATTCAATCTATTGCATATTTACCGGGATTCCAGTATAACATAATAATCAATTAATATTTTTTGTTGACAATGATAGTTAATGGTTATAATAACAAAGATTTACTTGAGCAAAGAAGTCGATTTTTGTTGCGTCATAAAAAAGAGTCCGCTTAGTGTTAAGCAGGGCTGTGGAGTCGGTGAAAAAAACTTCGACTCCGACTCCAGCATTTACCAAAACCACGACTCCGACTCCCGACTCCAACATTGGCCAAAAACACGACTCCGACTCACACTAAAAAAGATTAATATCATCACTTTGTTTGCCTAATTTTCCTATTTATGTGTATTCAATTATTGATTGAGTAGGCATTTACTTGGTAGAACTCCATTATAATACGGTAAGAAAAATAATATTAATAATAATTAAATTGTTATTTTTCTTACCGTATTGTATTCAATTAAATATCAACCCTAGCAATCCGGCCAATAGCCAAATTTAACATATTATATGCAAAAATAAAAAGTTCAAACTATTCAAAATTTCCGACTCCGAGTATGATTCCGGTCAAATCGCCGCGACGACTCCAACTCCGACTTCGATTCCACAGCCCTGTTCTTAAGTAATGAAATAAAGAAAAAAAATGATATTGGTATATTTATATGATGATGGTGTCAAAAAATCCGTGTCGTAAAACCAATTATTAACAGTTATGAATAGAAAATATCTTTAAACAAAATGTTATTTTAACTATGTGAATTTAAGGAAATTATACACTAGCAATTTAAATTAAGAACCTACATAACTTACAAGTATTTGCTGTTTTGAGATTTCTCGTTTTTTCTGCGTCAACTGTTAGCGGCTATTTATTATTGGAAATAACACTATAACGATAAACCAACTAAGACTTTTTTAAACATACCCTCTCTCAATATGGATATTATTGGCTCTTCGTCGAGCTTATATGTTGATCTATTCAAAGAGAACTGCTTGTTACTCGGTTGGTCAGTTGTTCAATCTCATTTCCTTTCTTAAGAGAGTGTGGATAAGACTATTGATAACCTAATCGCTCTAGCTGCTCTTGGTTTATCGGATCGGATAAGTCTGAGAGAATTTCAGATATCACAAAAATACATGCTTTCTAATTGTCTGGACTGGGAACTCCGTGCACACGTTAATATTGCATCTCTATCATTATTAGAACATTTATTATGGACTACAATCATTGTTAATTAACATAATTTTATTTTCAACAATTTCAAAAATATTGCTTGGGATCATTATGATTTGAATCTGGAATTTCCTGGGATGTTCAAGTTTCTAGAGACATCAAAACAGTATAAAGTTTAAAAAAATGCAACTCCAATCTAGAATAATTCAATAATCGCGGTAATATGGCTATTAAATTGAATAATTAGTTAGGCGGGTATAATTATTGCATAACAGTCGATTGAAAAAGAATAAAGGTGTATTTTCATAAAGCAAAATACGGGTCACGAATCAAATTGTAATAATTTTTAATTTTTAAGGTATTTTTTTGGTATGGTCGCAACTGAAGAACTTATGGACGTTAATAAATACAATTTCTTTTATATGTATACTAGTATTGCTACCCGGCGTCGCTCGGACTAAGCGACCAATAATTATTTAATGATATATCATTCGACATAATTATATCACAAAATCTAACATCCAAAATAGAGTTAAAATAAAATCACAAACTTTATTTAATTTGATGACAGCCCCATTCTCGCCCATTAAAATGTCCAAATTCAAGTGAAAAAATCTTAATTTACTGTCAAAGAAATGTCAAATAATACCTTCACGTAAATAATAAACATTATTATATTAATAAAAGCCAGGATAAAGTTGGTAGAAGACTAATTTATTACATTTTGATTAAATGTCTTCGCCGATAAAAATTCAAACATATTTTCTTTCATATTCGTTTTTATGGCAACTTGCAAAAACAATGCAAAAGGGAATTACAGACCCACATACATACATACGCCGTTTCGGTTTTATATATAAGATAAGTATTGAGGAGAATGAAAATATTGATATTAGGATGAGTTTTCACTATGTATATAAACGGTAAAAAATGCTAGTTCTGACGAAGGCGTAAGCCGAAATAGCTATCAACAAATATATAAAATAATTTATGTAGAATTAAAATACATTGTTATTTTTCTTTCCGTATTATGCCAATCATTCATTTCAGTACCATTTCCGCATTTTCATAATGATCAGAATCGGTTTCGGTAATCGCGAGCATCGTCAACTTATTATAGATTGATGAGCTAAACAGGCTTAATATCTTCATAAAACATTAGGAATCAGTAAAAACAATGTATATTCATTTTTTTAATATATATTTTAACTTAACTACTAAACATTTGTAATAATCTATAATTTCTGCTGTGATAAATTATTAAAGAAAAGCTTTGAATATCCGAACTCGCGTAAAAGCAGAAATTTATTAAATATTTATTACTTTAATGAAATTCTATGCATGACTATTAAGTCCATCTGAAATTGTTTTTAAACACTTAAGTGTTTTCATAATTTTCTAAATAATGTATAACATTCCATGTATAGTTTCATATAAGTGTAACACTTGGCATTTCTAGTCGGATATTATTGTATGCTTATCGTACTGGAATGTGTTGAATAAAAACTGATTCACCAACACATTACTTGTTGTCAATTGTTTTGAGTTGAAACTTGATTAAACGTAGCGGCTATTATAATTCAGGAAAAAAAGACAGTCGATATGTGAACATTATTTAAAATAGAGGGAAAATCGTTTGAGTATCCTATATTTTAAATCATTTTTTTTTTGTAAAGTATTTGACTAGATCAATGACCCATTTTTTAACCTTGATCAAATGTTTACATAAAGGTTTTTGAACTTTTTATCGAGCTCACTGACCTAGGATAACCGCAATAAAAATGAAATCCATTCTAGTGTAACTGAAACCAAAGGCTGTTATAAGATTTATTTTCATATCTCAAGTATTTACACATTTAGAGATCGGATTTATTACGAGGCTAGAGATTTTCATCGGTTGCTCATTTTCCATTGAGATTTATAGGTATGCAGTAATAATGAAATATTGTTTTGTTAGACAACATGCAATGATTAGTGGTAGTAATTAATATTCCGACATTTTCAAGCCGTTCAGGTTTCATTCTTAATGATTTTCATCAAACAAAAATATATCATGTGACAGGAATAACATAATAATTATAGAACGTTGTCTTTCCAAAATAATATTTATGCATATACTATCTGCGAGCTAATTTTCTCTGCTATTGTTTTCTTTTCTTGCGCTTTCAAAGTTTAGAATTTTCAATTAAGTCATTATTATATTTATTTGCAATCGCTTTAGATATGTATAAATATCCAAAGGCTTGTTTTTAAGCCTCCCCACTCCCCAATTTGATCCTAAAAAAGGATGTAGAAGGAACGGTTAGTCATCCGGTAGTTGTAAGAATTATAAAGTTGCGTAAAATAAAAAGTATGATTCAATAAGGTTTACGGGACTTGAAAAAGAAATAGTATATTCTTGCATTGCCCAAAAATACATATTGAATGAATTGTCACGACCATATTTGGAAATGACCATTACAATAATATCATGTACGCAATTCGTTCGATACATATTTGATTGAAAATTCACACAAAAGAAATACCGTCAGAGTAGTGTTTTATTTTTAATATATTGAGAAATGTTTAAACGAAGTTACTACATCATAATGTTATATTGTCGATCTTGTAATAATGTAATATAACGCATACATTGTTTTTCCCAATAGATGTATGAATTTGCATACAGAATCATTGGGGAATATCCTTATCTACTCTCATTGCCAAGAAGCTAAGCAGTTTGCAGATTTTTATAAATTCTATCTATGGATTCGGAAAATTTTTCCAATAATTATTTCACATCAAGTTTTCCCTTCCAAATAGAAGTAGTTCATATTGTATTAGGACATGATGTATTTGTTTTATTTCTTACCGCGTCCAGCAGAAAGAAAAATTACCATCCTTGGTCCATTTATAAATTAACTATTGGAAATTGGAATCAATGTGTACGTTTAAAAAAAAAAAAAAGTTAATTTGAAGATATTTCGTAAAGAGACAAAACACGTGGTGCATCTATTAAGTCAACCAGTGGTGTTCTTTCATTTTCGTGTCTGAAAACGCAGGTTGAACGAAGTTTCTTTCGAAACCAAAATGGAGGTTTATTTACGTTATGTACGCACTACATTTCCACCACTGCCCATAACTATGAGACAAACATCAGCTGAAGAGTATAATTGTATCCGGAATTAGGAATAGTCAGAAGTGAATGCATTACCCGTTAAACAGAACACAAACATAACTCGTGGACCTATCAATGTGAGCTGCTTCACAGAATTATCGTTCAGTCCTCTTCAATAGGCGATTAGGGAGCCAATAATTCATTTTGCTTAAGGCTTAAATTTTCACCCATTAACAGCCCAGCCAAATATAATAAACTATAATTCCTCAGGTGGGCAGTGCCATCTGTCCTAATTATTTTGTGGCTTAGTTCTGCATTAGGATTTATTTTGATTAATATCACGTTCAATTATAAATTAATATTAGAATTTTAACCAACAATTTGTAAATCTTTCAGACTTACATTTTGTACATGATACGTGTTATTTTTTACTTTAAATTTTACTATCAGAATTAGAAATAGTAGGAGCTAAAATAACAACATAAAAAATATTCATTTATTACGGCTTTATACTAAAAAAATGTTACATACTGAAATGTTGTTTTTAGATCTTCTTTTGAGCACGTGTTTTTACTGACTCACAATGTTACACTCGAAAAATACTAAACCGTATAAAGAAACCAAATTAAATAATAACAAGAGTTTCACGATTTTATGCTACCAATATAAATGCGTTGCGAATAGTGAATATGCTTTTTTGGATTGGCACAAAAAATCCTTCTTTTGAAAACGAAAATGAAACAAAAGAAAAATGGAAATTAAGAACAATTAGTTGAATAGAATATGTGTCGAGGTTATGCTTTACTGTTTATATTATTAGTAAATTATTAAATTAAATCTATTGTAGAAGTTTATAATTATGAAAGAACGTATCAATAGTTTCATATTAAAATATATTTTGCTGAATCGTTATAATTTTTACGGTATATAAAGTCATATTAAATAATATAAATATGGCCATATATAATATAAGATCTCCACGTATCCCGCTTTTCTTTGTTGGATAATCAATCAAGTCTTAAAAAGTTGTCGAAATTATATTCTTATTATCAAAAGCTGAAAATTTTCCTCACTTAAACTATTTTATTCCAAGGTGAATAACAAAACGTAATTTCTCACGAAGGTCGAATTATTGTGATAGCGGTAGTTCGGGGAATACCCTTTATTACAAAAGAATAAAAAATATTTTTTTCCCTTGTAATGAATATATGAATTCTAATAAGCTGAATTGTTGGAAGATAATTGAAGGATATTGAGAGGAGAGAAAAGTTTTAATAGATTATAATGAAGAATAAAGATGTTTATGCTCACAGCAAAATTATATATATAAACTGACTGCCAATGTAAAACAATATCTACAATATTTTCCGTTCATTAGTCAGCAAATAATAAATAATAGCTGGGTTTCTTAGCTATTGCTCATAGCAATAAAAAATTGCCTAGTTAGGTTTTGATGAATCTAAGTTGAAAATGACACACATTCAAACAAAATCGAATAAGGAAAAAAAATGCACGTGCTAAATACTAACCATACAAGTTTTTTTTAAATAAAAATGTTTTGTCTTGAGTTTTTAAAATAAATGTTCAAGGTATTTCTTTCATCGTTTCATTTAAAGCGATAAGCGATTCCCTTTAAATTAATTAAATATAACATTGCGTGGATTGATTATTGAGGTGTTTTAAACAATACTTAATACCACTGGCTTCACTCAAATACATTCATAAAATTTTCGCATTATCATATTGCATGTTTGTATGATATGAAATATTTATTCAAAGCACGATTTAAACATAAGGATTTCAATGTGGCATACCTTTATAAAGCGAACATATAATAAATTATTTCTAAGGATCCCTTCTTTCTGTTGAACAGAACAGCTGATTTAAATCTTAAAAAATGGCGTCGATTAGAGATTTCAAGGCTACAAAGTCACATTGACAATATGAAATATTATACGCAATTTTATAATAGAAAAGTTAGCATACAATTTTTGTTAGTTTCACACTTAATCCTTATTTAATTTACATCAACAAGTTAGGAGTATAATATAATTTGACTAGCTTACTATTAGTGTGGTTTTAGCCCTATTTTTCTATCCCTATTCATTTCTAAAAAAGAGAAGATGAACGATCCAATAATAGGCAGTTCTCACTAGATAATTGCTGTTGGGATGACTCCATTGGCAGACGATATGGTCCAAATTGGGAGCGGACTAGTAAATGAATGATTAACCTTTAAAATGCCGAACGCCGTGGTTACAGTAACGCTCTTAGTTTTCCGAACTTTTACAGAAATTTGTTTTTAAAACAAATAGAATGTTTGCTTTGCTGTGCCAATGGCTATGCTACTAGGAGTGACTTTATCAGTGGAATAAAAAGCCATCGTTTGATTCTGTTCATTTATACAATTGTACTTACTCAAAAGGAACCCTTATAAAGACGTTACCACGATTGTTTGTAATGTGAAATTAATCCAATGGTTTTAATGCAATTCAATAACTTATTTCCTAATACAGAAAATTCATATTTACTGAACACATTGTTTACGGACCTTTAATTATTTTGGTAATTAGCATGAAATTTTGCATTTCATGACTAATTCAAGCAAACGCAAAAATGTGTGCACTCCGTAAGCATTGGGTTAATCTATTTTATATTAAATATATAACTTTAATATCTTTAACATCTTTTATACATCACCATTGAAATGACTATTCTAAATACATTGAAATAGTTAAAATTTTGACTCTATTTTTCACCTACGTAGAAAAATACTTTTATCGTGCCGCATATTGAAGAAACGTGCGAGTTTACAATCAGAGTTGCACACAATGTAATTATATTATTGTTTTGAAAACAATAAGAAAAAATAATAAACTGGTGCAAGGTTGTGAGCATCTGATATATATTATTATCATGTCGGCACAATTGCAGTCGGTGGGATGCAAAAATGGATAATGCACACAATAGACCCGCCTCGTGTGTCTTCATTAGCAATTTGCATATTTTTATGAAATGAAAAGCGGCAACGCAACGCAATACAGTGACCATAGCCACCGCACAATCGTTCAATTGAAACGTGTGTGTGGTGTATCAGAACAAAACTGAAACTATTATTCTTTATGAATAACAGTGATTCCCAAACTGTAATTGTTGGCTTACTGGTGTTCAATTAAAACAGAAAAAAAATATTTGGCTTGATTTTATACTGATAATGGTGATATGTATGTCTAAAAAATATGTCAAACTTTGAGACTTTACTCAGTCCTTTATTAACAGTGTTCACCAATTTGGCCATTTTGGGATACAAGAAACGTATCTCGATTTTTGCCGGTTTTGAGGTACGAATGCCAATTGATACAAAGTAATATGTTGCGTTATGTGCGACAGTCTTGTCAGTAAGAAAAATCGATACGAAAATATTTCAATGCGTATTAGAAACCACTTGTTCATATCTCCACTACATTAAAACAACAGAAGATAATAAATTATTACTTTATAATTGACAAATAAATCAAAAAAGCCAAAGCGTCGTTTTTAAATATAATGAAAAAAATGTATCTGTTAAAAAAATCGGTACAATTGATAACTGTTTTTTTGCTCAAAAAATGAGTTATATTTTTCAGGGGCCAAATTATCAAATTAGAATTTTTTGAATTTTGTACTTTTCCATGAGTTTTGTCTCTAACGACCCGGGTTTCGCCTTTCGGCATAGGCATTCCAAGGAGAAGAACGAGATAAAAATGAATGAAAATAAAAATGAATGAAAACATCACTGAAATGCTATAGACACCAATTCGTGGCAAAAAAACGAACTATGAAATTTTGGGTATCTAATTTAAAGTTTGCATGAGTAATGTAATAGAATCAAACGAAAGCCCAATGACCGGGTAATATAATAGTACCGAGCCGGTTTAAATCTACTATTTTTGACGGAATATGGAGATTATTTCGATTAGAATAATATTGCTACTTTTCGAAAATTAATATCTTATTTTATTCAGATCTTTATCTGGTATGTCAAGTACTGTCTTATCAGTAATTAATTGAAAATCTCTGTAACGTCGGTTACAGCGGTGATTTGTTGTACTAGTAACCTGATTTTAAATTCTCTTAAAATATAATCACGCATGCAATCAAATAATGACATTTTCTCTAAAGTAACCCAAGGATGATGATTCGAAAGATATAATTGACATGATCGTAATAATGCGTTATGTTTATCCCAACAGCAATACAATCGATAAACAAATGTGAGAGTGTAAAAACATATCGGAAATCTTTCTATTTTTTTTGCACCTTCCATCGTTATCTTACAAGTTCGTAAATATTTACGGTATTAATAATAGTAAACGTAAAAAAATGGATATTTTTTAATGATCTTTTACTTGATATTTACTATGTTTACACAGCAATAAAATACAGTAAAACCTCCATTAAAACTCAGGTAAGGGCCATGTAATTGGGGTAGTGAATGTCATACAAAATTAGGGATTTTGTTTTTTCCGCGAAAAATGCGAAACTAAGAATTCCCTTGGTTTTGTAATTAGTGGTTCTACTGTACAGTGAAATATCTAGTAGTATTCATATGCGTTAATTTTTGCGTTAAGTGCTTGTCAAAATGTATAAGTTGATTAAAAATATCGTTTTGCCGAAATCCAGCGGTAGCTAATCTTTTGAAAATCATACGCCATTTTTTTCATAGACGAGACTAAATTTTTACGTTCACGGTTGGAGTTATAAAATAGGGACAGGAGTGGACAGTAGGTTTTTACAACATCAATCTTACAATCTAGAATCAGAAATGATCCCCTGGGCGAGAAGGTGGTCACTGTTGTGGTGATGGTGCTACAGCTGCCGAAGAGTGTCGCTAAGCCAAGACACTCCTAGACCACATTTTTTGGATGAAATGAGAGAGATGGAGCACTGAAAGTGCATCAGTTATGGCGCCTACTTCAAAATAAAAAAAAATAAACACTAGTATACAGTGGGCTCCTTGTAATCCAACGCGCCATGGCTTGGCAACCCCTGCCTTAATCGAAAGGCCTCAGTGACAGCGTGACAAGTAGCGTCGTCGGTTACGCGGGATTCGGGTCATTGAAAACCTTTTCATCGCCTGGCTTAATTGTGCAATGTTTTGACGTCCCTCCTGCTTTATTAATAATAACTAAGCTAATAATGTCAAAAAAATGTGTTGTAATTCGCTGAAATCATAAATATATAAATGGCCCCTAATAAACTGATTTATTAGAATTTTTATAATCTTAATCATTTTCTAAAGATTTGTAATTAAAATTTAATTTATTGAAATTCTTGTACGGGAGGGCCAGTGTTTTCTTTACTAACACCATCCGGATTGCTATTAGTCTTATTCATATTGGTGAACACCCGATAAACCACAGAATATATCATATTAATAAAAAATCTTATCAAACTACTAATAATAACGCCACTGGTTGAAAATGTTAGGAAAATGAAATTAGGGAAAATGATTCGTTGCTGCTGTCATGAAATTTTCCTATTTTTTTTTAAATACAATCCATTAGTTCATCATCAGGAGAAGTAACAGTAGAAGCCTCATATTAAATCCTTTTACATATTTGATGACAAACTATTTGGAAAATCCTCATAATAATATGCTTTCACATGTTTGATGGATTTGGCTGTATAATTTTTGTAAATTTATTTGTTATGCTAACTTTAAATGACCACCTTCACATAATATAATTATAACATTGGTTGATACGTGTGTCATCTCTTTGGGCAGTATATTTATGACTGTCAGTATATTCACGACTGTCTTAACAGAACTAACGGAAAAGTACTGTTATTAATTTGAGTTTTGGTATATACTTTTTTCACCTTTACTCTGGAAGATATTTTAATGACAATGTTTATTTCCAGTTATGTCCAAACAACCTGTGGATGCAGTGCCAGAAAAGAGACCTGCCAGTCCAGTGCGGGAATCCGAAGAGCATGACCCTGTTGCTGACCTAATTGGAAACTATGGACCATGGCAGTTGAAACTCACATTCCTTTTATCACTGTGCTCATTTCCCTGCACGTTTCACATATTCTCATCAACTTTTATTGTAAGTACAGTATACAGTAAAACTGTGAAAAAATGAATGTATTTAGTCAAGTCAAGGGTCCGATATACATACCTCTTGCCAGCAACGCCCGAGATAACTAGGTCATTTAAATTCGTCCAAAACGGTGTATCCAAATTATTGTGTACTTTTTTTTGTCAAATCATTCAAAGATACTAGATATGTGATCCCATAAAAAATATGTGATCCTTTTTTAACATTGGCTGAAATCAATAGGACCGGGAAGCGATTAAATATTAAGGTATTTTTTAAGAATAAAACAAAACTTATGGACAACTAAATATTTGGTCAGTTTCTAATTCGATAAATGGTCTGTAATAAATACTTAAAACGGTCAGTTAATAAATATAAATGGTCAGTAAATCAGTGGTCAGTGGTTTATTGTAAAATGGTCAGTAATTGTCAGTAGATATCTATAAATCAGGGATATAAGTTATATGTGTTTATAACCTCAATGTGATAAATAATAAGTGGTGAGAGGGAAACAGCACCGAAATGACATGGAGTAATTTACCACTGAAAAAAATATTTTTTCTCATAGCTGGCAATTCCAAGATCCAAACGTCAAAATCAATGAACCTTAAACAAAGAAGACAAAAGTTTTACAATATTGCCAGAGACAATTTTACATAATATATTTACATTTGTTTGAATATTTATTTATATGGGATGACCTGTAACGTTTTAGATTCTGATTTTAATTTTTCCTCATTCACGGTGTAGTATTCAGCCCATTGATTATATTTTTAATAGTAAAATTGCAACCATAAAATACAAAAATATTATATTATTAGCAAATAATTAAATTATTCTCTATTTGGAAATTATTCTCTATTCGGAAATATTATAAGTTGGTATTTTATGGTTGCATTTTTGCTCATCTACATTAAAACAACTCGATTTCATACTTAATGTCACAAAGTATTTTTTATTATAATAATTCTAACAAATAAAAATAAAACATTTCAAAAAAATCGTAAACTTTACACTATTAATTTTATTATAGACACACTATTGAACAAATTAAATGCATGTAAAGTTAACTTGACACAAAGTAAATTATTAACTGGCATGTGTTAAAACTGCAGCAGATTTGTCATAAATTGATTATAATGTAGACAATTGTTCATAAGATGTGAATATAGGATATTTTGAGTTAAACATGAATGACAATTTTTGAAATAATTTTACTTTAGCCAGAAATGTTGTCTGTTAAAAGTCCAGTATAATGACATTGTTTTGAATCCTATGATGTTCATTCCATCATTCAACGGATCGATTACAACAAGAAAATTCTCCTTAAAGCGTGTAACAATTATCACGTAAGTTATCATGTGTGCTACACAGGATTTTGTTTTTAAAAGAAAGTGCCGGAACTGAAGCTTTTTACTAAATAAAATAACACATCTCATCCGGCTCATTAAAATACTATATTTTATCATTTTGACGAATTATATAAATATACATTGTAATTACGTCAGCGCAAACATTGTTTCGTCTAATTGATTTTGAAATTTTGAATAAAAATAACACCCTGAAAAAGGTGCCGGAAAGGGATGAAAAAACCAATAAGCCAAACAAATAATGCATCCATTTAAATGAATACAACACAGTTTATTTGTACTTCCACATACATTTGGTAATGGTGACTGTCTTCCCATCAATTGTGTTAAATAAAATGCCCTTCCATCAATAATTTGACACATTTAACCACAAGTTAACACATTGAATGTAATAAATCATTTTTATGATAGACAAAGTGATTTATTTGATCAAACAGTTCTTTCTTACTCACACCAGGGTGAGTGAGAAGTTAATGTGCATGTTACATTGAATGTCAATGATATAAGTACTCCTTAATCATTCAAATAATCAAATAGAAACCTTTTTAAAGAAGGAGGTAGGACAGAAAGGCAGCTGTCGTGGCCTCACAGTTTTTGGCGTCATTTTGAGACATCAAAATGTGGGCTAGCTTTTATTTATCATTTCACAATCACTGCATCTGACATTCTTTACTTGCTCAGTTGAAATAAAGCTCATTTTAATAGATGAACTTTTTCTTTACAGGCAGCAGAAAAGGAATTTTGGTGTGCACGGCCAGCTCATTTGAGTTCTGTAGATCATCATCAATGGATGAATTTCAGCCAGCCCACAAACTCCTGCTTCATTCTTAATGCGGACTGGTCAGCAGTAAACGCTGACAACTTCACAAATGCTCCAATACTCGATGGGAGCGGGGGACCGATGGTTCCCTGCTCCGGGTGGGAGTGGGACATGACCGTGGTCGGCAAGACCATCATTTCAGAATGGGGATTTGTTTGTGATATGAAATACATTAATACACTGACCGAGGTTCTCTTCCTGTTCGGTGTAGGACTAGGGGGGGTTGTTAGCGGCTTGATATCTGACAGGTAAGATATCAAATTCAGAAGATATGATGTTTTTTTTTAATTTTTAAGCATACCAACAAATCATAAAAGTGAGGTGTCAAGTGAGGTTGAGTGACTGAATAACAACCAGTTCTCGTAGAACCACTTCTGACGAGATCATCCATAATATATGTATGTAGTCAATATATTTTTTATGTCCACATTGGGAGCGAAGATATTTATAGTAAAAACACACAAAAAATATTAATACAATACTGCCATCTATGAAATTGAAACTGATACTAAAAATAATATCTATGAGAGTAAAATTTATTTATTATTGGTTTAAATTAGGATCTCACAAGAGTAAAAACATGTAAACTAATGGAAACATTTTTTCAATTCAATAGGTTTGGTAGAAAAAAAACGCTTATTGCATCACTGTGTATGCAGACGGTTCTTGCGATTGCCATCACATTCAGTCCTCGGTATGAATTGTACCTCGTTCTTCGGATGTTCCTGGGATTCTTCTGTGTCTCCGTTGTGTTGTCTGGGTTCGTTTTGGCTGTAGAGCTTGTTGGTGGCAAATGGAGAACAATCGCTGGAGTGTGTAACTTCTTCCCCCTGCCAGCGTCATATATCATCGTTTCCGCTGCTTCACTAGCTCTGCCTGACTGGAGACATTTGCAGTTGGCGTTGTCTTTACCTGGAGCACTGCTTATATCTTTGTGGTAAATATTAATAAATAAAATGTATTATTTATTCTATACAATATTTTTTATACTTGTTGAGATTTCAAAACGGTTTTATATAATATATAAACTAGTTGAAATTGACAATTATATTTTTCCACTTTCTTTACAACTAGTGTAATACATGTTTTTTCTCTTTCAAAATCAACGTCAGACATTGTCACTTATCTCAGTAGCATAACTCACAAAAATTACAAACAGTGACTGAGTGAGCAGATCTTTTTATGAATTCAGTAGAAAAGTTGATATTCATTTTGATACAAAATAACACTCTACCGGTTGTGTTACTTGGTGTGACACAGTTAGTAGAATAGCTTATATAAGTTCTCAATTATAATTTCACATATCATTTTCTTAAATTTTCCATAGAAGATGGCGAAAAACGCATCTAATTGAGTGATTCTACCTCAAAAATATTCAGTAGTTAAAACATTGCTTTGATTCAATAATTTCTATTGATATTCTCAACATTTTGTTTATTACTATGATAATTAACATATTATTTACAATGAACAAAAGCACAATTTTGAGGATTGGATCGAAAAAGGAAATAACCACAAAACCATGTATTTTCAGGTGGGTTGTACCTGAATCTCCCCGTTGGTTGTTGACTTTGGACCGTGTAGCTGAAGTTAAAGAAATCGTACAGCAGGCTGCTGCATACAATAAAAGACCACTACCGGCCTCTATTGATAAGCTTCTTCAACCGGCCGGCAAGCCTTCAAAAGAAAGTCAGCAAGCTGCCACGGTGTGGGACTTGTTCCGCGGTCCTATCAGGAAAAATACCATTTGTATCTTCATGACTTGGGCTGCCACCACAGTCGTCTACTATGGACTTGTGTTGAACATAAGCAGTTTTGGTGGAGACTTGCACAATACGGCAATCCTCTCAGGAGTTGTCGAGTTGCCTGCTATCGCATTAAGCATGCCCATCTTAATGAAGCTCGGCAGAAGGTATCCGATATGTTTCTCAATACTCTTGGCTGCAATAGGATGTTTAGGAGTGGCCATCGTTGATGTTTTTACAAATATGCAATGGCTAAAAATCACCCTGATGATGATAAGCAAATTTTCGATAAGTGCTACGAACGGTGTTTTACCAATGTACAGTGCAGAACTCTATCCAACATTAATGAGGAATTTGGGAGTCGGAGCCACTCAACTCATTGCCGGTATTGGCATGGTCTGCATTCCGTATATATGGATTATGGTAAGCATTGGGTTTTAAATAGATCAGAAAATAAAATCTCATTAATGAGTCAATTGTCTACAATTTAAAAAGCATTGTAGGATTATTTTACCGTAAATCTTTTGAAAATGATGGTTCAGTGTTAATTAACACAATGCTTATGGAGTTCAGAAATTTGTGCGTTTGCTAATTGGACATCAAATAAGAAATAACTTGCTAACTACCAAGATAATTAAAAGCCCCCTAAAACAAAGTGTTCATAATAACTTGTGGCATACATATGGTTAATTTTCTTAAATAGTCATAATTAACATTTGGCAATTGCCCGATAAAACTTCAGCTCAATGATGATTTATTCAGATTGTTTGATTTGGTAATCATTGTCTGTAAAATTTTCTAATTGTATAAAGAGTAAAAAATATAAGATTAATCTTAAACTTTATAAAAACTATTTCAGGACAACCCATTCCCCATGGTATTAACTGGAATTGTTGGAGTTATTGGAGGTCTTTGCGTGCTTCCACTACCTGAAACCAATAACAAATCTCTCACTGGGACACATTTTGAGGATGAAAGGTAAACGATCAATGATTTATTTTTGACAGATATTTTATTAAAAAAAAATTCTGCTCATTGCTATTCATGAAAACTTCTCGATCTATAACTATTTCATCTTATTATATATAAACAGCAATCTATTTCAGTTCTGTTATTGTGCTAAACGGCCGATCCATTCGTCCAAGCTTTAATATGCCTCCTAACATTTTTATGTGATTGCAGAAACGCTGGAACAATTGCAGATACTGAAAGCAACCGTAAATCAGTTTACACGATATCGGAAACAAGATAGTTATGTTACCAAATTTGTTAATATAAATGAGAACAATTTCTACATATTGTGTTGACTAACTTTATGTTTTGAGAACATAAAGTTGTCTAATTAATTTATATTATAATATCAGCTAATGTATTGTTTGTAATTTTAAAACCCAACGTGTTGATTGAAACAGTCATCATTCTTTTGCATGGCTATGAAATCGTACTTATAAGTGATTTTTTGTACTTACTTTATTTTTCACGTCACTCTTATATTATATATTATATCATAGAATATAGAAGAATAGCACTTTCTAGAATTTTATCCGTATCTTTATTGACAGCAAAAATAATCAGTGGTGTGGTGGTAACAATTTTTTTTTTATTTCAGTAGGACTATTTAAAATCAAAATACAATAGTTAATTCTCTCTTTAAACAAAAAATGCTGTGAATAAATATTAACAGTAGAAAATCATACCCCTCACTCCATCTACAATTAATTATGTTAATTAAATAGATACACCACTGACAGCTGGTGTCTGTCAAGTGTAAGTTTAATATTAATTTCTGTGTTGTATGGTGTTAATATAATGGAAATAATGTTAACTATATGTAAATCAATAGATATGTTAGAGAAGAAAAATAAAGGTATCTTGCTATAAATGTTCATCATAAAAAAATATGTTATGAAACTCTCAACCCACTACACCCGCTAACAATAATATACTTTGTTGTGTTATGGTTTAAGATTTGAGATAACAGGATCTATTTACCCAATATTATAACTAAGCGAGTCCTCAAAGCAAAATGCTTATGCTAGGAAAGTATTCATTGGGGAAATAAACTCATTTTTTCACACCATAATATATTGTTAGACAAATCAATGTTTTTAAATCAAATTATTTTCTTTGAATGGTATTCTGTATTATCCTTTTCTGTGTTGCAGACATTTGATACACATGAACTAGGCAGTGTTCAATTTTCAAGAATAAAATCTTGATAAGCTTGAACATTTTAATCAGTAATAAATAGTCATTAGTCTTACTTGATATTATAATGTAAGAGTAAAACGTTTGTAGTAGGTTTTATTTGAATAAAACAGTTTTGGTTTATTACAAATAAACACATAATACTGACAAAATGATTCACTTCACCCAGATTATATTGTATATTATCTTCACTACTTTAGTACAAAAGTACTCTCCGATCTAATAAACAAAGATGCTGATGTACTGTCGTATGAGGGTCTACATAATAAGAGTCAGAAGTGGCTATTGAAACTCAGAGAAATATTTATCGAAAATTTGGTTGATATTAAATGGATTAAATCAAAAGGTTTGTATGCAATATACGACCTTGAAGTCGGTACAGTACTTTATACTTTGACTTAGATGCTATGGACTAATAGTATGAGTTCATATGTGACACAGAAAAGGTTTAAAAAAGAAATTATTTCAATTGTTTTATCTACTCACTGTAATGTATGTTTAATAAAATATCTAGTCTATCTATGAACATTTTGTAAAAATTAATTGTAAGTGCTGAAATTGTTATTTTTAAATTGTTTTATAACTGTCACGTATTTTTTAAACCAATTCTTCAGTGTTTATGAATTAAATATGATTGTTCGCTTATGAGATTTTAAATGTTATGAATTTGTGGATTGGAATGATTTTTATCCATTAATAATTGTTGTATTTTATGATTGTAAGATATTTCATAGACGTAACTTGAATTATAAATAGGCAAAAAATATGAATTTTTAAAATGAATAAATGTGTTTTATTTCAATACACTTACCTATCTTAATGACACATTTGACACTTTTTAATACGAAAAACGGCCATTCATAAAGGATCTATGTATAGTCAAAAATATCTTCAAAATAGTTTTTACATTTGGAAATCTAGGCTGCAAGCCTCAAATTAAAATTGCATCATCTCAACAGAATAAGTAATGTTTTTCTTTTTTAGAATTGCTATATAATGAACAAGTGCATCTTTTGAATATCTAATAGCAATGTCTTTTTTTATATTTTATGGCTAGTCTATCCACACATTTGTTGAAATCAAACCCACTGATTTTAAAACAAAGAAATATCTCAAAAACCTTGACTTTACTTGACTTTTCGTTTTATTTTAATATTTCATATATTAACGCATCACAAATAACCGCATGAACATTTACAATGAAATTTTCCCTATCCGAAAAATATATTTCATTTTGAGTCATTTCGGCAAATTTTTATTTCCTTTTTTGTTGTTGTACAGAAAAAACCCAGATCTTACGTTCTCGCATTATACGTTTTCCCGCCTGGTGTTATCATTTTCTATAATCCCGGCTAAACACCCATAAGAACAATGTTAAAAATTCCAGCATTAACTGTTTCACGATTTCTTGATTTCCTCGATTTACCGTCTAAAAATTATGGTCCCGTCACAAATATTATCCCGATTGACCGTTTTTTAGAATATTTCTTAAAAGCACATCCGACCCCATCCAATCTATTCGTAGAAAAAAAAACTGATACTGCAAGTGTGCAACTGTTTACGATTCATTGTCATAATTTTTCCGGTAATTACTGAGTATCTGTGTCTTCTGAAGAAGATGGTGAAAAACGCAATAATGTTCAATACAGCAGCCTTTGAAAAAATATAAATATCTTTCTACTTCAAGGATATAAGATGAATCTGTTAAAAAATATAAGAATTTGAGGGGCATTTGTTTAAATTGAAGTGCCAAACTGCAAAGAAACAACGTAGTGTAGGTCTTTTTAAAAAATGAGTTTTATAGCTATAATAAGAAATTCTAATAAATAAATAATTTTTTCAAAAGTTCATTTTTTTTAGTTCATATTTAAAACTTTCCCGCATTATTCGTTTGTTTTTGACGGTCCCTTGAAAAACGTAGAATCGGTGTTTCACTGTATGTGATAAAAATATGGCTTCCACCCATTGAGAAACTCGATTTAATTATTGTAACCATTTGTATGTTATGAAGTACTATTGGCATTAACAATATCAAAATAAATAAATGCTATCAAAATTATAAAAAATAACCAAAAGCTAATGTTCCAAATACAAAAATATTATTTTTCACCAGGCTTCATGTCAAATTATCTAGTTTATCTTAACTGGCTCAGCAGTAATAAATGTTAAAGTAATATACTGATTTATTATGTTTATAAATATCACAGATAAATAATCAAAATTCTACAATTGTTTCCATATAGTAAATTGTGAATTATTAAAAATTGTGAGTTATATATAAAATATAATATTATGATGTTAATGTAATCTCAATTTTGTAGATTCCATATTTTTACATTTAAAAAAGTTGAAGCAGATTAATTGGAATGAGCTCGTCAAATAATGATGACAGCGAAGAGCATCCCAACAAGATTGTTCAGGATCCAATATCAGAAATTATAGGAGACTTTGGACCATGGCAACGCAAAATAGCTATAATAGTTGCTCTTTGCTTGTTTCCTTGTACATTTCATATTTTCCTTCCAACTTTCACGGTAAGAATATGTACTCAATGATAATCATTATTCACAAATTTGCTAAATTACTTTTATGAAGTATTATTTAACCCTACCCCTGCCCAGACACAAAGCTCGAATGCAACAGGCCCACGCTGAATATTTCAAGAATTAATTAAGTAATGTCAGTTGTAGAAATATTTAACCCCCTCCATTTTTTGCAATTCATTTCCAATCAATGTATAAATGTTACAGTGAAAATATATTCTTCTCCAAGCTGTAGTTAAAAAGCTTAAATTAAATTTGACCGCCCTATCTTCAGCCCTATGTTTGTCTGTGTTTTTCTTTGGTTCTCTTTTTATGAAAGGGACTACTAGCTGATTTTGTTTCATTGAAGCAAACCAAAATTTTAGGCCGGCAAATCATCGACTTGGGCCAATAATTTCAATGATCGTGACCAGTGAAATCATGTTGTCATACAAGTCTATTACTTGATACATTTTCACTGAGAATACAGTTTTACTGTAACATAGATAATATCTATAGAATGGACAAGAGTAAACTGAAACCTGATACTGTATATCAGTAATATGTATGACTGGGTTAGGTGTAATCACTATAAGCAATTTTTAGACTGAGAAACTTTGATAGTCTGAAATTGCAAGGTTACAGTTGGACATGAACTTTTTATTCATGACTCATAGATGGCACTAGGCACCATGTTTTTCATTTTATGTGTGAACTGGATGCTTATGCTCGAACATATGTTTTCTTACAACATAGTTATAACATAAAGGACCATCATTTTACATGTCAAAGTGAGGCATACAGTGAATGTTTATTTACGCATCATGCACTTTCTACAGTTAAAGTATCAATGTAATACAATTTAAATTTACTTATTTCATGTGTAGGCCGCTAAGCAGAAGTATTGGTGCGCCAGACCTCCTAATCTGGTAGATGCAGAAGTAAGTAACTGGAAGTATTATAGCCAGCCAGTAAATGGGTGCGCCATATTAGACCTAAATTGGAATACCATCACTCTGTTGGATTTGAATATATCTCCGCCTGCAGCAAAATTCATCTCATGCAGCGATTGGGAGTTCAGCACGGAGGCTTTTTCAACGACAATAGTATCCGAATGGGTTCTTGTATGTGACTATCAGTATTTGCAATATATTTGCAACTTTTGTTTTCTTTTTGGCGTCGCTACCGGTGGACCCATAAGCGGAATTATTTCAGACAGGTTATTGGACTCACTATTGAACATAAGTTTAATCGCATGGTATATATGTTACACCGAATGTACGAAATAGATTATTTCATGAAAATGGAATTTTTGCATAATTCGTGAAAATTGCAAGCCCATTACCTTATTCATGATTTAGAAAAATTATCTGCCAAGTGCGTGAAATCGTAAGGATAAAGAATTCTTAATATCTTCTTAAACATGGAAACTTCATTACCAAGTACCTAAATTCTAAAAACCATTTTGAGACGAAATATATAATATTTTATGTTAAGGATTTCATTCTCAACTACTTAGTATTTTTTTTAAGCCATGCCCGCTCCCAACTTGGTGCAGTTAGACTCCTCACGGAGCTTATCTCAACATGTTTTCTACGAGAACTGCTTGTTACTCAGTTGCCCAACCTCTCCTTTTCGAAGAGAGTAGATATGGAAAGAATACGAGGACTAGGACAGGACTAGTGATCAGCTAATCACTCGCTCTTTGGGATCGGGAAGGGATTTAACAATATAAACCAAGAGTCCATATGCTCCAAGTTGGGGGCGGACATGGTTAAAAAAAACACAATGTTCATTTATTCAGACGCTATGAGGCATTAAAAATCGGAAAAAAGCGATGCAAGAAATATTTTGACGTTTATAAGACATGAAGTTAGTGACAGTGCTGTCAATGCTGCCAGTGTACTAAATAAATAAATTACTCAAACTCGTGAACTATTATTGTTGATTCGTGTTAATTTTTATTAATAAAATATAAATAATACCCGAACGGTGTAATTTGTAATGAACATCATTGTAGTTATTGACTGATATATTTTCATATAATCTATAACATTTGACACATTTGGCTTAGTTGCAAAAAACACCACCGTGGCGCCACTATCTATTTTGTCCAATGCATGATCTAGGCAGAAAAAATACCCTTGAATTCATGCACATGGCCGATAATTTGCCGTTTTCATGAATAAGGTTTTAATTTTCAAGAATTATGCAAAATTTTGCACATTTCATGTAATTCGCTATTTCGTAACTTCACATAATTCGTCAAAGCTGCATACCCGTTGCCTTATTTATGAATTATAGAAACTATCTGCACAGTGCGTGAATTCGTCAGGGTATGGCATTTAAATGTATGGAAAATGTAATTTAAATATGGATGTATTTATTAAGATGTGGGACGATTCCGGGCTTAGGTTGTATCATTAATTGACATTTGACATATTTGGTTTAGTTGCGAAAAACACCACCGGAGCGCCACTATGTATTTTACCCAATTCATGAGCTAGGCAGAAAATTTACCAATGGGTTAGCATGCGTAAGGCAAAATTTTACAATTTCACGTAATCTTCAAATTCGTATATTCAGCGTAACATATATATTAATATGTCAAGTTATTTTCATTCAGAGTCGGAAGAAAAATGGTTCTGATTGCATCAATATTAACACAAACAGCAACAGGCATCATAATGGCGTTCACTCCATGGTTTGGACTGTACTTGGCATGTAAATTCTTCCTGGGATTCGCATGCATTGCCATCATAATGACTGGGCTCATCCTGGCGATGGAAATAGTGGGCGGGAAGTGGTGTGTGATTGTTGGGGTCTGCAACTTCTTCCCCATGCCTATCGCTTATATAATGGTGTCTCTTGTGTCTATGGCAGTACCCGATTGGAGACATTTACAGTTGATATTTTCTTTGCCCTCTGCAATTTTTATATCATTTTGGTGAGTGGTTTTATGTAATGTAATTTTTTTCACACATTGACATAATATTTAGCACTTTGCTCTTGTGAAGTCTGGTTCAATTGATGTCTATCATATCTCTTTGAGGCTAGCTAACTAGCTTTCATCTACAGATAACTTTTAATATCTAATATCATTTTATATGTTTATCTTGACTGACAAATTTTTCCATTTTTATTTTACAGGTGGATTTTACCTGAATCTCCACGCTGGCTTTTATCAATGGGTCGCATAGACGATGTCTGTAATGTAATTGAAAAGGCAGCTGCATACAATAAGCTCGAACACCCAGAGTCAATTAGAACTTTACTGCAATCTTTACCGAGTGTTAATCAAGAAAACGAACATGCACCCGGTTTTATGGATTTGTTTCGCGGAGAATATAAAAAGATCACTATTTGCGTAGCTGTTATAGCCGCAACAACACCTTTGCTGTATTATGGCCTCGTTTTGAATATTGAGAGCTTTCGAGGAAATCTGCACACCATCACAATTATATTTGCAGCAATTGAAATACCAGCTAGACTCCTGTGTCTATACGTCTTGATGAAACTTGGTAGACGCCTGCCGATTTGTATTGCAATTATTATATCCGGCTTGGGATGCTTGGCTCTCGTGATCGTAGACAGTATAACTGAAGCACACTGGCCAATAACCCTATTGGTTGTTGTGAGCAGATTTTCAATATGCGCCACGAACAATGCGTTTTCATATTATACTGCTGAATTATACCCGACCCTTTTGAGAAACTTAGGTGTTGGAATAAGTCAGATTGCTGCAGGATTTTCTCTAATATGTCTGCCTTTTATATGGACTCTGGTAAATATACATAAGTATTTTATATACTAGTGTGCAAAGATAAGAACTCAGTTTAAAATTGCTGCACTGTTATATAATGAGTTGTTTTATATTGAGAAATTTAATTCATTTCTTTTTTAACATACTTTGTGTCATTTTCTCTCAAAAGTTGGTGTTGAAGTTACAGTGAATATTTTAAAAACACATAAATATATATATATATGTATGTGTAACTCAGAATAAAATTAGTGTAACTCCCATTTTTGAGGTTTTGAGATGAATGAGGTTTTGCCAAATGGCAACAGTATCAAATTTTAGCCATTTGTACAATCACTTTTAAGGTGTTCACTGTCAATACTTGAATGACGTTATAATAACACATTTTTAGTACTTTTTCCCACATAAAATTTATTGGATCAGGACCGGTTTCGCCCATGGTGAGCATTATCAACTGATAAGAAATACAACGAAACCGTGATATTTATACAAAGTTAAGCAAGAATTACAAGGTATCTCCAATAAATTTTATATGGAATAAGTACTAAAAATGTGTTATTATTTTTATTGTTAGTACTGCAAGCTTTTTTATTTAAAGACATAAGTTTAATTTCCTATGTTTGAGCATTGTAAAGTATATAATATATCTGATATTGGAGGTATTTCATTATTAATATGGAAATTATGATTAGTATGGAAGTATAACCTAACTCATGATACATTAAGATATGTATTCTCAATGTGTCTTAGGTATGAACCGACAATTTCATAAATGTAGAGTTGACACAGATTGAAAAAATATATTATATAATACGTTATGTGTGTTGGATCTCTAGCGTATTTGGCATTAATCCACGTCACGTCACGTCACTTGTCAAAGAAAATCTCATGACTGACGCTTCTGCTACCATGTATTCATTTTTATCTTAAATTTTTTTATTTATTGAATTTCAGCCGTACCCATATCCACTTATCATAATGGGTCTGGTGGGTGTGATAGGAGGACTGTGTGTGTTATTGTTGCCAGAAACTGTTGCAAAGAAAACAAATGAAAATAAAATAAATGAAGTCAAAGCAGTTACTTAAAATTAGAATGATTTGAGACATCCACTTGAATGACAGATGGTATCATAATATTATCATACCAATTGAGTCGTTACTTCCATTATAATTGATTAAAAATGTTTTTTTATTTCAGTAGTTTGTTTTATTAAAATGTTGAACATATTTAAATAGGTGGGTGCATTGACATAAACGCACAATACTTACATTTAAAAAAATTAAAAAAATCATCAAAGTGGATAAGTGCTCGTATATAAAATTTGAAAATTTCACAGTGACAGTGCTCATTATTAAGTTTATTTTCCAATCAAAATTTTAATTGATATCTTAGGTATGAAAATTTTAGTCAACAGTACAAAATAATCATATTTTATACTTTTGCACTGATGACCTGTTTTATACTGCGCGCTTACATTGGGGGTAACAATATATGTCTTGATTAAACTGTGTACCTACATATCTAAAACACAACACTGAAATCTAAAAAACACGGTCCATTTGTATATAATATGTAAAACGAGTAATTTCTAAGGTCTCAACTGTCAGTTATCGGTGGAAAGGCTTTTTATGATCATAAAATCATCGGATCCTAATACTTGGTTGAATATATGCATGCTTTTCAACATCGAGAAAACTTTTCCAATGTCTTTTATATTAGATTTTGATTTAGTTTGAAAAGTATTGACCAACCTTTCAATTGATAATATTAGATGTCGCTAACATCAATTTAGTACAGTGGTTTTAATTGAAGAAAAAATATACTGAAAAGTACACTTTTATAGAGGAAATGTTCATTGCTAAAAAAATACATAAACAACGTTCGTGCCAACTTATCAACATATAAAGTTTCGCCTAAACTATCCATTAGTTAGCCATTCACAACTCTTTTTTCCACTATTCAATAGAATTTTGATTATTTATTCAAATGCATAGCTGTCTGTGACGTTTTAATTCATCCCCACCCACCCCTTATCAGGATCTGAAAACTAGGTGTAGAGAAAACGAGTTTTGTCAAGCTGGTTGGGCTGGCTAGAGAATTAAGTCCATGTCGAAAAATAATGAATCATATTATCTATTAGACGAGATTAAAATACGTCCTGATACATTGTTAAGATATTACCACAGACAAATAAATTTCAAAGATCAATTTGGTCGTGTCACCTTTACAGTTTTTAAAACAGAACCCTTTAATAATTACGACAAAAATCAAATAATATATGGGTCAGGCGAAAACAAACCTTGCTGCAACTTTAAAAATGTATATGATATTCCGTAGTCCATATTTTTACATCGTGAAACTCCAAGATTCCGTGGAACACCATTTAATAAACATTAACCCATTATATGCAGATAGGTGTAAGGGACGCGACGTACACCTAGGGACGCGGTTTTTCAAAAAATAATAGTGACGGAAGCTATACATTGATAATAATACAAAATATGTCAACTGTAAGTATAGAACTGTGATTCTAAGAGATGTCGCTTTGTGCATAACATGTTTGAATTATTAACGCACATCAACGACCTTTTCCAGCACTAGTGGATGTAAAGTGGGCCTTATACTATATACGCGCATTTTCGATGGCCGGCACTGCGCTCACAGAATTGTAGACCGTATATATACATTACTGGCATACAACCGGTTAATCATAGAAGACAATTTTCTATCGTTATTTAAACAATTAATAACACTCGATTCCGCTTTTATTTCCATGACACAATATTTTTACTTGTGACCCTGATTAGTCAGTTCTCATACTTATGAAACATTGTCTCCCATGGCATTGCGTCACAGCCAGTCCATCCGGCTGAACAAGGCTTGCCCTTATCCATTCCTTCTGTTGGGATATTAATTTTATTCACATGCAGTTACATATAAAGTTGTTGTCTCGTACGTGACTCGGTTCTACAAAATGAAAGAAAATGTATCACTAACGGTTACAGCTAAATACTTGGGCACAATAAATCCTCGTGAATGTCATGGATTATAGTCGTCAGCGGTCAAATCACGTCTTTTGCTTCGCCGGCTGAGATTCAAATCGCGAATGCACTACAATAAAATTATACGAAACCTGACTGTGGTTATCTAATATTTTATTATTATTATATGTAAGAAGTGAGATAAACGTTTCGGTCTTCAAAAGTTATCGTGGTAAGGATCTACGCTGTTTCTAAAATACTCTGTCATTTTAAATGTACGTAACTTTACCAATCTTTTCTATATATGACACTACACTACACCATAAGTAAAAAATGAAAACACTGCAAATGGAAAAAATCAAAATGATTTTTTTACACCAAACAGTTATGTTTGTAATCATAATTTTTGTTTTTTCGCTAAGAATTTGTCTTTTGGGGTTAATAGCTATTTTACTTACAACGGCAATACTACAGGTGTCATCTTTTCTAAAGGCCCTCAATCTTTTTCTATCCTACGCGCTGCATATTTTCATGAAGTTTTTCAGCCCACCTTTTATCAAGCAGCAGACTGTTTTATCCCAGATCTTCTTACACGTCTTCGAGAAATCTATAGGTATTTAAATATCCGATACAGGATCACTTTTAAGATGTTCTCTGTCAATACTTGGTGGAATGGCATTATATTAAAAAAAATAAAAAATATTATGTACTTATTCCACATTAAATTTGTTTGGGTCAGGACCGGTTTCGCTCATTGCGAGTACTTTCAACTGATTTCAAAACAGGATTCTAGTCATTGATGGATATATTATTTATCGCAAATGAAAAGGTTTGTAGAAATTAGCAAAGTAAATATATTATAATAAGTATAAGTTCTTGAAGAATAATGCTATAAACTAAAAATTGCTATTTTTAGTTCGATACGAATGGTCAAAATATTTTCACTAGCTTTTCGTCAATAATATATTGCCAGAACTGTTGTTCTAACATGATGCATGTATACCTAATTTTTATGATTGAAAGACGGATTGGGCAGTTGACTGAAAAAGTTGTTTCATGATGCGGAAATGAAAATTTGATTGTATCCTTAAGTGGCCGATAGTTGATATGTGTGGCTGGTCAAAGTCAGCACTCGTTACTTCACTTTCAAAGACTTCTTTTATTGAATATATTGATACTTTTATAAGTTTAACGTGCTTGCTTTTGAGTCACTTTCAAATGCACTTGGATGAAGCAAGTTAAAGCAAACTCTTCAAGCTAAAAAATTTAATGCGAAAAATTCCTGGTAATGATCTAGAACAAATCATTCAAAATTTCTTGTGTTGAGAAAGGTTCTTTGTTAGTAAGGGTCAAAAAGTATTCGTTAGTAAAAGACATAAATAAACACAACACATTATAAATACACAGTATAACCTCGGTGATCCGGTCATCAGTTTATCTGGGTTAGTATTATTTGTATTGATTTACTTATTCTAGTAAATTAAATAAAATGTGTAGGATGTTATGCTGCAATGAGAGTAATCGAACTCGTAGATCAAATTGCTGGGTTTTCCTTTTTACGAACTACCAATTAATATTGGTAATTGGAGTTATAATGAATCACTTTTAAAGACAGATTTTTGTTACAAGATGAGTGAAACCTTATTTATATGGATACGTTTTTCTCATGGCTAATAAGGCTGATTTGTGGATTCAAGTTATTTGAGACGTAGTTGTAATCATCAGAATATTGATGGTCTCCAACTATCTTTTGTTTTTATTAATCGCTAAATGTCAAAAAACACAATGTCAAGTCAGTCAGTCTATAATGCTTATTCTTTGCAGTGATTGGTGAACTTACAGCATTTTTATTTACTTGGGAATATACTTACAAACTGAATAAAAAACAGAACCAAAGAGATGCGCTCGGAGCTATAGTCGATAGAAACAAATGAAAATCAATGGTTTTTATTCTTGCCATACACTTAATAATTGTAACTTAAACATTTTCTTTCTTCCTGCAACACTGAAGGTCTTTTTTTCTTTGTTACCGAAACCAGTTTCAATTTTGAAAGGTATTACGATATTAAGTTTGCTGCTGAATGTAAATATACAATACACATAATAAAACACGTTAAAATAAATCATAAACTCACCAAGAAGAACACAATGGAAAATAAAAACAAGATTGAGAGTATTAGTGACTAATTTAGAACTCCTCGGACAGCTAAAAATTGAAGAAATAAAAACAAAACATAATAAAATCAAAAAATGCCGACATCTACGCAAGACGAAATTGTGTTTTTAGATCGGTGCAAAAAGTCAACAGTGCATTCAACTCTCAAATATAATAATAGTAGGAACATCAATACAGAATTATTGTTGTACTTACAAATATAGAATAATTTTGTTTATGTCATGTTAAATACTTAAGAGTTTTACACTATCTACTTCCCACCTTTTTCTTTTATTGTTACCTTTTTTGAATACAGATTGTTACTTACTTAAAACTAGTTGCTTTTCATCAGTTTTCATTGAGATGATTCATTCTGTATTCACAGGATGGGATACACATTGATCAAAATATACACAGTCTAGCATGATCATAATTACTTATTCGTAAGTGAATCTTTTAAATCAGTGGTCGTCAACTTTTTGAACATCAAGTACCACTAAACCCGCGGACCGTTAACATAGTGTGGAATAACATATTTTTCATTGTAAGATGGGAAAAATAATAAATTAAGGTAAATGTACCAGTCGTTGACCATGTACCAGTCGTTGACCATGTACCAGTAGTTGACCTTTTGAGAATAAAATGGCCCAAAATAAGAAATGCAGATGAGGGATTGCTCTAAATTGTAAAGTTCAGACAAGTCAAGGCATCTGTGGTCGGAATCAGCCACTAACACATCACCATATAGCCAATGGAGTGCCAGGATGGCCATTTGAAAACAATACCTAGTGAGGAAAGTGTATTATTTCAAATTTATTAGGTGATCAATCTAGTAACGGTGTGTACCTTGTTCCTTAACCACCCATTGCTACTTGATTCAAACAAGAGTAGTGTGACAGAAAGCCTTGAGGCACCCCTGAAAGAAAGTTCACTATAAAGCCCCTCTGAAAAGACATGGTCAACACCTAGACCTTTCAATTTGTGAGATGGTCAACTACTGAAACAAAAACATGACTTCAAATAATTTAACACAACTTTTTTTAAACAGGTCCTTTCGTAATTTTTGTTACATAATATTAATTAAGACATATGATCCACTATACTTGCTTTGCCTTCATTCGGTACAATGTTAAACCTTAATCGTTATTTTTGTTGAAATTTTCTCTTAAGCGGTCAACGACTGGTACATTTACCTTATTATGTGTGATATTGGAAGTATCAAATAAATCTTATCTATTCTTTGCTCCAATGACGTTACTTTATCAACTCCGCGGATAACCAAAAGCTTTACTCGTACCACCGGTTGGCGACTACTGTTACCTAGGCTACTATAGTTAAGGGTATTCAATAATAACACTACATCATATTCGTTATTAGAAAAATAATTAAGAATCAATTTCACATTTTGACTTATTTATATTATCTTTCATAAAGTTTTTCTTTTATTGTGCCGGGTTTGTGGTCGAGTGGCAACGTCCTTGGCTTCAGTTGTGCATTCGAATCCCAGCCTTGGCAGATTTATGTCGGTGTTATATAACAATTCTCTCACATACCCATCCAATCCCAAAAATGGGACATAACGAGAGCGATAAGCTAACCATTAGTTTCTGAGGTTGAGCAACTGATTAACAAGCAGTTCTCTAAGAAAACTTCGAAATTTTCTCAAAAAACCTTTGCAAAAAGAAACAAACTTAAACGTCATTTTCTCAAGCATTAAGCCAACCCTTATGTTTAAGCAAAATTTAAGATATGTTTCCAATGGTTTTTTTATGATACTAATCCCATAGTGTAAGCCAAGGGTCGTCAACTTAGTTATGCCTGCTACTCACTTTTGCTTGTTTTTCATGGTAAAATTTCATTACCGCCCACCAACATCGCAATATTTCAATCCAGTATATGGGTGAAAAAAATCTTGAAGGAATTTATGAGATTTGAATAAACATGTTATTGCAACAAAAGAAAAGTGCATGTACATATGTTGAAAAAAATAATAAATTTTAAACATCAAATTCAATAATTCATGAGAACCTTGAGAATGGTGCTGTGACAAATTGTGAAGCAAAATTTTGAAAGATTTTGGGGTAAAAGCTAATTGCCCACTACCCACCATGGAAGCCTTTACCTCCCACTATTGAGTGGTACGGACCAGTTGACGACCCGTGGTGTAAGCAAATCTTTGTCACTACAAGCTCTCTCACCTTTGAAACGTATAATATTAATTACACTCCGAAAAGAAAATAAGTTTTCAATCTAGATTTTCGGTGGACCTGAATCGCTTTATTGAATTTCCCGAAGAAGTGTGAATTGTGAACATGGTCGGTCACTAAACTCAACTGATCGGCAGTCGCTGCACGACACGTTATTTTTACTTTCAACCGTTTTTTCTTCCTTCATGTATAATATGTAAAAGATGACTCGCAAATGCGCATATAAAACTTTCTTAGGCCGACTGACGCATAATCTGCTTAACTCTCTCTCTCTCTTGAACCATATCTGTCACTTTCCATAGTTGATCGATATATTCGTGAATATTTACAAAATAAACAAACCATGTGAAAAATCATTAAAAACCAATAGAAATCAAGCTAGCGATGTCTCAATAAATGTATGTGTTGAATTCGAAAATGTCACGATTCAAAATCGACCGAGAGTTGTCTTGCTGCATGCATAATATATTAAACAATAGAAAATATAAGCAATTCTATTACAGTCTTCATTAAATCACAATTATTAACGGTCATTTTGTAATAAGTAAAACACCGCTTTAAATAGTAATTATTTCATTGATCGTTACATACTGGTTTGACAGTTAAAAAAATATTCACGATCAAAAGAACATCTGGATAAACATTGGTATTTTTTAACTTGAATATTATGCTAAATTACTTCATGTTTATTTCTTTCATATTTCACGCTAAATTAATTTTATGTGACGTATGACATGTTACGCGTATCCACAATTTATCCTTTCTATAGCCGGAAGTGTCTCAGGAGCAATGAGTAGAGACCCAGTTCATAGATCCTTATGAGCTGTCAATTTTCCGCTAGATGTTTTGTTTTTGTCCATAACTCCGATTAAGACTGCAAATGTGAAATTGAAAAAGACTCTCCAAACTTCAAGAAGTAGTTTCTTTTACATGTTTATGTTGATCAATGTTACATTGACATCTTTGAAAATTTCTAAAAGGGTTTTATAAATTTTTTCTCTCTGTTTTTATGACTACAATGTTTTCATCTTGTTTTTAATTAATTAGTGATTTGTATTATGTATTTACATGTATGTATGTATGTATATATATATATATGAATACATGTATTTATATTTGTCAAATGCATGGCGCATTGGCGTCAGCTGTAGTGCCATGATTTGCTTTTTCTTAAATAAATAAATAATTGTCAATAACAAGTTACGAATAATAATAACTTAATCCATTGCATAGTTATTGACGATACTTATACAAATGTTGTTTTGTTTTAATCGATAAATAAATACGGCATCTGAAATTAAAATTGCTATATTCTAAAAGTTCTAAATAAACGACGGTGAAATACCTGTACGATACATTACGCTTTATATGAGATTCTTAAAAAAACTTGTCAGTAAATCAGTTTCCAAATATCTACATAACAAATTATAAACAAAAAAACCACGACATCAAGGATTGTTCTGGGTGTGAAAGACTGGAAAACGTAGACGATACTGACAGTTTAATTTGAGGCAGATTGCACTATAATTAAGTCGTCTTCGATACGGTTGGAACGGCTTGGAGACCAGGAGCACAAACTATAAGTCACACACGAATAGCGCCAAGACTAGTCAGCGCGTGTCGGACTTTATGCCAAGAGCTTCTGGATCTAACATCAAGGCTTTGCAGCGATCATCTTTTTTGATCTGTATGGTAATACTAACGAAATTCAGACGAATGAACGACACAAACATATTTTAAAAATGCAATCAAAAAATATTTATCAATACATATTATTATTAGAACTTATTCCACATTGAATTTATTGATATCAGAACCGGTTACGCTCATCGCGAGAAATATCAAATGATGAATGTTCGCGATGAGCAAAACCTGTCCTGATAATATTTGACATTGCAGCTTATGCCAATGCGCCAAATATTTAAAAAAAATTAAAGTCATAAGAGATA
This sequence comes from Himalopsyche kuldschensis, assembly GCA_028554975.1. Classification (NCBI taxonomy): domain Eukaryota; kingdom Metazoa; phylum Arthropoda; class Insecta; order Trichoptera; family Rhyacophilidae; genus Himalopsyche; species Himalopsyche kuldschensis. The sequence continues at coordinate 12,127,717 of JAHFWI010000010.1, read as the reverse complement.
ATTTCGATGATAAATAATGAATCAGTCGTGAACAAACACCCAATCTCAGATCTTTTTCAATTGAAAAAATCTGATCTTGCCGGGAATTGAACCCGGCCCACCTGATTGCAAAGGCAAAGCTCTTGCCACTAGACCACAGGGACCGACGTGAATGTGAAATAAGTTCTAAGAAATTTTTATTATAATGCCATTCCACTAAGTAAAGACAGTGAACACCTCAAGACAAGATATCAATACATGTAAACAATATTTAATATTTTTTCAATTCTTTGTTTCATCCTATATTCGTATAGTATGTGGCATCCAAAACGATCAATGGCTTTCTAAAAACCTATTTACATTCAATTGTATATATACTTAAGGGTAATAGAATGCGTAACTAATTAGTATGCATTTTCTACTTATTCAGTTTACAGTTACCGACAGCTGATAAATCAACAAATCAAGATAAACCTACTTTGGATAATATCATCAGATCATCTGCGACCTTTTTATGGCGTCTACGATTAACAGGAGGTACGAATACTCGAATTGACCATATTCGGAAAGCACTTTATTCGTTTTAATTCAGCAGAAATTTCTAACAGCGAGGAACAAAAAGTGTTTTTGGACTGGGTGTCAATGAAACGCATAGTTTCCCACAAAAACGTGAAACGTGACTGGTTGTCACGTCAAGCGCAAGAGAATCAAACGCTAGGCTACGTGCGAAACGTTTATAAGAAGGCGATTAATTTATCAAAATTATTAGATCAATGCAACTACCAATAAAGGTAGTGAAATATTTATTTGTATTTATTTTTCTTTTCGATTATACAACTTTGCTACTTGTATACAACGCAGAAAACAAAGCTTGCAAGGTAAGTTATGAACGCAATTTCTGTCGGCAGAAAAAGATAATGCTCGCGATGAGTGAAACCGGTCCTGACCTTAGTAAATCCCATGTGGAATAAGCACTAAAAATGTGCTATTATTTTTATGATAATACCATTCCCAGGGCTGTGGAGTCGGATTCGTCGCGGCGCTTTGGCCGAAGTCGAACTCGGAATCGGAAATTTTTAAAAGTTTAAGCTTTTTATTTTTTCATATAATATGTCAAACTTGGATATTGGCCGGATCAGTTGGTTGATATATAATTGAATACACATACATGGGAAGGGTATGAGTGAAATTAAACTTTTTTTAGACGGATTCGTGTTTTTGGTCAATGTTGGAGTCGGAGTCATGTTTTTGGAAGTCGTATTTTTTTAGCGACTCCACATCCCTGACTATTACACCTAGTATTGAACACCTTAAAAAAAGATAGTAATTAAAAATAGCCTGTATTGAACTTTCCTAAATAGATAAGATTGTTTGAAAAGGTAATAAGAACCAACAATGATATTTTTCAACCATGTCCGCTCCCAACTTGAAGCATATGGGCTCCTCGCGGAGTTTATCTCAACATATGTTTTTCTACGAGAACTGCTTTTTACTCTGCTGCTAAATCTCTCTTTTTCGAAGAGAGTAGGGATGGAAAGGATACGAGGGCTAGGACAGGACTTGTGGTTAGGTTATCGCTATCACTATGCGTCGCTCTATTGGTATCGGAAAGGTGGGAAGGAATTTTTAACATCGCAAACAACCATTGTCTCTGAACAGAATCGATTTATCGACTGAAAAAATCTGTTCTTACCGGGAATCAAGTCCGGGTAGTCCGACACGGTAACCAACGACGTTGACCACCACGCACCACGGACCGGACCCAATGATATACACATACATTTAACATCGGCAAATGTGTAATTTTTTAATGGCCATTTGAAATCAACATAATATTTCCCTAATTCTTATTCATTCTATATTTAATCAGGGCTTTCAAGGATCTTCTGGGAAGAAAATTATGTAAGTTATAGTTTTTAAGATTTCCAACGAGGTGTTCGATGAATTTGCAGCTTATTGTTTTTTGGGCGTTCAAATTATTGTTCGTTGTTATTTATAATTCGTTAGAATTTAAAAATCAACTAGTATTTAGCTATCGATATAAGTCGTATCATTCACTTTACTAATAATATTATGACAACGTATGATAAACATCGGATTAAAAATAAATATTGGATGACGTTCCCGCAAATATTGGCCAGTCAGTGTATCTACACCACAAAACTTTGGAAATCATTTCTTGTGCGGAGGTTGCTTTGAGTATTATAAAAAATATAATAAAAAAAACAGTTACAAGAAAGTATTTCATTGCCAGAATCTGTGTAAAGGCAATCATGTGACTTTTGCTTTTAACCATAAATTGATATTGAAATATCCTAAGATATATAAATATCAACTTACCATACAACTTTTAAATTATTTACAATGCCAAAATAATAACAAAATATCTAGCTATGTAATAATATATAGCAAAAATGAGTCGAAGTATAATTTTCAAACTGCACGATTTGTTGTATGGTTTTTCAGTCATGCTCGTTGCCAACGTGGAGAATATAAAAAAGAATCTTCACAGACATCTGTTTTACCATACAATAATATTCAAAAAATAATGAAATTAATAATAGAATTGTTCGAAATATGAATTACAAATTATACGGCTATTGGCTTTTGTTTTGTATCAAATTTATATTATACACTCTATCGGATCGGTATGTAAATGTTACACTTACTCTACTCTGAATTATTCCAAGGTCCATTAAAAAATGCATAGCACTGTATCTGGTTTCAAAATGACGTCGACAGACTGGTATGTAGTCAATGCTATGAAATAATTTTTGGAACTATCCAACTAGGAAATCACTTTGCCGGCCTGTCAATTATGTAGTGCAAAAAGTAGAACGTTTATGGACAAATATAAATACATCTTTTAACTGCATCTAAAGGTGTTTATATGGTTTTGGAGGTCTCTATGCCGTCAACTAATCGGTCATTTTTTCATCAATATATTACATGTTCCTAGATGTTTAACCTTAAGAGCTCTGAGGTTCCTTGCATTGCAACTCTTATTTAGTGTGAATGTCAATGTTAGCGACAGCTCCAACTACAACTGATAATATTGATTTTTTTATAATTATTTATGGATAGTCAATTCGGTGGTCCAATATTTTTAGGGCCTTTGTCTACTCAGTTGCGGGTTCAAATTTTTTTGGATTTGTATCGAAATGCATATTTGAATAGTCAAACACGTCTTCGATACAATGATGCCTTTTATTGCTGTATATATTATAAGGGACCGAAACCGAATGTCAACGTCGTTTAATTCGATTACGCAGCTGGCGGTTTTGAGTCCCTGTTCGAAAGTGTGGATGCTGACATTTACTAACACACCCATCCGATCCTATTGACAAACCACTTGTCCTGTCCTATCCCTATCCTTCTTTGTCTACTCATTTCCAAAACGAGTGGTAGAGCAACTTAGTAATATAACAATACACAATAATACGTGGAATAATCAAAGTTATTTTAAATTTTATATTAAAATGAATTTCCACAAAGTTACCGCCGAAACCATCGAAAGTATGAGTAATATGAAATTCTCGTAGAAAAATCTCTACTGAGATCAGCTTCGCGAGGACTCTATATATATACTTCACATTGGGAGCGGGCATGATGACGCATGGATACTACCCATGACTTTACCCAAATGATTTTCTCTTAGGCATGTTAACGTTCACTAGTTTGAATGTTCGAAGAGAGAGTACCTGATCATATATTTCTTTCGGTTTATCCGAGGCTAAAATGAGAATTCCTCCGTGTAGAATTTCCAATGTGTAGAACCAGCCTGCCAATTGCGGTGCCACTAGTTAGAGCTTTGGCGGCTTTAAGCAGTATTGATTCGGATGTCAACATAATTCGAACGAGTACTTTTTTATGTTAATTTTGTTCAAACTTACTAGGTTGATTTTTTTGCCAATTTCTTTCTGTATGTACAAAAGTGCGATACATTTATAATTTGTAAGTAATAAATAAATGATTAATAATACGATATTGATTTCAAATACATAAAGATATAATTATAGTTAAATTTATGTTGTTTGACTTCAATTATTGTGCGAAGATTGTCCCTATAAAATTACCAATCAATCGACATAGGATTTACAATAATTTCAATATGATATTCAGAGCCGAGTGAGATGAAAAAATAACAAAGTTCACTATCATCATTCTAAAAAATAATAATATTGTTGGTATGTAATTGATTTTAAAAAAATACAAACATAAACATGATATAAACTCGTTCATTGAAACATTACATTATCTGTTACCAACATTCAAAACAAATCGCTTTTTATCTGCAGCAATAGTTTTATAGTAGGTAATAGTATCTTTAATCGTATTTGATATTTCATGAATGTCAGTAGAAGTGCTAAAACGATTTTTTACTAAACTGAACGATTGTTGAATAAAGCTAGCATTTCACTGGCGAGTTATGATAAAATATATTTTTCTATTCGTGCTTTTTCAATTAATATCATACATCGGTAGTAGAGATCTCTAACTATACATAAAAAAGACAGTTATTTAATTTGAATTTATTAATTTTCCATAAGTTTTGTCACTAACGACGCGGGTTTCGCTTTTCGGTATCTTCTCGCCTTTCAAGTGCAAGAGTGAACTTGAACTGGCGCCTAGTATTTTTTTTGCATCGCTTATTTAATAGAGTAAAAGTAGGGCACTAAATTTAATTGTTTTATCGTAATCTGAGCGAAATTTTTGATATTAATGAGTTTCATTGAATTGTGTTGGTAAATTAAAATTATCCGGTATGTTTAAATGTGGTATATGTGATGAAGTGCCTGAAGATACCGAAATGTGCAACCCGAGTCGCTATTGCAATTCTATCAAGCAACTTCAGACGGAATCCTCAATTAAAACAGTTATAATTGTATAGCGGTACTAACACTTTCGTGTCATAAATGACACTCCAAAACTGATGACAATTGATCCAGTTTTTTTGTGCCTTTAAGAACGCTTCTTTATTGGGTTACTTTATCAGGGTATCTACTAAATTTGCATCATATTTAATTAAGATGGCGTGCCGGAAGTTTTTGTCATTAAGGAATTGTAAAATGTCAAATTTAATCTTACATTAAAAACAAATATTCATTTACAGGCGTAATTGTTGAAGAAGAAAACTAACTATGTTTTTCAAAACGAACCGTACTCTGTATTTACGCCGAATCATCCGTACGAGAAAAGATAGCTGGAAAGCAATACTGTATATTTATGAGATTGGTTAAATAAATTAATCATCTCAATCAATATAAAAAGTAAAGATTTTTGCTGTAGATTGATCCAAAAATATGCGAAAAAGATTTCACTGTCTGTGAAGCAGACTTAATACAAAATTTACACTTATAGTTGCGAAGTGGTAGCTTTGGTATTTATTTTGATCGGCCTGCCGAAATTCTTCGATCATCGATTACAAATAATATAATAATTCAATTCAATTGCACGATAAATCATAACTGCATAACCGTTTAATGGCATAATCCCGTACAAAAATTATACCGTGTGTCCAAATAAATTCACAGGAAACTAACGTCTACGTGGTCATCAAATTATACCGTGAAAAGAAATGCACAGTTATTCACTAATGAATAACAATGTACTTCATATAAAGAACTCCTTCGCCATACTGATTATGGGTCAATTGTTTCACGTACAATATTGAACATGCTATTTGAAAATATTCTAAGGGCTCTGTATAGACACCATTACATTAGATAAAATTCAGGACAAAATTATTTCATAAAATTGGTCTCCATAAATATCTTCTGTAACTCAAAATTTTTGGTAGATTTGTTTTGAAATTAGAATATAAATATTTCAGATATAATTGGGCTTAAATTTTCAAACGGTTTTTGTTTAATTAATGAATGAAATACTGGTCTGAAAAATATTTATGATTTATGATATTAGCAAGCTCTTTTCAAAATCATTTTTCGAATGAATAGCAATCGGCTAATTAAATAGTTCTCTCTTGATTCGTGCAATAAAATATTTCAACAATAACTTTATAAATGGAATATATAATAATTGTAGAAATTGATGGTTTATAATCGTGTCTACATAACTGTGTACTACTTACAAACAACAAATGTCAGCACTAAGGTCTACTCTAATATAAATTGAATGAGAATCCAAAAGCAATTATTTCTGTAAATCTTAAACTTTAATTCTTCTGTTTCGCGTATAAGGAATGTTGAGGTGTAAATGTGTAATTTAAATAGCAAAAGGATTTTTTAATTATTTATTTCACTCATGAGATTATATGTAGATTAGTAGGTAGTTTTGGTACATAATATTTTACTATTGAAACACGTAGTTAAATAAATAGGAAGCAGTCTTTTATCAATTATTAAATCAAGGAGTGTTATGTAGTAATATTGTAATAAATAAACACATATGTAATATTTTTATAGCCTTGGATTTTCGACCGCAGGTGCGTGTGCAAGACATTTTTAAATAAAATAAAAATATCTATTTTCTGTAAAAATAGTGTATTTTTTAAGGTAGGTATGCGTGATTTATAGTTCTACATATAACCAAATTATTTCAAATTGAATCATACTGGAATGTATTTTAATTTTCATTAGTCAATTATCAATATCTGATCAAAATTCTTATTTAAGATATTTCTTATTTGGATTTTCATATTTTTTTCATTTAATCTTCTTGGTGAGCTCTTAGAAAAGATTGTTTGAGTGAGAATATTTGGATCACAAAATTCAATAATTATTTATTAATGTTGCCTTTTCAAATATTATGGCTCTCAAATTGGTATTATGTTGAGAATACTTTCAATAACACATGACATTCTTGTAGAATGTAGAACATACTTTTTGCTACAAAATCTTAACCTCTCCTATTGCTATATTGACTCTTATGGGAGCTTATCTCAACAGAAATTTTTCAACAATAACTGCTCGTTAATCATTTGCTCAATCTGCCATTTTTGAATAACAGTTCCAGGACAGGACTAGTGGTTAGCTAATCGCTCTCGCGTTGAGAATCGGATGGGTGTGTGGAAGGGATTTTTAGACAGCATAGAAATCTGTGAAACTACCCGGATTGAGATTTAAGCCCATGGACAAACCGACCGAAACCAATGACGTTAAAAACTCGACCTTGGACGAATCTTTTATTTTATGTATTGACTTAATGTTGCAGCATAAGATTTGTTGTTTGATTAACTTACAAATCCTTTTTAATAATGTATATTTTTAAATGTCTTTATAATGTTACTAAATTTATTAACGTTTGCATCAAGTAAATGTAAAATACATACTGCTATAATAATCAATTAATTATAATTTCGATTGAAGAATGTTCTTAGATGTTTTACTATTGTTATAGTTCGCCTCTGCGTTATGTCTAATGAACAACTAAACGTAAATTTTCGATTTCAATTAAGTGTTCCAATTCTATATCTGCATGGTCACCCTTCGGTAACGTTCCTGGCACAAATCACTAGAAGGGGTATCACGTTTTGGCGGGAGTGATATAAATGCAGAGCGAGAGGGAAATACGCGTCTGTTACTTGCGCTGTTCAACCGTAGGAAGTAATAACGTAACTGCATGTTCCAAATTACACAAGTTATAGGCTAAGTGATTTAGTTATCTTATTGTACCGTGCAGGGATCTCTGTCCACCAAAATGAAGACCTTGACAATCACGGTAAGCTAATTAATTGATTAACATTACTGCAAAACTAAAATAAACAAAAAAAGGCTCGAATTGTTCCAAATTTAAAATTTGAATTTCATAATTGAAGTCAAAAGTAGAAATTGTGTCACCGAATAATAAAAATATTTTCGTAACTTTTAAATTAATCCATTGAGCCTTGAAATATTTTAGAAAATATGTGGTCAGTCTGTTAGGCAAAAATAATGTTTGTATTTAATTATCATATGCATTTAATAGTAATTTATCAATTCATTCATCGTAAATTCAGTGATTTTAATGTTGAACAAAATGTATTATATCACAGCATTTTAAACACCAGTCAATTTAAAGCTTGGCTTCAATGATTAAAAAAAAGATGCTAACTGTATATGGCAATATTTTCCAAATGAATTTATTCAAAGTAATTTCATTTTTATTGTGATATAATCTGGAACTGAACGTCGATTGGAACGATCAAATTCACGCGATACATAATAAAATCATTGGTATTGTATTAGGTCCAATATCAAATTAAAAAAACGAATCGAAATTTAGTAAGGAAATTGTTAAGCAACTGTTCCAAGGAAACGTTTCATAAATCACCCTCTGTCTTTTTTTACACATTTGTATTGTTTTACGAACCAACCAAGCTCTTATTATATTTTGGATCCTACACCAGACAATTAAATTTAAGTACATATATACATATTGTATTGTAGTAGAAATTATACCTGTTTGTGTGACACGGTCAAAATAGAAAATTTATCAACATTAAAATATAAACATAAATTGTCACAAAGTGCTTTTCAATTAATATAATAATTGCTTAATAAGCAACCGGAGACGTTATTACTATAATTAGCTGCCCATTGTTTATTCATTTATTTCAATGAATTGTCATCACAAAATCGCAACCTATCGTAACTGAATTGAAAGGGAAATATTCATTGTTTTAAATATCTTCAGACAATAGAGTCAAATCATTAATTAAAAATGCTTTGTGTAAAATATGTGAAACTTTTTATTACGTTACTTGTGCAACTTTATCAGTTTTGATATTGACACGTTATAGTTAAAAAATTATGTCTTACCATAATCCATAAACTAAAGAAAGTTGTATTGCATAATTTTTGATAATTAAATACACATGGACAAATTAAAAAACTCGTCGTTCAACTCACATTAAAATATTTATCAATATATAGACAGCTATATGTTGTGATATTTAAAGTTTAATTGTTTCGTATTATTTAATCGGAATTAATTATCAAGATCGATCTCACTATTTATAAATATATTTGCACTACGCAAACTAATAGCATTTATTTTAATGTTAAATTAATTTTAAAATATTTTTCTCATCAATAGTTTGATTAGGTTATAATTTGTGACATTGAAACAAAATGAACAAAAGTTTTACCCTTCAAATGATGAAAATAGTGTAACACCGTTAGTGATATTAAAGTCATTTAAGTTAAAGATATAAGGAATCTAATTTACTAAGCAGTCTTTGAATGGTATTTTTTATTTAAATTATGTAATAAATACATACATTTCATAATCCAATAAAACTAAATCATGCTCGAACCAAATAAATGTCAAACTATAAAATTTATGCTATATGGATTATCGAATGCAAAAAGAAAGTCTTTGAAAATATCAAAATTTTTATAAATCAACTTACTTGCGTATAGTTAAATAGTATTTACGATGATCATAATAATTTTTTAAAATCGGCCCGTCAATTTCTGATTTCTCATTCATATAACATCTTCAAATACAAAAATTTTAAAAATCATATTATGTATTTATTTATTTATTCATATTATGTTGCATTCATTGCTTTAATTTGAATGTAGAATTTTCGAAAAATGATCGATTTGTTTCAAATTTACATACTCAAAAGCCGTGACATAAATATTATTTTAATTGATAACATATCATTAAAACCAATAAATTAAATATTTAATTAATGCATCGAATGACAATGCTCTCTAATTAAACTAGCTTTTAACCAGTTTTTCCATATACACTAATTAATGACCGGTTTTTGAAACAAGCTAATTTCATCTTTTATTAATAAATAATATTGTTAATTATTTAATTTCACTTACTACTTACCTGTTTAACTGCAGTCATTTTCCAAAATATTGAACAGTTTTCACATTTTATACTAAAAATCCCGCAATTTAGAAAGGTATAAATAGTTCTTTAAAAAAACTATGCAGCAATGAATCAAATGAATCGAAAAACTAGTGGTATGCTATTTTATTAAAAAAAAAAAAGAAAACGAGTGAAGAAGATGATTTGTAAATATCATCAAAACTGTGTCAAATTAAAATGAAGCAACATCGTCTTCTCATTTATTTGAATTGTATAGATTGTTGTAGTTTAAACCTGTCTATGTTATCTAGTAATTATTTAAAGACGGACTGGAAAGATATCGATATTCTTAAAACTAGACGTGTTTTAATCTCATCATTTTTTCCTTACCTTCACTAAAAATTCACGAAGATTGCGCGATGCCAAAATAGTCATAAATCAAATAACAGCAACGACAATTGCCCAATAAAATCATATTATGAATATTACATGTATAGTTGTTGAGATATATATTATAATATTTATGAAATCTGAGTTGTTTATTTTTTATAACTCATTGTACATGACTATCGAGAAAGATACAACTTTATAACTTTACGTAGGTATACGTAATTTCGTAACAAAGAACAATTGTTATTGCTGTTGAGTGCTCAATCTATTATAGTAGATACATTGCGGTTTTCGAGCCATAGACAAAGTAAGTCACAAATATTACAAAATTTTGGTAACATAACTTTAGTTAATTTGTCTGTTTTCACCGGCTGTACGCATGAATAAGGAACCTCGCAGATATTTGTTAGTAAAATTACATTAAGGTTTATGACTTCCCGGTGTTGCTTCAAAAAATATAATTAAATTCACAAAAAATTACCACATGCTATGGTATATATAATACTAGTATTGCTACCCGGCTTCGCTCGGACCAGTTTAGGGTTATGTTCACCTCGGCGCGTAAATTCAGACGGGCCAAGTTGAAACAACTTTTTTCAAAATTCAAAAGTCTAGGTCAATTAAAATGGAATTAAAATGAAAATTTCAGACTGGCATTGACATTTCACAGCCCCTTTCATATATTGACAGCCCCATTCTCGCCCATTAAAATGTCCAAATTCAAAGAAAAAATATAATTTGCTGTCAAAGAAATGTCAAATAATACCTTCACGTAAATAATAAACATTATTATTAATAATAAAAGCCGAGAAAAGTTCAGTAGAAGACTAATTTATTACATTTTGACTAAATGTCTTCGCCGATAAAAATTCAAACATATTTTCTTTCATATTCGTTTTTATGGCAACTTAATGACCAACAATGCAAAAGGGAATTACAGACCCACAGGCATACATACGCCGTTTCGGTTTTATATATAAGATTAAGAAAGAATCACGATATCAGAATTAATTTTATTAAAGTAGTATGTATAGGGTAAACTATCGAATGCAATGAATATTATGTACATATATATCGTATCCGTTTGGGTAAATAATAGTGGAAAATTAGTGATTTGAGCTATTTATTCTAAAACGTTAATTCTTTTTTTGAAATAAATAAATATCATATCTCCAGGATCTTTTAAAAGGGATGTGATAAAACAAAAACAATAATGCCAATGATCGAAATGTGTTATGTTTAGTTTAAATAATAAGATTATATTATAACGACACTGGCATCTATCAATAATTTATTCCGCGAATTGTATAAATTTTGTGTGCAATATTAATCGTTAATTCATGTTAATAAAGTTTCAATGAACTGTGTGAATAAATATTTAGTACCTTTGTTGTTGGCTTGAAATTTCTATAGATGAGAGTTGAACTTTAGTAAGTTTATTGCGCCTAATGCAAATGTTGGAGTAATCTGTTAGTGAATCTTTCAGAGTTTTTAATAGGAACAAAGTAATTAAATACGTACAAAGATTTTCTTCGTTATACTTCCCAGGCATCGTATTGATGAATGGAAAATGATGTGTTTTTTATTCGATTGCTCTGATTTCACAAACGTGCGTTATCCAAATAGGTAAAAATATAAAAACCTCCAGCTGTTTTCAAAAAAAATTTGAAGAGTGACTTATGATATTGCATCGAGTGAGTAGTCAATGAAGTCTATGTGGTAAATAAATGCATCTGTCGAGTGCGTGGTCGAGTTTCAACGTCGTTGGCTTCGATCCCAATTCGCACCCCCAGTCTGAGCAATTTATTTTGAATATCAAATTATTGATTTGTGTTCTAAGGGAGGAATGTCTGTATTGTCTGAAATTCCCTCCCACACACCCATCCGATCCTAAAATCGGGTCCTAGCGAAAGCTATTATCTAACAACTTGTCCTGTTCTGGTCCTGTATTAGTCCTTCTATCTCTGCTCTCTTAGAAAAAAAGGTTAAGCAACTGAGTGATAAGCAGTTCTCGTCGAAAACTTCTGTCTAGATAAACTCCATATGGGGTCCATATGCTCCACTTCGGGAGAGGACATGGTTAGTTATATACATATGTATGTATAGTTTTTTTTTTCATTTAATGAAATCATTGATCCAACTTTATTGCTTTAAAGGTGAGATATTTGATAATACGAATAACTTAAGAGTTAACGGGTTTGATAATATGATTCTTACTATTATTTTAAATAAGCGACTGATTAGATCTTATATAAGTCTATTCCATTATTTTTCTATTCTTTTGAATTGCTTTTGTGAATATTGATGATCAATTTTTTTAGTATACATAGAAAGCAACCGTGAAATTAACTGTAGGTCTGACTCGGTACTAATACACGAACGTTTGCTATTGTGTTGGAAACGAATGAATATATTTTTTTTGTTAATTGCGTGAAATGTATCAATAATAATTTCTCATCCACCTTACTGGCACCATTGACACCATTCTTACTGTTTTCGATTGAATTTAAAAAAGAAACGTAACTCTCTTATACGTATTCCGTCATTTACTGATAGTTTCGCAAAATTAACATTAACTTAACGTGAAATAATAATTTTATGATTTATTAACTAGGATCTTAGAAAAAAAAAGTTAATTACAAATGATTTCATTGTTAGTTTAACAAAGCTTCATTTCAATATATAAATCAGGAAATTCTCATTTGTTTAATAATTATTCTTCATTTAACTTTTTTTAATTTCCGAGAGGATCACTGGCATCCTCTAGTTGTCTTCGACATTCTCAACACCTTCAATATATCCTAAATGCTGATAGTTATGGCATAAAATAACAGATAAATCGGAGCAGTATGTCCAAGTTCACTTGTTTTAGTATTATACGATCGTATTATTTTATGAAATTTGCATTTTGTGGACGTTAACATCTTTATAAACCAAAGATGTTATGCCATATTTATGCATTTTCGTCAAAAGACGCTTTTTAATTCTTCACTTTGAAGTAGGTTAATTAACCTTAATTGATATTTCACCTATAAAACAAAACTATAATTCACATTTGAGAACTTTTCTCGGCAATATTTTGTACAAACTAGTATGGTTGAATATTTTATTACTTAACTAGTATTGCTACCCGGCGTCGCTCGGACTAAGCGACCAATAATTATTTAATGTTATATCATTCGACATAATTATATCACAAAATCTAAAATCCAAAATAGAGTTAAAATAAAATCACAAACTTTATTTAATTTGATGACAGCCCCATTCTCGCCCATTAAAATGTCCAAATTCAAGGAAAAAATCTAATTTTCTGTCAAAGAAATGTCAAATAATACCTTCACGTAAATAATAAACATTATTATATTGCAACTTGCAACAATAATGCAAAAGGGAATTACAGACCCACATACATACATACGCCGTTTCGGTTTTATTATTACTTAATTTCAAAAACTTTTAGTTTCAATGCTTTAAAGAGACGGTAATAGCTGATATTAGTAATATAAATAAGCATATCAATAGTACTATGTATGCTACTCGCAAATAAATATGTTATGCATATGTTTACTTGTCAATAAACAGTACAAACACTTTTTCATATAAAACATTAAACCTTATTTTATTTTTTTTGGAATTTATTTAATTTGATGTTTTACCCAATATATGGAGTTGAAAAATTTGTAATCCTTCTATTAAGCTACCTTTCTAAAAAGGTACGCTTTCGCTGTTCTTTGGTATGGGTTTCGTTTAAGCGCTTAATTCTAATAAGCACCTTACCAATAAATTAGTCAAATCAATTTGTCACAATTAATACTACATAATATATTATTTCAATATAAAATTAGTGTTTTAGAAAAGACGAGAAGATGTATTGTGAACCTTTTCTACACCAGTATATATAGATAAGTAAATGTATGTTCAAAGATAGTTCTAGCGAAGGCGTAAGCCAAAATAGCTATCAACTATATATTATATAATTTGCATCGAACTAAAAGACATGGTTATTTTTCCACTGTGTTAAAATAGAGCTTCACCAAGTAAATGCAAATGAAAGGAAAAATATTGTTTTCTTTTTGAAAATTATCAACGTAACACATTGTTCCCTATTATCAAGCCATGGTGATCAAAATTCCTTTGGCACGTTCACAATATTATTTATTTCAAGTTTAATGAAGCGAGACGCATTTTCAACATTACCGGTGCTAGTAAATAACCACTCGCGTATTCCTATGCGAGCAATGAAAGATCATGCAAGTAGTGCCGCAATGAAACTTGACTTTCTAGATTGAAATGTGTCACTCAATAGGTCGTATAGCCTATAGCGTGCCAATGTGATATAACGCCTTCACGAAAGAAATGAAAACAACTTTTTTGTAGACCGGACCAAAAAACTGATACACGCTTCAAGTAAGTAAGGTCGTGCAATTTTTTTTTCTGAAGGATTCAAATTTGCATAACGTAAGAGTATGTAAGAATATATATGGCAATAAATGGCTGATAACTGAGGCACGAATTTAAATATCAACGATAATACATCGTATTCGATAATAAAAAATAGATTTATCTGATCAAAAAACAAGTGTTTTGGAGTCGGTAAAAAAATTACGACTCCGACTCCAACATTTACCACATACAAGACTCCGAATCTGACTCCAACATTGACCAAAAACACGACTCCGACTAAAAATGGTTTCATTTCGTCACATTTTTTTTTCTACCTATCATATTAACCAACCAATCCTGCCAAATTTGACATATAATACATATGTAAAAAAATAATATGTTCAATTTTTTCATAATTTCCGACTCCGATCAAAACGCCGTGACAACTCCGACTCCAGCTAAAAAACCCCGACTCCACGACTTCGACTCCGGCCCCACAGTCCTGCAAAAACACTTTTAAACCTTTCACGTCATCCATATAGAATTCTGTATAGACTCGCTTATTTGTAGAACATCTAACTTGAAGTGTTAATGGTATTGATTAAATACGTATTTAATTGGCAGAACTCCATCTTGTAAAGATAAAAATAGCAACACATTTAACAAGACTGAATCAATAACAATAAATTATCAAAATATACCAAACACAATGATTATTTTACTCCATTCAATCTCATGGCTTCATTTCGGTAGTAAAAAAACATTTTCTTGTAAGCCCGCGATGAGCGAAACCAGTCCTGATCTTTGCATAATATATTGATGTGCAAGAACTACAAAAAATGTGTTTTGTTTATTGAAATTGTATTCCTTTGCACCAATGATTGATAGTAACACCTTAAAAGTGACACCATCATAATATGAGAAATGTGTTTATTGTTGTCTATTAAATTTAAATCCTGAATAAAGTGGTGAAAAATTGATATTTTCAATGTTATATTGGTGTTCTGAATCGATTATAGCAAGGCCTAAAATATTCTCAACATAAAATGGTTCACATAAGTTCACTGGTAGTGGAATAGGTAACCATAAGAAAATCATTTTTAGTATTTTATAGTTTTTTATTAAAAATAAATATCCGCAAAGTTACCGCCGAACTCATCAAAAATATTTTACTGATTATTATGTTGGCATTCCTTTCTTCTGGTAATGAGTGACTGTGCCCTATAATAGTATACGTACGTGACGATTTGTTGTGTTGGTATTGATTGTGCATTATTATTATAAGTCATAGTATTTATTTAACATTCTTTACTACCGGGTGAATGTGCTTTTCTACGTGGGCAGCTTTACTAAGAGATACGATACCGTGACTTAATATCACAATTTCACTATTAGCATTATTCAAATCAATGCTGGTATTCACTGAGATACAAGCACCAAAAAGAGTAAAAAACATTCGATTCATTAATATAATGAAAAAGAAATATAGACAATACAATAATTTCGACGACTAAAAACCACACAGCATTAGATTTAAGTGCAAAAGCACGTATATCCATAAACTATAACAGGGGTTTTTAACAATTGCGCCCGTGGAGCTATTATCGTGCGCCCCCAACAATGCATTTAATAATGACGAAAAAAACCTTAATTTTATCAGAATTGTATTTTATTTATTGAAATTATTTTAAGAAGAAGTTTTTATTTATATCTAATAAAGCTTTCCAGGAAACAATGATACAAATAAATAAATACTTATGTACTACTTTAGATTTGTTTTGTAAAATTCCGGCCTGCGCCCGTCACTATTCTCCTCAATCTCCTCAAATGCGCCCGGTGTCGCAATAAGGTTAAGAACCCCTGAACTATAACAATAATATAAAAACTAAATAGATCTACAACAGATTAATTGAGAAATTCCAATAATTTTCTTCAACGTTGTTGTAAAATATATTATTACTGTGTTTACAAAATAGCACGTAGGAACGGAAAATTTATGAATGGTATTTTGTATTTTATTATTAAATCTTTGAATTTCAATGTACCTAATGAAACTTTTTTTATAAATGTCATGCATTGCGTCATAAATGACCTAATCGATCTAATTTTCGATATTTTATCTCTTCGTCAGTAAATTTTATTACGCACTTACGTTTTATCGTAAAAAAAACAAAATGTAAGTATTATAATTGAAAACAATTTTTCTGCAGCATAATAAATATACTCAATAGAACAAGAAAGCTAGAAAAATTACATAAAAGCTTTGCTGGCCTCTCGATATTGTCAGAATAATCCATATGTATGTTTGATTAACTGACAATATATAGATGCTCCATCATTACTTGACCGCCGCCGAATTCGGAATTAAAATTGTCCCAATAGAGTAGATATCTTCCAAAGCCATTTAAGTTGTATTGTTTTAGTGAAAATATATGCACATATAGAATTTTGTTTCATTTATATCTTGCATATAAAACTGTGTAAGTGAATAAAACAATTTTGGTTAACGATTGCACGTCAATCATGCGATGGTGGCGCCATCGCTAACGTTCAAGTAATAATGGTAAAGCTATAATAGTTGCTCTTATTGTTTCTCATAATTATTATAAATCTACAGATATACTAAATGGATATGTTTTCCATTCATTCGTGGTATCCTTTTCAAATATCATTTAATGACTGAGTGTCTAGAATAATTTATCTCATGAGAATACTTAACAGATAACAGACCAATATATTTTTTTCTCACAATTATATACATATGTATGGTCTATAAGAGATTGGAACACAATTTCCATGTTTACTTGGAAATGTCGAGGTCTAAATTATTCATCATTTCATTTTAATAAACCAGATTTTTTGTCAGTTAAGGTGTGGACTTCTTAGAACCATAAATTAAATAATCATTGAGTCGAAGGATTCAATCTGTTGTTTTTCTACCGGTATCATTATTGCACATAAATATTTTTTGGCATTGACCAAAATAAATTTAAATTTATCATTATTAAATATTTTTCCTTGTGAAATCTTAAATGAAACAGCGTCAAATTTTATGCGTTTCTAAATTATAATCAATTAAAACATAATCAACTCTGAAGTAAGTATTTAATTACAAGTGCCGCGCCGTCATACTTCTTTTGTGTGGTGAGCTGGTAATTCAATAGGTCAGCTTAAAACCGGCACAAAATTCATTGGTTTTAAACAGAAACTACACCCAAACCAGTTTATTACTAGAAGTAAGATTTTTGCTTTAAGGTTTTTGTAATATAAACACTAATTTTGTTGTATTGCAACATCACTCGTGATTAATTTTCAAACCCCACAAGTATCTTATAGTGAGGGATCTATTATATCTTACATTTAAATTTGGAACAGCGATTCCAATTTGACCATAGATAATGTTGATAAAAGCAATTTACTTAATTTCTATTATATTTATTTTAAACAAATTTGAGCTGGTAAGAGGTCGCTAATCTCCAAAAAAATAACTTGATCGACGCTATTGACTACGTTTGCAGTGCTCGCGGACTCAGGTCCTAAATCGGATCACGCCTAAAATTCTCTGTAGCCCTTTATATCCTGAAACTGGAGTGTAGTGAGAGTGATTAGCTAAACACTAGGTGTGCCCTTGTTTTATCCTTGTATCTCAACTCTCTTCGAAAAAAAGAAGTTTCACAAATTAGTAACAAGCAGGTCTTGCAGAAAAAAACTACGGTTGAGATAAGTTCTACTCGTTGTTCGTGTACTCCACATTGGCAGCGTGCATGGCTAAAAATAATTAAACTTAAATGAAATGTCGACACGATTTCAGTAGTTTATAGTTTTCAAATTGCGCTTATGAAAAAAAGTGCCGCTTGAATATGAATAAAAAAATATTTTAGTAGGTAACCAATCCGACATCGAATTTTTGGTAAACTTTTTGTGTGTTGGGATGAGGAATATAATAATACATAATGTATATCCACTCACTACCAGAAAACACCTTTCATCTTATGACCTTGCTTCATGACCTCGGTTAACTGAAGTTTTTGCAGTTTCGCCGGCCAAGATATTTGTGCCCATATATTTCCTACTGTCACATTATTGCCAATGAAAAACTCAGACGATTTTTTAACGCGTCAACTGGCAACATTTTTAATTGACATTCAACAGAACGATTCCCGTGTGGATATCAATTCTCATCCGTCTTCTTCGACCCCGACCCAGTTCATTCACCAT
This sequence comes from Himalopsyche kuldschensis, assembly GCA_028554975.1. Taxonomy (NCBI): domain Eukaryota; kingdom Metazoa; phylum Arthropoda; class Insecta; order Trichoptera; family Rhyacophilidae; genus Himalopsyche; species Himalopsyche kuldschensis. Next base: position 12,108,976 of record JAHFWI010000010.1, on the reverse strand, counting down.
CGCAATTCGATCACACAAATAATCTACTCGTTCATGCGTAATAATATATCATGTAGTATTAATTATTTGGAGACATAACTCGGAGACATGTTTCAAGGGGAGATAATGTTACTGGCATTGGCGTGCCTATTCTATGAAAACCAACGAGATTTTTTCAATATCTGATAAAGATTTCGTACCGTGGCTTAAAAAAGATATATTTTTGCCGGTTTGTTACGCTCTTGGAATAACGTCTTGATCAGCTGTACGGTCTAGGGCTCAAAGTGTCGAACATAATTTTTCATATATTGTTTATTCAATGTTTCATTCCTATCGCTCCACTCAATCAGATTCAAAAAAAGAGAAGCAGAGAGAGCGATTAACTAACGAAAACAGAAGAACACCGATGTTACGTTTTGAAACATCTTATGAAAATTTAAAAATAGTAAAAACGTGATTGCTGTTTTTGAAATATCAAAGTAAAAAAAAATTCCCTTGGCCGAAAATGATTAAAGAAAATAATTACTGAATTTTCTAACGAAATTATAAAAAACTTGTATATTAACTACTGGATTGTTTACATAAAAATAATATAATTATTATTCTTGACCCTATCTTCGAATTCCGAACCGAACTAGATGTTTGCCTTTAGTATGTCTACAAAATCGAAAGTTGTTTTACTGGACGATCAAATTCGCCCCGAAGCTCTGATAAATTTTAGTCGTTATCATTGAGCCGATTCAGGGTTGGGAAAATTGTTCGATATTCGATATTTAAAAAACCTCTTTAAAATTAGGTATCGATTTTTTTAATTGCTCGTGTCTCTTGCTCCGACATTGTGTATTATTATTATTACCATGAGAAATTTCGTTATTTAAATGGTGATATTAAATGACTTTGACATCATTTTGATGCTAATTTCGTTTACTTGAATGGTCAATACGTCACTATTGTATAATTGTCTTTGGACGCTCAAGTTTTTCATACATATTTAATTAAGATAACATAATATATGTGTTTAGCCAAAACATTAAAATTCGACACCAAAATATGATAAATACAATAATAACTAAACAAATACGATTTCTTTCATATAATAATTAAAATACCCAACTTAATCAAACATCGTTTGACCTGATAAATTGTATTCACATACAATAGATCAACGAAGTGAGTTTACCACTTCTTCAGTTAAAAAAGTAAAAATATAAGATTACGTTATAGGTTTTCTCCGAAAGGGTATTCTATTAATTGGTGTTAACCCTGATACACGAAAAGTTTATTGATAAATAAATATTTTAATCTCTTTTAAATCGATTACACAGAATATCCATAGAAGCAGCCTTGTTAACTGGCAGTTGCATATAAAATGTCATAGTGTAACTCACTAGACAGGGAAAGGTTAACTATTTGTAAGGAATTATTAACGAAGGCCGTTTGAACTTTTTATCGGTCTGTAAGAAACGATCGATTTTTTTTAGCATTGTCAATATTATTTGAATATCAGTACAAAGGTGCTCGATGCATGTAGATCAAGTTCAGGTTTAAAGATTATTATTAAATATATGAGTTCATAGTTATTTATGAATTCACGAATGTCAGAGGTGCCATTTTATATCGTAATGTATAAGTTCAAAATGTCAGTATATTTTTGTTTTAAAACACCTCTAGTATGCGATTAAGTAAGTTTAATTGTTGAAAATATCCAGCACGCACACATGCAATTATTCAAACATTTAAAACATTATTCACTATAGTTAAAAATAAAATACTTTGTAGAAATCTATTTGATTCATTTTTTATTCCAAAGGTTGTATCAAATCAGGCGCTAGTATTGAAAAACCCTGACTGAAAAATGCCGTTCTAGTTTTATTTGTATTTGTTTAATTGTTTAATACAAATACCTGGAATTTGAATATATTTAAAATAACGTTGAAAAGCTTTTTTGAAACTGCCCATGTTCCGCGAAGTACTCGTATGGAATGAGTGGAATACGATTATGTAATGCTAAACTTAGCTTCTAAAATGTTTAGTACTTAATCAAGGATATAATGTTTAGCAAAGAAACAAACAAGTAATTTTAATCCTTGTAATTGTTTGATATATATGACGATTACATATTCAAAATTAGATTATTTTCTACCATAGCGAACCATATGTATCTTATTATTACAAAAAATAAAAAAACGTTCGTATATGTCAGTTGATCTAACCCCTTCTCCTTAAAAATCACATCTCACTGTTAATAGTACCTCATACTCTTTGAGTAATCATTTGCGTTCTTGTCATGAAAATCGTATACGAACTCATTAGTATTCAAAAGGCATCCCAACCTTAGCAAACTAATTCCTCTACCACCATATTATAATACTTAGTATTAACAACAACAACAAAAAACCTTGTTTGTTTAGCTGTTGTTAAAAAAATTGTTACAATACAAAGTCTTACAACATTTTCGCTGAAATATGTATTCATCGAAAAATATTTGAGTAATGGTATCTTCACAACAAATCATAATCGCTGATTTGAAATATATTATTATATCGAGTGTCTTGCATAGTACTCGACAGTCATAGACAATATCTCCGATTACTCAAATGCTACCAATCGAGATAAGATGGATTTTCTTTCTCTTTAGAAAATATAGTATTGAACGAGCAGCAACACTAGGTGTCATTCCTATTTCAAATTTGAAATATGTCACTCGTAAGTGAAAATGACAAATTAAAATTTATCCAACGTTCATCTCTTAACATACACATCGTGGAATGTTTAATAAGAGAGAATAAGTTGGCACTTACGCTCGCTTTATTGATCGTCGTAAGTTGTAACTTTCGATTTTCTTTGCAATCCAGATCAGTAGTTAGTGAATAATCGTTGTTATTCCCTTGTAGGAACGCCAACCTGACAAGCCAACATTAATCTACGGTTATTTATATTCAATTAATGAGTCGATTTCTGAATCCCAAAATGTTATTAATCTCAATCGATATATCAACATTAGTGTGGCCACGAACGAATGGCTTCCGAGCGGCACATATTAAGTATTTTTTACGCGCCTGCGGGTTTTCGCGTGAATATAAACAATACATTTCGATATATGTAGTAGCAATTTAGTAAGAAAATGTTTTAAGTTACTATGTACTTGGAATATGAATTTATCATAGTTTCACTAATGGGATTATTGTGGAAATGATTTTGTAAAATATGTATTCTAAATTTGGCTCTAAAATATGTGTATAATATCTATCAATCATTTTATTGATCCCAGTTTAGATCATTTATCTTTTATCAAATAAGCGACCCAAATGAAGAAGTTTTTCGATGTTGTAATTGATATGTTTGTAATTTTTCACGATTAACAATGAGAATGTTAGAATGTCACAATGTGTGCACTGCTTCCACGTAATTTTAATGATCAGGACTGGTTTCGCTTATCGTTCACATAGGGGGTGAACCAGGATTAGACTTCGCTTGTTAAAATGAATGATGTATGTAAAACTGGCACTAATAATATAATTTTTCTAATATATATTATGTATGCTCAACCATGCACATCAATACATCGTAGAGAATATAAATTGGGTTTTAATATTATGATAATAATGTTATAATACTATAAAGTAATACGAAATAAAGAAGAAAAGAGTTTATTAATTTTTGATATGCATGGAGGAATAAGTTACAATATTGTTGTGGTCACTACTGAGTTTTTGTCATAAAAAAATGTATTTACCAATAAGAATGAGCATAGTTCGTGATGGTTTTTAAAACAGTGAAAGTTAAAATTTATTTACGATAATAAATTATGCCTATTTTGACTTGATTGACTTTCCAGACAATATGTATTGCGTCACCTAGTATGTTCATTATTTAAATAATGTAAAATTATGGAGTCAAAGACAATAATCATTGTCTTTGCACAACCATCTTCGATGATTTTTTAAAAATATAATATTTAAGGTATATACATACTTATACTTATTTATGACGATATGGTTGTCAGCGCGAACAAGTGAGCGGTATTATGCGATTTGGCAATGTTAAAAAAGTGTGTAATTGATGTTATTTATGAATTAATCATGTCACCCACGTGCACAACATGACACCTTAAATAATCTTCCACGCGTGGAACAACATTTAAATTAAGTAATTTACGGTTATGAAATAATTCGAAGACCTTGTTTGTAAAACACAATATTAATAAATAAATGTCCAATATTTCATGGTATAGGTATGTAAAAATTGAAACAGCTTCCCCCTCATAAAGTTGTCATATCCTCGCCTTTACACGTCTTGTGATTGAATTAAAGCTTCAATGTTCTCTCAAAATATACGAATTTGCAATTGGACTAATAATATAATGTATTTTAAAATTTACCTGACGCTAAAAACTATCTTTTATAATATGTATAGTAAATGACATCTTATTATGAAACAAGCAACATGGTGGTGGCATTTATATCCCTTGGTAATCATATAATCAAAACGACGAAAAATCGTGATTTGAGGAAAACTAATAGCGAATGCTGAATTAACGTGTTTTGGCGAAAGTTTTATTTCCAATGAATTTGTATAACTTGTCTGACGGATACATATTGAAAAATTAAACATTTCAGTTCAAATAGCTGAAAGCATGCGTGTTCCGTTGTTTTTTTCGGAAGGGTAACACTTTGTTTTTATAATAATACAAATTTTGAATTTCGAATTGTAGATAGGTAGCATGCGAAAACTTTTCCCAAATTGTGACATGCAGCACTATATTTACTATCCATTTATTGATAAGGTAGGTGCACTTTTTTGTCACGTGAAGGTAAGCTGTTCGCTAAATTATTGAATTGACACACGGCTGAATTTAAAATGAGATTATGTAAGAAAAATAATACAGCCTGTTTTACTTCTCGGCCAGCTGAGTGTGTGAAGTGAAAGGGTTTTTTTCTGTCGCCTTTTCGACCTAGCCCATTACATTTTACTTACTACTTACAACTCAAATTTCTTTTTCTGTTAGCGGCAGGTGTTGAGCCATCGATTGTTTTGTTATACATTACTTTTGTTGTTCGATTCTCAACAGCTATCATTATGAAATTCTTGTTTTAAGAGCAAGATCAGAAAATGTCTTCTAATTTGGCCCATAAATTAATAATTGCCAAATAAATATTTTGAAATAATAATCCAATCCAAAATAGTTATAATGTATATCCAACTAAACATTTAGCTTAAAATTAGTGACATTATCACTGTGCTAAACCGTTTTTTTATTTCTCGGGGTTACAATATATTATGATTAATTATGGTGCAAAAAAATGTATATGTAAATGATTTAAATATGAAAAAGGATTCAAATATCAATCCTTCCAAATCATAAAAAGAATGAATACCAATTAAATTAATGTGTATTTTTATCCATTTAAAAAAATCAAAGCGAATCGTAAACTCTGTTGGGCATATTAAACATACATAAATATGTAGTTGTTAAACGATTTTGCTTAATTTTTTCGTCGTTTGAAACAAATTAGTGTGAAGCTAGGATTGCGATACCTGACTTAAAAATATTATATTAATGAAATATTTAATCGATACAGTTGAGATAAATTTAATAAACACTTTTTAAAAAGAAAACGGAAAGTCGTCTCCAAAATAAATCAATTTTGCATTCTTGAAAATTGGTTTAATATGTTCAATCGATCTCATATTTAAGGTTTTATTTTAATGATTAGTAAAAATAGTTTTTCACACACTAGATCTAATTAAATTAAGTGACTGTATAATCAAGTTTCGTAAACTGTTGCGTTAGTTAACTGGGTATTATTTAATAATTCAAAGAGAAAACATTAGTACTCTTTTTATAACTAGTTGCTATAAATAAACATTTTTATTTGGGCCATTAAATTGCGCTCAATTTTGAAGTACAGTCCTGATTTGAAATATTGTATCACAATAAAAAAAAGCACAAATCAACACAGTAAAATCTTCGATGTGACATATTATTCATTGTTCGAAAGGCTACGATGAATAAATTGAACAATGTCTACGAGACGTGTTGTTATTCGAGTTGTTCAATCTATGGCGCATCTCTTATGTTAATAGCCATTTCGAAAGATCGACAAGCCCGTTTAACATTAAGAATTATTAAGTAATATTTTTATGTCTGGGAAGAAATTGTTATATTGAGCGTTGGTTCTCAACTGGGAATCCGCGAATACAATACTATAGATTCATAATGGAAACGGAATGCAATAGTATACAGAGGTTGATGAACGACTGCTGTAGCCTGGTAATTTATTATTCCGTTTTAAAACACCAGTTTAATTGAGCATTCGTATCGAAAAAGCAGTAGTTCTCTGTATCACGGCATCCAAATGGGTATTGCAAACAAACACACGAAATTGTAATTGAATTGTATTATAATAAGCACGAATAAAGAAGATGTTTATAAATAACCCACTGAACCTATGCCTCACTTTTAAGCATATGTGCAATACGAGAGGCTCAAAAGACACATATTTCGCTTTTTAAGTTAAACTTATATTTCGATTCTCCAATAATCATTATTTCATAAGTTGTAAAATATCGGCCAATAAAAGTCAATTATCCGCTTACATCACGAGATGGCAATGAACTAATTTACCCAAAACTTTGCCTTTAGGCCTGGGCTGTTTTTAACGTCTCATATCATTTACGACATTTTTGTTGGTTATGTTTTTATTTTTTACATTTCGTTCCCTACGAGTGCTTGAATTAAGCAAAATTTAATTGTTTATTGTGTATCTCCACTCCCAAAAAAAAGGCGTTTAATAGCGGACTTACAACGAGACTGTATAAAAATACATGTCGTTGATATGTATATGTATTCCATTACAATTATTCAATAATATATTGGGCGTGGCCATACAATGAAGCAAATTGTTTATTATCAAAATATTACTGCACTTCACATTTTTATATTATACTAGTATTCGAACCCGGCTTCGCTCGGACCAGTTTGGGGTTATGTTCAGCTCGGCGCGTAAATTCAGACGGGCCAAGTTGGAACAACTTTTTTCAAAATTCAAAAGTCTAGGTCAATTAAAATGGAATTATAATGAACATTTCAGACTGGCATTGACATTTCACAGCCCCTTTCATATATTGACAGCCCCATTCTCGCCCATTAAAATGTCCAAATTCAAGGTAAAAATCTAATTTGCTGTCAAAGAAATGTCAAATAATACCTTCACGTAAATAAAAACATTATTATATTAATAAAAGCCGGGAAAAGTTCAGTAGAAGACTAAATTATTACATTTTGACTAAATGTCTTCGCCGATAAAAAAAATCAAACATATTTTCTTTCATATTCGTTTTTATGGCAACTTAATGACCAACAATGCAAAAGGGAATTACAGACCCACAGACATACATACGCCGTTTCGGTTTTATATATGTACTACTCGATACTCGAGTAATTGGAGTCTCTACACACACATTGATAACGAAACAAATTTACCGTCGAAACTTTCGCGAGCGAAATCAATTCGTTTGTTTGAACTTGCAACAACAATGCAAAAGGGAATTATAGACATACATCCCCCGTTTCGGTTTTATATATAAGATATTAAAATAAAGCAAGATAATTCATTATCTTCAATTTTAGCAAATAAGAGCGATTTAGTTAGTATGTGAACACTGGTAAATAATATTTTAAATAGGGTTCCAGGGAGAAGGAAGACGATCTGAGAATTCGATCACAAAAAGCTTGAGAAACCCTGGAATACCTTACTTAAATAACTTATAAAATGACTAATGGCAATATAAGTTGGATAATCAAATAAAAATGTTAATTTTTTTTAAGTTATCTCTCATCGACTGCAGATTCTGTAATATATCGTGATAACTGTTGTTGACCTTATGAAGTATACAGAGTTAAATGTTTTATCCAATTACATTGACCGCAATTCAAATGAATGAAAAAAACAATTTTGAAGAGAGTTTGGTGATTTTTTTAAGATTACATCTCGTTATCAGTTACAATTATTATCGAATATTGTGGTACTCTCAATCAATGTTCCCTAAGCTGTGCGCGTGCGTGGCCGCGCAGTAGTTTTAAAATCCTCGCGCACTCGTCCTGGGTCGATATGCACTCCAATAGTTGATGATTTTACGTTCCGATAATTAAATATTGCTTAACATATCTAAAAGATCCACAGAGTAGAGAAGAATAAATTTATAATGCATGTTTTACATTTTTAATTCATTTCCGCTCCCAATGTGGAGCATGCGTCCACTTAGTGGAGGTATCTCATTTTTTTTATACGAGAACTGCTGGAACTTTTTAGTTCGATGAGATTAGGGATAGATTGGTTAAAGCTTGGACAGGACTAGTGGTAAGCTTACCGGTCTCGCTGCACCTCGCTGATCAACTAATTAATCGGTTCATTCCGCTTATTATTTCTCAAAAAAAAACTATCGTTACAAAAAATATTACATATTGATGCCGCGCACCTGTTGGATTGGTCTACTCAGCGTTAAAATTTTCCGTACAGCTAACCTCTCGTCATAGAGGAACATCGCTCTCAATGTCACTTGAGTTCTCGGTTTACTGTTTGTAAAATAATTATAGTACGTTTTCTACAGTTTTTTCGATACAATTCGAGTTTCAATGAAACGTATGACATCTGAGTAATAATTTAAATATTATATTTCAGTTATAGTTAAAATTAAAATTAATCTTAGAGATTAATAGATTTTTTTAATGATGAAACTACTGTTCTAAGACAGTGTTTATATGAGAAATGAGCAGAAATCGTTGTATTTTGTTAGTAATACTTTCGCCTACTTGATTCACCTACAACTTTACTCGTTATTACATTACCAACGAAAATATTACCGCGTTCATTTATCAAATTATTCTTGCAAAAACATTCCTACGATCCAATAACTACCGATTATTGCAATGTTGCTATTGGCAAATCAATTACACGAATTGTTTGGAAAAGTGACTGTAAAGCTGTGGTTCGCTCGGAGTAATTTTAAAATCAAATAAAAATGAAGTGTACATAAAGCATAATAAAATAATGTCGTTGTTATTGTGACTGTCACGTCTATCGTGGTTCTCACTTTGATGTGTTATTTTCCAGGGCTTTCTTTTGCTATTTTTCGTTATTTCAGAGGTAAAAAATGTTTTTTATTCCTTTTTTAGTGTGTTTTAAATACACTTCCTTGTAGCTTTGATAAAATATCGGCCTCACATTGTATCTTCACATTATTTTCACATTGTTATTCGCGCAAAAACAAAAAACTTTACTCTTCAAACATTCATTATTCAATCTTCCGAATTTGTAAATAGTGGAGGCATAATACTTTTTATAATTTGACATATTTGTTTACAAGGAAAAACTTACGTGTTAATATTTTTGAACATTCGTCATTAGATGCAAGTCACGTATTCAGATGAAGTGTCCAAGATTCTTGGAACGAAGATAATCCTTATATTTATGTATAATATGATTCTTGCGTAATAACTTATTTAAATAGGTACCAACGGGCGTAGTTGTAGTCTATGCGAGACCGGGTTACGTTATTGTTGTAATAATGATGAAAAAATATCCTGCCTTTTCTGTCACAAGCCTTATCTAATTATCAATTTGTGTAAATCTCTAAAAGCGCATGAAAACGCATGAATGACCTCGCGCCTGCCCTGGACGTGAGTCAGTGTGGTTATTTCCATCACACCCTGCTGTCAGTTTTGGATAAATTATCGGTTTCCAATACACTTCTTGCGTATTTTCATATTTTATAGAATGTAAAAAATATTTGTTCAAATAAAAACGGTCTTTTTTTTTCTACAGTTGCTGGTTGTATGCGTCTGCGGAGCATTTGCCCAATACAATGATGGTCCATCACCACCGAGGTTGCAGATACCTGGTGCCATAGCCCTAGGCCCACGACCAGGAAACAGACAGGGAAGAGTTCTCCAAGGACCTCCAAACGGCGCCATTAGAGTGCGCAGACCTGGACAAGTTCGCGCCGGAGCCTTCAAGTCAGTTCCGTCCCCGTCGCCTTTCTTGCAACAATTGGAAGAACCCGCGAAACCAGTCACAGAAGAACCCGAAGAATTAGAAATCTTGAGCACTCAACAGCCTTTCATTGCGAGCCCAGCTCCATTCAATCCAACCCAACAAGCAGTCCAAGAAAACATTCCACAATTTTTCTTAAATCCAGCTCCAGCACCAAAACCTATCCAGATTCCCAACGCTATTCCCGTCTCTCAAGCGCCCCCTGTGAGACCTGTCACTGAGCCTATTAGGATAGCTCAACCCGTCAGGCTTCCCCAGACTTATTCCCCTGCTCCTCAGAGATATGAAGCTCCCGCTAGGCAGCCTCAACAACCCGGCAGAATAGCACCTTTGTCATCCCGACCCCAGAGACCCCAATTCAGACCTGAATCAAGGCCGCAGTTGGACGAAGAAGATGATTATGAACAACCTATCAGACAGCAAGTGAGACAGCAGCCGACCAGACCTCCACCAACCGCCCAAGCCCCGAAATATCCATCATCTAAAAGAGAGAAGAAGCCCGTAGCCCAGGTTATCAGAAAGTACCGTGATGACAACCCAGACGGTAGTATCACTTGGGGATTCGAAAATGACGATGGTTCATTCAAAGAAGAAACCATCGGAATTGATTGCGTAACTAGAGGACGTTATGGCTACGTCGACCCAGACGGTTTGAAGAGAGAGTACAGTTACGAGACCGGAATCCAATGCGACAAAGCAAAGGAAGAACAAGAACAGCAAGGTTTCGTAGATTACCAAGAAAATAAAGCGATCCTTCCCAATGGAGTGGTTTTAGATTTATCAACCATGGGTAAGAAGTCAAGGAGGCCGCAGAGACACAGTCAGCCTTAATTAGTAGTTTGATTGTAAAAAGTACTGAAAAATTATTTTTAAATACTTGAATATCTTTGTTCCATATAGATGTACAGTTTTCAACAAATCAATAAAATAATATTTATATTTTGTTTTGCCGTCTTCCTTTCACGTTGAATATATTTGATGGAAGTTGGTGGACTAGGAACGTTGCCAGTTATTACTAGATACTATTTTTTTTGTAAAAAAGTATTCTTTAAAAAAAAATTGTGCATCGAAAATCAGCCATCAGATGAATGTATGGATGCATGTTTTATGTGAGTGTCACTATTTGGATACCTTATAAGCGAGGTATTCTTCTAAATAAGTAGTAATAGTAGCAGACATGAATGGAGTTGATACTGTGTTTTTTTTTAAATAAATACATCCATGTAATAATATGATATTTCATGAATATTATTTTATAGTGTATTAAATAATATTTAAATAATCAATATTTTTTATTTCTTTCTAACACAATAAAGGTAGCAATTTTGCTTTCAAACTGCCGAGAAACTGTTGCTTAACAAGAGCAAAAAACAACCAACCGTTAGACAAAAATTTCCTATCTCATAAATTGTCTATGATATAATAATATGAAAACTTCTAATCTTGAAGATATTACCAATGGGCTACATGGGATATTCAATCTCAATTTAAATGGTTCTATACATACGTAACACTCAATATCTAGTTAAATTTGAGTGTTAAATAATCTAATATTTTAAAAGCACAGTGACATCTCTTGGCATCATGATGAAATGTTAGTCTTTATTATGTACACTTACCACATTTTCAAAAAATATGTATTTATTCAAGTTTTGATTTTTTCAAGGCTTTGTGTAACACCATGAGTACCTTCCAACATTTAAAGGGTTAATGATTGAGGAATAATTTAAGCTAATTCATATCTAATTACCTATATTTATAATTATACCTACTCTCTTCACTTCACATAGACCTCAGGACAAGCTGATATTTACTTTTACATTTTCACCCTATCTGAGATGTGAATTAAATCCCAAAGAGCTCAATTCATAACGTTATACGAGAAAAAACAGTCAAATTCCGGGTGAATATGTGGGATGAAACAATAACCAATAATTATTCCAAATAAACCATATATTATTTTTACTGTTATCAAGTTAAAAAAATACAAAAATCGATTCATTAAGTCGCATCATTTCAGCAAATGTATTCTTGTGCTGGCACGGAATATATTCGCTTAACAAATTTGGCAATAGTTGTGTGGAAAACGTAATGTGATTTGAGAATGAAAAACTTTAAAGTATATTAGGATATAACTTATTACTTGAATATTTGTGTGGCATCACAGTGCACTGTTTGTTCCTTTACGAGAGCCATCCCTGCTATAGTCACTGGTTTCCAAAATAATATTTTTTTCAGAGACATTCATGTTAAATAAGAATACATATCTTTTCAGGCAATGACTATAAAATAAGAAGGAAAAAATAACAGTCACAGAATAGTGGGAAATATCAGCGAGGTAGATATAAAGGTTGACAAAATGACAGTCAATTTAAAATTGAATGTTTTGTTTATTATCGATATTGTCACTACCAAGTGACCATTTTTTTTGGAGATACAATGGACGCCAATATTTTAGAGGAATGTATGAGATATTCAAAAAAAAATGCATACTATTTATCAAATGTAGTCATCAGTTCCAGTATAATTTATAAGTTAGTTTACAAAATACAAAAAATGTGACAATCTTATGACAACAGCAATTGTTACTTTTACAGATATATTCAGTAGATTAAATGCAATGAATAATTGATGTACAGTAGTCGCAATAAAAGCTAAAAATATAAAAAATCTATCATAAAGGTTGACTGATCAAGATCATACATATGTGACTGCTTTTTGTCATGATAGTTTTTCGGCATATAAAATTATCAGTACTGTATGAATATTCTTAATGCTCAGAATAAAAGAAATATTGAAAAAATTATGCTACTCAGAACAGCTTCAAAGTAAATGTTGATATTTTTTTAAAAATTGACAAATCTGAAACACAATTAAAAACAAAAATTTGGTGCGGCCACAAGACTTTACATATGTACCGCTAATGTTTATAGTGCAGCCACAGTAAAGTTTGACTTGAGAGCCACTGGTCTAGAGGTTGATAATGTGTGAATTTTTAGCTTATACTACAAAACTACAGTATTCTTATAAAAAAATTGCGGCAGTGGTTTTTTGCTATATTTCCAGAAAATTATTATATATATAATATTACAAGTCACATGTCGTGGACCTAACATAACTGTCATTTCTGTGTGAAAGGAAAGCGGAGCTTTATCCAAAAACACTTGAAATGCCACTAAGAAGAAACCAATTTTATTATATAAAGGTTTAGTGAACATAATAATACTGACATGAGAATTTTTCCCAACAACAGTAAAAAGGTAGCAACAGGAATATTTAAAGCAATGAAACATAAATTGTTGACAAGATTTACATTTTGTTATTAATGATTTATTAGATTTACAATGAAGTTATTAGAAGAATCAATTGATATTTTTTTAAAGATTAAATTGGCTTTGGCTGAAATTATACTTTATGTTTCAATGCTTAGAATAATTTATCTCATTGCAGTTCGAACTTGTTTTAATTTCAGTGGCAGTGTTTTATTGAACCTTAAAAATGCACATTTGTATCTGAAAGTAATTTATTGACATATTTCGTTAAATAATCAACGTGTCGATTATGAATATTAACTACCCTTTTCTTTCACAATCATATTTCTAAAAATGTATTTTAGATTAAGAAACAACTCAATACGATCTATTATTATTGAAATGTTGTTGCCTTCGCATCATCATAGGGGGTGGCATTCTATTAGGTGGTGTGATGGATATATCCATGTAGTCTCCAATGCAAAATTTGGCCTGAGAGAGTGATTTGTTGTCGTCGGTCCCTTTCTGTCCCGAACAAGTTATGCCTATCTCTCGCATTCTGTAAGCTGTTGTTCTGGAGTCCGGATAAACAAGGGCAAAATCAAAATAGGTTCCCTTTCTGCGTGTCTCCGGATTCACTTCCTTAACAAGCGATGTCAGCTCTCTCAAGGTAGCATCTTGCCATGTGTAAATTTGAAGCTCGTTTTGGGGTACACTTCCTCTGACGTATTCTGATGTGGAATTGTGTCTTCCTATTGAGCAGAAAACTCGCAGAAGAAGAGGGCAAGTCTGGAATTTAGGCAAAAAAGATTGAATGAGCAATTTCTGCAACGAATATATACATTCACTGATCTGCATTTGCTGAATTGTTTCTACAATATGACAGATAAGAGATTTAAATAAATTTCAGCTATGTTCAACGTTTGGAAAAACAAAAAGAAACAAACATCTTAGAACCAATAAGTAATAGTAATAGGTTAATTGGTAAACATTCAACAGTAAATAGTGGGTGAATTTGAAGCATTTGGTGAAGATAAATCTACCTTTTCACGGTCTACTGGTTTTTCAATCGGCTTACTGTCTTCCACAATCATAGATTCAATTCCAGCCATTTGTATTCTTTGAAATTCGAATATTCTAACGCAATAAATGACAGTCGGCTTAATAACCTAAAAATTGTTAATAAAACAGACGAACAAACTTGCCTTGTTTATGGTTACAAGCCAGTGTAAATACCATAGATTTAGTATCTTGTCTATGCCAAAGATAGAGATAAACATTTATTATTCTCCTTACTTTAATGGATTCGGCGGTAACTTTGTGGTAGTTCATTTTGATATATTTGAACAAGTTTGACTCGTTCACGAATTGAATACGTAGAATAATCAAAGCTTTTTCAATTTTTTTATTAATTTCCTTGTTGTTGCTTATATATTGTGCCAACCTAATTTGGCTATTAAAACACTGTTATAATATAATAATTTGGTCGCTTTGAATGTTCAGTAAATGATGCTTAATTTATTTTGGGCTTAGTTGTTCAGTGGAAGATACACAAATTCACTATTTAATGTTCTTTTAAATTGATTTAAATAAAAAAAAGCAACTTTGTATTCATTTTAATTGAATAAATGACATTGTTTTTAGATTTTAATAATTTAAATAACAAAACATTGAGTAATTCGAAAAAAAACAAATAATATTGAATTGGTTGCTTAGCGATAGAAAAGTTTGTCTTTTAATCATTCAATACACCATTGTCTCAATAGCTTTTGTTTGAAATTTTTGATTTACAGAGAAAATATCTGCCACACATTAAGATAAAATGGTAAATCAAGCTCATAGTAATATTTGTTTTTATCATAGCTATCGATTTAAAAACTGCCGAGCAGAACTGTTTTCTCGTCATTTTTACAACACTTGGGCCTTATTCTTTAAACATATATATTTGACCGTGGTAGCTTCTCTGCTGGTTATCTTTTTTGCAGGGCAGGGGGAGTCGTTAAAAAAATTACGACTCTGACTAAAAAAAGTTTAACTTCGTCTCGTTTTTTCCCTACTATTCATATTTATGTGTATTCAATTATATATCAACCAACCAGTCCGGCCAATAGCCAAATTTGACATATTATATGCAAAAATAAAAAGTTCAAACTTTTCAAAATTTCCGACTCCGAGTACGACTCCGGCTAAAACGCCGCGACGAGTTCGACTCCGGCCAAAAAGCTCCGACTCCACATCCCTGGAAAAAAATAAAAATTAAGAGCTCATGGGATATTAAATTTAAAATGTATATGTCTGCTCTCTATATGGATGTCACATAATATAATGGTATAAGGAAAAGACTATAAGTTAACTGATAAGTTCTCTCTCTATAACTTATTCTATGCATTAAAAAAATATTATACATAGTTAACCCTCTGATAGCGGTCCCAACTATACTTACTGCCATTCCATGCAAGAAGGCATTAAGTGACTGACAAAATATTTTTTGAAGTTATAGTACCTATAAAGAATTTATAAAAAGCTGTTGATGCGAAAATGAACTAATTTCTTTGTAAGCAAGCAGCAAGTAATTAGTTACATTGGCTGCCTGTTTGCCACGAAAACCAGAGTAGCTGCTTTTTTTTAAGAAATTCTCATTCTATTAGCAGATATCCATTTTCGTCACAACTTTTTTGTTACTATGCTGCAAAAAAAGTGAGCACCATATATAGTTGTCATAAATATTTAGCAAATGGCATTCATAACTCAATTTCATAAAATTAGTGAGTTACTGCCTTCTTGCTTGGAACGGTAGTATAATGATTATTCACAGTACATGTGGCAAGCCCTCCTATAGTGTTTCTTAGAAAATGCAAAAAAAGTTTTTCAATTGTGCAATATGACTTAAATATATAATATTATACATAAATATCTGCATCGGAAGAATTTTTCTCATTATTTGTTTGTCCCTTGACTTCGATTGAATTTTGCTGTGACTAGTGAATCATCACAAAAAACATTACTACATGTATGCATAATTACATTGATTTCATGTAATTTGCAAAATACACTAATTTTGATGACTGCCTATTCTCCCATAATAACCGGTTATTACTGAATAAGCTTCTGTTTTGGGTTAGCGGTGCTATCTCGGCACCATATACTGTTGACTGTATAAGAAAAACAAATAAGTACAATTTTTATGACATATTTCATTAAAATTATCCATTAATCTGTTTCAGCCACCTAAGAAAGCAAAGCAGGGATGTAAGTATTGATTTTTACTAAATATTGTTTGTTTTTATTTAAAACATACGATTCAAATAATTTTAGGCAGGTTTGCCGAAACATAACAATTATAAACCAAAAGTGATGATAATAAACTCCACAGGTGCTTTGAAATTAATTTCAGAGAGTTTATTCTGATAATGTTTATCTTATATGGTTCTATGTAGTATGTTGGCATCGGACACAATATGCTATGTTATGCCTTTTCAATACGAAATACAATGTCATATTTTGATTCAAAATGATAGATATTTAGTAATATGTAACATCATTTGTTGGAAAAGGACACAGATGATCACATTAATTTTCATTACGCTAAGACATATTTTAATTTCTGCTTACAGCTGCTGTGATTGATGGTGTCGACACTTCAGAAATGTCTCGAGAAAAATTGGAACAGTTTACCATGCGAGTAAAAGAAGAACTTGAAAAAGAGCGCGAGGAGAGAAATTTCTTTCAGTTGGAGAGAGATAAAATTCGTACTTTCTGGGAAATTTCTCGAAATCAGCTAGAAGAACTCCGCGGCGAAATAAGGTTTCAAATCTACTACACATAGTGATATCAATTTATATATTTGTTCAATGTCAACAGATGAAGAAGTAAAAACCAATAGTAAATTAATTGTTTTATGGAGAACAATTTAATGTAGGTTGTAAGAGTCGAATGATTTACTTTTTATAAAATATGTAAAGATATGTTAAATCTGGGATGTGGTTGATCACTAGTTGAAGAATGCACTTTGAGGATTAGTGCAGTTTTCATAATTTGGGAAGATCAATCAATAGCGTATTAAATACCTCAAAATTACACTGCAAAGTTATGATAAGCCCTCCATTGGCCATATTAACTCATTATTTGCCTAGCCTAACCTACGCTTCCCTGTATTTCTGTTAACAGTGTTGTTTTATACCTTTTATTCATTCGAGAAAATGCAGTACATGGATAATAATTGATGGTTTTCTACAACATAATTTGAAAATCATATAATTTAGGAACAAAGAAAGAGAAATGGAAGAAGGTGTTGAAGTAGCAGAAGCAGCAGCAAAAACAAATTCGCAAAGAGTTAAGCATCTTCTCCTTGAACATGCAGGAGAGAAATGTGCACTGCGTGCTGACGGCCAAGCTGCCTTGCGTGCTGCACATGCACAACATGTAGCAAGAGAAACTCAACTCTTAAAAGAAGGAAGAGAATCAGCTGCGCGACTGCGAGAGGCTGAGCTTGCTGCCCAAGAAGAGATGAAACGAGTCAAACTAGTACAAAAAAATTCAATTTTGTTTTACTGCTTGAAAGATAATGATAAATGTAATAATAATGTTTTCATTTTTCATTAGATGCACCATGAAGAATTACATACATTGAGAAATGAATTTGATCAAAGGGCTCGAGAAATAGAAGCGTTTGGTGAAAGACGTTTGAAAAAAGCAACAAATGATTTAGAAATAACAAGACGCGCTGATTTAGCTGAAGTGGAAGAAAGAAAGAATAAGCAACTAGATGAATTGGTTAGCGCACATGAAAAAGCCTTCGCAGATCTGAAAAATTATTATAATGATATCACCCTTAACAATTTGGGATTGATAAGCAGCCTGAAGGTATTCAATGTATAATGATCAATTAATATAAAGAACATATTCAATGATAGAAAAGTTATATAAAGAAATTGGTTTTTACTAGAGTCAAATGGAGGAAATGCAAAAATCGAGAGAGCGAGCAGAGAAAGCCGCAGCGGATGCAATTGCTGGTGGGAAAAAATTGGCAGAACCATTGAAAAAGGCATTGGCCGAGGCAACTGAGCTTAAGCGACGAGTCCATCACCATGAAAGGGATCGTGCAGCTCTAGCGGTATTCTTTTCACTGTAGATTTTAGTATTTATATAAGTTACTGAATTTTATGTTTCACTGGCATTGGCACGTTCACTGTGGAATGATCTAGGTGTAAATTTATATTGCTCCAAACTGAAACTGCACATAGATACCGACCAAGATCGTAGTCATTTTGTCAAGAGGGCCGAAGACACAAGGAATCAATGCTCAACTATTAAATGAAACAGAAAACGCTATGGATGAGATAACACCCCTAGTGCGATATATTCACACAGGCGCGTTTGCCGCACTGGATGTGGTAATCGTGCATCAACCCAATTTAAGTTCTATACTTTGTTCAATATGTAGTACATACTTCGATAGATCAAATGTTTACATTGACTATTCTGGCAAAATTCATTTTTTCTATTTATAGAGCAAGACTCGTATATTAGCTGCCCTGGAGAAAGAACATGTAACGATGAAATGGGATTATGATGTTTTGGAACAAAGATATGATAAGGTAATTTGAAATGATGACACCTTCAATATTAAAAGATGAGACACTATAACTAATTGAAATATAAGACTTAGATTTTTTGTGACTATACTTAAAGCATCTATTCTGTGAAACATAAAAAAATATTTTTCAGGCTGTTAGTCAGTATGATGAAATTCAGTCACATTTTCAACAAGCAGTTATTGAGCTGCAGCAAAGGGCAGCCTTGAAAGGAGCTTTATTGGAACAACGCTTCAAACTATTGCAGCTCAAAGATGACAGTAAAAGAGAAACATAGTATTGATAAAAATTAAAATCTCTCGCTCAAAGTGTCAAAATGATTAGATTATGTATATTTCAAATGTTTTACATCAATAAATAAGAAAGATTGAAATTTTTCTAGTCAAAGAGCATGGGTCCATGCTAGGCCTGATCCCATTTTAGTCCCATAGATCCCAGTGTCCCCTTTTAACCTTGTGCGTTTTCAATCCTACATTGATTGTAAATTATCTTTTAACATGTTGGGATCAATAAAATTAATGCTATTCGCTGTATATTAACCATTTCACTTTTAAGGTGCTAACTGTCATTTATTGGTGGAAAAGCATTATTTTAAACAATTATTGATTTTAAACAAGTTTGTAACCAGAAACATCTTGGGAATTATTTCAATTCTGAATATCTCTGGATTTTATATTTAAAAAAATCAATCTTTACAAATGGCCAAACACATTTGGTGCAATCTCAGGATTCGGGAACTCAAGATTGCGATTCCCAAGTGTAGAAGAAATAAAAACATAGATTAAGTGATATTGTCACACAAGTATTTTTATTATAAATTAAAAAAGTATTTACAACTTCAAAGCCAATGATCAACATTAAACCTTATCAGCACCCTGAATTAATATAATGCAAGGGTCTTTCAAATCTTTTAACTGTAGCTGTAGGTGCTTTTTTTTGATGCCTTCCAAACAAGTGATGTTTCATTCCGTTTACAATTAAATTGAAATAGTAAGCATAAATGAATCACTTCTGTAGGAGAATTGGCTCGATGGACCGGATTCATAATTTATGAAGTAGACATGTCAAGGTTTACAATTGACTTTAAATTGTCATATTCAGACCGGTTTGGAGACCATATATTGGTAGTCATACTTGAATCTTTATTGGAATCATCACCTTTTACAACTTCTCCAATATCAACATTACTTAAAGGCAACAGATTACTGCCCGATATATCATTCAGGTCAATAGACATAGTTAACGATTCACATTGATTGTTGATAGGGGTGAGATAAGAAATTTTTATATCCGATAGAAACCGGTTGTGCTCTATATTATTGCTTTCGGTGATGACTGGTTCATTTAAATTGTTGGATGTGTTCTTTATTGGTATTGGAGTATTTCTGCTGAAAGATTTCTGTAACATGCGCATCTTTTTCAATATTATAGGATTACTGATTTGCGTTTTTTCTCTACTATTTGTAGCGGAAGACTTAAACAAAGATTCAATAGCTGTAATAGATTTACTTATATTACGTTGATGTTTAGTAAGATTAGGTACTTTTGTGGTATAATTTGTAGGAATAGCATTATTACTAAGAATATTTTTGACGGGATAGTTATACTGTGTTGGCAAAGTGTTTTTTTCTTTTTTTGAAACATTAATGAGCATATCTATTTTCTGTGATGCTTGGTTTTCAGAAACAATTTGTTTTAAAATATCCGTATTTGAGTTTTCTGGTATAAAGTCATTGCTACTTTTACATTTGAATTCTTTCAAATTGTTTTTAGGAAGTGTTAAAAAGTTTGGAAGTTGGATGTCTGACAAAATTGGTATTTTTTTGGTAGAATTTGTAGGAATAGCACTATTACTAAGAATATTTTTGACATGATTGTTATCCTGTGTTGACAAAGTGTTTTTTCCTTTTTTTGAAACAGTGAGCATATCTATTTTCTGTGATGCTTGGTCTTTCGAAACAACTCGTTTTAAAATATCTGCATTATAGTTTTCTGGTATAAAGTCATTGGAACTTTTACATTTGAATTCTTTCAAATTGTTTTTAGGAAGTGTTGAAAAGTTTGGGAGTTGGATGTCTGACAAAACCGGACTCTTTTTTGGTGAAATGTCAATTTTAGAAAGGAGATTTTCTTCTATGGTAAGATTATTTTGTTTTATATTAATTTTATTATGATTACTAGATTGCTGCGTCTCAAAATGAGAGCTAAAAATAGTGTCGTCAAATTGTAAATTTTCACAAAACTCAGGAGAAAATAGTAGCGAATCATTCCATGTGACATCATTTGAAGATATATCATTGAAAGCTGATAATATGTCATCTGTGAGGTAATCAGAGTCCTTTTCTTAGTGCTTAGAATTGCACATGGTTAATTGTTCTTGAGTACTAAGGTGGCTGAGTGGCAAGAATATAAAATCATCACAGCCATAAGGATATTGACAATGTTCATTGCTGCAGAGGTATACCGCTTCTTCTATATTTATGAAATATGGAACGATTTTGGAGATTTTCCCTTGTGTTGTGCATAATGGACAGTACTCGAGAGGTGTTTGAACTATCTGCAAAATGAGGGAAGTGATATATATAAATAAAATTATATTGTTGCAAGATCTATACAAAATTGTAAAAAAAATAAAAATGACTGCCTTACATATCAAATGGCTAAATATGAATTGATCACTATTCATCTTTGGCATAATGCTTCTAGTTGTAAAATTATTAATAACTCTTCTGACGCAGACATATCTTCAAAAACGGATCGAATTAAAACGAACAGTTGTGAAATATCCATGTGATCTATAAACTCGTCCAATTGCTAATATAGAAATTTACATTTCTTAATATTGTGAAGTTTGAAAAATGTAACTAGCGTATTTTGGGAGCTGGAACTTCGAGTTTCGGTTTTCTTGAAAATAAACAGAACAATCTAGGTCCACGACTGGCGTTTTACCTATCCCTGGTTTATAGCATAATTGCCAGACAGGAATACAAATACAGGATAACCTAAGATCGAAAAATATTTTAAAAGGCGAGTTCCTGATCAAAATATTTTGTTTACCTAATTTCTTACCTTTGAATCCATATTTTTTAACTATTTGATTAAAATTTTCGATTCAATTGGTAATAAATTGAACAGGTTGAGGTTAAATATTCCAGCTGTATTTTGACGTTTGCATATTTGTTATAGGCTATGTTTCTGTCAGTACCACTGTTTAGTATCTGATCTATGGTCAGCGCGGCCACTACCATAGACAATAATATTACAACATTAAATGTTGTAATATATAAGATAAATTGTTCCGTCGATGATACTTACCAGTAGTCCCTACATTATGTATCATTCTTACAAAATTTGTAATGTCTAAGCTGACTAGTTCTATATTTTTGACTCCTCATTAAAAAGCGTAATCATGCGATCAGGAACATTGATATAAAGAATTTTGAATTACAAAATAATTGAAAGCCGGCAAAACACGCTTTGAAGCATTTTGCACATGCGTGTTTGTAAGTTTAACAAGACTGACATGTTCTTCTTAATTAACATTGTAAATATAGTTAGATAATATAGGATATAGTACATACTTACACTTTGTTAAGAACACTTTTAATAACTTTGGTAATCAGCATGTTTTTACGCATTGTGTTAAATAAAGAAAATATTAGCAAAATAATTTGACCTTCCTTTCAAATATTAATTGTGTATGAACAATCATTTTGACCTTATGCTTATGCAATAAAACAAAAAACCCAAAATATTTTTTTAAAGAAGCAGTATTTTTTAATAATCATAATACAATAATAAGATGCTTGTAGATACAATGATTTTTGGCTTATTGATGGATTTTATGGGACTATTTTGTCTTCTTAATTATCAAACAAATATGTAGTTTTAAGTAACGCATATTTTGAAATACGTTAAGACAGTGTTGTAAAGATCTGCACGGGCTGAAGTTAGCTGGGTCAGGCCTAATCTAACCTAACCTTAACGAAGGTTTGGAAAATTCAAACATAAATAATACATCGTGTCATTTCCGGATAATGAATGAACACATTCATATAAAGCTATCTTGAGAACAATGATAAAATAAATAACCATGTAGGTACTACGTAGCTTTGTTTTTTATAAAATCGGCCTGTGCCCACCACTATTCTCCTGAATCTCTAATGTGCCCGGAGCCGTAATAAAGCTTAAGAACCCCTGTCATAAATCTACATGGCAAACATAAATATTCATTGAAAATTTTGAAAAAAGAAACGATCGGGCCGCGTAGAATTTTGAAATTTCGGCCCATGCAGACCTCTAATGCTCTGAAATATAATGCGTAGAAATAAAACTTTTTCAAAAAAAATTATACCCATAATATGTATGTACATAAATGTGGGTATAATTACATATCGATAGGCTCAAGTTTCTAGTAAATAATACTACCAAAATAAAATGGGTCCCAACAAAATATATGCCCCGAGTGAGGATCGAACTCACGACCTTAAGATTATGAGACTTACGCGCTGCCTACTGCGCCATCGAGGCTTGTGTCTGTAGTGCGTTAAAACATTATCATATATATTTTTATATGTATATCTGTTTTAAGCAAAATTGTTTTTATCGAGCACATTACGACTAATACTATTTATAATCATAACTACAAAAACTTATCATTATACAGGTAGTCCTCGACTTACGACCGTTCGACTTACGACCAAAAAAAATGGCTTTTTTTTTTTTAATTGCACTACGGCCTTTGTCAACCCTAATTCATGCGTATTGGTTTTCGAGATTCAAAAAACGGGCGAATTAATAAAATGTTAAAATAAGTGGAGAGGCAGCTAGTGCTGATTACAAGGCTGCTGAAGATTTTATCGAAATATTTGACACATTTATTAGGAAAGAAGAATACGTCACGGAACAAATTTTTAATGTTGACGAAACCGCACTCTATTGGAAGAAAATAACTCAGCGTACCTACATTAATAAGGAAGAAAAAAGTATGCCAGGCTTCAAGGCATTTAAGGATCGTTTTTGTTTTTTATTGGGTGGCAATATTGCTGGATATAAATTGAAACCATTAATGATTTATCACTCTTAAAAGCCGAGAGCCCTCAAAGGAATCAATATTGATATGTTACCACTATATTACCCCTCAAACAATTTTTTTTTTTGACACAATTTATTTTTGAAGTCTGGTTTTGAATTTATTTATTCCAGAAGTAAAACAAAATTCCATTCAATATACTTTTAATTCTTGACAATGCACCAAGACATCCACCACATTACATCCTAACGTTAAAATCATGTATTTACCCCCTATTACCACCAGTATTTTGCAACCCATGGACCAGGGAGCTATTGCCACATTTAAAGCCTATTATTTAAAAACTACATTTGCCCAAACAATAGTAGCGCTTGACGAGGGAAAAACGTTTAAAGAGTTTTGGAAGAATTTTAATATTCATCAAACAATTAAAAATATTGGAAAGGGATGGCAAGTGGTCACGTCATCGCGCATGTATGGAATATGGAAAAAGCTTACTAAACGTTTTGAAAACATAACTCAGTCGCAATTTGAAAAAGAAAATGAAATTGAACACACTACAAATCTCATTGTAGAGCTTTGCGAGAAACTTGATATTAAAATTGATCGTGAAGAAATAGACCAACTTATAGAAAATGATTTGGAAGATCTAACAAATGAAGAATTATTATGCATCAAAAATCAAAGGGCTGAAGAAGAGACTAAAAAAAATGGTCTTGGAATCTCCAAAAAAAATTGTATTAAAAGAAATGGAAGCGGCGTTCCTTCAAATTGATCAAGTTGGGCAAAAATGAACTTGGATAACGATTGATTTTTGAGTTTAAACCACCGTATTCAGGAAGATCTTGCTTGTTACAAAGAAATATACAGCAGAAAAAAACAGCGAAAAACTCAACTAAAATTGGATATGTTTTTTAAAAATACTACCATTGCTTCTTCTTCCACTACTGATGATGAGCCAATGGATTGTACTTATATAAGTACAGATGACGAAAGATTTTAAATGTTAATGAAGTAAATATCTTATTTTGTATCAATTAATAAGTATAAATTTAACAATAAAAAATATATATATAAATCCACATGTTTTATTTTAATATGTAAGTATGTACATACATATTTTGTATGAAATTCGACTTACGACCAACACCAATCCAGGAACGTATCTCGGTCGTAAGTCGAGGACAACCTGTATTATGTATTAGGAATATTGTTGGAACATTTCTTTCTAAAATTTGAAGCCAAGAAAAGAATTCGTTGGCATGGATTCAATAAATATAAGAATGGCAAAATAGTTTATTATTTGATTCGCATATAGGTTGGAGCATTGATATATGTATGTATTAAATGTATTAATCCATCGTCCATTAGACTCTTTGTATACCTAATCTTTGTTAATTAATTTTTCATTCCTTTTTTTAAGGAATGAATAATAGTGATTATATAGCGACGATACATGTCGATGTACGATCAATAAGTATGTATAACACAATTTTGGCACCCAACAAATTATTCATATAATTTTGAATCTTCAATTAATTTAACACCATTATTTTATGAAACGGTCACGACCAGCTTGGGTAATGAAGAGAATTTCCCACTGATTTATTTTGAAATATTTTTTTCTCACAGATACTTTCAAAGAGAAATATCAACGGTTATATTTTTATTCTTCTTCAATTGGACGTTTGTTTGTGAAGAAGTAAAATTCTTGCGAAAGTTTTTCATCTAGAAAATTCTATATATTATTGTTGGTGAAAAAAAGTTATCTTATATAAGATATCACACATTATACCAGTATAGACACGAAGTCTTTGGGGAGAAGAAAAATCTAATGAAAGTATAACAAGTTTTGTAACACAATTATCCGTATGGACCAGGATCGCTCAATCAACGGCATGTGGTCTTTAGATTCAATAAAATTTCGGAAAGATTTTCAAATTTTTTAAAAGTTTAGTTGATATACTCTGTACTCGTACTCTGTACTCGTACTCTGTACTCGTACTCTGTACTCGTACTCTGTACTCGTACTCTGTACTCGTACTCTGTACTCGTACTCTGTACTCGTACTCTGTACTCGTACTCTGTACTTGTACTCTGTACTTGTACTCTGTACTTGTACTCTGTACTTGTACTCTGTACTTGTACTTGTACTCTGTACTTGTACTCTGTACTTGTACTCTGTACTTGTACTCTGTACTTGTACTCTGTACTTGTACTCTGTACTTGTACTCTGTACTTGTACTCTGTACTTGTACTCTGTACTTGTACTCTGTACTTGTACTCTGTACTTGTACTCTGTACTTGTACTCTGTACTTGTACTCTGTACTTGTACTTGTACTTGTACTTGTACTCTGTACTTGTACTCTGAAAATGAAAATGTATCGTCATTATACTGTGAATCCAAAGACTTGAGAAACTCTTGGAACTGACGGTGATTCAACCCCTTCGATTTGATTAAGTTCACTGTTTTGATGACCACCTTCATGACATGATCAATTTTAAGGTACATGGAATATAAATTGTCCTGATGATAAATGAAATGAATATTTAACATCGAATTATTACCAACTTTGCAGGCCTCATTTTCCATCAATTTTACTAAACATTCGTGTTTCCCAGCCATTACTGGAGCACCATCTGTTGTTAAGACCGATAGGTTATTGAGTTATAACAAAAAGCGATTCAATGTCGATGTAACAGCTCCTAACAAATCTCGTGAACAAGTTGTGTCCTTAAGTGGATACAGTGCCGCTAATTCTTATATTTTGTTCAGATAGACATCAACACCCCTGATAAAAATCGCTACTTGGGTGGTATCTGGTAGGTTTGTGCTTTCATCCAATGCTAGAGCATAAAATATGAACTTGGATATTCGATTTTTCCAATTATCTTCAATATGGTTTCCAATGTCGTCGACACGCCTAGGAATAGTTTGACGATACAGGCTTATTTTTGAGAAAATAACTTTTTTAGAAATTTGGTTTTATGTACACTAAAAGAAAAAAATGTGTTCATATGCTCCGCGGGCCCCGCGTTGGCCACCCTTGCTGTAAAGTCTTGTCCAGATATGAGTATTGTCTTGTCCAGATACGAAGTGTGAGATTTATTGTATTTTTTCATGAAAACTATCTTCGACCATTTTGAATTCTCTGTCAGATAATTAAAAGAGATGCCAATAAACCAAGTCATAAAAAATATAAATCATAGACAATTTATTCTCTTCGCTAAATTATCACAATTTGTCTAAAATAGTATGACATGTGTCATATTTACCACAGTGATTAAAATGCTACACCTAGTTCTAGATCGCAGAATACCAAAAGATGATGATAGTAAAACTAGATTTCAGCGAATGTAGAAATATGAAGAAATTTCATTTTACACTATATTCACCACCAATCTTGCCTCTTCATTGCAGAAACTTATTTTCGCGAACAAGTTTAACTTTATGCAAGTACCTAAGTAGTTATAATAGTTTGATCTCGAGAGATTACAGTTTCCTTCATAATTTGTTATGCAAAAGTCGTGTACTTTAGGCACAATTTATATTACAAAGTTATTTTATTTAGTTAAACAGCTCTCCAAAGGGATATTATTAATTGCAAACGTATATTATCATTTCGATCATATTCCATTTAGTAATGGGTGTATGTTGTAACACAATGTGAAATAATAATGAATTTAAATACTTGTACCAGGTAATAGCCCTAACGGAAATTTTGCCCACGTGGCGTCGAATAGAATTCCTACCCTGTTTATGATCAAATAATATTAGGAAAAAAGAATTCGACATAAATAACATCAACATTATATTCGAAGCAAATTGTACGATTTGATACGAAAATGAAAATTGTCAAATTGCGAAGAATTAAAAATAGCAACTATTAAATTCTGTATAATCCAAGCTACGTTGGACTCGATATAACTCCTTAGGATAATAAATTGAGTAAAATAAAAGTATCGTGGGATTAAAAAGGCGTAGGATATTAATCCAAAAATATGTTTTAATTTAAATACTTGCGAAGACGATTAAAAATTTGTCTTCACTCCTTCTGCTTGTTGAACAAGCGGGAAAGGAAAAATTTTCTAAGCTGAATATTATTTTTATTTTGTGTAGACAGTGTTTCCAAAATATATAATGGTATAATATATTGTTTGCAATTATATATTTCTGACTTGTACTGACGGCTGAATAATGTCGTTAGATCAAACCATCTTTAACATCTACCCTATCTACGGTATGGAGATGAACTAAGAATTACTCTTCTATGCGTGCTGTCTAAGTCTCATTTCATTTTACCATAATAAATATACGATAATTCATCAAAAGGTTGAAAAAATATTTCCTTTTGCGTATACGTGGTCAAAATAGTAATAAAATCTTTCTGGTGATTATCTGAAAAATAATTTCTTCTATCAAAGTGTTTCTCGATAATCCATAGTTTTAAAATTGAAATTCTTCAATGATATCAAAATATTCAGGAAAACTTTAAGCGTTAATGGAATAAAATAAAATGTATATTTTGTAATTATAAAAAAACATTTTTAGAACCTATTCCACATTAGAATAATTAGATTAAGACCGGTTTCGCTCACAGCGAGCATTATCAACTGTGTTTAAATAGTTTTTATTATTTATATTATGTCATTTTACCATGTAGGTATTGACAATGAACACATTAAAAAAATATTTTTAGAATAGAAAATAACGAATATTGATTTTAATTACATAAATTTGGATTATGTATTCATTAAATTAATGATTATTTCTTGTAATATCTATTCATCAAGGATATCCACACGATGTAAAGATGCGTATAGTATGAATGTTTATATTAATCCTCAACATACCAAATTGGAAACGCTGGGTATCTGTGAACTTTTCAGCAGTTTTTCCTTCTCCGAGAGGGGGCAAAGTTTTCAACAGTTAAAATTTTAATCTCGCGAGACCGCCGAGCTTAAGGCGAAAGTTTAAGCACTTTAAGTATGTAAAGACATTTTTACAAAATATCTTTATGGTGTGATCCCACTTAGATATTTATGCCGATCCTCCGACTCGTAAAAAAGTGTCTTGTTTTAAAGGGCCAACATTTTATAATGCAAATGTAAGCAAATGGATGCAACCGGGAAGAAGAAATTTCTTGTGAATATCACATTTACGTGAAATTATAAACTGCCCATTGAATACATTTCATCAAAATTACGGGAGCGTGATGAAGAGCCATGCCAGTGAATACAAATATATATTCAGCCATATAATATTTTATGATTTATTCAATAAAAAATATATCCATTCGTAGTGAATTTGTTTTTAAAACCCTGGCAAAAATTTGAATCGTGTTTCAGAATTATTAAAAACACGCAGTTACCAGGAAATAAAATCTCGCGCTCTTAGTTTCACAATTGTTATGGTTCCTTAATATTAAAATGTTTGTCATCCTGGCAAGAATATTAGCAATGTTAAAAAAGTGGTTTTCTTATGTTAGTAGAGAAGAAAAACACAGTAGACTTATCGCAGCAGCATGTGAGATATAGTTTTTCTGTGCCAGGCCCCGTAAGTCAAAAAACTAAATTTGGTATATTGGCATAGGAGAAGCACAATCTTCTACTGTCTGACAATGTTAGCGGGGATAGTGGGATAATTATCTGTCATATTTTTATGATGGATTTTTAACCGAAGCGTATCCAAATATATTCTTAAACATTAATATGTTATAGATAGATTCCTTTAGTAAACCGATAACCTACATATTTATAATGTTTATTCAATCATCGAAACCTTATAATCGATGTTTGCTATTTATATTTGTTGAATGTTAATGTATTATTTTACTATTAACCATAAAAATATAACATCATGGAAAATGAAAAAGTGGAAAAACGTTCAAAAATTCGACACATGGATTTGCGCTTGGAACGACTAAAAGATTGTCTAAGAAAATTACTTTTGATATAAAATTAAAACTACTTTCTTAATTCTACGTATTGTGTTTCAAATAGTGATACGTGTTTCACCTCTTAAAGAAGCATTATCAGACCTACTACCGCACGGTTCTTTAAGAAATGATTTAGGTATGATCATTACTAAGGAAACTGTTCCATATAAAGTTATTTTTATTTACTTTCACATAGTTACCGCCAATCCATCGAAAGAACTAACATCACTTTTAATCGTGAAACGCACACTAGCAATTATGATTATTAATATTACGGGTCTAAATTTAAAACAAAGAACATTTTGATATCCTGTTTACAGTTCATGAAGTGAAGATATGTAAATTACAATAAAGCCAAGAGGGGCATTCCCATACTGTCAAAAGATGTTCTTGGCTATGAAAAGTTTATGGTGGGTCATAACCGTTTTTCTCTGGGAAGTGTTCCCCGTGCATATTTTATAAGATTCAAAATCTCTGAAGTTTTTATAGCAGTTTATGTTTGTTGTTGTACTTGTAAGAGAATTGACAAAATGGAACATTTGCGTAAAGAATTAGATTATAAGTTACTAAAATTATTGTCCGGCTAAAAAAAGTAAATTATATATTAATAACCAACATACAATGTGAAATGTATTATTATATAAATATTTGGTAGGATACATTGGAAAAGTTATAAAATATGTTTAAAACATAAAAATGTACATGATAGTTCAATATGGGATATCGTAAATTGATTATAATTAGCCGTGAAGGATAAATGAATAAAACAAACGATTAAACATTTTAAATATGTTTAAAATCATGAAAAAATACGTTTTTAGTAAATACCTATAGGTATATAAATATTTGACATTTCTATCAAATTTCGTTGTTTTAATGCTGTTGAAATCCATCAAAAGCTTTAGCACATTCGCGATAGATGTCCATACAGGTCTGTATAAAAAACAATTCTAACCAACAAAGTTTCTAGAAAAGTACTCAAATTAATTTTCATAAAATTTGAATAATGATAATCTAATACTGATTGAATATATTGAAATAATATATTGAAAAAAAATAATAGCAATGATTAATTGAATTCGACACATTGTTCTATATTTTTATAAGCATAATATAATATATATTTATACAATGAATTGTTGCATGAGTAAATAAAAACAAAAGAAATTAAAATGAAACAATATTAATAACATGCGATTATTAAATTTATAAACTACCGATAAATATTCAAAACACCAGTCATTAAATGATCTAAAGTACATAACATAAGTAAGTAATAACTTACCATTTTGATAAATTACGAATATATTAATGAATTTATAACCCAAACATACACTGGCCGTATTTAAATTGGCATTATTAAAATACATTTCCATCCCTTGAAATTTTCCGTATAACAATATTGCATGCCATTAAAATATTTATCATTATTTGCAAGGCAGGCCATTGCAAAATGCAATGACACCTTCCGTTCGAGTTCATCTTTGCCACCTCATGCCGTTTCCCTGTTAGAGAGTACAGCCAGAATAGGAAATTCCTTGACTGGATGATTATATCGATGTAAGTATGAAAAAAAATGAGTAAAACTGCTCCCATATTACTTAACCCTTTTACGCTCAGCTTTTTTGGGTTTTCTTAATTTTACATTTGTTTTATAATACTTTAGATAATGCAATCTCAAAAAACAATAATTTAATTTACTAGAATAACCTAAAAATACATAAACATGAAATTAGCAAAAAAAAAATATCATTCCAATCCCATTTATGCTAGATTCGTTACGGAATATTATGTTTGAAAACAAAACATGCGATTTCACAAGGAAAAGTTATTCAATGAATACTCTTGTGAAGACGTATGTTTACAATTTAAGTCAACTTTAAAAATATATATTTATAATTTATATAAGGGAATAAGTCAGTGGAATTGATTTTATCAATCCTAAGAGCTTGCAAAATCCAAACATGCATACATTTAAATAAAATATGAGTTAAAACAACTTGAGGGACACTTGAGTGGAACATGGTTTTCGCAGTGCGATCGGGCAGCTTGGACGTAAAAGGGTTAAAAATTATATGTCAGTAAGCCAATAGTTTTTTGATTTGAGATGAGCACGGGACGGGAATTCGATATAAAAAGGTGCGAATATTGAAAGGATCAATGAGTAATTGAACACGCTAGGCTTAAAAACTACGTGTCCGTCACTACTCTTTCCATCAAAAAAATATTGCTGTCAAAGACGTCTAGGACAGGGTACAAATTTTTGATTAAACATACAAATATCTCAGAAAGATATTTGTATGTTTAATCAAAAATCGATCACGTTAAAGTTTCATTAAATATACTAGGCAATTTATTTCATGACTAAAATAAGTATCAACGATGTTTTATAATCATTATAATGTGTAGTAAATAAAGATGAACATCATATATTATTCAGTATTTGTTAAGAGGTTTGCTTCATTTTTTGACTATAAAAAGCATCCGTGTAAATACTAGTTATAGCGTACGTAATATAGAGAAAAGAATACACGGCACACAAGGACAGTAGGAAACTGTTGGTAAGAAAAAATGTGTAAGGTTCTTAGTGGTCCAACTGTACTTCAACCGTAGTCGGATCAGCTATGTGAGAAGGCGATGTTGAAGCTTGGGTATTGTAAAGGGGTTCGAGGTGTAAAAGGGTGAGTTTTTGCCACCCTCTAATGTCCCTCTTGCCCCATAACCTTCTCTCTACACAACTGTCCTTTCTATTTACTTTTCATAAATACAGACTCACAACGTGTTGCAGAAAAAAGTACGAGAAAAACACATTTTGAACAACTATTCTCAGAGCATGTTCAAGCGATGAAATTAGCATTATAATATGGTGACAACTAGATTTAAAACAGTTGCAGAACACAAGACAAGCAAAATGCGAAGCGCTAGATTTGAATTGTATTAATTCGACAAAATGGGATTTCCAAACTGGTCGTATCTTACATCGTATTAAAGATTGTATCATCTATGCTAGAAAACGTATTGAATTAAATCAAAAACCGTTGGACATTATTGTATGTCAATATAAATAAGATGGCGTTTGTTGATTAACAGTTTTCTTTTTAATTTATGATATGAAACATATGCTGAAACGATTGGAACACATTTAAATAGCGTATTGCTAAAAAAAGTCACTCGAAGTATACTCTCAGAGAATTAACGCAAGAGCTTAAGTTGAATATAAAATTTAAAATAGAAGAAATATTTATTTATATACATTTGCTTAAAATTGAACTATATAACTGCTGATTAGTAAGATAGTTTTAAAGGGAAAATATATTCAATTTATCAACATATGATAGAAAGCAGTTGATTGGGCTTTAAGATCGTTTTAATCAAGATAAAACGGTGACTGATGAAGTGATTGATATATATTATTTAATTTCATATTATAATTAAAACAAGTGAGTTTTGAATAAAGTTGTTATGTATGTTCTTAGTGCTCAGTTCTTTCTTGGTAATATCAGTTGACAAAAACACCTAAGACTCTTTTCAAAGATCCCTACTATATGGAGATAGTTTCGTTCGTAAAAAATGTTATAAGTGTTTTTTGAGCCATTCTATTAATTCAATTCATTAAAAATAATTTGTTTTTAAAAAAATAAACGAAAATACAGCCGACATTTTCTTTATATATTTTGTTATTCAATATATGAATTTTCTCAAATCCTAAAGGAATATCAGTCAGTTGGTAACGAGCACGAGCCATAAAACGTGTCGAAAATGTCTCCAGGTTACCATAATTCTCGCGACACGGTTTTTCGCCCGCTTTCGGGACATTATAATTTTGTTTATTTCATAACAAACAAACGAAAAAAAACGTTATATTCAAAAGTAATGTAAATTTTTGTCCTGGAATAAATCAAGCGTAGATATTGTAGAATGGTTCTTAATTTGATATTTTTATTATAAAAAAGATGATAACACACAATTTATTAAAGGCTTATTATTTATTATAAAAAAATAGAAACTATATAAATAAAGAAGCGAAACACTGTCATCTTTTCTTACACGTTTGTATTTGAATTTTAGCCCTGTGTTTGGAAATAGAACCAATATTCGTTTGTTTTGACTTACATTCTTTTTATTTTTGACGTTAATATGTCATTTAGTAATGGAGTGATTGAATTTATTTTATCATTTTTTAGTTTTTGTTTTGTTCAGCGGATTCGTCAGGTTTAAAGAGGGCCTCTCTTTTAATTCGAGTTTGTTGTTTTATAAAATGAAAGATAATTGAATTCGTCAGTATATGTATGATTGAAAAGCAGTTTTTTGGCCTAGAAAATTTCGAATGGCTTTCTATTTTTTAACGTCGAATCTTCAACGCGATAAAGGTATGTACATGACTTTTCTTAAATCAATAAATTTTGCAGGTATCGTTTCTATTTTTCGTATTCAAAAATATTTAAAAAAAATTGTGTTTGATTATCTGTAATACTTTCTATACCCAGTTTCTTCGAGAAATACATTTAAATAACTGAATTAAAATCATTTTAGTTTATTGGAGTAAAATATTCATTGTTGTGTGCATGTCGTAGTCAAAATACTCTCGCATATTAAATATGCTCCTACTTTAATAAAGCAGTCTTTCTTCCTACACCAGCACTATATCTTCATAGCGTAATAATAAAGAGCAGGGGCGTAACTGTCGGTTTTACACCCCTCCGCGAAACAGTCAGCGTTGTCTACAAAATTCTTGTTATGATGCATTACATTTTAATTTCTCAGACCCACCGTTAAGTTAAGTTACAACCGTAAAGAAACTATAGCCTGATTCAGTTTGCGGGCTTTACGTTCCATAAAATGAGCTTTAGCGCCTGAAAGATTTTTACCGGGCGCCAGCTTTTATATCTGCCAGTGAAATAATACACATAAAACTTGGCTGAAAACAAGAGTTACGATGCCGAGGGCGGTGTAAAACACACGTTGTGGGTGCTTGTCGGGTATATTGTTTTGCAGTCGTTTATTTTTACGCGGATTGTTACTGCCTTGAGCACAGTTCAGATAGCGGCCGTAATGAATAAGTGATAAGGAGGTTTGCCTGATTCACTTCGCCGTTCTTTGTATGTGCAGCTTTTTTTGTGGGTGTGCACTGCTTAAACTTTTACTGCGCGGCAGCGGAAAGCGGAGAAGAAAAAAATACATCAGTACAATATTTGTTAAAAACAACCTATTTACATATGTATGTTATACTAAAGTGGAGTATGTAGTTTATTATACTATCAACAGATGTTGTTTGACGAGAAATAGTTGCTACTAAACACAACACGCTAAACGTGACCTTTTGACAGAGGATAGTGAAAGAAAGATGATAGAAAAAATGTGTAGTATGTTCATCTCTCCAGATATTATTATCAGACGGATGGGCCATAAATCGGTATGAGTTGAGTCTGTAAAAGGTTTAGGAATTCGAGATATTATACACTCATTTCGTTGATTATTAAAAACAGGTATGAAAACACACTTTTATACGCAAAAAGTTATGAGTCCATCTTAAATAAATATTTTAGAACAATCGTTATAATTAATTAGAGATAATCCGTGACAGGTGACTGTTGAACAATCTTCCAAATATTCTACCTCTTAAATGCAAAACAGCGACTCACTCACTTACCCCATAATTATTATTTGAATAAAGTTGGATATGTTGCGACATCGTCTGTCCATCTATGAGAAGTGAGGGGTAGGTAATGTGGGTAAACTGTCCCTCTGCCACCGCTGACCGGACTTGTTCTTCGTAATTAACATCATCTCCCCAGACGAGGAAAGGCATTACGTCCTTCTCATAACTTCCGGGCACTGTCAGATTATAGTGGGAATATTATTTGATTTGATATACCTCCCTTCATATTAATTGGACGTTTGCAAACTACGAAACTATTGAGCTTTTTGAAAATTATAATATGTACTAAATACTGTTTCGATTTGTTTCACGATATTTTCATAACCAGTTTGGACATCAGTTTTCTTTTTTGAAATTCATTATTGCTCTGTAATTTACACGTTTAATTTTTTTCTCAAATAAGCCATGCGTTTTTCACCTTTAGTAAATCGTGGA
Source organism: Himalopsyche kuldschensis (assembly GCA_028554975.1). Lineage (NCBI taxonomy): Eukaryota > Metazoa > Arthropoda > Insecta > Trichoptera > Rhyacophilidae > Himalopsyche > Himalopsyche kuldschensis. The sequence goes on along the minus strand of JAHFWI010000010.1, from coordinate 12,073,031 downwards.
CTGCAAGGGATCAAACCCCAGTCTGTACGCTTTCATTTTTAATCGAATTATTGATGTCTGTTCGGACACATGGATTACTCATTTTGAAAAACAGAGGTTAAGAGAAGTTTACACAACAATAGTTAACCCTTAATTTGCATTTTTAATCATTGTGGATAATGACCGTTTTAGTACATGACGGACTTATTTATAAATTAAATTCGTTTACTATAAATTAGATAATATTTTAATTCAACCAAATTATTGTAGTTAGGTTATTGAAGTCCTACTTTGAAAATGTGATCTATTTACTCCTTTTACTTTTGAAGTAACGAATAGAAAAAATATTACATAAATGAATTGTATACTACCTTATTTTGCTTATAAAGTCTGTGCTAAATGTATAATAACTGTATTATTAAATTAAATCGTGAATGATTGAAGTTTCGTAAAAGTTATGGTAAAAAACTATCGATTATTAAAGCTTATGTAAAAGGGAAGTCAGAACTGCAGAATTCATTGAAAAATAAATCAGTTTACATTGACATTGAATTTGAAAACTTATCCGCCTAATTAATCAAAAACGAAATCGATTCACCGACGATAAATATTTGAGGCTTTAATCTAAGTTTCATATAATTGATATTTTTCTACATGCAATAAAAATTTCTCCCTAATATCTCAGATTCTATACATTTCCAGGTGCACTCCATGTTGATTTTGCAGCTCTGGCGGAGCGTATAGAAGTTGATATAATTTCATTAAGAGTCTAGGATTCCCCAAGGTGGGCTTCATTACCTACTTCTTTAGTTTCATGGAATTATATTCATCGCCCCACAGGACTCGGACGACTTTTTTCATTTTCTCGCCACCCCAGACGGAAAAATTATTATAAATGTATGCATTATAAGCTACGGATTTCTTTATCGCGGCGAATTTTCAGAGCAATGTTTTTAATTTGCTTTCTAAAGTACACAGTCAAAATTATTGCTGAATAAACGGCAGGGAAAATTTTCGTAATATTAAAAATTAAATTTAATATAAAGAATACAAAACTACAACGGTTTGCATATTGAAGTACCTAGGTTTAAAGATTTAAAAGTTTTTATTACTATTTTATTAAAATAAACCAGTGCTTCAAAACTGTTCATGTCATTATCAATAATTTTCTTCTTGCAAAGGCTGGCGACATGTTCTTATATTGCGCTTAGGTTGGGTGTCACTCGACTGACGTTGAAAATAATACTTGTTGCCTTTTTATGACATGTTCAATTACAATATTATTTGATCAGAAAACATCAGCTTCGCGCTCTTGGATGTATTGCATTTTGTAAAGAGTTTTACTGGTAAGTTTTTCCGTCGTCTTCAGCTATTTTGTTGATCGAACTACACATGCATCTCTCCAGTGATTTTACAGGTGTCTGGCAAAAAAATATAATTCAAGTAAACAATCATTTCAGCAATGTAATTAATTCCAAAAGAAGATACTAGTAATAACCCAAAGTTTAGAAACCGTTTCAGGCATCGTCATCAGTGATTGATAAGAAACCACGCATATTTTTAATATAATGTACGAAGATTTCAAATCAATAAATTCAATTTAGTCGATGATTTTTACATTTTTCGACACATTTCATTATAATAAATTACACAATTCAGAAATTTTAAATTTATATCTCAAGTTGTGTTTTTTTCCGATCGAATTTGATTCCCCAGAAACCTATCAATGTTAAATTATATCATGCATTTATTGAAAAAATATACTTTTCAGTTATTTTTTGAGTAACGCACAATTGCTGCGTTAGTCCGTTTATTTGAGCTATGCGTCACACCTTTAATACAATTCACGATTATTTTTAAATCTTCTTAATTTTTTTTTCATGTGACATGACTGTAAAGGGTTTACGCGGTCTATACTCTTTTATATGGAAAGTTAGCTTTAATAATTTCTCTTAAGAATATTATTGCGACTCTATCGGTCTTCAATAAACAGAATTAATAAATCAGTTTCAAGATTTCAAGTCAATTTTACACTATAATGTGTATAAAGTTATGGTTTTACATTAATTAAAATTGGTATTATATTAATTAAAGCAAATCCAGAAAATAAAGTTTATGCCGCTATTTTTGTACAGCCGTCATATCACAGCCTCATTTTGAAAGCCACGGCATTGAAATCCCATACCACATAACATGCCGCCGTATCCAAAGCGCGGTAAACGCGAGTATAAGGTTAATTTCGCCTAAATATGTAAATTATAATAAACCTTACTCCAGTTATTACAGGACCGTTATAAATGACACGATTATGAAAATCCATCTCACTCTTTCTTCAATGCAAAATATTGTGTTCGGATGAGACGGCGGATGTGTGTTGAATCCGCATTGCGTTGTTTGCTACGGTAAAATTTTACAGCGCCTACGAGAGTTATGAATGTTAAAATAAGTTTTGGATATTGTCGCTACGCCGTAGCAAACTTTGGTCCATCGGGATCGCAGGCGGTATGTTTGTATGGAAGCACTCTGAATGCTACACGGCCTGCTGCGAGCCGTGTATTTATGAAATATATTATTATTTTACATGTAAAGCACACGAGAGCCTCCGAAAGTGAATATGTTTCTCTGATAATAATTACTAAATGAACCATTCTCAATACAATTTATGAGCCACACTGTATAACATTTCTGTATCATTAATGTGTTATAAATATTTCCAAAATGTTGCGTATATAATTTTATAACAAAAAAATCTCAAAAATTAATAATGAATGGAAGCATTTTTTTTCTTTAAGCAATTTCATGAAAAAACAATATTTTTTCAATAACATTGAGAGTGGGATATCAATAATATATTTAATGGATTCCAGCCATATTTTAGTCAAACATAGTTTTCCTCATTGTCAGTTGAAAAAATTGAAAAATATCTCGTTATTATTTTTATTAAAGACTGTTATCCTAAAAAAGTTATCAGAAAAGGTTTTTCAATCAAAAAAAGTAATTGCTTGATAACATTCGCTTGAAATGGATTCATATTTGATTTGAATTGTTTTGCAATTGATTGACTAAAAAGTATTAAAAAACATGTTTATAATAAATGTACAATAATTATTTATAAATGAATATTTATGTCGGTAAATATTTTACTTTAAATTGCATTTCTCACAGTTACAGCTACCAGTTAAAGATGAAATGGATATTCCTACCCTAATGCGTAAATCCGAGGTGGATTAATACCTTCACGATGATGATATTTTATCCAGGAAAAAACAACAACCCCTTCCCCCAAATCGGAAAGTGTAAAATGTACAGATTTTCATTAAGGTAATATTTTATAATATACCGGAATAGAGTGAGCCGAAAAAAGGGTCAAGCCGTAAATTCTGTAGCCCATTCCGAGGGGTTTATCGTAGAAAACTGACATTTTACGATTTTTTCCTTCCCGAGATAACGCATCAGGAGGAAGGGACGCGCGAGATATATAGAATTAAAATAGAATAAAAAATATATTTTACAAGGCAATAAATAACACTTAGCGCTATTATTTAATTAACTATTGTACGGAGAGAACGTAAAAATGTAGCGCTTGTTCCTATTACACTTCTCCGTCGAGTGGATTTTTTTTCTATTCTCCAAGGAACGTATCCTATTAAATTATGAAAGATCGATAGATGCACAGGTAGAGAGCTAAAAAATAATTTCATTTTTCAAGTAATGAAATTAGAGGTATTTTTTCAGGCTGTGGGCATATTTGAAATATATTGAAAAGGCAGTATCTCTGCCTGGAAGTGTAGTAGGAATATAAAAAGTTATTTAAATCCTTATTTAAAAGAATACGAATAACCATTTAAAATCAAATTAACTTTTATAGCATTATGCTGTAATATTCTTTTTGTTCACAATAGAAATGAGCGGATTAATGCAGATTTTTCAGTCATGTAGTTTATTGTCTGACATATTTTTAGAGTTTACAGTTTATTGGCTTGTTTGGAAATAAGTATGGCGGAATAGTTGACTAACGTCCGCTTTACAATGTAGATTTAGCTTTAGAATGGAAAATTTTATCAAAAAATTACTTTAACTTGCCGAATTTATGATGACAATGAATTACCGTTAAGTATTTTTTACATATCTGCTCTTAATTTAGAACACATAGATTTTAAGATTAGATAAGCTACATTGAAAATCAAGCAATTTTTTTATTATGTTTTGATGAGATTAGGGATAGAAAGAAAAGGCTATGGCAGAACTAATGGTTCACCAATCGCTTTCACTACCCCTCATAATTGCAATTGGATGAGCGGAGGTGCGATGGTATTTTAAACATCTCATCTTCAAACGAAAATCAATAAATCGACTGAAAAATCAACTTATGAAACTATCCGTGGGGTTGGAACCCTTCAGCTCTTCATCCGATGCCAATAACGTTGACACGCGACCACAGACTCTACTTTCCGGTTATCCTTGACCATGCATGATATACGATGTGACGAATATATTTTTTACGGGAAGAAAATTAATATTTTCTCTCATGTATCTAATTCCTCACTCATGCGTATAATTCTCTTATCGTGAACTGATATAATTTCAAGAGACGCATTCAATATACATATATTACATCTTGTGGTGTGCCGCGAAGATTCGGGGAAAATTTTGTTTGTGGGACCACGACCCACTATACCAGGGGTGACCAAACTTTTGACCACTACGGGTGACTTTTTTTGAAATTTTTGGCGGCGGTCTACTACAAAATAAATTGAATTTATTATCATTGAAATAAAAGAGAAATCAGTGATGTGTACATCAGTACGCCAGACAGGCGGGCGAATTGGAATAGCTACGCGATCGACGTTTCGGCCACTCTTGCAGTATACTATACAATGGCAATACAGAAGAGTAAACGATGTTCGAATGAAATGGAGAAATGACAAAATAGAATAGTAATAAAATTGGTTGTAAGCAGTAAGCTCATGCTTTTTATTTCGTCGAAATGATTGGATGAGATATGAAATAAATATGACTGATTTTTACCCACCAATTTTGAAGGTTGTGAAAATAATTACGTGCATGAAATATAGACGTTCAAAATGTAGTAATAAATGTTTTAAAGGAAGTAGATGATTAAGTGAAAACCATTTCAGGCAAATGAACCAATTGGGCTAAGATTTTCCCCAGGGGATGCAATTTGTCAACAGTACAGAGTGGATGATTCAGTTTAACGGCTGCAATTTTTTAAAGTACGGAATCACTGGCTTGCTAAGAAAGGATATTTTTGGGCTAGCACCATTTCTTAGATAAAATTAGTGAAAATTTATATGTAGCCCCCAAGTTTGTATGCGTGGCTATATATCAGCGATGCACAACCTTTTTAGTAGAATGGCTAGCTTATCGATTTAAAGATTGTTTAATGCATGGATAAAAGTGATTAAAAATGAGGATATTCACATATCACTTTAAAGGTGTTGACTGTCGATACTTAGTGTATCAAACATATCATCTTTAATAAAAATAATAATAAATGTTTAGTACTTTTCCCACATAAAATTTATTTGATCAGGACCGGTTTCGCTCATGGTGAACATTATCAACTGAACAATCAGTCCTGATCAAATAAATTTTATGTGGAAAAAGTACTAAAATGTTTTATTATAATGCCTTTCCACCAAGTATTGACAATGAACACCTTAAAAGTGATATCATCTTTATATATTCAATGAAACAATACTTCTCCGTCCATCGCTCGTGAAAAGTTCTGAAGAAAAAGAAGTGATGAAATATTTATCTTATTAGGCCGCATGAAATGTCAACAGGGCCGCAGGTTGTGCATGCCTGTTATACATAACATATAGTTATCGTTTTACAAAATAAGCACCATGCGAAGAAGAGTATTTCTTTATCACAAAGAATACAAATATATGATAGATATGTAGATTCCGTAAGAGTTTATTTAAATCTAAAATTCAACAAAACCGTTATAAAATAAAAATTTTGTAACAGTTATTTTCATTAATGGAAGAAATATATATTATATTCATGACTTTGTTATCTACGCCACTGGAAAATCTTTTGGATGACTCATTGGCTAATGAAGCAAGGATGAACGAGTGATGCATTTATGAAAGAATAAAAGGGAAGAAAATGAGCACAATGCACTTTAAAATCCATCACTTACGAAGCAATCCAACAATGTTTTTTTGTCTCTATTGTTTCATAAACGTCGAATAAGAAAAAGTATATCGGTACGTAATAATTTTTGCAATCGAAGATTTTTATTCTCGTCTTCATGTTGCCATTTGTTCGAAGAAGGTTAAGTGTCCAAATTTATCTCGATATTAAGACTAGTTCTTAGTAATAACAAAAACCCTAGAGCAATTTTCATTTCAGTATTTGTTTATAGCGTAACGTAAACTCTTTTTGGGACGGCATTTTATTTAATATAATTATATCGGAGAGTAATATAAATACGCTTTTTACAAACATACATAGGTAGGTGAAAAAGGTTCATTATTAAAATACCATACTGTACAGTTTGTATTAGTTGATTTTTTGTGCCACTCTTTTAATCATTAAGACAGTCTGTTATATCTCAACTAATAAAATAAAATCATATTCAAGTATTTGTAACTTGATAGTGTCTGGACATTGTAGACAATCGAAATAGTCAGAAGGATTATAATTGTTGGCTTGTCAATTAGTTGAGTTAGTTTCCACTTAATGGAGGTTCTAGGCGTCTCCCAAAACACCCTGATGCATAATATATAGCACATAACGCATTAGTGACATGATTGTCAATCAACTGCATAAATTATAACCTCATTAAGAGATTAGTATAATAATTATCCAACAAAGTGAAAATTAGCATTAAGCGGGCGATAGCCCAAAATAAAAAAAAAATATTTGGGTTTTATTACATTCTACCGGAATTTAGATTTCGATTTTAATTCGATTGATATCCAGAGATGGACGTAGGGGGCTAACGATTGATCACCTTCAATATTAAACTGTCTATTATATTATTAGTATATATTTGATTTTTAGTTTAATAAATACAGTTCTTTTACACCAAGAATCGACGTATAGACACACCCATTTTTTTAACATTAGATATCTTCCAGTCTTTTACGTTGTAAGTTTGCACGGCTTCAAATACCGGTACGGATAATGTAAGAAGTCGATTGTTAAATTTTTAAAAACATGGATTTTTTGACTTGCACATTCTTCTTACACCAGATCTATTTTACGAAGTATTTCTTAATTCCATATTTCTCCTCGTATTCTCTCAGAATATAAGATAATTTGATAGAATTTATTACTGAATACCCAAAAAATCTCGTAAAAATACCCTTGTTACGATTTTCCGTAAAAAGTCATAATGATTCACATTGCGAATGGACATGGGTAAAAGATCGAGATTAAGATTTATTTATTAAATGCACTTATTTTGGTTTTTACTTTGTGAATCATTCATACTTAATTGATTTTTGATGTAATAGCTTGCATTGCTAAGAGTTCTTCAATATTTTATTTATAGTATATTTTGCTTGTATTTTGCTGAGTTGTTATACCAATTGTTTGTCATACCTTGTAATTCTTGCTTAACTTTTGTATAAATTTCATTGTTTCGTTTTATTTCTGTCAGTTGACATGAGCGAATCCGGTCCTCATCCAATAAATTGTACGTGGAATAAGTACTAAAAATGTTTTATTATTTTTATTAACTGTATTTATGTTAAAATAAACCATATTCACTCCATACGTTTGCACAGTAATATTCATAATAGTTTCATTACAAATATGTGCATAATATATATATCTGAATAAGTGTTTTGTTCTAGCATCTAGACAGCTGATGCGTCCTGCGATACGTGGTGAGCCATTTTGCCGGCTGCCGAAGATGATTTGGCAAACCTCTCACGTCTGTGTAGTCTAATCACCGTCCATTAGATGCGTAATTAGCTACATGCTGCAGCATCGCGCTCAGCATAGAAATTTGCCACCAAAATCCATACACGACACACATATATGCAGTCAATTAGATCGCTGTTTTGTGATTCTATTTTGATAATTCTCACCATGTTCATGAACAATCGAGTACGTACAACGAATATGATAGATTTTTGATTGAATTGGCATTAATTTGGTAGAACACCATAGTATCAAGATTGAAATATTGCAATGTATTTTTAATATAAAAAAAAATATTAGATATATAGTTCATATAGTTGAGAGCGTTAACCGAAATAGCTATCAACTATATATCTTATAATTTTTCTAGACTAAAAATACGTTGCAATTTTTTCACTTGTCAACCTGAAGTTATCTGAAAAATGTCCAGTGTTATAAAGATAATTTTAAAGCGAGTCCTTCGTCTTTACTAAAGATTTTAAGTATAAAAACACTAAATTATTCTCACTTCACTTATGTATGTTTGTATTTTGCTGTCATTTTGTTAGAGACTGAGAAAGTAATAAAGTGTTAATTTGTAATAGTTTTAAGATAACCGTTAAAAAATTTATAGCCAATCTAAAAACATCCCATAATGCATTCGAATATTGTTTTTGACATTTAATTTATTAGTCAACTAGTATTGCTACCCGGCGTCGCTCGGACTAAGCGACCAATAATTATTTAATGTTATATCATTCGACATAATTATATCACAAAATCTAACATCCAAAATAGAGTTAAAATAAAATCACAAACTTTATTTAATTTGATGACAGCCCCGCCCCATTCTCGCCCATTAAAATGTCCAAATTCAAGGAAAGAATCTAATTTGCTGTCAAAGAAATGTCAAATAATACCTTCACGTAAATAATAAACATTATTATTAATAATAAAAGCCGGGAAAAGTTCAGTAGAAGACTAATTTATTACATTTTGACTAAATGTCTTCGCCGATAAAAATTCAAACATATTCGTTTTTATGGCAACTTGCAACAACAATGCAAAAGGGAATTACATACATACATACATACATACATACGCCGTTTCGGTTTTATATATAAGATATATATTTTGGTATATATATGGATGGTTACAGAAGTGAGAAAAGGTGTTTTTCACTAAACTTGCTTGGATAAATTTAATTAGTTGACTCACACGGTATTTAGTAACAGAATAAGAATTCCACGTTTTATAAAAATAATAATATCATTAAACGAAAGTAAATTGAATAGAAAATTATGTTCCGTTGTTTTTTTAATACAGTATTTTAGATTTTAAAAAAGTTGATAAATAAAGTCTAACTATAATTTTAATTTTAATTATTGCTGTTTCAAATGAAAAAGATACTATGCACTGTCACCTGGTAATTTTTAGTATTAATAATTAGTAGATGTTGTATGTATCCATATTGGATAGCTTTATTTTAGCTTTGTTTGGTGAGGCAAAAGAGGTTTTTGTTAATATGCGTGCCGAAGCAATAAGAATATCGTTTCTAGTTTGGCTTCGCTATAATGTAAGTTGTACCAGAAAAACCCCCCCAACGGTGCTAAATATTGCTGTGTTTCTTAAAATCCCCAAGGACATTGATAGAACAAGGGGTAAAGGATTCAACTCGACCAATATGTGGATTATACTAACTTATTTTCTTGCAGAATGCCAAAAAGTATTTTTCTTATGCTTTCAGGATTTCTGAAAAAAATATTGATTTTACTATGGTTTTCTATATATTATTTTTATTTATTAAACAAATACCGATGGGTGCAATTCGCTTCTGATTAGCTGTCGTTGGATTCATCTCTGATTGGCTGTGGTTAAATATTATTTTTTGAACTTTCAAATAAATTAAATTTATTAAAAAAACAAGCAAATATAGTTTGCGTACATCACGCCAGAATAATTTCGAATTCGTTGTTAATTATTTAAGATTTTTTTTTCGTAGAACTATATTAATATATGTATATATTACCGAGCGAAGCCTAAAGCCAAAAGGCACGTGGTATTGAGCACTGTTAATAATTGCTTTTGGAATGATATTTTGCAAATATAGAGAACCAGAAATATAAAATAATATATAAGGGATGCATTTTTGTTCAAACGACTGTTCTTATTTTTAACTGTGTGAAAGCTACATACTGCGTGCTTGTACTCTAAACCTTACAAACGAATTTCACTACACGAGTAATCGTTCTCATTCCCGATCATACATTGATATTCCAATAACTTTCAAAATGTGATACGCGATGTTGAAAATGAGATAAAGCGTTAACTAAACATTAGTTCTTTGTACCTTACCCTACTACCTTTTTCTTTCTGTCATAAATAAATTTGACAGACTGACTTACTCGCGAGGTTTTAAAAATTATACAGCTTAGCGGTTTTGGCGAGAAAAAAAATGAGAGATATCTACGAAATGCATTTGATTTTTTATTATTTTTTATCACTTGTTGAGTAAAGTTTTCAACTGCAAATATGTCTGGTGTCTTTCTATGTTTGATGTAAATATACAAGCGAGTTTACATAGAACTGGCTTATTTTGAGCTAAAATGCATCGAATAAACGGAAAGTATCCCATGAACGGGTAGTTTCGCAACCAGTAAGTAGGCGAGAACGTCTCACGGTAGTTTTGCTCCCTACCCTTAGTGAGATACAATTCCCGACGCTCGTAACATCTAATTCCGTTGATATTCGGATCAGCAATTCTCCGATACGTTTTCCATTTTCTTCCGTGTTTTTCCCTTTTCGTTTCTAATAGTTGCATAACGCACACGTATCAGTGGGAATAAATTCTAAAGCTATAAGCATTAGGTGTGTATTGGATGCCGATACCATCTTGTTTGCATTTGAAAATGTGCGATGATTCTGTAAAAAAGAATCTTGTAAAAAAAATCTTTTATCTTTTATACAGGCCATTTTTTAAAAACTAAAACATGGCTATTCCCAGTCTCATAGCGTTTTAGACTATTTGTAACGTTTTCATATATTATATCGGTACACTAACTAGTCACTGAACATAATAGCACGATCAGTAGGTATATATTATTAAAACAGCTTTAAATATATTTGTATCTAGCGATTAACAATAATGATGCCATGTCTGATGGTAAACCACTTTTACTCAAGAATTGAGAGCTCAAGTCTTTAAAAGTAGAAGAAATGAAGAAATTATGACGAATTTTTCAATTATCCATAATCACAATCGGATTTAACTTCGCGTTACTTTAAACGTATATAAATATTACAAATATAAACAGCAAAGCTTTGTTATTTTGATATAACACTGATTTAATATATAAATGAAAAGTAGGTATTCGTACGAGAGAAGATTTCAAATGAAGAGTAACAAGGTGTCGAGTAACTGCTAATAATCTGGGATACTTTTCATTCCATATTCATTCGACCGTATATATTATGATTGTGCTATATTTATATTATTATGCTATCTTTATTCCAAGTTAGCTACTGAACAGAGCTTTCAAACATTTTTGCAGAATGTGAGCTATAATCATTTTTAATGAAATAATATTTTTTTTTAAATAAGGTGTATTGCAAATGAATACACTTTGAAGTGATATTCGAACAAAAGTGTACGAATATCACTTCAATAATTTATGAAATTGAATTGAAATAATGGGTTCCATAGTCTATTTCAAGGATTTAAAATATTCACAAGGCAACATTTCGTAAATAAAAAAATTGTTTTTTTTTGATTTTAGGATAATAATAGAAAATACAGCCACAATTTAAGCGAAAGAGCAAGTCGATTTGTTAAGTGAAATTGTCTGCAATGCAAAACGCAATTGACGTGTGCATAATTGTATCGTATCCAATACTTGAAATGCCTGACGATGCCGAAAGGCGAAACCCGGGTCATTAGCGACATAACTCATGGAAAAGTACCAAATTCAAACAATTAAAATTTGATATTGAAATTCCATCAAGCACCCTCGGTCGAAATCCTTAAATATATAATTATGTAGTTTATCAAAGAAAATTTTACAGAAAAGAAATACACATGTACAAGCAAAACATTTCAAAGAAGTGTGGCTAAAATACGAACAATAATTTTTTAAATTCTATCAAATACAGCATAGTCCAGTTAACGATTAACTTAGTTTTCCTGTCATTTTATTTATTGCAGCAGTACTCATCTGATTTATTTTTATTTAAAGCTTACGTTCATTATTTGCAAACGTATAAATGTATAAATTATGTGATACCTGAAGCTCACCTCCTAATAAGTATTCTATAGCGAAAATCCGCTACTACTAGCAGAAGAGTCGACGTCCTTAGGGATTCTCATTTTGCAGTTTACCTGTCCGTATGTTATTGCGGCTATTAGTGAACTGTCATACAACTTTACATGACTCACTTACGAAGGTGTATAGTAGAAGCTTCCAGGAAAACCCTACAATGATTGTACGTTCAACTTAATATTCATTTCATTTGATTTTGAAAACATGTCATTCTAAAGACTAATGATTTTATAATGTTAATGAATACATGATCTTCCATTCGCCCTTCAAAGAAATTCAGCGAGAAAATATTTTCAAATGGCTATTTTCAAATTAGGAAGAATGTATATTTTTTTTTCATCTTTACTGAATAGCCGTTTTAATACTATTGTCGAGAAAACGTTATTTCTCTTTCACAAGCTTAAAAGATCACTAAGAACAGTTTTAACATTTTAAATGAATGCAATTGTATATCTGGTTTAAATGTTTACTTGCCGAGAAAAGCGGTCTTGTTTTTTTTTTTAAATATGATAGTAAGTAACAACTTGTGTGCTATTTTTTAAAATAAATACAAAATTAGCATTTTATCAAGAGTTATAACTGTTCACTAAATAATGTAATAGCATTATCACAATACATGACTGATTATGTACAATCAATTGAAATTTTGAAAGTGAAACAAAATGGATTCGTAAAAAAGTCTAAAATGAAAAAAAAACATGAAATCTTTTTAATAAATACAATTTATTTGACTTTCAGCATGGGTGTGATCGGGTTAAATCAAAGCAGGGCCACGTTTGATAATATATAAGTACGTTTTATTAGCACAAGTTTAGTGTAAGGGTAACCTTCAGTACCTATTAGGGTAGTTTGACACATTATTAAGTTTTGAATATTATTATTTACGTGTCATATTTAATTCACAATTGATAGACCATAACTCACCGGATAGCCTTAAGAAAGGCATATTATAATATCTTGTGACACAAGTGACTAAAAGAGCGTGTTTTATTCATGAAAAGTGTTTTTTTTAAATATTTTTTTAAATATTTGTACGCTGTATATGATCGACGATTCTTGAATATTGATAGTAATCCAAAAGTGCTCGGGTTTTTACGTCATATGAAAATGTATTTGAAATTCTAAGCTGTAATTCATTGCAATATTGTTAGCCTTTAGAGATTATAAAGATACTAACGGGAACATTTCTATCGTAGCTATTTTATGAAGATTGGAAAATAATGTATTATAAAACTATTTGATGAACATATCTTGATCAGAAAAGGTGAGAATACGAAAATAATTACAGAAATATTCATAGACACTAGTTTTTTTTTTCCGTTTTGCACTTTTTGTTTATGGAATAATTCTGAAAGAAAGCGAAGAGTGGAGTAGTATTTATTCGTCTTGTATATAAAGTGAATGTCGCCCTTAATGTTGCCATATCACGCACACTCTAAATAAAGAATGCTATCGGTTTACTACTATCTCTGATTTTTCACCAATAATAAAAAAGTGCAAAGCGTACTCACGGCCATTGCTGCGGTGTGATCAAAGTGCTTCGAAGGCTTCGTTTTCATCGTGCAGCCTCTTTGAGTATTCAAGTCGCGACGCCTCGCGCAGCAATCGCTTCCGACGCCGACGCTGGCGACGTCCCGCGGGTTATTACGAATTGATTCGCGCACCGCACCCCATAACCCACGAAAACTTATCCATAGTACTGGACTTAAACAATAAATGGAATGCTCTTTGAAAATATTTGAAAAAAAAATGATTTCTAATATTCCTTTCACAATTGCAATAAAGTATTGTGAACAGATTTGCTTTCTGATCGCTATTTACAAAAGAGTGATCTTAAAACACACATAATATTTTGGATGAGCTATGATGCTTCGAATGAAAATTAAAATACGATCGGAAAACGTTTAATAAAAAATTCCTAGAAGTATAACGCTGATAATTTTTTTTTCATTATTCACAATAATTCATACCACCAAGCCATAGACAAGATTGGTTTTTACATATATAGAAAAAAAACGATTCAATTACCATTGAAAATATTGTTTTGTATGTTCAGAGTAATATCAAGCTTAAATATTGACTGTAGCTTTAGTTAAAAGAACGTTACTCTCAGTTTTTTCAATATGATATTTTGTCGATAATAACAATGTAAATTACCCAATACACACTCTTTCAAAAGTTCGTGAGCTGCAAACGCTGAATGACAATCTAATTAAGCTATTTAGTTTGAAAAAAGGAGGGCCCGTAAAATTTGCGTTGAGAAAGAAAACTTACACGACATCAATATCATAATTTGTTCTGTGAGGGCTATGCTCTTTTGAATTTATATAATACTAGTATTGCTACCCGGCGTCGCTCGGACTAAGCGACCAATAATTATTTAATGATATATCATTCGACATAATTATATCGCAAAATCTAACATCCAAAATAGAGTTAAAATAAAATCACAACTTTATTTAATTTGATGACAGCCCCATTCTCGCCCATTAAAATGTCCAAATTCAAGGAAAAAATCTAATTTGCTGTCAAAGAAATGTCAAATAATACCTTCACGTAAATAACAAACATTATTATTAATAATAAAAGCCGGGAAAAGTTCAGTAGAAGACTAATTTATTACATTTTGACTAAATGTCTTCGCCGATAAAAATTCAAACATATTTTCTTTCATATTCGTTTTTATGGAAACTTAATGACCAACAATGCGAAAGGGAATTACAGACCCACATACATACATACGCCGTTTCGGTTTTATATATAAGAAGATATGAAATGTGTGTATAAAATATTACTAGTTAGACGTTATATTGATTAGTTTATAGGTGCAACTCAATATTAATCGAACACATCTATTTATTCGGTAGGTAAGAGTTTTCTTAAATACCATAGATTTAGTTGATAGTAAGCAAACAAGCATTAAATTGATTGACATAAGCATGATTGACATAGATGTCGCTAAAGTTCTATTTTGTATAAACGATATGTTTTTTTTTTCGGTTTATCAAAAAATTGGCCAGTAAATTTTGAAAAAAGAATACATACTAAGATTTAAGTAGTGATTCATTTCTCAAAAAAAAATCATTTATGTACATTGATATCGATTGTAAATTTTGCCAAATAGTATTGAGTTTACTCTTCATCCTTCACTACTTAGCAATATTGTCTGAAAAAGTTCAGGTTGTGTGTTTATATTGAAAACACAATATATCTACGAACTGTTTTTTTGTTACTTGAGATATTGTGTCACAGCTATTAGTGTATCCGAACAGAGTGCTTGAAATATTTTCACTGTAGTCAAAAACATATTCAGCCGAGCGCTTTTATCTCTACGTGTATCTATTGTATAACATAGATTTATTCTGAGTAGAGAAGTCTGTGAAACACCTTCGGGAATTAACGAAACAAGATGGCGGAGCGACGATGCTGCTATCTGTTTTCGTTTCGAAATATATCTCGTCTGTGAGAGAAAAAAGATCAAATTGAAAACGGCATCGCTACTGCTGTGAATTCGATTAAAGACATGTTTTGCGAGCAGGTGTTGAAAATTGCAATGTGTGAAAATTTCATGTTGCATATATGTATGTTCATGTGTGTTACGCATACAAAAACTTTATTCACTTTTAAATGTGAAGCTAAATCTGGATACACTGACTTAAAGATTAACTATTACGAAAGATATATGGCAAAATGGAATTTATCTCTGACTATATCACAGACACAATATAAATGTACTGTTGATGATTTCCACGATCATTCAAAGAGCCAACTACGAAAACAAAGTAAAAATAATTCTGTTTAAAATATATCTTGGATTGCTGTGAGAAAACGAATGCATGTTTTATTGAAATATCATAAAAAGTCAGTAAGCGAATGAAAAATGAATACTTATGAAACCAACAATTTTTAAATATAGAATAAAACTAAAATTTTACTTATTTAATCTTGCCATGAAAATTTTAAGCAAAGATTTCTTCGGAGTCATTAATACTTTTTATTTTGAGTAAATATTTTATAATTATACATAATAGGAAAAATCTAATAAATCTAAGTCATTTTTTTAAATGTGTAGTCCGTGGTGCAGTCGTCAACGTTATTGGCCACCGTGACAGACCGCTTGGGTTCGGTTTCTGGTAAGAGTAAATTTTTTCAGTCGAAAATCGATTCTGCTCAGAGGCAATGGGTGTTTGTGTTGTTAAATATCCCTTCACACATTTCCGATATCAAAGAGCGGTGCATAGTGACAGCGATTAGTTTACCACTAGTCCTGTCCTAGCCCTCGTATCCTTTCCATCCCTACTCTCTTAAAAAAAGAGACAAGACAAAGAGACTTAAACAAGCAGTTCATAAGCAGAAGCATGAACTCCATGAGGAGTCCATTTGATCCAAGCTTAGAGCGGACATGGTAAAAAAATGGATAAGTAAGTCACCACGATGCCTTTTTGCATTTGATTATATCTGATAATATTATATCAAACCAAGTTAAAAAAAATAGTACATTGATAAGACCGTATGATACAATTTCCCAGCAAGTTCAAAAATGGGGGGATTTTTTATGGTAGGTAACTCTTATGAGCAGAATAAGTATTATAATAGTGCTATACATTTAACAAATTAGTATGGTACAACTTTAAAATGCAAACACAAATTTAATATACTAATTACTTCCTGATGCGTGAAGTGTTGCTGAACACGCTTGCCTCGTAAACTGGTCGTACATTGTAATGAAGCGTCCTTTTTTACTAATAAATGTTGTGACTTAATTGTGTTATTTTTATAGTGAAGCTGTAAAAGCCCAGCTGTGCTTTTGAAAAAATGAAAACATTATCTTACCTTTAATAAACATGATGAGGTTAAATAACGTTTTAAAAAATAATTCTTCTCTATCTACCTGGGATTTTCAGTGACGAATACTGTATTAAAAAATATATTTTTAAATAATTGTCATGACACGTATTGTTTTCCGTAACCCGACGGTAGAAGTACGATAAGTGATCAGAAGATTTCTTTGTGGATTTATTATAATATAAATTAAAAATAACACGTATTGTGCTACTATCTGTGACACGTGTTTCGCCTCTTTAAGGCGAAACACGTAAGTAGTACAGTTAGTAGCACAAAACGTGGAATAATCAAAGTTATTTCAAATTTATATTAAAATGAACTTCCACAAAGTTACCGCCGAAACCATCGAAAGTATGGGCTTATTATATTCAAGTCATCGTTGCAATATCTTTTCTGACTTAGAGAACTTTCCCATAAAATTTACACATATTTAACGTACTAGTATTTAGATTGGTTAGTAAGAAACTGTAATAACGTTAATAAAGTCAATGGATAGTAATCTAAGTATTATATATATTCACCTAAAAGTTAAGTAGTCAGTAGAAATATACTAATTATACATTAGTGAAGTTTAAGCAAGTTATGATATTTAGACAAAATTTTTGATAACTGCTTATATTAGCCAAAATCTGCATGAAATTAACTTAATATTGTGATATTTCTTTTATAACAACTAGAGTAGAAATAATATAAAATAAGTAATTTTAAATTTTATATCAAATGAATTTCCACATAGTCATCCATCGAATCCATCGAAAGTGTTCGAGTAGAAATCTTTAAGTCCCAACATATCTTTCTGAATCTTAAAAATAGGTTTCAAATCCCAGTACGATGTCACAAATTTGTTCAACTCGTCAAATAACGTAAAAATATGTATCTATAGAGTGTACTCGAAGGAAGTGAAACATGCGCAAATAATTACCGTATAATATGCAGCGATAAGAGTTGCACTGTTTAAAAGGTGTTGTATTACAGCTAGAAATTTAGACAAGAAAGAAATTAAGTGAGATAAAAATAATGAATTAATTCGGATCTATTATTACACTTAATACGTATTGGACAGTTCAAGATTTTTAGTTATTTGACTAATAAGGCATCGATAAAGTATAATAATTAATATAAATTGTATACTTTCAAAGTCTTTTAAATTCCTCGTCAACGTTTTATCACCGCACCTGTTTTAAAATAGTATTAAAGTAAAATACGACACAATGAAAATGCTTTGAACGTAAAAATGTACAGCTAAGGCAAAACAATGTTCATAAATGTTTTAGTTTTAATTGAAAAAGTCACACCTCGAAGATAGCTCGTGGACCTCGCAATGAATGTGTCCTGTTGTTTTACGATACTCATACGTACTCAGGTACAAGTCTGTTTACATTTTACATTACAATTCTAGATGGCGTGTGATAATTATATAAAGATGAATTTGTTTTATGAATTTAATGACTGTGGTATGTGTAAACGAAATGGTACTAAAGCGAGTAATAACATATTGCAACTTTTTTCAACGTATACATATATTTGGAATGATACATTTTATTATGAGTAGTAGTCGCACTTTCGGTTAGATTGCTAATTTTATATAAAAATATTTTGGAACCGTTCAAAATGAATTAGTAAATTAAACACGAAAACAACGTTGTCAAAAACACAAATACCGCGAAAGTCTAAAAACATACATTGAACGTATGGAGCTATTTATGACCGTTTGCACTACTAATACAAGTTGTGCCGATTGCATCTCCACTTTATGGTATTAATTAATACGAGGTTTTAGGATTTTTAAATGCATTTACTAGAACAAGTTTATATTCAAAACCCATGTATAAAGTATCACTGAATATCTTTATGAATGTGATTTTAGTCTAGTGTATTCTTGGGCCACAACGCACTTAAAGAAACGGTGTATTTAAAAAAATTGCAGACAGGTAACTTTTCTACCCATAACCCACGTTTTATTGTAATTTTAATATGATGTAAATAGGCAAAAAGCATCAGAAAATCCATGTTGACATGATTCTTTCTTATTGATTGATTAAAACAATCTCTAAAAAGATTGCCTTAAATAATTCATTAGTTTCAATTGCTTAAGCGGACATGTGGAAAACAATTATTATTATTATGTATAAAATAATTTACTAACTAAGTTTTCTTAATAAGTAGTGATGTTAAAATATAATTGAAGAATATTAACTCATATATAATAAACGACCTACATTGTTTAAGTACCGAAAGCGATTGTATTGCTGTGATGCTGAAAAGTTTGATTATTCGTGATGTCAATTTCGATATAAAAATAAAATATTTTTGACCAGTGTGCAGATTCGATATCAAAAATTATAAACGCTTTAACTGCATTCAATCGGCTTTTAGTGTTGTCATCGCGAAAATAAAAGCTTTAAAATCAATAACAGATTTGTTTTTCGGTTTGTCTATTCGGAAATTCGGTTAAAAATGTCAATAGATATGCGAACCCAGAGAGGGAAGGGAATTGAGGCTCACAGCGTGGATAATAATGGATTTTCCGTGTCGTTAGCGGATTGTTTCAAATACTGAATCAATTGATTACGGTAGATATTTTTAAAGCCATTTTCTGTTAAAAGCTGAAAATTGAATTTCATAAAAATGAAGCGCGGGACACGGCCAATAGTCTGTATCGTATTAATACCGTCCGCAAAATATTCAAATAGAGTTGATTTAAAACACCTTTCAATCACTTATAATAAGTTTAATTGAAATCAACAAAAATAAAACAAAGAAGACTTTTTTAACTAAATAAATAAACTTCTTATAAAGTATTTCATCAAGTATTGTTTCACATTAGATGATAATAATACTGTCAACTGATATTGAAGCTTGAACTTAAATGGAAATAGGTTACATTTAAGATGGTGGCTAGTCAATCAGATCAAGTCAAAATTAAAATGTATAGTTATGATCAACATAATGTCGCCAATAGTAAAAACTGCTGTCATGAATTATTGTAATCTTAAGTAAATCTACATATGTTCAGCATTTGTCTACTCAATCACATCGTAAATATGTATTTAAATACAAATCAAATTTATTTCATATATTTTTTTATCCCTTAACAAAGTTGTTGGATAATATATTTTTTCAATAAATAGACAGTTTATTTCCCTGCCGAGATAATCAATAAATATTCAATTGGAGATACATATCAACTTTCGTTTCATGGAATGAAAAGAGTTACAAACAGTGTAAACATGTAGATTGTAGTGAATCGAACAATTAAGGAGTTGAACACATTTGATGAGATAGAAAATATAAGCAATCCGAATGTATTTGGTTCATTCATCAATTTACAATAAGCTGCCAGTCCTTCCTTTGCACCCAAATATTGAAAATAGAGAAAAAGGTGCGCTGCCAAAGTCGAATCAAATCGGTGGAGCCATCAATTCAATGATGTTATTGATATGGCGTCAAAAACGTTTTCCCTCCATAAATAGTGTCAAATATAGGGAACTTTCAGCATCCTGTGCGTTCTACTATCTACGCTCTGAAATAAACGATACAAATCTTTAATAAATAACGATTTAGATTGATAAAGTATTTGATTTAATTTACATTCTCCGAGTTTTTTTTATAAATGAAATCGGTTTTAAGTTGGTTAGTGTTTTGTATTTGAATTCGTTTTTGCTCTTTTAATTTTTAGATTGTGTCTTATGCCATTCTCTGTTGATTGATTATTGTGTTTTGTTGTATGTGTATGTGCTGTATTTATTATATTTGTAAAATGTATGGCGCATTGGCGTCAGTTGTAATACCATGTGTCGTTTATAAGCAATAATAGACTTCAATTGATGAATGCAATATAATTAGTTCAACAGGAAAGTAAATGAAGATAAATAAATAAATTCCGTTAATTTATCTAAAATATAAGATAGTTTTAAAGATTGAAAAATATTTTAATACATTGCTGATGTTGCAATATTGTCTAAGAAAACTGAATCAAAAGTTTGTGTGTATACTACACAAAGAGCGACCAAAAGAATTTTGCAAAGCACAACAGGAGACAATGCGATCAAATTCCGTCGGACATTTGAAAATTCTGCGGCCGCGAGTGAAACATGGGTTAAGAAAACTTGTTTAAGCCTCTGGGACTTGCAAAAAGGGGGAAATGGAATGAAAAATATTTCCAGTTTAGCTGGTGGACGTCCACGACGTCTCGAGGGTGCACTAAAACTCCGGCCAAATTCCCTCGCCTGACCACTGCCTGACATTTGTCATATTTCCAAATATTTCATCGTATCGCTTGTGAAAATTGGCAACAGATGTCAGCTGCGATCGTGCTTCTATTAGAAAATGCATATGGTATAGATTTTCAAATGCTGGAAGAATTCGTTTGCTGTCTAGAGAGTTTCTTAAATATGTCATTGAAAAAGTAATTGATTTCTTATTTCTTAGGGAGTAATTTAGAATGATTTTTTCTTACAGTTACAGTTTTTACACAATACAGTTTTTCCTAAAAATTATCTTTTCCAAAACAGTGATACCAGATGTTTGATTAAACGTAACATCAACATTTTACTTGTAATATGTTAACTGACAATTCTTGGTAGAAATGCATAGTACACAGACATTTTTAATGGTCAGTACCGGTTTCGCTGAACATGGGTCTTTCCAGCCTGAACATAGGTTTTTTTACAAAAAAATGGTATAAGACAGGTGAGATGAAAGTCAGGGTAATGATAGGAATTGACAATTATTAAAAATCTAACGAGTTCTTGCGGATGTATGGACACTTATCATAATATGAAATGCTCACGGTTATTTTAAATCGTTTTCTAAATAATGTTCAAAATTCATTGAAATTAATGTGTTATGGATTCGCTCGAGGTTCTTTAAGTATTTCAAATCAAACGCAGACACATTCAATCGGCTTAATCAAAGCAACGTCGGTTGCAAATAACACGAAAATCTATACACCGTGAGATGTATTTTTATTTTGCAATGCCGTCAGAAAGTTTTATCCGAAAAATATATTACAAGTCCGGCGAAAAAAGCAACAAAAGTTTTCCTTACCTTAAGTGAAGTAATTCCCAAATGGAAAACCACCACTACTCGTACGCTGCTGTATGACGGGATACGGTTCCATTCCAGGCCTAAAAATTTACTGGCGCAGACCGCTGTGGTTTTCCATTTTATGGTATTTCAAAAGTAGTAAACTAGGATACGACATATTTGGTGAGAAACTTTTTCACCTTATGCAAAATACGTATTTTATTGAATTCAAGATGCGTTTGGACAAATATTTTCCCCACTTGAATAAAATAGAAGACGAGAGTTGTATTTTAGTGGTCATACACACATACATACAAACATACACACATGCATACATACATATGCATGTGTTAAAATTTTATAAAACATTTTGATACATTGTTTTGAAAAGAAAATTTAAAATTTACTTCAGATCAATTTTACTTGAGAGAAGATTTATCCAGACGAAAATCCGGTTAGTCACAGTTCTGATCACAAAAAAACCATCGAACTATATACCAATCCAGGTTTAGTAAATTATCAGTTACGAAGAGCATTGTTTGTCGAGATACTCTATTAGAAGTTTATATGTTCTGGAAGCTCGTTTGTAAGCTTAGTGATAAGATATAAAGTTACCGGTCGGAATTTTTCCTGTTGTTATAATAACCTAGCAGGAATTGTTATTTTTGACAGTTTCGAATAAGAATAAAATACTACAAAAATTCGATCGTCAAAATTTTTTAATCTTTTACAATATATCTCAAATTATTTCAGTTAAATTATAATAATGGTTGAGATTTAATAATCGAAAAAGTGTTTGTAGTTTCTGAGAAAGTCCCTTCGTCAGAACAAAATGGGAAAAAATAGAATTCGTTAATCTTGCAGCTAACACATCCAGTGTAATATTTTCCATAAATCATCCGGCGTTTCTTCACCGGACAGTTGATAGGAGGGGTACAATGCTAGGGGTTTAGGGGGAACTTTATTCAAGGAAAAGGTGGGAAAAGAAGTCAGCATTGTGAATTGCAATAACGTTGCAGGGATGTGACCAGAATGCCTGTCAGGGTGAGAATAAATCTTTGTTTTGTTTTATTTAATTTTAGATTAATATTGCATGTAAGTCTTCCGGAAAAGATTCCAAGTAAACATGCGTACAATTTATAATATTGTTAAAGCAATTTACGAATGGAATTGGAATTAAAATCACCATAAAGCAAACTATTGATTGAGTAGGCATTTACTTGGTATTTTAAACAAAAACGACTACATAGATAAGGTAAACGATTTTCTAAAACCAGCAGATTTTACAAAATTAAAAAAGGACCCAACGACGAAACTAGCGACTAAAATCAAAAATATTGTAAAGGAGTGTAACATCGTTTTTCCCACTGAATCTATGAAGAGGTACGTCAATCTCATGAATCCGACTACACCGTTGCTTTACGGACAACCCAAAATTCATAAGACTGACATTCCTATTAGACCGGTGGTATCCTTTACGAATACTCCAACAGCCAGATTAGCATTTTGTATGAATAACATATTTAAAGACAAAACCAAATTTAAGCCAAAACATAGCTTAGAAAACTCTTTAGATCTAATAGCTAAAATCAAAGACGTAAAACTGCCCACGAACAGTAAATTAATCTCACTAGACGTTACGAGCCTATTTACGAACATTCCCGTAAAAGAATGTCTTGAAATAATCCACGATTTATTAGAAAAATCAAAACTAAATCCTTTCGAATCTGAAGAGCTTTACTCTCTCATACAAGTGTGCACCGAGACTAATTATTTTTTATTTAACTCGGTATACTATCAACAAAACGACGGATTACCGATGGGATCGCCGCTAAGCCCATTGCTCGCTGAAATTTTTTATGGATAATTTAGAACACAAAATTTTAGAAATAGATAACAAAAATATCGTGTATTACTACCGCTATGTAGATGATATTATAATTTGTTGGCAAGGCACGGATAGGCAGTTAGATATATTTCTAAACAAGGCTAACTTGATACACGAAAAAATTAAATTTACACTAGAGATAGAGGTAGACCACTGCATTAACTTTCTAGATTTAACCATCACTAGAATAGAAAATCAACATAAATTTAAAATCTTTAGAAAACCAACCTTCTGTGATACTACTATTCATTCCAAATCACTTCACCCTTGGCAAATTAAACTATCTGCATACAATGCAATGATACACAGATTACTGGCTGTACCGATGAATCAGATAGATTATTATAACGAATTACATACTATAGAACAAATTGCGCGTAATAATGGCTATGAGAAAAGGTGATAACAAACTTACTATATAAAAAACGTTTAAAACTAGCTAGAAAACTTATTTACCCTAACTTAATACAAGAAAACCGCTTTAAATTAACTACTTAGGGAGTATTAGTGAAAAAATTCACCACGAGATTAAAAATTCAGTAAATGTAGCATTTAAAGTTAATAATAACTTAGTACACATCTTAAAAAATAGTAAAGACAGGATTAATAAACTTGATAGAAGCGGTATATATAAGATGACTTGCGGTACATGTGATTTAGTATATGTAGGACAGACCGGTAGAAAAATTTCAATTCGAGCTAACGAGCATGTTAGATCCTTTAACAATGGAAAAAACTGATTCACAATATGCAAATCACCTTATAGAATTAGCACATAATCCGAATTCGGTCCCGATTCGTTTACATTCCTGCAATAAGGGCCTCAAACTGAATGCATTGGAACAGCTTGAAATTAATAGGTATAATCAGTCCAATGAAATTCTTAACGATCAAATCACAATTAATAGCTCACCTCTGTTAAAACCATTAACAAACAATAAACCTAAAACAATTTAAAATAGATGCACTTAGAAATTGCAGATTTTAAGTGCTTTCACACGACCCCAAAAAATACTCAAATTATTGTTTCCCACCATTACTTAAGACCAATAAATCAAACCTATTTAAATTCTTTCATGTGACGTCGGTATGGTTTCAACAGAAAGAGATTATGTAGGAGGCACCCTGTCTAGCAAAATATAAGCACCCTAATAAAAACATAGTTCTGACGAAGGCGTAAGCCGAAATAGCTATCAACAAATATTTAAAAATAATTTATGTAGAATTAAAATACATTGTTATTTTTCTTTCCGTATTATAAAGCAAACTTTTGAAATTATCAGCGAAAAAAAGAATACTTCAAAGTTTTTAAATTCACACGTAGTGTACAATAAGAACTTATTATTACATAAGAATGTATGAAATATTCTTAAAATAGTGTATAATTGGCCATGTTATAGTGTGCTCGAATATTGTTTATTAATTAATACAAAATGACATTGCATATATTATGAAAAAAACACTTCAAATAAAAAAGTTATGAGTGGTAATTGGTGCCTAAAAGTGAGATTTATTTTCATAATTTAAGGAGCATTTTCATGATGCCTAAATTAAAATTGACAAAAACAGATTTTTATCGTGCTCAAATAAGAAGCGACTCATTATTTTCATTAAGATTATTATCATTATTTGGCTATTTAACGGTACATTGAAAATATTTTTATTGAACAAATAATTCAAATGTATTTTTTTGTCGCCAATATATTTTCAGATAAGATAGATTCTAAAGAATCTCTTATTGGAAGAGTTAGCATACGAACGGATTCAGTTGATGGATATGCCTTTGCTTTTGCGTACAGAAATAAGAAATATTCTAACATAAAACATTTCTTTTCGTACTGCCGCATTCCATCTACGTCAGAAAAATGAAACATTTTTGCGACTACTGTAGGCTTATATGTTTTTTTTGTTGTGTCCACTCTATTAAATTGTATGGAAGAAGTACTTATGTTGATTTCTAGATAAAATATTTTGACAATATCGACAAGCGCAAACTAAATCCATTAAATTAAGAAAGTTATAAAAATATCCTGTTTTCAACAACCCGAAAATTACAATCATTTTTTTGAAAAGCACAAATATTTAGACTAAAAAATGGTGTTACACTTTGTTATACATTTAAAGCTTGCGAACAGAGGTTGGCTTTATTTAAAAGAAATAGTTGCTTATTAGATTATTAGCGGATAGAAATATTGGGTTTGAAAAAGACCAGTAGATTTATAACTAATCGCATTTGTCCCTTTTTAAGGTTTATATGGGTGGCAAGAAAAGTAAAGATCAACAAAAATTCTTGCACACTCAATTAATATTATTGTACCAACTGATCCTGTAGTCAAATGGTCAACATAATTAGGCGTTCATTTTATTCGGCTTAGGTGTCCATAGGCTTGAGCTCGTAAAATACAATAAAATATAAAATTATAGTAAAAATTGCATTGCTTGAGCTTATTTTGATATTTTCATTTAAAAAAAACTTAACCTTGTAACTTAAAAATAATCAAGGTAGTTATAATGCGTTGGTTTACAATGACTGGTGTCTCAGTCTCTTGAGACATAAAGTGTCAACTGAATACCGCACTTTCAAACGAAAAAGCTGTCATTTTTGAGTTAAGTATTTTATTTTTGTAGGCGACGGTTTGCTTTAACGGATAACTCTAAAGGCGCAATATTTTATAGTGCATATATAAGTGAATGTATATACATATGTGAACTATAATTGAGTCATTTTTTTTCGATGGATCCATATAAAGATAACATGCATCTGGCTTTAAGCGATGAGCTTAAGTCGTTTTGTTTCATTATAGATGTTGAAATTATTTATTCTATAGTATATGATCAAAAACCGTGTTGAATTTTACCATAATACAACAATGTATAATTCAATAAAAAAAGTATTAATATTAAATAATTATGGTTTTGTAAAAAAAATATATCATACTAGTTTTGAGTGGTCATTTCATACAATTTAACAATGTATTGTTTAAATATCACAAAGATATTTTCACTGGGTCTGCATTATAATTCTAATTTACTGAAACTGATCCGATTGGTAAATTTATGTTAAATTATATGTATATTTTTAAAAAATAATTCAAATTTTAATATGTTCAGATTTATTCCTGTAGACGTGTAGACGTTCAAGATACAAAAGTTGATTACTATTTTCGCTGCTGGAATGAGAGCAGCAGACTCTGTTTTACTCTGTAAGTATATTGACATTCATGGAGATACTGTAGCAATAATAATAATATTAAATTATTTAAATAAAATACAATTGTCTTCTTGACATCACTTGCGGTTTCAAGTCACTCAATTTTGAGAGTTTTTTTGAAGCAAAGCTTAAAAAATTCAGAAATAAAACAAAGATTCTCAAAATTTTGGATACCTTTCCCTCCTATCGCGTGTTATTTCTTCCGTAATAAATAAAGCTTTGTGTAATCGAAAATGTAAATATAAAAGCGCGTAGGTAGCGTTAAAAGTTGAGTCACGACTTGTTCAATCACATTGTCCTATGGGAATCATTACTAGATCAGGAGAACTACGGGGGTAATGTCAGTGGTGCCCGTTTTTTTTTTAGCTAAGGATAAAAAAAGTGTTTCAATTTAAATATATTTTATTTGAAAATTAATTATCGTTTAAAACATTGCACACACTGTTATTCAGTTGATGGTGTGATTTGAATAACCTTTACGCTTAATTTAATCCGTAGTTAAATACATGAATATGTATAAGTAGACAATGTTTCATGTGTACCTTTCACACGGCTATCTACAGAAGCAGTATTAAAACGCTTCGGCAGTACTACAAAATTTCAACTTATCAGAGGCAAAAACGAGAATTCCACTATTCTTGATAATGTTAAATTGAATGTTCCTGATAATTTTTTGAGGAATCGTGCATGACATAACTTTTTTGTTTTTCCAAGGGGTAGAACCAGTCTGCCAATGGGGATGCCACTGGGAAGAGCTTTAGCAATTTAAAACGGCATTGCTTCGGATGTCAAAATATTGATTTCGTCGGAACTCACTCGGTTGACTTCTTTGAAAATTTCTTATATGATTTTAATATTTTTTTCTCTCTTTTCTTATGACTACAATGTTTTCGTCTTTTTTTAAATGATAATTTGTGATTTTTATTATGTTTATAGAAAGATGAATGTATATAAATATATATAAATACATGTATTTAAATGTCAAATGCATGGCGCATTGGCGTCTGCTTTTACACTACATCCACTGACAAGTAGTCATTTCTGTTATAAAATACGTTCGGAATCGAGCTGTCTAAAATAATCGGTCAGGATTTTTTAATTGTGTCTTTTGACGTGCGGGAAAAGCCAATGAAAGAAAACTTCAAGCCAAATATATACATTTCAACCAAATTTCAGCTATACACAATGTGCAATTAGTTTTTGTGTTGATACTGCGATCATTTTTAATGTATTCTTTAATGTTTATTAATCATATTGAAAGAACACCATAGAGCAAGCATATCTTTCCATTATTGTATTATGGTCTACCACTGAACAAGCATCGCACGAAATTTTTCTCTTCTCCGCTGTTTTCAATACAATGTTATAGAATAAATGATTCAACGATCCGCCCCCTGTTATCGGAATAGCAAAAATATGCATTAAAAATACGAACATCGATTCAGATATAGTTATGGCTCACTGTATAAGAGATAAAAGTTAGGAGGTAATTTTATCTTCTGCCAAATATTAAATCCTATATAGGGTTTCAAACATGTGTTTGTATAATACACATTTATGTTTTGAAATATTGTGTTGTTTATACATACGCGTATTCTCAATTCTTTGCAAGATAAAATCATTAATATGATAACAAAGTAAACTTTGATTCAATAAACATTAGTTTATCAATTTCTATCAATGATTTATAAATGAACAACTATGATCTCTTGATTTATAAAAAAATTTTAATATGTATAAAAGATTCAAATGTGAATTCACACCAACCGTTGATTGCATTCATATAAAAAAATATACAAAGGCTCTGGCTAGGACATTTTTAATTGAATATATATTATTGTCTTTACAGCTTTCGGCCTTGCTCTGGTTGGCCAAGCAAAGTTTTTCACACTATTTTCTTTGGGTTTTGCGATGTCATTTCTTCTTACAGCTAAATGACCTTCAATATGCATATAATATAATTTTAAAATAAATTTAATTATTCCACATATTGTGCTAATAACTTTGAAATGTGTTTCGCCTCGTTCAGAGGCATCTTCGAACTTACTATCGCAATGTTTGCTTAAGTAATGAAGCAAGATTGATTCTAACATTTTAAAATAATAAAATGGAGTTTGGGATTTTTCCTTTTTACGGAAAGCAAGGAGGGTGTAATAGAATTGAAACAAATACCTTCAATATATTTGATCAAATCTTAGATTTACTATAAACTTCCATGGGTTCTTAATATAATATTAAATTAAAAACCATTTATATATTTAAATTCATTTAGAAATTAAATAAGTGATTATTCGGAAACGTTTTGATTCAAAACTGTTTTTCAAAAATTTAATGATTGCTAGCACAATTTTTCGAATTTGTTTCAACTATTTACTTTATATTTTAATGTGCTGTATTTAACGACTTAACTTTTGTGTGATTCTTTGTTCAGATCGATATCTTAGAATCTTTGAAATAATGGCAATGGAAAATCGAAGGGGAGGTGAATTACATCACAGGATTATTTCGGGTTTATACCATATGTGGAATATAATCTGCAAAAATGTATACTTGATATCCGCACAAGGGGTGCATTAAAAAAGGCACTCATGTGTATGTATATATTACAATATTATATGTTCGTTATATAATGCCACTCAAGAATATTACCACATCGAATGTAGTGTGCAATCAAGATTATTAACTGTTGAAATGATCATATTATATTCTGTTAACTAATATTGCATTCATTTATTTTAAAAAGCTTTGATAATAATTTTAATGGTTCAGTTGCTGACGGAAAAATAAGTTTTATAAGAATACTAGTATTCGAACCCGGCTTCGCTCGGACCAGTTTGGGGTTATGTTCAGCTCGGCGCGTAAATTCAGACGGGCCAAGTTGAAACAACTTTTTTCAAAATTCAAAAGTCTAGGTCAATTAAAATGGAATTAAAATGAACATTTCAGACTGGCATTGACATTTCACAGCCCCTTTCATATATTGACAGCCCCATTCTCACCCATTAAAATGTCCAAATTCAAGGAAAAAATCTAATTTGCTGTCAAAGAAATGTCAAATAATACCTTCACGTAAATAAAAACATTATTATATTAATAAAAGCCGGGAAAAGTTCAGTAGAAGACTAATTTATTACATTTTGACTAAATGTCTTCGCCGATAAAAAAATCAAAAATATTTTCTTTTATATTCGTTTTTATGGCAACTTAATGACCAACAATGCAAAAGGGAATTACAGACCCAAAGACATACATACGCCGTTTCGGTTTTATATATGTACTACTCGATACTCGAGTAATTGGAGTCTCTACACACACATTGATAACGAAACAAATTTACCGTCGAAACTTTCGCGAGCGAAATCAATTCGTTTGTTTGAACTTGCAACAACAATGCAAAAGGGAATTACAGACATACATCCCCCGTTTCGGTTTTATATAGAAAATTTAAAAAAATCTGTGTTTTACAAGAGGCTAAAAACCATACTAGTGCGAATATATGTACCAAATCATGGCTAATTCAACTTCAGCTTTGTGCCAAACGGAGAATTTATGTTCGTTTCGTATCATCGTTAGTAGTACATATTGCTTATTTTTAACGCATTGGCTACGGGGATTTCAAAACACACAGAGAAACGACGGGTAGTCTACATAGCCAGTGTGTTATCTAAATAACGGCCATTGAGAAAAATATATTGTCATATTCTCAATTAATTCCATGACATTTATCTTAATTATCGTTTAGAACAGTGGTGCACAAGCTTTTTGAGAGAAGGGCCAATTTATCCATTTAAAATTTTTCACGCGCCGTAAAGGGGTCATGCAGTGACAAAAATCCTGAAGAACCAACAATAAAATCCGTGTGTTGAAAACAATAATCTAAAAATAGACTGCACCTGCATCGCAAACGATATGACTCATTTAAAAAAATGAATTTCGGTTACAAAATTATATCCATGTGAATATAATCATATTAAATAATAAAAAATAACATTGATTTTTTTATATACCGTTACTACTGCATAATTTGGTCACATATGGAATACTTTTTTTTATCATATTTAATGAAAAATTTGTTGATGAAGTATTTGTTATTTTGGGCCGGAAAAAAATCCATTTCGGGCCGCATTTGTGCATCACTGTTTTAGAATAACTAATTGTGTGATAAAAGTGCTAGGTTAAATAGGTATTGAACACACTAGTACGGATATTTTTATATATGTTGCTATCATAACATTTCGATATATAATACATAGTGGTCTAAAACCAAATATTTTTTTTTAATAACTTTTTTCAATTACAAAATATTGAGCTACATTAATAAACTATTCCTTTACAATATACCATTCACGGCATAATTTAGGGTAATAATATTTTGTGTGTTGGTACTCATGTTGTTCTGATCCGAAGCTTTCATTAGAGACTCGCTTCTAAGCTGTAATATTTTATCACAATATTTTTCATTTTTACGCAGACAGTTTCCATTTGTGAAAGGCGTCGACTCGCCAGGGGAAATGAGCTCATCTATATTTTCAGAATATCTAGATATATCATATTTTATACTCGAATCACTCGATAAAAATACTCGACTCATTGACAATGCCCAAAATGTTATTATTAATGCATATGATAAAACAATTTGTTTTATATCAGCATGTTTGCCCCAGGTAAATATTTTTGACTCGATTGTGGTTATTTGTAGATTAAAATCAGTTAGTTTGTTGATTTTCTTTGAAAGATATTGTATCTGGCCCATTAGCTCAGTTGGTTAGAGCGTCGTGCTAATAACGCGAAGGTCGCGGGTTCGATCCCCTCATGGGCCAATTTTTTATATTATTTTTACTACAAATACGTTTTTATGTTCATATATCAACGTCCCGATTATCTGGTGAATATATAAAGTTCGTAAACTCAGTTTTATTATTGAACTTGCAGCTTATGCGGTATCGTTTAATCATATTTATTGTGTTTAGGTATACCATTTTCGTTTTTATGAACCGTTTTTTAGAGAGAAAAAATCACATAAAATTAATAAAATATTGTTAAACTATCATAAAAATTAATGAAATCAATGGCTATGTTTTTTGTTAGTATAAGTAATTTAAATAGATTAACTGGCGGTATAGATTGAAAAATGGTTGTTATAAATCTAAATACGTGAATTGTTGAAATTTGTTAAAACAAAAAACATACAGTTGTTAAAATGGATCGGAAAATGAGATTATCTTTATTTTTTTTCTGTAAAATAAAGTAGAGTCACATTTTATTAGATGCTTATCTCACTTTTATCTGCGAAAATGATAAAATGTATTAAACGGTAAGTAAGAAGGCGAGGCGGTGTTTTTTATTCACTTATCGATGATTGAAAGTATAAGCAATGCAATATTCATCGTTAGACAAAAGAATATTCATTTTCGAATGAAAATATGCGAAATTTACACGTGCGCTTCATTCCCTTTTAAAAATAGAACACAAATGTTGTCTCATCATTTTATTATAATATATTTAGTGTTGTGTATTTGTGTGTACGTATAATATTTTCATTATATCGTATACTAGTATTGCTACCCGGCGTCGCTCGGACTAAGCGACCAATAATTATTTAATGATATATCATTCGACATAATTATATCACTAAATCTAACATCCAAAATAGAGTTAAAATAAAATCACAAACTTTATTTAATTTGATGACAGCCCCATTCTCGCCCATTAAAATGTCCAAATTCAAGGAAAAAATCTAATTTGCTGTCAAAGAAATGTCAAATAATACCTTCACGTAAATAATAAACATTATTATTAATAATAAAAGCCGGGAAAAGTTCAGTAGAGACTAATTTATTACATTTTGTTTAAATGTCTTCGCCGATAAAAATTCAAACATATTTTCTTTCATATTCGTTTTTATGGCAACTTGCAACAACAATGCAAAAGGGAATTACAGACTCACATACATACATACGCCGTTTCGGTTTTATATATAAGATTTTCATCGAAGATTAGCAGTTTTCATTTTATCGTAGAATTTTCCATATATTAAATTATTTTGAAATGTTTCTGATCGACTATATCGGCTTATATTTTTTTTAAAATTTCGAATTTTATTGGAACGGTAATCGATTTTTGAATTTTTATCTTAAAGAGACTGAAAATAGTAAGCTTATTTTTTTCATAATGTGGCTTGAAAAAATGTTGAAAGAATAACAACTGAAAATTACCGTAAAACGGGGTGAATACAGACACTTTTTACCCTTCATGTATCTTCATACCTGCGCCACATATTTCATATATTAATTGCTTGAAACGTGTTTATGTGGTCCTAATACACATTGATGACAATATTTTTCAAATATTCACTATCGCTATTAAGACACAGTCAATTTTGAACGATGTCTCTATTCACATTGATTTGGGATGAATAGAGACAAGAGATACTTAGCTGTGCTAAAGTACTAAGTTAGGGTAAAGTTCAATCCTTGTTTTTGTCTCTATTCACCCCGCAGTCTGTATTCAACCCGTTTGACGGTACTGCGATTTTGTTACTCGATTTAAAAGCTCTCAGTTCAATTCGGTGTATGTATAATATGTGTACAAGTAAATATGTTTATTTTAACATGAACTTTTTGTGATTTTTAACAATATTTAATGAGACAATGAAAAGCTCTTCCGTGAACTTATTATACAGTAACTATTACGTTTTCTAGTAGAGTAAAAAGGCTCCGTTTCATCGCGGCGTCGTTCTCGAGCTTTTAACAAGTTCAAACAAGTTGTTGGTATAAAACCGTGATGTCAGTAAATAATTCAAACGTGCGGGTATATGGAGGACTTCCTGCGACACCTATGCTTATGAAATATGCAGCCCCAGCAACTGAAAAGCTCGCGAGGGGGTGTATATTGAAATTTAAAATTTATTATTCAGGGTTTATTTATTAAATACTATCATGTACAGCTAAGAAGATTTATGCTCGTTATTTTGTTTATGGTTTTGATTGCATCATAAAATAGGTAGCGTTGTGCTTCTGCAGTTTTGTCAACCGTTGTATAAAATATATGAAAATGGCATCTCGTTTTTACCAGGAATCTTGTGTTATATCAATATTGACTTCTTAGAAAATTTCATATTTCGATTAGAAAGTCGAATAAAAACATGATACCCACTTCATTTCAAGTCTTTCGAAGATTATTATGGGTTTGTTTTACATATATCAAATACAAAAAAAATGTATGTCCTGTAATTTTTAAACAATTCCATCCTCGATAAAAGCTTTGAACATATTTTTA
This sequence comes from Himalopsyche kuldschensis, assembly GCA_028554975.1. NCBI lineage: Eukaryota > Metazoa > Arthropoda > Insecta > Trichoptera > Rhyacophilidae > Himalopsyche > Himalopsyche kuldschensis. The sequence goes on along the minus strand of JAHFWI010000010.1, from coordinate 12,038,605 downwards.
TTGGCCGAGAAAGATGCCTTTTACAAAATCAAGATAAGCGGTGATTTCATATTTCCAAAAATAAATGATTATTTGATTCTATTATCACTTAAAATACCACTAGGAAAAAAACTTTTCTATCTCATAAGTGTGTTAAAGACAGCAAAAATACAGATGCTTTTCATCTGTCAAAATGTGGAACACAGCATGGTTGTAGATCAGTTTATTCGTCATAATACAAAATTTTTATGTAAATTCTTTTTACAAAATTATTAAAATAAATTTTAATTTTATAATTAAAATTTCTCATTAAAATATCATCCAAATTTACATGTTTTGAACCTGCATCTATTTCTTATCAGGATTAGAAAATTATACCTGAAGAATACTAACGCATTCTTGTTTCAAAAAAGGAGCATAAGATATTACTCCCGCTTGACTTTGGCAGTAGATTCCAATATGTTTTCGGTTGAATTGAAGTATACCTACATCTTTCGAGGGTCAATTGCCCGCTGATAGAGTATTCATGAAAATCGAATGGCCAAGGAAAGAAAGAATTGCCCGTGATAAACCAAAGGGGCGATACAAATAAAGCCTTTTCTTTATTCGACGTTTATGCCTGCAATTGAAGTGTAAACTCGAACGAAACGAGGATTTTCAGCAATGTTTTTTGCGTGAAATGAAACTTTGGTAAATGATCAGAGTATCAAAGACATCTAAATATGAATATTTTACAAAAGATATTATCAAATAGAAAAGTTAAAAATAAAATGGAAACGTCGATAAAACTAATGGTGGTAAGCTATTTAAAATATCTCTTTTTAAATGATTCAGTATGATAAAAAGGAATGAAATTTTATAAATTATGGATATATATATATGGTTACGGTACAGAATCCCAATCCTCTCGAGCTAAGCTCAAAAAATTTATACATACTGGCTTATAATTTTATGTTTTGACTTTACTCTTTGAGTTCTTGTGGATTATTATAAAATGTGGAATCAAAATGATTAAATCTGAAGAATATTACTGATTATTGTATGAGTACTGAATTTATTTTAGGAATTTTAAAACGCACTAAGGTGAAATATAAAAAAACAACAATTCTCGAAAACTTTTAAATAATTATCAAGAAGCCTAAATCTTTAATGCATTCACATATGGATGTGTAGTTCTCTGAAAGAAGAATTTGTTTTTTTATATTAGCCTATAGTAAAATTATTCTTTTATTTTTAAACAAATAATAAACTTATGTGACTGTCTCTATCCGTATAATATTATTATTTGTGTAGCTTGTGGTTGCATTTTTGCTACTGTAAATTAAAACAACTCTATTTCGTACTTATTGCGAAGTATTCTTTAGGATCATCTATTAAAATAAATTTAAAAATTAAAAACGAAACATTTCAAAAAAATGGTAAACCTTACATTAATTAAAATTATGTTATCTGCTTTCGAATACCTGAACATGAGAAATAATTTCATTTAATGTGCTTATTTTTCATAAATCTTTACAAAAATTCTGTCCCGTGACCATATATCCATAATTTACCGAAATTTTCATAAAAATAAGCAAAATTTAAATGTTTCGATCCCTAGTAGAGTAGTTACCGCTGTTGATATTTTTTTAATTAAGCTGGGTTGTATGATAAAGAGTCCGCGTCTAAGAATAGGCAATTCTTGTATTTATGGTTGAATTAATTAACGGATTTTTTGTGAAATGTATATAGATATTTGTGATAATTTTAGTCCTTCACAACTACATCATAAACGGTGCAGGCAACTATGTCACTTCGTGTTCTTTTTTAGGCCTACCATATGGCTTAGCCCGTTTTTTAAAAGTAATTATTTGTTTAAATAAAAATGCAAGCTAAATGAATCTCAATATCAGTATGAAGGGATTTGCTTTGATAGTCTTAATAATAAATGCGCGTATTTCGATATTTTCTCGAAGGCTAGTGAAGAATAGGGGAGGAAAACATATAAGAGAGTCTCACTCACGCAGTGATTGGTTGTATTCCCGGGGGTATAAAAACTTCATCTACAAATGAACGCCATACCCGATGACGGTGGACATAACTCATAATATAACCTGCAATATTTACTTTACGAAATAATCGAGTCAACGGAAAAATTAGACGCCTTCATATAAAATTTTGTATTCTCGATTTATCTTTTTTCATTATATTTCCACGATGCAGGACCGGATTTTAAAAATAAGATTATAAATATCGGGTTATGTTTAACATTATCTTTACTGAGATCTATTTCGTTATATTTTACTATACAACATCCAAAACTCCTTCTTGAATTGATTTTTAATTTACTATTAAACCTCATACTAAAGCTTCATAAACTATTGGAGTACAGGCCATGTACTATATGTACCACGATCAGAATTGGAAATCAAACTTTTTTAGAACAAACAATGAGTATAATTTCGAATATTTAAATCACTTTTAACTTTCTATATAAAAATATCATATTTCCCACTTCAGTGCCGTAAGGCCACTGGTGGCCACCGCGTACTGACGTCGCGAATAAATTCACACATATTGCAAAATCTTCCTGTTAGAATTTTCATGATATTTTCTTTTCATATAAATCGTTCTCCTATCATCAGTCTATCTCGTTGAAATAAGGATTATTTGAATGATATGAAGTCAGGCGGTAGATGTGATGAATGCGACCATTTTGCTCGGTACTGAATTGGTTAAATGTAAATACATGCCCTTATGACGATTCTTTAAATAAACGTATTGGAATAATTTTATAATTGGACATATAAATTAATAATGATGCTTTAAGTTGAGGAAAAGCTTAATGAATTGAATATATGTAAACGATAACAAAATCGGACATTGGATTCTTTCGAATAAGCTTCATTTATTATACGGACTGTAAAACAAATATCTACTAACCACAACACTAAACAAAGAACATCCTTCCGCAGTTCGGTTGTAAAAAAACGGTACGAACGCCATCTAACGTCGGCCGCGGGTTCAACTCCCGCGGGTAGCCTTGAGGGAGGGGATGGGGGTGATAGAGATAGCGATATTTATGGCGCCCAACGTGTTTCGTTTGTTCAGGCCCGTGTTACGGGTAACTTATTGCTCCTGAGCTGCGGTGATACGTGTACACTCGCAAGAATATTTTATAAATCGGAAAAGCCATTAATGTAATTAATAGTTTTTGTCGCCACGGTAAAAATTCAAATAAGCTTTCATTTGAATATAAAATGAAAAGATTATTTGTTTTTATTCTATAGGTTGCGTGAGAAACGAAACGTTGGTAAAAGAAGCCAGATATGTATTTCTAGTAGACTATTTTTTAAATGAATTAGTAAGCTTATTGTCAAAAATAAAACACTTTATTCAACGTTCACAGTTAATGACTGTTAATAGCCATCATTTAAAATTGTCTACCGAAAAATAAATACTGTTTATTAATTAGGCCTTCCAATCCCGGGATCCTAGATCCTGAGGACTTTCCATACCTGGTGAATCCCGTGATTAGAAAACATGATCCCAAAATCTTCGGGATTAATTTATTTGACCAGTCACAGGATCGAATTTTTACATTCCTTAAATCCCGGGGACCAAATTTTGGCTCGGGATTGGAAACCCTATTCAGGATAACAGACATTTGTCAAGATGCTTCTTATGAGGATTTCTTTAAATTTAAGTTGATACTTTGAGCAAAAGCAAAGCAAAAGATTATGCGATGTTTTCATTAGTTCGAATTTATCACCGGTATATATATAATTTTATCAGATATTGGGAACATGTTTTTAAATAAAAAACACACGTTATCGGTCTTGTATTAATAACTATCAAATTTTACGATTTACAATACATTTAACTTGGGTCGGTGTACTCAACTAGCAAAAAGACCAGAACGAACTCACGCTAGTACAAAAATAATAGCAAACCCTACATGTATGTGCCCATACATTCGGGAACATAATTTCTGAAGCATTTCCTTTCTTGCATTTTCCTGTAAGTACATTCATCCAACGGTGCGGCGTCTAATCACGCCGAGTGATGCGATTCTGCGAAGGGATGTGTTACATTTACTACCCTGCCGGCGAAATGAAAGGGTGAGATCCTTAAAAAATAAACCCTCTACAATATTGCGAGGTGGAAATAATAAATTTGGCGTGCCCTTTTCGTGTTCTACAAGTGTTTAATTATTTGCACCATATTAATATGTCAAGAATAAATAATAGTAGTTTGAGTCACACAAATGATATTAAAATTTTTCGTTGTATTACAATTTGCTAATACAATTTTACTATGTGGGCGTTTGCTTAAATATATCACTATTGTCTAACGTCTTAAAACTATCTTAAAACCACATCATTTTCAGCACTATGCTAGTGAAAAAAGGAACACGAATAGGATAAATCTCGTTATAGAAATAATTGGATCATACCGCGTATCTAAAAGAAATAAGAATGTGCAGTAATTAAGTTCGGGTTTGAAGAATTTGAAATGTAGACATTCATTTTTTTCTGTTCCATTGGCTTAAAAATAATTTAATCTTTTGTGAATTTTTTTCGTAATATATATCCTAAAGGAAGTTACCACAAGTGAGTCATAAGCTTTTATTATTTATGATTTTTTATTCTTTACAGCTAATATTTTCCGATGCGTCAAATATTAAGATATTTTGAGATAGATAAGTCACTCGATGCGAAAGAAAACACCATCAGTAGTCATGTCTATGATATCGAATTCAAATCGAAGAAATTGATCTGAAGAATCGATCTTGCCGATATTTGAATCCAGACCGATCTGATTAACAAGGAAAGACTTTTAAAAGTAAGCTAGAGAGGTCATCATACGTCATATCTTTAATGCATGCAGTCTATTATCATTAGAAACTCCAATTCGAGTATCGAGTACTCGATACTCGAGTATACTCGTTCATTTTTCAAGTACTCGATACTCGAGTAATTTGAAAAATACTCGAGTAATACTCGTAATATATAAATAAAGATTTGTTTCTAAATTTTGTTTTGTTCTAAACAGCGGATAGAAAAAATAGATAGCACAATTTAATTGATTGCTATATTTTAAACCGAGGTTCAGAGCAACAGAGAGGTTTTTTTTCTACTGCTGGAATAAAAAAACAAAACTTCGAGCCAAATTAAAATTTGAAACATTAATTCTCTATTATGTTTGACATACAGTGAAACCCCGATTCTACGTTTTTCAAGAGACCGTATAAAACAAACTATTAATGCGGGAAAGTTTTATATGTGAACTAAATGCCGGGACGATAGAAAATGAACGCACCGCGCGGGAAAACGTATAATGCGAGAACGTAAGATCGGGGTTCCACTGTACATGATTCTTAAATTGAAATAAATGTATTAATGAACCATATTTATTTATTTATCATCTATTTAAATACACAAATTTGAATTAATATAATATATTTTTGAACATTTGAAACTACTCGAGTATTTTTTATTTTTAATACTCGATACTCGTGTAGTTGAGATGTCGAGTAAATGGAGTGCCTAATTATTATTGATTTAAAAGTGGATACAAAAATACCCATTGTTTGGCTTCATTTGTGTATCAGTGAGTCACGTACAAACAAAATTTTTGGTTACTGCATGCAACATATGTGGGTTGGTATTAAATGATTAGGCCAAACGAATTCAAAAAATCTTAGGCAATTAGAACTGATGAAAATATTTGCGATGAGTGATATCGGCTCTGACCATTACATGTAGTTGTGGAATAAGTATTACATATATTAAATAAGTATATTGAAATCCCACCAAGAAGTTTTACAAAAGTAGTGAATATCTTAATTCCAATTGAAAATGACGACATTTATGTTTATTGTTAATATCTTTTTCTTTTGAAAGCGAGGCTAGGATTATATACTATGGGCTTTATGGACCCAACAATGCATTGTTAGTGTGCGTAATAATATGTCATTATCGCAAACATGTCGCCCGTTGTTGCATTGACATTCGGCCACGTCTGTTAAGCGGCGTTAATTTACGCCTATTATAACAGAATTGAGGGAGAATACCTTATGTGTACATCATTGTGAGGTATTCATAGATCACCATTGACATAGGGACAGACAGGCGGGTTTAGGTATATTGACGGCATCTGATTAGAACCGAACGACTGTTACGACAGTTTCAATCGAGAATTTATTTTCATATTATCCTGGTTTCTAATTTGAAATATGAAAAACTATATAAATTCATTCTAACGTTTTTATGTGTTGATATTTATAAAATCAGTATGAAGTATTGGAAATCAGCGCATACTTACTATATATATAAGCACACATTACTGTTATTATAATGGATGTATTTTTGAAGCTTTAATCAAATATTTCTGTAAAAATGTATTTGATAAAGCAAATTATATGTAGGTACATATGTAATCAATTGTTGTGAAAACTTCTTTTAGCTAGTTTTAAAGTTACTGTGATGATATATAGTTTTATACTATATACTGAATATCAATAAAAGCCAACATTGGAATTATGAAAGGAAAATATTAACGCAATGTTTATTCTTCTATGGCTATAAAGATAATGTCATTAGTCAGAGACTTAAAATTTAAAAAAAAATCTTAATTCAGCGAAGTTCGAACTGGACTAGAAGAATAAATCTCTAAGTATTCGACTCATATTTTTATATTGTTTTGTATGATTTTTTGAGCAAACCCATGTATGTGCGTGATTTAAATATTCTCTGCCTTTCATTTGATCTCAGAAACGGGGATTTTGTAAGACGATTAGTAAACTATAAGTACTTTTCTATCCTAAAACTTCCATGGTTTACTGCAAACTGTAAATAAGTTTAAATTTTTTTAACGATTTGAATTTCGTAATTTTTGATCAATGTCATTAGTGGTGTAAAGATACCTTTGATTTTAAAATCATCCAATTATGGCTATTGTTACGGTTCAAATATGTATATATAAAGATATATTTCTTTTAGTCGTACTAGTATTATTAATATATAAAAGTTTGATATTTCTGTAGGAAGTTGTATGTAGAAAAACTTAAGTTCAATATTATCTAATAGCGACATTAAAAAAAATAAAGCTTTTCTGATAGGCCAAGAAGATATTAAAATCGAAAACATATTTGCAGAAATAATAATACTACCCTGTGAATGCAAGGGTGGATGTAATTATAATGACGTCCATCTATTCATGTGCAACTATGTCAATTGTTTAGGACATGTGCAAATTGTGGAGCCATAAATTTTGACGTTTCAAATGCTCGATCATTAGGTCTCGTACAAGGCAGTCACTTCGGACTAATTTACACTATTGATTGATTGAAACATTAAATGTACACTGAATTTAAAACAATCTTTAATATTGGTTTGATTATAGATTTTTATTAATTTAAAAGATTATTGCAATCTAAATCTATGCATTTAAAATCCTATGAAATGTTTCGTATAAGTAGATTTATAAAAAAGTATAATTGTTATGATTTTTATGATGAGAATCTAATACCAATCAGCCAATTCTGAAGCAATCAGAAGCCTAATAAAAAAGGAGATAAAGCTTGATTCTCTTATTGCATGGGTAAACGTTTCAAGGAATAAAAAAATCGTGTGAAAAGATTTAAAATAAGGGAAAACTTCATACCTTGAAAAACGTTTTAGTCAGATTAGTATTTATTTATTCAGGGTGTATTATTTTCATTCGTTCGAAATAAATGTGACTTAAATACTAAATGGGAAAAGATTTCCAAACATTTAAAAAATATATATTAAATTGAGAGCTGTTTGGAAATAAATAGATATGATACTGATAAAATCAGTGTGTAGTAAGTATTGCTACTATTTTAAGACAAACCCATGTAAAAGTGAACAAAATAATCAGATGAATCTTATTGATAATATTACAAATGTGTGTATTTGAGTAAAGTAAATTGTGATGTGCATACAAATTTGATTATTAAACCTTGTTTGTTTGTGTTGTCAACAATTCATTATAAATATTGCGTGTTGATACGCGAGTTAAAATTGCCACTGGTATAATATAATACACGTAGGTGTGTCTTATACGTCAAAAATCAGGCATAACAAAACAGCTTGCGATTACAGCCACGGCCATATAAGCTTGATGGCTGGTTGCAATATCGCAGCACTAATACAAAGTGGATTACGGCGAGGTTCTACGCATACGCTATCTCTACATTGTAGACCCGTATCGTTCTGGCGTAGAGCTCGCAACCTAATTGTCATAAAGCGAAACAGCCCCTGTGCGTCAATTTGTTTGGCCGGCGACCGAATGAACGGTGGTTGGTATAGAATAGGGGTTGTGTTTCCAGCAGTTTTCAGGGTAGGCTTTATCGGGGTTTTATGGTTAATCGATGGCGAGAAATTATGGGGAAATCAATGATGTTCTTCTTACGTGAAAAATAACGCTTAACATTTTGCATTACTAAATAGTGACATTGAACGTATTTTGCAAAGTCTTGCTATATGTATAAATGTATAGTAATGAATAGGTTTGACTGAACCTATTTTTTTATTCCCATTAAAAAGTACATGACTAGTTTGTTTACTATTTTTTAGTTATCTATCAATTAATTTGGAGTATTTTTGAAATTGATTCTTAAGTGAAAAATTTGAAGGTTTAATAAACATCTTAGCATAGTGCATTCATTCGTTAAGATTTCTTCCTCACTTATAATACTTCATATTTGCCGAAATACTTTTCTAAATAATCTGTTTGTATGAGACATTACGAGCCAATGCACTCACTATATGTTTTTGGTTATTTTGTAAAGAAGCGTTCTGTTATGCATATATGTTTTGAATAGCAAAGCCATTGTTCAAAAAAATCATTTAAATCATGGCACTGCATACAACCATCGTTTTCATGTTTATTTAAAAAAAAAATGTTCTTTCAACTTATTGTGTATAAAAAAAATATCATGTTTGTCATCAAATGAATATTTGTATAATATTAAGTAATCTGATCGTTCAAAAAAAGAGGATATCATTTTGATTTATAGATGAATAAATATGAAAGCAATCCTAAAATATTTTGTACACGAAAGAGTTTATTAAAAGTTTTAAAATAAATACGGTTAAAACTATTACTTGAATAGATTTACAGGTAATTCAATACTGTTCAATTTCAGTGACAAACTTTAATTAATTCAACTCGTTACTGTTACTCGACAACCACAATAATTGGAAGCGTTAATCATTCATACGATGCAATACTATGTTAATAATTAATAGACCTGACTATGAATTTACCCGTGAAGTGAAAAAATAACTTAAGAGTGCAGATTTTGTTCAAAATGAAGCGCTTGGAAAGATGATATTCAATATACAATATTCAATATCAGTAAGAAATATGTACTACGACTTTTAATCAATCATATAACGATAAATCACTTAAATACAAATTATAAACACCAACATAATAATTTGGATAAAACAGATTAACCTTGTCAGCATTATGACCATTGGCACTTAGATAGTTATCAATCGGTTAAGATAAAAGAAGTTTCTCGAGATAACATAACAGAGGAAAGACGTGACTAATTAATCAATATTAAAGGTTATGATGGCGTCAAGAGATGGAACCAAATTCTTTCTGTCACTAGGTCAAGTTATATTACGTGATAGCTGCAGAAGTTTTTTTATGATTGGTTCGACTAAAATTCACTTAAAATCGATCTCAAAATAGTCGCTTTTTTGATATATTACGTAAGCGATTATTTAACGTACGTTTTATTTATTTAAGAACTTTGTTTCATTAAATATAAATACCTACATTCCTTTTGTTTATTGAGCAAAATGTGGGAGTGTTTCTTGGTTCAAAGTCTGATGTTTTATTGGTTAAAGCTTTCTTCGAATACCTACTTGGGAATATGTACATACCTACTTGCGAAGAGACGAGTGCCGTAGGAGGTTTGGCCTACATTCGTGAGGCTTCTAATATACAGCTCTCTTTCTCCGTCTCCTCGTATAACGTATCCTTTTCTGTGCTACAGGGTTTTCTTGTTATAAATATGTAACGAAAAAAAAAAATCCTGGATTTTCACATTTGGTTCACACTTGTATATGAAAGGTGATTCAAATGAATGAAATTTATATTTATTGATTGAGTAGGCATTTACTTGGTAGAACTCCATTATAATACGGTAAGAAAAATAACAATGTATTTTAGTTCTACATAAATTTTATATATTTGTTGATAGCTATTTCGGCTTACACCTTCGTCAGAACTATGTTTTAAAACGTGTATTAGAGATATGTAGCTTATATACCTTTGCTAGACAGGGTGCCCCGTACATCCTCTCTTTCTTTTCAAACCATACCAACCATGGAAGAATTTAAATAAGTTTAATTAATTGGTCTAAAGTAATGGTGCGAAATATAATCTGGGTATTTTCGGGTTATTTTTATCGTGTGAAACCACTTAAAATCTGCAAAGTCTTAATTGCATATATTTTAATTTTTAAATTGTTTTTAGTTTATTGCATAATAAAGGTTTTAGAAAAGGTGAAGCAATACAAGTAATCTGATCGTTAAGAATTTCATTGGATTGATTATACCCTATTAATTTCTAGCTGTTACAATACATTTAGCTTAAGGCTTTTATTACAGGAATGTAAACAACTCGGGACCGAATTCGGATTATGTAATTGTTCTCAGAGGTGATTCTTATTTAAGTATTAGTCGTTGGACTGTTTTTTTCAGTAACGCTTCCCGTACAATTGTGCTTATTTATTTATTTTTTGTAAAAATATACAAATATGACTCTCTTAGTGAGGTGTTACAAATAAGGTATAATTATCAGTGTATAAAGCCGGAAAATTGTATTAAAGTAGCCATTGACTTCATATTGAAATAAGATGTAATGTGAAGATAGTTGGGTATAAAATACAACATCGATAACATTGTAATCCACATAGTAAATTTTGTTCTGTGTTCACTGTTTTTACGATGTATAGCCTACATTGAGTAAAATCTGTTGTTTGAAACTGGATAGATTCATTAACTGTTATTTCAATGAAATTTTGATAATCGTGGAAAAAGCAAACTGAAAATATATCGGATGCAAATCTTTTTTTTACCTTTCGATAAAAAGTTTTGAACAGCTCTTTTTCTCCCGGTTCAAGTATAAACATATACACCTAAACCTTTTTTGTGCGGTAGATGAGTTTCTCAGAATATCGCACATAAAAGCTATGACTTAATATGGGGACATGTACAAGGACGCAAGTGTCAAGGTCATATTGTAATAAACAGTTGAAGCACTGGATTTTGCACGTCCAGTATGTGAACAACGCGCCGTTAATTACATGATTAAATAGTACGTCAATAAAGTCCCATTTTTTTTTGGAAAAAAAACTGCAAAACTTTTAATCGCACAAAAAATATCATTTTCCGGTTCATATCTATCACGGGAGGTAAAGATTATTAATATTGCTCATTTTCCGACGTGACATTTTTAAACGTAGTGCCATCTATGACAAAGTTGTCAGTGAGATCGTGTTGGCGCTCGTGTTTGAATATGTATCGAATAGAATAAAACCGATATATTTTATTTCGGTTCGGTTCCGAAAAAACTTTTAGCTGGTTACAAACATTTCTACGTTACTTTATAAAACTAATGATCTATAAATTTCACGAAAAAAATTAAAAGGTTTATTTTTGAGAAAAATTAAGGAAAATTCTTCTGGGTCACACGCTGATTGAGTTGGGGGCGGCACCCAGCGGTGCTTACTCCCGTGGGAGTTTCCGCTTTTCCAATCGTGGAAGGGGCAACATATTTTCCGTAATACTTTTATCAATAAATGTAGCAATATTTTTGTTCACGTTATATGTGTAAAGAACATAAATTATGATCTAAAGTAACCTGTTAGTAAGTACCCTAGCCATATTATTTATTAGAAGTTTTGTAAATACATACTTATATTATAAAGGTTGATAAATATGATGAAGCTCAGACTCCTTCCATAAAAAAAACAATTTAAACATTCGTTAAAGAGCACATAACAATGACAAGCTGATTTTAAATAAACAAGTGTGTTATGCTTAACTCTAATAATTATAAATTAGACTCTATTTTTATTTCGACGATTTTTGAGAATTGAAAAAAAACTACAAATCTACCGATCGGTAGTTTTGAAAATCCATTGAAGGCTTCATCCGCTGTAATTTTAATCAAAACACGAGACAATATATTGCTGAGATTGTTTGATTGAAGCCTGCGGGAAACACAATCACCATATGAAAACCATGCTTATGAAAATTGTCTTCCAATGCGCATGTGGATTTTATATTGATATAACAATAAATCCATTCAAAATTTCACTTAAGTAATAAATAAAAAAAATCTGTTACTCAAATCAATAATCAATATTATATTGTAAGGATATTTGTAACATAATGCGGTTGGCAGAGCTGGTTGCTAGGTTAGTGTTGTTTTTCTTTCCAACTGATGTATAACGGAAAATATCAATATTCAAAATAACTTTCTCATACATTCTTTCTCATTCTTTCACATACATTAACTATTGATGTACGAATTGAATCGTTGCACTGACGAGTCGTTAGCGACAAAGCTCATGAAAAAGTACTTAATCCAAACGATTCAAATTTGGTATTGAAATTCCATCACGTCAAAATCCTTAATTATTGATGTGATATGAAAATTTGTCCCGTACAATGTATTTTAAATGTAAACTGTCTAACGAAAAATGCCGTTTGCAAAATGATTTTATTTTGCATTGAAGAAAGTTAAAATGATTTTTCCTCTCATATTCTAAAATCTCGTCTGAGTGAATTTAAAATCTCATCTTGTTTTCCTGTGAAAATTTTCAAATAAACTCGTAGTAAAGGCAGGTAAAGGAAACTAAGTAAGTTTCTTACAGCGGAGAGAATATCTCCCTTTGCCTTGAAAATTAAATAATATTACAGAGGCATGTCTATTCTTATATGCGGAAAGTGGGTTGTGATACAATTTTCTCTGAGCATTGCAGATTGAGTTTATATTCAAGATACGGTTCACGAGTTTATATGTATATTTAATATTACGGCTGAAATGAAAAAAAAATCATTTGCTCTGTAAAATATACAATAGGTTATCTTCAATTGATTAACATTTTATCGTTGATTATTTAACCTGGCACTAGTGACAGAATTATACTTGGTGATTTTTTTCTTATTATTTAACCTCAATGTTAAGAAATAAAACAAAATGGGAAAAAATATCGTCATTTTAATTGAATTTGTATGTATGCGAATTAAACCTTATATCATAAATTTGTAGGTATTTCATCCATAAATATTGAAAAGTGTGTCATGAATAATCATTGTTGAATAATGAAAAAAAACAAATATCGAAACTGTTACAGATTTGGTTCTTATGAGCTATCTTAAAAATCTTTATTATTTAATGTTTGATTTCTATTCGCTTTGGTAATGAAGACTGTTACACTTCGGATGATTATTAATAATCATAAAAAGCCTAGTTTCATCTTAAGTTAACACTTTTGAATAAATTTGCTATGTTCCATATTTTTTATATATAAGAAAATACTTTTTATTATCAATAAAAATAACGACACAACATCGTTCAGTGAATTTATGAAATTCCAAGAATAATTTTCTATCGTTATATTAAAGGTGATAAATTTAAAGAATAAATTAGGCAAAGCTTGAAGCACCATTCCGCGAAAATCATTGATGTAATAAATTATCTAGATGTACTTCCGGCGCCACTTTGTAACATCCCTCCCAATTTATACGAGCTATTTCAGGGGTGCCAAGTTGTTGGTCCATCGTAAGGGTGCATTTATATTCTTATGTTACAAATTGTAATTTACAAGATTTTGTCATGCTACCTAAAATACAAAAATATCACAGAAATATCTGTTTTTATATTGTTTCATTCACTCATAAAGAATTAAGACTATATTCGCCTCTAATGTGATGCCTGCTGGGTTAGCATATGATGTAAGGAAAGGACGAGTTGTTAGCTATTCGCTGGCTTTAAATCCTATTCTCATAATCAAATAGTGTGAGTAAGATGGATCAAAAGCGCACATAATGCAAACTACATCGATAGATTAAACATTGTATGGATAAAGAGCCTGTTCGAGAGGTAAAGATTTACTATCAGACCACAGCGACTGATTACCTTAAGTTTTTAAAAAAATCTTCAAAATTGGCTTCGAATTATTGTATTAATTTTCCATAATTATCCAATATTGTCGGCTGATTTCAAACAAAATAAAATTTTTGGAGATACGGGACTGTTTATTAATGGCTTAATATAATTACATACTATTGCCAATAAAAATTGAATGTTTTCCGACAAGAGATTTGTAATACCGGACGAATGTATCAATATCGATACTTCACGTGAAAAATATTGGCATAAAAAAGACAAATTTTTAAATTTCATAAACTGATCGTTTCTTTGAATAAAAATATGACCAGCATGGAAAATTCATCAATTATAGAATAATTAAATCAGATCGGATCTTCGTACAATTCCAGCTGCAGAAGAGGCACTTTATGATTCAATCAAAAATTATACTTTTAAGTTTCATAAATGTATAATAATAATCTAAAATTATTGTTATACCGATATTTCGCATTTGCAAAACGGTCTTTGAAACAACATTCAAAATACTGGAATTCATAGTTTCCAGAATACTGTTTTTTTAGGTGTAGTTCATTTAACCCTGTAGCTGAAAATGATACATAGATATATATTACAAAATTAATAAACAAAATAAAAGTTCCACCAACCGTTATAGTTGTGTATAAAGTCGACGATTAAAGGTATTGATCTATTTTCTAATAGTGATCCAAAAACAAATAAACTATTATGGGTAAAATATACGTTAAATTAGACTGGTTTAGCTACCAAGTTTACTGTGATATTACATATATGTTAGTGAAGTGGAATTTAAATTTTCAGTTTGCAACCTCTGTACAACAGTGACTGCCTGGTTTTTTCTCATAGCGTATGCAGGTAAATTGTATCAGCCGTGTATTACATTTGCTTTTACATAAACTTAAGCATATAAGTGGATGTGCATGGAAAACTTTGTACGTTGGAAAAATCTGCGAAAATTTCCTTCACTTTACCAAAGCACGGGTACTCTGTTTGCCAACGTGTACCTAATATTACACGGGGAAATTGGCATTTTAAATTACATTTCCACTTTATTTTCTGTTTTCATTGTGAATAATTGTGCAATTTTTTAGTCGAGATATAATAATTTAAATTTTGTCATGCATGTTTATGAGGATCATTTTTTTTCAATTTCAATTCTGTAAAAAACCAGCTACTTTTAAATAAACTTAATTATTAAATATGATCAAAATCAGTGTAACTGAAACTCGTGAGTGAGCATTTTCAATTGATTAATGAAAAAAACAGCAAAGTGATTTAACTCTTATGATCTTGGATTTAAAGAAGCTGCCACAAAAAAAAATATTTTGGTGAATTTGTGAAATTAAATGTTAACACGGCAGGTAAGTGGTTAAAAAAATTATTCATCCTTAGTTTGTGTCAGTACATTAACTATATGCAATGTCAGAAAAAGTTTTCTTGGCCGTCAAATATAATATTTTGACAAAGAAGTGAGGGATAGAAATTATGCACTTTTGTTTTTAACAGATGGATAGAATGGGAATTGAAACTTTGAAAGGCAGATTTGGAAGTAAATTATTATATCATAATTTGGCCAGTCAAACCTTTTCAACTAAACGGTAATGTTTGTTACAAAATATTCACGTTGTGTATGTTTTTTTTTAAATTGCCAGCAAAGTAAAAGTCAGAGCACTGTGAATTTTTAATGGTTAACATTTCTTTGTTAGCAGCAAAAATATGTATACATTCAGAGCAACCGTATGTACAAGTAGGTACATTGTTTGATACTTTGAAATAGGAAAATTTCGGGCGAGCTTTCGAAAGGTGGTCCCTTATTCCCAATACAAAACAATGGCGGGCTCTGGCTGTGGCTTTCACAAATAAGGAAATATCCATCTCTTGACACTCGCCTGTTGGAGGAGATTACAAGTTTCGAATGGATTTAATAACGACATAACAATAACAGAAACGTGCTCACTGGCAAATTGGCAATTTCGACAAGAATTATTTTATTAAAATTCGTGAAATGAATATAAAGGTTTAAGTTTTAATGAAAATTTTCAAATTTCATTTGTTTTGATAAATTCATAAAGTTTTATGTTTTATGTTTTATATATGCGGAGATAACTCAAATAACAACCCAAAGAAAACATCCCGAAGATCTAAAAATCAGTACTTGTAAAAATACATTTTTGAGTACTACATCAACACACATTTGTATTGTGATCAATACCGGGTTCGCTCATCGCGAGCATTGTCAAGTGATGTCAGTTTGACAGACAGTTTTTTCATTCAGAGTGACATCATAAAATGAATCAGTAAATGGTTTTAATAGATGACATTTTTAGCAAACCAAATGCAAGAAATAACATTTTTCTATCGACAGCTATAAACTCTGTAACAGTAAGTTGGAACAATTACAAGTATTGACATATTGATTTTAATCTATTTTAAGATAAGTAATCTGACATCGAATATTTTTAAGGCACAATGACGCTATTCTAATATTTTGGTGTGCGTTTCACTTTATAAAACTATATCAGGTCGTTAAGTGGCAATTCAAACAATATTTATACTGGCCTTTTATAATTTTAAGCAGTTTTCTTCGAAGTTTAGTTTTTTAATCAGATATAAAAAATCTACCGTAGTAAAAAAGAATCCCGTAGAAGCGAAACTTTTGAGCTTTATATGCAGTGAATTTTCTTTGCGTACATTTGAATAAACAGCGCAAACACAATAAAATCAGTCATGAGAAATAATATGTTCGGTTGGACGACAAACAACCCCTCGCAGAGGACGACCATTTGTGACCCCAATGATGCCTCATGAAAATATTCATCTTATTTTATATTCCAGTGTCTATCTATCACATTCTTTGTCAAAAAAAAAACTTGAGAATCAAATACACTATGTGCCGTTTTATTAAATCAATGATGTTGTTTTAATATACAATTCACTGTCAATACTTGATGGATAGACACTATATAAAACAATTTTATACTTATTCTACATCAAAGTTATTTAGATCAGGACCGGTTTCACTCACCCTGAGAATGTTCAACTGAAGTTCGTTCTTTCAGTTGAAAAAACTAACAATGAGCGGGGCCGGTCCTGATATAAATACATTTATTATGGAATAATTACATTTTTGTTTCTTATTTTTTTATAATGTACAACAATTGTCTCGTCTTATTTGTTACGGAACATTCAAACACACACATACTCTCTTACTACTGTGTCAGATAGAATAACTAATCGTGATTTAAAGTTATAAGTATTGTATATTAAGTGCCACCTAATTTTATACACTAAAAATATTTGTTTTTCTGAAATTGGAAAATGCCTTTCCAACATACAGAAACACTCTTATAATGACCCACAGAAGTTTGTTTTAATAAGTAAATAATAGTTTTCTAGATTATTAGAGGATGCATTTATTTCCATTGTTGGTTTTTGTAGATGTCAAATGATCTCTTCAACGGAACGTCAATTGATTCCTGATAAATCTAGAGATAATTTTCATTTTCGTTGCTTGGTTAAAAGCGATGGAATATTTTAGAGTTTTTTTAAAATAGTGCTTAAAAAAATGATAAACATGACTGTCCCAGTAAACATCGACGAAAAAGTTAACTGTTATATGAGCTCTCATATAAAAAAACCGTAATCTTAAATTGAACTCAATTCTATTTTCCGTAGGCTTAAAATCTCTACATTTCTAAAATGCAATTAATTAAAACTTCATGTGAACCAAAGGTGTGAGGTTACGTCATACGCACGTTACCGTAAATTACGACACTCGATTGATGACGCTCGGAAAAGAAAAATATAAATCAAGAAAAATGAGCGATTTGTGATTCTAACTTTTTGACACATATTTTTTTATGAAACACCACAATTATCATATTATATGGTCATAGTTTCTTTACTCAAGAAAACATGTCAATATATGTATTTTTTTTATTTTTTAAATTATATAAAAAAAAAATATTTGGCATTACAGCTTACGCCAATGCGCCAAATATTCTTAATTGTGAAAGTCATACGAGATTAACTCGATGATAAGTAATAAATCAGTTGTGCACAAAATCAACGATAAATAACATACACCCAGCCCAAGATCTCTTTTTTTTCAATTGAAAAAATCTGACCTTGCCGGGAATTGAACCCGGGTCTCCAGATCGCTAGGACAAAGCTCTTGCCACTAGACCACAGGGACCGACGATAGTCGATATTAGATAGTTTCCAATTAGTTTTAATTAACTAATCCTTGGTTTAATTTCTTTTTAAGGTCGTTGAAATATACATGAGATTGAGCGTATAACAAATCTCTAAAATCTATTGTCAAAATTAAAGTATAAACATTTCATTATTACGTTAACACCCTAAAACAATAAACAAGATTTCCCATTAATAAATCTTGAGTGAATATAAAATACAATTAATGTTAAGGCATTATGACGCATCTGTGTGATCTTACCTTTCACATATGTATTAGGTTCCAAACAAATATATTTATAAAATTTGTAAACTAATAACAACCCTTAGTTGCTTGATACTTTACGCTTATAACAAGTTTTTGTTATGAAGTACATTTGTTTTTTTTGAGTTGGCAGTTTTATACCTGAATGACATATAATATTATTTGATCGCTCATTTCTCGCGGCTCAGTCTATACGTCACTTCTGTACCGGCTTATTTCGCAGTGTGAATACAAAATGAATAGAATTTGGGATTAAACGAGTCTTTAGAGACGAAATTGTGGAGATGAAGTCTTTGCGGGGTTAATTCGGAGACGGGTGATTATTCCGGTTGATTAGTGGAAACTTCATTACTCCTCTACGCTCTGTTATCCCACGTATTGGATTACGTATAAGGATTCCGAAATTAGAGGATCAGTCAACTCGCTAGCTAACTTTGCGCTAAAATTTTACTCTGGTTAACATTGGTAGCAAGAATTTTTATCGCATTAATAGTATATCTATGTAACTTCGATCCAATTCTTAAGTTAATGTAAGCATCATATTAAATTATTTATTTACACCAGTAGAATTGAAAATAGACAGAAACTTGTTCTGATCATAAAATAAAATTGTACCACACTTTTTTTACATGATGAATTTGTGGGTTATTGGATATTGGTATTATTCAATTTTAAGCATCAAGCGAGGTTTAATTATGCTTTTGAATAAGAAAAGTATCTTTTAATATTTAGCTGGATGGTAAGCGTTGTTGGCTCTGGTTGCAGTGCTCACCGGCTAGAGTCCCAGTACGGAAAATTTTATTAAATGATGATTCAATCGGTTTATGGATTTATTTTTGAGTCTATGGTTTTTTGCGACGTCTAAAATTCTCCACTTCACTGATCCGATTCTAAGCACCAGGTGTAGCGATAACGATTAGATAACTACTAGTCCTGTCATTTTTTTTTATCCTTTTATTTCTATTTAGCTGAAAAAGAAAGATAGAGTAACTGAATATCGAGCAGAAAAACTAATACGGTAAGAAAAATAACAATGTATTTTAGGTCTACATAAATCTATGTCATAAATTTATGTAGAACTAAAATACATTGTTATTTTTTTTACCGTATTATAGTGGAGTTCTACCAAGTAAATGCCTACTCAATCAAGAAAAACTAAGGTTTAGATCGGTTTTATTACGAGTACATATGCTCCACACTGGGAGCGGAAATAGTTAAAAGACAAAATACTAAGACAGGAATATATGTGTTATGTGTATGGACAAAACTTTTGGTAACGTATATTGTGAATCCAGAATACAATCGATTCAGAATCGAATACTTATTGGAAATATTACGAAGTTGATTCAAAGATAATTTAGGATGAATAGCTTTGGTGGGTATTTGCCAAACAAATGAAGTAGGAATATATTTGCATTACTAAAAGCAGGAAAATTTAAAATATACGGTAGCACTCTGGGGCATTCGATGTAGAAATTGCTTGGAAAAGGGGAATCTGTGGGTAAGCCGTGCATGTTTTTTTATCTTCTAAAATCCTTTTTATATTATTGCTGTCGCAATAATTTGAAATCAAATTGGATCAACGAGTGATTTTATGATAACGAACGATTTGTCATACTAAGGAAATATTGCACCATTTTATTTAAATATTTCAAAACCAAACAACATTTGTATGTAACAATCTATTGATGTTCTTTGCTCAATATTTTTTTTTATATATACTTATATATTTGCTTTAAAATTTTGATGGTTTAAAGTGACAAAAGTGGAACGTACGCCTTGAACAATTAGAAAACACCTTAAACAAGATGACATTCTCTCGGAAATGATAAATTTATGATTCCTGTTCTACCATTATTGCATATGTGTCGATAAAGGTGATTGTGATATTTGGCTGTATAGATCTATATCTCTGTCATTATTATTTATATGGAGATAATCTAGGTAAATAATGTTTATTTATACTACTTTCACATATATAATGTAATGATCAGGACCTGTTAAGCTCTTATATACGTGCAAGTAGTATTTCGTTAAATTTATTTGCATATTTCTTTTCTTACTTGCATTTCCATCGAACAAAATTAACAGCAAACACATTAAACACATTCATGAAGTAAATCATCAGGTGTGCACTTTTAAGAAAAACCTTAGATACATTATAATGCATATTAATTGCTTCCAAAAGTTGCTTCAAGCTTCTCAGAAAACGTCTAATGATACGCGATAATCGTGACTTTTGTATAAATTATAGATTAAAGAATGTTAATTTATTCTTTATATGAAAAAAAAACACATAAAGCATGGAACTGAAAATATTACGAAGAAAATAATTACATGGTTTAAGTATTTCAATTTACGTGAAATATAAATCATTTACTAACCTTGCAATGATATGACTGAATATGATTCTTAAGGAGACGAAAACGTTAATGCTGAATCCATCGAAAGGATAAAACACCAGCTACAAAATTGTGTTTAAATGTTAATAGCTAAAATCTCCTAGTCATTTTTAGACTATATTTAATTGCGATATTCATATATTTGCATCAAAATATTTAGTACCGTAAAAAGTTTTTAAAGTGTATTGTATGGTAACAATTATTAATTCAGTTGGTTTCACAGCTATTTTCAATAAAACACTCCAGTGTTGCCACAAACAAAACATAAACTCCCTGCTCATTGGGCAATAATAATTCAATAGAGATTAAAAAGGGATATAATTAACAGTGGCAATACGCAGTAATTTGATTTGTTTTGCGGTCACATGGGACCCGAAATAAAACATTGTAATGATGTAACAGGACAATAATGGGGAACATCATTCAATGTTTCTGAGTAGCATTACTCAGATTTATGGATTTTGTAACATTATGATGGACTACCAATTATTCATATCTTTGACGTATCGATTTGTCGAGATTAATATATTTCTGGTCCCGTAACCGAGTAGTCTGTGTTCCTGTGATCTAGTGGAATGAAAATTATAAAGCTTATATTTTTAAATCTATTTATGGATTAGTTTTCATATACCCTGATGTCTGTAATGTTGGATGATAATTTTCTTTCATTGCTGCTTTCGTTGTTCATCACTTCTTTGATGATAGCGTAAGCATTTTTAGGGGAGACTACTTAACTTGTTAGAGCAGAGTTCAATTTTTTTATGCAATTTAGGCAATTTAATTTAAGGCGGGTGGTGAGACATTTTGTGACTCAATGGGACGATCGGTAGATGTTAGACAACGCACAATTAAAATCTTCATGTCATTCCATGAAATCGTTTATTGGCAGAATACTAATCGTAAATAAGCAATCTTTTTTTTTTGCTAAAGAAACTTCCACAAATAATTTCGTAAAGATCCGGACCGGTTTTGATAATCACGCACATTTTCATCCGATTATAAAATTATATGTGCAAGTAGTAAATATAAACATGTATGTTTAACAATAACTATTTTGTATTAAAAATCGACATTTAGCACCTTCAAAGTTATAAAAAATATTTAAATTTGTCTAATTTTTATCATTAAGAGATAACAATATTGCAAAACTTTGTTTTAAATATGTAGAATATAAATAATATTTGGCCATCTTGATAGTGCAGTATATCAAAATATATATTTTTTTCAAATTATACACAGATTAATATAAAAATGATATTATTACCCCTACGGTTGTTGGTCAATATAGTGGTGGTGGAGAATGGTTAGGTGACGTATGAATAACTCTGAAAATGTATTGCATTAATGGCAAACGAATTGGTTGAATCAAATGGATTCAGTGAAGTATCCCATAATTCATTTATAATTCATTGACCATTACGAAAACCGATAGAACAGAGCTTATTTATGATGAATATACGACAATCTATATGGTGAACTGTTAAAATATCAATACTAAGCTAAATTTATATTCTTTTAAGGTTGAAATGATATTTAATCGATAGAATATTAATTTGTTTAAAGTATAAAGCTTAGGCAAAAGTTTTTTTTTATTGATAACATTCATATACGGATTTTTTTAAACATAATAACTATCGGCTCAACTATTTTTGTATTAATAAATACGGCTAACTCATATGTTTTCTTACACATACCAATGTTGTGGCTATTTCGGGTAATCATTTTTCAGGTAACGTATCTTTTTTTAAGTTTTTAAGTTAATTATGACATAATTGAATCATAATTATTCATCAAAATTGTATGCTGAACATTTAATTTAATAAGTTAGTTGTCTGAAATCAGTAAAAAGAGCCTCGTATTATGTGTCTAGTGCAGTGGTTCTCATGTGCGGCCACCAGAGGAATTTTCTGCGGCCACCAACAGCTTGATAGTTAATATTAATATTTAATAAAAATGAGTTTTCAAGATAATCTGTCAACAAAGACACTGAAAATTTTATATTTTGTATGCATCGTATTGTGCATCAAGAATTGTTTATTCGCAAAAGCTCAAACACATACATGCCTAAGTATTTTTGACAAAAAAGACTCTTTAGAATTTAGAAGAGAATTTTGTGCGGCCACCAGACATTTTCGTAGGACCACTGATGCTCCTAATGCGGCCACAGCCAAATTTTACGTGAGAACCACTGGTCTAGTGGTATACGAATTACAAGTTAAATTATTTATTAGCTACAAGGGGTCTTGATATTCGAATTTTAATGTAGAATATTTTTGTATATTAATGAAAATACAATTTCCAAGTCGAATGAATTCGTAATCTATTCGCTGACATCGTTGGTATTTATAACGAAGTTATATTCAGTGGCAAATTAAAGTTAGCCGCAATATGAATATCTGAGGCGGACGAGGTTGAAATCCTATCTCTCAATTTGATTTGGCTGGCCGCCCTCTGGGGCCGCCCTGCCCAGCCCAGCTCTGTCCATCGTCCACTTGCTGCGAACATGCACGTATTATAAATTTTATCACCGTGTATTTATTTCTCTCTCCGTTGATTATTCATTAAACTTCGGAAGGTCCTTAAATACTATTTCTTGACATATTTTCGATTCTTCACTGGAGTCAATAAACCTGTCTAACACGACGGGCTCTCATTATACGGATTAAAAACAGAATATTTTGTATAAAACTGATTTCAGTGGCTGAGCTAGTCACTCCAATTTATTTTATTTTCTTTTTTCAAGCACCCGTGCAGATCTGCTCAGGCCATAATTGTGAGGGGTAAATTCCTTTTTATACATGTCGATAGCATTGTGAAAAGCGGCCATGTAACATTGCCTGCATATAAACAACGGGTGGTGGTAAGGAAAACCATCTAGCTATCGTAGCTTTCTTGCAGGATAAGCGTCTTGAATTTAAGTACATTTTTAGATTTGGCATTGATTGTGAATTTTATGGGTAAGGTATCCGATCCGGACTACTAGCTTCTAAATATCCATATTGCTTAGTCAAAAATAAATGTCTATATGCATTTTTTTTGCTAACCACAATGAGTGAAGGTTTCTCATATTGTGAAATGTAGCACATGAAGAAAATTGGCTGACATTTAAACAATCTCATCGATTTCAGTTCTGGGTTCAATTAAGTGCCATCAATGAAATATGTCACCATATTGAACACAAATGATTGACGTTTCAATTTTGTTTGATATTCGTGCGACGTGTTTTGTGAAGGATATGTATGGATTATTTGCCTCAAGTCTGACCATTTTCAGTCAGTTTTCGTGCCGCATAGATAACGCAATAGAAGTTGGACACAGCCACCATCCTTAGTACAAACAAATACATACGAAGGAAATGGACCCACACACACTCTTATAATACTAATATCATACAGATATTTATACAGTGTGTATCTAAAATAGAAATTTAATAATCGCTTCGCAACTAAACAGTCTTTAGAAATACAATAATGTATGTCAAATTCGTTGGCCTCGGTTGCGGAGCGCACTGGCACGAATCTCAGTCCGTCAGATTATTTTTTTTTCTGTTTGGACACATGAATATTTTTGGCGTCGAGAATTCCCTCCCACTCCTATTTAAACTTTAGACGGGACGTAGCGAGAGCCATTAGATAACAACCAATCCCGTACTAGTCCTATCCTTTCTATCTCTAAGCTCTTTGAAAAAGAGATGTTAAAAAGTAACAAACAATTATCGTAGAGAACAAAGCTTCTGTTGAGATAAACTCCACTAGGATTCCATATACTCCTCACTGGGAGTGGTCATGGCAAAAATAAAAATTCTTTTGTTGTGTTATGGGTACATATTTTTGATAAAATATATTATTTATCTGTATGTATCAATACAATTATTTATGCAGCAAAAAGTATTAATATATTTTATTGCTTTTGTTAACAGTGTCACAAAAACGTACAAAAATAATCAATTATTTTGTAAATTGTTTAAATTTCATTGTTAAAGATTTATTTCATAAAATATGTAATATTCCTTTTTAAATACTCTGTAGTTATAAATATGAAGGAAAACTCAATATTAAACTGCACGGAGGGCTTATTAAGCCTTGATATTATATGAACCTTGGGTTACTAGAAAGTTGCCTTATCCGAGTAAAGGTAGCTGGTATTAATCTGTATAGAGTAGCCGTTGGTACCCACTTCGATACTTTTAGAGGGATGACCCTCGTAAAGTAATTATGATCAGATGAGTGGAGACTGAGGCTTTGCGAGTTAGAATAGTTTGTTTTAAAAGTGGTTGACTGTATAGAAACTATAAAGTAAAGAAAGATTATTTATATTATTAAGTTTATACAATTTTTTAAGCGTAATAACCAAACTGTGAGTTGATACATTATCATACCGTATAGTCACTTTTAATGTCTATATAATACTGTCACGACGTAAAAGTCTAATATTGAAATAAAATATTAAATAAGCGAGACAATTTTCAGTAACATGTACGTTAATAAGAAGATGAAGTGAGCACAAATACATTATCATAAGAATTCCGATTATTCCATAATTCATAGAAATAATAACGGTTTTCTAGAGTTGAAAAATTAATACTAAAATTCTATCTTAAAGTACCTATCCACTCCACTATTTTTAGAAAATCGGCTACCAGGTTATTTCCGAACTCCACCAAAATATACTGGCGATATTGTAATTGGAAAAAAGTAATGATAGGTACATCAAAAAAGTGATTATTGAGTAATCTTTCGAATTTATTTGATGAAAATTGAATGAAAATCTACAAAGAAAATTTTCCAATTATAACAGTCTTATTTTCGACTAATACTTTACTACTAGCAATACGTGGAAAATTCATCTCATTATTAATTTAAAATGTAACTTTTTGAGTTTGAATGGTAAGCCGAGTTCATTAAATAAGTTCAACCACAAGAGAGAAGACTGACGGTCGGAAGGACTCATGAGTCTGAATTAATTATTCAGTGTACCGTTTCGTTTCTTTCTCCATACGTTAAGGCAGGGAGGCCATGGGTGGTAGGCACCAAGCTAAACGCTTTTCTATTGGGGGTCGGAATTAAATAAGGCCTTGTTCAGGGGGTGAGGGAGTGACGTTCTTTATTCGTATGTTTAAGTTTTATTTTTCTTGGCAAAAAAAAACCCTCGTTTCATTGTATTTTTTGGTAAGGAAACAAGTGAGACATGTTTAAACACGCGTTTGTGAAAGATGTTGTAATGGGGATTGAGAATTGTTTATTCATTAGCTGATGCTGTTTTGTTTCGGGGAAAAGTTACTGTAGTGCCCAATGCAGATGAAGAGAGTGTTTTTCAATGTATACGTATATATTTCATGAAAATAGAAAGCTATTCATGTAAACACACTACCATCATTGTGTTTACTTAATCAAGCGATATTTTTAACAATAAATAAATTTTCATAAACCCACAAGTGTATTTTCAATGAAAATCTGTTTTCATTGACTTATTATTCACACCGTCAAACGTTTTGGTTGTTATTATAAACACTTATATACTTAATATGATCGAGGACTTAGACTCAATGTGCTTGATGAAATTGCAATATCAAATTTGAATCGTTTGAATTTTGTACTTTTCCATATGCTTTGTTGCTGACGACCCGAGTCAGCGTAAGTTCATTCGTGCACTTGAAATTTTTGAAGATGCTGAAAGGCGAAACCCAGGTCATTTGCGAAAAAACTAATATAATTTGATTTCGTTCGAATAATGTTGACACGCATTAAATATATAGATGTGAATATTTTTTCCGTCATTGCAGGATGAATGAATTAATGATCAAAGAGTTTATCCATATTGAAAAAACAATTTTGATACAAGTCATACAAGATATACGCATCATAGAGCACACACGTACATTTACAACCATCACTCAAATGTCAGACATGCTGGCAAATACGTTAGTAGGTCGTTACATTATTACTTATATTCACTCGCTTATCTTTCAGCGTCCACCTAAGGGGGTCGGCTGGGTCTCCTTCGGAACATATTTGACATGAACGGGAGGTAAATAAAATGAAGCAAGATCTCATTCCGTGGTCTGTTAAACATTTACATGTCAGCGGAGGTCGTAGTTAGATTAGATATGGCCACATTTACTTGGGGCAGATTTACTTTGCGAGAAAACCGACTGTGGGTACGTATTGCTTCACTTATAGAAGGCGTACACGCGCCAATCAACTTGACCAGTCAGAGACTTTTAATAAATTATAAGCAAATATTCTATTCTTATTATTGAAAGATGCCATTGATTCATTAGCGATTAAGTAACGTGCCAATATGTTGTCAATCTTTTTCACAAAGTATTAACGAAATCGGATTGATATTTTGCGGAGAATCTAAGTTAATAAAAAAACATGCTTCTAGCTGTTGCTAAAAGTATATTGCAAAAAAATTGAATCGTTTAATTTTGCCTTCAGGCATGTCAAATACACGAATTTTCTTGAACTGACGTGTAGTAAACAGTATATCGGTTATTAACTCATTTTATTACCAGTGTATCGTTTATAAAAAAACAAAATTAAATTCGGTCGCTTAGTTTTATTGTTAATCTTTATGTTGTATGTAATCTATATGAATTAGCGAAAATTGGCAAACTATTAACTTAACGAACAACGTTATCTTCCAAGCTCACCATTGCTATACCTTGTATACAAATATCATAAATTATACACTCAAAAACTTGGAATCGATCAATTCAATAATGATATGTCGAATAAAACCCTTGAATTATTTATCTATATTTCTATGGTATTATCTGGTTATAAGTATTTGCGATATACTACATTCAAAATCCATGATAATTATAACTTTTCTACATAATTCATTGAAACTCATTTACATACAATTTTCGGTGATTCATATACATACATAGGTACTAGAGACTCCGATTACTCGTTAGCTCAACTACTCGAGTATCGAGTAGTAAAATTTGAAAATAATCGAGTACTCGAGTATACTTGAGTAGTTTCAGATGTACCAAAATATTCTTGACAAAAAATCTCGTCATAATAAAGTTAAAGGCAACAAAACGGGAAACCGTTTAAAAAAATATTACCTGATCGAAAAATCCACGGAATTGGCAATGCACTGGTAAAATATTGTATATTTTTTTTTTTAAGAGTAAATAAAATTTGGAAAGAGATATTCACAAGCTACGAACGAGTATTATTCGAGTATTTTTCATTACACTCGAGTATCCAGTTCTTGCAAAATGGACGAGTATAATCGAGTATCGAGTACTCAATACTCGAATTGGAGTCTCTAATAGGTACCTAACATTAATAATTATTAAACTTCATTTATTTTTGTATATAAACGATATAAAACGGTTTAAGATCCGACTTCACTTGTACGATAGTTTGAGATCTTCACTTTCCAGGGGAAAGCATAGTTATTTAAGAATCGATGTTTATATTATAGTAGGAATCGATGGAAAGGTTGTTGCGCTATTAGCTTGAATGGTGTAATCGCACTTTAAAGTAGATATCGGTATCTACATTAGCGACAAGACCCGTCCAACGGCCCGCTGGGAACATGAAACGGAAAATCTATGGTGGGTTGGGAAAGCAATTTGGTTTTTGGGAAAAGCGGTCAAGATGAAACGGCCCGATAAAAGCGTGTGGTCGCAAATGGTCGCCACATATAAGTTATTTAAATTTCATTTCGAAGTGAATTAGCTTAATTAAGTTAATTTGAATATAACTGCCAAGCCATTCGAAACAATTTATATATTTGAATAAAATTTATATATTACCAGCCGGGACCCAGCAATCGTTGCAATGCCAATCAAAGAAAGAAAGTGTTTGTGTTTATTAAATTGCTTTCGGATGCACAATATTTTAGATAAATAATTTCGATTTATTTTCACTAACATTGATAAGTATCGATGACATTTGCCGTTTGACGTTTGCTGTTTGTCTTTTGCCGATTGTCTATGGTACGACACACGGGCCACCTAATGAAAGTTAATTGCACTATGCCTATTATCTTTGCACAAGTGCAACAATAAGTTGACAAAATGAATGGTATGGCAGCGCATAAAATATGAAAAAACATTGATTTGTATATAATAGACCTACTGTAAGCTAATTTTAATGTGTCAAAAACCTCCGCACAAGTGCAAGCAAAATGTTTGTCAAAGTTTCATTGATTTTATATGTTAGATTTTCATATAGGTCAAATGTATGTATATATCATAAATATTAATAAAATTTGGCTGTGAAATATAATACATAGAAGGATTCGATAAAACAGTTAATACAAACATACATAGCAAAAAAAAAAATTATTAGTATAAACAAATTTTGAAGAACATTTATAAAAGAGTGCTATTAAGTCGATAGTCTTTTTTATGGCAATTGAGCCCAAGAAATAACAAAAATGCTTTCCCAACTAAAGTGCCGATAATCTTATGAATAAGTATTTCAAGAAATTTCCAGTAATTTGGAAGCAAGTTTATGTGCAGTCGACGGGTCACTCTTTGAGGTGAAATCACTCAACTCTTTCTGTATATAACAACACAACGAGAAACATCTAAAATGAATTAAAAGATTTTGTATATTTATATGTAGGTTCTTCATTTACAACTTAAGGTTTTTTTTACATAGATACAAAAAATGTTTGTACCCATTATAGAAATAAATCAATTCGAATCTATAGAAACACAAAACTAACTAAAATAAATTTTAACTTAAATATAAATTGACGTATTTTATTGGTATAAAACTGTTTCTGTGCAAAAATAATAAATCCTTTTATAAAGCCACTTAAAACCATACCAACGTATTATGTGAATACATACATTTTAATTAATGTATCCAACTAATTTTTTTACAAAGCTTTGTTTCATAAAGTTTCTGTAAGCCGTTCTGTTCGCTGCACCAAAAGAGTAAGCAAAAAGTGGATGTTCTTTTTTTAGTGAAAATAATATTTTCACACTAATTTCAAGCCCATCGTGCGTTGCGAAGCAAACGAAAAGTTTTGCGCTGGAGAAAATTATTCATACTGAAAACCATTTCAGACTTTTTGATTCTTTTTAGAGCATATTGTTTTACACGGTACATAGTTTATTTTTATTATACTCTCAAAGTTGGTAGACTTGTTTATAATTAGACTGGTTAAGTCGATGAAACGGTGACTCATATTTGTAAATATTGAAAAAGGTATTTGCCTCACGCTAAAAAACTAAAAAATAACTATCAAACCATTACGTTTAAGAGAAAATATAGTTTAAAAATGTACCTTTCAATGCTAAAAACTATTATAGTAGATGTTAAAATAATTTATTTATTCAGTTTTTGATGGAATTCATTTTTGTTTCTGTAGAACTTCACTATATACATATTTTTTGAATGACATGTAATACTTTATTTAGATATTTCTTTTGAATAAAAACTAGTGTTATTTTGTAATGATGTTGGATAAGATGTATATTATATAATCAAGGTCCGTATAAATGATATATA
Source organism: Himalopsyche kuldschensis (assembly GCA_028554975.1). Classification (NCBI taxonomy): domain Eukaryota; kingdom Metazoa; phylum Arthropoda; class Insecta; order Trichoptera; family Rhyacophilidae; genus Himalopsyche; species Himalopsyche kuldschensis. The sequence continues at coordinate 12,008,114 of JAHFWI010000010.1, read as the reverse complement.
TTCATGATGAACGAAACTGGTCCTGATTTTAATAACATATGTGGTATCAGTACAAAAGTGTGTATATTTTTTATTACAGTTGATTGGCAGCTCATATACAACACATCAAAAGTATGAGTGCTGAAGATGAATCTCTAACTTGTATCTAACTATAATGTAAGATTTTACAAATCATTGTCCGGTACGTGTCGAAACTGCTTATGCTATGATCACGTGCCAATTATGCAAAGCCAGTTGTTTTCAAGCCATGGTCCCAAATTATTTCACAGGTAATTTTGTCCACTTAATCCGAAGTTCGTTGTATATAAGTTTTACTGTACTGTACTTAATATTAAATAACACTATACGAATGAGGCTAGCCAATAATTATGGCATATCTAAAACTATGATCATTTGAAGTTCAATAATTGTAATTTTTTCTAGCTTCGGAATTGGAAGCACAAAATGAAACAATTCTTTAACTTTCTGCATATTTAATTTCCCGAGAGGTTGCATTGTGGAGGCTTGACCGACGTATCCTCAGTGACGTGATTACCTTCAAAAGCTTGAAACTATTTTGCAATATTTTGAAAACTATTCACAATTACAATGATAATTTTTATGTTATACTAGTATTGCTACCCGGCTTCGCTCGGACCAGTTTGGGGTTATGTTCAGCTCGGCGCGTAAATTCAGACGGGCCAAGTTGAAACAACTTTTTTCAAAATTCAAAAGTCTAGATCAATTAAAATGGAATTAAAATGAACATTTCAGACTGACAATGACATTTCACAGCCCCTTTCATATATTGACATGCCCTATTCTCGCCCATTAAAATGTCCAAATTCAAGGAAAAAATCTAATTTGCTGTCAAAGAAATGTCAAATAATACCTTCACGTAAATGATAAACATTATTATTAATAATAAAAGCCGGGAAAAGTTCAGTAGAAGACTAATTCATTAAATTTTGACTAAATTTCTTCGCCGATAAAAATTCAAACATATTTTCTTTCATATTCGTTTGTATGGCAACTTAATGACCAACAATGCAAAAGGGAATTACAGACCCACAGACATACATATGCCGTTTTGGTTTTATATATGTTATATATATATATTATGACAGCAAATTTGTCAGTTATAAACTTGGTTGTCATTTCAAAATATAAACTATATGTATCTATTTTTAATGATAATAAACACACAAAACAGTTCTTTCTTCGATCCAACAAAGTGATCAAAAATAAATACGATATATTGTAATCAGTTGAATAAGAGTATACTTTTGATGGTTTCGGCGGTAACTTTGTGGAAGTTCATTTTAATATAAAATTTAAAATAACTCGCTTAAGCAAACTTGTAAGAAAGTAGGTCTGAAGATGCCTCTGAAAGAGGCGAAACACGTGTCATAGTTAGTAGCACAATACGTGGAATTATCAAAGTTATTTTAAATTTTATATTGAATACGAGTAAGTCTTCCTGTAAAAGATTACAGGTATTATTACCACAACAAAAAAAAAGCAGCATGAATAAGATACAGTAAAAATATATTCTTTTACCTCGCTTTATTTCAAATTGAATTATTTTTTTGTAAAAAATGGCTGTGTTAATTATATAAATTATTATTTGCATGTCATATGCTTATGTTGTAATGAATCTGTACATCTATAAATCTTATATATAAAACCAAAACGGCATATGTATGTATGTATGTCTGTAATTCCCCTTTGCATTGTTGTTGCAAGTTGCAACATGTTATAATAATGTTTATTATTTACGTGAAGGTATTATTTGACATTTCTTTGACATCAAATTCGATTTTTCCTTGAATTTGGACATTTTAATGGGCGAGAATGGGGATGTCATCAAATTAAATAAAGTTTGTGATTTTATTTTAACTCTATTTTGGATGTTAGATTTTGTGATATAATTATGTCGAATGATATAACATTAAATAATTATTGGTCGCTAAGTCCAAGCGACGCCGGGTAGCAATACTAGTTTTTTATAACTGCAAAAAATGCTGAATGGAGAACGTCACCTAACGAATATGTGTATAATTTACTTATGAATAATATCTGTGAAATTTGCAAGGAAGATATTTTATATGTCCGACATGCCATATGAATACTCAATCAACGTGACCGCATTTAGCTCACGTCCAGCTCTGTAAATTCAAGGAAAGTTTTCATTTCCCGATGAAATTCTAGTAAATACAGTGTTACTACGCATTAAATGTTGTCAGGATAGAAATAAATCATTACACATTTATTGATATATGTAACTTTTTTATACTTATATTTATCAATTAAATTAATTTGAGTTTTATCGTCCATATAAACAGTTTTACTCTTATTAATATCCATCATAAGAATAATAACATATTTTTAGTACTTAATCCACATAAAACTTATTGGAACATGACCGGTTTCGTTTATAGCTAGCATTATCAACTGATAATGCTCGAATAAATTCAGTTGATAATGCTCGCCATGAGCGAAACCGGTCCTGATCCAATACATTTTATGTGGAATAAAAACTAAACATTTGTTTTCATTTCAATTTTAGGGCTATTTTGAAATTCATAGTGCTGTGCGTGCTAGGCCACGGATAAAACACTTTTTTTTATTTAGTGAGTATTATCAACTAACGATAATTCTCGCGATAAGAGAAACCGGTGCCAATTTTTATAAAAATGTGAAATTGGTAGAAAAATAAACGTTTTTTATTTATTTAAATATAGTGAACGTTATTTTTTTTATTATGCTTATATTAATACGTCTACCACGACATTTTATTATTAGGACAATGTTGCCAAATTTTTCTGCATCAATTTTTTTTTCTTTCATGTACAGACATTTGCATTTGCGATGTATTGGTTCAGCAAATATATTTAGTGTAAAGTGAAGCCCCGATTCTACGTTTTTCAAGGGACCGTAAAAAATAATCGATAAATCGAGGAACGAATAATGCGGGATTTCTTAACATTGTTCTTATGGGTGTTTGGCCGGAACTATAGAAAATGAACAAACCATGCAGGAAAACGGTTAATGCGAGAACGTATGATCGGGGTTCCACTGTATTCATTTTATAATACAAATGTCACTTCTGAAAGTGATGTGAAACGAATTCTTTTTATCTTTGTTACGTTGACACGATATAAAGACATAAAATTTCAAGGAGATTTACACTCACGACTCGTCATTTCGAATGAAAATTTATTGCATCACTCTATCACGAGAGGGTACGTTTGCTGCACAAGTTCACCTTATCTAAATAACTTTACTGCGTGTTCCCACTTAATATTCATTAAATCTATGTAAGAAGTGTTTGTAAACGACTGTACTTACATTCTTAGATACGGAGATGAGTTCACATCAAAAATACCATATCTATATAAATGATAATAGTAAAATTCTTTAGATGTCCAATTTTAAGGTGTTCACTGTAAATGTTTGACGGAATGGCATTATAATAAAAATAATAAAACATTTTTAGTACGTATTCCACATAAATTTTATTGGATCAGGACCGGTTTCACTCATGGTGAGCATTGTCAACTGATAAGAAATACAACGAAACAGTAATTTTTATACAAAAGTTAAGTAAGAAATACAAGGTATTACAACTAAGCAAATAAATTGAAGTAAAATACAAGAAAAATAGACTATAATTAAAATGTTGAAGACCTTTTAAGCTAAAGGCTAATGAGTCTAGTCCAGTTTTGTTCCATATGAGATACTATACACTTGAAATAATAATGATGACAATCTCTCTTTGTAATTTTAATTTGAATTAATTTGAAGTTAATTAATTCAATATAACATATTTGAATAAAAAACAATTGAATAATTGATGCTCAACTGTTTCTAGTTTTTTGCAATTTTCTCTCCATTTGATTGCACTTGATAATTGTGAGACGCAGCGCAAAAGATGATGACTGTTCACTAGCAAGAATTCTCAAGAAGTTCATGATGGGACGTGACATTTAATGTTACATTTATAAAGATGGCACGAAATATCTTCCAGATATTAATGATTGACACATTTGGCGTCTAGTTTATGATACTACTCTTCTAGAGTACTAGTGGCTCCACAAATTTGCTCGATGTAAGTAAAATTAGTTAGTTATAATATACACAGTTCTACAAATTACTACAGAAAACAAATTATTTTGTCGTCACTGTAGTTATATTAAATTGGTTTTTTTTTTAGTAAATTTCGTCCAAAATATAAATATTCAGCCACAGCAAATCGGAGAGGAATGTTACAACAGTCCATCAGAAACAAATTACACACATTGGTCATTGTTTTGACTATAAGATAACATGGACGCACTTGGCGCGTTATTTAAATTTGAGTGAATAGAATGTGTATTATTGGAGAGTTTCTTGGATATATAAGCCAATTTGAGAAGAAACGCAAAACAATTAGTGCTTGTGTTAGCAAGAATTTGAATAATAATACACAACTTTTCGAGTAAATTTGTTTTCCTTTGCATTCTGCTCTTCATCGTATGCATCCGCCACCACACATTAGGTATGCATCCTTACAAAATTTCCTAGCTGTAAATAAAATGTCTATACATCGCTCTCACTCTAACCTTTGCACTGCGTCCCAGCGATGTATGAAATTTTAAACAAAAGAATAACGCCGTCCCTCTCTCGCCAAGTCATTTCTGGCACGGGAATTATGGCCCTTGTCACGCGGGTTCATTTGTAGATGGAGTTAGTAGTTTTTATTCTCGGGGGGTTTCCCCAATCACGGGCCGTGGAAATTGCTTGGGCTTGGCGGGAACTCTGGGAGTGGGAGGTTCGGCGGGGGTTGCGAGAGGCAGAAAGGGGATTGTCACTCATTTCCGCGTGGCTGTCGAACGCGGAAGAAAGAAGAATGCATTAAAAAGGCGCTGAAATTAGTCGCAGACCGAGGCGGGGGATATCGATCTGAAAAAAATAACGGAAAACTTTTATGCTTCACATTCTGTGGTGACGTAATTTTATCTGAAAGGTGTGGAAATTATCAATTCATAAGATAATTCTATTCATTATATAAATATTTGTATGATTTGCATTAGAGCTAGACAGCTTAGATCAGTGCTGCTCATCCTTTTTACACATGCGGACCGGTAAAAAAAGAAAAAAAAATGCGGACCACTATATATTAAAATTCATTTTTTAAAATTTAGAATTTCGACGAGGTGCTTGATAGAATTTCAATATCAAATTTGAATTGTTTGACTTTTGTACTTTTTTATTAGTATTGTCGTAAACAGCCCGAGTTTCACCTTTCGTCACCTTAAGGCATTTTAAGCGCACGAATGTACTTGAACTGACACGTAGTAAACAGTTTGTATCGTTTATATACAAAAATAAAAGAAAATCACTAAGCTTAATTGTTATGTACGTAATCTATATAAATAAGCGAACATTTTTATGTACTTGAGATTCAATGAATTATGTGGGTTAGATTTGATTACCGCTTATTTTGAATTTAGTATCTCAAATAATAACATGGAAATATCGAACAATACATCCTGGGTTTTATCCGACCTATTATTATTGAATTGATTGATTTCATGTGTTTGAGTTTATAATAAATGATTGAAATTTGTCATACTTGTTGTGGGCTGGCGGAAAGCCTCTGCGGCCCAGCACTGGGCCGCGGACCACTGTTTGGGTGACACTAGCTTAGATAATTTCAAAAATAAATCAAAATTTGTCATAAAAAAATATTGTAAAATTTATGATTAAAAAATACCCTTTTGTTGATAATTATAGAGTAAGTGGTAAAAACCCCATGACACTTTTGTGCTCAAAGAGTAATATAGCCCCTTAATCTGTAGCCATAACGATCGACCATTAAAATTTTAAGATGTGTTTATATGAATGATATGAAGACGACACTTTTACCCACTCACATCTTTAATTATTACTCAATCAGGTGATAAAATTTAATTATTCCGTTCGTTCAATTAGGATTTTGGGAGACTCACTTATTTGTGACCGAAATTCATTTTTTTAAATGAGTCATATCGTTTGCGATGCAGATGAAGTCTATTTTTAGATTTTTGTTTTCATCACACGGATTTTATTGTTAGTTCTTCAGAATTTTTGTCAGGGCTGTGGAGTCCGGTGAAAAAAAGTCTTACTCCGACTCCAGCATTTACCAAAACCACGACTCCGACTCCGACATTGACCAAAAACACGACTCCGACTAAAAAAGGTTAATATCGTCACTTTTTTCCCCTAATTTTCCTATTTATGTCTATTCAATTAAATATCAACCCTATCAATGCGGCCAAAAGCCAAATTTGACATATTCTCCGAGTACGACTCCGGCCAAAAAGCTCCGACTCCACGACTCCGACTCCGACTTCACAGCCCTGATTTTTGTCAGTGCATGACGTTTGTGAATCGATATTAAAAAATCTCCGCAAATCATGAAAATATATAATATTAATATTTAAAAATCGTATACTGATTTATCGATTATCTTGACGGAAAAATACGTTTAATAATAAAATATTTTTCTTCACTTTTACCCTTTGCGGCCCGCGAAAAATTTTAAATGGATAAATTGGCCCTTCTCTCAAAAAGCTTGTGCACCACTGCTTTAAATGAATCGTACATATTTTACACAGATAAATTTCAAAAAATATCAGCTTCGACTAAAAATTACAATTGGCACTTTCCAAAAGAGTATCATGACGTGTAAGTAGACGCAGACTAAAGTTATATCTAAAATCTATGAACAGAATCGGACCCGACTTAACGTAGTAATAAAATTCGTAAAGGGTAAATGGCAAAGTAATTTTAATGCAATAGCATTTAATTTATTTTATTTGTTGAATATAAAATAGTTTTTCATTCTTATGTATTGTTTTAATGTTAAGTGGAGCATTGAATAAGAAAGCGATTGAAATATCGTCGTATCCACTTCTCCTATTGGTATGTATCTTTGACACATCGACACTTTACTATAAAAAGGTTTTAACTGCTCTTGACACTGTTTTGAGATATGAGCGTTTGAAGTTTCGATTGATTAAAATTTACTAGCAACAATGAGCATTTAAACAAGTTTTAAATTACCTATTTTAAGCATATTTTTTCACAACTCTTGCTGAGAAATGATGATTTTAAAGATTCTGCAATTCCGGAATTCTGCTAACTCCGTTATTCAACCATAGGTAATTCTGAAATTCAAATATATGATAGAATGCGGTAAATACAAGATTTTCCAACCAGAAAGTCACTTTAGGCAAAAATGACAATTAGAACCGTTTCAAAGTAATGTGACGACATAACGTAACATATTGTGTTGTATCGAGTGGCATTGGTAACCCAAAATCGGCAAAAATCATAATACGTTTCTTGTATCTTAAAGGGCCGATGTATAATAAAATAACATTAATAATTCTGAAATGAGAAAAGAAGTAGTGTTAACATTTCGTAAAATATGCGTCAATATTGTTATAATGTATTTAAACTTCAATATAATATAATAGAGACTTAATTTGACAGTCATAATGAGCCCCGGCGATCAAAAGGCGCAAACTTCTCCCGCATATGCCCAAAGCGAAATAGATTTTGAGTGTAAAACGGATTTTCGTGAAAAGGAAACATCGGGCGGACGAACAGTTGGTCGAATTACCCCAATTAAATGCGCTATCTCTTGTCCACTATCTAAAGGGTGGATCCCCATAGTCACTTTGAGTGCTTGTCTACGGGAATATAAAATTTTATTATCTTCGAATAGAATCCTATTGAGAGCCATATTGCCATCCAATGTTGTACTGTATTGTAGCGAGCTTAGTTCATTAAATTATAAAGGTAAAAGCGGGTCAGACTGTTACTATTTACATGCATCTTACAAAATATTAATGATTAATCAATTTGAAAACTTTTGAATTATTGCTTAAAATAATTAATTATTATAACGTTTATATATGTATATAAGAGGTATGCACAGACTCGGGTAAGCCCGTGTGCACGAGCCCTGCCCGGCCCGTGGATTAGGTCGTGCCTGCTTGGAGTCGAGTCTGGGTACATATATATATATCATCTAATATGTATGTGTGAAAATTACAAAAATCACAAATAAAAAGCTTATTGATTTTGCAATGTGAAAAAATAATTAAACATTGAAATTTTTTTTAAAGAAAACAAGAGAAAGAATAATCTCATTGGAAATTGGCATAGAAGTAAAAATTCCTATTTATAAGCATTGGCAACAATCATTTATTTTAATAACTTTACTGAAGATTTTGCATGATTTATACTTCAGTTTCTACCTACGTGGTCGTAGCCATGGCCAATCAATTTTCTTTGTCAGAACTTGTTTGTCACGTACGTATTTTGAGTCGCCAGTCACAAGGGCTGTTCGGTTGATGAATGCACTGCCTGATGATGTGGACATCTTCGGCAGTGAACTTGGTGCTTTGTTTGTATTTTTTTTCTTTTTATGTAACTAATATGTTTCTGTTCTGTTACAATTTTTTTTTTTAATCTTGTGTAATATGTATACTATGTGATATTTATATTTAATTTGTCAAGTGCTTGGCGCGTAATTAGCTGTAATGGCATGTACTAAATTTTATTTTTTCCAATATTTCTTGCATCTTTTCCAACATGATGGTGCGCGTGAAGAAATTAAAGCTGTTGATTTATTCATATTACATTGATCATGAATGCAGAACAATGAAGATAAAAAATGTCCAATTAAATTGAATTTTGTCTACAAATAGTTGAGTAAATTAAAAATCTAGTAAAAAATAATGTTTTCAGAGTGCTGTAGAAACATAAAAGTATTGACACGCAAACCATGCCCTAGTTTTAAATTGATGAAAGAAAAACTAAATGGTATCGAATTTATATTTCTTTTGGAATTGGTAAATATTGTTAAAATTAAAATTGATAAATGAATTTGATTGCAATGTTTGATTGGATCTGATATGTGATTATAACGTATATTGAAGTGAAAATCTATAACAGATTGGAACAATGTGATAGAATAACGCTTTAGTTAAATTCATTAGAAAAGTTAGTCTCGAAAATATATCATGTAATTCATAATTCAATTTTATTACGGTAACTGTCAATTATTGCTGGAAAGGCATTATATTTATTTCAATTGAAGCACGAAGTTTTTTAATTTAATCAATAATTGCAGAATTAAATTTAGTGGAGGTCTTTTCAGATGAACTTGAATTGATGTTTTAAAAAACAATGTGTTCTTGACAAGATAAGGTGGTCATTTTTGTTTATTAAATATTTTTCATAGCCCATAAAAACTTTCAAATTTATACCTATCCTCAGATCCAAAGAGAAAAAAATCTGTATTTTATGATTGTATTTATGAATCCATTTTTCGAGACTTTTACTTACTACAGTTACAATTTCAAATATAGATTATACGGCTTATGCAATCCTAGACATGTTAGAAAAAATTGATTTAAGTCATTCTTATAACGTAAAAGCCAGTTGGTGCGATCAGGTGAATGATTGTTCGACCACCGATTGTAACACAAAACAAACACCACGGGTAAACATGAAGGGTGGTCTTTAATAAGCAGTGCATGGGGTGGTTTGCTACTAGGGGTTGGACTGTATACTTTTTGTAATTTAGACGTCTCTGAGAAGGCGTTTCTTTGGTCAGAAAGGTTATTAATAATCGATTTACAGATAATAATGTGAAATATTTCTTTAAATTTGAGAAAGATATGTATATCTCAACAAATATATTATTTTTGTGATATATTTAGAAGCAATAGTGTCTTTTGAGAGACGGAAAACAGTAAGTCAATGCAGTAATGGCATACAATGCCATCTTGCACTACTTTGGGTTCAAAACAAATATAAATGCCTGTTTTCTTTTGTACAATATACATAAACCAATTGTATTATTACTAACCCGTTGACTACTAACGTCTTGTATGTTGAAATGCCCAATTGCCTGGTTTGTTGCAAATTGATTTTTAAAAATAAATAAAGTTTGCAATGATAAAACTATCACGGAAAAGATTCTTTTTATTAATATAGATAAAAATTATTTACAAATTTTGGTCAAATGACCTCAATGAGTATATTTAGCACACACACTGATGAAATCTTAGTCCGCTCAGCAGGGAAGATGTTAAAGAAGCCATGCATTCAAGTGACAAATTAAATAAAATAATGCATTTCCACTCAAAGCCCGGTCCTTGGCGTAGTGGTCAAGGTTGTTGGCTTGCATGCTGGACCACCCGGGTTCGATTCCCGGTACGAGCAGATTTTTTCAGACTCTGTCATGGGTGTTTGTGCTGTTGAAAATCACTTCTCACCTTTCCTATCCCAAAAAGCGACACATAGCAAGAGTGATTAGCTAACCACTAGTCCTGTCCGAGTCCGAGTATCCATTAAATCCCCATATGCTCCAAATTGGGAGCGGATATGGTAAAAGAAATAACTCAACTTACCTAGTCACTTAACTGACAAATTTAATAAAAAGTGCGTTTAAATTTAAGTTTAATAAAAACAAATTCTTAATAGTATGTGCGCGTTCTGTTAAGACTACAACACTCTGTCAATCGTTTTTGCTACGATATGAATATTGTTATAAATATCTCAATATTAGTGAGGTAAACATACTTAATGTCAGTTTAAATATAAAACAATAAATATGATACGAAAATGTGATCTAGCAATTGCTCTTCAAAGAAAATAAAAATATTTTCGATGCAATTTAAATTCATGTAAGTATTAAAATTGAGGGGTGACTGTTGGATCTATAATATATGTGTCTGATTTAGGGGATGCGTTTTCTATAGACGCAAATGGACCAGTCGCTACTGTCCATATGTCGAGACATTCAAGTGGGTTTTTGTGTGGGGTACATCGGAATAAAATAAACGATGAGATATGCCGTAAGTCTTGAAATTGTTTATGAAAAATCCATTGCAAATCAATTGTAACCACAGGTGTCTTATGATGGGTTTTGAAAATCGGCTATTCTTTTATACGAACAATTACAAAAGGTTTAAATATTTTTATTTAATTCACATACACAAAAATCCTTTATCCATATTAATATCACTTTCATTGATTTTAAATTCATCTTCTAAAGACTTCTAAAGAGCAAATAGTAACAAATTATTTTTACTTCTTTTTTTTCTCTTAAAGCTTCGTGGGATAAGTACAAAAATGTGCTATATTTTTTTAGTACGATGCTTTTTAACCTTGACTTAACATTGACAGTGTCAACCTTAAAAGTGAACGAATTAAGTGTTAAAAATAAAAAATAATTTGAAGAAACTTTCATGATCTAAATAAAATGATGGTATCTTATTAATAATGTGTGTCGATATTATTCGTAGTGAACGTGTTCATTTGAAATATTTTAGATTTTTTCTCGTAAGTGAATTGAATCGAAAAACTTTCTTCGCGGTCCATAGCGAGAGATTATGCATCATGCCCGATGCAAAGTGCATTCGCGGTGCACAAGTCCAAATAATCCCCCTTTCGGTTTTCGCTTGTTGGTATGCACCCGTTTGATAAATAAATAATGTCCCTCAGAATACACTGACATAAGGGTTTGGCAAATATTTAAGTACCCTCTCAATTAAAATATATAAAAAAGTTATAGCCCTTACCCCCCTTCCCCCTCAGGTCTTGGTTTTAGGGGTGCAGGGGCCTTCCTAAATTGAACAATGGATAGTTGATAAAAATTACTCTCCTGCGCCCAGCTTTGTGTGCTTTTTTATCGAGTAGAGGGTGTCACTTGACAAAGGACATTTACCAACAATTGATTTTGATAGTGGATATTCTTCTGCGCATTTTTTACACTGTATCACATATGGTTATAATTTCGTCAGCTCAATTCACGTGTTTACAAAGCGTATAAATTGAACGTATTAAGTGCGTGATACGTACGTGTCCAAATATCGATATAAATTTACGAATCGAATAAAAGAAGCTTTAAATTATGTTAGTTTAATAGACAAGAACTAACTAATGAAGTGTATTTTTTTTTAAATACATCAATTGGAGCCATTAGTTAACCTTGTTGCAGAAAAAATACGGATATTCTACTTATTGCGTTAGACCAGGGGTCGGCAAACTTTTTGGGAATGGGCCAAATCTGAAAATTGTTTGACTTGGCGGGCTAGGTACCAAAAAAGATAATTTTCTATTGGATATATTGGAAATATTATTTAATTTTGTTTCATGTAAAAAAATCATGTGAACAAATATTAACTCGTGGGCCGGATTGAAAACAGGCGGCGGGCCGTAGTTTCGTAGCCGACCCCTGCGTTAGACAACTGGTTTTTTGACTGCGGGAATCTTTATATCACGGGAAAATTATTAAAATATGAATTTATGTTGTGTAAGTGTAATTATTTGAAAATTTGAACAGCTAATTATCAAATTAATCACTTTTAAGGTGTTCACTGTCAATACTTGGTGGGATGGCATTATAATAAAAACATAACCACATTTTTAGTACTTATTCCACATAAAAAACTTATGTGGAATAAGTAATAAAAATGTGATATTATTTTTATTTTCAAATAAATGATCTTATACGTTGTTCAAATCGAATTAAGGTGTTTTTTTCTTTTTCTCCTATACATCGTGAATAGCACATAGTGCATGCATGTTTCCAAGAGTTCCCTTTAAAAGTGTTTAATTTTTAACTTATGATAATAAACAGGGAGTGGAGAAAAAAAATGGAGCATATGGATTCCTAAGACAGTTCTCAACAGAAGTTTTCTAGGATTCTGCTCGTTATTCAGCTGCTCGTCCTCTCTTTTTCGAAGAGAATAAGCATATTAAAGATATGACTAAGACAGAGCTAGTCGTAAGCTTTCACTCTCGCTACAGGTTGTAGGATGAAATGGGTGTAGGAGGAATTTGGACATGGCAGCCTTTCTCCTCTCCAAAAAAAATGAATGATTTAATTGAACAATGAAGTTGCCTGGACTGGGAATCGACTCCAAGCGCTTGGTAATCGAAACCGACGACGTTGATACTCGGCCACTAATACCAACTTACACTAAATACAATTAATAAGTACAATGATTAAGTGTATTTCTCTTCAAAATAATAGATTTATACTATGCATATATTTCTATAACTAAAAATTACGCTAAAACTTAGTTCTGATGATATGCGTGAAGCCAAAATAGCTTTCAGCTACTGCTTATGATTCTTATATAATTTAACTTTTACCTTAAAATTGAGCACTTTTAAGGTGTTCACTGTCAATACTTGGTGGAAAGGCATTATAATAAAAATAATAACACACTTTTAGTACTTTTTCCACATGAGATTTATTTCATCAGGACCGGTTTGCTCATGGCGAGCATTATCACCGGTCCTGATGAAATAAATCTCATGTGGAAAAAGTACTAAAAATGTGTTATTATTTTTATTAAAATTGAGCCTTCGAAATCAATAAATTCTCACAAGCTTTTAGAGTTTCTTACGTTAATCCGAACATAAATTTTGAAGAACTGATGCTTTCAAACTCAAAGTATCAACTGAAGTGTTGTTTCTTAATGTTTTTTCTATGAATCTGTATATATTTATGTTACAAAATTAATCATGGTGACAGTGTTTTTCGTAAGCCATACTAGAATGGCTGAAGCTTTTCAACTCGCTTTCAATAGCGATCTATTACGGGGATTAATATTCAGATATGAGTAAACATTTAGCTTTAAATAAACCGAATTGTGTAATCATTGACATGTCAAAATATATCGATTTTATACGCATCGCTAAATTATTTGAAAGCTTTAGAGCGGTAAAAACATTCGCAAATATCATAATATTATAACCCCACGTGTCATTGTTTACTAAACACAACACTAAAATCCCAATTAAATCGGTTAAAGTGCAAATCACCAAAGTCGAAGTATAGATTCATGTTCAAATTTTTATTACAATGAATTATGTAAAGTATGGAATCTTTCAGATCAGCTAAAGCAAAATAAAAAGGTTTCATATTAATCGAAAGACATTGAATTACAATGCCATTAGCTGTATTTTCAGGGCTTCCGAATGAAAAGTGGCAAACTAACTGTTTGAGCATTGCTTTGGAAGATGAGGAATTATGTGCTAAAATTATGTAAAATTCGGTTTATTTTTTTATATACATAAGTCAAATATCTCTTAAATTTCCCTAAAACTGTTAATAATTTAAAAAAAACTGAATAGTTAACTAAATATAAAATCTAAAATAACTTTGATCGTAATAATACGTGAAATAATCAAACTTATTTTTAATTTTATATTAAAATGAACTTCCACAAAGTGACCGCCGAATCCATCGAAAGTAAGATATACTTATTTTAATACAGCTCAAGGATTTTCTAACTATTCATATGTTTTTCAGTTGGCAAGACTACAGTGAAGATCGATACATATAAATGATTAAACGTTATTGTAATGAAAACAACAAAATTAAAAATTAGGTTCCATTTAGCCATATTAAATTGGCATAACTATAAATAAATTAAGAAATTAGTGCCGATTATTTATTAAATACATGCGATACCAAAATTTGCTGTAAATTAATGACCTATAAAAAATGGGTTTTACAATCAACTCACGCCTGATTCAAGGTTTATTTGGAAACAAATGTCATCTTAATAACTTAGATTCAAATATTGATTCCCTTATTTATATAAATAAAAAAACATTTTTTTTAAGTCATAATATTTTACGCTTACATGATACGACACTCAGCTTACGTGATATAAAGTATAATAACATAACAATGGTACAATGGAGTTGCTCAGTAGTATATCTATAACCATGACATGTCAATTATTTTAAAGGAATTATCGAAGCATAAAATCGGGTTCAAAATTATTTAATCGTCAACCGCATGTGTTTATCTTTGAACAAACTCAATAAATTTATTATAATATTTCAATGTTTAGGCAATGAACCTTGTGGTAATTAATTGAAAGTGCTTGCGGGTGCAATAATCAATAGAAATTAGACATTTCGATTGTAATGTTTTTCAAATATAAAGAAATAAAATTAATTATTTACATTAACAGCATAGGCGCTCGATAGATAAGATTTTTTATGTTATTTAAGACAACCTGAAGAATAAATGAAATTTTTGAATTTATTACTGATCTTACAGGGACTTGAACCCTGACCAATCTGATAGCTAGGGTACACAATACTAATAGAGCACAGAAGTACTTCGAGATCACAAAATCCGAAAAATTTTACATCCCATAGAACTTTGAAAATGTTACGGCGAACGAAATATTTTGAAAAAGAAAATAAAGTTCTAACACTTCTAACAATGGCGTAATTCCGAAATATCTGTGAAATATTGTTCATCAGGAAACCATCTTTTATCACCTTGAATGCTAATGGACCTAAACGAAATATAACGCGAATAAATTCAGTAAAATGTTATAAAATCATACTAGAAACGACGTCTCGTCCAAGTCATCCGCGACCACTTTGCGTCGATTGGTCGAATTCACTATCTTTTTTCACTAAAATCGGGCATAAATCAAGAGAAGTCGTTATCCTTTTTCAAACTCTAAAATAAGCCATATAGGCCTTTGTGACGGATATCTGTGTTTTTTTGTAACCGGATAAACTCGGTAGAGTTTGGCAATTGAAATAAACAATATGCAAGGATGATTGTCACTTCGCCCCTGCGGCGCAGAGACACCTAACAATCCTGTCCCTAAAACTTGATTTTAATTCAAGTTCTTATTTTATAATATAGTAAAAATTAGCTTAGCTACGAGAATGAGACTGTAAAAGGCTATTATAATGTTGTGAAATATTTACTCGAATTGAGATAATTTTTTTTAAAATACAATTTCTTTCAAGAATTGACACTGAAAACCTTTTAATATGTAATAAAAACATGTATACCGATATATTGAAAAGAAAATTATATAAATCAGTATAACAAGTTTCAATATCAATTATCATTACTGGTAAGTCTAATTTACAATGCCAAAGACCTGCTGTTGAAATATTATTTTACGGTCTGCCAAGTTTGTCAAAATTTGATTGAATATGCTGTCCCAAAACCAAACGAAATCATTGTTATTATTGCATACAACAATGAGATTAATGAAGCATCATATCGCGGAAGGGGCAAACAGCAGATCTGATGAATCACCACACAGCAGAATGTTGGATCACTCTGTATCTATACCCTTTTATTGCTATTTGAAATTGTTCACTGTACATTAGATTAATTTAATTGTATGATCATATTTTCTCTTACCGATTTTATGTACATATCTATTTTGTTTAGATTGTGAGTATGAAAGTTTTAAATCATCCATAACGTTTCAAATACCTGATCGATTATTTAATATTGAATTATCAAATTGGAATAATAGACATATCTGTATGAATAGTTTACTTTAATTACAGACATGACAGCTTGACCCGATAAGCTTTTAAGTAAAACTAATGAACAAAATATTAATACAAATGACGTTTTGAAAATAATATAAAAGAATTTACTTAAGACAGTACTATTTATACTTTACTTTCACATAAATGAACGATATAACTTAAGCTTGACGAGGATTCAAAAAATAGTATTTTGTATGGATATTTCGTTCTAACGAGGGTGTGGTGTCGGTTATCAAAATAATGATGATAGTATACTTAATAATGACGGCTACTTTTAAGCCTATTAGTAATGAAGATATTTGAATTGATCGAATTAGCATTTACTTGGTAGAAATCCATTATAATACGGTGAAAAAATAGCAATGTAGGTATCACATGTACATATAACATCGTCGATGGTGTAAGCCTAAATAACTATCAACAAATAAATATATACAATATTTTTCTGGAGAATAATTGTTAATACATTGTTAATTTTTTCACCGTATGAGATAAATAAAGTAAATTTAATGATAAATCAATCGGAAAAGTGTAGTGCTTTATTACTTTTGTCGTATTCTTTGTTTTATTTGAAAGATGGATGATGATCAATTAAAAAAAGGATAGTAATATTATTAATTGAATTTTGGTTTAATATAATTATAAAATAGAGTTTAATTTTAAAATTCTGTAGAAAACTGTGAAATAAGCCGTGTGTTTTCGAATAATATCATTATATTGAATAAAGCACCGGCACCTATGTTTGCAAATACATTTTATTGATTCGAACATTTGCCATTATCGAATTGTTTCAACAATAAAGGGTTATAAGGCAAGTCGGTATCAACAATACAACAAACTATGCTATTGTGTGTAACGAAATATAAATTACATAAACGCAGCTTCGTAATTGCGACAACACATGCTCAGCAAAAATCCTCTTGTCAAAAGGGGTGAATTTTTTTTTACTTCTTTTGCTACTGCAATCATTTTTATACGTTTTGTGTTAAAAGTAGTATTTAATTGAATTAGGGTTGGGAATACAGTAAACACCTGACACCCAGAGTATAATCCGTACAATCATTATTCCGTATGATAGTTTTATACATTATATTTGATATTGTACGCGTTGAATCATTCAAGACATGTTATTTGAAAACGTTGATGATAACAAGTTATCCTATGAAGGAAAAGAAGTGTTACGTTTGTTCAAAAGTTTAATTGAAATCCTTATACTAAAAAGTATCTCGATAATATTTTTGCTGAGATCTCATGTCTAAAGTAGTTTTAAATTATATATGTAGATCACAAAAATACGGAAGCTAATGAGGGCTCTTTATTAATCTTTGGCACGTCTTGATTAATCGACATGGTTCGTTCTATTAATTTGTAGGTAGACTTAATATTACTGGTCATTTGCGAGTAGATATTTTCTCAGCATTAAATTAATATTATCTTTGAGTGTTTATATTATATAAAACACGTATTGAACTGTAAAGTTTTTAAATGATGTCAACAATTGTTACAAATTAATATTTCGTACATGCATACTTTTTGAGTGATTCCTTTAATCTTCCCTTCTGAAAAGATGCATTAGAAGAATTTTCCCCGGTTTCTGTTATTAATCTGGCACTTTTGGTTATGGCGAAAATCTCTTACCGAGAGTGTTCGATATTTTGTCAAAAATTCGTGTTATCGATACGTCTTTGCCAAGAGATTGTCGGATGGGATATCGCAGCCATGGAAACTTGTATAAGTGCTAAGCCCTGTTGAGACTGGGGAATTCCCCGAGATACTATCACTTATCCATCAATATTTTCCTGCATAAAACGGGAGGAAAAATGTAAATAAGCTACGTAGAATGCGCACTTTGGTTTACACGTAAATGTAGGTATTAATATAACGAAAAATTCTTCACGATCAATATATGGTCACAAAAACAATTTGGCACTTTACTCTTTTCACATGAAACATATCGATGGCTTTAAGAGTAATTTTGCTAACTCCACTTTTGGCTGAAAATTACTTAATAATGACATCTTGATCATAAAATGAGATATCGACATAATAAGAGGTCTTCAACATTTTAATTATAATCTATTTTTCTTACATTTTGCTTCAATTTATTTGCTTAGTTATAATACCAATTGTTTGTCATACCTTTTAATTACTACTTAAACTGTGTATAAATATCACTGTTACGTTGTATTTCAGTTGTATCAGTTGACAATGCTCGCCATAAGCAAAACCGGTCCTAATCCAATACATTTTATGTGGGAAAAGTTTTAAAAATGTTTTATTATTTTTATTACAATGGGTTGAGTTTGAAAAACCAGTACCAATTTACCGTATAAATTGAATAAACGGCTTTATTTAAATTCAGTAAAAACTATAAATACATTGAAATTGGTACAATATCCAAATCCGCCGCGGCTGTGAATAGTTATAAATAGATCGTCTACGGGCCCCGGTTGCATACTTATATATATACATATACGCATGAATCGTATATTTTACACTGTTAGGTTTTACGGATAAAACTAGAAATAAAATCATCAATTTTCATACAAGAAAAAATTGAAAAACCATGTACGGAAGATACTTATACAGATGCGCGGTGTAAATATATAGCATGAATAAAACAAATTTAGCTTCCCTCTCGTTTCGCCGAGTCCCCTTTTTTGATTCGATTTAAGGCCTCCTACAAATTCATAATATTTTTATTAAATTTTCTTTGTGGCAAAGGTAACAGTCAAGTTATAGAATTTTACGCAACTCCGGAGAAGATCTTTTTGTTAAATTTGTGTTACAAATAAATCCTAGAATATTTAGAATGAAGTGCGATTTAGTGATGGTAGAATCGTTGAAAGTATATTTTTGTAGTAAAATTATGTTTTGTGCATACGTGTTACAATATAATAAAATAAAGTATTTATGTTTAGAAATATAATCAATTCTACGACGAATTTATAATAGTACTAATTTCGATGCACCTTGCCGAAGATAACACTTTTCATTTGCATTGTTGAGTATATATCCTGGTAATTGAACATTTAAGCGTGGCGTTCCTAAGCTATTAGTGGTCTTATTTAAATGTTCAACTTTTTTTTAAATTGAATAAGGAAAAATAAAGTCTTCATTTGAGCTTGGAGATCTTGATCGGTTAACGCACATGAGCATTTGTATGTACGTTATTCCAATACTCATTTAATAATTAGTGTTGTAAAAATAAAAATACATTTTTAGTACTATTTTCACATACAATTTATTTGATCAGGACCGGTTTCGCTCATGGCGAGCATTGTATTAACGTACAATTAAATAAAGTTAATTCTAAGACTGAAAAGAATATTTGCAAGTAATATTCATAAATATTGGCATTTTTATCTGAAAATCTTAATTTTAAATAGTTGATAAAAATATGGAAGATTTTGTACATCAGCCAGAAAAACCTACTTTTATCATTGCCATGACCATTTTGGTTCATTATTGTTATTCTAAAATGCATGCAAGTATGCCAAATATATCTTAAAAAAACACGGATTTTAAATTTACTTCAAAATAATACTCTGATAGTTTAAGCTTATGTGAATTTCATATTTTCCAAACAGTAAAATGGATTGATCAAATACGTACCATAATAAATTAAAAGGAAAATTCTTTGTAACGGTTTGAACAGTGTTATACAAGTATTTTATAAACGGAAATTCAGTAAGCTCAGTTCAAGTAGATTACTGTTTTATGTTTACAAGAAGCTTCAGTTTTCTCAAGGGGGTTGACTGATTTTCGTTCATCTCGTTTATTCTAAAAAAAAAACTTGTGTTTATCCCCTAAGGCTTCTTTGTATTCCGAAAATATTCAAATTTCCTTCTTCTAACGACACTTTTATCCATCTTCTTGTAGACCTGTTTCAATATAAGACCGGATACTTAAAAGATTCAAAATTTAGTTGAATATTGTTTAAGCTACGAAAATTTGGAACTGTCATACAATAGTTACAAAATGTATGTACTGTAAGGGTGATTTAAAATATACTATAAAAGAATGTTGCGCATATCTTTTTCATTATATTCATCGTAATATTTTAGAGTCCCTAGCGAAAATATACATTTCTATAGGTGAAAATGTTCGAAAAAAATCCAACATCGGGTGTGGCCACTGCGAAAATTTTCCGACTTGCCATTGGTCAGTTGCTATATTTCAGAACCAAAAGGACTTCAGTGATGTCCTTAGGAAATTGGGACGTCTCCGGAGGTTTTGTTCTCCGCTTAGCGCTTAGGAGACTGCCTCGCTTCAGGTGGGTCCTCAGAGAGGTTTTTCTCTCTCACTGATGGGCGTGTCTACGTATTTTGAAGAGGACATCTATTGAAAACTCGTTTAACCTCTTAGCGGTGACTCGAACCGCAGATGTCGCTGACAGTTTCCAAATATGAAAAATTTTGATAATAATGAAGTGTTGTTATTGTTTTTATTTCGAAGTTTGAATACATTTTTAGCATAGTGACGTCAATGAAACAAAATATCTTTTTTGATAAAAGCAGCACAAAATAAATATTTCTCTGTTGGATTTGAATAAATTTTATTATTATAGGTAAATAATGTTCCGTCGGAAACGAAGAATTTTATTGATACTGCAAAAGTGCATTTTACTAACGCAAGCAAAAAACATAAAACATTATTGAATACATGAAAAACAAATAATTATTATTCTCTGCACATTGATGTAGAAAATCGACAAAAACAAACATATTATTAAGTTGATGTGATTAAATGATTATTCAGGGTCAATTGAATACATTTGTAGAAAAATCAGCGAATTCAAGTAAATTCGAAACTTGACTTATGGTGCTTAGAGACGTAGAAGAAGAAGAACGATATTTTTTTAACAAAGGTTCAATTTAAATAATTAATGCGATTTTATTAGATTTATATACTAGAAAAAAGATTCGAATAAACTGAAACCAGTGATAACTTTTTTAAATATTTATATACATATATGTATGTATGAGTATTTTAATAATATTAATTATAATGATCGTTCTGCTATTCCACATATGTTGTAAAAAGTAGTGACACGTGTTTCAGACCAATTATGTTTAGGTGACTTTAGTAATGCTTAACTTTTTTTATAATAATTTTATGCGTCAAGATATTGTAAACAGCAAATGATATTTAATGTCTTGTAATCGATAAATCAGGTTCCGGAAACTTTCTTAATCTATATTATTAATGATAAGTTCGAATAAAAAACGATTTAAGTTTATTTAATTTCTATCGGATATTGTTTGAACTAATTTTTAACTAACTTTGAGCACATATTTTTCGTAATGGTGTAGAAAAGTTATGTTTTTTTAATTCATAAAAGCTTATTTTATTTCTCAATGATCATCGAAGAAATGTTTAATGTCTGAGTGGAGAAGTGTCATCAAAACATAAATGTAATACATTTATTTGGAAAAAATCAACAAAAGCTGTTTTGCTAAAACTTCTAGCCGTTCAACCTCTAGGGTTGTTTCGGAATGTAGCAAGATAGGTCTAGGTTAGGTTAGGTTAGGTTAGAATGCCACGTTTTAAGGATTGTATAAAGATTTCGTGGAAAAGAATGTTAAATCCAAAGCCATTCGTTTCATTGAACCAACACTCCTTTATCGATTGAAAAAGAAAATCACGTACAAAATGTGTAACAAATGTATTTAATCGCCCCTTCCTAGCCCCGAAATTCTTTCTTCATATAACCAGATTTTATTTTAGTGACTTACTAACAACAAGATATCTTTAAATATACTCTGTTTAAATAATTAATCAGCTTGACCATGTGATATTATTATGAGTGAGTTTTGGTAATGGTTTGTTTATTTTGTTATTAATAATAAATCATTGATAAAATCCATCACTTTGAAGGTGTCAAATGTCCGTAAATTATAGAAGGAGTTTAGTTTGCAATAATTCTATTTATTTTTATAGAGATCAGGTCCGGTTTCACTATAACACTATACATGAAAGTGATCACGATAAGCGAAACTTTTAGTTTTAAATTAGTAAATTAAAAAAATAATGATCAGAGCTAACTTTTAACTAACACCATGAATGATATACAACTATTATCAAATTAAATTAAATCTCCCTAAGATCATTATAGATCTGAGAGAAAAACGTGGAATGCTAGTTTCGAGTAATTTTTTTTTTTGAAAATCGAATAAATGTTATTGAAAAATTTGACAATTTAAATGTGTTTAAAAAAAGAATCTATGTTGAAATGTTGTTTTTTTTTCAATAGTAATTAATCATAGTATGTTTTTAAATATAATATTCTAAAAACTTCACGACGAATATGTAAGTTATTATATTGAATCAGAAAATTGTATTGAGTTCGATTAATAATCATGGCTGTTTTATTACAAATTTAGATTTGCGAGTGCCAATATTAATCCTAGGTGCTAAATATGCAAAAGGTACATTGCGCGATGAAAACACACACCTGATAGCGGGAATAATCGAGCCAAAGAATTATCGGCTGCAATAGTGACGTATACAGTATTGTTCATGATTGTATCTACATGCATTTGTTCTATATAGGTAATATTGGTGGGAAATGGCGGACAGGGAGGAAGCGGGGAACTGCCGATGCGCCGCTTCGGTCAATCGAGTGTTGCATTATAACGAATTGCACATGAGCTGCCTATTATAATACCAGAACCGCATGAAAACGGTTTTAAAAAAATTAAATAAAAGTCATAAAATATTTATTTATTCACTATGCCACCTTTTTGCGTTATTTTCGTTCGTCTTTATTTGAAAACAATATGTTTAACTTGGAGCATATGGACGAGTTTCTATCGGAGTTTATCTCAAGATATGTTTTGTTTATCTACGAGACTTGCTTATTACTCAGTTGCTCAACTTCTCTTTTTCGAAGAGAGTAAGGATGGAAAGGTTTTGAGGACTAGGAAAAGAATAGTGGTTAGGTATTTGCTGTCACTATGCGTCGCTCTTTAGGATCGGAAAGGTGGGAAGGGATTTTTAACACCCATTGCCTCTGAGCAGAATCGATTTATCAACTGAAAAAATCTACTCGTACCGGGAATCGAACCCGGGTGGTCCGGCACGGTAGCCAACGACGTTGCCACTGCGCCACGGATCGGGGTGTTAAAAAAATACTTTTTTTTTTTTTGTTAGTTATCTTTTTGTACGATGCCACGAAATTATTAAATGCTATATAATTCGATAATTTGCATGAATGATCCAACAAACTATTGGTAAGAGCATGGATGCACAACCTGCGGCCGAATGACATTTCATGCGGCCAAATATAAAAATATCACCTTTTTTCTTTAGAACTCTTCACGAAAGATGGACGAACAATACAAAATACACTTTTTTTTCGATTTTGTATACACTAAAAAAAGAAATAATTTAATCACTTTCACACACGTGGCCCTCGAACAATCTGAAAATTGATAAACTGGCCCTTCTCCCAAAATGGTTGTGCATTACTGTGTTACAGTTACTTAAGTAATAATCACAGGTATTGTTTATCGTTCTTCAATCTTTAGGTCAATTAATAAAATCTAGCATTTCATTCAACCGATAAAGTTGGAGAGGCTTTGAAATAAGAACACAATATACCAGTTTTAAATTGAATGTTTTAAAAATTCAAATTAAAACGACAAGAAATATCGATTTGTCACTTAATATCATTAAAACCGTCGTTACTTTAGGCACGTTATAACGTATAATACTTGGATGATATCAAAAGCCTAAATTATTAGTTAGATAATAAAAAGGTGTATTATTTATAAATTTAAGGCATCTAGTACAGAGGATAATAAAAATAAATTGCACACTTCCGCAATCAAGTACAGCCCTGCTAGATCCACCAATAAACTAGATGGGGTGATTATATCTGGGTACGGAATCGAATGCCAGTGCCACGAGGTTCAAATAGCCCCGGCAAAATGATTTATAGCTAATACTTTGCAGTTAGTTAGTCGGCCGGTTCTCTCCGTATATCTATCTCCCTCTCACTCGATACATTTTTCAGGCGAACACAGTGGCTCTACGGCTCTACGCTCGGCGGGGCGTTAAGGCCAGTCTACGCGATTTTCAGATTTTCAACATCGTAAATATTGGTCACATAAAAAATATATTTAGTTTTTGATGTGGATGTGGATGCACACAAAAATAAAAATTTACAATTATTTATTTATGGAAAAAAATAATATAAAATACATCGCATTACAGCAAGTGCCAATGCGCCATGAATTTGACAAATTAAATAAAAATTACATATCATATTACACATTTTTTTTAAAAATAAGAATAGAAACATATTATTTATATAAGCAGATTTTTTTTAAAGCAAAGAATCAAGTTCACTGCCGAAGATGTCCACATCAATAGGCAGCGCATTCATCAGCCGAATAGCCTTTGCAAGTTTTGACAAAGAAAATTGATTTGTCTTGGTTACGACCACGTAGGTAGAATTATGAAATTTAAATGTATTGTTGATTGGAAGTTTCATTCAAAATGCACTACTTACTATTAAAAGTACTTGTAGAGGTGAAATAAATCACAATCTCATTCGAAAAAATTAAAAACAATCCTAAAATAGGTGTGAATCTTATTTCAAAGAGAAGACCTGAGTACACTGTATTTTTCCGAACGACACGGTTAGTGTTGAAAACAATGTATTTTGCTTCAATAGATGCAATATTTTTTTTGAAAATAAATTAGCTGTATACCAGAAACCTGCTTTTGAAATTATTGACAGAAACAGAGTAAAAAGTTGCTTATATTAAACATTAATATTTATGTATCTATTGCATAGTAAAACATTGCGTTTAAGTTCAAAAGTGTGTAAGTTTGCGAGTTGAGCAAAATATGGTAAGTGGCACTACCACTGGGTGTGGAAAATTACTAGACACCAAAAATCATGCAAACCATGTTTCAAAATAGTAATTTTTTTATTACCCTAATTAACGACGGGAAAAAATAAATAAAATTCAGCACAGATTGAAATTGATATTGTGTTTTGAATTACTTATAGACATGACAATGTTATAAATATAATTCTTTTGATGTAGAATATAAAATATCTTCTTCAAAATTTTCTATCTTAACTATAGCAGCTGTTTTTCCAGGGAGGTATTATTTTCAAAGAAGGGTATAAAATAGAAGCATCCCTTGAATTTATATCCATACGCAGTGCGGGCGTTCGAGTTGAAACATTTAATTGAGTATCAATGCTCGCGTCCGCCTAACAAGGATGGATCCGATGCAACCGAATGGAAAACTTTATTGCTCCGTGAAACGAGATTTAAGGGAGTGTTTTCCTTACCTCCGCTATCTGACGTGCATTTTTATATGCTTTTTAAGAAACGCTAGAAAATATTTGTCAGTTTTATAAACTGTTTGCGTAGCTTAAAACTCTTCGTTAAAAAAGCTGATATTGAATATTTTGTGATAAAAAATATTTTAACAATACTCATAGAATAAAAATCTTCGTTTCATTGCTTAAAATTGAAATATTATAATATATCATGAATAGGCAATTGTCTGAAATAAAAGTATACTAAATAATTTAACTGATTACGTAAAAAGTATTTAGTTACAAAATAATTATGCAATATATTATACAATAAATTAAGAGCTTGTTATCAGTACAGACTTGTGATGGCATAATATCGAAATAATAATCGGATAATTCGACCAATTAAATCAGTAAATAATTTTTTTATTTTCACTTATTTATTTTGAAAGTTGCAATGTTATTTTACTAGAAAAGAAAATAAAATGGTCCGCAAATTGTAGTTTCTCATTGTTGATTAGTGATTTTCAAACACTTTATTTATACCACTTTTAAGGTGTTCACTGTCAATATATGTATGTGGAATGGCATAACAATAAATATAATAACACATATTTAGTACTTAATCTACATTTAATGTGGAATAAATACTAAATATGTGTTACTAACTTTATCTTTCTTCAATTTATGTATGAAGCGATTTAATTGTATAATGTAATTATTTGTCAGTTGAATCAATATTTATCAAGTATATTGAAAAAATGAGATCCAAAACTAAATTAGAAAACAGATTTCAGATAAAGCATATGTGTTTCTTCATGTTTGCCATACTTTGCTACATGCAGGAGAGTATAAATAAAAAAATGTTTGAAATTTTTTTTATATTATTTGTTGCAAAATATGTAATTTAGTCCATGAATAATTGCTTTTCATCTTTACATAAAACATTTTTTTTTTTAAATCCGAACGATATCAATTCAATCTTTAAAAAAGACAAAAGCGGAATAATTCAAATCATGAAGAAAATATTTTTTTAAAAAGGCTCATTCTTAATTAACATTAAATTTACAAAAATATATTTTAGGAACAGTTAAAAATAGTTTTTACTTCGGAAACGTAGGTAAGTGTTTTATTATTAAAATTTATTTTCATTTATAAATTACAAAGAAAATAATAATCTTAATAGGACTGTTAAAGCGTTATTACAAAAATACTTACACAATTAAGATAATCCTTTCTAAAGTGTTGGGTGGGATACAAAGCTTCAAGCTTGCAAACCTACAGCTGAGCTATGAATTGAAAGAAAAATTATTTTCGTATAAGATTGCCTTACATTTTCTAGGCTATTTTAATTTTTTTCGTTTGTTATTAAGTAGTAACAATATTATACATATTATTTTTTAAAATCGGTTTTGAATCATATTGATAAGCTTTTGGAAAAGAAGTGAAATAAACAGAATTACGTAGCGATTGCTACTTAGCTGTTAAAAAATCAGAATTTAAAGACCATTGTTAAAATAATAAAACTTGTCATACAATAAACCGTTTCAATGGAAAGAAAATCATGTGATACTTGATGCCCAGTTGATTTTTTAATTTTTTTATTGAATGTGACAGTTATTTATAAACGAAGGCCTTTATTGAAAAAAAAACTATTGGAAGTGGTTTCTAACGTGGCTTGTAAACATTGTTACATATCGTCATAAACATTGTTAACTACTTTAACGTTAATGTGCTTAGTGCTTTTAGTATGTTAACTCCAATCATTGAATATTTGTTATCTTCAATATATTATGTCATACAAATCATTTCACTAAAGCTTAAAAGTCCATATTTTTGAATCGTTTGAATTTTGTACTTTCTATGAGCTCACGACCGGGATTCGCATTTTAGCATCTTCGTGCATTTTGGGTGTACGAATGAATTTGGACTGTATGTTCAAGCTCATGGAAAAGTACAAAATTCAAACAATTCAAATTTGATATTGAAATTCCACCAAGTTCGTACAGTGGATATCCTAAATTATAAAATGCCATATTTTTGGGTGGATACAGAAGCTCATATCCGTTAAGTTGAGCTAGTGAGAGCTTATGACTGGTAGGAGTAAAAGCGCGCTCTTGTCGCTAGCGATCTTATCGGTCACGTGCGAGTCACGTGGTTACAGCGCCATCTCTGATCGGCCACCGAGATATTCACGGTGGTAATGGCAATAAAAACCTCCTTAACCGAATATTTTAAGTGATAATGGAAATCTCCTAAATTGGCTGACGCCTGAGCGCGCAAACACATCGGAGATTTGTTCGTACATTCTACAGTTTTAAGCTCCGGATTAAATTCAATGCCAATACATCTGATAGATTTTTAGTTTAAGTCACAGTACTCGTTTGAAAGCTATTTTTTAATAAAAGTACGTCTGGCAGCTATATAAATATTAAGAGTATAAATTAAATGAAGAATTTGAACGTGTTTTTGTCGATTTCCTAATGTGTACATGGTCTAATTGTCTATTATATTATTGACTAATTACAAGGTAAATATTTTTCCTCGTAGCTTTCATTCGAGCTACTACAAAGAATTACAAAGAATTCTTTAAAAATTTTAAATAGGACATAAAGTTTAAGTTATCCAGCTGAACAATTACTTGCATAAATCCTGAAAATATTCGGCTAGACTTATGACTAAATATTGGTAATGTTAAATTATTCAAACATTGGATTTATATGTTATGTTATTCAGTCACAAGAATTCTGGATATTGACTTATAAGCATATCTACAAGAAGTAAATTTTATATGATTATTGATAAGTTATTTATGTGGCATACTATTCAATTAATATTGTATTTGTCTTCCTTTCTACAGAAAAATCTCATTAAAAAATACAGATGCAATTTCCTACCGGAATGACTAGTAAAAATATTGTCTTGAAGTAACTAAAATCTTAAGCATACGTAAAGTTTATCAGTATAAATCTTGATATACCCATAACGACTATAATATAGAAGATAAAGTAACTTGAACGCATAAAAAACTAAGTGTATTCACGTGCTATGACAAAGAATTAGGTATTTATGAATACGGTTTTATTCTATGAAGTTTTCTAGTAATTCGAATGAACAGCGCATCTGGTATCCCTTTTCCCAAAGAGAAGCTTTTTGCGTAATCTGTCACGTATGTGATGTCAATTCAATGCTTCAATTGTAACATATTTAAATGTGTACACATCACCTAAGCGCTATGAATAAGGCGGTCGTAAGGAACGAGATAAACCTGAACGGTTCTTAAAGGTAACCATAGCAGATTTTCTCTGTTACTGTTGTTCTTGGTGATCATATTTTGAATTATTTGTACTATTCTTGATTGAAAGTATTCATGAAGTTCAGTTGAATTCTAAGTATATCTATCTTCTATCTTCTATCTATATATCTATTTATATAAAAATGAATGTTTGTCTGTATTTCCGCTATGGACTACTAAACCGCTCGACCGATCGATGTGAAACTTTACAAATTTATTGAATACACTCCCGCAATAATTTCTGGCTTACCATCCCTTCCCCCCGACCACCTCCCAATTTTTTTTTAAACTTTACGTATTTTTCGAGTTCACTCCTTCGAAGGTTTCTGGCATACCCCCCCATACGCCCCCAAACCCCACCCCGCCAAACAACCCCCCTCCCCCCCAAAAATTGATATCGAATTTAAACGAAAAGCTGCAATGTCACATTTTTTTCAAAATGAACGAAATCAATAAATTGACTCAATTTGAATTGAATATTTGTGTAATGTCTTTCCTTCAAATTTATTTAGCGCGCAGGGTACAGCTAGTTTTCAAATAAATAGTCAGTTTATCAATTAAGTGAATAACATAATCACTTTTAAGGTGACCACTGCCAATACTTCATCGAATGATAATATTTATACTAAAAAGTAATAAGTCATTTTTTGTGCCTACTTATTCCATTTATTTTTATTTGGATCAAGACCGGTTTCGCTCATCATTTTAATATGCTTGCGATGAGCAAAACAAGCCCTGATCCAAATATATGAAATATGAAAATTCACAAAAAATGTATTACTATTTTTTTAATTCAATAAAGAAAACTGAAGTTTTGCACACAAATAGTGTTGGTTTTGTTTGGTTATTACGGATATAAATTTTTTCGGCTAATTAACGACTGCAGTTTAATGAATAAAGTTGTTTTTTTTTTACACCTGAGTCAGTCAAATTACAGTCGCGTCTGTCCACATCGAAGGTAGAAACAGACTCACCTCTCTCATATGTCTTCCCTAACCCTTCCCGACTCTTCTAATTGCTACACGAAGCTTTAAATGTTGCAAAAAAGAAACGCGATGGCGAGTGACGCTGGAGAGAGTGTTTACAAAAAATGGACACATTAAGTTTTTACGCGGGAAAACAAAAAGTGCCCGACGCAATGGCGGTATTAAAAATAAATGCAAGGGGGATAATAAAGCATACGCTATTGAGATATTAAAACTGCCAATGTGAAAATTTGCTTAAAATTGTTGTATTGTTGTTTCTCATTTTTCATAAGAGACCATAACTATATACCCGATGTCTTAAAAACTTGAATTTAAGAATAATCCAAGAAATCAATTCAATGCCTCAATTTTCAACATGAATCAACGAATAGAGTTAGTTATTAGAAGACGAAATATCCTGGCAAACATTATGCCAAAAGTTTATTTACTTCATTGGAGAGATGACTAGATGTTATTTTTAGCTTTTAGATACATATGTATACTAAAATCTTAAGGCGTCAACTGTTCGAATGAAAATAACAACAAATAAAAGATTTATGAAACAATACTTACAAATCCTACAATACAATACACTCGTGTAACATCATTTTTGTGCTTATTATCGTCTTTTTTCAGTGGCGTTGGTGGAGACTCAATTGTTTAAATAAATTAAATATTTGTTCATGTTAAATTATCGTATTAGATCTCATTTCAAAATCGAGTTTTTACTCTAATCTTTTCGAAGATGTTGTGTTGTATCCTAGTACACAGGTGTGCTTTGGTGGTGGTGACTTTTTCAATTGGTAGACATTTAAAAAAAATACTGCCGACAGTTATGAAGGATATGGATAAATGAACATAATAATCATTAAATGAATTCAAAAAATAATATAGCGTCAACATTATTTTGCTGCACGTCTTTGTATAGCCTGAAACCCGTGCGAAAAACGTCAGGCATCAAGCGCGGATTTCGTTTTAAATAAGTCCTTTTTTGACGGAGGTGACTGGACATCGTTTTCTACCTTGGCTTCATTTTTGAAAAGCTTACAGCCAAGCTTTAAGTTGCCTTTAAATAATATTTATTTCCGCAACTGTGCAGTTTATTTAAAGAATTGAGATTAAGTGTCCAGCTATTAAAAAAAATTACTGGAGTATAAAAAGACCATTATTTTAAGAGCTTAAACATAAACTGCCTCTTCTTTTTTTAGATTTTTATTTTTGTGTCAAAGCTTATTTTATTTCCAAAATAGATTATATAATGATTTAACAATTCAACCATCACTGCTTAGGTTTACATCAAAAATAAATCATATGTTAATTGTAGCAGACTTAAATAAATGTTTTTTTATTTACCTAAATAAGTATTATCAGTCACGGATGTCACGGACGTCACGGTCATCTATTAATATGCACAAATTTAAATTAATAATATATATTTTGGTACATCTGAAAAAAATCGAGTATACTCGAGTGCTCATGTATTTTAAAATTTTACTACTCGATACTCGAGTAGTTGAGATGTCGAGTAATTAGGGTATCTACTGCCAAGTCACGTAAGAGTGTTACCATTTGATTACAGAAGTATCAAAAATCAAAGCTTAAAAATAGGCACAAAGCGTTGAATCAAAAAACTGCCAATATAACGTAACAAATAACATTATTAACTTGTTGCACGAAGTTACGTTGTGCGCCTTGGTTGCAAAACCACTCAATGTGACTTTGTCGTGCTTTTCTTCATTACCCACTTAGGCTCTAGTACCTGCGATGGTAGATACCTGCACAAACTTGCGGCGGGCTATGCATAATGAACTCCAGCTCAACTCCTTGACTGGACTTAATTATTTATAATCAGCATATCAAGGGGCATCAATAATGAAAAGGTAGCCAAACTATACAGGCATCGGCAACGATTGTTATATGGAAGACGTAATGAAATATTATACGATTATAAAAAATAAAAACGAATTTAATTGAAAATTGAGGTCAAAGTTTTTTTGGTGTAATTTTCAGTTGAATTGGATTGAAAATGTTTCATTTATTTGTGAAACTGACCACTTTCATGATTATTATACATGAGTACCTTACCGGTCAGTGAAAATTTTATCCATTTTCAAATAAAAATTGAAGTAACAAAGCCTCTTAAAACTAGGCGTTCCTGTCGAAAATTGGAACACAACATTTACATTCACACATTTCTTCAATTAACCGGTTCTCTGCCGCAAGTGAGTTTAATCGCTCTACAATTCTGTCTATGTGGGGCCGGCCATTCAAAATGCGCGAGTTAATACGCTCTACTTGATACTTGATTTACTTGTCACCAGTACTTTTTTAAATATTTAAATTTGTCGTGCATACCGTGACATCTTTCAACATCATGTTATAATACTTGAACTGGAAAGATATTGTATATTATCCTATATTACATCGATTTTTCGGAAACGATGTATTATTTTGAAAGAAAATCGCGGCCCTCCATGTACGGCCATACTAATTCTTCCAGGCATAGAATCGGTTAAGCAGCAAGAGAGCTGAAAAGCCATAGATAGAAACAGGTTAATATGAAGATTATCTTTGAGATTATGTTCCTCAGATACTAAACAGTTATTACTCTTGTAATAAATCATTTTTAAAAACAGTTTGAGGTTTTTATTTAAGCTGCTCTAACAAATCACCAAATTCTTTATGATATTTAAACGCTTTGGTTGAATAAATAAAAAATCATGGAAAAAACATCCAAAATTTACGTTGTCAGCTTTTTATTGCTGATGTAACTCTAAATTTAAACATCATGATTCATAACATGATATTCTTAGTAACGTTTAATACGTTTAAAAAATTTGGATTCTGAGGTAGCTTTGTGGAAGTTTATTTTAACATAAAATTTAAAATAGCTTTGATCACTCCCCGTAATGAGTTACTAATTAATAGTAACGCAAAACGTGGAATAATTAAAGCTATTTTTAATTTTATATCAAATACGTTTTTTGTTTTTTTGATGGTGGTTTAAGAATAAACTATTTATTAATGAAAAAAAGATCGATTAAAAAATTTCCAATTCTTATGGCTATTTAGTTTATACATATCATGTAAAATAATAATTTCTTTGTAGTCAGGACCATTTGTTTAGATTTCCTGATACCTGTCATCCCACAACTGCACCCCCCATTACCCGGCGGAGCAGGAAGGTAAAACAGCCGTAGCAGCCGTAGAGATCGCGCAGAAAGCGTAGACCTGAGAAATTCACTTGCCACACACCAACCACTGTTTCTCTATGCAAGATCTACACTCTACGCCTCTACGTTATGCTCAAACTCGCAGTTCTTAGTCTTGGAAGATTGTAAAGGGAACGCGACGCCATAAAGCAAAATTACTGAGACTCACAAACACTGATCGATGTTTTCAAAGCTTAAATTATAAATCAAATTCCAATTAACTATTTAAATATCATTGATTTTGAAGTTTATAAATAAAAACAGCAACAATTAAACATCCAGGACATCATAAATAATTAAATTAAATATTATTGTTTTGCATGATCACCGATCTACTGGCCATTAAAAAAAACAATTAAATTTATATTTATTTTAAATCAACTCGTATTCCAAAATTTTATAATTTGATCAGTACAAAAAATGTATTTGCCTTTGGGCTAACAATGCTTGACTCAATACACAATATTTTTTAATTTAGTCAACACGCCCACCGTAAGCTTTTACTAAAATAAATTGACACTCCTCTACTTCTTGGCAATTGATTTCGATTTTACTCATCACTTCTTTAGTTATTTATGATATCTCACCGACACTAACTGTCATCGTATCGGTAAAAAAAATACTTCAAATTTTAATACCGATGGACATTTTTACTGTTCACTTAAATATTTGGTAATGGTATCGCTCAATTTTCGTTATTCAAAATCGTGAATGAATATGTGTGACTGTGAGCGTTCATTTGTGTTTGTGTGGGTTTTCGATGTCTAGACAATATTATTTGGTCGGCAATCAAACATGATTTACAACCGCGTGTTGTATTCTGAATGTATCTATCTTGCAAATGTAAAAGTTGTAGAAATGACATATGAACTGTTTGTCCATGGGTGTTGAATTTCGGCATAGCATTGATTTACATGCATGTATCGTTAAAATTATAATCGCTTAGTTATAATCATAAACAAATATTTTACTAGTGATAGAGATATATCAAAATTAAATGGGTACGATTTGATTAAAAAAATGTGTGTACTAAAACAGATGTATAATTTTGTTTCTAAGAAAATAAATTGTAAGCCAATTTTTTTTTTAAATAAACGTTAAATATTTTCCATTAAAATA
Source organism: Himalopsyche kuldschensis (assembly GCA_028554975.1). Taxonomy (NCBI): domain Eukaryota; kingdom Metazoa; phylum Arthropoda; class Insecta; order Trichoptera; family Rhyacophilidae; genus Himalopsyche; species Himalopsyche kuldschensis. The sequence continues at coordinate 11,973,869 of JAHFWI010000010.1, read as the reverse complement.
TACTAACCTTACCTAAATACTTGATCTGTTTCTGAAGCAGGTATACCGAGGAGTATAGAAATCACGTGAAATTTATTTGTTAAAATTACAACATAACCTATAATGTACAGATTATTCGTTTTAATTTACATATACAAAAACTTCAATAAAATATATGAAATATGTGATAAAAGTAAAAGAAAATATCAAGTTTGAGGGTATAAAGAAATGTTTAAGACAAATAACATAATTACCATGGTTTTGTATTTTTTTAATCATGTCCATTCCAGAAGTAGATCATGTGAACTCTTACTGGGGTTTATCTTTCTCTTGATCACAGAGAGTTATGATAGAAAATATGAGATTAGGACAAGGCGAGTGGCTAGCTAATTGCTGTCGCTATATCCTGTTTAAGAGTCGATTGTGTGAATTGTGGACGACACCGACATTAATGTCTTAGAACAGAAATCAATTATTCGATTGAAAAATTGAATTGCCTGGACCGGAATCCGTGAGCTTTACAACCGAAGTCAACGATGTTGGCAGTCGACCACAGCTGACAGTTTTTTTTCCACAAATACGTTTTTTGTATACAGTTGTTATAAATAACTAAACGACACTTATTTAAATAAGTGAAATACACCGCTGACAAGAAAATACTCAAAATTAATAAAACTGAAACTTTATTGCGTTTGCGAGGGTGAAAAACGTAATTTGTTTACACAGATCAACTTACAGCAAAGAGAGGAGTCTAGTCGTCAAGTTGCAGGATATATTAAACTTTTAAACTGAATTAGGCACTTAGCGACAACTTTTATCGCGAGAGCTTTAGCAGTGCAAGTAAAACAATTCTACGTAAACTTGACCAATTAACTCAAGCTTTGTGCTTTTTTACGGTATCAATCAAGATCGTGTTGTTTATCTCTTGAAATTTGAAGTACACATTTTAATGCGTCTATTTTGTCACTGTATTCTTTATTGATTTGAATAATCTCTTATTTATCCAATATCAGACGGTGACTCCGACTAAATTTTATTATTCGATATACAAAGAAATTTTAACGACGGTAATTTCCCATTGCATCATTGTGTTTCAGAGTTATCGATTTTGGTTAACCCTTAAACTTTACCTGTATATATATTGTTCCTCATTGAGACTCATGAAGCTAATAAACATCGTTTGTCGTTATTTCAAACTAGTACTAATGATACAACTACATATAACTTTTATCATTATTATCGAAAATTCTCGAATCTAGATATAATGTTCTGCGTAAATCATAGAAATTTAAAAAAGGCTGTTGTATATACATATACTTAGTCATTTGCTGTTGGGAATATGAGATGTAGTAATCAATGTGTAAAGTTATGATTTCTTTACATTGCCCTATGATATTGTTATTCTGTGATAAGTTTATTTGAGCAAAACTGCAAACACGAGTCGTATTCCAAAAAAAATTGACTTATTAACTTTCTTTTATAATACTTAATTAATCATTTAAAAGACAAAAGTATTGAAGTTATTTAGAATTTTTTTGAACAATTCATAAAGAATTATTGATACACATAACCATGATAATATAATTCCGTAAGAAAAATAACAATGTATTTTAATTCTACATATTTTTTTTTTATATTTGATGATAGCTATTTATGTAATTCAATCTCAAATGTATTTTTAAAAAAAGTCTGTGTAGTGATGATCTGAAAATTAACTATTATATGGGCCATCTGTAAGCTATTACAGACTCGTAAAATTTTATTTATCCACTTCACACATTTATTAAATGTACATACAATATTATCGATATAATTACACCGAATAATTAGATTGTGTTAGACAATTAACATTAGTTTGAATGCCAGATGCCTAACACGATTGAAATTATTTTTTATGTTTCACAATACTTCTTAAATGTTAAAGTTTGTATTGGAGGAGTGATTTCAATTCGTATCAAACAAGTATCTTAATAATTTAAGAGTTTCATTAAAAACTACAATGTGACACATTTGTATGTTTAATAATCAACAAACTGTCAATTTTAATTGAGTTTTATCAATTATTTTTTAATTCATTTTATTTAAAGTTTGTGATACTCTAAATTGTTTTTTTGACGTGACAACGTCTTATAAATCGATGAACGCCCGCTGCACGCACGAAAAAACATGACTCATTGTCCCGTTTGTTGCGTTACGCCGAAGGCAAGCGTGCGAGCGAGAGCGCGGATAAGCGATAGAGAGGCACGATCGGCCTACCGTTCGGATTGTGCCGCATCTATCTCTCTTCCACTCGATTGGTCGATGCGTCTGAGTAGAAAAGAGACAGCGGCAGCACACAACTTATACACCTACAGTACCTACACGTGATCTGTTTACAACTGTTTATAAAGTGAAGTGAAATGTTAATGTGGTATCCATACAAAATAATGATAATTCAATAAAAATGATTCCATTTTATTCATAAAAGTATGCAATCATTTCATCAATGTTTTCTTATGACGTTGTCACGTTAAACTATCGTCCGTAAACCGACTTTACAGACAACCATTTTTTATATCATTTTAAATTATTCAATGACCAGACGCGTTGACTTATTAAATACAGTACCGTTAATAAATAAAAAATCAAACACTATATTTTGGAGCTTTAGATTGTTTGTCTGTCATTGGCTATCGGATTACCAAAACAAAATTTAACAAAATTTTTGTATTACTAACAATGCTTAATATTCCTGTTCACTTTTTAATTTCTCACATCTATAGTTTTTTGCTTTTGTAATACGTACAAAAAGAATTATGTTAAAGACGTGTTAGAAATAAAAACAAATATTTCGATACAAGCATTTTAGTAATTCAATCCTATCTAGATTGAATGGACGTAATGCGAAAACACTCTAAACAAATAATCCGCATTACGCCTTTGTGCACACTGGAGAGACGTGAGACAAAACTCTGTGTGGCCGATAAAAAAAATCGCTCACTCCCAACACTAAGCGAACAATAATATTCGACATAACAGGACCGACCCAGCGAACATCTCTGCCAATAATTATTATCTTTTTAATTGTTTTCATTAAATGCTAATTTGGTGATGTACACAATAATATAAATGAAAAAATATTGATAACATCTCTAAAGAATTTATCGACGATATTTTTATTAAATGAACGAGTATCTAACACTTTATTTTTATCATATTTTGATGTCTGGCGATTAAAAGAATTTTTAAAGATGGACATGTTATCTTTTGTGCATTAGTCCATTAGGGCATCGAAAATATTATTATAATGACTATATTGTAGTGTAGAGTATTCATCATATAATATGTATAAATATCGTCTAGCCCCTCTGCTAAAAATTGATTTGATTCTAGGCAAATTTATAAATATGTTAAAATATCCTACGCGAGCTACTGAAAATGACACCGCGAGCTACCGGTAGATCGCGGGCGACCGCTTGGAGATCACTGGTATATAGTATAGATTGTTAATAATATTTTTAATGACATTCAATGTATGTTCAATATTTTATTATTGTATTGGAAAGTTTCAATATTTCATCGTTATGTTCAGGTGAAAATGATATGCTTGTAACAAAATTGTACACACAGTAAAATAATTTAAAAAAAAATCTGTGAGTGTCTGAATTCTTGTTTGTTTCGAGCGATGAACTGAGTGCGGTCCTGTGCGATTAAAATGCCGAAATCCGAAAGCAATTTTAATCTAATATCTTGTACCGGCGTTTCATACAAAAGAGGTGCGCACGCCGACACGTGCTAGTCACGTGGTCTCATCCCTCCCCAAACAATATCTTCCGGTACGGGGGCTGCGTAGCGTTGTATTACGATTATCGAAATTAAGCAACACATATGGGTGCTCGCGTACCCCGTCAAAGGTACGACGTCCCTTTCTCTATCGTAGGATATGTCATTTTAGTGTTAATTTGATTTACAGTCGCTTTTATATTTCCGAATAAATTTGTATTTATGAATTATCTTGTGATTTGAATTAAAAATGAATACACATATTCATACACATTATTAGTTTTATATCATACATTTCATTATTAAAATAATATAGGTTAGGTGGAACAATTTTATTTCATTTTGCTTTAGCATTGACCATTGTTTTTACGCTCTGCATACTAAACTAATGTTTCCTAAACTTTTTTTGCATTAACACTTTGCAAATCCAGATGTTTTGGCGGAATACTATTTTTAGGTTCGCGTTGTAAATCGTGAATAAGTTAATTTGCGCGAAAAAGTCACGAAAAGTTTGATCACTTAACCACTTCCCCGGCAAATTATTTTAGCAAAATTTTCCAAAAAAAATCTATTTTTATTTTCTTTTAATTTGAAGGATATAAAATATTATTTTTATTTAAAAAAAAATGTTTTTTTTTACCCTTCGAAGTCTATTCTTTTACATTTTTTAAAATTATTATTTTTTTATTAGAATATTATATACATAATACCATATCATGAAATAGTCTCATACAATGTCAGAAATCGTGAAATTACATGAAACACGTATTTGTGAACGCCGAATATCGAACGACAATTTTAAAATGCTAATATGGGCGCCGAAATTGGAACACTTTTTTTTTACACGTATTCGTGTGAACGCCGGGGAAACGGTTGAATACGATTTGCATTAAAAGATGACTGGATGTAGACATATGACCGTCTGATTAATAAACAAAATAATTCAGATCAAAGTCGTTCAAATTTTAAAGCTTTAAAAAACAGACTTACGAGCTTCCCGAAGAATTAGTGTTTATAGTAACTATTACACAAGTTTATTGCTGTATCTAATTTCTATTAAAAATCTCCGCCTGTGCCAAGATACTTGACGTCATAAACATGTGGTGGTGGTTGACCATCACTCGCCTTTCAATAGAAGACAAAGTTATAATGTGTTGCAACGTATAAGTGATCCCAAAATTTCGCGAAATACATACTCAAGTTCGAAGTTCAAGAACACAGTTTGGGAAGCCTTTCTCTCAAAAACCGTTTTCTTTCACTGCTTGTAAATTGTCTTGAATATGTCTGAAGATCATGTGCATTATATAATTACAAAGATAAACTATCATACATAAAAATTTATTTCTTTGACCCTGAAATTTTTTTAAAAAATAATATTATAATTGACGGTCTAAATATGCCGTTTATAAAAAATACAGACGTTGGAAAGTATGCTTGACACTCAAAACAGGTTGATGGTTGAATCACTGAATGGACCACTTATACTATTTATTAGTCAATTGGTAAAGGGATATTTATTTTCATTCATCTTATTATGTCGTCCTAAAATAATAACGGAGAGTTTGCGATTACCATTTCGCTTAAGTGAAATAAGGAGATTATTTTTTTAAAGCATTTTCTGTGTTAACATTTCATTAGAAACTCTAAAGCTCAACACATATATTGACAATAGTTTATAAATCAAACTGCAATATTGTCCCCTAGGATATAAGAAACATATATTGATTTGTCCGGGTTTTAGTGATGAATCTAGATTCGAAATGATATTATACGTTATGTCTCAAATAGGCATATCAATAGTAAAAATGGATACGAAGATATTTCAAAATGTAATAAAATCGCTTTCTTGTTCATAACTACACTAAAACTTTTAACAACATCATAGGTATGGTATTTAACAAATAAATCAGAAAGCCAAAGCATTGCCTTTAACTATAATGAAAAGAAATGTAAAAATAGGTATAATTGATAACTATTTTTTTTGGCTCTCTTGAAAAATAGAAAAAAAATAGTTAGGTTTCATAAGGGGCCGAATATATAATTCTCTCTTTGAGAAAATGTTTCAAATGCAATGCACAGAATCTAGAACCTTCAAGCTTATTAAAGTTTTTTTTATAACGCCACTGCAGCTCTCGGTGAACATTTGAACGGGTAATAATTTCGCAATCACACCCCTCGTAATATTACCATTCAATTTGTAATAGGAAACTGGTTATTCCGTTTCCACGTCAGACGTCATCGAGCATTAGGCATCTTGTTGCAGCACACGCGCGTGTGACATGCCAATCATACATCGCGTGCGATCGCCTCCCACTGGTAAAATGCTCACAGATCCAGTCATGTCATACTAATATTATGTTTTTATCTGTTGTACTAAATATTTTTTCTCGAACGATATACCAGTGGCGTCAATGTTTTGTCTCAACAGCTAGTAGTAATGTAAACATAGTAAAATTCCGCTGTTTTTTAATAGATAATTATTTAATATAATATTCAAAATAACTTTGATTATTCCACGTATTGTGCTACTAACTGTGACACATGTTTCGCCTCTTTCAAAGGCATCCTCGGACTTACCATCGCAAAGCTTGCTTAAGCAATGAAGCAAGGTTTGATTCCAATATTTTAAAATGACAAAATTACAAAATGGAGTTTGGGCAAGTCCGAGGATGCCTCTGAAAGAGGCGAAACACGTGTCAAAGCTAGTGGCACAATACGTGGAATTATCAAAGTTATTTTAAATTTTATATTAAAATGAACTTCCACAAAGTTACTGCCGAATCCATCGAAAGTATTAGATTTTTATTTTATAAAAAATATGGTTTCAGTACTTATTCCATTAAATTCAATCAAATTTACTATGATCAGAACCGGTTTCGCTAATTACGAGCATTTTAAACTGATGTTTGGCAGTGAACACCTTAAAAGAGATAACTATTTAAAATGATCATTTCTAGTTTAATATTATAAAGATTTGTTTAACTGTGTCGTAATGCGTTGTATATCTCTACTATACGTATCTAATTTATTAAATTTTCCGAATCATTTTCAAAAATAGAACAACCTTATTCCACCATATTTACATACAAACAAAAGAAACATTTTTTTTCTCTGTTCTGAGACTAAAGCATAAAATGTGGGCAGATTCAATAGAAATATGTACCTATGTTGTTTTCTATTCATATGATAAATTGTAAGCTACTTATAATATGTGAAGCAATATAAGTGATAATTATTGAAGATCGCTTATATTAACTAAGCATTAAGGAAAAAATATATTATATGTTTGCCATAAAGTTATCAACAATATATGATAATTCTTTAAGAACTAAATATTCCATTAGGTTTTGTTTATTGCTGTTTGATTAGAATGAGAAGTAGTATTACTACCAATGTTACAACTTATTCGGCTCTTAAAAAGTATTATAAAGTCACGATTTATTACGATTAGTAATTATTGATTGAATGGGCATTTACTTGATTGAACTCCATTATAACACTGTGAAAAATAGATTCACCGTGTTATTAGTAATTAATATTATCAGTTTTTCAATACGATCAATGTAAAATATATCGTTGACTTAATATAATTTGATGCCTTTAAATACTGTACTGTACCCCTCCACTGGTTTGATAATACTCCCCTCAAATATATGACCATTCGTATACTAATTTATGAACGGAAATATGATCGTATTTGAGACAGATGGCCATCCTTGGAGCTGAAAAAATGCGAGCATGTATTATATTTTTATAAATGAATATAAATCTATATATCTTTTTAGTAGCGTACTCGTGTAAAATATAATTTCAAAATTTAAAAATTTGAAAAGATATCATTTATTATTTGTTTTGATTTATCTGCAACGCAAAACACGCTCACTCTATGTGCTGGTACATCGTGTGCGTAGAGCGAAGTTAACAGGTTGCAACAAATGTAAAAAAATATGAGCTGAAAAATAAAGTACAATTTGGTAACTTTTCTATAATATTTTGGGAATGTGTATTTGGGTTTTAGCTTACAATACATTGGCGATCACGGCAGAGAAAGGTGATAATGTTAATGGATTTATACCATCACTGAAAGAAGATTTAACCACGTTTCGTTGGCGTGGTGACGACGGGGACTTAGGATATTAAAGGAAAACTTGACATTGACGAAATCAAAATTCTTGACGTGGTTTTTGTTATGAGGTTTTCTCAGAAAGGACTGTAATACAAAGCGGTTATAATGTTTTGAGTCCTTAAAAGTATAAGCTCCCAAGAGAAAATTTGGGTTTTGAGAAATATCTAGGATTTAAGCATCAACGTTTTTTTTAAACTAGATTTATTTCTGCTTGAATCCATGTAGATTTTTCGGATGTAATCTATCACATAAATTATTGGAAAAATGAATGAAACGCATGGCATACATCAAGTGTCATTTATTTTATTTGTATTATTATTTAAATTTTATATAGGAAAACGTTTTAATATTCACAGTAAAGTTATAACAGACTATAAAAAATAATACATCGAATTTATCACAAAACAATGATAACTATTTATTTTTTCGATTTGTATCTTAAAAACAAATTTAATATGTCTCTGTTGACATATAAATCGAAGGTAACTAAACACTGGTACGTGTAAATAAAGTATAAACAATACATGAGGTCATCAAAGAGTGGTTTTAGATTGCACAAAAAAAGGTAATGATTTTGACTTATATTTATTTTTACAAAGTGCGTTGTATTTTTGTTTTAAATGAGAAAAGTTTCAAGAGTTTTTTTACTATATATTTTTATTTTAGAAGGTATCACTGTTCTTTTATATTTTTCGTATACTTATGTCAATATATTGATGAAATAAAACTTTTTTTTTCGTTTGAAAAAAACAATAAAGTGGAATGATTAGATAATGGTCATTTTCTTACGTTAAAAAATTTCGTTGATAATCCGAAAGTATCTATTTGTACAAGTAGTCGTTCGATTTATGTACTAAGTTTATTTACAGAAAAGGAAATATTTTTATATATTTTTTTATTTTCTAATATATACACATAATGACATACCTAACTTTTACAAGATAAATTTTAGTTCGACAAGTCGTGTATGCTCGTCTATGGCTACGACTATTTTTTTTTATATTTAGTTAAATTTCCTTGATCGGAATCGATATGCATTAATGTTTTCTTAATAGATATGTTTTAATTTGAAAACCCTTTGATATATAAAAAGAGTGAAAATTTTAATTAATTTAAATAGCCAGTGGAAACAAAAAATTAAAAAAATCATGGAATTAATTACAGTGTAAATAAAATTGAATTAGGCGAAATCGAAATGTTAACATTTATGATGGAAATATTTTCAAATGAATAATTTCACACAAGGAATTCTCAACTACTTTTTTTTAAGCAGTTCAACTTTATTGATATCATGAATTTTTTTTTCGTCTGGTTACATAATAGATAGTAATGAATTTCGGTATTTGTAACCGTATTAAGAAGATCCATTTAAAATATGGTTACACGTCGCTCAAATGTGCAAAAAATTTGGAATACTGACACAAAATATGTTTTTAATGTTAAATAATCAAAATCAGTTCCTAAAATTATAGATCGATATTATGGTATGTTTTGGATTCTTTTTTGATATTAATTAATAAGTAAACTCCTATTTATTTATTATAAAATCGAATTATACATTAAAAAACAAATAAAACAATTCTTAATGAGAGTACGCCGCGTATTTGTATTTTTAAAACCAGCTGTTGAATTTCAATTCGTTACTATATTAAATTGACATCTCATGGAAATTTATAGCCACGTAAGAAGATCTTGTTATTTATTTTTAATTGTATCAAAAAAAAGATATTGTACACCACTTCTTTCCATTTATAAAATATAAGACAAGTCAACAATTTTTTTTTTATATGACTTTGAAAGCCTGGATATTTATGACACAATGCAGGGAGATCTACAGTTCAATATTATGAACAAAATGGATGTTTTTTTTAATATACATAATAAGATAATAACAAAAAAACTGCATAAACTATTAAATCATCTCGATCAAGTAACATCACTTAACAATCAGTGTAATAAGTATTATTACAAAAGATTTCAAATCACATTGGTTTAAATATACCAAAAAATAATAGTCGTGCACTGTCATTCATCACTGAAGAAATTTTCACAGTTTCACTGAATGGCATCAGAATCATAATGCAACGAAGGAGAGGCTCTGTTGGTGTTACTTGGTGGAAGTGATCAATGGACTGCCAGGGTAGCCTTGTGATGAGCAGGTTGGTAGAGCGAAGGGGTTCATTGTTGAGAATGGAGATGATACTATGCTTCCCATTCCTGTGAAAGAAAAAGACATCAAGTAAATTAATACGCCGCTTAAACGTTATCTATCATTAAATATAGTATTTTTTTAAGATTCAGAGGAAAAAAGTCAAACAATTTTCTTGAAAGGTATGTTAACGAATCGAATTATGTAATCGTATGAATTTTGGCGTTGGTAAGATAATTTCGTTTTAAAACTCTTTGGTTATTATCTAAAACAATCAATGTTAAATAAAATGTTAAAATATTGTGGATATTTCATTTCAAGTATTTCTTTCATAAAATATATAAGCTACACATAAATTATTGCAAAAAATCTTTTTCATAAACATTCAGCATTTTTGTTTCCAATAAATCTTCCAATTAGAATAATAAAATGAATTAATATATATTATAATTAGAATAAGAATATGTCATTAATTAATTAGTCGAACAAAATTTTATTTATTACCAATTACTAAGTACTTTTATATTTTACTGTGACGTCTAAATGGAAAAACTGGCAAGTAAACATTTATCACTTTTAAGGTGTTCACTGTCAATACTTGGTGGAAAGGCATTATAATAAAAATAATAATACATTTTTAGTATATTGATGGAGTAGGCATTTACTTGGTAGAACTCCATTATAATACGGAAAGAAAAATAACAATGTATTTTAGTTTATAGTTCTGACGAAGGCGTAAGCCGAAATAGCTATCAACAAATATATAAAATAATTTATGTAGAACTAAAATACATTGTTATTTTTCTTTCCGTATTAACATTTTTAGTACTTTTTCCACAAAAAATTTATTTGATCAGGACCGGTTTCGCTCATGGCAAGCATTGTTAACTGACATTTCAGAAGTATACATTTCTCAGATGTTGTATGGAAATTAAAAACTAAAAAATAAATTTAATCAAAAGGTTAACCAATAATTAAAAATAAAAAGTTTCCACGCAAAAATATTAAATATTACGACAAGATGACAACAGTGATTGCGTTTTCCGCTGTTTAAACCGTTTTAGGCATAATTTTGAAGGTTTTCAGAGCAATGGCATATCATTACATAAAATTGTTGAATTCAAGCAAAAAAAATGTGTTAAATTTTTATATAGAAATCGAAATATTTACATCTTTATATAGATATCATGAAACTATCGCGAACACAAAAGTATGAAGTCATATATATATTTTAGATTGATTGGATATTCATTTGCTTGGTAGAACTCCATTATAACATAGTGAAAAAATGTGTATTTTAGTTCCAAATACAAACATTAAATAATATTTATTCGACAGCTATTTTGGCTTACACCCTCGGTAGAACTATATTTAAACATACATTGAGTTAGCTTTATATTCTGGCGAAAAAAATGTACACAGTACAACTTCTCATATATTCTATCATCCTAGAGTGTTATACAATATAGTATTCCTTGAAATGAGCAAATATGCTCTTATGGAGTTTTAATGAACGTAAATTAGTTTCAAATATATTTGATTTCAGTAAAATTGCAAAGGTTCTCTGTAATGGTCTGAAGAACGGATCACCGCGATGATATATTTTACAATTTAACTTAAATTTCTTAGAGCTACCGGTTAAATTCTGCTTTAAAAGCGCAAAAAAAAAATAATTAAAAAATAATGTGCGTTGCCAACAAAATCAAACATACAAAAAGCGAGCAAAAAACTTATAGAAATAAAATAAAACTAACACTGCACCGCAAGATGTTGGCAGTTGGCCAGGTTTCTGTACGGCGGCGACCCGTGTCGGACAGGAAGAAAGGCGCTCCGATCCTTCCCGCTTTTGTACGGCGGTCCGCCTCCCTGCATTTGGTTCAGAGACTGACCGTAGTTGCAATACGAATCCCCATACGGTGAGTGTGAAACTGAGGTGCAAGAAAGAAAAAAAAGCGTAAAGCAAACAAAATAAAAGGAAAAACAAGACAAGATCAAATGATACATGTTCAAAGGGCAATTAATTAACCCAACATTGACACTGATAGCTGTCATCATGATTGCATTTGTTACATCGTTACCTTACTTTGAAATGGTCCTAATTGACATTCGGGAAAGCTTGTATTTACCGCATTATATCAAATAGTATCTATTTGAATTTCAAAATTATCTATGGTTGAATTGCGGAGTTGCACTGCATCTGCACACTTTTTTTACTAATTTTATTTGACAGAGCTCTAAGATTTTCATCATTAGATCTTTAAGATCATTATTTCTCAGCAAGAGTTGTGAAAAAATATGCTTAAAATAAGTATATGAAACATTTTTAATTGCTCATTGTGTTAAAAGTGAATTTTAATCAATCGAAACTTCAAACGCTTATATCTCAAAACAGTGTCAAAAACTTCCAAAGGTAAGGTGTCGACATATAAGTTTAACTCACAGCGTGCTAGTAGGTTTAAGTTATAAAAGTGTTTTTAATTAATATCGATATTTATTTTCACTTCTTGTTGGAGAGGCATTATTTTAAATAAACAGAGCACATTTTGCTGTACAACTTCCACATATAATTTTATTAAGATTAGGACCGGCTTAGCTCTTATTTTGAAAAATATCGCAGTTAGTAAAACTGGCCTAAATCTTTATAAAAGTAGGAGCAACAGTTGTGAGAAAGTCTGTTTTATTTATTTCAAAAAAGAATTATATGTATTTTATTTTTTTAAGTTTGATTAAGATATATATTTCTGTGTATTATTTTTGTACTTAGTTTTGATATTATAATTGAGGTTATTGGTTAAAAATGCTTATAAAGTGTTTCTGAACTTACTGGATGATGTGTTGAAGATATTCGGCGCTGCTGAGACTTGACAGAGTTGCGATGGGGGTCCGTATCCGTTGAGGGTTGCAGAATGGGGAGTGGATGCACTAGAACAATAGCCTCCGCCTCCACCACCGCCTCCGCCTCGCGGGGAGGCACTCCCGCTCTGTCCACGGCCGTACTCTTCTAAAAGAAAAAACCTGACGGTCAGAGAGAGAAGCGTTTTAGTCCGGCTTGTCAGATGGTAAATAAAAAAAGTATTTAAAAACCCATGCAAATTAATGAACAAGACCACGGCAACAAATAAGACACAAAAAATCCATTGTAATAAATTTGACAAACGCATACATACTGATATAATTTTAGAATCTGAATACCGTTGCAAATTAAATCAGTGCTTCCCAAACAGGGGGCCGCACAAAACATGTTTTTTTTTCAGGGAGCGGTTGCGTGAAAATGTTTGGGAAGCACTGATTTAAATCATATTTTTTTGTACGGATTAGGAACGGTAAAAAGTGACATTGTACACGAGAGTGGATACTTTGATATAAATGATTATGAGTCAATCGTTCAAAGAAAAATCAATACCAAAGAATCCTAGATAGATATGCCAATTTGTATAGTTATTCATACTGTGGTTCAATTAAGAAGAGTCTACAACTCTACATAGTATAATTTATGTAAACTTCACAAATATCCCCAAAAATTGCAATCTTGACACTTCCTGATAATGCAAATATTTCTTAAAAAGCATTTTTTGGGATGATGTAGTCACTTAATAAGTTTTTTTTGAAGTGACAAAAAGATACACACATGAGCGTGAAGCCAATCGTTTGACCATGTGCGCAGTAGAACTGATAAGAGTATAAATATGTGGCTTCAAATTACCATCGGTCCACTGAGCAGCCGCTGAATCTTGAACACTGACTGCTAGCTGTCCAGCATACGAATTGAATCCTGACGGCATTCCTCCACCAGGGGGAGATCTTGGTGCTCCTAAGCCGAGTTGATTGTTTCGAGGCATGGAGTATAAGGCTTCTGCTAGGTCTGCTGCACGCTTTAGAATTATTTCCTAAAGAAAAAATCAAAACACATGAAATAATATAAAAATTCGCAATAATAATATAAAGACAATTATTTTCTACATAACTATGTAAGATTCAACTGTCAATATCGTGATGCTTCTATCAGTTTAAGAATAATGTTAAAAATTTTAAAAAAAAGGAAAATTTCAACGTGTTTTGAATGGCGAAAATGAGATCATTATCTTTTCAATAAAAAATATTGATGTTAAAATTGTAACCCAATTTAGAATGAGATTTGTTACTTTGAAAATGTATGATACATACCTTTGGTAACTTTTCTGGGTCTCCAGGATGTCTTGGGATAAGTTTTTGAAGTCTCTGGAATCCGTAGTCTATCGTTGGTTCATTGAGCGCTGCTGAGCGTAAAAAAAACAATTTGTTTACAATTCGATCCGAAAAAATAAACTATTCTGTATGACCAAACAACAGACGATAGTAAATATATTGTAAAATAATGTATGAGACTCAATTTAATCTGCAGCTATTTAAATTGTCAATGCTGATACCATTTCATTTTCAACGACTTACACGAATAAAGACGAGATGTTGAAAATTTTATGAATTGATAAAACTGAACGACCTTGAGATACCAAATTATTATTATATATATTTATATGCGATTTAACAGATTCTTATTTAAAACATTAAAACAACTGTCTTAAATGCATCGATTGAATATACAATGGTATAACCGCAATAAACTTAATCGATGTTCAAGAATTTTCAGTATGTAAGTGTCAAAATATAAAAACGTTCGAGTGTTTAGCGTTAGTTGTTTTATTCCAAATTCATAATTTTCAATGAATTGATGTCGTGTTCTGAGTGTTATCGTAAAATAGCAAATTGTGCTTTTTTCGAATGAGTAGAAAAATATTCTCGTCCGTTCATGTTCAAACATTGCCGTTACTCGAGTAAGTACAAATTATTAAAGTGTTTTATTTGATATAGGTATACTTACAGACATAGACAAACCGGCCGGGCGCCCCCTTGCAGAACTGTTTGCTCTTGTAGGAGAGAGTGACTTCTACGACGCCGGGGATATGTCGCGGGGGGGTCTGGACTCTTATTGCGTGTGACGTTATAAGCTGAAGGACCGAATAATAGCATGTAGGTATTTGTGTAAAACTTATTCGTTTGAATGTTTATGTTGATACTATTTATTAAGTCAAATGATGAATGTGAAAAGATTTCTAATTTACAATGGTTTTTTTAATAAAGAAATTTAGCTATCCCAATTAAGATCAATCTGCTAACATAGTAAAACATCAAGAGGAATTTGATTTTTTCGTGTTTAATTGTGTAACATATAGGTGTGATTTTTTCTAATTACCTCACTCCAAACAAGCATGGTGCCGAAGACAACTTGGAGACCATCGAAAAAATTATCACCTACGATGATCACAGTCGATCCACCTGACGTCCAACCTTCGCTCGGAGAGATCGCCTTGATGCACGGTGTCGCGACTGGTAGAGGTGGATATAAACCTGCTGCAAAATAAAAATGAATGTGTTTATCGTAGAATCAGACGAGCCCTTGCCAACAATTGAGTATGTACCTTACATCTCAAAAAAATAGCATATGAAACAATAGTCCATGGTATAATATAAAATGTTGCAGTTTTGTCATACGAAGGAACAAATCGTATCTTTAAGCGACTTCAGCCTTATCTAACATAGCAGAACACTGTAAAATTATTGTAAAGTGAAAAATACCATTCAAATATTATGACTTTATCTTGTGCAACGATTTTGTATCATTGTAATGAAATGGTGTATATTGAAGGTGAAACTTTGAAAGAGGCAGCTACTGGGCATGTATTTTTAATATTTGGAATTAGATGGTTGTCAGAGAATTTTAGGAATCATGGATTTTTAGGAATTAAAACACAACTCCATATCTCAATTTGAAAATCAATATGTATTTATAACTATTTATACTGAGATCTGAACCAATGAGGACCTTTCTTGTGCGAACATTAAAATCAACGAGCAGCAGGACTCTAGTCAAATGTCAAAAAGCAACTGAAGTGGAATAGCTTGAAGTCAACTTTGAGCTTACAAATATATCCTTATTGAATCGCGGTTGTTTTTACTCACGATATATATATCCATATCAAAAGTTTTGTTTTGTTTTCTTGACCTGCCACGCGAACTAGTGTGCGGAAATACCGATGAATTGTGTCTAATGAGGGATTATTGTTTCTTGTTTTATAGTAAAACAATATATTAGGTATACTTGAATATTTATAATTGAGGACGGACACAAGAGGGTAAAATTAGTGAGATATTGAATCAGTTTTCTGTAGACCATAGAGCTGTATCCTTGCCCTCTGCCAGCGCTAGTTCAAGTAACACCCGTCATTGAATAGTGATCGTTGGCCAGTCAGTAAAATATTCTGCTGAATATTATATGAGTGCGAAATTATGCTAGTTATTTGATTTTTTTTTTTAAAACTGTCCTATTGCATTAACGACATTCCCAGAAAGTTACCTTGTTAGAATTTTTAAGTAACTCTATATGAATGGTTCTTTTTTATTATATTCATTTAAAGTTATGAATACAATTTTGAAAATGTTGTTTTGTGAATAAGGCTGGTAAAAGATCGCTAAATAAATAAACTTTTATTCTACAGTTTTTCTTGGGAAAAGTTTATAAATAAAAATAAGTTGTAAAAGATTAGTCTCTCACGAGTTGGGCTTCTTATTTTAATCTATGATAAAGTATTTTTTTGTAATGGCTATATTTTTTTTATAGTTGCGTGACACTATTTTTAGTTCTATTAAATATTGCTGGCAAAAAAATACTACGGAACAACTGTTCTCGAATTTGAAAGCGATATCCTTTACAGAAATTATTTTCTGAGACTCATCAAGCAGAAAGTGTTTTGTATGTGAGTTAATTACTAAAACCTACATCATGTGCCTAGATGAATAGTGAGGTTTTTTTTTAAACAAAATATTGAAGATTTTTTACGTCTCGATCTCAAATTTAAGTATATATTTGGGTGAACAAGTTGGTTCTCCCACCACCCTTCCGTTATGTGTGTGCAGCCGTTTTTCACAGCCACCTTCCATAACGCTATACGATCAAGAAAAGAAACGAATTTACTCCTCACTTACTTGGCCCGAGACAGAGCTGCACGAGACTGATCTTTTAACCATGCACTAAGGTGCATAAAGAAAAAAAAAATTGAAAGGAAAAAAAAAAGAAAATGTGACGCCACTTTGTTAGAGTGATATTAAGTATCCTATGTATCTGTATACTGAGAATCCGTGGAGTTTTATCTACTTCGCGTTGATTTAAGTAAATGAGCTTAGCGAATTATGAAAAAAATCAAGATTGCCCTGCATATTTTTTTGTATTCAAAATAACAAAAACAAACTTGTATAACCGCTGGCTTAAGATAGAAAAATGTGCTACAATTTGATCAAACAAGAAAAAAAAATCGGAACAAAATTGTGTGACAGCTGAACGACGGATTTTTTAAAAAAATATAAGCATATTGGTTGCACAAATTACATATTGCATGTATTGACTATACGAAAATTTTCACACACATAAAAAAGCCGCTGACACTAGTACAAAATAATCATTTTAATAGCGTGTTAGCTGGCAAATTAATAATGAATTCAACGACGATATCAAAACGGTAGGCACTCGGCAGTTACTTTTTCCAGTGAGCCGGTTTTGTTACCAAAGTGTCGGCTATTTGTACAACTAACGCTACCTCCATACTTCTGACAGAGGCTTGATATACGACCGCGACATGCCCAAATTATAAATAGAACCTTTTAAAGCGGGGTAGCAAAACTACTTCCATCCCTCTTAACCCCTCGCGTATTCCGAGGGCATCGCCTGCCAGAGGGAGAGAGATGGACTGAGAGTAAAAGTTATTGCTGAGCTCAAATCTCGCGAATAAAACGACACGGTAATAAAGATAGAGAGAGAAAGTGAATTAAACAAAGACGGGGAAAGATTAAAGTTGGATGTACTTATATCTATTTCTTGCACATTTGTACAACACTGGAGCGGGATGTGTACGGAGTTTTCTTTACGTTTTTGAGGGATTAACACTTGAACATTGTGAAAATAGTATGTCGTATTTTAATTAACATATTTTGACATGTTTTTCAAGCTATTTTTGTTGATTTTTTAAAAACCGAATAAGTTTTGAGTATCTTAAAAGGTTTTAAATGTAATTATACACGGGAAAAACAATCGATCGAACATGTTAATAAATATTGAAACATTAGTTTCAACCGAGAACCTATTCCTGCAAATCGCAAATAAGCCGTTTTTATTTTATGGCAATTGCTTTTTAAAATAAAACTATGAATTCTACCACTATTAGTAGAATTACAGCTAGCTAGAAATAAGAAACATACTAGTTTTCTGTTCAGCATTGCCTATTGTGAGGAATCATATTTGTGGTGAAAAATGCCAATTATTGGTAAAAAAATACGCTTTATTTATTAGTGTGTTTTTTCTTTTCTTTATTGGTTAAGAGTGTAACTGGTCTTGATCATTGAATAAAAATGTGAAATGGCGACGAAAAATAAATTGATTTATTTATTGTCAAGCATCGAAATATTTGCCGCAATCTCTTTTAACGCTTTTTGCCGAAGAACAAACATTTTGTGCTTGATCGTCAGAGCAATTAAAAAAATATCTTTTTGTCGTAATTATTACTAATTGATTGATTTAAATGACACACTGTATACACAGTTATAACGTAAGTTGAACAAGTTCTTTATTCAAAATAGTACCTATAATATATAAAATTTAAAATAAATTATCTCCTGGCATAAGTGATGAGCCCCAAGTTTGACTGTATCTATAACTATATCTGCCACTATCTCAACCAAGACAATTTCTACGGCAGTAGTCACCTCCCTCCCCGCCGTACACCTTCTCCACTCATCCCTCGCCAGCAAGCGATCCCCCCCATTCTCGACCCCGACTTTTGTCTTCGAAGACTTCTTGCATACAAACGATATCTTAGGGCAATGATATTTCAACTTTTTAAACGGATGCATATTTACATGTTGGGTAATTATTGAAAATAAAAAAGCTAGAAAATGAACACTGATGAATCCAATTTTAAGTGTTACGATAACTTTGATTAATTTTATCATAAAATGCAAAAGTGTTAGAGATATAAAAGGATATTAATTCGTGCGATGAGTGAATAAAGGGTTTTATCTTACTATAATGTAAACATTATCTTTAATAAAATAAATCAACAAGAAAATTTTTATTTAAGAACATCGATGTTCACGTACATATTTAAAACATATTTAGAACGTCAATACATATTTAAAACATTGATGGATCAAAATGATTATTAAATTTCTATAACAGTTTAAAGGCATCGACATGTAAAACCCTTGTTGTTTTTGACGTATCAAAAACGTATCGTAATATTATTTTTTAAATCTGAAACTATATACATAATGCAAAAAAATTGCATCAAAAAACGAAAGAGCTAAAGGCCAGCTGTAGTGTTTACTTTGCATAGAGCTTTTTAAAACATAAACTGCGTTGCACGCAAGAAATAGCATTTGGTAACATTTTTAGTGTTCTCAGGTTAGCCTCATTCGTGCACTTGAAACGCCTAAAGATGCCGAAAGATAAAATCCGGGTTGTAAGCGATAAAAATCATGGAAAAGATACAAAATTCAAACGATTCAAATTTAATAAATATATTTTGTTTTTATCCATGTTCGCTTCCAATGTCAAGCATATAGCCTCCTAAGGGATGTATCTAAACATGTTTTTTTCTATGAGGATTGCTTGTTACTCAACCCTGTCTTCGCAGACCTATGAGAGAAGGGAGAGAAAAGACAAGGCCAGGACAGGACAGGACTATCGGACAAGGTAGTTAGACGCTCTCGCTATGTCCGTTTATAGAAAAGCATGGGTTGGAAGGAATTTTTAGACAATACAAACACTCATGCTTTCGGACAGAATCGATATATTGACTGAAGAAATGCTGGTCGAACTCGGACTTGAACTCGTGGACTCTGTCACGAAAGCCAACGATGCTGGTCTCTGCACCACAAACGCAACATATTTTAGTAAATTTTAAATAATGATATTATGAATAATATACACTCTGTACAGTTTGTAAGACACTGCCTTGAGACATTATGTTGGGGTGAGGGTAGACTCTGTTCTAGCGCTGTTGTACCAGCGGGGTGGGGGCCCGATATGAAAAAATAAGTTGTAACAGTTTCGCGTCGCGAGTGGGAATCGCGAATCGCTGCGCCAAGGTGAAAGTTGAGGCAGTGCATTTTTAACGTGCGTCTCATACCTATCCTTATAGGGAGGTATCGAACACACTTTTGATACAGCCAATCGGGAAAAAAATAAAATGGTTATATTGGACTTTTGGATTGTCTTATATGTGATGCATTTCTGAGCATTTCAAGTATTTTGAGAAAAACCAATTTCATGGTGGATTCATTACGTCATGCTGTAGAGCAGGCATAAGAAATTTAACATTTTATTTTGAAATAATGTATGGTTTTGTGATTGTAAGAATTTTTATTATGAATATAATAATAATAAAATATATGTTTTTTGCGAAAATTTGTGAATAAATTAAGCATTCAGTTCCATAGATTTCAAAAAAAAATACACCGTCTGAATATTAAAATATTTAATAAATATATGAACAACAATATATATTTATTAATTATATAAAAGTTGTATTTACAGAAGTCAGTGGAAAATTAAAAGTTTAATTTACATATAACTTTATATTAACATTATTTCATTCACCTAAGCTTTCTTGGTTGAGAATATTATTCTTTGAATGTTCACAAACTTGGAAAGAAAGATGATAAACTATGTGACTGTGAATAATGATTTTTTATGTAGGTACCCGATCACAGAGTGCGTTAAATGTATTGTCAGTTGTAATTTAAATCGTTGGCTTTCACTGTTCAGTTTTAATGATATATGTTAAGTTTTCGTGTTTGTTTTTGGTAGGCAAAGATTCGAAAATTTTTAAAATTAATTTCATTTAAAATTTTTATTCAATCATCAAAAATTGAGGGTAAATTATTACCTTTTTAGGACTTCTCAACTACTCAATGTGAAAAACTGAAACATATATAAATTATAGCAACCTTGTTTTGAGCTTGTAATTTATTGTGAAATATTGCTACCTACCTAACTAAAAAAATACCGACTTTATCAAATGAATTTCTAAGAACTAAAGTTGAATGCTGAAGAATTTTAATTGTTTAAAGCGGCTTACGTAAAAACACATTATTTTTAATGTTTCTAAAATACAAATTCTCAAAATGATATTGTTATAAAACGTAAATAGGAGCAATAAAATCTTAAATATGAGAATGAACCGAACAATATATTCATTATTATAAGATATTTTTACCTTATAAGGAATGCGATTGGTTTGACAGAAATTGAGGTTCGCGGGAATATTGAAAAATATTGAATGTATCCTGAAAACTTGCTTAGAAAAAGATTTTTTGATTGAAGTAATAATGTGAAGTGATTTCTGCGTCTTTATAAAAAGGAGTTTAATGATGAGTAAAATAACAATAACCCTCAAGCTTTTACAAACACACCTCGTTGACTTAACATTATATCATTTCAGTATGTATATCAAACCAATCTAAGAGCGATCATTATAGGAAAAGTATAATCATTTCATAAACATACAATATTTTTCTATTGCCACTTGGTATAAAAAAAGTGCTTGGCTAAAAATCAATAGCAAAAAGTTTTGAAGTAATTTTAAAATTCTTATCTCAAATTGAATTCAATTTTGTAAGGTCTCTAGCTTAGGGTATTGAGTTATTTGAACATTTAATAAGACAAAAACTTGTTATATAGAGAGATTAACCGAATAAAATATTAAAATTTGCACTGTTGTAAGAAAACATACATAAATAAAATTGTTTATCGCTGATCTTATGTTGTGTTGAAGTGATTTAAAAAGTTTTTGGGACCAAAAATCGCAACAGAAATTACTATCCAAATGTAACGTATGAATTTATTACTAACAACAATTGCAACAGCTCGATGTGTGCCTTATTGGGTCCATGCTGTAAATACTATATCGAGGTTTGATAGCCGAATCGATTTCTTTCACTATTGTATTGATGAAAAACATAAAATTTGATGGGCCCTCCGGCACTTTTACACGTCTCTTCAGACTGCCGAGCCGATCCGCGCGAAGCCTTCCGCCTGGCTTTCACGCTGCACAATAAGCAAGCACAACTAACTGTTGAATTCATACTGAACAACTTTATACTATGTTCAACTTTATTATATTTACACTTCCGCTTGTGTTATTTCGCCAGTTCCAATTTCGTTTTTCCCGTTTCAATTTTTTCCATGCTACGCGCCGGAAATGGAGTCGCGGATAAACGCATAAAGTAAATAGGAAGAGACGAACACAATCAAACTTGTATTGTGTGTGTTCGTATTTACATGTGCAGTGGAGTTGAGCTTGGTACTGTTTTCAGGAATCGTCTGGCTCACATTATCACGGATCGCTTGTTCGGAACTGTCCGACAAATTCAATCTATTAACTATTGGCAGATTACAGGTTTTCACAAACTAAAACACTCTTTTTTAATAACTAGTTGATATTCGGCCACTTTACCAGTATTTTAAAATTATTTTTAGTGAGTTAACGGTTCATTCTTGTACTATATTTAAATAAATAAATCAAATTTTTGTACTATTTCGACATATTTTGAAAAGATCACAATTGGTTTCAGTCATCTCGAGCATTTGGCATGCAAGTCATCTCGAACAAAAAACAATGTATAACAAACCATTTTTGGTGTGAAATAATATTTTTTTGTGCAGTTAATTTATGATTGACGTGACCATTCTTTAGTAAGAATCATAAACATTTTATAATTTGACAATTTTATTCCGCATTTAATACACCAATTTATTGTTAATTTAACGTTGTCTTGTCTTGTTCAATTTGATAAGAATAACACTGTTTCTGACAATGTCATCAGCTGAAAACGCTCGCGTTAAGTTAAAACCATCCTGTTTTTTGGAAGTAAAGAAAAATGTTATATACCTACGCCCATAAACACATCAAAAAATAATATTTGTAATAATTACAGTGTTTGTATTAAGATAAAAGATTATTGACAAACCACAATCGACTAGGATTTACGCCAAAAAAACGTACCACTAAGCAACATGAATATGATCTTTAAAACTGAGTTAGTATTATTTAAAAACAAACATGATAGTCATGATAATTTAACAGTCTTTGTTGATTGCATTTTTATTCACATTACTTTAAAACTCAATGATTTCACAAATATTTCCAAATTTTTTTGGGAAAGCAGGTTCCTTACAATCTTGCACTGTTTACTAGTTGGAAGCAATTCACGAAAACCTCGATAGAGAATGGAGCAGAGCATAGTGGGCGAACAAAAACCCGTTCCAGAAGGCTCGTTTTGATTGCGTTGAAATGTTAATTTTTTGTGAAGTCACTTCAGCTGCGAACCTTTTGCCAAAATATAAGTCGATTGATTTTGGGTTCATTTAAATATAAGCGACTTCTGTGAAGTAGTGTGACTGTATTATGTGCATGTAGACCACAAGTGCTTCGATATAAATATGTTTGAAGTGGTATAATTCAAAACTTTTGAATCGTCTAGGTAACTGGTTTCACATGTATTTATGTATTACTCAAAATATATCACATTGTGACATTTGATAGAATCTTTCGCAATCACACGTAGTAATACACAATATTAGATTTTTCCCTGCATGAGAAAGATACGGGAAAATTTCAAATCAGCTCATACAATGTTTCGAAGCTGTTTCATTTGCAAAAAGAATAGTTATTAAAAAACCTAAATTTCTTGATTCTTATTACGTTAATATTTTTATTGAACATAATATAAGTAGCTACAAGTCATTCATCACCATTTGAACACTATTTGAATGTAAGACAACAGAATATGTATTTGTATCATCATTGAAATACATAGTTCCATAAAGAATATCGTTGTTTTTGTTTTAGTTAACATTTATTTCATTCTGAAAACACTTGTTACTTTTTCGTTTAAATAATTTTCTGCCAAAAGTTAAAATAACAAAGAATTAGTTAGTAAATTATCATTTGAAAATGTTTTGTTTTAAATTATATGTTTTTTTTTAAATATATATTTTTTAAAAAAGATATTAAAAAATATTTGGCATTACAGCTTACGCCAATGCGCCAAATATTCTTAATCGTGAAAGTCATACGAAATTAACTCGATGATAAATTATGAATCAGTTGTGCACAAAATCAACGATAAATAACATACACCCAGCCCAAGATATCTTTTTTCGATGGAAAAAATCAGACCTTGCCGGGAATTGAGCCCGGGTCCCCTGATCGCTAGGACAAAGCTCTTGCCACTAGACCACAGAGACCGACTATGTTTCAAGTCTAAAAAAAATTATCACATTCATTCGCTATATCATCTAACTCACTTCTAAAAAAGATACGAAAACTTGAAATAATATGAAAAAATGATAACGTACAATCGTGCTGGTCTGTACCTTCCGTTGGGTCCAGCCTCTTTGCTCGCCTGCCATGTTTTGAGTTATTATGGACGAACATATTGTCAGAGATGGCTAAAAGTGGACCATCGACAACTACTTGCGTTGATATCACCACCTGTGAACAAAAAAAATATTTTTTAAATACGAATAACAAAACACATCTTATGCAACATGGGATAAAAGTTATTAAGTAAAATAAATTTCAAAGCTCTGATATAAAATGACCGTATATTTCTTAAGGTGTTCCTTACCTTACTTTAGGTACACCATTTTACTTCAATAGTAACATATAAGTGAAGCTTTAATAAATTGAATGTTTTGTCTGTTGTAAATAAATTCTTGTCTCCATTTGAATAAAGATACCACGAATGGTAGAATATATGAGCTTTTAAGATATCCACCGTCAATACTTGGTGAAATGGCATTAAAAAAACACACATTTGTTGCACTAGGTCCACGTTAGATTTATTAAGATCAGGACCGGAACTTAATCAACCCTATGTGGGATAAGTACAAAAAATGTGTTATATATTTTTTTTATAATGTACTGAATCTAAAAAAAATCTGCAATCATTTGGTTCGGCGAACACTGCAACGTTTATTTGATGATAATTACTATAGTGTCTTTCCAGTGTTCATTGAAATTGAATAAGAGCATTTGATATCAATTATAACGGAATATTTAAAGTCATTTTTAAATGATGATTTACTGCGTTAAATGTTACCGTCGATTTCTATTAAAAAAAATATTTAACAATTGAATTTACTACACATTAACAAAGGAAAATTAATATATTGTAATGATACATAATAACAATTACAAAGAATGTTCTTAAAATAATAATGTTTATATTTTACAATCTTATACGCAAAAGAAGATTACAGGCAATACATTTGATTGTACAAAGTTAAGCTTTCTTGGGGTGACCAATGATTGTTATCTTCAACAAGCGAACGGTTATACAAACATATTAAAGTTTTATCCAATTAATCTACAATAGTAAGTCGAGTCAATCTGTTCTTAATTAATGTATTATATGTATCAACAAGTATTTATTTTTGTAAAAACATTTTTGATATCCGTATGCTTTTCTGGACTCAAACACACCACTTTTCTTACTGAAGTGTTACTAGAAATCATTAGCTATATGAATTCGTATTAATAATAAAGGGATTAATTTTTCATTGCAGGTTGAATAGAAATTTGTATTGTTTGCGCATTGTTCTTTTTAGCAATTGTATCATCTATCTTGTGATTATTCACACTCAATTTTATATAAAATACCCCTTTTGCACCTATGCTTCATCATTTGATAATGCTCGCAATGAGCGAAGACGATTCACATACATCTATAATAGGTAAAATTATTCCAAAAAATGTTTTTTATTTTTTGAATTATCGATACAATATTAATTGTATAGCAATAAAATGTTATTCGATTTTTCTGCGGGCATTTAAGCATGTATGTCTGAGACCAAGTTGAGCAACGTTTCCAAGTGTGAGTATTATGGGAAAAATCATTTGAAATACTCGCATGCTAGGTAAGGAATCATGTAATTATTAAGCGAGTATCATCAAAACTGACTAAACTTTGGTTTTCACAATGAAAGCACAAGGCGTTTCAACTATGCCACGATACGTCGTCAATTTTGCGTTAACAAAAGAATCTATATTACGGTTTCATCAAGGAATGAAGTAATCTATGACATAGAAGATGTTTTTTGATAAAATTGGATGAAGCTTTATTGTTTTCCTTGTTTATTAACCCTTGTTCAAAGCCATATCTTTTTTCATTCACTCTTGTTTGCTAGGAAAGATGTTTCTCAGGAAAAGCCACCTTGTCCCGCTTCTTATCGCCCAACGATCGGCCGTCTCACAAGCAAGGCTATACACACCGCAGTGGGTCGCTAGGTGTCTTCCCATTCATACGTCGGCCCCAGGGGTTGTTGCATTCGGTTCCCATAGGAACACTGTCCACACACAGGCGTCGCGGCGTCTACAGACGCACCCACACTCGCGTAACGCTCCCCAGGGAGGAGGGGCCAAAGTCTGAGGACACCGCAAAATGGCCGAAGCTTCTATTCTATATGAGCATTTATACGTGCATGTCTATGTGTGCACGGGCCTAGGTGTGTGGGTGTAGTTTGTTTGTAAGAAAGTGTACTGAAGGAATAGCTTTCTTTGTGATGCGTCGTAGAAGGGTGAGGGAGGGTGGAAAAGGGGTGCTCACTTTAAAAATGGACTGTCCGCTCGGTTTGCATGCGAGACATGAAGGATCGAAAGTGGAAAACTCCAAAGGCTGCCCTATATGACACTTATCACAAATGTATGCTATATCGTGAATT
Source organism: Himalopsyche kuldschensis (assembly GCA_028554975.1). Classification (NCBI taxonomy): domain Eukaryota; kingdom Metazoa; phylum Arthropoda; class Insecta; order Trichoptera; family Rhyacophilidae; genus Himalopsyche; species Himalopsyche kuldschensis. The sequence continues at coordinate 11,947,040 of JAHFWI010000010.1, read as the reverse complement.
TATTATGAATTGAAACGAATAAGATATATGTCAAATTGACATAAAAAACTAACTCATATTTCAAAAAAGCATTATGGTGCATAAAATATCATGATAAAAGGTTTATTCATCATTTTTTTTTCACATAACGTTTTTTGTCTTTAAACTCTATAATATGAGCCCATAATTCAATTTAGTTTTACAGTATTTGTCAAATAGTTACCAACAATAATTTAACTTATTGCGTTTGTATATTTTCATTATATTAAATATAATTTTTATACTTATTTAACTAAATTATCTTTCCGATATTTTAAATGATATAGATTCTAGCTATATTTATTAGTTGCGTAACTTGCCATTGTGTAAGACTATCTAAAATTGTGGTATTACATCTTGAAATGACGTCTGTTCTCTTATAAACGATCCAAATACACTGACAAGCCGCGCATAGACTCTACAATTCGTTTCATTGTTATACTTTAAGCTTTACAAGATACAACAAATGGTCGTCATTATATCTAATGTTTGCTGCAAATGGTTTGTAATTTTGATAACGCTACTCGTTCGTACTACAGAGCTCTCTAGCCCTCCACCGGCCGACAGACTTTTCGAGAAGGCGAAAAGGAAATCTACTTCATAGTATTCTATTTGCATTGAGACATTAAAAATGTGAAAAGACATGGAAGCCTCGCAGTATGAGAAAAGTATACTATCTTAAATAAATTCGGAATATTATTTTGGCATTTAATAATCATGATATCGTTAGCGTAATATGTAAGTGTTTACGTAAAAGAAGAATGCTGGAAAAAAATGAGAATAATAACGGCTCAACATTATAATCTTTTTACCGTATATACATAGATTGGTGATAAAATTTCGGTCTTCTGTTTTGGGATAAACTACATATCTAGGAATTTGTATATCGATGATGATAAACCCGAAGCGTGCGTATGTTCAAGCGCTAATTTCCAAATTGTTTTACTTTAAAAAGTTTTTTATATCGATATAAGTAGGTTTACTTTAATGTTTAATTTAAAACAAAAATTTTCTATAACTTAAAAGACTAGAGTAATTTTCAATGAAACATTATAACACAATACTCAGATAGAGGCGAAATTATGCCTGATATGAGCTTTAAGCTCTATCATGAAAAGTTGTGAGCTATAACTTGAAAGCACCTCATATTTATTAATTGATGCATATAGTTGAATTAATATCGCTTCCATATTACATATTTTTCGGTTAGATTTGGCTGAGAAGTAAAATACTAACTATGCACCCAATGAAAACTTACATAGTTCAGAGTTCAAACTGTGGCAATCAATGTTTATTGATATAAAAACTTTGAGCATGCAAAAAAAAAATGTAAATAGCCAAAGTTCATATATCTTAAAAACAAAATAAATTAAATTGATTATTTGCAAAAGGCTACGATGTATTTTAATCTACGGTTCACTTATATTTGAAAAAAAAACATAAGCTTGCATTAATTTAAGTTATGTCGCAAACAACGAAGAAGGCTAAAATTTATAGCGTAGATTTGAATGTAGTTAGGATTTTTTAGTGGTTGAGCATATTAGTGATATTTAGCAATTCCAGTAGCAGTAAGATACCTGTGCTAATTCCACTTTTAACAAAAACCCGCGATATTATTAAATAAAGTAAATGCAAAAGGGTTGTCGTAAGCCAGTGGCGGCGCGTATGTGAGGGTTTAAGTGGGCGATTCTGGGTTTAGCGGTGGTTTAACAGAGGCGCATTGCGCTAATCTCAATTTATTAGCTTCCACACTTACAATACTACGTATTTACACCCGGCCGACCATGCTGCTTCGGGCCGACACTTTCATAAACTCTCTTTTTTGTTAAAGCAACTATTCGCTAGCAAACTGCCCACAGAGTAGTCTGTTCTATATATATTATTATATTTTTACCACAGCCATCCATTTATAAAGTATTTAATTTCGCAATAGTATATTTTGACAGCAAAGCAAGGATTCACGCGCTCTACTTTATTTTAATGTATGTGCACTTTAGATAAACTGATCCGACCGAGTTACCCTTTTTAAAAATTCTATGAAGAGATATTTCGACAATATATAAGTCTATATTTTTTACAGTCGATCAGAACTATATGTACATAGCTATGAAATAAATTCTTTAAAAAATAGCTATGCTAAGCTAATATTGTTATAAATAAGAAGTTTACTGGAGGAAAATATTTTATTATTCAAGATACTTTGCACACAGAGACAATGAAAAATGTAAACTTTGTTTTATAATGAAAGCTTTATTTACTTGCATATACCTACAATACGATGAGGGGAATACATTTACTTTCTCGTTTTTAATTGTGTAACTCAGCTGAGAATGTGTTTGTTTTAAAGTAATAACCATTCAAACCTGATAAATCTGTTTTTTAATTTATGTAAATACTTGTATTGCTACCCGGCTTTGCTCGGACCAGTTTGGGGCTATGTTCACCTCGGCGCGTAAATTCAGACGGGCCAAGTTGAAACAACTTTTTTCAAAATTCAAAAGTCTAAATCAATTAAAATGGAATTAAAATGAACATTTCAGACTGGCATTGACATTTCACAGCCCCTTTCATATATTGACAGCCCCATTCGCGCCCATTAAAATGTCCAAATTCAAGGAAAAAATCTAATTTGCTGTCAAAGAAATGTCAAATAATACCTTCACGTAAATAATAAACATTATTATTAATAATAAAAGCCAGGAAAAGTTCAGTAGAAGACTAATTTATTACATTTTTCTTCGCCGATAAAAATTCTAACATATTTTCTTTCATATTCTTTTTATGGCAACTTAATGACCAACAATGCAAAAGGGAATAACAGACCCACAGACAAACATACGCCGTTTCGGTTTTATATATAAGATAATGTGGTATTATTTTAAGTAAGTAATTGGGAAAATTTTAAGTAATACTTACTTGAAACCGTCTCATATCTCTGGGGTTGCCGGCATTTTTCAAACAGTTTTGATTGCACTTAAGGAAGAATTTGAGGAAGAATCTGAAACAAACAAAAACATTAAATCAGTAAATCGTTATAAAAAAAACACTTTTTGTAACTATGTATGTATAAAAAGTATAAATAGGTGTAAAATAAAATTTCAATACATCCAATAAAATACGTGGCTTAATTATGAGGTACTTCTTTGATGTGTCATATACTTTTCAATCACACTAATGTGAGTTACGGTAAAAAAATAAATTCCCCCTTCTTAGCTTAATTATATGCTTATATAAACGCATTTGATGGTGCAAGTTTGTGTGTGGTCAAAAAACAACAAGCCTCAACACACTGTGCAAAAAAAAATAAAAAGAAAAAACAAATTCACACACAAACACAGCAGATGACGATCCCAAAAATGTCACCAAAATTTATCTGCCACGTAATTATAAAGGCAATTAATCAATCATCGATAGAATTAGTGCAAAATATGCCCTGCAATGATGATATAGAATGACATAAACAAATATACGAATGTTCTATCGCAAAATTAACACATTCGTTGTGATTTATTTTTGACGAGTTCGGCGATTATTTCTGAAAATTCATTTTTAAAATTATTTACAAATTATTATGCCCGGTCCGTGGTGCAGTGGTAAACGTCGTTGGCTTGGGTGTCGAGCCACCCGGGTTCAATCCCCGGTACGAGCAGATTTTTTCAGTCGATAAATCAATTCTGCTCAGAGACAATGGATTTTGTGTTGTTAAAAATCCCTTTTCTACCTATCCGATCCCAAAGAGCGACGTATGACAGCAATTAGCTAACCACTAGTCTTGTCTCTAGTCCTCGTATCCTTTCCATCCCTACTCTCTTCGAAAAAAAGAGGTTGAGCAACTGACTAACAAGCAGTTCTCGTAGAAAAACATATGTTGAAATAAACTCCGTGAGGAGTCCATAACTCCATATGCTCCAAGTTGGGAGTGGACGTGATTATTTTTTTTTAGATTGTTTTTTTTTAGTCCTGTTTCAACTCATTTTTATCTTATTAATGCATCGCGCCTAGCTTTGCAACCAGTGGAATAGCAAAGTTATCAATTTAAAATTAAATTCTTTTTTATATTTTATTACGTATTTATTGGTATTATCATATATAAAGTAAATCATGGTGAGATTCAGGATATTTTATTCGCTTTCTTGATTTAAGAAACTTCATATATGTATACGTAACTGCGCACTGTAGCTGAAATTGAATTTCTAAGACAGTCATTGCCCGATACTCAAGATTTTCGATCAATACGAATCATCATAAAGTAGAGTCAAAAGATACTCGCAAGTCAGTGAAGTGTTTCAAAGTGTAACCTCAATTTGGCACCCGTGGAAATGTTTTGTTATTCACGTGACATCTGTACCGTCAACGTGTTGTGTGTACCAGACAGACGTGTTGAGGTGTCTGACGCTGTATCTCAAAATCGTATCTTTGTCTCACTCCCCCTTGAAGAGAATCCCTCTCTGAGAGTGACACAGACGTTTCAGACACCCGCTCCACTCCAAAAATAGTCTCGGGTAAATTATTTCTAGAGATTTCTTATGTTTACGGTTGCCGTCAAGTGTGGATATGCAAAAATACTTGAGAATATACATACATAAATAAATGTGTGGTTCTTTTATAGATGCGCGGGTTGGTATGTATGTACATATGTGCAAGAGGTGTTTGGTTTTTATTTATGGTATTTTTAGTGTCCATTCGGAGTGGTAAGTTTTATTGCGGATCGATGTAAAACCTTCGATTCTTATTCGGGGTTGACATGTTTAATTGAACGCGTTCAAAGCAATTTTACATAAAACTTGAATGAAAAAGCTATAAAATAAGCTTTTAAGACGAAAAAAGCTCCATCTCTATTTTACTTTTGTTGTTACAGTATTTTTTTTACGTACTGATAATATAACTTAAAGCACATGCAAATTCTCGGAGGAATATAATTTGAATGCAATTCAAAAAAAAGGTGTGATGTTGTCACATGGTTTGGTTATTTTGAATCCATCCCATATTGTTCTACAATATTTCAGCACGAAATGTTTTACTTTTATAAAAATATAATTCTACAAATTACATATGAATATTCGTGATGCACACGATTTAATTACTATAAAACATGAAAATTTCATAGCTTAATTAATCCCCTCACATTTTTCTACATCGAATATAATAATATTACATTTATTAAGCCTATTCATACAAGGAAAAGCTGTACAATTTATCCATAAAAATAACATACATTCAATCTGTATTACGTATACTATCTTTCAAGCAATTTTTGAAAATATATATTTATATATAATTTTAAACATTCATTCATTTAAGATTTAGAAACAAACTTATAATACATAAAAACCAATATGAAAAACAATAATGGCTTTAATATTATTAAATTTTGTTTTTGATCCATATGTCTTAATACAATTATTTAGCAAAAATTTCACAATAATATAAAAAATAACTCTGCAACTAATAAAATAGTTTAACATATGCATATTTGTAATTTCAAATAATCACAATGATGTAAAAACTATATTTCGTATTGCATTAGTAGAAAATGTATCACTGATACTTTTATGTCACTAATAACAGTAATCAAATATGTATGCTAATGGAGATGTTCTCAGAATCATAAGTTTGTTGCTGTTATAAATATATTTTTGAAAAGAAGTAATTCACACGGTCAGTGAAACCTCATTTAACATTTTAATGTTCTTCTAAGAAAAACAAAATGAGCCTACCATCCCTTTCAAATAAATTTGTCACCCTTCGCTGTCGGAAGTAATACTTGTTCGGCTAATATTGTGACAGAAGGTATTTAACACATATGAACAGATGCAGTTTGCTCGGGGCTGTTCTGCGATTTGCAGGGGCGTGAAGGGCTGTTTTTATTTGGAGGTATTAGAAATAAACAAAACAATATCACTTAATTTTTATATTATTCAAGTAACGGTATTGTTTTACAAAATCGTTGATCAATAGACTTTTCAATCTCTCAATATAATTATGATTCCCAAAATGTTAATTTAAACGATTAAACATGATTCGATTTAAGGAAGGTTTGTATATGGAAAGAAATACGCATATTTAGTTTAGGTAATAAATTATTATTTGAATAAAATTTTATTAAAATAGACTGAAATTCAGATGACATGTCACGTGAACAAATAGTAATGTATTATAGTTAATTCTAAAATAAATAGTTGAAAGCTATTTCGGCTCACGCCCTCGTCAGAAATAAAATGCTTAGTAAATTGCTATTTTTTTAACCGTGATATAATGCAGTTCTAAGAAGTAAATGTCAAATCAATCAATAAATTAAAAAGATTATTATTTATATGTACAGAAATACGAACAGCAGATTTTTTGAAATCCATTTAATGTAAAATCAATTATAATGTAAAAATACTACTATATATTATACTTTCCCATTGTTTAATAATATAACAAAATAAACTAAGCCTTTTAGTTTAAATATTGTTTAAATCTCCCGTTTATTGATTCCGCCAGACGTCACTGGTGATATTTTTCCATCCGTTCGACGCTCGAATCGTAGAGTATTTAGTTGGTCGATGGTCACCCCACATATATATTTAAATGCTATTGGATACGCATTTTATTGAGTTATATTTGCAAAAAATCACTAAATTATAGAGATGTCGTTACATAAACGTACAATGGACTAGTAAATTAAATTTGACTTGATTATTTAGACATTACTATGATACGACCACATTAGAGATATTTTGGTATGCAAGAAGTGCGTTATTTTGAACATAAATTGCATTTAATTTTATGAATTTTCTTTAAATTTCATATGAATGATTTTAGTATAAATAATAAAACCCATGAATTAGTTCATACGCAGTCTCAAAAAATATCATGTCTTCTTAGATTATTAAAAAGTTTTATAAAAAATAATGTTTTTCTCTAAGCTTTTATCTGATGTATGTATCTCAAATTTTACGTAATAATTAGCACACTATTACAAGCACTTCTCATGAATAAGGTAGTTATCAAGAATCAAGATAGAAACATACAAAATAGACATAACTTGTAAAATTGTTATCTGGAATTTATAATGAAATGAATACAAGCAAATTAGCTTACGAATACCAATATCAAAAAAATCTTTACGTTAGCTGTCACAATTTTTGTTCTACTTTATTCAATATATTATACTGTTTCCATAATATATACCCTAGTGTATTGCATGACACGCCCACCATTAATCATTTTATATGACGTATTAGCTTGATGTAAACGTTTAAGTATAGCAATGCGTTAATTATCTACAAATATGTCTAAGTCCGCAGAGAAACTTCTCTACACATACTCACTTGCCAAGTAAGTACCCATTAAGGACATTCAAGCATTGATACTAAATCAAAACGCCTTAAACCACGTTGGCAAATAAGGATTCCGATTAAATTTATCACCGGGCCGACCCGTAAGGCAGACGGCCTCGTATCCCTGGATATAGCCTAATGGCCAGAAGAATTCCCGTCCGGCCATCTGGTATTGGCCCCGTAGCAAAACTTAATTTGGGGTCGGATGATGTTAACTAAAGGTCCACGTAATCCGTGCCTAAGCGGGCGTTGGCTTGCTTAATAACCCCGCTTTTAGTGGCTTCCTATCGATTCGATACGCACTTGAGTGGTAGTATACGAAATGAGCAATGGGCCACGTAATTTATCCCACATGTGTGATGTCAAAGATTTCATCAATAACACACGATTGCCGGCATGTTGACCCCTTATCCGTATTGAAATATCTTCTGAAGGTCACGGTAACAAATAGTATGTTTTAAAACTAGTTTTTTCCAGAAAAATTGCATAATGCGACCAAAGAAATAGTTTGGGTAAGATATAAAAATGAGCTTCTAAATACAATAATTAAGATGAAGTATGATATCATATGCTATGAGTGCTATGACAGAAAAATAATAAACTTACATCTACATATTTAGACTAAAGACCACATTAAACTATAATATTATTCAGTTTATTACGGAATTATTTTAGTGCGATCTAGTAGAAATGGTCAAGCTTAAACCGGTTTTTAAGAAAACTCTAGCTTTTTTGATCGGAGTGACCTTTTGCCATACTCGGTGATATTGGTTTATAGTTGAAGGATTATCTGAAATTATTTTATTTATTTGTATCCACTCAAATTGCTTCTAAAAGCTATAATTTTCTATTGAAAATACCGCAGATAAGCAACTATTATAATGATATCTGACAAATTATTAATTTGCAAATGAAGCAAAAAAAATATTTCAAATATAGCAGAAGCTGCTAGTAGGATATGTTATAGTTTGTCACCCTGACACCTAGTATGCGAGTCTCAAATTCAAACAGAAGTTTATTTATAAACATGAATGAACCTTTAAGTCTTTAAGAGACTCTTAACATTTTTTTTTGTGACAAGTTTGCAAAGTGTGAACCCATCAATATTTGTAAAACCTTGTCATTACTTAAAACATATTAATTGATTACAGCTACTCCATTAGTTTTTCGAAGAAGCAGATGTAGAATTCTTAACATCGTCTTATTGGAGTGGAATGTTTTTCAAAGGAATTGTTGAGCCACTTGAGATTTTTTTAGTGAATACTTAACAAAACGCACTCGTGAGTGTTGGGGTAATTCGTTGTGAAATAATGGCTGTCATATAAAACCGACAAAATTCGAAACAAGAGAAACAAATTAATTTTACACATCGGTGCTACATTTCACGGGTTTTCGGCTCGAAAAAAATTCGACACTTTATGATTTTATTTTGGTTTTATGTCGTTTGTTTCCGCTGCTTGAATGTTTTCGTTTTTATCGCTTATGTCAAGTATTCCTGATGTACAAATGTGTTCATGATTTTTCGTATAGAAATTGGTATGGTTTTAAAAAGTATGTGTAAATATACTGATTAAAAAGATGTTTGTCATTCTCAAATAATGTGCAACTTAATAATACAATATTAAAAAATTTACATTCATAAAATCACGTTGAAACGTAAAACAATGGAGATGAATGGATTTTTGATTGAAGATAATTTGACATGTTTAGAAAACATGAATTTGAATAGTCAATGGCATGAAGAAAATCTACTCATAAAAATAATAATACATTTTTATTATAATGCCTTTCCACCAAGTATTGACAGTGAACACCTTAAAAGTGATATAATCTACTCAAATAAGATATATCCTCGTTAAAGAATTCGAATAAAAATTAAGCTACATTAAACATAAAATACACATTTATGCAAAAAAAAAACATGGATTGCAGAAGAAAGTATCAGCATATTGGTGTGTTTGCAATGACAAATACGAATCATAATAAATATTGTCGTATAATAATAACGTTGAGACGGCTTTAAAAAGTTAGCGTTGTTTGTTCCAAGTCGTGCGAACAAACAAACAATCGAAAAAAAACTTCTCAAGACGACAGGTAGATAGATGGAGCAAACCTGCGCAGTTCATGCACTTCACAAACATTAATTTTCAGGGATAAACGGCGGCAGTCGCCTGACAACTTTCTTATCCGAACATATTTGTTACATCCTACATTTTCCCCGTTCGAGGATTACTCCGTTTCGGCAGCCGTACACTAACTTTGTTCAAATTGATACTTCTAAAATACTAAAATTAATAAAAAGTTTCATAAAATTGTGATACTATAATTGAACTACTTTATATTTGCATACATAATATTGAAATCTATTTATTATGAGGTAGTTTATTCGACACAATAAAACACTATTTCAACTGAATGATTAGAATCGTTTGAATTCTGTACTTTTGTATGAATTTTGTCACTAACGGGAAAGGTGTAACCCGGGTTCTAACGATTCTAAAGACACTGTTATAAGCGAAGAATGATGATGAACAAAATATTCAGCTACAAACGATATCATGCCTCATTTTTTACAATTTCGAATGGTCATGTAAATAATAGTCAATTATTTTATTATAATATTTTATGACGACTTTTTTATGTACTATCAAAATTGTATTTATCAAACTTATTTTAGTCTTTTTAATTTGACAATAAATATCAATCGACTTCTCGGTTCATTTTGATTACATAATTGTTGGCCTGTATAAGAATATCAAAATGAGTATCTGGTCAAAATGTGATGATACTAAAAAATAAATGCGGCAATGGCAATATTTATATAAATAGAACAAAATCACCGATGCAAAATTTATTCGCAATAATGCAATTTATAAAGGTAAGTTGAAACATTCGGTGTTACATTTTTGAATTACATACATATATATTTTATACGAAAAATCTGTTTAAAGTTAAGGTTTAACGAGACCTGTTAAATTGTACAACATATATAAATACATGTTTTCGGTGTGAGCATGATGTGAATAGTGGAGTCCATTTTCTATGTGGAGTCCATTAAATATGTGATACATATTTAAGCGATCGCTGTCTATTAAAAAGCATTTGGCACATTCAAAAATATTTATGTTACTTAGACACGTTACAAATTTATAAATTCGTTAAGTATAAAGCTTCGTTATAACAGAATATAACTTTAGATATCTTTAAATCATTTTAATATTGTGACAAGTATACCTGTGCATTGTATTCATCTATGAAGATAGAGAGAGATAAAATTTAATAAAGGTCTCTAGTATAAACATAAATCCGCTAGCAAGAACCTTTTTCATTCACTGAACTTAACGTAATACGGTAATCTATCGAGCCGTGATCTATATTACAACGTAAACACGTATATATAGAGCGAAGGAAGTCTAGGGCAAAGCGTTAATTTAGTACAAAAAGGCGTCATATTTACGAGAGACTATGATATCACCTCGCCGCATTAATATTTTCCTTGCGTTTCTCTTTGACTTTTTGCTTCCTTGACTTATTTTCATCCTTTTCGTGCACGTTTGCCCCTAACTCTCCATATAAATAGGAATCGATGCAGCTGAAATTCAATATTTCTACATAGAGTTAATAATTATTTGAATTTACAAGCTCGCGTTGTTATTATTATATCAGACTGTATTATTTGATTTATACGTATAAATAAAAAAATAGTTTAGGAGGTTTTATTTATCACATTAGGTATTTTAAATAAAAATATAAATTGTATCTCAATTTAATGGATTTATTGAATTTTGGCAAGGTTTTATATTAATGAATAAATCAAAAGTATTTTTTTTAAATGAGTGGTACTGAATTTTCAGTTAAATGTTTGGTGTAAGGTGGCATTTACTGCAGTAAAAGATAATTGGTATCAAAAGTAAAATATCAATGTATTTTGTATCATAAAGAATGATTATATTTTTTGAATTAAATACCGAACAATATTTCTGTAGGCTTGTCTGTTTTTTTCATCCAATTCACTAAGTGGCAAATTTTATCCGAAGAAAAAAACATGTACAATTGTGCATTGCATCCGTTCCATTTCCTTATTTTGCAAATAATCCTGAAAGCATGGCGGCAACCGACGAGATTGCCGTTGGAAACCTTACACGCTGCATCCCCTCTGCAAAAGCCCTATACGCCGGGAAATGGGAGGAGAAGCCAACCCTGACGAGCTTTCTCACAAAAAAATCACCCCTTCGCGGAATTTCCCTCTCGTACAAAACTCTCCATTTTCATCGCGACCCTTTCCACTCAATTCCTCTTTCGCAGACCCCTACGCGTCGTGTTTATTTGTGTGAGTATATAGAATATACATCTTTATGTGTGTGCAGTTGTTTTTGTCCTTGTTCGGAGGGTGGAGGCTGTATAGCATCGTCTCTACACCCCGGTCCCCTAAGTTTGATCCCCTGGGAGGCGGTCCCTTGAGCCAGTATTGACTCTCTAGCATCCCCGAGTGGCAGTCAATACTACGGGGAGGCACGCGCGCCTGGACTTTATTGGCGGCCACGCCGGAAAAATGGGCGCCCGATTTTCCGGACGTCGCGACGCACTCGCTGTGAAACTATGGCTTCTAAGTATTGCGTGTAAAACTTTGAAAAGTTTCTTCTTTGCAGATTCTTCATAAATTTTAAACTTTAAAATAACAGATTAATATTTGAATATTGCCTTAAGAGTACAAGCTAAAAAAATTATATTAAAATGTTTAGAATTTACTTGATCAAAAATTACAGCATTTAAAAGTTATTTAATAGATGTTTCATAAATTTCCCGTGCACTTATGTAAAGCATCAAGCATTATTTTATGTTATGCATTTAAGTCATAGATGTTATGCATTTAAGTCATAGCTTGTTCTATTTTTTGAATTTTAAATGAACACCAAATATTCGAGAAAGAAAAAGTATCCTCGATGTATCTAGCTCCCCTCCCTCTCCTTGCGTCCCGTAAAAAGAAAAAACCCCAACCTCAATCATGTAATCAAAAAATATTTTAATCAATCTAAACTTTATTAATTTCTAGATAAGATGCTTCTTAGAGAGGTGAACACTTTTTGTTACATCATACGTGGAATAAACAAAGTTATCTTTTAATTTTATATTTCAATATATTATTATCTTTCCAGTCAGTCATTATTTTATCCAGTCCAACTTAGATTTCAACTACTTTAGAATAAGCATCTTAAGAGCGCGAATGAACTTGAACTAACGGGTCTTCAGCTACAAGTTAAGCTCATCTAAACTTACAAAATTCAAACGATTCAAATTTCATCCAGCACCTTCAGTCGAAATCTTTAATCATAAATAACAGATTTACTAAACAAAAGATACAATTCTTATAATATAATACACCCGTGTAACCTTCATTTTTGTTCCTAAAATCTTCTATTTACGTGACATTGGTGGAGACTAATTTAATTGCTAAAAATATATGTTCATGTGAAATTTTTATAATAGATCTCATTTAAATCCTCAAATAAGAAAAGTCACTCTCGGTGTCTACAATTTAAAAAATAATCGCTATACATATAAGGAACATACGTATGAGCCACAGAAAATGAATAGTTTTATTTAAAAAAAAAGCTTTTATTTTTACATGTTTACATTCAGAAAAATGTTTTGGAAAATCACTGCTACTTGACTGTTATTAAAATTATATATTATTATATACGTTGCAGCACACTCATAAAGTCCCTGTAGTACCTGCGCGGCAGGGCCGGTAGGTGGGTAGGTAGCCTAGGTACTCACATCCAAGTCGGCCAGTCTTTATGCTCTGTGTATGCTTTACCGAGCTCTGCAAGTCTATAAGGCTCCCTCTGGTCTATAAGCAGTCTATAAGTTAGATTCAGGTGCGGGCTTTTCTTTCAGCCTTACACGGAACAACTCAATGCTAAACAATAAATTCAAATTGATTACTAGTAAACTGTTAGCAATAGATGAATGCTTTTTTTAATGCAGCAATTTAAGTCGACGGGTGATTTATAATAGTTTATTTTAAACACACAACACTCAACTATTGAGGGCCATCTAAGCTCAGCTTTAAAGATAGTGAGTTTTTTTTATATTTTGAAATAAAGTCATGTCAAAATTGCTTTTATAATTGTATCATAACAAATTATTATTACGTAAAATATTTTTTAAATCAATTCTAATTCCTCAAGATTATCAAAATGACACAATTGAATAAAACTGATTATATGCATAAGTTTATGAGAAAGAATTTTTTGGTGAAAAAAATAACTACATATTACGTGATCGATTTTTATCCACCTCCTTTTTAGAATCAAACAGAGTTGATGGGAAGTTATAAAACTATCACAGATATCTATGCCTGCCTTTTGATATCAACCCTGCAAAAAAATCACAGTGCTTATGCGATTTGGTGAACCTAATGGTAATATACCAAATTTTTAATTGGATTTTTTTGTACTATGTAGCATATTTCTATGATATGTTATATTACCTACATTTTTAAAATACAACAGTCACCAGATAATTTGATAAATTTTACCATTTTACATTTTGATGTACCTTTCTTTCTTAGTGTGATATTCGTTGTTGATAATTATATAAAAAAAAAACTGATTTAAACCTGCTGAGACAAAGCAACTGCGTTTAAAGATCTAATGGCGAAATCTTGTTTCTTTTTATTGATATTTTTGAAACAAATTTAACAATATGAATAAATATGTTTGATAAATCTGGCCGGTTGTCAATTAATTTTCCTGTAGATTATTTTTTGAAGCTTGAGATTAAATAAAAATACACTCAGTAAGATATTTAATAACAGGATTTCATAGTCATACTCATACCAATGACTTATATTTATTTGATTTACAAAAAAAATATTAACGAAACATACATAGTAGTTGGCAAACATTCGATGTTTACTTTTTATAGAAAATTCGGTGAATTCAGTATGCACGTAGACGAAATAAAGTATAATATTGTATTACTGTTATATTGTGCATTTGATAGTCGGTTCACAGTTATTGCTATCGATTGGCCTTACAGCCAAGGTCACATAGAGGTGTGGGCTGGAGTCATTGCTCTCGCATACTATTCGCCAAAAACAAACTTCAAATAGTACAGCAGGTAAATTTAGCACCAAGCTTAAAGATGTATTTCACATTTAAAACTTCTGCACTTCAATACCATTTAACTTAAAATAAAGTATCTTCTTAACATGGCATCTATTTTTAAAGACATCTGTTATGGTACGGTATTCGAAAGTTGAATAATATCAATGTTTTTTCACCTGAAAATTATTCTCAAAGAAGCGGAACACGTGTGAAGAATTGTAACATAACCAGTAAAATAACAAAGCGTTCAATTGTTAACACGATTGTTGAACTTCAAATACTCCATCGACAGTTATGCAAGAAAAAAAAACAATTTATAAAATAAAATATTTTAAAGTTTTATGAATAAAAATAAATAATATTTTAAAATGAAAACTAGTTCAGCAGTGAAAATGATAAGCTGACTGAGTATAAATATAGTGTGTTTAATTTTAATACATATTATGCTTTTCGAATAAAAATGAAAGCTTATTGTTAAAAAAATATCACTAAATTTAAATTAAATAACTAATAACTAAAAATATTTTTATCCAATTTATGTAAAATACAATTATTTGGAATATATTCGAGATATGGTATAATTAAACCAGTAAGAACTTCCTTAAATCTTTACTGAAACTTTCGTATTATTAATTTAGTTCACCGCTAAAACTGAGGTAAAGTTGAATAACGTATCATCAAAATTGAGACGCACACGGTTCGTGTCAACGGGGAATAACACTGCTTCAACTTATAACTGAGTCATAAAACACTTAAACTTATCAAATAAAGTTAGTGTCAAAATACAACTTTCAGCTCTTTCAGCGCATTTTGTTCCAACTATTTGTAAGCAGCAATATTTTCATAACGGAATAAACTATTTCATATTATATCGTAAAAATTACATATACATACACTCTGATTTTTGTGTATAGTATGATAAATACCGTATAACATAAGACATTTATATATATATATATATATATATAATATTTATCATATAATGTTATTAACCAGGGATAGTAGTTTTATGTCTAAATATAATTTGTTTATCAAGAAGTCGAAACATACATATATCACACTAATTTATCTTAAATAAGTTGCATAATATATATGTATGTGTATAACATAACATTTTCAATCATTTTTCACAAAGTATCCACAGACGCCAAGCTGTCGTGATATCATTTTTTTTTTACTCATATTCATTAAAAACTAAAACTTCGGTGAAACGTGAATATAATTTATACACATTATTTATAGTATTACTCCCATATTTAATCTGATAAAGAACAGGACCGGTTTCGATCATCGCGATCGCTTCCATTATCATCAGATGAATTTAACAACTGAGTGAATTGAAGTTTTCAAATAGCTTAAAGCAAATTTAAACCAGAAAATAGTATGGCAAAAATTTTTCTAATAGTATCCGATATACATATTTTAGTGAGAAAATTTTATCACTATTTTATTTCTGCTTTAAAATTGATGTCATAAATATGGCAAAATATCTGTCCAATTTAAATATGTATTTTTGAAAAACTTATGTGTCATTAATAATATGTTACAGAGATTGAAATTATCTATGTTTTATGTTCATTGAAAGTTATCTATTTAAATGTAGTTCCTAACCGAGAAAATTATTGTTTGTTTTTCATCGTTTTAATTTAAATATTCCCTGAACTAATAATAACAAACTTTGAAAGTATTATTTTTTTCATGTAATAGTATTAAAAACTTGAAAATGTTGTATAAGCTTCTACACCTCCAGTGTAAACAGCTACGCTACAGTGCTACGATGCTACGGCCTACGATGGGGAAAATTATATCCGAATTCATTAGATTTCGTGTCGTGTGCCAAGTTTATTTAAAACTCGACTCCACTCTTTGAACTTAACCAAGCAAGCGTAGAAATGGAGGTTTTAACAGTCGGATGTGAGAATTTGGGATTACGTGAAGTGTTTGTTTGAAGTTCTCTCTTTGCTTTTTCTTGCCTAATCGCTCGAAGTTATTCGATGAGATTGAACGATATTGTTTTAAGAACGTTTATTCTTTAAGAGATTTGGCTGAATAAAAACGATTTTTTTTGCATTTCTTTCTACAGATTCTTTTTTAATATCTTGAAGTCATATATTTAAAAACAAAAATGAAGAGAAAAGTACGCGATTGAAAATGAATTTTGTAGATTTTTATTATATCCTATGGGTGTATTTATTTGTTTTCATAGTCAATGAAGCTATATAAAAAATGTATATATTTTAATGAGATTCATATGTATTTCATAAAAAATTGAATATGAATAAAATATTTTCTTCTTGGCTGTTGTAAAGACTTTTTTTTACGTAAAGAGAATTTAATTTAACTATTGTAATGCTACTTTTCATTTTTTAAAAGTCAATTATTAGTGGAATGGCACTATATTGAAATAGATTAAACACACATGTTTTGCACTAATTTGAAAATTTTTAATAATAATAAAGACTGGTTTTGCTCACTGCAATATGATTATCGGAAGCATCAGCTGATGCCGGTCCTGATCATTGCAAAACGTATGTCACATGTTTATTTTTCTATTAGATTCTGGGAATTTTCCTTATCAAGAATCTAGATCATCTAGAAAAAGCACGATTATTTAAATATATGTCACTTTGAAGTATTTTGACACATTTTTGCATACATTGGAAAGATTTTTATTTACACTTATAAAGTTTTTTTTCATTTTGTTATACTTACTTCCGTTAATTTTCATTAAATTAGTAAAAATTGAATTCAAGAAGTAAGAAAATTCTCTTTACTGATCAAACTTGTTTAAGAAAAACCGTTAACAACGTGAAAAGTACATTTTCCTGTTTCGTTTATGAATTAATAATATGTTTCGAACGAGTCGTTTCTCACGCATAAATGTCGCTACATAAGATTGCCGTAACGGTAACTCCCATTTACCGTGAGTGGGAGTTCATCCATCTTATTGGTATTGTAAATATTATTCTTTGAAGAATTTAATTATGAAAAATATTTTTGTATTCAATAAAAAAACTCATTCTTCTCACCAGTGACGGCTGGTGACGGGGTGTTGGGGGGTGCAAAAGGAAGATTCAACTATTTTTCCGTACTACGGAAGAGAAACAGTTGGTATTGCGAACATCTGAATTGAAAGTCCATGCTATAGAAGTGTTTTAAAATCCAATTAATAGGAAAGAACTCTTGCAAAAACGGTTGAATCTTCCTTTGCACCCCCCAACACCCCGTCGCCAGCCGTCACTGCTTCTCACTAAAAGCTCATTCTTTTGTACAGTTGACCTCTTTTTTGGAAAAGACACATAGTATAAGCATTATTATTTTATTTAAGATGGCTTTAATCTCTTGAATATGCCACTGGTTGTATAAAAAGACTTTCATTTACTTATTAGTTACAGACTTCAAGTTAAAATATTTAATAATAATAATTATTGCCTAGCCATAACAGTGAATTGTGACCGATTTCGAGTTGGTTCAATTACGTTAGAACGTAGGCTTCATAATGTTTATCGCATTTTTTACAAATG
Organism: Himalopsyche kuldschensis; assembly: GCA_028554975.1. NCBI lineage: Eukaryota > Metazoa > Arthropoda > Insecta > Trichoptera > Rhyacophilidae > Himalopsyche > Himalopsyche kuldschensis. The sequence goes on along the minus strand of JAHFWI010000010.1, from coordinate 11,929,061 downwards.
TACGTTTGTATAAAATGTGAAATAATTCATACTCACAACCAAAGGGAGGACCTTTTAATATTTCCTTTATTGGATGCGTCGGCCGGTATCGCAGCCTCCGTTACCATGGAAGCGTGATAAAACTCTGGCCGTTTGATAATATAGCGGTCTGTTCTTGCCTCTATCTACGCGAGACACTCGGCCAGGAGGGGCAAGGAGGACAGGAGTCGAGATAGCGAAGGGGGGATCCCTTTTTCCTTTTTTTCGTGAATCAAAAGAGCCGTTTTTTTATTTTGTTAATGTCCCATCTCTTTTCTCCGCATTAGGATTACAAATCTTTTTATTCTGTCCCACCCGTTTGTGTTCTCCTCGTAAGTTTTTTTGTGTATTCGTTTTGCAAGGTGTGGGGCTTTTTTAATCTTGAAAATGTTTGTTTTGTGCTACAATCGCTCGAAGAAAGGCACCGTATAACAAGTGGAACGGCTTATTTAACGCAATTAAAATTAAAATTCTTTTTTTGATAATACTTTATAAAACAAAAAAATAAATATAATAGTTTCTTCTCGCACATATTGTTTGAATACAATGTGCTTAAATATCATTCTGAAATAAGACAAAAACATTTAAAATATTCCACAACATTCGATATAAGTTTAAATAAATAAACTTAGGTAAACTGATTTGAAAAGTTTACATAATATCAAAATAAAATCAAAGCATCATATCTAAATATTTAATGTAAAGCATTTCTAGTCAATGATAAGTATTCGCATTTGTAAAAAAAAACTGGTAATTAAATAAGATTCTAGACTATTTTATGTAGATAACCACAACTTAAAATATCGTCCGTTCTAAATGGGTGATTGGGAATCGTTTGATTATACAAAAAACTGGCTACAGTATTACTCAGAACGCTTTGTAAACTATATAAAGGTGTATATAGCATTTCATTAAATTGTCAGCAGTCCGGATATCCTGAACTGAAAGGCAGTGAGCCGCACTGTAGATTATCTATTTCTCTACATCACTCTGTATTACAGCGGGCATCACTTTGGAGGCTCTCTAATTGTAAGTACACTCTGGGGTGCCATCAGACGCTCAACGAGCGGGTGTAGAAACCGCGCCGTAGCGGGTGCTACGACACCGGCGGCGTACACAGCACTGTACCTACTTTAAGCTCTGAGATCGCGTGCTTCCCATTGGGTGGCGTTTTGTAGTAAGGTAAAGTGTTTTTAAGTGCACCAAAGTCAAGCGGTTTCTATGCATATATGTACGTTTATCGCAGTCGTTTAAACTTTTGTGAAAATAATGCGGCTTGAGCACGATGGTAAAGGAATATGACCTAGAAATTTAATGGCGAGAGATAAACACGGTGAAAAAATAGCAATGTATTTTAGTTTTAAAAAGATATAATATATTGTATATGATTGATAGCTATTTCCGCTTACACATTCGTCAATACTAGTCCAACATAGTTTTATAGATAGTCTCAAACTAAAGATTTCAAAATTTTATAAAAAAACTAATTATGTTTTTACTAATATAAAAAAAATAATCTCCAAAAATCGATGCTATATTATTAACGTATCTAAAAACGTGGAAGGTTAACTGTTCTAGAAAAAATAGCCTACTTTTTAAAAAGTGAGTGAATGAACATGATTGATATGATGAAATCATTTGAGATTACATGTCTTCATAAACTATCGTTTATCACATCTATCAAGCAACGTATATAAATAATAATGACGAAAATTCATTAAATTTATAGAATCATGATTCAAATACTAAGCGCCATCTTTATTATATTAAAGTATATACTATACCATATTTTATTAAAGTGCGTACCTTTGTATTGCCAGCTCATGTAATTTTTTCCGCTAAGAATTAACGAATAATCACATTTTAGGTGTTCATTGTCACTTTTTCGTGGAAAGATATAATTTTAAATAAATCACATTTATAGTACTACTTCCGCATATATTCTAATAAAGATTAAAGCTGATAATGCTAGCAATGAACTAGCACTGATCTTCATCAGAACATATATGGATATAATACTATAAAATGTTTTCGATGTTATTAGCTTAAAAGTTTTGAAATAAATCAGGCTTATAAAATCAACTATTGACTTATAGGTCGATAGGTAAAAATTGTGTAATAAATTGCATACGTTCATTGATAACTGGTAGATTTCTCGAGTAAATTGCAATCTCTTGCTTTATTCTTAGTAGCTATTCCTCCGTCTCTACGTCAATTAAAACACTCATGACTTGCACACTACCTAGGCACTACACATGTTCTTGACTTGAACATACCACCCGTCTTGAGATGTTCATAAGATATGAGAAACCAGTGGCTTATCAACGATTTTTCACGTAGTATCTTAAATAATAAATTTAAAATTCGATTTTATTTTGACAAAATATTATAAGATTTTCAATTATGGTTCAATTTGCAGTCTTGTAAGTCAGCCTTTATAATATAGTTTATTTGACTGACCACAGATTTTTTATATTCATATAACGAATAAATACATGATCACGATTTTTTTAAAATTAAGTTTTAAAATTGATTTCAAGTTTTATTATAAGTCAACATAATATGTTTGCGATAGTAAGTCCGAAGTTGCCTCTGAAAGGGCGAAACTCGTGCTACAATAAGTAACACAATACGTGGGATAATCAATGTTATTTTATATTGTATATTTACTTTTAGAATTGGTATTGTATTATTTATTTTATTAGTTAAGCTTAATTAATTAGAATTTTTAAATATTGAAATACCTAATCGTTGGCAGTTTTAAGGTCAGTCAAATTCTCGTCAAACGTAATTTTAAACATCTACATTAAAAATGTATTAAAGCACGCCATTTAGTGAGAAGGTACACATTTAGACTAGCTACAAGAGAGAAGATCGGCAATGTATGTATTTTAGAATGCGTCGAGCAATTTCGTGCAAGCTCCGTGAACATTAGCGCCAGTTTTGGTTGAGACGTTCGCGGTATAATTTATTAGCGTTAAGTTTTCGCACAGCCCGCGTTCTTGGTGTGTCGGCTCGACTACTAAGGTTGCTATAACGAAGGCTTTAAATCATTTATGTCAGATTTTTTTCGCACAGGAATTTCATGATTTTTAGTGGAATTATTTAAAATAAAGAATCATTGGTAAAATGTGTTGTATTTAGCATATTGAAATACGACATTTTATTTAAAGTGCAGATAAATTATCATAAAATAAAACAAAAGTGTCACATAAAAGTCATCAGTATATCTATAAACTGCTAACTGTCTAATACATTTAATAAATTGATGATCAGAAGATTATGTTGAAAAACTGAGCTGACGAGACCACTAGATATTTTAAAGCTCCATCAATGGAAACATGAAATAATACAGGAAACCCATACATTAAGAAAAAACCAATTTCGATCAATTGAAAAATCCAAAAACAAGTCAATGATATTCATATTTATGGTCTCGAAAGCTATTGTGTGATTGAAAATTTTGATATACGGAATAAAGTACTATCAAATTAGCGAGTCGTTTATTGATGAAAGTTCGTGCAACTGAAAAAGAGCGAGGCTCTAACTCAACAGGAAGTTTGGCTCGAAGCTCATTTCACGCCACTCTACCGGAAGGCGAGGGATTTTACAAACTCTTGAAACTTTTGCTTCCGATATTTGCTCCCGTTTTGTCTCGCTCGCACCAGCAGATTTTGCAATAGCCAACTCGTTTCTTACGAACATGTTTTATAGGGTCTAGATAATATTTCGCGTTGAGATATAGGTGGCAAATATTTTATAACTATGAATCGGTTCGATGGAGTACATACAGGATGTATACAACTTAGATAAAGCTCGTTATGTATAATGTATGTGCCCTAGAATAAGATTTTTTTTAAAAGAGACCTTAAAATAAGACGTTTGACTGATAAAATTTTAAATGATAAAAGCTAGATTAAATAAAATTTTTATCTTATTTGAAGTAAAGATTAAATGGTATTTACATAATAAAAATTATCGCTTCTATGAAATTATAAAAAACTCTCTATATTTCATTAAATGTTCTGCCAATTTTAAGGCAGATATCAGATGGCTCCCGTTGATTTATTTGTTTTAATTTTTGTACTCTTTCTGCTACAGTTTCATCGTGCTCTGTCTATTCTTAGATTGTTTTATCGTATTCAACAAAGAGTTAGCCAAAATAATTTTCCAATACGTATGTTGACGGTTGGAATTTTGAAATTACACTTCACCTGAAGTTTTTTTTACTTTCATCAATAACATTTTTATGTAATGCTAGTCTTCTTATTCATTAGTATTTTTGTGTAACAACACTAGGAAACAAGACAAATCACTACTGGCTCCCTCTTAAGATTACATAAATTGATTAAGACTTGCTTTATTACTATATATTTTGAAACTAGTTCTTGAATAATTGAAACAGAGGTTTCCTGGTTAAGTTAATCACAGTTTCTGTTTTTAGGAGTAGCCGTTAAACCTTGAAGACTTCTCAAGATCATCGTGAAAGAAAAAAGGTGAATAGAGACTATCGAGACGACAAAAGAGAATTACCAAATGAAGATTACGACTGACCCTTAATATTCTGTGAAGATGTAAATTATTTTCTGTAACTGTAAAAAATATAAAACTATTATATAAACGCGAAAAGAGCCATAAAACTGTTCATAATAATAAAATTTATATGTAATTGGGTTTATGAAAAATATAATCAATAAAAATCTATTTTTCCTTCCACGATAAAAAAAAACATGTTTCTAGTCTAGTGCATAGTTATTGCATTTAATATGTATCTTCTCATATAAAGTATAACGTGATTTCATGAAAGTTATACCTTGAAACAAACTACTCGGCTCTACGGTTAGCTGCTGAGGCGTAGAGAGGTAGAGAAAGGTAGGAGAGGTTTAACCCGAGACGGCTTACGGATTATCAGAGGCATTAGAGGGATTATACTGGGGCGAATATGATATTGATTAATTTAATATTTGGCATTGCTAGAGAAATGAAATACAAAAAGGTATTGCAGTGTACGTGGAATTCGTTTAAAAGTTAAGAGTTTTACCCTTCCCGCATATTTTGTCATTATTCAGATTAACTCATTCCTGTTTTTTTCCTGGAATAAATAATCTTTTTCAATTAATTTACTTCCGTGAAAAAGATTTTTTTATTTAATAATAATGATCGATTAGAGATAAAATTACTGTACAAGAATTATTCATATCTTATCATCATCAAAAAATATAAGTATCACGTATGAATTGGAAAACAATTTAATACATAAAATATGTAATATTTATATTAAAATTATTATTGACATAATTTGATTGAAGGTATTTGAAAAAACCATCTATCGAATTGCAACACAAAATGTCAATATGAAATCTCAATGAAGTACGTCCAAATAGGAAGATATATCATAAAAACGAAAAAAGTAAGCATACATAGTAAGATTAGTAAGCAATGAAATGAAATATTATTTAAATATAATAAAAAAAACGTTAGTAGCTATTGTATATTGTGTGAATGTGCCGTGTTGTTCGTGTAAATGTTCGACGTTTAACATACGGTGTCTTTAACGCTTAAACAATGAGATTTAAAATTGTTCCAGTCAAAGTGGTATACCTATTAAGCCCGCACAAAAGATTTCTAACTGCTAAGCCGGTAAACTTACATAAAAGTAATTTCACAGAACACTTGTGGGCCGCAACGCATCCTTCGCTATCCAAAAAGTTTGTTCATAATTCAAAGTAACTGTGATAATGAGAGGTTTTCCCGCGGGAGTTGACCTTCATTACCCTTATCTCCCCAGAGTTCTATAAACATTTTGACAGTGGAGCTTTCTTCCCCTTCCGAGAGACGGAGCCGGGGGATGGTCATTTGGCGCGTATGCTTTATTAAAATTTTACCCGACACTGTACAAGCATAATTTATATCACGTTGTAAAAAGTTTTAAAAAGTTCGTAAAGTTTATGCGTTTATGCCGAGTAGTAGAGCTTTGATGTCTGCATGTTAATAATTTTTGGAGAATAATGATTTAAAGAATCCTTTATATTACAATCAAACAATTTTTTTTCAGTTTTCTTTCAAGCTGTATACATTGATTAATATTGTTTCACACATTTTTCACAATGAAAAAATATAATACATATTGATTTATTATATGATTTCACTTTTAAGGTGTTAACTGTTAATAATAGTAGAAAAGTATTATGTATTATCTTCTTTGAAAAAAAGCTGTGGAAAAATGTCACGACAATTGCGTTTAAGTAATGCATGTGATTGAAATGTGCTTATTATATGCTTCAGTATAAGATAATTTAGAAACCATATTAAGTTAAATTAAATGCATAACGTTCCATTTCACTAGTGTGATTTTTTAATTTTAGTGTGCATACAAATTTTATGAACTATGATAAACTGCTGAAATTAAGATAGAACTATCGAAAAAAATATTAATTAACTCTGATACTTAAAGAATTGTGAATTGATTTGAACTTCATATAACACATTACATCTGTCATATTAATAAATATCACGTTATATTAGTATGACGTGAAAGCAAAGCAATCGCTCACATATATTTTCCCTTTTGCGAAGTTAATTTCTTTAACATCATTTTTCAATCTGACCTTCCCAGCGGTGGATGCTTTGCAGAATAATGTCATGCCCAAGGCAAGAGCGATAATACTCATAATATGTAAATTCTAACACAGCGTCTTCCGTGTTCAACCCGTACGTTTTCCAGATACAAGAGTCGTTTTAAAATGGTTTTCGCGTAAGATTGATGTAGAATCAGTTATTTATAAGTAAAGAGATTGTATCTGTGTAAAAGTTTGAAATATTTTTATTCATTTTTAAACTCTTATATAAAATAAAATAAAACACAATTGGAATTATTTACTTATCCCATAATTGTATTTTTTTTATCCCGGAAGAGTTTTGCTCATCGATACAAATTTCTCGATTGAAAAATCAATGTTCATTTGAAATTTGAATTAATCTCTGGCTGATTTAAACTTAACAATTTAAAAACGAAGTCTTAAAAGGTATTTATGTTTTTGATTTCGTATTGATAAATTAATACAACTCTAAATGTTACCACTATTAATTTTACTTAATGACTTATAAGTGATATCATCAGAATTTTAAATGTAATTAATTAATGGTTATTTTTTGCGTTACGAGAGTAAAAACACTCAGTTTACAAATCAAAACCTTCATAATTAACATTTCAAATGATCCTTTAAATTAATATAAATCTAGATAAAAAGCACTGCAGCAAAATTGGTTTCATGCTACTTACTTTGCTTCAATTCAAATTAATAGCCAAAAGATTCGTTAAACCTCTTTTATATTGTACAAAGATACATATATGTAATGATAGATTAAAGTAACGAATATTTCCCCAGCTGAACATTAGTAATACAATAACAATTATAAAGATTTAATTGATTAGTAAAAATAACGCATAACGTTAAAAAATAATATTTTATTCATTGCTCTGCCATTTATAATAAAAATCACATACAATTGGCTTGGCTTTTTAATTTGTTGTCATTTCATTCGATTTTATTGTATGGCTATTTTTTGTATGAAATATATTATTTATTGTGAAATAACCATTGTTTATAAAGCTCCTTTTTTTAAAAACATGTATGGTCACCAGACGCCAGAATACAATGAACATATTCATATTTGGCGGGACGACGGGCGCACTCATGCGAGCGGGTAGAAGATAAATAGCCCCTTCGTCGCCCGCGGCGTACAACAACGTGACCCCACTTCGCGACGTCTCGCTTTGCCCACTCCAAAGTTGCGACTGTGGTCACCCTACCCTTTGGCTCGTTATATTTGTATTTTAATCCATTATATTTTTTAATTTATCCTACATAAGCTACAAAAATATCCACGAAGAAAACGTTTAATATTCCGATATAAAAAAATATCATGATCTGATATGGATGAATTGGTATATTGTTTTGCTTGAGCAAAGCGTATATTAAAACCCCATTAAAATACCGTTTATTAATCATAGTAAAAAAGCCTATAAGAAGAAAATGACATGACAAGAGGGAAACATCAACCTTATTTGAATAAAAATTATTCAATATTATTAGGTCGAGTATTACAATTTTTTTGGTATTCTTGAAAATGACTAAAAGTTCACATTAAAATTTATTCGTTGGTTTCTGAGAAAAGCTCATTTAGTGTTTCTTTTAAAGCAGTGCTTGTAAATAAAAAAGGTAATATTGGCAATTACCCGGAAAGGGATGACTGGGAAGACAAATAATGAGTAGAAATTGGGCTCATTATTCCCGAGAAATAAAAGCACGCAAAAAATTGCGAACCCAACCGTCAAGTATGAGAAAATCTTCACTGGCGTAGATGCTTATAATTGGAATTACTAATAAACACATAATTAACTAATTAACTGATTTTTTTTTATGACGGACTTACTTAGATTTTTAAGAAAACATATATTTCATTGCAGATTAGCAGACGGATATCTAAACATATTGTCATTACTATGAATATAAAAAAATGGTAGCATAATATCGAAATGGAAGTTAAAGAACACCTTGAATTAGTTTTATTAAGTAACAGCCGTAATACAAACGCTACATTTTATAAAACAAACAACATTGTATAACATGTAGATGGAAACTACGAAAGAATTCATACTATGAGTAGAAACGTTAAGTTCAATACAATAATTACGGTTTACGTTTTCTTTTCAATGAATTAATATTCTTCGTAATTGATGTATTGAGTGAAATGTATTCTGTTCGATAACAATGTTGTAAAAATCAGTTTAACAATTTTTAATGTCATAGGAAATATTTTTGAGGTGCTATAAAAAGCATAATTGATAAAATTGTTGTATAATACTTTCAATGGATTCGATGATAACTTTGTGGGACTTCATTTTAATATTAAACTAAATAGATAACTTTGCTATTTCTCGTATTGTGTAAAACCAGTGATGACACGTATTTTGCCTCTTTGAAAAGCATCTTCAGACTTTAAGTTTACTATAAGTAGTTATAAAATGCTTCGCAAAATTACAAAACACGTGTTATACTTATGGTAAAAAGTGATCTAAAAAAATTATATATTTAATCGACCAGTATTTCAGGAAAAGTGGCAATTATTATCACAAAAATTATCGTAGCTCGACCATTTTTGGAAATAAACAATAGCAACAGCCACCGGTGATCTTGTAATTTTTGGTTGCTCGAGGAGGATCAAAAAACGGAACTCGACAGAAAAATGATTTCCAAAATCAAATATGAAATAAATAAATATCAGACATTAAAACAAACGTCAATTTAATATTAAGTTTGTATAATCTTTTTGGATTTCTACGGTTTGGATGAGCCACTGATGAGAAGAAAACAAAGACACGCTGATGTGGCCGGGAGGTTTGTTAAGGGCAAAAAGCTAAAAATGCAATTTCTACCCCCGAAATTCTTTCGATCGTTATTTTTTTTGCTAATCTCTACCACCGGAACGTCATTAATCTTAGTCGCTGGAGAAGCAAGGGTGGGGGGTAGTCTGTGGTGCAAACGACTCTGTCGGGTAAGGAGACTGAAAACTGGGGTGGCTTTGTACCTCTTGCAAGCTTTGGCTGTTACGCTTACATCACAGATGAAAGCTGCTATAATGTGATGGAGTATTGGTTTTTCAGAAGTAGAATTTTCGGAAAGTGTTGCATTGTAAATATCTAAAAACAATTGACAAGTGATTTTCACGACATTTATTCAATAGCAATAATTAAAATCTCTGATGATATATTTACTAATAGTCACATTTATATACTGTGCAGTTATAAATTTACAGTGAAAAAAAGTTAAGAAATGTCTCAGTCGGTTTTATATATAAGATACAGTGAATCTTATATATAAAACCGAAACAGCGTATGTCTGTGGGTCTGTAATTCCATTTTGCATTGTTGGTCATTAAGTTGCCATAAAATCGAATATGAAAGAAAATATGTTAAAATTTTTATTGGCGAAGACATTTAGTCAAAATGTAATAAATTAGTCTTCTACTGAACTTTTACCGGCTTTTATTAATATAATAATGTTTATTATTTACGTGTAGGTATTATTTGACATTTCTTTGACAGCAAATTAGATTTTTTCCTTGAATTTGGACATTTTAATGGGTGAGAATGGGGCCTGTCATCAAATTAAATAAAGTTTGTGATTTTATTTTAACTCTAATTTGGATGTTAGATTTTGTGATATAATAATGTCGAATGATATAACATTAAATAATTATTGGTCGCATAGTCCGAGCGACGCCGGGTAGCAATACTAGTATTTAATAAATCAAATAAATTTTAACAAATAAAAAATACGAACTGCAACTTAACTAACTTTTCAAACATAACAACAAAAATAAAAAGAAACCTCAGGAATAATGGTTTTAATTTTTTGTTTGTGTGCGCAGATTTTGGATTATGCAACGCTTAATAAGTATTGTGATAAGCGTCAAAAGCTTTTCTTTACACACACTATTTTTGAAATTAGTAGATTATTTTGATAAATTATACGATGGATATGCACTTTTCTATTGTAACTTCAAAATACTATACAGAAGTCAAACATGTAATCAATATATTTTCTAATACAGTGTACAAGAAAAAAGGCATCTCAGTGACTTCCCGAAAATGTTTTCCCAAATTAGGGGTCGAAACAAACCGGGTGATGTAATTAAGTATGTACACTAATCAGAGTAGTAAATCTACCCTGCGCGGAAGCATTAACGTCTACCGTTTCTACTATCCCAACTGCTTTTATTTTGGTGGGTAGTTACCGGGGAAGATCGTCAGACGGGGTTGGACGAAAGGAACGTATTCACATATATTTTATCTAACAAAAAACCATGTTAACTACTTATTTCAAAATAGTAATTAATTACTTGGTATTTATTTTCAAATATTTAATAATTTTCCAACAGGGGCAAAATCAATGTAATGCTTATACATAAAAGTTTTTAAAACTTAGCCAGTGCATAGCTTAAATATTTACATGTTAGTAGTGGGAAAAAATTTGGTTTTAAAGCGTTGATATAAATTGTGGTGATTTTCCATTCAGCCGCAATTGCTTTAATAGAATCTTATCTAGAATATATATATAAAAAAGTTTTTTTTTTATTTTAATGCCTCAAAATTAAAGTGGTTTCTAGATACCAAATTGAAATCAGTCTCATGCAGGACACGAACGTGTGTCTACTAATAATTTTTTTTTTTCATCTACTTAAATATATTTTTTTCCTGACATGTGAAGTTAACTGCAACACAATATGCAGTGGTGGTAAAATAAATAACCACGTTAACACGGTTGAATGATTGGTTGAAATGGATTCTGATTTTTTAAATATGAATGATTATGATATTTATGATTTTATTTTTTAAGTCCTATTTAAAGGTTTTTTAAGATTCCATTTTCATCTATCGATAGATCAAAGCTTTTTTAAAGAAAGCTATCCAATTATACATCGATTATTGAAATAATGTTTTCATTTTCATATACTAAATTTACAATGTAAAAGGATTTATTGTGAGATGAGATTGCAATGAAGGTAGTTAATTGGTGATCATTATTAAGTTAGAACATATTAAAATATTAATGATTAATGCGTAGAAAACAGCAAAACTTCACGTAAAAACTATTATAAAATGCAGCATTCTATCTGGTATTATAAGCGTAAATTACGACAAAAACATTGAAACCGAGAACAGGTTGCGCAATCTACCAATGTAACAGATTAGCTCCTTCTGTAGCACTAATGCAACATGCTTTTTCTTCGACGTCGTCTTCTGTCTGTCTACTTAGTAGCGTATCCAATTTAACTCCCGGGAGGGATATAAGAATATTAAGTATAAATAGAAATGAATCAAAATAAAATTTATCTTTACAACCAATGACAAATTTCACATTATAAGTGAACAGATATATTTTTTTTTGCTGTTTTAACCATGTCCCCTACCAAAGTGGATGATATGCGCTCCTTACGGAATTTATTTCAGCATATTTTTTCTGTGAGAACTGCTTGTTACTTAATTCTTTCTTGAAGAGAGGAAGGATTGAAAGGATACGAGGACTAGGACAGAAGTAGTTGTTAGTAAATCGCTCTCACTGCGTTTTTCGTTTTTCGGATCGTAAGGGTAGGAAGGGATTTTTTATAACACTTACAACCATACCTTGACTTGATTGATGAATCGACTGAAAAGTGCAGGGACTCAAACCCGTTGGTCCGTCACGGAAGCCAACGATGTGGAACACTGCACCACGGACCCGGCAGATATCATTTAGAAGTAAAAAAAGTGACCCTTTTTATAATCTTTTTTATTTTTAACAATTGACTTGATATTCACTTTCTGCGTGTTGTTATGAGACTATTAGGGACCACACTGGTCTAGCATACTTTATACTTAAAGACAAGGGGAAAATGAGGAAATAAAATCGAGAGGCAATAGGAAATTCGAACATTCGATCTGAGCAGGTGATAATGAAACCGTTTGCCTGATTGATATTTATTTGGGTTCGTGGTGAAATTAGTTCTTACGTTTTTGCACTTGATAAGAAGAAAGATTTATACACAAGAGGGAATCATTTTGTTTCTCATGACAATAAACGTTATCTTTGTTACTATGTCCATCACATATACGTATAAATGGTGTATATAAAGTGACTAGGCAACAGTTAATTAGACATTTAGATGAAGCATTAAATTATTTATTAAACTAAAATCGTTATTGCCAATAATAAGAAGTAAAAGTAAAGAAATATTTTAACAACTGACATTTGATCGCTTCGTTTTTGCAAAGCTCATATAATACCAGCTTCATATTCATTCTGGTCAACAGTTTATTTGGAATACAAATATACAAACTTAAACACGTCTTATTGCTCAAAATAGTTTTGATTGTTTTATACGTTGTAAGTGTTTCGCATTTTAATTGATTGATTCAGATATAATTGGTGGGTACTTTCATAAAAAAATCCTTGGAAGATGTTCTTTTGAATGCCTGTCAGACTTTTATATAATTAAGTATTTTTTTTGTCAATAATATTGGAAATGTTAATATTTTCAGTGGCTTCATATTTTTAATCCACTTCCATCCTATTTATTAGAGAATGGTGGTCACTGACTTTATTTATTGTTGACTAACAGATGTTTACTGTCAATATTTGGTGGAAAGGCGTAATATTAAAAAAATAATACATCATTTTTGTACTTATAAAACGTTATTTATTAAGATCAGGACCGGTTTCGCTGATCACGAGCATTTTCAACTGAATAACTACAAAAAGTTTTGTTATTTTTAATACAATTTGTAGTACATAAAAACAAAACCGTATTGCTATGTTATGCTGAAGAATTTTTTCAACTTTATTTTTTACTTTCATGCTTCTGTAATAGTTTGAAAAATAAATGTTAGTTGTATTTCAAGATAGTTCAGATAATAACTACACACTTCCAATAAATGTGTGTTCATTTTTCAATGAACATCTTTTTAACTTTATACTCAATAAATGGTTTTAGATATACATCTTATAATGTAAAAAAGTCTCCCGTATTGTATTAGCCCCTAATATCGATACGTCATTGAGATCTGAATCGAATCACAGTGCCAATATGACAAGTAGATAAACTAATTTACGCACAATGCGATAGCTCAGGCGACTGATATGATACTGTGCTTTTTTCACCATCTCCAGATTCATTCTCTATTTCACCCCCCAGCAACCATTTATCATTGATTTAAATCGGAATTGTATTTGACAACGCGTCAATGAAGTTGGTAATGGAATTTTTGTCGCCCCATTGATGAAATTTTCTATGCTTGTTATCTTAGGTGCATGCTAATGGGAGACTTCTGTATATTTACGTTTGCATGGTCTCACACATTCGCAATAAAGTCGATGTTTTAATAGCGTCGTTTCAATGGTGCGTCTTCAATGAAGGTTTTTTTAAACTATGGATTAAATAAACTACTGCTTGTTTTGACAAAAGTAAATTTATATAGAGTATGTAAACAAAGAATGTCTTGAATGTTCATAAATCTATTGAAAAATCTGTATGTTTAACTATGAAACATTTGCTTTTAAAAGCGAATCAGATCGATGAAACTAATTTTTAAACAGCTACAAGACTAATTTTTCACTTAATTATTATATTGTTAGTAAGCCTCTAATTTTTTGTATTAATCTAACGCCATGCGACATCATAGTATAATGCTCCATCATAGCTTAATGCTCCAAATATATTTTAATTCGTCGCAGTTATAGAAATAAATCGAAGCGAAAATATTATTTATTTCATGGATGATGATTTCGGAAAATGCTGATATCGGATTTCGGCCATGTCCAGTAACAAGTAATATTAAACCCGAAAACTAATGAGATTTTAAAATCCACTTGTTATTATAAATAGTTGAAAATTAACAGATAGTTTGTCTCGCTTGGTATTGTCATAAACTATTTTTTTTAAAAACTAGCGAGAATTATAACAATTACGTTAAAATTACTTTAATTTAATAATGAAGATATTATATCGAATGTATGAGAATCATTTATAACAGTATAGTGATGACGGTGATAATTTATTGTAAAACACATTCTGCTGAATTAAATAAATTCTTAAAAGAATATCAATATAGTAAGTAATAGAAAATGTGCCAATTTTCTTTCGACAATGACATTGCTTAGTGATTGACTGAGGCATTTGCCAAAAGAAGTATGTATGGAGACAAATATTGAGGTGTTGGCACCTACCATGTGAGGAGTATGCCAACCGATGGGTGTATTATCTCCAAATCCAATTCTCAGCTGACAAAGGCATAGAAGGTATCCATTATTTACACCCCGATATATTGATATTCTTTCGGGTAGGCGCCCTTTCGATTTTCACCATCCCCTTTAGTTTGAAAAGGGTGCGATTCGATTTTTCTCAAAAATCTTCTCTATAAAGTGCCACATACTCAGATGTCTCTTTGTCATTCAAAAAAATACAAATTTGAAAGATGACTTAAATCTTGTAATTTTTAAAAATTTTATATACAATAACAAATACAATATACAAATTTAGATTTAAACCAACATTTATAACGTAAAATAAGTATCGATATATAAATTAAATGAAATCGACCTATATTTAGTATATTTATGTGTTTACCATCTGTAATGCTGAATAAATGGAGTTCTAGTGGAGTATTTAAATAATAGGCTTAATAAAATCTTACTCACGGCTAAGCCAATGCATTAGTTTTTAGCGTAGGTACAGATATTACAGTAAGTTTGAAGTATGGCTAAAACGTTGCAAATCACTCTCTCTGAGTAAAAATTTAAGGGTAAGGTTGACCAGGTGGGCGGTAAATAAAAAATATCAAGGTATACATGCTTTTAAATATGAATTCAAAAATTGATTGAATATGTATTATAATTAAAAAATCATTCGAAACTAAGCCTGCATAGCTGATTAGTAGAGCACCAAAAAATGTAGCCAATTGGCAAAAGAACCTGCTAAAACGGGTATTTTTAATGAATTACATTACAATTAAAGATTACCAGATAATTCCACTGAAAATAGCTTAAAATGAATTGAATGTGAATTCCAAGATCTACATAATGTTGCAGGATAAATGTTTGATTATTATAATGCTGCATGCAAACGTAGGTTCTATCATGAAACGGATTTGGTAACTCTAATTTACCTAGTTTATACAAGAACACAAGCATACATATTTCAAAGTGCATAGTGATACATTAAAATAGGTTCTTTCATGAAAGATATTCTATCGCATTAGTTGTATGTACATATATGTGATCGATTTATTGTTCATACACATTAAATAAAGTATCAAAAACGTCAGATTTATTTTTGGTGGTTTCACGCACTTTCTATAAATATATAGATAACATAATAATTATGCTCAGCGCGGAAACACAGTAGAGTAGTTCTGTTTCACCAATACACGAATTATAAAGACTTTTGTTTTATTTTCTTGGTGATTTCCTAGTTGCACGATTATGCGAAAACCATCCTTGTCTTCTGGTAATTTTGTCTTAATCTCTCAAAAAATGAATGAGTGTAGTCATTAATTAACAATATTACTAATGATTAAAAGCAATATGTTTTATTGAAATATACCTTACTCAATTATGAATTACAAACAATATTATAAACAACAAAGATGGCATTTTAAAGCAAAATAGTGTTTTCACATTACCAAATATCAAAAATACTAATAGCGTATGAAAAAGATACTTCGAGAGATTAGCTAAAATATTTTTAATAGAAAAATTAAATACTGATTCTATAACTTGTGTGTTGCACCAATAATGGATTGAAACTGACTCTTGACGGTGATATTTTAAATGTAGGCATACGTAAATCAACTCTGATAGAACAATACTTGTTACGGCGCTAGCGTGGCTGACTGTGAAGAAGTTAGGAGTGCGGAAACGCTATAGGAAGATAGGTAACTTAGGTAGATAGGTAGGTATTCGTAGTCGAGACGCCCGGCGGAACAAACTCGCAATTAAGACGCTCCTCGTCGGCTTACGGCTTTTGTTGCTAATTAGTCGGAAGTAGGTAGCTGACTCGCGAGCGCACCGGAACAGGAAATAGGAACAACACCGGAACTACATTCTCGTGTCACCGTCCTAATAATGTTAACGCGCACAGATTTTAGTTTTCTTTTTTTTGTTAAGCTCAATCATTTTTATTAGGGTTTGTGAAAGCTGCAGAATGCATTTTAAGCACTAATAAAAATGACGTTTATATATTGTTCTATGTGATGTATTATGTGAAACTGCAAAGAAAAGTAAAGTCTCATACTTCTATAAAACTAGTAATGCTACCCGGCGTCGCTCGGACTAAGCGACCAATAATTATTTAATGTTATATCATTCGACATTATTATATCACAAAATCTAACATCCAAATTAGAGTTAAAATAAAATCACAAACTTTATTTAATTTGATGACAGGCCCCATTCTCGCCCATTAAAATGTCCAAATTCAAGGAAAAAATCTAATTTGCTGTCAAAGAAATGTCATATAATACCTTCACGTAAATAATAAACATTATTATATTAATAAAAGCTGGGAAAAAGTTGGTAGAAGACTAATTTATTACATTTTGACTAAATGTGTTCGCCGATAAAAATTCAAACATATTTTCTTTCATATTCGTTTTTATGGCAACTTGCAACAACAATGCAAAAGGGAATTACAGACATACATACGCCGTTTCGGTTTTATATATAAGATCAATGTGTCAAAATATTTAATACGTCACCGATCAAAAGAAAGGAGTTTATATTTATTTAGATACTTCAAAAGCATTATCATTAATGATGCAGTATTAAACATTACTTTTTGTACGTTAACATTCTATGTGAAAGGAAGCGTCCAGTAAAACGGTAATTATCGTGTTAAATGTCAATTCTTAGACGAAAGGAATTAAGTATTTTTTTTAAATAACTATGTCACAATTCCATAGTTTTTTATAAAGACCACGATCCGTTTTGCTCACCATGAGAATAATTATTAGATACGTGAGCAATGTCAGTCCTGATCCTTATAAAAATGTAGAATCAGTACAAAAAAATGGCTGGTATTCTTCATTAAAATATAATGCTTATTGCCAACTTTTATTTGACTCTGAATTATTATATTTTTTAAATTCATCAATTGGTGTCTATACCTGCCACAAAAGTTGTGGTCTCATTATTTTGAATGATACTAACTGTAATCTGTCAAATATTCGCTCAACTCAAACAAACACTTTCTTTGATATGCATCTTGCACCAGCTCAACGCTACAGACAAATAAATACAATATTTTATTTTATGTATGAAAAAAATTGAACACGATTACAGACCTGACTTACTTTTATATAATTCATTTAAATAAAGTCTTTTTTCATAGCGTTCGTCTTAAAATATGAATAAAACCAAATAAATACTTCACGGCGCACAAAAATGTATGTTGTACAGATCAGTCAATGGTTAGTAATAGTAGTTATATATTATACATAGTGAGTCAGTCGATCCCTTAGGGCTAGGCCACCTGGGACCTCACAGAGTTCCCTCTTCTGTTTTGCAAGCCCTCTCTCTGTTCGTCATGTACGCATCAAGTCACATCTACGCGCACATTTACTACGTTGCCTTTTTATAGTGTTTTTCCACCAGAACCATATTGAGGCTTTGCAGCGATATTAATATTTAATAAAATAAATAAAAGTGAAGAAACGAAATAAATAAAAGTTATACAGAAACATGTGAGTATATCGATTATACTATAAAACAAATAAACCATATTCACTACGAGTATGGCGCATATCGATATATTACAGATTTTTTTAACGAGAACTTTTCATTCATCGGTTACTCAAACTCTCGCTATGAAGATAATAAGTGAGATTTGGATTAACGAATGACGTTAGCTTTATAAATACCTTATTTATCAAAATTATACAGGGACTTAAATAAGAAAGCTTCCTATATTCTTGGCTGAAATTTCTAAAATTGCTTGAAAGGTTATACAAAAAAGTATACGTTTGAGAACTTACGCCTATTTTATTTTCTTTTTTTTTGTTTACTAGAATTGCTATCCGGGTTCGCTCGGACTAGCGACCAATAATTATTTAATGTTATATCATTCCTCAAGAATTACAGACCCACAGCATACATACATACATACGCCGTTTCGGTATTTTAGTATTGTTACCCGGCTCCGCTCGGACTAAGCGACCAATAATTATTTAATGTTATATCATTTCCAAAGAATTACAGACCGACAGACATACACCGTTTCGGTTTTATATTGTTTATTATTCTGATATTTAATTTTTTATTTTTCGTTTTCCAAAATAAATACTACCACTTGTGTTTAAGCCATTGTAAATTATAATGTCATTATTTTAAAGTAATTACATAATTTCAAGTTGAAAAACTTTAAATCACTCGTTTTGCCTCTGTGCTGTTTGCCTCTCAATCTCCCCGTCTCGCTTTGTTGCGAATGTTCGCGTGTGACGTAATAATAATGCATTTGCGCATTTCGATCGAGAAAAGGTTAGGCTAGGTTTTCTATCACCATTAATTTTATTTTTTGACTGGTGTCTAATTCCCTTTTATCTTCTACAGCTTCGAGAAAATATTAACTTATTCAATCGTCATCGGGTTGTTATAAACCAAGCTACGGTTAAGTATTAATTTATAGTAATACAATTTAATTAATTAAGTTTTATACAAACAGTAATTGAGATTTTTTTTAGCAAAATAAACGATTACGTCTCATACATGATTATTAATGACAATAAATAAAATACATTTACATAAAAGTACTACTTCCACCTTCATTCTGATAAAGATCAGGACTGGTTGCGTTCATCGCGATAATTGTCAATTGCTAGTTATTTATTCACAATGCTCATCGGTTGATAGTTTGAATCTCACCAGAATAAGAAAAAATGTTTTTTTTATTTATTTAAAATAATACCTCTAACAAAAAGTGTCAGTCAACACATTAAAAGTGATTAATGACTGTATTAATATAAGTTTTTCAAATTAAAAAGTTATCATTTATTATCGACCGAATGTGTTACATAAAATAAATGCAAATGAGCTATTTTTTCATTTTTCAATAAAAAATTAACTTTTTATTAAATTATATACCTAATTTAAAAAAGTATTTCTTCATCTCTGTAACTATATGTGACACAGTTTTAACGTACCTTGTCTTAAAATATGAATTTTAATTACTTCATTAATACTTATTCAAATTATTAACCAAACTTTATACACTATAAGAAAACCGATTATTCAGATAAATCTATGTGGATATACCTAATCCATGTTCATTTTCCCCTAGCTAACCTACAACTCTAATAGCATTTATTTACTCACACGAGTATAATAGGCTGTAATAAGAAAATCTAATCCGTATTATATATGGCGTAGAGTATTCTAATTTTTTGACTAATTTCATTTCCACAATGCTTACTAGTTTAATTACGTTCACGGTACAGTAAGCCGGATTCAATTTGATTTTTTTACTTCTGACGTAATCAAGGCGGAGGGTGAATTGCATCGAGATCTTGCATTGCTAAGCCACACACGGACGGAGATAACTCTTTTTATCTTCTTATTTGATTTAATAAAATCAATAAGGACAATTTAGAGATATTACAGAATAAGATATGACACTTAAACACGAATATTGCATACTTTATTTTACACTTATCAAGATTTTTTAAAACTGTTAACTTTCTCGTACCTGTCATCACTTGATTTGATGAGTCAATAAGATGAATATATTTTTACTATATTAAATATTAGAGAACTTCAAAAAATATCTTTTATTTTATATTCAGTTCTTTAGTAACAGATTTGCGCTTTAATTAATTAAAGCTTGCAAACGAATACTTTAATCGTTTTTATAGTTTGTTAAATAGTTAAAAAAAAAACATGATATTTTTTAGAGCTCTAAATTAGCAGTGTACGCGGTCAGTGATTAGAGAAAATACACAAGTTGGTTTTTACCACCACCACCCGTTGTGTATATCCAGCCAGAGAGAAAATAAAATATGCTCAAATTTAATTAATATTGGTTACATATTTTTCTTAAAGATCTGATAATCTGAAAGCACACCCTCAATCCGCCAATGTATCGCGAGTTATTAAATGCCAATCCGCATGAACATTGATAAATATGATTTTCTGCGTTGGGGTAGTCGCAAGCAGAAGTGGATGCGAATTATATTTTCTACTGGTGGGGTTGCAAGAGATACTATTTTTATAAATAATTAAACAAAGCAGGATTATTTTCATCCCTCCAAAGGTTATTGTTTTGAAATATTATAAGCGTACTTAGGGCCCTACTGACTCATACTTCTGGCATTTGAATTTTGGCTACAACATGTTGTATTATAAAAAATTTCTAATTTCGAACTATGTTCGAAGATGAAGATGTATTTATACATATGGTTAAGAGAGTTTTGTGTTGAATTACATCGGTTATTCAAACATCTAGTCTCTACCTTTTTTAGATGTCGTTTTCACGAAAATATTTTCTTTATGGATTCATAAACAGGATATTTATACATGCTAGAAATTATGTCAAATTATCATCACAGCGAGAACCTTACGTTGAAAAGGTTCTAATTGTTATTTTTGCCTAAAATGTACTTTTGGTCGGAAAAGCTTGTATTTACCGCATTCTATCATACATACATATATGTATATTTGAGAATTATCTATGGTTGAATAACGGAGTTAGCTTGCACTGCATCTGCACACTTTTCTTACTAATTTAATTTGACATAGCTCTAAGATTGTCATCATTATTTCCATCGTTAGATCTTTAAGATCATTATTTCTCAGCAAGATTTGTGAAAATATTTGCTGAAAATAAGTATTTTAAAACATTTTTACTTGCTCATTGTTACAAAAGAATTTTAATCAGTCGAAACTTCAAATGCTCATATCTCAAAACAGTATCAAGAGCAGTTAGACCCCCTTCAAATAAGGGTTAAACTGTTAAATCAAAAAATATAATAACTATAAAGGAGAAGAATTTTGAATATATGGCAGACTATTTTATGAAATAATTGGCATTAAAAACTGACAATTGTATAACGATAACTTAATCAATTAATTTGTTTTCCAAAAATAGTAAATTAAATTTATATATGATTTATCAACATATTTGTTCAAATTTTGTTTCAAGCAAACATTGCGCAAGTGCCAACTATGAAGTGGCGTGTTAAACGCTGCTACTGTAGGCTTGATAGAGTGAATGATTGCCATTTTGTCACCTCATTTGTCTGCCGTGTATCGGATAGTTGAATGGGAAGCTACGCTCAAAAGCGGCTCTCTAAATGAATGGGTTAACTCTATGCGGTTCAAATTTTAATTGGATGGACGCGTAATAGATTAGATCACAATTGAATTTTATCAGGTCATAATATTTTTTACGCGAAATTACTTGCTAAAAAATGATTATTATTGTCGTACTTCATTTACGGTATTAAATGTAATCTAGAGTTGGGTCAACTAAAATTTCATGGATGAATGGTTTCTCTTAGGCATTGTTCGATAAATTAGATTTAATAAACGAAAGACATAACATATTTCAATTGACATTTTTCATCGTAGGTACGTGTATTTTTGATGTTTCAAATTCTTCTTACATGAACATTTTTTTGCATAGCGACACCAATGAGAGAAATAAACTTGCATGCATTCTTATATTTATTTTTAATTCTTAACTCTTTACGAAAGAAGGTTAGATGAAAAACTTCATACTAGTCTTTGGTAAAAGATCCTTGTTGATAAAATCAACATCAATTTTTTTCCCATTATAAAAGAGAATTGAATTATCAATAATTTAAAAAAGAAAACCTGAATAGTGAAAGCCTTCAAGTATAGTTCATTATTGTATGTAGTTAGTACTACATATTTATGTAAGATAATATAAATCTTCTCGAATGCTTTGTAAAACTCTTATTTATAATAATGGTAGACATTTGTATTCAACGTAATAAATATTCCTTTTTATATTTCCTGTCCATAAATATGCCACTAAAAACTAGGTCCCTTTCGTACATTTAAGGCAGTTGCCATTTTTCAGCCAAATCTCTACGCGCTACTAAGAGAGCTCTAGCGGATCTTTTCGAAATCAATATAGGCTCGGAGGGTTGATAAACTCCTCAGGCTTCTTCCCGTTCGGAAAATGCCAAAGCCGCCGTGCGACAGGTAGACAAATAGAATGGGTATCAATATTTATTAGAGGGATGGACTCGACGAAACCTGTTGGAGACATTTCAAACTTGATAAGGATAGAGGACAACACGAAAAAAAAGTTTGCAACTTCATGCACTGAGTTCTATACCATGCGTCTTATTATGTTTAACTTTTCATCCGAAGATAAATGTTGAATGTTACAAAACTATAAAATGGATTAAAGCTGTTTTATATTTATATTGATTGCGTGTACACTAATAGCTGTTAACGATGGCTTCATGAATAAGAATTTTTTATTCAAAAAGAATGCATTAATGAAACTTTATGCATTTTTTTTATGTGATTTACGTTCATATATATTGTATATAGTTTTATCACAAATAAATAGTACAAAATTTAGTTTACATATCTGTCTTAGAAAGTAAATTTAAATGATAGAATTATGTAAGATATCGATTAAATTTTGTACTATTCCACAAGTTTTATTCCCAAAATACAAGGTTTCATCTTTCGGCATCTTCAGACATTTCATGCGCACGAATTTGGAAGCTGAGTCGTTAGCGACAGATAATTAGATATTGAAACTCTATTAAGCACTTTCAGACGAAGTAGCCAATTATAGGTAAGATGATCCTATATTGAATTTGGATTGATTAATCGTTTATGTGATAAATTCTAAATGAAACTAAATTAAGATCTGACATTTAATTTTAATAGCTGCTAAAAGTAATGCACAAAAAGTAACATTATGCTATGATATGACATATTGATATGATATTGAATACAAACTTTTTAAAAACATGCCATCCTTATTTAATAAAGATATTCTTTTTGGATATAAAGAATGGAAAATGATAAGCTCGCAATTTATTGAGGGTAAAATGAGAAAATAATTATTCCAACCAATTATGTTTAATTACTTAAATATTCTAAAAATATAACCATATCACCATAGATTTAAATAATTTATTTAGACTCGCCACCCTTTAGTGAAGTAACGAAAATAAACAAACTATGAAAATACAACACCCACAGAAGCTTCCTACTGTACCGTCGGATTAATTCACTTTCTCGGACTCATGATATTAAACTGATGTTTTATGGGAGTTCCCTGCTTGGTGCTGACCGGTGCTTTAATGGTCTCTTATTTGCATTTCTAGCACATAAACACCCTTACACCTAGAATTCCAGCGCCACGCGTTGATGAGCTCACAGACATTTGAACACCTGCTCGTTAATATCAGGCAGGCACGAATGACGACAACTTATGTGGTATTCAAATGGATGAGAATAGAAAGAAACAGAAAATATACAATACAACAAACATGACAACTATTTTCGTTTGTCTCAATGATAAAAAATATTATGTTCCAATTATGATTATTCATTGAAATTTAATATCATTTTTAAGGTGTAAACATTGTAAACTCTCAAATCTAAGTGAAAGTACATTTTTTTATGAATAAAATCATCATATTAGAGATTTTTCAATGTTTAAGAATCAATGAAAGATTTATTAGACCTACTAAGTGTCGGAAAATTCTTGAGAACTGTCTCTTGAGTAAATTTATTTAAGATTTTGTAAGTTTTGATACTAAAATTTGAATATGGATTCGTATGTGATTGTAAGTTATGTTGGGATCTTCAAGTTCTCTTAAAATAATATATTGTGGGCTTTATTTTTTTAGATGTATTGATCTGAATTCATATTACATGCGAATCATATGGTACATTTTCTATTAATAAAACTAATAATAATGGATAAAAAAAACTCAGAGATATTTAAGAACTAAGTTGATAAATTAAGTACGGTAAGAAAAATAACAATGTATTTTAGTTCTACATAAATTTTATATATTTGTTGATAGCTATTTCGGCTTACGCCTTTGTCAGAACTAGTTCTATAGTACTGACGAAGGCGTAAGCCGAAATAGCTATCAACAAATATATAAAATTTATGTAGAACTAAAATACATTTTTATTTTTCTTACCGTATTATAATGGAGTTCTACCAAGTAAATGCCTACTCAATCAAAACAATGATAAATTAAGGTTTTTTAATTTTTTTAATTATTGATAGCCACATTTCCATTCCAGGATTCGAATATGTGATTCGAAACGATTATAAAGGACGACAACAATTGAAAAGAAAAAGTTTAATCAAACTGATAAAATTATATATATATTTTTTTGAATATTTTTTTCAAAAGGTATGTCATTTTAAGAGCGGGAATACCTTTAATGTTTGACAAGGCAAACTTCTATAGCGCAAATGTACATAAGTTTAACCTCGGTAATAACTTAGGCGGAAGAACCCTCATGGCTTTATCACTCAGACTGCGTGCATTGTTCATGAGGCAGGCGTCATTACGTGAAAACGTAAAAACCGTGTAACTTCCAAGCATTTCCTTATCTTACGTATAAAATCTCACGTGACTCTGTGATGTGTGAGGAGTAAGGGGCAGCCTAGTGCTGCGTCTGAAGTATACAATGAAGCAATTAAAAATCAAAATTAAAATACCACAATCGAAAGTATATTTCGATTCAACTCTTCGACTACTTATGAACCTGTATCATCGTAATGTCATTAGGAAGTACTCTTTGACTGTGAAGGAGAACTGAAATATGATATTGAAATAATTTAATTCAACAGGATAATATATGCCTTTAGTATTTAAATAAAGAATAGAATTGATTGTTTCTTTTATATTTTTGTTACAAAAAATATTAAATAATCAATAAATGCCTGTTTATTCAAGCCCTTTTCCGCGTAAAAACTATATATGACGGTAGTAGTTTATTATAAAATATCCGTATATAAATTACTATATTTATTCGATATTATTGAAAATATAAGAAAAAGTAATATGTCCGCTTACTGAATTGATCAATACAATTTTGTGAAGTAAATTCGTCCAAGGTTGGATTTACAATGTATGATTCAGTATTCAAAATCTTATATATAAAACCGAAACGGCGTATGTATGTCTGTGGGTCTGTAATTCCCTTTTGAATTGTTGGTTGCAAGTTGCCATAAAAACGAATATGAAAGAAAATATGTTTGAATTTTTATCGGCGAAGACATTTAGTCAAAATGTAATAAATTAGTCTTCTACAGAACTTTTCCCGGCTTTTATTATTAATAATGACGCCGTGTAGCAATACTAGTATTTAATAAATCAAATAAATTTTAACAAATAAAAAATACGAACTGGAACTTAACTAACTTTTAAAACATAAAAGAATCCTCAGGAATAATAGTTTAAATTTTTTTGTTTGTGTGCGCAGATTTTTGATTATGCAACGCTCAATAAGTATTTTAATAAGCGTCAAAAACTTAGTCCAAGGACGCCGGGTAGCAATACTAGTGTTCAATATACTCTTTGGCATTATTAATATTGGCGTTATCGCAATTGTGCCATATTCCTCGACACGTCGCAGACATTAAGGTTCACGCCATATTTCGTCGTATGTGTGTGCAACATAATTAGTTGGTTCTTGTCACCCTTTATTACTAATTAAAAAGGCCATAGATTGCGGTCGATGGGCACTTGACGTTGATGCGCGGAGCTTTTAAACTAATTTCAATTTTTCAACTTGCAAATGCCGTGCGAGCGTCCCAGGGGGTGTCACGGTCTAGTTTCAATAATACGTTGAGCCACACTGAAACGTTTGTAATTGAAATGAATAAAACGAAACATATATATTTTAGATATGTGCACATGACTCGATAAATAATTCTACTATGCTGAAATCGGAACTAAAAATACGAAACTGTCGGTTTTGTTTTTTGTCTAATGATAATTGTTTTAATCATTAATCGATATAATTTAAGAAATACTATAATCATAATGACAATGACCATCTCAGCAATTTCACAAGTAGCAAAATCAAAATTATTCGATAAAATAGTGAAGGAATATTTTTAAAACCTTTTCATCATTAGTTAACTGATATTTATAGTTTAAGTGAAATAATATATGCATCTGTAAATGTATACTGCGGATCAGTAATGAGTATTCTAGTGAGTTGAATTCTTGACAGTACGCAAATATTCATATAAGATTTAATTACATAACAGAGTCGCTCGCTTCGAATATTAAGTTATTTATAAAATGAAAATAAAATAATTACTACCATAGTATCAAATTTACGCATTCTAAAAAAACTGCAAAAATTCTTATATTTTTCATAAATTATTGCCCATGTAAAAAACATCACATTTTTTACTATCGACTTTCATTTACTTATGAAAGAAATTAATAACATTTTCATACGTTTAATATACAATGTTACTGCGCTGTGTTGCAGAAATAAACAACACCTAAGATAGATTCACTAGTCTGAAATATTTCGAAACGAATTTAACTTTAGAGACAAAACCATTTCAATTTTTAGATGTTTTTGTATGCACTAGTGTGCATTGTATTGAAAATTTTCATTCAATTCATGCGAGTAGAGTGTTATATTTCATATATTGTAAGCATAAATTGTTTTGTTAATAAGACATAAATATCATGCATGCACAAAAACCATCTATAAATATACAGTAAAAACGTACGCTTTATTTCAATTACCGCACATAAATTTTCATAATAAGCTAATAAATAGCTTTGCTTTGATTAAAATTGATAATAAAAACATTGATTTGGTCACGAAGGGTACTTTACTTATTAAATGATGTGTTTTTGCCTAACCATAAATGAATATGGAGTTTTCCTCGTTGTATTTTTTAGCTTCATTCTAGTCGGTCTAATAGCTAGGTACTGGTAACTGAACTGTCAGTTCGAGCTGAGAATCTTGCATTGTTATTCCATCTCGACTATCGGTATTACGGGCTGAGATCTAACAGACAGTATGGCGGCTAAGCAACCCAGTGACTATTCATTATAAATCACGATGTTTTTCAATATACAACTTGTTGAATTCATTTATAATAAATTAATATTTAGTAACAGTTCAACGCATTTGAACAAACAAGCGTTATTGAATATGGAATATAACACGATATATTGCTTATTCTACCAGCATTTTACTGACGTAAATTAAAAACAACATATTTTTTGCTATCAAAATATTTTTTATATTATTTTAAATTGGTGATTTTAAGAAAGATCACAATATGCATATATTTGATCACCAAGAATTTCTGCAGGAAAAGCGGCAAGTATTATCACAAAAATCATCAAAGATCAACCATTTTTCAAGATAAAAAATCGTCACAGCGACCGACATTTTTGTGATTTTGAAAAACGGAAAGAAGGAATTAAATACTTTCCAAAATTAAATACGAAGTACTTACCGAGTAAATTTCAATAACAATGTACGTGTCTAGTCTTTAACAGCTTGATTTATTAATTTTTTGTGGTATAAATGAAATAAAAATACATGTAGGAAGTGTCCCCAATAATAAAGGTATTAAAAGTAATGTAAAATAATTTACTATGAACCATATATAAGATCAATTAGTAATTGACAGCAAATATATTTTTTATATTATATTAGTCAATGGTAGTGAAATAATAAAATTTAGTTACAGTAATATTTTAAAGTAAGAAATAAAGTTTAAAGTTAACTAAATATGGCACAGTTAATAGAATGCGTAATAAAAAGTCGACTTTTATTTTATATTCATAGAAAGTCGGTAAATTATACACTGCGTAGGTCGTTATAAATAAATAAAACCGATTGATCAAATTCCTTTTTAACACCATACCGAGTGTGCCAGTGTTTTTCAACTGTATTATAAATAGCGAAAATAAAATCAGCCTACATTTAAGTACTGCAATCGCTTTGAACGATGTTAGTATTCATTGAGCATACGTCCTGCCACTGGTCAGTGGATCCATCAAGCCACGACGAGCACTTAACAAGAAATGTCGAAAAAAGCGACTCGCGCTCTTTGTCGTATTTGGACTCGCTGCGAAGACTGGTTACATGTTAGCACTCACTCGCTGCTTCTGCCAGGTTGAAGAACCCGCACCTGTGAAGCGCTAGTCTTCCCCGAGCGTCCTTGTGAAGGTTTATGGAACTTGAGTGCATTCCATAAAATCATAAAACATCAACTTACTCAACATAAAAGCATTGATTTCAATAATATTCTTTGTGAATTTGCAACAATAAATTCACGTTAAGTAATAATTGTGAAGATTCAGTGGATTTTTCATAATCATTCAAAGTTTCGCTTTGAATGATTATGAAAAATCTGTTTTGCGTTATCTATCTAATATATAAAAATCTATGTTTTTTTGTTTGTATTTAATGCGTTGCCATACCGTTTCCTCCGATTGCGATAAAACTTTGTCAACTTATTGCTTGCACTTGCGCGAAGGTTATAGGCATAGTAAAATCAACTTATAGTAGTAACTTTAATATAAAAATCATTTTTTTTTCATATTTTATGCGCTGCCATACTGTTCATTTTGACAACTTGTTGTTGCATTTGCGCAAAGGTTAAAGGCAAGGTACAATTAACTTTCAGTAGGTGGCGCGTACCATAGACAATCGGCAAAAAACAAACAGCAAACGTCAAACGGGAAATGTCATCGAAATTATGTATCTAAAATATTGTGCATCCGAAAGCACTTCAACTAACACAAACACTTTGAGTGGCATTGCAAAGCTTGCCGGAAACCGGCTAGTATGATATAAATTTAAATCTTCATTCTAGTAATCTCTGTTAAATTTAAGAAAATGTGTATTTATCTGTATTTAAAAAAATGTTTTCGAAATATCGATTGAATGAACGAAAGAATTTTTTAAATATTAATTTCTGAGGAAATATAAAAAAGACACATTTGTGCATTTACGTTACAATGGTTGGACAATGTATTGTTTATTGAGTAATGATGTACTGGGCTAGTTGGTTTTGTTGGGTTGGTAAAACAAATATTCAAAGATGATTGAAATCTGTGTGAAGTTTGTTTAACTTTGTATATGATGAATGTTACATGATTTGTTCTTTTGAGTATCTAAAGAATACATACTAAATGAATCATATCAATTATATTTAATATGGAAACGCTAAATTAATACAAAATTAGCGATATAAAAGTTTCTTTTTCCACAAAAAGTAACATAATCATTAGCAGACAACACTGTTGCAAAAGTACGTTAAGCGAAACCTAATTATAACGGTCATATAAATAAATATAACGAGTCAGAAACAAAGTCAAATCGATAACGCAAATAAATTGGATCTGAAACCGAAAAAAGTGACTTGTTACGGAATAAATTTATACGTATAGAACGCATGTATTTTTAGGGTGACACCAATTAGGCGTTTCGAAAGACTCACGCGGAGGGGATGCAAGTACGCAATATTTCATTTTATGACACACTTTAACGTCGCTAAATTATATGCAAGGTACTCATATTCGTGACGTAGCGTGATTTGTGTACTTGTTATGCAGTATTTTTCCATACACTTTTATAATGAACTGATAACGCTGAACACATGTTTTTATATCGTGCTTAAAAGCAGTCCCACTTAATGAATCCAGGAAGAATTAAATTGTCTTTAACAAGAATAATTCATTAAGTTATAATCACTTTTATATTCATGGCGTTCAGTTTTTTTTTTATGTAAACTTTTCTTTATTCTTTTGTTTTAATAAACATTTTTTAAATGATATTTCAATATCCTATAGCTTCCAAATTTATTTACTGTTTTTTTTACAAAACCCAGTAAAATGTATAGCTGAATTATAATTTACGATACTATCTCATTTGTTTCACAAATATTTTATCTCACATATATGATTTCAGAAGATATTTGAGTATCTTTCGAAATATGGTCATTCAATAATAGTTATAAAATATTTTTATCCGACGGGAATTGGAAAAACAAACTAAGTAGTTTGTTTAAATTAATTCACGACGGTTTTATGTGACCAAATAAATAGTGGAGAGATTTGGTTATACTGAGCATTCTATTTTGAAAATCAAAAAAATTATAATGTTTGCGTATCTGTTTACACATAAAGGTTTTCATATGACTTACTTATATAATTTAAACACTCAGTGTTACGGTATAAGTGAAGTTTTCCGACAATTTGGTGCAATCAAGTGAAAAACTGTTTCCGAACGTGTTAAATACGTGCCTCCACGAGCTCTTCTACAATTACCCACCTCCCGTTTCCGCCGTTAGAGGTTTTCCCAAAAGGCTGTCTCGATTCTTCCTATAATTTTCGCAATCTGTACATGCTCGCGGGCTGCATGTGAGAGAGCAAATCGTAGCCGGAATACCACTTCAGAAAAGACGGGATTTCAGCAGAGATTTTCTTTATAAACTACTAAAATAAGCGCACGTTTTCTTCACGGAAAAAAAGTGACCAATATCACAAATAAAAACAAATTCTATTGTAATATATACAAAGTAATTTAAGCACATTTATTGCGATAAATGATACAGTTAAGACAAGTTTATTTTGAAAACATAAAACAGATTAGCTTTACTCGGTTTATATTTACAAAAATGATACATAATATAACAATTATACAACTTCCGTCGGAGGTCTTATACAATATATAGAGTTTTAATACAATACAATATGTATTGTTATCTTCTCATCATCACTTCCGTATAACATTAAATATGTATTTCAAATAAAATTTCAGTTTAGAAGAATATATTTTTATTTTAAAGAGGCTAATTTGTAATAAGGAATAAAAAAATATTTAAAATGATCTTTCCGATCATTTGATACCACAACAAAAGAGGTGTTGATTAGTTTTGTGGTAAATTTATTTATGTCTTTAAAATGATCATTATCGTCACTAACTACTTTAACTATTTCAAATACATTTCCTTACATAAGTCATCTGAATAAGTTTACACTGATTGCTCACCGATCATGTTCGTCATTATATCAAAATAAAGATTTATTTTTTAATCTCATCCCTGGAATATTCTTTTATTAAAGTCACATTGACAACTGTCTCTTTGTCGGTCTCTGTGATCTAGTGGCAAGAGCTTTGTCCTAGCGATCAGGTGACCCGAGTTCAATTCTCGGCAAGGTTAGATTTTTTCAATTGAAAAAAGAGATCTTGGGCTGGGTGTATGTTATTGATCGTTGATTTTGTGTACAACTGATTCATTATTTATCATCGCGTTAATCTCGTATGACTTTCACAATTAAGAATATTTGGCGCATTGGCGTAAGTGGTAATGCCAAATATTTTTTTCTTTAAATAATAATTTTTAAGATATATATAAATATTCAATGATAATATAAATAATAATAATTTCTAGGAGTGATAAAGACGTCACAACTAGAAATTTGTGGAATATTTAACGATTTTAATGTGTATTAAAAATGAATTTTTATAAAGATATACCAACAAACACAATTTTTCAAATAAATACCTTTTTTATAGTCCCAATTCTAATCTGAAGATATTAGTTTTAACGTAGTCTTTAAAAGGGTTCTTAGTTTACCATACACGAGAAAGCCGTTCATGCTACGATCACAAAAGATGCCTTTAGCCTCGATCTCAACGTCGTTTTCTTCCCCATCTGAAAAATTTGTGCCCTGCTTGCAAATAGGTCGTAAGTTTTTTACTGCCACCAAATAAGTACATCCTTAATTTCAAACAATTTAAATCACAAATAACACTACCGCTTTTTATGTGAATATTCAACAGAATATTATTTAAATTTGTGTATTTTCTTTTACATTATTCCACGCCAAATGTGGAGAATATAGACTGCTTATGGAGCATTTCAACGGGCCGCATTGTTAGGACGCCTAATCGTATGCCAGTAGATTAGTCTTTCCATTAAGAATATTGTATTCCTGTGATAGTGTAAATGAATCACTGGCTTTTAATGTGCTAACTTTCAATGTATGGTTGAATGCCATAATATTTTTTTTGTACTTATACCGCATTAAAATCGTTAGCTTCTTGATAATGCTTTCGTTGAGAAAAACCGGCTCTGATTAATATAAGATATATAGAATTGTCAGATTTATTTTATTTATTGAAATTAAGATTGCTTAGGTAATTTTAGGCCTCGTTTATTGCATTTTAAAGGTAAAAATTTTAAATATGTTTTCTTTTTTATATTCATGTCTGCTCCCGATTTCAAGTATATGGACTTCAAACGGAGTTTTATCTCAGCCATTTTTTCTACGAGAACTGATTGTTCGTCAGTAATTAAATATATATTTTTTGGCGAGAGTAGAGATATAATAAAGGATTGACAGTGTACATGGGAGGTAGTTTTTAGGCAATACCCATGTCTCCGAACCAAAATCCGTAATTCGATTTAAAAATGAAACTACCCTAACTGGGATTCAAAGCCGTGAACTTTACGTCAAAATCCAACGACAGTGGACCAGAATTAAAAATTGTGTACAAACTCATTCTTTAATAATAAAAATAGCAGTTAAGATAGACACTTGCAGATTGCGAGTATTATCCTTTGAATAATTCTATCTGAATCAACCAACAAATTATAGCGACCCACATTCAGCGTAATAATAAGATAAAAAACGGCGTAACAAAGAAACAATCCAAACGACATTATGTTTCCAGCGCTTTCATCTGAGATTTCCACGGACTGGAGACAATCGCACGCTTCGTAGGCATTCGGAAGCAGAACGGGGTAAGGAACGCAAGCGATTCTGACGCCTTTGGAGCTCGTTCTCAACGATCCACCCTCCCGGCTCTTTATTCTTCTTTCTTCCATCACTGGCATTCAACATGTCTTATCCTTTATTCCCGGCACATCTCATCTGCTGGCTAGGCCGAAAATTGAGAGGATTACATTTCTTAGACCGGGAGACATGCGAAAAACAGGCGCGTATTTGGATGTTTTAACGCTAATGATTAGCATATTATTAAATAGTCGAAATATTCGGTAAAAAAAATAGTCCTCTCGATTACGTTTTTTACACTTGCTATAAACATTTGGCTTCATATGCTTTATATCGAAACACATTTGTATCAATAATTGTATAAGAAATACGGAAATATATACGATATAATGTCTATTTTGCCAAGGTTTTTTTTAGAATTACCTAAGTTAAATAAGTAAATTAAATAAGTATGCCGTATAAAGATGTATTAAAATAATTACTATTTGGAAAGAACCATGCTTAAATTAGTAGAAATCTTTCAGGGTTTTGAAATCATTGCGGGGTTTGTTAAATGGGAACGAAACCTGTAATGATTTTGAAATACCTTTACAGCATGAGACTCTTATTGTAGAGAATTGAAATTTTTCTTTGGTGAAATCTAATTTACCGTCAAGCAAAACAAAGCGTATAAAGTGGGAAGTGTCAAATATATAGCCATTAAACATTAAGCCACGTTTTACATTTTCAAATTCCTAATGATAAATAAGATAATTTTATACATTCTACTATTTGCCAAAGAATGGTTTCTCGCTTATACAATAACTAAGTAGATTCATTATTGAAATAATATTGGTTTGATAATTGAAGCGTTAATTTAATAATGTATACATATATTATATATTTATAATGTAAATTTGCTTGAAGCGAGAAAGCTTCAAATATTAGACTATTGTTGTTTTAGGAAAGAATTTGTATGCACACTATATTGCTTGTTCGGTACTTAAGTATATTGTTAATCAATTAAAATTTGAAACTCAGATTCTATCAAGCACGCTCAGTTGTAATCATAAATATCAAGTAAGATAAATTGGAAATTAATTGTTACAGGAGAGATATTTACTACCATTTTTAATCAAGCCATTTTTATAACCATTTTCTGAATGCGCCATCGTATGATGAATGACGATGGCGCAGTCATAAAATTGATTTTTGTGGAATCAAACACATTTTTTTTAAAAAATATATTATGAGAGGTTACGAGTAGGTACCGTTGAAACCGAAACTGTATTTGATTGGTCAGAATATATCGTTATAGTGTATATGCAATTTAACGAAAGATGGCATTATAAGGAACCGCAACCAACATCAGCAGAAAATAGCAATTTCTATATAAATTATCGTCAAGCCATTGCTTCAAATTGACGGCTTACGAATCGATTTAATATCTGCTTATTTCGTTCCTGCTTGTATGCGTCCTTGCTTTACTTACCAACACGGCCAGGACATAGCGCGCAAGGCACACAAAAGGTTCGCAAAAATGTGTAAATAAATAAACCTTGTCATAGTTTGGGAAAATTCAGGGTCACATATCGATATATTATTGTCCTTTACTCAAACTATCTACGGCGTTTGTTTTTATTATAAGGTTAGCCGGTTAGCGTTTTTTACTGCTAGGATGAATGCTAAATCAGTAAATAAAAAAAGACAACCTTGAGAAAGCCATTTTGTGATAAATCGAAATAAATATAAAGAACCATATTCATAAATCTGTCATATCTGTAAAGAGATAGAGACGAATACCGTGATAGATACCTACTTGTAACTTTTATTCAAATAAAATCCAAATATTCAAAATAGTTATCATTGGTTTTAAATCGACGATTTATGAACTCATCAAAACTTATTGAATCAAAGTTGCATTCAAACAGGATCACTTAAATTAGTTATCATAAAATTATATATTTCATATAAACATGTACACTTAGCCTTAAGGAAATCCTAAAAAAGAATAAATATTCCTGTCGATAGAGTCGTCGACTGTAAATATTTTCAATTAGAAAAATAGTCGATATCATTGATGCGTATTAAATTTATTGTTTTGACTAATTTTTGGAATAAAATTATCCATGTAGAAAATCATTATGGCTTCATTCCGTGACCAATCAGCGTGCCCAATCGATATTAAAAACTATTTTTTTACGATATGAATATTCAAAAAAAAGCATCGTTAATTGATTTAATAATGATCAGATACGTATTCACTTAATGTGAACAGCTTATTAATCAAAATAATTCACAATAATTAAATGTTAAAACTCATCTTTCATCAAAAATTCTTAGATATTTACGACGGTAAAAATGATTCCGATGAACCTTATAGTGTAAAAGATTTACTGGATCTATTGACACTGGTAGTTGAAGAAGCTTAAAGTATAACAAGTATGGGAAGAGTTCTAGTTTTTCCAGCTATATTAACCGATCCAGTTGGACGAAAAGATTTATTCCAACTGGAGTTGTGTCAAATAAATAGTCCTGCTTTTGCCTTTGGCGATCGTTTCTGAACTCATTTGGAGAGAATTCTTGATCAATATCTTTATGAAACCAGCGTTTTCTTTGCGGCAGTCAGCTGTTCAAATCATACACAGTGCGTCCGAGTAAATGTGCACTTTATTTTATGACAACTCTTTGATATCATCTGAGCCGATTATGGATCGGCGGCTTAGAGAAAAGAACTCCGAGATAACTTAACGCATCTTGACAAGGTCATTGATTCAATTTTATTATACTTATATAAAAATAATGATAAAGTTCATCAAAACATCTCTTATCGTTATGATTCTGACTGTAAACCAATGTTGATTGATATACGATTGACATATATACATATATATTCATATATCCTCTCAGTAATGGCTTCATGTATTTATTTTGTCAGTCAAGAAGAGATTTGAATTATAAAAACGATCATGTTATGTATATAATTCAAAATATATTTTTACACATGTCATTTAGGTTTTCTTAGATTTTAAAATAAAACTATTAATACCGTAAATAATTTTGATTAATCTACGTATCGGTTATAAGAATCGTCTCTTCTAGAAGCATCATCAATCCATCGAAACATTCGACACCTTAAAATAATCAAGAATAGAGAACTCCAAAAACAGTCAATTATTACAATGGTGAATAATAAAATATTTAATTTTATATTGGTCGTCATGTGCGTTAGTGTTGGACGTACTTGTATATTGATATTAATTAGATTTACTTATTAATATCAATTACACTACTAGTTTCACTATACATTCTGCATTGTTGATATTTTTATAACAAAATCCAATCCAAAAAACAGCAATTTTATTTAAAGTATACGTTGTGATTAAAAATTGAATGTCAATAAAATGACTTTTGTCAGTATTGTCAGGAGTTGTTTTAAAATTGAAAGTGTTATAAATCAAATAATCTGTCAAAACGAGATATCTGTAGTCAAGCATTAAAGATGCGATTCGCAGCATTAAAGAAAATGTCACAGAAGAACAGCATATAATCAAAAGATTCTGCCACTGGCTCGTCTATTTATTAAAAAAAAATATCTGCAAGCTATCGCGAGAATGGGTAGCTAAACCACGAACACCCTTATCAACCCCTTCAGAACTACCTACAAGTTATCCTACTACTACCAATTTCTTACCCAGGGTTTGAAAAACTTTTATAACATTTTTAAAAAGTTATATTTAGGTTTAACGAGAGTATTTATAGGAAAAGTATTGCGTGGTGCCGAGAATTGTAGCTGTAGTAAAAAATATTCTTTAAAGATAATGAAGCATATTTTTTTACTCTATGTTTTAAATGGCATCCAATTTATTCTTAACGAAACAAAATATTGATCTTATAAACTAAAGAACAAACTATTTTTATTTTTAAATAAAACTATTTACTATAAAATTTTGAGTAGGTTAAATTTTGGACCTTTCCATAAACTTTGTTACTGACGGCCTGAGTTTAACTTTGCGGCATCTTCAAGCTTTTCAAAAGCACTAATTAACTTGAACTAAAGGCAGAACAAGGGTCGTTAGTGACAAAACTCAAAGAAAAGTACAAAACTCAAACGATAAAAATTTGATATTGTATATTATTTTTTGTATAATTTCACAAGACTTTATTTGATGACTTTTAAGATGTTCTAAAAGTTTTATGAAGATGTTAAAAACATTT
Organism: Himalopsyche kuldschensis; assembly: GCA_028554975.1. Taxonomy (NCBI): domain Eukaryota; kingdom Metazoa; phylum Arthropoda; class Insecta; order Trichoptera; family Rhyacophilidae; genus Himalopsyche; species Himalopsyche kuldschensis. The sequence continues at coordinate 11,891,500 of JAHFWI010000010.1, read as the reverse complement.
ATAATTTTAATTTGCATCGGATACAATATTTACAAAAATTTAGTTATTATGGCAGTAAAAAATATTGTGCCCTCTTTTTCGCTAAGTTATATGCATTGAATAGTGCATAATTTTAACTGTAATACACTGAATATATCAACCATACTACTAAAGATCACTTTGTCGACCCGCGAGCCAACTTATTTCCTTACGCCTGGAGATTCCTACTAGCTCCATAGTCCTCCACCTCCTTGTCTCTTATCCGCATCCCCCGGGTAAAGTCCCCCAGAGTCTCATATAATGGCGACTGAGCTTATTCAGTTAGTTCCTTGAACAATGAAGTCAAAAGGAAATTATTATCCTCTTCTTTTGCATGATTTTACAAAAAAGAGTTTTTCGAAATTTTCGTTTTATTTGTTGATAACTGAAGAAAAATCTTTTCTTTTTAAGGTGAACTGACAAGACATGCTTGTGGTATGGAAATTCAAATAATATCAACCGCGTTGAATCTATTACTGTAAAAAAAGCCTGATTAGATGGTAGAGCTAACAGTCGAAATTTACAATGATGTTTTTATTTACAGTAAATACACATGGCATGCATTAAAACTGCTTTCTGAGCTTTATCAAATATATGTGGTAGTATAATCTACAAAAAATGTATGTTATGGATTTCAAATAATGCCTTTTTTTTATCAAGAACTGACAGTCAAAAAATTAAAAATAAACCTTCCAGAAATCTTCTATTCTTTGGTACCATTGAATAAGCCTTTAGAGATGAAAATTTCTTTTTTGATAAATACCAGATTGCTTTGTATAAAGGAGAATTCAGAATTTATTCATTAATTTGATTTGTCTATCATTAAGTTGATTTTTTAAATATATCATTCATAAAACGTTAATTAATACTTAATAAAATAATCACATTTGATTACAATTTTCTTTGAATTTGACGCAATGTCACCCACTCAATTAACATAATCACATACACCCCCTTATACAGCTGGTTGCTTTTGGTTTATGTTTCTATGAAATAAATACTATTGAGCTGTATAAAAAGCACTACTATGGCATATGGTGCATATAAGAGTATTGGCTATTTGCCATGTTTATTCCCCTAGCGTTTTGGTTAAATATGTTGTTATGTTTACAATTAAGTGTTATTTAAAACCAAAAAGCGCGACACGAATGTATTGAAATTTGTTTTAATTATTCAGTGCATGCGGCATTTAAAGATAATTTGTAGAATAAGATATGTAACTCCTTGGTTTTATCACATTTTTATGAACAAAGATAATTTATTCTTAACCTTATTATGAACTAGTAGGTATATTATCAAATATTGAACATAATTTGGTGTATATAAATTTATAAAATATCTTAATCTTGACAGAATATTGACATTGAATCACCGATTGTCAAGAGTATACACATATAATATAATATGGGTGTGTGTTTGATTTATTCACACTACTTTATACTTGAAAGATATCCATCTATCTATGTTAAATTACGTCGTTCACCTAGTACAAAACCACTCTGTTTTATTTATAGTTTATCGGATAGTTTCTAACGATGCTAGTTCAAAAAACCACTGCAAATCAATGCCACTCTTCGATTTAGTAATCAACGCAACAACAATTAATTAATAATAATAAAATTAAATTGAACGTTTAATAACGTCTTTTAGTTCTACATCAATTATTTTATATATTTGTTGATAGCTATTTCGGCTTACGCCTTCGTCAGAACTATCTTCTATCTATAGTTCTGACGAAGGCGTAAGCCGAAATAGCTATCAACAAATATATAAAATAATTTATGTAGAACTAAAATACATTATTATTTTTCTTACCGTATTATAATGAAGTTCTACCAAGTAAATGCCTACTCAATCAATTTAATAACGTCATTGAATTTTTAAAAAAATATAGATCATATTTTATTATAAAACAATGTAGAAAACCTTGCCATATCACCACTTGTTGAATTGTTTTCGATTACTCTTGATTTCAAAGGTCATGTAATAAGTAGGTCGAGGATAAAAATCATGAGAATTATGCGGAATATTAGAAGAAAAAAAACACTTGATGGTTCACAACTTAAAAATATTTAAAAAAATCTCATAAAATCCATATTACTTTTATTTATTAGAATTTGAATTTATTAATTTAGAATAAAAATTAGCATGGGAATTGAAAACAGGATACTAATTTTTAAATACTTTTAAATTTGAAATATTTGTATCTTTTTATTGAATAAGTAAATTTGAAAGATAGCGTTACTGCCAATACTTGCTAATTAACCATAAAATATAATTTATTAGAGTTAAAATATTCCAATATTTCATTGTATAAAATGAAAAACCTTTTCAAGTCCTAGCGATTAGATATTTTTTCTTTTTGCTTAAATGTCAATACGCATATTCGGTAAAAAAATGTTGAGACGTATAATATACATAATAAATAATCCCAATATCACATTTTAGTCGTTTCTCAAATGACGCAATACAAGCCGTGCTTTTCTGACCGCGAGAGCCTTACGCGGTTAGTTGTTACTGGAGTTGAGTTGATTTGAAAGGGTAGCAGCCCTTGCGTGTCGCCATCGCTTCGAGTGGACGATGAGCGGAGGTGATCTAGACCTGCGCCCCATTTACCAGAGCTGCAGGCTACCCCTGTCATGCGGATGTTTTGGAAGAAGTCGTGCATTACCATGGGTGGATTGATAGATGTATGGTAATTTGATGCATTGGACATGTCTAGTTTGGGAGTGAATGCGTACTCGTAAAAAACATGAAACCACTATAAATTTACGTACCTATGTCAAATCTCTGTTAAAGAATACGCGTTAAAATATACACTTGAACTAAAATATTTTTTTTATAAAGCAAACATAAAACTAGCAAGAGCTAGTCTGAAATGATTTGATAGAATTCTAACGGTATGAAAATGTATAATACTTTAAAAATCAGATTTCATTTTATAGGTTTACTGAGAATAGATTTAGCTGGTGAGTGTAACTTGAAATAATCTCCGAGTCTCAAAACTTCGTTCAATTAAATTTTCACGTGTTATTTGAAAAGAGTTATTTTATTTACATGGAAATTTAGAGCGTAAAAAACGATATTAATAATATAACTTAATATCTATTCTTGAGCGTTGCTGATCTTCGGGACTAATAATTGTATTTATTTATTTTGAATGTCAATTGTAATGCTAGTTATCGAGAATCGTATGTGATCTATTTTTTTACTTAGCGCTGCCATCAAGTAAATTGAATCTTCATTCCGTAGATGGCATGAATAGTTTTATCACCTTGCTTTATCGCATTTCACACCAACGTTGCGCATGTGGAATTCATAATGAAGCAACCGATTTTGTAATTGTTTATTTCCCTCATTGCTAAGGAGCCTTTTACGATTCAAAGTATGTATCGGTCCCGAATTGATACGTATTTTTTTAAGAGTTCCGTTCCGCTGAATATGACTCCCGAATTGTTTCGCTTGGATTGTCTCATTGGGTGAAAATCATTTATTGCATTCGATCGACGACAATGCAAAAGCCATGGCGGCATCACGCGAATTCACTCCCTTCCCCCAAAACAAGTCTCATTCTATTACAGCAGTGAATTATCTCCGACAAATTTGTAAAGTGGATTTTTATACACGGCACCCACCCAACCAAGCTGGGAGAGAGAGGAGATAGATATTCGATTAACTCGTTATGCCCGGGAAATCACAATGCAAGGCCTAGGATTAAATATTAATGGGTATGGAATGCCACACTTCAATAACTTCTTAATGTATCATTGATCGGCATTGGAATTTTTCATTGAAAAATCTTATTTATGTAATCTTTAATACATAGCATAAGTAGTCATTTATATGTAAGAGGTCATTACGATCTTTATTGTGAATAATTTGACTCATTTATTCATAACTTATAAGTATCGTACTTCTTGTATCAATGATCCAATTTGATACAAATAACCCTGTTTGATACTTTCGATGGCTTCGGCATACTTTTGGTGGATTCAGCGATAGTTTTGTAACCGTTGATTTTCGTAAACAATTTCAATTGATGCATTTGTTATTCCACGTTTATGGTGAAAAAATTGACCTTTTAAAACGTATTTAATAAATGTATGGCGTAATTTTAATGGAATAGATTACACTGATTACACGTGTTGTTGATGGTTGAAGCAAAATAATAATTTTACGCCGTAAGCTATTTTCCTACAGATCCATATAAAAAATACTGCTGTCACTGAATACAAATTGCGAGATGGTTATCTGTTCGACAAGCGAGTAATTGTGCTCGACAAGTTGAATGTGGTATTAATTAATGATTCCAAAGTAGCACTGGCCTGTTCTTAATAGGTTTATTTCCCATTGCCCAATTGTTGGTATGACATTCATACCAAGTTGATCGCCGCAAACTTTTACGACCCAAAACGGTTTCATGTTTTTAAGATTGCGTCCTCTATATGTCGAGAGCTACCCTTTCCACCCCTTACATCGACTGAGTTTAAGTGATTAGATTTGTTCATGTAATATCTTTATTGGTGTCGCGTGCGTAATTGATATGGAAAATTGATGGTCGTAGCTGTGCGCTCTTTAAATAATAAACGATAATTGATTGGAGTAAAATCGAAATAGACGCTGTTTAGTTTTGTATAAACATGATATAAACGGTAACTTTTTTGTTTTTTTCAATGATTAAATATTCATTTTTAATGAAAGACGCATTGAAAATATGTGTTATTTCTTTCAATATATTCGGCGGTAACTTTGTGGAAGTTCATTTCAATATAAAATTAAAAATAACTTTGTTTTTCCAAATATTATGTTATCTACAGTGACACGTGTTTCGCTTAAATTAATAAAACAACGTTCGGGTAGTAAGTCTGATGATGCTTCTTAAAGTGTCGAAACACGTGTCACTACTTTTAACACAATACGTGGAATAAATATGATATATAAAAGTTAATTTTATATTATGTAACTGTTATTGAATCACGCCATTAGTTTTTGCAGCTTGAACTATGGTCATTACTTTAGAATTATAAATATGTTTTTTTACCATAAATATTCCCATTTAATGAACTTCTAACGAATTTTATCTTAGCAGACGTTTTCTACAAAAACTGCTTGAAAACGATTTTCTAATTTTTAATGATTTGATTCTTATTTCAGTATCTAGTTTTTTTTTAAAATGTCATTTTAGAATTATAATATAATCTTAAAAAGCATTGTAATACTCTTGGGATAATAATTTAAAATATGATTTTTAATTTACTTTACTTAGAAACTTTCATAAGAAAGATGCATTCTTTACCAAAAGTGGTTTTCTACGAACCAACAGTCACTAAAACAAACTCTGCCTTTGCCGATTGACTGTTTAGTACTCGTACTATAACGCTGGCCTTTTTGCGATAGATCGTTTGCAGTTTGCGGCGTTTATTCCTATACGTGCAGTTTCATTTGCACGCTATTGCACAAATTCAATTATCAAATTACTTTAGTTGGCTAAGGGAATCCCCCTTTCTCTTTACTCCTCTATACTCCCTGACCTATTATCTATACAATCATTCTGTTAATGTAGTACTTTTTTAAGCTAAACATCTCATCAATAAAATAAAATAATCATATAAATAACGGTGTATTGTTGAGAAAATTAAGCATACGAAGAAGATATATTTTTGATCCACATTATCCAATCGGTCAACATAAAATACTTAAGATTTTGATTATCTTTAGAAATATTGAAATTAATAATTCAATAAACTTTAACTATTGAACTAGGTGACTAATATAAATACATATTGTATAACTTAAGAATCATGCGAGGCGAACTCTTCTAGTTTAACTTACTAAAAATGGTTTATAATACCAAGTTTTAAAATAATATTTTTTTAAGAACGGTAATGATTTAAAGGGTTTTTGGAATCTTTTTCGACATTTTTTATAAATAAAGCGTACTCAAATTATGTCAAAGAACACACTTTACTGTTTTTCATAAAATCATATAGTATGAAAATAACGCAAAACTTAACATTATTATTATCGAAACAAAATCATATAATGAATATTTTGTGCTATAATAATTTTATGCGATTAGCTATTTTGCAACAGATTTATATAAAAAGTACTGCTGTCATTGAATACACATGACAAGATGGTAATCTGTTCAACTAATGAGTAATTGTAAAAGAAAACACGTAAATATTCAGTTCTTAAAGCGGGCTAGAAAATTTCCGAAACTAGACTTGATTGTGACCGATAACTGGATATCGATCAATTAATGAGACTTTTTTTAACCAGTCGTAAGGATTACACTTAAGTGACATCTAATCAAAAATCTGGAACGATTATAAGATTGTAAATTGGTGTTACTAATGGTTTTCTATATCTCTTAATATATCAAGTTTAGTAATCAATGTTTTGATATTATCTTTAAAATAAATTTCAATTTTATCACGTAGAACAATAAAAATAGTTTGTAGCAAGCTCCCTAATAAAATACAACAAGCACTACGTTCAGTTGGCATCAACTAATCAGAGTAAATAGCGTAACGCCACCGCACACGTGGCGGGGTAGTAACAAACTTTTAGGGCGGGGAGGCGTGAGGGAAACAGCCACGTGGCATGCGCGTGCGCTGGATGCCTTTACCCTTAGCAGAGGAAAGCTGGCGGACATACTGCGCTTATAATTCTATTTGCTTAGCGACTTTCCGGTGTTTTTCGTACGATTTAATGAAAATTGTAACCGATTACGACGATTGCAAACAACTATGCCGTAACTGAAATTTATGCTATCCACACACATTGTACCAGCTATTCTATTGTATATATGTATACATATATTGGTAAAAGGGAAATGCAATACAAATTTATATCAAATTTATTATACAATTATCAATCAAACGATCAATCATTATTATATGCCAGATAACAAATATAAATAATCATTTTCGACATTTTACTTTACTAATAAAAAACTATATATATGTAGTTGTAAACTGTAGATTTTATTTGCATCGTTTTTGGTACTTTATTATTTATAACTTGAAAGGTTCTGAGATGCTTAAAGATAAAATCAGAAGAGGGAAGGGGGAGCAAACACTAAAATGAACAGTAGTTTTTTTGCTGTCTTATTTTAAATATAAGTTAGATTCAGATTGATTGACTTGAATAAATATAATTGTAATTTTTTCAGTGTTGGTTATATTTGAAAATTATTTACAGGCATTTTTGTATGGACTCTAAATAGAGCAATTCAACAGATTTTTTTTATTATTCATTCGCTCGATAATTATTTTTCAGAAATGGTGAGATAGAAGAATGCTTATACTACCCCAGACTTTTTCAAACACGCAGATTTCATGATATCATTAAAATTGAAAAATATTTGCTTGTCAGAAAAAATATATTTTCAAAATTCTTTTCTTTCACGATTACTTGACTGCTTTTATTGTTTGCTTTGGTTGATTGAAAATGCACCGACAATTTTTTATTATCCCCCACGTTAAATAGATAGCAAGCAATCAAAACACTAAAATACGAAGCTTAACCGTCGAATCTGGCTTTTGTTTTCTTGATTAGCCTTCTCGATTGCACCCCAATATTTTCATTTCACAGCCAATCTAGTTGCACACAATATCAAAAAAACCTAAACTGAATTGCTTTTTGTCCAAAATTCGTATTGTTCGTGACATCAAACACATCGACGTTTCGGCAAAGCTTTTCAATTCACAATAAAACGACAATTTATTCAGATACCAAGCAATGTTCACAAATTGTGTGTCTTTATTTGGTACAAAGCAATCATTTAAGAATTAAAAATAATACTTCAAGAAAGTATTGTATCCATATCGTGATTGAATTTAATTTGTATTGATATTAATATTAAAAAAGTTTGGTTTCTTGGATGGCATTTTTTGACAAAATTAGCAAATTTATAAATATGTGAATTTACTTTCTTACTGTTGTTGAACATTAAAAAAAAATACCAAGGAATCTAATTTTTAAATTAACATAACATGCTATAATTTTTTTCCGATGGCTACCAACTTTATAATAAGTATTCAGATCTGATTCATCAAACTTTCAATGGATACATTCGGCGGTAACTATTTGGAAGCTCATTTTAATATAAAATTTAAAATATCTTTGATTATTCAACGATTATACGTATATGTATATGGAATAAACAAAACTATTTTTTATTTAAAAAATTGATCAGTTTAAGCTGTTCTTAGTTGTATTTTTTTGGTAGAAAGCTCATTCAACATTTTTTTAATGACCATGACCAGTTTCACTCATTGTGGGAATTTTTAGCTGAAACCGGTTTTAGTTGACCATCTCAATTAAAATGGAGAGAAGAAATTCTCATTGCTTTTCATAGCTTATAAAAAATATCTCATTTTAATATTATTTTAATTGAGCACAATGAATTCTTTTTTTAAATAAACAAGAAAAACAATATTTTAAAAGCGTGACGCAAAGGTAGGACAATGCGGAGGGCGGAGGCGAAACGGGGGCTTAAAAAAACTTTCCTCGTGCCTAATAATAATGGAGCATTTTTTGGCATTTCAAAAGCGGAAGAGAAATTTTGAATAGACGATGTTTTTTGTATGAGAGTCTGCGTACCGTCAAACTTTTATACTGCGATTTCCATGAAAAAAAGAACGCCTTTGTTTCACTCAAATGCCAAAAGCTTCGCATTGTTTTTGTTGAGCGATTTTAAAAGCTGCCTCTGACGAATTTTCGGCTATCGATATGCGCCATAAGATCGGCTATTTTTTCAACAGGTACTTCAGTTGATGTTTATCAAATATTATTTTTAACGTATTGTGTCGATCAATTTTCAATAATTGTTAAATAAAAAATGCACTCTATTGGCACACTGAAATTTTTATCGATGCATTAAATAAAAAAAAAATGTATTTGATTTATGAGAAATTCATATAAGTAGTAGTTACATTATTAAATATACTGACCGAAAATTTTTTAATACTTATTTTAATACTAAAATGTAATCACTTTTTTATGTGTATACCTGTTTTTTAAAAATATATTGCATTTCGTATTTTTTCATGAGTATTGTCACCAATGACCAAGGGTTCGCCATTCGGCATCTTCATGCATTTCAAGTGCACTCATGAACTTGCATGTATTGACATGTTAGTTCAAGTTCATTCATGCACTTTAAAATGCCTGAAGATGCCAAAAGGTGAAGCCCGGGCTGTTGGTGACAAAACTCGTGGAAAGGTCCAAAATTCCAGTGATTTAAATTTTGAATTAAAATTCCATCAATCACTCTCAGTCGAAATCCTCAATCTGTTTTGCTTAGTGAGTAATGCTTCTTTTTACTTCTTTCTACAATTTTTTTGTGAAATACATATATTTTACTTTACATCCTGTTATGTCATTTATGAATACATTTGTAATGCACAATATCAAATGTATTAATAAAATTCATTTATTATTTTCATTGCTATCTTTTGTGAAAACAAAGAAAATATAAAGACCATAATGTTGATATTTCTGATGACATAATTATTGGACCATGGTCTTTTTGGAATACGTTGGTCTCACATTTTATTATTTTGTCTCCTATGATGTTGTGTATAGTGTATGTATTTGGTCCTTAGATATAAAAATAAAAAAAATATAGGCACTCACCTATCAATGATGACAGGATCTGAAGGAGTTTCATTTCTATTGCCACAACTTTTCTTATCACAGCACCGGCTGAAACAAAAAAACACAGTTGACAAGAGAAAATAATTTGGATTATACATAGAGCCTTAAGTGTTACCCTAATTTTAAAAACCTTATAACACAGACAATAAAAAAATGAATATTTTATCTACAAGTAGTAAAAAGGATGAAAAGTATCATTGTATCTAACAACAAATCATTATTTGCAAAAAAGTATTGTTGACAAGGTATGTTATGTTTTTAGATACATTTCATTCAATTCAATCTTTTAATCCCATATAGTTAATTTAATCAACTATTATTAAAAATTATTAGGAATCAACTCAAGATATAGTTTTTTGTAAAATAAAACACTCACTTATTAATGCTTCACGTAGCATTGGTCAAACTAAGCTACTGTGACTTATTGTTGAATTGTTCTGAATAATGTTTCTCAAAAAATGGATATCTATCTAATGTATCTTATAAATGGGTCATTGCAAAGTTTGTTTTATAGATAGCCTATACATATATTGCGTTAATTACAAATTGCATGAATCAATACTTTTCAACAACTGGTGTTTATATTTTTTTTTATTATAAGATTCTAGTAGTATATCGTTGCTTCCTGCACACTATATCTTTGTCACGCGAAAATTATTTATTTACATCATTGAATTCATATTTTTTTTCTCAGTAGGATATTTCATTCCGTTTCCTCAATATACTTAATTCCAATAAATCATTCGTGCCGACATTCTTAATTGTGCACCACAAAGTATCTTATGTGATAATACACGACCTAGAATATTTTTTTCCGAGCACGGTTTGGCTTTTTCTATCTAGTAATCAAAATTAAAGAAAAAATATTCAGTTTTAGTGAAAATTTTATATTCATTCCAATTTTATTTTGTCTTGGTGTTCTTGTGAGTAAGCAGCAAAAACAATTGTTCTACATTTGCGAACGCAGTACCATTTTTTATTGACAAAACCACTAAAATAATCATGCGCAAGTCATTTTCGTGTAAAATGTTTCAAATGATTCAGCAAAAAACTGCGGACACTCGCATGTTTGCCCAAAACTACCCCGTTGTCTCAGCACGGACACTTAGTGTCGGCCTACCCCTACAAATCTTCCCGCGATAGTCGTCCGCCCGCCCTACCCACACCCGCCTATCAAAACCCTCCCCCCGAGGAGAGGCAAAGCCCCTGGGGAGTCTGTCCTTTGCCTATTCACTCAATGTCTTTGGCCTTCGCTTTGGATCACGGCTGCGCGGGACTGGGGGATATTACTCGCGACAGGGACTATCAACAGTTTGTTTTATGCATGCAAACGCAGGAACACTACAGACCTTCTTTTATAAACAGTATGCATTCAGAGCAAAATTGAATCGATCACAGAAAGAATCAAATTATATTTTTGATGCAGTTCACCAAACAAAAATAATTAAATATAAATGTCATATACGTTTCTTTCGTATCAATCTTGTGAAAGTCACTTGATACATTTTTTTCTATTCATCGACTGTTCACTACCACCATCAATAACGCATTATTAACCAAGAAAAACATTTTAATAAGCCCTCACACTCTTTATAGAACGCAGTAATGCACGAGACTGTACTGACTTATGCATGGTTTGATATGTGTGGCGGTTCGGTTAAAATTTACTATTTTGCCAAAATACTTATTGATAAACATAAAGAATGAATGTTTAATAAATTCATTTAAAAAAAACCAAATTCAATAGTATAGCATAATATTTTCTATATAAACTATTATTTTTGAAAGAACGTACTCTATAACTTTTAACAGATTTTATACTAAGTAAAAATAAAATTGTTTTTATACTTTGAAAAAGAAATCGCGTGTGTTCAATATCAGACTTCAAAAATATTGTTGAGCAATTATTAATTTAATACCGCATGAGTACGTAAGTTAAAATTGTGAAATACTTGCATGCTCATGAAAAAGAATCGTGTATGAAAATAATTTTTAATAATACATTTCCCCAATGTTTACGTCAATCAATCCATTGGCTCTATAAGTATTAAGTGCAAGAAAAATCTATCGAGGGAGAAAGCCTACTTTAACCTGTTAAATGTGATATCTTCCGAGTGGTTACACCTCTGGGACTGTTCTCATAATATTTTTAATAAGCACATACTTAAACACATGCATAATTTTGTATTATAAACATTTTTTAGCAGTAATTAATATTATTTATACTAAAAATATGAATAGCAACTAAGTTTTCCGTAAGAATAGCCACCATAAAAACTTTAATAATTCAAGCGTATAGTCAAATGATTATTGTTATGTTTCCTTATTTTAATATAAATATTTTTTTATAATGGAAATGAATATTGAAGATTCCTGAACACAAACAGGCAGTGTCGTAAACATTGTGCCAAAAAGTTTCTATAGATTATGATAGTATACCTGATGCGAATCAAAAGAACAAACTCTGTATGATTACTACACACGAATGATAAAAAATACTTTCCTAAATAAAATAAAAAGGATAAAAATCCTATTTGATTCACAGTTTTTAGTTTAAAAGAAAAGTAGCCATTAGGCAATTTTTCCTGTATGATAATTATATATGTATTTCGTTTGCACTAATAATTGATTGCATGGAGATCAATTCGCATTCATTACTAAAATTTTTTACAGAATATAGAAAACTGTTTTTCAACTGATTAATATAGATGTATATTTAAAGACAGAAATCTCTTAGATATTGATAAAATGTTTTCTTTGGGTTAAATATACTATAAGACAGCACTAAATTAGATTATAGTTTCTGTCAGAAGTTTAACTATTCATTTATATAATGTAAATATTTAAATCGGTAAGTTCAAAACTTTATCACGATCGGCGTATTAATTTCTTAAATAACAATAATATAGAAAAATATATATTACTTCCATTGTGTTGATTGAAATGCAGTTTTAAAATGTTTCTGTTTTTACTCACTGAACCGTCAAATTCATTATTTTGAAAGCATATCTATTCATTGTAATATGAAGTATTATATTTTTAACGCTACGTAGGGTTCAAAATGTGCAATTTTATTTATAAATAATGCAATCCCCGTCAATAGTAATCAAGATAAATTTCATCAAAAATAGTGAATTTGTATAGTATTAAAAATCCTATATATTTTTTTAAACGTTTGCTTTAATAAAACATGTAGTCATGTCAGTTATATGATAGGCTTATTTCACTTTAGGGTATATTAAAGGAATCTTAAATTCAATAAAACATTAATATCATACCTGCACATAACTTCGTGGGTGAGCAACACTCTGCACATCTCCGGGTTTTTATCCTGACCCTCGTACATGATTGGCTGAAATCATAAAAGAAAAATAAATATTATTAACTGACGTATGATTTATGACCAATAAAATGTTTTCATATAATACAAATAATAAGAAAAAATATGACAGGTGGCCATGCCAAACATATGTAAAAAATCCTTCATAGGAATGAATGACAGTAAAAGCTATTATAAAGCTGCAATAATTTATGGAAAAATTACTTGTAATAAAACACTACATATGTTTTAATAGCACTTAAAAACACCTTCTTGTAACTTCCATAAAAATAAAGAGATTTGTTTATACCTAATGTTTACAACAATGTATAATGAAATTAATTAGCTCAGTTGGGACTTAAGCCCATAGGGATGTAATGTCTAAGCACCACTGAGTTTATAAGTGGAAATCAATTATATTATTCACGATTTCATAAATATTTTATTGCTTGTTGTTTATAAATTACGCAATATGCATGTCTTCTAATTGAATATGAAATTTATATAAAAGCGCAAGAAATTTGAGCAGGAAATAATGCAAAGGATTTCATTCCATGTTCTGATTTTATTGCATTATATATATATAGCACATTGATTTTATTGGAAGTTTTTGTATGATTTTATTTAACGAGTTTAATTGTGTTATTAAAAGATTTTTGTTTGCTTCACAATATCATTCATGTTAAAAAGTAAATACAGCTAATCTAATATATAAATTAAAATTTGTTTGTTTTTTAGTTTGTTCGCACCCTATGCCCTGCCATACCGTTCATCCGATCACAATCAAACTTAGACAAACTTTTTGCTTGCACTTGCGTGGAGGTTTTTTATATCCTAAAATTGACTGACACTAGGCCTTTTATGTAAAAATCGGTGCTATACCGCTCATTTTGACAACGTATTGTTGCAATTGCGCAAAGGCTATAGACATAGTACAATTAACGTTCAGTAGGTTGCGCGTCTGTCGTACTATAGACAAACGGCAAATGTTTTTGATACCGATAAATTTTCGTGAAATTAAATTAAAATTATTTATCTAAAATATTGTGCACCCGAAAGCACTTCAATAAACACAAACACTTTGCATTGCAAAGCTTGCCGGGTACCAGCTAGTTATCTTCAAAATGTTGTAACATTTAAACATTTTAATAAGATTTCGTTCATTAATCCTTGAAATATCACAAACGTGTATGAACTATTGAATTGAAGCTCGCAATAAAAAAAAGTTTGTCGTAGAGTATCTCAACTTTATACTTCAATAAGATAGTAAAAAATACATACCTAAACAAAATCACAATAGTATTTTTTATTATAAAAACGATAGTGATAGCTTTACTGTACTTATAAATGTGTTTTCTGTGAAATTGAATTGATGGAAGCAATTAAATAATTTGTCCGAGTCCAACAAGGTGTCTTAAAACTTTTCCATTGAATAAGATGACAACGATAAAAACAGATCCGTCTCGTCTAGGATATTTAACCTCCGTCTCGGCGTCCCGTCGCCCCACAACTACTCTTGCCCAGGTGTTACTCGTAAAATGTAATTACGCTTTACACAGGTCATTAAATGGTCGGGAAATTCGCCGCTCGGGGCTGCGACGGATACTCGTAAAGAGGCCACGAGACTTCAAATGCCTCCGAAGTGAAGTCAAACTGTGCTGTGGGACAGTAAATACGATTTGACGATTGCGAATAGGTGACTCGATAACCAAACGTGCTGATCAGATATCATGCATCAAATTTTAAGTTGCAGTACTGCATTTATAATTTAAATAATAATCGTTTGCACGATATTCTGTCAAGCACAAAAATCAAAACGAGATGCATTTTTTCTCTTTAATAAATTGACACTGTTTTGAGATATGAGCGTATGAAGTTCCGATTGATTCACTTGTGACAATGAGCAAGTAAAAATGTTTCAAATTACTTATTTTAAGCATATTTTTTAACAACTCTTGATTAGAAATAATGATCGTAATGATCTAATGATGGAGATAATGCTGTAAATCTTAGAACTTTGTACAATAAATTAAGAAAAAAAAGTGTGCAGGTACAGTGCAACTTCAGAATTCTACTAACTCCGTTATTCAACCATAGATAATTCTGACATTCATATATGTGAAAGAATGCTATTAATACAAGCATTTCCGACCAAAGGATCATTTTAGGCAAAAATGACAATTAGAACCTTTTCAAAGTAAAGTAACGAAATGACTAGATATAAATTATTTTAAACTGTAGTAAATTTATGTTCAAATCATGAAAAAATTTGGCTTGGAACGCCAATAAATTGAAATTTAAAATTCTATCTAAAATTCTATTCTAGATCTAAAATGGATGTAAAATTAATATTGATGATTTGATGGTATTAAAAATTCTTTTCCGATACACTACATATGAGATCTAAATGACATTAAGATTCATAATATTTATTAATGCAGAATTATACGGTATTAAGGTCACTAATAAAGTTGTAGAATAATATTACAAGTAAGAGATAAATAATAGCCAATCAAATATACGTTCCGCCATAAATAAATTGCTGGCCAGTATAGTTACCAGTAAGTACGGAATATCAAATATGAATTAGTCCGTTGTATAAAAAGGGTGCATACTGTATTAAATTATTTTAAGTAATTATTCGTATCGTTCGTAAATTTTTTTTTATTATAATACAAAGAAGCCATTAATTTTGAGAAGAATTATTGCATTTAGTAATAAAACTATTTGCATTGAAATCATTTCATATGCTTTAAAAATCTTTATTTGAATTCATTCAATATTGTTTTTATTGCAAACTCTAAGTTATCTAAATATCAATTAGTACAAATGGTCTTATCGTTTATAAAATATGGTAATCAAAACATTGATTGCACATAACAAAGATGATATTAAGAATAAATACATTTTACTAGAGAATGAATTATTTTTCCGATCGGCCAAGTTTCTAATTATTGTATAGTTTCTAATTATTGTATTATGACGGTGTACGTGTAAACTTAAGCTTATTCAGTTAAAAATAAGTATTTTGTGCATGAAACCAGGTCTATAAAATAATTAAATTGGTTCACATAATTAAATGTGATTATTTAAGACATCATTTGAAATACAAGTTCGATATATTTTAATTAATCAAAAAAATATATATTAGTAATAATATTGTATTCAACCATAAATAATTATAAAAACTAGTAAAATAAGCTGGACATATGTACCTGTCGTCCAAATCGCACAAAAGAAAATTCCGTGCCGTTATTTAACCATTTTGTCTAAACACGATGTTCCTATCGCAGGGCGCAATTTCCCCCTCAGAAAAAGGATTATGTCCCTTATTAAAGGTAATCCTTATGATAGATTTTTTCCTGCTTAATTGAATATGTAATGGAATGGCTTACTGGGCTTTTGTATCGAGAGATATTCGGGGATTCTCGGAGACTTAGTGGCTGAAAGAAGAGGCAATATGTTTCCTACTGTACTTACATGTCGCTTATTCAAAAATAACAAAGTTTGGAGGGTGTTAGAGTGGCCTCATTCAAAGGGGACGTTTGGATGCACATGGAAAGTATTTAAATTATTACTATAAATAGAACTAACGCTGAAAAAGTATTCCATTGGATTGAATAAGCATAGGTAATAGTATTGATGCAATGTTTTTAGGGGCAAATATATCATTACGAGAAAGTTTAGAAGGAAATATTTTGTCTAGAAACAATTTTTTTTGTATAACTAAAGATAATCGCCGGAAACCAAATATGGATATGTTAGATTTGTATAAAAATATAAAATATTAATATTTGGAAAGTAGGGATGAAAAAAAAGAATTACGGAGAATAGCGTTTATCTTTAGATAAGTTTCGAATTTACGATACTAATCTCTTAAATTTATACAAAAAAGATTTTTTCAATTGTCCTTATTTTGGAAAAAAAACTAAACAGTTCTTTAAATGATGCACAATTTTGGTGCCAGAAACATTATCATTTATTTTTTATCTTTATACGATAATGATTATTATGTAGTCAGTGTTGTAATATATGTAGCTGTGTCTGAAATGATAATATTTAAATCTATTTAGCCATGGCATGAACAGTGACTTTTATTATAATCAGAACGTAAGTGGGACACTATGAAGATAGTTTTGTTGTGAAAAATATAATATGATACGAAACAGAAGGGTGACCCATATAAATCTCATGGGAATTTTTTGCTTTGATTAATTCTTCCAAATCAAATGGGTTTGCTTGCTGAAATTATAAGATATATTATTTGATACAAATCATTTTTATACTAACAAATTTTACAAGACTATTATTATTTATTTATTATTATTATATATATGTACTTCGTTTGCAGTATAAAGACTGTCTTTGAAATATTTGATAGAAATGTATGTAAGTGAAGACAAGTTTTCTGACGTATACGACACAAATTGAATAATACTCCAAATCCAATATTCAATGATTTCTTAAGCAATTTTCACTCAGTCTTGTACAAAATAAAAGTTAAACCCAATTTTCTACAAGAAGAAGTATCAAACAAATTACCCACGCTGCAAGCTACATGAAGGCGAATAAGAGACGAAGAAAAATTGCCAAGCAAAGACATAAGCGGGCGAAACTAAGTTAGCAACGGTGATTTACAAGAGAAACACTTTAGACTGCCTGGGGTAGCTACGACTGCTACGAGCTATAGCTACGATCCCCGGTACGGAAAGCTCTGCATAGTGCTGAGACACTCTTTATCTGCCTGCCTTGTGAAAGACGGAAGACCTATTATCTTTATATCACGACGAATTGTATGCGCTGTATTGCCACGGATATTTATTATTTGAAATTCAAATGGGAATTTTCTCTCGCGTCACTTCTTACGTGACATATTTAAAGAAAATATATTTACTATAGAAAGTGAAAGGTTCTCTTCGTATTATTATTTTTTTAAATCTAAAACGTTTCGATTCTATTTACAATTCATTATTAATTCAACATACTAGTATTTTATTGGTAAGTCACCAGTACAAAAAACACATTAGCATAATGAATTGTCAGTTAACACATAAAACATGATTGCATACCGTTTCACACAAATAGACTTGTACTGTTTATTTTGGCTACCTCTGGCCATCGGCATCATCTTGTATGCTGCCTCAACCGTCTCTAACAAATCGAATTAGTAGCCAATGTGTTTTCCCGCCTTTTTGGTGGCGTCAAGTATAAATATACACTGAGTGATCTTACGGTGCTCTTTCTAACTTCGTTTTCAGCGGGTTTTGAGTTTAAAAAAAAGACACGAAGAAAACAAATATAGTTTTTCTAGCTACTTTTTAAAAAGAAAATCAGTCAAGTGCTTAAATAATGAATTCTAATACTGGAAATATAATTCTATAAAATGTAAAAAGCTCTTGACTTTGATCTAGAAGTGTAAAGCATTCATTTTCTTTATGCCCGCTCTCAATATGGAGCATATGAACTCCTAGTAGAGTTTATCTCAACAAAAGCATTACAAAATAGCTGTTTTATAAATAGTTGCAAAATCCGAAGAGAGTAGGAATATAAAGGATAAGACAAGGTCAGGACTAGTGGTTCACTAATCGCTATCACTAAATAAGTGCTGCATTTTTATTCGTTTATATAGATTCTACAAAAAAATAAATTGCACAGCTATTTTTGAACTCCAATATATTAGATTTCAATAATCTGTTTGATTGCATACAACAAATACCAATATTACAGGCCTAAGCGATAAAATATAAAATAAAAAAACTGAACTGAAAAGAAAATAATAAAGCGTCGTGGGTCTGAGAAAAATTAATGAATTCATTATTTGTATTAATTTAATATCCAGATTGTTAATTAAGTGTTTTTTTGAAATCTATATTCACTTATATATGACTGACTGGGTTGTATTTATGTTTTTATTTATATATATTTGTTAGTCATTGTTTTCATAACTTTATAGTTTGTAAATTGACTTCACATGAATAAGAACGTTGTTTTAATGTGAGGGTGAAATATTTGCACGTCTATCTCCCAGCTCATCACTGTCCAAACACAATTTGATAGCCACGTGCTGACTTCAGTTAGATAATGCACAATCCCTCTATCGCAAAATAATGCAGAAGCTACAGACGTCTAAGGACTTGCCAGTGAATAGGAAACTAGGACACTGATATATTTGGAGCCCTATCGCTAAGACCAAGTGTAAATATAGAGGGTTATTGACACGGGAATTTTTAATCAGATAACTATTTATTTTAATGAAAGATAAGTCAATTTATTGAGTACGGCAAAAGCCCTGTGAATCATGTTTTATTTAAACGACTATATTCTCTTAATCATTTTAACTCATTCTATAACAAAATCAAATTAACTTGAGCCGTAATTTCTTATTTAATGTTGCGTATGCATTATTTCTAGTAAACTAATTTGTCTTTACAATAACAATGTCCTGTATTTAACAAAGTGCAATAAGTCGGCATCAAATCGAATATATAAAAATCAGTGCTTGTTTATTTGTTTGTTCGTATTTTATGCGTTGCCATACCGTTCGTCCGATTACGATACAACTTTGTCAACTTATTGCTTGCACTTGCGCGAAGGTTATATGCATAGTAAAATCAACTTATAGTAGGTCTTTTATATAAACACCAATGTTTTTTCATATTGTATGCGCTGACATACCGTTCATTTTGACAATTTATTTTGCAATTTCGCAAAAGTTATAGACATAGTACAATTAACTTTTAGTACGTGGTGCGTGTGTCAGCCCATAGACAATCAGCAAAAGACTAAGAGCAAACGTCAAACGGCAAATGTCCATCGATATCGATGAATGTTGGTGAAATTAAATAGAAATTATTTATCTAACATATTGTGCATCCAAAATCTCTTCAATAAACACAAACACTTTCTTTCTTTGAGTGGAATTGCACCGCTTGACGGGTACCCGCTAGTATGTAATAAAATTTAATGTGGAGCAAAACAAAAATCTTAATTGATTCATTTGACTATTTAAATGAGACTTTTGAGTTTTGAATACTTCAAACATATATTTTTGATTGAAATAAAATATATTGTTTGTGTCCATATTACATTGTAGATACAAGCATAAAAATGGATATATGATTCAGTACTCAAACCTAACATATTGTTATCATTGATGTGTTAGAGCTATTATAATGCGCCAACTACACAATATCATTGACATTATAGCTTCACCATACCGATATGATATAGCATAACGACCGTTATAGCAGCGTCGCTCGTAGAGGGCCTATCGCTGTAGAGCTCATTGTATTCGCGTAGACCCTGACTAATAAGCTAATGATACTCATGCTACGTGTACTATATTATGTAACCAATAATGTGACCCATTTTTCATTTAAATAACAGTTATTTTATTAACAAAAAATGCTTTTTTTAAAAATTACACTATTTCAAAGCACCCACGAACGAATCTTAAAATATTTTTAATTTTACTTTTTTGAAACGTTCAAAAAGTAATAAATAATACTTTATTTAAAATTGGAGTAATGATAAATAAGTAATGTATATAAAAATCAAGTATAAAACAAACGATTCAGATCTTTATCAAAAATAACAATGAAACAATTAACAGTTGCTCATGTTAAAAATAATTATACATTAAAAAACTTGATTGCTTGGTAGAGTTTTTATACCTTAAGCTATTGAGTTTGACATGCTTAAAGCAATATTATCTTTCTATCAAATTCTAAAAAAGTATTTATAGCGTGCCTTGAAATAATTCAAAACCATGCGCCTGACAGAGAATTACATAAGCTTTCTTTTCATTTGATAATTCTTTTTAGGCATCACTTTCGGTACTGCTTTAAGTCTTGCGATTAGCCTATATAAAGATCAAATATGTAACTAACCATTTAATATTTTTAATAATGAGTTTTAATGAACAGATGGTACATCATAATAATTTATCACTTAATCCTACATTAACATTGGAACAAATGAAAGCTCAAATCCCTTGAAAATTAAGAACAAAACGTTTTGAATTTTCAACATAAAAAAATCAATATTTAAAACCTCTCTAAATACATCTAATTTTGTTAAGTAATAAATATTTTTTAACTTAGTTTAGATTTAAGCAAAACGTGTTTTGTGGTTATAAATTGTGAGATACTATTTTGTTGGAAAAACGCTGAGAAGTCACAAAATATATTAAACTTTATTGCCACACTCGAAACATGAGTTCTTGTTCATGTCACTCGTACAACAAGCTTGTTATATTAGCCATTTTTTAAATAATGAATAACGCGTAAATAGCATACTGTAAGGTTATACTGTGAACGATATAACACTTTGTTATGAGTTTTAGCGCAGGGGCGTTATTTCACACTAAACCCCTTGCGGTGGGTGGAGTAATATATCGTTGAAGCAAATTTATGTTAAACGCAACAAATATTACGGAAACCGTAAGCTCATAGCTCTCCCCATAAATTTATGAAGGTTTTATGATAAAGGTATTTTACCAGCCGTGCGATGTCACTTAGTGATCATTTTGTTGTGATAGTTTAAAATTCCATAGACTTGGCCATATTCTGAATAAAAACAAGAACCATATATATTATACTATACAGGTTATCCATGTCTTTATTATAGCATTAATTATATTGGTATTTACCCATTTATAGAAATGAGATACTGTAGGTCGAAAGCAGCAAAACAGCTCAAAATTAAATTTTACCTTTTCTTTCTAGTTCTAGTAGTTGTTAAAAAAACATTTTTGACTTCCTCTTACTTGGCTTTGTGGCCAAGGAATATAATTTATGAATGAAAACCTTCATAAGTCAATTACAAATCAATTTGTTTAAAGGTTTCCATAATCAGTTCATAGCACTTACCCACTGAACCTTTTCCTGAAAATGAAGACTGGAGAGAAATATTTATAAGTTTTTCCGTATTTCCTGTCTAAAAACATTATTGAAATGACATACTTTGAACTAGCTTTCTTCGAAACATATTATGTTTTGCTAAAAATAGTATGTTTTTAATCGTTAAGTTTTTCAGTAACGGATATTTAATAATAATTTTTAAATGGATACAAAAGGGTGAGAAACAATCATCACTTTAAACTATTAAAATGTTTCGATTTTTGATTAGTTGTTCTAAATATCTTAAGAGTACAATTTAGTTAAAGTAATACACACGGTTTGGTTAAATTTGTGTGCTTATGAGACCCTTCCTATGTCTACGAACGGGGGCCTTTATTTATATGTGAATAAGTCAAAATAAAACGGCTGTAATTTGTTCATACGCAGAAATATAAAGGCGTAATTTTAACGGGCATTCTGCGCGTATACGGGACGTATATTCATCGTTATTGCTCCTATGAAAGAAGAGTCACTGAGCGCAGTAAAATGAAATTTACGTCTACGGTGTAACCCTTAGCCGTAGTTACGTCTAACAAGAAGCCTTCTCGTGACGTACTCTTTCCTTTTACGGCCAGTGCGTCTCGAAACTTTCACCACTTAAATTATTTTTATACAATTCCAATTTTAAAGTGTGTTTTTACTTGTTTATTGAATCCAAGCATTGAGCTAAAAAAAACATTGCGTTTGGTTGTAATCATTTGTTTTATACATACAAACATAATAAAATATCGGTCTTGTAATGTGACGAACGATAAAAATTTAGCACATATCCGAAATTAACATGAAACTCAATGAAATATTGCCTTAAAATCTAATTTAATATACAAAACCAAGTTTTCGCTTAACCTCACTCACATCAACGCAGATTATGTCAACGCCAAAGCAATACAGTTGAAAAGATTTTAAAATAGGATCTGCTTAAAAAATCATTGAATTCCATTGAGAAATTTGAGCCTTTTTTGGATTAAAAAGGTATAACAGAATGAGTTAAAATTTCGTAAATTCAATCATGTCATTTGCGTTCAACATGATTTGCACACAAATAACAAAGCTTTTTTAAATCAATTTATATGACGAGTATAGAAAGCCATTGAAAATACTAAATATTAATTTGAAAGCGGTTTTTATAATAGTGTAACGAACTTTCATAGAATAAATTAACTATAAAGATTATTCTAAATAGCTTAAAATCTTTTGAAAAAATATAATAATAAAGCATTGGATGTTATGTAATTTGCACGACACTGGCAGCGACAAGTGAACAAGCCATAAGCGTCTCGTGAACCGCGACTGTGCTATACCCAATTAACAGGGATTTATGGCTACCAAATAATTAACTCAAAACCTTCTTCTTCTTCTTATTCCTACGTTTAAGTTTTCCTCTACGTCAAGTTGTTGGCTATATAATGCTTTACAAGGAAAAAACAAACGGTAATTATTATTATAATTAAATTACCATCGAAATTGAATAAATGGAGAAAGTTTTCGTACATTACTTAACAAAATCATAAATTTGTGTTGAATTTAGAAAATTTTATAATTTGTAAAAAAGTATTTTTTTATGTTCATAGAAACCATATTAATGAAATTAACATTAAATTTTTAATTAATGATTTATTATACATTTTGAGGGATATAAAAGTATCGAATAATATACTCGACTATTTTTTCCATGAAATGAAAGCTAATTTTAAATTACTATCTGACAATTTGAGCTTTTCTTGTAATAAAAATAAATGAAGCTTTTTATTTACTAAGCTATTCAAATAATTACAATTTATTTCTTATGGCTTATGGTCTTAACTATCGCAAATTAAATAATTGCTATAAAAAATAGCACTTAGTGTTATTTCAGTTGAAGAAAGCATTACCACAAACAATTAAAAATGTCATTGAAAAAACCATATTTGGCTGACTCAAAAATAATGAGAAAAAATACTTGTACAATAGTGTTTTAATATTTCCCTTAATAACAAAGCAACGCATACCTCTGTCATACAGAAGCAGTTTAAACATAATTACGAATTCTGCCTTGATAAAACACGAAGGGGGATTTCTTTATAGTTTATTATCTTTTTATATTTTGTAGGCGGATGCAACAACACAATCATTGGTTTCCTGATTGTGCGGCTGCAAAACAGTTTGAGAGCACGTGCGTTCCACGTGGGGCTCGCGTGCCGGTCACGTGCGCGATTGTCATCATCGTTGTATGATTTTTATGATATCCTAGGTGACCCAATGATATTTATTTTAGAATGAAAGTTCTTGCATATATTTATAATAATTAAATCCAAATAGATAAATATGATTTTTTCAATAAAACTATGTTTCAGTAATATTTGTTACATAATATTATCACGATCGTATTGTCATAATATATAATTATATTCATTGCACCACATCAACTATCAACATCAAATATCTCAAAATACATACTAAAGACAGTAAGATTTATTATTAATAAGAATTACTTCGTGTATACCTTTGGATTCTCGTGTGTCTTTTAATTTACTTTTTTCCCTTTCTAACTATAATTATAAAAGAGACAACATGACTGTTACTCTGGTAGTGCATTTTATATAGGAAAACTTCATGAAATTATTATATGTTTATTTACTTTTTTGATGATCAAAATTTCACGTAAAATGAAAGAATGTATTTAAGGTAAGTTTTCATTGTATAGTTCGCTTATCTTTAAAATATCGTAGGCCACTAAGCCACAATGTTCTGTCCCACGGACCATCAATGCAACTTGATTTAAATAAGGTCCCTTATAATTATTTTTTTCGTGGTGAAATATCAAAACCAATTATTTAATTTAAACAACGCTATTGGTGTGATATTTGTTGAGCGAGTTTTTACAAGTTAATCTATACATGGATCTTTTGACGTTACAGCTTGGAGAACCACCGGTTGGTGATCTTTTCTCTAGTTAAATCGAACATTACTTTCTATAGTTTTCATCATTCAGTAAGTAAACTAGATGGTTATTTTATTTCAATCATGTATAAATGAATAATTGCATTGTATCCTAAGTAGGAAAGGGAGATTTTAATTAAATTCGTAAGATTATTTGAAATAAAGATTTCCTTTTCCATGCGGGTGGGGTCTAATTAAAATAATATTTATTTCATTGAAAACAATGATGATATGATTGAATAACTTTTTTTGTTTCAATCATGTTAATAATTCTAAAATAATCTTACGAGTAATGTTTCTTAAGAACTATTATGCTAAAAAAAGACTCACCTGTTTTGTGACTGAGTCGATAAGCCTAACGAAGATATCCTGTTCTTGTCGTACACCTGAAAGAGGAAAAAAAAATGTCGTTATTAATTATTGGTCAATACGTTCGTAGGATTAAGCAAACTTTTCGTGAAAATGATAACACTGACTACCTGCAAAGGTTTAGATTGAACTGTAACTATATTTTATATAATAAAAATTCAACAAAGTTTTTACTATATTAAGATTCACTTGACAAAAAAAATACTTCATTTTGTGTCAATCAAATAGCACATTTTTGATAGGACGAAATAGTTAATTTTTGAATGTGTTACATGGTGTTTGTGTGGCTTTATATTAAAAATTACAAAAAAAACTAAATTCACATTTAATTTATTAAAATCAGGACCAGTTTTGCCCATCACGAGAATTTTCATCTTTCATTTTTATTTCTTTGGTGTTTTCGAAAATGCGTTTTAGAATTATCCAGTACCTTCTTTCTTCAAGCCACCCAAGAAAAAGGGCACAAAATAAGTAGAAAATTAATATTAATTGATAAAAAGCCATCTCAAAGTATCAGGTCAACAGACAGACAAGCTAATGCGAAGTGTGGAAGTTTCTCATTCTCTCTTTCGACCATTTGTCTCATTTACCACAGTCAACCGCTCAACATTTCTGTGCTCCCGTGTTCACGTTATCCGTACAACAGAAATGACTCTACAATTTGTTAACAGGTTAAAATTACATGACATGACATTTATTTTCCCGTCCTTTTGTGTGAGAGCGAATAGGAGAGCGTTTCGGCTATTTTCGAATCGAAACGAAGAGATAAATTTGGCGGAGCGTGTTTACTTGTGTTTGTATATGCACTTTATCGAATGCATTGTTTATGTATTACCGTTTTGTCTTAATGGTATAATTCAACGAGCAATAAAGGTGATTTACGTTAATGCTCTATCAATTCACAGTCCAAGTAAATGGTAATAACAATTAACGCAAATGGATAGCTTAAATACGACACTTGTTTATTGTCGATGTAATGCCGTCTACAACAGCTTTATGACTATGATTGATAAACTTAAAATACTATATAGTTTGCTTTTTTCATCAAAGAGTCATATATCGATAATGATAAACTCTTTTGTCAACATTTTTTAAATATTTGTTTACGGTGTGATTCATAATTTGATTGACGAGCGCAATTAACAAAAAAAAATTCATTGCATTCCGATATATTTCGGGCGATAATCAAAATATAAAAAGAGGTGAAATCTAATAGTTATTAGTGTCGTTAATTTAAACATGAAATATAATATGTATATATTCAATGAAATAATACTCTCCTAAAAAAATATTTGGAATGTATCAAAAGTCTTTCATTCGGTTGGGTTAAAATTGAAAAATATATTTTAAGCACTTCTTTAATACATGTACTGATAATATGAACAATTATCATACCAATAAAATCATTTTTGCAGCGTAATTCACGTGAACAAATAACAACACATTTTATTTTACTACTCTGCCGGCTCGTCTGGTTTCGCTCATTGAATGTTATTCTTCATATTCATGTTGATATTTATTTATAAAATTACACAGTAAACAGTTTTTTTCATGAAAATATCTATGTTTTATCACGCGGAAAAAAGATAATTATTTAAATCATGATGTTTATAAGAACATATTGATTCCTCTACAAAGGTAAATTAATAGAAATAATATGTATTTTTTTAACACGTTTTAGTTTTTTAGAATACTAAAACAAATAAAGACATACGTACCTGGATGAATAGTAAATAGCATACAAGTATAAAAGTTTATTTACATAGTCGATAAGACGAGCACAAAAAATTCCCAAAGGGCTCGTCTAAAGGAACAGTGAGTGGTACAAGCCTCTGTATTTACCGAGTGCCTGTCGTATTATGGTGGCCAACAGTTTTTAATTTTTCAGGAAATTACCTGCACAATTTAAAAATTCTTGTTATGAGTAAATACGCATTGCGATTTTTTATTACTATTTTTGAGTGAAGTTTTAATTACGAGAGATAGCTGTAAATAAAACATCATTTTATCAAAACTTATATGCTAAATTTCATGTGAAAATAAGTTGGTTTTCCAATAAGTTTACACTCAAAAGAAGGTCCCAGAAAAATAACTTGTGATCCGAAGGGGGGGACTAAAATCACCCCAGTGTTTTGGCTTTATGCTGGCATAGATTGCATTAAAAAATGTTATATTATGATTTAACTTATCTTTATGCATTATTTTATCGCGTATGGGCAGTGAAATTTTAATCCTGGCAATTGGTAGCGACAATAATAATCCGACTTATTTTCTTTTTTATTTAATTGCAACGAAACTACTACTACATTTACTGCAAAAAGTGTAAAAAACAATGATTTAAAAATTCCAAATATTAATATAGATATTTAAGATAAAGTCGCAGTGGTAGTAAACTCTCTTAGCTCTTACCCACCGGGGCGGAAATGTTAAGGCGTTATTAAAAATCAAAGTCTTCATTTAAACGGATGTAAACATTGTATGCCGGAAGGCAACAGGTATGATGAATTTATTGTACGCTTTCTTTGAAAAGAAAAGAAATACCAAGTAAACCAACACTTGAAGTGCCCAACAAGGAATTTTATTATACTCTTGATTATGTTAGAAAATTAGTAGAATATAGCACTGTTTTACTTGAAGCATAACTGGTTATCGGCAGAACCCACGATACGTCAAAAATCTTAGAGTTGAACATATCGATGATTATAGATTAATTATGTTTTCTTTATATGGCGCCATGTACGACTATTCTAAGTCTCTAAATCCCCTCCACGCCTCTAGTGGGCGAGGTAACTAGAGCCATGCCCGTTCTCTTGAATATAAGTACCTAGCTTGACTGTTTCGGTGTCGTATTGATATCATTGGCAGACTTAATATCGTAGACTCATATAGGGTGCTTTATTAATAAAGTAGTTATACTTGTTTGATTTCTCCACTTTACAACAGTCGACAAATTAATTGATAAACATAAACTTTCATAGAGAGATCAAATATAGTTTTGTTTTCATATGTTGATTTTTTATAAAATTTAAACTAAAATCCTACATAAATAAGCACAGTGTGCACAAATAACAATATATTATTAAAAGAATGATTTTTACATTGGTATACTACCTATTGACTATTCTTACTGAAACCCTTTCATACAAGTCTAAAATCTTTAAAATTTGAATCGTTTGAATTTTGTACTTTTCCACAAGCTTTATCCCTTATGGCTTGGGTTGCTCCTTTCGGCATCTTCAGGCATTTCAAGTGAACTTTAACTCACACAAAGGAGTGTATTCAAAGTAGCTGAGTAAACTTTCGTTCTACCACATCGTATGGTCAAAGGCGGGTCAAATTCTCAGATAGAAACTAAATAAATATTTTTTTTACTCAACTTATACATATATGTATGTAACGGTAGTTTAATATTATTAATCTTTTTGGACCGTGAAAATCAAACGTTAAGAGAACTATCTATAAGGTCAATAAAAGTTTTTTTTCAACACATTATAACAACATTTGAAGAATAGATATTAAGCCACAGACTGATAGCCAGGTTTCATACAATAAACTGTTTTGATATTTTTAGGAAACAGTCCTAAAATTGAGTTGTGTATTCAGTTTTATTGTACACTTAAAGCTTGAGGGAAAAGTATTATTTTCGATACGTCGCCAATGTTAAGCGATTTATTTGACAATATCTGATATTTTTCAGAGCAACCTGTGACCGTGTTGCATTCGCTTAGAGGTGTATTACACTTCTACGTCACAGCATTACCCTGCCGAGAACGGCGCAGCGAATATGGAACACCTACTTAGCCTTAGTTTATACCGAGCTACGCCGCGTAGAAGGACTATGAATTTTATTTTTATTTTCTACATCAAATTTAAACGTTATATCCTTAAAGCATCGTGTAAAGTTTGACTTACATGTTTATAGCGCTGAGTAAAGTAGATAACACAATTTTGTGCAAGGTATATTCTGAAAATTGCAAAAGCGTGCGTCTACATATTTGTGTAATAGATTTTTATAGTCTGTCTCTGGCGTTTATAAAGAAGTCTTTTAGTGAATAAATTAATATTAAATACGATTCGAGTTGACATCAGATTTTTTTCGTAAATCTTTATTAAATTAAATTGACATTGAAAAGTATATCGTTTTATCAATAAAATGCTTCAAATGTATTTTATTCAGAAACTGACAAATCGATGTATATTGGGTAGATATTTTGGTTTTTATCATTGTAAAAATAATATAATAATTTAATTTTCAAAATATATATTCAGTTATCGGAGCAAAGATTCAACCCCCTGAATGAAAATATTAAGACTACGATTTAAGGCTCAACCTGAACATATAATATATCATAAATACCCATGTTTGATGTTGATTGTGCTAGGATTTGAGCCCATACCTACCTGATTGTTGGAGAAAAAAATCTCACAACAAGACCATAGATGCCAATGATTTGTATCGAACCCAAAAATATGACTTTGAGCGTGTAAATTAATACAAGTTCTAATTAAGCTTTAGTCGACATGCACGTTGATATTTTTTTTCCATTGCGAGCAAAGATGGCTTAAAACTTGTAATGGCACTAATTCTAGATATTTATTGCATTATAGTTACTCTGTTCTCGCAAAAACAAATCTGTAGAGATAAACTCTGATAAATGCGTCTACATGCTCCACTCGAAGACCGGATATGGTAAAACTAATATTATGAATTTATTTAAGTATTTGCTACTATTTAAACTGTCAATTCTTTATAAAAAGGCATTATGTTTATAAAAATACACCACATTTTTGAACGAAATTCACAATTGAGTGCGATGATTAGGACCAGTTTTGCTTCCCGCGAGTATTTTTAAATGAAAAAAAAAACCCGGCTTTCCATATGTATGTATGTATTTACTTTGTACCATCTCTGTTCCTGACTTGGATGACACAAGTTTCTCTTTACGTCATTCAACAGGCGATTATATGCTGAGGCTTCCTGTCTTACCAGGTGCTTTGCGATAGACTGACAGGTGAGTTTACCAGTATATTCCCGTTACAGCATTGCTGCTCTATTTCTAAATGCCTTGTTCTCGTGGAATGCAGCACGATTAAAGTGAATGAATTAAAACATCCGTGCTCTCCGATACTGAACGCAAAAAAAAATATCGTAAAATATAGACGGTACCAATAATAAAAAGGGAAAAAAAATATTGATTTATGTTAAATTAAGAAGCAACATTCAATGCAGTGTGATTTCAGTGTAAGCCAGTTACGGTAAAATGTTTTTTACCGTAACTGGCATCGTCAAAAATTGTAGAAGAAAACCACTTGTATTTTAACATACACTTCATAAAAAAACTTTATAAAGCCGTAATGTAAAAGAGCTTTTTTCAACATAGTGTAGTTGACCTCCCAGTTATAGAACTGAACATGTTTCTTTAATTTTACGACTGAAAATGTAGCGCATATGAGATGTCGTAGAATATATTGTTTTTCAATAATAAAAAATGTCTTTTGAGAGACAATAAAGATATCGTGGTGATATTTTAAGCTTGAAATGATAAAAACACACATGTTTAATTATTTATCATATGTTAACTTGAAAAGTAATCTATGAAACTGTCCGTTCGGGCGATATTGTGGCAGAATATATCACTGCGGTCGAATTTTAGAGCGTCGACCACTTGGCTTCAGAGCCAGCCAATACAAAACAGGCGATTGTGATCAGTGACTTTTAAACCATACTTAAAAATAATTTTGTGTATCTGACAACATTATAATTATTCTTAATCATGAAGGTCACATAAATAAACTTTAAGAGTCAAAAGTAAAATCTTATCGATGGTTTAGATAAGTTTGATCTGTTACCAATAACGTGACCTTTAAAAGAGTTAATTTATATAATACATTAAAAAAAATACAACTCGGTTCAAGGACAGGAAAAAAAAATTAAACATTACTAGTCATATTTCCCACCAAAATAGGTACAATACGCTTGTTTGAAATTCACCAAGTGAAAACCAAAGTTCTTCCCGAGTAAATGCGTGATGATGTGGTAGCACTCGGTTCGAATCCCAGGGGCGTAGCGAAACCAAAGCAACGGACCTAAGAACTTGACCGCACATTTAGAAACTTGCAGCTTACATGGAATCTCTACAACTCTCTTGGATTATTCAATGTACCCTACAATGAAAACTCGCAAAACTCATGTTACTTTGTGCTAAGATAATAAGATGTTAGCATTAAGCACACATATAGACACTAATATTCTTGATTTTAGTTATCAAAAAACAAACGTGCTTAATGGTTTCAGTATACTTATGAATATCAGTAGTCTTCCTTTCAGTTGTGACATAGTCGTGTTAAAAATGGTTAATAGTGCATTCAGAGTTGTTCACAAAAATGACTGTCGGGGTAAACGCTACGCATATAAAAAATCATCGTAATCAATGTTTTTTTAATCAAAGAAATGCATATACATATTGATTTTTTTAAAAATTGTATGGTGTAAATCATTTTATTGAATGGTCAGTTTCCTATACAAACTGTAACTGAGTATGCTGCCTTTTTTTTCTGAGCTAAGAAATGTGATCATTCAACACCAATTCGTTATTTCTTATAAAAAACAAAATGTAGTGCTTATAATTTTGTTTCCAGAATATATATTTGTGCTGTTATTACTTTACTGACCGAATTTCATTGTATTTCTGTATGGCATATGTATGTCTCTAATATTGGAACAAATATGGTGACGCGCCAAAACCATTATGGATATAATTCTTCTATCGTAAAGTTTAAGTGTTGTTTCAAAGTAATCTAAAATTTTTAGCCTACACATTTTGATATCCTACAAATTATAAATTTCGTTAATTTATTTTGTAGGTATCCTATATCAGATTTAATTGGATTTCAAAAGTTGTAAAAGTATCCTTCTGATTTTTTCATTTTAAAATACTTCCATATTTGCAACACAAACAAACCGATTTTCAAATTTCCAGTCAATAACGATCATTTATGTTTACCACGTGCGGAACGTCAAAATAACAGAAATTATACATGTTAGTGCGTCAACAACAAAAAAACTGTTTCAGTGTAGTGTGGTATTACACAAGACATAGCAGGTGAAGCAATGCTGCGCGGACAGAGATATCCTGCAAAAACTGGTCGCTGAAGATACCTTTAATTGTTTCCTTAAACACACGGACGCTACCGAACATATAAGGATACCAGTATTCCTTAATAAGCTACATTTTAATGTCATATCAAACGGGCTGTATTTGATGCAAGGACACAGGCAATTTAAAAAAATTCTATTTACTTACTCGAGACGTTTTAGAACCGATAAAAATCACCATAACCCGAAAATAGTCTGACCCGTCAAACTTTTAATTGGATCGTTATGGAAATAAAAAAAACCAAAAGTGGCATTACAAACAACCGTACATAACAAAAATACCCAATGTATACGATTATTAAGTTGCTTTTATTAATTACTTACTATTGATTAAAATCATCGCTTGCACCAAAAAATGGAATATTTGAAATTGTTTAGGAGACGACAAAATGATAACGGCTTTAAAAAAAAAGCGTTCATATTTAATATCTTTATGACGACTTATTATAAAACTTTTATGAAAAGCCACTGTTTATATTATCATCACTGGGAAAAAATGTGAATCCCTAAAATAGGACGTAATGAAAGAGACAAATTGATAAGTGTTTTGAAATTTTCAAATAAGAGCGTTCCTATTGGTCTTTCAATTACAAGCTTTTGCCAGGAGACGTATAAGATTACTTCTAATGCGTTTGCATTCAAAACTCAATTTTTCTGAAGCGGTGGAATATAAGTATTGATATATATTTTAAGGTGTATTCAGTTATATAATGTAAACGCATTGAATATACTCTGAAGGATACAATATTTTTTATTATAAGTGAAATTACAAGATATGTATTGTATCGATTATTTGTTTCTTTACCATGATACTTGGCAATGACTTAGTTCCAACATGTCCTGGAATAATTAATTAAATATATTTTTAATTACACATTTAAAATCTAATCTAGAGCATGGCTATTTGTGACGTCATTTATTATACATATTGATTTCGAGTGACTTTGTTTAACTTCCGCTTTTTCCATTGAATGTAATGGAAATCTTTCATATTATATATATGGTGCATTGACAAATTATTGCATTGTCATTTATATTTCAATAAAGCATATAAATACATACATATGTATGTTAAATGCTTGTAAAACTGAATTTATATTTATAATAATTTCGATGAATTCGGCAGTAACTTTGTGGAAGTTGTTTGTAATGTGCATGTAGATGATCCATATTGTATCTAAATCAATTATTGAAGAATATATTTCAAGAATGTATCCTCTATTGATCGGTGATACGTCGAGTGTTTTGTATCATTATTTTCTCGTTCAAACCTGTATTATTTATATACTTCATTTCAAAGTGAAACAGGTGGTGATGCTGGACTTCTTCACACACGGTTACTCCAGATGGTCAGAATTTTTTTTTATTAGAAAATCTTTCAACCGCATCCACTTGTAAAGTGTGTTTTTTGCTTATTAATGAATACCACGATAATAACTTGTACAAGTCTGCTACAGAAGTGGAATAAAAAACATTCATACTTGTTATGGATAATCAAGGAACGAAACACCTGTTGGCTAACTAACTGTAGGCTTCAACAGTCCAATGATTTTGCAGAATGATATACTGTTTCGATTTAAATAATTAATCTGTATATCGTTAGTAATATTACGGGTTTTTTCACCTTTCAGAATGATGTACTGCTTAACAATTAGCATCTGTTTATTTTTGAATTATATTACGAATATAAATCCTATCTATAAGGTAAATTAAAGATGTGATTTGCAACGTTTATCAACGTTATAGTATGTAACACTCTAATCCTAAATAGAATCGTTTGATTTTTATTGTTTTCTCTGAGTTTTAAGACAAATGCCTAATAATCTTTTGGTGTCATAAAACTCATGGATAAACATAAAATTCAAATTTGATATAGAAAGTCGAAATCCTAAACTGCTTAATTCTAGTTAAGTTTAAATAAAATCATACAAAAATGTCCTTAGAAATTCGTGAAAAATATTTTGTTAAATATGGTTGAGGTATAATCATGGTCAATAAAATAAGATTGATGAATATGGTCGTGTTTTTTGGTGAACATTTTTCTATAGTCATTTATTTGAAATCATATTTCAATCGGAGGAGTCGCAAAAACACTGCTTAAAATGGTTCCATTTCAATATTTTATCATTCATTACGAGATTTTTTTATAATTATTGTTAATTATGCAACTTAAATTAATTATTTTACTTGCCTTTAATGCCGTCGGACACGAATAGTATGGTAATACTAGCGAACATAATTAAAATTAGGCCCTAAGTGAATAGCATTTGAAAACAAATTTTCTTCTTAAGATCACCTGTCAGCATTCGCTTAATATGCTTGGTGCTAGAGATGCGCTTAAATATAGAGAGATTGTGTGTATGTCTATATGTTCTGCGATACAGATATACAAATATACCGATAAATCGAGACAAATATAACTATATTGTAATTGTATGATGGTTAGTCAATTTATTATAATCTAAATAATTACAAACAAAGTGATCTTATGTGTCATATAATATCATAAATGTCTTACCGTTCGCATACAACAACTGCAATCTGTACTGTATTCCATTATTTGTTTTTTGTCCTTCGGTTTCCTAAACAAAAAGAAAAAAGCAAATTTAGTAAAACATTTATAGATTATTTCAATATATTCCGGATGCAATAAGAATTTTCGCGTTTATGCGAAACAGGTTTGTTCAAGAAATTGATAATAATAAAAAAGGTCGCTTTACAATTTCTAGCGAACTTTTACCGAAGATTTTCAATACACTATAGTTGAAGTGGTAAATACGGTATGTTTATTTTATGGCTTCCCCGAATTATTTACAGTTTGAAAATCGAATAACAAAAGAATCAAGTTCTAAGAAAAAAAATATGCATATACGTACATATAGATGAGCCTTGTGTATAATCAAGTCATATTTTAATGTCGTTAAAAGGAATGATAAGTATTTAAAAAATGCCATATTCTGAGATAAAATACAAACATTTTAAATATAAAATTAGATTTTTTTTATAAATACGTAATGATACATTTATTTAGTGTCTTTTTCGTTATGATAACATTTAAAATACTGTAATTTTATTCACCATCGAACTTTGTATGTCCTCTTTCATCTACTACTTTATTAAGCCAGAAAGTTCATGCCAATATGTTCCAAATCTGAATTAGCTTGATAATTTAAGAATACCATATCCCTGCATCAATACAGCAGTAAGACAATCTGAAAATCTTCGTACAGAAATAATGTCTGTTTAATAACACATATAATTTGATACAGTTGTAGAAGAGTACTTTTGTTTTTGGTTAAAGAGACAGTATTGATAAAAATACAATATTTGAGTAGCATGTTATGTTGTACTTTTTCATTAATAGTATTTGAACATTTTCAGAGTGTCAAAATTAGATAATGTTCACGATAGTTGTATAACTAACAGTATAACTAACCGAAACATTGGATTCAATATTTTGTTTATTCATAGCTTAAAACACGTTATTTTCGATTTTATATTGCTGCTTTGATATAACGATATGTTAACTTTTTTTTCGAATATAAGGTTCATTCAGATACAAAATTTTCATGAGGTATATTATTAATGTTATTAATAAAGGTAATGTTTTGTAAATTTCAGACATAAACAATTTCATATGCACGAAAAACGTCAAAGAAACTGACCCTCGTATCGAGAATTTAATAAAAATGATATAGCTGTGGTTTTAATTTAATTACATTTGAAACAAAGAGTTTTTAAAATGGCATTTGTATAAAGCCACTGGACAAAATAAATAAACAAAACAGACGCGTGTTACGTTTTGATAGAACGTTTATCTTCCACTCATGACAAGCGCGTGATCTATCTGGACATACTCAAATACAGTAAATAGTATATACTTTATAGTTTATATGCAATGCAAACAGTATAATAACACTCAAATTTACTCTAACTTATAGAATAATAGTAAGCTTTACTTCCATTCTAATCGAAAATTCTTGAATCTAAATTGTAAATGTTCTGAGAACAATAAAATGACATTGATTGTATTTAAAATGATATTTATTCCATTCAATGCTAATCCAATTTAAAGGTGTGATGAATTAATAAAAGATAATTGAGATACCTTTCAAAGGTCATATGTACATATATATAAATTTGAACTCAGTATGAAAGGTTTTCTCTCAAAACGAATATAATCGGATATTGAATCAGTGACTATAGACGTTCCTCAGTAGGGATTATTAAATTAATTTATAGGCCACTTACCTACAGTATATTATTTTTTAGAATATTTAGTATCTAAATGACAAATATATACAGATTGTACATGCTTCTTCTGAATTGAGTAGTTGTTTAATGAATGAATACATTTTAGTTAGGGAGAAAAGAGGATGATTTTCTTCAAGATATCGAAGTAATTATAAAAAAGTCAATATTCTAAATATGTCAATAGTAAATTTTGCTGAGCATTATTTTTAGCAAATATTTGCTGGAAGGTTTTGAGTTGATAAACCAAATCGTCTTCCACCTTGGTAATACATGAAACTAAATGATCATTAGTTTTTACGAGCGAATAAAACTTACATTTCAAAACGGTTTCACTTTTTATGATGAATGTTTTTATTCAAAAGCACTTACATGTGGTGCTTTTTATAAATAATGTTTTTAGGACAATAAGTCACGCTATACCCAGGCGATTTCCCATTAAACTTCATTTGTGTAGCCATCGTGGACAATTTTACTAAACTTATTTAACTACATAGCTTAATAAAAAAACATGTATTCATAATTGTCATGTTTTGTTCCAAGGAATATAATGAAAGAGTATTTTTTTTATTTACTTAAATTGGCATTTATTTTGAAGAAATCTTTTAAAATTAGGTACAAATATCAATTCATTCTTCAAAAAATATAGGAATTGGTTATATTTGTTAGGTTAGGTTCATATAATTCACGTAAAACAAAACGATTCGATAATTTTACCTTACATGGTTTTCCTCC
The DNA here is from genome assembly GCA_028554975.1 of Himalopsyche kuldschensis. Classification (NCBI taxonomy): domain Eukaryota; kingdom Metazoa; phylum Arthropoda; class Insecta; order Trichoptera; family Rhyacophilidae; genus Himalopsyche; species Himalopsyche kuldschensis. Next base: position 11,854,167 of record JAHFWI010000010.1, on the reverse strand, counting down.
TTTATATTATATATAGTCATAATAAATAGCATTGTAGTTTAGTAGTAACGATAAATTGAATTCGATTTTTCATTGTAAATTTAAAGTAAAAATGAATTTAAATTGGAATCCCACCATATATTTCAATAGTTTCACAGCAGAGAAATTTAGGTATCACATTTTATACAGTTTACTACATATGACAGCAGGAAAAAATAGAACTATTGTTGTTTGTATAACAATATGAATAAACGTCATGCATAGTATGACTAACCACATATAAAAAGTATTTTTTACCTGATCTTTTTCAATAAATCCAATAAATGCGGTCCTTTCAATTTCGATTGGTTGGCCCGCTCTGTCGTAGAGAGCCACAACAAAATGGAAGAAATTGCTTTTCCTAAGGTTACTTGGCGGTTGTTTTTCGAAGTGTGCTCGTCCAACTCCAATACTGCAGAAAAAGAAGCAATAAAACATTAGCAACAAGAAATAATTAGAATGTAATCTTTAGAGCTATGATAATAACAAATGTGCGAATATTGTTAAATATTCGATTCGTATCAGAATATGAAATAGTGCTGCATTCATCATTTTTGGTTGACCACGGGAATTGCGATATGTTTCTTCATAAAACTTATAAAGTTCATCAATTTTTGTCGGTTTTGAAGCGGTATTTCAATTTTAGAAAACAAAGAGGAATGCAGGATAAAACCAGTTTACAATAAAATTACTCTTCACAATGAATAATTATTATCTATAATATAATATATCGAAATATCTATAATATATCGATATATCTCGATTATATTTGAAATACAATATTCGATATATTAATGGAATGAACTGGCATTGACTTCGTCAAACTCTATTGCAACTCGGTGAAAAATAGCAATGTATTTTAGTTATACATAAATTTTATGATATATGGTTGATAGCTATTTCAGTTGACGCCATCTTATAGTTCTGACGATGGATACTATCTTTCAGATAATGATAATGCAATTTACTTAAGAAAAATCTTGAAGTAAATATAGAATTCCTATACAGACACTAGACGTTCAAAGTATAAAGTACCAAGTACAAAGACAATGTGGAAGCAATGAATATTTTAACTAGATTTTTTTATAGAAAGGTCAATATTGAAGTTATTCTACGTTTAAATATTGACTATTTTACGTGTAGCACATATATGTACTTGTACGCTAGCAAGTACTGTATCCCACATTTATATGCGAATACAATTGCAATACAGTAAATTGTTTCGTAAAATATTTTAAATTCCGTCAAAAATGTAAATACATCATGTCAAAAGATGTTATTTATTGAATGCATAAAAATATTCATAGAAATTTTAGCCTTAAATATAATAAAGCCTTATACAAAAAAAACTCTTATTATTCATAAAACAGTCAGGTTTTGGCAAGTGGCAAATTTGTCATGCACACGCATTTGGAAACCGTAAATTTTTCACACGGTAGTGAGAATTTCTGGCTAAAAATTCCTTCTACTCGACACGACGACAGGCATTTAGTCGAACAATATGATTAATAATGATGATGGCATCTCTGTGACCGCACCCTATTGTTTTCTTCCTCTACTGGACATTTGCGCCCCCGCAGAACAAACAACGGAATGACAGTTGAGGGAATTATGTCATTTGGATATTATAATGACAAGTCAGTTTACCAAGAAATAGAGCCGCACTAAGGACTCAAAGACTCATAGCAGGTATAATAGTTTCAATTAAAGGAGTAAGTACTGCATGGTAACTTTGAAATAATGATTTTATTATCATCTGTTCTTTTATTTCAAGCGTAAAGTAGTTTAAACTTCTCAACAAAAATATCATTTTGTATAAATTGAGATAATAAGTAACATTAAGACTTAGTTACGAATATATTAATTTTTTTTTAGGATTTGGCAGATCTAAAAGCTAATTTTGACGCATCGATTTTTTCCAAATATCAGCAGATGGACTTCTTATAAATGTTCAAAAGATGTTCTACGAGAACTAATTGTTCAGTCGTTCAACCTCTCTTTTTTGAAGGTTTAAAATAATGAGGCAATGAAATATGTAAAAGTCACCAACAACTGTTCGAGTTCGCTGTAAACACTCTTAATTGAATACCTCCTTCAACCTCAAATTAATGTTTTTAGTTTTTTAAGCAACAACAAATAATCGAAGACTTTGACTGAAGTTGCTTAATAGAATTTTAATGATTGAATTTTATACTTTTCTTGAGTTTTTTCGCTAATGACCCGGGTTTTGCCTATCGGTATCTCCAACAAATAATCAATATTTTTTTTAATTAGAGTGATTAATTTAGTATTTCAACTAAAGGTGCTTGATGGAATCAAATTTGAATTGCATGTATCTTGTTAATTCCCAGTTCAAGTTCATTCGTGCAATTAAGTTGCCTGAAAGCGTCTAAAGAAACAACTCGAGTCATTAGTGACATAACTTAAGGACATAACGGAAATTAACAAAATTCGAACAATTCAAATAGTATAGTGATTAATTGATCTGTGTTATTCCCTAGTCCGGCCCACATGAAAATATAACAGTAATTCTAAGCATTGCGAAAAATGCATAAGAATGTAGGATATTATTTATTAGTCATAAACTACGGCCACACCTCCTTTCTATTATTAACCCTTTGGGTAAACATGCAAACAGTTTCCTTTGCGAAATATCCCGCTGCGAAGCCATAAGTGAACGATGCGAATGCAAGCCCTATACAACTGCGCTAATCCCGTTTGGTTTGTTTGACTTTGTTAGTCTTAGGAACTAAGTGCTTATGACTTTGCTTGTGCTACGATTGTTATGAATAACGAACGGTGATAGAGGTTTCACTTAGAAAAAGAACCAAAACATCAAATTAAATTTAGAACTTGGCTTTAAACGTATTATTGTAATTTATTTAAATAAAGTATCCAATCATTTATTCGAACAAATTCCATGTTTGAATTATTTTAGTAAAATAACAGATTACATTTCCCTGAGCTTTTTAGATAATTTTTGTCAAGCCAATTTCTGCTTAATGAATTTGGTGGAGGTGTCGAATTGTTTAATATTGCTTGGCTTGATGTCCGTTGAAGGTAAAATGTATCAATGTTTAATATTATAAATATTATATATGGATTGTGCAGTATTTTGCTTCAATCTTTTTTCGAGATAAAAACATGACTATATAAGTCAAAACTAGCCATTAAAATATTTTTAATATTTATTAAGCATTGAAAAAAAACTTATGTTTTACATACATATGTACATATACTTATTTAATAAATTAACTTTTCCAAAAATTTCTGATTTTTAAAAGCATACAATAATGAATAGAGAATGGCAAATATTTATCGGATGCCAATGATGATTTAAATAAATATTCGCACAGAATAGATTGTGGCGGGTATATATTATGCGCTCACGGTGAAAGTGTGTAGGGGGGGTTTGAATGGACATCTGAGGGGGGCACACGAGCCGTAGGCCGAATCACAAATTAAAGGAGGCTTATGCACCCCCCCCCCCCTTTTAGGATTGCGTGTAGTATTCCGTAAAAGTTATACATATTTAATGTATTTTTTTATAATCAAGTATTTTATGCGCTCGTTCGAGCGAGTCGCTTGTTCTAATTTTTTCATTAAGTACGAAGCCGTAATAGGTACTTAATGTAATTAGACAATTTTAATACAAAGTTTTTTTATTAATATGTATTTCTTAACCTGCCAATCACATGTAAGCCAAGCCCTAATCGTGCAAGTATTTTTTACACTTACATTTTGCGGGGAATAAGTTTGTATGAAATGAATATCAAAAAATGCACAATTTTATTGCACATACGTTTATAACAAGTCTACCGAGAATTATCAATATGAGTCATTTATTCTCTCTGAATATAATTTTGAAATAAAATATACACGTGGCCATACAACAATGATTGAAAATCGTATGGATGACTCCCACGGGTAAAACATCACTATGAAGTTTATGTTAAGTATTAATTAATTCTCGATGGAATTACGTGATCATAAACGCATATAAATCAATTATAATACATAAAATACTTAATTTTATTTAGTTACTGTTATGGTATAAATTTCTACTTTACAAAATAACGTAAGTATGAGGTCTCAAGAGGCCACGGTAAAAGTTGTGCCTTATTTATGTCCATTATAAGCACCTTTTCTATGGTGTTTATATAAAGACTAGAAAGCTTGTTTTGACCACGCAATGTTAAGTTTAGTGATTGCCGTTAAGTAGAAAAGATTTGTTAGCTTTGGCATCTTAATGTTATTTATTCCGAAATATAGATAACTTTTTTAAAAAATGCACATGACTTATTTGACATGTACATGTTATAAAATAGCATTTTATAAAGGGACACATGAATTCTTGTAACTTCAAAAACTTTCTAATTGTTTATTTCAATATAATAACTTTAATAAATTAATTGTTCTAGCAGATTTATCTTTTGATTAGAAATGCATGTAACTATATGATAACAATATAGCTGTATCTTGTTTTTCAGAGTAGCTCGGTCACTCAAACTTCAAAACATTCAGCTGTGAGTAAAACGACTAATTGATCTCAAGATTCATTCGTGTACCCAAATGTTAACCGTATTATTTCGGGCTGGCATACTATTTTGAAAATCCAGGAGCATTCCGAAAAATTGATCTATAAAATCAAGAATATTCAATTTTTGCATTTTTTAATTCAGTGGACAAGAAATGCTCAACTCTCTTCCTTGCAGATTTTTTGTTATTTATTTATGTATTTAAATAAAGCTGCACAAACACACACAAAATTAGATACACATAGCCAGATAGACACTTCTTCTCTGTATTGGCGCATCGTGCATTCTAAGACTTCTAAGTAAAGGTTGATTGGTGGCATTGCCCCATGCTTTGTCCAACACTAGTATTATAATATATTATTACATATTTAATTACAATGTTATTTATAAATTTAATATCCGTCGCAAATACGTTAATACTAATATGTAATTTACAATTGTTAACATTTTGCTGTTAAATATCTCAACAAGGTGACTGTGCTTGGTTGGAATCGAGTGGGCCGCCAAAACGATCGACGAATCGAATTTATTAGCTACGCTACTGATTATTCCGTGTTATTTCGATTTCGATTATTACTAAGCAATATACACACAGCACGTAGGTTTTGGTAAGTGCGGATAAAAGTTGAGCGATGAACTGTCGTTATTATAATAATACTGTTTCATAAGTATATTTTGAATCGTTAAACTTCAAAATTAAAACAATTCTAATTTGATACTTTGATCAAGCTTCTTCAAATCCTAAATATATTTTTTTACGTCTCAGTATCTTGTCATCGCTTGAAAAGAAGGCCGCGTATTGTGAAATGTTGATAATTAGTAAAAAAAAAAAAATGTAATCAGTTCCTATTGACGAAGGAGCAGTAAATTTAAATGTCCAAGCGCGTAATTGCTGGTCAAAAATAAACTTTAAATTTTTTTATGAACACTGAGAAATGTCTTACTCCTTTTTTAAAGTTACATCTGATACTGACCACGAGAAAAATTTGAAACCAGTTTAACAATAGTCTAGAATTGCTAAATCAAATGAAGGACCAGGTATAGGAAATAATATAACATAATACACAGGCACTTGCTGTTTTATTTTCAGATCATGAAACTTTGTTATTTCCAATTAATGGTTGGTGACAGGGAATTATTTAAGTGTTTAAATTACTTTTTTGTCATTTCACTCAAAATATATCTCATCACCTTTTATATCGTTGCATCATTTACGTATGAGCTTATACTGCAATTAGGAGGATCTCTCTTTTGGCCCGGTAAATCTAACCTTTTCTCGAAATGGTAATCGATTATGATTGTGTGTGATGACTAAATCAGTATTAATAATAAGTATTTTTTCTGATTAGTTAAATACTGTTTTATTGTAAGTAGCTCATAGTTTTTGACTAAAACTCTTTTGATATTGTGTCGGCGCATCAATTATACTAGCAATACCGATGCTGGACGCAATTTTCGGTAAAAAATGTCAGTGCTTGTATATTTTTGCAATTCGTTGTTTTCGCTTCGAATCATTTTTTTAGTTACAACGTGCACGTAAAATTTGAATGCTGACTTAATATTAAGAATTTTTGTTTTTCATTTTTTGGTGAAAAACACATGCTCTTAGCCTCTACACAAAGTCTATTAATCCTTATGAATAGATAAATAATACATCATATGTACGTTTCAATTTTTTAAGATGTTTCTGCAGTCAAGTTTTGGTTAAAATTTCGATTTTTGTCAGTTGCCAAAATTGTTTATTACGAGCAATAAAATACGAATAAAATCACCTACGATATATATGATATCTAAATATATAACTTAGTGTAACTGCTAAATAAAATTAAGACGCTTTTTTTTTCAAGTGTTAAAATAAAGTATTTTAACTTTAAAATATCAGGAATATATGATACATTCAATATATTGAATATATATCTTATCAATTTACTTTTTACTATTTATTCAATGCATTTTGACGTAATTGCTAATGTGAAACGCGCATTTCGTTCTGATGAGGTTGGCAAATAACGTGTATTGGATGAATCGGCAATAAATTTATAGAATTCGCTTCAAAATGGTAAGACGGATCGAAGTATGATATTCAATTCCATAAACATTTACAACGATAGCGTGATGCCGATACAAATTTTTCATAAAATTCTTCAAAATCTTAATAAATAAACGAATTTGATTAAAAAACATTTTTTATGCTGGGAAAGTTAGTAAATAATAATTTATTCACTTTTATGAATCTAGACCTAAATTAATCATCGAGTAATAAACAACGAAATATTTATAATGATGGGTTATAAATATAAAGTCAAAAAGCAAACAAAAATCATGTTAAATTAACATATAAATTATAATTGAAAAAATCCTCTTCAATTAAGTGATTGCGTTGAAAACTGGGCGTTTTAGTCCGAATAGGTATGAATGTTAAATGGACTCAGTCTACAGTGCATCACTAACGCGACAGAGATAAAATGCTTAATACATTGGTACAAATTATTGTAGAATCCAGTGGCACCTCCAGAGATAATCAATTATGTAAAAAATTCAAGTCTTTTTTTTGACAACCGAGTCTGCTCAAATGTGGACCATATGGACTCCATATTCCATTTATTGATATAAGAACCGGCTTCGCTCATGGCGAACATTTTCTAATGACTAAGTACAAGTGATGTTTTATTATTTTTTATGTAATGCTTTTCCACCAAGTAGTACCAAGTTTGAAGTTGCAGCAGTTTCACAGTTTCAAAATATATGTAATTTAATATGCCCTGACATGTTTATAAATTAAACTTACGAAATTTCAATTAAATATGAATGGACAAATTTTGGTCTCATAAAAGGTACTTACCTACTGCACATAACTTTATAAAAGAATTATTAAGTGTTTGTGATTTCATACTGACAAATTTTATAAAATATTACTGGCTATTTATTTCGTAATTTACAGACCAAATAAATAATATGACACCATTATTGACAGGTCAAGCCTACTTGTAATTGTTTATATGTAGAATATCAATAAGCTGGAATCGATGATTGGAGGCAAATACTCTTCATACTAAATAAATTTTACCAAGTAAATACGTATATCATTTTATTGTCTAGTCTAGTTAGACATAACGTGATTAATAAAATACTCCACTTTGGAAACGGAAATGGTAAAAAGTATTCGTTGTATATTTACTGAATGGAGTATAAGTAATAATGTTCAAATAAGATGTTTACTTTTCTTTCTTATTAAAAGTATTCAATTTGCAATATTTAAAATGTTTTCCGTACGCCACTCATAAAGACTTGTTTGATTTCGTGACGAATACGTTTACGCCCCATTCTCTGTTCACTAAACACACATTAATTATCATGGAATACAATTGATGTCCACTGTCAAAGACAAAGATAATGAGAAATTTTAAACCAACCAATACATCAACTTAACTAATGTTGAATGTACTTTGAGGGCTTAAAAATGTCTTTTCAGCAAAACTGACAAACTGACAGTCGACAAATTTTACATGGATTAATAATTATTAAAATTGACAGATTATATATATAATATAATGAAAATTTTACCATTTTTTGAATTAAAAAATTATCTAATACGTAAAAATGAAAGCCTTATATTTATAATCATAAAACATAATGACTATAAAAATATTGTCATATATATCCATTATTCATCGCTAATGGAGATTCACTTATGGAAGCTGTTGTTCATGTGGTTATCTTAATTAAGATATCTTCAGTTTTTTTTTTTAAATAATGTGCTGTATTCAATCCAGAAGCATAATATTAAAACATATTAAACATTTTTTCAGTCAAAAAAAGCTCGCGTTTAGCGAAACCGGTCTTAATTTTGTTTTTGCGGAATAAGTACAATTTTTTTTTTCATTTCCACTGAGAAATAATTTCTTTCCACCAAGTAATGGCAGTGAAAACTTAAAATAAAAACATAATTATAACAATATTAATTTTCTTATAACCAATACAAAATAAGACATTTTTTTTGGGTTTAAGATTCAAAATGATCTTATTAATTGTTCTTTATTTATTCATCATATAGTATGAGGCTATTTAACAAAGTGGGTGGCGAAATAGTCATGCACAACGAAAAAAGTAATGAAATGTTTGTGTACATGCAAAAAGAGAGCAAATTTTGTATGTTATTTATATACGGCAAAAACTTCCTGTTTGTGATTCCAGCAACAAACAGGAGACCAAATTTGATTATCATTAAGAAAATTGTACACACAGCCTTCGACCTGAATTCCTAACGGATTGCGGCGTCGTTAGATGTGACGCGGTGTCGACGGACGCCAATTAATAACGACGCCCTGGGCTAACGGGAGCATCCGATATTAGCCCGAAAAATACCACCCTGTTTTTGCACGTTGGTAAAATTGAACTAGCAAATTCAACATTTACAACAAGTGCATCGGATGCTTCCTTTTTTCATACTTTTCAAGATATTTATTTAGTAATTGACTATTTTTAAGAATTATTTGTGAGATTTTCACCTTTCAGTTCCATTCGTGAAAATGAGGGGTTTAAATGCATAACCGCCTCTCTCCACAAAGTCAAATTGTTCAGCAATCGAAAAAAAATATTTTAATCTTCAAGTATAATATTATAATAATTTGCAAAGGGAACGCAAAACGTTTGTATGGTGACAGTGCGGTAGGTCGGTGTTCCCTGGCTCGTTATTGGTGCATTTAGATTGTGGCGGTTTTGAACTTCACATATGGTGGAGAGAAGCGGTTATGCATTTGATCGTAATTTTCGATGTCGATTTTAAATGGCTTAGAGGTAATTTTTTGTTGGTTTGAAGATTGCAGGGCATAGAACGTAAGAACTGGATCATTAATCAATCATTTTCTCAAAAATGATAATATATGGATAGAGGCGGCTATTTTTTTACATCCCTCAATTAGACTTGGTATAGCAAGCTAATAGTGACGTATCTGATTTTTGGATATAAACAAAATAGTAAATATTTTTTGTCAAATAATATAATATTTAGTTAAAATAGTTGTTCAAACAAAATATTCGATTTATATAATAGTAGCAATGTTCTCTTTTTAATAATTATAAAAGACAATTAACCAAAATCTTAATTCCGCTATCTTCATTGTAACAAAATATTTCATTATTTTTTTTCATGTGTAGGAACTACATATGTTAATTATATTTGTCAAATACATGGTTATCATGTATTGATGCCAGTTGCAATGTCTCATTTACATTTTTACAATAAGCAATAATTATCTAAAATCATATGGTTTTATTACGGGCATGAAAACCAAATTGTACAGAATTCAGATATTTATAAAATTTAGGTAGATAAATGTATTGTTTTTTGAAAATTATTTCTATTTCATTCATTCGGGCATCTAGTAAGTCAAAAATAGGCATTAATTTTGCCATTAGTCAAATAATTATTAAAATCGGCCTCATAAAAGCATAAATAAATTAAAGTCTTCAAATAACCAATGTCAGAGTTTTTCAAAAACCGATCTCATATTGTGACAAAGAAGCATAAGCTTTATATGTCTACAGTAAAGATTAAATTAAGCTTTTGAGGTACAAAAAATGCCGAGCTTTTTTCGACGAATTTATTAACGTTAATTATCGCATAATATATGCAAATAACTTTATCAGTTTATCGCTCTAGTTATAGACACATTTTACGTAATTTGATAATAGAGCGGCGAAAGTGACTTTTACAGCCATAATTCAACGAAAAAAATGCTAACTAAAAACTTCCTCGCTCCTAACACAGCGCGAGAAAATTAAATTCCCGGTAAAAATTTGAAGACTTGACAAGCAATTTTCACATAGCTCATTTAATTAAAAACAATATCGTATTACATTAACACAATTAGTTCGCTTTAACGCCGTCAGAGGTAATGAGGTTAATTATGACGTCATCTTTTCGACTGGTGCTTGTGAAACAGGGGTGGCTCATTTTTCCTTCGCCGTCGGAGAAGTGGAGGGGGGTAAAATAAGATTAATTATTGTACAAGCGTAAAGCTGAGGAGGGAGGGCACTTAAATTATTTAGCGAATTCGCGGTATACCTATCGGATAATTAGATGAACCAAAAAAAATATATTATTTGTTCGAGATTTATCCTATCAAGACGACTTTTTAATGAAGTATTTTATGACCGCTTCAGCCAGTTTTTCGTTTTCTATAAATCTAAGTCATTCTCGCTCATTTTTATACATAAAGCGGTTTTATAAATCAAACTGCTGCAACTAAGTTGTATGGTGAAACGAAATATTCATTTCGTCTCCACTATGGCAAAAAACGTTAAACAAAATAAAATAAAAGCGAAATTAAAAAAAAAATGCAATATTCTTGATTGTTTGTTGATTATCGTTGAAACAATGCTTTTATTTGTAGCACATTTTTTGTCAGTAATTAAAAATGATTTAAAATATTTACCTGACAAATATTGTATTCAATAAAAATTTGTGTTGTTTTATATGACTGATCTTAAGAAGTTTAATTACATATTAAAAACAACAAATATTTAGTCGTACTTTATAAAAAAGCATTAAATTGATGCCGGGTCCGTGGTGCAGTGGTCTCCGTCATCAGCTCGTGTCAGACCTCATGGATTTAATTCCTTGAACGAGCAGACTTTTTCAGTCGATTTAACGATCCCGTTTGAAGGCATGGGTGTTTGTGTTGTTAAAAATCTCTTCCAACGCATGTTCAGATAAACTCCGTGAAGACTCCAACTCCGAAGTTAGGAGCGGACATGGCTTAAAAAAATGGTAAAACACCATTTTAATTTCGTTAAATTATTTAAAGGAAGATAGATGTGGTGTTGAAAAATTTATTACAAAATATTGCAATTTTTTTGGAACTTAATACCTCATTATGTAGGATTACTCTTATTTTTACTTTCGCAATTTCATGACAGATGCCTTAGAAACATTTTGATACTAATTCATAGGGGGGTGTGTTATTATTGATAGGTATGGTGAAGTGGAAAAAAATATAAAGGGCCGTCTATACTCGATCCAATTATACTCCGCATCAATATTGTTGCACGTCTAATAGGCTTTAGTACCGACAGAGCGACACAGCTCTCGACGACATTTTGCTCTCTCATATCTCACTGTCCAGCGTCTCTCAACTTTACGGCTAAATATTTTTTTTCGATTATAGACGGAAAGTGTATTATTTAATAACTGATTATATTTGATTCATACTTTTTTGGTGGCAATTGGTATTTCGTGGCAAAGATACATTCAATTAACGTATGTAGATAAAAAAAAATTGATCAATAAATATATGAAAATAATAAGCTCATGATTTAGAAAGCAAGTGACAAAGTGATTTTGAAGGCTTGTGAAGAATAATAAATTATGTTGGTTTCATGACGTCATAGCTTTAGAGTTTTGTTTTGGAAAAATATGTGCTATTTTTTAAATAAGATTATAAGTACCAATTTAGCACAGCAAGTCATTGATTTTACTGATCATAATAGTAGTTTAATCGGTGTTGATAATATTTGGATAAAATTTGTTAGTAGAGGCTTTTTTAAATGTTTTTTTTTTATATTTAAAGAAACCGTAATAAAGTAAGTGAAAAGAGTGAGATTAAGCTGTGCAGCTAATTTCAGACCTGTAGTCGAATGGTCAAGGCCAGTCTCTTCCACCAGAAGATAAGCTTTCATAAATTGATTTTTTAGTTGTTTTGTACATTTTTGCTGAATGCCGTAGTTGTATCCGATATTAAAATTTCCTACGACTAATCTGATCCCTAAAACGAAACAGAACAAACGCATATAAATATCTAATAGTCCAATTTAGAACTCATCCTCAAATTCTAATTTTATCAGATAAAGAGAGACTGAGAAAAGTGATGAAGCTCAATATATAAATTACATCATATGATTCCTATTTAGGACGGGTCTTTACTGTATATCTCATACGACGAACTAGATCTTACAAATAATCATATGTAAAAGTCGCTGGCTATTATGAAAATATTGAGAAACACCTGTTTTTAAACTGTTTGTTTTTAGTAGACGGCAGCAGAAATAATGTGCAAGCAAGTCTACGCAGTGTAAACGTTTGGTTTGAGTTTATTATGAACGGGCACTTTGTGGTACGTAACCAAATTATCAACGCCAAATTCAATTATGTATGTGCCTATTTGTGTTGGTATTTAAAAGCCCTCCTTACAAAGAAAGCTTGTTAGTGTTACAAGTAAACTGATATGTTTCAGCGGTATAATTGTACTATGCATTTATTCATCGTATGATGGCCATACAATAAGATTAAATTAATAATTTATTATATTTTAATTTTGGTTGGTGTGTGTGTGTGTATTTTTAATCGTGTGTAAGCTTTCAGACTCACAATAAAACAACTCTACATTTGAAAACGTAGGTAGACATTGGTAGATTTGTAGTGTAACTACAACACATTTACAAACGTAGGTAGGCATTGGTAGACTTTTAGTGTAACTACAACATTTGTACATACGTATTAATGTGAAAGAGACGAAATCACATATATTCATGTACAACAAATTAACTCGATGAAAAATTGGTGGGAATAAAAAAATAGGTGGAACACACTGTGCTTCTATTTTGCAAGCCAAGAATGTTTCTTTAATGTATTCCCAATTTTAAAAAATGTAGTGTACGAATTTTTACGAAAGAACATTATGTGTCGTGATATTTTTCAAATTATTAAATTGGATGGTTTCCTAACATCCAGTTCACATTTTACTATCTTTTGATTATAACTATCCCTCATCGAAGACAATCTTGGCTTCTAACTTTTTAGTGTTAACAATTTGTTGAAAAAACTCTACTGGGGATTTGAACACTTAAATCAAATTATTCTTTGAGATACATCCTATTTAACAAATTTAAAAAATAAGTGTACCTTTTCCTTAAATAAGAAAGAAAGTCTAAAAATGTAGTAAAATCGTCATCTAAAAAGAGTCTGACGCGTAAGAAATGTACCGAAGGCTAAAAATAGGTTTGCGAACAGGCCGTCTACACTCTACAGTGTGGTGCAAAAGTGCGATCTCTTTTCGGTGTTTGAACAGCTCTTAATGACGCGGCAAGTTAAAGGCAACCGCCCATAATTGAATTACATCCAGCCACCACTGGTCGTCAACGAGGCGGCCTCACCTCTACTGCCGGACCTGTCTATTATTTAATACAGAATAAATAATGAAACACAAGAATTTTGGGAAAAGCTCTTTATATTTTAGACGTGTAGACGCATTGAGGAAACTTTTGAGAAAATGTTGTTTTAATTTTTAATAACATTATTTTAGTTATTTTTAGATTATCTCAAAGCACACCTCTTATTTTACACTACGTTTGTAGGATGTTTTGAAATTCAGATACGGTATTATAGTGTTCAGTTTATTTTTTAACTATTTTTAATTTGTACAAAACAGTAGGACCTCTTCTACGTTAATTTTAAAATCTATTTTCAATAAAAATAGCGCATAAATGAAACAAAAATATTTTTATAAATTTCTGTACAATTTGCAATTTTAATGACTCAACGAATTCAAGACCAGAACTTCAAATATTATTTTTACCATTTTAAAATTACACCAACAACAACGATGTAAATATAATCAATGCACCGATTTTTTCAACATGCGTTTGTAAAAATACTTCTTGCAGTTACATTTAGCAAGAAAAGACTTAAATCTATTATTATTCTTTATTTTGAAGCCACAATAGTATTTTTATTTATCAATGTTTATAAATAATACATACAAATTGTTGGGATATGTTTAACAATGATGATTTTAACGTAGAAAAGATTATAAACGGTAATAAGTACATAATATTGGAACTAGATAATTACTATCATGTTAACATTGAGTGTCAAGTATTAAAAGAACTTACGTTTATGATGCTCGTCCGATAGTGTTTCAATTTAACGGTTGAAATAAGTTTACATTAGGAACACTACATATGTATTTATAAAATTTAAGGAAGCAATTCAAAGTGCAAATCCAAATTTTATTACAAATTCACTCGTGGTCAACTCGACGAGACAAGAGATATGTGATATTAACCTTGCCAGGATTTGAAGACGAATTCTTCTGGTTGCTAAGCTGAGCCCTTATCGCTGAGTAATGTACGATGTAATAAAACCTATATGGTGACTGTTAGTCTGCTCGATTGATGCAGTTTTATGTCGGTATTTACGGAGAGGAACAATATCGAGAAACACGAATATATGACGAGAAAAGTTTCACCTATTATACGATCAATATTAATGAACAATAAATTTTTATTTACACACCTACATATTCACTTCGATACCTACGGTAAAATCACTCGAATCTTATAACGATGCTTTGATTATGTATGAATAATACAATTTTAAAATCAACGCTCAGCTTTAGCGACATTCAATAGACCACAGAAACTTTTCCCCTTTATTGGAGATATATTATTTGCAAACTTTTTGGCACGAGAGGTAAATCATTGAATAATATAAAATTTTGGTCATATATTTTAAATTAAAATATCAACAGATTTTAACAGGCTTGATAACATAACAAAAGTAGTTGCTCGAAAGTATCAAAATATAATATTGTTATTATAGAGTATTGAATGTTAAAAATTGATTGAAAATATTTGATGAAAAAAACGAAGAAAATATTCGTATGGTATGACAGTAAATGACAAGATATAATTAGTGAATTAATCAAATATACAATATATAAAATAACATAGTGTTGTCAAAATTAATAATTTATCACCCAGTAAGTTGAAAGTCAGTGTAAATTATGTAATACAATTTTTATACGCTGGTTGTCGTATGGTTAATTAAAGATGCAATTTTTAGTGGTAATAAATTACTTTCACTTTTATAAAAGTCAGTTAAATCAACTGTGATCTACTGAAGTTGGAATTGAAGAATATAATGAATCGTTAATAAAGCCAACATATGGAACATAGGAAACGAGTTTCTTTCGTTATAGTATGTGTTACCAAGGGATTGCACCAAAGAAGGATGGCACGCACACTCGATAGCGGTAAAGTTTTTTTCAGCACTCAATAGTAATCAGTAAATTTTAATTGAAAACACAACAGTAAATTCTGTATTTTTATCAACTTGACAGTATCACAATAAAATTATAATATTGCACTGATTTTATGAAGTATTTTTTATAATAATGACGAATGTAAAATAATTTTAAGTCTTTAATTGTCAATTCTTTGTGGAAAGGCATTATATTTGAATAAATATAAAAAAACGATTTTAGTATCCGCTTACCTTTCTCGAAATAAGAAAAATCGGTTCCGATCATTATTAAATACGTGTATGTGAAAGTAGTAAGAAAAATTGTGCCTAATTTATTTAAATACATTACATTATAATGGAAAACTTTTAAAACTACTTTTGATTGTTTATTCAATAGTGAAACGCATTATTAGTTGGAATTCATTTTGATATTTTAATGCAAGTAGTTTCGCTTTCACAGCAGCTAAATTTTTATATATTCAGTTGAAAAGATTGTGCGAATTTAAAATTTTCTTTATCATAAAATTTAAGTAAATAATCCTGTTCCTTCGTCACCGTATTTTATAGAAAATCATTTTTCTTCTCTTGATTATCCCAATCTTTTTTTATCCGAACCATTTTTATCCCAACTTAATCAGGATAATCGAGGTGCTATTTTTTACTGACTTGATATCATTTAACAACTTAAAAATTATATGATATTTTTACTACTACGAGGTACTATTCGATCAATAATTGACTTTTTTATTTATATGCATATGTACTTATGAGGAGTTGTAGGACCTTTTCAGTCCTTGACTGATAACCATTTCTTATTTGAAAAAAAATCGTTTTGCTCAACTGAATACATCCAACATTTCACGTTATCAATTTCTCAATTTAAAAAGATTTTACTGAAGACTTATTTTAATAAAAAAGAATCACATTTTTAAAAATTTATACAATCGTGTTAAATGATCGGTTGATTAGGAGATCAAAAATCGTGTTCAACTGTTTATTGCCTTTCCATCACGAATAGTTGGCTGTTGATACCATAAAAGTGAAAGTGACTTACTTGGAGTTGTCGACTAGGGCAGCAGGTTGCATCCATGCTCTGGCAAGAGGTTCTTCTTTGAGGGAGGTAACAGGTCCTCTAGGCTGTGTATGAAGACCTCCGCCAGTATCTCCATGGTGCAACCCAAACATAAGACCTCCTGCAAGAAATATACACGTCTTAGTTCAATGGTTCACAATTCTGCAATACCTTTATAGTCTTGAAATTAATTATATATTCTTACATGAGTGAGTATTATATATGGATTTTCCAATCTGATTGATCTTGACTATCTCTGATATTTTCTCTCAAATTCAAAAAAACTCTAAGTATACAGTTTTATTTTACTAAGTATTAACTATCCTTTTATCCTATCTAACGATGTTAAAAAAATCATGCTTACTTGCATGAAAATCAAGCAATCGATATAATTTATGAACAAAGTCGATACCTGTTCTTTAAATATAACATATAATTTGACATTTTTTTGGATTATTTATGTGTCCAAATTACTGGATTATTACGCGATTCATGGCTCACATGATATTAAAATTATTCATATAACTAAAACAAGTTGCTTCTAGCTTTGAATCACTTTTATGAAGCTTATGCTTTTTTTATTTAGAAAATTTTTTCGCACTTATGTATGTGTATTACAATTATTATTTTATCCATGTCAATGGAAGATAAGATACGAAATTTAAACCGATAACTATTTTTTACTGTTCAACCAACGTTGGCTTTAAATTACACGAGTATGAATAACAGCAGTGCTGTTTTATACACATATAAACAAAAGATTATTGTTCATTTAATTTCTTTCCTATGGGTACTTTTTTTATAACTATTTTCCGTAATACTTCAAGTGTTGTAGGATTTTATATAGTCAATTTAGCTGATTGTTTTTTATCTGTTTTGAAGTGCATTTAAAATAGCCTGTCAATTCTTAACGCTGTTAGTTATCTTGATTTAAAACTTGGAATTACTTCTACATTGATAGATACAAAAATTTCTGACATCTCATATTATTGTCAAAAATACCACTTTATGGGACGAATAAAAAGAAAAATTAGTGAAAAATCCTCGATTACTTACCAGCAGTTCGAGGTCCTGCCGGAGGGTACAACTTCCTTCCCCAAGCTCCAACTGGATCCAGCTCTAGGGGAGGCCATGGCGAACCAGTATAACCGGCCGCGGCCGCGTTGAGCTCGTCTGACCGAATGTTGAATATGTCAATACCGCTGTAATCAATTTGAGTCAGAGCTCTGGATTCAGCTCCCTCGGCACTCAGAATTCCAGAATTCACCACTTTTGTTTTTATTTTCGACTCTTTATACAATATAGTGTTTATTGTTAGCGATATTTAGCATTGTAACATAAATAGATGGCTTAATTCTAAATGAAAAAATGACACTTTCAGTTACCGACGGCAGGTCAATTTTAGGTATTTACCGAATATACACAGGTGTATATTTTTTTCTAAAACACAATTTTGCACACGATATTCATGTTTATTACGATTTAAATAAGCTACGATATTTTTTTTAAATAAAAAACACAAGATTTAAAAAAATTCAAAATACACACACTGATAAAATTTATTCAAAATTTATTTTCATAATTTTAGCCATCGTATTTATAAATTATGTTTTACGAGAACAACAAATGACTTTACGTAGATTGGTCTTACAACGAAACGTTTTTTTTTATATTCTCTGTTTGTTGTTGTCAAATCGTGTAGAAATGTCAGATGTTTTTTTGATAATTTCCGTCTGACGCGTGAATTGTTTTTTTTTATTCCCCGCGGAATTCAAAACAGGTTGGTCCGGTGTCACAATTTTTTAAGTCTCTGTCGGTATTACTAAATATTTGTTCGCGAAGTTTTACGCATATCAGTTCGGTTTTGGGTGAGTTCGTTCGACGTCGCGGCACTGTTCGGAGGCGTCGCGGCGCAGCGTCGTCCCACGGCGAACGGCGGTGACGGAATAATGCCTCAGAGATATGCTTTGAGCCCCAGTGAGGTCGGACCCGTGAAGGGGGTTGAACGCTGGCTGGGGATATCGCGCGCGACGCGAGGGGGGGTCACGGGGCGGGGCTCCCCGGGGGCGAGACCCGACCGGAGAGAGACGGCCGCTGGGGCAACGGCTCGCCGCATTGGGAACGAATGCCTTTGAATAATATCGTTTTCTAGATTGGAAAAATATATTTTTTTATTTATCTATTACAATATAATTATTTTGATATAAAATATAATATTGCAAAATAATACAATTATTATATTCAATGATCACGCTGTAAACAAAATAAATTTAAAATTAGCTTTAAAAAATTACCCAAATTAATTAATTAGAACATTTTTATTTAGGAATAACTTCTATCACAATATGTCTGGTACTTAGCCAATGTTGTTTCTTAAACAATATTTAAATATTATTTAATAACATAGGTACAGCAGCATGTGACAATTTTTAAAAATCTATTAGATTCCAATTAAAAAATATGTCGAGACATAAATGAAAAAATGTGAACACAATTATTAATTTTTCAATATTTGGCTAAAATTTGATATTTTTTTTACATCCCAATATAACTTTTGTTCAAAAATTCGATTGAAAAAAAGATCATAAATATTTTTTTAATAAATCTTGCATTTATTTTGCCAATTGTAACGATGTTTATTTTGTTTAAAAACTACATTTAATCAATATGTAAGAAATCAACTGAGAAAATTGGACGAGGTCACTCTGTATTTCTCCAGGGCCGGTTGTGACGGGGCGTCTCTCCCGCGGGGAACTAGCCAATTAGGGGGGCCCTCGGTGGCTTCACGAGCCAATGGAGACCCGATTCTCACATGGCTCCGCCTCTCGGGGCTAGCAACGCAGGGACGGATGCCGAGGCTCTGATGGGAAGGGGCCATAATATAATGCTACCCGTTCACGGTCGATTTGAAATATAACGTGTTTTTGCAAAAAGTTCATGATTTATATATATTTTACTAAATGTGGTACTTTCGTGATAAACGGTATATACTTTATAAACTTTAATTATATTAAATTCTGCGCAGTAAGTTCACGGATATCGGCACTCACACTAATAAACATACGTTTACACACGCATGTGCATTAGAGATGCGTGAAACGGGTGCAACTGTAAACCATTATAAATTTGTACCGACTACCTAATACCACCCTCACTTTACTATGAGAAAATGTATCGAAGAATCGAAAAGGTAGTATTGATCGATTACCAAATAAGATGGACAAATACATCCTTTATTTAAAGGGATTAAGACGTTACATATGCTTGTTTGATTGGTTAGTTCGTCAGTTAGTTTGTCATGCCCCCAAACTGACAAATTTAACATTTTGTATACGGGCCTTTTTAATTACTATGGTAATTACACACAAATTCTTGCACACTGTAAGCAATGCGTTTTAATTAAAAGCACTGTTTCGTTAGGAAAATGACAAAAAAACTATTATGAAGTGACATATCGGTAGCAACGTCATGCTGTCATCTTGTCACTTTCCAAATATCCTCAATACTATGCGTGCTTAGATGTTATAAATTGCCGTCGACCGAACATATGAAGTTTGGTTAAATAATATGATAATATTTTGACCTGTATAAAATGAAAACTGCAAATTGAGATGAGAAGCGGCAAAATATCGCATCGCAGTCTTCTTAAAAACACGTGTTAAATAACAACAAAAATAAAAAAACTTTATATTCATTCGAAACTATAACATAATGTCACGTATAATAAGGTCTAAAATAGCTTCAACGCAACATCAGATTTGTATTCATTTGAAACTATAACATAATGTCACGTATAATAAGGTCTAAAATAGCGTCCACGTAAGATCGAAAAAAATGTGTATGTGGTAGTGCTAGAGTTATGGAATGAGGTATGAGGGGGGTTTTTTAGGTAAGGCAATTAGTACGTTAAGTAGACGCGTTTTTGAAATGTATGCATGATGTATGCTTATTACGAAAGTACCCTAAATGTGGCTTACAAAGAGTTTTTTTGTAAAGAACACCAATAGGTAGATAAATATTAGTTTCATGAGATTTTTGTTTTTTCATAATCACTGGGTATTGCTTCTTATTATCTTTTTCGCCACATTTGAAATCGTGCACGTATGCTTATCGATTTACAGGTTAGCCATTTACCTTAATTCTTACTGTGTATATTATGCAATTAACTTCATTTGTGTAATATTTTAGAAATTTTGTATTTTGTAGAGAATAAATAATCGCTTTTGGTGAAGTAAATGGAGTGTGTTACTTATATTTGTAAATGCACTTCAATTAGAGAGGAAAAGTTAACAGATAAGCTAAAAAAATAGGGAAATTCACAAATAAAACATTAAAATTGTAATCGTTATACGTTACTTTACCCAGTATTGTTTGCGGAAGCTCTTGAGGAAAAAAATATTTAAGATACATTATTTATTATTTTTAGTTTGCTCTGATACTGAAACTTTTTACTTCATATACCTATTTCATAAACCTACCAATAAAAAAATCTTAATTAGCTAACTTTATTAGAATATCAATTAACTTTTATATCTTATATAACTTACTACACACGCTCGTCTTTGATTGCCTAAATTGTGAGAGTGGAGCTTTTTTTGTTTGAAGGTCGCAATTTATACAATTCTATACATCTAATCACATTTTATTTCGTTAACATGTTTATTTGAACAAATTACGAAGAACGACGAATAATAACAGAAAAACATATCGACCGCAAATTTGTTCCGTGTATAGGCACCTTTATACGCAAGTCGATTTCGCCTTGCGCGCAACGCACCAAAGCAATTTCCCCGACAACTTGTGCGAAAGAAGGACGCAGCGATTGATCGGACATAAGTGAGAGCTAGAGGGAGTATGTTAAAACCTTTTTCGAAGGTGACTTTGGGGAAATTATGACGCAGGAGAGCTTTCTCGTGAAAAAGCTCGCAACCTTGGACCCCTTGGTGAGGGAATAACGGCCTTTGAGGCCGGATATAGGATGGGTAGATTTATATTTCATAGAACTGCTTTACTTTTCAACATAATGGCAGGTGGATAGATGGGTAAATGGGTCAAATTCAGCTATGAATACGAAAACAATGGTTCGCATAGGGAATTAGCCCTTTGTAGGGATCGGAAAAGCTCATCGTAATACTCTGTGAGATAAAAGAGGCTTCTTACTTACTATATACATCCTTAAATTTCATTGACTGTAATATTTTCAGAAGAAGCTCTCTTATAAATATATACAATATGCCTAGCAGGAACACTAGAAACTGAATACCCAAAAATAAGTTGTTGAAAGCTGCCTTGAAAATATCAATGCTTAATTTAAGAGCGAAAATATTATATCATTAGATAAGTCAACGGTTGGATGAATGAATATTAAAACAAGTCATTAAAATTTTATTTCTTTTAACCATCTTTTGTGCGGAGAACGCGGGCAACATACGATACCTCCTGATTGAAAGATTCTGGTTGCGATCAAAGGATTTGCTTCCTTCAAAATCATGCCATCAAAACAGGCCATGAATTCAGCTACCAGTGTATCGATATGCGTGAATTTTAAACTATTAACCAGGGCTGGGGTGTCGGAGTCGGAGTCGTGGAGTCGGGGCTTTTTGGCCGGAGTCGGAGTCGTCGCGACGATTTGGCCGGTGTCGGAAATTTTGAAAAGTTTGAACTTTTTATTTTTGCATATAATATGTAAAATTTGACTATTGGCCGGATTGGTAGGGATGATATTTAATTGAATTCACATGCATATGTAAATAAGGCAAAAAAAGTGACGATATTAATCTTTTTTAGTCGGAGTCGGAGTCGTGTTTTTGGTAAATGTTGGAGTCGGCGTCGTGATTTTGGTAAATGCTGAAGTCGGAGTCGAACTTTATTTCACCGACTCCACAGCCATGCTATACAATTTTTTGTTGAATTATAATTAGACATAGCTTTAATATAAAATCATGTCGAGTACCTTATTTTATTTGTAAAAAGCTTTATCATGTTTAATTGTTCAAACAAGCGGTCGCAAACCATTTAGATCTCATGGATTGCTTATTTCAAAATTATAAATCCCGCGGAAAACTACCGCTATTTTTTTATCACGAAATGTTACTCTAATAGTTATATTTTGACCTTATAATTATGATATATCAAACAAACACAGCTGTGTATTTATTTTCCAAATAATTTAAAATACCATTGATCAAAAATTTTCACATTATTTATAATAGTTTGAAGCACGCATTGTATATCCCGTCTTCCAATATCTCAAATACACTGAAAATTCTAAGTCAGTTGCATAACCTTTCTCTTCGAAAAGATCACGAAAACATGTTTAGGATTTTAAAAGAACTTATAGTAAGCTCGCTGTTTTGTCTGCAGTCAATAATTTTGAGTGCAATGAGAATACAGTATATTTGCGTGTCTTTGAATAGAAATTCACAAATCGGTCAAGCAATCAGTTTACAAAGGTTTCTATTCGAGCATTCGTTTCCTCGGCCATACAAGCGAGTGACTAAAAGCCCATGAGCATTGACTATGCTAAGGGACCGGAAATTGCTAACTGTATATGAATACTTTGTTTAGTATTGCATACTCGCATTGGATAATATTTCCTTGTTCGATCATTTTTTGTGCTTTTATTATTGGAAAAAATATAAGCTAGTATTATTAAAATGTTTCTTTATAAATTACGCTATTTTCCAGATACGAGCAACATTCACGCATTTTATTTTTAAATGCATACTTAGGTGAGAATAATTCGCATTAAATTGCCGGGCTAAAGAAAAGAAAAAGGGGTGACAAGCAATTAAATGCCCCACTTACAATTATTCTCCCTCTTTCGAAGCATGCTCCTTATTCGTGACGGGAGACTTCACTGATTATATTACCATAGAATTCCCATAACACCTTGTCATTTACCTCATTCAAAAAGTCTTATCGAAATAAACTTAGACCCAAAAAAAGAACGCTCAATAAGAAGGAATGCCTAAAATAACAATAGAAACAACAAGACATTTCTTTTCCGTGATCATTCTTAAAAAAAATACACTAATCATTACTCTTGATAATGCTCGTCATGAGCGAAACTGGTCCTGATTAAATAAATTTTATGTGGAATAAGTACTAAAGGTGTGTTATTATTTTTATTATACATAATGCCATTTCACCAAGTATTGGCAGTTAACACCTTAAAAGTGATTTTCGTATCTGACTTTTTAGCGAGTAACAAGGTTACAGTTTCTACACGCATGTTCGAATAAGCTCTATTTTTTTATTAACAACCTCAATTTATCGAAAAAATGAATGACTTTATTAAATGAACCAAGTAACCTTGATGTTGAAGTATCCATAGTTGTATAATTTAATCAATTATACTTAAATATACACATCAAATATATAAATAAAATTATACCTACGAAATTAATTTGTAAGCATATGTATGTACAGGGCTTTTTTACCCTGTAACGCGGCGGAACGGCGTTCCGGCACCTTTTCGAACGAGAAATGATCCGTGGATTTCGCCAATATATTCTCGAAAAGAAATATCCGGAAAAACTTCTTCGTTTAATTTATGCACCATTTATTCAAGTGAATGTGAACGCGGGTTTTCACAAAATAATTTAATTATCAGCCCAATGAGAGCTTCGTTGATGACCAAAACAGTTTCGTCACTTTTGTTTATTAAACTCGTCGGACAACCTTTGATACTTTATGATCCTTCAAAATCCGTTGATCAATGGTTACTAAGAGGAAGACATTCGGCCACAGACACCTACACAAAAAAAAGAAATAGGGACCATTTACCTGACGAAAATTGGGAAAACTTTGAAAATCATTGATCATAAATCATAAAAAATTACATATTTTTTTAATGGCATGCTACATAATGTATGTAATGTCTTTGTTTGCTTAATTTTCATTCGAAATTTCTAAAATAAATAAAAAAATATGTATATTTTGTATTATTTTCTATGCATTATATGAAAAGCCGCCTTTAATTCTATCAAAATGATATACGAATATATAATAAATAATAAACTTTCTTTAAAAAAGCTCGTAAAAAGTGCGTTTCGGCACCTTTTTTTTTAAAAAAAAAAGCACTGTGTAATTATTAACTTATAAGCAGTAACTCCTCGATTTTGTTTTTGAATTAAGCTGTAATAATTACCATAAACATTTTCATTGCAAGCCACGCAATCTGCCTTGCAACAAAAGTGAAAATCAGCCTTTATTATTCAACCAAGGGATCAAAATTAAAATCACATTTTAAACGTATTACCTGCGAAATATTTGGTATCGACTGAAATCCAACTGAAATAACAATTATGTTGTTTAATAAAATATGAAAAAATGTATATAATTATTGCAATCGTCCTTTTATGTGCCTTATGCACATACTTTTATAGAATTCTCGCAGATGGGCGCTCTGAACCGAACAAAGAATATAAAAACATGAAATTCTTAGCTATTATTGGAAGGAATAGAAAAACTGGATATTACAAAGGAATCGACTAATTAAAATCTATGGATACAAAGTAAACAAAGATTAGTTAGATGGTAAAAAAACTGAGTTGGGATTTTGCGATAAGGCTTTTTTTGATCTAGAAATGTTGACATTTGCTGGATACCTAACGTTATATAGAAATACATCTAATCCATAAGAAAGTAGAAAGTTAGAAGCCTTCATGCAAGAAGTCGTTTGGGTCATTGGTTGAGGGAGCTTTTAAAGTCGGAACAAGCTTCCCTTAAATATCTAGAGGGAAGACTAATGAACCAAATTCCACTTAATTTGTCTTAACACCGTTTACTGGAGCAAGATTAAATACATACTTCGAAGTTTCTATTTTTATTCCCAAGCGATTTTTTTAAATGTTTTTTTTTCTACGGTTCACAAAGCAAATGTCTTTTACACGGAATGAATGGTATTAATTTCTTTTTTCTCTTCTAATGTAAAGTATATTACAAAAAACTGTAGTGCTTTCAATAAATTACTTTAATTATTCGTAATTGGAACGTGTACATAGTACATACTAAGGAGTACATAGTACATACAATCTTGTAAAGAACATACAACATAGATATCGTAATAACCTTCTCCACTCTGACTAAATTTTCTATAAAAAATAGTAAAACATTTTTTGTATTTATTCCACTTACTTTATTAGTACCAGGAATAGTTTTGACCATCGATAGTATTTTCAACTGACATATAAATCGCTTACGAATAGAAAACAATATAGTTAAACATATAAATTTCTTTGGTTCTACAAGAATTTTAATATACGTAACTATTGTATGATATGTGAATCCACTTATAAACCGATGATGGCCTTTACCAAAATAGATATAAACTAACAATTTTTTGAAGTCACTAATCAACGTTTGACATCACTCCTTACTTTGCGGATATTTTGCTTTTAAAAATTATTGGGTAACAAGGTATATTTTTGCAATAAAATATGTCAATCTATGGTGTCACTGGCTACATTAAAAAAAACCGCTATAAAGCGTGGATAGGAAAATTGTACACACTATACAAGAAATTAAAGTTATTTAAGGAAAAGTCAATAACGTTTGATGGTGCCTATATATGCGTGTGTTTGCCAATAATGTATTAATCAATAATGTCGACTGTTTTATTGGTAGGAAGCATGTTTAAAATAAAATAAAAAAGCAAATAGTAATCATACTTGTTCGTCCATACAACCTGGACATTTGTTATAAAAATACAAACCATCTTTATTACATAGCAATTCAAATCATGCTATACGGTATAAGACACAAGAAGAATCTTATCTTATTTAGTAATAAATGACTGCTATCTTTATAGCAAAAATGAGTCAACCTGATCTCCATGAGTCGGTGCTAATAACACTGACCATAATGCCTTATTGTACCTTTG
Organism: Himalopsyche kuldschensis; assembly: GCA_028554975.1. NCBI lineage: Eukaryota > Metazoa > Arthropoda > Insecta > Trichoptera > Rhyacophilidae > Himalopsyche > Himalopsyche kuldschensis. The sequence goes on along the minus strand of JAHFWI010000010.1, from coordinate 11,827,630 downwards.
AATATGTTGGGTTAATATTTTAATGTTTCAAATAAGATATAACATATGCTTTAATATGACCAGAGGTTGTCTATAATCCAACAAATGTAATTATGTATTTTTTTAATGGTGTCACACTACAAACTATCAACTTTTGGCAGAAAATAACAAAGCACGTTGATTGATTGAATTTGCATTTACTTGGTAGAACTCCATTATAACACGGTGAAAAATAGCCATGTATTTTACTACTTTCGATGAATTCGGCGGTAACTTTCTGGATGTATTTTAGTCCTACAAACAATAAAATATATGTACATACATATATGATATCATATATCTTATCATTTTTGTGTCCGGTCCGTGGCGCAGTGTCAACGGTGTTGGCTTGCATGCTGGACCGCCCGGGTTCGATTTCCGGTACGAGCGAATTTTTTCTGAAATCTGTTCACAGGCATGGGTGTTTGTGTTGCTGAAAATCCCTTCCAACCTTTCCGATCCCAAAGAGCGATTCATGGTAACAGCAATTATCTTATCACTAGATCTGTCCTAGTCCTCGTATCCTTTCTATCCATACTCTCTTCGGAAAAAAAGAGGTTGAGCAACTGAGTAACAAGCAGTTTTCGTAGAAAAACATATGTTGAGATAAACTCCGTGAGGAGTCCATATTCTCCAAGCTGGGAGCGGATATGGCTTAAAAAAAATTGTAGAACTAAAATATATTGCAATTTTTACACCGTGTTAAGCACATTAATTGTGTAGTATTTTTACAAAGTAAAGCCAAAGTAAGTTTAGTTATGTATCTTTTCTAATATGTAAAATATTAATATGGCTAATTAATTGTGTACTATGCGAAAGCGGTTTTTTGCTTTTTTTCAAATGAGATGTAAATATGACGATTCTCAAATGCTGATAAAAATGCAAATGCGGTTAAAAATTCAAAGCGCACGTCTGCATCATGTGAATTTTTTCCACGTTTATAATGCATAAGGAATTGGTTTACAGAAAAAAGATAGTGCATGTAACGTAAGATATGAAGTAATAAATATATATGAAGATTTAAAAGATTCAATGGTAAATTCATTAATCATCCAAATTCGAAACTGAATTCCCCCGTCCACGAATTGATTTAATTTTTCAATCTATGCATGGTGTTTTTCATTTGTAGTCAAACAAATGGATATCTACGTATGTACATATATTGATTTTTATCACAGCATACCTGATCTATTGTATACTGGAAACGGAAATAAGCCAATAATCCTTTCCAATGGCTCATTCTTTAAACAAATAATACACTTTTCTTAAACCTATTTATCATGACCCAGAGTGAACAAAGTTTTCAAACGTAAGGTTTACGCCATCGATTTGAATTTTTTTTAACATTTCCGTTTACAACTTGTAGCATATGGACTCCTTACAAAGCTTATATCAACATATTTTTTTTCTCTATGAAAATTGCTTTTTTAACAGTTGCTCAGCTTCTCTTTTTCAAAGAGCGTAGGGATTAAAAGGATACAAAGAGTAGGGAAGAACTAGTGGTTAACTAACCACTCTCACGACGTGCCTCGTTTTTTGGGATTGCCAAGGAAGAAAGGGATTTTAGCAACACAGACACCCATTGTCTTTTAATAGAATCAATTTATCGACTGAAAAATCTGCTCGTACCGGTAATCGAACCCGGGCGGTTAGATACGGAAGCCAACAACGTTGACCATTGAACCATGGACCTGGCATTTATTATCGATTTTAGATATTTAAAGAAATAAGAATAAAAAGAGTAGTTTGAGATAGATAAACGTAGCCAAATTTTTCAAATGAAGATGCAAAATTTAAAAGGAATAAACGATTAGTAAAATTGTTTTTTGTATACTGCCACGACATATCCTGTCTTCCTTGTATTCCCAGCAAATGGTACCTAATATTTTCGAAATGCACATCTTCCCATCAACCACTTTCGCAATCTATCCCATCCCAAGGGTTGCAGGTTCGATTCCGCCAAGTGCGCGTTTCCCATTCGGAAAAACCAATTTGACACCGTTAAGGTCGATATTACAACAGTCTTATTCGTTTAGAAACTGGGTAATAATAAGATGCTTCATGGAGCAGTGGAAAATATCAAAGAACAACTTATTTATCTTCAAATGGTTTATGTGTGTGAGATTTTTTTGTTGGATGAATAATTATATATTTTTGAATTGCTTATAAATTGTATATTGAGATATTCTAGAACAAATAAGATATACAAAAATGATAATTTATGCAATGGAAAGCCAATATGGTCTTCTTAAATAATATAGAAATAAGCTGGTAGTAGTCAATGTTCCCTCTCAGCCAAGTGGCTAGCTGTGTGGAAAGTTCAAAAGCTGAGCAGGCCAATCCAACAAATGCGCGACATAATTCTAATCATCGAGCAACTTCTGTTGAAATGTTTCATTAGGAGGCAATAAGCTCCACACTGGATTTAAAAATAGATGCAACATGTTTTATTCATTTATGTTTTTCTATTCTGTGGATCTTTTAGACATTTTAAGGACTATTTATTAATCAGGTAGCTAAATTCATTAATTATTACAGTGAACCAACCTGAAACCAGTCCGCGAGGGTTTTTAAACCTTATCCAAGCTTAGAGGGAATATTGGTAGTAGTTCCAAGCCACCACTTGTCTTTTATTCAAATAAACTATTCACACGATAAGTTATCTGTGTGTAGGATGTGTTGTGATGTGCGCTACATATCGATACATTTATCTATATATCTTGCGAGTTAGCCTTATTATAAAATAATAATTATGTATTCAGCACATTTGCCTAAGATCCTCATTCAAGATCTCTGAGTGATGATATTAACATTCTGACTTCTGCTTTAAGCAGTTTGACACAAGAAGGGATGGGAGAATGGGGATGGGGGTCTGAATGACGCGATGTTAGGGCCCCCGTGGGGGTTGTTTGGGCCTCTAACTGTTACGGCCGTCCGATTGCTTTGCGATGAGAGGAAATTCGCCCACGCATAGTTGTGTCCGTGATAACTGAGCCATTTATGTTGTTTTAATATTAACAGTGTGTACATATACAGTCATAACTTTGACAAAACATCGTGCTATGATAAGTCATAATTATGTATACGCCGTTTTAAACAACCACTCCAATGCAACAATATAAAAAAAACTCAACAAAATAGACACCATTTATGAATGTAAGATTTGAATCCTAAATCATTAAAAATTCTCAAACTTAATTTGGGTAAGAAGCACCAATGGTTATTCCACAAAATTATAATTATACATCTGGTGCTGGATGATTGTAACAATTTATTATATATTCGAAAGATAACCTTAATAATAATATATTGATTTTAATGATTTTCTTTCGCTTAGTAGCTATATCTTGACATACGTTTCAATTCACTTTCTTATCGAATCGATTATTTGAAATGCTTTTCTATAGCTCTAACACATACGTTCCCAACCTTTTTCGGATGGCGACCCCTTTTTGTAAAATACATTTATCCCGCCCCCCCGATGGAATTGAAAATGGCATTTTTTACTAACTAATTAAATAAAAACAACGAAGAAGCATGACAGTGAATATATTTTTAGTTGATTGTATAAGTTGGTGACCCCACAGAAGACTTACCGCGAACCATGGGCTGAGAACCCGTGCTCTAACATCTTGTAAGCTAGCGTTATGCTGAGGATGGAAAGGGAAACATAAACATTTCTTCTGTGTTTGTGTGAACAATTTCACCATATTAATTTTAAAAAAGAACAAATCGCACTATTCAGCGTACATATATCCAAGAGCTCAAACATATATTATTTGCAATCACTCCATGTTCGTTATGCTATTCAAACTTTGCCTACGTTTACCTACTCTGTAGAAAAACGCTATGAAAAAATACTTTGGTCCAAGCTTGTGACATCAAACGGCTATTTTATAAATCTACCAAGGGATTGAATACCAATCTCAGTATGCTAGAATATTCAATGATTGGTTTGAAATACCTGAATTGGATTTGCAGGTAAAAAAGCAATATTGCTTTGTAAACAATGACACACAGACGATTTTAAAATTAATTCAAAACGGGAATCGGAATCAAAGATTCACACTAGATTCTTAACTGTGAAAATATGTATGAAATACTTATAGTCTTATACGTACAGGCAAATATGATTTATTATATGAAATATTCGTCATACTAAAGAGACACCATATATTACTATAGAAAGAATTATGTCTGTACAACTAAACACACAATCAAAAATCTTAGGATTACATAAGTTACAAATTGGTATTCACATTCTTATATATAAATATTATTCCACTCACTGCATAAAAAAGTGGAATGAGTGTTTTGTTTATTTGAGAAGCATCATCAAAGTAAATGTTTTATTAAATACATTGATCATGGTGCGTGATTAACTATATACGTAGAATTTCATTTAGGCATACGAATGAATGGGCATATAATTTTTGTGAAGCCTAATATTTTTATGATTACCGAATTATTTAGCGGAAATATTTTACAATTGCCAAAAGAGCTATTGTAATATTCTTCCCGAAGAATTGAGACAATAAGTGAAATAACCAATTTTAATTTAAGATTATTAATGAGTCTTCAAAAAAAAATAGCCGAGTTCATTAAATAATTAAAAATGCTGCATGTCTCATATGTCGCTGTATAAAAAAGATATCATCTACAATTCCTTGTTTTACTAGATTTTAACAGGAAACTTTCTTTATTTTTTTTTCTTTACTTGAAACTCTTAATTAATTAATCGAAATTATTGAAATTTTTATGTGATAAATAAAATATACTTCAATCTTTACAAACTGCGATTTTTCGTATTTTTCGAAGTCACAATGTAAGCTAGTTACAAGTTACAACTGACGTACCCTTTTATTTAAAAAATGCCGTATTTCATTTTTATTGAAAATCACGCAAAAACATTTTATTGTATTTAAAGGCCTTGTATTTATTTCAAAAATTTATAAACATATATTTATATATATGTGCTGGCAATTTCAAGGTAAAGTTCTAATCAAAATTTCTACCCTTGCCATCAACCCTTAGCAGAAGTGCTATTCTCTGGTCTGTGACCAGTGGTAAAATTCTCGGTTAACGCTCTAGGGCGTAGCTGGTTCAAATAACAGTTTATAGTTTCATTTAGTGAAAAACAATTTGGAGGTTATGTACGATTGTTAAACAAGCGTATGTCAACACGATTCCCCTGTGAAAATTTCGACAGTGTACACTGGGCAGAGTTATTGCTAGTTTTATTGAAAGCATAAAAGACGCTGAAAATTATTATATTTATGAAATAATACAATTCATATGTATGAGTATATGAATGGTGTGAATTTGATTATTATTATAAATAATATTGATGGGCAAAATCACTATAACATTAAAAATTTAATATTCTTAACATATTAAACAAGGGATATTATTATTATCGCGTAAAGATTCTTAAATTTGGTTCTAAAACTAGTTTCAAAAGATTGACTAAGGCTTGGTAAAGTTCTTGACACAACATAATTATTAATATACATTTTCTACAACTCTTCTTCAAACATTGTCATCAGTTGTCTCAAAGTAAAAGCAGATAAATCCCTACCGTGTGTTAACAACACAAAAATTACGTGTATTAATAAGTCATTTCACACAATATGGAATGACAAAAAATCACGAAAACCATAAAGAGTCCGATAAATTTAATGATTACAAGTAAATTTCGTTATGTCAACATTAAAATCACTCATATTTATTGCAATCAGCAATTGACTGACCAATACATATTCTATACATATTCTGAATACGATAGTAAATCAAACTATTATTAAAAGTCATAACTTTATAGTGAAACGCAAAAACGTGATATAATATATTAAAAGCGTTGCAAAGAAAATATATCATTTTTTACTTTAAATGACAACTTGACAAGGCTATGTATTTTTAAGATATACATTTATGACTTTAGCGTGTTTAAAAGCTTTTATTTTATTAAACGTTTGATGATCATTTAATATACCCAATTAGTTATCAATTTGTTTTATTAGCTATTTTTAGGGGATTAATAATAATTGACAAGAAAATTAATATTCAAAATACCGAAACAAACTATTTTTTTTACAGTCCAAGTGAAAAAACTGAGAATGGTTTAAAAATTTAGTAAAAAAAATAAAAAAAAAATTGTACTTATTCCATATAATATTTATTGGATCAGGACCGGTTTTGCTCATGGTGAGCATTGTCAATTAATTGAACTTAGTTGACAATGCTTGCCATGAGCGAAATCGGTCCAAAAAAGTAAGTACTAAAAATGTTTTATTATAATGCCATTCCACCAAGTATTAGACACCTTAAAACTGATTACAAATTTAGAGAGATATTAAAAAATAATAATTCAATGATATACATATCAGTCTGAACACTTTCAACTTTAGTAAGCAGTAGTATAGCCGCTCAAATATGGCACATTGTAATTAAAAATCAAACTCGTCGCTAAGGTATCTGAAATTCAATATAACAACTATTTGATCACCTTTATTGATATTGCGACCGCCTCCCGAAGTCGTTTGATTCGCTTAACTGCCACGGCAATATCAGTTATTGCCTGCAAAAGTCGTTTGCTGAAACTATTCGCAACTACTGCGAGATAATCAAAATACCACCTAGAACTCCGTAGCGACGCTCATGTGTGTACGACCTATAAAAACACGGTTGTGTTGTTCGTTTATTGACGATTCTGTTTTATTTGAATGCGTTTTACAATATGGTGAAGAAAGTTGTTGGCAATACAAGTTACTATATTTTAACCACGTTGAACAATTTTTTAGTGTACATTATATTTAATAAATTTGAATTTTGTATTTTTCCTTGTGTTTTGTCGCTAACGACCCGGGTTTCGCCTTTCAACATCTTCAGGCTTTTCACGTGCACGGATTTACTTAAACTGACGCACAGTAAACATTTTGAATCGATTATATACAAAAATAGGAGTTGATCACTAAGTTAAATTGCTATTAAATTTAAATTAGATGGGTTTGTTATAATTATCGAGATTTTTGAATGTAGTATCGCAAATACTAATGACCAGATAATAAAATAGGAATATATCAATATAAATGTAGGGTTTTACATTGAATTCAAGTCTTTCAAGTCTGTACATTATATATTTGTCCAGGTCGGTGGTTAAAAGTCAGCGTCGTTCGGCTCGAATCCAAGTCCGCTTCATTCTTCAATCGTATTATTGATTTCTTTTCGGAAATACGGATGTCTGTGATGCCTAACATTCCTTCTCAAACACACCGGATTCTAAAATCGGAACGTAGCGACAGCGATTAGTTAACTACTAGTCATGTCTATGTCGTATCTTTTCTATTCTCTACTAACTACTTACCAAAAAAGAGAGGTTGAGTGACTTAAATATTATTATTCTGTAGCTAATAACTATATATACATACGTGAATTCATTCCTAAACAATATAAATCAACGGCATAATTTTTCCACCATAGTTTTGATATTTGATAATACTCATAAATATATTATGTAAATTTTTATTAAGGAAAGTAAAAATGAAGGGAACTAGTACTAATCTGTAAAAGAAATTTACAATACTAAAAAATTAAATTTTTAAAAATAATTGTATTGTTTGATTCAAATCCGTTACGAATTAGTATGACTTACACAAATTAGCAATGATTATAGGTATATGTGATCACAAGGGTCCGAACTCGGACCCTTATCGCGTATTCAAACCACAACCCTGACTCGGCATTAGTCAACCTGTCCGATGAAATAGTCAGTTTGTTTTTGAATAGGATTAAAATAGGGGCTGCTGAAAAAATGGGTCGGACCGGACTATGTCCAGTAATATTAGAGGTAAGAAGCCTTTTATCTAGGTTATTGACTATTACACTACAATATTAAATACTGTTGTATAATTGGGTTTAAAAAAACAATTATTAGAACGTATAAACGTATTACTTGAATCATTTTAAAGATATAATGAAAATACACATGTGTAGGAATGCAATATGGATTTAAATAGCGAAAAAAAACAATAACGCTTTTTTGATTCAAATAAATCAAATAAGTTATGTAATAAAAGTTTTAAAAAAAGCCTATCTTTACGTGATAACAACTCAAAATAACACTCGTATTCTCAGTTATTTTATAACAATGAAAATACATCATTCACAAAAACAATTTTTCCATTGTCCACTAACAGAATATTTTTATTTCAAATATTATACATTAATTGAAATACTGTCCCGAAGTCTACACAGCCTAATTTATTGTTTCATGCATTCCATAAATCTAATGTTTTAGTCTATACTAACTTAGAGCTACTCAACCTCTGAATTGCAATAGTAATGAGAGGTTTTTAAATATCATATTTATATTTAAATTGATATATTGAACTTGGCCTGAACAGAATTTTACTAGTATTTTGGTATTAATACTATTTTTGATCAATGCTGATAGATTGACTATTGTAAATTGACTATTGAATATACACATTATAATGTTAACAAATTTCTATTGAATATCATGAAGCAACTTTGTTTTTTAAATAAATATTTTTTTTCTGTACTATGACATTCGATACGATATAAAGTTGCCAAAATTAAATACATTTTGCCGGCCCAAAGTGCAAAGCTTGCAGGTTAAAAAATGAGATATCATAACCATTTATTTTTACACAAATATATATAAGATAAAGTTGAAAACTGTTGCCAGTCTCTGATTTTACAGTTTTCCAAGTAAGAACAATAAATCGTATGCGCTTCCACCTGACTGTACCACTCCTTCCGTTTTTACAATACTAAAGGGATTAGTTTTTTCTTCATTGCTGTGTTTTGTTTACACAATACGGGACAAGCAGTAGAATAACCTGTTTTTAAATACAACATCTTCATAGTCTTTCCTTTCTAAGAATTTTAAGCCACGAACAGTTCAATAATACAATCGTATCTTTAACAATACTTGATAATGGAGCTTAAATCCATAAATTCATAACTCAATTTATGACTAACTTGGCGAACTTACAATCGAAGGCATATCTACAAAAATCAAAATATTATTTTACTTAATTCAGGATTTCTACTGAAGGTGTATGATATAATTATAATATCAAATATGAATCGTTTGAATTTTGCTCTTTTCCATAAACTCACTAACGTCTCGGGTTTCGCCTCGATATTTTAAGTGCTTTTCGTGTTACCAAAGTAAAAAGATTCAAATTTGATAGTTTTAAGTAGTTTTTAATCCATGTCCGCTCCCAGTGTGGAGCACATGGTCTCCTACTTGCTCAAACTTTCTCTAGTTGTACGACAGTAGGATGAGAAAAAGTTAGGTTGGGACAAGACTCCTGATTAGCTAGTTGCTCTCGCTCCGCTCTCCTTATAGTATCGGAATGAGTTGTTCTTTCTTTCAATTTGATATATTTTGGGATAGACAAAACTATGCACTGATGATGAAACAGTTTTATAATTATACACTATTTTGCCAGATCTTTAGCAGTAAAATATGGCTCGTTCTTAGATCATGTAAAAGTAAGCAAATAATTCTTGTGTTTGTGTTTAATAGCCCAGAATGTCAAAAACGAGATTCCAGTTGTGTTTTTTAGCAATGAATAATCTGAGTTGAATAGTTGTTTATATGCACCTATAGAAGGTTTTGTCACTTACTACACAATGGCACTCGCTGCGGTCACCGCTCCAAAATGATCACACCTTAGTCCTTTTAAGCTCACCCTTTTCACATACATAGGTGCGGTACGTAGATGTGCCCCCCACCCCTTCACAAGCAGCCGTATTTAAAAGGATAATCTGTAACGAAGTGCCAGGCCCTGTTGAGATTTGTTTCAAATCCCATATCTGCTTGCCAATCCATCAAGATGTTGTATAAATGTCTGCCCGCATTAAATACACACATTATTTTGCCGGCTTGTTTTCAGAAATTTTATTTGTTCGTTAAATTTATGTGAACATTATAAATTCGTTTCATTGAAATATAATTGAAATTGCATTTTGAATAATACCGTATTTACATTAAAAAAAAACAATGATGTCTCGGCAAGATGAATTTCTTTTCTTTAAGAATTTTGCTGACGCAATATTTAATGATAAAAATCGATTTAAGTTTGTGTTGGGTGTGTTAATAATTTATCTGAAACAACCTACTGAAAGTTATCAAAACGAACTAGAAAAAATGATTTTATTCTCTAGTCTATATTATCGCATTAAAAAATATAGTATCGGACACAATTATTGTAAATATGCTTTGTTTAATATTTTTTTATACTCATACTTGCTGAAAAGACACTAGATTATATCTGAGCATTAATGCTAGAAGTACCATGTAAGGCGGGGATTTTTAACCGCGTGCCCGCTGGCGCAAATGTGCCCGCGGAGTCATTTTCGTGCGCCCGCCAAAGAATGAAAAAATATTTTTTAAAATGTGATGATATTTTTAATGTCTTTAATAATTACGCGAAAAAAAAAATCACGCCTTCCTAGAAGGTATCAGCAATAATTACTGATAATGCTCCAGCAATGGTCGGCTGCAATAATAGATTCAACTTCCATTGCAAGAGTGATGAATCCTTCACGTACTTTATGAACTATCATTGTATTATTCATCAAGAAGCATTAAGTGCCAAAATATTTTCCTTTGAACATGTCATGACTGTCGTTCTGAAAATAATCAAAAATATTTTTACAAATCCTTTATCTCACGGAATATTAAAAGCCCTTGTAGAAAAACTGATATACCTTACATGATTTTGTCAATGTAAAATGCTCTCAGTAAAATGCAATGTCAAAGATTACACAAAATTTGCTTTTTTATTTCAAGGATTTTTTATTTCAAGGAAGTGTAAATAAATGCATACATAATTTTCCGATTTAAAATAAATAATTTAGTCAGACTATATAAGTAATGTAAGACATTTAAAGCTGTCAAGGGATCAATAATAAAATTAAAACATACATATAAATGTATGTACTACTAAAATCTTGTTTTTTTAAAAATCCGGCTTGCGCCCGTGACTCATCTCCAAATTCTCAAATGCGCCCGTCACTGCAATAAGGTTAAGAACCCCTGATGTAAGGTGTTGGCCATTTGAACTTCATAAATTTCTTACTCTTAAATTGCTATTAAAATACTCTTTCTTTTAATGCAAGTCATCTGATTTAAAATGAATGAAATATTAGCTTATTTGTATTTCAAAATAATGTTGTATAATTCTTTGCACCAATAGATGTATATGTGCACATATTTAGGTGTCAAAAAAAGTGTTAGTGGACAGTTAGACAGTTATAGTGCAAACATTTACTGATAAAGACTATAAGAATACAGCTTTGTAACAATAACAGGTGATAAATATGTCGTAAAATATAATATGAAGGAAAAGGTAAATATCCGTCTGTTTGAGATTATCTTATATATAAAACCGAAACGGGGGATGTATGTCTGTAATTCCCTTTTGCATTGTGGTTGCAAGTTCAAACAAACGAATTGATTTCGCTCGCGAAAGTTTCGACGGTAAATTTGTTTCGTTATCAATGTGTGTGTAGAGACTCCAATTACTCGAGTATCGAGTAGTACATATATAAATCCGAAACGGCGTATGTATGCTGTGGGTCTGTAATTCCCTTTTGCATTGTTGGTCATTAAGTTGCCATAAAAACGAATATGAAAGAAAATATGTTTGATTTTTTTATCGGCGAAGACATTTAGTCAAAATGTAATAAATTAGTCTTCTACTGAACTTTTTCCGGCTTTTATTAATATAATAATGTTTTTATTTACGTGATGGTATTATTTGACATTTCTTTGACAGCAAATTAGATTTTTTCCTTGAATTTGGACATTTTAATGGGCGAGAATGGGGCTGTCAATATATGAAAGGGACTGTGAAATGTCAATGCCAGTCTGAAATGTTCATTTTAATTCCATTTTAATTGACCTAGACTTTTGAATTTAGAAAAAAGTGGTTTCAACTTGGCCCGTCTGAATTTACGCGCCGAGCTGAACATAACCCCAAACTGGTCCGAGCGTAGCCGGGTTCCAATACTAGTAAATTATAAAAAGAAAAATAATACCTTTTTTACCGAGCTAAATAAAGCACCTAGCAACTATGAATAATTTTCATACCAATAAGCTTTCTAGCCGAAATGAAAAACGGAATGCTCTGATCCCTTTGCTTTTATTTATAACGCGCATATTTTAGTGGAGGCTCCGTCATAATCCATTTCCCTTTTTAATGGATTTAAGTGAGCGTCTGCTCATATCTGTGACCGGGCCGAATCAAATATTTAAAGCTCAAAAAATACTGCACTCTCTCGCAGCATTGAAAACAATGGATTATTTTCTCCAGTCTATTATTATTCTTCCATAAACAAAAATGAAGAAACAAAATAAAAGAAATTTCCTTTTTTATCCCGTTTATGTTAGTAGTATAAAAGAAAAGTAAATATAAAATTACTATACATTTTATAATTTTAGTGGTTAAGTAGCTTTATCGATTGAGTATTGTATTGTAAAACACAGGCTTTGTTGGACGGGCCGAAAAATCATGATAAAAAATGAATAGATAAAAATCTACCTGAAACTCTGAAATATGAATAAATACTCTTTCTTAAAGGCAGGCGTTTTGAGATTGGGGGGGGAAGGAAGGTATTTTTAACAACACAAACACCCATGCCATTGAATAGGGTCGATCTACTCGTACAGAGACTCAAGGCCGGAATGTCCGTCACGGAAGCTTACCTCGTTGATCACTGCACCACGGCGCCGACTCAAATTCATTATTACTTTACAGCGTTTATTCATTTCCTCTACTGGAGTGGACATTATGCCAGTAAATATATATTATTTTACGAAAAAAAATATCTTGCTTACAATTTTAACATAATTAAATCTGATTTGTGGAAAGGGATTAAAGCAATTATTAATGAATATGTTAGTTTAAATATTTTTAAATGAATCATCATATGAACGACGTAAATTTTGGGGTTAAAAACACCTTTCGGTGAGTGAAATTGGTATTAAATAAATTTATTTTTGACTAAAATATGCAAGTAAACGAGTAACAGTCCAATAAATTTATTTTCAAATTATGATAAAAATAGTTCATATTTTTTTCCGTAATGAACAATATGTATAAGTTTTTAGGGTCGCATTGGCGTACGAATTTCTTTTGTTACTCAGAAAATTCCCCTCGATGATAAACGGGACAAATGCTTTGTGCCGATTGAGATTTTATACCACGCGGCTAACAAGTGCGCAACTGGAATTTGATATGTCGGTCACATTTTTGATGGAGTCGACACCCCTCTGATGCCGGCCAGATGAAATATTCTACCCCATTTGTGTATTTATTTATGCAATTATAAAAGAGATTACGCTGGTGCTTACTTGGAACTCGTTTTCGCTTTATATAAAAATGTGTTTAAAAACGTTTTTGCTTCGCCGTAATAAAGCTAAAAACATAAAGATATCTATGGTTTCATTCTCGATGTCAATAGTGCCGTCACTGTATGATAAGCTTCGATAAAATAATATGTTATAACTTAACTGTCAATCTTTTGTGGAAAGACGTTGTAATTGAACAAATAAACTTACATGTCTCTTGTACTAATTATCAGCACTCCATTAACGAAATCGTTCCCCATCATTGTAAAATATGTCGAATTTAATTATAAAATACGATTCTTTGATAAAATATTGCCATATTTAAAATTGTTAATATTTTTCGACTGCTCATTTTTTATTAGTAACTGAAAAAGCTGCATTTTATGAAGCGGTAAGGTTAAAACATTTAAGATTAAGCTCACCCTAATTTTCAATTCTATATTCTATTGACATTTCTGAAATACCGAAATTCATTGCACCTACCTATACAACATTAACATGTGGCTTATAAAAACCAAAACAACGACATAGGATTGGTCAATATTAAGTGTTCCATATTGATTTAAAATCTTAACATTCTCTGACGCAATGCAATTAAAGATTAGTAGCGCGTACTTCCTCTTGCTAGAGCTCATTTTTTCTCTACTAAAGAATACAATATTCAAAGTAAATCAATGTCTTAATGCAAAAAAGGAATGTCCTTATTTCAATGTTATTAGTGAGCGACATCTTTATCTTTCGTAAAATAATTATTCTTTTATAGCGAGCTATGTTCCATGGTACTGAATTTTAAATTAAAGACAATATTGAAGTTTTTTCTTGGGAAAAGACTTATTGTATTTATGTATCAAGGTGCTTTTTGTTATAACTGTGGACGTATTGAAGTTTTTTGTTATGCACTACAAATGTATTCAGTTTGAATTCATCATTACATTTTTCATATTACAATCAAACCTTGGTGGAGGAAATATGATTAGTTCCTTAAATTTATGAACAAATAACGAAAATAATTCAGCTTATTTGACTTTTTATTATATTTTTCTAAAAAAAACATACTAAATTATCTAATCACGCCGTCATGTAAAAATAGTTAGTATGAGTTTCATATTTATGTAACCTAATCCATTTCAACCTGACACATGAAAAAACTAGGGCCTACTTACTTACACTGCTACTTGTTATAGGGGATGGCCAAACAATTAGGGGATAATTTTTGTAACAGTTGGACTCACATGCCCCCTGCACCCTGAATTAATATTTTCAGTGGCGGTGCTTTGATTCCATGCTATGAAACTAAAGCACTTCATAAATATATATTTTAATTTTACAACGGTATAAAAGTATTTACGGAAGCTTCATTATTATAACGAAAGTATTACAATTATTATTATAATGATATATTTTTTTCAAAATTCGTGATGCATAGTTTGTAGTAACTTTTTTCAACTGACACATACTAGGCAAAGAAAACTGGGCATATTAAAAAAAATAACAAATCATAATGAATTAACGTATAAGATAACAAATTATTTATACAAGTATACGAGAACTGGACTTTAATTGATACATCTCATTTCATAAAATTATTTATTACATTAACCGGCTGTATAGTCGAATTTTCAACGCTCTTTGGGTTGGTCACATTTATGTGTAGTGTTCACGAGCTTAAATCTCTATTTGAAAAATGATTTTTAATAGATTTATAGACGTGTCCTCAAATCTATTTAACAAAAGACGTTGAGTGAATGAACAACGGTTGGACTGATACAATATTTTTGTTGAGATACTACACTAGGAAAAACAAATATGGCTTACATCGGCGGTGAAAGCGAATGGAAACCAACTTAAAATAGAATATTAATAAACACTCATACAACAATGATATAGTGTTTGGCTTAAATTAAAATTTATATAAATGAGTTCACTCACACAATATACATAGCTGACAGCCTGTGTAGCTTACTAGTAAGATATTTGACTAAGAACGGGATAATCTTGATTCCTCTTCAGATTCAACGCGAAGTAGATTAAACTCCACGGATTCTCAGTATACAGATACATAAGATACTTAATATCACTCTAACAAAGTGGCTGAGCAAGTCACATTTTCTTTTTTATTCTCTTTCTATTTTTCTTCTCACTAAGCACCTTAGTGCATGGTTAAAAGATCAGTCCCGTGCAGCTCTGTCTCGGGCCAAGTAAGTGAGGAGTAAATTCGTTTCTTTTCTTGATCGTATAGCGTTATGGAAGGCGGCTGTGAAAAACGGCTGCACACACATAACGGATGGGTGGTGGGACAACCAACTTGTTCACCCAATAAAAAAAAAAAAATCAAATAAGTGAGACTTGTTTAATACCGGGTCAAGTTAGTACCGCCAAGCTCAATTTAAAATTTAAATGATTTTAATCTAATATTTGAGATCTCGAGTTTGTTACAATTTTTTTGCTACTTTGTTAATGTTAATCTGTAAAGCCAAAGACTTTTTATTTTTTATTTTATTCTTTGAAACAAAAAAAAACTTCCTACCACTGGAGAACTATGTAAATATCATCTATCATATCTGTCTACGGGAGACACTAACTGGTGCATAAAAATGCAGCAACAAAACGAACGCGAGGGCGCATTGTTGATGCACTATTGTTGCATAAACTTATTTAGTCCCTAACTAGCTGCATATACACTTGCCATTATACGACTGAGTGCCTCGATTGTTCCCTTTCGTATGCATCATACAAAGTTGGCATATAAATTATCCTTACAATTTTTTTTGCATCTATGATTTATTGATGTTTTTTTAACATCATCGCCATGAAAAATATTAATTATTTCCTCGCCAGCACTGTTGTCTTATTATTGCAGTTGAAAATTGTCTAAAAACGGAAATATTTCATAATGAAACACCGTGTTCTTTAGTTTACACTCTAAGATGGCCATTCAAGAAACGTCAATTAGATAAACTCCATTTTGTAAATATATGAAAACAATAAAATACAAAATATTGGACCTGAGTTTCCACTTCTTTTGAAACAAACAATTCAATCGATTAAAAAAATAATTAATTTTTATGCTAGTCCTTTTTTGTCTTTAAACTGTCTTTTTGTGTTGGTTTTATTTCACAGAGTATTTTTATATAAAAAAAATGGTAAATTAGTAAGTTAATATTGTTGATAGATCAGCTTCGACATATGGAACATATGTATTCTTTTCGAAGCTTATCTCAACTTGAGACTTTTTTACGAGAACTGCTTGTTCTTCAGTTGCTCAGCGTCTCTTTTTCGAAGAGAGTAGGGATTAAAAAGATAGGAGGACTAGAACTAGACTAGTGTTCTCGGTCGCTCTCGATAAGCCCCACCTTCTTTTGAGGTATGGAAGAATTTTTTAAAAATTAAAACACCCATGACTGAAAAAAATCATCACACACTGGAGCTCAAGCCCGTAAGGACCGCCACAGAAGTCAATTGTTTTTTTAACTTTTCACACATGTGGTAAATTTGAGAAATCACACCAAATGATTATATCAGGTTGAAAAACAATTTACAACAAATATCTTTTCTTAATCTGTTTTGAGATCAGAGTTTGAACCCATAATTGGTCGCCATTATGGTTTATCAATTATTTTTGACATTAATTGACAGTTTCTTCTTTATGTTGTATGTATTCTTCGTTTGACAAGCATTACAATATTTTTGATAGTTTCATTAAGTTAGGAATCGTAAATTTTGTATATAATACTCTAATTATTTAGGCACATTTGATTGGCATTGCGTTAAAAAATGGACATATGGGCTACTCAGAATACTGTTCCCGTAAATAATAAAGTGCGGTGCCGAATATAATAAAGTGGCGCCATTATCTGTTTGGATCATCACAAACAGGGTGACCCTGTTTTCATCCCTGGCCATACAATCTCGAATCAAAGCGATTCAAATATTTTTAGAAAGAAAATCATTTATATTTACTTTTTTTAAATATCATAGCCACTCGATAAAGTCAGGGGAACATTGCGCCATCTCATTTTGATAAAAAGTTTATATATGATGAATAATATAATTGATTTTAACCTTCTTATTACTAAAGAAATCGTGCGATAAGACGCCTGATGATTCTAGAGGCAAAACACGTGTCACCATTTTGAGCACTTAACTTGTAGTAAACTAAGTTATTTGAAGTTATATAAATTCCGTCAAAATAGTATAGGAATCGCTTATTCAATATTTAAGCCAATCAGAGGTCAAGTGCAAAGAAAGTGCTCAAAGGTAAACAATATAATATTTTTTTACAATTTAGGATTTCGACTGAAGGTGCCTGATAAAATTTCGATTTAGAAAATTTTAATCGTTTGAAGTTCTGAAAGGCAAATCCCGAGTCGTTAGCGTCAAAACACGTGATAAAGTACTAAATTTAATATTTTTAGGTTATAAATATTAAATAGAACACAACGTTATCAAAAATCAATTCCCAGCTTTAATAGTATAATTATTTCTTTTATGAAATAACGCATTCATAAAAGATAATCTAAATACCTTGGGTTCTCATTCAAATGCACGTTCATTGTGAATTCCATGTTCGTATGGCTGAATTAAAACCTCGCGGATATTTGATTCGGCCGGCATGTGTTCATTTTTTTAGCGTGATCTAAATAAATCTGTTCAAGGCATATGCGTGATTATATAAAAGTGTATGGTAGTAATGTAAGTAATGTAAAGTGTGCTTTAGAAAAATAAAAATGATCAGGACACCATACGTATTGATTTTGTGTATGTTTGTGACGTGTAAAAAATATCAAAAATACAGCATAATTTTTTTTTGTTCGACCAGATTTCTCCATCACGAGCATTTTCATCTCAAGAAAAATTTATCTTAGCTGGGTTATTCTAATAAATGAGTTATCTGTTATGATAATGAATATGAAACGACTGGTACTAAGAATATGACAAGAGCTTACAGATCATCATACAAATTATTATTAATATCGATTTTGGAAAACTGGAGTAAAAGAGGTTATATATTTGTAATATCCCTCCACAAAGAATTGGCAGCTTTTTATTCCACTAATAAAAATTAATAACAACATTCTTTTGACTATTTCAGTCTTATATTATATATGTATATACAAAATAAAATGCGTTTTATATATCAATTTTCCTGATGAGGTTTTTGAGCTTACTTTCTACTAGTAAGATGATATGTTAAATTTAGCGCTGGGTCAGGAAAGAATATATAAGTATGAGAAAGGTTGAAAGTAATGTTTTTTAGTTAAAACGGATGACTTTGAATACAACTTCATATTTTTATTCTGATTTCTCAGTCAATTCAGATATTTTCTTGAATTCTAGAATCTACATTTTCGCGAGTTTCTAGTATTCCGCAAGCCTTTCCTTTCAAATGATGTCTTATAAAATAATAGCTTTTTAGAAAGCGTTTACAATTATGATTAATAATAAGGAAACAAAATAATGGATTTATATTGTCAGCACAGTGGAATCATTTTAAGTAAATCACATGTACGATTTTCAATAAAAAATAGTAATATATCTTGTTTACTTTTAATGTGTTCCCTGTCAATACTTGGTAGAATAGCAATAATAACACATTTTTAGTACTTATTCTACATAAACTTTATTGGATCAAGACCGGTTGCGCTCATGGCGAGCATTATCAACTAATAAGAAATACAACGAAACAGTGATATTTATACAAAAGTTAAGCAAGAATTACAAGGTATTACAACTAAGCAAATAAATTGAAGTAAAAAAGACTAATTAAAATGTTACCCTCCTAGCAATGCTAGCTATTACATCCGAAATCAATTAAGTATGAATGATCGTTAACAAAGTAAAAACCAAATATATCTTGTTTAGTTTGACACTATCCAATTTTTATTTATGTAGTAAATAAACATTACCTTTATTATTTTTGCTAAGTAGTATGTTTTTTTACTAGGCTGTTTTTGTAGCAATAAAGCCCTTTTTTAGGTTGAAAGCTTTGTCAAACATAAAATTAGTACATCTTTTAAGAATACAAAAAAAAATACTACCACGAGTCATATTTATGTTAGGGCAAATTGAGAAATATGTTATACGACACAGGTGGACAATATGATAATCCGCGTAAGTAAAAGACCAGGAGGGATGCCCCCGGAGGCCTCATGCAAATGGCTTTACCTTGTAGGGCGCCATCGCGGCTAACATAACGACGGAACGGCAAGCACCTTCTTGAAAGCGCCCATGATAAATTGTCACTTAGCGTCCACAACGACATGCAGTATTTATTATACAAGCGTGATGTTGAAAGAAAGCTGTGTGTGTGCGTCCGTGAGTATTCAACGATTCTGATTTGTACCCCGTTATGCTAATATTATATAATGCCGTAATCTTCAACTATTTGTATCATTTATTATTATCTCAATAAAAATAATAAAACGCTTTTGGTACTTATTCCAAATAAAATTTATTGGATCAGGACCGGTTTCGCAATGCTCTCCATGAGCGAAACCGGTACTAATCCAATAAATTTTATGTGGAATTATTACTAAAAATGTTTTATTATTTTTATTATAATGCCATTCCACCATGTATTGACAGTGAATACCTTAAAATATTATTATCTCATTCGAATCTTTCATTTTTTATTCAAATATCCTGGAAATCCTATCAGAATTAAAGTTTGATTCCATTTGTATATATTATACTACCATCCGGGATCCAGCAGGCGGCACAATATTTTAGATAAATAATTGTTCGATGTTATCGATGATATTTGCCGTTTGACGTTTGCTGTTTGTCTTTTGCCGATTGTCTGTGGTACGACACACGCGCCACTTACTGAAAATTAATTGTAGTATGCCTATAGCCTGTGCGCAAGTGTAACAATACGTTGTCAAAATGAACGATATGGCAGCGCATACAATATGAAAAAACATGTATTTTTGTATAAAAGACCTTCTGTTAGTTAATTTTATTATGCCTATAACCTTTGCTTAAATGCAAGGAATACGTTGACAAAGTTTAATCGCAATCGGATGAACAGTATGGCAACGCATAAAATACGAACAACAAACAAACATTGGTTTTTATATATTAGATATTCAAATGACTTAATAATCTTATAATAAAAGAAACTTATTTCGATTTTCGCCAGTTTCAAGTTATGAAATGCAAAAAATATGTCACGTTATGTGTCGAAGAGACAACGATAGGAAAAGTTAGTACGAAGATATTTCAATACTTAAAACAACACATTCGAATTAAGTATTATTTTATATTTAACAACCAAACTAGAAACGCAATGCATCGATTTTAAAGATAATGAAAAACAAATGTACATATCTGTTTAAAAATAAGTAACTGCTGGTGAAACCTGTTTTATGACGCTCCTAAAAAGTAAGGGAAAATGAGTTAGGTTTCTCTGTCTCAGTGGGCCAATATAGAGATATATTTTTAAGTAATAATAAGTTTAATATAAAATTTAAAATAACTTTGATTATTCCACGTATTGTGTAACTAATTGTGACACGTGTTTCGCCTCTTTCAGAGGCATCTTCAGACTTACTATCGCAAAGTTTGCTTAAGCAAACTTTGCGATAGTAAGTCTGAAGATGCCTCTGAAAGAGGCGAAACACGTGTCACAATTAGTTACACAATACGTGGAATAATCAAAGTTATTTTAAATTTTATATTAAAATGAACTTCCACAAAGTTACCGCCGAAACCATCGAAAATATTAATAATAAGTTAATTATATTTTAATTATGTATTCAATTAAATTTAAATATATATAATGCACGGTTGTGCTTTTGTCCGCACCTGTCTTTTTTCCATTTGTAATGTGAAGAACCAATACATGCATAGTGCGATTTGTTTGATCAGTGAATTTGTAAGTAATTCTACGACTTATTTCAATACTACCTTTACGAATTATAATTTTCATTTAAAACAGTATCAAATGAATTCTTCTCCACATTACGTCACCGCCGTAATAGTGTACTCTGGAAGAACACTAAAAGTGGGGAAAATATATCACTATATTTGCCTTTCATTATATGTTGTTAAGGGCGCAAATGTGTCGTGATCTGGGTAGGCGGAAAGATATGGGCGGCCAGATACATTTCTTCATTAGTAGCGAGACCCATGCGAACCCTTTGGTCCGTGATAATGGCTCTAATGACGTCATAATGTGGGCGGCGGTCGACGCCCTTTCAAATCCGCTACTTACACATTCGGCGTCATAAGTAATGTGACAGTTGTACGCGACGTTGCATTTTCTTAGACTTGAATAATCTTTCTTATCTTATCTATACGGACTAGAGATTCCAATTCGAGTATCGTATAATCGATACTCGAGATACTCGTCCATTTTTCAAGTACTCGACACTCGAGTATTTTGAAAAATACTTGAGTACAACTCGTAATTTACATATTAAGATTTCCAAATTTTATTTATTTTTTAAATACGTAGTATATTTATATTGTTTAACCGCTGCCTTTAACTGAGTCTTACGCGTGGAATTAAAAACGAAACTTAGAACCAATTTTAAATTTGAGACGTTTAATTCTTTATTATTTTTTAAATACATGTTTTATAAATTGAAATAAAAAAATCATGAAATAAAATAAGCTTACCTAATTATAAACACAATTAAAATTAAACATATTTATTTTAGTACATCTGAAACTACTAAATTATTAGTATTTAAAAATTTTACTACTCGATACTCGGGTAGATCTTGATTTTACTACTAATATTTGCCGATGCTAGTTTTGCACAATATGTTATTTTTTGAATTTGCTTTCAAAGTTACATTGATTTCTTGCATGAGGTTCGCGGTAGCTTTGTGGATGCTTTCTTGAAAAAAACCCCATACAAAGCCACGGTGAAATTACATTGGTCTACAACTGGACATGGCAAGTTTAACGGCAAACTATTTGAGTTATGGAAATTAGTCAAAATGTCAGATTCCACTTGTGGGCACGGCCATCAGGACGCTTATAACGTACTGTGGGACTAAATCGAGATGAATGCTGAACGAGCAGAGCTGTTTTCTGCGGTCCGTCCTCATACGGACCCAATAGGCCATACTGAATTGATCTCGACCAAGGCCAAATTTGAGGCATTCGATAGATTTGCTAAATCATATGGGGAACGGGATACTTTTGATTCCTCTATAGATTTAATGCGAAGTAGACTAAACTCTTGCGCCACGGCGGATTTTCAGTATACGCATACACATGATACTTATCACTCAATCTAAGTGGCTGAGGAAGTGACATTTGAGCACTATAATGCATGGATAATAGAACAGTCCCGTGCAGCTTGTATCGGGCCAATTACGGGAGGAGGAAATTGTTTTCTTTTCTTGATCGCCTAGCGTTATGGAAGACAGCCGTGAATAACAGTTGCATACACGTAGCGGGAACTGGCGAGGCAAATAGCTTATACATTTTGAAACCTTATCTTTGAAACTACAACATAGCAGTAAATAGTGTTGGTATAGTTGTAAATATGGTATGAATTTCAACTTTTTTGCTTCATTTCGATGCCTCAACTGACCAACTGCATTGTCAAGTAAATGCTAAAGATATATTGTTGGTGGAAGAATTTTTTAGTGTATTGCAATGTTAGTAAAAGCCACTTATTACCACTCGGGAATTGAGTGGTATATCATGCTATTCTAGTGAGCAGTCAAGCGGTCGAATTCTTTTATGGAGACTTTCGAAAATTAATTTTTAAATATTTATATGTTCATCCATTTTAATACAATGCATGGATAATTGTAGTATATTCGACTTAAGAAACCGAGTTTTACTACGTTCTTAATTCTATTCGCAAAATAGTTGTCTTATTTGAAGAGAAATGTTGAGTTACTAGCTTAAAAACAGTATCACAATTTATAAAGGAAAGAATTCAAGGCTTTTTTGCATTAATCAGGGACATACTTTATCTCTGCATAAGCTTATATGTGAGATCTTCTTGTTACTAGTTTACTTAACTTCTATTTTTTGATGAGAGTAGCTTCTATTAATAATTGAACGACTCAATGTTATTATATAGATACAAATAAAGGTATGTAAACGTGCTTTTATGTACAACGTAATGGATAATATAAGAAAATTTTATTCATAAAATAATATACAGATATGATATAAAACTCACAATAATAATGGAAAAAAAATAGCAAAATTAAATTCCTATCTTGACTGTAAAATATCTTGTGAATTCATAAGACATGTTTATTTTGTATTTCCATAAGAACTACCCGTCCATGCAAATGCATGCGAGCATAAATGACCAAATCAATGAATTATTCGCACACTGCAAGGCTAGTGTTAATGATCGTTTTAATAATGTATGTATTGATAGTTCTAATTAATTCATAGATATGACTATCAGAATATAGCGTCCGAAATTAGCTCGAACGGTCGGTGTAGATGTCTTACCGGAACTAACTTCGAAGCTAAAACTTCCGGTCCAAGATGGCGGGAGAAGTTGATGGCAATGGAGATGATATAAGCAACAGGGGGAAGACCCTGAGGAATCTCGAGACCCGATTCGATTAGCTGTCTTACCCGGCTGTTATGTGGTTTCACGGTAATAAGGATGCCTTAATTGGGGTTATACTTGTTATTACGTGATAAACTTTTGTATGATAGTACACCAGGAGAGTGGATAGACCGGGTCGGGTAGT
Source organism: Himalopsyche kuldschensis (assembly GCA_028554975.1). Classification (NCBI taxonomy): domain Eukaryota; kingdom Metazoa; phylum Arthropoda; class Insecta; order Trichoptera; family Rhyacophilidae; genus Himalopsyche; species Himalopsyche kuldschensis. The sequence goes on along the minus strand of JAHFWI010000010.1, from coordinate 11,803,540 downwards.
ATGATGGTTTATAGTTGAATGATCACACGACTAACCATTGTACGTAGGATGATATAGATCTTAATCATATTTTGATGATAAGTATTACAGTAAAATTACATTAGCTTTATTACATTATTTCATTTTAAAGTAAACTTGTGGTAGTCCGAAGATACTTCTTAAAGATGCGAAGCACGTGTCACTATTCAATAAACTATAAGTGGATTAAAATTTTGAATTGTATATACCATTAACTTGAAAACTATATGTATAATGAGTGAAATAAAAGATTATTGGTAGAATTACCACGAAAAAAAAAATGTTCATTTTACTCGTTTTATTGTTTGTAAAGTTCGTAAGATCTTCCATCTTAGAACGAGACATGAAATTAGACTCGATCGCACTACACACGCATAAACTCTCGATTAAATTCGTAGAGGATATGAAAAAACACCCGCATATTTAGATTAAATCGTTAATACACCCGTACACTAAATTCGCACACTTCGACCACCATAGGCCATTGGACGTCTTACTCCAAGACCCGCCCTAGTTACTCTTGGTACTCTTACCCTCCTTCCACCCCCCCCCCCTCACAGACTACCCACTTGTCAACGACGTCGCAAGACCCGGACCAGCCAAAGAAGACGACATCACGAAACCTAGCAGACGAAGAGAGAACTTCCAGACGACGATCACCGACGGGACACGGGGCGTTTGACCTAGCGTCGAGTATAAAAAATAATAAAAAAAAAAACAACCACTCGAGGCTAATGCATCAGCGGCCCGTGTAACCACACATCAAGAGACCTTCACTTCCACCGACGACTTCAACCTTCGCATGCGGCGTATCGGTTACTATCCACGCCAAAAACGAAGAAACCAATGAAATAAATCACTCTACTTACATTTCCACATTTCTCTCTATTGTACCATGAAATTGTTATTCAAAATTTGCTGTTATAATTAAGAAACCTGAAATGTAATTACTCACAAAGATGAAAGGGATTAGGCCTACAGCCCAAGTCCCCGTTAAAATAAACGATTATACAGGAGAAAAAAAACACGTGAACTCATTTAAGGTAAAAAGTTTTTCAATTTCAATTCTGGTCCACATAATTACTATCAATATTGTTTTTAAGTAAACTCATTAATTCTAAGATATTTTTACCATAAATTTCATAATTAATTTGATTAAACCATAAATACAGATTTTATCAAATGCGGCTCTTTTAGCATACTATTTTCTATGGAGGGACAACGGTATTACAATATACGGAATTTTAGTGCATATCCATAACGGCTTGATTTGTTTCAAAATTTTACTTGAAAATATGTAATACTAGTATTGCTAACCGGCGTCGCTCGGACTAAGCGACCAATAATTATTTAATGTTATATCATTCGACATTATTATATCACAAAATCTAACATCCAAAATAGAGTTAAAATAAAATCACAAACTTTATTTAATTTGATGACAGCCCCATTCTCGCCCATTAAAATGTCCAAATTCAAGGAAAAAATCTAATTTGCTGTCAAAGAAATGTCAAATAATACCTTAACGTAAATAATAAACATTATTATATTAATAAAAGCTGGGAAAAGTTCAGTAGAAGACTAATTTATTACATTTTGTCTAAATGTCTTCGCCGATAAAAATTCAAACATATTTTCTTTCATATTCGTTTTTATGGCAACTTAATGACCAACAATGCAAAAGGGAATTAAAGACCCACAGACATACATACGCCGTTTTGGTTTTATATATATAAGATTAAATTATAATTGAAAAACTTCTTATCCAAATTGTTGGGCCACACAGAATTTTGCAACATGTAGAATAAAAAATATATTTAACAATTTGGTATTCTGTGCTATTCAAAAAAACTAATGAATTACTAATCTAAAAAGAAAAATACGCCGATGTTCGAAGAAATAAAACAATATTTACTATTTAATCTGTGAGATTGAGCCATATTGACGTTACTATACAAGCATAACAAAATTACAATTCGTATAATTCCAACACTTGTTATGCTTTAGTCTATTGAGCGACTATAATAAAAAAAATCACCGTGATAATTTTCACCCTAGTTCAGTGATAATCATTCACGATTGTTACATGCCCTTTCATAAATCGAACCATATCAATAAAATATTTTGCGCCCATTCTGTCTCCATAATAATAATTATTAATTCCATAAAAATGGAAATACTAAACTACGTGGTGCTATTGAATCAATTCATCTGCTGGTACAAATTGAAAGTTGACTGTTTTATAGCTTCGACGAGGTGACAAATGTTGTGAGGATAAATAACTGTAATATTATATTAGAAAAGTACTTAAAATGAACCAAATATGTGTTGAATAAAATATATTTATATATGTTACCTCAAATACACAATCACTGTTATACGATTTGTTTCTCGGGTATGTTTAGAATTTCGGCTGAATAATTAAGAATTTCAACTGAAGGGTAATTGATGAAATTTCAATATCAAATTTAAATTTTGTTGAATTTTGTACTTTTCCATTGTTTTATTGCCAACGACCTGGGTTTCGCCGTTCAGCATCTTCAGGAATGTACTTGAACTGACTTAAGCAAGTGTTTTAAGTATTTTGATTATACAAGGAGCACGACGATCAATTCGCTTCGAATCGCGATAGCATGTTATTTCTTTTTTTCACATTTCTCCAAAAGTAGAAAACGCCTAGCAGTCAGTTTTTAACTAGATAAATAAATTTATAAACTATAAACATAAGACTTGAATATTTTTAAATAGCACAGATAATGATTAATATGTTCATCCAAAAAAACAACAAATATCCTACATCAATAAAAAATATTTATAAGAAATTCCTATTCGAAATATTTTTTCTAATCAAGTAAAATTATCGAAAACACGATGGTTGTGATGGTGAGTATTGAAATAAAATATTATTTCGCAATAATAATTCACCCTATTTTTCTCGAGCTGAAATGATCATTAATTTGTAATTCTGCTATCATTCCGACTTACCCTCGTTGTAGCTTTTATCCATAGATTCGTAGTTTGGAGCAGGTTGCAGAAATTGAATAGGAAATTTAACACGCCTTTGTTCAAACATAAGATATTTATTTTTATTATCAATGCTCATTTGAAAAATAAAGCCATTAGTACTATGCCCAATTGGGAATACCTTAATGATCTTTTTTCTAAAACACTATTTCAACAAAAACGTTATGTAGTTATTTCGATATACTCCACACTGTTAATTAAGATATTAACAGCAATATAATACAGTAAAACCACGATTCGACGTTTTTCAAGGGACCGTATAAAACAAACGTTAAATGCGGGAAACTAAGAATTCGGGAAAGTTTTATATATGAACTAAATGCCGGGACTATAGAAAATGAACGCACCTCGCGGGAAAACGTATAATGCGAGAACGTAAGATCGGGGTTCCACTGTACTTAATTTGCGCTTTAAATTGTATGAACACTATATTAAAATTGTCTGGATATATCTGCTTTAATGTAACTTACTTAATATATTAAAATTACAAGTAACACAATTTATATATTTTTTATAAAAATACTAGTATTAGAACCCGGCTTCGCTCGGACCAGTTTGGGGTTATGTTCACCTCGGCGCGTAAATTCAGAAACCAAGTTGAAACAACTGGCAACTTAATGACCAACAATGCAAAAGGGAATTACAGACCCACGGACATACATACGCCGTTTCGGTTTTATATATAAGATATTTTGGTTCATATGAAACTACTCGACTACTCGAGTATTTTGTAAAATGTACTACTCAATACTCGAGTAATTGGAGTCTCTACACACACATTGATAACGAAACAAATTTACCGTCGAAACTTTCGCGAGCGAAATCAATTCGTTTGTTTGAACTTGCAACAACAATGCAAAAGGAATTACAGACATAAATCCCCCGTTTCGGTTTTATATATAAGATAAGTCATTTTTACGTACATGAATAAAGCTTTTCTAACTAATACAAAAATAAAATTGAACATGTTTATTTATAAAACTATTTTAAAGAATACATATTTACATAAATAAACACCGCTTTTTTTTACACAGACAAAACATTATGAACTGAATTAAAATATGTAGACTAAAACTAAATATCCCCAAAAAGGTTATAATTTCATATATTAACATAATTAATTTGTCCAAAGTTTATGGTATTGTTAAAAAAATTATTCTTCTTTTTTTAAATCAATGGTAGGTATTCTATTTGAAAGGACTGTTTTTTCTCAATTATGAATTCTTTATTCGTTATTTCTTGTTTAGTGTCAATATGAATGCCCAAACTATCTATAGGTATGTCAGTAATTTTAGATGTGTATTGAATTGAACATAGGCTCGTCTAGCTCGTGTATAAGGTATAAGGCAGGACGCGTGCCTTCATGAGAGGAGAGAGGTGTCCATTAGAGCGATTAGTATTCGCGGCGCCGCTAGGTGACTCTGCATGTTTAATGTCCGGCCAGAGAAGCGCCAATCATTGCTAATGTAAACGCAAGCAACGCCATCTCGTGCACTGCACTTGACTTACTCGTAAAAACATACGCAGAAATTATGTATTTTCCACAATTTCTCATCATAAATAAATAGCGATATTCGCTCCCAATAAATCCCTTCTGGTCAATGGTCGTCGATGATTATTATTTTTAATTCAGCGCCTTAAGGAGGAAACCAGAATACAATTTTGATGAAGGAGTGAAGAGAAAATCTTATAAATTGATGGCTAGAAATTATATCAAAATAGAAGTGATCCAATCGGTTATTACTCGGACACGATTATCAGAGAACGAAGTAAAAATTAAGCCCTGTATTCAGAAAACACAAATAAAAGCTTATTTTCAATATATAATTATAAACTTTTTTCTACTAATAATGGTTAACATAATAATACTCCCTTCAATTACCACTAAATCGAGCAGAAAAAGAATCAGGTGTATTACAAAATGAATTACAACAGTTAACACAAAATTTAAGTTTTTGTAGTTTCCAGATAAGATCCAAAAAAACTGTTTCGATAATTCTCTAATGAGAGTTCATTTTTGTTGTACATTTTGTACGACTTTTGGCTAGAGCTTTTATCTTAATGTATTTCTTTGTTATTATAATAATACATTAATATTTACCTACGATACAATGCAGCGAGCCTATCAATATGAATGCACCCCAAATGCATCGGCACCGAGAAATAATTTACCATCACTCTGCCGAGGAATGGACAGGGCCAGATCAGAGAGTGAGGATGTAGAAGTACATACATATGCACAAGAAAACTGTTTCCATTATCAAAGCTGGTATGAGCGGTAATTTACGAAACATATCAGAAGCTTAATGGAAGCTTTCGATGGTAAAAAACGGATATTTTTTAATAATGTATTAACATTAATTGTCCCTTTTTCTGCTCAATCCTAATTAATAAAGATGTTAGAGCTCTGTTTTTTTTATAAATAAAACATAGCAATAAACGTAAGGTAAGAAATATCCGAGTCTATAGCCGATTGGTAAACATTATTGTCTTTACAGCTTGAACCTCAAGACAAATATTTTCATGTATTGATTTGAGGATTAGAGCAAAATGAATTGTTATGAAATAATATTATAGTCATGAGAATTCTTAGTATATTACGGTACTATGTAATCTAAAGTAACCAAAAATCCTTTCCAGCAATGTTCCGACGTGACGGTATAATGGAAAAATAGCAATCAATTATAAAATATAGTTTTTATACCACTGAATACTTTTCTTTTTAAAACATAATGATATTTCAAAACATTATTTTCTTCACTTCTTGCCTTATTTTACAAGAGATGCTGAGATCCTAGTTTGCAACTAGTTCTTTAAACAAATATTGTATGATGATTCGATATGATTGACATTATACGACTATGTATTGTAAAATTATATCATCGCCATTCAAGAGAATGTGTCCAAGTGAATATTGTAAGTGTCCATGAAGAACGTAATGTTCAACTTCTTACTGTTGTGGAATAGTGTTAAGTGTTGAATATTTAATGATACACGTTCTCACAGATTTCAAAATTCTCCGAGTGCGTTGAAATAATGAAAGTTATCCAATCTCGCAGGAAACGTTTCAGTTGTTGGGTAAGAGGGTTGTGAGGCGAGGCGAGGGGGTGATCTCCCAGGGGCAAGGAATCCGGTCGTGGAAAGTAATACAAAATCATTTTCCCGCCATTCGGCTGTGACGGGAATAAATAAGGAAGTGACGTCATAAAGTGTCTGCAACCCCCAACGGTGTGGCCGGAAATATCTTCGTATAACATTGTTTTAAAGTGCGATAGAAGTATCAGTATAAATAACGATTTGAAAACCAGACACAATCGTTTGTAGCTGTTGGGAATTATGACGCTTAAAAAAATAGTTGAATAAAATCAATTCTTTTTTATGATTGAATTATTGGTTGCTATAATATTTATAATAATCTTTTTACTTCAATTTCGCTCTTAATATGAAAAATCATCTATAAGTTACTGCCATTTACAATAATTCTTATTTATATCATATGGGAAATATAAGTAGTTTTTGATTTAAAAGTTGGGTGTGCATACCTATATTGTTTTTAGAAAAAGTATGTTTTGATGGGGCTTAGAAATATGTGAGTTAGTAAGTATGTCGGTATCCGATTCACGAAAACAATTGAAAAGTTATATCGTAAGTGTTCAAGAAGGGACTAGAATCTTTCACCTCGTAGCGGTGAAGAAAACAGACCCACACATACAAAATTTGCATACTTTTCCATCATAGGAACTAGGGAAAGCATTTTTGCTTTGGAATACCCTATTATCGTTATAAGAAGCAACTTTGTAAACTCTACATAGGGTTTTTTTACGTTTTACGCTATGAAAAGTGGCCGTGATTTTAGTGACTGCAAATTTATGAGGTGTCGTGTTGCGACAGAGAACATGATCTATTAATTTGACCAGAATAAAATGTACCCATCTATCATATCTCTCTCAAAAAATGAGGTTGAGTGACTGAACAACTTCTGTTGATATAAGCTCCATCAAGAGTATATATATTAAGAATGGACCAAATTGAATAAACCAGGGCTGTGGAGTCGGTAAAAAAAAGTTAGACTCCGACTCCGACACCAGCATTTATGTACCAAAACCACGATGACTCCGACTCCAACTCCGACTAAAAAAGGTTTAATATCGTCACTTTGTTTTCTTTATTTTCCTAATTTTGTGTATTCAATTAAATATCAACCCTACCGATTTGGCCAATAGCCAAATTTGACATAATATGCAAAATAAAAAGTTCAAACTTTAAAAAAAATTCGACTCCGGGACTCCGGGGCTAAAGCCCTGCTCCGACTCCGGCCAAAACCTACCGACTCCGACTCCACAGCCCTGGAATAAACATTAACTTTTTTCAACAAACAAAACTTTTTAAAAATTCAAATTAATACCAGAAAACATATAATTATTATGGCTACGGCTAAGCAATCTCTAGTACATGTTTGTTTTTAAAATTAATATATATGTATATGTATATTATGCAGTAAAATTGGGTGTAGTATGGTTTATGTTGATTTTCTACCGTTTGGTGGCGATATCCATACATTGTTTTGACATGAAATATTTCATAATTTTCACAATAAACTATCATTAATCACAAAAACACAGGAAGTCTCGGTGAATTTCTTCTCAGAATCGATCGATCAAACACATGTCAAAACTTTGCGCCTCAGAAAAGAATTAAAATACAAACATTTCATAGCGTTCCATATACATATTACGCGCCCGAATTACTGTGTCAGAAATGTCATATATTATACATACAGCCAATTTTATGAATGTTGATTTTTATTGAAAAAAATGGTATTGAAAAAAACTCAATATTGATTTTGAGCTTATGCTTTAAACATATACATGACAATATACATGACCACATTGTGTGAATTATTAATTCCTCCCTTGATAAGATATATTTGACTTAAAATAATAAAAAAAGTGTAACAATTTAATTCGCGCTTTTAAAATTCCTAGATAAATCTATGAGTCCTTTTCAATTCACCAAAACAAATTTAAACAATTGAATGGTGTTTTTTTGTATTAATTAACATAAATCGTTTAAAATTTGTTCTTTTGTTTTTGTTTTGTCATTATCGACCCGAGTTTCGGTTTTCGGCATCTTCGTAAATTTAAAGTGCACGAATGAGCTTGAACTGTCATAAAAATAATATTGAATTCCTGTCAAGCATTTTTAGTCGAAATCCTCAATGAATTATGTGTTTATGTCATATTATGTGTTTATGTCATTTCTGCATAGATGCATTTATTAAATGTAAGATCTTTGCAAAGCAAATATGCGGTTGTAACCGATTCAAATTCCCATGTACAAATAAGCACCATGGGTTAGCTGTAAAGTTGTTCCATTTTTTGTATATTTTTCAGCGCCAAAATTGGGTTTATGCTGTGTAACACACAGGGCCGTAACACAGTGTTATTTATATTCGGATCATTATTTTCAAGCCATACTTTCTCTCAATTTTAATTATATGGAAACTGAACTTGTTGTATGATTACGAGCATTAGTGTATTTGTGGCGGCGTTTTGATAAATCAATTTTTATCACTTAAGTAATCAATTATTAGAATTATGAAAACATAGTTTTGAATATTTTAAAATGTGATTTGTTAATTTTGACCATCAGACATAGACTGAAATAGACATGTTTTAATCATGTTGTTTTGAATCGTTTTAAGGGATCCCTTTGTTTGGAAAAATCGAAAAATATAATGATTCATTTATTTTTTTAAGCATAAATATATCTTGGAAATAGTTGTTTTTATATTTGAATATCTACAATAATTTTTGTACATTCATTTAAAAAATTAGTTACCCTAAAACTGATCAAAAGAGTAATAACATAATAAGGTGAAAAATTTTGATCTATAATATTTACTTATTATTAATCAAGATATTCACAACAACACCATATCCTTAACTATTGTTTGATATCTATCTTAAAACAACCATATTTATTCAATTTGATTCGTAGCTTCTAACAAGAAACAACTAGAAACAAAATGAAAATTTTCCATAGTAAATATTCGGGGCTGATCAGCAGGTCAAAAAAAAAGTTTCTTGCTTTCCATTGCAAGATTCGAGAGAAATATTCGTTTCTTGCGGTTCTGTGGGATATTGTCATTCAGGTCGGTTATTCTCCCCCGGGAGGCGCCGCCCCTGACCACCCGTGACAGCCCTTATAAATGTTCTCGTCATTGTTGCCAATATTTCGGCTTTTTTATCATGCGTAGGGCAACACAGGTAATGACAATTTGTTACTCACGTCAAGATTTCCGAGGGCGCGAACTTACAAAGTAATCATTCTTCGCTTTCTTTTCACTTACTGCATTCCGATCCCAATGCAGCACGCGTGAACTATGCAGTATTTTATTTATTATAGCTACTTTGGCAGAATGTAAACTATAGAATTAAATTCATTATCAGATTATATTTTCTAATATATAAAAATAAATATTTGTTTGTTTTTTGGTTTCATCGTACTCTATGCGCTGCCATACCGTTCATCCGATCCCAATGAAACTTTGAAAAACTTTTTGCTTGCACTTTTTTTTTGCATAGTAAAATACTCACAGTAGGTATATTATATATACATTAATGTTTTTTCATATTTTGTGCGCTGCCATAGCGTTCATTTCGACAACTTATTGTTGCGCAAAGGTTATAGACATAGTACAATTAATTTTCAGTAGATGGCGCATGTTTCGTACCATAGACAATCGAAAAAAGACAAACAGCAAACGTCAAACGGCAAATGTCATCGATACCCATGAATGTTGGTGAAATTGTGAATCCAAAAGCACTCCGATAAGAACAAACATTTTCCTTCTTTGAGTGGCATTGCAATGCTAACCGAATACCGGCTAGTTATTTATATTATTTAAAAATGATAAGTTTACGACTTGGTTTTTAAAATCAGTCAATTTAAGGCACACTTTGATTTCTATTAGTTCAGATTTAAAATAAAATTACAAACAAATTAATCAGTTTCGCTTATTACTAGCTATATTTTGTCAGGCTTATCAAAACTAATAGAACATTGCAATCAAATCAGTCACGAACTCTAATTAGAGTAGCGATTTAAGGATGTGCATAGGAAAGAGCACTGTAGATATAATTCACCTCGTAAAGTATGCTTATATGAAGTTCAGTGGTAGAGTATCAACGTTATTAGCTTGAGTGGTGGAGTTCACATGCTTCAGTACCAGTACGGACAGTTTCAGTTTCAAAAATTACTTTTCCAATCGATTGACTGATTTCTACACGATGTCAGTGTTTTCTGAAATTTCTTACAACCCTACCTCAGCGCTATCTTTCCACACAAAGTTTATCTAAAAAAAAGAGCTTGTACAACTGGCTAACCAGCAGTTCTCGTAGAAGCACTTTTGTTGAGATAAACTCCACAAGGAGTCCATATCCTCTATATAAGCAGTATTAAAAAAATAATAACTGTGTTCTTGTTAATTTAAGACTCCCTTGAGTTTTGAAAAAAAACTGTTTAAAATGAAAAGAGTATGGTCCTAAATTAAATGAAATAACTTGACAAAACGTAACTTCTAGCGAAATCCGAAAGAATTTATTTTTTTCAAAATGTCCATCGCTGATTTGCTTTACATTTAAAATACATATATTCGAATTTGATTTAGTTAAGATTTCTGTAATAATTTGTCACTCGTATTGCTATATTTATATGTATTTTGAAAATCATTATGGCTCTGTTGTTTTCATTTTATTTTTGAGAGCATAAACGACTAAGAAAACAATGACATATTTTAAAGCTTGAAACCGCTAACTCATTGCCAACATATATATGTACCTGCATAGCGTTTTACTGACCTAAAAACTCATTTAATGGGGTAAGTAAATTCCAATTATATGTGTCATTAATTATCCATATATCTCATTCATGGCAACGTTAAATCTTTTATTCATTTCATCAGCGAAAATATCACAATTCCCCTCTACAAAATCCAATAATTTTACCGCCGCTTCAACCCTTTCATTAAATTGACTAACAGCAGAAGCCTGCCGAGCACGGTGTAACGCAAAACTTTGTAGAAAAAATACAAATGAATATCATTGCTTAGAGTTTTTCTTCTGCTGCATAAAATGTTGTTAAGTGAATAAGAACTTAGTATTAAAGACACAAAAAACATTAAAAACTTAGTTCGAATTAAAGACACAAATTTTTTTAATTTAATGAGTAAAAACAAAACACCAAGTTCACTGCTGAAAATAGCCACTTCAATAGGCGGTGCATTAGTCAGCCGACCAGCCGTTGTAACTGGTGACTCAAATGCAGTGATGTAGTTATACATATATAAGTACCAGGTCAGAAATTGATTTCTTCCCTGTGTCATTTTATATGTGTCTAAATTTAAAAAATCTTTGACAATTCAATAAATAAAAACGCACAATTATTTAAAAAAAGAAACCTGTTCTCATTGAATATATGTATGCACTTGAAAATTAAGTTACAAGTCAAAAACGTGGCAGGGCGGCGCCATGCCTCATTTTCAGGTGCCAGATAGTTGACCTGACCCCACTAAGCCACTGGTCAAGAAATTATCATAGGGATAAATTGTGGTTTTTATTAACGATTTCGAATGAAGGTGCTTGGTGGATTTCCAATATAAAATTTGATTTTTTTACTTTCCATGAGTTTTTTCGCGAACGACCCGGCTTTCGTCTTTCGGCATCTTCGGGAATTTCAAGTGCATGGATGTACTTGAATTGACGACTGTTTTACTAGCCACAAAACTAATGGAAAAGTACAAAATTCAAACAATTCAAATTTAAGTTTGTATTTTTGTTAGATGACGTTACATGATTAAATGAAATTCACTATAATTAGGTTTGTATGAAAGTTATTCATTTTTATTGCAAGCATATGAACACAAAGTAAGCACAAAATCAAAATGAAGATTATTGTTCATAACACCCGTTGTTGACGTCGGGCGTTTCACACGTATAATCCGTTGACTCTTAGGAGGTTAATAATTCAGTCAATTATTCACGAGGCAGGTTGACGACCCCGCCCACCCCTCAACTGCTTCTTCCGTGATCATCCGCTGGCCCTCCGCGTGTGACTCCTAGCTCCCAACCCCTCCAGGAGGGTGGCGCAAGTCACACCAAACTTATTACTCGAAAGGTGTCCGGGGAACAATAAAGCGATCTCTATGTAAACAGTCATTCGAATGCAAATATGGCTAACGACAGAAGCAGCAACTGGCAAGTGCCGCAATGTCATACAAACCTACTGTCGAAAATTTATGTTTTTCCTGAATATAATTCATAATATTCTACGGAGTTTTGTTGAGATTATTATTAACAAGTGATAATTTGAACAAACGTTACCGCTTGTAAGAGCTAGCACATTTGAAGATTGTTTTTGCTTTGAAATCAACTCGAGGGGAAAAGACATCGGGAGATAATCATTTTTCAATACAAGTACCCATACATAAAAATTATACATCTTTTTTACACCAAAATGCAGGGCTGAGGAGTCGTTAAAAAGAATATGACTCCGAAAACAGCATTTCCCAAAAACACGACTACGACTCCTATTAAAAAAAGTTCAATTTCGTCACTTTTTTTCTTAACAAAGTTCTTTTCAACGTTCAAACTTTTGATAATTTCCGACTCCGAGTACGACTCCGGCCAAAACCCTGCGAAAACTCTGACTCCGACTCCACAGCCCTGCCAAATTGTTCTTTTTTGCAATTTTATCGTGGTCACTTCAGACAAAATATACCAATAATGGTGATTTATGGTATTTTCAAAAATAAATACGAGCACAATCGATGTTTATCATCATGTGGTAAGTAATGAATAATTATCACCTGAACAAATACATATAGCACCAGCTTATTTTTACATAGAATGTGCCTATACTTGGTTAATTAATGGTTTTTCACTAATAATCTAATTCTAAATGTTTAAAAAGTAAAGATGTTCATATTATGAATGTAATGTAAACATATTTTAGTGTCAACACTAAGACAAGATTAGATTTATTATAATGCTTCATAAATAATCAAATGAATTTTTCCAATGTATTAATTAATACTGAAATGGTTTCTAAATTTCAGATGATTTACAATTAAAATTGTATATTTTTTACGTGAATAGCGGGAGGTATGAATATAAGAAAGCAGATTAAATAAAACAAGCAAAATTGATAGAAAACTATTTCTAAAAGATTCACCTAAAATTTTGTACTTCGGGAATATAAAAAATACAAAACTTTTATTAATATATTTTTTAAAACAAATAATAATTTATTACGTCATAATTAACACAACATATAAAAAGGCACCAAAGCGTAAAATATGAATCCTATACTAAAAACAACAGTAGTAACAAATTATGTTTGAGGTTTTTCATTGGAATACTTTGATAACCTTAGGTCAATAATCTTCCTTATTAAAAAAGAGCAGCGATACGTTTATTTATTTTTATTATTAAACTATGAGATGAACTTATTGGCTATCTTTAATTGCCATGTTTTTTATTATTCACAGAAAGGAATATGTCGTGCGTTTTGGATATTTTTATAAAACGACCACATTCAAAATGTTTGCAGAAAAATTGTTATTTTATATTCAACAACCTAAAAAGAAATCAGTTTATAATTCGCCATTGACAATTAAACAATTTTTTAAAAGCTTCAGGCAACTTTTTACTGAGGAACAGAGCTAACATTTTTTTGATTTGATTTCTTCAAATATACGCGATAAAGGGGACAATTTTTCTAAAAGTGTAATATTATATTTTAGCAATCAATTATTTTGGAAACTTTTAGCCCGAATAAAGTTTTCTTGCATCCTTAATCTTTATCGATATTGTATGACAATGAGAACAACTGTGATTACGAGAAGATTTGGAAAATTGTCAAAGTGAGCGTGGACTTGGAACAAGCATAAATAATATTTAAGTTGGTAATTTCAAAAAACTTGTACAAAAAGTGGTACATACTCAATTAAAATTAAGAGCGGAATAAATCCAAGCTCTTTACTCAGAAATATTTTAGTAAAAAAACAATAATTGCATGTACGACTATTCAAGAAGCTTATAAAGACGTTTAATAATTATGGTCAGTATTAAAATTTAAAGCTTACCATAAAATAATAAAACAAAAAATTAATTACCTTATCTGACTTTTCAATATTCACGTAGGAATACTTAGTATATTCATAATCCCGTTAAATTAATTGCTTTGTGCTTTAACTCTGTTTAAATAATCAAAATAAAATATGACCAGATGCAAACAATATAATTAGGAGCTTATTTTAAGCAAGACACGACGATGGAACATTGAATGGGAAACGCCCTAATGATTTGTGTGTCACTTTATGTCTAGGTCCACCTAAATAATGGCTCACTAGATAAACAGTTAACATGGCCCGTTTTAACATTTTATTAATTACTATATTTAATTAATTATGCTGAGTAGTAATAGAGCGGGGTGATTACATCTCGCGGGCAGTTTATGGCCGTTCTTATTAGCCGACAGAGACCGGCGAACTAATTAGTAAAATTGAAACTTAACAGTATTTTGGAAAAGTGTGGAAAAAAATGTTTGTGAAAATTGACGAACTTTTTTTCTATGCAGTCATGATTTTTCTAGACACAAAAACATTTCATTGCGACGATTATTCATTGAAGCAATGTTAATTAAGCAATCAGTAAATACAGAGTTCAATTTTGTCATTTCTCCAACTTATTATTTAGAATCATTTTTTTTTCAATGCCAATAAAAACATTCTCTAATGATCGGTGCAGTTTTGATGGCGAATAATTACACAGGTGTATTTGAATTAGGAACGAAATAAATACCTGATATTCAATTGTTTGATATATTTTACAAAGGAATTTTTCATGGCAGTAATTTGTTTTCGTGTGTAGCTGTCACTCAAAACTATCATATTTATATAAATTTTGGCAGGGTAAAAATATATCTAGAATATTATTGAGAGATATACCGGTAAAATATCACTTTAAAACATTTGTTTCGGTTATTTATAGTGCCTTATATTAAAACATTTGTTTCGGTTATTTATAGTGCCTTATATAAATCAGTTTATAATCAAACATCCCGGATATTTTTTATGAAACAATAATGTCTTCAAGAATTCTCAAACGTTCCTATACGCTTACGAAATGTATTGATTGAGTGGCCAAAGATAATTCATATTTTTCATAGTAGTAGGACCTAAATCTCAACAGACAATATAGATCTAATTATATACACCATACATGGGCATCTACCGGGCTATTTTGTCCGGCCCTTATACATCTGGGCAAAGTAATTGAAAAAGAAATTAATAGTTCCAGGAGGGATTTTTTTTTAAAACCTTTTTCCTAGTCTTTCAGCTCATACAAACAACACATATAAAGTCGTGGCAATAGAAATCCGCGCACCCTTCACAATTCTATGCATTTGCCAAAAATTCCTCGAAATCTTTACCGATTTCCATTTTTTTCCTTTCCGATTGTAAAGTAAACTAATAGCCATATTTTGAAAAGCATGTGAGATTTGAAGGCTTCAACAGTACTGACTGAGACCTAGTCGCGTAAGCATATGACGAAATTATGGAAAACCACAAAAGATGTAATCGCGATTAAAGCCCAAATTGAAGCATTTTTCGGAGGAAAACTTACCAAAAAGAAAAAAATCGCGTAGACTAGACTGTGTGGAATTTTTCAAAAATATTTCTTGAAACTGGTGCTCTGGAGGGGTTTGTTTGAACCGGCAGGGAGCGCTTAACAACTGACAGGGATGACCCTCATATAAGGAGTATGGTTTTACAAAATCGCTTCAAAACTGCTACAGTTTTCCACAATGAGCTTTAGTCGACCGGTGATTTAACATAGTCGATGCGAAATGTTCGTTATAGAATCTTTACTCGCGATTACATTTTTTTGCGGTTTTCCATAATTTCGTCAGATGCTTACGCGACTAAGTCCTGCTCAGTACTGTAGAAACCCTTAAGTCTCACATGTATGTCTTCAAAATATGGCTATTAGTTTTCTTTACAATCGGAAGAAAAAAATAGAAATCGGTAAAGATTTCGAGGAAATATTTGCAAATGAAAGAAATTGTGAAGGGTGCGCGGATTTCTTTTAGCGCGACTGTAATTCTTATGGAGATGAACTGAAGGCACTAATAGAGCAATATGATACAAGGCTTGCTGACTTCCAAAACAGAGACTCCACATTCGCTATATTTTATCGTCCGATAGATTCAGATGTACAAAAATGTGCCAGCAAATTTACAGATGGAACTTATTGAGCTTTAGGGGGATTTAAAGCTAAAACCACAATTTAACAACATTGCTTTGATGGATTTTTATAAATTATATTTGGTGGATGAAAAATATACAAATTTACGCGCAATTGCAAGAAAAATCATTGGTATTTTCGGCAGCACATATACGTGCTATCAGTTTTTTTCGAGGATGAAACACACTAAATCAAAAATTCGAACGAGGTTAACAGATGAAAATCTCGACAATTCTATGCGATAATCCTTAAGCAATATCATCGCCAATATGGAGAGTCTTGAAATTCAAGTACAAAGCCAATCTCACTTCCACACTCAGCCACACAAAATTTTGTAATCAGTAATATTAATATTATGCCGTTCATTATATAAATAAAAAACATGTAGGTAGTAACGTGTTTTATTGAATTAAATATTACTTATGTGTAGTAATTTGGTCCGGCCCTTGACTCGAAGATGGAATGACAATCCGGCCCCAGACCTAAGAAAGGTTGCACATGCCTGATATACACCTATAATAAAAATAATGATAATGACTGATGACAATGTCAGTTGACAATGCTCGCCATGAGCAAAACCGTTCCTGATCAAATAATTTTTATATGGAAAAAGTACTAAAAATGTATTATTATTTTTATTATAATGCCTTTCCACCAATTATTTACAGTGAACACCTTAAAAGTGATATACACCTATTATGTTCTTTTTTAAGCGATGTGGAATAAATACTTTAAGATGGAAGTGAAGTCGAAAATGTTGGTGGAAGGCGAAAAATAAATCAAAACGTCAAGGCATACTTTTAAAGTCTTTAATATCACAAATTAATACTTTTTCTTAATAACAGAACCATTTTGATAAAAATGAATCTCCTCTTATCAATTTGCAATTCATTTTATAAATAAATCATTGGTTTAGATATATTCATAAGCGGCAGTGTTCCAGTAGAATTAATTAGCTCATTCACATCACAACAATACGTATACCCTTTGGTATAATTGACCCAATCAGGTTTATTAAATCCAACATCATTGCAAATATTTTTACAGAGCTTTTCACTTTCACTGATAAAGTTCAGGTGAGGATTATTAGCCGTGACAAAAGCGATTCCTTCCTTTGTTGTTGGAGAGTAAATTATTTTCCAGTACCACTTAGGTGCTGGCAATTTTTTGTCTGCCATCAAGTACAAATCTACCAACTTTCCAGTTGTGTCTGGCAGCTGACTGACTCCATGAACACCAGTGATGATTGAAAGATTTTCTTGACGCTTTTCTGCAATTTGTCTTGCTGTGTTTTCAACATTTAACCAATTTCCAGCGTTCACGACCTGCCATTCTGGAGCTACGTTTACAAAGAAGTATGTCGCTGTGCTCCAGGATCCGAAGAGGTAATCTCCGTCTGGTGCAAGATGGCCTCTGGCTAAGAATGATGTTGATGTGAGATACTTTTGAGCTTGGGTTGCACCAAGAAGAGTTGTAAGCCGAATCATCTGTTCGGTCTGTTTGTATAGGTTTGCAGTGGTTGTTCCGTATGTGAGACCGGGTGTGCGAAACTGTGGGCGATCAGATTCTATTTCAGCAACTGTAAAGTGCAAAAATATATTCAAAAACAAAGCAATTCTAATCACTGCTCGTAATCTAAGTTATCACCATCAGTTTTTACAGATTTTGGCGTATAAAAAGTTCACACAAAAGTTGACAGAGCTCAATTAAAATTATCCCTAAGACAGTTGAGTAAAATATAGCCGAAACATCTACAACCTTTGGTTTCACATTTATGCTTGATTATTAATGATAATTTTATAATGTTTGATAAATATTTTGACATAATAATGAGAACACTATCATCTCAACAGCACAAAAATATGTTGTAAAGCACGTTTGCTATGTATAGTTAGTTGACCGAGTGCTACAAAAAATGTTTCGGCCATAAAATTGTGGAGATTTGTTCTTACACACAATTGATATATTTATTAAAACATTTTTCTTTTACTCACTGGCAATTGCTTTTCCATAAATGATGTTTTTAGAATATAAAACAGCTTCGTTGATTCGATCATAGCACACTTCTAACATCGGCGCCAAGCCCTTTGTCGATGTAAATCTGGAAAAAAGTACCATTGCATATTTATTTTAATATTAGAATGATCAACTTTTGCTCACCATTAATGAAATTAGTAAACTTAATAGTAGAGCATAATTGAGCACTTGATGAAATTTCAATCGTTTGAATTTGTACTTTTCCATGAGCTCACTCGTGCACTTGAAATGCCTGAAGATGCCGAAAGAGGAAACCCGGGTCATTAACGACAAAAATCTTGAAAAAGTAGAAAATTCAAACGATTTCAATTTTATAATATACTAGTATTGCTACCCGGCTTCACTCGGACTAAGCGACCAATAATTATTTAATGTTATATCATTCCCAAAGAATTACAGACCCACATACATACATATATACTTACGCCGTTTCGGTATTTCTAGTATTGCTACCCGGCTTCGCTCGGACTAAGCGACCAATAATTATTTAATGTTATATCATTCCCAAAGAATTACAGACCCACAGACATACATACATACATACGCCGTTTCGGTTTTATATATAAGATTTAATAGTGTAACAACGACTTGAATGACGATAATATCGGTCCCTGTGGTATAGTGGCAAGAGCTTTGTCCTAGCGATCAGGTGGCCCGGGTTCAATTCCCGGCAAGGTCAGATTTTTTCAATTGAAATAAAGAGGTCTTGGGCTGGGTGTATGTTATTTATCGTTGATTTTGTGCTCAACTGATTCATTACTTATCATCGAGTTAATCTCGTATGACTTTCACAATAAAGAATATTTGGCGCATTGGCGTAAGCTGTAATGTCAAATATTTTTTTTTTCAATTATAAAAATATTATCAAAAAAAAGTATCCATACAATCCACTGTGAATTTTTACGAAAATATCAGATATTTTTTGCAAAGTATGTAAATAAAAATAGCATTCTTTACTGACGTTGTGTTGTACTAAATATAACGTTATCGCTTTGCATAGTAAGTATATAATCAAATATTATTTGTTTTGTATGACACAGTATGTGCGTTAAATGATTTTATTACGATGTATTTTCTTTTTCTTTTAAATAAAAAAATATTTTTAAAATATTCATTATACTATACACATTTCAAATAAACCATTATCACTGAAGAGAATTACAAGAAACCTATAAAGAATACAGAAGCACAGATAAAGAATCTTATGAAATCATCTTCGTTAAAGAACAATATTTATACTTAGAAAAAAGAATCGATCGATGGATAGTGAGTGTCTCTATATAAACTTACCCAATGCTCATGATTTCCCCTTTTCCTCCAGCGCATGGCACATTCGTCATCACAAGGTCACTGAGAGTATTCGATGAGCAATTAAAGGAATTTAATGGGAGTTTTGAACCATTATAGAGAAGCGTGTTCCCGGTACTGCAGGAAGCTGTCAGTTCTTGGAGTCCTAGTCAAAGAGTAATATTGTACAAATCACGCATACATTTTTCATCAAAAGCGTAACAAGCTTTGCTTTGTTTCATTACTTGTGAAAGGAATATAGCAATACCATTGGGTATTACAACTGAAATTCAAATTCATTTTTTTATTTAGGAAAAAAATAAGGGAAACATATAAACATTGCTAATTTGTACTACATGTGTTTGAGTTAAAATACCATTATACAATCAGTAATATTATGCCAATGTGAAATTTGCACTACTTTGAACTGTAACCATTTGTATACGTGTCAGAAAGAAACATATAATAATATTATAAGGTATTAAAAAAGTACACAAGCTTACCAGTGCCAAAGATTGTATTCGATTTCGATGGACATACCAGAACCATCTTCTCGTTAACGGCTAGCGTTAGTCCAGCTGATGTTGGTATTACTACTCGAGGGCTTGCAGAAATATTGAAATATATCGGGTCACTTTCTGGAAGATCTGTGTTTAGGTTCCAGGTGCATCCTGGAGCTGAATTGTTTCATATAAATCATAGAAGATCGTACAAAAATTAAATGAAATTACCGTTTTAATTAATCAACTGACAATTTATATTAGATGAATAATTTTAAATGGATTCTAAAACTTTTGTTTATTCATATTCTTTGTAATGAATTGGTCGCCATCATTCTATCGTTATTTTAAAATTACAATTCAGAATTTTGTTAGATAGTTAATAAAGAATCGTCCTAATTCATTTAAATGTAGCGTCATATATGTATGACACGCTAATAACGGCATTATAACGAAACGAATAAAGATTATTTTATCACTGAAGCATATGGAAATTATAGATTCATAATTACTTGTATTTAACAAAGTCAAAAACGAGACTTTAAAATATTAATAAAAATAGATCATAATACAGTGTTTCTTATCACGTGTTCATTTTACTGAATGATGTCACAACATAGTATGTATAATAATTATGTTATATTTCTTACACTAAACATTACTGTATTTGTTTTATTTTCACATATACATATATTGTAGCCTGTAAATCCAGATAGTTTTTCTCACATTTTCCATATTGTATGTATCACTATATTGCAACGGAATTGTAATTGTTAATCTACGTTCTGGCATTAAGCGCGCAATGACAAAAACGGAATCGAAAATGTTTCTCACCAATTACTGCATCAGTCAACGGAATCATCAGCACACATGATGCTAAGCACTGCAATATTTTCTTGCACCTATCCAACATGATGCTTCGTGGGTATCTGTATAGGAATCAAGTTTTTCACAGCTTAACCTACTTTATATAAATATTTCTGCCTCGTACATAAATCACAACTGAGTCAATATTGTTCACAGCTTGTTACTTTTCATTGTCTTATTTAATTCGTTCAGGAAGGTAATTCGACGCGGTGTTCAGTATGTTGTTATCGTATCGCTTAATTTACATATTGTTTGCAGGATGCAATTATTTTTACACCTACTATTATCATTTTAAGATTAGTTTAAAAAGTGATAGTTGAAAGTATTTTTTTAAATGTTTGATACACCTTATTGACGGCATATAATATTGCATGTTGACTTGGAAGAGATTGCAAAAAAAATACAGAACTGCCGAATCGTTCCGCACTTACAACAAAAGATTAGTGGAATAGTATAACGAAGAATATTGAAATAAACGACGTTTTCAATATTCTGGCGAGATAGATTTAATATCACCAACGGTAAGAAGACATACCATTTTTGAATAACGCAATGATTTATTTCAGTGACCAGCTATCGATCAGCCGTGTCACAAAAAAAATGTGAGATACTAAATAAAATGTAGATCCATTTCACCCTACAAATGATGACGAATATTAATTGGTAATACATAATAAAACTATTTATCTCAAAAAAATAGTAACGCATTTTTTAGTATGGTGCCATTGATATATTTATAGTGATAGAACCGAAACTCTGATAATTCCTTTCTCCTGAAGGTGTTGTAATTTGATAAGATAATATAAAACCTAATAATTGAAGGATGTGTTATTTGCATGTTAACTTTTTAATTATATACCAGACTTACGTCAAATAAGCAAAGAAAGATAAAAAAAAATCCAATACCTTGTGTATTTAGTCTTAATAATAATATATAATTATGTAAATAATCATTGAATCGTCGTATTGTTGACATCGCATACGCAACATTGGGTATTAAATAATAAAATGCATAATGTTATACATATATCGAAGACTTGCGATGTTGTCATCTTTTTCAGGTATTTATGTTACAGTGAAACTGTATTCTCAGTGAAAATGTATCAAGTAATAGATTTGTATGACAACATGATTTCACTGGTCACGACCATTGAAATTATTGGCCCAAGTCGATGATTTGCCGGCCTAAAATTTTGCTTTGTTTTAATGAAACAAAATCAGCAAGTAGTCCCTTTCATAAAAAAAGAATCAAATAAAAAACAGACAAACATTGGGCTGAAGATAGGGCGGTTAAATTTAATTTCAACGACAGCTTGAAGAAGAATATATTTTCACTGAGAATACAGTTTCTCTGTAACATATACAAATACACGAAATGATAATTAAAAAATACATTTATCTATATAATTTCAATTGGATTAGGTATTCACTGTAAGAAATCATTTTTCATATAAATTTTAAATTCATAACATTGTTATTCAATTGGTTGGTATTTCAACAATAGGAATATCAAACTTATCAACGTTAATTTTAAATTATCTATCTATAAACTTAAATTTAATGTTTTTTTTATCCTTTGAACAAAATCTAGTATTTTATAATTTTATATTCAAAAGGTAGATGGTAAAATATATTTATTATTATTGATATAAATGTAGTCTAGTTTTTTTATTGTTTGATAGAACGCTGTTCAATATGGTGCACTATTTTTATGTACATATATTAATTCTTGATTATTAAGATGGTATAGTCTTCCTATTATTTTATGGTTGACAAGTTGATAGTAATGTGCTAAATTTCTTTGTGCTATGATCGATGACGTAATTAATCGGAGGTCCACTGCCAACATTCGAATCAGGAAACTTACCATCATTTCTACCTGCTGTATACTAATTTCAAGAAAAACATAGAAAAGCTCATCTTTATTACAACAAATATTTACGAGTTGCAATGAACTAACAATATATATATTAAGTATTCAATTAAGAAGTTTCATGAGAACCCGATGCCTGGTGCATCAATAATGCGACTACTAGCATAAGTTCCTGATAGTTACACCATGGAATATGATTCGATACAAACTGATTCATCCAATGGTGGATGGAATACAACTTCGTTTTGATTGATATTTTATGGTATCGGGGAATGAAGAATGTTTATTGAAAAATATACTCGAGTGTACTATTTTACAGCTTTATTTATTAATTTTATTTACTTATACATAATGATTATCTTATACCTAAATTAATTATTCTAAATATTCAACAATAAACAATAACAATATAGATTATTATTTTTCACTCGTAGAGCAAAAAAAATACATCGGTATATTGCATAGATATTACATATATAATAGATAAAACATATTATTTTTATCACTGCGCATTATGAAACTAAATAAACTGAATCGTTTGTCTGCTTCTCGCCAAATTCAATTTTTGATAGTAACACAAAATTATAGTTCGTAGATGAACAATCGTTATTATTATTTTCAGTGTTTCAGAAACACTGATTTTTTGGAATGGTATGTTTGTAAAGGTAAAAATACGACATTGTAAATATTTTAAGTGAATTAAAACTTTTATATAATTGGGTGAATATACCATGGTGGGATATTTATTATGTCGGAGACATAATTTTCAATATCCCCAATTACATATGCCACTGCTGACTACACATGTGTGTTTAAAAAATTTGTCCATTTATTACGAATAAAATATTTTAACTTAGTGCTAAAAGGGGATCCAACAAATCTTTCGTTTCCCGCTTCGACGAATTTTTGCTGAAGTTTTTATTGTATTTTTTATCTTTGACAAGCGACAGCTTCAGTTTTGTCTTTGAAGTTTTTGGAACTTTTATTGACACTTCTGTCGGTAAAGCAGATTCCTTTTCTTTGTCGATTTGCGCAAGTCTTTCAATGATGTTTTTAGGTTCGCTTTCTAGATGGTGGTGTTCTTTCGTAGTTTTAATGATATCGAAGTTATTATTTTCAACTTCGCCAATCGTTGCATTTTTGTTAGCATATACTACGACGAAATGTGAATACGCGGAGTTCGAAGGAGCATTAATATCAGCAAAGTCTCTGAAGTTGGCAAATTGGTCTTGATTGTATAAAGGCCTTGGATTTGATCCACCATAATAGAACGCAGGTCTTCCGTGTCCATTATTATTGTTATAATACGGACTATCATAACTATCCGATTCGGATTCAGTATCTCCACTATCACTGAAAAAGGTGCCACCGGGAATTACGCCGAAATTGCCGGATCCAAGAATGCCGCTAGTATCTGCAGATTGCGTAGTAGCTGACTTTGCGAAGTCATTATTTCTAAAACCTGAATATGCTGGAGATTGATAATTTAAAAGCTGCCTCAGTGGGCTACTCGGTCTTTGACTATAAGCACCCTCTTGGTTATAGTTTACAAGTGGCCGCGAATGACCCAGCGGTTGTTGTCTCGGCTGAAACAGACTAGCGAACGACGGGAAAAACGTTTGACTGCCTCCCTGAAGTTCTATCGAGTGGTCTTGCTGTACTTGTACTCTGCCACTAGATGGCGGCGGTGCGTCGGGTAGTCGTGTGTGGCCATAACCTTCTTGCGCTTCCATAAAGATGTCGCTATCATCGTAGTCGGCTGAAGCTTCCGCCACGGCATCTTTCTCTGAACTAGTAGAAGATGTAACGGCGCCATCTGAAACATAAATACAATATTTATTTATAAATAAATATAACAATTCGTAACAAAGGTCAAAACTGTCCGTTTCTTAAATTAAGTTTGCATATTTTAAAATTAATTAATAATAAATCATTGCTTTTTGAGCTGCATCAAATTTAAACATTTTGAGAACATCAAATTTATAAATTCATTGACTTATAGAATTAATAAAAAGTTTTCAGAATTGTTATATCATATGGTGTTAAATTGATATGCTGTATCATAAAAAAACATCTTTTCTCTTGAACTATCACACTTTTTATAAAAACTGGAATTATTTATTTTACCATATTTATTAAAACTATAAAACCACCATACTCTTATGTAATAAATGACTTTGTATAATTGCCACTTCTTTTGGTACAGAATAACTTCCGATTTCATTTTAATTTGATATCCGCAAGTTTTTACTTTCTACGAGAAGCAATGATCTCATTCTATTTTAAGATCTCAATGCTTTCAACCAGTAGCGTGCATTAGACCCAATTAAAAATATATACTCTATTTAGCACTTAAATAAGCCAGCTTGAGTATGTACGATATTGTATTTGTGAAATGTAATTGAATAATTTTGTACGACAAAGTAATCTTAAAAGATTCAAAATTGACAGTCTTAAGAAGAAATAAATACAATATTGACATATTTTACAATTTTGAAAACGTTTTATAATTGGACAAAATAAATTGAACAATAAGCTGTTTCATCCAAAATTGAAAAGTGAAATTAGCACTGTTTTAAAATAACAGCCAGCCCCTATGAATCATCATAATAGAATACATATTATACAAGTTATGATAGGTTTGTAAAACAATGAAGGTTAGATAAACTGTGTTTCTTAAATGGATATCATTTTACACTGGTCTCCGTAAATTAAGTGGTTTTGTAAGCTTGTAATATTTGTATTGATTAAAAAATAGCACTTTATATAATAATAGTAGGTATATATGTGAGCCACTGCTTATAATACAAAAAAAATATAATAGCTTATAATTTATAAAAGCTGCACGTAGATAGTAGATGACTATCACTGCATGTTATTTTCTTAATAGTAAAAAATGATTTTATAGTACAACCTGTAACACATTTCTTTTCTAATTAAACTTTGTGCAAATAAAAAACAACTGTAGCACTAACTTTATTTCAACTTAACACACACATGTGCTTTTTTATCTGTTCATTGAGACCATATCAATTATTACTTCGCTTATTGTGCGGTCTTTTATTAAGATGCCAATTTTAGGCTAAAAAATATTAATTAACATACTAGTTACATATAAATAAATTTTATATCAGTAAAAAAATAGATGTTTTAAGCATCTAAAACGTTTGAAAATCGAGTTATATTGTGTATTATTTAATACTTTTATAAAATACGTACTTACTATTCAAAGTACTTTTTATGTTTTTTGTTTACATAATTATTGAAAAGAAGCTCATTAAAATGTAATTAAATATTAATATCAAATTAGATTTAGCTTGTAAGTAGAAGTGATAAAAAATGCCTACATAACATCATTCTGGTTTGTACAGATGAAACATATTTAAATTATTATTTAATCAAAGATTTGTAGTAAATAAGATTCAATCAAATTTCATGTTTGATATGGATTGATGTAACTGTTAATTTTTGTATCATCGATCAGTGTCAATATAAATGAACTAAATTGGATTAATATATTCAAACTCATTTATTAATCAAAATATTTCACTCTCGAAAGATGTTATTGTGATTCAGTATATGTTATATTTACGTAAGTCTGCCATTAGGTTTTTTTTGTATTATCATTCTTTATTAATCAATAATACAAATTTTGAAAATATTATATGAATTATCATGTTTTTAATCTGGGCAATATTCAATTTATCAACATATAAACACAAGAGCATTAATATGTTAAAAAAAACTTGAGCGATAATAATGTAACCCTGCAATGACAGAAGTTTTATATTGATTGGCATGGTACATTTCTACAGAGTAACGACTACAAGATTATAGGTATGTTTACAACCGCATGGCATTACAGATTATACTTACAATCGTGAATCATGTTTTTTTCAGGCAATGCGCTAGATTTTAATATGTTTTTGAATTATTTAAAATTAGTCCTGGAAGAAAGACCCCAAATACACCATGTCTGAGATCGTAAATATTAAACTAAAAAGATGCATGTGTCAGAACATGAACCTTTACCCTTATTATCCAAAAGCGGAGAAATTATTGATATATTATACAGTTAAACTAACCAATTTAGAGTGTGTTCCGACAAAAAGATAGTGCATATTTATATTAAATAAACGCTATATTTTGCAAAGATAAGCACCGGCATCGCGCATGGCAACTATTTTCAACTAAGTTCATGTTAAAAAAAAACATTCAGTTGATATACCGCATTTCAACTAACAATTTCCAGTTATTTTCAGGAAGAAATTTATTTTTTAAACAGCCAATTAAAAATACAATACATTTGTCTTGATTTATATTTCTATCTATACATAGCACACACACATACACATAATCTCTGTCAGCGCATGCGCATAAAGACCGTATATGTGAGCGGAATTGAGTAAAATTTTCAAGACACACACACACACTCTTTCAGTCTGCGAATCGTTAACATCAAGCGTATTGCATGACAGATGGCACTGCCCCGTTGTTATAATTCTTAGTTTTTTTTGTTCACCGTCAATACTTGGTGGAATGGCATTATAACAAAAATAGTACAACTGAACACAGTTGATAAGGCTCGCCATAAGCGAAACCGGTCCTGATCCAAAAAAAAATATGTGGAATATGTACATAGGTACTAAAAATGGGTTATTATTTTTGGTTTTTTTTTTGTGGTAATGCTCTGGGGTATTCTTCAGTAATACAACGGTAGAGTCGGGTTGAGTTGAGTTGTTATCATTAGTAAGCTGTTGTTGAAGGTGGTTTGAAGCCGTCACGGCTGATTAATGTTTTTAAAAAGAGTGTGCGGATGTCCGTAGAAAGAAAAATAAAAGCAATGCAATATGACAGCCTTTCTGAGTATACTATTACGCCACTAGACGATTTAATAATTTCTCTTCACTGTTACGAAAGATTTTAATTTGTACCAGAAGAATGGAATTCATTAACAAACAAAAGAGTATGAAAACAAATGATTTATTATTTATTTGCTAACATGAATTTAAACATACGTATGTCATAGACTTATTTATTTCAGGAAGAAGTAAAATTCTAAATTAAAAAACGATTTTTTAAGGATAGTTTATTTCTCCGTAACCAAGTGGTAACGTGCGAGAAAATTTCAACAAGATTTCAATGAATTCTTTCGTTTATTATTTATGGATTTTTCAGTTAAATTGTGGGTTTTAATAAAAAACTTAAGTGGTCTAATATTTTCGTTTGTTGTAGATTATCCGATGCTGACGAGAATTAAAAAGATTGATAGACTACCGATTGCTTCACTACCATATGATTCTTTGTTACCGTGTATCAAAAGAGCGACAGCGGCGGACTAACAATCACTCCTCTTATATGGTATGGATTTTCAAATCGATATGACATCTTAGTATTTGTATTGAAGAAAAATATCTTAATAATATAAGAATTATAAAATGATTCTCTGAATTTGAATTATCAATGATAATTTATTTTATATGTATGTATAATTAAATAGACATGTGTTGACAGGTGCCACGTGTTCCGAATGCATTAAATTAATGTCCAATTGTACAAGCTAGGATCTCTTTTCCAGGCAGAAGCATATAGCTCATTGTTAATGTTTATCAAACCCATAGGTATTAAACCTTGAAAATGCTACAGCCGTTTTTTATATTATGCAAGAATTAATTCCAATACAAGAATATATTATGTTCTTCCTAGCAACAATAATAATTATCCAATAAATTCTAATGTTATCATAATTGCGTTACAATAATTATTTCCCTCTTTGCGTCGTTATATATTAAAAATAAGCAAAACAATGTCTGTACATGGCTTGATTTTATTTATATTAGTCTAAAAAGGGTATATTAATAATTATTAACATGTAAGCACAACTGGTTCCCCAATAATGCGGATATTGCTGACCGGTAACCGGACAAAACAGAACATAACTTTTCATAATATTTAGGTTAGGTTAGGTTTGAACATGACTTTTCAGAATATTTAGGTTAGGTTAGGTTCATATTCTGAAAAGTCATGTTCTCTTTTGTCTTGTTCTGAAAAGTCACGTTATGTTTTGTCACATTCTGTTCTGTCATATTCTGCTTTGTTATGTTCTGTTTTGTCATGGAACCGTAACCAATGTAGAATAATAATTACAACAAATGATGAATGATTCACATACTATTTTGACGGAGTAAAGAAATTTTGGCTTAGTTTAATTCTGGATAGATGATAGTGGAGTTTTAAGAAGCAAAGTACAATTTTACACGTCTGTCTTGCACTATTAGATGCCAATACGTTGGTCAATGTGGTCAATTAACTATTATTCCACATTGGTTACTGTAAGCCAGACCACCAATATGATATCCTTGCCAGTTCACGCCCTACGGCTTTTACTGTGGGAATACCGGAAGTTCGTTTTCCGGAAGTGAGTTCGAGCTTTTCCGAAAACGAACCCATAACAGTGGAAATGTTTGGCTTCTCTTGAATCATACTTTGTCACATTTGAATTACATTTAATAATACAATTTTACATTACCAGGTGTTTTTAATGTGCACAATGCCTAGATAGACATAGAGATAGTGTGTGTGTATGCGCATAAGTTACGCGTCCCACACAAAGACATGGGGGCTTATAATGATATATATATTAGTTTTAAAAAAAGATCTTTTGAGAAAATAGTATGAAAAAGAATGATTCTTAAGGACTGTTGGAAAAAAAATATCAAACAATGGTAGATTGAAGCTTTAATTATGAATGGGTAGCACTTTAAAAAGTCAGGGTATTTAAACAAATTAAAAATTTGGTGTTCCTGATTTATTTATTCAAATAAACAATGGATAAGTACTAATCATTGAAAATGATTCAAAGAAGTGCTAATGTGTGAGATTGAAATTTACATCATTAACTCGACACGGTCACTGATAAGTGATTAAAATGGTAAAAAATCCACTTAATTTTATGCGTCTTGATTGCAAATCTAAAAATATGAAATTTAATTAGACAGTTATACCATAAAAAAATAATTACCAATATTTTTGATACAAACAAAGATTTTTATGAATTATTAGGGTAGCCAATTTTAAAATCTTAATTTTGAGTCAATTAAAGTAATTATGATGGTTTTTTTACGTCAACAGCAATATCAAAATAACATGAATACACATTGAACTTTATTACTTACTAAAATTTTCGAATATAAATAAAGGAAATAATTAAAATTTATGAAATTGTAAATGTGTTATATAAAAAATCTAATGGTTTCCTCTTACATAATTTGTTTCCATAAAAAAATCTGCCACTATTTTTCAATTAAAAACCTCTACTGAATAATTTGCCTGAGCAAAGTCGGTCCTGTTTATTTAATGAAATTCTATTGAATATGTAAGATACAAATTTATCCAATTACACCATACAATGTTCGATATTGTATGTCGTTATCAAATCAAAATATAATAAAACATATTATAGTCAAGAAAAAGTAAGGTCACTTATTATGGTTAAACAAAATAATGACAAATGCTGAAAGAAAGAATTCAAAAATGAAGAATGCCAAATTTACAATTGATACACGGTGAAAAAAATAGCAATGTGTCTTAGTTATACTAAAATTAAAAACTAGCTATTTTTTTACCGTGTTATAATGGAGTTCTATACATCATTGAGATATGTATGATAAAGAATATTCTATTTCACAATAATGCTATAATATAGTTGATGACCAATATGGTATCACATCATTGTCATAACAAAAACAATCGAGTGCAACTGTTGTATAAAACCATCGAAGATATTTTCGTGTGTAAAAAAATAAACATGGATTTTATCGTAATGTCATCATTCGGATATCGCCAAAAACATGTTCAGTTTAAATAAAAGTTTAAATTTTTTGAATTGCATCACCGCACACTTTCTCGCGCTACTTATGTAAATCGATAAAAACACGCCTCGCACGATCTTATGATAAACTTTTGGAGAATGCAAAGCGATGGGATTAATAAATATTCCTATCGATTGTTTGTCTTGAATTGTTTTACGCGGTATCGACTCATAAGAAGACGTATGGATATGTCGATAAACGCGTTGAAACAAAGATATATTGATCTGATTGTAGAAGGAAATCGAACAGAATCGAAAGTTGTTGGGAGACAACAATCACGATTAATGAAGTGTATTTCATAAATCGAACATAAACATACTTGAAAATTTATTTTTATAATTGTGATAGACATTTTTTTAAATGTATTAGAACAACTTCGTAATGATACATGAGTTTTAAAACCGGTTAGGAATAATGAACCACCTCATACACAAAATGACGAATGATTGTGTTATCCCATTCTGATGTATTAAGCCATATCCGTCTTCAATGTGGAGCGTATGGAACTTAAATGCAGCATATAAGTAAACATATTTCTTTCGGAAACTTAATGCCAACCTTTTATAATAGGGATGTTATTGAAAAAAGTGTAAAATAAAGAAATAAAGAAATTTTAATAATGACTTAGTACACATATAAATGAAAACTATGTGTACGATCTGTATATTAAGCATGACAATTCCAATAAGAAGCCATAATATTGTGGAATTATAATTGCAAATAACTTTAATAAAAAAAATGATACAACATTATATAGTAATAACAATTTACTATAGAGAGACTTACAACCAATACGAAATTTGCAAACTGTGCAATTAAGTACTGAATGAAAGTGTACTGACGTGTCAAATATGCATTTTTTATGAGCTGAATGATTTTTGATAATTTTGTTCGTGTTTAAATACGAGTGGTTTCTTAATAATGTGATGTGATGATAGCGATGTAATTATATGCACACATTGTTCAGCTCAAAACAATTAGCATGTGTAAGTATACAATAATTAGCATTCCTATTATCTAAACGCACAACGTGTTACCATCAGATAATTGTATTTAACAGTTTGTCAAATAATAGTACTTAAAAACACACTAATTGTTTTCAGAGGCTTTAAAATCGTAAACAATTATTCGTAATTATTTCGTGTTTTGCATTGAATAAAATGTGTTTTAATAGAATCTAATTGTGTAATAATAGAAATGGTGTGTCTACTGTTCTCAATTACATATGTAAAGGTAGTCAAAAACTCTGATAATTCATTTTAGATTGATAAAATAATCCATGTCTAGTTAGATTAAGATTGTAAAAAGCCTTTTTTTTAGAAAATAAATTGTTCCACTATAATGTTTAGTTGTGAGTTAGTATTTTTTTTAAATACGCAATATATTTAATAAATTTTAACAAGATTAGTAAGAAAATTTTTGTTTCGGTATGATATAATATGCAAGAAATTGCTAGATTAAAAATGATAAGAATTTACGTATTAGCATACAAATTATAAATCAATGAAATTAAATTGTCTTTAACCTAAATGTTAAGAGTCTCTTGCAAATTAATAACTTGACATGCATAATGTATATTTTAGATAATACCACATTCAAATTGATATCAGTAAGAAAAATTTAATCTAATTTATAAAAATGTAATATTAAATAGGTTATAGTTTATTATTATGTTTACAAAATTTGAACGATTAAAACATGGTAATAAAGGTGATTACGAAACAAATTCTCGAAGCATCGTAGATTTATGAGAATGAAAACAGCGCATAATTACAATATCTACATTTTTGTGACCTAATTTTCTCATGTGCCAGCAAAATTTACGACACCTTAAGCGATTTGAATTTATGCTTCGATTTATTAATTGATGATCAAAATCGATTGCACTGATGCCCTGTTTGAGATCGTGATTGAAACCATGTATCACAACGTCTCTTGTTCCAATTCACCTACTTCATCATAAAGCAACATTGGTGTGCTTAAACTCAATGGACTTAGGGCATCAATTGACGGTTATTTTATATAATTACAGTAGAACCTCGATTATCCGGATTGGTCAAAATATACAAAAATATTAAAAATTTGCTGTTATGCACGTGGCGAATTACGTCCACTGTTTTCGTACGTATGCAGTCTTAATATTTTGATCGTTGCATTTGTTCTTACAATAAGTCCTGTGTAAAATATGGGTTAGTCATCGTCCAAATTCGATGCGCATTGAACGTTTGTTCCTTGAAAAATTGATCACGATTTTCATATTTATTTTTAATATTACCGATATGTCAACGAAGAGAAAACGTGTCGTAGTTTCATTAAAAGACAAATTGGATATAATCAATGCTTTGAAACGGGGTGAATCGGGACGTTTTTTGTCTAGTAAATATGGTGTCGGAACGTCAACGATCTCGGATATAAAAAAATCTTGAAGTTTACCAATTGTTTAATGAGAGTCAAGAAGAGTTCTATTCAAGACAACTTATGTTTCTTAAAAGTATTCGTGATTTGACAGCATCGAAAAGAAAAGCTAGCTTTAAGCAGAAATCGATAATTGATTTTCAATAAAAGATAATGTATTATTAAAGCTATGTATTAATCTAAAGAATTAAAAATGATTTATACTGAATATATATTGTCTTTTCCTGTCAATTATGATTTTTTCGATTATCCGGCTTTGTCCTTATCCGGACTATCTTCATCCCCAATTAGTCCAGATAATCGAGGTTCTACTGTATCAAAAATCATTTATATTTCAAAAAATCGTAAATTAGCCGAGTGGACAGTGTTCTTGGGCGTTCGCCTAGCTTAGTTGCGGTGTCTACAGACTCGAATTCCAACAAAGACACTTTCAAATTGTTTATAAATAATCGATTTCTGTGATGCTTATCGACATAATTGTGTAACGAGAACGATAAGCGAACTTCTTATTATCTCTTATCCTCACCCGCCCCAAAAAATAGGAGGTCTCCTGTAACTACTTTTCTTGTGATGCTTCATTTAGAGTCAATTTATTTATAAATTGGACGTAAATATCGCTGAAAATAAGCATTATTTTGATCTAAAAGTATGCTTTAGAGCATGGGTAGCCAACCTTTTCAGCAGCCGGGCCAAATTTTGGAAATGAGATTTCCTACCGGGCCACACAACAAAATATTTTTTTTTATTCAAAGCAAACAGGAAAGCCGCTAATGCCACTAATTCTTCTATTTTGTTCAGATAAACATCAACACGCCTTTTGGGTGGTATCTGGTAGGTCTGTGCTTTCATCCAATGCTAGAGCATAAAATATGAACTTGGATATTCGATTTCTCCAATTATCTTCAATATGGTTTCTAATGTCGTCGACACGCCTAGTCACAATACAGGCTTATTTTTGAGAAATTTACTTCTTTAGAAAATTGGTTTTATGTACACTAAAAGAAAAAATGTGTGCATATGCTCCGCGGGCCACAGGTAGACACTCGCGGGCCACACGTGGCCTGCGGGCCCCGCGTTGGCCACCCTTGCTTTAGAGTGAGTGAAATGTTTGGTCTCAAGCATGTACTTTTTTGGCATACCTATACAAGGCCAAAATGAAAATTTGGACTTTATTGAGAATAGCACGATAATGATAACTCGAGTGAATACGCATTACATATTTATCCCATAGCTGAAGAATCAACGTGGTAAAGATGATGCCACTGGGAAGCTATTTAATTTCGGTTTTGACTATTAAGCTACAAGTTAATAATACTTTTTTATATGTTTTTGATATAGAAATTGTAAAGAATCGCCAAGCAAACTTACGTTATTCACTATCAATTTGTAGGAATGCTTTTATATTTTCAGTTAATATGTTAACAGCAGCTTTTTTGAATAATGATTTCTTTAAATATAAATCGAGTTGAATAATTATGTTTTTTCTTAAAGAGCATAAGCGATTTGGTCATTCAACTGATGGTTATAAAAACATATATAGAGTACATTCAAGGCTGTTAGGTTTTGGCCTTTCACATAATTCATACATTTGATAGAATAATGTTCTGAATTGGCTTTCCGTAAATATATGCATAAAAAATTATATTTATACTGTGTAATAATGTGTAATGATTTTCGTTTATGTTAAGTGTTGTGGATTTATATTTCGTTTTTGAAAATTATGAAGAAATTAACAATACTTTAAATAGTAAACTTTAATCACTTTTAAGGTGTTCACTGTCAATACTTCGTGGAAAGGCATTATAATATGGATCTGTTGATAATGCTCGCCATGAGCGAAACCGGTCCTGATGAAATAAAACTCATGTGGAAAAAGTACTAAAAATGTGTTATTATTTTTAGTAAACTTTAATTATATTTTTTATATTCAAATTTCACTAAAAAAGCTCTGTATGATTATAGTCTGAAGATGCATCTCAAACAGAAGAAACACGTGTCACTTTATGTGGTGCCCACACTACGTGGACTTACAAAGGTATCGTATTGATTTGTATGTTAAAAAATATTTTTTATTTTAAAAATTAAGTTAGCGCTGAATCCATCAAACTTATATATAGTTATATCATTTCAAATTTTACTTAAAACATAACCGATTTCGTCCAACAGTGAGCATTTTCAACGAATGTAAAAGATAGCTTTAAATGGGAATCGGCTACTTAAATGATATTTTTTAAATATTGATATCAATACGAAATAAGTCAGTATGTTTAGAAGGAAAAAAATAGTATGGCTTAGATAAATGCGGAGTTACTTTGCAACTGTTGCTTATGGGCCTGGAAGCCCTGGATGGATGATTAAGAGTCTAATCAATAATTATATACTTAAAGTAATACATTTGGCTTGGAATTTGTGTTTTTACGTCTTATTTGCATAAAATAGCAAATAACCGATCAAGATTGTAAAGTGCGTCTCTAATGTATGTCAATTATTATCAACGAGGCACCTGACAATCAAAATATATTTGGTACAGCCGTGAAGTTACATTCATGCAAATGAAAGATGGAGAGATTGTGTTGTGAAGGTTACTGCACACAATGGATCATGTGCTGCAGATGAAAATGTAGGCCTTGACTCAAGCAACACGAAACTTAACACTGTCATTCAAAACGTAATACATTGTTTTCAAATATACGCGCCGGATTTTTTTTTTAAGTAATCAATTATACTCATCAGATATCTACACACAATTTGTCTAATCACATATTTTTTTGTTGTATCCTTGAGCCAATAGATACAACTATTATAAAATATATCTGTCTTGAATTCTTTGTCAATCTAATCGTAGCATACAGCACATCTCATCGAACACACATCAAGTATATTTAGAGAGATTTGAAAGGTGGCACTTGCTACATAATAAAACCGATGTTAAGACTCTTCCATGTGCAGGCAATATCAAAAGTTCTTTCCGAACATAAAGTAGCGACTTTAAATAAGTCTGTAACTTTAAATGATCACTTCGCTGTGTTGGTCTTCCAGGCTAACCGGTTAGTTATTTACTAAATTAATGTTCAGCACATTTATGGTGAAATATGATTCTGGGTAGCGTATAGCGTTGTTACGCTAGGAATGAACCCTATAAGAAGAATGTTAAACAAGTCTAAAAAAATATTTGTTTACTACATCACTACTTACATTATTGTAAATAAATAAATATGTAGAGCGAGAGTACATTTTTTGAATTTCGAAGCGTCTTTCATCGATAAACTTAAAGTGGTTGCTATCTGAGCAAAATAAAAAGAGTTTATGAATGTCGAATGGTCTAAATACTCTAAATCAAATAGTTATCAAACATTATAACAATTTTATGCAAATTGCACACTTAATATTAAAAAAAAAATGTTTTTTTTACCAACGAGTTAACTAAACCTGCCAACAGTGGTGCTGTTTGACGGAAATCATTACATTAGCAATTTATTTAGTTTGAAAGGAGACTGGAAGAACTTTGACGCGCTTCAAGACTTAAATCTCCATCAAATAGATATTGATATTGTATTTTTATAAAAAGAATTGAGTTTGAAACAGTACCTAACAAAGAGATTTAAAGAACGGGCATAATTTAAAAAAATCAAACAAAAGGTGACCAGAGGTCAAAAAGTTTGTGAAAAGATTGCACATATTTATCAATACAAATTATTATTTTTGATTACTCACAATATTGTTTTATTACCGTGTCTTTATTTCAGAATGCACATTTTAAACATTTATTTGTTCCATAATGGCACTTCACGTTGTAATAACTACCTATTATTTTTAGATTTCGACATAATACGCGCCCCACAAAATTTCATTAATGATTACTGGATGCACTGCACGGAAAAAATCGTGGGAAACTAATGAAGATACTCATTTCCTATGTACATAACAAAAACCGGCGAGCGGTTATTTGACTTTACTTATGCCTATTTGAAGAGTACACGTTTTATCATTAGAC
The DNA here is from genome assembly GCA_028554975.1 of Himalopsyche kuldschensis. Lineage (NCBI taxonomy): Eukaryota > Metazoa > Arthropoda > Insecta > Trichoptera > Rhyacophilidae > Himalopsyche > Himalopsyche kuldschensis. The sequence continues at coordinate 11,766,344 of JAHFWI010000010.1, read as the reverse complement.
AAAAGAAAAAGGAACAATGCAAACAATTAAAATTAACAATCAACGTCCATTTTCGATAATGATGAAAAATGAGACCTCGTTGCTCACGCAGCATTAAGTCCATACAAAGTCTGCCCAATTGCAATTAAATATTTTAACTGTAGAAATAATTATGTCTGTATAAATGCGCTTTGAATAAGAACTATCTTGACCCAGAAGAAAACAAATGAATGCTGAAATATCGTGGAGATAGGTACTCACACCTTCCAAACAATCATTGATTTTTATTTATTTTTCTTATCTTTTAGTCAAAAAATATCTTGCATATTAAGAACTAACCCATACTAAGACGTTACCTTAATATTTGCACGGTAAACACAAGTTGATAGCATTCTTAAAAATAATCAAAATTTTACTACGTTAATATTTAGATATTACTATAATTAACAAAGGGGAAAATAATGAACTAGTGTTTCATACTCTTATTGAAGTCATCGATTCCTTTTACACAACGGATTTATTCAAGGTCCATTCCAAATAATAACGGAATTTCATACGTCTTATGTTTTTAATGCATCGGATTTTAATTAAGGGCAATTAAATTTGAAAGAATTCGGAAACACAAACCCAAAAAATGAACAAGTAATTAGAGTGATTACTGATCAGAATTGCTACTACCGAGCGCTTATATATATTTTGAAAAAGTCCACCCAAAAATAAAACACGGCCTTTTAGAAATCTAAGCCGACACGTACTGAAGTATTTTTCATGCTTTAATAAATTTTTCTATCAAAATTGTGACTAACGTAAAAAAAGAAAATACGATTGGTAAGCGCGCCGGGTGACACCACGTGATGTTTTATTTCATGAAATGGTATTGTTGTGATTCCTATTTTCTTATATATAAAACCGAAACGGCGTATGTATGTATGTGGGTCTGTAATTCCCTTTTGCATTATTGTTGCAAGTTGCCATAAAAACGAATATGAAAGAAAATATGTTTGAATTTTTATCGGTGAAGACATTTAGTCAAAATGTAATAAATTAATCTTCTACAGAACTTTTCCCGGCTTTTATTATTAATAATAATGATTATTATTTACGTGAAGGTATTATTTGACATTTCTTTGACAGCAAATTAGATTTTTTCCTTGAATTTGGACATTTTAATGGGCGAGAATGGGGCTGTCATCAAATTAAATAAAGTTTGTGATTTCATTTTAACTCTATTTTAGATGTTAGATTTTGTGATATAATTATGTCGAATGATAAAACATTAAATAATTATTGGTCGCTTAGTCCGAGCGACGCCGGGTAGCAATACTAGTATTCAATAAAAATGAATATATTACTCATCAAGTCATAATTGAGCATAATAACACGCTCGGTGCCATGGTGGCCACACGCGGCTGGCGAAAACGCTCTGATAAAATGTTTTCAGTTTGCCGTCGACCACTTCAATCATAGTAATAAACATCAAATAAATATGGCAGATATGGTCATGGTCCAGGCATACGTAACACAATAAAATAATAATTAATTTTGAATCCCTACTTTTTCCTGATAGATGATGTATTTACGAATATTACCTGTTTAATATCGATAAAAAAATTTAATGAATTTATTGACAGAAATAGTTAAAGATTTATGCCCAGTTCTCAATCTTTCTTTTTTAACTACAGGCCAAACGAAGTTTTCAATTTGCATTTCCTACTTAATAAAATATATATCCACAAAGCTTAAGCCCAATCCAATCAAAGTATTGAAGATTGTCGGTATTAGAGTTATCAAGATTTATCGGAAAAAACATTTGTAGAATTACCCTGAAGCTGTAATATTTTAAACTCATTTACACGACGAGGCGAGCTTGATAAAAGATAATATTAGGTTTCCACAATTCATAAATGAAAGATACTTGTATGAAGAAAATGACACGATGGACACGCAAGATTATAGAAATTTAATAAAGCGCATCTTCTGAGTCGTGAATGGAGATGCACGTTTGATAAATTTGCTTTCAGAGAAAGGAAAGTATTTATATTAAATCGTTTCGCATGCATTCATCGATGCCCTAGATAGGATACATTGACAATAATGTGAGAATCTTTTGTAACGCAACATATTACATTTTGCCTAACGATCATGGATAGAATTTTAATAATTATACGTTGACTACACAACATGCTACCTCCTAAGTAGCTTTAGGTTACACTTATGACACTATCAAACTAACATAGTTGTATTAAATTTGTAATATTCTGTTGTTTCCCACAAGATATGGTAAATTATACATTTTATAGGTGAAAATTTTATATTCGATTTCAAATATATTTGTCGATACAGTCTATGATTTCATTGAATTTTAACTGAAAACCATCAGTAGATCTGCAATTTTCCACGTATTCATTACAAAATATTCACGGATAAAAGTAATATTCGTATATTCAGTATATTTTAAACATATCTTTATCAATCTCAGATATAGAAACTATCTGTGAGCAATACTTTGAAATGAATAAATGTTGATGATTGTTCAGGATAGTCGATTCCAATTGCTGTAAGATTTATACATCATAAAGACTGCCATTACGGTAATGTAGTGCAAATTATCAATGAAAGGCAGAACACATAATTCTAAAATGAAAGTCAACGTTTTAAAAAACAAATGATTGCTCAAATCAGACCGGAATGACGATAATTAATGTGGCTATTTATCAAACCAAGTGGTCTCTAATAAAAAAATGCAGTGTTATTAATTCAGAGAAATTGTATTTATACTTATTTGTATACACCCTAGCAAGATATGCATATTTCCTTCTGCGACACCGTGCTAACAAAAACTATACATTGAATACAGTTTAGTGTCTGTAACGCCCATGATACGCCCTCGTAATAATAATTGACGCCTTAGTACAGTGGTCGGCAAACTTATTCGCCAAAGAGCCAAATATCAACATTGCAACGATTAAAAAAAGAATTAGGAGCCAAATCTCTCTATTTATTTATTACATGTTTATTATAATTTTAGACATTCATTAGTTATGGGTACACTGAATATAAATCGATTTTATACTTACACTGACAAACAAATTTCCCAATGTCGATGCCAAAAGGAGACAATTTCAAATCTGTTTTTTATTTATATATTATATTTATAAAAAAATAATATGAAAGAAAGGTATCCTTAAATTGAAATTATACATAATAATTACTGACAAACACTTGATGCGAACAATGTCCTTGCAGATGGAGATCCTTGGAAAGTTTGAGTAAGTCAGGTTTGTAGGTTGTTGTTTTTAATTTTAGGCACGATTCCAGGTTCTCATCAATAAGACGACTTCTGAGCTTATTCTTGATAAAATTCATGCTTGAAAAAGATTGTTCACATGAATACGTAGAACTGAAAAGGGAAAGAACAGCAAACGCGAGTTTTTGCAGCTGATCATTAATTCTAGTGTGAGTCAGGAATACTATTCCAGGCGTTAAAAATGATCATGTTTTCCTTTTCCAGGTCTTTTAAACCAGACAACTTGTGTTTTAAACTAAGTTCACATTTCTCTTTCTCCAGTATTTTCAAATCAAAAAGTTCAAATTTTGAACTCCATATTTCCTTGTTTTTTAAATCCAGGAATTGTTTTTTAAAATTACCAATGTCGATGTCAAAAGGAGAAAATGTCAAATTTGTTATAGTAGCATTAAGAGGGTTTTTGACGGATGCTAAGGTCGTTTTGTTGTTTTTAAATTCTTGAAACCTGCTGAGAAATGCTTCCCTTCTATTTAAAATAGTGTTCATTTATTTTTGAATTATTTTCATGGCGATGTTTCAGTAGGCTCGAAAAGTGAAACAATGTTTCTTTTTCAAAATCTTGAGCAAAAAGCGATAATTTATTTTCGACTGAAATTACTTCTTCTTACATCGAAAAAATTGTGTTTCCTTTCCATTGTAGTTTATGAAATTATGGTTTAGCTGATTAAGATGAGACATGACGTCTACCATGAAATAAAAGTTTTGTATCCACTGATCGTCTGTTAATTCCGGATATTGAACATCCTTATCCTTGTCAAGGAGAAATGCTTCGATTTTTGATAATATTGATGCGAAACGTTTTAAAACGTTCCCTATTGATAACCAACGCACCTTGTTATGAAGAAAAAGATCAGCGTAAAACACTCTCCATTTCAACTAAAAAAAATATGTATTCACCGGCTGTGCACGGTTTTCTTCTCTAAGCAATCTCTTGACTAACAACAAAACTTGCCATATTAATATTGCTGGAAGATTGCATGCAGCTATTTAATACAGAAGTTGAAGTCTCTTGACTCTTCTGAAGTTTGTAATTTATTTTATTATTTATGTCTGGGCCGTACTTAAGGGGCCAAAGAGCCGCACTTTGCCGACCAGTGCCTTAGTAGCATTGGCGACTTCAGGACGATGAATGGTCAGCGAAATTGTGAAATTTGTCAACCGTTGGTCGAAAGATATTATATTTATAAATATAAAACACAGGCTCTAGCGGCTGTTCAATAATTTTGAAATATATAAAAGGAGCTGTTTCGCTCAATTATTGAGTATTGAACACTCAGAATCACTGATTCAGATGACGAATAAGATAAATCAATTACATATAGTACTGGGCATCTAAAATGAACTACACTATAAATTAAGTATTTTTTTTATATTTAACTGTATTGTTCTTTAAAATCGTTTTTAAAATAATATTATTATGTATTCCAAATGTTGGGCTTCGACACATTGTTATTATATTGTTAAAAATGTTATTTATTAGTCATCTAAAAGCTATTATTTTGTCTGCAATTTATTGTTCCTACGCGGTGACTCGGTAAATGAAATTCGGCCGCAGGTAATAATAGTTTTGTAAAATAATTAATTTAACATGAAACATTTTTGATTTATACTGCCTGCATGTCTAGTACTACTGCCAAACTATTAAACGCAACCTTGATTATTGGCGGTTGCTGTCTACTTCCGCGATATTTTATTGATCTGTTTAATATGACAATCTGAGCAAAGTTACGACATAAAACATTTTTAAAATAACTTTGGCAGTAAAATCGATACTTTCAATTTTTCGTTCTATGGATATATGTATTTAAAAAAAACTACAACACATTCTTACTTCTGGTGTCTACTTAATTATAAATAAAACACACTTATCAACATTCTAATCATGCCTTTGGAGGTATTTTTATATGGAGCGATACAATCAAAAAGTATAGACCAACTGTTGGATTGATAGTTATTATAAAAGGAGACGTTTTGAAATTATGACTTCAAAAGTGGAATATTATATTACGTACAAAGAAATATTGACATCATTTTTACATACAAACTACACGTTATGGTAGTAAATAATGCTTTAATTCGGTCACGTTTTTGTATAAAGAAAATAATTTGATCTTAAAGCCTAAATAAAGTTAACAATTGAAAGTGATCATTGACATAGAATATGATATTTTTATCAAAAATATATGTGTGGCTGTTTTTGAAGCTAAGAAATTTTTCTTTGTACTTTATGAAATTCCGTATATATTTAGATGGCAATTATTTTTGAGACAATTGCTTATGAACGGTATGATAGAAAAATAGGATATGAAGCCTCGCTAGCCAGTTATTATGTATATTATTTTTTAAATAATGGTACACAGTCGAAAAAATACACACACACACACATACATAGTTGTTCTCATGGTTAAAAATCGAAAGTACCAGAACGGGTGAAAGCTGATGCTTCTTATTGCTCCAATACAAAAAAATGTTTTGGTACATAGTTGAGTCTATTGTGAGTAATTTTCTACTTAGCTATTATTTACTGACTTATTTTTAAATGTTTACACTGCAAAAAATATAGAAATAATGTACACTAGCTTAACTGCGATCCTAAAGTCTTAACATTTATAAGTCTAAGCTTATTCTATTTTTTGATTAAATCAATTAATCCAAAATCATACACATTTGATATTTAAATTTCCGATTCTACAATTGGTATTCTTTTAATCTACACGCCTCATTAAAAAATATCTATTGTCTATTAAGTTTTGTTCTATCTACATCTATTGTCTATTGATAATTCTGCATTTACTGGTCGTTGAGAAATATTTTACAGTGTGCAAGAAGAACTTAACAAAGGTCAACGTAGATGTTAGCATATCTAAGCACTTAATATATTCTAACAGAGAAAGACCTTTATAGAATTAGCAGGCAGATGAATCTTATAAGAGCAATAACGGATTATCTGCTTACAATTGAATAGTACTTGGGAAATAGACACAACGATACTACTTTAATGAAGACCTCATTTTTTTAAATGTCATTGAAATTAAAATACACACCAATAATAATAGGTAATAGGCATTTGACGGACGAACAGATTAATCAATGGACGCATTGATTGTTCTACAATTTACTAACGAAGATTTTCGTTAATGTTTAAAAACAAAAAAAAAACATTTTATATTATTACAAAATTTATGATTTTACATATATATGGAATCTTACGATTTAATTTGTACTTTTAATACTGAAATCCTCTAGATTTTTGTTATTCGAACCGATACATCTTGAAAATTCAAATTGAAACATCCAAAAACGTATATGATTTTTTGTTAAAATACAGTGTCTTAAGATAAAAAAATAAATAATACACTTATCATAAATAGAAACGTGAATGCACTAAAAAAATTACAACCTGATTTAAAAAAAAATCTAAAACGTAATGATTGATATTATTTAATATGTTTTTCGTGGTTTGATGAATTGCAGAATTTGAGTCTATTTTTAAAAAATTGGTACCTACGAGGTGTTTCTCAATGCATCGCAATACTCATCATATTATAAGAAATATAAAGAGACTGAAGCCCTGTCATTCTTCACTTTAATATTTATTTCGTCCAATTTTGAGTATTCCGTCATCCTTATTGTTAAAATTAAAAGCTAATTTTTTTTTTGAATTGATCAATGAAATGAATGCAATCATGACTTTTGCGGTTTTACTTAAAAGTTACAAAATTTTACGATTTGAAAAACATAAAATCAAATTGTAAATCAGCAATTATGTTTTTTTATACAATAGTTGAAATGATGTTAATTGATTCCTATGACTGTTGATTTTAACTCATTTCAAAAGCATTAAGCAAAATATTTATTAAATTTGTAATAATATACTAGCGGCAGGTCATCACCATTGTTGTTTGAAGATCTTACAAAATACAGGAAACTAAAAACATGAGCTTCGAAATCTCTCTTCTGGTTTAAGTAATGATTGATCTCTATCGAATAGATAGTCAAAACATTCAATAGAATTATTCATATTTTTATTAGGTAAGTTTTTTTAATATTATTTTTTTAACGCAACTATACAAATTTAATCTTTACTTTAAATGAGAATTTTCATAACATCAATGAAAACCGTCAATAATTAACGAATTTCTATGAATTATTGATGCGACTTTTACATAGTTAAATTTTTTGTGTGCAGTAAAAAAAAATACAAAAACTTTTTAATTAAAATATTTCAAATATATGTTTAGAAATTATATATATTCAATGAAATTTACACGGGTCTGTCATAGGAAAATTAGGCAATTAAAAATGTTTCTAGGTGTATTTTTATGAAAGGTTTGTTGTAAATTGACTGTTAAAATAAAATGTTTTTTAACGCATATCTACAATTTTTTGATAGCATAGTGATTTGAGTAAAGAATACCGTATATAATAAATAGTCTAAAGCACACATTGTGTAAATTTTGCAGTGAATAATTGTTATTTAATATTTCAAATAGCGATAATTATTCACCTAAGACCCTTATTATACCTTCACCCGTTGAGCGTTTATTTATTTACAGTTATTAAACAAAAATATTTATATGATGAGAAATGATTTTTACTTAAAAACTCAAAAAGTTCGGTATATCGGAAACTTTTGAAGTTCACGCATAAAAATCGTGTTAAATAATATTATTTTTTTTAATATGATTCATAATAAACTATATTTTTTTAACGTTTGTTGATACATATAATATACTATAATAAGAAATAGTTATTTTGTAATAAATCTGTAGTAATCTCACAAACTTGCGTACTATTATTCGTAAATGTGACGTTTATTTAATTTTGATGACAAATTACGTCAATAATCGAATAAATTTAATAAATATGTTTGTGTCAATTCATATATACGCGAATTTCTAAATTAGAAAATCAATACTATCAAAGTATGTTAAAAATATATTAAGCTAGAATAAATTATGTTAAAATATGTAAATCTACGTATATATTTTATCGCTATGATAAAATATGCATGTTTTCCGAATTAACTACTAACTAAACGTTTTTCACAATAATTTCCATTATATAATATTTGTTAATAAGTACAGATATCTTAACCTCTTGAACCTTTAGATTACGCTTATTGGAAATATCGAAACGTTTTATAATACTGAGAAATTTATTGTATAATGTAATTATACTAAAATTTTATGTTTTTTTCTTGAACTTTGAATGCAACTTTAGTAATGGAAAATGTCATCAATTCTACATTTATATGCAAGAAGAAATGTTAGTGCCAAAAACTTTCTGATTAATACTGTGCTGTATAACAATCGAATTAGTGAGTGAGTGTGTGTATCACACGGTACCTACATATACTATCTGAAATCTACAAAACTGATTTCCATTCAAATATATTAAACATTTATAAAACCAATTAATAGGTATAATTCTTTACCCCTCTCATTCTCTTCTAAATTAATTCGATTTTGATCTTAAGACAATTATTAAACTTAAAATATCTTATTAGTAATTAATCTAAGCTGCCTTTAAAGGTCGGTCAAATATCAATCTGTCTTATTAAGAATATAAAAATTCTTCTTTCTATGATTAAAATGATCAAATATGCATTCTACCACTAATGCTATAGTTAGTAGGATTACCAGTGATTGATGACTACGTTTATAACTAAAACTAGGAAATATATATTCAATTATAATATTTAAATATAAAATAACATAAAATTATTCGTCGTATAGAATATAGACAAACCAGATTGATACTATTTGGTACTTCATTCAAACAATTCGAATAACAAATCTGCTAACGGAATTGTTATAAAATAATTATTGCCCCCGTCATTCTATATCAAAATCTGAATTAAAAACGATTCTATTCGCGTTATTATTATTCAACATTAACATCTGACATCACTGTAATGACCCGATATAACCGCTTTTACTTTCATTCGCGCGAGTTTGGAATGTTTACATTTTTTTATACTAGCCTCGACCTCAGGAATGTTGTCTGTGCACACTCCGTACTCGATTTGACAGTCCTATGCAAAGTCAACACCGTAATAACAATTTGAATATTTTGACAGATGAGTGCAATAAATTTTAATAAAAATATTACTCGAATTCATTTTGATAGCTGCAAATGACTTCATCTGCTGGCTTTCTTTTTGTAAGAATTTTATATACGTACATACTTCTTCCTTGAGTAAGGAAAAAGAGAAACAAAGGAAAAATATTTTTTTTAACACATTACACCATATGTGGCCAACCTTTTTAGCTGTCGGGCCAGATTTTGGAAATGAGATTTTTTGCTGGGCCATTAAATTCTCAATCATATTTTAATAATTATGTAAAGCAAACAAAAAAATGTCATCTGTATAATAGCAAAAAACGTTAATTAAGTAATCTCAGCAGATAGAATTGTGTGTCCTCATTTACCTGAAAAAATATTTTTTTGATCGTTTCTTAACACGAATATAGAATAAATTTTCAAGAAAGCTGAGACACTTACACAGATACTAATAAATCATGTAATTATGTAAATCTTTTGATGTGCATACAATATACATTGAAAGTAACAATTTTCGTCAGTTGCTACAAATAAACCTTTTGCTGGCCAATTAAGGACCGCGGGCCACGCGTTGGCCACCTATTCAAATAAAACAATACAAATGATTAAATGCTTCATTACAAACGAGTGTCAAAAATATGTATTTATTTAAAAGGAGTTTTACATTTATTTAGCTTTTTATACTTTGGGAATGTCGATAGTGATTTATATAAAATGGCCGCAATAATATTTGAATTTTTTAAAACATACAGTTAGTCTCCATTTACACCGTTTTATATAACACGGTGTTTTTAATGAACACTACCTTTCGAATCGAGCGAAAGTTTTGTTTATTTTTTTAATATTGTTATGAAATCATAAAAGAAGACGACAGAACATTGAAGAAATTATTCCTGCCAAGAGTAAAAAAATAATATTTAGGCTCCTTAAATTAATGCTTTGATTATAGCCATAACCACTATCCGTTGTATTATTTAAAATAATTATGAAATTACATTTTTATTACATGCATATGATAATTATTTCCAAACATTTTTTACAACCGCTATTTAAGTTAGTATAGTATTTTTTACTAAAGGATTGATCAATATGAAATTTAGTTAGACTATAAATATTTTACTGCACACTTATTTCAATAATATTTATTGCTTTTTGAAAAGTAAACAAATATATTGTTTGAAACAGAGAAGCTATAAATATGTATTATGTTGCAGTCTCAATGAAAATTGTAAATTATTGATTCAATAGGTCGATTTTTTATATTATTTGTTGAAAACAACTTGCGATTATTGGTTGAAGTTCAAATACTATGAAAGTGGGTATATTTATATGGCAATATTTTATCATCACAATCATACCAATTTTTTTTATAGATTAAAAGAGAATCGTTTATTACGTAAGGGATATACTAGTAACGTAAGATAAAGTAAATTTGATAGTCAACTAGTTTTACACGTACTTGTACGTCATAATTGTTTTGCTGCAAGACTTAAAGACATTATACAGCGATTTTGGGTGCTAATAATTATTTATTCAAATAAAACACACGCTTGAAGAATTTATACACGTAATTAAAAAATAGTTGCAATTGGATGCAGTTAAATAAAATTCGGAAAATTATCAGTTTTATATTATTATTTTGGACATGCTGAACGTGCCTTTACGCACTCTCACAAACACCGACAGAAAAAACTCTCACGATTGAATAAATATTCAATTCTTTACTCCTGACACAGTAAAAGCAATTGCTAAGTAACCGCTAAAAATTTCCGTAGCATTTTAATTATAATTTTAACTGCAAAGTGAGGTTAATCGGCAGGTCGCTGACAATGAGTTATTTACTATTCCATTGTATTTATAAATAACTTTCTTTGTTATGTCGTTCATTCAATATTTATTGATCGGAAGGCGACAATGACAATATAAAAAATAAAATCATATATAAAATTACAAAAGAACAAATTGCGCTTAAATTACACGAATTACAAATTTTTATATATGTACAAAATATATGCTTGTCTTCGAAGCGTTGCTTTGAGAATTTTCTATTCTAATTCAAGCTCATTGTAAAAAAATGCCTTTTCACTAATCTTTATCGAGTCTCGAAGACAATCCAGAGAGTTTATTCATGAGTATCGTTATTATTTTAACTATAATATTTTCCAATGATATGTATGCTTCATGTATAATTAAATCAGTTTCTTCGATGAAATGTATTTTGTAGTTTAAATACTCATTGAAATTAGAAAGAAAAATATCAATGAAATAAAAACAGCACGTTAAAAAACAATGAACAGTCATTTACAGCGGTTGAGAACGTTTTAATAATGGAAGGCCGCAATCAAAAAACTTAAATAATACATTCTTAGAAATATACGTTAATTATTGAAATTATAAAACAACGAAGTTCTATCAAATTCAATTACAACTAGTGTCTTTTATTTTTTGATAAAAAGAAAAATTAAACGTAGTGGACTTAAAATATCGCTAGCTTATTTATATCTTATTCCAGCTTATATCTTATCCCAAATAATTCTTAAATCTAAATAACTTACTATACTATATCTAAATATATATATAGGGATGGGAGAATAGTAAGAGTTGTAAATAAATTGTAGCTTTGTAGCATTTTTGCATTGTTTTTAAATTAAATTAGTTAAGAAGATAGTTCTGACGAAGGCGTAAGCCGAAATAGCTATCAACAAATATATAAAATAATTTATGTAGAACTAAAATACATTGTTATTTTTCTTACCGTATAATAAAATTTGAGCAACAGACATTTTGCGTAGAAAACTTCCGCTCAAATCATTTGCATTGGAGTCCGTATGCTCTACATAAGGAGAGACCAGGTTTTAAAATGCATTAATGTATAGTTTAAGGCAGATTACCCATGCAATAACATCAATATGATTTATTGAATAATTCAAACTTTTTATCTGTACATTATTTATTTGTAATGTTATTTAAATCATTTGTTATTTGATATGTGGCAACACGTATTATGATCGATAACTCTAATAAATGAATAATTTTCATTGTTATGATAATTCAAAACACAACTCAATTCGTATCAATCAGTGCATATCGAATCTTGCTCTAAAAAAAGTAGTGAAATTTATGATTAATGGATTATGCTACCCACTTGAGCAAATCATTTAAATAATAGACGTATGTTTGTCTCAAATTCAACCTACTGCATATAACACTCGAACAATGAACGCTTCTTTTGTGTGATGTAACAGATATCTTTTCTCAGTTTGATGGAGCGCTATGAATTTTATTTGAATAAGTGGCAACTTTCTTTTCCAACATTTATTATGACAGCATACATGAATAGATTAAATAGATTTTTGTTATGCTAGTCACTATGGCCCTTTTTGTCGGGTTAAATATTTGTTATCTTGCATGATAAATCTGTATTTCTTACGTAATGGTCACGAAATCGCCGAGGTTTTGGTTAAATCAATACGTATTTCCTATGCATCGATCATTTGCTTGTGTATTAATTTGAATAATTAAATTTGTATTTAGGTATCCGTCAGATTTTCATTATCGTCTTAAATGCCGTATAGTTTCTTATTGAATCAGGAAAATTTGAAGTTTCTGCACAAGATATATTGTTTTATGCACAAATTACATTGAAATTGATATATTCAGACACTTTGGGGCACGCAGATGTAAGCGAAAAAATTCCGTTTCGCATTCGAAGTTGTAGCACATGATGAAAAGTTAGGAACCCGTATTTTTCCGGTTTTTTGACATTGGCTCCGGCGTCCCGGCTGGTTTGGTATTTTGTCCCGGTTGTTGTTTCGCGTCACGATGAGACGCTATTCAAAACTTCTGACTGTAAGTCCTAACTGATCCCAAGATTCCGCGAGAACCAAATATTCTGGCACCAATGTATAAATTACATGTCGGCTTACGGAAGACGCTCTTTTTAAGTGATACCAATGACACTTCAAATATAACTAGTCCAGTGTGGAAGTATAATTGTTGGTAATTTTTGTTTTTATTTCCCTAGCTCCAGTCCGGGCTTAAAACCTTTTATTTATTGAAAGCTTATGTTTGCTGAGCTTTGAGAGTAAATAGGAGGTGATAAGTGAATCGACCAGGTGGAATCCTATTGCTTCAACTATCTTGAACAGCCGATGGAATTCCCATGTGCTGGACAACCGTCGAATACTGCATATAGGATGTCTTCGGTGGGATTGAAGGATGCTGACATGTCATGTAAGAAAGCTTCCTGAATATCGACAGGCAATCCTGTTGGCGCCAGGTGCTGGACATACGGGATTGGATGTTTCAAGAGGACGTAGGTATTCGACTAGTAAGCCATAATCTTTTGTACCAATCTTTTTGTGATCAAAGTTAACACATTTACCCTATTTTGATGGATTTTTTTACATCAATTAGCCCAACTGGGTCCGATGGAAGACGGCACCGTAATAATTTCAAATTGAAAATATTAACTTCGTTTCAAAAATATTCGCCGGCTGTGAATTATATCTGTTGGCTATAAATCTTTTTTATGTCGGTATATTTCACAGTTTTTAAATGAATATATTGTTTTACAATTTTAGCACACACATTTTAATCATTATTATATCGAAGGCTTTATGTATTTATTAAACTTTTTGAAAAGAAAAATACTTAAAGATTATTTTAACCCGTTTTAATATGACGCTAATTTTTTATTGTTTTGAAAATATTTTATCTCTGATAATTTTTTTGTTAATTATATATTTTTTAGATTAGCAAAATTTTGCATAAATTTCTTACAATTTTTACAGAAAAACTGTGGGTAGGTACATATTAATTAAAAACAGCATTCGTCTATTCTCACAAGATTAATGTATTAATAATTTCACATCAAATTTTCACTTAGTCGACATTTTAATTTCTCAAGACAAACTATTAATCAATTGAATTCAACTTGATCTGAATAAAGAAGTCAAATTAAATAATTTGCCATCGCTACAAAACTGTGTGCACTAGACAATTTAATTTACTATTTTATAATGGTCGGGTATTCATTTTTCCATTATTAAAAACTATAAAAGCGTTGCATAGCTTACAGTTTTTAGCAAAATTAATTGTATTCGGTGCTTATCTCAATAGGTATTTAAGAAATAATAGAAATTAAGTGTGTTTTGGTTTATTTTTTAAGATATATTTGAAATATATAGGAATGTATATCGATAAAATATCCTTCGTTCTCAATGAATTGTTAGTCTCTTATTTTAAGTATTTTAATATATATACAGATATTATTTGATTAGTTGATAGCTATTTCGACTAACGCCTTTGTCAGAATTATTTATAAAAGTGCTGACAAGTAATCAAATTATCTATAATATTCAACACACCACCAATAGACATAGTTCTTTACTAATGGAATTTTATAAATTAAAATCGTAATTATTGTGTATACAATTGTGTGTGCTAAGTAAATGTGTTCATTTTTACTAATTGTGGAAAAAAAATGTAGTGTTCTGCGGGACATAAAAGTTTGCTGAGCTCTGGAATCATAGTATAGAATTATATATGTCTCATATCTAATAAACAAATTTCACAAAGATTCAGCGAAAGTATTTTCAATAGGTATATTAAGTTATCCATTTAGAGACAGCTCTCTCTGTCAATATTGACGAAAAAAGCACACCTAAATTTGTGCGTATTTACACAAAAGTGTTGAATTTTACACTTGCCATCGAAGTGGACACGTTATGTTGATCAATTATAACTTTAGATCAACAATTTTTCTATCTAAAAGAAACAAAAATAGACAGCATTGAGATGTTATGAAAACGCAGAGCAATTTACGTACTGTTTGGCAATAGTACAGCTATTACCGGTGACCAATTTCCCTGCGATTATCATTATGTTGTAAGTGTTCAAATCATGGAACAAATGGTTCAAATTATTTTGTTGCATATATTCAAAGATGTAGAATTATGAAGGGACGTGAGATGAGAGACGACATAGGCGGTACGCATTATTGCAATACAATAATATGCACTCAATATATTCACATATCCGTATTTTTTTGTATCATATAGTAACGGAACAGCTTGTTTTGAAACTTATTTATTGCAGCGTAATATTTCCTTTAAATGTTACCAAAGAAGTCAAATGTATACTGAAACGAAACAATTTATCACTACGCTCGTTAAAATTTCCACTAAATATGTTTCATTATAAGTACCTAGATGTAAAACATTGAATACTAATTTAATGAACTGAGGAAGTAAATTGTAATACACATAATCATATTCAGGGCAATATCTTGAGTTGCTCATATTCCTTTATTTATGAGTTTTTCGACGAGTGTTTTTCAACAACTGGCTCGCAGACTGGCAACGGTCACGAAAACATGTCTCGACAAATTTGCGACTCGAATTTTTTCTCGATGTAAAATAATTTTTGCACTGAAAATCTATTAAAATTTGATTTTTGCGAAAAAATATGGTATGGAAAGTGGTCAGTGGTAAGTGGTAAGTGGTAAGTGGTAAGTGGTAAGTGGAAAGTGGAAAGTGGTAAGTGGCAAGTGGCAAGTGACGGCTTAAAAAACATTTTATGAGTGTAACATAATATAGAACTTTTAAGGCCCCCAAGATTTGGGGGCCCCAAGTGCGCGCCTCTTGCGCTTATGGGGTAATCCGCCACAGTTAATATCCTCCGAATAAGATTTTTGATGCCTATTATTTGATTCCATTTACGCCCGGATGTGATTTCATAATACTGTGCACGAAAGGAAAGAAATTTTACCAACACGCTATACCATTTTCATTCGATCCGATTTTATTTATTATTTGTATGCTCAAACGCGAATGAAAGCGGAAAACGGCAATCATAAAAAACAGAAATGACGGCAGCGTAATTTATTGTCATTATTCTGTCAAACAATAATATATGTTTAGTATAAATTATGTCTTGGATAAAACTTTTCGTATTGAAATATAAACATGCCAATTTAATTTGCTTATTGTTAATGTCATTCTTTAAGTGCGTTCTTAACGTTAGACTATTAAAAATGCAGTAAAAAACGATTAATTAATAATATAAAAGAATATTTCCATTATCGTACATTAAAGATACTTGATTTTTATTAAGCTAGTTACCATAATTATATATATATAAAAGTTAATACATAAACTTATTTTATTTTTGATATTTGCGTAGGTCAAACACTATAATAACATTTATATTAATTATATTACTATCAAAAACTGTAAGAAAACGTACATAAGGAAATGTATTGTGAGTGAATAATGAAATATAATTAAAGGTTTATGAAAAGGACATTGGGTAAAATAAAATAAGGTCTATTCATAATTTGTATCTTCATATTCGCTTAGTGTTAAAAGTTATCATACGAGTAGTCTCTTTTATGGAGTCGTTCATAAAGTGAAGTCACACGGTTTTGAGTATAAAAAATTGCTGGCCCAACTCTTTCCCATTGCCACACTTTATCACAAAACATTTAATCCTCTATCTAAATTAAATTGTATAATTGACATTAAAAATGGTCAAAAGTAATAAAATGCTCGACATCAGTGAGTGATACACTTAAAAAATTGAGTTGATATATTGTATTATTATTTTGTCACTTATTGCCATCTTCATAGGTATAAGCTTCGAATTATAATGTAAGATACTTCTTAGATCGTGGTGTGCTATATACTGCCGTTCCAAGCAAGAAGACAAGTAGTGACTCTGGCAAACTTTTGGGAAAATAGAGATTATGTGTATTTTGATGTTTTAGTATTTATAAACAGCGGTTGATGAGAAAATAAACTAATTTCATTGTAAACAAGCCGATAGTAGTTGCATTGACTGCCTTTTTAATAATAAAACTATAGTTGCTGCGTTTTTTTCTGAGAAATTATTGTATTTTAAGCGTATGTTTAGCAGAGCACCATCTTATATATGGATTTCAAAAATATTTATCAAATGTCATTCATAGCTCAATTTCAGAAATTTTGCGAAGTACTGCATTCTTGGTTGAAAGGGCAGTATAAACGTCCTTATACAGTGCGTTAACATAATGTATCTCAACTCTTTTCCTTCACAGCTTATTAGAAGTTGGTTATTTAGATGCTTATGCCTCTGATATCAAAAAAAATGTACAGATAGTTAATGCGAGTATAATTTTTTAATGTAATTGGCATGATAACCTACATGTGTTTAATTCGATCTAAGATTTTCTTGTGCAGTATAAAGAAGGAAATAGTTAACACTTAAAAAATAAAATCGCAAGAAGCTCGCGATATAACGAGCGGTCATTTTTTCCTTTCATCTAAAACCTTTCACTGATTGATGTTTTTTTTAACTACACATTTACCTGTTCATTTTACACACGTACTGTTATGTATAATGTAGATATAATTATATTATGTTGAGCACGACATACCAGTTAGTTATTCAATTAACTTTCTTGTGTCAATCATCTACAAAATTTGCTGCAGATATTGAAATTAAATATTCAATTATGTTGCATAGCTAACGAGATGTGTTAAAATACTTACGAAAGTGTCATGAATCTTACTAACCACGAATTCGTTAAATAATAATGGACTGGCTACTTACTTTTTAGTGAGCTATTAAGATATGGTTTTTAAATACATTAAATTCTGCGCAGAAGCAATTCTTTCCAAAAATAAATGGTCTCTACAATCTTTCAACATACATTTGACATTATATTGATGAATAAACTCTGATTATCTAATGCTTTTTTATTTAAATACATAAAATGATTTTTTTAAGCTTTCTAGTATGTATTTTCTAAAGATTAGTACCGGTTTCGCTCATCTTCGCCATCAACAATTCACAGTATACAGTAGTCTTCGTTTCAAAAGTGAATATTATTTGATGCCATCTGATTACTATGGATCTATTTGAGATCAAATTATCATGTACATTGATATTTTTTTTGGTTGTTGATAAATTTTAGAATATAAATTGACCATTTGCAGAAACTCGATGCAATATTAAAATTGACAGACGCATGAGTTCGACTTTAGGAAGTTCTATTCGGACTATTCTAAAAATGAATTTAAATAATGAACACATATATTGTGTGATATCCAGAAATGTATCTAATAATTTGCTGAAGGTTGTTGATACTACAACTCCTGGAACGTTCACTTTATCATTTCATCACACAAGATATTTATAACCAACGCAAATATTTATTGTATAATTTATGCTTAAGATTGTGTGTTAAGAATTATTTTTTCATGGAATTTGTAGCCATATGGACCAGTATAAATTTAATTGTTTAAACGAAGAAAATCAGAAAATATTTCAAACAATATAGTAAATAAATCAATTTATGAGAAGAATTCTAAACACCTGCTGAAAAAATTGAATGCGATGAGTAGTCACGCCATTAGTGCCAGAAAAGAAGAACGACCAAGGAATTTATACCTTTTTTCTAATTGCTATTTAATTTCCAACAAAACGTTTTAATTAAGAGATGTACTGCGCAACGAGCGTTTCAGTAAATATCACGAAGATTTGTCACGATTCTTATGAAAAGTCTCGGCGTTATAAAGAAGATTAATTTCATCATTGCGAAACTCAGAAATAACTTCATCCGCGGTAATTTTCTCGTTAATCTCTTATGTCAACTTTTAATTTTGTCTCTAAGATACGGCAAAAATGATAAAACTGGCTTAATTTTAACATCGCAAATTCTGTTTTGAGATTATTTAATCCGAGAATATAATTTAGCAAAACGGTCGAGTTTAAATGCGTCATTTCATCATTCAAATTCAATGTAAAATACTAAGATAATAACGATTGAAGGAAAATTTTACTTCGAAAAAAGCTTTATTACTCCGGTTGTCACTATTTTACTATTGCAAAGCAGCTTATTATTTCTGCAGTGGACACATATCTTTATAAACTTTTGAACCTACTAGATATGAATGTGAAACATAATATGTTTGTAAGGATCTACCTAATAGGGAAAGAACGGCTTATTACAAACAGTGCGTGTTACTTTTGCAAGCAGTGGAATAGGTTTTAAATAAAAAAATCATTATTTACTTTGATACGTTTGATTTTAAAATTCAAAATGTACTTACGTGATATAGTATTTATATGTATTTTTTAAAAAAAGAAGCTTAAACGGACAGCGATTTAAAAACATGAATTATTTTTCCGATAGACAGCTTGTTGGTGTCTATATTTGATTGATGATTTAAATTTGAACCAAATCTAGAGTGCTGCCTTTGCCAAATGAATTGCCAAATTCCAGTTATAAAATCGCATTATCTTTGGATGTGAATGGATTCATCCATTCAAAATACTCATTTGAATTTGTATTTCTCTGCGTTCGAACATCAAGAGTCTGAGGACGTAATGCAGTAGCTAGGAAGTAGGCAGACTATTAATTAGTGATTGGTAAATAATATATGAAGCAACACATATTATTATATATCAAATGCATATATTATACAAAACACACGTTAGAAGATTACCGAATGGAGATTATCACGATATCTGTTTACGGTTAATTTATATGACTGGTAATAAAAATCGTTATGTAATATTTTTGTGTTTTGCTAACATAATTTCTCTTTTCATAAATATACAGAAAATATGATTTATTAGCATTTTTAAATTGAATATAAAGAAGTGTGAAGAAATAATTCAATACATATCAGTGTAATTTTCATAGGAAACTGTTAATTATTTTTCATATAGCTAAAATTTCACACGAATCTCATGACAGGCTGCAATATTAAAAAAAACATTCATAAATAAAATTTTGATAGTCTCAGTTTACTGGAGATATATTCAATATTTTAATTGGTACTTTTTCACAAGTTATATGAAGATTAGTCATCCACTTCAAACGAGTGTTTTCGATTGATCGATGAATGGTGTTTGTTATGCAAGATTTACATTAACATTTCCGTTCATGATGAAAGTCACACCTCGTATAATATAAAATAAATGAGATATAATTTCCAGTATGTCTTAAGTTGATATCTTAATGGAATAAATGTTTGTTAATTTTTTATTGATTTGTATAACGGCTTAAGTCAATCGGGAGCTTAAATTCATATTCAACAAACAACCTGACAATTTTGCAACAAATGAGAAAGATTTTACCCGTCATACGTATTAAAAAATTCGGAGAATAGCTCAATAAACGATCAAATAAAAAAAAATATTTCTTCTTCGGAAATCTATAAAGTTTACATAATTATTAACATATGGTTTCAATCCATGTCTACCCTTAGTGTGGTAATCATAGATTCCTAATAGAGCATTTTGAATGAAAAGTTGTTGAAAATTTAATTTTTCCTTAAACCGTTCAAAAAAACAGAAGTTAGGTGTTTAGAAAAAAACAGATGTTAGCAGATCGATATATCACACCCTTTTTCGGTATTGAATTGGAAAGGTGCTTATGAATAATAACAACAAAAATATTATCATGGTATATTTCACCTTAAAATTGATAATGGTTATGCATTAAAGATCCAAAGAGAAAAAATTCCAAGTACAGTCTGTGATAATTTTCTACAGATGTATGGAATATGAAAATAGTTCAATAAGTATAAATATAATGAGTTAATTAATTATTCAAAGAATGTAACAGCTCACAGATGATCATCAATTATTAAAATTAAAAAATAAATAAAGATACCATATACTCGATGCACTATAATAATATTGCTTCTTTATTGATAATCAGGAATGTTTTTATATTAATTTATCGATATCTTTCAATCAAGTGCGGTACTAGTAAAATCAGATAAGAAAAACAAAATATTGCCAATAAAATCTGAAAATGAATATATGTAAAACAATATTATTCTAATTGTTTTCTAGATGCATCTCTATTAGATGTGGAAACTTAACGTTTTACTCGTATTTAATTATGTTTTTTTTGTCACAAGAGAAATCTTTGAAAAGTTGAATTGAAATGACACCAAGAAATAAACGGCTGTATCGACCAATATTGAGTAAGTCCTAAATAATTATTTGCGAGCGCTGTGGATTTAAAATTTGATAATAAATATTATTCAGTCAAAATTTGTACATTTATTCAATACTAAATTAAGTTACTCAGATTGGTGAAATTTGTAATTTTTGTTTCAGTTATCGTTGCTTGCTATGATTTTATGCTTTCCATACGTTTCAAGTCCATGACATAATAAAAATCTGAAATGTCTTAATGTGAATCAGATTCGAAGCAACTCGCGATAGTTGAACTATAAATTTGATACGAGTGGTTTTATTATTAAAATGGTGATATTCTTTTTATAATAATTGCCCGTTAAACGCTTACAATAAATTGAGGAGCTAAATGGGATACTCATGATGATAAAATGCTTTAATTGTATTAATTAAAGATTTTAGAATTTCGAGAGTATGAAGTTTTATTATTGGAGATTGTATTGTGCAAAAGCAAGCGGTATTATTTATGCCACAAAAAAAAGAAAGAGTTTGAGTATTTTCAATACAAGTCGTTTCCAATATGGTTGCGATCCAAAGTATGTATATAAATACTAGTTAATAAGAGCTTACTATGAATATGCTTGCGGCTTTAAAAATACAAGTAGATTTCTCTCGTTTTCCCCTGTTCAGGACCAGATAATTTATGAAATTAGGGAAAAAGAATTGAAATATCAAAAATATTTACACGTTTAAATTAAAAGTCGAAGCAATGCCCTTAATACAAGTGATGTAATTACTTTGAGAATGTTAGCTGTCAATTGGTGGAAAGTATTTGAATAAAACGTCTTTTTTATATACTAGTTCCACATTTCCGCGAGAATTATCAATTAATGAAATACAATAAGGGTGATTTACACTAAACATAACCAGACTGGACGATAAAAGTATTAAAATAGTAAACGGCAAAAAACAGTATTAATTTTTAATATTTGTAGACTTGTGCCTGAGGTTTTTTTATAGCTACAACTTACGATTGAAAATATCAGGTTAACTTTAAGCTCGAGAGTCTCTAGACAAATACTAAAAAAAGACTAAACATACTTCTCTTTTGCTAGAAATGGAATTATCTGTAAGATTTAGTTAAAAGAAAAACCAACCTTTAAAACTAGGTCTGGTTATTATAGTTAAAATTATTTTATAGCATCGAGAAAAAAATAATTGTCAATATTTACAGTTCGAGAAAAGGTGTAGCTTAAATTAACGATTTTATAAACAAGATTCATAGTAATGAATACCAAAAGCTAATGCAGTTTTGGTAGCATTCTATTTCACGGATACCTTAAGATAATTACAGAATTTAGTCAATATATTCTGTCCTAATAAAATAAATGGAAATTGATTTGAAGTTATTTCGAAAAAACATTAACTAAGCCGATCATTATTCACTCGTTGTACACTAATCTATGACTCGGTAGCTTCTTTTGCAAGCGAATCTGATTGTCTTCTTTGCCCGACGATGTTGCATAATGGCGTCGCGAATATGCGCCAATTCTGTGTACAGGTTACTAATTTATAATTAGGTATTATTGAACTCGAGACCAACAATCGATTTACAATTATTATTCCAATAATATAGGTCAAGAGACCGCGTTATGAAGTGTCACGTTTCTAGGCGACTGATATCAGCGAGGTTTCGTTGTAATACCGTTATGCAAACATATAAATCTTGTAAATCCTTTAAATTTCAAGACAACTTTTATCGGTGAGTTGAATTTACAACAAACTTTCGATAAAACTTAGACATATATATATTCTTCATAAATATTGAACTCAGAATTGGTTTATTTTTATTTGTTATACCAGGGCTGTAGTTGTTAAAAAAACACGACTCCGACTCCAACTAAAAAAAGTTAAACTTTGTCAACTTTTTCATACTTTTCCTGTTTATGTGAATGAAATAAAATCAATCAACCAATCTGGCCAATAGCCAAATTTTTCATATTATAAATGTAAAAAAAAACAAATTAAAACTTTGTTAAAAGTTATTCCCGACTCCGACTCAAGCAAAACACCGCGACACCACGACTCCGTCTTCACAGAGTTTTTACAGATATTTTTAAAAACTTCATAAAAAATATAATTATTTCATAATTAATTTATCAAGATCAGGACCGGTTTATACATACCGGTAGCAATAGCTCTATGTTGATATACATTCTTATCAGTGGAATATGCCCTCGATGAGCGAAACTGGTCCTGATCCTAATATTTTAACTGTGGACGGTGCAAAAACGTTTTATTATTTTTTAATAGTCTTCACCTTTTGATAACTGCAAAAATTCAATAATATGTTCCTTCCATTCCACCTAGTAATGACAAAACATGATAAACTACGAATTATAATCTGTCATAAGGTTCATTGATAGGTAAAAAAAAATTACAACACCTCTCAAAAACGTTTCCACGACTAGATTGACATGCACCCGATACAAAGTAGCTATTTTTTGTATGATTTTGTACAAGCAAAATAAATTTAACTATAATAACCAAAAATATTCAATTTTTTCATTCATAATGTATGTTTGGATTTTATGTTTTTTGTTAGATGAAGAAATAATTATTGTGTCTGTAAATAATAGTTTTAGTTTTCATTCTTTTTTTTTCCTTTTTTCAATAAACAATACATAAATACATAACCTAATAATATAGATTGTAATTACTATGAATAGAATCACTAGACGTTCATCTAGTTCGGTTAATCGACTGAGCGTGCGGTAACTTCATATAATAAAAAAATATCAGATAATGGAAGTAATAGCTTGGAAAATATACAGTAAACATTGATTTTTAGGCATTATTATATTAAATAATAGCTTTAATCGCAGTCAGTATAGAATTTAATATGAAGGCAACTAAGATAATGATTGATAAATAATTATGGTAACTGTAAAAACTTTCACTGTTATTGTAACACGTAACTTTATAGCTAAATTAATAGTCTGAGAAAAAATATTGAATCTTTTCATATACATAATAAAAAGAGTTTATTTATTTTTATAATAAATATTGATACATTTCTTCAAAGTTATCGATCGTAGAAGCCGATAGGTAGCTTGTTATGCTTTCGGTTTCTTATAACCATTCGTTAAGCAAAAGTAATAAATGTTTCACACTGTAATAATTATTTTAGACTTATTTACATCCAGTAATTGATTTTTTAATGTGTATACATTAAAAACTTAGAGCTAATTTTATGATCATTTATTGAAATCGATGTAAGGCTTTACTTTTTTTATGGACGAACATAAAACTTACTTGTTTAATGAAAGATTTCCTTATTTTTATATTTTCAAGTGTTTTACGACATAACAAATCAATAATGTAGTGATTAAACTTGATACACAATAGGTAAACATGTACAAATAATGAAATTGTAAATGAATGATTTTTTGATACTTAAAAAGATAATTATACTGAACCTTGAAAGAAAAATTTATTCGTCTGCGTTTCACAGATTAAATTTTTTTATGTGAAAAAACGTAGGTCAAAAAAATATTAAAAATAAATTTGTGGCGCCATATAGAGAGCAAGTACGTCTGAATAGTCTTATATTACAAATTTGTATGACATTACAGTATGATTGTACAGCCACAGTGGAGAGTGAAAGGTACAATGTTTTATCCTACAACAACCCAAGATTTAAAAAAATATAATTCATCAGTAAAAAATTTGCTTAGAAAGCACTTGAATATAATAGGCATTATTCAAAACTGGTCGAAATATTTCTTCTTTCCAATTTCGCAAAAATGTGCGCAAATCTATGTAAAAGTTAGGGATGTCACAACATCATACATTCTCAAAAATATAGATACACTTATTTCAGACTAAAATTCAATACCAATAAATGATAAGTTACTGATATGCGTTTTGTACGAAATAACGAATGTGGATGTGACATATTAGGTTTAGTGAAATGCGGGAACCCCGATTTCGCCTCAAGAGAAATTCTTTTATTTCAGCGTTATAATTGATGTATTTTATGATTGAAGCTGATCCAGGGATGGCATGTCTAGTATTTAAAAAAAAATATTTCATTCTGAGAATCGCTGCAAAATGACAAAAATTATCGTACATCACGCGCATTTAAAGGGTTAATAGACCAGGAACATAAATATTTGGTTAGATTATTTATAAGTTGGATTATACTGTGAAAAAAAAACTCATTCGTTATGTTAAGTAGACACAGCTGAGACGATATTTAATTTACCATAAAAATATACCTATGAATGTTGTACTACTTATGTATGTATGTATGGATAATATATTGAAATAATTTCAACACATATCATTATTATTTCATCTATGCTACAAAACATGATACAAAAAATTGGCTTTCAATCATCTTTAAAACAATACGTCGTACAAATTATTATATTATGTAACAGTCTCACGTTGTTTGACGGGCAGTATATACTATAATTATGTATTTTTTACGGTCGGATCAATCAATACATTTATTTATTTCCTATCCATCATTTAACTGCTGGTTTACACATTTTTCTGTATGTACAGCGGCGTTACGTGTTCTATGGGAATTTATTTCTTTAATATTAATAACCAACGTACAGGGATAAAACTTATTGTTATTTGGAAAGAAATATGTATGTATGTAGATTGTAAAAACAAAATTACATTTGTTCAATGCTTGAAATTTACAAGTGGTGCTTAGAGTATGGAATCATGGGACTCGATTAAACTATGAAAAAAGAAGACTGAAATGGTTTGATTTTGTGAAGAGCTCGAAGATAAGGAAACGTACCAGGTAGCGCCCTATTATGTCAGTAGAGGTTCACGGAGAGGTTTTAAAGCTGGCGAAGTCAAGTAATGTAGGTGCATTAGAAGAGTCAAAGAAAATTAAGGATGCTGGCATGTCATGTGAGGAAGTAAAGCATTAACGGATGACAGGGAATCATGGATACGCCCCATGGTGGCTTTGTGCTCCACTTAGTAAAATCTTTGGTCCACGAATAAACATACCTATATGAAAAAACGAGATTTTTTTTTTAAAATATATTTTTGATTTTGTTAATCGTACATTAATTTGAATGAATTTCTTGTATCAATTGTGTACAGTTTATGTCAAAGAAAATGACAATTTTAAGTTAGTGAAATATTATGGTAAGAAAAATAACAATGTATTTTAGTTCTACATAAATTATTTCATATATTTGTTGATAGATATTTCGGCTTACGCCTTCGTCAGAACTATATAGTGAATAGTGAAATATGTATAACTATGTCAAAAATAGTATCAACCGAGCTCAATATCATCATAATAATATTTACGCAAAGACTAAACTAATGCTAGTTTTCGAGTGAAAATAAAATAAATACCCATGTATTTTTTATATTCAACTAGTATTGCTACCCGGCGTCGCTCGGACTAAGCGACCAATAATTATTTAATGTTATATCATTCGACATATATAAAACAAAATCTAACATCCAAAATAGAGTTAAAATAAAATGACAAACTTTATATAATTTGATGACAGCCCCATTCTCGCCCATTAAAATGTCCAAATTCAAGGAAAAAATCTAATTTGCTGTCAAAGAAATGTCAAATAATACCTTCAGGTAAATAATAAACATTGTTAATAATAAAAACCGGAAAAATTTCAGTAGAAGACTAATTTATTACATTTTGACTAAATGTCTTCGCCGATAAAAATTCAAACATATTTTCTTTCATATTCGTTTTTATGGCAACTTAATGACCAACAATGCAAAAGAGAATTACAGACCAACAGACATATGTACATACGCCGTTTCGGTTTTATATATATGATTAAGAATTAAAAAATAATACTACGAAGCTAAACTAATAATTTTATGAATCAGTTGAGTACAATATCGTCGTCATTTTTTTGACCGATTTTTAGTTATGAAACAGCTATCGAAAATATACTATATTTTGAAATAAGCACTGTAAATTTATTTCAGCTTACACATAAATCGTCTTGCCACCAAAAATGTAAGTGTTTTAAAGTTTTCTCGTAATGGCATCAAATACTAACTACTGAACTATTTTCAATTATATATGGACCATTATGTGGCAAAAAAGATATTAAAAATATTTAGAAAGTAGAAAAATAATCCAATTTAAATTTGAAAAAAAAATTAACCCTTTTTTAATATTCCGTGCCACTGTGATGATAGGCGAAGAGGCAGATTCACGAATGTTTTCCCGCCAAACCTTTCACTTGGCTCATAATAAGTTATTTCCGTGTTAAAATTGGTGCCTCAACAGCATCTTTATCCTTTTAAATTTATTATTACACTTGCTACTGGTATTACAGTTCATTTTTTAAACAAAATCATGCCGAGTTATACAATGATATTGCGAGAAACGGCGGCTGCCAATCAGCATGATGATATAAATGTGCTTTTTGTGAGCGAGTACGTGAACGTCTTCAGACATCATTATTTAATCATTACGTATAAAACAGGCTGAATATTTGGGTCAATTTGAATTCGCCAAAATGATGAGTCTTAAAATATTAATCAATCAATTATAATAACTAATTGAGATTACACAACAGAATGATATATGACAAGCAATTATACAATTATAATAACAATGATTTAATCGAATATTTATGTTGGAAATAAACGCTTATGCTTCAACAGGCTCGGAAAATGTATTTTATTATTTATGTCTGAGCCGCACTTAAGGGGACAAAGAGCCATATGCGGCTCCGGAGCCGCACTTTGTCGACCACTGCACTAGACCACAGGGACCGACTGAAATGATATGAAATATTTTTTTATTATTGAAAAGAACGTTAAACATTATTTAGATAACAGTACTGAAAAGTATTTTCAATCGCTAAACAAACTATTGATTTTTTCTATGTTCCATTCAATATTATATGTTTTATTTAATTTCGCGAATTGTGAAATGTTTAAAAATAAAACAACTGATAATAGCTGATAATAGAAAGTTTCAATGTTATACAATCAACTATATTATAATATATACATACGTTAGAACAACCTTCCCGTGTAAAAGGATGTACATGTTAAGCAAAAGTAACGAACGGAAGAGCTTAAAATTACTCTTACCATAAATGAGGAAACAGGATAGTTGGTAATTAAAAAGTAGGTAACGATAATTATTGTTAAAGTCTAGTTTACCTACGAAAATTACTCCGGAAACAATGAAGTAATCAGTTGAAATAGCATTGTGTTTTTTTTTGTTAAACTCTTTTGTCATTTATCGGTGCGTTTGTTTTCAATGTAGAGCAAATGGATTATTATTTTAAAAGTCTTTTTGTAACAGTCAATTTAGAGAGCGTTCTTGAAAATAAATAGAAATGAAATATTTATATCGCAGAAATAACCAAGAAATGTATAATCACATATATATTTTCAATAAATGAAAAACAAATTTAAGGTTCTGTTATTTTTTATATAATTTATTTGATTTTTCATTTGGTGACATATTTTTGATGAGAAAATTTTCACGCAGGTTGTGCCAAAAAAATGAGAAGCTTTAAGGGAAATGACCGTTCGCAAGAGAAATAAATATTCATATCTTATATCACTCTCGATTCTTCACTAGAGTCAATATGGTCATCTAATACTACGTGCTCTCAGTATACGGATTATCACAGGATACCTTGTATCAAACTGATTTCAGTGGCTGAGCTAGTCACTCCAATTTATTTTACTATTTATTATTTAATTTTCTATTTTTAAACGCACTAGTGCATGGTTCAAAATCCAAAGGCCGTGAAACATTAGTTGCATATACACAACGGGTGATGGTAGGAAAACCCTACTTGTACAGGTTTTGCAATGGCTCCCATTAAAAATACTATAATTACCAGACGTAGCTTATTTGAATCAAAATATGATTTTCAATAAAGTAAGTTCCAGAGTCCAGCTATAGAAAAAGACCTCAATTTTTCAATAAATATTGAACGTTATTACGTTATAAATTTCTCTGTTAAATAACATACTGCACTACATAAAAGACTTGATAATTTCAAAACCGGTTTATTAATATTGAAAGATACATAGAATAATATAGAAATCCCGGAATCTTCAATTCGGTAATATCTGTATTGCAGTCCCTAATCTGTGTTCAAAGTGAGCGGATCCGAGCAGCTTGTTAGTTTAATTTAACCACTTAAAGCTTGCTACAACACGGGCTGTCTCTATTGTATAAAAAATGCTGCACATGTATTGCATTTTGAAGTATGAAAACAAATCATTTATTGTGCACTTTAATAAGATTTATCTGCATCATATAATTCTGCAAAATAAATCGTTTTGTAAATATGTAAAGCCCTCTTATTGCACACTGAAGTTGGTGGACTCCTACGCAAGCTATGTACTAACAATGCAATATTATTATTACAATACAAAAGCGCCTATTACGTTGCTGGTTTAGTGTTATTTAACTTGTTAACAGAGGCACTGCGATTTATCGTTTATGAAATGTGCAAAAAATATGTATAAAGATTGATACAGCATTCCAGAAATATCAATACATGAGATCAACTCCACCATCAAGAAAAAATGAATAACTTGTGCATGTTTGCATGTATGCATGTTTGGACAGTATTCATTTAAACTTGATAATATAGGAATATTACATAAAAACGATTAACCATGTGATATGAATTATAAAGAAACCGATCAATTTGATATGTATTAATTCATCTAAATAAACCACTTGTAAATGTTTGTATTTTTTGTACAGTGATCGATATAAGAATTAAAATATGATCAATTCAAAATTTAATTTTGACATTGGATCAAAAAAAAATGTGTGCATTGAAACTGATTTAAAAAATATCATCAAATGTCTTTTCTAACTAAAAACGAGATAGGCTTGATCAATAATTCAAACATAAAAATAGTTTATTAACTGCGTATTCAAATTGAATGAGGATCTTATTGATGTATTTGAGTAGTTTTATAACAAAGCTATGACACACCATACCACTTAAATCTTAGGCACACGTCATAGAAAGGGTCATTCGGATTTTGATGCATCCATTTTTTCTAAAGAATTCTCGGTAATCGATCGTAGACGTCTTGGACGATGCTAATGCATTGTAAACAATATTTCTGTTGAATATGCTTAGTATATAAGTGTTTAATTATAGCAATATCACCGGACAACTTTATAAACGAATAAAGGTAGATGTGTGTAAGACATGGACGTGGTTAACGCCGTTCGCGTCGGTTGCAGGTTGGAGTGAATCCCAAAATGGAATTTGGCATAAATTGTAAATGCATGGATGTTTGTTATATCAAAATTCTCTCAAATACTCTATTTTTTAAACACGAGTACTAGTATTAGCTTAGTTTTTTTATATCCAAAATTCCTGTCTAACCATACTCTTAGCCTAACCTTACCTTACTCATAACCTAACCTAACCATACTCTTTGCGTAAAAGGCAGTTTGAGTGACCGATTTACCACGAGTTATCGTATACCACGTTCTACTGAAATAAGCTTCATATCCTCCACATTGCTTTTCTTTACTTGACATTTTAGAATAAACTTTATTGTAGAATATTGCATGAGATAAAGGGTGTTATATTTTCCTGAATTTAATTTGAATAATTTACCAGTTGAATTGCTTACTACCTACACTCGTGCTGGCCGCACATGCAAGTCCTGTTATTAAATTACAGCACAGAATATCCAGCG
Organism: Himalopsyche kuldschensis; assembly: GCA_028554975.1. Classification (NCBI taxonomy): domain Eukaryota; kingdom Metazoa; phylum Arthropoda; class Insecta; order Trichoptera; family Rhyacophilidae; genus Himalopsyche; species Himalopsyche kuldschensis. The sequence continues at coordinate 11,735,344 of JAHFWI010000010.1, read as the reverse complement.
ACTGTTTGTTAATAATTATTGTTCTCTGCCGTAACCATTATGCCGAAGGTAAACGAAAACAGTAATCAATGGTATGCCAAAGCAATCGATCGGAATAAAAATGTCGATTACATCAATGATTTGAAATGCTTAATTTCTATTGTTTACATAAAAACACTCGAAAACGTGATTTACTTGTAATATCACCGTATTATGTATACGCAAATAAGTCATTATTAGACGATGCGTGAACGGCTAGACATACCGGTTCTGACCAAATAAGCGAAAACGTAACTTTTCAATAAGCTTACACGCATTATTTCTACACGAAATAAAACATGTAGCGTGAATATTTTATGAAATAATTTGTTGTTTAGTTGAACGTAAACTATGAATATACCCTTCGAATAAATTACACACTTTGTTGATATTGGTGTGAAATATTGTCAACACTTCTAGATGTGTCTTCATATGTTTCTTGAATATGAACCATTGTTAAAGAAAATCAATGCTGACTTTTTTAATAGATAACTAGTATTGCTACTCGGCTTCGCTCGGACCAGTTTGGGGTTATGTTCACCTCGTCGCGTAAATTAAGACGGGCCAAGTTGAAACAACTTTTTTCAAAATTCAAAAGTCTAGGTCAATTAAAATGGGATTAAATGAACATTTCAGACTGGCATTGACATTTCACAGCCCCTTTCATATATTGACAGCCCCATTCTCGCCCATTAAAATGTCCAAATTCAAGGAAAAAATCTAATTTGCTGTCAAAGAAATGTCAAATAATACCTTCACGTAAATAATAAAGATTATTATTAATAATAAAAGCCGGGAAAAGTTCAGTAGAAGACTAGTTTACTACATTTTTTTAAATTTAAGAACCATTTAAAAATTATAACAAAATTATAAGCATATATTTAAACACGCATTAACTTCACACTATTTTGATTTCTATGGCTTTGCTGTGTTCTAAAATAATGAATTGTTTCAATTTAATTATCTACATATATTTTAATATTTAATGATTGTGATTTGCTTTGATATTGTTATAAATGTAAATATTTTAATATAAAGTGCTAACGAGTATTTTTTTATTAAATTTAATCGCAGGTGTCTCTATATGCTTGCGAAATAAGAACGTGCGCGCGTTTAAGTAAAATATGTGTTTATTAATAATTTATGTTGTGAAGAGAGTGTGATAAATACATGAAATTTTTGCATTGACTGGCACATAATAAGTCGCATGATTCACCTGCTTTGATTGAATTGCAATAATAATAAGGCTAAAAAAGCAAAACATTTAGTTTTACAATCATTTCAAATATTGCCGATAGCTATTTCGGCATTACACTTGCAGTTGTGATGACACGATGCTACCAATCATTGAAAAGTTAAATGCATTGTATCTGACTGAATATTTTGAAACTAATGCACCATTGCATCTCTTTTACTGGATTCCAAAACAATCTTTTTTTATGAAGATCTATTATTGAAGAAAAGTTTTTCCTCTGCTAATGTGGAGGACATGCACTCTTAATGGAATTGCTGAACAAGGCTTAATTAAGTACAAGAACTGATAATAATCAGTCACTCAAGCTCTCATCAAAGAGATAGTTTGGATGAAAACTAGGGTTAGGAACGAAATAAAAGTCGCATTTATAAAGTATGCTTAATTTTCATGATGTATCTTGAGAATGGGAACAAGTTTTCAAATTAATGAAAAAGCAATCTACAAAAGTTTTCGTTTGGGAAAATGTTACATTTGTATATTTGAATAAGATTTTTTTATGTGATGCCACAGAGAATATTTTTACTGAGATACATGATATGAGTCTAAAGAGTAAATTATCTTAAATGAAAATGAGTAATTTTTAGTTAAATTGGAACAAGACTCATTTGACCAAGTCCCCGCAATTTATAGACAATAGAGTGACCATGCATTGCCTCAGTGACTATCTGTTATTCGCCTTTCGTCTGGCTTTGGCAAATATATCCATAGGATATGATCAGTGAAGCCTGGCAGTATACTAAAGCAGCGGTTCTCAAAACATTCCGTGCTGCGACTCGCTAATTAAGAAGATAAATATTTGCTGTATTTTTAAATTACCAGATTTAGGAAATTATCATAAATTGTGATTAGTAAGAGTAAAAAACACTTAATTTTTACGACAAGTTTGTGATTTATTGTTCCATACAAAATAAAATGCAAACCACCATTAAAAAGGACGTGTGGAAATGCCTTGGGGAATAGTGAGCGGCTAAGTTTCTGAAGCAGTGACATCAACCAGTGAGAAAATATGTCAATTGTTCTTTTCTACTAAAACGATTAACTCTAGCAAGCAAAGTTTTAAAAGGTTTAAGGTTAACATTATATGTTATCATCTAGCAAGCGAGCAAGCAAGCGTATACATTTTTTGAAAATCGAATGCAAAATGATGTTTTATTGCTCCCGATCACATTTTGGAAGAAAGACACCACTGACCAACAAACCACTGTTTTTAAATGAATTAATATATTAACAGGTTTAACCTCCTAGCACATGAATTAGTGCAGAAAGTTTTTTTCCAAAAATTCTTCTTTAAATGTTGCGCCTTAATCGATAAGAATACCACAGTAAATAAAATATAAATCTAATTATTTTCATGTATCTTTCTTAAGGAAAAAATAGTGGTATTTTATGTAATTGCAATTCTAAAAATGCCGACTAGTGCCTTATCTTAAGTAAGTCTACTTCAAAATAGTTTTGACCATTTGTGGACGCAGAGGCAGGTGTAGGCCTGATGGCCTCGTTTCAAAGAACATTGCCAAGTTCAAGATGTACCATAATTAAAGCCTTTGATGATTGATCAATTACTTTTTTACTAAGAATTTATTTTTCGAATACTGTTTTGAGGAAGCTTGTTTTATATTCGAAGCAATACTACTAACAATGACAATGCCATGCATATGATTCAAATATGGAACGAATTCATTTTTATACATGACAATTATTTCAAATGCCAATACTGATTTAGAGTTTGACTACGATTTTTTTTTTTATTTTAACTGCGTGAGTTACTTCACTATGTTGGTTTCTAATATTCTCTACTAATGAAGCATTTCAACAAGCGATGTTTCTAAGCTGTCGTGGAGTGAGCGTACATTAACGTTACTGTTATATTGTGTCTCATCGTTTTAAGACGTCGTGATTTCTACAAGCCTATTCAAGTGTTTCCATTCTTTTGTCTCAGCGCATGAGCTTCTTATCATTGATGAATGCAAATTAAAATTAAAAATATACTTCTTTACATTTTTACATTAAATAAAATATTTTAAATATTTTACATGTGTAACATTACATCCTCGAATGAAATATATAAGGTACACGTTATGATTAACAAGAAATGTGTTCATGCCAGCTTATCAAGTATTTTTTATATGCGTAAAGATAAAAGATTACGGATAGGAAAGCAGGGTGTTTATAAACCGCATGATTACAAGATCAACCAAAAAATATTTCATGAGTTACATCAACAATCTACCAAAATTTTATACAAGTGTGATCACGTTATAGCAAATATAAATTTTGACATTTAATAATAATAGAATGGAATTGTTAATAACTGTTACAATTAATAAAGTCGTGACTGCCGTTTGCTCACAACGTTAAACTGGAGATTTGTCTACCCCGAAGATTTTTCACCCATTTTAGCTTTTAATTTGTATTTATTATAATTATGAGTCTTATTTAAAATAATAAAAATCGACAACACACTAAGTTATTCGAATCATTAATGAAAATTGAAAAAATAAAGTAAAGTCAAATTACAGTATTTACCAAACGTATTTAAACATGTTTTTTACTTGTCATCATAAAGATTATTTGAATAATGTCTGTTAGATCACAGACACAAATAAATTACTGATTGAAATTCTTTTAAATGGTCATCATTGATTATATTGGTTGCGCAATGTATGCATTTGAAATAGCTTTTTTGTCTGAGTGTTTCTAATGAATTAGTAATATAATTACCTCAAAGAATACAGCCCAGCAAATTTATGGTTTCGATAATATTTATATGCAAAAACCTAATAAACTTAATGAGATAAAAATCTGCACACAATAAGTAGCGAGTATATCTTCACATGGACGAGGAACAAATAAGAATCTTTTATTACCACAAATATGCTAAACATACTGAATACAATGATAAATACAAAACATAGATGGATATGTGACAATGACAACCTCGTGTTTGTTCAGGTTTCACAGTTTTTACACCTCAACCTTTTCAGAAGACAAAAAATTGACGTGATCACTTTAGATGTAGATTTGTATAGTGCCGAACGAATCGGGCTGTTTGCTGCGGTCAGTCCTCATACGGGTCCATTTGACCACGCTGACTTGATCTCATCTCAACAAAGGGAAACTTTGAGACATTTAGCTCAACATCTACTTTTTTTCTCAGTTTACGGATGCCCAAGATACTTAGAAACACTTAAACTATGTAGTAAGCCACTTTTTATTGTATCGCTTTTTTAAATTGTACGGTTAAATACCAGCTCTGCGTCGGGCCAAAAAAGTGAGATACATAAATTTCATTTCTTGATCGTTATTGTATTATGGAAAGCGGCAGTGAAACAGGAGCTGTTTATGGATAATGCGTTTTGATGGGACCACCAACCTGTATCTTTGAATTAAAAATACAAAGTTTAGAGGTAAAAATTGTAAAGGCTTTCAAAGTACCAATCGCTCTCGCTGGCTTAATTTATAAGCTTGCGGGCGGTTTTTCCTGTGTAAAAGCTATTGGATGAAGGACGATTTCTTATTTAAACAAAAAATTATATTTTTCAATTAAAAAAATAAAGGAAGGACACTTGGTTAGTAAAATTTTCTGCTCTATAAGACACCTTTCAATTCACTTCATGCTTAGAGAAGGTTTTTCATGACTGAAGGTTGAACTATTCTGATATTTCCCAATATTTCCATAGTATAAAAAAAACGTATTTTAATTCATCAATTTACGAAATAACATGCGTTTTTAATGTGGAAACAAATTTAGTCGCTATACAAGTTATTATTAATTTTATATATCTACATTTATATGTATAATCAGAAATGTGTTCATATATAATGTTATATGTGCGATATATTATGTTGCAAGGTTATACGTATCATATAAAGACATAGCTTAATTTATTATTTAATCCGTCTGACAGGAAAATAAATTATATGTGTAGTTAATTTAAACTGAATTTAATCATGAAAATTTATTTATACACTAAGATTTATTCTTGTAAACTATTAGATTCCACTCGCATTCCAAGAAAAACATCTCCATTAAACAATAAAGCAAATGTAATAATAAGGAAACATATTTCAGAAACACTTTTTTACACAACGATCGTATTCATATTGATATTATTTTGTGCAGAAGCTTAGGGATAGCATAACAAATGATTATGTGTCTTAAAAACATAGAAAAAAAAACATCATATACCAAAAAGGCTAATGATAATTAATAAAAGCCACAAAGCATAAATTTGATGCTGATCGTGATCATAAAATAAATAATTGCGATTGATCCTGGAACCGTTTATGATCTATCATTGTCGTATTTAACAATTACTCAAAGCTTCCGCACTAATGATATTAACGAGATATTTGTAACCATGTCTGCAACCAATTTTGATCATATGGTCGCACAAAAAAATATCTATGTATTTACTTGGATATAATGTATATCCAGCAATATTTGGTAGCTTGCATTTAAAAAATGATATTTAGTTTTAGTGGAACTTAAATCAACAGTTTTTATACGATAGCTGCTTATTGCCCAGTTTTTTTTAAGTGAGTCATGATGCTAGAATATATGTAGCTAGGCGGATTAAGGATTGAAGGATTTTGAGGATTGGGTAGAAAGATTGGATGTAGTATAAAAATCATAGGCACTATGCCTTCGAACATGTACGAAACTGTCCATACACGGACTTAACAGCTTAAACACTGCAACCAAATTTCAGCGGTTTTTTGCGATACGTCTACAGGTCTAATTTTAAAAATAAATGTCATATTTTTTAAAATATTTTGTGTAATATGCTCAATTACTACAAATGCCATGTTCTAAAATGTGTTAGCGTTTTATATTTTTTATTTTCTTATGACTATAAGGAAGTGGAACACAATATACATGTTACAGTGAAACTGTATTCTCAGTGAAAATATATTATTCTCCAAGCTGTCATTGAAATCAAATTTGACCGCCCTATCTTCAGCCCAATGTTTGTCTGTGTTTTTCTTTGGTACTCTTTTTATGAAGGGACTACTTGCTGATTTTGTTTTATTGAAGCAAACCAAAATTTTACGCCGGCAATTCATCGACATGGGCCAATAATTTCAATGATCGTGACCAGTGAAATCATGTTGTCATACAAATATATTACTTGATACATTTTCACTGAGAATACAGTTTCACTGTAACATACATATGTACATACATATATACAAAGACGATATTCTGCAATACTTTAACGCGTCATATATTTTAAAGTTTGAACAAACGAGTCTCAGTGAAAATATTTCCAAGTCATTAGAGATCATGTCGAGGGTTAAAATATGATGAATGGAACCACGAAAGATCTAAATTTGATATTTAAATTGCCAGGGTATGAACCCGCAACCATATTATCACCAGGATAAAGCTTTGAACTAGATCTGAGGCTGCCAAAGACTTCTTCAGAAATCCTTTCAAAAGCGTTGTTTGTATAGCTATAACAGAACATTGATTCTTTAAGTAGTGTTCTAAGTAACAACACAAAATTTTGCTTTGGTGCGAATGCTGTGAATGCGCGGGCACCACTCAAAATCGTTTTGAAAGTTGCCGTAATGCAATTGATCATTTCATACCGATTCGAGATGAAATTGATAAGAGAGTGAATGTAATAAAAATAAATCTAAATAGTGAATGTTTCTTAAGCAGTGGCATGGTAAATCTTAACTACTACATTTAAACAACGATACTTAAACAGTTTATGGAATTACGTGTCACCGATTATTTATTTATGATCACATAAATCAATTATTTAAACTACACATTTCTCTTTACATTGACAATAAATGTAAATTATTAATTCTTCAATCAAATTATTTTTCTTTAGCAGATTGTCATACTACTTATATCCGTAGAGTTGTAATTGAAGCTCATTACAACTCTTTGGTAATATGAATTATATCATACTTTCAAACAGTTTTATTTCAAAGTAAATGCGAGAATATTTCTAAATTGTCACAGAATATATTTCTAAAAATTTTACATTGTAAAAACAACCCACTTATATTCTTTCCGTATTATAAATTATGCAACTGGGAAACAATATTAGAAAAATGTAGTATTTATTTAAGTGCAATTTATCGATTCTCAATTAAATATTATACAAACGAGCCATGCGTATAAAATGGTTTTAAATTTAAGGTAAGAATTTGCAAAAATGAGTGTACTATAATATTTCTTAAGATAAATTTAAGAAAAAAATACAAAACTCACACTAATATATTTTGAAGATATTAAAAGTTTATGATTAAAAATGACATGTCATAAAGATTTTATTGGATTCGTATAATAAGTAGTACATTGAAATGAGTGTTCGCTGAAATATATTTTTTTGTGTGTGAATTTCTTTCCATTTTTAATCTTTGTTATATCAAAGGATGTAAGAAGAATTTAAATCTTCTTAAAAAAAAATACACATCGTCGATATAAGTATCTACAGTAACAGAAAACTGTTACAACAAATAAGCTAGTGATTATTTGCAATGCATTTAATAATATATTACATGCTGCAATATAAATAAAATATTATTAAAGACTGTTACTTTCATCGGATTCATTTCACACCGTAGCACTTTTTTGATAATTGATACGTATTTTGCAACATAAGCCGACGATATTTAATCTATAATTATCGCGATCGTTTTCACTCGACAAGACGTCGTAGTAAATTGATATGTGCTTACTCGAAAGTAGTTTGTTATATATTGTAGAGAAGGTATAATATATGTTCAAGCAAAGATATATAGCAAATATGGCGTGAAAGATGTAGAGATCGAAATGAATATACACAGTGCAAAGTAATTCTTTCCGAGTTGCAATGGGTTGCGAGCGAATCCACGCGAGAACAGGTCGTAATGAAAGATCCCTTACTCGGCGAAGAAAGTGATATCAACTGAGAGAAAGTGAATTGGCAGGGTTGTAAATATCGCAAAATCGATTATTTACAAGTAGTCGTCGGATGCCATCATGCAATATGTTCATAATTATAAACTCGCGCTATAATTGGCATATGGTAGCTAACCGGAAAGAAGTGTTTTCACCTAGCGTACGTCCTCGTACACCAAATAAATTGCTAAACTACATACTAAAGATTATAAATTACACGAAAGAAATCGCGGACGGTAAAAGTAATTAACGAAACATTAAGTAAAGCCCACGCGAAAAATTTACCACGATCAATTTGCGCGAACCAACAATACATTAATAGGAAAGTACGTATATTGTAGTCATTATAAACAAAATGGTATATGAGAGGAGAAGTGATTAGCCAATAAACATTTGTTGTGAATAATTAATTCTATTTGGATTATTAATTTGTATTTAAATATATGTTATATATACAAATTAATGACAAGTCTGATATAGTGGACTTGGTGTGAGGCCTCAGTGCGAGCATACGGTGGAGTATTCCAGTAGTCTAAGCCTACTGAAACACTCCGTTACGCTGCGCCATGAGCAGTGCCGTACGCTTTCACTGAGGCGTCAAACTAAATATGAAATAGAAAAAGTGTAATGGACACGTATTACAAAGAAAAAAACACTGGCATATACTTAACAAAATAAAAATACTCATTTTAGATTAAAAGAAAAAAAGTTTCTGTTTTTAAATGTGACTCAAAAAAAACTAATAATAAAATTATTCGTTAATAACAGTAACAAATAGGTTCATATTAACTATCATTAAAATCCAGTTAGATTGCACATATTAAGCAGTGACGAAAAACTGTTAAATCAAAATTACATCAGTATTATTAAGAGTTAGTAGCCGTTGAAAATTTATAAACATCGATGATATTACATTGAAGGATAAAACTTCTTTTATTCGATGGCGCCAGAGGTTATGAGTGCAAACATTCCGCTTTATTTTTGCAACCAATTTCACTTTCTCACAACACGAGAATATCTTAATATGTACTTATTTTTCTCCCAGTAAAATGGTATCGTCGTCTCCCGAGTGCTGACAAATTGTACGCGAGAACTGACTCTACAAGTTACACCATACATTTAATACATTAAACTTCAATGAAATTATCAATATAATTTATATGACGCGCAATTATTTTATGTACAGTTCAATCAGACGATGATTTTTACAGTACATCGTTTTATTAATAACATTTTTTCTTCTCTTTTTCACGCTATGTGTGGCTGGTTTTGTTGATTAAATTTAATATATTATGTTGAAAAGTTAATTGCAATTAGTATGGAATTTACATATTTTTAATGAATAATTTACAACTTTTAAAAAGTGTATCATTTTGAAAGATGCATAAAAAATTGCAATTTTTATTTAATAAAATTCTCTAATATTCGTAAATTTTGTAGAATGATCGGGGCCGGTTTCGCTGATTGCAAAAATTTTTTTCATTGATAGTAAAGGTATATTGCAGGGGTCACCAGACTTTTTGATAAACGGGCCGGATTGAAATTTTTAAAAATTTGGCGGGCCGGATGACATATAAATTTGTGTTGGAATCCAATAAAAATATTAATTTATATGTTCTAATTATGTAATGTAAACGAATGTAATTTCTATTTCTATTCTATTTATAATAGAAAATATTTTATGGGTTCATACGTTGTCGTTTCTTATAGGTACCAATCGATGAATTGAAATAAATAGTTATATGAATTCACAACCAAATCATGAAAGTTAAGAAAACAGATTTTTCTTATTGGAATAATTTATTTTCAAAAATCGAGAATTTTTGGAGGGCCGGATGGAAATTTTTTGCGGGCCGTAATTTGGTGAATCTTGGTATATTGCATTTATATACAAATAAACTCTACAGAAGCGCGCTTAAATCGCTGTTGATTTGACACCTTGAGTATTTTGATTGATGATTTGATAAAGATAGCAATATAATTAGAAACGCATACCGGCGTGCATCACGTTATGCTATTTTTTATGAACAATATAAAGATTTACATGAACGACTTATGCTACGCAAAATGGTCGTTTTTTTCAAGCCAGAATATAAGTTTGTTTTTGTTAGAATTTTAAACCACTTCATAGCCTTGAATGATTGACTTATAGCCATGGCTGTATAAGTATTTATGGTTTCATTTAGATTAAAGTAGTCCGAACTTCTGATTTATGGTTCGATATGAAATTATTTTGCAATCTGTATAAAAAAAATGAATATACAGCAAGCCAAGTTTCCATTTTTAAACCAATCAAGAAGCTTTCAGAAATGGCAGACATCACAACACATGCCCATTGTAAAAAAATAACCAATTCATTTTCTTATTTCGATATTACAGAAATACTTAAATAAATGTTGAAAAATTGCAAAATAAAGTAAATAATAACATTTATTTTGACTTTTAATATTTATTTTACTTTGTATGATCAAAAAAGGTAGTTTCAAAATAATAGTGTTATGAAGACACCGCTTTATTTTTCGTTTAATATTTAAACAGTATGAATGGCATCTCAATGAATTGCATATTAAGTAAATTTTGTGATGTAATTGTAAATGTTTACATACAATTGTATGGCTGTAAGTAACAATCCAGCAATAATTTAAATTGATTTACAAAAAATAAACGGTTGTTTACGATCTGATAAAATGTGACTTATATTTTAAATGAAAGTTTAATATAAAGGTCAATAGTTACAACACAAAGTGTCAGGAATTTCTTTTGTTTTTGGTGTCACACGGCTCACGAAAGTGCTATAAAAAATCTTGTGTAAAGAAACAGTCTGCGTATTAAGTCGCCTCTGAAGAAATAATACTCAAAACAATTTGTTCTTTATTTAAAAATTCGGAAGTGGAAGATATTGACTGAATTCTGGTAATCAAAATTTTTCATTTAATACAATATGATAAATTGTGAGCTTCTGACTTGCCCACGCTTGTTAATATTTTTGCAAACAAAATATTTTTCCGGCTTTTAAATATATTTATTTCTTTCAGCGTAGGTATCTGAAATAAAGTGTCGATAAGAAAAAGCCAATATGTCCATATTTCGCCAAAATCTAACAAAACATAAGAACACGTTTATTAACTAAGTCATTACATTTATTATTTATTATTACACACATTATATTTCACACCCCATTTTTTCAGCTGATATACAAATTTAAATGTTGCAAGACCAAAAAATAATTATCTCCGAAAATAAGATTTATAATAAAATGATAATTTTTCGATGGTTATAATTTACAATCATCATGTATCATATTGATGGCTTAAAGAGTAAATTTGCTATCTCCGTTTTTGTCAATTATCCAGATGAGGAAAAACTGATCAGGAAAATTTCAAATTGGACTTTCAAACGATTTTTTTGTACCACCGCTGAGAAACAACGAATGAATGACAGGTGACAATAGAAAATGGTGGAGTTGGATAATTAGCAAAGTAGGTTTTAGAACGTCAATGGAGTTATCAAATTTTCCTAAAACGTTTATACGATGCACTCTAATAAGTTTTGGTTAAAAAATTTTAAGGGACATGCACATTGCATTTTCAGCCCAAAGTGGATTTACCCTTTAAGTCATCGATATGTTTAAGACTATAATAAAAAAAAACATATCATTTTTTAAATGATTGTATAAGATATATTTTGTTGTAATTATCATCATAGTAAAATTGCGCCAAGAATAATATAACAAGCGAATGTTCAATTCATTTGTTTTCAAAACCACATGAAACCGATAGTCTACATTTACCCGATTGAGTTCGTATCGTGTTTCAAGACAGTACATGTTATTGAAATCATTATAGTTGACTGCTTCGATCACGCTTCCTATATATTTTATATTGTTATTATTGAGTAAGGAAAATTATTTTGCCTATACAACGTGATTTTGTTTTTATATTCGCAATAAATTCTTAATACAAATGAGTGTGTGTATATAAATATTTACTGGATCATATTATAGTCTCTGTGTCTACGCCTGGCCTTAAGGATTAATTTTTTTGGTCAGGAATGAAACCATATTGAAGCGTTTTTAAATTTTTCAAACATTTTGGGCGTGGTGTTGAAATGAGAACGGGTGCTTCAGTCGCTATCGTTCACATTGCGATATTGAAATTTGTCATCTGTCCCGGTCATTGTGAAACATTTTTGCATTTGAGAGCTCATTTTTTGCGTTTATCCATCCGAGTTCTTCTGTATTACAATAAGCTAGTCATAAGCTGGACTTTATTTCAAGAAATCTATCGCAACGCTAAACATTTATGAATAATATATTTTTTTTTAATTTTGATATTATTATTACCGTGGTACACAACTTGCGTCCCAGGGGCCGCACGCGACCCAATATGAAAAATATCAACGAACTTTTTTTCTTCATATTTTTTCACTGACGATGGAAAAGTAATATATTTTAATGAAATTTTCAATTTATATAAAATAACATGAGTTTAATCACTTTTATCGATGCGTTCTTTGAACAACTGAATATTATTAAGCTGGCTTTCTGCCAAAAATTTTCACTGACCACAAATCACTGATCTAGTGTCATGGTGGGTGTCGGCTCCAGCTTAATAAGAAACGCTGGCTTAACCAATACAAAGTAATTATTTACTTAACAGTAATAGTATTTTTTTCTATTATAAAACCCTTCATTTATATTGTTTGGAATGTAAAAAAAACAAGACAATGGAAGGTGTGCTTGTGAATATGTCAGTATTAGCATAATTGTAAGCTACTTGAGTGCGTAAGCAGGAAAACAGAGACCAACTAACCTTGAGCAAGAACAGAACGTTGCACTTAACCCTAAATCTATGGAAAGGGTAAAAAAATCTATCGTACATTGATTCTAGACTAATCTGTCAACTACAGCGTAATAAATCAAACGTCGGGTCGAATTTATTGTGCGCAGACGTTTTTTTGACCCACAAGAATGTTTTTTTATATTAACGTATTCAAAATATTCGATTTGAAATAATTTTTTGACTGATTTACGCTAGTACTCGTATATAGGCAATTGAACTCTGTATGAACTACATATGATTAGTTTTTGATATAGAGTATATGAATAGCATTAAAACTTTGCATTAAAACTTTGAACAGGGCTGTGAAGTCGTTAAAAAAAATTACGACCCCAACTGCATCATTTCCCAAAAACACGACATTGACCAAAAACATCATTCCGACTCCGATTTAATTTTGTCACGTTTTTTTCCTACCTCTCCTGTTTATGTGTATTCAATTATTATCAATCGATCAATCCGGCCAATAGCCAAATTTGACATATTATATACAAAGCTAAAAAGTTCAAACTGTAAAAATTTCCGACTCCATTTTAAAACCCCGCGTCGACTCCGACACCGACTCCACCGCCCTAGAATATACACTTTCGATGAGAAGTCGCAATTTAGTTTTTTAATATATAATAAGGTCTTTCCACTAAGAGTTGAGAGTCAATATTTAAGAGTTACAAATTAGCTCTTTAGTCTTAGTGTGATCAGACAAAATAAACGTAATATCACAAAACTATTGCTTAAATCGGAATATCTAATACTTATCGATAAATTGAATGTTTAAGCTATTAATGAAGAAAAACGCTCATTACAAATAATTGAGAAGATTGTTTACCTATTCTTGAGACATGTTTTAATTATGAGAATCAATAAACATACATTTCAATAACATTACATTGTAATAAAAAGGCATTTAATTTTTCAAATATATTATATTTACCTGCACACTTAATAATATATTATAATACATGTTTTGCTGGCTTTACAATATGATATCTTTACAATGTTTTTGTTCTTACATACATTTTAATAAATATTGGATGAAATAATAAATTATTTCATGTGTCAGTAGCTTAACTTTGTCATGCTTTTCAAAACAAGAGGAAATATTAATTGTTATTAAAACGAAATTTACTCGAAAAAAAAAATTGTTACTAAAGGTTTTTTGGCACACAACTTTTTTGAGTAACCTTCTAAGAGGTGCAAATCAAAAATGAGCATATATATATCACAAAAATTCTGATTCACAAAGTAATACGTTAAGATCGCTAAGTATCGGAACTGAATTGATAATTTGAAAATCTGAACGCTTAGATTGTATGCAACTGAAAATTTGTCAGAGCGATTAGACGAAAAGCATTGCTAATCGCGACCCATAATTTCGTGTTACGAAACAATATTTTTTTCAGAATGCTAAAATTACTGTTGGCTTCCGCTAAATTAAACATTACTTTTAAAGCATTGAAAACAATCCAGTAAAGAGACAATAAAATCTTGTCTAGACTTCTTTCACTAAAAATTAATTGTTCTTTATTCGTTAATTGGCTACCTAAAATCGAAACGTCATAGAGTAGTTAAATCTATCTACAAAGCGAGTCATACTGTTCATTTGGTTTCCTCACTCAAAGTTATTTTAATGATAAATTGCATACATATTTAAAAACTGGATTTGTATCAAGGTTTCGTAAGTTGCGCCGGTATTGCTCCGCTTCTAGATTCTAGATCAAGTAGCGGTGTGTTTTTTCAAAACTAAGCAACGCAAAAAATATATACCTACGTAAAAACGTGACTTGTTTTTATCGGCTCGATTTTGTTTTAAATATAGACTAATTATTTGATACAGAATATTTGGCATGACTTTACATAAACATAGAGTGTGCTGATAACAATATAAACGTTTAAATATTACAATGTGTAATTATTAATATCAAGGAACTGTTTTCACAAATCTGAATACACACAATCCTTTTACACGGCTCTCAAAGAAGTTATTAAAAAACTACTGAATATGCTTTTGACTGATTTTTTATTTAAAAAAAACTATACAGTGGAACCCCCAATAAAACATCTCCAAATTACACGCTGGCTTGAAATATTTGCCGCAAATGCCACAATCGAATGGTCGCATTTACAAGGCAAATAGTAACTTAATATTTAGTCCATATATTTTTCGCGTCCTGACTTTAGTGTAAATGGAGATTAAAAAATAGCAGTTAACCGGCACTTTTATTATCAAGAAGCGACACTGAATCAATATTTTTTCTGTGGTAAGTTCAATTCAAATTTGCAATTTGTTTTATGTATAAATAATAAGCAGTTTATTTTATGTAATGGAACCTATCTACCATTCATGTATGTATGAGCACCTGATCTTTTTTACACGGTTTTTCTTTTACACTGTAGTGTTTGGAACGTATCCCCCGTGCAAAAAGAGGATTGGGTGTACTAACAAAATTAGTCGAATATTCTTCAAGATATTTCAAAACTGAACACTTAAAATGATATTATTAAATTCAAAATACATACATCAATGAGCTTAACTGAGCTTAATTTATAAATTTAATACATTTCAGAAATAGGGTGTCCATATTTACAGATGTATTAATTCTACTTTAACCAATTGTGATAGTTGGTGAATTTTCGTTTCATAATTTCATTTAACGAGTATATAAAAAAATGAACCCAGAACTATAAATAGTTGTAATTTATTTGAATTTACTATTTTATCGTAATTAACAAATTGATGTGTCCGTCCAGGGGCACAAGATAATCTCGCTTGCAAAACCTAATGAAATTCTAAATGGTATTTTATGCTTCTTATTTCAGCAACTGACCAGTCGATAACATCGAAACGGATTTTGAGCAACTTTTGATTTCGGAAATATTTTATTTCATCGACTGTGAAATTAATACAATTATGATTTTGAACAAAGAACACCGAGATATTTTATTAGAAAAAAAATGTTGGTTAGTTTAAAATATTATAAATTCTCTAAAAAAATTTTTAATTGATGAACAGAGCATCAAAATAAAATTGAAATAATTTATTTATATATATATGTACATTGCAAAAACCACAAATAATAAGTGTATTCCTTTTGCAATATGAAAAAAGATTGGAAGACAAAATTACATAGTTTACAGATATAAGAGTGAAAACAAAAACACAAAACATTGGATATTGGCAAAGAAGTCAACCGAGTGAGTTCCGACAAAATCAACTATAATACATACAAAATAGTACTCGTCTGAACTCACTGACGTCCATGTGAAATATGTCGACATCTGATCGAGCAATTTCGATAAAAATCACTGAAGCTATTCCCAGTGGCATCCACATTGGCAGGCTGGTTCAACTCCTTGGAAGAACAAACAACTCATCAATGAATGGAAGTCACCGACTAAAACTGGTGGCACACACAACTCACATTTCACAACCCATTGAATGGTTTGTATGGAACTGATAATAGAAACGTATGTCTTAAAGTCTTGTGGTAATAAACATAAGTGCTAGTAAAATCTTAAGCTGTTTCAAGCTCACTATCCCCGCAATCAGTCTCGTTTTATTGTTAAAGATTATGTAGTCACGGCGTTTCTTACTTTAGTTGATACTGCAGTAAAGGAGTTTTATGGCAGTCCCATCGTGTCATGACCCACCTGTGTGTCCCAATGATTAACTACGTGTTTAACGAGAAATAAATAAATCCAGTACTAAAAGATAGGTCTAAATTTGATATCGTGCTTTTTTACCATGGCTTGATTTCGCGACAAGTACGGACTCAATGTTTCCTATACGTTCCGTGCGCGAGCATTTTGAAAATTCTCGCGTATTTGTCGCGACTCACTCCAAAATCTGATAAATTCAATTCAAATATTTGAAATATCCACAAAATACAGGAGCATAAACATATAACGCATGTGTATAGCATAAGCTACTGATTATTTCTTCTTTATTTGTAATTGATTTTTTCTTTTGTCAAAATTACATAAATTCTGTTATTTTTCATGCTAAATTTAAAAACAACTATAATTTTTAATTATCAAATGATAATAATTGTAATAATGAAAATCAAAATATAAAAACCATCTTTATATCGGATATGACATATTGATGTTTGCAAAAACAAACACATAAAATACAATTAAATTTAACTGCATATTTATACACCAGCATAAAATATTAAAATATTTATTTGCTTAGGCAATTTCAATATGTGTTTAATATATTTTGAAGTAGCATAAAATAATTCAAGGATACGACACAAATATCAAAATTCACCAACATAAAGAGATATTCTGAATTTTTATAATAACACTTACTTCATTAAGTATCCCGGTCGCTTTATTCATTAAAATTCTTATTAGTTATTTTTCAACAATTTGAAAGAGACAGGTATTTTTTTTGTAAATTCATGTCGACTGTAGTTATTAGTGCGTGATAGTTACAAAGCGCATCAGTTGCATTCGCCGAATGATGCTTCTTTGTTTTTCGAATCAATACATCTTGAATTCATGATTACTTAATGATTAAATCTAGATTTGGCAGAAGAATGTTACGGTGGTTGATTTGCGCCAATCTACAATATATCATTATAATGTTGTAAGAATAGTAATTTATTTAGTCTTCAATATTTTTTTTCTCAACGTTGATTATTTTCGGCATCGCAACATTGGAATAACTTTATTCGAAAAGAATTTTGCTTCCTCGAATATTAATAATATCGACAGGTAACAGTGAAGATATCTTAATGAACATGTTGGGCCAAATGCAGTTTTTGACAGTTTTAGAAGTTACGGGTTTCTTTCATGTCCTGAAAATTTTCAGTATATGAATGAAATCAAAAATACATTTTTATCAAACAAAAAAGTTGTCTTATCTTAACCGCCCCGCCCGATTAGGTAGCAAAAAAAAATCTTATTAACTATCAAAGCCAACCGTGTTTCTTATCACAAATGACTTACAACGTCGCGTGACAATTAGCATTTCAGCTGTTATTCGACAGCTGAAATGTACTCACAACACGTCCTGGAAATAAAAAAAAACTGTTTGATTCATTTCATATGTATCGTAGATTTTATCTTTAGTTAGGTACTAAATATACAAAATGATATTGCAATTTTGTGACAGCTAAATTGTCTTAAGTACAATTTTATTTTTATGGCTGCTAATTTGGAAAAAAATATGCTATACAATAGTCATTTTGATAACCATTTATTTTTTCGTTATTTATTTGTTCGTTTTTTTCTTCTCCTTTAAAATTCACCAAATGCAGGTTGAGACGTTTTCGTCGTTAACCATTGATATTATTTTAAAATAGATTATCTATAACGTGAATTTTTTACAACCAATAATGATCAATTACTCGGAGACAAGCCGACATATAAAATTGTCAGTTATGTAAATTTGCGTAGGTAATGTATCGAATTATTACGTAATTTCCCGGGAATCATGTTTAAAAATGACTAATTTTATTAATGAAGAAAAATTTGGACCATATTTAAGATGACATCCTTAATTACCAAACCGTTACATGATTCGAGCTATTAATTATTTATGATTTTTGTTCCGTGTCGGAAATGAGTAATATCGAAAACTATAATAATTATAGAATACTTGAGTGGAAATCCATAAAACATCATTGAAGAAAATAAAAATACGAATAAATTTATATTTTCTATGCATACTAATTATTATTACAAAGGACTCAATGGAAATCGTCGTTGCTTTTCATCTTGATAGTTTCGAATTCACCCTCCAATGATGATTTGTGTAATCAAAAATTTGCTTCCTTATTTAGATGGATTGAGTTACAAAATCATTTCAGCTTTATTTGTATATATCGAGCTATTTAAAGACCAACGTTGTTTGGTATTTTTCATAGGAGTTTGTTTGTATTTTAAGAGATATTAACATTTCATTTCAGTATTTTTTTATTAAGTACTAAGGATATCAAAAATCTAAATCCGTCTAAAACAAATAAAGCTATCGAAAAAATTATCTAAGTGTGTCTTAAAACAACAAGATAAATGATTGCAACTGTTTAGAACTAGTTCGAAGATAAATTGCTTCATTTATATTAATTAAGGCATGTAGTGGAACCTATGATTGTATTAGTATTCTATGTTATTAAATAATAAATCATCAGTAATGTCTACAATAAATATTATTTGTAGATTTACGCAATACATAACATGCATCTGTATTGTTGATAAAACTTCTCGACCAATATGGTAAGTATTGAATAATTCTTTAATGACCACCTGACCATCTTTAATGTACATACCTTTCTGGTGCGGGAATATTTTTATAGAATAGTGTTGAAAGTTTGAAATAGGGTGGGCGAATTTTGAATATTTATTTCACATATGAGAAAGTTTTTTGATTACTCCAGAAATGAGTGGGCTTAATTTGTGGTCCATTGGCTTACGCATGATCCTTTTTGATTGTGCATGATATATAAAAGCCTGTTCAATTTCAATTGTTTTACCCCTCGAATCTATATAACTTATTTTTTTAAGAACTTACCTCTTCCCTGCTGAATCGATTTAGTAAAATTCCAACAATTAATATTTAAAAAAATAATTCATTAATGTTTGTGTTAAATACACTCATGGATCTTGTCAGAACAAATGTATATCTATTTCAATCATAAAAATCTTGACCGTGATTTTTTTATCACGATTTTCTCTATTTATCGTTGAATATCAATTTGTAACACGGCGTTATTAGGTGCACATACGAGACGCTAGCAGCCTAAAAACACGTTTTTTGAGTAATTTACATTAAAATATTCGTTTTTTTATACTTTAAACTGATAAAATACATAATAACACAAACAAAGCCACGGTAATCTAAGATGTGACAAAATTCCAACAGCTTTTAAAGGTAGATTTCATATTTAATCGTATTTTTTCAATAAATAGAGAATTTACCACAATTTTATTTTTATTAAAAAAATTTTGGTGAAAAACGATATACATACAATTAAATCATTATTAAGCAGCTTACACAATTAAAAAAAACTTAGATTGTATAATATATAATTAGCATTCAGCTCAGAAAAATGAGATCTTTTTAACAATACGCCACTGGTTAAAGAATAGATGCTCTTCGCGTGTCAAAGTAACTGTCACATTAATCGTGTAGAAATTTTGTAACATTTCTCATCTATAATGGAAGTAGAAAATTAATTGATTGTTGCCATTAAAATAAATTAAGTGTTTCTCAATTAATTCAACCATGTCGGGCAATTTTCGTTACTAACATTTCGTTACGGAACTGTAATATTTCCGCATACAAATCATCGCTGTAAATTCAATATAATTTTTGCTATAACGATGAAGAAAGGAGTCAGTGGCATAACTCGTATTAGAATACCTCTATGCAAAATTCTTTCAAGAGTCTCAACCCCGTTGTTCATTATTTATTTTCATTTCTCTCGTTAATTAACATGAATTTATCAATAATAATATATCTATAACTCTCAAATCATTTCTTTTGAAGAAAACTCATAGCGGTCCTTGTAGTCATGGTACTGAACTAAAATGTTTTTAATTGCTATAAAAACTATTCGCTCATTGATATATTACGTAATTGACTTGGATGGCTGAGTTGACAGGCTAAAATACCTGTACAACAATGTAAAAATTTGATGTGTCTTAAAGTCTTGTCTGTAGAAAAATCTTTGAGATAAGAATCACAAGAAGTCCATACGCTACACATTTGTATTGGGCACCGAACACAAAACAAAATATATACAATACAAGATCGCGAAACAAATTTCATTAAAATATTTCGACTCTACGGCCAGCATGTTTGCATTTATTATCCCAAGCTTATTTCTAACCACTTCGTATGTTTATTATACATATGATGAAAACAACGATATATTTAATATTTTTTTTCTAAAATGACCGATATCGTTTCGATCATTAGTATGAAGTATGAACTGATCAGTAAATCAATTATATAAATACAAATTATGGAATATGCGCCAAACATTTACCATTGTAATACACTTAGCAAGCAATATATCAAAATATCATTAATCTTTATTAAGTTAATATTTTTAAATCATACATATTCAGAATGAATTAATTAACAGTCAAACGTAATAAGTATAAAGATTCTACGACTTTTTTACTTCATTCGCATCGCATTAATGATATGCTTATAAAACTGCAATAAAACATAGCAAAACAAGTTTCATCGCGTGTAATTTAAGTAAACGCTGCGTGTATGAAGCTTTTTATCTTTTAAAAATCTGTAATTTGCGATATTCAAGGGGTCATAAGAGTAAGTGGGATGCTTATTGTAGGTGCTTTAGAATGTATTGTATCGTTTATGTTTTTGTATTGGCAAATCCACCAGGTATTATTTATTATAAATGTGAAGACCAGCTTTAGTATTATTGATTCTATTTTAATGTAAAAAAATATAGTTGCAGTGGCTAATAAAGCAATCGTCACACTATATGGCAAGAGTGTGAAGGAAATTTAGGACGCCAGAAGCTTATCGATTAGAAGAGAAGGCAACAGGATTAAGGATCAGTCCAAAAGTATTTGTAGAATTTGTCTCAGCCAGTTCCAACGCAAGACTGCCTGATTTATCTTTAAACATCAACAATCCTAACAAACAATGTATAACCACTTCACCCACACTATCTAATTCTAATAAATTACGTTCAAATGAAAGAAATGAGTTTGAGTATATTTCAATAACTTGAAAAAGTTATCAATAAGAAGAAACAAGATTTTTTTCTCCACTGATAAGTTGTGCAGTGTCTTGATTTTTACATTTTCCAACGCTGTGATACTTTTTTTCATACACACTT
Source organism: Himalopsyche kuldschensis (assembly GCA_028554975.1). NCBI lineage: Eukaryota > Metazoa > Arthropoda > Insecta > Trichoptera > Rhyacophilidae > Himalopsyche > Himalopsyche kuldschensis. Next base: position 11,713,504 of record JAHFWI010000010.1, on the reverse strand, counting down.
CATGGTTTTTTATTTGTAAACTATTTAATCCCATGTTGTTTATAAGCTTTTAAATGCACTATAATTTTAAAATAAATTTGTTCGACACGTTTTATTACAAATTCCGACGCCTTCAAAATGGTTATTCCGTATTCGTTTTTGAATATCTAAAGATTTTCAAAAACTCGACCTCTAGGACAAAAGGTTGTTTACCTCATTCGTAAAAAAAAGACGTTTTTAAGCATGGGATCAATGCGTACTTTAAAAATATAATAAAACCAGTACAAAAGCTCTTGACGGCTTCATGGAAAACGAATATTTTATTATTAAATTGAAAATATCTTTAAATATCAAGGATTATAATTATTATCGTTTGAGTATAATAATTTAATTATTTTAATTTGAGTGGTTCAACAAAGAGATGCTTATATGACGGTATAAAAGCTCATATATTATAGTGATCATAAGTGTTAAAAGGTTCTGCATTAAAATTTAATGACTGAATTAATTTCATCCTCATGACTCATATATGTTTTCATTTTTATACATATAATATTTCAAAATGTTCGGCTGCGAGAATTAAGTAAAAAAATAGTTTCAAAATTTATGAATCAGTTATAACCTTATATCGCGATACTCGAAGTATATATTCAATACTGATATTACAAAAATAAATGAACTAATATTCAGCCTGATATCCACGGCTTTAACATAAGAAGCTAAATATGGAAAAGACGTAGACGACGAAAGACTTGTTCATCAATTTTGGAATTTGTCAATCTTGACCTGCTTTTAGTGAAAATCGTTTACAGAACGTAAATTTTTTTACAGAACGTACAGAAGGTATTTCGGTTATGAAGAAATATCCAAAATTAAATTACACTGCTATATGAATTCTCTGTATATCGTGGAATACCAATTTTATATGGTTTCTTGATGTGATTGTTATAAAAATCAAAGCTTTAACCATTTATACGGTTAAGGCTTATCTTTTTAAGGTTTATAAGGTTAATCTGTAATGCGGTTTATCCAAAACCGCATTACAGATTTGACAAATGAAAAGAACCTAAGCCACCTTTTTGTAATCCTTATCTTTTTATATTGGATTGCCAACATACGTATTAAATTAAAACATCTAGCAATATTTATTTCCGTGTTGGTGCATTTCGAACTCGGAATAATTTTGCTTATATAATTTTTCTAATGACCTGTCAAAACGCATCTCATAATGTTATTCCGTGTCTTTGTCTATGGCGTGTCTTTCACATATCCTACTATTCGAGCTCTTTGACTTCTAGCAATGACTAACGTTGCCCTTTGACTCGTCCACAGACTCCGTTGTGTGGATTGTGGCATTAATTTCACTTTCACCCAAGTATCTTTTTCTAATGCGGACATGTTATGTAAGAAACTGGTCGGTGAAAACAGTTTACAGATGATACTAAATTATACATACACACAACAAACACACACTGATACGCTCATTTACCATATACGTCATAATGCTTTCTTCCTCACCTTCCAATCGACCATAAGGTGTGACCATTTACAGAAAAAAATATTTAATAAAATTTGTTACTTAAGTTGCGATACCATATTTATTCTATTACTATATTCTTTTAGTTTTGGATTACTTATAATATTAATAATTTTACACTGAAATTCATAAATTTCACAAAACTTGTGTTGTCTTTGAATAATAAACGAACGAAATAAAATATTTAGTTTATTTTATACAATTGTTCAGGCTCCAGCTTAGATCTTTCTGTAAAATGAAATCAGCTTAAGTTTTATTATTCAAACAATATTTTTTCTCACACGGTGAAAAAACTAACAACATATTTTAGTTCTACAAAAACTATTTTATATATTTCTTGATAGCTATTTCGGCTTACACCATCTTCAGAATGATTCTGTTATATCTAGTTCTGACGATGGCGTAAGCCGAAATAGCTATCAACAAATATTTAAAATATTTTTTGTAGAACTAAAATATATTGTTTTTTTTCATCGTGTTATAATGGAGTAAATGCCAATTCTATCAATAATATTTTTCAATTTCTTATATCTTCACTAATTCATTTCATTTGACTTATTGTCATTTTGAAACGATGGTCACCCTTCCTATCATGATGATCAAATTTGTGGTTTACATTTGATCAACCAAATAAAAACACGCATAATTTTATTCACAGTATTATATTGCCAAAGATTAATAGTTTTAGGATTTTATAATGGTCAAAAATTACATTATAATTTTTATAACGGTTATGCAAATATGATGTCCACTTTAGCCATTTAATATATTTTTTATTCATATTCATAAATATCTTTAGCATCTTACATAATGTTGATTGTTCTTATTTCGTTTTTACATTGTTATAAATAATTATTCAATTATAAAAAAAACGTTATTTATTATTATCTCTTTTTATCAATTATCAATTTTGTTTCGGTTATATAATCATATTTAGAAATAATGATTCCTAACTCGGAAAATGTATTGATCATACAGTTAGAAATTAAAAAAATATTATTATGTAAAATACATGTAATTAAACCTGTAACAGATTAACTGATTTAACAGACGAATTTCACTAGCCAATTTTTGAGATAATACACTGTTTTTATCTTTCCGGCATATTTCTTCATCTCAAATAGATTATTTTAGATGTACACACATATAATCATATGCAGGCAGCGAGTTTAAGATTGTATCGTGTTTGCTGTTCTTAATTGATAGAAATGCGTTTTATCAGAATATATTTTCACTTATAAACGGATTAGAATTAATTTCAAACAAACATTTTTTACTGAAATCTTAATCGATACTTTGATCTTATTTTAACTTAACAAGCATTAGCAATAGCGCCTTATTTTTTAAATTTATTTTAATAATAATATAATTGTATAAAAAAATTAGCAGCAATAGCTTGTCATATTTTTACCTATTAGTTTTGATTGTACTTTTGTAGATTCAGCAAATCTTTCGGTATAAAAGCACAAGACATACTTAATTTTAATAATTTAATTGAGATAAGATAAAGCATAAACAAAAAAAGATCTTAACGATAGTAAAAATTGGTTTCAATAACGATATTGTCAATAATTGATATGAAAAAAAAAACCATAATATAGAAATCTCATTAAGTTCAGTATATACCATTCGACGATAGCCGGCTGTTTGTCTGTGCTTATCAGCCGTGCTAGGAATTGAAGCAGTATCCTTCTTATCAGTAAGCTTTACTTTTATCCGCGGGGTAATTAATATTCACCACAACGTTGCAATACATAGTATGATTCATGAAAAATGATCATCATCATAATGTACATATATTTTTGGATTTTGCTTCCTTTGTTTTTAATAATTGGTCTCCTTCGGCTAGCCCTAATGACCGTTGGACTGGAAGAGTACTTTTTTCCGACTCTGCGCTTGACTCATCATTATAAAAAATTCCCCATTTGTTAATGCATATATCTGTTGGATTTTAAATTGGTAATGATCATTCTTACTTCATTGATTTTTGATGTATTAGATTATATTGCAATAAGGTCCTCTCATTTCAATCTATTTGACATTAATTATGCTTTTTTGTTGAATTATTTTCATATTTGTATTACCAATTGTGTGTCATATCTTCATTAGTCTTGATTAGCTTTTGTATAAATATCACTGTATTTTTGTATTTATCATTGGTTGATAATGCTCGCGATGAGCGGAGCTGGTCGTGATCTTAATAAATCCAATATGGAATAAGTACTGAAGACATGTTAATACTTTTACAAAAATGATCATCTGTTCAGTGGTCCAATAATAATCTAAGATTCTTACAATAAAATACCTTCTCCACAAAATGTATTGCAATGTTTGACAATACCCAAAAGGTTGGAAATCGAAAATTTGCGGGATCTTTATCGGTATTTTGCTAATGATATTAACAATTTCAATACAACTTCCGCACAAAAAATAATCGACTTGACAAAACGAATCAGTTAGTTTTTCGAGACCTAAATTATTTTACAGTGTTTTTAGTTTGAAGTGAATATTGGTTTCCGCAGTAGGTACGTAGTCTGTTTTTAGTTAAAGGCGTCTAAAAAAATACACGATTCAGCAAGCACAAAGTAATAAATTCAATAAATCATTCAGTCTGGTATGATCGTTCATCTGAGAAATGGCAACAAAAAAAAAACATATTGTATTGAATCCGACAAGTGTTATTATTTACGGTTGGTCACCCACCTACAAAATTACATAACATATTATATATATATTTTTTAGTAGAAGCTATCATTCCAATTTAAAAATGCGTGAAATGAATCATTACAAGAAGATACGGTTAGATTTTATTTCAAACGCATTTGAAGAAGATGACATCATTTCAATATTAAAAATTATTGTTTTTTTATATCGATTTTATTACAAAATTCATTCAAATTATTCTTACGTTTCTTTATATGCTTTTTTATTCTCTTCAAGTCGTCATCCGTATTTTCTTTAATAAATCGAGTTGTCTTTTAAAATGCTTGTAATATTTTATTATCGAGGTATTATTTCTCACTGTCATCATTCATTCACTCGACAATCAAGTCCACGCACGCATTCTCCTATGTATGCGTACCGTGCACAAACGCAGTATTAACTGCGCGAAAGATTGTAACATTATTAGAGTTGCTAGATATCACGGTAAGAAAAATAACGATGAATTTTAATTCTACATTCAATTATGTAGAATTAAAATTTTGTTTTCAATACTACGATCAGATCAAATCTGTTTCTTTTGTATGTATATACTTTTTATATTACTGTTTGAATTTAAAAGAGCATTGTTACGTTTCGATTTCTCATCTTTGTGACAAATATACTTATTAAAACCCTGGTCAAATGATCCATTACATTGAGACTGTATCACTATGTTGAACAGTAGTACTTGTTTGTGATCGTTACAGGAATTTTATTATGACCAGGACAAGCTTCACTGTTTTAAATATATTTCAACATTCTTTAGATGGTCAACATCACAAAATTATGACGTGGAGCAAAAATTACACCACATCTGAAACCGCTCATTTTTTCTTCGTTAATACACTTTCGTTTCTCAACTGCACTGAAGTATATATTTGTCTTTATTTCCGTCGGAAAGATTGATTGTGAGATCGTCGTTGTTAGATGAATTATGACAGGTTATATTGACAGGCACATTTTAAATAGTTTATGTTATGAAGTAAATCAGTTCAGTGATTGGTGGTATATAGATCCAACTCTACGTGAGAGTCCAATAAGGAAGTGGATTCTATTCAAAACAGATTGATTTAAGATTATTCAATAGCGCTTCCTTTTTCAAAAATTTTAAATGCGAAACAATGAACTTTTAATAGGCATATATAAATCGACCATGTACAGTTTACATTATTACGTACACAACAAAGGCGTGTCGCACTGTCATTTGAAAAATGCCTAGCATTTCAATGCGATACAGTTAATTGTTTTCCAAATTCAAGAATTTATTGCCAAATCGGTTGATTAGCATAATGTTATGTAATAAAATAATAGTGCACGTAGATTTACCACACTTGTCAGAAAAAATGCTAAGTATACAAATAGTGTGGTGGCCTTTACTGACGGTTAAGCGGTCAACAGACTGAAACGTTTTATTTAATTGCTCAATTTTTAATTATCTTTTCCACAACATTTGGTGTTAATTATTAAAGACTATTTATTGAAAATTTAACATTCAGAAAAATGACATTCAACCCAAAGACCATACCGTTTTAGCTCATATTTTTACAAAATTATGATCTTCTGTTGCATTTAAATTGAGATGTGGAAACTAAAAGGTGTTCAGGAAAGATTGTTATTTTTTAATAATATGATATTTTTCCTGAATGCTTTTCATTACTATTTGGAAAATTGAGCTTATATGGGGTAAGTATACACAAGAATAAAGGCTATTAATATTTATCTCAATATCCATTTGTAATTAATGTTTCCATAGTTTGTCTCTATTTGCTCATCTCTAGTTATTTCAATTGTTATTATCTAATGTATTTTCAATATGTTGAGCTAAAGCAGATAGCACCGTTTTTAATAAATACTGAACAATGCACTATATTATAAACATATTATGTAATAATCATATGAGAATTGTAGATTTTTTTTCATACATTGCATTAGAAAAGTAAAAATTCTTGAGATATACTGAGATCGCTTTTACGGTGTTAACCACCAATTCACTGAAAAGTGGGGAAAGAAGAATATTAGTATTTAAATAATTAAAACATTTTTGTTACATTACTTCTACACATATTTTGTGAAGATCAGTAGTGGTCTCGATTGTCATTATTTTAATGTTCTGAAATGTATCAATGCTGTATTTCTCTCTTATATTATGTACAGTGGAACCTCTCTTAACGAGCATTTCGTATTACGAGTAATTCGCGTAACGAGCAAAAAAGATGTCAAAAAATTGTTCCCTTAACGAGCGACATTTCGCATAACGAGTGACGCAGAAAGAGGAAGTCACATAAGAGTCACAGATATTTATAAACTTATGTTATGTTTCGCTTTACGAGTGTTTCAAATAACGAGCAAGATTCTGGAACGAATTATGCTCGTTGTGAGAGGTTCCACTGTATTACTATTTTATACATTCGTTTTAAAAACTTTTTTTGGCTGTTTTTCGATCCAAGCATATCAATATGAATTATTCAACATATTAGCAGGCAAGTTTGCAATAGCTAAACGATTTTTTCGTGCCAATTTCGATCAGTTTATGCGGCGATAAATTGTTTGTACATGCTTATACAAATAAATACAATCACTATTTTAAGCGACAATTTTTTCGTCGGATATCAAAAGGAAAAATAAAACACTGTCAAGCGACTATTGTTGAACCAGTTTCAGCTAATAGGCGATACGCTTAAAGTGAAACATTACTTCCACAATCTATTCTGTTCAATACCTACTCACTAACTCACTTTTTAGTAATATAAAATCTCAAAGCACGTGCAGAATGGAATAATGTTTTTTTCGAGTTAGATACTATATCGGAAACAAGTTTTGAAATAGTTTCTGTAATCGTAATTTACGAGTCAATTTAAATGGTTTGAGAAATAGCGCAAAAGTATATCATTAAATTCAAATAAAACATTAAATCTCAATTCTGAATTTACAAGCGTTTCTCAAACTTTTACGATGGGGAGGAAAGATTTATTGAAAAACAATAAACAATAAATTTAGTAAAAATAATAAAATATTTTTAGTTCTTTTTTCACATACAATTTATTAGATCAGGACCGGTTTCGCTCATGGTGAGCATTGTCAACTGTTGACTAAAGTACTAAAAATGTTTTATTATTTTTATTATAATGCCATCCCACCAAGTATTGACAATGAACACCTTAAAAGTAATAAATTTAGTTATTCTCTTACAGGGTACCTAAAAATATTCAACGTTCGAAACCATAAAGCTTTGTTAAATATTGAAAACTTTTTTTTTATATAATTTTTGTTTTGTCGTTTATACAAAATACATGTTATGTGGGTCACGTGAACATTTCTTCCGTGATCAACGCGAGCCTAGAATTTATACATCGACACGGTATTCATTTTCAACGTACGGGCCTCAGGATCAATTGATAAAAAGTAGGCAGATAATTAAAGCTTCTATTTATGTTTATTTAAAAAAAATCCTCAACCAATAACGTAATTGAGTAATACTTTGAGTTATATCAACTCATTCTAAGCCAGATTTTCATTTCTCAGTTGCAATAATACTTGTCGTGTACTAATTATCTTTCATATAAATATGTAGAATACTTTTATCCAAGATTCCAAGTATTTTGCATCGTATTAATCTCTACCTAATTGATTAAATACTAAACAAAATATTTGCACATAACCACATGAAAGAAGTCTTAATCTATGTAGTGATTAAGGATATTACATACTTATTTTTCTAGACCCATAAAATGAATGTAATGAAAACTTAATGTGATATTTAATAATCAAATTGGTGTGCTAATCACATGTATCATATATAGGCTTCAGACAAATATTATAAATAGGTATATTACACAATATGTATATTACATTTAACAACAAAAAAATCATGATATAGTTTTTTTTTCTATTTATGTGGTTAATTATTATTATATCGTGAGCTTAATTTTGTGAGACTCATGGAAATAAAATGGCTTCGTTTTTATCAATTCCAATAAATACAATGAAAACATAGAAATTTAACATTATTAATAACAAGACAAATTTGTTTTTTTTTATCAGTAAATATAACATTACACGTGACACATTTATATTGCAAAATACACAGCCAAGATTAATTTTATATTCCTTGCCCAGGTCTTATAATACAAAATGTGGATTGTGTGATGTGTTATCAAATTTTCTATTGATAGGTTTCATTTAGTGCAGTGATGTACAATCTTTTTGGCAGAAGGGCCAGCTTATCAGTTTTCAGATTGTTCATGTGCCGCATGGGTAAAATGATTAAATTATCGATATTTTAAGTTAATATTTCATTGAAAATTGTATAATTTCATATTGTTCTTGCATCGTTCGTGAAAATTTCTGAATAAAAAAAGGTGATAGATATTTTTCAAATTGGGCCGTATAAAATTTCATTCCGGGCCACAGGATGTGCATTAATGATTTAGTGCATGGGTTGCAAATAAGTTTTTTAAATATTTACTTGACTAAAAGCTTTGTTTCGAATTTATATAATTAATTGTCAACGATAAAATTACTCAAGCATATATTTTGTTTGAAATTTTGAGAAAAATATTCATTTTCCTCTACTGGAATCGGCATTTGCTCATTGAATACATAATGGTCTATATTCCGTACAACTTGAGATTAATTTTATTGTTTTACATTGTTTTTGCATCGTCCGTAAAAGAAAAAAAAGATTGATATTTGTTATTGCGGGCCGCATTAAATATCATTGAGGGCCGCAAGTTGTGGATCACTGAATTCAACAAATTTAATTCTATGAATAATTAACTATTGGTAATGGTCTTCTAGCATTTCAAAACATCAATAAATTTGAACTATACATATTCAAAACAAGTCACTGGCACGTTTTATGAAGTAAGTTTTTATATTTTCAAATCTGTTCAAAGTTAAATCAATTTTACAGTGATAAATAATTAACACATGCTTAGGGTTTTCAGTTATTTATAGTTTTGAAATCATTTTAATTTTAATATTTTTTGACTACATTTATATTTTGACAAGAGCTGCTATTTTAATACTGCATAAACCGTGTCAGTTCAAATATTTATCTCTTAATAAATTCTTTATTGCTTTATTTAAATGAATTTTGTGTATTATTTTCTATAAAATTTACATACTTACAATTAAAAACCACTTAAGCGCAATTATTATTATTATGTAACTCTAGAAACAAATGAGTGTTGAAGTATCAATGATTTGTTTGAAGTATTCGAAGTTTTTTAAGTTTTTTTTTTAGTTATTTGATAACTGAAGAAAAATATTTTCCCACATTTATTACAAAAGTTAGGAAGATGATAACAAAACATTGCATTTCACTGACCTTTTTGTAATGTTACTGGCACAGGTGAACTCTTCGAATCGGCTGGAAGTGGATTGCAAGACACGATAACTCCATATCCAATCACCACAAATGTCAACAGAAAACTTTTGCTCAGATCAAACATTGTCACTGCTTTTTTTCCACTGAAAAAATCACTGAATCTATCTGTAAGCTTGCCACCGGTGTTGTTATCTGCGAAGCCCCATTCAATAAAAAAGATTTAATTGATTGAGCTTTTTCACAATATATATTTAATATGCACTTATTGCGGTTAAGTGATACACTGTGTCGATAGCGCGATTAAAGTTTCGTGTCGAATAAAATCCAAGACGATTCTCAAGTTGCAGCGTCGCAGCTTCCCCGTGGTTCACCTTTCACGTCCAAACGTGTACTGAGCACCTCGTTTACTTTCTACCTGTTTTATATTACCATTGTGAATTGCGCTCGGCGGGTGTTTTTTAGATCACGCTATCAGGTGATTGCAAAGTTGATGCATTTTTTGGAGAATTCGACTCAAATGCAAAGCGCTAATGTCACATTTTCAACAATCATATGGCACGTACATAATATTATAACTGTTACGCTTCACGAATATTTTAATTTAAATAATGCATACGGCTTTTATTAGGTGTAATATATTATGCCATATTTTTGGCAGCCAAAACTATACTTAAACATTTTACCGCTCAATATATTAACCATACTTTTATACAGGGCTGTGGAGTCGGAGTCGGAGTCGTGGAGTCGGGGCTTTTGGTCCGGAGTCGGAGTCGTCTCGGCGTTTTGGCCGGAGTCAGAAATTTTGAAAAGTTTGAACTTTTTATTTTTTCACATAATATGTCAAATTTGGCTATTGACCGGTTTGGAAGGATCTTCACAGCCCTGCTTTTATAGTATAAAGTTAACGATCCTACAGCACCTTCTGCTATAAAGCGGTTTTTTCGGTTGCAGTTTTCAGGCAAATTATAAGTTTCGTAAATGTTAATACATGTGTTATGTGCATTCGAAGAATATTTATGAGTAGCTGTAGGCGCTTTTACTTTTGATAAAGTGCGTCATAAAAAAATCAGTACGTACTGTAGGAGGATTAATTATTATATCATTAGGTAATTTACAAAACTGGTCAATTCCATAATTAGTTTTTTCAACTGCCAATTTTAGATTAAACTTTTGATACCTTTTTTATTCACATGGAAAAGTTTTCTGTTTTACAAATTATATGTAATTCTTTGATTTAAAATATATTTTTAAAATATTGCTTGTATACATAAACTTATGAGGAGAAAGTAATAAGAATATCTGCAAATTTGAAAACTATCTCCTGAATTATATTTCATAAGGGACGATATTAATATTCGACTCGTTGTATTTGAATGGTTTCTTTAATTACCTTATTTTTACACTTTCGATTGATTCCGTGGAAACTTTGCGGAAGTTCACTTAAGTATAGAATACCAGACAACGTGTCACTATTTGTAACACAATAGGTAAAAAAAAGAGTTTTTTTAAATTTATATAGCCACATTTTGCAACTTCTTCTTATTTTTCAATTTTAATAGTGAATTTATTCATAGACTAAATAGTTATAATTTAATACGCAAACATTAATGTTTGCGTATTAAACACGTTAAAAATGAATATCGATACAAGTCACCCCATATTACATTACGGCTACACCACTTCCGAATCATTTTCAATGTGCAAAACTATGATACATAAAGAAAACCATTGAAACCTTTAGTTAGAGAAAAACTTAAGCCAAACCAATTATTTTGATAAATTTTAACAATTATAGTATCTCAAAAAAAAACGTGTGAAAAAGTCCCGTGAAATAAATGAAAGCCTAAAAATAATCACTCCATTATTTTATTTACATATAAGATGTGTTTCTTGTCAATACTTCATGGAAAATTGCCTAGAAATTTGGTTGGAAACTAGCTTTATATTGTTTTTTCCATAAAGAACATCATTTATCCCAAAATTTTGTCGTTGATTCATTAGAAGTATATTTTTACTGTCCCATAAAGATGGACAAAATTTATTTGTGGTGATATCAGCTACATTTATGCAAGTATTAGGAAAATAGATAATGTTAAATATAAATTTAAAAAACGCCCACGATGTTTATTTATACAATGTACAGTTCCCATTAACTATCACGTTAATTGTTATCAGTGTATACCGGTATAATGAATTTCAAAAAATCACACAATTCAAATTCTTATCACTTCTTTAAAACAAGAAATTAAACTTAATACGTTTCCAACAATTGAATTTCAAAATATCTAGTTATAATCTATAAAGCTTCATCATTAATATTCAATCGATTTATTAAATTGTATCATATGAAGTGATGTGACAATAACTTGTTATGGAATCTAAAACAGTGTAATGCTCATTTAGGTAACAAAAGCCTTCCTATACGAAGTAATTAAAATGCTATTTTTTCAACAATACCCACCAAAAAAAAATTATGATATGCTTATATAAAGTACACTATTTGAACAATTATATTTGACCGGGTAGTCAATAAATTAAGCATGGTAGTTCTTATTTCGGTACAAATCGAGTACTTTGTTTTTATTACATCGAATTTATTATCATCGAATACCTAATCAATTCTAACTGGAGTCATTTTTTATCACTCTCCTTATGGTGGATAAAGTAGTATTAGAGTGGGATAACACGCGCGATATCTGTTTTCTCTTTCTGTTTGCTATTGAAGTGTCAGTGTTAGTTTGGGAAAGTAATTCAGAGTGATTGTTATATTACTATAAAAGCGAACGAATGACTCATTCAATATCAAACTATAATTATAATATTGTTTGAATTATTTGAATTTTGTACTTTTCCGTGAGTTTTGTCGCTAACGATTCGGGTTTCGCCTTTCGGCATCTTCAGGTATTTCAAGTGCACGGATGTATTTGAACTGGCTTGAACTGTCAGTTCAAGTAATATTGAAATTCCATCAAGCACCCTCAGTCGAAATCCTTAATTATGATAATATTGCTATTCTACGTATAGTTTAACAAATAGCAATACGTGTTTCACATCTTTTAGAAGATTCTTCAGACCTACTTTCGTAAGATTTTTAAAGTGACATTCGTTACACAATAAGTGAAATAACAGAGTTATAAATAATGAACTTTTACAGCATTATCGCCGAACCGCACTTTTGTGTCGGTTTCTGTGGCTTAATAGCAAGAGATGTTTCCTACTGATAGAAAGGATGTGGGTTCAAATAATACTATTTCGATACAATGTTGAAGATGACCATAAGATTGCATTAACATTAATGTCGTTTTTTAAATTGGTATACAAAAAAACGGTGCATGTCTACAATATAAATATATATTTGTCAATCATTGCGAGACATTCAAGTTCATCATTCTTGCAGTATAGTGGGCATTACAATTCCTACTCACACTATGATCGTGACAAGATGTACATACTACCATTGGAAAATCCGAAAATGTTTTATATGCTAGCCGCAGCGGACAGAGTTTGCATGTTTTATTAAGAAACCAAATGCACTGTTCGGTATTGCATCTTTTTGCAGATAGTAATCGGTTCGTATTAATGCTATCAAAATTTCTTTTTTTGGTAATATTATAACGAAGAAGCTAGGTATTTCAAACAGAATTTAACGTTGAATACAAAGTATGTATTAATTTTATTATTTCGCTAAAAAGTTTCCAATTTTTTCTTTTGCTTATGTTGCTTGATTGTAACTTCTACATAAAAAATAATTGGCTATATGCTGTGAAGTCTTTTGGAAAACTTTCATCTTAAACATCACATTATATTTAATATAATATATTAAAACCACACATATATGTGGTTTACATTTATTAACACAATTCATTGAAGCTCATTAACATCAAAACATTCGATAATTCATCAAGATAATAAAAATGAACTTAGTGATCTACTGTCATTTTTATTAATAAGCGATACAACCTTTTAATTACGCGACAGTTCATGTCCACTCGTGCACCTGAAAGAAATGAAGATGTCGAAATGCGAAACCCGGTTCGTCAGTGTCAAAACTTGTGGAAAAGTATAAAATTCTAACCATGTATTCAAATTTGATATTGAAATTATAGCACTTTCAAATCCTCAATACAGATCAATGAATAAATAGATTACTGCAGAGTTGAAAGATATTATGTATTTTTTTTAAATATCTGTGCGCTCACTATCGATGCCTCATCAAACTCCAAGCCCATCCAGCATGAGAAACGACCTTCACTCTGAAATTGAACTCTCAGTAACTCTCCGATGAGACCGGCTTCCCGTGGCAGCAATTTCTTAAAGATCGCTCCCCACCAATCAGAAATATAATGTCTTCTACTAAATACGATAAAACATCACATTAACGATAGGATGCGCATTCATATTTTTCAAAGTTTTACTAGCTTAAAGTTCATTACGATTACAGTATATTTTATGTGCTACAAGCCACCAGAATTTTTTTATTCATTATATTTCTATACCAAGACATTCTTGATTGGTATTTTTATTGTTGGTACATAGTTGATTTTTATGACAAATTACTTTATGATGGCAACTACTGATATTATAGAATGAGTTTGGATTCGAATTCACCTTACAAGTACAAAAGTTATGAAATCTGAAAGTCCATCCGTCTAAAACAAAATTTCTTTTTCAGTTATTTCCCCCAAAAATATCGTAAGATATCAGGTTCTCTAAGCAACCCGGCCTGCAATATTGATACACAAATCCATGCTTCTAAAAATATTTTTTGAAAAATTAAGGGATAGATTTTGAGAGCAATTTTCGAGAATAAGAATAAAGGACAGGGTTAGTCAAAGTAACATCTTTAAATGACAAGCCACATTGCGAAAAGTAAGCGATGAGAAGTCAAAGATGTTGCCAAAATTATTTTTCCCATGCAAAGTTTTCAGCCGATCTTTTGAATGACTTACCTACTCTCTACCAAATTAAAATTATCAAGAAATCAAGAGATTTGACACAGTAAATATTGGCCAAGACATACATACTCTAGCTTTGAGCTAGACTTGATTATTGGTGTTTTTTTTTAATATATGTATATAAACACACTTGAAAGAAATGAGTGGGTAAATGGGAAAGAAATGGGTACTTCATTAATAACGCTGAAAAATCAAGTGAAAATTATGAAAGTTTATTGTACTACGCATAGAAAACAGATTGATATAATCAAACGTAACGGTATATAAAATTAATAATTAAATTGACGTGTGAAAAGTTGCGAAGACTTTGCATGTCATCAATTGGTATCAGTCACAGCTTGTCTTTTTGAAATAAGTGTCGTGCGAAGAAAAGAAATGTTTTAATTACTGAATAGCTGTGAAAGCAATTTGACAAAGACCTATATTTTAACAGTATTTCAATTAAAAACGTACAAATTACCCATTAAATAATTTTAACACACTGGATTGTTTTAAGTGATACTTTGTTTTCATAAATATTTGAATGCTTTTTTAGAACAGTAAAATACTCGAGGAATCTATTTTTTAAAGTTGTGCTATTTTATAATAAACTGTAGAGAAAAGAAATGAACTTCCACAAAGTTACCGCCGAAACCATCGAAAGTAACAGAATTGTATGCTCTGGAGCTGAATGAAAATTAAAAAAGTGACAGCAAATTTGTTTGAACAAGATGTTATACAACTGTGAATTATTTTAATTTAATAAAACGACTAGCTCCGTTAAGCGCACTGCATTGTTTTTAACTATGTAAGATGTTAGAAAGCGCCTACAATATTTCGTGTGTGAGTGTGACATTTTTTCACACTCGTTTTTAGTAAAAATACTGTTACTGTTCCTAGCATGGAAAATATGCCATTCAACCAGACTTGGTTAATTCAGCTTAGGAGTTTAAGAAAATTCATCAATCTTTGTCCATATATAATCTAACGTACTGATTTACATGTTTACTATTTCCAAAAAATATATCTCTATTATCCGTTAAAAATAATGTCAATGGGATCGATACGTCTAGTCAAGGGAGAAAAAAACTTAAGAACAAAGTAATTTCGAAAATTACGTCGATAATAATACACAATCGAGAGTGGACGATTGAGTGCATGCTGTCTTTATAATTGTTTTGAATAGTAATATAATGATAGAATTATGTCACAATTTTTAAATCGAGAAACTTTTATATAAATATAAATAAAAAGTGGTAAACGAAAACGGTGGATTTCATTAAAAAAACTGCTCGCTAAAATACATCACGCGATGAGAATTGAGCGTTGGACAATTCGATGTGACACTGCGTATCGTGGTAAGCGTCGAAGCAATTCAATTTTGACAAATGGTGCATAACGTTCTTTATGAAAACTATGCCATATGAAAATCGTAATTGTCATTCCATTTTTAAAATTACTGACAAAATTGAACAGTTGCTTCAGTTCCGGTCGTTCTAATTTTCTTATACCATTTCATATTATGTTGATTCATTATCACTATTATTGACTGTTCAAAGATATCAATTAATTATTTACAATTCTTAAATCATTCAAAGTTGGCTGTAGCTATTTATCATAACTTTTTCACAAACAAATTCTACTAAAAACAGTTTCTATTTTTAAAAATTGATCCTGTAAAAATATGTTTCACTGAAAATATTTCAACATAATCGCTTTAGACAGCAACTAACATAGTATTGTAATCAGAAATATTTCTTCCTTAAAGAGACGAAACACATGTCACTGACTGTTACAAATTAAGTGGAATAGACCAAGTTATTTAAAATTCTACACTAAAATGATCTTCCACAAATTTACCATCATCGAAAGTATTTTGTAAATAAGGAATTTTTTGATAAAAGACAAATATTTCACCACTTATACGAAGGAAATATTCATGTATCGACCCATTAGTAATTAAATATCTAATTGAACATATTAATTTGTCTAGTCACCGTTCTGACGATGGTGAGATACTGAAATATCTATAAACAACATTTTACAGATCTTATGAATTTTAAGCTAATTAATATTGAAGAGGATAAAAACACTAACCTGTCTGTGACAAACACATATATATTTATCAGAAAAAGTAGTGAATATATGTAAATAACAAAAATTCATGTAGTTAGCTTGTCGATAAAATTCAGCTCACTTTTATACCAGAACTCAAAACACCAAATATATTTTGTCGACTCAACTCGAATATCGACTCAAATAAATAGTAAAATCCTTCACCCTTCAAAAGTTCCACTACGTATCTTAGTAATATTGACGCAATACGATAATGGTACCAAAAACAATGATAAAACAATAAAAATAAAAAACGAATGGAGGTTATTGTCATAATATTTCGAAAGAGGGAAAATCGTTTACCAAATATCTTCACGGATAAACAATTTTTTGTAACTCACGTCCAATGTCTTGTACTTTTTTGGGCAATCATAATTTTGGACACAGTTAACATTGTCATCAAAGAAACAATTTAAGCCACGCTAATTTCGATACAGCCACCGAGTTATCTAAGATTCAGTAGACGTTCAGAGGTCCATTTATCAATATCTGACATAACATATGAAGTTGGCAAGATTTTTTCTTAGTTTAGGTGAGTTGGTATTTTTGATATTTTTTATCAATGAACATATGCCTACATATGTATGTATATGGTGCAAATTTCACTTTTTATATATTTTACGCTACGTTTCGACATATTCTTTGTTTTTTCTTCTCATTTTGAAGCGGAAAATCATTGATAGATTTGGTTACAAAATGATTAGTAGTTGATATTGAAAATATAAAATGAAACATTTTAAGATGAATTATATAAAGTTGTGAAGTATGTAATTATATGAAGTACTATGAATGTAGATACCCCTTACGCTCTGCTTTATTCGTAAAATTAGAGTCAGTCTTAGACTACGGCCACAGTGACGAGCGTAAATTTTGGCGAAGCTGGGTGAGACTTTCTTCGTAATCAAATTTTCCGCAATGACTATAACGATGGCGCCGTCTGAGAAGTTGAAACGCAGCGTCATAACGTAAACAGTTTGTACGTCGAAGCATGGACTGCTAAATTTCAAACTGATTTGACTTCAGAATTTACGCTGCGCTTCGACTTCTCAGCCATTGCGCCAACATTTGATTATGAAGCAAGTCTTGCCCGGCTACGCCAAAATTTACGCTCGTCACTGTGGCCATAGACTTGTAGTAAAGGTTAGCGTGCAAAAGGGGAGCATGTGATTACTTCGGAATCTAATCTCTTTTCCCTGAAGATTTAAGATACACATGTTTCCCGAGATTAGTAAACAAAATCTCAACTTTCGAGATTGATTTTTGATAAAACACAATGCTGGAAAATCATCGTGTTGGTATTGTAAAAAAATGTTTGAATAACCGAATGCTCACTTATGATAGATCATGCTATTTTCTAGCATAATAACACACTGCACAATTAAGAGGTCTATTTTAAGAGAAATTTATTGGACGAAAAATGTTAATTGAAAAGGTCATGCTAAATGTAAAAAAATAACTTTTAATAGATGTCAAATATATTAAATTATACAAAGCATTACCGCATCCTGTGGAATAAATTCGTCCACATAAAAAAAGTTATTTATTGTTTCTTAGTTTAAAATAATAAGGAAATTATTTTCATTTGACGTGTCAGCAAAAAATCACTTCTGTCAACTCCTGTATAGCTTCGTATTGAAGATTTAAGGAAAGGAGGCATTATAATTGAGTAAATAAAACACATTTTTTAAACAACACATATTTTTTAAAGATCCTGATAATGAATGAGCAAGTGTGGATTTAAAAACTCGTGTGGGTTTTACACAAAGACGTCACCCCGCAGAGCTGTTTTCAATACACAAAATGAAATTCCACAAATTTTATATAATCCAGTGATGCACAACCTTTTTGTGAGATGGGCCAAGTAATCAATTCTCAGATAGTTCGAGGGCCGCATGGGTAAAACTGATTTTTAGTGTATTTGAAACTGAAAACTTTATTGTATCATATTGTACTTACATCGTCCGTAAGAAAAAATGTGATTGATATTTGTCATTGCGGGCCGCATGAAATGTCATCAGGCGGTAAGTTGTGCACCACTAACTTAATCCTATGAAACTATTTTATTTCTAACTGAAATTTTATTTAATAGTAATAAATAAATGTGTTCGATCATAAAAAATACATTGTCTTAATCATTTATCATTTTTCCAAAGGATCTCTCCAGCTCGAGGCTCGAGGCTCGAGAGCTCGTCATTTACAATATGCGATAATTCATCAGCTACAAATAAATTATTCAATAAATATAGTGAAATATTTTTAGCTGCCATCTATTAAACACAACTAAAAATTATTTATATTCTTCTTAATACATCAAAAATAATATAATTGTGTTGTATGAAAACAGTATAGAGGTCTGCACGGGCTCGGGTAAGCCCGCGGGCCCAAAATAAAACATTAGTCTGATTATTCCGGATGCATACGCCATTATTGTATATCTAAATTACATACATATTATAATTTGATGAGTTGATATTAAATTATTTTAAAATTAAATGTTGATTACAATTTTGTTGAAAAGTTGAAAAAAACTGTCGGGTTCGAGTAAGATGTTCGGGAACGAGCCTCGGGTTCGGGTCGGGCTGGGTTGGGGATTTTCGGGCTCGGGCCGGGAGGAATTTTAAAATTTTGGCCCGTGCAGACCTCTAAAACAGCATAATAATTTTTAATAGTGTATCCATAAAAACAATTTTGTCAAAACGTATAAATAGAAACAGCGTTCAATAAAGCTTCTATAACTCACCTCTCAATAAATAAAGAAAAATAATACTATTTATATAAATAAAATATATTTAAGTGGCAGATGAGAACCTAAAAGTAATTCTAAAGTAAATCTTTAGATGTTGAAGTTATAATGTATACAATTGAATATAGGTAAATTTATACAATTTATGTAATAAATAACTTCATCATCATATACAGAACGTATCAAGATGGTTTTATTTCGAGAAGTAGTATTTTTTAATTGATTTATTTATATTTATAATCATATTGTTTCCTTTATTCAATTTTGATATAACAAATGACTAATAAAATCAGAATTAATATTTATATTAGTGTTTCCTTGTTATAAAATGCACCTCCATAAAAAAATATTAATATTTTTTTATATTTTACAATATACCCTCTATGTAATTATTGACAAACTTTATAATAAAATGAGCACATGCCGTCATCTGTGAATGAATACATCTATTACTTTCATTCAAAAATATAATAAGTGTTTCTATTTTTAAGAAGTAGATGCCGCTGCTAAAAATCTTACTGGAAATTTGTGTTTGATTTTGGCATATCAGCAAGAAAATTACATTTATTAATGAGAGGAAAGAATTTGCAGGAAAAGGAGATATTTTTATAAAAAACTTTTTTTTGGGATCGGAAGTGCTTCAGATTGTAATTAGATTTTTTATAGACTTTCAAATTATGCATATACTCGTTTTATATAATCGATATTAGAGGCACCATTTTGATACCAACATAAATGAATGACAATTTTATGCGTTATCGATAAGAATAAACAACAACTTTCGCGTTTATATATTTTTTTTTCATATAACCACTAACCAGCCGCTCACGGTGAGAAACATTTATACGAGTTCGATGGAGTATTAAAATTTTAAGCAATGTCTATTTGACCAAGACAATCATTCTCGTAATGGGTTTTTCTTTAGTGTTTTCCCCATCCAAAGATCTCAGCTGACAGAATCTCCTAGAAAGTCAATCTACATGCGGTAAAGGTAGGAAAAACTAACTATGGTTGGTTTTTATGACAATAATACCACAAACTCTCCTCTAAAATAGTGTTTGTGGATCGTGATATAATACTTTTTGAGAGAACGACTTAAGAAGCACCGTAGAAATAAGTAGCTTACAACTAGTGACGGCTGGTGACGGGGTGTTGGGGGGTGCAAAGGAAGATTCAACCATTTTTTCAAGAGTTCTTTCCTATTCATTGGATTAATAAACACTTCTATATCATGGACTTTCAATTCAGATGTTCGCAATACCAACTGTTTCTCTTCCGTAGTACGGAAAAATAGTTGAATCTTCCATTTGCACCCCCCAGCACCCCGTCACCGCCGTCACTGCTTACAACAGCAACGATTTTTTGCCTTTTTTTACTATTCTTTTCTGCGATGAATCGACTGTCTGTGAAATCAGTTTGAATTTATGCCCCATACATTTTTGTATACGGGCGGTATTTAGGTATTTTCATAAAATAATATTTTTGGACTCTTTCTACAATTGTATCATATGATTCAAACTAAATTCAATTAATTTAAAAATCAGCGCGATGGGTGAAATCGGTCCTGAATATTTCATTCATATATTAAACTTTGGAATCATTAAAAATAAATTGAGTTTATTTCTGCAATGATGTGTTGATATATAGATGAAATGTGCGTATTGAAAATCTTTTTTGCACTTTGAATTTGATTAAACATGGCTGTTGATGAAATTTCTTTTTTGTAAATATGTATAATAAAGGTCTACTAAAGCTTAGGCCTTTTATGTGTCTTTTTAGTAGTCTCTCGCATAAGCAACCGGGCCTATTCAAACTGGTATATTTCTACGTGAAGTTCCTATGAGAACCTTCGACAATGTCAAATGATCATGCAAGTTCCATAAAAAAAACTCTTTGCACTTGATAGGTTGGTTTTGACTGGGATCATATTGTATGAGGCTGCATAGAGATTGATTTTAAAAAGGCAAACCTGTTAACTACGGTTCATCCTTACACGGGTCCAATTGATTGTGTTGATTGATTGCAACGATGCTTAACTTTGCAGGATTTATGCTTTTTAATAATTAAATAAGTTATAGCCATTAGATTAAGTAAGCACTTATATTCCAAATTAAAGCCACTCAGCTACACTAAACATGATATAAGTGGTTTCATTTTCACATTTTTTCCAGACACACTAGTGCATAGTCCAATCAGTCTCAAACAACATCTAGCTCTGCTTAAGCCATGAATGTCCCGATATTCATGCATCCATGAAACAGTGGCTTTAAATACATTACAGGTGGAATTGGGAAATCAAAGCTGGATATTCCCTGCCCAGTCCAACTTTCGCAGTTAAATGTATGATCTACGCACAAGTTTTTGGCCATGGTGTCTTCAAATAATATTATGAAAATATTTCTAGTTGCTTTGTTAATAATTTTTGGGATGGGAAAATTTGTTGGTAATTGAAAAAAAAAAAAAATGTTGTCATTTGAAATAATATATATTATTCCTGTACAAAAGTATAAAAACGATATAAATATTTTGAGGAGTGATCGATTGAATAAATGAATAATAAATAGACAAACAAGCGAAAAATGATATCTTAAAGCTAAAGTAATTATAATATAGCTACATAGTCAATTACAAGTATTTATCAAAATACAAAAGTCTGATAAAACTCATTATCAAAAATACTGGTTTTAAGTCATATACATATAGTACACACGTGTATTAAAATATTACCTATTTAAAACTAGAATTAGGTCACCAGATCTGGGATATTTTTCATTTTTTCAAAGAAAACTATTTGGTAGTAAAAAGATTACCAACATACACACTGTAAAACTTCAACATGCAACTTTTATTCGAGTTTTCAAAAATTTTATTCATATTTCTATTTGAATATGTATGGCACGTTTTGATTTTCTCACTGAAAATAATCAATTTGCCTGGCTTTAACATTTTAATTTTACTACTCAAAACTTATTTTCAACTTCAGATTTCGTAATAGTTTATTTTTTTACGCGTAAAAAAACCTTAATTAAACTTTGTCAAAACATCAATTAATCCGAATATTCGCGGAAACAATCCATGTTGAATATATTCCTGAATTGCTTTTGTTTATTTTCATTGATTATTATTTTTTTATAAATTTGTTAACTGCCTAAAGAAATCCTTACGTTAAACATATTTAAAAATAAATAAAAATTATCACAAATATGTAAGGCTTAAATTAATACAGTCACGTTTGCTATAGCGTTTTAGCAGTTTTTTCATCTTTTCTATTTCTCGTTTTTAGATACGTTTTTTACGATAAATAAAAATTTTCATCAAAATCGTGTAAGTTCATACATTTCAATACAGTTAATGTAAATTCTTTTGTCTAATCTTGTCGTGTACTATCTTGAAATGTTGTAAAAACAATATGAATAAAAGTTCTTAAAGTAATAAAGCGCAAATACGCCTTAAAATTTAGAATTAGAAATAACTTCACAGGAACTTTGAGTTCAAGTCATTTTCGACGGTTATCTGATTCATGTATGATTTGATCACAATGAAGCAAATTCAGTCAATAAACATAAGCCTACTAATACAACAGGGTCGTCTTACGATGAATTCGCCCTATTTTAATATCACAGATAAAAATACCCAAAGAATATTAATAAATACTATCGAAAATTTATCCCGGTCATGTCATTGGCGTTGTTTTCCGTAATTGCCTTTTTTTCTTTAGGCTCTTACGGTTATTCTTCGTAAGAACGGGGGACGATTTTTGGGTACTCTTCGTAAGACCGGTGGTCGATTTTTTATCTTTGATGCTATCAACCCGGCGTAAGATTTTTTGCCAATCTTTTAAGAAAATATTATACTCTAAAATACACTTAAATCTCTGGTATGAACTGTTGTAAGATCTGGATGTTTCGGCCAGTCGATGTCATTGAATAACGTGCTATTTTTGTTTTCATTTGTGGTGCCAGTGGAGTTAAAGCTGGTTTCCACTTCGCACACCAAGGCTCTGTGTTGATCTATAATATGCTGCATGATATCTGTACGCTTCTTTTTCGCGAACATAGCGCTTTCTGTATGGGGCTTCATGTCGTACAACTTTCTGAATGCGATACCATAGATGTGAAGTCCAGTGAACAGCTTAGGTAGCTGTTTTGAAATCTGTTGATAAAAGAAATATGAATCGTTAGTTATGTTGAAATAAAAACATTTTACAATATTTATTCTATTCAAAAGATATATGCGTGATTTTATTTACAGTTACGCATACAGTTAGCACATCATAATTTATTTTATTACCATCAGCGTGCATAATTATTTAAGTTTTTCTTTCCCATTAGCTGTTATCTTTTCAAGAGAATAACGTTTAATGCACGGCTCATTATTTTTAACTTCACAGCCTTAACTTAATAACAAGGTCAGATGTGGATATAATGTATGACTATATCGTTTTCCGATTACTAAGTATTATTAATGATCATATTTATATGGTTGGGGAGTTATTATTAGAGAATATTTCTGAGTTTGTTATTAGTGAGCGCACTAACGAGTCAGCTCAGCATCTTGTCAGCTTCGATCGCTAACTAGAAAAGTCATACTCATTATTTTTCGCATACAATAATAATTAAGCTAATTACGGGTACGAGTCCAAGGCGTGCATTTTGCTGCGCGGAAAATATTACTTTCATGTACGGCCGGTATGCGGACAGATGAAGGGATATCTATAACTGTGGGCAATTTGACGTTAATTGAGGCATAACTGCCACTCGGGAACGTAAGACATGCATTGCGAGCTCTGCTAATGAGACGGCAAGACCCGAAGAGAGTTCTGATCATGCGAAGTTAAAACAAGCAGGTGTCATTCGGCTGCTTAACTCGATACTTCAACGCTCTTTAATATAAATCACGTTGGCGACTTTTATGTCATCGCCGATTGTAAAACCGTACACAATGTACATAATACACTAATTTTATTCCGAACAAAAAATGACGCTGTAGGTACCTTAAGTACAGATTTTACGGTTACGACTTTACCAAAATGAAGCGAGTTTACCCAGAAATGTAATACATAGTTAAAACGACAGATCTATGTCTTGCTGATACACTATACTGCCCTTCCATGGAAGAAGGTGGTAACTCGCAATATTTATGAAATTTAGTTATGAATACCATTTGAAAATATTTTTAATGCTAAATATGGAGCTTACTTTTATTACACTATAATAGCTTAAATACTCTTCTCACATTCTGCTCTCTTGCTTGTAACGGCAGTATAACACTTTTTAGACAAATTAGTTTTCCTTCCCTCATTAGCTTAAAATATAAGATCTTTATTTCTTTTTTTGTATTATAAAGCTTTGATAGATTTAATGTATTTTATAATACGAGTGCAGCAATTGTTAAAACATTTTATGATCTGAAATTGAGATGTATAGTTTTAGTGCCAAAACTTGTATGTCGGATGTTGGTAATTATTGCGCTTCTGAGATGTCTGATACGTGTAATGCTTCACATGTGCAGTTGCAGAATGCATTCTTTGAGTTCGTGTTCCTGATGCAATGATAATTTGTTAAACTACCCATGCCCGGTTCGCCGCTTTATTCTCCCGGTGCACGTCTCATTTTTACGATTGCGTGTTGAAGTTTCGTTTCTTACCGCGCGTCGGTATCTCTACTCGAGGAATCAAATTGGCTTTATTTTTCTCCCCGTGGTCCGTGGACAACGAATCAGACTCTGATGCATAATGCTTTTTTAACGATAACCCCCGGAATGAGTCCAACGGTGGGAAAGAAGATTTCAAATAACATTAATCTTGATATTTAAATAAGTAAACTAGTACGGGCGAGTGTGACCCTAAAAGGCCTAAAAGAATTGCCACCGGATTTAAAAAAATCTTATTAACATTTGTTGTAATAAATAGCCTTCGTCGTGTAAGGTTATTGATTATCTCTATTAAGTATTACATCGCATTTGTAATATCTCAATACAAAAAGAGAAATTAAATATTCTACGCCATTTGAAAATAATGATTCAATAAAAATATCATAAAGTAAAAAAAATATTTAATAATTTTTCATATAAAATGCTGGCGCCAAACGACTGAAATATATGAACACATTTAAAGTAGGTAATTATGGGTATTCATAAAATTATTCCCTTTTTATGTACTGGTGAAACGATATATTCAAAAAAAGAAGCTCAATCCGATTCGTCTGGCTAATCCCCAATTATCTTGAAAAAAATATTCAATAAGATATTTTATACTCCAATCTAATGATTCTCAATTTAAAGATTACGTTTTAAGCTGGATATTAAAGGTAGTACATTACGTTAAATGTTATAACGATAGTAAAAAAATCTTTCATTTTATCGTTGTTATTATAATTCAAAATTTGTAAATTTGAAATAAATTCTGTGTTTTTTCCATCTTTGATAGTTTTCATGATAAAACATGAAATTGTATTAAGACGAAAACTATTAACCATTGTTAAAATGAAAAACTGAAATAAAAACTTTTCATTTATGTTTATGCTCTTAAATGTTCAATAGTTATGATTTAAACATACGTAATGCGTTTTTTGTAAAAGCGTTTTTTGATACCCGGATCAAAATGCAACAAATTATGTATATCACCCAAATTCTATTTTAGTGAATGATTTGATTATATCATCAGTAATAAAGATGACACCGTATGGCTCATATGAATAAATAATTCAAGTTTTAGCATTGAAATCACGTTACACAAACTGGATGTTTTGGCAATGTATACTCGAATTTATAACTTTTAAGGTGGTAACTTTCAATTCTTGGCGGAAAGGAAAGGTGTTTTTTTTTAATTTGACACATCTTTTCAAACATATATCAATATGCTGTCATTTTAAATGAACATACGCTTAGTAAGGAGACAGTTTGATTAATATTTTTTATTAATCTACCTATCAAATGATAAATTTAATCTTTTTTATCAAATATTTTACCTCATTATGGTTGATAAAACATTAGAAACGGAAACGTTATTAATTGGGATCTCTCAAAAAAATAACGAGATTATTCATAAGAATAGTATTTTGTTTTTATAATATTTTGAACAAGATTTTTTATGGTTTCTCATCAATCATATCATAAAGAGGCAAAGATTAAGACGGGCACTCTTTTAGCCCGCAGATAATAATGCTTTATGGAAAAAAGCGGCTGAATATCCGATAAAGAGGGGTGCATTAAAATTATGCATGCAAATTTCAGAATAAGTCCGAGAGATGCATCGCTGTTATGCTACCCGAGGCGCGCCACTGCCCATTCCTATTTAAGGGACGACTCGTCATGATTTATAATAAATATTTATTTCAATAATACTCATTACTTTTATACCTGTAAACAATTTTTATAGTTTTATCAATTGTTTACTATCCAAAATACATTTATTTTTCATTGATTGAGTAGGCATTTACTTGGTAGAACTCCATTATAATACGGAAAGAAAAATAGCAATGTATTTTAATTCTACATAAATTATTTTATATATTTGTTGATAGCTATTTCGGCTTACGCCTTCGTCAGAACTATCACGAACAGAAGAATCTGACGAAGGCGTAAGCCGAAATAGCTATCAACAAATATATAAAATAATTTATGTAGAATTAAAATACATTGCTATTTTTCTTTCCGTATTATTTATTTTTCATATCAATTTTGCTGGATATTTAAAAAAATACACGAAACAAAAATAATGAAAATGAAGTTCATGCCTATTTAAGAATTAGTAAGATTGAATTTCTAATTGACTCTTTTATGCCTTGCTCTCTAAAAAACCAACTGTAGTATATTTTAACGAACAGAGTAACGCATATATGAAAGATGTAATGTGCTATTTATTTCAACCGTATCAAAGTTTCATTCGCATACATAGAAAATGTTATGATATCTAGATAATTATTGATCATAATAATCAAGTCCATATGCAGTTTATTTTATCATCCCTTAATAGCTGTCCATTTTTTATTCATCCCTGTCATATCAGTTTATCGTATGAGATCGGTTCTTATGAAACTTGATGTGGGCATAATTATTTATGTCCCATACCAGTTCAGCCTCTCTATAGAAAACATAGTGCTTTAACTGTCTTGGCTGGGAGCAATGCAATCTCACAACACTCTCAGATTGAAAGCTGTGCGAGGACATTACGTCAGAAATCTTTAAGTACGAAGTATGTGGGTGTAATATATGCGTTTTCTCTTCAACTTTAATTCACTTGCTACTAGCAAATTCAAAAGATTCATACACTGCAACAACGGATGCAAAAATTTATACCTTTTGAATTATTTATTCGTTTATTGACAATCTATTTAAATTCCCGCATTCATGCTGAACAGCATTGTATGGATAACATATTTTATATATTTTATATTCATGAATAGAACCATTTTTTTTACTTGCGATATGGTATACAAAATTTGTATTGTTATTTAGAGTGTATCTTCTATATGAAAATAATAACAATACACGTTATAAATTTAAGCCGTAAACGATTGGAAATATAAGTAAGTTAAAATATTTTTTTGAACGTACAATTTATATGATTTAAGTACAAATGATTTCAAGAGAGAACAATATCCGGTTTTTACCTTTATAATACTTCCATATTTACATAATAATTTTTAAAACCACCACACATTTATAGTAGTTTTCACACAGTATATTATAATCCGCGAAATATTTACTTATTTAAGATATTAAATTCAAATTAAATGTGTTATATACATAGTTGAGAAAGGTGCTTACCATTTCTAATTTATTCATTTTATTGTGATCTTTTAGCGAATTTGTAGTATTTTTTGAACTGGTTTCTTGGCAGGTCGCTTAACTGCTGCGGGTTGATTTTCACGGGCCCATAATTCTCATTGATATACGTCCGATTGATATATTTGAAGTCAGCGATAATAAGTTTCATCTGAATTTGAAGTTGACATAGTTCCCCAGACTTCTGATTCTCCGTAGTTCCATTCACATGACCTCCGTCACAAGCGTTGTTAATCATCTGGCGCCTGTGTCGCATGTTGTGTGGGGTCTGAAGGGGCTGAAAGGGCTGGGGCGGCTGACACTGACGTCATCACTGTGCTTATGACTATTGTTGAAATAATTAAAGCTTTTAATTTCTTTGAGGAGAAACCTGAAACAAATAAACAAAAAAATATCAATTATTTCGTCCTTTCTCAATTACAGACAACATCAAATGCAACAAACAAGTTTTGGATAAGAGATACGTTAGTTTTCAAGTGTTTTCTTAATATTTTAATACACCCTAGACAATACAATAGTTGTAATCTTACGAATGTACAGATCTTTCGATATTTTAACAAAATAACAATCAAATTGTAGGCCTATATAGTGAAATCGATTTAATTTTAAATTAAATATGATACCATTATCATTTAAAATATTTTAATTTGGTTGGTAAATATTGAAAGTTTCCTTTCTTGATAAGCAGCTTTGTAATCTCTTGTGAAGATGGGTTTTTGCGCGCGGCAATTCGATAATTGCACTCTTCTGCCTTCTTACTGGGTGGTCACTAATGAGGCTTGCTTAAAAACCTTTTTCCCAATCTGACTTGACGTTTAACTACAAATAAAATTTACTGAAAACGGACGGTATACCAGATTGAAAACGTTATAAATTTACATATTAATATTAGACTATGATCGTTAGGATAATCTCATATTGACATGGCTTTATTGTATTATATTGATTATCGAGACTTCACCATATATTAACAAACAAGAAACTATACTTTAAGGGAAAAAACAGCTTTAATACCAGAATATAAAGATATCAGGATCTTGAAATCTTGAAGATCAAAAGCTATGAAATAAATTGTTTGAATTCGTACATTATTGACCATATTTGCTTATTGAAAGATTATATTAGATAAAAAAATCTCTGTTTAAATAATGTGAGTTATTTATGCACATATAAAGCGCTTGAGACGGGACTTTTTTTCACTAAAAAAGCTCGCGCTTATTTTTTGTCTCGAAAAAGATTCCTGATAGCTGCCCGCCCGCTTTGTTCTTTTTAGTGTCTCGCAAGTTAAGCTTTACGCGTTCTGAAAGCTCCACGGGGAATATAACATGCAAATATCAAATATAATATGACGGTATCAAATTTCTGAATGAAATTTTAATTTATCGGCACTTGCCGTGAGATAAACACAGGTTTGAAATTGTTTATTTTAAGTAGCTTTGATAAATCGAACACAGATGGCAATTTTACCTATAAACAAGATAACATTAGTATAGCATTTGTTTCGAATAGAAATTGTATTTCATACAATTTTGTAATCATGTTATATTTATCAATAAATACATTTTCAAGAAATTTATACTTTGTGGATTACATATCCTTAATTTATCATCAAAATTTACCTGGTTAATAAAATAGTGTCATATATTTAAATCATACATTGAACAAACATGATAAAAAGAAAAACAATATTTTATTAGTGCCAATTTTAAAATCAACTTTTTCTAAGAACTGCAGAATTTTTAAAATTTTAAATTAGATTAAAATGTTAATATTCTGTTATTATACATATCTTACCTCAAAAATTTTAATATTTGTAATTTTGGCTTGGTTATACATTTAATTAAATTCTAATTAACTGGTAACATTAATTACGATGCCATTAAAGCTATGTAGTAAATGAAGCAATATTTTGAATAAATGGAAGGACATTGCGAGCTACGAAATTGTTATTATTTATATACAATAAAAATGCACTTTACTTGCAACGAAACAATCTATAGTTATAAAATTTTGGAACATATTTCTTAGCTGTCTAAATAAAAATCAAGTTTACAAGAAAAAGTAAAATTTTTTGTTAAAATAAATTCTCAGGATATTATTTAAAATATAATGAATTCTAAGCGGAGTTGATAATATTTGCCGTCGGCACAGTTTCAAAGTAAATATTTATTAACATTGTTAGAAACTCAACAATATACAACGCCTAAATGTTAATATTTCGAAATTAAACATAAACAAAGCCTAAGATTTCTTTATATACCTTACATATCCGTTTTTTACAACATGAATACATTTGTACTCTCGGAGTTGTTTGCTAAAGCGATATCGATATCGCACCATACAAATAAAAAAATAATAAGATAATTAATTATATTTTAAACTATATAACTTACAACTCAAAAGTTTGATGCATAGTTTTTAGAAAATTTAGATTATTTATAGTGTATGTTGAGTTGTTAATAAATTATAATTGAATCCAGATTATAATAGTGCTATTCGTATTTTATTGTCACACTATATACATAATATATAATACTGTTAAGGTAATGTTTAGCAGTATTTTACACTATTGCCAATAGGTCAGTCATAATCAAAAAATCTGCATTCAAATATTTTTTTCAAGTAACAATACGTTCATCATGTTTAAAACACTTTACACACACCTTTTGACTTTGTCTCCATGAAAGATTTTCTGCAAGTTGCATGTCCATATTCCTTCATTAATATTATAATCTCACTTTTCTAATGTAATCATTTACATTATTTTGATGAAAAAAAATCTCGCAGTCAGTAAGAATATACACCATTATCACTTCGACACTGAATTATCGGCCTTTTGATTAATTTCCGACGCTTCCTAAGCTCACTTGACCGAATGACTCAATAACGGCGAAGAATTTCGTATATTGCAGGCCGGCCTTATTGAATTATGATTCACTTATTCGGTAACGCTGAGCGCGTTTACACTATGAAGCCTCGCGATAGACTGGCCGTAGAGCCAAAGCGTAAACCTTTCGTTGAGAAACCGAGTCATTGAGATGACGCAGTTTTACGCGGGCCGGATCACCTCCGTTTTTGCATGCGAAGCCCCGCCGGAGGTGGGAAATCACGGATACTAAGGTCGGGCCGAAGAAAATTCGGGTGGGACTTCAAAATTGCGTAACTTAGTTTCAAACTCACAGTCATGGTATCATATTCTACATTGGTCACATCACGCATATGATCGCGCGACACTATGACTAAGCGAGGCTCAAATTGCATTTCCATTTGGCCTAGTCCTAAATACTCCATATATACGTACATTTCTTTCTACAATTGTAATTATGTAATTTACACACACAGAAGTGCTATTATGAAAGATATCAAGATATTTTGTATCACGTAGTTTAGTGAATGAAATAATAATTCTTATTATTAATAGAAAATAATAATATTGCATACAAAAATATGAGATCCTTACAATGCAGTAAAAATTACTGATAGAAAATATTTTTACTGATAATAAAAATATTTTCAGTTACTCAGAATTTAATTACTCTGGGTGGGATGAAGTGCCTGAAAAAAGTTTTGCAGGACGGATACACACTGGTATTTTATTAATAAAATTAAAAAAATTTAAATAGTGTATTTCAATGCGATCGAACTAATTTAAATAGTTTTATTCTGGTTCTAACATAGGTGGAAGTAATTGATTGTCATATTCATTTTTGATTTAAAAAAAAACCGTTCATATTGCCGCTGTGCCTGCGTTTACCATAGTTTTCCATTGTCTTTTGAGCGCTTTTGTTATGGGCCACCGGATTTTCCGATTACTCGTCGTGCGAAAAAAAATAATCCGAGAAAGCGAAAGAATTGCCCGCAACGTAAAACTAAACTGACAAAAACACTGGGGAATCCCTCTGCAAATTGCCACCGCTTCAGTGAATGCGGATCACTATCCATAGCAAATTGAATTAGCAGATTCAAAAAGTCATAATAGTATGTTTGGAAGTGTTTAGCTATGCAAGTATTATTCCATTTTAACAATTTTACCAAAAGCTGACGGTGTTTTAACTATTCATTCTTGTGAAAAAACCAGATTTTTTATGAGGTCGAGGCTTATTTTAGTGATTGTTAAAAAAAATTACGTTTAATGTATTACTTGTTCACATATATGTTAACCTTACTGTCAAGCTATTTGTTACAGAAAACCCACCGGTAAATAATAAATATTTGATGATGGTAGGTACACATGGATAAGATAAAATAGTTCTTTCTACGATAAAGGTATTTAAGCCAAAATAATTTTTAAATATTAATAGACAATATAAATTACCATGCATTAAAATTCTGTTACTAATAACAAAAAAAATACATTCGCTACCTGTAACGCAGATATTTTCAATAAGCTTTGATAATTCTTAAAAATAACAAACAGTTAAGCCGTACAGTTTCTTGAAC
Source organism: Himalopsyche kuldschensis (assembly GCA_028554975.1). NCBI lineage: Eukaryota > Metazoa > Arthropoda > Insecta > Trichoptera > Rhyacophilidae > Himalopsyche > Himalopsyche kuldschensis. Next base: position 11,680,937 of record JAHFWI010000010.1, on the reverse strand, counting down.
TTTTGAATAAACTTGTACCCATCTATGTTTCAAGTGACAACGTTAAACTTAACAAAATCGCTTGGCATGCTAATAAATTGAAAACGCTTTACTGCGTGGCTTATATCAATAATCCAATTTACGATACCTACGTCGATTTATTGGAGAATAAAATATCAGTGCTTGGCCATATTTTAACAATCGAAAAGTGTATTTCAATTTATATTGTCGCGTAGGCTAACACACAATGTAAATACACGACAATAATTTTGCATAACGATAATATAAGACTGGTTTAAATATACAATTTTAGCCTTACAGAAACAGAGTGTTTTTTTTCAGAGGATTAAATCGAAGTTTAAAATATACGTCAAATTATATACGCGTTGAATTTGTTTGTTTCAGACAATTATTGACCGTTTTTGTGTTAGTATATCTACTCTACATATAGTAAAATCTGATCGAGTTATTTTTAAATAACAAGCATTTTTACCAATTTGCATTAATCTGTTTAAATACTGTATGATACCAATCCTCAAGTACCTTCTACAAGTCTGCCTTCTTTGTTATGAACTGAATAGGCTGTGCAGAGAATCATAAATACATTACGATAGAGCAATGATCTTATGTGGTATAAGGTTTTGTTACAAGTCTCAATAAACCTGACAGGAAGAATTGATATTGGTTATGAATTGAATGCGATACCCGTCATTTTATTATATCGCATGCTCTACTGACTGTACTTGTATGATGCTTTAAGTTTTGAACCACACTGAAAAAATGTTTCCTACATTTATCATAGGATATAACAGTGTGGGTGGGAAGCTTTTGAAGGCATAGTTGTATACTTGTAGAGCCAAGTTTAACTGCGCGAAAATATGTCTAGACCTTAGATTTGAAAGTGAAATTGAGACAGGACAGTATTTTGTTATTTAAATGTGAAGTTATGAAAATATTAAATTTATCAATCAAAATTTACATTTTTTGAACAAATGTAATCCAATACCATTTTCAATTTAGATAAAATCGCGTAGAGAAAAATGTGTTGAAAATATTTCAAAGTACAAACGCAGTAAAAAAATATGTAAGACAGGTGATTTCTAAAAATAGAAATATTATACTAAAAGATCCGGTAGAGAAAATAGTGATATCATTATCAATGCATTTTAACGTTATGACATTAATGTAATATGAAATAAAATGTATGCGATCGCGAAATAACATTCTTATCTACGGAAGTTGATTTAAGTGAATCATTTACATGCCTTATCATTCAATTTAATTTTTGCTAATATTATTTTATAATCAGGTACACGAATCGGATGTACCACCAGACAGATAATTGAGATAGGGTAATATCTCTCTCTCTCTCTTTGGTGATTCATATGTATATATTATTATGACATTTGATGTTCCTATCGTAATCCAAAAAACGTGAAAAAAAATATCCTAGAGTTAGAGTAAAATTATAGTGCAGGCCGTCGCTCTGTCATAGTCGTTCTCTGACGCAATTCTCTAATGTTTTACGTTTTGACTGTCATTATTGTTTTGTTATTTTTGTGGGAAACCCAATGTAAATATACTAACGTTTACGTTAATTATAAATTGTGAACCGTATTTAACTACTTGGATACTGTTTATGGTAAAAAAGTCGCATTATTTTTATTATAGAGATGAAAAACATTTTGTAAAATTTATGACTATTTTTAACGTTTCCATAAAAACTAAAAAGCTCTGGACTACAATCTTTGGACTTTGGGTTAAACGTGAACTTTGGTTTGGGTTAAACGTTAGGCTTGTTAAAAACAAAATTGGACTAATATTTTTATAAATAAAAATGTTAATGAGATATTATTGGGTAATTATTAAAAAAACAACTCAAATTTTTATCGAGAAAAAATTACTTACTTTTTTTCCCGAAAAAAAATAATAAGAAAAATTTTTTTTTGCATTTTTTTGCAGAAAACAAACAGTTTACTGAATTTAATGTTCGGGTGCTTAAATCACTATTAATATTGCTCCGATTGGTTATTTTATTTGCGACATGATCAAAAATAATATTTTTTTTAAATGTCACAGTTGGTATGTAGCCAATTATAAAAATCTTGATTGAATTATTGTACAATGTTGTATCGCTTAGCTCACTCACTGTGGAAACACATACATTTTGAAACTTTCAAGAGATAATTTTTTTAATTTTATCCTTTTTTCTAATAAATTTAGATAGAAAAAAAAATGAAATAAAAAATTTAAGAGAGTACTTACAATTTCCTCGCATTTGTGCGCATTCTGGTATAATTAGTCCTGCGAATTCCATTTTGAATATAATTTCACACTTTCCGAAAAACAAATGAATGTTTGTTTATTTCACTTTATAACAATGTGACACCTATGACTCAATATAAACATTGATTTCACAACACTCACACGCTGATAAAACAACAATATTATATCATATACGTATAAGTAACCGCTGAAATAAATCAGATTGCGATTTGTTCCGGTCGCTTTCCTCCGCGTCTGTGTTGTACCTTTGAAGCAATCAAAGTATCTGTCATTAGTATATCCAGTCTTTTTATATGTATCAGGCAATCGCAGCGTCGAGTCGCGAAATAGCGTGCGTCGATAAGGATGGGTGGGAGTGGGGGACGGAGGCGTGTCTTGTAGTAAAACGCTTTATGAATGAATATTATTACGTGCGCGGGAAACGGCCTCTAGGGGAAAAGAGGGGTGTGTCGGCGTCATTTAAATCAACATCCGGATTTTCGCGATGACTGCGCTGGCGCCAGAGTGGGTTGAATGTGTTAATCATACATATTTGAATAGTTTTTCAATTCAATACTGAATTATAAACATATTTACTGGCAAGCCAAAAAGCACTGTGTTAATTTAATTAAGCTTAACTTTTTATGCACATAAATTTAACCGAGCTTATCAATAAAAAGCTTTAATTACATCCTTTCAAAAACAACACATTTTTATATCTTTTAGGTAAATATTTGCTTTTTGGTAACAGCTAAAAGCTGCCAATGCATCAACTACGCTAAAATTTAAACTTCCAGGGGAGGACCTTGATGAGAGTTTTTTGTATGTCAATCAATATCAACTTGAATAGAAATTACATTTTAAGTAACTAGTCCACGAACTCAAAAATAAATTTAAAATAATTCAATTTAATATTATACTTTTAGGCAATAGCGGTGGCGACAGAGTATTAGGGAGTACAAAAAAATATTCAACTATTTTTCCGTACTACGGACATGCGTTGTTCCCAACCACCACCCGCCACGGCCGTACGTTCTGGTTTCAGCAGACGTGTCCCGTGGCGTAACAACGTGAAGCGTATCTGTTCAGTTTTGATCGCAGGAATTGTCCGAGAGCAGAAGCTCAAGTACTTGGAGGCTTGCACTTAAGTGTGCTGATTGTCTCTATCATTTAAGTTTAAAATATTAAAAATGCAAAACAGTGAAATGACTCGTTTCCGATCGCGAAGCGGGGGGACTATACGAATAGGTCCGCTCTGTTGCCGTACGACGCCGCAAATTTGCTGAAGGCCGCGTAATTCAATTTACTAGCCACCAAGTCCGCATGTCCCGTGGGTCCGACAGAAGGTCTTACCACCTTGAGCAACTCTTCTCTTTCTCCCGACATGTCGTACTACGGACAGTCAAAAATTCATATGACTGGCACTCCGTTGGTATTGCGAACATCTGAATTGAAAGTCCATGTACTCCCTAATACTCTGTCAAGAGCCGCCACTGCTTTTAGGTACAATTGATTGCAAGAATTAAGCTCTGATCCTGATATGAGCCATATTTATGGTAATTTAAGATGCAATTTTGAAGAATTTGTTACATTTATAAACTAAAGTGTAAAGCTAAAATCCGTTAGTCAATCATTTTGCATTCATCATTTTGTGAAATAGTATTTGCGTTCTTCTAGAACAGTGAATTATTTTATGAACCATGTTCAAACATTAAAAATAATATTAATTGCTGGGCTTTAAAATTTGACGCGTGTTTTATTGGAAACCTGCCGCCAGATTAAAGCCACAGCGTGTTGCGGAAAACCGCAAAATTTTATATAAAAAAATACATAGCCATTCACAGAATATCTTAAATGACACGTGAAATATAATATGATATTTTAATTGTCTAAGCCAGGTTAGGTTAGGTTAGTTTTAACATAATTTTCGGATGAGTTCCAAAGAAGCAGCGTTTTTCTGAGCTTATTTTAAACGAAGCTTTTTGAGAATAATTCATCAATAGTTTTTGCATGTTTCAAGTAGTTTTTGTAGTTGGTTTATTCTTAAAAAATCATCTTAGCGATAAACTTGCCGGCATTAACAAAAAAAACAGTATATCCATTGATTTGTCAATCTCATGATGGATTTTTTTTTAATCGACACCATTTCTCTAATGATGACCTTCTCATTCATTCGCACATAAAAACGGAGCATAACGAGAGCAATAGTCTCACTTCGGGTCATTTTCTAGGTCTATCCCTATTTTCGCTAAAAAGAGGTGAATAGCAACCAATTCATAGGGCCGCAAGTTTGGCTGTCTAGTGAATTGTTTGATATTCTTGCATCAATAATTTATAGTCATTTAATATAAAGTTTATTGGAAGAGAAGTTCGTCTCCACATATTGGGCCATTCCCTATTCCAAAAAACATGTCTGCGTCATGGTGACGTATTCTTCCCATGGCTAGCGTTAAATATTTCGAGATCAATGTGTACGCCATTTTTTGCACGTCGACAGTTTTGTACAATCACGTCGCGACATTCGATGACTATGAAATTTTTTGGATTGTCCTTTCTTGGAATACGGGTTATGAAAGCGTGCGCTAGATGAAATCGTTTGAACACGTCGTGCAGCTGTCACATTTTTTTTTAAAAGCCATGCATCCGCCATTATGAGTTAAATAATTATCAAGAAATTACCAAGTGCCACCTGTTAACACTATTTGATGAGACATAGCTCTAAAACACATGTAGACTTTTTCAAATAATGATATTTACAATATTGAAATCTATTTATTTTATTTCATGGCTTTATACTGTACCGTAAAACGGGGTAAATAGAGACACTTTTTAAGCTTCACGGCATACCTGCGACCCACAATTCAAGTATGAATGGCTTGAAACTTGTTTCTATGGCCCTACTACACATTCATGACAATATTTTTCAAATATTCACTATCGTTATTAAGACACAGTCAATTTTGTTCGATGTCCCTATTCAAATTTAATCGGAGTGAATAGAGACAAGAGAGGGTAAATTGAGACTTAGCAGGTGAATAGAGACAAAAACACAGATTGTAATCATTGGAATATATGAACGTCTATTCTATACGAGTCTCTATTCATTCCGTTATACGGTACTTTTAAACTAAAAAAACATGATTGATTTTAATTTTTGTGCAATAAAAGATAAGTTTATAAGAGTCAAAAAGTAAGAATGCACATCGAACATAAACATGTTTGTTTTAATTATGGCCAATCATTTAGTTGGTTTAGTTTTGTCATTCCAGAGATAGTAAAGGGTCTTTTTATAAGGACGCTTAGTTTTGAAATGTTAATAAAACAAGTTGTTTGTGAGATTAAATTTTAATTTCATTTGTAAGTATATTTTACGGCATTAAATATGGAATATAGCATCAAATGGCTGCCAATATCCATTCATTATAAAATGGGCCATGTCGCTAAAGTTGACTTTTTTGACAAATTTGGGTAAACTTCCAACTGCTCCAGAACTCAATCAGGCGTTGTCTGTGGTCGTTTACCTGAAGTTCCTTGGTTAGTTGGATTTTATACGGGTGCAGATATAAGGCCCGATTCAAAATTCGCCAAGTTGAAGTCGCAGAAAAGCCAAGTTCTTGTGAACAACGAGAAATAAGCTGCCTTGGGTTTTCCTGTACACTTTCACACACAGCAGCAATGTTTTCACCAGATATTGTATTTTGATGACGTACAGGTAGGTGTTGGCCGATTATTTACCAAACTGGTTAACTCAAATTTGGCCACTAAACAATGAATAATCTACTCAGCGGGACAAAGTAACATATTTTGAGCGTCCCTATTGAAATACCCTTTATTATAGTCATTGTAAAGAATTATATATGAATAGTAAAAAAAACATTGGATACTTAGTAAAGTTGTGCTAAAGTTCAATCCTTGTTTTTGTCTCTATTCACCCTGTTTTACCGGTAATATAAATTTGTTACAGACGGACTCAAATGATCGGTCTGTGGGTATGTTAAAAAGTCATTATGGTTGTAATAAGATAGTCCCTTATTTACAGAAGTTGATGTCAATCGTTATTTTTGACAACAATATAAAACATAAAATACAAACAACTTTAGGGTAGTCAATGTATTTATTTACCTATGACATCGAAATTATTTAACGACAATAATTATTGTTGCTATGTTTTTATATAAGCCATGTCCAAATGTTTTTATAAAATCAAATACCATTCACATTTAATTTTATATTCTTTTTATACCCATTACTAAATTTGAAGTGATTTAATTTGAATATTGGATCAGCAGCATGTGACATCTTAATAAAAAAATATTATTCAAATACGTCAATGGCGTCCAAAATTCATAAATAATTTGCAATGCTAAAGCACATGTGACTGAATTTGAAATATAATAGTTTTATTATTCAGTGTTATTTATTGTGTGACGTGGTAAAAACAATATTAGAATCATTATTTATTTTCTGTATACGTAAAAGACCTTTTAATTTTTTACGACGAAGGTTTTTCCTCACCTAACTAATATGATTTTATGTCTTTTAACGTCATGTCAACTATAGATAGTAATCTTTTGTAATCAAATCGGAAAAAATATCTATCTATCTTCTCATAGATAAAAAAAAACAATATTTGTCTGTTTGTTTGCTTGTTCGCACCATATGCACTTCCATACCGTTCATCCGATCGCAATGAAACTGTGGCAAACTTTTTGCTTGCATTTGCGCGGAGTTTTTTGGCATGGTAAAATTAGCTGACAGTAGGTCGTTTATATAAAAAACAATATTTTTTCATATTTTATGTGCTGTCATACCGTTCATTATGACAACTTATTGTTGCATTTGCGCAAAGATAATAGACAAAGATATAGTACAATTAACTTTCGGTAAGTCTTATGTATACAAATAAATGTTTGTTCATATTTTATGCGCTGCCATACCTTCATTTTGACAACTTAATTTTGCACTTGCGCTAAAGTATAGTACAATTTACTTACAGAAGGTGGCGCGTGAGTCGTACCATAGACAAACAGCAAACGGCTCGTGTCATTCTTAATTTTAGCGTACATTATAATCATCGATGCAGATCAATGTGAGTGAAATAAAACCAAAATTATCAGCGCACAGGGACAATCGCTATAAATGTGTGGACTGAATTTGGAAAACCCATGCTTTTCACATATACAGCTGTATGTGGCCTGCTCACACCTTTGAAAACCTTCTGATTTAGTTGCATACACCAGACAGAAAAAAAATTATTGTGCAACCGAAAGCACTTGAGTGGCATTGCAACGCTTGTCGGGTACTGGCTGGTATTATGTAAAAACACATAAATTTCAATTTTATTGTATTGTTCTTTTACTTAATTATATTTCATAGAAAAGGGTGTAGCGTTCTTTGATACTGTTTTCCATAACTCTTACACCTTTAATTAATATATATGTGATTAATTATCAGCAGTTTGAAAGAAAAAAGTATTACTAAAAGTAAAACCTGTTACTTAGTGCTTAGTGGAAGGTCTTTTTTCTTTTTACACGGGTGATTCTTTTTATGGTACGCCATGCAAAATACTTGGGTAAAAAATAAATATGATTGATAAGATCATTCACTTTTTAAACAAATTCAATATATTTCACGCTATTTAATTGTTATCAATAAATTATAACGTTTCACAAGTAAATTTAAAAAAATCTTTTGTAATCCCATTCAGTAAAGATTAAGTCACCAAATATACATCATGGTATATATGTATGAATTCATCGTGGCTGTATAATCGTGTATGTTAGCTATAACCGGGTTAAAGCAAAAAACCAGTGTCAAAAATAATAGCGTTAGTTTTTTTTTTAATTTTCAAAATACGTGCAGAGAGACAGGCGCACACCATTAAATGTTATATAATAACAAGGCTACGAAATGTTCATTACACTTTTACTGCACTTTTTTCCGAGTAATAAAAAGAAGTCAGGGGGCGTGCTATATATTCGCAATAGTGGAAATAAAATGATTCTTCCATTTATGCACTAGCTAAGAATCAGCTTAGATAAGAAATGACGATATTTGGATCAATTATTATGCTATTTTATCAGTATGCATATAAGTTGGGGAACATATTATCAAGCATCGTTTCGTATGGCAGATTTCCAAAAAAGGCATTAAAATTTTAGCACTCGAGCTGTTTCTTAGAAAATAAAAGCACATCTACGTCATGAAGGTCTATTCTTATACGAAGCGTGTGTTTGTTTACCTACTTTTTACGATTCATGTCCGCATACACAAAAAAAGATAACGTCCTCATAAAATCTCGATAAGTGTAATAATAGACATAATACTTTTTAATGTGTCAACTGTAACTTTTTGGTGGAAGTCTTTTATAGTAAATCGAGAAGAGTTACTGAGTCTTTTTCATAAGACAGTCAAAGGGATCCCGAACGATTTTTTTTCGTTTTTTCAACGTATAAAACGAAGATATTAATAATGTACATATCTAATACAGAATAAAAATTAGCCGTAAAGCCACAATTTAACTTTTAACAAATGAGCTTAGTTAAGAAATTTTATCCGCTATAAAGTGACTCTTATTCGTGGTGGAAATAGGGCTCGATGATCTCGAATCATCGATGATGTATTTTAGTATCACATTTCGTGACGTTATACCTAAGTCCCGTTTATGTTTGTTCCATTGACTATCGTTGTCTACAGTGACTCAACGAAAAGCCTACTTGGTATAGTTTCATTCACAAAATAAGGCCTACGAGATATCATATCACTTTAAATTTGTAATAAGCGATTAATACTTCCTTTAGTCAATTCTGTAAAAAGCTTATACAGTGACAAGCAAAATACACCTTTATCTTCGAATACGTTTGTTTACCCTGAATGGAAGCTTAACAGGTATTTGACCAATTTACATCATTAATTAGGTGATATTAAATAATCAAAATTAACTTGAAAATACAACAAAATAAATTGTAGACATGTTTTATTTCTCGGAAAATATGCCAAGAATATGCCAAGAATATGCCAAGAATATGCCAAGCATGCTGAATAAAAAAGATGTGATAGAGATTCAGTCCAAAAGCTTTGACACAAAGTAGCTCGAAAAAATATTATAAATAATATTTGTCTTTTTGAATTGCTTTTGACTGATCATATTATAATTATCGATATTTTTTTAATAATATGACTGTATTATTTTTTGCGGCGACATTTTTTTGTTGTTTCAAACGAAGATAGCTCAGATTTCTTTACTAACTAATTTATAGTATATCTTATTTCAAAACGATTTGAAATCAACAGCTCATCTCGGAAATATCCGAATTCACACCCACAATATCATTGTCGCTTAAAATACCTGGCCGAATTGTTTCTACATTTGGACATAGATGATTCCGAATCTATTTTTGGTATACTGGTTCATATATCCAAGTTCATTCAAAGAAATTTTCTAAATATTATATAGTATCACAAATAAATCATAAAATCACTTACACAAACCCGATTAACAATATTGACTCTAAATGTGAACTATTTTTAAATGGTATCTTGAATTTTTCGGTTTTATTATCTTGTTGAACAAATTAAAATATATATTGCCGATCCACTAGTTCCGTGTTCAACGGTCGTCGACGTTCGTCGCCTGCAGTTGAAGTGGCCATCGGTGTAATCCCGAACGGACCCAAACGCAAATTAATATGTATGAAATATGTTATTTGCTCTAATCCATTCCATTCCAAAGAACGTTGCGTGTGTGTAGATCGATTACTTCCCTCGTTATTATTTAGTCGCCTTTTCCTTACACTCTTACCTTCACCGATAAGATGATAAGTGTTATTTTTTCGTTTTTTTGTGAAAAAAACTTTGGTTATGCTTTAAAATGTGCTACTGTTTTTTCAAAAATCAATGAAAACAAAACGTTACTGCAGACGTAAGATCGTTATAAATCAACATTGGTTGAAGCCGTACGTAGAAAGAGATTCTCTTGTGTACAAAGCTTACTTAAAGATATGAACGTTTCTATAACAGAACGATGAGCTGCATTCATTTATTTGAAAACTAGTAAAGCCGCAAGCAATCAATTTCAATTTGATAAAGTCGTCTGGACATGTTCTGTATGAAGAACAACAATAAATTTTTGCAGGTTTCCCACATCCGGTCCAAGGCATTCGACATCTTATACAGCTGGTTCAAGATAAGGAAGATATTAAACAAATAATTCGACTGAATATGTAGTAAAAACAAAAGTTTTTGCTCGTAATCGTATTGTAAATCGGGGATATTGGAGAATGAAATATATTCTAATTGAAGTAATTTGATTACTTTCAATGTGCTAGCTGTCACTTCTTGGTTAAAAGGTATTATTTAAATAAATAAAACACATAATATAGTTTTATTTCCACAAGTATTCTGCTTAAGATCAGAAGCGGTTTCTCTCATCGCAAGCATAGTCAATACTATATCATGTTATTAAAGTAATTTAAAATATTGATATACGTAAAATGAATCAAGAGATTTTTGATAAAAAAACATGTATTTAAACTACAGTAGACGTTTTTAAATCCACTAGAAAATAGTTTCATCCGTTTTATCATGGGCCATGGCATAGGCTGCACAGAGTATACTAGTATCGACAAATTTCCGATTAAAATTCATGTCAAACCCATCATTGGTTACTATGAATTTATTATTCACCGTTCAAATAAAATACCTTCACTGCATTTCAGTAAGTCACGAATGACGTAGGTTTCCAATGCGCACAAAAAGATTCGTTTTTTTTAGACTTCCAGAGAAATTTTAAATCAATAGATCAAACAATGAAAAATATTCATATTGTGAGTAATATGGGTAATTTAGAAACTTTTATGCATATGTATAAGCGATCTGTGTTTGATCTATGTCTGGATAGTTGTGGTTTGAAGTAATACTTATTCATTACTACTCTCAGAACAGATACATCATTGTGATCAATGCATCCTATTTTCATATAAAACAATGTGTCATCAAAAATATTAATTTAGTTCACTTTTTATAATAAAAAAAAAGAGAGTGCCATGAAGTCAACTATTACAAAACAATAAAAAATGTTCATCAGTTTTGGTATCAATTGGTTATTATTCGCTTAAAAAGTACAGATTTTTATACGACAAAAAATTTCAATTTACAAAACGTACTTTTATAAAAAAAATATTGTTCTTAAAAGTTTATAAAGCTCATTTTTTCAAACAAAAAACATTGGAAATGAAATTACCAATTCAGGAGGATAATTAAATTTTCTATTTGACATGTTAAGAACAGTTTCTGGGGCTGAATTATGAAATTTTGTAAGCGTAAAGGACAGTAGTAGCTCGCTGATTGTAAAGGTGAAAAAATGAATGGCTTTGGACCTGATTAGAAAATGAGTAGTTAAATAATACATATTTTCTTTTTATATCGTCTATCTACGAAGATATTATACTTGACTAGTGATCTCAACAGGACAAATGTGTTTGTTTGTAAATGTGTATTTAATTCATTATTTTATTTAGCTGAATTCGAAAATATTCTTTCCGGTTATAATGCAGCAGGATCGGATAGTTAGATAAAACTATTAAATGATATCGAGATGATTTTATGGTATATGCATTTGTATTATAATAATAAGTGTACATTTTTTTTAAAAATATTTTAATAGTTAAAGAGAAAGCATTTCTCCATCTTATATGAATTCTTAATTCCTCATAAGATATGTTAAATTAAACGATATAGTATAATAATATACGACTTAAATATAAATAATCGATACACTTTAAAGCACGCGTGTAAAATGTGGGCGTAAGTCAAGTGACGGAATTAAGTTGTTACATTTCAGTTCGTTAATATTATATTTTGTACGATGATTGATTAAATGACATTTTTAATACAGATTGCTCGTCATCAGACTTGAAAATCCGGATTATCTTATGAATTCAACACGGCAGTGGGCAACATATGACGTAAATATGTAATTAATAAGAGGTTGTTTATGTTTATTGTACCACTTCATCGTATTTAATTTACACTAATTAGATTCAGAACAAGCATTGGGATAATTAATTGCTGAACATTTAAGCACCTTTTTTATTCAATAACTAGTCGATACCAGGCAAGCGTTGCAATGCCACTAAAAGAAACTGTTTGTGTTTATTGAAGTGCTTTCGGATGCACAATATTTTAGATACATAATTTCGATTTAATTGCACTAACATTGATCGGTTTCGATGACATTTGCTGTTTGTCTTTGGTACGACACACGCGCCACCTAATGAAATTGAATTGTACTATATCTATAAAATTTGCGCACGTACACCAATAATTTGTCAAAATGAACGGTATGGCAGCGCATAAACTATGAAAAAAACATTAATTTTTGTATAAACAACCTACTGTAAGCTACTTTTACTATGCCAAAAAACCTCCGCGCAAGTGCAAGCATAAAGTTTGTCGAAGCTTCATTGCGATCGAATGAACGGCATGGCAGCGCATAGGGTGCGAACAAATAAACAAACAAATATTGATTTTTATATTTTAGATTAATTATGATTTAAAACTTATAATTTCTACGCAATGGGTGACTTATATATATGTATATAATAAAAGCAATGGGATCGAAAATGATTTACTTTCTTTTTTCTAACCGTGTCCGATCTTAACGTTGATGAAATGTATCTCAATTTATATTATAAAAGCATCAGAATTGACCGAAAACGTATTTATGAATTTGAGGAAAATATTATATTTAGCGCAGAAAGGACTGATTAATATTCATCTCAATCTAATAATTTTAATAAATTTGAGAATTCACATCGAAAATCAAAAATTAAAACCTATAAAACAAGATTTAATCTGTAGGCGCCATACTTAAAAGCTACTTTTTAATCAATATTACAATAATGTTAACATCAAGAAAATATTTTCACATTATATGGGTAGTTATAATGTTAAATTTACTCGCGGAATTCACAATAATAAAATTCCCCATAGTAATTCAAATATTTCATTAGAGAATCGCATTTATAAAGCAGCATCATTACTATTTTAGGAAGTGATTAGGTTGAAGTAATCTCTTAATAATTTAGATATTATTTCTTCTATTTTTAAATTGTTTCACATTATAATATTTATGTAATATTCTTATATCGTTAATGGAGCGGTCTACATATTATAATGTATATATGTAAATAAAATAGCAAACACTCAATTGATTAAAATACCATTCTTGTTGATTAAAACGTATTTATTATCTAATTATTAACAAGTATTCATATAAGCTTAGAAAACATCGCATACCATTCAAAGCCGGCACCAATTTTCTAGCAACCATTAATAGCATTTGATTATATAAAAATGCCGATGATTATAAAATAAAACATGTATTTTTGCATTTATTCCACTTTTTTTTTAATATTATGAGTGAAATCAGTGAAAATTTAAATATGAAATTGCGGGACTAGTATATTTTTATTAAAAATGATTCTTTATATAAATATGATAAATGCCTATATTTATTGACTGAATTGTCATTAACTTGGTAGAACTCCATTATAATATGGTGAAAAAAAAAAATATTCATATATAGTTCTGACGTTGGCGTAAGCCGAAATAGCCATCAACAAACATATAAAATTATTTCTGTAGATTTAAAATACATTGTGATTCTTCTCACCGCCTATATTTATCGTTTATTTCCACTAGGAATGAAAATGTAATAAGCTGAAATGTAAATTTAAATTGCGTCATCTTGGTCTCATTTTGTTTTAAACCAAACGAATCCCGATTTCTTGTGCAATTATATAATTAATAAAATTTGAGATCCAAAAATTATATCTTCCGGATATTGTTTCAATTTGAATTGTGATGCATCGTGCAATTATGCGTTTTTTTTTAAATCTAGAAAATTGCAATTGAATATTGTATGTCATATTAACTGGAACTAATGAAAATACAATGTGCAAAATACAGTATCTATCAGGTAATCGAATTAACAGCGAATTTACCTATTATACTGATTACGTCTGGTGCAATAAATAAGTATGTCAAGTTTTTGCAATACTCTAATATGAGATTGTGACTCACGGATAGCCATTGCTTTTTGATTATTCACGAGAGACGAGACCGACAGATCTTATCGACTGGTAAGAAACATACTGGTTGCTACGTGGAGTGAAAAGGCATTTCAATTTTTGACCACATTTGTGTTTGACACTTAGACAAGGTAATCTTTATTGAACATACATATTTATCTTGGTTTCAACTTACAACGTATAAAAGTTTATATCAATGCATTTATACATGAAAATAAAAACTAAAAATCTCTTCTTTAAATATATTCGTTTATATAAGAAGTGGTTTATTTAATAAACATGGTGTGCAATATAAAATTTGATATAAGAACATCTATTTGATAGCAATAGTGGGTTTTTCAAAAAGCATTCACGTAAGCATAGCATAATAGGAGGTCTATACTAGAGACTCCAATTACTCGACATATCAACTACTCGAGTATCGAGTAGTAAAATTTCAAAATACTCGGGTACTCGAGTATACTCGAGTAGTTTCAGATGTACGAAAATATATATATTTTAATTCGAATTTCTGTAAATAAATAGATGATACATAAATAAATAAGCTTATTTTATTTAATTAAAACATGTATTTCAATTTATGAAACAATGATTTCAAAAATGATAGAGAATTAAACGTCTCAAATTTTTGTTTTTTTACTCCCGAAGTAGAAAAAATTCTCTCTGTTCCCGCTGTGGACGTCAGCTTAAAAGTTAGCAATGAATTAAATAGTGCTATCTAGTTTTTCTGTCCACTATTTGAAAATAATAAAATTCGGAAATAAATCTTCATTTATACATTACAAGTATTACTCGAGTATTTTTCAAATAACTCGAGTATTGAGTACTCGATACTCGAATTGGAGTCTCTAGTCTATACACATTCAATCATATGAAAACGTACCTAATAGCGACACAAATATATATATACATATATCTAAATAACATTTCCTAAGCATAATATCCAATACATTCGTATAAGTTGATTTACAAAGTCATATTGGAAACAATAATATTTCTTTTTTAGTAATAATTATCAAATAACGATACCTTTATCATACATTCCTTTGCTACTGATAAAACTGAATGAATGAGTAATATCGTTTAACAGACTCGGTCAAAATAGGTAGACATCTTAATATCGCGGTGATACCTATTATTGCTTAATCATTCAAAAATTAATAATGTCTGAAAAGTTATAAAGGCTGTTTATTCAAAAATAATGATTTAATCGGTTTTCGGAGTTCTCGATGAATGCTTCTGAGTTGTATTCGATTCAATAACGATGTCAAGCGATCAATTCTTCAAATGACGAATGTGTATATTGGAGCTTTTGGTATCCAAGAGTTTTAATGATATTTTCATACATCCCGCACTACCCTATCCGAGCTTAATGACGTGACAAAAAAAAGATACACAGACCTCCAGGATCTGCAGTACATTTCAATATCAGATCCATCGTTAACTTCTCTATTGACTCCTGAATAAACACAAGTACTACTGTTCTTCGCTATAAGCATGGTTTGTGTACAATGCTTATTATACGGTTATTAAAGGCATTCGTGATGTGCCATTACTTTTAACCGTAAACCAGCATATCGATGGCTTAAAAAGTAATTTTTTAAACCCACTTTTGGCTGAAAATTACTTAATAATGCCATCTTGTTGTATCATGCAATGTGCATTTCCAGTATTTTTTTTATAACCAAAACTTATTTGAGTGCATCGTAAAAACGTTTTAGGAAAATTTGAAAACTCCATTGTCATTCTAAAAACTACTCTGCTAATTATCCAAATCCACCATTTTCTATTGTCACCTGCCATCCATTCGTTGTTTTTGAGCGGTGCTACAAAAAATCGTTTTAAAGTCCCATTTCAAATTTTCCCGATCGGTTTGAAAATACAAAAAAAACATTTTTTCCCTCTCCTGCACAATTGACAAAAACGGAGATTTTCTCTTTAAGCCATCGTTATTCATAATTTACACCTTTTATTAGTAGCAATGGTAAAAGTACATTGCTTACAAAATTCTTTCATATAACTATAATATTTTACCACGTTGTAGGGTTACTATTTATATATACTACTATGGAAATCTATTTTTAGATATTTGTGAGACTTTCGGTTACGTGGAATTACGAAAATTTCATCGATTGATCACAAATCACGCCGAAAATAATATTATTTTCATATTTATAAACGTATTACACGTCTTTATCGGTGTGAAGCACGTGTTTGGCAGATAAAAGATTGCGACTCGATTATGTATTCATATTTTTTATTTAAAATAAATTTACTATGTCTATTTAAAGATACGGGCTAGAGTGGGTTGGAAGAGATGATATTTTTATATAAACTGGTTTGACAAACAAAAAACGACAAGGACGTCTTGAAAAATTCGTAGTATGACTAATAATTCATAATACTGGTGAAATACTTTGTATTGCTTTATCTAAAAAATTAATTAACTTATATGAAAACGGATCTTCTTGTTGTCAAGTAAATAATAGTTTTCCAAAATGTTATTGTTAAAGATGTCATTTATTTGCTCGATTATTTGTTTATACATAGTATAATTTGATAAATATATAAATTTCAATTGTATTGCATCATATTTTTATAAATTTCGTAATACTTGAGTATTTGTCTAGAAAAATTGCTTTTGAAATATTTTACACCATTATTTCATCATCCTTATTTTATCCATTTTTTTAAATTTAATTTGGATAATAAATTGAGGTGATGAGCAGGGCTGTGGAGTTGTTAAAAAAAATATGTTTCTGACTCCGACTCCAGCATTTACCGAAAACACGACTCCGACTAAAAAAGTTTTAATTTCGCCACGTTTTTTTTCCTACCTTTCCTATTTATGTGTATTTAATTATATACCAATCAACCAATCTGGCCAATAGCCAAATTTTACACATTA
This sequence comes from Himalopsyche kuldschensis, assembly GCA_028554975.1. Taxonomy (NCBI): domain Eukaryota; kingdom Metazoa; phylum Arthropoda; class Insecta; order Trichoptera; family Rhyacophilidae; genus Himalopsyche; species Himalopsyche kuldschensis. Next base: position 11,663,693 of record JAHFWI010000010.1, on the reverse strand, counting down.
TATGCAAAAGTAAAAAGTTTAAACTTTTCAAAATTTCCGACTCCGGCCAAAAATCCCCGACTCCACGACTCCCGTCTCCACAGCAATGGTGATGAGGCATACATAAAATAAGTATGAAATGAGAATGACATAAATTGATTTTGCATCTCGAATTTACCGTTTCGATTTGTCCTTGTGCTACTATCACATAATATTATGAAAAAATGTATTGGATATTTAAAACTCGACTTATTGTTAAGAAAGCATAATCCTCATAATGTCAAACCGGGTAATGATTCAGAATTTTTTAGATCTCTTAGCGTGCTTGTTATATTTTAAAAATATGCGCGATTTTAATCTTTGATATTTCACTCTTTCCGGTCCAAAAAGAATCAGATTCACAATATATTAACAATTATACAAGATAATTTAATATTTCGTACAATAACGTGCTCAATTTTTTTTATCCATATCATTTAAAAATTTATTATTACACATATGAAGTACCAAAATGAAAAATCGTATGACCATTTCATCACGGAATGATTGATGATTCAAAACCACCAGCGACGGTTCATACGAAACAATCGTATCTATTTTCGTCGACGTAATTATATTATCGAATACGTGGGTAGCGCCAGGTGACATGCTTTTGAACTGCCTACATGATAATGGTGGCGTTATTTATCAATAGTGCAATTAATAATACAATCGAATAATTAAAATAAAATTCTTAATATCACCTATCATTATGGTTATCAGTTGCAATGATTTTTGATAGAAATTCCTTGAAAACTACGGTACTTCGTTGTTTTATGCCAGGCGGCTAAACACGAAAAAATATCACTGAACCTAAAGGTTGCCTAAACCTTCGCTATCCATATGAAACGGCACATAAATCATCAAATTAATGGCCGAATACTTGTATGTGTGTATACGTGTATTTTTTAATGTATTCCAGATAATTTAATCTTACGCCTTGCCCCTAGCAGCCAGCGCTTCTCAATCATCGTGATGTTGACGCTCTATAAACTGCCAAAATTCAGCAATACCTTCTGATAACAATAAATTACCACATAAATCTCTTCTGGCTGATCCCCACATTCTCTCTACTTGCTGGGTGTTTGCAAGTGTATCGGGGCTTATAAAATTATAGTAAGTGTAAAAAATGAGCACTGATCTCCGAGTATGAACTCCAGGAACCGCTACCTACTCAGCAACGAACACTTGGTAAACCCAGCGTGTCCTGACCTCAAATGAAGTCATTAACGTCATTAAATGTCCATTACTACACATAATCTCCCACAGAATAATATTACGTCGCGCACTTTCCCGAATTTTTTTTATAGTTTTACATGCTTTGGGTGTTCTTATGCAACTGGCTGCAAGGATTGAATTATTTGTTTTTATTTCAAAAATCGTCAAGTGACGCCTCCGGCCCCATGTTTATGAGGGTGCAGCGACAGGCAACCTTTAGGTTCAGTGATATTTTTTCGTGTTTAGCCGCCTGGCATAAAACAACGAAGTACCAAAACTACTAATGAATCACTTGACAGACGCTCAAGCACAAATTCATCATATTGTAATTGTATTCATATTTTTACTAAATATAAGGCCGGAGATTTTTATCAACGGCAAAAATCAATTTCAACTTTTATTCCGAATCAGTGACAGTCTATTTTCCTAAATCCAGTTTCGTTGTTTTCTTTATAAATTGCCATTTGAGTGTATCACGCAATTTTTTTCGCGATTAAATAAGTTCGTTTTTGAAGTCCAAGAGTCATGCCGCGGGCGCGGAAATTAGAGGAAAGTATTGCCGTTGTCAACTTTAACGCTGAAGTAATCAATCATATATCTATGATTGAGTAGGCATTTACTTGGTAGAACTCCATAATAATAAATCTACATTTCTACAAATCTACATAAATCTACATTTATGTAGAACTAAAATACATGTTATTTTTCTTACCGTATTAATCAAATATCTACTACCAAAAACTTTCAAAAAATCAGCTCGCAGTTGAGGTAAATATTTATATTGATGCATGGATTGGTAAAGGGTTAAACACGGATTGTTCGAGGGTGGCTATTTGGAATAATTGTGTGTATTCAGTTCTCTCACATATTGCACTACGTGCCAAAAATATCAATGTGTATTTTGAAAAAAATGTGCAATTTTGATCTATAATATTTTACCTTTTCACTTCAACAGTACCTAATACAAAAAGAACCTATAGTTAATATTTTTTAAATGAAAGTCAATTTATATCAACAGATATATATATTTTCGTCATATATACATAAAATAACTTTATCCTTCACTTTTTTTCAGAAACGTTGTTAGTTCTACTTTGAAAAAATAATTGATATTCATTGTCCAGTTTATTCACCACTATTTTAAAAATCGTTGTCAATTCGTGTATCCAAAGTTTTGACATTTTTGTAAGTATTAAAATAATTTGTATACCAGTAAATCTCAATAAGAAATCTCGAGCTATTCGCATACGCGTGTTGCGAAAGTAACTGTTGACTAGAACAATACGACGATAAAGGCGACCGCGCGACGCCTTTAGCATGATTCTGATATTTTTTTGTATATCTTATTTCTTATGAAATGCACAACCAAAAGAAAAGCGGCGTCAAATCTATTTGTTTATCCACCTATATACGCACGTAAAGATTATGGACATGATTTGCTAAAATTATCCAATTGCACCTTATCTTAGCATTGATACCTCAGTTAACTTATAATATAACACTTTGAACCGCTTATCTGTCAGTCTGTTGTATCAATGTAAAAAAATATGTATCTCACTGCAGGTGATGATTCGGTTTATAAATAATATCACGTTCTAGATATTTGACGTAAAGGAATTCTTGGAATTTTTTAATATTCAAGTAATCTTTGAACAGTTAATACTATCGATACTGTCGTGATACTGTCGTATTATTATTTTGTTGTTATAACAATAAATATCTGATACACTACCTCCGTCATCAAGTTATACTGGATAATTTATGCCCATTTAAGGTAAAGAACACTCCTCCGTTTTATCTGTAAATTACTGAATGATTTTATTTATTTCATTCATAATAGCGTCAAGGAAATGAAATTGCAATTTAAGAGTGCCACCATAAGAAATTTTTAGCCGTTGACTAAGCAATGCAATATCTGGTACTTCTGATTGTGTTACGTGATATATTGTAATGTCGTAACAATAAGAAAACGTACAATTTTCTTTCTGCCATATCAAACATAATTCGATTTCACTTCTTTTCTGCGAATTTATGACATATTAACTCCTTAGAGAGGATTTTAGTAAAACGTGGTTAACTGTAAATTGCAATATATATATTTTTATTTTAACGGAATGATGCCACTAAAAAATGATTTATTTACAACTTTTACTCAGAATCTTAGCTTATATGTGATAAAAAAAAATTAGCTCATTACGTATTTTTCGAATTCGAGTAATTGCCTCCTTACTTGAGTAGTATGGAAACGATAATATCCTACGCATCACCAAATAATATTATAATGTTTAATTACATTTCAGATAGTCAGGTGAAGAAAACAGGTTGGTATTATATCTCTTCTAAATTATTAGATCTACAATGAAAACAATTATGAATATAAATCAAATAAAACATTTTTAAATAATTAAGACAGGCTTATACAAATTGTTGAGATGGAAGGAGATTAACATTATGAATATTAAGTACGCAAATGTAAAGCTAACTAGTAGAAATACAAGTAATAAAACGAATGAGATGGTGTGAAAAGTATAAGTTTAGATTTTTAATATGAAAATGCACTTAAAATGCTGTCAGTAATCAGTAATAATTTTAGAATAAGTTTACTTCAGCCACAGCTATATTATATTTATTTTTAGCCAAAGTAGATTCTTTTTGTTAACCTCATTAAAAAAATCTTTTATAATTTATCAGCTGACTGAAAATGCTATATTTAAGAACCTAGTTTTCCTTGTTATAATCGTGTTGAACAATATGGAAAATACCTTAGTGATAGTCTCCTGATAGGCCGGATTTGCGGTAATGGAATGTTATTGTTTTTTCACAAACATTTTATCGTTCATGATAAGGATTTTTTACACCGGCTCTTGGGTGAGATAGGTAGCACGGGATTGCCCGACCGGCATGGCTAAATACGTTAATTATACGTGGGTAATTATCTGTTTTTTGTTGGATGGAGTAATAATAATTTTCATTTTTGATTTGTAATGGAAAATTTCAGTGACAAAATCAGTTTAGCAAAACGATCATGAAATCACTAATAAATGAGTATCATTATAATTTATATTAAATTAATGTCGTGATAATAGAATTTACATACTATTTAATTTGTATCAACAGGTGGCTTTTCTACCTTAATTTGACCTTCTTGTCTAATTTATCTTAGGGCTAGTTACGTAATACACTATATTCCCCTAAGGTACGGGACATAGTACTGCGCTATATGAGCTTTGAATAGGGTGAAAATTTGAGAAAATTCATAAGGGAAAGATATTGTAAATATTTTGATATTGATCTTGGCATGTAAGAATAAACTTAGCTCTCTTCTATTATGTATGAAAGCGACAAAATAATAATACAAACATAGTAATAAAATTTCTTTTTTTATAATGATACAATTTTTAGTACAGTGGTATTCTATAAAGAAGTTTGATAATTTGTATATCTATGATTCTAATTAATTTATCGTTATATCATTCATATCACTTGACATTGACGATACTATGAACGTCCTTGTGGTTTAAATAATTGATTCACTGATTTATTTAATGCACCAAAACGAGGAAGGCTATTGAACTTAAGTTCATTCATAATATTTTTTTTACAAATGGCCTTGATTTTTCCTCATGTAATATATTCGATATATGTAATAGTTGAATAAGACTGCGAGATTAATTTAATATTATGTTGCCACGCTAATAAATATAAAGTACATTGAATTAGTAATATTAAAAAGTTACCTATCAATACAATAATAATAAATCAATAAACAAGACATGTCTGATAGGTAATTAAGATACTTTTGGCGGGGGAGTTTTTTTATACAGTGATCATAGGTGCGGCACAATAAAGGATTATGGATCAAAATTTACCATACGTATGTGTAAAGCTATGCACAAAGAGTATATTCAACGATTTCGTCGTTCAAGCAAGAAGGCAGTAAAAGACTCTGACAAACTTTTGAGAAAAATGATACAATTTGTTCTTTGAAATTTTAGTATTAAGAATTTATAAAGAGCAGTTGATGCGAAAATGAACTGATTTCTTTTTAAACAAGCAGTAAGTAGATGCATTTATTGCCTCATTGCTAATAAAACTAGAGTTTCTGCTTTTTTGCTAAGAAATTCTTATACTTTTAGCAGATGTTTTCACAAAGGATTGTTTAGATATTATACTGCTATAAAAGCACCATATATAGCTTTCAAAAATATCGATCAAATGGCATTCACAACTTAATTTTATATATTTTGCGATATACTGCCTTTTTCATTGAAACGACAGCTTAGGTAGAAGCAGAGCTGTTTCTTTCATAATCCTCAATATAATTACCGCTATGGATTAAAATGGACAAAATACAATAAGAACGCATAAAAAATCTTCAAAATTCTAACGCAAAATATGACAAGCGATAATTTAAAGTGAATTACCGCAACTTTAATAAAGATTGCATATTACAATGTCACACCATCATGCATATCATAATACTTAGTATGTATATTTCGAGTAGAAAAACCCAAACCGGCCGGAGCGAAATAATGCAATAAGTACTCTGATACATACCTGGCTGAAACTCTTCCGATATGGCGAACGGAATAGGATGTCGATAACGCGGTTTTAATTGAATAGGTAGAACTGTGTTTATGGTCGTTTGACGTCACAAATGAACTGGTGTCACGTTATAAAAAGCCGACGAATATTGTGACGTCACCTCATTCGTGAGAAGTCCGTTTTTTTCACATAATGTAGTATGTCGCGTTATCGTGTCAGTAAAACCGAACAAGATAACAATACTTACGAGTAAAGAGTAGATGTATATGTAAAAGCGAGAAGAACACATGTCTATTAATAGTTGTGCTATTAATAAGCGATTTCCTTCCAGTGACTTATTTTTTGACAAGTATGATAAATATATCCTTACAGTTCTAACTGTAATGTTACATTAATGGTAATTCGAGCAGCTATAATTTAAATATCCAGTACTAGCTTTATAGCCCGGTTAAACCATGCAAAAATAATGAACTTAGCGATCTGTTAATAGTTACATAAATTCGGAACTGTCAAGCACTTAAACGTACATTTTATTTTTCTCGGTACGTGTTTTTCAATTTAAACAAGTTTGAGTTTTTTCCCAGACGAAAATACTTTTATTTTACTTCAGTTGTTAATGCTCACGATGAGCAAAACCGGTCCTGATCTCAATAAATTTAGTGTGGAATTAGTACTTTGTTTCTTTCAATGATTGGTAGTTATGTATCTTTTCTTTCATAAATCAGTAGATCAAAGGATTGTGATCAATGTATTAAAACCAGTCACGACCAGCTTTTTCCAATGCATCCTTCACACCTTCTAAATTATATGCGAATGCTGTGATGTTTTGTCTCCGCCTCTTTAGTTAGTTTGACAGGTGCACTATACACAACAAAAAATAAATTGGATAGTTTTTTTATACGTTTAATGAAATATATTTATATGTTTCTTCTTTTTCTTACCGCCTCTTGCGATGCAATGCTTTGTATTAAACATCTCGAGAAGTAGAGTTTGTTAGCACAATGTAGGCGATAATAAAATACGATGACAAATTACCAGAAGTTCGACGTTGATTTTTCAAATGAAAATAATATTTTTTTGATATGGTTAATTATGTCGTTACTTATCCCCAAAATTTAACTCCATTTTTTTGTTTGAATTGCGCTTTAGGTATATATATTAAATTGTAAAATTTTAATTTTACGAATGCACTTGAACTGACTGAAATGCATTAAGATGCCGAAAGACGAGACCGTTGCGTCGTCAAAGCGTCGTTGGCGACAAAACTCATGGAAAAGTACAAAATTCAAACGATTCAAATTTGATATTTTAATTCTATCAAGCACCTTCAGTCGCAATTATCGATTAAATTGTAATACTCATAATTTCAGGCGAATTGTAAAATTCTGATATTCCATTAAATTATCTAGTACTGCTGTACATTATACAAAATTTGGATTCCAGATTAAAAATACCAGCTTGAATATGCCTAAATACTAATTTACATTTATGGGGAAAGCAAAAGATTAATAATTAACGTGAATAGTTCATATCGAAGATTTAATTTTTAGCAAATATGTAGAACAAAGCCAAATACTTCACAACGATTTACCTTTCCCAAGAATTATATTTTTCAGTTGAAAGCTTTTTCAATCCAACGTAAATGGTGCGATGCTTATAAGCTATTTGTATAAATTATTGTAATGGATTACATACAAATTTAATCAATAATTTGTTTTCTCGTGAGTAACACATTTTTAAATAAAGTTATTTGTAGTATCAATATTTGAGGAATTTGGAGAATTTTATCGCCCCATTATCTGTCTATAGAATTTCAGTTATTAATTAATTATCAATGATGATTAATTGAACTAAATACCTGATTAAAATGATGAAAAGCAGACATTAATTTATCTATGACAATCAACACGTCATAAGAAAACCATAAAAATATTATGACCTTTATAAATAAAAACAAATATGTATGATTCAACCGGAATTCACATCGAGACAATATCATATTTTATTTAATCTATACAAATCTACATATTCGAATTTAAAATTAAAAAAGTTTTGTTACTTATTTTAATTTAATATTTTGTTATTACGTTTACTATTCATTATCTAATTTAAAGTATTTATAGTATAGAATTTATATATATTTCTAAGGAAACGGGTATTTTGTATGTGTCTATGTATACGTGTATGAATAATTATATTTGCTACACTATATTCAATTTTATCGAAGCTCAGAACATTGCCACTTATTTTAGTGTGCTGCAGCGGCATATTTCATACAGGGGGCAGTGGTACAAGAAAACCTAGTGCCGGCCTTTCATGCGGCATTCTCAAAACGTGCCCAAGGAACGAATGCTCTTTTTCATTACAGTACAAATAACGAATGTGTATGTTAGAATGCTGAAAGACTACATATATTTTATAAACATGTTTAATTTCAAAATTTCACACTATGATGCTTATGCGAAGACGTTATATTAAGCATCAGAAACAATCAATTTAAATTTGGTGTTTCGAACATTTCTGATTCACCAAATCTAGGTTTCCATTTCTGCTGCATTATTTATATTGAGACGACCAGGGTTTTTCCTCAATCTGACAGCAACAGACAGCATCCTTCCAAGCGTTCGATGACGGAACTAAGGGACAGGATGGGAAGAAAGGTATCTCTTGTAAAGATTTCAATCGGTATTCTCTTGACCGTACTCTATGCGAGAGTAGGCTAGTTTATTTTCTTCCAATTTTTAGATTACATTGTTTACAAAACACAGATACAATTGCAGTTACAACCACATTTAAAATCGTAAGACCAAACGATTATATTGCGACTTCCTGCCTGTCCGGAGGCAGGAGGCGACACGTCTGTCGGCTTTGGATGAACGATCACGACTGCCAGAAATTGGCTTTTGACAGGCATATTTATACCCAACGATTCTAGTGTGCAAAAGAGCTCAACCAATCGACGCGAAGCGGACGCAAATGGACTGAACGAGAGACGTCGTTTCTAGAAGTCGGTTACGAGATTTTATAACATTTTGTGAATTTATTCGCGTTATACTAATCGTTTAGGTCTTTTTATCATTGATTGAGGTGATAATAAGATCGTTCGAGAGAGTCCTGATGACCTACAATATCAGGCGGTATCAATATGTAGTATATCTATTTTTCAACTATAATATATGATCTTTCCTCCTTTCTATCAATCGTACATCACACGTGAGCTTTGAGATGATAACTGTAACTTCTTAAATCGTCTTCAGTTGACAATGCTATTGATGAGCAAAACCAGTCCAGATATTTATCAGACAACATGTGTAAGTAGTATTATAAAATGTGCTTTATTTCTTTATTCCACGTTTTGGTAACTATTCAAAAATGTCATAAAATCAGCATTGTTTCAGGAAAACACGAAAATTGTGATTTTTTTTTTAAAAATGCGTTGTTTTTTTGTGAATATCTGCAACTGCAGATAACAAACGTTTTCCACTCGACTACAGGGACGGTGAACATTCTATGATATGAATAACACGTTGGGTATGTATGTTATGCGATTAAATATCGTGATTCGAGTTCAAGTTCACGGTTACGTCTCAATTCAGACTTGTGAATCCGTTAAAATTATTTTGCTCGGGCCGGATGCAATGCGATCATCGTTCATAAAAATCCACCAGTGATCTAATGTTAAAATTCGAATATTGTATTTGTACAGTCTAACTCCGACAGTGGGGTTTTACTAATTCATAGTCATTTAGTAAGCACATATAAATAAACGGAATATTAGCATTTTGCGACACATTGTTAAATCAAAATTATGACCAAACGTAGCTATATCCTTTGTCGATTTAAATTATTTGATTCATGATTCGTCGAATATGAGCAGTAGAAAACCACTCTCAATTAAATATCTTAAAAAAACGTTACATCGAATTATGTTTGTCAAGGTTTTGTAGCTGAGCGGTCAATAAAAATTTTAATGTGTATGAGTACTCTGGTATGAAACGTGGATATGCAAAATGGTTCTCACCTGAAATAATAAGCTCCATAAGATTAAAATATGAATGCCATAAAAAGTGGAAACGCTCTAACTATCATAGCGATTATATATCCTTTTCTGAGCTACGTAGAAGAGTCCACGAACTAATTTCTTGTAGCTACAAATCATACATCGATCAGATTGGTCGAAATATCAATTCTGATCCGAAAACTTTCTGGTCATATGTCCGCCAGATTCGTGATTCTTCTGCTCAGCTCTCATCTATGTCTCTTAATGGTAGTGTGTTGAATGGTCGCCAGTCTATTGCTGAGGGCTTTGCTAAACACTTCATGTCAGTTTACTCGAATATTCCTCCAAACTTCACCCACTCTAAATCCGAATATGTACATTCTTCCTGGCCCACTCTGGATATCAACTATTTTGATGAGTCTGATATGAAGTATGCTTTTTCACGTCTTTACCCAAAATCTTCAGTGGGTCCTGATGGTATTCCACCGTGGTTACTTAAAGGCTGCAGTGAAATTTTATGTACCCCACTACTGTACTTGTTTAATTTAAGCTTAAGTACTTTCACTTTTCCTGAATGTTGGAGTTTAACCCGTATAAGGCCAGTTCATAAAAAAGGCTCTCTGTCAGAGGTATCAAATTTTCGGCCTGTAGCAATTTTATCAGCGCCAGCTAAGCTTTTGAATCACTGTTGCATAGATATATCTATATGCATGTTGATTGTCAGCTTACTGATGCCCAACATGGTTTTTAGATCAAAGCGCTCTACTGTAACCAATCTCATTGTGTATAGTCAGTATATTTCGCAATCTTTTGATTCTCATTGTCAGGTTGATGCCATTTATACGGATATTTCCAAAGCGTTTGATCGGGTTGATCACGTTATTCTCATAAATAAATTAAAAGCAGTAGGATGCTCGAACAAGCTTATCAATTTTTTCTCTCTTATTTGTCAAATAGACGCCAATATGTTGAATATGCTGGGTGCGTGTCAAAAATTTTTCCTACATATTCTGGAGTTCCCCAGGGATCGAACCTTGGTCCTATTTTATTTCTCATTTTTATCAATGACATTGTGCTAAGTATGAGTGGAATACAATATCTGCTCTTTGCTGATGATTTAAAACTGTTTTCAACCATCAGGAATGAGTCGGATTGTGCTATTCTTCAGCATAATTTAAACTCGATTCTGAATTGGTCTTCAGTAAATAAACTTGACTTCAACATTTCGAAATGTTTCTGTATTTCCTTCTCTCGTTCAAAATTGCCGATCAAATATAAATATGAGATATCGAATATAAATTTGCAGCGTTTGTCTGAAGTTGTTGATCTTGGTATAACATTTGACTCCTCTTTCTCGTTTCACTCCCATATTTCTTCAATTACCCTGCATGCTAGTAAACTTCTTGGATTCATAGTTCGGCAAAGTAAGCCATTTAAAAATCCTACTGTGTTTCGTACTCTGTATATTTCCTTAGTTTTAAGCAAGCTTGAATATGGATCTATTATTTGGGGTCCATATGAAAATAAATATATTTAGCAACTGGAGCGAGTTCATAAAAAATTTCTGCGTTATTATTATTTCAAAAAATTCAATCTATTTCCTTTTGATAATTCTTTAATGGAATATTATCCAACCAAGTTTCTTTTGGGAATGCTTTCGTTTCACTCTCTTGAAGCTCGCAGATCGATTTCAATGTTGAAACATTTTACTCTTCTTCTTCGGGGCCGAGTTGATAACCCTGTCATCCTTGAAACTTTAAGCTTGCATGCTCCCAGTTTCTACCTACGTGGTCGTAGCCTAGGCCAATCAATGTTCTTTGTCAGAACTTGTTTGTCACGTAGGTCATTTGAGTCGCCAGTCACAAGGGCTGTTCGGCTGATGAATGCACTGCCTGTTGATGTGGACATCTTCGGTAGTGAGCTTAGTTCTTTGTTTTATATTTTTTCTTTTATGTAATTAATATGTTTCTGTTCTGATCCATACATTTGTTAATTCTATATTTATTTTATTTTTTTCAATTTTGTGTAATACTTTTTGTGTTATTTTTATTAATTGTCAAATGCATGGCGCATTGGCGTCAGCTGTAATGCCATGTATTCTGTTTAATTTTTTACAATAAATAAATAAAATAAATAGTGTCAATACTATTGCTTTTGTATTTACTCGGTTGTATTTCTAATAGGCTTACATATCCGTACAGACAGATCCATTTAAATTCTAATGTACATATGTATGCTTATGATTTTAAAACTCCATCTGATCGTTAGAACGGGGTGTAGCGAAAGGGTTAATATTTCAGTATCTAATTCAAGCTTGGGTCAGTGAAATAAATAAGTTGTCATTGTATAATATGAATGTGGTCAGTTTTTTAATGAAACGGTTAGTTGTGTATTTAAAATGGTAAGTAAATTATTAAAAACGGTTGGTATTTCAATTAAATGGTCATTCATTTAAAAAAAATGGTGAGTTTTAGTTCGACAAATATGGTCGTAAGAGGGAAATTTATGACAATGTCTATGAAAAATAATCAAATTAAATGTAATGATTTCTTAAGTTGAGGTATTTGAAAGCAGATAATATTATTTTGGTATAAGTTTTTTTTAGAATGTTTCGTCTTTAATTGTTTGAATTATTATAATAAAAGATCCCAAAGAAAACCTTGAAACATTAAGTATGACATCGAGTTGTTTTAAATTAGAGTAGCAAAAATTCACCATTTATAATTTTTAACTTACCATTTATTATTTATTATTTTTTACAGACCGTTTTAAGTATTTATTACTGGCCATTTATTTAATATTTACTGACCATTTATCGAATTAGAGACTGACTAAATAATTAGTTACCGTTAGGTGAGGTAATTTTTTTTTTCAAAAACTGTTAACGTGCCAAGCATGTCTCATGCTATGCAAAGATCTTTACCAATTGTCACTATATGGCATCTTCATAAAGTCAGTACTGTGTAATTGACCAGGCATTCATAAAATAATTGTGATTGATTGTAGCACCAGTGACTCGACAGAATATATAAAAAAAAAACAATTAATTCAGGAGTATCATCTTCCAAAAATAAAAATAGCACCACTGAAGAATTATGCCATCGAGCAGTGCTTGTGCATAAATTAATCTTAATGGTCAATTATTGGTATCGTTGTTTTAGTTTGAGAATCCGGTCCAACATGTTCCGACTTAATGACCAAATACGGAAGTAAAAGTTGAACTCGGGTAGTCACTTTGCAATAATTTCTCTGCTTTATACCAACTCAAGATGATCATCGCTAAAAATAGATTTGCTACCTAACAATCATTAGGTACATGCGGCTTGATTAACGGCGTATTTGTAATTTAAAAACGGTACATACGTTTGAAAAAATCAATTAGCGGTTTCTAAAACGTTATACTTTAAATTCAATAGCTTTAAATATGCACATTTTGTTGCAGCTATTTTTTCATCACTAGAAGTAACGAAAATTGCAAAACACAATTTTCCATAGTTTGAAAGTATAATAATACATACTTTCCGTTTCGCTTGATCCTTGTGGCAAAAGAGATGATTGTACACGGGGCATCATACCTAATATACAGTATACACAAAGAGCTAAAAAAATATAAATGTGATTAAATTTATTTTTCCAAGACGCGTTTGAATATCACAAGACGAAGACTTCTTCGCGCTTAAGTATTTAAGTGTGATTTTTAATTAGCAAAATAAATACTGACCTTTTGGAAATTCCCGTCATTTGTGCTTTAATTAATAGAACAGTACTCAAGACGGTTTCGTATTATCATTATATAATAAAAATATGAAAAGTAATATTAAATGTGTTGCCATTATAACATATTTTAATACAGTAAATCTTCAGATGAAAATAATATTTTGGGTACGTTGTTTTGTCTTGCAACGAATAGAACATGAAAATTCGGAGGGAGTGTTTTCACTGTGCTTAGTTTTTTTTTTTATTAAAATTGTGTAGAATAAACACCAGTCATTGGTGCTCGAAATATTGCTTTGGTAATTTAATTTCGATTTAAAATATGCTTTATGATGCGGAACACCAGTCCACTCTGAAAATGATTCAATAAAGACAGAATATCCTCAAATAACAACACAAGAAATTACTGAAACGACTTGTTTGCGTATCAAAGCTCGATATTTGGGCTTCACGTGTTCTCAAATAAAAAGTTATCATTGATGCATATGACAGATGCGGGCTTCATCGTGGCATAGCCAGGCTCCGCTAGAAACGATTTGAACTTTGATAATAAGTGCCTCCGCATCCACCATATTAATCTTATAAAACACATTATCACGAGTTTCGGTATCTGCGATGATAACAGTTTTAATTCAATTGAAGGTGATAAGACCTAATTTATTATATTTTGGCAGTTACAAGTTGTCAAAAAATGTCATTACCAAAAAGATCATAAAGAAATTAAGTTTTCTTTGCTTGTAGAAAAAAATAATTATCTACTAATATAACAACAAAATATATGTTTGTATATAATGACCATCGTATCATACCAGTAGATATAATTTACCGTAATAAAAAAATCCTTCCAATAATCATTCGACGATACTTAAAACCAAATTAATATTTTTTTAATTCAAAGAGATATTATCAACTAGCTTCATTTCAAACGTTTTGCAGCATATCATGTATTCAATACATCTATGGAAATTCCGCTTGTGATTACTGCTAGCGTCACAGAATCACGCTTGGTTGATTACGAATTATTATGATATAAATAGGCGCCTGCAATGTATGAGTTTTATTTGTATTTGTTATCTATCTAAATACCTGCAATCTTATATAGGCTAATTTTTGCATCCGCGACAATGACGCATCGTTATAAAGAAACAGGTCGATTATTCTTCTTATTTTATGCCTTATCAGTACAGGTTGATTATTTTAATAAAATGGACCTTGATTTGAATGATTGTGGGCGTTTATAAATCATTGAGAATGATTTATTGCTCACATTTAGTATGGGAGACACAAACACAAATATTTGAATTAATTAAACACTACAGATCGGTCATTAATGTATTGCAGTGTTGCAGGTAAATCAATAATAATTGTGCTTCAGTTCATTTAAGCGAGCCCACTTTAAAAATACTTTTTTTAAAAAATATTGATAAAAATAGCGATTTTATTATGATTTTAGGAAGACTTTCGATCGGTGACAACTATGTAATATTTTTTAATTGTACTTTTACAAAAAATATACAGGAAAACGCCAGCAAACTTATGCATTATTAAATTAGCAACGTCCGATTTTACGGTATATAAAATAATAAAGACCAAGTATTTTATTTGCAGCGGGTTGCTTGGCAAAGTTTGTGTAAAGAGAAGCAAAGAAATCTGGGAACGAAAAAATAAAATTATCAAAAAATGTATAGAATGAATGTGAACAAATTAGATCATATAAACTGATGGTTGTTTATTTAATTTCAACAGTTGTAAATATAATCACTTAACTCAAGCTTTAAGACCTATGTATGTGGATCTCAATGTAATATGATATGGTAATTTATATCCCATGAAAAAAATGACAATTTTTTTTGGTCTATGAAATATTATTATAGTCAAGTTAAATAATTGTAGCTTTGATTATCGAGGCAAGCAAACTACTACGATGTTATATGTGCACAACTTTCATCTTGTCTATAAGAGGGTGCGGTACGGTCACAATTGGAATATCAAATTTCCTGCCTAACGTTCGGCATAATTTATCTAACATGGCTATTAGAGTCACTCCAATACTTAGTAATAAGTTAATACGGAGACGGTAGTCATTTGTACATAATCAGGTATGAAGTCACTAGTGTATTTGTTTCTTAGCCGACAGGTAAGTATTTTGTATTTACAAGTGTTTGTGGGTCAGTAACACTTTACGCCGCGTGCCAAACATCGTGTATCGGAATAAAATCACGTTTATTCAAATTCAGTTGCCAGGTGGAAATGAATTTTCTTTTTTTAGCTATTTATTTTGATGTCATATTTTCAGAAACAACGGGTAAATTCATTACTTAACCTTACAACAGCCGAAAATTTCAACAAAATTTTAATATGTTAATAAAAATGTGTTGAATGTAGCGTAGTGACTGCACATCACCAGATCGGATGTGTTTTTTGGGACCGCAAAGAAAAGGTCAACGCCAGCTTACTCGTCGCGAACTAACTAACGTGAACGTGAGGTACTATAATGAAAAATCCTGCAGCCCTTATTTCGCCTCAAAGAAAATCCATTGTTCAGGCTATGAATTCGACTATCGGTGTATTTTATTATTAGATCTCATCCATGGACGGCATTTCTCGTATGTAAATTTAAGAAAAAATCTTTCATTCACATCCAAAACGGCGTTGCGTATACCGTCCGTCACGGGAGTGTAGAATTGGAACGCTAAGCGCGTATGTGTCTCGTCGCGAACGTCTGAAAGGCTAAGATTTTTCTTGAAATAAACAAAGTGTATTTAACCGTCGGATCGGAGTAGGAGTGAAAGATAAAGTCATATTAGGAATGAACGAACTGAATATTAGAATGCATTCTTTGTTTTTAAATAAATAATAGACCAACTACCCTTTTCAGTCTATTTCCTCTTTACAAAATACACCATGTTATGGCAACACCACAGAGGTTTTTCTCATAACAAGATGAAAATATACTACCCATATTACATCTGCAGCTCGATTATTAATTTTCGTCCCAGGTGACTCAACGGTGAAGTCACCTTGTACCAAGCGGTGACAGCGGGATTGTAGTCGACATTTTTCGCACATTGTAAATAAAGACTGTTAATAGTTAGCGCTGTCATAACACAATAATATGTAAATTCTCATTTTAATAAAATATTCAGTAACATGCCCAATAATTCATCAGTAGTACGTCAGTAACAATGTAACACGAGATGATTTATGTTCCCGCTTATAATATTTAAATATCTACCTAGATATCCAAGGTAAGAGCGAAAGTTTGTAAGCACTCTTTTCAGTCGAATAAAGTAGTCGACTCTAAAGTATTCGCGAATAAAATACATTCTTCTGAATAATTGATTTCTTTTGTTTTATAACTGGTTTTTTTCGTTTCAAACTCTAAAAGTAATACACTAGGATACTTGCAGAAAAGGAATATTGACCTTCGCTTGGAATAAGTGACCCAAGTAAATAAGAGTCTATTTCGCAGGGTATATAAAGCTTGGTGGGCAAATAGAAGCAGTAAAAAAATCTACACAGGTCGGCACCTCCATATTAACTTAAATGACATCCAAAATAAGCATCGCTTTTAACCTTTCACCCTTATTACGACGCATAGTAAGAGTCATTTAGAGTACTGCCTTATTCATATTAAGAATCCTCACATCAATCAAATGTAAAATATCATTGATTATTAGGTTGTTTGTTGAATACTAACAAAAAGATCTCGGTAAAATATGCGTGACTTTTCAGCGAGCTTTTAGTTTCATAACTAAATTAATGGTATTGATAAAATCACATTACAACAATAAATGAAAAAAAGATTCTATCAGTTTTTCACAGAAGTGCTGTAAAAACCGAACCCGTTCCGTTCAGTGGGTAAAATCTTAAATCTGCAGTTACCGTGTGCACAAGAAAATTGTGTTTTGCAATTTTGTGGTGTTTTTAGTTTAGTTGTCGTTGACAGTGTATTAATACTGAAACTTACCCCGTCAACACCGGCCACGTTATATTTTTTTCAAACGGCACAATCACCCTATTATGTACATACGAGTACAACCGAGTACATGCTCAACTGTTTCGTATTTTATAGATAACGCATTTTAAATATTGATTAAGCAGTAAATTATTCGTATTTTAATCAAATCAGCATTGGTAATCAATTTAATAATCTTGAGAGAACTCATATGTGAACAATTTTAACATTCAGGAGATACATCGAAATTATTATAGATAATCTTAATATGCACATTTTCTTCAAATAACTTGTTGTAAACTGTTGGCTAGCGACAATGGCAGCTCAAAAAATACCACAAAATATCTGTTGATCTTTGCATATTTCAATCAAGAATTCGGTCGACCACCCTGATTAAGGATCTATGATAATTGATGACAATATTCAAATTTGATTGTATAGCTGTATGTTATGTGAGTTATTTTATGCTGTTTATAAAGATTTTTAATCGACTATTGAAACTTAAAATAGCTGAAATCTTTTGTTAAACTTTTTGCGAACAAAAAAATATCGGGTATTATTCCTTGATTTGAAAGTTCCCAGAATGTTGAAATACGTTCGTTTAAAGCAGAGAAAAGATACATCCGAAGAATGACGCATTCAAAATCCTGAAAACTTCAGGTAAATAATAGAGATTTTTGAATGCATCACTCATTTTTGATGATTCACAAATTTTAAAAAAACTGATCCCAAATTTTTTTGTGACTAAGAATTAAAAAATCACCTATGCAATTGTATTGAGAGTATTGAGACAATACCCATATTATTAATTCCAATCGCTAGGAGTGTAGATTGTATTTAATGCTACTTTGGAGACGAAAACTGCTGATTTTATAAAGTGATGTAACACCTTGACTTATTGACGTGAAAATTACTCATAAAGTGGGATTTCGGCAATACGAAATGATTTTATTTTTGTCATTTCATTTTTGGGGTAGGGCATTAGCATCATAAAATATCACCCACACAATTTCATATGATGTGTTTATGGCTCGATTATAAAGGAAAGCTTTATTTAATGACGGTACATTTCTTGTTGAGGGAGTATATAAATTATCCGTAAGGACACACGGATATAACCTTTCATTTGAGGTTTATCTGCTAACCAAATTAAAAAAGAAATGTTTATCGGTAAAAAAAATAAATCCGGAGATGAAAATCAAAGCAATTAAAACAATAACAATTGATTGAAAGTTTTCGTAAAATTTCATATAACGAATATTCTGTGTATTGCTTTTACTTTCCAGAACCATACCGCAGTTTTTTTGTGGATTAGGATCATTTCGCTGCCCCAGTGATTTCTGTCAGTAATCATTATCATCAATACCATGGTTATCTGGTACATGGTACTGGACGCCTGTGACATCATTGACACTTCCGGCTTACCAACGCCTCAGATGACCATCACATTTAGTCCCTCGCGGTCTTCGAATTATAACTAAAGCTTCCAGCATCCACGCACTGAATATTAAAGTCTCATTTAAAGTCACCATATCGAAATATGGTGTCTGCATTAAATATTATAACATTGATTCGCTATTTAAAGCGAGTTCATATTTGCCTATTTGTTATCAAGCTTGAAAAAAAAATTGGTATGCTTTTTTGCTTGCTTCTATATATTAATATTATTTTTAGTAACATAAATGGCAACTTTATTCAATACTTGAAAAACAAAATACTCTTCTAAGGTATTAATTGTCACTTTTTTGGTGAAAATGAAATAAAAATAAAACATTTTTTTCAGTGCTATATTATCAACTGCTTGCTATGAGAGAAACCGGTACTGATCTTCATCAAATTGTATCTAATAGTTTTTTTTTAAATCCCTATTGAAATCTTAGATTTATGGCTTGTTTGTTACAAGCAACTATTGCAAGTGGAAAATTTATCTTTTTTTTTGTAATTTAATGCAAAAAATAAATATGCAAATGAATCTGCCAAACTGAATACAAGTAAAAAAAATGATCGATTTTATTAACGATATTTCTTGTAATATTTTTTCCACAACATCAGCCACGCCAAAAGTTGCCGCACGTCACTAATATAAATAAAAATATTCTATCATATTATTAATGCAATAGTATTATGCTGATTAAAATTTAGATCCAAATCGATGATCAGTGAGCAGTGACTCGAATAAAAAAAACTCATCAATTGAGTAATATCGAATTGTCCTTGAATATAGTTAGTTACTTTATCTGTTACGTGCATAAATGACGAACTCGTTACACCTGTACGGGGGATTCCCTTAGACTCACTCTGGCCAAACAAATAATAAACAATAATTACATTAGCGTTTTTGCAAGGTAAATCGTTCACTGAGCACTGCGATTGTTTTACACAGTAGTAAACCAAGTAATTAAATCGCTCAATCAATTATTTGAACCTTAACGTTTTTTTTCATACATAAAATCACATGTACATATATGTAGAATTAATGAAATTGTATTAAAATATTTTTCCCTTTATAATTTCAAAAAAAATTAAGCATAATTTTTCGTTCTTTTTAATGCAGGTTTCGCATCAAAATTTCATCAATGACCAGTAGAATTATTATAATAGTTATCAATTTTATTTATAATTAAATCGACCAAAAATATACGACCTTACTTTTAAAAGTAAATTTAACCTCTACTCGAAAGGTCACAGCTTTGCAGTGTACTTTTATTTATGTTGGTTGTTGTCTTGGCTTTCAAAAGTTAAATCAGCAAAGGCTTGCATCTCTCCGACTCCTTTCTTAGTTGTTTATTTTGAGGCATTTCATGATCTGACCAGGAAAATTTCCCAATTTCAATCGATTTAATTGCTATAGTAGTCTCATTATCCATAAAGGTTTCTTTTATAAACAATAATTTCCATTAGAGTATTTTAGTTGAGATATAATTTTATTACAGCACTCTCAAGGAGTACTTCAAAATAGAACAAAATAGCCGTCCATTTTCAAATAAATTCATATTCTCGTAGACACTACAGGTGTACCAAACAAATTAACAATAAAAAAGTAATTATTACAATCTTCATTCAGTAATACGTAATGGAAACACATAGCTATTTATAGATGAATGTTTGTTTAAGATATAATTAAGTCATAAGTTTGTATCCGCAATTCTAAAAATAATAACTACGCTACATTACTCATCTCCTAGCGCCGGTTGAATAGAAATATCCGTTTCATTGTTTTCAATGTTCAAATAGACATTCACGAGTTAATCTACCTCGAGATTAAATCTGGTTTTTCCACAGTCACCGACTTATTCCCAATGCGGTCAGATCTCGTGCCAAAATGTAATGACTCTGTTTGATCAAAGAATACTTATTAAATGATTTCATTCCGACTTACTTGGGTACTTTTGGTATATCTGTCATACGCCATGTAATTTTTGAAGCAGAAAAACCCATAAGTATTCAACATTTGAAAATAAATAGATCACAAACTAATATTTGTATTTTTTGCTTCATTTATTATGTTTTTCTTTTGTGAGATATTATTCATTTTCTGTGACTCAAATCTCCCATGAATGATTAAATATTTTTAAATACTAATTAGGCGATACATAAAATTACTAAAATTTTTAGATATTAATAAAAATATGTTTCTTAACTAGACCATTAATAAATTCTAAGCAAATACTCCGTTTGATATAATATCTTTAACGAAAAATATTTAGAAACCAGTGACTCAACCTTTCCCTTCAGAGACAAGAAATAAAATAAGTAATATTAAATTTAAAATCACAAGATCGTTTATTATCGATTATTCCGAGAATTGTTTGAAAAATAATGACACAGGTTTGGCCTCTTTCAAAGGCATCATCAGAACTAAATACAATTGCTGCAATGCAAAAGTTATAGCAACTGTGCGATGGATGAACTAAATAATTTTATACCGAATTTTACTTCCGCAAAGATACCGCCGAATCCACCGAAAGAATGAAAAAGTAACTAGCTAACCTCCTTTCTACATTCCGTTGCTATAATCATCTACAAAGTGCAAGAGAAAGAATACTGACTAATTACATCTAGAATTTTTTATCTAAATATATATGAGTATATATTGTGAAATTATCGATTCAGAGATTCACTCCACTGAAAGTAAGTGAGCAATTCAAATGCCAAAGGTTCTTTACCAATTGGCTATAGTACAAACTTATACATCCATTAAGGGAGTGGGTATGAACAAGTGATATTAAATATTATACACTTCGATTATTTTTCGTTGACGCATTGTAAATTGTAAAGCTATAGTCGTTTAAGATTCATCTCATACAGATTTTATTGAGCCGTAAAACACTTCCTTGCAATTTACTCAGAGCATAAAACCCACCGATAGTAAGCTCAATCTATCAGTTTGCGGTACTAAAAGGTAAATTAAACCGAAGGAAACAATTCCTGGTTTCGAAATCAATCGGTGTGTCGACCACACTGTCTGCTACCTACGATTCGTTCAAATTTACCCTGATCTTCATATTTTTCTTGTTTTGGTCTCTCAGGTCTCAGACTCCAGCGAATTTTGAAAGATTGTACAAGAGAAGAATTTACAATCAAAAATTAGTAATTATTATGTGTCATTTTACCAGAATAACGAACAGAATCACTCAACATCAACAAGAAACAAAAGATATCGAGCAGAATGTAACATCTTATAAATATTGCTTTATTTGATGGTCTACAGCATGGGTGGCCAACCTTTTCAGCAGCCGGGCCAAATTTTAGAAATGAGATTTCCTACCGGGCCACACAACAAAATATTTTTTTTTATTGATAGCAAACAGGAAATATATAGTTTTTTTAAGAAGATATTACAAAAATGAGAGTCAAACATATTTATTATATTAGAGTTACGCAATAAAAAAAATTATCAAAATATAATAAATTTTAGTGAGTCGTCTGATCTTTGTTTGTCAGAACTAAGTTCATTAATGTTCATAACTATTGATGTTGTTGCTACACACAAACAGTTTTCCAAATGCTCATCAGCGATTCGTGTTCTGTAAAATCTCTTGAACAGGTTGTGTCCTTAAGTGGATACAGTGCCGCTAATTCTTCTATTTTGTTCAGATAACCATCAACACCCCTGATAAAAATCGCCATTAGGTGCTAGAACATAACATATGAACTTGGATTATCTTCTCCAATTATCTTTAATATGGTTTCTAATGTCGTCGACACGCCTAGTCATAGTTTGACGATACAGGCTTATTTTTTGAGAAATTTACTTTTATAGAAAATTGGTTTTATGTACACTAAAAGAAAAAAATGTTTGCATATGCTCCGCGGGCCACAGTTAGACACTCGCGGGCCCCGCGTTGGCCACCCTTGGTCTACAGTTTCACATGCATCTTTAAGTTTTTAAGAATGCATTTTTAAGTTTTTTGAGACCTAATTAACTATACAATGCGCGGTAAATTATGGATATATGGTCACGGGACAGAATCCCAAACCTCTCGAGCTAAGCTCAAAAAATTTATACATACTGGCTTATAATTTTATTTTTTGACTTTAATCTTTGAGTTCTTGTGGATATATTATAAAATGTGGAATAAAAATGATTAAATCTGAAGAATATTACTGATTATTGTATGAGTTCTGAAAGAAGAATTTGTTTCTTAATATTAGCCTATAATAAAATTATTCTTTTTATTTTAAACAAATAATTAGCTTATGTGACTGTCTCTATCGGTATAATATTATTATTTGTATAGTTTGTGGTTGCATTTTTGCTCCTGTAAATTGAAACAACTCGATTTCATACCTATTGCAAAGTATTCTTTAGGATCTTCTATTATAATAAAATTAAAAATTAAAAACGAAACATTTCAATAAAAATCGCAAGTCTTTACATTCATTTCATTTAATGTGCTTATTTTTCTAAAATCTTTACAAAAATTCTGTCCCGTGACCATATATCCATAATTTACCCAATACGCATGCATTAAAAACGTGAACATTTGGTATGGATCTTTACAGGAATTGAGTTTGAAAACTTATTTCAATAAGCGAACCCGATACCATTTAACTAGGTACAAGCATCACATGTGAAATTGAGATCAATGAGGATCCTGTTTGAACATAATATACTGCAGAGATTTTATCATTGGTGCATTCCCAAACAATGGTCTTAAATGATGATTTCAAAGATGCTATTCAACAATTTTGTAAATATACTCAAATGTATATTTAATGTTCGTTACAAACGGGAAAGGGTTGTCACCTTATTTCTGTGTTGGTATATTTTCATACAGGTCAACACAAAATAGCTTTTAATATAAAAAAAACATTATCACTATTATTTTATCCATATAACAGCGAGTAAATCAAAAGAAGTTAATTAAGCCCAACAAATATGGTTTAATTTATGAAGTTTTATGAGCAATCAAAAATAGCTTAAAATTTTTTTCAATAATTGATGATTTTTCATAGTTTCTGAAAAAAAACATTTACAAGATAATAAACCAATCATAAATAATATGATAAAGACTGATAATTAAAATTATTGAAATCGAAACATTTCGTAATTTTGTGCCTGCATTTGTCTTTTATTACCGGGTCCGTGTTCGAGGTTAAGGCTTTGGCTCAAATCCCATTTCGGGCAATTTCATTTTTCATTCGAATTTTTCGACCGACTTATAAAAGGTCTCATCGTAAACTTAGGCTGCATATGCTCCACTTTGGCACCGGATATGGCTAAATATCATATGTAATATATATATAAGAATGTATGCGAATAGCATAGTGAGTGATTCAAAATGTGTTCATGTATAATTTCTCTTCAGTACCTACCTATCTGAAAACCGCAAGTCATCGTGATTTGCAATTGGTTGAGAATTGCGACAGCGAATTCGCATGAAAGTATGGAAGCTTTCAGATACGAGAGAATGTTCCAGAATATCAATTAGAAAACTTATATGCGAATGCGATCATTTTTAAAACTGTCACAACGTTCAAAGCAGGTGGGTAAACAAGTTTTGAAGTTTAAATAAGTTATGCTACCCCAAACACATTTGGCTGGTGCAGCGACGTTAGCGCACAGGACATCAGCTCACTGACATTAACTCGCCGACGTTGGCGCGTTTTAACAAGACATTTATTTTAAAAACTTTAAGCCCAAATAACAGTTTGAAAATTACACTTAACAGGCAAAGGCAATCAATCATACACAAATTGAACATAATAAAATACTCTAAAGATAATTTCTTCCTCACTCTAATTTCCTCATATTTAGAGGATAAACGCTCATAAATATATATTATGTATTTTAAATCATTTGTAATAGTCGAAATTTTAAATGAATACAGTAAAAAAATAATTTTATACTGCCCGCTAGTGCCCAGCGCACTAATGTCGGCGCACAAATGTCGGGAAAAGCCAAATTTTAGTTGTGATTTTTCTTGCCACATTACAATCTATTTGCCACTTGCCACTTGCCAACTACCACTCAACACTTGTCACTCATCGCTGATGACTCCTTGCCATTCATCACTTGCCAATCGTCATTCATCACTTTCTACTGATATCATAAATATGAATTAGATTTCCAATATAAAAGGGTTTAAAAGACATTTTATTTATTCGTAATACTGAAATAATGCAATGACTTCTATGTTTACTTAATAACAATTATTGCAGACTTCTGTAAATAAATTGCCGTTTTTTACTCTTTATATTAAAAAAATATAGTATACTATAGTCTTTAATAATTGAAGTTCCAACACATAGTGCTAATAAAAAGATATTTAAAACCGTACACATAATTATCTTAATATTTACATTTTATGTAACCTTTTAAAGTTTAAATACATCTCCGTGTATTAACGTGAATGTTCGTATTTTAAATAATTTTATGCATTCCACGAAAACTGGTCGCAATAAGCAGAAGGATCTTACAGTCTCTGAATGTTCCCATAAGAGTTCTTTACGCCGGCTCTCTAGTTATCTTAAATAAGCATCTTTTAAAATTTGCATATTGCATTACTTACTAAATATATAGTCAGTCAAGAGGCTACCATGTACTGAAACTTAGGCTTGGCTTACCTCAATCGTAATAACCATGTATTTAAATTTCATTTGATTTATATATTTTTGAAATTCAAGATATTTCCATAAATATTCGTTTATAATATATATTGTAATACATATACAAGTTTGACTCTTCTAATAAATGATTGGTAGATAACTTTGTTTTATTTAAATCTAAAAATCTATAGAATAATATATTAGTGGATGGTTTAAGGAACGTGTAAATAGTATATACAAAATAATCACATTATAGTTCAAAATATTTTTCTCGATTAGATTGAAGTATTTTTTAATTGTTTAATCAACTGTGCCAATATCTATTGCCTAAAACCCAATAAACATCGTTCAAATACAACAAAATACATACATAATTTAATATTAACACATACTAATATTATCAGTATATAAAAATGACAGGTTTAAATTGTTAGATATTTTTTTGTTCCGCAAATTAGTCTCGCTACAAAGTGTATATGGAAGAATTTTCTCAGTCAGAAACTTCGTTCAAATAAATGTATTCACAAAATGCTCGTGATAAGGTTTTAATATTAATGTGCTAAACAAATAATTTTTTAAAAAAGTCTTTCGATTACTTTGATATTTGAAGGCGGTTATTTTAGTACAAAATATTTTTTAACTTATAATCAGCTGTGCTATACCGCGGTTGCCGAAAGTTAACGATCTAATTCGCCTATAATCGAAGATTCCTATCTATAAAAGATAATTTGTATGGATTGGTAATGCAATCGATTTGTGAATGGGTTTATATAAATAAATGCTTACGATTTCGTTCCCTTATTTTATATTGCCAATCCTGTACAATAGAACTGGGGAAAAATCAGCTAGATAATATTTTACTTGTAGATTCCGCAACAATAAAAAAAGTGTAGCGGCTGAACGCAGATATTATCAGTGCGCCAAAGTTTCTCATGAAACAGATGACAAAAAAAGAAATGAAAATTGTTTTATGACATTGCCTACATACGCTCGCAGTGTTTTATTAAAACTGTTTTGAATATCGGACGCGCGAATCTCTGTGCGCATAGTGCAACGAAGTCGTGCGCAGTGCAGGTGCGCAGTTCATCTTTTAATTTAAAATGAACCTTTAACTTTGAACCTTAGAACTAGAAAACTACACAGGCTGTCTTATCACTGTATGATATTTATAAAAATGTTAGTTGTTTTTTAATCATTAATCCTTTTTACCGGAAGCCATGGGTTAAATGTCACTGCACGACTATTAGGAATTTAACTAATTACAATTCGCTGGTCTTCCAAGGCTTTATTTTAACCGCTGTGACTATTCTGATGTAGCATAAGTATCGAGATCGATTCCTGGAAGTAATATATTGGTACCGGTTAAGGCTTATTCGTCAATTGCTTAAAGGTCAACCATTGATATTTAAAATTTGCATCCGGGCTGTAAGGGTCGTACCTCATGCTATTCTTTTTAGGCTAACATTTACAACAACTTATACTGCCCGCGAAAAACTATTGCGTTCTTGGTGGCTGCGGTTGGAGGTGGTCGAAATCTCAGCATTTCCAAGCAATTTTTATTATGAAGCTTGGCAACTATACTTTTACTGTTTAATGGTTCCTTTCTAGCAAACGTGACTCAATACGTAAGCAATTGTTAAAAATTCACTCATTTGGAATTCTGATATTATCTTATCTAAATGCATCTCGCAACTCGCAAAACTCTCTGACATATTTTTGTACACAAAGTGGATTGTTATCTAATGATAAATTTTTGTGAATTGCAAAGTTAAATTCAGCAAATTTAAATTTAATAAAATGAAAGTGAAAATTTAAAAAAAAAAATATCTCAAATGTATGAACTTTTTAAGTCGCATCTAGTATGAGGAGTATTCTTGATTCGAATTAAAAATTCTAAATTCAGCAACAATTCATTTTAAATTAAAATAAAAATACGTCCAACAAAATTAGATTAGTTTTGTGCTGTCCATCACAGGACGCTTAGACATACGATTATGTATGTTAACTATGTGTTTGTTAGTCGTCAATTTTTTTATTCCAGGGGTGTGGGGCCGGAGTCGGAGTCGTGGAGTCAAGGATTTTTTTTGGCTGGAGTTGTACTCGGAGTCGGAAATTTAAATTTTGAACTTTATATATTTGCATATTTTTGATTTTTTGACTGATATACATATAATTGAATACACATAAATAGGAAAGGTAGGAAGAAAACGTGATGAAATTAATCGTTTTTTAGTCGGAATCGGAGTCGTGTTTTTTTGTCAATGTTGGAGTCGAAGTCGTGTTTTTGGTAAATGTTCGAGTCGGAGCCGTAATTTTGTTTAATGACTCCACAGCCCTGATTTATTCTTTTATGAAATACAATATATTGAATATTTTTTGATTGGTCTTTTAAACTTTTTGTATAAAAGATCCTTATTTATGTTTCTCAGCACGCATTTGTGATTCCTTATTGATTAAAGATCTTTCTCCATTTCTGTTAAACAAATTGAGCATTGTTAAAAACTTTCCCATAACGTTTTCTTTTAACCTTGCTTTGTAAATTCTTTGCCGGTCATTTTTCTTGTATTGTGTCTTTGCATACCATATGTAAATAAAAACGACCACATACCTTGATTTTGAAATAGAATAAATAACTTTGCAACATAGAAATGTTTTCAACACAGCAGTGCTAGCTATATATTTGATTGTTTATTTGCATCTATAAAATACATAGTTAAGATCAAGTTAATTGAACACTACAACATCAATTTACTACTAACAAAACGTACCATTGCTACATTTACCATGTATGTTATTAAGTATACATTAGGAATATACAATACTATGATAATTATAAATATCAAGTATTAATCATTTGATATTTACCATTCATATTATTGATCGTTCATGACACTTAATTTGCACTTATGATTCAGTCATTTAATATTTTTATGGAATGAACCTAACGAATCCTGATCATTACGTGGTAAAAAATTGGTTTCACAATAAAAAATAAAGTGGATTGTAGTTAGCTAACATCCGATTTTCAGCTTTTAATCAAATAATTACTAATTATAACATCGTGAATATATTAAATGTATAAATTTTATAATGAGTGGATGGTTACTATTTCCTTATTAATGGAATAATTCTTGAATGTTATCAGTTTTTATCAAAAGGAAATCATTTTTTTCATTTCCTGTCAAAGAGATTTGTTATTTTAAACAATTAACTTCAATAGGGAGTTAATTAAGTATTTTTTAAATATTGATTTAATAGCTCTGATACTTATATTATTTCAAAGAAATTAAATCTTAACACAAAATTCAACGATGTATTGTACATTTATATAATATTATTCACTGAGAAGGTGGTAAGTGTCACAAAAAAAAATATAATAAAAAGCGATGAGAAATGTTTTTATCCTCTTTTTTGCTATTTTTTTTTTGTTTTTATCATACATAGTACAATATTATCGATAAAAATCATTTCCACTTTTTATTAAATATTTACAATTTTAAGATTTCATATAAAATTTTCATTGTCAGTAACGGCAGTATTCTACTGGGGGTGCGAAATATTAGCTATACAGTTATTGAAACGAGTTATAAAATATGCCACGCATTGATTAAGTGTCTCCCATGTTGCGTTTTATTTAAAATTTACCGTAAGTATGACATTAATTTAATTTTAATCCCATATATTAAACATAGCAAAGCCGGAGAACTTTTTATTGTTTTCTGTTTAAATTAATTAAACATGTATTTTCAACAACTGTACTTGATATTAATGTAAATACACGATGAAATATCTAATATTAGTATAATTGTATATATATTTGAATAGATTTTTACATTAATAATTCGCTAGAGTTAGACTTTAAAGACGGCATTCAAACATTGCCTAACTTTGATTTAATCGATTGATAAACTCTGGCATACGCACGTTGTTTTGTGAATTTATGATTTCATGATAGCGATACAATTAGATTTAAAATTTAAAATATTTACAACTTTTTAACTTGCTGAAATTTGAGTTGACATATTTTCGGCCTCTATAGCTTGATATGAATGATATGCATTCAGCTTCCATCTCTTCTTACATATGTAGCTAGAGTAAGAGTTGTAAGCTAAAAACGGAGTCAGTAGATTTTAAAATCTTTACTTCACTTCCCTGCTTTATACTGACAGAGTTTGCACAAAGACTAAACTGCTGTTCGTACACCATTTGTATTATTAGTTTATAACAAGAATAATAATAATAATTGGAGGCAGTTGACCGTGGAACACTGACGTATTTGCTGGCTATGAGAAAACTTTTTGACTTATTGCACATGAAACCGTGGCACAAATTGCATAATCAAGAACAAATTAACTTAGTATTATTGTTGGAACTTTGGCTTCTTACGTCATCCTGTAATTATTTGATGTCAAACAGGCATAATATGGCAATCAACAACTGAAAATGTATGATCACTTTATCGGAAACATTTAAAAATGACAATCATTTATTTCGATGAAATCACGAAGCACTAGCTGAAACAAAAACGTGCGCTATATTAAAATTATTGACTGTCTTTTTTTTACTGCTCTCAATGACTCTCTTTTCATCTAGAATTTCAACGGACCAGGCATTTTATTTTTCAGGATAAATAACTAAGCAAATAGGTTTCAGCTAATAGATGTCGTTTTGATCAATTTTAAAGATTGGTTAATTTTTTTGGAAACAAATTGATATCACTGACATTCGGTTAGATAGTAATAATTGCATATATTGATGTGGATGGTAGAATGCAAATAAAGCTTTCGTAGCAAGATCCTGCAATACTTCTCTTACTTTTAACGTTATTTGATTTTCAAATGCTCTTAGATTACATTTCTCAATTGTGACTTCTCTCTGCTTTATTATATATTTAAAAATGACCAGGTTAGTAAAATCTACCCTAGTTTCAATTTAAAATTTGTGCTTTTATAATTATTTCTGTACCGTTTTAAATCTTTTTCAAGTTATTTCTATTTAAAACCTCAAAGCACAATTTTTAGTGTATTAATATATATCAATTAATTGTATTAATATATAATGAATCCATTCCTCAGATGCAAATGAAATGAATACATAGTCGTTTGTTCAATTTACTGAATCATTAATTAATTATATCGTCACGTATATTTATATTTTCTACAATGCAATGCGATTACCTGCAGAAACTAGTATACATACATTGCGTCAAATATAAATAATATTTATTGAGTCGTAAAAATGGATGTTATGAAAATTGTGTTAAGTATTGTTGCCTTGCGTCAACCGGTGAGATTATTTTTGCCGGGATTTCCCTTTTCCTACACATTTTCCGATGTCGTTACACTGAGCACGCGTTATCATTGTACTGACGTTATATTGTTTGTATACTGTCGCATTACGAAGTGATAACGTTACTCGCTTCATTATCACATCATCAAATCAAACGTATTATCAGATATTTTGTATTTTTATCGAAGGATTGAATTATCTTTATCCGGTTTATATCATTGAAAACCTGTTTATTTTTCAATACACTCTATGATGAATGCGGAAAAACCATAAATGTGCTCAGTCAATAAATTGAAAGGTAAAAGGTCTCAAATGGTATGTAAGTCATATTGTTGGAACCAAACGGTGTTTAATTTTTTTTTTTATTTTAAATTTTAAAAATATATTTGGCATTACAGCTTACGCCAATGCGCCAAATATTCTTAATTGTGAAAGCCATACGAGATTAACTCGATGATAAATAATGTATCAGTTGTGCACAAAATCAACGATAAATAACATACACCCAGCCCAAGATCTCTTTTTTTAATTGAAAAAATTTGACCTTGCCGGGAATTGAACCAGGGTCCCCCGATTGCTAGAACAAAACTCTTGCCACTAGACCACAGGGACCGACATGAAAGCAGAAACTCATCTCTAAAGTAAATACGTGGACACCATCAATATATATGCAAGGAGGCTGAATGTAACAAATGGAAGTGTAAACACAGTTGTGCCTCCTTGGCTATGAACTTTATTTGACTACTTTGTAGAAGTTATTTTTCATCATATGAAATGCAATCGAAATTTAATTAATCAAAGAAAGTATACACTCAAACCTCTTTATGTGCGACGATTTTTTTGTACGATTTCAAATCAATGCGGTTTTTTTTAATAAATTTTTGGTACTATGAACGTACATATATGCAATAACTTAATACACAGCGCGTTGTTCACATACTGTGCATGCAAAATCCAGTGTTTCACCTGTTTATTACAGTGTGACATTGACACGTGCGTCAATATTCTCATATTAAGTCATAACTTTTTTGTGCGATTTTTCACGGAACGCATCCACCGCACAAAAAAAGGTTGAAGTGTATCTTTTTTTAGTTAAGTGCAAGAGTATTCAATCATACATCACGAATGGAATTTTCGTTTATGGCAGAGCGCAAGTACCATAGGTCAAAATCGCATACTAATCACCAGACCACCTACACATTTCACGACAATTTACTATTTCCGCTTTAAAAGCTTTGCAGACTTACTAACTTTCTAATCGTAAAATGTCTACGAACCACCATGTGAAGGCGTATGGATATACAAGAATTGCAAATGACAAATAGGCTCCCTTTTTAGTATACAGCTTTTGATTCTCAACTTTTGTCGTTGGTAATGTATTGGGTAGGCCTGCGCAAAGATCATAGGTCCAACTTCTATCTTGTTGGGCTATTGAAATGTTTTGCCATACAGAAATTCATTGTTGTTTTGACACTATCATGAGATAATGTTGCTAGTTATATAATTGAAATGACAGCCTACATGAGTTTCTTCATTTTCAATATAGCGAGCAGATGTTTTAATATTATACATCAACAAATCGGTACTCGAATTGGATAGAAAATGGGAAATTTATTTAAATTGTCTATAATTTAGAAATTTATTGATTTCATTTGTCGATCACTCGTCTTGCATTCTGCAGAACCTTGGTAATATTTGAAATCCTTATTATAAGTAATAATACAAATGTACCAAGAGTCGCAATAATTACATCATAATTATTTTATATGAAAGTTATTCTGGCATTATTTCATCATTAGATTTATACTCAATCGAACTTTCAAAACTTTAAATTAATATTACCATTTAGATCAAGCAGTAAAATATTGGTCCTTTTGTGGCAATTATAGGGCGTTTAAATGTTGTTTTCAATAGAAAATACTTACTATTGAGTGAAGCCATTTCTTTTTCTATAATGAAAAATGTAGATTTATAAACGATACATATTTTTCAGAGATGAAGTTGTGCAATTTAATTATCTTTTAAACAATGATTGATATCAAAATTAGATATTGCTAAGTTATACTTTAAAATTTTTACTGATCAAAACATATGATGTGTGCAGCCAAAAACCAAAAATAGCTGAGGTTACAATTTTATACTACAGTGATTATATTGGATTTTAAAAAGTGTTCTTCCGATAAAACCTTGTTTATTTTAATCCAGAATCATGAAATGAATTATTTTATTTAAAAATAGCTAAATTTTCTTATCTTTTTTTTATGTACGCATTTTTTTAAATAAAATCTAGACGCAAGCAAGTTCATACTTGCTTTCATTCAACGAGTTCTATGAATGAATGTCTAGAGAGAAGATAGTGTTTTACAAGGTTAGTAAACGGGTATGATAATGGAGGGACGTAACATATTAAACTACTTGTTAAGGCTCGTTCGATACATGACAAGAATACCTCAACAGCCTTCTGAGAGAGAGAGAGAAAATTATTCATTCGTTTCAACACCGAAAGTACCTTACGAGTTAAATTAAATGGCAATTATATAATATATTAAAGAAAATATTGTTTTTCGCAGGGAACGATATTCTATTTTGAATGTAAATAAAATTTCCGTTTTATAAGCATTTTAAAGACATTTGCAAAAATTCAAAAATGATAAATTATAGGAGAAATTTTAAATTTATCTTAGACCCATTTTCGATCGTTACATTTCTTCGGATTTAAACAAAACATCTCTTAACTGTGATTTACACAGATATTCATTTTTTTCATAACTAGTATCTCTTTAATCTATTTCACACTTATTATAATATAAAATATTCATATAATATATATAAGTCTAGTGTCGATCTCGTTATTTTAGAAATCATCATGTTTTATAGTTTTATCTTCATTAACAGGTACCGCATTAGTAACTTGCTAAATAAAGACTTTTAATATTGAAAGATATTGAAACACGACCTATAAAACTGGTTTTACATATTGTAAAACGTATTTTTTTCATTTTCAGCGTACAATTTACGCCACATTTCACTGTAGTTTAAATGTTTTTGGATAACATTATTAATACAGTCAACTGTCCTACAGCACCCTCTGCTAAACATCAGTTTTTTCTAGCGTGTGCTGCAGTCTTCAGGCAATTTATATGTTTCGTTAATATTTAATATTATACGTACATACATATGTGCATTCGAAGCATATTTATCAGTAGCTTTACGTCCCTTCACTTTTGATAAAGTAAGTCATTAAAAATAAAATAAAAATGTACTTAAAATGACAGTGTATAATTACAAATTATATTACTTTTAAGGTCTTTACTGTCTCTTCATGGTGGAAATAAATTATTTAAATAAATAAAAAAAATATAGTACTACTTCAAAACTTATAGTACTACTCGAAGATCAGGAAGATGATCGCCATGAGCGAAACCGGTCCTGGTTTTTATCAGAATATACATAAAAAGTGATCCTATAAAAAAAAAAAAATATTCAACGACCGAAAAGTTTATTTATCAAGCAATTGGTTTTCTGAATTCCGAATACCAAAACAAATAATTTCTGATAATATGACGGCTACTAAAGGGTATTACACTATTTTCCACGGAGTTTTCTTCCAACGAGCTGACACTCTTCTTGCCATTATCTATACTTTTCATACAGCGGTTGTTCCATCTTTTAAGATACACTGAATTAAAAATGTTTTTCTTTGAAAAGTATGTGTTATTTTTAAAACTTGTTTTTTTGCATTATAAATTATGCTAATTTTTAGATTTATAAAAATAAATCAAATATTCGTCGCAGTAGTCGGTAACATAATGTATTAACATGGATTATATTTAAAATAAAAATCAGTTCAAGTGTAATGTTTTAATGTTACCACAGTCTTGTTTTTCAGTCTATGTTTCCAAAGTGTAAAAAAATTAGATATGACCTAATACTATAAAACATCATCCAACCCAAGTTCCATGATTACAATTTATATTAATTTATTAAAAAAATATCTCATTGATATAAATTTCTTATCTTTATCATAAAATAATATTTTATATAACTATGTGGCCTCTTCTATCGGGTAACTCTCTCGCACGCTGTGAATCAAAAACAAAACCAACCGTGCTAAATGAGTTTTCCTTAGACTTTTATTACTTTGTTTCTCAAAATCTCAAATTGAATAGTGTGGGTAGACAACAGGCACCTGTATGTCTGGCCTGAGTCCGATTCAGAGGTGACGTCATCTCGGTTGAATAAATTTCGACGCGATTCTATTAAGTCTCGTTAGCAGACAGTGTCGAAACATGTAAAGTCACCGCCTCATTCCATCCAGCTTAATAAGTTTATACAGTACTCAGGCGTGAGTTCAAGCAGACTGAGCGAGCGAAGTTTGTAATCGTGTGTTGTAATTGACTAGACACACACAAACAGATTTATCCAAGATCTAGTCCACCAGAACTAATTTTTCTTTTATTGTTAGATGTGGGTAGGAACTGGATCACAAGGTGGAATGTAAGTTTCGCGAAACTGGCTGAGCATACAATATATCGAGAATCCTCAAATTATATAAGATTATGTATCTTGTTGATTTTTTTTTATCTTAATCATAAAATTTTCATTGCAACATTTTAACAAAACAAACGATATTAGTCCCAGCGATATTTGTTTGCGATTATTTTTTTGTGAATTGGAATCAAAATCTGGCTATACGGATTTGTCAAATAATGTAGGTAGGTACTGTTTGGAATTATTTAATGATACGTATGTATGCACTTAATAATGTAGTGCCAAAAGAACCAGTACTTAGTCTTCTTCATTAGAAACATATTTAATCTTATATATAAAACCGAAACGGCGTATGTATGTATGTCTGTAATTCTTTGGGAATGATATAACATCAAATAATTATTGGTCGCTTAGTCCGAGCGGAGCCGGGTAACAATACTAAAAATACCGAAACGGCGTATGTAAATATGTATGTATGTCTGTGGGTCTGTAATTCTTTGGGAATGATATAACATTAAATAATTATTGGTCGCTTAGTCCGAGCGGAGCCGGTTAACAATACTAGTTATTCATAGGTAAAAGGATTCGATTTAATAAATTCTGACATTAAATCTTCACTAAATGACCGCTCTTGGACAAAGGTTCACTTAGGACTTTTATATATTAAATAAAGATACGGAATTATATATAACCTTAGAAAAATCATCATTTATTTTTTTAAATTGTTGAAAAAGGTTTGGAGTAGAAAAAAGTGTGTGTTTTATAGTTTGATAATTTTCAGCCAACGCATAAAAAATGTTTGTTTGGACTAAACGATTGATTGAACAATTATCATGCAAAATAGAAATTAAAAACTATTTCTGATGGATTTCAATGAGTAATTAATGAAAATTTGAAATTATTTTATTTTCGCACAGATCTCCTTTTCTCCCCTTAAGAGTATTTTATTATTATTCGATCAGTGAAACCTTCCAATTTCGACACATTTTTACTATTAATTTTTTTCATTTTTATTTATTTTATTCGTCATATTTTTTTTATTATACTTGCAGTCAACCCTTCTTACCTTCTTACCATTGGTAAAAGGGACTGTCGAAGTACTCTCTATGACTTTTTCACTTTTCATATTTTTTCACAGATGTCTTTTCAAAGGTCGTTCACCGAATCCTGGCCAATAACTACGATATTGTATATACGGTACGAAAGTGCTTCACACGTAGCAACACAACTAAATAGTTAAATAAAATAAACGATTATGTACCGTTTCACCTCGAAGCAGAAATCACATCTGTTTGTGTATTTTTTTCGTAAAAATTTCAGTTGTGTATGGTCAGTTCAATGAACATTTCGTTTTTATTAAGGCTCGCCGTTTCGTGGGAGTCAAAAAATCAACCTGTTAGGGCAAAAAGTGGAGAAAAAATTGTAACATATAGAGATCGGAAGCGGGGTATTAATCATAATACGTGGTCGTTTCATCTGCCTTTTGACGGGTCATTTCGAAAATGCGGGGGTGAAGATTTTCCTTTGCGAGTACACACATTTAAAGTTTATTCAACCTGAGAAATGATTTGGCAGAACATTCTCGAATGTGTTTAGTAATTAAGCGATTTAATTAATACATAAATAACAATTTACGCTTACGTTTCATCGGTAAGATTACCATTTTGAGAGAGTCATAAATGGCTTGGATTATTTCTTGTTTAAATCGATATTATATTCATTTAATAATGAGCTATTTAAAAGAATCACACAGCCGCTACTCACAATATAATTTGAATATCACTATAACATATGTTATGTTCACATTATTGGAGTAATATTGACGAGAGAATAATCACTGGTTTAATAATGCATATAACATTATGGTTTTGAATGAATGATTCGCCATGTTTATAATCACTTAAGAGTAGAGGCGGATAAAAACATGCTTTCTTGATTAAAAGGCTCAACCCACTTCCACTTTCACATTGCTAAAGTCTTAAGCATTTTGCATTGGCATCTTGTGCACAAATTTTCTTCATCCCGTTCTCTCTTATACGAAGTATAGAGAAAATAATGAAAGCAATTATGCCAATAACTACACGCCTTATCGTGAGAAAATCCTTTCAGATACCAGTGGTATACCTTTAGTTTAAGATCAAACACTAAGCAGAAGAAGGAACAAGAAAAATTTTGTATTACCATCAATTTCAAAAACGAGACAAATCCTTGTACACATTTTCCCATTGAGTATTGTTTGATAGTAAACTAATATTGTTGACAGATGATCCCGTAGAAAAATATGAATGGCTAAATTCTCTTTTGGCGTACTATTTCATGTATTTGTTTTTGTTACTAAGTCCGCTCTAAATATGGATCAAATATATGTAGTGGGACTTTAATCAACACTATTTGTTAAACAAGCACTGCATGATTGCATGCATATCATTCAGCCTCTTCTTAACGGAGTGAAAACGAACATAATTACTGAACAATGTTAAGATGAAATCAACATCATTTTTTATACGTTTTACGTAAAAAATAACACAGCAACACATAAGCTTGAAGGTGGCAGTTAAATCCCTCTTTCACTATTTCAAGAGTTACGAGCTTTGCAGTTTAAGCGGGAGATATGTGTCATAATATTATATTATTAATCTTCATAGCTTTGCAGCGCACGATTTTCATGTCCATGGTAACTTCTTTCCAACTATGGAGTCTCGATGCTAAAAAAAATGATTCCACGTTCTTCATCCGATATAAAGGTGGGCAGCCAATACCAATGCTGCTCTCTGGTGTCCCAAATGGTATATCATATGTCGTCATATGCGAATCTGTAATAATATCAATGTAAGTTATTACAATGGAATTATTCACAATTGAAAGTGAACATGCCAATGTCCAAAACTAGCAATAATGAAACAACTTGCACACCGTACAGTGCACAAATCCAAAATACAACAGGTTAAATATACATTTTATAAATCCCACTCTAAAATACAATATTTCAGTGTTGTTGTCTCGAGATGGACCATAATGAATTGCCAAAAGGTGAATCAACCAATGCAAGGTCGAGAGTCATTAATCTACCAGCGCTCAGTGCACTTTATAAAGGATGTGAAAGGTGTGCATCGATCTTTACAATCACATATATAGCGTTTCAGAAACATGAAATTGAAATCAAATAATAAAGGGAAAAATATCATTTTAGTTGCCTCAAACACTGGTTAAATTATTGAATTTGAAGTCTTCTTTTTAACATCGGGAGGGAGTTTTTGAAAGAAAATAGGCACAGTTGCGTATTACTTCCACACTTCATAGAAGTTGTTAACTATAACGCAAGTGATAGCTGCCTAATTGTTTCGATCCTATTTAGATTGGTTGAGATGGGTTTGTATTACCAAATAGACACATGTATACGATGTTTTTTCAATCCTTTTATGGATATGTATGCAATCACTAAAACGGGGCGCCTAGAAAATTATTAGTCAACAAGTAGTCTCCCAAAAGAATAGATTGATATTACTAAACATAATATGCTGTTGAATTTTTTTCATAAAATATTAAGTGTACTTTTGTAATCCATGTCTGCTCCCAATGTGGTGCACAGAGCCTCCAAATAGAGATATCTCAACTAGTTTTTCTATGAGAACTGATGTCTACATAGTATTGCTCAACCTCTCCTTAGTTCGATGAGAGTATGTAAAGACAGGTTAAAGCTAGAACAAGACTATTGGTTAGCAAGTCGCTATTGCTAGGCCCCAGTTTTAAGACCAGATGGATTTGAAGGATTTTTTAGACAGCAAAAACATCCATGTCTTCGATAGAAAAACATACTATTCATACTGGGGCTCGAATGCGTAAGGACCGCCACGGAAGTCAACGACATTAACCACTGAACAACAGACTCGATAAATATATTGTTTTCGTACATAGTAAAATATTTATTCAGCAATTTATCAGAAATTGTAGGTGGAGGAAATTATAATATACAGCTGCTGCCAGCTTTTGTAAAGAAGATAATAGCCATCAATGTCCTAGATTCTATATGACACATTTTGCCGTCGGAAGCGCAGTGAATAAATAAAGATTCACGCTGCACTCTTTCTGAAGCATTGTGCATTTTGCACTCTTTGGGTTGAATGTATCGCAAACAATGCATACCTCAAGATCTCGTTAACCCTTGTGATAACATTTAACGTATTTATGTAAAAGCTCTCATAATCAGAGCTATGGAATGTCTCTACATTGTATCCATATTTCATAGCACTACTTTTTACACATCTCTGCCAGCTTTTTGTTGCATTTACTTGTATATAGTAAATATATACATAACTACATAGTTTGATGGAGAGTTTCAACATTTGTTTTTTGATCAATTTGCATGTAAAGCCAATAGTTAATAATCTACATACATAAAGAAAACTCTCCCATTGAATCACTTTCCAATGTTTTGCTAATGATAATTTAGTAAATTTGAATCGTCAAAATGCTGTCCACTTTTGATAATTCTACCCAGGCTTCGCTTTTCGGCATTTCATTTACTTCTCCCTTAATTATATATGATTAATTTAGCAGAAAAGACTTAAAAATTCAGTAAATATTAGCCTAAAAGACAAGTTGCCATGCATTCTTTTCCATTCTGATTTTTTAATGTTAAAAACTCACCATTGAAATGTCATAAAACATAAAGGGGTATAATTTAATAATTTGTCTATTAAATAATTACACATTAATCAATAATACAAAATAACTCATTTATTAGTACATAATGTCAATTAAAGTAGTAGTTTTAGACAGCCAATTAAAATTTATCGAACGTGTAAGTAAAGATATGCATTGGCATAATATTTTTTACAGTGGCGCACATTTTGTTTTATATATGACTGGCAAAAATATAAGGCGAATTCTTTACAAAAAAAATCTGAAAGATACCAATCGAAACAGATTAATTGGATACAGCTTTGCGATATACTTTTAAGCTGACTATAACAATTCATGGTGTATAATTTATATAAATAATACGTTTTTGGTAGACCGATTTTTTTAAAACTTGTCGAAGCATCATATAACGTTTAATATTATTACAAAAGTTTATCGTGTAAAAACTATACAGTAGAATTAACACTTTACAGGGCTTCCTCTATTTTTCCTTAATTAAGTTCAATTTTTTTTAAATATATATTTGAGTGCAGTTAATGCGTTGAAAGGATCAATATAATTTGAATTTGGAATACTCGCTTAAACAAATTACTAAATTACTCTCAATTTTTAATCATCTATAAAAGCTACTTAGATCTAGTGAAACCGTAGTTAGTACTAGCTAGTTAGTAGTAAAGCTAGTTAGTACCTAGCTTATTTTACCTTGCCCATTAGCGTATCTTATATATAAAACCGAAACGGCGTATGTATGTCTGTGGGTCTTTAATTCCCTTTAGCATTGTTGGTCATTAAGTTGCCATAAAAACAAATATGTTTGAATTTTTATCGGCGAAAACATTAAGTCAAAATGTAATAAATTAGTCTTCTACTGAACTTTTCTAGGCTTTTATTATTAATAATAGTGTTTATTATTTACGTGAAGGTATTATTTGACATTTCTTTGACAGCAAATTAGATTTTTTCCTTGAATTTGGACATTTTAATGGGCGAGAATGGGGCTGTCATCAAATTAAATAAAGTTTGTGATTTTATTTTAACTCTATTTTGGATGTTAGGTTTTGTGATATAATTATGTCGAATGATATAACATTAAATAATTATTGGTCGCTTAGTCCGAGCGACGCCGGGTAGCAATACTATTATATATAAGTGGGTGTTTCTCGGCTAGAATATTTTTTTGTGGATGTCATATATCTTTGAAAATAAATCATGTGATATTCAGTAATTCAAATGTGTGGTAGCTAGTATTTATTGCTCAGTAGACGTTAAATGTTTTCTTAACCTTTCCTCTACGGCTTAAAAACATCATCTTTACATGAAGCTTAGTGACTACACATCACCGGAACAGATGTATTTTTGGGACCGTCAAGGAAAGGTTAAGGCGGAAAACACTGAGACGATTTCAATGTGTCATAGGATGCAAACATTTACAGCGTCTTATAAAGCAGGTAATAAAGATGAATGGAGCTTTGTATTACTTAAGACGCAATCTTTCTTCTCAGATCTTTTTGCTTACTTTATATAATATAATATTTTGATAGATTTGAAAAAAACACTAGCCGTAGAAAAAGTCTTTCGTACAATTTCCGATTTATTAATTACCGATAAATTATTTTATTTATTTATTAACTGGAAAAAATAAAATATACGCCAATGCACCATGCATGCCAATGCAACATATTATTATTATTGAGGCCAAAATGAGAATTCCACCATTCTTGAAAATGTTAAATTGAATGTTCCTGATAATTTTTTGAGAATCGTGAGCATGAGTTGTTTGTTCTTCCAAGGGGTAGAACCAGTCTGCCAATGGGAATGCCTCCGGGAAGAGCTTTAACAATTTTAAGCGGCATTGTCATATTTCATATTGACGTGAGTGAGTTCAGACGAATACTATATTTTATGAATAAAAGTTGATTTTGTCAGAACTCACTCGGTTGACATCTTTGAAAATTTCTAATATGATTTTATAAATTTTTTCTCTCAGTTTTTATGACTACAATGTTTTCATCTTGTTTTTAATTAATTAGTGATTCTTATTATGTATTTACATGTACATATGTATGTATGTATATATATGAATACTTGTATTTTTATTTGTCAAATACATGGCGCATTGGCGTCAGCTGTAATGCCATGATTTGCTTTTTCTTAAATAAATAAATAAATCAATAAATTACATAATATTTAAAAAAATATATATATTACACAGAATAGAAACATATTAGTTACATAAAAAGATAAAAATACAAACCAAGCATCAAGTCCACTGCCAAAGATGTCCACATCAACAGGCAGTGCATTCATCAATCAAACAGCCCTTGCGACTAGCGACTCAAAATATTTACGTGACAATTTTATATTACATAACAATATTCTATAGCCATTTTCAAACGATTATATAGTAATATAAAATAACTTTGATTATTGCACGTATTGTGTTACTAATTGTGACTCGTGTTTCGCCTCTTTCAGATGCATTTTCGGATTTACTGATGATGGTGATTTTCGGATGATTTTAAAGCAACAAATTTCCTTGTCATTTCTTGTTCTCATCGAAGCTATACAACATGCAAAACCATGTTATAAAAGCGCTATTTTTTTTTTAAATCAATAACATAAAATCTTGAACGAGCTGTTGATTAAAAATTGCACTATCCTACTTTTCGTGTTTTTTTTTTAATAAAGCACTTAATATTATATCATTTTAGACATTATTTAAAATGAAATAATCAGTACGCCACTTAGTTAACCCAAACACCTGAAGCATAGTTGACATCTCGTTTTTTTATTTAAGACGTGTAAATAACTGTTAATAGGCACGTACAACATAACAAGTTATTTCGCTTTGAGCCATGTTAATAATTTCAATGAGATCATAAAGGCTTAGCCGACGCTAAAATATAATTGATAGCTATTTGTTTTATAGCGATAAATAATAAAATCAGTCACTGCTATTTGCAATCGAAAATAATCGCCACAATGTACATACAACAATCGCCATTATCTCATCGAATTTTCGCGCCGCAGTATTGGATCGAAAGGCTGCATATTTTCAACAGAATATGCGCATTGAGAAATGTTTTATTGTAACCTAAGTGCATAGTTGAATAAATTATCATAATTTTGCAGCCGATCCTTATCAAATTCTTGATGTTTGTTCAATATATTATTACGGAATTGTATGTTGACTTTTCTCATTATCGTTAATGTTTAACGCTCTGTCACTCAATCAATTATGTTTATATTGAAGGTGTTATTGTTATTGTTTTTGTTTTATAAAGGTATGAAGAAATATAAAGGAAAAAAAAAATAATTCAAGTGACCAATCTTTTATCAACACTTTTTATTTAACAAACGCCGTCTTTAATGATGTTCTAGCCAGTGATGCACAACCTCTTTGGGAGAAGGGCCAGATAATTAATTCACAGATAGCTCAAACGCCGCATCGGTAAAACTGTTTAAAATATCGATATTTTATGTTTGTTTTATATTGTTCTTCCACCGCCCGTTAAAAAATCTGAGGGTGATGTTTGCAGCCTGCGGGCGGCAGGTTGTGTATCACTGTTCTAGCCCGAAACATGAAAATTTCTTAAAACATATTTCTTAGACAATGGAATCATTCTAAGGTACCGTTTTTCATGTAAAGAACTTTTCCCATGATATTTTTGTCATATAACATAACAATGTATTTTAGTTCTACATAAATTATTTTATATATTTGTTGATAGCTATTTCGGCTTACGCCTTCGTCAGAATAGTTCTGACGAAAAGTACGAAATGACTCTTATATTAAGTTTTATTTTACACTATGTACCATTTAATTAAGAATTGACAGTTAGCACCAATTCAAACATAAGTGACAAATATTATTTGTTCTAGTAGAAATAACGGAATCATGCTATTTTTTTAGGTGATCAAAATCCTTCATTATTCACTAGCATGAATGTAATTTTGTAAATTGTGAAATGTTGCAAAACGTTTTTGATGACTGAACTAGTCAGAAAGTATCCTTTTAAATTTATCTTCAAACGCGTAGATGGCTTGTATATAATAAAAAAAACTGTAATCTCTACTACGTGACTTACCAATAAAGCTAATCCAGATAAATATTTACATGCGGCAGTAAACTTAATTTCAATGTAAGCTCATGTCAAAATTTAAGTTTAATGTAAGTTATGCCATAATTTTGATTGCCGAAACTGCTTTTTTGGTTGGAAATGACGCATCATGTGGGCCGAACATGCCACTAAAAGTGGTTCTAGATCAATAGAGAAATCAAGTAGGTAACAGGTTTTAATCACAATTTATTGTCTATATGTTTCAATAAGCCAAGAAGATTGCCAGCCACTTGGCGTCGACTTGTCTGTTTTATCGACTATAAATATTCAGATAGACAGCTTTTTTGCATACTGGCATTGGAGCTCGACAACTGTTACTGGTATTGAGATCAGACATTTTAAAATGCGATACATTTTATGAAAAAAAAAACTTTTTATTTTATACTACTACCGCGTCTGACATATTAATTGGATGTATCAAAACATTTAAGCAATTTGGAGAAATCGATTAATACTATTTATGTAAAATAATTAGTTTCTTTTCCTTCCTCTTCTTCTTCTATAGAAACTATACATAGCCCCCGAGTGGAAAGATTATTTTATTAGAGTTTATTTGTTAATTAATAGCTAGGGTGAACAATAGAGACTACAATTCGAGTATCGAATACTCGTCCATTATTCAACTT
This sequence comes from Himalopsyche kuldschensis, assembly GCA_028554975.1. Classification (NCBI taxonomy): domain Eukaryota; kingdom Metazoa; phylum Arthropoda; class Insecta; order Trichoptera; family Rhyacophilidae; genus Himalopsyche; species Himalopsyche kuldschensis. Next base: position 11,619,020 of record JAHFWI010000010.1, on the reverse strand, counting down.
CTCGTAATTTATAAAGGGAGTTTTATCTCCGAATTTTATTAACTCATTTAAAAAATATTTATAATGTTTAAACTTTGCATTCAGGGGTACGGAGATGTTGGTGTTATATGTTTAACCTTCACCACCAACCTGCACAATCATCGATTAAGCGTTAATCTGCCACCCGCAACTAGTTTTCGAAAATAAAAAACATTTGTATATTTTATTCAATTTAAGTTGCGGATAGGTTTTGGTATGAAGTCTTTCAAGTAGTCAAATGTTTTTTTTCAATGGCATAAAATAGTAAAACTTTTGCGCACTCGTTGTAGTGTTTGAATTATTATTTTTTTTTATACACTCATTTCAATTGGAACGTAGAACAAATCATTAAAAAGTTTTTTTTTTTTTTGTAACCACTCCCCTAAAACCATTATTCTAAGGCGGTCAGTTTTTCAAGAAAGTAAGCGTATTTTTATAAATTTGTCACTTCAATTATTATTCATCGCGTGGTGTGCAGACTGTAAAACTAGAATTTAAAAACAAACTAGCGTGTCATTTCTTATTTTTTTATCTGTCAATCATAAGTTTTTGTCATCGCTTAAAAAACTTCTTACAAATCTTTGTCCACAGGTACTTGAAATCAATCGTCATGTACATTGCAATAAATGATTTCGATTAGAAATTTGCATACACTCAGCATCACATATCATTTAAAGTTGCTAAGTGTAGTTCCGTACATAGCATAACTAAAGTAAGTAGGTACTTCAGTAAATTAATGAAAAATGACATCTTAAGCACGAGTTCTGAACGAGCTCATTGCTAAATTACGTATATACTTTTGGGATAGCCATACTATTCAGTGGTACATTAAAGAAACTAAATTGGTTTTGAAAGCACGAGACGAACTGGATTCGGTGATATAACATAATTGTGAAATAAATACAGAGTCTCGGAGACTAGATATCTACACATCTTTCTCCATGAATATCAAAATTTTCTACAAAAAATTTACACCATTGTTGATAAAATATTCTTTACTGTAATGCCTATTTGTTTATTGTGATTTGAATTTATTTATTATTTTAGTTGTGAGAAATAATTATGATCATTTTCCTGTTTCATTTGAACTAAAACAATGATTTTTTATTATTTTAATTGGAGAATCTAAAAAAAAACGTTTATCGCGGTTTACCTTAAGATAATTGAGTCATGAACTTCACGAAAAAACATACAATATGTAATTGAACTGAGTGTATGAGTCAAAAGTCTCTCCTTTTTCCTTGTGAGTGAAAATGTAAGCCATATTGAGATCATCGAACCCGTTTGTTGACTATCAGTCGTACAAGTTTTTTTGATAAACAATCTTATAATTATAAGCTAAAATTCTTGGTAGCGTACATTAATATCCTGATCAAAATCAGCTGATAATAAAAGAAAAAAATTCAAACAAACATTTTTTCACGCGTAACTTATATTTTTTCATAATACGTATGATAACTTCCTGTTAACTCAATAATTACATATATATATGTATATATAGATCACGTAGATAAGTAGATAAAACATGTAAAATAATAATGGCACTATGCTGGACTTTATGTCATAATATTTATTATTCTAATAAGGTAATATTTAAGTATAAAGCGAATTATGTATAAAAAATATATCTTTATTCTCTTCAATAAGTCTGTCTTTAGATTAAACGCATAGCAAGACACGTGGCTTGACATATCAATCCGATCGTGGAAAAACAGTTTATGATGAACATAGCAAATGGGATACCTACTAGAAAGAGTCTTTGTTTGGCGTACTCCTGTAACACCCTCCGCCGGTCTTGAAAACCCACTATTAATAACTTGTCTCGGCAGCTGATCATAAATATTGAGATCTTCAGAGCACATGATATTCCATTCCATTAAAAGGGGGTGAATATCTCAATAATACATTGTGCATTATGAACCCTAATCATAGTAAACTAAGTAACGATTTTTAGCAATTGAAATTGTTTATGCAGTGACGTACTTCTTCCGTTTTAATATTCTTCTGCTACTTTTTTGTTTTTAATATCACCGTCTGCATTATCAACACTGGAAAAATGTAAAATCATAAGCGATGCTGTTCTGTTAACAGTATAACACAATTATGAATATTATTAAAGAAAAACTGCAGAGAGGTGCAGTACCTCTAATCTTTTCTTGATTTTATCAGTATAAAAATACGCTAAGCAGTGTACATATCTCTGCATTGCCTTAGAATGCTTTTTTTTCATGTAAATTTGTCTTCTTATTTTTCTTGATAAGATCAATGAAATCTGGGTAATTGTCATTAAACAAATATGTTAATATGATAATAGATAATAGAGATCTTATAATAACTAAGTCTACTTATTTAATCTGATAATATCTTCTTTGCTCCTTCCCCATTCCAGCATAGCATTCTAGCATAACAACAGCTTGGTTTTTTGTGTAAATTTATAATGTGATTTTTCAAATAAGGCTTAGTTATTGAAAAAAATGGCAATAAATCATTACAAAATCAATTGTCTTAGCCGTCATGTCTAACATCGTCGCAACGTTTGACTCATCCCAAAAAGGTCCGCTAGGAGGTTTCGAGCTCTTTCATTTACGAATTAAAACCATAGCGTGAGATCATGTTCGTTAAAATATTCATGTTATGTAAACGGCTGTATGTCACATCATAAATTAAAATAAGTTTAAACACAAGCGCTGAATGATCAGGTCAAAGATTGACAGTCACCCAAAAAGTCTGTGAGATACTAAACTTTATTACCTGCGGCATTTTTAGATGTTAAACGTGGTACGTCATTAGTAAAACACAGGTGTAGCTGATGAAGTCAATGCCAAGAACAAAGGGAACGGTTTATATGAATTGTGGGAGTTTTATATTAAATTATATATATATTATTCCGCATACAAATATTAATTAGCATTTTTCGATCGCCCATTTTAAACAAATTAGTCATTCAAGAGAAATCCACCGACCTATGAAATCAGTGTCTGCGATTAAAATTTTCAGATTAAGGCACAATAGAAAAAAGAGTTTTTTTAGTCTTTGTCGTATATTATATTAGATAAGTACTTTATAATTGATTTACTTTAAAATTAAATCGTTACTTAGACTAAGATATCTGATTTTGTGGTAAGAGCTTTTTCCTATCCATCATGTGGATTTGAATTGTTAATTCTCAGCAGGATCATTATCAAATATAGTCCTTTGTTTAACTGTAAAATTATCATTTATCAGTAAGATTTAAACGAAAAACGAGAAAAGTTCAGCTGCCTGTACCCTACATAAGTACATCGGTGATGCATTGCATTGGGCGAAAAGCTCAGTAATTATACAAGCGAGCCATCCGTTGTTTTTTCTTCGGTGGGCTCAGTTAAATTCATGTTAAGAGTAAGCTGTTTTCTGATTTTTATGATTCTGACATTTTAAATAATAATGAATTATTGGTTTTACTAAGCGCGAAGAAAGCCCTATTACATTTGTCTGAAACATCATACTGTCACTATGCTCATGTCACATTAATTTTATTGAATATTCACCCACACAGATGTTATAAAACTCCAATAATTGATATTTTTTAAATTTAATTACACCCACAATGCTCTTTTTGTTTTCAAAATTCAGTACAAGATTTTGGTTCCTTTTGCTTTGTTGAAATTAATAAAACACTGTAATACTTTCACGTATCTTTAAATAAATTATGTGTGAAAGTAGTGCAAAAAAGTCTTCAAAACTATGACACTATACCAAGAGGTTACAGTTAACGCCATAAAGTAATTCATTAATTCAATTTTAGCATCTTTTGGTCATTATTATACAGATCTAGATAAAAATTTGCTTTTTGTACATCAAATTTTAAAGTCGGTATATTTGTAAATTTTCTGACCTAACAATTTAATCAAAATTAATAAAACGTGTATGGCTCGTCCGTTGATGATACTTGTCAAGAATATCGATGCAGTCATAGAAAACCTTTTCATTAGTATGATATCAAAATGACGCGGGTAGTTCATCATGTTGATTGAAGAATTTCTATGATACATTCTCTCGATTGTCACAATAATTGGTACACAATAAAAAAGTCAACTGGCAGTCACTTACTTATACGGAGTTTTTTTGTCGAATGATGTCAGTGATCTTTTTTGATTTATATGTCCGAGCAATCAGCGATTTGTATCTCGGATAAACACCGGTTGGCAACATTTTGACTATCGTATACACACAGATCAGCACGTGCTTTGAATTTCTTGAAGCAGTGGTTGAAAACCTTTTTAATTTTATAGGTCCACGTTTTTCTAATCGTCGCAACCAAATAACAGATCAACTAATATAATTAATTCTATCACGAACAATTAATCTAATATCACATTTTTATAAATAACCTAGGCCACACAAACAAAGAAAGTGTTTGTGTTTATTGAAGTGCTCAATATTTTAGATAAATAATATCACTAACATTGGGTATCGATGATATTTGCCGTTTGACATTTGCTGTTTGTCTTTTTCCGATTGTCTAAACTTGCCACCTACTGAATTTTAATTGTACTAAGCCCATAATATTTGCGCAAGTGTAACAATAAGTCATGTCAAGTCAATGTCAGCCCACAAAATATACAAAAAATATTGATTTTAATACAAAAGAACTACTGTAAGTCAATTTTACTATGCCTATAACTTTCGCACAAGTGCAAGCAATAAGTTGAAGTTTTATCGCAATCGAATGAACAATATGGAAACGCATAAAATATGAATAAACATTGATTAACACACAAACATTGATTTTTATATACTACATTCCAAAGCATAACATTGTTTCATTCGTATAACAAAACTCTCGGTAACATTCACTTACAAAAATATTAACGAAATCGATATTGGTCGTGTTACATAATAAATTCACTTTAATGAAGTAATTGAATCTTTCAAATTGAGTTACAGTAATCACAAGACTTACGTGGGCTGATTGTTATGTAGTTGAGAATTAAGGAAAATATCTAACAAATCGATTTCTCAGCTATTTGCATGTGCTCTTGACATACAAAGATGACATCATTAGTGTCTGAGAATATCATAATAAAAATCGTTTTTCTTAATTTTTTGTTGTGTTCATCTGTAAAACCTTACTATAGAAATTCGGCGTGTATTTAATGGATCATCAGTATCTAAATCAAGTTTTGGTCAGTGAAATAAGTGGTGAGTGAAAAAACGGTCAGTTGTCATTGTATCAGTATGAATGCTGTCAGTTATTAAATAAAACGGTCAGTAATGTGTTTATAATGGTTCGTTATTTATTAAAAACGGTTAGTATTTAAAATAAATGGTCGGTTATGTTAAATAAATGGTATGTTTTAGTTTGAGAGGTTGTGAATTTTATGATTTATAATTTTATCTGCCCATCTATTTTGTTTACCGTCCGTTTTAAGTATTTATTACTGACCATAAATTTAATATTTACTGACCATTTATCGAATTAGAAACTGACCTAATAATTAGTTGCCAATAAATTCAATATAATTCTTAACTGTCTATCGAATCGGATTTTATAAATAGACAATGTATTAACTGAATTTAAGTATAAATCTACCTACGTGGAACCTGCGGAAAGGAAAGCTCTTTACTCACGTGAACGTTATGCACGTGAGTAAAGTGCTTATTAGTTTAGGTGAGACTAAGCAATGAAATAAAAAATGGGTAAATATGAATCAAATATCAAATTTATATTAAAATAGATGCAGATTAACTGCTTACGTCAATGATTGATCGCTGTTGATTATGGCTAAGCTGATAGGCGTGTCAACAATTGACCCACAGGTTAATGGTTTCTGACCACTGTTTGAAATATTATTTCGTTTTTTTTATTCCGTTTTATATTCTGGTATCCTGGTACCTCGCAGTGAAAAAGTTTTTATCATGCTCTCCTACAACGAGATGATGTCATCTATGAACGTGTTTTAGAGAGTGATTGCTACAATTTATATATTCATCCTGCATCTACCAATTTCAATTGATTCATGACTATGAATATTTAGAAAAATAATTATTCCGAACGTAATGGCAGTAATTCATGACAGAATCTGATTCGTGTGTGGTTACAATACTTTAATTGCATCCCTAAAGACAAAAGACTTCATAGATATAACTTGACATGAGTCATTTATACAGGCTATACCCGAATAACGAAAAAAAAAACGAAAAGCAATTTGATAAAGTGCGCTAGCAATATGAAAAGGACACGTCTCCTTTATCGGTCAGCTTAATTATTGTAAACTACATTCTCTTTCCTTCGTTGCCGGCAGAAGGGCGTGATCGCTATATAGGTGAGCAATCCACAGTGAAGCCAGTTCACGAGGTCAACATATGTATTTGTATGTTTATGTATACTTTCTACGTTTATGCTATACCTATACCCAAACACATGTATATGTTACAGTGAAAATGTATCATGTAATAAATTTGTATGACAACATGATTTCACTGGTCACGATCATTGAAATTATTGGCTCAAGTCTAAGATTTGCAGGCCAAAAATTTTGGTTTGCTTCAATGAAACAAAATCAGCAAGTAGTTCCTTTCACAAAAAGAGAATCAAAGAAAAACACAGACAAACATTGGGCTGAAGATAGGGCGGTCAAATGTAATTTCAATGACAGCTTGGAGAATAATATATTTTCACTGAGAATACAGTTTAACTGTAACATATACACACACGTAAGCAAACTGAAGTATTTCCGTTATGCGAGGACTCGAATTTTCCGCCTATTGAAATATTCAATTTGTCATTTTGTGGAAGGTCGTCGGGTAGAACAGATAAGATATATTTATGATAAGAACGAGAACTCATACAGTATTCTCAGCATCGTAAATTTGATCTCTTATACAAAAAAAAAGATCGACAATAAAATGTCTGTACAAGTGACCTCTTTTTATTAATGATAAAAATTATCCATTGTAATTAACATGAATATATAATATTGATTGGTGAACTTTTATAACGTCTCTAATGATTAAGATATTTATTATAATAATATCAATTATTTCTCTAAACATCCAATGCATATTTATGATATGGCTGAGCAATAGCAGAGTTTTAAACGGTAACGGTGATCATTTTTTATATAATATAAACATCCCATCATTACGATTTATGAATTTTCCCCTTCGGAAAAACACTATGTACATATTTATTGACACCGCCCTACATGGAAGGTCATCAGAACTCTGTCGAACGATCTATTTTTCACCTCAGTCTATGAGTTTAAGTCGATATCAGGAAATAAATTCATTCTAATAATACTCTAATTATATTGAAATCTATAGCGATTCAATATAAAGTAATTTCAAATCTGTAAAAGAGATATTTATGCGGACGTCTCGCTTTAAATTTCTTTTGACTCTTTCATGCTCTGAGTGCATGAGAGTGCATGGTATTTCATGCAAAGTTCGATGGGCCATAAATAAAGGCTTATCGCGCGAACGTTTAACGATTTTTTGTAATGGTTTGTAAGCTCCTTATCCTCTCCCTAAGGATAAAGTCTAGTAAATTCCTGATATCGCCTTCGCAATTATAATAGTCGTGTGTTATGTATTGTAGAACGTAACGTTTATTGTTAATCTATCTGTGTTAAATTCGTGTGTAAAGTCTGTGAAAATTCGTAACAATTAAATAATGGGTGCTAACCGCACCCACATAACGCTTTGAGATCGTGTTTTGTTTATAAGAGCACCATGTTTCTCCTACTCCGTTCCCAAAAATCCTCTTCCTCAGTGTCGGATAGGAGGCTCCTTCTCGATTTACGAGGGAGCCGAATCAAGGTCTTCTCAGTCAATCAACATCTTTTTGAGCATGTGACCTCTTCATCGATTTAAACATTTAATAATAAATTATATTATTTTCATTGTCTAGCAGTACATATTTGTGTAATTGTATGTAAAAATACCACATTTTTTTCGGGTACTATAATTCAAAATATTTCCGTGTGGTTATTAAATACATCAATTTTATATTTTTTCCATTGTATCGTTCACAGACTTAGAGACCTTTGTAAAGATATATACATAGATTGTTTCTCTAATAGATTTCTGTTCAAACATTTATATCTGTATGTCTAAATTACATCCCATCCTTATGGTTCTTAAAACGAGACATAGCAGAAGTGATTAGTTTGTCTAGATTCTAGTACTAGTCCTAGTTGTCTATTCTAATTTGTCCAAAAATAGAGTTTGATCAATTCAGTAAGAAGTAGTCTTTGTGGAACAGCTTAGAGTTAAGAGTCCATTTACTTTTCATAAAGAGCGTATATAACTACGAATATATATATTTGCAGTAGTAAGCGTTATTTACGATTCTAGAATCAAATATGGTTACATAAGGGTCGTACCCAATACTGTAGTTCAGAGGAAGTCGAGGTTTACCCTCTGGTAAAATAAACATATTTTTCACACTTTAACGTAAGATATCTTAAAAAAACGGTACAGTGAAACCCCAATTCTACGTTTTTCAAGGGACCGTATAAAACAAACGATTATTGCGGGAAATTTGTATATATAAACTAAATGTCGGGACTGTAGGAAATGAACGCACCAAGCGAGAAAACGTATAATGCGAGAACGTAATATCGGGGTTACACTGTATTTCCGATGTCTCTGCTTACGGGTCGTCTTAGCTGGGCGAATCTAGGCGAGGCGTTCCGGCGCGGCTTTGAAAGCGGCAGAGTTTTAAAATATCAAACGGTCCTCGCCCATGCAAGTGTCATACGTAAGCGAAGCGGTCCGGTCAGGACGGCATATGTCGCAAGTCGCCTCAAGTGCGCACTCATGGCGCACGCGAATCGTTTAAAAATATGAAACGGTCCAAGCTCACCAGAGCGTTAATTGCGTCTGGCCGAGCGATGGCACATAAGACCTTTGATCAACTACGTTTTAAATTGACTGGATTCGCCTAAATTCTCTTGCCGGTTCGCGTCGCTTACCTAAGACACGGGGTTAGCAAATCAATAATTAATAAAGTATATTATAAAACACATTAATTATTACCCCTTTATTTTATTTGATTAAACATTCATCAGCTTCTACAAACTGACAATATTATATTATATTTTCGGCAAACGTTGACGAGGTCATAGACATGTTATTTATTAATGTTTAATAGACACATACTAATGGTCCGCCTTTATACTGTGTCTTTTATCATAGACAAAAATCTTTATATTGCCCTTGAACATGATGTATGCATACCAATAAATCTGAAATTGGCGGCTGAGAGTCTGGTTCGTTCGTTTGATCACACACGCCAAATAATTAGTTGCACACATAAAAAATGTACCCGTTGGCATCTTTTCTCTAGAAACATTTTAATATTCTTGGAATATTTTACGCGCAATATCGATAGTCTCTTCCTTATAAAATTCATTTCACATTCGTACATAAAAACTCGATTAATTAATAGGTACCGTATGGATTTTTTTCGGTTTCTGCTTCATAAATTAAGAGTAATATATGAGCTATGGACTTGTGGTTGGATTCGTGATTTTTGTTCTGTTTTTTATAAAATATTCTCATAGCTTGAATTTAAATAGTTTTGAATAAAAAGTATCAATTCGCGGTCATATGTTTATAAAAAAACGGTAAAATCTATGGTTAAAAATATTTCGATTTTTATTTATATAAATGAATCGTGTTTTTTTTTTAAATACATAAAAATATAAACTGTTTTTGTATTTAGAGCAATTTGACAATATGACAAAAAAATAACTATATAGTTTCTTTATAAACAAGCGGTAAGTTCTTACATTGACTGCCTTTATGCTAAGAACACTGGAGAAGGATTTTAGTGATTTTACTGCTATAGAAGTGAGGACCATTTCAAAAATATTTATTAAATAGCATTCATAACTCAATTTCAGAAAACTGCCTTTTTTCTTGGAACGGTCCGCTTCCTTGTCTGTAAGTTAGCCAAGATAATAATTTTTAAAATATTATTTATATTTTTATGAGTAAAAGCTGTGTCCGGTCCGTGGTGCAGTGTTCAACGTCGTTGGCTACCGTATTGGACTGCCCGGGTTCAATTTTCAGTCGATAAATCGATTCTGCTCGAAGGCAATGGGTGTTTGTGTTGTTAAAAAATCCCTTCCTACCTTTCCGCACTATTCCTGTTCTAGTCCTCGTATCCTTTCCATCCCTACTCTCTTCGAAAAATAGAGGTTGATCAACTGAGTAACAAGCAGTTCTCGTAGAAAAACATATGTTGAGATAAACTCCGTGATGAGTCCATATGCTCCAAATTGGGAGCGGACATGGTTAAAAAAAAATAAAAGCAAAAGAATATGTGTAAAAGATTGTTGGTCCATTTTCTACGCTGTGAAAAAATCAGGTGTCCTCGATAACGTATTCATATGCTTGGCATAGTGTGCGTACACGGTTTTGAAAAATTGCGCCGTGTAACATCGCGTGCTTCATTACATAATAACACGTGAAGATGACAAGCTGTTTCACAGTTCCAAAGATCACGGCCTCAAATTACCATATGCGATCATTTTGCGATAAAAGCACGTTAATTAAATTTATTCATATTTTATCAGTTTTTGTTAATTTGGCCTAGCTTTCTATTCTTCAATTCGGATAACGTCGCCATGCGTCAGAATCAAAACAATTTATTTCAAACAAAAAAAAGTTTATCAAAAAAAAAGCCAAAGAATTTTTTGCTTTTTCAGTGCGACAATGAAAAATAAGAAAAAATCAATCATTATGAAAAAAAAAAAATTGGCTATAAATTTTGCCCGGTCCGTGGTGCAGTGGTCAACGTCGTTGGCTACCATGTCGGACTGCCCTGGTTCGATTCCCGGTACGAGCAGATTTTTACAGTCGAGATATCGATTCGGCGCATAGGCAATGAATGTTTGTATTGTAAAATTCCTTCCCACCTTTCCGATCCCATGGCATAGAGAGTCGCAAAGTGACAGCGATTAGCTTATCACTAATTCTGTTCTAGGTCTCGTATCCTTTCCATCCCTACTCTCTTCGAAACGAGCAACTGAGTAACAAGCAGTCCATATGCTCCAAGCTGGGAGCGGACATGGCTAAAAAAATAATTGCGGAGCAGCTCTAAATTAAGAATTCATTTACATCAACGCGTAATTTATCATTACGATTGATAGTAAATTTACAAAAAGTCTATTGTCATCACTATTGGCAGGCTGGCTCAACATTTGTATAATAAAGTTACATGTCCAAAGAAAAAAGTCGTCAGAAACACCGATATGAGCTGAACAACTCATAAAAATACAACTCATTGGTATATTTCATATAATATTTAACACGGATATATCCGTGTTATAGAAAACTATGTTACATTCGCATGAAAGTTCCATTTAACATCCTCTTAAGCCTCAAGGGGTATGTAGACGGATTCAGGAACAAGCATTCTATATAAAAAGTTAACATGACAATATTCTGCATACATATTTTTTTATATTTTAATAATAATAAAAATAAAATATTCGACTGCTAAAAAAAGTAGTTGAAATTGAAAAATATATTTTTCAATTCGACTCGGTGTCTTGAAATAAAAAGGCAAATTGTTTTGTTTTTGAACAGGATCATTGAAAGACCGAAGTGAGTGAGATTCTATTTATAAGACCCACGCAACTATTTAAATATACGAGGGAGTCATTTTCTATAAGGTCGAAGCTTTTGCCATGATACTTTGTAATTATAATATTGATTAATATGTCGAATTAAATCGATACAATCATATATCATCAATTTATTGCCTATCTGGCAACGGGAAAGTTGAATGGTGATATGAAATTTAATGCCACACCGATATCAAAACTGAACATTATTTGAATAAGTTATATCAACAAAGTTCTATACCTGTGACGCAAATTTTCAATTTGTTTAATAATAAAAGATGTTGCAAATTTAATTAAGATAATCTTCAGTGCATAATTTATAGCCCGGTCGATCCCTGTGGTCTAGTGGCATGAGCTCTGTCCTAGCGATCAGATGGGCCGGGGTTCAATTCCCGGCAAGGTCAGATTTTTTCAATTGAAAAAGAGATCTAGGACTGGGTGTATGTAACTTATCGTTGAGTTGTTCACGACTGATTCATTATTTATCATCGAAATAATCTCGTATGACTTTCACAATCAAAAATATTTGGCGCATTGGCATTAGCTGTAATGCCAAATACGCCACAAAATAAATAGCTCATTAAACGCAAACATAACAAAATAGCGAATTTCATGTATATGATATTTTTTCAAGATTCAGTTGAAAGTTCTCGCGATGAGCGTAACTAGTTCTGATGTAATAAATCTTATGTGGAATAAGTACAAAAAAAATGTTATTGCTTATGAATATCATGTCATTGCACCAAATATTGACAGCGAACACCTTAAAAGTGAACTTTACAGGGGTTGGTTTTCAAATGATAAATGTTTATAAATTGAAGATCATCGAATAATACAACCGTTTATGAACAATGACATTGCAAGTTTGAATTCCATTGAAATATGTGTATTAATTGATTCATAATTCGATTTATTGACTTGTATTGGAAGGCATTACTGTATGTGTGTTTCATTCGATTCCAGCTTCCTATATTTAAAATGCTCTTATTGTATATGTTTAGTCACCGAAAAGGAAAGGATACCAAGTAACAACGAGTTTACACTGGATCTTTTGAATTGTGATATGCTCCTTTTAAAGTACATGTGCTTCACATTGGGAACGGTCATGATCACTTTAATTAAGGTTAAACTCTTTCTTCGCTTAGTGTAAAGAAATTAATATTAGATAGGTAATCTTTCGCTATAGATTAGTCAATTTTAAAAATCTTTTGGGAACGCATGACATTCGAGACTTTTCGAATGGAAGCCTTTAAATCAATTGAAAATTTAGTCATGGGTCTTTATGTTATGTATATGAAATGTATACATACATACGTCTCCCTCCTAGTACTTATTTTAATTGTGTCAAATTCTGATAATATTTCAAAGGAATTTTAAAAAAATATTGTGTTTTGTGACCCTAAAAACATTTATAGATTTGTTTTGGTGTATCTTATTTATGTTGGAACCATATTATTCCAAGTCCACTAAATGGCAATCAAGTCGAGTGGATGTTCATTCACTGATGATGAGTCAGAGGATTGAAAGCGTTCAACTAAGCGGCAAAGGAATTCAAAAACAGCAAGAAACGGAAGTAAGCTGTGATGTTGAGGAAAATAATTTGAATAATATAGATCAGACCGTTTATAAGTCATTCTCATTAACATGAGTAATGTTAATAGGTCAAGCACTTTTTAATAAGCTAGACAACATGTGCTTGTAAAATTAATTGGGTTTGCAGACTAAAACTACCTTCTCAACATGCATGTTTGCTTGGTGTTTTATCATTCGTATTTATACTGATGAATACATTAATTAATAATAAAGCAATTTTAAGTATAGCTTGTTAAGCGAACATTTTATTATGAGACATCATGTAATATATGAACCAGCGCTGTAATAGACTCGCTAAAAAGCTCGCATACAAATTAATTGTAAAGAAGAAAAAAGCATACGGTAAGAAAAATAACAAAATTCTTCCATGGTTGGTATGGTTTGAAAAGAAAGAGAGGATGTACGGGGCACCCTGTCTAGCAAAGGTATATAAACTATCTCTAATACACGTTTTAAAACATAGTTCTGACGAAGGCGTAAGCCGAAATAGCTATCAACAAATATATAAAATCTATGTAGAACTAAAATACAATGTTATTTTTCTTACTCTATTATAATGGAGTTCTACCAAGTAAATGCCTACTCAATCAATAAAGAAAAAAGCATATAGAAAATAGCTCTAGATTTACTTGAATCATTTGTGAGCTAATATAATAAAATAATGTTTAAATATGTAATAAATATTCCAAATATTATTTTTGGTTCTATAAACGTAGGTGATATAAGTTTTTTTAAATATTTTACCGTGATTCACCTACATAGGTGGTAGCTTTTCTATTAATTTATCTGTGTATATAATTATATTACAAGGCGTTTGGTAGTTAAAAATACTGGGATAAAAAAATATAACCAGGTGTAATCCTTTTGTTCATGTTAAGTTACCAAGTTTTCAGTGGATAATAAATAAACTAACGATACTCATTACAATTAAATATAGAAGAAAAATGACAGTATTATGTATGTCGCATTGTAAATCCGTTGTGGGTGTAGTGTTGAGTTCCCTTCCAAGAATGAAGTTGAAAACATTTACCCCAACACCTCATCACCTCATTCTTAGACAACGTGTTCTCATTAATTTTAAAGATTTCCATAGAATACAATTCAATTTTCACCGCAGATCCGCAAGCAATATTATTATTACTGCAATCTACTTACTTATTTTAACCTGCATCGTGTATTTTCCTTACTGTTTTATTGCGGTTTCCTGACCGCAGACAATAATTATAAATTATTTTTAATGTTTATTTCCAGACATCAGCTGTTACGAAGACTTTCGCCGTTTTGAAACGGTATCAACGTTTATTATGTACGAATACCCAAATAAAAGTTAAAAATTATAAATACAAAGACAGCTTAAAAAATATTTTTATTCATATCGAATCACTAATTCTTATTATTTCACTGGTTTTGTCAATTGTAACTCGAGCAATCCAATACCACCCACAGTCGCCAATTTTTATTGTAATATTGGTTAAGATTTTAAAGTCACGTTTCTTTTTAAATTTTCCTTCCATGTTGTTTTATAAAAGATACACTATCACAAATTTATAGCGTTTTGAATATATTCATCTTTGATGTCCCATATTGTAAATACATTAAAGATCACAATTAAATAAAGTAATTGAAACAACAAGTAGAGTTTTGAATCAGTGATATTCAACTTGGTATGGGTATGTGAATCTAATAAATTCCCAACGATCGCTTGTATAATGAAAAGTGAACGACAGGTAATAAGTGCTATAACAAGTATCGATTATCCTCAATTTGTTTCTCAAGTTAAGCCTTCGCGTTAAGAAAGTTGATAATATTATTAATGGTGTCTCTTTCACAGTAGAAAATAATTAATGACGTTTCATATTCATTCATGAGTTCAACAAGAGGATATTTTTAGCTGTGTGTATATTGTATACTTGGTCGTGCATATTATAATCAATTATACTTATGTAAAGAATTTTTTATTATGATATTAATGTACATAGAGAATAATGTATATCTTTGTATGAAAGGTACGTAATCTTTATCTGACCTTTATTAACTATTAAAAATTTACATGGATATTAAAATACGGTAAATTGAGGAAATATTAAAACAGCAAAAGCTAATAACAAGTGTGCATATTAAATGAAGCGCAATTAAAAATCGAAGGCTAACATCTCAACAACCACAACTGTGTTATTTTCTTTTTTTTCATAATATACGGAAACTTTCCATGTATCCTTATTTAGCAAGCGTTGTCCCTGTATTTAGTAAGTTTCGAAGTCTCGACCGGATGGTCGCTATTGCTTTACTTATTGAAAAACTTAAATTAATGTTAAAAAGAAACTATGTTTCTAATATAACATACTAGGGCAAACTAATAACCTTACTTATGTAAAAACATACAGTATTTTAACAGGCTGAAATATGTTTATATTTGATTGTACGATGAAATTGCAACTAGCATTGTGTTCTTGATTTGAAATTGCGCTTTGAAGAAATAAAGATTTAATTCTCAAGAAACTAGAAAGTCGGATTGAAATGTTCAAGTGCTGAAACTTTGCTGAGCCTTGGCATATATTCAATGTTTTCCACATATGTTTAATATGTATTTTAGATCTGTAGCAAAGCATAGTATTATCTTATATACGATAAACAATTTAAAACATTAAGTGATGAGATTTCCAATTTTATTTCAGTTTCATTCATTTATATTTCTTCACTTGTTTCACCTTGGAAAAAATAAGTCTGAAATGTAAATATATATGCACCTGTCCAGTACCCAGCCTCTCTTGTATCACAAATTGTAATTGATCATAAATAAAGGTAACGCGAAGGAATTGATTTTACACTGATAATCCCAACAGCTATGAGTGTGTCACTGATAAAATCATGGTGCGCCATCTAACTTAAGTGTTGTTGGATAAATTAACAAAGATGCTACTTTAACAGTGGATACGAAAATCAAAATAGGATCCCTCATGAGCATGTGCAACAAAATATAAAATAAGTAGAAATTTAATAAAGCCTATTTCGTACTTTTATCTTCTGTCCCAAGATTTAATTTCAGATATAATGTTGAAATATTATATTTGGTTTTTTTAAATACATTACTTCGAGTTTCATTAATTCCCATAAATCAATTTACGTATTTTGCTGTCTATTATATAAGAATCAATAATTTTGAAATATGATCGTTTAATATTTATTCACACTAGTATTTTAATAAATTAATAACTTTTTCGACTTGCATCAACTTCAGGATTAAGTTTATTTCAAATCAACTCTTATGAATAATTACATATGAAGTCAACTATATCGATGATTAAGACACATTATTTTTCCTTGACATCTTTTAATTACCATCAAATTGATGATTACATTTTAACGAGAAATTTTGGATGACAAATTAAATTTTTTCACCAAATAGTAAAACGAAAAAATTAATATTGCATCCATCTTGTTAAATTATAAAAATTCACTTTAATAATCAAGAATATTAAATTGAATTAGTTACTGTTAGATTCCTTAGTTTTAACTACAGAAACTTAAAGTTTTTGATTTAAACTCTTTCATGCGAATAACTACAATTTTTCTCAACAAACAGCATGATTAAAAGCCTCTCTGGGCGTGGGAGGAGCTGCAGCTATCTTCACGTCAACTTTGATGAGATGTGGGTTCAGCTCAGCACCTGTGAACCCAATATTTAGAGAGTGCCTTAACATGTTATTATATACTGACTGAGGGCTGAGGCCAAAACATTATTCTGGTGAGGTCGTTAGCAGAATAATTTTTTTATTAAAAAGCAAACATTTTCAACAAAATTTATCTCAAATTATTAAATAAAATACTAGATTTATCGCTAATTTAGTCTTAAAATTTTTTTCTTTAATTTTTATTTTCATCGAATAAACGTAGCGAGCTGAAAATTTACATACTTTTTTAAGGATTCGTAAAAGCACAGTGCACTAGGAAAAAGGTCGTCAGAGCTCATCTTATAATGATTTTTGCACAAAATGTGTAGTGGTTTTATTATTCCGTTTTAGTCAAATTCATTTAAAATTACTTACAATATTAACGTTTCTTGCTCCGTTTCCTGCTTTTAACTAATTAAAAGTTTTTATGAAAATGAAAAAAAACATATTGGAGAAATATAATATATTCTAAGCCTTCCAAAGTTTTTATAAACACTTGGCCAACTCAAATTTATAATGGAAATTAAAAAATACTATGGAAAAAAAAATCATGAAGATTCTGTGAATCGCAGTATCAACACATACATAATATTCTTACACGACGTAGCAGAATTCAGATATTTTACAGTATTACTATATTTTTTAAGGTTTAATTATTTATATTTTTTTAATACTTTGAACCTACTTGAAGTATAACAAAACCAATTAAAATATTAATAAAAGCAAAAGAAAAATGACACACTGTAAACTTAAGTTTGATCATTTATTTAGCTTGTATTCCACGAAAAATGACGGATCAATTAAGGCATCATTTGGTTCATCTAATCAATTTTTATTTGAACTATAGTTCAAATAAAATAATTTATTATAATTATACATCCTTTTTTAAGATTCAATTCAAACAGATAATGTCGTACTAAGTTATATACCAACTATTTAATTGTACACATCATAATAGTGCTCAGTCATACAATCGTTATAGTCCACTTCGATGAAATATAATTATTAACATTATTTAAATATGTTTGACCAGTATTATTCACTACCCAATCGATTGGACATATTTGTCTTAAACAGATCCAGCCCATAAAAAAATTGAACTGTTAATTCAAAAAAAAGGTTCAAGGTGTGCGACATTTCTGTCGAAAAATAAATATTACGCAGACTAGATCCAAAGAACTTGGATCTTATTTGCCTTATTTAAAATGTAGATACATTGATGCTTATTTTTAAATTGGATACAAGCTTGGTACATAATTTTTTTTTGCACTTTCCTAATAAGTGTCGCACTATTTACATGAAAATTATATGCACAGATTCTGATGCCCGACATAAAACTGGAACGAATTAGTTAAATCAATCTTTTCTCAAATATTGATATACATACATATCTCAGATTGACACACGTGTGGGTTGGATCTTGTTTGCAAAAATATGTCCGATTTTCGGATGACCTAAATTATCAATCGCTGTACCCTGTCAGATTCATATCATTTTCGCCATTTTAAGATTTCCTTTAAAATGTACGAAGCTATATTCAAAATTTCTTATTATATCAAGCATGTGAAAGATTAAGATAATAATAACTATCCTACAAATGATTTCTCCTCAGAAATTGTGCAACAGTAGATTACATTTTTTCTATCTTCTAATAAAGGCATTATTTCTATTGTATGTTTATAAAATCAACACTTGTTTAGATGTGTTTTATAGAGGACTCACGTTCACACCTGACCGTCAAAATTGAATAAAACAGCAAACGAAAGAGGTCACAAACTATTGGCGGGGATTTATCGAGCATAAATAAAGTAAGCCGTGATGGTAGTAGTTACATTAAAATTTTATATGTTGTTTCATTTTTACGTCAACTTTAAAAATACACAAATAGTTGCATCTTATTAATTTTGGAGATACATTTTTTTTTAATTTTTAGTTTTATTTAGTTGAATAATTACAGTTAATTAACTTTGATAATATCTTAAAGGTCGAAGACAATTTTTTTAAGATTGATTTAACATCTTCATTAAATGGCAAAAGCTTCTGATAGCGGTTAGACAATTCTGCATTAAATCTATGACAGCATCAGTACTTCAATATTTATAATTATAGGCATGAATAATAAAAAAATAACACATTTTTAGTACTTATTCCATATAAAATTTATAAGGTCAGGACCTGTTTCGCCCATGGCGAGCATTATAAATTGGTCACATGCTCGCCATGAAACGCGAAACCGGTTCTGATACAATAAACTTTATGTGGAACCATTACTTAATTTTTAATTTAATATCGCACTCTTATATACTACGTAATATTCTTTTATTATTAAATGAACGCATAGAATGATACAATGGAGTTAATATATAACTCAAAAATTTTACCTCATATTGCATTACTTTCCTCAATTTATTAAAATATCACCTCAGCGGGTATTTTTAGCGAATGAAATACGATACAATTTGATGGAATTATGCACTTCTTTACGGTAATGACTTGCATAAAATTACATCTACGTGCGTGCGTTGAATTTTATAAATAGTAAATACGAAAAAAATCCCCGCAGGGTTTTTATGATATGGCAAAGCTGATTCAATGAAAACTGACATACGCAATACGACATACAAATAAGTATTAATCGTAACAAATACGGGAGGGCCTTTCCAGTAAAAGATAACTGACATTTATTTGAGCTCAATTGTATTATGTGAATTGAAAAAAATCCCGATTACGTAAATTGCAGATGTATATTTAAATACATTTTAAATGTACGTAGTTTTATCCCCCTTTTTGCAAAATGATTTCGAAGAATTATAGAAATGTTAAGTACTATGGATAATGCAATCGGAAAAATATTATCTTAGATATACAAAGTGAAAGTGCTACCTATTAAAATTCGCTCAATGCAAAACGTGTGTTGTGCTGTGCATACCTAACGCTTTACATACAGATATTTCAAGTTAATATGATATCCCAGTAATACCACCTGACAGTATTCACTCAATACGCTTATTATAAACGATACTTATACGGAGAGAATGTGTATATGAGCTTTGCGGTGAGAAATCATTCAACACTTGCGTAAGCTAACAAAGAGAGAGAGATTATGTGCGTGCACTTGAATAAAGTGAGATAGCTACTCTAGTAAATCAAGAAAAAATACATTATTCCTAGTTCTAGCAGTTGTTGCTTAGCGAGAAATGGTTGTATGTTATATGCCATACAAAAATTACAGAAATTTTAAATATAGAAGTATGAAGTAAGGAAAAGATTAGTAGTTAGCTGATTGATCTGTGCTACATATTTAAGTTCAAAGAAAACGTATGGGAATGAATGAAAACACTGAAAACACCCATGTCCCTGGACGCAAATACGCATTCAATGACGATCACAACGCTCCGCCGATAAGCGTTCAGCTACGGAATCAAATCTTACTTTGTTTTAAATTTCGTACAATCTTGTTTTCAAAAAAACGAATTAAATTAATCACCATGTGATTTCGTTAATGCTGCTTGATATTATATTATAGACTTCTTCTTTTTAATTCCTTAAGTCCATTGTTAATAAAAACAGTTATAGCAGGACTGCAGCTATTTGACCAACAGCACTATCTAATTAGGATGTTACAATTTTAAATATATTTAGGCTGCAAGGATTTAAGTACTGTCTTGTAATTTTGTATGTTACCCAGTCATTTTATTTATGTTCTCTGTCGTTTTTAAGTACTTCTCTTATTTTTACAGATTTTGATCAACCAATCAACATTAATTTTGAATGACAGTATGTATCATGCGCCGAATAGTTCGTCAACGCTAATTGTAACGGTTTCTCACTTTTGCGTCACTTTTCAAACAATAATAAAGCATGGCTTAACATAGCATCGCGACACTCAAATGAAGAGAACAAGCAGCGCTTTTATATTTTTGTTCATATTTGGAATTG
Source organism: Himalopsyche kuldschensis (assembly GCA_028554975.1). Classification (NCBI taxonomy): domain Eukaryota; kingdom Metazoa; phylum Arthropoda; class Insecta; order Trichoptera; family Rhyacophilidae; genus Himalopsyche; species Himalopsyche kuldschensis. The sequence goes on along the minus strand of JAHFWI010000010.1, from coordinate 11,598,181 downwards.
TACACAAATCGCATCACCGCATAAATGCACTTCGAATGAAAGTATCTACGTCACAAATCCGTCGCGATAAGATGAGTCGCGCACTCACCGGATATCGCGCCCACGAGCCACACTAACGTTCATTCGAGACTAGGGACTGTGATCTCTGGATCCCGGTATTGCGCTTATTTTTCTTATCCAAAAACCCAAGATGAACACTTGCCTAGCAGTAGTGGTAGTAGAGTTGTGTCTATGTATCTAATTGAAAATTATATGTTTCCAAGTATGATACGATTATTTTTTCGCTTCTTAATGAGACTATTATAATGAAAATTTTAAGTGGATGACAAAGATTATTCCACAATCTGACATGATATTTTTTAGATCGGATAGCGCGTTACGGGCCAAACTCGTGAAATTATGGAAACGATGTGATAAATATTGTAGTGCACACCTTCAAAATCAAGATTTTTATGACGTTTATGGAATTTATATATATTAATCAAGATAAATTTTAAGAAATCATAAAACAAGGTATGCTTTTACAGAAAATAATATTCAAGGCGACATAAATTTTGGTACATATTAATCACATGATATTTTTTATAGTAACGATGAGAATTTGAAATGATAATCGAAATCAACTCGAGGAAAAAGGACACGGAAAATTACAAGCACCCATGAGAAGATATTAAATATCAAATTTCTCTTATTTAAAAGATGAAATTTTCGTTATTTAGATTAAGTAGGCATATATTTTTAAGAATAAAGTATATAAATGTTTTACCCGAAACGGTACATTTTATAATCTCAATCTTCAGATCATTGTTGTGAAAAAATCAATTCAAATGCCTGTAATTGAAATTATCTGGTTATAACTTTCATTAATATCGTAAAAATAATCTAGTTGGCATTAATAAAATACAGCAACATTTTAATAAAATAAGTACTGGCTACTCAATCTACTCAAGCTAGTGTTTTATTTTCATATGATACATATTTTTTGAAATATCTTATTTAATGAAGAAATAAGACAATTCTTAATCCCGGGATTGAATTTCTGCTCTATGGAGTCTGACACTGCAATCCTTATAGGAGACATAATAACATATATTGAAGTGGATTGGCCACTCCGTGCCTCGGACCTGTATCTCTATTCGAATCTTGCGCAGAACGTTTCTTCCCGACTACTTGATAAATTACTCCCGATGAATGGATACGCTCACATGATATTTACATACTACGGCAAATACGAACACCTATATAACAGTTAATGGTTTTGAAAACTCTTTGAACAAGTATATGAGGTAAATTTTAATTGGAATTTTGAGGACGACAGGTCGTGTGAAGTTTTGAGTGTATAAAGAACTCTGGAACGAATAAACTGTAATAACGGATACTGAAATGTACGTGACAAAAACGTTTGTTTTTAGTTTATTATAATTTATTTCAGTGACATTATTCCAGTGCTGAAAGAGAGATTCCTTTAAATTCTTGTAAATAATAAAGCATGTAGATAGTCCTTGCGATATATAGTTAGTAGCACTCTACTGCTTTTATTAGAGGATCAAGGATTCTAATCTAAAAATGGAAAATTTCTTTTTTTTAATTAATCGACAAGAATTGATATATGCAATTAATTGTACATTTACAAACAGTATATACAATGGAAAATGATACATTATGATCCTTTTTAAATTGAAATGTTTATTAAATTTTTGAATCTCGACAGGGTTTTTGAAAAATTTATGTGTCTATCTTGTGTGTCTGTTCTGAAAGTGATTTTTTACAACAAACATACAAAATGAGTTAATATAATTTTAATACGTATATAAATAAATAAAATAGTGCCTATAGATATATGATAAGAGTTAAGCGTCCTCGGACTAGCTCTATCATACGACATTTAATTATTACGTAGACAACTATTTATTCATCTTCTAATATAAATAAAATAAATTAAGCGGAGAAAAGAAGAAGATAATGATAGGTTGTTGTGTGTCAAATAAATTAGGTTGATTATCTATCAAACAAACGTTTTTAGCTCAACAGATTATGCAGTAAAAGTAATTTGATGTTACGAAAATAAACAGAAAACACGTGTCTGTTTTGTCATATCGTAAGATTTTTTTAGAAAACAGAATAAAAAATTTGAATAAAAGAATCTTCTAGAAGCCCCAATTACCTTTTATGGCTCCTAATTAAAAGTAAGCCTGATCTCGCCACAAACATTGTACGTACGTCATCATTAATTAACATGTTTAATTTTCACGATACTTTAAATCAAACATTGTGATATGTGGTGGGTTTTTTTCAATCATAAGTAATACGTTAGTACATACACATATTTTCTAGTCTGGTTAGAGTATGTCTGACTATTTTCATAGACTTTTAATTTATTTTTAAAAAAACAGGCGAGGCGTCATGTGATATTTTCTTAGTTTTTATCACATGATTATACTGCGTTCTACAAATAGTAAACTTGTTAAAAGAAAGGTATGATTAAAGTTTTTAAGCCGTAGTAAGTTTTTTTATTTATACACTTGCTAACCAGTAATGTTGAAAACAAAGTAATACTGGGAAATAGCTATGGAACAGATCATTTTCCTATGAATGGAAATTAATTAATTTGTACAAGAAAACCATGAATTAAAAAAAAAAAATCAATATGACATCTGCAACGCAATCATAACTTTTTTGAAGTTATTTTGTTTTTGGTCCTTGGCATAGCAACCCAAAATATAGAATAAATGAAAAATGTTAACAAAATAGTACTAAAAAGTTTTCAATGGGCTCAAAAGAAAAGCAAAAAATTATCCATAAGCTATTTAAGAAAAAAACAAATCGTCGTAGTTCCATTATATTAAATACTCAAGCTACGGTAAATAATATGTAAGTTTTTCAAATTCGGATATCTACGAAAACTCAATTTTCTTCGACCGTGCTTGAAAGCTATTGGTCTTTTACTTGAAATAAATAATATAAAAAATAAGCCTCTTGCCAAGCAATTTACTAAATCATTTTTCAAAAACTATTCTTTTTATTAATCAATGACAGGCAGATAATATTTATCTTTACAATAAACTTTTTATACAATCAGTCCTAGTGCGAGTCCCTCGCATAACTGTAATAATTACTCATTTATCGAATTAATATTTGCGCAGTAAATGAAACTTTTTCTCGAGTAATCAGAAAATACATACATTATTTTTTTGTGAAAATTATTTTTTAGGTGAATCCATCGTCATACATGCATAATAGAGGGAACGGTAAAGCTTTTCAAAGTTAATAACAAGGAAAACTAGACAAAATAATCAACCATTATTATTTTGTATGAACTATCATAACATACATGCAATAAATCAAACACCGAAAACTAGCATTTAAAATTTAAAGCTTATATGTTTTTCTGCATAACTTTTTCCTCCAATAAATAAAGCTTTTTTTTCAAACACTTTGAAAGCGCTTTATTCATTTTAAGCATGTAATTGCTGTTATGCCGCACACAATAAAACAGCAAAAAGACCTGCAGGGTATTTGTTAGATACAAAGGTAAGAACATGTGTTTTAGTGTAGGAAATAGGAAAAAGCTTTTTGCAAGCCTTTTGTGAAACATGCCTAAGGTATGTAAGAACCGGCGCCGGGATCAAGGATGCTATAGTAAGTATCGAGTATCCGTTTACTTTTCAAGGTTTCGAGACTAATCGAATTTATGACGGATAGTCACTGTAAACCTTGATTATATACATAAAATGTCAACGAAAGCTTTAACTGTGAGTAATATTATATCGAATTTCTTTTTTCTGAACAACGATGATGACAATACAACACGCAAATAAGCAATTTTTCTACCCTTCACTTTCTAAAGAAGTGTTTCTAAATTTTCAAAACCATCAATACTAGTATTTATGACATCTCGAGTAAAAAAAATAGCTGAGAACTTCAATTGATTTCAAATATTGAGAAATATTTTATTTCTCATTGGGCACCGTTTTTATTTTTGTATATGCTATTGTAATATTGAATAAATGTTTCACAGAAAGTATGGCGTATTTCTTCAATGCTTATAATATTCATCAATAATAAATTCCGCTTGCCGACCAGAATTTTTTAAGGTTCAATTGTTTATTCAAATTAGTATTATAGAATTTTGTTACCATAATACAGTTATCTCATTTCAAATAATTATAATTTTTAGATTCATTACAGAATAAAAAAATGTCATTCAATACCGGGTATTCACAGAACGTCTGCTTTATAAGGTAGCCAAGTAAATAGTTGTTTATATACAAAATTTTAAAACTATATCGGAATTGGTTATTAAATTAGTATAAGTCCTACTACTAGATATTTTCAAGCACTTAAGTATGTGTCAACGGCGATACAATAATATCAACTAACTGTCCATCTTAGAATGAATTGCTAAAACCACAGATGAACAATTATTGTTAGTTAGTCTCATTGGTGTATCATGTTAGAGGGCGTTGTATTTACACGGTAACTCTAACAATTATCTCGAAAATCATTATTTTTCTCTTTGAATTTTTTAATATAACGTATTTTGTCTAAATTTTCGTTTACTAAATTACAATCCACAAAATCCAGATCTTTTTTCTTTCTGTGTGCTGCTTTAAATGAAAAAGGGAAAGAAACTTCTTTTTACGATAGAAAATTGCCAATTAAGGTATCGCATTTATCAACTATGCGATTTAACTTTACAATAAATATGCATTTGAATAACCCGGGAATCAAAGATACAAGAAACATTACATCCCTACTTCTGTGATGGGTTCCCACCAGTCGGGCGACTTTGAAATGTTAAACCTATGTTAAAGTCCCTTTCAACGCTGGCTGCTTAAAAAGTTGCCACGTTTTTTTGCATCAATGGTATTGGGCGCTATAACGGAAATAAACCGCATTGTTTCTGAATAAAAACCACACTCGAAAGGCTGTAATTTTTAAGGCTTCGCCTAGTTAGGTGGTCTAACATAATTTCGAATCTATGAATAAAGTGAATGGAGGCTTTCGTGGTAACCTTTGATAAAGAATTTCACCGCTCGCTGTATGACATTAAGACATTATTAATCATGTCATAATATTATTTCCCGTGTGATCGATTTTAGTCTGGCAAGAAAGCTCTTTATTGTTTCATGATATTTCCACAGGATGTGGTTTTAATAGCCCTCAATTGTTAACCATAATTCCGCTGCAAAATTATCATCGGTGTTTTTGGCTATGATGTATTTTTATTGCATTTATTAGTATAGAAACAATATTAAACCACAAAATCATTAAAAAATGCACCTTGAGAAAATAAATAAAGATGACAATAAAAATAGCAAGTCATTTTAAGCAGGTGCCAGTAACTAGGTTCTCAATATTATTACTCTCACCAAATATACGTATCAAGGCTTAATAATAATTGACAAAATTAGTAAACCCACATTATTTAAGTATATAATATCGATGAGTAACTGCAAAGATATTGTATGTTAATGTTTCGTTGAAATTGAGTAAAAATATACATACGTTTGTCTGCGTCATATTTTTATGCTGTAAAAATAATACACTTCCAAATAAAATTTATAAGAATATATTGTATTATTTAAATATATGTCTATTTCTCCAATTCTTATTATACACTTAATGCAAGTATATTGTATCTCCATCAGTCATATTATCAAATTAAATCATTGAATAATAGCAATTCAATACAAAGGATTTTCAACTATCGTGAAAAACTAAGAAAAAACTCTCATTACATGTACCATAATGGAAGCTCACACAACTAATTTTCAGTATTTTACGGTCAATATATTTTACCTATTTTCGTAAATTTTAAAATCAAAAAAACTTTGTTGCATATTGACTATCATATATTATAAATACTTTGTAGTTCCGATTTGCTATTAAAAAATACATTGAAACATTATCTTAAGGAGTTTGCTCATGTATTAATCATTCAATTAATGAATATAATGTATATGTAACGAATGCAATAACTGATTAATGAAATCATATTATAATGCATGAAACATATCACGCCTGTAACAAAACTGATTACATAAATATTGTAAATATTTTCTGTATTTGCAGATATCTTACCAGCCTTATTAATACTTTAAATTATATAATGGGTTTTGGATCTCAATTTATTTCTTTTAATAATAAAAACAAATGAATATGTAACAAGACATCATATTATATTTGTTTAAATAAACTACAAAAACGACGACACGTAAAAATATACCTTTTTAAAAGACCTCTTCGTTTTGATGAGCCTTTTATGTTATATGTGATTTTTTAGATGATAAATCAAAATACATGTCATGCTTAGATTTAAACATATGTTGTAAAGACTATAAATCGAATATAAATGTCTTTTAAATATTTCAAATCAAACAATTTTAGTTTCATCTCAGCATGATTCTTTGAATAAAGAGCGCGAAAAATATTCAAATGTTTTTCAAAATCATAAATCATTCCACCAACAGATAGGTGCGCTGAGTTTGCCCTTACAACTTTAATGACGTCAGCACGTTTAAATAAAAGGGTTACATCAGAATCTTGCACTTTATATTAAACTCATTTACAATAAATTATATAAATATTCATTATTGTAACGCGCAAGGCATTCGTAGTTAATGACAACATATCCATTTCTATTCACCGTAATCGATTCGCAAGTGCAATTTACGTTTTGAAAGATTTATTAGCATGTTTCCGTTTGCTATGAACTCGTGAAAATCGTTCAAATAATTGACTTCGTATGTATTTAATGAGATTTAAATTGTTCGAGAATGTAAATAAACGTTAAATGTCATGCTCAAATAATTATCTCAGAATATAAAATACCAGCCAATTTTATCACAGTAATTATTAGACGGTTAAATTTCAATAAAATATAAACATAAATTTATCAAAGGCGTAAGAAATTATTATAACATCTTTGAACTATTTGAAAAAAACCTTAGAATAATAGAGACATATTTGAATGCATATTAAATAAACGAAGAAAAATAACTATAATACCTATATTTATATTGATTTTAAAAGTGATAATTACATTTTTCAAAAAAATAGAGAAACAGTTTCAGTACTGCTATTAACTTATTCACTAATTTGACGATAGTCTTCATAAATTGGAATCATCTAAGGACCCCATCTGGTATGATTAAAAACAATCATGCTTTCAGTTGGATTATCAAAATTGTGCACCTTTTCTATGCATTGAGATTACTTTTCCTCAACGTTGAAGATTTTTCCTGCGTCAAAAATTCGAATAAGAGACATCAATCGGTTGAAAAAGATTTCGTTGCGCGGGCCATACTTTATCAGTTTTTCATTTTTATCTTGAATACTGATGCACTCTAAAAGACATGATTTTTCTCATTAAAAAGTATTCATAAATATTTTTAATTTATATCTGATTATTTTTTCTTCCTTCGTATGACTTCGTACAGTGAGTCCACATTTTCTTTAAGAATAAAGTATTTCATATTTTTCAATCGAATGACCTCCTAGCAATTCATTTTGCGAAATTCTTTACCTAGGTAGATCAAACTGCAAAATGACTGTAAAATTATCGATGAATTTCTGTGAATAAAAGCACTCTTTAAATATTTTTTAGACAACCTTAAATTTTTTATTCATATAGAACATGCATCATTCGGTAATTTTTTATATAACCTAAAACACTAGTCTTAAGCAAGTCAATGTTAAATATAATATGTGTACTCGACAACAACCAATAAAACAATAGTTCAAATATAACAACACGATTAGTGCCATACAAATGAATGCAATTGAATTTTTTAATACCATTCAAATAAATTTTATGGTTTGCATATATTCTTTTAAGAGGATCTTAATTTCAATTAACACTGAAGTGTTAATAACTCAACTCTTGACTTTTAAACATAACTTCTGTTGTCTCCAAATGGTCATAATAATTTTTATATCCAGATGGGTAAAGATTATTTCCCACTGATTCAATATACTGTTGGAAAAAATAGTCGGGAGATAAAGAAGAAAAAATAAACAAATATATTTTTCAAATTATTCACTAGTCATTTTCCTGATCAACGTTTACCTCCCTCCGAATGGCAATTATTTTCATTGGGATACATGATATTTTGGGTTTATTCACCCTGAAAACCATTCTAAATTCGTCCCTGTAAAATATACATAAAATACGCCACCGAATAAGTATTTATGGTGTAGCTGTAAATGAAATATATCGCAGACAAACAATAAAATTGAATTCCTGAAGGTTTGAATCTTCGTAATAAATAAATTATCCCAAACGTTGACATAAATATCGACGATAAAATAAATCTCAACATCTCGAATGTGAATGCAAAATACCATTTGGGTGCTGATCTCATATTTTAATTAAATTTGCGCCATTTTAAAATGAATATAACGATACTAATAAAAAAGCAAAGTGAAGGATTTGATTACATATAATTGATAATATCAATAGCTAAAATAATGAAGAAAGCACGTAATTTTTTTTAGTTTGTTTGACCATTGGTACCTACTGTGTGCGTCGAATAAAACTCTGTCGTAAAAAATCTGTTTTTAAAATATATTTACTACGGTAAGAAAAATAACAATGTTTTTAGTTCTACATAAATTATTTTATATATTTGTTGATAGCTATTTCGGCTTACGCCTTTTACAGAACTATGTTTTAAACGTGTATTAGAGATAAGTTCTGACGAAGGCGTAAGCCGAAATAGCTATCAACAAATATATAAAATAAATTTATGTAGAACTAAAATACTATGTTATTTTTCTTACCGTATTATAATGGAGTTCTACCAAGTAAATGCCTACTCAATCAATAAATTATTTACTGTAAAAATATTTACTTCGATAGATTGGATGGTAATACTTAATTATTTATAAAGCTTGGGGTAAATTTTGTGGTATATTCATTGATGTAAAATTATCTCATTCATGGATACATACGCCCTTTTAGGTAAGCATTTCAACAGAAAATGTTTATTGATTGTTTATTGATCAAAGATTTACGGAAAATCAGTAGTTTTGACAGTGTTGCTAAAATTTTAAACGTCGTTCATTTATAATTTAAGCGGTATAACATTTTTTTATTTCAAGTTTTTACCTTCCAGTTAGTAAATAATTTTTTTAAGTTCTCATACTCCAAAATTGGTTTTTTTCTTTATATTTAACCTTTATAAAGTCACAAGTTGGGTTCTAAAAAATAATTGAAAGAAAGTTAACGTGGCAACACTGGCAAAGATTGTTTTTTGAAATAACCTTACATTTATTAGTATTTATTACATTTTTATTCAGATAAATAAAACTGTGACAAAATGAGTAATGATCTTATCAAGTTAAAGGTATGATCATGTTTCTTTCAATATAAAATAAGAAGTTACATAATATTGTGTAGGCTTAGAAAAAACTTACACTTTCCTTTGCGTTAGGTCGTACTGCTAGGATTGTTATTTTTTTTTTATATCTAGCGTTTTTATTCAATCAACGTCAGAAGTTTTAATATTTTTCATTACTTTAAGAAATCCCTTTTTAAGCCTGATACCCTGATAGCATCACTATCTGAGCAGTTACATGGAAATTTCTTCCGATTTCCAAGAATCCGCACAGGAAGTAAACGAAAGTCTGTCTCGCTCGCTCGCGCAAAAGCCTTCGACGATGGTGGGCGAGTCGCCGGCTGTACCTTAAGTAGGTGAACTCAGTTGCAGAGGTGATGTCATGGTCCAGTAATGTATTCTATAAGAGTCTTACTCGTCGTACTTAGAGATGTCTATCCAAGTATTGATACCCATCACATTTGTTTGAGTACTTGAGTACATTGACTATATATTATATATCATGTTCGTTTAAATCTTATTGCCTATTTCACGATGTATCTTGAAATGCAACATTTAAAATCAGGACAATTTTCAAAAAGCTATTTCACATAAATTCTCTGTAGTCAGCTTTTGAGATATAGAACACATTGCTTTGATTATGTTTGCGGACAATTTTGTAAGATTGGACTAAAAATAATTAAACATACAAAGTCAGCCGTATTTTACTAACATATCCATTCCAATAAGAAAAAAGAAGAATCAGACTACAATATACACCTCTTTTAATGTGTTCACTGTGAATACTTTGGTTGAAAATGCATCTTCTGACATCAGTATATAATGCTCGCAATGAGCGAAACCGGGCCTGATCTTAATAAATCTTGTGCGGAATGATTACAAATGCTATATTACCTTATCAATATAACATATATCCAACCTACTACTATTAAATTTTAGAAATTTACCGTGCCAGTGTTAATGTTTAATTTATATGTAACGGAATAAAAAAGATATATCAATTTGAGCTTTATACTAAAAATGAGCTTTACAGATACTATGAAATTGTGTTCTGTTTATTAGTTATATTTTACTTTCAAAGCTTCTTACATTTCCAAAAATTGATCATGATTAATTCTTTCGATGGTTTCGGCGGTAACTTTGTGGAAGTTCATTTTAATATAAAATTTAAAATAACTTTGATTCACGTATTGTGTAACTAATTGTGACACGTGTTTCGCCTCTTTCAGAGCTATTATCGCAAAGTTTGCTTAATCAAAAAAATTGATCATGATTAATTCTTGTTGCATTCGCGTCCGATACGTATGATTTTAGAATTTTTAGAATTTTTTATCAGTCTATTGTTTTTGCATTCCCTTCCCATCGTTGTTGATAGTAGGGCGCTATCTCTACAGTTCAAGAAGTCAGCTTACTTTTTGTCTCCACCTATGTAGGGTCATCGAAAAGAATGGATCTCGGTCTATATCGATTCTCTAATGCCTTCTCGACATAATTTTGCAAGATATAATTTGGAAAATATTCGATTGATTAAAGTTACTACAGACACTATTTTCTACTACGTCATTTTTCCGACGCCTAGGCTAAATAAGCCTGGGTAGTTGGAGTTATTTGTATCGAGAGGTTTCAAAGGTATTATGTGAAAAAACATCCCTATTTTCATCGAGACAGTGAAATATCGCGCATCATCACTGCGAATTGCAACCTACGGTGCGATCTCTGCATATTCAACAGTCATCGACGGTATTTATTAGTGCATTCACTTAACATTACGTTCCTTTGGCGAATGTAAATGATTTACGATATCATCTTTTTAATCATAACAATACAACAATATAAATTATTAAACTTCTTTCTCCTTAACATACGAGTTTTCCTTTCACTGTACTCGACATTGTTCGCTTTAGTACATATTTATCAAGACTTACAGACAGAAAGCAGTAAAATGTGTAGTAACTTATTTGATTTCAAATAATATCGAGTTTGGAAAAGCAAAAAGGCGTAAGGTTTAATTCGCATTTTGGTATTTAAATAAAATGTATGTTTCTTTCGTTGATATTTTTTAGCAATTTCGACAATGCCGTTGTATGGCACAGGATAAAAGGGGCAGGACAAAATTTTTCTGTCTAGACCTTTGGACTAAGATGCCAAAGACTGTGTCTTGCTTGGAGCGAATAATTGGCGTGCAACCAATCTGAGTAAGAAGTAAAATAAATAGAGCAATTGGAAGAAACCAAGACTCACTTCGAAATTCTGTGCTTACGGCTATAATTAAAAGAAAAGCTTAAACATTAACCTGGCATGGATTTCACTGTAGATTCATAATGGAAAATGTAAATTTTCATAATTAAAGAAAAGCGTTATGAACTTGGAGAAATATTTTTGTGATTTAAAAACAAAATTGTTTCACTACTTAAAAAAAAATTGTGCCATTTATTTTTTAATGATTAAGACCAATGCTTTGATTGAATCTATAATATATGACCCATTTTACATTGAATACAAGCATAACCGAAATAAAAAGTTTCATGATGGTTTGTTTCAAGCTCCGCGTAAACTTAAACCTGAAGATTCCTGTAAACAATTTTGCTCAAATGTGAAGCTTTGAATATGAAAGGACTGTCGTTAGAAAAGATTCCAAGATTATTACTACCCATAGAACTGTCTTGAATGAAAGTCTACACTGCCAAAATTTTTAGACGTTTGATCCATCTTGTTGTTTTTCGTTCGTTATAAAGCTAGAAAAGTCATATTTTTTATCGAGAGTGTTGTTGGTGCACTAATATTCATGTAATAAAGCCAATAATACATTATAAGGTTCTCCATATTTATATATTTCTTCGCTCTCTTTTACGTTAATTTAAATTGTACATTTTTTCTTTTGAATATCTCACAATCACAAAAAATAAAACCAAAAATATTACATTATACAATTTTATAACCTCACACTTGCTCATTCCTCCTTGACAAAGTGATAGACCTATTTTATTAATAATTCATATTTCATCAATGCAATCGAAAATATTGAACTTAAATAATATCAAGTAGGTTACGTATTGACGTAAATATTAGAAGTTTGTTGAATATAAGACAGTACGATGGAAATGCAACACACATGGCGAAATCTTTGTATCAGGGATTCATATTTCTGCGTGATACTCTGGCGGTGAAATATGCAAATTAAGATTACCTGAGACTCCAAGTCTGATCCTATGACTTGACAGTCGGCTGAACATGAAGGTATGCTAACCAAAATGTTAGATATTAGACATTGATAAAGCAGCGGTTCAAAACATAACCAATCAACTGATATATTTAAATGATTTAAGCATATTTTATAAAAATATTGCCACTCCCCGTTTTACAGAACAATTTATTTAACAAAATTATCGTAAACCTATTTGGTGACGACGCACTTTTGTCAGACCTTATCTAATCGCTTTTTAGAAATTTTAGTGCAGTTTCCTTTAAAAAGTCTTTTTTCTCAATTTTTTTCAAATAAAAAGGTGTTATCCTTAAGCTCCACAAATTAATTACCTTGCAAAATATACAAAGTGCAGCTTAGATGATTTTATCATATAATGATTGTTGAATGAATTTAAAATACAAAAATAATTCATTTCATATCTTAGAGTTATTTGTAAATGTAAAGGCTATGTTCGTTGTGGTTACAAAGAGTTTATGGCCTACAATCTTTGAAATATTTATACATATGTATGCATGTATGCTTAGAATTTCCATTAAAACAAAAATACTTAATTTTTGAATCAATTTGGCCTATATCTTATTTCTTAAAGCTTTAATATCTTGAGATGTACTTGCGACAAAGCCTCAAAGCTTTCATAAAAATCAAGATCGTATGATGTTACATTCCTTTAATAATATATTTTTTAATAATTTAGCAGATTCTCAACATATTTTTACGTCTTCCATCTATTTTTGCGTCAGTATACCCCGAAAAAAGGTTTATGGTGGCGTATATGTAGAATATATAGACTTCCAACGGAGCATCTGGAAAAATGACTTTACACAAAATTTTCTTTGTAATGCACAGGAAAATAGACTGCATCGTAACGATTTTTTTCCCTAAATCGGTTAAGGGTAGCTGGAAAGCAAGGAGTACCAGACATCGTTGCATTTTTATATAATTCATCAATGTCTGAAAGTTTTCATTGCGTGACTATAATCTTTGATCGCGTAATCGAGTAGATTTAGTCTTCACTCGTAGATTGAAGAAAGTTCTGGTAAGACTAAATTATTATCTGTTCAAATAAAAAAATAATCATTTTGTAAATATTATAATACAAAAGTAGCTCATCATTCTTTTAGCATCGGTCAGTAATCAATACCTAAGGGTGTTGTGTCAGCGTCAATATTGTACACATATTTACTTTCTATAGACATAAAATAGTTCGAGAAGCCTTAGCTTTGGGAGGATTGACTCAGAGCGCGTGAATGATTTAAGAGCATAGTGAATCGTATAGACAGAGTCGACCGCAGGCCACTGGCTGCCCCGCAAAGAATGTTTGCAAACCAACTCAACAAATTTAATAATAACATCACATAGAATTCACATCATATAATACATATATATGATAATAAGATTTCACATCATATTCTTAATCTCCAACCATTATCACTTAGTTTTAAAGCTTAAATAGTACAATAGTAACTCGAGATACGAGTGCCCTAACATACGAAATATTTGAGATACGAGCCGTCGACCGATCGAAGTTTTGCTTTGAAATACAAGCAACATACGAGTTACGGCCAGGTATCTGTGTGCGCTTTGTGTATGTGTGGAAGGAGTGCATATGAATTTATTGGTGGTAAATCCGTATATTTATATCTGTGTTGGTATTGGATTCTGCTTCGACTTTCAAACGCTATGGACATACTATAATAAACATACTTCACTCCATCTCTTTCATACAACCGACAAATCCCATACTTAAGACATAGATGGCGCTCTACAACTGCTCCACAACGCCACAATTTGTGGGCTGGAACGGAATGGCATTTCAATTAATTTGCTTTGAGATACGAGCAAGGTTACAGAACGAATTAAACTCGTATCACTGTATTTCAACTATTTGCCAGTATTGACCAATTAACTGAACAGCTTAAAATGACCTATAAAAAATATTGCTATATCTTTTTACACATATATGTAATTTGAGAATGGTCAGGACTTGTATCGCCAATCGCGAGCATTAACAGTTAGTGCTCGTGATAAGCAACTGGTCCTTATCTTAATAAAATTATATGTTTAATTAGGTATGTAGAAGTAAAATATCCTTTATTTATTTATTTAACATAATGCCTTTCCACCAAGAATTGACAGTTATCACCCTTAAAGTGAATAATATTTTAAGAGTACATATGTATATTAATATGCATTACTTTTGGTTTTAGTCGGATAAATTGCATTTATTACCTCGTGTTCAATATTATAGTTTGAAAGTCTGAAGAGAAATATAATGTATCGACACATTTCTGTAGGGTTCTATTTTAGAACTTCGTCCATGTTGGAAAGCGTTAAACTTTATGTTTCTGGTGAATGTCACCGTTATTAAATAAGTAAATTTGACTGACACGATGTCATTTGAAAGCGGTTAACATTTATTCACAAATAAGAGATAAGGTGAATTTCTAAATAAATAGAAATACTTTCATGAAAGTACTGTATATAGGTGGGTTTTTTAGCACTTTAATCGATATCTTTTTCTAAAATATCGACTTTTTTGAAATTGATAAACCAGATGGCATTAGCGTATAAACATTTTCGTTGCTGTGAATTTTGTAGAATGATTTTGTTTTAATGCATTTTCATTTTATATCTGTTTGATGATTCATTAATCTGAGTTTTTTTTTACTATTGAACTTTCACCGGAACCAATACAAAAATTTTGTTATTGTAGATCAAATTGTGTAAATAATCCATCATCTAATAAATCAAATTAAAAAAACACTATCTGTCAAATCTGACGCAATTTACAATCAATAAAAATAATAAGCTACCTGATCGATTTGTGACACCAAATATGTCATATTTTGACAGATTGTATAAAAAATAATTAACTGCTTGGGAAATCCCAGAGTTAATAAATATTGCAAAACACTATTTCGGGTGTCCTTGTCATGTCTGGTCTCATCATATTGAGTATCGTTGCCGTACTGACCATGGTCTTAAAACTCCTAAACAAGCTTACACTTTATTAGCCATTCTCTCCATTACCTTACGATAGTCAGTTGCAATTGGATTGAATAAAGTTAATGTGAAAAATACTCCTTCCTTCCTCCTTCCTTTAAAATAAAGCTAAAAATATCAATCTTTTGTTATTTATCAAGTTATTCGAGAAATATGTATAATAATAGTTATTTCGACATTACCTATCATCAGAACTAGTTTCATGATAATATATAATAGAAATACATACAATTTATTTATACAAAATCTAAGCAACTAGTTACTTAGTATAAAATTTAAAACAACTTAGATTATTCTATGAATTGTGTTACTAATTGTGACAAGTTTTTCGCTTTCAGATGCATCTTCGGACTTATTATTTAACTTAATAGATTTCTAATTGTACTTTACATTTTTTGGAGTAACGTTAGCTATTTTTGTATTGTTAATTTCACCATATCACAGAATGTATTTTTCATAAAAACTATTTAAAAGGGTGTACTTTTCAACATATTAATATTTTTGTATAACAAAATAAATATATTAAATATCACTTTTTATAAATCTTTTGAAGAAAAAAAACAACTGTTCATCATTATCTAAATTGGCATAATAGAGAGATAAGCATGCAATGACAAGATCGTATCAACCGTTTGAAATTATTCATGACGCCAGGCGGATTCCCCATTCTAGTGTTGATTTATGATAGCTGCTTATCACATGGCATATACATTTTTACTGAATAATACTTGTTATCAACGCAATTGACCGGGGGGCTATGAAATCAAGTCTCATTATCAATGAATACTTTTTAGGCGCTATTAGTGTGGACTGTGCAGCTTAAAGTCAATTAAGGACATATAATGTTCATTAATATCTTAATCGACTCAGACATAAGTACAGTCAATTCGGGTAACTTTGGACTTCAATATAACATTGGACAAAACTTGAGCAAGTACCGTTTATTTATTTTTCTCCTGACTAGTAATCGTGATCATTCTTGCGATTGATGAATATAACAAATCGATCTTTTGTCTTATACATGGTAAACAAAAAGAGCCACATTCACCTCTCAATTTTTTTTTTTGTTATGATATTTTGTGAAATAAACCAAAAAAAAACTATGAAAATATACGACTTTTTTATTTTCTCGAAACAGGTGGCTTCGCTTAAGCCAGTTGTAAGTACGGATAGGGAATGGGCAAAAAGTTGTATTTTTTTGAATATTTTCCATTAACAGACTATCCTTCTTTATAAAAGTTCAATTCGATGTCACTAAGCTGGATGATTCAGCTAAAATTCGCTCATCGAAAGTGGTGGTGTCCAATGTTACTCAATTATAAATTTAGCATTGGACCGCTCGTAAAAGCAGTTTTAGTTATTTTTCCTTGTATTTTCATAATATTTGAATTCAAAATTATATAAAAAAGTGGTATGAACACATAATAGTCTAAAAAATGCACCTTACTATAACTGAAAATAAAAAAAACACCTGAAAAGTGTCCAAAGTTACCCAAATTGACTGTATATGTAAGTAAGCTGGATTATATCAAGTATACAAACTTGTAGTCCGGTCCGTGGCGAAGTGTCAACGTTGTTGACTTGCATGCCGGATCGCCTGGGTTCGATTCTCGGTACAAGGGGATTTTTTCAGACGATAAATCTGTTCAAAGGCATTGGTGTTTGTGTTGTTGAAAATCCCTTCCCACCTTTCCGATCCCAAAAAGCGACGCATAGTGATAGCGATTAGCTAATCACAAGTCCTGTCCTAGTCCTCGTATCCTTTCCATCTCTACCTTCTTCGAAAAAGAGTAGTTGAGCAACTGAGTAACAAGCAGTTCTCGTAGAAAAAAAAAATGTTGAGATATGCTCCGTAAGGAGTCCATATGCTCCAAGTTGAGAGCGAACATGGTTAAAAAAATACAAACTTGTATGGAAATTTCAATTTCTACTTGTTAATTCATAGATATTTGTCACTATTGAAAAAATTTTCAATATTCATTTTCTATCACACAAAAAATATTTAATTTGCAAATTTAAAAAATATAAGTAGACACAAGAAGTATTCCCTTCAGTATTATAGATAAAATTAGCATTAACTTCGTGGAGCTCTATTGTAATACGGTACAAACATTGAAGAATTGAATTACAGGTCAATTAACTTCAAGATGTCTAGCGATAGCGTGATGCCTTAATAGCTTAGAAATATATATATAGATTATAATTTTTATGGAAGTAAAAAATTTGCTATTTGTTTATAAGTACATCGTTAACGATGTCAATATTTTTGTAGGTACTATTAACCCAGTATATTAGTATCTAATTATTTTTGCCAATACCCACCTGATGACGTATGGATTCCAGTGAAATTCTGCATAGAAAAAAAAACATGAAACGGCGGATTAAGGACTCCGGATATTGGTTATTATTAATAGTAAGCCTGTCAAAATAAGATCATGATTGTACGTCATGCAATTAGTCACTAAATTATTGCGAAAGAGGATATGCTTTATAGGGCGTTTGTTATCGTCAAGAATGTCAATTTGACAGCATATCAAAGTAGATTAAAATAACTTACTCACGTCAGAAAAATCCATACCAAACGTTTCGATTCCATTCTCGAATTTTCCGGAACTGGTGATAAGGTAGAAACTCGTGTACCTACGGCTTATAAATAAATAGAGAAAATATATAGCAATATCCTTTGGTATTCAACTGTGGTTAATTTCATAATATCGTATCGTAATATGAGACTATAAAGATTTTGATTCAGATGAGCGCACAATTGGTACAATTTTTTTTAATTGTTTACTTAAAGACCTTTTATTTTAACCGCTCTTAGTACGATGCGTATGGTATGCTTAAAGCGGGTGAAGAGATTTCTAAACTTACATAGTGTGGTTTGGGGAAAGAAGAAAAAAAACATCACACATATATAAAATTAATAGCTTGATAGAAAAATCACTAAAGAATTACTAAATGACTAAAGAATTTTTCTATGAAATAAGGACTCTATATATAGTTTAATAGAGAGTTGTGTAAGAAAAAAAGGAAAAATCACCTTATTGTGGAATAAATCTTAAGTTAGTGTAGTAATCGGCGCTTGGGCTTGTAAAGCGTTACATCGTGATTAAAAGACATTTCTGGACTACAACTAAACTACGCTATATTTTAAATTTTCTGATTACATGCATTCATTACATTCGAATGTACCGTCACTTTTTTGTAAAGCTTGAAAAAATTACAAAAAACTCTAAAAACTGAAAACATATCACTGTAAATATAAGGGCTCTTCGCACCATAAACAATTCAATTGAATACGGTATGAAAAATAACAATGTATTTTAGTTCTACATAAATTATTTTATATATTTGTTGATAGCTATTTCGGCTTACGCCTTCGTCAGAACTAGTTCTGACGAAGGCGTAAGCCGACATAGCTATCAACAAATATATAAAATAATTTATGTATCACTAAAATAAATTGTTATTTTTCTTACCGTATTATGATGAAGTACTAACAAGTAAATGCCTACTCAATCAATAAATTCAATTTATCCTAATTTTTCATACAGAATGCGTTTGGAAAAAGTCATATAAAAAATCTTAGATTGAATTAAGTCTTTTCTTATTTGAATTCGTAAATCTTATGGAAATCACATGCCAAAAGAATGACGAAGTGCAAAGCTGAATGAATTTATTTAGCATTCATGATTCGAATAGTAATGAAATAATATGAATATTTTTTGTATGTCGAGAAAGTGCGAGTCGGAATACGAAAAGCTCTCGAGCACGCGATACAAAAGGTCGTTTGATTGTCCCAGCATTGTGCGAGTCAAATCATTCTCAATTAGCGAAGAAAATTGTGACGTAGGAAGCCTTATTACCCTTGATTATCAGGTTGGCTTTGTTTGGAGGACGGTGATAGTGCCTTCGTGGCGTGGGCGGGCGACGAAAGGTGGAGTGGGCGGCGGACGTGCTATGCCGCCTCTATTTGAGAAGCCTATATTCCTCAGGACGCCCTTAGTTTGTGAATGAACCGGAACTCGAGGTGTGTGGTGAACAGTGTCGGGTGAAGGCTACTCGGCTACCGCTAAACGCGTTACTGATGTTTGTATAGAAGGATTAAAAACACTTCTTGTAACATAACATATCAGGTTCATTTCCGCTTTCCTTTTTTTTTAAATATGATGTCATCGTACTTGCAATTCAAAGCTTACACTTTTGAATCGTTAAGCTGTAATAATAAAAAAAATGCTTAGTTTGAATTCATATGTGTACTTTCAAATTTAATCTTACTTAATCAAATTTGTAAACTAATTGACTCTTGATAAAGCTAAAATATGCATCTTAAAAAACAAAATTATGGTGTGCACTGACTGATACGATAGAAAATTTCAAAAATCTCTCAATGAAATGCTAAATAAATTAGTGGTATCTTTTTAGAACCAGAAGGATATCGACGTCTTTGAAGTTCGCCGGGGCCTTTCCATCGGGTTTCCTCAGAAAATTTAATGACACGAGGAAAAAATCTATTGGCCAGCGACGATTCGACGATACCGTGAGGTGGTCATATACTCCACAAACGGAGAAGAGTGTTCGAAGAAGAACTTCATTAAAGCGCGCCGTACGTACGGTCATCAAATCCAAACATTGATTAAATAAAAACCGGATGATTTAATATCGGCACTTTTTTTTAAGCCACGTCCGCTACTTTATGGATAATATGGACGCTATTTTTTAATTTATCTCAACTTAAATTTTGTTCCGAGAACTGCTCGCTATTCGTTTTTTCAGCCATTATTTTTCGAAGATATGTAGTAGCTATAGAAAGGAGAAGACTAAGGCTTATGCTAACCTTATCGCTCTCGGTGATCTATTTTTAGGATGGGTGTTGAAGGGAGTTTTAGGAAACATAGATATCTGTGTATTCAAACAGAAATCAGTAATTCGATTGAAAAATCAAACTACGCGAGTTGGGATTTTGAGCACATGATCCTCGCGACGGCATTGACATTCGACCACGGATCGGCACAGTTACATTAAAAAAATGATTCTGGGCAATTTAAATTCGTTTTGTGTCTGGTGCTTAATAAAACATGTAAAGATTAAGCACATAAGTTTACCTGTTACCTGTGATAAAATTGAGAATATGATTGGCAAATGATGACCACTTTTATTACGATTATACAAATTGCTTGTTTGTCACATCAAAAATTATTGCTTAGATTAAATTATCTTCATAAAATTATTTGATATCGTGATTAATGAGTTCTTTGCCAATCTTCTTCACGATTGAAATCGCCCTTACGTTTTTAATCGTATATAACAAAGACTGTCAGAACTTCGATTATACTACCCGTCAAAGAAAAAAATAATGACTCATCGAAAAACGAGGTAACCGAAAGTATTTCACCATGTCCGGTCCCAGTGTGGATCATATAGACGCCGAATTTGTTTATCTCGACAGAAATTTTTTTACTACAACTGCTTTTTCTTCATTTTGTCAACCCTTCTTTTATGCATAGAGATGGGATATAATGGAAAGGACTTGGACAAGATCATCGAATAGAATTCAATAATTCGATTGAAAAAATGCTCTACCACCAAAGTCAAAGACATCGACACTCAACCAGCGACCCTTGATGACAAAGAAAATATTCGAGTTAAGATGTAACTATAAAGAATCTCTTTAGAAAAAGAATAACTTTTAGTTATTCTTGGTTTAATTTGAAATCATTATTAAAGGTATATTGGTAATTTAGGATTTTGACTAGAAGGATTTTTATCACCATGTTTCAATCTTTTGAATTTTGTACTTGAAATGCTTTATGTCAAAGGCGAAACTACTAAAAATCTTAGTGAGAAAACTCATGGAAAAGTACAAAACTCACTGTACGCTAACAATTCATTCTATTGAGATTACGAGCAATTATTACTTTGGGGAAAGTTTTAAGAATTTATGTCCAAAGACATGAAAATATGTGCCAGCACCACCTTTGCATCCTTACCTTCATCAGAACCGACGCCGAGTGACTGGATTTTGAAAAAGTAGGTTCTTCTAAAAACCATTTCCGTTTCGTTGAGGATTTAATAGACTTACACATCAAGTGCAGACGTTGGTTTATTTTATATCCATAAATATGTGTAGATATTTAATAATTAATAGCTATAAAGTTGCAATACCGCCAAGTCTAACATTCTTCATTTGTTGTTGAAAGGGATTACAAATGCAGAGAAGATTTTTATTGAACTTGACGTTTTTATTTCCAACTAATCAGTGAAAACGATTCTCGATGCATGATCACGCGTATACACAGTGATTACAATTTAATACCCATAAAATATGAATTTAAATGCACTTTGACTCGTAAAATATACATAGTTGCCGTAAAACCTTTATGGAATCGCCTTGTCTTCCCCGCGAGTGCGGTCCCAACAAAGCAAAATGTCTCGCAAAAAATGCAATCAAACTGCAGTAAAATTTTAAAGGTGGACGAACTTCATTTCAGATTAGAATAAATTTTACAGCTTTTTCACATAATGAAAAAATAGTCGTTTACAATGTATTCTACGCTCGCAATAAATTCATGTTCTTACAATGTACAATAAATTATATGAAGATTTCTCTGGGCAAGTATTATTGCATGACATCCGATTATACGGAACGTTCCGAAAGAATGTATTTAATATTTGGGGTAACCTTGTTCATTTCTTAATGCGAATAAATAAAAATAATACGGATTATTCGTTTCATATTCTGAATAAATTTCTTCTTTGTCTAATTTATTTCGAAAAAACATAATCATTTGATTTTATTGCAGCCATTGAGATATTTTAATAGATTCAAAATGCCGGTACTAAAATACTAATTATTTTCCCAGCCATACAAAACTATTTGTATGCTCAAAAATGTATTTCTTATAATTTGATTTGATTTTTTTAAGAAAAGCCCAATGAGATGATTTCTTTTACTTAATATACACGATTATAGAAATTTTCTTTCAACTTTTCCAATATATTTTTTTTTCTTTTCCATTACTTGTTTAACGAAGCCATTATTATTCGGGAATTTTTGTCTGGATTTCTCCCATCTATTCATTCTAAAAAAATTTTTTTGAACCTATTAGCCAAAATATTCGATCCCAAAAGAAAGAAAATCGAAATTAGTATATATACCGTCATGTAACATTATTTATACAGAATGTCATCCTGCCTTATTAAGTTCTTTAATCATGAGGTCAGCTATTGTGAAATCAAAATCTTCCAAAATACTTAATAATGATGCAGTTAATGTTTATTATTTTAAGTACAAAAATTATCGATTTAAATTAAATTTTAATAATTAATTATTACAGAACATCCGAAATATTTTGATAAGATAATTTTCATTGAGGAAATTGACAAACAACTACATCATTGACAAGTATTATGATCGACGATAATTTTGAGAATTCGAATGATATTTCAACGAATTGCGTGTATTGTTCCTACTTGAAAACAGTATTTAATCTTTATATCTATCGATTAGCGTTAACAATTGAATTGTGCATGACAAAAAGATCATCTTGATATGACACACGTGACAAATTCTTTCAGAAATCATATATTCTTGCATGTGATTTTACGTAAATATATGATGTATCAGAAGGCTAGTCTTATAGAATAGAAAGCAATAAAAACATAGGATAACACATTTCTGTTTTTTATCGGTTCTATTTTTTTACATGCGTTAACTGTTAAATCGAAGGGAAAATCTATTATTCCAGACTATATAAAGGAAGATTCTGTTTCTATGCAAGAAAGTTGTCAGGGATAAAGATAATTGGTTTTTAGATAAATAATATGTTAATCTCATTGAGTAACGGAAATTGCTTAGTAAAATTTTATTTTTAATTTTACGAAATATTTGGCAAAATCATTATCTTTTGTAGATTATTTGTTTTGCAATTATTATGAATTTTTAGCTAATTTTTAGCTTTTATTTATTATTTAAATTTAAATTTAAAAAAAGATCCGAATTATTAACTTTATGCCTAAAATTAAAATATATATATACAGAATAAGCTATGAATGTAGTAAAATTAATACCGCGGATGTTCGTTATTAGATATCCAGAATGCGCTCCTGTGAGTCAAATAGAGGAACGACGCATAGCGAGCGCCCAAACCTCATTTCAGACGCACACCAAAGCCCTTATGTTCTTTTTTCTAGTGACTTATAGATGTCGTCATAACCTTGAGAATAAGATTACGAAATTAAACGATTGTATTTAAAATATATTATCTATTTATTGATAACGATAAAGTTTTATTTTATTTGCTACGTATTTACTTATCCGCATGGTTTTATAGTAAAGAAAAGTTTCTCAGGAAAACGTACACGACTAAAATATATCTTACTAAATGTATTGTCGTAATAAAATTATTGCGGTTCTAAATAAAACAATAGCTTTGTATGAAAAAAAAATTATGTCCTATAGTTTATTGATAAGTTAATAATTTACGAGTTCTGTTTGGCAGCCAATCCCTCTATTTGAAAGATAATGGTAGAGGCATGTTCGGAAGATTGCTATGTGAGTTAGTTGTGATCCATTAGCTAAACGTACATGTTTATGAGAATTATTATAAAAGAAAGGGGAGGAGACAACGGCGTGAATGAATGACATAACTATTATTATAGCATTCGCGTACGCCCACAATGTGGGTGGGGGGCGACTGTTAGCAAATTAGTCTTATTAACAGGTGAATTGTTATGAATGTTTTAGACATAAACAACGCGAACAAATATTTCATTGTCAAAAAAGTAAGGGAACTGTTTTTTAAATCTGTGCTTTGATGAATGTGTTAATAACATAGTCATACATATTTAAAAATTCACCGGGGCTTGCAGATGAGAAAATTGCCAACCGGACTGCTATTATTATATTATATTAAGTCACTATCATCCGTTTCGATAAATCGATTCTGCTCAGAGACAATGGGTGTTTGTGTTGTTCAAAATCCTCTCCCACCTTTCCGATCCCAAAGAGCGACGCATTGTGACAGCGATTAGCTAACTATGAGTCTTGTCCTAGTCGTCATATCTTTTCCATCGCTACTCTCTTCGTATAAGAGAGATTGAGCAACTGAGTAACAAGCAGTTCTTGCAGAAAAACATATGTTGAGATAAACTCCGTGAGGAGTCCATATGTTCCAAGTTGGGAACGAAATAATTAAAATAAATCATCCATTTCAGTAATAAGATCATGGTGCTAAAACAATAACAATTTCTGCTCTATAGTATTAATTCTGTCAAATGCAGAGCTGTGGAGTCGGAAAAAAATATACGACTCCGACTCCAGCCTTTACCAAAAACACGACTCCGACTTCGACTCCGACTCCAACATTGACCAAAACACGACTCCTACTAAAAAAAGTTTAATTTCATCACTTTTTTTTTCTACCTATCATATTTATGTGTATTCATTATATATCAACCAACCAATCCTGCCAATAGCCAAATTTTACATATTATAGTAAATATAAAATGTTCAATCTTTCTAAAATTTCCGTCTCCAACCAAAACGCCTTGACGAATCCGACTCCGGCCAAAAAACCCCGACTCCACGACTCCGACTCCGACTCCACAGTCCTGGTGTGTAAATGTGAAGTTAATCTGTCGCTGATTGGCTCAAATTTGTTAATCGTGTATTAACACGTATTTGGGACAGATACTGACAGTGAAATATTTTTGTTTATTCAGGCGTGCAAAATTTTTGGAAGATTTCCTTGTCATCGCCCGAATGGTAGTTCCTGTGTTTTGATAATATGTTTATTTGAGAAAAATCTTCATATATATATATAAGTGGCGCCTAGTCGGCATTTCAATGAAATGTATAATTTATTATTGTTTTGCAAAACGACACCTTTCGACGAAATGTCAGCTGCACATTTCATTTGACACTTAAATATTTTGGTCGCTATGAAAACAATTTTGGGACTCTTTCCTCTGCCACTGCTGCTTTTACATCATTGAAATATCATTCATGTATTACATATCAGTTGTTTTTACAAATACATTTGCGGAATAGATTTTTGATCCATTGATAATGATTCTATCACGCTTCCTTACAAGACGACTCTTCAATAAAAATGTTTTTATATACATACATATCTTACCCGAAGACCGAAAGAAGATGGCAATTTAGATTTTCAATTTCTTTTTTGCAAAGTGTTAGAATAGAAGGATTGGGTTGGGGTAGAACTATTTTATTGGGTTTCCTGATGATTTGTTCATTTTTATCCACAAAGTATTTTTAATTCTAACCATTCTCTAATCCCTTTAAAGGTGTTCACTTTCAATATTTGGTGAAAAGGCAGAATATTAAAAATTAAAAGTCATTTTTATTACTTACTAGTATTGCTACCCGGCTTCGCTCTGACTAAGCGAACAATAATTATTTAATATTATATCATTCCCAAAGAATTACAGACCCACAGACATACATACATACATACGCCGTTTCGGTATTTCTAGTATTGCTACCCGGCTTCGCTCCGACTAAGCGACCAATAATTATTTAATGTTATATCATTCCCAAAGAATTACAGACCCACAGACATACATACATACATACGCCGTTTCGGTTTTATATATAAGATTCCACAATTAATTTAAAAAGTAAGTATTAAAAAATTAATTTTAAAGGATTTCAGGTATCGCCTATCGCGGGCATTTTCACCTATTTGTTTCCAACTGAGCGAAACCTGTTCTGATCTTTATAAATTAATTGTGCAATGAGTGCATTTTTTTAAATGAGCAAACAGGTTTTTAAATTCAATTTGCTGGATAAAACAATGATTAAGCTACTGACCAACGAAGAAGGTCATATTGCTTTAGCTTCACGAAGAAGTCATGCAATAAAATCTTCCTACATGTCCCAGAACCCTTTTTTCTCATAATAGACTCGTCGAAAAATAATTATTTTTCTGAATTCATGCACGATCACTGCATTCATTCATGTGTGCGAGGACATTTGATACGATCAAGCTGCCTCGGGAAATAATTTAGGATCAAAATATGGCCCGAAGTGGCGCTTTGATCGCCCGCTTATGGCCTGAAAAAATATAACTTTTTGACACGTTTGCTCAAACAACACCACGAACCCCCGCCGTTTTATGGATTCCACTGTCATTTAAATTTACCAAAGACAAACATCCCCGTCTCTTTCCAATCAAAACGTATCAAGTGTGATTTTATTTTCTGTTTCGCCTGCCCGAAAAGGTTCTCAATTATTGTACCGGCGGCGATAGCGGAAAGATTTCAATCATATTTGAGAACGATTCCCGATACAATCTCTCGAGTTCCATCTATGGCATATTGCGGGGCTAGTTTAGCGAATTATTGAACCAACACATTTTAACCGTACGGTAAAATTTTATTAATTGGCAATATTTTATTTTTAATGGCGGAATAAATCAGGAGTGTCATCGTTTGTATACATATATTATTATTTATTTTCTAACGTTCATTGCATCCTGCCCTTTTATAAGGTCTTCAATTTGTGTAAGAAATTTATTGTAATACGGTAAGAAAGATAACAATGTATTTAAGTTCTACACAAATTATTTTATATATTTGTTGATAGCTATTTCGGCTTACGCCTTCGTCAGAACTATCAATAAGATCAAGAAATTTATTGTATTGCCATTTGCATACAATATTAAAATCAACAGCCATTGCGACAAATAATCTTTCTTTATATATAACTACGCAAACGAAAACTATTTAAAGTATTTTTATTTTTGGCGTTACAAATCAAACATGGTGATATCCAGTTACTGTTTGTTTTTAGATTTTTGAATAGTATGACTGCTTTTGTTTAAAACACGGTTATATCGTCATTTCCTGAATAAAAAAAATCTAAAAAATAGGTGATATTTTTCAAACATAGTCATCTCCATCACATTATTATTCACAGAAGATATGGTCCGTTTATTATATCTTTTATTGAGGAAATTCGATTTATATCCATTGCTCAAGCATTGTTGAACGGTAACCATGATTATAAGAAAGCACAATAAAGAATTACTGAATAAATTAACTAGATCTGTAATGCAAGATAATTTACTAGAAATTGGATAACTGTAGATGTATCTATCATGGAAATGGCAACGCTTCTTTTTTAGCTTCAAATTTATAGTTTTATTGCTAATATTTTTTTTTTGTCAATCTTTTTATAAATAAAAGGGACTGAAAATAGCAATTTAGCAGTGCTGAAAATACACTTTCATGTAAATATTTAAAAAAAATCTTATATATTAAAAGTTACCCTTTCACTAGGTATATCCGTATTGAATCATCTGAGACATTTTCAACACTGTAATGTGCTGATTTTTATCAAATACACTAACTTTGCATCAACTTCCATATCAACTCAAAAATACAAAAGTTTCTTTAGAGTTCCTTTGATTTTGTAATTGTCTAATCGGTATCATCATTGTGGCTTGTCAAAAGGTTGGTGTTACTGACCGACCCCTGTTAAAAAAATAAAAACTTGCCCGTAATATCATCATGGGAGCCAAAAGAATAAAAATGTGACTCTTTTAAATAAAAGTTACATCAAAATTATATTACAGATATTCTTGATGTTAAAACGCGGTGAGACAAATAAGTACAGTCGAAACAATCTGAGTATATTCTCAACCTATCTCTAAAATTATTATGTTTCTGAATTTTTATCAAAGTTACAAGTTTAATTTTAATCATATTTACTTAATTCGAACATTTAAAAAGGATTGGTTTTAAATTGCAATAAAATACAGATTCTTCTAAAGCCATATTGTAAATCTGTAGCGTTGATGTTGTTTATGCTTAGAAAATAACAATTTTCAGATCAAAATTTACTCAAAAACTAAGAATTCGGAGCACTGGTTTCTATCCGTGACAAGGAGACTGATCGTCCTGATGGAGGACTTGGATGGTGTCTTCCGTGAAACAATCCTAAAAACAATTCAGTTCAACAATCTTAAATAATATTTTTGTTGCAATGTACCTATACAATAAATATTATTATTCGAATTCACTCAAATATCAATTGTCGTGCAAACGAATGAAATTTTGAAAAATACACACTGAATATCAAATATTACATCGAATTGATCGAATCATACATTCTCTAAATCGACTGAGCTACCCCTCAAGCTGAGTGTATTGGTATACAAAATCGATAAAATCATAAGTCACAATTTACATTGGCAATGAGATATATGTAAGCAAATTCTGTTCGTCACGTAGCAAAAGAAATAATTTTTGCTCAAAATCATAAACTTTATTAGGAGACTTATAAGTTATGATTTTTGAACTAATTCTGTGAAAATCTGTGAAATAATTAAATGCTTCAATATTTAAAATAGTATGCAATATTGAATTAATTGGAATTTACTTGGTGAAACTCCATTATAACTATCTAACGAGGGCGTGAGTCAAAATAGCCATCAACTATATCTCTATCTTATAATTTTGGTAGAACTAATATACATTCTATTTTTTCACCGTGTTAATTGAATAAGCGAATAAAATTATTGATAAATTAGTCGTGGAATCTATCACATATTTGTATTGAAACGTTTGAATTGCTTGTTTAATCATATCATTTTTCCTTTGATTTATCAGTTTATAATAAATGCAAACCATAGAAACTTCGCATAGAAAAAAAGGTCAACAAACGTCAAATTCATTCATAAATAAATTTGCAATGTCTGATGAGGATGTTGTGATGTATTTAATTCACTTAATTTAAATGGTAATTCAGTAGACACCATTTTCCCGAAAGTGTTCTTTTAGAAGATAGTCATATATTTATCAGACCAAGTCAGTGAAGAGAGCCAGTCGCGTTGTAATTGAAAAGAATATGGCACAGAAATGTAAACGATCGTTATCAAGCCAAGATTAATGTTGTCTGTCAGGATTTATTTCGGGTATTCTGGTTTTATCGTCATATTTTGTGTTAATATTCTTTTATTTTTTTGACAGCACATCCTCACCATGAGAGTAGTGCGCTTTGAGCGATTCGAAAAAATATCACAAAGGCAAAATTATCAAAATTAAGTTATGCTACCGTGCTCTAATCGTTTCTAAAATAAAACATCATTCAAAATGAACTATCACCGATGAAAAACGATCCAGATCATGTACAAAAATGGTCTGTGTATATATTTTTTATTAAATGTGTCAACGCCAATAATTGAGAGCTTACACCACCGTGTTAATTTAAAACTATTATTTTTTGCAATTAACCCAAACGTCTTCGAAATAGTTGCCTCGGAAATCCTTGCTTTCATTATGTTAAATCAAGTATTCCGTACATTTTAGGATTATCGATTGTATCATTAAAGTCATAATTATTGCCTGTTTTTTTTTATTATTATTATACTATAAATAGTAAACATGTATGCTTATAATCGAGATTTTTTTCATTTAAACACCAAATATACCATCTTTTGAGGTTTTGACTTTATTATTTCTGACGCTTTTAGTTCAATGATTAACCATGACTTTCTTAGATAAGTACATAATTGTTTCATATTAAAAGATAGAAAAAACTCAGACGAATGTTTATTTATTGATGGACATGCTTGTAATAAATAAAGAATAACTTCGTTTTCCCGAAGCAAAATACATACTCTTACATAATTATTTTTATCATTTATAATAAACTATACTTACAGCAGTCTTACCTTTTAATTTACACAATTAATTATGTGATAGATTTGTTCTACATATTTTTAAACGTCTTTTCTCTCATTTAATCTCAATTAAGTCTTATGATGGTTTTCAAGCAAACCAACTGCCACAATTTGTAACAAATATTAAGGATATAAATATGTATTGTTTTACTATTCTAAGCCACATTTGCACGTGTCACTTTTTTGCTGAATAATCAGTCGGTGATGCTAATTAGCTTTAAATTTTAGATGGAAAGTATTTATCCAATATTTATAAAACAACTAGCTGTACCCTGCGCGCGTTGCTACGCCAGCAACTAAAATAAATTTGAAGGAAAGACATTACACAAATATTCAATTCAATTTGCATGTATTCAATACTCGAGAAATTTGTAAAAAATTCGATATCAATTTTTGGCGGGGGAGGGGGGTTGTTTGGCGGGGGGGGGGGTATGCCAAAAACCTTCGAAGGAGTGAACTCGAAAAATTCATAACGTTTAAAAAACAATTGGGGGGTGGAGGTTGGGGGGTGGTTAGGGGGAGAGGTTGGTAGGCCAGAAACCATTGCGGGAGTGTACTCAATAAATTTGTAAAGTTTCACATCGATCGGTCGAGCGGTTTAGTAGTCCATAGCGGAAATACAGACAAACAAACATTCATTTTTATATATATAGATTTCGAATTATACAAATTGTACTGGACTAGTTCTACTCATTTCGAACATTTTAAAATGGTGGCAAATAAAACAGAATAATTTTATCAATATGAAACATACTAATAAATTATTTTTTTGACATTTTTCTGATCAATTTGTTTGTACCCTGACTATCAATAAAGATCCAAGTTATGCTTATAATTCAATATCAAATCTTTTATAATAAAGATTTTTTATATACATAATTTCAGAATGCTTAAATTTTTTGAGCTAAAATAGTGTTAGCATATTCCTGTTTGTCAAATTCGTTTGCTTTAGAAATGTACCGTATATCAGTTAGTCAGCAAATGATATTATTTGATGTCATAAAGAAGGACAAGCCGTGATGGAATTTTTATGGGTAGATTTGCGTTTGTATTATAAAAACTAAGTAATAAAGTTTCTCTACATGCGCCGAATTTTGTGAACCATTTTATTCTATTTTTTTGCACGTAAGATAACAATATAAAATATGATTGACTTTATGTCTAATAATTTGTACACTTTACGTAATTTTAAAAGACATTTAATGGATATTCGGAAAAAATAGCCAGCCACTCATTTAAAAAAATCAATTTGTTTAAAATAAGTAGCACTATAAAAACTTTACTATAATTGAATTAAAAAAAAAAATATAACTAAATTTTAATCTACAGTTGAGCGCAATAGGAAAAAAAATATCAAATAACCGTTTCTTAAGTCATTGTGAAAGTGCATCAGCTATGAATATACATATTTTTTGTACTGCTTCCACACATATTTTATAATGGTTAGGACCAGTTCCGCTCATTGAAAAGTGTATGCGTATAAAATAATGATTTGTTTATTTTGATATTATACCGTTCCACCGAGAATTAACAATTAACAACCTAAAGTTACTTGATACTTAGTTTACCGAGGCGAGCATAATCAATTGATTAGCGAGACCGGTAATAATTTATGGCAGGGAAGTAACCTTGTTTCAGTAAAATGAATTTAGTAACATTCCATCATGAATCGAATTAAACTTCTTTAAAGTCTGTTAATAGTTTTACATGTAAAACTCGTGTCATTAAATCTGATCTAATGTTTTACTAAAATAAAAATAAAAAAGAATTTATATTGTAGTCTATTCAAAGATCCACAATCTTAATAAAAGGGTTTTTTAATTTTTATAAAGCAGTACCTAATGTCATTGTTAGTTATTTTATGCCCAAATTAGGTAAAAAGGAACTGTATACTATTAATTTTACGCACGAACTATGACGCAAATTTTAAAACAAAAAGAGTCCTTTTTGCGGTTAGAAAATAATTACACATGCTTTTAGTAAACCAACAAAACGTTTTGCGGTTTATCTTAGTATAACATCACATTAATATCCACAATTCATTAATCCTATTTACTAAGATATGTGTGTTTTAAAATATACCATCGACATTTATTTGGTAGCTGGAGGCTTCCAACGGTATACAAATTATGGACGGCCTATGTAGCTGACCTCAACATAAGTATGTTTAAGAGAACTTACTGTAGGGAGTTGTTCAATATATGATATTGAAGGAAAACAGTTTACTTAAACTTTTTCGTTTCTAACTAACTTTTAGAAATAGCACAAAAGAAACCTCATGAAATTTTCACCAGAAAGTTGCGTCACCAATGTATTCTTGAGTCTTGAGTATCTGAGCTTCAGCCATTCTCACCAAGATAATATCGCTTTGACTTTTCAGCTTAAGTGTGGAAATATTTAATAATTTGACAATTACTTACTACATTTGTAGCAAAAGAGAAACAAGGAACTTATTTGTGAGCTTATGAATGCTATTTTAGAGTTAATTCATCTTGAAGAAAGTTTATTTTTCACCCAAAATATAAATACTTGGTCTACCTAGCTATTGGAATATAAAGTTATATGTATTGTATGTATATGAAAACTTTAAATCTATTGTTTCTGCTGCAACGATTTTTTTTCAATAATTGCCAAAATTGCCTAAATTTAAACAATATTAGCTGATAAATTGATTGTATATAAATATTATGTTGAGAAGGAATACGGTTGACATTCTCTTTTATTCATTATCATTTCGAGTTAAGTCAGTAAAGAAGAAAATTATGTTTACCATTTAATTTTCTTGCCAAAACAATAATATGATAAAAAAACTAATTATAATATTTTCTATTCCTTAGTAATAATATTTGACTGACCATTATCAGTTAACGTTTAGTAATAAGTGGTTAACACATTATGAAAATGTTTGATGCCTAAAAAATAAATAATGACTCTTTCAATCGAAAAGCTTACTTACTTGCCAGGACTTAAATGAATGAGGTTTTATTTTCCTGTAGAGATTCGAATAACTTAACCGTTACGTTCACAGTGCTACGGGTTGTAAAAAGGCGGTTTCGCATTTTTTGTAGGCTTTTAATGCCCTATCATTTGAACAATGAAACGGTGCGTGCTCGCGCATGCGTCAAGTTGTGAATTCCAGCCAATAAAGCTCATATCTGCGGATGGTCCTACGACCGTTTCAAATTATGCGGAACAGAGAATCGAGCCTCGCATGAAGTGCTACGCAGGCCCGCAGCTACGGCGTAGAATATTTTGTGTTTTTTTTTAATAACTCATATGTTGTAAAATATTTTACTGACGCATTTAACTCCGCTATGGTTACTTCCAGTATCTTTGGCGATAAATACATTTCAAAAATTGCTTAAATACGACGCGATCCATACCATATAAATATATGTAATATTATTTTTTACACTTTAACTGAATATCATATTAAGTAAGCATATTATGGTTATAACAACAGAACAGCTCATCCTTACGTCTAGACAGACTTCTTATTGTCTGATGACTTATATAAAGATAATTCTAAGCATTGTGATTATGTACGTATCATATATTTAATTAAACAACATTGAGTGTTGAATATATCTTTTGTATGTATGTAACTTATCGCGTAATTCTTGTTTGCTTTTTTTTATTCATAAATATTTTGATAAAATACAACTATCGAGCCGAATAGTTGAACGAATTCTTCGAAAAATGAAGTATTGAGAACCTCAAGTCTTAATCAAATGAACATCAACTATAATCATTAATCTATATATTTGTAAAATATAATAATAGATAAACATTTAAGTGGTAAGAGTTTAACTCTAGATATCAGATAGGTTTGTGATCAAGACCAATACTAAATTGAGATTTTTTATTTTATTTTTCAGACCTCGGGCATGAATTTTTGTAATGTTTTTTTCCCAAGTTGATCTCGTTAAAATAAAAACAAAAATACCAAAATAATAGTTCACTATCTCGACAAAACCGGTCCTGTTATTTGCAAGTAAAAATGATGGGATTATTACGTTACATAGCTTTTTCATTGTATTTTGTATTGTATGTTGCTAAAGATTATCATTTACAATAATAATTTATCAACAATTCGGAACGACGGAATATTTGATTATTTATATCATCATTCAGTTTTTTGTCGATTCAAAAAAATACTTGATCTGGTTCTGGTACTACGCCTTGTTATGGTTGTATGAATGATTAGTAACGGAGAAGAGCCGTCATCTTGTGTATGATTTAGCGCTGCCCGGCGAAATATTAATTTTATATACAACAATGTACTCGCTCTTCTATTACCGCGGCTTACAATTTTTGCGTATTTTGAAGCTATTGATCCGCACATCGATGACATTTAAGAAAATATTATTACATATTTCCATTGGTCAATATGTTGAACTTCGTTTTTTATCTCCAATTAAAATTAACAGCATTCTTATTTCGTAACCAGAATTAAACAAATTATTTTATAAAACTTTTTTGTCGCGTCGGTCATTTGAGTCACAAGTCACTGGAGCTGTTCGGTTGATCAATGCACTGCCTAGAGAAGTGAACATTTTCGACTTAGTGTATTATTATATTAAAATTGCCAAATGCATTTTTACTAACGCAGCTGTAATATCATGTATAGTCTAAATTAATAAAACACTTTTATAGTACTACCTCTTCATATATTCTGAGAATATAGAGCTATTTACTGTGTTTTAGCTATTTATATAATGTTTTTCTACAAGTGCCAGTTAACACCTTAAAAGTGTTCATGTATTATAGATTACTAGTATTGCTACCCGGCGTCGCTCGGACTAAGCGACCAATAATTATTTAATGTTATATCATTCGACATAATTATATCACAAAATCTAACATCCAAAATAGAGTTAAAATAAAATAACAAACTTTATTTAATTTTATGAAAAAATCTAATTTGCTGTCAAAGAAATGTCAAATAATACCTTCACGTAAATAATTAACATTATTATATTAATAAAAGCCGGGAAAATTTCAGTAGAAGACTAATTTATTACATTTTGACTAAATGTCTTCGCCGATAAAAATTCAAACATATTTTCTTTCATATTCGTTTTTATGGCAACTTAATGACCAACAATGCAAAAGGGAATTACAGACCCACAGACATACATACGCCGTTTTGGTTTTATATAAATATAATATTTGTTTACAATAAACAGAAATAAACAACAACAAAGCTATCAATTTAAAATTTTAATTAAATATTGTTTATTTCGAGCCTTACTGGTTGAAATAGGGAATAACTCATTTTCTATCTGACATGAATATAACAATTATTTATTGTATCATTAAATCAAATATCTTTTCACGCAAACAAAACTTTCACAATTATATTTTTATAGACGATGGCAGTTTTTTTAGTCACCAGCAAGTGTAGAAAATGAAATACTTCGTTCTGATATAACGACATGAATAAAGTAAATTCGTTTCTAATAAATCCTGATTTTCTACCTCAGCGGTAGTCAAAACTGAATTGCCAAAAAGAATAATAACGAATGTTTTTCGTCGATTTATATTTAGATTGACTAAAGCTTAATAGAATGGATTAATCGTTATACATA
This sequence comes from Himalopsyche kuldschensis, assembly GCA_028554975.1. Taxonomy (NCBI): domain Eukaryota; kingdom Metazoa; phylum Arthropoda; class Insecta; order Trichoptera; family Rhyacophilidae; genus Himalopsyche; species Himalopsyche kuldschensis. Next base: position 11,562,333 of record JAHFWI010000010.1, on the reverse strand, counting down.
TATGTATGTCATTAGATGGCTTACACAGAAAACAATTAATTAAATAGTTAGTTGATCCATTGCCATCTTCTCGAGCTTATTATTTGTCTAGAAAGATAATGTTTATTCTGACATATTTTAGAAACATTCTTGATTTTTCCATATCCGGCCCTCAGGATTAAAATCAAAGAAATTCAATTGTATTTTTAATTACTTCTGAAGCGCCCTCTTTGTGCTTATTCGCATTCTGTGAAACACTCTGTCAAAATAATCGCCACCGCTCAGTGCGCAAATTATTACAAATCTTATACCAAAGACAGCTTGCCGCGGTAATCCAAAAAAGCTCTAAGTGTTTTGACCACCCTTAGTTAAGCGATAATCTCTATACTACCTGTGATTATCCGACACGGCATTATTCATTGTACTCGAATACATATGTACCTGTAAATCGTAGAGATAGTTTTTGTTGTTTTGTGGCGTGTAAATAGAGAAGATTAAGTTGAAGTATCTACAGTAGTTTATTTGAAATATTATTGCAAAATGATGAATATATTACTTACCATAAATAATAATGATTGCGTGTAGTAAATACAAATGATAAGGCTATTATAATTTTGTCGAGTCAATTTTTATTATAGAGGATTTTCGAAGGTTCGAATGAAGTGGCATCATTTCAGTTTTTTAATGGAAGGTTGTAAAGTTTCCAGCTTGTTATTTATTTATTTCGCCTCTATGTGCAAGATATTGTACCAAGGGTAAAACGTGTATCTTCCAATTCATGGAAATCAATTGATTCTTCTCATAGACAATTAAATCATTACAATTGTACTGTGCTGACGAAAATGTGTTAATTATTGAGAGATAAAAATAGTGTATTTTCTCTATGCTACAGCGCATTAGTTGCGTTGGTCTTTTCATTGTAGCTATGAGTAGTATGCACACCTTGCGCTGTTAAATCATTATAATTGCTTCTTAATGCGCTTATTTTTGGGTAAAATTGCATTAACTTTTGCATGGCTTGTTAAAAATTTTGTACATGCAGTTTTTCAGAAGTGACAGCCATACAAAGCGGGTACCAAAATTTTTATGGCTTGTTTTCACAATGTTTACATTACCAATAATGACAATATTTTGAAACAAAATTCTTTATGATTCGCAAAGAATTCATATTAGTTTTAAACATACAATTTAAAATGAATTAAATTATTCCATTACAATTCAATTTACATTTTAATGTAACAGTGTTGCCCGAGAATGCATAATGAGTTTTTTTTTATTAAAATAAACATTTAAAAAAAATTCTAGTCTATTAAAAAACCAATAAAACTGAGGCTAGTGACAGGTATTTGAATCAATTGTCTGTCAACTTTAAACGATTTCATGTTACGTATTAATTAAAAGTAGAATTTATTAAAGATAACAACGACCTTTTTTATTTTTTTAGCATTTTTTGGTAACAACATTTTTTAGTGGAGTTCTCTTGGCGATCAATTTATTGATCGATAAGATTTACCCAACATAAATTTGATTAACATATTGATTCAATGTCTTAATTTGTAATCCAAAATGCTGTTAATTAATAAGTCAAGCCGGATAATAAATGGAACCCTTAAATTGTTTTAAAAATTTACAATTAACGTAAATATGCGAATGTCTGTAAATTCAATGAATGCTGTCGAATTTGCATTTTTCATACCGAGGACGATATTCCAAGCGACCACCCATCTGAGAAGCGGGCGTGTGAACCCACCACTTTATTTATTTGCTAAAACCGATGACGCACAAAGTGAGCGTGAAATACCAAAGAAAACCCGAGACAATAATTTAATTTCGCCCAGTGACATCTCTCTTTTGAAACACGAAATAAGAATGCAGAACAGCGGTGGGAAGTTCACTCGAACCAGACCGAATGTTTCCAACGGTGATAAATTAACTTTAAAAAAATGTGTCCAAAAATTGTTGTACCCAAAAATTGTTTGACAACTAAATCATTGCGAGTAGGAGGTTCGTTTACTGCCATGGATGTTACAAAAATGAGCGGCTCTTACAAAAGCAAAGAACTGTGAAATGGGAGTCCTGTTTGAAAAAAATCAAATAAAAGATTTTTCTAAACAAACCAGCATACTAAAATCTTGACACGAGCAGGTAACTAACTGACTATGCCGGTGGCTTAACAAGCTGCGTGAAAAACAGGCCATATTAGGCTTTAAGATTGCTTATTTTAGAGGCTTATTTTGATATTCCGGATACTTGTGAATGAATAGAATTGTACCATTCTTATTTAAAAGGACGTGATTAAAGGCGCCTTCTCTTGAGAAGGACATATTATAATATTGTAAATAAAATAAGTTTGCCTTTTCCGCTTGTAAATTCTTTAAAGTAGATGCGATTGTATGAAAATGCTCGTTAGTGTTAAAGGATCTTAGCGTCATGGGGATTCAAACTCAGGTTGGAAAAGGAGGTCATAAATTTAAGATATGCCTATCTATTCATAGAGAAATCGCTTTTGTTTGTACAAAGCGTGAACCAAAGGGGCGTTAATGTTTTTGTAGAATAACTTATTTTTTATTTTAAACTGCCACAATGATGTGTCAGGTATTTTAGCAAGAGAACGATGTTATAATATTTGAAATACAGTTAATGTATTATATTTTTCTTTTGTCATTTTAGCTAAGGTATGCACTCAAAATCAAATTGTTATTATTTTCAATTTAATAGAATTTAAGATAATTTAAATATAGTTATTTATTTCATACACTGATTTGACGGATCATAAAAATAAAAATCTTAAATTAAACATCGCATTTTATGAGAAAAAACACATTGCATTACTTTTTATAACGATGACTTATTCTATTTTTATCAATTTAATGCTTAAGCGATGCGATCTGAATGCTGAAAATACCTAATTAGTGTCGTTATTTCCGCAATCTTTCCTACTTAGAACTTAACATATGTGTTTATTTTAAGTTTTAAAAAAATCAATGGGAAAATTAATGCATAGAGCCTACAACATTTGAACCCCTAATTAAACTACACGATAAGACGTTAGTAGCGGGATAGATCGATGACGATTATTTTGTGTAACGTTTTTACGAAAAACAATACACAATACATAACTTTTTATCCAAATGGTATTCTTTATTTAAATTTTGCTGACTCGATGGTATTTCACGGATACAAGGAAATAACGGCTATAAAATACTGTACAAATATTATGCATACGTAAAGGTGCGTACGGTTTATCATTATGTCAATACATATATCGATAAAACGTGTTCGACGAAATTAAGCGGAAATAAACAGTATCGGAAAATTTTTCAATAGGGAAACATATTATTATATCCTGTGAAGTGCACACATCGAAGATAAATCAATAAAATATCATAGTAAACAAAAGCTAGTTTTTACATATTATACTGGTTCACAAAGAAACAAGTTTGTGCAGGATTAATCAAGAACAGACTAGTTGGTTCAAAAAGTGTGCCATCCAGTTGCCACTTACAATGAGCATGACAAGCTCAGATTCGTTTCATGCTACAAAATAAACAAAAAATACTCGTAAATTTGAAAAGCATGTATAATAATATATATTGAATGCTCAGTGTGTAATCATTGTTTATGCTTATTAATTGTAAAATACAGATTTTAATTATGATCGTACCAACCCAAAACATGAGAAATAACTAATTTAAGTGTTCCAGAGTAATCTGAAAATACAAAAATACTCTTATTACGAAATATTACAATTGCTTTTGAATGTTAATGAAAAGCATTGTGTTATTTTATGTGTACAGTTGCAGATCTTCGGGGCTATATAGATATATACGCTTCTGGTAGGTAAGATCTGCATGAGAGTGCGTTGCCCGATCGGTGTGGCCTAGTCGTAACGTCTATTGTTATATAAATTTGTAAGACGTTCAACACTCATCGTATGCGTACAAATTATTTGCTGCGTCGGTCCAATAATTGTCTTTTTGCTCTCCTAGTCATCAGATCCTAAAAATTAAACGTACCAAAAACGATTGGACAGTCAATTGTCTTGTCTTTGCCATATTTCACTTTCTCCTACAGGTAGAGTGCTTCAAGCAGTTATTTTAGACAACTAATTTTGAGATAAGTTGAGTACAGATCGAAATAGAAAACAGATATCACCGTTAATCAAATACAATTTTATACATTATTGCTATATTTGGAGAAAAACAATATATTCTACAAATTTAATATGCACAATGTGTATTAACTTCCTATGTTAACGACGTATTTAATTCATAAATAAGTAAATGGGTTAGCTTAAATTAATTTATCTAGGCAAGTGTATAAAGTTTCAAAAATATTCGATAGGCTTTGGTTCCATCTATTGACCTATATCAAAGCTGTTTGCAATATAAATTTAGAGCTTTTGTGCGATTCGAATAAAAGAATCGGCGGGTGTAGGCGCCACGTCCTGCAAGGACCTCCGCATCAAGGACCCTTCTCTTTCAACTCCCGGTATTTTTGGCTCCTTAAAAGCCTTTGCTGGCACCGCTGTGTGTTGAATCATATGCTGTCACAGCCTGCTTCAAATACATACGGCTAAAAATAATATACTTAAAAGGTATTCTAAATTCTAGCTATTTTTAAAAATTATAAATACAAAAACATGTTTGAATTGAATTGCATATTGCCTGAAAATTTATTGAGTGTGGTCCCTTTAATATCAAATTTATTTATATAAGTCATTCTATAGCTATCTGCTATAAGAGTCATAAGCGTCTTAACAGCAACATTGAAACAATGAACAAGAAGCTTAAATAATTTAAGTTAAAAATACTCACTATATTATGCATGATAAATACTTATAACATTTCCTAATCTTACTTCAATTAAAACAATATATATTTGATAAAACCGTAAATTTCGCACGTAGCGCATTATATTAACATTAAAGGCTTTGCATAATTTCAAATATGAAAAAATACAATTTTATTTACCTTGGTATCGTTCATTTCATAATTAAATAAGAAAATCAAAAGTTTACTCAAAATTGACTCCAAGTTAAAATAGAATTCATCGTATGGTTTCATATTTGTTTTGTTATTTCTTAAACAATTGCATTTAAATGTTTAATCGTTTACAATTACACTGTATTTTAAAATCACGGGTCAAAAGAGATGTAATTAGATATTTGGGTGATGTATTTTATTAACGAGTATCTTTTAAATACTAATCTCTAAGAAGAAATTGTCGGTGTGCATTGAGTATTCAAGATTGGAAGAATACATTTTCGGCTTTTGACAAGTTATTATGAAATGACGTCTAGCTCCATGATAGATGTTGAAATATCAATATAATTTCTAGAATCGTCAAGGGTTCGATGTCAATGATGTTCGGCAATACGTAGACATCTCTTTCGCGCAAAATGTGGTCCGGGTTCGGATCCCCGCGGTGTGGGACCTCACACATTCGTTAGGCTCTATGCTGCATTCAATATCAAACATTAAAATATCTTACATTGGTCGTGAATCAGAAATACACGAGCAATATCCGAAAAATATTATAGAACTTATCGGTTTTATTGAGATTTATTATATCATTAAAATTGTGAACAATAATTATAATTAACTATCAATTATATATTTTTTCATTCCATTTACAGTTTTATCTAGTGTAGCCTTTTTTACGCTTGTTGGAGAACCATGTTTCGTAAAATCTTCAATATGCATAATTTTTCTTATACAAAACAAATTATTATCTGCTTGATCAAAGCTACATAAGTGCTTTAAATATTTTCCCACTTCCTCAAAACCTGGGTTGTAGCGAAACCCATTACTCGCCTCGTAATCTTTTCCTTACTATCTATCCATATATACCATATAATATAGTTTGTCTGAAAAAAAATACAACTAGCTTTTTTATGAATATAAAATACGACGAAATAAAAATATAATACAGTAAAACCCCGATTCTACGTTTTTCAAGGGACCGTATAAAACAATCGATTAATGCGGGAAAGTTTTATTTGTGAACTAAATGCCGGGACTATAGAAAATGAACGCACCACGCGGAAAACGTATAATGCGAGAACGTAAGATCGGAGTTCCACTGTACTGTGTTTCACTGCCAATTTTTGATGAATTTTGAACATAGTGTAAAAAATAGCATACACAATACAATTTAATAAAATTTAAGAGGTCCTTATTATTTCGCAATATTTGAATCAATGTTTCTTTTATACCTCCGTATCTGTTAATAATTACAAGCTGCCTTATATGATTATTAAATACATATGATCACTGAAAACGGTTTATTTAGTGTCTTTAGTGTCACACTTTGTTATTATCCCAGTATGTTTGCGTCCCCTATTATACAAGATTGGATGATGGTAGCTGGTAAATATATTACAGGCATTCGATTGTATTGTGACTTGGGAGAATATATCTGCAAACAAAGCACAATTTCTGTCAAAAAGAGCGCCGCAAATGTGGGCCAGACTGATTTGGCCTAACAAAATGGGCGGTATGTGGCGCTGATAGATTTTTATTGTGTTTAAATTCAATAAACAGGAACGTAGGCATCCAAAGAAAATAAACATAAATATCAGATCTAAACGGTTTCAAACTCTATAGTTTATGGAACTATAACCACAATTAAACATCTCGTTTTCAAAATATATAAAAAAAAAACCTTCATAATATTAAAGTGTCAAGACAGTTGCCACATCACTAGTGACTACATTTGAATGCGCATTTCAGATGGTTAAATATGATTGTTTAGTAAAATAAAGTTACTGCAACCAAACCAATAATATCAGAAAAAAAAACAGTAATACCATCTGAAGAAGATGATGATAGCACTTCCGCGATCATTCAGTTCCAAGATACACATTTCAGCATGATCATTCTTTTTTTAAAGTTTTATATTTAAGCTAGCCGTAAAGCTCCCTACAAATCTACAATTAAACAGAATAAAGTGAATATAAAACTAAAAATAGTTTTGATAATTGTGGCACGTTTTTCGCCTCTTTCAAAGGCATCTTCGGACTTACTATGGCAAAGTTTGCTTAATTAATGAAGCACTACTTGTTTACTTCAGCAAATTCCATCCAATTGCCGAATCCATCAATAAAATAAAGTTAGTTTTATAACCGATTATTGTTTTACTAAGTTTTATCCCAAAAACAATATTTTTGAAAAATCCCTGAAAAAATTGTATGAAATACATTTATATAATAATAACTATAACATTACAGATTTTAATCCTATGTATATTTTAAGCGATTGAAATTGGAAATTCTGTCGTAGAAAAATCGTGGTCATTTAATTGCCAGTAGATATTTAATCCGATGCGTAGTAATTTTTTTTTCTACGACTATTGACATAAGAGTACTTACTATTATTTGCAAACAAGATACAAGTTGTTCGCAAAGATTTGCGATCTTCTCATCCGAATGCATTTATGAATGAATGTATTCGTATCCGTGCTTAGCGAGCGTGCAAACATAAAAAATAGCGATTCGGTCGCCTTGTTTCAACAATGGTCATTGTTCGCAACATAATTTTATTCCCATATGGTCATAGTTTTTTACTATGTCGCTTACAATGAAAGCATATCGACTCTTAAAAGAGTTATCTCAACATAAGTATTTTATGAAAAGCTTTTTACTCAGTAGCATAATTTTTCTTTTTCTTATAGAGAAGGGATGGAAAATATAGTACGAACAAGACAAGTGGTAAACTTTTTGCTCATATCTTCAAACATGAATCCATTATTCGATTGGGAAATAAACCTGAGATTCGTACCCGTGATCTCCGCAATCAGTGACGGCTGGTGACGGGGTGCTGGGAGGTGCAAAAGGAAGATTCAACTATTTTTACGTACTACGGAAGAGAAACAGTTGGTATTGCGAACATCTGAATTGGTAGTCCATGCTATAGAAGTGTTTTAAAATCCAATGAATAGGAAAGAACTCTTGCAAAAATGGTTGAATCTTCCTTTGCACCCCCCAACACCCCGTCACCAGCCGTCACTGCCCGCAATCAAAGCCAGTGACGTTGACACTCAACCGCGGACCATATCTCCACATTTCACTCTTAACAAATATTCTTTCTATTGTACTGGACGTAATCAGTGACGGCTGGTGACGGGATGTTGGGGGTGCAAAGGAAGATTCAACCATTTGCAAGAGTTCTTTCCTATTCATTGGATTTTAAAACACTTCTATAGCTTGGACTTTCAATTCAGATGTTCGCAATACCAACTGTTTCTCTTCCGTAGTACGGAAAAATAGTTGAATCTTCCTTTTGCACCCCCCAGCACCCCGTCACCAGCCGTCACTGGACGTAATAAATAATTACGGCGAAGAAAAATTACGTTGCTATATTAATTATCTGTTAACCGTAAACAAGCGGTAACACTCAAATAATTTAATTTTACTTGATTGAATTTATATTTTTAATCAAAGGTTAATACTTTCATCCCTTTCCATTCATCATATCTGATCCTGAAAATGGGGGGTATAGAAAGTAATCAACAAACTAATTGTCTTTGCAAAACATCCATCTTATACATATTAAAGCGAACATAAAAGTGGAACGACGTAATAATCCATAAATAGGAATAGGAAATTGATAAAAACATAATCAAATTTTTCGGAACCTTGTGTCTTAAAAGACACGTATGATAGAATGAGTACGTTTAAAAATATCATATTGGTTTTTAGTAAAATAGTAATTTGATCAATATAATATACAAGGCAAGTAACAGAAACGGTCATTTTCAAATCCTAGAACATTTTGCTTTTTTCATATTTTCTTCTCCTCACACATTTGGATTTATTCAATATTATCTATAAAAAATCAAATAAATAAACAGTATTAAAAACACATTTTACTTTGATCTATTATTCATGTTGTATAGTTCATTTATTGAACCACTAATACTTCGATTCCAACAATTTTCCTTGCTTTGGACAGACTTTAATGAATTAATACAGTGTTATAATAATCGATAGATATGTATATTATGTTATATTGGAAAAATATGTATTCATTGTAGATATTCTTTGTTATATTTACATATCACAACCGTCCATTTATAACCATGTATTCAAAAGAGCAATTAAAAGAGAAAATCTTCCGTACCGTGATATTTAAGTGGATTTTGATTTCTTGGTATAAACATCTCTAGTAAAGGATCGCAATAAGTAATACAATTTTTAAAAGTCAAAGCATCGTTGCATCATTTTCGAAGCTTAATGCCCCGATTGCATACGGTGCATGCATGTAACTAAATCTTTGAACTGCATTCATTCAAGAAACCGCTCAGTGTAAATCTGCAAACAGGAATTATTTAACGTGAAAAAAACACCAAAAACTCTTGAAAATGCCAGCGAAACAACTCCAGCGAGACAAAAGAGAAGTAACCCAATACTTTATTTGACTATTTTCCCGTAATGATTTTAATACGGGTGGTTAGTTAGGAATCTGTTATACGATGTGACAGTAAAAATAAAACCCATAGATGAGTACAAGAAGTTTATTATCAAATTATCCAAACTGCTGTATTGAATTGTAATCAAATATCCATTGCATGTCCGCTAACAACCGGTATACTTTCGCAATATATTTGATTTTTATTTATATAGTGTAATTTTCAATAAATAACAAATATCTTCTTTAACCTTTACTGGCATTTTTGTTTATTTTTTACATTCATTTTTCACTCAGTAACATAAATATTGTATTGTATTCATATAACATACTCTATTTTAATACTACAGTGAAACCCCGATTCTACGTTTTTCAAGGGACCGTATAAAGCAAACGATTAATGCAGGAAACGGTGAATGCGGGAACGAAAGATCGGGGCTCCACTGTACATCTTATTTGAAGAAGTTTAACTGTACCTAATAAAGCTATACCTAAGTATACTGTAAATCAGCTTGCCATAATAGTGCTTTTGATTTTTTTTAAATCATTTAGATTATAGGATATGGTGATTTTCATTTAGGATCAATACGCAAAATTTTCCATTTCACTTTTTTCCCACGTCGTGCCATTGATGACCACGCATATTTTTGCTATATAAATCTAAGATACAACGCTTGCATAAACGATAACAGACTCACTTGTTATTTCAGGTGGTAGTTTCAGAATAAATTATTTTCGGCGAAAATTATTGTTAATACACAAAATATACGTGACATGTTAAGTCAAATCTGATACTTGCAGCTCATTTTTATATCTGATATATTAGCGGGAAATTAAAAATGGTAATCTTAGAGAAAAAAGGTATAATTTGAATGAAATATACAATATGTTCTGGAGCAACGAAAAGCCACCGCTTAGTACTCTCCTCATTGATTAACTTTAACTATGTGTATTCTTATAGAATGTATTCTACTTATTAGTTACTACATATACCATATACAATTTTTCGATGTGAATTTGTATTGAAAGAAATATATCAAGATCTATTTATATTTTTTGGGTGGTGACATGCAAATTTTGAATAAAAAAGATTTCCTTCTGATGGTTTAAATACATGTTAATTTAAATAAAATATGTCACTGATTGACTTTCTCAAAAAGAAAGATCTCACTAGTATTACTTTCGACAAAATTCGCGAAAAAACCCAATAAATCAGGTGATATGTGTGATGAATTAAAATGTATTTTATAAACGTTTGAGTTTTTGCTAAATATTGTTCCAGATAATAATTACCAATGAAAGTATTTCATATGTTAAATACCAAAATGTTTATACCTACCTAAAGTATTTGTTAAGTATCAAATTTTATGAATTGTAAGTATAAAATTACATAGATTATTCCACGTATTGTGCTACTATTAGTTACACGTGTTTCACCTCTTTCAGAGGCATCTTCGCCAAAAACAAATATGCCTCTGAAAGAGGTGAAACACGTGTCACGAATACGTGGAATAATCAAAGCTTTTCTAATTTAATTTAAAAATGAACTTCGATAAATTTACCGTCGATTCTATCGAAAGAATTAAAAGTAATTTATTTCATAGTGAACTTTAAGAATACAATCAGTTACTTACTGAATTAAATGATCTGTGTGATAGGTACAATTCCAGTTAACAGTTAGAAAATAATATTTTAAAAATTATTTTATCGTTTGTCAAAAATAAATACTGACAAATTTGAGCTGTCTTTAAAATTCCTTTTCCACATTCGATCATTTTATACCACAAATTCCACCAAAGTTATATCAGTGCGTTAATACTTTATGAGACGTATGTAATCATAATTTATCACTTTAAGCATAGGTGTGTTCAACAATTGTCCTTGTATTGTCTGTATATTAATGATTGTTGGTTATTTTTGAAATTTTCCAATTTATTACAACACTCTTGTACGTATCTAAAATAATTTATGCAAATTGTAAGTATTTACTTAATAGGAAACCTATAAACTTTCATGCTCCCAGTTTTTATTTACGTGGTCGTAACCAAAGCCAAACATTTTCTTAATCAGAACTTGTTTGTCGCGTATGTCATTTTAGTCGCTAGTCGCAAGGGCTGTTCGACTTATCAATGCACAGCATATTGAAATTTACATTTTCAGCAGTGAACTTGGTGCTTTATTTAAAAAAGTATTTTTTGCTTTTATGTTGTATGACGATTGTTATGTAATTTCTTTGTTTCATAATTTTTGATGTTTTGTTATATATTTTTCAAAGACATGGCGCATTGGCGTTAGCTGTTATGCCACATATTGTATTTTTTCCAATAAAATAAATAAATATTTAAAAAACACTCACATTTTACACTGGCTGTTGATTTGAAGCAGATTTATTCTAAAAAGTGTAAAAAATATTCATTTCGTTTAGCATTAACGAAGGCTGTAGGAAGGTGATGGCTTAAAGCAGCGGTAACCAAACTACGGCCCACGGGCCGGATCCAGCCCCCTGAAAATTTTGAATTTTTGTATAAATTATTTTTATAGAAAATATTAATTTACAAAGAAATTTAAGATTTTATTGTGATTTTACAATACGACATATGTTTCAATTTACCAATTGGGATAAGCATAAAGTAAGCATATTGATTATATAATCATATAAATTAATAGGCTAACTAGATTCCAATACGAATTTATTTGTCAACCGGCCCGCCATTTTTTTAAAAATTTTCAATCCGGCCCGTTTCTCAAAAAGTCTGGTGACCCCTGGCTTAAAGATAAGAAAGCTCTTTGTCAAATATTTTATCTTGGATTCTCTCTCAGTAGTAAATCAAAAGCATGGTCAAATGTATACATGGTTACAATTTGTTTCGTTTCAAAAGAAAAGCTTTTTCAAGTCTTGATCAAATAATAATATTTCTTTCGAAAATATATTTGTGTTGTTGAGGTGTTTGTGAAAATAGCTGCAAAGAAATAGAAGACGGGGGCAAGAATTAAAATAATTCATATTTAAACTCCATCACGTAAACTACGTCATTAAAACTACCCTAAATACGTTAGAAGTACTATTGTTACTCGACACTTACAATCAATAATATTCAATATCTCGTTCTGAATACATTTTATGTCCATCCGATTCATATCGTTATTTGACACACAGTATCTTGATCGGTGTTAAAATTTAGAGTTCATTCACGCACTGCAATAACGTGCTGATGTTGTATTATTATTCAAATGTTAAAAAAACAACAACACCATAGTGTTAAGTGTCTTAGTCACAAACAGATAACCTAATGGAGATGTCTGCTTTTTGTGAAAACAAAATCCGTAAATTATTCCCAAGTTTTACGTTACCTTTCTTGAACAGACCGCAGAGGTACGTGTACTAAATTAAAAGAGTATGATTATATTTAACACGAGTCATCTGTGACCGTTCGGAGCTGTTGATGTGGCTAGTGGTTTTTTCCAAGCTGATACCTCTACCGTAAAACCAGAGATAAAGAATGGCCATCGACACAGCAACCTACATTTCGTACGCGGGTTGCATAATAAGCGCAATAGCAGGTTAACAATTTGATTGACTTTCACGGGGAAAACTTTAGATGCAAAGTAACGGTTTCGACCACATTACGTCATTAATATGTGAAAGTAAATATCAATAAAAATACATCCTTCTTGTTTATAATTGATATTCTAATTAGAAAAAATGAACAACTCACAAGAAATATAAAGTTGTGTCAATTTTACTTTCGTTGAAGTTTCGTAGAACATAAAATGAAATTATTATAAAGAATCTCATAAAGTTATTATATGAATATAAAACTTAGCTTTTGATAGTTATTATAGCTAACATCATTTTCACGTTAAGTTTTTGGCAGTATTTTCTTTCGGGAAAACGATTTTCTTTCAATCCAAGTAAAATATAAGTAGGTACTCTATTTGAAATGGAAAACAATCTTTTTTTAAAGCAATGTATTGCATACAGACTCCTATAGGAGCATTGCAACAGACTCTATTTAACGCGAACTCTTTGTAAGTCTCACTCGTCATAGTGACTTGCTACGATGTAGCTAGTGGAGTGTGAATTATGAATGAGTTTAAACATCACAAAACCTCCTGCCTTAGGCTATAAATAAATGAATCTATTGGGAAAGCTTTGTATTAAACATGTTGAACGAATAAGACTCAAACATAATGACTTATGAGCTTTTACTAACCGGCTACGAGAGCAGAAAATAATATATTCGAATGATATTCAATTTAAGATTTATCATCCGCACAATAATTATTTGTGAACATATTTTAGCTTTCATAACGTTGATTTATAAAAGCGCAAAATTGTGGCAACTGATATTTAAATAATTTCATATTTCACTCAGTTTTTATTCAGTATAATTCTTCCTTCTATAGATCTCGAAGATTTTGTTATACCAATAGAAGAAAAACTGAAACATTGATCACAAAAAACCTACCCTTTAATCAAATTTTAGATATATATACCAATCATATAAATTAAGGCTTACAATGTTGGAATATAAATGTGTAATGAATTCTTGATTTCAGAAAGCTGAGTAGAATGGCACAATTATCGTGCTCAATGGGCAGAATAGTGCTAGTTACCTTTTGTCATAAAGGATATTGACCGATATTATTTTTACGTTACATATCCCAATCACAAAAATAAAGATATCTGAGTGGACGATTTACAGTCTTAAATGTCAACCGGACAAGCTCACCATTAAAAGGTCACTTTGTTTTACAGAAATAATTACTTGTCACCGTTTTTATTTCCACTGGATGTCGAGGCATTCGCTACGTCTCAATACGAACTAGCCTTTTAACAATAACATATTGTCAAGGGTTTATGTTAACAACGACGGTTTAGGATTTTGGGGCGCGCTGTTTTGACGTAAACAATAAGCACCGAATCGAATCGTATCTATTGTTCCCGAGAATGCAAAAGAACTGGACCATTCTGTTCGATAATGGCTCTGTTTTTACGAGGCGAGTTATTCAATGATTTTTCGCACCTTTCAGCCTCCTAAACACATTGTGCTGATCATTTAAGTTTATTTTTGTCTTCGAGCTGCTGACCAAGTGTTCATTTTGACGTCTCTTTATAATATGGGTGGGCGAATAGTGCGGATACTTCACCTGCCTAGTCTTGCATGCACATTGATATTATTATTATATTCTCGTTTTGAATGCAAAGGCGGCGTAATGCGCTCGTGTAAATAATGATTGCGGCAGCACATAGGCGATTCGTTTAATAGAAATAAATTGTAGAAAAATCCACAAAGGTTGGGGGCGAATGAAACAAATCTGGAACGAAAAACAGGAAGTATTTTGAAATGTCAATGGGCTTCTTGCTATTACCTCTTAATGATCAGAAGCTTGTTTGCTTTATATAAATATATATACCTCACAACATAAATTTATGACGTAATACACAGTTAAAATTTTAGTAATATTTTTATTACACATATAATATAAGTTTTACAAAAAATAGAATTATCTTTGACTATAAACTTGTTTCGTTAAGCAACATTTGCTATAGTAAGCCCGAAGATTCTTCTGAAAGTGGCGAAACACGTGTCACAAATAGTAGCACAATACGTGTAATAATTAACAAGATTATTTTATACTAGAAATTTGTTTACTTATAGTAAATTAACTTTTCATTATTGAAAAAAAACTGAACCATGGACGTGTTGTGATATAATCTTCTGATCCTTTCGTTCATTGCTTGCTTTGATGTTTGTTGCTTTTTTCTTAATCCACAAAATTTTAAATTGTCTTATATTTTATTCATATCGGCTATGTAATCCTACGCAAATCAATATACATTAGAAACATTATGATGGATGAATGACCGGTGAAAATACTATTGTATGTATTTATTTATACACAAATGTATTTTACTAACTTATAAGTAATCTTTCTTCATAACTACTAATCTATGAATTTCTAAAGTTTAGTGTTGTCGGCATAATATTCTTTCGTTTTGATATACTACGGTAAAATGCTTTTACTGCTCAGTTACTAAGCCAGATATTATTTCTAGCATAGAATATTTTATTTTATTTTTGAGGCTACAGCAGTTGTTTAAATAGTTGATGGTTTATGAGACAGGTGTAAATTTGTACTACAGTAATAAGCAATCATGTTCATAATACTTCAAAATATTTCCAGAAATCGGATCTTTTACAGTGTCAATGTTTTTTCAAATGATATAGTCGATAATTTAGTCAAATATAAACAAAACAATATATCAAAATAAATAATAGTCTGGCACAAAATATTGGGTTGAATAATTATACGGTATGTCCACTGTTGTTTAATTATTGAATTGGTATTGTTTCTTTACATTTTTAGATTTGCTGTCTAAAAAGATTACTAATTTTGAAAGGGCTCATTTTATCAAAGGCACATTTTCTTAGAAAACACTCATTTCAAAAAGAATACAAAAGTTTATTTTTTTAAAAGAAGTTTGTCATTGTAATCATCAAAAGGAGACAACGGAAAATTTGGTCCTTCCATTATAATTACAAATATTTTTATGCCAATATTCTGATTAGCATTATATAATATTGTTTTATATTTTATTTAGCGAATAATTTTATATGTTTACCTCGGTCGGGTAAAGGTTGATTTGACCAATGATGTGTAATACTATTGAAATATCATGACTGGTGCTCAAAATAAACATATTTTATTTAGTTAAAATTAGCTGCATTTTATTTCCAGCAACCGCAAAGAGTACAGTAAATTTAATTTAAAGAGATAAAAATGCACTATTTTCCTTAAATAATATTTACTTTGGCGAAGAAGAAACGAATAATCATATAAGTGTGTGTTGCAAAATCCCGAAATGTCAACACGGCAAGTATACAGATGTAGATAGTGTTGAGCGATGCTCATAATCATATTGTAATCTGCCGAGGTCGTGAAAAGTACGGCTGGTGTCGCGGCGCGCCATGGTATTTAAGCCACTTCCGTTCGCAGGCGTCGCCCGGAGAGCCTTCGAAGCGAGGGCGCCCCTCTTTCAGTAACCAGAGCTCAAAGACGCTTGTCAAATGGCAAAAGTTTTGCAATCGACATTATTGTGTATCTCTAGTCATTTGTTCTAAAAACTGTTAAGCCTGTACATGTTTAGTAGACTATTTTGAAATATGAGACATAATTTGTATGACTTAATAATAATTTAGCTCATAACCAATGAGTTTAATGAAATTTATCATTCTAAATAAATATTATTTCTCGTTATTTTTTTATAATAAGAGACTTATATTAGTAAAACAATATACATACATATGTAAAGTAAAACTTTGGTTTATACATATATTATTTACTAGTCTTATAATTTGATAAATGTGGAGTTATGGAGACTTTACAGTGTATACCCTAAATAACCTCATATACAAATTTGAATTGTTTGAATTTTGTACTTTTCCATGAGTTTTGTCGCTAACGACTCTTCGGATTTCGCCTTTCGGCATCCTTGGGCATTTCAGTACACGGATGTACTTGAACTGACGCGCAGTAAACAGTTTGTATCGTTTATATACAAAAATAAAATTAGATCACTAAGTTCAATCGCTATTAAATTACTATTTAACCTCATATACGTCATAAAATAAACTATAAATCTTTCAGTTCTTTTCATATTAAGTATTTATACAGTAAAATTCTTTTCCTTTATAATTACTTTTCGATAAATGAAACCTATGAGAATATTACCATTTTAATAAAATATTATATTTTAGGATTGAGGTGATATTTGAAAATTGTTTTCCATAAAGTACGTGCAAGTTTTTATGAAAGGAGACTCGAAAAGAGAACGCAATCTCCGGTAAATTCCGAATGATTCATTTTAACTGCACTCTGAAATGAAAGTGTTTCAGGTCAAAATGTTTGATTAACGAGGATATTTTCGCTATTCTCAAAGTCGTGATGGCGTAAAATGTCTATTTAATTAGAATATGTATGCATACGTATAATTAAATTATCACTCATTTGATTTATTATAACGGTTTCACGAAAATTGATGCCAATCTCTTTTATTATATATTGCTCGCAAATCAAACACTATCAAAACCTAGTGTTCTCTTTTGTGTAATGTAAAATATTCAGTAGCGTCCATAGTCTCAAAATAATTATACAACGGACACTTGATTATTAAATAAAGCTCTAGGATACTTAAGAGAATGTGTAGCATCAATTTCATATGGATTATATTGTTATAAACTTCACGTCAAAATCGAGTACGGCAGTGGTAGTATGCCAGTTTAAGGAATTTATATGTGCCTGGCAATGAACGGAAATCAATAAAAGAATGTAAAATTATTTAGTAATTTCCGTACCACTTTGAAAGCCATGCCAATTTCAAAAGAAGACAGCATACTTGTAGAATTTAGTTAAATAAAAACGGCATGTATTTAATGGGTCAGTAACTAATTCAAGTTTTGGTCAGTTAAATAAATAAATGGTCAGTTAAAAATCAAAATGGTCAGTTAATATTATAAACGGTCAGTTGTCATTGTATCAGTGTGAATGTGGTCAGTTATCCCAAAATTAGTTATTAACTGACCATTTATAATTTTTAACTGACCATTTATTATTTTTTAACTGACCATTCATTATTTTAACTGACCATTTATTATTTTTAGCTGACCGTTTTAAGTATTTATTACTGATCGTTTTAAGAATTTATAACTGACCATTTATCGAATTAGAAACTGACCAAATAATTACTAGTCAATAAAAACTAACCTCAAATATTAAAAATTCATTTGCAACTGTAACTCAAGGATTTCAAAAGTAAATTTAGGAACCACACTTTTACTCAAGAACAAGACCAATCCACTCTTTGATTTGATCTAGACAGTAAATTTTACATAAACCCTTCAGATCCCTAAGAAAAGATTCTGCCAAGAGGCCTGCAATTGTGTTCTTATTGAAGGTTGACTTGAATATATATTGCTATGCACGCTACTGATAGTCAAGACGTTTTCTTGGCATGCCATTCTTTGATATAACGTTAATTATACAATTTACGATAATTTTTTGAACTAGAAAATATTATTGTTGAGGATAACAGTCGATTAAATAAGTTCTGTAGTAATCTTATTATCGTCATCGTTGGCTCAATAGTGATGCCTTAGTGAGAGTCTTGACCTACTCCAACATTAACTTTAATCTAGTGTTTAAATGAGGTCTGATTTGCATTCATAGGTGTACTATACTTGCATTTGCACATTAACATGCAATAATAAGTGAGAATGCATAATATAGGACAGTGGAAGCTTATAATTTCTATAAGCACTTTTTCTATTATAATTCTTTATAGTAGATAATTATAACGCAAATGACACATAATTATTTCATGAATATTATGAATCGCAAAAATCAAAAGTGCTTCTTTTCAAAAGTTCTATATTAAAAGCACAAAACTTAAGAAAAGCTCAAAAAACTTTGTTCTATTGATATAGTGATAAATCAGCGAGATATGTCTTTCATTCTTCTTTTTTGTGGATCTAAATGAATAAAGATGTTTTGGTAAGATTTGCTGTGATGTATGGAAGAAAAGAATTATTTCTAACAAATTTAATATGCGGAACATGCGCTATTATGGAAACTTCTCTATAACCTTTTGAAAATTCGTAGCGCCACTCAACAACACTAAAAACTTTGTCCCTTAAAAAAAAAACAAGTAATTTGTTCAGTCATTCTCACTTCCTGTGCGTGAAAATCGGCATTTATACGCATAATCTTGACATTTATACCACCGTTTCCAAAAGAAGATCTGTGAAATGCTTCGCTTCGATTTGTTTATTATCAATGAAAAGGAATAATGTTTATATTTATTATCAATGAATTATTATCAATGTTGTATTTATTATCAATGAAAAGGTAGAATCTAAAAAAGATATCTGCTAGATTATTAATGCATTATGACACATTTATGTAAATATAGTTTTTCTCATATTATTTATTTATTGGAAAAAAAAGTATATAATACATGGCACAACAACAGACGCCAATGCGCCATGCATTTGACAAATTAAAAAAAAATATCACTTTAATCACATATAACACAATTTTTTTTAAATACAAAGATGTTCACATCAACAGACAGTACAGCCATACAGCCCTTGTGACTGACTTCTTCTAATATAATTATAATTCATCTAATTTATTTATCTTAAAAATAATAAGATACGAGTCATATCTCAAACCAATATTTCATGTTTTTGTCATTTATAATAGAACCTATACATCAAACAAAAAAAGACCAAATGGAATTGAATAAAAAAAAAAGAAAGATGTAGCAACATTTAAATTAAATAGGAATAGACTGTAATGTGTGAGAAGTAAAATAAATACATACAAAAAGAACTAAATTCACTTTCCATAAATCACCATGCACTTTTTTAATGTCTTATAATTTAAGTTATATTTTTATCAACGTGTGAATAAAATTTGGGCTATCGCTCAAGTTTAGCACAGTTTGCTTGTCATCTTTTTGTGAATGAGAAAATCAAGCCGCCTTTTTCACACAAGAATATTCATAAAGAAACACATCGATGAGATAATGCCTTATAATCCTAAGAACCTTTACAGCAGTCCATGTGAAAATGTATGACGAACGAGTACAAGTTGACCAACCACTCGACTGTCAGCTTAATCCTTTCACAGGTATAAAGCAGTTGTTAATACCATTTTAAACATTTCAAATAATTTTACTGTTATCACGCAAAACAATCTTCATGGTATTTGGTTTCTAATAGGTACAAGCAGGGATAGGAAACTGGGAGTATCGCTTTTCAGTCACATTCGCATTATTTTTTTCAAAGTAATACTTAATTATAGAGTTTATATGTATCTTTACTTATAAAGTTAAACGTAGTGCGTATCAAAAGCTTTATTAAGACCATTATTGCATAGTATTTTCAGCTGCGCTAGTTTTTCAATAATTTCTATCAATTTTTCCAAGGAAAATTCACCGCGACTAAGTTGCAGGAAAATAAAAGAAAATTTTGTTTGAAATTAAATTAACATAATCTCTATAAGATGTTGTGGTTTTCTGTTAAAGCTACAATTTTCATGGAGCTTACAATTCCAACTGTTGATTCATACTTGAAAGTTTCCATTCCATTATTCGACCCAATCATCTTACCACAGAGAGGGCGTTTTATGCAGAAATGTCATTTAAGAAACAAGCATTTCAACGTATGTATAAAGGAAAAACTATCAAAGCTCAGAAAGAATATCACTAAATATTTCAAAGTAATTTTGGTTTCACGTCACGTTAAATTGAACAGTTCAGTCAATACAATCGATTATTTACATATATAAAATCACTTTTTTACGAACATTAGAATAATTATTAATCATTGTATCTTACGAATATTCGTGGTCGCGTAAATCTTATCTGAAAGAACTAGCAATTGCTAATTAAACTATTGTTAGAGATTTATTGCAATATGCAACCCCTGATGTTGCCCCGTGAAGTTCAGATAGTTCTAATCCCCGGCAAACGCCTTGAGCCAAGATCGATAATGTTCGTAATAAGGGTGTTAAAACTTACGAAGCGGCTCCTTTGCTTAAATTTTTGCATCGCGTATCCTGTGGTGCTAAAGATTTCAGATAAGAATGAAAAGCTGAGATTTGTCTTCCGAATCAATAGCGCCGTCAATGCCTACTGATGCGACTGCCTTTTCTTGGTCACAATATAAGTTCATTCTTGCAATTTCTTAAGGGTGGGCACCAGTGGCGTCCAGCAGTACTCGGTCATTATAGATAAAATAAGATTGAAAAGCCAAAAAAAATACTTTTATTTTATTGGATTGTTGATTTCTGCTTGGGACACTGATCCAATCATAAAAACTAAGAGCTAAATATGAGTTTTGTCCTAGTCATATTTGTTCTATCCCTAATCTATCTGAAAGAGATAGATAAAGCTACTAAATAAAAAGTTCTGCCAAAAAAACTCACCAAGGCCTAAAAATATTATATATATGATCATAGTGAATATTTGTCAAATATCCTATAACAGTATACTTACGTAAATGATTCTATTCAATAAAATAAATCACTACATAATTTTACGATAAATAATATTTTAATAAATTAATTATTGTTCAATGTTGACAGAAATTCTTTACCTTAAAGAAAGTATTTAAGAGAAAATTTGTAATTAGAATCCTTTGTAAGTTATCTTTGTAGAATCCTTAACTGTCACTTTTTGGTGGAAAGGCACTATTTAAAATAAATAAAACACATTTTATAGTCACATAATATATTCTGATAAAGATCGGAACCGGTTTCACTTATCGCGAGCATCATCGCACGCTATGAGCGAAACCGGAAAGTAATAGTAACTTTGTGGAAGTTCATTTTAATATAACGTGGTAATACTTTGGATGGTTTCGGCGGTAACTTTGTGGAAGTTCATTTTAATATAACTTTGATAATACCTAATTATGAATATTTTTTTCAATAATGTTCTCTTTTAATTATTTATCTCTACGTCACTGTAAATATTTTTTATAAAATTAAAAAAAAAAAAAAAAAAAAAATACCTAATAATGAATATTTTTTTCAATAATGTTCTCTTTTAATTATTTATCTCCACGTCACTGTAAATATATAATACATATATTTACACGGCGTCTCCTAAAAATTCGTTTCAAAGTAAGGAATGTTGGGAATTTCGGGATATGAGAAATTTTGTTTTCTGGTCACAATATTTTATTAGAGTATTTTTTATTTTTGTTATGCTAGTTACTTATTGAATTAAATTATGTTTCGAAATTTATACCAACCAACTCACAGTCAGAAAATATTTTTATATATGCGAAACCATTGCCAAAAACCATTTATCATATGGATGGTAGCAGTTTTTAAGAAAAAAAAATGTTTTTCATCTATAATTAGTAATTTACTGAGCATGTCATTCCATATTTTGATTAGGTACGCCTATAAGTTATAGGCTATAACCGAGTTGTAACTATAAAAATTATAAGATATGTATATAGTTGATAGTTATTAACTTATTACGGCTAACGTCCTCGACAGAACTAGTTCTTCATTGCTTTTTTGTACCGTGTAATAATGAAGCTCTACAAATTAAATGTAAATTCAATCGATAAACGTTTATCTGTTGACCAAAATACTTATTATAAATGATCTACTCTGATATTGAAAATCAACTATTTTTAATAATAGATTGAAGCATTGTATTTAAAAAAATCTTTATCCGCTGATGGCATTGCAAAAGCAATAAACTTATAATTTGTTGTTTTTGTAATGTACATTTATAAACACATATATTTATATAAATAAATTAAAATCAGTCTCCACGTGGTACGACATCGGTTTATTTTCATTATTAAACTGTCAAAAAACATGGATAGTAACTATCAAAACATACAATAAAAAGTCAAATCGAGGTGTATCTTCCACCTTTTGAGTCTCATAGATCTTCGTAACAATCGACGCTAAGTAGTAAGCGGATTATTTAACGCAGGGGGTATTCAATTATATTTATTTATGCCGTATAAGAATGTATACAAATATAAAAATTATATATTATTTAATATTATTCGTAATAAATCGTTTTTTTCTATTTACAAACAAACATATTTTAAACTATCAAATGCTTGACTAAAATCACTCATTCGTAGGTGCTCCAATAAGATATTCTTAACATTCAAATAATACAATACAACATTGAGTTTTTGTTTCTTATTAATATTTATATACAAAATTTTCCACTTTTCTTTCTTCTGTAAATGAAAAGGTTGTAAGTGTGACTTACATTTCAAAAATACAAGGTTTTTTTCTCTGGCTTGATGTTAACCGGAGATATTATGCATTACTGTACTTTTGATTTCAATATACTATTAACATTAGATATATTTTGAACAGGTTTGACATTTTTTATGATAATAGTAGCGTGTCAGATTTTGCAATTAAATTGTTTTTAAATACTTCCACGAATGAAACAAAGCGAATAAGCGTTAGCCATTTATCTTTTTAGGGAAATCATTTTCACTCTAGCAATATTATTGAAATACGCCACATCGATATGAAGGAAATAGTCGGTTAAAATTTGTATGGATTTCGATCGAATTAAATTTTATTTAGTCGATCAAACTTAATCAAAACTCAAATTAAATCGTGTTCTACTCTGTAGTTATTCATTGATTTTAACTTTGTCAGTGTTTTTTTAACCCGATAACCAATATGTGAGAAGAATATTAAATTCGGTTTGAAATGTCCATCTGTGTGGCGCGTATTGCAACCAACTAGACAAATTTTTGACCATTTCCGCTTCCTGTGTATATCCGTTATCATATTAAAGCAAATCTACAGAAGCCGCTAAACGGAAAATAATTGTTAGATATAGGCCGCCCATCCTCTCTCGTTGTAAGAATACAACAATGAGACTAGAAAAAACTATTTAACTTGTCAGTCTTTTTACGATTTCAAGAACGTTAAGAGGTTAGGTAGAGTGTTTGTGTTCAAAAATATTTGCTTACAAATTTATATATCGTTTTTTAAGGAATCCAAGCCCGTGATTCCACACCATAATAATATGAAAGCTTTAACTCTTACCGACTCCGTGGGCCATGGAGTCTGGCCGGAAAGATTCTGTTAGGCAGCTCTGTGGGCCAGGGAGTCTGGCCCAGCACATGTATAAGTTTACTGACAAATTTCTCATTAATTAAAAAAAAAAATTGTAGCTTGAAATTATTCATGTAGCTTACCAGTCCTGAGACTATTTGTGAGAGTGCAAAAGGTTAAAGCCTTGGACTCTTGACTTTGCAATAGAGATTTCATCAAACACGGAGTTAAATAATTAGGTCATATTATTATATATAATTTGAATGTGCCATAAAAAGCCCTGAATCATCTGAGTTTATTGAACAAATATTCAGCGACAAAGGCAGAAAGAATAAAATAATGGTCTGCGGTGCAAACAATAGGCCAGTCTTCTTGGCGTCGCCGTGCGGGGCCCTCTAAATTTTGGCAGAGTCCAGGTGTATACACGCCAACCCTGCTATTGTGCGCGGTGATCATATCGCAGTTGCCTATCTCGAGGCGCTTGCGCAGATGAAAGAAACGGTGACAGTAAATAACGGCCGATACGATCGCATGCTCCGTGGATTATTATTTTATTTTCGAAATGACAGAACAATTTCAACGATGATCCTGCTGCCCCACGAACCTGTGACATTACAATGTCAAAAGCCCGTGAACAACTGGGAATATTGGGACATCAAGACTAAAATTATTTAAGATGTGTCATGGCAAGTTGCATGCATACAATAATGAATATAGGGTTGACTGAATATGCAAAAAAAAATATAACAATAACGATAATAGTAAAATTTTGTCGCAGGACCTTTCTATATCGCACACAACAAAACAGAATCTTCTATGTGGTATTTTTATCGCTATCACTGCACACATTAACAAATTTTTAAAATGTACAGTTTAATTTCTCATAAGTGTTATACGTTTATACAGTTTTACATATACGTAAATATTCTTCAATACTTCAAAACTTTATCTTACTCGTCAAACCTTTTATCTATCACACGTTTACTAAATCAACCGTGCAATAATAGATCTGATGATGTTTGCGAAAGGGACTAAGCACGTGTCAATATCAGTCACATAACACGTGGAATAAACAAAGTTATTTTTAATGTTATACCATCTACAGAGACAAATACATACATTAGACACTATTAGTATTTAAACTGTATTTTCAAAAGGTGGCGTGGGAATTCGAGACAGTATTGAAACATCATTGAAACCAATACCTTTGAATTAACTTTCATTTGTTCATATTACGTAGAAAAACTTCTACATGTAAATTTTCAGCTGGGAAATCCGGCCCGGGACCACAGCACGGAAGCACGGAGCATTATTAACTAGGGCACACTGTTCATGCGATATGTGAATATTAAAAGGTATTCAATGAAAGTACTACATTGAAATAATAGGTGACATGTGACATATGATAAATAAGTGGTTAGTTTATTGTGTCAATGTGAATCTTATTATAAGTATTGGTCCATTACTTTTTATGAATTGATCAAAAGTCAAGAATGAAAGTTTAATTAAATATCATTTCATTTGACAATAACGGTTTTGGTCTTAAGGGAAGGCCTGTCATTTTAAAGCATTGTCTTTGCAGCCTTTCATCAGTTCCTGACCACAATGTCTTCAGCCAGCCCAGAAACTACCCAGCCATCATTTAGGTTCAACCAAGTCTTCGCTTATCATCTAATTTACCGAATAACAGTTGTTAACATGTGTGGCTCTTGCACACGCGGTCCAGCTTCAGTGCAATATACACTCAATTCTTGATTAAAGCAGTAAATAGGTCCCAAAAATAATCGCTTAAAAATATAATCACTTATATCGAGGGATATTGCGCGCACAACAGTGGGAAGATATGTTTCAAACAACAAATACTGTTTATTGGATTTTTTAAAAATTACGTAAAACCGATCACGTGCAAATCATAGGACGAGTGTACCTTCTCTTTATAATAGTACGCTCAACTCGTTGTTATGCCACAATTGCTCTGTCTGATCATACAGCTTTGCATACCCAATCCAATCAGCCCAGTTTTTTTTAAAACTGTTTTTCAGGTTTTCTAGATGGCGAATGACCGTTTTAGTGTTACATATATCTGATACTATATAGATTACTATGTTAATTATAAATAATTTAATTATGTATATTTACATAACATAAAAATAATGAATATACTATTGACCGCAAATTGTCACCTTATGTTATCGTTCAAACATTAAAAACAAAAAATAAATAAAACATCTTAACCGCAAAAGTCTGCGGTTCGTTTACGAAATAATAATCTTCAATTAAAATACACTTCAATTAATATTTGGTTAGCAGATATTTACGCATTATTAACATTTGTTTTATTATTAACTCTTCTAATATATTTACTGGCGCCTTCCTTACCCGCAAGTGAAATAAACAAAATATTACACATTTTAATTTAGTTACCAAGGAAATCGTTTCTTATACAAGTGGGTATTAATTGTTAATAAAAATCCTGGATACTAATTCTAAAAAATAAACGGGCTTTAGGTGTTTATTAAAAACAAACATTAAATACTCTCCACCACATATGTACTACCATGAACCAAACACAGAGCCCAAAAATCAGAAACGAAATAACGCTCAGTACTACAGGGTGCTAGATTACACCAGCTCTATTCAATCAATTGGCAGAAGACCTGAAATCTGACAAAGAAGATCTGAAATTCTCGACATAGACAGAGACATATACATAAGTACCAGCTGCAATGAATGAAAGATAATCCATGATATACACATGTAACTGTTTAATCCATTCTTAATATTTAATCCACCACAACACGCCACGATATTTTGACGTTTTCACTATCAATGTTTCGAATAAAAAATATTAAAGTTTGTTTATGTAAATAAATTGACATCATATTAAACAATATAATTAAAATTTAACACATTCTTCAGCTACATACATAAGCCAATAAGATTTAAATAATGGTTTTTTTAATACTAATAAAACAATATTTTATTGGACTTGAAGGCGAATTGGTAAATGCAGCCTCATACCAAATGACACTGTGTGTAGTTTCTTCTCATTCTTACACGAGTGTTTAAATAGGTCACGACTTTGCAGGCGACATGATAACTAAAAATAAAAACAAATGCACAACCGAAAAAATACATAACTAATGCAAACTTTTAGTGCAGCAAAAGCTTCATTAGTTCATTTGAAGATTTTCAATCCCTGTCTGTGCTTGCTTTTGTAAATTGATTAATTAATTAGGATTCAACATATCAGAGATTTATAACTACCTATTACCTTGTATAAATTATTACTAGGTGGCCGTGCAGCCTGTCAGCATTCGCTCAAGACTCTTGATGCTGAGTGCAGTGGCGGCCGGTGACCAGAATATTTGGGAGTGCAATAAAACAACCTATTTATGCAAAAAATCCATCCTCCGATTCTTGGATTTTGAAAATACATCTATAACACGGATATTAAAGTCCGACATTGACGATACCAACTGCTTCTCTATACTTAGCATGGCAAGGGAGAAAACAAAAAACTCTATTAAGGCTAGTACAGCCACAGAGCCATGGAGTTTTTTTATAAATTGCTACATTAAAATACCGATTGACTACTTTAGTTTTGGCCGTACACTTCTGAACTATATTTAAAACTGGCAAAGGCCGTCCTCCTGCTTTTATTTCTAGCCTTTTAGAAAAATCTCGACGATTTTCTTTGATATAGGACACTGAGTTTGCAGGAAACATTATTGATTATTATTTAGTATTATTAATAAATAATAAATATATATAATAATATTCAATGCTATAATACATATATTAATAATACTTGTTATATTAATTTATTATATATGTTAATATTTATTTATAATATATGTTAATATTATATAGTAGATATATAATAATAAAGTTAAATTATATTGTAGAATATTATATAGTAGGATATTGTATTTAAAGTTATTAAACAGTTTTATATAGACAAAGCCTTTCCATATAACAAAAACTTACAAAGATTCATATTATATACGCTAATAGGGTTTGTATTAAGATGTCTATGAAATGAAAACAAGTATGAAAAAATAATAATAAAAATGTTATAGTTGCGTGTTGCGTGAATCAAGTCGAAACTACAGATGAGGTTAGAATGCACTGTCACAAACGCACTTCACAAATCACCCGCAAATATCTTTATTTTTCCGTTCTTCAAAGGACCTTATCTGCCAAAATTTGGGCCAATACTGAATGACAGAATACAAATCTATATGTTTTCGCTCAATTTCTTTACACAAGTCATTTTGGTGCACTGGGTCTTAATGCACCGGGTTAGTCGAAATTTCAAAAGATTTTTTTTGCATACGCCTTCGCCGTGTGAAATAAAGTCATGTTTTCTACCTACTTTTTTTATGCCAAATGGGACATTTCGAGAATTTCCAAGAAATGCACCATATTGAGAAACATCTGGAATCAGCTTATTTCGGGGAATCTACTTATATAATATTTGTGTGTTTAGGTCGCATGCGTGAAAGATCGTTTTATGAAACCATACATCGTTGGAATTTTGAATGAACAAATTGGTATATATATTTTGAAATTGATGAGCTCGATTCTTGGGGGACTAATGCACGTTTGCTCCTTCACACGAGCCGTCCCTGGCTGAGTGATTCTGTTTTTGTGTGTTGAACGCTGCAAATTCACATACTTATAAAAAAATATGCTCACTTTTTTACTTCTCAAAAAGGGTGATAAATCAATAAAAATAAATTTGTTTTAATATCATCTTCATCCAGATAGTATTCCTCCCTTTAACAAGGTTTCTCAAATGTACAAAAGAAATTACCTTACAGTACGATCACAAGGAGCACAATTTTCCGATTTCATTTCTTTTAATTAAAATTTAAAAAAGGTGGCGTATTGATTATTTGCTGTTTTGCCATTCAAATTCCAATGTATTCATTGAAATTCCTATGCGGATAAATACGCATAATGAATTATGAGACAATATTTTTTTACGGTAAAAAAAGTATGAAATTCGTATTGCAACAATTTTTAATAATTGTACTGTTATGGTATTATTCGCGGACAATCCCACACGCTTTTACGGCAATTTTTATAGCAACTGTGCTTGACGTATGTACGTGAGTAGAAACAAATAATGTACTTTTGTTGTTAAGTTCCATTCCTCCAGTCAAAAGTCAGATTCAAAATACGGTTATGAAACTCTCAATTTTATACACATCTCACTGTAATTCTTTATGTTTTTAGGTTTGATCTTAATCCTTTCATTGGCGAATGCTTACATTACCATGCCACGGCAGTAAACCAAAAAGCAATACATACTATTATATATCTAACTGATTCTTTTGTGATAGTGCCATCTATTAATTATATTAACAAATTGTACACGATTGAATGATTAAACATGAAACCTGATGTGATACTTGAATCCGTCTGATTATAAAATGACAATAAATGTCAATTATTTTTTTCCAAAAGTCCGCTCAAATATAAAGTTTTTGATAAAGTCAACAGAATCCAATTATACACTTTTTCGAGTGCAATAAATTCGTTCAAAATTTATTATCACCCTTAAGTTCACTGAAAGATCAACTGAGACGTTTCCAGCGTATTAAAAAGAAGTATTAACATACTCAATTAGTTACTATTTCAATTTAGTTAGTCCACTATGTGCTTAGATAGGAAGAATGATACTTATTAATAACAACTTAGCCGCTAATTAATCATAAATATCTAGTAGTATCCATTTCTGAGTAAAAATTATTAATAGCTACACCAAATATTATTAGTAATACTATAAATAATAATAATTACTAAGGATGAATGAATACAGTTTTAATTGTTTCTGCAATCGATTGCTAATTACTTTTATGAATGAAAAAATATTTTAATTTTGGCAAGCCAGTGGATGGTAACATTTATTGTTAGCGCTTTTGCTTTTGTTTTTAACAAAACCCCTGCCAAATACATAATATTTCTATACAATCTTTTACCAGTGTTAATTTTTGTAATAATCGTCTTAATCATTTCGTTTTAAAAAAACATTCCCTATCATCGTGCATATCGATTTTTTTTTTTCAAAATACTTTTTTGGGCTAGAATCTCGATCAAAAAGCTGAATTCACTGTATGTTTTATAAGATTGATCAAAGTATAATTTTGTATTTAAAAATGATGAATTTCTTAGTTTTATTTCACGGATCAGATTAATGAAAAAAAATGAATCAATTATTTTTTATGTATGATTTTATGATAATTTGATGTATATATCTCACGCAAATACTTATGTTTTAATGTAAACGTACCTATGCCTTTTTTGAAATATCTGGTAAACTAATCACGTGCCATTTTCATAAAATTCATTAAAAAAAATTAACTATGCCTATTAGCAGAAGGGTAGTTTGGTAAAATATTGCGTCGCTCATTTCTAGAAGAATAAATTAACTTTTATATCAGATCGTCGGAAGTGAAATCACCGATGAGCTTTTAAATAAAGGATGACGCCGGGAAAATAATATGTTGCGTCCGTCAGCGCTGGATTTCAACGCCTTAAAGCCCAGCAAGCTTTTAGAATATTTTTTTACGAATAAAGATTTGTTAATATTTTTTTAGTATAATTAAAAAAAATGTAACAATTGTGACAAGTACAATCAAACGTTGCGAAATGGATATTTTTATTTCAGTAAATTGTATGCTGTAATTTAATGACAAAAGAGAAAGGGTGTGGATTTAAATAGCAAAAATTGTGTGACATCTATAGAGGACTTGGTCATGCTCATAAAATATTGATACATGCATTGAGTCCAATGACGAAGAAATATTAAATTAGTGTGATAAAGTAGTTTCACCCTAATAACAGTTCGCAGAATTAGCTTATCGAGTTATCAGTGTCGTGTAGGATTTGCATGCTGTTGAGCATTTAGATGAGTGGGGGTGTGATTGGAAAGGTATTTGAATAAGTCTCTTTTAAAATTGATATTTATTGGTATTTTTTTAGTTATTCTAGGTTGAGAACTCAATTATAATTTTTTTTTTAATAAAAAAAAATATTTGGCATTACACCTTACGCCAATGCGCCAAATATTCTTAATCGTGAAGTCATACGAGATTAACTCGATGATAAGTAATGAATCAGTTGTACACAAAATCAACGATAAATAACATACACCCAGCCCAAGATCTCTCTTTTTTCAATTGAAAAAATCTGACCTTGCCGGGAATTGAACCCGGATCTCCAGATCGCTAGGACAAAGCTCTTGCCACTAGACCACAGAGGGTGACGATTAAGCTATCGTCATTTAGAAAAGCCGGCTATTACAAATATCAATAAGTTTATTCCATAAAGTACCTAATGATGGCAAATGGAGCAGGGTTTTAATTAAATAATACTAAAACGAGCTTCAGTACGGTAAACGTATGGTTAAAAGAGGTTTTTATGCAAATGTTTACCGTCGTGGTCGCGAGTCGCAAGTGGACGGAAAAAGAGTGAAATAAACAATAGCATGTTGCATGGGTAAGACACAATCTATCTCACACTCATTCTCAATCCTGCCAAAAAAATGTATCCCTCCTTCCACACGTACTTTAAGGTGGGAATAATGATCGGTGACATTTTCCAAGTTGTGCAATATCGATACTCGTTACTTTGAGACGCACAGCTGATTGGTTTTTACTGTGTAAATTATTATTTAATAAATTTTCTATTAGAAAAGTATTAGCAATTTGGATAGATTTTTCAAAAGAAGGGGATTAAACTCAACCATCGAAAAACCATTGTTGACTCATACTGTACTGATTGTACATGACGCAGTCCAATATATCTACATACAATTACTTTATGCTTCACTATTATTTTATTTTGAATTTAAAACATTCATTCTATACTATCATAGCAACGCTAGGAAATGGATTAAAATCAATTAAGTGCTCTGTTTAGTTAAAGCACGAGATCCCAACCTATGGGTCGCCGACTAAAAAAATATACACCACAGTGAATTTTCGTTGTTTTTTCAATTACCTTATTAAAAATGCTTTTTTCAATTGCATTGGGGTCGCGGGTCACATGGCTTTTATAAAAAGGGGTCGCCACCCGAAAAAGATTGGAAGCCTATGAGTTAAAGCATATTTACAGTTATATATAACGTATAATATGACCAATACAAGAAGTGAATATTTATAAATAAGTCATTAACTGGCATATACATATGTCATTCCCGAATATAAAAAAATCAACAGTTCAATTGATTAATAGCAAGTATTTATTTATAACATAATGCGACCACATAACAGTTGTGTAAAAAATAATCTTTCGGCCTACTCACAATGATCCATTAACTTTTTTACGAATTGATCAAATGGAACACTTATTGATATCACAGTCATATTGAATATAAGTAACGATTCGTATATACAGTTACATTGTCCCATCTCTATTTGATATCAGTCTGTAGACGATGTCTAGACACGTAAGAACACCTCGTTTAATGTGGTCCAACACGATTCGCGGGTCCCTCTGAGTGTTTTTTTTTTACTTTTGTTAAGAAATTCATTGATGCTTTTTTAAGGTAGATATTTATATCTGTAAATGTATGTATTTATCACCAAGAAATCGTTGTGTTTCCAGCTAAATAGTTTAATTAAAAATTGTTTCTGACTTACTCACATGTTATATGGTATTCAATTATTTGTGTTGCGAATATGGCGTCATTGAAATCAACATTTTTATATAAAAAACATTTGATACTTTATTTAACGCCTGTTCTTTCAACCTACCAATCATTCGAAAGAAATTTTATTCATGTAGTCTTTATACGTACGTACTGTTAAATTGGCTCATTACATTTAATAATAATAATGGGACACAAGGTTAAATTTATCTTTTTTATTCCACAGTATCAACTTTATTTTTATACTAAATTAAATTCTCTTAAATGACCACCGAATGGTGATAAATTTGCTGAAAGATTTTCCCATTGTAGCGCATAATGTATTATATTTTTTCGATTTAAGATATTTTCTATTATTATTTTCACTTCCACAGTAAAATTATAAGCTAATTAAAATATATAATATTGCAAAATATGCAGTTACGCAAAGGTAATATACTCGGGAGTAGGTGAAACTTAATTGGGAATGACGGCTCAGTATTAAAAATTTACGTTATTCCGTATCATCTTCAAATGAGAAAAAGTTTTGAATTAAAATAGCACTAAAATGCATAATTAGGAAGAATTTCATGGCCCACTCATATTTTTGTTAGTTTTAACATGTAACATATATGACATGGCACATGGAATATTATCTGACAAAGCATATATCGTACTACAAATATTTTATCGACAATCTCAACTCATAATAATTATTTGTTTATTTCAAGTATGTACTTATTAAATGGCAGTGAAAAATTGAAATGCAGATACATTAAAGATAATCAAAAGAAATATATGTAAAAAAAATATATTATTTACGCAAATTTTATTGCAAGTCATTGAGCAATATAACACAACACTGAGGTAACTACAACAACAACCACACATACACAAAATCTAGAATACGTAATATTACAAGCAGAATTTGAAAAGGTGTTCTTTAAAGGGTATAGTGGTTAATTTTGAATGATTTTAGGTGACCTCGTGGTGAATATGAAATAAATATTGAGACGACCAGGGTTTCTTCCTCAATCTGACAGCAACAGACAGCATTCTCCATAGCGTTCGGTGAAGAAACTTAGGGACAGAATGGGAAGACAGGTATCTCTACCAAAGATTTCAATTGGTACTCTCTTGACCATTCTCTATCTGAGAGTAGGCTAGTTCATTTTATCAAATTACATTATCGATTACAAAGAAACACAATTGCAGTTAAAACCACAGTTTAAAGCGTAGGACCAAAACGATTATATTACAGCTTCCTGCCTTCCGAGAGGCAGGAGCGACACGACTGTCGGCTAGCGATGACAGGTAAGAACATTTTATAACATTTCAGTGAATTTATTCGCGTTATATTAATCGTTTAGGTCTTATTATCATTGCATATCAAGTGATAATAAGATCGTCCGAAAGAGTTCGATACCCTACAACATCATGCGGAATCAAAATAATTATTTAATGATAAATAATTATATAAATTCACTGTAATACCAGCGACTTTATAACCTAACGATTTCAAACAAAATGTACACAAATCTATACACACAACGTGTACAAAGGCCTAAACAAGAGAGAAAAGAGTTAATAATTATAGTCAATATTTGCTTCCTGCATTGCGACTTCATCTTGGTCTTCACAATAATAATATGTCACTCCATTTAACACGACAGTGTGGTCATAATTTCAAGTCAATAGACAACCTGGACGAGATATCGTGTTCTCAAAGTGTCACGTAAAAGGGTTCTACAACTTTCTACCAAGGATAACACTATTCAATATTTTTACAAAAGAAGCACTTCTTTACCCCTGAATAATTAAAAACATGTTTTTTTTAACAATCCTTTAAATATATCACATATTTAGATTTACACGTGGATTTACAAATCAATGCATATTTCTGTATTTGCAAAAAATATCGGGATCAATCATATGTATCCAGTATGCACTTCTTTTTAATATTTTTTTTAGTGGAATTTTAATATCAAATTTGAATCGATTGAATTTTGTACCTTTCCATCAGCTTTGTCGTTAACCACCCGGATCTTAGGATTCCGAAAACCGGGTCTTTAGCGGCAAAACTCATGAAAGAGTACAAAATTTAAACGATTCAAATTCTCTATCAAAGTTGACAATAATTTATAATAGTTTTTTTAATTTTTAAATACTGTTCATAAAAAAATATTTTATATTATATTGATCAAAAAGCTGTAGAGCCATTAAACGACGACATTTTAGTTTGTTGACGGATTCTCTAATAGCTCTAATATAACCCTCATACACAGAAATACTTTAACGTCGTAGATGATTGTTTGTATATTGTATATAACTATTAAAAATGGACTTCAAAGATTTTTATTCATAATATACATTCTTTTGAAAATCCAGCAGACTGACAAAGCTCCGCGCTACACTTGGCGTTACAAGCGCACTGTAATGCGAGTCGAATATATTTAAAAAAAAAATGCATTTCTACAATCAGCATGTGAACTTAACGCCGCGTTCGTTGAAATAAAAATGTGGCGCAGGAAAAATAGCAATATTATAGGAAACATCTATATCTATTAGTTAGACATCAGTTCCGCACAAAAGAAAGAAGTATTCAATATTTTTTTCCCGCTTCCTAATTTTTGTATTGTGTTTGTTGTAGTTTTGGAGATTTTTACATGTTAATTAATTGCACTGTGATTAAAATACGTTTCATGATTTGAGAAAGCTTATTCCAACTGAAATTTAACCGGTGCTTTAATTGAAAACCTCTCTTAAGTTGACAATGCTCATATTCACTGTCATCCAATAAATTGTATGTGGAATGGCATTATGATGTTTTATTATTTTTATTGTTTGTATAAAAAAACTATTTTTTGTGAATTAATGAAGCCAAATTTCTAGCAATTACACATCAGTTTAATAATGCAGTCATTGACTATACCTGGATATACTTTTTTATCCAATCGCACCTTCTCTTGTCATTAGTCTAGACCAGTGGCTCTCATGTGCGGCCACCAACTGCTTCATATAAAATATTGAAATTTAAAAAACATGTTGATTTACAAGCTAATGTGTCATCAAAGAATCTAAATATTAAATATTTCGTATGCATTTAATACCAGCAGAAATTAAGGAAGCATGTGTGGGTCCATTTGACATACGTTAAACACAACAGATTCAAAACAAAAATTTGGTGCGGCCACCAGAAATTACCGTAGGACCGCTTATGTCTTCGATGTGGCCACAGTGAATTACGAACTTTAGTGGGTAGTGCCAAAATTAAATCGTCCAATAAAAGATCCGCTTAATATTTCGATACCAATAAGTAATTAATTCCAAAAACAGTTCATTTACGAATAAACACTTCTCACTCCGCCCATAGACTGCCGTCCAGATGGGGAAAAAACACACTTCGTGCAAATGATTGTAGTTTATTATTTTTCTACGAGAATAACTGCGATAAATAATTATTCATATAAACATCGTTGATATCGATCGATTCAGCAGGTTTTATTATCAAAACTCAATCATGTGTGCGGCATTACACCGTGACTAACATTTCATTATTCCAAGAAATTCCGAAAATTTCTCAGTAATGTCGAACCGAATAGTTACTTGTCATCCTATATCCAGTGCAATTTCAACATTTCTTTAGCATGCATCACCCATCGAAGATCAACCGCGGATATTTGGTCAGCATCACTAAAACACTTTGAGTGCTTCCTGAAACAGCTTTAGCTATAACTAGTTATATCAAATGAAACTTTACATGATTGTCTGAAACGCTTTCATAATTATTATTTTATTGTTTTATGATTGCTTTGCCGATCCGTGGTGCAGTGGTCAACGTCGTTGGCTTCAGTGCCGGACCGCGCGGGTTCGACTCCCGATACGAGCAGATTTTGTCCCGCGATAAATCGATTCTACTCGAAGGTAATGGGTGTTTGTGTTAAATCCTAAAAAACGGCGCGTAACGAGGGCGATTAGCTAGCCACTAGTCCTGACCTATTCCTTGTATCTTTTTAATCCCTACTCTCTTCGAAAAAGAGATGTTGAGTAACAAGCAGTTCTCATAGAAAAAATATGCTGAGATAAACTCCGCGAGGAGTCCATATGCTCCGACTTGGCTTTGAAAAAATGCATTTCTAGCATTATTTTTTTATAGAAAACCACATGATGATGTCTGCATAAATGTACCGAGATTTTTTGTGCTTTGTACGACACACCCCTGCGTTATTTAAATAACTTAATTATTTGTTTTACTGTTATTAGTGTGAAAAAATCAAACCCTTGACATCCTGCTGAGTGGATCATGAAAATTTTCAATTTGGTGTGGAACGATAGCTACACCATTGCAAATTCTTGAAAGGGACAAAACATGGATGCATTAGAATCGTGAAGATAAAATCTATTTTAGCCTATAAACTCATTAAACGACTGTTTTAATTATTTTAGTATTTGAGTATCTTCAAAAACAGCTTCCGTTGTATTTTTAATAAAGAAATACCGTAAATAATAAGTTGTTAAACTATATCTATTTTTGATGGGTTTAGCTCTTAAAATAAAGCTATGGTAGCATCACCTGAAATCACATGACCGGGATTCAACAAATCGTTTATATGGAACGCCAGACTTGGGGCTTAGCGTGTTAAATAATGGCAAAGCAGTGCGTCACTGATAAGGATATATAACTTTGCAATGTCACTTTATGAATGAATTTTCTGACGCATAAATTGCTTTGCCAAGATTCTTCTCTAGTGTGGCTTGATCAAAGTTATTGTTAAAAAATCTTTCAGCTAATTTATTAATTTCACTATGAAAATTTTAATACTTTTTTTATAACACAAATTGATCGACGCCATACAAGTATTTTTTACACTAAATACTCTACAGTAAAAATTCTTCCTAATCTTTTTTCGGCATGGCCACCACCAGTGCATAAAACATTCTCTTTCACCAGCAGATTATTTTGCTTCGTCCCTATTATATAATATTAATTATGTGTTAAATATAATTTCAGAGTAAAATGTAATTTTTAAAAATTTATGTTTTTTCATCAAAAAAATCATCTTTTAGATCTGCATATGCTTCTCAATAAAATACTTATTATTTTGTTGTCAGCAAAAATCTATCACATAAAGTCATTAAACATCAATGAAAAGGTAGGCTCAACGATTAAGGACCCAAAAAATCTTCGCTAAATTTGTTAAAATGTATATAATTATGATAATTTGAATTTTTCTCTACGAATACTTTTTAGTATCGTACAAAGATACTAAATCGAAATTATTTTTATGATTAGTTCGCACCGTGACTTACCATATTTTAAATCAAAAACACCTTTCTTCTTTGCACTTTCTCTTGCATTTTCTAGGATTTTTGTCTTACCCTTCTACACTTTTCATTAATATTCGATAATTCTTCAATAATCACTTCACATTAATAGTATTAGTGATAATGTTTTCAGGTGAATACTTATCACAGAAGATTATGGTTTAACAACAAACTAATTTATATATTTAATAGTTAAATCTTCGTAGTATTCAAACAGTGTAAGTTGATAATATAATGGGAATTATTTAATATTATCTAGTCGCGTATGACTTCAACATCTGTAAATATGTTAGTTAACTTCTGATAAATGAAACCTTGATATGTGAAAATAAAATATGTGTTATCGTTGAAACTAATGATTCTAAAATATGTAAGGAAAACAGTCATGAAACCATGACAAATTTATCTCGATTGTTTAATTAAATAAAGTTCATATCTCATTCATTCAATTTGTAAGAAATAATTAAGGGTAGATAAATTGAAAATGAATTATATTTAAGTTACTATCAGATATTGGTATTAAATTGAACTGTATAAATATAAAAATAATACTACAAGATAAAATTGATATGATGGAATTAGAACTCATAAAACAACCAGTAAGTATAATTGAAATATATATAATTGAAAACAGCCTATTGAAAAAACGCATTAAACTGGTAATCATCAGTTATAAAGAAGATGCGAAACATAAAATGAATCATATCTGAAGCAGTTCATCAAATTCCTTAACCATGAATGACTCCTCTCTCTAGATCATTTCCGAAACTCTTTTCCTGGATTGCAAGCGGTGGTCTGATACTTTTCGTTTTCATACGTGACTGTTGAAACCATATTTTTATGATTATCAGAAAGTTTTGTTACTCATTCAGTTTGGGATGCCTCAATGGTTTGATATTCTTATAATATAATGATATTTAATAAATTTGTATGGTAGATAACAGGCTTCAGAAAAAATGCTAAAAAAATCTTCTAAAAGAATTTCATTAGCACAGTACTAACACTGTTAGTAGCTAATATTTTCGATGGTTTCGGCGGTAACTTTATGGAAGTTCATTTTAATATTTTATATTCTGTTAGTAGCTATTTAATTTTTTTAACACTGATTATTTATTGTATTATACAATTCATATACTACTCTGACTTCTTCTTTTGCCTGGCTGTCGAAACCTGTGTCTTAGCGTTCTTTAGTGTCCGACTAAAAGAAACTCTGACCTCGGCAGCGCCGATTGAGTTTTTAATAAGCGTAACGGTAATAATTATTTCCTAGTGGGAACAACGTCATTTTCAACGTTTATCCAAATTTATTTTTTATATCTGCTTATTTTTGAAGATATTGCATATATAATGACTTATTAAAGAGCGCTACAACTATAAAAATACTTGAAAAAATAATAATCCTAGTATTTTTTTTCCGGAGAGCCATAAGACAATGTATTCACTTATATCGGAGTATTGTTTACCATTAAATCGTCGTAATTTCTATTATGAAATGGACTCGAAGACTAAATCATAAAATGGTCTTTATGAGAAAATATTTTTATGTTTTCGGTCTAAAAAAATTATGACTGTTTTATAATGATATCATTGTTTTTTATTATGTCTACCATGATGTTTCTAATAAAACGTGCCAAGGCAGCCTTATTCTTTTAAAATTTCAACTGTACCAAAGCTTTATTAAGCACGTAATACATGCTTGTAATATACTACTATGTATATTTACCAATATACAATAATATGTTTATACTACCTACTTACATATTACGGTGATCAGTAGTATGGCTTTAATCACATATTTAAATAAACAATTCTTATAAAATAATCTCGCCCTTACAAGTACCTACCTGTTCAATCGTATTTAATTGGTCCGTTAAACAGGTATATCATTACTAACTTGTAAGTACCTACTCGAGAAGAGCTTTAATGACCACACAATTTTATTATATTTGGTGTCAGGTATAAATTAATTAGTTCCGATTCTTGGAGTTTACGCTTAACTGGTGTAATGTAAACATCTATTTGTGAGAAAACCATTAACGATTATTAATAAATTTACTATTATATTTTGAGTGCTACAATAATGTACTATTGTTTGTGTTTGGAAGTGCATTTTCATGGAAAGGTTTGATAACTTTACTTATCGGCTGTAATTGAAATTCGGTAAATATTTTAAATAGTCCTATTTTAGGAAAAACGTAGGAAATATTTATACTTAAACATGATGGTATTATCGTTATTTAAAAGTATGCTTAATTTATAACTGTAAAATTTTATATTTTAAATCAATTATGAGTTAGGGAGATATTATGAGCTATGAAAAAAGCTGTGTTTTTTTGTTCATTTCATTGAACAAGTCACACGTGCGTATTTTATCGATGGTATAATGCTGAAGGATTTCGTTTCTTTTATAGGTTATCGAAAAATGTTCCTGTTTATGATATTTGATTTTAGATTTTCTATGGATGGGGAAGCTCTGTGGAAATTATTTTTGTAGTGTAATCAAAATTTATTACTTTTTAATTTCACTAGTTGTGTAACTAGTTGTAAACCGTCTTTAAGAAGCATCTTCAGACGATATAAATTGTATATTATTTCATTTCATAAAAAATAAAAAAAACCATTTTTGTTAAATGAATGCTTCTTTTATGTTATTCACTACCCATTATTTGTGTCAAATTCATGTCATATATTTTCTGCTATCATTTTGGAACATGCGGCAAAAATGGCAGCAATCAAATCACGCAGCCAATGAAGTTTCTTCCATGTCATGCAAGTATGCCTAAGCCTATGCTTTTGACGATGTCCCAAGATACAGCAATCCAACCATTTACTTAGGGCTACCTTCCAATGAGTATTCTTATGCCCGCATAAATTTTATGAAAATTATAAAAATATTTGAAATATCTGTTTGAGTTTTCTTGTGATTATTTGGAGGATAATGGTTGGGAAAATGCATGGAGACTTGTAGTGGATTGGAAAATCAAAATAAAAAAACGATTTTTTTAAAGTGGAATAACATGTCTTTGGTCTAAAATTTTACATTTCATACCATTTTTATCAAATACTTTTCACTAATTTAAATTAAATAATTTATATGTACAATTTTCATTAAATACTAATACTCTATGTGATCATTGTGATCGTTTATATAATATAGTCAATACAAAAATTGAATTATCCTACGTCGTCGTTTTTGTCAAGAACAGCATTTTAATTCGCCCATTCTTCGTTTAGATTTTATATATATTATCTTCACAGCTGCCTCTTGCCAATTTCTCATACTATTTAAAAATATTTAGGAACATTACTAATTTGTAATGGATATATGAAGTCAATTTGAAACATAAATTTATTAAATTTATATAAAATTATAAGATGAATCACATATCACAGATATAGTTAGCAAATAATTATAGATTAACACATCGTCCCACAAGCGTTAATATAAAATTTAGTAGTCATTCTAATACTGAAGCAAACGTATGTTTGATGATTTTTTAACAATCAATAAATAATATTATTATATAAATGAATGAATTGACTAAAAAATGCTTTTTTTAATACTAATTCGTTGTTTTGCATTCAAATGGAATGATCTTTTAACGGTTAGAAAGAATTTCACAAAAATATTGTCTCTGAAAATATCAAATGAGCCTCTCGTGTAGCGGATGGGTGAAAAATAAATTAGTTAAATTAAACATTTAAAATACACTGTTTTAAAATTCTTAAACCTATGTACAATTTTGTATTGTCATAATTTATTACAGTACTAAAAGCTCGATGAATAATATATTAGTCAAATAAATAATAATTTTGAAAACAAAAATATTTTTCAAAAATGCACAACTTTATGATTATGGCTGACACTCATTGCGTATTGTTTAAAGTATTATGACTAAATCAATCCTAAACAATATTTGAGACTC
The DNA here is from genome assembly GCA_028554975.1 of Himalopsyche kuldschensis. Taxonomy (NCBI): domain Eukaryota; kingdom Metazoa; phylum Arthropoda; class Insecta; order Trichoptera; family Rhyacophilidae; genus Himalopsyche; species Himalopsyche kuldschensis. The sequence continues at coordinate 11,520,424 of JAHFWI010000010.1, read as the reverse complement.
TGTTCAAAGTATGTGATGTAGGTATACCATCCAAAGTTCTCGAATAAAAATCACGTATATAGATGGGTAAATTTAAATAACGAAAACGATACTATCTTACTAAATCTCGTCCACCGAGACTGGCAATAAAATGGCTCAAACAGTCTACAATAAATAGTTAGTAAGATTCTTCTAAAAAATTACTTTTTCAAAATCACAATAATTCGACAAAATGGTTAGCTGCAGATATTATGTTTAGACAGTCAATCAGTTATAATTAGGTATATTTTTAAGAAGCAAAACTAGTTTTGTATATTATTTTCTAAAAGCACAGTAGAAAAACGGCCTTAAAAACTCCCTTCGAGACACATAAGATGATGCTTTGATATATATGATTTGTCATATATGACTGCCTATCAGATGAATTTATAGACACAACAAGTAAGATATATTATTTAGAAATAGTTTATGTACAAAACTGTTGTTTAAATATATCAATCGAAACACCACAGAAATATATAGACGGCATTTTAACACGAAAGAGATTTTACAGCTTAACAAGATGTTGTTTTTCAAAATTAACTTTAAATTTTAACATGTTTAATCAAATAGACAGTTCTTAAAATTAGTAAGTAAGTTTTCAGCATGATTTCCGATTGTCATTTTTACAAAATCTTTTTACTACTGACTTTTCTGTTTGCATTAATGAATACAATCCGCGATAGAATGTAAAAAATCGTAGCTTACAGTGTTTTATTATATTTAAGATAAGTACTTCACGTAACTGTTAGGTGTAGGTTCATTCACTATTTTTTTATGCACAGTTTCTAATAAGGTCCAATTGTTCGTCAAGGTGACAGCTTTCTCGAATGTAGTCTCGCCAAGGAATCACTAGGCAAAGTCTTCCGCTTCAGGGAAGCTTGGCGCTGAAGAATTCGAAGACTTGGACGACGTACTCCAGGGCGTTCATATAGTCGCGGAATATCAGCCAGTCGCGCAGGTTGCGGTACGAAGTGTCCAGGTTGCGGAATTCGTCTGCCATTATGTCACGGGTGACATCAGCGCGACGTTCGACTCCCCTCTCAATCATAGCCACCTGATTAAAAAAAACATTTGTTTTAATACACAAGTCATAAAGATGTTATTTTATATTAATTTCAGATATAAATAGGTGTTTCATGATATTTAAATATCTAGTGTGTGTTCAAATGCATTAAAAAGAACAGATAATTACCTGTATTTCGCACAGCACTGCCCGAAGTTTGTACTCGGCTTTAGTAAACAAGTCTTTGAATTCTCCTGAATTCGAGCGCTGATCGCGAGCAACTTGCTCGAGTCCGACGGCAAACTTTTGAAGATTTTCATAAGTGTCCACCAATGTAGAATCCAGCTTGCTCTATAAAATAAAAAAATAAAGTAATTAGATAAAAGTTATTGATAACATAAATATTTCTTAAAGCGTTAAATCATTATAATATGCATTTTTGTCTATCAAATAATGAAGTTTTCTCAATTGTGTGGTATCGTTGCGTGCTAGACACAATGGTAATCGAATAACTTGGGTGACGAAAAAAAATATAAGTATGAACAGATAGATATATGTAAGTCAAAACTCTGGCGCGATAAAAGCAGTCGGGACTATTAGATGCCGTGTCAATGAAGAGGTACCGACTCCGCCCAATTATTATCAGGGAAGCAACACAATATAAGAGATCGCGTGATCAAAAAGACATTCTAGATCGCCGACTTAAAGCACTATAAGATGCATGTAAACTATTTGCAAAGTTTTTCAAGAGTGCATGCATGATTATCATCATTTATATTACGATTTCAAGTTTTGAATAAGACACACGCCAGGTCAATTTGACTTGGAAATAGGCACGGAGCGACGCGGGTCGCCGGAATCAAAGATTTGGCGCGTCAACGCCACGAGCGAATCGTTTATTCCGATATTGAGCTAGGCACCCAGTGCGTTTTCGACTGAAAGTTTATGGTAAGATGGCACCAATTATTATATTATAATCTCCTTCTGCTTGGCACGCTATCGAGTTATATTATGGTGGCCCAAGGTCGCGTTGAGGCGGGTCAAAGCCTCGCGCCCCACCGCCTCGAGCAAGGATCACCCTCCGTGTCCTCTGTTTTTTTTTATTCAGAAGAGACAAATTACTTATATATACATAAAGCCATATAAAGGCCAACAATCTTAGTGATTCAACTATACGCTGGTAAAAAAGAAGATTGTTTCAGCTGCTTATATTATTGAATAGCGCATACTGATATTTCATTTTTGAATTTATTATAGATATTTACCTCGATTTTATTGAGATGATCAGTCGCCACTTTCTCCCCTAAGTCTTTAGGGATGGTTTCCTTGCTTGGCAACCAATCGTAGCGGCTCTGCTTCCAAGAGTTTTGATGACCGCTGAAGTCAACATTGAATGTTTTTTGTACCTGCAATAAATAAAAGAAATAATGGGTTAGACATAAATTAGGCAGTAAAATACGAATAAAGAATTGATATTTGACTGTGATTCCAGTAAGTGGATAATTTTTACTATTTTCTATGAAATCTAATGAAATATTTTTCAGAAGACACGAAATCGCTCAGAGAGATTATAAAAAAAAAAGAAATTAAATTAGCGGTATCTGGTGAATAATTCTTAAAACAGCGATCGGTTCGCGGAATGACTAACGCATTTTCCTGGGAAAGCTTTGATTTGGATAAGTACAATGTCGCCTAACTGTATTATCCGTTGACGAAAATTTTTCCTTTTGCCGTTTTAATTAACTGATGCATTTGTCGTGATTCTAATCTAGCTCCTGGCGCCGCTCACAGTTATTGCCGCGGCTACATGCAATAGGAATTTTCTATGAGACATCGAAATAAGGATGTCATATTTATTCCATTTGACTAATCGGCAACTAAACAACTGGATAAGTATCCCAGCAACAGAACAGAACGATATTTTTTCTACATTTAAAAAAAAACCATTCAATGAAATGATTGTAAATATTCTATAAAATTGATTTTTAAAACAGTAAAACCATCTGTCTTGTATACTCAATGAAAATAATTAGAGAATTGAATTCTTTGTTGTCAGTATATAAAACATGTTGCGTAACTTTAAATATATCCTGTAGTTGTAATGTCAAACGAATCGCATCAGACGAGAGTTATCCGTAAGTAAAAAATAAATATTATTCGTCTAAGTCACGCGAGAGGCTCGCGGTACCAGTATTGACTTATCGTACAAAAAAATAAAATATGGGAGCACAATAATAGCGGCCGACCCGCGAACGAATCCATAACAACAAAACAATGTTTTGATCATTTTCCATGAACGCATTTCAATTCGAACAGCTTTGATAAATAATTAACATCCAAGAAGTTGCAGACAGTCAGAACGTAAAGTAATGTGACGGCCGAAGGCGTGAAGCACTTCTCGGAATATTCGACGCGATTCGTACTAAGCGGCCTCAATTTTGGGGAACGCGGTTACATAAAAACATATTCCGCTTTTTTATCACCATTGAAATAATACCATTACTTTACAAGCGATAAAAACAGCTTTAAGGTCATATGATGATCCTCTAAACAAAATATTATATATTAGTACTGATTTAAATTGTAATATTTAGTTTATCCAGCCAAAACGATACTACAAAACATATTATTCTACAGTTGGATGTATAGTACTTATCTTACACAATATTTTGTTTTTGTAAATTGTAACTATTATTGTATTAAAAAATCATTTTTAAGTTTAAAAAAAACTGAAATATGATTAAGTGATGGCCATTTTAAGAAACTGCGAAATAAACTAAAAAAAACAGCTGTTTACATTATACTGTTATACATTATTACTGTTATACATGTATATTACTACGAAACTTTCTCCGGAAAGTTGCGCTAGGTGTAGACTGATCCAATAAATGTGGCGGTCATACGATATACAATTACTGAGAAAATATCGATTGCACAGAGTTTAGTCACAACTCAGCCCAGATGATGTCATAATACCGAATATCTGCCTGGAAAATCGGTTCAACGTAACCGTAAGTTGAAATCGATTTTCTTTTGCGTGTGTTAATCTATGCGTAAAAAATAAAGGTCAATGCGAAAGGGGAGAAGTTTTCAAAGTGTACCAAAGTTCGCGACATTCCACGCACTAATCTAGAAACAAAAACAAATCTGGTAAAAAATGATCGACCCTAGATTTATGATTTTTAATTAAATAAAAGTATTTCCAGTTGCTGAGATATTTATGACGAAAATTCGTTTTACTCTTCTCAACGTTTTAAAAGGCATCTTCTGTATCACTATTTCAACTGTCGATAAACAATAACGTGTTATGTGATATTGCAATTCTTTTATATGACCGGAACTGCGAATTAGTAAGGATGTTTGTTGATACGGCTATTTTGTAACATAATGCATCGCGCATTCCATCGGTTACGTAGAACCTTATCCCAGATGGAAGTCAAGGAATTTCTGGTGCCAAGCAGTCTGCAGTGGCAATATAGATAAGAACTTTTTCTCAGAAGTCTTCCGGTAAATACACCACGAGATACTATTACAGAGATTGCACTCAAATTTAATAACACGACTATTTATGATATGCAGATCACACTACGTAAACTAAATTTCTTTATAAAACACTGATGTCTGTATTAAGAAACCTTACGTGAAAGTCGAAATGCAAATATACAGATACTTATATTTTCAATAGTATTTATAATAATAATCGAATAGTGATATCTTCAATACTGTTAAAAAATATCAATAAAAAATACTACTGTACTAATTTTAATAGTGCGATGATACTAATAACATGTCTTTGCTTTAATTAAATATGATATCAGTCCGGCACCTTTCAATGTGTTGCAACGTGCAATATGCAAAGACAAGTGCATTATTATTTTGTTTCATAACGATGAGAATGAATGAACACTAATCGTGTGTGGTGACGAGAGTTTGTTTCTCAAAACAAAGTGGCCGTGAGGAATTTTCACAGTCAGCAAAAGAATCGCTTGTCAGCCGCAGCTGTTCGCGATATCAAATGTCGTCAATTTATAATAACGAGCATTATATAATAAACACATTAGTTCCCATCGCAATCCATATTCACCTGTGGATTCATAATTGAAAGATCTAATTTTTATTTTATAGATTATTTTTTAATTTGCCGGCATATCAAATGGATAATATTCGTTTTTCTTAATCAATAATAAACTACCTTGCTTTGCAATTCCGGAATAAATTTTATCAATTAGACTATAATGGCAACGATTCAATTCACTGCATTTTATTAGGTAGACGACGCTAATGCAATGATAAGACAACAGTATGCTGATTTATTTAAAGAATTGAAACGATATCATTATCATAAACAAAGAATACTATCTAATTAATCTATATCATATGTAGAATACACAGCTCTGAGAACAAAAATGCGTGTATTCATTCGAATGTAAAAAATTCCGTGACTAATATTTTATAAGAATTATCATGGTATCAGGAAAGTATCGGAGATAAGAAAAGTCTTCCGATTCCACCAGACAGTGTGTCGCCCAATAATATCGCTACGAGAGAGAGTGGGACACCTCGTTTTTATCTCGCTCAACGACCGGCAAATTCATAAACACGTGCATTTAAATATTTCGCTAAGTGCACTCTTATCGGCAAAGGATTATGATCGCTCCGCGTACAGTTTATATGGGCTCATATTCTCAATGCGATTCATTTGTTCTAAGAACAACGGCGAGATACGTGAGAAACACTGCAAGTTGATATAAAAGCAAACTGATATTCTGTTTCAATGAATTTGATGGCAATGAAATTTTGTCTCAATATATAAATCAAATTCGCGCTCACGACGTGATGAATAAATCATTACTGCAAGTCGCCAATTCAAATATATATTGAAAAGAATAAAATTAATAGTTTACAAAATTTAGAATCGCCTTTTCGTTACAATGTATTATATATGACATTGTCTTCACCATTTTGTTTGCAGTGTTTCCTCGCAAGCAGCAAACATGTTGCAGGAATATAAAACGTAGTAATTGCCAATTTCGCATGTCTAAACAATGCACTGTGGAAACAATTAACTGCCCACGTAGGCAAATTGTACCCGTCGGGTGTTTTTCAGACATTTTACCGTCGCGGATGCGTCATCTCGCGGTGTACCACAGAGCACCACATTATCCTGAGATGATCACTCGCTGGCTGAATAATTCATTCGGGCGTCGTGGACCCGCCATACTGGAAATCCCCACGTGAGTTCATCAAACTAGCTATGAAAGAGCTATATTGGGAATAACGCGTCTCGGCCCCAAAATTTTCACACTGGAAAATCGATATCCGATCGCCGCTCTGTTTTGCATTGTATCACCACCGCTCAGTGATCATTTGATTATTCGATTACGAGGTAAAATATTGTATATAACTGTGCGATCTAAAATGTAAACGATGCTCAAGTCTGCAATAGGAGAATCGATATATAGATATTAAGCTAGGCTCTATGATCATTTGATCAAATATCCATTAACAACATTACTTTTATTCATGTTTTAAAGTATGTTTGAAATAAACATAAAATATTGTAGGCACATACTTACGGTAGTGTAAGCAATCCTCACAGGGACAGCAATGCTTTCTTTGTAGCATCAAGTAGTGGCGTTTAACAAGGATTCAATCTCGAAATGCCATTGTTTTAGGCCGGTAGATCCGGGCGAGCTAGTCAAAAGGACGCGTTCCTTACATCCTTCGTTACGCGGATAGGAAGCTCATTATCTCATCGGATATCTCGGCGTCCGCGGTACGTGAGCAGATGTAATTGAAACGTCTCGGCCACAACATGAATGGAAATTAATTAACCGGCGCGAACAACAAACTAATGCCACGGCAGGTAGGTGGACATTTTAGAGGCGATAGGTGAAGGGACACAGTCCGAAAATTCCGTCACATATGCGCGCTAATGTGACAGGCGAATCGAGTACTCCTATGAGCGTACACTGTACACACAGGTGAATGAGTACGTAATGTATGCGCGCATACAAGTATACTATCGGAAGAAGCAGCTATACTCAATCTTATCACGAATAAAGAATTCACCTTCGTTAAAAAACTTTTAAATATCACAAATGGCGGGAAAATATCATTTTCTTCGCGACAAATCTTGAATGTTTTTAAATGTGCACACTAAAGACTATCTATTAGTATTTTTTTTCATCAACAATTTTAGTGTCTTACTGATAAACTTCCACGCGATTTTATCTTAATATTGTCAAATAAACATTATTTTACATCCATTTTTTAAATAACATTGCTTTAATTGAATACCAAAAAAGGAATCGATTTTTCTTTAGAAAATAATTCACAAATTGAAAACAGCTAGACTCTTAAGCTAAGACGTAATGGAAAATTAATGACTATGTGTATCTACCATTGAAATAAATGATAAAAGAATACTTTTGAAATATTTAATTAAATGTTGTAATCTGCTAAAATAAACTGTGTAAGTTTGGAGCTCTTTTGGCAGACGGTGGCGGGGCCACGTGGACGTACGCAATCTGCATCGCTAATGAGCGGCGGGAGGAAGTTAGTTCGATAGAAGCGACTCGCGACTCGCGATGCACCCTTACCAACGCCAATATCCACAGTGCAAGTGCATCAGACACTCTTATGCACTTTGCATCCATATCTGCCAAATCTACAACATTCCCGTCGACTAGTCAACAACAGCCTTGCCGTTCGCGAGGACTGAGGAAGCCATATAATTTTATTGTTTCCTTTGCGTTCGACAGATGTTGTAAATTACGAAATTATTCAAGTGAGAATGACGTATATTTATCATATAGCTACTAATTCAATAAAAAAAACTCCCACATACATTCAAGTAATAAAAAAAGTTTATAAAACTATCCGCTTGAGATGTGATATCTCTCAATAGTTAAATGGATATAAATATGTCATTACCAAAGAGAAAATATGAAAAACTTTAAGCGAGATTAAATAAACCATTTTTATTTATATATATTGTATACATATGCACCTGACTGAAGACAATTCACGATCAATAAGTGCAAGAAAGTGTTTTTTAAATTTATTGCAGTAAAAAAAAAACAAATGTCTTGCACCTGTTCTATCGGATTTGTCAATGGTTTCGTGAAAGAAAAGTTCCAGTCAAATCACGGCATCGCATCGGACGGGCGTACCGTACCTATAATATTTACTATCAACTCGCTTTGGCCCATTTCCGCCTTACAACCGGTAGAACAATCCGGTCTAACTCTTTTTGGGTGCTCGCTGCCATACGAATAATAGAGAATATATACGGTGATAGCAATAACGAATGCCGCATATAATTTATTAGGAAATCCAACTGCGGCCACCCGTACTGGAAAGGATAAATATTTTAAATATAACCATATCAATGCCATCATCATCTCGAGAATGATTTTAAGTTGTAATATTGAGAATAACAAGTTCAGATAAGTAGCTAGTGTTTATTTGGCTATTCTCAGCCACCAATCTTAATTAAAAGACCGGTACTGCATATGAAGAGAATCGAACTGACGTCATGTAAGCTGTAAGCAATGCTGATAATGTCAATTGAGACAGTTTTGAGGACTACATCGAGAGTATCTGAAATGGTAGGTGTCCTGGAGACATTATCGCAAATCACCCGAATTATGCTTGCGTTGTTATGATTCTAGCAATATTAATATAGTTTACTTGATGTTCAGTTTCGTTGAGTCATATTCCGAGTATGAATGATGCGGACGCCCGCTCTGCGATCATTCAAGGCTCTCAGGTGAGTCGAGTCAGTTAGCCACCGGTCGCGGGATTCCCTATTGCACAACGACCGCAGAGGTGCGACGCCGGTCCGAGAATACTGATTGGCGAAATTCGGCCGAAACTACTCGCGATCTGCGCTCGGATATAGAAAGGCGGATTTTGGCCATTGTGATTTGTGATCTCTAAAAAAACACGCTCGATACGTCAGCGACATTTCTGATAATTGCGATCCGATTTAGTAACAATGATTTATTGCAAATTGACATTATAAACTTCGGGCGGTTACCTGACGTTTGGCATGCACTTAAAAATAAAATAAGAGTTGCTGGAATTCAATCAAACTAATGCTCGCACAGAAATATTTCCTGATTTTATTTAATGCGAGGCAATGTGAAGACTTTTTGAAATTGAAATTTTTCTGTGTAATGAGTAGACTAGATGAGTTTTTTTTAACTATCGTAACGTAATGTAACAAATGATCTACAAACGCAGATGAGACGGTGAGTCGATCGATTGATTGAAATGATTTTCGGTTGAGAGGCGTCGCCGCGGATCGATAGCCGCTCGCGGTCGTAACAGTAACGCAATAATTAACGGAAAGGAAGCGACCTCCTTGACCGGATGCACCTCACCGCGCCAAACCTCCTCCCGCACCAGACGAGGACGCACAATCGATAGAGTCCCGCGAAAAAACGAGAAAGGAATATCCGATATCGATAGTCTTGGAGATTCTTGCAAATGAAAGCCGCGATATTTTATTCAACCGGCGGCCTGGAGCGTCTGGACACTCCGCTTTCAGAGACGATTCCGAGACGGCGGGGGAGAGGAGGGAAACGCGTAAAATGATGCGTGAATGAGTGAATAATTTATGAATGAACCGAAGGCGAGTAAAAATTACACAGTCAAATATCGCACGTTAGGATTGAAAGTGACAATGCAGCACATCAATAACCTACTTTATATTTAAAATTAAAAAAACTTACATAGTCTTCCTTATAATTGTCAGCATCGGAGAGGGCGTTCTTGGCTTGAAGTACAATTTGGTTAAGTAGTTCTTGATCACTAACGTATGGCATTTCCATATCCTAAAACAAGATTGAAAAAACACACATTAATATAAGTCAAACACCCCGTTTAAAAAAAGTTAAATAAAAAACCAAGACCATATTTTAATTGTTCTAATTTGAAATGATTTGATGTGTAGACATAGCAAACTGTACTGCAACATTTTTCTTATAAATTAGTATAAAGTCAGTCAATTACCTGAGGCATAACTTCTTGCTTGGCTCCCATTCCACAAGGGTTGATCCATTTCGGCTGGTCTGTTTCGCGGGAAGGTGAAGATGCGGACGCCGCCGAAGGGCTCGGCGGACGAGCTGGCGCAGCCCGCGTGCAAGTCTGTTGCATCATGGTGAATAGGCAAATCCACACGAAGACTTCGCTGAATTCTAAACAGAAATAAAACAGAAATGTTAGCATGTTTTGAACACGTGATGAATAATATTACACGAAGAACATATTTTAGCATAAAACATATGTTTCCGCTTTTCAATCGGAATATATTGCCAACATAAATGTTAAAATTGCACATTAGTTAAATAGCTTTTTGAGTGTCAAATAAATAATTAATTATTCTCCTTATTTTTATCAATCGGTAGCCTTTCCGACGCGACTGGATTATAAGCCCAAAGTGGCCCATCAAGGAGCATAAAAAAAGCCCGCCACGAACAATGATAGAGATGTCAGTTACCTGGAGGTGTCTTTCTCAAACGATAACAAATTTTACTAACCCGCAAACAATCAGCGCAGTCCCCACAAGATGTTTCACACGTTTAACAATCTATGACGCTTTATCTTTTTATTACCCCAGTATAGTTTCAGGTGGTTTCAATAATTAAAATACGATTATAATATAAGAGCAATTTTGAATTCGGATCAATTTTTGAACCGAATATATATTTTGTCTGAAAAAATAACATCATGCAGCATATTGTTACACAAACTAACAAGAATGAAACACGATTTAGGCATAGTCAGGCTAAAAATAATATTTTGATGCAGTAAGTCTGCCAACCACAACAGGATAATATAGTCTTGTCGTGTATTGCATATTAATTACATATATTTCATATAAATATATTTAAAAAAATATATGATTGTCTGACCTTGGATGGAGAAAAAACCCATTTCAAAAATAGCATTGAATGGCATCTGCGATTACTGCCCATCATTAATTCATTGTAATCAAAATTTATAATAATTTTAGGGAATATTTTGACGTACGTATAATTTTTTTTTTTACAATACGAACTTTGGATCGTCCACGATGATAAACTAATTTTAATTAGAGTGACAAATAACATCGCCGTGAGGCTATCCCCGAGGGTTAAAAATTCTTTAGATAATCGATCGCACGGGATGCCACCTTTGGGGTGTGATAGTTAACATTCCTGGATAAAATTTTAATGGTGCTTCAGACAATAAATATTTGTCTATATTTTAAAACAAATTTAACGATTCTTCAATTAAAGAAGAAGAGGTCGCATTTTCATTCATATGTTCTCTTGGATTTATTGATGTGGCAATACTATTATATATTTATAGAATAATAAATGTGCAATAAAAATAAAACCTAAATATTTCACGTACAAACAAATAAGGCTGACATTATTTTGATGCCTATGTTGATAATATACTCGTTAAAAGATCGCGCACCTAATCGATCATTGAACAATGGTATTTTGCAATTGTTTTTTTTCATTGTCTCTAATTCATAACAAAAACATAAACGATCATGAAATCTAAAGTTGAAGGCAAACATTATAGCTGACAAGTCAGAACGAAACTAAAACATTGAGGTCAAAATAAGCATCTTTTATGCGAGACAATTTTACTCATTATCGTATCAATTGAAGAATATTAATTATCATAAGCTTAATTAACAGTACTCTTAGATTGGCAAGAATTATCATATTTTATTCGACTTGATAGTTGGCGAGAGAGCCTTGCTAGGGGGATCAATGTGTTTGATGAAACCGATGTCAAATGCGCTGGCAATAAGCCCGCGACACAGTCAAAAAGATCACAGAGACCTCCTACGCGATGATGCTGAGGTCTGAAAGAACAAAGCGTCACCTCGGCGGGAAGCAGAACCGCCACTCGATAGTAAAAATAATAACAACATCACGAGAAATAAAAAAATAAAATAAAATGCACGCCGTGTGGCTCCTTTAACTAGAAACACTGTCGGGCGGCTCTAACGAGAATTGTCGCATCAAAACCAGGAACTAGAAAGAGGGGGACTAGTCGATGATAAAACACATTTAAAAAAAACTCATCCCCTACAGTGACGGCGGAAACTTTTGAGACAGTAATAAGCATATGTTTTGCGATCATTTCAATGCAAAACTTAACTATTAAATTCATTATAAAATATATATAAACGCCAATAATTTAAAACTTGATGAAGACAAGTGATAAATCGACTTATTTATATGTGTTATATTCGAACACAGTATTATAAAATTAAGAGTTGTCATTATGTATGAAAATGAAATGTGAATGTATGACATTTTTTTGTGAATTGAAAAAAAAATATTTTGATAAATTTCGTCATGTGTCGGCCCACCGCCCCTGTTCAGGTGTGCTCTAGAACAAAAAGAGTTTAAAAACCGGCGTAAACTAATAAGGTCTGGGTCGTAAATGTTGAGTGCCCATAATGGGATTTAGTTACGCGGCGAGTGGAAAAAGGACTATCAATCAGCAGTGAGGAAAAATTTGTATCAACCGCCGTAACTGTATCGCTGCATGATTAACTTTACGAGGTGGAACAGTAAGCCGGCACCGACCTACCCGCTCGCAAATCGGTTTGCCACCAGCACGCCCGGCATCTATTTTTTAATGTCTATCACAGAAAAACAAAAACACCATACCGCGCAGTAAGATTTGGGGTCATTATTTTTCCGTATTAAAAAAACCGAATTGATTAAAATTTAAAAGGAGATTTTTTTTTGTTTCTATTCCATAGAGAAAAAAGGAAAAATCGTTGAATGTAACATTGCTTATTACAAGTGGCTATCGAAAGAATACTCATTCAACCAAGCATCCAAGTCATTGGTGAGGATATGATAATAATTGTATTATTTTTGTGAAATAGATTGTTTACATATCTTTACTATATAAACTTCACATCACAGTCTGTGGGACAAGATGTATATTTATAAACCGTACTATGATAATCGCACAATATTACATTTTATTAATAATTATGTGTATCTTAAGAAGTCGTGGATTTTATGATCGATACCGCATTACAATTTGCATACATTAATAATTACGCTATTCTAATATTGTGAAAATTGCTCTGGAACGGTGATGTACGTACGTTTTAATAAATACGGCCAGGTTTATGAGCATCCATGATTTTATGTGACGTTATTAAGTTAGTTAGTTATCATTTGACGTATAATAAAGCAAAACTGGAAGTCTCAACGAGGTCATTTCCACATTTTTCCATCCACATAAATGCCGAGCGGCAACGTACACGATCCGATTTGATATTATCAAATTAAATAATGTCGCTCGGTGTCTGCTGCGCTGGCAAAAAAGAGGTGTGCGATAAAATTGATTGACACTTTTACAAATCAAAGTAGACTTTTATTTAATATGCGGCAAAAATGCTGTAATTATACTTAATGGCGCGCAAAGAGACTGCGAGATGGCACTTTTAATGTTTATAGAGGAAACATCGTCGTCAGAGTGGCATATTTTTTATCACAACTTCTGTGGAAAACGTGGCCGGCGATAATTGCCGTGGAATGGAAAGTATTTAGATAATAGCGACACGGGACTATTACAAGCGTTGTGTGCGGCCCTTTTTACTGTATGAATTAAAACCATCAGGTGGCTATTATTATTTTAAATAAAAAAGGTTACATTTTATAGCGTCACAGAAATATAAGATCAAAGCTGCTCATCCTGTTTCATTGATATATGTAACTGCATTTCATTCATAAACGACTTACAAGAAACCCATCCGATTCAAAACAAAAAAATGAATACATGGACGAATAATAAATAATACTGATATTGATAAAATTATAAGTATTATATGTTTATATCATACATCATCTTAACGTTTGGCATTCGTAAAGAATTCACAGTCCAGTAGAGTTGTGACCTACCTCAACGTAACTGAGCGTCGATTATCGCAGAAGTAGGCGCGGGTGATCTATCCACCCGATAAAAAATACATGCATGATACGGCGATATGATTTAGACCCAAAATAATCAAAAATAAAATGTACGATTTCTATATTTGAATGGAATATTACATTGTAACTGTGGATTGCATAATATAAAGACCATAACAAACGCTTGTCGCAATAACCGGTTTCGCCATTTAGAATATTTAGATGACGTCATTTGTCTATTCAATCCTGATACGAGTCAATTAAAAATATTCACGTTTGCTTCACAAGTTTAAACATGTGACAACATTCGTATTTAATTCGATTCAAAAGTAGTAAATAGTGTGTCAAACTAATCTCCCATGTTAATACATCCCTGGGTGACGATAAATGGTTGAAAAAAAATCGTATCATTATGCAGATCCTTGCGCATTGAAATATTTTCCAGTCCATAATATGGGTATGTAGCAACGATCGGTACACGTTGCACAATGTAATTAATATAATGATTAACTTTAATTGCCGACTTCAATGTACGTGAAAGACTTCGGTAAAGAAGTCAATCAACTTTACAACAGTGTTTTATAATCAAAGCGAGCGAGCAGGTATATCCATTCTTTTAGGGCAACAAATGCATCAAGTTTTTTGTGTTAAAAGTATTTGAAAACTATGTGAAATAAATATCGAGATACGAATTAATATGTACGGAAATTGCTGTATGCGATATTAAAGTCTCAATTAAGCGAATTACATAAATTGTATTTACAGAACTTATCTTGCAACGGTTTCCAATTTATGTAAAAATGCATTTATTATATTTAAATAAATACATTTCAATATATAAATATAGTTTGTCCAATAATGTAAGTTAATAGTTGTTAATATGTGTAGAAAACAAGTATGATAATGCTATACTGAGATGAAATAAATCGTTTACTGTGTAAGCAGCAAAGATAAAAAATATTATAAACAATCTTCATACTAAAATGTTTTGATTTTATGTCTCCTGGAATCATTTCAGATGGCGAGCGTGAGAGTCAAATGACAGACACAAAAACTTCTGCGGGGTTTCGACGCGAGTTTATTACTAGAGAATATTTTCTAGGCGGTAATACAACTTGGCCAAAGGCGCGCAAAGGTTTGCAAAAAGTACACCCGTCAGCGAGGAATTGCCGCAATGTCCCGGGGCAGGAGGTATTCCGACGATGTCCCGGACGCGACGAAGAGCAGGCATCGCCGTGCACTGCTCCACTAGACCGCCCGCCGCGGCCCTTCGATAGGTGCAAGAAAAAGGCTTCGCTATAAAGGTCACCGGATGATGAAAAACTCACGCACTTAGAGGCCAATTAGACATGTCAACTGCGATGAGAAATAGCAATGCACCGATGCGCTTTACGGCGAGAAGCTTTTTCAAGAATGAACTTATTTTCTCATTCAAACCCGGCTTCGTCCGAAGTCTTAATACCAGTTATATAATATATTACTTTGCTAACTCTATACAATAATTGAAGACTTACGAGAAAAGCATTATATAATATTTTAATATCGAGTATTTTTAATTCATTTACCTAAGATAGTTTGAGGTAACGCTTAATACAAGACAATCTGATACAACAAAACCAACTGCTACAAAAAATACATTGTCTAATTTGCTAATTTAGTTAGTCCGTACAACTGGGAATTATTCTTAAAAAGCGATCATTGCCACCTTCACCGTGCGTTGATGTCTCTTCGGTTACATCATATTTTTGCATGTCCGCTGACTCAGTAAAAATAAATTAACGTATACGCTACATCTATCGAGCAATATTGTAATGTCATACATTGCCGTAAAACGCGATACACTATTTACACAGAGATTAAATAAAATCTTTATCAAATCGGATTGCGTACAAAACTTCAACTTAATAACGGATAAAGAAGTAGGCAGGTACCTATAGACGATAATGATAAACATGCGTAAAACAGGCACTTAATATTTTTGACACACAGAACAACAAAAAATGTTCTTTTGGGAGAAATTTGAATATAAACAACCCATACGAACGTATAAATATCGCTTATCTTTAGAGACATGAGAGAAAGAAGACAAATAGCTACAATTTATATTATCTATTGTTTATTGATTAGCTTAAATTTTAATGATATGAATTATAAGTTCAAAAATTAAAACATCTCAATATATTATTTATAATAAAATATTTAAAAAGATGACGTTGAAGATGTGGACCAAAATCAATTGACTACGTCATAGTGACGCTACTTGTGGTTTATTTGAAAGGTGATGAAAATAAACATTTCCACATTTATTTTCAATGAATTATTGATTAAACGAGAGGCTTTCGTCAAAATTAGTGACGGTGCTGTCTATTTGGGACGATTATTACACTATCAAAAAATTCGTTCCGATACAAAATCAAGTTTTTCCAGTAAAAATAACTAATTCATTAGGTATTACCTACAACCTACTCACGATCTTAAAATAAAAACTGCGTGATTCAACATTACAAAAGTATGACAAATTTCTTAGCGCTATTTTTTTCTCATTCTACCAATAATCATCATTGTAAAACGTATCGAATCAATCATGTAGTAACGGACATCATAAAATAGTAAATAAATATAAGGTGACTGACAGTAGTTTTTCAGCTACAAATATAACGACAACATTATGTCATTCAAGAATGTTGATGACAGCAAGTAGCTTTTTTATTTGGCAGTTTCAAATGAATATCTTTTAGTAAAATGATGTAAATATGGTGAATTTCATGTAAAGAAGATATTTTTTTTTCTTGTTGATGAACAAATTATAGATAGCTTTAAAACCTTGATTGAATTTTACTTACTTGGATTGAAATTTCTTAATGTTCTATGGATGGAGCTTCTGCATGGCTTTTTCGTTAACAATACTGAATTTAAACTATTATTGACTATGCTATCATCACTCGGCAACAAGGAGGCGTTTTGGGAACAATGTCTTTTCGAATCGTCGGATTTTTGTAAATTTCCCAATTTTCTATTTTCCGAATCGAACGTTAAGTCTAATCGCAGAGCCTCGCTTTTCAAAGTGATATCACAGCTGGATCTGCTCCGTCTCTCCTCGCGAGTCTTTTCGGTTAGGTGGGTTTCTTTGGCAAAGGATTGCAGCCTCATGGCCACTTGGCCGAAGTCTCTTTTGGTTTCGCTTATCGCTTTTGCCGTTGTGAGGGCAGTGCGCTGCTCCCTGCACAGCATGCCGGGAATGTGATCAAACTCGCACCCCATGCAGGTTTCCTCGGCGGGAGGATCGCCGATATACACCGAACAGCCCATCGTGGAAATTTTTGGAAAGAATTTTCACGAAAATATAAAAAATGTGTCACTCGGGCCGCGTTGCACAAATCTGCAATATTGCAGGTAAACTTAAATCGTAGATATGTTTTTATTACAACAACGTCTTATCACATGCACATAAAAAGTTGTCTGTCGTTTTTATATTAGAGTATATAATAAACAACAATTATCACTTTAAAACACGAATTGATTTGGTCGATATTGAAACGTTCACTCTCAAATCAACGCAAAACGTAACGGATTTTTTTACGTGCGATTAATAAAATTAATATCGATATAATGAAAGGTGATGGTTATATTCGCACACACCGAAAAAATATGACCGTGTCTTCTGTCAAATGCGATTGTAATTTTTCGGAGGGATACCTGTTGCCCGCGCAATGTCGGGTGGCCAACTGAACTGAGAAGAGTGGCGTCCCGCGGGCATATAGCTCGCGCCCCGCCCCCTCCGACCCCGCTACCCCGCGCTCGCCGCCACGTGCCGGGTGACGAATCGGCGAGGGGGAATTCGAGAGTTCGGCCAATCGCTGCGGTCGATCCGCCCGTCGCCTTCGATGCTCTGCAAATGTTGATGGCGGTCGACGACGCCGCTCGCGCGACAGCGACGTCGGCCCGCGAGATCAAAGCCGGCCGGCGTCGCGATGAGGGCGACTCCGGAGTCACTTTAACGACAAACTTCGATTGGAAAAGTGCACTGGTGCATGCACGTTGCATTTTAATGTATTATTTTTTTAAACGGACGCGAACGAAAAAATCTTTTGTAGACCTTCTTTAATTCCTACAGATAGGTTTATATTTTGCTCATTATGGTGAATATTGTAAGTAGAAAAATGCTTAATATTACTTGTTAATTAGTTTTTTTTTTAAATTTCCAATCCTTTAAATTAACCTTTAACCATGCTATAATGCACATACCTTTATAATTAGTTTACAAAGGAGTAGAAATAAAAAAAAATGATAGTAGAACAATCAGGTGATCATTAAAGTAAAATTAATCATAAACAAAATAATGCAGTCTTAAAAACTATTTTAAAAAATCACACAAACATAAAGATACTTCGAAGAAGTTATTGTTTGGTGCCAAGACATAAAATTTCTTACAAATAATCGTGTATAGAAAGAATTTATCTACCAAACTAAGCTTAGTGAAATAAAACTATCGTCTTTATTAGTGAAAATATTAATCTTTTTTCAGTAGTAAACTTCTAATTCAATTTTTAAAAATCGCACTAATATTATCATAAAACGTTAAGATTATTTATATAATTATCATTTTTCACGATATAAAAGCCACTATTCATAATGACAGTATATTTTTTATTATTTAGTTAATATACAGACAGCATTACTTTATTTAAAAACTCATTTGAAATCTAGTTAGTGTAAGAAGCAGGCGATGTTTGCTTTCAATTTTAAAGCGAAAATCAAAGATAAGATAATCTAAAAATTATTTGACGTCAATAATTTTTCATTTTATAATACCACTCAAATTGACTGAACCCAACTATAATTTCAACTCCGTATCTAGTTAGTTCTAAAAATTAGATTTTTTTTTTTTAAATCTATAAGATAAAAAAATATCTATCAGATCTAACTTTGTGTGCACAAATAACACAGAATTTAATGAAGACTTTCAGCTGAAAAACCAACCAGTTGATATTACAACCGCGCCTGATTTCTAAAAAATACAGAAAAGTATAATTAATAATTGTAGTTTCCCATTCCAATATGGAAAATATCGTCAACGACTTTTACCGTTCATTTTACCTCAAACATATCAGACAAACAATCAGTCACATATAGCAAGTATAATGATTTGAATTCATTTGAATTTACTTCCCAGTAGTAAATCATAATACTTTATTT
Source organism: Himalopsyche kuldschensis (assembly GCA_028554975.1). Lineage (NCBI taxonomy): Eukaryota > Metazoa > Arthropoda > Insecta > Trichoptera > Rhyacophilidae > Himalopsyche > Himalopsyche kuldschensis. The sequence goes on along the minus strand of JAHFWI010000010.1, from coordinate 11,501,254 downwards.
TATATTATATGCATCATATTAAAGTAATAAATTAAACGCCTCTGTGCCTCTAGGCATATTCATAAAATAAATATTGACGGTGAATTCGCAATTATCTTTCCACAGGAATTAGTAAGTATCTAAAAATAAAGCTACAAATCGTATCCTGAAGACAAATTTATTATACCTAACTCTATAATGACTGATGTCATAACAATCAATCGAGTGAACTCACATATCGACAGAGAGCAATCGACAAAAAAAAACGAATATATGTATTTTTCCTGACCTACGAATCGTTCATAAAAAAGTAAGTGCCCATTTAAATAATATTCAAATTGCCATTTTGATATTATTTAATGCTCATCAATCGGCTGAATATTTGCAAGCATCATTCAAAATAGTATGCAATGAACAAATTTATTTTTACTTCAAACGGGTGATTCAAAGAGTTATTGATAATTTCTTAATATACTTATTTGACAATTTTTCTACGTCGGCTAAAAATCAACATTTGCTCATATAAAATGTGGTGTTTACTCTATCTATACGCAAATTGATTGCTCGATGATTACTCATACTACGAGATGATTTAAATTTGCAAAAACGCACGCACGGCGTTGGTACACTATTAAGAGCTTATACATACTACTTTAACACCATAACAAACACAACAATTGTATGACAGCTAGTTTAATATATTTAATCGAAGAAGACATTTTATTTAAAATAACACATACATATTACACGGCTTTATATTATACACATATGATTTAACCTGCACTTGATACGTGAATCAATGAATTATTGATTTTAATAATTTGTATTAGCTGTCATAGTAATTTATCATGACACTTTAAAAGCCACTATCAAATTTTTGCCGGATAAAAAACAATAAATATTCCAATTCTAATTCACGTAAAAATTATAGCACTTACACATGCTTACCCTTGAGCAAGATTTAAAAGATGTAAAATCTACATTACTGTCTTTATTCAAGCGCTGTCTTAAAGATTGGCTACCATTTAGTAACCTATTTACCCTCAGTATTAGCATGAAGCACTATTATCTAGCGATTGAAATTGAAATTCTTTACTTTATTATACTTCAATATCTGTAAAATTTACAGGTTCTTTCAAATAGCATAAAATAATCAAAGTGAAAGTGTCATTTGTACCGTTAGTTTGATAAATTGGGCCATCATACCCCCAGTAAGTTTCAGTCAATGTAAGGGATAAAAATGAATTTTCGGGTGCTGTCCAATAAAATTTTATGGTTGTCAAGATAAAAGATATTATTTTCGACCTTGGGTCTTTTTTTTTCCACGCTTTATTTTGTACTTGACGCTAACAATTTTACGTCTGTTTTGAATGCATACTTTTTATTGCTCTGTACCTTATTTGTACTATTATCTCACTTGAAAGCTGGGGTGGAGTTTTAGTCTCTTTTTCGTCGTTTAAATATTGAATAGCAAAATTTGACGAGATGAAATACTCTTAGTCCCAAATTTACAAATTTGCTATGAAACAGTTTGCTATGAATGCACAAAATGCATTAATATCAGTACTAATGTTGTAAGAATAATAGATAATTTCTAAATGCGGCTTAGCCTTATTTATATGACTTATTTTTTTAAAAATAGATAAATCTGAAGATTATACTAACATTTTGACTAATAGAAACATATCAGGAGATAATTTTCAAAACTGGTTGATTCCAAAATATTTATTTTAACTGCCAGTTTTTAGATAAAACATTTGAAACCTTTTTAATTCATATGGAAAGGTTTGTATTTTTACACATTGTCTATATTTCTTTAATTTAAAACATATTTTAAAAAATATTGCTAGTAAGCACAAACTGTATGAGGAAAAAGTAATGAAAATATCTCATTTTCTCAGTTTTTCAACAAATGGATTTGACCAAATTTGAAAACTTCCTCCTGATACATCTTTTTCTAAAAAACTCAATTTTTTAATGTTTTATGTATCAAATACAATAATTCAAACGGATATATGTGAAGTAACATATTTCATTGAAATATCGTTGTTTATAATTAAAAGAGATCCACCCCGAGTGCCTGAAGTGAAATCTTTACTGTTTTATGGCTCACACCCTCATCCAAATAGACTACCGTTGGTAGCGTTTTTTTTTAGAGTAAATACGTTATTGAAACGTACCCCCGCGCTTGCAAATTGGACGCACTTTTATGTCTTTATTACACCTCATGCTCCGTATTCAATGGCTCTCTTGTGCCATTGTTTTATAAAAACAATTCAAAAAAAATATTATCATTGTTGCATGCCGCTCGCACAATTGTCTTCGAGCTCCTCTTGTCCATCTTTGTCACATTCTTTACGAAAATAAAGGCAATGTTATAAGTGTTCCGATTGATGGAATTATGGTGACGAATTGTTTTATTACTAGGCACGCTCCATAAAGTAGAACATGCAAGTATTTTTCAAAATTATTTTTGAATGGATACTCAAAGACACTTTAGCTATTTCAATAGTATTGAATGGGTAGAGTTAATTTGCGCTATAGTTATACAAATGGCCAAAATAGTGGTAAAATGTTTAGATATATTATATGAAAGAAATCAAGCGGTATTTTTTCGAACGCATACTGTTAAATATTGCGTCAATAGATATCAAATTGAACATACGCTATTAGGCATAGACATTTGTATGCCAAAGCTACATGTAACCAAATCAAAAATCAAATCATTGTTTTTGGGCTCCATTTAAAAAGCCTGTTAGCTTTGGCGTTAACGAAAAGCCATAATCTAATTTTTTTTACAAGGATTCATGATTTCTGACGTAGAGTAACCGACAATATATGTATTTCCAGAAATGCTAATCCTAGTTTGGTATTAAAATCCTGTTCGTTAGTTAATATCATAATATAAGTGGAAATCGAACAAATTGAATGGTTTCTCGTTATCAGTATACCTGTATATATTGATTATTGCAAATGACAGTTTATTCTATTCTACCATAATTCTACCTCGTATATTACCGATTAATAAAAATTTGTGGTAAATACATTATCTTGTTCACTTTTAAGGTGTTCACTGTCAAATGGCATTATAGTAAAACATTTTATGTAATTTTTAATGAGAAATAAGTACAAAAAATCTTTTATTATTTTTATTATTGACCGATACCTTTATTTAAAAATTGAATCTTTTTTTTATTTTGAAATGTATTTAAACCTTTCAATACAAAAAAAATTTCAATATCAACAAATATATTGGTCTACTCAACTTGATCTAACGATACACATCGGATGAATCTAAAAATTGAAAAAATTATAGATGAGCTTCTCCAATAAATTTCAATCAGTATAAAATATACAAGCGTTTGAAGTTAACAACACTATCTAAATATTCCTTTGCCTCTGTGAATTTTTCGATATTCATGCCATCTTAATCCAAATTAAATAATTTCAAATAATTTAACTTCTTGTGTTTTTATGCTAAGCATATCAAATCATAGATGATTATAGAATTGAGAATAATGAAAGTTAAAAAAAAGGTCTATTAAAACCCCATAATTTCAAAATTTTTGGCTAAAATAAAAGTTCACTTACATCACTGTAAGTTCTTGATGAAAAGGCATTATATGAAAATATACAAAATAGCCTTTTTCGTATTAATTCTACAAATGACAACATGATCAGAACCGGCTTCGATCATCGTGAGCATCATCAACTGACATGTCCACTTATAATGTTATGGTTCTATAAAAATATATAAATTGAAATGACAAGTCTATTATTTCATCCGTAGTACCCAAAATACCCTTCTATTGTTGACACATCGGCCTTTCAATTATTGGAAGCGGATTATTACTGAAGACATTCTCCTTTTAAGCCAATTTCGTCCGCAATCGGTAATATATTTTACTTTGTTTCATATTAACCGCAACAGGGCACATTTATCGAAAGGTGAAGTGTTCAAGTCAGTGCGAAAGGTAAAACCAACGCTGAGATCGTCACAGCGTTACACCTTTCCATACGTCAGTCGCACCGGGAGATTTCCGCGCCGAATAATTCCGCGACAGTTCCCTCCGCTTCACGGCGATCGGTTCCGCTGATCGGCAAGCCGGTGGCGCTGACTCACGCGCTACGAGGCGGGCGGGCGCGGCGCTACGGTGACGTCAGCTGTAGCGAACAGTTTCCCGGAAAAACGTTCGGCGGTGGAGCGCACAGGAAAACGAATACAGTTTAAGGCATAGTTTTACGGGAGATATTCCACCGCTCGATATCCAGGATCATCAGTTACTTGCTGCACTATATAATATTTTTTCCTTGCATGGCCTTGTGGATCCCAAGAAGAAAAAAATACTAGTCTTCGATCGTGATTGAAGATGACTCATGATAGACGTCCTTCAAATTTACCTCCCAAGGCCATTCAAAGTTGATTTAACATAGCTATTTTTTACGCAGCATGTATTTAATTAATGAATGCTTAACAAGGAGTGAGAACCACTACACACTTATAATATGTTGAAATTAGAAATAGATTAAAAAATCATTCTGACAGCCTTTAATATTTATACCATAAATATATATGTTAATAAATCTCTCAAAAAAACTTTCCTGTCGAATGTATTTAAATAAAAAATAATGTACAAATGGCACATACTAAAGAACAATTTCTAAAACTATCAAGGTGTATATAAGAGTAATTATGGAGGATTATAATATGGCAAAAACTATTACATCAATAGGATAATTAAAGAAATATAATTATAAATATGTTACGGTTATGTTTTAATATAAAAAAATGACACATCATTGTTTGTTTTACAAACAGGTAAATTATCAAAGCATTTAAACTTGGATGCAGTAGAAAAATTTCCAAGGGAAGTCAATGTTTATCATAGATAAACCGCACCGCATAATTTTCACGCAAACGTAATAAAACTAGCACTGGAGCTTCTAGAAAGGTTTTCACCTTCCTTTCGCGTGAGATTTATTGGCGGGAAATTCTAGTGGCCTATTCTAGCCGGAAACAAAATGACGGCAGGTGGGCGAGCCGACTCCGTCAAACTTCGCAACTATTCAAACAATTGTTGGTATTTCAATTATTTTTCTTGGAATCGTATCACCTAAATGACACAATGTATCGACGATTACATTGATTTTATCGCTTTCTTGCTCGTTCATGAAAAAACTACAAACGATTGCAAGTTTGTAATGAATCATATTAAAACCATTACTTGTTTGTACATTCATTGTCAGAAGTTACAGAAAATTAATAATAGGTCGTTAATAATTATATAATAATAGCGTTTGAGCCTCGACTTGAAATTGTATGTTTTTTTAAATGGAGTTTATTCCATCGTAATGCTTATATTCCATGACCGCAGAAGAATGATCATTTGAATTGATATCTATTGAATTTTCATTTAATTTGTTGAATTTTATAGTTATAACAATGTCGTAATATAACTATTTACGATACTATATAATTGTTATTGAATTAAGTTTAAATAAGCATAATTTTTTCAAATATCATCGCTAGCATGACAGTCGAATACTAACGTAGATCGCATTTGTATTTAATATGCCGTAGATGAAACTTGAAATTTCACGGTCGATTTGCCAAAGCCTGCAGTACCTATTTAATAACTAGATATCACAATGTACCACACTTTATAACCTAGGTACGTGGTCAGTTTAAGTTAGCCATACAAGGTGCTGTATCCTATCGTAAAAATATTATATATATTCTATATTAGTTTATGTTCATTTTTTTTTTAAACCAATTTAGATGTAATTAATGCATCTGCAAGATTTTATAAAAAAAAAGCGCGTAATATTTATGCAATTTTTATACAGTAACAATTTTATTCTTAACTAATTTTTAAAGATTTTTTTTCCACAAAAATCTCATTCATTATATAATATTTATGAATTGATTCCAAATTAATAATCAAACTTAGCCTCTGCATGCTATATTTATAATTTTATATAAATATATTATGTTCAAAATCTATAAGATCCCAATGATTACTGTAAAGTATTTTGTATTAATAATAAAAATAATGTCCGACCACTTGATATTTAAATTATATTTTCTGAGAGATAATAAAGAAAATTTGATTTCAAGAACCCATAATAGTATCATAAGTGACTTTAATAATTAAAAGCGATTACGGACCATCATTACGTTGTCGACAACCCTTAACGATTTAAATCATCGATATTTTTGCATGTGCCATATTTTAAACACACACAGGTACCGAAACAATCGGCACCATTTTTGTAATCGTTTCTCGCCAGTGGTGATAATGACAAATTGATTACCTGTACCTGTCATCAAGTTCACATGTTTGACAAAAGTACTTTGTCTAGATTAAGAGCCTCATTCAAAAAATATTAATGTAATAATTATTAATAATGAAAGATTTTCGATTATAATAATTTAATGTTGTGATTCTGCAATTATCGAAACTTTCCAATTTCCGATTTTAATGAGACCTTCAAACATATATTTTTATGCAACAATTAACTATAATACAAATTACATACAATGTTGCTACGATCCACACGCTTAATACTTACAATTTAAAAAATGCTTTTTGTGTGTCAAATGTCAAATATCGAGCTATGATATAAATTATAAAGTAAAATTTTTGTTTATAGATATTTATGACATTGTAATGCTACTATGTAACAAAACAGTTAGAAACCATCACTAGTCATTGACATATTTTGAATTAATATTCCGTATTATTTTGGTTGCTGATTGTAATAGATTTTTTGTGGACGAGAAAATTGAAATATTTTTTTCTTATTATATAATAATATTCCGCGAGACCGTCCAATCAAGGTGATTTATCGCTTTTAATGTGTTCACTGTCAATCCTTGGAGGAATGGCAGTATAATAAAAAACACTAACACATTTTTGGTACTCATTCTACAAAATTTGATAAAGAACGTGATAAGCGAAACCGGTCCTGATCATTCAATGTAGAATAAGTACTAAAAATATTTCAGTATTATTACTAGATGATTAAATTTGCGAACTGTGTATAAAAAGTTCCCGTTCAACAAGTATATATTTAATTAATTAATAATCTGAAGTAACTTGACATTTTTCTTCTCTTCACACTGCCGATAATTGCGTAATTAGTGTTGGCAGATTTCATTTTTATCAGTTGTCATAAAATCTATCATATTATGCAGATTTTATTTTCTTTTCTATAATTTATTATAGTTTTGTCCTAAGTGACTGAATTGTGAGAAATTTAAATAAATGAGATGTATATTATATAATGATGGGTAGATAACATATTTCAATTCAGCAGATTTTGATTGATGGGATCGATTACATTCGTTTCAGTAAGAACATTTATTATCTGTTTGAACCCGAAAAATGAGTAAATTACGACTAAAAATAAAACATACGTTATAAAGGACCCGGTGGTGTAAACCAAAGTGACAAATTTAACACTAGATATCACCTTTCCTATAAATAAATTATTTAACACCTTCTAAAAATCAATTTAAACGAAACGCATTTAAAGTGAACCTTTTCTGGTGCCATTTCATTCTTAGCTCTTCCTTGAAATATGACTCTAAAGTACTCTGATATGCTACCGAATGGCTCTTTTGCGGCGATACCTTACCTTGAAAAATTAACAAAACATAATAATAATCGACTTTTAGTAATTTGTTTGAATCGATTATGACTTCTTTCCGCAACACTTAGCGTTGAGTATTTTAATCCACATAATCCTTCCACAAAATAATTTTAAAGCTCATATTAAGGTAGCTTGATTTTGAAATATACTACAAAAATCTTCGTGGGAATGACTAGAAAGGCTTTTTGTATAGAACTTTAGAACATGGGTTAATTCATACCTGTAAGTTTTATGGAGGTTGAAGAGATGGTGAAATTTTTCTTACAACTTGTTATTTAAATATTATTGCTTACATATCAAAGCCCGCCGATAGTGTGGTTTGTACAGGCAAAGTAAAGCTAAGACGTTTTTCATTTAAAATTGACATACATTTAGTTAAAAATGGTCACTCAACAGGATATTAAATTATACAGTTCTAGGTAAAATAATATGTACTATTTTTATAAAGAGTTTGTCTCCTCTTCGAACATACATAGACCATAACGTGGCATATAAACACGGCAGTTTCTCTATGGCTTCCAGTCACCCACCTAATCTTGCTTCATCTATGACGACGGGCAATATTATATGTTATGTCCATCATTAATTAAAAGTTATGGGAATCACTGTATCAGAGATATTTAAAAAAAATATACATATATATAAATTAAAAAATAATAAGACCTCATTTAACTAAAAGGAACCAAAATATTTTCAAAACTTGACTTGTAGTAAGAATATATATTTTGAGTATTTTACTATTTACGCATTGAAGTAGATAAAATAAAATTCATAATTTTGTCGTTGTGCATTAATATCCACAATTGTAAAGACAGCGGCATCTTTTTAAAAGATCCAATAGTAGTTGCAAAAATTGTAATACATAGCGAACCTAGCGAAAAAAGGGTCATGCAAATTCAGAACCTGCCTGCCACTAGCGATTCCCGAAAGGGACGGTTAAGTATATGGAGCTTCAATGTGTATCCGCAATTATGCAATCGGTGCCACTTAAAAAATTAAATATTTGGATATTTGAGTATCTCTAGAAATTGTATAATATTACACAAATATAATGCAAGAAAAAAAATAACAATAATTAAAAGTAGCCATGAGTGAATAACTTTTTACTGTGATATAATTTCAATGTGAATAACGACACATAATAATAGTGTTATGATTTGGTGAGTAAGAAATTGACATCGTCCTAACGCTATGTCAACAAGAAAGCTATTATGCAGTAAATTCTTTTACAAAAATTGAGTGGGAATATTTTGGCATCGGAAGAAAAAAAATCACGAAGAATGCCTGTGAAAATTTTGCCTATGTTATCACACACAAGAAGAATTTAATAGAGCAAAACGAAAATAGCACCAAGAATCCAGTGGATGATTCAACCAAAAAAAAAACATGTTCCCACAAAAGTGACACATAGCCATGTTACAGTTTACAACTGTTTAAATAATACTAGTTTCGCTCGCTCGCAGAAATAATTCTGCCAATTAATTATTCGAGCATCGGAATTAATTAACGTGATTCACAATAGAGAAATAATATTTTTGCCTGGGTACCAACGTCAATTTGTGTACGCTTAAAGCAAATTTTACGAATCATAATATCGACGGGTTACTTGTAATTTTACTTCTATGTGTATTACATTAATGATTAATTCGCAATGACGTGCGGTCGAATGTAAATATATACTTTAGATAAATTAAAGCTGTTGTATAATTAAATAAACTGGAAGGAAAAAGCATGAAGACGCAAAATAAAAAAATTAAAAAGATGTTTTTATAACTAAGAAGTATTTATATGAGGCGATGAAATCAGAAAGTGCCGTCGTAACTGAAAAATCTTGCTAGAAAAGCCGTTGTAAAATAAAATCCTGTATCTACTTAATAAAACAAAATCAATCGGTGACTTTATGTGTATGTAACTGTAAGGTAAATGACCACGGGTAAATATTCGTGTGTTTGTATATTCCTTGTTGTTTACAACTACACCACTCGGTTTGTAGAGATTTTTTGTAACACATGGAATCCCGCACCGCATGGTTAAATATTTTTTAAATATTAGTTTCATTGTGATGGATTGGACGTCATAAGTCCCAGGCATCGAAAACTTATAGATTTCAATAAGTACATGTTTACTGACATTGCTTTAGCGTATATAATAATATGAACTGGTATGTCACGAAGGTCATTTGAGTCGCCAGTCGCAAGGGTTGTTACGCTGCCAATGCACTAACTATTGAAACGGACATTTTCAGCAGTGAACTTGGTGCCTTATTTTTAAATTTATTTTACTCTTAGGATTTTTATGCAATTTATATTTTGTGTTTTTATGCCATTCTCATAATAATTTTTACTATGTTTTTTTATATATTTACTATATTTGGAAAATGCATCACGAATTGATGTCAGCTTTAATGCTATGTAGTATATTTTTTTTCCAAAAACAGCAATATTATCTTGAATAAATTAGTTATACTGGTCCATAAATTTTCATGAAATATCTGGATCTGAATTTACAAACAAAATCATTTTAATTGTACAAGGCGCTGGTGAGTGACTCCCTATAAGAAAACAGCAAACTAAAGGATGAAAATAACGATAGAGCTACTGTGACGGTGACTTGATTGAGGCACAAAAAAATATCCAAAATTTACGGATGAGTGGATCAAAATGTTTTTTTTCAAAAGATTACTTAAAAATAATATTAAAATATTTTTGACTGTCGCATAATTCAAATTTAGCAACGCTCCATTTCACAGTAGATCTCTCTAAAATTCATGACAGAAAATAAATAAAATAAATTGTCTTCAAAAAAACTGTACATATTTAACAATAACAGTATTAGTTGAACATTAAAACCACACCGGGTTTGTGTGTGTTATTGAAATAGTAAATTCACACGACATGTTGGTAATGAGTTGGAAATCGACCCCGGTCAAGCGGCGCCGCGTCCTTGACCGAGAACCGGCGCGGTGACGTCACGGCTCACTGCTCGCGATCACGCCGGCTTATACGCTCTTATCGGAATTCAGTTAAAACACACACCACATACTCACTTAGCCGGCTCAGATTGATCGATGCGAGAGTTAGGTTAGTTACCAATCAATTATTTGTTTTTGTTTTCACTGAGATTACTATTTGAAAAACCAAACAAATACGATAACACTCGCTCACATGCGGATGCGGGAAACCATAATCGATTTGTATGCATATATAGTATATAATAAAGACATCGTGAGCTGACTTTTGAGGAAAATAATATGAAATAAATAACTACATCTATCAAGAACCTGTGCATTCTTCTCCCTCAAATTATACCACCTTTTGTTACATTATTTTACTTAAAGATGGGAATTAGAATACTTTAGATAGATTCGGAGATATTTGCTTATAGTTTTTCACGTAATGGTGTATTCGGTACATGGGATAATCTGATTTACTTGAAATTTTAGAAATTAGAATAATTTTTGAAAGATGTTTAAGCAACTACATATATTGGAACGTTTCAATGTATTTACATTCGTGGTGAAGAGTGTCCGGTAATGGAAGGTAAGCGATAAGACAAGGCCAAGAGTTCGAATGACTGAATGGAAACTCTAATAAAGTGCATTTTCAGCCATTTTTCTTAAATTTTTGTGGCCAAATAGAGCCTTCAAAAAAATCGGTTAGATGCTTACTTCACTTCCAGTTCATATATTATTTTCTCAACGTTTAAAGGGCAAACAATATTTATTCAACTTATACATATGTGCTTAAATTATTGTACCATATAATAAGAATTCATAAAGTGTATATGTATTTGTACAAATTTATTGCTGTGAGAATCTAAATAAAATATGCTATTTCTACTATTTGCACAGTCATAGTTTGTAGTAAAATACATAATCTGTACACATCTGCCGCACTCATAATAAAAAACAAAATAACGTACGGATGATATTAATGTGTGAACCAGTCAGCTGGCGACGAGCTCTGCCACGAGAGCTTGGGGGATCGATAGCGTCGGAGTCACCATAATATTTTGTGTGATTCATGCAAAAATAATACAAATACAGCGGCCGCTTCCGATGCGCGACGACAAGAGGACCACGGAGCGTTGGCCTGCGCCATCATTTATCACCGACGCACCTCGTCATCATTGTTAGACTCGTCACTCAGACTTCTCGCTGGAAAATATTGTCGCTATTCGTTGACTCAATCGAAGCCTATTTTTTGCAAATCGTTGAGAATATTTTGAGAAAAATTCCATTACCATGCCGAACCAGATAAAATAAGCCACCTTAAACCAAGAAGTATCGAGTTCCTATAATGGGAACAGTTGTACACATTCAAAAGCTTTTTTTCCTCAGATGGGGAGCATGCCAAAGAAGCCTAGAAAAATTATTGATCCATACACGGCTATATGCTTTCTGGTATATATCGCAAGGTAAACATAAAATATACTAAGGAAGGTCTGCATCAACTATGTACTTTTTTGAACCAATCAGAAGTAATGATTTGACCATCGCCGAAGAAACCAATGAACATTTTTTGATTGAAGCATCATGATTTCTATGTTGGCACTGTTTATTAAGATGAATTTCTTCTTAGTCATTGTTTTAATTTTGAAATGCATTCCGCTTGGCGAAGAGTCTTCGCAATCTCGAATATTCATTGGATTCCTATTTGAGAAAAACAAAATACCTATCGGCTAATGCAATTGTATCAGTAATAGATAAATGATGAAAACTGCCTACATGATAAATACCGTGTGGTCAAAACGTTTAAGATATTATATGTCTACGCTGTTGATCAAATGTATCCAAATAATAGTTCAGCTGGAGTTCTTACAAAAAAAAATCAACAACACTATTCGTAGAGGCTAAGTTTTCCGTGCTTATTGTATCGGAAGAAGCAATAAAAGAGAAGTCGTATTTTTTATAGATCTAGAACGAAAGAAATCTCACAGTGAAGAATGCTCAGAGTATCCGATGATTTTTGACAATTAAAAAATTCCAAAAATATGAAAATATGATAAATATTCAACAACAGGAGTACAAATAATAAGCTGCATGCAGTTATATCATATGGTGTAATTTTAATTGATTCATTTTCTGACCACAGTGCAAATTTATCCCAAATAGTTTGCATATCATCATACTCGAAATCTAGCACTGTTGCTGAATGAATCACATCAAAAGATTTATCGAAATGAAACCGTTGAAAACCGCGCTCGTTTTTTTACCATCTTTATTAGATACATAAATAAAAAAATATTTTCGCCTAGTTACATTTTATTCTAAAAATAACAACGATGAAAATATCATTAAACGAATTTGTGATTGCATTCAACCATATTAAATATATGGATTATTTAAGAAATAAAAAAATGTTTCAAATTAACATGTTTAGAAAATATAAATTCACGAATAGTGTCATGCTCAGAAATGATAATTTTATTCTCTATATAAGGAACTTCCATAAAGTAACAAACTATATGTAATCTTATATATAAAACCGAAACGGCGTATGTATGTATGTGGGTCTGTAATTCCCTTTTGCATTGTTGGTCATTAAGTTGCCATAAAAACGAATATGAAAGAAAATATGTTTGATTTTTTTATCGGCGAAGACATTTAGTCAAAATGTAATAAATTAGTCTTCTACTGAACTTTTCCCGGCTTTTATTAATATAATAATGTTTTTATTTACGTGAAGGTATTATTTGACATTTCTTTGACAGCAAATTAGATTTTTTCCTTGAATTTGGACATTTTAATGGGCGAGAATGGGGCTGTCAATATATGAAAGGGGCTGTGAAATGTCAATGCCAGCCTGAAATGTTTATTTTAATTCCATTTTAATTGACCTAGACTTTTGAATTTTGAAAAAGTTGTTTCAACTTGGCCCGTCTGAATTTACGCGCCGAGGTGAACATAACCCCAAACTGGTCCGAGCGAAGCCGGGTTCAAACACTAGTATAATATAAAAATCAATATTGGTCTGTTTGTTTTTTCGAACTCTATGCCCTGCCATACAATTCATCCGATCGCAATGAAACTTTGAGAAACTTTTTGCTTGCACTTGCACGGAGGTTTTTGGCATAGTAAAATTAGCTTACAGTAAGCCTTTTATACAAAAATCAATGTTTTTTTCATATTTCATGCGATGCCACACCGTTCATTTTGACAACTTATTGTTGCACTTGCGCAAAATTTATAGACATACTACAATTAACTTTCAGTAAATGACGCGTGTGTGGTATCATAGACAATCGGCAAAAGTCAAACAGCAAACGTCAGACGGCAAATGCCATCGATACGGATCAATGTTAGTGAAATTATTTATCTAAAATATTGTACATCCGAAAGCACTTCAATATACACCAGCAATTTCTTTCTTTGAATAAAAATGTAATAAAAATCATAATAGCCTACGTATTTGCGGCAATATATTATAATATCTTTCGATTTCACAGCGAATTTTACTTCGTTTTTAACTGTTTGGATCCAAATTATTTATCGTGCTGAAACAGAAACCATAAGAAAACAATTTTAATAGCACAGGAAAACGTAATATGTCCAAATAAGTAGATGAATAAAAAATAAGCCACAAATGTTCCGATGATCAAATATGGATTTAGTCAAGTCATGATAAGGGAAATTCCTGCTACATTTATAGACGTAATACAAGTCCAAAGTACACAGTAAAGGGAAGTCGATTGCAGTTCCTTATCGAAACCGCGTAAAATGAATGAATTGACATTCTCAGAAACTGCAATCTTATTCATGGAAAGTGAATCGATTACTACACCATATTTCATTTCTGAGGTAAGAACATGATTCCATACAAACAATAAAAAAATATGAAATGTCACGAGTCGTGGAACTGCTGAAAAACCCGTGAAGCAATAAATCCATATTGACAAACACATTCCCGCAAATACTCCGCGAGTGGAAAAGAAACCGTGGAAGATTTCTCGCTAGCCCACAAGAGGTGTTACTACGATCGCAAGTAGTAATACCATTTGATGACGCAAATTCATTCATGATTGTGATTTGGAACAGTGCCGCGCGCGTGGGAGTGTCAAATATAATATCGCTGAACGAATTATTATCTCATCAAAATGCCAAGATCATCTCAAGAATGTTGTTTCATTATAGTCTTCTAATGTCATTGCACCGGTAGTTAAAAATAGGAGGGAAATTAAATTAATCATTACATTACCGTAAAAAAATATATAGAAATACTTCGACGGTTAAAAATGATCATTCGCTGAATAAAATTGATCTAATTTTAAAGGTTTTTTTTTAAAACTTTTACACATATCCCATTATATAAATATACAAATATTCAAACCAATAGCTAAAATTCTTTCATCTATGGTATGGCAATCATTATAAATTGTAATGAGACACACGATCGTGAATTATCATCATATATTTGTTGTAGATTTTTAAGGTCTTTCGTCGATTTTTTCCTTGATTATGGTACTAAAATTATTTTGTTATGGGATAACTCTTGAAAACGATACGCGAAATGTGAATTTCAGACAATTCGTAATGCTGCTAATAAAGTCAAGCTAGCTCCATTCGTATCTACATACATATTACGAAATGTTCGACGGAGAAATTATTGTTTTATAATCTCACTACGTGCACGTTACTGCATAGTTTCTTACTATCGAGCGTCGAGTAGGAAACCCGGCGAGGCAAGGTTGCGCGCGGTCGTGCAATCTGACACACTTTCAATGCCGATTTAGCGCGGCAGAGTCATCGCGCGCGCTGGCGCCCGAGGCGTCAAGAATCAGTTCACTTTTTGCACTCGCAGATCCGGAAAATAGACACAATACGGTGCGTGTATTATGACACGCAATCCCATTGCAAAAAAAATCTTACAAAATTATGCCAAAACTTTGCTAAATCGTGCCACAATATTATGAATTATGTACCGGTAAAACGGGGTGAATAGAGACTGGCAGGTGAATATAGACAAAAACAAGGATTGAACTTTAGCACAACTTTACTAAGTATCCGCTGTATTTTTTATAATTTATATATAATTCTTTACAATGACTATAATACTATCTCTCGAATGACAAAACCAAAACAACTAAATGATTGGCCAAAATTGAAATAAACGTGCTTAAGTTCGATGCCTGTGCATCCTTAATTTTTGACCCCTTATAAACATTTCTTTTATTGAACAAAAATTAAAATCAATTATGTTTTTTTGGTTTATAAGTACCGTAAAACGGAATGAATTGAGACTCTTATAGAATAGAGGTTCCAGCAAAGTCTCGATTTACCCTCTCCCGTCTCTATTCACCCCGATTCAATGTGAATAGAGACATCGGACAAAATTTACTGTGTCTTTATAACGATAGTGAATATTTGAGAAATATTGTCATGAATGTGTAGTAGAACCATAAAAACAAGTTTCAAGCCATTCATATTTGAATTATGTGGCGCAGGTATGAAGATACATACATAGTCATGAAGGGTAAAAAGTGTCTCTTTTCACCCCGTTTTACGGTATGTTAAGCCATTAATGAGTTCTGTTGTAAATATAACATTATATATACACTGGATTCCCGCCAACAACCTAGAGTCTAGACCAGTGGTTCTCACGTGAAATTTGGCTGTGGCCGCATTAGGAACAACAGCGTTTCTACGGATATGTCTGGTGGCCGCAACAAATTTTTGTGTCGTGTCCTTTTTGCCAAAAAAGACCTAAACATGTGTGTGTTGAGTTTTTGCTAACAAGCAATTCTTGATGCACAATGCAATGCATACAAATTATTTTATTTTCAGTGTCTTTGTTCACAAATGTACTTATAAAAACCCGTTTTTATTAAATATCAATATTAACTATGAATCTGTTGGTGGCCGCACATGAGAACCACTGGTCTAGACGTAATAAAAATAGTTATTCGGTAAAATAGTTAACTGCTTTATCAAAATGGTTAGCTGTAATATATGTATGTGTAGACCAGTGGTCTGTGGACCGACATCAGTCCGCAAGAGCTTATTGCCGATCCGTAAAAGCTTTCATGTTTCTATCATTGCACTTTAACCAAAGCTTATAAAATTATTTGTGACATTGACTTGATATTTCAATTGTCACTTTTTGAATACACTATCCGAAACAAATAAGGCAAAGTCAGCTTTCTGGTTTCGTACCGCCACCGTTAAATTTTGACATTATTTGGGTCGCGGCCAAATATTTGACAGTAACTAAAGTTTTTGTGTTCGGACAGTTCAACAGCCGTAAATCGAGAACTGACTAAATACGCGTAGATGGTCGACGCCGGTCAGCGAAATATTTCTCCCAATTCTCACCGGTCCGCGGAATCAAAAAGGTTAAAGAGCACTGGTGTAGACAATCACGGTGGAGTTATCATTTTTGTACCATCTATGCTTAAAAGCATTTGTTATTTCAACTTAACAGTTTGTATGTACATATTGATTTTTGAATCATTAAAATCTGCACGGACACCATAAAAAAGAAATTCACATGGAAATTTCTAGTGAATGCTTCAGAAACAATATTGCGTAAGCGTCTACACTCATCCGCAATAAGAAATAAATGTATGGTTAATGTTTGAGGTACGCCATTTCGAAATAGCATAGGTTGACATTATTCATGGCGCCTGCCCCCAACGAATATCCGCGATGACGTCATGACCACATTTTTAGCATATCATTTTTATTAAGAAGATGAAAAATGCATAGTCATTCACCGTTTCCTAAAATAAACATCTCCTACGCGGATGAGTAAGAGGAACTACGGTCCAGCAATATTTTTCATCCATTCATAAACTATACATTGAAATTCTTAAGAAATTCGTTGAAAAAAAAATAAATGTCTTTTCAATCGTGATGACCATAGAAACAATACAAATAATTTAATCAATTTTTCAGAACTCGATGCCAAATACAAGTGACGTATACAATGTCGTATAACAATCAATATCTATGGACAAGTTTGAATTTTTAGAAGTTAAATGATTCTTCTGTGATTCATCAACAACCATCGATTTTTAATGTGACTTTTTACAAATATTATCAAAATATTTTTCACTTGACATCAGTAAATTTTCTTTAAATACGCATCCATTGTCTATATTCTATAAGACAAGACGTCCTAATTGATAGTCAAATATATATATTTTCCTGTTTTATCTAAAACTGAATGTACAGTTCAATTACATGCAGTGAACAAAAATATATCTAGTAAATATATATCATACTCTTGCGTTATCCTCAAATGACGAAGAGTGTAAACATCAACTGTTTTGTTAAAATTATCATGAAATTCAGTTCTCTTCGACAACTCCAGTCCATTTATTGCATTAAAGAACTTAACAGACTGAATTAAAAATAATATTTTCCTGTGTAGTAGATTTATTTGGTGAATGTTTTAATCTTCGTACATTTTGTAAATTAAGCCCGAGACGTCATTTTGAATAAAACAAAAGAACGCATGTCTTCAAAATCAAAAATATGTAATGTAACGACATGTTTGTATGTTCAGGGTAATAAATATGCTAGTTCAATCACTCGCATATGGGTGTTATGAGCTGATAATTTGATACTGATCAAGAGCTGCGATTTGATTAAAATTTCTTTAGACATCGTACGTATTTGTTTACAAGATTACTCTGTAAAATTTCTAAAAACATTTAACGCGATGCTTTAAATCTGAAATTTGCCCTTGTAAAATACAGTCTATATATCAGGAGGTAATTTTAAGAAGTGGTCAATTCCAAAAAAAAATTTAACTGACAATTTTAGATTTAACTTTTGAGACCTTTTTTATTCACGTAGAAAAAAATGCATTTCTACACATAATCTGTTATTCTTTAATTTAAAACATATTTTTTTAATATTGATAGTTAACACAAATTTATGAGGAAAGATTAATGAAAATATCTCTCATTCTCAGTTTTTCAACAAATGGATTTTACCAAATTTTTAAATTACCTCCTGATATAGACTATATAAATCATCTTATTATTATTCATTAGTAACAATGAAAAAGTTCTTACTACGCACAGAGACTCAAATATTGATTTTAAGGATGATCGTTACACAGGAAATGAACTTCATTTGCAGACGGAGATTTATGTATGGGATACGTGTTCATCGAAGCCACAAATTAATGGGCATTAATTTTATTGTTTGTGAAACTTCAATTTAACGTGCATAAAGTGTCGTCACCGTCTAGATAAAATTTGATTGGGCTAAATACGTGAGACATCGTCTGATAACATTTCACTCTTTAACGAACGGATGTTCGTCCAATTGACATTTGCACCTTACAACAAATGGGAATAAACCGGTGATTACTGAACAATTCGACCGGAGTCAGGAACTCGAAGAATGTTCGAGAAACTTCTGTGACACTTGTTTAAAGAAGTAACAGTACCTACAAATCAAGATTATTCATCTCAAATGGTAAAGAGAGCAATTTGATTAACACTACGAAAGAGTTTTTTTTACAAATTAACTATTTAAAAACGATGAAAGAAAAAAAATATATAATCAAAGCGGTCACAGAATCTGTTCAAAAAAGTTTAAAATTCATTCCAAATTAGGATTTGATGGACTGAATTGAGCGCAATCCATGGAAAGATAGATGATAAAAAGCAAAACTTTTTTTTTTTCATTAGACCTCGATGGATCAAATACATGAATCAAAACAAAGATCAAGTGATTGCATCACTCAACTTTTTCAACGCAAATCCACTTAAATAAATCAAACATTGGTCTGAAATGAACTTTGGTACAGAGAAAATTATAATCAAACAAAAAAAACCACGCACGCCCAAAAACAATTATTTGCCAACAACAGCTAAATAGGTATTTTTTAAAAAAAGCAGTCGATATGGAATTTGATGCAAACAGATCATTCCACCATAATACAGATGTAGAATGTATACATAATATGCTTTCAATCTCGCTGTATTGGATACCAGCCTCGGGTTGACCACTTACACGTACCAACGTAAAATAATAGGCGTAATTTTTTTATCTAATGATGCTTGTGACTTTAACCGTCAGCTGAAGTGTTGTTCACAATATATTCTTACTATCTTGATATAAAACATTTAATATATTAACCAAAACAACACCCATATTCTTGCTTCTAGGGCCAAGAACATATACACTCAGACAAAGTGATGCAAAGAATCGCGCACACCCCACAACGATTTTCATTTTTTAGCATTTTCAACTGAATATATTTCTCAATGATATGTTGACATACTCCCTAATATATTATCTAACTTATATATTACTCAATGAAACACCATCAATCCTTTGGTGAAACTGATATATGACGAACCAATTGGAAAGTAATAGGTTCCCTACATATCGTTTTTGGTTTGTTTGCGTATTGATGGAAGAAATTCTGAACTATTTCACACAATCGTTACAGCGTAAAATGATCACATATGAATTACATTACAAACGTTAAAAACGAACAACATAAAAAATATCATGAATCATGATGAGGAATGACAAATGTACGTCTGTTAAAAAGAAATTTAAAAATTCTATCAAATCGTGTCATAATGTATGTGAATGTATAAAAAAATAATAATACAAAACGTCCTTGCAAGGTTACTGGCGCCTCGTTGCGTAAAATTTCACAAAGAATATTTTAACACCGCCCAGAGGTGAAGACGTGCCTGCAAAATGAAATTAATATTCGATCAAAGTTCACAATGCCATGCCCATTAGTCACAAGTTTACCTGCCGTACAACGGTTTGATTCCGACGATCACTTAAAACATTGTAAATATGTTATATATGTGAGAAAATTGAATAGATAGAGTATTTATAAAGACGATCGAAGCATTTATTAAGTTATTAATGGATTTTTTTAATATTAAAAATATACATCTTCTTCTAAATTTACACATTTTAGAATTGAAGCTTAAAAGATAAAGACGAGTGTGTTGATACAACATTATAGAGTATATTAAAATAGAAAGGCAAAAGAGCGAAAACCTCCGCAAAATCCGCTATTTCATACGAACACAACTTTTCAGAAGGAAAATAGTTCGTTCACAAAGCGTGATATATCGATATTCGTAAAAAAATGTTTGCCGGATTTAGCAGGCGCAACAACGACGATATAGTATTTTTTTAAATCATCACAATGTATAAAACGTAATATTTTCTCTATGAAAATGATAAGAGCTGCAAACGCCGAATTGGTATCTTATTTAGTTTGTCAGTTTGCAAAGAGGAGGGCCCGGAAAAGTTTCGGCGAAGAAAAAGGACCACATCAATAACGTAATTTTGCCTTTTTACAACTCTTCCACATTTATGAAAATAACGCAAATGTATTTAAAAAACATTTTAATCCAGAAAATGACACAAGTGAATTTTATTTTTAAACATTTATCTGCCGATAGAGGAAAAGATGTTTAATTTTTCAATTCTAACAGTACGTATAGGAAGACCAATGAATTCCCAAAGAAGTATTGATAAAATCGTCACTTTTTTGGGGTTAACGGGCCACAAGAATAGAGAGTGAGACAAAAATTTTGAAAAAATAACAGTGTTATTGAAGTGCTTTCGGATGCACAATATTTTAGGTAAATAATTTCCATTTAATCTCACTAACATTGATCGGTATCGATGTCATTTGCCATTTGACATTTGCTGTTCGTCTATTGCCGATTGTCTATGGTACTACACACGCGCCTTCTACTGAAAGTTAATTGTACTATGTCTATAACCTTTGCGCAAGTGCAACCATAATTGTCAAAATTATAATTATAACGGCATAGTAAAATAACTTTCAGTAGGTGGCCTACTGAAAGTTATTTTACTATGCCTATAACCTTTGCGCAAGTGCAACAATAAGTTGTCAAAATGAACGGCATGTCAGTGCATACAATATGAAATATTATTGATTTTTTTATAAAAGACCGACTGTAAGTTAACTTTATTATGCTAATAATCTTTGTGAAAGTGCAAGCAAAAAGCCGAGAATGTTTTATCGCAATCTGATGTAGGGTATGGCAACACATAAAATACGAAAAAACTAACAAACATTGATTTTTATATATACATATATAAGAAGATAAGGACATCACTATTTTTCAATACATGTCAGCAAGCAGTCATTCAGTCTGAGAGAGAATCATTACATAAGCTGAATTATTTACGCATTGTAGTAATCATTTAAATAACATACTCTGATTTCATACACAGCTGACAATATGATGTTGTCTTAAATACCACAACCACACGCACTTAGATATTATAAGCTACCTGTCAGATTGTGTTATTTTATTTTTCTTAAAGCAAATTAGCGTATGCCGTCAAATTGAAATGGAGACTGCAACGTTCTACCTGTTTGTATCATGTCCCGGTGGAGTAATTTTTTACAAGACTGATCATGTCCTCGCGAGTTTTTTTTATTTGGCAACATTTTAACATAGATTCTGTAAATGTGGCCAAATAACAATATCAATCTCCTTTGAGATTTTATTGCAAATTATAACCAACTATTATAAGTATGTATGCTACAAATCGTACTGCTGAGATGTACACCAAAACAATCAAACAGTATCAAATTTGTATTTTCTAATAAACTATGCCAACGTGACTGCTAGAAAAAAAAATTAAGTCGTGTTTTTGTATTAATTTTACAAAATCAATTAAAAATTTTCAACCCTCTATTTTACACAATTGAAAATTATTCTATACTAATTACCGATTTCTTCTTATTCGTCTTCGGCATAATACAAATTAACTTGGTGTGAAATATGTGTTTTACTTAAAGTATATTATATATATAAAAATTCTCCACATTTCAATGATCCGTGTATTATAAAATCGATGATACATTTGCCAAATATTTCATTTTCACCTGTGAATGCGATTCACAATAAAAAGGAAGGATTCTTCAAAACAGTGCTATCAACATTCACGACATAAATAAATAAAACTTTTTATGTTTCAACTAGCCTAGATTGAAAAATGTAAGGAAAAAATTGTGAACAAAAACAAGTGATCAATTATCATATCTAAAATATTATTTATCAGACAAGCGAAATCAAATTTTAAAATATTTAAACATCGTAAAAAAAATAAATTATTGAAACTATTTTATAAATGTCAATATTACTCTCTAAGCCAATAATTGATAAATTATAAAGTCCTTGAAAAAATCTCTCCGAGTCTATAAAACGTTCAAAATTTGCGACCATGTATTTCTAATGATTTTCACATATTCATGACATAATATTATTTAAAATAAAAGTTTCCATTCAATTAGCAAAAAGATCACATCACCTGTTCGATGATATCACTTTTTTAATAGCGCACAATAAATAAGTAGCTAATAGATTCTTTATGAGACAAAAATCACACTTCAGTTAGTAGTGAACCATAAATAATGAACACTTTTTTTATTAATTTGTCAATATTTTAAGTATATATGACATAAAGAGCTAGTTTTTTAAACAAGTTTAAATAAAAAAATACTGCAATATTGTAATGATCATTTCAATCATAAATCTGTCGATTACTTTTCAAAATAAATATTATATGCTTATAATATTTGATTCATAAATAGCTGACTTGTTGAACAAAACTTATTGATGTGTAAATGATTTTGAACTGGAAATATTTGACTTTTTCAAATGATATAATTCTAAAATCATTTGCAACAGTAAGGTCTTTTATAGCAGTGATTCCCAAACTGGGGGCCGCGCAGAACATATGCTTTGTTCAGAGGGGCCGTTGAATGAAAAAAATGGATAGCACTGTTTTAGAGGATCGAAAAATATCCTCGTGTAAGAAATGAGGCTTATAAGATTAACTCACGCCGTGGCGCCAGGTATTTTGGTGAATCACTATTTTCAACAATGAAATATAATAAAATTAAAATACAGGCAGCGACTCACTGTTGCGAATCAGTGCGATGCAAAATGATGGCTTAAAAATACGGACAATCAATATTAACATTAACATTTTCGAAAATGCACTGACAAAAATCATAATTCTTCTTCGCTAAATATTTTTTCGCATTGTTCTTTGCATACGATGTAAACACAATTTTCAATAAAAAACATGAAAGTTTTTATTATAATCGGCTTCATAATAATAATATTAGGTTTGCCCACAACATGTCTCATCTAATCAATATTTAGTTTCATTGGGAAAAGTATGCCGGCAACTTTGTTTCTGGTTATAATTGCGCTCCTCGTCAAGAACAAGTTGTGAGCTCCTGCCTTACACCAACATCAAAATTAAAATCATAGACTTCGCGGAAACCGCTGGTGAAAAAAAAATATCAAGTGGGGTGGCAATATTATGTGCGTATTTAAAAGGCTTGAAATTCTACAAAGGGAATTTTATTTTTCAAAGCCAATGATATTTTCAATGCCAATGGAAATTACCAAGAAACATTCCTCCGAAAAAAAAATACAAATAATGCGCGTTTCAATAAAACTAATTGTAGACAGGAATATCTTCGTGGTTTTTCGTCATATTGCTTTCGGTAGGCGAAACAATGAAATATAAATATGTGACAGAACGCACGTGATGTGAGTGGCTAAACTTGTCTAATGTTTTAAGAAATGTCGTGTTAATTCCTATCTACCCGTAGGAGGAAATTGTGGATTTAAATACAGAAGCGAAAAAAAAATATTACACTGTCAGTGTCACATCTATTATGTATGTATGATCAGCACGTATTGTTCACATCAATTATATGTGAAACGAATTCAAGTAAAAATATTATAGCAACAAAAAAAATTGTAAAATCTTGATGAGTTAGATTTTTACACTTTCAAGTAAAAACATAATTTTAATCCTTCACATTATTATACCAGAACCATGACGATTATCCATTGCATAAATAAATGCTGGGCTTTGATTTGTGAATAAAGTAACAATTAAGATCAAGAAGCTCGTGTATCGAACATCGTTAAGTTTAAACAAATGAAAATGATGTATTGCCTACTTCGAGAATTAGTGAAAGTAATATCCAAATTTTCCCCATAACGTCGACAGTCATTTTTTTTTAAATAACCACTCAGGTTGATGTCATATGTCTGATATAAATTTTGTGCAAGCATTCATAAGATAATAAAAACCAACGATGATATAAAAAAAACAAATTTCCACAAGGAAATATATAGGTGTAACTCGTTATCAATGATATTTATAAAAGTCCAGTAACATTGACGTTTTTAAATTATCTTGATTTCATTGAGACATACAAATTGCTCCAAAACTATTACAAGATTAAGACATTTAGTCATTCATACAAGTATTTTTAAATAAAATATCACAGATGTCTTTTTGTATGCATACGTTTAAAACAGAGAATGGTGATAATCATAAAGATCTTATAATGTCAGATTCATAACAATAAAATTGCGTGACATAAATCGAATAGCGTCACGAATCTTTGTTTATTACTCAAATAATTGTGTATCCATTATTGACAAGTTTGCGATTAAAATCCGTTATTATAGACAATTGCCAAATTAATATACTGTGCAATGGCAATTATTTTTAATGCACTCATTATAAAATTTGATATATCATTGGAGATATTCATTTTATTTCAGAGAGATAAAAATTCTCTTTAAATTATAGAAACTGATTTTTGGTTGTATTTTAAATAAATTTTACTTCCGTATTTATTTCATTCATTCTGCTTTTAATGGTTGATATAAAAATTAAGTGGACGCAAAATTTTTCATATAATTGATTTTGATATTGCAATTGGAAAATTTTCTGTTTTTTAGAATTTGGTATATTGCGGAGAGAACGGATCCCTCTTATACTGGCTAGACAAGTCTATGATTTCGATAAGTCGTTTAGGTACAATGTAGTTCCTGTATCCGGCGCGCAAGCCTATCTCCGAATACCTATGCAAGGTTGCATACCTGTACGTCTGCTAATAACTTGATTCACCACTCTGTCATGCAAGATTTTAAATTCCGCTTTTGACGGAATGATTCACTCCCATATGAATGGAGTGCGCTGCGCATACGCTCAATTGAACTAACATTGGCAGTCAATCGGCCTGTATGTCATCGACAAAACTCTCCAAATGTTCACACACTAAATAAACAGGTTTTTAAGTGCGATATGTCATTTGAAATCATTTTGTATTCGGTAGCTGTTTGCACTAGCTATGACAGAAATCAACAAGCCAGGAAGATGGCCATAACTGTAATTGATTCATCACTTTTCAGTAAACACAAAAACACTTTTTTTTAATTCTTCATTTAATTTTAAATGACTGTTTCTCCTTCTATGGTAGGATCCGTCAAAGCAAACAGTAACTTGTTTGTCTAGAATCTAAAAGAATCCCAATCATAATTGCGAACGAATATATTTTTCCTATATACTTTATTTACTCGATCTATCCAAGAGTTAAAAGATAGTATTTTTAAATGGAACAATTATAAGCAAATTTTCTCGTGCAGGACTGATTGTGAAAACAAAAAAAAAATAAAGAAAATGGTAGCCAGTAAATCTTTTATATCAATCAAAGAAAAAAATCCCAAATGAGAGCCTCCCATGGCTTGAATCCACATTCGTTATAATGCGTTGAAAGAAATTACATTATCGCTAGATGATTCGGTCGAGATATTATTGAAACTGACAAATCACTGAGCAACATATTTGCATCAGTCGACTAGATAAAACATTATTTTGAAATAGTTATTTTCAACATGAAATTAATTCTAATTTTGACAAGCCAATAGGGTTTCACGCGAAGGACTTTCATATTTCATTTCATTGGTGTGGTTTCATTTTATGGTAACTTACAAAAATCCACGAAAAGATATTTTCTTTCATTTTTTGCAACGAAAATCTTTTGTTACCACAAGCAAAATTTTGTGTAGAATTTATTTGATAAAAACAACACGAAAAATTAACACGAGCTTTAAAATATTTTTAACTGAAAAAATAAGTGTAATAGGTACTTAACATATGTAGAAGGAAAAGTCTTGTACACAATATAGACAAGAACGGTGTGAATGTAATTTTCTTGTCTTGACGATAAAATCCACAGGTTTTTACTCATTGTTCTAAACGTATTCAAAAAGTATTAATAACAATGGTTCGATATGATCAAATATCTGTCCAAATAAGAGTCCACAGAGTGATAAAGATGAGTTGACAGGTAAAAGTGCTTGTAACCTTTAAGGAAAATATTTTCTCATCACGTATATCCTTACGGGCAGTAGTCACGATTTTGAAACGTTATAACAGTACTTAATATATTGCATCCCGACATTTGGTAATAATGACAATTTGAGTGTTCCTGATTGTTGTATAACGTTCATACTTTTTTCGATTCGTGGCTCTCGAAAACCTTTCCGATAGTTCTAGCTCTCCATTATTCATTTTTGTGATTTAGTTTTCACATGTGTGATTCATTCTTCATTCTGTGTGATTTCATAATGTACAAAGCAATGTGTGTTTTGCTATAAAAAAGTAAAATTGGTGCATTTATTCCTTGATATTATTTTTTCCAAAAGTTTATTCATCTCAATGATGATGAAGAAACATATGCAATTATTGATCTGTTAATTTATGTAGCCAAAGTATACTCCACAAAATAAATGATAACGCAAACAACGATTCATTTAATTATCTACATTCGTTAAGTTTAATTCCGCTACAGAATAAATATTACATTAAATACTTTGTCGTTCTCAAGACACAACCCTTCCGGCCTACTTAAGCTCTCCCACCACGAACGCCATGTTTAATAAGGTAAAAAAATGTCGGTCAGAAAGGGAGAAAAAAATCACATTCAGCCCGGCCATACCCGAAAGGGGACCAATCCCAAAATGAATATCGAACTTTAATCGAATGCGACTGTGCAGACACGCCACGGCCGTCAGTCAAAGGGTGAGCCGACAGACCAGCAATCTGCGTCAACCGGCTCAGCGACATACTACATGTGCGCCAAAGATCAAACTCGTAAACCAATACCAATATTAAATAATAAATTATCCAAAAATGAAATTAGGTTCGGACAAATGATTCTATATTAAAAATTTTGAACATATTTTTTTGACTACATACCCTTTATATACAACATTATAATAATGGATTATTATGGACACCAATTAGTTGAAAATGAAGTGGACGTAAATTTATCGAGTGATCAACTACTTACAACACGTATTCTGGTCACTTGATATCTAAACAAATAAGGGTGGAGTTATTAGTAATACGCGTTGGTGACCTAAACTTACAATTTCCTGGGTCAATAGAGGTGAAAACATGCATATTACTGAACATCAAGAAAAAAAATACGAAAAGAATCGACCCACTCAGTAACGAGATCGACTGGAAGTTTGTACAAAAAAAAAACGTTTTCGATCAAACCAAAGGAGGAGAAAACATTTTGACAAAGCTTGAAGCACGGTAGATTCCTAATTTCAACTGTTTTATTTGATGTGATAAAGATTATATAGTTAGAATATCTACATTTTCTTCTTGGCGTATTCTTCAAGTATTTTGAACAAAGTTTAGATCCGATGTGTGTATTTCTGAAAAGCTTTTCTGTACGCAGAAGCGAATAATAAATCAGCATATGTAAATATAAATTTTCCAGAGACGAAACATTTTCAGAAAAGCAACCATAACAGGTTTTCGATGGAATCGGCGGTAACTTTGTGGAAGTTCATTTTGAAATAAAATTAAAAATAACTTTGATTATCCCACGTATCGATTATTTCAATACGTGGAATATTCAAAGTTATTTTTAATTTTATATCATAACATGTTTCATTAAATGTCCCAAACTTCACATAACATTACTGAGACTGAGTGAAAGGTTCTGGAATAAGAAGAAGACTTCATTTTCCTTGACGTAAAGATAGAGTAGAGCTGAGAGGAAGGGATCAAAATATGTCATAGATCGATCGATGGCTTTAGATAAGAAACTTTTAAATATTAATGTTTAACGGCTCGTTTTATTGATTGCGAAACGTTAAAACTGCCAAGATCGTTACCACCCGGCATCCATTTTTTAATACATACGCAATAAACTATATTTGAGTAATAAATTTACATTAATCAAAATTAAATAATGGTTTTTTACTTTTGAAAGTTTAACATGATGGCGGCGTAATGACCAGACCTGGAATATGTGAAAATGCCACGGCGTAGCGCATCCTCTTTGCGGAGCTTTCGCCATTGCGCATGCCCAGGATACAAGGCAGTTGATGCATCCTCATTTCCACCTGACTTAACCAGCCAAAGCTCATCACGCATATATGAAAGAAACAACAACACTCTTATTGTCTCATTCATTAAGACAGCTAAATAAAAAAGTAAACATATTAAAAGAGGTAAATGAATGTTGAGAAGAGACCAACAGGCGTACGAAAAACACTAATCAGCGGATACCGCCCTTCGTTTTATTAAATAAGAAGTATTGTTTCTTTGTCATTTCCGTTGAGGTGGCATTTTTGAGCGCTCAATTAGGTCTTCATTGGAATGAGACCAAGTAGACTGGTCGCAGGCTTTCGACTTGTGTCCATCATGGGTGGGTGGTCGAAAGATTTTTTGCACTACCGGTGATTATCGCGCAGACCGTTTGCCGGCCCCGAAAACGCCGCGGACGCGAAAGCTCCCGCGAAGCCTCCGCGTCACTTCCGCGCCATCTTGATCGGCGGTGGAAACATTAAAATGGATGGCTTTTCGGGCGGTTTGAAGTGACCGATAGGTAGGATTATAGGATAAGTATATTTTGAAGGCAAATAGCTTCACATTATGATGTCAACATCGATTTGATTAATACCCTACCATGAAATAATAACTTCAGCTCTTCGGTAGTTCAAGAAATAGAATTGAAGTGCTAAACAATTATATATTGATTTTTTAACGAAAATTTAACCCGATGCATAAGAAATGCACGTGAAAACAAAGCATAGTTAAATAAATAAAACATATTTTTTTGTCAAATCATATGATGCTGATAAGTATAATGAAGCTGCATGTAAAGCATGTATTAATTTGAAATTAATCACTTAAAATTCATATGCATGTATTAAAAAAATTTAACTACATAATAAATAAGCATGTATTAATTCATGAATGAAACAGACAGCGAATCAATTTCCTAAAATTTAAAAACCGCAAACACGGGTTCTCAGACCACCGCTGTAGGTGAAAATTGCCAGATTCAATACAAGGATAAATTTATTACTTTTACTGTATTTTATTAGTTATAGCATACATTTTTTTTATTCTGACAAGAATCATTAATTCATTTTACAACGCTTAAGATTCCCGATGGTGAAGATATGCAAACCGCAATCGTAAAATCGTCAATATAAAATAAGGCGATTGACATGTCAAAGAAAGTTATGCAAGGAATTCGCGACCTTATGAGGTCGAGGAAAACATGTGAGCAGGATGGATTGGAATAATAAATGAAATTCTCATTTATTCAGTCACTACCTCTTTTTTTATGTATTTAAATTGGCACACATAATCTTCTTTTCATTGTTAAAAATCGTTAATGTTGTGTTTTTAAATATGCATCCAATAAAAAACTAAGATTTGACGCCAATAATATTTTTTTTCGTAGATTATCACGTAACCTATTGTCTATAAATAAAACCTTTATTATTATACAATGGTACGTTTGACGATTATTGATCTATAACAGGGGTGGCATAACTTTTACCAGAACGAGCGACTTTTTTTGAAATTTTTGAAGGCGATCGACTCACAAAATAGATTGGATTTACTATCATTGAAATTAAAGAGGAATCAGAGATGCGGACATCAGTACACCAAACAGGCGGATGACTTCCAATAGCTACTCGATCGACGCTTTGGCCACTCCTGCTTTATAACTAGTGTTTTCTGCCTGAAACGCATGACAATCGTAAGACTCCTCACTGATTTTCCGTATTCCAGATGCCTTGATTTTATTTCAATAATCACAATTTTAAAAATATTGAATGAGAACCTATCTGATGTTATTGTGCACGCCGTAGATCTTTGATCTAACAAATCAGAAGAAATCAAATAATGGCAAAAACCAATAACTCTATTTGAAAAACTTTAAAGGGGGACTCACTTTCAGGCTTCAACTGATTAGCATGAATAATCCATGTCTTATAATGGTTGTTCTTCTTATAAATATATCAGATTACCTTTCATTATCAAATCAATACGTGCAATTGCTATAATTCACGAAACCAATAGATTGATAGCTGATTATTAAGTTGTGTAAATCTGGGCAAATGTCTCACCGCAACTTCCCGCCAATAAAATATACAATTCAAACTTCCTAGCATTGCGGGTACACACCATTATTACCTTCTATACTTTTGTTTTAAACAGAAACATTTGAATAATATTTCAACGAAATATAAATTTTATTTGTAGTTTCACATGCAAAAGCTGAATGCTTATTTGACTTCAATATGTACCTTGAGCTCCCTGAAATCAATATGAGTGAAATTCAAAAATACTGAATGACATTATAATTCATGGACAATCGCTATTTTTAGCGCCTTACTAAAATTGCATCTAATATAAATAACATTTAAAAACATCATCAAATTATTGGAACACAACGAGAAGTGCAACACAATATGGCCAATGATATGAAGCCATATGACAAATATTTTGAATATCCTATATATCTCATTGGATCAAATGAATCAATAAACATACTTCAAGTGGATTTTTTATCCAGAACCAAAACATCGTTTTCTTGCATATTTCAAATAATGATCTAAGATGAATTGTTGCCTTTTGACGCAAACTCATTTACATATATTATGTTTATTGATTACATCGGAAATCAAATGAATACACGATCCAGTCATTCATTTGAAATTATTTTCGGTAACCAGACAGAGTTTATCTTTCGTTGAGTTGCTTTCAAAGAAGTACTTCAACAGGTAACTAGACGTATCATTACGTATTAGTCAAATTTGCACGGAGGTTTTTGCTGACCTTCGCCACATCCTAGGTGGTGAAAAAGTTCCCATCGGTCGAGATAAAAAGAAAATCGTATCAAATTTAATCATATTGCGGTCGATTCCGAGCGTAATTAGATTCGAGATCGTTTCCGTTAAATATAATCAGAATACGCTAACTTTTGCTGACCTCTCAAAATGTTTCCGCGGTTTATACGATCGATTATTGTTTCCAATGCCTAATGTGCATTTGATTCTTTGTAGTATTTAACTGAGTGATATAATTTTCATATACACATTTTAGAGTTTCTCGAATTGAGTATTGAGTATAAGAAAAAAAAAAGAAATTTCCCAACCAAATAATATATCATGAATATACACAAGCCAAACAATTAATGTATTGGAACCAGTGGCGGTTGGTGACAGAGTATTAGGGAGTACAAAAAAAGATTCAACTATTTTTGCAAGAGTTCTTTCCTATTCATTGGATTTTAAAACACTTCTATAACATGGACTTTCAATCCAGATGTTTGCAATACCAACGAAGTGCCAGTCTTATGAATTTTTGGCTGTCCGTAGTACGGAAAAATAGTTGAATCTTTTTTTGTACTCCCTAATACTCTGTCGCCAGCCGCCACTGATTGCCAAGCGTTGGAACCAACGAAAGATTTTTTGTGTTTATTGAAGTTTAAAACTAGTCGATCACACTAGCAAAGTTCCATTGCTGATCGGTATCGATGACATTTGCCGTTTGACATTTGCTGCTAATCTTTTGCCAATTGTCTATGGTACGACACACGCGCATTCTACTGAAAGTTAATTGTACTATGTCTATAACCTTTGCGCAAGTGCAACCATAATTGTTAAAATTAACGGTATGGCAGCGCATAAAATATGAAAATACATTGATTTGTATATAAAAGACCTACTGTAAGCTAATTTTACTATGCCTATAGCCTCCATGCAAGTGCAAGCAAAAAGATTGTTAAAGTTTCATTGCATTCGGATGAACGGTATGGCAGGGCATAGGGTACGAACAAAAAAACAAATATAAGTTTTCATATATTAGATATGATTTTGACTCATAGTTAATATTACTATTTTATAATGTCGTTATATTATGATCATAAAATAACAACAATCCCTCTATAGAGATATCTTTTTTCAGTATACAAAATATTTTTCATCCGTCTTAGTGTTTCCTAATTTCAGTAATGTCATCATGATAATTTTATACTGCTTTATTTGTGATTTTTTAAAAAGACAGACGATTTTCATTACTAACAGGGTATATTGCTAATTATAATCATATAATAAACGACGTTTCACCTAAACACACTGATTCATTCAACAACACAAGAGATATATTTTTTTATTTCGTAAAACACAGTCATGGAACATGAAAACTCACCGGGATATTCCTTTCGAATTCGTAAATACATTGAAGAGACATTTTCTTAACTGTAAGCAGATCTCTTGGCACACTCTTGTAAAATATTTGACAAAAAATCGCATAAACGTAAAAAAAAAATTGTCGTGTAAAAGTTCTAAGAAAATTTGAGCCGAGACTGACAACTATAAAATCATGTTTGACTTTTGTTTCGTGTATGAAGTGAATTTGAATTTGGATTTTTTTTTTCTCAAGCAGTTTTATGGCTGATAAAAAAACCATATTCATACTATCATATATCTGCCTCCCATTATTATTCTAATAAGATAATGTTTCTTGGCACTTATAATAGCTAGAAAATATGTATAAACTAATATTTTCGATGGTTTCGGCGGTAACTTTGTGCAAGTTCATTTTGAAATAACTTTGATTATTCCACGTATTGTGTAACTAACTCAAGCAAACTTTGCGATAGTAAGTCTGAAGATGCCTCTGAAAGAGGCGAAACACGTGTCACAGTTAGTTACACAATACGTGGAATAATCAAAGTTATTTTAAATTTTATGTATAAACTAATTTCAAGAGAGTTTACTGAATGAGTTTTGATATTTATATATTTTTATTTTAAATAATTATAAAATAGTATGTCACATTTACACAGTGTGTGTTGATATTCAAAGCAATATCATCGAATTAAAGCTTCATCGAATAGCATCACTTTGGCTTATGTGCTTGGGAGAGGAAGCAAATACATCTATATCTATCACAATGAACATTGACATACACCGAAAATATTTTTTTAAGAAAAATCTTAACCTTCAAAAATATTCAAAACTCGATTATTAAAACTTATTCTGGATACATTGTATTGAGTACAGTGACGGCTGGTGACGCGGTGCTGGGGGGTGCAAAAGAAAGTATCAACTATTTTTCCGTACTACGGAAGAGAAACAGTTAGTATTGCGAACATCTGAATTGAAAGTCCATGCTATAGAAGTGTTTTAAAATCCAATGAATAGGAAAGAACTCTTGCAAAAATGGTTGAATCTTCTTTTGCACCCCCAACACCCCGTCACCACCGTCACTGATTGAGTATATATAAGACTGTCTACAATGACAAAAGAATAAAAGTTGATTCACTTATATAAAAAAAGTATATTACTTCAACCAAAATTATTAACAATGATTATTTTACGATACAAGCTAATAAATTGTATTATTTTTATAGTTCAAAGGAAGACTCCAAAATCGTTTTCGACATACCTTACATTCAAAATTATGTATGAGTATAAAAAATGTATAAGCTAGTAATATGAAGCGATCAATATAAGAACATAAGCAATAGAACGTGCCAACTGACTCACTCGCATCCGTTTCCGAATTCCAAACTGGCCGCCATTATTTAATTTAAAATACACGCAAAGATTTTTAGTGAGATTTGATCTCTCGTGTTGTACGTAGGAAGTTATCAAAATAATAAGTAACACAAAACCGCGGTTCTATTCCGTCAAGCCGTATTCTAGTGATATCAAGACTTGTCTGGTTTATTCGCGTAAACTTACCTACATAACTTCCTTTTTGACGTCATTTGGATTTAACGTTATTTTACCATTTACTTGGTTATATAAAAATGTATAACAGAGGCATAACAAAAGAAAATTAAAAAAGTTGATCACATGGGAAATAAATGGTCAGCCAACACTAAATCAATAACGGTATAAGAATACGATATGACATAAACAGTCGCTAGAGAAGCAGATTTTTTTTTTATCTTTTCTTTGGAACATTTTTCGTTTTATTTATAAGAAAATAAAGTTACACTTTAAGTAATATTATATTAGTTTTGAAACAGGTCTTCAGTCTTATAATTCAATGGACATTATTTTAATTTATTCATACATAAAATTCGAAAATTAAGTGTTTCAGCTTGTCAAACTAAAGTCTCAGTGTACTGTATTTTGTATAGCTTTGTAATGCTGACTACCACATTGCATGCAACGAACATATTATTATTAATAGGTCAGTAACGAAAAAGCTGCATGCTTTTAGTCATCATCCGTGATGGACCAGCAGATTAGTCACAGCATATTGAATTGTTAAAAAACTCATAAATCCTAATATTCGACCTATAATCTCGAATTTCACCGGCTCTTTGGTGATTCGTGGGAAGCCGAAAATGCGCTGTTTGATTAGGACCGTTCTTGTTTATTTTACAATAAATATATCCATGTCACTATTAAATAGGTAAAACAAATTATGAATTATTTTGTACCTACGCATATATAAATCATTTATACTGATTCTTACACGTATATTTACCGCAAAAGCTTGTTATAGTAGTTAGGTATATCGCTAAAGCCTTAAAATTTAAATACATATGAATATTATTAATGATTTTGACCGTTATATTACATTTGGCGAAAATTTTCTTCAACCAAAGTGATTATTCGATCAACGAAATAAAATGTTGCAAATATGCTTAGAGGGATTATATTTTAACAGATTTTAACCCAATCGGCAATGCATAAGTATTAGAGGTCTGCACGGGTTTCAATCTGTAAATTCTAACCGGCACGAACCTGAAAATTTCAGATCCGGCCCGGCTCGAACCTGAGATACATTTCCAAACATCTTACCCGAACCCAAAATCTTTCCTATATTTTGTGTAAAAAATCAGAAGATGTGCCCAGTCCGTGGTGCAGTAGTCAATTTCGTTGGCTTCCGTGATGGATCGCCCGGGCGATCAGATTTTGCAGTCGATAAATCGATTCCATTCGAAGACAATGGTTTGTTTGTGTTGACAAAATTCCTTACCACATTTCCGATCCCGAATTGAGTAACAGGCAGTTCTCGTAGAAAAATATATGTTGACATAAACTCCGTGAGGTGTCCATATGCTCCAGGTTGAGAGGGGACATGGTACGAGCCCGGGCCGTGCCAAAATCTTCTTTACGCGGCCCGCGGGCCTTATCCAAGCCCATTCAGACCTCTAATAAGTATTAAAATTCTTTACCAATTCAATATTCGATTATGAGATATTATACCCTATGTTCCTTTCAATCGAATGAAAAAAAACATATCGTAAGTTATTAGTTATATTATAAGGGGTGTTTTTATGTAATAAATAATTTTTAAATACAGTGCGGTAAAACCTTTTTGAAAGAGTCAAAATATAATTGTGACATTTTTCGGTTTATCTTTTGAAAGAATTTCAGGTTATGGGTGGAACGAGAATGCGAATGAATTTAATCTTGTCATTATATTAAATCATCACTTTTGAAGAACATCCCGAAACCCGACCGGTGTTTGCGGAGGCCAGCTAACAAGCGTCCTACGCGAAGTAATAATATTGTGTATAAACACCGATCATGAAAACCGCAAACGAACTAAACCGCCTCGGTTTCATTCATCTTTTTTTTCATTCCTAATCATTACAATCGCAACCCATTCTTATACTCTTGTTAGCACAGCGCTCGAACACCGAATCGCTCCCACAGTATCGGAGGGCTCTAAAAAGGTGGGAATAATTTAACAAAATAAGCAAAATATACCGTCCCAAAGTTCAGGAATAAAAGAGCAAACTTAAAACACATTATATTTGATTGATTTTGTAATGAAAGTGCAATAATTTTGCTGCGGTGGCCGAGTGCTCATTATTACTCTGGTACATTCATCTTACTCGTTAGAGTTCAATAATAATTTGAAGAAAAAAATTTACATTGATTTATGATTTTGATTAGAACAAAACATTTTTTATTTTTTTTACAATCACTGAGTCGAGAAATGTAAAAAAAAAAAAAGTATAGAAAAGGAATTTATATGATGATGTTAACAAATTTTGTAAACCCTTATAAGCCATGGACGCATATATAGCGTTAAGCTTACAATTATTCAATATAAAATTGAACATAAATTAGATTATTCCACGTATTGCGTTAATATTCGTGACACGTGTTTCGCCTCTTTCGGAGACTTAGTATCGTAACTACTTTAGGTTATTCAAGTTATTGTTCTTTTTTCCATCTCTCTATTCTTATTGATAAGAGACTGACTGACAAATAGTCCTTATCATAACACTGTTGTTAATATTCTCAATTGCGTGTCGGTATCCTTACATTAAACCCTTTTCAGACAGTTTTGTATGGAGTATATGAACAATATATAGCATGTTGTTTACCTCTAATCTCTAGAAATATTACATCACACGAGATTCTCACGAAAACTGGTTGAGGTATTCAGCTCAATTGTTTTATAATGGATATAAGGATAAGGTATAAATTATGTTTTGCTGTTTCTCTACTTAAATGAAGAACCAGGCTAAGAAATAAAAATAAAAAATGTTTTCTACTATTTAATCATTGTTGATCCAAATAGCGTCCAATTCACATGTATAAAATGAGCTTTATTATTTTGGTGAAGAGCTTTTTTGAGAATCGTAGAAGAGGATCGGACAATAAAAGAACAAAATTCTTTCGACGTTTCGACCGCACGCCGGCAAAAAGGTTAGATTAGTGTAAAAACTGCCCGTTTAAATTAGAACAAAAAAATGTAAAACACACAGAACGTCTGTCTAAATAATTGACCCACGGCGGCGATTATAAAAATTATGAAAAGGATATTTTTTATATTTGGTGAATGGATTTTTATAGCCGGCCAGGTATTCGATTCGTATTGATGTTTTTCTTTTTAAATTTATTTTTTGAATCTCCGTGGGTGATATTTAGAATATTATAAGATTTTTCTGTATAATTTTTTGAGATATAGCTGATAAAAGTTTTGGAAATTTCATTCATGTTTAATTTATCCTCTTTCCTTCGTCCGAAGTTTGCGTTGGTGAATAGTTGATGGCTTAAAATTATTTGAATGTACTTTCAACTACACAAACCTTTGAATTACTCAATGAAAATAATTCGATTCTACAATATGAATTCGGAACTATACGCGATGCGAATATTCTATTTTATTCTCTTCAAATTTATCATTTTTGGAATGACATAAGTTCTAACTTATATCGATATATTTTGCGTAGTATGGTAAATAATGAACACAAGTATTGACGGCACCTCTAGTCAAATGTTAAGAGCTTTACATTAGCGAATATAAAAAAATAGTTATAGTTAGGTCTGGATTCGCAACCCTGTAATATTAATATCATTTCTTTGAGATCTTAGACATAGGTGTAAAAATGCTGTGATTTCTCCTCGCATTGATCTTACGTGGCATTGAAAATAATCATCATCAACAAATAGCCGCAGATCATTTCCCATAAAACCATCTGGAAATACTTTCGAAAGAATTTTTATGCAACATTGATAATTTCAATCTTTTTCATGTGAATATGTATTTTGATAACTTGCATACGAATATTTAAAGCTAGTAGTTACTTCCTTCCGAAACTAATATTTATTCTTATCATTGAAACCGAGTAAATTAATTTAATAAAGCTAGAAAAGCGAACGCCGAAGCACAAAGTGTGTGATTTTTTTACACCCGAATCCCTACTAAAACTTTTTACTCTTGTAAAAAGGTTGAATGGCTGAAGATTTCTTAATGAAGTTGTTAGGGACTATAAAATGTGACCCGTCACAAAATAGTTTGTCTGACAAGATGTATCGATGTTTGAACAGATTGGTTAGGAATTTACACGTTAAATTAACAAAGGACTGTGATACACGTATTTAAAATTTATTCTGAAACATTTGTAGCACACATTATAATATTATATACATAGTTGACCCGGTCTGAATTTGCATATACGTATGAATGTATTTGAATTTAATTTGTGTTTTGTATTATATCCGCTATTCGTTTACATTGGTGCGTGGTTTTCTTTTTATTCAAAGTTAATAATTTAATCATTATTTAATTTGAATAAAATTCAAATGTATCTAAATTCATTTCATTCGAAAACTTTTAATATAATATAGAATTTAAAATAGCTCTGTTACATAATGCATGCAAAAAAAATATTTTTAATTTTGTAGTAATGAAGTTCCATAAAGCTACTAATATAATTCAATATTAGCCCCTCGGGTACTGTGAATTGCAGACTCATAATTAATGATATTATAACCTTCTGTCTAATTGACCTTTATTTATCGTATTACGTTTAATGTGTAAACTATATTTTGGATTGGGAAAGAATAACAAAAATAACATCTTCTATAAAATTATAAAATCACAACGTATGTTATGGAAACAAATACCTGCATATGATATTTAATGAAAAAACTTCGAATTTGAGTTAATACATATTTAATTCATATCTTCCCCCAAACATGGAGCTTATTAACTATTAATTGAATTTATCTCATCAACGAGAACAGCTTCTTGCTCAAACACTCTTTCCGAAGAGATTGAGAATTAAAGATAAGGCTAGGGCTTGGTTAGTGACACGTTTTGCCACATTTTAAGATCGGATGGGAGGTAACAAAACAAATATCCAAGCTTATGTATAAAAATCTAAGAATCAATCAATGAAAGTGCCGTACTGGGATTCGAGCCCGCCAGCAGCACATCCGAAAACGACGTTGCTAGTTACTCGGCTAAAATCCTGATATTATTTATTTTTCACCTAGGTACTATAACAAATAATGATAGTATCAAAACTTACCGAGTTACTGTTAGGGCGATGGAAAACTCCTGAAGTGCTTCCTGAAACAATAAAAATATATACATAAGCTTTTTTCGTTTAAAGTGGTTTGAAGTGGTCCTATGAAAATTTTCTCGGATCGATTAATCGGTCAATTTATAAATTTTCATACGTCTGTGTATTGAAAGCGTTGTAAAAATATTCATTCATGCTTAGCTAACAATCTTTTCCCCAAAAGCCATCGACGTTTATATTCGTAAAGAAGTATATGGTACAAAGGTAGTTAATATAAATACGTAGTTAAATATATATGCCTGAATTATAATAACATCCAAAATATTTCTGAATAAAAGACTTATTCATTCCCAAAATAGGACTTTTTGAATAACATAAATTTCTCAAATAAGCAACTTTATGTGATAATTTGATGGCTATAAATGATATAACATTCAAAATAACATTGATTATTCCACGTATTGTGTTATTAATTGTGAAACGTGCTTCGTAACTTTCAGAGGCATCTTCAGACTCATTTTCGCAAAGTTTGCTAAAATAATAAATATAGTAATAAATAAGAATAAATATAACGATAAATATGAAGATCGTAATATTATGTGTAAATCGATCAAATTTTTAATTGACGGCATGAAATATTTAACTTTATTACATGAATCTGAAAACATTACTTTCTATAATATAGGTTTTCCACTGTAACAACCTAATCACAAATTTCAATTTTTCCGCTTTAGTTTGTTGAATATTTGCTCGTATATTATATTGGTACCAGATAACAATGACTAAGGTGATGTTCGACTAATATTATAACGTTGATTTGATACATCAAGTACTTGAAATGAATCAAGAGGGAAAACCGAAAATAGTATCTACTCAACTACAAAGGTATTTAATTCCTGAAGCTTTCCGACGATATTGAATATATTGAAAAATCCCCAAGTATTAGGCATTGACTGCACTACGAGTACAATTTACTATGAATTTTCCATACAAGTCACGAATGACGTCATGATACGTTTGCAAATTAGCTCTCAGAACAATAGAGATCATGAACGAAGATTTGACAATATGATGCCGCCAGCTTGAAAGCAGGATACTCTGCTTGCCAAAGTTCACACGACATACCGCAAAAATTCGGTTGACTCAGAGTTCCAATAGATCACGCTTCCTGCTCAAATCCTGCCAACTAGCTGGTAAATCTCAGGTTTTTTTGTGACCTCAGTACATACTACACCTACAGAGTCGCTTAACCAAAGGTCCAATATCCACAGATGATCTAACTCAACCACGATTATGAATGAATTATTATTCATCCGTGTGGTATGTCTATTTTTATCTTCGGTATAATTTTATTGAGGAGCGTCAATTATTAAGGAGTCGCCCTTTGATGATAATGTTTTTATCAATTAATTATTGACTAATATGATTAAATAACATACCCATGTAATCACGACATGATTAATAAATAATCAATAGGCGTAGCAACTACTGTTTTGTCAATTATTTGAACAGTATAAAGGTAAAAACTAAAAAATAATGGCAGGATTTTTTTAAATCTATTTTTTTCGCAGGAATAGTTTATATGAAAATTCTTTTCAGATTATCTTCCACAATAAACGTTAGTATTTATACCGCCCTAAATGGTAGGTCATCAGAACTCTCTCGAACGATCTATTTTCCACCTCAGTCTATGAGTTTAAGTCGATATCAGGAAATAAATTCATTTTTAATAATACTATAATCTATGTATAGCGATTCAATATAGAGTAATTTCAAATTTGTAGAAGAGACATTTATGCACGATGTTCCGGAATGATATTGCGGGCGTCTCGCTCAAAAATGTCTCTGACTCTTTCACACCCTGAGTGCATGAGATACGAGGTATCTCATGCAAAGTTCGATGGACCATAAATAATGTGTTATCGGGCGGACTTTTAACGGTTTTTTTGGTAACGGTTTGGCTACCTAAAGGAAACGCTTTTTTTTTTCATTCAGTTAGTTAGAGATTGGAGAGCGTTGAGTGTGCACGTGCTTTCCAGATAAGTCTTACAGTTGTGGTTGAGGGGCTTCTCCCAACTGTAAGCCCTGGAAGTAGCCTGCAAGCTCTTAATCCTCTCCCTAAGGATAAAGTCTAGTAAATTCCTGATATCGCCTTCGCAATTATAATAGTCGTGTATTATGTATTGTAGAACGTAACGTGTATTGTAAATCTATCTGTGCTAAATCCGTGTGTAAAGTCTGTGAAAATTCGTAACAATTAAATAATGGGTGCTCACCGCACCCAAATAACGCTTTGAGATTGTCTTTTGTTTATAAGAGCACCATGTTTCTCCTACTCCGTTCCCAAAATTTCTCTCCTGAGTATCGGATAGGAAGCTCCTTCTCGATTTACGAGGGAGCCGAATCAAGGTCTTCTCAGTATGTATTGATCGTTTTAAGTAAATTATTATTTAAAATTATAGAGAAGCAACAAATCGAATAAAATAGTTGTCAATTTAATAAGACTTTAAAAAGGAATGCCGAATCTATAAACATAACATATGTATATTAAAAATTTTAAAAATCCAAAAGGTTCGTAAACCGGGTCGGTGAAAATTAATGATCCTTTTTATCTATGTAAGAGTTACAACTGCTAGTGTTTCCTAAGCATACCTCGTACGATGTGGTAGTTTATTTTATTTTATTTTCGTCTGCCTCCTATAAATAGTAAACGAATTATTATCATTCATAATAAATTTACTATATCGAAAAACCTGGATGATGTGAGTCTAACGACAAATTACCGTGACTAATTTGTATGTATTATGAATGGCAGGAATAAAATTAAATATGTTTTATTGTCATTCGTGTAAGTACAAATATAGAATACTTTAATAAGTTTAACAAACTTAAATGATTCACTCTTCAGAAATTCCTTTTTCCTCAATTACCTCGAAGAAGTCAGAGAAAGTTTGCTAACGTATCACTAGCCGTGATGCAATAAAATATACCATATTTTAAATATTATTTTAATTTACCTGGCTGATAATTTAGGAGATAATGAATCATAAATGCAATATGATACGTTGCGTAGCTATTTTGAATCCTTAGAATCGTTTTTTTATAAAATATATATTACCCTGTCAAGTCGATTCTCAGATCACAATAAAACTGTGATATCAACTTAAATTATCATTTTATTTCACAGTATTTTATTTGTGAATATGTCATGAAATAAATAAATTCATAAAATTGTGTAAAACACAATTATCATGTATTACAACATAAAAAGACTTGGGGTGATATCATGTATATTTACAATAAATAACATAAGAACAACGAGTTAATAAAGTCTAGAATGACATTTATATAATTTCAACAATAACATTATGTAGAAAAAACATTTTCATCAGTTGTAAATGCTCGCGATGAACAAACTGGTCCTAATCTTATTAACAAATTGTGGGATAAGTCAAAAAAAATATTTTTTAACCTCATTCAAGTTTTGACAGTGAACACATTGAAAGTGCAAACAATTATAGTTAACTAAAATATATTATTGTGCGCTGTGATAATTTCTACACTTGTTACTTTTTCAACTTCACAATTATTTATATTGGGAAGTCGAATGATTGGAGAGAACAAGGCTGCATAATGAAAAGAAATAATATCTGGGAAAAATAGATATGTTATATTTTTTGCCAAGTTTTCAGTTGTTAGCACAGTAAAGTGAGTGTGCCTAATTTAATCAAACCCTTGAGAATCTAAAACTACATATTTATCGATGTATTATAACTTAAGGTTGAGATAAGTTGTTCTTCATCTATTATGGATGAAAATAGACCGATTGTTATTACATAATATATATGACATGGTTTGAATATTTCGTATAAACTGCATGTATGTGCGATTAGTCATCATAAAACAACTTTCACGACAACTCTCTTCCACCTTGCATCAATTTATCGCAATTTGCGTCATATCCGAAGACCTTTATTGTACCTGCCCATATTTCAATACCAACTTTTTCTTTAGCACATTAAGATAAAAATTAGCAAACAAATTAATTTCTTAAACAACGTTCTATCGGTTTCTCTGTAAGAAAATAAAAACTATCAATTAGCTTCAGGAAATTATGAACAATTTTTAAAAAATCTTCCTTCGGTCCTAAAACTCGATTAACAGTCTATGGCAGGTTACTTCCCGCTCTAAGCACACATACATA
Source organism: Himalopsyche kuldschensis (assembly GCA_028554975.1). Taxonomy (NCBI): domain Eukaryota; kingdom Metazoa; phylum Arthropoda; class Insecta; order Trichoptera; family Rhyacophilidae; genus Himalopsyche; species Himalopsyche kuldschensis. Next base: position 11,457,496 of record JAHFWI010000010.1, on the reverse strand, counting down.
CTCTTAAGATCCAATCATTTCAGGTTGCGCCTTCACTTGAAAAAATTATATTTTACCAATCAGCATTTTAATAAAAATAATAAAACACTTATTCCACATTAGATTGATTAGATAAGTACTGGTTTTGCAATCAGGATTTATCTATACGATATAAATGAACTAGCTATATATTTGTATCAATACATTATTATTGTATCTATCTCAATTCACAAAGTTTATTTTATAGCTCCATGATATCATTAAAGCAATGTGTACAATAAGATTTAGATCAGTGTCGTAGTTTCAATATATTCCATGAATTTAAGCACGTGATTTCGATAACTTTCGTGACCTAGGCGCTTTGGGAAAGCCAAATTAAACATATTTGACGATTAAGGAAATAGTGCAACTTTATGGCTATTCGAATGATTACAAACATCATAATGAATTACCACAATATTTAAGAATGTTATAGAAGTTTAAGTCAGCTTACAAATGATAACTAGGAGACGCATTCGATAGTATCTATCAAACGATATCGGAAAGAACGCATAAATAAGCAATTTACTTAAAATCGGAATGATTTGTTTTGTAAAATCAACAAATATATGTGTACTAGAGTAGTAAGTACCATCGATATAAAATTAATTGTTTACTAATTAAATATAGATGAAGATTTTCAGCAAGCAAATTTCTACGCACCAATTTTGAATATTATGGAAAAAATCTGAGTATGATATGTATGTAAATAAAAAAAATGAAAATAAAAATTATGTTGAAAATTGTCATTCAAGATTGCAAGTAGCAAACAACTGTCGGCCCAGATAGTTTCTGTTTACATATTTCTATTTGAAGAAATTATGAGAGAACCTATATATAAAACCGAAACGGCGTATGTATGTATGACTGTAATTCCCTTTTGCATTGTTGTTGCAAGTTGCCATAAAAACGAATATGAAAGAAAATATGTTTGAATTTTTATCGGCGAAGACATTTAGTCAAAATGTAATAAATTAGTCTTCTACCAACTTTTTCCCGGCTTTTATTCATATAATAATGTTTATTATTTACGTGAAGGTATTATTTGACATTTCTTTGACAGCAAATTAGATTTTTTCCTTGAATTTGGACATTTTAACGGGCGAGAATGGGGCTGTCATCAAATTAAATAAAGTTTTGATTTTTTTTTAACCCTATTTTGGATGTTAGATTTTGTGATTTAATTATGTCGAATGATATAACATTAAATAATTATTGGTCGCTTAGTCCGAGCGACGCCGGGTAGCAATACTAGTAATGTTTAAAGCAAAGATGGATGCTTTTTTCTAATTAGATATGGACATAAATGCAGACCCACATTTTTTTTGCAGACGACTCATAACTCGTAACTATTGCATCCTGCAATTAATAAAATTTCGTATTAAGAGTTCATAAAACAAAACCTAATCTCATTTTGTTGACAAAAGACTTTTATTGAATACGTGAAAAAATACCTAAACAATACACTAATGTTAGGAAAATCCGAAATTTTTAACGTTCTGATTCATCGGTTTGTGGAAAAACTCGACATAAAAAAGTCGTTTCAATCCATTTTTTGCATGATAATCGATTATTATTTACCGTGTCTTATACGTAATACACACCTAAATAGTTATTTTATTAATATTTAAATCACCGTTATTTGTTTCCAAGAAAAATATGTATATAAATTAATAACTGATATGTATTTAAAGTAAAGATTTTAAAGGTTTTTTGTTAATTTATACATTTTCATTTTTTAGTTTTTCAAGTTTTTAGACCATTCCCAACACGTACCGTCTTAATTTTTTTTTACACTAATAGCGTTTAATTGACGGGTTTACCTATTCGTGCAGTTATCATAAAAAAAACAATCGTACGACTTTTTATCCAATAACAAATACAATAAATCAGAACACCTTCAATAAGACATTTTATATTATGAATAAATATTATTTTCACTATAAAAAAATTTGGAAAATACTTCTGAAAAAAAATTGTTCCATGCCTCCTAGTGATATCCTCTATAAAAAGCCATACACTTCATTTTGGAAAAGAATTCTAATCCATCCATTAAAACGTAAGATTAAATATTAAAAAAAATAAAAATAAATTACTTATGTAATCGAAGGATCAATTTGCTGATATTTGTGCAAAAAATGGGAAATACAAAAGTCTTAAGCGTTTTTATTTACTTTAAAACCAATTACAGCATATTTCCGGTGCTAAAAAAACAGCTGGTAGTATCAAGCATAGTGTTTTTACAAACTAGACCAACGACATAAAAACCCCGAATTAGCTAGGTGATATAATATCGGATATGTATCTTTTCAGGAAGTAAATAAAAGGGGTTGCAAGCTTTTAGTTTCTAATGTCAATATCTTAAAAAAACTCTTTTCATTCGAATGAAAATCAATTCCAATATAAGATTTTTATTCTAAATAATTAAATGTTTTAACACTAACTTTTTAATGTTGATTGATATGCTTCAGAAGTTAATTTTAGTCGTCTGTTTGTATTAAAATTAAACTGGTTTTTTTTCCAGTTACCAAATATTTGTATGTGTTTTTTATTACACTGTTTTTGCTTGTCAACATTGTAAATGTTAATTCAGTTTGAAATAAATAACACAGATTTTTTAGAAGTTAATGAAGTTAATCGAAGAATAATTATTTACTTGTGTACTTTCCGAATGATTTTACCTGCATGTTTCAGAACAAATATTTGCAAAACTATACATTTTCAAAATACTGATAAAATCATTTAAATTGGATTAAAAAAATTCACATCTATACGTGTTTTATAGTTTGAAATAAACGTTTTTTTGATACATATTCTCTCACATGTGTAATATATCAATAGTAGTAAATGTTTGGATTTTTTTTAAGTATAAGCATTGTTTTGACGCATGGATTTAAAATTAATAGTGGCCATGTGCAAAAAAATAGAGCACAGAATCTCTCTAAAATATATTTTTTGAAGAAAGAGTATTCATATCGAAACAACAAAATATGTGTTGGCCATTTCTCGCGCGTGCCTAGAGAAAACTCGATACTCATTTAACGCTCGGTACAGAATTCATCAATTCACCTACAGCAATGAAACGTTCAGCTCCGTGGTGTAGTGATAATAACTTTACACTTAGTGATCAGGTGAGTCTGAGCCAAAGTCCCAGCAAGGTTAATATCAAATTAATATTTTAAATCTTGAACATGGGTTGCGTGTGGTGTCATTTCTCTTTGAGTTATTCTCGATTTTTAGAATTTTCAAAATATCTGATCTTATAAAAATAAAAGAATTGGGTCAACTTTGGTTATCAATGTCTATCTTAACTAATAAAAAAAAATAACTCATCGGACTCCTTACGTTTATTAGCCAGTATTTCATTACTGTGTATTAGAAAATTTAGCAGAGCTTGAAAGCAAATGAAATTTCTTCAATATGAACAAGGTGTTATAAAAAACCTCATATTATTTTTAAAACATATCATATAGATCTAATACGAGCACTTTCTTGAAAAGATTTGTTGAAAATCCGTACGTAATGCCAGCCGGATACAAATCTACGTCACGATGGTGATTGTAATAACATAAGCAATGGAATAATTATTACGTGAAAGTAATTTCTTTTACGAAACGTAAAAGCGCTTAGACTATTTTCTTTTGGTCGATTCGCTCGTTACAATTAGTTTTAAAATAAATAACCTACCATCTTTATAAATTTTTGATTACTTATTTCATGTTGACGTTATCCCTGCTTACATCAAGCATGTAGTAACCACATCGATTTCATTAAAAGCTTTCAAATGTTGATCTTTGACACAGTAAAAAATAATATTTTGATGCCGTGAGACATATCAAGGGTATAGGATTGCTTTTGTTTAAAAAGGACACATATGGACAGGGCTCACTCACAAAAATAAACATTTATTAATTATCCATAAACTAACAGCTGATAAAATTTGCAGACAAGAAAATTAGCAAATAGAATTCAGTTTTTTTTAAATAACTGTTATATCTGACGAACTATTATGCAACATTATTCTATTCTTATGTGTGTGACTTACAAATGCAAAAAATTATGAATGAAATTATAAATAGTCACTCCGATACATGTGTGTTCAGATAATATGAATTAGCGCATCGAATTAGCTGACGAATCAAAGCACTTGTAAATTTAAAAAGTTATGAATCAGTTATTTATTTACTATTATCATAAATATTTTTCATGAAACAATTATATGAATCAAAAGATTATTTTCTATTACAATAAACATTGTTTCAATATGAAAAAATATCATAAAGAAATGTGTGATTATATTGACATTAATTAAATAACAGCAAACATTGTGTACAGTTATTATATTCTTCGTGGCAAAGTATTTATCATATACGATAATTTTATTTGCGCGAATTCTTTCTACCTTGTTAAGCGGCCAATTCGCAAATTATTCCAAGCAAAAAAAACATACCAAGTTTTTCATCGAATGATTAATTCATCAATTGCGAGAAAATTTCGCTTTGGCGCCGGCGCCTGTAGTCGAGTTTCACAAATATAGTTAAATTCAGCCGATACTACATTCTCTAACTTGGCCTTATCACCTAATCTATTTGATGTAATCCTTTTAAGGAACATACGGGGGTAAAACGCGTATAAATAAATAATTGCGCTTATTTGATACTGGGAATTCCCACTTATTGCATGTCGTTACGTTAAAAAATCTAGGCCAAATCCGCTCTTTAACAGACGTACAATTCTGTGACGCCAAGACTTGCATAACCTTTTAGTATGTTTTTAAGAAAAAAAGAGTAATTTATTATTTATATTTGAAGCTCTGCCTCCAAACGTACGTCAATCGTTTTAATGTGTGTGGTTTTTTCTTCAATATGTTGCCAAATGATTGCATATTAATAACTCATCTGAAATCTCACTTGGTACAATAAAATGAGAGACGATGATGCATTGGATTGAAAATTATTTACTGAAATGATATTCAACTCCTAGCATGACTTTGTGGACCCTTTTCGAGTAGATGAATAGTTCTCTTTTCACACTCTTTTCCCTAGTGATTTGTGGGATTCTCATTTTTTGAATGTGCATTGCTTAGCGATCAAAATTTATTGTTGAATTTTCTCCATTTATAGGTTTAGGTACTTGAAAAAGTGTCTAAATAAACCGAAAAAAATACAATAACTCATTCGATTCCAATGAATAGTTACTACATGTTATTTAATGACCGCAAGAAATTTTATAAATGTGAATAGTTTTAAATATATTTGCCTAACTAACTAAAACATGATCAACTCTGTTGATTTTTTAAATAAGAATACACAACGTAAACTTACTTTCTTTAACGTGGTTTACTATTTGACGCTACAAGTTCAATTTGAAGATAACATCTTTATTTAAATCATTTAAAAATTTGATATAAAAATGAGTATTAACATAAAATATATTCTAAGCATTGTGGATTTGTGATATAAATTAATGATTAAAGAGTCATTGATAAGCTTACACATTGCTCTCTCCTTACGCTTTCATTGAATAGAAAACTGTTGTGAAAAGAAAAGTTGAACAAGACTTTGATACGACTAAAAACCGTTTTTTTTTTTAAAATTTTTTTTTTACTTTAATTTACTTTGGTACGACATAAGTTGGTTCGCTACGCAGAAAAGTAATAGTACTTACTACAAATCCAAACAATTATTCATCAAAATTCAAAATTTTAATTGAGATCAAAGAATTGCTAAAAATTTGGTCCAATTAAGTATGAGTGTCTGATAAAAGCTTCAAATTTGAATCACTGGTGAGAAGGTCGAGGAAACTTACTGTCGGTGAAATTTTAATGAAAACCTTAAAGCTGTAATGATTGCACCAGTTAATACCGAGAGATTGGAACGAACGCCGGAGTGATTCAAAATCCGCAATCGCTATGACTAACGACTCGCATTTTGACGGCCAAAGCTTTTCTCGGAACGGTTCGCGAGTTTTTCCGAGAAGATCGAAGAAATTCAAGGGAATTGGAAAACAAAAATCGCCGCTACTTCTTCAATAGACATGATCTAAAGCCGAATCCGACTATGTCTTGGCGATATCTCCGCCATGCGGATAGCATTAGGTCTTTTTTTGACATTTTACCAGGAAGATCCATAATTCAAAAAATCACTAACGATTAATTTTTTTGAGAGAGTGACCGTTTCAAAAATTGACGGAAGAATAATTATGAATATTGGCCAAACGCGTATAACTGTTAAAAAATAAAAAAAAAGTGTCGGTACTTCTAAAAAGGCACACTTTTTAAAATATAGATGTAAAGTTTAAAACATTTACCAACATTAGTCAAAGAGCACACGAATCAAGCAAAATGACACGCCGTTTCAATAATTATAAGTTTTATCCGTATTTTATTATCATTCAATGTTCTAAGCCCCGTGTCGTTTATCGATATACATAATAATTCATATCTGGCGATTGTTCGAGTAAAAAAATCATTTAAATTCATACAAAAGTCCCGGACAATATTATATTGAATAATTAATATAAATAATTGTTATGATTCATTTTCGGAGCATCAATATACAAGGGGCCTTTCTTGATTCAAAGCGAAATCACAAGCCAAATAAAAAGTTTGTGAAAAAATATCACAGTTATATAAGCCATTTAAAATTAGAAGCACAATAGCGTGTTATCGATATATATATGAAAGATACAAACATATTTTTATATTATTAACCGTCACCGTCACTACAATTTGAAGCCAGAAAAAATATTTATTGGTTTCTATAATTTTATTGAATTATTTCTATCGCTTAATTATAAACACATATATATATACACGATATGATGTGCTATAAAATACATTCAGCATAATGTATACACGAGATAAACAAAAATATTTCCGACATTACCATAATGATAAATACCCATCCATAAATGGAAATAACAAATATGGTGCAAGGTTATCTCATATTTTTAAATAATAAAAAAAAACGTTTTAAAATGTAATCCCCGGCAGTAATGATAGATTTTCCCAAGAAATAATAACTAAACTATACTACGCACACCTTTGACAATTCCCGTAAATAATTAGCATTACAAATAAAAAACATTTTTTTTACAAACAGAAACCGATATCGCAGGCCATATTGCTACTAATATTTGTTCATTGTTAAAGATATTGGTAATATTAGTATTCAAATGCATTATTTTGACCACAGCTATTAGTTAAAATGACATTATTCATAGGTTAAAACACAATTATATCATTATGGGATGAGATAAGCAAATCACGATTTTGCAGACTGACGTAGATTCCGTTCCATCGCATTTTGGTATTGGGGTTTCCCTGATGTTTTTTTTTTTTAAATTATTTTTTTATGACCCGTTAATCACCGAGTACTGTACAATAGATGGAAATAATTGTTGTTTTGTATCTCCGACAGATATATTGTGTAGATAATAAATTGTATTTCAAAACATCATCATGTTCGGCAATATCGTCAATTGGTAAACAAACCCAATACAAACACAGATTTTAATTCATGTACATTCAAAAATATAAAAAACTCTGTGACGCTCAAATAAAACAATCTTATTGGTAACTAATGATCTAATCAAATAATTTTTGATCAGTTTTAGGGTGCTTACGCTATATTACTTCCACATATATACTGATAAAGATCAGGACCGGTTTCGGTCATCGCGAACATTTTCAACTGATAATCTGTCTGTTTTTGGTTTCTAAATACATATACGGACATACGTATAGTATTATTGTTAATCTATTTGAAAATATAACGAGAGCAGTTAAAACTGCGATTTACACATTTCAATCGGCAAAAACTAGATTCGATTGAAAATGTACAGTAAGTGCTGAATATTCTGCTTTAGTTATGTGTATAACAAATGATATCTAGTTTTATAAGATACCCGGTGGCAGTGCCACCTATCAAAATTGGTTCAAAGATATCTCTACCTGACACACACACGCGCACTCTTTATATGTGCTTCTTGAGCTGCACTGACTGACACGACAGATAGATCTAACACGTGTTTTTTCAAGTTTTTATTGAAATTAAATTTTTAAGATGCTGGATATAACTTCGGGTCCCAGTAGGGAAAACTGGTCCTGATCGTCAACAGAATAAACATAAGTGGTAGAAGTATTAAAAATTTGCTTTATTTATTCAAAACTACGCCTTTCCACCAAGAATTGACCCTTAACACCTTAAAAGTGACCATTACTTTTTGTTTTTTTTCAATATATATTATGATAATTTCAAACGAACCTCTTTTCACAAAACAAGTTATAAACCTATAATCATTCTTGTTATTGATATCTATGAATGAATGTGTTTTGCAAAAAATCATGTATTATAAGACAAATTTTAAGTGGGTAATAAAAAAAATATAAACAAAACTGTACTGAACCCATAAAAAACATACGACTTATAAGAGGTGTAGCAAAATATATTAGTTACATAATGATTCAGAATAAAATATTATCCTCAAGATTGTTTGCCAGACAGGCGTGGATCAAATTATTGAAATAAAAATATATCATCCGGTTGGAGAATGATCTTTAAAAATAGGTATTTTCTCATTAAAAAATCTCAAATAGCTACGTCGCCCATACAATTTCGTGAAACGAATCCGTCCACATAAAGCCACAATTTATTAATAAACTAATCACATAAACTGGTTTTTACACTGTCAAGTTTTTTTTCATACGTTTGTGTCATTCTTAAAATTTCATGACGTCATAATAGTTCTCAAAAAACGATCAAAATTTCGACTGTTCAAAGCCAATCAAATCCGCGCATACCTGGAATTATTATCTAATGTCATCTATCGTCAAAAAAATGAAACTTGATTGAGGTAACGTCAAATATGTGACGTATTTATATAAAGGTCGCAATATACAGTGCTTCCCAACACACTGTATAGAAAGCCACACCCTATTTTTTTTTATATAAACTTGTTGTAATATGTAATTCAAATGATATCATTGTGCAATATAATTAAAGCCAGGTGGTTCGCTCTATTATTTAATAATATTTCATTTACTTTTGTTTTTTATTTTCAATACGCGATTCAAGACATTGAATGAAGAAGTGCTAATTTGTCATTGTTTTGCTTAAGTTAAATGTTGACACTTATTTTGTTTGAGCTTTTCAGTTTATGATTCATTCTTGCGTTCAAGACATTTTGAAAGAAAACTATATTCAGATTTTTTATCTTTAATTAATAAAATGTGTAAAATATATAGAACTAGACCATTATTGTTAAATTTGTTTAATCGGAAAATTTCTTATTGCTAAATTTAACACTTCGAGTTGTCTCACTTCTCTTTATTAGCAACTCGATTACCCAAACTGATAAGGAACCAAAACTGTCTTGAGATAAAAATCATGGAGGGTCTTTTATATAAATGTATTTCAATAATTTTTGTACGTTAGATTCATCGGAGTTTGAACAGAATAGGATTATGAAGCAAGTGCATTTCTCTTATGACATGAGACATGTTACCGCAAAACGTATAATAAAATAAGAACCTCGACTTGCACTCAACGATATACATGTATACGATAAATCGCATTCCACCAAGCACTATCGGTTGATCGTATTTATTTCATAGCTTAACTTTTACATAAGTTTATGTATAAATTGTTTTATTAGGGCTGTGGAGTCGGTAAAAAAGTTCTACTCTGACTCCGACTCCAACATTCACCAAAAACACGACTCCGACTCCGACTAAAAAAGTTTAATATCATCACTTTGTTGGCCTAATTTTCCTATTTATGTGTATTTAATTGAATATCAACCCTAAAAATCCTGCCAATAACCAAATTTGACATATTATATGAAATAATAAAAAGTTCAAACTTTTCAAAATTTCCCACTCTGAGTAAGACTCCAAAGACATAATTACACTTTAAAATGTATGATCAAAAATATTTCGTAAATGCCATTTGATAAACTAGACTCCCGATTAGGAATCGGACTATTTTTCACAATCGTCTTGCGGTAAAACCAGATAGGCGAAGATTTATAAGAATCAAAAGAATTAATTGAATGTTGAGAGGCTTCGATTTATGAGATTGGTTGCGCCACAGAGTGTCATGGCCTTACTGCAAACAGGTTAAACATTACGTTGGCAGTGCTGCGACGTCGAGCTGACGTCATACGAGCACACATGTGACGTCAGTTCTATCCGCTCGACCCACTTGTCGACGCTTCAACAGATTTTGGCGGAACAACATACGGCGACCACGAATCTCATTTATCGCAACATAAATTTTTCAATTTGTTTCGTTGTATTTTTGTGAAAATGGTAATTGTTGTAAAATACAATGACATAAAGAACTGGTCTTCAGAGTCAATGACTTTGAATGAATTACACACTATCTATCTACATACATATATGATGTTTCCATATGATACCATTTTATAAAAAATATGTTTGGTTTTATTATATGTAACGGTTTTGCGTATTTTGGGGAAATAAATAAAAAATACTTTTTTGTAAAGAAATATATACAAGTTCCAGAAAGGTATTGTCTAATTTTATTTTTGTAATTACTATTTCTACTTATGATGTGTCCAGTGATGTAGTGGGAGCGGCAACAGGAGTCGGCATTCCCACACCAAGACGATTTGAATATTCAAAAAAATTAAATATATTTTTATATAATATTTTTAGTTATAATGTAATATTTTAGGGGATTTTCTATAAGCGCTGTTGCTTCTCCATTATAATGTTTTTACTTGATAAATACTTATTAGAACATGAATAATATATGAGAAAAAGATTTACGGGTATTATAATATATTATGATTTGTCAGCGCTTCTAGACATTATATTTATCACTACACAACTGGATGTTGAACAAATAACAAAGAAGTGGAACACATGCTACCTCTAGTACAGTGATGCAGAACTTTTTTTTGCAAAGGGGCCAGCTTATCAATTTTCAGATCGTTCGAGGGCCACATTGGTAAAAGTGATTTAATTATCGTCATTTTAAGTGTATTTTTTTAAATTAACAATTTTATATTGTTCTTCCATCGTCCGTGAAGTTTTCAAAAACAAAATGATTGATAGTTCGTTACCTTAATGTGAAAAGGTTCTAATTTTCATTTTTTGCCGCATGAAATGTCATTTCGGGCCGCAGGTTGTGCATCACTGCTCTAGTAGCACATTTAGTGTTCAAATCAATTCAGTTTGTATAGTGATAATTTTCCCGCAGAATCGTTCGAAACGTGTTTGTGTGTTATGAATCACACATTTTACATTCATCTGAAATTATCGATTCTGCAAAATTAACATTGAATATCAAATAACCGAAGGTATGCGCATGTCATTGCTGATAAAAAATAAATCCCACAATAAATTTGGGATTGTATTGCAAAAAAAAAAAAAAAGATGGTCACCCCAGAAGAACCGTAGCAAAGCAGCAAATCAAGTGGACCATAGTAAACCGGAACTACGGTCGAAAAGAAAATATGTTTTGTTATTTCCTTTACTGAAATGTCTTCAGCTATGTCTGACGTCTGTTTACTTCCGATAGCTAAGGACAAGGAGGTATTATTTGCCACTCAAACACGATTAATCCGTTTGATATACTGAGAATTAACTAGAAATAGAATTTACAGGGGTTTTTTCTCGAAGGGCAGACACAGTTAGGTCACTAGTATCCTTTCTTTAGAAGACCTACTTTTAGCGTGCATCTAAAACTGACTCATATCAAATGTAATAATCAGTATATTTCTTCTTCATTGATTTTAATACACTTATATAAAAATTATCCATGATAACTTACATAAGTAATCGTTTTTATAAAGAGTGCAACTCTTAGGATTTAGCAAACCAATGATTCCTGGAATCACATATTAATACTTTGTATTTAATTTACATAAAAATAAAATCACATTGGCAAGCGTTGCAATGCCACTTAAAGAAAGAAAGTGTTTGTGTTTATTAAAGTGCTTTCGGATGCACATTATTTTAGATAAATAATTTAAATTTAATTTCACTAACATTGATCGGTATCGATGATATTTAACGTTTGACGTTTGATGTTTGTCTTTTGATGATTGTCTATGATACGGCACACGCGCCACCTACAAAAAGTTAATTGTAATATGTCTATAACCTTTGTGCAAGTGCAAAAATATGTTGTCAAAATGAACGGTATGGTAGCGCATGACATATGAAAAAACATTGATTTTTATATAGAAGACCTACTGTAAGCAAATTTTACGCGTAGAAAGAATCTTTACTCTTTTTTTTTATACATAGTAAAAAGCTTTACCATCATTAATGTATTAGATCATAATGACAAAACACTTGGATTATTGGATTACAATTTTTTTAATATTGGAATAAAATTATGGAAAAATTTTCATTTTCGATAACCTTGAGTATTCAGTCAATTAACAGTTAATGTATATTTTTCATATAATTCTCCACACAACTGTAACGGTTATGCTGTTTTATTAAACACTACATATGTTGTCGGGCACCTCGAACAATAGACTATAGCCTGTAGCGGGCGTTTTTTAGCGATAAGCGCAAAAATATGTTACTTTCTTAAAATCAACACAACTTCTAAACGAAGCGATATTTTCGATTGAAATTTTCAAAGAACTCATAAATGATATTTAATCATTGAAAATAAAACAGCTTTTTACATCATAATTGCAATATATTTCTAAGCCGATTCCGATTCCCGATCCGAACTCTTCCAAATCATTATTCCATGAAGTCTGATAAATTATCGGCATACAGTTCATCGTAACTATTATTATTTTCTGAAGACATTTTTGAAAGGATAACTTCTTATTCAATGTTTATATAAATTCAAATAACAAAATACGAAACGGTGAACAAAGCAACGCGAGCAGAATGAAAAATATTCCAACATGTGTCAGGGCTCAATCTTAACAAGCAACGGGGATCGCAAAATAAATCTATAAGACTGTTTATTTTTTTTGTTTATTCGCTCAAACTCCGACCCTTATAATCTGGCAAAGAAGTAGAACTAATTGTAATTAGTTGCGACGTGAAATGAAACGTCGGCAACCAATTCTGTGCTGACCTGTTCAAATACAGCATTTGCCGTGTCCCGCGTTCAACCGACTGTCCGAAAAATACGGCAAATGCCGTGTCCCGTCAACAACGTGTTAAAACAAACTCATCGGACAACAAGGTACATTTTAATTGAATTAAAAATTGAAGTGTCAAATAATAAGTAAATCAAATTTTCTTAGTCTTTTTAAAAATTAATAGAATGTAGTCTAAATATTTTATAACTGAATAGCTTCCTCTTTAATCAAAGTGGAAACTTCTACGTTCTTACACAATTATCACCATGACTTGCACTAATTTCATGTTTATCCAAAAACAAGTTTTATTTATTCTATCCAATATCGTTAAATATTTGGTTGAGAAAAAAACTTTTGAAACCATTCATAACGTCACCGTGACGCCTCATTTTTTTACAAAAATCAAGTAGATAATCACTTTTTTTGAATAAAATATTTATGAAAAACTACAACGAACGAATTTGCAATATATTACGTTTTATCCAAAACAAATGCAATATTTATTTTTGACATTGACTCTTATAAATTCGTTTAGTAAAGTTCTTATTTGCTTGGAATACTTCATTATTAGGTCCTTAAACAAGAAGCGTAGAAGTGTCATATTTTCGCGAAATTTCTGGAAACCTACAACAAATTCTTTTCGATAGATTCCTAGGTCGATACAAAAAAATATCGGGGTTGTCTATCTTTGTATTCCACAAAAAAAAAACATTTTTACTGGAAATATCAAATAAATATGTGCAATAGGTTATTCCACAACTGAAAATGAAAAAATAGTGGAAGAGACACCGTTTTTACCTAATTTTACAGTGACAAAAATATTTTTTTTTCTCTTATATCAATTATATAGTCATAATAACAAAGTAAATTTGACAATGGCTTCCGTAAGTACTAAATACAATTAAAATAACGGTAAAAAAGCACAATGAAAATCGTGTTCATACACTGCCATCTACAATGACTTGCCAAAAGTTGTAAAACAATAGCTCTATTGCGACACGCGGACAATGATAAAATGGCACCAGCGGTTCGCAAATACAACAGTGTCATCTAACGGTAAATAGTCGAAGCTCACGGCTAGGCACAAAAAACGACGCTGTTTTTCGATGGATAGGAATCTGACATACCATCAGATTATTTTCAGTGAGATTTTTACGAGGCATATTCGAACACAATACAAATGAAAGCTGTTTTTTAACATTTTTTTAATAAAAACACAATTCAAAACTCAGATGTATAACTGTTTTTTTTTATCTCGATGTCTCGATCAATATTCAAATTTTTCGTTTTCTTAAAATACGTAAACCCGCCATCTACTCGTTTTCCACTGAAACTCATTTACTATTCTATTTTCAGGAAATGGAAAAAAAAAACATTTTAAAACTGTATAACAGGTACCTACTATTCAATTCAACGAAAACAAACATTTTGTTTAGACATATGCCTTAGTTTTTGTTGTCAACTTAAAAGCTTTTATATTATTTTATCCAAATCGCTATACAATAAATGCATCGGGTGTTCCATCAAAAATTGCAAAGCTAACACCAATAAACAAATTGGTTAAAGAAATATAGAACGAAATTATCCCCGATAGTTTTTTTTTCAATTATAGTTAGAATATGAAACATGAAAACAATATGTACAATCAGTCATGTAGATTTATAAATTAAGCCTTAAAGAACAATAACAAACTATCTATTTTATTTGCGTTTTTTTTCATAATTTTTAATAATATATTCTTATGTTTATCAAACGGAGAATGCTATTGGAAACGCACTTATTTCATGTGATGGATTTTTATAAATACATACATACAAAAAAACTAGTTCGTATATTTGCATAATTCTTTCTTTTATCAGAACGGTGAATCCATGTACAAGTTTGTTGATAGGATAGAGACATGTCGAGACCGCCAAAATATTATAAATAGTAAATTATATGCGTTTGTTTGAGCTGGCATCTGTACCAATAATAATTATCCATATTAAGATTAGTTACAACTGTGTGTTAAAAAAGTACCGGAAAAGAATGTATGTAATACAATAATAACATCTTCCCCACTCTCAAAATTTTGTAATAATTGCTGTAAGAAGTAACTAAGAAGTGATCGTTTTGAGAAGAAGTACCTAGTACAAAATGATTTTATAGCAGTAACGGTAACAAAGTACTTAACAGTAACGAAAAAAACGGTTGATCGTAATTTACCCCCAAGCGCCAAAACGAAAAAAGTGAAATAATCATTTAACAATAACATTTAATATCGTAAAACAACCGTACAGTTTAAATACATTCATGTTTGTATAAAACGATTCATATAATCACGCGTATACATTATTGATACTATTGTACCGACCGTAATTTTGTTAATGTATTGACTTCTTATCTTGAAATATTATCGGACCTGACTGTACATTTGCATATTCGTGTGGGCACTTAAGAGATTAGCATCTATTATCAGGAGGAAATTATGGCGTTTCCAAGTTTTCTATTTTCGATTGTCTCAGATATATCCGAAACGGCGCCTACTGTCTGCGAAAAGCGTGCCTATCGATCGAAGAGTGGCGCCTTCGCCACTCCGGCCTTTCAGAGACTAAAAACATTCCGCTTTTTAAGAAGGCTTCTAAAAAAACAATTATATAATGTAAATGAAAACCGCTTCTTTAAATCAATTAACTACTTAGGGAGTATTAGTTAAAAAATTCACCACGAGATTAAGGATTCAGTAAATGTGGCATTTAGAGTTAATAATAATTTAGGCACACACCTTAAAAATAGTAAAGATAGAATTAATAAACTTGATAGAAGCGGTATATATAAGATGACTTGCGGTACATGTGATTTAGTATATATCGGGCAGACCGGAAGAAAAATTTCGACTCGGGCAATTGAACATGTTAGATCCTTTAACAATGGAAAAACTGATTCACAATATGCAAACCACCTCATAGAACAATCACATAATCCAAATTCGGTCCCGATTTTTTTACATTCCTGTAATAAAGGCCTTAAGCTAGATGCATTGGATCAGCTAGAAATTAATAGGTATAATCAATCCAATGACATTCTTAATGATCAGATTACAATAAACGCATCACCGCTTCTAAAAGCCACAAGCAATGAACACTAAAAACAATTTAAAATGGATTCACTTGAGACATTGCGGATTTTGAGTTGGTTCACAATAAAAATAACCCAAAAATACCCAGATTAAAGTTCACTTCAAGATTACATCAGATCAATAACTTATTTAAACCTTTTTCCCATGTAGGGTTAGGATGGTTGAGCAGAGAGGGGATGGATGGTGAGCCCTGTCTAGCCTAGGTATATAAGCTATCTCTAATACACGTTTAAAACATAGTTCTGACGAAGGCGTAAGCCGAAATAGCTATCAACAAATATATAAAATAATTTATGTAGAACTAAAATACATTTTTATTTTTCTTACCGTATTATAATGGAGTTCCACCAAGTAAATGTCTACTCAATCAATCAAAAATATACTTTTGCACCTTAATCATCCATTTAAACACAATAATGGTAGCCATGGCAAAGAACAAGCTTTTCAACACATATTTTTTGAAAGCACTCATCACTTAATTTTGTAATATTATTTCCGGATCTACCATTTTTTTTAAATATATTTAAATGTTGCTTAGTAAAATTTCATACGGGAGACTATTATAGCCTGTATAATAATTTTTCGCTTTATTTGATTCTTTTGCGTTTAATTTAATCAAAACGTGTGTGAAAATACGATGAGGCTTTCAGTTTTTAAGGAAAATACAAGAGTAAAGCAAATAGCTGATAATTAAAGTTTTCTGGAATGTTTTTGTTGGAAACTCCTGAAACCTTTATAGTTTATAGCCATAAAGTTAGATTACACCCAAAAGTTGAGTTGCGTGATGTAAACACTCTTAGCACGTGTGCCGATAAACAATCTCAGAAAATATAATAAGTCTTGTTATATTGATTATTCTTGCACAATATGACGGATATTTTCGCCGTTTGCGATCTCACTATAAAATAATAAAAAAATATGCACAGGTGAATCGAGATTGATTTGAGGGAACACATAATTTAAGTTTGAAATGTTAATGGAAACCTCATGGCTTTAATGATTTATTGGCATACAGTTAAGCACTAAATTTATTGTAAAAAATTAAACAGAATACATGGCATTACAGCTGACGCCAATGCGCCATGCATTTGACAATTAATAAAAATAACACAAAAAGTATTACACAAAATTGAAAAAAATAAAATAAATATAGAATTAACAAATGTATGGATCAGAACAGAAACATATTAATTACATAAAAAGAAAAAATATAAAAACAAAGAACCAAGCTCACTACCGAAGATGTCCACATCAACAGGCAGTGCATTCATCAGCCGAACAGCCCTTGTGACTGGCGACTCAAATGACCTACGTGACAAACAAGTTCTGACAAAGAACATTGATTGGCCTAGGCTACGACCACGTAGGTAGAAACTGGGAGCATGCAAGCTTAAAGTTTCAAGGATGACAGGGTTATCAACTCGGCCCCGAAGAAGAAGATCTGCGAGCTTCAAGAGAGTGAAACGAAAGCATTCCCAAAAAAGAAACTTGGTTGGATAATATTCCATTAAAGAATTATCAAAAGGAAATAGATTGAATTTTTTGAAATAATAATAACGCAGAAATTTTTTATGAACTCGCTCCAGTAAGAAATATTGCAGCTAGAATTTTTATCAAGACAACTTTAGTATAACTCTTTTCAGTGACTATGAAGACAAAATAATTAATACGTATTACTCAATTTGCACAGTGGCTTCCTAGATGTGTGGATATAACTATTATATTAAATGTAATTATTTCTAGTCTATCTTGTGAGAAATGTAAATAATACCGCGAAAAACAGATATTATATAACACACTAGCTGTACCCTGCGCGTGTTGCTACGCCAGCAACTAAAATAAATTTGAAGGAAAGACATTACACAAATATTCAATTCAATTTGAGTCAATTTGAGTGTACGCCAGAAAGTTTCGCGGAAGTGTACTCGAGAAATTTGTAAAAATCGATATCAATTTTTGGGGGGGAGGAGGGGTTGTTTGGCGGGGTGGGGTTTGGGGAGGTGGGGTTTGGGGGCTTATGGGGGGGTATGCCAGAAACCTTCGAAGGAGTGAACTCGAAAAATTCGTAAAGTTAAAAAAAAAAGTTGGGGGGTGGAGGTTGGGGGGTGGATGGATGGAGGGGTTGGTAGGCCAAAAACCATTGTGAGAGTGTACTCAATAAATTTGTAAAGTTTCACATCGATCGGTCGAGCGGTTTAGTAGTCCATAGCGGAAATACAGACAGACAAACATTCATTTTTATATATAACACATAAATGGTATAATTTTTCGTTTGAAAGAAAAGAATTATTTTACGCTGTCAAGTTATGATAGAATTTAAAAAATGCAGGTTCGAGGCTTTCCAAAGACATCCGCTACTGCTTTAGCGTTGTTCACCAATTCTTGGGTAGGAGATGAATTTCAAACAATGAATTGGAAACGGGCATGAAAAATTATCGTTTATGTAATTTTTTTTCGAAATATTTTTTTAAAAACAAATTTTGTACATGCAAAAAATTTTAATAAAATTCGAAACACTTATTATATATTTACTTAAAGAGTAGCTAATGCATTCATAATATCAAATTTTAATTGATAACGCTTTTTACACGTGTTTTGTGACTCTGAAAAACATCTCAAAACTATATCTATTGTTAGGTGCTAATTTATAGGTTACGTAGATATTGATTCTTATTTCAAACCAATTTCAGGTAATCGAATTATTATAAAACGTTTTAAAATGTAATATTAGTGAATTTATCTTTGAAAATGTCGTTATAATTCTATATTATGATAACAATGCCCAAGATGAATGAAATATCCGTCATTGTATGACTGTATACAAAAAGCTCTATGAAGAAAGTTTCCCGTATTTGGAACATGCATACAACATGATTGCCTACCGTAAAAATTGTAATTTATTAAACAAAATTGTTACACTACGCTATTTCTGGAATAATGATGTCGATTGAAAAAATTTTGAATACTGAGATTGTTTTAATGCAAAAAATATTCCCACACTTACTTGTGATTACATGAAAATATTAACATAACAATGCTGCTAATGACCTGTGACTTTTTATACACATGGAATAATGATTTTCAATGTTCTAATCGTACTTCTTGATTTTTTTATGTAAATTATTTCTAGTTTCGTAATAGAATGGGATATTTTTTATTGAAAATTTTAATTTACTGCCAGTAGTATTTTTGAATGCTATACTGACTGTCCGGTCCGTGGCGCAGTGGTGAACGTTGTTGGCTGGCGTGCCGGACCACCCGGGTTCGATTCCCTGTACGAGGAGATTTTTTCAGTCGATAAATCTGTTCAAAGGCATTGGTGTTTGAGATGTTGATCCCTTCCCACCTTTCCTTTCCCAAAAAGGACGCATAGCGAGAGCGATTAGCTAACCATAAGTTCTGACCACAACTCTCTTTGAAAAAAAGAGGTTGAGCAACTGAGTAACAAGCAGTTCTCGTAGAAAAAATATATGTTGAGAACACCGTGAGAACAGTCAGTTCAAGTGTTGAAGCGTCATGGTAAAAAAATAAAAATACTGACTGATTCAGGAAATATTTATTGCAATCGGTAATCAAGTGGCGTTTTCAAGATTATGTAAAAATTGCAATGCAACAGAGCACTAAACACCGAGTGGATCAATGGAAAAAGAGGTTCGACAGGAATGTATCGTTGTGCAGTATCGTGCAGTGGTGGATACCCCTTAAGCGCGAGAGGCGCCAGATCAGACCTTTGGATAGATTCGTAATGTAAAGCCAAGCCGCGTAAACCGTTTTTCCGCGTGGTTCCTTCATTAGTCCCGTCCAAACACCCATAATAATAATAATGTTAAAAAACCCCGCATTTATCGTTCCCCGATTTCTCGATTTTCTCGATTTATCGTCTAAGTAATATGATCCCGTTAAAAATATTATCCCGATTGACCGTTTTGTTGAATATTTCTCATAAGCAAATTCGACCCCATCTAATCGGTTCTTAGAAAAATCCTGAACTGCAACTAATGACAGCAGTGAAGAAGTAGATGGCGAAAAGGGTAATTATGAACCTGTTGACATTAACAAAAGCATGATTGGCCTTCAATAAAATAACAATAATTTTCTATTCCAAAAAAAAAGATGAATCTGTAAGAAAAATATGCTAATTTAAAGGGTCTTTGTTAAATTTGAAGTGCTGCAAAGAAGCAACTTTTTATTGCGGACTTTTTACAAAATTAACGTTTATTGATTTGTTTTTGTTTGCATACATAGTTTTTGAAATATTTTAAAAATATTCATTCATTGGAATCTTCAACTTTATCATTAATAAAATGAGATCTCGCAAGTGCCTAATCCACCACTGGTATCGTGCCATTTAAAAAATTTAAAGGATGTTGACGTGATCAAATGAATAAGTATGTGAATATAAAGACCGAATTATGATATTCATATGCCCATCCATGTATCTTTTTTCTTAGGAAAGCTACCTTTTCTTCTTTTGTGCTTATTAGTTCTTTTTATTATTGATCTGTGTCACGTATAGCTTTATGAATAGTGTTATTTTTCTTGTATTATAAGAACATTTTGTATCAAGTCATAGCCAATTATCATAGAGTATCGCAGCTCTCAACTACAACACGTGCAATTCTATTCTTATGGATGATGACCAAAACTTGATGAGAAATTAAATAAGTTTAATGCGCTCATAATTCAAAGACATAAAAAAATATTTTAGAGATAAAATTTCCATTTTATTAATAAATTATCACGAATTTTCGTGACGTTTAAAAAAATGCAAAAGGCCA
Organism: Himalopsyche kuldschensis; assembly: GCA_028554975.1. NCBI lineage: Eukaryota > Metazoa > Arthropoda > Insecta > Trichoptera > Rhyacophilidae > Himalopsyche > Himalopsyche kuldschensis. The sequence continues at coordinate 11,436,496 of JAHFWI010000010.1, read as the reverse complement.
ATAAATTTTGTCACTAAAATTAATATCATCATCGAATGAAGCATAGTTTTAACAATCATTTTTGTACACATAAATTTCTTGTTAAATTATCGTAGACATTTAATTTACATACAATAGAATGCGAATTCTACAAACTGGCTCGTGTCAACATGACATTAATGAGGGTCAGTTAATTTTTATGCTCATCTTGAATTTACATTGTGAAACAAGAAACTTTTTAAAAGATAGTTATATATGCTTTAAAAAATTGATTCAAATAATGCTTCTGAGATGGTGGTTTATTTTCAAGAGGTCTTATTACGTATATAAAAAAAAGCATGTTATGAAACATTTTCAACGACATGTCACCTGGTATTATATTTATCACTGTACAAGGCTTTTAAAAAATAGTTTCTATATGCTTTAAAAAATTGATTAGTTCCGATTCGCATTGTGTTACGTGCTTATTACATTACAGTTAATTTTCAGTTTATTTATCACTGTAACTATGTTTCATATAAAAGATTTTAGTTCAATATCAATTTGATTTTGATTATATTATACTATAAATTAAGTGTTCTAAATTATGCCTTTGAAAAAAATAATATAAGAGCATAAAAAGTAATAAATAAAAATGATTGATAAATGAAAAGAAGAACGCTCTATCTGGAAGTTAGTCAACGTGATTTGACGCTGGTAATTCAATTTTTGATAGATGGCTCAGCTGAATGCAAATTATCTTTTTCAAATAATAAGACATAAAAAAAAAAACATAAATATCTGTCAGTCACGCTTTGTAGTCAACGCAGTGATGTACAAAAACTTTTTTGTCAACCAGATCCAGACAACGATTTTATTCATTCTCATATTTTCGTATTGAGTATGTCGAAAAATATATTGTTTCTAATCATTTCCTGAAAACTCTAGTCCTTAAAATATAAGATGAAAATTCGCAGTTTTTTTATGTTTTTTTTTCGTTTTCTTTTACGGATATATTGTTAAATTCGGACGCTTTATGTCTTTATATTTATTTATTTTAAACATACGTATGTTTATGAAATAACTAACTCTTAAAACGATTTAGAAAAATATAACAATTTCTTTTATAATCTGGCGTGGTATTTTTTTCATATATGTAAAACTATGAATTGATTGAGTAGGCATTTACTTGGTAGAATTCCATTATAATACGGTAAGAAAAATAACAATGTATTTTAGTTCTACATAAATTATTTTATATATCTTTTGATAGTTATTTCGGCTTACGCCTTCGTCAGAACTATTTCTGTTACTAGTTCTGACGGAGGCGTAAGCCGAAATAGCTATCAACAAATATATAAAATAATTTATGTAGAACTAAAATACATTGTTATTTTTCTTACCGTATTAAAACTATTAATACTAAAAATCTTAACATGTTGACAATCGCAGTAACCTGTCGTCCTAAGATTGCACATTGCACAATCCTAGGCTCTAATACCCCATTGTCATAAAACATGGATGTTTTCAATACTAAATGATAAATATTGAGTATTCTATATGAAATATTATAAAATATAGTTTCACAACTTATTTTTAAATCATAAATATCACGAGGATGGTTATTAAAAAAAGCGCATAACGTTACATGCGTTTCAGATCAGAACGATATTACTTCTAATTTTATTTCGAGCTGCAACATATTTTTTTTTAGAGATTCGTATTTTTACTCATTATTGGCTCTTATATGTATTTTCCATAGATTTTTTGAGACTCTTAGTTGATTAAAAACATATTCTGCCCTATTATCCAATGAAAGATAATTTATGAAGATTCAATTTTTTATCACCCAAATTTCAACTTCAATTAATTAAATTAGAAAAATTTCAATTAGTTAAATGGTCAACATATCAAAAGTTTCAGATATCACAACTATATTTACTAAGGTATTCTAAGAATGCTTCACAGGTATAGCATATACAGTTAGAACAGCTTTACATAAAAAAAACTCCTTATTCCGGATCTTCTATGATTGCGCAAGAGTTGAAAAATGATTGACACTGAATGAAAAAAATGAAGGTGAGACGCTAGACTCGCGTGACAGAATGATATTCTTTACGGAGTGGTAAATAATTACAAAATATGAGCTCACTTTGCTCGCTCAGAAGCTATTTTTGAATTACCGAAAATTACTCGAAAAATAAATAGATTTATTTCGCGTGGAAAAAATCTCAGTTAATCCCAGTAAGTATTTGCCTGAAATGCAAAAATGTTGACCACTCATGCAAATTAACTTTGATTAATATATATTTTGAATAAGCCATCTTAAAAATAAACATCAATATTCAGCTGTGCCAAGAATTTTGTACTTTTTGTCATGTGACACTAATGCTTCATCAACTAACTATAAATGTGAAATGTTATTTACGTATTCCATAAATCACGTAAAAGTTCTAAGCTTACAACTGAATATGGGGATCGCAACAAAAAAAGTTATTCTAATAGGAGTGTTTAAATTGCACTATTTTTACTTCTTTCGATGTAAAATAATATGATAAAGATTAATATGCGTTTGTATTCAATATTAAGTTAAAAATTTTCAAGATCTATTTCTACTTATAGAGCCAAAATTTTCCAAATAACTTTATTTGTCGCAAGCCACATTATGGCATACGAACTAATTCTAATTATGTTTTTGTCACTCCGCTGAATGCACCGCACGCTCGCGGTTATTAACCATTTTAACAATGTGTCCGCTCCCATCGGAAGTTTTTCTTCAATAACTGCTTGTGAGGAATTACTCAATCTGTCATGTAATATAAGGAAACAAAGATAGCTCTTAGGTAGTACTCGTGGTTAGCTAATCGAATTAGCGAATGGGTAATGAAAGGATTTAGACACGGTTAAAAGACTCTTTTCTTAAAAGAAATTTTCTTTTTCAGTCTGCTTAAAAAAATTAAAGCCGTGATGTATGAACTTATTCTCGTTCTTGTGAAATGTATCGGTTTTCGATGCAATATTGCTTATCATTTCAAAGCGAATTACAAAATATTAGTTCACTGCTTTAAATTCTGTATTTGTATATCCTACTTATTAAACAAAACAACATTCTAGCACTAGATAATTATTATGTTCGATAAGTTACTAAATGTGAGTCATAAATAAATTGTTATAAATCAACTGACATTTATTCTTAGCGCTATTTTAAGTATTTAATAAAACTTCAACGGGAATAACTGTTGCACTACGATAACAAAATAATAATCATTGCAAGTGTGCTATAAATGGTTGATATTCAAAGAAAAACATATACGGCAGAAATATTAGTATATTTTGCATACTTTACGCAAATTTGCTAAAAGATTATTTGCAAAAACACGATATTTTTATCTTACGTGCACAATAATTCGAAGGATGGCTAAATTTTCAGTGTCGGTGTATATTCAAGCATCAGGCATCTTCAAACTGTTCGCAAACGTAATTACCGATAGAAAAAAGTGAGTAATTATATGTAAGTTATGAACAAAAACTCTGTGCTTAAAAACATTGACTGGATCTGCTTCAGTAATCAGGGATTTTCCCATTTTAATACTTTGCATTGTATTTTATAAACAATGATAAAATAACATTATGCGAGACTTGCCTCTAAGATAATAATAATCATCGGAGCCCACGTAAAAACATCTTTATATTACGCGATAAAGTGAGAATTTTTGATGTCATATTTCATAAATTGAATACTAGGTTATTGACCCCTATAAAAAGACAGAATAATAATTTCGATGGCTTCGGCAGTGCCTTTGAGAAAGTTCATTTTTTTTTCAATTTATGACAAAATTATATATTTTTTTAGCTATATTTTAACTGGAGTATATTAAAATATATACATATATTTATAGTCAGTTTTTTTTTTATTGAATATTGGTAACCGACCACGGTTTGTTATGGAATGAAGGGAAGGTAACATATTATTGATTGAGTTGGCATTTACTTGGTAGAAATCCACTATAATACGGTGAAAAGAATAATAATGCATTTTAATTCTTCAGAAATTATTTAATATATTTGTTGATAGCTACATATATATCTAGAAGGTAACATAGTTTGTATAGAATAGTATATTTTTAGAGAGAGGGTTGAAAATTAGTAAAACGGAAGAAAATTTGCGCACTTTTTTAACCATATCCCTCCCGACTAGGGTTTCCAACCGCGGAATCCCGGGACCCCGAAGATTTTTAATTCCTGATAAGTCCCGGGATTAGAAAACATAATCCCGTTTAAGTTTTTATTAAGCACAAACGAATTATTATTAAAAAATCGTAATATTTCGTGTACCTCCATGTGTCTCGTGGAAAATACATTGTTTACTGCATTAATCCCGGGATCGGCTAATTGCAATTTCGAAATCCCGGGATCAAATTTTAAGCTCGGGGTTGGGCACCCTACTCCAGACAATACAGTTAAGGTTAAAAGTTACATGCACACTTTTACAGTGTCCGCGCAGTGATCAAAGTTCTACTATTAGACGCGTGATAAGATGTGATCAAAGTTTATTCGCACACGTTGTTGAAGCACGTGTTATTGAATAGACGGTGCGGTAGGTGGAGGGGTTGAGTAAAATTTAAGTTGCTAACATTTATATACACCTACATATTGATCAGGACCGGTTTCGCGCGTCACGTGCATTTTAAATTGAGAGTCGTTAGAGCTATTATAGTATATTCAAAACGTTAAAAATATTTTTTTTGTTGGTTAACGACTGAAATTTTGTTGAAATTTCAAAAACATTAAAGATATTGTGAAGCCATGGTTTTTAGTTTCAATTATATAGCGATTGAAATAAAACCAGGGGAGTCGTTGAGCAACAAATTGATAGGTAAGAGAGTAAGAATGGCGTCATCTTTTTAAGTTTCAAATAATATATCATAGACGTTTATTAGTGGTAATCTTTATATTTATCTTTAAATCAATATCGTTATCATAACCACAGCGACTAATCCTACTAACCCTGAAAAAAAAATCTGAGCTGTTCGCTATTAAATGAATACTATAAATATTCTTCGATGCATGACCCTGAACTGCTTTTCGAGGTCGTTTTTTAAATATGCTCCATATTAAGAAATACAATTCATTCGTGATTTACTGGAAAGAAAACAATAAATAAATAAAATTTGAATTCAATTTGATTAATAGTTGAATTCTGTGACATAAGGGTAAGGGTAAACATTGAAACCTCCAATTACTCGACATCTCAACTATTCGAGTATCGAGTAGTAAAATTTTAAAATACTCGAGTAGTTTCACATGTACTAAAATATGTATTATAAATTCAAATTTGTGTTTATAATTAGATGATAAATAAACTTATCGAATTTCAATAATATATTTATTTCAATTTATAAAACATATATTTCAAAAATAGTAGAGAATTATCCGTCTCAATTTTTAGAATTGGCTTAGTTTAGTTCAGTACGCCTAATACTCCAGTATTACAAAAATGAAAAATACTCGAGTATCGAGTACTTGAAAAATGGACTAGTATTCTCGAGTATCGGGTATTCGATACTCGAATTGGAGTCTCTAGTATAAACGCTCCCAATACGGTAGGCATTCGAAGATATCAGTCGTTCTTCTCAATTTTATTTCAACTGTAAATTTATCATACATGTGTTTTAAAGCTCTATCATTTTGACAGAAATGTATCTAAAATATAAAGAAAGGAACAATTGTAATTATTACTCAAGAAATTAAGTTCTATGAACTAATTTGGAAATATTTAAATAAATATGACGTATGTGCCATGACATCAAAACTAATATACATATATATGTTTTAATTAAATATTTTCAACTCACCAGGTCACGAAGTTCTACAGCGTTCTTTGGACACAAGCGCGAGATTTTTAACACAAAATCACTGTTGGAGACCAAATTTTGAATATTTAATTGTTATTTTAATATAAAGAGAGTAAATTTTTACTGATTTTCAATAGTTTATGTTAAAAGCAAGAATATTTGAACCGAGACGCTGACACTTCCAAGGCAATATCTACCCACAGACAAGACACATCAAATAAATATAGGCAAATGGACTCACGAATCTCCCACACTAAAAATTACTGTAATACCGAGGTCTCGGTGATGTTACAAATCGCGAACGCTAAACCGGTCGAAGAAACATGGGCTGACGGCGTAAGCTCCTCTAGACTAGAATGCCTACGAATCTAAACAAAAAGAAACAAATGTGACACACGGAAGAGTTAAAGCGAGATGTGTATATTCCCTCAGCGCGGACAAGTTTTTTTAATCATATTTCTTCCGATACCTGACACAAAATGATAAAACGTCGATATCGTTTTATCATTTGTTTGTATTTAGATTATATTATTATGATTTTACGTCTAATTTACATACAATTAAAACATTTTAATTTTTATTTTAAAACTACGTAATTATGTTTTCAAGGAAATCAATATACATATAAATAAAATAAAATATTTAAACTAAAGATCTAACTCCAACACAAATACCGTATACGTACAAACTAAAATGCTAGATTTGAATCTTCCAAGTTTTTTAAAATCCTAGACATGAACATGTATTATTTTTAATCCTATTACTGATATATGCCATATTTTCGTACAATATTTGAGCGCTTCAAACTTGATACTTAAGCGACATAGTTTAAATGATACATTTACAAACATCCAGGATTCCTACTGGATTCGCTAACATTTATTTAAATTATGAACAAAACAAAATATTATACCTTGAACACGCGCTTGAAAATTATGTATCGAATAAATATTGTTTTCAGCTTACACAAACCATCGATACATTTATTATTTTTAAAGTGGAAGTTAATTAATTCTTCATTTAAAAGATTCACTTAGTATAGAAGAAAACTTTTGGCGCCTAAATCTATCGCAACTTATTTATTGTGATATAACGTTGTTACAATACAACTAGACACGTTGTTTGAAGGGCGTCGGTATTATGACAACAGCACTACGTTATAGCCCGGCGACGTCTTTCCGTACGTCCACGACGCTTTGTATTCAAAAGAAAACTGAGTGAAAATACGGGAAAAGAACTCGGTTTTGGTGGCGCCGTGCCCGCCTAACCCCACACTACTAAGTACTGACGTAAAATTCGCCTCTCGGCTTATTTTCGTCCGCGCGACTTCACACAGGGCCTTTCAACAATTATGAATGGAAAAATAAAATATTTAATCATAGTGCAATAACCTTTAATTTATAAATTGCAGATAATTTGTCACCTCAATCGTTTTTTGTAATTATTTGATAACATGGAAATTGTTGAAAGTGATAAGCTTTGGAGTATGTATTTTTAATTTTAATTATTGTCACAATTATTGACAAAAATTGTCTATGAACCAATCAATTAAATAAGCACGATATATTTGCGTGAATAATTACAACATCGCGAAACGACTATTCTAGTCTATTGCTAGCTTCGTACATTGGAAAAAGATAAAAAGAGCTGGAGATTATTTCATCAAGCGATGGTTGTTCAAATTCTTACGGTACTGGCTCCATCTTCCATTTCCGCAATGTGAAAAACAATGTAGTCGAATACAACCAAAGGTTGCTTCGTACAAGACAACACCCATACCAACATTATCGATGATTTTAAGATTGTTCCAAAATATTAACATTTTTCAATTGACATCGAATATAAAATACGCAAATCGTATCTGACGCAGTACAACAATATATCAACATTTTAACTTAATATTACGTTTTTAATTCCAAATACAGCATTTGTGGTAAAAACACTTAACACAGAAGATGTTTAATAAATTTTAAATTAATGGAAAGGCATAATTATGTTTTTTTTACTTATACGCAACCAGTTGAAAATAATAAAAACAATGAGTGGAACTAGAACTGATCATTGAATATATTGTGGAATTAAAAGGTAAGCATTTTAAATGATTTATTCCCCAAACATTTTAAGTTATTAATTTCACTTTAAATTATTACGTATACATTATTAATTATTTTTAGTAAGTATACATTCGTAATAACTTCTTATTTTACACCTGATTTGTATTATCAGGACCGATTATACTGATCATAACCTAATATTATGAAATAGATAGAAAGGTACTTTAATGAGCGTCTCATTTTTATCAATATAATATGCCAACATTACTGAAATATTTATTTAAGATTTAAATCAGTTTGAAAACGTCTGCCTAAGCATTCGGCTCGTTCTGCGTTGGCGCACATACGACACGCGGCATTGAAGTTATGTTACACAGTAGGAACACAGCCGGTGTTGGTGAGCGCACACTATGCTAAATCGCAGCACATTGACTAGGCTATTTGCGTATGGCCACACTGCATTCATTCACGGATCGATTTAAATTAGCCGGCCAGCCATCGATCGGAATTTGATTAAAAATCGATATTCATATCATATTTATGCTCCCAGAGAGAGGGCGCACTCTTCAAATTTTATTTGATACCTCATAAAAACGGAAAATAATGAAGTTGTACTGAAATGAATAAAATTATGAAAATCGCAATTTTATTTTATCATTTCAGATTATAACAATAATATTGACATGAATATTAAATGCAAGATGCTCTTTATACACGTATGCATAAAGAATGGGCCAACCATTGGATTTTGTTGTACGAACGGAATCGGTTTATTAAAGTATAAAAATTAACGTAGTGGGCAATTTTTTATCGATAAAGGATGCGTAATGGCAAGCAAGTTACCATGAAATATTTTCCATTAAAACACATTTTGATTGTATTGATATAATCCACACAGTGACAAATTAAGCACTTGGGATGCCCTAAGCGCAATATAATTTTGGAGGCCCTTTTATTCGTGTGATAAAAAAGAGTCATAAAGTTTATTCGAGATTTTTATATTTCAAAAGAAATTGTCACTGTTAATTTCAAAAATAATTTCTTTGTTATTTTCTCTTTGCTGTAAATATTTGTAATGGTATTTGTGACCGGTTAACAACGGAACTATGTATCTACAAAAACAGCTTCATATTTGTATCGGGATATATAAGGACTTTAAAAATTAAGTGATAAGTGATTAAAAATTATTTACACCAGGGATGGCGAACCTTGAGCACGCGTGCCCGAGGTGGCACGTTTGAGAATTTGGATGACACGCGAACGATTTCCAAAATTTGGAAATAAGTGAAAGTGATCGATTTACGGGAATACTTGCATAAATGCAGACGAAGAAATAATGAGAACTTCGAACGCCATTCCAGAAACCTTTACCGATTTAAAAAAAAAACTAGCGAGGGCAGTATTATAAATTTTCTATTCCACATACATATGCTTGTGAGTCATTATTTTCAGACATGAATTTTATAAAATTTAGTTTGAAAATTAGAATATCTAATCCAGTTCATCGTGTGTATTACTAAAAGTGACTAAATATGAACCAGTTATTAAAAATTTGCCATCAAATGTACAACAGCAAAAATCTCATTAATTAATAGCTGATGTGTATTTTTAGTGTATGACTATTTTTTGAATGTACTATTGTAATTTTTAAGCATGTAAATAAAAACCATTTTTCCGAAACTATTGTTTCGAAAGCTTGTTTAAAAAAATTCTCAAGCATATTATTTTGCCGTTTGCACATTTTTCCTTTTCTTTTTGCCTGTTGCGTTTTTCTTCTTTACTCGTAAATTTCTTCTTCATCAAATTTATTCTAACCAACCTCGTGGTTTATTATTTTTAAATTTAAGCTTTATTAAAGAATAACTCGTAAAATATAGGAAATAATCTTTTTCTTTTTTAATTTTGTATTGAAAATATACCTCGAATCAAATCTATTCGTAAAAAATACACATATAACAAAAATGTTTTTCGATAATGGAGAATTAAGGAAGAAATTTAACGAGGAAAATAATCAATTAAAAAAAAATCTCACCCTTTCGAATAACTTATCGACTCAGAGCACAATATATTAAACGACTCCAATATTTCTTGAATTCAAACTGACATAATTATCATGTTGACTTTATTTTTATACTGAAAAAATCTAATTAAAAATAACAATTACTTTAAAAGTTGACATTTTTTATTTAATTAGCGAGAAGAAATAATAATTGATTTTTATTAATTCTTACACGAGCGACTCTCTTTTGAATCTTGAAAGAAACGACGCAAATTAGCTTATTATCTTCGATCGTTAAGATTCTTGCGGACTAAGAGGACTTGCTTCCAGACTGAAAAAGGGACTTGCTTCCAGGACTTCCTTCCAGACTGAAAAATTAAATAGTGCTATATAAATCATATTTATATAGCACTATTTAATTTTTTTAAACTCATTAGACATTTGACATACAATTTTTCAGGATGCAAATTACTCATGCATATATATGTAGGGAAAACTGTTGCCATAATTTAACCATTGTTTGTATGCAATAAATAAATATTTCATTAGACTAGACGTGAAATTCAAAAAAGGCCCCACCCCTTATTGTGTGCATATTACGTATTGTTTACACTGACGCCGTTACTTTATGATTGTTCATTTAAATATAACTGTCGTTAAACATTCATTTGTCAGCTTGACATCAGAATATTCCAAACAAAATAGGTTCATGTGTCAAAAATATATTTGTCTTCAAAAAATATGGTGTGGATTTTACTGTTATCTATTTTTGAGGCCCCCAAGATTTGGAGACCCGAAGTGTGCGCCGCTTGCGCTTATGGGGAAGTCCGCCACTGATCCACGATGCACATTAGACCTGCGAAGTGAAAAACATTTTTTATGAACTTTTCATAGATTTCCTATAGTACTGTATACGGTTTCGTTTATTCACAAATCTTACACTTGTGCAGTATTCCTTTAACATTTTAATGACTTAATAGCCGTGTCTTTGTTCCACTTATGCATGTTACTGATACCGCAAAACCATTGTTCAAATAGTTATAAAACCAATATTTTACAAACAACACCGGCTTATCGACAAAAATAGCAAAATGCGTCGTAATGGAAATATTATTTTTACTGCATAATGTACCTACATACATACAATATGTATGCAGGTAAAATATTTAAATGATTTCATCATATTAAATGAAAATCGAGTTTCGTAAATAAATATGATCAACCTTTTAACATTTTAGAAAAACATCATTATCAATATTTTAGAAGCCGTTAATGTGTTTTTTTATAACTAGGGAACAATTAAATTCCTTCATAAGATTTATGCTTTTTTATAATACTCTTTCAATTTATGTAACCGCGATGTATAAAGATTAAATGTATTTTTTTAAATCTACAAATGGATTAAATGCACGATAATCAAGAACTTTAGGAGTATCTTTTAAATATGACTTCAATGAACGAACACACTTACACACTGTTATCGTTTCTATAACTTTACATGTTATCATAAAGTAAATTCAATTGATGTCATCAAATAAATACAATTACTAGACCACACCTCATGTTGTAGATTATTTATAGAAACACCACTGCTTTTAGATTTCAATGTTCTATGATAAAAATAAAACTTCTCGGACTTCAAATGTAAAATATCTCGGTAAATTATTCAAAAACAGATTAGTAAAACCTAAAATGTAATTAAATAAATTTTCAATTCCAGCGCATACGCCAGCCATGTTTTCACTTTTAATCAGCTTAGAGCATCTTAAACAAATCGCGTACTATTTTAAACATTCTGCGAAGTAGCTTTTCGTACAAAATGGTTTGTAACAAAGTTGAATCAGAGCTTATTTTCATTGAATCGATAATTTTCTTTGTGATACTGTTTTAATGTTAACATGTTGCTTTTAGCACGTACAGCAAACAAAAAAGGCTATCCGTTTTTATAAAATAACGAAACTGTCCACAAGAATTACCTTTTTTACGTAAATATTTCCAAATTATTCATGAATATTATTGGCATTTCGACTAGATATAGAATAATTAATTGAGAACTCCAATGGAAATTTTAAGCGGAGCCCATATTTTTTTAATCACCAAGTTTCAAGTGTTTGGCGATATATAATATAATATTGATATGAATCAGCTTTTCCAATGATATAATCTTATTTGAGCATTTTAACGTTATTTGCTTAGTGAGAATTGGGTTTATTTCAGTCGTTTACCCATTATTTTTAAAGAGAGATAATGGGGAAAATGATTTGAAAATTACTAGTATTAAAATTATTACTTTATTCACAACCTTTTTTACAAAACGTATCTTGTGGGTTGAAACAGGTGAAATACATCACAGTTATCCATTCTTTTAGACAGAAATCTATAAATCAAAATCTGATCCATGTAAAACAAAAGTGTTGAAGCACAAGTTTATATGAAATTAATTTTTTTTTTTTGCTTTAATTAATTAATAAATGATGTCTGATATTCCAAAATATAGAACGGAAAATATATTTTTGTTCACTTTTTCATAATTTGACCAACCTTTATAAAATGTAAAAATGCTTACATTTTTGAGTTGCTTATTTTGTAAGGAGGGTCAGGCCATACAAAGAAAAAAAACAGTGATGTTTGAAAAAAATCAGAAACTAAGGGTTTCAAAACTTATGAGCGTTTTGCACCGAATTGCAGCCAAATATGACATAACTTTGCAAACGATATCGTAATTGCGTAATTGCAATAACGTAATTAATTAAGTAATTGCAGTTTAGCTGTTTTTAAAACGGGGTGCCTTATTTAGCTTACAATATCGAAATAAAATAAATTAATCCAGCGCATTTTGTTCTACTTTTGACGTGAGACGTGAGGTCAGATTTAGTCTGACAATGTGAAGCCATAAAGCAAATACACTATCAGCCTATATAAACAAACATGAACAGTGCTCACACTTACATATTGATATTCGAATACACGCTAATTCTTTTAACAACCTTTTCCTAGTGGTAGTCAATTGCGGCTGTATGGCAATGTGTTAAGTAGAGACTCCAATTACTCGACTTCTCAACTACTCGAGTATCGAGTAGTAAAATTTCAAATTACTCGAGTACTCGAGTATACTCGAGTAGTTTCAGATGGACCAAAATATATATTTTTAATTCGAATTTGTGTATATTTATAAATGAAAAATAATTAAAGAAACCAATACATTTATTTCCATTTATGCAAGATATATTTCAACAGAGAATTAAGCGACTCAAATTTCAAATTGGTTTGATGTTTTTCTTTATAATTCTCGCAGTAGAAAAAACTTCGACGATTATTACTAAAACGAGTATTACTCGAGTATTTTTGAAAATACTCGAGTATATAGTACTCGAAAAATGGACGAGTATACTCGAGTATCGAGTACTCGATACTCGAATTGGAGTCTCTAGTGTTAAGTCATCTAGGTTAATTTTGGTATGCAGTATGTAAAAACAATGTGCAATTCTATCAATTTATTCAAAAAATAGTAAAACTATAAAAATGTTTTTCTGCTAGTCCAAAGACGACGCGTGGCTTATAAAATTGGAGGTGCTGAGCATTAAATTCTACAAAGAAATATTTTTTATATAGCACGTTTTAAAAATATATTCAAACATATTTAGAAATATCAATAAAATTGGCTAAGAAATAAATAGGGATAGAAAGGATATTCGAAACATTTTATTCACATTAATTGAACTATTTAATATCATTACTGATTTGCTGCACATGGGAAAGAAAAATAAATAGTACAGCAGAGGATGTGAAACAATTCTCAACTAGTCTTGTCGGGACTGCAAAATCTATAGTTTCTACCATCCATAGATAGGACATATTCATTAAATCCGCTACCATTGAGGGAATAAGCAGAAACAAAATTCGGTCTACAGGGATGATAAAAGTACTATGCATAAATATATCATTCATTTCCTATCCTCAATTTTCTTCAAATCACGATTCTACGGGTATTTTTTTTATTGTTCTGGGTTGCTTAAAAAATCAACGTTATATCTATTGGCAATCTATTTAAGCAATCATCATAAACCCGGTCTCGACCACCTTATGGTGAACGGGTAGTGATTTTTTCCCGATATCAATTTCGTTCATCCCTATATGTCGAATACCATGTAAGCCACTCGCCTGCCTTTGTATTATGCAGTTAAAAGCTTTTATACTTGCACTTACGCTGCGTCTTACGTGGACTTTTAAAAGCGAAAGCGGGGCGAACGCGGTCCGAAGCTGCCCAGTTTTAAAATATCAAACGGTTCTAGTCCATTCAAGTGTTTTAGCTCGACGATCGCTTGCGTTCATGGCACCATTCATAAATAAACAATTTTGGTTCAGTATCTCGCTGACTGTCAAGTTTTAATGCTACACCTATAACGCAAAGTATCATATTTCAACAGTGAAAAATGGGTGATAAATTCCGACAAGAGTTTTTCGCTTAAAATTTTTGAGGTTGTAGGTAGGTATTTACTACGGCTAACCAAGCGATGGCACATAAGACCTTTAATCTGCGCCGTTTTAAATTAATTGTTATCGCAACGCAACGCCAGTCGCTATGGTCAGCTTAGACTATAGTCATGGATTCATTGGTCATATTTCAAATTATACTTAACACCCTAAGCCAAATGCATAATTCTTTATTATCAAAGCAGCTCCCGCACTATTAAGCAAGTTTTTATGTTTAAATGTAAGTATAGTAGAAATAGAAATATTAAATTATCTACAAATTATTTAATAACTGACCCTCTAAGAATAATCTATCTTTCTTTATAGTTTCTGTTATCCAATGAATTTTGGCTTAGTTAACCAAAAATTAATGGTTACCGCAAAAATCTAAAAAAATGTTAAATATACTTGTATAATTATAAAAAAAAAAATTAAAAATTACATATTTCTTGAAAGATACGGCCAAATTGTATCCTTAATCCGAACCATAAAATTATACGCCGCGCCAGAATATACATTATTAACATTCCGCTCAATATCTTTTTCTTCTATTATAATTAAAATTCAAGCTGTATAAATATTTAAATTAATGCCCATATTAATTACATAATTAAATGTACGAATTAATAATTATTATATCAGACGCGAACAATTCTTATTTCATAATCAAATATTGTCAATGCAAAATAATTATTAGAACAGACATACCGTCAGTGCAATTTGACAAATATTAAGTAATTGGTTATTTTCATCGCACACCAAACATAATGTTAATGAGTTTGTCCTTGTCGAGAACGTTTCAATTGGAAATTAAAAGTGCACAGCATTTAAATGAACTATGAACCGAGTCTTGTTAGCGATGCTAATAATTTATACTATGAATACAATAATAATTTTACAATCATTAAAATCTGCACTCACGACCAATAATAATTATTATTTTTGTAATGACTGGTGGTAACTATTAACATTTAATCGTGGATCAATATACTTATAATGTAGAAAAAATACAAAATGATGAAATCACCTATTTATTACAACAAAAATAACATTATCGATGCTTTATTCATTTATTTTAAAATTTAAATTATTTAATTACACAAACTATGTATAAAGGATTGGTTTAGATGAATCGGAGACTCTTAATATTTTTTCAATTACCAATATACAAATATAATTGATTGATAAAATAGTAAATACTAAAAACGTACAATAAAAAACTATATCGCCGACTCTGGTTGATGAATACAAGCAGAGCACAGGCTATATTTTATTTTATATACTTGACCATAATGTATAATTTAAAATGGGAATATAAGCCGCTATTATTTTATTTAAATAAACCTCCGCCCATTTGCAGAGCCGTTGAACTTAATATTTTTTTTAAACTTCTTAATCTGATAAAATAACAGTAGAATTTTTTATTTAGAAATAAAAACTACGAGTAGCATTCTCTAAAAAAAATCTCGGTATTTATAGGCTAAATATACGAAGTGAAAGCTTTTTATTAACTTTTTAACTACAATTTTAATGGATGCAAATCAAAAAGCTACGTGTTTTAAAATATTATCGCTATAGCCTTTTCCAATTAGCTTGATTACTTTCAGTCAAATCAGCGTATTTCAGTCAAGCAAATAGGCTCGATAAATAAACGTAATCACGCAGTTATTACAGAAAATAATATATTCTGCCGTAAATCAAAATGTTAAAACTTCCAAGCTCGAATAGGGTGAAGACTAAAGACCCACTAGTTGGCTTTTAGTGTTTATTTTTGGCTTAATGTGATTGATCGCTTCCACAATTTAGATTACAAAACATTATGCGATATTGTTCTTGGCTTGGCACTACTAGCGTCATAAGTAACACGCAACCTGGAAAATATTATTTCAACTCAAGCAGAGGTTTTCCTTCGAAAGTAGCGGATGTTGGGGTATATTCACCGGCTTTGGGTGGAGGGTCAGGCAGTTATTATATTGAGTGTTTTTAAAGCCAAGTCTAAAGGCTAGTATGAATACGACGGCAAATGTGTGATGCTTCATACATAGTACGTGCGTGGTTCGCTGTTACACAGATATTTAAGTACAGCCACTATTCGCAAGTTTGTTCGTGAAACCTCAAAAAGAAATGGGCCATCACTGTAACCCAACGATCTCTTGCTTGCAGAATTAAAACGAGAAGGCATTAGAGAATCGTTATATATCGAGAACCATTCTCCTCGACGACCCTCCATAGGTAAAAAGAAAAAGTAATCTGATTTGTTGAACTGTAGCGATCGCGCCCTCTTCTCAGCAGCGATGGGAAGGGAATGCACATTGAATGTAAAAACTAAGCTTTGAGACGAAGGAGTCCATATAAACTTTCAAGCTTCATTTAATATATAATATATAAACAAAAAAAAAATATCGTAGAATATAATTTATCTCCAATGTCTGTTCTGGCTAAATCAGAAATAAAAAAATTTATGTCGACATACAAGAGAGTTTGTACAATAAAATATAACTTTACACATAATTACCGAAGTTACTTTTACAATTGTGTTGCCATGTTGATTTTATTACCTCTCAAATCACAGTACTAAATGAAATACAATACATGACTCATATTATTTTTGGGTTTTTTTTAAGTAAAATTATTAGATAACGTTGCAAACAAATTCACCGTTTCAGTGAGTGTTCACTATGAATTCATTAAACGCATATTTTCAAGTTTACACAGGTGCGATTTATTTTTGGGGTTTCATAATAAACAGAGGAATTACTTGGTATCATATATTCCCGTCTTTATCGATTTAAAATTTATCTTAATTTCTTCAAGGTCTTAGAAAATCCGTTGATAAATGACAAAATTGATAGATAAAACAAACAAAAATTGAAAAAAAAATCGTAATATAATACTTTCGATGGATTTCATTTAATATAAAATTGTATAAATAACTATTTTATTCCACGTGTTGCGTAACAAGTAATGTCATGGGTTACGCCTCTTCTAAGGATCGTTAGACTTAGTTTTGTAACATTACTTCAGTTAGTTATATAAATATCTTATGCAAATATTGTATCGAATTCGAAATTTTTTTCGTTTTAGATTAAGATTCAATTTATGAATTTAAATTAAGTTTTAGGATTGTTTTACTTCGTTTGATATGCATTATCTTTGTTCTCATATTTTTCTACATACATATGTGTCGTTACATTTAAGGTTTACGTACAAATACAAGGACAAAAAATTTTACGTGTTGATGCCAATTCTTATTAAATGAGTGTTTTCATAGTTACATATATATAAAGTGGTTTTAATTATCTGGATCATGACATTTTTTTTTATTATCCTTATTACTGTAACGTTACACTAATCAGCAACTTATACATACATAAATTCATATAAATATACGATAATATGTTCGGTTGAGACTCTGATATTGATTGATTGTGAAATAATATTCCAACATAAATAATTTATAGCTTTTTAAGTGAATTGATGAATCAAACACTCTCTAACTAGAAGCCTTGCCACGAATATTCACTCTCTATAAAATCAATATATTCGATGATTAATTGAGCGAGTGCCAAAACCGTATAGAGCTTCCCGGAATGCCTAGTTTTATACACTCAGCTATCAAACAAATTTTGGTTTCTGAATGACTAGTAACTGCATTTTTGGTGGTCCTCGAGTATAAAAAATTTTCCGCTAAATATCGGATCATTGAATGAACAGTATCTAAAAATGACGCTGCAATAGATTAAAGGATTTGATCTTACAAAATCCGTACAGTTTTTAAACCTTCGATTTCATCGAGTGGCGAGAGAGAGCGCTGAGATTAATGTGAGTCCCATCTTAACCTCTTATGTTATCGTCACTATTTCTGAAGAGAAGTTGATCAGCTGACTATATAAGGTATGTAATCGATATAATATCCAATTGTAATGAGGTGAATTGCGGCTTATCAAAACGGATGATTATATCCTAATAAATGTCAAGGCTTATTTTAATTAAAGGCTGGTAAAAATATGTGTACAGAATGGCGACATCTTTCATCCTTTAAAATATTTGCACAATATGCAAACTTCTTGTATTCAAAGTCCGATTAAAAAAAAAATGATAAAATCGTGGGACGGTAAGAAAACTAAGCTCAACATCGGTAGATTAATTTCAAGAGCAATGATTAACACCTATTTTTTAAAATTTCATTGAAAAAAGATTTCAATGAAATACAATTTACAATTTAAGACAATACCCATCTGCTCAAGACAATATTAAAAAAAAAACACCTTTTTACAGTGTTTTGACTTAGGAATTACTAAACTCACTAGAATGCACACTTTCAAAGTAAAAATCAAAGCTTGTTCTCGAAATAGTGTCGTTATTTTAAATTTTAAATTTAATTTACGAACCATATTGAATTTATTTTTTTTCGCTTTCATAAACAATTTCAATTAAATTTTAACACACTGTGCCAAAAGAAAATATTTTGATTAGCTATATTTCATAAATAATTCTGGTGTAGGGGTTTTCCAGCTGATGTAATAAGCAGCTTCGTTCGACTCATCATTATGTTCTCTTTACATTTTAAATATGTCAACACTAATTTTTGTTTATTCAATATTATTTGTTCAAAAATTCAATTTTACTCGTGGATTGCGTTACTTGTTTTATAAGCCGTAGCAATAAATTTAAGTCTATTTATATAAGAATTTATAGCGGTGGCCTGTAACCAATCTTAAAACCTTTTCACGGTTCGTTAGATTATGATTTTTTCTCAAAAATTAGGGAGTATATATTTTGCCTTACATAAAAAAGAGGCGCTTTAACTTTACGCAAATGCGAAGATCTCAAGTCACAACTAAAATATGGTTCTCTTTTATAAGCTGCAGCTCTACTACGACGTATAAAAAATGATCTACTTTTGATGCAAGTGATTTCCGAACATCATTATAAAATGATGTTAGTTTATTTAATATTATCATGCTCTCAATTCAATTTATTATTATCAATACTCCGTACTTTAAGAATGAGTTAAAGTCTTCCAAGCCCACCATATAAATACAGGAAGTATTTGAAAAAAGTACTCGTTCGTAATTCGTTTCGAACAAAAAATCATTATAATTCCATGATGTCTAAAGACTTTTTAAATATCCGACACAGCTTAAACATAAATAATTATAGCTCATGTGACTGGCTATAAATAATAGATAGGGGACACGAACTTATATTTACTGTGGCATTGACACATAAATAGGCAAACGACTGACATATAAAATTTTCCGAAAAGCTGAACATGTTTTCAAGAAAACAATGGTTATTATGTGTAAAGGGCAGTAACACCAACCGATCGATACAAGCGTGTTACAAAACAGTAAATTCAACAAATTTATAGGAGGATACAGGAAAGATGACTGATGCTATTTTATTTACACGATCGTTTTTATATAAAAACAGTTTCAGCTATTTCGGGCATTGTTATGCACTTTTGCTATTACCGATGTACTATCACTGTTAGGCAAACTATTTTATGTTTTTTTCTGTGTGTCGATACGAGCCAATGAACAACTCTTGAAAGAACGAATCACATTGGAAAAACGTCGTTTAATTTTTACTGTATAAGATATATGACATAATGAGCGAATTATAATACTGAATATATACCAAACATGAGGACGAAGTGGTTTGGAAAAATCAATTTAAAAAAGTGAACCCCTGAACTCGTGAACTCAACCAAAGCACAATGAATTAGAAAAGATAGATACAAGTGAACTTGAGACATCAGAATTTTTCCAGTTATACAATGGTAGACTTCAATGAGAAGCCACTCGGAAGAACCGGGGTATGCTGGCGTGTCATGCGAGAAAACAAAGCAACTGTCGGGTGACAGCGAATAACGCTGTCGCCACGTGGTGGCCACATGCTCCACATAGGGAGGGAATATAGTCGCAGAATAATTTAATATTGTTAAGATTAAAGCATTTGTAATATTGGGGTAAACGAATAGTCAAATATGAAACAAAACAAGAGAGAATACTACAGAGAGTATTAGTTTTGGAAATAGTATTATGGGTATGTTATCGATCATCTGTCTTCAGATACACGTTTTCAACTCGGTATCCTTATGATCTTTATTTTTTTCTACTTATTGATTAGTATCGAAAATTCCTACAAAGAAGTATCAGTGACATTCATAGAACTGTGAACTTTCATTTTTAGACCCACTATTCATTAATGAAGTAAAACAAAAGCATTGTTATTTATGTAGTTGTTTTAATAAATGATTGTTAAAATAAGATAAAAAAATCACTTCTATTAAAAGTGTTAGTGTCTCATCCAAACATAATTTCAATATCAAAATAGAGGAGGTATGTTAGAATAAATCGGACGTGGAGAGGGAAAAGACTCACTTCCAATTCAATAATTAGAAATGAACCATTCACAATACTTATATTGAACAACAAGACATGAGCAAAAGCTTAAAAAAATGTCTCACTTCTGCAATTTCATACTCAGTAAAATATTAATTCTGTCTTAATATTGGGGCAACGTAAATTTTTAGTTGGTAAAAAGTGTGGCGAAAATACTCGATCATTCAATCTTACACATGCGTTAATTCATAACACTACAAAAATTTCTGATGCAGTTGAATCGGAATATGGGAAAATCGTTTTTCCTTTTATTCCTGTCACACTGGACGGAATATTCAATTATTTTTTATGGTTTTTTGTAAAATCATAATAATTTTAAAAAAATCCCATGTTCCGTTGGTGCCTTCCAAAATAAAAAATGCAATAATAGTCTAAATTAAATTTTCGTCGTGAGATATAAATTTTTATTAGGTGCTCGTGTCAGCCGCGACACCATAACAGGCTAGTTAAATCTGGCACAATGGCCTATAGTTGGACAAGGATGACGTTGTGAAACGTCTTATTACTGATAGATAAAGGCCACTCGATGGGGGTGCCAATATAAGGCAGGACTGCGCGGGTTTTCCTTCACGCTGCCGACTGCCCGACACGATTCCCGGAAGTGAGCCGCTATGATATCCCATGCCCAAGGGTTCTCAAAACTATTTTATTTCTATTTTTACTCGTTCAAAAAATAGCCGTATTATTCTTAAGGCTCAGAGATCTTAGATCTCACTGGCAATACACTTTTATCTTGCCGTGTCGAATAATTACTATTATTTTCTTTAACTACACCTTTCTTTATTATCGCATATCGTAAAAGATATAAAAAATTTTCATTGGATACCATCAACAAAATATATTGATTAAATAAATAAAAATTAATGCATTAAATAACTAATCCACAAATCTGTCAATCTCTAATATACTAATGAACTATCGAATATACTATTATGTATTCATTAACGTTTGTCAAAACAATGTTTTGATTAAAAGTTTAATTCGTTTATAAACGTATCACTGATAATGTAATAAATGTAGAATTTTGAAATGTGTATAATCCAGCATCATTACGACGATACACTGAGCTTCACTTAAATTTGATTGATGAAAGGTTTTTTATTTAAAACATATTTAAAAATTATCACATTCGTTTTCTTTAAAATAACTTATCTTTTCACCTTCTAATGAAGTGGGCTGCCGATTTATAAACACAAGTGATGACACAGCTGCTAGATTATCATATTTTTTTTATAATTATACAGAATTTTACCATGCTATATGATAATATTTCAATCATAAATTAAAATATACGCTATGATCTCATCGGATTTACAAACCTGCGTAAATAATTCCTTTTCAGGGTATGGATCTTGGTCGGTCTTCGAGGATAAGTATTCTTTTCTTTATAATGCGTTGTAGAAGACCAGTTGCTAAAAATTTTTGGCTATCATATTTAAAGGCGTAATTCACAATGGAATTTGGAAACATATAACTAAAGATAAATCTTTTTGAGCAAAAATATTAACTCACCTATACATCTCTGTCTAGTCTCAAAGGAGTAAAACAAAAAATAATTACTGCCCCGTGGATGAGTAGACCATGCTTCTTTAATTAACACCATCATTCAAGGGAATTTGCAAGTGTCAAGTAAAGAAAAATATTTTTTTCAATTAATATTGATAATCATAAAACACGTCATTTGCTGCAATGAATTTAAACCAGTGACGGCGAGAAGATATTGAGAAGCACCAACATCAGAATACAATAGGCTCTCGTTATTTATAAATATCAGTATTTCAAATAGGTAAATATACTAACTTATGCAGTTATTATTTTCAATCTCATGAAATTCAATTATATATACTAGTCTATTAATTTGTTATTTTCAAAGAATATGATTTAAAAAATACATATTATTTTAATATGGAAAATAAAACTTTTCCCAAAGCGTGATGTTCCTTCACCTTCCTGAAGAACTTCAACCTTTATATATGTACATATATGTATACCATACATCGTCCTGGAACCTTGATCTCACACGCGATCTAAATAATATATGGATGCCGATATAAAAAAAGAAGTACCGTAACCATACATTTATTATTTAAGAACTGTGTTTTTTTCAGATCAGTATATATGTAATATAATCAAAAAATTTGATAACCATTCATTTCTAAGAGGGTGAAGTAAGAATACGACTAGAAATGGATCTGAGTGATGATTGTAAGCGATTCACTTGAAAACCTTTTTGCAAGAAGAGAGAAGAAAAGCTCTTTATAAAACAATGACATCAATGATAAAAAAATAACGAATCACTTAACTAACCATGAGAATTTGTTTTCTTTTGTTCCATATTACACAAATATTAACCGATTCAAATATATTTCCAATTGTGCATTGGTTTTATTGATTATAGCTAGAATGTATATAATGTATTAAATGCGGTAGGTAAAGTAAGATTGTAGCAGGGTGCTTAGCTGAAGAATTGGATTCCAGTTTATACAGGTTTGAATATACACACGGACAATTTAATAAATTTACTCTCATAGATTTATGACCAAAATTATAAACGTCTCTGATGTTTTTATCGTGTCCATATTTTTAATCTGAGATTTAAACAATACTTATAAATGGTTATAAATTTATTGATGCCGTTTTCTAACATCATAGTTTTATACATACCATTTATGTGAAAAGAAATGAAGCGACTGATTTAAAATCAGTTCACGCTAAACAAATTGAATTGACATTACTCCATAATAAAAGCAAACATTAAGTACATAACTATATCTAATGTTATTAGTTCGATGAAGTTATCAACTTACCTTGAATGTTTTACTTGCATTTGGCTGAGATTGGATACAAGCTGTACTTTTCACTTAATACTGTCCCATATTGTGTTATAGTGCTATGTGCTATGATCTTATTAATTACCAGTCATCTGGATGGATCGTTATTATTTATTATTGATGAAAGTATTTCCTTTAATGATAAAGGTTCTGTCATTATCTGGATGTATCGAGCCATAGACAAAAAAAGATCACCAGAGATTGGGGGTAGCCGGCCACCTTAGGAACTGCCCGTCACTGCAATTCTGGGAATCAGTCCTTTACTGGCCTCAGATAATAAGTACCGTGGACGATATCCCGTACATCATTCAACAAGAGAAAAAATAAATTCCATAGTGATAATATGTATGGGAGACAGAGGTAGTAGGGGAGCGATTCAAATTCCAAAACAAACCTATTGAGATCTTTAAACATTTAACCTATTAATGGACTCAATTATTTTATCCATATTCTATCCAAAACACGAAATTTTAAGATGAATGCATGAATGGATATTAATAAAAATCTTGCAACAGAATTAATCTGAAGATGTTTCTCAAAGAGACGAAACACATGTCACACCTAGCAACGTAACCAATTTTGCTTTATCTATGTTTAGCGTATTATATATTATTTTTGATAAATAATCATTTATTGCTTTAGCGGTACTTATTGTATCTTAGCAAAATGAAAATGTTTTTTATTTGAAACTTCTCCATTCAAATCAATATTAATATTATGTATAAATATGTTAAACCTAAGTGATTTGATATATTTTAAGTAAATCTTGAGTAAATTCAATACAATTAGATAGGTCTATAAATCAATAAAAATACTTTAACCATATTTCTTTATTCGAAGTCTTCTAAAGCAAAATTGTTCTGCTTTATTTTCTTTAAGGACTTATCCAGTACATACGACGGTCAATACTCTTGATGCCAAACCCATAGTCTGCTGAAAATGAATAATAATATTATTAATATATACCAAACGTAAAACTGAGTATTTATTGCAGATTCCAGTTCGACAAATTTTATAAAATTAAGAAGACATTTTTTGCAGTTATATTATATTTACAAATGGAAATTGGAAACAAATTTGAAACCGAATTTAATTTACCACACTGTATATTTTATTTTTGTTCACCATCGTTCCACAGTGGTACTTCGTTACAGCTATTGATCGAAAAACCATCAAAAATGCTCATTTTTGTGTAACACAACAAGGGTACAATTACAAAATAAACAAAAATTTGTCACAAAATTCGACACGGTTTCCTTAATCTATTGAAAAGTCACGACCAAGAATGTGATTATTTTGACTATACAAATAAAGCACTTCGCCATGTAGTTTGTTTTTTTTATGCCCATGTAAACTTGTCCTTTCTTGACAAAGCTCATATGGATATGAGATGTTTAAAGGATACGGTACATACTTTACGAATATTTCTTGTTATTCGGTCGCTTAACCCACCTTTCCAATACATGGTAAAAATGAGATAAGAAAGCAACTAAATATTAGCTTATCATTATATCTTCCCCTGTCTTAGGATCAAATAATCATATGCGCTAAAAATCAAAGTTTCTATTTGATCGAAGGCAGTTTGTATGAATATGAACATACTTCGACTTAAACTGTAAGCCTATGATCATCACCATTAGAACTAAGCAGTGACAATATGAAATATAATTGATTGTTTGTATTATTAGAACGCATGCTAAAATAAAATAGATAGTTAAGATAAATAGTTAAGACCCTTAAGGTAAGAGTCTTAACTATTGCATATTGAAATTTATTTCCAAAATTATTAACAATATCTCATCAAGCCCCATCTCCACTATTTTTCTTAATCTAATTTACTATTTGATAAATTCTTCATGACGAGCTTCGCCATTTCATGTTGTTTATCTGATACTACGGAATTTCCGATAAGATTTATTTTTATATTAATAATAGTATATACATATATATACGTTATTAATTGTATTTTCAAAAATCTTACCTTGTCTATGGTTCATGGTTCTGGCATGGCGTGGTGTGAAAATAGCTGTCAATCTTTTGTATTTTTTTTTTGTAAATTCAACATTTTTTTTAGTCAGAGTAGCTTACCAGATATGAGAAAATTTAGTCAGATTGGAGAAGGTTAAAATACATACTTTACATGAAACATATTATTTAATTTTCATCACGTGAAATAGTTCAATAACATGATAAAGTGCATAATATTAGCCATTCGTTTGATAGAGATTGCGATCGAGAGATTCGATTGAGATGCAATTTTTATCAGTGATTTTATGATATTTTTGAAGAAATTGTATACTACACGTTGCAATTTAACGTACCTCGCAAACCACGATAATCTTTTAATTTAGTTTAGTAAAAAAGATTGATAAGTAGGTTTCTGTGAACGGTCTCATGTATCAAAAAGGCTAATCCTAAATTTATTTTTTAGATAATGATGTAATATCTATAAAAAAAATACAGTTTTCCTGTAAAATGCTTGATTATTTTTTTTTTATTTATTATTAAATGTAATATAAATGTGCCCCTTATCGTTGTTTGTGAATGTCTGAGTGTTTCCGATTTTATTTCGCGATAAGAAGACAAAATGGATGGCTAAAAGTATCGTCATACCTTTTTAATTAAATTTAAGTCAATCTACCAAATGTAACGAAATGTTCATTTTCAATAGTTTCCCACATGAGCTACGCCATATCGACGGTAGAGGAACACTGCGGGTGTCAGTCGGTATAACAGGTTTCTATATCGCGGGCTCGGACTCTCGCTAATCAAATTAGATGGCACGGTTGGCGCTGTTATCAAAACAATCGCAAGTATATTTTTAAATAAATAATCTTTGGACTCTCGCTGGTCATCTAAATCCATCACAGCTATCACAGGTGTGGTCAAGATGTATGATTAAATTATAAGTATATATTATTAGCATACAAAGTAACGAATGTCGTATGGGATTCGGCTCGCTGCAATATTATCTTCCATAGATACTTGTCTCATGACGCCTTTTTAATCCCGCAATCTTTCTTCACTTTTTGTAGACTGTCTCTGCTAGTCATTTTCTGCAAATATTTATTAAACATTAATTGAACTATGTTTCTGAGAAGCTTATTTTAGTGTCGTGCGATAAATCTTCATTTTTTTAGTGTTCTTTGATAACCAATATGTTTCTAACTTTACATAAAAACTTTTGTGATTGTGCTTTAATATTAACATTGGTCATTCTTATTTAACTGATATAAAACCTTGTCCGATTCAATCAATTTGCAAAAAGATCTAATGAAATTTTTCAAAGCACTAAAAAATACAAAGTCAGTCAAATTCTTAAATATAAAAAGAATCACCACTGCACTGACACAAGTTTTCAAGTACACCAAAAGTCAATAAAAACTCAAAAAATACTTTCATTAATAAAACACAGTAAAACCTCGATTATCCGGACCTCGATTATCCGGATTGGTCAAAATAAACACGTGGCGAATTGCGTCCACTGTTTACGTACGTGATGGAATGCAGTCTTAATATTTTGATCGTTGCATTTGTTCTAACAATAAGTCCTGTGTAAAATATGGGTCAGTCATCGTCCAAATTCGATACGCATTGAACGTCTGTTTCTTGAAAAATTGATCACGATTCAAATATTTATTTTTAATATTACCGATTTGTCAACGAAAAGAAATCGTGTCGTAGTTTCATTAAAGACAAATTGGATATAATCGATACTTTGAAACGGGGTGAATATGGACGTTTTTTGTCTGATACATATGGTGTCGGACCGTCAACGATCTCGGATATAAAAAAACAAAGTGAAAAAATCTTGTAGTTTACCAATTGTTT
Source organism: Himalopsyche kuldschensis (assembly GCA_028554975.1). NCBI lineage: Eukaryota > Metazoa > Arthropoda > Insecta > Trichoptera > Rhyacophilidae > Himalopsyche > Himalopsyche kuldschensis. Next base: position 11,409,085 of record JAHFWI010000010.1, on the reverse strand, counting down.
AATGTCAGAAAATGGAAGCTCAGAGCGAATGTTATGAAATCATCATGCAATGAAGATGGTCAAGAGTGTATTTTTATGTGGTTCATACAAAGACAATCATCTGGACACCCAATATCTGATCCATTACTATGTGAAAAAGCATTATTTTTCATTACAAGATTAAATGGAGATCCTACCTTCAAAGCACGCCCGGGCTAGCTTGAAAAATTCAGGACGGCAGCTTTTCAGTGTCTAAATGTTACCATAAAGTGGCTTGAGAGTCAAGAAGAGTGCTATTCAATACAACTTATTTGTCTTAAAAAGTATTCGTGATTTGGCAGCGTCGAAAAGAAAAGCTAGCTTTAATCAGAAATCGATAATTGATTTTTTCAAAAAATATAATTTATTATTTAAGCTGTGTATTTATTTATCTAAAGAAATAAAAATGATTTATACTGAATATACTTGTCTTTCCGTGTCAATTATGATTTTTTCGATTATCCGGATTTGTCCTTATCCGGACTATCTTCAACCCCGATTCCGGATTAATCGAGGTTCTACTGCAGATATTTTTAAAAATAGAATTTTGTATGGGATAAAATTGTCTTAAAAATGGACTGTTCATGACATCACATAACATGACATGACATCGAGCTTAATGGCAAAATCCATTAATATTCATTAAAAACGTCTTCACTTGAATCAATGTTATAATGCTTAAAACTCACAAATGATTCTGAAAAAAAAAACTTGTTACATTAAAAGATAAAATTTAAATGTTTTATTTATGTAACGGACTTTCACATTAAATCAAAACGTTCTGGTGAATTTTTCATAAAAAACATTTATTTTTTAATCACACTTCACTGTATATTTTCAATTCTTGCTGGAAAAACATACCTACTATTTTTTTTAAAACATATTTTTTCTTTTGGGTAATCTTTTAGTTGAGGGGAGGGGTTCAATCAAAATGTTTGCATTTGACACATAATTCAAGATGGCTGCTGAGATTGTTCCCTATTAATTAATTGCTGATGAATAATTTAATTAATTTTGAAAATTTTTGATTGAACCCTGAGGATTACCATCTTTTGTACACTTTTGTCACATATGTATAATGATCAAACTGATATAACTGAAATATTGTTTCGTAGCATATGAGATATCACAAAATTGTCCGCAACTTTACCCTACAAAACTCCTGTCGTAAACGTATGCTGACACGAACGAAATGGCGGTATAATTGAAAATTAGTGGATGTGTGATTGCTACCAAGCCTTTTCTGGGAAAAGTTTTAGGTGTCTTGGACGTCTGCCTTACGCCCATAATATGACGCCTCGAGATTCAGACAATGTTTCCGAGGTTAATAAACTCGCACATCCAGCTGGATTCTATGAGAAGTTTAAAATTTAATTATATTTGTATGTCAGATCATTATTTATTGTTTTCCTCGGAGTATGCGTCAATTTAAAAAAATATATCTTTTTCTATATGAATGAATTTCACAAATTTATTTACTGATCTGGACTGGTAATAAGAACAATTTATTCAAATAATCACAAAATATTAGCTCAGTTTCAATAATCATCGAAAAACATTAGGAATTCGATGAAGGTGCTTGATGGAATCTCTATAGTAAATTTGAATCGTATGATTTTTTACATCTCTAATATTAAGTAAGTATCGTATTTAAATATGAATTAAAATACAAACACATACTTTTATTCTTATACTTACAATATACATATATTTATACAAACTGTTATACTAAGCGTCAGTTCGAGTTTATCCGTGCACCTGAATGCACGAAGAAGCTGAAAGGTGAAAAAACACAATTTTTATATTTTCACACAAATATGCATCCAATTCAAAACACAGTTGATGTTAATTTCAATTTTCATGAGTATAAACGTATTTTGACTGCTTTAAAAGTGATAAATCAACAATGGTGTTTAAAACTATAGCTAATTTTCAGTCAGTGGTTATACCTATCTCTCTTTTGATAAAAGGAAATTACCAAGTGTTGTTTTCATGTATCGATTATTAAATCTGTTCATACAAACTGTCACTGCACATTTTGAATAAGTTTTCGATCGCGCAACCCTTGCAAAAGCAATCCATCGTACGACTTGACTACGGTGGCATATAAATGAAAGTAATTAAACAAAGTTTTACAACAAAAACATTGTTATCCTTAATCATTTAACATATTTACACCGATTATTTATTTGTATATATATTTATTGTACATAAGTAGATGAGTTTACTTGAATGATTAATTTGAGCTAAGCTGAAAAAGGTGCGCTTATGTATATATGACACAAAAATATATGGAGTTATTGCAACAAAACGAGCTATTTATTCATAAAAATGTAATCTTATTATTATACCTTTCATAAAACAATCTTTCAATAATAAAAAATAAGACTTACCCGTTTAATCTCAAAGTATTCGAGGTTCAGTAAAAGACAATATTGACTTATGTCAAATGGCAATAAGCCGGCACGTTTAATATGTTACTCTTTTGTTTTGAAAAAAAAACCGCATCTAGGATTTCAAATTTGGATTATTCGAATATAGAACATTAAGCATAAAATAATAATAATTATTTGTTTCGGAAAAAATAATAATAATAAAAATAAACTGTCGGTTCCAATCCTAATAAAATACACAATACTGTTGATGGTGGTTCCAAAAAGCGGGAAGAACTTTTGAATCAACAACCGATTTCAATTGTTCTAGTAATTCGAATACACGTCACAAATTACATTCCGGTTTTCTCAACAAATATTAGTGTTTTGTGTATTTATGAAGGTTTGATAATTTTGTATGAAATAACAAATAATATATATTTTTAATGAAATACCATTCGTTCATTGAACACTGTTCTTCATACTAATAAAATGAATATGAATGAAGGTAAAAAAGCATTGCTTTGCCGCCATAAATTTATTCGACTTCTTATGACCTTAAACATTTAAAATAAAACAAGGATGTCTCTGATTAGCTTGATTGAATTCCGTCTTATTTCATGAATATTAATAAGAATATAAAACCTTAATACCTACTTTTTTAATACTAATCATGTCTCGTTTTGCTGATATAAGAAGTAACTTCTGAGTAAATTGAATTGAAGTTCTCAATTCTTCAGATTTATAATAAATAAAAGACATTTAATGAATTCGAGGCCAGGTTATAACATTTAGAAGGTAGAAGTTTGTGAAGAGACTTTTATGATATAATTAAGATTAAATTGGAATCATCCTGATTGCATTTCTGATGATGGATATTTAAAAAAAACACCACAAACTCAACTCGTGTTTTCAGAAATACAATGATTTAATTTTAAGCACTGAGCACTAAATAAATTTCGTTGCACTTCTTAATATAACAATTTTCTACGGTGTACCTGAATAATTATTCTTCATGCTTAACATTAGGAACAATCCACATATAAATTATTTTTATGTATTTGAGTATTTAATCGATTGCTTAGTCTGGTAGAAACTGAAAATATCACTAAGAAAAAATTGAATTGTAAAATAAATTATATTTTATATTAATACTACAGATTTATACTTTTATTAAATATCCCCAGTGATTTTTTAACCAATATGACTGATAGCTCTCAGCTAGTGAACATTTTATTGATTTTTTACATTCATTTAAATTATATCACATTGTGTCACACATTCCGGCAATTAATCTCTTCAGTTGTGTAATGAACTAAGCGAAAATAGTTCGGATATAAATTATTGTACCTACCGTAGAATATGTAGCTTACAGCTTTTGCTATGCATTTGATTTTTTGTGTTTTTAAACAACTATAAATGCTTTTAAAATTTCAATTCAAACTACATATTAGATAATCGATCAATTCGAAACCGAAACCAGGCTTAAAAAATAAGCACAGTATGAAATGATGATTGTTATAAAATATCAAATCAGCAAAATAGTTTAAGAGTAAAGTTGAAAACAATATATTTCTTTAATTCCCAAGACATTGGTATGTTATAATATTTCCCTTGCCTGAAATTGATTTAAGGTTTTCTTTTTAATTGATCCATACAGTTATTATCAAAGTTTCGTAAAACTTTATAGCAAAATTTAATCGAATTCATTTGACTATTATATATTCAATTTTTATTTGCTCAACGCAGGTGGATCTAACATAAGTCACCGTTTGAACTGACTTTCTCATGATGCTGATAGAAGAATATTTCTTACACGTGGTGAGATGTTGAACTATTACGTAGGTATACCGAGCCCAGTTGATCCACGTACCCTGGTGCCGACGGAACAACAACCGAATTTGATTTGGAGCCAATGAAGGCCGATAGGTTTCCAGGAATCGAATGAAATGCGTACAGGTGTAGCGAGACCGATTGAATCGATACATTCTTTATGGCCTTATAAATATATTGAACTTGACTTGGAGGCTTTAAAAAGTTTTTTGATTTATGACTCTAGCAGTGTTGACATACATATCTGGAACAACAGATGATGCGATGAAAACTAATATCAGATTTTTTACATACATGAAACAATACATCAATGGTTTTAAGCAAAGATGTTATATGTCCATTTTAGTCGATATTGATTATATACACATATGTGTCGTGCACAGGTTACAGACAGTATTATAGTGGTAAAAATGGTATCAGGTTGGTTATTGATTTCTTCCGTATATTTTGTTGTTTTTTTTTAAATCTGTCCGAAGTAAAAAAAACCGCAAGTCATAACAAATAAATCAATAAAAAAACGCGCAATTATTAATAAAAAAAAACTGTGCGCATTGCATATATGTATGTATATGCTTGAAATTTACAAGTCAAAATCGTGGCAGCAAAATACAAGAAAAATAAAAAAGAAAAACTTTGCTTCAATTTATTTGCTAAATTGTAATACCATTTGTTTGTCATACCTTGTATTTCTTACTTAACTTTTGTATAAATATCACTGTTTCATTGGTTTTCTTATCAGTTGACAATGCTTGCCATGAGCGAAACCGGTCCTGATCTAATAAATTTTATGTGGAAAAAGTACTAATAATGTTTTATTATAATGCCCATCCACCAAATATTGACAGTGAACACCTTAAAAATGACCTAGGTTTATGTTTAAATGTTCCATGAAGAACTTAAATACTTCACATTCAATATTAATATTACATGTAACATGTCAACATTACTATTATTGAACTTCAAAAAGTGTAATTATTTTTCTAATAATTTTAATTTTAGAAAGATATGGAAATAAAATTTATAGATAAAACTTCGTTCCGGTATTATAGAAATTATAAGCGTTCATAAAGTCGGTAAAAAAATATCAATGCAGTGCTCCATTTCGTTGCAAGAGATTTATCTTTCTTAGACCTAAGTACGTTTGAATACATACTTTGTAGATTCATTATAAGAGTTCCTGGAAAAACGCACATTTCAATGTTATCGAACCTGCTCAGATGAGTTAGATAGGAGTCTATTATTTAAAAATAATAGTCCAGACACGATTTCGGTATGTGTGAACAAGTGTTCATTCTACAATACAAACTAATAAAATTAATATAAATCTATTACCGGTCAATGAAGAAATAAATTGCTTGTTTATCGAATCAAAATTAAGATTAGAGTCTCTTCTTTGCTTTTAAAAAGATTGATGTTTGTACCGTTTTTTAATATTTAAATGAGAGTAATAAATAGGGCTGTGGAGTCGGAGTTGGAGTCGTGGAGTCGGGGCTTTTTGGCCGGAGTCGAAGTCGGAGTCGGAGTCGTCGCGGCGTTTTGGCCGGAGTCGTACTCAGAGTCGGAAATTTTGAAAAGTTTGAACTTTTTATTTTTGCATTTAATATGTCAAATTTGTCTTTTGGCCGCATTGATAGGGTTGATATTTAATTGAATACACATACATAGGCAAATTAGGGGAAAAAAGTGACTGTATTAACCTTTTTTTAGTCGGATTCGGAGTCGTGGTTTTGGTAAATGCTGGAGTCGGAATTTTTTTTACCGACTCCACAGCCCTGGTAATAAATGATCTTTGCATTTTCGATATTAGAATAATAACACTGGTAAAATCAACATTATTAAAAGACTAATCAATTTCATTCGTAATATTAATGAATTATGGCAAATTGAAGACAACTGTTGATTCTTATCTTATATATAAAACCGAAACGGCGTATGTATGTATGTGGGTCTGTAATTCCCTTTTGCATTGTTGTTGCAAAATGCAATATAATAATGTTTATTATTTACGTGAAGGTATTATTTGACATTTCTTTGACAGCAAATTAGATTTTTTCCTTGAATTTGGACATTTTAATGGGCGTGAATGGGGCGGGGCTGTCATCAAATTAAATAAAGTTTGCGATTTTATTTGAACTCTATTTTGGATGTTAGATTTTGTGATATAATTATGTCGAATCATATAACATTAAATAATTATTGGTCGCTTAGTCCGAGCGACGCCGGGTAGCAATACTAGTATTCTATTATATACAAATGGGGATAAATAGCGACCAGAATATACTTAAATTTTTTATAGTCTTCTTGAATAAAAATAATTGTTTTTAACACTCTACACAAACTGCTTTAAAAATTTATGTTGTTTGGTTAATTACATCACATTATTTTCAAACTAAATATGGCTGAAAATTGAGTATTCGATAACTAAAATAATTTTACAGTTATACAATGACAATTATGATATTTGTATATATTATTTAAATTGAAACTCGTTGAATTAATCTATTTTTAAATCATGAAATAACATATTAAATTTATTATTATAATTTCCCTTAATAATATAAATGACTTTTCACAAAGGTATTTAGGTGAGGCAAAACAAATTGTATTACAATTAACACATCTAATACATTCTAATTTAGTCACACAAAAATTTGAGAAAAGTGCAGTTATACAACTCTTTGCCGTGCTTTTTTAATAGTAAATATTATATGTAAGAACTAATAGAAAGAATATTTAAAAAGTCCAAGTACCTGATAATATACCTGTCAATTATGGTGCTTTTATTTAAAAAGATAAATTAAAATGTGATTTCATTGTTTTATACATGTTTACGCCCTAAAATATTATATTATGAATTTACAGTACATTAGAAAAAAATAAAATACAGATAAAAATCAGTTACGAAATCTAACTGAGATAGATGGCATCTAATATCGATTGTATAATAACGGTTGTTTATAAAATTACTTCTTTAATAACAATAGTTGCCTCTATTATTGATAATCATGACTCTTTGATCCCACAAGAAAACTCGTGTCCGGAATTTACAATTGTTTTTAAAAGACATGGTCTATTTAATTTTAATATTTTAAAGAATACAGCTAGAAAAATATTTTTTTGCCTTTAGATTAAGTGTTTATTTCAATGTTTTTCAACTAGGTAATCTTATTTTTCTTTTAATATTATTAAAACTTTATGGATTTATCAAACATAATAAATCAAACATTTTGGAAGCTATATTTTAAATGCAAAGAATAAACTAATTTAAATTCTTTTTGGATGTCATTGATAATCATGAATTGTAAAAAAAATGATAAACATTTGCTTCATTACAATTTTATTTTCATCATACGTTATTTTATGTCCAACAAAAATACTTACTGAAGCCACATGAACTTCGAATATGCGTTGATTAAGAGACATTTTACAAGGAACATATAGCTGTGTGTGGTAATATTTATGACCGGCATCAGCCGTAGAAGCATGACATAATACCGCCGATTCCATAGAAAGTTTTGTACTTGGATTTCCATTGCATTGTTGAACCATTTTCAGGTCATCGATGAAGTCTTTCTACCCTAAGCTTCCAAAGAGAAAGAGAAGAAAAATAAATATCAAGAAGTTTCTCAAAGAAGCGCAATATTTTTGACCCTCCGTTACCAAAAACTTCTTGAAAAGTTAACCATTATTCATATGACATATTTTATCAGGGAGGTAGGTATATAAGTCTAACTTTACAGTATTCGTTCAATGCGTTTGATGCTCACAAGTCTTAGATGGAGAAGAGAAAATGTGTGCTGTATTCTGCTACAGAAAAAATATTTTTTATTGTAAAATTAAGCGGTTCCTCCTGTGGGTACTATGACGCTCAAGATTTAAAATAAGTATGTACAGTGGAACCCCGACCTTACATTCTCGCATTATACGTTTTCCTGCGTGGTGCGTTCATTTTATATAGTCCCGGCATTTAGTTCATATTTAAAACTTTCCCGCATTCACCTTTTCCCGCGTTAATTGTTTGTTTTATATGGTCCCTTGAAAAACGTAGAATCGGGGTTTCACTAAATTTACACGGCGTTATTATATTCTTATTATAACTAGATGATTATACTTTTGCAATGTAAGTGAATTTAGCAATGATTTTGATAAAGATAAAAAAAAAATATTAAATTGTTGAACTGTTCTGTATATCAAATTTGATTAAAATAAGCTGAAATATATGAAAGAATAATAAAGGTATCCAATCAATTTAAATCTCAAACGTAGCTTAAGTCTATCTAGTTTTATATCATCATCATTTTCACAAATTATTGAATATGAAGATTACTCATTTTTCAAATAGCAAAGATTCCGCCATAGTTGTAAATCAACAAAATAATTATATTGAACTTTAAAATTGCACATGCGAATAAAGAAACACGCAGTTGGCTTGGAATAGCATGTAGAACGTAGGACTTAGTGTGCAGAATGTCGGGCAAATTAAGCCTCTTGCATGAGCGGACTTTTCCAAGAATATGATTAACCAGCCTCGCATGGCCGAGGACAGAATAATCGCGACAAATTAATGTCCATTAGCCAAGGCATTCTTGGTTTGACGATAATTGGCCGAATGCCGTTTATCCTACGGGACCGAGGTTCTGGAAAAATGCCCGTTTTTGCCATTCTCCAGCGGCATAAATTTTGCTCTACTCACTCAAAGCTGGCTATTCACATAGTAAACATCATACTGAATAATAGAATGACAATTTCATGATTTTTAATAAAAGCAGTTAAAATAGACTTAAAACATTTAACAGTCTTCAAATTCATATGTATACCAGAAGCGCGATCTACGTTAGTTGGTACAAAAATATTTCAGGACAAACTGATGACTGTTTGTGCAATGATATTTAACGTCTGTCTTTCATCACACAATCATCAGGATGACGAAAGAACATGTCCTACGTTCTACATACAACGATTGGACAGTTCCAAGAATTGAGTTAGTTTATATGTATACTGATTGCAACTGGAGTAAATGTGGTATTATAATGACCTATCAATAATAGAACTGCAAAGAAACGGAATATCGAATAAAAAAGTTGCATGCTTTATTATTTGATTGAAATAAATAAAGAATAATATATACAAGAGATGAAGACTTACATAATATTGATTGGCTAATTTTAAATACCTATGTTCACACTGGTTGAAAAAGTTAATCACGTTGTCTTATAATTGCCAACTGTAACTGTTTCTCTTTATAACGTTTTCTTCTTCATATTTTTCTCATTAACAATATCCGTCCTTTTTTATACTATGCCGTTCTTCAATAAAGACTGTTACATATTATTTTAGTATATTTTTCGACATATGTATTAGTTTAGTATATTAGTAGACATATTAGTTGAATATATTTTTCATTCCATTTGCGTCTCGTGCTAACCGTATATTTTACCACCACGAAATATTATATTCAAACATAAATCATCAAAGCTAAGTAACGAATACATACAACATTTTTAAGTTCTCTCGAAAGCACCGGATTTGGTTATTTGATGAGTGTTTTATTCTACCAATATCCGATAAAACGAACACATTAATGAAATAAAAAACACACATTCATTTTTCACCCTTTTATTCTGCATATTTCAAAATCAATAAATTTCGTTTTTTTATATCGGATCAAAGACGCATTCTTTTTGCAGGTGTTAGATAATTTTTATTGTCATCAACGTAGCACGGGAATATTACTTTTTTCACACAAACATACCGCTCGTCAGTGAAGAAAGGAGCTACTTTATACTGAATAACGTATTAATAAGGGGGAATTTCTCCGAGATTAGGTTTTACGACAGACTGCCTGACGCCGCTTTTACAATAAAATCTATTGAAAGGGATGAAGGCGTACAGGTGTGTAAATGTATACGCCCTTACCAGGGTTATCAATTTTTATGTATAGACTTACTTTTAAATCATTATTTCTTCGGAATTTATTCTAGCAAACGGCTTTTTATCATTGAAAGCTTTATTCAAAATTCAATTTATAAGAAATCCTTGAAGCATAAATTATATAAATATATTTAAAAATACAAATTTGTTGGGTCTATGGTTGAGTTGTATACTAAAACACGCCCATCGTAAGCTTCGCTAGCGTAAGCGCATGGGCTCGTATTCCAGTCTGAGCAGTTTCGCTCATTCCTACTGATCCATAAGAACAGGATGCAGCAAAAGCGATCAGCTAACCACTAGTTCTGTTCTTGTTTATATCTACTCTTTTCGAAAAAGAAAGGCTAATAATTGGGTAAAAAGCAGTTCTCGTAGAAAATTTATGTTGAAGTTTATTTATTTTCCACTATGGACTATCCATATGGTGCAGATTGCGAAATACATAGTTTATTTTTTGAAAAGCTAACACTTAAATGAAATTGATTCAAAAATTTATCTTTAAATCTATGTAACGTTTTTTATTATTATTTAGAAGTAACTACACTTCACTTTTAAGGTGTTCACTGTCAATACTTGGTGGAAAGGCATTATAATAAAAATAATAACACATTTTTTAGTACTTTTTCCACATCTGATTTATTTTATCAGGACCGGTTTCGCTCATGGCGAGCATTATCAACTGATAAGAAATACAATAAGACAGTGGTATTTATGCAAAAGTTAAGGATGAAAACAAGGTATGACAAACAATTGGTAATACAACTAAGCAAATAAATTAAGTAAATTACAAGACAAATAGACTAAAAATAAAATGTTCAAGACCTCTTAGCAATGCAAAACTAAAACATCAAAAATCAATTAAGTATGAATTTAACATTAAATTTAATTTTATCTTTGGAATTTAAAGTAAATTCCAAAGATAAAATTAATATTCTCAACCAAAGTGGGATCTACCTACTTGATTGCGAATCCTGTGGAGCCAAGTACATTGGTCAAACGGGAAGAACTTTCAATACTAGATTTAAAGAACATCTAGCTTGTTCAATTAAAGGGAATGAAGTATCTTCATTTGGTAACCATCTGTTCCTAAATAAGCATACTTTCGATATCACTAAAAACTTTAAAATCCTGCATATTATTAATAAATCTGTAAAACTAGATAAGTTAGAAATCCTTGAAATAAACCGACATAAATTTATGAATAATTGTAATCTTTTAAATGATCAATTAGTCTTCGTTTCCTCGCCATTACTATACCCAATTCACTAAACCAATTCTTATTGTATTTCTTTCTACTATTATTTCTAATTTTTTATTTTCCTTTCTTTGATTTTAATTTGTAAGAATTGATATGGCTTTTATTCTGTTACAGGTACTTCATTTGAGTACTCATTACCGGGACTTCCATCTAATTATGGATGACAGACATTAGATTTATTTATTTTTATTAAATTCACTTAATATTTGGGCTTTTACTTTGTTAATGTTAAATTCATACTTAATTGATTTTTGATGTTTTAGTTTTGCATTGCTAAGAGGTCTTGAACATTTTATTTTTAGTCTATTTGTCTTGTAATTTACTTAATTTATTTGCTTAGTTGCATTACCAATTGTTTGTCATACCTTGTTTTCATCCTTAACTTTTGCATAAATACCACTGTCTTATTGTATTTCTTATCAGTTGATAATGCTCGCCATGAGCGAAACCGGTCCTGATGAAATAAATCAGATGTGGAAAAAGTACTAAAAATGTGTTATTATTTTTATTGTAACTTCACTTGGCAAGAACTGGACCAAACGATTCATTGAATGCCACACTATTGGCGGTATTTTTTGATACAAAAAAGAAAGGGTTTTTTTTACTATGCGTAAAAGTTTGAATGTTATTCTTTTTTTTCACCACAATTCAAAAAATCAATGAAACGTTTACTCTCAAATATTTCTGTTTTATAATTTTAAAATTGGCAAATCCAATGACTGGCATATTATTGATGCTTTTTTAACACACATTCAAGGAATCGATATCCGATTTTTTTTATAATATCGTTGTTGGAAATATAATAATTAGAAAGGTATTCTATTTGTTACATCTTATAAACATGTTCTATTTGCTATTTTTATTTTATATATTTAACGTTACTTAAGGCAATTAACAATTACTGAACTTAAACAATATTTTTTTCACATAATCCTTAAGCGTGGATAGCTGCATCGGATTAAAGCGGTGTATATATTTTGATAAATGGTGTTAATTTACTGAAATGTTAAAACTTGGTAAATCCCGACAAAAAAATTACTTAAAACATTTTAATTTGCTTAATTTATATGACATGTTATTTAACTTGTTTTCACATAAAATACTTTTTTAAATACGCGAAAGCTACCAAAACTTTTTTTCAATTCAGATGAACTTATCGTAATGCAATGGTTCATATAATTAAGTATTTCGACTGAGGGTGCTTGATGGAATTTCAATATCAAATTAGAATTTTTTGAATTTTGTACTTTTCCATGAGTTTTGTCGCTAACGACCCGGGTTTCGCCTTTCGGCATCTTCAGGCATTCCAAGTGCACGGATGTACTTGAACTGACGCGTACTAATTTACTGTAGAGTTCAGTCAATCTTGCCGTACTAGCAATGTTGATATAATTAAGTATTTCGACTGAGGGTGCTTGATGGAATTTCAATATCAAATTAGAATTTTTTGAATTTTGTACTTTTCCATGAGTTTTGTCGCTAACGACCCGGGTTTCGCCTTTCGGCATCTTCAGGCATTCCAAGTGCACGGATGTACTTGAACTGACGCGTACTAATTTACTGTAGAGTTCAGTCAATCTTGCCGTACTAGCAATGTTGATATAATTAAGTATTTCGACTGAGGGTGCTTGATGGAATTTCAATATCAAATTAGAATTTTTTGAATTTTGTACTTTTCCATGAGTTTTGTCGCTAACGACCCGGGTTTCGCCTTGTTACAATTTTGCAAACTGAGCAAATGCATTAGTCACAATTCCATTTTCAGTTTAAAAATTAAACAGAAAGTCTGTTTTGTAATTTGGTAAACAATAAAAAGTACTTAGACACACAATAATTATTTAATAAATGTAAAATCTATTTCTGCATAACGCCATTGTAAAAATAAAATTTATAATGTTTCAAATGAACCACGTATTTGGAATTTAAGCTGTAAATGAGCGTTTTTTTAGATTTTTAAAAACTTAAATTTCACAGTTTGCCAAATGTATAACATTTGATTTGTAGAATCCTACTAGATTCTTAAAAATCATTAATGTTGTCGGAAAACACTTATTCTTATCGTTTGTTTCTGAATTTTATTGTTTCAAAAATGTTAAGTGGACCCAAAGACATGTGTACATATTTCTGTAAGTAGTTTGTGTGAACTTTCAGCTTTCTACATAATTCAATTGAAAATCACTTAAATCGAAGAAATTTTTATAATGCATATATTAAAACGGTGCATTTTCAATACACTACAGTGAATAGCAACTGCAGGTTGGTTGAACGGTATTGGTTCAATTATTTCTTGTAAATTTTAATTTGTCTAATTCTAAAACAATTTTTCTTCTAATGATTCATTGGAATGCAAATGTAATAGTTTCATAATTCGCAGAATTGCGCCTTGCATGACTTATTCCATTAAATAAATAAAATACTAACAAATTACGGCTCCATCTGTTCCAAGTCATTAATTTAATCAGAACCTTTATTGCGTACAGCATGATAATCAATATTTCATAAATCTAATTTATCATCCGAAGCCTTCTTTATACAACGCTGTTGCATAAGTGAAAAAGCAAAGAAACAAAAAGATCGGGGGCACATAATGTGAACGAAAGTAACATGTCTTTAATTTGCCGCTTCGTTTTCAGAAGGCACCGTCCACGAAACGTTGGCTCAAGTTCTAGGAATCTACCTATTCAGATGTCTGATTCCCGGGCAGGTCGATCAAAGGGAAATCTGGGCACGACAATGACTATCTAGTGTGGTAAAATTATGTCTTGGATGCATAAAGAGGGAATGATGCGCTGGTTTTAATGGTCGATGTATATTGATCAGCCGAGATTTTTAGGAAAGATATTAACGCATCAAAATGTGACATAATAAACACTCTCAAATCTTTTTAACCCCATGAACTGCGACTATATTTCATCTGACTATTCAAATAAATATATAATCTAGTTATTTATAGTAGACAAGTAGTCATAGGGAGAAATTTATGATAACAAACCAAATGTGCCTCTATCTTTTCTACTTAAAAAAAACAATAAAGACAGTGAGGTTATTAATTATGGTATAAACTTTTGTGTTTACAGTTTACTAGTTTCCACTTCAAACTTTGATTCAGATCACACCAAAATCAATTGTGTGTTAAATACAATTAAAATTTTAAACTTTTATGTCTTATTTTATTATGTAATTTTTATAGTTTTTATGATAGTTTAAGCGTTATTATCGGTGCTTTAGTATGATATTAAATAAACAAAGTTCCTCGATTGATGTATGTTCAGAAAATTTTTGCTGCGTGTCGATTTTTTAAATGAAGCTAAATTATTTGTTATCTGAAAATCAAAGTATTAACTAGAAGAATGAATCAGATATCGATCACATTGTGAGCGGGCACCAAGAAGTTGTTTGTATACGTTATGTATTAAAAACCATTAAACCCTGATTCCTAGTAAGCGCTTGTCTTCTTGAGAATTGGACGGTCAGCGGCCAAGGAGGGTTATCTACCAGGAATTGAACCCCGGCTTCGCTGACTATAAAAACCTCGATTTCCACTGCAATGGAAACATTTCACTAAGCAATATCTTTGCAAAGACATCGTCTTTCAGGAGAAAACTTTCCGTGAGCTCAATTTGCAAATTTTACAAAAATTGCTCGCCCCTGCGACAACTTTTGATCGGTATGACGAAGTTTTCTCTCGAGGGCTTTCTCGTTTCGCGCGGTTTCCAATTTGTACCCAGCTTTAGTATGTCAAAAAGTTGAATTTTTGAAAACTTTTCAGGAAAATAATAAATAAAGCATGGTTTATTTTTTTCTATACGCGTTTAATGCCGTTTTAGTGTTTTTCAATCGACTTTGTGATAGTGGGTGTGATAAAAGTGTTTGTGTCGTTCTTCGCGTGTATCTACTTAAAATAATTTCATGCCAAACTGCACATTTATATGGAATGGAAAAGCGTCGGAAAATAAACAAATGCATATGAAATTGTTTCTCAAATTTGTTCTCATTAAAGAGATCTAGTTTTAAGTAATCGCTTATGGTCGTTTTAATTTGTGTTTCTTTTATGTCCAGTACAAAAATATTGGAAGTAACGATTATTCAAACTATTTTTTTTTTTTTTTATCACATTAACTTCCATTCGACTGCTTTTTTGTTTGTACGGACATAAGCTTGACAATATTCCATCAAACGCTATAAAAAGAAAATATTTTTTGAAATGATTGGTAAATTCAAACATCTTTTGTTAGTCAAAGAAAAGGTATCATAAATCTGGAAAAATCTTAACGGTCTGAATGTAAATAAATTGTGTTTAATTGAGTATATTTTCTAAGAAGGCACTAGTTTTATATAAGTCATGGTTTAATTATTTAACTTTACTATCTTCAGCCTTTAAAACCGTCGGCAAATGTCTTCTTTAGTATGTCTAAGTATAAAGTATATTTAGGACTGTATCGTGATCAATTGGTATAAGTTTTAATACCAATTGATTACAATACAGTTCTATAAAAATTAATTGTATTCTAACCTACCGGCATATTGTCTTACAAATCGTTTATTATTGTTAAAGTTACACAATGTACAAATATTGAAATTATACTTTAAATACAATTAACGTGTTTATAAAATATAGCTGTTTTCTGCTATGATCTCCTGTTTATTGAACTCTATCATAATAAAATTCACAAAAAAAAATGCCAGAGCCATTAACCTTTGGCGGAAATCTCCCCGATCAAAACACGACCAAACAAGCCAATTAATCTGACAATCCGACCAATCAATGAACCTGCCAATGGGTCCATAACGAGCAAAAAAGATCACGGTTCATTTTCTCACAGACGCAATTATGTATTAACTATATAGATACAATTTCAAACGGTGACAGTGGCATGTCTAAGTGTAGGGTCAGAATTAAACATTGAGTGAAATATCGATGAAAAGATATATGGATACATCTTTTTGGTTATTCCAATATTAAAATATTATTCATTTATAACCTCTATAAAAGCATTGCATAGACCCGATTTAAAGCGCTATCCTTCAATAACATACATGTATGCCTTAAAATTTCTAAACATATTATCTAACAAAAAATAGCTTTTATGTTAAATATCGTCAATAATCTTGCTTGTACGATTCGTAGAAAGTTTTCAATCATCGATTGGGTTCTGTAGTTATGAACATATTCTCATTCAGATTCTTTTTCGTTATAAGACGAAGTACAACAAATATTATAAGCGATGAAAGACAAAGGATCTAGAACGAAGCTATGGGATTCAATGTATAAAGTATATCTTATATATAAAACCGAAACAGCGTATGTATGTATGTCTGTGGGTCTGAAATTCCCTTTTGCATTGTTGGTCATTAAGTTGCCATAAAAACGAATATGAAAGAAAATATGTTTGAATTTTTATCGGCGAAGACGTTTAGTCAAATGTAATAAATTAGTCTTCTACTGAACTTTCCCCGACTTTTATTATTAATAATAATGTTTATTATTTACGTGGAGGTATTATTTGACATTTCTTTGACAGCAAATTAGATTTTTTCCTTGAATTTGGACATTTTAATGGGCGAGAATGGGGCTGTCATCAAATTAAATAAAGTTTGTGATTTTATTTTAACTCTATTTTGGATGTTAGATTTTGTGATATAATTATGTCGAATGATATAACATTAAATAATTATTGGTCGCTTAGTCCGAGCGACGCCGGGTAGCAATACTAGTATTTCATAAATGATCCACACACACCAAATCAATATTTTCAAAATTATGAAACAGTAGCAATCATGATTTTATTTTGATTTCGTTGAACAAACTATTTGAACTTCGATTCTTATTGATATTGAAAGAAAATTTTGGGCTGTTTTTAGGAATGGTCAGGTGTGGAAAACTCAATAAAACATTTTATGATGGAACATATTATCTTTTATTGATGTTGCTGCGACGCCACTGCTTGAAGCGATCTGATGTAATGAAAGAAACAGCTTGATATTATTTATTAAATTATACTCCAGCTATTATTGGCAAGTCAGGGAGATGGTCGTCGGCGGATGAAAGATATCTGCCAACGACTGGACCAACCAGGTTTCAGGTTCGTTGTCTGCATCAGAGAGTTCGACCAATGCGAGCCAAACGCTACGGGCTATCCGCGAATACCTCTGACTCCCCTTTTTAAATCATATACAAATAATTGTGCTTATGTATTAAGTCCACGTTTCCGTTAAACTGTAATAAATAATATATCGCATGCTGATAATCGATGCAAAATCTTGTTTCAAAATTGGTGCAATTCGCCATAACTGTGTAGAAACCACTTGTGAAACGAAAAGTTCAAATATGAACATATTATATACATATAGAGTTATTTAATATGAACCTTTGATGGTAAATTAAACACAGTACATAGCAAAGTAATATAGCGAATTATGAATAGTATTAATGTGGTAAAACGATGATATCTTCTCTTCATTATAGTATTGATATTAAATTAAGGGAAGCGGATTTGAAATTATATGATATACTAGTATTGCTACCCGGCGTCGCTCGGACTAAGCGACCAATAATTATTTAATTTTATATCATTCGACATAATTATATCACAAAATCTAACATCCAAAATAGAGTTAAAATAAAATCACAAACTTTATTTAATTTGATGACAGCCCCCATTCTCGCCCGTTAAAATGTCCAAATTCAAGGAAAAAATCTAATTTGCTGTCAAAGAAATGTCAAATAATACCTTCACGTAAATAATAAACATTATTATATTAATAAAAGCCGGGAAAAAGTTGGTAGAAGAATAATTTATTACATTTTGACTAAATGTCTTCGCCGATAAAAATTCAAACATATTTTCTTTCATATTCGTTTTTATGGCAACTTGCAACAACAATGCAAAAGGGGATTACAGACCCACACACATACATACGCCGTTTCGGTTTTATATATAAGATTATATGATATATTTCAAACATTTTTTTTTCAACTCAGGAATGAGTGATACAAGTACACTTGACGTCACTAGATAGTCCATTTGCTATAAGGTGGCATTCGAGGGTCTATGGTGCCTAACTGCAATTAAAAATGCAATTTAAAAGACCCACAGTAAAATTTTAGCAATAAGTTGACAAAGATTTCTTACAAATTCTGCTGAAAATTTTAACGAGGAACCACTAAACTCAGTTAAAGAATCTGATGTTACTGATTTTTGAATCATACTCAATTATTTATGCAAATTACGTGTTGTCATTAATAACGGCGGTGTCTAAGTAACTCTTTCATGTGCATCTTATTTAGAAAGAATACGGCTTTGCAGGTGCAATTGGTTAACCACTATACCTGCACTAGCCGTATCATCATATCTTTACTCCATTCGATAAAAAAAAAATTAAGCAATAAGCAGTTTTCGTAGAAAAGTTATTTCCATAAGAAGTCAATTTTTCCACAAAACCTTAATAGACTTAACAAAAAACAGCATTTAAGATGATCGATAGTATAATTATTTTTGAGATACAGAAATACATATAATATTACGGTTTTGTATGTATAATTTTTTAACTTAAAAATTTCGAGATACGTTATGAAATAGATATGTTTGATGTTTTAATGCTTTTTGTTGAAAAAAATGTCAGCTTAAGACGTGTTGTAAAACGGTTTGCTTGCACATTGTAGTAATTATGGCAAAATTAAAGTAATGCAATTAAGTTCACTACATTTTGAAATCAAAAGAAAAAATTAGAAATTTATAGCGTTTAAAGACGGAAAATTTGAATTCTGTATGATTGTTTATCCGTCGGCATTTTATATATTCGAAAAAGATCATATTAGTATAATGCATTAAATATTTAATCAGGTTCAATCAAATAAATATATTTAATCGATGTTTTTGCAAGTATTTTTATTTATAATATGCTTAATTGAATGATGCAAAAAGAATCTATATTAATAGATTGGTGAAGTCAACAGATTAAAATTTATAAATAAGATATGTTTCTTTGAATAATGATTCATTATAAAATCTTATACATATTTGATTTGAAGAAGAGATTTTGAGAAATTTATTTTTAAATATATTTAGGCTTAGCGTTTATTATTTGACGTTTTAAATGCCATTCCAAGAATTGTCAGTAAATGCTGTTTAATTTATTAATTTTTTAATGCTGAAAAGCTTTTATTTAATTAGATATTTGTCTTATCACAATTAACAGTAATAAGCCAATAGTATCTTCACTCTAGTGGGCTATAGCAACTAGCAACTACTTTTGCCGTCGGATATTGTTCTTGTAGAAAATTGTTTGGGTAGTAAAGGTATTGGAAAAGAATCAGTTAGTTTAGATAGTTTATTCATACAATTTTATACTGGCATGCTAACTTAAATCTTTGAATTTTTATTTTTGAGGAAGTACGATCAATGGATAAGTTAGGCTGGCGAAACAATGTCCCTCAGCTATTTTATTATTTATAATCTTGTTAATATTCGTATCCGATCACCTTGATTTAGAGACTTTTGAGGTTATTAGAGTTATAGTATTATTTGTTTAAATACATTTTGTTATTAATTGTCTTCAACGTTTATTCTAGAATGCCGAATAATTTTCGCTCATTAATGTAAGAAAAATACTCATACAGCAATTCAATCATGTTTCATTTTTTTGAATTATTTATCCTCTTTCAACAGTAGAGACACATTCAACGTGTTATGGTGCTATATATTTGTCATTTGAATACAAATAATTTTATCCTTTCTTTGTAATATGTCCAGTTGTTCAACTAACTTTTCACGTTCTACATAATATAAGCAAAACATATTAAATTGTAGGCTTCTCGGGGGGTAAGAAAATAACATAAGATTATTGATGACGGCATTAAATGCATAAAATTATCTCGTTCGGATGCAGTGATTTTTATAAGGATATAATATATTCCACATTTATAAATTAAGGTTTGGAATATATAATATAATAAAATAAAATCCGATACAAAAATAGTTTTCATTTTGCCTAAATTTACGTATCAAACTGTATATCTTTCTTAATCTGAAATAATCAATTCTGTTTTTATTTATATATTTTCAGTCGAAAATGCTCGCGGTGACCGAAACAATTACAGATCTTCACAAAATTTACACGGGAATTGGACAAAAAAGCGTGTCTTATTTTTACTTGAATGACATTAAAATTAAAATAATAACACATGTTTAGTACATATTCCACATAAACTTTATTGATATATTCCATACAATTTTTTTGTGGAATAAGTACTAAAAATGTTTATTATTTTTATGTTACAGCTGTGTTCACTAAAATCCCTAAAAGATAAATACGAATGAAAAAAATAAGGTGGAAAATAACACATTTCATAATTGTATAAAAAATATTATTATATTCTCATCAATATAATCTACATATTAAATATTTATCATGACTGTAGAGACATCTATTTTATTTTGTCAACACTACAATCCATCAAATATAGATTCATACTAATGAAAAGAAGTGTGATGTAAAAACTGTAGATGCCGGTACTACGCTTTTGTATACTTTTAATAATATTACGCTGTGGAGAAGTGGACGAATATAACTGTATTTACGCATATATCCTTTACAGATGCATGTTTTGAAATTTGAAATAAATGTTTTATGAAATCATTTTTAACATGATATTGAACAAAAAATTTAGGCATAAACTATTAATAGATGTCACTATTCGATCTAATAAGGCAAAATAAAATAAATGTTTGGAATAATTATATATATTACAGTGAAACTGTATTCTCAGTGAAAATGTATTCTTCTCGAAGCTATCATTGAAATTAAATTTGACCACCTTATATTCAGCCCTATGTTTGTCTGTGTTTTTCTTTGGTTCTCTTTTTATGAAGGGTCTACTTGCTGATTTTGTTTTATTGAAGCAAACCAAAATTTTAGCCCGGCAAATCATCGACTTGGGCCAATAATTTCCCTGATCGTGACCATTGAAATCATGTTGTCATAAAAATCTATTACTTGATACATTTTCACTGAGAATACAGTTTCACTGTAACATATATACGTACTAATTTACACTTTCGTCAAAAAATAAAAATTAATTGACTGTGCATTATAATATGATGTTTTAGTTATGTGATATAATTGTGTTCTGTGTATAAATGTTTTTATTTATTTATCATGTTCACTGTTAATTTTAAAATACATATTGATCGAAATGTCTTGATAAAATAAGCTGGTTTTTAAGCATGCCAACCGATCATTGATTACCAGTAGCGGAAATTCGCCAGGATGATAAAATAAGTTCAATATCATGATAATTTCTATAAAACGACGATTGGCCACAAAATGCCAGCTTAAATGGTGCACACAATCAAAATACTAGAAAATTAAATATATTTCTACATTTGGGTGACTTCAGACTCACAATAAAGTCTACCGATAAAGCTACTAAAAATTTTACACACCACAGCCTCTATGTGTATTTATATATGAGTTTTGTTTCCGCTGACCTATCGAAAAGTTACTAATGAAGCTTTTTAAATGTAAGCGGAAAACCTCAGAGTTCCATGCGTCAAAGAATAGATTATTTTCGTCCGGATGAGCACCTAAGACACTGGATTAACATATAGATCCAAAAGGGTAATGCGGTCGCTTTTGGGGTACACATCACGGGTTTATTGAGAGGTTTTTACCTCTTAAACCTGCCAGAAGTACTTGGCAATGAAGCCATGAGTAGATCAGCCATTGCAAAATGATTTATACCTATTTTAATTTAGTGAATTTAAATGTTATTTGTAATGTAAAGTGAATACATATTAATCATTACCGATCAATATTTAGGTTAATTTCGCTTTCAAAGTAAAACTTACTCAGAAGCTACATATATAAAACGTTTATTCTTTACCGAATACAGAAAAAATGGAAGCTGGCGATTGGAAAGTATTGATGTAAGAAGCTTTTCCCTTGAGAGTGGGACCGACAACGGTTGCGATACGCTGGGGTATTCTCCACAAATTTACAATGATTGCCGTGAAGAGCGGGTTAGCATAAGTAACAAATGATCCCAACTATGCAAAGACGCCGGTACAAGAAAAATAATCGATTAAAATAATTTGAAATTTACATCCCAAAACGTACTCGGTAAATATCACACATATCCGTTTTTTTGTAGTCTGAAGAAATATGTTTAGATCTATGATTTTATGTTTAATTGAGATTTTTTCTCAAAAGGCTACTTTTCCAAAATAAACCAATGACTTCTCCTAGAGATACGGCTCGCTGAAGAATGAAATGTTTTCATAACCTTTTATCATCAATAGTCATTCCAATTAATATACCCTAAAGTGAAATAAGCCTATCATATAACTGACATGACTACATGTTTTATTAAAGCAAACGTTTAAAAAAATATATAGGATTTTTAATACTATACAAATTCACTATTTTTGATGAAATTTATCTTGATTACTATTGACGGGGATTGCATTATTTATAAATAAAATTGCACATTTTGAACTCTACGTAGCGTTAAAAATATAATACTTCATATTACAATGAATAGATATGCTTTCAAAATAATGAATTTGACGGTTCAGTGAGTAAAAACAGAAACATTTTAAAACTGCATTTCAATCAACACAATGGAAGTAATATATATTTTTCTATATTATTGTTATTTAAGAAATTAATACGCCGATCGTGATAAAGTTTTGAACTTACCGATTTAAATATTTACATTATATAAATGAATAGTTAAACTTCTGGCCAATGCCTGAATTCTGTTTGCAGTCATAATTCCAAACACAAATGTTACCAAATACTCCCAGTTATTTTACTTAACAGTGAAGTATGAATACGTGTGGGAACAAACTAGTCACTTAAAAATGTTGTTCTTTATTTTCGTAAATCTATTCTTAGTTTACATATTTGATACATAATAAAAATAATAATACATTTGTAGTACTTTTTCTACATATTTTTTTTTGATCAGGAGCGGTTTCGCTCATGGCGAGACCTTGTCGGCTGTGGAGTCGGTAAAAAAAGTCTGACTGCAGCATTTATAAAACCACGACTCCGACTCCGACTCCAACATTGACCAAAAACACGACTCCGACTAAAAAAGTTGAATATCGTCACTTTTCTTTGCCTAATTTTCATATTTATGTGTATTCAATTAAATATAAACCCTACCAATCCGACCAATGGCCAAATTTGACATATTAAATGCAAAAATAAAAATTTCAAACTTTTCAAAATTTCCGACTCCGAGTACGACTCCGGCCAAATCGCCGCACCGACTCCGACTCCGGGCAAAAAGCCCCGACTCCACGACTCCGACTCCACAGCCCTGGGAAAAAGTACTAAAAATGTATTATTATTTTTATTATAATGCCTTCCCACCAAGTATTGACAGTGAACACCTTAAAAGTGATATCTGATACATTTAGTGCGCAACGGTAAGCAGCTATTCCAGAATATCAAAAATATTCTTAAATGATATTCTTTGGTAATTCATTTCGCATTATCGCCACGTTCTTTCCCATTTTCCACACAATACACAGCATGTGCAAATAAAAGCTTTTCTTGCTTTATTCCTCCAACAAGAAGTCTGTGTTGTATGAATTGAAGACGTAAAGCGCCTTCCGGCCACAGTAGGCTTCGTTAGTTTCCCCTGCTTTTCCCCAAATTTTCTCTGGGAGATGAATTCTCTAGCCTTAATAACAGTGGCGTCCAATTCATCAAGACTAGTAGTTAGTAGAATAAGTTAAATCATTACGATTGTAGTTTAGGAATGTCTTTTAAACGAATTAATTGGATGATTTTCCATGATTTCATCTGATACATTTGTGAATTCTTATCATTGTGTTTTAAGTATATATTAAACATACATATGTTTACCGGCTTGAAAATAATTAATCTTAAAAGCAGTCACATTCTTAAAATGATATACCTAAAAATCATTTATTAAATTAAAATGTTCATATATGTATGCGCCTAAATAACCCACCGATGTCATTGTTCCCACTTAAATCCACTGCCCTGAAATTTTCTACTTATTCCGCTGTGTTGTGGCATAAAAAAAACAAACATTTCTCTTGTATTCGCCGTCATTGTACATTCCAATGCATCGAATAAATGATATTTGGTTCTTACCAAGTACAACCGCAACACCCAGCGTATCTCGAGTGATATCTTGTCGTACGATAAACACTACAAATGGATTGCAATCTATCAATATATGAACTTTCAAGGAGCTTTATCGGCCGCCTGCTTTCACAATTATCTCCTATAACTCCATTAAGGCGCAGTCTGAGTTTGAAGGAAAGCTGATGGAGATCATCCCAATTTTATTTAATGCGAAACAGTTTTATCTATAGGCTGTCAATTATAGAACCAAAAAGAGCGATTTTTTTAATTCAAATTTTCCAGTTTTTTTCTATATTCCTCCGACGCCACTGAAAAGTAGGTGAAAAAAATAACAGTATTTTTTGCCCCATTCAGTTAGTAAGCTGAATAATTCAGAAGCGCATATAAATTTTTTTTTTTTACTCCTTTCTCGCTTATGTTTATTTGCAATCAGACCTTTCTGCAAACGTTTGAACTGCCGCGTTCTCAAGAAAAATCTGTCCCTTTTCCATTGGCTAGTGGCTAGAGTCTATTCCCAAACCCCAGGAGGGTAAGGATTACATTGAATGTCGTTTTTTACAGTATTGACATTTACTTCGTGGTTTTCAATTGGAACTATAATTTAATCATCTAACGTCCCTTGCTCGGCACTTACAATAAAACTATTCTTCCAAATCTTACATAACAAAGTGAAAGCGAGATGGGATTTCCAAATGGCCACGGAAAAGATAAAAAGAAACATTATTTTGTGATAAATTATATATAGAGAAGATAGAATCGCGTCAGTGGTAAAAGTTTTACCATAACTATCTGGTGGTACTGACTTCAAGTCCACAAGAGATGGGTTAATTTAATGTTTTTCCTTCTCAAGGTGATCTCGAGTACCTAATCAAAAATATTGATTGATTCAATATGATTTCAAAATTATAGTTATCTATTTATCTTCTTGCTCTACTAAATTTAATGATAGATGCTTTTAAATTTAATAAACTTAACTACTTATATATTTCCATCTTATCTGATTTCTATAAAATTTACATACCATTTATAATCAGTTGTTTTTTTTGTCTACATTCAAAATTCTGTTTTGTAGATCTTGGAAAACCTGCTTGTTCTTGCTAACCATCAATTGATAACATATGAAGTCACAAGTATTTTACTATATAGCCCTGCCACATAGCGTAATGATTCTGATACCTCTTCTCTTGAAATAATTTAATTCTGTAAACAAGCTGGATCTTTGATTCGTACACTGCCAACTAAGCAAAAAAGTTTAAACACAGAAAGTATGCATTTGGGTGTTTTTCTTAAATTACAAACCGCATCTATTAATGTATAATTCTGTTAATATAGAATCTGACTAAAATTATAGTTAATTATTCGCATTGTTTTTTTAATTGAGCTGAGGTCTGAAATAAATAAAGGTTTTATTTTAACATTTACTGCCTGATGTTACTGTATTATTTTTTTGTAAAAATTATTAATTGTGATGAGGTTTAAAAAAAAATATTAGTATATTGCTCAGTTTTTGTATTATTTATTTGAAATGCTCATTAACTTTTGCTAGGCTGAGGGCGAAACAGTCGACCACCACTGCAACTTTCGTCACAATTTAATAAAAAAGAAAATAAGTTTGATTATTATTGGCCGAAAACAATTTATATTGTTGCTACCAATTGCCAGGATTAAAACTTCACTGTCCATACGCGATAAGATAACGTTATCTTATCATAAACACGCCTCTTTCAACGAAAATTCCAAATCAAATAGATGCTTTTATGATTAAAAGGTGTAGATAAGAAGTCGCATTCACAGTTTTGATATCGCCAGTCTAGAATAAGCAAGAACACGATCAGGTTGTCTCATTCATGCGTGACTTAAAATATGAACAATTATTCGAAAATTATCGATTTTTATATATATTTTATATAGAACGATGTATAAAGATACGTCAAAGCATAATCAATCATTTTTTTATTGCAGTCTATGCCAATAAGGCCATACCACTGGGGTCTTTTTTAGTCCCCCTTTCGGCCTACGAGGTATTTTTCAAGAACAGTCTTTCGCAGGTTAAATGTAAAGTTCCCTTCCTCACCTTTATTTTTTAGCATAAATATATTTAAATTGTATAACCTTTATAAACGAGCAATAATAGTGGTAAGTATACTAAATTAAGCCCCGGAAGTCCTTTTGATTTTTAAATAAAAAAAAATGCAATATTTAGTGTTTGTTATTTATTTTCTTTTCATTGATCTCGATTTTCTTTAATTAAAATATTATGAAGGTCATCTCAAAAAAGTTGTAATATGCAAAAAGATTACGTTACATAATAATAGTAATATTGTTTGCAAATCTTATCGCGATGGCTTATATTAATTAAGCTTTATTATGATGAATTCTATACAACCGTGTGTTGAAAGTTTGCTCTTAATAATTTGGGCATAATTTGAGGCCTCAAGCCAGAGCTATAATAAATATCTGCCTATCATATTTTCAAAAAGTTTTGTAATAAATTTCTAAAATGTTATACTTTGTTAAAATTTTGAAACATGAGAAATGTTAACTTGTTATACTGCCCATGTTTATATTCGCAGAAAACCTGATTTCCAAAAACAAAATATTTAAAGCAAAGCAGAAAAGAGTGAGGTGCACACTCACTTTTGTTATTTGTGATATAAACTTTGCTATTTCAGAGTCTAATGTATGAAGAAAAATAAATGGCAAAGAGGGATTCGTAAGGTTTTGAAGCTTATTATTTCGTTGGATTAATTCTTAATAAATGTTCTTCTTTCAAGTTCGCGGAAGAGAACGTTTTCAATTAAGAAAATGTTTACGTATCAAAATTTTCTTTTCAGTCTTTGTAATCCGAACAAGTATTCTAGAAAAAAAATAAAAAGGACAATCGTTTGGGAAATTGAAAATTTTTGTTCAGTATTATTCAATTCGATATTTCTTTATACTTTTTAAAACATAGTTCATATTACAAGGTGTGGATTTTCATTCCTATCTACACATAGTGATAGTTAAGAAGCTCACAGTGGAAAAGAACCTGTTGCCTTTTCATTCAATCTACACTGCTGCTTTGATCATTAATTAATAAAATAATGTACCCATAGCTTAAATTATTTATTATCTTCTTTACTGGATTCAGCAATAGCTTTATGGAAGTTCATTTTGATATAAAATACACGTGTCACTATGTGTTACACTAGGGGTCCCCAACCGAATTGGACCCGAGAGCGCATTTAATGAAAAATTTGGGGCGGGTATTATTAAAAATAATGATTTTTTCAACCATGTCCGCTTATAACGTGGAGCATGTGGACTCTTTGCGCCAATTTTCTTAAAATATGCTCTTTTCTACCAGAACTATTTCTTACTCAGCCGATCAACCTCTCTTTTTTGAATGAAGTGAAAACTCGTTAAAAAGTATAAATGTTTTCTTGCTGTGCCTTTTCTTGAACACAACCTGCAAAACATGAAGCTATTTATATTGTATTCAATAGGCAAATAAAAGGTTTGACAATAAAGAAGACCACTGCAGAAATCTCTCTTCAAACTATTTTTGAAGCACTTGAATGTGTATGACGTTTAATTCACTGTTCATTCTACCATTTCCTTCATATTTGGGAAATGCACGAGAGACTTCACCTGTCGATGTGATATCCACAAAACTAATTTTGCAAAAATGTAAAATTAAAAATGTTTCTAGCTAACGTTGGTGGGCGCACAGAAATTGGTCGGCGGGCGCCATGGTGCCCGCGGGCACGGGGTTGGGAGCTCCTGTGTTACACAATATGTGGAAAAAGTAAGTATTTAGCATCCGACCAAACCTGCCCGACGTCCCGTGACCCGGACCAGCAAGAAGCAGACGACATCTCGACTCCCGGAGAAGAAGGGAGAACTTCCAGATCACATGGCACCCAGAGCGTTTGACCTCCTCTCGAGTCTAAATAACAACAAAAAAAGAGGACAAAAAAGAAAATAGATGTCGGCTGCATAACACATCTGACATGAATATTTATTAAAAAAAATAATAAATAACAAGCCCCAAAAAAACTTATAAACCAAAAAAAATCCACTCGAGGTTATTGTATCACCACTCTGGGCGACCAACATCAAGAATCCGACACCACTTAACCACTCCAACATCCATATCGATGAAAGGAATTAGGCTACCGCCCAAGTCCCCATAAAAGTTGCCCCTACATAAGTCATAAGTCAAGTAAGTATTTTTTTTAAATTTTGCATCTAACTGTCATCTAATTTAAGTTTTTAAGATGTATACGATACTAAAAAATTGCCCAAATCTATATTGATAAGAAGACTATAATTACATCATCGATCCTATCCTTTTGTCTTTATTATCCTTGAAGAGTAAGATTTGTACGAATTACTTGCTAACTCATTTTCATTTTGTAACATCTCTTTTTGAGATGTTGTGTCAAGAGTACACATGGAGAAAGGATATAGCTTAAAAACGAACTTATTTTTAAATTTATTTCAACATACAAGAATGTTACTAAGAGTTTTTTTTGTTTATTTATACTTTGCTTACATATTTTTACTGCTGTACTATATTTATTTAAAAAAAGAATTCAGTTTCATATTACGCTTAGTAAAATAATCTGATCCAACAAAAATAATTCATTATTTATTCCAAAAGAATTGCTTCGAAAACAAAACTTATTAAGTATCCATGATTTTTTTATTATTTTCTTATAAGATAAAAACGTCAACAAGAAAGCTTATTTCAAAACAGCTAGTCAAATGTAAAAAAAAAGAATTACCTTGTTACAGAATCGTCTCACAAAAACTGTCTAAAGTGTAAAAGTTTTAAGGTTAAGTACTTACCTATCAGCGACTTTTTTGCCGTTTTTATCCAAGAAACTTTCCCTTTTGTAAGAAACAAGCCTTGTTCATTTATTTTGTATGCTATTAATTTAAACTTGATCATTGTATGTTTTGAAATTTTCCATGTAACTGAAAGATTTATTATTATTATTTTTTTGATATTGATAAAAGTTTAATGTTAGTATTTTAATATCTGAAGATAATTCTCGTAAATATGAAAGTTATCGAAATTTATTTAATATTATTCTCAACTCGTTCTATCCCTTCGTCATGAATAATCACACAATGTATATATAATGTTAGGCACCCCCATAAAACGTGACGTCATATATGCTCGCTCCATCAGTCGATAATTTTAAGAGTAGCATAATAAAAAACGAAATAATTATTGTAAGGTCATAATAAAAGCCGAAATAAATGTCAGGAGAATTTGGCACTGTCTCGGAATCCGCTATCAGGATTTTAAGTAGCAATAAACCCTTTTTATGTATACTTTATACTTATTAAACTCGATTATGTACATTAATTCATTGGTGGGAAATATCGCCCATTTTGGAAAAAAAAGGATAAGCTTAAACATAACATAGTAAGCATACCTATAGTGACTCAAAGGGTTAGTGAAGTTAGGCGAATTGTTTTATTTTTGTACAGTATAGTATGTGTATTAAAGATACATATTATTATAAGAAGTCTGTAAAAAACCACAAAACTATTTCTTTGAATACAGATTTATTGAGAAATCAATAAATTATATTACAAATTCAATTCCACGATTTGAATTTTCAGCCCCATAACTAGATCGTTCACATTCGGTTGACAAGAAAGCATGTATAAGCCGACAATACAAGTTTACCAAATACGTGTTAATTATATTGTAATTTTTAACTTATAAATATGATATAATTCACAAAAAAATATTTTAAATATAATGATATATCAATAAAAGATCAATAACAGCTTTTACAAGAATTGGCATTATTTTGTCAATGCTATAGAGTGGTGAAATAAATTTATATCAATAAATAACAAAAAATAAACGAACCGTAAAGAAAATGTTTAAAAACATCTGTTTACAATAGTGGAAGCTTACAGTGCTTAGCAGATTGTCTAGTATTTTAACGGAGTCTGAAAACCCGATAAAAATACCAATCTAAAGAATTCGCAAATAACGAAGGAAATCGCCGAGCAACTCTTTCAAAATAGAGAAGTAAAATCCTTTGCTCACACAAAGCCAGTATAAACAAAATATAAAAGCTCACGTATTCTTTACATCCGAGGTAAAGATACTACGTGTACAAAACGATTGTAAAAAAGCTCCTGTATTTTATTTGGAGGATCAACTCTCCTCGGAGCTTTGTTCGGAGAAGGCAGTATTGGGAGGAAACGACGCTGCTATCTTTACTGTAGACGGGGAGGACTTGTTTAGCTTTTGTTCTGCACCTAACTGTCTCATTAACCATAAATTGAACACGATCTGCAAATACTCTCGATGGGAAACCGATTCGGTTACGATATAAAAATATCGCAGAGCAAGCAATTTCAGTCAGATTATCAAGATTATTAAAAAAAGGAACATCCACCAGGCACAATCAATAACCATACGTGTAAAATTATTATTTTCAAAATGTTTAATCCCTTCGTATTGATTTATATAAGACATAGCACTTGTGTAAGAAAAATCGTTTTATAATCTGAGGCCATTTTTAAATATTTTTTTTTATTTGTACTCAAAGAAATTTAATTTAAATTTAAAATTCGTTTTTTTCAATATACGCTAATGCTAGGGAACCTCTAGGATACATGATCGATTGTTGTAGCCAATGATTCAGTTTCGATTTTTCATCCAATAATTATTGTATAAAAGTTTTTTTAGATTTAAAAATTATATCTCTTTACACCAAAAAGAATTTATAATTTGAAGGAACGCGTTTTATTTTATTTTAATTGTTGAAAGGAAGATTGATAAAATAAATTGTATGGTCAAAATTGCTATACTATTGACAAACAATATTAAATAGTTTCTTAAACTAGCTAAAAATGTATATAACATGACGAAGTTTTTATTATGACCACATTTTGGTGTGTGAAATTTTTGAACTATATTTTAGACTTGGGATGCAAAGGTGACTTGTGAATCAACTAAACGTTACGAAATAACATTTTGTCGCGTATTCGTCTTGGTCTGGAAATGTTTTCCAATCAAGTAGTTACTGTACAAATAGAAAAAAAGATTTGCTATATATAGATACGACGTGTTAATCGAGTGGAAGAAAGTCACATTTGTAACTTCGTAGACCGTCGCAATACCTATGGCGTAGAGTGGCAAAGAGTGAAGGTGGTGAACCGTGCTTAACGTAGAGGAAGGATACAAAGTGTAGACACAGCTTCTACCTTTATATCCTTCGTTGAATCCTCTTTCTTTAACTAAGCATTATGAAAAGCATTGCTTTGGAGACATAACTCATCTTTGAACCGATAAATATGAGATACACTTTATATTCATACCAGTGTAAAAGTATGAAATAATATTTATTCCTAGAATGCATGGAATGCAAAATACATTTTTTTTTAGATATTTGCATATATATTTAAATTGAGTCA
This sequence comes from Himalopsyche kuldschensis, assembly GCA_028554975.1. NCBI lineage: Eukaryota > Metazoa > Arthropoda > Insecta > Trichoptera > Rhyacophilidae > Himalopsyche > Himalopsyche kuldschensis. The sequence continues at coordinate 11,377,114 of JAHFWI010000010.1, read as the reverse complement.
TTTATCGTTAAATGAATAGATTGTGAAAACATTAACAACATTTATTAATGCTGAATATAATAATACGAAAAAGTATTAGTCAAATTTAAAACGTTTTAATGGAAGACAATGTTCAAATAAATTTCCTAATCATTTTTTTTATTAATTTGTATAAACCAAAATATATTTGACGGATTTCAGAATATTTTTTCCAGAAATTTAGCAGTCACATTATGCACTGATGTCAGATCAATATATTTTATTTCATAAACTGAATCAAGTAATGCTTTTTACTTTAAAAATAGTAGGTACAAAATTCTTCCGTCTAAAAAAACCTTAATGCAATTATTACGATATGAGTATTCTATTTGAATAACTATTTAATTAAAATACACAAATTTTAAATATACTACAACCACTGGCATCATGAATCTTATAACTTAAACAACCTTTCACTATAAACGGATAAAAACAACCATACAAGGATAACAAAATAATGATTAAAATTTAACCAACTGAAAACAGAACGAGGCTTAGATATACGAATAACCGCATCAAACAAGAAACCGAGAATTAAATAATAAAATATGAATATGCGTTCATCAGGATTATGATTACTAATAAATGGGTTGTCTTGAGCGCCACTAGTAAACCCTTTTCAGCGAGTAGGATAAACTTTAGTCAAATTTGTAAAGAATCACTTCTTCTCACACATGGAAACCTTTGCGTAACCTCTGGCTAAAACTTACCCTGTTAGTTCGATGAAGCTTAACGATGCAGAAAATATAAGTTTTCCTTTCATCACAGACAAATTTTGTGGTCATAGAATTTATGTTTTTTAAATAAGTGAAACCAAATTCACACAAACCATTTTATTAATAGAATTTAAATATGTACTAAAATAGTTTTTTATTTATTTATTTTATTAGTCTCAATTTGAAAATTTATAATGAATTCTTGCATTTATGGATACTCTAATTGGTTAATTTTTCGTTATAATGAGTTCAAAAGCTCGATATTTTATGTTTTTATAAGCCAGCTAATAGCAACACTTTATTCCTTTTCACTTTAAAAATATCAATTGTATAAATATTAATTTTTAATAAATATTGCATTGATATAATTATAAAATCTTGGAAGAGTCTGACACATAGTCTTTTGGGTAGAACTGGGTTTTCGGACCAATGATTCTTAGGATTGATGGCAAAATAGTCAAGTGAAATATAGGAAACCACATTCTTCATCCTGAATATTTAAATCGTTATTCCATCAGTAAATTTACGATGATTTTACTAATCACAAGTAAGCTCTGTATTTAAGGAAGTAATTATAATAATATTTCAAATTACTAGAAAAAATGTTTAAGTTTATACAGGGCAATGTATTTTTTCGAATGAAATAGAATCACACTATAATCATCGAATGGCTAAGAACTTTTCCCCCATAATATTCACGAATATCCTGCAGAGAAATTTCGAATCTATTCAGAGAGCTTTCCTGTGATTTTCGCTAAAGGGGTAGTCGATTTAGTGCCGGTAAATACGTCAGACTGCGGTTCGTAAGCCAAACTGCCTTGGACGGTTAATATAATATTAACCAAGACCACTTATAAGATACCACCAAAAGGTGAATAGATTAAATAACAATTAATTTTTAGAGACAAGACTCTTAATTCGTTGTGTTTCATTATGTACAAGGAGTGTGAAAGTACTGCACAACAGCGGAACTTAAAATCAGCTACCCACTGTTGATCTCGAAGAGCTTTTGAGACAAAGACCAATTTCATTTATCATTACCACATGATATCTACTTGCTTCTTTACTTATCACACATTATTGAATACATATATCGCTTTTGAAAACAAACGAATCTAATCTTTATAGCGATAAGTTTCTTTTACTGCTGACGAGTGAAAATATCCATTTAAACTAGAACTGAAAATCATTTATTTACGAATATAACACTACGAAAATACGAATTTTAATGTGATAACATGTGAACAGTTTAAAGGTTAATTCTATTTTTAATTGATATTTATGCTACCGCTCATCAGTTGTCAATCCTTTAGTAGATATCTTCTTCTCTGGCAGCAAAATTTGAAACACTAAGTATGTTATCTAGCATGACTTGCAATTAATCATATTATCGATGATTTTCGAGTGCTTTCAGCTACACCTTTAATCTACGCTTATTAACTTCTCAATATTCAATCACCCTTGATTCAATTTGTTTAAGCAAATAGTTTATACTTACCAAGTTAGCAAAAATATCTATGTAGTTAGAACAAGAACATATACATGCAAGTGAAGCTTAATATATCATACAAAAAGATGCATTAATAACGCAAGTGAAACCAGTGTCAAAAATATACTCTTGTAAAACTAAATATGGTTTACAACTGAAATATTGTAATATGAGCACAAGAAAAGTAAAATAGTTGTATACGTATGCAAAAATCCTACTAGCGACGTATGGTTTTTAACAAAATATTAAAGATTGTTATTATAATTATGAAAAAATAGTCATCTAATATGGTAAGTTGTTTGCCGTGATACATTTACGGTATAGTTTTCGAAGTACATACATGAAAGCGACGGACCATAAATTTTAGATTATTCATATAAACCAGCTTTACAATTCAGCTGATTGATGCCGCCAATGTGTGAAATCATAGCACGTGTATTCACAATCATTTTTTAAAACAAATATGTCCAAAATTTTGCATGTTATTTTAATATCAACCGTTTGAAATAATATATATATAGGCTTCGCAAGAAATATTTCACCAATGGCTTAGTACAAATAATGTCTGACTTGAATGTAAATCTCGCAACTATACAAAATACAAATTTACTGTAGTATAGGGAAAATATATCTTAACAGTAAAATTTCAATGTATAGTTCCAATAAGTAATTTTAATTGCAGCTGCTTAAGATAATGAGGTGGCTAGTTCCATTATTTTGTAAACATAATGATTACTAGGGTAATAATATTACGATGAAACGGCATACTTAAGTACGATTGATGAGTGATACAATTATTGATGTGGTTGAGCCACAATATTTTTTATAATGAACTAGCCCTGCGGGCGTTGCTACGCCAGCAACTAAAATTACACAAATATTCAATTCAATTTGCATGTATTCAATACACGAGAAATTTGTGAAAATTCGATATCAATTTTTGGGGTGAGGGGGGTTGTTTGGCGGGGTGGGGTTTGGGGGCCGTATGGGGGCGGGTATGCCAAAAACCTTCGAAGGAGTGAACTCAAAAAATTCGTAAAGTTTAAAAAAAAAATTGGGGGTGGAGGTTGGGTATAGTTAGGTTGGGGGGAGAGGTTGGTAGGCCAGAAACCATTGCGGGTTTGTACTCAATAAATTTGTAAAGATTCACATCGATCAGTCGAGCGGTTTAGTAGTCCATAGCGGAAATACAGACAGACAAACATTCATTTTTATATATATAGATAATTAACTTGCCACTATACTATTATTATAACTTAGTTTATATCCAATCCGGGTAATAATGCGTTATTTTAAACCACGTATTTGAAGTAAAATATTCTTACTATTTTGTATTCTTGCTTTGCAAATTTCAGAGTGACATTTCAACATAAATTTCGGGAATGCACGAGTTACGAGACTCGCGCTTAATTTTGATGGATATTTCATGATCCACTATTAAATGTCAATATGATTTACTATACTGATTATATTTTTTTTTATTATTACAAGAACTGAGTATGAGCTCGAAACTTATCCCATGAGGCAAGAGGAACAGGAACCTAATGTTGACATCTTCTTTGTATTATTCTATTATTTATTGACGGATAATATATATCTGTGCAGGAAATAAAAAAAATCAATGACAAAACTGTCATTTAGTCAGAATTTGTTAATAGAAGTGTTGTGGTAGGAAATACCTTGGATTCAATTAAACCCTTGCATATAATGGTACTATTAATTGATTGAATAAAGTCTAAATACTCTAAATCGTTGTGTATGTAACATTATCAGCATATTATATTCTTGTACAGATGTATTTGTTAGTAAACGTTTGAGAATCATTCTGAAATCGCACCCACGCTTTACAAATTTGTTGGCCACAAATCCGCGTCCCTGTCAATATCACCTGGCGATAGTATCGCGCCTCACGGCGGTGACACGTCAATAGATCAACCGGCCACAATGGCAACCTATTTCGCCACTCATATTTTTTGTCCACCACCACATTGTATCTAAAAAAAGCGATCAAATAAACTGAGCGCCTATTGTTACAGCTTTACGACACTTCCGTCAATCCTGGTGGATCGTATTAACGGAATGACTTGGAACGGCAATATTTTGTTTGGCTTAGAGATGAATGATGATGTTTTTACAATATATATCATGTTCATTTACATAGATTCTACAAGGAGATTCATCTAGAACGTTTTAACTATGTTAATATCTATATATTGGCACTAGATTAATTCGCTAACAAATAATTTGCTTTTATACAATGTTCATACACATGTAGGGTATTTTGATAAAAGCTTTAAATTTGACTCAACTTTTTTACGAATACATACATACATCTGGTTTCAATAAATACATTTTTATAAAAAAATTACCATCATTGTCTTAAACGTCATGGATTGCTAATACAACAGAGATGTTCCAAAATCAGCTTAATACTAAATAATATTTTTTATGAGTAGAATCAATAAAATAAGCTAGCCCAAATCTACCATATCATACTTACTGTATACGAAGCAATTATTACTTTCTATTTCCATATGCACTTCATTTCATTTAGTCTGCAGATATGATTTCCCATTAAAACATTTCGATTACATCTTAATGTAAATTAAGTGAAAGGTAAAAAAACGTCACCACCACAACAGTGACGAGTAAAAACAACCGCTGACGACATTGTACAGTTCTACTACCAACAAAAAAAAACAAGGATTTACCGAAAAATCAGTGACCAATATTCAATGTTAATGCACACTTTCAAAGTAATTAACACATTAACAAACAAAAAACTTAAAAGAAAACTGTTTTCAACATCCAAAATTTGTATTTGTATCTTTATTTGTTCACTCAGTAAATAAGATGCAAATTTACAAACAAAAATTCTTCGGCGTGAATATGGTGAGCGATACGTTCGTTTTTTGAATAAAAAACAAAAGCATTACATAATTATGTCAAATAGAAAAAAAGTCACAATGATAAATTTGGAAATTTTGATAGCTCTATAAGGAATTATTCAATAAATTTAATTTATTTTGGTAGAATTCTATTATAATAAGGTAAAGAATTTTTAAAACGTTATTTTGGAAATTAGCATTCTTTCATAGTCTAAAGATTTATCTTTAGTCGAATTCTATATATTTTTCATGTGGCACTAAATACATATACGCTATTTTTTTACATTAAAGCCTTCGTATATTACATAAAAGTTGTACTGGTTGTACATCAGCCACTTAAGCTCTCTTCTGAAAAGGTAACGAAAAGCGGATGAGGTTATCAAAGTTATAATGATTTGATTTTCATTATTTTTACAGGGAATGGTTGCGGTCAAACAAAAATATCACGAAAGCTCAAAGATTGTTTCACAGATATTTATATTCAGTGTTAAAGGGGTTTAACCGTGCAACCTGGCTGAACACAAGACAATTCGCGTCTTATGCTGGTAAATAAATGAACCGAAAATGGATGGTGATAATAAAAATAAAGAGGTAAATTTGATTGGTTTTGACGACCAATTTATCTTATATTAAATTGTAAATTCAAAATTTCCAGCCTGCAGTAAGAATGCGAAGTGAGAATTAGATTAAATTTGAAGGCGTTCTTCGACTATTACGACAATTTGCAATTACACAAAAGCTCTCGCTTTGGTAATGTATTCAGGCTTCGCGGCTACCCGCCTGCCTCGCTTTTCACGATAAAGTGTTTGATCCGAAGCTTTGTCCGTGCAAAAGCTGCGATGACGTAGATAGAATTTCCACGCTCCGAATGCCATCGGGCGACTAATTGTTAACCATACTACTGCCGTAGAAGCACGTTCCTCTTTGACAGCTGGACGTCTGTAGTGATCCTTTATTTCTCTCCAAATAGAGAGCAGCTACGGTCAACTTCAGTGATCAAACAAGACTTATCGAATTTTCATAATGACATACTCTTTAGAAAGCCACATCTCATACCCTATAATACACCTTACGAAATAATTTGAAAACTATGAAGGATTCTTCACACTTATAAATTTATTTTAATTTTAATTTAACTTTGTAAAGAAGTTACTAATACTTATGAATACACTAAATACTTTAAAAATATGCAGTTACATACGGTGGGTAGTAGATTTCCTTTATATAAAATTCTGCTTTCACGCAAAAGGGAATACAGTAGAATTATTAATGTGTATACAAATCAATCACTTTTCAGCATCACTCAAATGAAATTAACTATTAATTCTAAGTTAAAATACATAATCTTTTACAAAAGAAAACAACTTTCGCAAAACTTTGATAAATTTTGTTAATATCTGTTTCGCTCAGTGTTTGAGCAATTTTTATTCATACAAAAGTATAAGACATACAAAAAAAAAATATAGTATCGCAATGCTTGTGGTAGTGGGCAGATGATGGTTGCAATTAGGGCTTGAAATTTACCGTCAAATTCCAATAACCGGTAAACGGTAAATAATTTCATCGATTACCGGTTATTTACCGGTAAATGAAACAGAATAGATACAAATAAATAAAATAACTATACGTGGCTACTTTTACTAAAAACGGTATCCTAAAACGTAAACAATTTAAAATACGCACAATACCAATGTCATGAAATGCACTTATATGTTTGTCCTTTTTGTTTAACTGAGATATGGGAATGGGAGATCAGTTAATCTTTCATTTGCCACATAAAGCTTGGTTAAGTTAAATTATGACTGTGTAATATTTGGTTTACCTGCTGTGAGAAGTTTATAAGCTTAACTATTAGTTTATTCATTAAGTTATTGACGTATGTACATATGTAATTCATAAATTAAATGTATGCATGCATACTTTGAATACAAACACCTACTAATATAAATTCTTAATTAAAATAAAATAATATAAAAATTTATTGCTTCATAGAGTTTATTAAAAAGATGTTTATTTTTTTTGGTATGATGATTTTTCAGAATTAAAATATGCTTTCATGCAACAAATCATATCAATACTTTCGTCTTTTAGACTTGACCTAAATTTTGTACATATTTGTCCTGCAGATGAAAACGCTTGTTCTGATTCAATGCTAGTTGGTCGGCAAGTCATCAGATGTTCAAATCAGGGACGACTCCGACTCCGACTCCACAGCCCTGGTTCAAATGCATTGTTCGAAACACCAAAACTCCCGATTCCGCATGCATGTCACAATAAACCTTCGTTATAATATTCCTGTATCTGTCCTTAATTCGCGATAAAATCATTTCTGGTAAAAACCGGTAAATTTTCCAATTTACCGGTAATTACCGATGGTGTATTTTGGCCTATTTACCGGTAAACCAATAAACCGGTTAACCGGTAATTCAAGTTAATAATAACAACGTAAGGAGTCGCTGGCTGATGAATAGTTCAAGCAATCTCAAAAATGACCCAAGAAAATTTTAGTGCAAGATTTTTTTTTCAAATATTTATCATACATTATAAAAGTCTCTGATATTGGTTAAATCTTAAAAGTTTGATACGCAGATTCGTAAATATCACAAGATTATTATTTAAAATATAGAGTAGTTATCGTTTGACCTTAAAGTTTAGATCACTTTCATGCCCCGTGGATCCGATGGAATTTAAATTTTGATTATTTCGAGCAAGCAAATGTAACTGAGCTGAATCCAATATCTTTCAGGAACTTATGAAAAACATTAAAGGAGAACTTGATCCCTCGCCGTACCCTTTTAATTTTCCACACCAGGGGTGTTAAGGCTGACCTAGGGCGCCTTCTCTAGGGACATTAAAATTTACAGAGCATCTTCTCTGAACGTGTTTGGCAGTAAACGGACGTTAGGGTCGCGTTCTACACTAACTATTTGTATATGTATTCCGAGCAAAATTGAATTTCTCAGTTATATTATTTGAGCTATATAATATCTACATGTATAATGTATGACCTAAAAGATAATACCTAACTGTGATAAATTTAGCAATGCAATATGGTAAATAAATGTACTGTCAAATAATTGTTTTTATTGATCCAATAGGATATCAATTAATGATTATTGCTGTAGGGAGTTTTCGATCGTCCAAGCAAAGTATCACATTTTGTAGTTTTTGTTTTAGTTGTTGTTGTATACCAAAAGTAATGGCAAATAAGTAGGTAGTAATTTAGGTAGACAGTTGCTATCTTGCAATCGAAGGCGAATGCTTATATCTTTGAAAATCAAAACTGGCCTTCTGGCTATGGAAAGTAAACCAAGAGGATCTCGATCACTTTCAGACTTACAAAGTTTCACGTGGCTATTAAAATCAGAGAACAGTGTTTATCACTGTGTTTTTTCATCGCTTGAATTCGTATTGTGCGGAATATTTCACAATTAAAAACATCTTTCACTTTTGGTGATATAATTTCCAAATAAAATAAGCCTCATAATATTAAAGAAAAAATACCAATAGTGAATAGAAAATCTTCTTAACTGTATTGTATTAATATATTACAATAGAGATGTTTATATTATAAATGTGCCCATTTTAAGAGGTATAATCTCACTTTTAAGGTGTTCACTGTCAATACTTGGTGGGATGGCATTATAATAAAAACATTTTAGTACTTATTCCACATACAATTAATTAAAACTCATGGAAAAGTACAAAATTCAAAAAATTTAATTTGATATTGAAATTCCATCAAGCACCCTCAGTCGAAATACTTAATTATATCAACATTGCTAGTACGGCAAGATTGACTGAACTCTACAGTAAATTAGTGTTGAAGTTTCGTGTTGTTAGCCAAAATTTATGGTTTAATAAACTGTTTACTACGCGTCAGTTCAAGTACATCCGTGCACTTGGAATGCCTGAAGATGCCGAAAGGCGAAACCCGGGTCGTTAGCGACAAAACTCGTGGAAAAGTACAAAATTCAAAAAATTCTAATTTGAATCAAGAATGGTTTCGCTCATGGCGAGCATTGTCAACTGGTAATCAATACAAAGAAACAGTGATATTTATACAAAAGATAAGCAATAATTTCAAGGTATGAAAAACAAACCTGATAATAGTCTATTTTGATTAATACTTATTGTTTGTAACAATAACACAATGTAACAATAATTTGTATTAATTTAGAATGATTAAACTATGAAGGGAAATATTTCTATTCTTAAAGCTTAATACATGTTTGAAATTATAAAATTTATAGCATATATTTACAAAAGTTTCCAAAACCTGAAAGCTTCTCGCAATAGCTTACTATGCCTCCCTCTAATATCCATATAGTTTTACACAAAGGCAGCCCCTTACTACTGAAATTCCATATGCATGAGATTTACCTTTAATCCTTATTCGATTTTGTATGTCACAAGCGTGTATTCGTTTGTATTGGAGATATTGGCAAAACAAACATCAGTGGGAGGAACATAGAAAAAATATGGTTAAAAAACATGTTTTTGTCGAGGGAATATATAATATTTGCGAGAAGTAGAAATCTTTTTTTAAGCGATATTTATCTTTAATGATGATGCGGACGTGAGTAAAGATACGTATAGTTTAAACAGTATCGAATTATCATTTTTCATTTTTTCAGTGTTTAGTACAAATCTTACCTATCGTCATTATTTTTATTTTTCAAAATAACTTACTTTGCTTTTACTGGTGGTAGACTAAGCGTTAAAAGGAAAAACCATTACGGGAATGATTGTCTTGGATTCATTATAAAAAGTTCAATTCTAACCAAGAATTGTTAATAATTTTAGCCTTAAATTAATGAGCTTACTTTTCTTATGGCATGCCCAGTTTCCAACTGAATGGATAAACCTGGCTTGTATTTTGATATTTCACTCTTATAACGTGCAGATGACTGGTAAGCTTCTACGTCTACCCCCATTATATAAGATATTCCTGTAGAAGAGCATAAGGTTTGCGGCATCGTCCTAATAAAGTTCTTGCTGTTTTTTTTTTAATTTCGCTGTTTTCGCAGCTCGGAGGGTTGAAGCGAGGTGGGACCCTCTGTCAAGCTCCACAAAAAACTGGTTCGGTTGAGACATAGAGTGTCACCGATGTCTGGACTTTTGTAGCATCGTAAAGTAGGTACACATACGTTTTAATGAGCTCCGAACACAGAGCGAAGACACAGAATCTCACAATATAAAACGAGTGATCTGCGTTCCATTTTTTTGGGAATAGAATGCTATGGAAAAACGATATTTCTTAAAATTTAATATTTATACAATATACTATGAAAAATAATAAAACATTTTTGTAATTATTTCACTATTCATTTATTAAGATAAAGACGGGGAATATTTTCAACTGTAATAATATACTTTTCCATGACTTCTAAAAGTACAAAATTCAAACAATTCAAATTTGATATTGAAATTCCATCAAGCACCCTCAGTGGAATTCCTAATGTAATAATATGCATCAACACAGAGCTATTTATACAAAAACTAAACATTTTTTTACAATTTTTAATATAATGTTTCCCGTCAAGTATTGACAGTGGTTACATTAAAAGTGACAAACAATATACTTTTAAACAATTTTATAAACAGCACAGTATTGTGTCAATTACGGTATAAACATAATACGATATGGCTTGAATCTTTTTTTACCCGTTTTCTTTCTGAGATGATAATAATTAAGCTACATTTACCGTATATACGTAAACTAAGGACAAGCAAAGCTCCAAAGCTGGAGGATCCTTCGGGAATCAACACTATAAAAGCTTCTTAAATGCCTACGATTTATGTAGAGAGATAAGCAAACAGGATTTCTCAGCGGGACTCCGGTGACCGCACGTTCCGGTTTACGAAGCAGTACATCAAACACAGAGACGCCCACATTGTAATATGTCAAAGGTTTACCTCAAACTAACCAAAAAATATACTATTGATATCTAAACATTTATTCTTCTATTTACTAACCATTAGTAGAATAATTGTGTATTTTAGTTTTAACATTATACTGTTGATTTTGACTAACTGATTTAATGAGTCAATTTATCAACACCGTATATTGATGAATATTATTATGTCATTCTATCAAGTATTGCCACCTTAAAAATAATTTAAAATTGCTTGGATCATTCCACGGGCAGAATACGTGGAATAATGATGGCTATTTTAAATGAACTTCCACAAAGTTACCACCGAATCCATCGAAGACTTCAAATTCATTTGTAGTTCCACAACATAATTAGATGAAAAAGAAGCATGTATCTTGAATATGATGAATGAATGTAAAAAATGTATAGTATTTCATTTATGTTTGCTCTTTTTTTCACTTATTTTGATAAATACTAAGACTAGGGGATTATTGGTTGTTAATGTACAGTTTGTCTACGGTGAGCAAAACTAGTTCTGGTCTTTGTCAAATCATTTGTGGAATTATAACTAAAAATGGGTTATATTTATTTTAAATAATTCCTTTCCACCAAGAAGTGACAGTCAACATCCTACGATTGATAATATTAATGAAAATACAAATATTAAAATTTTACTGAATAATATTTTTTTTTAGCCAGGCTGCACTGCTTTTATAACTGGGTTATATTCACCGCATAAAACATGTATCCTTCAAGTTACCAAAACATCATAAGATATTAAAGGACACGTGCTGTATGTGTGCTTGTGAATATAGCTGAAAAAAAATAATGGAATCGTTTAAATATTAAACCGAGTGGAAAAACGAAAGTTTCAATTCAATTACAACGCCACGGATACTCTTGAGCGCGCTCTGAACTCTTGAAGTTAAGAATCCCCATTCGAAACTTGTTAAAAGCTTCTTTTGTTCACAGGGTCTTCCGCTAGAATTAATACTTGATACGTGACTTCCATTTTCTTAGCTTCACTGATATCGAAAAGTAATCAATTATCATATTATGTATATTATATCGGATATTGCTGCAGCGTCGGTGAATCTTATAAAGAGTGGAAATTCCTACCGATACTAAAGTTTTCCGATCTTGATACGAACAGAAATAATTTGATCGTAGCAATTTGTCAATTCTTTATATTCCATAGTATATCAATAGCGAAATGGTGTAAATGTAGGTTATCGATAATAGGAATGTCACTCTTTGTGGCCTATGTTATACATATATGCTTAATTCCAGCAATTTTGTGCTTAAGTCCAGTTAATTCAAAATCAAACAAAGTTTATTTATCTTATTATTTCGGCCATGAGCGCTTATAGTTTCGTTTCTATTCATATTGATTTTGAAGCTTTTGAAATTATCTCATTATATGACTTGAAATTTCAAATATTTGATGCAATGGCAATCATCACTTATAATTGTAATTATTTATTTGTTTTTGATATATGTAGATGAAAAAACGAATTCCAGAATAAATATACGAAATATTTAATTGATTAAGACCAGGACCATCTTTGTCTAGTGACTACACATTGGACATGAACTTCATTTTTGTATTTCACTTTTACAAATTTGCTTCGAACTGAATTGTTCATCTGTGCACTTGAAATGATTTAAGGTGCTGAAAGCTTAAGTCCGTGACGCCTGTGACAAAAATCATGGAAAAGTACAAAATTCAAGCGATTTTAAAAAATATATTGAAATTCCATCAAGTACAACCGAAATCCTAAACTATCTATCTTTTACGTTGTATTTATTTTCACTAGTCGATTTACACGAAAATTAGTGAAATTAAAAGAAAAAACAAATTTAATTTACCCAATTTTTGTCTCGTAAAATGTGTAGAATATCGATTTGACAGGTTTTTTTATTGAATGACTTAAAACTCAAAAGATTCGTTCTAGCCTTACTATCTCAAAAAAATAAAGGTTGATCAACGGAGCTACAAGTAGGATTCATAGAAGAACTAATGTTTTGATATAATATTTCTTCTCGTTATAATCCTCCTTAATTAATAACATGAGTTCATTTACTTTCAAAGGTAATAAACATACTAAAATAAAGAATCTTCTTATAAGCATAGCTCACATTTATCGTAAGAATATTAATCATAGTACCTAATCAGTATTTACCATGTATTCAAATGTTGTATTTTATTATATAATTGTGTGAAAGATTATTTAAAAAATAATAGATCCAATAAAGCATTTTTCCTGAATAGATAGTTGAAGAATTATTGATATCATAAGTGAAAACGGACTCACGAACATGATGGGAGATTTTTCACAAATTTCCTACGTAAAGCAAACACAATATATTTTAGTTTCCATTACATATCATTGTAAAATTTTAATTTATTTAGAAATTATTCAACTAAAATATTTATTATAGCCAGCAAAAAATAGCTATGATTGCTTTATTAAAAATCCTTAAAACGAATCACGTAGAAGCATAGTGTTGCGACTAGATTGCATTCGGACACTTTTTGTTCAGCTTTTTGCGAGCATCTGGACTCCGTATAAGATAGAAGCAGGAAGGCTTTTCTTTGTTTAAAAACTAAGTAAGTAGTTCCGTTTTCTTCCGGCAGACGTCATTAAGAGCGCAGTAGTTCAGTAGGGTAAGTAAAATAGATGCAACAATGAAAGCAACGCATTTCCATTTCAATTTAAATCAACATTTATAAGACAAATAGGCAATTTGCGCGCAACGAAGAATATAATTTCAACTGAGCTTTTATAAGCAAAAGAATTTTCCTAACGACACAAGTGGCCAATCGGGATTCGTATTTTTCATAATGAATTCAATCCTATTTTATTTAGCTTTGAATATATGTATTTCTTAATTGTTGCTTTTATTTATCATCTCCGGAAAACAAATGAAAAGGTTCACTGCAAGATTGCTGCTGCCTGTTTGATTAGCATGTAAAAGACCTACTTTTGTTTGACTAATAAATCACTACACTGTATTTAAATTGAACATTATAATTATTAAATTAAATTCATTGAACTTTTTATAATCAATTCTACTTCAAAATTTATTATGATGACCATAAATCTTTTTTAAAAAAATGAGATAATTCTTAAAAATATCTTCTACGCAATCGAGAAAAAAGACGATTTACAAATAGACTATGCTCTATAATCTATATTCTAAATTTTTTAAATAGTTGCTTAGGAAAAAATATTTGAGTATGTTTAAAAATGGTAAAACACATACCATTATAAGGCCGTTCATTCAAAGTCCTAGTCCATTATGATCTACAATCGATATTTAATGACGCATTTTCATGTATGTTTCTCCGTATCCTTTATGTTTTATATGATATAAAAATAGATATTTTTATGAGTAATTTATTACTACCTTTGGTTATTTTATTTCAAGTCAATTTTAAATATTATGTTAATACTGTAATGCTATAAATTCAAAATTCTGATGTACGACATTTATTAAATTTGAAGAGAGGTGATGTCAAAATTTATTTGACAAAATGATGGTCGCTCGCATATTGGAAAATTTATGACGCATATATTCAAAATCGATGTGACCGCTTTTCACAGGGTATATAAAATTAAATGCCACATTTCAAGTGAGTTAAAACCCCAATATCAACTCTAAAATAAACATTGACTGGAAATTGCATTGAAATGATGTTATGATGGTAATTTAGATGGGAGTTATTCATAAAATTTACTTTTGGAAATAGCTGCGTAATAGTTATGTTTTAACTCGTAGTTTTGAGGTTGTAACATTTTTAACAACGACCGTTATTTTTATTTACCTTAGGTCAGTATATTATGATCTTTATCTTCATTTTTTTGTTGGTACTAACGAATTGGTTTCGTTTTTATGTATAAAATAATAGCCAAATGAATTCAAACGTTTATATTGAATTAGTCCATTGAGTACCCCTTTAACCATTTATTATTGCTTTTAATTTATCATATTTTTGGTACAACTGGTAAATCTGTATTTAATTTATTTAAAAATAATGCTTCCACCAAAAGTTTACAGTTACCACCTTACAAATGATTTAATATTGTATATTATTACGTTAACGTATTACACTGCCGTTCCATTCAAGAAGTTAGTTAGTGACTGACAAAATGTTACAAAATTTACTTAATGTGTTTTTTGAAGTTTTAGTATTTAGAATGTATAAAAAGTAGTTGATGCGAAAATGAACTAATTCTTTTGTAAAAAAGCAGTAAGTAGTTGAATTGACTGCCTCTTTGCTAAGAAAACGAGAGTTACTGCCATCATATCTGGTAAGACATTTTTATACTTTTAGAAGATGACCATTCTTTCATAAAGAATTTATATACTTAAAGAGAATTTAGTTATTGTACAACTATACAAGTGTGAATAATTTGGAAATGAACATACTGAAAATATGTTTAAACGAGCTTTAAGTGCAAAAGAAATCTGGTCAATGAAAGATAAATTGAGCTCATCAAGAGCAGAAATTCAATCAATATATAAATGCTATGAAGATTATGAAATCATTAGTAGATAGACTCTTCTAAGACTGATTAAAATACATTTGTTATTTACAAATACTTTTATCGTTGCGGTATTAACATTTAAACGTTGGTTAAAGAAACTGTCGGTGAAGCATTATCGATGCAATAAATTACAGTCCGTTCTTCGGCAAACCATTTGAGATAAAAATTACTTCCGATGCATTTAGTCTGGACCATTCAGAGTTGTTTTATTTTTGAAAAAGAAGCAGCGGAAGACAAATATCGAGAATGAGACAAGTTGTTTTCGATCGCTAACTGCCTTCAATTTCGCGATAAGAGTTTTTTTGCGGCTATTGAAATTATTTAAGATAAAACGTACTGCTCACTTAAAACTGATGATTTAATTTGTAAAACGTTTTCTTATCAATTTAAAGTGTAACTCCGTTGCCTTGTAATGAATTGAATCTTTCATTTTAAGGGGTTATTTTTCATCGGAAAACCAACTTTGATTGATTTTTGAATCGTTTTCACAATTAAAAGATAATATGTGTGTTTCATTAACGGTCCACGAATGATATTAATATTCATTCGCAGAGTTCATTCGGAGAATGTTGTAGACATTTTAATACTCAAATATAATATATTATGTTTTAACTTGACTTTCAGTGTCTTGAAATACCCTCTAGATCAGGGGGGGCAAACTTTTCGGATGGCGGGCCAATTCCAAGAATTCAAAATGAGCCGCAGGCCGCAAGTAAAATACCATTTTTAGATATACACCTGATCGTTTTTTAAGCGGTACATTGGTTTCAAAAAGTGAAGAGTTTTAATAAGAGCTGTGGAGTCGGAGTCGGAGTCGTGAAGTCGGAGCTTTTTGGCCGGAGTCGGAGTTTTCGCGACGTTTTGGTCGGAGTCGTAATCGGAGTCGGAGATTTTGAAAAGTTTGAACTTTTTAATTTTGCATTTAAAATTTCAAAGGCTTTTGGCCGCATTGATACAGTTGATATTTAGTTGAATACACATAAATAGGAAAATTAGGGAAACAAGTGACGATATTAACCTTTTTTTTGCCGGAGTCGTCTTTTTGGTCAATGTCGGAGTCGGAGTCGTGGTTTTGGTAAATGCTGGAGTTGGACTTTTTTTTAGCGACTCCACAGCCTTGGTTTTAATTGAAGTCCATTCAAATTTTTACCATATCATGGGCGTATTTTTTTCCTTGCAACACGGATTTAAAAGTATTTAAGTGTATCACGATGTCCAGAGTAAATGCAAAATCACAAATCCAGTCATTATTAGTAATTATCAGTATCGTGAAAGTCCGCAATATTCTTCATTTCCAAAAATATAATAATGATATCATTTAAATCCCAAACTCTTCAAAGCACTTTTCCCAAGCAAAGCCATCGAATTTGACTGTGAAAAGGAATATCTGTATACTCGCTCAGTATCTTGAAAAAAACTAAATTGTCTGTGGTTCAAGCCCCTCGATCGTATTAAATTCACGAGTTTTATAATGCATGATGTGACGTGTAGAACAACATTTGTTGATTTATAAAACAACAAATTTTAATTAAATTGTAATCAGCATAGTTTTCGCAAATTTTCTCCAGAATTTTCTTACTCTTCAACAATTTTCCCTACAAACTTGATTTTGACAGTTGTACGCTTACCATCTTGTTCCATTGTAAATTATATTTTTTTAAACAATTTTCAACTTTTTAAATATAAATTAGCTCCTTTAAGTTTGGTCTTTAAGATATTCCATGGAAAGAAGCTCCTTATAAATTTAAAATTTAGAGGTACACCCTGAAAATTAATAACTGTGTGGTATCCTTTTGATCGTTACTTTTTATGTGCCATGTTATCGATTCGAGTATTGATTGCGATTGCTCATTTAATTTTTTATCAATAACTTCAATTCTTCTTACTACGGGTCGTCGAGATAAGTTTATCTTCTCAAATTGTTTTTTTTCTTAATTTCAACAAGATCTGAGATGATATATTAACGAAACAACAAATTCTTCAAATTTCATTCGATTCTCAATATTTTTTCATAAAAAAAATATTCTTATTGGAAATACGATGGCGGGCCGCAGCAAACACTCGTCGGGCCGCACTTTGCCCCATCCTGCTCTAGATATACGGATAAAAATATAACTAAAGCAAAAAATTGTGAAAAAATGTACTGTGAAATGTGTAGACGATGAAGACTAAGTGAGTAACGAGTGAAATCGAGTGGTGCTATAGAGTTTTTGAACACATTTAAATTTTAATAATAACAAGATATCACCTATCCACAGATCATTTATTTATGAAATATAAAACATAAATTGGGCTTTTGTTTTTTGTCTTCACTACCAAACGCCGCTCAGACATTTAATTTCCCGCAAATGAAAAAAAATATGAAAAACTTGGCCGAGCATAAATTTTATTTGTTTTATTTCCGGTTGAGTATTTTACGCGACGGCACTAAACGGTGAAGAGATAAGACGATAAATTACACCAAGTTCACCCCTGCCCCTTGGTGGCACTAATTGTCCTAAGTGCCATTTTTAACGACCTTTCTAATTTACTTAACGCCTGTATTGTGTCACAGGAAAATAAAATGTTTTCAAATATCTCAAGGTGTTCATCCTACGCAACGAACGTCTTTTTCGTTTCTGTAAAATTAATGAACTTAATTAATACTCACGTACAAGCTATAAAAAATCCCTTTGTAGAATGATAAACATTAGATAAAAGGTATAGAAACAAAATTACTTGCAGAGCTTAGATGAATATTTATTTATTTTTGTAGCTTTTGAGAAATAGCTTAAATTTGTTTTCAATAATAAAGTATCCTTGAAAATATAACGTTAATACTTTACTTTCATAAATTTACTTTTATATTAATTTAAAAATAATAAATTTATAATAATGCTGTCAATAAAGTATGCAAATATTTTTTTTGTATTCAGTTAACATCAACTCATAAATTTAAATAAGTTAACTACTGACATCTTTTTATGTTTGTATGGAGAGACAGAAGAAGAAACGATGTCTCGATACAGTTTGTTAAAGAAAGGTTTAAGTATTTCATACATGTATGCCAAAAATAATACTATGATATTGCTGTTCATTGCTATAAAATGAATTGTTAAAAACCTTTAAAGACTTTTTTTTAAATTAAAACAATTTAAATCATTTTCCTCATAGACTGTTTACCAGGGCTGATAATGTTAGTGGGTATTTAAGTGGATTTTTGTATTTTATATATTTTTGAAGTTGTCAATACCCTCATATATATCAGCTTTTCTGTCTCTTTTTATTATATCTTTTCAGATGTGACATTTACCTATCGATTTCATTAGTGAATCCTTAGAAAAAGCCATACATTATTATTGAGGATCAAAATGCTTAAAAGGGTGAATAACCATTTCTTTCATTATTTTATGAAAACCCATTATAAAATTAGGCCATGGTCGACAAGATTATCACCGCACAACGGATTGGCGCAAAATAAATAGGCTTAAGAGGAGCTAAGTGTTATGTATTGCTTTTTGTACAAAAGAATAAATCAAGAAGATTTAAAAAAACATATTCAAGTCGCTTAAAAGCTTGCCGGGAAGCTTTCCAGTTTTTCTTTTTTGTGACACAGTAAGAAGTAAAAATTATAGTCGCCCGCATGCTGAAACGCAGAAAAGTGCTTGTGGTATTTTTATCTAGGCTTCTTATAAAGGGATAAATAAAGGGATTTGTTTATTTTCATCAATTATGCAAGATTGTAATCAAAGCAGTATACCATTTTATAAATATATATATATATATATCCTATTACGAGACGACAACAACTATTTGTTTTAAATATAATAAGTTTGATTTGATTGGCTTTGTACTGGTGACGATATATGTATACATAAGTATCACGTGAAATATCGATTTTTTTTGAATTCTCATTTAAAATGAATATGTGTCCATTTTAGTATTATTACTAATAATTATTTTCCAACCTGATCGTTATATTTCCGCAAAGTATATGAAAATAGTGGTTTTAAAAAAGTTAATTTCTAAATATATTAAGCTGGAAAGTAATTTTTATATTTTTTATCATTGTTCACGAGCACTATCAAATGATCTGATAATCAGTTTCTTGTATCTCCTTTAAATGTATATTACTCATGATAATATAAGCAATTGATTTTTTGAAAAAAATAGTCAAAACTCAACAATTAAATAAAAAAATTCGAAAGACTTTTTGCACAAAACAGTTTTAAACGTTAATTCAAAAAATGAACGAAAGTGGCGTATCCCGACGTAGCTGAACAGTGATTGTTATCTACATTCTCATATTTTCCCGTAATTTGAAAATTTAAGATCGCCACTGCCATCTCATTTAACTTGAATTTATTTTTATGAAGAAATATTCCCGTTTTCCCAAAATAATATTTAAGCCTAAGCTGTTTAATTTAACGTTGTGAGAAATTAATAACAATTTTTTTTAACAATAAGTACCATGATATTAATCTTAGTTGAAATACTAATATTTTTAATTATTACGTCTTAATTTTAAAGCTCAACACGTTTGAACAAAATAACGTTTTTTATTAATATACAAAACTCAATTGATGTAGCAAATGCATTGTTTTTATTGTTTCATTATTTAGTAAAAGCTGTTGTCTTGAGGTTATATTTTTGGTACCTGCTGGTTGAATAATACTAATATATTACCGATTCATTTGTGATTATCTCAATATTGTCTTGAATTTATTCTCTTCCGGCACATCCCTATTCCAATTGGATCCATGTACTAGATGTACGTCATCCACAAAGACGATATCATTTTTGAGGAGACGTGGTCTAACCAATCGGATGTCCCTCAAAAATATTCAGCGCGACCCGTCTCATACTAACGACAGCACTCCGAGATGAAGTATTCATATTTACGTGAGAAAGGGGTAAGGTTCTTTCAATCAACCTTTTATTACATTAATATTATGCAAAAAGTCTACCATATAGCAAAGTTTTCCATAGTTTCCATTATCAGAACCGAAAATTCGATAGTATGGATTCACAAATTAATATCTAATATTTTGTGTTTATCCTTTCAGAAGACAATTATACATATTTATCTAAAAAAAAATCTCAATATCTACATTATTTAATTTTAATTAAATATTTGGCATTACACCTCATACCAATGCACTAAATATTTTTAATTGTGAAAGTCATACGACATAAACTCGATAAAAATAATGAGTCAGTCATGAACAACTCAACTAAAAATTACATACACCCAGTCCCAGATCTCTTTTTCAATTGAAAAAATCTGACCTTGCCGGGAATTGAACCCGGACCCACCTGATCGCTTGGACAAAGTTCTTGCCAATAGACCACAGAGACCGACATTAAAACCTAGTGATTTCGTATTTTCATAATTGAACTCGAATAAGACAAAAAAATCATTTTAGAAGGAGAAAAACTACCCAGCGATTTCTTATATTCTGAAAAATTAAATTGAATAAAAAATTCACAAAGCAGCGTGAAAATTATGTTATGAATATGAAATTAAGTTTTCAATTTGCTTATTTGCATATTCTATATACGTTTATACATATATTATATGCATATGGTGACCTCGTAAACTGGCGTCACTGTGGATTGCCCGTGGGCAATGATTTAAGTGAAATACTAAAATCAGAGATGAAAAAAATTGGAAAACAATTGACAATAACGCGCACTATGACTTCTCAGTGTTTCTGTGAAGAAAGGCGAAATAACATACAAGTTATTTAACACACAGATGCATTGTTTTTCGTCTTGTATTGTCGTCACTTGTTGTTTCCTTGAAAAGTTGCAATTATTTTCGTTTTTTCCATCACATTTTTGATTTTACTGTTTTTGGCAATTGCAGTGTTTTTGTTTATCATCGATACGAGATATTTTGCTGTCATGGGCTTGCAGAGTTGACAGTTAGTATTACTTTCACGTTATTCTCAATTTGAAAAAAGCACATAAAATAAAGTCATTGTAAAAATCCTTTTGGAGTTTTTTTTAGTAACTAGGAACATTTTATATCGTATTACTGACATTTAATAAAATTAAAATGTTTTTAAATGGATAATATAACGATTGACCCATTATTTATCAAACCAATGTTTTGCTTTGTTTCATTTAGCAATATGCTAAGTTCGAATTTTTCAAAACTATGCAGCAAACTTATCACACATGTCAGTGTGTCTATGCATGTAAAATATTGAGCGGATGCACTTTATGCACGGAGAGAAGCTCTAGAAATTCATTTCGCAAGGTGAAATAATAAGCAGTGTGCTTTGTTAACCTCGGTGGGGTTTATACGGAAACTGCACGCCTCGTTTGTATTATACAATAGCTTCTAGTAAAAATAATAATGAAGTATATTAGAAATTCATTCTGTAACAATAACGGTACTGAAATTCGTATCTGGGCTCAATCAAGTGGAAAAACATGATGAATATTATGTTTCGTTTTAGTAAAAACCATAATAACAAACAAGACTTATAGTATATCTCCGTATATGTATATGAAACAAAATACTATTGATAACATATTATATATATGTATGTAGATATAAAACGATATCAACTAGCTAAATTTTGCTAAAAAAACATTACAAAATAAATTTTCCATATAACAGTCGAGTGTTTCGGTATAAATAAAGTTTTATTTAATTTATTTTCGTTTTATTTTTTAAGCAATGTCTTCCTTATGAAATGAAATTTAATGTGCTTAAAAAACTTAAAGAGAATAATATGTTACGCAATGAAAACATTTTTCACAATTTTCGAAGCTAAAATTTTTAAATTATTTTATGAATTTTTAATTACTTTGAAAGTGTTATCTGTCATTTCTTGGTGAAAAGATATGTAATGAATATTTATAGCACAGTTGATAAAGCTTGCGATGAATGAAGCTGATCCTTATCTTCATCAAATTATATGTGAAAGTAGTATTAAAAAAATGTGCTTTAAAATATATGTATTGTTAATTTTATGACTAGATCTTCTTCTTCAGTGCCTTTCAGGAGTGAAAGCATGAAAACGCTTCATTCTTTTAGTTGTAGTTACGATATGTCCTTTAAAAAAGACATTTTTTCAGTAGTTAGAATAATTTGATTGAAATAGCATAAAAAAGGCAAACAGTGACAAATCGTTATCGTCACTGGTACTTACAAAAACCGCTGATGAATAATATAAATAGGTTAATCGCTTTATTCCTAGAATAGTTTTAGATTATCCTTATTTCAAAAACCTCATTATATATTGAATTGTGTGCCTTAGTTAAAGTTTGAAACATGTCATAATGGGGTATATTTTTAGGTATGTCGTTTTATCATTCTAATAAATACGAAAACCCTGTGATATCAATCAATTTCTTAAATCTATTGAGGAGTTGCTGGAAGGAAAAAAAATATATTGAGAAGTGCTAAGGGCTAAGACTTATTTCAGTCAATATGGTAAATTTGTTAACTTTTTTTTCTACTTTGTACTACGTACTGGAAGTGTAAATTTTTCTCTTTTGCGAGATATCCGAGAAACGTAACTGTAATTATCACAAAGTAAGATATCAAAATACGAATAATGAGGGCACAATGATATGAAAATGTAACAGATTCACATCCTCTAATAATAGCCGTCCTGACGGTCGTCGTCAGAGGCGTCGGCTTTGTACGCTGAAACCTCACGTGTCTCATTTCAGTACGTAATTCTGTCGTGTCAGTAACTAACACTTATTTAAAGCCTTTTCTACTTTATTCGGCTTAGACTGCGCATTAACAATAAGTTACGTCAATTTTAAGTTTGTAAGGATGGATGTTTGGTTTGAAAATATAATGCACCTACCATACAGCTATTTTTGACAAGTTGAAAGATTTTACTTACTTATATAGTATTTTCGACTTGATGAGCGTTCGGGCTAAAAGGCTTTCAAATAATTGCAAGAAGCATATTAAAAAAAAAACTAAGTTACACTTGGATTAAAGTTTGGTAAAATAAAGATATTTTTTACTACAATATAAGCTGAGTTCTACTCAGACTTGAGTAACTCTTTGTTCTCTTTGTTTATCTATGTTTCATTTTTGAAAATAAAAATATATCCATAAAGATCGAAGCAGTAAAACCGGAGTGCCCAGCTATGTAATGGTTTTCATATGCCGGGAAAAAGTACATAAGTCTTCCTGTCTTCATCCGACGAGGTCCATCTCATCTGCTACGGACTTATTGCGGTATCTACAATTTTTTTCACAGTAACTTCATCAAAACTCTCTAGGGTAGAAGGTAACATATGAGCACCACTAAATCCCACCTCAAACCCTCGGGGCATAAAAGAGTTGTTGCGCCGGGTTCTTTAAAAAAATATAAAGACATTAATGATTATCTTGGTAATTCAAAACATAAAGAGGACTCAAAATGTGTCGGAGCAAACGAAAAAAACCTCACCCGCTTATACATCATATGAAATGACATCGTAAGCATTTTTAGCTTTTTTTTAACGAATATTCAAAATAGTCAAATTCAAAATAAAATTTTGTGTTTTCAGAATTTTGACGGACTTTCAATTTCGAATTTAATTTAGAACTTTTCCATAAGTATTGTCTCCAACGCCCATGATTCACCTTTAGGAATCTTTCGGTAAACGAATAAACTGACCGTACCGACTGTCAATTCAAATTCATTCATGATGTTTAACCGTCCGAAAATGCTGAAAAGCAAAACCCGGGTCGTTAGTGACAATATTCACGGAAAAGCTTCAAATACAAATTTGATATTGAAATCCCAACATGCAGCTTCAGTCAAAATCCTCAATTATACAAAATAATGTTCAATGCAAATTTAAATAAATTTTCAATCAAAAAATACCTGTTTTTTAAATAAGAGCATGAAATAATATTACTTTGCTATTTTTCTTGGTAAATGTTGTTAGAAATACGCTGATGTTCAAGTAAAGGTGAGCTTAAAGGTCCTGCCTTTTCCGCCTCCACCATTTACGGTTAGGTTAACCCGAGGGCATAATATAACGTGGAGGTAATGATGTTCAAACGTTATAGGCAATTAAAACCACCACATATTAACTGCATCTTATAATGACACATTTGTTTAATGAGACCTTTCATCCATCAATTTGGCATCATATTTTTGGCTTAAAGATTCCACAAAAACCACTACTAGTGATTTTATGGAGAGAAAAAAGCTTGAGCAAAAATAGTGTGTGAAAAAAGAGTATAAATATACATCAATACAAATGACAATGTTATCCTCTAATTGCTAAACAATATGTTTATGGCCGACATTTAATCTTCAAAAGAATAAAAGTGAATATTAACTTAGGCTTATCTTACTTACCCTGTACATATTTAAATTAATAAAGTAAATCTTGCAATTCGGGAAATAAATACACATCCAATTAAAATCGATAACCTTGTTTCACTGGTTGTACAACTAGATGTGACATGCCTTTCGCATTCTTCGAGAAGCTTTTTCCAACTAACTTTATCTCCCACAACTTAGTTGTGTGGTGAAACACATGTCACACCTTGTTACATCCATCTAGCAACAATGATTTTCCACCATGTTTCTGAATCTATTAAAATATTAAATCCATCATTATACAACCATAAATCTTACATTAAAAATTAATCTGTATGTGTAAAACGAGTATAAAGAGTAAAAAATATTTAAATACGCAAAAATATTTAAGTAACTATTCTTTGAGTGCTGATGGAATTGTTTGATATCTATTTCGACTTAACACTATCATCAGATCTGTATAGCCATGTATTAATATAGCAGTAACCAAGGAAATGCACATTCAATCAACAACTCAAAAATTTTCAAAACTGGTTTCTGAAATTATTCATGGACTCCTTAAAAAAAATCAAATTTAATGACTTTATGTTAATAATTAGGAAACTGCTAAATTCGTCTTCCAACCGATTGCAAATATTTTTTTGGTCGTTGTGTTGTATGAAATATTTACTTAATATAAATTTAAAATAACTTTGATTATTCCACGTATTGTGCTACTAACTGTGACACGTGTTTCGCCTCTTTCAGAAGCATCTTCCGACTTACTATCGCAAAGTTTTCTTAAGAAAGAGGCGAAACACGTGTCACAATTATAAGCACAATACGTGGAATAATCAACGTTACTTTAAATTTTATATTACAATGCACTTCCACAAAGTAACCGCCGAAACCATCAAAAGAATTAAATATTTACTTATTCCTTTACCATCACATATTCTTTTTAACTCAATAATCTGTTTGGTTCATTTATGGCAAAATTGTTTTTGTGGCAGTTTCGTTGCATACACACTATTGATAAAAGAGTACGGTCTCCTAGGAAGCCGAAGTCTCCCAAGTTAAAAGAAAAGACAAAGAGAGTTGAGGTTCTCCAAAAGCAACTACAGTACGTGTCCCAGACAGGTCCGACATCTTTTTACTGTCATAGGTCGTCACAAGGAGCTCATCACAGCGCTTTTCATAGAAAAAACTTCACAACCAATCTACAACATGATCATCTATAAAAAATATCATTAGATGGTAAAATTCATAAAAGTCAGAAGACTGGTTAAAATATTGCAACTTTCCATTTGAAATCAAAATTTTACAATACATTTTTTAAAGAAATGCTTGAATTCTTAATGAGATCATTCTAAATAGCTTGGATTAAAATATTATGTCACTTAATATACTCAGCTAAAATTATGTATTTTTTATAAATTGTGATTAAAATAAACAATTTGTTCAATTGACGATACAGTAAAGAAGCTTTATCAAAGATACATGCGTTTCATCCGTAGCCAATGTGTTAGTATAAAAAAAACAATTAGTAAAAAAAAAATATCAGCCTCTTTAGGTGGATTGGCACTATATTTAAACAAAAATAGCTTCGTTGAATAATTGACGGGCTTAAAATAATCTTGTTTTATGGTCGCAAAAATAATTGTTAGTACATGCAATGGTGGCGAATTCATTTTGGGCCATTTCTTGTCTTTACAGCTAAACATAAAATTGTAATAGCTTATGAAAGAAGCCTACTTACGAGTTTTTATTAAGGGTCTTAGTAGCCCCTATCTGTGGGGTGGAAACTAAAGTCTTTGCTCTCCCAGTTGCGTACAACCCTACACAAAAACAAAAGCAATGACTTAATTAACGTTTCTTGATTAAACTTCTTGTAAAGTGGATATACATGTTTATATGAAAATTTTTGTCATATTTTCAAAGGATTTTATCAAAAAATCATTAAAATTTAATACTTACATGACCAATCTTAGCTGGAATCTTAAACAAAAGAGAAAGGTTAGTTATTATAAGTCAACCATATTATGTTTAATTTTTCCATAATCTTCATAAAAACAAGCTCTTCATTCAAATTAAATTGATATCAATCAGAACTTACTAACATAATTGAAGAGCTTATAAAATGTGTATTATATTATATTTAAGTCAACTATAACTGTATGAGTTTTACGCTAAACGATTGACAAAATAGATTACCAAAAATGTTTGAATATCTGTTTCTATGTATGACATAGTCTTTTTATCTCTTGTAACCAACTTACACCGACAACACTGTAGTAAGTGAAGTGTTTTTTTTGTAAAATGAAATATCCTAAGTACCCGTAGAAAGAGGACCATTATAGTGTGTGCCTTACAAATATTGATTCAAATATTGATTTTACTGACGCAAAATTAAAGTTGTATACAAATATTATTTGCATATCAGGTATGGAGTATATAGCAGTATAAAATCTTTTAAATTATTCAAAATTTACCAGGAGAAAGAATGCTGAAGAAACAATTTGTTGCTGATAGACTATTTAACAGATCCACATGAATAAGGCAAAGTATTTTCAATTTTTTTTCAGTATTTTGGTCAGAAATGATTTTCTTTGAGTTTTTCAAACCTTTGGACCTTTTCCGACATTTTTTGACCATTTTTCCAGGAAATATATTATATTTAATAATCCGATCACTGTTCACGATTTGCACAAAAAAGTATCATTTCCTGAATCATTTGAATACTTTATTACTGAATCAGTACTCACTATAATGTTTTTATTTTAATTTAAAAAAAATATATTGAATGATAGTTTAAATATATCGGTCCCTGTGGTCTAGTGGCAAGACCTTTGTCCTAGCGATCTGGAGACTCGGGTTCAATTCCCGGCAAGGTCAGAATTTTTTCAATTGAAAAAAGAGATCTTGGGCTGGGTGTATGTTATGTATCGTTAATTTTGTGCACAACTGATTCATTACTTATCATCGAGTTAATCTCGTATGACTTTCACAATTAAGAATATTTGGCGCATTGGCGTAAGCTGTAATGCCAAATATTTTTTTTTAATTTAAAAAAAAAAAAAAAAAATATTTAAATAAAGAAACATCAAACATCACTTTTAAGGTGTTCACTGTCAATTCTTGGTGAAATGGCATTGTAATAATAATTTCTTAGTTGTATACCAATTTTTTATCATACCTTGTAATTCTTGCTTAAATTTTGTAAAAATATGACTGTTTCGTTGTATTTATTCAGGTGATAATGCTTGCCATGAGCGAAACGGGTCCTGATCCAATAAATTGTATGTAGAATAAATACTAAAAATGTGTTATTAGTTTTAGTAAGCAAAATGTTCAAATCACATTGCAGATGCACATGCAAAATAAAGTGATAGGATTTGTACAAAATGTTTCAAATCCATTTAAACGATCGCGATATACAGTAGAGCGGTAAATTTATAAACATATATCTGTTTTTATATTGGAAAATACAAAGTCGTATCCCACATTCAATGTTTTATAAGAGACGCCATTGTTTTCACACTACAGCAGAATGTATTATTGGACTAGAAAATATCACAATGTTAATTCCTCTCTGGATAAACACCACCCACATAAAAAATAAAACCACGACCCAAAACCATTTGAGGCTACTTAACAAACGTTTGAGATTAATTTTATGTAATCATTTATTATAAAGATAGCATTTTAATTAGGGTCAAAAAATCTGAGCATATCCATTATTGTTAATTTAGAGCTTTACATCTTTACATAAATCAAATCGATGAATGTATTAATTAAACCTCACAGACAAAAAGACTCTATTTTTTTTATTTTATAACAATACTTCGTCCATATTCTGGCAACAAATACAATATTCGTATTTAAAAATCATCGAAATATATTATGTAAAAATATTAATACACCAGTAAGCTTATCATACTTATACTTTTATTTAGAAATTTTTACTTTTCAATTTTTTTGCCCTGGTATTTCAATCTCAACAATAGCTTTTTGTGACGTTTTTTATTTTCATAATGGTGGGTGAATAGTATGATAAAAACATTTTTTCGTAACTGTAAAACGTTTAACTTGTATTCTTATCCGATGTTTTTATTTTTTTATTAAGTCAAAGTATATTGACACAGTGGATATTAATATACCATTAATATGAGACAATTATATAGAGCTATTGTATCAATATTGGTTTGTTCTTTAAAAAGTTTATTATGATATCTTTTAAGGGATCTGTTGAATAAAACATTGTGCTGTTAAAACCACGTGTTGAGCACGAGCAAAAATTTATTAAACAGTTGATTTTATATTTTATTTATCTTCTACGTCACAACAGTCAAAATATATCATTTGGAACAAATAAACACATTTTTTTAATGAGCCTCTCTTGTTTTACCTCACGCGCACTTTCGTCATCACGAACTGACACATTTATGTTTACATGAGCCAATTCTAAATTGTATTATGAGAAGTGAAATCTGTCATTATCCAATAAAACTTCCACCCTCAGTTTTAATTTAATTCAAACACCCTCCAATTTTATCAAATGAGTGAAACTGTTCCTGATCACGCAATTTGACTGACAACTAATTAAGTTCATAGTTAATAAAATCTGTTTTTTTTCGTAGACTGCTTTCCTACAAATAATTTACTGTAAACACAACAAAAGTGGTTGCTTAACATAAACAAAAGAGTTTTGACTTGCGCGGCCGCGGTGTCGGCGCCGTCGATGCTCATGGAATTGTTACATCACCGTGAAGTGTTCAAATCATGAATCAAAAACTATCATTCATTTTATACATGGATTTTTATCTAATAACTTGCATGTGTGTGCTTTTTCTATATTTTTCCACCTATCCTTCATCAGGTTTTCTAAAAGAGGCGTAGAAAGTGTGGTGAGCAAACTATTGGTTTTTTCTCGACCTCATCTTTCTTTCCTATATAATACTTTCCGTAGACGCAGGATTTTTTTTTAAATTTTCAACTAGTTTTTATCATATAATTTTAAATTAATTCTTCATTATAAAATAAAATTTTCTTTATAGAGAGCAGATTTTGTGTCAAATAAAGGTGTCCAATTAGTTAAAAAATATATGATTTTTTATGAATGATAAATTGTACAAGGTATGCAGTAAAACACCTCAAAAAATCGAAAGTGTGCTTAATTAATTATTTAAAAATACGGCGTGCCATCAAAATGGCGTTGTAAAGAATCGGGATGGGCACGAGGGTATCATAAGTGGAAGCGCCAAGTGTTTAAGCCTTTTCAAAGCAATAATTTTTGCTGATCCAGCAACGGCGAGGGATCACAAGTGGCTTTTCCAACAAGAGGATAAAAATGATTCTCAAAAAGTTCATCAAAACGTCATTTAATTTCAGCTGCCATACTTTGAAACAAAAAATTGAAAGGCAATGTAAATACTGAGAGAAGGATCCCACTACGAAAAGCTTTACGTCTTCAGTTTTATTGCGTAAACTAACTGTCCAATTTTGATGGGAATCAATTAATTTTATAAAAAAAAACATAAAATATTGACTCGCCTATCTCGCAGTCGCTGTGATTTCATTTCAAATGCATAACTCATTAGGGCACGGTGTTATGTCATTGTGTTTAACTTGTTGAGTAAGTTGTGTTACTTGAACTGAGTTCAGTAAAGTCAGTTCAAGTATGTACATTCAAATGCACGAAGAAGCCGAAAGGCGAAACCCAGGTTGTTAGTGAAAAAATATTTGTGTTACAAGGAACGGCAGCTGCTTAGCTATCAATAAGGTATATTAGTAGAATATCTTTTTTGCTTGGAGACAGTCAACTAGAATATGATAATTAGAAGCCAACAACAAAGCTTCCAAGTAATTTATGTAGAAATAATACGGTTAGAGTAAAATCATCATAATATAACAAGTTTTTTACATTATATTTTAAACATTATCAATTTAGAAACGATCAATTGACTATGATTAAAATCAATTAAGAAATTTGATTGAGATAGAAATCAGCAGTATTTCAAATATTTTTTGCCTTCATATAAATATGAACCAAACAAAAGTGTCTACCATTTTCAATATCCCAACAAAATCTTCATTAAAAGCAAACTTGTCTTCAAAATATATACGTGAAACCACGGTACTTTTATATTCATTATGTATTAGAGCTTTAGAAGCGTATGAAAGCTTTTACACTACGCGCGTCCCTTGATTCTACTTTTAAAGTAGCTAAGTACATTATAAACGCACAAACTCTGATGAAATTCTCTCTTCTTTCAATAAAATAATCTGATAACGCCCCATATTATAAAGTGCTAAGCAATAAAAAGCACTGCTACTATTAAAGCTCACCTTAATAAATACATATAGGTTAACATTCACCTGAATTGGCAATTCAAGCTTGAAATTTGAATAAATCTATCTAATAATTACCATTATATCATTTTTATCGTTTAAAATATATTATAAAAAAATCCGTTTATTGAGAGCATTTTAATCGTATTCAATGGAATTATTATAACGATCAATTGAAAAAATTAAGCTTTATCTTTTTTATAATACTTTTGAACATATATCTATTTTAAAAATTATCGTGCCGAATTAAAAAAAATATAGTTGAATTTTTATGTTAATTCCAACTCAATCAAATTGCATAGCCTTATATTATTATAAAACATTAATTTAACTCTATACGACTAAATGATAAATACTTATTTGCTTATTTATTCAACTCTTTCTACGTTCATCTCTCACTGACAGCGTACTATAACAATACTATTAATTCATAAACAATATATAAGGAGATCACTTTTAAGGTGTTCACTGTCAATACATGGTGGAAAGGCATTATAATAAAAATAATAACACATTTTTAGTACTTTTTCCACATGAGATTTATTTCATCAGGACCGGTTTCGCTCATGGCGAGTTCATCAGTTGATAATGCTCGCCATGAGCGAAACTATACAAGGAGATATAAAATTTAAAATAACTTTGATTATTCCACGATAAGGAGCGTTGATTGTTTGTTTCTTAATATTCAATGAGTAAATGTTAATGTTACTATTACATTTTATATCATGTAACAGTTCAACATTACTATAGGTGATATCATTGTCGACCCATTCTAAATGTAATATGCCATCAATAACTCCTCTTTTGAAAATAATATTTATTGAAAATCATTGTCTCAGTTGTTCCGAGCTGATATATATTTTTACTATTTACTATTAAGTGACCATTAATGAGCTGATTCGGCAATGCTGATGATGATGTAAATTACTGTGTAATAAATATACATGATGAAAAAATATTTTTAATGAACAGTAAAATAATGCGTATATCAAGCAGTACTACACCAGTAAAATATTATGTTTCTGTTTTTTAATAAAATATTTCTCCGTATTAATAGGTATTGTAGTTTTTCGGCATATCAAAGTATTCATAGAATACTTTTGATTATCTTTCAACCATCACTGCATTGTTCTATACGGCACTAAAACTTTGTCTGATTTTTTTTTTGACTGACGAATACAATTTATGTAATGTATGTAAATGATCGAAAAAGGTATGTTTATGCATATTCATAAACCTTGAACCAAAAATAATTAACTTTTATCATTCCAATTTGAAATGTAAATTCCTTATCTCAAATCCATTTATCGGACAAGCTTGACGTCAAAAATTTGACGTTTATTAATTTTTAGATACTAACTTGAAAAGTTATTCAAATGTAGCGAATATTTTTAGGATCTCGGAAAATGAAGATTGTATGTATTTGTTATATTAAGAGAAATAATTTCTTTTGTTCAATATTAACAAAT
The DNA here is from genome assembly GCA_028554975.1 of Himalopsyche kuldschensis. Classification (NCBI taxonomy): domain Eukaryota; kingdom Metazoa; phylum Arthropoda; class Insecta; order Trichoptera; family Rhyacophilidae; genus Himalopsyche; species Himalopsyche kuldschensis. The sequence goes on along the minus strand of JAHFWI010000010.1, from coordinate 11,344,494 downwards.
TTTCCATACATAAATGAAGATATGATAGATTTTGTATAATAATATTAACAGTACTCGGAGAAATTTACAGTTTTATTCGTAGAATAATTATTTTACCATAAAAACATGTTCGATTTTTACCTTCAGCATGCATAGCCTTTGAAGATTTCTAAGTAACATATTCCCCTAATATCAGCAATTATAAAAACATCAAATATCTTGGTAATTTTTCGGTTTATGTATTGCAATCGACCTGACATGAAGTGGTATTTTTACGCAATTCACCGAATACCATTATTTCCGTTTATTAATCGAAGTAATGGCGTCAAATTAGTTAAACCATCGTAAAATGAATATATATTTTCGCGGAAACAATTTGTTTTACTTCCAGGAAAACATTTATCGATCATGTCTCTTTCGATTCAAACGATCAATGCTCTTCGTTATATTTTAAAATGTATTTTTTTTTAAAACCTTATATTATAATAAATTCTTTATCTACATGCTTTTCACGAAGTTGTATAAAAATTAATGCTATTACACAATTTATACATCAAATGAATTAAACATTTTTTCACAAAGGTATAAAAAATCATTTGACTGAAAATAAAATAAACTTGTTCCTTTAATTTTCTCTGTTCCTCTAAGCATGTTTTCACTGATATCAAAAACAAAAAATCTTACATTTCTCAACATTTTAAGAAAATTTTCTTAGGTAAAAAGTAATTCATAAGATGCAAGCAATTCTTAGAATAAGTTTCGATTCAGAATGTGATCTGATGTGAAAATTCGACATTCAAATGAGAACCGAATATGTTTGAGTAAAATATTCCGATACGTGTTTTTGTATGCAACAAATTACGAATTAATACTTTTGATAAATTCGACGAGAGCTTTTGGATGTTTTTTATATAAAATTTAAAATAACTTACTGAAGTAACCTTAGCGATAGTAAGTCTGAAGATCCTTATGAAAGTGGCGAATGTGCGTCACTAATAGTCACACAATACGTGGAATATTCTAATTTTTAATTTTATTATATAATATACACGTTTAAGATTTAATCTGAGTATATATTAATCTTTCTCTCTCGAGTATATAATAATACACTACTATAGCCAAATAATGTAGACATTAGTGTGATAAACAACACGATTCGCTCAGTGAGTTTAACTGAGAATACAAATAAACGATAATAATTCAGACTGGTTCCGCTATAAATTACGTTTAGGCAAATATATGGCGCTTCACATTGAAATGTGACTAAACGATCCCGTTAATAATTAACAGTATCGACTTGATACGTCTCGATAGAACTAAAATATATCTTTGGGATCGTTCAAATATTCTACAATTCAATATTTGACGGCCTGGGTTTACGCAATGACGTGTAACAAAATGTGTGAAAGCGCGCTAATAGTTTTTTAGTCTCATTTTATTAAACATATGTCTTAGATTAGTAAAATATAACTGACGCGATAAACTTATAACAAATAAAACTTTTCCAACATCCGTGTGAGTAGGGTTTTTTTTCAAAGGCATTGATTTTTAAAATTTTGAGAAATTATTATTTCACTCATAAGGTAACTAACTTAACCTTACTGTCATTTCTAATTGGAAAGGCATTATTTTAATAAAAATAATAAAACATTTTTAATACTTATTCTACATTAAATTTATTGGATCAGCACCGGTTTCGCTCATGGTAAGCATTGTCAACTGATATCATCAGTTGAAAATTCTCGCCATATTAATCGAAATATGCAAATAAATTTAGCATATTTAATAAAGCATTACTTCCACATATATTCGGATAAAGATCAAGACCGGTTTCGCCCCACTTCAGTTTTCTATCTTCTTTTATAAGAAGGTTACTTTAGGCCAGTTCTTAGTGAATCGGTCGTTATAACTGTATCAAATTTTAAATAAGCTATAAATTCTTTGCTAATTAGATACATTTAACAGAATTTGGATGGCTTAAATTCTGAATAATAACTTCTCGCCGTTAGAATATCAAAACGACGACAGCAAATAATGGATGATATACTCTGATGATGGTATACTCTTTAAATCAATATTTTAGACAGTTTATTTCAATCATTGATTAACATGTTGTCAAAGTGATTATAATTGTCTGCGTAAACTGATTAATCATGAGATACAAAAATCCACCAGGAGAATATGAAATGAATAATATGGGATATGGATATACCTTCCATTGTATTTTCATAATATTATTCACATTTCAATATATAGTTCTGCATTTCTGGAGTACCTAATATTCTACACAGTCGTTTTACCTTATTATATGTAGCCTGATTGTCGCATAACAGGATATTTTGAAATAAAATGATTATGCTTGCAATTTCGGGAACCGGGAGACAGGGATGAAACGTTGCACCGGGCAAAATTAATGAAAAATACAATTTGTAATAATGTGTCCCAAAAATACTGATCACTTTATTTTTTTTAACGAAAAATATAACACATTATTATGTTATAAAATATAAACCAATATTTTTGGAAACAATTTTTTTATTTTGAATCGTTTTAATTTTGTACTTTTCCATGAGTTTTTGTCGCTTTGAAACTCCATCAACTACCATCAGTCGAAAATCTTAATTAAAAATATCATTATTTTTAGGTGTAATAATTGTCTTTTTAGTTATACAATATTAACAACTGTAATTTCTTAATGAAAAAGCATTTTTTTTTTAAATAAATATTAGTTTTTTCCTACTCATTCAACAAAGAATTTTATAAAGATCAAAACGTGGTACAACAAAAACATTGTTTACTAATTTAAAATATTCTCTCCAAGTCGCTATTATAGCAGTAATTAAGGATGTGATAAACAAACGAAAGGTTATGTCTAATACCTGTGCGCTGTACATGTTCTTCCTGGTAAAATGTATACCAAGGAACACGTTGAATAACTGGAATTGCCTGGTTCACACTACCAATTTTTAATACAATAATCCTTTTCCTATAGCATATTCCCACTATAACGCAGACTTTTTTAAAACTACATTTTCAAGATCAAATAAAAATATTTTGTGCATTGGAAAAATATTTTCCAGTAGCTGTTTGTCCCTTGATTATGTAGCGCTATTTAAATATACATGTTTTGCTGTTTTCTAGCAACTCACTAAAAAAGTTCAAAGTACCTATCCTAAAATTTTGTATGAGTGACTAAGTATTTATATTTATATTTCTATAGCCAAGTCCGTGGTGCAGTGTTCAACGTCGTTGGCTACCGCGTTGGACCACCCGGGCTCGATTCCTGGTACGAGCAGATGTTTTCAGTCGATACATTGATTCTGCTAAGAGGCAATGGATGTATGTAAGTGTTGTTAAATCCCTTACCATCTTTACAATCGAAAATAACGACGCATAGTGACAGCGATTAGAAAATCATTAGTCCTCGTATCGTTTTTATCCCTACTCTCTTCGTTAGAGGTTGAGCAACTGAGTATCAAGCAGTTCTCGTAGAAAAAATGTTGAGATAGACTCCGTGAGAAGTCTATATATTACAAGTTGGGAGCGGACATGGTAAAAAAAATCTGTATCGCAGAGCTTGGGACTACAATATAGAAATAATAGGAGATCGACTATATAAAGCTATTTTAAGAGAGATTTAAATTATGTAGACCCACTACAAAAGTGAAAGACCAATGCCTTTTTGAGCCGTACAATTTGAGCAGATACTGTTATATTTATCAACCCAGAAGAACCCAGCCCTGTTCGGCCATATTTTAGATATGAAATCACTCACCGCAAGCTCTTCTACTCCACTCACTGCGGCAAATGTTATGCGCGCTCTTCTCTACGTGATCCGGATTTCATATATCCTGCTACCGTCCTGCAGCCCGATATCGCGATCGACTTATTTGCGCCACAATAGATTGTTGCAACATTGCTATGAAATGTGTTTGCCTATTGTTATATTCTTGAATAAAGCATTGTTTTTGGTTTTTCGGAAAATCTTGTATAACAATTAAATATTTCGGCATATTTTTTATTTCGCTTTGCTGTTTTTTAAACTATTATCCGTAATTTTCAACAGAAAAAACAAGCAGTCAATAGAGGCAACAATTGTAGCTTACTCAATGCCCACTCCACAAAAGCTGTATTAATTTAATAATTCATGCACTGTGTATTTTTGAAAAGATAATCTACGTGAAATGTGTTTCAGGCAACCGTTCAACTTCTCTTTCTAGAAATGATTGTTTTCAAAAAGAAAAGTTCTTAGTTATTCTTTCTCTTATTACTTTTAAAGTGTTCCCTGTGAATACCTACTTATTTGAATGCAATTTTTTAGTATTTTTTTAATTCTTTCTCTCATTACATCGTATTTTCGGTGGAATTTAAGTTCGTAAAAAACACTTGAAAACCCTTGTTTTAAGCATCACGTGTAAGTATGGATGTGTAAAAATCATTAATTTATTTTCATTTAAATTTATTTCATGTTGCTATGCATAAAACTTTTTGAAAGTCAGTTCAAACAACTTTTTTTTATCCGCAAGATAACTTTCACCCTTTGTGCAAAACACTATCTTCGTTTCAGCTCAAGTATAAATAAAATAAGAGTAGTAGGTTAAACAACTCGATCCAAAGCCGAAATAGGAAATAGGTTTAGGCTCTTGTCGCACCAAAACTTTTTGATTTTTACATAGTAACAGTATAGAGCCGTCAAACTTTAGAATCGTTTTAGTTTTTCTCTAGCTTTTGAAGCGGTATGATTTTTAGCGCTGAAATTGTTTCCAGTACAGCATAATTTCAGTCATATATCACAGTGAAATGCAAGAAAACTGTACACAAGAGAAATTTTAATTGAATGAACTTCATGAAAAATTGTTTATTTTTAATTCATAGCTATTGGTTTGTGAAACCTATATATTGGGAAACCAATATATAAGATTATTGAATCGTAAACTTGTGTATCCTTTTAAATACAATACCTAAAAAAATAAGTATATTGTTCTTTATATTTAATCTTCACGATTTTTCAAAAATATTACCATCTGAGTTTCACACTTATAATGGAAAGATTTTGGTAACATTATTCAATAAATAAGTCTTTTTTTAAATTATAGTCTGACGACTTAGATCAATAGTGTATACAATAGTGGCACATTTTTATGTCGTTCAAAAGTATTTCAAGAGTAAGAAAATACTAATTACGTTACTAAATATACATTCCGATGAATTTGGTTTTCATGTAGAAGATTAAACACACTTTTTTCGCACTTGTAATAAAATTAAGCTCGTCCAATTACCCACGTTTCCAAATAGCAAAGTTTTTTTGCAGAGATATATTCTTAGGGTTCAACTAGCCACGTTTACAGAGTAAGTAATATCCGTTTACATGGAGTTAAAAAAGGCTTCTACTATATGAGGAGATTCACCCTTGTGACATTCAAGATCCTAAAGGTCTTTCCAAATTGATGACATTAGTTTTTCAACGTGATTTACACACCGTGCTTAGCGCCTGGTGGAGACTGTTATTTTTCAAGTATTATTTTCAATTGGCTGAAAATTTATCACTTTGTATTTCTTGGTTATCACACTTTTTTTATATTTGTGACAGATTTGGAAATTATATTATTGTCTTTCAGTAGGTATTCCATTTAAAAAAACGATAAACTTCTTCGAGTAAAAAAAATCATTTTTTCATTCAGCTCTTTTTCTATGCAACATATTTTTTTTTAACTTACAAACTATCCACTTTTTTAGTAAATATATATCTTTAACCAATCCCATTCTCAATCTGGAGGATATGCAAAACTTTTAGAGATTATTTACATAAAGTTTGTTTTCTACGAGAACTTTTTATTACTTAATTTTTTCAACTTCACCATTTCGCAAAAAGTGAGGATAGAGGAGATAATATTAAAACAGGTCTAGTTGTTGATGGATTTCTCTCGTTACTTAGGTTATTTTAGACACTGCAGACAAGACCAACGTTGTGGACATGTGACCACGGACGGTCAATTTATTGTGTATTTAGAATATTTCATATACATTATCATACACAATTATGGTAAAACAAATATTTGCAAAGAAATAAGAATGATAATAAATAAACGCCAAATATTTTTCTGTAACATAATACCAATACGCAAATCAAACGAAGCTCTATAATTAAATCATACAGTTTAAAGAATTCACATGTACTTTCATATACTTTGCCTATTAAAAATCGTACGCCAAAAATTAGTACACCATAATCCTTGGCTTGAAATGCCCGCTATGATACGATGAAAATAGTATTTTACTATTTTCGTAAAATATTTTTTTCAAAGAAATATAAGTACGTTACTTCTAATATACTTAATTGATGCAATTTGATTATTTAAATCGATTAAATATGTTATTATACTTAAAATCAAAACTTAAACGAGTCTCTAAGCGCATTTTAATATGGCATCTGAAGAGGGCACCGCGATTTGGTTAAGCCACCGGGTCATCTCATAAACTTTACTCTATCTTTATTACATTTTCTTGAGCGGCACTAAAATTCCAACATCTTTTAAGAGTCGTTAATCGGTACGTTAGCCAAGAAGTGTTGGAGAAAAAATATAGTTCGGTCAATTTTATTGCTAGTCAGCTGTTTTAAGTGCGTCACCAAATACCTACATTATTTAGGTATCAATAGAATCGTTATAAAATATTTTACGACTTTTTATAAAAATATATATATATAAAGTGAACCCCTATTCTACGTTTATAAGGGACCATGAAAAACAAACGATAAATGCGTGAAAAAACGAATGCGGGAATTTTAAAATATCAAATAGAAAAGTAAAACTTTTAAAAGCTTGTATATTTATTGTACTTACTTATCAAACCTATAGCAAGCTTCTTCTTTGCAGTTTGGCACTTAAATTTTAAAAAAGACCCTTCCAATTCGCATATTTTTCTAACAGATTCATCCTTCTTCTTGGAATAGAAAAATATTTTTATTTTTTTTAAAGGCCACATTGATTCACTGAGAAAATTTCCAAGGACGTTCTGCTGCTTTAATTTGTTACTCAACTTAGTATTAAATAAAAGTGCCTTACAAAGTTTTATCATATTGAGGAATTGTTATGGATTTTTTCTGGCCACATGTCATTCCTTTTGATTCTTCTTTGTATTTATTATTTGTGTTATATTCAGTCTAATATATACGTCTTTTCTATGATAATTGGTCAGTGATTTGAAACTATAGTGACTAAATTTATATCATTAAATCTAATCTACAGCCCATATTATTTGTAATTATTAACATTTATGGCTTGAGGCATAATCTCAACTTGAATAATTTTATTCAATATATGTAGCTATAAGATCTGAATGACGAACGTTTTCTTCGTATAAGAATTGTAATGATAATATTGTTTTATGTCTAAAGTGTTTTATTATTTTTTTATTTAAAAAATAAATGAATAAATATATTTTACACAGTATTTATATGTACTCGTCTTTTATTATTTTCAAAAATGAATTTTTTCCCAACAAATACATTGGTAATTTTTATCAATATCATTTTAACAATTTCAATACCGTAAGGCCTTAGTGGGTGAGAAAAACTCAATTTTTAAAAACAATATTTTCCACAAATTTATTGACTAATTATACATATCCTTAATGTAATAGCAGGTTCATTATTGCGTTCTTCGCCCTCTTCTTCTTCACTGCTGTCATTAGTTGCAGTTCGGTTTTTTTCTAAGAACCGATTGAATGTGGTCGAATGTGCTTATGAGAAATATTCAACAAAAACGGTCAATCGGTATAATCTTTGTGACGGGACCATAATTTTTAGACGATAAATCGGGTAACAATTAATTAGCGAGATTTTTTAACATTGTTCTTATGGGTGTTTGGCCGGGACAATATAAAATGAACGAACCGTGCGGGAAAACGGCTTATGCGAGATCCAATTATTTTGTTTAGAATAAAACTTTATTAATGAAAAATTGAATTTGAATTGACTATTATAGATACTTTTACGTTTTCACGTGTCACATACAATTATGCATTCATAATTAATAAGCTGTGTCAGTAAACCATAGATAAATAAATATAATTAATGCCAATCAATACTGTATTATATTAATATACTAATAAATACGCTACAGGTTGATTGAAAAATCATAACAAATACATATCATTCGAATTGAAAGGCTTGAACTTTCCGTAGAAAGCCATGATGATTTAAAATGCCTCAAAATTTCTTTTATCGTAAAAAAAAATAAGGGTGTCGAATCACCACGAGAAATTCTTCTTTTCTAATTTTAGCAGGTGGATATCCCCTGACGATTTGGTCAACATCACGTATCGTATTGCCAAATATAAAAATTTTCTCTCTAAGCTGCATCCAATATCGTATTTCACGTCTAAAATAGTGATGCTAGAATTATATCAAAATTAAAAGATTGAAAATTTATTATGTACCTTCTTTCATCCAATTGACAACAATATCTTTGAAAACTATTTGTAAGCTCCGTGGTCGAGTGTCAATGACATAACCTTAGGTCGCGGAACGCACGGACATGAATCCTGGTCCGGGAAGTTTAATTTTTGAAATCGAAATATTGATTATAAGATTGTTCGGAGACATATTTGTCTGTATTGTCTTATAAATCGTTCTGATCACACCCATCTGATCCTTCAAAACGGGACAAAGCGAGAGCAATCAGAATGCCACCAGTCCTGTTTTAGTCCTATCTCTTATACTTCTCCGAAAAAGAATTTTATATGCCGTTCTCAGAGAAAGCTCCTGTTGAAATAAACTTTAGAAGGTGTTTATATGCTCGCATGCTCCATAATGAGAAAAAACATGGTTATAAAAAAACTATTATAATATCAATTTACAGATGTATATTTCAATAATTATAGTCTTTAATTTATATAAATACAACTAAACTACTCCCAACCACCACCCGCCACGGCCTTACATTCGGTATCAGCGATCGTGTCCCGTGGCGTAACAACGTTAAGCGTATCTGTTCTGTTTGCGAGTATGGAGTTGTCTCGGGAGCATTTGCCCAGGACTTGGAGGCCAAGGCACTCAAGTGTGCATTACTGACTCTAAATAATTAGCAAACCCTATACGTTACTGATTCTAGAAATGCTATTTAATGCTGTCATTAATGCAATCAACAAAGGCCGGTTACGGACCTATACGAATAGGTCCGTCCTTGCACCGTATGACGCCGCAAATTTGCTGAAGGCCAAATAATTATTTTTATTGGCTACCAAGTCGGCGTGGCCTACTGGCCCGACAGCTGGTCGGACCAACCTGAGTAAATCTTCCCGCTCAGAGGACATAAAAGGACAAATCCATAGAATGTGATCAGCATCCATTATATCGCCGCATCTACATGTCGGCCCATCTACCATCCGGCCAAGCCTGAAGAGCTTGGCAGCAAAACCACCATGGCCAGAAACAAACTGGCTGGTCCAATGATTCACAACCAGACCGCTGGTGATTTCCATGCGCCATTTAATGGTAGGAAAGAATTTATAAACCTACCGCCCCTTCAGGGAGGTATCCCAGCGCTTTTGCCAGATGCGAAGTGCCGTATCCATCGCATGACCGCGAGCAGCGGCCAGGCGACTGTGCTGCGCCATATTGGCCAGTCCCGGGGGAGGTGAAACTGTGACTTCTCCGATCTTCGCGGGCCTCCCCGCCAAAAAGTGGGTCGTCGCACCCCGCACCTGTATGTGCAGATCAAGCGGTAGGATGCCCGCCATCACCGGCAGGGCGTCAGTGCTTGTGGTTCTATAGGCTTTAGTAATTGAAATCAGCGCTGATCGCTGCCCCCGCAATAATATTCTCCGTACGTAGGAGAGACTACACCTTTCGGACCATGCACCAGCCGCATAGCCCGCTATACCCATAAAAATGGCGTCATAACGTCAAACCCCATTCACCACCCGCTAACCGTCCCACCCTCAGAAAGGCTACGCCAGCCTTGGCTACTGAGCTATTCACGTGTTTTGAGAAATTTAATTTATCGTCTAGTACGAGCCCGAGATAGGTTACGCTTCTGCGCGAGCTAATACGCGTGCCATCTATACGGATAGAGGGCGTTCTGGCGAGTAAATGGTGGCTTATATTTTTTTTTATATATACTAGATTTTTTTTGTATGTATCCTTCTATTATTTCGCACTAAAAACCTTTTGTGACATGCTTTCTTCTAAAATAATCACCCAGCTGGAACGATTTTAAATACTATTATTAAAATATATATGGAATTTGTACAAAAAAAATGTTAATAAATAATGCTTTTCTAACAAGAGTGACACTTAATATCATAAAAATGATTAACTTAGCATTTGCATAAGAGATCATTTCATATTTAAGGTTAATAAAGCGATAAAAATCATTCGTATTTGAATAAAAAAGTGAGCATATTAACTCACTTTGTTACAAAAATTTAAATTTCTTCGAAATATTAAAAGTAACAATATCAAAGAAACCTTAAATCATTTGAGCACTGATGAATTATTAATTTTGAATTCTAAATTAATGAACATTGAAACAAAATCTCTTTCATCCCGATTATACTTTTACCATGCTAAAACATCAAAGCTTTGTGGAAAATACAGTAAAATCATCTTGTTATTAAAGATTGTTATATTTAATGCTCACTGCATATTTTGAGAATTGCCGATATTAATAAATTGAGACAAGCTTCCAATTTCTGGGGAAAACGTATCAAGTACTTTATGCGGGGCGTGTCTCTACGTGTTCGGGCAGTTACTATGGTAACTAACCAGCATCAAAACGCAAGTTAGGCAGCTGTCGTAGACAACCTCTACGCCGTAGCTGCAAAACCTACGCACATCTTTGTGCTTCGTAGCGAGCGAGAGAAAAACTTATCTTCCATTTGCATTCATCTTCTGAAGGAATGGTTAATTCACAATATTTTTTAGCTTTCCAATAGAAAAAAACAAATTTAAAATCATGTTAAATCAATTTTACTTTGTGAAATACCTGTGCAGTCAATCAATACAAATCAGCTGTTTTTATTTCAAAAAACACACTCTTGTTGTGCATTATTTTTTATATACAATGCCTTTACACCAAGACTTTTCAGCTTCTTCAACTTATCACTTAACTCCTAGATATGGCAAAAAAAATAATAACCTTGTCTCAACCAAGCCGTACATACTATACAATGTTATCCACGAGGAATACAGGTTGTTTGACCTTGAAGCATCCTTAGAACTCGAAGCTCAAATCAAGTGGGTATTAAGAAAATTATAAACTTACGCGAGATCAACTGAATATACTACAATTCATTTATTTAAGTATTTATTTGAGATAAAAAGGTGAAAAGTTTGATTGAATTTTTGTGACAAAAAATTCAAGTAATAGATTTAATCTTGATAAAATTTCACTTCTTTTCAAATTTTGATTTAAACTACTGGAACATACGTGGATCCAGTCATAGTCGATATTTTCATTTTCATTTTATTTTATATTTTTGGACCAAAGAAAACTTGTTTCCCATTTCGTTAAAATTTTCATAAATTCTACTATTTCATTAAAATTTTGACGGTTATAAAAATAACCGGTTACTCCGAAGAATAAGCGAAATCATCCATTAGAGGAATTCTTCTGAGAAGTAATAGTTTTTCAATAAAAGGTTAGTATGGAATGTTTCCTATATTATCATGCCTTTCTTATGCGTTTTTAAAAAAACGTTGTATTGATATCTATTCCAGTTTTTTTATGTAACTCAAAGAAAGTCAAGTTGTATAAGAGAGACTGATTTTTCAATTATATCTTTAATTGGGACAATGCTTAAATTTTATATATCGAGACCAGACAAAATTTTCTGTAAATGAGATAAGATATACACTTCCTAGAATCTTTCAAAACAAAACAATCAAGCATCACATCAATAACCAAATTAAGTACATTTTTTTCCTTGTTTTATTAACACTACAAGTAAATTAAGCATCTGACTTAATATGTTATTTTTATCCAGCATGAAATCAACGAAGTTTTTAGCCAATTTAATCTATACGCATTGAATTCAGAAGACAAGTTTCAGTTATTTTAATACAGTTCTTTAAAGCGATTCCACAATATAAATACCACACAGATAATTTCACAATAGTTCAATTTTAATTACTTTAGGTATTCAAGGACCAGAAGAAAATTTTCAATTAACATACAATTTGAATAAGCCTTTTTCCAAATTTCCTCGAAACGTAGTCCGTTTGTCCAAAGGGCTGAAAGAAGAACCCCTTAAACGTCAGGAAGTAGTATGAAAAATAACAGGGGGTGGGGGCGAATCTATCCGTCTCACTCTGCAGTGTCTCGTCGACCGTCGACAGGGAAGCACCTATCCCCAACGCCCTTCGGTGACGTCGCGACGCCGGATAAAACTTCCGACGCTAATAACGAAATAGCTGAGTGCATCCTTGTCAGTGCTTTTTCATAAACCACCCTCAAACAATCGATCGATGAGATTTTAATCGCAAACTAATGTTTTACATGACAATTAGCGAGATAAAATTTAGATACAAAATTATTTTTATTTTTCCGTCATATATTAATAACCACTTGATAATATGCCGTACAGAAATTTAATTTTTTACCAGCAATGTTGAAATGAATAACTTATCACGCCTTTCTTCATGTTGAAAGCGATCAAATTTCAAACAAAGCAACAATAATAAAATAATACATGGTCCATTTTCCACACATATGTTAAAGGTATTTATCGTAAAATAAAACTGCATTGAGGGAAATACTGGATAAGACAGTATGTATTCACAATAAACTGAACTCTTGCAATTGCTTATATTTGCTGTAAATCTAATCAGCGTATTTTTAAGTGACATACTGTGAGCACGTGTGTTTTTTTGGCTGTGTACGTGAGTGTGAACACTGATAAGAAAAATATCTACCATCTGGTATATTGTACTTCAAGCTTACCAAACAGAAATGTAAGTATTTTTATATGATTTTGTAACACACTTTTTCTAAATTTAACTTTTGTAACTTTTCAAACCTTTCTTAAATTTAGAAAAAAAATAAAAATTTCATAATAGTTACTAAATTTTAGATATTATTTTATGTTAATTTGAATGGTCTACAGAGGCTTTTATTATGGTAAAGTGAAACCTCAATTCTACGTTTTTCAAGGGAACGTATAAAACAAACGATTAATGCGGGAAACGATGAATGCGGGAAAGTTTTATATATGAACTAAATGCCGGGACTATAAAAAATGAACGCACCACGCGGGAAAACGTATAATGCGAGAACGTAAGATCGGGGTTCCACTGTAATAGATAATTAAACTTTTCTAACAAGGTTTATATCTTTGATTAGATGCAATAAAAAGCATTTGTACGTATATATTTATATATAGAACGAAATATTTATCCTAAAAAGCCTAATATCTTAGTTTCAATAATTCTCGTTTGTGATTATCTATATTTAATCAACTGCGCGACGTCCTAAGCCGGGAAAAAGTTCCACTGCAAAACTATATAAATATAATCTATTTTCATTCCTTATTAATAACGTTCTAAAAGATACACAACATAATTTCAAGTTAATTTAACCGGGTGGATATAAAGGAATATAAATCACATAAATTACACGTTTAGGAATTATTTATTAGGATTTCTCGATATTTTTTTAAGACACGGCTGCTCGTGAAATGGAGAATTTGTACTCTTATTGAAAAACATTAACATAACAGATACGGAATTCATAATTCTAGCACCCATCTTCTCTTTGTAGGGTCTGTTAGATGAAAAGAAATAGTTAAGGAGACCAACCGTTATTCCAATAATTTTACGCGTTGTTAAAACAGAAATGGATTGAAGGGGTAAAAATAGTTTTAGTTTATTTATTTAAAACAAATTTTTAATATTAAGACGAAAGCCTTGAAACTCGTGTTTATTTCATAGTTAATTTAATAAGATTTTATATCGGATATATTTTCCACAGATATTCATCTCAATGTTATTGCAACAATATTTAGTAAAAATAGCCAAAATGGAAAAAAATCATTTTAAAATAATATGATTTTTTTTATTCAGTTTAAAAAAATAATAATATCTGTCTGCAATATGTCTACATTATTCTATTTGTATATCTGGCAAACGAGAATAATAATTGAAAAATATCCTTTTCTTTCTTTTTTTTTTTGATATCAAATAACAAAATCTCCAGCGCGTAGTAATGAAAATAAAAGACATGTAATAGAGAATCCACCGGTGACTACGTGACTCGTAACACTTCAATACAAAACCGTCTGGGAGAAAACCTTTTCAAGAAAAAGAAAATATCTATTAGTGGAAGTGTCAAACTTTTTGATATACACTGAAGGTCAAATGATAGAAATAATTTTTTGAAAATTATTGAGCAGTCTTAGTGGGCATAGTTTATGATTATAAACGTCCTCATAGTGTTTCTAATCCACCTCACCAAAGCCTTTTTATTTTTAATTGAAACATTCTCACCTCAAAATGCTAGAGGTATTGCATGTTTGTATTGTATAATACATATCGGTCAACCTACAATTTTTTTTGAAGCATCCAGATTATTTAATTTTACTTGTGAATGGGTAGTCTAATGCAGGACATATCGGGTTATTAATTTATTTCAAAGAATCAATTTCAACCAGTTTAACAATCCGTCAAACGTTGGAGCAATATTTTCAAATGTATGTTTATATTATATGATTGACAAGGAAAACCGACGAGTATTCGGAGTATTTTTAAAGGAATAATAATAACCGGTTGAAACTCTTTCTTTAAATCAAATAATTTCATCTGTGGCTCCAATACAACGAATAATATTCTCATCGAAATGATCATGCTCGAGTGAGTTATAAAAGTGTACTTGATAGATTCAATAATGAAACTCATCTTTTTTTCGAGTATTTTTTTTTCATCACAAAGCATTTGAAATGAAATCAATAATTTTAAAAGCTTCTGCTGGAATCCAATCACTATCAAGTTGCTCGCCAGTATTTTCAAATATTTATTTTCCTGCGACGGAGTACTTTTTGAATTATTTTATACATCACTGCACAGGAAAAAGTCAATTCCATCCATCATATTTGACAATAGTACACAAAAGCAATCGTGCTGGAGTTCATGAATTCCGGATTTCAAGTATTTTTAACTTAATAAAAAAAACCAGGGCTGTGGAGTCGGTAAAAAAAAGTTCGTCTCCGACTCCAGCATTTACCAAAACCACGACTCCGACTCCGACTCCAACATTGACCAAAAACACGACTCCGATTAAAAAAGTTTAATATTGTCACGTTTTTTGCCTAATTTTCTTATTGATGTGAATTTAATCAAATATCAACACTACCAATCCGGCGAATAGCCAAATTTTACATATTATATGCAAAAATAAAATGTTCAAACTTTTCAAAATTTTCGACTCCGAGTACGACTCCGGCCAAATCGCCACGATGACTCTGACTCCGACTCCGACCCCGGCCAAAAAGCTCCGACTCCACAGCCCTGAAAAAAACATCATTTTAGATAGCTATACGTTTCCAGTCAAGCTGTAGGATATATGAAGATGTATTATATTCACTAATGGATCATTTTGGGATATAATCTGTAGATTTTCTCGGTCCATAACCATTCCAATGCCTCTTAGGACGCCTCGAGGTCTTTGTGTATTTAAACTAACACGGAGTTACTTAGTTTTTGTATTCATCGTTACTCTCTTTTGCAGTCAGGATCATTTAAAACGCTTTTTAAGTTAATATCAATAGTACAAAAATTGTCCCCGTCCGTAGCGCAGTGATCAACGTAGTTGGCTACCGTGTTGGACCACCTGGAGTCGATTTCTGGTAGGAGTCGATTTTTTCAGTCGATAAATCGATTCTGCTCAGAGGCAATGGGTGTTTGTGTTGTTAAAAATCCTTTTCCCACCTTTCCTATCCCAAAGAGCGACGCATAGTGACAGCGATTAGCTATCCACTAGTCCTGTCATAGCCCTCGTATTCTTTCCACACCTACTCTCTTCGAAAAAAAGAGGTTGAACAACTGAGTAACAAGCAGTTCTCATAAAAAACATATGTTAAGATAAGCTTCGTGAGGAGTCCATATGCTCCAAGAGGACATGGAAAAAATATGATTCTTTGGAATTAAAATGGAACAGAACGTGTATAATAAACTCAGTAGACCAAAACAATTATATAATTTGCAAGAGATAGTTTCACTAAAGTACTAAAAATTTACAGCACGACATGTCGTTCAAGAAAAATACAGTACTTTTTTCACCATGAAAAGTTTTACTCAACGAACTTACGATGCAAGGTTGTCAAAAAATCTTTGCTTTTCTTTCCTATATGAAATGTTGCCTCATAGGCATGTATTGAGTTGCCATCTTCGTATACGTATAGTCTCTCTAAGCAAAATTTCCTATTCTAAATAACATTCTCTTTCACCAAAAGAACCTCCAGAGTTTTTCAAAGTGTTTAAAATTTCATAATCCAAACACTTAATTAACAGCGTCAGCCAAATTTATTCATATCGGCTAAAACATAATAGTGTTTTTGAATAAAATTAACAACCACACGATGAATAATCCATCACTTTCTAATCGGGATTTGAATCAGGTTTTTTCAAAGGACAAAAGGGTATCATATCAAAAGAAATCTGACTCCATAAATATCCTCACGTACATCATAGGTAGATAAGCAGAATAAAATGAAGCGATATGCCTGAGGCTTTTTTATCCGTGTAACGCGTGACCTTCTGCCAGAATTACTGTAACTTTATCTTTTACTACGACATTCACATTTTTTCTGTTTGAAAAACGTAGTGAATCTTTTCATATGTCGATTACTATCATTTTTAAGCAGCGCACACACGCATATTAAGATTAATTTGTTCAGTTGCCGTGCAAAAAAAGACATTAAACATATGACCACTATAAATGAAAAAAATATATAAAACAACTTTCTAAGGCAAAGACCTTTATATTGCTCGCAATCGAGATAGAAAAATAACATCTACATATTGAAAAAATAATGATATCCTCGTATAGATTCCTAATACTTTATTTCACAATAGAGCAACAATTAAAGCACACAAAGAGAAAAGATAAGTGAGTGCCAAAAAAACAATGGATGCAAATTGTGCAAACTTTCTAGCAGGTCGTCGGTCTCTCTTCTCTTGAGTGGGAGGAGTCAGTTAAAAACGATTCAGATATCGTCGAGACCCAAAAGTGTATGAAAATAATCAATTATTTTTTTTAAATAAATAATACATTATATTGACTGGGGTTTACAGTTCCCTGCGGAGTTCTGGAGGAGGAGAAAAAAGTTTTACATATAGCTCATTAAACTAATATCGGACTCTTTACAAATCAAATGCGCGAAACTCAGTTGAATTTTTGACTCGTTCACAGATTTAGTGGAGTAGTTGAACCTTGGATACTCATTTCGATCATAGGGTGATCTCAAAACTAGCTTAAACAAAAACTTAGGAGATTTACCACGAACAAGCAATGGCGGTATCTTGAGAAAGACGCTTTGGATAATTCGATAAATGCCACACGGAACTAAGCCTAGGGCAAGAGAACATGCTTTAGCGACGGAGGCTTAATGACTTCCGAGTAGGAATTCAGTGTTGTATAATATACACTTCGTGTATGTTGCTGGTAACGGAAAAAGGCTGATTTTTTTTATCTCGAAGCAAAGCCCAACGGCAGGAAAACATATAGAACGCATCCGATTGGACGTGTCGTTTGCCAATCTCAGCAAGCAACTCACTTTTTTCAATGTCCATCAAGCGAGTGGAACGAAATGAAACAGCGGGGCTGTTTTTAGCTCCGATAAGATTAAGTGGTTTGCAGTTGTCTCAAAAAAAAAATCGTACATGGCTAAAAAATAACAAAATGGCGATACTATTAACAAACCTAAGCTAATCAAGATAAATTATATTTTCAACAACATTATCCTAGATTCTAAATAATGAGAGGCTTTGATAATATTTTTATAATAAACCTCAATTCTTGCTTCTTTTTTTATACCGATTATTACACTTATTTCAAGAAAATGTGTTCGACATTTCATTAGATCATAAATTTGAAGCATTTTTTTTTTAAATCATTTATAACCACTAGAAGAAAAACAAAAATTCAGTTCCTATAATTTGAATCTTATGTAATCGAAAGGACGAATAAAGTTATGCATCATCTCACTTTCTTCAATTCATAAAATTTGTCTACTGATTGTAAGGTTAAATCAATTTTACTGGATAAAGAACATCCCTATTTTTTAAAATTAAAATCCAGTACATAATATAATCTTGTATTTTAAAAAAGAGAATTACATTTATAACTTTTTAATATCCCAACGCGTCTTAATTGTAATCATCTACTTAAAAAAGAAATAATGCAGGACTGTGGAGTCGAAATACGAGTCCGACGTCAGCATTTTACAAAAACACGACTCCGACTCCAACTCCGACTAAAAAAAGTTTAATTTCGTTTCATATTTCTCATTCCTTTCTAATTTATGTGTATTCAATTAAAAAACAACCAACCAATCCGGCCAATTGCCAAATTTTACATATTATATGCAAAAACGAAAATTTCCGACTCCCAGTACGACTCCGGCCAAAACGCCGCGGCGACTCCAACTCCACAGCCTTGAAATAATGATATTTAAATATCAAAATGACAGTGCATATTTCGTACAACAACAGTATTTTTATGGATGTACATTTTATAAAATAGTTTAAAGCTTCCAGAGAGGCAAATAAATGTGTACATCCTTATTAATAAATAAAAACAGACCCTTAAATCCTTCGCTAACAAGCTTCATAGCTTGAGACATAAAACGTAAGAGATCCGAGGCTTTAAAAGGGTTAAAACCCACATGATGAAGCGTTTCCTTCCTGGTCTGTGGAAGCAGGCCCTCTTTCCTACTTTCAATTAACATTTTCGAGTCGACTACAAGAAAAGTGGGTTCATTGTTTTTCACTAAAGGGAACGAAGCGTGCCAAAAACAAGCGAAAGTCGAATTAATTGCTTTTTATCCGTTTTAGACATTCAGCGCAGCTTTTGTGAATTTTTGAAATCTACCGAAGTATCTGGAAATATTAGAAGTTTCTATTGTGACGTTTCGTTGTTCTTTTAATCTTCCCTAATGAGATATTATTGTTATCATAGAAAGGCCAATTAATGTACGAATTTGAAATTCTTCGGTCTAGCAAGTTATTTCTTTATAGACTAAGAAGGGTGTTTTTTTTACGAACTAGGCTAGACCAAAGAAAAGAATAATTCGTTTTTTTGTCTGAAAAAAATACTTACACTTTGAATTAGTAGTGATGATAATTATGACATTTTTAAAAGGAATAATTCTCCATATATTATTATATTCATTTTCTTCTTTAACGGGTTAAACCAGTATGACGTTGTCTATGGTTTGCCCGTATTCTGCCCAAAATTTTGTATTTTTACATGGTGCTAATCGGTGCGGATGAGCGAAACTGGTCCTGATCTTTATTAGAATAATAAAAGAAGTAGTACCAAAAAATACGTGTTTTTTATAGAACCTATTGCGGTTAAATAAGTTTAATTATTCATAATAGGGTACATAATTGTAAACGAAATGAAAAGCAGTGAACGGTAATCTCAGATCTTTGATTTGAATTCGAATTAAATCTGGGCAGTTTTTTAACCGACCAAGTAATAATATGCCACTTGTTAGAAACCACTCAGATTATCTGTTATATTATAAGAGGGAAAAAAAGAAAAATGGCTCCGCAAAGGAACATACGATGGTCCCATTGTCGAAAAACAATGTTGTTTTTTAATGGATCAGTAAATTACAAAGTTATAGATGTATCATGGTAATTGGCTCATTTCAATGTATGTCTTTAACCGTACCGCTCTTAGATTAAAAAGGCCTAACTTCGACTGAGTACAGAGACGACAGTTCAGAATTAGAATTAGTTTATGATATGTGTAAATGAATAGGAAATTTTGATTTTTTTATAAATTATTATTTCCTTTTTGACAATTTTTTTAAGTATTTCAGTGAAACCTCGATTCTACGTTTTTAAAGGGACCGTATAAAACAAACGTTAAATAAGGGAAACGATGAATGCGGGAAAGTTTTATATATGAACCACATGCCGGGACTATAGAAAATGAACGCACCAGGCGGGAAAACGTATAATGCGAGAACGTAGGATTGGGGTTCCACTGTACTTCTAAAATGTGAGATCTTTTGTGTATCATCATTATAATATCCCTTTTCATTTTTAAATAAAAGAGTTGATAAAGAAATTATACCTCTATACGTTTTATTTCAATTGTCTTACTTTATTTGCTGTAATACTTCTAAAATTCAGTTCTTAAGTTACCCGACGCTATTATTCGAAAAAATCATTGACCGAAAGTATGAGAAAACTTTTAATGATTTGTCGACCCTTAAAAACTTTAGCGTATCTGAATAATAATACGAACTCAAAGTTATTGTTTTCCATATTCGATACAATGTACAAGAATTTTGTGTTCAATTTATATATATAAATATTGAAGAATAAATTTGATCAAAAAGGGAAATTCTTGAGTCTATCAGTCATATGTGGTCTGATAAAGACCTAATACACAGTGAATGTATTCCAGACAGCACCAATAAATGTTAATCAATGAAGTTGGATTAACTAAATTTTACAAAAATTGTGCAAATAAAAATCTACTCAAAACTTGAAGGCTCGTATTTCTCAACAGGGCTGAGGAAATATACAGAATTACAATACATAGTCTACGTAATAATCAACTTATTTTTTCCAAGATCTCCTTTTAAGTGGGTAAACGTGTAAATTTATAAGAGTAAATATGAAAAAAATTTAACCATGAAACCGTTATTAACATAGTTATAAGTTTTTGTAAGCGTACACCACAATGTTTTATTAATCTTCTTTTTTGAATTATAGTTTTATAAATTATCACAATTATAAGTTTCCAAAATACATTATAAAGCGAATTCATTTTTTGTTGTATATTTATTCTGGAAAATTTATTTAAAACCGCTTTAAAAATATTTGTGTACGTAATTTGTTAAAAATATACTCGTCGTTATTTATTTTTTATTTCACGAGCACTTATTTTTAATCTCTAATATGCAAAAAAAATGCTGATTGTTTTATTTGCTTTGAATTTTATGTGTCCAAATATCAAACAAGATAAATTTAGTACATTGTTTGAATGCAACGTGTCGCCGCTTTTTTTATAAA
Source organism: Himalopsyche kuldschensis (assembly GCA_028554975.1). Classification (NCBI taxonomy): domain Eukaryota; kingdom Metazoa; phylum Arthropoda; class Insecta; order Trichoptera; family Rhyacophilidae; genus Himalopsyche; species Himalopsyche kuldschensis. Next base: position 11,323,268 of record JAHFWI010000010.1, on the reverse strand, counting down.
TGACACAATGAAGTCAAATTATTTGGTTTCATCCGTGAATTTCCATTATATTCATTTAACTATTTGAAAAACACAAAGTACCGTGCTGCCACATTGCAACGCGAATAAAATATCATTTTTCCGATGTCATAATGATAAATTACTATTGTAATTTTTATTTATTTATGTGTAATTGTAATTTATTTTTAATTGTGATACTACCAGTTCGATCCTTATACAACATCTATAAATAATATAAACAATGATAAAGCTGCATTACTTTCGGTCGAAAATCAAATCAATCAAAATACGGACCAGAAAAATATTCATTATTGAAATAGGTTATTTGAGAGAAATAGTTGTAAATCTATGAACTTTCACCAGCGAAATATTATTTTCAATATGCCAGTAATTGGAAAACTTTTGACCAAGAATAATTGTTTTTATGAATAACTAGTATTGCTACCCGGCGTCGCTCGGACTAAGCGACCAATAATAATTTAATGTTATATCATTCGACATAATTATATCACAAAATCTAACATCCAAAATAGAGTTCAAATAAAATCACAAACTTTATTTAATTTGATGACAGCCCCATTCTCGCCCATTAAAATGTCCAAATTCAAGGAAAAAATCTAATTTGCTGTCAAAGAAATGTCAAATAATACCTTCACGTAAATAATAAACATTATTATATTAATAAAAGCCGGGAAAAAGTTGGTAGAAAACTAATTTATTACATTTTGACTAAATGTCTTCGCCGATAAAAATTCAAACATATTTTCTTTCATATTCGTTTTTATGGCAACTTGCAACAACAATGCAAAAGGGAATTACAGACCCACATACATACATACGCCGTTTCGGTTTTACATATAAGATTCAAATATCACCACATCATATAATCATGTTTTTTTTACCCACTACACATAGTTATAAATGGGTAATGCAAGTTTAAAAAAAACACATTTTTTTCCAAATACAACTTTTCTATAATTATCACTCATCTCGTGCATTATCATAATATGAAAAGTGGTTGAAAACCGAGATTTCTTACATTACAATTAATAATGACTAAAGACTAGGAATAAAGATCAAGCATTGATACAAAACATATTACGGCTTTACGGGTAATCATAAATATTATTAATAAATAAAATAAAATTAAAATGTCTTCAATTTTAATTTTAAGGACCACTTACGAATAAATATAAAACTATACTTATTTAATTACAAATTAAAGCATAGCTAGTAAAAAAGGTAAGAAAAATACAAAGAGTTTAAGCACAGCTACTTGAAAAAATTCAATATGAGTCAATATTATATCAAAAAAGTAATGAATTCTACACAACTCTTAGATGAAGTGGGAATGAAGTTTTCATCCGATCAGTCAAGAGGTATTTGAAATGATTATGTGACTTAATATAATACAAAAATTCTCAATAATAATAGGTTGATAATAAAAAATAAAAGTTAATAAGTTACATCTCTTCTTTAATTCAAATTTGTTGAATGACCGACCAGTATATTTTCTTTAATCACTGGCAATAAGCCAATAGTTTTTTGTTCCAAAAAAGAATTGACGGTTCTCAAAGACTTTAGCAAGTAATAGTTTTTCGTAATAACAGTAATTACATATATTGGGTACAGCCAAACGTTTCTTATACAACTATTTCATTGGCTAAAAGTCTGTGGTTGAAGCATAAGAGAAGTATTTTCACTGTACTTCATTGTTTCTATTTCTTGCGAAAATGAGTTTCCATAGTAACTCAACTATGACAAATAAACTTCTAACGGGACAAAGATATCGGATTCAGATAACCCCGGCAAAAATTTTGAAACGTGGTGTACTCCATTATAATACGGAAAGAAAAATAACAATGTATTTTAATTCTACATAAATTATTTTTAAATATTTGTTGATAGCTATTTCGGCTTACGCCTTCGTCAGAACTATGTTTAAAACGTGTATTAGAGATAGCTTATATACCCTTTGCTAGACAGGGTGCCTCCTACATAATCTCTTTCTGTTGAAACCATACCGACGTCACATGAAAGAATTTAAATAAGTTTGATTTATTGGTCTAAAGCAATGGTGGGAAACAACAATTTAGGTATTTTGGGGATCGTGTGAAAGCACTTAAAATCTGCAATTTCTAAGTGCATCTATTTTTAAATTGTTTTAGGTTTATTGTTTGTTAATGGTTTTAACAGAGGTGAGCTATTAATCGTGATCTGATCGTTAAGAATTTCATTGGACTGATTATACCTATTAATTTCAAGTTGTTCCAATGCATTCAGTTTGAGGCCCTTATTGCAGGAATGTAAACGAATCGGGACCGAATTCGGATTATGTGCTAATTCTATAAGGTGATTTGCATATTGTGAATCAGTTTTTCCATTGTTAAAGGATCTAACATGTTCGATTGCTCGCGTAGAAATCCGTCTCCCAGTCTGTCCGACATATACTGAATCACATGTACCGCAAGTCATCTTATATATACCGCTTCTATCAAGTTTATTAATCCTGTCTTTACTATTTTTAAGATGTGTACCTAAATTATTATTAACTTTAAATGCTACATTTACTGAATTTTTAATCTCGTGGTGAATTTTTTTTTCACTAATACTCCCTAAGTAGTTAATTGATTTAAAGAAGCGGTTTTCTTGTATTAAGTTAGGGTAAATAAGTTTTCTAGCTAGTTTTAAACGTTTTTTATATAATAAGTTTGTTATCACCTTTTTCTCATAGCCATTATTACGCGCAATTTGTTCTATAGTATGTAATTCGTTATAATAATCTATCTGATTCATCGGTACAGCCAGTAATCTGTGTATCATTGCATTGTATGCAGATAGTTTAATTTGCCAAGGGTGAAGTGATTTGGAATGAATAGTAGTATCACAGAAGGTTGGTTTTCTAAAGATTTTAAATTTATGTTGATTTTCTGTTCTAGTGATGGTTAAATCTAGAAAGTTAATGCAGTGGTCTACCTCTATCTCTAGTGTAAATTTAATTTTTTGTGTATCAAGTTAGCCTTGTTTAGAAATATATCTAACTGCCTATCCGTGCCTTGCCAACAAATTATAATATCATCTACATAGCGGTAGTAATACACGATATTTTTGTTATCTATTTCTAAAATTTTGTGTTCTAAATTATCCATAAAAATTTCAGCGAGCAATGGGCTTAGCGGCGATCCCATCGGTAATCCGTCGTTTTGTTGATAGTATACCGAGTTAAATAAAAAATAATTAGTCTCGGTGCACACTTGTATCAGAGAGTAAAGCTCTTCAGATTCGAAAGGGTTTAGTTTTGATTTTTCTAATAAATCGTGGATTATTTCAAGACATTCTTTTTACGGAATGTTCGTAAATAGGCTCGTAACGTCTAGTGAGATTAATTTACTGTTCGTGGGCAGTTTTACGTCTTTGATTTTAGCTATTAGATCTAAAGAGTTTTCTAAACTATGTTTTGGCTTAAATTTGGTTTTGTCTTTAAATATGTTATTCATACAAAATGCTAATCTGGCTGTTGGAGTATTCGTAAAGGATACCACCGGTCTAATAGGAATGTCAGTCTTATGAATTTTGGGTTGTCCGTAAAGCAACGGTGTAGTCGGATTCATGAGATTGACGTATCTCTTCATAGATTCAGTGGGAAAAACGATGTTACACTCCTTTACAATATTTTTGATTTTAGTCGCTAGTTTCGTCGTTGGGTCCTTTTTTAATTTTGTAAAATCTGCTGGTTTTAGAAAATCGTTTACCTTATCTATGTAGTCGTTTTTGTTTAAAATAACTATAGAGTTACCCTTGTCCGCTTTAGTAATGATCAAATTGTTAGTGTTTATTTTAAGTTTAATATTTTTAAGCGTGGTAAATTCTTTATTACGAGTTTTAAGTTTCGTTGAGTCTAATGAATCCGATATTAATTTGGAAAACCGCTTCTTTAAATCAATTAACTACTTAGGGAGTATTAGTGAAAAAATTCACCACGAGATTAAAAATTCAGTAAATGTAGCATTTAAAGTTAATAATAATTTAGGTACACATCTTAAAAATAGTAAAGACAGGATTAATAAACTTGATAGAAGCGGTATATATAAGATGACTTGCGGTACATGTGATTCAGTATATGTCGGACAGACTGGGAGACGGATTTCTACGCGAGCAATCGAACATGTTAGATCCTTTAACAATTGAAAAACTGATTCACAATATGCAAATCACCTTATAGAATTAGCACATAATCCGAATTCGGTCCCGATTCGTTTACATTCCTGCAATAAGGGCCTCAAACTGAATGCATTGGAACAACTTGAAATTAATAGGTATAATCAGTCCAATGAAATTCTTAACGATCAGATCACGATTAATAGCTCACCTCTGTTAAAACCATTAACAAACAATAAACCTAAAACAATTTAAAAATAGATGCACTTAGAAATTGCAGATTTTAAGTGCTTTCACACGATCCCCCAAAATACCTAAATTGTTGTTTCCCACCATTGCTTTAGACCAATAAATCAAACTTATTTAAATTCTTTCATGTGACGTCGGTATGGTTTCAACAGAAAGAGATTATGTAGGAGGCACCCTGTCTAGCAAAGGGTATATAAGCTATCTCTAATACACGTTTTAAACATAGTTCTGACGAAGGCGTAAGCCGAAATAGCTATCAACAAATATTTAAAAATAATTTATGTAGAATTAAAATACATTGTTATTTTTCTTTCCGTATTGTGGTGTAATTACTTTATAAACTTAAAAAAATAAAACAAACCTATTTTCACATAAATTTAGTAAACGTGCATAACATCTAGTGATTTCGTTATCTGCTATTTAATCACTCTAATTATAGAACAAAGACAAATCAAAGAATCGTGAAGGTATCATCTTTTATGATTTTGTATACACATAATTCTTTAACATCTTCGTCCAATTTTGTGGGTGTTCGTTTTTAGATTGCCTGTTTAATAAAATAAAACAGTATCGTTTGGCTTTTGATAATTTTCAATATGTTTACACCTAATTTTATTTGGATTTATTTAGCTAAGTAATTAAATTTACGAGTAACTTGGATAATGAATTGCATCAATAAAGGTACAATATAATTTGTTTACTTTGGTAACACACTTCACTTTCACTTTAAGACCATTATTCTTCTCATCATCCATTTTCTTTTCCACTTTTGTTGTGAAAACGTAATCCCAGAGGAAAAATTAATCAGGTGGATTTATAATTTGCTTACACCTAGCATTTATTGCATTCTAAAACGCACGCCATTGGCTGTCCGGACTGTGACTCAAGCACCAATTATACATCATAAAAAACCCCATAAAGCTTTTTACGAATCAAAATACAAAGCTTATTTTATAATTATTTATGTATATATATATTCCCAGCTATTGTAGTGAGAATAAAGACACCCGTAGCGTACAATAATTAGCTCACATATAATTTTAATTATTTAACATAATGTAATATAAATATGTTGGATTCATGGAGCAGTGGTTAACGTCATTGGCTTCCGTAGCTGATCTCACGGGCTTGAGGTCCTAGTACGAGCAGCACTTTTTTTCGTTCAATATATTGATTCTGCTTAAAGGCATGGATGTTTATATTGTTTAAAAATTCTTTCCGACGAATCCGATCTTATAAGCACAAGTGCTTTTATAGCATTATCTTTCCTTTCCCTAATATCAAGGACAGGCTGAGTTACAAGTAGTTTCTGTATAAAATATATGTCGAAGTATCTTCATTAGAACACTATTTTCTCCACCCTAGGAGTAGAGAGTAGAATAGACGGGTTTTTTGAAAAGTATAAATATAAAAGATTTTATGTAAATTTTGTTGTTCAAGCCTAGCACATCTAGAAATGTTAACTATTAGTGAAAATTTAAGAGCCTTTAAAATTCTTTTATTATTCATAATATACTGATATAACCTTTTCAAACATTTTTTAAAATTCTTTTTGCTCCGCAGCATGTGTTTCCTGTTATACTTTAAGTCGTCATTTTTTGTTGACCTTTATAAACTCTCTTTGCTTGTTGTACCCAGATTTTTTAATAATCTCTTGTAGAATTATATTTGCTAAGCTTTGATCTTTCTTACAGAACTCTAATGCCGTATCATGTTGTATGTAAAATTCATACAGAAATAAATATGTTACAAGACATTAAAATTGAAAAACATGCTGTATTTTTTTTATCTCACCACTTTCATTTGCTAGAAAATTATTATACAGGTATGCACAGTATTGATTACGTACTCGGCACATGTTACGTATGCTGCCATTTGGTTATTTTGATGCCAATTAATTTTCTATATGGGAAATTATAACAATTTATTTAGATCTAAAATAATTGTATCTCAAAAAAATAAGGTTAGGATATTAATATATATTGTGGAGCATAAGATAATGAAAACTTGAAAAGTGAGTGATATATTAAAAAAAAATGATACATATTCTAGTTTATTTCAGTTAACACGTATAATATAAGCAAATGAATCTATTTTCAAAATAGTCCTGAAGATACCAATTTGATCAATACAAATGAACATGCTCAGAATCTAAAGCTTTGAATCATCCTTCAATTACAAATATAATCATATAAATAAGCTATGACGACCCCGATATTTTTTTTAACGAATAAACTGCAAAATGTTTGTTAAATCTCTAAGCATACGTGGACAAAATAAAGCCGATGAAATGGTTGCGTATTATAAAGGTTGCTTTTCCCAAAAATAGATAAGCCAAAAATGCGTCAGTTATTACTAAACTGGAAATAGCATAAGCATTTCATAGCTAATTCACTCATGTATAGTTAACACTAAAGTGAACATTTGTCCTTTCGAATAAAGGACAATTTATGGCTTCATTTATTCTATGATTTTTTTTTTGTAATTTGTTTATTCCTACTTCCCGGCAGCTTGCGGAAATAAAATAAAAATTAATAAGCTTTTTTTTTATATTTCCAATCTATGGGCCTTAAACATAATTATTGATAATGAACTATAAAATGCATCTTAGGATATTTCAAGTCTTAATTAATAAATATTAAATGGCACATGTAAACATCCCATAATGTACGGTTTAAAAAAAAATCACAATTTATTTATTAAGGTTAGGACTAGCATTTATAATATATATTTTATCCCATGATAAAATTTTACTAAGTTTAGAACACTAACACCCTTACTTAACCTTAGTTATTGCGTGACTTACTTACCTTTACTTAACCGTGATAAATTCAGTGAAATGTTTACTCTGTGAAGTCTATCATTTTTTTAAGGAAAGTTTTATCAGTCATATTTTTGAAATAAAGCTTAAATCTTTTAAATTGGTCAACATGCTATAATGCTTTTATTTTAAGCTTTTAAATGATTAAGTAGCCCAAAGTATATTTGATAAAATAACTAAGCCAATATTGACAGCTTTATGAAATAAGTCATTCATTTACTGTACGGTATTAAATTTCTAAATAACTCCGTTGGGAAACACCAGAAAGTCGAAAACGGATGAGAAAATGGAACCTCTAAGTTACAATCTCTTGTTTACATACCGCATTTAGAAGCGCCGAGCCTCGAATAAATATGTCTGGCCGTTAATGAAGAGCTTTACCTGTATTTCACCCTTTGTATGAGGGTCCGAGAAAACTTTTTAATTAAATTTTACCGATATGCATTCTATAATGAAAAGTTTCTTTGCTTACGTATAAAAGTTTCTTGAAATTATTAACTTTGGACGATGACGGTAAAGTACGTTAGATACAAAATATTTGAAATAACAGTCAGATGGTAAAATATTAATTTTATTGTGAAATGTAAGCTTGTTTACGGGAGTTTATGAAAAGTAAAGAAATTGTAAGGTTAACACAGAATTCTTTTTGAAAATGACTACGTTTTTGTGGAAAACTTTTATAGTAATGTAAAATTGTAATACGGTGAAACAATTGCAATGTATTTAGTTCTAAAATTTTTAATGACATGAGTAGCTATATTGGCTACATTCAATTGATTAATTGAATTGTTAATGATGCTATTGATTGTTACTCAGGTAATTCTTTTCATTTAATTTTTGTAGAACTAAAAAACATTGTTTTTTTTCTCAGTGCTATAATGGAGTTCTACCAAGTGAATGTCAATTCAATCAAAACCAATTTAATTCTTACTAACAAATTATTTAAATGAGAGAAAAAGCATGCATCAAAATCATTCTCATGTCAATCATTTTAAATGTAATTAATTTAAATTATAAGTCATGGTACAACAATTACAAAATTTGCATTCAGTGTACACATTTGATCTATATTTATTAATTTGTATTTTCTTAACTCACTGTTGTTGAATTTCAGGGTAGTCCAGAACAAAGTACATGAATGTATTTTACACATAATTTATTATTTTTATTTCATACATATACATAGTATCAATGTATGAGTGACGCTATGTTTTACAATATACAATGAAAGCGTGTTTAAAAATACAACCATCGTCACATAAAAAATATTTATTCCTGGTCGTAATTTTTTATCGAATGAAATGACGCGTGTGTACAACACAAAGCAATACAACTATATGAGAAAGTGTTTAAACAAGTTATTCACTATCAACAGTTATGAGCCGAAAATAATATACCTGAATATTATTTTAAAAATTGCACAGTCGCCAATGTTTAAGTCGATTAAATTTGTCCATCGACAGAAAAATGGCGATTGAATTTAAATCTTATTGCATTGGAGCAGATAATCGGATTATATTGCAAACCTTTCCGATTTCTATAAAATCCAATTCGCAATTAAATTAAAATAGTCAAACGAAAAAACTTTTCAAAGCTAAATTTTTGTTAGCAGTGTTAAATATTACATAAATGAATGATGAAACTAAAATAATCAACTCAATGGCTTAGGCGTTATTGTGAAAAAAATATTAAATATTAATGTAATAATTTTTGGATTATCATAATCGTGAGACCGCATTCAAGAGTAAAAGTGATCAACCCCTAATAAGATGTTTCTACATTTTCTTTTAAATAATAAATAAGTCACAAGCTGTATATTTTACCACTACTATTTAGTCACAAAAGACATCAACGAAAAAATAATTACAGAGAAGATTTTTAAATCAGATCAATGGTGATTTATTGAATAAAATAGGTTTTAATTGAAAATTCATTTGATTATTTACAATATCAGCAAACAAAAAACTCAAGCTTTTAAAGTCAACCATTATAAAGTTATTTAGTCGCATGAAGATTATGACAAATCATTATGTTGAAACCGTTGAAGCAAATACAACAATTAATACTTTACTACATTTTTTTACTAAGCTTAATAAAAATGACTTTAATTTTTCATTTCCTATTCAGTAAAAAAGTAAGAAAAGAAAATTGGCAGATAAACGTTATAAGATGTTGAAAACAACTTCAAAATAATTGAAACATTTTTGACGGATGTTGCGGATATTTCCTATCACATTTTTCAAATTAAAAAAAAGGAAAGCATCTATGAGAAAATTGCAGCCATTTTCTTGAAAAGCAATTCGCAATTTATGTTAATGCTGATTCAGACAGTCTCCATTTATTTTCTTTTAGATCCAAACCACTTTAAGCCTCATTTTGTGTATAAAGCAAAACTTCTTTGAAAACCCTAAATATTCATAATGGCTTCATAAATTTTCAGCATGCAGCGGAGAACATTGTATTTGCCTGCAGCACAGCAGATGTATTGTTTAAATGCAATACCTATTCATAAAACAACTCTAAAGATAATTTTTATTTGACAAAAAGAAATTTAGACATGAATTTTTTCGCCAATCAACAAAATCGTTGCAGATCTTTCTTACAGCTTACATTAATAAAAAAATTGAGTGACGTTGCATCATTATTAATTACCTTGAAATTTTAAATAGTGCATAAGTGCTACAAAATCAATTGATTCTTTATAAAACATACTTTATTAGAAACAGCAATTTTACATTCAACAAATGATTTAATTTATCATGAAAATATATTATATTTTATAGGCTGCCATACCACTAATTTTGACAACTTATTGTTGCACTTGCGCAAATGTTACAGACATAGTACTATTAACTTTCAGCAGTAGGCGCGTGTGTCGTACCATAGAAAATCCGCAAAAGACAAACAGAAAACGTCAAACGGAAAATGTCATCGATACCGATCAATGTTAGTGAAATCAAATCGAAATTATTGTGCATCCGAAAACACTTTATTTATAAACACAAACACTTTATTTCTTTGAATAGCATTGCAACGTGTGCCAGATACCAGTTAGTATCCAATAATAATTAAAAGATGTTGTCTCAACCGAAGTACCTAATACATAATCTGAAATATCTATGAACAAAATTAATTAATAGCAAGAGTTTACGTTTTTTTACGTCAAAATTACGAGTAAATTTTGTCACAAACAAATCTACTTGGTTGGTCACCCTTTATTTTATTTAAAAAAAATAATAATTCGTCGATGTTTTGATCTAATCTTTGAGGTCATCGCGTCTGAGGGATTTTATTTCCGATTGCTAAATCAGCCGCGAGTCAATGCTGTATTGGGGTCAATCTATATAGGGTGGTTGAGTGTAGAGTTATGTCAGCAATGTTTTCACTTATTTTTTATTGGTTCAACGCTTGACTTCAGTTATATGAAACAACATTCTCAAGTAACAGTTCTGCCTGTTTTCTTATTTTACGGTGAAAAAAATTTCCATACGGCAACATATAGAATACTTGTTAAGCATAAAAAATCTTACATTGCTAAAGATAGCAAAGATATAGACTTTTTTGAGTGACAGCTGTGGTGGATATATATATATAAGTGAATAAACGAGTGTATTTTTGTAAGTGAATAATAAATGCGTAGTCCTTTATCCGAATGGTTAGCGATGTTGTGCTTTTGAGTCAATCGAATTATGGATATTTAGTCAGATATTTAAGTGCATGAATATTTTGTTGTTTAATTTGAATCGTACCTACTTCATATTCGAAGTTTATAACAGGATATACAGAGCGATTAGCAAACTGGTTTTTTTTTTTACATTACAAAATAAATATACTCTTCAAAAAGAAAAATCATTTAGATTGCAAGTAGTTCTTCTTCACCTGAACCTGAAGTGGAAATTATTTTATAAATCTTGATACTCATCACAATTGTTTGGATATCTAATTGGATGTTTTATTATTGTTGTTATTTTAAAATTCTGATATGATTCGGATACTTTATTTAATAAAATGATTTTTACTGGGTAAATATAAAAATCCACCTCGAGATGTAACTTTGAAATTGTATCGAACATGAATGAAATACTTTATATTAAACAACATTTAGTTTACACAAATGTAAAATTTTATATTGAAATTCCATCAAGCATCTTCATCGGCATCATATATTATGTTAATTGACTTTTCAGGATGATAAACCAATTTTCAAAATATCAATAGACGGATGATAGAGTTTCAAATAGTAATCTTTTATATGTTTGCTTTATATAAATAAAATACGTTTACTTATTTCAATTATTTCAATCCGATGTTGTAAGTTTGATATCAATGCTTCAAAATAATACATAATAATGACGTCATAAATCAATGAGAGTTTTCTTTGTTATATAAATCAGCTTCTATAAATCTTTTCATATATTCTGAAGTATTTCCCGTCTCATCAGCTTATTTCATTCATCAGTCAAGTGTCCATTGGCGGACGAAGCGACCCGTATTAACCGTGCTATGTTGGAGGGTCTCCGCGTTGCTTGCCAAAGATGATAATTTATTTGCCAAGTTTTGATCGAACATAAAACAAACACAAAAACACGCAAATGATTTTTTGATATATAAGTTCCAGATTGAATGTTTATACAGAACAGCATTCTCGATATATTTTGATTACTTATTTGTTTTAACCGTGTTCATTGAAAATTGGTTAGTAATCAAGCATTTAAACACACATTTTTTAGGAATACTCTTTGTTATTTAATCGAACAACCTTTATATTTTAGAGTTAAAGCAGGAGAATAATTTTAGGTAGTCAATCAATAAAATATTTGCAATTTGTGTCAATTATAAGGCTTCTTCACCAAGAATTAACAGTTAACACTTTACAAGTGAGTACATTAATTTACCTGTATTACACTAGTCATTGACCAATTCAAAGTTATCGAGGGAATTGGAATACGAACACAATTTATACCTAACAACCCTTAATAACAAAAGAGGACACTTCAACTGTTCAGGGCAGCTGCAGAGAATCCAATATCACTTGAAGCAATAATTACTTACGAAGAGAGGCTCCTCTGCAAATTATTAGACTAACCGTTTATCAAAACCATACTACTGGCCTTTGATGTGGTCGCTTTGACCAACTTAACACTTCAAAGTTGTTTATAGCTTAATTAATGACCTGTATAAATTTATGAACGAGCAAACTAAAAAATCACATTGTTTTAACCGAGACTATTCTATAAACAAAATGTCATACCCCTTGATTAGTTTGTAGAGATGTATTGGAAAAAGAAAATTTATCCTACTAATTTATGAAGCAATATTCCATGCAAAAATGGAGCCTGATGTTTTGTGATATACTTATTCTGAAAATAAATGTGGTTTTGAAATTGTCTTACTTTCTTTTAAGTTATTTTCCATGAAAATATTTTAATCTCAAACTGTAAAAATGTATATGTTTAGTTAGTTGGATACACAATAAACTTATTAACAATGCTTTCGCAATATTAATACACACTGTAATCGGCATGTTACCATGTCAAAATAGTTTATTTATTATTTTAATACAAAATTATATTATATTCTTTATAGAAAAACAAAATAAGGTTTCAATCAGAATGATATGAAAAACCGATTTTGCTATTCGATTGCACAACTAATTGCTTATTTATATTATATGCACATAATATAAACATTTAAAAAAATGTACATTGACTCTGTAACAAAAACTTGCCATACAAGATGAAATGTAGTACATATTCTTCATTCGACTGAGGTTAGATACAGTGCCAAAAAATCACTAACTAATATGTTCAACTTGTAGCCGAATTACTTAAATTGAAATTAACTCAATATACGGGAAGACTTTTTCAAGAATTACACTATTAACACGATATTTATTGCTAGGAAAATAACGGAAAAACAGCAGGCGGTCGGTAAAATACTTTATTTTTTATTTGTTAGTTTATGTCGATCAATTCTCTACGGTTTTCAGACTGAAAAAAGTGTCTTAAGTTCGATCCACTCTTAATTTGCGAACGTAGGTTTGAATCTGTACACTGGAAAACATATATTAAGAGTATAGCGACGCTACACAGCGACACTGTTCAAAGAGCATAAATTTTCAATTAGTCTAATTGATTTTTCGCAGAATTTATGATCCGCCGTAGAAGCGTAAAGGCGCAATCATATTCGGAAGCGGAGAGTGTGGATGCATAGCTATTACGCAGTACATTGAAGCGGTATTGGGGTAGAAAATAGTTGTATTTAATCAAAATAATGGCTCTTTTGGAACCAAAAACTCAGGTGAATGAAATATTTTGATTACTTACCCCTATTGTACAGCCAATATTGCTAACCGATATATAAAATACATAGTCGATACTATTGTATAACGCAAATATTTAACTTTAAAAATAAATGTACACAGTAAAGCTTTCTTTTATTAAAATCAATAAATGAAATATTCAATATGGCCACATATTATAAAAATTATTAAATCTATAAAATTCAAGTTTTTTGAACAAGTAATTTAAAAAAATACTACTTCTAAATAATTATATTATATTATAATGATCAGGAACGGGTTCATTCAAAGCGAGCATTGTTTACTGATGATTGAGAATTATTAGTCGATAATTTTTGCGATGAGTGAAATCGATTCTGATCATTATAAAATATTAGGAAATAGTACATAAAATTATTTCTTATTTATTTAAATATTACGAATCGACAGTTTTTACATCAAAACGATAACTTTAAAAATAGTTGGTAATTGTGTTTTTTTATTGATAAGAGTAATTATTAGAACAAAAGAAGAAATATTATTTATATAAAAAAAACTTAAGTATTCGTTATGGCTATTTTGACTAATATTATAAGATAAATATGTTATCAGTGACAAATATTGATGAAATTACAACTGATGGAATACCTTGATGTAAGCAACATCAATGCTAATTTAAGTATTTCTTATGATATGTATTAATTCTCAACCTGTCAACTATTTTGATGAATGATGTCTATGGACGAGATTTTCATAGAATTTCAAAAATATATCAAACGCTTCAACTTACATACCCAATAATACATTTATGATGAGCAATCTTATATAATCAAATCGTTAAATAAGCATTCAGCTTTGTCACTGTGGAAATGAGAACTTAAAAACTTCAACGTTGGTTTTCCAAAAGGATTATTTTTGATTATCAGATTGGTATATAATAAAACATTTCATAAAAGAGTCACCAACTTAGGACATAAGTCTATTTGTGAGACACAAGTTTATTTGCAAACACAAATGTCTTTATTAATACAAATTCAGTGAAGCCATGATTATTTTATTTGTCTTTTTATGTTCACAAAATATGAATCTCTGCTGTGCATTTACCGTATATATGTGTTGTGTTATGAAAGCTATTTAAATCCAAGAGGGTATTCTTGGAGGCATAATGGCATACGACGAACATGTTTCGAGAAAATTAGATCTCAAGAGACTGCATCATTACAAAACTACCTCATATTTGCTGTTAAAATAGAAGCCTTCGGTTACATACGCCGATAATAATATGTATATACTTTTAGCTCCTCAAATATAATATAAATATTCATGCTCATAGTGAATTATTTAGGTTTGTTCTTTAATGTATCAATTTTGGAGAAATATCATAGTTTGTGTTAATATTGGCTTAGGTATTATCATATGATCAAAAATACATTGAAAAAAAAGTGAAGATAAATAGATAAATGGAGGGAAACTTCAGAGAGCATTAAAGATCGATGCTGAAATCATTTATATCGAGATTATCACTATTTTGTTTGTTTTTTCACACAAAATAATTAATTTTGTAATGCGAAAGTTTATCACCATAAGGTTATTTTTTTGGGCAAAAAGGATAACAAAATGATCATTTTTTTCTTGTCTTCTAACGGTGTATTTAACAAGGTTAGTGACGGCCAGCTAACGGCAGAAATGATGACTTCCGGCGACAAATGATGGACACACTCCTTCGCATGACGTCACATCCGGTTATCAGGCATTTTTCGTGACAGGGTCAACATATTTTTTTTGATGTATGAAAAAATCACAAAAATATACTGTAGGCAGCTAGCTGACAGGTTGACAGGTTCAGATTAAAAGCTTTGTTAATAATTCATATAGCATTGTATCAAACAATGCCCCATAAATTTCAATTAGGTAAATTTGCATGGATTTAAATACAAATTAACACTTTCACATAAAAAAAACCTAATCGTCTCTTTATTACGTCTTAAAACAGGGAATCAAAAAAATATATTTAATACATAAATTGATTTAACAGTATTTTTTTATTGTCTTTTTCACTGCATCAATTTTATCTTTTCTTAAATCGTACATTTAAGTAGTGAAACAAGACTTGAAATCCTAAACCAGAACTAAATTTAGCTGAATATCGTTAAAAGATTCTACTAGCTGAAAAAAACCCTTACAAATATCAGTATCATGTTATATACTAAAGATTCGGTGGTATTAACACAATATTGTCACCGAATTGACGTATATTGTGATTAATATGGCGATTTCAACCTAATAGTCAAAAAAAAAATACATAGTGACTAAAATTCAAAATTATTATCATTTTAGCAGGAATAAAACCTTTAATTAATAAAACTTTAAATGCCTAAAAAACCATGGTAGCGACATTGCGATTGATTTGCACGTTCTCCATAATTATGGCATTTACAAAATAAGTGATTAGTTATTCATAAATATGTTTGACTATAAAAGAGAATAATTTTATAATTTTGCCAATTTTTAATGTAAATTTAATAATACAATTTTTATTGGTTTATCTTATAAATACCGATTTATTGACAAAGCTATAATGATTATTAAACTGTACTCAAGTTTTAACTTAAGCACGAAATAAATAATGAAAACTTTTTGAAGCTGAAAGCCTTTTAGTTAAAAATTACGCGTTATTCTAAATTTACAAATAATACTCTCCGCACAATCTGTTAGAGTCAAAAATCTCAATTTAGCAGTCAAATCTTCCGCCAAGCTCGTATATAATTTTCACAAAACTGATTACCTACTCACGCGGATAAAGTAATAAAATAACAGCGTACTACTTGAGATATACCACATTTTGTAACTTTTCAACTAAACTCCTTAATATGTTTAAAAAAAGTGCGAAAATTGCAATACTTTGTCTTAAGACTAAAATAGTTTTTGTGACATTGGAATGATCACAAGATGCGTAACAATTAAATATTGTAAATAAATAACATATAATTTATTTCAAACATGTTTTTGAGACGGGAAATAATTTCGGACTTCTAACCCTGTTACTATTTGACAAAAAAACATTGAAGTCCTCTAAAGTTTTGGGAACTAATTCAATCGGTCACACTGTTCATTGAGTATGTGAATAGGAGAATTGAAGTTGTAAATATTGACAAACAAAACTATTCAGTCACAGTTTTCTCATTTTGAGTAAATCAAAATTTCAAGTATTTGCTGCCGTCTTTGATTTCGCTGAACACCATTACTGAGTAATATGGGTATGTATGTGCATCGTGAATTTTGGATGTTATGTTATTTCTATTATAGCAAATAATGAAAGCCATACAATTTTTATGAATTTCAACGCTATCATCATTAATAAAAATGTTCAGAACTTTTCATTATGGTTCAATATTACTCCATTGTTTCAATCCAAATATATCAAATGGTCAAAACAGAAATATTATATACTAGCAAGTATAGAATACATGCAAAATTGATCATTAACCTTTATTACTTATTTATGTATCTCTTAAGGTTTCACTGTCAATACTTGGTAGAATGACATCATTATAATAAATAATAACAATTTTTTTTTACTTATTCCAAGTTAGACTTTTTAGCTGTCGATCAACGGTGCTGGTCCTAACCTAATGTGGAATAAGTACAAAAAATGTGTTATTTTTTTATTACATTGTAATAAAATTTGTGGAATGTATATTATAAAATACTAATTTGAAATACGAACAATATATCACATATTCAAATATCCAAATCAAAAAAAGAGCTTTGTATATTCAAACTAACGATTGGAATTGTATGTCTTGAATGAAGTAATCTTTTTATACTTTTTGCGTGCTGAGCTAGGAATTATGCATCTGAATCGAGCTACAAATTAAATTTACTCTGAGCGAAATTGTATAAACAAATTTAATTTTTGTGTTCGTACAGTGAGTATCTTGAAATACATTTGTACAACTTGTGTATGAAAAGACTAACACAGATAGTTGTAAATATAAATTAATTCAATTCATTTTATTCCTATTCAAAATAATTTGTTATTTTTTTGAAGTTGGAATATGATTTAATTTGATGTGAATATTAATTTAAATAAGTTAGTTTTCTCAATGGATCATTTCTCAATCAACCTAACCTAACTATAACCTTTGATTGTAGGAATCTGAAAAATACGGCATCCTATACAAACAACGTAAATGACCTTAAACTTTTCTCAACAACGACTATTTTCCGCTGGCAAATAATTTAGTTCTCTCATTAGACAGATATTTGTGTTATTCTGGCGTGTGGATTCATTTTATTTGCATACTAAAGGTCAACATAGAACAAAAAGCAAACATTCAATAAATTGTTTGAATCATACTTTATTTGAATAATAGTTAACCTGAAAATATGTCAGTTGAACTAAAAACTCTGTTCTGTACTACCTTTTGTAAAAGTTTTTACGACTAGACAAAATTAATTATGATTTTTTTTACAAGCAACGTCATGACAGTTGAATAAAATATTATTATCATTTTATAAATTTTTATTCATTGATTGGAACCAGTAAATAAAGATACAATTTCTCCAAGAAATTAAACCGCCTCACTCCAAGTATTTCAAGCAAGTATCTATTTTCAAAGTTTAGAATATACTATTTAAGTATTTGTCAAGTGGCATGGCTTGCATGGTGTAAATCAGCACTAGTAAAATGCAATTGATGAAAAAATATCATTTGGTTTTGAAAGGGTACAGTTGCGTGTACCAGATACTCCGCATTGAGTGAAATGTGAGTCCAGCTATTCCGAGGCAAATAGCGAGCTCTTCCGGGATGTGAGCACTAAGTTATTAGAAGCTGTTAACCTTTCAGATGCTTTCATCATTAATTTTGAAAACGTATTAAAACTAATGCAAAACGAGTGCGTTCACTGTGCCTTTTAAAAATTACAAGACGATTTACGTTTTTACGTTACGTGTTTTAGACTCAGAGGATGGTTAATGTCTTAATTATCAAGCTTTTTTTATGATTCCAAGCTGACTACACGAAGAAAATAGTTCCTTAATGTTTAGTTTGCTACTATAAATCCAAGTTAAAAATAATAACCTATGATTCATTTTTTGATTTATTGTTAATATTTTATTCATTTTTCAATGCCCTAGCTTAAGACAGACAAATTCTCTAATCATGCAGTAACTCACGAGTTTCAAACGTACATTAGACAAAATTAATATTCCACTGTGAGTCATTATTAAAACGCCATTTGAAAAAATATTCATTTGATAGCATGTGATTGACCATGATTTTTTTCACTCACATGTACTATGGATGACATACTATTTTCTTCAGAACTTATATTTACTCTTGAAAGATTATTGCAATAATATTTAGTTACATGCAGTATCAAAATTAAAGAGCGAAAATTTAAGGTGTCATCTTGGAATTTAAACCGTTCAAATAGCATTTACATTTTAGTACCTAAACTTTAAATACGATTCTTTTACTTTTACGGCGCTCGTTATATGAGTAAACCATCTTTTGCTTTGTCTTTGTAGTTTTCAAAAGCCATTAGTACAAAAAGTAACTTGATCCCATTGTCAATTACTACCAAACACTCAGCCTTTTAGCAAACTATCCTATTGAATCACCAGATAAACCCTTCTAGCTTTTCCCAACTAAATTGACGAGAATTAGCACCGTTCCCATTAAAACGCTCACAATTCAGCTCACTTAAATTAAGACTAACCACAAAAGTCGTAGCAAAATGTACATAAAAAAAAAGAAAGGTTTTTTTACAACGAAATTAATAATTTTCACAGCACTATTTCTACATGTTATACACCCTAAAATGTTTAATTTTCATACAAAATTCAACACACATACGGTAAAAATTAAAACGTGCTCTTTCTACTGGTACATATTAAATTTCAAACCATTTTAAATCATAAGTTCTTCATTAAAATTTTGAACAGCACACGATCACTTCTTTTTTGGTATTTTTTTCTTAAGAATAATATATGCAATAAATACACTTGTAAGAAATGAGACGTCTTTATGCATTCTTTATACTGCGTCTATTCATACATACATATATATGACAAATTTGAATGCACAAACGAATATATCACATTAATTCAAAAAATGTACTTCATTTAATATTTATATTTATTTATTTATTTATTTATTTATTTATTTATTTATTTATTTATTTATTTATTTAAGAAAAAAGCAAATCATGGCATTACAGCTAATGCCAATGCGCCATGTATTTGACAAATATAAATACGTGTATGTATTTATATATATACATACATGTAAATACATAATTTTAATCATTAATTAATTAAAAACAAGATGAAAACATTGTAATCATAAAAACAGAGAGAAAAAAATTTATAAAATCACATTAGAAATTTTCAAAGATGTCAACCGAGTGAGTTCTGACAAAATCAACTTTTATTCATAAAATATAGTATTCGCCTGAACTCACTCACGTCAATATGAAATATGTCGACATCCGAAGCAATGCCGTTTAAAATTGTTAAAGCTCTTCCCAGAGGCATTCCCATTGGCAGACTGGTTCTACCCCTTGGAAGAACAAACAACTCATGCTCACGATTCCTCAAAAAATTATCAGGAACATTCAATTTAACAATTTAACTGAGGACGAGTGGTTATCATCTTTTGCTTGTTTTCCTATACACAAATATAATATATACTATATGTATAATGTTATTAATATTATGACAATGAACTTTTCCCATGTACTAATCCACATTATTTCTAAATACTGTGATATTAGGTTTTATGAGCACTTGTTTTACGTGTGTTGACTTCGCGTATACGCATAAATTTTGAATAAATAAAACTTCATAAATTATTTATAACATAATTTACCAAAAGTATACACCAGCAGAAAATTCAACGACGAATATTTTAGTAACGATAGGCCCAACTCAAGACACTTTGAAACAACGATTTCACTTCCCAGATTAGTTGAGCTTTACTACAAACTTGTTTTTCTTGGTCCCGTATATAAAAAACAAAGGAAGGTAAACACGAAAAAAATAGAGAGTGAATTTATTTTTATGTTCCCTGCTTACGGCGGCGGAAAACTTTTGTTATCGTTACCGATTGATCCAAAACCACTCTTTCCAAAATACAATTAGGAATATGTCACGTGTCTTTCACAACCAGAGATACTTTTCCCCTTTCCCAGAATATAGTTCTGAATCTTTATATCATAAATGTTTTATTTTTTTGCACAATATAACTAATAGTTTACTTCTAGAATCTCAGCGTAGTCAACGTAGTACGACCAACTCACACCACAGATTAAAAAAACCACTACATAAAATGTATGCTATAACACAGCGTTAAGTGCTTTCATATATAATGATAGCCGTGAGTGTTTTAGACGCAATCATACTTAGACAAACTCGTAGGTGTGAACAAAATTTTATTCAAAAAAACTTTTTGACTTGCGATCTTCTCTCTCCCCAAGTAATGACGCAAACATAAAGCGGCCAGTGTGATTTGATTCAAATGATACGATTGGCTTAAAGAAACCGGAATCACACACATTTATTCAATGAATCGATTTGTAGATATTAAAAGAACAGTTCAATTTAAGATTCTAATTCATTTTTTTACCATGTCCGCTCCCGGCTTGTAGCATATGGACTCCTCCCGGAGTTTATCTCACCATATGTTTTTCTACGAGAACTGCTTGTTACTCAGTTGCTCAACCTCTCTTTTTTGAAAAGAGTAGGGATGGAAAGGATACGAAGACTGTGAAAGGACTGGTGGTAAATGTGGGTCCGACACGGTAGCAAATGACGTTGACCACTGTGCCACGGATTTATAACTAATTTTAAAGCTACTGGCAAATGTTTTTTAATCATTGAGCAATCTCTCAATGGTAAATGTTGTATATATATTTTAAATCGTTATGCCATGCCTATAGGTCTTGAAAATCGAGGGTTGCTTATTTGATGGTAGATATGACCTGCAAAAGTCAGTACTTTAACCTTATCAAATAGATGGAATTTTACGGTGCTTGAGACGTGAAATAATTCCAATTGGAAATAAAATCGTTTCAATACTTTACACGTTCTTTTTATTATGGAGCCAATGAATGTCTTTTCAAATAAAATACTAAAATTCTTGAACTATTATCGTTTTTTCGTGAATTATTCTTGTAATCAGAAACAACACTGCATACCAATTCCACATTGAATTATAATAAATTGATTACTATTTTATTTTACTCCATTACATCCTTATCAATTTGACCAATTATTTTAAAATAATATAGGGTATCTTCTCCAAACTGTATTTAAATAAATAGCCGTGGTTACTGTCCAAGAAGAAGGCATTTGCAGAAAAGGTAACCCAGTGATAAAATATTTTACTAACTGCTATTCAATAATTCTTAATGAAAAAAATATACTCAGATAACGGATCAATAAGTTTGAAATTTAACCGTGTCCACTTTTAAGTATTTATTTAAACTCTTTTTTCAATTAAAGACAATGCAATTATTCAAAATTCACTTTTTTAAATAAGCATTTACTTAGATTATAATATGTAAGCAGCAAGAAAGATTATAAGTAAAAAGAGAGCATTGTATATTTTTCACGGTAAAGTTTCGATCCCATTACAGAACCTCGGAATTACAATTCAATTTAGCAATTTTTTTTAATCCATAGATAAATATATAAAGTGTTTTCCAGCCAAATATAATACGACTTTTGTTTTGAGAACAAAAAAAACACTTTGTTCTTTGACTTATTTTTAAACGGCTTTAGCTTTGTCTTAATATTTCAAAACGATTCATATAATATTAATTTTGAGAGACTAAATAATGAATAGTGGGTCTATTTATTCTTTTTCTTTTGTTCGTATTTTAGTCTGTCTGCAATCTCACGATAGATGGTTCAATTGTGAGAGGTCAGTACGTCATGTCAACTTGCAAACAAATTGTACCCAGGAGTAGGAATTATTTTTTTTATATTTTTACAAACACTTACACTCTAAGAAATAGTAACATAAGAAATAAAATTTATTTTGTATAATATACTGAAATAATAGAAATACAAAACAGTTATTATCAATACACAATATCGATGGCTTAAAGAGTATTTTTTTTACTCCACTTGTGTCTGAAAATCACTTAATAATGCCATCTTGTTTTCTCATGCAATTTGCATGTCCCGTAATTTTTTTTATAACCAAAACTTATTTGAGTGCATCGTAAAAACGTTGTAGAAAAATTTGATACCTCCATTGTCGTTCTAAAACCTACTCTGTTAATTATCCAACTCCACCATTTTCTGTTGTCACTGTCATTCATTCGTTGTTTTTCATTTTAAAGTCCTATTTAAAATTATCTTGATCGGTTTGAAAATACCAAAATAATCAGTTTTTACTCTCTCCTGCACAATTGACAAACACTGAGACAGCAAATTTACTCTTTAAGCCATCGATATTCATTATATTGTGTTGTAATATTTGAATAGGTTAAGTCGATACGGTAGGCTTTAAAAAGACTACAGTCCTTTTCCTTACAATTTAAATATTTCGGTAAGACTCGCTTACTATGTAAAGTTGAAATATATTTAGGGATTTGAAGTATGTATGTCATGAATATCAAATAACTTTTGAAATGATATGACAAAAAAACTTTTACCAGTTTGAGATAAAATTGAAAGTTTCCCATGCGAAAAAATCGCGGGCGAATCGTCTGACTACCAGTAAAAATACCTTTAAAGATAAGAACACATACATATTGAACAATTGGGAGTAAGACACCCGTCGGGCTTGGATTCCAATATTTTATCGTGAAGAAAAACTAGAACGGAGGTGCTCCAATAAAAGTTTATCTGCGATCCAAGAGGAGAAAAGGCCCCATGTGGAACATTCCTTTATCAAAATATACTTGCCGGAAAAAAATAGTGCAGAAGGTATTGACTCCGCTTCGCGTAAAGATTCTCGAACAATGTGACGTATTTTGTACTGTTTTTGGAAAGGTCTTTGTTAAAATTAAATTCCTCCGGGACGCCGATCCTGAGCGTGCGGAGAGTTGTTTGAATTATTGGTTATTCCCGGCGGATGGCTGTATGTACGTGATAGGAAATACAGAAAAAATATGTGTTATTAATATAGTTTTTTCTTTCATAAACTATATTTTAGTTTTGAAGTATAAGAACCTTAGTGGCATAAATTATATCAAATAAAAGTTACGATGAAAAGAAAATTACACAAATATGTAATGTTATCTAAAAAGAAATTAAATCATTCTAAAAATATAATTGTATAAATTATTGTAAACTTTTAGCCGAGTAGTCTTCGCCATTCTCATCAATTACTAACGCATAGTTAAATAAAGTTACTATCAATTTATAGATTTCTGTTCAAATGTACCCACCCAATCCTTAAAACAGACAGGAGTGAAAGCAATTAGTAACCAATTCGGTAAATTATGGATATATAGTCACGGGACAGAATTCCAATCCTCTCGAGCTAAGCTCAAAAAAATTATACATACTGACTGACGTATAATTTTATGTTTTGACTTTACTCTTTGAGTTCTTGTGGATTATTGTAAAATGTGGAATCAAAAGATTTAAATCTGAAGAATATTACTGATTATTGTATGAGTTCTGAAAAAAGAATTTGTTTTTTAATTATTCTTTTTATTTTAAACAAATAATAAACTTATGTGACTGTCTCTATCTTTATAATATTATTATTTGTGTAGTATGTGGTTGCACTTTTGCTCCTGTAAATTAAAACAACTCGATTTCATACTTATTGCGAAGTATTCTTTAGGATCTTCTATTATAATACATTTAAAAATTAAAGACTAAAAATTTTAAAAAAAATCGTAAGCTTTACATTCATTTCATTTAATGTGCTTATTTTTCATAAATCTTTACAAAAATTCTGTCCCGTGACCATATATATCCATAATTTACGATCAATTCCACAACAGATCTTTCAGTAGTCTTAAATCTTGCTGGATTACATATTCTCCGCGCTTGGAGTGGATATGGTAAAACATCGCTTCAATCGAGTTCAATTTTATCGCTTATCTACATTATTTTATGTGAAGATACAATCAAAACGTAAATTAAATAACTCTTAGGAAAATTTTAATTTGATATTCTTTCTAAACAAGCTTAACGTAATGTAACATATTATCATTGTGATCGATTTTCTCAGCTAGTGAATACTCCAAATAAATATGCACATTCTAATCACATTATTATAACAACTTTGTACCAATAAGATAAACAGAAAACAATGAGAAATAAATAGCATCGTAATTTGGGATGTATATATTTATATGTTTAGTTCGGTGTATCAACAATGAAATTGAACACTTTATCTGTCACTTTGCCAAATAACAAGTGGTAGATTTTCAAGTGGTTGAACTGGCCGATTTCATGAGATTGGGATTCAAACACAGCCTTCTTTCCCCACCAGTTCCCAGACCAGTTTTCCTACGCTTTTAATAATTTTGCAAAAAGCTTGCTTCTCTTCACTAATTTGTGATACCATGATTTTGTTTACCGCAGGATAACTATAAGCTTTCATGTAAAAAGTTTTGTTTGCTTAGAGATTATGCTATGCTAAATATCATGCCTATAAATTAAAAAGGTATTTTTAGAGTAAAATTTGGCGCTTTGCTAGCCGACTTTTCAAAAACAAAAACATATCACTAATGTGTAAAACTTTATCTTTGAAAATTATTAATATCGCTGTTGTAAAATACCAATCAGACATAGGCTCAATGAATTTTTACCCAAAATCTAAGCACAGATCACAGAAAATAATTTTCACAAACTTCCACCTCAGAAACTATTTTTCTATCATACATTATTGCTTATCATAATAGGATACGTTTGATATACCTTAACATGCTAATAATATGTATATGGAATTTACCTGGGTCTTTGCTCATATTATTTTATAGCTCACATTGTGTCTTACTAAAAACTGTACTATTAATCTTCTAATAAACAGTTTCCTTGTGATCTAATGATCTTTAATAATCAATCAAATGTAATACATTTGTGGATTCACAAAGCTCATTCAAATTATGTGATTATCAATAGGAACAAGTTTTTTTTTAATCAAGTGAATGTGATCTTTCTTAGTGTCAGTAATTTTTACATCGTCAGCTTCAATAATTAATTATAAAATAGTTCATAGATTCATTTGATCCATAAAACCATATAATTATGTATAAATAACAATGCGTCAGAAACACAATACTAGAATCACCTAGTGACATAAGAGATTTTCAATCCTTGAACTTGTTCCCTTTTTTAATTAATACATGTCTTTGGAAATATAAAAATTAGGAACGAACAAAATGAAATCTTATATCATTAGATTATCTCACTTCAAAAGTGAGATAATTTCATGATTCTGGATCTTACGGATCTGGATCTGGCGTTTACCTTAAAAAGTATTTTTTGCATGGCTGGAAACTTTTAAGCTTGAATTATTGAATCGATGACATCACCTTGCCAATACTAGTGACCCGTCAGACTTTCTCAGAACGATTAAATCACTGGAGTAAAAATACTTCAGTAATTTAAGCAACACAGAAGATAAGGTTAACAGTAAGTTAATGGGAGAAACGCGTGTGGTGGAAGATTTATAGATGGCCACACAATCGTTTTGTCTAGCCTCAACGGATTCTTTTATTAAAAAGCGATTTTGTCACAAAGTAGATTTTTGCAAGTAAATTAAACGTATTGTATTATGAGCGCCCTCGAGACATCCATTTTGAAGTATTATAGTCTAGCCACAAAGCTATTTATTCACTCCTAGAAGTCATTGCCATATCTTTATTGTATTATTTCAACGCTACAGAATACGTCGTTGCGTGGGCCACTATATTATGAACTGTAGAGTTCTTTTTACTTCTGCTGTCAAGAATGTTTCGGAAAAAAAATTGTGGTGGTTTGAGATCCTTCCGCAATAGATTATTTTGTATGCACCCATCTTTTCTTAATTCGTTACATACAATTTCACTCGTAGCGTGCAATTTCAACTGCTCGTGATGAACGAAATCGACCCAAATCCTAATAAATTTAATGTGGTAAGTAAAAAAATGTCTTCACAGTGAACACCTTGTAAGTGAGTATTGTTTTTGAATAAACTAAGAAGATAACTACAAACTTATATTTTTTTGTGATACTATGTTCCAAAGCCAAAAATCTTAAAAAAAGGTTAAGGTTGCACGTTTTGGATATTTTCCGGTCCAAGTGATAATCTCACAGTTCCATTTTTATTCATCTACCCCGCCAATTATTATTTTGTGGCTTTTACATTTTTCGGAAGGCTCGCAGTGTCCACGCGTTAACCTCAATTATATAATAGACGATAGCGGAAACAATACGAAACTTGGATGACATTAATTAAAATTTGAATATTGTCATTTATATTTCTCTTCATTCATGGATTTTTTGGAAAAAAAAATAATTTTAAACAGCAGAAACTAAACACAGAATGAAAAGTTAAAAAGTGGATAATTTTTATCAGATTAACGAAGCTATTATGAAAATTTTGCCTCTCTTTACGTTACTAATTTCCATTATGATTCCAATTTGTTGATGACCTGATTCATTTTTCAAAATATATATAAATTAAATTTTATAGAGGCAGTACGTACAACTTAAAGAAAATTTACTGGTTCATCTAGAAAGCAAATATCGTAATATATATTTTGTATCGTCAATGGTTGTTGCATGGTAAAAATGCAATCTCTTTTTAGTTCAACTGTGTTATAATTGTAAAAAAATCTTCATTTGGATTGAAAAGATTAGAGTGGAAAAACAAAATAAGCAAACAATTCTCAATAAAAGAAAATAGAAATACAGAAAAGCAGTTGCCTGATGATTGTATGTTGTAATAAAGGTTGCCAAGGACAACTAAACACATACAATGTGCCATAAAATTCGGAATTGAACATAAAACCTCATTACGATTTTACAGTGGAATTATAATTGTAATGGGGTTTTAATTTAAATTTTTCAGGAAGGAACGTGATGGCGATAATTGATAAAACATGATTATGTCAAGCACAAAGTTTGAATATGTCAAATAAACATAGATGACATGAAATAGATAATTTCAATATATTTATAAAAACGGAGTATTCATAAAATGTGTAATAATTGGCAATTCAATCACCGAATTAAAACTCCAATTCAGAGAGATTTTGCTAATAGACCACTTCTCTTGGACAATGCATTTAGTCTTAATTTAAAATCTAGACCAGTGTTTCTCGTCAAATCGATGATATCACTGGTCATTGACTGGAGCCTTACCAAGCTTCTCTCCATCTATTTATTGAATAAATTCAAATGCAAATAACCAATAGAATTATGTCGACGATATCTTTTTTTAGTTTTGCATAAAAAATATAGCAAATATTTAACTATTACTAAAAATCCCCAAGCCAAAATATACTATTTTAAATGATATGTAAGAAACGAAATATTGAGCAAACGAGTTTATCTTATATTTTTTTTATATGCTCTGTACAAAGACAGAAATCTTACTAATCTGACTAATAGATATGTAGAGATATATCGCCAAAATTTTTAATCACGTTAACTTTTCACTAGCAAACCAACTGACAAGATACGTCAAAAATTACGACGCTATGTTTTCTAGCATATTTTGAGTATTTATTTTCGCAAACAAAATGTTGACCCTCGTCAAAATAAATAAAACTGATGACACACTGTCCTTTAGGACTCGTTCGTTTGTATTTTTACACTACAGATATAAAATCAGTGTTCAAAAAATCAACATGCTATGTTACAGCGTT
This sequence comes from Himalopsyche kuldschensis, assembly GCA_028554975.1. NCBI lineage: Eukaryota > Metazoa > Arthropoda > Insecta > Trichoptera > Rhyacophilidae > Himalopsyche > Himalopsyche kuldschensis. The sequence continues at coordinate 11,294,929 of JAHFWI010000010.1, read as the reverse complement.
GGCTTATAAACAATTGAATGCACTCTGTTTTTATCACATGTAAATCAGCTATTTGATGGAGTGTATCACGGAAACGTATTATTGAGGTAACTGAATGTTAGTACGCCACTCAACCTCAGAACATAATTATGGTTTTATGAAGGGACTAATAGTTTCTTAATCACTATTTAACGTTCCGGTTTCAAGATCGCATAACAGTCAGGGAGTTTTAAAAAAAGATCCCAGATAAAAGGAAAATCCCTAAATTAAAATTATATTCATTGGATTAATGGATTTGCTAGTATATTAAATTGAATATTTGAATGAATACTATCTAGAATGTCAAGGGAAATAGTTGATATTAAAAATAAATTCGTACAATCTGAATTAAAAATCATGTAAGTGATTTAATTTTCAACGATTTTTTTTTATATACTGGTCACAAAAAGATAATTAAGGTTAGGTAATTTGACGTTTTTATTTACTGTTTTAAAACCATACTCTTCATTTGACACGATGTCAAATTGTATGTGAGTTAAATTTCTTATTTAAGAGTTTTATATAAACATTTTGACATGTTGTTTTCGTTGTGCCATGGTCTTTAAAATGATTTAAATACTACATACAAATATTTACGTCTCTGTATTATCAAGAGACATCGTTATTTTTATGACTTTTTCCATGAGGTCATACCTCGCACGGCAGGAACACATTTCGCGGGAAGACGAACATTAAGTGAAGGTGACAGGCAAAGTAACAAAAAATGAGACGGCTTCTCTTTGAATAGCCACCAAAAAATTGGTGTCAATAAATAACAATTAGCTCGTGTGAGACGTTTATGGTCTGATCCTTTGAGATGAGGCTTTCGAGCGTTAGTAAAAAAGACTTTCATACCTCCCTCGAGACTTATACCCAAGTGAAACTCGCAGAGGGCGCTCCAACCTATCTCTTTTTACATACTGCCATTGCCAGTATTACACAAAATAAAAACTAGTCGATAAAGATATATGAATTTGATCCGTAAGCTTAGATGTTCCAACTGCAACATATGGTATTTTTTATAACGTCTAGTATAAACTTTATTAGTTTCTAGTTTTCGTTCAGAAAAGATTTTTTTATTAATTTATCTTTTATTATTATTTATAGAATTATATTCCAAAAGGTTGAAAATATCTTTTTTTGCGTTTTATCTGTAATCATTAACTAATTAAAAGAATGGTTTATCTGAAATTGATAATTGGTGAATAATTTAAATTTTGATAAATGTTTACAAATATAATTTCAAAATTCATTAAATTATCTTTAATAATCTATTGTGTGTTTGCTTTTTATTACATATTGACCATGTACATTATGTTCTGTTGCTATCGACTTATAGTTCCATATGAAAATGTGAAAAAAACTTTATTTTACGTTTATGAAGAAGCAAAAAAGTTTACTACCAAATAAGCTAAAATATCTTCTTTGCTTTCTCGGAAAAGCAAAGTCAATTAGAGTAAAAACTTTTTATTATGTTTGCTTTGACTAAATACCCGCGATAAAGGCCACGAAAATTGTAAGTAAGTTAGCAAGATCATAAATGCGCATTATAGAGTTAGGCAAAGTATTGTCTCGACTGAAACCACCGCGATTATTACCCAAGAAGCCTTTTCAGAGCCTTAAAAGCTTTCTTTATACGGCAGATAAAGAGACTATACACACTTACATTTTCCCATTAGATTAAACACGGCTACGACACTGGTTGAACTGAAATTCTATCTGAAATATTTTACCGTATTTAAATTGTTCAAATATTCTCTGAGTTGCCATGGTTGTTGTTTTGAAACATTTTTTGTGTTTTTTCGATTTGTACGCAAAGTTTCCTGTTTGCAAATACAATTGTTTTAGTAAAAAAAAACTCGTTTTTGTAAAGCTTATTACTAAATGATCAGGACCGGTTTCGCTTATCACGAGCATTATTAACTGACTTGACAACTCAGTTGATAAAGCTCGCTCAATAAATTTGCGAAACCAATCCTCATCATTTTAAAATATAAATAACTATGCTTTATTTATTTATAAATAAAACAAAACATCTTTCCACCAAGAATTAACAGTAAAACATAAGCAAAAACATTTTTGAGCCAAATATCATTACGAAAACATTTTTAAGCCTGCAGCATTTTTTTGTTTTAGTTTTGGAACGAAACCATATCAATAACTTAATACTTAACCGATTAAAATTGTTTCAAAGAATCCATCAGCCTATACATTTGAAATTTATTATTCAGCCCCTCAAGACTGTCAAATTTTTGTCATAGAATTTAATTTTGGTTTTATTATAATCAGTTACCATTGAAAATTATATGTCAGTGATTGTTATACAATTCCGGTTAGTTCCAGGAAATTAAATAAACTTCAGCCATTAGTAACAGTTAAAGCTTTATTCATGCGTTAGCGGAAAGGATTAATCTCGAACTTTTAAGAAAGTCGAATTACTTAAACTGAGCAAATTGAATTTAATCAAATCATGAGTTTGATTTCGTTATCAGTATTTGTAGCGGTTACCCTTTTTATATATAAAAGACTTCATGTTCTAAAATTCTATTTTTATATAAGTTTAAGATGGCGTAGAAGACGTCACAATGTATTTAAGACCAGTTTTTCATTCATACCGTTGGACAAATTAATGAATGTAATCGTTCATTCAAGAAGTCGAAGACTTTGCCGTGCAACTATTTAAAGTTTACTATTTTATTATACCCGGCATAATCAAATCATTCTACTAAGTATCTAAAGTTTCTTACATATTATTTCATCGCTTATAAATACGAAGAAACGAAAATCTAATGAAATTTTACACTATCAATCTAGACATTTAGGTAACATCTGTAATGATGTTATGTTTGATTGTGTAGCTGTATTTTGTAATCATTATAAAAACACTTGATCACAAATGGTTTTTATGTTAACAAGTAGCCATAGTTATGAATTTTATCGAAATACGTTTTTTCGTTTACAATTATCGTTATTGGTGTACTCATTTAATGCACTGTATTTTATTTCAATATCACATCTGAATTGGTTAACTTTTTAATATATTTTAAACCTTTATGAATTGCTGAAGCAAAACGTTTCTCTGCGCAGTTTTCTTTACTGTGCCCTTGAAAATAAAGTGGTTCATGATTTTTAAACCCCTAAGCCATTCATTACAAACTTTATCATAATATTTTATGAACGGTTGGCCATTTATATTTTCCAATCAGAGATTTATTAAAATTTCAATGGATTGGTCTAATTTTAATATTATTATTTAAAAAAAAAACACTTAGATTTTTTATGCAAATATTTGATTTTGTCTGTAGTTATATTTGTATTTTATCTGAAATTGAATCTACAACACATTTGTACATACTAGGTATTCTTATTCGAATTTAGAAATTTTCAAATAGTAATTTATACAAAAAAACTTTTTCTTCTGAAGTGGAAATTTGCAATCATATTGATTTTTAGCTAATTTTACTTTGATGAATTATTACACTTTTTATTTAGATTCATTACACAATTAATCATACGACGATTCATTAATTTTGCGTACAGCTAAAAGCAGATGAAATATGTAAAATTTTCTATTCGAACTATTTGAAGAATTCCATTTTCGTAGTTTAACAAAGAATGCAAGGCTGGTATGCAATACTAAAGCACACAAAGTACTATAATACGAATGCTGTCTACTTTATACACCGAGCATATTGGCCTTGGACAAAACAGCACATTTTATTATTTCCTCGAGAAAACACTGCAGAGCTCTCTGGTAACACTACCAAGATTCTTCAGTGGCATAATGAAGAAAAAGTCAAGAAAGATGAAGAAAGGGAATTTCTGCTTCAGTGTTTTGCGGCGCAGCCAATTAAAAAACCAATCAAGCTGTAAAAAAGATTTATGAATATTAAAATAATAATCTTTATTTGAATAAACCAAATGATAAAATAAATATACTTTCTATTATCGAGATAATTTCTTTTGACGAAAAACAATTTCTGAAAAGATATATCATTCGATATTCTTATTCTATAAATTAGGAGTAAACGCGTTAAAATTCACTTTATCTTGAATTTTTATCAATCAATGTCAGGAAAAAGCTTTATTAAATTAAGTGTTAATAATACAATTATTTAAGAACTTCGAAACTGATAATATATTTTTTATGGGTATTTATGTTTCCTGAAGGACTTTTTTATTATTTTAAACACACAATAAACATAGAATTCCATTTATATTTAAGGATATATTTTTCAACTCAGTTTTCCACAATATTATCCCCAATTTACCCCAATCAAGTTTTTATTAATATGTATCTATGTCTGCTGATATTTATTCATGTAGGTACACTGACTATGAAAAATAATGTTAATTTAATCTCCATGGTTTTCATTTTGACTTTAAAGCTAAATTTTGATAGTCAAATAGAAATAAGAATCGAAATTAGTAAAAAACGTTTTAAGTAAGACGAGTGGCTCTCGGCTTAAAAGTATTGGATTTCTTTCTTCAATTACAAGTTATAGTATTATTGTACTTATTGTTGTGTTCCTTTCTCTTTTCCGTTAAAATGAAAATTTCACTCTTCATTTCCTTAATCGTAGGTAAGGAATTAGAATCAATATCTACGTTGGAATTCAAAATCTTATGATAGAAGTTGTCTGGAGATGCTTTTCAAATAAAGTTATTAATTTTCTTTTGAAAAAGGTAAAGCCCTGTGAAAAAGTGTTATTGTGGTAAATTCGATAAAGAACATACTTTCTAATGTAACAGTTCAATACTTTACCCGATATAAACTGATTCACATCGTGATTCTATGGTATTTCGACATTCGAAAATTCTACACGTGCGACTGCGTGATAATGTTAATATAAAACGCTTGATATGAATATACGTATCAAGAAATGTTTCCGTCAACAATTTTAATATTTGGCGCACACGTGTGGTTTCACCAATAAAATATGAAAAAATCGAACATTATTTCTGAGCTCAACTTCTCTATGATAAAACTTTTTCTCACTTTTGTGTTTGACTCCGTTCGTATGAAAAGGACGTGCTCGCTCAGAAGAATAATAATATATTTCCAACCCTAGACTGGGGACAAGATAAAGAAAAAAGTTTGCTAGGAATTTATTCCAACAAAAATGTCAGAAAATAAGGCGGTGCGAGTCGTGCTCGAGCATTCTATAATAAACTCAACTTTAACTTATATTCGATCAACTGTCAGTAATATTTCCTGATTTTATATCATTCTTTTAAATGTCATGAATAATATATAACAAATTTGATTTCAATATTAATAAATAAAATCTTTTAGTGCTAACCACATGGGTCACTGATTTATTTTGGCATTTTTATTATTTATATTATGTTATATGTTTTTTAAATACTATTTTGACATTTTTATTTCACAAAAAAACATTTCATCATGCCACGTATGTAAATAATTTGTTGCATTTAAATGAAAACTCCGCCATCTCACGAATGTTTTTCTTTTGTTTCTGGTATTTTTTTTAAAAATCGTGATCATGAATTGTTTAATAAAACTATACCTATTACCAACCTGTCAATAGAGATATCACTGGGAAGAATTTAAAATTTTCAAATGGTATTTTTTCGAATGTTGACATATTCCTCGTCCGTGTCGGTGAACTCAGACTAGTACTATTTTTTATGAATTAAAGTAGATTTTTGTAGGACCCAGTCAGGGTTAACTTTGTTGCCAATTATCAATATCTACTTGAAATTCTACTGTTTTTTTTTATCATTTTTCACATTTCAAAATCTATAATTTTTGTATAATTTTTGTAAAGCATATATCAAAAGAAAAAACCAGAATCAATTTTTATAATACCAATTTTGCGTCAAAGCGTATTTGAATTTATCCAACTCTTTAGTTAATTTAGCTCAAATAATTAGATTTTATGTTAAAATATTTAGCTTTTCAACCTTATCAAGTAATACTCAACCCTTTAATTAAGATTAGTGAGTGGCTGGACGCCTGTGACTGATGACATGCCGTACAAATTTTCGAACCATTCTATTTATAATATAAGTTGTGACATCTGTTGGTATGTTTCGGTATCAGAAAATGTTTATAAGTCAAGAATACTGCCCAAATAAATTGAATTCTTTTGTGCCATATTTACGATTGCCATATTTAATTTATTTGTGTACTTGCGTTGTACAAATATGCCATATTATCTGCACTATTCATTGAATGAAATACTACATGTCTAAAAATGCATGACTTTATAGAATTGCTCATGTATGAGCATAGCAATCCGCAATCACGAGGACTTAAGCTTTTTTTTAGTTCTCAACTCATATTGCCGATCAAATTGAAACTGTGAAGTTCATTTAACCGGAGCCTGATCCACACAAAGAAAATATTTTTGCACCAATAACATCATCCGTAGTATGTGTAAGTTATTCTGTTTCATTGTGCACGCCCATCTAGTCACCTTCATATAACTAAACAGCGTTGTCATTTTACACATTGCCGTTATCCATTTGTCTTTATTTTTAAGAAAACTTTGACTGATTTGACATCTGATTAATTTACAGCAACATTTAGTGTTTCCTTGCACATCGTATGTATTATAGAAATACTCACATGAATACATTTTGCGTGACATATTGTTGTGGAATTGTCAATTATGAACGTATTGTTTCATTTCACATAGATAAGCGATCTGCTTGAAATTAAATAATGTATACCTATGTTAATCTTCTCTCAACGGTCAACTTAACTTATTGTTTCAAAATAATATTTCCTTACAGGCATAATAAAGCCATATTTTTTTAACCATATTATTTTTTAAATGTCGAAAATAATCAAATAAAATAAAATTATCAATTCGATTTTTTCTGTCATGATTGTATCAGAATGTGCTTCAACTCAATTGAAATAACAAATCAAAAACAAGCACAATGGTAAAAAATGTTATCTACAAAGATCACAAAATATGATAATTAGATTTAATTGTACACAATATGAATGAGACGGCATTCTTACGTGAGGTATTTTAAAATACAATTTTAACATTTTAAAATTACAAAACAAAGTCGGTTCATTATGCTGAGTATGGTTATTTCAAATAATCAAGAAAATGTCAAGAATTTACTGCAGATATTCTGATAGCAGGTTAAACTTTCTAAGTTCGATAATGTTCTATGGGAAATATGTCATATTAGTTAGATAAGGTTTACCTACATACTTAACATTTCAAATATATACAAGCTAGAAATGCTAACGTGCGTTGTTCAAAGCGGGTTGAAATAACCTTTTGCAAGACTATTATTTAAGAATATTTTCTTTTGATTTCCTTTCATTTTGGAGTCGTTAAAAGTTACGTATGAAAAGAAATTAGAAAAGAAAGAACTATAGAATTGACCTCTTTTTCCAAGCAAATAAAAATACATTTTTGAAAGGTCTACTCACTAATGGGAAGGACAAATTTGTATTTAATCGTTATCAAATTTGTTTTTTAAATCTGACAAATTTCGATTTTACAAGTGGCTTGACGAAAATATTATTACAAATAGTTAAAAACCATTTTGCCGCAGAACACAGTTATTTATTTACACACAGATTAACTCGGTGATGTGTTTATAAAAAAAACATTCAACATCAAAATTTACGAGGTAGAATACGCTACCGAAATGAAACAATCTATAATGATTCACATTTGCTTAAAAAAAATCAATATGGGAAGCATGTTTTTCTTTTCACCGTGTAAATTGAATTGGAAAACGTACTGACGCAGCTTAATTCATTCGTAAGTGACTACTTTGCACATATAAATAAAATTTACATACAGTACCTTTGATTCGAATACGAAAATTCAGCTCGGTGACTTCATCGCCCTGGAAAAAAAACGATCGAAGAAAGACCCGGTTCTTTCATATTCATTTTCGCGCATACGCCTTTCTATAGTCAGATAGGCTGAAAAAATTCTGCTTCGTGAACTGCGGTAACACCGTTGAATTATTCAAACAGTGGATGCCGCTGGTGACTCTCTTGTGTTCGAATAAACACAATAGGCCATGGAACGGGCGTTCAAAACCTTAATGCTTAAAATATGGAGCCAGTATAGCCTTAAACGGATATTGTTGAAAGAAAACTGACTGGCGAAAATATTTAACAATTTATTGCAATATGGCAATTCTAACCAATTTAAAGAGGTCAATTTTGTCCATGCCTGCTCTTTTTGTGGAGCATATGAACTCCGAATGAAAACTATGTTTATATGAGTTTTTATACTGCTTATAAATAAATTCATCAATTTCTGTATTTAGAAGAGAGTAGAGATATAGGATTAAGACAGTACAAGTGGTATAGAAAAATGCTCTCGCTTTGCTCCCATGAATTAGATTGGTATGTGGGTGAAAATTGCAGACGTCTATGTCTGCGAGTATAAGTTATAGCTTGTGCGCCCCTCAACCACCGAAACTGATGACGTTGACACTCAACCACGGTGCAGACAAATATGTATATCTAGATGGGGTAAAATTAAAAGCTATAAATACTGATGAACTTTGCTCTAGAAATTCTAGAAAAAAATGATTGTCACTGAACTTAACAGTTTCATTGAACGTTACTCTTCGTATAAAAATAAAAAAAGCTTCTTATTTAAATAAACATAAAAGAAAAATATGTTTACTTTGAGCCAATAATAATTATGTGTGTCAATAAAATACGACATTTTGTGTCCCCGTTTTTTAAATCATTTTGACATTTTTCTATAAAAGTAAATGTATACATTGTTTATTACAAATGATAAAAACAAACACGTGGGTAATACCAGTAAATAGGATTTGCTGTACAAGGCCTAAGTAATATTAATTGTTTTTTTTTTATTTATGAATCCTTTGTTAATCCTGAATACAAAATTGTGTAATTTTGCATTTGAAAAACGGTTGAGCGATCAATCAGCTTTGTTATAAAAATGACACAATAACCAATTGGTTGTAGAATTTGATATTTTGTCTTAATTCTCAATAATGCATTTTTTACGTGATTTTTTCGTTAAACCAGTCGGCTGTATTTAATGTTTTTTCCATTAAGATTATCTTTTATATAGCAATTCAATAAAAAATCCTTAACATGAATAAGCTCATTGCGTTTAGATAAACTTTTTAATTTTGCTTGCATTTACGGCTTAGCCAATATTTATAAAAAAAAATACAAATATGCTCAACTTTTGATCCGTCATTTTTATAGTTGACCATTTACTTGGGGCACAAATATGTAAAAAGTGAATGCTAAACCTTTACTTCATGACGGTTCAATTCTAAATATGAAATGAGTAAAAAATTGTACTGTTGGCCGTAAAAATCTTCTGATATCTGATTAATATTGGTTTAAAAACATTACTTTTATTAAGTTGTCGTGAAATGGTATTTTTTTTAGAACTGCTTATGTATTAATAAATGGTACTGTTTTTATTGCGTTGACTGATTTTAATATCGCGCATTATGCATTTAGTACTGAAGTTGTTGTGTTTTATATGAGAGATTACTTCATTTAGTATTGCACAACCCATGGGGTCACATAACCATCCCTACGGGCTTAAATCTGCCACCTAGCGCGAGTATCTGGAGAAGCTTTTTTATTATTATTACATGTCTGTGGCACAAATACGTTTATGAAGCTAAAGGAAAACTTTCGCTCAACGGGCAAGCTTTGACTCATCAGCAAAATATTTTACGCTTCAGTGAATTTTTCAATCGAATGATCTAAATTAATATGAAATGTAAAAAAATATTTTCAAATCCATCGAAGTCTGATTGGATTCAATTATCAGTATTATATTTTTTGTCAGTTTGACCTTTTTGAAATTTTTATTTTGAACTAAAAAGGATATGATGAAAATCAATTCGACTTCTTTATAGAAAATTTCTCTTTTTTGTAACTCAATTTACCACGAATATAATCCGTTCTCGAGGCCGAAGGGTATCGCTTCAGTGGTTTTATCATACTCATACCAAAGCTAATGTTTCGAATATCAGACTTCACATTTTGAAACACTAAATTCAGAATACGTTTATTGATTTTTATCCAAAAATTCTTGATTATTTTGACCCTTCTTATTCACTCTATCCGATCTGAAATAGGGTCCTGTTTTATAATTTTGCCAGTCTTCCTAATCATCTCTAGAGAGTAAGTAGTTGAGCAACTGTATTAAAGTTTTCATTAAATAACTTTTGTAACATCGTTGTCATTTATAACATTTACAAGATGAAATTAGATTATCAATAAAAATACAGTTTGAATAAACTGAAATTAAAAAAAATGAGCAACGTAAGCGATAAGTCAAAAACAGAATTGAAATATACAATATTTGCTAGTATTTAAATTATATTTTTGTCAATAGCTTCACTGAATTGCAATCCTTTTTTTCAGTGAAATATAATACGTAAAAAAATCACACTGTTAACATCCTGTCCCAACTCTGCAAAAGCAAAATAAAACTGTTGATAGATGAAATACCTTTATCGCTAATCTAATTTATTTATTATTTATTTATTTATTTATTTAAGAAAAAGCAAATCATGGCATTACAGCTGATGCCAATGCGCCATGTATTTGACAAATATAAATACATTTATTTATATATACATACATGTAAATACATAATAAAAATCACTAATTAATTAAAAACAAGATAAAAACATTGTAGTCATAAAAACTGAGAGAAAAAATTTATAAAATCATATTAGAAATTTTCAAAGATGTCAACCGAGTGAGTTCTGACAAAATCAACTTTTATTCATAAAATATAGTATTCGTCTGAACTCACTCACGTCAATATGAAATATGTCAACATCGTAAGCAATGCCGTTTAAAATTGTTAAAGCTCTTCCCAGAGGCATTCCCATTGGCAGACTGGTTCTACCCCTTGGAAGAACAAACAACTCATGCTCACGATTCCTCAAAAAATTATCAGGAACATTAAATTTAACATTTTCAAGAATGGTGGAATTAATGACTCTTTGCCAAGCTTTGCTGCTGAAGTAATAACTTGAATATATCAAAGTTAATTTTACAAAGAAATTGTATTCGTTTTTTTTGCAAAAAATGTGCTACTTAAACATTTATTCTACTTTTGAAATAATATTCATTCGCTATTTGTTTATTTTATTATATTAAAGTTTTTAGTTCAAAAACAAAACGTTTGCTATATTGGATGAAAAGCAAATTTTGCAGAATCGGATATTAAAGTTATATTAAGGGTAGCTTTCGCATGGGTTTTATGTTTTTGCGTGACCGAGTAAAATAGTAAGAACATGTTATAATTCAACTATTTTAAAATAATATTAGAGAAATTCGTTCGAATATTTTGATATTAAAATATTACCTACATACATCCGTGAAATAAATGACATATCATCTCAATCTTTTTGGTTCAGCGGGTGGCAAAATTCTGTTCAGAATGGTTAATTGAACTTGCAGTAGTGGTGTTGTGTAAAAGCTATAAGTGCTAAAATATTGCGTATTTTTAATTTAATTTTATATTATATAAACTATGCAAACTTAACTGATATATATACAAAATATTATTCCTGGTTAAAATATAAATAAGCCTTTTGAGGTTAAACAAACACACCGAAAATTTTGATCTTATTTATGACAAATAACAAAACAACAAATTTTAAATCTTTGAGACAGTGGTCATATATTATCTGCTACGGTTCCTAGGCCAAGCTGCTGGGCCACGCAGATATGCCTTCGGTTATTGTTGACACAAATGCGGCAACAAGCTTCGTGGTTTCGCCGATCTTCACGGTGTGTTATTGTGATGTTTGCTGGTAGGGTGGAATGTCATAATTCATAAACCAGTGACAAGGGATAACCGAAAATCGTGCCTCAACTTCCCCGCATTGAGCTTTCGCAGCGTATAAGCACCCGAAAAGTTATCGCGTGATCATTTAAGACGTTTTAACTGTTTTTGACTTTAATATTTGTTTCATTTATATTCATTAGGTTAGTATTTCAGCTACACAACTGTCACTAAAAGATAACACACAACTTTCTTTGTCTAAGAACTTTGTTGACATTATTGCTTGCGGATATTTTCTACATATAACACCAAGATTATATAACGTGTTCATATTATATTTTAAGTCAATGATTCTCTAATTAAATTTTTACTCTTATTTCGAGGTATGCATTTTTTAAATATTTTCACTTCATATAAGATACAAATCACTAGAAAATTACATATTATTATAAATAAATGAGGTGATTCCAGAGAAAATTTTTGAGCAATAACAGGGTGTGAGGCTTTAACCAAATAATGTTGCTTTTTTATAATGTTAAAGAGCATTCTCCAATAATAATACATAAAAAAATTCAAAGACGATTGTGAAAACCTACTTAATCCATCCTACTCGCTTTTGAGTATGTTTATGGATTTGTGAGATTCGTATTCTAGATCAAGGCATTCCACACTTTTTTCTCCATAGCCCTTTTCACCACTGCTCAGAATACAATTCCCTTCCTCCTTACCAATAAATTCTAACTCATAAGGTATTTCATATATTCGTAAAAGGTTACTCATAAATTTAAACAAATATGCCTAAATGCTTATTTAAAAAAAAACTTTCCAGCAATTAGCCCCTGTTTTTATGAAATTCCTCCAATGGTTGGAATTCTCTGCTCTAGATTAACGATATTATAATCAATTTTAGAATGTTTTCACTGTATTGATGTCGTAAATAATTATATGATGAGATTTTACGCCATTTCCTTGGTGAATATTTTTATTATCATTGAATTATTCCATAAAAGCTCAACTGTTATCAATTGTCAACTCGGTTTTAAATAAACAAAAAATATATAAGGAGTTTCCGAAATTCTTCATAATGTTTTTTTTAACTTTTGTCACACCGGTTGAATTTTCCTTTTCCGTGCTTTTATCATTCTACTGACATTTTTTATTCATGCAAATATCCGCAAACTTTTTGACTTATCTCATGTTCTTTGCACATAAAAACATAGGGAAAGTTCGTCTCGTTTTTGACAACATCGAAGAACATTAAAAATTTATCTACACCATACTGTAAAAAAAGTCTTTATGACAAAATCTCCTTGAATATTTAGCGTAATACAAAAAGTTTGTTTTTTCGTTTCTAACTTTGATTGGCACAAAATCATAAACCTTCGTCAGCTAATTATCATTAAAAATTATGATTAAAAATGAAATTATTTGTAGACATTTGAGTAAAAAGGATAATTATTTATGTTTTAATCAAAATTCGTTTTTTTTTGATACGATAGCATCGAATTGTAAATATTCATTTGACATATGTTTTATAATTAAAAAATGCAAAGGCCGATATAATTCAACTTAGAAATATGTTATAATAATACAGGACGCAGAAAAAAATAACATATCTTTCATGGATATGTCAATTTTTTTTATATGATATGATATTTCAATGTAAAAAAATGGATTCAAAACCAATTATACCATGTTTAAACACTGCATAGGATACAAAAAAAAAAATAAAGTCATGGCTAAGAGTAAAAGATAATCAAAGAGGATTGAAGATTGTGGAATATAAACACATTTATTTTTCCAAATAAAAATATCAATTCTAGGACCTGTTTTGCAGGCTAGAATAGTTTCACACGATAAAATAAATTCTAATATAGGTAAAGTGTTAACTTATAATATTTTTTTAATATGTCTCACAAAGTTATAAATGTAATCTTGTAAGCGTTTCAAAAACAATAATTTTGGCACTACTCACAAAATGACCAATTTTCAGTAACGTGGTTTGTAAATCGTTAACTCCATATTGCTTCCAGCATTAACTGTACCTGATTAAGCAATAAATGTAGCCTCAAAACTGGCAAAAATATAATTGGTTTAGTAATTATTGCTTTTAGTGTTTTGGACCAAATCGTTCAGTAATTTGTGGTAACGGTGGCACAAAAGTGTTAAATAAAATTCTTGTAATTACTCACGCATAGGTTCAATTAAATTTGTTCATGTCAACCAAAAATCGATATTCACTAGATAGCGGAATGTTCATGTGCTGTAATGTCAGTGACACGTATTTTTATTTTTAGATAAGTACAAAGTGTGTAAATAGTTAAGAAGTCCAGCGTTTATGAATAGATTCTAAATACTGTTTTGTAAATGATGGAAGCCCATAAATTGTACATATTTATAGTACTTTGGATATATTTAGCGGTAATTTTTATATAAAATTGAAAATAACTTTGGCGTACATATTGACGCTATAAAAATATTGAAAAAAATTTCACCCTATTTCTCAAAATTCAAGACTATAACTCTTGAAATCTTAAATATGTCATAAAACAGAATTGATCCCTTTAATTAAAAACTATTGGCAATTTGAAATGTTTTATGAATCGTTTTGATAGCAAGCACTGTTGATTATTTTTGTTTTTGTTTGTTTTCGAAAGCTTAGTAATTATGATTTAGAATTTGATAATTCACATTTTTAATTGATTTACCCTGTTGACTTCTAGTGTCTCATATGCGGAGACACCTTATTTTGGTGTGTTGCAAATAAGTTTTCAAAATAAAATAGAGAAAACAGTGTTAAAACTATCAAGGACCATATTTTTTTAATTCAATTATATATATGTGCATTATTTGATCTGATAATCTCGATGGGTTTATTTAACTTAGATACTGATGAATTTATTTTTGAAATCTTAGTTGTTGGAATATTCTTAAATTGGCAAACAGTGAAGACCTTAATTAAGATGATTCCAAAATTGAAGTAAGTACAAAACTTATTGTCACTGCCGGTAATGCAGTCTTTGACTGTCAGTATCTTTCTCTCATATACGTCATGTAAAACATGCACTATTATTTTTTTACTGTAAGCTATTCGAAGCCAGTCGTACTGTACAGTTTCTTCTTTATAAAAATTATTAATAAGATTACTTCATTCCCCAAAGACTGTGACTCTCAGCTCATTACTGGAAAACAATCCACTTCAAATTGAAACCGATTTCCGTATGGCGTCGTTGCGAGCTTTAGCTTAAATTTCATACTCGAATAATTTCTTAAGCCGGTAGCATGAAGCAATGGTATAAGTAGCGAGATAGGCGCAAGGATGCGTCACTAAAACAGCTATTGTATCAAAAGGAGTTAATTGAAGGTGGAAAACGATTTACAGTTGGGAAGTTGGTCCCAGTCTTTCATAAAATGTAATAATATAACGAATTCACGTAACAATGAGTAACTAGTACCAACGTTTTATCATAAAATATTACTATACATACATATTCATATATTAACATTCGAAATCCATTTTTAACTCATGATTCTTTGATGCTTCTTATAGGATGAACAACGCTGAACGTGTGTGATAATGTTACCTTTTTAAGTGATAACTGTCACTTCTTGGCGGGAAGGAATTATTTTAAATAAATAAAACACATTTTTTATTGCAACTTTGACATAAATTCTGGTTAGGATCAGGGCAGGTTTCACTTTTTTTCTTTTTCTTTGAAATTCTTTGTTATCTAAATTTAAACTTGCTGAATTTTCTCTAAAAAACCGAAATTTTCAGTATCAAAACTGGTGTTTTAGTATTTAAATAACAGCTGTAATATCTGAGTCAGAATTTCAATCAATCAATTCTATTTTATTTTTAAAATTGGAAAAATCTAATACAATTCTTCATAAAATCTTTTGGCATTACCCTGAGAAAGATTGGCTATGACGAACGTTCTCCGTACATTACGTCATATCGATATTATTGAGCATGCTTCGATAATCTCGACCCGGAGACTGCTTCTCGTAAATGACATCAATTCTCTTGTGATGGTTACTGTTTCCACTTTCAAGATGTATTTCATTTCCATTGAAAATATGGAAGTAGATTAATCAACTTCATTTACTTAAGTATCTATTATCTTGCAATCGAGCCAATTTCAACATTTATATTACGTATTTCTGAGTTGAACAACATTATTCAAATTTTATTTAACTTCAATTGCCATTTCATTTACAAATTTTAGACATTGTGTACCCAGCAATTTAAAAAATATGTTGAAATACCTGAATATGTAGACCCCATTCAAAGTGGACATAGATTAAAAATATTTTTTTATCAATTAATAAAACACAATTATTATCATTAGTAATCGTGTTAAATTTCACAGTAAAATAAAAATATATAGTTTCCTATGAAATTCCGCGTGGCATGAAATAGCAAATGCAAAGTCATGCTAATTTATCTAATGCCTAATTATTAATCATTCAATCAAGTAATTTAGTGGCTCTATCATTTCTATTTACGTCAGATAAAGGGAAACATTAAATCAATTGTAAACTACAGAATGGAACGAACTGCTATGCACAACAATCCACCGTGAAAGTAATAATTTTGTACACTCGTAACCTGGGTATTTCATACAATAGCAGGCTCTGGTAATTGCAGAGGTAGTGCATACTTGTATGACGGTTATTACTCGAGTCGTTCCGACCATTCAGGCTATTGTGTTTAGCCTGGCGGTAGATTCTGAGTGCAAATTATATGTGATAAGAGTTAATGAACATAGAGCATTTTACGCGCAGTTTATTTTTCGCGTGTACGTCTTTCACAGCCCAATGGTAGCTTTTACTTTTGCACCGTATTTCTACATTGACGTGTCTAAATGTTAAACACAATACTTTTATGTTTTTTTGTGAGTTTTTTAACCGAAAGCTTTTTGTTTTATTATATGAACGATATATATGAAATAACATTTGGCAGTTTCTTAGAGTTTACAGCAACAGGTATTAAAAAGTAATCTTAAAACTTCTCTGTTCCACTTTTATTAAACAATGCAGATGGCAGAGGAGATAACGGCATAAACGTGTCATTTCAATATCTTATTATTTTAAAAAGTAATGTCTATTAACAACCCTGTAAAAATAGCTGAGAATGTTTCTTAACGATCAGAAGGTTTTCTGACCCAGGTCTAGAAATTTCCAAATAATAATAGAATGTTTGCGAAAAAAGAGCAGCAAATAATGTTTAATTATTAGTTACCTATAAATACCTAAAAAAAGAGAATTTTATCAATTTGAACTATTGCAAATAAAAATCCCGGGCCAATTCTGGTTTTATCCAATTTCTAGATAGCATAAATTTATGAACAAGTTACAAATTTATTAACAAGCAAAAATTATCAATCATTTTTACGGTGTTAACCGTCAGTACTCTATCAGTACAGTAAATCATTATTTATTGATTTCGCACGCGTTAAACTTATCGCGAGCATTATCAACTGAAACCAGTCCGATATTTATTAAAATGTGTAATTATTACAATTTAAAAGTATTTAAGTTTTATGTATTCATCAAATAAAGGAACAAAACTAAACAAAATTCAAAATTATCAAATTCATCTTAAAGGGCAGGAATGACTCAAACGGTTCCGTTATAGCATTCATGAGCCAATACCAACCATCCTAAGCAAACAGTCTTGGCTAATTATAAAGGTTTATCCGTTAATTATTCCTATCTTCGCCTAAAACGGGTTATCACAGAGAGGTAGAGGGGAAAGTCTTTTCTTCTTAGGAAGCTGTATAAATAAATTACTGCCTGCTAGTTTAGTTTGCGTTCATGCCAATGATAATAATTTGAATAAACTTAATCTTTAACTTCACACAAAATAGGTTTGCTATAATTCTGATTCTAGTAAAGTATTATTCATTTTGAGATTACCGTGTAATTTTCATAATCCATAGCAAATTCATCTAAGCATTAGAAGCATTTTAATTTTGTACGCTTCTATAAGTTTTTCATTAATTTTATGCTTGGTTTCATTTATGTTTGAGTTCCTCAACAAGTGTTTACGTACAGCTACGGTGAAAAACAAGCAATTTTTCGCTGAATTGAATTTTTTTTTTTACTTCAATTGACATAACTTTTAATAAACTTTGCTTAGTATAAACTATTACTTTTCGGTGTGAAGTTATTATTTTAAATAATAATACAAATGCTACCCTAATTAATAATTTTATAAAGATCAGGACCGATTTCACTCATCATCCGTGGGTAATATATGAACAAAAATATACAAATAATGACAGGCAATTGGCAGCCTCTTGAAGATATCCAAATAAAATTCAAAAAAATCAAAAAAAAAAAAACAATTTTGATATAAAATTCAATTTTTTATTACAAATTAATATAATTTATTTGATTGCATTCTAAAGATTCTATCGCATACTAATATTCAACAGTCAACACACTGATAACAAATGCACCCAAACCCATATGTTAATAAATGCACTATTGCAATTTGATATTTGAACTCGAAAACAATATTTCATGAACATTCAATGACAATACTTATGAATTTTGTTATTATGCATATAAATTATAATGTGCATATGTTTTAAAATATTAAGCTACTATCGTCGTTTAGAAAGGTAAATTTAATTGGTCGTGTTTATCGCTCAGTAACAGATTTTATAAATTAGCACGATTACCTTGAGGTTGCACGTGAGTTTTATTAATACCTTTGGTCGTAAATTGAATACGATACAAATTAAAATGAACGCAATTTTAAATAGAACAGCGTGGTGCAAACGATTGTTTATAGGCCGCAGAACGGCTGCTTGCTTCGACAATATTTCGGTTAGTTTTCCACGTGTGGTGTTCTGTTTCCAATATATGTATATATCTACTATGAAATCCATTATCTAAATTGCTTACACAATCCATCTCAATTAAACATAAGCACGTTTTGCGAAAATAGCAACTGATGCTTCTTAAATCGGAATAAATATAACCCTACTATACACTTAAAGAAAATACGTTATTCCATTTATTATGAATAAGAAAAACGCGTTTCTTTATTTACGCACATGTTCCTTCAAATAAATATTATATTTTATCGACATCAACTCTTATTCCAAGATCAACATTTTGATAATGTAAACCTCTAGTTTTTCTCCAAGCAGCACCCAAAACATTTTTTATATATCAGGCAATCATTGTTGATTAATAATTTTACTAGATCTCGTTTCAATCACTTTATTCGATGAATTAAACCATAAAAAATTAAAAAATAATATAAAATTTTTTGTACTTATTCCGCAGCATTTTCAACTGATATATTGAAAATGATCACAATGAGTGAAACCGGTCCTGATCTTATTAAATTAATTGTCTAATAATTACAAAAACAATATTATATAATTTTTAATATAATGCTTTTACACCACGTATTGACGGTAAACAGCTTACATAAAAGTGATCATAGAAAAATTGATTGCTTGATATAAATACAGTCAACGAACAATTTATCCAGAAATTGTACAATTATAAATCAATTTTTGCTTTATAGTGAAATATTATCTTTTTTAAAAATGTATATTTTGAATTTTTTTTTTGAAATTTTATGATTGTTAACTCTTGGTGCTAAAATTATGTATCGAAAAAAGTGCACAAACAATTTAGCCATTCTTATAAGCCACGAAAAATAGTTTAAAATAGACTATTTTTTTTATTATAACTCTTTTTCTAATATAAAACGTATATAAATTTTATGATGTAATCTGCATTTTGACATTTTTATTATTGGTTTAGGTCTCCTGGTATTTCTTTAAACCCTTTTCCATTTTGGACGATCAACTGCTAGCGATTTCCAATAATTGTTCTGGTCCAGCATTTTCGAATCCCTTGTGACGAAGCTGACAGATCTTCTTTTACCGTCAAGAAATTCATAGGTATATAACTCGATTTGGTGGCGATGCTTCTCAGCCATTATTTTTGCGATTGGCTTAAATTTTATTTCAAATCATCGTCATATTTTCCGAGAGATTATACGTTGATTCTATTTCGTTTTTCTTTCAAATAACTTTTTGTTTCAGGTTTTAATAATTTTTAAATATGAATCCTGTTCTTCGTTTTTTGATGCAAATTTTGAGACACTGTTAAAAGGAGAGGTACAAAATTGTACCACAGTTTTACTCTTTTCAAAATAGTATACAATGTGTTTTATGCGAATAAAAGATGTTTTTCGTATTTTCGTTTCTTTTATTTATATTTTTACTTTATACATTTCACATTTCCATTATTATAAAAATGAAACACCTTTATTGTTTCACAGTTTTATCAAAATATCAGTACCAGTTTCAATATACTGTCGGGGTATATGACAAAAAACCACTGAGGCATAATATTATAATGAAAACGCCTTCAGCGATAGGTATTAAACTTTTCAGATATTAATACTTAATATCACTACAACGTGATAAATTAAAATGACTTATAATAATTATAAATTGGGATGATATGATTTTAAAAAAATACTTGAATCTGTGATCATATTTCTGTTGTGTTTCTCATCGGCGATGAAAGAACTGAAAAATAATCCATCTGTGTTTTTAGATTTGATAAGCAAAGCCAGTCCTATTATATCACGCATGAATGAGTGTAAGCTTCCAAAACGTAGCTTTATTCCTCTTTAGGACCGCAACTTTGCTGAATAGACAAGACGACACAGGAGCTACAAGTGCTGAAGATCAACTATTGGCATAGAAATACTGATGACAATTTGTAATGAAAAATACTTATTTAAGCGGCCAAAGGACACCCCGGATTGTAGAGAGGAATGAGGGTTTCAAAAAAGCTTTCGATAAGCTTAAATTTCTGAGATAAATTGTTGATGATATTTATTAAATTGTATGTGCGTTTTATTCTCAATCTTTAATTTTTTAATAAAGCTAAATATTATCATGAATGCGGATTTTTTCTCTCTGCTTTTATTTTTGTAAATTATGTTTAGTAAGGTTAATGATGTTTACAAACTTTATGTGTGCAATCTTTTTTCCGGTAATACTTTCCACACGTGACATTATTGAGAATATATTTATCCATAAAAGCGCTCGCTCTATTGTTAAACTGATTTATTATAATTTTGTAAAATTGTAAGATGAGAATATCGTGTATAAGGCTTTTTGACGCGATCGTCTGTGTGTCAATTTTGCATGAAAGAAGCAGAAAACTAAGAAAAGCGTTATGGAGCTTTCAATATCCTTTGAAAACTTTAAAACGACAGCAAAGCATATTTTCTCCATATTTTGCACTTTGGTTTATAACGCTTTTGCCCTGGAGCTTTTTCATTATTTTTAGCTTCTTCCATTTATAACGATCAAATATAGTAAAACCATTAATGGGACAATCGTAAAGACAGTTTTACGTGTCATAGATTAATAATAAATTATCTTTACTTGAGTTATTATTGTTTAATAAATTACTATAAATGATTTTTGTTAAATCCAAATTTAGGATAAATCAAAAAAAAACATTCATTTTAAGTAACCACTTGCTCTCTTATGCGAAGCAAACGGGTAATGGATAATGCTTTTAACTCAGATGCGCAAACAATCTTTTTGGAGAACGTAGTTCACTACGCTTTATTTAAATTGTTTGCTGTTGTTGCATTCATAGAGTACAATAAGTTTTGCATATGGTACGATTCACATCAATAAAAACTAGTATTGATGGTATAGCAATGATGGGAAACCCCGATACATATTTTCAAGTCATAGATACTAAAGAAATGTGAGTAACCAAGGATTAAATAAACATGTACATGGTACAAATAACAATCCTAGGTCCAGTCAACAACCACTATTGCATACGCATGCTGGAACACATATCTTAAAAAGATCTTTTCGTTATCTATCTGTTCAATCTGATCAACCATCATAATGTGCAAAAATATCGCCTATCAACGCTCGATTTAAACAATTTAGGATTGATGATCAAATTGGATAAAAATCCATAAAGGTAAACAGAGACATTATTTTGATGTGCATCTATGTATATCACAGTGAATTCACACGCATATGGTTTTGGAAAATAAACATAACCATAATAAATTTTCGGATCATCAGTTTTATCGATAAGCCGAGCCAAGAATCGTAAATTACTACCAACTGAAAACACAACCCTCTCTCCCTCTTTTTACTTGCGACCAAATAGTTCGGCGACAGAATAAAGGGCAAAGGTTTAATTTATCCTCAAATTCGATACTGAAGGTCCACGAAACAAATATCGCATCGACACTTCGGGGATCCGCAAGACTCTTCCATTTTCAGCTTGGAACCTTTTTTTGTGCGAAAAGGAATAAACTTTTTCCACGAAAGAAGTATAAATTGCGTGTTTTCCAATTATTTCCTTTCGATAGGAAATCAAAAAACTTTTTATTTGATGTTTATTTACAAACATGATAAAAGTCTGATAATATTTTCGTTGTGTACTTATTATTTTAAGCTTATTCGTTTAAACACGTTTTCGATTTGGTCGGCTCCGGTTTCATTCGTCATAATATAGACAACGGCTTATGCAATAAAGGTAGAAATTCATATAGTCTGATACTCTATTTTACATGCATAATCCTTCCTCTCCTTAAAAAAACAGTCAAAATTAAAAAAAAACCTTTTTCAGTACACCTATTTAAAGTTCAAAAATATAATTTGTAAATACAAAAGTCTTGATGCATAAACATTTGTTTTTACTGAAAAGAATGATTTCCTTATAAGCTGTTTTTTTAAATAAATATGTTTTTATTCTTGATTTCACCATTTTTTTATTGAACTTTTTGAGTTATTTCTCTGAAACTGTTTGAAATTAAGCTATGAATACATGGAAAAAAATGCGATTCTCACCGTATTCATAACCCAAAATAAACAATTTCATACCTGCAACACTTCTTTACTGGGATATCAATATACCTGTTATATAAATCGCACGCTAGTAAAAATATGGCTTCTTATAACTTCCTTAATCTTAGTTTCAAATGAACTGGATAATTTTCAAAAGCAGTTAAAGAGAGTGCTGTATTTAACTTATTACAATTCATATTTAATAAGTCGATTACAGTATGAATGTAAATTAAAAGCTCTGAATGAAAAGTTTCATCGTAAAAATGCTAACTTTCTAGTTTAGTGCCTCACCATTACTCCGTTTTCACACTCACTTCTTCATTCACATTTTCATGCAATTGTTCCATTGTTATAGCCGACTTATGGAGTCGCGGAGCTGGCACATAGGCGGAATTGTCGTTACTTGGATTACACTGCACAATAAGAATGAATGCCAACCATATTTTTGATGATAACCACCGACGCTTTGCGTCTTATTTTCAACGTCATATTGCTATATGTCCTTGTGACTTCAGCATACAAATTTATTTCTCTTATAAAAACCTTTACACCAGTTTTTATCGTGTATTTTTCTTCTTTTATGTAACTGTACGAAATTATTCTCGTTTTATTTTACCGACAATCATTCTTCTTTGTGGTTGATTGAAAAATCTAAAACATTTGTTGATAAAACAACATGAGTATCAAGTTTTAGTTTTTTGTATCTTTTACCTTATTATTAAATAAAATTTAATAAACAAATTTTAAATTCCTCGAGAATTCGAGGTAAATTTCATTTAAGACTATTCTAGTCTCAAAACATGAAACATTTTTTTACTTTGGCAGATTTCAAGGCCAACTTAAATATTAAAAAAATTCAAACTTCAACAAAAATATTTCTCGATTTAACGTTTGATTTTCAATCTCTGATTTTCTTACATTTAGTGAAAAAGAAAAGGCAACAATCGTATTTTACAATTTTTGAAATACAATCTGTAGATAGAAACAAAACTTATTTTAATGTCTATTGAAGCAGAAACGAATAGTTTTACAAAAAAAGTAAATATGTACACATTTATTGTAAAAAGGAAATTGGTATTTGTTAAACATTCGCACAAAGCATTATTTAAAAACGGAACCAACTTTGATGACTATTGATTTATACATCACGAATATGAACGAAAATCAAAAAAACCGTGTATCGGATTTATATTTACGGTTAGCTTGTTATTATAACCAAGCAACCTTTACTTATTTTTTCTTCGGTGATTAAAAGACTTTGCTGAAGTTGAGAAAACCTTTACAATTCAAAAAAAAAATATGTTTACAATATACTCCTATTTACTACCTGTTCCTCAAAAATAATTATAAAAAAACTCATTAGCCATTTTAAATCTATCTTTTATTTGAATAAAATACGTAGAAAACTGATTTTCTATTTTTCAATCGATAGCAGTTTTTTACAAAGAAAAATGTTTGAATACGGGTTTCACCATATATCATATAAATAAATCTTTATTACAAAACTTCGCATACTACTTTTACTGTGTATTATAGAACTATAGCATTTTATCTAGTGTTAAAATGAATCTAAATCACTTTTTTTAACGCTGAAAAAATACCCGCACGAGAGTTCGGTATTGATATAAAGCCGTTTTGTGAACTGACGTAAAACTAAAACCAAATAGACAGGATGATGCCTATCGATTACAACTTTTTAGATATGTCCCGATTGAATGTATGTTTTAGATTTACGTCAATCGTAGCTCAAGGTTTCTTTGACGTATCCTTACTTTAGAATTTTTGTTTTTATGCCTGTACTGAACAATCTGTTCTACTTTCGTACACGATTCCATCTATAAGCTAGGGGCTTTGTTCTGTGATAAATGAAGTTGGGATAGAATTTCAAAATATTTTCAATATTTTAAACATTTATTATTCGCTTAATAACTTGATAAAAATATCGCACTAGCCTTTATTTGGTCAAGTTAATAAGTTTAAATTTATGCTTTTGACTATTATCAACTGGCTCTAAAGACTGAATAAGAGCATTAAACCCTCGTTGACATGTTTTTTCCAATCGGAGCCGAAAAACCAGATGTAAACTATTTTTGAAGATGCACAATCCATATTCTCCACTATTCAAGTGGGATTAAGTTATCCAAGAAAATACGTTGGTTCTGCAAATTAACTACTTTCAAACAAATTTATATTTATCTATTACTTATAATTGAGACTGGAAGCAACATTTTTAAATAAATCAAACGCATAGTGTTGTATTATTTTCACATGTTATTGTGTAAATCTTAGGAAAATTATAGTGCGCATTTTTAACTGAATTATATTTTATACGTGATATAATATTACACATTCAATGTAGAATTTTAAAATTAGAAGCATTGATGAAACAATGATTTGATCAACTTGCAGGCAAAAACCACATGTCCTGACGAATCAATAATCAACTCAAAACGGAGTCGGAGGCAGACTCCAACTCCATCACAAACTTGGTTTCAATATTCAATTTAATGTACAGTGGCATCAATATTATTTTGGGAATCCCACTCGCCTTACAAATTTTATTGTGACTATATATTGTTCATAAACTTCCATGAATTCGATTTATCAAACAAAATAGTATTGTTCTTCTATCCCCTTATTAACTCTGGTTTTCAATAGAAAACTTTTTAATATAACCGAAAGCTTTATTTGGATTCGGTTAACTTTCGAACAAAAGAAAGTGATTTACGGAAAGTTTTGTTCAGTTTTACAAATACTTTCTTGACGTCAAGGTATCATGCTCTATTTTTAATATCATATAATCTATCGCTTAACTTTCAGGTTGAACTAGTGTCGGGGGCAAGCGAAAAATTTATTGGGTGTCCCATAAATTTTATTCATACAACGTATCGATACCACTAGATTATAAACTTCCCTTGACCTTTTTCTAACTGAATGAATAACATTACATCGAATACACAGCGTTTAAAAATTATATCAGAGCCATAGTTCCATATTAAATCTATATTCACGTAAGAAACGTAAAGTTCTGAACCAATCTTATGCATTTCTGCAATTATTAAATTCTAAAAGATCTATTTCTTTAAATTCTATGAAAAGATACTAGTCCGCTTTAATTTATATTCAGAATAGTATCTTTAATTCTCAATATGTTTTCTCTTTGCATGGTAGAAAAATAACGTATCTGTAAGTGCCATATTGTCTTAAAAAGATGCCCCAAATATCAAGACCGCTAAATTTAGTGGTTAGAAGAAACTACATATTCACTTTGCTAAACAGCGATTGAATAAAGGTTTCAAAAAATATTCTTCAAGTTTTCTAAATGCACATGAGCTAGTGAAATATATATCATATTTGCATTTGTATCCAACAAACCCACTCTGAAAATGAGGCGCGTTTGGCCCACAGCCAGTCTTTCCAATCTAATCAATCTTACATTACCCTCTTGAACAGATGAGTGAGGTTGTTGATTATAAATATACCATGACTGAACACAAACCTTTCAAATGTTAGATTACCAGTATATTACCGTGTCTGTAGTGCTTTATTTTGAGAGCTTGATAATTTTAAAAATAAGAAATAAATAATAGGTTGCCTAAAAACAAACTTTCTTCATAATTTAATTTACCTTTCTTTTAGATATATCAAAATGTATCACGATCTTAAGTCGTTTGAGTTTTCAATGATGTTCTTTATACTCACTGCACTTAATTATTATATTTAAAATAAAGCCGGTTTATAAACAAAAACCTTTTTCGAAAGAAGTATTATTTTCTATGAAAATTTTGTAAACTGCATTCTTATGTATGTTTTTTAATTCTCTAATAATAAGAGTCTAATAGGTCTCAATTGTTGTGACCTTCATACTGGAGAATGGTTAAAAAAATAAAAGTGTGTTTTTGAGTATAATGTGTTCTAGAACGAATTTCCCAATTCAAGACAGCAAGCCTGAAGAAGCCTAAAATCTTGTGATTATTATGTTGTAAATTATCATTGCTGAAAGATTATATTATTTAGTTATAAAATGAAGGCTTTCCATTGAAACAAAACAACCATCCTTAAATTTTAATTAGTTCCGAAGCTTACGTATATTTGTAGCCGCATTCATAAAATGAACTATTCGTATCGCGCAAAGCTTTCTACAACGTCGAGAGAAATTTTCATTCGTATAGAATCGAAAGCTTGTTCACGGGGCAAGTGGGAAAAGTTCTCTTTCATTTATTTAATTTGCTCGTGGTGAAGGGTGGGGGTGGTATTCATGCTAGAATGACCGACAACTGTGGCAAGATATTATGTCAGATCTTCACTTATACAACTTTCAAATCCTTTGAAATCCAAAATGATCTTGAATTTTATCAGAGAATTTTTTACACAACATTGAAATATTCATTCAAATAAAAATCAAGATAACTACCATCACGCAATTAAGAATATCGTTTGCAGATTATTGTATGGGGTTTGCATCGTACGTTTGCGGTTAAAAAATAAAAGTTAAAATCAAACACTCATCCTATCATTAAAGCCCAAAAATTAAAATCAGTCAGAAAAATCCGATTTGTCGATCCAGTATCCTTAATGTTTAACAGTTTTATATATTCCACGTATAACATACCTATTTTTACCACCTGATTACAATTGTAATACCCAAATTAAGTTCATGTCATAAAATACTTGAATTTTGTTTTTACGATACTAATTTTTTAAAATTTCATTGGCTGGTGTAAAACAATCATGATGAATCCTTCATATATATGTTTAGCCATTTAGTGTTGGTACGTATTACTCGTATGATTATTTAATAACAACTTGTAAAACATGATAAAATTTATAAACTACATGAATGTGATCTCGAATAAATATTGAATAATTAAAAAAAAAAACGCATCAAAATTTATGAAATGCATGCTACACTTTTAAGATTGTTATTTATTTTTTCTTAGTATTAAATTAATAAATTAACCAAAACATGAAGTGTCATGACGTAATCCATGTAACTCAGATCTAAATAATTGTATGGATGATGCCATACCATGTACTACTTCCACAGTTCGGTCGGTCTATTATTTTTTCCCAAAACTTTTACGCTTTAACAGTTAAGATAATAAACAAAAACAAAGTAAATATCGGTTGGAAAACACTTATTTTTACTTATTTGTCTACAATGAAAACTATCGGTTGACATAAGTTTATTTCTGAAAGCCAGGTGAAGCGTGATATATAGAAATTTGGAGCATTTCATATAGTTTGTTTGTTGTTGTTTGAAAGATAATTTTAAACATTTATCATAGGAGCCAAAAATTTTATTGCGTATTTTTCAATATGTAAGACTTAAAAGTTTGTAAACAATTATATTTAATATTTTTGATGGTTTCGGCGGTAACCTTGTGGAAGTTCATTTTAATATAAAATTTAAAATAACTTTGATTATTCCACGTATTGTGTAACTAACTGTGACACGTGTTTCGCCTCGTTTACTTCATTTACTCAAGCAAACTTTACGATAGTAAGTCTGAAGATGCCTCTGAAAGAGGCGAAACACGTGTCACAGTTAGTTACACAATACGTTGAATAATCAAAGTTATTTTAAATTTTATATTAATTATATTTAATGTTTTTTTTGAGGCTTGATTAATAAATTTAACATGGATTGATCCAATTTGTTGTATTATTGTATTTAAAATATTGCTTGAGGATTCTTGAATTACTTTTGATTTATTTCTGAACCCTATGACGTCAGATATCCTTCGAATTCCCGGCACATTTCTCCACTCACTGGCGTAGTAACTTGAAACGCCCTTCTAGATTTCAATGCGTCACAAAATGTTGCTTATTTTTTTATTCCACGGAAGCAAAAATTTTAAAAGGATGACGTCGCTCGTGAATTTTTCTCGTAAAATATTTTTACAACCAAAATATGCTTCTGACACTGTATAAAAGTGAAACCTGTTTATGAAAACTACACTCTTATTATTTTTTTCATAAAAGATGACATTTATTCAAAGCATACATAAAAATGTTTATGTTCATACATATATATATATTTAAATTATGAATATTGGCAAGCTTAATAATTGTAAAATAAACAGAAATATACATAAACATACATAAGTGGCTAATTCAATACAGCAGAGTGAAGTTTTTTTAATGAAAATTTCTAGTTTACATAATAACTAAAAATTTGATACACCATTCGGCAATTCTACCTATCAACATTTCTTTATACTAACAAATCCACACACCTAGTATGAATGCACAAATGGAGAGAGTATGTGTGTGTGGATTTTTCAAATAAAACACTGAATATATTTTAATCAATTACAAATCCATAGTTTTAAAACATCATTAATTCCTTTGACATAACAACTCTCAATAACTATAAATATTTCAACATGCATTCGCAGGAAGTTGTAATAATATGCAGTATATATTATTGATCAAATATATAATATAAACCAATTTTCAAAATTATTGAATTTAATATTAACGGGCTGGATAGCAGAGAGTCTCGCCGGTCATAGGATAGGTCTTCAGCATCCCAGAACAAGATAATTGAAATGAAACCAACGAAACAGAAAAATTACGCGGACATATTTTTTTTAAATATCTTTGGGCTTTGTTCTGTTTATTTTGCATTTTTTGACATGCAAAGCCTTGAATTTACTTAACAGAAGATCGTCCTTCCTAATCTGACGAGATGCCATCAGCTTTGCCTGACTTAAGTCTCTCCTACAAGCGATGTGATGAAAGAATTTGTAAGTGCCATAGACAAACCGTAGAGCTTTTGAAAGAGGGAGGTTTTGAAACAGTTGCATGATTTCCATTTTTGATAAATGCTCAGGATATTAGATAGAAAACTCATGCTAGATAGATTATGAAGGGATAAAATGTACATACTTTCGAATGAAAATGAACATTTTAAAATAATATATATTAACTTACAGTAGGTAATAATCATTTGTAATGTGTTATTTTATTACGTGAATATAATATGAATAATGTATTACTACAATAATATCATTGAAATGACACAAGTATATGCTTTCCAGTTTCAAATATTATTCACACACAACAGTATATCTTGTCGCTTTATTATAATATAAAGCTTTGTGTGTAATACCTCTTTCCATATCATACAAATTACATTACACGTTTGTTTTCTTCAATTGTATAGCCGATTAAAGCAGCTACCCATTCTACACATTTTACTCATCAACAGTTAGAGCCGAAATGTACTAATTTTCTTTTTAATGTTATAATAATTTGATTAATTTACCGAAAAATTGCTATGAAGAAAATATTAATAACTTTGAAGCCTTGTACATTTACTTTAAGCATTTACTAGCAGCCACTCATAACAAAATAGTTATAATACAAGTAACTTTTATGTACCTATAGTTATCAAAACCAATTGAGTATAGTCTGCTATATACTAGCAATAAAATACCCCATATTTTATTGTCTTCGCTTATAAGATAAATTTACTTCACTTAAGATGTATTAGAATATAATAATGATATGGGGAGATTTATTTTCAATATAGCAAATGACGATCAAATATAAAACTTAAATTTCTCAAAGATGGCGATGTATTTTTTGTACCACGTCCGACTAAAAATTAAGTTTATCTCAACAGATTTTTCCTACGAAAACTGCTTGTTACTAAATTGCCCAGCGTCTCTTTTCGGAAAGATAAGCGATAGATCTGAGACAGAACTTTTAGGTGGTTAGTTAATTTCTCTAGCTACTTCTCCGTTTTAGAATCGGATGAGTGCAGAAGGGAATTTTTGAACAATACAGACAGACATCCATGTATCAGAACAGAAATCAATATTTCAATTGAATAATAAAATTACCTGGACTATTATTCGAGCCCTTGTGATCCGCAACCGAAGCCAAATACATTGACACGGCTTGGACAAATATACCCACATGAGATAGCTAGCTACCCGACTAATGCAATGGTCCGAACGGTGATAGTATGGAATATTTGTCATTTTGTTATTATAGAGCCCGAGTAAGAGTACAAAGTAATTATCAAACTGAGCAATAAACGTAGCTTTTCAGCCATCTTGTACACACGTACAAAGTCTTGCAAGGAAGCCTTTACCGCAGACTAACGACTTAACATACTCGTACATATTGGAACAAGTCTGTAATTAAATTTACCGACATTAAAATTCCTTCCCAGCACGTCGTCAAGTTGGCATCGCCTTATCCTTCCTCTTTACCACTATGGCTCAAGAGCGCATAAAGTTTAACAGTAACGGGGGTCATTTCGACTGTAAGGAATAAAGAAATACTATAAATTTTATTTTAACTATTTTAATCGGTAAGTACGGGTTGTTACACTTTTTTTGTACAATGAATCTTAGTTTGAAATCACTAACATTGCTAACATATCCACTCTCAATGCGAAGCATGTAAAGTACTAATTTAGCATACCACAACAGAAGTTGTTTTACAAGATCTTCTTGTTACTTTGTTGTGTTGTTTATATTATATTGTATTGTGAGATTTTATAAGTCAAGAAGCCAAATTACCATTGATACAAGAGCAACACAGGCATAGAATCGATGGGCTTCTGTTTATTTTCATAAGATGGTATCAAAAACGATTGCTTTACGCTATTTCTTCCCTTCGTATTGAGTGACAACTAGTTTCATTTCAATTGCTTGGAGTTTATTTATGCGTGTGATTATTAAATTCTTTACACTATATTAATAAATATGTAAGTCTTTATTTTAACAACAAACATAACAACAAAATACTCTCATTGAGAAAAGAGCAACTATAAAATACGACAATTGAATTAATAACGTGTCATTTATAGATTAAAGTCAAAATACAGCCAATATACTTATTTTTATTATGGATAGTAATATCATACATTATGGTCGCTTGAAATACGTTATCCGTTCACATTCCACGTTTAAGTCTGTTATTCTTATGATTATTTCTTAATTTACATAAACAAGCCCCTATCGTTTGGTATGCCTTTGTCTTATTACACATACTTCCACTTAACTTTTGAACCTCATTGCTCACACTCTCAGCAGAGGCCACATTCCCATTACCGCAATTGTGTCAATGACTACATTATTCATTCCAAGAGTAAAATGAGATTAAATAAAAATATTTTTACATTTAGTTGATTACATATCATATTTCGTATTTAAATAAGCCAACGCAGT
Organism: Himalopsyche kuldschensis; assembly: GCA_028554975.1. Lineage (NCBI taxonomy): Eukaryota > Metazoa > Arthropoda > Insecta > Trichoptera > Rhyacophilidae > Himalopsyche > Himalopsyche kuldschensis. Next base: position 11,263,075 of record JAHFWI010000010.1, on the reverse strand, counting down.
CTGTGCATGTTTAAAGTACAGTATATATATATTAGTTACAGTATTATATAAATATTTCAAACGTAAACATTTTGAAATATTTGTCATTCCTAAATTAGCGACATCCATGCTATATTATATTTGTCAAAAAAATTGTGTCCTTAGTTGTTATTTAAAAGATACTTGAATTGTAAATATTTCCTGATTGAGCTCCGAAAATATTCAAAACCAATATTTTCGAGACCTGTTTTATTGAAACCATTAAATGATTAGGTTTCTTTTATCTAAAAGTTTCATAAAGCAAGTTGTATATTTATGATAAATTTTCCATTTTCTTTGCAAAAACTTCAATACATATTTCAAATTAGCATTGAATGCTTATTTTTCTAAGTCTTGCTTTTTCCCATATACAATATTTCAATATCATTAAAGAATCATTAAAAAAAGTGGAATAATTTTTACCACTAATTTAAATATGTTTTGATTCATATGCAAACAAATAAATAACCAATTTCATCAAACTATCTTTAATAATACTTATATATCATGCATTTTAACCAAAAATAATTAACATATAACACCTTAAAATGATTTATAAGAAGTTATATATTAGATCTTACAAAATATTTCAATTAGCTTATAGTTGCCCGACCACTGTCAGTTTTGATTAGAACTTTACATTACTTTTTTAATTAAACAAATAGTATGCATTATTTAACGAAATTTTCTTTATAATTTGTAGGAAGGAATATTTTATTTAAGCTCTGCACGTAGTTCACCGCTAAAAGCAAAAATTTTAAATAACCAAAGGTAGTATCGCAAGGTATCATGTTTAATCCATTAAAATATACAAAACATTGTTCTCATTAGCATTGTTCTAGGGAAATTCTGTTAAAGTTTACCATTTTCATAAGAGATACAAATATGCACTGTAACAGTAATGTTCGGAATGTAAAACAAAACAAATGTGCATTTGTTTCGAGATTACAAGATAATTTTATGAGTATTTGAATAAAATCAGGAAGCTTTTTGAATGTGCATGCATACGTTTATTATTTTAATTGAATTTGGAATTCAATATCAATATACTCGTAATAATTCAATGCATATAGCTTTATGCAATGCAACATTTCATTAAATTCATGACCTATTTCAATACTTGTTATTATGTTCTTTTTTTCTTAAATTTATAACATTATAACTCACATATAAAAACATATTATTTTGGACAATCTTAAGAGATTAGCATTCCAATTTTTAGCTTAAGTTTTGGGCAATTTATTAATAGGTCAGTAGATAAAATATTAAAAAACACAATTTATTTTTCTTATTTTTAATTAATATTTTCCACAGATTTATGTGTTGTATGCAACATATTTTATTTACTCAACCGTATATTGAAATATTTAAAATAATGCGTACATTACTATTTTTTTCTTAAAGATTTCAATACAAAGAGGACAAGTGATCTTTGTGATAAAAAAGATAAAACGTGTAGACTAAAGACAAAATGTTATTTTACAACTAATAATAAACTGTTATCAAAATACAGCTTACGGTTAATAAAACATTCTGAGAAACAAAATTTGAACTTTAACTTTAACCTTAGTGTTTTTTAACAGACAATTATTGCTTGACTTGGAATTAGGTATGAGTAAAAAGAAAAGGAGTGACCTTTTCGATAAAAATAAGATAAAAGAATTGAGTTACGACAAAAGGTTTTTTTATATCTAAAAATACACCGTTTTAGCATTGCCGAGATACAGCTACTAGTGAATCGAACTTTCTGAGAAAAAATACTTATCTTTGATTTCAAACTTACTATTTCTTAACAAACAATTATTGTTTGTTTTGAAACGATGTTATCATGAATAAAAACATCTGTGAATTTTCATTGCGCTCTAAATACATCATAAAACATTTTATTTACTAAGTTGTTCCCTTTATTTTTCCAAAGTTAGTGCTCTTTGATCTTAGATCTTTATATAATTTCCGAACCTACAGATAATGCAGCAAAATTATGTCTTGGTGCTTTTCGGAACTAGTAAATATACATATGTATTCCGAAAAAACATCTCAACATAAGCTCAATACTCCAAAATTCTGTTTCGCTACATTCGGGACCTAGGGTATCGATATGTATGAAAATCAATTACGCCTTCTATAAAATTTTGGATTTTGACTGAAAGTGCTTTTTTTTACAGGCTGAAATTTGAATCGTTTTAATTTTATATATTTCCAACCAGGGTTTTGCTTTTCCGGAATCATCATGCATTTTAAGTGAGCTGATAAATTGAACTGAGTTCTTTATGACATTCTAATATATAATTTGTCATTAGGAATGATGTATATAATTCATTCTTTAAATTATGAATGACACGTCACGTTATTAAAATATTCTGCTAATTAGAATGCAAAATATTCTTTTGTGTGATGGAAAAATATTCCGAATTAGCGAAAAGACACTTGACTTGAATTCCGGCACGACGAAAATAGGTTACATGGCTGCACTTGTGTGCATATTTGAGAGCAATACAAAGCCTGGCTAGCAATTAAAAATTCCACATTTGCACGGAGCACGTTAAATTAGGCACACAATCATTATGACGGAGTCGTGCTTTAAAATTTCTTATTTTTTAAAAATGAAAAAAAAGCCCATATTTTTTTCACCTTTAAGTATCTTACATTTTAAAAAGACTATTTATCATTTTGATGGCATTCTTTTCTTGATTTCAATAATATGTATATATGTCTTAAGTCCTGTTTGTTTGACTGAATTAAACAAAAGCCATATACATCTTAAAATAATTGAGATTTGGTTTTATAATTTGCAAATCGTTAAAATATATAATTATATAAATATTCCTTATAAATTCAGTTAGAATTTCAGTAAAATATTCTATTGAACAAGACGGGCATGTACTCTCAAATAATCACCAATGCTGAAGTTAAGAGAATTGCTACTCAGTAAAGGGTGAAATTCTTCATCCAGATATTTTAATAGCATTTCGAATCAAATGATTATAAAAAAAATTAAAAAATTAGAATCATGTTTTTCGTTTTCAATCCTCAATTTTAAAATCTTTGAGAGAGCTAACTAACAGGCTTCAATTTATCATGATTAGAGAGTTAGTTGAAATGATGTCAATTTTTAAATGATCCGTAAAAAAACCATAATTTTAATTAATATACCACTTCATTTGAAACTGCTTTTTGATCCTTTGTTAAAATGAAATCTTTTTTAATTCCAGATAACTGCCACCAGAGTGTCCAGAAAACTTGAGTCGTTTACAAGTTGCTGCCAGTTGCTAAAGTGGTCTTGGTAAGCTCGTTATAAGGTTTACAGTCTACACTCTGTTTGATTAATTAGAAAACTAGATCCAGATTTCGCAATCCCACACGATCGTTATCGCTTTACATGTCTAATACATGCCACACACATATTTTCTGTAACATATTTTGATGTCAATCAAGTAAAGAATGATATGTTATAATAATTAATCATTCTTATAAACCATATTTTCTTATTCGTATTTCAAACAAATTTTATATCACTTTTAAGGTGTTCACTGTCAATACTTGGTGAAATGGCATTATAATGAAAAGTTATATAAGTACAATAAACAGTAAAAAAATCAGTTGATAATACTCGCCATGAGCTAAACGGGTCTTGATCCAATAAATTTCTTGTGGAATAAGTACAAAAAATGTTTTATTATTTTTATTAAAATTTTATATCATTATGGGCTACGACTTCACTCGTTCTTTGTTCGATGTAGTTAACTAATAATTTTATTTTATTATAAAGCCTTTTTAATGACTTGCGTGGAACTTTATTAAAATAAACTTAAAAAGTGCTAGAACTATTTTTTACTATATTTTACTAATCTCCATTCAAAACTATTTGGTATTTAACACCATACAAATGAATCAAGACTCTCGTATATTATGTTAATTAATTTTTCGCTCCACTGTATTTTTCGATTACTTTGGATAAAATATAAAACTATAAATATAATTTATGGAATAAAAAAAATTTTCTATCTATCATACGCTGCTATTTGTACTTCAATGGAATATTGCTTAAAGCTTTAAATTGTACTTCAATTAAATTCATTACTTCTAAATGAGAATACATTTCATAAATTTAAATATTAAAAAATTGCATTTAAAATTATTTATAACTATGTATTCTCATTATCCGTTTTCCTATTATCTGAAATCTTTTACAAATAAGATAATTGTGTAATATGGATTCCATATACTTAAACATAATAAATTCTCAATTATGAAATTCAACAAATTCCATACACTTTATGTTGTTCAAATCTTATCAAGTATTTTAAGCTACATTAACAAAATTTCATATAATGAATCGAATCGAATAACTGCACATGAAATGCAGGAAGTTTATCGATTCATTAAATTAATAGAAAAGGCCTATCGAGACCTGAATATAATTTGCTGAATGTGTTCCCTTGAGTTAAAATAATTCTGCGGTGTTTTTAACCCACTAAGAATGGGTTTTTATTGAGCAAGTTTTATTTCGTATTAAATTCTTGGAAAATGTTTTTGAAGAGTATATGCATAGTTTTCGCCTAGCAATAAAACAAAACTTATATGTATGATTACTATTAAGGAAACCAAAGTGTAGCCAGTGAAAACTTTATCACATTTTTCCGACACTTTTTCCGGTAGTGCATTTTTTATGCAACCATGTCTCCTGATATCTCCAAAAAAAAATTTACACTTTTTGTTTATTAAAAAATAATATGTAGTAAAGGAGAATAGGCCAAACATATTTTTTATATAGAATCGACGTTCAATCAAATCGATTGAGGAGTTCCAACTATTTTCTAATGATCAAAATTGTGTGCTATAATTTAAAGCCGTTAATTTTTTATTGGGTATTATATCTTTTGGTTGGCATCTATTCGCTGATACATTTTTAAAGGGCTTGGACTAGAAACTCCAATTACTTGACATCTCAACTACTCCTAGTATTGAGTAGTAAAAATTTAAATTACTCTAATAGTATTTTCACGGGTACCAAAATATATAATATTTATTAAAATTTGTGATAAATAATCATATTTCATTTCAATAAAACATTTATTCAAATCTACAAAATAATAGAGAATTAAACGTCTCAAATTTGAAATTGGTTCGAAGTTTTGTATTTTATTTTTTAATATTTTATTTAGTCTATTGTCATCATAAATTTATCATTGATCAGATAAATCAGCAGACTCCAAAGCAAAAGTAACAAAAAAATCTCGCATTTCGTAGACAACGAGTATTAGTCGAGTATTTTTCAAAATACTCGAGTATCGAGTACGTGAAAAATCGACGAGTATTCGATACTCGAATTGGAGACTCTAGTTCCGACTGTTCGCTGGTTGTTTTTTAGAAATATATTTTCACATAAAATTAAAATTACATTGAAGATAAATTCTTATTACCATTATGGGTCTCGCTGTGCTAAAACGTTAGGCATCGTTGCACCACCAACTGCCGACTGGAGATAGCTTAAAGATATAAACCTTCCAGCACCCCGCTTTCATCCCCCAGTTCGTCTGACCGAGCTGAGAGATGTACCTAAGCTCTCTGAGTTAACTTTAATAAAATTGTGGACGACTCCTCTGAGATAGCCGCCATTCACCGACGACTCATATTTCTGCGGCGCTGTACGCGCAACGCAAATACTTAATGAAATTTCGTACTTAAAAAACATTCCGACTTCGCAAAAATGTTTCAGAAAATACGACGGTGGAAGCAGAAAAAATATCGAAAATTTTAGTTTTTGTTTGAGAAGTACGTATTTTTCAGATTTAATTTTAAAATATCATTCTCACACAAAGCACATTCGCTTGATTAAATTGAAAAATTAACAATTCTTAGTAGAAAGGAACTATGTATATTCACAAGAATAAAACATATTTCAAGACTTAAAACTTTCGTGCTCCCAAAGCAAAGCCAGACATTTTTTTTTCATCAGAACTTTTTTGTCTTGTAGGTCATTTTAGTCACCAGTCTCAAAAGTTGTTCGGACGACCAATGCACTGCCTATTAAAGTGAATATTTTCGGCATTGAAATTGGTGCTACATTTGTATATTTTTTTTCCTTTTTATGTATTAATGTTTTTTTTATGTATTATGCTCGAGCATTGTCGTTAGCTTTAATGCCACGTATTGTATTTTGTTCCAAAAAACAATAAATTTTACTTAAAACACATTCTGTTGAATTTTCAGCACCGGTTTCGCTTCCCACCATCATTTTGAACTTACGAAAGATCAGTTTGAAATTATTAAAATAAATAAAAAGTTCTATATTCACATACGAAGAGAAGTCTGTCGAAAATCTTTATCTGGACCCCTCTTGATGTTGTCTTGCTCAGGAATAGATTTCCTACTATAGTATGACGATGTGGCCTGCAGTTTCAAATCGTCTTGTCTCCTTAATGGTTATTTATTTTTGTTTTATATAGAAACATAGCATGGACTTTTTTTAACATCATGTAAGTGGCACAATTATACCATATAAGTCTTTCATACAAATAATGATCAAAGTGGTTCAAATGATAAAAAAAACACGACTGAATATTTGAAAGATGATATTTGGCAAATAGAGTGGCAGAAGAAGAGCGTCAAAACGATACGGTCCAAAGGAAATGACGTCATTCATTCAAAAGCGGAAACACGAAAATCTCACTCTGGCACCGGTCTCCGTTATCGATTGTAACACTTCACTCCGAAAGCCCTTAAACAAGCCGGATTGTAGCTTTAAAAATTTATTCAATTTTGTCACGACAGAAAAATATTTTTCCAAGAAAAAGTGACATTATGCCAGGCAGTGTGAAAGATTGTAAATCGGTTGACGATTTCGCAACATGTTATTCAAGCGGTAGATAAAAATTGACATTTTGTATACAATCAATGAGTACAGCGAAATATTTAGAATTCTGTAAAATTTTTAGTATTTTACTTTATTTATAGTATCGGCGTTGAAAGTTTTAGTTTTTGGAAGCAAAAAAAATATGCATGCTGCTTAGTATTTAATTTCAAAAACGATATTTAATTATGTTGGTTAGAATTTTTTTTTTTTTCAGAAAACTGAGAGTGAAAACTGATAGTAACGCAGGTTGTTATGTTACTACTTCTGTTTTTTCATTTCATTCGTTTGAATAAATAAATTGAATATATTGAATATTAAATATTCCTTCCTTCCATCACATATTATGTGATGGTTTCACTCATAGCGAGCTTTTTAAACAGATGACATATAAATAGAAACAGTGGAATTGATATCGAATAGAGAAGGAAAAGATAACGATTAATACACAACTGTCGTAATAAAAGTAATAAAAATTTACAGGTAATCATTTCATTTTTTCTTTATGAAAATATGTAACATTTACATAATTATGGTTGATTATTAGTAAATTATTGTCTATTTCAAAGTGCAGATGATAATCTTTCTAAGAAATATTACAAAAACATCAGAGTCATGTTAGAAAGTAACAAACAAATCTAATACCAGCGTCGCCAAAATTTCTCGGATATATGTATGGCATTTCCCGAATTACAGAGGTTCACTTTAAACGAAAAGAGGTAGAAGCGACCACTGGAATCGCTCTCCGTGGCCACAGGTCAAATACCAAATGCCAACACCCCCCACAAACTTCTCCTCGACTGGAACACACAAACTAACCAACAGTTTCCGGTAGAAATGTCCAATCAAATACCACTAATGCTGTTAACTCTCTGTCATTAGACCGCATTACCGTGCTTTATCATTATCAAAACGCTATAAAAGTAATCAATTTTGTCAACTTCCTTAAAATGGGCCTATTGATTGCACATTTTTAATAAGCAAACATCAGTCCAAAAACTGAATTTAAAAAAGGAACAAGATGATAGGAATTCATTTTTCAGAAGATAATCGAATTGAAACAAATCGTATAATATATGTTTGTATTCATAAGAAACCTTCTAGATTAAAAAAATAATTTTGCAGTTAAATATGTACCACTATAACTTTGCCGTTATCGAGAACACCACCTTTGCATGAGTGATGTTGCAGTACTAGTTAAAAAAAAGTTAATTCTTTACACATTTTTATATGTAAGATATAAATTGAGGAAAATATTTATCTATGTTTATTTTTACTAAAACAAAAAATTTAAATGATCATCGAATATATCTACTCTATGCGGGCAATATTAGTACCGAATTGCGCGAAGGCCAATTAATGGTGCATTTATAGCTTTTTTAAGAACTTTTTCATAAAAATATCATCTTTACGAGGACATAAAGTATATGTGGAAAAGATATGGAATTGAGTAACTTATTTGCAATATTTTTCTGGAGAAAAATAATTTACAACTTAAGTCGCATGCACATTCTTATCGGATATTTATATTAATTTACTCAAATTGAAAGGAAATTGGCGTCGCTTACTTTTTCAAGTTACATATATTTTTTTCTAAATAAATCAATTTATTTCTTTGAAAGAGCGTTTCGTTTGAATATTTCGTTCGATTTTAAATCAACACAAATTTTATGTTTTGTAAATAATAATTTATAAAAATAATATTCATTTCAACTAGAAAAAATAATGAAATATAATAACCGAACAAAAAAATTCTGAGATTTGTTGAATCATAAACATTTTCTCTTTGAAATAAACAAATAAAATATAACAAAACTCCAACAATGATATCATTTTATCATATTCCCACAAAAGAATCAAAATGTTTTAGCAATAATTGTATTGAAAGAAAAGAAACGATCAGAAAAGATCATTTTAAAAACCCCGAAGAATAATTTGGAGAAACGAATTTGAAGCATTATAAAAAATATTCACAGTTAAAATAACGTTCAACAAAAGACCGGCGTCGTGAAAGGTAAGTGGTCAAAAATACAGGACATTTAAATAAATACCAAATATTTCCTTGAATAAATTGAGCCGCCGTTGAGTGAAAAGCCTATTTGTTTTTAGTATACAATATAACTGATGAAGTTTGTTGTGTTATGTCAATTTCCCTCGGTCGTGTTTGTTGGAGCATGTTTTACTTCGCCAAAGAAAACGGTCGGCAGTTTAACAATCATACGCCTTGCCGCACTCTTGTTCACATAATACAAACAGTACTCAAACATTGGACTGAAGATATACCTCTCAGCAGAAAAAAATCATCCTAACTATACCTTCCGTTGATTTCCCTTTGGAAGCTTTGAAAGATTATAATATTCAGCAAAGTATTGATGTGAAGAGTCAACAAGTTGGCCTACAACAATAAATAATGTATATATTCTTTATATGCGATTTTATTTTAAGTCCAGTACAAGAGTCGTAAAGTCATCTTGGAGCACGCACGTGTGCTTTCCAAGAATATCCAATGTGAAAATAAAACAAGCATAATATTATGTTAGTAAAATTGTTTCAAAGCTTCAAGCATTGACATCATGGGAGTCAAACGTTTTGTCTCTTTCGATCCGTTATTATTGAACAAACAGTAAGTGTTTTTGACAGACATAAAAATATTTAATCATCTATTTTGCTTTGAGAGTATTTTACGATGATTTTTTCGTAACGATACTTTATCATATAATTCTCATAAGTAATCTACGATTTTGCGTGAAGAGAAAAAAACTCATAATTCAAAAACAGTTTGATTTTTTTAGCTACAATTCTAATAGCTATAAATGTTTACTTGAAGCAAAATCTGTAGTTTTCTTTACCGCATTCAATCATAATATACACTACTTTTATCTCTCCGCAAACGGTAAATGTGCCAGTTCAGTTAAGTAAATTTTGTATTCCCAAAGGAAATTGAGTATTATTCTGAGGCGAAATAACTAAATTACATTGGTGATTCGACACTTGGAGAGCTAGGCCATAAAGAAATTTTCTCAGAACTAGGCAACCGCTAACACTGTATCACTTTAATGATAATATACCACACATGAAAACATAATATTCTAGGAAAAAATACATAAAAGGAGCATCTCTCTCGTATACCGAAAGTTGGCCTTGTCTTCGTACAGATCTTTTTTTCTTGCTCATTATTAGTCAATCTGGTAATGAAAAAAAATACAATAGATATTGCTCCTCAAACTACGAATTAGATATAAAATTTGATCTGATTTTTCGTTATTTTCGTTCTGATATCTTGATAAGGTAATTTTTAATACTGTCATTATGATTATTAATTTGATATTACGGTTAATAATTATGAAAAAATAATATCAATAAAAATATGACCTGTACTAAATAAAGATCTGATTAAAAGTCATGATAAATTATGTTCGCCTTCATTTGTGGATTTTTTGAAAGAAAAGCTTCAAGTTACAATAGTAGAAATAATTTTGTAAATTTGCAAAAGCTGTTTTAAAAAACATACCTGGGATTGGTTCAATTACAGAACCCAAAAAATAAATTTGCTATTAGCAAAATCTCATAATAAGACTGACTGATATACATATTGTAAATCTATTATAAAGCGTTAAAGAAAATAATTTGATGTGCAAAGATCACGTAATACACGCCAGGTGGATAATGTATCTATAAGTGGAAGAAATGAGAGGGATGATTGTACCCATCTATCCTTTCCAGCATACTCCTTTCCATTAACTTGATATATCTTTCAAACCAGTCAAAGTTGGAAATCTTATAGATATTAAAATATGATGTAAAACATTTTCGAAAAAATAATCATTTCGTTCTCTCTCACTTTATTGAAGAAATAAAAAAAATCATCCAACAAAATTAAATAGTATTTTAGCTCTCCTTACCTTTTTCTATGCATAAACCATGTGTTTTGATCTGGGTGCCGGAAGAGGCAAACGTTTCCTCTGTCTAAAAGTCAGTTAAAATGTCGGTGTATGACTTATGATGTAACAAGAAGCTCCTTGTGTCGTTTTATAATCTCATAGAGCCTTATAAATTTGAACTACCTTACCCAAATATTCTGACGTTAATAGTCTTGTAGCTGACGCACAGAAAGACTGTCTTTTAGAGCCTTTGAGACGTTTTCTTTGATTCTTGGTAAAAGAACGCCAGTTAAATTTAAGCAATAAACCATAATTTTTAATAATACTAATTGCGTTTTAAAACAGCTACGTTAAATCGAACTATTGCAAACTATTTAATAAAATAATTTGTATAAGGAAATAGTAAATAGTTTCTAGGTGACAGAAGTTTTTAGATGTCGCACGTAGTAAACTAAATCTTTCACATAGAGAGAAATATGGCTTAGATTGAGTCTTTTTAACCCATTCAGATTAATGTTTGTGAGCCAAACTTAAAACAATCTTATTTCTTTGGAATCTTTGCTAATGCAAATAAATAATTTTTTTCTTTGGACATTGAAATTTATACTTTCAATGGTTTCGGCGGTAACTTTGTGGAAGTTCTAATTGAAATTTATATTTGGTTTAAAGTTTAAAAGTTTTAAATTCATACAATTGCATGACAGTTCCAAAAAAATGTTAAAATAATAATTCGTGATTTATAAAAGCCTATCATTTGTCGGATATTTCGCCGAATTATATTCTCTTCTATGTTCTTATGCTCAGCTGACAGCTGTCAGTTTGGATGTTTAAAATTCCCTCCCACCGTTAAAAATAAGTAGTGCCTACTGACAGTGATCAGCTAACCATTTATTCCTGCTCAAGCCAAGTCAATCTATCTTGCTTATTTCTAAAAAAAAGTCACGTAGAAAGAAATCTTTAAAATAAGTTCCACTAGCAGTTAATGTGCTCCGCATTGGGAGCGTACATCTTTTGAAAAAAAGGAATGCTTATAATAATATTGTCACGCAGTTCAGATTTTTTAAAATACAAAATCATTTCTTTGCATGCAAAACAGACTTGAAACTAGTCAATGAAAGTATCTTGAATATTTGAAACGTCGTGAAATATAATAAACATATGTATGTCACCTTGCAATTCCATATAACAGTCTCAAATGAATACAACAGTTTCGTTCTGACGCGCAATAAATCATTTTGCTGCCAACTGTATTTGTCAATCAAAAACATATTTCAAATATCCTTGCTGCATTGTTTATAGTAATTATAGCAAAGTGTCAACATGAATTTGCGCAGACAAAATTATAGCACAGATTTTGATAATGTACTTGAAAACTTCTTCAAATTCTTCATCTCAGGTAGATCCAACACCGTATTTAAAAGAATCAATTCATTTTAGACAAATTACGATTAAAAATATATTTTTCATCATATTTAATTAGTGGCTGGCAATGCCACTCAAAGAAGGAAAATATTTGTGTTTATTGAAGAGCTTTCGAATGCACAATATTTAGATAAATAATTTCGATTTATTTCACTAACATTGATCGGTATCGATGACATTTGCCGTTTGACGTTTGCTGTTTGTCTTTTACCGATTGTCTATGGTACGACACATTTTTATACTACTATTTATATTACCTTTGCGCAAGTGTAACAATAAGTTGCCAAAATAAGCAGTAGCGGTATATAAAAGACCTACTGTAAGCTAATTTTACTTTTTAAGTTTTCGTAAAATCTTATCTGGGGATTCCAAATTGTGAGTTCATTGGTTCGTGGATTGGATAAGGTAAGTGACTTTAAAGTGACTGACGTTAGCTGTTAAAGCAAAAACCTCTTTTTCTGATAATGCTTAAAAAAGAAGCATAATGCCCACAAGTCACAACATACAACAGAAAAGGTGTATTGACAAAAGTTATCAATTTAATTTTTCTACACAATTTTAAATTGCATGTTTATTGAAAAAATTCAAGCAAATTCTCTTTATCACTATTCTATATAATTTCATTATACAGTTCTAGTGTTACTTGATTTTATGCAGACGCTGTTATTGAGAAAATTACGGAGCGTGAGTTTTCATCACTATCTTGTAATAATTTATTTATTTTCTTTTCTTTCGGATACATAAACAAATCATTGATGCTTTTACTTTATTATTGATTTAACAATCAATTTTTCTGTTTGTTTTACACGATGAAAGCAATGTTTTCATTCTCTCGTATTTGATCTTGAAAACTATGCGCATAAAAAACGGAAGTCTTTGTTCTAACCTTTTGATCCTTTCAACCAGTTTATTTTATTTAAATAGTTCAAATGATGCTTAAATGTTATTATGTGTTACTCCAGCAATACACAAAAAGGCTGTAATAAACAGAGTTTATATTAAATTATTATGTTATAATATCCAATTTCTCATTTATTTGTGGAATTGAATAATTACAAGCGGTATTATTTCAGTGATTTCAAAATGACTGCAATGAAATAAAAACAAGATTGTCGAATCCAATATCCAGAATTCGAATGTTAAAAATATTGAGTAAATTCTTCCGAGCCGTATTCATAAGTATACACGAAAGTTTTCCTTGGAGTAAATTGGCTAAGGGGGATGAATTTCGCTCGTACGCCTGCGGATAGGGCCCACTCAGTGCCTTCTCCTCTCAAGAATCATCCATTATTGTATTTCTGCTGTGATTGGCATTTAATTATTTAGCCTGGATAAAAAGACCGAGTAAATTATTACTATTAATATTATACTTACAATGCCGATGTATTCTCTGTATTATCAATACACGCATAATAATATTTTTTCCCGCAGTGATATATGATACGAATAAATTTATTAAACTAAACCTTAAAAAATACTTTTTTTAAGACGTCATTTGAATAAATAATGTTTTGTATGAATTGAACTAACATTTTTTTACAATAGTTGAGGCTTCATTTCTATCGGTAGTATTGTGAGAGCGGAGAAACCAGCTTCTAATTACGACCAAAATAAACGGCGAAAATTTACCTGGTTTGACATGTTCTGTGGATGTTCCAATTGAGCCTGAATCTCTTTTATCAACCAGATAGATTCCGTCGCCTTGAAATACTGCTGATGACTATCCTTAGGATGTACTCAGTGGAGTTACGGGACGCCAGGATGACCTGGGAGGAAGCAAGAAGGTTGGCAGGTGACATTAGTAGGCATCGTGTGGTGGTCATATTCTATGACTAAAAAGCGGATATGGAAAAAAAGTATTTAAAATATTTGTAGAAATATACGTCATGTGAAAAAAACACGCACGTATACATTTAATATAATTATTTCATTATCAATTATAATCATAATGGTAGTTAGTTTCAATAAAAGTTTCGAATTTATTATCTGTGTCAAAATAAATAACAATATCACTTTTAGTTGCATTCAATTATTGCGTTGTCCGAGCGTATTTCCAAATGAGCATGTCCATACATTTATTTGTAACTTTTCCTATTCTAACACTTACAGAAAAATAGCATATCAACGATTGAATAACAATCAGCTCTCTTGATTGATGAGATTCTAAAAATGAAAGCTTGTGCTTATTTTCTTGAAATAGAAAATATTTAATAGCAAAAAAAGGTTTACCGGAATAAATAGAATCATGTTCACATTTTGCTTAATCAGATTAGCTTAACTTGCTAACAAGAGCATTTTATTTATTAATAGTGACAAACACAAGGAACATATTATTTATGTTGTTTTCTTAATATCACATACCAACAAATTATCACAAATGACCAATTAATCCATCGAAAACAATATCTAGTAATCTTATCAAATATTTTTTTCTTGTTAATTGAACGAAAAAACAATTCATAAACCTATTTGTTACCTCATTAACCTATCCGTTATTATGGAGAACGAGTCTATGAAAAGAAAGATAGCAGTGCCTCTGAGAGTTTTTTTGTGGATTGATTTGTTGAGAAGTACGTCAGTAGCCATGACTGCCTGCGGGCCACTCAACGATCCTTCGAAAGCTCGATCTACCACTCGGGACAAATTTGGACCACCAATAGAGTGTTACGACCCTTCAAACGGTTAATTATTTACTTAAATGAAAGTTATTCTAGGATTCACATGAATAATAAACGACACATGGTTACAACGAAATCATTACAGCTTAATCTATATATTATATATCTAACAATCTCATTTTAGATATCGCGTAAGAAAATATTCTTAACTGTGTAGTCTTTTTTATTTATCTTTTAAGTTTGCACCTTAGCTACATATTTATAATAGATGCCCGAACTACTTATCAGTATTGTGTTAATACGCTTGATTAAAACGATGCGCAAATATAGAACGGCAGACAGTGTATTAAAAAATCACTCACAAAAAACAGTCATCGCTCACACTATTCTTCGCATCTTCTCATGCGCTGATAGGAAGAGAGTGAGTTTGTGTGCTGGGTAGATTTTTAGATAGATAAATTAATCAAGACGAATATAAAACAATTAACAGACTGACCTCGCTACTTATGCACTCGAAAGAGTGGCGCTGTAAGAATGTCCTGAATGACGCCCACAAAAAAATGATTGCTAGAGTTCAAAATTTTTTAATTCCCTAATTTAACATAGATTGGACGCGTGGGTTAAGTGCGGTATGTGGATTCTTATGTCAGAGGGGAGAAAATTTTGTTAGTATCAACGGCTGTCGCGAACTCGAGAGAACTGTTAAAGAAGTCAGAGTGTAATCTATATTTTCTACTACTAGCGCTTTTCGTTTAAAAAAAATGAATATTCCAAATATATATTAAATATTCATCACACCGTCATTAGAATATTAAATCAAGTTCAGTTGGATACTAAATCAATTTTGATGTATTCGAAATCAAGCTGAGTTCAGTTACGACGTGTGAAAAGTATACAAATTGTAATGTGATATAAAAATTACTCTTCACAAATTTACCACGGAATCCATCTTCTTTCTATGCGTCTTCTCTTCTTGCTCTTATAAGTTTTTTATGACTACTCACTTGATACAGATTAATTATCTTATGATTAGCTCTTATGAATTGTATTTAGCTTTCGTACAGTCATTTATTTATTTAAGAAAAAGCAAATCATGGCATTACAGCTGATGCCAATGCGCCATGTATTTGACAAATATGAATACATGTATTTATATATATAAATATTTACATACCTGTAAATACATAATATAAATCACTAATTAATTAAAAACAAGATAAAAACATTGTAGTCATAAAAACTGAGAGAAAAATTTATAAAATCATATTAGAAATTTTCAAAGATGTCAACCGAGTGAGTTCTGACAAAATCAACTTTTATTCATAAAATATAGTATTCGTCTGAACTCACTCACGTCAATATGAAATATGTCGACATCCGAAGCAATGCCGTTTAAAATTGTTAAAGTTCTTCCCAGGGGCATTCCCATTGGCAGACTGGTTCTACCCCTTGGAAGAACAAACAACTCATGCTCACGATTCCTCAAAAAATTATCAGGAACATTCAATTTAACATTTTCAAGAATGGTGGAATTTTCATGTTGGCCTCGGATAAGCCGAAAGAAATACAATGCCAAGTATATTTCTCTTCGAGCATTCAAACTATTGAAAGTGAGCATCCCTAAGAGAAAGTCTGTTGGATAAAGCCATGGGTAGTATCCATATGTCCTCAAATAGAGAAGTCGGTCCCTGTGGTCTAGTGGCAAGAGCTTTTTCCTAGCGATCTGGAGACCCGGGTTCAATTCCCGGTAAGGTCAGATTTTTTTCAATTGAAAAAAAAGAGATCTTGGGCTGGGTGTATGTTATTTATCGTTGATTTTGTGCACAACTGATTGATTACTTATCATCGAGTTCTCGTATGACTTTTACAATTAAGAATATTAGGCGCATTGGCGTAAGCTGTAATGCCAAATATTTTTTAATTACATTTAAAAAAATTATTAAAAAAAAAAAATTATAATTCTCAAAAATTTCTTCTGAACCCTCTCCACCATAAGAACACATTTCGCACTCCTCGGTGCCCAAACAATCGATCCACTCTCAAGTTGGCTTCGAACCAAAGAATTATACATTAGTATCAAAATTTTTACTCCTGGAAAGACCCTGGTAGTGCGGAGGATAAAGCCCAACATTTGCAAAGCTTTGTTGCAAGTAATCTTAATGTGATTGTTGAATGTTTCATAACACCTGGAAGACTAGTAATAGTCCTCGGGATTATGAAATATTTAGCTTGTGTCGATATAAGCTCAAACAAAATGTTCAATTTGCCTACCGAGCATATTTGGCAACGATGGAAGATTGCATTCGCGGAAATCCTAATTTGTTTTGGAACTATATAAAGTCTATTAGAAACGATGGTGGATTTGCTGAATCATTGAATTGGAAGGGTCATGCGGTGATGGGTCTTGGAGTGGCAGAAGCGTTTGCTGGCCATTTCAGATCTGTGTACTCGAATGATATACCACACCTGAATGTTGAATCTGTTCTGAAAAATCGCACTGATGGTGCCCAATGCATTGATACAATGCAGATTGATGAAGCGGATGTTATATATTTTACTAAAAAACTTAAAAACACTCGCTCACTTGGTCCCGACAAAGTACCAATGTGTTTTTTAAAAGGATGTATTGACCTCATCAAGAGTCCATTGTATTATATTTTTAATCTTGTTATGAAATCAGGAATTTTCCCTGAAAAAAGGAGAATATCTAAGATTACTCCAATTTTTAAAAATGGTGCAGAATCATCAGTTGAAAATTATAGACCAGTGGCTGTTCTCTCAACACCAGCAAAGGTTTTAGAGATGATCATGCATCACATGATAATGAAAAGAATTGATCCATTTATAATCGGTGAACAGCATGGATTTAGGGCAGGCAGATCAACCGATACTAACTTGATGGTGTTTACAGATTAGGTGTGGACGGCATTAGATAAAGGCCTGCAAGTTGACTGTTCCTACAATGATTTCGCGAAGGCATTTGACAGGGTCGATCATGACATCCTTTTGGAAAAACTACAACTAATCGGTTTGTCTGACGGCTTCGTTAGGCTTTTTGCGAGCTATTTTCGGAACAGAAAACAATACGTAACGTATGGGCTTTTTCACGTATTCTGGTGTACCACAGGGCTCGAACTTGGGGCCAATGCTGTTCACTATATTTATAAATGATATTGTAAAAGTCATTAAAAATTCTAAGTTCCTATTATTTGCTGATGATTGAAACTGTTTTTGAGGGTTGTCACCTTGGATGATTGTCACCGTCTCCAGTCCGATATAGATAATATAATAGAATGGGGAAGATGTAACAAACTTGATTTTAATATTGATAAATGCAAACTTTTATCGTTTACGAGGAGCTCACGAGTGTTATTCTTTCAATATTCAATGAATGGTCGAATTCTCTCACGAATTTACTCAGTAAAAGATCTTGGCGTACAATTTGAAAGCAAACTAGAATTCAACAATCATATTAAGATTACTTGCAACAAAGCTTTGCAAATGTTGGGCTTTATCCTCCGCACTACCAGGGTCTTTCCAGGAGTAAAAATTTTGAAACTAATGTATAATTCTTTGGTTCGAAGCCGACTTGAGTGTGGATCGATTGTTTGGGCACCGAATGGTGCGAAATGTGTTCTTATGGTGGAGAGGGTTCAGAAGAAATTTTTGAGAATTCTCTATTTGAGGACATATGGGTACCACCCATGGCTTTATCCAACAGACTTTCTCTTAGGGATGCTCACTTTCAATAGTTTGAATGCTCGAAGAGAAATATACTTGGCATTATATTTCTTTCGGCTTATCCGAGGCCAACATGAAAATTCCACCATTCTTGAAAATGTTAAATTGAATGTTCCTGATAATTTTTTGAGGAATCGTGAGCATGAGTTGTTTGTTCTTCCAAGGGGTAGAACCAGTCTGCCAATGGGAATTTCTCTGGGAAGAGCTTTAATAATTTTAAGCGGCATTGCTTCGGATGTCGACATATTTCATATTGACGTGAGTGAGTTCAGACGAATACTATATTTTATGAATAAAAGTTGATTTTGTCAGTACTCACTCGGTTGACATCTTTGAAAATTTCTAATATGATTTTATAATTTTTTTCTCTCAGTTTTTATGACTACAATGTTTTCATCTTGTTTTTAATTAATTAGTGATTAATATGATGTATTTACATGTATGTATATATATAAATACACGTATTTATATTTGTCAAATACATGGCGCATTGGCATCAGCTGTAATGCCATGATTTGCTTTTTCTTAAATAAATAAATTGCCATAAATTGCCATAAATGTTATTTTGTTTTCAAATTGTACGCCAAGATCTTTTACTGATGAAATTCGTGAGAAAATTCGACCATTCATTGAATATTGAAAGAATAACACTCGTGAGCTCCTCGTAAACGATAATGTCATAATGTCACATATATCCAATGATCTTCATTGACTTCTTTGTTTACTATAAATCTAACTTTTCAGCTTAAGTAAAGCAAAATTGAGAAATCTGTAATAAATATACACAATTATTATACAAAACAAAGGGAGCTTCGTTGACAATAAACTAGAAATTGTTACTCTTAGTAAAACATTTTTTTTTCAAACAATGTGAGGAAATGTAAAGCGCAGAAAGACATTATTCTCAAAACTAAGAAAATAGCGGTGTTCGTGACATTATAATCGTCAGTATATCTTTACTCATACGTACGCTACAAATTTTTCAGATAAATTTGATTCCGAAGGTCTAGATTTTTTTACTTATTCATAACTAGACTAAGTATACCACCAACGCGTAGTTATATAATATTTGGACCACACATAGTCGCAAGTCTTTTTTTATAAATATAAATTTGTACTTATGATTGAAAAACGTCGTTATTTATCTGAAAATGACAAAACTTCAGTATGACGAATTGAATATTACAATAAACCTAATTAACCATAAAACAATGACGAATATACGTTTATTCAAACACATTTAATCTTTCTATCCCTCTTGAAAATACAATACCACATCAAGAAGATTTAGCTTAATGCTCTTCATGTAAGTGTTTAGGGGGTGCTTTGTGGTGTTGGGAAATCTATGGAAACACATTCATTGAATACAATTATCGCTAAATAAACATGAAATGTGATAGTCACTCCCTATTTGCTAATTTTCCATTGTGCATACATATATTCTAGGATTGCTACTAATTTTCCATAAATCAACATATTTAGTTGTTGCTATTGTGTATTCATTCAAACACTTCAAAAAACATTATGTATGAGCAATGCTTTTTTACGATTAGTAAATACAGACATTATAATGTAAATAATATTTAAAAAATGTTTAATTGATTTCATTACCCTCCACATACCTTATCAACAGATTTCATCTATGTGAAGTTCTCTTTTGGGTGGATTTTAATTTTTTACGCATAATAGTTACAAAAATAATCAATATTCATTAAAAAAATCTATTGTTTTTTATCTTGTAATGACAGAATAATTGGTATGAAAACATGATCTCACATTTTTGAAACGTCAATTTTTTGTTTTCTTGTGTGACTTATTTGAATATTTATCGAATATCTTTATGACGTAACTATCGAAAGATCAGAAACAAAATGCTTTGTTTCTATTTCGTTTTAATTTCAAATTAATTTCATAGTTCAATCCAATATAATTAATCAAGTGCTAGTTTTATACAGAAATAGTGTTACGTACATGTGTATCTTCTTAAAATCATTTATTCGCACCGTAAAAAAATTTAAACACTATGCTGCCTTTTAGTAGGGTTAAAACTAAGACAATATAAAAGCGTAGAAAATAGCCATTGAGATTTTCTACATATAAAAACTTATATGAAAGCAGTGAAGTAGTTTAAATCAAACGTGAACTAAGTAACTTTATTTAAGTCTAAAGCTAAGTCTTCTTGCTTAAAAAATGTCCTGAACGATCATTTCATGGGATGAAGCAATACGATTATCCCATTATAAAGAATCCTGGAGGTGGCCCGCTGTTGAAACCTTCTCATAAGTGGACCAAATATTATCAAATAATATTATTTAAAAGTCACACTATTTTATGACTGATTTCACAATTAAATAGTAAATAAATTTTCAGAACCACAAAGCATCACAATATTTTTTATAAAACAGATGTTTTGAATACGTAATTTTTTGTCTTGGTTTATTTGAGTATTTATTTTGTAAAAATACACCAAATATTTTTTAAAATAGGCCAATTTTACAAAGTTTACAATGTCTCAGCTGGCAACACTAAGGTTTAACGCGAGGATCATTTCCACTTCTATCTCTATGGCAACAGGTGTCGGTATTATCCGCATAAGTTTAGACATAGAATTCCACCCGCCTAGAAAATGATAGCATTCAGAACTTATCGTGGCGAATATTCCAACGCAGAGGTCGTATAAATTCCAGTCTTAGATAGAATCCGTACGAGCAAGGAGCTTTATTTAACTCTAAACACGTGGAACGCATTTACTATTCCAGTCCTAGGATATTTCGTATTGTAAATTATATTTCATTCGACTTTTACGACACATTTTCTTGGAATGTCATATACTTTTTTTTACTTGCAGAAAGAATAATTAAATTGACAGCACTGAGAATATTTTGATTTGCCTTCTATGTGAATAATTGCATGACTCGTTGAGGAAAACAAATTTATTATTAATAAAGCGAAGAAGATTAAACGAACGGTAAAACCATCTTCGTGTTAGTAAAAATGTTACTAATGAAAGTTGCATATTACCCCAGGTGGTTTTTCGGAGTAAAATTAATGTTCTCAGAGTACGTATTTTTTGTTTCTTATTATTAAAAGAAAACTATCTCGCTTTGTCTTCAACCGATTATCTCAAGTTAAAATTGCAGAAAAACTTAAAACGGGGCAAAGGAGTAACGTGGGAAAGCACTTTCGGTAGTGACTTTCTGGAAATTTTCACTCCATATGCATCTTTGGTACAAATTTACTCTGATAAAAGCTATTACTTATCATTTATCAGCAAATAAATAATTTAGTTGAGAACTTTCATTTTTTTGTTTTTGAAAGTTAACTATCCATACTACGCATAAACAATATTTTTTTCAAAAATATTAAATCCATTGGGATAGATAGTTATATTGAAGACGTGTATTTTTTTACAAGAATTTATACTCTCACAGGTAGTTTAATTACTAAAAAATCAACTTAAATTGACTATTTTGTTCTTTGGTTACGGACCGAATTCTATAAAAAAAATCGAAAACGGGGATGGTTTTTGGGTTGCGAAAAACAATTATATTATGTACATTTTTCAAATTAAGTCAATGAAATAAAATAAAACACATCAATCACAGTTTATAAATATTTAAAGGAATCAAAGAATTTTTTTTTTTTAAATAAAAAAATGTTAAGATAATTTATATTTGTAAGTTGTAATTTTGACAGGAAAATGCATTCTTATGTATATTTTTTTAAATATAAACTATATTCTCTATATGTTCTCTTTTTTTAAATAGGGAAAATATAGCAAAGGTACGGTTCATTTATTTTTTTGAATTTAGACTATATTTAAATATAGACTATATTTGCTATATTTTCTCTATTTTTTAAAATAGAGAAAATATGGCAAAGGTACGGTACATTTAACTGGAGCTAAAATCGGCAGCGATAACCAAAGGGTTAAGTAAGCGGGAGATGTGTTTTTTTCTGAGAATTAAAATTTAATTTAATGTCATGTTGTATCTTTAAAGCTAAAAATGGTTTTAATGCATTTATAATTGAGATAATCATTGCTATATCGGTGATTGGTAGAGACCCGTGCTTTGAGCATCTATTTTTTCAATTTTCGCATTTTGTAGCATTTATAATTCTAGATTTTGGGATTTTAGCATCTATTTAGCATCTATTTTTATAAAACACAAATATAAAATAATTATCAATTATAATTCATTTTAACAATTTATTAATATAAAATATTAACAAATATACATAAAAGGGTAAATAACATTGTTTGTTTATTCTATATTATAAAAAAAAGGATTTATAATGTAATTGTAGAAGGTTTTGAATGCATTTGCTCTTTCGCGTATAGATATTTTTGTACGCGCCATGATTTTTAAAGACTAAAAAATATATTTATTTTATTTTTAAAAATAAGCAAATAATTAGAAATAATTAATAGATATTTATTAAATATTATATGTACTTACCAATGGATAAACTTAATAATACAGATGGAATCAAAATGTCAGACGAAAACAACGTCAAAAACGAGATCAACTTGACGTACATACAACGACAATGCGCGTTATGGGCAATGTTGCCAGTATAAAAATATGAACATGACGATGCAAAGTATGTCCATATACGATAAGTATGCAAAATCTATTATTTTATATGTAGGATAGTAAAATTTCTTTTTAAAAAGAAGCAAATTTTGCAATTATTTGTAATTTTAGCATCTATTTTGAATCTTTGCAAAGTGCTAAAAACACGTGTCTCTAGTGATTGGGCATGGAATAGGTTGTTAGTAATTTTATTAACTAATTGTGTAGAAGGGTATTAAAAGAAAAACATATGTATAAAGAAAAGACACCTGTCATATTTAAAACAAAAAATATATATTATATAATTTACAAAAATTTATCTACACTTCTACACTACAATGCAGAAATACTAGTGAATATCAAAAGAAATTTGCTGGTATATTTTCAATTCTTTTTCTTTAAAATATTCGATTCACACAAAATAACTTTACTTGGAGTTAGTTAAGTAACAATTTACTAAAGTTTTCAAAGTGAGCAGTGATGAAACTCACTGAATAGTAAATATAATATATACATAGTCGGCAGCGTTAACAGCCTGAGGTCAAATAACCATGCATTTTGTGTTTGTGTTTTTTACTCATTGACGTAAACTCCATCGGTATCTATCGTCAAAGGTGGCTAGCTAGCAGCCTCTGAACAATGTTCACTAATGAAAGACAAACGGAATGCAACGCTTTCAAAGGGTTAGATTACGCCGTCATTCGGTCGTGGACACGAAATTTTCAGTAGAAAAATGTAAGATTAATATTAAGATCTCTCTAGAAAAGATAAAGCTATTGCATTGAGGTGATTAAAAATAGATTAGTTTGTACAAATGTATCAAATCCGTGTGACATATTAATGTTCAATAATGATTTAATCAACAAATATAAAAGGTATTTAAAGCATGCACAGTTAAATCTCAATTCTTGTAAAAAAAACAATACATTTTTTTCTCTTGCTATTATAAAATTTTGCACTGCATATTTTACTGAGTACAATATTGTACTCAAGAATCATTTATCTTGTGGACAGCTACAAATAAGTCCTTTTTTAAACTCACGCAAAATATTGTGATTTCATTGAATGTTTTCTAAATTAATTTTCTGGTTCCTTCCCGCGAAGATAACATGACAGTAGAATATTTTCTTAATTTAGTTAGAGTTTTTGTTGTTGATTATAATTAAAGTCTTAATGAAAAACTTTGTTTGTCTTATTCGTAAGCTGCAAATGAGTTATTTGCTGCTTCTTTTTGTAACTGTCAACGAAGCTTCATTATTTCTTTGGGCTTTAAAAAAGAAATAGCAATTTCAAAATGTATCTTGTATTTCTTAAGTGAAATGAAATTCACATACTTTTTGTAGGTACATGTGTATATAATTAATATGAGAAGAAAATTTCGATTTTTTCTGACACATATTCACGGCAGCAAAATATTGAGTGGTTAACTTAGCTTTTTCTTAAAATTTGTGTTCGAGTGAGAACATTTAAAAAAAGATATTCTTGTTTTTATTTTTTGTACAACTGAATCTTTGTTAGTATGAATCTATAATTTTTTTTAAATAAGTCTTTAGAAACCACCAGTCCACAACATTTGAAAGTTAAAACACAGAGCGTGCCCAGTGACAAAATTTCTTAAAAAATGTGTGCTGTTGTTGATTCAAATTACTTTTCAACAAAGGACACCTCGTATGCCTATATAATTAACGTACCACGGCATGAAAAACAAGAATTAAATAATCACGGAAACATTTGTTTTGCATTAAATTATTTCATTAACAATAGGAAAACATGTGTTTGTTAATATTTTTCATTTGCAAGCAGTGTCATATGGTTTTAATTAAATCCACGAGTTTTTAGAAAAATATGAATTATTTATAGCTTTGCGTAGGTTTGTTGTCTAGCAGAATTGGTATAAGCGATACAGCGTTATGGAAATTTCCGCGGAGTTGAATGTAATCTACAAGCAAAACTAACAAAACATTCTGAAATCTAAAAAATCTCTGTGACTGTAAAAGATTACCATATGTTTCCTGTTAAAGCACTCGTATTTATCTTTCGGTACCTTCAGAGTACCACTTAAACTAAGAGATTTGCTAAAAATGAGAGATGAGCATTGTTTGTTTCTCGTTTCAGCGATATAAATCTATTTTTCCTAGGACGATTCTTTATGAGATAACATCAAAATTGTTTGCTTGTGTTTACTCTGGGAAAGGTTCCACTAAAGTTTTGAATAATTGATACGAGCTCCTTTAAATACATGAGTAGCTTCGAATCATAACTCAAATTCTACGTTATTTTTCGGTATTGGAAAAATATAATGAATTTCCCACTAATCACAAGAGAAAAGGAAATACTTGTTAAAAAAAAATCACGCATTTTAAGAAATACTAACTAATTCTTTCTAACAAGCCATATCTCATTAAAAATGTATTTTTTTCACTAAAAGAGACCTTTGATCATATTTGTACACAGCTTAAATTATTTTTTGATATCTCACCATATTTTTTATGCTAACTAATACATTGAAAATCGTTTGAAGAATTTTACCTGAAAATAACAAAAATGTTGAATATGCTTCCGATGGATTCAACGGTAACTTCGTGGAACTTCATTTTAATATAAAATTTAAAATAACTTATTATTCCACGTATTAAGTAACTTTTTGAGACACGAGTTTTAGCCTCTTTCAGATGTATCTTCAGACATACATCGCAAAAGTTGCTTAAGTAATAAAGTAATTATTTATATTAAGTCTTAAAATGCCTCAAAAGAGGTGAAATACGTGTCACGAATACTTAAATAGGTACGTGGAATAATATAAGCCATATTAAATATCATATCTTATTGTATATCCGTCGGATTCTAGATGACTCATTTATATTGTTCTTATTTACTGCAATAAATTAATTCCGAATATATTCAAAACATTCATCATATGCATGTATTTTAATACTTCTGGATTTATCAGAAGGATATTTCACTTACTCTTGTTTTCGAAAAATGAGACTCCTATTGCAAGAGACCTGCGGATTATCGCCATATTTTCAGCAGAGAAGGACGTAATTTTTTGTTTTAATGTAATCCTGTTTTTATATTTAAGGTGCACATTAAACATTTTTACGTAAGGTTTTCACGTTTTAAAAATGAAATACTTAACAGCATGTAAAAAAAGCTTGTTTTTATTGAACATGTCAACATTTTTGCTACTGTAAAAACGCCTGTTTGGCATTACAGATTTATTGCGGGTTGTATAGTATTCGATAAGCGTTTCACGTAAAAATATTTTTTACAATATGTCTGTGAAAACGCCCTGGTATTTTTTACAATTTATGCCTAAAAAGGGTCAATTCATTAAAATGAAGAATCAAAAAAAAAAAATGTTTAACGAAAAACACACGCCAATGTGGTAAAACTTTTTTTTTGAGAATATAAATTTGATTTTTTAAATATAAGTTTAAAAGTTTTGTCAATTCAATATGAACTTGAAATATGTGTACATCTTATTAACACGAACAAAAAATGACTCATAATCATTTTTTAATGAAATATTTTTGATTTTTTTAGTCATTCGACGAAAAATTAAAAGAAACAGATTTATATCTAGAATCTAGTTGATAATATTTATCACGTGTATCGTATACAAGAGATAAATAGCTCTAGGGATTAGTTGAATTATGCAACATAATTATTTTATTGAAAAAATGTGCCATTATACCCAATAAATTATAAAGAATATAAAGCACACTATCACAACAAAACAGCGGATGGTAATGCTCGATACAAAAATAGTGTATTGCATTTGCTTTAAATTTACTAGAATAATTATATGCATATTATTTACAATCTCCTCCGTCTTATTTGGGTTTTTGAGATTGAATTCGAGTGACGCTTAAAATCATAATATTAACAATGTTAACCTCCTTCAAACGGATTGAGATGTAATCAAGTTTTCATTCAGCGTTGACATTCTGTCTAATACAAAACACGTCTGTCGCGACTCCTCCTGTAGGACATGTTTTCAACACAATACAATATCAAGGACTTTTTGTGGTCCTTCTCAAAATGTCACGCGCCACGACTCAAATAACTTCGCTACAATAATTCGCTTCCTTCATCACGGAGCACTTCACCTTAATAACAACCTTAAAAAAACTATTATCTGATACACGCTCAATCGTACTGTGCCATATCACGTTGGGGTGATCATTGGCTGTTTTATAAAATAACTCAAGTATAACTCATTCTATTGATTTTAATGACCAGAAGGCTTAAAAAAATTAATAATGCGTGATATTTTAAGCTGTTTGAAAAGAGGTCAGTTCACGCTGAGTTTTGTACATTAGTACTTGTGGCCAAAAATAAAGCATACCATGCCTTCGATTTCCTTTGTTTCTTTACTTTATTAGAACCATAGCCTTATTTGCCACATTACAGTTTTTATCTAACACCTGTTCCAAATATGTGTGGGCCTTAATGGTTGAAGAAACTATGTCAAATATATCGATTTTTCGGTATTGTCAATTGTTTGTTATTAAAAATATATTGTCCATGTATTTTTGAAACTTATGATAGATACCATAGTTTATTACAGTGGTGATTTTTCACATTATAATTACGTTAGTGAAGATCTTTTTCATCACATTATGTGAACTTAACTCAAAAATTTTCATTACAAAATTATCTTAAATTACAAATTAGCTGTCCATGTATTTCATAATTTTTTGAATCGAATGACATAGGAATTTCTAGCATAAAATGAAAGAGTATTTGATAGTGTTTTCAGATTCTAAAGTACAAATGGCCAAATTCTGGCATATGCACTTCAAGCATTAAGACCCAGATGTAATTGATTGAATGCAGAATGTCTCCGATAAACTAATTAAACTAAAAAACTTAAATGTAAGAAAATGCGTTATTTAAACTAATACTGACATAATCATAGGTATAGAAATTGTAATTAAAAAGAAAGTTTTGAGATATTTAGATAACAGGTTTAACTGATGCTAAGATTTTTTTTTTGTATGTGTTTATAGTTCCGTTTTTTGGGCTGTTTTATTTATTGGTATCTACATACATTCGACAACACCAGAGTAAATCTGGATCATATATAATACATATTATATTACTGAGAAAATGATGAATTGTTGAAAAAATGAAAACTTTTTTTGTTCAATATTGAAAATAGAAACCATTACTTTTTAGGTATTTTCATTTCCAGAATTGATTTATGGAAAATATACTCATGTATCTATTTGGTTTATTTATGTCTACGTTGACTGTGTTACATCTTTTGAAGACGTAGAAGACAGCCACTACATGTTTCATTGTTTACCTACTCGAATATAGAATACATTTCACTGTATACTTTTGACAATTCAACTTCCTCACACACTCATCAACTGCACAGGTTTCTAGAAGTTATGTATAACTACATTTATTTTATACTTTTATTTTTTTAATTTTTGCTGCTCACCCACAATTTAAAGACTAATTCTTATCTTTAAAACAAAAGACAAAACTATCCATTCTAAGCAATAAATCTGATGAGACAGCATCTTGATTAAGAAGTTTCCATTAAAATAGGACGTTATCATATTATATATATGTATTTGCAAAAAGTACATTCAGCTAAAAACTTTGGACTGGTAAATTCCTGCATATTTGTAGTTATTTTATTTTATTTATGGAACTGAAATTGTATTCAAGACAATATGAATAGAAATTTACATTTCTGTTGATCACATTCGTTTTTTGCGTAATTTGCTTGAAAGTGAAGAAAAATGTCATATTATTTTTCAAATATTCGCGCTTTAATACCTTATTCTAAATATTTCGTGTAAAAGGGTAATGATTAAATCCAATATGATAATTCGAAATTCTTCGATATAACTACCATTTTCCAAGATTTATCTTGATTCTTGTTGCGAAAAGCGTTTTAGAATCTTTTCCGTAACAGCGAGTCTGGGCTTAAGTTGATTAAGTGAAGAGTGGATTAGAAGATCTACTTCTATTAAGCGAAACACAATGGAGTTTATGACGTAAGAAGAACGCACGGCAAATTCTGCTGGAGACATAACCGAATGAGAAATACCTACGTAACTAAAATTGGGTAACTAACTCATTTTGTATCGGAATTACCCACGTACCTATTGACATAACGTGTATTTCCAATGCAAAAGATAACGTGCCATTGTCGAATATACAATCCTTACAATTAATGTTTCTTGTATTTTGTTGTTATTGAAAGTAATTTTAAAATTGTTTAACTATAATCGAAAAGTGTAAAAAAACATTATTCATATAAAGTACAAAAATAGTAAAATATATTTAACAATAATTATTGTTACCATGTCCACTATTGAGTGGAGCATACAGTCTCCTAATGGTGTTTATCTCAACAGAAGATTTTCTACAATAACTGCTTGATACTCAGTTGCTGAACCTCTCTTTTTTGCAGTGCAGGGATACAAATGGCAGAGCTTTAAAGGAAACCAAATGGCGTTTGCTGTCAATTGTTGTAGATAATATATAAACGAAAATAGTTCAACTGTCTAATTTATATTTTTTTCAACATTTTCACTCCCAACCTTTAGTCTGACGATACTTTTTTTATCATATTATATCGAAATAGCTGTAAAATTATATGATAATACATTTTTTGCAACCTTTTCCATAATTTTATAGTTTGATCTGAATCCTTTTTCCTCTGAACGATTTTTGTTCAATATTGAATTTTTTCTCTAGCTTGGCGTCTGTTTGAGTGTGATTGCAACATACAATTAAGCTTTTGTTGAAATTCTAATTTATTTGAATGAGGTATTTTACATTGTGTTTTATTGGAAAGTTAGTATCATTGTTTATGCGAATCCATTTAAAAATCTCCTCAATTAATTTCACACTTATATATTACTAGTATGGCTACCGGCGTCGCTCGGACTAAGTGACCAATAATTATTTATATCACAAAATCTAATATCCAAAATAGAGTTAAAATAAAATCACAAACTTTATCTAATTTGGTGTCAAAGAAATGTCAAATAATACCTTCACGTAAATAATAAACATTATTATATTAATAAAAGCCGGGGAAAGCTCAGTAGAAGACTAATTTATTACATTTTGACTGAATGTCTTCGCCGATAAAAATTCAAACATATTTTCTATCATATTCGTTTGTATGGCAACTTAATGACCAACAATGCAAAAGGGAATTACAGACCCACAGACATATATACGCCGTTTCGGTTTTATATATAAGATATTACAGTCATCAAAGCTTGCTTAAAATTAAAATAAATATTTCATATTTATTAAGTTAGATATGACTTTTTTATTCTTTCGTACTTATTCTTAATAAACATATTGAAAAAAAAATATATAATTATATCTTTAGCATCTCACCTTTCGGAAAATGATTTTTTTCAACGATTTTATCACGTTTCTTTAAAGAAGAAATGTGATTTCTTAAAATGAGCATTACAATTTTTTTTGTTATGACTTAAAGAAGAAAAATTGACATTTTAATGTAGTATTTTGACATTTACAAGCATGCGGCAAACTTCAAACATGTTATTTTTAATCAAATCATTGTTTTTTCCCCTAATATCAAGTTACGTTTTTTTTTCATTTGAAATTTAATTTCACGTTATGCCATAATGAAATTCAAATAAAGAATGTTCTGTCATACTCCGTGACTTAGTGGTAAATTCTTTTTTATACGATCCTAGTATTGTCATCGTGTCACTTACATTATTGCCAATTGACGCATGAATTATTTATGTACATAAACAATCATTGAAATCTTTTTCGTCTTCCAATATTAGACATGGATGTTAGTGATATCTCTTCTCTTTGAGTTGCATGAACAGACGATTATATATATATATATATTAAAAATGTCCGCTCACAGTCTGGAACATATGGACCCTTACGGAGTTTATCTCAACATACATATTTTTTTCTACGGACTCTACTTGTTGGTTAATTCCTCAGCTTCCTTTTTCGAAATGAGTGAGAATTGAAAAGATACGAGGACTAAAACATGACTAGTGATTAGCTTTTTGCTCTTGTTACGATTGGCGCTTTTTTAGATCTAGGTGGTGGTAGGGAGTTTTTAACACCAATGCCTTCGAGCATAATCGATAAATCGACTGAAAAAAAACTGCTCGTACAGGGACTCGTGAGGTCCGTCACGGATGCCAACGACTTTTACCACCGCAACACGGACCCGACAATAATATATATAGTTCTCAAATTCTTAAGATTTAAAAATATCTAGTGTCTTGGCTATTATAAGGTGTTTTTCCAAATATTTTTACGAATTTTAATTCTTGTAAATTCTAATAAAACTTGATCATCATATTCTTTCGCCGAATGAAAATATAAGTTTACTTACTACCATGAATTAGACTGCCCATGCTCACATGGTCACAATCATAGAATAACAACAAAACAAATATACCTACTAAGTATTTTCTTTATTTAATCTTTTCTGTATCATTTATAAAGATGTAAGACTCTAAAAATCTATAATATTAATGAGGTTTTCTATCAAGCTAATATGTTTGTACCCGAATCTATGGAAATATGTTTATTTTCACTCCTTCCCATTTGCCGTAATTATTCCAACGGGATACAGAAAGTGCGATTAATTAACTAAAAGTCCTTTCCAAACGCCCTTACTTCAAATCCACACTATAATATAATACGTATGTATTCAGAAATACGATGAAATTAAATTATGTGAATAAAGCATGCTGAATAATTTCATTGGAAGGTCTGATATTTCAGAATCATAATCCAACAAACGACAAAATTCGGTGACCAAATATTTGCAGAGATCTCGACATTTTTCCAGACAAAAGCCCTTCATTTGTTGACTTACCCCCATTGGGAAAATTATTACAGGGCTTCTACTCTAAACACAATATTTAAGTAGTGGTTTTAATAATTTGTGGAGTGGAGTGTGGAGTGCTTGATGTAAATTAAAGAATATTTTTTATGTTAAAAAAACTTTCACTGAATTATGAATGGTAAAAACATGGATAAAATTACTAGAAGAATTGAACAATATTACTAATACTTCGTTCGTTATAAGCGTTTTATACCTAACACATTCAAACACAATTTTCTGTTCATATATCAATTTTATCAGTAATAATTATATAACATAAGCATCATCATATCATATACTTAAATAACGATGTTGGCTTTTCTAGCATTCATTAAATGGGACATTTAATGTTTTGTCGATTTTTTTATGATTGACATTTTGACATAAATTTATAATTATGCAAATCTTTAGATAACCATTTTACTGGTTTGTCGTTAACAATAATAAACATAATTTTAACCAAACGAATACATGACACTCGCGTTATATGTCTTTACTATAAAATACAAGTCTACAGACCAAGATATTGATTGTGGTAAAACTTTTTAGCGAATAGCGACTTTCATTTCTTGGTGAAAAGACGATATTTAAAAAAAAAATCTTTGACTTTTAGTCGATGTCCAGATAGTGTATTTTAGTTATTATGCTTTCAAATTGAGCATCATATGTAAATAGCTTTCGAAAATATTAAGCAAATGGGATTTTTAGCTCGATTTCAAATTTGTTTGCGAGTTCTTCTTTGGAATAGCAGTACTATTCATCCACGACTAATTTTGTATCCAATAGGTGGATACTTTTTCGATGTATCAAACTATTAAAAAAAAACTGCTTTCAGGTGATGAATAACGTAAGTTTATTAAACATCTTTGTTTTATATTTTATAGTAAAATGAATAATGGAAAAAAAAATCAATCGAAGTCAATAAGTGTATATGTTTATCAAGCACTTATTTTTGATTAGCTTATAACCACTTACACAGATGGTTATGATTGCAATTGCGTCTGAAAATTCTCTGCTGCAATTGGTTAATTAATCATAGCCTAGACATCAGCAAATAAAGCATACACGTCATTCACGTCATTCACAAAGAAGGGTAAACCAAAAAAAGAGTTGAGGCCTGCCGTAAGTGGTGTTGAATGACATCGTCCATCAATGTCTGCGTCGTTCAGTTCACCAGCTAGACGCTAGGGGACACTTATACTAGTTGACCTTTTTGAGGTCATTGAAATGTGATTTTAGTGAAATATCTAGGTACTTAATTTAATACGATTTTTTTTGATTACCATTTTTGGGAAAAAAATGGAACACCGCAAAGAGTGAACTTCAAAATAAACATTTCCATTGCCATGTACTTGGTAGAATTCCATTATCACACCGTGAAAAATAGCAAAGTATTTTTATTTTACAAATGTTACAGACAGGAGGTAAATTTCAAATTTTGTCAAATCTGAGAGATGTATGTATTCATTACTTTTTTCTAATAAGTTTGTGTTAACAATTTTACATAGATAAATATATATATATATATACATACATACATAGTTGGTATTTATAATTCGCCTACGTCAGAACTAGTTCTGACACAAAGCACTCCCATACCCAAAACATATTTCATATACAGGTGGACCTCTACTTTCGCACATAATTGCTTCCTGGAAATGTGTGCGAAAGTTGAATGTTCGAAAGTAGAGGTATGTAAAAAAACGGTAATTTATGGTTATAGCGTCACGGGACAGAATCCCAATCCTCTCCTGCTTAGCTCCGCCTCTAGGCTCCTCCTCCGACAGGCAACCACTTTTGCATTTTAGAAAGATAAATTGTATTGTTTGTCTATGGTGTTTCTTTGCGTCAAACTTCATTGTGACGTTTAAGCAAACATTCGATATCTCGTTTGTTTGTTTGTTTATTTATTTATTTATCTATTTATTTATTTATTTGTCATGCGTCATGTATTTAATTGTGTAACATTGAAGATTTCTTATGTTGTGATAAATTAGTCCGTGATCGATCGATTGATTGCAGATTTTGCACTGCGATCTCTTAATGTTCCATTAGAAACGAACAAAACTTGAATACGGATTCATCGATCACACCGAATTATAGATTTCTCTAGGGCGATGCGAGCCGACCGATCGTCAACCTCGCCATAAGTACCCCGAAAGTCTCGAAAGTATCGAATGTGTACCGTAAGTATGAATTGTAGCGTTAAAATACGAAAATAGGCCGGATTCATGCATGAAATCCGCGACAGGGGCGGGAAATTTTCAGGAAACCGGTCGACCCGGGGCATCGCGTGTTTTCACACCTTGGGATGCCGCGGAATCCGTCAATTTTTTACTCAATTTTGACAAAAATCGACAGCGGCCCTCTGGCTGTCGGAATACGACAACTGTCAGAATTCATATACAAGGTAAGCAAAATATAGGTGGACCGGAAAGAAAATCATTATTTTATTTGCTATTGTTTGGGTTCTGTCTGCGCCCGTACACGGTGCAGCAAACACGACTGTAAGTTTTATTACCCATTGTTCAATTGGTTAGCTTATTTTTTTGTACTTTATTTTTTTATTATTATTTAGACAAAAATGTCCGTGCCCGAAACAAACGAACAACTCATAAAGCATTTATGCTGTTTCTGTTTGACCAGGGTTTAAATGCCACCAAGGCCGCGAAAGTTATAAACGAAGTTTACGCACAAAATGTAACCATATAACAGATGTCAAAGTTGGTTTCGGAAATTCAAATCGGACAATAAAAGTTTAGAGAATGACCCTAAATCCAGATGGCCTTCAGCATTTGATGACGACTGATTGTAGAAATTGTAGAAAAATGGTAAAAAATATTTTTTTTATGTTAATCTTAAAAATAGTGGTTTTCTTTCCGGTCCCCTAATTAATATGTCCAAGTCGCTTTTTTCCAACAGATGTTTTCCTTATTTCGGCCCCAATGTAATATAATGTATTTAAATATAATAAATATTAAAAAACAATAATTCTCGAAAACTTTCAAATAATTATCAAGAATACTTTCGATGGTTTTGACGTTAACTGTGTGGAAGTTCATTTAAATATAAAATAACTTTGATAATTCCACGCATTGTGCTACTAATTTTGACCTCTGAAAAAGGAGAAACACGTGTCACAGTTAGTAGCACAATACGTGGAATAATCAAAGTTATTTTAAATTTTATATTAATTATCAAGATGCCTAAATCTTTGATGCATTCAAATATGGATGTGTGGTCTTCTGAAAGAAGAATTTGTTTTTCAATATTAGCCTATAATAAAATTATCCTTTTTATTTTAAACAAATAATATATAATACTTATGTGACTGTCTCTATCAATATAATATTATTATTTGTGTAGAATGTGGTTGCATTTTTGCTCCCAAAAACTAAAACAACTCGATTTCATACTTATTGCGAAGTATTTTCTAGGATCTTCTAATTATAATAAATTTTAAAATTAAAGACAAAACATTTCAAAAAAAATCGTAAGCTTTACATTAATAAAAATAATGTTATCTGCTTTCAAATGCCTGAACATGAGAAATCACTTCATTTCATGTGTTTATTTTTCATAAATCTTTACAAAAATTTTACTCTTACGACCATATTTCATAAAATTCACAAGCTGTCAAACTAAAACTTACAACTTATTTAAAATTATGATGGTTAATAATTTATTAAAGTTTTGAAATTAAATGGTCGGTTCATGGTTCATTTTGATGTTTCAATTTATATTTTGTTTAAACGTCACAATGACGTTTGATGCCAAGAAACACCATATACAAACAATAAAATTTATCTTTCTGAAATGCAAAAGATGTTGCCTGCCGGGAGGGCAGGCGCCTACGTAAAGAGAGGCGGAGCTCAGCAGTAGAGGATTGGGATTCTGTCCCGTGACCCTATAACCATAAATTAACAAAAAAACACCAAAATTTATCCCTTATAATGTTTATTTATCAAAAATTATGTTACCTGAAAAAACAAGAGTGTGTGATTTTGAACGCATAATAGACCTGTAAAAGTATATCCATCTTTGTTTCAATCGAATGAAGTTTATGAGTTCTCGTAACAAAACATTTTTGCATAATCGCCAAAAAATCAAAAATATCGAATTTTTAAAAATGTGCGAAACAGCGAATAGTGCGAAAGTAGAGGTCCAACTGAAATAAAAAAAAGTTTTGGAAACACTATCCTAACCACTTGGTCAAACACTTTTATTGTGAATACCTAACATTAATTACGCGCAGCCCATTTCATGTTTGCTGAATTACATAACAACGAAGTAATTAAAAAAGTTTATTCGAAATAATTCACAACTTGTAATTTTTCATTTCATTAACAAATCAAGGTCATACCCAATTTACGCCGATGAAAGAGGCGTCATAAAACACGCTATTTATCACACCATTTTTTATTAGACTCATCAACCACTCCTTTATTGGTCATATTTTTTAATAAAAATCATATTCAAATTACTTTTTACGCTTCTTCTGAATTATGTATTTTTTTGTGAGTACGCCCTGTTACTCTAGTATACTCAATATCAAATTTTATGTTTCAAAAACTCTTGGGATAAAATACCTGATGCATATTGAAGAAAACGATAACAATAGTTTCTGGGCTAATTCTTACGTTTAGTGATGCACAACCTGCGGCCCAATATGACAAATATCAAATATATTTTTTTCTTCAAACTTTTCACGGAAGATTAAAGAATAATAAACAATAATAACAATTTCATTTCAACTTTAATGCCCCAAGTGATCCAAATCCACCAAATTTACTTTAAAACTGTTATCTACCAACTCGTGATGTAAAAACATCTCATTTAAATCAATTAAACACACTGTTATAATCAGTATAATACGCTAAATATTAAAAAAAAACAAATCACATACTTATAGCACGGTTCAACGAATTGTCATAATTATATCTCTATAGACCCACGTGAAGAATATATATAACGGGTTTCTACATTTTCTCTTACCAGGCCAAATCTGAAAAAAGTAAGAAGGAAGCTTCATTTACAGAAAATAATTTAGAAGATTATCAATAATAATTAAAAGTGATGGAAAGAAGCTAATCAGTTTCTTGGACATTATCTTTAATTCCGTCGTTTATTTTATTTATCATCAAAAACTTCTGCATCAGCTCTAACCATAGTTTAATATTTTGATGTGTATAGCCTTATAATGATTAAGTTACATTCTAGTCTGTAAAGATGGCCTGCTTTCAGTCATGGGCAATTTCA
This sequence comes from Himalopsyche kuldschensis, assembly GCA_028554975.1. Classification (NCBI taxonomy): domain Eukaryota; kingdom Metazoa; phylum Arthropoda; class Insecta; order Trichoptera; family Rhyacophilidae; genus Himalopsyche; species Himalopsyche kuldschensis. The sequence continues at coordinate 11,225,831 of JAHFWI010000010.1, read as the reverse complement.
ACACTGTAGGCTTCAATAGAGATGCCCAAAAGTCGTTAGTTCCTCAACTTTTTTGTGGAGAGACAGGAGCAATAATAAATTAAAAATCAATAATTTCAATGCCAAAACAGTCAAAACTAAAAAATTCAAACTCATGTAAATCAATATTTTGGAAAATGTTCCAGATCGATAAATAAAATAAACGACAGTTTTAATGGTAATTTTCATGGAAATTGATTTATTTCCTTGCATCATATTGAAATACATTTATAAGTAGCATTGATGACCTTCTTAAATTTTACAAGAAAAATAGTTAATTTTTTTTATGTGTCCAATTTTAAATATTATGCTGAAAAATGTAAATGTCCAACATACCAAAAATTGAACATCCTTGTGACATATAATAAATAAAATTTTATGCCGAAAATTTTACTATTTTCTGTAAGTATTTGCGATGCCTAGAAATTCAACACTTAAAATCCTTTTGAATACGGCAGTTGGAATATCTGCAATAAAAAAGTTTTATGTGTTCAGTGACCTTTTAAGTTCAATTGTTTACCAGTATAGTATTTCCGTTTATAAAATAGACTCGTTTCATTCACCGAATGTGTAATGATTCAATTAATTAATTAATTACCTTACCATCGTTTGACCATATTAAATGGTTTTTTTTTCATGAAAACTTAGAATAAACGAAAAAAGAATATATCCATAGAAAGAGCATTTCGTTAATAATTCGTCATTGTCAACCATTGCCTAAAAATGCTCGTCGCTAATATTCTTTTTATTTATATTACTTCATAAAGAAATGAAAAGAAACCATAATAAACCAATCAAATAGCGACGAAAAACGAAGTCATAATACAAATATATAATCATGTATATTACTAGTTTTATCTTCGTAATTCATAAACCATTAATATGTTCCGACATAACATGTCTTTCCATTCCTGTGTGGTTAATTGAGGACGGTAAAATCAATATCTGCATTCCTAACAAAGCTCTAGTGATATGTTTTCTGTGGTCATAATTCTTATTATATTGACATGCCAACAAACTTTTAACTAAACATACCTTAGATCCGTATCAAATTCATTCGTTTTTAATTGGATTTTTGTTCATTTATGTAACTCAGTAAAGCTATTGCAATATCTTAAACAAAATTATCTTGAAAAGAATACATCTACTGCGAAGTTTTTTTTTTTGATTAACGACGGTAGAAAGATTCTACAGGAAGAAAATTTACTCAAAGTATTTAAAATTATGGCATAGTCAACATTTGAATTTAAATAATGTATGCTAGAAATGATATTTTCTAATATAAAATACGGTACTCTCGTACTGCATGGCCAAAAAGATAATTGCAATGCGATCTCAAAGGAGCAGATGCCTTTGACGACAAATTTGTATAGCTTTAAAGTAGAATTATAAATATTTTGAATCATGTTATTTGGATATATTTTTTGTATTATAAAAGAGTATTGTATGTCTTTCTTTTGAAAAATAATTTAATGGATTGCCATTTGTGTACAAAAATATTTGAGTCCCTTCAAATTAGTGCCGAATCTATCAATATAATTTAAAAGAACAGTTCATCAATTCATTTGTATTTTAAAACAACATTGGATGCAATCGGATAGACATCGAGTCGTATCTTTTTGATTGTCTTGTATTAAAGCAATATTTTTTTCTATAAACGATTAACAATGACGACGTTGAGAAAGCCTCATGCAATCAAACTAGCCATTCTGAAAACAAACATTTCAAAAATAGAATAAGATAAATAAAATATTTCTCAAATTAATTTTATTTTAACTAAAAATATATTTCATCGTTGCTTATAAGTTTCATTAGTTGTTTTCAAATTTTTCTACGACATATACATAGTATACATATTTAATTTATCATACAAAACCATTGCATTATATGTAAGAACTTCTATAAAGACAATTTCTACAATTTGTTCCTTCTTTGAGAAGTTGGTTAGCCTGTCATACATATGTAATTCTTTCACTTGAAATAAAGCATCCCATCCACGTATGTTCCTTTGAATGAAATTGAAAGGATCAAATCATTACGGGGTGTCGTTTGCTCGAGAAATCTGAAGGGAGAACCCAAAAAGTCCAAGGCCACGGTTTCGGGTGTCCTTATGAATGTAAAACGGGTATGACGTGTGAAAAGTCTTCCGATATTTTTCTTCGCGCGCAATCCAGACGGGATGATTTTTTACATTGCTCACTTTGTACCGCTCATCGAATCGTCTCAGCGATCAAAGTTCACGAACTTGGTCAACGACTATTTTGAAAAACTAGCTAATAATATACTTTTTAATTAGTTACCTAAAAAAAGGTGGAATTTTTTAACCTAGACCAATAAGTCAAGTAATAACTTGAACCTAGATCAAACTGATTTCAAGCCTCATCAATGTATCAATATTAATTTTTATTTTTTCAATATCACGTGTACGATATAAATTTTATAAATTCTCATTGGCTTAAGATTATATTGAGTGTCTTTTATTATATGCTGTAATGCATAAAGATTTTTTTCTTATTTCACCGTACATGTTTAACAATATTTATTTCATTTTTATCTTTAAATATTTAACACATCTTTCAATATTTGTATTAACTTTTAATCGATCGAATCTGACTGGCTAGAATTTTAAAGAGGTATTCTTTATCCCGTCCACTTACTTATATTTCTAATAAAACATTAACGAAATGAATTAACTTAAAGCCAAATCTCTTTTTGAAAATTAATCAATTAATAAACAATGAAACTCAAAAAATAGTGTTTAAAACTAACATTAGCTTAACAACACCCGTAGATTTTTTAAATACAATTTTCTGTAATTTAGTGCTTTCGATGTCCAAGTACACGATAAAAAAAAAGTAAACGGATGAAAAAATATACATATCATACAGAACACAATACTAAAAGAAAAGAAAATGTATATTGACACTATTATTAAAGTAAAATGGCTTCGAACTGTTGTACACGTATGTAACAACGTCTCAGATTCAACGACCCCTTGAATCACGGTTGACCTGTAATCGGCAAAGGGAATCTATCAAACTCTGTCTTCTTATAAGATGTACTCAGGTTTTACTTTAGAGCTTTCCACCAGCTGTTATCTTCATACAATACTCGAAAAAAGAAATTTTACTTTAATGAATTACATTTGGCTTTTTGATATATTAAAATTGATATATTCAAAAACATTACCTCACCCGATCAACTTCGCTGACTTAATCTCAAACCAATGCCAAATTTGACGGGTGAGGTACTCTCGATTCGTAGTTAAGATCCAACGTTAAGTAGATTATACTGTGCGGTTACTATATAAATACACAGCGCTACGATCAGTTCATATATTTGGCTATCCATTCAGGAACCACGGATCTCTCCAATCGTTGTCACATCTGGCACCATCTTTATTTTTTTTAACCAAATATTTCTTCGTTGATTTTCTGTAAACCTTTTACTGTTCTTTATACACTCTAAATCGAGTTGTAACAATGTATTTCATATGAAACAAGTATAATCTGTCATTTTTAATTTGCTATCTTATTGCTGATCTATATCCAAAATCGTTTTCGAAAGATCAAAGCTTTCGAGTAATATTTTACCCACATTTGGGTAAATTATGGATATATGGTCACGGGACAGAATTTTTGTAAAGATTTATGAAAAATAAGCACATTTAATGAAATGAATGTAAGGCTTACGATTTCTTTTGAAATGTTACAACTTTAATTTTTAAATTTATTATTATAGAATATCCTAAAGGATACTTCACTCAATAAGTATGAAATCAAGTTTTTTTAATTTACAGGAGCAAAAATGCAACCAAAAACTACACAAATAAAGATATTATACAGATAGAGACAGTCACATAGTTTTATTATTTGTTTAAAATAAAAAGAATAATTTTATTATAGGCAAATATTAAAAAATAAATTCTTCCTTCAGAACTCACACAATAATCAGTAATATTCTTCAGATTTAATCATTTTGACTCCACATTTTATAATAATCCACAAGAACTCAAAGAGTAAAGTCAATACATAAAATTATAAGCCAGTATGTATAAATTTTTTGAGCTTAGCTCGAGAGGATTGTGATTCTGTCCCGTGATCATATATCTATAATTTACTCACATTTTTATATAAAGATCGACATTTTTACATTATACAAAATCATTTGGTTAAATAATTTTTCATTATCATTCCAATTTAATGTTGTTCGTACTGTGTGTGCTTAATAACCAAGAAATAAATAAAATGAATTAGACAAGTAATAAACATTATGGCTACTCATTATGTGCATATTTACATTGGATAAAAGCGTATTTAGGTACAACACGTTTAAGGTATAATAAAATTAAAAACATTAAATAAACTTTACGATTGCATTATTATTGCTTCATTCGAGCAAGGATTCGTTTGAGGCTTTTAATAATAAAACACGGAAAATTAAAAGCAATAACACACTTTTGTTTTCATTGTTCGGTAAAAATTTAAGCGATATAACTTTTCCTGTAATCATGATTTTTAAAACGTTTATTTGGAATATTTAGATGAATAAATAAATAAAAATTATTCTTATTTTACATATATTATTATAATGATAAGGGCAAAAGAATTCATGTCCCATTTTTTTATGTGATTTTTATAATTTACTAGCCAGAACCCGAAAATGCCACTCAAAAAAAAATTAATTTGTTTATGTTTTAATTGTGTTTATTGAAGGGTTTTCGGATCGTTCAAGATTTTCTTAATTTTCATATTTCAACATTTTTTAAATTTTCTTTTCACACAATTTTTATTTCAATCAACAATTTTCAAGATTTTCTAAATGAATTTTCAATATTTTTTCGCATTTTTGTGAAGATAATTTTTTCATTTTATTATGATATTTCGAGTACGCGAGTTGTGTACTTAACTGTCAATTTTTGCTGACAGAATAATAAATATGTTCATATAAACAATAATATTTTCGCTAAAGTTTTGCCAATATATTCTTGGTGGAAGAGCTCCAGATTTATAAAAAATAACGAAATCTAGTACAGAATTACCTAATTTATTGTTCTCCTGTATTCATTGGGATGATTATTTCATTCATGTGTAATTTTAATACAAAACTGTCATCAACTACTCAATTATATAAGGTGATACAATGTCAGTGGCGTTCCTTCGTAATTGTATGAAATTTTGTCATGTTAGTCGGTCAGTACTAACTAAGCCTCTTTCAAGTTGCATCCTGCAAATTAAATTTATTTCGAGCATTCATTTTCAGTCGTAGATATTGTCCTACTAAGTAAATAAATCAAAAGGCAATTTCACAATCAATTTTAATATCTTTTTAAAAGAGATCATTGAGAGAGATCGTGTTATTGGACGCCACAGAACGTTCAAGTGGTCCGCCTTGTAATGCACTTAACATAATTGTATGGCTTTCCATCAGACTGGATGCAGTAACTGTCGCCGTCAGGTTTCCAGATTTAACAGTTATCTCTCTGTGCAGTCAATAAACAATACAAAATGACAATGAATCCTCTTATCGCTTGTTCTTTTTGCTCAGTTACTTGACAAAGGCTTATTATTAGCCAGCCCGATACTCTCGCTAAATTTGGTAAAATTATTTTGAACCACATTGTGTATAATATGACGATATAGCTGAGTCGTCAAACTCGCTGCCTTCAGTAGCGGTTAAATAAATTCTGTGTATATGAATCAAAGTTATTTATATAATGCTAGTTCTACAAGTTTTATTAATCATACAAATTCTGTTTCTTGATAGACGAAAATTGAATTTTACAAAGATAACTATGTTATATAAATTGTGTTCTTTGAACTGTTGATTTTTCCCTCAAAGAGGGTCAAACTTAATTTAACAGCTGTGTGATTCTAATTTTTTACTTTTAAGTGAATTTGTATAATGAAAGGTCAAAAACTTATTTGTTTCTCGTTTGATCGTGCGACACTTTCGCCTTGTTCACCCAAATGGCGAAAGTTTTCTGCTGTAAATAAATACATATAAAGTTTTATGCCCATCTAGAAGAGTTACAACGAAGTACTTACCAGATAAAGCTTTTTTGTTTTTCTGTTTACGTTTCATAACTAAAAATAGATATCACTTTATATCAGAGATATACATTGATATTTTTCATGGACGAAAGAGAAATAAAAAAGAAACAGTTTTTTTACGTAACCATAATTGTACTTTCAGCATTTACCGCAATGACGAAAAAATCACTAAATGGCCCCCAGTAAATTTTGTTTTATTTTTTAGATCAAAACAACTTCGAGTTTTTTGTAACAACATGTATCTCAGAAATTTCTTGGTTAGTGAAAAGAATTTAAAAGACTCGACTTACCCTTTTGTATTGAAATCGTTATGAAAAGTGACCGAGGTTTAAGCTGCTATAGAAAAAAACGGAAAATCAATCATATTGCAAAACAAAAAATTTATACAAGGCTTAAAAATAACGTTTATATTTTCCGTGACTTTCAAGCAATTTACTAGATAGATGCTATATCCAAAGCCTTCTTAACTAAAAAATATTGTTGGTAACTGGAGCTCTTAAAATGAATGTTTAAAGGCGAGGTGAGGTGAGGTAGGTTATGATAAATAAAATGTACATTCATAGAAATCTATAAAATATCTTAAATACAGAAAGAAATCCATTTTTTTTAATCATGTATAGTAAAACAAAAAATATTTCTAATTCTGTTGGCTATTTCAACATTTCCATTAAAATATTCCCCATTTTTTCCAACATCCAAAAGTCTCCGAATATTTCACGTTATCAGCAACCCATACCGTAACAGCTGCAATACCATTTTTTAACTTCGAAATGTCTTTTTGCCCTTGCGAGAGTCCAGCGAAGCCTATAAAATAATATTTCTCGAAAGCAGTGCTTCATACAAGCAGGTCTATTTATTCGATACACAAAAACCGATTGACTTTTTATAGGGTAACCCTTGTGAAAATCCTATTGTTTTTCATATCACAACCCCCCGAGGGGCACTCCAAGTGTGACCGAACCCGAGCGCTTCGGAAAAAAATATTTGAGGGATATGCCACCCGAGTGGCCAATTTGTTTAAACGGGTCTAACATATGGTAAAAGTTTGCAAAGTATTAACTCAAAATTACTTTGATAATACTCATAAAAGTAACATATGGACATAACTTTTTTGGCTCCAGCAAGAATATTAATTTTTTTGAGTCGTATAAAAATATCTTGTGAATTTTAATAATCTATGTGTTTATATGAAATAATTCTTTGTGACGTTGATTTAACTATATACATTAACATTGTATTTTTTGCACACATGTAATTAAAAATTTATTCAACAACCAATTTAACAAGCAAAAATATATTAAATCATTATGAATCTGTTGTAATATATACAATCAAAAAATCCAGTTCCACAAAATCTATAATACTTATTTCAAAGCAATGAAATGAAATTATTGCAATTGAACAACGGAACCTCTATTGAATATTCTTGCGTATCAAAAATATAGTCGATGGCACATTTTAAGATCACATCCCATCCACGGATTTTTTTTCAATTCAAGTTAATTTTAAAACTATTTTTATAACCAATTCGTATCTATAACCTTGAATGAGTGTGTCATTGAAAAAATATATTTTCGTACGAAATTTCAAAAATGATAATTTATCAAGATAATCCGCGCAATCGAGGCATCATTCATATTTTTTAATGCTCAATTACCAAAAGTGTTCCCTCAAAATTACTCCGCTCACATTTTACTACGATCACTTTTTATATTATTTTTAGTTATTTAACATTTTTATAATAATTATTCATCTAGAATTACAAACAATTGAAACAGACATTCGATTCAAAATAAGCCGTCAATCATAAAGTTTTCAATCCTGTCACAAATAGTTGGAAAGTAATGGCAGCTCGCTTAATCGCGTCCCTGAAAACTATCATAATCTGCGGCAACGCAACGACTACGTTTGACCTCACACCCCTTGCCAAAGAGTCTACCACGAACGCCCGAACACTTTTCGACCGACTAATAATTCATTGTACACAAGCTCAACTCAGTCTTCGACCAGAACCTTTCAAACACCGAATATTGTATGTATAGTATTGAAAATTAATCTTTCATTTAAAACTGTAGCTTTAAGTATATGTTTAATGATTCACCTCATACTCTTTCCAAACAGATTTAAAACAAATTTTAAGTGAAACCAGACTTACTTGCTTCATTCAATAGATTGGATGCTGTTTATAAAAGTAAATAGCAACGGTTTTTTTGTTCATTGGCGTGTCGTTACTCTTTATATAGACTTTTTAACAATCATTAGTTTTACAATAACTTAATGCATTACATGAAAATGACTAATTTTTCCATTGAGAAATTTTCAAATAATGAAATTTTTCTCACACGCGTGATATCATAGCAAATCAGAATGACATATTTTTCAAATATACTAACTTGGATATGCATGGTATATCAATGAATCTCTCATTCTTTGTTTGCGATTAAACTATCGAACGCCACCGCCCTTCCCTACGTAGACAATTGTTTTATATCTTTAAATATAAATCATCAGCAGATACCATACGCTGCTACTGAAAAAGGGCGTGTACGATTAAAACAGTTTGAGACTCACCAGATTTCCTCATAATATACTCTGATGGGTTCAAGCATCGCATCTGCGGAAGGTTTAGTTAGGAACAGTCGCAAAGGGTGCTAGATTTGACAGTGGGGATGAGGAGAGTCTCCGAGAAGACTTGTAGAAAATTGTACCCAAAAGCATATTAGGGACCCTAGCTGCGAACTCGCAAGGTGGGCTCCCTGGCCAACTTGGGTATGATTCGAGAGTGAAATGATTTAGAGACGGTGCTAAACAGAGGGACGTGGAATATTTACGATGCGAATTAAGACAATTTGGTTTGTGTTTGAACAAACAAAATTTATGTTCTCTGGGTCTCTTCTTTGTATTTGCCTGCTTTGTTGAAACAAATAATCTGATTTTCTGATATTCCTTAAAAGCAATATGTAAAGTAATATTAAAGATGTAACTAATAATTTTTCTACCAATAGTGTATTCAACTATTTTCAATTATTATTCGGTCAATATATTCATTTTAATACAAAACACAAGAGATATAGTCTTTATAATGAGTATTGTCAAAAAAGACACCTTTTTTTTTTAGCTTTTACAAATTAATGACTGCTGATTTTTACTGACAAAATTCAGAATTATTTGAGACAATCATTCATATTTAAAAAGTCTCGATTTTCGGTCTAGAGTCATCTAATTTCGCAGTATTAAATAATTTAGATTTACGCCTATGGTTAGTATAAAGGATAACATCGCATTAAGATCATTTTCACACCTTGTGTGTCATCAACTCTACTCTGCCATCCGGATATGACATCCGTAACATGTTATTGAAAATACCTAATCGCCATCCAGGAATCTTACTAGTTGGAAGAAGCGACACGCAGGATTCAGAATCTTTAGAGGCATTTGCGGCGCGTTTTACAAACATTTACAGTTAATTTAAGTTTTTAATGACAACTGGCATGAGTGAAAGCTGATTTTCCCATTTTTAATAAAGAATAAAATTTTAAAATGCTTAACCTAACGTCATTTTTAAACAATCATTAAAAATATACGCTCAAAATAATATAAAATTTAAATAAACCTCATATTATTTTCTTCATATATCTGGTTCCAAATGGGTATTTCTACTTTCAGAACTCATGTTAAAATATAAAAGTTTTCGGAATCACAACCTCGATTAACAAATCTTATTATCACAACTTGCTTTCCAAATGTCCATTGTATGTCTTCGATATTTAGTGTAAAGAATATAATACTTTTCTTTGTCTGAAATGAAATTTTAAACATTTATTTATATTTTGAAAGATGTTTCACAAAAATTTCTGATAACCTTACAAAATATAATTTGCGAACTTCCGGCCATGTTATCTTTTTTCTAACAAACAATTTTTCATCGGAATTAACTTGTCAACAGCTTGTTATATGTCAGCTATAAAATTTTAAATGTTGAACACAAGCATAGCAGATGAATAAATTTTTCAATGAACATGTTCATTTTATTTATGATATACGGGTAAAATAATGTAAAAATAAAATATATTTAAAATCATACTAGCTTTAAGATAATCTATTCTTTGAGTGATCTGCTTTTTGCTTAAAAATGATATGAATTATTCAATAAAATGCACATGTAAAATACATTTGAAATAATTATCGTTCTTTGCAAATTTAAAATTACAAGCCATGACTTTAAAGCTTACGCTATTTAAACTGCATTTGACAAAAAAAGCTTTGAAAGTCCATTAAACAAAATATAAACCAGTTTTATTCAGTCAAAAATATGCCACTATTTACATGAAAATTCAGTAAAGAAGAAAAATCTTTGTTAATATTATCAACCACTCGTGGCAGTGAATACATCAGCAGAATACCCTTACAACATGTTTGCCCATAATTTATTGTATGTTCTTCAGTTCCAAGAGAGAAGGCCGTAGCGAGAACGAAATAGTCAAATTTAGTAATTCTCAAGCATAATAAGCTGCGTTCATAAAACCAGGGCTCATCGCTAAAGGATCTTTTGAGACTGACAAACGGAAGCATGCTTATTTTACTAAGTTGGCATTCTAATTTTAACAATTGTTGTGAAATAAAAATAATAAAACATTTTTAGTACTTATCAGTTATACATACATATAATGCTATTCCACAATGTTTTAATAGTGAACACTTTAAAATTGTTATTTAAATTACATTATATAATAATCTTATTAAAGAGGCAAGATCTATCTATATCCATGCTTTTTCATTCAAATTCTTTTTAAAAGAACAAACTTCTCGCAAGTATTAAAAAGAGAAATTATGATTTATTCCATAAAATAAAGTGTCTTACTTCGTCAAAGTGAGAGTTAAACATTTTCCAAATTTGGAATTTGTTTTTTTGCAACTCACGTCTTTAGACAGATATGCTACGCAGGTATTTAGTGTTTCACAAATAATTTACATTCTACCCCATAAGTGCTTTTATGTGTAATATTTTCTGGTTATAACATTTTTTTTTTATTATGTTATAATAATTTTTAAAATGTGACATATTGAGAACACGGCAACGTATTTTCAGAAGTTTTTGTGTATTTTTTGTATCAAATACTGGTGTTTCATTCAAGTTTAAATAGTTCAAAAATGTGTATGATTAATTTCATTCAGTATTCAGAAATTCTGAAATAAAAAACTTTTTAAAAGATATTTTTTTATACAGGTTCCATGTCATACAACTAAGAGTTGATCAGTGAACAATACTAATTAATTAAGTTTTAAAAAAAAATTGCTGTTGAATTTGAATCACTTTTGGGAGCCAATTAAGGCTACATACTGTAAAACGAATGTTTAAATGAGAATAAAATAAACCATCATTATAGCTTTAATATCGTAGAATGACGAAGAAGCTGTAAAGCATTGGTACTGTTTATGTGTCAGGAAAGTTTTATCCTACCAGCAACTTATTCACACTATTTAAGCTCTGACGTTACGTAAAATGAAAATTCATTCGTTGTGCTCTATGCTCTATGGCATTTCTTATTATTCTTAGATTTGCCATTACTTTAAAATAATAAAATTAAAGTGAAGGCACGCAAATAACCACATAATGTCCAGCTTTTCTATTTATGAACGAATAAATAATTACGATTTAGGTCAAACTATTATAATAATATCATTCGATTATTCATTAAATAGAATTGACTTATATTGTAAACTACAGTAACATTAATGATTTACTAGATGCAAAATAACAAGTGCTTACTTTTTGTCATGTATTCTTCATTGAATTGAAAGACATAACATAGCTATTTCTACAAACCTTTTCGTTTTTTGTATGCGCCATGAGATAATTCATTTTTTGTTTTTTTTAACCATGTCCGCTCCCAACTTGGAGCATATGGACTCCTCGCGGAGTTTATCACAACATATATTTTTCTACGAGAACTGCTTGTTACTCAGTTGCTCAACCTCTCTTTTTCGAAGAGAGTAGGGATGGAAGAATACGAGGACTAGGACAGGACTAGTGATTAGCTAATCGCTGTCACTTTGCGTCGCTCTTTGGGATCGGAAAGGTGGGAAGGGATTTTCAAAAACACAAACAACCATGCCTTTGAACAAATTTATCGTCTGAAAAAATCCGCTCGTACAGGGAATCGAGCCCGGGCGGTCCGGCACGCAAGTCAAAACCGTTGCCACTGCGCCACGGACCGGACATAATTCATAATACAAAGATAATGTGGTAAAATTGCTGTATTCAGACACATGGCTAATATTGTTCTGACGCTACCTTTGATGGTAGTTTTGGATTCCTTGCTTCATTTTGGACCTATATAGCTTGGCGCAGATGGATTTCGTTGGATTTTGTGGTCGTGGTGTAGTTTTGAAGTTTGCAATTTTGTGCGTTTTTCACCTTCGGCCTGTGTCGGCCATTCGCGAGTAGCTCAGTGGTGCCAACTGTGGTTTGAATCTGGTGAGCTTAGTGTTGCCAGCTGATTCTGATTACAATCATACGCTTATTGTATTCAATGGTCACCAATATAAAATCATCTGAAACAATTGCTGACATTCAATTGTTTTTTCCCCTCAGATTCACTTCACGAAGATCAATATATTGTTATAGTTTTCTGTACCGTGATAAATATTTTTTTACGTAATGTATTTATGAACAGATTTCACGTAGATATTACACTTCGTACGTATTTCAGCATGACTTGTGATCAGTGTGTGTGGAATTTGCGGGATTTTTTGGGTTTTTGTGCGAGAGAAGAAGTGCGGTGCCGAATGCACTTTGAAGACAAATTTTCGGTACGCTTGCGGTCAAACTGTGGTTGTGCGGAGTCGAGTGATTGATGGTGAGTTCACCTAGGGACTTTCGTGTGGTTGTAGTTGGTTGCATTGTTGGATGGTATAGGTTAGGTTAGGTTAGGTTAGGTTTGGTTAAAAGAAGATAAAAAAAATCGGTGACCTATCGAATGGTGAGTGACCTAACCGAAATTTTTTATCTTCTTTTAACCTAACCTAACCTAACCTAACCTTCTTATTGCTACTTCCACCACGACCACAAAATCTAACGAAGTCCATCTACACCAAAGCCGCCAGTCGTACGCAATTCCCCAGATTCAAACAACACTTGGCAACACTGAGTTCACCAAATTCAAACCACAGTTGGCACCACTGAACTAATCGCGAATGGCCGACCACTTAGTGAAAAACGAACAAAAATGCTTCAAAAAAACTTCAAAACTACACCACGACCACAAAATCTAACGAAATCCATCTGCGCCAAGCTATATAGGTCCAAAATGAAGCAAGGAATCCAAAACTACCATCAAAAGTAAGGTCTGAACAATATTAGCCATGTGTCTGAATACAGCAATTTTACCGATAATGTTTCATAATTTGACTTTACCTTATATTCTGTATTCATTTTTAGTAATAATTTTAAAATATCAGATATTATAACGGTACTATGATTAAGAACGATTTTAAGCTGTCAAAATTTTCTCTCATACTATCTTTTGTTTTTTGTTTATTTGTTATTTTTTTAAATTTGAACAACTCAAAAAAAACGATTCAAACAAATAGTGTATATCGTTTTTGGATGTGTATGATTGTATTGAAAAACAAACACTAGTTGTTTTATTATTCATATAAATTTCTAATTTTATTATGTAGGATCTATATAATTTTTTTTAATCCAACCCCTGACATATTTTCTAGATCTGCCAGTGATAATGGTAACCTCTTCATCAAACTACCTCTTGTTCCCGTGTGTTGATAATTGTAAAGTACTTATATATATGCATTTATTATCAATCTTAGATTTTTCTTGAAAGGGAATTCCAATGGTTTTCATAGTTACAAATTTGAGAGCATACAAATCTAAATTGGTTTTTTGACAGATAGTCCAAACCCCAATAAATGAAAACCTATGTCCCCGCTATTCTTGTAGATCTATGTGTATTGCTTTGTTGGACAAATAGGGGAAACCCAGTTTATCTCAAATATTTGCCTGCACAGCGTCCCAATGGGAAAAATTCATTTTTTCAGAACAGAAATCATAAAGACGCTTTCTCGTTAACTTTAAATCTTAAGAATTTTATCGCTTGCTATGTAAATACCTGTCATATTTTCTTAACCGACCTATCAAAGCAAATAATTATACTTCTCCCAAGAGTAAGTCAACAAAACTTTTACGAAAACATCAAAGTATATTTTTTCATACGGATAACGATATTATAACAAAGTAAACATTCGCAATAATATTTATCATGTTTTTTTTTCTCTAAACGAAAACTCGGATAGCACTTATTTGCTCTCTTACCATTTAATATGAGAGGCAGAATGTTAGCTACGCCTAGAAAAACATGTCTGCATGTCGTTAAATATTAAATTCGAATAAAAAAATTACTTTACTCGACCAAGATTGCTTACATATTTATCATTGGTAAAGTGAGAATTCTCAATAAATGTTTAAACCTAGTATTTTTTTAAAAATTGTGCATACTTATAATAGAATTTTACTATCAGGAATGATTTTAAGTATCGCAAGGTTTTTTAACTGATCAGTTGAAAATGCTCATTAAAACTTATTCGGATATTAACAGTCAATATATATTTATCAACTATTTTTATTTATTTTCTCAATAAGTGATCCTGATTTTCATGAACGGATAATTCTTGAATGGATTTCTAAATCACGTTTAGAATCCAAATTTTATCACTTCTTTACGACTCTATATTGTCGTTTATCTGGGTATAATATCTTAATTGTATTGCCAATGTTGTCGTAGGATAGTAAACCATAAAAATCATCTATTTTCAGCCTTCAATAAAAAGCCTATAAAAAGGGTTAGGACATAATACAGCAGTACACCCATTCCATTCATCTCTATCGAGTCTAAATCCGTATCAGATCTATAATTCAATTATTCAAAAAGTTCAACCATCGGCTGGTTGTCCGTAACGAGTTGGAGCTAGACAGAATCCGCCTACAAAACAGGCTGCCAGTTGGTCTTCATATTAACCCCGACTCTAGAACTGAACATAAATTTACTCTTTCCTTCTCTATCATACTGTAAAGTGATACTAAACTTTTATTTTTAAATTTGAAATAGGAATGGCATAATAATTGAAAACTACATATAATACATTAACTTTAAGGGTAAGTAGAGGTGATCTCAAACACGATATACATATTTCCAAATTTTTTTACATCCATTGAATTTTTGTAGATTAAAATTTATTATTACCCTGTTTTTAATCAAAATATATTTCGGATACAATACAGCAACAAAATAAACGAGCTCTTGCGGAAATGATTGATTGTACATTATCCGAATGCAATCACCCACTCGGATCTCATCATTGCTTTTCAGATATTTAAAATATGAAAATTCCTACTTTCAGATTTATAAAACGCCTTCATTAAAATACACTGGTTTATTTAAATGAACTATACTGGTAAAATAACCGATTATAGTTTTAAAAATGTTGTCTTTAATTATGTATATGTATCTCAATAAAGTTTTACAACCGTCACATGTTGATGGAAAGGCATTATTTTAAATAAACAAATATTTTTTTATACTTTTTCACTTATAAGTTTTATAAAGATTAGGAATTAAACAGAGAAACATAAGACAAAGCTTAACAAACAATTGATTTGAGAGATTTCTTAAACCAATTGATCGGCCCTGATCTTAAGTAGTAAAAAGAATGTTTTATTTATATCAAAATAAATAAAGTTCTGTATATTTTTCTAAGCTATGCTCGCTCTTACTGTGCAACACAAAATCTTCCTATTGATCTTCCATCAACAGATTTTTTCTACGAGATCTGCTAATTACTCGGTTCTCAACCTATTTTAAGTGAGTGGGAAAAGAAAAATAAGACTTCATTCAAACTTGTTGCTCTCGCTTCGTTCTATTTTAATGATATAATAATGAGAGGAAGTTTTAGAGTAGTATCAGTAACATTGATACCTTCAAGCAATAACTCATAAATCGATTGAAAGATTTTTCAAACTGTACACACTATGACTTGAGTCTGTGAGCACTGTATCCGAAGCCACTTACGATCTCTCATCTAGATGTCACACAATGAAAATTTAAGAAGTATACATTTTAATAACATTTAATGGCATTTATTATTCTCAGTCAAATCAAGACAAATCTCAAAATTTTAAATATACCATGCACTCGGGAAATACATAATTGTCTCGTGTCTTAATGAAATCAATACGAATATTGATATTTGAAAAGATATAAATATGCATGCTTAATATTAAATATAATTCGATATTTTGTATTCACTTGCAGCTTAACATGGTGTGATCTTTTTATTTTTTATTAATAGATGTAACATAGTCATTGTTTTTTATACTTTATCTGTTCCACATATCATTAATTAAGATTGATAGTATTTAGTTTATCATATAACTTGGCTTGGATATTGGAAAACAACCTTTTTAATGGTTCATAGTCACTGGTTAGTAGAGATTGAATCCGAAATGCATCGCTTTCCAAGTGAATGAATAATACATTGCCCCGGAAACATGACATAGCACACACACATATGTATGTACATATGTATATGCTTTAGAATCGAGGACGACAATAGTGTGTACCTTCAATACTCTTTCTTTGCAAAACGTATCTTGTCTTATATCGATCAAATTATAAATTCGATCTGGTAAATAAGGATGGCTTTGAGGATTATCGTTTATTTAATCTTCCATAAAAACTGTGCGTAGAGGTTCTTTTGTATGTTTAAATACCTATAAATATCCATACCTTATCCATTGTTTATATTTTTAAAAAATCTGAAACATTTTCCCTTTTTTAATCCACTCAATACTACAACAAGTTATTCAAATTACCAGATCATGTGATTTGTTTGCGTCAGATTTTTTCATTTGTATACATTTTTATCCATAAAATTTTTATTCGACCTAAAGACCATTAATTGTAAAATTTATAGGGCTTATTGAAAAATATCTCAGGTGTTCTTTCATAATCCAACATCTGGTATTAATTTTTTATTGTTTTATCCATTAAAAGTTTTCTTTCGGTAATCTTATTTAAAACTTAAGTAAGTTCCATACAACAATGAGAGTTTTTGCTTATGACACAAATTATAAATCTATTGATTTATAAATTAAAAAGTTTTTTCACTGAACTCCTAAATATTGAATATTTTTTTTATTAAATGTGCGTAATTCACTCTCTAAAATGAGCAGCTGTAACTAAGTGCGAGTTTATTTAAATAAGAAACTAGATAAGGAAAGAAAAAAAAAACTGAGGCCAGTATTTGATCCAATTGTCTCTTAAGTTTTAAAAAGACTTTATTTAAAAAGACTGTATTTCATGGAAAATATAAATATTAGCATAATTTAAATTACATATGGAATGTGTATTATTAAATAATTATTATCGTTCTTTAACAGATACTTATTACATTGTTTTTCAGTGATAGCCTTAATTCTTCAGGAAATTCATTACTAATTTTAAATTGGAATTGTTTAAGTTGGAATTCCGATGCCTGAAAAGCATGTCAGGCGGGAAATTATTCTACTACTAGTTGAATAACAACGTTATAAATTAAATTTGATATCGAAAATACTAAATATAATGGGCACGGTTCTCGTATTTTAAAATATATAATCTTGGCTTACATGGTAGAATAATTTACCCGATATTATTTCAAATGGTGTTTTACCCAACCAAAGCTTCTAGTTAAAATCATCTTCAGTTGGATTAACATTTGGCCGAATACTCACCTGAAACATATGGAAAAGAAAATTACATCTTTATGCAACGTACGATTATTTTCCAGAAAACTAAGATCTCGCAGTGTAGCAAACACATAATTTCAATGGAAATAAACGTGTCAGTAGAATAAGAAATTTGAATACATTTTTTAATGTAACTATTTTATCACCATTATATATTTTGTTTCAGAAATATTGCAAACGATCATAAATACATATTATACTATTTGATGTGCAATATTCTGAAATGAATTTGTTACCAGTTCCGATATAATCGTGATAATATTGAACAAGGTTAGTCAAAAATGAACACAAGAAAAATGAAACCAGTATAGCAATATTATTTTTACCTTTAATATTTGTATTAAGATACACATCGTGGTTATTTTAAATATTCAATCATTATTATATATTACACATACTGTGAAAAGTTGACTTTGTTTTAAATTATAATATATTGTCAATTTCATTTACATAATTGACAGATTAGATATTGTAATTCTACAGATTAGTAAATCTTGCGAATTTATGGTGCGTTTATGAGGCTCATAAATTTGATCTGTATTTGCAGATGAGGCAATCTAGAAGTTTATTGGGCTCTGTTTGAATTCATTTGTGTACGATTACTTCATTTGGAAGAGATAGTAACAACAGAACGGGTAGATAAAATATTCATCTGAACAATAGCTTTATTCACGGACAATATAATGGTTCTTGAATACGTAATCACTTTAATTATCGTAATAATAATTGTAATGAATTTGATTTTAATTACACTATAAGGATTTGGTGTTATTTACGATTTGAAATATTAATTTTATTATTCAAACGGAGAAAAGTTTTGAATTATATAAATGAATAAACATAAAAGGATGGAATCCATTTGAGTTTTTGAGTCGTGTTGCGATGAAAGAAAACGAGTATTTTTTAATATCCCAATGATTATAATATCCTTTCGTTGTTATTAAGATTAAATATAATTATTTTTATATGCAGTATGTTTTCTATAGTCTTAACCGAGTGGAACATAATAATCATATCTAACTCGTTCATGTCACCAAAAAGGTTTAAAATTCCTTATAGGAATAAGACTCAAAATTGCTTTCATATAATATATATCCAAATATCACTCACTTGGATCCTTGCAAACAAGTAAACAATAAAATAATATTGACTTTATCAATTTTTGGTTAGGTATACTGTTTCAAAATTCTAATGATAGATAATAATATATTATTTTGTTACACTGTTTATTCTGAATATTAATTAATTTATTTATTTATTCATAAAAAAATACAAATCATGGCATTACAGCTTACGCCAATACGCCATGCATTTGACAAATGTATTTACATATACATTTGTCAAATGATTAATCACTCATAAATAGCTTATCATTTAAAGTGAATATTCAAAAAGACTTTTCTATGACGAGGGCAAGTTTAAATGTAAATGGCAAAGAAAGTCACACATCTTGGGCGAAGGAAAGAGCTGCATATATGAGATTTATTTTTCAGTAAATTCGATCATCAATATTTTATTTGTCTGACAAATATTTTATCCTCAAATTATTTATTGAAATTAGATTCATTAAAAATGTATTGATTTTACTTCATAAATTGTAACAAAATTTCCACCGCAGAGTGGAATTAATTGTTGAAATCCATAAATTAATTACGTAAACGTATCAAGATACCAGAACCAAATTAACCTTACACAGAGAGGTACAAAAATATATCTTAAGAAATTTCTTGTAATATGCAAAACTTCCAGCATATTCTTGCGCATTATACCTTGAGAGTATTTCTAGCCATTATAGCCGAAAGCACCCGTTAATTATTTAAAAACGAAGTTTGTTTTACAAGAACATTGATTTTAACAATTGAAACATTATACCTTTCAATTAAAATATGATTTAAGAGAAACATCATATTTAAGTATCCAATTTTAAGGTTTTAAATTAAGCTTACTCATTTTTTTATATTAAAGAACATTGACGGCGGAAAAGTAAGATATAATTTCCGAAAATTCTCTTTTTTCTAGTCAGAAAATTTTTTCATTTATCATCATTATTTTATATGATTTGTTAAAGCAAATTAATGTTTTTATACTAATATCTGACTTTAAGTCTTGTTCTTGCTTTAATTTACTTACATCGCTCTAAAGAAAGGTTCAGCGACTGACGTGTAACTGGTTCTCGTAAAATTGAATTCAGTTGAGATTCTTAATGAGGAGTCCGTTTACTCTGTATTTGGACTTGACATAATTATACACAATACTAATATAATAAATCCGGATATAGCAAAATCATTGATACATAATAATAAATTTAGTCGCAAAAATACCTAATACTTTCGATGGTTTCGGCGGTAACTTTGTGGAAGTTCATTTTAGTATAAAGTTTAAAATAACTTTGATTATTCCACGTATTGTGCTACTAACTGTGACAAGTGTTTCGCTTCTTTCAGAGGCATCATCAGACTTACTAACGCAAAGTTTGCTTATACACGTGTCACAGTTAGTAGCACAATATGTGGAATAATCAAAATTATTTTTAATTTTATATCAAAAATACCTTATTAAGTATTTCGGTCAAGTAAACGTATCAAAATTTAATATAGCCGTGATATACGGTGTCTAAATGTAAAAACCAACGTTTCCACTCTGCAGCGTTGGTAGAAAATTACATTTTTTTGTTTTAGTTCCAAGAATAATTTTTTTTTCTATCTAATTGGGTTTTCAACCACCAATTTCAATAAATATAAACTGAATAAGATTGAATGTATCAGCATTTCCTTACAACTGTTATGATGCTATCTCATTTAGAGTATCAACATAATCTTTTCGTCTGCTTTTGTTGGGCATTGCACACTATAAATCATTATATATATTATTTTTTATCATTAATATTTATTTTTATATCTTGGTTTTCGCGTGTGGTGTATCATATATGATATAGATACTTTAATTTAATTCAATATTACAAAATCCTCAGACAGGTAAAAGCATTGTTTCTGCCCTATTCATATATATGTATATTAAATGCTAAAATCAAAAAATATTTTTTTACTTATCACACTAAATGGTTTATTTATTTTTATGTTACAAATCCATCTCATTAGTAATGTCATAAATCATAAATTGCAGCTTTACTTCGCTCTTCAAAGCTTTTGCATCCAATTAAGAACTTATTGGCAAGATGATATCCAATCTAAAAAAAATTAACGGAAATATACCATTGATAATATAAAACCGGAACTTTTATAGGACATTCAATTTTTGTGTAGGTAAGAGAAACGTTTGCAATATTAAGCTAACTTGAATCAGCGCTGACTTCAAGAAAACTAGAAGCTTAATAGTCAGCCTTAACATAGATATAATTTTCTCTTAATCCAAATCTAATCTATTTTTTGTAAGATTGCCAGATTTACAATATGATCCGTAAATCTCTTAAGAAAAGCATTCACTTCGATTCGATAACATTTATTTTATACATTTAACAGGCTCAATAAATCTCATATGCAATAACGTAAGCAAGTTCAAAGTCGAGTACTTGCTGTTGAGACATTTAACTCATGTAAAAAATATAGTTTTTCACAGCTTAATTGTGTCTCGATATAACAACAATATATTAAAGTTGTTATTAAGAAGAGTCCGTAATCAAGGAATCATATCTAACCGATAAGAATAGAATTGCAACATTTCTTCTCATCTTAAACTCTAATTAAACTTTAAGGCACAAATATTTGTTGAAATTGTCAGGGAAAAATAATTAAATGGTTATTTGATGTAGGTATTGTTAAACCCAAAATATATGTAAGGAAAAGTTTATATTATGATCACCCATTAGCTGTCCGAGAAAAATGTGTTTCATTTTTCAAACAGATTATTAACTGTGGAAAATTAATTATCAATTAGCTGATTGATATTAAGGAATAATTAAAAAATCATGACAGATAGAGCTCTGTGTATCAAATTGACTCTTAAATACCAGTATTAATAATTTTGGGTTCTAATCGTCTTCGTCGTATTTCTTAAGTCAATCAAAAATAGTTCTAAATGACGCTGATAATGTTAGCAAAAATCTTTTTTATCTGAAATAAAATTTGCATTTATTTCATCTTGTTTCTAAATAAATGATATTTGGTCTATAAAGACCATTTTGGCTGGCGCTAGTATTAAAACTTACAACTTTACATCCCTAGGCTCGCAAACCTGCTGGGAAAATTTTCACATTAAGCCGAAAGCGCCTACAAAATGAAGTGATATAATTATTTATTATGACGTACTTGGGAATTAATTCATACGAAATTTGACCAGTGCTGCGGCTGTGCGGGAGATTAACGCAACACTTTCGCATTTTAACTCTTGATAATGGTCTTTTTTTTATTTCATTTAGCTATTACGCCATTTCATTTTCACTGTGTTTCAAATAATTCAGCCCGTATAAATTTTGGCAACTATATTTTTTTAAGCATATTTGCTAATAAATTTCTGAATTTGGTTTGCCCCAACCACTTGCTGGTCAAATATTACCAAACGGTCATTTTCAGTCATCTTCTACAGCGTTATAAACGTAAAATTTATTGAATTTCTAACTTTGGTTTCCGCCATCAAAATTACCGTACATATACCGTAATATTCACACAGCCAATCAGAATATGTACGTCTAATAAGGACACATGGAAAGGTGGTATATTCCAACTTCTCAGCAGCTTACCTTATATTTGTTTTTAAATACGATCTATAAAAATAAATGTTTAATTTCTTAAATCTTTAGCTGAGCTTTTAAATATAAAATCGATAAAATACTTACTTCCTTCATTTATGCTAATAACTTTCAACGAATAAAAAAATATTTCAAATCATCCACTCTTGTATCAATGCTAGAACATTATGAAAAACATATTAATAATTTACTGATGATAGAAAGGTCATCAGTTAATATATTGGTGGATATTGTCTTAGTATGTGTTTCTTCTCTGCAACAAACTCATCCGTAAAAAAATATTTTTTAAATCATTTTATGACACTAATTTTTATCGTTTTATTCAATGTTATTTGTAATGGTTGGACTAATACTCATAACAAATAATCATTTCCAATAATCTCTTCTGTCTTGATTACAATTTGCGTAATTATTTGACCGACTTGAAAGGGATATCTTCCAATTAAGAATGGGTGTATTATGAAAACTTCCCTTAATTTAGCCTTTGTTCGGTTGATAAATAGTCATTGTCGTTCCGGGTCCTAGCACGATTTCTAAGACTTAGTATTACCCGATGCGTACCTTAAGGCTCCTGAACAATAGTTTCAGATATTGCCAACTAGAACATATAATTATTATAATATCATTTGTGTTTATTTAATAATAAATGTTGAATGCGTAAGTGTAGATAATTCTAAACTCATGATAACATCTTTTTAGTAAACAATTTATCTTTAAAAATATAATTCTTGTATAAACCGTTATTGAAAAAATGTATTTTATTTCATACCTTGACCATGGCTGTTCGTTGTTTTCAATTATAATATTTATTTTTTAGAAAACTTTTTGATTGAGCTTCAAGTTCTAAGAGCGTTAACATCAAAAAATTCACCGTCTCCTTCGTCTCTCAGTTAAGATTTTATATTCAAGTTGCATTCCGTTTCCATCGCTACTGACAATCTCAACTTGCTCTTCATATGATGCTGGAGATTTCAAAACCACAATTAAATATGCCAAAGATAGAGAGACAAAAATGAGTTGAGTGGATTGTTTGTGCTCAAACTGCCTTGACGTTCAATCAGTTGTTTGTGAATCTATTACTCTCGAAAATGGATTTGATAAAAAAAAAATTACACACCGCTATAATAGGTCAAAGTTTACGTAATATGCTGTTTTAAAAAGCTAAGGGAAGTCAACCGCGGCCCTAATAAATATGCAAATCACCATCGTGTACAGACGGTTGCTTTGACCTTTCGGAAACTTGGACATGACTGACTTGTCAAAGTTGTGATTTAACGAGGCAATGCGCTTACAAGACAGCTGCGCAGCGTCAATTTTGAGTTCAATTGGTCTACTTTGATGAGCTATTCTACATCTATCAAAAATGATTATCATCAGATCTTATACTTATGTACCATCAGGAATTGATCCAAAGTTTAAACAGATAAGTTACAGATTCAAACTTATTCGAGTCACGATCTACCGCATTTTCATTAGAAAACATTTTAAGGTAGCAAAATACTCGGAAATAAGTAATTTTATTCATCACATCTGGAAAACTAACTTCAAAATTTTCACACAATTTTAAAAAGAACGTGTTTAAGTCTAATTACAATTTAAATCGTTTAAATTTTGTACTTTTCCAATGTGTCACTCACAATCTGGATTTTGCCTTTTGGTATCTTCAGTTATGTCAAGTACATGAATGAACTGTAACAGACAAGAAGTCGTCTGTAAAGTTTATAATCAAGACTCATAGGTATCTTTACATCCATTTCGTAAATATAACTGATGTCACTGATCGTGATCAATTAATTGGGTTTTTTCTAAGAAGATAAATGAAGAAACATTTTAAATGCACTCACCGTAAAAATATGCTTTTTTAAGAATCAGTAGTATGAAATTTAAGAGTACAAAATTTTTATAACTAGCAATATAGCATCTTCTACAAAAAAGAATAAAGAAAACAATTCAAAATAAAAATAATAGTATCTTTGTTACCAGTCACGTATTCAATTTATTATTTTCCGTTCTCACTTACCTACCGATATAATAGGAAACGAAATATTTTTTCTCGTATCGATGTATCTTCAATAACTTATACGCAGTAAAATCGTTCAAAAAATACATCCGTACTGTCAGCGAAAAACCTTTCAAGTGTATGTGATATCTTCTACGCTTAATCCTTCAAATGGAAACGGTATGCTTGTGTGCCTTTTCCGCTTTTCGGGTAAATGATCTACCCACAACAACCAACCGGAAATATGGAAGGCGTGAATTGTGAAGCCATGCCACATGGTTGGTTATTCATTTATCATTTTTTTTCTTACTGAATGACTACATTTTTTTATCTAAGATAAAACACGTGTGAATTGGCTAAAATAAAAACGATTCAATATGTTTGATAAAATATAGTCGGATTTATAATATCACATTGATCAAATATAACTGGTTTCGTGGTTTTTATGAGTAAAATGTGGTATTCGAATAAAATTAGCCAAGCAAAAATATTATATTTCAAAGACATTTACAAAATAAACAAAACTACTCTGTGATTCATATTTTAGTATGGTTGAACAAATGAAAAGTTATTTACATCGATTTTTATTTTATGATTTAATCAGTTATGCGATGATATGTAGTATGAGAATCTTCGAAAAATGAAATTATATTAAGAATCTTTTTACTGTCATATTTTTTTGATTAAAACCAAATTCAGTTTATGCTTATGGTATTATACTATTTAATTATAAGCCTAATCTCATTTATTGATATAAACGCGCAACACGTGATAAAAATATTGAAAACTATGAAGTTTTAATACTTTACATCAGTGATGCACGACATTTTGTGCGGCCTAATATGACAGTGTCAATCACCTTTTATTCTTCAGTAATAAAAACAGACGATGGAAGAACAGTAGAAAATGATAAAGTTTTCAATTTCATATACATTAAGAATAACGATCATTTAATAACTTTCATCCATGCGGCCCTAGAAAAATCTTAAAATTTATAACTTGTCCATAAAGGTTGCGAATCACTGCTTTAGATTAATTCGTAGATAATCGACAGATTTTCCACCTCTGATGTAAACGGTTTATTTATATCACACGTAAAACTTTTACATCCTCCAAAAGTTATAAGCATTATACATTTCGTTATAATATAATCTGAAATCAGTTCAAGCTTTATATTCAAATATGATAATGGAACACCAAAGCCAAAACGTTCTGGATTTCCTCACAAACACAAGATACTATCTGAATTTATTGCAAAACTTCAGACTGTGTAGTGAAGCAACAAGTAAGGTTTAACAAATAGGAAATCGCTGCCTTGTGTAATTTAACTTTTTCTCCGCTAACTATGACTTATAAGATCTGGAGCTGGAACGAGAATCTTTTCTTTCACTGTACGTGATTTGTAGCGGGCAATAAATTTATTTATGAAATGCTGCCTTTTGAATTATACTTGTAAATTATTTCGTGGGAACGAAAACCCCTGACTATTTTGAGGCTAACAAAAATATTTCTTTTATGCTATCGCCGTTTTAATTTGTTTATTTTAAGCGCGATGCTTTAATGGTGGCTGTTATGTTTTAATGAAATAAATTCGTTACATTATTTATAGCCACTTTGAAAGGGTTTTCGATATTAATTATAATTCATTCCAATTTATTCCCTTAATAATTGATATTACGAAAAAGAATTACAAATTTTGTCTTTAAAATGTAAACCTGCGATATCTAATTGTTTTTATTGCGTCCTTTTAATTACTAGTGAACTGAATATTCTTCGATCGCTCAATAAATTAATACTATCTGGTAAACTGCTTTATATCAAAACTGATTTAACTCCAATAAACAATTATCTAAAAAAATAGTAAAATATTTTTTTTACTTATAACACAAATAATTTATTAAGATCTGGTTTCGCTCATTGAGAGAATTTAAAACTGAAATTCTTTCCCCCCAATGACAATGAACACCTCATAAGTAAGTAAAGAACTTTTCATTTTTATCTATCTAGTTAAAACTCACACTTATAATTTTATAATTTTAACGTTCCGTAAATATTTTCAGGATGTTTAGTAAATTATTTAAAAATAATTCTGTTTTCGATTGGTGTATTTTTCATTATATGAAGATATTTTAGCGACTGTAAGAAAGGAACTCAACAGGTTGCGAAGTTTTTTAGATTTCAGTGATGACGTGTATTGTATCTTAATAGAACTTATGTCAATGAAAAAGAGTAAACTGTTATAACAATTATTTCAATAAAATCATAGCTATCACCTTTTTAAACATTTACATATATATGTAGTTGACTATTACATATATATTCATTTATCATAGTACTTCGCGGGTTGTTGGCTATATTGGATTACGTTTAATTTGTAGCATTGCAAAGATGTCAGGTTGAGTCGTGTAAATGAAAACAAAAGCAAACCGTGTACATTTGCGAGAAAATGCACTAGTATACACGTCAAAGCTTCGTATTGTTGAAAGTTAGCGGACTAACAAACGACCGACGCCCTTCGTATTTAAAACTTAGAGTATCCCGGCTTAGTTTCAAGTACGCAAGTTGGCGTGTTCTTAAATGACTGTATCATATCTTCATTGTTCATTATTCAAAAAAAATATTTCGAGAATACATGTTGCCCTTCGCCAAACACATAGCCCTTTATACTTCCGCATAATCGTATTGAATTCTCAATGAGAATGTTTTACTAAGATTGCATAAATATGCACCAACTTTCATTCAGTTTATGTGGAGCATATAAACACCTGATCATTTCAACTTTATTTTCCTTTGAGAACTGCTTGTTACTCAGTTGCTAAACTCTTTTTATTATAATAGAGATGAAGTATAAGGCAAAGATATGACTGGCGGCTTATTTACCTCTCTCGCTGCTCCCTGTTGGTATGATCAAATGGATGAAAGGGAATTTTCCAGAACACGAAAACTGAATGTATCGATCAATGGCATTGCCTCGGTTGCTCTGGGCTCAAATCCCAGTACAAAATGTGTCACATATTGATGAAGTTTTTATTGTGGTTGAAGGCATGAAAGTTTGTGTTTTTAGGTATATTTTCTGACAGCACCAGACTACTGATGTTTACTGTAGTTCTCGTTATTTAAAATAACTAAGTTTGGAAGACTTATTGCCTTTATAATCATAACAGTTATTTATCAGTCACTTTTAATGTGTTATCTAACTATCAATTCTTGGTAAAAATTATTATTTTTTAACAAATGAAATACATTTTTCATGATTACCATGACGGGCTTGACAATAATTATGTTCCTATCGCATTCAACTAGGAAGAACAAGTAACAAGTAAATCCCTCTCCACCCCGTTTTAAGCATTATATGACAAAAAGAAAGTGGGAATAATGGAAAAATCACCTATATTGATGTTTTCAGATTCAAGGTGATCAATTGGTTTTAAGCTCAACGTATGAATGATCAAAAAATATATTAGTTAGCACGTGCTACGAAATTGGATAAAATAACAAGAGCGTTTGCCACTCAGCTATAGAACTTTTATAAGAAAATAGAACACAAAAGTTATTTGATTTGAATAATTATTACGAATTTTCTTTTAGCTTGAAACTTCGTAACGCCCTGAAAATTACTCAATTAATATGGAATAACTGAATTCAAACTAAAATGTAAAATGTAAATGTAAAAACTTAAATATAAGCTTAGTCCCAACTTTTCTTTTATCCCAATACAGTTTAATAATTCCATCATTTTTTGAATACTTTTATCATCCATACAATCGCATTATCTTACGGTCTGGTAAAACATTACTTTTTTATGCGAAAATTTAAACATCTTCATCGTTTTATTGTACACGTGGGAATTTCAATTTTTATTGTAGAAAGTTTGTTGAGCAATAAAAAGCTGCTTTCTAAATGAAAATTTATTTTCATATAATTTAAAGGCGCTTCGATTCAGCATCTTTTATGTTAAAAGAAATTCAAAGCAATTATTCAGTAGATATAAATAAATTTACATTGATTAAGCAGGATATTAATTTTACCGTTTCATTGTATTTACAAATATTTTCAAAATCTCGAAAAAGCGAAATGAAATATACTAAAATGTTCTACATTAATTTTAATAAAAAAATAATGATATTTTTTCGGTTTGCCTTAATTCATAATATTATTATAGCTTTATTGTTGGTCTAACAAAATTTGTATACATTAATTTTTAAATTAGCCAAAATCATTTATCATCGGCATTGATCCATTAAGTTGAGTGATTAAACAGAAAACATTTATAAATGATATAAAATGTGGATGATGAAACAATAATAATTATTTCACTCTCTTTTGGTGAGGCAACCTGAGCCAAAGATATCTCCCTACAAACCATACTCTTAAATATCAAAGATTTTTTTTCTATTTTTTCTAGGTCGGAAATGTCATTAATGAGTATATCTTATGTTTGGGAAACACTGTCTTAGTCCATTAACAAAACACAGAAAATGCGATAAATATTCTAAAAGCATAATAGTGTAACGTCAAAAATATGCAAATAAAATAATTCCCGGGCTCACATTTATGCCTTTTTCATTTTCACTTACTGGCATATATATAACGTCCGAGCTTGTTTTTATTTTCCCTGTTACATGGACGGTTAGATTTTATTTTTGCCCCATTGAGTGTCTTTTTTTATGTCGCCAACCTCATAATACCGTGTTGACGTATAAAATTATCGTTGCTTTCATACAAATATCGGCCGTTTCTCAAACGGACCTCAAAATGGACGCGCATTGGGGGCCCGCTGCCGCAAGGGGCGAATTTTGATTTTTAACGAGCAGCATTTGACATTAATATTAAATCACCAAATCTTTCGGAACATTTTATGACTGTTGTACCTTTTTACATAACTTTCACATTTATATTATTTCATAAAATTCTTTTAGTGTATTTTTTATTCCGTCCACGATGGACTAAAAACACCTTTCAAAATGTGTTTTGAGTTTTTTTTTAAACTCTTATCAACGGAAAAAGCATATTAATATAATTTAAATTCTTTTTAAAATCAAATATATTTAAAACTATGTATTTTATATGAAACAATTTATGGCCAGATTTGTCTTCATTCGTTCATTATTTGATGATTATTATTTTTGTGCATTTTTATATAGTATATTACAAAATTTTTTTGCAAATTCAATGAATTTAAATAAAATTTATGTTAAATATATAATTAAATCCAGTGTATTGTAGTTCAAATCATTCTTTCTACTGTTGTGAGCCACATGAAATACTAATCGAATACGTATATTACTATTTCCTGAATGGGTATTTCGTGGTAAAGTATAAATAATGGACATATGTATGTATGTAAAAGCGTGTAGGTTTTTAAATGATATCTTTTTGATAATTTTAAAATATTTTAGTGAAAACACTATATTTCAGTAATATTACAAATTGAATAGCGGGTATGATAATGTGAATACTTAAATAATCATCATTTGCATTCTCATTTTTCAGGATAAAATTCTATATGGGTAGGATAAAAAAAAAATTGCATGCTTTCAGATACAATAATAACATCAATTGACCTAAAAACAATGTTTATCTTTGAATACGAAAGTAAAGTAGGTCAAAATCTTTCGAGTGTTTATATGCTTGAGTGCTTTATTTTACTATACCATTGTATATTTTACAAATATAAAATATAATTAACTGTTAGGATGTTTAATAAAAGCTTTATGTGTTTCTTTCAAACGGTCCGCTTCCTTTGAACAACCTTTATAGTAAAAATAAAAATATAGTAAAAAGGAGAAAGATAGGAATGTTCACTACACATAACCATGACCCTCATCATCCAACTGCCTCAAGGCATTTTAAAATGACGCTTTTTCAACCTGGGCTTGCTGAAAGTCAACTCTGTCATGAGGGTTCATTTCAAGCTCGTTTTGTATGCATATATTTAGAAAAAAAAATATTATTTTTTCAAAAGAAATCATTAGAAGGGTATTTTGGAGAAAAAAATGCGACATCAATGTTCCGAAATATGTTTCAGGATTTAAGCTCGTTTTAATCCTCGATAACATGGATAATGGGGATTTTATTTCTATTATATAGATAGCTTAGTAGTCAATAATATCTAGATTTCTAGTTTTGGCTGACTACACTTACTACACTAGCCAATATAAATTAGTTTTACATAAAAGTTGGTTGATTTGATCAACTGCACTTTTTTCCTGCACTATTTATAAAAAAGCATGCTACGATAAAAACACTTTGAAATGATTAATTTAATGTCGCTCATTAAATATGTAGATGATAATAATTATATCTTACTCGGTATAAAATACATGTTTTATGATACATTTAGTTCACGGATGCTTCTCAAGTAAGCCAAACTCGTATAACAGTTTTTAGCCCAAACTGTATAATTTTGATATAACGTGACTTAACGTGAATTTAACTTTAGTATTGATGCTTTTAAATCAACGTTGCTACATACGACAAATAACAGAAAGAATCAGGTTTTTACGTTTCGACTGAGAAAACTTAAAAAGTCAAGAAAAGTAACGCTGAAACTCATGTTCTAGTGACATTTTTCGATGAAAAAAGAGGTTTTAAAATATATGTAAACATTTGGTCATATAAAAAAAATCTGCATGCTAAAATTTCGAAAGCGTCTCATATTTAACTTAGGTACAATTCTGTTTATCAATTAAATATGAATTATCATTAACAAAGTAAAAGCCCACAAATGAGTGCATTTAATAAAATAAATTAATCTGCATGTCTGTCAACCATAATTAGATGGAAATCCCGGTAATTATTTCAATTGAGCCAGCGAAACTGTTTCCTGTGAAAAGAATAAAAGCTATATCAATTCTAAAACTCGATAAATTAGAAATCCTTGAAATAAACCGACATAAATTTATTCCATCTTGCAATTTATTAAGCGATCAGTTTGTCCTCGTTTCTTCACCTTTGTTATAATTGTTCACCTTCATTAATCTAAGCTTATTGTTTTTATTCCTTGTACATTTTTATTTCTATATAAAAAAAATATATATATTTCCTTTGCTTGTTTTTAATTTGTAAGAATTGATATGGCTATTATTCTTTTCACAGGAAACAATTTCGCTGGCTCAATTGAAATAATTACCGGGATTTCCATCTAATTATGGTTGACAGACATGCAGATTAATTTATTTTATTTTATTAAATGCACTCATTTTTGGGCTTTTACTTTGTTAATGATAATTTATATTTAATTGATTTGTGATGTATTAGTTTGCATTGCTAAGAGGTCTTAAACATTTTATTCAAAGTCTATTTTTCTTGTAATTTGCTTCAATTCATTTGCTTAGTCGTTTTACCAATTGTTTGTCATACCTTGTTTCTCATACTTAACTTTTGTAAAAATATCACTGTTTTATTGTATTCCTTATCAGTTGACAATGCTCGCCATGAGCGAAACCGGCTTTGATCAAATAAATTTTATGTGGGAAAAGTACGAAAAAGGTATTATTATTTTTATTATAAAACCTTTCCACCAAGTATTGACAGTGAACACCTTAAAAGTGATAAATTATTCTTTATTTAACAGGATTAAACTTCAATTCGGACCTCGGACCATTGATATTATATTTCTAAAAAAATACAAGAATTGGCAATGTTTATTTGATAATATTTAAATTATAACATAACCTTCATTAATTGTATATGTGCCAATAAGCAAGCTTTGGAAATAATGATTGATTATTTATTCTTCTAGTCGCCAATCAATCAAATCAGAAAAAAACATAAAAACGAAAAATCATGTGTTTATTAAAAACAAATTTCACCCATATTATTCAATTCGCCGATGATAAACTAATATCAGACAAAATAAAGCGTACAGTTCAAGCACTACATCACTAGCGGATCTTTTTCTATACACCCTATTGCAGAGTCCACGTTCATAGAAGAACAGTTGGTATCGTATATTTTCAACCTACACATAAAACCGTCTCTCGACAAGTGACATACGGTTCGTGAAATCGTGAAATATGCAAATACCAGCCTGTCCCAAAATAAAAAAGAAAAGTCGATTTCAGAAAATGCCATGAAATAAAAATACATCTAATGTTAATATTTAATACTGTATCACGGCAAGGTTTTTTTCTCGGATTCCAGGTTATCTTAAATAACAATATATTATCTAATTCCGAAAACCATTGTTGAAGAAAGACAATTGTGTGTCATTGAGGACTTGTGTGTCAAATTTGAACCTTTTTCTTGTGTTTTGTCGCTAACGACCGCATTTTCATTACAATATTTAAGATCTTAGCAGAATTGATTATTGTAATTTTCCACATCCCGTTGTGTGTATATGCAGCCAATGCGTTATGGCCGTTGTCCAAAACGCTTAACTCATATTTATTACACGAGCAGCGCCGCACATAACACATTTTGAACCAAAAGTGTCTTTGTTGGACATCTTATTTCATACGTAATACATTATAAAAAATGATTTTCTTTGAGATTTGAAACAGAAGCTTTTGTAAAAAACCATTTGATTGCAGTCGACAAGATCGAAGATTTTTAAATTATTGCATGGAGACTCCGGCTTTTTGCGTCTTCCGTATTGTGTTTGACTGTCACACAACTAGTTTGAGCTGAATAAAGTATCTTTAGGTGTTAGTTGGTCTCGTAGCCAAATAGTAAACATTAATCTGTTTGAGCTTTTGCACTACACGATTTTGCGGTCAAGGAATCATTGAACGGAAACTTCAATACCTTATTTATGTATTTGTAACCAAAACCAACGGATGCCAGTGATATATTCCTCCCTCAACATTATCAACTAAATTTATGCAGCCTTAAGAAAGGGATGTAGAGAGGGCGATAAGGTTTCAACGTGTGCATTTGCAGTAGCCCATCTTCCCCATCTTCGTTCACTTTAAAAAAAGGTTGAGGGAGAAATTAACAAAAACCAACAAATGTGATAAACAAATTATTATCAATTTTTCAATTTTTTTTATAATGATATTCAAAAGCAGTGCAATCAACCGGTCGATTTAATTCTATCCGTAGAGCCGTTACTTCGTCGGAAAATGCGCATTCCGGTCCGTTAATGCTGAGTGAAATTTTCCGGTCCGTTTCCCAGCCGCCCTGGATTGTGTCACGTTCATAACTCAAATTCGGCTGCCGGGCAACCCTTACACGTACACCTTAAAGACGACCGCGTACGCTCAAGTCGTTATTTACTCCGTGTTTGCAACTTTTATATTCGACTTGTCATTTTTATCCGAGATAATAACTTTCGAGTGGACGTGAGTCAATAAAATTTAGCAGTCAAATTACCCTATTAATAAATACATAAATTTACATATCCAATTTATGTTAATTCCATTAATCTTTAACTTAACCGACGTTCTACGCTTCGCACAATGACTCGCCCTTCAATGATAATAATTACTACTCGTATCAAACACTTTGAATGTTATAAACACTGGCACGTTAAAAAAAAATATATGAATATGAATTTTATAGATTTTGATTTGTGGACTTCAATCTTAAATTATTAAAGGGACGATATTGTCAGTATCTGGTCAAATAATTCAGAGGTGAACAATGGCGGTTGATCATCCTTATTATAAATGCTTAAATATTCTTGATGATTGAATGACACAGCAACTTCTAAGTAAAAAAACACAATGTTCTCAATGACTTACACTTTCCTCAGAAAATTAAATTTTTTAAATAAATTCATGCCTCGCAAACATAATCATAAACAAATAATGATGGGTTTGCTCAACTCTTAATCCTGAAGACATAAAGAAGTCAAAATTAAAACAAACAAAATAGTCTTTTTCTACTATTACTTCCAGATATATTTTGTAAATATCAGGGATAGTTTTGCTCATCGCGAGCATTCATCAAGTGATGAATTCAACTGAAATTGTACAAAATAGTTGTCCTTTATTTAATTAAGTATAATACAATTCAACCAAATATTGACAGTTAACACCTTTACAGTGATTTTGACATACGAAACGTTTCAAATAATTACTTATCTTCCACATACTATTATGTTTGTCCATTCTGACGGGAAAAAACCGTACATCATGGTGATGTACGGAAAATCACTGTGAATCATTGGTGCTTTTATTAATCTAAAAAAGTTCAAAATGCGTGATGATACATTTTATATGTGACGTTACATCCATGTGAAATTAACGCCACTTGCGTCATGGAAATAGCTTTAACAGGTGTAGTAACCGCAGTGCAAACCGCGAGCCATCCTCGCAAAGCAATTCGAAAATATCTTGCTGTAAATGCATTTCAAAATGTGACGACATATGTGTCATATTACACACCTGTTATGCGTTATACAATAAATTTTAATTCCCACACGCCTCACATTTAAAACTGATAAAAACAATCATAGATAATATTGGTTTTGATTACAAATTTAAAAACAGCCCGATAGAATTTGAAATTGTTTTTCATCAGATGGGTGTCTTTTCGACCTAGTACATGAGAATTAAAAATATAAGACTAAACTAAGAAAGAATGAAGTGGTAAAATGTTGTTATTACATAGCAGCTTCACACTATCTTCATAACTAATAAACGAACAATCTAATATATATAATTCAATATTTGTTTGTTAACAATAAACATTCAAAAGGTGGCGCGTGTGTCGTACCATAGGCATAGACAATCGGCAAAAGACAAACAGCAAAATTCAAACGTTAAATGTCATAGATACCGATCAATCTTAGAGAAATTAAATCGAAATTATTTATCTAAAATATTGTGCTTCCGAAAGCACTTCAATACACACAAACACTTTATTTCTTTGAGTGGCACTGCGACGCTTGTCGGGTACCAGCTAGTAATGAATAATAATGTAGGTCTAAAAAATAAGTGCCAATTCAATAAAATAATGGAAAATTGGTCAATGTTCTACAAATTTTAAGGCTTAATTAAAATACATGTATATGAAGCATAATAATTAATACTTTTTCGAGAATAAATAACTACATTATTATAAAAAAATTATAATGCTCTTGTAATAAAACTTTCTTTGGCGTTCAGAATCTTTCCTTTTTCTTTCTTATTGTAGTAATTATTCCTTTTTGACGAATCCTTTAGCAAAAGTTTGAGATCATAATAGCAATGTGGGCTCTTGAAACAGCTGCCCGAAACAATGCTGACGTGCTCCTTACTACAAAATGATGCACATTTAAGCCAGTAGATCATAGCAATATTATAATTTAGAAGAGTTTTTATCTCTGTTAACATATCTTGATTTTATGAAATATTACATTTTGATTTTTATTAAATACTTATAATATGCGTAATAATTAATTTTGATTAAACCACTGAAACATCATTCTTGGCAAATAGCCTTCGTCGTTAAACGTCATTACAACGAATTTTCCTTTTTTAGGATATCAGAAACACAATAATGCAGTTTCATACACGCATTATTGCAACTGTTGAATATCTTAATATTTTTTCATATAAAATGCAATAAACTATTACTTCTTTCTTTTTAACATGATATTTATATCAATAAAATCATTTTGGTTTGCATAATAAGTATTTCAAAATCATTCATATTCTAGAATATTTTTACGCAGTCATGTAATCGCGATGCACTGAGGTATATGTATTTTTATATATTCGATAAAAAATTGATTTATACCAAAATTTAGATTATTACTACAATACTGTAGCCAAAATAAAACAAAGATTTTATGAAATTCGTATTTTAGTTCGTGCTTAAGTTTGAATTCGAAGCCGAAAATATCTCTTGTCGCAACTTTATTTTACGCTCAATACTTGTTCAAGAGAAAAAAAGCCCCAAAGCATTTGCTAAAATTTCAAATATGTATTTTAAAGCGACATCTATGCATAGATGTTTTTTATAGAAAAAATCTCGCACTCATCTTGTATATAATTAATAACGTTGGTTTTTCATTCATTCGCCTTTTCTCAACAATCAATCACTTTGGATAAGTAAGAAAGCTATAAAGACATGAAGAACAACCGATCTCTGTAAAAATGTTTACAATCCATCACTGAAAGAATCGTATAAAAAACGTTCAACCAGTGACGAATTACTATATAAGTATATCCCTAGAAAGTATTCTTCAATACTATACGCAAATAATATCACAATCTTGGAATTTAAGAAATATACCTATCAACTCTTTAAAGCGGTTTTACTTTGGCTATTATGCGATAAAAAATGTATCTGAAGCTGATCTTTATAAAAAAGTAACGATATAGCATTTTAAACGATTTTTTAAATAAAATCCCGCTTTATAAATCGCAAATAGTAAATTAAAATGATTATAAATGTATGAAAGATACAATGAAAAATAATGTATCCATATTTCATAAATATATTAAATTTATTTAATCGTACATTTTTCAGGAAAATTTACATCTCCCATCGCATTACGGAAAAGAAAGCAGGAAAATAAAAATAATTCAATTTTCCATTGTATAAGTATGCATGACCTTTTCAAACAGTGTTTCTGTATTTAAATTTAAATCAAAGTCTCTCCAAGTATTTCTCAAACACAACTTTTATTGTTCCTCTTTGGCTTTTGTTTCACTCGTTTGTAGCGCAGTTATTTTGCCAAGTAATTTCATTCCCTTGTGTGGAAACAACGACTTTCAAATTGCGAAATCTGTTTCACTTAGAATATTTGCCATGTACATTATGCCTGAGTTAATTTTAATATCAAATTTTAAATGAATATGATAGGAATTTTACCTCAATATTTTTCTTTTCCGAAATAATTGCTTTCTTCGATTATTAAACTGAAGTTCAAAAAATACTAACTTATTCAATTAAATTGTCATACTACAACCACGCATATCAACCATGTTTGTTTTATAGTATAAATATGTAACTGTATTCTAGTACACAATCTTCAAGTTACTCGTTGTCATGTAATTGCTGTGGTAACAACAGAAACCATGATACAGTTGAATTGTTATCGTTAGTTAGTCACGTGTTTGACAGTATTAACTAACCCATCAATTTTAAAATAAATGCGGGAAAAATAAACATAACATTTTTTTAATTATTTACTTCCCAAGCTCTATGTCAATTTACTGTATTTAAATATATTACCAGAAGATAACTCAAGCTACACATTGTAATTACAGGTCTTTGAATTCCAATGTTAAGTAAGTTTTTTTGGCAGTTACAATTTGTTGAGTTTAGTCAGAACAATTGATGTTTTTGCTTGTTAACTGTGAATATTTTACTGTCATCGCTCAAGCCGAGACGGTGGACAAAGTTGGCGAAAGACAATCAGTCTTTGCTTCAGATAAGAGCAAAGATACATTTCACAAAGTGAACAATGTTTCACCCCTGCGTCTACATAACGAGCGAAGGCTTTCACAGTCGCGTGAAGGCACTAGGTGATTGCAAACTACTTTGTATCAAAGCAGAGCTTAATTCGCAATCTTCTTCATGTAACGTTCTCTTTTTTAAAAAATTCTTTCTCGATAACATTTTGATTTTTGACTGTAAATAATCATGCGAATAATAATGAACGATGGCTCACCCACACACATTTACTGCTGCCTAATATACAGCAATGATTTATAAGCCATTCACAAAGATGAGATCGTCTACTAGATTGTTATATTGCTAAGTAATATTATTGATAAATTCTAAAGGTATGTAACGTGAATTTGTTATGCTAGGTTTTGTGTTACAAGCTCATGTATTAACGAAACCCCAAAAGAACTTGTTGACATACAAATCAGAAAAATCAGAAGACTTCTATGCTGAGTCTTAGAACTATCATTCTAGTGTACTGATTTCTTATAAAATTTAAAATTTTATCGATTCGTTGCATGTTAAAAGCTCTAGATACTTTTTCATTATCATGTCTCCTCGAATAACACTAATTGAATTGATTTTGAAAATATATACTACTTGATTTGCGAATGTATATATAATTTATTCATTAAAGGCTATTTACCAGTTATGAAAAATTACATATCGTGTTTTTAACTGATAACCCGATAATTTCAAGTCGAAAATACAAGAACCAATTATCGTGCTCAAATAGATAATAATTAGATATTTAGTAGCGTTATTTTATGACGAAAGGCCATATCACCCAGCTATTTAAAAAAAATCACCCTTTGAATGTCCCTTAGAATATAAAAACGATTAATTATATTCTGTGGTAATCATCACGGAACTTTTTTAATAATAAAAAGCATAATTTGTAAATAAATTTTTGAACGCCTTATAAGAAATGCTAGAACTGTAGCGGCTAATTGCTTTACGTTGAATAATTAACACGACCGTGCAAAATAAAGATATCTCACTTAATTAGAGACCAGCTGTGTACATTTGCACTTTTTCTTCCTCAGTTTATCTCTTATTCTTAACAAGTATTCCGCGGAATATTCTTAATTAGATCATAACAAGATATTTGTTCACGTCCATAAAACAGAAATGATTTAATTGGAATACCGCGATGAAATGCAAATTATTGTACTGAAGAAATATATTCAATTAAAATAAAGATTGGATTTTTTTTTTTATAATTCTGCATTGAAGAAAGCCATTCACATAATCTTCTTCAATTAACTTAAGAAAAATATATTTCAATAATCATGCATTAATCTTTTTCATACAGCTAAACCTATAATAATTTGATAATAAATATCACATTGGAAGACTATAGGTATTTTTAGTTTAAAAAAAATTGTTCTATTTCATTCATTCAAATTCGATAAACTTTTTACTATTAAACGTATTGTTGGTATGATTGGTGCTTACTTCCACAAATTGATTAAATGGTATAATAAGCATAATTGTATGGTATAATAAGGACCAGTTTAGCTTATTGAGAGATTAATTTCAACTTATACTGGTATTCAATTGAACTTAGGGGTTATTCGAACAAATCATCGTTGATATATTCGGATTATTCGGAAGTATAAAAATAAATGGTTTCTTTTAATTAATTTTGATATATTTATATAAAGGTTAAAATAGGCGTTAAATTTCTTAAATTTTTTTTAGAAATTTTATTATTTCAATGAACTATTTTACTCAAGCTTTTAAAACATATTCATAGTTCTGCTGTAATAAAGTTTCAATAGGAATACAGCTTGAATGAAACGCAGAATTTCCCTTTACTTTATATTTTTTAAGAAGAAATTTTTAAAATATTTATATTTTGTCCCAAAAGTTTAAAAAGTTTTTTTTACTTCTAAGTACACAAGGTGCGTATTATAAGAAGTCTTAAAATGAAAACTTATAGGTATACTAAAATATTATGAGATCTTTTATTCAAAATTTTAATCATAATGGGCCGGTAATATATTTTCGTATTGCTGTAAGTGAGAGTATCACAAACCTCTGAAGTTATTTACACTTTACTATGAGTATCTCAGGATCAATTTTCTGATCGATCGCTTGACTCAGATATTTGGTTTTACTCCTTGTTTCAAAACACGAAATACTTAACCCTAACTTTGCTAAGTATTATTTGTATTTATAAAATCAATCCTATTTAATTGTAAGCCATATCTAATTAAATAAAATCGTTACTTCCACACCAAGACTGGAAAAAAGAAGGAATCAATGTGTGCAACAATTCAAGAGAATACATTATACAATTTAAAAAAAAACACTATGACGTACAATTCACAACTCGTTTTACGAATAAAATTCTTCAATATCAATAAAAATAGATTCCAGTCACATTTTCAATATTTTTATATAGGTACCTAGTAAGTACATAGTATGTACATATATTTATTTTTAGTTATAAAATACTTTAACTTGTAATATTAAAATTAAAAAAAATCAATCCCTTCAATTGTCTTTCTTAAAAACAAATTTATTTAAGCTGTACGGAATATAAAAATGCCACATAATTATTTATTTTAAATTGTGAAAAAATACGTTGCTTGTAAAGCGTTCTTTATTTGAAACGGTGAAGTTCAAATTATTTCACCTGTCACATACATATCAATTAATTTTACCATTAGCGCCATCTGTCATGCGAATGATAAATGACCCCGATCATTTTTGTTTATTCAGTTCAAATGATAATATGTCATATTAGACATGTAAAAAAATTGGTTCTCTAAATTATCTAAAGCTGTATACGATTCCAAGACAGGTAATGTCAAATGATAAACACGGTTGATAACTTTTTAAACAATTTCTGTATCAACTTTTAAAAATACCCGTCGTTGTATTTTTTCCTTTTCCACAATTTAATTTGTCACTGAAAAGGACTATTTTCTAGTGCTAGATTTGTAACTAGATCAAATTTTATTATAACGGACTTTATGACATACTTTTTTAGATCAATATTTCTCAGCCAACCTTTGATACCTCTATTTTCTTAAGATGCGTATATTGCATTTGCCAGCCTATATAGGTTTCACCAAATTCCATCACCATACGTTTGTGTTTGAAATACATAGATGTGTGTGATGCTTACAATCTTTTTCACCTATCCGCTACAAAAAAAAGTTTAGTGCAAGTGATCAGTTAACTGCAAATTCTTTCCGTACCCCCACCACCACATCCTTAACCATCTCCGAATAAGAATACTAAAACGACAGAATAAAACCATTTTTCATGAAAAAAAATATCATAAGTTTTCTTAGAATCTCAAGAAATTATGCATTGAAAACGGAAATTGTAAATGTAAATAAATTCAAAAGGGTAGAAAGATAATCCCATGCCAAGTTTTTGAATACCATATATAGTTCTCGAACAATCTCAACCTCATTTATTGAATATATTTGTACATAAATAGACTTTTTGTTTTGTAAATTTTCAAAATTATGTTTAGTATTTCCTCACGTAGAATAAGATAATTTCTGGCACGTCGGAAGAGACCCTCATATCAAGGACAATATAATGCAACAGATTTGTTATCATAGATCAAATCTTGTCAGATATACCCGCATGCTCTTGATCCTAGCATTCCATAAAATATTTTATTTTTGATAACACTTTCTGCTTTAAGATAATCGGAACATAAACAGTGGTACCTTTAACCTTTGTTAATAATAAAGTTTTCAAATTTTTTTATTGATGTAAGGAAGGATGATGTGAAATATAGAGTCTATCAATAAGGACCTCGAACAATTTGTTGATTCACACTCGCTGTTTAACTCCATAACCTTCCATGGTGATTTACCGTACACTACTAAAAATTCCCTACAAATTTGACAGATGTCACTTTAACAATATGGCTGCTATAATCTAACAAATTTCGAGCATTCCTATTGAAAAACTTTATAGAAACAAATGGTGCTAACTAACTGAGTGTGTCGTCAATATAATGTAATAATATCGTATTTAATAAAGTGCATTTAAAATAGAATTGGTTGACGAATAGTTAGTTGTAGACTTAGATATTTATTTATCAATTTTTTAATTGAAAAAAACGCAGTTAACGCTTTTTTAAAGTCAATATTGATGGTTGAATAACTTTTATAATTTAACTTAAAATACATTAAACCGCTTTCATTTGAATCACCAAGCCCGTTTTAAAAAACGTAGCCGTAAATTGACAGGTAACTATGCATTGCATATATTTTCAGAGTAAAGCAAGGATACGCTTATTCGAATTTGAAATATTTCACAAAAATGAAACCATTAATATGCATAGATTTTTGTCAAACATGTAAAGTTATACAATTAAATTTGAATAATTCATTTACAGCATAAAATTTGAAAATTGGAGCCACGAGAGTCTTATCGCATGCAAGGTTCAAAAAAGG
Source organism: Himalopsyche kuldschensis (assembly GCA_028554975.1). Taxonomy (NCBI): domain Eukaryota; kingdom Metazoa; phylum Arthropoda; class Insecta; order Trichoptera; family Rhyacophilidae; genus Himalopsyche; species Himalopsyche kuldschensis. Next base: position 11,183,494 of record JAHFWI010000010.1, on the reverse strand, counting down.
AAATTCAAACAATTTATAAAATAAAACCCCTGTTGTTATTTGGTTTTGTTTTCCATATTCATGTTTTTTTTGCATAATAACAGCAAACTGTGAAAATAAACGCATGTCAATTATTTGATGAATTCAAAAATGTAAGATTTAACATTCATCCTTAATAATAACTACTTCAAATTATTTAGAAAAACGTATTTAAAAAAAACAAAATTACTACTTCAAAGCTACTGTTTTTCTCATATTAAAATTGTTATGGAAATATTTTGTTTGTAGGGTAAGTCATTAATTTAGATAAGAAATCAAATGAAAACTTATGAAACATATCACAGACAATTTCTAGTCTACGAAATGTTACGAAGAACTTGATTGGCTATCTGAAAAACGTTTAAACCAGTTGTGAAGTCATAAATAAAAAAGTCCGGGAGTGCTGATTGGTTATAATATAATATTTAAATACCACCTACATGCAATGATTCAATATTCCCACCAACAAGTTTCGAACAAAACTTTCTTCCAATAAAATCATATTTAAAAAGGTATTTAAAGTTATCGAATTATTCAAATTGTCTAGAAAAGGGTGTGGGCGCGCTGACATCGTGCGCCCCTGCCCCACTCCACCATTTGTTAAAACCAGTATATTACAATGATGGGGAGGAAAAATCAACAGTCATCAACCAAACAATCTACAATGATACAAGGATTCTTATAAATAGCCATTTTTCATTGTATTTTTCAACAGTTACTCGCGATATGTGAAATTTAACAATTCATCACTTGTGTCCATCAACGACTACAACTAATATCGTAATCGATACGATCCGCTTATTTTATCGCGATGAATTAGATGATCAATAATTATCTCTCAAATTTTCATCGATATTACTAAAGCTGACCTTTAATGAGAACTTGAATAAACTCATTTTATTTATTACAACTTAAATTACATAAATATTAATTTTTATGTATAATATATTGTAAGATATTTATTCTCTTTTCTTGAAGATTCAAACTTGAAGTATATACGAGGTGAGCACAAATTTGTAAGCTTTTCGCTTCATTCAACGCCCATTTTCAGTTAGGGGGCGAAACAATTACATAAATCAATGCCCATTTCAGACATATTCATACACAAATCAATAAATAAATTTTAACGTATATACTCGTTCAGGGATTACAGTTTTTAAAAACATCCGGGGATAGTGCAAGCCATACACCGTTACCACTAAGATGCAAATCCGGTTAGCGCTTTCGAATTACATATTTTTATATGTCACTTAATCAACATGGCATAATTCTATTTCGTTCAATAGCTCTTTTCAATAAATATAAACATATACATATACAAATAGTCCCCCCCCCTTCAGAACCTTCTGCTTTCTTTAACGCACACTTTATATACTTTCAGTTGAACGGTGTAGTTTCTCATAGTTTTTCATAACATTATATACATACATTGTTTTTCAACTAAATAACTTCAAATTAGAATTTTTTGAATTTTGTACTTTTCCATGAGTTTTGTCGCTAACGACCCGGGTTTCGCCTTTCGGCATCTTCAGGCATTCCAAGTGCACGGATGTACTTGAACTGGCCAGTTCAAGTACATCCGTGCACTTTGACGCCGAAAGGCGAAACCCGGGTCGTTAGCGACAAAACTCATGAAAAGTACAAAATTCAAAAATTTCTAATTTGATATTGAAATTCCATCAAGCACCCTCAGTCGAAATACTTAATTAAATAACTTCAATATAATATACGCGTAGTTATGTAGCTTTAATGAGTGCATTATTCTACTGTTGATAATATACATTTGTCTTCTTCCTCTTCCACATTTTCGACATATATAAAATGATAAATGTGTTTCAATTCATACAAAAAAATATAAATGAAATATCTCAGTTTTCAAATGCGAGTGTTTCGATACAACAAAGATATTTTATAGCCATATATTCCCCATCTCGTGCGGCGTCAGATTATGAGTCTCATATTCTGTCACAAAAGCGCTGATAATCCAATCCGGGGAAAATATGGTACCTGGGAAAACGACAAAGATTAATGGTTCGGTAATTTTTATTTTCGGCGCAATTCTTTGAGAGAAACTGCGTCTTACGCACACGTTTTTTCATTATTTTTTTACACTTTGCGTTTGTCATAAAAAAATATGTAGATACGTGGGCAATTTTTGTATAAAGCTTGAAAGTGAGAAATGAAAGCCGTCTTTTGTGGTTTTTTTAATCCATGATCATTAATATTTATTACATGTTGCCTCTCATTGACTTTTGTGCATACGTTTTAAGGTTCAAAATTGTTACCATGTTAATATGCTTAGCAATTGAACATTGACAAGTATTATAAATTTAAACTGTTTTAATAAAATATCAACTTGTGTGGTCTCAATTGTTGGATTCTAGAAACTGCTAGATCATTTTGAAATTTAGATTTTTTCCAATTTTAAATTTTGTTCATGGATGGGTGTTTCTGACGTTTGTTGATTTCTTAACCACTACTTTGCTGTTTGGTCTAAGATAAGTGTTGTTATTATAATAAATCAAAAAATATTTCAGTACCCTCCAAAAAAACCAATCATTAAACGGTTTTTTTAATACAATAATGGATCAGATGAAAATACATGTGATTATAAAAACAAAACAAACATACCGTTAAAATTTTACAATTTAACTGTCAGACAACCGAAAATATTCACTCATTGAACAAAACCAACGATATTTTCGAATAAGAAGGGTATACGTGTTTTTTGTTTCATAATAATAAAGAAAATATCTATTCACCAAAGATTAAAAGTATGCTTCGTGAAGTTAAATATATTGATGGGAAAAAAATATATCTGCTCCAAGTATGGAGTATTTGGACTATTTATGAGGCATATCTCAATTTTTTTTCTATAAAAACTGTTTATTACTCAGTTTTGATATCTCTTTATTCGTTATTTATGAATAGAAGGATAAGGTGAATATAGTAGTAGTGATTAGTTTATCGCTCTCGCCACGCCCTATTTGAAGGATTAGATCGATTGATAAAACCAATTTATGTAACTCCTCATACTGGGATTTGACCACGCGAGCTCCACAGCTGAAGGCAACGACGTTGAGACTGTATATATGATACATAAAAATACTAAATTGTTAGCTTCTTAACAACAAGAAAGTGTTTCACAAAATATAATATATGTATTAAAAAAATATTGGTAAGAAATCATTTATTTCCATGCAATTAAATATTCAGATGATTAATATTTTAAATAGTTCAGTTGAATAAATTTGACGATTTTTTCCGTTTTCAGCGATTCGTGTTCTTTAAATGTTATTTAAAAATAAATATATACTATCAATATTCTAACTCCTTCGACTAAATGTAAATGCTCACAATTTGTATTTAACTTTCTTCAACATCTTTCAGCAATCAACCTAAATAAATTGACAAACATTTTCCAATTTACAATCAATGGAAGAAAAGTAGATTTACATAACTTTCAATCTTCCCAGTTTTTTTGTATTTAAACGACTACCAATTTGACCCAATTTATTTTGACAAGCCATCCCTTTTCGTTTGCAGTTTCTATTGGGATTGCAAAAATAAATCTCCATCTTTAAAACAATGCCTATAAAAGGAGCAATTCAAAACACAATCGGATTTAATAGAATCATTTTGTAAATCTCGCATTCCAATTTAGCGGTAACCGCATCTGGCGGACCGCACTGACCGGCGACAAGTGTGCGTAACGTTTCAACTTTTCCCCTCTCGAAGCTTCCAAAATTCTCAGCATCCAAATTACACGTCATTTACGGAGATGAACACTCCGGGAGAAAGGATATAACCACGTGACCGATTGTATGGTGGGGCGAAACATTCCCCGGAAGTTGTCATTACAATTTAGCGACTCAATTCATCGAATAATTGAAAATTTAATTTAAATTAAATGTTATTAGCCTGGAAGCCTTTGTAATACATTTATTATAATAGCATTTGTTCTTCTGTCTATTACTTAATATATAATTTCAAGCTTTTGCATATTTTTAACATATTCTTTTACCATTAGTTTTATCAAATCTTTTTTAATGAACAAGATTTTTAATTAGAAAAGGTGAAGACGTGAAAAGGCATTTAATCCATATATGCACTATTTTTCAATATATTGTCATTTCTATTTTGTCATATTGTAAACATATAAAAAAAGTTATTAATACAAGTATCAAGTTAGAAAATAATTAGTAAAATAAATTGTATTCGTCTTGATTTATATGCTGTTTGTAACACACGCCAAAACATCAAACATGCGCATGATGCGCAGACGGCGATTGTGTTTTACATTATTATTGAAATTGAATTCATTTCGACAATATTAAGCAATTTTCAGATCATGTTATGTTAATTGTGCGACGAATTTTTTATTTTTTTTCGTTAAATAATGGCTATTTTTATAATTAAGGAAAAACTTTAATCAAACAATTAAAATAGATACTCGACTAAAAGTAAATTATCGTATCATACAAAATCAAAAAATATTTAAGTTTATACTATTCATTGTTTTATTATTTATATAAGACTCGTCAAGCAGTTTTACAGTATACTGTGAGACGAAATATCCAATTTAACATTCTGGATCTATGAAACCAAAACAAACACCAATTGACACTCCACCCTAGAGACTAAACTTACCACTGAAGAGTTTTCCGCTTGTCTGCATATGACAACAATGTGTCACCACAATACGGATGGATAAACCCGTGCCTATTGCTTAAACTTGCTGTTTACACAAGCATAACTGGTTATGTTTTTTGTTTTGATTCATAAAAGTATTTAAATTATCTCCGACTACAGCAGTTAGCTTCTTGGCGAAAATAATAAATACATCTTCTTTACCCGTAATCATTTTGCTTAAAAACATAACAACACAGCTTAGTTTGACATGAATAATCACTATCAATGAATGGATTTTGATATTTAATTATTAATATGAAATTTAAAAATATATAGCGTATTTCACACATCTAAGAAATGCTTAAAACTAGATGTATTTTTGTTTTTGATTATATTTTATATATTAATTTTAATTCATTTTTTATTTAACAAAAATATGTGATATACGTTTTTTGATTATTTAATTAGTGCAATGTATATGAATAATAAATTTAAAAAATATCAATTTACGCTTTACCAATATTATATTGAAGTCTTCTGTTGTAATTAATCAATATCAAATAATATTAGAAGTCTACTGTTGAAAATGGCAGACTTAAACTTTTCTTTTGGTTCTAAAACGAGATATATATCTCTCACCACCCATCGGAAAAGATGCTTAATAACTTTTCAACTCGATCCCATATTTTTGTATCGTTTAAATTTATTAATTTTCCATGAGTATTGTCACTAACAACCCAGGTTTATCATATGGTATCTTCGAGCATTTAAAAGCACGAATGAACTTTAACTCATAAACGATTCCAATTCGGCATAGAAATTTCAACAAGCACTTCGCAATCCTCAATTCTAAAATATTATTTTAGTTATTTTTATATCTACATATATCCCCATTCTTTTATATTAATAAAAAAAAAGTCAATGAATGCTCCCATTTTGCATCTGTTGCCTCCCAAGTTGATAATGATAATATTTTGATCTAATTAGTCAAAAAATATGTGTAATTACTGCGGTAAAAATAAATATAGTTAAATTTTCAGTCGTAAAAGTAAAAACTCATACGCATGTTCTGGAGGCAATATTTTCCGCAAGAGTTAAATTGGCGAGCTTTTCTCCCACCATAAATCCTTCGGGTGGCGAGTGCTAAATCCACTCCGCAATGAGAAACAACAAATAGCAGGGACAACAAATCGACAAAGAGCTTGACTCAGACGAAGCTTTCGTAAAACATTTGCTTATTTTAAGTTTTTACCAAATGAATTGTTATATGGGATGTGACCATCAATGAATGTTTAAACAAAATAAGTGAGTTACTTGATAGGTGTAATTAATTGTCACTAAATTAACTGGATAAAATTGTATGAATCAGTCGAAAAAAACCCACAAAAAATTGTTGATACACCCGTGTGCAATATCTCTTTTTAAATTGAAAAATCTGACCTTGACGAGACTTGAGCCCAGACCCACATGGTCGCTAGGGCAAAACTCATGCCACTAGACCACGGACACCAATAATAGTTTCAATAAATAATAAGCATTTTTCAATACTACTTCCACATTAAATTTTATTGAGACTAGGACAGGTTTCGCTCATCGTGAACAAGATCATCAGTTCATATTGATTGCGATGTGCGAAACTGGTCCTAATATTTAACAAATTATGTTTGGTAGTAGTACTAAAACATGTGCTGTCACTATTTTTAAAAAAGTATAAGTAATAATCAGCTTTGTCCACTTTATTTTTCTATCCATATAAAATAGCTATTATCTTTATGCTGAGTTTTATCTGCTTTTTTTATATAATTGGAATTATACCAATATTTATTGCAGAAATTTTATTCATGCATAAATATCCCGGGTCTATTTATTTACCTTCTGTTTCTATCATACAGTCAAACGTAACTGTACCTCGCAGAGCGGCCAGTAGAGTGTGCCACGGGACTCTGGTAATGCATTTACCGTTTACATTCCCGCCATTTATCTTTCGACGCCTCCCATGCCACTCGGAATTATTTCGACGCCTTTCGCGCGTCCTTGCCGCTTTACATTTCTCACGACCGCCAGCGTCTGCTTTTGGCGGGGAAAAAACGCGCGAAAAAAACACGAAAAATACAAATATATAGAAAACCTTTTCTATTTTTGGAAGTTTCACAGTGATTTGAGCTTTTATTGAAGTCAAATTTTTAATCAACATAAGGCCCATAAAAGCTGTCAAAAAAGCGTTACACACAAATAAATACTGCATTAAACAAATTTTTAAGATTTCACTAATTTATATCACGAATCGTAATCTAAACATGTGTTAAAAGAATTAACTCCAAAATTTCAAAGACATCTCAATTATTAATGACACAAGAATTTGTATTTTGTATCTTTAATAATCAATAATATGAAAGTAAGATATCACACGCATACATATTTAAGTTTAGAAAAATTTTGAATGCCCTTCAAATTGTGAAAAAGTATTTTAAAGATTCCCGTTATGAATTTTACATGTTACAAAAAGGAAGTTGTCGAGCTTTTTTATCTCATCAAAAAGACAAAAAGGATAAAAAAAAAAACGTTTCTTTTTGCAAGCTTCTTAGTACGACTTAAGCGTATACTTTTTCTGTTTTCACTTTATTAAAACGAAAACTAAATTTCTCAAAAAATATATTTTCAATGGGATTTTTCCCTTTTTTCATAAAAGTCAAGATGTCTGATCTTCTGATTAAACACGAACAAATTCACAGCGAGAGTTTAAAAAAGCTCCACTGGAACATTAAGACAGCCCAATGAGAAAAATTAGGTCGTGCTAAGAATAGAGCTTTAGGGATTTTCTACTTGTTTTTGGATTGCAGCTTCACACAGAAAACCTTCTTCAATGGAAAGTGATAATAGTAACAATGTTTTCTAATTGCTGCTTTGTTATATGCTAAGTTTTCTTTTACTCTAAACCTTCAACCTTTTTTTTTCTTTTTGTGAACGTTCTTATGAAATTCTATGGAGAAAATCCAATTTTTAGACAAATATTAAATTTTATCAACCTCAAAGATGTTCTTTTTACTTTCAATTGTTTCAATATTTACGTTAAGCTAGCTATAACTATCTTTATTCTACAAAATTGTACCTCCTGCATTTAAAAGTACTACAATATTAATGAAATATGAAACCATTGCTGACATTATATTTTTATCATAAATAACATGTAACATGTTGCCTCCTTTTAATATCAAAACTTTATAATTGGTTTCGTGTAATATGTATTGATCAATATATTAATGTATCAATGTGCAAAATGATAACTGTGTTAATGACTTAATTATTAGATTAGAGCTGGCAATAATAAAATAATCATATCATAAAATATTGGTATCTCCTCGAAATTAAAAGCTTAATCATAATACTAATATGTCACTATCATTTTTTTTAACAAGCTTTCATATAAATTAATTAAAGATAAAATGGTTAAATTTTCCTTTGAATTCTGCTAATTATTGACGTCACATTCCTTCGTTTCAAAGAATATGTAAAATTGCAAGGATATTTTAAAGCAAAATAAATTCCTATATGAAAACATTTATTCTGTACAATAAATTAACGTCATTGTTATCACAGTATTATAAAATTATAGTGAGTCATGGCACTCGCTGACAAGTCAATCTGGTAGACGGATTTTTCGAAGTGACAGCGTTTACAAAGGAGGGCGTCTAAAAAGATTTACATCGTCATTTTGTACAGTTATTCTCAAACGAAGGGCTATGTTGTATTTTGTAAGCAATTCACCTCTTCTTCAGTGTACACGGTTTCATAGTTACACAATATAAAATATTTTTTACCTATAAATTTCACACATAAAAAATAAAAAATGTATAAAATCAAATAAGAAAAAGGCAGGTTAGCCGCCAAATAATTAGATTAAACTGGCAAAATGTAGGGAAATAGCGTTTAGTACATATAAAGAACTCACCACTACAAATAAAGCTAAGTGAGCTGATATCGATGAAGTCAAATCATCTTTGAGCCACAAATATGTTTCAATCAGGAAGTAAATTATCCTTTTTCAAGAACTTCACATCCCGACATTAATCAATGTCAGAGTAGTCCAATGGAGTGGAATTGTATCAAATGGACTGTGCCCTACCAGCAAGATTTTTCACATACAGTAGACCCAATTGCTAGAGGTCAATTGGCATATTAAACATGTATTGGATAAACACTGTTAACAATGATCATAAGCCGATCGAAGCTGGATAAAGATAAATTGTAAATATTCATGAAAAAAGAAAATAGCCTCGCAACAGCAGGGCAAAAATTTCCTGATAAAGTGCGATTGGTTAATTCTTTCAGTTCATCGTCATTGCATATCAACTCCTCCATAGAAGAGAGATTGATTAACATACAAAACTATTATTTCTCTTAAAATAATACATATTGCAGAAATGCTTCAGAAAACAGGTTTTTTATATCGCCCACATTGAGAATATGATATGGAAAAACATATATTATCGTATGTTAATGAAATCTTCAAAATATCGATCGTCGAACAGTAAAGTCTAAGTCATACGATATAAAATATTATGAAATGATTTATTTGTATCTTGAAAAATCCTTCAACAAAGTAATGACTTAATCTATACATCATTTTTATTCATACGAAAATTTTGCGGCCCCCTAAGTAATATATTTGTTTGTTCTAAAATATAATTTAAATAAATACAAACCGTTGCCTTGGTAAATTGACTTTTCTAAACCCCTCTATCCTTTTTGAAATTCATTATTCATCCTTACATATTCGGTGTGTAATAATAAGGCTTCTCAGTAAAATTATTTATGAATTTAGGTTATTTAACTAAGCCAAATCTAAAAAATAAAAACAAGCATTATTAAACAATAGAAAGTTGCTTTATCAAGATTTTTAATCGATTTACTTTTTTGTTTCACATAAAATAATACTTTGGAATCATTTTTTTTTATGTCAAATGTTTAATCATCTGAAATTATTATTTGTATTCAATATCAAATTATTCATTGCAAACCAACAGGCCTTTGCTATTCATGACAAAAAACCATAAACATAAAATTTTGACAGATTTTAAAATTTCCTTTGCTATCTGGATCACATCCAATCAAAGTGAAATAAAATTAACAATTTCAAGTTTTTTAGGTCCACGTTTTATTTCAATTGTTATTCCTGTCAGTTTTATCACTTTGATCGCTATAAAAAAAGAACATTCATTTCACGCAAAAATTTCAATCACGAGCCCACGGTGGCATAACAAGTACAATAATAACTACAGCGCTTTTCAAAATAGATGAACTACACATTTATTTTGTCGATTACATAAACATTCTGCAAGTAACAACAGGAAAAAAATTCTAAGAATAATCATCTTTTTAAATAAAAATTGGTAAAATAATTGCAAATAATCAGACAAATCGTTTGTGAAAAGTGACTTTGATTTCAGTCAAAATATTTTTTTTAGAATCACTTTTAATAAATTTTGTAGAAGTGTTACTTTAAGTTCTTTTTCCACGTAAAATTTATTAGATCAGGACCGGTTTCGCTCATGGCGGGCATTGTCAAGTTGACAATGCTCGCCATGAGCGAAACCAGTCCTGATCTAATAAATTTTACGTGGAAAATTACTAAAAATGTTTTATTATTTTTATTATAATACCATTCCACCAAGTGAATGAAAAGTGAAGACAGTGAACACCTTAAAAGTGAAGTGTTACTTTATTTAAAAATTTGAATCCCATAATAAAAAGCCATCATCCCAATTAATTTCCAGGAAATATTAAATAGAGAAATATGTAGGTAGGCTTCATTTGAAAAATATGGATGAATTATTTAATTGGTATAAGAAGCATCCAAAATATACACACAAAGGTCACAACTAAAAGTATATAGTGACCACAAGTTTGCAAAAAAACAACAGAAGCTTTTATTCAATAAAATCTGAAATATGTATAGTATCTTTACTATGACTAAGATACCTATCAATTAAATGAATTTATCAAAGTGAAAAAATCCTTTTTATTCATCGTGTCAATAAGAAGTAATTCACTTTTTTACTTCGTTCCGAAAAAAACACTAATTCAAATTTATTTTTCATGAAAACTAAGTCGTCGATGGAGCTTTCGTAGTAGTGACACTTTCTTCTGCGATAAATGGTATTTGCGTTTCACCACCAGCTACATATGTACATATGTATGTATAAAATAGATCAATCTTTATGCATTTGGCTTTCTGTTTCTAGCATATTTTTCCATGCCGTCTGTGTGGATCCGCAACGCCACCGTCTGCAGCGTGAGGAATTATTATTTCCACATTTTACGTGGAGCAATCACCAACGTTGGCGAACGACGGCTGAATACCAAATCCGTTTTAATTACTTTCCGTGAAACGGGGCCGGTTGATTTGTGGCACCTCCACTGAGCGGCGCCTCGCTTTTATAGTAACGAATCCGTCAAGCCTGGGATGTTCAACTACATTGCTTAAATTATTTATATGAATGGCTCCGTCAGTATGTGTTTTCCGTTTACCATCTGTAAAATTAAACCACATTAAATATTAGCTTGCATTGGATACTGAAATACATATCAATCATTAAATTCTATGTATCCTATCTCGGATCTAGCTTGGCATCGTTAAGGTAACGCATAACTCCAATGTCGAGTCCTGCTCATCATTGTACAACTTAGTTGAAAAAATATTTTTTATTAATTTTAAATTATCCTAATTTTAAAAACCGTATATATTGGATTGTATGCCTAAGTTAAAGTTTGTATATTTTTCGGTATTTCGTTTTACCATGCCAATAAATACGCAAACCATATGAAATCAATCAATTTCTCAAATCTATAAAGGATATATATTATATCTATAATATATTGAGGAGTGCAAAAGGTTAAGCTTTGTCATAATCGAATAAATACTTTGACCACATTACCCAAGTTTCTGATACAAACACATTGACACATTTTTTATAACGTTCCAGAACGCACATGACATGAACGAAAATGATAAATATTCCCTGTTAAATATGGCGAAATATCTCTTTGGCGTAGTTTTTAGTAAATTACGAAAATTTACATTTTTTATTTGAGGCTTAAAAAATCTCATAAACCGTCGATGGATAATCACCATATATATCTGCAAAATGACATTGCCAGAAGGCTGATAAACGAGAAGTTATGAAAACACAAAAATGGTCAAGTTTATTTAATCACGCTGTTTTGAATTAAGCTCGGAGTCAGAGGGGGGTTGAATATTTTCAGATTTAGCTTGTCATTTTCCTTTTCATTTCAGCAATTTTGTAGGTATACGCGCTTTGTGACGTAGCATGACTTTTTTTCTTTTTTCAGTAAATTATTATCCTTTTGTCTAACATTCACACCCATTTTAGTATTGAACAATAAAAATATATTATTCATTATTTCCCTGAAATAATTTTACTACGCTATTCATATTCAGCGTAGACGACATTTTTTTATCTTCAAATTAACGAAAAATAAACATATATTTTAGATCAGGGCTACCAAAACTATTTTTCCTGGAACACCAGTGTTCCAATGAACCTGAATATGTGTTCCCCGACAATTTGGAATGGTTTTTAACAATGAAAAATATGTATAGATCTTCTTCTTATAATTGAAAGGCGAGTGATAATCCATCTCCACTGATGTTTTTGACGTCAAGTAATATTTATATGTATGTACTTTTCTCACACCGTGCGCATGAAGATGTATTTTGTTTTTACCTGACCGCATGCAAAGCTTGTCAGTTGAACAACAGTTGCCAATAGTGTTTCATTGAAATTTCCGTGTAAACAAAGTGTTTCATGGCAGAAAATTTTAGAAAAAAGAATAGTTTTAAATCATCAAATAACGAATCTCCAATGATATAGGTATTTTTTTTCGACCAAAAAATCGAATTTTATTCAATGTATTTTACATATACATACTTACAAAATAAGAACCATTCAATTTTTTTGTCGTTTTAATACATAAAATGCATCAAGTTACATCGGAAAATTTTGATTTAAAAAAAATATTATTGCGAATGCCATAAATGTTACAGTAAACCCATGAAAGCATGCTCTCAAGTCAAAGATTTATCAAAAATTCTTTGTCATTTTTATACGCCGGTCTAAATTAAATTACACTGCATTTAGAATTAAGGAAGCTTTTACTATATTAAATGATTAGTTTCATGTTTCATCATGATAATTGACGAATCGCGGTAATAAAGGTAACGAGCAGGCATCGTTATGGACCGAGAGCCATTCTTCTCAATGACCTTCCATAGGTTAAAAAAAAGTAAGCTGACCCCTTGAACTGTAGCGATCGCACCATCCTGTCAGCAGTGATGGGAAGGGTATTTACCATGTATATAAAAAAAAACTAAACTCAGAGACGAAGGAGATGGGAAGAACTTTGACGCCCACTAGCCTTAAAACTCGAAGCTCCATCACATAGAAATAAAAAAAAAATCGGAACGCGATAAGCAAACAAAAAAATCACAATAATTACATTATAAAGCGGTGTTAAATTCATACAATCTCGACTAATGGCACCCTAATCGTTTTGTCCAAATTGCTTTCAAAAAACATTTAACTTTGTGACATGACAGTTTGATTTCAATTTGATAAATTATTTCGCACCAAAACCGGAGGTCGTCTAAATAAAAGCTTTGTAATATTATCACGTCAAAAGCTGCGTGTCTTGCTGAGACAGGACTTCCCTACTAACACAAATTATGATAATACAATTATAAATACCATACACAAAAACCTTTTTTGACTTCTGTCTTATTATGTTTAAGCAAATGACAAAGGTTAAACCTTTTTTTCATATTAAGTATACACATAGTTTGACATCTTTTGTTTTCACCTTTTAATGAAACGAAAAAAAGCAATTCCGTAATATTTTTGGTATTTATTAAAAAAAATGTACTTATTCCAAAATTAATTTATCTAGATCAGCACCGGTTTGCTCATGAGTTGATCTAAATGAACAAATAGTGTAACTACAAAAAATGTTTTATTGTTTTTTTTATATAATTTTCTCTCTAATGTTGACAGTGAACGCCCTCAAAGTGATTTTTTATATCAAATTTCATTATATTCTCTTCTTCTCTTCTATAATATGACCACATCGAGAAGAAAAATATGTACTCTCCCACTTTCTTTACGACTTGTAATTGAATTTTCAATCGATCTTCATATATTTTTTATACATTCATAAATTACTCGATGAAATAGCATCATTTTACGGGTACCCAATATATAGTTGGCTCATCTTATCTTAATCCTTTAGTAACTTGATATTTTCAAGACGATCACAATCAAGGAATCATTATACTCTACCGTCAGTAAGTAAAATATAGGCGTATCACCAGTAAGTGTTGATTTGGATATCTTGGAGTCTATTCTGTGTCAAATATTATCAAAAGCTGATATCTGACAGCTGTCATTGAAAAGCATTGCCGAGAGTTGAGAAGGTGACGCTACACGCACGCAGAGCCCACATTTTTTTCAAGCCCCGATTTCAATAATAAATAATGTAAATATCAAAGAAAAAACTCTGCACAAAAAACAAAATTCTTAAACTTGGATCGTGTTCTCTTCATTTGTGTTACCTTTAATATCCAATGTTTATAATACAACCACGTTTGGATCTTATTTTCGACTTGATATAATAGTCGCGTGATAATAATTTTTTAAAAGATTAGCTTTACAATATTATCATTTTGAGAAAATCGGCATTCAATTCCATCACGCAACCAAAATAATAGCTAAGACAGTTCGAATATGCACACCACATTAACGGGTCGTATCAAATCACGTTTGGCTAGCAAAATTAAACGGCAAAGAACCGCTGTACATTTTCCTTAGTTTTTCACGCATGTCAATGCCACTTATGTATACGTAAACGATTTAATGATCGAAAAGCCAGATTGAAAGTAAAATCATTAGATGAATGTGGTTTTAACAAATTCTCTTGTGATAATTTGTATCGTTTGAATTTTGTTCTTATCGTTGACAATTCTTTTCGTAGCTAATTGTTTCAATATTTTATAATCTTTGTTTTTAGAACCGTTGTAAGTATATTAAATTTAATTGTCTCTTTGTTCAAAGACAAAGACTGCCATTGTTTTACACGTAAATATACTTCCATAATAAATTTAACATGTTCAAATGCGTCATTTGTATTGTCATATTATTTAAGAAGTCGACCTACTTTCTCGAGCCAAGTCTACGTAAGCACAATAATAAAATCCCTCATTATTCCGAGAAAAGGCATTCCCACCTTCCGCGGCTCATTTCCGTCCAAACAATTCAAGGTGCAAACATTCCCATTGTGAAGGCAGAATAAGTGTCTCAAACGTCGCTCCTCGTCGACACCATAACGAGACAAACTGTCTGGAAATATTTTCAACAACAACGTTATCTCGACAACATAATTATTTTGACCGCGGTATCGTGGGCGGATTTGAATATCGCGGGGTTAAAGCTCTGCCGCAATCAATTCGGAAATCAAGGAAAATTAATGAAAGCTATTTCATAATCTGGTATGATTTTCTCCTACGAATAATATATATACGTACATAATATAGCAACGTTTTTTTTTTAAACTCTTGATTTCTATTCTTCAATGCTTGTAAATAAGACTACATTACATTTTGTATAATTACATCCGCTTCTTTTAATATGGTGAGGGTTTATATAAACGAATAGTGGAATAAGTATTTCGCAAAAAAATATTTTCTGACAAATCGAAAATAATCGGTGCTTTATAATTATTCAATATTTTTTCAAAAACTTTACCATGTCCGCCCCTTACTTGGTGCATCTGGACTCTCAGGGTTTACTTAGCATGCTTTGTTTTCTACGAGAACTGCTTGCTACTCAGTTGCTCAACTTCCTTTTTTCAAAGAGAGAAAGGATTGAAAGGATATGAAGACTAGTGTTTAACTAATCGCTGTCGCTACCTTTCCCACTTTTTTGGAATCGGAAAGTCGAAAAGGGATTTTTAATAACACAAACAGTCATTGCCTTCGAACAGAATCGACTTTTCAACTAAAAAAATCTGCTCGTACCGGGTGATCCGTCACGGAAGCCAACGACGTTGACTACTGCACCACCGACCGGGCATACAATTTACTGCTGACATATTAAGTAGAATGAATTTTGTACATACTAATATGCCGTTCATTATTATAAATATATTCTTAACATTGGGTTTATTCAAAAGATTTGCAAATAATCATGATTTTTTTTCGTAAAATATAAAGTTGTCTTAATTCTTCGAATTTTTCAATTATTACTTGCTAAATAGGCAACAACATAAATAATATACCATTCTTAATCCACATATAGTAAAAGGGCGATATTAACATCAAACAAGTTGGCAACTGCTTGTGTAAATAATTACTCTTTTAAGTTCACTTGTACTTAAATATCCATTTTTATTGACAATAAATAAAATACTTTCCGTAGCTACAAGCTAGATTTTTGGGTATAGGTAATTATCAAGAACGCTTTTATGTGAAAAAAATAAGATATACAGCCTATAATACTTTTTTATATAAAAAAATATGTTATTCGTATACTACATATGAGGGGTTTAAATGCATAACCGCCTCTCTCCACAAAGTCAAATTGTTCAACAATCGAAAAAAACGATTTTAATCTTCAAGTATAACATTAGAATAATTTGCAAAGGGAACACCAAACGTTTGTATGGTGAGAGGGCGATAGGTCAGTGTTCCCTGGCTCGTGATTTGTGCATTTAGATTGTGGTGGTTTTGAACTTCACATATGGTAGAGAGAGGCGGTTATGCATTTGATCGTTATTTTCTATGTCGATTTTAAATGACTTAGAGGTAATTTTTCGTTGGTTTGAAGATTTCAGGGCATAGAACGTAAGAACCGGATCATTAATGAAACATTATCTCAAAAATGATAATATATGGATATGCTTTTACACCCCTCATATGTAGATATTTAAATGTGACAGTTATATAATTTGTAGTGGTATATTATATAATTTTATAACATATTCAACACATCATTATTGTATTACATAATTCTCATACATTGTGATTTAATACCATACACGTAGATAGCAGATTTACTAGACGAGTTAAAATAATGAAATAGCGATGCGCGAACACATTTACCTCTATATAATCACATAAACGTGCGCTATAAAATTGATTAATATTTTTCCTTTATTCTAGAATGCCTTCATAAAGATATTAATCTTATATTAATAAATAGCTAATATGTGTGGGTTATAATTTTATTTTCTCTTTGTGATGGAATATATTGTTGTTTAAGGTTCATTAATCAAAATAATCGATACAAAAATATTGAATCCCATTTTACTTTTTAAGACTAAGGTAAGACTCGAACACCAATCAGATGATATGACTTATATACATGTTAGAATACTGACAGAAAGATCGAGATTCAAATATTTTTTTTATATATGTATACTTTGAAATATTTCAGTCATACAATAATATAATAAAATTAATCAATTCAATTCACGATTGATTCTTTTAATATGCCGCTTATATGACTCAATGGATTGGATGGAATCCCCATTGTGGATTCAAAAAGCTGATCTTAATCGAATCCAAAAATATATTGTTTCTTTGAGTTATTAAAATATGATATTACAAAGCTTAGTTAGTCAGCTATGCTCCTCTTTGTCAATATTGACGCGATTCACAGAATTCTATTAACATGCATGGTGGTAATGTTTCAGCCGGTATTTTCGAGCCCGATATTTCAGTAATGAAAAAATCATAAATAGCGAGTTCTAGGTTTCAGTAATACCGATATTACAAGTCGTAGTCTAAAATGCTTCGTAATAAAGTGCTACAATTTTATTGGGAAAATCATGTCGCCATTTGTAAATATTCATCGGCCGAGCTTTGCCGTATTTTGAACCCAGCTTAGTGTCAAATACAGATTTGTATTGGAAAAAAGCAATAATATTGAACATATTATACTTGTAGTACTACTTTTGCGAAGCTTATTTTGTATCCATTGTAATATAGTTCGATTTCGCTGACATATTTTTTTTCATATATCATTCACGTTAGCAAAAAGGTTGCGGGTGAGAACGATTATGTGAATCATATAGGTTTAATGAGATTATTTTTTTGTCGAACCAATCGTTAAACTGTTTTCAACGCAGACATATGTAGCAATGCATACAAATTGTACTCAATATATAAAACTTCATAAGTGGTACTGCATTTATGAAAAATATAAATACCGTTTCCATCTTAAGAAATTTGTCTTTTAACCATGATTTATATGCACTTTTTTTGAGAAAATCAACCACCCACGACAATATGCCGAATTTTTTTCACGTGTAAGACACTGTCGGTACATTTGTATCCCATTTTCATTCAATATATCATTATTGAAATATTTATTAACATATTTGGTTCTTGGTTATTATCTGAGACATGCATTATTAGATCTCTCAATATGTAGAACCAGCCTAGCGACTAGAGACTCCAATTCGAGTATCGAGTACTCGATACTCGAGTATACTCGTCCATTTTTCAAGTGCTCGATACTCGGGTATATTGAATAATACTCGAGTAAATACTCGATCCTAGCTTTAAAACATCTCTATCCAAATTTTATTTACAAAAAATATATACATAGGCGTAAGAAACCTTGAATATGTCTCGAAGACGTTTGAAACTTTACAAAGCGTGATCGTCGCGTGTTGTAATTGACGGTCGACAAGGGGCACTGGCGAAAGGGGCGGGGGGGCCTGGCGGAAGGGAAATGGATGGAGACATGTGTGTCAAAATAAAAGCACAGCCGCGTAAATTCGTTCTCTGAATGAACAATTTTATTACCATAAAAACACATTACAAATCTGTCACTCAAATGTGCTTGAACATTTGCAATAAAAACACAAACTCTTAATGGAAACATATTTTTAATTATAAGAAATAACAAAATATCGGGATCTTTACTAAAATACTAACTAGATTATATTCATTCTGTGAATTTGTGAACATTCCAAGAAATTATATTTAACTGACGCAGTTTCATCATATTCAATGAAAATATTTTTAAAATTTGTTATATTATTAGTAGGTATTCCTTAAAAAATATGGTGACCACAACATTCATCATTCTCCATATCTTTGGCATCCGAAATACCCGCAATGTTCTCAAAATCTTTATCGGAATCAGTATCACTATCACTAAACTCTTCAGCAATTTTATTCATTTCTTCCTGTGTCAGATATTGTCTGGCCATTGTGAAAATTTTCCGAATCACAAATAAACAATGTTATGACAGTTAAAAACTTGGCAAAGTTAGATAACGGAATAAGCTTTTTAAAAGTTTGTAGCATGTAAGAACAATGTGCACGTGTACTTCCGCTGTTGTACCGCGATCTCAATCGAATATTGTATGTATTGCACTCTCTGTCTAACTCATAACATTTTTACGACTGTTTCGCTCGGCTAAAATGCAGTGGTTGCTACTCACACATTACTGTTTGTATATTTCTATCTCCCCTAAATAATAAGTATAATAAATAATAATCTTTTGTAAGATGATTTAAAACGTCATTTTTTATTGAAACTTATACTTCCGCTATATAGATTAAATATAAACACGTGTTACACTTCGTTGTCAAACAGAAAGAAAAACAAAGTCTAATAAAGAAGCTTTTGTTTCCGATATTTTATAGCAATAATTTTTCTTTCCTCGTCATTTTACATGTAAAAAATGAGGTTAAGTTCATCGCGAGAACATTGTATCGTTTGTAGAACTTTCTCATGTTTTTTTAATTTATTGTATCTCCCACTTAGCGCGTTTTGCTAATTGAGCTTTCAGAGGAGCGAATATCGCACTTGGTATACGAAGACGTAAGTAATTATTATTTGGCTTCTTACGTCTACCATCCCATACAATATGTCAGTTGTTGAATTATTCTGCTAATGAAATTTATCTCTTAATTGTCTTTCGCCTTCTTCCTTCCCACCATGCGTGCATTATTGAGCTATTGTATTTAAGTAAATATTCACTTATATCTCCGAAGTAAATAGTTACCTATTGTATTTTTCTGTGGTAAAATCGACGTGGCTTTCGAATTATGATTGATTACACAAAGAAGACATGGAAAATATTTATTTTTTATTTTTTCTACACATGCTCAACTATTTTTTTTTACAAATAGCCAAATTTTCAGTTCTCTATATGCCCTATTATATGTATATTTTAAAGATAAAGATCCTATTCAACAAGAGTTGAAAAATGCCATTTCATCGATATCTCATAAACCGAAAACTAAATTCATTGAACATTCTTGTAGTCAAAATTTAAAAGAAGATTTAAAAAAGTTAGATTCTTTTAAGCAGCGGACATATAAATTAGATACACTATTCAATTCATTGCTAACGATAAAACCAACGTCCACAGCTACCGAGAGAGTTTTTTCAACTGCGGGAATAATTAAAACTAAAATTAGAACAAATCTTAAATTTGAAACATTTAATTCTTTGTTATTTTTAAAATATGTGTTTAGTAAAATGAATTAAATGTATCAATGAAATTAAATAAGCTTTTTTATTTATTTATCCCCTATTTATTTCCAAAAATGTGAATTAATAGTATATATTTTGGTAAATCTGAAACTACTCGAGTATACTCGAGTACTCGAGTATTTTTCAATTTTACTACTCGATACTCGAGTAGTTGAGATGACGAGTAATTGGAGTCCCTACTAGCGACAGTGATGGATTCGGTAATTATTTTTAAATTCTTACAAAACAATTACTGTTTCGAATATTGGTGCATTTAACGTGGAACAGAGTGTGTTCAAACGAACACTTTTCCCAATATAAGTCATTAAACTCTTTCGCTTGGCATCTGCGGTAATATTTAAATTTTACCGTTAAATATATACTTTTTGTCACGTTTCAAAAGCAATGTAATCGACATTGATATGTCTTGAAGTTTTTTCACTATTATAATAAAAAGACATTACACGTAGAACTGCTCACAGTTGTGTAAAAATAGTATACTTTAAAATATTTTTTTATTCTGCAGTTAGAACACGTTCAGTAGTTGTCGTATCCGTGGCCTATAAAATATGACCTCTTTATTTATAACGGTGCCAAATTTTACAAAGGTAATAATAACACAGACACTACATACTTTAAGAATACTTGGTGCATATTTCATTGCAAGCTATACAAAGCGTTTTCGTACTCAGCAAAACGGTTATTTAACGATTCTGTTTCTTGCTGCAGGATGCTTATCATGACTTATACATAGTTTCCTACTCTTCCTTCAAGTAAGATTTTATTTAAAGGCATGCATAGTTTTAGTAAGCTGAAACTAGAGATAGAAATTATAAGGCTATAAAAGAACTAGTGTTTAGGTAGTTGCTCTCACTACGCTTCGCTTATAAGATCGGATATTGGATGGGTGGGAAGGAATTTTAGACAACACAAACACCCATGCCTTCGAACAGAACCGACTGAATATCCCAACGACGATGATCTTTGCAACTGCTGTTTTGTAGATGCTTTATTTATTGTAATGGTTCCAATATCTGATTTTCTATGATTGAATGGTTTCAGAATAACGCAAACATCAAAAGACAATTATGGCCTTGACATTTTTTAAGTATTCAAATCGTCATCCAAAAACAAAAAACATTTTTCGAGTTTTGTTTCCATTTGTATTGCCGAGACATATCGAGACTTGACATGCATTTAAACGTTAAAAATGCATTTAAACGTTGCAAAAAAATATCTCCGTTAAAATAAAACTCATGAAAAATTATTTTTAATTGATTTTATACATATAATTAATTGACTGGTTTCAATGAAACATCATTGAGCCGATAATGAAACAATTATAATTATTGTATATTTTTAAAATAATATTCTTTACTAAATTACATTAGAACGAATGGCTCAAATATATGGCATCAATAATACATACCCTCGAATGCTCTCGGCGAAAAATTCTTGTAATATTTCCACGAAGTGTGTAAAGTACTAGTAGCATATTGTGCATTTGGTTTTTTTATTTGCTTTTTTCCCATCTATACAGTGTGACACATTCTATATTTTACTTTCAAATCTCTTCTGAATTTCTAAATTAAATTCTTATGCGTGGTATATTTTATACTAGGAATATATTAATATACTTGGATGGGATGAAACATACCGTTTAAATATCAATTTTGCGATAATATCTTAATACAAAACATTTTTATCTTTAACAGTCTGTATTTAAAATATTATAAATTGATATGACATCGGAAGTATTCACTTAAATTTCTTTAACCTATAATCAAAAATTTCAATTCTCAATTGATATAATCAAAGAAGGAATAAACGAAATGAATGATCAAATATGGAGGGAACATTAAATTTAAATTAAAGTCGTTCTTTAAAAAGAGGTGTGGCTCGTTTGAATTAATTACTAGACCGAAAATTATCTAGAGACCATATGAATTTCTATGGTTCTTTTAACTTTGTTTTCGCCTAGTATTTTTGCTTTGATATCAAATGCGTATACGAGTATTCGGTAAACGATGGCAATTTAAACGACTGATAATTAATTCCACCCAACAATTAATTTATTTGAATAGCTGAGTGGTAAATTTTTACTAGAATTCGTTTTATTCAGCCACTGTTAGGGATTTTAAACACTTTATTACCGTATTTTGGCTAGTTTTGCGGTTTTGAAAATGCGAAATACCGGTATTTTTATAATAAAAATTAAGTTTAATTGAATGTATATTTGATTGGTTTTGATAAAACATAACAAAATGAAGGAGAACAACACTTCTATAATTATTACTTTACAATGTTAAAATATTTGTTGTTTTTTCTATTGAAGTTTTTTTATCTACTGAATGTAAAAATAATTAGTTCTGACAATTAATTCAACATATAAATATCAAATTTATATAACAATCCACACAATAAAAACCCTATTTCGTTTCAACAGTATATCATATCTGTGGTTCAAATTGATACATTTCTCACATGAAATGATAAATAAACATATACCTTAAGGCTGCAAAAAATTCTCGTTTGACATATGGTGGAATATGAAAGTATATTCGCAAATGAAAAGAAATATAAACCCTTTTATGAAAACGGCCAAATACGAATACGTACTATAGAATTTTTCAAATAAAAGGTACATCTGTTATTTCCTCTTTGGAGACTATTTACATGGTTGTAAAGTATTAAAATAATATAATCCTATGGAATTTTACTGCATTTTGTAATGTTTTTTATCACGCTTGTATTTTAAGCTTGGTTTCAAAAAAAAATTGATCGATAAAATAAACTATTGCTATAATCAAATGCAAAAAAACAATGTTACGGCGGCAGATAAAAATATCAAAAACGATTTACTTCTAGGAGATAATTTGAAAATTAATAGTGAAAGAATATATGAAATCTCTTTTCATCGTGCCTTAATTTTTCTACGGAGACTCGCTGTAGATGGGCAGGCTGAAAGTAAAAGTATAACTGAGCTCAAGTTAAGTTCTCGAATTCCAAGCGATTTCCTTTCAGAGGCCATGCGTGCCGTCTAATAACGTGCAATCCTGGATGTTAAGATCAAACACGCGTTTATCATGATTTTCAAGCATGATTTCTTGGTTTATAAATTTTATTAAATATCAAAGTAACGGGTAATACAAGTCAAAGGTAATTTATTTGTATTGTTTTCCCCATATTTTCTTTCAGTAAGCATCCAGCCACGTAATAAATGTACACTTACACAAAGGTTATACAATGCTTCTTTATCATTTGACTTCATTCAATCTTACAAAACAGATACGTGTAGTCAAAATCAAATTAGAAATTTTGTGTTTTTGTTCGTGATGTCATTAAAATTAGGGAGACTTAATATACCTTTTTACGAATGTATTTTTACTAATTCATTTTTAATGTGTTTTAATGTTTATTTAAAAAAAACAAATAATATGTTTTTTATAAATACCCATTCGATATTTATAGCAAAGTATTACTTTAAAACAAACCTTACCACGTATAATTCTTAAAGATAATGTAAATAAATTTATGATACCCGTTATAGAATTTCGAATCATTTATTCAAAAACGTTTACTAATTTCATAGAGGCTTATATTCACAGTCAATAGTTTAAACGTATATTCCTTTTGGCAGTTTCAATAAAAATGAAGGTTTAGTGTCAGCTGATCCGTATTTTACTCGTTTTTATACCAGAAACTCCAAACGAAGTACACTCGATGTCTTATAAAACATATATTTTATGAATGGTAAAGTTGTTGTAGGAAAATAGCAGCAATAACCTATATCTTTTCTAAAAACAGTCGTAATCGTATTCAGTTCAAAAGATCTACATAAATTATAAAAATAATGTACATCTAATGACGCAAATTTGTGTATTTTTATAAATAACTGTATATTTTTGTGCGACGGTGGTTAATCCGCCTTTTTTGTTGTGTTTTTTAATTTTACTTTTGGGAAATCGAAATCTAAAACTGTAGTTTATTCTCATTCATGTTATATTTACCTTTGAATTTAAATTAAGCGATGCTCAAGTTCATCACCTTTTATTTATCTATTCATAAAATTGAAAAAAAAAATGATTCAATGCTGATATTTTATTCATTGGTTTTTAATAAATAATAAAACAGCCTAATTTTTTACGACCTGGCATATATCTTATTTTTATTTGCATGACGTGGCTTCAATCCAAAGCTTTCCATCATTTCAATTGACGTTTACTATAGAATATCATTTCCTAACCTTATCGCTCCATCCCCCCTTCACTATTTTACCGGTTTTTAGAATAGACTTCCTCCAATCTTAATAAATTATGTAACTCTAACTGAAAAATTTCGCTTCAAATACCAATACCACGTTAATTTTATGTGATATTGAAAAAACTTAATTATTCTTATATATCACACTTATATGCATACACAATGACAATATTCGAGCTAAGATTTGGCAATTTTGACCAAGTAAAATGGCCGCAGCATGTCAGTGATTTGTAATTTATTTTTTTAACTTTTAATTCCTATTCGTTTTTCCTTAATATAAAAGCTTTTCTTGGTGGATTAAAGTGGCTAGGGGTTGCAATCTGCGTGATACCGTTGCGAGATATGACAAGCAGAGGGAGCTTTTTCTATGTGCGGAGGTATTTTCTTATTTCCACATTCTCTTCCGGTGGGAATTTAAAAGACCGCAAATTGTTTCTTTTTTGCATCATTGTTGTCGTGTTACCACAAACGTCTGCGTTGAGTAATTGTCATAAAGTTGAAGTATTGCTCGGAATTCCTTTTTCATTTTCGATAAATAATTCTGAAATGTTGATAATCTTATTTGTTTTTTAATATTTTCTTGCATATTCTCTTAATAAGCCAATTTGATTTAAGTGTTCAATACTATACAATATACATGAGACAGTAAATTTTTTATCATTTACATTTAATATTAGTCACAATTTGTTTTCAAAAACATTTGACTGAAAATGGTATATTATATTTAAGAACTATAAAATTATAGTTAATATTTTGTTTGCGTTTTTTTATAAATAATTCACTGTATTCTGTATTCATACTGAAATACTAAAAAAAGCATTAATAATTAATTACTTGTTGTAAACAAACATTTTTACAGACCCTTATTTTTACATAATTCATAAAATTATTCACTTCAAAAATCTGACAGAAGAGGTCTAACAATGAGTATATTATTTGGTAGTCTCCCGCTTTTTGCTTGGATTCTTTGTTAATATGAAAAACGAGCTTTTCAGTTTGCCAACGCTAAGAGTCCTTATATGAGCTTTTATTTGAAGTCCAACACGTGCGGTCATTTAAGCTATTTTATATAATAGTCGCATTCATATAATAGATTTGCATTTTTACTGATGTATTTCAGCGACCAGCTTAGTAAATTCTTTCAGAAGTTTTACGCGGATGATCAGGAGATTCCAGTTTAATCATTGTTCAAATTGAAAAATATGAAATGTTATTTTATTCAACGATGTATTTTTGTGATCATATGAATATACAGAATAATATTAAAATTTTATTGAGATGAATTATTTTGAAAATAATCCTTAATACATATTGATTTAAATATGTAGTTGTTCGAATGCTAATTTTAAGTTTTTCCATCGATTGATTGTTTTTTTATTATTTGATTGTTTTTCACGTGTAAACTATAAATATATTCAAATTAAAATTTGTGGAAGGATCGAATAGTTGGTGTTATCATCGTATAAGTAATCCACCCCTTGACTTTAAATTAGTGTATCAATTAAATCAATTCCTAAATTGTGGCTTTGTTTATTATATGGAAATATACCTTAAATTGTTATTGTCATTCTGCGCGCTGGCGTTAATGTACTTTGCATGTGACTTTAATGAAATCCGCTTAATATCAGCCATTGTACTAGCTTGAAAGGATTGTATGCAAACTCGCTTTCTAAAACGACGTTTAATGCGATTAAAGGATGGAAATTTCCGTATGAATCAAACTTTATTTTATCACTTTCGCAAAATTTTGCGATATGCTCGCAGTGAACATTTCCAAGTAGCATTTACTATGTTTATGAATATTTCAATTGCGTCTTTTCTGAAATATTTCGAATCTAAAAGCACATTCATTTTAAATTTAAATGTTTCACAATCAAATATTTTCCATAATCGAAATTGGTGCTGCTAATTGTTTATTTGAAGCAGTGAGCAACACGCTGAAGAAGTACTACATATGTTTTCTGAGACAAATTTACAATATTGGTTAGTGAGAAGTTTGTTTTTATCCATTTTGATACCAACACCAGTTGCAGTTGTCAAGAACCACACATATTAATAAGTCACACTGTTAACAATGCAGGTGTTGTCTATTCTAAGATTATTGTTTCAATAACATGCATTTTAGTTGTTAAGGTCTCCAGTGCTCCACAGAAGTTGCACTATTCAGACCATTCTGAACTCTTTCACAAATCCATCAAACGATAAATACTCAGCTTATGAAAGTGTACGTCATGAGATCCAAATTAGTGGGCACAGAAACCGAAGAAAACAACTTTGACTCCTGGGCTAGAGCTTCGGCATGTGCATGAATAGGGACTAAAGCAATCCCGACTATACTTCACTTCCAAGAAAGATGCCAGTAAATCACATCATTTTAAAAATTGAGTTTATACCATTTGTTAAATATTTTTGAAAGCTTTATATAGTGCTCACTTTTGTGGTAGTATAATAACTAAAAAAACTCAGCAACTCTGTACTAAAAATTCAAAAAACACATTTTTTTATTTTACTCAAATAATTTTCAGCGTCACTTACTGTCTTTTTGTATGGAAGGGCAGTTTATCAAAAATAATTTACTATTATCGGTTTTTTATCTACTAAGCTTAACGATATTTTTCAATTAATATTGTGATTGAATGCACCCTCATTGTATATCTTTTCTACGCTATTCTGGTTACTTAGGTCATTTTGCAATTTGGCGAGGTATTTTCTTCACTTGTGTATTTCAAGCACAATGCTTCTGTTTATTTTGATTAAATCCAATCATCAATCTATATTTTTATCTAGAATCTTTTGCCTTGGTGGCGCCGTTAACTTCTCTAAAAAATATGCATTGGAAAGAACTTGCATTGTAATGCAGTCCATTTATCAAACGTAGTCGACCCGCTTTATGGCTTACTAACTGACTGACACACAAAGCGACTCAAGCTTTACTGTAAATGAATTATTTCAAATTGATCCCTATTTTTGTGCATTCACTCAAAATGCAAATGCATTGAAAACGTCAATTTGCCTTTGCAAAATGGATCTTTTCATTTACCACTTTGAATAAGAATGATTTGCCAAAAAAAATCGTGAAGGTTTGAATATATTTTATTTCATTATCTATCAATTTACGCTTAGGCGGGGTGAATAGAATGTGAAAGGTTAATACCCAATGATATGTATTTAAAAGAATACTATCCTTCAATTTACATTTTCAATAATTATATAAATTAGGTTGATTATTAAACATCAGGATTGAGTAATTTATGGCATGTTAGAAAAACCATATTCTTAAAAGAATTTTGAGGATTTCGTATCAAACATACTTAATCATCAATTAACAGTGTGTAATGTGTTTTAAATCAGGGTAATTAATAAAAACTCTAGGTTAAGCTTGCGAAATCCGTTGTATGGCTACAATTGAGAATATTATTGAGAAGGTCAATACAACTTGAAAAAATTGATTTCTTTTCCAAATCAATTAATACGTTGATGTCAAATTTATTGATATGAATTGCATTATGATCAATTTCGTTCGTCAGCCTTTATCCTTCTAAGCATTTTTTAAAAAGGCAAGTACAGATTTACACGTTTTGCAGCTAGTTTACAATATTTTTTTTAGTCACTCAAAATCAGCTCGTTATGCTAACGATGTGAAATTTTAAATCATAGTCAAATATCGACGATCCCGTTCCTTGAGTCCCAAATCGTGTATGTCCTGTCTACAGAGGCAGGATAAAGTAATTGGTAGATAAAAAAATGATATATTTATCATTATAATTATTATAAATCATTACATATATTCATTATAAACATCTTGATATGATGATATTTTCAATCGGTTTCGTTGCCGAATTTCATTCATTATGGACCTCGGCCAGTTTGCTTAGTAAAATAAAATCCCACTGGGCATGTATAAAAAGACCAAATTGACATCGTCCGCATAACGGGGAGTGCTTTGTTCAATTACCCGTCGCTTCCTGTCGTTTCTATACTGGAAAACTTTTTGCTGCAACACTTCACGTCGCTGGAGTCTAAAACCAACTGCCAACAGTTTCCACTGTGAGTAGTTACTCACCTCGCTTGACTATATTTAGAATTATTTAATTACCTGCGTAAGCCACGTACAGCAAATTGCGGAATACTCAAAGTAATTAACGAGAATAAGAGAATTGTATTTGTAAACTTTGGTAGACTAACGTTATCAAAATCTTCTTTCGTAGATATAAATCCGTTTTATTTAAGACTTTAAAATTTTTAACTTCTAGATTTTTTAAAGAGTATCATCTGGTAGCTATAATACAACTCTCAATGATACTCGGTTTCAAGCATTATCTTCAATTAATCCTCAAATTGATTATTTTATTCGATGACTTCTTTTAGAAATATTCGTGTCCATCAAAAGATTCACGAAATTGATGTTATGGCCTGGGCAAAATATACTTCTAAAAGCTTTGATAATCTCTTCTTACAAATTAACTTTTTACGTAATAGCTTATAGAAATATATAAATAGGATATTATGTCTGCTTAAAAACCGCATATCCAACAATGGAAAAAAGATACAGTTTTTCTTATAATACAAGAATTGAAGGATTGCTTGAAATGATTATATTATTCTATTCAATGGATAAAAATATTATTTTCAGTATTACATTTAATGTCTTCAATTAAGTTATGAGAAGTTTATTTTATTAGCCACTTTTTAGAGTTTGATGACTTTTTATAAACTTTTATTGCATGTGCATTTCATTTTTATATTAACTCACCAATTTTAGTCTTATCTAGGGTAAATTGAAAAAGGCAGAGAAGTTGAACAATTTCTGTTGATGTGCTGAATTGAGAGCAGACATTGTTTGAATTATTTTATTATACTTACGATATATTGTTGCGGTGAAGGATCAGTGATTAATTAACCTCATCATAATTATAATATTTTAGATTTAAAATATTCAATTATACTTCTTTGATATTTAAGCTTATATTTTATATGTTTATTTAGTTGGCCGTTTGTTACTTTATATTAAATAATTGTTAATTCTATAAAATCCTCTAATTGAATTCTGATTCCAATTTAATAAACACTCGCTTATAAAACCCTAACTTCATATTCAGTTTTCGTTGAATACCCAAGTGGATTATGCAAATATATAGCAAGCGTGTAATTCCATTAGTTTCTCTGGCAATGATTCTGATTCCTGGTAGAAAATTATTCCATGCCCCGCTGCTTTAGGCTGAACCAAATCCCTTTACCTAACCTAGTCAGTAAGGTGTAAAATTTACCCACTCTGCAAATACGTGAGGCTAGTAGAAAAATAAAAAAAACACCGTTTTATTTTGTGAAAAATTTAGATGTAGGAAAAAATTACGCTGCAACCTTCACATTAAGATATATGTTTATTTTATTCGTGAGAAGCATACAAAATATTAAAATTGCACGGCTTTAACCTACTACAGAGGATTACACAGTGTAACCCTTAAACCTCAAATCGCATATATGTATATGACATTGTATGCTTATTTAGATGAATATGGCAAAGATTTCTTTAATTATAAACACAAACTTCACTCTTAATATGCATTAGGTATTCTGAGTTATTGTAGTTTTTTGATGTCAATAAATAAATCATTCATTATTCGGCAGAAGTATCGGATAAATAATTTACATCTAAGATATTTACAAAAAATATATCTTACAGTAAAAACGGAAAAAAAATCATAATTATGTTAGAAGCTAATATAATTGTCGATATTACATTCTCTAGATATATTACAATAATTTAAAAGCTTAAGGCAAATTAAATATTATAGAACCTCCACTTGTGAAAGGTTTTCGTTAGCTCTTTTTATTATTTAGCCATTTGCACTAACTACAGTGCAAGAAACCAAATCTTAAAGGGTTTTTCTTCGGACATTCCTGGTCAAAAATTTGAGCATGAATAACTTTGTTACGTTTAGGAATTCACCCTATTAAAAGAATGTGTAACCGTCGCATATGGCGGTGGATACAACGTTGAGTACCCTTGAAAATATGAATTAATATTTTATTATTAATATGTATAGTAAAATATACATTAATATTTTTAATAATTATCTATAGTCTAAAGCAAACTTTTTCGTGACCTTAAATATCGTCTGTCTAAAAACAAAAATAATTCACTTTATCTTAAGGTGTTATTAGTTCGTTCGAGCTGCTTAATTTATTATATGTATTCCAGTGTTCATTCCCAACGATTAAATGAAAAACAAAGAGAAAATTTATATGTTTTCTCACATCCCTTTTTTTAATTCCAAAGTTCCAGCGCACAAAATACTGCTATGTAAATGTCAAGTAGGTACAATTAATCACGGCACTATGTCCATATTCAAATGACATACGAACCATTTTCACAAAACCGCCCAAGTACAAGTATAATGTAAAAGTTCTTCTATTGAAGGACAAACACAGACTATTTTTAGACATGTGGTTTTGTGATTTCTCACAGTAGGTGAATGCCATATTTAATCAAAATTTTATTTTCTTTCTTTCAGGATAGAATAACAACTCGTTTGTCTCACTTACATATATTTCTTCTGATATTGAAATTAAAGGCAAAATTCCATTTCAAAATAATTACAAATTTGTAACGTTTGAAGAAAAAAAAAAAACACAGGGCGCAAGCGTTAAAACTTTAGGCAAAGCATTCTTAAAATAACCTATTATTTATTTATTTATTTATTTATTTATTTATTTAAAAAAAAGCAAATCATGGCATTACAGCTGACGCCAATGCGCCATAGACTTGACAAATATAAATACATGCATATATATATATACATACATACATGTAAATATATAATAAAAATCACAAATTAATTAAAAATTAAAAATTAAAAATATGTTGAAAATTACAATAGTCATAAAAAAACAGAGGAAAAAATATTATTAATATCACATTAGAAATTTTCAAGGCAGTCGAGCGAATGAGTTCTGACAAAATCAACTTTTATTCATAAAATATAGTATTCGTCTGAACTCACTCACGTCAATATGAAATATGTCGACATCCGAAGCAATGCCGTTTAAAATTGTTAAAGCTCTTCCCAGTGACATTCCCATTGGCAGACTGGTTCTACCCCTTGGAAGAACAAACAACTCATGTTCACGATTCCTCAAAAAATTATCAGGGACATTCAATTTAACATTCTCAAGAATGGTGGAATTCTCATTTTGGCCTCGGATGAGTCGAAAGAAATATGTGGCCAGGTACATTTCTCTTCGAGTATTCAAACTATTGAACGTGAGCATGCCTAAAAGAAAATCGGTTGGATAAAGCCATGGGTAGTATCCGTATGTCCTCAAATAGAGAATTCTCAAAAACTTCTTCTGAACCCTCTCCACCATAAGAACATATTTCACACCTCTTGGGGCCCAAACAATCGATCCACTCTCAAGCCGGCTTCGAACTAAAGAATTATACATTAGTATCAAAATTTTTACTCCTGGAAAGTCCTTGGTAGTACGGAGGATAAAGCCCAACATTTTCAATGCTTTATTACAAGAAGTCTTAATGTGATTATTGAATGTAAGTTTGCTCTCAAATTGTACGCCAAGATCTTTAACTGATGAAATCCGCGAGAGAATTCGGCCATTCATTGAATACCGACAAAATAATACTCGTGATCCCCTTGTAAACGATAAAAGATTGAATCTATAAGCCCAGAAAAACTTTTTTTGCTTGCCAATACATTTATTTATTTTTTGGCAACAAAACTATATAAAATTCATGGCATTACAGCAAGCGCCAATGCGCCATGCATTTGAAAAATTAATAAAAATAACAAAACATATTACACAAAAAATTTTAAAAATAAGAAACAGAACCGAAACATATTATTTACATAAGAAGACAAAAAATTTGAAAAAAGCATCAAGTTCATCGCCGAAGATGTCCACATCAACAGGCAGCGCATTTATCAGCCGAATAGCCCTTGCAACTGTAAATTCAAAAGACCTACGTGACAGTTTTGACAAAGAAAATTGATTTGTCTTGGTTACGACCACGTAGGTAAAAGCTGGGAGCATGCAAACTAAAATTTTCAAGGATGTCAAGGTTATCAACTTGGTCCCAAGAAGAAGAGAAAGATCTTTTAAAAATTTATCTCACGTCTCTATAATAAAATGAATATTTCAATAATAGGAAATAATTTTGATTAATACATTTTAACGTAAGTCAAATTTACAAATTTTCAAATTGATTATGAAGATGAGCCAAAAACAACGAAAGCAAATTTGACAATGCATGACATCCAATTCTCACAATAAAAATATTATGTGTATTTGTTTTTCCAATTCTGCTCAAAATTTTTGCAGGTGTAACCCAGTAACACAGTAACTACATAGTCAGTAACTCAATTTTAAACAAAAATCTTGAATTCTGATATTATTTTTTAATTTGAAATTATATTTTGGTAAAAAATATAATAAATTTCTACGCATTAAAGTACACAGAAAAAAAAATAAATATAATATTAGAATTCTAACTCGTTCGTACCCGGTACCGGTAAAATATTACCATATTTATCATTATTAAAATTAAGTACTCTTCTCCGGTTAGAAGTCATGTATATTTGCATTATTCTGCGGTAACCTTTCTCCCTCTTCTCCTACCTACTTCAATTTGACTTTTTATGGACGATCGTTTCGCGTTTCGGAAACAAGTTTTCCTATTCCTTTTTTAAACTTGTCAATACGAATTGGAAATTTCTACTGACAGCAAAGATAATCAATATGAACTTCTATTTTATAGTCTCAAAGAAAGCTACCATATCGGAATATGATATCGCTACTAACCTTGAGTTTTAATACAATATTTTATCAATGTAAGCATAGAAAGTTAGCAATCATTTATATTATAGTAAAACAACAGCAAAGTTCAACAAGAATGGCGTCTTCGGCTAATGGCTATTTTGTGAAATTTCCACAGAAAAAATAGCTATCATACACAAAATAGTTCTTGTAGGATCATACAATATTGTAAAAACAAATAACTTTCTAAATATAACTTTCTTTTTCGTTAGTAGAGTCAATATTTCATTTCTTTATCAATTCTTCGCACATTCGCGAACGTTGGTTGATTTAATCGTTAGGATTTCTATTCAGATTAGAAATATACATTGAATCCCAGTTACACCTAAAATAGCCGAAGTATACAAAATGTACACCAGTTTACAGATGCGATATGAAATCTTCAATAAACTTCTCTCATAATTTTATTTTATTTTATATTGATATGAAAATACGATATTTTTTTTTTTTTTTTTTTAATATTTTTATTATACAATACAATTATAACATAATGACAGAATAATTTCTTTTACATCCAAGCAATTATTATAAAGACAAATAATTTAACATTCCAGTAAACTATCACGATTACATAAATTATACACAACAGAATTATGCACTATCTTAGTTGCGCGTAGATTACAACCTATCAAACTTAATTTGACGGTTCATATCAGTATAAGAACCACCCATTGTTATTCAAATCTTAATTTAAATATCATGTTTTGTTCCATTCGCTTGTTATTCAGATTTACAAAGATGTGGACATATTTTGTCACTGATGGCTCTCCATAGAAATTCACATTAGCATACATTGTCTGAAATAACACCAGGAGCCAAGACAGCTTAACAGCATTATGCAAAATACCGTAAAATATACTCAACATACACGAGTTTATTTTTAAGACTATAAAACGCTTTTCATTCGATCATTTTATGGTGTTCTTGTCTAAGGTCAAGTAGGAACACATAAAGACTGCACACCATTACCATTTTTCTTTCAAGAAATCGACACCTTACTTTGAAAAGGTATTAACTACTCTTGACACTGTTTTGAGATATGAGCGATTGAAGTGTCGATTGATTTAAATTCACATGTAACAATGAGCAAGTAAAAATGTTACAAATTACTTATTTTAAGCATATTTTTCCCAATTTTTGCTGAAATATAATGATCTTAAATGAACCTCTACTAACTCCGTTGTTCATCCGTAGATAATTCTGAAATTCATATACATTTGTGATAGAATGTAGTCAATACAAGCTTTTTCGACCGAAATTTCATTTTATGCAAAAATGTCATTAAGAACCTTTTTAAAGTAAGCAAACGAGTTCTCGAATGAACATTAGATGTCAACGACGCTTATATTCTTTTAACTTGTCACTATAGTTAAAAAGGACGTAGCAATAGTAACTTAAAACAATTGCGGAAAGTTTATATCGAGCAATTGACTGCACCGATTTCTTTTTTATAAAAACTAAGGTGTTAGAGATAAAAACGAAAATCTCTATAAAAAAAAAGTGTCACTCGATATAAACTCCAGTACACAAACTATCTGAATTACACACGTCTCAGGTCTTAAATGTTAATTTGGAAAAATCAAATGTGACAAAAGCCTTGCCTGGACTTGAACCAAAACCCATTTTATCGCAAAAGTTTTCACCACTAAATCATAGACGCCTGAATGTTAAATGTATCACTACATCGTACCCAAGCCGTTGTCTTCTCAAAATCTTGTGGTCTGAGCAATTATCTAAATTAACTATTAATCGAATTAAAGCTAACCACTATTAAACACACAGATAAATTGATTTATATCTCTTAATTACATTTATTAACTAGATATCTTAATGTAGTACATTTTTAAGCAAATTCAAACGTAATACAAAAATAATTAATTATCAAAACTACACTACTGAAATAACTCTTTTCAATGTCAATTCATTTCAATGTTTTTTTGTGCAAATAATATATAATACATAGTTGAAATCTATTTCTTCAGAACTATAATCGTACGCCGAAATGGCTGTAGAACTCAAACACCTTACTATTTTTTCACCATATTAAAATAGAGTTTAACCACAAAAAAGACGATACAATGAAAATCTTTTCATTTATTTAATTAAATTATTTTATCAAAGATACATTTGCATTTTAAGTAAGTTAAGTTCAAGTATTAGTTGAAATAAATTACCGATACTTTTTATAACAATGTTTAAGCAGTCAGATCTCTGGAAATAATACAATATTACGAGTATATTTTATGTCTTTGTTTAATGCTCAGTTACGTTAAGGTGGGTTCTTCGCAATACCCGACAGTGTATGTCTGGTTAATGAGGGTATTACGAGAGCAAGCCGGTCGTCACTTTTCAAAGGACCTCGTCTTAACAAAGTCATTTGCGGTCATGTTTGCCCGAATGACGTAGGAACAGTGGTGTGCTGGTGGATTAAGTAACAAGTCACATTACATTTACAAATATTCATTTATTACTTTTGGATAAAGTAAGCGATTCAAAAAGATGTTGTTTTGTTCAATAATAAAGCAGTAACATAGTTTAATATAGTAAATAAGTGTCAACAGTTATCTATTCTTAAAATACACCTCAGATTTTAAAGTAAACTGTTGTAATTTTATTTTATTTTTTTACGCTGTAAATTATAATCAAAAAATCTTTTACAATAATAAACTTTACACTACTCAAGCACTATCGACTCGATCATTATAAAAATGTGTTTTGCTTTTTTAAATATAATACTATTCCGCCAAGAATAATTGACAGTCACCACCTTTAAAGTGAAGTTTGTTGCGTTGCCAATAGAACTGTTACTCTTTACACTTACATACTTACAATAAATGAAACATACATATGTGTATAATACCTCAAAATGTATCGGTTTTTTTTACATATTCTATAAATTAAACTAGACTACTTCAATAACTAAAGATTTTTATTTGATTGAGTATACCTCCATAATAACTTGAATTAAAAAAAGTTTGTTGTATTCGGATATATAAAAATTAACAAAATTATCGTTTAATATGCCTCTTCTTCTTGGAAATTCTCTTCTAACCCTTCATGATTCCATGTCACCCGCCAATCGCTTAAATTCATCCCATGATACACCAGCATTATTCAGCTTTTTTTCCACCAAATAACCCCAAGGATAGCACATGCCCCCAAAATCTCACTGACCAGCAGAGTCAGAGCTCTCCGGAGATATCTGTAGTACTTAACCCAGCCAGCTACAACTTTTTCTCAAGACCGCTGAAGTAACAGGACGCTGCCGAATATGCTGAAGAATACATAATTATACATTATACAATGTTTATTTTCAATCAGAAATTACATTTTTATTCTCAAATTTTTTTACAAGCTTATATACATTGATAAATGAAGTATGCTAATCTTTAAAGAGATAGTTAAGAAGTTCTAAATAGCATCGGATTGTAATATTGCATCCACTGCATTTTCCTTTCAATATTTAACTACTTGCCACTGCACAAAGGTTTCTAGTTTGTTATGGGCTAGGGTAAGCGTGATAATGTCTAATAAAGATCACAGCTTCATTAACAGTCAACGGCTAATGAAATATTTATTATGAAGCTAATGGCCGGGAAGAGACGTCGTGACGTCACGGCGCCGCGGCGACCGCCGCATAAACGACGCTTGAGTATTCATAATGGACGGCGAAAGGCATTGTGCCCGTTAAATTATCAACTACCACCCGGATGTTTGACCTTTTGCCCATAAGAGACGCGTCTTTTTCAAACTCTGACTTATTTATAGCGAACCATACGCAAAGCATACGTTTGACTATATATACAGCAGCATAAGATTTTCCACATTTACTTAAATTAATCAAAAAATTATGTGATTTATATAAGTTAAAAAATAAAATCAATCTTATAAAGGTGCGTACTTTAATCAAAATGTCAGTGAAATCTTCACTTAAAGTGATGAAAATTACAGATATGATATTTTACTAGAATAATTTAAATCAAAAAATAAGTACCATGTCATACATTCTATTTTTGTATAATAATACATTAAGCTGCATGGTCTCAACTTATCGTTTATTTGCAACAGCCTCTAAAGTTTTATTCCCACATTTTAGTACAATTAAAAAGGTCAAAAAAACAGAACATACTCGCCTTTAAAAAAAACATCTATAAACCTTGAACCAATATAAAGATAATATTATTGGGTTTATGTCATCACTTGATAATTTATTAAACATCTTTGAAGTAATTTGCAGTTTTAAGAGTTGGTATTCTTGCATAAATTAATATAACGGAATGTTCGTCGTGTTCGTCGTGTTAAATATTTTTTAAGTAGACAGAAACTCAATATAACCGCTTTTCGTCTACGATGTTTTATATATAAATATAAACTGTATTATACTAGAAATATTAAGAAGAAATATTTTCTTAGATCAAATGATAACCGATGATGAAAAGTGGGCTACGTTGAGGGAAAAGAGAATCCGGACGCCCTGATAATTCCCCCTACATCTCGAAGCTTAGCTTAAGTCTGAATAATATAATACTGTGTTTATGTCAGGACATTAAGTGATCATTATGCATGATGACGAAAGATGATTTGAACGAAGCACTCAAGGAAAGGGACCGGCGCTGGTCAATTGAAAACAAATCTCACTGTACCATGACAACGCAAGGTTGCGGGTGCTATGGCACCTCGCCAAATAAAATTATATTTAGAGACTGTGAAATTTTGTCACATCCGCAATAGTTACACTATCTGATTATCATCGGTTTATATCCCTTACAAAAAATTGATGGGAGAAAAACGAACCTGGCACTGCTTGAATTCTTCATCTCTGAAGATTATTTATTAAAAAAAAAGGGAAGCCAAAAATAACTTACAACTAGAAAGAGATCATATGCGTTGAAAATGTTTTTTTTTATAAAATAACAATTTATGTATTAAGAATCTACTATAGTATTTTAATTTAAGATCGAACAAAACTTTACAGCCGACGAATATTTTTTTGAATCAGTTTGAAATAATCACAAATGGTAAACTAGACAATGCAATTCGTACTGCGAAATACCTAGCCACGTTAATATTAAAGGACTAGTAAAATAAATATCCGTAATTTTCAATCATTGAGTAAAGTTGGTTGAAAATGCTCACAAGCCGAGTGAAAACATTTCTTAATATGGTAAGAAAAATAACAATGTATTTTAGTTCTACGTAAATTATTTTATCTATTTGTTGATAGCTATTTCGGCTTACGCCTTCGTCAGAACTATTGGCGTAAGCCGAAATAGCTATCAACAAATATATAAAATAATTTATGTAGAACTAAAATACATTGTTATTTTTCTTACCGTATTATAATGGAGTACTACCAAGTAAATGTCTACCCAATCAAGAAAACATTTCTGTTTTAATTAAAAGCAAAGGTAAACATGCGTAGTAAGTCGTTTTTCTTTATGGTGTATTTTTTTATTTTCACATGCTATTTGTTTACAATATCTCAAGAAAGCTATTCACATTATTAATTTTTATTATTATTATAAAAAAATTATTACATAATTTTCTACAAGAATCTCATATCAAATTTAAAGCTCTCGTAATATGCACATTAAAATGAGCCCATGAAATTTCATCCAAGCCTTATGGAAGTGAATTTCGAATTTCCGTCGACATTTTTAATTTTAATTATTCTCTAGAAATCTCATTACTTCCAATTAAAGTACAATCCATGGGGAGGAAACCGTCACGTTAAAATTTAATGAAATGTAAATTATTTGAACAGAATATTCATAAAGATTCCATATTTCTTGTTGTGGGATTATTTTGCCTGTAAATTAAATTTAAATTAATCGAAATTTCAAAGATTGTTACGTTACGTTTTCAAGAATAAAACAACTTCATCACTTTTAAGGTGTTAACTGTCACTTCTTGGTGGAAATGAATTATTATAAATAAAACACATTTTACTGTACTACTTATTTCAACTTATTGTTCATCTATAATGCCGTAACAAACTTTTTCCATAAATTTTTATTTTCATTACGTTGTCAAGTTTTAGCCGATAAAGAAATTATAGTTTTTTTTCATTAAAAAAATGCTTTTTACATATTTTGTTACAAATATGACACTGTTATCTGATATTTTTCAACGTGATATAAATCTTTCACAATTTCGCCAATTTTATTTTATTTTGCGTTTTACTAAATATAAATAAACGTGTAAGTCTTAAATAATAATTTTGACAGAAGTGATATAAATTGACCGAAATTTATTTTCTTAATTTTCTATTGTGTCTTTGACGAGTTTTGAAGACTGTTAAATCCATGCTATGTCCAATTGCATTTTCCTTGTATTTATTGTGATAAATTATTGACCGGCTAATATATAGGTCGAGGCTACAAACTAAAACAATGGAAAAATAAGCCACCGATAAAACTAATAATTTGAGAGTGACACAAAAAATTCGCAAACTC
This sequence comes from Himalopsyche kuldschensis, assembly GCA_028554975.1. Classification (NCBI taxonomy): domain Eukaryota; kingdom Metazoa; phylum Arthropoda; class Insecta; order Trichoptera; family Rhyacophilidae; genus Himalopsyche; species Himalopsyche kuldschensis. The sequence goes on along the minus strand of JAHFWI010000010.1, from coordinate 11,143,731 downwards.
TTCACATTGTAAAAAAAACGTTTCTTTAGACGCTTCAATTGATGCTTAATCTGATAAAATAAATCGTTAAATGTTCCAACGAAAAATCGATTACTTATTTCAAATGCTAATATTATCGCATACTTAAAATTATCTGAAATAAATTCAGACATAAAATCCGTAAATGCCCATAAAATAACAATTTTGTCAAAAAGCATTCCATTTTCCATTATGTGATTTTAATTAAACTATAAAATCGCGCCCTCAATTTTCACTTAATTTTAAACAACCCTTCGACTTGTATTATGGTCATTCAAAATTTATCGTTTCAAGATCGCAAATTTTTTCTTCATAATTTTTTTATATTAGAACTTATCTTTTTACTATGAATGTGTTGACATTCTATTATATTCAATTGAATTATTAGAAGCTGCGAACATTTGAAAATTATGATTGCAGATAAGACTATCAATAGCAAACAAAATGTTATCATTACGAAATCGCCGTAAACTTCATTAATATTTTTATACTGTACACAATACTATTTTTAAGTCAAAAGCTATTCTTTATTTTTAAAACATTTTGAACGTTATTAACTATGTACATTTTTCTTTTTTTTCAGAAAAAAACACAAAGAACGAACCCAGCGTAGACAGAAGGGACCTGATCATTTTGAGCATACTGTATGAGTAAAACTTCAGACTGATTTTTACTGACTTAAAATAATCGCAAATCCATTGGCAACCCCATTTAGCGGGCGATTTAACGCTTTACTTGAGCGGAGATTACCCTTATCGGTGTGTTGGTAAATACCAAAAATAATACTGATTTATGCCAAAGCCAAAATAGAAAGGAAAAAGACGGCCTTGAACAAATAAACTACAGATATTAGTTCAATACAGGCACACGCTTCGTCGAAGATTGGGCCGTAGAACTTGATTTGATAATAAAGAAGTCATCACGAAAATAATAAGTGTACAAAATTCATTGGATATTTAACTAGATTATATTTATATATCCGATAATTTTTAAACTGAAAATTTTGTCAATTGACAATTTTAATAAATCATTTCGCGTCGGGGCGTATTTACAAGAACATAATTTTATTTTCTGTATCTGTAACATACATTTTATTTCATATTGTCTGTGGGGCTAATGTTTAGTCGTATCTGGCATTTGACTTTCAATTGAGAGAATTAACGCTTTATAAGTGTCCTTTCATCTCACTTATGATTTTTCATAAAGCATTTCTAAATACATGGAATATTTGATTAAAGTACATTCATTGTACACGAAAAAACAATTAAATATCAAATAAATTAATTTATTATATCTCGTAAAAGTGGAGATCAAATGCAATTATAAATCAATTTTGCAGCACATTGTCGCAGAGAGGAAATCTATCGCAATATAAATGCGCGTATATACTTTTAATATGAAAGAACATACTATATTGAGTCAATAGTTTAACGTCCAAGTGAAAATATTTATATGCAAGCCAAGTATAGCGCACTGACTGCATTCGGTACGGCAGGTCAAGAGATGAATATGTGATGCACATTCGCTAAATCGGACACAACTGCACCGCAGTAGATTATCGAGCTCCTTTACTCGAGATCGATTGGACTGTTATCGAGAGTTATTTTATTTCCATGAATAATAAAAAAGTGCGCCGTCGACTGTTGTATTTTTAGTTTGTATTAACGATTAATCGATTGTGGAACGTTTTATTGATGTAATAATGAAATAAAAAATCAATTGAAAAGAGTGTCTGTGAGTTAACCTTGCGAAGTGAAACTTTCGCAATAGGAACTATCCTGAATTGAAAAACAATTTGTTCCCATTTGTCCTACACACTAACAGCAAGTAAAACTTTTAAAAAAGTTTCAATTTTCCAATATATTTAACAACAGTGTATACGTTAGCAAAATGAGCACGGTGGAACTTGGTGAAAAGTTAGTCAAATGTCACTTCTGTGTAACGAAAGTTTTCACTACACATTTTCACTGTTTATTTTGCAAGCTGATCACATTTGATGAAAAGTTGAAATGCAATTTATGCAAATATTAAAATCATTTAATTTAAATATTAATATGCTTTATTGAAGTGACGTTCATAAATCAATGTTATTTTAAGTATCAAAACCAACGATATTATTATTATAAATTAGGAATTTAACTGAAGGTGCCTGTTCGAATTTCAAAATAAAATTAGAATCATTTAAATTTTTGTTCTTTACCATAAGTTTTGTCGCTAACAACACGGGTTTTGCCTTTCGGCATCTTCAGGCATTTCAAGTTCATTCGTGCACTTGAAATACCTGAAGATGCCGAAAGGCGAAACTTAGGTATTTGACAAAACTCATGGAAAAGTACAAAATTCAAACGATTCAGATTTGAAAATATTATTTGTTTTACGACTTTTAACAGACTGTAATTTTGAGTCGTTATAATAATTTTTTCGCATTCCATATATTATATTTTAGTATATATTTAGCCCTAGATAAACTTAAATATTGCTAGATAATATGATCTCTATTTAAATGAACTTCTAATTTAGTGACATTAAACAACAGTTCACATAGTCTCAATCAGTCACAATCGTTTGAATTATGAAGAGTGTATATTTTTGATTTTCATAAAACATAAAGGCTCGCCACTAATTTCAAACGGTTCATTATACGTTGAACTTATAGTATACTAGTATTGCTACCCGGCGTCGCTCGGACTAAGCGACCAATAATTATTTAATGTTATATCATTCGACCACAATATATAACATCCAAAAAAGAGTTAAAATAAAATCACAAACTTTATATAATTTGATGACAGCCCCATTCTCGCCCATCCAAATTCAATGAAAAACTCTAATTTGCTGTCAAAGAAATGTCAAATAATACCTTCACGTAAGTAATAAACATTATTATATTAATAAAAGCCGGGAAAAAGTTGGTAGAAGACTAATTTATTACATTTTGACTAAATGTCTTCGCCGATAAAAATTCAAACATATTCGTTTTTGTATGGCAACTTGCAACAACAATGTAAAGGGGAATTACAGACCCACATACTTACATACACCGTTTCGGTTTTATATATAAGATATTTGTAATATTTCATTTGAGAGTCAAAGTCGAACGTATCGATATATTTTGAAATAAACACACGAATAAACATCGACGCATCCTGACAGAAAAAAAGTATTATCACTTTTATCAATATGATAATTTTTATCATTTAAGTAATAATTAAATAATTAATAGTTTATCTAAAATATGATAAAAACTAGTGGCTGGTTACGTTGACAAACTCCCAGGTTAACTTTTGAACAGTAAAATAATATGGCCTTGATAAAGCATGAACAATGAAACTGAGTGATCATAATAAACACTTTTATATTAACCACTTGCTATATCTCATCTACGCAATTATTTCAAAGAGAATTACCAGAGCTTTTTCACAAAAATGACAAAATAACACTACGTTGGCATTTAAATTCCCAGATAACCGATGACGTTATCTTGCACCATAATCAAATAAAACTCCACATCTGCAAAAATCACACAATAAACAATTCCATATCTTAATATTTTATTATTTGGTACATTATTGATACATAAAGCTAATCATCCCATCGATATCTATCGGGGAAAAAATATAAGATTACTGGTATCGCTTACTATTCGCAATAAAATTTATGCGGGAAACCCCAAAAAATCCGAAATTTAATTGGTACTTGTATTATGCGATATAAAGAGTATATTCAATCTGAAGATGCCTTTCAAAGATTGTTATACGATACGTGGAGTTTTATCAATTTTAAATGAAACGTATTATAGAATTCTGATTTCAACTATACAGGATTTTAGTAAAGCACATTAAAACACATGTGGTTAAATACAACGGAAATTATCCATTGGAAATTCCCAATTAGTAGTATAAAAGATATGTTTTTTTATCATTGTTTTCCGTCTTTACGCGCACACTTGACGACACAATATTTGAAGCATTTAAGATACAAAGAGATTTTTTTATTTCATCACATGTCGGCAGTGATAAATTTCGTCGATTGGAAGAAAATTTTAATTTAAATTTCGTATAGAATAAAGTATAACAAAGAGGATTATGCGATATTTGCGATATCGTTTAATTTAATAATTTTTCGGACATTCCATGATGATTAATTATTTTTGACCTACATCTAACATATCGATAACTAATCTAATTTTGCTGATTTAATTTTGTTAGTGAAATTCAAATTATTGTAAGTGTCCGTACTGGGATTAGAACAAGTGAACACCACGACCGAAGCCGGTGACGTAGACATTCAGCTACTATTCAATCAATTCTCTTTTTTTACTCTACAACACTTTATATCATCTGCTTTGAATTTTGTTTGTAATTTAATACAATAAGCAGGACGATAACATCTGTTGTATTCTTGTGTGAGATTCAGTATCATTAATTAATGAACGAATTCGCAGACGGGCAAGCACACGTCTGACCGTTTTATTCTTGAAGCGCTGCCAAACTTATATCCCCGCCAATAAAATAAATAAGGAGCTTGCACCGCTCTCAATGAATTATCTTCGAGACTCTATCTGACAACCAGTTTATCTTACACTTCAGCTATCGTTTTATCTGTTTTCCGTGTACTAAGTATCGTTTCAGACATAAAATATAGTTTAGATTTTAGAACATTGAGTGAACTTTATTCGAATCATTTGCGATACTTTGAATTTTGATTGACACTTTTATGTTTAATGATACTACTTTTTTACCCGCCTTCAAAATTACCCTTACGAATATAATTTCTGCACTCTATATAAAATAAAATAGCAAATATTTTTTGTGCAATCTGAACTGCCTTACTTGCGAAATGACTTTTTGGCTTTGGGGAGCAGTATTGCCCATGAAATTGAAAAATAATCTGTTTTATTGGATTTCGATTCACATACCACTATAAACTAGACAGTTAAGATGCAATTAATATTTATTGAAGCCACTGAGTGTCAATAAAATCAGTTTGTGAAAATAGAACTGAATTACAATAGTTTACTGATATCTTGTATTTATTTAGTCACAGATTGAAAACAATTAATTATGTCAGTCAAAAGACACGCATTACAATTATTGCCGATGAAAAAAACTCTTTTCTTGATATGAAAATCATGTCAATCCGATATAAATTAGATTAAAAATTACAAAATTAAAAAAATCTGTATAAGTGTTGTTTTATCAGTTTTTCATAAAAAGTTAATTAAAAAGGAAAAGAAAGCATTTCAGCAAAGAAGATAAGCTATATTTTAAGCACTGAGAAAAAACGTAGATGTTAACAATGTAAACGAGAAAACGTCGGTCAGTAAAATACCATATGTTCAATAATAATTAATGAACACAAGGAAAGTATTCTTATTTATTTAATTTTCCAACGTGGAGCTAACTCTCCGGGGAGGCTCTTTCTATTTCTGTACAAAGGTAAAATTGACTCGTGCATAATATTCTGACAGTATACAAAAAAATATCTCACGTCCTTAAAATTTTTGATTTTGTTTACCAACTCATGAGAGTTCGTTTTATTATAAAAACGAGTTTAATTTATATTTTATGAAACAATTCAATTTAAATAAGTTCAATTAGTTTAATTTGTTCAAGTGGCTTAGTAAATATATGAACAACTTACCGCTTAAAAATTCTTTCAATTTATAATCCATACCATAAGGATCAACTGAATACCATCTGTATACACATAACTTCGTCGAATACTGTCTTTTGAAAAAAAACTTTCTACTTAATTCAAATAAATTATCTTGTTGGCTAATGACAGTAATGACAATCATTTTTTATTTTTATTTGATTATATATAAGGAAAAAAATATAAGTCATGAAATCTCAATCCTTTTTTATACGCGATAATATTTTAGCATTTCATTGTGAAGAAAATATTTCAATATAATTATAATTTAATATAACAATAAATTAAATTAATAAAACTTGAAATATTCAAACAGCTCGATAAATAAAATAACACTTTGATCAAATAATTCATCGTCGTCGCAATTTATCATTACTTTTACACCTTAATGAAAACACACGAATAGTACATATTGCGGCTCTGTCCAACCATTCTGCTTTTTGGGTGATATCAAGCACTATGGTTAAATGAAGCCAGGTGTTCTGTTTTTATAAAAATTTAGTTATTTATTATTTCAATCATTCGCAGAGAAATTTTCTACGTTATCAAAAATGCACCTAAGATAATAGCTATAATAGCTAATTAAAATCAAACTTTGAAATAACCTACTAATAATTCCATAAAACCTTTTACAAAGTGAAAATGTGCAAACTGTTATTTAAAATACAGTAGTTTCATACAGGAAACATTGTTCTACTTCAAACAAATTCAAACAATTATTTTACATAAAAAATTTATGCAAGTGAAAAAGTGATTGAAAAGCAATCCACCTGCCTATTTTACTTGATATATGTTTGTTCATACTGAATTCTGGATAAGTGCTTAAATCGGTAAAAGTGTGTGTGAGAGTGGCACATTTTTAGTCAAACATCTAAAGAGCCTAAGCAATCATCAACGGTGCGGGGTGCTCGAAGGGTCCCCCGCCGTCGGTGAGCCGGGTCGCGGCGGACGGTGCGAGCACGTCCAGGCAGCGCGGCGACGCCTCCGACGCGGACGACGCTCAGGCCGCCATAACGACGGCGGCGGAGGAAGGCGTCAGCGGCGGGGGAGGCAGCGGCGAAGAGGGGGGCAGCGGGGCAGGCGACGCGGAGCGCCCGGGAGCGCGCCGCCGCCGCCCGCGCCCCCTCTATCGCCGGTTCTTCAACTACTTCCGGTCGGCGTGGACAGGCGTTAAGTTTGCCCTAGGTGAGTCTATTTTGAATACCTACTTTCAAGTTAACTCTCTCAAGAATATCGACACTGACGACCCAGGTCTCTTAAGTGCTTTTCATCATTCAGTGACGTAAGAAAACCTTAAAAACGCTGACACTCCTCGTGTTATCTGAGAAGTAAAGAGTTTTTTATGGGGCATATTTGTGGATGTGTGCATTTTAACAACATTCATAATGTTTGTAATTATCGAAGCCGTCTTTGAAAAGATAAAACATATTAAAATTCAGAAGAAATGTACAACATCACTTTGATCATTCACTAATATTTATGAAAACTTTTATGGACGTGTTTTTCTCATGATATATTATTGAATAATCGTTAAGAACTCTTCAAAAACCCATTAAATTTCGTTATGAACTGATATTGGCAATAATTAAGAAATATGTATTTAAGCTAACATTTCAACGCTCAAGATATTTAAATGTCTCATACAAGAAATATTATTCATTTGCTTTTAATAGAATTACTTATAGCTTATTTCAGACTGAGGTATTTATGTACAAATACTCAGTTATAGATTAGTCGTGTAGTTCAATCAATTTTCATATTATTATAACCGTGTTATTTTGTACCAAAATATTTCTCTATTGGATCTAAAAATATTTATAGTTTTTTTTCATATTAGTGCGTTCTTTAAGATCTTTTTTTATTTTAACAAATATAAATAAATGTTAAGATAAAAGTGTCGCAGATTTTTCCAATATTTACTCAAATAAAACTACGTTTATGAATCACGTTAATTCAAAATTAAGTATTTTAATTTCCTATTTACTTTAATAAGAATTGAAAATAAAATAATACCACTTTTATATATTCCCCAATGTTTTGTACTAGTGTTGTAATTTATGTTACTTATAAATGTTTAAAATTATTTGTAGATGATCTAAAACTACCATGCATATATTTACCACTTAACATAACAATCTATATTTATGAGACAGTACTTCTTGTTATTTCATTAGATACTAGTATTGCTACACAACGTCATGTTTCAAAATGGAAACAGTTCATTGGGAATTATTGTCTTTGAAATGGTAACAGTAATTGTTGTCGGCTTGGGAGAACTGCTTTAAATAGACGACGTTAATCAACAAGGGAAACTGTGGTAATATGTAATATTATTCCGTGCAAATTATATCAAATGATTGCAGCTGTGTCATATGCAATTATAAAATTAGTCAGACTATATATTGCTTAAGTTTTGGTTGCATTACGCATTTATCAATCCATAATGATGTAAAAATAAATTCCTTATTGATCGCGTTAATTTCTACCAGTGACATTTTTTTTTTTTTTTACCATTTTAATATATTCTTAAAACGCCAGTATTTTAGATTTGCTCATCGCAAACCCTTCAAAATCAGTATCTTCATTTAAAATGCTTGCGATTATTGAAATTGATATTGATCAAATTGTGCAGCTAGCACTAGAACTACTATAGTGGGATGTATTTTTATTTTTGATTGTCTTTTCATCATTATTTGAAAGCTTATACATTAAACAGTTCTTTTTTTTAGAAAACTACTTTCATTTATTTTTAGTATAAAATTTGTTAATTCAGATTACGGAAAAAAACTAATACTGGTCTATGGTAATTTTTCACATTGCATAAAATATTAAAGTTCATTTTCTAAAATAGAGCTAAAATTTGATAAGCTTATAATATGACTCAACACACCTAGAATATCGGTACGTCATTTCCGAATGCACTTTGGACGAATGCATGCCTTCATTTTCCTCCTTTTCAAACATTTGAGTGGGCTTCCAATCTTCAAAGCGACAATCTGCGTGACTGATGGCTAATTTTCATATCCCAAAAGAAAGCGAACCTCAATATTTCACAAAAAAAATGGACGCCATTGATTGTATTTCTTCCCGAAAAAATCTATGAATTTTTATAAATATCAATAATTTTCTTGGCATGATAAATAGATTTTAACATGCTTATTAATGCCTAAATTTACTTCAGCAATTCTAATATGTATGATACTCGGCGCGCTGGCTTCACCACAAAAATCTGTCATTTTAACTTAAATAAAAGTATCTTTAATACAGTTTAGCTAAGAAACACCGTTCGTATATTAACATGTTTTTACTTTTAATTAGCCCTACTTACGGAACAATTAAATCATTTTCTTTTCTTTATCTATGTTATACAGTCTAAACAGTCATAGATAATCGCTATATCTCACCCTCTGGATAAGTCGTTCTGGGGATATTATTGTCCTTTTTTAATCATCATATACGCTTTCAACGTAGAGTATATAGACTCCTAATAGAGGCTATATCAACACAAGTTTTCTAAATGAGCTGTTTGTTGCTTAACCTCTCTTTTTCGAAGGTATCAGGAAGATAAGGACAAGAATTTTAGAAAGTGAAGCGATCTCTTGTTTCATTATTAAGATCGGCTGGGTGTGTGAGGTATTCGTATGGACAAAGTTGCAGATGACGACATTACAGCCGTTTATTGATTTTTTTTATCTAATCGAGCCCATGAATAATCATAAACGCATGAACCGTATCAAAAGAATCTTAGCCTATAAACAACTACAATCCGGCTATGGAAGAGAAGAAGAGTAAAATTCTGATAACATTAATTAAGCACGCGTGTCGAAGTTGACCAAGCCTATACTTGACTTCTGCTAGCTTTCGCAATACGAAAAGGCTCCTTGAGAGACCACGAATGCAAGGAGTCAATACCGCTGGTACGTGCTCAGTGACTCTTATCGATAAATTTTGAGTTATTTTTTTTTCTTTTCGTGCTAGAATACACCACAGCGCGGCTTCCGGCTTTGTCTGTATGGCATGTAAAGAACTTGTTTCGCTGAAATCCTTTAACACAATTCTTTCTTTACGTGCGTTGTGCCCAGCCTTCCTTTTCACAACATTTTCATCCATAACACTATTCACAATGTATGCTTTTTATTTTATTGTTTTTTTGTCATGAATAGTTGAGGCGAATTGTTTGACTCGAGTCATTTAATAAATAGTGAAACGTAACTGCTGAAAATCAAATACATCAAATATTCCAAGATTGTAATTTTCATATACACAATATTGTGTAAATTGGTCATGTAATAGCTTTCTTCGTATTTTTTTTAAACTTAGTTCAATTTTCCACACCACTGATAAACAAAATATGTTTTAAATCACATGCTAAGATATATGTACCTGGCCCAGTTAAAAAGGCAAGAGGTATTTCGAAAAAAGCTAAAATATCAACTCTTAGCAACAAACTAGCATATCTCGCTACTCAAATGCATAATGACGATATCTAATCAGTACTATATCAGACAAAAATACATGGACTCAATAGTTCTAAAAAATATATTGGTTCGAAAACATAAATTATGACTTAATTTTTCTTTCATCTTTGAATTCGAAGTAATTTTGACAATAATTTTTATTTGTTTAGACTTTTTAAAATATCTGGCGCTTTGTTTTTTCATATAATGTAGAAAAAAGGTATGTAACAGCTGTTTCCAAAGTAGTGATTTGCTATATTTTTATCGATATCTTACAATATCATTCATCAAAACTCAATGTAAACAATTGAAAATTTAATTTTCGAATAAATATTGTATAAATCTTGATTCAATTTGTTTATTATTGTGTTTATAGACCATAAATACGCGTAGGTAGATACATTCTCCAAGTATCCGGCTGAATATTCAATACGATTCTATAATATGGTCTCCCACATGCCAGACCGAAGAAAATTCACTTAATAACATAAACAATGCCGCCTGAAAGTCAATTTTAATGTTCGCAAGCAGACTTCGGGAGAACGAGTATTCTGTCAGTAGACACGCGCCATTCCCACGTTTATTGCCTCGCAAATATTATTTACTAGCTGTGAATTAACACTTCACCGAGATCCTGTAATACTTGTTAGGGCTTTTAATACCGGAAACGATTATGATTTGATACCGATACCGGGATTGGCTTATTCATAACAATTGCACTTCAAGCCCATAAAATATTTAACACCTATTTACTGAGCATATTCCTGAATGGTGGTTCTGATGTGCTCTGTTGGTGGTAAATATTGATATTTAAAAAAAGAGTTTTTTTTAAATAATTTATCAAAAAAGACTCGAATGAAATTTTCGTTTAAATTGTATTGTGCATCAAGAACTATTCGAAAGCAAAAGTGTTAATATATGCATGGAAGATGTGAAATTAACAGTGATAAAATATTACATAATACAACACAATAGATTCTAAAAAAAAATTGTAACCACGAGACATTTCTGAAGAGTCCTGATGTTTATAATGCGGCCATAGCATCATTTTACGTAAGAACCACTGTTCTAGGCGATTTATAAGTGACCGCAACAAATAAATATATAGTTGGGTCAATCTATATTTTAATTTGCCAACTGTGTTACAAAATTCGTTTCGTGACCTATTAAAACCAAAAAAAAATACCAAACTTTAGCACACAATGATTAAAAATGACCGTTTGATAAAATTCCAATAATATTGATGAATTTCCGGGCAAACGCTAAAGTCTATTCAAAAGGCCCATTTAGAAAAAAAACCTATTTTATTGGGTTTTCTAATAATATGTCGTGCAGATAAAATAGTGCATATATAAAAAATAGTGTTTTTTTTGTGAAAATTTCTGCGTGACGAATAAAGATATTCGAAAAGCGCAACCAATATTTCTACAAACTATTTTTACCGGTTCAATTGCGATTCCCGACTTATTTTCACATGTCACCCTTAATTTTCAATGCGTAGTAAATTCGATATATGAAAAATAATTGAATAATTTGCATAAAAAAAAATCAACTACGTAGTAAAAGAAAAAATATTTTGCGAAACCATTATGTCAAGCAAACACGTGTAATGGTTTCATCAATTTTTCAACATTAACAATAGGGAAGTTGTCTATTTCTTTGTAAAAATAGACTGCGATGCCAATAAATATTTCCAGATACAAAACAGATTTTTCGATACGATTTTTTTCAATCTGTTCTTCGTCTGATATACCTAATTGCTTATTAAACCGTGAGCATTTAACATTTGACATCCTCCACAAGCTTTATTTTATTTTAGCCGAGCTCAACATAAAAGATAAAGTTGTTTTGGCCATATCCGCTTTCTATATGAAGCATACCTATCAACTTTTTATTGGTGATTTTGAAATATTTACTGGAAATAATTCCAATTTAATATGACAAGTAAAGAAATAAAACGAAAAAAACAATTTGTTTGCAAAACAGTATTTTTGTATACTATTTCCGGCACTCTTCATTGCAAATTTAAATCAAATGAAATATTTAATTCATCAAAAATATTTTCTACTGAGGTATGCAGCGCCTTTACCCCATTTTAATATTTGGATTATCAATATGACCTATTTTTTACCGTTTTAAAAAAATCCATTATTAATAACTTTCCTTATTTTCATGCAGATGCTTTGATTCTTTTGTATATAGGATCTGCATTAAATAAACGCTTCAAGTATTTTGCGAAAAACATCACATACTTCCAGAGATTTTTTTATTTAAAAAAGTCTCACTATGATATTGACCTTGTTGGAATTTGATCATATACTTACCATATTCACAAAATTATGTTTTTAAAACTAGATTATATAGACCGAAATTATAACTTATTACATACAACTTGCAGCACAAAATAACACGAAAATAAGGATACTGCACTTGATGCGTAAAATGTTTCATAAAAAAATACATTTATTATTTAAACATCGTTTAAAATTCAACAAAAATACTACAATCATAAAAAGTCTCAGTTCAAAGTAAGTAATAAATTCTACGCTGAATTTTGTAAGTCAACTTCTCATCATCTGGCCGGCGTGTAAATCATTTAGCAATTAAAGTAAAAGCTGGAACGGTGTTTGAGCAAACTGTTAGTAAAGCTCTGGCAACATCAATGCAAATGAAGACGTCTTCTCAATTTGATTTAATAACGCCTTTGTAACCACAAACTTATGGATTTAAACCTCTTGGTATGCCAATTCCGTAAAAGGATATATGATATCGTGGCACACATTTTGTATTTCACGTGGTTACCAAATACATAATTTCTTATAACATATGAAGATAAGCTTATCGATTTGTATGCCAAAAAAAATATCAATATTTCAACCAACATTAACTTCATAGAAATCAATTGCGTTACTTCTCCTTAGACACTTCCGGCAATCATTTAAAACGTTTAATGCTTGTGATCGTCTTAAATTGAGATAAGAGCCATTATGTCATTAACATCTCATGTTGGAATTTATTTACTCTGTAGATTTAGATGTTAGAAGGGAAGAAGCACTTAAAAGATTTCCGTATCATTTGATAGAAGTCACAGGAGAAAAATTCTAATTGAGTTACGTCATGTCATTTGAAAGTTTCAAAATATCTATAGCCTGTTTTTAATATTCTTCACATTTTGAAAAACAGCATCTATCGAATATAGATTTTTGTTTTACCAAAACGTTGAATAGTTCAATATTTACCGCAATTAAATGTCGCTGCTTAGTTATAATTTTTGTAAAGAATTAATGTATTATCTTTTTATCCACATTATAACAAGGCCGTGAAATAGTATTCATTAAATAGTTTAAACCAAAAACCTCTCATTATTTAAAAAATATGGATATCATGCAATATAAATTAAATGTTCCCAAATTTTCAGACAACAACTTAAGCATTCACAGCACAAAAACAAATAAAGGCGAATTTAAAAACATATCTCTCTCTGTCAAAAACATGATTGCATATCAAGTTGTGATATATCTGATTCAGACGTGACTTTGTTTTACCAGAATATCTAAAAAATGTCTACGCGTCAACCAAAAGATTTGACTCGAAGTCTTATTATTCAAAACAGAATTTTAATAGGGTTTTTTTGTATTTCATAATAATAAAGCGGTCAATCAGGCTAAAATTTTAAATTGTAATTGAATATGCCTAATGAATGCTCAGTTTGAAATTCTATCACATTTTAAATAGTTAAAACACATTTCTTAGTATCCACTCGCTTTTAGTATAACGAGGCAATTTTCACCTAACCTGGTAAAAGTCCTGAAATTTTCCCTTACAACGTATAAAAGTGTGATTAAAAAATGTCTGTCTTCTGACATTTCATACTCGTATATTTCCACAATATTTAAAATCGTTTTACTACAACGCAAGTCAACTATGAGCAAATTCATATGATTTTTTACCTATACATACACCTTAATATTTGTAAGATATTAAAAAAAAATTCGAGAGAATTTTATCATTTACATTACAAATAATTGATAAATGGATAATGAAAATTGCAGGGAGTGAATCACTAATGTTTAACCTTATGCCAAACAAACATTCATGCTTTTCACTCTTCTGGCATGTTAAAAAAAACCGTTTGACTTTAAGAAACTAGGTCGTAAACGGAAAAAATAAATATTTAATGTGCGTTTTTATCATTTTTTTACGCCATATATATATATAGCTTCTAGCAAAGCTATTTTTCTTCAATGAACAATACACTGAAAAATTCTTGCTCACCGTCTCTAAATTTTCCGATCCACCGCATTCTCAGAGAAAAGCAATCAAAGCCTTAATGCATTGGTAATGTTTCATCACGCCGTATTTACATTAACTTCACGTAAAGGTTTATATTACCTTTTCGGATAGATGGCTGTTACGGCGGATATAAATTTGAAAGATATGCTAAGATATCTGCTTCGGTTGAAAAAATCAATTAAATTACATATAAAATTAATATAAGTAATATAAAATATACTATGACGTATCGCGATGTTTAATGCGTTTTGTATAAATTGTGTTCATCATATATGTAAAGGTTCCTTTGTAAAACAAATGAAGCTTTTAATATATTTATCAGGTGAAAATACTAAACAGTTTCATTACTGTGAGCCAAATAATTCCAAATAATTTATCCAAATAAGATATCCAAATAATTTTCCAACGTGTCGAAAAATTCATTTGAGTAGCTTGTTTATTTTTGTACTTGTTTTATACTATGACTATTAAAAATATATTTTTTTAAATAATTTAAAATGTATGAAACCGATGACTTGGTAGACCAGTAGACAAACTTTAAGCAAAACATCAAACTTATAAACGGATCAAAGAATGGTATGAGTTGGAATAGGAAATATCCAAAACGGCTCTTATTGTTAAGAATATTTACAAATGTCCAGCTTCAATTCAAAAGCATAATTGATAAATACAAATTAGTTAACGACACAGTTTCAACCGATGATTCACAATTCAGCATGAGTAATTATTGAAAGATAACTTTTCTTCTGCCGATCTGTCAACTCAGAGCATCAATTGATAACTTATACCTCTTATCTAAATTTGAAAGAATTAATGAAGAAATTTTAACGCCTTTTAAAGTATTCCAAAATTACGCTATATAACACCAATGTCGACGAAACGGACAATCGAGCTATTTTTGGAAGGTCGACCGCAACTTTTACCGCAATCATAATTCTAAGAATGTTAAATTTCCATTGTGAAAAACGGCTTTACCTACTTTATTTTTTCCTCCGAAAGCCATTAAAAAAGAATTTATACATACGGAAATAGCTTGGCTGGAAATTTTAATTGAATTTGTAGCAAAACAAAATGACATAGAAAAAATAATCAGAATAACTATTATTATGTCCAACCCTAATATTATATATTGCTACAATGTTTGAGCATGTATCACGTTGAAAATAGTCGTTAATATTTAATATGTGTTTATTATTTGCAAAATTTTGCTACTATTTGCAACATAAGTCGGGAAATACAAACGCCAAAGTTCGCACGGTATAAATTTAACTGCTATAAAATGGCGCGCAAAGAGCGGGAAGCATTTGGTAGACACAGTTGATTGTTTCTGCGGATAAGTTGTGGCCACATGCAATTTGAAATGCCAGGAAGTCAGAGTACTTTCTAAACTTAAAACATTTTCCATTGTATTCAACAGATCAATTTACCATACTTCTTACATTTTGTTGCAGTTTTCATTAAACTCAATCCGTACTTCATGCACACAAATTATATCCACGAGCTTTTCACCAAAATAACAATAGATTATTTTGATTACATTTAAACTTATTATTTATGACTTAATAATTTTTCATGAAAAATCACCCATTAAAATGTATCTGATGTGTTTTTAGTTGGCTCAGATTTAATTTTCGTTTGTGTGGCTCACAAATATACTTTTGAATTTTATACTCAACTTATTTATGAATGAAAAGTTCCTAAATATTTTTAGAATATACGAGCATATAAACAACGCTGCTTAAAAAAACTGTTGCTCCTATCAAATATATCATTTATCAAATAATTAATGTTTATAAAAAATAGTCTCTTATTAATAAAGTAGACTTATTTCTAAGCCTGTAAAATATCTTCTTAATATAAGTTCATTTACTAGTAGTCAAACACACATTTGTGCAGATTACCAAAATAAAGGTCTTATTTGACAATTTCTAATATTTTTTTTTAAATACTCATTTAACGAGTTGTCTTCAGTCACTTCATTCTGCATTAAAAATGATTTTAAAAATACAACCAATTATAATTATTTGTAAAAGAATCACGTTTTTTCACAGATAAATTAATTCATGATTACTATTAATCGTAATAAAACATTCTAAAAAAGATATTCACTTGCTCATTTATTTACATAATCAATAATGCGGTATAAACTATTTTCATTGATTCATTAGTTATTTGTAATAATTTTCTGTTTAAGTAACTAAGCTTTGATTTGTCTTAGGTATAGAATTGAAAAAATAAACATTCCGTTCACCTTTGAAACATGTCACTCATGCATGGAGGTGGTATATATCTCTTTAGAGACTTCACAGATCAGCGCTCGTATTTCAAGTATACTTTCCATATCTATTTGAACTTTATAATATAATTACGCAGTATCATAAATAATTATGTGAAGATAGTAAAAATAGCGCAAGTGTACGCCTAAAATTTCTTAGATCAATGATTAATGGTACATCTGTCAATACCAGAAAATTCTACTTCTATTATTTATACAGCTTGAATTTTTATGTAAACTCAAAAAATAATCCATTTTTAGTCAAAATAGTTCCATCGCGGAAATTTTATATTCTTTTCTCGCATGAATCAATATCGTATCTGCGAAACTGATAAACTTTTCAATAAGATCAAATAATACCACCAAGCCATTCTCGCCATTTGGCTTTTTTCATTCGGTTGTGAGTTTACGGGTGCAAATATTGGAATGAAAACGTTGAAAAAATGAGTTTTCAATTCATATGTGAATATTTTATCCAATTGCATGAATATCTGTGATATTTTCATGATATCCCATTAATCCTCTGCCCCTACCCTGAACATGGAAAGAAAAGATAATGACTAGTTCACTACTAGTCCATTACTAGCTCTATTTCCCCCTCTCCAAAAGGTGAGATTTAAGGTTCATAAGAAGACATTTTCCTTTAAAATGTATGCACTATTTCCTTACATTACAAATATCGATAAAACAACATATATGCTTATAAATAATCTACATACATTATTAAATTGATAGACACAAACCATATAATTACTTGGCTATACTCGTGTACTATGAATCAACCCTTTCACATAATCTGATCTTTTACGCATAACAAAATCGTACGCGTGTTGAACGGAGAATGTATTAATAAAGCGACTAATCTATTTTCCATTACTACTGTTTATTATAATAAATATTTTATAAGTTTCATTACATTGGTACGACTATTCTGATATATTGGTTGTATTTATAAAACCAACCGAAACATCTATCATAAATGAATCTGAGATTTAATGGCACGCCATAAAATTTTGATCCGGTCCCAATAATGTTTGCTGTCGATCCATTTACTATTTTTGGATAAAAATAATAGATTAATAACCAACGATAAGCACTCAAATTACTTAATAGTAGATTTTAATTCTACATTTAGGCAATTTGATTAATCAAAATTTTACCACAATCACCGGGTCCATCTTAACCACTCCTTTTTGGAGTTCAGTTATGCCTATTAATATACCTGTATTATATTATACGGAAAGAAAAATATCAATGTATTTTAATTCTACATAAATTATTTTATATATTTGTTGATAGCTATTTCGGCTTACGCCTTCTATAGTTCTGACGAAGGCGTAAGCCGAAATAGCTATCAACAAATATATAAAATAATTTATGTAGAATTAAAATACATTGATATTTTTCTTTCCGTATTATAATGGAGTTCTACCAAGTAAATGCCTACTCAATCAATAAAATGTATTATATTACTTTACGTGAAAATTTTCACCAAGGCGCCATGCCATGTTTAGACAATCCGGTGATATAAAGCAACGTAATAAAATAAAACAAGAATTTTGTTGTAAGTTATATTGGATATTCAGGTATTAAATTTGTAAACATAAAAAGGTTCAAATCTATCATTTTTGATCGTCTCGACATTATTTTTTTGGATATTAATTTTTATTTTAAAATAAAATAATGATGACTGATGAATTCGACTGTTAATATTATAAGATGTGACACATTATCAGCCTCATTGAGAAGCATCGACAGCTTATTAACTCTATCGTTAGGTTATAATTTGATATGCCTGTTGACATTGAATCTTTAATAAAAATAATAAAACCTTTTTAGTACTTTTTCCACATAAAATTTATTAGATCAGGACCGGTTTCGCTGAAGCATGAGCGAAACCGGCCCTAATCTAATAAATTTTATGTGGAAAAATTACTTTAAATGTTTTATTATTTTTATTATTAATGCCATTCCACCCAGTATTGACAGTAAACACCTTAGAAGTGATTGAATCTTTACTTATATTTCATATCAAATTATCCGTTTGCTAACTATTTTCATGTTATTTTGCAGCTACTTCATCGGAAATTCATTTTCAGATTTTATTCATTCCTAGAACGTCGTTTCAATCTATTCATTATGGTAAATCAAATTAAATTTTGATTATATTTAATTTATATAAAATGACAGTTTATTCTAGTTGATCACTAATTTTTGATTATAAAATTATATTGGCCGAGCAAAAATGGCCAAAACACTGTTTGGCTCAGCTTAGTTCTCTTCAATTATTTAACAATCACAAAATAAATAAATAAATAAATAAATGAAGTGTTGAAAGATGAACTGTATCCATTTAAATAAATATTCTAAAAATATGGTTCATTTTATTCATGTGTATGTGTTATTGAGTATCAACAGTCACTACACTTCAGATTGTAAACCGAGGTTCTTCCATCGCAAGTATTTTTTTAGGGATTCTTCATAATCGAAAGTTTGAAAACCACCGCCATGACTCATAGCCAATTGGTGTAAACTGAAGTGCTTATAATATCAACAGAATCGATTACGTACGCTTTATTGCTTCCAATAAGGCCATAAATCATTTAGCTGCCTTCGCTGCTCAGCCTATTCCTGATAAATGATTACACTGCGGATTATGGATCGATATCGTTCCCATCATATTGAAAAGATATTTTAATATTCAAATAAGACCGATTTATACAACCAAAGTGCTAAAAAAACGAGATTGTCATACTTGCCCATCATTAAAAGCCCATGTATGTTTTTCAACAGTAAAATTTCATAAACTTATTAACACCTTTTTGCATGTCCATACCTGATAAAAAAAAATACTTGACTCCAAGCGGTTGATGTTTATAACAGGCAGTTTTGTGGAATTCCTTCTCCTATTCTTGTCAAAATTATTATATCACTTTTTTACAATCTGCACTGTCAACACGTGTGAACTAGCGTGACATTCAAAAGACTGTATTTTTAAAGAATTAAATTTTAACTACCAACCTACACAGAAGTTGCAACTGTGTTCACAGTCAAATGAACGCAACAACTTCCTGTATATCAAATTTAATTTAACGTTAATAATTGGTTCTTTGTCATTTCATAGCATTTCTGATTCAAATGAAAGGATGGAATTCAGCAAAGAACGATATTTACACTATTTTACTAAGGTGATTCAGGCACATACTACTCCAGACCACTTAGTCTTTTTGTATTTTCTTAGTGGGAGGTAGGATTTATATGGTTTCTAAAAAGCAAAAAAATATTCAAATCCATAAAAAAGTGTGCGGGCTAATTTAATGGCCCGAACGCTGTTTTAAAACTATGTTCAAATTTTTATGTAGATCATGTAATTGGATTTGATAGTCTTCACATTTTGTCAGGCGTTTTTTGGTTTTTGCTAACCTTTACTATCGATGACAACGAATGAAATGACGTTGATGAAAATGATGATATATGTTTACACTATACGGAGTATATTAATAATAATAAATAATCTAACGTGCTTATTCTTTTTCTATTATATTTTTGGGCCAGATGAGAGCCTAAATGTTGGGCAGGACATTTAGCCGTTGTGGTTGGTCTGGTGCAAAAGTCGTTTGAACTAGACTGCTCACTCAACTTTGGAGGGTAAGAAATGATGGATGCGGTTAAAACACCCACAATTCTCAACAAAAACTTATTCGTAGGGATATTTGAACTCGTGGACACGCACCAAATAAGACGAACGAGTGACAGCGTTGACCTCTCGACTACGAGACTTTATATATTATTTTAGTTACATTGAAACTGTTTGCCATAATCAGGTTACTTCGGTTATTTACACTCTAAATTATTAGCTATATAACTCAGCTTACTTGACACGAGTTCTGACCGGTCCATCTGCAACATCCGGGTTTTCGAGGTTGCACGGATAGCTGCACACTCGGGCGCAGTATTTGTTTGTCCGTGGTAATTTGTTTGCGCAACCCCGCTGTTAAATCACTGATGCCATCTGGGAGCAGGGTAACAAACAATTACAATTCTAAATGGAAAGTGAAGGAAAACATATGAATATTATTAATTAACGCTACGTGAAAATGTTTTTTAACATTTAGCATAGCCATTCAATTTTTAGAATTAAAAAAATTTCCATTTTTTTGATTATGAATATGATTTAAATGGCTTAATCAAGTACTTAAGTAAACATAAATATTTGAAGCAGTCATGCTTTATTAATTCTCGATTTTTTTGACTAATAATAATATAAGAAAAATATATTAATAATAGTCATTCAAATCTCCTTGAATCAAGAATAGTTGGACCATTTTCTTGAAAATATAATTGTTAATAATGAAACTTTCAGTGGAATATTTTTTTTTTATTAAATGGAACATTGCTGACCTCGTTACTGTTTGTCAAATATCATAGCATTTTTTATTGTCTTCCTCAATACATGAATCTCGTCAATTAGATTGCATAGCAAAGCGATTTGAAAAATAAACAATTAAAATTATTTAACATATTTATATTGAAGAAATTAGTAATTTAATTTAGTTACAAAATTTATATAATAATATACAAAATAAAATTGGTTATAATTGACATGTCTGAAAAGAGTGTACTTCAAGATAATTATAATAAATTAAAGTATCGATAAATTAACAAATTCAAACACACTTTTTTTCTACCAATTCCAAAATTTTATGTGATGTTCAGGACATGTTTTTTCATCGTGAGTATTCATCATTATTCATCAGGATCCATCATGCAGTAGAAAATGACCACGATGACTGAAAACCTTTTACTGTCGAAAATCAGTAAATTAAACTAAAAAAATCTTTTTCAATCTTCATTGTCAACTTTTTAAAACTTATTTTAACAAAAAAGTTAACATCCGAAAAGTCTTTTTCAATTATTTCCTATACCTACTGGCTGAGTCTGTGATTAAATTATTACTATTCATCATTTGATACAAGCTTCATATTAATAAAGTACATTTTATGTATACTACCAAGATTCGAATGATAAAAAATGTATATCTAATAAAAAAGTTAATGTAAAAAATAAAGTAAAGAACATTGTTATATCAATCACACTGTATATAGTTGACTACAAACATCGTATCAAAGACAAACATTCAATTTGTTGATGCTATTAAGTGGTGCATGGAGGTCCATTGCAAACACCGTGTTATTAATACGGTGATGATAACAGGAAGCAAATGTCCACCAGATTTTGGATGCGCTCATTCAGCTGACTCATTCAGAAACTATATAATGTATATTCTGGAAACTAGTGATGAAACAGAATGTATTGTTCCATAACATTTCGCAGTCACATTGATTAAAGTCATATTTACCCAAATATATTTCCTACGTATTGTTCAATGTCGTCCAAAAAGCTATTTCTCAAATATTACCGAGGGAACACGGTCAGGATTAAAAAAAACATCACAAATTTTCGTTGCTTAATTTTTATTAATGTCAAAATTTTTCCTCTCCTATTTTGTTTTTATTTATTTGAAAAAAACTTATGGCTGAATTACTGAATTCGAATTTCAAATTCAACTGACAACATGCTTGAGATTTTTTAAAGGTAAAGGCCATAAAAACAAATGAAGAACAATTATTTATAGTGTGCACCATCTTGTATAAAAAAGTTCATCTTACTGCATCCGTCATTTGTGACAGACCTCAATAATGATAATATAAAATTTAAAATAACTTAGATTATTCCACGTATTGTGTAACTAACTGTGACACGTGTTTCGCCTCTTTCAGAGGCATCTTCAGACTTACTATCGCAAAGTTTGCTTGAGTAACTTACTTAGTTAGTTACACAATACGTGGAAAAATCTAAGTTATTTTAAATTTTACATTAAAATGAATTTCCACAAAGTTACAGCCGAAACCATCGAAAATATTTCAATAATGATGTTTATAGTACATATGGTTTTCTAGAACTGTTTTATTAAACACTATGATGTTTGCAAAATACTGCTTCGTCAATAGTATGTATATTATATTACTTGTAATACTGCTTACTTTATTACAGTACCGTCAGTCATCATTCGCTCAATACTCATGGTCATGTTTTACGTTATGTCATCAAATATCTTTTTTTTAAATATGAAAACATGAAAAAGAAATCTACGTATCTTCCTAATAATCTATGACAGTTATTAATCCATCTGTTTAAGAAAATTAGATTTAAATAAAACTATATCCTACAAAGTGATTGAGAAGCTAACTAACTCTGCAATGAATGCGTGCCAGGTGCTACGTTAATATAGCAGTGAAGCCCAGTGGAGCGTTAATTGTGGACACACAACCAACTGTTTTATTTGTAAATAGTTTGCGATAGACTGGGGTCATCTTTTGCATCATAAATACTCTGGCACCAGTATGCACAGGGTGCCTACATATATCAATCGCCATTACGATCACACTCTTAGGACTATAATTATATTCAGCAATATAACAATGAGTCATTATATATCACGAAAAAATACATGATTTTTTTTACATGAAATTCTTACTGTCAGGGACTTTTTTCTTAGTTCCTCAACATCTAATTTTGGATTAGGTAGGGATAAAATGGTAGAGTGCAAGGCAGAGCTCTTGTCATCCCCACAGAATTATAAATCAATTGAATGATCAATTTATCATTTTTCTTCCAGAGATTAGAACTCGTGAACACTGAAACTAAAGAGAACGGAGCTAACTATTCGCATCGTAAAACTGGTTCATCAAATGACTTTGTATTTAATATAACTTTGATTATTCCACGTATTGTTTTACTAATTGTGAAACGTGTTTCGCATTTCAGAGGCATCTTCGGACTTTGTCTTCATTTACATGTACATGAAAATCTCTTTCTTTTTTATCACAATAAGATCTGACAAGTACAAAAATTCTGGAAATTATTTAAACTTAATTTTTCATGATTTAAATATGGATTGAGTTTTTCTCAAATTTAATAAAGTTTTTACATGATTTATATAGAAATATGTGTAACTTTGTAATATTTTAAATAAATTATTACCAAAATCTACGAACGTGCGCGAGTGTAGACTTACGGATGCTTTTTTATTGTGTTTTATTTAAATATAGCTAAATTTCGTTCTTATATCAAAAGTAAAATTGCTTAATAATAGGCTTTAAAATCTATCTAAAGCATATAAATACTATTCATATAATATTTATTTGCCAACACTCCATAATAAATATCAATTCGCTTTCATTATTACAGTCATGTTTCAAAAATAATCAGATATGATAGATGCCTATCCGTTCTTGAAGTTGTATTCATGAATATTTTGTGGGAATTTAGTACATAATAAATCAACGCGGAAATCTGTAGAGAAGTTTTAGTTTTATTGTTATTTATTCACGGATAAGATTATATTACATGACTGGTTCAATTTGTAACGTGTTTTAATCACGTTATTTTATATTTCAGCGCAATGACGTTCCTGCCTGAGATTTTAATCAAAACACAAACATGATTGTATAATAATATATTAAATTAATCACAGTTACTATTTGGAACAGTTAATTTTTGTTTAATCATACAAACAAACGAACAAAAAGATATAAATGCATATTTAAAAAAATAAAAATAATAATACATTTTTAGTACTTTTTCCACATACAATTTATTTAATCAGGTTAGTTGACAATGCTTGCCATGAGCGAAACCGGTCCTGATCAAATAAATTTTATGTGGAAAAAGTACTAAAAATGTATTATTATTTTTATTATAATGCCTTTCCACCAAGTATTGACAGTGACCACCTTAAAAGTGATAAATGCATATTTACTATTATTAAATAAATGGTATCTTTATTTATGGTAGATACGTTTATCATTCAATGATAAAATATACAATACATGCTAGTTTTCATCTGGGTATTTTTAACTACTAAACGCCGGGATGACCTGAGAAGATGCGAGGAAGTTGGCGGGAGACAGAGAATCTTGGAGTGACCGTGTGGCGGCCATATGCTCCGAATAGGGAGAGGAAATGGAAAAAAGGGGAAAAAAACTATTTTAAAACTAGGATAAAAGAGTATTTCTATTCATGTATGGATATGTTCAAATAAGAAATATATTTAACTTATTATCTTATTTTAGTTTTTTCATGATGATCAATGTTAATTCAATCAATAAGTTCAATAACGAATAGGTCTTTATTATTTTCAACTTTGTTTTTTAAAACACACAACTTATTAAATATAAGATATGTTTTTAATTCGGCTCTCCTCAATTTTCACTATACATATAATACACCCGTGTCAGCATTCTTCGTAGTACATCTCACTTTTTTTATCTACAATTATTTTTTCCGTCGACGGTACAGGATAGTAAGCGACTTTTCAATTCACTATCGATTAATATGGATAATTTTTGCGACCACGTCTTTTTTGTGTTTTCGTTTTAAATTCTTTATAATATTTAATTAAATTGCACCTTTTTATATTATTATGAATTAAATTTCTCATTCAACAAAACAAATTTTTAGTAGAACAATATTTCTTTTTAATTGTGTATGCAATTTGTTATGTACTTACGTCCTAGATATTTTTCGGAATATCGAATGGCTTTTCCTTTCAATTTAGAGATTATTATTTCAATCAAAGCTCTTCCATTTTGGAAGTAGGATTTAAGCCCTGGTACATTAACAATAATCTTTTGACGAACTACAACTAAATATCATGCTAGATTGGAAAGCTCCTGAACAATCTTTCACCAAATAAATTTCGATTAATGTTGGTAAATTAGCTTTCAAGAGTGATGAGTATAGATTAAGGATACACGCCACTGTGTTGCTTCAACCCTTTATATTATTTTATCTTACTCCGCCAAACTTCATTCCATCAATGTCATCTAACGCGTGTTTTCGTCTTCTTTGACATTCCATTTACTTCATCTAACATCAAACTAAATCTATGTTTTCGGTCGTCGTATTTTACGCCATTAGCGTGGAATTACAGGCAATGTTTCTGTTATTTTATATCTCTGAACATACATCAAAACTTTAATATTATTTCTAATTGTAAGCGTTTAATCACGTTTGACCTATTAATATTTATTATCAATCACCCATTATATTGTGTATGTGCATAAACATTGAGAGTACATCATGCCAGTATCACGAGCTCATGTCATTAAGTTTTTTTTTAAACGTAAAAAATTTAAATATTGTCCTCTTCATATTTAAAAAAACAATTGATTCCATTTTTTGTGTTTATAGTTGTACTGAAATGGACGAATGAAACACCGAATCATTTACCCAAAAACTTTTTGAAGCTTGAGAATTTCATTGATTATATTAGTTACAAATAATTACAAAACATTATCGTGCTTACAAACTATCTATTTATTTAAAGCAATGAAAGTTTTCTAAAGTCATTTTGATCACTGATTTTATATCGTAGTTATTGTCATATACCGTCATTCTGCAAGTCAAATCTAACGAAGAAGATGCAAAAGTAATAATTGTTTTCTGGTTTCAGCTACGTAAGTAAAGGAAAGAATTTTCAAACCTGTTAAAAAAAGAATATTTCATTTCAATACTCATATTTTTATGAATGTATCTCTATTTTGTGCATTTTTCCGCTGTTATCATGCAAGATTTTTGTATTTGTGGTGTTTTTTAGTGCTAAGATGCTTCGCTTAACTTAAGAGGTATTCATTTTATACCCTCCAACCTTTATGATATGGGCGGTGTTTATTTTATTATTAGTACTACAAGGCTTTGTCTTGAATTAAGATTCTGGTTTTTTTTTTCTATTACAACTCGAGAAAAGAAAGACGCAGTGCGCTGAAATAAGTAAAATGCATCTTGGACAGACATATTGAGCGTGTTTTTTGTAGTGCGACCCACACATATAGATAAAGCAATTAGGTAACTACTTATATTTCCCTAGTCCCATCTTTTTTTATTTATGTTCAATGTTAACAGACTGAGCGATTGATGGAAAAAGGTTCCAGTTAAATTACCATTAATATTACCTATATATAGGGTCTTTTTATAAGAACGCTTAGTTTTGAAATGTAAATAAAACAAGTTGTTTGTGAGATTTCGACTAAATTTTAATTTCATTTGTAAGTATATTTTACGGCATTAAATATGGAATATAGCATCAAATGTCTGCCAATATCCATTCATTATAAAATGGGCCATGTCGCTAAAGTTGACTTTTTTGACAAATTTGGGTAAACTTACAACTGCTCCAGAACCCAAACAGGCGTTGTCTGTGGTCGTTTACCTGAAGTTCCTTGGTTAGTTAGATTTTATACGGGTGCAGACATAAGGCCCGATTCAAAATTCACCAAGTTGAAGTCGCAGAAAAGCCAAGTTCTTGAAAACAACGAGAAATAAGCTGCCTTGGGTTTTCCTGTACACTTTCACACACAGCAGCAATGTTTTCACCAGATATTGTATTTTGATGACGTACAGGTAGGTGTTGGCCGATTATTTACCAAACTGGTTGACTCAAATTTGGCCACTAAACAATGAATAATCTACTCATCAGGACAAAGTAACATATTTTGAGCGTACCTATTGAAATACCCTTTATAAATAATACAGAAACTTTGCAATAGCAATATTGATAGAAATTATGTCTTGAATAAATGAAATTCTTTAAGTTAACACGAATAAAAATAACGAAAGCAGTTGTAGGTAAATATAATATAAAAGGTTCCTTTTACGCTAACGAGTAAAATCATCATTTCATCCCATTCTTGCAACTAAAGTTAACCTATTACCAAGTACTTTCTAACAAAGCGGCTTAATACCTTCTACCAACTCCAAAGTGCAAACACTTCAGAATCTTCGCTTCATTTCTGTGAAATACTTCCCATCGCTACATTGTGTCAAGATTTTTATGGCTGTTTTAGGATTCAGTCTTTTTACACTTCATAAATGACGAGAGATTAAACAACTCAATAGTTACTTTTTATACCGTGCAACGTTTAAATGTACTCAAATAGATAGTATTGTAAATTGAACCCGAGTGTGGTTCATTACAGTTAACTATTGGTTTTTCAATAGACTAAATGCTTTTTAAGTAACTGTTTTTGGTGTACATGAATTTTATTTACAAATCATATTAAAATAAAATTGTCCTCTTTTGATATCAACTTCATCGGAAAAAATATATTCTACATCAACTTATTTTGTATCAAATATAAGTAATAACGCCTAAATATTTACGTGTATTGGGAATTCTATACCCCACCCCAGTGGTGAAAGCTCTAGTTAGAGATGAAAACATTCTGATGTCTTTCTTGATAATATTAATATCAACTGTTGAATTTTACCAATTCTACTTTGTGCATGTCAGATCATCAAGATCATCTTGAACAGCTTTGTTAAAATTGTATATAAGACTATATCAAACTATCCAATACATGGCAAATTTAGTGGCAAAAAGTCTTTGAACTCCATTGGAAAAAATACATTATAATTATTTTCACTGCATATGTACACTCTTATTATATTCCTCTTTAATAGATTGTCGTAGTCAAAACATTTATCAGAGCATTATCAGAACTCCTTGCTTCAAGTTTGATGTATAATGCGATTTTTTCGATCGTTAAATCTACTTTTTTCAGCGTTTTAAATTTTATCTTGTTTCTTTAAATTATAGAATAACACACAAAAACTTACTCTAAATAATATCATCAGTTATGTAAACAAATCACAAATGGAATATGATTAAGCGTTTATTATTTTTTTATAAAGCATCATTATTTATTATGGATAACGGCTACGTAATGTTTTATCATAATCAATTATTCAAACAATACTTATCGATACTCAAAATGAGCTTTATCGCTCAAAGTTTACCTTGTTTTTTTCTGTGCTACTAAATAACTAATCAATCAACAGCGTTGGTTGAATCGGCGAACGTTACATCGAAGCCTAAATCACAGTGAACGAGAATCATTATAGATTAACAACTTTATGGAAATTCATATTATAAGCTTTTTATTAAGATAATTCTTGTCTATTTGAATTTTCAACAATTCATACATTTTTAAAACAATATGATATCTATTGAATCTTTTAATATAAAGTTCGCTTAGTTTTACTCAGTTTCTAATTAATATCTTATAAAAAATATATGAGTAGCTTCCTAATGACTATGTCAACTTTTCATCATTTTAAGGGAAGAATGGATGGAAAGTATAATATTATTACCAAAAACTCATTTTTGTCATTAATTGCAAAAATTTTGCACATTTATACATTTTTAAATTTCTATACAATGATGATCTTAGTTTCTTTGTAAACAAATCGTTTTTTATAAATAATATTTTTTTAGTATTTTGGAGTACTGTTAACTTGATATAAATTTCGATAAATCAAAATGGACATCAGTAAGCTTGAAATTGGATTTGGTAGTTTGGATTCATTTATGTCTCTGTTATGCTTAGTTCTGATCCATATTTAATTAGTATCAATAAATAAACAGCCCTAATTATTTTCATGGTGGACTTTATTTCAATGCCGAAATCCAGGTATTTAGAAATATTGAAATTTTTCATTTAAGTTCTTTCGGTTAAACTGTTTTTTTCATTTCTTAATTACAAATAAAAGTAAAACAGAAGTCCAATATGAGATTGAATACATCACCACAAGCTTCATGAGATAGTTTGTGGAAGCTATTTTTCTTTCTAACAGATGTACAGTCCAGCGCGCAGATATACATTTCAGAATTTAATTAATGCCAACCACCTTTATTGAGCTCTCAGATGCACATCGATCAACGACATTCAAATTCACCTCATGGATCTCCCTGAAGGAATTTCTAAAATAAATATAGTTGAGATCGTGACGAGTGAGCTTCTCCACCATATATATAAGATGTAGAATAAAAAAACAAAATTAGTAGTAAAAATCTGTTGAAAAACGTGAGTATAACTAGCTGTGCCGTCTTATTATATGTAATATAAAAGATACATTTTATAGTTTTAAAATGTTCAAATTCAATTTTCCATGAATAATCCCACATGTAATTTTAATTTCATATGACAATGATTAAATTGACTTGTATATGTGTCGGTATACAAAACAGCAATGGAAAGTTCAGGTGCAGTAGTGAATTTAACAATCTTTTTTATTTTCTAGTCTAGTTAAAAAAGTGCTGATTGTTAAGAAATAAAACCACTCACAACTAGGTACATGATACTACTTAAAAACATGTATTTCACCGAACATAAGAATATATACACTAAATCTCACAAATCAAGGACAGTATGATCACCTCAAACATCTTTATATACTCATTCATTCCAAAATATATTTAATTCAACTCATCTGAATTCGGCTATCATTTCAGATTGGATAGCAGATGGTAACAGCCATTTAACTAAACCGCTAGGTAGATACCGAAAGCTCTCGACCGAGCATCTATTTTAAGGGCGTCTTCTCTAAATATAGCACCGAATGTGCGGAACATATTTACACGCCATCTCACCTGGCATTTAACACTCCAACGTACGCAGAACTTTCATCTTTCAAGCTTCTGAAGAAAGTTTTTCTTCCAATATTAACTGCATGTGAATAGAAAGAAACCGGTTAATCGTTATATCAATGATGGCCTTTACGGTAAGCATTATTCGTTGACAATATCCATCACCACAAGGTTCCTCAAGTTGTATAGTATCTCTTTTTGCTTCATCCTTTGTCATACCAATAAAATAAGGAATAGATTTTTCATCTGTTTAAGTAGAGCGTCTTGAGATTAAGGTTCATTTGGAGTATCCAAAATACTTTTTAATCAAGCATAGAATGACATGAATGCAGTTCAAACTGAAAAAATTTAGCTTTTCTCTTCTTAATCATTCAAAGTGCATTTAACGTGGAGTCCAAAGTTACGTCATATTTTTTATTCTATATAGGCCGTTTATTATGTCTTTACTTTATACGTCTTTACTTGTTCATGAAATTTGTCATCATAAAATAATAATACCTAATCTTCTAATAACTCTTTCAGCGACAGTTTTTTCTCTTTGTTTCATTTCATTTTATTAGAAGCCTTGAAAAAAATATAAAGTAACAATATTGCAATGGTTACGAAGGAGTTGGAAAGCAAATTGAATTCTCAGTACTATTAGGTTTTTTTTTACAAAAGCGATTGCAATGCTAAATAGTTGATTCACAAAAAAAGCTCAATTCATATACGAATACGTACGTTTTTTCTGCAATTCTTTTTCAACATCACACTGGACTGGTGCGAATTAATGAAAAATATGCATTTTAATCAAATGAGTAAGGTCATTGTTTTCATGAAGATTTTTTTTTTTAATTTAGTTAAAGATTCATTCGTTTTCTTCTAAGTTAGCAAATACCTTTAAATCGTAGTCTTCATTCTTTCGTTATCAACGTTATCTAAATTGTCACCGATATATATGGCGACATTTGTATTATGGAAAATCGATTTTTCAATCGACTTATGAATTGTATGGAATCACTAGTGCTGTTCTATCATTCCATTCTTTCTCTCCACAAAAGAGCAAGGTTGAGTGAGCAAGAAGAACTTCATTAGAATGACATACGCAGTTCATTGCAAACGGACATGGGTAAAAATATAGTAGTAGTTGCTTGGTCGTTTCAAATAAGCTTTAAATTTAACTTAATATCATGAACATTTTTAAATCAAACATTAATAAATACTGAATGAAATGACTCGTAAAAAGCTTTCTTACGAACGACTTAGATTATCAATTGAATTAACTAGCTTCCTTATATAAGCGAGCCCCTGTTTTCTAAAAAATATTTGACATTTGTTTACAGACTGAATAAAATCACTTGAATTTATTTGCGAAAATCAGCTCGGCTTTATTTTTTTTGTTGTCATCTTAAATTTTCATCCTACTGGCGAAGGCAATTTAGGAAAAGTTTTCCAACAGAGCTTAAGATAATTTAGATAAAAACTTTAGTTTCCCTAAGACTTTAAGCTCTCGCTGAAAAAGGGTCATTACCATTATTGTGTTGAAGTGCTTATTTAAGAGGGAATTCGCACACTTATATTCAGAAGGTTTATTTAAATTTAGCGATTTGTCAAAAATTGAAATCAGGATACTAAAATACTACATAAATTCATTTAACTATCATGGTCGTAACTGTACTGCGATAGGTAGCTGTGAAATTAGTACACTATTGTTGGGGGGCGGTGGAACAACATACTAAACACGAATATCGTATTTTTATGGAACCCTCAAAATTTTGTAGTATTCAGCACGTTTATACATATATCTTGCAAATAATCTCCATCAAATGAATTTGTATAAACAAAGCTTTCATTATTCAACTGCTGCCTAAATTTTGTTTAATAACACTTGTACGGAAATAGCGTTTTGTTTATTATATTTTCAATTCATTTCCGAACGCATAACAAAATAACAGCATTTTTGAAGATCATATTTATTATGAAGCATAATTTCTGAAATTGAATGTCCGTTATCGTTCATCTAAGCAAAAGTAGTTTTACTATAACATTTTATTAGAATGAACATAAAAAATCAACAACGGACAAATTGTGGAATTAGTATAACAAAAGTATTATAAGTATAATAATTTTCTTGATTGAGTAGGCATTTACTTCCTACTCCATTATAAAAAGATAAGAAAAATATCAATTTATTTTTATTCTACAGAAATTATTTTATATATTTGTGGATAGCTATTTCGGCTTACGCCCTCGTCAGAACTATTCAGAACTAGCCAGAGGTCTGACGAGGGCGTAAGCCGAAATAGCTATCCACAAATATATAAAATAATCTCTGTAGAATAAAAATACATTGTTATTTTTCTTATCGTATTATAATAATTTTCCACCAAGAATCAATAATTGACACAATAATAATGAACTTATAACTCGATTAGCCACACCCAATAAGCAATCACAAACAATATATAATACATATTAAATTTCATTAATTTGTCACTCTAAGTGAGGGCTATAATCTCATACCTTACATGTTAAACAATTTCATATTAATAATTCAAATTGATTGATAGGAAGTGTTATACTCAATCAACATGAATAATATTTACTAATCGAATTTATAAGTTGTTGAAACAGCTTTGTTGAATGTATGCCGCATATTCAAATATTGATACCATCAAATTAACAAAACGTCTATCAGACTAACATACTGTGGTACTAGTACTTGCTCGGCAATTAATATTATTGTTCTCAAATTTATTAGAAATACGTTTAAATAAACTAAAAATAAACTCTTTATAATGGCAATACTTCAGTTTCCACGGAAGGTGTATTGAAAATTATTACCACTGTTACTGATTGATTTCCATTTACTTTTAAGAGGTCTATACCTATCACTGTTTTGTGTGCATTAAAAAATATTTTGTCGAAACTTACTTGGTCAACTTTGGTCCGAATTTCCAATATTTACTCTGTATGGTTTTTCACTTTACAAAATCAAATAAATCATTATTTGTTTTTTTTTCAATATTGAACTAAATAAGTAAATATAAATCAATTCTAATCAACTCTCATAATTACGATAAGAATGTACTGGCATTTTATTATGCATCCGTCAAAAGCATAAAATAGTTTCTTTCATTTTAAGAAGATGAAATTGTTAAAATGATTACTGGTATGTATTTAAAATAAACAAAAAGAATGATCATTCAAAAATTCCAATAATCGTATTTATTTTTTAATATAAATATTTATAGTGGGGTACCCAAAAGAAATCCATTTTTTGCATATTTACGATGACATGTTGAAGGCCATAGTGGAATCTGATCCTCGTCTAAGTATCGAGGAATTATCACAAATACTCAATATTCCGTGGTCCACAGTGCAAAGACACTTTAAAACAATAGGAAAATTTAACAGAATGGGTATTTGGATATCCCCACGAGCTGTCCGAAAACAACAAAGTTGCGCGGATGAACGCGTGCACTTTACTTTTAACAAGACATAAAAATAACCCAATTTTGAGCCGGATTGTCACTGGCGACGAAAAATGGATCATCTAAGACAATATTTGAAGAAAAAAACAATGGCTTTCGAAGAATGAAGTATCTGTTCCGACTTCAATTATCCACTAGAAACTCTTAAAATCGGGCAATACAGTGACTGATGTAGTTTATTGTGAACAGCTAGACAGAATGAATGAAAAATTAAAAGTGAAACGTCCTCGTCTGGTGAATCTAAAAGAAATGCTTCTTCTTCACGACAACGCACGCCCACACAAGGCATTGATGACCCGTGAAAAACTTTCTGAACTGAATATTGAAGATTGAAATCATCCTCCATATTCACCAGATCTCGCGCCATCTGATTATTATCTGTTTAGGTCCTTAGAGCATTCCCTAAGGGGAAAAAAAATCAATAGTGTGAATGATGTAGAAAACCATTTAAATTTGTTTTTTGCATCAAAGCCTTCCAGCTTTTTTAAAAGGGGGATTGAAAAGTTCCGAGAAAGATGGCAAACAGTCCTCGATAATAATGGCGATTATATTTTATAATAACTATGTGCCTGTAAAATATATCAATAAAATTTTATTGTATTTATTTTTAAAAAATGGATTTCTTTTGGGTACCCCTATATATTAGGCAGAAATAAGATTGTTTTGCCAGCACTATTATTAAAATGCTCTTTAGCTTAGTCTTTTGAAGTAACCATAATAAATGTGTATTTCTTCAATACTATTCGAATTGGTTTCTTATTTTAATTTTCACCCTGGAACGTGGTACTTGCCATTTAATTACATTTGAGAATATTTCCAACTGTTATTTGTATTTCACGCGCACGCGTCGTTTATTTATATTCCAAACGAAAATGTTTAAAATTCAGAAGATTTCCACTATTATGTTAATAAAATTACAATAGTCAGAGCTTCTTCAGAATATGATTAGGTATTCTATATTGATACGAACCGGAAATATTAAGATTTCACATAGACTCGTGCACCTCGATTTTAAATAAACTTAGACTTGAACAAAAGCTTTATGGTCATTAACTCGATATAACTCCATTATTATAAAATAAAAAAGCAAGATATTACAGCCATCAAAAGCTTTATCATAATGCATCATGGCATATTTCTAATTGTAGCCTGATAATATTCTACATTGGGGGCAAGTTTGTTTTTATAAAAAGCCATGTGTTTTTTAAACGTGTTAATAATGAAACTATGAACTTAAATATGTATCCGAAACGTTTGTGATTGAACATAGAATTTTGTTTGTTGCTTATGAAAAATTTTACAAAAAATAATTAATCATTTCAATAAAAGACAGAAACATTTATAAATCAGCCAGAAAGAAAAGTTTTCTTACAATTTTGCCCTTTCGTGTTTAACGTGAAGACTACAGTTTATTTGATGCTGTAGAATGTAGATTATATTTGGGTTTATCAATTATAAATGATAACTAATACATGTCTACGTTTTATGTTTGAATAAAGATTTTCCAATTCAACAATAACATACTGAGAATAGACGAATCTATAAATACGTTTTCTCCCATAGAATACGTTTTGACGTTATTCAAATACCACATGACGTAACTTAACGTACCTATGTTTACGTGTTTCCTCCGGAGCTGTCAAAACGCAACAGACAAAGGAAACTGGATATATCCTGAAATTCAATATCATCAATTTTCATATAATATATTATTATGTGAATACTCCGGTTTAAGGTGTAATCTAACAAATCGTACTTCCATTATAAAGCAGTATTAACTGCGAATTTTGTGCATGGAATTCTATGCCGTATTATAAAAGTTGACCTTTATATACTGTTTAAAATTCTACGCACGAAATTTTCAGTTACATACTTTTTAAATAACTTAACAGATGATACACTAACCCATCTTATTTATGTGAAATGGCAGCTTATGAATGGTAAGTGAAATGTGAGTATTTTTATTTAATGATTAATGGATATAATTTTGTTTTAAAAAAACTCATTTATTATTCTCTTCATCGTCTCACAAACGAAATAATAGGCCATACCAAATAATAATGAAATATTGTTCATG
Source organism: Himalopsyche kuldschensis (assembly GCA_028554975.1). Classification (NCBI taxonomy): domain Eukaryota; kingdom Metazoa; phylum Arthropoda; class Insecta; order Trichoptera; family Rhyacophilidae; genus Himalopsyche; species Himalopsyche kuldschensis. The sequence continues at coordinate 11,107,994 of JAHFWI010000010.1, read as the reverse complement.
ATTAATTCGTGTCTGTTAAATCATTTGTCTATCTTTTTTGACAGTGGTATAAAAATTTGAATTGTAGTTTTATAAATTCGGCATTTATCTTAATGTGAACTTTTAGTAAAAAAAAGTTAATCCATCAATTTTTGGAATTATATTTAAAAATATCAACATGGCAGCAACGTCAGCTGGTAGCGCCACGTATATAACGTTCGCACACATAATCATTCTGCTCCAGTCTATGCATAGTAAATTCTGCGCACACTTAATTTTGTGCTGTGCGTCTCAGACCAATCAATATTACAAATAATTAAAGAAGACAAACATAAACCACTATTATTAGCTCTTAAAATCAATTTTAAACTCGATGGTAAAACCAATAAGAAGCAAATAAATATTTAGTTTAGTTCAGTAGAAAATTATGGATTCTTTGCTTCTTATATTTTTAGTATCGTTACAAACTTCAAATAAGTCTAAAATTAGTTCCTTTTAACGTCATCTATTGAATATATAGCTAGGTATATTCTGTATAAAGTATGCTATTTATAATCTATTGTATTATATAATAATATTAATGCACGATTAATTTAATTTTAAAAGATGATTTTATTAGGGGAAAGTTACTTATATTGTGTTCAAAAATATTCTGTCCTTCGCTAAACAAATTACTTATACTCTTTTGATTACGTCTCGTTTCTCTGAGCGTAGAGGCGTCGGTATACGTGACTGCGCATGTATTTTAGGATACTATTCTACGCAGTTTTCATTGAAAAATTCAATATAAAGGGATTTTCATTTCATGAAAAAGTGTCACTTGGTAAGATCCTTTGATCGGATATGTCAAACGGCATAATCCTCTTTGAGAAACGACCTGCTAACTGTGAGCTACATAAATAAAATTATATTTATAGCTATATATTGATATCATTTAGTCGTTTTAAACCTCAAAGGTTTAAAACTCTTTTAAAAAAGAATGTTTTGGTGTTAAATCACCTCAATCGTTTCAAGAACAGGTAGGCTAGGCTATACGTTATTGTGTTTATTTCATATCTAACGTAAAAGGTGTTGTAACTTTTCGCATATCTTTGAAATGAAATGTGCATTCTATCAATCAATGATTATGCATATATGTACATATATCAAATGGGTACGAGATAATTTCGGGCATCTGAAAGCAATTGTGTGTATGCAATCAAGTTTTAAATATCAATAAATACTTCTAGACATCTGATCCTAATTGTGGGAAGAAATATGAGCGATCAGTTGACTGCCAGACTTTGGTGGCCCCATTTATCTGTGTATACCATTTGTTATTGAGCGGAAGGAGAGCAGACAGTTATGATAACAAAAAATGAATCGTTTCATTATGAGTGCATATACCCAACGGGCTTGAAAAGGTCGTAATAATCAGTTCATTATTTTTATCGCTCACTTAGAATCAACTGTCTTTTGTTTTTGCGCAAGAAATCTTCCTGAGGAATAACAACACAATCGCACTGAACGTATTCGTGTACGGAACGTGATCATGCAAATGTTTATATGTTTCCACGTGTACATATGCATAAAGATAGTTTTGCATTTTGTGTTGTCCCCAGTCTCTTGTGGCTTGGATAGGTAAGTAACAAAGGCATGCAGCTCTTCTGAGCTGCGATCACGTAATTACTCAGGATTGCACTTCTAGAAAACACCTTTCACCATTTCGCTTTGGTGGCATTCTGCAACGGTACGCTTTCGTATCCAAACTAAAAAGGAAGCCTACATCTTTTTGTAGTTGAAAACACAAAATAAAATTTTCCATAAGTTACTTGAAATATAATAACAAAAATATCATAAATATAATAAAGTGTTGCGCCTTCCTTTTTTTAAAATTTTCCGGATGATATATGTATTAGTAAATAAGGTAAGTATTTTGACTTGATTTGTAGCATTACGATCTTTTTAATTATTGATTAAGAAATAGCACCAAAAAAATATAACAGCAAACAAATTTGTCGAGTATTTTATACTCTTTTAGATTTGTAAAATTATATAGACAATATTTCAATGTTTAAGTTATGTACATACAAAATAATGATACTCAACTTTGTTGGGTCCTACTACGTATCGAAATTTATCATAGGATCTAAGAGTGGAGTAGAATTAAACGACGTATGCGTCTCTTCTCAACGGGTTCCTGTTTATTTTAATTATTTATTGAGGTCAATCCAGAAACATTTTATGATAGAACGTTAAACTGTTCCAAATCCAAATTTTCATTTTTAAATGTCCAATTTGAAACATTGAATATGATGGCTGGGATATAAGTACACGTTTTTATAGTGTAAATATTATTTGTGTAAGTTATTATGAAAAAAACAAGAGATACAATTGAGCTTCTTCTTTCTCCTCAATATTAAATTAATTTATTGATTATTTCATCAGTGAATTTTCTATTTAAAGTCAATAAACTGCACAGTGGTTTTCTGGAAGATTGATATTTATCCTAAAAACATCAATACAAAACTAAAAATGACACCATTGGATAGAAAAAATCATTACCTTTTTAATAATTATATTACCAAAGTTTTCGATTATTAAAGGATTGATTTGTTAATATTGATGACGAATTAGATACATGCATATATCGCAGCAATTTTTCTTACTTTCATTTAAAAATAATAACATAACCATTTTCTTTCATTGTAAAATTCTCGTTTTAATCATTTATCATATTTAACACTAATCATTAGAATCGTATTATCTCCTCTTTAGTTTTATTCAAACGCTTGCTTACCCAAAGCTCTTTTTTGTAAAACTTTATTGTTATTAACAGCAGAAATAAATTGTTTTTCTCAAGTACATTAACATAATCGCTGTTCCATTTGAAAGCTAGCGTGCATCCACCTACCCACTAAAATAATTACGTTAATGCATAAACGCCGTACGCTCGGTGCTTTTGTGTCATAAGTTAGTTCAAGCAACTTTAAGGCTGAACATAGTAGAAAAAAATAACAATCTATTTCAGTAAAACTATTATGTATTTCATAAATGGAAATAATAATAATAAGTTAGTATTCTTTTGAGAATTTCAATCTTTAAATGCTTACATAAATTATTTTACAGAGCAATAGTCTGCAAGGTAAAACATTTTATTGTGTACCCCAATTAAATTTAATATAACACATACATTTTTTTTAAATATAGAATGAATAATATTTTTTTATTGAACCACCATTACTGAATAATATATTTATGAAAAGAGCAACAAATGAAGACACTATTTCACTTACTTATAAACTTGAACATTGCCTGGACAGATATTCATAATGCTACATCAGTACTGTTTTCTACACTACTTATATTCTAATTTTAAATCAAAAGTAGCCACTTGATTTTTTTTCTTATTTCACTCATTCCTGTCAACATTTTTTTATAATCATTTGGTATCAAATCAATCAAAATTTCTCAATAAAATGTATAGAAAATATGTAAATAATCTGTAAGATACTAACAACGTGACTGTTTATATTTTTAGATATCAACCGAAGTTATCAAATTAACACAAATATATATATTTCATAAAGCTTTATGTTCATATTGTTTTCGTTGCAAATTTCACAGACCCATTACTTTCATTCAAAATAGTTTTAACCTTTCAAAATAATATCTAATTTTCATTATGCAATGAATATATATTTATTCGTTTATCATTTAAGCTTAAAAAGTATAGAAGTAACGTAGTATAGATAGATGTTACATTAAAAGATAGACTTTTGATATGCAACACTGATCTTAACAATTATATTTCCATTCGATGCTACAAATGGATTATTTATGAGCTTAAACTGATTTTTGAAATTTCTAGCTTTACTTAACCTACAGTTTTAAACATAATTTGGTCTTCTAGGACGGCGAAATTCAGTTAATCAAAGAAGAGGTATGCTTCACAATCGTATAAACACACTTTAGTCATCTTACACACAAGCCCAAAATAAAACATTTTGAAGAGTTACATGGTTCTTTCAGTTGCCTAAGAAAAATAAACGAAATCCAATTAAAAAACTCAAAATAATTTTTTTTCTGTGTGGACTAAACTTTCTTATTATTTAAAAAAAAATCAAAGTAAATTTCTTTCGTATCATATAAATAAAATAGAACCATTAATGCTTTCATGTTAACATAACATAAAATGTTGACAAATTCATTTTATTTTGTTTATTATTTCATATTCTGTGGTTGTAGACTGCTACACTCACCTTAAAATGTCTCGTTTCTTGGCTTTTTTGAAAAGTGCTCTCAACTGAGTGCTCTGACAACTTTGAGACGTTAAAGCCGCTGTTTGATGTTTGTTTATTTACGTTGAACTTCGCATTTAAAGCTTTATTATCAGCTTTTACAACAACTGTATGATACAATTCATTGAAATTTTCTGTTCCTCCTTTTTTTGCTTCTGTAAAAATTTATCCATAATAATAAAACGAAATTTGCTGATAGACATGATAAAACAATCATCAAAATACTTATTTACCACAATGGTAACGGGGACCGTGGAATGCGTGTCGTTTCTGTATATGTTTTGATTTCTTCCGTATCCAATGTGTTAAGATAGTTTTGTAGCATTCAAATATTCATTACAACGCTCACAAGACACATCTGCAACTATCTGAAAAGTTCTAATTAAAAAGATATACCCTCTGGAGTTCTCAGAGAGATCCATTGGACTATTTTAGAAATCTAGTGCTTAAAATTGTGAGTACAAATCAATATATCATACAGCTATATTATATTTCGGCAATCAGGAGTCAAAAATTAATTTTCAATCCTTTTAACAAAATAACAAACGTTCCGTGTTTGGTAATAAATAGTCAGCTGCAATATAGTTTCGGACCTATCTACGAGGTTGCATATAATAGTGATGCCAGACATTGTCTGACTCGAAACACAACACCTACGTTTTACCGGACATATATGTATAGTTCATTGAAGTGAAAACCTCTAAAACGTCTCACCTTGTTCGTCACAAGACTTACTAGTGCTGGAGGTCATCGATTGGCGTAAGAATGGAGAGACCTGAGAAGAATGGAGGAAACTGATTGGTTCAGTTTCACGTTAGAAAAGATATTTTTTACTGTAAAATTTTATAATTACCACATACTTTTTTTCGTATTTTTATTTTATATAAATTATTGAAAAAAACGGTTGGGTTTCCACACATATTCAAATTAAGTTAGATTACTAGAAATTTTATCGAAAATATTTGCAATGATAAATCGTAAATACTGCAGTACTGTAAATCAGCGGTTTTGTGATTTAAGGTTTTGCCACACTCATTCAGATAAATTGGCTTTCAAAATAGAATTATGCGATGATTTTTTTTAACGTTACAACTAGGATTTTATAGCAAAAAACATGAATATTTTTAATATAAAATAACTTTGATTATTCCACGTATTGTGTAACTAACTGTGACACGTGTTTCGCCTCTTTCAGAGGTTCGCCTCTTTCAGAGAGGTTTCGCCTCTTTCAGACAATACGTGGAATAATCAAAGATATTTTAAATTTTATATTAAAATGAACTTCCACAAAGTTACCGCCGAAACCATCGAAAATATGAATATTTTTGCTCTAATTTTTGTAACCAATGTCTTTTTGCTATTTTTTTATCATCATTTATCCAAATAACCACTGAAAATGCAATGGAAATCAAAAAGTCATAATGTGCCGTGGTTTATAAAATAGTATTAAAAAATAGATTGCATAAAATTTCGATAGAATTATTATGAAAGTTAATTTCTTTTATCAAATTTTATGAAGTTAAATAAGAATAAAATTAGATTTAAAATTTGCCACAAAAATAATGACTACATTTGTCATAGCCGTCTTTTGTCAATTTTCTCAAAGCATCAAAATTTATCTGCCTCATTTTTGTGACAAATAAATGTGAAATTAAATGAAATCACGCTAAATTACGCTTACATTAAAAAAAACAACGATGCTCGTACTCAATTTGGAACATTAATACTCATAGAGCTGATTTTTATATTAATGTTATGAATCATAGTCCTAGAAAAATATAAATTGTCTACGCTTCGTTGCCATGATCAAATCAGTGGAAGATAACGTAAACATCCGATTGAATACAGCTCCATAAGTATATTAAAATTTTAATGTAGTTTCAGTTCCATTGCCGTCTCAACTCAATAGGACGAACGTTGACTACTCGAACACAGAATGGAACACTAAACATATGCTGTATGATTATTAATGTTAACTTTGCATCGTTTGAATTTTCTGCATTACTATAAGTTTTGACACTCACGACACGGGACAAATTTCCAACGATATAGATGTGGAATTCCAAAAAAAGTATTTATGAATACTGCAAGACCAAAGGATATGTTGAAACTATAGCTTTTAAAACTTTCTGGCATCAAAAGTTTGCACGCTTTATTTACGGACCCAATATTTTCCAACGTAAATATGAAAGTTTACTTAATGCTAATATATTTATCGAGATTTTTCAAACAAGTTATCAAAACACAGAATTCTGCAGTGCTGTTGTAACGTCAGCTCGTTTCAGTTCTGTTTTTCGTGTTTCGGATGAATGGAAATTCTTTTAAAACCTAACTATAACTGTGCGGATTTTTTATTGCAATCGGTTACATTACGAAATATTATTGAGTTAATTAGTAACATACCTTTTGTGCAATGTAAAATTATTTTCTTTTATAAGTTTTTCAAATATCACTTTAATTTTTTTCAATTAGAAAATACGCGTTATAAAAAAATACAATTAATACAACGTCGTTATGAATTATTGCAATAATAATTTCAATATTAAAAGAAAATCAAAATTGCTTGTAACCCAAGCAATCAATAGAATTCCCTATTTAATTAATAGATGCATTTTAGTCGAATTACATTTCATTACTTAATACTTTCGTGTCAATTGTTGATAGATATAAGCAAGTTTATAGATTTAAAATGTTAAATCCATGTATTAACCAAACCAAACCAAACCTTACTTGATATTGGATACAAAAACACATTATTGGAGTGTATTTTTTTCAATTTATGTATAGTTTTTAATCACTGTTTTTATTCAAATAAAATAAGATTTTTTTTGTTTGATTTAGTAACGACGAAGTAATGGAAGTTTTATCTAAATAATAATTTTTTAAAAACAAAATAGTTACAGATTCTTGTGAAATGAAATACATACAACACTTTAAGACGTAAACACGTATTATTTTCGATTTTATTTTGATATCTTTATTAAAGTTGTGACATAAATAATGTTTTTAATAAATCAATTAGGAAGCATAAATGTTTTGAGTGAAATTCCGTATTTACGCCGCACTCCCGAAATAAACTGATTTTAAATCAATATTTATTTCCGACCAGAAAAAACATTTTTTAATTTGGTTGAGTGTTCTTCACAAAATGACTGCTTCCATTCTATAAATAATTAAAATGCTAAAATTAGCAATGCATAAAAATACAATTATAACACTAAAAAATATTTTTCAATCAGATAATAAGCTTAATAATAATTCCTAAGATTTTCTTTGTGTAAAAATAGCTAGCACTTTTGAAAACTTTAGAATTTTTATATATTTTTCTTCGTTCAAAACAATAAAAAGATTTCCAATTTTACTAAAAAAATATGTTTATTTAGCACAAAAAATTAAAAGTTTAACATTGCCTGCTGCTAATCGTGAAGAAGGAAAATTTCCGTCGGTGGAAAGAAAAGAATTTAAAAAAAAACTATGTATATTGCAATACAATTTTTCAATTCACATTAGATCTGGTTTCACTCAACCACGATAGTTTTTAAACGATTAAAAAATATATTACTAACGATATATATACGAAAAAAAAATATTATTTATTATAGCGTAGCAGCGTATTTAGTACTATTTTAACAGTCAATTACAAGCTATATAGCAACGTATTATACCTACATACTTGACGTAAATAAATTTATAAAAACGATATTTTCAATCATATAACATTTTTTATCGTAATCTAAATATTATACAACCATCATGTTCACGTAATTTTCACCGTTTTTTTAAATTAATATCGTGTGTCAACAATATTCATTATAAAAATAATGACATTATTAGAATTATACGAATTAAAAATAACAATAAGCTACATTAAAACATTTGTTTCATAAGCAACAATTGACAATATTAAAAATCATAAATATAGACTTTTTATAATATTCTTAAAATAACCAGGAGCTATTAAAACCTTTTAATTTCTTTTTAATGTGGCTTGAAGCTGTATTATAGATATTAACTTGATTAAAAGAACATTAAGAATATTTAATCATTATGTGAATTTGATTACAGAATAGATGATTTATTTTTAACAGTCTCTTATACTGTAGTCGCACATTAATGACTCAAATGTGTTAAGCCGTATAAGTAAACATACATAATTGTAATAGTATTTATTATACGAAGATTTTCATATTGTACAGTTTTATAGTCAAAGTACAAACGTTGTAGCAATAAAATATACAGATAAATCAAGTTGTAACAACGACAAAACCTGCATCGTTTTGCGACATGAAACAAACCAAGTGTAAAACATAAATTGTTTAAACTGTACCTTCATGTGGCATATAGCTTTTTTACATCTTGGAATATAAATGAAACTCATTTCATAAAATATCCGCAAGTTCCACGTTTCGCTTATTGTTTCCATAACATTAAACAATGCAAACCCCTTTTCCGCGATTCTTTTACTTGCAGATGAAGGAGAGTAGTATTTCCAGTAAAATTTCCATTAAAAACTCTTGAAATCTTATTCGCCTCTCTTACATCCATTATACCACTTTACCGGAAAGTTTACGGAGGCAATAACAAAACTTGAACCGAGCTAAAGTTTTTTACCGGTACGCTGATGAATTTGTTTTGAGGATATTGCTGCAAAACGAGAAAAAAGAAAATGCACCGGCGAAGCATCAGAAACAGTATCATGACGGCGATTGCTTTATTGACAAAGCATGCTCCACGTAAGTTTTTTCGAAATGTTCAACTAACATTTTAACTGGATCTTTAATGAAATTTTAACTTTTCATTTCTTGGCACGATCAAAACATAATGGTTATTTTTAATTGAAAATTTGTTTCAATATATAAGTGGTGTTGTATTCTTTCTTATTCCGTATTAAACAAAAATCTGAATAATGGAAATCCTAGATAAAATCTTTTTTATATAACTTTACATTTCAGAGCTCTACTTCTTACGTGAATCCACATCAGTGGTTCTCACCGAAATTTCACTGAGGCCGCATCGCAAACATAAGTGGTCCTACGGAAATGGCTGGTGGCCGCACCGAATTTTTGTTTTGAGTCTTATGTGTTTAAGGTATGATAAATGGACTTAAACATGTCTGTCAATCTACAACTGGTATTAGTTGTATTCGAAATATTTCATTTTCAGAGTCTTTGTTGACAAATTAGATCGTAAAACCACATTTTTTTAATATCAATATTTTCTATGAAACTGCTGGTGGCCGCACACGAGAACCAATGATCTACATACATAAATGCATATCGTATCTCTATCAAAAAGTTTAAATGACAATTTAAAGCGGTTCCCTTAAAACAATATTTCTCAATTCTGTCATAATTATGTTTAATAAGCTTGATAATTGACCTTTAATCAAACATTGACAAATGATATGTTTATGGATTCAGTAAGTTACACGAATAAAGTGTAACTAATGAAAGAATTAATTAAATAGAACACGATTATTCTACTATAATAATTTTCAATAAATTGATGAACTACGGTCAATTAGAGATAATAAAGACGCACAGATAGAGGTTATATGTATGTGAATGTGTACTGTTTGAAATTCACCCACATGTTAAGAATCACTCATCGCCTACACCCAAACACACTTTTCATCTGCGCCTGTGATATCAGAGTGTGTGTGGGCCTGTGATGAATAACAGATCGACATATAATTGTATAATGTAATTTTAGTCACCTCTAACTTTTATATTAATAACTCTTATGAACCCTTTCTTCCATTTGAATTATGTGACGATACTGTATTCATAATTAACTTCAATAACTTCGAACAGTCTCAGGGTAAAATGTATTCAAGCATATATCATCAAACTATATTGATTTTCCAAAGTTCAAAAGGAGTTTGAGGTTGAATTTGGTGAGCCAAAACTATTAAATAAACGTGTCTATAGACTATCAATAATATCAACCAAATATAGTTCTAGAAGCACACTTAACAAAACCACCTAACCTATTTCGGTTGATTTCCGGTTGATCGATTTAATTACTCATTTGCCGGGACAATCTAGATAACCTCATTAAACTCATATAAAACTCAGCTTCAGTGGTGTCGAAGTATCAAGATAATTTCCACAGGATGTACCTATCTATAAATATTTTTTTCAAATTATTAAGTGTTTGAATTAAAGCTTTTGCTTTCCCTGAATCAATTTCTTGATGCATAGTTTTACTAGAGTTATTTGTGAATCGCTGGACTTTACTCTTTTGAAAAGCTTTTTATGTCATGAAAACGGAAATTTGTTTGCCAACACCACATAGAATTTGTCTTATACACAACTCATCATACTTGCGTTTATTTTATCTATCTAAGTGTTCTTTTCAGTAACAAGTTTGTTTTTGAATTCTTGGACGGCAAAATCTTTTTTTGGTTTTTCAGTATAAGTTCACGGTTCACGCTTCTATGGAACCATTTATTTCGTGGAATAAAAAATATTTTAAATTGTATTTTCTTGCATAAAATTTTTGACCGAAGAAGTCTTTTTAGTGCATTGGTTGCCAACCTTTCAGACCACATGGACCATTAAGCTAACAATTATTTTGATACACACGGTTCACTTACATTACTTATGTAACTCATATTCATAAAATACATTTGTCAAATAATAATTACACCTAATATTATTTTATTCATTTAATATAAAAAAAAAATATTGTTATTTTATGTTGCAATTTTGATATTAATTTATACAAACGCATACAAAAACGTTTGGTGACACAATAGCAAATATAATTCTTTGCGGACCGCCAATTTTTTTCTCTGCACACCAGTTGATGGCCGCTGCTTTAATGCTATGAATTGCCGAGTATGTATTATTTTACCAACAATTGTGAATCATATTTTTTTGAAGACAATTGAACATTCAATATTATTTTCATAAATTCTTTATACCAAGGATTCACAGTTGATTATTCTTAGAAAAACGATATGTACTGTATATTAAATTTGAATTGTTTGAATTTTGTACTTTTCCACGAGTATTGTCGCTAACGACCTAGGATTCGGCTTTCGGCATCATCAGGCATTTCAAGTGCACGGATTTACTTGAACTGGCAGATTGTATTGAAATTCCATCAAGCACCCTCAGTCGAAATCCTTAACATTACTATATATATTAGTTTTTATGATAATATAATAATTAATTTTCGATGAACGTTGATTTTTGTACACAATATGCGTGTATTACTGGACAAAGTGATTACAAGTTACTTGTAAATTCATGAATCTCATAAATATATTACGTGTTAGCACTGCGTGAGCCACTGATCGATATTTGCTGATAAGAATAAATGATTTTTTTAGCATTTTTTACCTCAAATACTTTCACATCTATCTAATCACTTAAGATAGTACATCCATCAATCCAAAGTGAAATTAATTTACTTACGAACACTGAAATGTAAGCAAATGTACTTCATCTGAATGTTGTTTGGCTTCAAAGCAAGAATGGTAATTTATAATTTTGTATTCATTTCAAAATTACTGAAATAATAAACCTACTTATTTAATTCTTCAGCAAATAAATAGTATTTATTACTGAAAGTTAAATAAAAATCAAATCTCTTACAAACATTTCTCATAGTAAAACATTATTTGTACGCGAAAATTAAGCTGACATGAAATTGAACCCTTTCACATTTAATTCAAACATCATTAGTTATTTTCTTGTGCACTCGTAACGTACTCATCTTTAGAAAACCAAATAAATCGTGTTATTGAAACAGCTAGTGAAATCACATTATGTTATTCGATCGCTACATTTATAATAACCTTATCATAATTATAAATAAAAACATTATTATCTATCCACTGTTATTGTGGGGAAATTCAAATACAAGTTCCAAGGGGTGTGCTTCATTAGGGCTTCATTTATGAGGTGCCGCCTTTCAGTGTTTCATTTGATAAATATATTTGTATGGGTCCGTGGTCGAGTGCCAACATCGTAGACTTCGGTTGCGGAGCTCATGGTGAATTTTCGATCGATTTACTTATTTCTATTTGAAGGCATGGGTGTTCTTTCAATTCTCTGCCACATCCACCCGATCCTGAAAACAGATTGAAGCGAAAGTAATGAGCTTTCCATTTTTCGTATCCATGTTCCTCCTTTATATATCTACTCTCTTTGGAAAATATGTGTTGCTTCTAGGTTACAAGCAGTTCTCGTAGAAAAACTTTTATTCAGATAAACTTCATAATGAGGCCATGTGCTCCACGTTGGTACCAGACATGGTTAAAAATGTTACTTCAAACATTTATAATCTTAACAATTTGTTTTTTTTAATTAATTGAATTAAGTGTAACATATTCTTCCAAGCATGGTGCATCAAAGGATCGCGTGACCCAGTACTCGAATTTTCTCTCACATGCGCTTACATTACTGTGTAAACTATCACTAGTGACCGTAGGCAATAATTAAAGATGAAAAACTTGACCGATCAAGACCCTTCATTAAATTTGGGCCTTGGGGTGATTACGAAAACTGAGTCTAAATTAATCAATCAGCTGTCGCAGGGGGAGGAAACTTTGATTAAGTTTTAAAAGAAGACATAAAAGTCATTATTGGTTTGTGAAGTTTTCCCCCCGCACCCATTAGCCAAACCAGACCGATCGCTCTATATCTCGAAATCTATTGATGGCCCATCTTGTTAAAAGTTTTTTCGGCCGCAGTCATCTTTCACGATAACGACTTTTTAATTTAGACGTCGTCAAAGTTTTATTTCGGCGTCATCGGACATGACTCGATTTTACGCATAACGCGTATCCAATTATTTTAACAAATATAATTTTATTACTTGAGGACTTCAACTGAAGGCCCTTGAAGTAATTTCACTATCAAAATTAAATTGTTTGAATTCTATACTATTCCGTGAGTTTTGTTGCTTACGACACGAGTTTCGCTTTTCGACATTTCCAACTATTACGAGTGAACTAATGAACTAAAACTGACAGTTCAAGTCAACGACTCAATTTTGATATTTAATAACTTTAGTGGCATTTCGTTTGTTCGTTACAGACTATCATTAAAACCGATTTAAATACGAATTATATTTTTTTTAACCATGTCCGTTTCCAACTTGGAGCATATGGAATCCTCATGGAGTTTATCTCAAAATATATTTTTCTACGAGAACTGCTTGTTACTCAGTTGCTCAATCTCTCTTTTTCGAAGAGATTAAGGATGGAAAGGATACGAAGACTAGTGATTAGCTAATCGCTGTCACTATACGTCGTTCTTTAGGATCGGAAAGGTGGGAAGGGATTATGTAGTCAGTTAATATGTTTCGGATAGAAAATCGACAAATGTATTACAGCGATCAAAATTAGAATGGTAAATGATTTTTAATCATTAACTATTAACATAATATATTATTCCTTTCTCTTATTGAATACAATTACTTCTGAATCATATAAAGTGTCTGACAATCACCAACTCATACATAGTTGTCAATTTTATAAACATTACAAATACTTACGCTTGTTCAGTGCATTGTCTGCCGATAGTTTGACGCGCGTCGTCATTTTGCAATTGTCAGCATTTCAGTACTTCCGTCCGTAAAAATAGCATCACCGCTTTATCGGAGGATTTTAATGGAAAGATGCACACAAGTGCGCCACTTGGGCTGCAGAGCCGCACTTGCAGCCGTATGTGCTTGCTGCACCGTTCGTGCATTAAACCTTTACTGTGCAGGCAGTAGATCCGTTCCGTTTGTACACAATGTGAGAGCTTTTGCCTTCTCAGACTTTGAAACGCTTCGAAAAGCAGCGTAAGCCGATACCCAGAACCTCAATGCTGTGCTTTTATTTCACAGTGTGGGATTTCCAAAACGACTTGCAGAAAACCATAACCTTAATAATTCAGATTAACATGAACACAACAATTATTTTGAGAATCTCTTACATAATAGCTTTCAGCGATTCAATTCTTGTTTAAAAATCTTTGACTTAATTCTTACATGAAATGAAGTATGTGTGAAAATAACTCAAAATAAATAGAGCCTAGTATCATTTCGATGACTAAAATCATTGCTTCATATTAGCATAAAGCATAAATTGAATCCTTTTTTATCCAAGAGGTCAATTCATTTATGACTCCCGAGCAGAAACTTTATATATATTTATTTGTCATTTTTATGAATATTATCGCCTTATCTGACACTGACAACTAGGTATTGTTTACTCTTTTTTTTTCCTTATTTTTTTTTCCTTATGAGTTAGTCTGAGCAATTGGCTTGGTACCAGTTTAATATGTCGTTGACATGTGCAACAAAATCCAATAATAGAAAAACAGTTCAATACAAAATATGTATTTGAACTCAAATGACAGTTAATGCAGTCGTGAGCGATATTTAAATTCAACTAAAAAATAAATGAACTTTTATGTCTCTTTCGAATGTGCTAAAACGAGCTTACATTCCTTGAAAATAATGTATGTTTATTAATAATCAAAGTAGAACCAGGTAACTATTGATAATACGATTTCTAAGAAATTTGGTGATATCAAATCATTTATTCCAAGTGAATAAACAAACAGTCTCTTTTCAATGACTCATTTCACATTTAAGCGTTGTAAATACAAACTAAATAAAACAAATTCAATCATTACTCGGCACTAAAAAAATAAACAACACAATATATATATTATACAAATATGTTCATTGGAAATCTTTGTTTATATACACTGTAATGATGTCCATATTTTAATAAATAAATTTAGTATTAAATCATTCATACTCATCAAAACATTCATTTATTTATAAGATTAAATAATGGAAGCCAAATTGCAAAGTAATACACCTTTTAACACACATGTATAGTTTATCATACGTGTTTGAGTGCTTAGTTGCACTTTTTCCACATGACTAAGTACGGTGACAAAAATACAATGACACAAAAGTATGCGGACAATTATGTTAACATGGTGAAATTATAGTTACTGTTATGTTGGAGTGGTTAATTGCTATTACGTGGGTGTTTTTATGAAGGAAAGTCTACGCTATTTGTTACTGCCTTTCCTTCTTCGCTCCCAGCCTAGTTCTTGGTAGCCTTTGTGACAAAAGGAGCGCCTTAGCAGTTGAAAAAGGACTATAGAGAGTCGTTAAGACATCCCTGTCACTTAAGTAGAAAACATATCATTTTTATATACTGAGGGCACTTACAAAGAAAGGACGCAGACATGGCGTTTTACCATTACTAGGTAGAGTAAATTAAATTAAGATTAATTGTTTTTGCTACTTTATTTAATGATTAGGTTATCTAAATCGGCGGCTTTGACTTCTTCTGTGCGATTTAAAAATTTAAATAAAACTATTGAAATTATTGATTGAGTAGGCATTTACTTGGTAGAACTCCATTATAATACGGAAAGAAAAATAACAATGTATTTTAGTTCTACATAAATTATTTTATATATTTGTTGATAGCTATTTCGGCTTACGCCTTCGTCAGAACTATGTAGTTCTGACGAAGGCGTAAGCCGAAATAGCTATCAACAAATATATAAAATAATTTATGTAGAACTAAAATACATTATTATTTTTCTTTCCGTATTAAATAAAACTCGTACTGAGACAAGTATTTTGAAGATTCAATCCATTTCGTATTACAATAAGGCAACATAAATTCAGTGTCTGCATGTATACATATATATAATATAGTACGGATAGTATAAAGCCTTTCGGTCGCTGTAGACGTCTGATAACGCTAAAGGGTCTAGAGCTTTTATCCTATTTATTTGTGTGGGCGTACTCTTAAACTTTGAATGTGAACATCTTCATACATTGATTTTACAATCTTTTTTATAGATTTGTATCCAAAATTCTAGATTGCTGTGATCACATACGCTCATTAAAACGAGACAAAAAAAAGATATAATCTTTTTTCTACATCTCAGAAAAGGAAGACCGAGCTGACTAACAGACTGTTTCAGATTAATGATTTCTGCAAAATCTTTTTTTAGAAGGTTATATACTATCGCATTATATGTAATATTATTAAATACCTTTGGCATCATTGAGATGGCATGTAGGATAAAAAAAAATTAACTTCATTTTGTTGCATGTATCGTGATATGATATCACTTACTTTTTATCCAACAAAGAAACAAAATTCATTTTAAATGCGTTCTCTAAAATACAAAACTATAAGTATCGACCATTTTCTTTTTATCCGGGAAATTTTACCGACCATAATATCGGGAGACAGTCTAGAACCGATAGGTTTTCACTTAAAATGTTAACTTGAATATAATATTGTTTCTTTATTTTTTACTTCACAATTATATATACATTTATGGGATGAGAAGTGGAATGGTGAAATAAAAATTATGATATATTTGATGTGTTTTAAATATATTACGCCAATTTTGAAGAAATCAAACTAACTTTGTGAAAACGCATATCATTACTATAAAATATAAGGATAACAGTTACTTCAAACACGACTAAAAATCATAATATTGATTAAAATGTAACAAACAAAAAACACTTCAGAGGTGTTAACTATCACTTCTTGGTGAAAGGGCATCATTTAAACAAATAATTTACATTTTATAGTGCTTCTTCCGCATATATGTATAATGATAAAAATCGGGACAATGACCACCATTCATCATCAGTTAATAATGTGCGAGATGAGCGAAATCGGTCCTGATCTTTATCAGAAAATTTTATAATTAATTTACCTTAAAAAATGCTTGATGTTTAATAGGCGTTATTTGTCTATTGTAGTAACTATATTCAACATAATTTGATAAAGAAAAATGTCTGAAGAAGCGATTTAATATAATAAGGAAACTAAATTAATCATTTGTATTACATTTTCCTAACCTAATTAAAATCTAACCTATGTATCTAAGTGATTTTCAATTAAGCAAACCGGACCATTCGAATTATAAAATGTAAACAAATTATAATCGCTTTCTTTACGTTGGTTAATCTAAAAACAACAATCACGCTTCTCTTATCGTACATTTAAATGGACAACTATTCTATTGAAATCATTCAACTTCTTAATTCGTTTAATTATATTTCACTTATATTTTAAGGGATTCGATACAAATTTTTGTCTAGGGATCGAATCATAATTTTTTAAAGATTCCAAGCGAAAGTAATAATTTTGGAATGTTCTTTTAGATTTTGTTCCATTTGGAAGGTTACTAATGTACACTGCATTTTAACATTTTATTTCAAGAACTTTTCGTTCTGGAGCGATATCAATGCAACGCTTTTCATCAGCAAATGTAAATAGCAAAAGTTTGAAAAAGATTCTCAAATCTCTCTACATTACAAAAACGGATGATGTTTGAGTTAAAGAGAAATGTCAATAGCTTTATCCGAGGATTGAAAAGAGTAGTTACGTTCACCTTTAGAATTTAGATTTCCATTCCCAAACGGTTCGTCGGTAATATCGTCTTTAGCTCCAATACTCTTTCACATTATTTTTGCATCGCTGGATCCATTTTCTCCTACACAAAATAGGGTGGAGTGAGTTTCTCTTGCGGGTTATGATAATTCACTCCATATTAACGTTTTAACGAGAATTAAACTTTTGATAAGACACTATACGTCAAATATCATCTAACGCGTTTCTTTTTATAATTTTTGTGGAAATTTTAAATTTAGAATCATGTGCCACTTCAAGACGATAATTTGCTTTTAATTTTGCTTCATATGGATCTTTTATAATGATCTGTTGGTACGCTGAGATTGAGTTTAAAATTCTTACGATGTCAAACTGAACACTATGATCATAAAACTGTGGTATTAGTAGATTGTATATGTTTATAATGTCTTTCCACCAAGAGTAATTGAGAATAAACATATTGAAAAAATGAATATGGATTTTACGGAAGTTGACTTAATATAATTTTACTTCAAGATTTTCATGGCGACAAAATAATTTGTTTATTATATACATACTTCGTCGTAATATTTTAACTGCAAATTACGTAAAGAATGACCATTAATGATATATTGGAAATAATTAAAATTGTTTAAGCCTCAATACTTACTCCATCCTAGAATTTACTGAGTTGTGATTTTCCTGTTTGCTTAAGTCTTCTATTTTTAAGTGAAGGAAAGCCATTTCGAAAGCCTTTGCCAAACGTTGATAGTTGACTACATTTTCAGCATCGACTATACGCGGAAATGGTATGTGGTATAAAAATATTCTTCACCTAATAATCGAATTAAATGATACAAGTATCTCATCGTATAAACAAAAACCAAAATATGGTTTGAATATTATTATCAATTTTTCATTTATTTACTGTTATGTATATAATCACAGAAAAAAACAGTTTTTCTTAATCGATTGCCTATCAAAAATAGATACGTCAAGAAAAATGTAAGGAATCCAAGAAACAATGCAGAAAAACTTAACTGAGACTAATAATAACTTTAGCTTTGCGGAATATACTATTTTTATGTCATCATATTTGCCAATTTAAGGTTACACTATTCCCAACGCGTGTTGTTCGCAAACAAGCGTATCCAAATAACCTAATCTTTATAGTGAAAACCACCACTAAGTTTTCTTCAATACGCAGTTCACTCTTTCGATTATGTATATTTATTACTTGGACAAAATTATATGTGATAATTTTTAACGGCCGAATACCCACTACATAATTTTACTCAAATTTATACATCCATGTCAAAAATTATCTCGATATACATAGTACACTCAAAGCACTAAACTCTTCTGCGGACCAGTTTTTCACGTTCAAAATCGAAAAATAACATAAATTCCGCGTTAAACAATCAACAAGAATTTTTCTTTTCTAGCATTACAGAAGACTTGAACGAATTTTTGAGATATATGTTTAACATTTGCGTATAACAGCAAAATTCAAGTTTATTTTTCAAATATTAGCCACAATTTTACTGAAAATTAAAAACTACGAAAAGGTATTATCTAAATCTACTGGAAAAAAACATAGAATAATTTATTAATATCCATCATATTAATAAAACGATAGCAAAATGAAATTAAATATGGAATCATTCGAATACCTTCATGTTAAACGTCATTTATAGTTTGACTATATTTTCCGCATAAAACCCGGATTTTATTTTTCTTTTTAAATTGCAACGTAAATATCAAACTGTCCGATCGTAAAAATGGAAATCGATCAAACTAAATGGTACAAGCCAACTTTAAATCGAATTTGATGCCCTTGGCTTCTTCACCCGAACGTCAATTATTGTGAAATTTTGATGAATATATCATAAATATTGTATAATAAAAAACTTATCTGCCATATAATGTTTTATGTTAATTATATAATGTAAACCATTTTTAAGATATCATAAGTACATAAACAAATTACATATCATGGAATTTTGAATTTGAAATTTAATAAACATATTACGATTAAATAATATAATATTCTTTTATTCGATGTTTTTAGCACATGGGAAACTTGATTTATCATTTTCAATGGACCCATACAATCTATAAATAGCGAATAATATGACAAAAAGACTGTTAATAACCTCACCGTGTATTGTTTTATTTTTAATATATATTATTTAAATCTTTGATCAAAAAAAAACCTCAAAGAAGAATCAATATGAAAAACGATGGATTAAAGGTCATTTTACAAAAAAATATGTTTCTTGTTTGATCATTCAATGTGATTAAACAATAGATTGTCTAGATATACCTACTACATCTTAGCTTAATTTTTAATACAAAGCACATTTTCTATCATTTTTTTGAGTATCATCATTAAATTGGAAAGTTTATGGATTAAGTATTTCAGGAATAGAATAGGATATTATTTTATGTGAAATAAATCTGGTCTGAGCATTAAGCTTGATGTTCAAGCAAATATATTTATTTACTACCATGTATATATTATTATTATTGAATATGAGCTCATTTTTAGAAACTCATATATGCCAGAAACCCTAAATAAAGATTACGGTAGTCTCGATAAAGCCACGATATTCAGTCAAAGAGACTCCAGTTCAACCCTCTCAGAGTTTTGTTGTAGATGTTTACAAATTTATACGGTATATCAAGTCAGAGACGGAATCCGGCAGTCTTTTTTTACATCTTATGGCTCTGCTTTAACATTTATGTACATCTAATTTTAGGAAAATGTTAGCCATACAAAAATAACAACCGATTTGTTTTATGCATTAAATTATATATTCAAAGCTTCTATTGACCACTTTGCATAATATCCCGTCATTTATCGACTGTTTTCAAATCACTAAAATTTTGGCAAATAAAATTGAAGTAATAATTATACGTATTTTTGTGAGTGAACTACATTGTCATTTCTTTTATGTTGAAAAAATTCTTCACATAAAAACTCTTCCAAATTGTATCTCTAATGTGTATTATCGCTGTTATTGGACCTAAATAACAATTCCTGTTTCAGTTTTTTCTTTGTTTAATGACAAATTAACTGAATAGATTTCATTAATTTTACCAAAAAACCAAATACGTTAAAAGGTATTAAAAAACACGCAGTACTTAATTAATACCTTTCAGCGTAATAAAAAAAAGTTATTAATTATATTAATTTCGTGCGTGATTTTTAATTTTCAGTGTAAAATTAATGATCTAGTTTTTCACTTGTCACTGCTTTGTTTAATCTTATCATTATTTAAATCAAATGACTACTTTTTAGATAGAGTTTTAACGGAAACAACCAATTCTGTTGAATATAATTTAAGACATTGAAAAATAGTGTGAAACTTTTCCAACATCACCTTTTAATTGTACCTACTATTTTCTAATTCATTTACATATTCAAATCGAGCTTCAACAATAAAATAAAGCTATCATTCAAGCTTTTAATACTAGAAAATCTAGTTTCGTTAGATTTTTTTAATATTCAGTATATTACAAATGTATGATATATAAATATTAGAGTAAATAAATACATGAGCATGATCTATATATATAAAAATGAAGGCCTGTGTGTATGTCCGCTATGGACTACTAAACCGCTCGACCGATCGATGTGAAACTTTACAAATTTATTGAGTACACTCCCGCAATGGTTTCTGGCTTACCAACCTCTCGATTGTTAGCTAGTAATTTTATAAATAAATTTTACATTTTAGCTTATACCGAAATAAAACAAAACGCAAATGTTTCAATAAATCTTAAATAAAAGTAATTTTATCAACGTGCGTGTATTTTTTTATAAAATTCCTCATAATATAGAATTGTTTCATTGCATTTTTTATTGCATTGGAGTTAAACCTTATCAAAAATCAATTATATTTAGTATTTAAGTCTTACAAAACTTTTCACGCATTTTTTTTTTGCAATTTTAATGCGTCCTAATCATAGAATTTAAATATTTTGAATCATTTAAATTGGGTTGAGTTAAGTCACTGAAGTTGTGGTTTATACGTATATCTAAATTTATATCACCATTTGCTTAATTTAAAAAATAGCTAAAAATGGTATGACAAGTAATATTCATCAAAATGTTTCTTCACTTTTTTTATCTGAAAAACCATTAACATTGATTTAAATCAACTCGGACGCCATTCATAAAGAAGCAAGTTGTAAGTAAGAAAGTAGCTAGTAGTAGTAAGCTAGTTTTATGTTTATTTTATGTTATATGTTTCTTACATTTTTTTGTTGGGTTGTTTAATGGCTTATTTTTTGATATGCGATCATGCCACTGGCTACCTGAAATAGTTTAATATTCATTGACATTTTATAATACAAACAAAATCGATTTAGCAAGGGCACACTGCACTAGCAGGTAAGAGCTTTCTCGCGATTTATGAGACTCTTTGTGAAACATATTGTCAGATGTTTATCATATTCATAAGATTTTTGCATCGCTGTGTATTTCGAATAATATGTCGTTATGGCAGTCTTTTTTGAAACGAAAAATTGTATTAACACATAAAAAGAACACAATTTTTCCAAAAATTTGAAAACAATTGTAATTATCGCAATTGCACCATTTTCAGACGTATCTTTATAGTATTTATTGTTATTTTAATAACATAGCTAGAATTTATGTGACTATTTTAGCTATACTATGACACAAAGCCCAATACTACAATACCGTATTAAATAAGTGAAGAAAATAATCTTTACGATATCTATTACACAATATCTAACATGAATACCGTTCTACAAAGCATTGTCACTTAACAATATAAAAATTTCATGAAATTCTTGCTGAGACACTTGATTTCAAAAAACGGCCTTATATCTGGACCATGTGAGCAATCGTTGATCTGGAAATCCAGTCATGAGAAAAATTACATTTCCTCCAGTTTATATTTAGCTTTCGGCACCACGTATAACGTCTCACAGGTTATTTCGCACTGGCCGACTTTGTTTTTTTATTAACGTATTTCTTCTGAATAATAAAAATATCCACATCAATATTATTACATGACTACGCCATGATCTGTGATAAAAAAAAGCATATTCAAAAACTTTAAGCCAAAATGTGTCATCAATTCAGTAGAAATTTCTTAATGAGTTTTTCTCTTTTTCAATGGTTTTTTATGAATTAATTCGAAATAATAATTTTAAAAAAAATACAACACATTTATTATATTCGTCGTCGGCACTTTTTTTATTATTCCAGTTTGTATTTTATTTAAAATGCAATCATCTATGCTGCCACCGTAAACTAAAAGACAGCGAACAGCAAAAAGCATGTTCTGAATACTGAAATTTATAAAGAATGAATAAAACTTTAAACCCTTGTATTTTTTAATATTATATTACGATTTCGCTTTGTTTCGATGATTGTAATTTTAAAATCCACTTTGCATTAAATCACAGAATTCAAAATAAGCCCATTATTTTTAATGAAGTGCCATTTTTTTTTTGAAATAAAAGATTTCAATGCTTAAAGAAATGGATCCGCCAGTCGAAAAATAAATAAAATTTAAGTAATATTGCTAATATTTAATGTTTATCACCAATATTACCAATTACGTATGACAGGTAAAAATTAAAAACAAATTTTCCTACTTTCACATTACAGACATAGCTGTAATAAAGGTGAAGGGTAAAATAATAATTTTCTTAAAATATATATAGAGCTTTTACAAAATGGAAAAGCCATTATTCTACCAGCATACGCAAAAACCTAACAACCACTAAAAGACGTCTGGAATAAACACAAATTCTTAATTGCGTATTAGAAATGAAAACATCTGATGTAAATTTTACTATTTATTTAACTCATTCTAGAATATTTATGTTATAATTAAATTACATAATCGTACCGTTCGATTTTTTATATATATGATAGCCAACACTCATTCGTCTTACAATATTCAATTATTTTTACGTACAAAAAAACATGTCTAGCCTGTCAATAATAATTATAAAAAACAATTGTACGATATAAATAGTATAAAATGCAATAACTGGAATAAGTTTTGAACTTGCTGTATTGAAATCATTTATTCTTTCGAACTAATTACATGCATTAAGTATGAAAAAATATTATTCCTTATGTTATTTCCATCGCTTTGTATTACACGCGTCACACACTTATTGAATGAATCAATATTGAGCAGTACATCATAAATGTGGATTTGTTAAGACCGTTAATTTGTACTAAATATTAATCTAATTAAACTATAACATATTGAATTTAAAGAACCCTATCCCGCCTTCGATTTACTAACTAAACTTGCGCATTTGTTTGCGGAGCTTAACAGTATCTTTCTAGAGAAGTATATCTGTAAAGGGATATAATTCAGCCTCGCTTGCAAAGTATATTTTTATAAGTCAATCTCGAGAAATTGTTGGCAATATATTTGATGTATGAAATAAGAACAACAGAAAATGACATTAATAATTATTTCGAGCAAAACTTGAGATTGAGCATTGGTCATTGTAATTTACTTTATATGATGACGTTACTTTTAATGCGATAATGGTAAATTTTTGGTGGACAGGGAGTTTTTTATATAAATAAAACACTCTTTTGTTCTATGTACTTTCACATATATTTTGTTTAGATGCAAGACTGTTTTGCGTACTGTGACCATACATCAGTTTTAAATGCTTGCAATAAGCGAAATCGGTCCTGATCCTCCTGTAATTATCATATTTTCTAAAAATAATGAATAATGAGAAAATGTGTGACTAGAATATCCTCAATCTAATTAAGTTACATATATGAAAGTAATGTGTACAACCGTCAATTTATTACAGATTCTGAAGTTGAGGATTTGGGAGAAACGCCAGCTCGCTACCGTCCAGACTCAATCGGTGCCCTGTGCCGAGCCACAAGATTCACCGAAGCAGAAATTAAGAAGATATACCGAGGATTCAAAGCAGAGTGCCCTAGTGGAGTCGTCAAAGAAGATACTTTCAAGGTTATCTACGCGCAGTTCTTCCCTCAAGGAGGTATGTATATAATACATTTGAAATAACAGAAAAAAATGAAATTTATTCACCGTTATTTATGTAAACATCGCATACAGGTTTTTCTGTCTTCTCCAATTTCGACTTGATTTTTACGGTAATACGAAATCATGTACAATTAATGAATATTTTCGATAGAAGATAGGTTTTTCTTTTTTTTTTATTGACGTTATTTTTAAGGTGTACAATATTTCAGGAACAGACATTTTCATTTGATCATTTTCACTACATATTTAAAATTGTGACTATTGTGATAAATTTACTTTAATATTTTTTAGGTCTTAAATATATTTTTTTCGAAATAAGACTAATTAATGAGAACGAAAAATAATTTCGTTTATAAGTCGGTATATGACGGGAAATTGGGTATTTTAAGAACAAAAATTCATTTGTCTTAATATTTCTTTAGGTTATTAAAAACACAATAAGCCAATTTATCGAGTAATTTTGAAAGAGTGGTAAGGTAAAAGTTCACCGACTACCAATTGATGGTTTATACTTCTGTGTGAAATATACATAACATGTTGTCAAATGGGGAAGGAGCTTCAAGTAAAGGTAAGTGGCAGAGGTAAGTTTGATATTTTATGACACTTATCCGATAATAGTAGAAAAGTACATACTTTTTTAACTACTCATATTTTATTTAAATTTTATTCAATTCTTTATTTTCCTTCTTAAGTTTTACGTCAGATATAACAAAGATGCTTCTTCTGTACTTAATTTATTAAGACAGTGTTAAAAGCTAGATGCATACAAAATGAAATTTTGTCATTCTAATGAGTGCCTTGTGGTCAGTGGTAGTATGTACGTTTGAAGCAATGTCTTTGATATGAATTAATTGAAATTCAAATACCATGTTATTTGAACTTTAAGCTTTGTTGACAGCATCCCGTTTCTAGACACTCTTGTAAATAGACGGAATTTTATAGCTGACGAAATTGACAATTGAAATCGAAAAAAGCCTTTACACCCCTAAATATTTTAAAACAATGCATATTCTCCGCAAAAGTAACGATTGGAAAATTTCCATGGGGATATGGGAGTTTAAATCGTGTAATGAGCGTATAACTTAAATTTTCTAAGGGATTATTCATTATAATAAAAATAATAAAACATTTTAAGAATTCATTCCACACAAAATGTATTGGATCAGGACCGGTTTCGCTCATGGCGAGCATTATCAACTGATAAGAATTACAACGAAACAGTGATATTTATACGAAGCGAAACCCGTCCTCTTTCAATAAATTTTACGTGGAATAAGTACTAAAAATGTTGTTTTATTTTTATTATAATGACATTCCGCCAAGTATTGACAGTGAACACATTAAAAGGAATATTCATTGTTGTATTGATGGACCTCACTATGAAGGTAAAGTACGCATGTATAAAAACAAAACGACTCTCACCGGGTTTCCTTGTGAGACGAGTTGTCGACAGAGTGAGACATTATTAAAACTACCGCAAAGTTTAGGGACAAATAGATGAAACTTTTGGTAGAAACCAATTCTCAGGCGATGACATCGAGCTCTCGTTTATAATGATAATCAAATTATATTCCTAAGTTTGAGCATAATTTAAATGAAAAAGTTTGCGGGTATCCAACTAGCAGTTCTGTGAATTTTCACTAACAGCTTTCTGCATTAAATATTAACACACCTAAGTAGATAATAAAAACTCGTGTCCTTCGACGAGAAATAGATTTGAACTTTCTACACGCTGCCCGTAAAAACTTTCCAGACGAAGTAGTCGAAAAGATAAATGTAACATGGTATGAATATACTCGTTCGTATTTACATTGTCCACTCTGTTAACTTTGTATGTCAAATTCCTGGTTAAAAGTAATGAGGTACTTAATAAAGTAATAAGATATATAATTCACAAGTAATTTCATCTCAATCTTATGCATCGCTAAAAGATTTGTTTTATTCTTTTAATTTCATTCAAACGAGATTTTTACAGTTACTGCTCTAAAGTCAAACACTTGCTTAGTCATGCGGTATCGAAAGTCAATTAAGCCAAAGAAATGGATGAAGTAAAATTGTAGATCATGTAACCTCGTTTATGTGTCCAACTATGGCAACATTTAATTATTTAATATTATTTGACCTTACTAAAATACAAAAGTTTGAAAGACAACTGTACACTTTGTTGTACTAAGCTGCTACAAAATGGATGTCTCATGATGGTTTTTTACGGGTTAAATGATTGAAATACTTCATTATCAAAACAAAATTATATATCTTTTCTTTGCAATTTTTGAACACCATTAACACACATGGCTTAAATTTTTCTCAGTGCTTATTTACAATATTAAATGGATAGTAAAAGTAATAGTTACTTCTAAAAAACAATATGATGAATATGAATCGTTGACCGTGAAATGAAGTAAACGATGAACGTGAAAACTTGCCAATCCAATCGAAAAAAAAATCTTTGTTAATCGATTTATGAATTTTTATACAATGTTTGTGAATATTTTTTTTTCATTCCTTGACATATAATCCTTATTTGAGAGAGCAATCAACTAACTACTATTCATGTTCTAGTCAATCCCCCCTCTACACAGAGATAATATAATGTCGTATAATTAGTTATTTATTTGCGGGATGATTTTTAAGATTATCTGTATTTTTATTATATTTCCTTTTCCAATTGTTTGATATTTTGTCATTAAGTATGCTTAATTTTGTATAATATAAATAATCCATTTCAAATTTGTTTTTCATCAGTTGATAATGTTTCTGGTGAGCGAAAACGGTTGATGTATCTATAAAAATGTGGAATTAATAAAAAAATATATATATGTCTACCTGGAATTGACTGTAAGCACATTAAAAGTTGTTTACTATTTGGTCATTTTATGTCATTTATTAGTAGTCCCGATATTGAAGCGTATATTTTGATGTTGTCTCTGGGAGTAGGTCTAAATAAAACTTTTTACTACTCAAACAAGATAAGTATTTTTAAAGCACCCGGCATAGAGAGCAACATAATTTTGCAGTAAAAAGTTAAGTTTTATATCATTGTATTATACGCATATCTAAGAGAAGAAGTCCGAATTCCCAAGATGGTAATTATGTTTTTATAACCGAAACAGCGCTGAAAGAAATTTTTTAAAACCAAGATTTAGTTTTGTTACTTTATTTCAGTTAAGTGCGTGCTGGTTATTATATGCACATCGTACTTGCCTGAAATATTCACTACTTTATGTAAATTCGCAAAGCTAAAAAAATTGAATTGTTTTACGAGCTGAATAAAATGAGATCACTTTTTTAAAGATATTATTTATCACAGAATTTTTAAAGATGTTATTTAGTTATTTAAAAATTGATTATCGAGAATTGCTTTTTATTTCGCATATAAGAGGTAAGGCCGTTTGAATTTCAGTAAAATTCGGAGATTTAAGAACGTACCAGAAATCTATTTGTTTATCATTGGGTATAAAAAAAGATTGGAACTAATTAGGGCTTATGTTAAAGAAACCTCCAAAGAGTTTCAATCTGGCATGTAATATACATTTTCAGAACAATTGAATTTCAAAAGTCCATGCAATATACTCGGTGGAACTGACGAATGCTGTCATGGCATGGAAAGAAGCAAATTGATTATTGGCCAATAAAGAATCTTGATGTTGCCGAGTGGTTGTCATATGTGCTAATCGCACTATTGAACACTTTGAGATCGTGTTTTATTAAAGAGCATCCTGTTTCTCATACTCCGATCTCTAAATTCCTCTTACCGAGAATTGTACCGGAGGCTCCCTCTCATTTAACGAGAGAGCCGAGATCAAGGTCGTCTCAATTTATCGATAAATCAAAATATATATTAACGGAGCGTGCATAGAAACCAGGGCTGCGGAGTTGGAGTCGTACTCGGAGTCGGATTTTTTTTAAAGTTTGAAATTTTTATTTATGCATAAAATATGTAAAATTTGGCAATTGGTCGGAATTTTTGGTCGATATTTTATTGAATAATATGAACATAAATATAAAAAGTTAGGAAAAAATCTTGACGAAATTAAGCTTTTTTTAGTCGGAGTCGGAGACAGCGTCGTGTTTTTAGTCAATGCTTGGAGCCAGAGTCGTGCTTTTTTTTACGACTCCTTGATAGAAACATATTTTTACAGAAAACGAATTACGACCAAAAGTCAGCTGAATTATTTGCAAGCATATTTAATCTTTTATTCAAAAACGAAAGATTTTCAAACCAGACTGATTAAAAAAATACCAACCATGTATGTTACGTTCAATTTAGATAACCACGTTTAAAATAAGCAAAATAAAAGCAAGCATATCGTTTTTTAGTATTGGCTTTAATTTATTCAAGTGTATAACTTTGCCATAAATAGTATCGTAAAATGTACTTAACTGAAATTTTTTTGAACTTTAAACTTTGGCGAAGGCTCGGCGCAATTTTCTTCGCACATTTTAAAAATTCATATCTTATCACGTGGTTGTCTGTAGGCCACGACTTAAAAATTTAACGGATCCTCTAAGACTCGTTCAAAGAGGGCAATATTTGACAGACAAATTTTACAATTTATTTCAATTGCAAATGTTTCAAGAAAAGCCTATTGTAATTTCTATCATTGCCAACTTTCTCTACCGGATTCATTTAAAACTAAAGTTTCAATATAAACTTTTCTTGGTGTAGTTTTGCGTGAGGAAACTTCAGAACTGTTTCATTGAATATACCACAATTACATATTGAAGTCTTAGAAATTGTTGTTATTTTAAATGAGCGCTAAAGTTTCATTTTATTTTAAGATAATTTCATAAGCTGTTTCAACGTGTAGTAGCGCCATACTTATCTTCAAGGATCTTTCAGTGAATAACTCTTAAATATTATTTTATAATTACTTTATTCACTCAATAGTTATCAAGTTACTAAAATGCGTTACACCAGCTTACGCATCGCGAAGTAAAGAACATGGATGAGAGATAACATAATGAAATGTTGGAACCTTGATTTGCCTTGAAGGAAATACCTTCATTCTAACGATATATTCTTCAATCGTTATGTGTTTTATTGCTGAATCTTATCCAGTGGTGGCATTACTAGTATTTAAATTGATAAAATAAATATTTGATTTTGAGAAACGCTCCAAAATGGCAGCGCGTATATTTTACGTCACGGGCGTGTGAAAATGGAAAACCTTCCGCGTACGTGCCTCGTAAAAGATTAAAAATGATTAAATCGAATGATTGAAAAATCAACTTTTACATATTACTTTTGGTACTGTCGAATTCTTTCTCTTTATCATCCATTTATTCTCAAGATATACAATAGATTTTTCCATTTTGTAATTTCCAATAACTGAATATACAACAGACCGGATGGTGCGAGAAATTCTTTGATTTATGTTTTTAGTCAATTTTATAAAAATGTAAGCGACGAATGAAACCGATCGTGATGATTGAAATTTGGACAAAAAATAGTGTTTTATTGATTTAAAAATAATGCGTAACAAGAGTTTGTACGTTAAAAGTAGTCATGGTTTCTGTGTTATTTCAATATAATATAAAATTAAAAATAACTTTTATTATTCCAAATATTGTGTTACTAATTGTGACACGTGTTTCGCCGCTTTCAGAGACATCTTCGGACTTACTATTGCAAAGTTAAAGTCATTTCAATATGTACATTTATGGACGTGGCATTACGAATCCGTGGGTTTTTTTTCCAAAAACCGACGTGCTAAATGGCCATTGTATAGAGGGCGTGAAACTTGTCGGAAATATTCATCTACATGCCACGGGTGTAGTCCATTATTAAAATTAACTTTTTTGGTTCCCATTTTTATATTCAATGGTACAGCGCCCGGTTAGACTATAAGAAACGGTTTACCAACCTTGTGTGAGCCCGCGAATTTATTATGCATTTTGTAAAATTATATGATAACCAATTTGATGTCATTTAACGATTGGTATCATTTTCCGTAAATATTGCTTTAACTGAATATCATTGATAATAGCTGGATCAATCGCAAAACCTTTAAATCAAAGTACCAAGAAGTTGAACTGGAAATATTAGATCTCCAAAATGATATTTGCAGCTGATAAAAACTTTTGAAAATTTATGGAACTGTAATAATATTCAAAATAATATGACATATAAGATCATGCTGTTGGTCTACGTATTAACATGAATAATGATGAATATAATATAATCAAAATACAACTTGTGACTTAAAACCATGTGAAGGCTGAGCTAGGTAAATTTTCAATGGGAAAAGTGCACTCGATACTTTACTGATGTATTTTTTTTTTCTTTATCATGTCCGCCCCTAACTTGGAGCATATGGCCTCCTTACGGAGTTATCCTAACATATATTTTTCGAAGAGAGTAGGGGATGAAAGGATACGAGGACTCGGACAGGACTAGTGGTAAGCTAATTGCTCTCGCTTTGCGCCGCTTTTTTTTGGGGAAAGGAATGGTGGGAAGTCATTTTCAAAAACATTGAACAGATTTATCGACTGAAAAAATCTGCTCGTGCCGGGAATCGAACCCGGGCGGTCCGGCACGCAACCAACATCGTTTACCACTGCGCCACGGACCGTACGGTGATGTAAATTTGCTACCGATAAATATCCAGTTGGGAACTTTTAATCTCTAGCATTTATCTAACTTTATCTCTCTCTTAAATTCAAGTTCCAGATTTATAATACAATTCCTAAAATTGAAAACTAAGCGGTACCAAACTAATGTTTTCTGTAATTATTATCTCTTATACTAAAAATTGTATTTCAGTTTGCATGCAATAATAGAGAATTATAGAAATCACGCTTGATTTGAAATAAATTCATATCGGTAAACGATTTTTTCGCGACGCTAGATCAGAAACAACGATATTGCGCTGACATTGGGAAACGCAATCTTATCAATGGTGCAATATAATATGGCTAAAAATAGTAAATTTTTGGCAGCATAGAACCTTTTTAGTTCAAAACGTTTTCATTATTAGATCTCATAAATTTCTATGATGGTATCTTTCCTGGTAAATGCTGACTTAGCGAACTCTCATGCCCACGTTCCCACTTTGTAGAAAATGAATTCAAAAGTACGTATGAAAACTCCACATAATTTATGAAACATGTTGCGTCTTTAACTTTTCCATTTCCCTTTTCTCATACAATTAAATGATTAGAGTAATTTTTTTATCACCTTTAAACTCGAGGCGAAGTATGGAGCTTTCCATGAGGATCCTTTTAAGACCTAATTCCTCTTAAGCTTAAAATCAACTTCATTCGAAGATTTATTAAAGGTTTCTTTAAGCTGATCGGGCTATATTATATCACCAGCACATTAGACATTTTCCACAAACATAGATTAAGTCAGGGCTGTGGAGTCGGAGTCGTCGCGGTGATTTGGTCGGAGTCGGAAATTTTGAAAAGTTTGAACTTTTTATATTTTGCATATAATACGTGACGATAGCGTGATGCTGAAACCATTGCGAGCTATGTATAGTTTTTTAATTCATGCGAAAAAAAATATTTCTTTATTTACTGTTTTTTTATTTTGCCAAATTTAAACCAATCTAACTAATAATTTCCACCTTTATTTTAATGTTCATTTTCTCAAATACAGAGATCACCTATTGTGAGTTGGCCTCACCGTGAATTACTCACGTCTGCAACGATAAAAAAGAAAATAAATTATTCACAATCCACATATTAATGATTGCGGATTCTAGGAGAACGAGCTCTGGTACGCGAGGCTCCATTAAGTGGATAAAAAAACTATTTTGAAAATGCTTTATATTGTTTTTCTTCCATGTGATAATTTTCATACGCGTAAAAGAGTACTCGGCAGTTGCCACCTAATATCATCGACCCTGAGACTAATAAAGGCAAAGTAGGTAGGAGAGTTTTTGTGAACTCGCATTCAACCCACCCCTACTTTCTCTTTCTATTCCGCACTTTGAAAACTTATTTCCTTCTTAATGGGATTCCCGGATCAGACTTAAGGCTCCCGTCCTCGCATAGGTAAGACAAAAAACACCCCTCGTTTGTTATCCTCCCGACTTGCCGCACTGCGCTAATTTCACTGCATATGTCGCAAATTGTTACTGATGCATTTTTCCAGTTCAATGTTAAAATAATCACCTCTATCAGCCACAGCGAGGATATGTAACTTACTTATAAGACAAATAGATTTTTCTTAGGTCCATTATTCTTTATTTTTACCAAGTCAGACAAGAATCGGTACTTAATAAATTAATATCAAAAGCTTCTGTAATATGTTCAATAATTAAACCTGCTCATTCTTTTGAAATGTAGCACAAAAATTATATATCACAAAAAACTGTCTTTTTTATATTTTTACGTGTTGCTTGTATAATTACGATCATTTTATGAATATTCAATTAAATATCTTTGCTGTGGATCACGTCAGAAAAATATCTACTTCTTAAGAAACAAAAAAAGAAGGTTTGTATAATTTTACTAGAATGAATTGCTATTTTTAGACAAGTTTTAACCGACAAACCAATTCAAAATCGAAGTATGTAAAAATAAAAAATTTAAAATAACTTTGATTATTCCACGTATGAATAATCAAAATTATTTTTAATTTTATACTGAAATGAACTTTCACAAAATTACCGCCGAAACCATCGAAAGTATGTAAAAATGTTCATTTATCTTCATTTTTGCTCAAACTTTGATACGTATTGTGCAAAGCCATAGAATATGGATAATTTGTTTTAAATAAACAATCGAAAATATTACACGAGCAAAGGAAAAATTGTGCTGTCAGTTGTGGCATTAAAAAAATTGCTATACCCAGAAGATGGCTACATAAAACAAATAAACATGGCAGCAAAAAATCTCCGAACTTTAAAAACCACAATTTTAAATGAAAATTCTTCGTACAAATCACCATATTTATTTCTGCAAGGAGACAAAAATGCCGTTTTAATTTGTCGTCTTTTTAGGTAAAACAAATAAAGTCTTTTGTTAAGCGAATATTCCAGCATCCAAACGTTACTCCTCATTCAGCTTGGGCTTGTATTTAATACAAAATGGGCGCTGATGCGAAAAAAACTAGATTTTTTTGTATCTTGTTTTATTTTCAATAGATGTATGGGTAGGGTCTCATTTGAAATCAACGCTGGTTCGTTCGTCATTCAGACATTTTCCATAGATAAAAAGTGCTGGGTTTTGCAATTTTATTCAGTGCTCGGTGGCCTCAACTAACGGTTCCATTCTAAAATGAACCAGTATTTCAAATATATTTTTATGTAGCTGAACCAGGAGTTCCCAACCCCGTGTCCGCGGGCGCCATGGCGCCCGCCGACCGATTTCTGTCCGTCCACCAACGTTAACTCGAAACATTTTTAACTTTTGTTGATATCATATCGACAGTTGAAGTCTCTCGTGCATGTCCCAAATATTAAGGAAATGGTAGATTACAATGAATTAAGCGTCATACACATTCAAGCGCTTCAAAAACAGTTTGAAGAGAGATTTCTGCAGTTTACGACTATCGAGTAGGGACTCCAATTACTCGTCATCTCAACTACTCGAGTATCGAGTAGTAAAATTGAAAAATACTCGAGTACTCGAGTATACTCGAGTAGTTTCAGATGTACCAAAATATATACTATTAATTCACATTTTTGGAAATAAATAGGGGATAAATAAATAAAAAAGCTTATTTAATTTCATTGATACATTTAATTCATTTTACTAAACACATATTTTAAAAATAACAAAGAATTAAATGTTTCAAATTTAAGATTTGTTCTAATTTTAGTTTTAATTATTCCCGCAGTTGAAAAAACTCTCTCGGTAGCTGTGGACGTTGGTTTTATCGTTAGCAATGAATTGAATAGTGTATCTAATTTATATGTCCGCTGCTTAAAAGAATCTAACTTTTTTAAATCTTCTTTTAAATTTTGACTACAAGAATGTTTAATGAATTTAGTTTTCGGTTTATGAGATATCGATGAAATGGCATTTTTCAACTCTTGTTGAATAGGATCTTTATCTTTAAAATATACATATAATAGGGCATATAGAGAACTGAAAATTTGGCTATTTGTAAAAAAAATAAAAAAAAAATATTTTCCATGTCTTCTTTGTGTAATCAATCATAATTCGAAAGCCACGTCGATTTTACCACAGAAAAATACAATAGGTAACTATTTACTTCGGAGATATAAGTGAATATTTACTTAAATACAATAGCTCAATAATGCACGCATGGTGGGAAGGAAGAAGGCGAAAGACAATTAAGAGATAAATTTCATTAGCAGAATAATTCAACAACTGACATATTGTATGGGATGGTAGACGTAAGAAGCCAAATAATAATTACTTACGTCTTCGTATACCAAGTGCGATATTCGCTCCCCTGAAAGCTCAATTAGCAAAACGCGCTAAGTGGGAGATACAATAAATTTAAAAAAACATGAGAAAGTTCTACAAACGAAACAATGTTCTCGCGATGAACTTAACCTCATTTTTACATGTAAAATGACGAGGAAAGAAAAATTATTGCTATAAAATATCGGAAACAAAAGCTTCTTTATTAGACTTTGTTTTTCTTTCTGTTTGACAACGAAGTGTAACACGTGTTTATATTTAATCTATATAGCGGAAGTATAAGTTTCAATAAAAATGACGTTTTAAATCATCTTACAAAAAAGATTATTATTATTTATTATACTTATTATTTAGGGGGAGATAGAAATATACAAACAGTAATGTGTGAGTAGCAACCACTGCATTTTAGCCGAGCGAAACAGTCGTAAAAATGTTATGAGTTAGACAGAGAGTGCAATACATACAATATTCGATTGAGATCGCGGTACAACAGCGGAAGTACACGTGCACATTGTTCTTACATGCTACAAACTTTTAAAAAGCTTATTCCGTTATCTAACTTTGCCAAGTTTTTAACTGTCATAACATTGTTTATTTGTGATTCGGAAAATTTTCACAATGGCCAGACAATATCTGACACAGGAAGAAATGAATAAAATTGCTGAAGAGTTTAGTGATAGTGATACTGATTCCGATAAAGATTTTGAGAACATTGCGGGTATTACGGATGCCGAAGATATGGAGGATGATGAATGTTGTGGTCACCATATTTTTTAAGGAATACCTACTAATAATATAACAAATTTTAATCATGATACGGAGCCATTGAAATGTGTTAAAAAATATTTTCATTGAATATGATGAAACTGCGTCAGTTAAATATAATTTCTTGGAATGTTCACAAATTCACAGAATGAATATAATCTAGTTAGTATTTTAGTAAAGATCCCGATATTTTGTTATTTCTTATAATTAAAAATATGTTTCCATTAAGAGTTTGTGTTTTTATTGCAAATGTTCAAGCACATTTGTGTGACAGATTTGTAATGTGTTTTTATGGTAATAAATTTGTTCATTCAGAGAACGAATTTACGCGGCTGTGCTTTTATTTTGACACCATGTCTCCATCCTCTTCCCTTCCGCCAGGCCCCCTCGCCCCTTCGCCAGTTTCGTCGACCGTCAAACAACACGCGACGATCACGCTTTGTAAAGTTTCAAACGTCTTCGAGACACATTCTAGGTTTCTTACGCCTATGTATATATTTTTTGTAAATAAAATTTGGATAGAGATGTTTTAAAGCTAGGATCGAGTATTTACTCGAGTATTATTCAATATACCCGAGTATCGAGCACTTGAAAAATGGACGAGTATACTCGAGTATCGAGTACTCGATACTCGAATTGGAGTCTCTACTATCGAGCCAATGGTCTTCTTTATTATAAAATTTAAAATAACTTTGATTATTACACGTATTTTGCTACTAACTGTGACACGTGTTTCGCTTAAGTAATGAAGCAAGATTAATTTGAATATTTTAAAATGATAAAATTACATAATGAAATTTGGGATTTTTCCTTTTTACGAAAGCAAGGAGGGGGCTATAGATTCAAAACAAAGCATCTTTATTGTCAAACCTTTTATTTTCTAATTAAATACAATATAAATAGCTTCATGTTTTGCAGGTTGTGTTCAAGAAAGAGTACAACAAGAAAAAATTTACAATGAAAATCTTTTCAACGAGTTTTCACTTTATTAAAAAAAGGAAGGTTGAGCAACTGAGTAACAAACAGTTCTTGTATAAAAGAACATATATAATATTTTAAGATAATCGCTGCAAAGAGTCCACATGCCCCTTGTTGAACATGGATGAAAAAAATCATTATCAATTTAAAATATCCTTAGAAAAAATAGGTGGCGCCCGCCGGCCCACATTTTTCTTTAAATGCGCTCTGGGGTCCAACAAGGTTGGGAACCCCTGAGCTAAACATTCGACTGCGATAGCTGAATGCAAAATTCTACAAAGAAATTCACGAAGGAATTACTGGAAATGTACTTCGATTTTTTTTTGTATTCTGTCATAAAATCTATATTTTAATTTAATCTACTCAATTTTATGTTCGGTCTAAAGCAGGAGGGGGCAAACTTTTCGGATGGAGGGCCAATTCCAAGAATTCGAAATGACCAGCGGGCCGCAAGTAAAATATCATTTGTAGATATACACCCGATCGTTTTTTACGAGATACATTTTTTTCAAAAAGTGGCGCACCTAAAAAAATCGCGGAAAAAAGTATGCAAAACACAAAAAAAACAAAAATATTTTTTCAAATTCGATCTAAAAAAAATTTTTTGCATAAAAATATACATAAAACATTCCCGTTTTCATCCAAAAATAATATTTCTTTATTCAGTTCGTATTAATTATTGTGCATTAAAAATATTTGGACGACTGAAGTGCATTTGTTTGACATAGTAACTCTCTGTGATAAATTTTACGACTGGGTAACGTTCTATTCAACGAATTTTATAAATGCAATGTGCTTAAATAAGTTTCAGAGCAGAGTCACCAATAATATCGCATGAGTTTGCGCACCATTTTGTCTGTAAACAGTAAAATCGCGTAAAACGAATAAATCACGGTGCCGTCCAAAAAATCACGTAAAATCGAAATTACAAAAAAATCGTCATTATTTTTTTAAAATTCAGGTGCTCATTTTGTAGTTGATATTTTTAAAACTGCTTGTGAGTGGTCATAGAAGGAAATGGAATCAGAATTAAGCTGAGGTTCATGATCGAAAATGTCTGTTCACATTTTTCGTGCAAAATCTTTAAATTGGTCGAATTTTTCTGAATTAAGATCATTGTAAAATTTGCAATTTCGTCACTACGGTGTAATTCTCTTAAATCAGTGTTACATTGCAGATCAATAATCTCAAGTTGTAGCTCTTTCAATACAGTTTTAATATCTATTGAAAATGGATCACCAAATCTTTGTGAAAAATCGTCATTCATCGCGTTCATAACACGGAGTTAATAGTAATTAAGTGTGGCACGATGTTCAGAGTAAATGCAAAATCACAAATCCCTAATCATCAGTATCAGGAAAGTCCGTAAGATTCTTCATTTTCAAAAATAAAATTATAATATTTTTTATATCCCGAACTCTTCGAAGCACTTTTTCCAAGCAAAGCCATCGAATTTGAATGTGAAAAAGAACTGTATACTGACTCAATATCTTGAAAAAATTTTATTTGATTTTTAATATTTTTTAAAAAATATTCTTACTTAGAATTAGGATTTATGATGGCGGGCCGCAGAAAACTCTCGGCGGGCCGCAGTTTTCCCGTGCCTGGTCTAAAGGAATAACCCGTAATCATCAAACATACATTTAGAGTTTTTTAGTATAAAGCGTGACAAAAGCTAATAACATTTTTAAGTTTATTTATATATAAATATAATACGATGTGAAACCTTTATTTTCAATATATACCGTTTTTTATTTTTGATGCCATACGATAATTGAAAAGTTCCGACCATCCGATTTTGATATCAAAATATGAAGTCAAAGTAAATATGAATTAAGCAAAAACAATTAGCTATCTTGCTCTATTATTTTAGTATTTTTCATGATATTTTTTTAATGAGGAAATTTTGTGTTTTTTATTATAATAAATGATAAGCCATAAAAAATGAATAAATCATACTAAAACGATTACAAGGGATAAATAAATACATGACATAAAAAAACTTTATAGCCATTTCTCGGAAATTATCAGTAAATGTTATAATCTGTAACTATCGAATCAAATATTAAACTGATATTTTTTATCAAATATACATATCAGCACACTTAATATGTTTTTTTTCTACATACAATAATTTAATATATAACAATGGAACGGAGTGCTTCCGTAATTCCTAAAATACTTGAAAATCACACCGGATTTAAAATAGATTTTTTTTAAGAAAAGTATTTTTGAAAGTATTAAATTAAATATTTATGTTTTAATCTTTCTTTTCCCTTTATTCTATCCTGGTAAATATTTTATTAGCATGGTTCAGAACTTGATAACATCTTTGTTTCAGAATACGCGTTTCGCATTCGTTATCTTTCTTAACAATCTTGATAATGACACAATGAGTTTTAATTTAAAGCAAAAAATACATGTATGCATCATTAATATGTTAAGGGATAATGCCATTCTATGTAATGTTTTTTTTTAAACTATTTATGATATTTATGTAAACTGGCCTATTGAATTTTTTTCGAATCGCTTATGATAGCAATTTTGTGTTTTTTTGTATTATGCTTCAGTATGTTTTTATTGTATGTGTGACGATAAAAATAAAGAAAAACGCTCCCATCTATACTGTCGTATTCACAACAAAACGTGTCCCGAAGATGAAAAAAAAACTTTTTATAAAAAGAGTTGTACCACGTGGGAATGGGTAAATTATGTAAAAACAGGTAAATAATGGAAATATGGTCACGGGACAGAATTTTTGTAAAGATTTATGAAAAACTAGTATTGCTACCCGACGTCGCTCGGACTAAGCGACCAATAATTATTTAATGTTATATCATTCGACATAATTATATCACAAAATCTAACATCCAAAATAGAGTTAAAATAAAATTACAAACTTTATTTAATTTGATGACAGCCCCATTCTCGCCCATTAAAATGTCCAAACTCAAGGAAAAAATCTAATTTGCTGTCAAATAAATGTCAAATAATACCTTCACATAAATAATAAACATTATTATTAATACTAAAAGCCGGGAAAAGTTCAGTAGAAGACTAATTTATTACATTTTGACTAAATGTCTTCGCCGATAAAAATTCAAACATATTTTCTTTCATATTCGTTTTTATGGCAATTTAATGACCAACAATGCAAAAGGGAATTACAGACCCACAGACATACATATGCCGTTTTGGTTTTATATATAAGATAAGCACATTAAATGAAATGAATAGTAATAATAATAATAAGTGATAATAATGAAAGAAAGGCTAACGACTTTTTTTGAAATGCTTCGTCTTTAATTTTTAAATTTATTATAGTAGAAGATCCTAAAGAATACTTCGCAATAAGTATGAAATTGAGTTGTTTTAATTTACAGGAGCAAAAATGCAACCACAAACTACACAAATAATAATTGTTTGTTTAAAATAAAAAGAATAATTTTATTATAGGCTAATATCAAAAAACAAATTCTTCTTTCAGAACTCATACAATAATCAGTAATATTCATCAGATTTAATCATTTTGATTCCACATTTTACAATAATCCACAAGAACTCAAAGAGTAAAGTCAAAACATAAAATTATAAACCAGTATGTATAAATTTTTTGAGTTTAGCTCGAGAGGATTGGGATTCTGCCCCGTGACCATATATCCATAATTTACCAAAACATATTATTAATGGAAGATTTTTTGGGAAGTATGTTTTCATCAATTTAGTAACGAGTTGGAATAGTTACAAAACCGCCATATTTCGTATTGCTGGACCGCGTGAACTATGTATATTCCATGAGAATTTCTATTTTCGAGATCAACTGGAAAAGTAAATATATCACACATCCCATGCCCAAGATCTCGTGTGAAATTGAAAAATCTATCTTTGATATTGAATTCAGCAGGAGTTGAGAGTAGCACAAATTTATCTGATTGCTGGGGTTTCGTTATCTTTGTAGGAGTTTTTTTGGCTTTCTGGTTTATTTGTTAAATATAAAATAGTAATTTATTTCAATGTTTGGTTTTAAGATTTAGTAAAAATGTGAACTATAAAGTGATTTTAATACGCATTGAATGCGTATCTTCATATCCACATATCATATTGATATGCCTCTTTGACACAACTTAACATATTATCGTAACGTTTTATCTATTAGCATTCATAACTCAAGACCGGCAAAATTTGAGATACGTTTATTTTAACCAAAGGGGCCGATCTGTTTGTCAGATACCCTAGAACGAGTTTTGTGTGATGATATATTCAAAGCTTCATCATTAAGTACATAATAATTTTAGGTGAAGCTGCTTCAAATTATCGAGTTCAGTATCCTTCTCTCCGCTGTCAGTTGTTCTGATTTGTTGGTAAATAATCAAAGCCGGTAGGCATAACAACGAAAACTGTATTTCAGTCATGGCAACCAAAAAAATGCATTTTAAATGTCACAAATAATCAAATATGGTTAAAAAAGAAATACAGCGTTTTTCTCTACCATAATTGCGTAAAATTAATTGTCCCTTCTGAACAGATATAGCCGAAAACACTTTTATTTTATCTACATACTTTATAAGCTTATTGATACATTGCAAAAATGTTTTATCTTAAGCATGTCTCTGTTCAACGATTTCGATTTCGATGTTGGTATTTTTTTCATTTTATATTTTACACAGTGTTCCTACAAAAACCGTAAAAGCGGTTACATTCCAAGCAAATTCTCGTGACACTGTAATTCTACACTGAATTCACTCCAACTGGTGTACCTAATAAAAAAGTCCAATGCAAATACTTGTTTTGGTGACCATCATTTCTGATATATATAAATTATATTTTAAATATGTACATATATATAAATAATTGCATTTTTTTTTCTTATCCGTCAAAGCTTCCTTATTTATGCTTGAAATAAAACGAGTGGTAAAATGGAGATTATAGTAATTAACTCGTTTTCTGAATAATTGCATATCCTCTAGCTGTAAATTCTGGATAGAATGTTAATAAATTCATTAAATTTTGGTCAGAAAAAAATTCCATGCTTTTTTGTTATAAATATTATTTTAAAATATCACGTATGTATCACGTATGTTTTAGAGCGATTCTTGTCTCCATCTTGCCATCCTAAGTCAATTGTATATTATATACCCAACGCCTTACAATATTCGTATAAACAATAACGTACAATATATACTATTTTGCTAAATGATAATTTTTTCAAGGTTTCGCACATGTTTCATGTTGTTTATTTTTAGGAAAAAACAAGTATAGAAAAAGTTCAAAACGATAGCATACATGAACCGAAAAATACATTCTCGATACTGCATTCTTTCCACTCAAAATGGCCTAGATTCATATTCCCTGTAATTTTATTACATATAGGCGAGAAAATAAGTGGCTCCTATTACTCTTCTTAATTTGCTCGCTATAAATGTGACGCATAAGAACTTTTGTTATTGATTCTTTGATGAGTAGGTTTTGTTTCATTATGTCTCTCAGCGCTGCAATAGTAATTCATCGGTGTTTCGTTAAATAATCATTAATCAGCTGAAAATCAATGAAAATGTTTTTTGGAAAAGGGATTTGAACTTATGATCGCTGAATCGAGAGGAGCAACAAAGGGGCTTGCAATCGTATGGTGGCGCTCAAATATAGTACGTATAATATAATTAAATAGCTTTTATGCTAACGCACAGTGTATGACATAAATTGTCGTTTACATGCTATAACTCTATGGTATTACGGTAAAATAGCAAATTGTTTATGGATGATTAGTGATTACTATTGTCACCCTAATGTACGCACTAAATCGCTAATAGCATTTGTTACATGTAAATTAATGCAATTTTTGAATAACGCTCTATGTGTTTGTTAATAATTTGTATGTATGGTCACCTATTGATCGCCTAAGGGGAATAAATGACAAATCCCACCGGTCTACATTGATATTCAACACTTTGTCCTGTTTCGTGAAAACGACGCTGTTATCGGCGTGTCGCCTTCCTAACGTAATGAATACTTTGTTTAAATATCTAATACAGTGAGAATTGAACTCCTCTTATAAATATATATATTTGTCGTACGGTAATTCGGAATTGACCTTACCGGTCAATAAAAAAAAACTTTAAATACTACACGTCAAAATTGAGCCATTTCATTGGCAGCCGTTTTACGTTCACTGCTGAATTAACCAATTCTAATACTCCTGTCTTTTGCTGCCGTGTACTCTTAGTGAACTTATTTATTACAAAGATCGTTTTATGTTTCTTGGATACAAAAAGTTTAATTTCCTATGAATCTTGTATTTTAAGGATTCTTATTTCAGACTATTTCCTGGCACAATAGTTTTTCATTCAGTAAAACTAGCCAGTTCAACCCTACTCATTGGTAAAAACAATTTAATTGGATTGATGAAAATTAGGAATTTACACTTTATAGTATGTATAATGAACAATAGTTCTGTAATTGTTCCGATTTCTAAAGTTTCGAAAGACCAATTACATGGATTTCCTTTCGAGATAGTTTCAAAGGTCACGCATAATTCACTGAGAGAATTTTCTATGGAATCATCCCATAAGCATGATGTATAGCAAATTCTTTGACCTAAGTAAAGGCATTACTGAAAGTAATACTTAAGCACGACCACAATATGAAAACGAATTGCTTGTCATTATTCTATCTTACTTAAAAGAGACGATTTCACAACAGCCCTTTTCCGAGTCCTTTAAAAATAAATGTTAAATCCGTAATAAACTTTCTGGAGATTTGAGTACAAATTTGTCAACTTGTCTTTCTGACAGTAAGGAGTGAGAATGATATCATGATTTTTTCGCTTCTTCGCACGAAAATTGAGGCTGTTAGAATTTTGAAGATTGCCGTAAATTAATCCATGTCATAGTTACTTTAATCTTGCTTGGGTTCTACTTTAAAATAACTACTATAAAATATTTTAGACATAAATTTGTATAGTGTTTACTATGTAACACGAACTTTATTCATCATTTACTTATGCTTCAGCACATTTCAGTAAAATTTTAAGTAGAATATTTAAAAATGAATGTCAAACATATCAATTTCTTTCGCAAAATAAAAGTATTTTTAAATAATTTATGATTATCAACATTATTTTATATTAGAATTAAGCTATACACATTAAGCATTTTAAGCAGTACACTGAAATATTTT
Organism: Himalopsyche kuldschensis; assembly: GCA_028554975.1. NCBI lineage: Eukaryota > Metazoa > Arthropoda > Insecta > Trichoptera > Rhyacophilidae > Himalopsyche > Himalopsyche kuldschensis. The sequence continues at coordinate 11,064,066 of JAHFWI010000010.1, read as the reverse complement.
AAATATTTATTTTCTTCAGTGAGATTTTTTTAAATTCAACGTAGTTATTGCTCAATCCAAAATACTTATAATCTGTTAAAAAATCCACATTATACAGACGTCGTTTTTTGTCTTTGTCATCATAATAAGATTTATTTTTCTGAAATTATATTCACACTTATCCTTGTCCATTAGAATCTTTTATTTTTCTTTTAAATGTACTTTGAGTAAGTTAGAAGATTAATGGTAATTTTAATATTCATTAGTGCTATAGTTTATAGACTGTATGTAATTTCATAAGTGACTGATCTTATTTAAAAGCTTCTTATTCAAAAGATTCATTACAATCTCCATATTTTATTAACTGTGAAACTTACTTGGTTGAACTCATATGTATTTTACTTTCGTGACAACATTTCCACTCCAAATTTATATTTGCTCAAAAATTTGTCTTTCGGGAGCTTGTTGGCTAGTTGGGTCGCTCAATCTTTCTCTTCAAAAAGAATAAGTAAAAAAGGATTGAGATACGAAACAAGTAATAATTTACCATTCCTTTTCTCTGCTTAGTCTTCAATTATCAGATAGGTGGTGAAGAAAACTGTATTAAAATATCACATTCATCTATGATTTGGTATAAAAATCAACTATTAAAAACTCCAACCTATGACTCGCAATCGAGTGGACGAAATTCCAACAAAATCAACCACTCGGTAATAACTTACATAAACATTTAAAATAAAACAAGGCATCGGATGTATGTATCCACAAGAAATATATATTGTAAATATTTCAACACCGCACCACGGTCACAACTACAGATTGCGTGATACCAAAATATAAAATAATTATTTCGTTGAATTAAATACATTTTTGTTCATTACTCTAATGAAGCTTAGATTAAATTGACAATTACAATTTTTAAGAAATGAAGACAAAAGACAATTTTTTTGTATTAATTTCACAATTTTATAAAACGAATGAAACCGTTTTAAAAAAGTGTAATGATTCATAAACATCTGCAAAAAATATCGACTAAGAAACACATTATTTATAAATACAAGACTTCACAAAGAATCAACACTAATTAAATACTATACAAGGGATTATAAAAAGCTGGTATAAAATTACGTTTCCACCAAGAAGGATAATTATATTTTTATCCAATTTGTAACAGAGTAGTCGTTTTTCATAGTTTGCAACAGTCGTTACTCTACAAACACTGCGGTAGAGTCTTCACTATACACTACATTCTACAATGTTGTCAGATTGTATATTTAAGTCGATTAATAAATTTTCTGTGCATCGTGTCTGTATCTCATTATTCACACCTTCTCGCTAAATATAATAATACACAGGGTCAAAATGGAAAAATAAATTTGCAATTATTATTATTATAAATCAAATTAATAAAACTTTATTTTATACTCTAGTCAGAACTAAAGGTGGTGTTTGCTAATAGATTAATATTTAAACTCTTAATATAATAACTTTTCAACTTTAATATCATATTACAAACAATTTCTGATCTGTATTCGAAGTATTTTCCTACATTCAGCGCTTTCTTCGCTTGTAATGTAGAGAACATGCAGGGAAATGTAATACAGACTTAAGGTGTACCTAACCTAGAAATAAAATAAAAGCCATGAAACTGATACGCCACATAATTTCAAAAGGTAAAATATTGGTGAGAAAAAAACAAATTTCAAGGCAGAATCGTTGCAATTAAAATTCTTACGACTCCGGTTACCTTTTTCGTAAGTTTCAAGAAATCGATAACTTCTTACAATAAAAATAGAGTACATAAAAATGTCAACGGCCATTAATGCCTTTAAAATAGATTCTTCGCAGTGGTTGGGGAAATGACGTTCATCTATTTTGATGGAAATAATATCAACAGTCGGAAGAGTCGGAAGTTCTGATAAATAAATATACACAAACTAATGAGTAGGTTTATTTCACATAAAAGGAAATCTCGTAACCGCAAAATACTTAAGATGCCTCTTATTTTTCATTATTGGTATATATTTCTTAAGCCGATTGCGAACACAATGTATCAACGTGCCACAATTATGATGCAAAATACATTGCTGCTTTTTTACCTTGACATTGTCTAACAGAACAGTTTAATACACATCAGCACAAGATTCCTCAGATGATGTTCATTGTCATTCCGGCTCTGTCACGTATCCGTTTTACGTAGCCAACCTACCCGTATGAAATATGAAACATCATAAATTATCCATTATACGTAATGACGCTGGTCATATCTACAGTACGCAGGTTCTGTGATTATTCTGGTTTGCATTATTTCGCCTCAACTCGTGTTTGCGAATGCTTTTCCGCATGGTTTGTCGGAAAATAATACAAATAATAAAGATGTCGCCACACGCTTCTCAACATCTTGAAAATGTGCATTAATTTATACTTTGACAATGTAGGCGACGTCAGTTATTTTGTTTTAAATCCGTCAGAAGGCGTTCTATCAATATATCGCGTCTCCTTCTACCACATGTGCAATTTCTACTTTACTGACCTGCATATCTAATTAAAAACGTACAACCAGAAACAGTTAATAAATTTTCTGATTTCTTGTACAACGTTATAACTATTTTCGCTGTATCCTTTTTTTATCCGTCGTCGAGTTATAAAAATAGATGATTAACATAAAATATCATGTTCAAAACAAAATGAAATGTGTAAACATTCTATAATTTAGTGACGCACAGACGCAACTATAGATAAAATTTCATTTGCATCATTATTTTAGAAACACCGAGTACCAAAAATTAAACTGATGTTGATAAAGAAATATCGCATATATGAAAGCGCGTTTACAATGACAACGTACTGTATGCATTTACCTGTATATAAACTTTTGAGAACCACCATACGCTACTGAAATTTTCGTGTAATGAACATACAAGTGTGCATTCAATGGAAGAAAGCTCTGATGTTGTTTGATGCTCTTTACTTTCTTCAGATGAAATAAAACATTAATATTTTTTAAGCTACAAAGTTCCATTGTATAATTTTCCATTGTTAAGATATCATTCAGCTCGACATTTTGTAACGAATTGTTAATTTACGTTTCCAAATTTTTCTTGATTCATACACGTATCTTTATATTAAATATTTATGTTTGAAAAATTTACATCAACATATGTGTACATATATGCACACACAGAAAAACTAGAGCTTGGTAGTAAAAGTTTTTTTTTATGACAGGTGACATTTTTTTAAGTGCTATTTTTATATGCCAATTTAATATACCTATGTATACGCCTGTATTACACTGGGTAGGTAAATCTATTATTTCATATTAATTAAAAACTCATGTTTTTCAAAATAAATAGAACTATAGGATTTGTTTTTAATAAATATCTGATATATTTCAAGGTTTGATCCACAGGTTTCATTATTAACGTATTTAAATAATCAAAATCTGCCCCATTTTTAAGATTTTTCAACTTGGAATGATCGAATACTTTTTTAACATCATCATATTATGCATATTTGATTATTCTTAGGAACCAAACATATTAAAAAAAAAAAAAAGAATTTCATTTTGGCATAAACATCTCATTTCATGTATTTAATTACTGACAAGTTTAATCAGTATTAAATTATTATTAATAAAGGATTTTAAACATCAAGCGCTTCTGGTATGGAGCATAATCCCTGTTTACCAAAGCTTTCATGTGATTTCAAAGTTCAGATTTTCTTTTGTCTGCTTTGGACACAAATTACACCGCCATCAACTAAGTTACCGTCCGAGTAATAAAGTTAGAATATATTTAATATCTTTTCCACGTAATGAAGTTATTGGCTGCCATCCTTTATCGCATACTTTCACTGATAGAAGTTTTCCATTGCGAGTTGGTTCTTCTGCTTTACGCAATATTTCATTAAATACCGGCTAAAGCCGAAAGGCGTTGTTAGTTAATGCCCGATCGTTATATTTTTTCGTTATTTATTGGCTCATTATCCGAAAGCTTCTTTTCTTTTTATAGTCGGATATATATTTTTTTCCTTAGAGAAATTTACGACATATCCTCAAAAGGAAATAATAAAATCCTTTGTCTATGAAATGAAATACAGTTTACATCCCTTTTATACCTTAACTAAAGACCATGCGATGATTTATTGGCGAGGTTATTGTCGATTTGACCATAAACTCGCAAATTTCAACGCTCATTATAACAAAAGACCATAATTAATTGTACACTTAAGATATAAATTTAAAATATTTCTTTCAGTACTTTGGTAGGTCTATAAAACCGTATTGTTATTTGGGAGGAATTTTCGTTCAACTAGTAACAATTAAAAAGCATTCATTATTGCATATACATATTATGCAATTTCTTTTGCATGAACAATAATTTATTTGAAGCATGAAAACTGGCAGCTTAGTTACGCTACCTTACTAATGCATTCTCTGTCCCTTCAACGCCTTACACGTTACCCAAGTTTTCTCGTTAATCTAAGATTTCTGGTCCCGGAGTAATAATGCATTGCATAAATGACTGGCAGACAAAAAGTAATACTAATTTACAAATATAGATAGATATCATTTTAAGACTAATCCAATTTACACACAACACGTGACACGTGAATTTTTGCTTTCTTTCTCACGTACTAACCAGACTTCTACGCCGAATGGATAGTTTTATATGTATAATAGAAACATAATTGAAGACTTTCTTTGTGGGGCCTAAAAGTGTCTTGGATAAAAGAAAATTATTTGATACAACTACCTGATTATGTTTGCGTAACTTCTCGTTACCTTCTGTTTAATTGATGATGATATGTATAGTGAGTACATGAACAATAAGTATGATAATAATGATACAATTGTGAAACTTATGTTCATGTTTAAATTGAATCAAAGATAATAATTATTACAGTTAAACTCGAAAAAGAAAATAAAGATTCTTGTGTTCAATGATCCTCTGTATTTTTCTATATTTATTTAAATAAATTTCTTTGTGCTATATAGTATTATTGTATTAAATGGATATTCTTTGCGAAAACATATTTCTTTTATTTTCAGTACACATCCGCTTAAAATATTCACAATGATAAAAATCTTTTCTTTTTCCAATTTCCGATTTAGCCTCCAAAACGAAGAAGAACATTTTTTTTCTCGGAATTGAGAAATGTCCGTCCTTACTGTCTAGAAATTCAATTCCCGAAGGGAAACCCCGTAAAGCCTACTGTATAAAGTGATACAAAGTCACAAGGCTATGTGTAATGTCTGTTGACCTTTTCTGAAATATTATGACAGCAGTTCTACTCATACATTTGAATAAGGAGAAGGATACAGTCATTATCACTAACAAGTAACATGTCTATATCATACTCTTCGGGTCTACGGCGTAGCGAATACGAGAATTATACCAAGTTAACATACTACAAAAAGAAGGTCAAAAGTATCATGATATACTTTTTGTGAAAAGTATTTTAGACATTGTGGTGGATTGAATAATTTATTTGCAAAGGACATAATTTTTAATTGAGGAAAAATATTGATGGGATCATGTAGGTTTTACCTTTGTCAATTTATGATTTTATGTATGTTGCTATAATTAAGTTGGGATTATTAATTATACGTATCAAAAAACATCATCAGACTACTAGAATTATCAACTGAAACTGATGCTCGCCATGAGCCGTCCTGATCTAATAAATATAATGTGGAATAAGTACTAAAAAAGTTTTTATTATTTTTATTATAATGCCATTCCACCATGTATTGACATTGAAAAATCTCTATGTTTATGACGAATAGAGCACCCTTATTTCAAAGTTATTTTCCACATATTATATTTGACCACTCTTCCTTTTCCTTACTTTCAATGATGAATTATCGATTCACAAATATTGTATTCCTCCCTTTGCTTGTACTCTTAATTTTGTTAAACTACCAATATTTAAGATGCTAGAAGCAACACATACTATACAGATAAAATTACAGGGTACATTAAGCTTACATAGTCTATGGTTGGTTTTCGAAGAAACGCGAATCGTGGCAAAGGGGTTACACAACAATTAAAAGACATTTGAAACTTTAAACCTTAGCGATTAGAAGATCATGTGGATCAATATCAAATTAAAATTTGATACCTTTTGTATATAAATTGACTGGGATGCTGCGAATATAGATGGAAACAAGCCAACCAGCACCTGATTACGCCAGCAGTTATTAGACACTGGAACTGTCTGTGTTACGTGATGCGGGTGTCTCAATAGAGTATCAAACCTTATTTCGGAATTCTGGTGTCTTCGATGATTGTTGGGTACTTGTCGGAACTAATCAATACTGACATGTCATGTGAGGAAACAAATCGATTGCAGGGGGACAAATGAATCGTGAAAGCTAAGGCCATATACTTCGACTAGCAAGTGGATATGTTTCAAGAACTATAATAATAAAAATAATAAAATTGCAATAGCAAAGTTCTCAATTCTTATCTTCTTTTATTACTGTACGCCGTAACCGTGTAACATATAAATGTAATGCAAATCCATTTGACAGTCAAAGTGTCGACAATTTTAGAATAGTTCAATCTGAAGAATAATGCACTTCGCTCCGAAGGTAATTTGCAACAGCCGGCGTAAATTACCGTCGATTTGTATAACGCCACCTTCCAAAAGTGGGAAGCACTTTCTTGGCCGCTTTCAGGTGCCAACGTAATAAACACCTAGGCATGTGTGGTATCTATAATTTAAGCGATAACTATTGTTTGCAGATCATGCAGCTGTGTTTTTTAGTATGCATTTATCACTTTTAAACTCTTCTCATTTAAAACTCACTTATATGGTTACTGACAATTATTATTCATCGTTATAAGCGAATTCTTGTTTTTACGGGCGTATTCAATTGGAATGTTTTTGACAGCATACACCATTTTCTCTTAGGCATGCTCACGTGCATTAGTTTGAATAATCAAATAGAAATTTCCTTGGCCATATATTTTTTTGGGCTTATCTTAGGCCAAAATGAGAATTCCACCATTCTTGAGAATGTTTAATTGAGTGTTCCTGATATTTTTTTAAGGAATCTTGAACATGAGTTGTTTGTTCTTCCAAAGTGTAGAACCAGTCCGCCAATAGGGATTCCACTAGGAAGACCATTAACGATTTCATACGGTATGTTTCAGATGTCGACATATTTCACATTGACGTGAGTGAGTTCAGACGAGCACTATGTTTTATGTATTATAGTTGATTTTATTCAAAACTCACTCGGTTGACTTCTTTGCCAATTTCTAATGTAATTTCTTTCTCTGTCTTCTGGTGACTTCAATGTTTCAATCTTTTTTCACATTGCAAAAGTAATAAACTTTAGATTTGTAATTTTTGTAATGTAAATATATATACATATATACATGTCTATATAAAGAAATAATTCACGTAAAATCCATAGCGTGGAATATTTTTGGTACACATATTTGAGAACATCAAATTACAAACAAGAATTAATCAATCGAGAGTATACATACATATGTTACAAATTCACTATAATATAACGAAACCCTACAATGTACGTCTTATATTGGTTTTTCTAATATAAGATACTTTTAATTGGGAGATTCAAAACTCTATGTATTATTCAAAGAACGTATTCGTTAGTCAAACGTATAAATCAGTTTCCTTTGTGTTCTCATAAAATAATGCCTCTTTAATAATTTTAGAAGAAAAATGCTCTAAACTCTCAACGCTCACTTACTTTACGAAGTAATCCTGTCACCTGAAATGTGTTCATGGGAAAGTGGTTATTTGCAAACTACTTTGGTGTAATAATACTCATTCAAAACGGAGCGAAGCCTTTATCGGAGACTTAATTAGTTTCTGATTGGATGTCTCTAAGCCCAAGACAAAGTTTTGGGTTTTCGCATTAACGGAGCAACATCGTTTGCGGCTGATACCGCACCAAGTGTTGCCAGTCGTAAACTCCGGTAATTGAATCGCGACGAATAAAGGAAATTTATTGAATTAGTAGTAATTAGTAATTCATATCCGTACCTTATTTGATGATACGCTACCGTGGAAAACACGTGCCGTATGTTTCCTAAAACTTTTATGCCGGGAAAAAAAAAATTAAATCTTCAGTTCTTCGTGCAGTGGCTAGATGATTTCATTTTTTGTTTGAATATTTTACATTTGTAACGCATCATGGTTTTTTTAAACATTAAAAAAAAATATTTGCCCAATATATTTATTTATTAATATACACTATCCTGCGTAAACGCAGTGTTGTGCTGTGTGTTCAAAGAAGACAGAATAACGTTCGCTATATAAATATTGTATCGAGAAGTGAAGTCATGGGATCTCGGTCGTTATGAATCTTTTATTTATTGCTTGATAGTGAAAATGTATCAAATATAATATTTATGAGATTTATAAATATACTAGTATTGGAACCCGGCTTCGCTCGGACCAGTTTGGGGTTATGTTCAGCTCGGCGCGTAAATTCAGACGGGCCAAGTTGAAACAACTTTTCAAAATTCAAAAGTCTAGGTCAATTAAAATGAACATTTTAGACTGGCATTGACATTTCACAGCCCCTTTCATATATTGACAGCCCCATTCTCGCCCATTAAAATGTCCAAATTCAAGGAAAAAATCTAATTTGCTGTCAAAGAAATGTCAAATATTACCTTCACGTAGATAAAAACATTATTATATTAATAAAAGCCGGGAAAAGTTCAGTAGAAGACTAATTTATTACATTTTGAGTAAATGTCTTCGCCGATAAAAAAATCAAACATATTTTCTTTCATATTCGTTTTTATGGCAACTTGACCAACAATGACCAACAATGCAAAAGGGAATTACAGACCCACAGACATACATACGCCGTTTCGGTTTTATATATGTACTACTCGATACTCGAGTAATTGGAGTCTCTACACACACATTGATAACGAAACAAATTTACCGTCGAAACTTTCGCGAGCGAAATCAATTCGTTTGTTTGAACTTGCAACAACAATGCAAAAGGGAATTACAGACATACATCCCCCGTTTCGGTTTTATATATTTATAAGATTTTGGCAGTGAAATAATAAGTAAATAAATGTCCAAAATAAAATGGAAAGCGAATTTAGAGAAAATAACGTCTTTAATTAACGTTTTCTTTGTTAAAAAGACATATTCAAATTAAAAAAAATACCAAGAACACATTTCATGACTTTTATAAAAAAAAAAAACTGAAGCATTTTCAACCGTAAGCTTTAAAAAATCATTTTATTTTTTGACCTTTTTATACAGACATTATCATCTTTATATTGTTTCATATACATATATAGTTAACTAGTCCCAACAGCTTCATAAAGTATAGTATAACCTCGGTTTTTGAACGATTTTCATATTCCTAATAATAGGACATCTTATAAAATATATAGGTTCTAATTGAGCAAAAATTTCCATTAATTTCATCGCTATTTCTCATGGAATATTTTCAAGAAAAGCATCTACTATCCATTGATTACTTTATTTATATGAAACACATTCTTCATTTTTTTTGTAATAAATATAAAAAGTTATTGAAAACAGTTACTATAATATTGACTCATAGATACTTTATAGTAAAAATAGTATTTTTAATTCAATAATAAAAAAGTCTTCATTTACCCTTAGTAATTAATTATCTTGATTACTGTGTGAAACTGCTTTAAGATAATATTCAAAATTATTGGCTGAGACGAAATTTAATTGAAACGCCGAATCATCTCCGCTGAAATAGTTAATCAAAATTGTATCGGAATATTAATTACCTTTCAACATTTCACTGTTACCGAATACCAAAGGTTACTTTATCCAACAAGCTGTATCAGTGAAGTTCTTTAATTAATTATTTCGGAAGAGATTTATTCTAAGTTTGTTCGATTTAAGTATAATATAGAAACCACTCACTTGCTTTGTTAAATAATGATACCATCGACAAATCTTTTATTTTGTTTTGGGCCTTAACTGTGCTGTTAATCACAATAAATTTGATACTCCAAGCACTCTCGATCACCTTAAACAGTGATGCACAACCTATTTAATCAGATTAGCCGCATTGTCATGTTCCAATCATCCATAGGCCACTGAAACGGATACTGATTATATGTATACTCTTCTATTTTAGAGATAAACATTATTTTTATGAATTTTATTAATTACAGATACTTTTGTGCATATTTTAAGACGTTACTTAGACAGCTCTTGTCAGATCACTGATACTGCCTGTAAGCAGCAAACTTCTTGATTTCACGTTGAAGGTTAAACACTCGCTGACAAATACGATTGGTAAAGAATATTTCACGTCGTGAAAATCCTTCTGGAGATAACCTTTATCAATGAATCAACGTCTTCCTGAAAAACAATGAGAGTTCGTCTCAGGACAATTTTTAGTAGCGATGAACTGTCATAAATGTCATTTTAGGCCACGGGCTATCCATCACAGATCTGAAATATCAGATTATGCTAAAAATTACTCTGAAATTAAGATTGCGTCTTGCAATGTAAAAAGGCGTATATATCAGGGCTTGAACAATATGTGATTATTAATTCGGCCACACGACAACTGTTTCGTGATTTCTTTTAACACAACCCGCATAATTAAATTTGGCTCGTATTTTAACGGTCATAATAGTAATACAGTTGTGGTCTGAATTTATAATAACATGGTCAGAATCTTTATTACAGTGGTCTGAATGTATATTAAATGGTCATAATGTATTGGTAGAATACAGAGGGCAGAATAAATTATGAATGGTCAGTATTTAAACAAATTGATCAGAATTTAAATATCATTGGGCAGAATTTAATCGAAATTGGTAATATTTAATATTATTTGGACATATTTATTTTGACATCTGTCAGAATTTTTTTTGGAGATCGAATAGCGTTTCTTTTGGTGCAAAGTGATGTCATACGACAAATGGTCCAATGGGCGGTAGATACTACTAGCGTCGCGGCCATTGAATAAATCACTAGTATTTACGTTAATTTGACAGCTGTCAACATAGATATTTTCTCTAAATATTAAAAATTAAATATCAAAATGAGGAGAATTTTGATGATGAAAGTCACCGAAAATTCAGAATTTTAATTTCAACAAATCGGCTTCTCAAAAATGCAAAAATCAGAAATAATGTGCATATTGCGCAATATATAAATTAGTATGGGAAGGGATGCCCGTTATTGTTCTTGGAACCACGGATATGGATACAGTTCTATCCAAGGGGAATGGCTGTGTGCTCTGGTGAGAACACACGCAATTATGAGATTATAAATATATGAACCCAAACCTTTACCGAATTTTATTCTGACTTTTTGTTTTTATTTACCATTTCAAACCAAAATTGTTACAAATTCTGATCATTTTATAATTTTATTCAGACCGCTAAATAATTTAATTCCGACCGTTTAATAATTTTATTCTGACAATCATTAATTTTATTCAGACCGTTACTATTTCTTTTCTGACCTTATATTGAATTGTATTCTGACCAAGGAAAACATTTTTATTCTGACCGAAACATCATTTTAATTCTGACCATTTATTTTGTTGCCATTAAATTTTCCATCAAAATATTTTTTAATCTGAATCTTTTTTACTTCTTAATCGTAATGGCCTATGTCAAATTCAATGGCAGACTTAATTCCAAATTCGATGAACAATCTTTCGAATCTTGGTGAGAAACCAGATTAATTTCGTCCATCGTTGGAATCACGGCAAGCGCACTGTTATGGTATCTACTATCTTGACCCTTGTAAGCATACATGCCAGTAAGTAGGCATTACGCTAGTTCGCTGGTATATCATATTGTATTTAAGTAAGATGGTTGGGTGCAGGCATGTAGCCAGGGTAGTTCAAGGGTGAGTGAGGTTCGTGAAAAAATTCTGACTATTTTAGAAAATTAAGCTCGATACACCAAATTCTCTTTTTGCACGGAGGATACGTTCCATAGACTACTATGCAAAAAAACCGTTTAACAAATGATAAGGTGCCCATACAAACATGGTCGATAGGATCCATTTATTTATTACGTAAAAATATTTTTAAAAGTTTCAAAAGTTTTCAATTACAGAGAAATAGATTCATTCAGTGTCGCTTCTTGATAATAAACATGCTCGTTGATTGCTATTTTTCAGTATATAGTTTTTTAATCCGTGTTAAAGCAAAAACTAATTAAAAAAATATTCGATACTTTTTTTAAGCCCGTGTTATTTAGAATCCATCTCTTTCCTTTTTTGCTCGTATTCAAAAATAAAGAAAAGCGTAAATTTTCAATCAATATTTATTAGTTTCCATTCGCGCATCTTCAATACCGTGTAATTGTTTTTTACACGGTATTGAATATGTATGTATTTAATATAAAATTTAAAATAACTTAGATTATTCCACGTATTGTGCTACTAACTGTGACACTTGTTTTGTCTCTTTCATAGGCATCTTCGGACTTACTATCGCAAAGTTACTGCCGAAACCATCGAAAGTATATGTATGTATTTATTTTTGCAACTGCATTTGCATTAACTGTTTTTCGTCATCAATTGTAACATTAGATTAGCATATCACAAATTATGAACAAGCTAGAAAAGGATGTTGGTTGAAATTTATAGCATCAATAAGAAAACAAGGAAGAATATTTACGTGAAAATAAATACACTATTATTATAATATAGTATAGAATATAGATAGTAGGTATCATTGAAAAGCGATCCCAGATAGACAATCAGTATAATTAATACAGTATCATATAATAAAAATAATAATACATTTTTAGTACTTTTTCCACATAAAATTTATTTGATCAGGACCGGTTTCGCTCATGGCAAGCATTATCAACTGATAAGGTATACAATAAACAGTGATATTTATACAAAAGTTAAGTATGAAAAACAAGGTATGACAAACAATTGGTAAACAACTAAGCAAATATTTATTTAAAAAATTATTATTTTCCTTGTTTATTATATTTCCTAAATTATTATTTTATTCCAGGAATTTCAAATCATTCGCTATTTCGTGCTTAAAAAAAGTTGATTAAAAAATATCGTGTTGTATTCTAAAAAAATATTTTACAAACTTATTTTGCACTGCCATCTTTTGTTGTAATTAAGAACTATTTGAAAGAAAACATTCTAACACTTTTTAAGTAGTGACATCTATATTTTATTAATATCATTCAAATATTTCAAATTGACGAAATTAAATCAGTTTTATTTAGGACTGTGAAGTCGGTAAAAAAAAGTTCGAAACTGACTCTGACTCCGACTCCGACATTGACCAAAAACACGACTCCGACTCCGACTAAACCGTCACTTTTTTTGCCTTATTTTCCTATTGATGTGTATTCAATTAAATATCAACCCTACCAATCCGGCCAATAGCCAAATTTGACATATTATTTGCAAAAATAAAAAGTACAAACTTTTCAAAATATCCGACTCCGAGTACGACTCCGGCTAAATCGCCGCGACGACTCTGACTCCGGCCAAAAAGCCCCGACTCCACAGCCCTGGTTTTATTAGCAATGAAGACATAGGTAAATGATGATACATTTAGGTCGCAAGTAAAGATGATAATCTCATTTTTTAATAAGATGGTGTAAGAGATTATAATTTCTTTTTAAATACAACTTACTCAATGATTATCCAATTAAAACTTTGTTGAAAATTTTCTTCAGGTTAGTGTCAAAAAAATAACTTAGTATCTTTTATTGACAAAAAAATCTATTGTGTGGCCCGTGAAGGATTCGAACCTTCAACCCCCGTTCTAGGAAAAGGCCGGTGCTCTTACCTATTGAGCTAACGGGCCGACCGACGGTGGTATAATTTAACATTAAAAATACAAATTTAAATCATGAAGTATGCCATAAATTTTCTAGTGAATTAATTAAAAATAAACCGAAATTTAAACCCGCGAAAAGTATGAGATAAATACAAAATTGGATAAGTAACAGAATATTCAAAATTATAGATAATATCGATTCTTATAACATATGGCTTTAAACGTGTATTTTTGTATAACACAAAAATGCGTTTTACAATAGCCACTTTTATATTACGTGAGAAATAGGTGGTTGTTTGAAATAATGCTCATATTTATCATGATAACCTTCCAAACATTGAGCCTATATAAATGTCTGCCACACCTTTACTTTTCCTTGAACGGCACGCCGATCATACAAAAAATGCCGCCTTTGGACGCTCGCTTTAAGCGGGATTTTACTAGCTAAAATCAATTGTAACTGATGAATCATAAATATTTTAATTTTGTAATTATGGATAAATGACGGCACAATTGCATCGTATTTGGTAAGTTTTTACAAATAAACATTTAAAAACGATATATTTAGAACGTATTATTTTTACAATAAAATTCTTGGCGTGCGAGATACCGCCATACATGCACATGCTGGCAGTTAAAAAGTTAACACCGGTGCTACCAGTACAATACTTCGTCAAAATATATTTATATAATACGAATATTATAGTGACTTTTATCTTGAAAATAATTAATTTCACATTAATTTTTGTTTCAGAAATTATATGACTTTCGTATACAGAATTTTAGCATGAGCCTATCGCAAAATGCTAAAATACGTGTTTATTTATAAGCCATAGATAGACAGGAAATGTACTAATCGCGTAAAAATAGATTGATGGGACAACAATAATTGTACTCTTATGTATGTGCTATAATGTTTATTGAATTTACACAGGTGACATTCAAAAAATATATCACAGTCACAGTTTTCTTCTAATGTAACCAAATTATTTATCCCAATTGGTTATAAATTATGTCACTATCGTTTCTCGTTGTCGCTGGATATAAACGTTGTAATGTTTTGTCCATACTTATTATTTGTAGAACATCCACTGGTAATTTATTAAAATCTTGAGTTATTGTTTTTTTCATTTGTGCTCTCCTTTTTTCAATTTCTTTATACATATTGAACATCATTTTATTTTAATTCTCTTAGAATTTAAATATGATTGATTTTGACTGGAGAACTCGAGAATTATTTTTAAGCTGCATAATTTTGTTCACTTTTTTTATCCGCACCACTGAGGAAATCCTTATTACGAATGGAACAAATCCCTCCCGAATGCAAACAGACATGCTTGAACAAAGAAAAAATTCACTTGTTGACACTTATTTGAAATGTGTATTTTTTTAATGGCGTTAAGCTTAATTAAATATTGGCGCGTGAATAAGGTTCCAAGTGCATTGGGTTTGTGTGTATATAATTATTCCTCGCAATCATTTTTTTTCTCGTATTGCGAATCATTTAATTATCTATTGGGCAATTCTGGAATATCTATCTTTTATAAAAAATATTTGAAGACAACTTCTTCTAATAACGGCACTTGTTAGCTAAATATTACCAAAAAAATATGGTTTATTAGTGATGGGCACAATCGATTTTTTAATGATTGTAATCGATTTGAAATTTTATTATGCTGAGTCATTTTCAGTATCCGGCTGTAACTGCTGCCAACTTAAAAGAATTGATATTATGCCATAATTATAAGGCGGTTTGCTTAAAAAAGCTGTTGACAAGTTTAGCTATGATTTAAATTTACTGTTCTCAAATCTTCTTTTTTGTTATTTTTTATGAAACCTACGTGCACACATCATTTTATACTTATTTTTCTCACTAAACATCCATGGCTCTTTGTGAAGCTTATTTTGCATCTATTCAAATTGGTATTCTTCGTTTTTTCAACAGAAGTTTGCAAAAATATTTCATTAAAAATAACATAATTTTACTGAAAAAATACTGAAATAAAATTGGTTTTAGAAAAGTGTGCTTTTATGATATTTATTTAGACATAAGCTGCAAAATAAATCTACAAAAGTAAACGATGTGAATATTTTTTCTCTGCAATCAAATTTATATAAAAAAAAATGATTTATCGAATTTTTGTTGATGTTTCGATGCGCGCGCAAATGTCGGCCATCTTAGCGTTGGCTGTAATGTTTCCGTTGCAAGACGCCAAACCGGCCAAATTGTGCGGGACGCCATTAGCACGCCATCAGATACAGTCCTCTGTCACTGTTTGCCTATTTGAAGAGCAATTTATCGACGCATTCCGTTGTTTTAGTGTTTAAAACAACACAGAAATCTACATTCACCATGTCTGACGAAAAAAAAGTAAGTGCGACCTTTAATATCAGCATTTTAACTATTAATTTCAAAAGTCTTTACAACATAGCCGGGAAAATGCTTGTTTCTTTCTCGAAGCTGTGGTTGTTGATATTCTCTTAGGATTTCATCCGAAAACTCTTTCTTACCAACAGAAATATCATATCATTACCTAATCTGGTTAAATATCGATACTCTTATACTCATGCCACTTTAAACTCGTCATGCAGAATCATTTTTCTCAAAATGTTTGTCTATTGTGGTCGAGAGGCACAGCTAGTCAACAAATTCTTACAATAATCGTTATATGATCTATTTTACTTTATGTCCTCTATATATAATACTTTATTTCAGGGAGAAAGTGAGCATATCAACTTGAAAGTATTGGGGCAGGATAATGCTATCGTACAGTTCAAAATTAAAAAGCACACGCCTCTAAGGAAGCTCATGAACGCTTACTGTGACAGAGCGGTAAGTCCAATATTCATCTATTTATTCAACTAGATTGTGATTAAATCTACAAGACACAACTTCGTGAATTGTTCTAATAACTCGATGATCCCTCTATATATCAAACCTAGTGTTGAAGTTGGACCACCAACCACAAAATATTTTGATTATCTTGCTCTTGTTAGCAAACGATCAATCCCTCTGTTTTCTTTACAAATAACAGTTATGATAATAAATAAATGATACATCGGGATGTTGATGAAATGAAGCAGCACCAAATTATTTATCAATTGGGTATTGCATTTAATAAGGCAATATTTTAAAATCCGATGTCCGACAGCATGGAAAAATGTCTACATTATTGAACTTATTATAATATTGAGCCTTGGCCAACTGACATGATTTAATCATTATATAATACAATTTTCAATTAGAGAGGCTTAATCTTAACATGTGTCCCCAAGTCTAGACATAGATACAATTGCCAACATAAAACATTTATACTATGGTGAAATGCCAGGCTATTCATGTCGTGGTTTAAATCATTGTCAATGATGATGCTGAGGATAAAAAACATATTTAGACTCAGCGTATTTGCTACTTGCTGGATTTAAAATTATGTCGAAAGCTATACAACTTTTCTGAAATACATTTATCGCGATTAAACTTTGTTCATTAAACAACAAAAGTAGATGTATAAAATATTAGTGATTTTAATGAATGACCAGTGTTGTCATGTCATATCTCTAATGTAGATAGATAACATGTGACTTAAAAACCTTTAGTTATAGTGAAAGACATGTGTTTTTTTGAATAATTTCACAATTAAACTGAAATTTCTGTTCTCTGTAAATTCTCCTAAAGCCTTATACACTCTTTTTCATAATGTGGCTAAACCGGCAGCACTCGCTTTAATTTATTGCTTGTAACAATACACAATAAATTGTGATATAATTTCACGTTTCAATCGATTAAAAATCTGTAAACATGTGTACAATTTTGAAATCTTGCTTTAACTTCCTTTAACCCTCCCCATACTGTGCTAAAAACTTCCGCGAGCTCCGGTGATATGTATTTACTACACCATATGAAAAAGTTATTTAAAAACCGGAAAAATGTGAATATTTCTAGACATTGCTTTGATTGACTATGGTTGAAGTTGAAATATAACAATTTTTGTAATCTAAGTGTCTGAAAAGAAGAAAAAAACATCGCAATTAGCCCCTTCGACGTCTTCACCCGTCGGCAGTCGAATTCGTAATGACGAAATGAATGGCTAGTTCGAAGTCGATCACTTCTACGCATGCGCTTTCGCGCCGGAGCTGAACACCTGCAAGAGTACGCTCGCACTCGCACTTACACACGCGCATAAATTGGAATACGTTTGTGTGTATGGGTGATTCTTTGCCCGATTCTTCCACTAATTATTTATTTCCATCGCTGCAAATGAATAACCATACATAACTGTAATTTTATTTAATACGTAATAACATTACTGAGGAATACAAAAATTCTCAGATCAGTATCTATTATATTTAATAGAAATATTCTCATTATTAGAGTCGAGTTGTAGTAAATACATATCACCGTGCAGCGAAGGTTAAGTCATGTCATGAAGTATTAGCCAAGTTATTAAAATTGCTGTTGTGTAAACATTAATTATAATTAATTGTCAAATTTTGTTTCAGGGCCTTTCCATGCAAGTTGTAAGATTTCGATTTGACGGCCAACCCATTAATGAGAATGACACCCCCACCTCTCTTGAAATGGAAGAAGGCGATACCATAGAAGTATACCAACAGCAGACTGGAGGAATCTGATTTTATTTAACTTCATATATTTATCAGTAGCATTATTTGAACACAAAATAGCATTCATTTTTTATTGTTTTTTTTTCTTCAATGTAAACCATTTGTCATGTAACCATGGAAGTATGGTGATATTAAATGGTTGAAGGTTATATTGAAAAAGAAAATAAATATATATGTATGTTACCGAGAGGATTTTGTATCATGTGGCAACATAATTCATCAATTCTTGTCATAATTTAAAAATGCCGTAGCCTCTCTTCTGTTTTGTAATTAAATCCAATCCATTTTTTTATTCATCAACATCACTTTGTGGCACATTAAATAAATTTTTGTTTCTCATTGACCAACAACTTTCTGTTTTCCAAGTAATTTTAATACGTTAATTGTAAGAATAAATATAAGACATAAAAAATATTGTTTTTTTATTATTGTATATGAATCCCATCCTATATTTAATATTATCGGTCGGTCCCTGTGGTCTAGTGGCAAGAGCTTTGTCCTAGCGATCAGGGAACCCGGGTTCAATTCCCAGCAAGATCAGATTTTTTTCAATTGAAAAAACTTGGGCTGTGTGTATGTTATTTATCGTTGATTTTGTGCACAACTAATTCATTATTTATCATTGAGTTAATCTCGTATGACTCACGATTAAGAATATTTGGCACAAGCGTAATGCCAAATATTTTTTATATATTTTAAAATAATTGTAATAAATTCTAGTTATTATATGTGAATGCAGTATTAGGGTTTTTAACACATTCAATGCTGAACCTGTTTTTTAGTATGCAGTTGAATTGCATGCTAGGCATGTTCTCAGCATCCAATGTGCTAAGAAATACTTTAACCCTTTAAACGCCAAGCCAATTCCATGGATTTTTGATATACGCCACCATTTTCAATCAACGATTTTTCCATGAAAATGACATGTAACATACCCGGAAAATAATTTTATACTCAAGTTATTATTGATTTTCATAGAAAAGTGAAAAAAATATATCAAAAGTACAATATTTAAAAAATGTCTCTAGGGCTGCCAAAAACGATAAATATTATAAATAAAAATATGAAATAAATATATATATTTTTTCTATAATAAAACAAATTATATAGGTAGCATAAATTGCATCTAGGGCTGCCACAAAAAAATAAAGTAATTTATGAAAAAATTAGAATTATTTTGTTATGACTGGAAAGTTATTTTTTTAAAAATAAACTGTATTTTATAAATAGCACAAAATGCGATGTGTTCTCTACTCGCACTTACTGATATTTAGCTATTCTCTTCTCACTCTGATGCGCTCTATCCATCGAGCGATCATTGCGATAATGAGGTGCCAGCCCTAGTGACGTCTGTTAGCCCAACTTCAAATAAAAAGAAAACGGTTCAACATATGGGTATTCTAACAATCACATTACCTCCAAACGGTGACTCTGCATAATATAGCATTTAAAAATATTTAATTTATTCATTAATAAGCTTGTAATCGCGTTTGCGTGCCTGCACGCCGTGGTGCTGGTGGTAGCACCGATTTCGCGTGCCTGCATGATGTGGCGTCTGAACGGTTAATACCTGAATTATTGTGATCAAAACTAAATATATAGGTGGTTGCTTCAAAGATGCAGCAATTTTTATGTTGCAGTACACTGATTGTGAATACAATACTTTGAAACCTTTATTGTCTATCTAAAATAAGTTGATATAAATATATAGATACTCTGTAATCCAGGGATTCTTAATCTGATGCCCGCGGGCCGGGACTGTGGAGTGCGTAATACGCGTTATTTCTCTGTGTTTTGATTTCCCCTGTAGCCAATGTCTTGATGTGTCCTCTCACTACAATATTATCACTTGGAACATTTGGATTCCGCTGTAACTTGTCAGAAATTCATTTCAAATACAGTAGAACCTCGATTATCCGGATTGGTCAAAATAAACAAAAATATTACAAATTTGCTGCTATGCACGTGGCGAATTGCGTCCACTGTTTACTTACGTGATGGAATGCAGTCTTAATATTTTGATCCTTGCATTTGTTCTAACAATAAGTCCTGTGTAAAATATGGGTTAGTCATCGTCCAAATTCGATGCGCATTGAATGTTTGTTTCTTGAAAAACTGATCACGATTTTCATATTTATTTTTAATATTACCGATATATCAACGCAGAGAAGACGTATCGTTGATTCATTATAAGACGATTTGGATATAATCGATGCTTTGAAACGGGGTGAATCGGGACGTTTTTTGTCTAATATATATGTAAAAATAATAACACATTTTTTAGTACTTTTTCCACATCTGATTTATTTCATCAGGACCGGTTTCGCTCATGGCGAGCATTATCAACTGATAAGAAATACAATAAGACAGTGGTATTTATGCAAAAGTTAAGGATGAAAAATAACAAGGTCTTGCAATTTAGCAAATAAATTAAGTAAATTACAAGACAAATAGACAAATAGACTATTTGTCTATTTGTTTTCATCCTTAACTTTTGCATAAATACCACTGTCTTATTGTATTTCTTATCAGTTGATAATGCTCGCCATGAGCGAAACCGGTCCTGATGAAATAAATCAGATGTGGAAAAAGTACTAAAAAATGTGTTATTATTTTTATTATAATGCCTTTCCACCAAGTATTGACAGTGAACACCTTAAAAGTAATATATATGTTGTCGGAACGTCAACGATCTCGCATATAAAAAGAGCATGAAGTTTACCAATTGTTTAATGAGAGTCAAGAAGAGTGCTATTCAAGAAAACTTATGTTTCTTAAAAGTATTCGTGATTTGGCAGCATCGAAAAGAAAAGTTAGCTTTAAGCAAAATCGATTATTGATTTTTTCAATAAAAAATAATGTATTATTAAAGCTATGTATTAATTTAAAGAAATAAAAATGATTTCTACTGAATATACTTGTCTTTTCCTGTCAATTATGATTTTTTCTATTATCCGGATTTGTCCTTATCCGGACTATCTTCATCCCCAATTAGTCCGAATAATCAAGGTTCTACTGTATGCTTAGAATAAAAAATCAGTTATTGTAAAATTATTGTATATTAAAATCAAAAAGTCAAATTATTGAAACTGCAAATGTGTATTATGATGGAAAATACATATATTTAACGTGATTCATTGCTGCTATAGATGATCAAACTTATGTGGAAAACAAATAATTACATTGGAGAGTGTAGACATAGACCTGCAGAACGCATATTTGACATAATGAAGTGACATTCATCATTGAAAAATGATTCTAAGTAAATATTTTTTTGCAAAGCAGCTACCACATACTTTGGCCGACTCGAAGATGCGGTATTATGCTAACTGAATCTGCACAGAAGTTGCCAAACTTACATTACCATTACCACATGATTCAATGAGGAAGAAATTTAACTGCACCTTTGAACAAGAAGGCAATACAGCCGTTACTGAAACTTTGGTGTTCATTGATATGCCTTGAAATTCGACAATTAATGAAAAAACAAAGAAAATGAACACGGGATTCGAAAAGCACCATTTAACTGTGATGCTGTGTATACCTGCTGATGGTTGACAAATACCATTAATCCTTTGAGTAGTATGGCCAAGAATTTTGTCATCTATTGCCTATTGATCCATCTATTATTATTTCTTCATGTTTGTTTTAAAACTAGACATGTCAATCAATGATTTTTGGCATTCATATTATGTTCATTATTTGCTTCAAATTAAGAATAGAATATGATAAAAAGGTTACTAGGTACATGGAAAAAAATACTGAAGCTATTGAGCTTTGCTTCCTGGAATCAACATCAAGTTATAATATATAATAGCAGTATAAACTAGCAAAGATGTTATTAATTGCATGAAAGATGTAGAACTAACAGCGAGAAAAGATTAAATGCAAAACAAAAAATTGGTGCGGGCCATAAGGTATTTCCGTACCGTCCTGATGTTTACAATGCGGTCACCGTTCAATTTTACATGAGAACCACTGATCTAGACCCAAATGGGAAATAAAAGTTTCAAGATAATTATTTGAAAGTTATAATGAATTATTTCTTTTACATTTTTAACTTATTTCATTTCAACTAGCATCCTTTCTTGATTAACTCGAAACAAAAAAAATGCATTTATATTTTTTTCAGCAGTAATAGTATTGTTTTTCAATTTATTGAAAAAATACCTTATTTAAGTCAAATAACTAATGGTTAAACTGCAAAACAATCCATTAACCTGGCAAGCTTTAAAAAGCGCTGGCATTAGAACTTGCAGACTGGTATATGCTGCTTGGAAGAAAATTCCAGAATCAATGGTGGAGTATGAAATGTTGCATTGCCAATGCCATTGAAGGTACAAGAGATGATATTCTGTTGAAAAATGCAGCTTTCAACTATTCAAATAAATATGAAATGGATTCAGGTGGTGATACAAGCAAATGTGTGTAAAAGGGCAATAGTATAATAAAGGTTCTGCTTATACATGTTTTGTAAATTTTGTTCAATTTTGTAATAAAGTTTTTATGCGATTTTTATTTCTGTCATTTAACAATATGGATTCGTCTTAAAATAATTGATCTAACACAGCAGTAGGTATCTCTTTCACCGTTATGCGCAATGTGCTCCGTGGTAAGGGTTAATCAGTTATTGAGAGTGACCATTATTTGTTTCTTGGGTAGCACAATCATCAAAAATTTTGTAATGAACAATCTTTATACAACTCAAGTTGAGCAGAACTCTAGATTCTAGAGGACTAGGATGAAAAACACTAATCTATATTTGTCACTCAAAGACCTGAAAATCTGAAAATCAGGAATCTCAACTGAGTTTTCAACAGTCCCAAGTAATGGTTGTAACCTAAATATTATACATTTCTAAAAAAAATGTGACACTACATACTTTTGATTACTACAGATTTCAGATATGACTTAAATTAATTTCTATAAATAAAATGAATTTATAACATCAGATTATGCTTTCCTTTAAGTCCTGAAATTATGACCGAAAATAATTATCTAACGTCATACATATGCAATATGGATGACCTCACAATAAACTTGAAAAATACCTCTTAATTAACCTGATTTTCTTTTTCAGCCAACACCAGCCAGTATGCACACTATGTCTTCAATACGTTGGATCAAGACAATAGTGGATTATTAAGTTTTGAGGTGAGGAACAAAAGAAAAAAATAAAAATTCTTTACACTCTTTCAGTCTAGATTCTAGTTGAAGCTAATAATAATTAGTTTGTCAAATGCATAGTGTATTATTGGCGTCAACTGTAATGCCATGTATGGTCTTTTTCATTTTACAAAAAAATAAATCAATATTGATGAAAAATTGGATCTATATTATTTTGGCATCTGGAAGAATCAATTTAATAAATTTGTTCTTTGGCACGAAAGCATTTCAATAATGGCCAATATATATTTATTTATTTATTCAAGAAGTTACTTATGATATATTTAAAAAAAAAAAAAAAAAAAACAATTATTTAAATTTGATTTAAATAATTCTGTTTAGACCAGTTAAAATTTTAATTAAAAATGTTAAGTTAAAATACTAATTAGATCTAACAAAATAAGCTTTGTCTAAAACTAATAGCATAAGGCAATTAGTTTCCTACTAAACCTAATAAACCTACATAATATTGAATTGAAACATGAATAGAATTAGGATTTTTGTATAAAAAAATAGCACCCAATTTATTGACTGAGTGTGTAAATATTTTTTCAGGAATTTGTCACAGGCTTGTCTATTTTATCAAGAGGATCACTAGAAGAAAAATTACGGTGGACATTCTCTCTTTATGATATAAATGGAGACGGCTATATAACTCGTGAAGAGATGACAGATATTGTCAGTGCAATCTATGATCTCATGGGGAAATTGGCAGAGCCCAGTGTTGACGATGATACCGTCAAGGAGAAGGTTGAAAGGATATTTCAGGTAATTTATAATTTTTGTGACCAGGAAATGGTTCATCATGTATATCAATTCCTCATATATTTACAAGTTATCAAGATACCAAAGTATGATGCATTGCAACAGTAATTCAAAGAATCCATTAAATCTTATGTTAGATAGTTTTATACATGAATAATTATTGTAATGTACATTGCTGCTCCTGGTCATGTTTATTTTAAACTATGAAAAAAAAAACCTTTTTAAACAGTCCACCATACAAATATTGATTACAGAAAATGGATGTGAACAAAGATGGTGTGGTGACATTAGAGGAATTTCTGGAATGCTGCAACAACGACGAGGACATCTCCAGATCAATGACGGTGTTTGACAGTTCCTTCTGACGATCTCCTGTCGGCACACGTCCTCTGCCTCCCTGGTCCTGAGGAAAAGAGACTGCGCCGGCATCACAATCCTCTTCATCATCTAACGTCCATTCCAATGTGGAAATACTCATATGAAAATGTTGTGACGATTTTCAAAGAGGCCGGGTTGATTGAACATTGAACGGAAAATAATAAATTGTCAATCTTTAACTAGTGTTAAAATGAAACAAGGGTTATAATTATGTAAATATATTTTTTCTACTGATGTAATCAGAATGTTTAGTATGGCTTGATCGGTTTCGAGGATTATTGTAAAAAGTTTGTTAAAAATGATGTGATGATGGCTCAAATGTGTGGAAATTATGCCACAAACCCTAATTTTACTATGCAAATAAATTCACAAAATGAATTGCATTGTTTTTTTTACAATGTCATCAGCCATCGCAAACATTGCCTCATGAAGTGTAAATCTTCAAAATGCTTTCACAATTAGCCATAATGGAAGTGAGTCACTTTGCTAAACAATATCCAGCATTTAGGGTAGGTATATTTAAAGCATCACCTGCTATGGAGCAATTAATATGAAATAATTGTCGCATTTAACGTAACAAATTTAATAAAGACTATAAATTTTAATATTTGTGTCCTACAACAATTAAGAAATCAAAAATCTTTTCTGCAATGCCAACAACAACATAGTGCTTCCCAATAAATCCTTCTGAAGAATTTAAAATACTTATTGTTATATTTTCATTTAAAATTCCTCTTGTAATGAATCAATAAATCTATTTAGTTAGGGTATGTCTGTAAAACTCCTTTTCAGTATCTAGTGTATCAATATTTCTAATTATTTTTCATAGAAACAGCACGAAAAAGATTGTGCTAAAAATATTATAGTTATATACCTACATTTCAATATTGCATGATTGTCCTGTGAAATTAATCGTGTTTCAAATACTAAATGCATATTTTACAGCTTAAGATACAACCATATATTTTATAATATTATGTGTATGTGTAATACAATAATTGTAATAGATATTTTTTTGATTGGTGAAATTTATGTATTTTGTTTATGAAAAAAAACGAATTGAATTATTAAATGAATATATATGAAATGAGTTTTGGTAGAAAATTATGATTCAGTGTAAATATTAAATAATATATTGTTAGGATTAAGTAAATATATTTTGAATTACACAGATTAGTATAGAATATAATATTGATTACATAAATTAAGGAAATAATGTCTTATGATCTTCAAAATTTATTCACTTGTTTCCACTGTCTTATGAGAGTTCTTTTACTAACATATACAATCTTCATGTCAACAGTATAAAGTCTTCTCTGCTTTTATAAAAAGAACAGATTTTTTTCTTAAGCACCAAACTGAATTCCTACAGGACTACTTTAGTAAGCATGTTTTTCCTCAATATCAATATCAACCGCAGTCTGAAATGACAGGCAAGTTTAATAGTCCATAAAAGCTAACGTAAAGTGCATTTAACTGTTGTCCTTTAAGACAATCTACTTCAAATAATATCAAGATACTCAATATCAAAATATATATCGATATTTCCTAGTTGAATACTTAAAAAGATTCATTCAGCGTAATTCAATGTGTATTATAACTTTTAAAAGACATAAATGTAAATAAACCAATAAAGCACCAAAAAATATTAGATAGATCTGTTACATGTTTCCTATCCAAAAAAACAATATAGGTACATAAAAAATATATTTATCGAATAATAAAAAGTCATTGTTATTCATACGAGAAATATTTATAAATATGAAAACTTGAAGAACTATGTCATTATTCATTGTTAATCTTTCTCTTCCCAGATGCAGAGGTAAAAGTATTCAAATGTTAAGATAATAGAGAAATTTCAAATTCAAAAAAGTCTCAATGTTTTATTTGAGATTGCTACTATATTTCTGTGGTTTAAAAAAGTTGTTAGTTTCCTTTAGCTATTTGTAAACATTACGTTCATTTTTGATTAGTTGTAATGTTTTTTATTGGCATGATTTAGTGTTTCAAATTAGAATGAAAAAATCTTTCGTGTTACAAATTTATAGCATAGATCTTTGGGATATAAATATATTTAGAAACTTTTTCTGTCAAAGTATGTATGTTAAAATTCTTATAATATGATGGAACTATAATAAATCTGGACCCACTTTTCCTCTTGAATATTGTGAGATATGAAAATATCAGTAAATTCCTCTTAATCATGTATTATCGTACTTAGCTATCAATTTTCAGTAATGACTAAAATCAGTGTTCTTCAACCTTTTTACATCTGCTGACCGGTGGAAATTGGAAAAATATTTGGTGGATTGGCGTCAACCAGATGCAGGTATACACATATAGTAAGTTCTTGACTTTCAAATATACAGTCTGACGACGGAGCGCAAATTAGTATACCCCATTGACTTAAATGTCAAAATTGAATGTATTTGTAACTTATAAGTATGAAATTTGACTAACAACTGTTTTGACTTACGTCTCAGGTAGCTGAACGGAACATCTTGCATGGTGGAAACTGTAAATCTTTGCTGAGGATAGTAAATTTAAAAAGTAACAATTGAAATGTCAAGGCAATTTTGAAAGCTAATAAAATAAAAATAAATTGTTAGTGCAACATAATGTTTTGTTTTAAAAATTTTCAAAACTTCAAGTTTTTCGCAGACTGGCAATAAATTCTTGCGGACCACTGGTTGAAGAACACTTTTTTCAGAAAAACAATAAGATATCGCTTACCTATTTAAGAGCCTGGCCACACACGGTAGAATTATATAAACAGAAAAGTCACTGTCTTTTGATTGTTTGCTGCATTAAATGCTTTGATACATCACACCAACCTGAATAGAATGTTTTATTTTTATAAGATAAACAATATTTCCCATGTCCCATCCTAAAAAAACAGTATTTTGAAAGAGTATAAAAATTTTATATTCTTTATTTTATTCAACTTTTGGTCATAAATTCAATGCAGACTGACTTAATATTTTTTTGTTTCTGTAGCAGTCATCCTACTTACTAATAAAAATTCATCATATAATTTTTGAAATCTCGTTTTCCAACCGCTTATTAGTCTACAGAAATCCATATTCTCTCACTAAGAAAGTTTTCTTTATATTTATTTCCATACACTCCTAGCTCGGCAGTTATTTGAATTCTTCCATTTTAAGTGAAGTTTTGCTGGTATTATGTTGCAACTTTTTTTATCAAAATAAAATGACATATCAAGTAAGTGCTAGAATGATTTTTAAAATATTTGATTAATTTCGCTCCACCGATTGAGTGAGTCGTCTCAAAATATTGTGTAGTTTACCCAAATCAATTTATTAATCACCCAAAATGTGAAGAGTTTCATTGTATAATCAATGTTATTATGTGTGTTTCAACAATGTTTTACGATGTAATTATTTTATAAAAAAATACAGCATAGTTGACGTGACTAAATTGGTTTTTCTATAAGTCATTGAACTTCCCTATAATATTAAGAAGACACCTATTCAAAGCCATAAATTAATATTTTAAATATAATAGACTGCTCGCAATAACAATGAAAGATACTTTAGAGTATTATAAAAGTGCTTAAATATATATATGTATCACAAATCTATTCCAGAAATAAATGAAATCAATGTTGGGTATGAAGTAAGTGATCAATGCCATTTTCTTTGGTGCAATGTTGGTGGGCTCGAATTCCAATAAGAACACATTTGTTAATTGATTTATGGATTTGTGCTCAAAAATATGGTGTCTGTAGTGTTCTTTCTTACCACTTGTCTGATCCTTAAAAAGTGATAAGATTATCACTAATCCCATCTATCTATCCTTAGTCTTTCCGAAAAATGCAAATTGAGCGCCTGAGTAACTAGCAGTGCTTAAAAACTTTTTCAGATAAACTACAATAGGCAGTGGACACGTTTATAAAAAATAAAACACGGCATTCATGCAATTTCCCAAAAAAAAAAAACCTTATATTTGATTTAATTAGCTAAACAGAAGAGCTTATAAAATCTTGTCTTTCTAAACAGGACAACAAATTTCAATTCCTATATTTGATTCATATTCCAGTTCTATGGGCACACAAGACAATTTGCGATCTATTTCATACTTTACTTCAAAATGAAAGTCTTCACTAACGACTGATTTTTTTAAACTAGAAATTGTTCTATAATTTGATAGAGGTTAAAAAACAGATTCAGCATTGAAAGCGTTAACGCTTTCAATGCTGAACCTGTTCTTTAGCATGAAAATGGACACGCTAGGCGTGTTCTCAGCATCCAATGTGTCAACTGAATCTGATAATACTCCAGAATCTTTTCTGGAATTTGATACAACAAAAACGAAATACACAGTGATCACCTAAAAATTGTAAAAAATATTGGGGCTTTGCTTATTTTTTCAGATTATCATATAATCCAAAGATATGTTTCTTCCCACACAAATATTTACAATCCAAATACATACCAAGAATACAAACATGCTGTAATATCTTCTATCAATATATTTACTGCATATCTTGCTTCAGATTGAAAGTTTTCAATATTTGGTTTACTCTTATTGCTTATTTGCATTAGAGGTCGGCACTGTCTGAAATTTCAAAATTCTACCTAGCCTGAGCCCGAAAACCTCCAATCCGAACTGGCCGAAACCCAATGATCATTCCCAAACAATTTTTCAAAACCTAGTATTCGAATTTTTATCTTTTTTCGAAGATATTAATTGATATTTAAAATAATTTCACATTGGCTCACTGAATTAAAATGTGTATGCAACGGAAATTTACGATAGTGACATATCTATCCGGAACAACCAGTTTTTTTCATGTGCCCGGGCCCAAATCCAAATTTTCAATGTGTATAAGAATTCAAACCTCTCGTCGTTAAAATATACGATAATGACACTAAAATATTCTAAAATATTTAAACAGTCAGTATACTATGCAGACATTTGTTTTACAAGTAATACGAGTACAATAAAGGCTAATGTATATTACAATGCAAAAAAGCCTGCATAAACAAATAAGTCTAAAAATAATATTATTTTTAACTTTTAGATGGTTATTATTTATAAAAGCAAAATTATACATAAACATTTTTTGTGAGAGTTAATTTATTTCAGCTAGTTTTACCAATTATCTTATAAATAATTCATCTCCTATAGCAAAAATGCATGTCAACTAATTTGATGAATTTCACATTTCAACAGAATAATTATACAGTTTATAAAACAACGTTCAAATAAAATGATTTATTATTTGTAATATAAATAAGGTTAAATATTGTCCATAAGTACAGAAACCGTAATTTCATCGTTACAACGATTATTGAAAGAATTGAAGCCAATCCTCCTTACTATTCTGACAAATAACTGTAAAATCTACGTTTTGTAAAGTGATTATTAGTTTCAATGTCTATGGTCTCTGTGGACGATGAAGTATAGTCATAAACAAGATACTAAAAGTATAATTCTCTATGGAATGATGCAAATGAAGTAAACAATAACATCTGTACGAGCCGTTCGTACGATTATCCGAGATATCATTCGAAAGTTTGATTAAAACTAAAATAAGAATAAACATGAAAACAGAATACTGTCACATAATATGTGACCTTTGTGGTGATAGTGATACCTCAAAATTGTTTTTACAAATGGTATCTCAAAGTGATCCAAAAGATGATTTAACCATGAAAGTTCAAAGGCTCATGCAGCTACAGGTAACCTCATATAAAAATATTATTCTCCTTGAACATAATATTACGTCATAAGTTTAGCTCTCAAAACCAAGTTTATTATACGTTTTTTGGTAATTCCGACATCATATTCCCAAAGAATATGACGTTTTGGCGGCGTGTCAATATTGTCAGTGCTGCCAGTATGAAAAGAAATGCATAACTCGGGAATTGTTAATATTAATTAATTATGAATCTTACCTAAATAATATAGTTCTCTCCGATTGCCGGGATAAATACTCAGAATAAATCGCCAAAGGCGCAATGAGAATTTCTAAAAGCACATCTAACCCGATTTTTTTAACCAATCGGGTTAAAAAATGTAAATAGTGTATTGTAACGAATTATTTTTTTGCTCAGTATCTTATTTAACAAACGGCAACCCAACCTAACCTTGCCCAAACCTGACCCGATCTTATATGAAATTAAAAATAACCGACTATTGCACGTGTTTCGCCTCTATCACGCGCGAAAAATTAGGCAAATTAACTCTGCAGATGTGGTTTCTTTGCCTACACCAATTACATTTTTTTTTCGGTCAATACATTTAATCCGAGCCAAATGTTATATGATGGCCATTTTTTTATTTTTAAGAGTTGTGAATAGTTATTGGCCTTAGTTATTTAAACGCAGGGCGTTTAAAGCTTACCTTACAATTCTTTCGAATGGGTAAGAAGCATGGAGAAAATGTACATGTCCAGCATATTTTTTGAACACAATGGGGGTAGGAATTAGGCTCAATGAAAAAAATGAGCTCTCATCAAGCAGAGAAACCAGGGCTGTGGAGTCGGAGTCGTCGCGGCGTTTTGCCCGGATTCCGTACTCGGAGTCGTGGTTTTGGTAAATGCTGGAGTCGAACTTTTTTAGACCGACTACAGCCCTGAGAGAAACATAAAAAACGTCTCGAAGAACACTCTTCAATGAAATCAAAAGTTGTACTGCGACTGTAAAAAAATGCAATAAAACAAAATTATATTTGAAATCATCGTTTTATTTTTAGTATCAACCCACAACTCTGAATAGTTAAAATGTATGTAAATCACCTTGAACCCTATGATTGTCTCTGAGCTAATAACTATTCTCAATGACTTCTAATGGTCATTAAATTTATTTAAGGTAAAAATTTAATGACCATCATATATCAACATTTGGCGTGGTTTAAATGTACTGACCGAAAACTAAATGAGTGGAAGATTGAATGTAATTGGTGTAGGCAAAGAACCCCACCTGGAGGGAGAATTTTCCTAATTTTTCGCCACGTGTTTTGCCTTTTTGTAGGCGGGTCAGGTTTGGGCAAGGTTAGGTTGCCGTTCATTAAATGAGATACTGAGCGTGTGGATGCTGGCAAAGCGCAAACTGATTCGGGACAAGTCGCGATCTATTCGGGTCCTATTTGACTGAATTTCCTTTCAGAATTTCATTGCACTTCTGGCGATATGTTCAGAGTATTTCTCACAGCAATAAGAGAGAACTGTAGCATTTAGGTAAGATTCCTAATCAATTAATATTAGGAATTCCCTAGTTAATTCTACATTTTTGTTATACTGGCAACACTGACAATTTTGAAATAGTGGCCAAAACGTCGGATTCTTTTAGGAACCCGTTCTAGGAAATAACCAAAAAACAAATAATAAAGATAGTACATAAAATAACATGACATGATAATTTTTCAACGGAGAATGGATTCAAATATTTCCCCAAATATCTGAATACTTTAAGGGCTGAATATATCCGCATATCAAATATTCGAGTTGGAATCCCTGGTTACAACATATTAATTAGACTATGTTTCTATGGCAGGCACCTTTATACGTTAACAGCGTTAAAATGTTGCATCACTTCCAGAGACTCAAAAAATACACAATTTTCAAAGACAATATATTTTTGTTAAATATTAAAATTAAAAGTATTATATTTTATTTATCACTTGCAATTCCACTTAGGCAAAAGTCACCTGGGTTCCACATGAACACGATTTGCGTTATCAATGTGGCACTAATATCAAGCAAAATCATAAAATAAATTTGAAATATTTCATTGCAGGACGCTGTTGACATAATAAATTTAAAAAATATTTGCATGTCATGCGCAGAACAGATCAACTCACTTTTTGATTCACTTACCAAAATAAAAACTATGTTTATTACAACACAAGCTCAACTTAAAAACTTTCTTGAAGAACATCCTAAAAAGGATTGGTCTGAATTTAGGAAGTCCCCAATTGCTAACGGTATGAAAGCTAAAGATAAATTAGTAAATGGATCCGTTGAAGATGTAAGTATTGGTAAGTAACCTTTTGTCATACAAACAAAATTTTTGGTTGAAAGACATTATATTTCTAAATTTGAATTGTTTTGATTTTGTTCTTTACCATGAGTCTTGTCACTAAAGAGCCAGGTTTCGCCTTTCGGCATTTCAAGTGCACAAATGAACTTGAACCATAGGAACGCATAGTAAATAGTTTGTTTATATGGAAAAGTGCAAAATTTAAATTTGATATTGAATTATCAACGAAAATATTCGCAACAAACCGTAAAGATTGAGTAGGTGTGCAAGTGAGACAAGATTTTTTTTTAGAAGAGTTGGTGAATTTCATATTTAACTGCGGTAACTTGGATAACAAATACTTGGGTAGATTTGCCCTTTGGTAATTAACACTTGACAATAACGGTTGACCATACAATGTTGGTATATTAGTCAGTCATTCATCTTTTTTCTTTACATAGTATCAAATAAACTTCCTATTACACACGTAGCTACAAAGAATAACTCATTTGAACACCAACTATAAGTGAACTATTATTAAATGATAGTGTTAAAAGGTGTAGCTGGTAGCTCTTATATATATTTGTATACTTTTGTTTTAAGTATTAATTTAATTTTAGATGCACCACCATATCAAAATAACCCTGAATATCAAAAAGTTCTTGATGAAAATCTCTCGCATGATGACTACACAGAGTTTGAATGGTTGTCTGATATCGAAAACCTGACAGACATTGAAGTGAAAATAGAACCTAACACCAATATGAATGGAAAAAAAATTAAACCGCAGAAAAAGAAAAATATTAAAACCGATTGTGTAAAAACTGAAAACATGGGACATGAAAAGAATACTAGGTGAGTAAAAAAGAATCAGATCAAAGAGACAGTTGAACAGTTAGCAGTCTGATCATGCATCTAGAAGAGGCACATCTCAAAAATTGGTCTATTTTAATTTAACTCTGTCAAAGGAAATTTTAATTTGTTTCTTTTAAAAAAAAAAATTTACTTATGTTTCCCATGCTAATTTTTTTATTGTCTTAACTGCAAACCATACAAAGGAGCAGTGCATCAATAATTTATCCCTTTTTTCTTACAATTTTTACAAAACTAATTCTCTTTTACAATATGCTATAATATACCTCTGTATCCTGGAAGGTGTGATACAATACTAAGCTTGATATCAGATTTTTAAAAGCGAGACAAGAAAATAAATTTGCACATTGAATGCAATACATCTGCTACTCAAAACAATCTAAACCTTTTGACCACCACTAAAAATTTCAATAAAAATTCGTTATTAAAGTATGAGGTCTAATTTTTACAGAGTAAATAAACGAGGTGTAATTTATACCAGCACATCAGAGGTTCATGTATTCCTTAATAAGTCTGGTCAACACGAATGTGATCTATGTAAGATCAGTTTTAAGTGGAGGCATACAGCAGAGCATCATGTTAGATCCCAACATACAAAAGAAAAACCATTTAAATGCCCAACATGTAAAAAAGGTTTCACTGCTTCTCATTATTTGAATAGGCATGTTTCATGTGTCCATGAAAAGCAGAAGTTTTCTTGCCAGGTATTGACAATTTTTATATTATGTTTTCTTCGCAATGATGTGCCACTTTTTTCCTACCTCTATCTAGGTAGAAACAAAATTGACTAACTGAATGATGTTAAATGTTTCTTTACAATAAATTATACCATTCATCAGAAAATCAAGACTATTTAAAACTATTAGTTCTCTTCTAAGCCAATCTTTTTATTTTTATCCTCACTAACAACTTGGTTGAGTTTCATTATGTTTAGTGTGTTTTTATTTTTGAAACTTGTTAATGGAAAGTTCACATCAGGAAAGAATTTTGAAATTATGAGATATTCTAACGTTACCTGACAAACAGATAAATTTGTGGTATAATAATGATATAAATGTTTTCGTAGTATGTAAATTTGATAATAGCTTTTGTGTATCAAAGTAATTGAATTCAAAAAATTTACTGTTTGAAATACGATGTTTTAATAGATTCTAACTTATTTTCAGATTTGTGATCAAAAATTTCCCCGACGATATATTCTTGCTGCTCATCAAAAAGTACACGAAGGTCCTCCATCTTTGTCTTGCCCGCACAGTAAATGCTTGAAGAAATTCTATGCCCAACATATTTTGCAAGGTCATCTATTGAATAGCCATGCTGGTAAAAATGATTTATTATTTCTCTACTGTAGTATATCTTAATCTCTCCTAGTCTTATTTTACATTCAATTGATAAAAGCAATTTAAAAATCATTGTTTCGTGTATTAACAAGATCTTCCTCTTTTATGCAACCTTGTTTGTTTCCGTTTTGGAGCTAACAACCACCATATTATACATCCAGAATCAGGGCTTTTGAAAAAAAATGGTGTCGGAACTCACTTCATGTCAAGCTTTTTACTAAATAAAATTATATTCAAATATCATTAAGTAAAATGTTACTGATTTTAAAATCTGTGAAAAAAGGTGCCAGAATGCCGTTCCACCGCGTTAAATGGGAATAAAGCCCTGTCCAGAATTACCTGTTAGAAGTAAAGGCAAGCAGAATTTATGCTCTTCAGAGGCATCTACGGCAAGTGTCAAAGCCAGCTCTGACAATTACTACTTTTAAGATTTATGCAAATTATATGCAAATGTAGTCATTTCACTATGACCTCATGCCTTTTTAAAAAAATTTATATCAAAGATGAACGCTCAATGCAGAAAAGTATAGATTAGTATACAACAGATGAGGTTCACCTTTATAAATTAATCATAGTTTATTTATTTATGAATTTACCGAATGCAACCGTTTCTTTTCAGCTAAGGACCTGATGTGCGATCAGTGTGGTAAAAAATTTCGAACAACTGCCCGGCTAACAAATCACCGACAGCGACACGATGGCAGAAATCTCAAATGCTCCCTCTGTTCTAAATTATTTTCTGTTAAAAATGATCTTTTCGTACATATGAAATATCACAAAGAAGCATTGCCTTGGAGATGTGGTGCATGTAATATGTATTTTAAGACTACACGCGGTCTGCAAAATCACTTTGCCATTTCACACGGAGAGCGTGTCAGCAGACTAGATTTGTATTTGTTGTTTAATTCTGCACAAAATTGATAGGCATCACCCAGGATCAGGAACTTTTTGATGCATCTTTATAAGTATCATGTTAGCTACTACTTACATATTTGGCAATAATAACCATATAGGTCAACCGCTGTTTGCCTATCACAATTCAGATATCTCAATCCTGAACATTTTCTTTCTTAGAGACCACATTAACCCGGCGCACGCGTTGACATATTCACTCAATTAAAAACCGTGCGCGTCACCTTTCTTCGAATTATGAAAGGATGTTATTTTTCGTTATATCGTAATAAATAGAGGGATTAAAAATAATTGGATTGATATTGATTGCGGACAAACACATTAAGAATATGTGGGAACACTAAAAACCCGAAAGAAATACCACATGAAGCCACAATTCATTAAACAAACAAATCTCTAACAAAAAAGCAATGCTTGTCGACATGACGTATTTATTATCTTTAATTACGAACGTGTCAAATTAAGAGCCCTGCGACGAACTCATTCGATGGTCGTTGTCACTTCGAAACATACATATATTACTCGCTTAATTACGGGGAAACACATAAATAATTTAATATCGAGACATTTATCACCAAATGTTCAACACACATACACCTAGGGAGAGATAATAATTTATGATTTTTTTTAAATCTTTTTAAGAGTTATAAATTTTGTAGAAAAGATAACGAGAAATACATCACAATCTTTGCACATGAAACTTGTTAAAGTTTTTTTTATTTTTCTTTGAATTACATTTGAGCATTGTGCAAATCACAAATCAGAACTAAATGTTTTTAAATATTGAATACACCCAATAATTTTTTTAGTAAACACAATAGTCGACACAATTAGAATAAATACACGATAGTTTATTTAAATGTGTCCCTCAATACAATACGAAGTATAAAAACATTAAATAAAGATCGCACGAAAAATAAATATAATACCGCGCAGTGCCTGTCACGTAAAATAGTTCCGTCATATGCGCAGCCGCGAATGAAATTATATGAGAACTGCGCAGGCGCGAGAGTTCGCGCGAACTTTCAAACGAATAAGCGCACTGACGGGTAAAATCGAAAAATTGTAGCTGTTCGAGAAATCAATGTTTTTATATTTAAATCTATTATTTCTGACAATCTCAAGGAGTTTGTGGTAGCAAGATAGATAAGGCAATATTTTAAAACAATAATCACCCCTGTGTGCAAGAGATTTATCGTTTAATCATCAGTTGAAAGTTCCCGTCACACAAGTCGTGACAGTCGCGTACGGGCCTTGTCTTTTCCCGACACAACATCTGTGACGTTCGTCCGCCACGGGTTAACCAATCAGTAATAGTTTTCCATTTTCTCCGCACATGCGGACACCAATAATGTAGTGCTAAATAAAAAAAAATTGGAACACTGATTAATTATGATATTTTAATACCCCATACCCGCTGTGATCCAATTTCCGCATCAACAAGTTTCATACACCAGTAGTGGTGGACACAACCATCAGGACACTAATCACGTCTGCCTAAATATGAATGCTAAATGAACAGAGCTGTTTGGTGCAGTTCGTCCTCATACAGGCCACGCTGACTTGATCTCGACCAAGTTTAACTAAAAAAACACACATGCAACAACCACAATGCAATTTATTAGTCTCAATCTACATCAGCCAGTTGCTAGGAAATAAGTATTCCAAACTGTCTCAACTAGTCTATAAATAAATGAAATAAATTGAGTAATTTGAATAATTTGAGATTCAGCGTAACGTAGAAATGTAATATATTACATCATACATATATAGATTTTTTTATCTTGTCCACTCCAATGTGTACCATATAGAAGTTGTTTTATGAGAACTGGTTGTGATTGAGTTGCTGAACTTCTATTTTTTTTGAGAGTAAGAATATTTTATAATCAGACCCATGCAAAGGATTCCTAGACATCACAGACATCCATGCCTTCAAATATAAATCCACAAATAATGGAAAAATGACCGCACTGAGATATCAACCCTTGGACACTGGGACAGAATAACACAATGATAACCACTCGGCGTCCTGATTACATAGTGTAAAAAAATATCTGTATATTTCTCGCTATGGATATATTTAAATCATTTTTGCTCTTGGTGGACTAATGGAGTGTTTCATCAGATGTGTATAGAGAATTTGACTATAAATCTATAGCTCAATTTCTTTCTTTCAGTAAGAGTATATGATTAATGGAGATAGAAAAGGATTAGCAAAAAGTAGTTAGCGAATCATTCCATGTCCAGTTTACAGTATTGGAAAGTCTAGTGTGAAAGAGATAAAAACATTTACATGCCTTGTGAAAGATACATGTAGTTATATTATATACACTAATTTTAACACTTGAGCTTTCATCCATACAGTTGAAGAAACTTTACAAATAGCTCAATCCTTTTTGTGGATTCTCTATTTGAGTCCACATGGCATATACTGGCATCAACACTGTATTATACAAAACAAAAATTATTTAAAACTGTTATGAAATTCATGTTTTTGCAAGATTGACTGATTTATTTGATGAAGTATAACTGATAATTTTATCAGTATTTTTTTTATCAGTTGTATGTGTACCTCAAAAGATAAAAAATATTATCATTGAAATGGAGGGACACTACTATCCATCGTAATATAACACATAATGAATTGAAAAGGATTGCTTTCTAAATGGATTCCAATGCTGAAAGAGGTAACCAAATACATTTTTACATTTGATTTGAATATCCCCAAATTTTCATGGGTATTTATGTATATTATTGACGATAATATAAAACCTAACCTAACCTGCAATGGATCCTTATCTGAAATTTTATATCCATCACTAGAACATAGAAATGTGCTAAATTTATGGATGAAATTCAACATCTTTTACATTTAAAAGTCCTACTTAAAGATTTACCTGCACCCATCCAATTTCATTTTATTTTGAAACATGTAAAAATGTCAAATAGCTTTCTTATATAAATCCATTGCTTAATATGAGCTGACATAACTGATCCGTCATGTTTTGTTCAATTGTAGACAAATGAATAAATAACATTATATATGAACTATCAACCTAGGAAAAGATAAAAGATTATCTTGTGATACTGCAATTGCTTAGATTCCAGATAATTGATTAGTCTTTCGTAACTTGTTTGAATTGTAAATATTAGTAATATTTTCAATGGATTTGGCGGTACCTTTGTGGAACTTAATTTTGATATAAAATTTAAAATAACTTTGATTATAAACAATACAATACATGGAATAAGTTATTTTATTTGAGTAATATTATTTTACATGTCAGTTAAATTCTAAAAAAAATACTTCAAAAATAGTCTAATAAAACATTCATTTCATACTGGATGGGCTGCAATTCTCATGTATGACCCCATACCCATAATGAATATTCAAAACTGCCGAGAGTAAATGATTGACTTATCAACTAATACTTAATATATATAGATTATATAAATACATATTTGAAGATTGAAGCAAGATTAGTGTAGCTAAAAAAATGGACAAGAATTTATGTCCACTAGAGAGAAAAAGAAACTATGTTATATCAGTATGCCAACATATTATATTGCCTGGTTCTAAATAAGTTTATATTATTCAATTTTGTCAATAAGTAAGTCTTTAAATGAACACTTCTAATGTATGGTACCTATTCATTGGAGAAGTCTGCCTAACAAGAATTTGCTCAGCATACAGTTGAATGGCCACCATAAGAAGCAGTCGTTATGCTGCCATCTTCAATATATATGTCACAGTGAAACTGTATTCTCAGTGAAAATATATTCTTCTCCAAGCTGTCATTGAAATTAAATCTTAAAGCCCTATCTTCAGCCCAATGTTTGTCTGTGTTTTTCATTGGTTCTCTTTTTATGAAAGGGACTACTTGCTGATTTTGTTTCATTGAATTCCGGCAAATCATCGACTTGAGCCAATTATTTCAATGATTGTGACCAGTGAAATCATGTTGTCATACAAATCTATTACTTGATACATTTTCACTGAGAATACAGTTTCACTGTAACATATACACTGTATAATAATTTTGCATGTTTTATTGAAATTATTACAGGAAAATCTTTCAGATGCAATAAGAGGAGCGCAATTGTATCCATATGCATACTAATTATTTTATTTTTTATTGGCCTGTCATTTATCGCAAGCAAAATTTATGTTCTATTTGCATTACTTGGATTTTTGATAGCCGCTATCTTATTCACAATTGTTTCTACTGAAATATGCCGTCGAAATTCAGCTGTAAGAAAAGAAAACTCAGCAATTGCACATGTGGTTAATTTTCAGGTAAGGATAATGCGATATTTTGAATAATAGATTGTTTTCCATCTCTGATTACAATCCTATGTGCCATATGCACCCGCGCACTGCAAAGTTCACACATCCCTTTTCCAGTCATTCAATGTGATATTTTCAGTTACAACGCTATCCAAACCTTTACAAATACAAACAAGCTGGTTCTTTTATTTCATTATAAAATACCCAAGAACATTCACAATGATTTTACCACTAAAACACTTTATATAATCATATTACATAAAAACAACATTTCTTCATCAGTAATATAAAATCATGAAATTTTTTTATTATTAATTAAGAGAAACCATTTTGTTAAAAACACTTTAAGGATTGACAAATATTGGTCATTGATTCATTATCACCATATACAGTCTAAAGAGTCCATATTTTATTGTAAAAAAAACATTGGTCACCAGACAACAGTGGAAGTGGTATTAAATACCATATTTTTGAGTCAGTTATCATACTTCCCACTATCTTTTCCGGCTTAAATCTTCATGATGGCACCCCGCCCAATATCGGTGTGCGGGCAGGTCCCATTCATTTATTTTAGTTAAGTCTTAAAATAATCATTATAATTGTAAAAGTACTGTTTATTTGTAGGAAAATGTAAGTGCACATTCTAAATCATTTGACAGAAGGAAATCTAAAAGAAGTTCTTGGCAATTTTTAAGCAGCAGTAAACCTGCCGAATCAGATGAGATCTGCTGAATATATTTGAAATAGTGTGTATCAACATTTCCCGAGATAGATAAAAAAATTAGGGATTTCGACTAAGGGTGCTTCATGGAATTTCACTATAAAATTTGAATTGTTTGAATTTTGTACTTTTCCATGAGTTTTGTCGCTAACGACCCGAGTTTCGCCTTTCGGCATCTTCAGGCATTTCAAGTTCTTCACGACTCCGACTTCACAGCCCTGGTTCTTTCAGTGCCTCAGTTCAAGTTCACCTCAAATGCATGAAGTTGTTGAAAAGCAAAAAGCGGGCCGTCAAAGACAAAACTCATTTTTAAAAATGATGATGAACCAAATTGGATCGATATTACTACTTTGTGTCATTCATTATTTCATTGATAAATAAATCATTCTAATAATACAAATATAATGTGTTTATATTTAAACCACCAAAAACCTTTTAGTATCTATCAGATTGATTGAATTACATTACTCAACACTTTGTTTGCAGGTCCTTTTAATTACTTTGATAACTATCATGTTATTGCGCATTTAATGGCCAATTAGCAAAAACACAATTTTGTGTACTTCGTAAGTATATGAATCAAAAACGTAATGAATACCTACTATTTTTGATAGATTCGACAGAAACCCATTTTCTAAACAAAATTTAAAGAAATGATTTTGTTATTCCACTGGTTTTTGTTACTAAATGTAACATATGTTTTGCTTCTTGAATACGAATTAATATGTGCATGTGGAGGACATGGACTCCTTATAGAGCATTTAAACAGAATAAATTCTTGACAGTGGGTTGTGACTGTTGTGAGTTAGTAACTAAGCCTCCATTTTTACGAAGAGTCACATTTGATAGGGATGTGACCAAGGAAAGTACTATTAGTGATCTAATTGCTCAAAAAATAATATTTCTCAAATTTCATCGAATATGTATCCGAAATCTTTTAAGGCTGACAAAATGATTATAAACTTTCCGTTTTAATAGTTTTTTTAACCGTTCTAAAGCTAACGACACACCGGTTGGCAACTACTTTTAAGGCGTCAAAAAATAATATTTCTTAAATTATCACATCGAATATGCATCCGAGATCTCTTAAGGCTCACAACACGAATATAAACTTTTCGTTTTAATAGTTTTCTTAAAAGATATTCAACAAAAAGTGTATAGAGGTTATCAGGGCTGTCAAAACTCTTGATAAAATATTCACAATATACACGTTTTAAACGAATTGCATAAATATAAATTATTCATACAATCATAAGAAAAAATCATATTATGATAGCCAATCAGGGTGCAAAATTGACATAATATTATAAACTATGTGTGAGAACCCCTATCGACGATTCGTAAATACGCTTTAAAAGCCATGTGGTATGATAATTAACAAGGGATTACTTTCATAAGGGATCAAAGACATCTAAGCCCTTAAAAAACGTAAGTAGTTTTAAGGTATTGTATTGTTTTTGAAAAAGTCATAGCGTACAGGGCAAAAAGTGGGGAATTCTTCTAGCTGGTAACAGGGATAACATAGTTGCCCACCGGTGAGATAACTTAACTGTCAGAGCTTTTTCTTATGCGACACACCGTGTGTCGCTAGCTTTAAAACAGCTAAACTTCTGCTACAACTTGAAGATTAACAGGGAAGTACTTTATATAATCAATTCGAAAAAGGATTCCTCCAGTATAATCAGGTGTATCAAAAAGTATTTCTGAAAAAACTATTTTTTTATCTCAAAAATCAAATTTATATTTAGAAAAATACAAGTTTCAAATTCATTTATTTGTATTTATGTACAAAGTATCATATAAAAAATAAAAATAAAACAATCAAGGTCTCTTATTCATTTTAACGAATCCTATTAAAAAAAATTGTGGTAAAAGGTGAACAATAATTTTTGTATTGAGTCCAAGTAACCGTAAAAGATTCTAAGGAACTCAGAATCTTTAACGGTTACATTTTGCTCCACTTTTAAAATTATCTACATTTTTATTGCAATCAATTATTTTTTATAATACTTTTAATTATATGAATCAAAACATTTCTGTTCTCAATAGTTTTCGTTACACGCCAATAAACATAAGATTATTTTGTTATCTATGGATTATTTCGACTTGCAACATTATATTCGCTAAACGTCACTACAGACGTTTATTTTCCATTCTAAAAATCTTAATCTATTGTTTTATTAAAATGCGAGAAGAATTGCTCACTAACTATGAAAATTAATTATATTTAAATAATGCCGAATCTATGGTTGTTCTAATGGTGACCCCTCATTATTATGTTCGATTCTGACTCGGAAAATAGAAGTCCTGCTCCTCCAATGTACGTATTTTATGATTAAAAAAATCTATCTGCTTACATGTACGTTTGATACTTATTATTTGTTGCATTTACTTCATTGACCGTTGTTTATTTTCTGAATGGATGTCTTTCGTTGCGTTAGTACTTAAAAAATATTCTTTATTTTATTTTTTCATTTTTGTTTTATTTTGTTTTGTCTTAATATTAATAGTGGACAGGAACAGGACCTGAGAAATGTTAAAAGAAGAGCGTCGTTAGATGTTCCGACTTTAAATTACAGGTAAATGTTGTTTGAATTTCCTTCCTGTGATTGTAGTCGATCTAGTCCATACACCTTGAACGAAAGAATGT
Source organism: Himalopsyche kuldschensis (assembly GCA_028554975.1). Lineage (NCBI taxonomy): Eukaryota > Metazoa > Arthropoda > Insecta > Trichoptera > Rhyacophilidae > Himalopsyche > Himalopsyche kuldschensis. Next base: position 11,020,597 of record JAHFWI010000010.1, on the reverse strand, counting down.
AGAAATAATACAAATACATATTACGCAAACAGCCTAAATCAATAGTTTTACTACTAACTTTTCTTTGATATATTCTATTTCATTTAGAAGCTATATCTTCTCGACTCTCTAGAAATATTCCTTATCTCTATAGATTGTTTGGTACTTGTTTGTGTGGTTGTGAGATATGTGTTGCGCTTTTGTTTCACTAAACATAGTCTGGGTTTATGGTATCATTATCAAGAAAGACCCTCCTAAAGATGGGTTATAATCATCATTTTCAATATCATAATTAAAAATTGGGCTTAATATTTCTGACCACGACATCACCAAATTTTTCATACATTTATTCAATTAATGATAATGTATTCATAAATGAATACCCATCCAAAATATCTGTTTTTAATGAATTTATTATCTCCTGATATAGTAGTCAATCAAATAGGTACCTACTACTTTAACAGCTTATCATATTGTATTTTTTTACTTTGTAGATACATGGTTTTCTTAAATCATTTTAATATTTTTGCTTCTATTCTTTTTAATATTCTTTCTATTTAGTTTATCATTTTTCCACTTTTTTGATTTAATTCATTATTTTTGTTATCGTAGAAACGTAGGTGTATCTCACATTTTACTTTTGTATAATTATCAGTCTCAGAATTCTTTTTATTTTATACTTGTACAAGACCCCTCACGAGTCATCTTGGCAAACTCGTGCTATATAATCTCTCTATGCTAAGATGTCCATAAATACAATAATGTAAATAGAAAATCCATACTATGCTTTATTGCATATATATTGTACAAACTCCTGATTATCCGGGCTCATGATGCTCATGGCAGATAGAGCTGGCACCAGATGTTTTTCTGCTTCAGGCAAGACTGTATAAGTGCAATTAAAGCATGGACATAATGTTAATAAGATAAGGAACGTGACGCCCTTTTAAAGTTGTCACGCAGTTGGCCGTTACACACATGATAATAGAAAAACATGAATATTCATAATATTATTTGATTATTTAACAATTAATTTTGAAGTATATTCAAAATCAATGCAGTCTTATATTTATTAACTTAAAAATAAAAATTAACTGTTATTACAGGTTTCTATTAATTATTGTCAATACATGAGAAGATACCTATTGCAGCCTATGTGATCTTTGTGTAATAAGTAGTTAAAATATTAGAGTATGGAAAATAGAGTAAGGATTACATATCAATCTAATAAAAAAAACTATGATGTTAACTATTTAATTATATTATGAGATTAAATTTCTCCTGTTTGCAAGATATTTGTACCGTAATTGTTAATAGGAAAATTTATTTTTAAAACATTAATTGTGAATAGCGCAATTTTTAATAATTTTTTCATGGGACATTTATATATTTTTAGAAGTGGAATTGATTGGGTTGTATTCAGAAATAATTATTGTATATATATATTCATTGCAACTTACATAAAATTATATTAAACACAATGCACAAGCATTCCTTAACCCTCTTACCCCGTAAATGCTAATATGATCAGACCGTGAAAAATGGTTTATCCATTTTTGCATAGTATAAATTTAAACTAAAATTTTTTAATTTTATGAAAGGCTCCATGTTCTAACTGGCTTTGCAATATATTTTATTTATGATTCCATACAAGAGAATGATTTTTCACGTAAATACAAAGTAAGATAAAAAAAAATATATACATCGAAACCAGCCCCTGGACAACAGTAGTTCAATCAAAATTAACAAGAACTAAAACAGTATCCAGTTTCTTTAATTTTTATATTTTAGAGTATTTTATATGTTGTATCTTTACATTCTTGAAAGTGATGCATATATCAAGTTACAATATTTGACTGAGACACTGCAAAACAATCCATACTGACATATATAAATATTATTTCAGGCGCAAGTCTGTGGAAAATCTTGTGGTTTCTTCTCACGATGCTATCGGCCAAAGCATCAGCCATGCCCTTTCTTTTTCCGGAGCTATCACTCAACAAGTATCCCAGTTCACTTCCTCCGATCACAGGTATGTTTTATTTTGCATCTATCCACTTTTTGTCGTGAGGTACAATTTGGCATATAAAAGAACAAATTCTTTGTCTCGTCAGCAAAAAGTTTACATGTTTCTCCGTGCATCATCGTTGTCTTAGGATAATTTATGCGTCGTCCAAATATCCATTTCATTCAAATTACTGATGCTCTGTAAATGTAACTAACTCTTCGATCGTTAACTGAAGAACTGAAGATCTAATTCAACTTCGCATTTCAATATGTCATCATAGAAGTTTGAGGGCCGTCCTGATTTAGGTTCATCCCTTAAATTTATGTTACCTGATTTTAATTTATTGAACTAGAATCAACATCTGCGTACTGTCGACACGTAACTATCAAATAGTTTTAGTGGCCTCGCTGGTGATATTATATTGAGATATTTTATTGAACGTGATGTTATTGTTATATATTGTTTTGTAATAAAGTTAATATTCTATTTCAGAAGTGTTTCCAGGTCGCCATCTCCTTGCAGACGTTCCTTGGCTCCTTCGATTCTAGAGCATGGCGATGCTTCCGGTCAATCGGTTGATAATGTAAGAATCTTTTCCACATCTTTCGGTGCTATTTTTATTGATTTTTTGTTGCAGCTTCGTTTCAGTCATCCATTAGTGTTCCACAAATGGGGCCCTTGATTTGCCTAGTCAAATCATACATATATTTCAAATTTGAAGCTTACCAAATTACCTAATCAGGTATTTAGTATTGCAACAACTGTTGCCAAGCCCGAATATGCTTGTAAAAGCATATTTCAATATCCACTGAGAAATGTGGAAATAAAAACAAACTTAATTGTTTCAGGATCAAACCTCGGTTAGTCTGGTATGGGTCTTTGTTATTTAGCATTTAAAATGCTAAAACTTAGCAACAATTGACTTGTTTGTATAATAAGCTTTCACCTATAGAAAAATGTTAACTTTTTGACTAATCCAGCGACAATAATTTAAAAATAATATTTAAACAAAAAGCGCTACTTGCATTTAGGATAAGCGTTATATGTACCCGAATATCCTTCACTGAGCGAAAAAGCTCGAATAGTAGCAAAATACGTGGATTATTCTAAGTTTTTTTAAATTTTGCACTAATTGTTGTTTGCCTCATTTTTAACATTTATGAATTTGAGTCGGCAGACAAAGATTCTACCACTAAATAAACGTCCATTGCCATCTTGGTTGCAACAAAGATGAATTATAATATATTTAACTGTATTTTATTCATCAAGATCAAGCTAGTCTTGTATATAGTAATTATTTACAATTCGGTCGATTCCTTTTATGCAACACATATATATTTATTTATTTATTGGCAAAAAACTATTTAAAATACATGGCATTACAGCAAGCGCCAATGCGCCATGCATTTGAGAAATTAATAAAGATTACATAAAATATTACACAAAAATAAGAAACAGAACAGAAACATATTATTTACATAAGAAAACATAATTTTTAAACAAAGCATCAAGTTCACTGCCGAAGATGTCAACATCAACAGGCAGCGCATTTATCAGCCGAATAGCCCTTGCAACTGGAGATTCAAAAGACCTACGTGACAAACAAGTTTTGACAAAGAAAATTGATTTGTCTTTGTTACGACCACGTAGGTAAAAGCTGGGAGCACGGAAATTTAAATTTTCAAGGATGTCAGGGTTATCAACTTGGCCCCGAAGAAGAAGAGAAAAATGTTTTCATATTGAAATTAGTCTTCGAGCTTCAAGTGAGTGAAATGACAGCATTCCTAAAAGAAACTTGGTTGGATAATATTCCATTAATGAATTGTGATACGGAAAATAGTTGAATTTTTGAAATAATAATAACGCAGAAATTTTTTATGAACTCGCTCCAGTTGCGACTTAAATTTATATTCATATGGACCCCAAATAATAGATCCATATTCTAGTTTGCTTAAAACTAAAGAAACATAAAGAGTACGAAACACAGTAGGGTTTTCAAATGGCTTACTTTGCCGAACTATGAATCCAAGAAGTTTACTAGCCTGCAGGGTAATTGAAGAAATGTGGGAATGAAACGTGAAAGAAGAGTCAATGTTATACCAAGATCAACAATTTCAGACAAACGCTGTAAAGTCATATTCGATATCTCATATTTATATTTGATAGGAAATTTTTAACGAGAGAATGAAATGCAGAAACATTTCGAAATGTTGAAGTCAAGTTTGTTTATTAAGGAACAATTTACAATCGAGTTTATATTATGCTGTAGAATAGTACAATCCGACTCATTCCTGATGGTTGAAAACAGTTTTAAATCATCAGCAAAGAGCAGATACTTTATTCCACTCATACTTAGCACAATGTCATTGATAAAAATGAGAAATAAAATAGGACCAAGGTTTGATCCCTGTGGCACTCCAGAATATGTTGGAAAAATTTGTGATACGCACCCAGCATATTCAACATATTGGCGTCTATTTGACAAATAAGAATGAAAAAAATTGATTACCTTGTTCGAGCTTCCTATTGCTTTTAATTTATTTATTAGAATAACATGATCAACCCGGTCAAATGCTTTGGAAATATCCGTATAAATGGCGTCAACTTGACAATGATAATCAAAAGAATGCGAAATATAATCACTATACACCATAAGATTGGTTACAGTAGAGCGCTTTGATCTAAAACCATGTTGGGCATTAGTTAGCTGACAATCAACATGCATATAGATATATCTATGTAAAAGTGATTCAAAAAGCTTGGCTGGTGCTGATAAATATATTTAAAACACTGGTGTAAAAAATAAAATTCTTCGTTTCCTAGCACTTTAAATAACTTACACATAAATGAATAAGTCATGCTTTGCCTAAAGCATTCCTTCTAATCTTAATTTAAAATTATCCCCCTTAACGCTCGATTCTTTTTCAGCTTATCCGTTGTTGACTGCACATTTTTTATATTCGTCCTTTTTAATCATTCATCGAAAACAATAATAAACCTTTTAACCTGTAAATAATTCAATGCTTTGCAAATTTAAATTTTTTTTTATTTTGAAACTACATCAATGAGCTCAGATACATAAAACATTGAAATAACCTATAAATATGTAATTTTTACTTGGCTACGAATATGGGTTAAAATACCTTTTCTAAATAAAATTACAATAAAATCTAAATATTTCTTTTCGAAAGTTGGGTAGACTTTATGCCATGCCATGTTTCAGTTGGCGTTGCCTCTGTAACAAGAGATCAGTTTTTTTCGTAACGACTATTTTTTTTTAATTTATCAAAATGGTTTTGTTTTAAGTGTAAATTGTCGCTGTATCTATAATGGTGAGACCTTAAATATTTTATGCAAACGAAAAAAAAGCTTTTGACTATATTTATTCTTTAATTTATGTTTTCGACTCAAGGTGGAATTTCAATATCAAAATTTGAACCGTTTGAATTTTGTACTTTTCCCAGGCACAGCTTAATAGTTTGCCAATTTTAAATGATCATCCTTATCTTTCTAATTCACCCTTGTTATAATCCTTGAAAGTAAATTGCAATAATTATTATAAAAAATAAATTCAAGCAAACAAATAATCCCCACCATTTTAAATTTAAGGCATTTCCATGCTATGAGCTTCTAAATTACTTTTTACTGATGTCACATTTAGAAGACCAACAGAAAATTTAATTTACCCATGTAATTACTTATCCAATTGATTGGACAACATTAATATCAAAACATTCGCTAATAAATCCAGATTGCCAACAATAGCTTTTAAACTTAGTGATATTACTTTTATTCTTTCATAATATATAAACGATACAAACTATTTACTACGCATCAGCTAGCTTTCATCCATACACCTAAATAAGCTTTAATGTGATATTTTTAAGAAATTAAAAGTTTTATACTGTAGGAGTGATGAATTTTCTGCGTTGTTTATCTTTTGTTTCTTCCCTATTATTGGTATGTGTATGTTTTTAAATGTATTAAAATTTATTTATTCATTCAGAGCCATAAAAAGGTTTCCCTAATTGATCATCGATTTACAGACACGCACATTTTTATTACTGCTCCCAAACATCTGGGAAAATTCTTGTGTAAGCTATAAAGCTTCCTATCTTATTTCAGAAGTCGCAAATCATGCCAATATATTCAGTTATCTTCGAACACCTGCACTGCAAATGTTGCTTTGATTTGTATTTAAAATATTATTTAATCTAAGTCTAAAAAGCCACAAATTATTTTGAAGACAGTTAATATATTTATATATAGAATCTATTGACATGTTGAAAATCTAGCTGAATGTAATATACTTATAACCTTACAAATTTCTCTTTTTGTAAGGTTAATCTCATTCTTATGTGATTATGTTATAATAAGTTTTTATTGGAAGATATAACCAATAAGGTGAAAATCGTTAGTGTGAAATTACGTCATGAAGAATTTTACAGTATTTAAAATTATGATTTCAAAGTTTAAGGTTTGAAATATGACATTAAAATGAAGTTTTTTTTAATAAATATCAGTGTGTTTAATACAAATTAATCTTTCAGGGTGGCAATATTCAATCTGTAAAATGTTCAGGCGAAACTTCCTCGAACGTTTCGACTTCATCTCCGCCCCCTTCTCTGTCTTTGAGCACTCCTTTGCCTGAGCAAAACTTTCTTCCTCCCCTGAACCGATCCGCCAGTCAGGAGTGTCATCCTAAGTCTTCGAATCAATCCTCGTCGAATCTATCTTCTGCTAATTTGACAACTCAAAAATCGCAAGAGAGCAGATCAAAAAAGAAATCCTGGTACAGCGCTCTTTACCCAACATACAAAAGTAGGTCTGAGGATTTTAAAAGGATTTTCAAAGATGTTCCCGATGACGAGAGGCTTATTGTAGGTGAGAAAGACTACTTTTTGTTTACATCATTTTTATAATGTCGGTCCCTGTGATCTAGTGGCAAGAGCTTTGTCCTAGCGATCTGGAGACCCGGGTTCAATTCCCGGCAAGGTCAGATTTTTTTCAATTGAAAAAAAGATATCTTGGGCTGGGTGTATGTTATTTATCGGTGATTTTGTGCACAACTGATTCATTACTTATCATCGAGTTAATCTCGTATGACTTTTACAGTAAGAATATTTGGCGCATTGGCGTAAGCTGTAATGAATGCCAAATATTGTTTTTTTTATTTTCTTTACAAAAAAAAAAAAAATCTGCCGTGTGCTCAATAAGTGAAACATGTGAATTCTTTCAATGATACATTTCATAGTTTTGACTCGTTTTCACTGTGACCTTACAACAATTTCTCTTCTTTCAAAATCAGAAAAGGAATAGTTATCAGACCAACTTATAATTTTTATATCGAATCACATATCCTTTCTATGCCAAACAGTTTTTCTTTCAAAAGTTAAATATGCAGCATTATGTATAAAATAATTTTTATTGCTTCAATTGGCATTGGAAAATCTTAATTGTAATAAAAATCTAACATCTAGTTGATAAAAATATTGTCGATAATTTTTTTGGCATTTCGCAATTTTTGAAACTTTGTTTTTTTATTTATCTACTCTATCATGTTTAGTTAAAATAATATTAAATATGTCTTGTAGTAAGTCAAGTTCAAGTTGGTCTACAGAAAATATTAATAACAGATCTATTTGACGTTTATTAATTGAATATGATATTCTATATTATATTTGATTGTCAATTGTATTGAAATATTTCAAAAAGACTTATCAATATCGTATACTTAAAATTGATATTGAATGCCTTTCTTAAGCCAGTCTTTTGTTAAAATTATTTATTATCATTTGTGATTAAATTAACAGCTCTGACATATGGGACGACGATAACCGCTGTCTAATTAAAAATAACATATATTTACAAATGATGAATAAGGCCACAAAATTTTATCATCAATTAGAAATTTTTATGTGGCGTGATAAAATCAACTTAACTGATAACCAATAGAACAGCTGCAGAATGAAGTGTTCATTGGAAAACATGCGTTTCCATATCTATCCCATTACAAACTTTGACACTGAATGTGTTTTACTTGAAATAGTTGTATTTTTAAGTGTGCATGCTTCTTCTCATTGGCACTATTTTCTTTATCATTGAAAAGATAAGAAAAAAATAACCATTTCTGTGTAACAGTTTCTATGTTGCAAGGTTTTAAATAATCATCTCAAAATATTGTTGAAGATGGACTGTATTAATTTTCATTTGAGGTGAGCTTGATAATTGTTTATGAATAAAGAAACACTTTCAAGAAATGCAAATAAATTGGAATAATATTATATCACATAACCTCACATTATGATACTTTTTCAAGAATAATCCCACAATTATGATTTTTGATAAGAAAGTCACTTCAGTTTATTTATTTCATAGCGAATAAATCCAAACAATCAATTATTCAAAATAACTCACCTTGCATTAAATCAATCATTCAATATGTTCTTTCTTCTGAGACCTTATACATTATTAATATTACCATTCATGTGTTTGCATTTTTTGTTGGTCTCTTTTTGATTATTGTGTTTTTTTCTCTGCTTTATGGATACGAAGACTATTCATGCGCTATTCAAAAAGACATATTGGTCCATGGTCGCTTGTATGTGTCCCAAAACTACCTCTGCTTCTACGCCAACATATTCAGATGGGAAACGTTTCTGTCGCTCCGGTGGAAGGACGTCACTGCGATAACAAAAGAGAAAACAGCTCTGGTTATTCCTAATGCCATATTGGTCTGTACCGATTATGAGAAGCACTTTTTCACATCGTTCGCGGGGCGGGATAAGGCTTATTTGATGCTATTTAGAGTATGGCAAAATGCATTGATGGACCAGCCAATGTCAAATCAGGAGTTGTGGCAATGGGTACGTACTGTTTACTGGACTAGATTATTGAGTACTCGCTATTTTTAAATAAATAAATAATATCACCAGCACTATTCATAGCATGTGATACAGGAAATGATAGCTATCAAAATTTATTCTGGTTCTGCTTAAATTTTCCCTAAAAAGACTTCATATTTAAGTCCATGGTAAATCAAATTTTATTTTACCTTTAATTAAAATTTGCAAGCTAAACCAACAGTTTGTTACGTGTATAACCAATGTCTATTCAATGTCTAATCAACAAATAGTTATATTAAAATCCTAGAGAAATATCCGCATTAAGTTCTACACTTATATGTAGTTGACAAGACAAGAACATTTTATCATATGTTTACTTTTGACATGTCCATAATATTCAGTATTGTATGATGACGTATCCCTGTCTTTCTCGACTATTAAATATAACATCAGTGCTCTGGAGAATTATTAACTTTAATAAAGTGTTTTTGTGATTTTTTGATACCTTTAATATTTCTGTAAGAATTTCAATAAAACATGCAAAATCATTATACAGTGTATATGTTACAGTGAAACTGTATTCTGAGTGAAAATGTATCAAGTAATAGATTTGTATGACAACATGATTTCACTGGTCACGATCATTGAAATTATTGGCCCAAGCAATGATTTGCCGGAAAAAAATTTTGGTTTGCTTCAATGAAACAAAATCAGCAAGTAGTCCCTTTCATAAAAAGAGAACCAAAGAAAAGCACAGACAATAATTGGGCTGAAGATAGGGCAGTCAAATTTAATTTCAACGACAGCTTGGAGAAGAATAAATTTTCACTGTAACATATATAACACACAGTGGCTTAAACCAAAATTTATTTTAATTTGCAAGTATTTATGTACTTTCTTTTTTGGAAAATTTTCCTTCATGACTGTTTATAACAATCAAATAATTATTTTTAACAGGTTCATATTTGCTACGGCGAAGAATTAGGATTCAACTCTGATGATGAAGAATATCCTCAAAATTTTCTTGAAGATGATAAATTATGTGGCATGAGAAAATCTGCAGAATCCATAACAGAGGTGAATATTTCATTAATGATGAATCTGAAATATTTCTTTCCATAATTGCTGTATTCATCTCATACAGATATGAAAACTTTAATGTTTCTGAAGAATTGTGATAAAAGTCCCAGAATTCTGTTAAAATAAATATGAAAAGAAAATATTTATTTTATCGATTGCAAAAGATTTAATATAAATATAATCATTTTTTATATAAAAAAAACTTCTTTTGAAGTATCCCTTAGTAGTAGTATTCCTTAGGAATAATTTTTCAAACCCTGATTTTTAATAGGAATATTTGGAACAGAGCATGGATATTGCAGTAGGAAAAAATACAAATGAAAATTTAGGCTCACCGCCATTGGTCAACTTGCATACCACCAACAGTTCAACTCCACCCCAGTGGCCCCGATGCGCTTCCCTTCCCCACGTTAACAAGCACGGTATGTTTCAATTTCATTCAAAATTTCGAAAGCTACTTTTTTTGAATTTTGCAATAACCCTTTATGTGAAAATAAAATCTAGAATCAACTACCATCGAAAGGAACTTTAATTCGCATCAATCTAAAAAAGGATAAAATAGGAACCAATATGTAATTATACATTTTGTTAACTTGTTAGATTTAATTAAGCTATTTGCAGATTTGAGAAAGATACAAATAAATAAATTACAATGAAACTTATAAATATATCAAATCAGAAAAGGCAGTCTCAAAATAACTAGTGAACCAAAGGTATTAAATGATATATATTTGTAGAGTATTTAAATATGACTTGTTGTTGAACCTTTAGACGTTAGTTTGAATTCCTATATGGACAGTTTCATAAATTGATATGTGGATGCCTGTTATGTCTAAAACTCCTTCCCGCCTAAAAATGAGGCCTAGCGAAAATGATTAACTTACCAGTAGGTTTATATCCTTCTATTCTTACTCTCTTCGGCAAAGGGGGGAGTTGAGCAACTGAGTAACTAAAGCATAAATTACTGTTTATTGTCATTCCTTTAGTAACATTCTCTCTCCTTTCAGCTACTAACGGTAATTTCAACAGCGGCGACGCACTACAAACCGACATGTCAGATACGTCTGAAAGTGAACCGGATAAGCCTCTTAGGTACAAATAATCTATCAATATTTTACCGGAACAAACTATTTTTCAGCTCAGGAACAATATAAATACTATATGATAAAAATATTGTTGAAATCAATGTCGCCATTACCATTTTTCTTATGTATGTGATATATTTTGAACAGTTAATATTGTTGAGATACTCACTTCAGAAGAAACTGGTAAAGCCAGAAAGTCGGTGCTCATTCTGTACCTCGGAATCTTACAAAACAAACTGACTTCCGATTTTTTGATTGTGTATGTCATCTAAGCTTGTAAAAGAACTTTAAACACCCTCAATCTACTAGAAAATATTCATAAATTTTGAATTGAACAGGATTGCAGAAATTGCATTCAACTATGGACACATTTAATTGGGGTTTCACTGTATATATATAATTATACTTACTATGCTACATATTAACAACTTCATTTAAAAGCTTGCGGTTTTAACTTGCGCAGCACACTTCAGGCATAGTCAAACTTGAAATCACAACATCTCTCTGATGATACAGCTACTCAGTGGCGGAGGTGGGGCACATTTAAAAATGGATTTCATTAATAGGAATTGATAGGAAAAATAACAGGAGTTGATAGGAAAACCATTAAACTTCTTGATGATTTTTTTAAGCTTTGGCCATGAATTGCACGGATCTCAATGCACAGATCCTCACGAGGGAAGAAAGCTCGTGTCGACTGAAGTACATGTTCACATTGATCAACTGTTCACCATGATCTTCACGAATTCCAAATTTTATGCTGAACTTTTGAATGCTAGAAAGACTACAGATTTAATTCAGGTGAGAATGTTTTTCAAATATTCACCGTCTGAGGGGTGAGTTATTTTGAATTAGATTTAGAAAAGTTTTTTTAGTAAAATATAAAAAATTAAGAATGAATTTTAAATCAATTGTATACGTGTGGCATTATAAACTAATTTGTGAAATTATTTTTCAGACATCGTGGAAACACAATCCTGAAATTGGAGTAAAATGTAGAAAAGTTAGTTTTACTCTTTTACTCGGCCAAGCTGTCGGTCCTAAGACTGCGCAAGTTACCGAGACTCAGGTGCGTATTCTTTGAAAAAACAAATGTGCCAGTCATGCAATTGCAAAAAAAAATATATCACACAAGCAACTGAAGTGTATTGCTATTGTTTTTAAATAATATTGAGTCACATGAGTCAGAAGATTTTGAATATAACAGTTTAGCATACTCTGGAGTGTCTAAGGAAACCCAATGAGTTACGACTTTTTCTTATGGTTGACTTATCATTCACATGTATACAGTATGTTTCTGTTCTGTATGTTTGGATGCAGCAAATATAACTGAGTTTTGTTTATTTATCAATGTGGTTACATCGTTTTCAAGACTCATATTTTTGACCTATTTCTCAACCATTAAAAAATCACCGTGGCATACTCCATATTTACTAATATTAAATGTTATCCTTTTTATAATTGTAGTTAGAAAATCACAGTTGCAATTTTGTCACAAAAATAGAATGTCAAAATAATATTAATGAACATTTTTATAGGTTATGTTGGAATGTACGAAACCGGGGCACGTTTATTCTATTGAAGTGACGAGTACCAATGCTGGTATACCGTACGCCGACTCCTTTACCGTAATAGTACACTACTGTCTTTATAGAGTATCAGAAAACGTTACAAATCTTCAGGTCTTTGGTCAGATTAAATACAAGAAAAACGTGTGGGCATTTGTAAAAGGTTGGCACTTAAAACATTTTTTATGGATCACTCTTAAGCTGTTAACCATCAATTCTTGGTGAAAACGAAAACTTTTGTTAGATTCCAATTTCAATTATATATCGATTAAAACTCAGGTTTTTAGTAAACTAATACCAGACAAGTAAAATATGCACTTTCTATTTCAGGCTTTATCGAAAAGAATTGCTGGGCAGGGTTAGAAGATTACTTTGACAGTTTCTTGAAAGCCATTCTCACAGAAGTTGAAGACGAACGTGGTCCATCAAAAAGAAAAAGTAGGCGAAGAAGAAGGGGTATAGGTGAATCCTTTTTGTGTTTATTTTATGACTGGCGGTCAAATTTTTATATAAATACATTTATCATGCATACACTAGTTCTGGTCTAGTGGTGAAAAAATTTTTGGTGGTGGTGAAAAAACGAGACATGTCCACACCGTCTTCAATTATAAATATTAACTGAATTCGATATATTAACATATTGGATGCTGAGAACACGCCTAGTGTGTCCAACTGCATACTAAAAAACAGGTTCAGCATTGAATGTGTTAAGGAATATTATATGATTAAGGCCAACCGAATTATAGTATTTACCACAAAAACTATAATAAATAGTAAACCTTGGGGTTTATATGTCAGTTAAATTGTTTTTATATTATATCTAGGAACTCAAAGGGAATTAGAGACGGGTACGCTGCAGGCTTCACCGATGCACAGACCTCTGGCTTTGCGAAAATCTTTGACCGGAACTCCGTCTCACCACAGTGGAGCTCCTCCAAACGCTCCGCCAAGCCTAGTTTCATCTCAACTATTGTGGATTCTGTTAATTTGCTTCTTTTGCATACTGGTGATGTTAAACGGAATTCTCTATTGGAAATTGTGGAGCGCGGATAACGCGGCTCATAGCATGTTCGACAGTGATAAATTCCCAGCTAACGTTATAAGGTATGCTTGAATTTATTTCATACTATATTGATATATTGTTTTGACTGTATGTATTAATTGTTACTGTAATTATATAATATTTATCCTGTAACAGTCATGAAAATAGCCCAACGCCGGAACTTATCGCAGAATGGTCACAATTATTGAAAGAACAATCATCATTTCATATAGCAGAATTAGACAAGTGGAGAAAAGCACTTAATGATGCTATTTCATTACTTAAACATGTAAGTGTTCATTAAATATTGCAATTCAATCTCGAATACTCGGCCATTTTTAATAATGCCCAGTTAAGCAACCAGTATGCACAGTGCCGTAATACAAATTGCTGGCATTACCTTATGTTTGTTGGGATGTTTCAATTAAATAAAGAATATATTTTTTATACACCCACCATCAGATTGATATGTACAAGTACATATATATAAAATTAGAATTTTTTGAATTTTGTACTTTTCCATGAGTTTTGTCGCTAACGACCCGGGTTTCGCCTTTCGGCATCCTCAGGCATTCCAAGCGCACGGATGTACTTGAACTGACGCGTAGTAAACAGTTTGTATCGTTTATATACAAAATTACACAAACCCTTCCCAATCCCAATTCGCCCAGTTGTATCATATTTAAATGCCCCAGCCTATAAACTTTCTAGTAAAGCAAACTCACTTATCCGTCACCACAGTGGATTTAAACCATTATACAGCGTAAAAAACTCTTTAGAATTAGTGGATAAAATTAAAAATTTTAAAATCCCCGGTAACTCAAAGCTCATATCTTTTGATGTCGTCAGCTTATTCACTAATGTGCCGGTTAACAAATGTAAAAGGATCATCGAAGATTCCTTAAATTTCAGTAGAGTCAATCCATTAATTACTTCGGAACTACTTAATATTTTAGACGTTTGCGTGGACCAGAATTACTTTCAATTTAATAATAAGCTCTATAAACAGACTGACGGCCTTGCAATGGGAAACTGTCTGTCACCTCTTTTAGCTGAATTCTATATGAACCATTTAGAGAAAATCATTTTTAGCCATAACATTGAAGTCAAACCAATAGTTTATTGGTTCCGATATGTAGATGATATTATTTGTTTATTTAACGGAACTGATAGACAAATCACCAAATTCCATAACTTTATAAACTCTTTGGACGATAATATTCAATTCACCCTGGAAGTCGGAGGACAGAAAATAAACTTTCTTGACCTTACTATAGACATTAAAAACGATACCCACGATTTCACGATCTTTCGTAAACCGACTTTTTTCAGATGCTTGTATTCATAAAAACTCAGTACATCCAATGTCGTACAAATTAGCTGCATTTCATTCGGAAATTCACAGACTTGTCAGTATTCCCTTGAGTAAATTAAATTTTGATCTTGAATTAAAAATCATTAAACAAATCGCCATTAACAATGGTTATGATATGTCTCTTATAGACAATCTTTTATATAAAAAACGCATTAAGCTAGCACAACAAATCTTATACAAGGGATTAACAACGAAAGACTCAGGTGATATGAGGTTTTGGCGGAGAATTAATTACATAGGACACACCAGTTTAAAGATAAAGAAACAGCTCTCAGAAAGTGTTAGACCGGCTTTCTACTGTAAGAACTCTTTAGGTAAAATATTGATAAATAATAAAGATGTTATAGATTATAAAAACAAATCTGGGATTTATAGATTGCAGTGTAGTGAGTGTCCCAGATTTTATATTGGTAAAACTGCTAGAACCTTAAATATAAGAGTGGCTGAACATTTAGCCGCTTTTCGCTTAAAGAAAGATACCTCCACCTTCGCCAACCATTTAATTCTTGAAAACCACACGTTTAATTATGACTCAGGCATTAATTTGATACATACTAACAGGGGTGAGTTTAAACTATTTTATCAAGAAATCTTAGAGATTAATCGAGCTCAGCTCAACGGTCTGCCAATTTTGAACGAGCAACTTTATTTGCCTAGTTCACCATTGTTGTACCCTTTTAAATAATTGTTAATTTTAATTTATTGTCATTTATTAATAATTGTCATTTATTTACAATTCAAGCACTTGCTATTATTAAATATCAATTCACTTACTATCATTAATGTAATATAATAATAAAGGCTTGAAATCAATCAACTCATTAACGAGAGGTCGGATAACCCTAGATTTATTTTAAATATTCTTATGTTATCATCTGGTCATTAATATTTTCAAAAATCCCCGTAATTATAACAAGCCCACTTAAATCATTGAAACTTGTATTCATTCAAATTTCGCTAATTTACATTTTAATAACCTTTTAACTTGGTGACCTGCTTGTATTTTTGTATATAAACGATACAAACTGTTTACTACGCGTCAGTTCAAGTACATCCGTGCGCTTGGAATGCCTGAGGATGCCGAAAGGCGAAACCCGGGTCGTTAGCGACAAAACTCATGGAAAAGTACAAAATTCAAAAAATTCTAATTTGATATTGAAATTCCATCAAGCACCCTCAGTCGAAATACTTAACATATATATAAAATATACCATACATATAACCTTGACGATTGGCGCGGCTCCCCAGCATTTATATTGATTCAATGCATGCTAAAAAGTGTTTGAATGTTCCTAGGTATTATTATTTAGTTTGTTTACTACTGGATTCCTGTGCTGATTAATAATTAATTATGAGAAAAGTATTTACTGTTTTGAAATGTTTTTATTTAACCGCTTGAGTACCGCTCAAGAAAATCATTATTGTGCCACCAGGACCACGTGTTTTTGAGGGCCAATAAAAAAATAAGTAAAAGTAATTATAATTTTTAAATATTTTTTACACATATATTAATAGATTGTTTTATAATTTTTCCATTTTTCAATTGAAAATTGTAACATTTCGAAAAAAAATTCAGGGTTGACACTGCATAAAAATATTGATTTTACCAAATTATATCAAACACTTTATATTTAATATATATTATTATATATTTTCTAAAAATCTTTGTACATTTTTCTAGCTCAGGGCTGGCACAAAGCAAACGAGTAACTTTTGTAAAAAAAAAATTAAATCATTAACCAAAATTATTTTTATAAACTTTTTGTTACAAATCTTCAAAACCAATACATAAAAAATAATGAATTTCTTTAGTAGTCATATGCTGGCAGAAATGTTATTAATTTATGTATTGAAAACATAAATAAAAAATAAAATAATACACTGAACTTTTAGAAACACTGATTTTTTGTAGAGACATTGAATTCGAATACCCAATGAACAAAACAATGAATTTAAGACTGCGAAAGGTGGTCATAAATCATTGTGATAATGTGTGCCATGTGGTAGCCTATGTACTGCGCATGTGGCAGCCCTTGGCCCGCGCGTGTGACATCTTTCGGGGTAAATTTTTTTTTCATCTAAAATACAATGAAATTCGATATTTTTAAAAATTGTGTCGATTCTAGATAGATGGGACTATACATATTCATAAATATATTGCGTATATTCCATTGTAATACCAATTATTATATATTTATTTAAGTATTTTGGACACCCGTGTCCGGTTGGGATTGGTGGTCGGCACATGATCCGGGCACCCGTGTCCGCTTGGGTCTCAAGCGGTTAAGTCCAATTATACAATTCCTTCCAATGAAAGCAATTGAAATTAACATTTCTTGTTTGTATGATGATCCAGGTAATTTTTGAGTTAATGATGTTTTATATAACTTGAATCTTATTCGATATGTTCATCTTACAGACGGAAACAGCGCTCGCTAATTTACAATCAGTCATCAAACCATCGCTGGAAAGGACACCCCCGTCGACTTCCTTGCCCCACTCGGAACTGTGATTTATAATTCTTTACATTATAGTATTTTTATCTACTGATCGTGATCAATTTATATTTTAACTTTACAATAGGCCAGCATCCTCCAAATAAATATTGCAACATTTAAATCGGCTAAATAATCATCGCGAGCCTTGAAAAGTATCGATGAGTGCAATCTAAATTAGTAAACAATTAGTAGTCAATTTATTATTATAATTATTAAGGTGTGGTTTTTGTGAATTCTTAATTACATAGATGGTATGGTTATTGTCTCAAATTAGTGTATGTATTGCTTTAAAATTAGGTAAACTTAAATTGATTCCATATAATGTAATATTGATAAAAGGAAGTATAAATATATGAATGAAATTTTCTGAAATTCAGCCGTGGCTTAAAAATTATGGATGTCAGCTAGTAAACTTTCATTTATTGCTAACGAAATTTTATGAAGTTACAATTATTTATTTTTGAATGAATCTTGAATATTGTGTCAATTGAAATGATATAGCCTGAGATATGAAACACTGCCGATATATATGAAAATATGTAACTTACAAAATCATTAATAATGGTAAATAATATACATGACGGAAATTAAAATCATACAGTGAATCATTAATACAAAAAAAACTTATCAGTCTTCGTAAGTTAAAGTCGTTTTGAAACTGTCTTCCCATTTTGAGTTAAGATGAATTTGTACAGGTATCAATTAAATGCATCGATTTATATTACAGTACACCAGTGGGACCTACCACATCAGAATTTGCAATGTCAAGGCTGCAATAGTTATAACAAAGATAATCAGCATATATTGAAAAAATACAATGATCAAAGAGTATTTCATCTCTTACACTATTTAGACTAAGAGGAATTTTATTCAACTGTCGATAGTATAACAGAAAAAACAATTTTATACTGGAGGTATACAATTTATATTATGAATGAACAGCCACTGCAGTACACACCTTGTTATAAATATAGTTAATCGCTTTCATATTTTCTATTATATTGATAATTAATTTGAAGTGATATGTTCCTGTTTTTGCTATTATGCCAGTGTTTTTACTAATATTTTATGATCATAAGTATAATAATATATAATGATTGTTGAGTGGCAAAATCATCTATACATTTTTTTATAGAATAGTTTATATTTTGGCAGTACAATAGAATATACCAAATGGCAGAAACATTTTAAGTAGATTTTTTAGTGAGGTTGGTATGCTGTTACAGTATTGTGAATATAAAAAAAATATGCACCTCCTGAATATCTGAATGTACTTATATGTTTTAATTCAATTTGTCAACAATTGTCATTTCTGTGAAATCTGTTTTATAATTCATCATATTCAATGTATGCACCAATTATTGTATTTCAGGTAGGTATATTCTTTTGTTAATGTTGTAACAATCATTCCGCATACCTAATCTTGTCTCTGAAGGGAGCGCTAATTACGTTGTAAACTTTCTTTTATTGTCTTTGGTACGTCACTTACAAAATAACCAAACACTTTCAGATATTTATACTATCATTATAGTTACGTAGCATTCAAAAATTTATCATGCTAAATATTGATAGTTATTTATTTTTAAGCGGTGGTTTATTCCTTTTACTACATTACTTTCGATAGAAAAAAAAAAATCAATGGCAACCCTAAAAAACAATGATATAACTGATTTTTGAATAAATTGCTAGCATTCAGTTGGGAATGATATTGTTATAAAATATGCATGGAAAATGAGTGACTATGGCATGATTCCAACACTGAGTCAATGGCTCTCTAAAATTTGTTCATTTGAGTCATAACACAACAAATAACTCAATGTTCAATTCTAATTAGATCCCCGCAAGTCCTGCTATAGAAAAAACTAATAGAAATGGAAGGCTAAGTGATATATGTATGATTCTAATATTTCCTATAGATGCAAACAAGTGTCTTCCGCAAAAAGGGTATTGTCACAGTATGAAAGCAATCTGGTGCGAATTTTTTTTTTTGGAAAATAATGCTTTCAGTTATGCAGAATGAACAAAAATGTAGTGAAATATTGTGCTTAAAATTAATTAATCACTACTGAAACTGTATTAGATTCATAGATGAAATGCTGTTAGTGATTTTATGCCAAAAAAATATTACGAGTTCAAGCTGTCTTATGAATTATTAAAAATAGGAAATCATTTTAGAAAATAAAAGAGATCACTAAAAATCTGCCCCGAAATATTTACATCAGAGGTGGTGTACATACTATTATAGAACTATTGTAAGATTAGTATAGGGTTGCCTGTTATTTTCTAATAGATAATTTAATTTAAGTGTAAGTGTTGTGTAATAAATGCCCATATATGTATGTACTATATTTATAAATATCTACTTACAATACACAACGGAATCTTTCATTGTGAATACTTCAGCGATTCCCCTCATTTTTAACAATATATTGTAAATTATACCAGTTTGAAACATGAATAAAATATTTATGGCTACAAGAGAAGCTTTACAATATTGGATATTTGAGAATTTTTACTTGTGAATCCTGCAAATTTTGATTGTGTGCGTGCTTTGTCCAAAATCCATTATATAAAAATAAAGTTAAAACAATTGACAGTTCATTCCATGTTAAACAATGAAAAATATTTACATTATCAAATGACATACTTCTTTATTTATTCATTCTTAATAAAAAATTTAAATCATCTTACTTTTAAACCAATGTTAGCTGTTTTTCGTTGTTCTCATAATGAAATATTTTAAGATATTAATTCTGCTATGATGTATTTGCACAAAATGTAAACAAATAAAATGCAGTGGTGAAGCAATTTACTTGAATATTGATGACAAACCATATCCGTAAAATTAAACACTATTTGTAGTACTTATTCCACAACTTTATATTACGATCTTGGACTGGTTTCGCTTGGCGAGATCTTTCATAAGTTGAAAATGCCTCCTCGCCAAGCAAAAGTCGCCTTGAATATAAATGATATGTTAGTACTATAAATTGTGTTTTATATATTTATATCAATACATGGAGGATTCTCAATCAAAAATTTTAAAAATCAATGGAACCATACTTGTTCAACAAATGAATTGTTGTCTCAATGTTACCACTCATATTAAAGCATCTCCAATCAACACATGTCTTTTTCTTTCCATCCCGTGATTGCACTATGAGTAAAATGAACACAAGTACACTCTGACTTCTTAAACAGTTCACTCGAGTGTATGGCAGCTGTTGATACTAAATAAATTTTCTCCCCGCTGACATAAGAATCCACCTACCGCACTTAGCCCTCGCGTTGTCTATATCAAATAAGGGAATTAAAAATTTTCGAACTCTGGCAACCTTTTTTTTTTGGGCGTCATTCAAGACATTCCTCACAGCGCCACTCTTTCGAGTGCATGAGTAACTATATGTGGAGTCCGCTATGCAGGGTCCTAGTTTCCTGGCTATTTTTATTGCTAGGGTGGATGACTTTGTTTCCCTTTCCCGCAAGTAAGCTAGCTAAGTAATAACTTCCTAAAAGATTCTGTCAGCTGAGGGCTTTGTGTGGACGAGAATTTTATCTTGGAATCATTAAAAAGGTTCAATTCTTATCAAGAATTGCTCGTAATGTTTACATAAACTTGAGTTTACTTTTCTTATAATAGACATGCCCAGTCCCTAACTGAATCAACGAGCCTGGCACATAGCTTAAGATGTATATCTTAGGGCGTTAATTTGGAAGCTGGCAGGGGGTTGCTGGCTTCTTCCACGCTTGCCTCCACTGTTGGAGAAAATGCTGGAGAAGGGTGGGTGGAGCATAAGTAGCGTGGTCAGGAACAGACAAGGGTGACTTATTAAATTTTGTGACAAAATGAATTTATAGCAAAATTCTTGACTCCTGCAATGATTACTTACCTAGAATAAAAGATGCTTTTTGATTTTTAATCAATTATTAATTATTTTATTAATTTTGATTAATCAAGGGTATTTGTGTCATTTAATGTCCTAATAATCTTATTTTATATTCATCTTAAGACTTGAATGTATGTGCATACAGAAACGCATCATAAATACGGTAAGGATCCAAGAATTTAGATTTAAATCTAAATGACGGCAGATTTTACCTGATCTAAAAATAGATTCATAATAAATGGGATATTTTAATAAAAGGGATGAAGACAATAAAATACAAATATACTGATTTGTCATTATATTTATTAAAATAACTTTTTCAAACAGACAACTGTGCGACGATAGCAATTCTTTCAAATCCTTTCCATGTTGAATAACTCCTGTAGAACTGTAAGAAAATTTAGTATTTCCCACTTTCTGTAAACCATTGGTTAGTTTCCCTGAAAAGTAGTTGTTTAATCAACCTGCAGCATCTATGATTCGGATGCCATTTTAAGTAGCAACAACTTTTCACACACAAGTTTTTCGTAGGATAATAAACATTAGCTACGTGGAATGTGTCATTTATTCCTGCGTAGCTAAGAGATGTAAATAATAAAATGCTTACCATACTTCTTGATCTGAAATATATTTTTTTCTGTTATACACCAATCAAATACTTCATTTCTTATCACATACAAGACGGAGACTTTAACCCTCGCTGCACGATGATATGTATTTACTATAACTCGACTCTAATAATGAGAATATTTCTATTAAATATAATAGATACTGATCTGAGAATTTTTGTATTCCTCAGTAATGTTATTAAGTATTAAATAAAATTACAGTTATGTATGGTTATTCATTTGCAGCGATGGAAATAAATAATTAGTGGAAGAATCGGGCAAAGAATCACCCATACACACAAACGTGTGCACGAGTCGCAGTAAGTACTCTTGCAGGTGTTCAGCCCCGGCGCGAAAGCGCATGCGTAGAAGTGATGGACTTCGAACTATGCAAACATTTTGTCAGTACGAATTCGACTGCCGACGGGTGACCACGTCGGAGCGGCAGCTAATTGCAATGTTTTTTCTTCTTTTCAGACACTTAGATTACAAAAATTGTTATATTTCAACTTCAACCATAGTCAATCAAAGCAATGTTTAGAAATATTCACATTTTTCCGGTTTTTAAATAACTTTTTCATATGGTGTAGTAAATACTTATCACCGGAGCTCATGGAAGTTTTTAGCACAGTATGGGGAGGGTTAAAACCCAAAAATGAACATAATTAGGTTATTTAACGATTCAATTTCGGTATTGAAATTCCATAAAAATTTTAAATTATAATTAGTTATGTTCTACTATTGCTAGTGCCCTCTCTCAATGAGTAAATGGTTCATGTCTTACGGATGCAGCGCTACTGTGTTAACAAGGGGCAACAGCATAATATCCGTCTTTTTATATTTTTTATCTAGGTGTAAAAATATATATATTCTATAACAGTGGTTATCATGTGCGGCCACCAGAGGATTTTGCTGCGGCCACCGACAGCTTGATAGTTAATATTGATATTTAATAAAAGTGTGTTTTTACAAGTTTAATTTTTAACAATGACAATGAAAATTTTATATTTTGGATGCATTGTATCGTACATCAAGAATGGTCAGTTCGCAAAGACTCGAATACATACATGTTTAGGTATTTATGACAAAAAAGAAATTTGGTGCGGCCTCCAGTCATTTTCGTAAGACCGCTGATGTTCCTAATGGCTGTGGTCGCCACAGCCAAATTTTATGTGAGAACCAGTGTTCTAGAATATCTTGGAAAATTGATAAGACTACCTATACCTATGGTTTACCTTTAAAACGTAAAGGTAAACCATAACTAACTTCATTGTTCGTACAATATTTTTTTAAGAACTTCACAAGATTCCATTGTAGAAAATGTTGAATAGTTTGCAATGATACAGCCACCAGTTCATAGCAGAGAGAATAATAAAAAAAAAAATCGAGATACGTTTTTTAATCCTAAGGGGCCAAACTATGTTATCAAGTGTTCTACGTACACAACATCAGACGCAATTATTATGAATGTCGTAATACTAGTATCTCAATATCATGGGTATAATGATAATTTAACCAAGATACATTCACATGCTGTTAAGGACTATTTCATAGATTCTGCATCTCACGGTCTTAATGCAAACATTCAGCATCCAGCCTTTGGATACATCTCGATTATTATCAGCTGTACGCCAAGATCTCCGATTCATCTGATCGACACTGGTGATGTTGAAGCTCTAAAGAGAAATCTATTACATGCCCGAAAGCGGCTTGAAACACAATTGAATATAGGTGAAATAAAGACTATCAAACCGATGGATGGTTCCATTCAAGAATAAACAGAGTGGGAAGGGATTAAATACATACCAGTAAATGAAATGTGTATTCAGGGATCTGAACCCATCATCGCCAAGCAGGAAGATTGAACTCTACGCCAATAATCAGCCACAAGATATTGATAGTAAGTTTCAAAATGCCATCATGCACACATAAGTAACCTGAGGAAATAGTGATTTTTATATAATTACTTTGGCTCCAGGCGTATTAAAGACAAGTAGCCAATAAAAAAAAATTGTTTTGCAAATAAAACTCCACACCGTATCCAGATTTACATTTTTTTATTTATGACATAAATCCATCATACACGGTATGTGAGAATATATTTAAGCTAACTTGGTTTCCTCAGGTTTTGAGAAGACCAGAGTGTATCCACACTTTCCGCAGTAGTGTCGGTCTTCCATGGCGGCCATGAACACACCGGCACCGCATCTCTCTTCAGGGCATTCACGTCTCAGACGGTGAATCTTTCCATTTTCGTCAACCTATAAGAAAAACACGAGAAAGATTAATTACGTCTTAACTTAATATTTACCACCGAGGCATTACCTAGGCTTAAATCTATAAGTATCACAGAAGGCTTTATAAAATGCCTACATTACATAAAAATATTCAGGATGGCTGAGCGGTAGAAGTCCGATAAAAATTGGGAGGCTGACAAAAAGAAGGAATTAAAATTATTTATTCAGCTATCCAGTATTATGTACAGGTAGAAACATACTAGTATCTCAGTATAAATGAAAGCAATAGTTAAGGCATCGAAAAAATGTTTGTATACCTTGTAATATTTCAACACAGCAAGCTTGACCTTCTTCTTCTTGTGCTTGATCTTTTTGGGTGTGGAGTAATTCTTCTTCTTGCGTTTCTTGGCTCCACCCCTGAGCCTCAACACCAAATGGAGTGTGGACTCCTTTTGGATGTTATAATCTGACAGGGTGCGTCCATCTTCCAACTGCTTACCGGCAAAGATCAACCTCTGCTGGTCTGGGGGATTCCCTCTTTGTCTTGGATTTTGGCTTTGACATTTTCGATAGTGTCGGATGGCTCAACCTCTAGGGTGATGGTTTGCCCGTGAGGGTCTTTACGAAGATCTGCATGGTTGTGCTGTATCCTCAAGTACTGGAATGGTAATTTAAAAAAATACTCATTAGATAAAGCCAAAATTTCTATTAGTTTTGTTTAGTAAAGTAGGGAAATCCAGTTACCTCAAATGAGTTACTTTTTTATAATAAGTTGCATCCCTACAACATAGTTATTAAATATTCAGTTTCAAATGTCACTATCAGTGTTGACCATACAATATTTCAGTATAATACACTTTTCAACATTGAGTTTGTACTTGTGCTAATAAAGAGACTAAAAAATAATACGAAGGACATTGTTACAGCGATATTTAAAAAATAAAAACAACCATATAGTTTTTTTTTAATTATTTTATTATAAAATTAAACAATACAACTAATTCAGATTTATACTAAGAGAACAGCATTAATGCATCCATCATTTTCAGGGTTATTGGTAACTTGAGCGTATTTACCCCAGATAACTTTACCAGACTGGGTCACTAAACCTAGCTCTGATATGTTGATTTCAATTACTGTTCCTTTAGTAATAACTCCTAAACAAGTGTACATTGGAGAGCTGGGATTCTTCTTTACGCCGATGATCGGGAGACAGAATGTCGCCTTCAGTTCGGGATGAGTGACATGGGCTTTTTTGAATCTGAGAGCCATAGGTCTGATGAAGCGTTCAAACTTTGGAGGCTTACGTGTGAATCCTTCACCGACAAATGTTACCTTGGTGACCATCCTCTTCCATGCTTTTCGTCGGGTCTTTCCTGAGCTGAGAACTTTGAATACTTCAGCATCTGATTGGGCTCTCACTTTCGGGATAGGTACGTCCCACTTTCCAGCCTTCTCTTTTCTTTTCTGCTTTATCATATTTGAGAGGACTTTGGCTCTGGACTGAATATCTCTGTCAAGGAGATAGACAGGCACGGCTCCCTCGGATAATTTCTCAGCCTTCTGTTTGACTTTCTTCTCTTCATGGGCTTTGATCTTCTTCTTCATTTGTATCTTTTCATTGCGTCGCTCCTTGTTGAAGAGCTTCGCTTTGATGCCTCTCAATTTGCGGGCTTTCTCCGCTCTCTTGTGAGGCTCCCTGGCTTCGCGTTTTCTTTTTCGTTCTTCATGATCAAGCCTGCGCCCAAAGAGCTTCTGATGCCTTTCAATATACTCGTTCTGTGGCATGGTGTCGACGTATTACCTGCAAATGAGGATTCTATAAGGATTTAGTAATAATACAACGTTCGAGGTACATTCAGATATTGCGAGATGCGATGTCGACGTGCATGGAAAATTAGTTTCCAAGAACAGTGACAACTGTTGATATCTCCCCATAATGATGTTATTGTCAAATTTGAATAGGTCGTTAATGCCGTCGTACTTACCAATGATAAATAATCCCCAATATCGCAAAGAGAACACACCTCGAATTGTATATCTGACAGTATGGTTATGAATTGAGGAAACACGTGAGTTGTCAACTATCGGTCAACGCTTATTTTTAAGGGAATCACTATATTATAATGCGCGGACGTTGTCACAAACTTGATAAAACATAATGCCGATGTAACTTAGTACCAAACAAGGGTCGCGGTATGAGAAAAATATAAGTTTTGATTAAATTGTACGTAAGCACATGGACACTCACCTTCACGGCAACCACGCAACGTTATAAAAGACAGTACCGCCGGATATGTGGAAGCACCATAAACTTTTAAGAGATAATGTAATAGACAAATTTTTATAATATTTTGTATGGCAATATTCCAAAAACAAGTCTGCAAAACGAAAAAAGTATTTAAAAAAAATGAATTTCATATAGCTACTGCAACGAAGAGTAAGTAACTTAAAATCGATTAAAAGTCAAAATTCAAATTGAGTTATGAATGACTATTTTTGATTAAGTATAGATAAATGGTACCTACCGTCAAATGAGGTTAAATTGCTTTCCGATGGGTGTCTTTGCCTAGTCCATACGTTTTTTATAAAACTGCTCACAGTGTAACTATTTGAATTCATATATCAATATTTTATATGTGGAATGAGAAAAGGATATGAGCTGGGAAAACTGAATATAACAAACTGTTTCTATTGTCCCTTTCTTTCAGTTTTCAGTTAATTTAGTGAACTTCGAAACAGACAGGAGAGTGATTTCTCAAAATTTTACGTTGTATCTAAAAAACTGTATAAATTACGCTGCTAATACTTCAAACATCTAATTGATATCTTGAGAATAATTTAAGCGTTGAGATAGTTTAATTTGGTTGGTTTTTATAGTAAATAAGTCACCAATCAATGTTGTTCAATAAATTGAATATTGTTTTTGGGGTGACTAAGGTTGTCAAAAATATAATAAGTTCAGGAAATTATAATTTATAGAGATAAATTTTCCAGTTTTTTATTTCAATTAAATTTGGAAATAACTATTTCCAGTTGTTCGACTTGCAAAATTTGCATTGAAAATATTTAATTATCTTCCGTTTATTTTTTTTAAGAAATGTTGATTTTTATAGTGTGACTATCCACGCGTCTCGTGGAAATGCCTCGTAAATATAAACTGTAGTAAGGATCAACGGCATATAAAAACTATGAGGAAAATACCTCACAAGAAGCTGTAACGGTCGTCAAAGAATAAAAATGAGCTCTCACCAAACAGAGAAATATAAAAAAATTCGAAAAACAATCCTTAATGAAGTCGAGGGGTTTGACTGTTAGAAAATATTCAATAAAAATTAAATTCAATTTAAAATTATTGTTTTAATTTTTATTATCAAACCTGAAAAGTAAAAATGTATGAAAAATGCCATAAACCAGTGGGTATGATTGCGTACAATCCACGCGACTTCTGAGGTAATTTTGTTCAAATGTCCATTGATGTCCATCAAGTAACAACATTTGACCAGGTTTACATTTGTAAGCCGTACATTTTGATGATGATATAAAGATTTTCTTCGTCCAAGCAATTGAATCGAAAAAAACAATTTGAGTTTTGATACAAAAAAAAGACAAGTTTTAAAAATTAACTAAAAAAATATTCAAAGTTTGGCAAAGTCGGGGTGTTTGACGATACCTAAAACAAATTCATTTTTCACTTTTAAGGTGTTCACTGTCAATACATGATGGAAAGGCATTATAATAAAAATAATAAAAATCAGTTGACAATGCTCGCCATGAGTGAAACCGGTCGTGATCCAATCAATTTAATATGGAAAAAGTACTAAAAAATCATTTTTGTCAGTTAAATGATACCGAGATAGGTAGTGAATTACCTTAGAACTGCTATATTTTTTTGAAAAATGCTGAAACGATATCGCAAACCTTTAACCAGCAGCTAATTTTAGTTTAATTTAAGGCACCAGAGTTAATATTATATTATTTTACCCTATTGTAGGTTCTAGGTAAATCTTCATTTGAATTATTTAGTACACAATCTTGTCTATAGGTTTATTGTCTATTTCTAAAACAACTGTCAACTGTGTTGTTGATTTGGAAGTGTCGTTATTTGAGAATAATATTTTTTAAGAAACTTTTCATATGGTATAGTCATATCTAAATAAGAAAAAAAAATATTATCACCAATATGTAAATAGCTTTTATCGATACGGTGTAAATTGAAATACTTTAATTTTCTTTTTTAGGTTATCTTTTCGTGTGAATCACATTCGGGGGGCTTAAATTTCACAGATAAAATGCCCTATTGGTATTATGACAAGAAAGAACTTCAGAATACGCCTTCTTTCCTCGAGGGCATTGACCATGGAACCGAGAGCCGATATAGAAAAGAGGGTGCCAGATTTATAGTTGACACAGGAACAAAAATGGATTTAGGATATAATACTATGGCTACGGGAGTCGTTTATTTTCACAGGTTCTACATGTTCCATTCGTTTAGAACGTTCCCCCGATATGTCACTGCTTGTTGTTGTTTGTTTCTGGCAGGGAAAGTTGAAGAGACACCTAAAAAATGTAAAGATATTATAAAACAAGCTAAGCTATTACTTCCCGATGACAAGTTCTCTACCTTTGGAGAGGATCCCAAAGAGGAAGTGATGACATTAGAAAGAATTCTATTGCAGACCATAAAGTTTGACCTTCAAGTTGAACACCCTTACAGTTACCTTTTGAAATATGCCAAATGTTTGAAAGGTGATAAAGCTAAACTTCAAAAAATGGTGCAGATGGCGTGGACTTTTGTTAATGACAGGTAATTATAGACTTTATTTTTATTGCAAAGCTAAAAAAATCCTTTTTTTCCGATAAAAAGTTGGTTGACAACCCCTTTCCTGACATTCGAGCTTATCAGTAATACATTTCGGAAATGCAAAATATATCTAAGATTCACTGAATGGGTTGAGCCATTCAGTGAATCTTAGATCCTGGTTTCATCTACAACCTAAATGTTTGACATCTTAATAATTTATTGACATGTTATGTGCAATACTAACCCAATGCTCATTCTTAGTAGAATGCTATATTATATTTACCGTATTAGTATGTAGCCATATTTTTATAGTTAACATGAAAACATAAATAAATGGTGGTTTTCTCTAAACACTTTACTTCTCTTAACTCGTTTTCTATAGTAATAACGCACAAATTTGTGCATACCGTAAACAATGGGTTGTTATTATACAAAGCGAAAAATCATTGAGCAGTAGTTTTGGCCAGGGCTGTGGAGTCGGAGTCGAAGTCGTCGCGGCGTTTTGGCCAGAGTCGTACTCGGAGTCGGAAATTTTGAAAAGTGAACTTTTTATTTTTGCATTTAATATGTCAAATTTGACTTTTGGCCGCATTGATAGGGTTGATATTTAATTGAATACACATAAATAGGAAAATTAGAAAAAAAGGGACGATATTAACCTTTTTTTAGTCAGTTGTATTTTTGGTCAATGTCGGAGTCGAAGTCGTGGTTTTGGTAAATGCTGGAGTCAGAGTCAGACTTTTTTAGAACGACTCCACAGCCCTGGTTTTGGCACAAGTACCATGCGATGATTTTTCGCTGCAGCCGATGAAAGCCAAAATAAGAAGCATTGAATAAAATATTATTTGAATCATCCTCTATTTATAGCTTATGTACCACACTCGCTTTGCAATGGGAACCAGAGGTAATAGCAGTTGCTCTCATGTTTCTCGCTGGTAAATTAAGCAAGTTTGAAGTGGTAGACTGGAATGGAAGAATTCCTAAACATACTGCTTGGTGGGACATGTTTGTCGAAGATATCACCACAGAACTTCTAGAAGACATATGTCATCAGGTAATATTAAACATAACAATCGTAATATGAAGAAAATCTCTCATTGAATATATACGGCATACAAATATGACGACCTACACAAGTAACAAGATAAAATAAGATATTTGATACAGTATTGTTTTCATCGAAACTTGATATCGCCTGATCTCTGGCCTGTTACTGTAAAGGTTTTATTTACACTGATTCATCTTTAAATTGTAAATAACTATTTAGATTGTTCCTGTATTGTATAAAATTTTAGGTAATCCTTTAGGATTCTTTTGTATTCGTGTAAAATTTTTTTCCCAGGGTAATGATAAATTAATCAATAATACTTACTATACAACATGGATGGACAATCTAAATGTTTTTTTTCATAGTTTACGATTAACATTAACGTATCACCAGTGCTATCTTTTTGCAAAGGCAAAATATAATATTCACAGGAAGGATATTTTTTTTATGTATGAAATACCGCGCGCTAAAATGTACATATTTGTGCGATTGGACTCCAGTGTGATAAATTCTCAAAATATTTTTTTTCTCGTGTACAGGTTTTAGATTTATACTCTACACAACCTTCCGGTGCAGGAGGCGACAGCCCCCCTTTACCGCCGGCGCCTCAGCAAAATAAAACAGATAAGAAATCTTCTCTCTCACCTCCGGATGCCGCGTCTCCTCTGAATCCTGCAAACGTCTCCAAATCTTACAATACTCCTACCAAAAACGGATCGGAGAGAGTGGACGGCAAACCGGATCTTCACAGTCAACCCGTTAAGTCCATCGTAGGAGTAGATCAGATGCGATTCCAATATCCGGCTACTTACGGAGCGATACCGACGTACGCGACAGCATTTCCACCGCCGATGGCCGGTGCCCCAACAAATATCGCGCCTGTCTTGAGGCCGCCGGCCGGATTCTCAGAACCTCCGCCTGCGCACTTTCCTGCGACGGTAACACTTCCGCCGCCTTATTATCCTCAGCCTCAATCCAGACCTTACTATCCTCCGCCCACTTAGTGAACCGTCTAACGCTGTGTGTAAAACTATATAGACATTCAGTAACCGAGAGATAGTCTTTCAATGCATCGCAATTGGCATAAGTTTACGGTTTCATAAGGACAAGGTTCTGTAATAACTTTTTTATACATATATTTATTTCATTATTTACATCTCAAGAGATGTGTTATTGCCAAATAACAAACTAAATGAATTTTAAATACTATTTTTTAAAAAAGACAAGAAGTATACCGCTCAAATACAGAACCATAGCAAACTTTGGGGGTTTTATCTTTACGTTAAAATGATTGAATGATGAAAGCATTTATGATTCTTGTATAAATATGATAAATACAAAATGCACATCATTGATATGTTTGTTTTATTTTTTTGTATTTTAATTTTCAATATTATCAAATGTCAGATTATTTTCCCTTCGCGTGTGTTGGTGTTTTCCAAAATTCAGAGATAAGAAAACACCCTGGCTCTTTATTACCTCCACAAAATAAAAAAGCGGCAATAGCAGCCAATGTCAGTGGAACCGCAAATGTGAATCGGTTGCAAGTGAGAAGATTTTTAGAATTAGTTGACAAATGACTGTCAGATACCCAGTAGATGAATCCATATACACAGCACCTTGTAAGTATGTTAAATCAGCTTTCCATGGGAGTTGAGGGTAGCTAGCAAAATTTTAATTTGTGGGCTTCAAACATTTTAGTGAGTTCATATTTTAAACTTGTACATTAGGTACTTCTTTTTTGTACTATTTAAAAAGTGAAAGAGAAAGATCGGTGGCATCTATCTGTCGCCTTTTCCTCAAAAGGCTCTTAAGGATGCAATGCGAGAAGGATTGCTGTGCGGATCTATTTTTTCCAGTTATCAATTCGAAGACAAAGACTCGGACTGTAAATTGTCACACTAGCTGGTTTGTTGATAGAACGATGGCTTTGCTGCCAAAGCTCTCTCAGCTCGACTTAAAATTTTTAAAGTGGAAATTCTTCAGCATGCAATTTCGTCAAACCCTTAGTCGGTCTGGTCAGCCACTCTCGACTTCGAGGGATATTTTTGTTGCATTTAATAACCTAGCAAAGTTATCCCAAAAGCGAGTAGATCTCAAATCCTTTAAAGAAGCTTCCCGCTTTACAAATGAGCTTAGATCGACATGACGCAAAGGGTGAAGAGTTCTATTTATATTAATATACATAGTTATAAGAAAATGATAACAAAAAACTGATAAAAATTCAGTATACTTTAATCTGGGTAAGTGCAATCAACAGGTTTAAAACACTATATAGATGTAATAAGTTTTCTTTTTGAATGGTCACAAATAATACAATATAATACAAATCTCATTAAGGCACATTTTAAGGGATCAATGTACTAAACCTAAATTGGGATGTCACGCAGTTATTTCAGTATTTTCAAAAGGGATGGTTGCAGTGATCAATGATAGACAATGCAGATATTAAAAAATGTTAGAGCAATTTTCTGTGGAGGAAAAGGCAATTGCAATTTAGAAATTCACTCCCACAAAACACTCTGATATATAATAACTTCTAGAAAATGGACAGAGGATGCGAGAATTTATAATAACTATTCATTCATAATTCGTAATCCTAAAAAGGCAAATATTTTGATAATTTTTGAATAATACTTTAATTATTATACTATAGGTTATTAAGAAATCTAAAGGGACGATTTGATTATAAAATTTTGAGCATTTCGTTCTTACACCATCGTCATGCAGTATTTCTTTAAAGAGACGGGACAAAAATCAATATGGCATTGAAAAATGGCATGCAATCATCACATAAAATAGTTTGACTTCATTATGGATACAAAAAACGTTAATAAAATAAATCCACTGTCAGGAGGCGATAAGAAAAATTTATATATAATACATTGTAGATAGATTGATACATTGCTGACACTTTTAGGGCATAGTTAATCGATTTCTCGCGATGAGCACATAAACATGGCAATAAAAATATTTTGTACATTAGGAAAGGGTTAATGTTTCAACCAAATTGTGGTGATTGCTGTATACACATTTGGTATATTTTACGACATTAAATAACATTTTTTTTGAAATGCTCAATATCCGTCCATATGTATATTATTTTATTTATAAGAGCACTCGCAACTGTAATAAGTCAAGTGAAACTTTGTTTTGTTATGTGAAAGACAAAAATACCATGCCAAATACCCTATGTGGGGCATAAATCTTATGGGGTAGAATATTTAATGCACAGAGAGCGAGCATTAAGATGTATCAAAAAATATCAGCAATGAAAGTACAATTTCATTATGTAGGAATCAGAGAAATAATATAAAGGAATGACCCTTTAAATTTAATACTGTATAGTAAAAAATCATACCTAATGTTTGTAATCATTTCTGTTCAAAGTCAAAAACTAAAATATAATTCAATTACATAAAAAAGACAAAAGACTTAAAGAGATAAACACAATTTACAAGCTTAAATTACATAACACTATTATTAAACTAAAAACGTAAAGCTATAGCAAAATAAAACTGCACATTAAAAGGTCTAAACTAAATGTTTGAAGTAATATGTTAATTCTATAAGAGATTTTATATATCAAACGGCTGATATGTATGACTAGTGATTACTTTGAATGGCAGCTACCATTTTGATTAATTTAATCTAAATGTAAAAAAGAACTATTATATTCTTAAGAAAATAATGTAGTATTAGAACTAACAGTTTGTTTTCAATATATGAAGCAGTTTGGGAAACATATATTGAATGGTTAAGGATAACAGTCTGCTAAAAAAACCAGTTATATACTGTATTATGTGAATCTGAATCGATAGCTAATGCTCCTCCAAGCAAATCAATTGAGAAAAAGACAATTTTGTCTAAATTGTGTGTGATTATAAGGAAGTAATCAGACATTATATATCATGATTATAGTCTTAAATCTCACTTTCTAACCATCTAAAAATAACTATACATAAGCTATGTGGGCGACTGATAATGAATTAAATTATACATGATATTAAATTGAATGCACTTGATTCTCTTCGTGTACGGGAATACATCTCATGCGCAAAAAAGAGAAAGGTTTCATTACATACAATTTCTAAAAATACACATGGTTTTCAAATTTAATTCTTGTATATAAAAAAAATGTATAATAATGATTATTGTGTTATTTTTATTTTACATCTACGTAGAAGTACAACAATTGTGTAAACAAATAATGCAATGATCTTTTTTCTTTGACTGTGCGAAAAGAGAATCAGGTGTATTTTTTTGACTTTATGTATATAGAGAATGGAGGTAAAGTAAATGTGAATGAATTTTAGAATAACTATTCATTTCAATATGAGTACAATATGCAATCCTAGAAAGTCGTATGATATTATATGAATATGATATAATTTATGAATTAATTCATGAAAGACATAGGACAAGCTTTTGTCGTCAATTGTGAGACAATCATGTGTGGGGATTTATTCTTAGCCTCAGATTGGGATAGAGACTTAACTAAATTATTATTAAGAAACTACAGTTGAGATGTTATGGAGACATTATTATGTAACTATGGTTTGTATAGTGGTCTACCATGAGCACACAAAATATTCAAGCTATATCAAATATGAGTTGCTCAAAAATAAACTGATCTCTCCAGAAATCACATATTTGATAAAACTGTTTGGAGTAAACTTATTGACAATTGAATGGTGGGATAGAACTCCTTTGGCAGCCAATATATTGATTAGAAGCGGATATGCTTCCCTCTAGAAATACAAAAGTTTGTGCTTTATCAAATCAAAATATTTTTTAGGGAGATATGAGTTTGTTTTTGATTAACTACTAATAATGAATCAAATATTTCAATCCTTGTAAGAAAAAAACATAAAAGATAAATATTATTCTAATAAATTGATAAGAAATTATTATAAACATTTATGCATAGCTGCTTGTTACACAATAATGATAGAGAAACTAACAATAGAAGATAAATGCAATTATTATTCAATAAGCACCTGATTTGAGTCTTTACTAAAAGAAAGCTACATTTAAAGTGTAATAATCAATGAATTTCTATGGTTAGTCACGGAAATTATTGACAAAATACAATACTGACATTTACGAAGCTATGTTAAAAAACCGCTGCCGGTCCGAGGACCACTCGTGTCATTAGTACAAAAACATTTTAGCTTACTGGCCTAAAACGCACGTGGCTACAATAAGCTCAGTTACACACAGCAGTATTGCTTGAAAGTTAAAAAAAAAATGGTTTCATTACAATATTTTTAATTAAAACTTTGACAAAAATGGGCAGTCTTAAATATCAGATTTATGTTCTAATGTTTTAATTTTCTAGATTTGCGCACAATAAATAAATATTTAAGTATAGACTCTATAATAGTTTTTTCATAAATAGACATATTACAAATATTAATCTCAAGATTATTTTTCGAGTGAATTTTTGGTCAGAAGGTTTCTTCGGTGGTTTTTATTGAAATTAGTATTTGTCATATTGAGGAAAGAACAGAAATATATATAAGATGCTTTTCTGTCACACCTTTGCAATATATCGTGTTTCTAACTTGGTGAAATAAAAGAGCATAACTCAGTTAGTAAATGCCCCTTCTGTAGTGTGAAATAATGTATAAAAAATTTACTTGTTCCATCATTCCATTTTGTTTCTTTTTTTGTTTAGATATACATATTATCATGAAGAAATATTTCTGTCCCCTTGGTTCCAACTTCATAAAATAGGAGTCTAAGAATATTATTTATTAGAAAATAGGAGCGTCTTTAATTTGTAGATTTCAAGGTTAGGTTTTTCATAATATTTATAATGGATATTTTTGCTACACAGATACCACACATTTAACAGTTTAACGAAAAACTACAAGTTGGCACAGTCAATCGCTATCACATCATGTTATGCATTAAAAAACAATAGATATAAAAACTGACTGTAAAATCGTCAGGATTGTTTTTAGAGCCCTCCCGGTTGTGTGCAATCATTAATGACAATTCTAAGTGAAAATGAAAACTTAATATAATCAAGTTTACTTTTCACTTTGCGCAAATCAACCGCAAGTCGGAAGTAATTTATTATCAAAACCACAGATGTGTTGAGAGAGCTATTTTTAATGCAGGAAATCATATGAAGGCAAAAGATTGATAGTAAATCATTTAAACACTCAATTTTAAGTTACCAGACTCTGAAGCTATATGATGGTTGAATGTAATTTTGATTTACCTGGTCATATATTACAAATTACTAGAGCAGTGTTGGCTAAATCAATCGGGTCTGTTTCAGGTAGTATATCAAGATAGCGTGGATGAAACGGTATTGATGAACGTTCTGAATCAGATTAGCCCTTTGCTGGTGCAACAAGCTCACCACTCTCGGTAGGTCAAGATCCTAAAAAAGAATAAAACAAATGTCATAAATTTAAGATACTCCCTATTCTTAAAGACGAATCAGATTGTCAGTTTTGATCCTCTGCACTGTTTTATATATATTTTGTTCATTTGCCCTGCTACATAAACATAAAGTTAAGTAAAATAAAAATAATAACACATTTTTTAGTACTTTTTCCACATCTGATTTATTACATCAGAATCCTGATGTAATAAATCAGATGTGGAAAAAGTACTAAAAAATGTGTTATTATTTTTATTATAATGCCTTTCCACCAAGTATTGACAGTGAACACCTTAAAAGTGATAAAGTTAAGTATGAAAAACAAGGTATGACAAACAATTAGTAAAACAACTAAGCAAATAAATTGAAGCAAATTACAAGAAAAATAGACTATAAATAAAATAATTAATTTTTTTATATAACTATAAATATATATTTTTTTTAATTTAACATATTTCACCCTCAGCTGATTTTGACATTTTGATGAACTTTTTACACAGTTTTTTTAGTATTTAGATTTTCGCCAATATGATAAAATAAACAATATTTATAATGCAAAATGCACAAATTATTTATTGTTTATTAATTATTTGTCGGTGGGGTACCACTGTAATCAAATATTCCACAGCAGTCACTTTGTACTGAGGGAGGTGGCGTGAAATTGCAGATGCCACATCAGTATTAGGAAACAGTGGCGAAGAGAAATATTTCTTTTTTGAAAGGCACTGTAGCAAAAAATGGACAAACGACTAGTTGTTTTAGTTCTGCGACAATATTAAGTAAATATCAATAAAATAGTGAAAAAATGTATTAAGTAAAACCATACCTGATTGTGTTCAAGAGTATAAAGAAGCAGATCAGTAATAATTGTGACTCCAGAGCGACCGATTCCTTGTGAGCAAGCGACAAAGACTGGCGGGTTTGCATTGTGCAATGGACCTATTTCTCCCGCGCAGTGATGTCGGACAGCTGACAATTCCTCCAAGAAACCTACAACAATCAAATGAACGCCCAATTATTTCTGTTTCTTAATCAATCATCCGAGACATTATTTTAAACTACATCTGTGGCCCTTATTTAACCCTTAGCCAAAAAACTTATTTTAGATACTTATTAAAGGTTGTCGGGCCTATAAAATGGGTCATCTTCTATTACAAAATAGAAATATGAGTCTTATGTCTTGAATGGTGTGATATAATTTGATAATAAACTTACCTAGAAAATGTTCAGTTGATTTGGGTACAGTAACAGTGTCCGCCCATTCCGGATACTGGAGGTGCCAAACAGTCCTAGTCTGAGACAGTGTACCGGTCGCAGATCCCGTACCGCCCTGTTTGCTGTTTGAAACTCTCAACCGAGATGTGATCACATACCCAGAGGATTGGCTCGATTCGACAAATACTTGGAACTAGGAATTATTAAATAAATCAAAAATCATGAACGAAACATGTATATATTTGAATACTTGAAAAACCATTACTATTAGCACTCGAGAGACGAAACAAAAATGCAACCCCACTTAGTCTTGCACTTACAAATGACAATGTGTCGTGATATGGGTAAACACACACTAGTGCTGGACTGGGTGTTTGTTCAATGAAACAGTTTCTGCCCGAGCGCTGGACCAGTTGGCTGGGTGTTAACTATAGTTATTTTCTATTTCAAATCGCTTTAAAAGGCTTAAATAAATATTATATCAATTCCTTAAACCAGTTTAGTACCGTTTTATTGGTGATTAATTTTGAATAAAAGATTGATGAGAAAAAGAGCCCTTTGCTATCATTAATTTGAAATAACAATTGAATGAGTCTCACCTGTCCAAATTCTTTAAGCCGTCCAGGAAGAGTATCAGGTAAATGTAAGGGAGAAGTAGAGGCAGAAATAAAAGTGATAAGTCTCGCTCCCGCTTCCCACACGGCTTGCCAGAAACTTATAGCACCTGCGATCGATCCACTACTGGTTCCAATTGAACATGCAATGTAGAACCTTTGACTGCTTCCTACGCTAGCCTGGAATAACAAATATATAAATTATTGGATTCAGTATAAATGACTAAAAAAATGAAATAGATTGCGACACCTACAGTGATATGAGATGCATTGATGTATCCATGTTTATTGAATTTTGATGGTGTGAGTCGCACTCGATTGTCATCATAAGGCAAATATTCGGTATTTCCTGCATTCAAGTGTGAATTTTCAGGATTTAAGGCCACGGTTACTCCAGTATTCAAGTCACGTCCTTTTGGGATGCGTTCGAAAGCAAATGAAAGTTGGGCATCGGACATCTTTCTTTCCAACAACTGGCACTGCAAATGAACAGAAAAATACTAAATCAGAAAAAATATTTTAAATAAATACTTATAGAGTTTTTGAGAAAAATAATAAAAAACAAAAAAACTTCCGGGTAGCTATACAAAATACTTTGGCATCATGCCCACATTATGAAAGTGAAAATGATTTTCTATGAATTGTTCACAAACTTTGAACTTTAGAGAATTGGAACCTTGATTTACCATGTTTTAAGGACCCCTTGAAGGCATGGATGTTGAGAAAGTCTACATTGAAAAACTTATTTAACAGAATAAGAATCTTCTCAAGCTCATCGACACTAAACTCCTAAGAGAATTGTTTTCTTATTATAGGTATAAAATTTATAAATATCTTTTTCACACTCACCATTGTTTCTTTTGATATGGTTGACGGAAGAGGCTGTAATTTAGGTAAAGCTGTTGACCATCGGTAATTTTCCGTCGGTTCCGGGCCAGTCGAGGTTTTCTTGACTCTGTCTCTTCCGAGAGTGGCACTCTTCACTGCGGACTTGTTAGTTTTACCGCCGAACATTCCCCATCTCCGCCGTTTTTTTTCTTTAATTTGCACACTGCTTCCGGTGGCCGAAGATATTCCACTGATGTCTAATTCGTAAGCACTGCTTTGCTGAGTCGAATCGAAAAATGACGACATAGGAACAGTTATATCTAAGCCGCTGTGCAAAGTCGATGCTGCAGATATTTGAGAGTTATTATGAAAACTGTCTGATAAACTGACAGATTTGGGGAAATTGACAAAATTTTTTCCCATACCTGTAGCTTGTTTTTCATCAGCGTTGCTATTTATCGTGATCGTCGTAATATTATTACTGTCAGACTGCTGTATGCGCGCCGATTTTACAGACGCACTCAAACTGGCAGCGGAACCTCTCAGTGATGCACTGTTGCCGACATTGGAGGGTTTTGAGTCTTTTGAAATGGAAACTGACATAAGAGAATCTGTCACGCCTTGTAAATTATTACTAGACGTCACGTTATTATTTAGTATGACTTTGGTATCATTAGATATTACGTTAGTGTTATTATCAGTTTTCACAATCTCCGGATTCCGATATGGATTATCGGGTGAGTAATGAACGCTGTTTATGAGTACGTTAGGGTTGAAAGCTGCAGGCGGAGGCACGGCGGAAGACGGATGTTCATTGTTGAGTACGATCGATACAGGCTGGCTGCTTTTTCTTTGGGTTATCGGAGTCACTTCGGGCGGAGACGTGAGGCTCTGAGCTCGGTGGCGCACTCCAGAAGGCATCGGTTCGGTCTGCCAAGGCAGGGGAACATTCTCGTAAATGGGTTCTTGCGAATCACTCACCACGCTTAGCACCGGAGGTTGCTGCATCACCATGTGATTTCGGTAAGGGATTTGAGCGGCGGGCATGCAATAGATTATATTTCCCCTGTCATCGTGCAGCTTTTGAATATGGTCAGTCAGGTGGTGGGGTGCTTCAATAATGATATGCCTGTTTGGGATATCAGCGAGATTTTCGTAAGTGCCGTGTGCTGGCGGCAGCATGTTCTGTACACCGGCATATCCCATTAAATTATGGGCATTTCCTGCGTGAAGGTGACTCATGTACTGTCTGGACAGGAATGTTCTGGAAGAGACTAAATCCGGACTGGAACCTGAGACGTGAGGGCTTATGTATCCGATGTGATGGCCGACGGGTCCGATACTTTGGCTGGCGACTGCCAGATCGGGGGTAGAATTGGAAGCCAATCCGTTATTAGGATAAGGAGGCGGCGGCTTGTAAACGCTCAAATATTGAATCTGTTGGTGAGCCACCGGAAGAGCAGAGCCTTCTAAGGAGATGGCCACATGAGGGTCTTGTCTTATAGGATTCACAGCGCACGGTACATCGGGCGAGTTGAAAGCGGCAGTGTGCCTCGTGACGTCCGGATAGTGGATGGGTCTGTGAATTTCTGGTTGCGATCCATAGATGAATGGTTTAGTCAGGTTCATTGGATCGAGATGGGCGTGCGTGTGAGGCTGATGATTTTGAAAGTGCATCGGGTCCAGTCGCTGACTGTACTTTTGTTGGATAGCTGTATCATAATCTGGTGCCGCTCTATAGGAAGGAAGAAGCGCTTCTGAAATTTCAATAACCTTTTAAATCAGTTTTCTAATCGTATATCAATGTGCTCTAATTACCTTTATCTTATTAAATCATACCAAGAATCAGAAGATTAATTAAAAAACAAACCTTAATTTATCAATGTCATTTTGCGATTGCAGGTGACTATTAGAATTGGAGAGATCTAAACAAGACGTAGACAGCGCCCGCT
Organism: Himalopsyche kuldschensis; assembly: GCA_028554975.1. Classification (NCBI taxonomy): domain Eukaryota; kingdom Metazoa; phylum Arthropoda; class Insecta; order Trichoptera; family Rhyacophilidae; genus Himalopsyche; species Himalopsyche kuldschensis. The sequence continues at coordinate 10,979,524 of JAHFWI010000010.1, read as the reverse complement.
GAGAGTTGGTGAGCGGATGAGAAGGCTCCGACTGCAGACCGTGTTGAGAGCCACCGTGTATTAAAGATTTCAAATCGTGGGACTCCAACAGACCCGGCATGCTCCCGCTTATCGCTTTGTTGAGAGGAATGAAATCTAAATCGTCACGGCTGTCGCATAATCCGTCATTCTATAAATTGTAAACAGACATTACTAATTTGTGGAATAAAATTATAGCATAACGCAAAGTAGTATTACAATCACAAGGGAAAAGATAACCGATGAAAAAAAAATTGAATTATTAATAAACTGTAGGTTGCTCAGTATCACTTTTAATACCAGTTACATACCAGTTTAATTGACTTACCATTAGCTGACTTTTTTTTCCCCTCTGATCTCTATATTTTAATTCAAGGCAACAGGATATTCCTGTTTCCTTTTTTTATCATTCAAACATCAATTAAATATACTTCATATTATATCAAATAAATATGATATGGAATAGTTCTTCTCGCTCCGGTGCTATGCATATTTATTCTAAATCAATGTTTGAGAATTCATTTAAAATAATACAAACATATCAGTTATGTCACCAGAGCCGCAGACTCTTTGCAAATCTATATCCTACTAGATAGGGGGAAAAGGTTAATACCATTCTGATTTTCGAGAGCATTATTTTATCATACGGAAAGAAAAATAACAATGTATTTTTATTCTATATAAATTATTTTTAAATATTTGCTGATAGCTATTTCGCCTTTCGTCAGAACTATGTTTTAAACGTGTTAGATAGATATGTTTGGCCTCTGGATATCTTTTCTGTTGAAACCATACCGACGTCACATGAAAAAGTTTAAGTTTGTTTATTGTCTTTTAGAATGGTGGGAAACAATAATTAAATTAATTAATATAAATTATTGTTTCCCACCATTACTTAAGACCAATAAATCAAACTTATTTAAATTCTTTCATGTGACGTCGGTATGGTTTCAACAGAAAGAGATTATGTAGGAGGCACCCTGTCTAGCAAAGGGTATATAAGCTATCCCTAATACACGTTTTAAACATAGTTCTGACGAAGGCGTAGTTTCAAATAGCTATCAACAAATATTTAAAAATAATTTATGTAGAATTAAAATACATTGTTATTTTTCTTTCCGTATTATAATGGAGTTCTACCAAGTAAATGCCTACTCAATCAATACAATTATTTTATCATTTCTTGAATAGTTGCAGGTAAGTTTCATGAGATATTGCTGACCTGGAATTTAGGCTGCGGCTGCTTTGGATGACTCGTGGGTGTGCTGGTATTGTTGTTTGGAATATGAACAGACTGCTGATGCTTCATGTAAAATGTGTGCTGCAAAACACACAAACGCCACACATACTTCCCGTCGTCTGAAGAGCCAAAGACAAATGTGGCGCTGTCGCTAGGATTCTGACATTCTACACTGAACGTTCGCTTGTGATTTATAACGTTAGTTATATCGGTCCATCTGTGAACAATCATATATTTATACTAGTATTTTTATTTAGAGTTAATTTCATCAAAATGAATGTTATATGAATTTTTTTTGATACTCATTGCTTATCATGTGACTTTTAGTGACTCTTTTGTTAGAAATTCGTATCATAAGCACTTCTTATAACTACAATCGGTCCCTGGGGTCTAATGACAAGGTAGCTTTGCGCTAGCGATCAGGTGGGCCTGGGTTCAATTCCAGGCAAGGTCAATTTCATATTCAATTGATAAAAAAATAAAGATCTTGGAATGGGTGTATGTAATTCTTCATTGAGTTGTTCTCAACTGATTCATTATTTATCATCAAGTTTATCTCGTATGACTTTCACAATTTAAAATATTTGGCGAATTGGCATTAGCTGTAATGCCAAATATTTTGTTTATTTTAAAAATATAATAATTTAAAAAAAAAAAAAAAATGATTTTATAAACTCAACTGTCAAAATATCATCGATGACCGTAAACATTTTTGAGCTTTCATGGCAGAAATTTTATTTTGTTTGTAAAAATTTTACACTCTGGGTGGTTAACATTTTATAGAGCACAAAAAATATTGTGATCTGTGGCAGAAACTAATTGTCTATTTATCTATAATTCAGTTTTATTTTGAGCATTAAAACAAAAATTACCTATAAAACTTAGGTGCTTCATTATTTTGAATGTCTACCATGATTCCAGTGAGTAATATGGAAATCTGTACATTGTTTTGACGGGATTGGTCTCTGGCATTGAATGTTTCTTGTCCGTAACCGGTCAACAGCTGACAGGCACTGATGTAACCTTCCTCAGCCTGAGCCTAAAATTTTGAAAAAAAATACTTCCGTTAACAGAGGACAGATGGCTGAACAGTACATATAGGATTATTTCTGGTAAATAATATCAGCTGCCAGCCTGCATATGGACTCTTATTAAGTGTGGGAGGGGTATTTTTACCGTTTCAATAGTAGGTGGTAATCGTCAGCAAAATATTACTACCGGTAATTTAAATATGTTTTAATACCAACTGTTGTAAGGTCTTAAGCTGCAGCATTGCTATAAAACGAGTTACAAATTTACTTACATAAAATAAAGTACTTGACTAGACTGACTACAAAACTTATCATGAAATATGGTTTTAATTAGAACTAAATTTTTTTTCTCAAATATGGTCGACCCAGGCAGCCATAATGTGTTATTAAATTAAATTTATTCCATTGCAATTCCAGTATAATCAGAAATGGTGAATTTCAAGCAACACATAAATACAGACAGAAGCATAATAGCTAATATAAAATGAACATGTAAAACATTACCGGTGGTAAATTTTGTAGTGCTTGATGATGAAGAATGACAGCTGCAGTGAGATGTTCTAACTGACCACTATCAGCAAGCTGATTGCCGTCAATTATTTGACCACCATCTATTATCATTCGCTTTGGGAAAGATAACAAATTTTTCAAATAATCTACAGTGTGTCGTTCAGTGTCATGATTTCCATATTCAGCTTGTCGACTGTACGCAGCCAAAAGAACGGCTTGTTGACGATCGCACACTATTCTTCCCTCTATCAGATCGTTCTTTAGTTGAAAGAAGTAGTGATCCCTTGTCATTTCATCCGTAATCAATCCAGTGCCGGAGATAACGTAATACATAACTCTCAAATAGAGCTGGTGTGATGAAGCATGTTTGTCTAACTGACGTTTCAACGGCCTCTCTAAGTCTACCCATCTTGGCTGCTGAGTCCTGGACGTGTATCGTAAGCCAAAAAACTCCGATTGATTGATCACCAATCTCTGGCACACGTTTTCCAAGCACTCTTGTCCCGTGCTGTCAGATCCGAGAGTGCATTCCACAACAACGCCGTCGAGCAGTTCAATGCTTATAACGAATAAACTTTTGGATACTACATTATACTGTCTCGTTTTTTTCAGCTTCAGTTTGAACGGCATTTTCTTTTAGAAATATAATTATGTTTACATTTTATTGTGATTATTAAAACTGTCGCATCGGTAGGCGGATGTCAGAAGACGGTGAAATTTGATCTCTTTGTTTAATTTCTAAACTTTCTAAATTTCTTTACATAAATCATTTGTTTGCAATGAAAATATTTTTAATCATTCTGACCCCATAACTCTGAAGGGTCTGACATAAGGCAGATTTAAGCAAAACAACTAAATTTACTATCTAAAAATCAACTACTTATGACACATACCAGCGCGGCCATTTTTTAAATATCAAAACTATTTCAAAAATTTTAATGGCTTTTGGATTGAAATTCTTTAATTACAACGTCGAGTAAAATTATAATTTTTAATGTAATTAGTATAGATAAAAAATAATATCAACACCTTTTTAAAAATATCCCTTTTTCATATAAATGTACATCAGTTTCTGCGTATTCCAGAAAAACATGTAATATTTACATAAATAATTTATTTATTTGCTATTATTATGGATAAATAAAAAAAAATATTTTTGAATGACGATCACATATAGTTTGTAAGGATTAGAAGGTTCATAATGATCCTCAACATTTTGATCATAGATTATTGAATTGCACTTGTGTATGATTATTTTTAAATTCTTATTATTTTCTTAAAGCATTTTTTTGTTATACTTCTAGCCTACTAATGGTCTGTCAATATGATAATAAATAGTCCTGTTTCAATAATTATGTCAACAGTTGAAAATGTTCGTGATGAAGAAAACCGGATCTGATCGATATCAAGTTATCTGTCAAGTCGCACAAACATATGTTTACTTTATTCCAAATCATTCCCAAATAATGCCTTACCACCAATAAGTGACAGTTGTTACGGTAATAACTACCAACACATAAAAGGTGAATACTTAGTGAATAAATATTATATTGTTAAGCGGCAGCATCATGAGCATAATCATCTTTATATTGCCTATGTGCAGTCATATCTTTTTCATAGACAATATACTAAATCTTGTTTGACGTGTATGTCAAAACTGACATAAAACTGTTCAAAGTACATATTTATTTTGAAAAATAAAAATTCATTTGTAAATTTCATGTTGCATTTGCAGGCTTGAGATAAAATTGACATCGTACGTATTATTCAATCACATGATTTAAGAGATTTATGTTTTGAAGTACTTCTTTCTACATGTTTTTTTGTTTTCATCTACAGATTAACTGACATTCTCTTTACCATGGCTTACTCTGATGTATGCCATTCTATAAATCGGACATTACTCAAGCGAGCATTCGCTGCACACTATGTCGAACGACGATTAGTAAATTCTCTAGGTGAATATCGGGATGTTGTTTGGTTAGCACCGGACGAACGCGAAATTGCAGACGACCTAGCATCAGCGGGACAGTTGTACAACGCAATGTTTCCTAATGGCTTTTCATCATTCACTGATTCCAGTATGAGTGGAGCCCCGACTGCCACGTCGTTGTGGGTGCAACTATCTGACCTGCCTTTTGGCTGTCACTGGTTTCAAATTAAAGCAATACAGATTGGACAAAGAGAAATTTCATATGTACTTGAACATTTACGGTCCTTGCCAAATGTGAATTTCAGTGATCAAGATCAGAATCTACATTCAAAGAGCATTGGAAATGAAATGGAATTAAAAAATCTTTATGATGCATTCTTATTAAACACTAAGAGTTTTTTCTTCAACATCAATAAAGACGACATTAAACATATCTTCAGGTTTCTGTTAGTGCTAATCACAACATTAGTTACCGGGCTATTTCATGTCGTAAGACTGACTGGGGATTTAACTATCAAATTCTTGCGTGAAGCATCTTTTTTCATTCACAACTCTACTCCAGTCTTACTCGGTACTCTTGACTTTTTCAGTAAACTAGTTGGAGGATTATATATTCTACTAGCAATGCTTTGGAGAGGAAATCCTAAACCCAAAGCAAGGTATTACGAACAGATAAAATATCATCCCAAATAGAATTAAAGGTTATTCATCCAAAAATAATAGTAAAGGTTGTAAACAGATTGTAATTTCTGTGATTGATAATTTTTTTTAAGGACTAGTATAAATTAACGGGCATGAATATAAATATAATGGTTATTCGTATATTTGTAGAGGATTTCCACTTTTTTACTGAAGAACATTTTCATGAATCATATGACTAAAAATGAAAAAAGAACGGAGAATTACTTTTCCCTTGTGGCCAAAAACTCCAGATCTATGAAAGGAGTAGAGTATAAGAATGGAGTATCAGTTTTTAAAAAAGACGATAAATTCCATGTAATTTTGTACAATTATGGTGGTGTAATAAAACATTGATGCTCCGCTATAATATAGTTATTTTTTTATATGGTTGGATAAAATTTTAATCAAATCATAATTTTTAAAATGCCGATGCATTTTTTCAGCTATGTGGCTTCATTGTATTTAATAATTTCCGTCCTAATTTATGAGGAATGTATTTTTATTTAATAGGAATGGTCTTTTCCTTATCTTCAAACTTTATTTGATGACTTGTCACAAAATGTTTGATTATAATGTCGGCTTGAATATAATATATTTTCCGGGTGATGTAGGGATTCCAGTTTTACCTTAGGGCACACTTGCAAATTCGATATAATATTTTTCACCCTTTTAATATTTTATTTGGATACCTAATATGTTATCAAAACGGTAGAAGATAACGGATATATTGGCAACTTATAATTTATAAAATTTTGCATATTTTTATATTGACATCTCATAAAATGCCCTTGATCTTTGTTCATTAATTATCTATTATAAAATCACAAAAAACTTATTAGTTCAAATAACAATACTAAAATGTGTATTGTAAATTAAAATACTATGAAAAGTTTTAACCCTATTTTGGCAAAATAATTTTACACCGGTTGGATTTTAGTTTGTAATGTGTTGTTTTTCAATATTTGACCATTAATATCACAGTGTTACATGTAAACACAATAATATTTATTAGAAGTGTGAAAATGCAATCTACCCAACCCCTGTACATTTTTCGATTTAATTCAGTCAGTGCTAAGCTAATAACTCCATACTTTTCAACATTTGAATATACTTATTGTGACTCATATTTCTTCTTTTTATAACATAGGAAAGGATTATTAACCTTTAATTAATGTGCCTACTAGAGATTTAAGGTCAGAGGAGGAACTCATTTTTGGTATTTTTGGGGTTACATGCTAATATGTATTCTAGGCAGATAATAAGTAAGCGCACTCATTCCTCGATTTGTGCAGGTCAGTCCCTCATTCGCAATGATGACTGTAGTAAAAGAGAAAGCATGAATACTTCATAATTTTCTTATGTAGCATGGCCAGATGCTGATATATGGGCTTGTACTTGTTTTGTGTGATATTTTAGATTTGTTTATTATTTGTATCTTCCTATTTTATATAGAGTAAAGTTTCAATTTCGGTTGTTTTTTATTTATGCGCATTGCTTATCAACTGCGTAATCAAGGGATGAGATCATTAGCTTTGAAATTTTCAATTTATTTATAAATACGAATAAGTAGTTCACTATTCAAAGTCATACTGTAACCCTCCCCCGTGTTCATTTTTGTGTTACAATCTCTAAATTGTCAAAATTAAAATGTATGATAACTATACATGTAAGATTATTGAATTCTTGATGTTTTTTAATATCTTTGAGGTGTCAATAATTATTATTGATGACAACAATTTATGTCATAGTATTTCATATTTAATTATGAAAAAAAAACAATTATATTGCGAGTGCAAATGAGTAATCTGCTCTTGGGAAAATCTAATACAATTTTCATGTACACTGCTCATGTTGCATGTTGCAGATTATTTTACTGGTCCAATTTTTTTTTACTAAATTATCCATTTTTTTATATTGGCAGAAAGCTAAAATGTTTTATTGACATTTACTTGCTAAAACATCACAGGCAATATATTCGATATTTCAGCTCAAATTCAAATAATATATGCTTGTTGATTTATTTCATGAGATTTATCCTTAAAGTGACCGAACAACCTGGAAATCCAACCAACGATTCAATAGTTTCAATTGTTACTCCTTGGTCTGATAACATTGCAAGATAAAGTAAAAATGACTATATGTTTATTACATATTCAACATTTTGTTAAATATTTCTTTTATGCCCACTGTGTCGAACTGTTCCTAATAGTTTTATAATAAATATGGTTTGGACTATGGGACTATACACCGCAAAAAAAATATTTGTCACGTAACCCTTTTTGTTTTTGACATGGCAAAATAAATATTGAATATAAATTTTCTTAGCTTTTTAGTATAAATATGATTATTGTGATTTTTATATAGCATGCTTTATAGTATTTAACAATATGCTTTTATGATTGTATTTTGAATTTACATTTCTATATTGCCAACTGTGTTGTATATATGATGACGAAACTTTATTTGTAATAGACAATTCATCTTTTAAAAATAAAATAAATTATTGATCAAACCGAAAAAAATTATAAAATAAAAGCGGTGAAAATCTCCAAAATAGTTATGTCCATTTTATAAAACAATTCCCAAACATGTACTTAATACAACTTTTTACCTTAAAAATGATATAATTGTTACATTAAATGCAACTAAAATAGGTTTTCAATGTCTGTAAACAAAAAAACTGGATTGAAATCAATTTTATTTGAAATTATCCACTTAGTATTTATTCAGAAAATACTTATTTTTGTGATGCATTTGTAACAGAATATCAACTGGAGGATATAAAAAAACTGGCTGATGGTGACTGGCAACATTGCATTGAATTCAGATGTGTTTTTACCACATGACAAGCAAAGAAACCAGGTTTAATTTGGCAATTTTGTCTTATCAAATACATAAAAAACTACAAAAGATTTTATTTAACAATATTAGTAAGAAGCAGAGCTGTAGTCGGAGTCGGAGTCGTGGAGTTGGGGCTTTTTGGCAGCAGTCGTACTCGGAGTCGGAAATTTTGAAAAGATTGAACTTTTTATTTTTGCATATAATATGTCAAATTTGGCTATTGGCTGGATTGGTATTTAGAATACACATAACACTCGACAAACAATTTATTGTTCATGCCCTCTAAAAAATTTTTTGACTAAATATTGGTAAAAAAAGAAGAATCTTCACGTTCCTTGAAAATAACACATCAATTTTTCAATAGATTCAACGATAATATGGTGGAAATTCTTTTTTAATATAAAATTTAGCACAAACCATGATGTGTGTTTCACCTCTTTGAAAACCATCTTCATACTAACTATCGTAAGATTAATTTATTACCACTTTAATTACCGTGTTATACATAATGCAATGCTGACAACTCTTGCCATGCATAAATGCATCTGTAAAAGGGTTATGGATTAGTATATGGGTAGCCATAAATATCCTCTAAGAGTAAGAGGCTCAAATAGAATTTATTCTATTGATTGATTGAGTAGGCATTTACTTGGTTACTTATTCGTCAGTTCTGACGAAGGCGTAAGCTGAAATAGCTATCAACAAATATATAAAATAATTTAAGTAGAATTAAAATACATTGTTATTTTTCTTTCCGTATTAGAATTTATTCTATTATCAATAAAACAACACTCACAGTCTTTCACATCTTTTGATCTCAGTTTTCATAGTGATATTATAGAATCACTTTATTTTCAAATGATTATAATTCATTGCCTCGCTTAGTGGGGTCAGATAAGAAAAACAATTCTCCATAAAATACTGTATTTATTAACATTTCAGGAAACAATACTTTTGAATAATGAGTTCCAATACCCTTCAGTTACTGGTGTCATAGATATCTTTTACATACCAAAAAAAAAGTTGATTGCATACACAACATTTTACTATGAAAGATTTAACAGGCAAATAACGGGTCTGTCATTTACCGTTTGGAATATTGAGAAAATTCTTCGGTGTTACTATTGAAAATCTATGAAATGAAGACTTGAAGACATCTAATGTTAGTGTATAAAGTTTTCATTGGTTGAAAAATTTGCTTTTTCTTGTAGTTTTTCAGTTTATTTACGAACATGTTTCAATTGAATGAATTTTAAGGCGATAATTTAGAAGGATGCTCTATGGAATACATCTATTGACGGATACCGATAACTCCACAAGCAATGCGGGCTCCGGCATTTCCGGTCGTAGGACTGAGCTCATGTCCGCCCAAGCCCAAGTCATCAGGATCAGCATGAACCACGAGAGTTCTTCCAATGATGCTGAGATTTCCCTGCAACGAATGATTAATTATGTTATGATCAATTTTGTACATAGTAGCCAGAAATAAAAGACTTACATTTTTCACCTATCATCGCTGTAACTGAGCATTATATATTATCATGAAAGGTGAAAATATTGCAGTTGTTGAAAAACAGTTTGACATGTTTTAGTAGAAAATACAAGCAGGCAACAAAAGGATCAGATTTTAAGATGGATTTGCTGAGGATCCCAAGTTTAAATTCAATATCAGGATATGTAAAGATAATCTAAGCCACCTATGTCCAACCTATTAGGGATTTTAGCTTTTAAAATATTATGATGGAATCAGTTATTTAATTTAAACAATAAGAAAAAAAGATAATATGATCACAGAAAGTTCTTAAGTGATAGCGAAGATTTCTACTTTTTTATTCAAATAAAAGACAACCTGTATTTTTAACCTGATTCTGATTCAACATTTAAATTATACTTGAAAATACACTGAATAAAAACAAAGCAAAATTGAATAAATTTCACTCGGGAAACAGAAAGCTAATCTACAATTATTAAAAGTCAATTTCCAAGTATTCAAGAAACTTGACATCAATCTCTCGCATCAAACTGAAATTTGTGCAACGTTCAACACAACTTCAGAAAACTTTCATTACTTAGTGGCTTAAGATGAAATGATTTATTTAAAGCTACGGTCCGGCTTTCTTATTTTTACTAGAGCCGCCGATGATCAAACGAATGTGACAGATGAACTCTTTAGTTGTGTGAGCTTGAAAGACATGACTGAGAAGAGATATAAAGGAAATGTCATTTATTGTGAGCAAGATCATAATATTGAGTCACATTAACAAATAATACATTATATAAGTTGTTTGTGTGTTTTTCATACTTGAATAATTTTTTATCAATTATTAAGTAATCAGATATTTCGATATTATTTTTTATTTTTTATGTGTGCAGCTCACCAAATACCAATACTATTTCACATGACCCACCAAACAATCTCTGCTGAACATTGCTGATCTAAACTTATAATTTTGGATAAAAATAGGTTGCTATTGAAGTAACTAAGAAATACATTTTGTCACAACTACAATAGATTCAATTATTTAATCAGTTTTTCAATTACCAAAAATAACTTTTGACAACATTGGTTGAGATAGTGAAAAATTTGCATAAAAAATGTATTATAAACCCGATTATTGCTATAAATTATTTTGTTTGTATATTTAAAGCTAACCTGTAACGAAACTTGAGAATCTTTGATGTTAACAGCAGTACTGCCTCCATCGGTATCGGCTACAATATTGCCTAAATCGCCGGCGTGGCGAACGGTGGCATCAGGTCCACCGTGAGTCTTCTTAAATGGATTAAAATGTGGTCCAGCAGATGTGCAGCCATTTGTATTGTCTCCAAACTCATGGACATGGAATCCATGGTTTCCCTGTTAAAACAAAATACAAAATGATCATTGAAACATCCCTCCTGAAATCCAATTCATCCTTCAGTTGCTGAACAATGAATGAATTGCTATGCTTGGGTTATAATGTATGATATACCTGAAATGTATAAAAATTGACAAGCTATGTCCTTGAATAAGCCATAAAAGTAGTATCTTTCAAATAAATATGACATAGATTTAGATGAGTAGAGTTGAGAAGAAAAAACATATTTTTTTTTGCAAATTCAGTGGTTACTTTGTGAAAATTTATTTACAATGTAACACTATTTTAGTCGTAATCATGATTCGAGCCGTCCTTTAAAGGCAGAAACTGCCTGGGTATGAGGAGTAAATTATTATCATATTGAAAGTACTCTGCATAGATTGAACAGAACTGTTATAGTAAATAAAGCGCTCAATAGCGTTAAAATTTTTCTCTTTTACAAATAGGAAGCGCTAAACCAAAAGAAATAAAATGAAGATTCCTATTATTTTTATATTTTCGAATTTACGTTTTACCACTGAATGACGGACGGAGAGTGTCATTAAATCAATCAATTTATAGACAGTGTTTTAAGCGGTGGTTACATACATATGTTAATGTGATATGACTAATGTATATATGATAATTTATGCGCTGTAGGTCAAAACAAGTCGCAAGCATAAATTTTTGGTGCAGCTAGAATTTTATGTATCTGTAATCTTTCACAGAATTGAATTTTAGTGATGATGGTATGAGAATGAAAAAAATATCATAAAGATTCAATATTCAACATGTTTTTTAATAATTTATTGAGATAAAAAAAATTCAGGTTATTCCAAAGAGCTTCCTGTCATAAAAAGGGAAAAAATATTATATTATTAGTATTGCACTCACAATAAACATAAAATTCTCAAATTATGTTAGTACTCATTCACATATTCGCATAAAAATTGAATATATAAAATAACATATAAATAATTACATCTCAATAATATGATTGATAGCCACTTAGAAAGATAATAAGTGTTGGTAACTGGAAACCTCAGTTATCTCATTGACACACCCATAAGTAGATAATATTGTTAACCCTTATACGACTGCGAAGCGAAAAACATTGCGCGGTACTTGTGCGAAAACAACCGTGCGATGACTTTTGATCCGTCTGATAATGCTTCATGTAATAGACCCCAGGTTATCAGGTTATTCTCGTTATTTCAAAAAGAAAGAAATGACTGTTAGTGTGCAAAGCATTATGTGGAAAATGTTTGAAAAACAAAAATTACAAATTAAACAATTTAGATCTCTAATCTGACAAATTTAAAATGAGGCATTCTTGGCAGAGAGAAGCTACTAATACAGATAAAGATGGTGCTATTAATATTATTTACTCATTCAAAATTCTAGCAGATGGAGCATTTCCTTGCCAAATATTCAATGTAGATGAGAGGTTTAATTTGAAAGGAAAAATGCATTATCATTATTAAATTTTGTTATCACTTACTAGATCTACATTTGTAATCTTTATTTCATAATTTTTTACAGAGTATTGATTTATTTATTTATTTAATTAAGAAAAAGCAAATCATGGCATTACAGCTTATGCCAATGCGACATGTATTTGACAAATATAAATACATGTATTTATATATATATATGTTAGTATGTACCTATAAATCAATTATTATTTCCCAACACAATGTTAATTCAAAAACTTACCTTTTTTAAACCAACAACATCTCCAGTAACCACCACTGGCTTATCAGATGCCTGAAACAAACAAGTAAAAATTATATATCATGCTGATAAGAACAATATGAAACCAGCTAAAATAAATAATGTTTATTTAAATATTACATACAAATAATTGAATAGGCAAAATAATAATAAATTTTACAGGAAAGGACTTTTTAGGTTAGCTTAACACTTTGTTTACGGGCACTTTCAATTAATTGGGTAATTGGCATGTTTTTTCAAATTTGATGGTCAATTAGCAAACGCACAAATTTGTGCACTCTATAAACATTGGGTTTAGAGAAAGAGACCAAGAATGACCATACACATAAAATAATTTTGTTATACCTATAGTCAATTATCTTAGGTGATTGCAGTGTGAACTGATTTGAAACTCCGAATTGACATATTTAAAAATTAATTCTTTAATCAATGTGTCGAAAAGCATGATTTTCCATTCTCTACAACTAATCCAATCCTATTAACAGGACATATAGAGAGTGATTGGCTAGCTACAAGAAGTTTCCTTGTAACCTCACGCTTTTCGAAATACAGTGCTTAAGAGACTCAGGTCCGATCAAAAAAAAATCTTTCAACATGTCCTTAGGTTAAAATTATTTTTAATTTTATTCCAAATTCATAAAGGCTATTTCAAAAAAATTATGATAAATTATATCAAGTGTTTTTTTTCTAAGATGTGAACCGGTTAACTAGTTGAATCGGTGAAACATAAATCTAGGTAAATTCTCAAAATAATTGACTTGTAGAATATTGAGAGCCAGTATATATTGTTTTTTTTCCAATTTTCTGACTTTTAGATGTGTAAGGAAATAAATAATAAGTGTAAAAAGAGGCATTTCAGTTTATAAATCAATATTCAGTTCACATGCAACATTCAATAAATGCATAAATATGATGAGATACTTCCCAATCTATTGAAGTGAAAAGGTTTTATGCAGAAGATACAATACTCTTGAGGAAACACTCCTGCTGTTCATTTTTCAGTGCATCCCAGTACGCTTACAGTAAAATAGTAAATACAAAATTCATACGTGAAATTATATGTCTTAAGAGATTTGACCTTGACTTAGAGTACTGTGCATAAAATCCAGGATAACTTCCGTTTGAAAAATAACTTAACAAACTGCCAGGCGGACTTGACATGCAATATAATAAGGCAGTCAGAATCATGTAAGGCTATGGCATGAAATACAAAATTTGAGATTTAATATTTTGCTGTAGGATAGATCAAATGTTATTTCTCTTCTTACTGACCCGCAAGAAACATCAACTTTTCAGTATGGTCTACTATGCATGTCAGGACTGTCTACTTTATTAAACAGAATCATTGAAGAGAATTTATGAATCTGAATTGGGCAACCAGTTGTCTAACAGGATGTCCTGTGGTAAATAAACAAAGTAGGGACATTTTCAATTCAGCTGGAATGGATGTCTCCAACTTTATCTTTATGATGGATGACATTGTCATCAAAACACTTATTCCGGCATGTTTTGTGCAATAACAACCTGTGAACTTTTCCTTATGACGAGACCTTTCAACATTCTACGTATAATGTAATTATAAGTCATCCGCTTGTAACATCATTTAATTTGATGATATGACGCTGCTACGATATAATATGAAGAAAAAATATGAATAAGCAAGAACATATATTATCATCACTGATATTATTACTATTTCACAATCCCTAGATATTATATTTGATTAGAAATAAAATTATTAGTAGTGGTACCTCTTGTTCAAAATAGATAGTTCCAGAAACGTCGCCCTTCAACACGCAAACTGCCTTAGTAGCCATTTTATGCAGTCGACTTGTCAAAGGTAACTCGATAAATGAAACGAAATGTGATTACTTATCACTTATAAAATTATAATAACCGGCTCAAAGAACAGACTGACAGAACAGGGTGGTCAGATAAAAAAAAAACACAAATTTAATAAATATTAGATAGTTACAGTAAAACGTGGTCAATAGAGACACTTTTTACCCTTCGCGAATATGTATATTCATACCTGCGCCACATAATTCAAATATGAATGGCTTGAAACTTATTTCTATGGTCCTACTACACATGCATGACAATATTTTTCAAATATTCACTATCGGTATTAAGACACAGTCAATTTTGTTCGATGTCTATATTCAAATTAAATCGGGGTGAATAGAGACAAAAATACAGATTGTAATGATTGGAATATATGAACCTCTATTCTATACAAGTCTTTATTCATTCCGTTTTACGGTACTTATTAACTAAAAAAAACATGATTGATTTTAATTTCCGTCCAATAAAAGAGACGTTTTTAAGGGTTCAAAAAGTAAAGATGCACAGGTATCGAACTTAAGCACGTTTGATTCAATTTTGGCCAATCATTTAGTTGGTTTGGTTTTGTCATTTGAGAGATAGTATTATAGTCACTGTAAAGAACTATATATAAATAGTAAAAAAAACATCGGATACTTAGTAAAGTTGTGCTAAAGTTCAATCCTTGATTTTGTCTCTATTCACCTGCCAGTATCTACTTACCCCGTTTTACCGGAACCCCAATAAATAATTTGATCAAAAAATAATTAGTTGTGTTAAATTTGAATATATTTTCATGTATTAAATAAAATGCACTGTCGCGAAAATCAATTCAAATTATAATTAAATCCCACTGGCCCACTAATAAGGAAAAAGCTATGTGACTTAGATAATAAATTTATGTATTCGCTGATGAAATAAAAAATATTTTTTGTATTGAAACGATGAAGTTATGTCGGAAATGTAACGAAGGTACAAATGTATGTTTGTAATTATCATAATAAAACAATGAACACACGTCAAATTATTATCAAGCAGTTCAGCAAACTTAACGAAATATAAAATAAGGGCTGTTTGGCCTACATACTCATCGAACTTCATTTTAAACAAGTCTATTGTTTTATTGAAAAATATGAAGTTGAAATTAAAGATGTTCCCGGAACTAAAACTGTTATAGGTGGAAACCAGGTTATCTATGGTAGAAACCCACAAGCATAGATAAACATATAGATTGACAACTCCATAGACTAAAAACGTAGTAATATTTTTAGCACCTCCTTTTGAAAAAACTTCTAAGTTATTGCCCCCCCCCCTGCCTTCACTTCCCTCCCACCTACCCTTGTACTTCAGTTATTGAAATGAATGATATAAAATAAAGGTTAAATGACAAGACATTCTGACATTCAACTAAATTTATTCAAAACAAATATTTACATTATATATACATGGAAAATGGTTGCAACAAATTATACAATATTATAAAAAGGACCATTGCAGAGGAATGTTAATAATAATAAATCAAATATAAATTAAAAGGCTTCTTTATGAAGACTCCTGCAGGCTTGGATCAGTGCTTTCTGAAATCCAGTGATGTATTTGGCAATGAATACACCAGTTATCAAGTAAAAAGTTGTATCTGGATGTTTTTTCCGTTCCGATACCTAAGACAAGAGAAAACAACATTAATAATGGAATATAATCAATGTAATAGTCGAGGCACTGGCAGAATGATGTTTGAATAAAAGTATTATTATTTATGAGCCATCAACTTAATGCTGCTGTCATCACACCTTTGATTGCCAGGGAAGCAGTTAAACCAATTCTATATTCAGCCTCATTGAATTTTAATTATACATTTGAAGTATGTATAAATCTATTGTAAACATGCACATGAACGCTCCTTTTTGTCAGCAATGTTGATAATTGTTCTAAACATTGAATGTGGCTTTCAATTAAACAAAATCAACACTCTGTCCGGTAAGAACCACGAGGAGGAGAAGCATATATCTCACCACAAAGGAAAGGCATTTAGGGTAAATGAAAGGAGTACATAATATAAATCGTTCTGACTTGCAAAATATATTCCGAGTCTCTTTCAAATGGATTCATTTCAAATCAAATTTATATTAACTTCCATAGTATGCAAACCGTCAGAAGCGTGCATAAGAATGTATACTTTGGCGAGCTAAACCAATTATATGCGACTGACTGTCCAAATAGTAATAATATGAAACCATTAAGCCACCAGAAAATAGAGCAATCTCTTAAAATGAAGGTAAAGTAAAAAAATTCAATACATTAAATAAATTGAAATTAGGAATATACACGTCAAACAGACTGAAGGGGTTCTCGAAATAGTCTTTTGAATCTAGTGCGATTTTTACGCACTGCATAAGTGAAAAAATGGGTGAGTGCCATTATATGAAAGCTTTCCTCTTAGTAAATTATTCATATTGGTGGTCAAAAAACTGAGTCTGCAAGGAAAGCATTGCTTATATATTTTTATATCAATTTTAATCAATATATCGCTGTGCAGAGTGCATTTAAAGAGTGAAAGGTTGACGGTTTTATAAATTTCACTATTTCACTATTCATATTGGTTCAAATGCTTATTTTTGTTATTGTTACTTACTCATAGCCTGTCGCAGGTCTTAATCGAGCAGTATCGTTGCGTAGCATATTTGTTGCAGCTTGGTTCGTGGAGCTCTGATCGCACACAGTTGCCACAAATGTTCAATCCTGAAATAAACACTTGATTATTAGTCCAATAATGTAAGGTACAGGTGAATAGTCTAGTACAGTGGTTCTGAACTGACAATTTTTTTGATGCACAGTACAATGCAACCAAAAATATTAGTGTCATTGTTGAAAAATTAACCTCAACAACACATTTTTATTAAATATCAATATCTATGTGTTTTTACTCTTATAATTCATGTACTATCTTGTATCATTATTCGTCAGTTGCATGACACATTGGTGTCCGGTATCAGAATGATTGTCATTCGCAATAAACAATATTTGGAAATATTGAGTAAAATATCCATCCACATAACAATGATTTCAATATCAAGAGAAATTGACTAATTTATAGAACACTATGAATGTGCTCACCTGTCGAGACTAGTGATTTGTATACATCTTTGATGCACCTAACCAATTGGGGCGATTTGTAAGTACTTAGAAGTATTATTTAACGAGTTTATCCTTGGGTAAAGCATGGCATGTCATCCTCGACTTACTACAGCCGGCTACCCAACAGGTAAAAGGCATGCTGAGATCTGAAAGAAAGATTCAAATATTAATGAAATGATATGTCTAAATATCTCCTAAATATTTACCTCGACACATCAAAGAGCACAATAATATATATGTATAGTTTGTTTAGCACTCGGGAAACATCACAATGTTTAATGGCAAATTGGGCGGATGTAAGACAATCAAAGACAATAGAGCGGAAGTACTGGGAAGCATAGATAATAACTCCAAGTACCGCCACAATAAAAAGCAAAACTCTATTTTCAATCAGTCACTTCTTATGGACAGACTGTTAAATGGCCAAAATGGCGGCTGACGATCAGCTGATCATGCCGACGGCAGCGCCAGTGGGGAAAAACATCGCTGTGATTAGTTGATTTTCGATGACGTTTTCATTCCTTTAAGCTACGAGCCGGTGCCCACAAGTACGGGTCGTTTTAAGGGTTGCCAACCGTCCCGAATTGTCCTAGAATTAGAATAGCTCCTTGATTCCGTATGAATGCTAAATTGTCCCGGTAATTCAGAAAAAAACTATTCCAATTTTATTTTTTGATTGAAAGTGACATTGTGTAAATCCGTTGACCATCCTTCTTACATACATACGTCCCCACTCTATTAATTTTAAGACATATGGGAAAAAAAATATTGGAAAAGTGTTAAAATATATATCGTTAAATTTGTTAATAATTTTTTTTTTTTTTTAATTTTTAATATTTTAATACCATATATGTATGACAGAAAAATTGGGAGCCATAGGCGTACTTGTGATTTTACAGGCGTAGAGCATGAATTACATAGTATGTTTTCTATGAACATGGTCTCTCGGTAACATGGTCTCGGATGGTAACACTCTTAAACACGTGTTTTACTTGTCAAAATCAGTTTGTGGATAGCGCAGGCAAATATTTTATTTGTCACTTAATGTTTCATCATTGAAATAATATCCCTATGTTTGGTACATATTACATTGGCTGTCACCAATTAACTGTTCATCTCACTATATAATATAAAAACGATGGAAATACATAGCAAAGGCGAGAATTACCCCATAATACTTAATTTTCAAAATGGGACCCTTCAGAAGATAAATACAGAAGATTGTAAGGGTGGAGTTTACACCAACAAGTCTTCTCAAAGTTCACAAAAAACAGTTGTTGTCGCTATAGATGGAATGATCTATGCTGGTGCTGAGAACAATAACGAATACAGTAGAAATGTGATGATTGCGAGGAATAGAAAAACGGGCAAAGTACGTCTCATTGAAGTAGGTAGCGCTTTATTGAAAGCGGTGACAAAAATGGAGCAAGGTATCTTAGATGATACGGTAGATGCTCCAAAAATAGATGTCAATGAAAAATTTGGATCCAAAAGGCGCAAAAGAATGCTAGAACAATCAAAGAAATCAGCGATTGACATAGAAGCTATGAAGGAACAGCTAGAAAAAACTGTTGTTGAGAAACATATCGACGTGTCTGAAATGGTCGAGCATGTTACAAATGTCAGTAATATTTTGGATAAATACACTCCTCCTATAAACAGGGACGCTTCAAATATCAAAGAAGTCTTTAATATCAAAGAATTCCTGACGAACGAGCAAATAGAAATTTTAAAAGTTAATGCCAACACTATCTTGGAAACTGAAACACACGAATTAGAACTTACAGAATATATAACTAGTCATTTTGAAAAATTAAAGGAGTCCAAGATTCCAAAGAAGGATGAAATCGGTGCATTGTTTCTGTATGCTGACTGCATAGTTAGGTATCTAACAGATGACTATAAAAAAGTCAGCAAAAGTAGTTATATTGTATGTTCTTATTCAGAATTAATAAATAACTTGGTTTTGGAAACTTTTTCTATGACAAGCGAAAAAGGAAGAATCCGGCCACAGTCATTGAAAGATAAATCTATATGCTTCGTTATTGCTCTACTATTGTTAGCCAATAATTATTTGATACCTGATGTGAAGATATTGTCTACGGCATTAAAGGTTACCATTATACATTTGACCAAAATGACTCGAGTTATAGGAGCTCACGTATCTAGTGATGCTATCGTTTTAAAATTACCACTAGCACAACCTTTACTTGCAAAGTCGAGAAAAGACAGACGCTGATGTCAATATTTATTTGATTTTCCTAAATAAATTTTATTGGAAGTCTATGAAGCTTGTTTTATTTTATTCATGACTTTAGGTGTAAACTGTCACTTCATGGTGGAAAGGCATTATTTGAATTAATAAAACACAATATTTATTAGAAGTATTGCCACATATATTCTGATAAAGATTAGGACTGGTTCTGCTCATCGCGAGTATTGTCTACTGACTATTTTATTCATCATAGGTATACCTTACATTTTTCTGTATTGCTGATTGGTAATAGTCAAATTTTACTGTTGGGCATCAAAGTGTGTAAATATTACAACAAACATAAATATATATATAATGGGTAAATTAATATCGCCGTAAAATAAAGTCGGTCCCCGTGGTCTAGTGGCAAGAGCTTTGTCCTAGCGATCTGGAGACCCGGGTTCAATTCCCGGCAAGGTCAGATTTTTTCAATTGGAAAAAAGAGATCTTGGGCTGGGTGTATGTTATTTATCGTTGATTTTGTGCACAACTGATTTATTACTTATCATCGAGTTAATCTCGTATGACTTTCACAATTAAGAATATTTGGCGCATTGGCGTAAGCTGTAAGGCCAAATATTTTTTTTATTTCTAAAAATTAATATGCTATGCCTTAGTTATAAATTTATAGTTTGATTGGTTGATAAAAGGCATAATAGTACTGCTTGTAAAATTGAATTAAAACAACAGGTTCTACTTCCTGGAATAGATTTTAAAATATGATTTCAATTTTGGTTTATCAAATAGTTGGAGTTTTGTCACCGACGACCCGGGTTTCGTCGTTCGGCATATTCAGACAATTCAAGTACACATGAAGTGCTTGGTGTGTTTTTTATTCAAAATTACAATTATTGAAATTTTGAAAATTATGATGTTTCTCATTAACGACTCTGGTTTTTGCCTTTCTATATATTGAAGTGCGTGGATGATTTTAAGCTGAAGCTTTAACCTGATTATATGAGACCTACCATTGTTGCTTTACAGTAGTGAACAATGGCACATGATGAATACTAAGTATTATGAGCATCAAGAATAGATGCCAGTGTCGTGTATTAGGCGTGAGGCGGAGGAGATCATGAAGGTTCATATGGGCAAATAAAAATACCACAAAGTTAAATGTTATTAATAGTGGTTAATTTTACAAATGGTTTGACATGAATCACTTTGAATCGACTGGGAAAGTAGCTGCATGAACAATTATAATAACTGTAGATTTTTGAAAATATATTACATTATGTGACATTGTTAAAGTTTGATCAAAAGGTCATAACATGGAAATCTCAAGTGATCCAAAATGTATGGTATGTCGTATTAATTTAAGAATTACGTTATTTTGATTGTTGGAAATAAATATTATTCTGCAATATGTAGTTAATAATATTTCATTTCATCAACTAAATTTCTTAACTTCTGAATTAAAATAAAAAAATTAATTCACTTTGGAAGTTGGATGCAAAATTAACCATTTTCTCGACTTTTATATCAATATTCAGTATAATTTTAAAAAGTTAAAAATATTTTCTAAGCCAGTATTTTCAGACAAAAATATAATTATAATATATATATATAAATAAACTGCTCCCAGCATAAGACTTTCTACATAAACCATACATCAGGAGGTAATTTTCAAAACTGGTCAATTCCAAATTTTTTTTTAACTGCCAATTTTAGATTATTCCCATGGAAAAGTTTGCATTTTTAACTATTATCTGTAAGTTTTAATTTAAAACATATTTAAAAAATATTGCTAGTTAACACAAACTTATGAGGAAAAAGTAATGAAAATATCTTACTTTCTCAGTTTGTCAACAAATGGATTTAACTACATAATTATATGTATTTGAAAACTACCTCCTTATAAATAGAAGAAATTGATATATTTTTTTCCCATATCCGCTCCCTATGCGGAGCATATGGCCGCCACACGGTGCCTCCAAGATTCTCTGTCTCCCGACAACCTCCTCGCATCTTCCCAGGTCATCCCAGCGCCCCTTAGCTCCCCTGAGTACATCCTATGGATGGTCATCAGAGGCCTTACGTGGCGTCGAGATCCATCAGGTTGATAGAAGAGGCAGGCAGGATTCAGGCTCCCCTGGGGCATCCGCAGCACATTTCCAAGCCAGGTCCATCGTCGCCTTTTAATTTTGGACGTAATAAGGGGCTGGTTTGTCCGCTCTCTTACCTCCGTATTCCTGACAAAGTCAAACCACCGTACTCCTAATATTCGCCGCAGGCATCTGTTTTCGAAGCACAGTATACAGTTACCCTATGCTTTTATGATGTGCCATGACTCGCAACCGTAAAGCAGCACAGTCAGTATGCATACGTTGAATAAGTGGCACTTGGTTCTGACCGAGTACAACCGTGAGTCCCAGACTTTCCGCATTGAATTAAATGTTGCTCCAGCTATCCCTAATCGGATCGCGAGCTCATTACTCGGGTTGCCATCTCCCGTGATGTGTACTCCCAAGTACATAAAACCATCAACTCTCTCGATTTCTTGCCCCGCACTCATCAGAGAGTAGTCTGGATCTGGACAGGCGCTGTTAAAGACATAGGCGGATCCACGGGGGGAGGCATGCCCCCCCCCTGTGGAGAATTTATTCCATTCAAAATACTATATCATTAATTTTCAAAGATTTTCATTTAAATAAATATCTTAGCTTAACAACTACAGTTACAGCAAAAGAAATCCGCGCACCCTTCATAATTCCATTCATTTGCAAATATTTTCCTCTAAATCTTTACCAATTTCTATTTTTGTTTCTTCCGGTTGTAAAGAAAATTAATAGCCATATTTTGAAGAATAATCGGTTGACACCTTTCACCAACCTCAAGATGGCCTGGCTGCTAACCGCGTCTTGTCCTCATTAGTTCAACTTGAAATCATCATAGTAAATATATGACTCGTCTCCAATCGCCCAAAGTCAAATTTTTGTCTTTTACAGTGGGAACTGTTTTTTAAGCGCCGAGCGGGAAATCCATGTGCCACGATTCTATTACGGCTATTACAGACATTTCGCATCGATCATGTGAAATCACTAGTCGACTAAAGCTCAGCATGGAAAACTGTAGCAGTTTTGAAGCGTTTTTGAAAAACCATACTCTTTATATGAAGGTCGGTTGTTAAGCGCTCTCTGCCGGTTCAAACATAACCCTCCAGAGCGCCAGTTTCACGAAATATTTTTAAAACAATCCACACTATACTTTCTACACAGTCTACTCTAAGCGAAACTTTTCTACTTGGTAAGTTTTCCCCATAAAACTGATTCAATTTGGGCTTTTAACGCGATTACGTTTTCTTGCGGCTATCCATAATTTCGTCAGATGCTTACGCGACTAGGTCTGGTTCAGTACTGTTGAATTTCAAATCTTGATTGTTTTTCAAAATATGATTATTGGTTTTTTTACAATCGAATGAAAAAAAATGGAAATCGGTAAAGAATTCGAGGAAATATTCGCAAAGGAATGGAATTATGAAGAGTGCGCGGATTTCTTTTGCCGCAACTGTATATTATATATGTACTATGACATGTGATAAGTTAATAATTATGTCGTAATTGTGAGGTTTTGTTACGAATTTTATTAAGTTTGACAATCAGCGTTGCCCCTGTTGAAAGGAGGTTTTCCATATTACGACGCATGAAAACCTGGCTAAGGAATCGTATGAGTTCGAAAAGACTATACGGTCTGGCTTTGTAACATATCCTCTGGAAAATGGATATTTAACCTGAATATTTTTGGGCCTATTTGCAACGTCAAAAAAACGAAAATTCGACTTAATTTAAAAACAATATTTTTTTAATATTATGTATTTTAATGTTTGGATTTTTGAATTGAAATAAAAGAATCGATGATAATAGTCATAGTCATCAATTATATCACATGCTTTTGTTCGGCGTCATCACTTCAATAAACGCAGAGTCATCATTTATTCCGTAAAAAAAATCAAAAAAAAAATCGTGTAAAAAAAAGTAGTGTTGCCGTTCAAAAATCGCGTAAAAAGGGGACTGGGTGTATAAATATGTTTTAATGTATCTTGTTTATTTTCAAAATGGCCATCCCCTGGGACAATTCCTGGATCCGCCAGTGGCTGCAGAGCACAATGGTTTTACTCGCGTTGACTTTGAGGCCAACGCGATACGAGTTGCTCTGCAGTCTATCCATTGTTTCCTGAATACCCGCAACTGATTTGTCAAAGATGATAGCGTCGTCGGCATTCTCGAGGTCACATAGTTTCAGGTTGGGAGCAACGGTTACTCCTAGGTCAGGTGGAATTGACTTCCTCAGGATGAAGTCGAAGATTATTATAAAGAGGAACGGAGCTAGAAAACAGCCCTGTCTGACGCCGGTAGTGATACCAAACCATTCCGTAGTTACGTCACCGATTCTTATGCAGCATTCACTGCCCTCGTGCAAGCATTTGATGATGGCGATTATCTTTGGTGGGATTCCATATAGCTTTAAAATGGCCCATAGGGAAGGCCTATGTGGACTATTAAAAGCCTTCTCGTAGTCAACAAAGCAACACGCAAACGAGCTATTAAATTCATTGCTTTGCTGGAGAAGGCAACTGAGGTTGTGGATTTGGTCCGCACAGGATCGGCCAGGTAGGAACCCGGCCTGATTTTCCCTGAGGATACGCATTGTTGGAATCCTTATTCTCGCCAAGACTATCTGTGCCAAAACCTTGCCGGGCACGCTGAGCAGCGTTATACCTCTATAATTGTCACAGCATAGTGGTCATCTTTTTTGTGGATTGTGACTATCTCACCGTTGACCAAGTCCCTTGGGCAACGCTCCTGATCCCACACCTTACTAATAAGTTGGTATAAGAGGTGCAGAAGCGCCTCCAGGCCGTACTTGTGAAACTCTGGGTGTATACCATCTACACCGGGCGCCTTCCCATTCTTCAAACGTTGTACGGCTGAGGTGATCTCAGCACGCGTTGGCGTATGGTCGAGTATATTCGACGCTAAGGGAATATCTACAAGTAAGGCTTCATTGGGTATATCAAATAGGTTCAAGGGAGGAAGGCGATTTAACAACCCGCAGAAGTGATCTCTCCAGATCTTTTTAACACGCTCCGCGCTCGATTCTATCGCTCACTTGGACTACGTATAGGCCCGGAGGTCGATGGTCGTCTCCCGCAAATTTCGCTTGTGATTTTAAATAATTTCCTCGTATCACTTCTGCGTGATGCTTTCTCTGCTGCTTCAATTTGGCGATCTAAGAATCGGCGTTTATCGAGTCGCACTGACTTTTTAACTATCTTATCATGGTTATGATAGTCAGTCCGGCGGTCCTCGATCCGCTTTGGGTCTGTCTCATTGTCCCTCAGTGTTTTAAGCCGAGCTCTTTCTGCAATACTCGTCCACGTGTCGTCGGACATCCACTTTGGGTGATCACCTCTCCGAATTCCATGCACTTCATGAGCGGCTGACGCTGGACAATTCTGACTCTATGGCGTCGGGTCGTGGGTTTTGCCGGTTATTGGCACTGTTGGCGACGTTTTTCCTCATAGCAACCTCAAAGTTAAGCCGAATTCGAGGAAATTGAAGCTTCTCGACGTCGATTCTACTACGAGTAGGAGGCTTTGCGGGGCGTCTGAGTCATAGATAACTATAGTCTGAGTCTGAGACGAATTTTGCCGACAAGCAGCTCATGATCGCTGTATATGTCGGCACCCCTGTAGGTTCGTACGTCAAGAAGTTCCCTTCGGTGAGTCGTGCTGTAGAGGAAGTGGTCGATTTGCGCTTTGGTGCGACCATCCGGGGAAGTCCACGTGTATTTATGGATTTTTCTGTAGGGGAAGATTGTACCGCCAACGGTAAGCTCATTCAAAGTTGCAAACTCGATGAGTCTCTCACCGTTGTCGTGATATATACATTCATACAATTACATTGTGAGTACTTTAAGAAAAAAACATATTCGAGAAAGAAAGGCAATCGGACCACATTCGACGGTATATCTTTATAAAATATAAATTATGTAAGTTGAAGTACATGCCTTGCACTTTTTAATTATTTCAAAATCATTGATGTGAGATGACTATTAAAATACTCTCCGGTTGTCAGTCGGTTTGAAGTAAAAATGTAAATGGCATCATTTCTTCAAATGGTCCTGTATTTACCAAAGGATAGCATGTACAAATAGTTGTTTGGCAAGTAACATGAAGCATACTGGTATTTATTGTCTATGGCTAGTTGTCATTACGGCAACATAGTTCATGTTGTCAAAAACGCATGAGTGTAGTTTAGATTTGAGGTTATTTTGACAATATTCCTAATTATGGTTATCAGTGTCATAGTCTAACAAAATACAACAGGGAAAGGTCGTTGAAGTTCACAAAATGGCAGACGATGATGTGTTTGATAAGAAAAAGTCACATAGAGATCCTCATTCAGGAAGGAAAGCAGATAAAAAGAAATCTAAAAAGAAAATCGATGAAAATTTAACCGATCGACAGAGAAATCCCAAAGCGTTCGCGATCAAATCAGCCGTTCGCGCTGAAAGGAGCTTTCGAAGAAAAGAAGATTTGATCTCTAAAAAACAACATTTACCTGTCGTGGATAAAACATCGCTCGAACCGCCACCCATAGTTGTCGCTATCGTCGGTCCACCGAAAGTTGGTAAAACAACATTAATAAATAATCTTATCAAGAGTTTCGTCAAGACCAATGTGACCAATATCAAAGGGCCAATAACTCTGGTCACTTCGAAAAAGAGACGGATCACATTAATTGAATGCAATAATGATATCAATTCCATGATTGATATTGCCAAGTGTGTCGATCTCGTGTTGCTGTTGTGTGACGCCAGTTTCGGTTTTGAAATGGAGATCTTCGAGTTTTTAAACATATGCCAAGTTCACGGAATGCCAAAGATTATGGGAGTGTTGACACATTTAGATATGATAAAGAACGTAAAAACTTTGAAACGCCAAAAAAAAATTCTAAAGCACAGATTTTGGACTGAAGTTTATGCGGGAGCTAAACTGTTTTACTTGTCTGGTATTCTTCACGGTGAATATTTAAGAAACGAGGTCAAAAATCTTTCACGGTTTATTTCTGTTATGAAGTTTAGACAGCTGAGTTGGAGGACTAACCATGCATATGTTTTGGCAGACCGAATGGAAGATATTACAAACCAAGATTTGATCAGAAAAAATTCTCAAGTCAATCGAGATGTCGTTCTATATGGATACGTGAGAGGTGTACCGCTGGTACAGGATGCCATGATGCACATTGCTGGTAAGATTCATTTCATTAATTTAAGGTTGCCAATAAACATAAAAATGTAGGCATTATTCAAGGTCAAGTGCAAGTGCATTTTTCAAGAAGTCCAATAGTTGTTCATGAGCTCCAAGTAGGAAGTGGGTATCCCCTTCCTTTTTTACTTAGCTTTATTTATTGAATACATTCATGTATTGAGAATATTTCATATTTTCTGTAAAAATGTTTCTATCTGAACTTGTATTAAGTGTTCATGTCAATTTCAGGTGTTGGAGATATGAAGATAAATGAATTAAGTTTCTTACCCGATCCGTGTCCACTGCCTGATGTTCAGAAAAAAAGAACCCTATTAGAAAAAGAGCGGCTTATTTATGCTCCCTTTTCCGGTGTCGGGGGTATAGTCTATGACAAGGATGCTGTCTATATTGAGCTGAAGGGTTCTCATTCGCATAATGAAAATAAAGAAGATGAATTCACTTCTGAGAAAAAGGCAATGTTGAAAAACGTCGTTGAGCAAAAAGAGACTGTCGATGACCAAATGAAAAATACTGGCTTTCGTCTCTTTACAGATGGCGATCTTATTTATTCAGATATGGTCGATAAAATGAAAGAAAACACTGAAGCTGATGCCATGGTTGAAAATTCTGATGATGTTGATTTAGAAGATGTGCAAGACTCATCAGGTATTGAAGACGACATGTCTTCAGACTCGGATGAAGATTCAGAAGACTCTGTGAAAAAAACTGCAAAGAAAAAAAAGAAGATCTCTCTTAAATACGCACCCGAGTCCAGTGATGAGGATGAACCTGAATCTAAGGTGAGTGAATCACTCCCGTGGGAAAACAATTTTAAAGAAGACATCGCTAGCGAAAATGATGAAAAAGATGAAAATAAATGGAGAGAAAATTTGGCTGAAAAAGCAGGAAAGGCATATCTTGAACGACAAAATACAACTCAAAATATAATGAAACTTGTCTATGGTATATTTCACCCCAGTAACAAACCTTCGGCAGATAAGAATCTTTCTGACTGCGATGATGATAACTCAGATGGAGAATTGGGAGGGCTTTTCAAAAAAGTAACGCAACAGCAAAAGGTTGTGCAAGAGGAAAAGCGAAATATGAACAATGAGGAATGTTCACTTTTTTATAACAGCTCTCAAGGAGTCGTCACGGACTGGATGAATTTAGAATTGAAGCAATTCTTATTGAATTGTTTTGTAACAGGTAAACGGTCATCAGGGCAAGATGCCTCAGATTTGCTGCGACTAGATGACGCTAGCGTTGGAGACTCCGATGAAGATCTATTTGGAGATTTTGAGGATTTAGAAACTGGAGAAAAACACAAAACGGAAGACACTGAAAAATCTAAACTGAAAAAGTCAACAGATAATATGTCCAAGGCGGATATATTAGCGAAAAAATTGAAACTCAAAGCTAGATTTAATTCAGAATATGATAATCCTGATGAGCATAGAATTACTGGGGATCACGAGTATTATGAAAATTTAAAAGCGGAAGCTGTGAAACAGTCTGAACTTAATAAATCTGTCTTTGATGAATTAGATGACGGCTTGCGAGTCCAGGTGGAAGGCTACCGCCCTGGCATGTATGTAAGAATGAACTTTAAAAATATGCCCTGCGAATTTGTAGAGAATTTTGATGCTACTTATCCCACATTGATGGGTTCTCTGAATATGGCGGAAGAAAATGTCGGATTCGTCAGTTGCAAAGTGAAAAGGCACAGGTGGTATAAGAAAATCCTCAAGACCAACGATCCTTTGATCATATCTATGGGCTGGCGAAGATTTCAGACTGTACCTATTTTCTCAAAAATTGAGGATGACATGAAATGTCGGTATCTCAAGTACACTCCTGAGCATGTCACATGCAACATGCACTTCTATGGACCGATAACTCCGCAGCACACTGGTATCTTGGCTCTTCAGACTTTGACGAATGACTCTGGTCAATTGAAGCAGCTAGGATTCAGAATAGCTGCCACGGGCAGTGTGAATGAAATTAATAAATCAACGCAAATTGTGAAAAAATTAAAGCTAGTTGGTACTCCTTTG
Organism: Himalopsyche kuldschensis; assembly: GCA_028554975.1. NCBI lineage: Eukaryota > Metazoa > Arthropoda > Insecta > Trichoptera > Rhyacophilidae > Himalopsyche > Himalopsyche kuldschensis. The sequence continues at coordinate 10,950,177 of JAHFWI010000010.1, read as the reverse complement.
AAAATCTTAAAAAAGACAGCTTTTATAAAAGATATGTTTAACAGCTCCTTAGAAGTCGCCAAGTTCGAGGGTGCGAAAATAAAAACTGTATCAGGAATCAGAGGACAGATCAAACGGGCTATCAATAAACCCGAAGGGTGCTTCAGGGCGACCTTTGAAGATAAAATATTACTGAGCGACATTGTATTCTGCAGAACGTGGTTTAAAGTAAACGTTACCGAGTTTTATACCCCTGTTACAAATTTACTCCTCGGAATTGACCAAAAGAATGTTTGGTCCGGAATGAAGACCTTAGGCCAGTTGAAGAGAGAGAACAATATAAAGTATGACGCTAACATTGATTCGCTTTATAAAGAAATCAATAGAGAGCCTAAAGTCTTTAAGCCTCTTGTTATTCCGAAAACGTTACAGAAGAATTTGCCATACAAAGACAAACCTAAAAATAAAATATATACCAGTAAAACAGGAGACATAACGAAAAATAGAATAGCATTGATTAAGAGTCCGCACGAGCAAAAGGTGTCTAATGTTATGAAGATGATAAAGACCAACTATGAGCAGAAAAAGCAACAGGCGAAGGCAGCAGTTTCGGAGAGAATACAGAAACATAAAAAAGAGAATCAAGTCGTCGCATGGAAGAAATTAAAAAGACAAAAAGAACTAAAGAAGAAAGTTTGCAGGGCTATTAGCCGAATGGGTGGGAAAAAGAAAGATTAATCGTGATAGAATTCTAAATTATTCTATTTTAACAAGGTTTCTTTAAGTAGCTGATCTTTTGACTGTTACTTTTAGTCCAAAATAAATTTGTTTGTACATTAAAATAAACATAATTGAAAATAAAATTGAAATTTGTTTTATTGTAGTAGTATATATTCTGGAAATCATTTGTTACCAATCAAGCAGACACCCTCCCCCCAGCAATACAGGTGTCGCCACTGTTCTCGAGAAGACAGTTTTTCCAACAAATGGTCGAAAAAATTTATATTATATAACTTTTTTGCATAAACAAATTAATAAAATACAAGCAGAATGAACCAATTAATCAGTCAATAAGCAGGGTGGGGTGTGTAGAGGGTGCGACTAGCTAACCTTTAGTCCTATCCTATTTATCCTTCTTCCACACTGCATTGAACATCGGAAATGGACATCAAAAAAGCAATGTTATTGACAAGCTTTGTACATTTACGCTTTTTTTTTGTGGATCTTTAGATATTTTGAACAATTTCTATTAATGTGGTCATTTAATTTATCAACTATTGGAGGCCCACCAGCCCGGACGAATGCGCGGACGTTTTCAAGCTGCTGGAGAGAACATTGGTCTAAATTCCATGTATTTTCTTATTTTGAAGCCTTGAGTAGAAAAACCTATTTATCTAGAGATATGCATGGCCTTAATAACTTATTTTTATAATAACCTAATTGATTAATTGTTTTTGTACACAATTTGAAAAACTATATTTTAAATGGGAACATGAAATAGTTGGATAGTTAATGCTGTCTACATATTTGCTGTTGAATCAAAAGTAAATGAAAAAGAAATGTTGAATAGTTTCATATTTATTTTTAATCAACATGTGTACATTATGGCTACATCTAATTATTTATGTTCTTGTATTAAATGATCACTTAAAAATTGTCACCATATATTATATTTATTTACATCTTTTATCAAAATGGTAACTGATAAATATGACTCAATCTACAGAGCATGGGGTATACAAATGAAGGGAATTAAAAGGTTTAATATTATGTAACATCGAATTGTACATGTGTAATAAAATAGTTATGCTTTCAGGGCACATATGAAAAACCTCTCGTGGAAAATGGTTGTTTATGGTATACAAAGATTGAATGCGGATTATGCTAAAATATAATGGTCAATTATTTACACAACAGTTATTACAAATGTCCATATATTGAATCAATAAAATAATAGTTTCATATTTATATTACTTTCTGTACCTACCTAATGTCATTTTTCTAAAAGTAATACTGTAGTTCATCAACTTATTGTTAAAGTCAATTCTCTATCGGTTATAGTAAAATATGTCTTGTTATGGGTAAAACGACTATTATTTTTTGAAACAATTTTTATCAAGTAAATAGCTAACGACTTTGTCCTTTTTGGTTATTTTTGGACTGAGCAGTCAATGATTATACTTGGATATCTGAAGACAAGCTCCGCAATAATTTTGCTTTCGAAGCAGTAGAGCTTAAAGAGAAATTTTACTAATATTATAGATTTTTATTTGATTCATAGTAGTTTTTTTCGGCAAACTATTGCTATTACAATAAAAAGTATTGACTGAGATTTCTATCATATTATATGAAAAGAAAATCAAATTACCAGCATGATGCCAATTGAAATTTTCAAGTCAGCTTAACAATTTAGGAAATTTGTCTCAAATATATTTGTATTTAGTCATTAATTTCTCCTACATTTGATAGTTCTAAGCAAAGCTACCATATAATAAAGCAGTATGGAGCCTTCAAATGGATGTATGTATACTTTGTCGAAACTATGAGTAGCATCCAGTATATGAAAAACTTAAAAAATCAAATATAAAATATCTCATTAGTGGTTTCCATTGCCACTGGATTTAGGGTAATATTATATTGGCCATTTAATATTACGAAAAAATAAAAATACAAATTTATCACTGGAAAAGAAGACAAAAATACACTTTTCATTTTTTTCTTTTGTCTAATAAAATTTAAAAAGTGACATTTGTAGAAGAAACCATTATTTATGACTTGATGTGTTGGAAATTTTAGGCGCTATAGTTTTGATACGTAAAGCTAATTTGTGCAGCATTTTTCAATGTAAGAATAAGCATACATACGTTTGTATTTTATTTTTGAATTGCTTCGATATCTGTTGAGCAGGTCAGATGTAATTTTAATACTATATTAATTTGTCAGGATCCATTTCAATAAGTAGATCAAATGGTTCATATAAACATCATTGCCTGTTCAAACAAGCTAATGTGTATTACTGAAAAAAATATGTTACTTTAGTAATTTTTCAAAACTTATTGTGTTTATTGCTTTTGCTTGCTCTGCTGGACTAAATTCACCACAACTTTGAATCCAGTAAAGCAGGTTTTAAAGAAAAACAAATTGAGGAGTACTATTTTATTTACCACTGGAGAAGTATGACGACACTTATTGGGGAAAATTGTAAGGTCCTCGTTATGGTCGAGCCTGTAATGCGTCAAATCTGCCCCAAACAGCCAAATTGATGAAAAGAAAAAACTGTATTGTTAACAATGGAAGACAACTATGATAACTGAAATTATATAAAGCCAGATTTGATTATATGCATTGTTGTCAATTTAATGATTATTATGGTGATAATTGAAGATGGTTCACTAATTGTACCAAAGAAAAGAAACTGAAACTGCAATTAAATAATCAGTACAGATTTGACCGTAAAGGCTTCAATTTCATTAGGTGGCATGAAGTACTTAATATTGATTTTCTGATATATTTACATCAGTTGACGGTATTTTAATAAAGATTTTTTTTAATATCAAGTTTAAAATGAAATTCTTCTAGTATTTATCTAAAATAATATTAACAATAAATTACATAAACCCAGGAAATAAATAAATCATCAATAATTTAGGTAACTTGAGCCTAAAACTATGAATTCTTATCAAGTTGCTAACCATCTCATTAATATTTGGAAAATATTTGACCAGATCGATCTCATGTTTCCACTTGTAACGTAAACATTTAAAAAAAATATCTAAGCCCGAATTCAATGATAAAAAGGATATGAGTTTTTGATTAAATCAATATCTTCTAGAATGATAAATTTATTTATTTTGATATGTTTCTAAATTTAAATTTATTTACCTATTAACAGATCTCTATGAATGAAAATATTTCTGTAATAATGATCTTCTGCAGAATAATTTAAATAATAATCTTCAAGATACTTGATATTTTATTTTCAAAGCAGGTCGTATTCTTGTTTCATTAATATAAAACATCTGACACACTATTTTGGATCGATTGACTATTAATCTAATTAATAGAAACAATATTGATACCGAGATAAATAAAGTTAGCAGTTTCAGCATGATATTTTTATTGAAATACATATAAAGCAAATATAATATTGATAAGGTTGATTTGCATTACAGGTGGTTGTACCCTTCCGTAGAAAACAAATACGGCAGATATTTTCGAGGAAAGTAAATTCTATACTCTTCGTTACATAATCTTAATATATATAATTTTTTAGTTATTCAATAAGTACTTTACTTATTTAATCTGACAATACACTAATTGAACATAGTTCATGACAGTTCCAATTTTTCTTAAGTTTTTCACATTAAGGATTTAAAAATCTATTCTGATTGTTCAAAAGAAAGAAAACAACAGACGTGTTATGAATGTGTTACAGCAACATTAACTTAATATTTGATGATTTTTTAACACTGGAAACATGGATTCAATTCCGGTGAACGATTCGCAGATTATTTTGATAAAGTTTATATAAAACTGGTAAAACTTTATATAAATTTCGATGAGTCCAAAAAGTAATTTTCTTTATTTTTACGTCTGATGAATTAAAATAACATTGATTTGCGAGCATTTTAAAGAGAGACAAATTGATGTTAATCTTTAACAATACGGATGTTTCGTCAATCTATGGATAATAATTTTTTACAACACTGATGATTCTTTACAAATGATTGGAAACCAAAGGATGCATTCATATAGTTCACTTTAAGTTCTCTGCGGTTGATGCTTTTGTTCAATAGTTATTTGTGAAAAGGATCTATACTATTTGCATTTAGTTTTTCACGAAGATATCTACTGCGGTCTGAATAAATAGTAAAAAAACAATAAATGAATACATACTATTCCAAAAAGGAATAAATGTAGGCGTTGATGAACCTTGACTTAAGATTTTACAATTTTGATTTTTGCACTTTATTTGTATGGCAAAAACCATTTAATTTTACTAATGTAGAAAGCGCCAAACGGTCTGAAAAAACGCAGGGTCATAACATATGAAACACCTACATTGTAAAAGAAGTAATGTTGTTCATATTAGCGATTACCAATAATAAGTACACAATAATTACAAGATAAATATAGATCTGGCACTAATAAGATAAATAAATAGGATTATCTGTTTTCCTATATTGTATAATATGTATATATAAATTATGAAGAATGTACACTGATTTACAAAAGATGTGATGTGTCTCAATGATATTATCTGTTATAAAAGGCGATTCGATAATATAAAATGAACTATTTACACACAAAAAAACAGACAATGTACAATAGAAGAAAAGAAAGGTATGATCAATCAATATGAATGAATACTGTTACACAATAAATGTGACTGAAGGAATGAAAAAAAGATGTTGAATGATTAAAAAAGCCGAGTTGAAACCTTTTTCGAACCTGACGATGCTCTTTTTGAAAATTCAGTGTACGTCAGAGGTTCGACAAACAAATTTTTAATGTATTTTTTTAAGCTAGTATTTAGTTTAATGTATATTACGAGATTAGAACTAGCCCGTCCATAAAAGCACCCAGACTTTCAAAAGCTCCTAAATATTCCATTCATACATCGACAAACACAAGGAGTACACATGTTGCACATTCTTTTCTGAAGAAATTTCGTTACAATAATATGACTTTATACTATCTTTAAATTTCTATCTTTCCAAATTTTTATGACATTGTAAAATAAATCAATAAAAAATACAGCAAAAACCTCAACACAACAAACTTGGATTTAAAGGAAAATTTCAGTAAATGTGAGAATGGTTGACATTTAATTTGTTTGCTCGTGTAAACACACCTTCGTAAGCTTACCATTAAATTAAAGACAAATTGAAAAGATGTTAAATAAAAAATAGAAGTCATGCAGAAGTTGGTGGAGACATGTGTAGGTCATATATATATGCGAAGACCACTTCATTCGGAATTAACGGACCCTCCCAAGCATCGTTTTGATATATTGAGGTTTTCTGTTGCTGAACAATGTCAGTAATTTTATGAATCATCTTGCAAAAAATGTTGCAACATGTAAAACGATTACCTGAATTCTAAAGTTATTTTCCCATCGAAACGAGAAAAGGTAAAAAAAAAAAAAAGTAAAAATTTGATACCTTGTGTGTCGATATATTATATAATTATAATCATTCCAGATTAGTCAGAGTAAAAAGAGTTTGGTGGCATTATTGTCAAACAAATTATGTAGATATAATGAATTTTTAACAACTAGGTTGAAGTAATTTAACCATCATACATCGAATTGCACCGAATTGTCTTTCAATAATGTAATTGGATAATTTGGACTAAGGTAATTATTCGATTAGAAGAGTAAGCATTTTATACAAAAGAGAAATTCATTTCAAGCATTCGCCGTTAAAGAATGCCGAGAGAAAGTTTAGAGTAACCTTCGTAGTTTTGTGAAAGTTATAAAAAGACTTAAAATTTATTTTATATATTCATATACGAGTCTAACAACTTTCTGTTAATTCATGCACTCTTTACCATATCATTACATAATATATAAATTTGGTAGTTTTTAAAACATAAAAAAATTATGGCATTCGAAAATACAACATGAAACATTTAACATTCTCTTAATGTACAAACTAATTATTATACAAATGAATAGTACCATTCGCTAAAAGAAAATATTATCTATCGTTTGAAAAATTGTCCGTAGCCGAGAATCGCACGTCCGTCGAATAAACTTAAATGAACATAAACAGTTGGCAGGTAATGAAACGTATTGTATAAAAGACTAGAGAAAACTGGGCGTTGAAATGTCAACTGTTTGGTTACACTTTATCACTTACACTAAAATATCAACAAGCAGTCACCTTAAGATTATCATGGGATCATTGAACAGGTTTATCCTTAAAAACAAACATCGGGTCCTCGTTCGGAAGCTAGCGTGGAAACCGTATCAAAAAAAAAAAGTTTAATTCAACCGTTTCATTTGTCAGATCGGCTCGTAGCCTTAAGGATGTAAATATCGATATTTCGATATAAAAAGTTACACGGTTTCTTCGGTTAGTCATTAAATAACCTGCAGGAATTTCATCTAGCATTCGAAATCAACACAGACCGTTTGTTTCCGCAAACTGAGCACTCGATTATTATATGTCGAAAAGTTGCGTTCCGACTCTGGAGTCCTAAGCCAGGAATGTGGATTTTGGTCAATACTCTCGCATTTGCATGTAAAACTCACTTAGGTGCACACAAATTATGTTTATTCAGCCTCAGGATTATCGAAATCACAAATAAAACGATTCCCATAGGCAATGTCCACCGCGGATACTGAAGAAAGGTTCGTAAGTTGTAAGATTAACATCAAATAACTAGTCAGAATAGAATGTGTGGAGTAGTTTAGTTGATGGTGGCTGTATATCAGGACGCTTTGGCGGCCATACTGTTATCGTTGGAGATGTGCGGTTGCTCTCCCGATCTCTGGTGCGGCCTGTCTGTCCCCACTTGCAGGAGGTTTCCAAACTCCATTTCTAAAAGTTGCCGAGCCTGAAACATTCCACGGTTTAACTTGAATAACTTGATGAAATGTAATATTTAACCGAAAAAGTATTTTGACTTTGACTTATATTTATCTGCCAGGAAATTATACTATTCATATAAAATAATGACCTGCGTATTTTGTGTGGGTATTTGAAGAGCTAGTGCCATACTGTTAGAGTCAAATCCATCATCGAGTGCGATGAGAGCCCCATGAACACCAGACTCCGAAAGATTGTTGCTGAAATCCTAAAAGAGAAACAAAAATATATATAGAGAAAATAACACGATTGTAAATTTGTAATTTATTTGGTGATTAAAAAATAAGTATGTTGATGTGATACCTTGAGACCGATCTGTCCTATCCATTTGATCAATCTCTCATTAGTCCAAACGAGGACGTCTTGAAGGGCATTTTCACTCGCTCGTCGTCTTTCTTCCAAAAGTGATCGAGAGTAATTGAGTCGCTTCAGGCATGAAATTCCAAACTGAAGACTTGTCCTATGAAAGATAAGAAAGGTTTTGAAAATCACTATTAAAGATACTTCACGTTAAAATAAGATAGATAAAAATCTATATAATCCACATATATATACGGTCCTGAACTTAATCAAATAATTTTTATCATTCCACCTTGACAGTAAACAACAGTCTCTTAATAGATGATAATTCTAACCTATGAAAACTGTCAACCATTTTCAGCTGCGTTCTGAGGTCTCTCTTTGTGAGATGATCTAACATTCTGGCATCCACCAAACATTCCATAAATGTTGTACGATACTGAGGCATTCCTGAAACAAGTATAGAGTAAATCAAAATAAAATACAAAAGTTTTGGCTATAATAAAATATTTTATTAAAGAAGATTAGGTTAATAGTCACCTAGAGAGGGTAACCATGCATTGCCAACCCATTCGTGATTCATATCGCCAAACGCCAAAGTGGTACGCGCGGTCGGCGGAGCTGATGGGGAAGTTAGAGATACCATCTCTTGAATTGCCAATCTTAATTTCAATCGGTGCAGCGGGTTACTAATACCTGAAAAAATAATAGCATGTTTAAAAGAACGCAACCAAATAAATAAACAAAAGGTCAATCAGTTTTCTAATTAAGATGAGTATATTTATTAGAAGAGCGATCCAACATACAGCGATTTGACACTTGCGCAGAATATGTGTATTATATATATGTACCAGTAAAAGATTACTAAACTACTGTAATAAGGAAAACAGCCGGTAAAGCTGAACCCATATACTAATAGATGAAATATAAAATTTGATTGTGTGGCATTGTTATTTCAGTTTGGTTTTGTTGATTTAATTTAAATTAAAAAGTTTTCATTGCATTTATAAATATTAATTTTTGTATTAGAACAAAAATGTATGATATTTTAACACGAAAAGTAAGATATTTACCAATTTCTCTTTGAATTTCTTGATCAGACAGGGCGCTCATGATAGCCCCTGATTTGACGTTCGCTCTGCATGCAGCGACATACCATGCAGGCATTCCCACCCACAATTCAAGCCAAGCGACGATAGTCGGACCGTTCCATAAAGCAAACGGCGTGTCGGCCTTCATCGCTTCGCCCAGAAGCTCATGACGATAGTCTCTTTCTCTACTGCTTGAAAACAAGAATGGGTAAAATTTCATTGATAGATTTATTTGTTTTGATATTTGAAAGTCCTATAAATATAAACATACAGTGTATAACATTTATGAAAATTATTCCATGACCTGATTGAAGTAAGTACCGTAGCTGATAGTAATACCGGTAGCTATAATTCTTTTTTTAAAATGAGCAGTAAAATAATAGCCTATTGGTGTCCTATTACTACACAAATAGTCCATAGTATTTTGATATATGTATGTATATGTATTGTGATATTCAAAAATATCGAAAATGAATTGTTTCTTTTGATTGACTTAGTTTTGATAAAACATGCTTGCCATCATAAGGAATATTACAATATAAAAATACTGGTATTTCAATATTGAAAAGACTGCTATAGTACCGAGATCCTGGTTTCGGTAATATGTGTATTGCAATCCCTAGTGAGAACATCATATGTATGTAGCTGCTTTATTTCGCACACCATAAGAAACATTAGGCGAAAAATCTACCATGTCTATTTAAGATATAGGTTTCAGTAAAACAGAATTGCAGCAGAAACATAATTGGAGTGATATATTTTAATATTTGTACTCTATATACATTCTTCACAAATGATACATTCATGATATTTGTTATCAAAATTAACCTTTTGAAGTACTAAATAAAACTAATATACTAATATAATAAATAGGAGTGTTAGACTAGGATTGATCATATAGATGAGTACGTACTTCTTCTTCTGTCTGCCATAATCAGCCTTAGCGGCGGCTGCCGCTTGAGCAGCAGCTCGGGCGTGAGCTGGAACACCTTGCATATTGGCCATACCCATTCCCATGCCGGCCAAGTCGGGTTCCATTGAGGAAGGACCTTCGCTCGGATAGTAAGTGGAACTGCCGAGCTGTGATAGACCGCTCATTGTCGATATTGATCCGAAGTCTCCGCCCAGAGAATCTTTCACTCCTTTGGCCTGCAAAAAACATGTTTGATATTGCATTTCCCGATTCATAAATAATTTATAAAATTTTCAAGATTGTAAAAAATGTGTATGTCTGACCTTTTCTTTCTTGCTGAAAAATCTTCCCAAAGAACTTTTGATGCCTCGTTTCTTCTGGTGGTGGGCGGCCTGCGCTGCGGCTTGGGCGGCAGCTGACGCTGGCGATCCCATCATCACGCCCAAAGATTCTTGACTCGAACTAAAGGAAAAGACATAAAAACAATGCGGGGTCAAATACTACAAACTACAATATAGTCTATACTAGCGAGGGTGAAAAGTTTGCGATTTTATTCACTCCGAAGAGAAATCCTACAGAAGCGTAGCAAAATATCAATTCAGTTTAATTTGATCCCGTAAAGAAAGGATTCTCCCATGTGAAATGAATGAAAAGTATAATGTATTTCTTTTTTAATTTGTATGGACAGATATATTTTGCAAGCAAGAAAAGCTGAAAAAGGTGCGAGCGAGTTTGCTGTGTCTTAAACTTATGTTATAAACAACAATGAACAAATATTTGGTGAAGGGGAGGTCAATATTTTCACTGCAGTAGCCCATCATTTAGGAAATTGAAGTCTACTCCAGATAAAAATAAAACAACCGAGACAGTCAAAAAGTAGCGAAATTTTGAAACTATTTGAAAAAAACAAAAGATCAATCTTGATTGAAAACTACAAAATGCCAATCAAATTTATTTTTAAACATAATTAATATAACATATAGATATACAAGGAGTCGCGTGGTGTAATAGATAATTATTCGCTGAACATTCAGTGTCGTAAAATGTTGATCGGACGTCTAACCCGTGCCGAGATTCACCATATCGGAGACAGTGAAAGTAATAAAAGTCAGCTTGACTACTGGTGTTTGTGCTTATACTGTCGCTGGACACTTCTACATGCTGCGAATCGCAATACGGAGATAGATAGAGTGTGCCGCTTGAAAGATATGGTGAGGAAATGCACCTGTGGATCGGGAATCCGGAGAGTGTTCCACATGCTCCAGTTCTTCTGATTCGGTAAGCATAGAAACAAATTATACCCACATTATTATGAACAAAAAATTTGTACGAAGGTCACATTAAATCCAGACGTGTAAGTGCTTTGTGAGAATCTTATTCAAATACTGTCTTTTAAGATAAGTTATAAAGTTCTGTTTGTAAAACGAATGAGCAAACCTTTTCTCGTTTCACTTACTAAAAACTCACTGTAATAAACTTTATGTTCTTTCATTATTTCTCTACAAAGTATAGGTGTTCTACATATAAATGAATTATTCACGGCCAAATTAGAGATATAATGTCCCACGTAAAGAAAAATATGAAAAATCAATATATTTTGATTGTTAAATACTGTGTTCAATTTATTCAATTTGACAGTGAATCTATGGATATATTTATACGAATCAATCATCGCTGCCTCACAAATTTTAAAGACCCTATACAGTCAGTCTGATGATTTTCGTCAGCATTTTCCTTTCCTCGGTTAAATTTAGCATTGGAATTCTTGAAGGTTCAATAGCGGTGATTTTTGGATTAAAGAATTGCTAAAATTTTATTTTGATACATGTATTTAGTTAAGATATAATGTGAGACACCTATACTTAACAAATCAAAAAATATTCTAAATAAATACATAAAAATTAAAATTATTATATTTATAAAACAATAAGAAAATTATGTATTTTTACCATTTTTGCTAAAAGGATTCAAACGGTATTTTTGTCATTGTTGAATAGAACATGTAATGATTTCATATTTAAAACTGTAATAATAATGAGCATAACAAAAAGAAATTTCAATATGTTTAATTTAATTTAATACATTATTTGCTTCAATTTTTACTTCCTCAAATGAAATATGTATTTAATAGAATATTAAAAATGGAAGCACATTATTCAAAACATCAAACAGCAATTTGATATGTTATCACAAAATCTTAGTATAGAAATATGGATAATAAAATGATCTGAAGAGTATCCATTAGATTAATTGTGAAAAAGTGATCAGAAAAAAGGATCCACTAATATATTTTTATGTTTATATGTAGTATGTAATATGACACACACAAATGCATCTTTTCCAGTTTTCAAGTGACTAATTATTGATCGAAACAAACTTGCCAATTTGAAGAATCTTTTTTGTTTTAATAAACTATTGAATTTATATTGTATGATTGACGATAATGTGACGGATAACAATGAATGATTTTTAAGTTAAATTAAATAAAGGCATACCTTTTCAGTTGGTCTTGTTCATATTGAAGGGCTTGGGCAAAACGCTCCAACTTCAAAGAACGCTGGGTGAGCGGTGAGGTTGCTCCGCTAGCGCCCACAGGGTCTTCTGAACCACTCAACTGTAACTGATGGGGCACAAAAAAAATAAATATATTTATTTTAAAACTAAAATGCAATTGAAAAATTATTGTCATAATGATTGATGAAATTCGGATGAAAAGACTTTTTCTTATATGGCTTAGTGCACAGGGGTGGGAAAGCTTCTCATGTCGGAAGGCTGTATTTATTTTATTTTTTCTTATAAGAATGAAGACAATTAAATTTAAAAAAAGGATACAGCCAAAAGGAGGCATTTGAAGGCCTAGCATTAAATTGAGATGTAATATAGAAATCATTTTATTGAGAAGAGAGATTACATTCTAAAGAGGGTAATTTCATGGTTTTTCAGCATTAATTCACCAGTTTTATTGAAAATATATAGAATAAAATCAATAAAAACATTCTTAAACAAAAAAGATTTTATGATATATTTATAAAATATCTAGAGCCCAAAATACTGTTCTAGTAGATACACATACAGTTTCATAATAAAGAGGGTAATAAACACAATACATTTGTAGGCATATCGCAATATTTTCAAGATATCTTGTTGGAAAGGGTAGTGCTATTTTTTTCAATCAATATATTATTTTAAATACTCAAAAGAGAAATAAGAAAATAAATATCTTCATTGATGTTCAAATACTGTAATTAAATTTGGGTTGTGTATAATTCACTCAAAATAGATTGATTATTACGTCAGTGAAACCCTATAAAATAAGAGATCACCTTTAAGGTGTTCACTGTCAAAACTTGGTGGAAAGGCATTATAATAAAAATAAGAGATATAAAGCCATTCGATAATAGACAATGAATATAATATTTTCCATAGCAAAAACCATAATTAATAATTTAATGAAGCATAATGTTAATATAATTAGTTATTAAAAAATTAAAAATAATATTCTCCAACTCAGATGCATTTTTCGACTCACAACTCAACCAAAAACAAGTGAAAATTGTTTTTTATAAATAATAATATACAAACATGATAAAAAAATCTACTGAAAAATCGAAATTTTCAGATTCAATTAACTTTATTTACAAATCACCATTTGATAAAACCATTATTTTAATTACAAATTACTGAAAAATAAAACAAAAGCAATTTAAAATCATTTAACACAAATATATAAAATCCTTTTGATAAATTTTCTGAACCCCACATCTTTTGTGCTGTCCAATAAATAATGTAGACGTAATAAGTTAAAGCTGTAAAATATAAATAATTCCGAAAGTGGAAAAAATTAAAACACAGTATGATTTATTAAATAATTGAAATGAATAATGTGATCTATTTCCATAAATAATAATGTAAATATATCTGTATTTATTTTGACTAGTATGATATTTAAAATATAAATAAGATCCTATATTTAATAAATATATGTGATTAATTGAAAGAAAATCTTGTGAAGGGGAACAAGCAAATTTAAATGACACAATCTGTGTAGGAAACGACCCTATTGCCTCTATGGAAATCATAGCTAGATAATAGAATCATCACAAATCACCTGTTTCCCACTCTAACAATGCTTGGTCAATAGAAAGCAGAGTGAAAGAACAAATGACTTGTGAAGAATACAATAAAAAATAATCTGCATGTCATTGATGTTTTTTATGCAGAGATACGACTCGAATGTACAAATGTGACAGGGTGTTCGATTTGCGATAAAATTACTCGTTTTAGTAAATTCATGGCCCTTGAATAATAAGAAAATATCAATTTATCAGAAAAAATATTGTGGGCGAAAAAATGCAAATATTCATAACATGTGTACAGAGGCAACAGTGTAGAAATATTTCGTCATCTAACTGGATTCATACTCATGCAATGTTATGTAGATATATATATGGCAGTCAAGATTTTATATGCATTAGATATTTCAATCAATTATTCATGTTTTTGCAAGCAAAATATATATATGTGGTGTTTCAATCTTCTCTATTAAATATTATTATTGATTCATCATACTGCCACATAAAATTTGTTGATCTGAGGTATCTGACTAATTGTTTTCATGACTCCGATTTATAGTTAGCAAAAAATTAACCAAAGCTGCAATCCCTCAAATAAAGATATATATAATGTATAGTTAAATAATTGCAGCGAGGAATAGCATCAATGAAAGATTTTTACACTAAATTTGTTAAGCGAATTCCGGAACAATAAAATAAAATTCAGGAGAGCATTTTTTTGACCAAAATGATGCGAAGAAACAAAATATTTGCATGATCAGTCAGTTTGCAATTGGTTTTACAATAACTAAAATAACTTAACTAATCAGTTCAATAAATTTATCCCATATGTTTACAAAACTTTTGCATTGGTCCCATGATCTTCGCTATAATGGGATTTGACCCAAACTACTTTTGATAATAATAATAATTGTTGATTATTGAATAATAATATTTGACAGTAATTTCAACATTGTCTGGAATTGAAACCTAGATGAGTATTATGATAAATATTACAATATGGAAATACTTTATTCAACTCAAGGTTTCATCAAGAAAAAATGGTTGACAAAATAATATGATATGCAGAGTATGTTATTCATGGTCATGTGTGGATACTCATTTATTGTAAAAACTCAAAGAGTTATAAGTAGAGACTCCAATTCGAGTATCGAGTACTCGATACTCGAGTATACTCGTCCATTTTCCAAGTACTCGATACTCGAGTATTTTGAAAAATACTCGAGTAATACTCGTTTTAATAATAATCGCCGAAAGTTTTTTCTACTGCGAGAATTATAAAAAAAAACAGCAAACCAATATAAAATTTGAGTCGTTTAATTTACTATTATTGTTGAAATATATGTTGGATAAATGGAAATAAATGTATTAGTAATATTCAATAAGTTTCTTTAATTATTTGTCACACAAATTCGAATTAAAAATATATATTTTGGTACATCTGAAACTACTCGAGTATACTCGAGTACTCGAGTATTTTGAAATTTTACTACTCGATACTCGAATAGTTGAGATGTCGAGTAATTGGAGTCTCTAGTTATAAGCTTGCCATTCTCGGTAAGAAGCAGAATAGCCAACTGAGAAAATTGCAATTCAGCATCACCAGCATGCGACAGAAAAAACGCAAGGCATTCGGTGGTTAAAAAGCAACACAGCTGTTTCCGAAAGACATCCTCGTAATGATTGTAGCGGTGTCGATACCTGGCTGTTCGGCATAGACTCGGAGAGACTATGCGGAGTGGGCAGCTGGGGCAAGGTGGTGTTGACATATCCGTGCAAGTGAGCCGGAGACATTGATGCTGGAGCCTGACACACAACACATAACCATGCTTCAAGCACTCATCCCACATTTATTTTCATCTTATCAAGGAAACAGCTTAAATTTAAAGTGGTACAACATCAAAAATATTTCAAAATGAACACCTGCATTAAATTGAATCAAACATTTCTTCAACAGATGTCCCAAATGAAACATTGGCATTATACTATATTAATCAACAATGAAGCTGTTGATAATTTTAGAAAACCTTTGAGGAATACAAACTGAAGTTTATCGATATTCATGTATGTACTATGACCAATATTGAGTCAATTAAAATAACGGATAATCTAAAAAGCTTGCGCAACGGAAAATAAAATTACTGAGGATGGCTATCGAGATAGATAAGAATTTTTGATTCAATATAATATGGTGTAGACATAGCAGTAAAAGTTGATTGTTTGAGCTTTGAAACGTGAAATATAGGATATAAATATGGTATGTATATGGATTTTGTCTGGTTATACTATATATCTGAGAAATAACAAAAAAAAATGCACCACTCTAAAATTTATAAATCACCTATAGATAACAAAATTCATCAGTCAATTCTACTAGAACAGACTTTATAAGAAAAAGCCAATGATTGTCAAATGAATTACAAACGGAACCCATCCAGAAAAAGATTTTTAGCTGCCGGTGAAACAGTCTGCAATATACCTTTTACAAAGACGTGTTTAAGTTGTAGCCATGGTGGATTCTGTCGAGATTTTTTTTCACATTTTTTACACTACAGATTACTAATGATACAAATCAAAGTGATTGATCCTTACGGTGTGATACTTGTGCAGCATGTAAGGGTCCTGACGCGAAGGGGAGTGTCTCTGCTGAGGAGTAGAAGTACCGGAGTGCGGGGTGTGTGGCGCACTGGGGGGCAGAGGCGGGGATGTTCCCCCTCCTCTTTCTCTGTCGCCTCGCCCCCCTCTCGCCACCAGGTTCATGTGCTCGTAGCTGCCCACCTGGACAGATGAAAAAAATTTCTTTGTCTTCAGTCATAATGCCAGTATACTTGCTGATTGTAGCTTTAATTATAATGATTGATTAAGGGAAACTAAGAAAGTCAAAATAATTGATACTGTCTATAGAAATATACTTGACAAAAATGGATAATGGCGATCTCTGCATACAAAAGGTATGGTTATCGGTTTCAGTGAAATATCGGAAAGGTAATTTAACCGCTTTCTTAGTGTACTCGTTTTATCATCAAGTCAAATTTTTATACCTGCTGTGTATCGTTCATTATTTAACTTATAGGAACATAATGAACAGGTTCTCGAATTTATGGAAAAAATGAGTATTGAGGGTGATTATTATAAATACTGCAACTGAATTTTTGATAAATAGTGCTGCTTACATATTTATGAAGACAATTTCAATATTGTTTCGTGTCAAGTTTACTGCAGCACCACTAAGCCTTGGATAATTACTCCAGAGACACTCATCGCAATCTCTTGATTGTAACAACGAAAAAATGCTTTGATGTTAATGAGTAGTTCTTGTATAAAATTTAAAATAACTTTGACTATTAATGATTATTAATAATGATACAATACGTGGAATAATCAAAGTTATTTTAAGCTTTATATTAAAATGAACTTCCACAAAGTTACCGACGAATCCATCGAGAGAATTCCTTCTTTACGATTTCTGACAGAACGTGAACGTATGTGAGAAGTATGTTATTTTTTATACCTTGTCTTTACATCAAACTACTTATGATCAAAATGAACTCAAAGGTTCCATACAACTATTTTACAGTAAACTATACGCCTGATAGATAGACACAAGCCTTCAGCAACCGTTGTCACTTATGTTATAACTACGACCCTTTTTTGTTTGCAAAAGCGATATGGTGGACTGGTGTGTTTTGTTATGTTGAGCAACTATGCGTAGCATATTATTCACAGAGTACCGCTTTCTCTGATATTGCCACATGAAAAACTATGAATAATTTAATGATTACAGATTGACATTCCAGATAAGTTATGGCACTTTTTCTATAAACTTTTTTCTGCGAATTAATTTGACAAAAAAAATTGAAACAAACCCTTGATTCAAGCTCCTCGGCTCTGGCTTCAGTGGTTTGCTTCTCTTCTTGGATGAGTCTTATTTCATCATTGATGGCATCTAATTGCTCTTGCAACATGAGAGCGAGTGTCGCCGCATCAGTGTGACCAGCCCCTCCTCCGCCAGGAGATAAAGCTTCTGCCACGGCGCTGAAGATGCTATCGCCGTCATCATTCTGAGTAAGAGCAATTGATTATACTTGTAAGTTGGTTCATAAATCTTGTATCATTATGAAAAATTTATCAGGGCTGTTTTGGCAAGCTTTAATTTCAATTATGTGTAATTAAATAAATAAATATATCATTCAATAATATTTTGTGAATATCAACAACAAAAACAATTAGTTTGTCATATAAATGGTGAGTGTTAAAAGATGTGTGAATTTTAGTGACAGGCTGGTGTTAGTGACATTTTATTTTGACAATGGAGAATGCAAATAAGCAACATTCATTTAGCAACCAGGACGTACAAAAAAATTAGACATTCAATGATGAGTTAATTTTATCATACAAAAGTAATGTAATTTAGCAATTATATAATATTAATATTGGCAACAAAGTTGTTCCAATTATTAAACACATGGTGAAGTCTAGTGGGTTTTTTTTTGCATTCGGTTAACAATGCTCAAGTTTAAAATCTAGCACAAATAGAAAAATCCATACAAGAAGATGGGGATTTGACACGCCGCAATTGACAATTATTAAAAAAACAAATAAATCATAACAAATTATAGCGTTGGCAAAGCAAGTTAATAATTCTCGGATTATTCACTCAAATCTGTTCGCAAAGGACGCGCGAGCGGTACCATCCACTAAAATGGAAAGAATAAGGATTTTAATAACCCTTATCCTTTATTGGTATGGGGGGTGGTTTGTTTGGAGACATCTGACATCAGATATTGTTAGATTCTTCCCAATATATATCTATGTGACTTTTCTTGCTTTGCCAACTCTAGTATAGTCAATTACGGTGATAAAAAGCCTGTGAAGGTTGGTTTTGGGCAGGCCAATCAACTGGCTTGTGTCATACATTATCCCTCTTCTGTTTTAAAACGTTGAGAGAAAAAAGTAATTTTAGTAAGATATTGACGACACCAAAGTATTTGGTAAAACCCATACATTCTTAAATCAAATTTAAATACTCCATATTACTTCAGTGGGGTTCATTAATAGATTTGAAAGCAATGCTAACAAAATAAAAGTAAAATGCATGCACAGAATTGAGTTGAATTTGAATCCTAAAGCTGGATTCTAATAATTGATTATTACACAATTTTTACTTTAGCAATGTCAGATATATAATTTGAATTGTAATCCATAATCTGTGAACAAACATTCAACATTAATTAACTCATAATTGGTATTTCTGACATAGCATTTTCGCCAGAATGATAGGGTATTGAAAAACTTAAGGTTTGTTCCAATCATTGTAAAAAAAATCCCTATGACAAACAAACCTCTGCATCGCTACTGACGTCAAACGCCTGTTGAACGTTAGCAAGAACGTGTGCCTGTTGAAGTTTTTCCCATTCCCCTCCACTGTCCCCCATGCCACCTACTCTCCCCATACAAACGCCTTCCATCTAATAAATATGACATTTGTTGTTAGAACTCAGCCAGTGTTTTATTTATGCAAGAAACTTATATTTGTCAGATTATGTCAACAATGAGTTGTATGCGTGATCCGTTGGGCTACTAATTAAAAGAGGACAACCAACCACTTGAGGACGTTTATGAATTATAAATTTTCAATTTCAGCCTAAGACTGTGTTCATTTTCGAGTCTCACATTTTTTGATGTAGAAATGTAGTAAGCAAGTGAGTATTTAATATTTAG
The DNA here is from genome assembly GCA_028554975.1 of Himalopsyche kuldschensis. Classification (NCBI taxonomy): domain Eukaryota; kingdom Metazoa; phylum Arthropoda; class Insecta; order Trichoptera; family Rhyacophilidae; genus Himalopsyche; species Himalopsyche kuldschensis. Next base: position 10,930,505 of record JAHFWI010000010.1, on the reverse strand, counting down.
AATAAGAATTTTACGATAAATATTATCTCTATAAACATATTAGCGCAATGGATTGTCTGTTGTCATAGAATGCATTCACATATCATCCATAGATTTCTTAGATTCCAGTAGAGTTTTAATAGTGAAAAATATGACATATAATTTTTTTAGGTACATAGATAAAGCACACCGTCACCCAATGATAACCAAAATATATGACACGACAACTTAAGAATTTCAGGCAATGTCCAACTGTTTTTGATGAACAGCAACGCAAAAGATTTGGCATTTTTTTCCGCAAAAAAATTGCTTCAAACTTTGTTTGTAAATAGTCAAACCTTGCTTTGGTGGCGTGAGTCAAAGCTGGTGTGACTAGCACTCCTGGAGAAGCTCTGTTCTCGACCGCCACCTCCTGGAGAGAGTGATCTGGTGAGAGCATCGGTTTGTTGAATGTTGAAAGCGATTTCTTGCTGAAGCAGTTGCCGTCTCACCCCGTCCGTGTCTAACCGACACTTGGCAAGCTCTTTGACAATGTCTGCCTTCTCAGCTTGGAGCTCTTCAGCCGCTTTTCTTGTTTTGTCTAACTCTTGCGTGAGAGCATTTTTTTCCTCCAGCGCATGCATGCGTTCTTTGAGATGGACTTGCAATCTGAAATAGTTGTCAACTTACATGTGAATATTGTTCAACTACATAATTAGGTAAAACAAAGCAAAATATTATAACTTTGGGATTAATATTGGTTTCAAATAGATTGGCAGGCAAAAATCTTCATTCCCACTTTACCTTACATTGATAAAAGTGCTGCTTAGAATCCTTGTTATAACCTATTTGTTTTTTCTTCATTTTAATGAAATTATTTAAGTTGTTTTCAATTTTATTGTAAAATTTTCAAACATATATTATTCTTACTTTATTTTTAATGTGCTATGATTTTGACTATAGATCAGTGGTTATTTATTTATAAGAGATATACAAAATTTGCAGTATATACAATTCAATTCATTAATTCTTAATTATTTTACGATCATTTGTAAATTCTTTTTTTATATAATATAACAATTGTTTAACACATAGAGGGTCATGGATTTCCCTCCTAAATAATGCCCGGGAGCCGCGCGTTTTTGGCGGAATTGACACATTTTTTGCGCTCACGTTTAAATTGCGATAACTATTTAACCAATTGATATAAAAAATATTTTTTTCAGAAAAGCCTTTGGTTTAGTTTTCTACATAATAAAATATGATTAAATCAGTGTTTCTCAACCGAGGGCTGCATAGAAAGAGGTTTAACAACTGTAAAATTAGGCTATTAACGAATAATTTCGTAATAAATAGCTATATAGAGGTGCTATAATATACACTAATTTAAAATAACGTAACTGAATACCTCCTCCCCCTCTCAACCTCACGGACCACTATTTTAGTTTTATTGATATGGTAAAACCGAAAATAAATTACTTTATAATATAAGTTTTCATTCGCAGCAGCTCTGGAATATTTTTAAATAATTCTTTTTATATTTCAATAATTTATATACATATACATATTGAATGTTTGAGAATCGTTTGTGTTATAATGTTTCAATGGGTCATTGACGTATATACTAAAAATGAATGGCACTTATTCGAGTGTGGATATTTAAAATATGAAGCACATGTTTTCAAGGGAGAGCCATAAATTTTACAGAAAAAATAACATCTTGCCATTTGCGTCTTGAATGGGGATTAAGGATTACATAATTTATTGCTTTTGGTAGACCCAACATGTTATATAATACGTAAGAGCAGTGGTGCTTTGTTCGAATTGAAACAATGATCCACAAATATTCATCACGTCAACCCATTTACGGGAAATATTTTCGTATTTATTTTGATTTTTTTTGTATGGTATCTTTTTTGCTCCTTCTGCGATGCTGTCAAACAAATCATTATCAATAAATAAACCGGTAACAACGGTTACCCTCTTTTATTATTCGGTAAACAATTTACCCCTTGGAAACCATCTAAAAATCTGTCTGGTCCGTGGCGCAGTGGCAACGCCTTTGACTAGCGTGCCGGACCGCTCGGGTTCGATTCCCGGTGCGAGCGGATTATTTCGGTCGATAAATCTGTTTAAAGGCATGGTGTCTGTGTTGTTGAAAATCCTTCCCACCTTTCCGATCCCAAAGAGCGACGCATAGTGATAGCGCTTTAGCTAATCACTAGCCCTATCCTAGTCCTCGTATCCTTTCCATCCCTACTCTCTTCGAAAAAGAGAGGTTGAGCAACTGAGTAACAAGCAGTTCTCGTAGAAAACATATGTTGAGATAAACTCCGTGATGAGTCCATATGCTCCAAGTTGGGAGCGGACATGCTTAATAAAATAAAAAACCTTCTAAATCTTCGTTATGACGCTAAGGGTCGTAATCTGTCCAATCCAAATTTACATATAATGGTTCATCCTCGGAATCTTGTGACGAGGATAGCACATTCAAAGTTCGCCTTTTGGATCTCTATCATTCATGATTGGTCGGTCAATTTAGCGTTTAAAAAAATTACACAAAAGTATCACTTAGGAAATGTGTATCACAAATTAAATTATCACTATGTTTTTAAGTTTTCCTAATTATTTTTCATCACTAAATAAAAATATTGAATGATAAAAAACTTATTTCGCTTTCGTAAAAATTACAAAAAACAAACACGATACATATTTATAAGGACTAAACTGACCTGAAAATGTAACCCATATTTACGCCGTAAACGAAAAAAAAGCTCTAGCAAAAAATGCATTTTTCCATGGAAATAATATCACGCAATCTTTGTGTCACTAAATACTGTCAGAATAAAGAACTCTGATGTTGTCAAACAAATCGGAGAAACATTGTTTTTGAAAAATTAAAAAAATTATATGGCTAAAAAAATATTATTTACGATGTAGTTATTTCAATATTTACGATTTAAAAAAAATATTTTTCTTATATTTGTTTGATATTATAAATTTTCATACCCCTAGCGATACCTATGTTCAAAGGGAAGAACAAAAATCATCACGCAAAGGACCTTTTTGTATGTGCGGCCGGTCTCCTGGTCAACTGTTTTGAAACGCACACATATGAGCGCTCGGACCTCTGTGTGTTAATATACTTTGCTATGTCATACTGATTTTTTTATAAACGATTGGATTTGAACGAGTAAAATCTGGTAGAATTAGTATAAAAGAATTGTATGTGATTTTATATCTACACATAATTATTACTGATACAGACCTGAGTAATACATTTCTTCTATCATTCATTTTACAATGTGATTGACACCATGAAATTAACAATAATGTCCATACCTGTCATTTGACTCCGATAACAATTTATCGACAGTTGCAGAGAGTCGGGTGTTGTGTTCCTCGTTCATTCGAAGTCTTTGATTGAGTCTCATCAGCTCAGCGTTCTTCTCGTCGAGGGTTGCCTCCAATCTTTGAATTCTGTCTTCAGCTGAACCATGACGTTCCTGCGCCTTCAGCAACGACAATTATTTGTGAAAATGTGTTTCGGTTTGTTAAACTGACATTATTTAATACAATCATTAAACTTAAATGATTTGTATTACATAGTATTATACATACTATATTCTACTTGTTTTAATGGTCATGTTATTGGAATGATAATTTTTTTTTATACATCAAGGTAAATAACAAAATGTAACCTTGTATTGTGGGAGATATTTGAAAAGCCAATAAATATGAACCCACCTGACTGAGAGCCTCCATTCTTGCCTTAAGCTGCTCTTCCATTTCTGGTAAAGCGGATAGCTGAGCTAATTTCTGTGCCGAGAGTTCCAGCTTCTCTTCAATTGCCGCTATTTTCTCTTCTTGCAGCTAAAAAGATAAGTTGAATATTTAGTAAAACTGTTTTTTTCAATGAACTACAGATATTTTATGGATCTTGACTACAAACTTTTAATTGTGCTTCTTTGTGCTGCAGTTCTTGTTCTAATTTCTCATTCAGGTCATGCAGCGAAGTGGACTCTCTTTGAGCATTGAGGTATCGTTTTTCAAGGGTCGCTATTCTTTCCTCTTGATCTCCCTTTTGAGCGACGTTCTCTCGCAAGTCCCGCTGCAGCTTGTTACACTGGTCTTGACTCTTCATCAATTCCCTCTGACCTTTGTTGAGATTGTCTTCTAGTTCACCGATTCTGGTGGTCAGTTCTGCTACGCGACGCTGCCAAGAACTGAGTTCTCCGGCCTGTCATCGGGGAGAAATATATGCAAGGTTAGGCAGGTTAGCAATGAATTAACGAGACATTATAATGCAAAAAGCTAAGATAGCATTGCTCAGCTTGAGAAACGAATGAAAAAAACAATGTTGTAAAATTATACACATTTAGTTAAATAAGAAAATGTTGTTCATTAGTAAAAATGATTATGTGTAGTTCATGTCAATACATATAGTATTCAATATTATACTTACTTTCCTACTTCTTCAAATGATAATTTCTTCTAACTAATAACTGATTATGTACAATGTAATAATTTGTTATTGATATTAATTTCCACACCGAAATATTGGTTAGTAGTTAATAAATGCCAACATTACATCGATTAGTATTGAAGCATTTTTTTTAGATAAAATATACAACTACACTATGCCAAAATCAATGTATTTAATGTCTAAAAGCAACATCTCTGAATATTCTAACAATATTTACTAATTATTTATGAAATAAAAATAGGCATTCCAACAATCATTTCATAAATTGAACATAAAATGTTAAAAAAAAAACATGCTAAAAAATCGAAAGGGATAATATAAAAATTCCATTTTCAAGTACTGGCAATATGTGACTCGTGAAATATATTAATTATGCCAAATAAAATTAAAATACGATTGAGTAAAATTCCGAATATTCTATTTACAAAAAAATAAATAATGAAAGGTATTAATCACAATTCGAATCAATTGTATACTCGATGAAAAATATTCAAAGTCAAACCTGAACGTCTAATGCAGTTTGCAGTTCTGAAATCTTCGTATCGGAAATGTCAGATTCCATCCCATTGATCTGAGGTGGCAATGGCTCATCCGACTGAATAAAGTAAACGGAAAAGAAAAAAACCGACACATTTACACATGCACACCACGCCACACATCTATTACACTACATGTAAGTCCAAAAGAGAAGGTTTTACAAGATTATTCCAGTCAAGATTCAAAAGACTGAGAGAAAGAAATCATTATTATGATTTCAGTGATTTACAGTGTATGATATGATCACTCCCAAATCTAGAGTAAACGTAGTATCATTTTAAAATTAATGACTGCTTATCAGATACTGCAATCTTCGTATATTCGTTATTGAGAACCTTAATCGGAGTTGAAATTGAAATAAAAATAAGCAAACTACTCACTGTCCTATGTTGAGAATTAATCCAGGAATTTCACACAGGCAGTGCATCACTGTTATAAATAGATGAAGCATGCATTATTCAATGTAAAACTCACAAAACCTTCAATTTTGTTTAAAATTGTGTTTGAAGCACATATCCAAACCAGTTATTGCAGAATACCTCGTGTAAGAGATTGTATTTAATTAAAGTTGAGAAATTATCAAAATCCTTGATGAACAATCCTTATTGTAATATGAGGTAAATCATCCGATAAAAAAAGACACTATATATTTTTTGTTATATCACTATATATTAGGTTGTGTGATACAATATATTGTTTGTTTGGAAAATATTATTTGAATAATGTAGATATTAAATATCATTATCTGGGCAGATAATGGGATATTTGCACTTTTAGAAAATTTATAGAAAATTTCGTGGGTAATAAACAAAAAAAATATCATAATCAATAGAAGTTGTCTTCCAATCAATATGTGATTTGTGACTCTGTGACAAAACATAAAATGAAGAAGTTTTAGGCACAGAACCGTTTGTCACTGTGATGAACAACAGTCGTCCATATTACCAAGAAAACAACAAAAATAATGTGATGAAGGTTAATCCATTTCTGTTCTGATATAATCTTGGATACTCAAAAAGGAGGCGGCAAAAACCTCGGCTATGCCACTGGTTGGATGGTTGTGTTCTTTTAAGCTGACTATTTAATCTATATATTATATATAATCTATATATAATTATCGAAAATAAAAGTTATTTGATCAATCAGTCGGGAGAGCAAAGCTCATAACTCTATAAACTAACAGGAGACTTATATTTTATATTTATTGCGTATGGCAAGTTGTATAAGTTATTATTATATTCTAAAAATCCAAATTTTGAAATAAGAGCTTTTTGACATATGATTTTTTTTTCTCTTTGAAGTCTCAAATTAAAGTATACAAGTGAATATGCTTCATTTTCTGGGGACTATTTAATAAATAATTTTCTTGGTGGGCTTGTTTTAAATTAAAGGATTTTTTTTAAGCAGGATTTATGTGTGGAATGAAAACTGTAGTGACAATAATTGTCTCTGATATGTTTATTTTTTAAAGAATAAATAACACTACATTATCAGTCATGCATCATTTTGTTGTTTGTTTTGACAGTGCAAGAAGTAGATTTTTTTACACCTATCTAATTTTTTTTTAACAAAATTTCCATTCCTTTAACACGGTGCAAGCTTTATACACTATAAAATAATAACAACAGAGAGGCATCAACAGATATATTCTAAAAAATAACTAAAAACAATTTTAGATATACAGTCGCGAAACTTCAGTTTTTCGGTGAGTTGGTGTACAGAAGAAATTATAGTATACATTTTCGTTTATTTGATTTTACTTTCTCAATTGCGAATTGATTATGAAAATATTTGACACTTGATTTAAGACATTGTAAGTTAATTTCATTATAGTTAAAAGTTAATATTTGTGTAACTGACCCATGCGAGTGCTATTTATTAATACAAGATTAATTAATTTGGTTCCTTGTAGTTGTTACTAAGAGATGGCAGAGGTAGTATTGAAAATGTTTTTGTTGTTTGGTTAGGGCAATTTTTGAATATTTGATTAGCAGTAAAAAAAATCATTACTCCAGAATTGAAATAAAAAAGTCATGTAGGTCTTACAAAAAACTTTATCGCCAATTTTGTTGATGTTATGCTGATAACTTGACATAGATAAATATTTTTGTTTAAATATACAAGGAAAGAAGATTATTTTGATAGAAGCCGAATTTTAATTGATAAATGGGAATACCCTTTCAATACCCCAAATACCTTTCCTAGATTGTATTGTATAACAATGCATTTAAATTCTAATTGGTTATTATCAACACAGCAATAGCAAAGTACATTTCCTTTACACACTAATCAAATAAATAAAATTGCACTAATATTCAATTGGAAGATTAACAGCCGTCAATTTGAAAAATTAAGCAATACGATACCTTGGTCGGGCCATGGTGCTGCTCTCCGTTGGCATCGGGAGGGGCGGGGGAGCCCGAGCCGGGTTGACCATTTTCTTTGGGTCGCGGCGAGAGTCCACCACTTATGTGTTCAGGGTCTTGTGATGTGTTGTTTGGCACTAGTCCTCCTATCTTGTACTGTTGCAGCTAGAAATTCCATACGTGAGAATGTATATTCGATGGTACGAAATTGTTTTGCAGAGAATCCAGATAGCATATATTAATTTTAACATTTCTAAAAGTGCAGTATGTAAAAAATAAAAGACATTCATAAAAATTACATTACAGAATTATTTCTAATAATAAAATATAAAAGATTGGAAGCACCATATTTTTAAACTTACTTCTTCTTTGGTAAGAGCTAATTCCTCTTCTAAACTTGTATTTCTTTCTAATGCTACACGCAATCTCTCTCGAACCTGAAATTAAAAAAATACGTTTTATTATTGATTGTTTTTATAATTATTATTTTATTTCCTGTAACTTCATGAAATGTACTGATCATATTTTTATTATTAAAATACAACAATTACTTTTTTTTTGTTTCCGAATTTTATCAACCTAAATAATAATAAGAATTTATGCTTAGCAAATTCTTAAGAAATAAATCGATAATCTTATACATAGTAATTAAGAAAATATTGAGAAATTGAGGAGATATTGGCAGTATATATTAAGGAAGTAAATGGCTAAATATGTTAGACTTAAAAGTTAGGAAAAATAATAATTTTTGGGCATTGATAAAAAACGGGTGTTCAACTTTTCGTCAAAACTTATTTCAAATAAATTCGAAAAAATATCAGTAGCAACTATACATTATTCATTCATAATTTCAGAAAATACTGGAAAAAATACATTTTTGTTTTAAGTAACAACATTAAAATTAAATACCCTTCCTTATTTTTGAATGCATTGAAGCTGAAAGGTTGTATTAATAATTCAATATATCGAGAGAAAAACCAACATTCAACAAGAAAAAAGATAATAAGTTATAAAAAGAGAAATGGCAGCTGATGGAAAAAGATGTACAAACTAAAAAAGTTATTTTGCTCTTGACCAAACAGAACTAATGAGATTTCAGTTTGGTCTTTTTCTTTGCCATCTTCTGTGAGATATTTACGAGATAAGTGTACCTAACTGGAAATCATTGGCAAGCCAAAAATATATAAATAGCGTAATACAAGGCGTTTAAAAATACTGTCTTTCCATCGGTTGAATAAGATTTTTTTTGACATTATTGGGGTAAGTTGTGGGGTTGTTCAGTACCCAAATGGGAAGCAGTGAGGTTAAATGCTTGCAAGTTAAATTTTGAATTTCAAACAAAAATGTCCGATACAAAAACCACTTTTTTTTTGATCTATGGTAAAATATAGTTTTTTAAGGTCGCTATTTCTTTCTGGAAAAAAAATTGCAGTTTAATCTACATAATGTAACATGACTTGTGATGAAGCCCGTAGTATTTTTATGGTGATTGTTTCGACGCATTGAACAATTGTTAACGAATGTACCCTACAAAGTTATGTAAAAAAGTGATGTTACAATGATAAAAATAATTTCATTTCCTAAAAAATGCCAGGCGGTGTAATCTAGCTTCCAATTATGACTGCAGTATGCATGTTAACTTATTTCTTTACACTATAATTCTGCAAATATTGAACAATGCTCAAAAACCCTTTATATAATTCTGATTTCAGATTCTTGTTTATACAAAGATTGGTAAATGTCTTGGATTGTTGAATATGTAGGCGTACACACCGTTAAATACACAAGGGGTGATTAAATTTTGGCTGCTATGATAACAAATGGGTAGTTTCATAAAGAAAATTCAAAGTAAGCGCAATAATTAATTCAATATTTTTTCAGAGTAAAATCTTGAGTAGAGATATATTGTTAATATCTTTTGCGGAAAAATACGGCAGCAAGATTTCACGGCTTAATATCGAGACGTTTAAGCTAATGGTAAAACAAGGAAAATGAAAAAGGAAAAACAGATGGCGCTTATTTGCCGTCCAGGCTCACGACAGAAAAGTGAGTAAAGAATTCGTTTTGATAGGAAAAAGCGGGAGTGGGGGAAGGCTCAAGGTTAAACGCTGCGATCTTGCGATAATCCCGCGGGTGAAGTAAGCTACAAAATTCAAAGGCAGCGGTTGCCTGGCGGCCGACGGGGATCAAAGGGGACTCCTGATAAAGGAAACGGGCGGGCTGAATATCACACACGAGAGAATTTAAACTGAACTTAGGCATGCGTAAAAACAGTACCAAATTTACAATGTTGTTTTTGTGAATCACGTAAGACGATATTTGCTTACATTTTGCACAATCTTTTCTTAAATCTGTAAGCTAGATAAGAAAATCAAATAAAAACAAGGATGTTGAAAGGATGGAAAGTAAATCATTAAGCACGAAAACGTTTAACGGAAAAAATCCGTTAGCACACAATCATTTTCCAACTCCTGACAAAATACTCCTTAATCTAAGACATTCATTCATTTAACACGAAATAATCTCGAAATTATTTTCTTTCAGAAATGATTATATATATGTAGGTATTTTAAGTACACTATGTGCCTAATGCGAAGCGTTAGAAAATGTATTGACTCTCAATGTAACTATAATTATAAATGCTAACGTCAACTCTATTATAACGAAATAAAAAATATAAATATATATTTAATATACGTATACCTGAATGCAGGCCAGGAATACATTATCAAACATTTAGCATGCATAAATAAAATATTTTATTAAATTTGGCCACGCGTTTTAAATATGATGTTAATTAGAAGTATTATCGATTTGAATTCATACCCCCGAACTTTATGCGAAGTGATAATAGCGAAAATTATTTTATAATATTCGTTTCATTTCGACACTTGGAACTAATTTCGACAGAACTATTAGGTAAAACGGAAAGAAATGACATTTTTTCTGGCGCGTCACTTTAAACTCAAGTTTGTCAACGGTTGCCGTTGAGCTAGCACGTTGTTGTTGGTATCATTTTGAAGCTATGTGTGTATACATAGTTTATATTTTTTTTGCCGTTGTAGAAAAATGGAGAAGCCTGAAATTGTAGAAACACATTTGCGCTATTGTATGTTATTTTTATTTGATAAAAGATTTAAACCAAAAGAAGCTACGCAGACCATTTGTGACATTTACGGTGACGTCTTGAAATTTCGAAAGTACTTTAGATGGTTTCAAAAGTTCAAAAGTGGTGATAGGGAGTTAAAGGACAAACCTAAAACAGGAAGACCCCTCAAACTCGATGATGACGTCTTAAAATCATTGTTGGAACCTGATCCTCGTAAAACAGTGAAGGAATTTTCTGTCACACGACCTTGGCTGTCCAATAACAACTGTGCAAGATCATCTGAAAAGGTTGGGAAAACAACACAGGCAAGGAATTTGGGTACCACATGATCTCTCTCAAACGGCCTTGGAGCAACGCGTGACCATCTGTGCTACCCTATTGTCCAGGCACGAAACGGATCCATTTCTCAGAAGGATAATTACCGGGGACGAGAAATGGGTTATTACAGAAATACTAGGAGAAAAAAACAATGGCTATCACCAAATCAAGTACCTGTGTGTACTCCTCGGCCAATATTGACGTTAAATAAAGTTTTGTTGTGTGTTTGGTGGGATGTTTCGGGGATAATACATTTTGAATTGTTGAAATCTGGTCAAACAGTTACGGCAGAGCGATACTGTGCCTAACTAGAACGATTAAAAGCAGATTTATTAAAAAAACGATCTGTTTTGGTCAATAAAAATAGGCGGATTTTACAACATGACAATGCGAGACCTCATGCGGTAAAAAATACTCAGCAAAAAATAAGAGAACTTGATTTCGAACTTCTGCCACATCCTCCATATTCACCGGACATAGCACCTTCGGATTATTATCTCTTTAAGTTGTTGGAGCATTCACTTCGTGACAAAAAAATTACAAACGCTGACCAGGTGAAAAATCACCTGGATTCGTATTTTGCCAGTAAGTCACCAGAGTTTTACGAAAAGGGTATGAAAAAGTTGCTTCTTTTATGGAGGAAGTTAATAGACAACGAGGGAAATTATTTAACAGAATAATATTGTATAGTTTTTTTTTTTAAATATTTTCTTTCCGTTTTACCTAATATATAAAGGACGAAAAAGTGTCCAGCGAAGTAATATTAGGGCCAGTCTAGATAAATATTTAAAATTGATGTACAAGAATTACAAAAGAACGATGTATAACTTTTTGCATATATTAAATTGAGTAAGAGTTATTGATCTCAATATTAAACTGAGATAGATTGATAGCAAAGTCAAGCCCAGCAATATCTACAAGGCATCTGTCCGCAGACTGTGGAATCTCAACGGCTAGATTGCGATTACGCACAGTCTGAAAGAAACCCGCGAATTTTAAAAGGGGTGGCCACCTGGAAGCGAAGGTAGGAAACGTAGTCTCATGTGACCTTTCGTCACGAAACACGCTCGGTTGGTCTGGCCCGAATAGGACGAGGAGGGGCAGAAGGGGTTCCTTCGGGTGATTTACGTTCGATGGGAAATTATTTTCGAGATGGATGATGATTTACTAGACTTCGGGAGAGATAAGATTCTTTCAGATATGGAGTAAACGATTTGGTAAAGTTTTATGAGTTATGAGGGTCACTGGATGACCTAACTTCCATGACGTTTTATTATAACAGTAAATCTAGAATACAAAACTTCAGATTCACATGATACTTTTAACTGCAGACATGAATAAAATGAATAGAAACGAATGAAATCAATCGAAAGCCGTGTACTAAGATTTTCTATAATAATATGATGAAAGTAGGCAGGCATGTGTTGTTCTCTTGAAATATATAACAGCAAACTTTTCATACACATTTTATACCATCATTACTTCCGCAATTCGCATTACCAATTGAATTAAGCTGTGAATTAAATTATACGCCTTACTTACGTGCTCATTTTAATACAATACAATTTATAACATTGTTATTGGGTAACGTATAATACGTAATGCGCTTCTTTGGAAGGAATTGTCGGACTAAGTACAGTGAAACCCCGATTCTACGTTTTTCAAGGGACCGTATAAAGCAAACGATTTTTGCGGGAAACGATGAATGCGGCCAGTTTTATATATGAACTAAATGCCGGGACTATAGAAAATGAACGCACCACGCGGGAAAACGTATAATGCGAGAACGTATGATTGGGGTTCCACTGTATCGTTGTGTTACTCTAGTAATAAGGTTAAGATTGATTTTAATATTCTGAAATTATAAATAACAAAATGGAGGTTGGGATTTTTTTCTTTTCACATGACGCAGAGGTTAGATGCAAATAAAAATAGTACTAATGACACGTGAAACACATGTCACTTTTTGTAAAATTAATCGTGGAATAACAAAGTAATCAATTTAATTTTAGATGTACTCCTTGTTTAGAGTGTCAGTATTGACAAGTACAGTTTGACAAGCTGTATAGTTTATATTTGATTCAGATATTACTATAACGTAGTTTTCAACAATATTCATGTATACCTTTAGGAAAATATGATTTTATTTGAAAGGGCATTTTAAATATCGATAAGGCCCCGCATTTATTGACAGTTCGTATATGTCAGAATTTTCAATATAGGCGACAAGTTCTACAACATAATACACAGCAAACACAATCTATATAAATGTAAAAACTTCAGCTTTTCAGTAGAGTAGAGCCAGTGACATTTTTCATCTACGAGAATGTAATCTTTTATAAAATGCGATATTGCGTTTTCCTATTTCTAAGTGTAAAAATCATGAAACTTTATCAGTAACAGTTTTGCATGTGTCTACATACTTAAACAATAGGTCATCAGTTGACCACTGCTTCAACTTCTCAATGAAAGGCACAATAGGGTTAATTAGCTGTCGTTAGCTGTTCTGCCTCGTCATTAGTGATTTCCCACAAAGCTGCTTTTGATGATTTACTCGTTACCATATATATATGTATGTCTTTTATAGATGCTGAATGAACACTCTACGAAAAGTGATTGAAGTGAATATATTTAAATTAAATCCATATTCACTTCCAATATCTCCTTACAGGGATTCGAGCCCGTTAACACCGTGACTAATGACACTGAGCACTCGGCTACAGGCACACAAAATATGTAGATGCTTTATTATTCAGCATTGCACGGGAGGGGAATGGCGTAGCGAAATGAACAAAGTAATTATTCACTTTTAAGGTGTTCACTGTCAATACTTGGTGGAAAGGCATTATAATAAAAATAATAATACATTTTTAATACTTTTTCCACATAAAATTTATTTGATCAGGACCGGTCATCAGTTGACAATGCTCGCCATGAGCGAAACCGGTCCTGATCAAATAAATTGTATGTGGAAAAAGTATTAACAATGTATTATTATTTTTATTAAAGTAATTATTATACGACTGAAAGAATGAAAATAATTAGTTTTAACACTACTGTAAATAATAAATATAAGAAATAAACAGTTTTTTGTGTTCATTATTCTCTCTCCCTTTGTAATAAATAATGAATACTTATTCTTTATTACTATCGTTAGAATTGTTTCGCAACAATTTGTGCAAAGTCTGCTTCGGTGATATCATTATTTTTGTTTAATTCAAAATATAATACGATGATAAAAGAAAACGTTGATCATCTTTTATCTTGAGACTTTACAAAGTGAATACAAAGTAGGTGAGTACACGACAGGTAATTGAAACGCGATCAAAGAACATTGAAAAGCCCGAACATAATCATATTATTTTTTTAATTTATATAATCAAAATTTAAATGCATTTCGTTGTAAGAAAAATTTTGTTTTTCAATTATCTTTTTTTATTAGTGGATATGCTATATCAAAACAAAGCACCCCCCGCTTCGTTAGCGAAAAAAGGTTGTAAAATAGTTATTCAACCTTATTTTTCGGGAAGGTTACTACTACGAGGACTACTTGCCTTGTGAGATCCAAGCCTATGACCACTCAGCGAGAGTGATGCCATTCCTAGACTATCACTACTCGGATGCGATAATGCCAATGCATAAATTAATTTGCATACGGAGAAGCAACTGAACTAATTACATGTAACCTCTAAAATAATGTCGGTATAAACAGCACTTTATTTAGTTATACAAGAATTATCGAATTTTTTTGTTAGCTTTTTCGGAACCAGTCGGTCACCATTACTACAATGTTTACACATAGAAATGAATTTTCTCGAAATTGATGTGCATACAGTATGCTACCTTCTGACACACTTTAATCTCTGTTATACGAAAAAATGCAGATAAAATTATTGAAAAGTATGTTTCACTCGATAACACTACAAAACATTAGCGCAGTGACAGGTTGAGGAGGGAAAGAAGCCGTGGTAAGTTCACTACATTCCGGGCTTCTGTACGGCGGTCCAGACTTCTAACATACGTATTTAATTTGATAAATATATTTGTGTCAAGGAGTTCAGTGTTTTTTCAACCCTTCCTACTCTACCAAGTGTGAGATCAATTGATCAACTACACGAATAAACACACGCAGATCGTTTGACTTATAGTCATCTGCATCGTCGTAAAAATATTATAGTTTATGAATATTGCTTATAATATATTCAAATTGTCAAAAGTGGGAGCCCGTCACATGAAGGAAGAAGGCATCTGTTGTGTGTTGGTGCTAACGAGCATATTAATCACAAAGACATGTAACAAGTGTCGCTTCGCTATTGGCAACGAGAATTATATTATATCACGCCGGGGCATAAATGTGATATTTTCGACATATTTTTTTTTGCTTTGCCATAAAATAACTTCGTATTTTTACGCCGCCGAACGAGAAGGGCTTTTTATACAGTTTTCAAATTAAAACGCGTACGAAACGCGAATAGCCGAGCTCGGATGAAAGTATAATATTATGTCTCGCTATGAAGCAGTGGTAGGCAGTTTGGACAACTCGCAAAATGCTTTAGAGTGCTTCAGGGAAAACAAACGGGTGACATCAAACGATTTTTAAACAGTTAAATGCTTAATAATACACTTCTGAGACTATTAAAGTATCAAATAAGAGTGAGAATGTATAAACAACTGAAAAAAAACAAAGGGAAAGATCACAAAATACGGATTGTGTGGAAGAAGACGTGGATACGTTGAAAAGCCCTAGATGCTAGAAGAAAATAGGAAAATATAATGTTGGGATTGCAATACCGGACAAACATGTCTTTACTAACGGTATTCTAAATATCAGTGTCAGTATTTAAATATTTCATATTAAAAATATCGATATGTACCATAATAAACGGCTGATATTCATGAATGCAATATATAAAATTGATCGATACTTTGAATTAAAATATGTTAATTCGCCACTAACATTATTATTGAAATGTTGTAGGTATATCTACGTTTCGATTTTGCTTGATTCGAAATTATATTAGGTACTAGATGTACCCTGCGCGCGTTGCTACGCCAGCAACTAAAATAAATTTGAAGGAAAGACATTACACAAATATTCAATTCAATTTGAGTCAATTTGAGTGTACGCCAGAAAGTTTCGCGGAAGTGTACTCGAGAAATTTGTAAAAAAATCGATATCAATTTTTGGGGAAAGGGGGGTTGTTTGGCGGGGTGGGGTTTGGGGGCGTATGGTGGGGTATGCCATAAACCTTCGAAGGAGTGAACTCGAAAAATTCGTAAAGTATAAAAAAAAATGGGGGATGGAGGTTGGGGGGAGGGGTTGGTAGGCCAAAAACCATTGCGGGAGTGTACTCAATAAATTTGTAAAGTTTCACATCGATCGGTCGAGCGGTTTAGTAATCCATAGCGGAAATACAGACAGAAAAACATTCATTTTTATATATATAGATGTTTTACATTTTTAATTTAGGTATTTTTGTATTGATACCTGGATCCCGGTAGCGGTAATAATGGTACTGCATTTAAGTTAAACAATAAGCGAATGATAAGAATTTATTTCTTACTAATAACTTATGAAACATTAAAAGCAGCTAAAAGGTTGAGATATACTTATATAATAAAGAAAAACCTTAACGATAAGTGCTCTTATATCATAATTTAAAATTGCTCTTATATCATATTAAAATGAACTTCCACAAAGTTACCGCCGAAACCATCGAAAATATTGCTCTTATATCATTACTCTTAGATGAAAGTTTGCATTTTCGACTGCATTTCCCACTAAAGAATCCAGTACACTTGTTGAATGAAAAAAATGAAGATCGTACGCCACTGTGGAGTATTTAGGAGGTATGATAACAATATAATATATGAGGAAGAGTATAAAAAATATTAATGTTCGGACATAAAGGTAAAACGATATAAGTTCAAATTATCGCGAAAGTTGTAAAGTTTATCCCATATCGGGATACGTCGCATGGTAGAAAAAGGGCAGATAAAAATAATTATTATCTCAAAAAATTCGAGCGGGCATCAAACGTCACAAAATCAAATTGTGACATGCACGTGCAAGTTAAGCGAAAAAGGTAAATTATTAACGTGGATGAAACACACAATCATTTGTTGTGACACCCCATCAACGTTAACTAATATTGGGAAACATAACAGTTAAGTCAGACTTGATCGAAATAGTTAAAATATTACGAAACTGCCAAATATTACCGTAGATGAAGTGTTTAAATGTAATATTTTAATTCCCTAAATATGTTTCAGTAAATGGCCAATCGATAGAATTAAAAAAAAATATGATTGGAAATATACTGTATAAAGAGAGATTATTAAGTAAATAAGTATTAATATAGCACAAACAAGAAAATTTCTCTTCTGCATTTTAGTCTGGAAAGCTTCGCTGCAATTGAATATTTTAAATTATTGAATATGTAAATTATTTAATGTTATATACTCGACTCTTTTTTCGGTTAAACTTCGTTTTCTATTAATAGATAATTACTATATGTCGAAGCGAAAACCGATATGCTGAATTCTAAAAAAAATAGTATCATTATGATTCAATAGAAAGGGGGATCGCTCCATTTTTGTTATGTGTTTAACATAACTATAAAAGAACCTCTAAATTCGATATATTTGTCACAATAATGCTGGGTCGTCGGGATCGTTCAATATGGCAGATACTAAAGCATTTAAAAGAGTCCGACTCAAAAGGAGCAATCATAAAAGGATGCGATTAGAAATATCAATCTAACTATTTTTCATTCCTCATCGAAAAATAAATAATGCATAGCTTTTTATTCCACATTCGTACTTCGATAAATAATTGATAAAAACATATTTTTGATGAAGAAATCAGTTGTAATTTCTTTATGGTTCCGAAAAAACAGTATTGCGACAGAAATCGCGGGGTATACATATGTATGTATATTATACTAAAATGGGTTTTAATTTAAATCTTAAAAACGAATATAATAAAACATTTTAAGTACTTATTCCATAAACAATTTATTAGATCAGTACCGATTTCGCTCATCGTGAGTATTATCAACTTACGAACACAGTTATTATTATAATCGTTTTCCCGATTTCTGTATTCCACTTTCAGCGATCCGGCTGACGAATAAATAAAATATAACGGAGCTATTTATCAGGAGTGTGGCCCAATAGGCCAACTCCTTGTTTCAATATGTATCCGATAGTCTCATATATATCTCAACGGTTCACCGTTAAAAAAGTCTCATCGAATATCTTTAAAATTTAAACGCTTCGAGAGTAGTGCATGACGTCTCGCCTTTAATGATTGCCCAGAACTTCCCGACCTCCGTTTGAAAAATTGCCCGGCAAATTGTCTCATCCCTCTCGCGCAAGGACGATGTTCATCTCTTGGGTGTGTATTTATTTTCTCGTCACGTCGACGATTATTTGTCGGAGAAGTGTTCTGAGCGGAGTTGCGGACATCGGGTCGCACATATAAATCAAATTAAGTATGTCAGAGTGGCCAATTCGACGAGTGTTGCCCGCAAATCGCAACATATACACACGGAATTTATCGCTTTATGGATTTGTACAAGATTGTTAACCCTTTGCAGAGAGCTTTAATCTTATTTTTGTTGTTATGTTTATCTGCTATTTATGTTATCCTCTTCCTTTACCTGTGCTGATGTATTGTGTATACAAAGCTATTTTTATTTTCCATCAGAGACCATATTTACTGACAGCATAAGTGTGTTGTGCTGTGGTAAGATAACATTATTTGCTACTGAAATATATCTTTTTTTTACAGTTAAAAATGTCGGAGCTGAGCGCTTAAAATATCTAAGATGGTTGGTCGATGCTGAATGGTAAGCAAGGTGATTTTTTTTACGATGAAGCCTATTTAAAATGGGAATACAATTTATTGATTGAGTTTGCATTTACTAGGTAGAACTCCATTATAATACGGTAAGCAAAATAATAATGTATTTCAATTCTACAGATTTAAAAAAATATATTTGTTGATAGCTATTTCGGCTTCCGCCATCGTCAGAACTATGTTTTAAGTCTGCATTTACTCATCCTTATATACAGTTGTAGACAGGGCCACAATACAGCTTCTTCTCTTCCACCATCTTAGTTTTATATGGTAATAATAAATTATTAAATACAATTGTTAATTTATATATAATTGGCATTAAAACACATAGGGACTGATTGGAACGTTTAGTTTTCTAATGATAAGCTATGGGGATTCGAATGCAGAAACAAGCATTGCCAAAAATGTAAAAAATATATTTACGGCGCTTAAATTGTTGCGTTAAAAATATCAATATTGTAATCGCCTCACGGTACTGGAAATTAGATTGTCACTTAATTTTGCATGGGTTTTATTTTTAAACGTGTGTGAATTTTTTAATTAAAAATGATCCAAATGAAAAAAGTTGCGTAGCCACTGTTCTAGTATAACTGTTTAAAAAGTGGAAAATACAAAAAGGAAAGTTGCGTCATGATATAAATAAGTATAAGAGAGATAATTTAAAAGTTTTCCTCAATATACAGATATGAAACATTACTGCTACGCTAGCACGTAGAACTGTTCTACACACCTCTGCAGACGCAGCAGCGTAGATACGCACCGAAGACCAGTGCTACGTGAAATAGTTAAATAGCGACAAGACAGGAAGAACTTTTCGAAATGGCTAATATATGAAATAATCGACAAGTAAAAAATAATAACACAAATGATATAGTTTGCTAGCCATTCGAGTCACGTAAAGAAAACTCCTGCCAGGGTACGACTGGAGAGTTTCAATGAACAGTTTTTTTTGAGGAGAAAGCTATCGATTTCGAAGCTTTCAAATGAAAGGGGAAAACCACTCTATTAAAGTTTCAAAAGGACGAGTCGAGCAATTGAATTCGAAATAATTAACCTTCGGAATTCAAAGAGATCGCGCTAACTTCGAATGATTTGATTTAAACTGCTCTAAAGTGTTCGGATTCATAGTTACAGTGCTGACTCGGAACGGTTTATTAATACTAACGTTAGGTGAATTTGTAAGATATTTTCAATAAATTCACAGATAGGCGTAGCTTTAGTTTAATAGAAAACTAATAAAATGACTTTGATTGAATTGGCACTTACTTGGTAGAACTCCATTATAAAACGGTGAAAAAAGAACAATGAATTTTGATTCTACAGAATTTATTTTATATATTTGTTGATAGCTATTTCAGCTTGCACCATCGTCAGAACTTGTTAGTAGTCAGACGCAGTGACGGCTGGTGACGGGGTGTTGGGGGGTGCAAAAGGAAGATTCAACTATTTTTCCGTACTACGGAAGAGAAACAGTTGGTATTGCGAACATCTGAATTGAAAGTCCATGCTATAGAAGTGTTTTAAAATCCAATAAATAGGAAAGAACTCTTGCAAAAACGGTTGAATCTTCCTTTGCACCCCCCAACACCCCGTCGCCAGCCGTCACTGGTCAGACGTATACCAAAATGACACCAATATTTTTATAAATTATGCATATTTTTAAGCCAAATGTATATTAAGCCATAATTAACTGACACACTATAAGCGGGTAAAGCAAAAATTACTTGCCTGAAAGAAGAAAGAATTACATAAAAATAATGAAATTTGAAAATTCATCTTAGTGAATCCTACAAATTCAGCGCAGTGAGCAAGATAAATAAACAACAACTTCTTTCGTATTCTTTTTGCCGTTAAAACAGTTGGCCTACCTGTACCTAAAGTTGAATAAATCGAATATGATTCTAAAATCCATATTACATATTTAGAAAGTACGTGAATCAAAAAACATACATCTTACTAGTGATGGAACTATGAATCGATGAAACGCTGTCAACACATTCGTGGCATTAATTTATACTATCGAAAGAAATTCCACAGCGAGGTAGAGAGGGATCGTAAATAAATATTGATGCTTAAATTGAGAACTCGAGATTATTGATGGATAACAAATTGCTTGAATAGCTAGGTCTCAGTATGTAGACATTTTTGTAGATTTTGAACAAGGGTCAAACCCGAGAGACATGTAAGTGGTCCAAGTATGCCCGTATGGCAAACATCGCAATAAATACATCTTTTTGAAAGGAGTCGTTCTATCTAACACAGCTTGAAAACATGCTTCAAAATGTCAAGATTTTTTAGCCGATTTATCACTTTGATACATATTATTATTTGAGTTTTCTTTGGGAACGAAATAAATATGAGAAATGTAGCCCAGTTGTTCAAAGAAGTTTATTTCGCTGAGGTACGTGATTCCATCTCTTTGTTTTGAACATATGCAAAGAGAAATTGATCAATGTGATAATACTTGTCTAGAATCGGCAGTTGAAGTACAACATTTTTAAACTATGTTCAATGTTGGAAACGGATATAGTGAAAATAAAATATATTTTTCTATAGATATTCACGCTATATATCATATATGTATTACTAATTAAAAAAAATCACTTGTTTATCGTTTCGCGTTTTTGCTCAGAACGATATCATACTGTGATACTATTAATCCTTTTGTAGCGAAGAATCTATAAAAATTAAAAAATTCAAATACATATACCAGGTGGCGAGAATAAGTAATTAAAGCCAGCATTTTAAGCCCTATCCAGGTCATAAAAAGTCTTTCAAATATGGTAGAACGTTTGTGAAAATATTTTTTTAGGCACATTGATCATCGAGTTCCAGAAAGTCATGGAAGAGTGATTGTCCTAAGCAGTGTTTAAGGTTGAAGATATACGCCGCGAAGGTGGAGCGTCCATGTGAAGAACACCACTGAAAAGCGACTGATTTTCAGTTGTGAAAAAAAATCAACGATGGGCAATTGAATTATAATGATTTGAATATTGGTTAAACTATGGGTTTTTTGTTAATTGATAAAGCGACTGTATAGAAATTTAAATTTCTTACCTTTTCGTCGAGCGCCTTGTGATGCTCGAAGAGACTTTTCAGCGCTTTGAGGACTTCCACTTCGGAGGAAACGCCTGATTGCTGAGCTGTTTGTCTCTTCACCACCGTCATGCGGAGCGACCGCTCGTGTCGTGAAACCAGACATTCTAGATGTTCTAGTAGAAGCTGGAAAATAATTTAAGTAAGAATATAACGAGGTATAGCTAAATGCATAAAAGTTATATGTAGAGGGTTTGAGATATGATGTTGCAATAACCCCTAACTTTCATAGGTTATTTGTATAAACTGTAGCACATGGGTATAAAAATGTGTTCCCGACGCAAAAAATATCAATTGCAAAAAAAATTAAATTATAATTTTATAAGTGTATATAATATGTATTATTTCAGTAATTCGACAAATGAGCATTTTCAAATTAAAAATAATCAAATTTCTTTTTACGCCCATAGACAAAAAAATACTTGTCACTCGTAGTATGTACAGTTATTTAATTTCATAAAATTTAAGTCATGGATCATTTATTTTAAAGTAAATAAAACGTTTCATTGTTTTCGGTTTTACAACTAACATATATATGTATTCTATTGATACAAATATATTGTAAGCGTTTTGTTTTGGTTAATAACTCACAATTGGAACAGAGATGACAGTATAGTATTACGAATGTGGAAATTGGAGACAACCGACAATAAATTTAATGTCACCCAAAACCTCGTAATAAAGACAGGCGGCAGCGCTGTGGTTAGCAATATTCCATTTCGGGGGGTGAGCTCGGCGGACCGAAGCTCAGAAAGCTCCCTCTACACATCCGGTTACTGATGAAAAGCTTTTTCAGCCTGTAAATATTTTATTTACACCATATAAGGGAAAAATCCAAGTGAGTGGATTTAGTTCTATTTGTTCCGGCTCGTTGAGTAGAGAGCTTGACTAACGAATGTGGGGTGCGGACTTTGATGTTTCGCCGATAGCAAACTTCCTCCGGCCGTACTGTTGACTTGTGTTATATGTTTTTGTTATTCTAGTTTATATTTTTCAAGAGGTTTACCAGCCGTTGCGGCGCATAAGAAATAAGCCCAGGATGTTTCACGAATAACTTAACTTATAGGATAATCATATTTTTATTTAATAACCAGACGAGTATTAAGTATATCGATATAAAGTGGATCTATAGCGTCTCGTAGAAAAATTTCAAGAAGCAAGAAATTTATTCCAGTCAATATTTGAGACCAATACATTATTATTGTACAGTCAATAGTGATTTGTAATATTATATTGAGACGGCTAATGCGAATTGGCTTTCTATATAACTACCTAAAGTGGATCCACAAAGTAGTATTTTTCATAGGACAAGCATAAAGATGAGTGATTTTTTTTTGAAACAAAACATGCATCTAAACCTTCTCTTTTGCCAAAACACGTCTTGTGCGCCCACTTATAAAACATTTTTTTTAATCCAATGTTATTCACGGCATACATATTTAAAAAAAAACTCAAATATAAAATAGGGATAGGCGACGAATTCAGAAATTCAATATGAGAAATGAGGACGAAATAGAGTTTTTGAATGAAATAGGAATGTACAAATAGCACTTCAATGGAAGGAAACGTTCTTTTCCGGGCCACGCCTTGTTTATATTCCTTGAAAATATTCCAAAGATTCTTCTCATAAAACAAGATTGGTAAAAATTATGTTCGAGGATCTGTCACTCAGTTTCATATGTGATACTTAAAAAAACAAAAAAAAAAGATAACAAATGCAACATAAAACACGTCATAAAATATAAGTATCTAAATCAATATCTATTCTGTCATGGGATCTTATAGTAGTTTGATATAATAGATGCAACAAAAATATCGAAGCAATAACAGAAAAAAATAGGCAGTTGTCTATAAAAGTGTGCGAAAAGGTATATCATATAAAAAGCGTGACACACTCAAAACAAAAACGTACGGTCAAATTTATTGCGAAATTTATTCGAATTGGAAGCACTTCATTTCAAATGGAGACGACGATTTCGTATTGAGAATCGAATAACAGACGAGAGAAACAAACGCCATAAAAGTGGACCAATCAAATATTTTACGATATAAAAAAAGCTTAAAATTTTTAATATAAAGAAGAATGAAACTATATGAAAATGTTCTAGATTTAAGAGGCATACATTTTAAGCCATTTCAGTATCAATTTAGATATGAAAAGTAGAAGGCCTCGGTGAATTGAAAAAATAAGTTTCGTTACACTGTACAAAAAAGTCGAAAAAAACCACATTACGACGATCTCGGGATGTTTTGTAATCTTCACGTCGGGAAGATTTCGCGTTTTTCATGAAAAAAGTGAAGTGTTTAGTAAGCAAGAAAGATTATTTATATAAGATACGTTTTAAGGCCTATTTATAATTGATGTTCGGTTTATTATATGAGTTTTTCGGTTAATTATTTGATGTTAATAACAGTAACATTACGTTTACATAGTTTTGATTACACAAGTACATGCAGTCATTTTAATTATAGCCTATTAATAATTTACGCTTTCCAAATAAATCTTCAGGTCATTAGTACAATACAGTAAGATATAGATGTCAAGATATGTTTATAAATAATATTGACCATGAATATAAAGTGGATTTCTACAACTTTAGACATAGAAGCTTGTGCCATTGCAGAAGGTAGCTAGTCGTGGAATATTCTGAATATGGAGGAGGTAACATAATGCCAAATATTAAAGTGAAATATTTCATTCATGGTAGACGCTGTAAACAATTAAATCTTTCAAAGTGAGAATGCATCGCGTTCGCAAGAATGTTTTTGCTCGAAAATACTGCCACTGAGGCCGTTACGCTACAAAAAAATTAAATACCAGCTAACGAAAAAACCCGTGATAAATAGCAAGTGACAGAAGACAAGGACGATGAATGAAAACACAAACATTTTCGTTGCATAAATTTTCTACAAAAGAATTGTTTTACACCGGTGCATGCCGAAAAACAAGCGCGAGCAGACTCAAAGGACGGAAACACTAGAAAGAATAAAATAAAAGTAAAATGAGGAGGAGAGGGTGTGAAAGTTTATATTGAAAACGAAAGTGGAGGATTTTTTGCGAGACGGGGTGGTAAAATCTGACGTTTTCTGAAAACGACGGCAATAATAGTAAAGGTATAAAATAAAAGAAAAAGAGTAGGTGAGTACTTTCTTGTTTGCGGGAGACAGCCGAAATGCCAACGCATGACATTAATAACGCAAAGGAGGTGAACGCGGGAAGGAAGAAATTCCCGGCTAGGAATAATCGTCTAGCGTCGTAAACGGTTTACTATGAGGACAGGATGCAAAGTGAACTGTCAAAACTTGACTGGGAAACGCCACCAGACAGCCAGAAAATACCAACTCTATATGCCGCAAAGTCATGCATAAAATAGTTTATACGAGTATGTTTTTTTCTTCTTCTTCTTCTTCTTCTTCTTAAAGGTTATCATATTATTTTATACAGCTGTAAGCCATCCCAGACTCTATACTTCAAAATTGATTATAAAGAACAAAAAGTTTACTTTTGATGGATTCGGCGGAAGCTCTGTGGAAGTTAATTTTAACAAAAAATTCAAACGAATCAAATTAAATTAAAAGAGAAATTTGTTTATGCCACGTATTATGTAACGTGTTTCGCCTCTTTCAAAAGCATTTTCAGACAAACTATCATTAAGTTACTTCCTTTATGAGGTTAATTGATTCTAATATTATTATACTATCAATATTTTCGACAGGAGGTTGGGATTTTTCTTTTTTATACGACACAGGGAGGGGGACTACATACAAATAAAAATAACAGTAGTAATGGCACTATAACCACAAATTATCAATTAATGAATTGTACTTGGAAGGGTTAATCCATTTGGAAATAAATTAAGCAGTCTTATTTAATATATTATCCATAACTATAAAAAAGAAAAATAAATGTTCAATTTAAAAATATGTAAGATGTCTCAAAAGATATTATGAGATATAAAAACATCAATCAAAAAATAATTTATCACAATAGTAGAGAATGTTAATACCGCATTGAAGCGGTCAGCCAAGTGTGTAGAATTATTCAAAAATTACAATTTCATCGCAAATATATTTTTGGGTTATCTCATAAAAAAACAAAAAAAAAAATGAGACTAACAATTTATTTGGTTATGTCAGAAAAGACATTACGAACCGAGATATTTTTCATATTTCTTGTCGCAAAAAATCGAAATTAGATATGCATATACACACTTAATTTAGCAACGCCAAGTTGGAATTTGATTTTTTTTTATCATTTCGTAACTCATGAATATTTATATTTTTTTTTTGTAAAATATGGAAACAATGTTGGATGTTATAAAAATTCCCGAAATTACACTGTCCCTTTTCAGTCGGATTTCGCCCAAATAGCACGGGAGCGTTCAAAAAGTTATTTAAAGTTATATTCATAAATCAAAATCAAGCTGAGTTTATGTACGCGGCATGAAGAAGTTTGAAGCTTTAAATAATTTACATGGTTAATGTTATACATATCTTAGAATACATATATGGAAAAAATCTTTTATTTATGTATAAACGTACGCCGCAGATGTAAAATCAATATGGGTCATATTTACGTCGGTTTTATACATGCCTAAATGATGACTCAATGAAATGATCGACTTCTTAAATGACTACCGGGGGAGATAGCGGATGTTGGTTTGATCTGTAAGAAAGCAAGATCCACTGGATGAGAGAATGTTTAAACATATAATATTTTAAGTTTTTTCAAACAATAGTTTTTTTAATAATTTACGGCATGTTTCATATTGAAAACTATGACACTAGTTAGTTTAAATATGAAGTTGATGATGTGTATGATGTGTATTAAACATACAAATTAAATAAAAATCCCAATTCAAATAATTTACAGACATACATTTTATTACAAGAGAGTTAAAAAAAATCGTGGAACACGTCGTTCTTTAATTTAAAATGAAAAGCAATTAAACACAATACGTGGAATAATCAAAGCTATTTTACATTATATGTATATATGAAAAGCAATTTAACTATTTGATGGCAATATTGAAACGGTTTTCATTTAAATAAAAAATGATACAAAGACAATTAGCTCGGGTTCTTCTTATGAAAATTGCAGTGATGAAGGCACAGCATAAGAAGCGAAACAACAATACGGAAAATGATTGGATTTCCGTTACCGCAGTTCAATTATTTGTTTTCCAAGAGGAAATGGATTAAACTTTTCCGTTTATTGTTTAAAACGAGCGAAACAAAATTCATTTCTCGGTATTCAAAGATTTTTGCCAGAAAGTTATGTATTTAGAACGGGTTCAAATAATAAACACACTCATTGAGGTGAAACGGAGCCCCATCCCCTCCCATTGCAAAAGTTTTAGTTACGTTTGTTCATCTTGAATTATTGTAATCGCGGTTTGCCTTTCGTTTTAATTTACGCGAACAATTAAGAAATAAGTAATCCATTTGATTAGATACGGGCCGAGGGAAGAATAATCGCTAGTTATACTTTGAAAAGTTGGCAACGTTGAAGAATTTATAGCACGTCTGGAAAAACGCTGAATCAACAATAATAATTTATACTGAACCGTCAAAATAATTAAACGAACCCCACTTAACAAAACAATTTTATTTGTGAATGCGTAAGATTTTTTCATACAATTTCTGAAAGTAATAGTATAATATAAGCACTCACTCTCACTATTTAACGATATTTGTTTGGCAAAGAAAGAAAGTTTATCATAAAAAAAATAGTATTAAAGATTCTTTTCATTTGAAAGAACAATTGAAATATAATGATTTAAACAAATAAAGTTATTTTATTGTACCCTTGTACCTTGTATTATACCCTACCCTTCTCGGCAAATGGTAAAAGAAACAGTATCAATTTTAGTTTCACTTTATTTAGAATGGTTTGAGGGTAAGAAAAAATGTATACCTAAAAGAAAAGATCTTACAACATATTTAGTCTGAAAATGCTTTTAAGTGGCAATTTAATTAAGCGTGAATTAATTCACTACAAAAATATATCCAGATATAATCGAAGAAAAATTTTCAATAACTTTTTGCATTTTCGTTCTTTGATAGTTTTATTTGTTTTGATGTCAGTAACAACAAAGTCAGCGAGAAAGGAATTACGTTAAAAAATATATTATATAAATCATCTTAACAGAAGTACACATATAAATGTATGTGAAAAACAAGATCTCATGAAAGTGCTGCCACCTTTCCACATTTGTAGAATTGAAATGTTCAAATATATTTCCCAGAGACCGTAAAATAAATTTTGAAATACCGCACGGGTAGAAAGGAAAAAAAGTGCGTTACTCACCCTTGTGTTGTTTCTCTCAGCCTTGAGTTCTGAAATCTCCTCTTCCCTCTCGAGAAGTTTCTCGCGAACGATGTTGAGCTCTTTTGTGAGGGTTGCAAACTCCTAAAAAATAGCCAAATAAGGGATGATTAGTCAGCAGTATTCACAAGATTATTCAAGGCATTTTTTATGCGTAAATTGGGAACGCATAATTATTTAGGTTTAGTCGAAGGTAAACATCAATAATTAACTCCATGTTGCCGGTACGATTTTTGTCGAATTCAAATGGGAGAGATGTTTAAATTGCCAACCGTTAAATACAAATGTTTTCTAAGTAAACGCCAAGATAAAAATCATCTTAATTATGGCGAGCACAAATTTATTCTATTTAAAGCCAATAGTTTAAATAAAATTTACCAAGCTCTTGTATACGATACATTACATTTTTTTATATATGTACAAGAATCCATATTGGCTAATAATGTGCAGGCGTATTAATAAGAAATCAAGACAATAAATCAATATATCATATGTAGCGATTCCAATTTTTGGCACGTGTTAATCCTCCGCAGGTTTCTTGAGTGATTAATTTGATCTTAAATATACATTACTATCATAAACGACTAATATATAAATAATTAATTAAATATTGGAATATCCTTATATCAAAAAGAGCCGAAAATAGTCGATTATAATACATATGTGGGTTAGCAGGTGTCATTGTGATTTTAAAGTATATATAATGATATAATAAATAAAACAACTATGTGTCAAGGTCCGTAGTGAAATATAAACGATTAATAGTATTTTTACTACTTCTAACAATGTCGTTCCACTAAGAATGAACAGTAAAAAATATTGAATCTGTGTATAGTGTATTTGTAAGGAAAAAATCAGTAAACTTGTGTTACGAAACGGATAAATTTATTGTAATAGTATAATTATTTTAAAAGTTTAATTTGTACATTCGAATTGGAATTCGATTTAAATTATGCGAGATTCTAAACATTTCAAAATGGCAGGGCTTTCATTCATTAATTTTATTCCCCGATGACGTCGCCCAATGAAAAGTTGGTCGATAGCTGTCGATAAGTTTAAGATGATAAATGTTTTTACTTTATGTACATAAGTATATTTCGATTGGAAAGTTAATATTATAAATATTGTATGTGCTTTATTTTATTTGATTGTATTACATTGAATGTAAAAACAAAATTAGATACATTCAAGATAATTTAACCAATGATAATTCTGGTGATAAAATCGTCATTTTGATATTTTTAAGAAAAATCATACTCTGCTACTCATACTGCATACAATACTCTGCTAAAGAAACAATAAATATTGAGTAGCAAAACACTGAATGTACATAATATATACTCATGTATGTATGTCACATTATATATTTTCTGTGATCGCTGGAACAATATACAAAGGAGAGGAATGAATAAATAAATTTAAATAAACATACTAAGGACGAATAGTATGGAGACAGGAACCCAAAGTAGCCGCGAGCAAAAAAATCTATATTGAAGTTTAAAACTTCTATGGAAACACGTTGAATGGCATTTCTATTCGCGGTTAATCTCACCTCTAAACCGCCTGTCAAAATACAAAGTTTGCCAGTCCGCAGTATTATCTGACGCCCTGAAAAATAAACATATCACGGAGATTTCAACTATCCAAGAAAATTTATGCAATATGACGGGCAAATTTACAAATGAATACATCTGTGGATTGTAACCATTTAATACTGAGCGACATATTTACGAATTTTTCAGAGCTATAAACAAACATACCCGATGCCAATGACAGTGATAAATTTATTTTACAGACCGAATTTATGGTACTGAGTAGCAATAAAATTATACTTA
The DNA here is from genome assembly GCA_028554975.1 of Himalopsyche kuldschensis. Lineage (NCBI taxonomy): Eukaryota > Metazoa > Arthropoda > Insecta > Trichoptera > Rhyacophilidae > Himalopsyche > Himalopsyche kuldschensis. Next base: position 10,900,608 of record JAHFWI010000010.1, on the reverse strand, counting down.
CTGTCATCGAATACTTAAGTACGATATAAAAGTGTTTAATGATCAGTAAATTGCTTCTGCAAAGAATCCAAATCTACTAAAAAGTTCGGTTTCTGAAATAATCAAGAGCAATAAAATTCACGATTCATTAACAAATACCTACCGTACAAGTAATATGAAAAATTATTATAAGGCCTGTCTTTTGAAAGTTTCTGTCAATAACAAATTTTTCCAGATTTGGCGCTTTTGGTAAAATAAAGACATTTCAACAAAGTTTATTTTATAATTATTGTTGGAATAATACATTTGATACTATTTTGCTTTATATTTTTTATAAATTTCTCGTAAAATACGTCCTGTATAAAGATATAGCTCGAGTGATTTCGGGAAGTACGAGTTATTTATTATTACTTCAGAATGTTAATACAGTAGAACCTCGATTATCCGGACCTCGATTAAGCGGATTTTCGATTATCCGGATTGGTCAAAATATTACAAATTTGCTGATATGCACGTGGCAAATTTTGTGAATAGTAGAAAATGATAGAGGAGACGCTGTGAAAGCAATAACACAACTTTCAATATGTGCTGAATGCGACGAAGAAGATATAACCGAGTAGTTAAATTGAGATTCAAACGATCCTGGATTCCAAATTTTGAATGATAACGAAATAATTAAAGAAATATCAACCTCAGAGAAACAAGATCAAGAAGACGTAGAAGAGATTTGTGAGTGAGGAGATATTGGTCCTACACATTCTGAAGCTTTTCAGTGTCTAGATGTCGCCATGAAGTGGCTTGAGAGTCAATAAGAGTGCTATTCAAGACAATTTATGTGTCTTAAAAGTATTCGTGATTTGGCAGCATCGAAAAAAAAAGCTAGTTTTAAGCAGAAGTCGATAATTGATTTTTACAACAAAAAATAATTTATTATCAAAGCTATGAATACATATAGATTAATAAATCTAAATAAATAAAAAGGATTTATACTGAATATACTTGTCTTTTCCTGTTAATTATGATTTTTTCGATTATCCGGATTTGTCCTTAACCGGACTATCTTCATCCCCAATTAGTCCGGATAATCAAGGTTCTACTGTACATTGCCAGTTAGAACCGTTATTCAATTTCTTCATTAATTCCATATTATGGATATTTTCCGAAACATGTTGATATGCTTTGGCATTGCACTGTGGCAGGGCATGGGAAGATAAAGCGGGAAGTAAAATTATTAGAAGAAGACGCGAGTCTAAATTGAAAAATTGTGTGCGATATTTTTAAACATGACGGAGTGTATGCGTCGAATTTAATATAAGAGTAAACGAGCGAAGAGTTCCTCAAGAAGTCACTGAGGTGGGTAAAGTTATTCACATCTTGATTAAATCTCGTCCATGGGGTGTCTTTTCGAAAGCCAAAAATGCAATTGTGGCATGATTCACTCATCTAATTTAATAAGACGGTTGACAAGTAATTCGACAACGCAAGAAAGAGCAATTTAATAAGCAACCTCCGACTATTTGGAGTTGATAAAGCCGATAAACAACCAGTCTTAATGAAAATGACACGCGAGGGATCGAGAATTACAAACTAAATTTTAGAAGGAAGTTGGTAGAATATAAAGAGTAAGTAAACAAAAAAAATTTAAGCATTCATTTACACTTACAACCTATCGGGAAGTAAGATATTTTAATGAACTCACCCAAAGGAGAGTTTTATTTTCAGTACATATTAATGGCACATGCAGTTAGTTTTATTGCAGTTTTAAGGTCGTATTTGAAAAATTGAGAAACTACTAAAATTTTAGAAAAAATAGTTATGGGAGGGATTGAACAAAAGAATCAATTACAGATAGCTGTAGCCAAATATTGCCGACTGGTAAGCATTAACTTATTGCCCACATTAAAACTAATATAATCAAACGTTAAATTTTGACGGATTTGCTAAAAATTCCAACAAGTACAATTAAAAATAAATTAATAATGCTGACCTTTGACCTCATCACTCTTTCTGATTGACCACATAAGATCAGTATGAAACATAAACACAAGCAGTTAAGACGTAGAATTGAGGCATATACTATCAGATGTACAGTGTTGTATGCCAGCATGAATTGAGAAAGATATATAATATAATATTACTCATCAACCGCTTTCGTTATATAATGATTTTGTATTTCAAATGATATAATATTCTGGATATTTTATGAAACTAGGTTAAAGGTAATATTATGTTAGTAAACAAGATAGAGTTAAATAAACTGTTATTATTATTAAATGACTTAGGACGGAGGAGTCAATCGAGAAGCGAATTAAAAAAAAATGGGCATAATGCTATCCCTGGGAACATAGAGATTTTATTATAGTTACGAGGAGAGTGCACATTACTTGAAATTAATTTGCGGAGTTTGAGTATGTATCATAATGCGGTTAAGTTATTGCCTTCGCTATTGGCCCTTGGTCTTATTTTTATTTCCATTCTCAACGTGCCGCAGACTTGCAATTATATTTGTAGAGGAGGTCATAAAATCCCGGATGCGGTGGAGCACCGTTCACTCTCGTGGCGTAGACCCTCACTCCCTTCTAGACAGGTTTGACGTATATATGGAAAGAAATTTTACACGGCGCAAAACTTTATTTGGCCGAATGGAAAGCTAGGCATGGTGACGGCAAAGTGGCCATAACGAAAGATTTTTTAATTTAGAAAAAAAATAATTCTAATAACTTGCGATGAAATGCTGCAAACTTCCGTTATTTTAAATTTATAGGTTATAAAAATAATTGGCCGCTCACCTAGACTAATTCTAAATTCTAATCGAATTATGAAAACAGAAGTTTTATTTCACAATAAATATATAAAAAAGGTTTTACAGTTACAACGAAAAAGCTATTTCAATGTTATCGGAATGTTTATTTAATTGAATACCGGTCAAAAAATATGGATAAGCAGAAGCATATCGGATACGAAGATCTATTGGCCCGTCTCTTTCGATACTGCAAGCAGCGCACATTATTTTAATATCATTAAGCTTGTATGAGATTAAGTGTTGTTGAATACCGTTTTCTAAGCATTTATTTGAATATATACAATTGGTGTAAATATTCAAAGTTCTTATCATTGAGGTATGTGGGATAAATTCCCATGTAGTTTATAGTTATGCATAAAAAATAAATTTTATTTTTATTAAATTAGTATTAAAACACTAATGGTAGTGGTTGCATTATTTCAGTTCTTCAATTGAATGTGTTATATCCGTAATATTAGTAAAGGTGGGAATGAAGATCGGGATAAAATCGACAGTAAAACGATTATGCAATTTGTGTGAAATTTAGAGTCACAAAAAAGTAGGTGTATTTTTTATTGTTTGTGGTACCTAACTATCGAATCTGATAGGATCCAGGCCATAAATTGTTAAACGTACACGCAGTATACATGCAATTAAGTATGCAATCTTGAAACATTAATCAGGGTGCATTACAGTTGAGATTTTTCGTTTATAAAGCAGGGTAAATTGTCTACATATTTCACGGGAAGACCGTTGCAGCGGTCGTTGTCGTTTTATCGCCGTGCATTCTTTGGCGGGCGTAAAACTTTATTAGCGTGTGGAAAGAAGTATGCGCAGTATGAATTAATTAACTAAAAACAATATCATCATAAAACTTGTGGAATATTCCACAGAGTAAAATGCTAGTATTGCATGAATTATTAAAATATAAAAGATCATTTTCATAAATATGAATTAATTATGAGGGCTTTTATAAATTTTACCTTAGTTCCGGAACGTTGCTAAGTACGAAACGTCTCAAAGTTATTTTTAAGGTGTATTTTATTTACATCGAAATAATTTATGTAATATATATACATTCCGGTATGATGGAGTGGATAATTAATTGCAAGGTACGCAAGCCAAGTTTCAAAAACTTATCAACTTTTGCGTCTTCAAAGAATGCAAATTCTACAATCAAAGGTTATAATACGGCATATCATAAAATGTATTCGTCAATTTATAATACTATGATAACTTTATTCGCAAAAAAAATTAAAAATCGGTTTCAATTTATTAAGCCGCAATTGTTTGATGAATTTTTATCCAAAATATATATAAGGTCCGGCCTAAAACCCAGCCGCGATTCAGAATCCAAGCATTCGCTACCCAGTCCGGGATCGGGCCCCGAGTATAAAATAACAACGTAAGTTGGGTTATTTCTGAATGTACACGCCATTATGGTAAATATAAATTACAATCATATTATAATTTGGTGAGTCAATATTAACACAATCCTTACGGTGCACACAATTTTGCTTTTGCTCACTGACCATCACATGCAAAACAACATGTTAATAACCAATGACTTAAAAAGATCCCTGTAAAAAATGTTATAATTTTTCAAAAATAAAAACGGAATCGGTTCGGGCCATGCAGACCTCTACTTCATACGGTAGTTATTCAGAGCAGGTATTTTATTTTAAATTAAAAATTAGACATGAATAAATAATTCGAAATTTATATTATCGTTATTTGGAAGTGAGATAAATGACCAAAGAAATAATTATTTTAGACTTCTAAAACAAAAATAGATTACACATTTTGGAAAATGACATACATACATATTTATGTTATATGCATTTTATTTTTTACATCCAAAACTTATATAGTAACAAAAGCCTAGGGTCATTTTACAACCAAAACTATGTTAACAATTTTACAAAACAAACAAGAAAACATCAGCAATATTTTACGCATTTTCCGTGGAACAGTAACGAAGAATAACAAAGCAAAATAATGAAGCGTCATGACGACTGATGAATTATACCTAGAAGGATAATTTTCCCTGTCTAAGATAAGGGGAAATAGAAGCGGTAAATTAGACCGGGAGGTAACTATTAGGTATTATCGGATGAAAATCTTGCTACTGTGTAAACGTTCGCTTAAAAAAAGCAAGAAAATAAAACAAGTTTTATTTCGACGTTCAAAAATAATATACGCTACGGTGTGCCAAGAAAGAATTATTTTTCTGGTTATTAAATGAAAATAATTTCAATGGATTTGATAATTTTGATTTTAAACAAAATTTGCTTTTTCTTTATGTAACTATCATAATCTTAATGATTCTGACAATATCTTGGAAAGAGGAACCAGTGAAACCGGTCTTGTTTGTTATATAAATAAAAAAACCATGTTTTTTTTTTGAAATGTACAAGTAGTTGTATAAACAGAAGCAAGGCAACGACTCCAAAATGAAATAGATAACGTGACGTCAAGTAATAAGAAAATGTTGTCAATACTAAATTTCCTCATTTTCTTTATTGAAGTAGAAGGAAATGGATGTTCATGTTTACGTAATGTGCGAATTTACACCTGAATATTTTCTCTATTCGAAAAATAAGCAGCTAAGAAAAATACAGAAAAAATACTCTAATTCTGTTATAAGCAGGTCAGATTTTATCGAGTTAGCTTTTCTGTTGAAATCATCAAGGGCGGAAACGCAAGGGTAGTCAACAACCTCTATCAGGTGTAAGGCCAGTCAGAGACACAAACTTTGTAAGGTATACTATGAACATAGAATAAATATTCTGAGAATTTCTCGATACATTAGAATATAGTCATTTTAGATGGGTCAGTAAATATGTGTGGTGCGATGCCCTTTCAAATAGTCTGTCTGTATGTGCAGATGAAACATGGGCATCTTGACTAGGTTTTAATTAATCGGTTTCGACTTAAGCATTTTGATTTGAGTTGCATTTAAAAAAATAATATTGTATAAAAAATTTTGCCATTCCTATTGTTTAATTGATTGAGTAGGCATTTACTTGGTAGTATCCATTATAATCGGTAAGAAAAATAACAATGTATTTTAGTTCTACATAAATTATTTTATATATTTGTTGATAGCAATTTCGGCTTATGCCTTCATCAGAACTGTGTTTATGTAGAACATTGTTATTTTTCTTACCGTATCCTATTGTTTAATATCATATTATATGATCTTTTCAGCAAGTATAAATAGTGACCAATAATTTATTGCACGTGTATCAATGTGTTTCAATAAATTAAAATGGTTTAAAAAAAATATATTATATATTAAATCGAATATAAATAGACTAAGCGATATTTGTAACAGGAAAATGAGCGGAAAAATAAAATCGTGTTATTAAAGAGTATTTTTATTTCAATTACATACAGTGTAAATTAAAAAAAGCGGTGGTGAATTAATTGCATTAAATTGGCGACAGCTTATAAAAAAGGGAAAAATAAACCATGGGTGTTTCTTTTCAAAGTCTTCGCCGACCGGTAAAAGGTGAAAATTTATGATCCTTCTTTAATAACGGAGGCATGTACCCATGTATATATTACAGTGATGTTAATTACGTAAAATGTTTTTTTAACTTTGTCGGCATGAGCTAGGCCACCGTCTCATTTTTATTACCTGATAGAAAAGATAAGCGAAGGTGATATCTTATATATAAAACCGAAACGGCGTATGTATGTATGTGGGTCTGTAATTCCCTTTTGCATTGTTGTTGCAAGTTGCCATAAAAACGAATATGAAAGAAAATATGTTTGAATTTTTATCGGCGAAGACATTTAGTCAAAATGTAATAAATTACTCTTCTACCAACTTTTATTATTAATAATAATGTTTATTATTTACGTGAAGGTATTATTTGAAATTTCTTTGACAGCAAATTAGATTTTTTCCTTGAATTTGGACATTTTAATGGGCGAGAATGGGGCGGGGCTGTCATCAAATTAAATATAAGTTTGTTTTGTGTTGTTGAAAAGTTTGTGATTTTATTTTAACTCTATTTTGGATGTTAGATTTTGTGATATAATTATGTCGAATGATATAACATTAAATAATTATTGGTCGCTTAGTCCGAGCGACGCCGGGTAGCAATACTAGTAATATATGAATATGTAGAGCTATGAGAGATCCTGTGATACTCCTTTTAAAATTTCGAAACGACGATAAATAAAATAGTGATTCAAAAAATATTTTTTAGACACAATTTTCATTTTATATTGGATGCAACGTTAGACTATAGAACGATATGTATTCTAACTTAAGTGTTTACAATTTACATTGTAAGAAAGGATGGTTTTTAACTGTATAATTACCAGAAGGGAAAGTCAGAATACATTTCGGAAATATATCGTAGTTGTATAAGAAAAAATATTTATGTGTTGTTCTCGATGGCAAAATAATATCGAAAATGTGTTTACACTATGATAAGGCGATTGGTATATACAAATCTCCCTCATCTGATAATCGCTTTGCTTCCTCTTACACATTAAATGGTAGTAACTTGAGTAACTAACATTTTTTTTCTGGTTTATGAAAGGGCACAGATAAAAAAAAATCATTTATAACAATTATAGCAAAACTTTAATTAAACACAGTAAAAATTACTAAAAATAATTACGCATTGAAAAATAATAATTACTCAATTGAATTAGTCAATTTTAACCATACACACAGTTGATAGAGCCTGATTTTATTTCCATAAACGTGAGCGCATACGATATGTTTATCGAAGTTCAATATTGGAAAATTATTTACTGCTATATTTGCAGAGGAAACTCTATTTCAAATTGAAAAAATATTTGTAAGGCTTCTGCAACTAAAAAACGGAAATTGCGTTCAGAGATAGGGGTTGTAGCTATCGTTAGGATATACTACTCCGAAAACTTCATTTCATATCTAGATAGAATATTTGAATGTATTTGAAATAAACAAAACTAAAAAAGTATTATTTTCGGGCAAGAATATTCATTTTTCATAAAATATCAACAATATCATACATAAAGATGAATCTGAACTAACATATGAGCGGATTCTTTATTGCCATATTAATATTTTCTATAGATTTGCAAGCTTTTTTTATTTACTAATAATCCACAGTATATAAAGGGTATTTATTATGACCGGGTTGATCATGTTATTCTAATAAATAAATTAAAAGCAATAGGAAGCTCGAACAAGGTTATCAATTTTTTTCATTCTTATTTGTCAAATAGACGCCAATATGTTGAATATGCTGGGTGCGTATCACAAATTTTTCCAACATATTCTGGAGTGCCACAGGGATCAAACCTTGGTCCTATTTTATTTCTCATTTTTATCAATGACATTGTGCTAAGTATGAGTGGAATAAAGTATCTGCTCTTTGCTGATGATTTAAAACTGTTTTCAACCATCAGGAATGAGTCGGATTGTACTATTCTACAGCATAATATAAACTCGATTGTAAATTGTTCCTTAATAAACAAACTTGACTTCAACATTTCGAAATGTTTCTGCATTTCATTCTCTCGTTAAAAATTTCCTATCAAATATAAATATGAGATATCGAATATGACTTTACAGCGTTTGTCTGAAATTGTTGATCTTGGTATAACATTGACTCTTCTTTCACGTTTCATTCCCACATTTCTTCAATTACCCTGCAGGCTAGTAAACTTCTTGGATTCATAGTTCGGCAAAGTAAGCCATTTGAAAACCCTACTGTGTTTCGTACTCTTTATGTTTCTTTAGTTTTAAGCAAACTAGAATATGGATCTATTATTTGGGGTCCATATGAATATAAATTTAAGTCGCAACTGGAGCGAGTTCATAAAAAATTTCTGCGTTATTATTATTTCAAAAAATTCAACTATTTTCCGTATCACAATTCATTAATGGAATATTATCCAACCAAGTTTCTTTTAGGAATGCTGTCATTTCACTCACTTGAAGCTCGAAGACTAATTTCAATATGAAAACATTTTTCTCTTCTTCTTCGGGGCCAAGTTGATAACCCTGACATCCTTGAAAATTTAAATTTCCGTGCTCCCAGCTTTTACCTACGTGGTCGTAACAAAGACAAATCAATTTTCTTTGTCAAAACTTGTTTGTCACGTAGGTCTTTTGAATCTCCAGTTGCAAGGGCTATTCGGCTGATAAATGCGCTGCCTGTTGATGTTGACATCTTCGGCAGTGAACTTGATGCTTTGTTTAAAAATTATGTTTTCTTATGTAAATAATATGTTTCTGTTCTGTTTCTTATTTTTGTGTAATATTTTATGTAATCTTTATTAATTTCTCAAATGCATGGCGCATTGGCGCTTGCTGTAATGCCATGTATTTTAAATAGTTTTTTGCCAATAAATAAATAAATTTCAATAGGGACGCTCAAAATATGTTACTTTGTCCTGCTGAGTAGATTATTCATTGTTTAGTGGCCAAATTTGAGTCAACCAGTTTGGTAAATAATCGGCCAACACCTACCTGTACGTCATCAAAATACAATATCTGGTGAAAACATTGCTGCTGTGTGTGAAAGTGTACAGGAAAACCCAAGACAGCTTATTTCTCGTTGTTCACAAGGACTTGGTTTTTCTGCGACTTCAACTTGGCGAATTTTGAATCGGGCCTTATGTCTGCACCCGTATAAAAAACCAAGGAATTTCAGGTAAACGACCACAGACAACGCCCGATTGGGTTCCGGAGCAGTTGGAAGTTTACCCACATTTGTCAAAAAAGTCAACTTTAGCGAAATGGCCCATTTTATAATCAATGGATATTGGCAGACATTTGATGCTATATTCCATATTTAATGCCGTAAAATATACTTACAAATGAAATTAAAATTTAGTCGAAATCTCACAAACAACTTGTTTTATTTACATTTCATAACTAAGCGTCCTTATAAAAAGACCCTTTACTAGTATGAGTAAAAGCGTTTGCACTCAAATAAAATCAGTAAATTCTTTTCCAGATGAAAAAGAATTTTAACAAAGTTACAGTCGAATCTAACGAAAGTAATTTTTCATATTTGAGTTTACTGTTACCATATATGAGTATGAGTGAGTGTTTCATATATGAGTTGAGTTCATGGCAGGTTTTTTAAAGTAAGGTTAGTCGTTGCAGCCGAATCGTGCGTTGCAATTTTGGCCGACGTGGAAAATTGATAGTCGGGTGTGTCACCAGGGCACCATTATCGGAGGAAAAATGAGAGCCAGTAGTGCTAGGGACGTCGAAAGGGCGCCGGGGAAATGACTGCGACGGGCGTCGAGCGTCAACTGAGGCCTGATTGCAAACAGCCAAGACCTTTTTTGTGTGACTTAACTTCTCAAACCCAAAGGACGGTAATGTAATTTTAGATTTTGCACAAGAAAAAAATGGACTTTAACGAGGTGCTCAAAATACGAAGTAGAATATTGAATAAAAGGATCCTTTCAACGGATCATCAAAACAAGGTATAAAAATATATTTATTTGATTTATTACCCATCGCGTATTTCGTTATTAATTCTCCATGTGAAAATGGTGTTTTGAAACTAAAACTCTTTTTAAGTCCGCAATTAAAAAAATATGCAAAAATGTGACCAATGTAAAAAATATATGATCACATTATTGAGTTTCAAAACGTATCAAAACAAAATTGCCATTTTTCATGTCCTACAGAAACTCATATAATTTCATGTATGTCAATATAATTTGTGTTAATATATTATTCATAAAACGCATTTTTATCATACTATTATGTCTTCCCATTTATAATTGACAGTTAAAGCCTGCCAAAATGTGAACACGAATATAGTTAAACAAAATCATCTGTTAGGTATGCAATTACTTATTCACGACGATTGTGAGAGCAATGGCAATGAAACATTTAAATTAACTGCGCAGCTGTGAACCAGAACGTGAGTGATTGCTAGCGGTCGGAAAAGTGCCTTTCTTTACGCTTATAGACCTATTCCTTAGGTCTTGATAGCATTCCAGTTCAGTCTCAAAAGTCTCGCTCTCGTCTTCGGGTGCTAAGTGTAAAACCGTTAAGTGATCGCCGTAGAACAAATTGCCGAGATGTTTTGTCTAACAGTTGAAGGTAGGCAAGTATACAGCGTCGATTAAGTTGCTCGTCAAAATAGCAGAGTGGAGTGATTTTTCAATAATGTACCACTTAAGTGAACGTGCCGAAAGATAATTACTCATAACGTCGTAATTTATGGCTAAATTTGAATGGAAAGATAGACAATTTAAGGCGAGGTTCTTCATTATCTGTTAAATATAATATTAAACAAAAAAGGATGTAAAGATTGTATGTGGACTATTATCCTACTTATTCTGTACCCCATCGATTTTTATTGCTATAATATTTGTTGAGGACCTATAGATAATATGCTTATTCATAGAAATGAAACGATCTACAGTTGAATGATATCACATGATCAAAAATAAAACTTTTATCTTATATAAAATTATAATATCACATTATTTACGAGATGACTATGAAGATAATTAGACACAGTATAAAGCACCCATTAACAGTTTATAACTATACATTATTCGTTAATCAAAAGTGGTCGGAATAATTATGGTATTAAATTGACAAAAGACTTTATAATATAACCTTTTATAATTTACAAGACTCGGGTCAACTGCTAGCTAATTCGAAAAAAAAACATAATATTTTAAGCCAAAGTGGTAATTATTAATTAGATTGTATCTCCTGCGATGCCATTTATATTGGACAAACAAGAATATCGTTTAGGATTTAAACCAAAAAAGATTTAGCTTGTGCCAAAAAAGGGGATGAGCTGATTTCTTTTAGTAATCATTTATTTCATAATAATCCTGCAACAAATCTAACAACTGATTAAACTGCGAGGTATAAGAAATGAATATATATAAATTCTTGCGCAATTCAAATTTATTGTAAGACGAAATTATATTATCACCCGGTTCATTAGTCTATTGGCTTATTTTATTAACACTAAGGACAGAAATAAATGAAAAATGTGGCAAATTATCAATCGCAATAAGCGACCGAATAAATAAATTAATTGCCAAGGGATAAAATCTCGTAAGCTGCAAGAAAAGTGAGCGGGTAAATTGATTGTTAGGCTGTCAAATGGATTACGCGGAAACAAGGGTGCCATTTTTCACATAGTTTAAAGCCCCGGCAGCCTAGATTGACAATATGAATAATGGAACCCGCGAGTGGGAAATAAAACCACGATGCGGTAAGCAGTCGGAGAGTGAAGCGCGAGTTATAAATAGCCTAGTATCAAAAAGAAGCGGTGGAAAAGATCGCGAACAATCTTGCGTAGCCTTTTCCTTTCCCTGCGATACTTATTCTATACGCGCTGATTAATGCCGCTTCTACTCATTTCATACATACGGAATTTGATAAAAGCCTTATTGCAGTAGAAATAGCGTTCACTATGCATTAAGGTTTCCGGCGGAATCTTTTTCACATTGGATTATATGTCAGTATTACAAACTTCAAAAGGAATTGAAAAATTGCGCTGCTTTCATATAGTTATTGCATAGTCATAGCTCAAAGCGTTATGATAAGGGGCTCTTTGAATACACGCATAACCGATTAGTTACTTTTGTAAAAAATTAGTTTCTAGTGGATGAGTGGTAAATACTTGTTGGTGCATTTGTTTTAAAAAAAAAATAAGAGTCGTTTGTAATGTTTTAGCCATCACCAATTAACTTTTAATTCACTGTATAAACATAAATAGATATTTATCAAAATAAACAAGAGAATGTTGAGAATCATAACTTTATTTTAAATCCAATAACACTATCAAAACTTTCGGGTAATGACTCAACAAAATTTGCCTAACCTACATATAATTTCACCATCACAGTCAGAATACTGTTTCGCACGCTTATTAATTAACACACGCCCGTGTGTCGTGCGCAAACGTCATAGCCCGAGCATTTTTTCGCGCATTTTTTGCACGACCAAGAGCTGTCATAAAAATAACTTGTGAGCTTATTTAAGTAAAATAAAAAGGTTTGCCGGATACAAATATTGTTTCAAATGAACAATAGCCTAATTTCAAATATTTATGAATATTTACAACACTATGGATAGTGAAAATAAGCGACGCAAATCCACGAAATTTTATGAAACCACTAGGCTAGTAAATTTTAAAGCATATTTGAGGAAAAGTGATTTGTACTAATAACAATTTGACCGTCAATAAATTAAAATTTATTTCTGATATGGAAGAGACTTTTAATACAGGGCTACAATAAATTGTATGGGCTTATGCGAAACATGTTTATTAAAGTTGTTGAAAGAGTTAGGGTATTTAATATAAAAAAAAGATAATCCCGCAAACAATAACCACAAGACAATATTTATTCGTTTGTCTTTGTACGCAGTAATACGAAAAGTTACTATCTCATATATAGAGGCGTTAATAGTGATTAAATGATGCTATTTACCGGCTTCTCTTTGGAAAGGTCCCCTACACACTTTATGGGGGTTAATAGCAAGTGCGGATCTTGACGCTTTAACGGGCAATGCGAGATCCTCGAGTGGGAGAAACCTGACACCTCAGTGAAAGCTTTGCGTATGGAAGCGTTTCACCAGCGAGCGTCTAATGATGGAGCTTTCAAGCTATAGCCCAGTTCATTAGAGAGCTCTATTTAAGCGGACATTGTACACAGCTCTACTGATTTTACGATAGTCATGTAGAAAGATAATGTTGTACTACAAGAATATAAAAAAATAGTTTACGTACCAATATATTTTGTCCCTTTAATGATATACGTAGAAGAAACTTTTAATCAATTATGAAGTGAATCAAATTTAGAAAACTAAGTTGAATTTAATTGATAGTTTTGTTATTTTGGGCCAACTATTAAATAGCGCTTATTTGTTATGAGCCTGCCTATGCTCAGTTCACTCTCAAACTGGGACATATTTTGTGGAGTATTTTATTTAAGGTAGTTAACAAAGCGATTGAGGATGTATACAGTTTACGATTGGTCAAAAAATCGCTTGCAGATGTCGGTTTTTCGGAACTGGTTTTTTTACATCCCCTACCCTAATAAGTATACTTCCGCATGGAAAAAAATCGTTGTATTATATATAGATAAATATATATATTAAGTTGTTGAAAAAACAAATGAATCGATCGAGATAAAACTTATTTCTAACAAAATACAATTGATGAAATTTCAAACTAATACGTGTGTTAGAATTGATAATGTTGATCTGGTAGAAAACATGGAGGTGCGCAAATAAGGTTGAATGTTGTAGGCTTCTAAGTTTTCACACATCAACGCCAGATGGCGGGGCCCTTGTTTACGATGCTAATTAATAACCAGAGATCGGAAGTTGCAAAGATAGCAATTGTAGGCACCGTGTCAATAAACAACCCAAGATAAATATATAGAAAAGAAAAACAAAGCTCGGCCTTATAATTTACGAGACAACAAGATGTTTTCGGGTAAGAACAAGGGTTGTATTTATTTAATGAAAGGGCGAGAGAGGATGACATGCTTCGGCAATCGCGCGTCTATCAAGTTTTCGATCCCCTGTCGCCGCCTGATTTTGATCGATGTCACGTGTTTCACATATAGCACACTTTTTTAAAACGATTTCTCTTCAACTGTCAACTTTTTTGAGAGAACACACACTGAATACAGTATGAGAAACGGCTGTAGAAAAAGCTCGCAAGGGGACGTGATGCCACATAATGTGAAATGATTATAATACAACGGTGGCTATTTTTGACCACTATTGAAATGAATGTAAACATTTATTCTTTAGACATAAAAATCACTGTTATGAAACAACTCGAAAAAGAGGCACAGGACACAGGTTATATGATATATCTTTCGCCATCTTCATAATCAATTAATGAAAGAATTTAATTCGTAACGGAAAGAAGAAAAATATAAAATACAATCAACCAGATTGAGTCATAGAAGCAACATTACAAAAAAAATGATCTAATTACAGTTATACGTAACATAATTAACATTTGCTATTAATAAAATATATTTCATTATGTTTGTATTATATTATAATAAAACACGTGTTGTTTTACTACATATATTTTATAATTACTCAAAAGACCGGTTTCGCTCATAATTTTTGATTTACGAAACCGGTACTGAGCATGTTAAAATATACAGATGTGAAAGAATTGCAAAAAAATGTTTTTATTTATTTACGGGTATTGCATACTTAACGACCAGTTACCGCTTCTAAGCCATTATAGAAGAAGCTCATCTGGTTATTTAACGTCACAAATTTTACATATTTATTCAACGTTTCATAGAACAACTTGAACTGAAAGTATTTTATTTTTATTCATAATAAAAACAAACGCTAAAGGCGAAGCATTAAAATTAAAATTAAGGTCAACTTTTTTTTGTTTAAATCGGCGGTGATTTTTTGGCTAGCGGAAACAAGCTTAAATTGCACGACATATCACGCGATTCGACTATACCTACATCATCGCACTTGTATTCAAAGGAGACGAATAAAACAATTCAGCTTAACAATTAGGCATAGCAATAAGTGCCAAAATAGAAATAGCGATTTTCTTAATTCGTTGACAATTTTAGTTTCGTGGTCGAGTTTCGCATGAATATATTATTACGTAAAAAGTGGTACATTTTTATTTATTCACACGCCGGGCGTAAGTAATGTTTTGTGATTTGAATATTGCGTCGGAATCATATTTTTTTGGAAGCCATTAACAATGTTAGTCACGTTATATGTTTTTTTATGAAATAAAAATGAAGATTTTTACTGCATTGAAGAAGTAATTTACTACTTTCCTACCTTGTGCAAGAAAAAAAGTTTGTCAAAAAACTTCAAAAAGTATATTACTATCGATAGTATATCCGAAGATGTCTTTGAAAGAAGCAAAAGATGTGTCATAATCATTAACACACTACGTAAAATAATCAAAGTTATTTAAAAATGTTTAGTATAATACAATGAACTTCCAACAATTTACCGCCGAATACATCAAAAATACGATTGTGACTATCGCATTGATGTAGCGATATATTATATAATTTATAAGTTACAATTGCTAACCGCTTGCTATGAAAATCATGATTGAAAGTTTTGAAAAAGAAATACAAAATGATTAAAAGCAATTAATTAAAATTCGTGCTTGAATGAAAAGTGAACGTAGAAGCCGGCATTTTATAAAGATAAACAATACAATTTCTAGGTCGGTAACATAAATAAATATTGATTAAAATTTATATAAGAGCGGAGTTTAATAAAACTGTTTAATCTTCACCTGTAGCAATAACAAATGAAGTAAACATCCGCACGATGTAGCTGTTTTGGTTCCATTTTTCCCGTGAAGAGGTCGAAGGGCGCATGCGGCCTGTAGAAGCCCCAGAACTTCCGGCATGGTAATTCATCACAACTTTGAACACGGAAACCTTTCACTATTGCAGGATGCATATCATTGTTATATTGTTGATCACTTTTCTTTAGCGTACGTTTAATTAAACAATGTTTCCTACCAGTTCAGAATTCAGTAAATACGAGTGTCTATTATTTTTATGTCGGCAATACTGTTGCCTAGATATATAAAATCGCTTGCAACCTTTTTTTCACTCACTAATAATTATAATTATGATATTACTTCGCATTTTCTAATAATTAATATCCATATCAATTAATTTTAGATTAATCTTTGATGTATTATTATTGCTACATAATTTCACTACTATGCGATTTTTCGAGATAATAACGGTAAAGTTTTCAAACATTCTCCGTTTGCATAGACGCTTTATTATGTATATACATGGTTATATCGATTAATACTACTATATGAATATATCTGCACTGCAATATTTTTTCGAATTTCGAAAGTAATTTAAAAATCAAGAAAATGGAAAAAATTTAAGTAGGGTAAAAAATAGTAAATTATGTGTCTAAAATTTATGGGCATTGAAATATCATATACAAATATGTGCACAACCAAGCCTGAAGACA
Organism: Himalopsyche kuldschensis; assembly: GCA_028554975.1. Lineage (NCBI taxonomy): Eukaryota > Metazoa > Arthropoda > Insecta > Trichoptera > Rhyacophilidae > Himalopsyche > Himalopsyche kuldschensis. The sequence goes on along the minus strand of JAHFWI010000010.1, from coordinate 10,883,869 downwards.
ACTAACATATTTTAATACGTAAGAATATAAGATGGGGTAATTCAATTTACAGTATGGGGAAATTAGTGCGATAGTTCATGCATGGTTCAATTTCCATGAATGCGAATGGAACTCACTGCCAGGTATAGCGCATACTCCTATGTTTACAGAATTAATACCAGTGTCAATCTACACATAATCATACATTTGCCTTTTTAGCAATGAAATAACAAATATAACATGGTCTGAAGTTTTGTAAAAAGTACTTAAGGTTTTCTGATAAAGAATAAAATAGTATAATCCTTTTTTGCAGTGATAACAGCACAGTCTGACAAACGTTCGAGAAAAATTACGTAACATGTTTTTTGAAGTTTTAGTAATTATAAAAGGCGGTTGATTTGTAAATTAACTAACTACTTTGTAAAAAAGCAGTTAGTAGTTGCATTGACTGCCTCTTTGTCCTCTCAATTTCAGAAATTTTGCGCGTTACTGCCTAGGAACTCCTTGATTTCTTGGAACTGCAGTATAGTTCCTCCAGTTCCGAAGAAAAATATGATCACCATTCGCGACGATGTAATTTGATGAAAACTTTTAGACTTTAATAATAATAGATTAATGAAATGATGATGCATCATCGCTTCAACATGAATTTCATAAAACACGCTTAGACATATTGATCAAAACCAGTTTTTATAATCGCAATAAAAAAGTAAATTTAGAATGAAAAACAAAACGAAAAAGGCCAAGAAAATATAATCTTGTGTTCGTATTGGAGAAAATTTGACTATCAATATTGTACGCACTAAAAATGCGATCGATATTCATGAAGCAGAATAAATACATTTTAAGTGGGATATTTAAAAAGTAGATCAAAAAAATCTTCCCATATTTATAAACAGTTTATACGAAAGAAACTTTCACTTTGTCCTATATTTATAATATATATTCAAGCAGATTAAACTGGGATACATATGATAGAATAAAATGCATTGTATTCAAGGTACACATTACAAGATACAGAGGTGATATAGATATTGGCCTAAGGAAACCAATAAACTATTTTATGAAAATATGAATACAGCGCAATATAATATTGACAGTGAATTACTATCAAACTAAATGGATGCCTGTTCATAACGATGACGTTTAAAAATTTAAAAGGATGAGCCAGATGATTTAACATAAAAATTATTCGACAAATCGTAAGATTTATACATGTAATTAAAATTTTAATTGTACGCCAAGGAACATAAAACGGATTCTGATAAAAGAAAGACAAAATAACTATTAGAAGTTTAAAGGAAACATTGTCAGAGTGATAATTAAGATAATTATATGACATAAATAATTCACGCGTACAATCAGTAATTTTAAAGGTTAATCATATTTGACGTTAATTCATATACGCAAGAAATTTTTATTTCAACAATTTCATAATCAATCATTTATGTTTGGGCAAGTATTTGTTCTTTGAAAGGCTGTCACTCTGTATTTCTTGCAACTGGTAGTTGCCAGTTGCCACAACAAGGGAATAAAACAGGAAATGGGAAACTAACGATGCAAACATAGGCTTTTCCATATGGTGAAATAAACCGATACTTCTTACTCGCAGAGCAGAACGACGCGGTAATAACCGAGCTGTCAAGCCTAATATAGGCCTGACTAAAATGTTATTTTCGTTAATTTCCCAACAGCAGTGAAAGAACCTAATATCAGGAAGTAAGCAAAAATAAATTACTGAAAGGAGGCTGAACTTTGTTTAACAATACATTCACTGTAGACATGAGCTTGGTTATAAATTTTCTTTGATATGTGGGTACTTTTTTCCATTTTTGAGTTTATTTCAAGTAATGTAAAATTAAAAAATAGACACATGTGGCAGTATTTAGAATCAGTAATAAGCTGTAATTCTGAATATTTGGTTTCTTATTAAAATAAGGTATACATATCTATTGATCAATAAATGTATGGAGTAATGCCATAGCTTTTCTTTTATCAAATAAATACAAAAGTTTCAATATTAAATAATAACACAGTGAAAAAATAGCAATGCTTTTTAGTTGGACAAAAATTATTTTTCTGAATAATATATTACAAATAAACTAATTTTTGTAGAAGTAACATACATCACTATTATTTCACAGTTCTACCAAAATAAACGCCAATTTAATCAATTAAATTATAAGTTGACACCAGATCAATCATATTGCTTTTATAAAAATATTAACTCTTTTGTATATTGAAATCGCAACTATTTGAAAGCTAGGTGAGTTTAAAGGTTAAGTTATCAAATTTAATTGAAACCTTTATGTTACCACCGACTGCGCTGACGAGAAAAAAATCGATTATCCGCGCCAATCAGCTGACGCAAAGAGAGATACTATTCCAGTTTGCACCGTCAACTTAATTAGTATCGCATACTCGATTCAACCAATTATTATTGCGGCGAATGGAGCCTGTGAGAAACTCCACTGCTACCGTTGCTAATTAGTCTCAAAGGGGTGAACAGCTAGTGAAGGGTGGAAGTGAGGGAAAAACTATAGTGGAGCTGTATGCTGTCATGCGAAGCTTTTACAGATGTAGAGCAATGCGACCAATACACTGTCGAAGGCAATGGTTTATTCCGTGACGTTACGTCAAGTATGCTATCTAATAATATAAAGTCAGTTATATCAGTATGAGTATGCAATACAAAAAGAAAGAGTATTACAATAAATATGAGTTTATTTGCATTAATTACAATTGATTGAGGATAACACCAAAAAAAATATATTGGTACGCAGATAAATTGGGTAGGTAATAGAAGACAAACGGCAAAATGTGTATATATCAAATGTATAGAAATGTTAATATTTATAAACTTCAAAACAAAATACGGTATAATAATAAAATTAAATATTGTCTACTTTTTAACTGTTTATTCCACGCATCGTGTTACAGATAGTGACAAGCGTTTCGGCTCTTCAAGAAGCATTATCAGACTTACTATCGCAAAATTGTTTTAGTATTATAAGGTTATGATAGATTCTAACTAGAGTACTCGAGAATACTCATCCATTTTTAAAGTACTCGAAACTCGAGTATTTTTCAAAAGACTCCAGTAATACTCGTGATTTATAAATGAAGATTTATTTCCAACTTTTATTTACTTATTTAAATATATATATATGTATATAAATAAATAATGTTTAATCATTGCGTTTAACGGAGTCGCAAGAATTTTACTGTCTGGTAATATACATATATTTTAATGGTTTTGCCGTTGACTTTCAGATGGGTGAATTTCTTTTGATACTTTTGTTGTGGGTGCTGCTGACTTTTGAGACGTTTGATTCTGTATTATTTTTGACATTTTGAAATAAATGTATTAATAAAATTAAATAATCTTATGACCTATCATATTTTTATAAACAAAAATTTGAAATACTATTTTTTTTTAGTACATACTAGAAACTACTCGAGTATACTCGAGTATTTTTTAATTCTACTACTCGATACTCGAATAGTTGAGATGTCGAGTAATTGGAGTCTCTAATTCTAACGTTATAAATTACAAAATGGAAGTTCAGTTTTTTCCTTTTTCAAGGGGCTACAAACAACCATTTTTTTCTTATGCGTTAAATTTCAGCATCTCGTGATTAACTCTTAAATAGTTAACAGTCGTTTGACTGTAACAAACCCCAAAACAGCTACCGACTCATTGCAATGTACTTAATATAATTTAACGCTAATTGCATTGCAAAATAAGATGAATGTGAACTTTCAAAACAAAATAACTTGACCAAAATTATTATAAAGCGTATTTTATTCTGCACGACATTTCGTGATATCGGCATACTTCCCGAGGAAACCTTTTAACGAAAAAACGATAGTTCTTAAACATGATACAGAGCGTACGTAGACCGTTATGCGCTAGGTAAATCAATCACAGTAAATATATTAAATACACATACAAAAATATGTGGGTATATATATATATAACATCAACTAAATGCTACATGCATATTAATGAACACACCGTGGAAACATTAATGAGTATTGCCTGCAAAGACTTTCACCATCAAAATACAACCGAATAAAAATGCACTATACAAACTAAAAATAATATTTCCCACGAAAACACCCGATATTTTTGTTCAGTTCTGTAAAGTGTATTTTTGACTATATGAGTGTACAGTGGGCAAGAATCCAGATATCATTAATAATACAGGTGATGGATTTTATACGTTTTAAGAAACATTCAAGCGATGTATCAAGAGAGAAAAAATACGTCCAAATATAAGCGCGAGTTCAATGTAGTCGTAATTTGTGTTCGCATCGGCAACTTTATTCGCAAAATGGTTATGAGCAAAACAATGTGGGCCATATTAAGCATGTGTGTATGTATATTATTTCAATTCATTGCAGATCATTGAAATTTTCATTCATTGTATTATTTATTGTTTAAAAAAACGTGGGTAAAAATATTGATTGTTAAATCTACAGTTCATAAAAACTTAGTAAATAATTCCCAGAGTATGCCCATTTATTATTATTAAGAAGATTGAAGTAAAGTATAAATAAATCAAAATCATAATAACCTTTCATCACATGTTTAATATATCGATATAATACGACATTTTATTGGTAGAATTCAATAACATCATCAATTAATGAAAGCAATAACTAATTATGTCTAGTTTAGTTAAGGTACGTTGATACTTTCAGTATATTTTTTGTGAGTAACGATGGTAAGATATTATGTTGAAATGAATTTCAATAAAATTATAATCCACTGAACATCGAGTACATGAATGATTTTCTTTTGAAAAAGCACAAACTCTTCGACTATCAAAGTAGAGTTGCAGAAAACTTCGACAATCAACGGAATGGTTACACGTTTAATATCACACTGCAAAATAATCAACACTGGCACTGAACACTAACGTGAATAAAATAACATCACTAATATAAATAAGATGAGAGAGCATTCTTGGTGAGAACTTTAAGCGATGGTAACGGTAGAAGCGCGACTGTAACACTGTGCAGTGTGTTGGTACTTGTTGGAAACTTTTAACGCCGTCACTAGAGTGAGCGTTGCGGCGCTCCTTGCCGGCCGTCGCGACGGTTCAATCACCGATCGACTCGCCGGCTAATGCAACGATGATGCCCGCGATAGCTTTTCATCGCGTTCATAAAAGGCGACCTTTAGTGCATATCTGAATATCCATCTGATGCATCGGGTGATAATATGACACGGATTTACATGATATTTATAGCTCATATAATGGTATTAACGTATGATGTAATGCATATGAAATGAAAAAAACTTATTTTATAATGAGGGCAGTAGAATAAACAAAGCAAGTCGAATGGAAAAAAAACATGCCTGAATTTTAGCGTTTTAAAAATATTCCGACATAAATTTATTGATGTCGTTTGAAATTAAAGTTGATTAAACCAGTAAATAAAACAGAGGGACACTTCGTTATTGTTGTTTAGATTTGAGTCAATTTAAAATCTGTACAAAAAACGGATGCAAAGTTCATAGCACAACGACGCAATCAACTGTGTGCAATACTAAAAAAATGCTTTGGAACACATTGCTTTCATAATAACAACAAACGGTGTTCAAATATATACATGCTTGATTGTTAAAGATCAATGAAAATAAATCTTTTTCTATGGTAAAATGAACATTTAACAAAATTAAGTGTTATTTTTTTGTCTATTAATATCAGTTGTTCTAGGCCCTATGGTCATGAATGTTAGGGGGTAGCCTATGATTTAATTGATGGTAAATGTGTGGAAAATTATTTTTTTCTCGATATCGCCGTAGAAGGTGAATCCAATATAACAAAAAAAGATATTAAAGTTAAAGTATTCTATACTAGTGTGTTCAAACCTAACATCGATTTCAATTTCAAGATTTAATTAATAAAACAAAAAGTGATACATGACATTAAAAAGATGTTATAGCAAAGTGCATCACACGCATACATGATTTTACAAACCGAGTTATTTGTGTAGTTCCTCTATGTATATTTTAGTAAACTACACGCTTTCAAATATTTCTAAGAAAACATATCTAAAAGAAGAAAAAAGATCGTTGTCTTATGCAAGAATCTTGAGAAACATACCATGACTAATCTATATTACATGTAGATTATTTCAGAACAAAAAATAGTCTCCAATTCTAGACTCTAGAGTGTGGTACACGCGAAAAACATTTGCTTTCAGATTGAATTGCGAATCTCTACAGGAATAAATTTAATAGCCTGCTATTCGATACGAAAAATATTCTTTGTATTTAAAAAAAAATGTTCGAGGAAACAAACACTTCTCGATTGATTATATATTAATATAAAGAAAAAAGTTAGCACGTTAACTCTTTGAATAATTCAGATAAATAAATTTTACTAATCAGGTTATTTAACATGGCGCATATTATCGAAAGGAATTCTATTATCAATTGAAAAAGCTAAAATGTTACAAACTAATATGTTTTCTGTACATATATTTATAAGTCTTTCAGCATTCATCATTCGTTCGTTTAACTTTACAGGAAGTAACATGCTGGTTAGGTGTTTTGGTATAATAATTGTAGCAATTTCAAATGCCATGCGTGATTGAATACATAAGAAATGCGCGATTTTTTGTTTTGTCTCGCAAGTCAAATAGCTGCATTTAGGAAATTGCAGTATGGCTATCTAAAGACAAACAGATTGCGTGTTTCGAAAACGGGTTTAACTAAGCATGGATTAACGAACAATAATCACAGCCCGTGGGCACGCCAATGTAAAAAAAAAATAGGTGATTGAGTAATCAAATCATAACATATTTATCAAACAGACCCAATTTAACAGCTCATATTTTTACCTTTCATACATTGATTTATAAAAACGCATTCTTTGTTGATTGTATAGCTATCAAGCTAGCTAGCTACCTTTTCCGATCCTTTGAAAAAGCGATCAACTTACGATTCTCTGATAAACAAATGATTTTTAAGGCATAAACTAATCCCGTTCGTAATCAGCCACTGTTTGCAATGAACCCCAAGTAAGCATACAAAACTCTATTGAGTCGAATTTTCATTCCAGTAGTTCTGCAAAATTCACAATAATAATATATCTACCGCCATTTAGAAACTACCTAGAACCTAGAGCAAAGCGAAGTATTTAATCTGATTGTAATAAAGTTAAGTGTATGTTTCAAAGTTTAAGAAGCGCTCGCTAATCTGGTGCACAAACGAAGGCTAATTTCGTTATCGAGTAAGCTATAACAGTAAATTAATCTATGACTGGAGGCGTGTAAAAATATTTCTAAATGTGTTAAAAAACTGGCAAAGGGGAGATATGGCTAGAGATGGCAATAAATTCAGAGAAAAGCCGCGGGATTCACGCGTAAAGGGGGCCTCGCGACCTTTATTGCCGGAACGCAAAATAAATAAAATTGTGTGTGACAAATATTCCGTCTTCCTGGACACGGCGGACGCGGACGGATGCCACCATGGCGTGAGAATCTGTACTTTGTCAAATCGAAGCAGAGAATATACGGGCATCATTAACACGTTCTGAATTTTTCCCCGACCTCAGCCGTCGTGTCGGCCGAATAAACGCGTTGCAGGAGTGTTATCTCCTGACAATCTGTCAAGTTAGACAATTTGTGCATTCGTCCATTTTATAAGTGCATGCTTTTAACTAACCGAGTATTAGTGTTCGAACCGTCAGTATCTACTAATATCCTTTAGTGCTCTTAAAAGTGTTGATGGGATGAAAGAGAAAGAAATAAATAAACTACTCTTATATAAGTCACTTCAAATTTGGGTTGACAGTGATTGGCATTAATTCAATCTAAATGCACATGTACTATCGCAAGCGATTTATAAATAGCGCCAAAGAGTTTTCTTAAAAAGTTTGTGTTAAGAAAATAAAAATAATAATACGAGATATGGAAATCGCGTGATTTATGCTTGTTACCCCGTGTCTTAGGTAAGCGACGCGAACCGGCAAGAGAATTTAGGCGAATCCAGTCAATTTAAAACGTAGTTGATCAAAGGTCTTATGTGCCATCGCTCGGCCAGACGCAATTACCGCTCTGGTGAGCTTGGACCGTTTCATATTTTCAAGCGATTCGCGTGTGCCATGAGTGCGCACTTGAGGCGACTTGCGACATATGCCGTCCTGACCGGACCGCTTCGCCTACGTATGACACTTGCATGGGCGAGGACCGTTTGATATTTTAAAACTCTGCCGCTTTCAAAGCCGCGCCGGAACGCCTCGCCTAGATTCGCCCAGCTAAGACGACCCGTTAGAAAAACAACTTTCCGAGCGTTGGCTGGATTTTGATCGCGAAGTAAGAGAAATAAAACAGGTTGAAATACTGCGGGATTCATTATCAAAAATTATGCACTGTTATACAAATGATTCCGATCTTATCTTATTAAATGTAATTTTTTTGATGAAAATGCATTTATTGCAATTTTCCGTATGAAATATTCTGCCGCCACATATTTCGACCCTTGTAACATATAAATTGCAATTTTGTATGGTTATCGTAAACCAAATCAATCTATATTTTAAATTGGTTAGAGTCAAAATTAATATCCTTTTATACGCTCAGCGTATGTCCCGTTTCGTTGTACTTTTCTTGCTGACAGGATGATAATCGATTCAGGTGAACATAATTATTACGAATGCTTGGAAGAGACCTGGCAATATCACAAACAGACAGGGAACTATTATAAAATTGAATAATTTTATTTATGTAAAAAGTCAGGGTTAGCAACAACAATAATATCGCGAATGAATTTTCATATTAACATTTTTTAAATTACTGCGAATCGTACATAATCAGTTTACGGTTGGTTTAAAAAGTTAAATAATTATTATTCTGTCATGAGTACAAATAATACGTCAAATTTGTTCGTCAAAGTTTTTAAACATACTGTAATACACGAAGCATCGGCTACACGCAGTGCACCATGGAAGGCTGTGCGAAATGAAAAAAAATCGGGAGAAATCGATTTGCTTAGGGGAGGTTTAGTGCACGGCGAAACGTCTGACAAATATAAGTCCAACTTACGGGCACAAAGTGAAAAACATACGAGGAAAATGCTCCTCTTATTGGATCACGCTGTAAAGAAGCATCGCAAAAGAGAGACGTCTAGTGAATGTTTTGTTGTGTTTGTGTAAAAAGATCGAATACATATAGCCTCTTTTTGCATGCAACATTGAATTTTATAAAACGAAAGCATACTCTTTCTATAAATAAAATATCTACTAAAACCTTAAAAGGCCAAAGTTGTATGTTTCCAAGTATAATTTGACGAAAAAGTTTGTGTCAAAAGATATATGTTGAGATTAGTTGGCCACTTGCTCCACATTGTGAGCGGTCATGGATAAAAGTCTAACATACCGGGACACGTATTTAAGTTTAACATAATTATATGGTTATACATAATTCTCAGACAAAATATATTATAAAAACTCACAATAATAAAAATTGATGTCAACTCATGAATAGTTGTAAGGGACAAAACTTTAAACGGTATGTTAAATATTCAAAAGCATAAAATTTTATATTTTATCAATTGGAAACATTTTGGGTTTTTAACTTATTAACATTACCTTTTCCGGATTTCTATTACTAGGGTGGTTTAATTGTTCAAAACATTTTGGACATGGCAAATACTGGCGGCAGTGCCTACATATTTAAACTTAAAATTATGTTGCAGTAAAAATATTCATATTTATCAACTAACCACCACTTAACAATAGAACACATATTCATTTAACACGAAATCCCTGTAGTATCCTATTCGCGGATTAGAAGATTAGATAAGCTGTATACAAATGCATGTTTGCTAACTCAGTATTTACGGACAATGTGCGACCAAAAGTAAGCGAACGGTCGACGTATGCTGGCTTTTCGCGGTACGCATCCCACATGGTCCGCAAAAGCGTTTCCAGGCCCTAAAATTGAAATATGAAGCAAGCAGTACGGGAGATTATGTTTAGCGATTTAGTAGTCATGCAGGGCCGTCGCTTTAAAAAAAAAAAAAATGCAAAGTGTACATACACGCAGGGGCGGAAAGCGACCTGGGCTGAATTGCAAAGTAGCAAAGTGAAAGATATGAAACGTTATATGCTAATGTGACTGTATCGAAATTGATATTAGGATAGGTAAAGAGACGCTCGCTTGAAATATTGTATATAAATATGAATACACACAACAGATGAGAGCTTTGTGTAGTTTGCAAAAACAGTATCCACGAAAACTATCAGATCCCAAAAAAAAAAATTCAATCCATGTTTTAATCTTTCACACTCTTTTCCTGAAGTAGAACGTACTGAAGCAAATGCCAGTTGTTTTCCAGTGAATTGTTTCACGAGGGCACTGCGCCTCAGCGGTGACCATCTTTAGCCACATTTAGTTAGTATACTGTACAAGTTAATTCATTGGTTATGTATACCCAAATAATTCAATAATTCGTCGCAGACAGATAGACGATACACATGTTCTTTAATAATTGTTATGACGTTGCCTTGCGAGACTATTATTAGCGAAGAAATAATAACATTGTATAATATTATTATTCATTGATGTGGTTACGTTAATCCTGCACATGTTCATAAACTATCATTTTAATAGCGATGTGAGTTTAGTTATATTGTGCAAATGGATCTGATATTGCAAAATGACATAATTTAAAGACAATCGATAGTTACAGTTCCTATTGGCATTTTATCGCGTGCTCGCAGTAATAAAGAATATTCCACGTAAGGCACAAATCTATGATGTGGAATTATAATAAATATGCATAAATGTCAGCGAAAAAATAATTCAAATACAGCATTTACAAAAATGACATTTATTTATGGTGGCCGGTGGTTACCGTAATAATTACAAACTGTAGATAACCATGCAAATGCATGATTTTAAAAAGCTTATTTTATGAAGCTGAATCAAGGATAACAATTTAATTACTAACCATACTTCGTCTATGTATGCCAAGGATCTACCGGTATTGTAATTCATGCATCGCAGCAGTATTTATTCACGAGTGTAGTAAAGATTAGGATTCTTTTGCATTTTATAGGAATCATCTAAGACGGTGATTTCTTTCATAGACTAAGAAAAGGCATTGGAACGGCGGAATTACAGCGTCTTTCTATGAATAATTCATTATTCCATGTCTGGTACGATTTGGATTTACAAACGACACCTAACACATTTTTACTGCATTGCATTGTGCCAATGGCTCTCTTATTGCAAAATTAATATAAATACTTTCGATGGTTTCGGCGGTATCTTTGTGGAAGTTCATTTTAATATAAATACTATTTAATTATGGTTTTGTAAGTATACACCACCCATTTTATACTGTGCGACATACGTTTAACGTTCCTCTGAGAAATGTTTTTATATGAAATATTAAAAAAATGGTTTGTGCATGGTATGTATGTATGTATGTATATGTAGTTTAAATAGTTTTTTATTATTATTATTACATATAGAATTTTGTGGCACCAAATTTGGACAAATAGTAAATAATATTAGATTTAAAAATAATAATAAATTTACCAATAAAGCAGGTGAGTTTACCAGGTGCATTATAAATTAAACAAAGCGAGAACATGGTAATTGCATTATGAAAAGCAGAATTGTAGCACTCAAAGTTGACAGTAAAAACTTTTAAATACAGCGACATAAAACTGAATGTCTATAATTAGTAAATATATCTATAATATATATCAGGCAATTTTTAAATATTTGATTTTGCACGGTTATATCAAAGAAATCATTGTTGAGAGTAGGAATACACACTTCTAATGATACAAATATAATTAGTAAATATAAACATTTTTTTCTACAATGTCTACACACAATTTCTAAATAATAATCTCTATTTGTATGTGTAGTACAAGCAACTATAATTATCCTAGTATTGATGATGTATAATATATTATAAAACGAGTAAGTACAAAATACTGGAAACGAAAACAATTATATATACCATTTATGGAAATATAGCATCTAGAGATTTGGACAAAAAAGTCGATCGAGTATTTGTACGTTTATGCCGTCTATGGTTTGTGCTCGACTAACGATAATAATAACTATATGTATATATATATATTTGACTTTCATTTAAAAATCTCGTCACTAACACAGTAAAAAATGATAACGGATGAAAGTTTCCACTCGCGGGATCCATTACGTTAAAACCGACACAACTTTCGCAGCGTTAGACCTCAAGTTGAAAATTCATTTTTCATATTTACCCGTCGTCACGAAAGTATTTTTCTCATGGAATGAGTGAACTTGAGAAATGAAAGGAATTTAAGCAAATTAAGCTCAGTACCTAAATTGTTAGCCCGAATCTCTAAAATAAAAGATTTCATACAAACATAAAAATTAGAAATTATAAAAATATCCTAGAAAAATAAATCACAAATTCCAAGGCAAAGGAAATGTTTTTGACGGCCTCTATGAAAAATACTATTTTTGTTAGGATAACAAAAGAAACTTGAATAAATAATCGATTTCTAATAAATCGCAATTTAACAAGCCACTGTCGATTGATTTTCCAGTGAGAACCATGTCAGCAAGAAAACCGGTATGGATATGTAAAACATAAGAGTAAAGATACATTCAATCATGATTTTATAATTGATTGTTTATTTAGAATTCAATCCATCGCCTGGAATAAATTAATATGCAATAAACAAAAAAAAAAGACAAAGGATACAATTTTGAGTTACTGTGTATGTCGATGGTACGATTACAACGAGAGTTTTAAGGCACGTTATAACGATTAAATATTTAAATAGCTGTGCTCTAATTTGCCGGTTATAAGTTTCGATTTCCCGATTTAAAGTAACGCGATACGTGAGAAGCATCGTTTTAATATATACAGATGATGTAAAGTGCCCTGTCCTGGAAAATAGGCAATCTAGGGGCGGGAAACTATTATTGTGGAGGGCAGCGAGTAGCGAACTGCGATCCCTGTCACACCACTAAAACTTTAACGAAATTATCATGCATATAAATTAGATAATAATTGGATGGATCTACAAAGGGCTATGTATTAAGCGTGAGTGTTGCTTGTCACGACACGTCGGCTGATAAATTGTAATAGGGTTTCAAAGTGTTACAATTAAATTATGTAAAACTGCACATTTAACTATTTAATCGGGTAACTTTGCACTAAGAAACAGTTAACCTAAATTGAAATGTAAATATACATCAAGTCAAGTATATTAAAGTATTAAGGGGTAATAAGAAAATATTTACTTTTTCTTTAAATTCTTAAAAAGAAAAGAAAAGTTTTATAACACACATCGGGATTAAAGTATTCACAATTCACAAAAATAAAGATAAATACTTTTAAAAATGTGCCCTCGCTGAGCGATAGTTGATGGTGATCAAGTTTCACTTTGAAATGGCAAAAACTGATGATTGATAAAAAATGTTTTTGAAATAGATGCAAAAGAACGATATTTTGTCGAGCGTGGTGAGGTTTGTAACTTTAATTCATTTTATTTCAAAGACCGGCAATAAGCTATCAAGTACAAGACATATGATGCAGAATATATTGTTGAAATATTTTTTAGTTTGATGTCGTAATCTATAAATTTAAGCTATTAGCATATGGAAACTTAAAAATAGGGATTATGGAAATAAAGCTGTCAAAAATTACATTTTTTTAATTGGCAATATAAAATAAAAACGAAAGTTTATTTTAAAATTTCGGAAAAATAGTTTAAAAGAATGCTTAATAAAATTTAAAAACAGCTAGCTAAAAGCACAGAGATAAATGAGAATAATTTAAATGATAAAATAGTTATACGGAGATTTCTGAAATAATAACTATTTAATGAAGAACAGTGAAAGCAGAATAGTATAATAACACTAAAACAGCATAAATATTATAACACGCATAAATTTCAGTTATTTCTCAGAAACTTGAGAAGGAAAAGTTAAATAACCTGCCAGTATAGCACATATAAATATACATACAAGCGAAACATATGTTTGTATGAATACATCATTTTCAAAGTAGCATCCGCCGTGTTGTGAATTTCCTTGATAACGAACATAACTAAGTGGTTGTGTCTTTTAAGAGAATGAACACAGTCAGAAAAGAATAAATTATATTTGTTTTACAAGTCAAAGTTATGACGAAGGGTGCTTCACTGTGTGAATTTATCAGATACGACCAACGTGATGAATCGATAAATAAATACGGGCTAAACTTAGCTTAACTTAAATTAAGGATCTTTGAAAAGTCAGCCGCACGTTAGCGATAAAATTAGGAAGCAATTTCATATATTGCCGAGCACGGTAACTTTCGCCAATCAGTGCCGACAAATAAGTATTTACATAATATTAAGTTCAGTATCTTTATAACGTATCATGCTACTTTTTATATTTACCGAGTGATTGTTTTGATAAAGAAAATTAATATACACACGTTGAATATCATTACAAAAAATGATTATTACATACAATACTCAGTATGTTGCGGAAGAAGCAGTAGGTAACTTTGCTTGGATGGACCGACTTTATAAAATCACAGGACACGGTGTAGCAATGTTAAGTTCGCAAATATCCTATGAAAATTGCCGATATGTAATTCAACTAATTTAGTTGATACATATGATAGAATTGGAAGATGATTATTATTTGAATATTTGGAATGGACGGGGTGAACTGAAAACATAATGATCCTTTTTGAGAGTTAATTCATAAATTATTTTTAAATATTTGTTGATAGCTTTGACGCCTAAACAGTAGTTCTTTTATTTTTAAAAATAATTTATGTAGAATTAAAATACATTGTTATACCAAGTAAATGCCTACTCAATCAATTATTGATAAATGCTTTTATTTTATTTGGTAAAACTAGTGCAGGTAAGTATATATATTTAACTGAAAATTGTGAATTAAAGTAAAACGGAAATTTTCAACGGCGATGTCGTCAAGGTCGATTTAGATAAATCGTAACGAAAAACGTATTTTTAATATTTTCGATGGTTTCGGCGGTAACTTTGTGGAAGTTCATTTTAATATAAAATTTTAAATAACTTTGATTATTCCACGTATTGTGTAACTAATTTTTTTCTTAGAGGCATCTTCAGACTTACTATCGCAAAGTTTGCTTAAGTAATGAAGCAAGATAAATTCTAACATTTTAACATTTTAAATTATGAAATTACAAAATGGATTACGGGTTTTTTTCCTTCTAAAGGAAACAAGGAAGGGGGTGATAGAATCAAAACAATGCATTAACATAATGATACTACTAAGGTGCAATCACTCAATCAATTAGATTGGGATTTTTCCTTTTTAAGGGACGCAAGGACGTATTTTTTGTTCATGAAGACGTACGGCTTCAATTTTAATGGATAAAACAATTTTATTCTTATACTTCGATGGTTTCGGCGGTAACTTTGTGGAAGTTCATTTTAATATAAAATTTAAAATATCTTTGATTATTCCACGTATACGTATACGTGGAATAATCAAAGTTATTTTAAATTTTATATTAATTTTATTCTTATTCGACTAAACGAAATTATTTGTACACCGCAAGTGTTAACTTCATCTAAATATATACAATCTATTACATGGTATGGTAATAATTTACATCCGGGAAGACCTTAATTATGAATGACCAAAGTTTATGGAAGGAAAATGCGTTCAGCGCGTTGGGGTTAATTTTTAACGCGGACGGTTCTGGTGGTCATTAAAAATTGACGCTGACGATCAAATTGCTGTGCATGCTTTATTGGCGCTGCTTTGCACCTTAAAGCCTGAATATAATTCTAAGTAATTTTCTTTTTGGGTCCATAAGTACACGAGTGTTTTCCCGGCGCAAGCTATTTTTCATTATCACTTAACTCACTTCCATGGTGTTCACTGTCGATTCTTGGTGTAGAGGCATTAATTTTACTATTATTTTTAATACAACATTTTTTTACTTATTTACTGATGCGTGATAATCATTTTAACGGATAAATAAATAAAGCACATTTATCAGTACTACTTTCACATATATTCTGATAAATACCAGCTATCAACTGATATTATCAGTCGATAGTGCTCGCGATGAGCAAAACTGTTTTTTTTTTAATAATGCCTTTACACGAACTAGTGACAGTTGATCAACGCCTTTTACTGGCGGAATAGTGATAAAATAAAACTCGATTCCCAATATTTATCTCCCCTCCTGACGAACACCCGGGTCTCTTAGCGTTTGATCATCGGTTAAAAATTCTAATCTCGATGACTTTAATGTGCTACTAAATTTACGAATTGAAATATATTACTATTTTTATTTTCGATTGATCCGGTAGTAGTTTTATGGTAAACTATTTATATGGATACAATAAAAGATGATCAGTTTGAAAATATATTGAGCTACAATTTACATTCAAAAGCAATACAAATAATACGGTAAGCAAAATAACAATGTATTTTAATTCTACACAAATCTAATTCTGCATAAAATATATTGTTATTTTTCTTACCGTATTATAATGGAGTTCTACCAAGTAAATGCCTACTCAATCAACCAATACAAATAAACATGATGGAAAGGGAATTTACGCGGAAAGATAAGTTTCATCATCCCATTAAAAAATATTAGGTGTATATGTTACACCGAATATACAAAATACATTATTTCATGAAATTGGCAAAATTTTGCATAGTTCTTGAAAATTGCAAGCCCATTACCTTATTCATGAATTAGAAAAAATATCTGCCGAGTGCATGAAATCGTAAGGTTAAAGAATTCTTAAACTGTCAACATGACAGCAGAAAAAGTAATTTTAATACGGATGGTTTTATTAGGATGCGGGACGGCTTCGGGTTAATGTTGTGTCATTTATTGGACATGTTCTACAAAATTTTATGTACCGCGTATTTTTTAATTCTAGATAAATGCACATATTTTTTCAACCCTGACGTTTTTTGATGAAATTTTGAGGTTATGTCCTACATACTTACATTTTGTATTTGTATCGTAGGCTCTTATATTTAAAAATATACTTAAATACGCATATCTTTTCAACCCTGGCGTATTTTGATGAAATTTTCAGGTTATGTCCTACATACTTACATTTTGTATTTGTATCGTAGGCTCTTATATTTAAAAATATACTTAAATACGCATATCTTTTCAACCCTGGCGTATTTTGATGAAATTTTGAGGTTATGTCCTACATACTTACATTTTGTATTTGTATCGTAGGCTCTTATATTTAAAAATATACTTAAATACGCATATCTTTTCAACCCTGGCGTATTTTGATGAAATTTTCAGGTTATGTCCTACAACATTTGGTATTTGTAGGCTCTTATGATATTTAAAAATCTTATAAATTAATGAAATAAGAAATGATATTTACAAAAAAAATCTTCAGTTACCGATATTATAGTGATTAGAAATCTGTCGTTAAAGATGAAAAAATAGCTTAATGGCAAAATTTTAATGCTATCATTAGTAAATATTGATGAAATTCATCCATTTCAAAGTAAAATCATTGAATAATATGTCACAAGTAATTATAATACTCTTTCGCCTACAATTATAAGTAACTAAAATATTAAAAAAGAATTAATATTCAATTATTTTAGGAAAAAGAGTAGTGAATACTCGCGGATATGAAAGGCAGGTAGATTTAGACTAGGAATAATGGAATCATTAATGGAACGTTTTCGTCCAAATTCGCCGGCAAATTGAATAAGCCAAGTGCGTATTTCACAGTGAAGTCAGTCAGGCCGAGTGAAGAGACAGATTGAAAATGTTTTCAAGCATACATGGAAAGAATCAATAGGGGCCAAGAGGAATTGAAATTTGAAAAGTAAATTAGGAAAATCACATATGAGGAAAGAAAATCGAAAGTACGGACGAAAACGTGTATATGTATATGTATGCGATGGGTGCTGTAATGAGCAAAATAAAATTAGCCATATTTTTTTGTGTTTGCTTTTATCGCTTATTATAATTGTTTATGGAAAAAATGATACATGATTTTATACCAGGGCTGTGGAGTTGTTAAAAAAAAGTTCGACTCCGACTTCAACTCCAACATTGACCAAAAACACGACTCCGACTAAAAACAGTTTAATATCGTCACTTTTTTCCTAATTTTTCAAATTATGTGTATACAATTAAATTTCAACCCTTACAATCCGGCCTATAGTCAAATTTGACATATTATATGCAAAAATAAAAAGTTAAAACTTTTCGAAATATCCGACTCCGAGTACGACTCCGGCCAAAGCCCCGCGACGACTCGGACTCCGGCCAAAAACCTCTGACTCCACGACTCCGACTCCACAGCCCTGTTTTATACAAATATATACAAGTAGATGGATAATTAATAATACAGCCACAGCGTTATACAAAGAGTATAAAACATAAAATATTTGTTTACATACGTTACCAGCGTTTGATGTTTGCTAAAAAAAACGCTCAGCGATGATCTGGAAATCGTCAATAGCATTGCAATAGTTTGTGCATGTTATGTTGAACCTAGATTCATATAGCTAGCTATATGGGATACAAGTAAAAATAAAAGCAAGTGTGTGTTGGAATGAAGCAAATCGCAGATCTCGAGTCAAAATAGAAAAATTAAAGCAAAACATGATAAAACATGTAGATCAGTAAAATGATGGTTTACATACAGTAAATTGATAATAATACTTTTAGGGTCGACGAATTGAACCAGATGTTACTTACGAAATCAAAGAAATGGAAAAACAATTAAGTTATCGTGGAATGGATACACACAATTATTCCTTAAATCGTTCAAAACCGTGTTCTGTTTGACGAAGCATCGGTTATATATTGAACGTACAATAAAATATTTTTTCATTCTGTACAGTGTTCAAGGTTAAGTTATAACTTATAAATGTTCAATATTGCTAAACGTATATTGTGATTCAAGTCAAATTGTTTGGATATATTTTTTTAAGATATTCAGAATAGGAACGCTCAGATGATTTATTATAAAGTCACCCCGATATCGAAAAAGAAGGTTTAACAAAAACAGAGTATAAAAAGAGTCAGACAATCAACACAGATATCAATTTGGATGCAAATTGTATTGTAAAATAATCAAAAAAACAAACAGTCGGGAAGCCTATGAGAGCAGAAATATACAAATCGGTGGTTTTAGCGAGTAGGTGTCGTTGCGGATATTTCGGTATGGCGCGAGTCCAATAATCAAGAGAGGCAGCGGTCTCTCGACGCTCAGCAAGGATAATGTAGAAGCATTGTAGGGGGCGGAGGGATGGGTGGAAGCTACCAAATCTTCTTTTGGGAGATACGGACAAACTAGGAGAGTATTCTCCAACCGAACAATGGAAAATGAGTCGATTTGTTTGTCGCGACATTTCAAATCGACTCGTTTTCAAGATTTTTTCGGTCTCGTTGAGCAGATTTATTCGGAACATAAAATATACGTTAGGGTGCACCATAGTATACACGGAGTATTTTTTTTATTTGATTTGTAACTAATCTAGCGAAAATATAATTAATTCCGAAACAACACAAAAAAATTGTGGTTAAACAAAAATAAAACAAAATGAAATAATTTAGGTGTAGGTACATTCAAAAGTTAGATGTATGTTTTATTGAAATTTAGTTTACATGTGCTGTTGTTAAGCAAATTAAAACATAACAAACATCGACAGAATTGTAGTACAAAAAGAGTGACGAAATAATCGCTTCATGATGGGTATATATTTAATACATATAACAACGTGTACTCAGTCCATGATAAGTGATAAATTAATTAAAACGAATCAGCCAATTGATTAAATGGATGGCGATAAATTATATCCCTTTGAGCCAACAAGCTTCAAGACATGTAATGTTAGTGCACCACTACACTTAAATACGTAGCCGGTAAGATGGGGTTTCAGTGTATTCGATATAAATTAAAGCAATGACTCAATTCAATGTGCATTTTTCGTCGTTCAATAAAATGCCGCTCATAAAATTCTTTACAATATTTTGTAGTATTGTAATAAATGCGCTTATTAATTTATAGCAATGTCAACTCTATCATAGTTTAAAATTACAGCGCAATGGTTAGAGTTGTTGTATTTTAATGCTAACTTCGGTCGAGTGCATACATTACATTCCATTCATCACTGATAAAGATCGTCCTGTTAAAACCGTGGTTTATTACCTACAGAATTAAGCTAATATAACACTGTAAGCTGGAATGACTTAACGTGCAAAAGGTGTGATAGTTTAGCTATATCCGTATAATCTTAGGGCTTATTTAACAACACCTTGGCGTAAAATACACACGCCATTGTGAGCTTTCGTACAAAATACCTACGATAATATTGAAGACGCTAGTTAAATAGTATGTACGGTTTATCTACGGCACACAATCAATATGCACGCTTAAAACCTACATATAAGGATTTTGTTTAACTTTTAGAATCGATTTTTTTCTTCTTCTATAGATAGCAGCGAACCAAAGAAGGGTATTTTTAAAATGAAGTTTAAATGACTAGATGGGTAACTAACTATGCATCAGATTTGGACTACGAGTCATTGGAAGAATTAATTTATTTGAAATCAATTAAAATACTCACAGGAGCACAATATAATAAAGTGACTAAGTAAGAAGATGACTTGATAATAAATTAAACTATTTTTTAAATTTAATTAAGGATTTCGACTGAGGGTGCTTGATGGAATTTCAATATCAAATTTGAATTGTTTGAATTTTGTACTTTTCCATGAGTTTTGTCGCTAACGACCCGGGTTTCGCCTTTCGGCATCTTCAGGCATTTCAAGTGCACGGATGTACTTGAACTGACGCGAAGTAAACAGTTTGTATCGTTTATATACAAAAATATTAGTAGAGCACTAAGTTAAATGGCTATCAAAATGTATACAAGTTTCAATGAATTAAGTGGGTTTGTTATCATTATGGGGATTTATGAAAATATTAATTACCAGATAATAACATAGGAATATCTAAAATAAATCTAGGGTTTTATCCGATCTATTATTAATGAGTTGATTGATTTTAAGTCTTTGAATTAATATTTAATGATAGCAAGTGCTTGAATTATTAATAAATGACAGTTATTTAAAAGGGTTCAACAATGGCGAACTTGGTAAATAAAATTGCTCGTTTAAAATTAGCAAACTGTTAAGCTGAGCTGGATTAATCTCCAAGATTTCTTGGTAAATTAATTTAAACTCGCCCTTTTTAGTACGTAACAAATCAGCCTGATTCAAAATTAAACGTGTAGTTTTCAAGAATTAAATGGTTGGCGAAGGTGGAAGTATCTTTTAGTATCTAGCGAAAAGCGGCTAAATGCTCAGCCACTCTTATATTTAAGGTTCTAGCAGTTTTACCAATATAAAATCTGGGACAATCACTACACTGCAATCTATAAATCCCAGATTTGTTTTTATAATCTATAATATCTTTATTATTTATCAATAATTTACCTAAAGAGTTCTAACAATAGAAAGCTGGTCTAACACTTTCTAAGAGCTGCTTCTTTATCTTTAAACTGGTGTGTCCTATGCAATTAATTTACGCCAGAACCTAATATCACCCGAGCCTTTCGTTATTAATCCCTTGTGTAAGATTTCTTGGACTATCTTACTACATTTTTTTTAAAGATTGTCTATAAGAGACATATCATAACCATTGTTAATGGCGATTTGTTGGGTGATTTTTAATTCAAGATCAAAATTTAATTTATTCAAGGGACAAGACTGACAAGTCTGCGAATTTTCGAATGAAAAGCAGCTAATTGGTACGACATTGGATGTACTGAGTTTTTATGAATACAAGCATATGAAAAAGTCAGTTTACGAAAGATAGTGAAATAGTGGGTATCGTTATTAATGACTATAGTAAGGACAAGAAAATTTATTTTCTTTCCTCCGACTTCCAGGGTGAATTTAATATTATAGTTAGTGGGTGAGTTAATAAAGTTATGGAATTTGGTGATTTGTCAATCGGTTCCGTTAAATAAACAAATCATATCATCTACATATTGGAACCAATATAGTATTGGTTTGACTTAAATGTTATAGCTAAAAATGATTTTCTCTAAATGGTTCATATAGAATTCAGCTAAAAGAGGTGACAGACAGTTTCCCATTGCAAGGCCGTCAGTCTGTTTATAGAGCTTATTATTAAATTGAAAGTAATTCTGGTCCACGCAAACGTCTACAATATTGAGTAATTCTGATTAAGTGATAACTGGATTGAGTCTACTAAAATTTAATGTATCTTCGATGATTCTTTTACATTTGTTAACCGGCACATTAGTGAATAAGCTGACGACATCAAAAGAGATGAGTTTTGAGTTACCGGGGATTTTAAAATTTTTAATTTTATCCACTTATTCTAAAGAGTTTTTTACGCTGTACAATGGTTTGAATCCACTGTGGTTACGGATAAGTGAGTTTGCTTTTCTAGAAAGTTTATAGGCTGGGGCATTTAAATAACTGTTTACTACGCGTCAGTTCAAGTACATCCGTGCACTGGAAATGCCCGAAGATACCGAAAGTGCGAAGCCCGGGTCGTTAGCGACAAAACTCATGGAAAAGTACAAAATTCAAACAATTCAAATTTAAACTAATTTTGCTTGATGATTTTTATGGAGGTTTAATTTATTGGAACGATAAGGAAAACGATGAAAATTCACCGTCAAAAAAAGTGCTGGAAGCTTTTACGAGCAGCATGTATTGTTTATTTTTACAAGCAATGAGGAGTTCGTCTATATAATAATGATAAAAAATTATTAATTTACACATTAGCAGCTAAGAAATATTGCCGAAAGAAAGGTTATCATGTTAAAGAAATTTTACCGAAAAAAAGGTTCATCAACCATTATCATTATTATCAACATTAGAAAGAAGTTCTTGTTAATGTTCTTCTCGGAAAGAATCTCTTAATGAACATGAACAAGCTGTGCGAAACAAATCCTAAATAAAAGAACAAGATATGAAAAAAAATGTTCAATTTCAAGAAAGTGAGGTAGATTTTCACGCAACATAAAAATAAACAAGCGTTAAATTATTTCAAATTGAATATGATATGCAGTGATAATTTGAAATGCGATCGGTAATTTAAATACCAACATGAGATATGTTTTGATATTTCTATTATAAATACGTAATTTGTACATCATGAAAAACGACGTGTAAAAAATGGTATAAGAAATTACTGATAATCATACAAATAAAACATATGTGAAGTAATTTTTTTTTGAATGACTAATAAAGAAAGTGTGAATTTATACACCAGTTAATTGTTTATTTTTATCAATTTGATAAAAATATTTTTATTGAATCGTTTGAAGTTTTTTCACTAACGGCCGGCTGTCAGTCGAAATACAAAATTTAGACAATATTGTTTCCTTTTATATTTCATCGGTCGATAATGATTGCTATAAGCGAAATCACTTTACAATATACGTGGAAGTTGTTATAAAAATATGTTTTATTTAAATATACATAATGCTTTTCCATCAAGAATTGACAGTTGAAATCTAAGAGTAACTTTAGTATTGCTAGTGAAAAAAAACGTGAAAAAGCATGAGCATTTTCATATGGTTCGGAGGTCTTAAAAATATATTCAAAACACTTTAGAAAGGATTTTTTCGAACGCCGAATTGATTGATATACTCTTTCACATGGCTTCGATCTTGATTGAAGCTTAAAGTGAAATTTAAAAATGATCAAAGGCAAAAGTTGCCAGCGGTGTATCTTCCATCAAATCTTTCCAGAATAAATAACATTTTCGGAGAAAATATTCGAACGTTGCTAGCAAGCGATCGGACTGGGCGATAGAGAAATATCAAATTTGTGGATTTTGAGTAAAAAGTAATATATCATTCAGTGAAAACCGCAAGCCTTTTTGAAATATACCCCAGAGAGACTTGAACGCAGAGAAGTATACATCTCTTTTTAAACGATACTGTCAATTTAGTTATAAGGCTTTTTCATAATATTGATGTCTAAAAAAAAAATGGCATTAATTGAGCAGTAAAATATTTGTTTTATCTTAAAGTTTTAAAATAAAAATAAATCGAAGGAATTTTCGATCGTGCAGTATATTTTTATCATACAAAATTAAGGTTGATGACTTATTTCACTAGTTGCGTAACTAGTGTTACCCATTTAAGAAGCATCTTCAACAAAACATCAAAACAGGCAGTACTGCGAAACGTTTCTATATTGTGAGTTAATTAAATTTAATCAGATAGGCGAAACGCGTGTTACAAGCTACCACTAGTAAACGTAACTAGTGGAATAACAAAGTTATTATTTTTTTATAATTTTTAGACGTACTTCAAATTGACGGAATGTGAAAAGAAGAGGAGAGTTCTGGAAAGGGACAGTTTACGTAAATATTGAGTCGACTTGTGAATTATTTTGAGAGAGGTAGAAATTCATCCCGAAATCTGACACGGCATCGATTCTTTACGGACATGATGGCTTACATTGTAAGCCTTAAAACATGTACATAGTTGATAGGTCTGATAAACGATCAAATAGACGAAATAGATGAGTCAATTAAAAAAAGTTGCTATCAAATATTTTAGTGGATACTGTAATTTCTTTTTTTGATGGATTCGGTGGGAGCTTTCAAAAAAAATTCTTACGCAATTAATAGTATCTCGCCTAGCTGTTGCTTACCAGAGCATATATGGGAAAAAAACTTACAATATAATTATGTATATCATTCCGTTTTGAAAATATATAGAGAGATTGTAAAAGTTGATATGTTGTGCAGGCGATATGATCATTAGATATTTTAAGCTACACAATGACCCTAACGAGCCACTGCTGGTAAAGACTGGAACACTCACTGTTGATAAATATATAACGAATTGATCTCCATAGGTATAAACTTTTAAGTGAATTGTAAAATATTGACGTATGAAAACATGTTTTATGTAACCATTCCTATGATATGGGACATACTTTCATATTCATTATCATAAGAAGCTTCTTAAAATCCGTCGTCACATATAAGAGTCTCTAAAGTAAGACAAAATTTTGAAATTTCATAGACACGCGCTATCATATTTTACCATCTCTACAAAATGAAATTCATGAAGGTTTTTACCGGTATGATATGACACAATGTAGTCACTTTGATAATATAATATATCAGTAGAAAAAATGAAAGCACTTTATGAATGATAATGAACAAATTACACTACGAAATGTATCTTGTAGTATTTTTTAGTAGGGTAAAATGCGTGTGAAACTCTAAATTAGATTCTATCAACCCCTTCCTTGTTTCCTTTAGAAGGAAAAAAACCCGTAATCCATTTTGTAATTTCATAATTTAAAATGTTAAAATGTTAGAATTTATCTTGCTTCATTACTTAAGCAAACTTTGCGATAGTAAGTCTGAAGATGCCTCTGAAAGAGGCGAAACACGTGTCACAGTTAGTTACACAATACGTGGAATAATCAAAGTTATTTTAAATTTTATATTAAAATGAACTTCCACAAAGTTACCGCCGAAACCATCGAAAATATCTAAATTAGCCATTTAGTGTTACAATATAATCATTTATAAATAAAATCATCACGTTATTGATTTAATTGGCATTTACTTGGTAGAACTCCATTATAATACGGATCCGTAAAATTAAAATACATTGTTATTTTTTTCACCGCATTAAAATCATCAGCTTAATCATAGCTATATATCGAGCATTGAAGAAGTAACTAACGTATCTGTGGCGGCTTCAGTGAATTTAATCACTCTGGAAAAGAGTTTTGCATATGAATTACATTGACATTCATATTTAAATTTTGATTTCTTAGAAAAAGTGTGCCTTAATTGATTTTAATCGAGTTTTGATGTGATGATGATAAATAATTGTGCAAACTAGGAAACTCAGGAAAACAAAATTTGGCCTAGTTTTTAAAATTTAAGCACATCAATATAAATATAGTTCATCTATGTTTTTCCTCAATATTGGGAGCGCTATAGAGACTACCTGGTTAGTAAAAAAGTAAAAACGGACGACGTAACAACGACTTGCATCCGATGTGTATTTAAGTAGCGAGAACTTAACGACCGGAATATCCGATCGACGCTATTACATGCATGCAACCAACATGCTTCCTCTTTTCACGAAAATTTGGCGTAAATAAACCATATTTATAAAATATTTTTTATCTTCCAAAAACGCTAATAAAAAATAAAACTACGAGAGAAAGCCTTTTAAAAGAGGAATATTGCGGGAAACGTTTTTTTTTTAAAATTAAAAACGCCGGAAATGGGAAATAATAATGAAAACACTATAATTGAAGATTGAGACTGAATAAGTTGATGGAATTCCAATAGAAAATTTGAATCGTTTTAATTTTTTAATTTTCCTTGTGGTTTGTCGCAAACGACACGGATTTCGCTTTTAGGCAACTCACCCTTACTCACAATTGATTATCATAAAAAATAAATTCAAAGTATTGAAGTAAATTATTTCTTTAAAAATACATCGGAAAAACCCACCTTTTAAATTGGAAGGCATTTCCATGCTATTATTTATCGATTTAATTTTTTCATGAATGATGTTTTTTGGGTTATGTTGAAGGAAAAAAAATATATCAAGAACCGTTATTGTAATACGGTAAGAAAAATAACAATGTATTTTAGTTCTACAGTCAGAACTATGAACATATTTCTGACGAAGGCGTAAGCCGAAATAGCTATCAACAAATATATAAAATAATTTATGTAGAACTAAAATACATTCTTATTTTTCTTTCCGTATTATAATGGAGTTCTACCAAGTAAATGCCTACTCAATCAATAAACCGTTATTGTTTTTCGAGAAAATATATTATTTCATGGTAACCAAATGAAATTGTTAACTGAATTACTAAATGTAAGTTTTTGATTAATAACGGAATATTACTCCAACGAAAAGCGCAAAGGTCGCAATAAGGTGAAACGCGAAAAATCAATATATTTTATGCAATAAATAGGATTCTTTTTCTCGAGGTTGTTAGCGAGAACAAAAGTTGTGTACGAAGGAACGCGATCGCGGCGAGCTTCCAAAGAATTGGCACAATGGAAAGGAGAGAGGCAAAAGTTGAGTAGGTACGCTACGCCATTTAAGTTGGCTGGAATGATGTTAGCTTTGCTAACGAACGCCGCGCGGAGTTTTAGAAGACAATAACAGAGAGCAGCTGGATAATTTCTCCGGAAAATGTATGTTAGGTAATACTTACACGATCTAAGATAAATGTTCAGTTCTGAAGTGCCAGATGGAAAAAAATGGCAATCAACTTGATATGAAGATTGTTAAAATATATCTTGAAATACTATTCACTATTAGATCGAGTAACATATTATTTACCAATTCCAATTACTCGATATATCAACTACTCGAGTATCGAGTGCTAAAATTTCAAAAGACTCGAGTACTCGACTATACTCGAGTAGTTTCAGATGTACGAAAATATATATAAATAATTTAAATTTGAGTATATAAATAGATAATAAATAAATAAATAAGCTTATTTTATTTCAATTTATGAAACGATGATTTCAAAAATGATGAAAAATGAATTCAACGTCTCAAATTTTAATTTGGTTCAAAGTTTTGTTTTTTTATTCCCGCAGTAGAAATAAACTCTCACTGTTGCTGTGGTCATCGGCTTAAAAGTTATCAATGAATTAAATAGTTCTATCTAGTTTTTCTGTCCACTGCTTCAAAAAATTATAAAATTCGGAAATAAATCTTCATTTATATATTACGAGTACTCGAGTATCGAGCACTTCCAGGAAAATGGACGAGTATACTCGAGTATCGAGTACTCGATACTCGAATTGGAGTCTCTAGTGACCACCGACCTTGCAGCGCTGATTTCCTTTAATCGTCATAATAATTGTTGAGTTATTTATTTAAAAACAACGTTGAATTGTTTTTTTTTAAATAAAAAATATGTTCTGCAATTAAGATTATTGACGGATACTTTCGATGGATTCGACGGTAATTTTTTGAAAGTTCATTTTAATAAACTAAGATAATTTGATACTGTTGGAATTTGGATTTCATTTGAATTGTTCAGATTTTGCCAATTGCTACAATTGAGTTTGTAATTTACGACTCTGATTTTGGCTTTCAGCATCTAATACTATACTATACAAATACTATACTATATGTTGTATCCGAAGAAACTATTATTACACTCACGCAATGAAACATTACTATAACTCGATGAAAGATATTTATTTGGAAATTTAACCAAGATAAACCGGTAAAAAAATCTTTTACAAATTCTAGAAACATTTACTTGTGTGTTATTCATTTTATTCAGGGTTGGGGAGTCGGTCTAAAAAAGTCCGACCTCGACTCCGACTAAAAAAAGATTAATATCGTCACTTTTTTTCCCTAATTTTCCTATTTATGTGTATTAATTAAATATCAACACTATCAATGCGGCCAAAAGTCAAATTTGGCATATTAAATGCAAAAATAAAAAGTTGAAACTTTTTAAAATTTCGAGACTCCGACTTCGGCCAAAAAACTCCGACTCCACAGCTCTGATTTTACTATTGTGAATGTGTCTGAAAAACTAAAAATTGTGGATTAAGAGTCATTTTCTGTTTATTTGTGATTAAGTATAAATGTTGCTACGAAAAATTATTAATAACCAACTGATCTCTGTTCCGTTTTGTAAATATTATAATAAAAGGGACATAAATTCGATAAGATTTGAACATGGACCTAAAATATTGATGTATAAGGTTTTTACTTGGTATCAATTTTCATGTGAAAAATATGATGAAGGTGATTCTCAAATTACATTGCAGAATGGAATAATAAAATAAATAATATTTTTTATTTAAATCTTTGATAAATAATAAAACTTTTGATTAAGTCAGATGAACTCGATTTATTGGAGGGACTGATGACTTGTGTGTGGCGTGAAAAACAATATAATAAAAACCTTGTCTTTCAAAGAAAGTAAACGTAGTATAAGACAGTGAAAATCTTTACGAATCATATATTTAGTATCCCTGCCATGGATCAAGAGTTTAGCTTTCCAAGAAATAATAATAATTTACTAATTTTCTCGCGAACAAAGCCTTTGACAAAAGAGAATCTGGTTATAATGTCAGTGGCGTGCGTTGGCTTTGGAAGTATGTGATATAATTAGTTGGGTGTCGGACACCCGATACCTCAGAGCAACATTCAGGTCCATTAGAGGATGTAATCTCTGTCGCCAGAGAAAACTTTGTTAAGGGAAGATAAACAAAAGAACGGCGCGAAAGCCTCCTGCCTCCCGCCTCAAACCAAATAAGTCCATCGCGTCTTAGGACATCTCTATTTACTGATTAAACAATAGAACATGTCAGAATAGTAAAACATCCGTTCAATAATCGTTCGATATATTGAATGTATTAACAACAGGCACTTACTTATGAAGCGAGATGAAAAAATCTTAATTGTATATAAATAATAAGTCAGTTGGAATTAGTGTATTAGTGTGTTTTTATAAACCTATTTTCAAAAAAGAAACGGAATAAACTAGTGATCAAATATACAATCGATTCAAACGATTATTTAAATATTCAGATTGACCCGGAACGCAATACAGAAATCAAAACTTTTGAAAGAGTCATTTCAAAGCTCGGTTACAATCAATTGAAAAGATAACATAGTAGAACCACCGCAGGAAAATGACATTTAACAACCAAAAGCATGTATGTGTGGATTTCAGGTGCAGGTTTCCGCAAAGCGGTGATTTGCAGTGTTAAACGTTTAAGTTGCACACTAGAAAAGCAGTAAAAGCAGAAAGTTAGGCGCTCTCAAATGAGGAAAGTTTGCATTTCATTTGTCCTGTTCAAAATCGCCTTTGAAATTGGTTAAACTTCAACACTAAATGCTTTGTGCGGCATCTTCCCAAGACGCACGCTGCGGTAAAATAAGCATTTAGCATACCTATTTGGATACACCAACCAATGTTTGCGCCAACAAAGGGACGCTCAGTTGTCAAAATAGGCCCACTTAAAATCACGCTATCTGTCGGCGGTTTCTTTATGGCATTAAAGCTTTAGCTAAAAAATATATTAATAGCAAGCAATTGCGTGAAATTTAGCGAAAGGAATCTGCCAACTGGAAACCAAATATTGAATATTAGAGATTATTATTAATAAATTGTCGATGCTTTGCCGAACGGCCCGGCCCCTTTGCCCTTTGCTCTCTCAATAATTTGTCTGCGCCTGTGTGTGCACGTCGGATTTGTGCGCGGCTGGATAAAGTTTCGTTTGATATTAGATGACGGTGCATTACCCTCGACGCGTCGCGTCTAAAAAGCGCGACTTAAAATTCGCATTCGTATTAAATAACTGAATGACTTCCCAGTGAAGCCGTACAAATAATTAAATTGCCACAGCAGTAGTGACATTATTCCACGTCTAGCTTTCCTCTTTATGCATATTATACTAGAGCGAAATATTATCATGGAAGCACAGAGAGATCTAGTTGACTTTGTTTTGGCCTTTACGTTGTCGTGTTATTCAATTAAGAAACAAAAAGCAGTAGGTGGAATTGTACAAATTAAGGGCAGCAAATTTATAACGTGGGAAATAAAACAAAAAACATATTTTTTTGAATAATATTGTAATTAAAATTACGCAAAACATAGACTTCAAGCCATATTACGTGACAAAACCTATTCACATACATAATAAGCTTTAAAAAATCTGTATTTTAGGGCAAAATAGGAATTGATGAATTTTCAGTGAGTATACGAGAGTTTTTTCAATTGTGCTTAATTAATTTCAAAGTAAAAACTTTATGAATACATGCGCCACTGAAAGTATAGATGCGTGTTTCGGATTTTCTGGTATGTAGAGGTATTGCTTCAAAAAATTCTATTTGAAGATTTGGTGAGAATTCACAAATAACTGTAAGCATGGTTTCTAGTATGAATCAGCTGCAAAATTGATTAAAAGAATAATTCTGACGAAGATCTATCGCCAATATGACTTTTATGTATTCGATTTTATATTTCCCACGTATTTAATAAAATACTCCCCTAATATGACTAAGCAAAATGATACGAAGAGAGGTAAAAAATAATTTAGGCAACGGGCGGCTATTACAGGTAAACCGGGAATTTCCGGTTGTATCAGTTATTTACCGGTATGGCAGAAACGAAGCTTACCGCTATATAGCGAATCAAGTCAATATAATAACGTAATAAGCGTGAGCGATGGGGTAAAGCGGCAACAAAACACCCCCGGGATCGTCCTGTTGCAATAATCCCGGCTCGCGAAAGGCTCCGGAGAAGGCAAATTGAATGAAAATTCACGGAACAAAGGCGGAAGCCTGGATGACGTGAAAAAGGGAATTAGCAGCTTCACAATTACGTTTGCTTTCCTCGGAAAGAATTAGCGACAGTTGGTACAGCTTTTAGATAAAGAAATTCAATTTAGTGTGAGTAAAATGAAATAATATAATAATACCGTGTTCAAATTTTAATAAAAAAATAGTTACTTTTTTTCTTAACGCTTTTGAGAAGTAGAGTTTTGACAAAACATAGCAACTTCACTATGTTTCAAAATGTTAGAATCAATCTTGCTTCATTACTTAAGAAAACTTTGCGATAGTAAGTCTGAAGATGCATATGAAAGAGGCGAATCACGTGTCACAGTTAGTAGCACAATACGTGAAATAATCAAAGTTATTTTAAATTTTATATTAAAATGTATTTAATTAAGCAGAATGAAAAGCGAACAAATAAATTTACTGCCGACTGGTGTGACAAATAACTCATATGCGCTTTATTTGAATTCGAAACAACTTAATTTGAAAGAGAAACACTTTGAATGCGATATCGCAGATAAAAATATGTCACCCTGTCTGAATGTTTTGATTGTTTCGCAGAACACACTCGCACAGCGGTTTCCATTGGGGCAGAAGTAAATGTTTCCCAGTTCACTTTGTACTCGCTGCTGGTGCTATTTTTTATTTCGTATCGAATATCCGATCGTCGCCGATATCTCTAGGAATAAAGAACGCATTCAAACGGATCTTGTTAAAGGGCCGTCGCATTTCTCTGTCGAATGAGAGACGGTGTAAAGTGCTAGCTGTAAATTATTTGACGACTCTTCAAACGATCAAACATAATGAGTAATAATAACGTAACATTGGATAACGTTAGTCATATATCTTATAAGTGGTAATTATCCTCGTTATAGTTGAAATAAAAGTCCAATTCTCCTGAGGTCGAAGAAGTCTTTTGTTTTGCGAAAAGGAAAAGAAACCTTATAAATTCAATAACGATTGATTGAATTGCAGCCGAGCATAGAGCTAGATATTCTCATTGTTATTAGGCCATTGCACCTCGGCGGACAATGGAAGCCCGTTGCCTTTCATGTCTGTCTCGATACTTAGTTGCTGCGGAATCGCTAATGAACGCTTTTGCTTTATATAAATTACCCTTGTATTTATACAATTCTGAGCGCCCCTATCTAGAATAACATGACAGATTACATTGTATTTAAAGCGATGAAAAAGTTTTTAGCTTTGTGCACATGACACTGATAAGATAAGCTAGTTAACTTCCACAACCATGAATTAAAATACATACACATACATGAGTTATTGATGTATTTATGCTTAAGAAAAATGTATACGTCCGAAATTATGATATGGATTCCTGACGGACGGAGTTAAATGACATTATATGATATGTCAATATAAGATTACCGAATCGATAGTAATTATTAAAACTCGTTCATAATCTATTATCAATCAATAGACACGATACAATATATCGATTACGTTCACGAATCAATTACAAAACTGATGTTGTGTAATGTTATTTCAAGAGCTAAGCTCTACAGAATACTAAATGCACATCCTGCGTAGATTTTACAACTCAACGCTAATGTCGCCATGTATACAAAAACTCTTCCATGTTGCTGTGAAAAGCCCTGAGAGCTTTTTACGGGCGATTGCCGCGCCTCTATCGGTCGGCCAAAACACTAAACACACACTTTGACTTCATTTGTATGCATCGCGTCCGGGGGACGAACGGACCCCGGGCCTCGGTGACGACTAAAATTCACCGACTCACCCAACTTTACCAATCAAACTTGGCGGGGGCCGACAAAAAACGAATCTATGTTTTTTCTCCTTTCAAGGAATTCCAGAGGAAAAAAAAATACGAAGTTTTTCCAACTTTAAATTACTTTCGCAGACGCCAAAAATGGTTAAGTTTAGTGAAATATTAATTGTTTGCAAACTTAAGCTTACCAGCAGCTGTCTACGATATAATTAATATGATTGATCACGTAAATATGGCGGCAAGTTTACCCAGAATAAAAACAATAACAAAGCATTTCAAAGAGGCAACAACTATTATTTATACAATGTGTGCAATTTATATCTACTCACAAAATCGACGGGTAATGGAAAATAGCGAGTATTCCTGCCATATTTTTTTTTTCAAATTTAATTATTTATTTACATGATTTGATATCATAAATTTATATCATTAACTCAATGAAATTTATAGGTGCTGAAATGTTGATATTTTCTGTCGTTAATTTGAAAAGCGAATAAAAATATGAAGTTTTTTTCGCCCCTTATTTCCCTTCAAAAATTGATGATTTAGAATAGTGGTGGGTAAAGGGTATATATTTTTACTCTTATACCCACCTCTTTTGTTACAAACATAAAACATTGTGTTCAAATCAAATTTTCTTGTGAATTCTTTGAAAAAAGGTATAATATTTATGAAAGAGATTTGAAGTAATAATCCAGCAAGGAAAAGAATTAGCAGCTATAGCATGGATAAGAAATATTTTCACTTTATCAGCTTTATCAACGACGGTATGAAAAATTCAAAAAATGTATTAAATTTTCATTGCTGTAAAAGTTTAATTTAGTGAAAAAATCTGAAAGATTACGACGGCAGGGGGCGATTAACGAAAGTGGCGTGATCCAAAACGACGAGAGGGATTTTTTTTTTCATATCGCGAGAATCGTTACAATTATAGTGCGATTAAAATTAGAGTCGATAAAGCTGGAGTGTATACAAAAACGTGCAAACAAGCGTGAATAACGGCGCCCTAAAACGAATTAGCGCCTTCAGTAATTTCTTAATATACCTACTCAACGCCCGAAAATGGCTAACACAGTGGCCGAATTACGTGTTTGAGTGGTGAGCTTCGTTCAATTAGTTTCAATCAAAGATAAATTAGCAATACTATACATTGCATTATAAGAAATTATATTTTACCTAAAACAGTAACAAATTTAAAAAATTCTTATATTTTATGATATGAAATAAATCAATGTTTAAATGTAACAAACATTGTAAAACAACACTGCACAACAATGTCGATGAAAGGTTGATTCAATTGAAACATTTTTTTCAGCCAATGCATACAAACCATTATCAGGTATAAAAAAATCGTTCTCTCTAATTAAAAAATAAGTTGATAGTCATGCATTGGACCATAGTATAAAGAAATGAATGAAAAGCATGATTTTAGTAAACAAATAAAATAAAAATGTGCTAGAAATACAATTTAAGGCAATCTGTTTTTGAAATAAGAGCTGGCAAAGATCATTATTTTTCAATCCCCTTGGTAGAAAGGCATTGCAATGTAAGAAAAAAAACGTTGATGTTTCTACTTATATCATCTCTTGGTAATATTTACTATGAAACAAACCGGTTCTTAACTTTTTAAAAATTGCGTCGAATGCGAAGTCAGTTCAAGTCCATTCGGGCACTTGAAATGCATGCAGATGTCGAATTGAAAAACCGGGTCTTAGTGACACAAACTATGGAAAAGTTCAAAATTCAAATGGTTTTAATTTGATATTGAATTCCAATAAAATACTTTTAGTCGATATCCTAAATCAAAAAAAATATATGTTTGCCCACGCAGCAACTCTAATAAATATGTCTGAGATTTAAAAGAAAATCATTTTCTCAAAATTCATTATCTCATAATCATTCCAGCTTTCCTTTCTTTTCGAGGCTTAAGAGAGTTGAAGGACCCTGACGTCAAAAGTCGTGGGACGCGAGAGTTTGGAGAAGCCTTCCCATTGAAGTGAAAGCAAATTGAAAATCATAAATTTGCTAGCACGCGAGCGATAATGAAGGCCCGCGAGAAAAGACACGTTTTTAAGAATTGACACCGAAGACAGAATCGTAAAAAAAAAACTATGTAAGACTGCTATTAAAAACGCAATCACTTCTGGCAAGCTGCAGAACGTTTATATTATATTATTATGAATTTCTGGATCTCGTACTATTGCGGTATGAGGTCTATTTATATTAACAATTTATAGCAGTCTCCAGTCTCTATTTTCTATCAATTATAGAAGGAGTACTAAAAATATTGATAAAGTTACAAACAGTCTGAAATTTTTTTCAACTTAGTAACGTTAGTTTTTAGATAATATGTAACTTGATATATCAATATAGTACACTATATAATCAAAGTTACTAACCACTTACTATACGATAATATTTTGAGTATTGTTTTATTCAAATTATCTTTCGATTAGTCGGTCCCTGTGGTCTAGTGGCAAGAGCTTTGTCCTAGCGATCTGGAGACCCGGGTTCAATTCCCGGCAAGGTCAGATTTTTTAATTGAAAAATAGAGATCTTGGGCTGGGTGTATGTTATTTATCGTTGATTTTGTGCACAACTGATTCATTACTTATCATCGAGTTAATCTCGTATGACTTTCACAATTAAGAATATTTGGCGCATTGGCGTAAGGTGTAATAACAAATTATTTTTTTTATCTTTCATAAAAAAAAAATATAAACGACATAAAAATATAGAAATATGTTTTGTGTATTATGAGTATAAAGACTTCAATATCATCTTGTATGATTATTCATATTTTAATCTCGATAAGCGAGGGAAAAATCGGCCTCTCTACATTGAATTTTGATTTAATTGTAATATTTTTATTTCTAAAACAAATTTTTCACAATAGTGCAGAGGAAATACTCATATTTAAATTACGTCAATTATGATTGAAGTACTACGCAATGTCACGGAATTCATCAATCTTCGCAACCTGATTTAATGACGGCGAAGAAATGAAAATTCAAAGGGAGAAATTTTCAGATAACGATCAAGAATTGTAATAAGAGAAGAAAGGATCGGTTAAGGTTTGAGTCCGGACAATTATTTAAAATCGTTGCCAAATTCAGTTATCGTTTATCGCAAAGAGAAGTGAAAATTTGGCAACGCTTTTTACTGACAGACTATTAGTGAATTCCGAGGTAAATGAGTTAGGTGAGACGGAAATTTTCTTACAATAACGATTTTATCGATTTGATTTTTAATTTAAAATATGATGGATGCTATATTAATTGAAATGTTACATCCAATTATGCTTTGTCACAGAAAACATCTAGGAATAGAAAGAATTCGAAGATAATGAAGTAATATATAAATTTATATACATAGATGTGACGTAACCTCAAACCTTCTAGTGTTAACAGAAAAGCACAAACAAATTAATTGAAACCATTATGTTTTGAATATAAGAAATAAGCTCAAAAAATTTCTTATATGAAGGTTACATGGTAATATTTCTTAAAAATTCTTAATGGCAAAACCTCTTATACTCATACTAAAGCATCGTATTTAAGCTTAGTTAAGTAATATATAATGTATTTAAGCAATTTAGATGATTTGAAGCAGATGTGTAAAACAAAAATTATATTATTCTACGAGACGTTGAAAAAGTTTTGGAACAATTATTACTTAGAAGCAAGTCAGATTATATCAACCACTATAGGGTGAAGAGATTTAGTCTGTATACACATACAGGTATAGCACTTAGCTTAACAATGGAAGAATGACCGGTGAATGAGCGAAAGCTCTCGGAAAACGGCACGAAAAGGCAAGAAATACAGTGAACTGTTCAAGTACGTCTATGTTTTGTATGGAGCTTTCAGTTTACTGCGTCTAAGTATTTACGACGGTTGAAAAAAACGTGTGTCAGATTATTAATTTTAGGATACAGAATATGTTCGAATATATTTTTAACATATACATATGTATTCAAATAGACTATGCCGACATCGATTTATCGGTGTTCCTGGACCTAAGGGTTAATATGATAGTGGAGATAAGTGATGTACATATATCTCAAGTGTCCAATATCCAAATTTGAAAGATGTAAGCGATGAAAAAAATATCGATCACATTAATAACAAAACGGCTTTGCCTACTGATATTGAATAATAAATTAGAAAAATGCTGTCGCATTGTAAAATCATCAGTGTCACCCATTTCCATCATTAATCTGAGTATAAAGTTTTTATGTACCTAATGAAAAAATGTACGAGATCCACAAATACGCACAAGATCTTTCTTGAACAAAGGATAAATTGAAAAGCGAAAGGAAGACCAGTGCAGGCTTCACTAATTCACAAAGCCGGTCCCGTCATAATGCAGTGCGATAAACTCTGCAATTCGCCTCGACTCGGTTATTCTGAAACAACCGCAATAAAGTTTCCCGCACTACTAAAACGGTTCAATGCGATAAAACCGAAAGCTTATTTGAAAAAAAGAGCACTGTCACACAATATACCCAATGGAAGTATTTCCTTGTTCCGCAAGTAAAATAGTCTTAAAAACTTACTATGTCTTTTATGTAGGAAAGGCTCCCCCATTTTGATTAAACTATTGATTCACTCACGGCCATAAATATCTGTTGTAAAACGTATTAAACATATTTATCTGTGTTCAATTTGGAGCAAACATATAAATAATTATAATTTAAGATATTATCAGGTTTACGGTGAGGGCAGCAATGGCCCACCCCGTTGGGGAACGCTGATATATATTGTATTATAAATTAAGATTTCTTTAATGCTTCCCCAGATTGTGTTTGGAGCATAACGATTCATAGTGTAATGATTTCCAGGGTTTAAGGTACACAACAAAAATAATTGTAGCCACGATGTTTAAATGGATTCGGCGGTCACTTTATGGAGTTCACTTGAATATATATATATTTTATAAATACTTATGATGTTGATTGTGAATTCATGGCAGAAATGCATTGAATAAATAAAGACACAACAGAATATTAAATATGAAAATTTGGCTGGTTCTAATGCTATTTAATGACAGAAGAATAAATGTATCGACATGTTAAAAAAGAATTATCATTATATTGCAATGCTCAGTATGCTATTAAAACAAACATATGCGGAAAGTACCCATGTAGCAGTTAGTATATATGATTAACTACATTTACAATTTATTTAACAATTTTAACGAAGAGTTTCGAATGTAGTTAGATTATAACATATGGAAATTTGTCTGATTCTTAAAATATTCGCCATAAGCCAAAGCGAATCGAACGAAAACAATCAAATTGAATCGTTGTCTTAAAATAAATCAACATTGAATGGAAGTCGAGATAAATATCTCCGATAGTAGACTAGACATCGATTCATCGACGGACAAAGGTAAGCCGTAAGTAGATACATTTTTATCGTAAGAGTGAAGTTGTGTCTGCGTTAGGGGGGTGCCGCGACACAGCAAAGGTCTTTATGGCTCCCAGGTGAATTATCCGGTGATTTACCTCTCGCCCAACGCATCAAAATAAACATGCCAAAGAAAAATCTCCGCCAAATGTCGTCGGGGCTATAATGTAACCGAGAAAATCCTGGACGCTACTTTTTTTAAAGGGCCGTGAAAATTTCATGAATGAACGGCCCTTTCCACAGCGAATATTTTACATGTAATTAAAAATCGAGACAAAGAGTGGAGTATGCAGAACTATTCTAAGAGCTGAGGAAGATATCATTAACTCGTTGAGAATGACTTTTATCATAATATAAAGAAATGTATTTAAAAAAAAAAAATTGGTAGGTCGATTATTTTGACGATTTTCGAATTTACCTGTCGAATAGGAAGGATCTCAAGTGTCTGGGATAATTCCTGATATCTCAAAGAATCTGTACCAACCTGTAAAAGATAAAAAAAACGAGGTTAGGATCATTAAAGAAGAAGATAACATTATCAAGTAGGTACAATAATACAAATACATTTCTAGTGCAAGAGATAAAATACCTGAATATTGTGGAGGATTTAATTTATAAAATATTTCACCGACTGAACACGCTGCGTAAGTTTTAAGGATTATGCTGTTCGATCCTGTCTCATATACATAAATACAATATAAAATAAGCAAAGACAGTGTATAAGAGGAACCGTTTAGGAAACGGCAGCCGTAATCTCTGATTTGAATACAGATGCTTGCGGAAAATATTAAAGGTACGGTGGTTTTTGGTACACGAACTCGGAGGTGAGAGATCGGACAAACCAGCCTCCTATAGCGTCCTAAAAATGCAATGATGGACATGGCTAGGACGTGTGCTGTGCAAGCTCCAGCGGAGCCTGAATTATGCCCGTCTTCTCTGCCACTGATGACCATCCATAGGTTGTACTAGCAGAGCTACGGTACGCCGGGATGTACTGGGAGGTTGAAGGGAGTCGGATAAATTTAGAGGGACGGTGAGGATCATATGCACCGAATATGGGCGGATATGAAAAAAAAAATTAATAGCTATTGCAATATTTTAATAAAGTAAGAAAAATAATAACTTTGATTATTCCACGCATTGTGCTACTAACTGTGACACGTGTTTCGCCTTAATTCATAAAAGCCTTAGTTAATAAAAAAGATGGTTGACACGGCACAAACACACAGTGGATAAACACAAAAGTTGGAATATGTAAATGTCCCGACACATTATTAGAATTTGTGGGCATGGTAAGGAAGTATTACGCATACATGTATACATGTTAATTATGAATTAATACACTATAGTCAGTTTTTTCAAGGTAGTATTTTTAGTGTGAAATTGATAATTAACAAGACAGTTAGACTAAGGAAGCATTTCAATTGGCGATGCATTTAATGACACAAACAGTAGAATAACATATTTAAAAATAAATTGTACATGATTTTTTTTGTTTACAAATGTGTCGCTAAATCCATCAACAATATTTAATAGAAGATACCTTTATAAATTGATTGAGTAGGCATTTACTAGGTAGAACTCCATTATAATACGGTAAGAAAAATAACAGTGTATTTTAATTCTACAGAAATTATTTTTTATATTTGTTGATAGCTATTTCGGCTTACGCCCTCGTCAGAACAAGCAATATTTTACATTAGTATTTTTTTTTTTTTTTAATTGAAAATGTTGAGTTATAATGATCTTGTTTTCTTTATTTAATTTTGAAATTTGTATAATAAATAGTTAATTTACGCAACGAAAATACTAAATTAATAAAAAAAAACATTCCTATAAGGTTTTGACATCTTGAAATATGTTCGCATACGTTAAAATAATAATTAATACTCAAAGACTAATGGCGAAGCTAGACAGAAGCAATGCGTAATTTTTGCATTGTGTTTGCATGGAGATTTAAAATAAATCGTTTTCAAGATGTAGGATTCGAGTGTGAAGCGCAAACAAAACAGCGAACAAGAAATGCCTGCAGCAACGAGCTAACAAAGTTACAAGTCGAAGTAAGGCCAGCCAACTAACTACACGGAGTAGGTAAGCGTTTCCCTTTTGACGGTTTGTTAGGGATCAAGTGTTTGAGGGGAGGAAATCATCAAAGTTTGCACACAGTCATGGGACTTTAACTCATTCCCCACTAGAGACTCCAATTACTCGACATTTCAACTACTCAAGTATCGAGTAGTAAAATTAAAAAATAATCGAGTACTCGAGTATACTCGAATAGTTTCAGATATACCAAAATATATATTATTAACTCAAATTTGTGTATAAAAAATAAGCTTATTATATTTAATCAATACATGTATTTCAATTTATGAAACATATGTATATGTACATACATATGTATATCAAATATAATAGAAAATTAAACGTCTCAAATTTTAATTTGGTTCAAAGTTTTGTTTTTCAATCACGCAGTAGATAAAACTCTCTGTTGCTGTGGACGTTGGTTAAAAAATTAGCAATGAATTATATTGTGCTTTCTAGTTTTGTCTGATGAAAAAAAAATTGGAAATAAATCTTCATTTATAGAATACGAATTTTACTCGAATATTTTTCAAATTACTCGAGTATCGAGTACTTGAAAAATGGACGAGTATACTCGAGTATCGAGTACTCGATACTCGAATTGGAGTCTCTATTCCCACATCACACACCTACAGATTATGATGTGAAAGACGCATACTAAATATCACCGTCGATAAACGACAAGAATAATAATAAGGATTTATTTTTTAATGTGTGTCGCTAAGAAGTATTTAAAATGTACCTTGTTATGGATATTTAATTTATACCGAAAGACAGACGGCTTAATACAATATATCAATGTAATAGTATGATTTTGAGATTTAAATGGAATTCCTTGGTTTGCTTTATAGTTCAAACTTTTAAAAACATAAAGTGAATAGACATGACCAGTTTTAGAATCCAACCTATGCTTGAAAACAATACTATATCGTGGAGAAATTTACAGTTTAAATATAAGATGTGTAGATAGGCCCGGCATTTTTTTTAAATAAAAAATAATATATGATATTCAAATAAATAAAACACAATTTTGTTGTACTGCTTCCAAACATGTCATCAGATCAGGATCGGTTTCATTCATCGCAAGTCTTTTCAATAGATTGGTTGAAAATTTTGTGCAAAACCAACCACGTTTTTTACATATTACATGTGGAAGCAGTACGGCAAAATTGTGTTTTATTTATTTATTATTAAAATAGCATATGCATTTCCACCAAGAGTAGTTAAAGCTTGATTATGTGTGTGATAATTGTGAAAATATCGTTAATAAAATAAATAGAATGTTGCCGAGGAAGAGGTTTCTGTAATGATGTCACCAAATGCGAAAAGACCGAAGAATACGAAGTACGAGTCAAAGAAGATCATAAAATAAATTCGACCCGTAAAGATATAATATTAAGTATTGAGCGATTAAATATCATCTCGTCATGATCATACAGAATTCATCGGCCGGTGATACATTGCGATAACGACTCAACTAAGCTTTTCGTAGTTATTAAAAAATCTCGTTAAAGTGATGAAAGTGTTTTCGGCAGTATAAAATGTAATTAAAACGCCATTAAAAGTGTATGCCGTAAAAGCTGTAGGTATAAAAATACTTTTTTCGCGAGAGACTTTGCGAATTTTGAATTGCAGTGAAATCATAAAATTTGGCACTTTCACTCGAATTGAATAAGTTTAAAATTGTTTTTATCTCGCTATCAAAAATAATTCTAGTTCTGTATTTAACACAAATAATAACATATCATAATAATACCTAAGCGTAT
Organism: Himalopsyche kuldschensis; assembly: GCA_028554975.1. Classification (NCBI taxonomy): domain Eukaryota; kingdom Metazoa; phylum Arthropoda; class Insecta; order Trichoptera; family Rhyacophilidae; genus Himalopsyche; species Himalopsyche kuldschensis. Next base: position 10,841,522 of record JAHFWI010000010.1, on the reverse strand, counting down.
TAAAAGTTGATTTCATTATAAATAATGTGTTTCTCTTTCGGTTTGTTTGTAATATTATTGCAATTCACATTTTAGAAACAATTATTCTAGACGTTCTATACATATGTACAAGATGAAAGTTTTTCCAAGGCATTCAAGTTTGAGGTGTTCCGATTGTAACACTGGTTTCATAGTATGTATATGTATTTAACTTGTGATTGTTTTTGATGAATCTTTGAGTATTTGCCGCTCAAACAAAATTGCACAATGTCGCTACATGCTTCCATAAATGTTGCATTTGGATTGAAACCTTTAAGTAGTTATTAATTAAACATGGCAGTAGGGACCTTCGTCATCTTAATTAAGCATTCCAAATATTCTACTTAAGAGAGTTTGACTGAAGTCTCGCATATTTCAGACATAATTATGCACTTACAAATTATAACGAAATTAAGAATAATTGTGAGATTATACAGGTTTATAATAATAAAAATACATCAGCAGCAAAGTATATGATATGATACGGAGAATAAAACAAAAAATCGTCTTCGGTTACTTTCAGTATAATTTTCCGTCAGCCTTTTCATTGAAAATATAATCTCAATAGAATTAAAGCACTGACCTAAATTCTAAATAAACATCGAATCATGCGGCTCGATAATACAGATGCGAGGCTTAACTGAATGTTCGAAAGCATATATTTATAATGTAAATGTTGGTACGTCACCATTTCAACCAAAATAAGAAGAATATGCAATGTATGCAAATAAAACTGAAATTCAATGTGTGATATGAGTTTAGTAATTATGCAACACGATACATTTGTTTTTAATGAAATTATTTTGAGAATTTGCATTGCCTTATTTTATATAATTATCATTATATGTACAATGATGGACAATACACTGATTGATATCCATGGAGAATTCATGTCTTGTTTAATAACGCAGCTCCACATGTAATCGATCATAAAAAATATGTTCGATTCAATACTGCGATCACATTTAAGAATACGATATAAATTTAGCAATTGTAGCATTTGTAGCAACTTATAAAAAACTATAGAGGGTCATACAAAGAATATATGAATTGGTATGTATAAACATAAATATTTCTGGAAAAGAGGAACATATTATTGTAAACAGTATAAAATAATGTCACGGTTAATACTTTTATTAGATTGTTCCAAAGGTGTCAATTGAATAAATACAATTGTGTGTGTGCTTAAGTACAATTTTAAAATAATACTTGGCAAAACATTTCCAAAAAGCGTTGAGAGCACAACAACGATAATGAAAGAGTATCCGGATCGTGTGGGACGTCGGTTTTAATTCCTCTATCAAAAGGTAAAAGTGCGCGGCGCCAATTATAGTGAGCGTACTTAGTTGCGCGGAAAATCTGCGTCTATTATACAAAGGTTAAATAGCTGAATATCCCCGTGTAACACAATAATGCCAGGGGCCAGAGCGATAACACAACGGTGGCTTGCAAACAACAATGGGACAAAAACAAAAACACACAGATGCGGCCCCCGGCGCCCCAGCGAATTGAAAGGGTTGGAAAGAGGGTCGCGTTTGGGAGACAGCAAGTATTTATTTTGCGTAGGTATCTGTGTAATGATAAACATCGAGTGTGACAAACCACGGCGAGGAATGCGATTGAAAATACATTTCCAAGATTATCATATATGAGAAGAAAGGGATATTCGACTCACTTAAAATTGCTATACTGTCAGCTTTTAATCCAATATAAGGGAACTATAACAGTTAATTAAATATGTTAACACACATCATTTACGATCTTTTTTATTATTGTATAAAAACGTTTGTTTGTGTTAATGACTGACTTCACATACTAGTAGGTAGTTTTATTTGACATTGTACTTTCCAATCTGTAGATTACAACCACCCTCAGAGAATATTCACATCAATAATTATTATGTTGAACTTCACTTAGTATTTTTTTTTCTGAATACATTGGTGTTTCACTTATACTAACCTTCTCATTTCCAAAGTGCGTACCGACGTATGTACGTTGTCAAAATAATTAAAAGTAAAAGTATTAAAAATGATTATGCCTTTTCACTAAGAATTGACAGTTAACACCTTATAAGAAATTTAATTGGAATATGATATTTTATACTGTGGTTTATGTTGTACGGCAGCAAATAAGTAGATTTAAATAATTGAATTTTATTCAGGAAACTTCCGACAGCTAATGAATTATTAGTTACAACGTAAGCGTGTCAGCTGCAGAATTCGTAGAATAAATCATAGCAAAGTTATCCATAATAGCTTCGCGCCTCGTCGATAATATTTTCATAAGATACTCAGAGTGCTTGTAGTTTCGACGCGAAGAAAGTTTTCACATGTAGAAACTTTAACGTAACACTGCACCTCGTTTGAGGGAGTTACTGCGCCGGAAGAATCCGCTCTTATTATGGACGAGCAACAAGTATAATGAAATATTCTCCAAGATAATAAAGGCGGAAGAAAGGAACTGAGGTAAGAGAATAGACTGAATAGAGTATAGAAAGAAACATAACTGAAAGAAGTGGTGGGAAAAAAGTTGTAGTCGGCATATATCAATTTAAGTTATCCATTGTAAACACAGATTGCAATAAACATATCTACATATAGTCGACTCTTCCTAAGCGATGGAAAATGGTTGCGAAAATTATTAAAGAAACCGTCAAGTTGCAGATGAGAGATTCTCTTTTACGGGTTGTTATGCTCCAAAGTAGTCAGCAAGCGGGGTTTAAAATAATTATTTAGTAGTAAGAGTATTTTTTTTAAGAATGGGCAAAATAAATGCGTGCATTGAGGTTTTTTGTTTTTCGACGATTATTTGTTTACCTCGAATTGTAAATGATTACTTCATAAATACTTAAACATATATATACAGGTAGAGTAGGTAGAGCTTTGCACGCCACTGTAATATGTAGGCGGCTTCAGCGAAAAAGTAAACGGAAAGAGTTTGTCCCTATTAATTAATTTGAATTAGCGTTAAGCCAACAAAGAAAGGACAGGAAAGTGTTAAATATGAAAGTGTACCTGTTTTGTAATTGGCTACGTTGTCTCTTGTTTCTACCGAAAATGTATTAATTCTTGTATCTCTAGGTACTAAAAATATTATTTAAATTAACCAGACGGCAGTACAAAAAGGGTTAAAAATAAAAGCCCTGTCATAGAAGTGATACAAAAACGATATAATATATACGTATTATTTAGTCCAAATCTGTAATAGATGAAAAATATCAAAGCGTTTTCAACACGAGTAACATTTATGTGTCAGTGGCAAAAGCTCATATTAAAAATATCAACTCTGATAAAATGAGATCAAACGACAACGAATAACGCATAGCTTTTATCATACTTCCGCCATTATATTAAAATATTATTATGGATATTTATATCTAGAATAGAAAATAATATGCATAAAAAACAATAAACTTCATATTATTATTTTTAATGAAAGATAAAAGAAAACTTATTTCATATTAAATAAGAATAAGGTAAGATCACTTTTAAGGTGTTCACTGTCAAACATGGTGGAAAGACATTATAATAAAAATAATAATACATTTTTAGTATTTTTTCCACATAAAAGGTACATACATACCTTGTTTTTCTTACTTAACTTTTGTATAAATATCACTGTTTTATTGTATTCCTTATCAGTTGACAATGCTCGCCATGAGCGAAACCGGTCCTGATCAAATAATTTTAATTGGAAAAAGTACTAAAAATGTTTTATTATTTTTTTATAATAAGGTAAGAAATAATAAGTTATCTTAATACTTGGTGTTTTGATACTTCCAATAATACATTTTTTTCTACAATTCTTTTCGTAGAAATTTAATAGTCGTCTTGAAGTCTTGAAGAATAACACTAAATAGGAATTTACTTCATCATGAATAGTATTTTGCGAGGCGCGGAGCAGATGGAAATCACATGGGAATATCTCTACGGAATAAGGAGTTAGCAGTCAATGTCCCCAGTTCAGGTCAGAATTAGTTTGTTTACTTTTCCAATGCTATCAATGCGATGCAGAACTTTTAGAAGAATTTAGCGTGACTGCTATCTAACGCAATGTTCGACGAGAAATTTTTTCAATTGTAACCTTTATCAATGAAACAAAATACGGCGACTATTTCTTTTTTTGTTCTTTCCATCATCATAAAATATATGTTGAAAAATGTACTGACATATCCATACTGAAACAGGTAGAAATTGTTGTAAAAATGTCTGCAACAAATAAATGAGATCAGTGACAATCAAACTTCTTGAAGTGTTCAAATATTGTACAGAAAAAAAAAATAACGACGTATTGATTATACTATTTACATGGACGTAGCAACTGTAATACAAAGAAACGAATCTCGTTAAAAGTACAATTGCTTTTTGAAATGTGATCAAAGGCCGAAACGGCTCTCGGAAGAATACCAAATACAATGGAACGGCGTTTGATTGAGCTTTACAACCAATATAACAACCTTGAATAGAATACCTGTGATACGTGAATGGACGATAAAAAAATATCGCCGTAAAAGATGGGAAGGACAAAACAAAATTGAGCTTTATCGAGATGAGCATCTATAATATCCTGAAAGTATTATATGACATTTATTATGCTTTTAAGGATGGGGATAAAATTCTATAATATAAGGACAACATTTTAATGCAGCAAATATATGACCTACTAAAAGCTTAGCTTTGATGATGATGGCAATATTAAACATGATGATACAATCAATCAAAGTAAATTATGTAGTTATTTTTAACAATAACTTAAAATGCGAGAAGAAAGCAGCGTGACAGTATTGACATAATACGATTTATTTTCAAATATGTATGCGGAACGCCATTTAAAATAGGTCTCGATTTCTCCAATAACAGACGAAGAACAATTTCGATAAGTGCGCGGACGTAAAGAACGTTATAAAATAATTAATTCATCAACAGCCTATATAAATTCTGAAACATATTTATATTGAGTAAAAGTAAATATGTGTCTGTTTACATTATTCATTCAGAATAATATAACTGGCGTGTAAAAATAATATATAAAATACAAAAGTAATGATCTTCAATCTGCGATTCAACCAATCGTAGAAATGGAATGAATGATGAAATAATTTTAAATTTAATCATATTATTTTATAAACATAGGGCGCGAAAAAAGAGAGTCAACTGAGAAAACAGTGATGTATGCATGCAGGGTGTCGAAGAGTTTTGAGGGCGGATCTCGGAAAAGTGCGAGGAGAAAAGGTAAGCTAAGGCGCGGCATCGACCGGCACGCGTTAAGAATCGCTAATGGTCGGATACACATTAGAGAGGGCCGTGGAAAGTGACTTGAGATATTTTCCTCTTAGCTCCGCAGGCGCTCTCTGCGGGGGTAACTTTTCAATATTATTATTTTTGATGGAAGGTTCAATGGGTCTCGATGCGTGCGGATTTGAGATAGGAATGAATTATTCATACCTACCGAAAAATGAATCGCAAAGATTTGCCATAGAAACGATGGCCGACATCAAACGAAGGAAAAGATTTTATTTTTCTAATTAGTGTTTACAGATAGCGAATGCATTAACCATTAACCGTTCATAATTTTCCCAATTTATTATAAAATTCGTAATTGTTTTAATTGAAGTACATTTACTTTTATCTTTCATATTGAGTTTAATTGCCAATAAGAAATGTTGCAATGTAGTTCAGAAAATAAAATATTTTTTTATAAACACGAATAGCATGCATACAAACTTTCATGTTGACAACTATAGAGGTAGAGTTCATAGTAAATAGTATAATATTGTGAATGTTGTTTTATCACAAGTAACTTCTATGGAAAAAAACCTGTTATGTAATAGTTGAAATTTACTAATTTCACAACGACATATTCAGCAGCTTTTTTTTGGCAAAATATATTTAAAAGATTAAAGAACTCTGTTGAACTAGTCGTCAGCCAAGAATAGAACGCTCAATAAAACTTTCAAAGCAACATCAAAACGTACATACTTTTATAATATGAGATTATATCAACCAATTCCAAAAAATGTGTGTTTTGTAAAATAATTACTCTAATTTTGTTTTTCCTATATAGTTGTATGACAAAAATTTGATTGATCAGATAACGTAACAAAAATAGCCTGCTTCGCGTGAAAGGTAAATAATCGGAGTTGGCGATACGTCGTGGTCGTGATAGTATTGTAGGATATTTCATTAGACCATGAATGGCAAAATAAAACGAAGGCGATGGTTTTAATAGTAGCAAGTCTAAAATTCAAAAAATAAAAATTGAGTATATCCCATTAAAACTTTGTTTTTATAACGTTTTTCAGTTTAATTAAAAACAAACTGAAAGTAAAACGAAGGATCAAAAATATACCAAAAAGGTATTTTTGTGAGCGAGGAAAATTTTCTCCAAGCGAAGGTTCTTTTAATGGGTATTAAGGTACTTTTGAAATTAACACAAGATATACGTTCATCACATCAACCGAGGCCATTTGTCTGATCGTTTAATCCCCGATCGCGTCGTTTTCGCCTTCACGAGACCTTTTTAACAACCTCCGTGCGCTAATTTCAGGGGATGATTCCATGCAAGATTTAAAAGTCATACAAAGTTAGGTAACACGTATGCGGCGAATCTTAAAGTGGATTTAGATTGCGACGTTAACAGCTTTACTTTTGATGTTCATCCGATGAACGAACATATTATTTGTTTAGGACTTCAGTAGCACATTAGCCAAAGTATCCCAATGTATAATAGCTACAATATAAATGTCATGTTATAGACCAGTGGTTCTCACGTGAAATTTGGCTGTGGCCGCATCAGGAACATCAACGGTCCTACGGAAATGTCTGGTGGCCGCACCAAATTTTTGTGTTCAGTCCCTTTTTTCAAAAATACCTAAACATGTATTTGTTGAGTTTTTGCTAATTAACAATTCATGATGCACAATACAATGCATACAAAATATCTTGTTTCCAGTGTCTTTGTTGACAAATAAGCTTGTATACCCCCATTTTTATTAAATATCAATTTTAACTGAATCTGTTGGTGGCCGCATTAAAATCCTTTGGAGGCCGCATGCGGCCACCGTGGCCGCACACGAGAACCACTGTTATAGACTGAATTTTTTTCATGCGCCTTTTATTCTAAATTTGATTCAAATTAACGACATACACATTATTATTTATACTTAATGGAATATAGAAGAAATATATTTCTACCAATTTTTGAAGATTTAAAAGATTAAGGTTGACTTTTTGAGATAGAATATCTACATTGACTTGATTGCAACTATGATAGAGTTTTTGGTACAAATCAAGTAACTATTTAAAAAAATATTTTAAGGCTACATTATTCAGTATCTTTCGTGTAAAACACATGATTACTTCTATTCTGAAAAATGTGAAACAATATGTATATATAGGAAACTTCAATAGGCACATTAAATACTAAATAAAAAGCGTACAAGATTTCTCAAGATATCTTTCAAAAATCAGAATTGGCTTAACAAATTGAAAGCTGTATTAGTAGTTTCTCAAAACGCCATAACGCACTAAAATGGTATCGAAAATCTACTTAAATGTCAACTCCAGAAGTAAGGAGATGTCAGGACGTAGCAAGAAGTAACGGAAGCAGGATGTAAATAAGGTGTTTAAATTATTTTGATTGAGGTGGAACAGATCTCGCGAGACAACCCAGGAGGAACTTACGGAAGTTCGACGACTGAGCGCGAAATTGTGTTTGGATTTAAATTAGAACAATTGAGTTGAGAGTGAACTTGACAATCGTCGGTATTATTCAATCTAAAACATATGATATTTTTATTTAGGGTTTTAATTTTCAAGTTAAATCAAAGTTTACCGTGCAGTTTAATCTGTAGTCACATCATATTGATTATAATTATTCCAAAAACGTTTAGAGGTAATTTGAGATAGACCATGCAAAAATTGACGAAAGAATAAAATGTATCGTTCAGCTGAATTATTTTTTAATACATTCTGTAATAAAAAGTAGAGTCGTTAGTTAATAAATATTGCATACAATAAAATTTTCGTTAGAACTTCCTTAATTTGAATATGCCGAAGCAATTTAAATAAAACTTAATAAACCACATGCGAAATATCTTCACAAAGTGCTCAATAAAACTTAAGCGAGAGAAAATATAAGCTTGCTTTGAGGAAAAGTTTGCTCTACGCTCGCGCAAGTAACGTTCCATGCTCGGTAATGTAATATAACGATATTTCGAATATCTATGCCGCGTTAGTGGTGAGCTACATACTTTCCTGCTTGCTTAAGATTTTATTATTCTTGATTATATTGAACTGAACATTACTCGAGTAAAACGGGAGTAATTCGTTTCTCATTAAATTGGGCGAAACCAGATTAAATAACCGAATAAAACTTGGTTACGTTATATCGAAATGAACTTTCAATGGAATAATTAAGACAAATAATACGCCACCAAAATGCTCTGTGAAAATATTTTCATTTTAAGGGAAAACGAAAAGATGAAATTGGAATATGATATATACGTCTTTGTTATTCTACAAAAGTAACAGATGAAGAAACAAAAAAATACTTACAATTAAAAATGTATTATATGATGTTAAGGTTAAAATAACTTCGTATACGTGAAATTCACAATATAATTGTGGAATAATCAATATTTTAGAAATTTGTATTAAAATGAACTTCTACTAAAGTTACCGTCGTATCCATCGTAAGTATGATGTTAGAGTAACTTGGATAACTCATCAACAGAGTTTAGAATGTTTTTATAATTTCAATGTAAAATATGTTGAAATTAAAAACCATTTTGAAGATTTAATAGTAACAACGGAGTTTGTATTATCCAATAAACTGTGATTTCAAATTTCCAATAATTTTTTTGTGGTTTTAATTTACGTTGCCTAGTTGAGAATGATTAAAATGGACCCACTATATTAGAATGTACTTATATCACAGTTGGACGACACAAGGCCTCAAATCCAATGATTTTAGTTTTAATAAGATATTAGTACGACATAAAATATTGTTAGTGATATGGAAGAGTTCTTTAAACAACTTGTCGTAAAATAATACTATGTTGCTTCCCGGGGGAAAGCAGTCTCGCATAAACAAAGAGCCAACCTACCACTTTGATACTAGAGATAGAACATTAAATTCTTGAGCTAGGGTGAATCGTTACTATATCACTTACCGAAAAATTCCGCAAAACAAGCGTGTAGCGCAGCACCTTAGTATCAAATCTGGTAGAAGGATTTTTTTTATACATTTCGCTTACTACACTCCGGAAGATTCCGCTCAGTGAATTAAAGAAATAAATTCCGTCGTCGAGAATCCCACCAAGGTACGGAGAGAAGGGATAAAAAAGAGGCCGCAATGGAATGCAGCTAACAAGGTGTATTATGGGGAAGCAGAGATGGGTTTTCTGGGTGAGCGTATATCACGGATGACCGCGAGATTAATAGACGGCTGACCGCCTCGGAGAAAAATTGGTCGGCATTTTCAATTCACTTTACACAGGCCGGAAGGCGCTGCCGGAGTATATAAAAATCTATGGGATCTTCTTTTGAGCAGACAAGGGTAGAACGTGTGTAAGTGAAAGTGATCCCTATTACTTTGGAAAATGATATGTTCGCAGGAATGGCCGAGCGAGCTTTCAATTAAGGCAGCTTTTATGGATATTTATTGGAGATTTTCGATATAAATATTTGCTAATGGAATGTACTACTATCGAAGAACTATTTATTTTAAGTGGCATGCTCGTATCTCCAACCAACACAGGAACCATTTACAGGAAGGATAACATATAAGATTTTATACGACGAGATTGAATTAATTGTTTTCTCAATTTCATTTTATGTACTACTTTTTGATAAAAAATTATATTTATTTATAATATAAACTATTTTTTTTTAAATATATCGCACAAAAACTGTAAGAATCAAAACCAATTAATACTCGGAATCAGTTGTATTGATTGTCTATTCAATTATTTAGTAACAATACATAAAAACCATTTTAAAGTACTACTTATAGACATATTCCGATAAAGATTAGGACACATTTCGCTCATCACGAGCATTGGGTAATATTTATCAGAAAATATGTGGAAGTAATACTATAAAATGTGTTTTATTTATTTAAAAAAACTGCCTTTGCATAAAGAAGTGACAGTTAACATCTTAAAAGTGATCTAGTAACAAGAACAAGTTAGACCGAGTATACTCAATTATCTGAATTGGCAATATCAATTATCTGAAACGTTCAATAACGATAGATTAACTGGTGGTGATAAAAGTGGTTTACTATACAAAATAATTGATTCTACTATCGGTTGTGGACGACCTAAAAGGTACATCTTTTGCTAGAAAACTTCATCACGTTTCTTGCACAATGAGTATTTCATGCACAATTTGACTATCATTTAGGAATATTTTGCTTTACGCGTACATGTTTCAATCGACGTCGGCAGGTCTTGAATTAAAACAATAGTTGTTGTTTTATAAATTAAGCTTGAATATATATTACAGATGTGTTTTTCCTCAGGATTAACGGTTTTAGTTTTAAAATATTATATCGACTGATTTTAAGTACATTTTAATTATACTTTGATGGCAAGGGAGTGATTTTTTAAAATGAGAAAATGAAAAATATTAGACAGTGACTCAATCAAAATATCAGTCTTCGTAATATTTGCAATGTAAATCTACAATGTAGACATTTCACAAGCAAGTGCTATTTATAATGCTCTGTGAAGAATTAGCATACAAACCGATATAATGAAGTTTTATTAGGTGAGTCAATTCGTTTCCTTTCACCTTGAATAAGGTACGGTTACAATGGTTGAATTAAATCACCTTGACTTCCCAAGCGATCGCTGTTAGATGGTAGCAGTAGCGTCATAATATGCGCCAAGCTGCTTCCATCGAATCGTGAGGACATAAAATGCCCAAGAACAGGCATCAATAAAGTTACGTCCCCAAAGAGCTACGAGGGTAGGTGCCCCCGATTGACTATACAGACCTCGAGCTAAAGGTTGGCAAATTGGGTAAAGCCTTTAATGAAATGTTGGTACGCCATGTGTGTAGAGAAAGGTTCTTAAGTGTGATTTACCAAGTACGTTATACTTATGTTATACATATATCTGATAAGCCGATACTTAGATACTAATATATTTGACATCTTGTAACAAAGCTTCAGAGCTTCCTTTAACTTCACGACATGACTTTAATATGTTATGGGAAGCACGTCTTTTAATGAAACTGATATTCTATCTTGCCGATAATTGACGGAAAGACATTGTATGACTTAATAATGGCCCTCGGTGTATATTCCACATGTTAAAAATCTGACAAAGTTTAAAAAAACATGTCACTAATTGTATACTATATAAAGGGTTTTTCAATAGGGACGCTCAAACTTTTGAAGTTAACACTCGTACTTTTTGACGTTTTCACGCACAATTTTTTTTGAGGTTATCACTCGTACTTAGTTGGCAAATCATCATGGAGCAGTTCACACCGGAGCAACGCTTGCAAATTATTCAAATATACTACCAAAATTCGCGATCGCTTACCGCAACTTTAAGAGCATTACGACCATTTTATCGTCGTCATCACTTGCCTGCCACATCAACAATTCAACGTTTGGTGCAAAAATTTGAAAGCACATTGTCGTTACAATTGTGTTCCAGTGCCAGTGAGACAAAGAAATGCACGAAGTGAGGAAAATATTGCCGCCGCTAGAGCATCTGTTCTTGATGACCCAAATGAGTCACTGACACGACGTTCTCAACAATTGGGCATTTCTGTGACGTCATTGTGGCGAATTTTGCGAAAAGATCTAGGCCTACATCCATACAAAATCCAGTTGAGACAAGAACTAAAGCCGCTTGACCATTTGAAGCGTCGCCAATTCCTCAATTGGGCTGCACAACAATTTGAAAATGATGCTGAATTCCATCGAAAAATCATCTTTAGCGACGAAGCTCATTTTTGGCTCAATGGATATGTAAACAAGCAAAATATGCGTTATTGGGCAGGCACCAATCCACACGTGCTTCACGAAACACAATTGCATCCCGGAAAAATCACTGTTTGGTGTGGATTACATGCCGGAGGTGTCATTGGACCATATTTTTTTTGTTGATGATGCTAATCGTCATGTTACTGTGAATGGTAATCGTTATCGCTCCATGATAACTGATTATTTTTGGCCTCAATTGCAAGGTATGGACTTGGCCAATATGTGGTTTCAACAAGACGGCGCTACCAGTCACACGGCACACGCAACAATTGACTTATTGAAAACCAAATTTGGTGAGCGTGTTATTTCGCGAAATGGACCAGTTCAATGGCCGCCTAGATCATGCGATTTAACACCATTGGACTATTTTCTTTGGGGCTATGTTAAATCTTTGGTCTATACCAACAAGCCGGCGACGTTACAAAAGCTAAGAGAAAATATTGAACGCGAAATTGGTGCGATTCGGGCCGAATTATGTGAAAAAGTGGTGGAAAATTGGATTCAACGATTGAACTTCTGCAAACTTGCCCGCGGTGGTCATGCGAGGGAAATTGAATTTCATATTTAATTGCCACTAAATGTACTTCAAAACATAATAATTTTTTTTAGATATCTTCATTCGTTTTTGTTTTATTTAAAAAAAAATTGAGCGCCCTTAATGAAAAACCCTTTATATAATTAATTAAAATTGGTCTGTGAGTTATGTAAAAAAAACATTTATTGAAAGTTATTCCAATATAACAAGTTAATAGAAATTTATAGCGAAAAAACGTCACCGATATAAAATTTTAAATAACATTTTTATTCCACATGTTGTTTATTAGAATCTCCACAAAGTTACCGCCGAATCTATCGAAAATATTATTGTCACTGATATCAATAGCAGCTAATATTTAAGAAAAACTGAAGGTTTTTTAATTAATTAGCTTGTGTATAAACCTTTTCAATGAGACAAAATATACGAAGGAAAAAACAAGCGAAGAAAACGCTCAACAATTCATAAAATTAAGACTCATACGTAAGTCTATGAATTTCAATTTTGATAAAAGTTAAATTCATTACATTGATTATTAGGGAAACATGTTCATTATGACAAGGATATTGAAAAAATGATAATTGCGAATTTCGTATAACATAAGAATCCAATTTTGAGATTTTACTAATAGGCTGCCAAAATTTGTTTGCTAAAAAAAAAATATTTACAAAATAACAAAGCTTAGCAAAAAAGAATTAAAAATCATAAGCCAAGTTTCCTGTTTCGTTTTTCCAAGGTGACCTGACCTCTGTATTTAGCAATAATGAAATACATTACTTAAGCAGTGCCGTTGCGAAACCAAAAAGCACGACTTATTTTCCCTCAGGGAATATTTTATCTCAAAGACTTTGTTTTATATGAGACTCTTCGAAGAACTTCTCATAAAAAGTGACTGAAAAATATCATTATCTCGTCTCAGACTAATATTTCTTTTTTTATAACTAGAAACGTAAATTCCCTTGTCAATATCGAAGGAAAAGTTTAATAAGTTTTTTTTTTGAATAATTAAATATGAAATAATATTAGGCCATATTTAATGGTATATATTAAATAATTTTATACTCTACTGTATTTGTATATTATGGAAGTTTAATAATACGCCTAGCTTTTGTTGTGATCAGTTATTAATTAAAACAATCGTACATATATTACATAAGTCATGTTACTATAACAGAATTAAAAGTTTTAAAACATAAAACAGACAATACAACATGTTAGTCAGTTGGCAGAACGTGCTTAGTGCTTACAAAAATTTGAACTTCCCTGATACATAATTGAGATTGATAAAACCTAAACATGGCCTGCTCATTTAATTGAATAAAATATCAATATTATCTTGTTAAGTTCTTCAAAAGAATATACAAATGAATTTCGTATATTATTAGAAGTAAAAATGTGAGTGAAACGTTTTATTATGGCATAATAAAATTGACATCTCAAAGATGCACAATACCTGTTAAGAATAGTGTTTGCATTCATTATTTTCAAAACTAGATTATCTCTCTATCAAAATGAATTACACTTGTTCAGTGCTGTAAAATATTAAACATGTAACTTTTCTCTAGATTACGTACGAAAGTAAATGTTATTGAGTCAACGGATCCGATCCCAAATGGGTTAGTAATAATCCATTTTAAAAGGACATGCTTTCCGACTTAAAGTAGAAAATTCTATGTACCTATGCCATTTCGGGAATCCGTTCTCTCGATCTAATTTAATTTATTTAAAGGTAGATTCTGGCAAGTATGTTGATGTTCACCTAAAAAAGTGGTGCGGAATATATTTATTTAAGCTGTTCTTTGATTTTACAATTTACAGAAAACGTTCATTCACATTTTTGATATTATGGCGTATAGTTCATTGAGCATTGAACAATATATATCAGTATTTAATGTTTGACTGACCATACAATCAAAGAATCAACGTGAGTGAATGCTAAAGAGCGATTTTGAAAGAAAATACCTTGGCACACAAAGCAAGTCAAACAAAATCAGTTGGTGTTTGAATGATGATTTAAATTCTAAAAATATTTTATAACACAGTAGGTGCAGTTTTTGTAAATATTTGACAAACTTTGAAAAACAAACTATGTAGATATGTTTACCCTATTAAGGTAATAATTTTTTTACATGATAAATGTACATCGAGTAAATAAAGTTATGAATAAAAATATGTTATTGATAAATGGATTATTTAAATAAATAAGCGTGATTTTTTTAGCATGAAATAATAAAAGCCGTGACATATATGATATTAAATAAGAACCTAAAACGACAAAACTTTGTGAAAGTTTCAAGGAACTGGCACTAAGTAAAAGGGAAAAGTCAACACGTCAAAAGAATTTCGAGCAGAAATATACAGGTTGGAGAAATCTCATTATTATTACCCAATATTTCTCATATATATACGAATATGAATGTATATTTATTACATTAGAACTTTCCGTATACATAATGATTTTAGATTCAGGAAAATTTCAATTGATCCAAAAATGTAAAAATGAGAAGTGATTAATATTGATCGTGAATAAGATTTTAAAAGGAGTTGGGACGCAAATCGATAACGATTTTTTTGGCAATAATAATAAATACAAAGTATTCCATGTTATCAAAATGTATATGCATATGCTCAAGGAGTGGCAGATAAAGCACTATTTTTTATGATTAAATTAAAAAAAATATTTAACAATTCACAAATTAATTGATCTGTTGAGTTGATGTTTTCATTTGCTTCAATTGATATTTCGTTTATTATAAGTAAATTGAGTATTTTTATTCGATGATATGCTTGTAAAGATGTCATGTGTCTATATATCACAAAAAATATGTAAAAAAAATCTTTCACTTCAAAAAGGCGTTTGGTATAGGCATTTACGAATGATGCGAAAAACATTCAAAAGAGATAAAATATAATTAATTTAGAGACATCATGTATGGGACATGACACTTCACAGTGGCTGTAATTTTCAAAAGAGGAAAATTCTAAAGTGAATTTGCGCATATTGAAAACGGAGGAAGTGGAAATGCTCCAATTTTATTATGTGGAAAAGAAAAACTAGGAATGTTTTCATAACTTATTCATCCCGGGTGAAGCCTTTTTGTACGCTGGGAAATGAGGAGTCATATCAATAGTTGGGCAATTTTGGGGAATGTATGAAAACACAGTTTTAGAGGGTGAAGTTGTTTCTTAGGTTCTACTTCAGTCGACTTTTGTTTTTACATAAGTTAATGTGTATTGATGTGGGATCACGGTTTTCCCAAATACTATGTTAAAGAAGTTTAATAAAAGACAAGAATGTTCTAATATAAATAAATTTTGATATACTAGTATATTCGGTAAACAAATCAGGCTTAACACATTTTTTAATAGTTTATGCGAGTTCCTGGTATTTTGTTCCCGAAAAGAATGGTCAAGTGGTAATGCTTTTTGTTTTTGCAATGCAGGGCTCAATCTCATTCCTAGTTGGACACGCATATAGTGACTACAGAATAGCTGACGTTGAATTGCTACTTTTATTTGACCGGCATTGGGGGGCGGACATGGTAAATGAATATGGTATTAAAAAAAACTAGTAAAACATTTTTAGTACTTTCGATGGATTTGGCGGTAACTTTGTGGAAGTTGATTTTAATATAAAATTTTAAATAACTTTGATTATTCCACGTATTGTGCTACTAACTGTGACACGTGTTTCGCCTCTTTCAGATGTATCTTCGGACTTACTATCGCAAACTTTAAGTAATGAAGACAAGATTGGTTCTAATATTTTATCAAATTACAAAATGGAGTTTGGGATTTTTGCTTTTTACGGGAAGTAAGGAGAGTTTTAGAATCAAAACAAAGCAAACAAATAATTATACTACTAATGACGTTTTGTTTATTTCTAACACGTGTCACAGTTAGTAGCACAATACGTGGAATAATCAAAGTTATTTTAAATTTTATATTTTTAGTACTTTTATTTTTTCCATATCCGCTCCCTATTCCAAGATTCTCTGTCTCCCGCCAACCTCCTCGAGTACACATCCTATGGATGGTCATCAGAGGCCTTCCGCGGCGTCGGGATCCATCAGGTTGATAGAAGAGGCAGGCATGTCAAAGGTCCATCGTCGCCTTTTAATTTTGGACGTAATTTTTTTTTTTTAGTACTTATTCCACATAAATTTTATTGGATCAGGACCGGTTTCACTCATGGCGAGCATTTTCAACTGACTAAAATTTATGCGGAATAAGTATTAAAAGTGTTTTATTATTGTATAGTGTCATGTAATACTAAAATGATGACAAAAGTATGTTATACTATGAACGAACTTCTGCCTCGAAAAGCTATGAGAAGTGTTTCAGAAAATTACAATAAAATTACAACACTGAAGACGACGTTTCCTTTAACTTTGCTTAACAATGAATGTTGATTGCATCAACAATGAATGCTCCGCAGCTGCATGACTTCTAAAGCTTTAAACAATTTAATTCGTTCAGCAATTTCGCCAAGCAATAGTTCAACAGCTAAAAACCTAACAAACCACTAATCCAATCTGTAAATTTTGCTGTAAATAGCGCAAGAACTGGGTAGCTTACCTAATATTTAATGGTCGGTAGTTGAACTGCACAGAGAGGGGGGTCAAAAGTTAAATTTACTCAATGTTATATAGCGAGGAACCCCCGAGCTCTGTGACGCACGAAACGGGTCAATTGTATTATGTATTTATTTGCATACAACCAGGACTATTATGAAAACAATATTTGACTATATAATAATATTTTCATCATTCTAAAGATCTAAAGCAAAGTTAACACCAATACGAAATACCGTGGGTAGAATAATTGGAGAAGGGAATTCTTCGAAAGAGAAAGACATTTTTTTTTAATTCAATGTAATAGGGTCCAAGAAACCAAAGCAAACGATACGAAGATTGAACAATTTAAGCGATATATAAGAATGAATTTGGACTGTTAAATTGATTTCGAACCGTATACTAATGGAAAAACCATATATTCGATAAGTTAACGAGGCGAATATATATTAGTAATACGATCGATTACAAGAATCAATTGACACAAAAATTAGACTATGTGTGCCCAAGTCGCATGAAAACTATAAAGGAAACGATGGGATATGTTTTTTTTTAAAGATTTATTCTTATTTTAATTGATAGTGAAGACATATTAAAAGTGTAGGTATTTTGGTAGGCAATGTTAAAAAAGAGTTGTATTACTATTATTTCGTAGTGTGTAAACGACTCTCTGAATTATTCATAAATACAGAATCGCATGATAATACCATAAGGTCCAACGCAGGAAACTTCATAAGAATACTAAATTGAAAAGAAAAATACAATACTCATAAACTTCCAGGTGCAGGTTTTATCGTAAAAGGAAGTAAATATCTAAGTCGAGAAATTTTCGCGTCGTGGGAAAATCATAAAAGAAAAATTATCGCATTCGACTTTTGAGAATAAAAAAAAGAAAGTAAATACACAACTTTTGCTTTGTGAAAATCTGGTCCACCGGGCGGAAAGTTACACAAAAGCAAAACATCCGAAACAAGAAAATTTCGAATAAGATAAGATTAACAAATTTTTTCACAATTCATATCTCTCACCGGATTTCCATTTTAGGGAGCGTTTCGGGCGTTACCCAGAATGAAGACTCTATAAGACTTTCGTATCTTTACAATGTAAATACTTTTTGTATAACTAGTGAATGTTAAATAGAGAAATAAAAATATTTGAATCCATAGGAATCTCAGTATTAAAACATGACCGTTGGGAATCTTTGTCTTACGTTGAAATTTCAAATGAAAATAATCTTATGCGGCATAGGCTATTTTAATCGTCTTCCTTTTCAAGATAGAAGTAGTATTGTAGGAGCCACTCAGTAAATTAAATACCTCTTAATCGGCTTCATAGCAATATGCGTGGTTTGGTAGCATTCAAAATTTAGTCACGGAATTATCAAATGGTCAATAATATTAAGGAGAAAATATAAGAAAATAACAAAAGGTGAGTGCGCGAATCCAACACAGAAACATAAAATGTTGGCAAAATAATCATTGTATACTCTGGAGAAATAAAGACGTCGTTAGGTAAAATTGGAGTTTGAAATTTAAAAAAAAAATCTTTTTCAATTGATTAATTCAAAACAGAAGAATTGAATAGTACATGCATCGAAGTATACTACTTTGGTTTTGTTTAAAAGTATTTATGTATTTGATTTATCTATTCTAGATATGTTATATCTAAATGTACAAATACTATCAATACAGACAATTGAAAAAATATTTTATTCATGATTTTTTCCAACCGGTCCGCTGCAATGCACTGTGCACTTCTTTTTTGGATCAACACAAAAAAATCAATATACGAGACCTGCTTGTTAGTCACTCGCCCATACACTGGCCCATCATTCAGTACGTATTAACCATTGGACCGATCGCCAACTTGGTAACTAATAAAGCAGTAATTACCAGTCTTCAATACTTTTTACGACGTTATACGTGGAGCGAGTGAACCTAAATTCAAAGAAGTTTCCGTTTTATTTAGAGGGATTGATTTTTATACACCACCAAGTTTTGGACAGTTACTCCTTAGACACTCCTACAGTTAAGGAAAACTGACTGACTGACTGAAAAAAAGTACATAGTGACCAATAGGAAATGGCGTTGGTTTATGATGGCTCATCGTGAATGCACTAAGATACAGAAGTATGTGATGATCAAATCCATTCCGAACCAGCACATCATCCAAAATTTACAACGAGGCTTAGTGGTACAGTTTAACTATAAGAATTTGCCTAATCTCCATTCGTACCGTATTGTGCGCTTTTATTGTGATTCAAAATGACGACTTGGTCTATACAGAAGAGTTTTATCTCAGGTACTGAGATAATTCAATTGAGACTTGTAAATAATAAACGTACGTGGTTGCGATTCTGGTCGCTACCGAGAGACTGTTGGCAGTGTAACAACATATGTAGGCAACTAACCGGTAAGCTGACTGAAAGCAAAATAGTTGCTTTGGTTAAGAAAGCATTTTGTTTACTTTGTGTGGTAATATTTAACGTTATTTTAAGCACGAATTAAGATGGTGGAACAGAGAAGATGTAATGTGTACTTTATTGATTGAGTACGGATTTATTTTAAATAATTTATTTTAAATTAAAATACATTGTTATTTTTCTTTCCGTATTGTAATGTGTACCCTGTCTATGCGAGGTATATGCTTGTTCTAATGCACGTTTAAAACATAGTTCTGACAAGGGCGTAAGCCGAAATAGCTATCAACAAATATATAAAATAATTTCTGTAGAAATAAAATACATTGCTATTTTTCATACCGTATTATAATGGAGTTCAACCAAGTAAATGCTTACTCAATAAATACATAAAAATAGAGATTATCCTCGTCAATTCTAACAGTAAGGATAGATGTAGCTCAAGTGAGCTACATCGCTTCTCTTCTTTTCGGTGGAACAGGACTTTTTTGATTTACCAATCAGAGACGTTTTGAGCCATAAGAGGTAATTATGAAAGTAAAATTTCTAGTTATTTATAGTTTACGAAAAAGCTTCCGTAAATACGTATAAAAACGATGATGGATGAGATAGTATGTTATCAGAAACGTTGGTGAAAGGTTGAAAGAAGCAAGCCAGTCGTGAATGAAGGATTTCAGAGAAAATATACGGTGTTTAGGTTTTGCTTGAATCATACGGCTTATGAAGAGCTTCATGAAACTGATTGCCTTATTATTTCCAATGAAAATTAAGTCTTATATCCCGTGCGAAAGCTAAGAGCAAACTAATTAAAACGGTTCTTTCTTTCCACATTCAATGTCTGGGGTAGAGGAAATCGACGAAGATGACGAGCTAGTGCGTGCCGTTAAGCGTGGTTGAGTCTAGATTTTTTTGCAACGCGATACAAAATGTATACTAATTTTCAGTTTTTTGCTTTAATAATTTCGTCCAAATGAGGATACAAAGACAATTTGAAAACTTATGCCAACACCGTAATTGTTTGTAAACAAGTATTGTGGTAAAAGCGCGGAATCAAATACATCTGTATATATAGAAAATCGGTCTTCAATATAATACAAACGATAAACTTTTGTTGCATAATTTGTTTTTTATGTCTTCGCAGTATCTATTTCTTTCCAATTTCATCAGAATTTTCGAAAGATTACAAGCTAACTCAAATTAATTAACTGAAATCAGTTACAATTAATTCATCACGAGGCAACGATATTATTCTGTAAAATAAACATTTCATAAAATTCATTTTCATATTCTTGGGAACATTGCAACAATTTAATTCGTATATTTATTACATAAATATTTCTTGATTCAAAAATATGTATTACTGATACTACGACTGGAGTGTTTTAAATAATATTTTCGCTAAAGAATACTTATATTGTAACGAAGATTGAAATGCCACAAATTATTAATAATATAGATTCAACAAATCTTGAAAATGTGACATTTAATTGATGAGGATGAATAGTAAGATGTGTTTTAAAAGATATTTGTGCACAGCACTTTGTTAAAATCGATCCGATGGTTTCCAACGAGGGAGGTTTCCAGCATTATTTTCCAAGGTTACAACAGATATACTAAAAGAGAAAATTACGAGGTCTCCGAGGAAAGCCATGTAACGACATATTGTTTTTGTCCCGAGGAAACCGAGTTATTATGCCTTTTCACTGAGAAGCCAGACACAAACTTTACATATCGGTGTTGCGTTATGGTGATACCGTGAAGGAATAACCGTTTGTTTGTAAATTTTTTAAAGTTCATTCATATGGTCAATATGTCTTTACTACAAAGTGATTTTTTTTTTTGATCACATTATAATACTTTCGATGAACTCAGTGGTTACTTAGTGAGTAGCTATTTTATTTTAGAATTAAATTTGATAAAGTTGTTAAGCTGACGTAAAACATGAGTAATCGCCCAATCAACCAAAGATTTTTTTCTGCGCTTGGTTCTGGATTCTAGTTTAGCGATGTCACATAATATGCTAACTTAAACATTGGGAGAAATAATCCTGTAAAACGTCCATAACTCTAAAAAACCATTTATATATCAGTGGCATTGAGCCATTGGAAAACGATTCAATGTTATGAAAAGAGAGTAGATTTGCGAGCCTATATATACTGTATTTTTATACTATACAACGAAAATCGCACATATGTAAGTGTTTTGTTTTTTTTTTGCGACCATTGAATGCAGCTTTAAGAAGTCAATTAATCAATAAATACGAAAAAAAGGAAAATAGTGGGAAGTTAAATATCTGTATTGAGAATGCTAAATATTCTGCAAAGATTTCAATTATTGCTCATTTATAAAATGTGTGCTTAAATGGGGATAAAAAAAATCTGTAATATTTTGGAAACAAAAACTAGAGGCATCATTACACAGAACCAGTGCTCGAGGATAGAATACGTGCCGGCGATACACCGCATTGAAAGAAGGTAAAAACCTTGTAAAACCTATGCCAACAGATAGAACTATAGGTAGTCGATTGTAAAACTATGGCTAGAATGTGAATTAACATCGCCTTTAATTCCGAGTAAAGGGGTCACGTAGTAAAAGGTCAAACTTTCGACGTGTATGAATAAAAAGGACCAAGGAAAAAGAAACGAGTTTCCGTTTTTTTTGGACATGGAGTAAAGTTTCGAAATTCGAAATACGGCCGTATTCATTTATATCCCAAATATCCAGCAAAACAAAACAAAATACTACAAAAGTCAATTAATGCGATAAATACACGAAAAACAAGAGAATATAAATTAGGGTAGCCCGTACGTATCTTAGAAGAATACAATAATCGTTCACACAAAGAAGCATATGATTGTCGGAAATAATATTTATACTATACATATATGACCGATGATCTCAAAAGATAGTAATTCAGTATTTTCATATAAGAAAGATTTGTCTTTGATGAATAATTATTATTTTTACCATCTCTACTGTGGTTATAAGAAATCAAATTATTTCACTTTGTTTTATCGTAAAATAACATCGGATATATGTATACATGACATAGGTACAGTATATGAATACAAAAGCACATGTGTACCTCCAAAGAGACAAAAAGGTTTATTTATTGGGCAAATAGGGATGGCATACGGTGATGTTATCAGAACACGTATTTGCGATTTCAATGGTTTCCAGAATAATGGACAAAATGTAAATGCCAGCGAGTGAGTGTGAGAAAAACATCAAAATGTAAATTAGGCAAGGATGGAAATAGCGTATTTATTAGAACTTTGTCATTATTTTAAGTATTAAATATGTTGTATATATTTACTTTTTGGACCAAAAAAACCAACATAAAAAGTATAACCAAGGAACATAAAAAAAGCGGAGAGTTAATTAATAACATTTATTTTTAAATACGAAAAAGTAGATAATGACAGGCGGTGCCGTTGCTAATCAAATAGCAATATGTAATTTTAAGAGCTCTCAGAATCACTTAAAGTATGAGACAAAATTATAAGACGGGTATAAACCTAACGATTCTTCTTTCTATATAATTATACTGTACATGAGCGAGATGTGAATTGAAAAAAACTAAATACCCCTTTTCAAGGAAAAAAACTTCAGAATTAATTATGAAGAAGTGCGTCATTTTAAATGAAATAAATTAATTTAAATAACTTAAGACAATGAAAGCTTCCAATTTGCGAGGTTCGGAAATAATTGAATTCAAAATTCAAATGTTTTAGCTGGTCTCGAATATTTAACGAAGACGGAATCTTAAGTAAGTTATGTATGACATTCATAAATAAAACCTGTAAATCAAAAAAAAAGGCGTATTAAAATAATGATTTTATTATTTTATATAAGTAACTACTCTGTGCGAAATATTTTTTTTGTAAATAAAAGGCTAGCGTTGACGAATTATTACGTTACATGGTTATATCACAGTAATCACTACTCTTAAGAAAATCAATAAGGATATACAAATCAGTAAGTATTACTTCATTAGTGCACTCGAAATGCACGAAACAGCTTAAAGGCGAACACTGGGTCCTTGTAGATAAAGCTCATGGAAAAGTAGAAAATTCAACATTTAATAAAGTTATTTTTCACTTTGCACTAAGTAGCGAGAATTTGTTTGTTTACTCAGTAAATAAACCAAAAAGAGTTAGGCGAGTTTGCAAGTTCGACGGCTATGTGGTTCATTTGAGGCGAAATACGTTGTTTTATGGTAGACAGAGAAACAATGGCACTGGAAATGGAAGATTCATGTCAGCGAGAGTTGGAAGTGGGGAAGAGGGCTGAATTATGGTGTGTTGTAAAAGTGAGAAATATGCTCGTTGAACAAAGCCTACATGATTAAAAGTAATACGTTACAAGTATGAATAATATTCATATTTTATTTTTAAATGTTTTTTAATAAGAAAACCGCCCTTAAAATTCTGCAACCCCCTAATCAAGTGATTTTACCAACAAATGAAATATGTATCATCAAATCACAATAATTTACAAATAATTAATGAGCTATTTTTTCTAAGCTTGGTAAAAAGGAGATTAAACGACATTCATTATTGTTGGGTTTTTGAAGTATTCTACAGCTTTGAAATATGTTTGATTAAAGATAATGTTATCATGTGAGGTTGGAATGTACTGTTATTCGAGAGAAGTTTTTTTTTGTGTTTTCTATCAATTGTACAAGAATTATTTACGGTTACTTCATCTATACCAAAATGGAACTTTGTTCGCTACGTATAAACAAATAAAGAAAAGAAAATACAAAAGCTTATATTTTAAAACACAGTTTATTAAAAATGGTATTTTTATTTCTCTGAAAAAAATTAAAAGATTTATTAAAAATTTAAATAATAAATGACCATATCGTTCGGTTTAAAGAGACGCAACTGTAAGTTACTAAAAATAATTTTAAATGGTTAGTCAACTACAAAGAAATTCAGCGATCTAAATATCGCAAATGAATTGTAGCAACGATAAATTTTCATTCGTCACTGACAGAGAACTTTTGACTGCGACATAGTAAAATAATTTGAGCTATGAACTTTGATAACAGCAAATCGTATCGCATACAGCTCTGTGAACTGGTCTGATAAATGTGAAGAAAGTAGTCAAATAAAACTAATATCGTGAAATACATGCTGTATACTTTGGTGTGGAAATTAATCAAGAGTAAGAAAATAGAGACCGGTAAGGAAACTTTTCATCATAAGGATTTATGATTGGAGTTATTTGATCAGAGGCGAGAGAAATAATATTTCTTATTGACAAATTATGTAATGAGGTTCTTTTGTGTGATATATTGGACGGAGATGGGTCACGTGGGTTTTGTTATTGAAAAAAGACCTTGAAGAAAGTATCATCTACCAACAGTACAACACACATGTACACATATGAACATATGTAGTTCGCTTTTACGAAACATATGGATGCATGTATAGTACAACTATCCAGCTGACTATGAAACCACGTTTTATTATTAATAATGAAGATTTATATATATATTCAAAAGTTTTATATTGAAGGCGGAATGTTTTGAAATATAAATATTATCTACAATTCCACACTATTTCCTGGTTGCATGACAAGCTCGTATTAACAAAATACCATCTCATATAATATTATATTAAAATTCTATGGTTTTAATTTTCAAATATTGAAATTATAATTCAAATAATGCAATAGCAAAAAAAAATGATACGGGAGTAAATTATATACGTTCCAACATTAATTAATCAGATTAAATTTTTCTATTACCAAACAACAAAGTGCGTATTGCGTTGACCACTGGATACGGTACATGTTTAATGCAAATAACATTATCTTGAGTGGTATGTGGAATTCAAAAATGTCTGAAAAGCCTAAAATACATTTATTTCAAATTGCTTTCAAAAGTATACAAGGGAAAAGGCTGATTGTGTTTTTTTGTGGGGATACAACTTTTTGTATGTATACAGCACCAAAGAGGCTTCTATTTTCTTAGCCTTTCGAATAGTGTAGGCTAACAAGGTACACCATTTTCATCAGTTACAATTTTCTTTTTTTATGCCCCCATGAGAATTAGGACACTAGACGACCAATTGACTTAATTTGATATAAAATTATTATCTACGGTAGTATAGCATCGCATTGTTTTAAGAAAATTACGTGATGTTGAGGTTGAAATGGTATAACTGTTAAAATATAATAAAGTCTATTTTTCTTGTAATTCGCTTTAATTTATTTGCTTAGTTGTTTTACCAATTGTTTGTCATACCTTGTTTTCATACTTAACTTTTGATTCTCAACCACTGATTTATTGTATTCCTTATCAGTTGATAATGCTCGCCATGAGCGAAACCGGTCCTGATGAAATAAATCTCATGTGGAAAAAGTACTAAAAATGTGTTATTATTTTTATTATAATGCCTTTCTACCAAGTATTGACAGTGAACACCTAAAAAGTGAAAAAAATATAATATAGTTCGAAAGTGACCGTTTTATAGTGTGTTGTATGGAAAATAGGGAAACAAATTTAAAATATTCCAAATTCAACGAATGTATTCATAATGAAACGACCAGTCAAAAATAGAATCATGTAAAGATTTTATTGTAATTGTTTATGTTTGGGTTTAATGAATACAGTTCAATAAATAAAGTCCATTAGCATCTAGTATACGTCGCATCTAGTTGAAGTCACATCCTTTAAAAACAAATATACAAAGAATCCTTTGGACGCAAAGCCTCAAAAATAACCGCATATACACCCGAAGTAAAAGTAAGGCTGTATTCGGTTTAATTACTGAGTAGAAATGGCCGCAATGAAAGGGTTAAAAGAGATCTTTCACAGTATTCCGAAATCTAAAGAGCAGTAACGTTCAGTAGAATGTTAATTTTTTTTTTAATTAATTTAAAATTAAATAACTCAAAATGCCTGATCGATGTTTTCATAATACGCTCTCATGAATATGCAAATGTTTTCTTTACAACATTACATTGGATTGATTCGAATGACTTAGTAAAGAAATCATACTTATATGGCTTGAATACTTTCATTAAGCTAAATATGGTAAGAAGTATTTATTGTTGTAAATTTAATTCTATATGTTTTTTAAGAGGGGGAGCTGAAATAGTTCATTCACCTTAAACTTCATATTAAATTGCATGTGTTCAATTCAACACCTTTAAGATATTCGGCGGTACCGATAAAAAATAAAGGTACGAGAAAGTAATATTTTATAGTACCTACACCACTGTTTCTTTGGGGTGACTGGCAAGCTTGGGGGTCAGATGAGGGCACGAGAAGGAATGTATCACATACATATGTCATTACCGCACAAAGATAGAAAAGCAAAGTTATTGTGCTTTCAAGAAGAAGAAAGTTGCGCAACACGAAGAAAGTAAAATTTCTATTACAGTAAAACCTCGATATATGTAACAGACTTGGCAGAGAAAAATCGAGTAAACTGTAAAAATTGTTAAAAACTAATATACATGATAAATTGAAGCATGGCTGCCCTTAAAATATAGACAGACAGAAAATAATTCATTAGAAGCAATACAAAATTCTGTCTGTTTCTAATATATTTGAAAAGCCTACGTTATTAAAGAACGGACTTTCGGCTTTAACGGAAACCCCCGCGCCCGCGTCTCTTACAGCTTTTTTGCTGAATTTAAAAAACTAAATAAATATTTAAATATGAAGAAATGATTACATATTGTGAAACACTTTACATGCACAAGTTTAACTCAACACATATTATAATATTATCATCAGGTATAATTATTAGTTTGTTTCACCTTGGTGAAGTAACGAAAACACCCCTAACAGGAAATAAGAACCTTTACGAATTGAGAAATAAAATGGTAATTGCCCATAAAGTTTCTTTATAAACGGCCGATATAAGTAATGAGGAAAAGAGCCATTACAGAATCTCCCGAGAAAATCGCCTTCATATATCGTGATTCTACGAAAACAAGATTATCCTGGTACCTACAAACATTAATTCAACACTAGGAAATTTACCACTAGTCAATAAAATATTGGAGTTCCTAGATAATTGTACAAATTAAACAGAGCATTTTATACAAAAAAATCTGTATTTGTTATGAAGTTATCAGTATAATAATTTATGTAATAATGAATTTTCTAGATAAATCAAAGAATAGTTTTTATACTAAAACTCATCGGACAAAATTGATTAAAATAATATTTTAATAATCGTTCCTTTAATCAGACGAATCAGTGAGCCATATTGATATGCGATGTTCAATGATAAGTTAAACATTATTATATTGCGAGAAATACTATTGTAAATAATGGGTTGATATTAAGTTTATGTTATTGCACTTGACATTAACTAAATGACAATCAAAGATAGAAGATACTTTTTGACGTTATCTCCACACCCTACCATCTAAACACATATAGCAGTTTAAGATATGTTTATGTAATAAATTTATCATATCGACTTAATAACGGGAAATTGAAAGGATTAATAAATATTCTTGGTTCACTGAAAAATGGGAGTAGCGCAATATTGTCTATATATGTATATTATTCAACACCAAATTTCCCAAAAACTCAGTGAAAATTTTCATATTTTACACTCTTCCGGCCGTAGTGTGTTAATACAAAAAAGGTATGCCCACGAGACAATGTTTTTTAAGTTATTTTACACTTTGTATCATGAAAAAGTTGCAAAAAAGCTCATGGGACTAAGAGGCAGGCTATTTTGTAAGTGGCTTGAGTGGTCCTGCCGAACGGAGGTGACTTGTTTTTCTTTTCTCCTATGTTGTGTTTCGGAAGGCGCGGTAAATACAGCTCAGTTTGGTCAGAACGTAAGATCGTAAAATTTACCAGGTTCAGGAACATTAAAAAAGAACTGCGTGGATTGTTTTGATAAACAATGCTACGAAAAAATCCTTTCATCAACATCCTTTACACTACGGCAGTGATATACAACTTGTTTAATAGATGGGCCGCATTATTTCATTTTCCAATCTTTCGAGGACCGCACTGTAAAAAAATTACGGAAATCGGTATAATGTAGGATTTCCACTGAAAATGCTTGATGAAATTTCAATATCAACTTTAGTATATTGTTTAGTAAAAAAATCAAAGGATAAAAATTTGGTTACAGATATCTTCTCCGACTATTAACTAAAATATACTTACAGGGCGATAACGGTTAATTATTGGTGGAATGCCATTATATTTAAACGAAAAAAACCTTTATTACTTACTAATCATATTGTATCAAGATCAGTACTGGCTGCAATCATCCCAAGCATTATTAACCATCAGTTGACAATGCTCGCGATTATAAAATATGCGTTTTGTTTATTTAAAACACATCATTAACAGATACTCCAGAAATTCATTTTTTTTAAATTTAAAAATGTTACATAATTGTACGGACACATGCATCGCCCTGAAAGCTACAGCCGTGTCATTAATATTTTACTGAGATTACATTGTTTAAGCTGTGTTTGTATTTAGTTTCAATAAAGCAAAGTAACACTTGGTCACAAATACAATTGATTTCGATTATAAACATATTAATAAAAAAAAAATCCCGGACAAAAAACCAAGTTAGTCTTGATATGTTATCGTTAAGCCGTCATGTATGTCATTTTGGGCCGTGAGTTTTTCATCACTGCACTACAGCAATGTTTGGTGTAGCTTATCGTTCAATACAGGCGTGCCTGTTGGAAATATGTAACATGAATAGAAGTTATGTGTTACAATGTTCAGACGATAAATTAATACAACCTGAATTCTGAGTTTCTATGAAAATCACGTATTTTCGATGACAAAATACTTTGAAAATATAGTTTTAGGCATGTTAAAATGAATGAATGGGCTACAGATTCAGAAGAACCTCGGTTAACCGGACAAAATATGGATACAAATGGTCCGAATAAAAAAGTAGAATCCGGTTGGTACGGATGAGAATAAAATAACAAACAATAGTTCTTAGTAATTAAGGATTTCGACTGAGGGTGCTTGATGGAATTTCAATATCAAATTTGAATTGTTTGAATTTTGTACTTTTCCATGAGTTTTGTCGCTAACGACCCGGGTTTCGCCTTTCAGCATCTTCAGGCATTTCAAGTGCTCGGATGTACTTGAACTGACGCGAAGTAAACAGTTTGTATCGTTTATATACAAAAATATTAGTAGATCACTAAGTTAAATGGCTATCAAAATGTATACAAGTTTCAATGAATTAAGTGGGTTTGTTATCATTATGGGGATTTATGAAAATAAGTATAACCAGATAATAATATAGGAATATCTAAAATAAATTTAGGGTTTTATCCGATCTATTATTAATGAGTTGATTGATTTTAAGTCTTTGAATTAATATTTAATGATAGCAAGTGCTTGAATTATTAATAAATGACAGTTATTTAAAAGGGTTTAACAATGGTGAACTTGGTAAATAAATTTTCTCGTTTAAAATTGGCAAATTGTTAAGCAGAGCTCGATTCTCCAAGATTTCTTGGTAAAATAATTTAAACTCGCCCCTGTTAGTATGTAACAAATCAATGCCTGAGTCAAAATTAAACGTGTGGTTTTCAAGAATTAAATGGTTGGCGAAAGTGGAGGTATCTTTTTTTAAGCGAAAAGCGGCTAAATGCTCAGCCACTCTTATATTTAAGGTTCTAGCAGTTTTATCAATATAAAATCTGGGACAATCACTACACTGCAATCTATAAATCCAAGATTTGATTTTATATTTGCGGTAAATATCATTGGGCTTCTTATGAGATAATTTGTATTCCATATACGCTTACCTCTACGACAGTATATCCGCGTAGCACTTCGAATTACTCGCGTGGAACGTTGACAAACAATTCAAAAATATGTTGTGATTGGAATTCAAAAATTACATCAGTTAAAATCATAAATTATTTGAATTGAAACCTTTCGAACATGATACGTTGATTGACTGGACATTAACGCTCTACTATTTTTTTTCAATATTACGTAAGATGAAACAAAAGACTAAATAAGATTTTTTAATTATGCAATCATATTGAAAAAGATGTTGCCATCACGGAGGCGAATATAAACAAGTGCCACTCAACATCATTAACTCGATGAAGAGACATCACAAATACCCATGCTTAAGATATTATGTAACATTATGAAGGAGTTTAAGCTGGAACATGATACTGAGTGGATCTCCTGTCGCTAGAATTCAGTTGCCGGTTGTTTGTAGTATGCAGCATTTCCGCTCAAATTTAGACATACCAATAGAACATGAAGTAATTTGGAACTAATTTGGAAGCAAGTTTGTCAAGTAATTTGGCTTTCGCCAAAGTGACATATAACCCTGAAAAGTGATGTCTTACATTTCAATTTTATTCCCCTTCCGCTGAAGGGCCGTTATATTGTTTATGAACGGTATTCGTGGGTAATTTCTACCTTTATCGTCAGTTTTACAGAATTAATTATGATTAAGAAACTTTACAAAGAAAGTAATTTTCTTCGGCTTAGAATTAGTTAAGGGTAATTATTACAAACTTCGGGCGTTAATTAGATACGTCATTAGCACCAATATTAGGGTTACTCATGATCAGTGGAATAGATTTTATTATTATTTTTTCATTCATCATGTACAAAAAGGTCGAAATACTGATTGATGACGAATTATTAGATTAGATGTAGAACGAAAAATATATTTCTTTTGAAAAGAAATAGAATGAATGGTACAAAAGTTTTACGTGTGATTAATTAAGTATGAACAAGTTTTGTATGTGATCGCGGCATATGGATATTAATAATCGGCATTTACTAAATAAGTATGCTGTCATGTACCTAAAAACAAACTTCTATACAAAATGTGTTTAAAAAAATACATTAAATCAGTTGAACATTCTAGCTATGAACAAAATCGGTCCTGATAGTGAACATGCTTATCATATTTTGTATCACAAACTTTGGAATAGGTCATAAAAAAATTTGACATTCGAAAAGATCGATTTATTGATTGTCGAAATCAAGATCGTTAAACTTATAATAAAAGTCAACAAAAAATGTGTATTAAAATAATTTGGATCGAGATAAATATACCGTTATTGGGCGAAGACAATACACAGCTGAAATGAAATATTATGGGAACGACGCCAGGACAGCAATATGAATATATTTAAACAGAGATAAAACACACCTGTACAAACTGCTTGATGCATTCGTTTCCGTGCTCTCGTAGGAAAACTTGCAAAGTTTCCATGCCTTGCGCAGAAAGAAGACGATATCCATTGTTGTTGTTGTTCACATTCACATTGTTATTGAACATATTATTATTCGCGAGGAATCCATTATTGACCACCGCTGCGGAATTGTCGTATTGCACTGATCCATTTTCAATAGGCGCAGGTCCGTTACTTAGCGCCGACGGGCCGTTATTTAGGTCCACTGTCCCATTGGCCTGGTGCATTTTCTTGTTGGAGTTAACATTTGAGGCCGCACTATTGTTAACAACAGACACTTGAGGGTTATTTTGAACGTGGTTTGGGTTTCGATTGGATATTGGACTGCTGTGGTTCATAACACTAATATGATTAAGCTGATTGCTGTTTTGATTACAGTTTTCGTAATCGTTAGTAACTACACCGTTTGTAAGTGGGATTTGATGGTTGGGTAATACTGCATTGTTTCCCGTCATCGGTGAGACGTTGTGGTTATTTAATGCACCGTTGGTGGCTGTGATGAGATTGACAGGGGGCGGAATGTTGCCGTGGTGGGGTGTTCGCGGAATTCCACCGACTGCGTTATTGGCATGATGCTGCGGCCGAAGATTCTGCGTGGGCGGATTGTTGTTGTTCCCGTTGTTGTTATCGGTCGCCGCGGGCGGCGCTGACACTTTGAAAAACATCTTGAAATTTTCCGCCGAGTCTCTGGCTTGTGTATTTGGCTCCTGCGAAGGAATGCTTGTATCACATTCCCGCTTATGATACTTTAGCGCAGCGCTGTATCGTTTGATTGATGACAGATTTTCAGGACCCCTTGCTCCATAACTTCGAAACTTAATAAAGCGACGTAGCCTAACTTTTTATACGTTTGTATAAATAACACAAAACTATGAACAGTCTGTCATAACATATAATGATTGATGGATGTTTTCAATTAAAAGTTGCTGTTTGCGATAAAAAGGCATATTATTAAAAGATTATTTTTCTTAATTACACTTACAATAATAAAACATTTTTAGTACTTATTCCAAATACAATTTATTGGATCAGAACCGGTTTCGCTCATGGCGAGCATTATCAGCTGATAACTCATCTTTATCTTTAATCTTCATGGAGAGCATTATCAATTGAAGATGAAGGTGAGTTATCAGTTGATAATGCTCGCCATTACCGAAACTGGTCTTGATCCTATACATTTTATGTGAAATAAGTACTAAAAATATTTTATTATTTTTATTATAGTGCCATTCCACCAAGTATTGACAGTGAACACCTTAAAAGTGTACACACTTACAATCTGGATTTGTAAAAACACAATAGAATTAACGCGAATGATATTTTAACATGATCTGTAGTCAGCCGCCAGCGTGTGAATAAAGAAAGAATTGCGAGAGAAAACGAAATAAACAAACACGGAGCTCAGAAGTAACATTGACAAAGCGTAAAGAATGAAGACTGGCAACAATAATTAGCTGGAGGAGGGAAACTCTCGAAAAAGTATGCAATCCCGACATATCGAACTCTTTTGACAGGATGGGAACACCCTTCGACTCAATCTCGATTGATTTCACTCAATTATTTACAACACCGCATCCATTTTAGATTTCTATCTCGGAAAGCGACAAAGACGAAAGTCTATGGCTTTAATAAAACAATATCTATTATTGTTATCCTCACCTAGTTGGATTTTTTTTCACTAATACTGACTCAAATATACGAAGATTTTCTCAAAATCTAGCCAATAGTAAATTAGAAGCTCGAGTAGTTCAATTTTGAGATACAAAGAATTTTATTGATATTTTTGACAATTTACAAAGACGGATTTGATGTATACACATTAGAAATTATGAACTATGTGTATTGTTTCTTTTTTCAAACAAAACAATAGTATGTACTCGTCTTAGTTCAGTCATTAGTCATGTCCACGAAGAATATGACGACATTTGATACAGAGAATGCGTTTTTGACAATGAACCCAATAAAAATTGACAAAGAAAGAATTACATTTCCATGACCCATAATCTTTTTTATCTATAACTCTGATAAAACAAGATCAAACAAATAAATTTATTATATGGGCAGCGTTTTGGTTTGAATTAGATGGAATTTATATAGTCTCTACTACGATAATTTACTACAAGCTTTCCATGTTAAGCCAACAATGCAATATGTAAGAAAATACTGGTAAGATGTTACATTGAAACATATGAAATTGAAAGTGCTCATTGTTAATCAAATATGATTTAATGAAATTTTCAGCGCGGAACCGAATTATAACTTCACAACGTATGAACATCGTACCTTAAATATAATACATTATTAGATAACAACTTTGTTACAAAAAAGTGGTACGCGGGTTATGTGATACGATAATAATTACAGAACATTCACAGCATTTCGGAAGTATTATGTTATTAACCGGCACGTCACATTGCAACGGTAAAATAACTTCGAAACGGCAAAATTGTTTCTGCGTTACGAATTCATAGCGGAAACTTTAGAAAAAATATTAAGGCGAAATGGGAAATATTATTGTTGAGACGGATTTAGCGGAGGAAATTTCTTTTGAAAATTGATCGGATCGAGATAGCACGAATATTGACACGCAATACCTACTACATTTAGCACATTTTTATGACATAATTTAATATCGTCAGTGCATTTTTGAAACGTTGATTGAATGATTGTAAATTAACGAATGTTAATATATTTAAGTCTGTAACAAAAGAAATCACCTAAAATTTCCATAAAAAATATTTACAGAGAGAAAATAATGGAACTCTTTTATAATAAACTGAGTGTTACCGAAAGTAATAATAATAAATGACATACAGTTAATAAGGCGATAGTTTTAGCTATTTTTTTTTAAATAATAATCATACTCTTGAACGGTGAATTATCTTTATGTCACGCGTGATAAATCAGCAGTCAATAAAGACTAAATTTAGAGAAAACCCTTATCAAAAGCTAAAGTTTGTTTGGAAAATATGTGGCGTATATATTATTTTGAGGAGCTTTGCTATTATGGATTCTGCGTCGTGCATACATTAAATTTATGCACGTTTTCCCCCTGGGTTTAATAAACTGCTGTGCAGCAGCTGAGAGAGCAGCAACATAAAAACTGCATAGAAAAGAGAACTTTGGTAAATTGAAAACAAATCAATTTATATTCGTTATAAACTTGATATGAAAAAAAATGGATTTTATTATATATATCGATGATAGTTTAATATTTATGAGACAATTAGAAAAAATCAGATGAGATAGTCGAAAAACGCTCATTGTGAATCTGGCAATTTAAAAATAGAATTTTAAATATGCATTTTCTCGACTATCTTTTTAATTGGCCTCGTGTGAACGACCCATTATCAACCGCTGGTTTATTCTCTACAATTAAACGAAATGTTATCAGAGATCGTTAAAGTTGCAGCATTAATAGATTGTATCTGAATAATAAAAACAACATCTAATTCGTATCTTCACACACTACGTAAATGCCATAATATAAAAAGATATTCTAATGTCAAACGCATTTAAATGCTGGGGTAGTGAGGGTTAGCATTCGCGTATCGCTTATGTTATAAATCTTTTCAAAGGTTAGCTAGAGTTCGTTGAGGGATCGGTCAGAATAACTCAATCGGCAGGTGGCGTATTTCGATAGCATTTATAATGAATAAAGTAACTTTTGTTCGGCAGTCATGCAATTTGTAATCAATATGCTTGAGTAGACAAGCTATAAAAGAAAATGAGAAAAAATACAGGAAATGAGATGAAAAAAAGATTTGCATTCATCTGCCGTGAAAAGTTTTTTCTGTGATTGATATTAGATAAGGACTAATGAGAAAAAAAGATTTTTGAATCATGAAGTTCATTTGCATCCTCATTGAAAACGTTCTAATAAATTGCCCGTATAAACTGAGTAAGAAGAATTACACACGTTTCAAAGATGTCAGCCAAATCGGTACAGTTAATCTTTAATGGATTAGAAATAAATTTATTTCAAATAAACTGTTTTGTTTTCAATAAGCGAAGCGCAGATTTTCGAGTCACTTAATAGAATTCGCATTATTTCAGAGATAATGAATATGAAGAATATATGGAAACAATAAACTGCACATGAACAGTTCTAACGTTCAGAATATATATGCACATAATTCAGAATTCAGAAGGTTTATTTTCTTAAATTATATCGATCTTAGGCAACCAGGAGGTAGCCAATTAAGTAATAATCAATTTTTATCA
The DNA here is from genome assembly GCA_028554975.1 of Himalopsyche kuldschensis. Lineage (NCBI taxonomy): Eukaryota > Metazoa > Arthropoda > Insecta > Trichoptera > Rhyacophilidae > Himalopsyche > Himalopsyche kuldschensis. The sequence goes on along the minus strand of JAHFWI010000010.1, from coordinate 10,805,545 downwards.
TATCAGCAGAATATGCATTATTGAAAAAAGTTACATTTCCACTACATATGTACTATTTCATCTGCAATATAACCAATAAATCAAATCAATGTATGAATAAGTGTCATATATGTATAGTTTCAGACAAAGAAGTTCCATCAGAAATGTGCCCAACTGTGTTAACTTCTCTTAGTAGTAACAAAAATTTTCATTTATATAAACCACCGATAGTTTTTTTCGTTAGTTCAATAATCAAGAGACAATTTGAGAAAACATGCAAAGAGATAGTATTTACAAATATAATAATTATTGAATGGGTATCGTCGTATGAGCAATGTTTAAATACATTTTTTTTTTTTTTTGGATATCAATTTGACGGAGCATCAAGTTCTAAGGCGTGTTAGCGCCAAAGTTCTTCCAGTCTCCTTCGTCTCTAAATGTTTTAAACTCTTGAATTTTATTTTTTGACAGTCCCTTCCCATCGCTGCCGACAGGAGGGCGCGATCGCTATAGTTGAGAAGTCAGTTTACTATTGCGTCTCTACCAAGGGAGGGTCATCCAGAAGAATAGCTCTCGGCCTATATCGACTAGGGAGTGAATTTTGTCTTATGCACAGGAGTAATAGTATACTGATTTTCATTATTGAAATCGTTAATTATGTATAGGAGTTTAAATAAGAGTGATCAATCGTACTGGAAGTATGTTATTGTGCCATAATTGATACGATTGGTCGATCAATAATCTACAGCTTGATTTTTCATATGAACTAGCGAAGCATATTTTAACAGAAAAACATGATTACAACGCGAAACTGAACTTTATTGACAGCAATCAAATTATTTGTGCGATCTAAAATAGAACTTTCGAATAATACTATTAGAAAGTATTATTGAATGCATAAGCTTATTGAAATCAATTGCGGAGGTTTGCTTTGTGCATTATTTGACCGCTTATTACTTTATCATTTCAATTAGCGATGTCCGATAATTGAGTGCGCTTACACCAACACCACAATGATTTATTTGCGCCATTGGAATTGACCGAGTTATTAATTGACTAAATATATTCGCGGGAGTTTTTAATAGATGGGAGTGGAATCTCGAATAGTCATTCAATAACAATTGTTTATAAATACTGTACGTACAATATTGCACAATGATCTTGTAGAAAGACACTGTGAAGATCTTTTAAATTGATCCGACTTACTATATTTGAAGTTTAGGAGACATAAAGAGGAATCGTTAAAATAGTCGTAAAAAGTCACAAATGTATCACGTGTTAAATTTCAAGTAAACATGCATATTGCTGCGAGTGGAAATTATTAAGAAACATATTCGATCCATTATATGAGCATATTTTTTTTATTGTTTCAAAAAAGGGACCTAACGGTTTCATATGAATTTTTTAACGCAAAATATTTGTACTACTGTTACAAATAACACTTTTAGAGTTTCTGATTTGCTTCCCAACAAACGACCACACATTTCACAGAATAATGAGTATGTTCATTGCAATTCCTTTTTAATTCATAAAGGACAAAAATTACACCGTAAATATTTTACCAACACTTTGTAAAATATTTTATATGAACGACAAAAATCACTTTGAAAAACTTCAATTCAACAACGGATGTAATCTACTTATGAATGAGATTTGGTAGCTGTAGTGAAAGAACGCTACATTCTCCAGGTGAGCAAACCGGTTACGCGGGACACAAACCGCGGTCCATGAGCGTCGAAAGGGGGGTCGCGGCGCACCTTGCCGGGCGAGAGTGTCACGACAACTGACTCTGAGTGAGAGGGCGGCCGCTAACGTCGCCGGAAGCAGCCCCGCGCAACTGCCCGCCTGCGCGCCGTGGGGGTAGGGAAAATAGCGTCGTTTTCATTCGGCGCTCTCCTCATATGTCTCATCATGGATGTATTTGGTTCGGTGTGCAACTGTTTTTGTTTTGCTGTCGGACCGGCTTTCGGTGCATCGATGTTTCACCGAGAGGGAAAGGTGCGCGAATAAATTATTTAACGCATAAAATTTTTGGCAAAAATTACAAGAGTGACTAGCAGAAGACAGCGTATGTTAAGTAAGTCATGGAAGAATGTGTGTATGTTTTATTGTAAACATTTATGGTAATGTCTAATACGAGCATGAAAATCATGCATTTTTTATTCTTACTATCTAAAAAAATAATGATGTGACAAAAAAAATGATTATATCTGAATTGACGATATTTCTGATAATTATTTAAAAAATAATTTCCATAAAGAAAAATCTAATAATGCATAAAGTATAAAAAGGAACGGAGAGGCTTTTGTTAGCAAAGAAATAATTGAATGGAAATTTGGTTTATGTGTTTTAATTAAATTTGTATTATATAAAAGAATAGTTCAATGGCATTATAGTAAAGTAAAATTATCGTCCTTATAATACTATTACGACCTCTTGCAAAACACCTCCAAAATATTTTTAATAATTTCAACCATGAACAGTAGATTTAAAAATCAATACCTGTCTTACGTGAATTTTAAGTGAAAAATTTTCAGACAAAAAGAAAACCGTTAACACACCAACCCGGTTAGACATTGTAGATTTTTCCATCCTTTTAGATGAGATAAAGCTTTTCCGTACTTGTTCTGGAAAGACGAAGACATTTTACTTTTTAAGAATCAGAAGCACTCGAAAGGAGGAAAAACACATTTCACAACAGGACACGTAAGGGACAAAAAAAAATGTCGAGGGAAGGTGAAAACTAAAGAAGGTAGAATCACTCGGTTTAAGTTTAAAGTCAATTTTGAAATGTGACCTGGTACAACGTGACAAATAATACTGGGTTATACATAGAATTCAATTCGAGTGATAATAATTTATTCATTTGCGACCGTACTTAAATATTTTAAATAAAAGACAATAAAAAAATCACAGATCAAATATAGTAACTAAAAGTAAAAATAAAATATACATATCATAGCACAAATATAATAAAAAATATCTTAATCGTAGACTTAATAAATAAAATTGTATATTTTTTTGAATAAATTCATAGTGTTGAGGCAATGTGCTTATCACATAACACACGCATTCTTTTAGTCGATTTCCCCTGTAATGTTTTAGCCACTCTATTGCAATGTACGATTAAGAATGAACGAAGCGGGTAACCTGAGCCGGGAGTTATTTTGCGGCGAACGGGAAATTCTCGCCTATAGAGCCTGTGTAACAGATTATTTGGATGAATTTTCGGGGAGCATCGCGGGCGCGTAGCTTTGTGTCACGTGTAATATGACCGTATACGACTTTAGGGTGAATTTCTTACACAGAATACAAGTGAATATAGCTTTCAGGAAAAAGATGTAGCCAAAAAAATCCAAGACTCGGGACTACTCTTCATCGAGATCGTTTTATTTGTAAACATCGTGTGTTTTCACCACTTTCGTCAATATATATTGTTTATTTTAAATGCAACTGTAACATCGCATGTCGGGAACAAATAATGTTATGGCAACTGATGAAAAAGATTATAGTGGCAATATTTCACTATAGTGGTCGAGTTTTTTTTGTATATTTTAATAAAAAAATATAATTAGAACTATTTTATTGTAATTATCGCTTTTCGGCGTGTTGAGATATTATTGTAACCATACGAATTTAATTTGTAGAAAAAAATATGGTGACCGTAAAAGAAATAAAGTGTACAATTTCGATGAATTAAGTGGTAGCTTTGTGGAAGTTTATTATCAATATAAAATGAAAATTGAATGATGATGAATCGCTCTCTGTTCGCAGTTTTAAGGCTTACAAAGAGTAACACGTTACTGACTTCCATACCTTATGGCACAACTTCACAAATCTTTATATGCAAGTATCCGGGAATTCTTACACCACCCAATAATAATTGAAAATCGTGTAATGTTGATTTTAAAGTAGCTATATCTCTAGCAATAATTACAATTTACACCAAAATCTTGTAAGGACATATTTTCAAAGGTTTAATCATTGAAAATATGTAATAAAAAAAAACGGCTTTTTCAGAATCCTAGACCAGAATACTGTTCTAATTTAAAAAAAATATTAATAAAATAAGTCTTCTAAGAGAAAAAAAAATCCAGCACTTAAAATCAGTAATTATGTGTGATAGTTATGGGAAGAACGTTTCAATGAATAGATTTTTATAGCCACCTGTAATTGCAATTAATCGAGCCCTTCATTTTTGTATGAATATTTTTACCCAATTAAGGGAAGTCGTCATTAATATCAAGCGTTATATTCTACTTTCTTGTAGCTTGATTTTATGGTGTTTGTGAAGTATGTAGATTTAGTGATATAACAATACTTAAATATGATAACTTCATACAAGCCCCAGATGTGATGAATTGAAGCTGAGCACAAATTGTCGGTCAATAATATATGTATTATTAATTCGGTCGTGTTCAATAAATAGCTAAGAATGCTTCATATACTTTGGGGGTTAATTACCGTTCCAAATTGTCAGTTGGTTCCATTATGCACGAGTCCATCCAATTATCATTTCACTGGCGATGTCTCATTGAGCTGGTGGCAGCCGAACGGGGAATACTAATTCTCAACTGCGGATTATGTAACCAGGCCCCGATGGACGAAATATTGATGTTGGTATTGTTTCTCGGGCAAGATATTCTATCTGCTGACTTTGAATTTGCATATTTTAACAGAATGGACTGTAAAAACAAATACCACAGAAACGTCCCCAAGTTTTAACTGATTATTAGTTTTGATTATCGACAGCATCGGTAGTAAAGCCCTAATATAAAAGTCACGGTACATAAATCAAAACTGTAGGGAGTGTTGATTTTTCAACCAAATGTTATCAATTGATTTGGAGTGGCGTTATGTAAATCTTATTAAGATTATGTCAAGTGTTTTGAAATCCCAGAAATAGCTGGCGACAGGGTAATTTTTGTATTATCGTAAAAGTAAATAGATAAAATATCATTAATTGAAATTAAAACATTTTTCTTAGAATTCAAAAACTAGATGATGAAACAATAAATCAATATTATATGACAGTTTGTACATAAAATACTCTACTTAAACCAAATGGTATACTTAAACTCTACTTAAACCAAACAGGATAATGATAACTCCCTCTTTCCAATGAAATCCCAACTACATATATAAGCACTAAAGTGACTTTTTGAAAGCCATCGAACGTGAAATTTTTACAATTAAGAGTCCACATTTAAACAATCCTATTATCACTTTCGCTGAATAATGAATCTGCTTTATTACGTATAAATGAATATAAAAGAAAATACTATCAACCAATTTAAAAAACGTATGAATTATGTAAATGTTTATACATTTATATTCAATTATGTTTACCTGATTGATTGTCCATTACATTTTTAACGTTCAATTAAACAGGCGAAAAAAAACCATACATGTTTATAGAATTAGCAAAATAAGGACTAAAACACGGAAAAGGCATCACCGCACGACATTCACTGTCACGGTGGTGCCGTCTTTTCAAATCGAAAGAATAATGTTTCCCCAGTAACAATAGAACAATAGACAAATGTCTTTCAGGACACGGCACGTGGTTTTCGTAATATTGTGACCAAAACATTTTCAAAGAAAGACAGAATATCTGTACGAAAACGTAACTCTTAGAACGTAGATAATTAGTCTTAAGTATGTAAGTAAATATTTCCGTCGCACATAATGAAAAATAGTAACGGCGATTTGACTTATCGCGCCAGGTGTATTTTCATCGCTAAAATTGTTTAACGATGAAATTGTATTGTATAAAGAGAGATCTGAATCTTGTATCCTCAATAGGATTACTAGACCATTTTTTTTATATATGACACTTGTAGCGAGTATTTGATATGGAAAGTATCTTAGTCTAGAAAAATTCTACAAACTGACTCGCTCGATAGTTTGACGATGGTGTTCACTACACACTGTTCAGTAAAGCGAAGTGCTAATCAAATTAATTTGATAATCAATTCACGATATTAGTAAAGTCTTTTGAAACAATCCGTGGTGGCCCTATATAATAATATAATATGAAGGCAATGTGCTGGTTTTATTTTTCTATACAAAGTAAGACGGCTTCAAATTTCATTCGAAGCGGGGTTCCCCGCCGACTGTAATAAATCATTTGGGTTGTCGCCCGGAGATTGTAGCACCTTCATCTTTTAGGGGAGATTTTCAGAGGCTTCAGCCGCTGCCAGTCGTTTCACGAAAATGATTGATTGACATGGAATGGGGCAGGTGTCCGATTCCTTGGTTGCCCGAATGTATTTCACTCACCGAGAGTTGTCAGTAAACCGCCTGATAAGAGATGTTGTGACTTTTGTTTGCTTTATTGTTTCGAGACAAAAAAGGTTACTGGGAGTCAGTTTTACAGCTTCTCATTTTGTTTTCAAGCCGAAGAAAACAATCACGTGATAATAAAAGATTCGTTTTTTTTAAATCTACATTACAAATTTACATGTATCCCAACGTAATGCTTATGATTTCAAAAAGGTGAGTGTGATATAATTACTACGTAATAAATTTAATTATCGTATTCAAGAACTGAATATTTAAAAAAAGTATACATATTAACATTTAATAATAGAAATATAATCACTAATTAGAAAACCAAATTTGTTGCAAATAAGACTCGGCGTCTTATGAAGTAATATTTCTCTAAGCATTATGATTGATCAGTGAAGTTTGACTTAAATAATTATATAAATTGTGATATTGAAATCGTTGTCTTTTTTGTAAGCCATTGCAAAACACATCGATGATATTCTGGATATCTGGAAGACCACCACCGGGTACTATCCACGAGATGGAACAAAATGGTGAAGCCAATAAATGGCAAGATTGAATAGTGGTCGCGAACTCTGGACTCATGGTTCCCATGTATCCAGCGCAGTGACCAGATTCTGGGAAAGAAGAATAACGTTTCTTATCAAACTATTTTTATGAAAGAATAAATTAAAATATATTGTATATTCTCATCATCGACTAATACAAAAAAAAGAAGAAAGATATGAAAATTTACCGAATACCGCCACCCTATATTGCAAATATTATACTATCATTTAATGACTCGACTTTAAATTAAGTGCCAAGTTATACAATTAAGCGTAAAACAATGAAAATAAAATTTCAAATTAAGCTCCGCATTGCCCAGCTGAATGCTGAAAGCATTCTTTACAGCTCATTTCACTGTGCGTGGAACGTTCCCGCGACAAAGAATCGTAAAAAAATATTGCGGATTATGGCGAGCTTATTATTATAAGGGAACACACAAAAAAAATGTTCGAAATCTGAGGCGGATCAAGTCAAACTCATTTAAATCAGCTGTAATACTAACAATATGGATCGTAAATACAACGGGAGCTGCTTCCGGAAAGAGGCGACCGAGCCAATTATTGCCGAGTATATATTTTTTTATTCGTGTCGATATTGTAGCTTTGGTTCAAGCTGTATTACATTGTAACGGGAAATCTTTTTTGTTTGCCGGGGAAGTAGAAATAATTCCAGAGGAGAAAGAGTGCGACAGAAGAAACCAGTCAAAATTTGATGGGAAAAATGTTGATACATACCTAAAACAATGTATAGGTTTTGTTTAGGAGCGGCGTCGAATCGATATTTCTGAATCAGAATCGTAATGTATTTTTCCTCGTGTAAATAAAGTATTGAATATATTTATTACAAATATTATATAATATCTAGTTGATAGCTACTTCAGATAACGACCTAGTCAGAACTGTCTACAGATAGTTGCAGCTTTTTTTTCACTGTGTGATAATGAAGTTTTACCAAAGTTAACGTCGATTCGATCAAGTGATTGATATTGACGTATAAGCTGCCCTGAAGTAATTACAGATAACCGATACGTGATCCGACTGTTAATTAAATCTAGTCATGCAATTATAGGCGAACATGTGAATAATTTGCATGATATCGACTGCGGTGGTATACAAATGTTCTCTGTGAGAAGTTGTCACTATAGGATAAAACCTAGAACATCTTTGAAACCGAATACTTGTTTATTTTAGGAGGACAATTGTATAGGCAAACCTTTTGGGCGAGGTTAATTCCATGTATGGAGGGCATATATGTACGCACGCAGCAAAAAGGATTTCGTCCAAAGTTATCAGCGTATATCCACAAAACCATCCCCGACTATTCATAAATAGGGTTTGTAATCTATACGCGAAACTAAGTAAAACAAATATTGCTCTTTCATAAATTGTAGTATTTTGGCGTGGGAATAATATTAACGGCGGATAAAATAAAGATAGCTTCGACTAAACTATACTAGCCATATATTTTATGTATTTATTGAATAAGGTAATTAAACCATACATACATTACTTAGCCTGCGTTATCACCATCTAACATGTCAACAAGGATTGTGATTTGATTAATGATAACACACTTGCTAAGGGAATGGCAGGTTATAAAAAAAAAAAAAGACGAAAAGAAAAACTTTTACACATCGAGCAATATGAACATATAAGGTATATAACCCATTTTTGTGTACTTATTCCAATGTACTAAATGTGAAAATATTACAATATGATTTCTGTGATAATTTTATAACAACAAGACTAGCCCCACCAAGGTGATTGGAATAAAAGCGTAGCGCTCGTAACATCACACTTGGGAAAGGCCGCGATTGGTATGTTGGTTGTTTGTTGATAAGTCACTGCTGCGGTGGCAGTTCAGAGACACGAGCCGAGAGAAAATCGCGGAGTCTTGTTGATTTTCGCTAATGATATGCCAAAGCTGGCTTCGTTCAAAAGAAAACAATCCCCTCAACCACTGCCAGAACGTGATTGTTTAATATAATAAGCTTCACAGAGATTGTGGAATTCGTAGAATGGGTTTTAACTCAGCGACATGCTATCTTATACGGCACGGCAAAAAATGGTAAAACAACTAGAAAAACATTATTTTTCTTTAAATAATAATGTATTCATTAAACTCATAATTATTTTTGGCAAATATATTAAAATACAGAACTGTACGACAGGGATTAATGCCGGAATTGTCGATACACATTGTACTTTAGTTACGATGCCCATTTGTACTAATGAAACTGCAATCAAACAAAATTACATATTGAACAATTTTGAACCGTTAGAATTTTATGACGTTGTAACGACTCGGGTTTCGCTTTCGGCATCTTAAGGCATTTCAGGTGCAAGGATGTACTTGAATTGACATTGGACAAAATTCCAACCATTCTAATTTGATATTGAAATTCCAACAAACACCTTCAGTCGAAATTCTTAATATTTAACAATGTATATTTACTGATTTGAGGGTCTTACTCAGATTTTAGTAAACATACGTATGAATCGTTTAACGAGATTGCCTCAATAAAATGTGGTCTACGTTCAATTCATTGATTGACTTGTCGTTTACTTGGCTGAACTCAAGTTCTGCAAAGTTTTTACTTATTTATTTACCGTATATATACCATTTTTAAAATGGAGTTCCACCAAGTAAATGCCAATTCATTCAATAAAAATAGTTTCGTTCACGAAGAACACAAGTAGTTTTTTACTGTCAAAAGTTATTCTTACGGTAGTACTATATTATAAAATGTTAAATTAATCAATAGAATTTTTGAGTGTCTATTCTGTTTCATACTCTCAAATACGATATCGTATATGAGAGTATGAAATTTTCCGCGGCGAACAGATGTCAATACGTATTGGTAACAGCCCTTTGTGCGAATATACGTATTAAACGATGTCGCAACTCCGGAAGTGGATATAATAAATTAGCCCAAACACCAGAGATAACTATCAATAATCTGAAATCCATAAATTGTAGTATTCCGAAAAGCGCCGTGAGTGTAAACCTTTGCCGATATCAAAACCATTTAGTGAAACGCCACGGGCGTAGTTTTCAATGTGGCCGCGATGTATATTTTTTTGTAAGTAGACGTGGCCATAAATAACACGGGAACAAAAAACAATAAGAGGTTTCCCGTTCGCGAAATGAAAAATGGCTTTTCCTTTTCAGCGACCGCGGAGGCCGAGGCCGTGCGGGTGCCTGATGTGTACGCGACTGTTGCGATTTTACTACAAGTCAGGCCGAGTTTAAATGTGGCCGACATAAAAAAAAAACCACAACTGAAAAAGGAAAGTGTGTCAAACCACTGCAAAAAAATTATCAGACGTGTAACATTTGAATTTTTTATGTTCGAACGTATGTGTTTGCATCGAATGACGTTTCTTGTACAAAGAATTTACATGTTCATTAAAAAGGCTTACTAGATTTTCAAAACGATTTAATTTTTTTCATCTACCTTTCCCCTCAACAGCCTCACACCAACCACTTCACCCCTTTTCCATAGGATATTCGAAATGTCAAGAGTACAGTTTTTTCACTTGAGAGTATTTGTAGAGCAAATACAATAACTTGTGAATACCTTTGGTTAAATTACTGATCTTATTTTAATCTAGAGTTTAATTGTATAACTTCTCGTCTATTTATTTATTTTTATGAAACTGAAAAAAAAAACATTTTTTCTCACCGGAAACCGAAACTTACCAATGTGTAGATATGTTTTTGCGTTAATTACCTTTCGGTATGTGTTCGTTGATTATATATGTACATAACATAGTAGAATTATTACATTTGAAGCCCTAGCAATCCATTATCATATTCAACAGAGTTGTAAATCGATGTATGTTAGAGAGCGTATATTCTATTCGAATTTAAATAGATGTATACAACCGTTTGACTTCTACACTACGCGTATTTTTAAGAATGTTTTTTTTTTCTCACATATGATATTGTAGAATGAATAAAGATAGCTTAAATAAAACTGATCAAAATGAAAAAAAAAAAAAATAGCATCAACATGATACGAATCTTTTTACATCTCGTAATGCGAATGTAATCATATTATTCAAATCGTCTCACCCTAAGTATTATGTATTTTTTTACGCTTGTCGTAGCGATTACGCTTTCAAGTCTGAAGGCGCAAAGCGAAGAGTCCAAGGTTCATATCTGGATAACGATTTTTTTCCCGCAACGTACAACAAAATTTTAGCAATTAACCGGCGAAGGAAAATTTACGCGACGCATATAAAAATGTTTGCACCGATGGTCACGTAATTGCAACCCGAGCACGGCTACCGTCAAATTTACATAACGGAAATTCCGAAAGCCTCACGAAGAATCCAGTTCATTTATTACGATGTATGAGATAACGCGCATCGTGATATAATTAGAAGGTGACGTGTAACAAGGAAGGTTGTCAGTGTCTGGTAATGACAATGGTAACAAGTTATTATCGTTATAGCTAACATAATTGAATTTAAGACGAATCTTAATGGCTGTTAATTCTATTATATCACAGATTTACGAAATTTAGCAATATTATGTCATGCTGTGTAAGCATCGCTATAATTCTTAACATTTCAAGTTAAATGCCGTATGAATCTGGATATGGCTCTTTTTCGGATATTACATAAATATGTATGTTCATATTTGGTAGTGTATTCCATTTATGTATCTAAAAATCACTATTGTTTATTATACCCACTTTGACTTTCTCATTAGATACAAATAGACTTGTTTATATCAAGACGAAATCAGTTTGAAAAACGCACTGTGAGCGAAAGCTCTGATTCTGAATAAGTATCACGGCACCCTACTTGTTGCGTATATGTGGCAATTTTTTCACAACGGCTTGCCAAAACACTATGAATCAGAAAATATAAGTCTGCCTGACATTCATGGCCATATACTAGCTGAACGAAACTGATTTTAAATCATGAGTTTGTGTGTGTAATAAGTAATGATGAAAAAAAAACTGAATTAATCCGTCCCTAAAATCTTATAAATGATAAACATGCAGAGATGCTCGATAGGTTTACATATGATCCATATTGTTAAGGGACCAGGTCACAAATTCACTAATAAAAGAAAATCATATTGGAAAAATTAACAATAAATGACGCAGTCGTAAAAATCCCCGTGGTGACTATTTATTACACTATATTTCGAAATAAAAGCTTCATCGTTCTATTTTTAATGGATACCGCAAACCTATTGAGGTATAATTTATGTTATAAAATTCATTTCCACACCACTAGAAATAAATTATTCGCCTCGCGACGATCCTATTTATGAATATTAGTGAAATAACCATATAAGCCTTTTGTTCATACACAATTAAACAATGGGATAGATAACGAATACGCTTCCAGTCACTAAATTACTAGTGGAATTGTGGGAAAAACGAAAAGAATGATCTTTTCATTATCAGCAATTGATGTCCACCGAATAACGAACAAAGTTATATCGACTTTCTGTTAATATCGTATGATGAAAGCGGAGGGCGTTAGAGGAAGACATCATAGAGATTAAGCTCTTCTAAGAAGAAAAGAAAATGGTCAAAATTAAGGTAACTCTCAATTGAATTGAGAAGCTATAAAGCATTTTCCTGCTAAGCGGAAATGGCTGGACTTAAACAGACTTAAAAAATACAGTAAATATCTAATTATTCCTGAAAGCATCACAGAAGATGTATACCTTATGTGATATAATATTAACAAAAAGCACTGTGATGTAAGCATTCCCTATTCATACAATCTAACATATAAGAAGGAAGAATTTTCACACAGACATTCTTGGTGAATATTCTACAACATAAATAAAATAAATGTAGATATTAATTTTATGTCTATTCTTGCAACTATTCAAACAATTAACTGTTTGTCTTTCGACAGTGATATTATAATTTAACAATTTAAAAACACATACATTTGCAATTTAAGTTACTGTTGGCATATTTTCCCGTCCTTATGGAAAAAAATACATTTTAGACTTTCGTTAACGTTTCATAATACGCCATTTCTGAAATAGTAATACGTATACAACGCTTTGTTTACGGGTGTTGCGGCAAGAATGAAAGGATTCGAGTTAATTAATAGGTATTGTTTTTGTTTTAGCCGTGAAATTAGAGGATTTTCCGACCATTCCTCGTAAATGGGTAGTTGAGCTATTGTAACCTACGCCTTGGAATAATTATTTCATATACGAAATTTTCTAGGGAAAATATGAAATTCATCACAGTGAATAAATAATACAAAGTTAAGCCTTTGTGAAAATATTTCGTGCCATTGTAAAATTCCCTCAACAAAAGATGCGCTCGCCAAATAGATAAAATAATGTCAACGTGTATTTTATGGTTCGCTACAAGTATAGTAAAATTTTCAAGCTTTTTTTTGCATTTAGCAGGTAAGCTTGTACGAAAAATTGAATTGCTACAAATATAATTTTACGAAATTTATATTTTATACATTTTTTGTTGGTAAAACAATCAATATACTTCATGAAATAATTGAACAGGAGGTAGTTTTCAAAGGTGGTCAAATCCATTTGTTGAAAAACTGAGAATGTGATATATTTTCATTACATTTTATGTTGAAAAATCCTCATAAATTTGTGTTTACTATCAATATTTTTAAAATATGTTTTAAATTTAAGAATTACGGATAATTTGTAAAAATTCAAACTTTTCCATGTGAATAAAAAAGGGCTCAAAAGTTTAATCTAAAACTGGCAGTTGAAAAAAATTATTTTCGAATTGACCACTTTTGAAAATTACCTCCTGAAATACAAAATATTTGTGGCATACAAATATCAAGACTTACAATTTTATAAAACAAGCATGGAAAGGAAAATATAAAAAAAACGCTATCATGCCACTTAACTTTATTAAATATGGTAGTGTATTAAATTTCATATAAGTATCCTTATGTGAGAGATTAATAGTACATATATGAGCTTTAGGCGGTAAACTTCATATTATATCTAAAAGCAGTATTTCGCTCAGTCTACAGCACAGAGACAGGGCCTTCGATTAAAACACATTATCTTAACGAGACATCATTGAAGAGGTCCTTTGCTTCGGGTTGACTATGAAAATTTTCGTTCTTCGGCAACATGGTTAGACAAATCGGATAGAAGCTCACATATAACGGGCCTTGACCTCGAACAGAAAAAGCGTAGATAAGTCCCTCGGTTCGACTCATGTTCGCTTAATAGAGGCGGATCCCTTAGCAACCCTGAGGTCAAAAGGATATATGCAAATTCTGTGCTAAAAACCTTCATTCTCATATTAAACGAAACGGTAATTTATAACTTACTTTGAAACAATGAAAGGTAAATAAGAACTCCAAAAAGAAAACTTTTGCGTTATGTAACTACATAATTAATTTTAATGCATGCTGGTTCAAGGGAATGTATCGTTATCGTAGTCGTGTGAATGTGTGTAATTCGTTACAAAAGAAATTACATTGGATAATATTTCTGAATCAAGGATAAGTTTTATAAATTATAACAGAACAGAATGTTAATTTGCGTATTTACTTTTATTGTAGCCTGATACTTGACTCACGGGGACTGAATATTTTTTTAAACTAAACGTATGGCTACTCACGATGTCGTAGCGTTTTAAAATTTTCACAACGAAAAGTATAAAAGAAAGAATAACTTTTGCGTGTATGTATCTTTGGCACTATATACTGTTGAACTAAGCATTTTTATGCACGATTTGGGCTACATGCTATCATGACTAGTTTATTATGTAACATTGCATGCCATAATTATTGTTTTTTGTAAAACTGCACGTATTTGTTAATATCAATGCAATTGAAGTGTAGAAACCTGCTTTCCCGTAACTAATTCGGAAGCATAAATTCGGCTAAGGCTAAAATCTCAAAATACTTCACTCTACAATTCGCCATCTAATAGGGTAATCTAGGTACGTACAGGAATTTGATAACACACGATTAAGCGAATGTTTACAAGTTTTCGTTGGTAACCTAAATAATACCACAGATCTTAATTCGCACAGAGCACGAAAAGCGATAGCCATTATAATACATACTGTTCCTATCTGTAAACAAGCGTACATTAGAATTTATAAAAGCGGCAGAAGAATGATTAATCCTGAACTTATTGTGTGTGACATTAAAGCAATATTTTGATTGCTTGCTGCAAACAGGGGGAGGGTTTTCCACTCAAAAATTTAATTACGGTCAATATTATTAGGAAAATTTTCAGATATTTTACATAAAGAGAATTTTGGCTGGTGAGCAGCGAGGGTTACACTTCAGCTAATTCACAGATATGTTGGTAATTCGTGGGTTTAATCTAAGGAAAGGTATACACGAACATAAATGTTTAATTTTATTGTCTAACCGAGTTGAGTTGAGTCTCACCTGTTTTTATTATACACAAGAGTCCTAAGAGACGCAAGCTTACTGTAAGAAGAATAAAAAAAAAGCTGCAATGATGGAACAGTATGAAATCTATTCTAATTCAGGATAATAATTTGAGCTGCAAGAAAAAAATAAGTACTAGTTAGATGGCAATTTCTAAGGAACCAAAATTTGCGTTTCAAGCTGGGTTAGTGTCACCAGTACTGATGTAAGCAATAATAATATGCCCATCAAAATAAATACCACACAAAAGACAGATACATATAAATTATTTGTAATTTCAAGATTATAATTTTGCTACAGATTACATAGGAAAAATGATATTAAATTAAAATTGATAATTTTGAATACCACTTGGATACTGGAATAAACTCTTGGGACGAAAGTGAAATAAATGTATGTAAACAATGCAGTGGGGTCGAATAGGTATGTATATCATACATCTGAGACAAATTAGTTGATAAACCAATAACAATAATATAGCTGAGAGAAAAATAAAACAATTCAATAATGTAAAATTGTTAACGATGTAGATGACTTTTGAAAATATTTTATTATTCATCACTAGCAGTTGTGAACACTTTGTAATATAAATATTTACTATTAAAAACGATGACTACGATATCAAGATATGAAAATATAGCAGGTAGGCTTTTAGCAGCCGGCATATAGTTGAGTGAAATTCGTTGAGGGCCGATGAATTGAGCAGTATGTCAGAAGCATTTTAGCGGAAGGCGATCGGGCTGGGCGGCTTATCCCACATTGCCTTTCGCAATTCCAACGCCCCCGTCCGCCAATATCCATAAAGAATATTCCTATTCGCGCTCGATGCTATTTAGACACACATGCGCGGATTCGTACATCCAAAATGGGATATAGGACATATTAATGTTACTGTATATCGATCTGATAGTCTAAAAATACGAGTGTATACTAAGGTATTACCATTTTTAGCACATTGACTACGGGGGACGTGGAATACGCACTGTTTCTCAATTTGTTTTAATTTACCCGTAGCCAAGTGTTAATATAAAAGCTTGGGTTTTTAATATATTTCATCAATTTCGATATAGATTTTTTCAATTCAAAATAGTCATATATATTTTGTTCTGTTCAAAAAGAATACATTGCTATGTTAACTCTGATAATTATAGTCTATCAATAAATTGCTGATTAAAACTTAAGTCTTTCATTCATAATTTTATGAAACTATGTTAGCAACTATAGGATATACCAAAGCACTGTGCGAAACTTTTCCCGACCGCATTACAGAATTGAAGAATTATAACGTAATATTTTTATTTTATAAAATTAATTACCATAAACACAACAGTAATTACACACCATTCAAGATAATAGTGAGATTTGAAAAAAAAAAATCATGTCAAGTCACGAAGAGAGATTTAATATGGATACGACTGCTAACGTACATGTGCAATTACTTTCGGATTATTAACACCGGTTGCGCGATGCGTGCATCAACAGTTGAAAACCACACAGCAGTCATAAATTACACCCCATACCTATACCTATACGATCCCGATAGAATCTATAGAGCACAACACATACTGTTAAGATAGTAATAAATCAAATTATTGTGGTAAATTTGTAGGGCTTTTACAAAGAATGTTTAAAAGTATCTATAATGCCATAAAGCATTTTTAAGCGAATACTCAACTTCAAAGAAATCCACCAATATAATATGATAAAAATCCATACATATTTGCGTATAGAGAAAGGAAGAGCGCGGGCCAGTTTTGCTCCGAATAACGCAGAGTAACAGCCCCCGTCTGGCGGGAGGTGGAGAATGGGCACAGCTCGTACGTTACACACACGAGGCGGGGTACGAAGCGCAGCTAAAGACGTAAATTGCAATTACGCGCGGTGAAAATTCCAGACGGTCAGAGGGGCAAAGCGATATCGGTTTTCTCATAAAAGCGTAGGGCGGCAAAGCTTCGGAAAAATATGAGCAAGAGGAACAGTTTTGAATATTATCGCGATATGATTCGGCATCCATATCGGAATACCATTTGCATTAACTGATTGTATTATTTTAACAAATGAAGCACATTTTGTCTTTCACTACTTCCACTCCTATTAATTACCTAAACTCATACAGTTTTATTAAGATAACGCCAAGCCATATATAATATAAATACATATATGGGCCATTTGGTGCATTTTTTTACGTTTAATAAAAAAAATGTTTGGGAGAAAAAAAATCTCAAAATAATGAACATAAATTTATAATGCAAGGACACACGGTGAAAATGAAGTTCTAGAAAGTAAATGTCAATTCAATCAATAAATGCTAGAATACATTTTTGAAATGATTAGCAAAAACATGCGCATTATTTTTTTATAGCAGCAGTTTTTTGGAATTATTTGACGGTAATCGTGCGGCTAGTTTAATTATTTAATCGAATTATTAATTTCTTATCGAATTCATGGATGTCTGTGTTGCTTAAAAAAAATCCCACATCCGTCTGATCCTAAAAACTGAACGAGGAAAGAGCGATTAGCTAACCACTAGTCAAAATCCTTATGACTATATATCCTTTCTATCCCAACCCTCTTCGAAAAGAGAGGAGACCGAGTAGCAAGTAGCTCTCGTAGAAAAAGTCTGTTGGGGTTTACTAGTTAAAAATCTATATGCACTACATAGGGCGAGGACTGTGTTTAAAAAAGTACACAGCATCTATTCGGCAATGTGATCACATGATTTCCGTTTTCCATTGTTAACCAAAGCATATTTAAATTTTAAAGTCACTTGGGTAGAACGAAAGAATATATTGTAGTCTGCTATACAATATGACCATACTAACTAACTGTGTCAATAGATGGTATTGAATACCATTCCTTAATTTAAAAATGTATCGTGGACAAATAATCAATGAGATTTGGTCGAACTCTAAAGAATAAATGTTCATTAATACTAAATGTGTCTAGAACGCTAGATAAAGAGATTAAAAAAAGTAAAATTTTCTTTATATTACCACTGATCATAAATCGCGAAGTTTACCTTTTCCATACACCCGATAAAAGAATATTACAATAAATATGATTGAATATTTTGAAAACCTTTACGAAGTGACTTAGATAAAAGATTCGATGTCGAAGTAATATATTAAGGAAGCGAAAATTCGAAAAAAAATCACTATTGAATTAAATAAACCTAAGAATTGATTTACGAGGGTTAAGTTTGCAACTGACTTGATATTGTGTGCTATTTAAGGATAAACTATTATTCATCGTTATTGGAAGGTGGACGACATAAAACTTCATTCATTCGTTTTTTTCTTTGTTTGTTTCTTTTGCATACGATCTTTAAAAACGAAATATTTTTATAATAATACTAGTATTGCTACCCGGCGTCGCTCGGACTAAGCGACCAATAATTATTTAATGTTATATCATTCGACATAATTATATCACAAAATCTAACATCCAAAATAGAGTTGAAATAAAATCACAAACTTTATTTAATTTGATGACAGCCACATTTTCGCCCATTAAAATGTCCAAAAGGAAAAAATCTAATTTGCTGTCAAAGAAATGTCAAATAATACCTTCACATAAATAATAAACATTATTATATTAATAAAAGCCGGGAAAAGTTCAGTTAGAATTTATTACATTTTGACAAAATGTCTTCACCGATAAAAATTCAAAAATATTTTCTTTCATATTCGTTTATATGGCAACATAATGACCAACAATGCAAAAGGGAATTACAGACCCACAGACATACATACGCCGTTTTGGTTTTAAATATTTATAAGATTTATTCGCATGTGTTTCAGAGTCTTCGAATTAATTGATAAATACTTCGAGAAAAGAAAATTATATCGCTGGTTTTATGTACTAACTTACGGAGTAGCTAAACCTAAAAAAAAAATCAGGAAACTTAACATTTCATGAAAATATTTGGCATTATAACATGATTGTTTTAATGATCATTTATATCCGTATTTGGTTTTAAATAATAATGAGATGCTACCAACACCATAAATATTATGGAAAAAGTCACCTTATACGATTCTATAAGTTACATAGATTTTACCGTGCAAAATGGTCGGCATGAAAGGATAATATTGATGTTCAGATATTTTTATTAGTACACATGCAATGTTGTGAATGACGTCAATCTTAGGAAGTTTTTTTATACAGAGTAATGTGAAAACACTGATAATAGTTAAATTACGTGCAAATAAAGTGAAGAGTATCTATAAAATAATGCTGTGTAATTGATTGCGCAAGTGTTTTAAGGCATTGTTGTATAACGGTGAATTAATAACACAAAAATGCCGAAAGGTTTAGATGAATAAAGTCAACAAATAACGAGCAAAACAGCCCTAACATTAGCTGCGCTGTCAGCAATATTGATCTGTCGAAATACAAAATACTTATCATTAATATTTCAGCAGGGGATGCAAAGTAAACCTTTTTAAATATTTACAAGACCGCGCCCGAGGCTACATTTATAATGGGCTCGAATTAAGCTTCATACACGACGAATGATCTAAAGCAGTCGACGTCAAACATAAGTAGGTCTAGTGGCGAAGATTCATTCATTTCCCGTTTTAATGAAATGTCTTTGCCAGACTTCAAAAATAAAGTATATTAAGAGTTCATAAATTGAAAGATGTGCTGAATATTCAATTAGGTATAATCGATAGTATACGGGTATATTATCACTATCTGTATGTTAAATTACCGTCATAACTCTAAGAATCGACGAATTTTATTTCGGTGGCTAAATTATAGGTAAATAATCCAATACATTTATATAAAGCTGGTCTCGGCATCACACACTCAAATAATAACATATGTTTGACCAATCCTGTATAATAACATGTTGTTTTATTGTACTTTGTATTATGATGATTATTGATACGAGATTTCACCCGACTATTTTATCAATTATTCATAAAAGGTGCATCTTTTTATTCGTAGTCTCATTTGAGCTTTTCAATATGATATGCATTTTTGCTTGTTGTTCATTCTCATTTTTATGCATATGCTATTTGCTAAATAATATTAAAAAATAATTTCATTTCGGATACATGCTACGAAATTCTTTTATAAAGTACTTCAGAGGAGTTTTCCCAACATATTTACAGATAAATAAACAGTTATCATTTGTCAATTGAGCGCGTACTGCCTACATATATGTGGTGAAGTCTGCGAAGGTGTGAAATAACGTAATTGTGAAAGTATGAAAGAAAATACAAATTGTATTTCGATAGGCACTTTGAGTTGATGAGAATAACTAAAAACAGCTGGGATAAAAAGATAAGCAAAACTAATTGATTTAAATTGTTGATGTCTTGATTAATACAACTTATTAAATCCTGTTCTGTTGTACGAATCGAATCGTTAATTATGAACATACAATCATGTACGTCACAATAAAAAAATGATATCCACTAGTATTTTTTTTTCAATACGTATTTTTTTTATCTTTGATAGACATATAATTTGATCCGTAATATGTTTTAAATACGCAAAGATGGGACTGTTGTCTTATTGATAATACAATGTAAATTTTATACACCAGAAAGATCTCATCAAAGTCATATTTGAAATCCGACTGAATTTCATTTCTAAATGTAGATTTATTTAGGTTACAAAAGAAAAACAATCGCGTGCTCGAAAAAGCATGCAATTACCATTATTTTACAATCTATGTATTAAATCAAACGGATCACATTTTAACACCGCTTATATCACAATCCATATCACATCTGCATTTTTCATCAGATTTAACATTTCAAGCTATGATAATTTGAATAGAGGTTGCGATGAGCGACCATATTATAAATTAGAATTTTATAATGAAAAATTTAATCTACAATAAAGACATGCATGTAATGAGATTGGGTAATCGTATTGAACATATAAAATATAAGATGCGGTGTTAATCGCCGCAAGCTTCTTGTGGAACACTCGAGATGCATTTACAGAGTTACCAGGCATGGCATTATTCACCCTTCTCGCAAATAAAGTTACGGAACGTGGAATCGTTTGAAATAATGTTGCTAGGGAGCACTCTAAGTCTATTTGAACAAGCTAATTATCTTACAGTAGCCTAGTTGTTTCGACGAACTACGTACTCTTATTACATTGTAGATAAAGTTTTTTGTAAATCAGTTGTAAGCTGAGACAGTTGAAATAAGATCGCACAGTAATCGCCTAATGTGGTCAAATTAGGTCTAACTAAAGAGCAGTAGGTCGCAAAGTGGATAGGCATATTCATAATGTGTCTCATATTCAGCGCCGGTCTTGCCAAGCATTAAGAGTTTCCCACGATTGACTGGCGATCGAAAAGCTTCGCATTGAAACCCTAACAAGTATTGATTTTTATCGATTAAATATTTTACATCTTGGGCATAATGTTTGTATATTTAAAAGTTGATTTGTTTACTGAATATTCCCGATTAAATAAGTCTAGAGTAGATAATGTAAGAAAATATTTAGGGAAGAAAAAAGACATACACGTACAAGACATATCTAATACACGGCATACAATTATTGTATGGCAATATTTTACCAATATGTATTGAGAATTTCGTACATAAGAATAGTTTGTTACTAACGAAGTGGAATTTGAAATTGTATTCAGTCATATATTTGTAAGCTTAAAAAAGGCTGTGATTAATTTTAAATTAACTCTGGTGACTGTCTTCAAGGAAATCAAACCAAATAACTATAACAGGAAAGATAAAAAGGATTCATAACAGGTTTAACAATCATTTATTGTACATCCAATCTGTGGTTAATTATGTTATAATGTTTAAGGAACAAAATTGAGAATACTAGTGATTAATTCATTTAAAGTAAACTATTTGTGTGCTTAAAAATCGGCTTAAATTTATCTTATTATACATTGCACTTGAATATGTAGAGGAAAAAGACCTTTAGAGAAAAGTCTATTTTTAAATTGCGTTAAGAGATAAAGGCTTAAATACACAAATAAACGGAACAAGCTTCGCGTAGAAGGACGAAGTAAAATAATTAGTTTTCGCTCGACAGGTAAGCGGATTACATTTCCATCTAGTCTGGAGAAATAATGCACCGGCGCTTTATTCATAGTTGGTTACTTTAAATGAAAACAATTATTATGCACAAACAATGATACGATATTTCAAAAATACAATTTTCTCAAATGTAATACTAAATCGGCGAGAATGCAATGGGAAATGACATTAGTTCAATTTGTATTGCGACTGGAATTCAATGAAATACTAAAAAATGCAGGTTAAATAATTTGATCGGGAAATAAATACTCCATTATACACGCATTGTTTCGTAATTTATTATGACGAAAATGTATTCAAAGTTTATAGAATTATTGATTAGGATCAAATCGTCCAATATTCGGAGATGATTATTTTGGTTTTGCGCGATATATATATATTTGATACGGTAAGAAAAATAACAATGTATTTTAGTTCTACATAAATTATTTTATATATTTGTTGATAGCTATTTCGGCTTACGCCTTCGTCAGAACTAAGGCGTAAGCCGAAATAGCTATCAACAAATATATAAAATAATTTATGTAGAACTAAAATACATTGTTATTTTTCTTACCGTATTATAATGGAGTTCTACCAAGTAAATGCCTACTCAATCAATAAATCTATATATATTTGAACTGTAATAATGGAATTGAACACTACGGCAATATCAATTTTCTTACGAATGTTTGCTATGCAAACAATGTATTTGTATCCGTATAATTTACCTCAGTACATAATTGAAGCAGTATGTTGTATTACTAACCACATGATATAATATAATAGCGAAGATTTACTGTGGATAAGGGCGTAACTATAGAAATAAATTGGTAACTTCAGAACGTAACAAAGCGTACACGACAGTGTGATTGATAAAAACGTTCCTTCCAGTTGATTTATTGTATCTTTCATGGACCACAAACCGCTGACAGATCAACTAACTGTTCTCACTGTGCAAATTATATTTAAATAAATAACCATAATTAATTTCTCTGTGAAAAATTGGAGAAATACTAAGCAGAAAGAAGTAGGCAGTTTTTCAAAAAATATATGAAATTTGGAGACATTTTTAACAAAATCTTGTTATAACATTTGATCAACGATTAATAGTTAACAATATAAAATTCTAAAAAATAATCTATATTCAGAAAAAAGTGTACAATAAACACCAATCTATTTACAAAAATAAATATGTGACCGTATTGGTGCATTTATTGAAAGTGTGTAATTTTCAATATCACTTTATTCCCAACGTTACCTTATTTGAAGAGATGCAGAGTGGCGAAAAGCTCCCTATGCCACAACGCTGAAAGCATCGCCTTATGATATATAAAATAATGCATTTCCTTACTTACCCTGGCAAGTGTATGCAGGTCTTCGCTTAAAAGCCTGTCATAATTTATTAGCCTACATCTACCCCCGCACCATGCCTTACCCTTGCAAGATATGAATCAAGGTTTATCTACATCATAAGTTATTCACTTGAATTATGGGAAATAGGAATGGCATAATCATCCAAGTCATGAATTGTAATAACTGTATGTGCACTGATTCAAATATTTACTTATGATTTTCGTACATATATTTGCTAAAGATCTATCGAGTGATGTCGTAAATGAGAGTAAAGGATTATGTATCGAATGTGATGTTTAAGTACGGGAAGAGAAGAGGTTTTTCAGGATAATTAGCGCGTGTTCATTGAAATATTCAAATTTTAAAGCGATCAAAAACTTATTTTTCAATTCCTGTTACTATCACGCATTTCTATATAAATTACGACACTTTTTTAGTTTAGCTTTTCTGGTGAGCATTCAGAAGGACACAAAATTGAAAATTTCAAACAATCAAAAAAAAAAAATTCAGTAATAACACATCGGAAAACCTCACCTATATGTATATGGTAAGTAAGCACTTATGCTATTAGCTGGTAATAACATATTAACGATACCACATTTAAAATATCTGATAATTGTATTTTTCTTAGACAATAAATACTCAATTCATTGAAACTCATTGACATTAACATATTTGCTTATTCATCCAGACTGTAATACTAATAATCAAACTTAGTGACCTATATTCATTTTTATACAGAAGCGATACAAAATATTTCCTACAAGTCAGTTCAATTTCACTTGGGCACTTTAAAGGCCTGAAAATGCCGAAAGGCGAAACCCGGGCCGAGAGCAACAAAACCCATAGGGATTTTCAAAATTCTTATGATTCAATTGATTTCGAAATTCGATCAAACACCTTCAGTCGAAAACCTCTACTTTCACCATTATTTGTTCATTAAAAAAAAGTTTTTTCACTTTGCTTTCGAAATAATTTGCCTCCAACATAACGATGACTAAATAAACGTTTGAAGCTGAAATCCCCGATAAAGTTTTTATATTAAGAAAAAACTACGAGTGTTAATTTTAGCTATCGTAAGTTATGGCAGTTCGATGTGGAGCGCACAATACTCACGAATGAATCATTGTTCCCAATTTGTCTTTACTCGTATGATTTACGAGGTTCAAAATTCATTTTTATAAATACAACTGAATAAGTGGTACAGCGCTCAAGTGGCGTACAGGAAAACGCGAATTCGGAAAACCGAGAATTGTGTACTAACGAGTTCACATCGTTTCCCGGGAGCGTTATTCAAAGAGCGTATGAAATATGAGGCATTAAAGTTTGCTCGCCTCCGAATGATTTGCATACATTTATAAAAGCCCAATAGTTAGTTTACTTTTGCTACGAATGAAATTTGACAAATTTAACAAAAAAAATAGCTAGAAAAGTACGAAAAAGACAAGAGAGGTTGATATAGTTATTACCTCATATATTATATATTTGATATTTGTTGATAGCTATTTAGGCTTACGCCCTCGTCAGAACTAGAGCTATCAACAAATATATAAAATAATTTATGTAGAATTAAAATACATTGTTATTTTTCTTACCGTATTACCTTTATTGGTTTAGAAATTCGCCGATATTAAACTAATAATTTAATTCAATTAATTCTTACGATACATAGTACGACAAGAATACCAAGGGTGGCATTATGTATTATTCATAATGTCATAAATTCCGTGATAAAACACGATGCGAGTATTTCATCACAGCAATTTAACTATTACAACGCGTGTAAAACGTTCCTAAGCTCGCTATAATAAACAATTTATCAGGGCAACATGTGCATTTAATACCCCGTTTCGGTGGAATATTCACCTTACATAGTAAGAAGAACTGGTAAGGATGGCTTTACTATGTTCAAAAGTACAAGTCGTACACACAACATCCGAGCATGGATAATACGCCTCGTACGGAGGAATTTTAAGAAGAAATTTTGTTTTGCAGCTCTGCATACGTGGCTATACAGTGTAGAGTACTTTATAAAATAGTCCATGAGCCAAAACAAGTTAGTAAAGATAACTGAAAGTATAAAAATAAAACAGTCTTATTTTGCTCTGATTGTACAAGTGCATGGAACCTTCGTGATCTCTGCGCATAATTTGCAGGCGACACATCAAACTTTCAGCTAGATAGATTCTGATATATAACAGTAAAAATAATTGATAATTGTTTTTATAAGAATTAGGATGTAAGAGATTTTTTTGCTGCGCTGTCGTGTAGAGCAGATAGATATTGAGCGATACTTTTATGGTATTACCCTAAAACATATTTGTTTTGAATGATTTTACCCCCTCGATATGAAAGAATAAATGTCTAAAATATTTCCACAAAATGAAAAAGGTTTTCTTCGTCGCCCCCAAGGTATTCATTTTCACCACTCTATTGGCATTACCTGTTACTTAATTTGTAAGAGTAGTCTGGAAGAAAATAAAAATAACATAATAAAATATTGCCTTTAAGGCAATATTTCTTGTTGATTCCCAACCATAAATTTTCCAATGAGTTGCAAATGCTCGCGATGAGCAAAACTGGTTCTGGTCTTAACAAAGTATATGCGGAACTACTACAGTACTAAATTAGGCTTTTCCACCAAGAATTGTCAATAATTTTTTTTAAAGTGAATATATTGAGAATATTTATGAAGATCGTACAACACTAGGTATACACTATACCAGTGGTTCTCATGTGCGGCCACCAGAGGATTTTTCTGCGGCCACCAATAGCCTCATATTTAATAAAAATGGGTCTTTACTAGTTAAATTGTCAACAAAGACACTGGAAATTAAATATATTGTATGCATTGCATTGTGTATCAAGAATTGCTATTAATTTGAAGAATTGAATTTAGGTATTTTTGGCAAAAAGGGCTTGAGACAAAAATTTGGTGCGTCCACCAGACATTTCCGGAGTACCGCTGATGTTCCTAATGCGGCTACAGCCAAATTGTACGTGAGAACCACTGCACTATACACACTTCATAAAGTGATCGTAACATACAAATTGGCATCTGTAGGGTTGAGTCGTAATCCACCCACGTTACACAGTTCTAATAATTAATTTCCACACAGATGGCTAACAAGTCTTCTACAGAATGGTTTTGCACACTCGCGTGAGGATATTGTTAAGAACTGATCTATATATCATTTATCCATCCTAGTTGGATATACACCGGCCTATATTCAGACGAAAATCATAATCAAGGTGTTTAAATACATATCTATATTAAAAATAGAAATAGCTACAAGACACCTGCACCTGCGTATAAGCACATCTTGAGCTGGTTTATTTTCCAAAATGATGTAACGAATTTACAGCGTCAGGATAAGTTACAAAAGATTAGGCGTAAAATATATCTATTTCAGGATTGGTTTATATTTACACGAATATAATACAAATATTTAGATGTTGTGAATGTTCGCATAACGCTTAATATACTGTGTATTATATATTAATGTGCATATTCATAAATAGCTACAATGGCTTATACGACGAGTCTATGTATTTTAGGATTATATTGGCTTTAAAGCTTGTAGATTAATTGGTAAATACGCAATCTAAATTACCGCTGTAGGAACTGCATCTACTATATAAGCCAGTACTCCATCCAAAGAATCACAACTATTTAACGATAATACGTTCAGAAAAAAATTTCATGTAGACATACGATTATTTGAATTTTGTACTTTTTCATGAGAATACCAAGAACGTACGTTGTTATTTGTTACATTAATAAATACAATGAAGTTTTACCACGAAAATACGGACCCAATTAATACAATAATAACTATAAATAATTTTTTTCGAAGCGTGCCTGGTAAATTCCTTGCAATTTATGTGAAAAAATAGGGTCAAATTTGAATCTTAATATAAGAAACACAATAGTTATTATATATGCTATGAGATGTTTACAACACAAATTTTAATTGTACGCCGTGGAGAGATTTTCAGTTTAATTGCAAAATTGTCTTATTTGTTAATGGTATATAAAGAATTTATTTAAACTCATTATTTCTGCTAGCTTAAAATATTTTTAATGTGGAATTAGTTTGTGATTCTTGATAAAATTGTAATTATTGGCAATTGATTCCATCCGTAAGTTCTTGTCATTAGTCTCATTCAATTTTATATAAATACCCCTGTTTGGATCTTTGTTTCATCAGTTGTCAATGCTCGCGATGAGCGAACTCGAAGGTTTTATTTATTGTTTTGTTTACAACTGATCAGTTGACAATGCTCGCCATGAGCGAAACCGGTCCTGATCAAATAAATTTTAATGTGGAAAAAGTACTAAAAATGTATTATTATTTTAATTATAATGCCTTTCCACCAAGAATTGACAGTCAACACCCTAAAAGTGATAATATAATACCTTTCCACCAAGAATTTACACAATTGACCTTAAAAGTGATGTAGATGATATAAAATACAATTAACTATTAAAAAGAAATAAACTAACCCTGATTTGAGTTATAATGGTATTACATTACAAGAATACGATTCTTTCCCGCGACGAGCCCTGGAGCTTTGATTCTTAACTAGGTATTTCATTACTGTTGTGAATTTTGATAAAGTGTCGATCATTCAACAGGAACAAAGGTTTGTAAGTGGGTGTCTTTTTCATACCTGTAACAAAAGAAAAGAGAATTAGATACTTCAAGTAAAAAATAAAATTATTAATTAATTAACAGCAAATATAACTATGGAGCATCATTTAACGTCAGATTTTAGGGTGAATAAAATAATATAATAAGAAATTTACTGATTCAACAGAAATATGACCGTAATATTAATGTGCAAACATAGCAGGATAAAATTCTATCATTTTGATACAAATTTAATCAGTTCAAGAAAATGATTTCCGGCAGAATTTTCTAGCGTGCCTCGTATAATTACGATAAACCTATGCGAAAATTTTCTCGGCCCAAATATTATTCCAACGAAAGCATGACTGCGAAATAATGTAACCCGCATAATTTTTTTTAAGATTACAGGAAAACATTTCCTGAAAAAAGAAATCTTATTTGTACAACGTGAACACGAGTGGAATAACTTGGGTGCGTAATATTTCACTTTTGGCGGTCCCACGTTCAAACATGAGAGACGAACCCAAGTTTCTTTCAACAACTGAATCTTTGTAAAATAACTGCGACTTGCTTCCAAGTAATGGATTCCGTTTTCAAATATTCGCTGTACGTAACAATATATGAACAAAAATATTTGGTGCTGTAATGAATGATTTGTATGAAGGTGTCGTGGCTTGTGACGTGTAATGAAAAAATTGCTTCGTAAAAGCAAATATACAAAATATATAAGAGTAACCGTAACGAAGATTTTACGTAAATTATTATTTATGTCACGACAGCATTCACTGGTGAATAATATGTTTTTGCCAATAAAAGGTTGATAATTATTTTAAGGGGGTTTTGGATATTCAACTCTTAGTGTGTAGTGCACTAGACCAGGGTTCGGAGACCGAGGTAAAATATGTGAGAGTGAGAGAAAATGGTCAAAGAAACCTCATTAAAAAATACCATCAACCATTAATATTTTAGAATTTTTTTTTATCTTTTTCCGTACCCACGGTTCCTACAATCTTTTATTGCACACGAGAGCGAGATTTGAAGGGAAGTTTTAATTTATCACTATTTTTGAATCAACCATTCAATTTAAGCCAAGAATTGAACTTGTTATATGCCTGTCATTAAAACTAAAATTCACGTCTACCCATAAAAATATTCACAGCATAAAGCATAGAAATACTTGAGATACTGTCTACTCTCGATGTATTCGGCGGTAACTTGGTAGAAATTATTGATTGAGTAGGCATTTACTTGGTAGAACTCCATTATAATACGGAAAGAAAAATAACAATGTATTTTAATTCTACATAAATTATTTTA
Organism: Himalopsyche kuldschensis; assembly: GCA_028554975.1. Lineage (NCBI taxonomy): Eukaryota > Metazoa > Arthropoda > Insecta > Trichoptera > Rhyacophilidae > Himalopsyche > Himalopsyche kuldschensis. The sequence continues at coordinate 10,776,010 of JAHFWI010000010.1, read as the reverse complement.
TATATTTGTTGATAGCTATTTCGGCTTACGCCTTAGTTCTGACGAAGGCGTAAGCCGAAATAGCTATCAACAAATATATAAAATAATTTATGTAGAATTAAAATACATTGTTATTTTTCTTTCCGTATTGGTAGAAATTCATTTTTAATATCAAATTTAAGAGGTATTGTCTAAGAGAATAATATATTATAATAACCTATTTGAATAAAAGTTAGTTGCGAAGATGGCGTGATGTCTTAATAAATATAGTTAACATTTGGCCTCGTTTCTTGTGGATTTACATTGAGTGACAATTCAATATCAATGTTTAAAAATTTCCATAAGTTAAGTCACAAACGACCCGGTTTTCGTTTTTAGACATAAATAAAATAACATGCACATGTTTTCTGGCAAAATAAGGATTTCATTCAATGCCCCGTTAAAAATTTTCTGTGTTTATAGTGTTTTAACGATGGCTTGCACGTACTTTGAAATTTTTAAAGAGATCATTAGCTTTTAATGTTACCCGTACTTACGAAAATAGTGCATGTAAAAGAAAATATTAAAATAGAAGGTAGGTATCTTCAGGCGTAGAAAACACAATAGCACCGAATATTAAATGCCAGATAACAATAAAAGATTTTTTGAGCGCAAAAAGGAGAAAACATTCAAATAACAACAGTCTCGGCATTCAACCCCGGTTAAGGTTGAGGGATAAGAATAGGCGAATCGGTCTACTAAGTCGTTAGGGTTATTTTTAAAGGCCCATTCGAGGTGGAAAGATAACCGGAAAACATCGTATAGTGGCCATTGAAGACCGCACAGTGTGGCGGATGGAAACGGTTTGGTACCGTCCGTATTACACGATTTATCAAGGAATTATACGATAGAACTGTGATGATAAACCTAATATTTAAATCATCAACATGCGTAATAATTGTCACTAGTATGCTTAATATTTATAGACCTTTTGACCCACTATAAACTGATTTATTTACATCAGGACCGTAATTTCACTCATGTGAGACATTAATCAACTGATAATGACTTTTTGCCATTTTGAGATGTTTTAAGGATTGATAATGCTAATACGCCATGAGCGAAACCGGTCCTGATGTAATAAATCAGATGGGGCGGAAAAAGAAGTACTAAAAAATGTGTTATTATTTTTATTATAATGGGTTTCACAAGTATTGACAGTGAACACCTTAAAAGTAATATTTAAATCATCAACATGCGTAATAATTGTCATTGGTATGCTTAATATTTATAGACCTGTGAAAAATTGACCCACTATAAACAGAGATGTAATTTACTATTCTCAGTGGGCTGTAATATTCACGCCGTTTGAGACGTAAGAGAATGTGAAAAAAAAAGACCGGTGACACTTTTTGAGTCCTATTATGACTTTTGAGATGGGTTTCAAGGATTATATTAAAAACAAAAATAATACCCAGCATTAAAAGCGGAATAGAATGTCGAAAAATGAGCACCTACAAACAGCTCAGCTGGCATTCATCTCGGGGCAGTCCCATAACGATTAGCGTCTTATATAAAAATCCGACCTTTGACCAACTTTTGTAGGAAGGGCGTTGATCAAAGGAGTTATAAACTGGGATAAGATCATGGAAGGCCATGATTCGCAGTGAAGAAGTTTTTTGGTATCAAAATTGCAATGAAAAATACAACTTGTTCGTTTATTGTTATAGTATATATGGGTCTGGAAAATTGATCGCTTGTAATTTCCCGCTATCAATTAATCGCACGCAGTTTACCGCCGCGTCGGTTAAATACAAAATATGTTTTTTTGTGATTTTGTCATTCGCATTTTCATAACAGAGCGGGTCACCTTTTAGTATGATGACCAAATACCTTGAAACAAAGCTCCTACTCCCACACATTGGAAAGAAACTGGCGCAGGGTGTCCAGAAGGGCCTTCAAGACGTACCTGATAAACTCGGTGGCATACTGTGTGTAAGTGTATACCATCGACGCCCGACGCTTTCATATTCCTTAAGCACTGCACAGCTGAGGTGAAATCAGAATGTGTAAATGCATGGTCGGCAATATTCGACTCTCTAAGGATATCTAAAAGCGTGATAGAAACGGTATTACGTAGATATGTATGTTAAGTTAAGTCAAATTTAATATATAAATATGCATATCGAAAAAAAGAAACAATGGCAGATAGCCTGCGTGAGATTGTACGTATGGAGAAATTTGTATAATTAATATTTCTTTTTAAGTACACTTTCTAAGCTATGGTATTTGGGAAAAATTTAAGTATATTTATATACGTATAATCGACGTCATATTAAATGTCCTTGTTTTAAGAATTCGATAACGGCATAGAGTTTATGCTTTGCACTTAGCATCATATAGTACGGATGTCTATGGATTTGTATATCACATCCTTGTAATCCTTCAAGATACTATAATAAACTGTAAGCGTTACAGATTGAGGTGAATCGTAGCTGTTAGCCGTAGCTCCACTATATAAATTTTATTTTTGTGTTGACACAATAAAAGCTAATCCTATTTCCAAAATTGTTTATTAAATTATATACGTAATTTATACATTCAATCACAAACCAATAAACTTTGCTAAGGATTTATAACATTCCGATACCACTGGCTATGATAACTTAAGTCCTAAATTAGTACTGGCAGAGTGCTAAGGATTTCTTCAAAAGTCGGTGACGAATAAACATAAATTTCATTGCGGCCCATAAGGATGGATAGACAGGGTAACCATGGAGAGTTAAGGGTTAGGGGGAGACATAAATAAAGCTTACGTAGGGTTGTAACTGGCTCGCGGGGCCCTAAATATACCAACATACGCATCATTTCTCCCTGTGACTCGGGATACAATCACCTATGCTTGGGTTGGTACACATTTCGTGGCGAGCTTCACCGGCCACATTTCGCATAACTTGCTAAGGCGAGAACAGTTCAGTTATCGCTAGCTTTTTTAATCAATACCCACAAGATACATACATAAATATAATATACGCTGAAACCCCGATCTATCATTTTCGCTGCAGTCATCTTTATTTTTATAGACCTAGCATATGAGCATATGAGCATAGTTTTACATAGTCCCCAAAATTCACCGCTTTTTTTGAGGATCTCGTGAAAAGTTTACTATAAACGTAAGTATAATATTAAACTTTGATTTGATATTATTACGATATGAATTCTCAAATATCGGTAAAGATTCTTAAGACGTAATTGACGGTTAGATGCACTATGGTTCATATTTATTTTTGGGTCTTCATCTCCAATGCGATTTCGAGCTGGTCTTCACAATAATTTTCAAGTCATTTTCACTCTGTTTCCACATACCAAGGTTGAATATGAACCACGATATTAAAAAAGAATATTTATGCAGTGGTTGAATCCAAAAAAACATTTATTTTATAATGCAACTAATACCCGTATTAAATTCCGATAACCTTAGTAACCCCCTCGGTCTGACAAATATCTATCGTATACTTTTAAGGTGTTCACTGTCAATACTTGGTGGAAAGGCATTATAATAAAAATAATAACACATTTTTTAGTACTTTTTCCACATCTGATTTATTTCAACTGATGAAATCTATCGTATACATTAAAAATCTAGTTTATATACATAATTTGAAGTAAATTTACGAAAGGAATTCCAGCAAGTTAATTAAATAAACTAATGCATCGCATCTAGAAACTCAAGTCAATTTTATGAGTAGGTATTATGCGTTATGGCCACCCTCCAGTCAGGACCATGGGATGAGTTTATATGGCGAACGTTAAACTACGATGGGCAAGAGTATTCGAGTTTTTTTTACGGGTTACTCGGTCTGGCCGTAGGAACGTTTTACGGTCAGGAAGATTATTAAAAGAACAAAATCGATGCCGAAACTGGGGGAAAACTACTGGACTCGGAGTGGAAGAATGACGGAGAACATTTTTGTCTATGAAAACGAAACATTGCTCTCGTGTTACTGGCCGTTGTGTTTTATTACGACTATTCGGCGTGCCTGTACGCCAAAGATTAAATGTAAAAAGGAGTCTCACTTCTTCTTGTGTATAAGTTATTTCAACAATGAAAAATCTGAGGGAAAACGCCAGCGAACAAAGACGACACCGATATTAAAAATAAAAACTCAATCTACCGAATATTCTTGAGATAAAAAAGTACACAGAAGATTTTTATAACGTGACGTGGTGCAATTCAGTCGCTTTTCTTAAATTAGAACGTAGGATTATTATTAGTAACCAGGTAATCGTACACTCTGCTTCCTTTTCTGGATCTGATACGATGTGTACCGTTATATAAAAACATTAGTTTCTATACTAATCTATAAACTAACTAAAATCAATGAATATAACTGTCCATACAAAGATTCTAAACATCGACGAAGAAATCTAACCTGGTTGGTAACCGCGTTACCACTAGGTTAATTGGTCAGCAATTATCAAGTTATAGGTGTTCTATAAATGTTCTATAATATTCAATTTTTTCGTAATAGAATGTTAAAATAGCATTATTTAATGACAGGAAAAAAGGGACGAAGACGTGGCATTAAATGTCGGGTAATAAATTTCCGTTATTTCTGTTTAGAATGATTTACCTACCATTATAAATTTCATTTCTTCATATGTTACGAAAATCTATGGGATAGCGATAGTTTTCGTGACATATTGATGGCAAGAAAGGGCAGAAAGAAAAATGGAATTCCTCTCGTGGATAGAGATTAGTTATTTATTACTACGTGAAATATAATACAACACTACTATAAAAACGAAAGGGACGCAGCTATAAATAACTATACGATTTACTAGACATTGGTCATATTTTATGTCGGCTTGGCACGAAGAAAACAAAACATTATAATTTTCATAAAAAATGATACACAATTTGTTTGTACTAATGCCAGGATTTAAAAAAAATGATCAGGACCGATTTGAAAATACCAAAAAGATAATGCAAATTGATACTTAACAAACTTCAAAGTGAAAAATGTATTCATATAAGTTTTTTTTGAGTGTACAGTGGACACTGATTTATCGTTTTTTACGAGCCCCTAAAAAAATACGGTGAATGCTGGAATTTTTTATAACTGGTTTTATTTTACGGGACTATAAAAATAACGATAAATGTGTGATACGGAAAATGCGAGAACGATAGATCAAGATTACATTCTACAAAAAAATGTCACTTTTAAATTAAGGGAACTTGCAATATCATTCATTGCCCATTTATCTTAATGTGTTAATTTTATATTTGGGTCTGTTAAAGTGTCAGCCGAGAAAAAATCAAATAAGAACAAGATATCATATAATATACTTATATGTACATGAATGAATCGCTTTAATGAAACATTATTCAAGCGTCATCAGTCAATAGTATTCTAATATAGGTGTGAGAAAATCAACTATGAAACTTTACATGTTTGAACGTTCTAAAAGTCAGACCACTGATTTTACTGTGAAGCTGGAAGTTTAAAGTGCATTGGGATGCTCGCCAGGGATGAGTGCGGTGGTGCGCACACTGCACTAACTCCATGGAACGAAGCAAATCTTGAAAGATTGTTAGGGACTTAATGCGCTCAAGTGTAAGGAGAACTTTGACAATTTGTTTGTTAAACTTCGGAAAGCTTTTTTGACGCTGTACGTTACAGACCTTTAATACGACATACAAACAAAACTTCGTTGATTTAATAACCGCAATACGGTTTACCGATGGTAGACTACACGCAATTCTGTAGAGTCGTTAAAAATCTGACGAGTCATGTTTTTGGCGGTGAAGAAAGAATGTTGGAGTAATGGATAAAAGACATGCATAAAAAGTGTATATTTTTGAAATTACTTTAATTTTATATGAAATAAAATTTGTGGATGAGCGATAATTTTTTTTTAACGAAAGAGTAGCAGCATAAAGTTTTGAAACCACTGGATTTACCAATAACCTCGCGCATTTTTGATCGCAGATATTATATTGACGGTCGCGTGAAGCGGAATCATCTAGCAACAACAATATATCTTATGATTCTTGTGCAAATAAATACTCTGATGGTATACCTTATTACAATCGAGTTCAACAATTTAATTGACAAATTTATAAATTTTAAATAAAAAAAAGAAAATCTTGCGTCGGAATTCTTGTCAAATGATATTAAAAAAAAATCATTTAGTTTGTTTCATGCGAATTCCGCATGGTTTATAGCCATCACTTTATAGCTGCTTTCAGTACATAATAGTCACAATAATCGAAACTGGTCCTAATCATTATAAAAATATGGAACTAGTACAAAGAATGCGACTTATTAAAATTATATAATTTGGAAATAATATAAAAATATTTTTTAATTGATCAAGTTCAGTAAAAATACGTGCAGAATCAGTGAATGGTACGAAATTAAAAATCAAAACTATTGCTCCTCTGGGTCGGCAGGTATGCACGATGGAATATAAATAAAATAAGAAAAATTATTTCCTAGGCCAAGAGGTAAAATTACAAATATTACGAAGAGGATAAATGGCGCAAAAAAATGTCAACGGTAAGGATAAATTATCATTGGTCTACGCTGCGGGACATTCCTGAGAAATGCGAAGAACAGAGATAAAAGGTAGACGAGGACGTACTATTTGTATTCAAGGATCCAACTGTCAAAGTTTGTATGTGTGTATTCTCTGAACAAATCTTAGATAAACGTTATATTGCCTCTCTTGAATTCTTTTCTGTATAAGGTGGGAAAGGTACAGTATTTAATTTTCTATATTGATTAATAATTTCTTTTATTTATTAAATTTCATATATTTAGTATAATTAATAGCATTTTGAAACACGCATTAAAATTAAATGATATTTTGTGACAGGATACGTTTACGTTTCTAGAGTACCACATACATTGTTCTTTCCTTCGTAGAAGAAAATTTATTCAAACCAACAAAATGTAGAGAATTTACGCTATATTTGAAAAAGAACACAATTACGTAGTGGCGATAGTTCTAAAAGTAAAATAAACCTTTTGATTTACAACATAATTTATACATAGTTGTCGTATAGTAAAAGTTGTTCATATAAGTGGCAAGTCATTTTATTGGTACAGTAATTAAAAGTTATTCACAAAATAGTCGATATAGAAAAGCAATGTATTGAATAAAATAGAAGAACTTTAGAAAAAACATCACAAAATATGCTGTATATCGTTTCTGGCGTAACCTTACTACACACTCGAATGATTTTAATACCAATTTTATGAATGCGCAGAAAAAGGTAACATGTATTCGTACAACGAAAGAAGATAAGTAATTATGACAACAAAATAAACAAGAAAGTTTCTTTGCTCATGACATATTGAACACTTAACATTTTTCACACCCGAAATTTGAATTTTATTTTTCATTCATAAATATGACTTATATGAAGGAAGACAACGGGAGTCGTGAAAATATTCAAATACAGTTTCACTTTATGACGGTTAGTAAAAGGAATACACTAAACGTGCCCTCGCACATCCTAGGACAGTATTTTAATTTGCAGACGACATAATAGTGTTACGATTGTACAGCGGCGGAATAATTTTCGTAACGTTTTCCCACAGGCCAGGCTCGTATTTCCAATCTTCCCTCGCGCGGGCACTTCTGGCCTCAGAACGAAAATAAACTACGCTTAAATGGGAAATCATTATTTCTGGCCGGCTATAATATAATCCCATTTAAACTAAGGATAATAACTACGTATTTTCGATATTACATATGCCTATTTAATGATTGTAGTGTAGTACCCATGGAAAAACATTTGGAATACTGATAAGACTAAATTAGGTACACATTTTCATATTCGACAATTATTGTTCTCGATTCTTGATTAACCAATAAATAATTATTATTGCATAATGAAAGCAGGTACACCCAATTTAAATCTAACCGTACGTACTTCTTTATTATATTAACTTTATTTTCAATTAAACTAGTAATATTAACACTGATATCTTTTAAGGTGTTAATTGCCATTTCTTGGTGAAAAAGTATTATTTTAATAAACACTGATAAAATTCGAAAATAGCAATGTTTACCAACCTAAAATGTATGCATTTTTCAAGTACTTTTTAACTACTCAAAATAAACGAGTTGATTCGATATGAACGCCAAATTTGGTGGTATTTTAGATTGAGGCGGAGTGGTCAGTAATTGGCCGAATCAAGGAAATTTTATATGATTATTGCGTTAGATGTCGAATTTATTTACAGATATACAATTATCCCTGTAATACACTAACCATATATATGTATGTATTTATATATCAGTATGTATGATCGCATGTGTTAAAAAAAGTTTTGAACGATTTCACAGCGATATCTGTCATTTATACTATCATTTAATGATTACTCTGCAATAATCGATCTAAGCGATACCTACTTAGCACCAGGTGTCTCACAGGTAAAAAAACAATAGCCAATTTAGAAAAGTGCACGCTTTTTCATGCTACTTGCTGGAAGCACAAAGGCGGTAATATTTAATAAACATAATGAATAATGACTGCGTTAAATTAATGATATTACACCCCCATATCAAAAGCACGCCAAAATGTAGATAAATCTTTTGACACCTGTTCGCAATTGCGGCGTTTTCTCCGCCATTATAAATTATGTTCTTTTAGTAATTTATGCAGAATATATCATCACCCAGTTGCCAGGCACACTTACATATTTATTAAGACACAATTTACCGTGGATTATATTTAAAAAAAAAATGTTCCGCAATAATTACATTACATAAGTTGATTGTTATTTCGACAACACGTCGACGTCAAAACTATAGTTAACTTATAAGGTATATGCTAAAGCTATCTTTACTTCATTGCAATGGAATTTTACAAAATAAATTCAAAATAGTCAATACTAATAATATACATGTATTGGATATTTGGGGTCAATTTTGGGTTAATCATTCCAATTCTATAAGAAGCTGTTTTTATATTTGATTCTTGTTGTAACTGTGTGTTGGATAAAATGCGTAATATGTAAAATACATCCCAAATTCTATGTATATTAATGGTTGAAATGCTGGAATGAATTCCCTAATAATGCTTTGTATTATTAGGGAATTTTACCGTGTAGGACCAGCTTCAAGGACATATTCTAATTAAGCTACAAGCTAGATTCAAATTAGGCAACAGATGACTATTTAAGGTCGCTTGGAAAATCTAAAAAAAAATAGTACTCGACTGTTAAAAATTTACATTAATGAGAGCAAATTTCTGTGTACCTTTTTCAACAAGAAATTTTTTAAGATTTTATTCTTGAAAAAACTAAAGAAAATTTAAGCCAAATTAGCGTAAACGCCATAATGCTGGAATTGCTCAATAAATCATGGAATTGATTCAATTAAAAATATATATTGCAGTGGATAACGATTAAGAGGATGTGAGGCATACTGAAGTACAATATAAGGGCAGCAGGAATACTGAACGGTAGTGCGATTGTACCCCGACAGCGGAGAGTAAGTGAGCGAAGTTTAGCATAAAAATGTAATTCGGCGTCGGATAAGCGGCGCGCGTCGAGTTATGCGGCCGGCATTCGTTATGGGGTAATGAAGGTGACGTCGCAGATACCAGTTATGTAGTACTCAGCCAGCCTCCGACGACCGACTGCATTTGACATATCGCTCGGGAAAAAGCTCCAATTGACAGGTGACTTTCATGGCGATTGCACACTGGCAGGACATTTTTATTATTCTTAGCGTAAAAGGTTCAATTTTTATTTCGCCCGTATCCTCAGTATTATACAGATATTCTTTTATAAACGTAATGTATTTTTTCAAGATGACACACTATAGTGTACTTAATATAAAATTTAAAATAACTTTGAATATTCCACGTATTATACTGTACTTAATTGTATACCATTTAAACGTGAAATTAACCATTTTCATTTAGATATGCGCAAAATCAACGCATACCGTTGATATAAATGAATCAAATTGAATGACACACTGATGGTGTAACAGTGACAACAATTCGATTATTTATATCTGATTAATATTAGCAGATTCATTCATCTGCTCCTTCTATCATTCAAGCCGACATTCTTCGTGAGCATCAAGATACATCTCCATAACTATCGAAGGAAATTTCTTTAATTCTTGCATGATTACAAAATATAAAAAAAGTATTTTGGAATAATTATTCATGGTGAAAAATTTGCAGGATCTTTGAGAAAATTACGGAAAATAATTTCGATTGCTTAGGTTTTAGCAAAATCGAATAAAAAAAAAAACAACGTTTTTTTAACTCATAATAAAACTAATAAAAAAAGGCTCAATCGAAATAGCTGAAGTTGGACAACTTTAGGAAACATTTCGTAATTTGGCCTGATATTGTTGGACTTTTAAATCGTATGAGATAAACTGGCGGGGGAGATTTACAAAGTTAACTGAGATTACTGGAGAAGTCGAACGGCGTCATAAGCACAAAATTGAACTGAAGATTCCAAATGATACAAAAAAAAGATATTTGATCTTGCTGGAAGAAACCTAAGCCTATTTCGGGGGTGATTCTATCGCAAGCCTGTGTACGCCGACTACGATATAAGCCCCACTCGATAATAGCAAGACACAATTATACAAAAAGCATAAAGTGAAAAACAAAAACGTAGCCAACACGTAGTTGAATTAAAACCGTTGTGGGTGTTGAACCGAGGCACTGGCAGTATTGTATGGCGAAAATTTTAAGTGACGCTTGCAGTCTACGAGCTTTGGAAGCTGAAAAACTCTACCAAGTTTATTGCAGGATTAAATCTCAAAAAGAGTCAAAATTTTAGTAAAATCCATTTTCTACATTCTGTCGTCTCTTTCGATACCACAAATAAAACAATTATTGAATAATAAATATTTTAGTTTGATAAAAATGATTGTAATCATAATAAAAATGGCAGTATTGCGACCCACAAGAACCATGTAATACAGGCGACAGTTTTTGTGGCTTCAGGTCATTGATAGAACTCAAGAAGTTTTTCCACCACCACCCATTGTGTTATAGCAGCCAAATTTTCGTGGACGCCTTTTAACTTGCTTTCAAACGACAAAGGGGCTCTACGCCTCACATTCATGGCTTGAGCAGAGCTGATCAAGTATGAATGAGAAAGAGATGAGAGCCATGTGTATTTGACGAGTTTTTTTAGTCTAGTAAAATTTCTATGTTACGTAGATCCCCAGAAATCCTAATTTATTTGAGTTAGCGTGATCTATTGGACTTGTGTGAGGACGGCCCGCAGCAAATAGTTTTGCTCGTTCAGATTCTTTCTGAGGGCTGTCCCATAAGCGTGATTAAGTTTCAATAATGTTCAGGCTTGTTTAAATGTACAATCCGGTCTTTAAACCAGCATGAAGAACTTTGCATTGAGCATTCCATGGCCGGTTAGAAACGGTGAAAACTGAAAGTCCAATTGGATGGTTTTAATGATTTCAATGAGAGCTTACAAGTAATTGTTAGATCTATCTCAATTTATACGATTTTTTTTCTACATAATTATATACTCACTTGTTTACTTGAGCAAAATAGGTTTTGTTTCAACAAGGATGCAGCTGTAATTTCAGAAATTCCCTGGTCGACCAGGTTAAGATCCGCTCCAGGCAGTTGAGCCAGCAAAGAAGACGCACATTACATAGCGATTCGATTCCATGTTAAGCTATACAATTAATAATGTTATCACATCATAAGCAACCAACACAATATCTATAAAAACATATTCGTTCGAATCCAAAGCCTGGAAATGTTCATCAAACGCTTCGAGATGTTTCAATTGGATTTTAATAAATCAAATCATTTCATTGGAAACGATTGAAGTTTAATGCGCAAAAGGATTATATGTACATAATATACAGCGTTGATTCTAGAGTGGAAAAGTTTTTAATTTGAAGCGCGCCATATCGCTGTCAACCATGTGCATTCTAAAGCTGTATTATTCACTTGAAGCAACCACCATCCCCCGAGAGAGACGTTCAAAGTGAATTAATCTTGCACATACTAGTGTTATTACGCTTTGTGTTGATATATGATATGTGTATAGAAATAAATGATACTCTTACACATAACATAAAACTGAGCTCATACGCAAGGCAGTCTGTGTGAGCAATCAGCAAATAAGCGTTCATAACCCGAGTATGGTAGTGATTAACGCAGCGCTGCATTGTACGATTTCTAAGTAACCGATTCGAATTATAATACAATTTATTTTAACAACCGATATTTAATTTGAATTGCGCGATGAATAATCGCGTTACCTTAAAACTTTAATGAATAATCACATCTATTTAACCGGCTAGTATTTCTAGAGGAAAAGTATCATCACAAAAATCAACGCAGCTCGGCCGCTCGAGGTGGATGGAAAAACGAAGCTCGACCGGCAGGACAAATGCCTACCGAAACGTAGCACGTACTGAGAAAATATCAGCTTCTGACTACTTATAGTCTGTTTATGAAAATTATGAGCTTCATCTGAATTAACCCATCCATAACAGATTATTACAGTTTTTTTCATTTCATATTTAACATTTTAAAACATAGTCGTGCGATGGTCGAGTCAATCAGCCAGTCTTGTTTCAATGTTATTACGATAGTAGTAAGGTAAAATAGTTAATAACAGCACATTCTATCACAATAACTTAACGGGCAGATAATTGTGGCTGGACCAACACACTGAACACCGAACTTCACACAACGTCAATAATTTAGCAAAGTCAATTCGAAGTGGAAACATACTATGTGTTTTAAGTAGCGCGAGGGTTAAATCGACTAGACTGGTGAATTATTACGGTAGCTGAAAAGTCGTCCCCTCGCCAACGATAGGCTCAATGGTCAGAAAGCGAAACGAAATTACTATGAGAGAGAAGGTGGATGGTGGCACCCCTGACACAAAACACTCTCCTTGTCTGGCTACTGTCGGAATAAGCTGACTGTAAACATATTCAACTTATCGGATCTAAACTCTATAGTGTGCCAATTGAGTTATTTTATTATAATATAAAATTAAAAATAACTTTGATTATTCCACGTATTGTGCTACTAGCTGTGACACGTGTTTCGCCTCTCTCAGAGGCATCTTCAGGCTTACAATCGCAAAGTTTGCTTAAGTAATGAAGCAAGATTGATTATAATATTTTAAAATGATAAAATTACAAAATGGAGTTTGGGGTTTTTCCGTTTTACGGGATGCAAAGAGGGGGTGATATAATCAAAACAAAAAAACCAATAATTATACTACAAATGACGTTATCATTACAAAATTTTAACTAATGAGCTGCAATCAATCAGATAGGGTTGGGTCACACCCTTTAATTGGAAATTAGTAGTTATAATAAAGAGTTATTTTATATTTTTGGAGGACACTTATTTGTGCAACAAGTGAAGAATAATAGCGTTAATGATGATAGTGAAAAACAATGTTTTTCGATGGATCCTACGTTAACTTAGTGGAAGGTCGTTTTAATATAATATAATAAAAACACGGTGAAAAAATAGCATTGCATTTTTATTCTACAGAAATTATATGATATATGTTTGATAGCTATTTCGGCTTACGCTATCGTCAGAAAAAGTTCTGACGTTAATTTTATATAAAAAGAATTTTATAAACAAGATACGTAGTGCCAGATGATAACCGTCACTATAGAAATGGCATAAGTGTTCAATGACACAAAGCACAATATAATCATTTCATCTGAAGTCACCATTGAAAGTATTTCAATATATTTCGTTTACATTTTTCATTTTATCCAGCAAGAAAGTATTGTGTGGATCGAAATAGATAGAACATTTATCTCCAGACAAGGTATTCTAATTCAATTTACAGAAACTGTGTGATAATATACAGATACGGGAGGTGCATCCCTCGATGTACCGATACTGCAGATAAAATTCATTATCCCATCTCACCGATGAATAACATTTGCTTGAATTGCTGAAATAAAAACATTATTGACTACTATTGACTATAGTGAAAATGTTTTTTACAAAAAATATCAGTTATTTAGCCGTCAATTTAATAATAATGTATGCATCATATCATTATACACATATATATATAATATAAGTGTGGAATATAATCCCATTTGTATTATGAACTCTTAACCTAATGATAATTTAAATATCTGCTTACATTGAAAAGTGAAAACATTAAGTAAATAAAATATAGTATGTAGACGCAAAAATTTGACCCAAATTAAGCAGAAGTCGGCAAAATTTTCGCTATTAACTTTCAGTGACACGTACGTGACCCGGAGACTATTTCGTCAAACACATTAATAACAAAATAACCCATTCCGGTACTAACCACAGCACAAACACACGCTGGTTTACGGGATTATGTTTGCTTTAAAATAAAATATTTTCATATGGCAAAAGATAAAAGAACGATATATTAAACTTTTACCTACTCTTATTCCTCACTGTGTATACGCAGTATGTATACTGTCGCTGAACTCATTTGCATACGGTAGAAACAGAGTGTCCCAAGTGTGAAACATGTATGGTATGATAATATTGTAATTGGCTTGTATTATTGTAAAGTTTTCTTATTTAATCAACGGATTGTTGCACCATTTACATGGCGTTCCGTGAATTAATGCACTGATTTGATTATTTTATCATTTAAGTATAAACAAACCGAGTTGATGGTTTCTGATCAGTTTGCAATGCCCGCGGTTAGAAAAACCGGTCCTGATCATTAAAGAAATATATTTGGAAGTAGTACTAAATAATGTGTTTGACAAATACGTATTGCTAATCACAATCAAGAATAATCTTCTTCCCTGAAAAGTGTTTTTATTTTATTGTTTATTTTGCCAGGCGATGACATTCACTGGTCCTTCATTTTTCCAGTGAAAAAACAGCGATTAAACTATTTTCACAATCTCCATAAAATTCTCTGACTTTCTTACGTTACTAAAACGAAAAAAAAAAAATAAAAATGTTTTCAGTAGAAACCCTCTGTTCAAATGGTTTTATTTTTAAGCCACCAGTGAGGAAAGCGAATCCATTAGAAAATTTCTGATTTTTAGGCTATAAATATTTTTGAGTTCATTTTATTTTCAATTAACAGTCGTACATTTAGCTCAACCGACACAAGTTCTTAGACAGTGTGTAACCTATTCTCTATACACGCAGTATCTCAATTAGATGAAATCTATTACTGCAACTGATATGCTATGTTAATGAAAACTTTCTACTCTGAACACAGGAGAGGAAGAAACCAATATGGATGGTTATCAAACCCTGCGGGGGCGGAGTATGAGCTTCATGTTTGCTCTCCAAACATAAATCAGGTGTCTGCCCCTGCCCGTCTGCCCTTTTGTTTGCAGTCCAGTTTCGTGTTGCATTATTAGTATAGATACATACATATTACATATCGCACACCCTACCGAGGGTTAAAAAGATCACCCTAAATGTTAAAACAAAACAAAAATGTAGCCGAGCTATTATTCATCATTATCATCACCATCAGCAAATCCCCGACAGTGCTAAATGTTAATCCTTGGCAGAAGAATGCAAGGCTAATGAACGAAATAAGCTTGCAATACCTGCTACCTGCACGTATTAATTTATTACAAAAGTAAACTATTCTCGCACCATATAAACTTGTCGCACTAAAATATGTATTTTTAAGCATTCCCATAGAATATAATGGAGAATCCTGAGGAAATCTAGTTTTCTTGAGAATTTCCAAAATGGGATAACACGTATGCCTTTGGGTACACATTTTTATAAGCATATGCCAACTTACCATTCATCACTTGCTTTCGAATGTTGAGATTTTTATTCAAAATGTATTTTCACATACCTGAAACAAAAAAGAATAAAATTGTATTTTTTGGATGATGAATATAATATCAGTTTTTTTATGGGTCCGCTTACATAAATATAGGAAAAAATACACTTCACTTATAAAGTTTTCAATAAAAGAAATACATATGTAAAATCAATTTTTCATGCTTAAAACTTTATTATTATAATTTAAAATAAGAATGTTAGATCAGAAGAGAATATGTTTTGGGTACCTTTTCCAAACCAGTATAAATCGATAATTAAGTTAGTTAAATTGATAGTTAATTAGTTTGTTTAAACTCATTTATTAATATTATAATTGTTGTAGAACTAAAATACATTGCTATTTTTTAAAAGTGTTAGAACATTGATTGTTCAGTAGAAAATGAATCTGTTATATCATTGTAACGAAGAAAATCTGGAAAAATATGTAATAACAAAAGGAAACCAAAAATATTTAACCATTAGTTTTCAAACGTTAACTATGATAATCTGCGATTTCGCCAAACTCGTGACAGATGTTTTTAAAAGAAAATTAGTTTTCTTTGAAAATATTAATCGTATGGTTTAGTTATACATATTGTTAACGGTTTAAATAATGAGCAAAACTTCCGTCAAAAGTATTGCGTGTTTCTGGAACTGAAGCTATCTTAGACTGAAGTTGAAAGAGCAGCATATAATTCAGGTTGAATTATTTAAGAAATAAGTGTATCAATTCTCTTTGCCGCAGGGTAATGCCAAAAGTAAAACATTTTCTCACAATAAACACGCGTGACTCAAAATCAGTGGGGTGGGTCAAAAATGACTTGTAAATATGTACAAAGCAAACTTTAGTAATTCCGAAGCACCTGCCCACCGCCGCGCATTCCTTACATCACGCCAAAATCATCACTTATTCTTTTAGAACCCTCGAGATGAAAACCTGACCTTTACAAGGTAAAGTTAAGTTGAATTAATCAAAGACGAAATCAAAAGAATCAAAGCACAATTACAAATGTACACCAAACTTATATTACGTGGAGATTTTCTTTGTTAAATGGTATAGTAAGAATATAAATAAATACATATAAAAGGCGCTCGACATCAGACGTGGCCAACCTTTTAAGCAGCTGGACCAGATCTTTACAATATTTTTTATATAACAAAGCAATGTACAAAAAAACTTATCATTCGTATGATGAAAACAACGTTAAGCAGAAATTATATTGCTTTGAGTAAGTAAGATTAATACACAAATAATAACCAGTTATTATGGATATCTTTTGATGTGCATGAAATAATAAATACGCTAAGGGTTTTAAAAAAAATGTTCAGCTCCGCGGGTCACGCGTTGGCCACCTATGCTCTACATTTTTATATTTTGAGACGTCAGCGTTTACATATGTAGATGTTGGGTTGTCAGCATTTTTTTGCCATCGGAGGAAAAACCGCGATTATAATTTTATAAATATTATGTGCTTAAAACGAATTCCTACATACGGAGGAAGAAAAAGCATTGGTTCTACGGCCTTAACATCTTAGGTAGATATTTTTCAAGCGATTGTTGAAACATAGCCAACGAATGTTTATATTATTAAGAGACTCAATAAGTTACGCGGCATCTCTTAAAATATCCATGACATCATAATATATAATACATAAATAATGAGACGATTATACCACTACAATTTCTCAACCATAATTGAAAACACAATAAATATCAATAAAGGCAGGTACATAACATATCGCTTGCACAAACTTTACAAAGGACGTAGGAGTTAAAGTATCGAAATAAATGGATTCGACGATATTTTACGACCCGACAACCGTCTTCGCTCGCCTCGCCTGCCAAGGTGCGAAACCTACTCTTTGACAATACAACTTTTTCAGATGAATTAACTTTAGTGTCGTAATAAATCTTTCGTTTTTATTTTGATGCAATATCAAGTGGCGCCTTAAATTTGATACTATCCAATTAAGATCTCATATGGTATGGTAATTTGATTCTGAGTATACGATAAAAAATACGCAATATCATAAAAGATATTTCAAGCATGTGAAGAAAAGTATTTTGGTCTGAATCCATTGGTTTAGGTGTTCTATCGAAGTTTATATAGTGTTTTAGTATCGATATGAAAATAGTAAATCTTGCTGTTTACACCGTTCGAGTAGTAAAGTTTTACTACGCACCTGATCTTAAAATATAATAATAGAAACAAAGATTTTGAAATTGGTAGGATTTAGTGGAAAAATATGGTTACGATTAAAATGAGACGAATAATTGAGTTCATCGCAATTTTTTATAGGTACTAAAATAGTAAATATACCTTATATTATTGATTGAGTAGGCATTTACTTGGTAGAACTCCATTATAATACGGTAAGAAAAATAACAATGTATTTTAATTCTACATAAATTATTTTATATATTTCTTGATAGCTATTTCGGCTTACGCCCTCGTCAGAACTATGTTTTAAACGTGTATAAGAGATAGCTTATATACCTAGGCTAGACAGGGTACACCATACATCCCCCCTCTCTGCTCCACCATCCCAACCCCACATGGGAAAAAAATATACCATCTAGCAAGGAACACACAGTGACAACTAATTATGATGACCAATATATATGCATTGATAAAAATTAAACATCAATTCCTTTTGATGAATAAATACAGATATGCTGTATAATGTTAATTGATGAGACGGATATTTCCGATAGCTAAACAAAGATCACAAATTTACCGGTATTATGAAATTTAGACAATGCATGCAATAAATTACATTTGCTGATTAATTAAAAACGTATGTTTCGCGATCGAATAAAATAGGGAGAATTCGCGCCTCTGTCGCTTGTTCAGGTGTTCATAGTACCAATATGGGATTTTTCTTTGATCAGTCGTAAGAGGTGAATGAATATTGTCGAGGGATGTTAATCGTATGCTTTGTGAATTAGGCTTGTTAATGTTAGCACAAAACGCGTGGTTCGTACTAGTGGCGTAATGTTAATATAGATTGTATTCAGTAAACGGGTAGAGACTGATAAAACAAGAATTCGCCAATGGTTTATTATCTTATATATAAAACCGAAACGGCGTATGTATGTCTGTGGGTCTGTAATTCCCTTTTGCATTGTTGGTCATTAAGTTGCCATAAAAACGAATATGAGAGAAAATATGTTTGAATTTTTATCGGCGAAGACATTTAGTCAAAATATAATAAATTAGTCTTCTACTCAACTTTTCCCGGCTTTTATTATTTATAATAATATTTATTATTTACGTGAAGGTATTATTTGACATTTCTTTGACAGCAAATTAGATTTTTTCCTTGAATTTTGACATTTTAATGGACGAGAATGGGGCGGGGCTGTCATCAAATTAAATAAAGTTTGTGATTTTATTTTAACTCTATTTTGGATGTTAGATTTTGTGATATAATTATGTCGAATGATATAACATTAAATAATTTATAGTCGCTTAGTCCGAGCGACGCCGGGTAGCAATACTAGTATTGTATAAATTGAAATCAAATAAATGTACGAAAGACTTTTACACGTCCTATGCGATAAGCTTAATCGCTTGCTTTTCGCTTCTACAGTCGGGCCTGTAGCTAGGTTTCGAATGATCTTACTAATTGACATAATTCAGTTGTAAATCAATGTTTTTTTTGTTAATATGTGTCATTATAATCTTAGATTACATGATTCATTGTCGTTAGCCTTGACATTGTCAATTCGAGTTTTTTAAAAGTGTTTTGACCTGCTTAACCTTTAAGTTGATTTTTTATCAGAATTTAGGCGAAAATACCAACATAATTTGATGATTGATTAAATACGCAATATAAACAAATTTTAAAAATGTATTCTAAACATAAATATTGTAATGAGGGTTTTTAAACTGACTAAAAATCTGAGCAAAAGACTGATACAGAATACGATACTTCATACGAGTCCCTTCTCTGTTACGGGACTAGGTAAGCAACCGTGATCTATTCGCAGATATCCTCATTTCAGCAAATCGTGCTCGCGCAACATGGCGCGCACGTGTTATAATGTGCTTAAATCTACCATAAGTCAAGGGAGTAATAACTGAATTGAAGCCGTTCAAGATTCATTCAGTACGATAATAGCGTTTTCAAATATGGAATGTCATCATTTTTTCCATATGAATTTTTAAGAATTTATTAATATAAGTTAGAATAAAATATTTCTTACTCTTTTAAAATAGAGACAACTGAGGCGAATGGGAGAGACGTTTCGTATTTTCATGAAAGGGTGTTCACAAAGTATCTTTGGGTTCCCTGTACCCGATTGGTAAGTTGAAAATGTTCACTAGCTGAGCGTTACTAGTCCTATTTTATATTGAATCAAATTATATGTACAATGGATAGTTTATCTAATTGAGAATTTCGACTGAAGGTGCTAGATAGAATTTCGATGTCAAATAAGAATAGTTTGTTTTTAAGTCCGCTCGTGGAATGCGTGAAGATACTGAAAGTTGAAACCCGGCTTGTAAGCGACAAGACTCATGGAAAATTCAAACGATTCAAATTAAATAGTTTTCCCTATACTGTTATTACTATATTGCATTTCGATAATGAAAGATTTCATCAATTGTTTTTAAGATCCCTTTTAACCGTCCTGTTTTTTTTGTTTAAATTGCATACACATTCATTGAATATAGTATATACGACGTGTAAGGGATAATGTGTAGTCGATATGGCATAATTTTTTTCGATCTAAATAATGTCATTTTTACCTTCTTGAAATGATATATGAAGTTAATACCAAAATAATTCTATTTTCTTAATTCATACTTTACTTCAACATAGTTTAGGCATAAAAAAGTGAATTGTAACGAAAAATTTCCAATAAACCCAAAACAATAACAATGAGAAAACAATATTTTTATGGCAAATGTATTGAAAAAATATATTGTATTTTAAGCCATCTTATTAAGTGGAAACTTGCGCAAATAAAGTACGTGTACTAGGCACAGCTGCAGGGGAATCAAACCCAACTTATCGATCCGGAAATGTGGAAAATAACGCCACGGATTCAATCTAATCGTACGTACACACGACCAACTCGAATGGTGAATTGAATGATACAAACCGCTGCTAGGTATCACGTACAACTTATAGGGCCCACAGCTGTTAAGCCGCATTACTTAATCCAAATACCGAGGAAAGTTAATCTGACGCAGAACGATAGGTCAATTTTTCAAAAAACATTCAATAGTTACTAGAAAAAAATGAAATACTATAAGTACCAAAGAAAACTTCAAATAGTTATAACTGATATTACTAAAATTGATCAAAATGCAGTGCTTACTAGTGTTTACAGTCGTTTGATATTTAAAAAAAAACATAACATTAGTGCTCTGCAACATTTTCACGCCACACGAAAATTATTCCCTTATTTCCGCGACACACCGCAAGTAAAAGAGATTATACACATAGACATCAAGCGGTTTATTTCAGTACAGTGCAACTAAAAACCCTTTCCGGTCCACAAAGAAAAAAAAAAAAGTTCCACTAGGTCCACAATAGAGTTACAGTATTGTGAGAGAAACTAATATTTTCATTTTTTTTCAAAATAAAAACATGATTTTTCGTAAAATGAAATTGATTTTCGAAATATATAACGTATTGTCCTTCTTATCTATATTTTGATCTATATGAAAAAAATGTGCACTTTGTATTGATAATAACTCAATACGAATGGCAAACAAAAGTGTCAAATGACATTCGAAATCGGACCCACGAGAAAGAAATCAATGTCGAATGAGATTCGATATAAGATCGGAAAGGGTTAAAGTATTTAAGTAATTATATTTAGTAAAATGGGAACACCAGTGGCGGTTGCGGACCAATGCAGTACATAGTACAATAGAAGATGACAATCCATAAAATTTACCTAGTGGAGCTCCAAGACAAGATATTAAGAAATTCATATATTGAAATAAAACACAATTTGAATCACTAAATCCGCAACCCAAAACTATGTAAACTTAAACCCTTTTATGTAAACCACTTAAATATTTCGTATAATTTGTTTACGATAGTGTCACATGATTATTAGTTGAGTGAAATTGGTTCTAAAAATGTAGTAAATAGTACTAAAATTTCAACTATATTTTTACTAAATATAATATAACTAAACTATTTTAAAATTTTATGCATTAAAATGCGGTGAAGAACATTGACAAAGTTACGTCACACAGAGTGCGTGCTAAACGAACCCAAACCTTTTCATCCACCAAATCGAACGTGAATTTCGACATTGGTTCAGGAATAATATATTGAATCGTTAGTCCTGTGTGATATTCGGGATACGCTATGAAATATTTTGAGTATTGCAGGTGAAGTATTCCGCGCGAGTTCATAATTCCCTAATGGGGCAAATAGCACTAGCACTTCCCGGTAGACATTTACGGTAATGTAATATAGTGGATTTGAACTGAGTATTGAATATCATAAATAATGAGAGTAATGGCGTTCACATATGGAAACGCCTGCACAGCAACGTCGATACAACAAAAGGAAAGCAGCTTTTAGGTTATGATAGCATTTTTAGATTGTTTTTTTTTAAATCAAATGAGTATGCGACAGTCGACATCATTAATAATTGAATTTAATTCAGACGGATGATACATACAAATTGCAATCTGAACTAGATCTAATTCCATGTGATAACATAACAATATGTGTACCTTCCATTTATATTTAGTATGAGAATTAAGAGGTTTATTGAATGTTTGACCAAAGATCTATAATAATACGGAAAGAAAAACAACAATGTATGGTCATGGTTGGTGATTCCCATGTGAGTGCATCGATGCCAATAGATGTGCGCATAGAAAATGATGGGAAATATTGAACCCAGCAAGTCCATCTGCTGGCCTCCCCGCGGCGACCATCGGGCAATGCAGCTTAGCTGTAGCTAACAGCAGGGGGCGAAAGGCGAACCATCCGGCGCCTCAAAACCGGTCTTCTGGCTAAGGGAAGGAAATCCCCGACAGAAAAACCGGGTTGAGCCAACCTGTAGAGCCCTCGTGACTCAGGCCTCGGAGGCGCAGGGTTAATCACCCTGTCCTCTTAAAAAAAAATAGATTACGATACCACCACCGCAGAAGCCTCGGGCGCCCTGTTCTGCTCTTCGACGACCCAGCAAGGAAAAGGACATGATACTCTCCAATAACTGCTCAATGCGCATAGGCGCATATAATGTGCGTACTATGCGCTCCCCAGGAAAGGACTTACACGCCACCCGCATCATGCAAACCTACAAACTTGACGTTTTAGGGCTGAGTGAGGTGCGTTGGAAAGGCGCCGGGAAAAAAAGTTATTGGAGGGTGGATACACAATTTTATATTCAGGCCAGGAGCAATACCACCGCCAGGGAGTGGCAGTATTGATGTCGGGGAGGGCAGCCCGCTGCCTTGTCAAATGGGAACCCATCTCAGAACGACTGATACGAGCCACCTTTCGGACGTCTGATAGCTCGGTAACTGTCCTTCAGTGCTACGCCCCCACCGAAGATGCCGACACACAGGTGAAGGAAACGTTTTATGACTCTCTCCACGCTGCAATCTCAACAATCCCTAACAGAGACCGCGTGATAGTAATGGGGATCTTAACGCTAGAGTCGGAACTGACCCTTTGCTTGGCCCAACAGTGATGGGCAAACATGGCCTCGGTGTAGCCAACGACAACGGTGAGAGACTCATCGAGTTTGCAACTATGAATGAGCTCACCGTTGGCGGTACAATCTTCCCCCACAGAAAAATCCACAAATACACGTGGACCTCCCCGGATGGTCGCACCAAAGCGCAAATCGACCACTTCCTCTACAGCACGAATCACCGAAGGGAACTTCTTGACGTACGAACCTACAGGGGTGCCGACATATACAGCGATCATGAGCTGCTTGTCGGCAAAATTCGTCTCAGACTCAGACGCCCCGCAAGGCCTCCAACTCGGAGTAGAATCGACGTCGAAAAACTTCAATTTCCTCGAATTCAGCTGAACTTTGATGTTGCTATGAGGAAAAACGTCGCCAACAGTGCCAATGATCGGCAAAACCCACGACCCGACGCCATAGAATCAGAATGGTCCAGTATTAAGAATTCTGTCGCGTCAGCCGCTCATGAAGTGCTTGGAATTCGGAGAGGTGATCAACCAAAGTGGATGTCCGACGACACGTGGAGGAGTATTGCAGAAAGAGCTCGGCTTAAAACACTGAGGACAGTGAGACAGACCCAAACCGGATCGAGGACCGCCGGACTGACTATCATAACCATGATAAGATAGTTAAAAAGTCAGTGCGACTCGATAAACGCCGATTCTTAGATCGCCAAATTGAAGCAGCAGAGGAAGCATCACGCAGAAGTGATACGAGAAAATTATTTAAAATCACGCGCGAAATTTGCGGGAGACGACCACCGACCTCCGGGCCTATACGTAGTCCAAGTGGGGCAATAGAGTCGAGCGCGGAGCGTGTCAAAAAGATCTGGAGAGATCACTTCTGCGGGTTGTTAAATCGCCCTCCTCCCTTGAACCCATTTGATATACCCAATGAAGCCTTACTTGTAGATATTCCCCGAGCGTCGAATATACCCGACCATACGCCAACGCGTGCTGAGATCACCTCAGCCGTGCAGCGTTTGAAGAATGGGAAGGCGCCCGGTGTAGATGGTATACACCCAGAGTTTCTCAAGTACGGCCTGGAGGCGCTTCTGCACCCCTTATACCAACTTATTAGTAAGGTGTGGGATCAGGAGCGCTGCCCAAGGACTGGGTCAACGGTGAGATAGTCACCATCCACAAAAAAGGTGACCCACTATGCTGTGACAATTATAGAGGTATAACGCTGCTCAGCGTGCCCGGCAAGGTTTTGGCACAGATAGTCTTGGCGAGAATAAGGATCCCAATAATGCGTATCCTCAGGGAAAATCAGGCCGGGTTCCTACCTGGCCGATCCTGTGCGGACCAAATCCACAACCTCAGATGCCTTCTCCAGCAAAGCAATGAATTCAATAGCTCGCTTGCGTGTTGCTTTGTCGACTACGAGAAAGCCTTTGATAGTCCGCATAGGCCTTCCCTATGGGCCATTTTAAAGCTTTATGGGATCCCACCCAAGATAATCGCCATCATCAAATGCTTGCACGAGGGCAGTGAATGCTGCATAAGAATCGGTGACGTAACTACGGAATGGTTTGGCATCACTACCGGCGTCAGACAGGGCTGTGTTCTAGCTCCGTTCCTCTTTATAATAATCTTCGATTTCATCCTGAGGAAGTCAATTCCACCTGACCGAGGAGTAACCGTTGCTCCCAACCTGAAACTATGTGACCTCGAGTATGCCGACGACGCTGTCATCTTTGACAAATCAGTTGCGGGTATCCAGGAAACAATGGATAGACTGCAGAGCAACTCGTATCGCGTTGGCCTCAAAATCAACGCGAGTAAAACCAATGTGCTCTGCAACAGCGCCTGTCCAGATCCAGACTACTCTCTGTTGAGTGCGGGGCAAGAAATCGAGAGAGTCGATGGTTTTAGGTACTTGGGAGTACACATCACGGGAGATGGCAACCCGCGTAATGAGCTCGCGATCCGATTAGGGATAGCTGGAGCAACATTTAATTCAATGCGGAAAGTCTGGGACTCACGGCTGTACTCGGTCAGAACCAAGTGCCACTTGTTCAACGCATGCATACTGACTGTGCTGCTTTACGGTTGCGAGTCATGGCACATCACAAAAGCACAGGGTAACCGTATACTGTGCTTTGAAAACAGATGCCTGCGGCGAATACTAGGGGTACAGTGGTTTGACTTTGTCAGGAATACGGAGGTAAGAGAGCGGACAAACCAGCCCCTTATTACGTCCAAAAATTAAAAGGCGACGATGGACCTGGCTTGGACATGTGCTGCGGATGCCCCAGGGGAGCCTGAATCCTGCCTGCCTCTTCTATCAACCTGATGGATCCCGACGCCGCGGAAGGCCTCTGATGACCATCCATAGGATGTACTCAGGGGAGCTAAGGGACGCCGGGATGACCTGGGAAGATGCGAGGAGGTTGGCGGGAGACAGAGAATCTTGGAGGCACCGTGTGGCGGCCATATGCCCGAATAGGGGGGAGCGGATATGGGGAAAAAAAAAAAAAAAAATTCTACATAAATTATTTTATATATTTGTTGATAGCTATTTCGGCTTACGCCTTCGTCAGAACTATAGTTATGACGAAGGCGTAAGCCGAAATAGCTATCAACAAATATATAAAATAATTTATGTAGAATTAAATACATTGTTATTTTTCTTTCTGTATTATAATGGAGTTCTACCAAGTAAATGCCTACTCAATCAATATTTCTATAATAATATTAGTTTGAGCGATTGATTATATATTATTAATATAAACAAACGTCTGGATAAGATTATTTATCAAGATTGGTTTGGCGACAAAGTCCCTTCATTAAAAAAAAGCATTCATGCGTGTACGTGTTTTTGGATAAATAAAATACGCAATTTATAACATTAAATTAGAGAAAATAATTGTTAAACTACGGTATAATTAAATTTCCATTACGATTTAGAGATAACAAAAGGCAACGGTCGTGTTGAGGATAAAATGAAAAAGTTTTAAAGTGACTTCGTTCGTACAACGTAACACAAATTCAGAATACAAAGAATGTACTAAAAAAAAGTGTCAAAGAGCTGAAATAAATCAGTTAGAAAGTAGTAAATATAATATGTACATAGCGCTTTTCTTTTTCATTTCGGTAAGATTAAGTGATACAATAATGCGACAGCTGAAATGAATGGACACGCGACGGGTAATCTTATTCACTTATCACGTCAACTTAGGCTAGGGCTATTCCATTTATATATAATTAGAAGCAGTCATGTTTCATTCGTGCAGTTAAACGATCAGTTTATATTATGTCTCCAGTTTCAACAAATATCTGAAATAATAATTATAATGCTACGGCTAAGCTTTCACCTAAAACTGGATCGACCAGTAAAATGGTAAGTGTTATATTATATAAAACAATCGTTTTTATGCGGTTTCTATATTCACGGCTTTATATTAAGGAGATAATTATCGAACTACCACTAAACGAGGACAACACAAAATACTAAATTAGTATTATAACAAATCAAACCATAAAAGGTAACATTGTAGAGTCGAAAGAGTTGAGCACTCTATTCTTTAATCGCTTTACGGAATCGGTTATTCATGGTGTCTACGAGGATGGATTACATTGTTTTTGCGGCACCATACGGATAGAAAATATACTTCAACAATTAGAAGCTGTTTATCACGCATTGATATTTATTTTTACAAAAGTACCCAGTAGCATGTATCCAAATACATGCTCCTGTGACAAGTCAGGAAATTAATTAAAATTTATGTGTAACTTAATACGCATAGTAGAATAAAATTTGAATCCTTGGAAATATTTCGGGAAGTGGCGTGTACAACAGTGAGATCTCTGAAAAGACAAGAGGTTAATGAAACGCTTCGCCTCTCAGCAAAATATTCGTGTATAATAATCATGACGGAGTAAAGATTACCGATAAAACATGACGATCAACGTTCAGATAAATATGCTTTTTTTCTAACGATAAATGCAGTCCAGGTTATGAAAGCTTTGGCCTAAATCAAAAATTTCTCTACACGGAACACTCGATATTTCAACTATATCGATGGTTTTATTTGTCATTACTGGATACAATTCATGATATTATTAGATAATTTACAGGGACCGAAATTCAAATTTTTACTAGATGGCGCAATACTAGACAGCGGTCAAAAAATTTATGTTGAGGACGACACATAGTTTTTAGCTACCAAATAAGAGCTTATACGTAATGAAATGTAAGTGGCAGCATATTTATTAGTTCAAGCTCACTAAGCAAAATATTTTACAAAACTTTCTTGAACCTTTATCTGCACGATTAAATAAATATGGAATCTCAAATATTATATCGGCAACAAACTGAATTCGTATTATTTTAATGAATACAACAGATGTTACGTACTTCGTTGCTACATTCGCTGGTTGAAGAATCTTTAGGAAAGAAAAACAAAAAATAGACAGCTACGAGGTTATAACGTAGGACAAATCGGAAAATGGTAGGATTTTCGCCGAGTGAAATGTCATGAGTAAAAGGCGGGCTGCGAGCACGAGTCACGTCGTGCGCTGTCACATGAGTTGAGACTACGTACCATCGCGCGGAGCCATCTCGTCAGCATCTTTATCTACATCATTTTCAGAGTACCAGAACTATAATAAAGCGCCATTAACTGTGTTTAACTATTTTGTATGTGAGAGTAATGGAACAATTTATGAAATGTGCGGAGTTATTTTTTAAATATAAAATTTATCTCAGCTGAACACGGGGAATTTATCAGTAACAAAATTTTTTTAATAGCTATAATGACTTAAAATATATATCTTAACTGATTCGATACAATAAGTTCAGTGATATTTTTTTAATTCAGTTTTTTACCTATATGTATGACAGGTAAAAATGAAATATTTTATAGTCAATTGGTACACCTGTTTAAAATACTGTTTTTTTTTATTTTTAATGATGAGGGAAACAGATTTTTATATTCATAACAAGTATGTATACTCGGTCAGAACCAAGTGCCACTTATTCAACGCATGCATACTGACTGTGCTGCTTTACGGTTGCGAGTCATGGCATATCACAAAAGCACAGGGTAACCGTATACTGTGCTTCTAAAACAGATGCTTGCGGCGAATTTTAGGAGTACGGTGGTTTGACTTTGTCAGGAACACGTAGGTAAGAGAGCGGACAAACCAGCCCCTAATTACGTCCAAAATTAAAAGGCGACGATGGACCTGGCTTGGACATGTGCTGCGGATGCCCCAGGGGAGCCTGAATCCTGCCTGCCTCTTCTATCAACCTGATGGATCCCGACGCCGCGGAAGGCCTCTGATGACCATCCATAGGATATAATCAGGGGAGCTAAGGGACGCCGGGGTGACCTGGGAAGATGCGAGGAGGTTGGCGAGAGACAGAGAATCTTGGAGGCACCGTGTGGCGGCCATATGCTCCGAATAGGAAAAAATGTATGTATGCTTGTTATTTGTCTGGAAAGATAACATTTAAAATAAATTATGTACATTATGTACATTCAGTAATTTTTCTACACTCCTCATAGAATAATTACAAATATATTTTCTCGTTTTGGCTTACAGTAAACATTCTAAAGTCTAGTGCAAGCATCAGTGACAGCAAGATACTTAAATATAATATAAATAGCGAATCAATTACACAATCATCTTGTGTTATATAAAATAAACCATATACAGATTAAAATGCTATGTTTAATGACTCAATGTTGAATCACATTGAATCTATAAAACCATTAACTGTTTCAATGAAGGTTGTAGTTAAGTTATTAAAATTTATATTGATAATTTATATTATAAGCAATGACTAAATTCATCTAGATAAAATACTTGATGATCCTATGAATACTACCAAACGCAGCTAGACTGCTTTAAACCCTACACAAAAATAGCAAAGATGAGAATCGCTTGAATTTTATACTTTACCGTTAGTTTTGTTATTGATGACCCTTGAACTGACAGTTGAAGTTCTTTTGAAAGTCGTAACGATGCTGAAATACGAAACCCGGGTCGTAAGTGACAAAATAATAATTATTTAACAGAAATCTAACGATTTATTTGATATTGAAATTCCATCAAGCACCTACAGTCAAAATTTTAAATTATATATACATGCAGATTTTCTGCTCGAAGCCCAATGGTGTACAACATATGATTAGGGCGAATTGAGTCGACTGTTACCGAAAGAAAAACGGATAGAAAAGCGTTTTGCGGGCTTGCATGAGTACGTTTACGGGAAAAGCACACGATCACCTGAAAAATGTCAAGATTTTACGATACAAAAGTCGTGGAATACACAGAGCACTTTTAAATTTTCTCTTTGCAAGACAGTGGAGACTAGTAAAACAAATAAATTATTTATGTTTCAAATCGAAAGTATGGATTTATTTTCATGAACATTTGAAAACTATATATATAATGACACGAAATACACTCATTCTACACAAACTCGTGTTGTGTAGAATGTGATGTCGTATTATGCGTCAGGCAGTTTTTATTTTCTTCATACGCCTTAATATCAGCAGGTGTTTCAAATTCGTTCAGAATATCTTCGGTAGATTTGATATAAGACTGTGATAGTAACTTATACCGTTCCAATAGAAAACCTTTTGCGAAATATTTGTGTAAAAACGTAAATTCTTTATTTTTTTGAACGCAAAAAATACGCGACATATCGAAGAAATACTGCTTTGTTGTATGAATGCACGAGTAAAGATTTCCAACTTAAAATATGTCACTATCTTATACACTGGAATTAATGCCATGCGATGCAGAAATTTTCCATAAAACAAACAACAGCCTAAGAAAGAAAGACGAAAAATACGACGGCGGACGAGACAGGCTGGGATGCATCAGTCTGGATTAAAGTGCACGGAAAGAAGAAAAGTGCACGTCAAGACGCGGCACGAAATGCTGTGGGCCGTGACGTCACGGAAACTTGGAGAAAACTCCGTAATACAAAGCCCCGGTTGACATGAAAACAATTGGACATAGATGCGATTGTGCACGGACTCCGTTGAATTATTTATTTACTCAGGCATTATATTTAACACATCTATAAACTTAAATTAGAATTTTTTGAATTTTGTACTTTTCCATGAGTTTTGTCGCTAACGACCCGGGTTTCGCCTTTCGGCATCTTCAGGCGTTCCAAGTGCACGGATGTACTTGAACTGACGCGTAGTAAACAGTTTGTAGTAATTACGGGGATTTTTGAAAATATTAATGACCATATGATAACATAAGAATATTTAAATAAATCTAGGGTCCTATCCGACGTCTCGTTGATGAGTTGATTGATTTTAAGCCTTTATTATTATATTACATTAATGATAGTAAGTGAATTGATATTTAATAATAGCAAGTGCTTGAATTGTAAATAAATGACAATTAATAATAAATGACAATAAATTAAAATTAACAATTATTTAAAAGGGTACAACAATGGTGAACTAGGCAAATAAAGTTGCTCGTTCAAAATTGGCAGACCGTTGAGCTGAGCTCGATTAATCTCTAAGATATCTTGATAAAATAGTTTAAACTCACCCCTGTTAGTATGTAACAACTTAATGCCTGAGTCAAAATTAAACGTGTGGTTTTCAAGAATTAAATGGTTGGCGAAGGTGGAGGTATTTTTTTTTTTTTTTACTTAATTACATCTATAAACTGTTAGAAATTATATGAATTCTCGAATGTAGTTCATTTAACAAGCGTTATGAAACCGATTGAAAGACATATCCGCTTTGAGTTGAGCCTAATCTTCCAAATTATCATAGGATACAAATTTAGATAGTTTATTGAATTTCAACCGTGGGATAAGAACGTTTCAATGAAATGAATAGTAAATAATAAAAAACTTTTATTTAAGATAACGGTCACCGGTTTCTTATGATTTCTTATAGACGGTGTAGTTTATGTATGTAGCTTCGTCAATCATGAATCTTATGAAAACCTTGGGATGAAAAATCTTAAATATTAGTGTCATATTTTTATATAAGGTACAATTAATATCACATGTCAAATGTATCTATAGTCGAGTTTGGACTAAAAAACGATTCGAATTCGATAACAAGAATCAATTGATATTAATATTAACAACAAAGGGTTAAAATGATCTGGGTATCGTAACTAATCAACGTTCATAACTCTACAATGCAGTTTAAAAATATTAAAGGATGTACCAGATAGATAAATCACTTAAGATATGTATCACATGACGCTCGAGTGCTATCAAAAAGTGTTTAGGTAACGGCAATCATTCAAACATTACTATTGTTGCCGCATGTAGTTTACACACGAGAAGAATATGGTTTTATCAAATAACGTGGGCGTCCTCGATTGATGGCATGTGCTCGAACAGAATACGCTTCAGCTGATATCAATATTAATGTCCAACTCCAAGTGTGGTAAATAAATAAGCGGTCGATTGTCGTTATAAAAATTGCAGATCATTAGATAAAAGAGTTCATATTTCACCGCATATCTGACAACATGAAAATTTCAATATAGTTTAGGCGTTTTATTTTAGTACAAGAATCACAGAGACTTTGCCGATTGTCGTGGCTGAGAAGCCAATCTATATTTATCATGACAACCGAACTAACGCTTAGCAATGGATAAATGTGATGTTTTATACCCTTTCACCGACTGTCGAATGACGTAAACGAGGATAAAAAATTTATTTACAAAATGATTTGTGTACTAGGAAATACTTTCTGGATTATGGAATTAAATAAAGATTATTTACTGACAATAAGTATGAATACTGATATAAAAAATACATGAATGATTTTTATATTTCACTGCCGGTCTACAGTTTGTCAACGTTTGGTTTATATGGTTATACCATACGCGATGTGTCGTTCATTATCCAAATCGATGCGAAAAAGCTCATCGCAAAATTTGCATACCAAACAAAATGTTTCGTCGACGATCTGTCGTGCTTGAAATCACCAATCGTTTTTAAATCACGGTTATAATAAATAGCCATATCAAAAGGCTGCAATACAAAACTGTACTTAGTCACTCATTTCAGTCATGTGCAGTGAAATTTATCATGCGGAAAACATTTACAATATGAAATACATTATACTTGTTCCCATTGCAACCATCATACGGACACATTATTCATCGTGTGATGGTGAATTATACAACTTGTTAATGAATAGACTGTATTCATAATGATGCATTTTATTGCTAATGAGTATGTGGTATAGTGGTGGTCAATCAGAGGAAATTCATTTTTGACATATTATCATAGTCTTTCTACTTTGCGTGAGATATTACTTTATTGTATTTTTTATATAATCTATTGCGGCAAACGTAAAAACGGTTAAGGCGTAAGCCGTTTATAACTTAAATGCAAATAAAGAAGGATAAGATTGATGTGCGTTTTTCCTTTCGACGTCGAGGGATATTTAGCTGCATACTAAAATTTATGGAGCAAAAGAATAAAAGCAGTCTTAGCCCAAAAATAATTTATTTTAAAAGCGATATCAAGAACAGGATATGCTGACGCATACATACAGATTAGGTGTAAGTTTGAACAAAAGAAGCCAATAAAAATATGAATTTTATTTTTTTTATCTTTAAGTCTATATACATATATACCATTTAAAATCAAGAGTAAAAAAATCATAAATGAAATTAAAACTGTTATCAACACTATTCACTTTTTTTTTTTAAAAATGTCTATCAAAATCAAAGGTATTCCCAACACCTCGGTTAGCATAAATAAAAAAATTTACGACGCAATTTGCAATTTAAATTTCTCGATTAAACGAGATCCGCTCGATTGTGGAAAGATAGAGATCATAAAATATTTTACGCAAGTTGAAAAACTAGGGAGATTAAAAATCACGATTGTTAAATTGGTATTTATAAATTATTAAAAATTCAGGCTATAATAAAATACCTAACTCTCCAGAGTCAGCGAGCTTTGTTATCACCGTCAAAGGAGATCACGTTAAAAATTGATTACGCAGTATAAAGTGAACGGTAAAATTTACGTTAGCATATACATTTTACGTTATGGCTTGAAGCCTTTTAAGGTTGTGAAAAGTGTAATAATGTTCTTAGTAAAATAATGTACTACTTTTTACGATCATCGTCAGATGTGCGGCAACCCATGGTGGGTTCTGTCTGCCTCTAACAACTTTTCCCACCTATTTCTGTCCACAGTGGCAGTCCTCCAGCTCGACTCAAATGGCATTCATTCACAGCTACGTCGAACCAGAGAGTTTTCAGCTTGCCTCTTCTGCGCCCTATGCCTACTGGGATTACTGTACAAACACCACTCTTACGTGACGTAATAAACTGCCGATTTTACTCAAATGGACTTTGCAACCATCTTCAGATCATAGATGGTCAGAATTATATCTTATCCTCAAATTTTTTGAATTAGTATTTTTATAAAAATGTGTGACCTGAGACTTATATCGTGTATACTAGATATGAAGTATTTTTTTGTAGAATTCATATAAAATACATATTTTTAAAGAGCTTCATGAATGGAACCACAAGAGTTCTTTTGATGCAATAATGTTTTACTTTTCCATGAGTTTTGCTAATAAAAACCCGGGTTTCGTCCTTCGGCATCTTCCGGCATTTGCACGATTTAATTTATATGCACGAGATTAATATTATACATAATCTATCTCCATATCAAGCATGAGTTATATTGATTTCGTCTGAAAATCAATGCATTAAATGTATTGATTATATTAATTTCTATAGACGTGATGTAATGGAAGACGTGGGTCATACATATATTCCACTTTGAATTTAAAAACCACTACCTTGTTGATTGCTGATTTAATCACTTTCGCGACTCACTCACAGATGAAAATGCCTTATCGCAAAATGAGGTCAGTCTACATCTTATATTATACTAGTATTGCTACCCGGCGTCGCTCGGACTAAGCGACCAATAATGATTTAATGTTATATCATTCGACATAATTATATCACAAAACCTAACATCCAAAATAGAGTTAAAATAAAATCACAAACTTTATTTAATTTGATGACAGCCCCGCCCCATTCTCGCCCATTAAAATGTCCAAATTCAAGGAAAAAATCTAATTTGCTATCAAAGAAATGTCAAATAATACCTTCACGTAAATAATAAACATTATTATATTGCAACTTGCAACAACAATGCAAAAGGGAATTACAGACCCACATACATATATACGCCGTTTCGGTTTTATATATAAGAAGATGTTGAGCTGTAAGGCATTTTTCAGATTTTTCATCACTAAGAGTCAATGCTCCAAGCCACTTTTCCCGCTATAACATACGCGCTCTCATCGGATTGTAAAACGTTTGGTTATTTCAAAATTACTATTCATCTATCAGTTTCTCGCGAACGTCGAATATGAAGCAATTGCAAACATCGCAGTCAAACAAACCTTATGAGGCATTCGCATAAATCAATAGGAAAATCAAAATATGCAAATAATCTTAATAATCAGTTATACGACACGTTAATTGAAAGAGAGAAGACGAGCGATAGGTTGACTACCTACTAGTCTTTTCTAAGCCTCATCACACATTATGCGATGAAATGTTGAGCGTCAACAAACTTATCATTATAAGCATAAACGGTTCAAATATATAATTGAAAATTATTTTAAATAGTCGAGAAGTATTTGAAAAAGAGTGTCGTCAGTTTAAGTATAATACTGTATGTATTATTCCGTCAAGTAAACGTGATTTTGTAAATATGAGTATTAGGTCTCACTCATATATTGTTGTTTCATTCAAAACAAAAATCCAATTCCGCCCGCAGGTTGATTCAGCCTAGCTGTCATGTTGATTATTACCTTTTTCGCAACGAAGATAATGGACAGGCATCCGTGTCAAGGAAAAAATGTATAACAGAACTGTCTAAATGAAAATAACCTTTTCACAATTTTCCTGAAATAAACACAGTAGCTGTGTTTTTTCGCCTATCGAACGGTCAAGGGGCCGCCATTGTTAATTAAAAACGATGACTTGAAATGAGCGAGCGCAATCACAATATTTAAAATATAGAAACCCTCGATAGATAAAAGTCGGTGATTGGATTTACTTTATGACATGTTGTTAGTGATTGGCTAGTAGTGATAACGTCAAAAACAAGTGTCCTAGTATAATTCTCGTTAGTTCATTAGAAATAAAGTAATAAGATGAAAAGTCAATTAAAAAAATGTTTATATGTAATTAAGGATTTCGACTGAGGCTGCTTGATGGAATTTCAATATGAAATTTGAATTGTTTGAATTTTGTACTTTTCCATGAGTTTTGTCGCTAACGACCTGGGTTTCGCCTTTCGGCATCCTCAGACGTTTCAAGTGCACGGATGTACTTGAACTGACAGTTCAAGTTCATCCGTGCACTTGTATTATATACATGTATATATTTTTTTTGAATTGTTTGAATTGTGTAATTTTCCATGAGTTTTGTCGCAAATTACCCGGGTTTCGCCGTTCGGCATCTTCTTGACTTGAAAATGCCTGAAGTAATCGAAAGTCAAAAACCTGGTCGTCGGGGACAAAGCACGTGGAAAAGTACGAAATTCAAACGATTTGTATCAAGTACCTTCAGTCGAAATCTTAAATTATAAAATTATTATCTTGTAAATCATAGTTGAAGGCTTCACACCACTGACATAGAAAAAGCGTATTTCTTCAGACAAAATTCAGTATTTCCAGTTCGAACCCTTATTGATGGTGCTATAGCTCCTTTATATTTCTCGATTTAGTGGGCAATAATTCCCAGTTACTTTAATATTTTCATTTAATTTAGCACTGGCAAAACAGGGTATCATAAATATTCTCAAATATTAATCGATCAAAATCTAGTATATTCATCATCGTTTCCGTTGTATTTCAAGTGATTGATGATTCGTTTAAAACGTCGAATTACATTGTTTTATAAAGAAATAATACGGCCCCCATAAATCTTTTTTAGAATACAAAAACGTCCAGATATATTCGACAGATATGATATCATTAAGATGAATACGAAGCGAGACATAAATCATCATAAATGTTGCCATCATGATGGCCAGTGACTGTTGAAAATCGCCCACGTCAAGAATGAACTATTATTCTCGCACGCCTGTTAGTTTGAAATCATTGAATCAATCAGGGGACTGTGTATTCTAAATGTTAATGTGGAGATAAAGAGTTCGACATACATGTATGTTTTTACTGGAGTAGTTGGTGATATTAAAAATAAAACAGTCTTCCGCAGAATTATTCAAGAAACTTGTAGAAAATTATAGTTATAATTCAAATTGATAAATTTGTAATTTCATATGCACAGAATTGATGAATTTTAGTATTTTTACATAATTGTTAAATTGAAATCTTAAAAGATATTACATTTAAAAGTTTGAATTAAAAATGAAAGAGTAGACATTTTAATAAAAAATAATTCTTAGTACTAAATTCGCATATTATAGAATGGATCATTTTCTGATGAAAACATTGCAAGCAAAATTATCCGAACTTCTTCAGGTGAGCTTCTCTAAATAAATGTTGTGCTTTATTTTTTCAAACAAAACACATATCCACCAAGAATTGACAGTCATGATGATGAATAAATAATGACATGTCCTTCTCATATAAAACACAAACATTTCATACGTAAGTACACATTATTCCCATGGATGCGTCATCAACTCTTAACCATGCTCACTATTAGGTCGTTTAATTTATGATGACGCTTGTTTTGAATTCATATAGCAAATATCAATGTTTGCAATTCTACAGCATGGTTTTTTTTATCATTGTATGATGATCCTTAAGCCAAGCCAATTAATTATTGAGAGATAATGAGACAAGCCAATTCAAAAAACTCTAATGAGCGACGTACATGGTAAACGTTAATGTATGCAATGAATTGCATTTATATATTATTTTTTTACTAAGACTGTTGTTTTATACACGGTTTTGCTGTATAAAGAATAGAATTTATTTTTCTTTTTAAATATTTATCAGCTGGTAAACACACTGCAAGATAGCGACATGCCAATAAATTTAAAAACTTTTTTTTGAAATTTCAATTTAACTCGGTAGAAAAAAACGACGGCTTTGCCAAGGATCGAACGGAATGGGGAGGAATTGAACTATAAAACCGAATATAATACTTGCAACACGTGGAGGTACAAACACCCCTGGGAAATCAAAATATAAATTGAATGAAGTACAATTTCAGCACATAAAACTGCAGTATTTTCAAGGGGCACGGTAAACGAATGAATGAATCGTCATATTGCAATTCAATTAGTATCGGGTATATCACCAGTAATTTCATTCAGTACGTGTCGGGTTCATTACAAAAATATATTGAAATGGATAAATAATAGATCGGATAGTGAAAACAGCGGAAACGAAGAATATATCTATTTTATACATATTATTATTGTGGAGGCACAAATTGTCTCATCAAATTAAATATGTTTAAAACTTAAAGTCATGATAAAGTTATAACAAAAAACACTGCATAAACCTAAAAAACATTGAAAATTCAAAATGATTTCTCACAGTGAAGTAAGTAACCTTTGGGAAAAATCTGTAAAATAGTGCTGGAACTTTATTAGCAGTAACATTTTGACCGTGGTTACAAATAATTTCTACTTTCATCAAATATTTTTTATTGTATTTCCACAGAACTGTATGAGATGGTCTGATTGAATACGCCCAATATCACTGTAGAGATACTGCAAAATAAGCCCGATATCGCCATCTATATTCAGACGCTGAAGACATACATGATATTTCAGATGCAAACCAGATAAGCAATATTCCTGTTTTACCGACATTTCAGAGCGGGAAATTCGGGGAAAGCTGTCGCCGGGTTTCCGCCGGCTGCCGACCGGCGTGGCGGCGCTAGTTGTAGCGGGAAAGCGCTGGACGCAGGGTGCTTTAACGATCACTCGCGTAGCAGAGCTTGATGTCTACGGTTCCCCGGGTGGAAAGAAAATGCCGGTTTTTAATATTTAATTACTAGATAATCACGCACAATTTCTATGATACAAAGTTTTCCAGTGATTTTTCTTTACAGAATTATCAACACAATGTTAAGTTTAACATAATATTCTAATTTGGAATTACACGATCATGTAAACTGAACTGAGCACGTGGGTATAAAGAATACCAGGGACTAAGGTCAATGCTATAAAGAGGACATGTCAATATAATATATATATATATATCGAAGCCCGGATGATATTTTTAGTAAAATTAAATTTAGGGATTTGATTTTGAATATAAATCAATACTTTCTAGACAGTCATCACGAAGACTGAACTTTTAGTTGATTAAGTATAATAAATGCTAAACATAATATTAATGTAAGATTTTTTTAAAAGAATCGATGGAAAATTAATTCAATAAAATATCTGTAGTATTTCATCTAGTTTTGTGGTGATAAA
This sequence comes from Himalopsyche kuldschensis, assembly GCA_028554975.1. NCBI lineage: Eukaryota > Metazoa > Arthropoda > Insecta > Trichoptera > Rhyacophilidae > Himalopsyche > Himalopsyche kuldschensis. The sequence continues at coordinate 10,737,146 of JAHFWI010000010.1, read as the reverse complement.
TATTTTTTTATAAATTAAAAAATCGTTAGAATAATAATTGCAGATCAAATATGTGACTATTGAACGTGGTGTATGATACTTGTTGTCTGTAAGTTCCATAGCCGAGAGCTTACGCTCAATGGAAGGGGTGGGTAACTTTTGCATACTAAAGATTAGTCTCGTCATATTCCGTTGCATGGTCGAGGGTTCGAATCACTTGGATCAACTACTTTTTATTTTATATTGACGTATTGCATATTAATTAGATTTTTAAATATTGAAACATTTTTTGGACAGGTTAGAGATAATTTGTAATGAACCTTTAATGCGTTAATTGCCTGATCAGTCCACGCTAATCCGGCAAGTTCGCGAGAAGCAGCAGTGTCATTATAAAAAAGGTATAAGTGGAAAAATATGTATTCTATTTTTATAAATAAGTGTTGTATTGAAGGGTATAGTCCAGTCCGTGGCGCAGTGTCAACGTTGTTGGCTTGCGTGCCGAACCTTCCTGGTTCGATTCCCGGTACGAACGGATTTTTTCAGTCGATAAAATTTGTTCAAAGGCATGGGTATTTGTGTTGTTAAAAATCCCTTCCCACCTTTCCGATCCCAAAGAGCGACGCATAGTGACAGCGATTAGCTAATCGCTAGTCCTGTCTTAGTCCTCATATCCTTTCCATCCATACTCTCTTCGAAAAAGAGAGGTTGGGCAACTGAATACCAAGCAGTTGTCGTAGAAAAACATATGTTGAGATAAACTCCGTGAGTAGTCCATATGCTCCAAGTTGGGAGGGGACAATAAATATTAATTACTTCCAGTGAAAAAATACCATGATCACTTTTAAGGTGTTCACTGTCAATACTTGGTGAGATGGCCTTATAATAAAAATGATAAAACATTTTTAGTACTTATTCCACATAAGTTTTATTGGATCAGGACTGGTTGAGGATCAGTTGACAATGGCGTATTGGCGTAAGCTGTAATGCCATGATTTGTATTTTTTTATGAATAAATAAATGATCGCCATGAGCGACATGGTTAAAAAAAAATTAAAGATTTCAGTGATATCGGTAACATTAATTTTAACGAACTAATGACGTTTGCTTATTATAACAGCATTTCTTGGCAGTCGTGACATGTATCATTTGTTATTCATAACGTTTGTTGAAAGATTTTCTAAGCTATTCGAAACAAATTTATAGTTCGTTTCTCATATGTAACCAAGTCGACAAATAATCGCTATTGAACTGATGTAGATCCAGCGCATTTGTAGCTGCATCAAGCCGCATCGTCCACTTCATATAAGTAACGTAGGCAAGAAGTATACACAATGGTAACGTATCGGAGCAGTCGGTGCACACAAAAAATATGAAATACGTGACCATTCGAAATGAGCGAGTGAACGGCTCTTTTGTTGATGGCATCCGGGCAATTAGTAGAAGAGTGGAGACACTAGGGGGATTTTTTTAAATGAAGTCATAATATTTTGACAAATCGAACAGAATTATAAGTTGCTTAGCATTTAAATATTGCGTGAATCAATCGAATAATTATAGCTAACACAGAAATAAATCAAAAAAATATTAATTACTTCCAGTGAAAAAACACAGTACCATGATGTTTAGAAAAACTGTAGGATTTCAAGATTCAAGATTTCCCGGTTCGATCATGTCCTATCAAAAGTGATAAACTTTGATCACAGTTTCCGTTAAAAATACACATAACACAGAGAAAAATAAGAAGATACGTAGGTATAAAAGATTGACTCAATCTTCAGCTCGTTGATAATCTTTTACAGCTGGCTCAGGATAGAAGACAGTTACTTTATTTGGTCACCAGCATATCAAGAGAAGATTTCACGATAGCGATGATGAAACGCATTGGTAAACAGATCAACGTTGATTTAGTTTATTGCTGCAAACAATTTATTTTCGAATAGAACATCCATTACAATAAAACATGTTATGCTTGTTTTTATATATGTAATAGTTAATTTAATAATAATTATAACACTAATTAAACTTTAAATAAAACCTAAGCCGTAATGGATACGGCTAAAACCAATGATTTATTATTTTATTGCAGCCTTTATATAAATACTTCCAATTATATATTGCCACAATAAAACGATTTAACATAATATTATCGTATACATGAAATCAAACAAAGCTCAATAATTATTTCAAATAATGCAGTGCTACTTTGTGTTGACAGGTTATAAATTAAATTACAGAAATGCAAAATTTTCACGTTGACTTTTATAGAATCTTATATATAAAACCGAAACGGCGTATGTATGTATGTGGGTCTGTAATTCCCTTTTGCATTGTTGGTCATTAAGTTGCCATAAAAACGAATATGCTTTAATTTTTATCGGCGAAGACATTTAGTCAAAATGTAATAAATTAGTCTTCTACTGAACTTTTCCCGGCTTTCATTAATATAATAATGTTTATTATTTATGTCAAGGTATTATTTGACATTTCTTTCACAGCAAATTAGATTTTTTCCTTGAATTTGGACATTTTAATGGGCGAGAATGGAGCGGGGCGGTCATCAAATTAAATAAAGTTTGTGATTTTATTTTAAGTCTATTTTGGATGTTAGATTTTGTGATATAATTATGTCATATGATATAACATTAAATAATTATTGGTCGCTTAGTCCGAGCGACGCCGGGTAATAATACTAGTTATTAATAAGGGTGGTATAGAGCAGTAGGGAGGCAAACTAATGTGTGTGAAAAATGTGCAAAAAAAGAATTTATCAAGCTAATAAGGTTACAAGCCTTTTTGATAGTGATTTTTGTAACAGAAATAATGATGAGAAAATTCAAAAATTTACATGAGAAAAACAGAGCCCACAGCTTGTCATAAACTCGACCATACATCAGTATGTATAATATTTACAATGAACACTTCCTGTTGAATGAAAATTCTAAGTTTAACGCGATTAAAATGATCTAGTCTACAAACCATTTACATGCCTGCAAAGTTCTTTTCACCTCTAGCACGCATGCAATAGGTTCGCCATATCTCTCACAGGGTGTTACATATTTGGTATGTGGTTTTTTTGTGTATCTTAATTTGAAATGAATATTATGCGGTTGAATTTTGAACTGATTAATATCCGTGCAGTGAGATCAATTATCATGTTTATCGATTTAAATCATATTAACTCAAGGTGAATTTAACATAAAGTGATTGTGTCTAAAGCCCTGATAAGACATATTGGTTAAAACTAAAGTAGCTGAGCTCATGTGTATCATTTTGCTGACTAAAGTTTTGTTTGATAGGTTCAATCGAATATCGTGTCAAATGACTATAAATTTAAAAGAAATGTAAGTATGTACCAAAGCCCTAACATAACGATTTATTGGAAAAAAACTTCTAGGTAAATGGCAGTATGTAAACAAATGGATTTGTAATAGAAACAATGACACCGCCGGGAATCACCCTTGCAACCCAGATTTGGCGGCAAGAATGTACACTTTTGAATTTAGTAAGTGTGAATAAAATTTTGGTCAATCTTAAATAAATAAAAAAACATTCCACATATAATAATAAAAATATCGGGACCAATTTCACTCACCGCGAGCATTGTCATCTCATGACATACAATATTCATCGAAACAAATAGAACACATATAACAAAATTAGAAATAACAGTCAAGGTATATAATAGGTTTGAGAAAAATAAAATGAATTGAAATAGATAATCATACGTAGTGGAATTGAGTTGTCAATGATTAAACACCCACATTAAAAATACAAATAAGTGTGCAAAAAATTACGAGTTAAATAATTTCTTAAAATATGACATGAAAAAATGGCAAATTTAACATTGTTATCAGGATTGGGACCAATTAATACAAATTTAACATATTGACTTCACTCTACTCTGATCTTTCTAGGTCTAGCGCTGCTAATATGTAGATGAAATTTTTTGAAAAAAAAACGGTAAAATGATGGCGATAAATTACTCTGGACTCGGCACTTAAAACCCCTTTACCAGGGCAAAGAGTTTTACATAGATAATTATAATAAATTACAACACATGGCAGTAAAGTAAAGCTGTAAACAAAAATATATTTACCTATTTAGAATGCTCTCTCATTTAAATTTCGGGAGACCGTCAATCAAGGAGGGATGTTTTAAATTAATAATGATTATGACATAACAAAATTTTGTTAAATACCACCCGGAAACAAATTAAGGTCATTATTCGCAGTCTTTTGTTATGGGAGAATAAGACAATGATAGCGTTCAATGTACAATACACGGACTTCGCCTTTCATCGCTCTTCAAAAATTTCACCAAAACAACGATTGTAAATAATTATTTTACTGAAAGGGAGAGAGACGAACGAGGGGAGTCTTACAAAGTGTTTGTCAATACTTGGAGGAGAGGCTGCGCGGATATTAAAATAATTCAACGAGTTTTGCTTGATGTAATGAAACAAAATACATTTTGAGCGTTGTTGAGGACTATCAATCAGAATATATTTGTTTTTTTGATGTTTTAAAAATATTCCAGACATTTTGGGTTTATAAAAATAGCATTGCTATTGGATTGAAAATGTCATATCATTTAACTCCAGTAAGTTGAGTTGAGCAAAATGTGATAAAATTAAGAAGTAAGATTACTTCTGCGTATGTAACTTTTCAAATCCATGTTCCAGATAGTTTAAGGCAGTAGTTTTCACTTGGTTGGGATTTCCGGAAATTCCCCGGTAGAATTGTACAAGGGGAGAATATGCCGTTCAGTATAACATATAATTATGAATAGTATTTAGAATGCACGGTCGAGAATTCCTTATTTTAAAATAAATTTATTTTAAATATGTTTTTTAAGCCATGTCCACTCTCGGTGTTGAGCGTATACTCTTAATGGAGTGCATCTCAACGGAAATTTTCTACAAGAACTGTTTGTTACGCAGTTGCTCAACCTCCTTCTTCGACAAGAGGAGGCATAGAGACTGTATCTAGGACAAGTGGTTAGCTAACCACACTTGCTTCGTCTCATTGTTTGATTCCTGATCGGGAGGGTGGAAGTGGGAGGGTATACTAAACAACACAGACATCAATGAATTCGATCAAAAGTCAATAATTAAATTGAAAATGACGCTGCCCGAACTGGGATTCAAGCCCGCGAGTTCTGCAACCGAAGTCAACGACGTTGACACTTTAGCGCGGACCCGACCTACAAATATTATAATTTCTATACGGAATAAAAAAAAAAGCATTTAGCTGGACTTAACGGATTTTTTCTATAATTTAGCAAAAAGTTTCCTATCTTTAAAATTGTTGTCATATATAAACTGTCAATTCCTGAAAGCCACTCTATTCCAATAAAAAATAGCGAATGTTGAAATTTACTAATCAACCTCTTTACTAACCAACGATCTGTGCAGTTGAATCGATTTGAATAATTATCAATCTACGATCTGACACATAAATAATTCTACAACATTCACATTGCACAGTGAGAGGACATTAATAATAATTACAAAGCCGCAAGCCTTTCAATAAAAGGAATAATAATTTAGCGTGCACCGCGATGCATTGTAATAATTCTATTCGAAATGTTGTTGATTGAATGAAAATTTGAAAGTCAGCAACACTGTGGACAATACTGCAACCCGTTAATTTATTTTATTGCCGCTTACGAAGTTTATTAGAGCGACTGACCCGTGATGGCAGTCATTATTGTGAATTATCTGAATTCTTTTCCTGGTGGTCGCATGCCTTTTTCGAACAACTACGACAAAGTACAACCATTTCAATGTGCTTGCTAGGAAGAAAAACACAGAAAAATAAACGGCGGTGTGAAATCACTTAGTATACAAAAATGCGATCACATGTCATGTTGCTAAGTTTAGTATAGAATTGTTTTTATTTGTTTTAGCATACGCTTATAAGGCGACATGTAACGTATTGGGGGTGGGTGAGGTATGAGGAAACATTTTTCGTCAGTCTAATTTGACAATATATCTTAGAAATATTAAGTGATGGGTTATCATTTTTATAAAAAAAATTAAAGGTAATAATCTAAAGAAATAACATCGTTGGTCAAAATAACAAAAGAAGACAATACAAATGTTTTCCAAAAATATATATTAAATTTCAGAACGAAATAAAGACGAAAAATCAAAATTTGAGGAAAAATCTGCAGTGAAGGGAGAAGATCTAAAGCTAGAGCAATAGGCAAACGTTTCATGAATTCAAGGTTAACAACCACAAAAATGTTTTTTTTTTGTTATTATTTAAACTTTGTTTCATGGTAAATGAGTAGTCACGCTATTGTTTTCGAACGATATATGAGGTGCTATACAATAAAGAATGACTATAAAGTGGATGAAAATCAAACACATTTAAGAAAACCGAATAATGCAGATACGTAAATTTTGAAGCCGTAAATTGAAACTAGAAAGTGTACCGATAAATTTAGAATGAAAATTTATAGCATATGTGCATGTAAAAATACACTCACATTCAGTTCAAGTTTGTTTATTTAAGCGGTATTTTGGAGTTTGTGTGATCATCGAGCGTAAGAGATTGTATAAAAAATCTATTAAAGTTACGCGCGTTGTTTTCTCAAAAAACAAAAGCTTAAATTAAAAACGTCGCCAGTAGTTTCGAGAAATTCCAAAGACGTACGAATTGAGAATAATAACGAGATTTGTGACCGAGTCAAAGATATATAATATTTCATTGGAAATGATACAGCATTTGTAATAATTACATTTCAAAATAATTCCATGGTACTTATATTTTATTAATTTTAAAAACAAAGCAAGAAAAGAAAATGAATTACAGGATTGATGTAAGTTGCTCTTAAAGAGTATATACAATTTAATTCCAGATATTTGGTGTCCATAGCTGCTCGATTTGGAAGAAAATGATTCAGTTCATTCACTATTTCATTATGTATCAGCCTTTTTCTCGAATATCCACGTAGAAGCATTTTATGTTTGAAATTCGCACAATGCAACCTTTACATTCGATTCTATGTAAGTGCTATCTTAAAATAATATTTTTCGAGATTAGGATAAATAATTATATCTACCGGTAAAAAAACTTGAGTGCAAAATGTTTTGAACTAACATTAAATTATACTTAGAATCAGATGACGTTACCTTTTATGTTAGTCATTTTTAATCTAGAAGATGATTCAGTAAATTATGGATATATGGTCACGGGACAGAATTTTTGTAAAGATTTATGAAAAATAAGCACATCAAATGAAATGAATGTAAGGCTTACGATTTTTTTTGAAAAGTTTCGTCTATAATTTTTAAATTTATTATAATAGAAGATCCTAAAGAATACTTCGCAATAAGTATGAAATCGAGTTGTTTTAATTTACAGGAGCAAAAATGCAACTTCAAACTACACAAATAATAATATTGTACAGATAGAGACACTCACATAAGTTTATTATTTGTTTAAAATAAAAAGAAAGTTTTTATTATAGGCAAAAATTAAAAAAAACAACTTCTTCTTTCAGAACTCATACGATAATCAGTAATATTCTTCAGATTCAATCATTTTGATTCCACATTTTGTAATAATCCACAAGAACCCAAAAAGTAAAGTCAAAGCATTAAATTATAAGCCAGTATGTATAAATTTTTTGAGCTTAGCCCGACGATTGGGATTCTGTCCCGTGAACATATATTCATAATTTTCCCAATAAAACAAATCAAATGACTTTGTAATAATAATATTGATTCCGACTGGTAATATTATCATTAAGATCTCCCCCTGAAGCATAAACGTTAAAGCTGAACTATTTCTGCAGAAAGTAAAAATTTCGAGTAATTAAAATCATTTTAATGTAGTTTGTACGCTTCTTGCCGCCATTACTTACCATAAATGGGCCAAATAATGGCATGACTACAAATAACTATCCATGGCAACGTGGTTGAATTGATATTCTATTCCTCTTTCACAGACCTAAGAACTCACTAAATTGACAAATAATAATACTAGAGCGAGAAGACGCGGCCTTGTGAATTTTGGAAAGAAATAAAAAGAATGTTATCATGCTTTAGTGGACATTGTGCCAAGTTCGGTATAAATGCGGAGCTTGGCAATTGAACAGTCCGCGTCTGGATTGGTGGCGCCTGTCCAATGCTCAAATGTACGCAGTCACTTTAATCCGATAGAGGTGAGCTCGATAAATCTTCTCTCTGAGAAATATGTGACGTAAAAAATGTCCTAGTTCTAAAACGGCATTTGCCGCATCCTCGTCCAGAGACGTTACAGTGCTTTCGATTTGTTAAAAAAAATAATTGATCGAGTAAACAAGTCGAGTAGAGAAGTGCATTTTTGGTGGCAAATACACATACCAAATTTTTTTCAGCTTCGTTTGCAATAACAGCTTTAAGTCTCTTTGTCTAAGAGTTACTGTGGTTGAAATTCATTTCTTTTTGATGACTCATTTCATCCCTGGCGATAATGACCGCACTAAAATACCGTAGATTTGCTTTTCTCTTTTCAGACAATTATCATCCAGTTCTGATGAGGAAAACATCCACTTTCCATCTGTTATCATCGCCCAGTAAAGTCTGATAAATTAACAAGGTAATTTGTTATTTCAATGCATTGTAGGTACTCGAAAAATATACGATATACATAATTGCACAATGTGTCGCAGGCAGAATAGAGCTTGTGTTGCCTCGACACATTTTGTTGAATACAAATTTTAAAAATCAATATGTAGTATTATTTGATTTTCAAGGTGCGATATGAATCTGGCTATCTCAAATTTAAATATAATGACAGCGGGATGCCTATCAATATTGAAATCTACTCTATTATAATATTAATGACCATTATTAATTCTTTGTAATTTAATAGTGGCAATTTTCCTAACACTTAAACGTTTTATTGATTTAATGCCAGTGGTCACCAAACTACGGCGCGCCAAAGATTTTCATCCGGCCCTCCAAAAATTCACGAATTTTGTATATATATTAATGATAAAAGGAGAATTAATTTTATGTAATTATATATTCCGTTTCTGAGATCAAATACTCAAATATCTAGTTGCAATACCGAATTCAGAATATTTCAGTTAAACATTTGAGATCTTGGGCATGGGTATTTAGAATGATTTAAAAAAAAAGATCTGGGAACTTGACTCTAATACCAAGTATTTATATATTGTTTTATTCAAGAAAACAATACGGATGGAAAATGTTAAGATCCTGATGTTCGGGAAACCACAGGGAAATCTTTAAAATTAATATCTTACAATATGGATGGGTAGTATCACGATGTCAAGAGCTTGAACACTATAACCTCATCTTGAGTGAGAAACTGCTATGGAACAAACCAGATAGAGGCAGATCTTTCAATCAATATAATGTGTTTTGATGTATTTTTTAAATAATCCACATTTTAAAGTAGCTCAGTCTTATTGAGTAAAGCTATTTAATTATCCGCGAAGAGAAAAATGGGTCAGTCGGTTTGCGAAAAGTTTTTCAATGCCGGTAATGAAAAAGTAAACAAAAAAAAATCGCTACAATGATTTCCGTGACCGCTACTGTGAATTGAAAAACAAATAAAATCTTATTCCTCGTAGAAATGTATCAGTCTTACGTATTTTTTATTATTTTCGACCTATCTACGTAATAATCGACAACATCTGCAGTGCATTCCGATGAATTTATTTTGATTAAACCACGAGTGTGTATTTGTATTCTGTTGGACCGGAATAGCTAAATGATTTTAAATCAGGCATTTTTTAATTGGTATCATCAAGGTGCTGTAAGATTTAGATTCATAAACACACATTTCTCGATTTAGTATGTGAGAAAAAAGAGAAATATAATATTTATACAGCAGCATACGAACATAAATCTTGCTAGAATTTTCCAAGTGAGGTAATAAAACTGTTGTGATAAATTTATACTACATCCGGGCGTGTCGCCGAGTCGGTCGCAGTCCGCAGCCCACGGATTCGACTCCCATCACATGATATCATGTACAGAATGTACAGCCAACCCTCCTATACCGCTCCCTGCTAAAGAGCAGAGTTTTATAACGTGTGCGACGGTTCCTTATAGAGCGCCGTTTTTAACAAAACGCTAAAATGTCATGGTCAAATTTCACACAGTTACATATTTTGTAAAAATGCCTCTTGACTCTCGACAAAGCTTGTCATTTAAAATATGAATTTCTGTACGACAGTTGAAAGATGTAATATGTATGTTGATTTCATATAATACATATAATGATTTCAAAAATCCTGATCCAAAATTGTATGCCTAGTCTACCTTAAAGTGCGGCCCCTAACTCGGCTTTACGGGGGGGGACTGTATTTTACGAACAATATACATAAATGTGTTATAATGGAGTTCTACCAAGTGAATTCCAATCCAATCAATAACATACCTTTTTCATAAAAAAATATTTCACGCATAGAAAAAGCGTTCATTCACACTCCAATGAATGATCACGTGTGACGTTAATTTGAGCTAGACTACAAAAAAACACATTTATTTACTACTTGGCGGTCGGTGAACCTTTATTTTTCCCATATCAAATACGCGACCTACGAATGACAACGTCACGGAGTTTGAGCTTGCGATTAGTGGTTACATACATTTATGTAATTCTTTAGCAAGCAGCAACAAATTGTTCACAATGCGCATAATTTACACATTACAATGTTTTACATATGCTTCAAAAAATAAATCAAGCTTGGAATAAACTGTGATAAGATAAATATCTTTGATTCTTTTTTTGAAAATAAAGAGGGCTCTGTTGCATGCGGAGTTTTCGTGAGATTTATTTGAACGAAATGAAAATTCTTCGCAAGTAACCACATTCAAATATAGTACATTAAGCAGCAACATTTTGACTTTGTTTTTATTGAACCGGTGTTTAAGGATTTATTTAGGATACTGTTCAATATAATTAAAAGAACGAATGATCAATACGGATTAACGCAGAATTGAGAACAACTGATCAGATTCTAAAATCAACCGTATGCACTGCATGGTTTGTTACACCTTGTCTTGCTTTGTTTTTTTAAAAATAACTTAAGATGTATTTTCGTATCAGTTGTAAATGCTCTCGATGAGTGAAACTGGTCCTGATCTAAATAAATTAAATGTGGAATAAGTACAAAAAATGTTTTGTTATGTTTAAATACAATGTCTTTCCACCAAGTATTGACATTGAACACCTAAAAAGTCACGGATATCATTTTGACAAAATAATGGTATTTTTATTACTTCCTTGCCAATAACATTCAAATTGTTGATTTCTTCATATTGATAGGCCATACTTTATGTAATGGCGAAATGTGTCTCACGATGTGGTTAGGAAATAAAAGCTTTTGCGCATAAGAAGCTGTGACGAAAGCAAGGATGGCATGTGTGTATGTAATCAGCAAAATGTTATATGCTTCAAAAATATTTTGTGAAAATAATCTACGAAATAATGATAATTACGGTTCCCTACATTATATGATAATGAAAGGTATCAATCACTCAGACGATGAAAGACGTTCCAAAAGTATGTGTGAATTTAAGTACAATACATACGTTCGGAGCAAAACTATGATGCTCCAATTCTATAAATTTTAAAGTTATCAAATTGTTTTTTCCCTATATCGAACTCAGATATCATGAAACTTAGTTTGTAGCGCCAATAAGTAATGAGTGAAAATTAACTAGTGAACAAGGGACAGACCGATTGTAAAAAAACGTAAGCAATTCTTCATGTTTTGAATCACGTGTCAGATAAAAACACGATTAAGAGTTTTTCAATCATTTTTTATAAATAAGGTTTAAAACCTGATTTTTAAGTAGTTAATATTCAAATTATGTGTTCCGTCAAAAGTTGATAAAAAACTTTAGAAAATATTGCTTCAAAACAAATCGCAATTGGAAACATCGACCCACTTGGTCAAGACTGGTCTCATTTGCACGCCTTGAATATCGAGGATTGGAGAATCGGCAAAACCAATCATACGCGCCGCCTACTTTATTCCCGCTATGGGATTGGCGGACAGCGTTTCTGGTCTGGATTTATTGGTTATTTAAAAAATTAATCGGAAAAAGTATTGTTAACAATATTTCATTTGCCGACAGCAACATACAAATTTGATAAGTAGGGTGGGAAAAAAAGTCGTTGTATTTATAGATTATAAATCTAGCTAAATTATAACTAGAGAGATATGAAATTTACAATAACCGCAATATTATGAATTTTACTGTCTTATAAAGCTACTGGATGCACATTTCATACCATACAGAAAAACACACGAATGTCGATGAAAAAAATACCTATATGTCATTGAAATTAAATACGAATATTTGAAATCAAATTGAAAAACTTTTACTATCTCGTTTCTAGTATTTTTTTTCCAATAAATAATGACGTAATATTTCTGTATATTTGTACTGCACTAAAACATTACACTAAGGCTAAGTGATTATTTATTTATGATTTGTATGACTATCTGTAAAATGTTTGCAATTTTCTTGCACCCATTGCTTTTCTATACCACATTTCAATATATTGTTTATTGGTGAATGATGCTTACAACTGTACAATTGTTTTTCAAATATACCTTTTACTTTCTTTTCTTAAAATAAATAAATATCGTCTTCGTGTCCGTATAGTAAAGATTCAAATTTGGTTTCAAAAAAATAAATATTCTAAGAAATTTTTAAAACTTTTTAACTTCGATTCTATTTCTCATGTTTTTCACGGTGTTTTCATTCCTAAAAGACAGGTGTATGTGTTACAAAGCTCAATAGCGTTAAGTTCCCCAGCTTAGCTTAACCCGCAGATTAGGACTTCATACAAAATGCTTTTCAGATTGCTGTTTAGTTTCATTTAATCTGCGAATATATTCGCTTGGTTACATTTCGTTGTCACATACGGGTACTCAATATATGTTCAAAGCTTTTGAATGATAACAACAACAAATATACATTGAAAGATCAGTTATCGGTAGAGATAGCACGTTAGCAGTGTGATTTAACATCATATGTATGTGCGGTGAAGTGTAAAAGTATTGATGTAAATTGTGATAATAGAATTATTCACTAAAGATAACTTGATTACATACATACATATTATATATATTGAGTGAGTAGGCATTTACTTGGTAGAACTCCATTATAATACGGTAAGAAAAATAACAATGTCATGTGTTCTACATAAATTATTTTATATATTTGTTGATGAACTATAGTTCTGACGAAGGCGTAAGCCGAAATAGCCATCAACAAATATATAAAATAATTTATGTAGAACTAAAATACATTGTTATTTTTCTTACCGTATTACATATTATATGTTTAGATAAGTTAATTTTAATTAAATGATCGCTAGTCTTTTGATGGAATTTCATTAATTGTAATATTTTTTAAATGTGATAATATTAGTAAACGTATCAAATTATAATAGTAAAAAACAAATGAAATTCTTGCTGGAGATAATAAGCTGCCATATTCCAACTTATTCTTACTTCAATCAAAAATATCCTAAGGTTTTTCTTATTGAGAAACCAGCAGTATTGTTTACGATTAATTTGGCCTAAAGATACTTCCAAAAAATTAAGACACCTTCTATTCATATACATATTATGCTCATAACTGCTATCTGAAATGTAGAGTCAAGAAAAACGGCGAATATTTTTTATAATGGACAGCTTTGAGTACCTTAGCAGAAGTATATTTGAATAGCCAGTTCTTTTTATGAATCTTCCGCCTCTAACGAGTTAGGGTTGTTGAATTCTAAAAAAGCTTAAATGCTTTACCTATGCTTTGGCATTATGTATTATCATTACCTATTCTTTGGCATTTGTAAATCATTTCTTTGAATATTGGACTGCATCCGTAAATATCGTATATTTCTACATTTGATTTTACTCGATTGCTCACAACTGTTTTTTTAATCAAAATATATTTGTATACACTTTTATCAGTTTTAAAATTCTTTGATCTCACTGCCACTTTGTTTGCTTTAATTAGAGATTTTTCAATAGCTTAATCTTTCAGTAGATTTTTGTAAGATGTCTTAATTTGTATAATACTGCGTAATCGCTACATCCGGAGGAAAGCAAAGATGAGAGTAGCTTTAATTTATATCTAGTTTAATGGTGATTGGATGATTTCCATATTTTCCTGACTTACATGTCCAACTGATAAACTTCACACTTTAATACTTAAAAAAAACTTAATTAAAAATGGCAAAATTTTTGTGGAATCAGAACAAAAAATTTACTAAATTGAAAAAAAAGAATTCTGGGAAACATATTATAATATTACAGCAGATAGAACCTTTGAAAGCATGTAGACCAAACAAAAACGTGGTGTTAACTGTCATTTCTAGGAAAAGGGCATTATTGTAAATACATAAAACATATTTCTTAGTACAACTACCGTCCACCGGTTTCGCTCGTCGCGAGTATTAAGTTCAGTTGAGAATGCTCGCGATGAGCGAAACCGGTCCCGACCTCTACCCAATTATATGTGGAAGTAGTAAAATGTATTTTATTTTCCTAAATAAACAAATGAATGTGCCAGTTCACTGCGTTCTTTACATCCCGAGTAATCCCTCGTTGAGAAAAATCTTAAAAAAGAAACACCAGGCGATTTCGAATAGAATAATATCTAAGTTTAATAAAATGATGCTCTCCTCACTCATATTCTATGTAAATACATCATGACCATAAAACAATGTGAACCGATGCATTAAAACACAGCATTTGTATTTTTTTTGATTTAACTTGTATTTTAACCACATTGGAAAGTCTACCGTTAAACACTTATGTAATAAATATGTGTGTATTGAAGGATTAAACGATTTGCCAGTCAATATCGTTTACGATTGTTTTATTTCATTGCTATATCAACCCGTTAAGCGGTATTACACGGATGCAGTATATTTTCAGGATTAGATCAAATAACATTAGTGGCTAGGGTGGAGCAGCATACAACGTGTGAGCTTTGCTGAGCAGAAAGTGTTTTATCAGTAACTTTGCACCATGCAACCATGTGTGATTTATCAAAACGACAAGAATCAATAATAATATTCTAAATTTAGAAAAAAAAACTTATTTTATAATTAGTATTTGTGGATTTGGAACATAACTCTGTGCCTACATAAGACTTAGTGTAGACTTTATTTGGCGGGTGCATTTTTGTATTCACATTTTGAGAGCACAGCTGAAATCCGAATTGAAAATTATATTATACATTATTTCGATGATGCAATAAGTCATGTTTGTCAATATTCGTAAGATGGGCATGCTTATATTCACGTAAGTGTATCCGACTCAGTGTGCATTCAAATCAGTTGATTGCATCACATACATAATATGTAAACCATTAAATAGTGATTTTGAAATTTCAATTCCACTACAGGGTGGAGGGTTGCTGAATAATTTTATAGTGGTCGAAGAAGTGATGGCTAAGAGCGCTCCCGCTCAATCACAGGACTGGCGTAATATTACAGTAAAAGTTTTAGTCTTCAAAATATAACTTTTGCTTATTTTATATACGATGAGAGCATGATGAATTACATGTCCTGTGGGCTTATTTTATTACAAAGGTTAAGGTAACCATTTACAATGATTTGGATTGATCAATTATTCAGATAAAAATAACTTTATTCACAAATGAAATCTTCCTATAGCCAAATTTTACCTGTATTAATATGATACAAACAAAGAGACGATCAAAGCACATGGCTATACTTGGTATTGTCATATTTACATAACGAATCGACATTTCGTAAATGTTTTCGAAGATAATGGAACACCGACCCAAGCAATGATGAAACACGTCTGTCATAAAATGAATGTCTTGATTTCTTAGTAATTAATAGCATTCAAGGTAATTTAAATTCATAATAAATTGGCTCAAAGATTACCGAACGCAACTAGGTGAGCATTGAATTTTATGCATGAACTATTATCATAATAATTATTAACTCTATCGACTGAGGAAAATTCAATGTTGCATTCGAAAATGAATACAAATTATTTATTTTGTTAATTTGTAGAAAAACTTACTTTTCGTTAATAAGAAAAATGATATGTTAATTATTGTGTTAAAGTGACTCGTTTAATTCGATATGGTAATGGAGTTTATGCTGCACTAGTTTGAGAAATCACTAATGACACAGAAGACGTGCATTGATTCGCGGGAAAACATTTTACATCAATCGAGAGATTTGCCATGGTTAATTAAATGCAAGTGACAGACATAGAGCGATAGACAGTGAATGAAAACAAACATGATCCATTATGGGTGGGAAAGAAGTTTAACCTAACCTTAACTAATTTACAAGGATTATTACTATCACGATTTTAGAGGTTTAAAATGTATCTTAGCTCTTTTTCAATTACAACATATCAAATTAAAAAAAAATCGTTTTTAGTCTATCGTTTACGCCGTTTACGGCACAGGATGACATTTTCACAAACAGGCCATCGAACAGACGTTACACCTTTTATAGAATTATTGCATGATTGAATAGCATTTTACTAAAATTAATCAAAAATTTTTTTCTACTCGTTCCACGTTAGGATCAGGACTAGTTTCGCTCATCGCGAGAATTATCTCTTTCTTTAATCTTAATAAATACAGTTGGACTAAGTACAAAAATTTTTTTTATTTTTTAACACTGCTTTGATGATTTATACAATTTGGGTTGTAACGCTCAACTTATAGTGAACAGTAAAGAATTTTTAGATTACATTTATTACTATGATGGTTAATTTATTGATTTGCTTACACTCATGTATATTAGTAATACTGGTATTGACATATATGTACGTCTGGTCGTCTGGTATTGCAATCACTACGCATCAACTCGCGTAGTTGGAACAACATCCATTGGAAAATGAATAAGACAATTGAATTTAATATTTATTGCCATTTTATTACTTATTAAATTTCAAAAATTACAAGCCAGTGCTTTTGAGGAAGCACGTTTTCATGATTCACAATAATTCAACACGCTAAACTGGTATCGTATGGCGCTAATTTGCTAATTTGAAAATGTCGCACAATAAACGTATTTCTCCCGAGCTGTTTGTATATGTTTGTTGACAAAAAGACTTGTACATACATAATGCCATGTGTCGTGAGAGAATTAAAGTGGCGTTATTGATATTTATCGCTCTACGAGCACTTACCGGAGCAATGCGAATCAAAAACTGGAAATGATCATTCAGAAGAACGTTACCTGAAACAAAATAACATTCATTTATATATTCCATTGTTTAACATGTGATTTTGTCCAAATGAAAAAAGATGTTTTGGGGAAAACATTTGAACTAATGAAGAGTATTCAGACAACAGCTGTAGTTTATTTGCGACATGGCATTACTATCAATACATTAGTTTACATACAATATGATAAAGATAAATTTTTAAAAAGTAATCGATGAAGTGTATGATTTAGCTTTGTAACATCAATGGCGAAATTCACTCATATTATAATAAGTATGAATTATAATTAATTAAATATTTCTGTAGTTTTATACTTGAACCAAACTGCAAACCTTGGCATCATTTCTAAACAATTAGAAACAAATATAAGTGAGGATTTCAACTGAAGGTGCCAGTCCAAGTTCACTCGCGCATTGAAATACATGAAGAAGCCGAAAGGCGAAACCCGGGTGGTTAGCAACACAAACTCATGGAAGAACAAAATTCAAGCGATTAAATGTATCTGAATAATCATAAAACGTAAGTTGAAGCAGCATATGTAAACAGCAATTAATTAAATATCTCTTGTATAATGTGTCATATTTAGTAGAATTCAGATATAGTTTAATCATCGATATGGTATGAAAGGCCAAAGGCCGTGTCGTAAAATATACAAGCGCTTCATTACTAATCTATAATTATTCTGTGGGTCACTTTGCCGTGACACGGAATTATCATCGAGTTGATGAATCATGTAAATCTATGATCTGAGCTAGTATGATAGTGTATCATGTATGCATTTAAGGAAAGTGGAATAAATATGTTAACATGTCTTTTCTCCCATGCCACGTCCCTTTGACTATTTTATATGCAAACACCCGATACTATTTGTTTATGACGAAACTTTAAAATATTGTTTTAAGCTGTATTAAACGATTTCGGAATATGTCTTATTCCATCTTTCAGATTTGTTCTAAGAGAAGTAATGAACATAGCCACGTGGGACACGGTTTACTACTTTTAAGCAAGAAAAAGTGTAGTCTCCGAACGTAAAGCAACACAAATTTTAAAAACGCAAGATATATCACGGTGTCGTTTCCAAAGGTATATTTGAACTAAAAATCTTTTGTGCCGCACACTATCGAAACGTCAATGTCAATATATATTGATACCGCCCTATATGGTAGGTCATCGAACGATCTATTTTTCACCTCAGTCTATGAGTTTAAGTTGATATCAGGAAATAAATTCATTCTAATAATACTAAATATTGAAATCTATAGCGATTCAATATAGAGTAATTTAAAATTTTGTAAAATAGACATTTAGGCGCAACGACTCCAAATCGGGAGCCGACGTCTCGCTCTAAATGTATCTAACTCTTTCACACAGAGCGGAGACATTTGGGCGCGACGTCTCCAGATCGGAGCAGGAGCCGATGTCTTGCTCTAAATGTCTCTGACTCTTTCACACATTGAGTGCACGAGATACGAGGTATTTCATGCAGAGTTCGATGGACCATAAAAAATGGATCATCGGACGCACTTTTTAACGGTTTTGCTACGTTATAATGACATTAATTGGGGCATCACCCGCTAATCACGGGTGATAACGGGAATATAAGAACCGCTTTGTATTGTTATTAGTTAGTCAGAGATTAGAGAGCCGTGCGTGTGCACTTGATAGCCAGATGGATCTTGCAAGATTGGTGGAAGTAATCCTCCCAAGTTTAAGTACTGGAAGTAGCCTGCAAGCTCCTAATCTTCTCCTCTAAAAATAAATTATAGTATTCCTGATATCGCCTTTGTATCGTTATAGTTGTGTTTTGTTCATTTATTTAAAATCCGTTTGTGCGTAACGTGTAATTTTCTATGTATTTCTGCGTCTAACTTTTGTTTAACTTTAAAAGTAATTAAATTGTGTGTGTTTAAAGTTTAAAAAATAGTGTGTGCAAATCGCACTGGTTAACGCTCTGAGATCGTGTTTAATTAAGAGCATCCTGATTCTCATCCTCCAATCCCTAAATTCCACTTCCCGAGTGCCGGACCGGAGGTTCCCTCTCATTTAACGAGAGAGCCGAGTCAAGGTCGTCTCATTATATACATAAACAATCGAATAGATGATAATGAGTAAAATCGACCCAATTTATGAAATTTCCCTTAATTAGATATTCCGTATCATATACTTCACTGAGTGATCAGGCGTGAACACAAAGTGAAGATGAAAAATATACCCATTTTCAATCTTTCAATAAACCAGATGTATGTAAATAGATTTTTAAAGGTCAACTATGGATAGAACAGGAGTTGAACATGCTAATATATTATACAAAAAGCGTGCCTCGGTTATCAATATCGTGTATTGTTATTCCATAGAATTTATGTTTCAAAATAAAGCTATTCAAAGGTTGGATAAGGTTGGTTTATGATGAAAAAAATATTACGTAATATTTCAAGGAAATCGTTTTTCTTTTATGTGATTGATTCAGCAGGCATTGATGCACTATTTCACGCAAAATATTTAGAAAATGGTAAAGTACATACATTGATGTAATGTATTTTTTTCTCGAAGACGCAGGTGTATTAATTAACCGTGTCCGTAACCGAGTGGTCAACGTAATTTTCCTTGGTCACGGTGTTCATGAGTTCGAGTCCCTCTACGGACAGATTTATAATTCGATCTATTTCAATCTATTTATGGATCTGTGCCCAATGTCAATGTCTAAATTCTCTTCTACCCATGGCATCCCCAAAACGGGATGAAGATCATTTCATATGTTCATCAATCAAGCGATACACTATTTAATTGTACTAGCAATAAGGTTTTAAGACATCATAGATAGCACGGATAGCATGATAATTGTTTCAAGGTAATTGTAATCTTTTATCGACACACACGTTGTCAATAAAGTGATTTAAGATGCTGAGTAACCAAAGCATACAATAATGTTTTAATAACATTACGACTCGGCGTTACTTGGATCATCCAATAGAAGCACCGCGTAGGTGCGTATGGCTTTTAAAGTCTGAAAATTAGATTAATTTGCTACATCGAATGCTCGCTTACTTAAAATAGGCGGCTGAGAAGAAAATTAACGGCAAGCCAAATCAAGCAGTGTACTTTGCAGACAGAGAATGATCCCCGCAATACATCAGGCTGCCGTTAAAGAAAACACTCCGCTTGGAAAAATTGGTTTAGGTTAAGATGTCGTATATTACCTAGCCAGAACTATAACACATAGACGCTAACGGTGAATACATGCATTGCCATTAATACCTAACGGTAAGCACAATAAGACATTCAATAAAATAGATCCATCAGTGATATTTTCAATAATAGAATCGTACATAATCATCACATTGATCACCAATGCTTATTTATATTATGTTCAATGAATTAATGAAAAACAGAAAACCATTGAAATATATTTGTTTTTATTTGTCTAGGTGTTAAATAAAAAGACACTGCAATAACAAATAATTTTCCTGATCTCATAATATGTTATCTGTATTGGTGTGAAAAATCCAGCCCATTAGAGTTTTTCCGGTCTCCCCAGAACGTGCCAGCTCGTTTTCACCTGTTGTTGAAATTGTTCAGGCAAAACAAATATTCCCGATGTAATATTTCACGGAATTTGAAAATAAATCATATTGGAATGCCTTTATAAATAGCGGTAATGAATGTTGTTGTTTGCACTTGGCTTGCTTTTGCACAGAGAGGAGCAAAAATTATACGATAGATTACAATTAATTTCCCATCACTTATAATACGGCAAATTCGGGTAAATTGGGTACGAATATTTGCAAGCGCATTTTTTAAACATAAGTAGGTACTAAAAAGGCTAAGCTAGATGTGTCAAGCACTTCAAAAGGACTATTATAGATTTTGTTTGGCTAAAAGTTATTTATAAAAAACTGGCTTTCAAATTATTGACATGTATTTTCTAATTTTATTATTTGCGCATACATAATTTTATAGTTTTTTTTTTATATATAGAAATAAGTAAAAAACGGAAAAAAGATTGACATCATTCATTCATAATTAAATAAATAATAACACTATACAGCCATATGTGTAAGATAGCGGCGTAACTTACTGAAGAAATTAATTACAATCTACTCAAGTAAATACTCAGCTGAGAAAGCACAATTATATCTTTACATAACTTTATGTGCATTTGCATTGATTGTTCTCATTTTGTCGAAAAACATCACGGATAACCTTGATTTGGTCATGGCGACTGGTAGACCGTAGGCGACGTTCTGGATATCCCCGCAATCACATATTTTGGTATCATTACATTGCGTTAAATTCAAATTTTGTTCTTTTTTATTTTCTTCCACTCTGGAACCACAGAAAACAGTTATGCAATAATGTTAGGTTTTAATTGATATCACCTAGAATTTTTATTTTGAAAAAATGCCAGTTATATTTTTTGGCAACGCAAAAATAATTTAGGAGGATAAAAAGTTTAAAATTTACATGAAACATTCCTGAGACTCTTGAGAAGGTTTCTCAAACCTAAGTGCCAGCATACGTAAAAGTTTTGATGAAATATTCGTAATATGCGCTGAAACTGTGCTTAGTCTCATACGAAATATTACTTACACTACATGGAAAGGTCAACATTTTTTTACGAATTGGTTGCTTGTGTACAACTATATCGTATAACAAGCTTTTTTATGTACAACGATACCAATACAAATAGATCAATGTTATATTCTCATGGTTTTAGCCAATCCGATTTTTATAAATTCTGTCGAAAAACTACACTAAATAAAAACACCTCAAAATAAAAATTCTTTCAAACCGAAGCATGATTAATCGATGAGAAGCTTTCACATATGGATGCGAAATAGTTCGGACTAAAAAAAAGTATCCTTATATTAGTGCTTGCAAACATGTGTCACTAAGATAATAATTCTATATTCTAAGCTAATCTGATTAAATTTGTTTATGGTCCAATCGTAGCAAAAGCTTTCTTACTTATAAATTTTGTCAAAGAAGCGCAAAGACTTAAGACTTTTGAATATAACAATTTCACTCAAAGTCACAAATTGCTGTATAACAAAGATTTTCAAATGCCCTCGTAATTTTGTACTATCCGATAAATATTTCTATATTTTTCGACAGAAAATTAAATATGATTTTCTTTACTAAGATAGATACTAAAAATAGATTGTATTGAAATACTTCAATGTTAAAATTGAGTGTTAGTGATTACAGACCGTTTTTACTTTACTGGCGGTTTCTTAGCAATGCAGTGCTAGGGATTCTCTAACATTTTTAAGTGTCTGGGATTCCAGGGCTGTCTCGACACAGAATCTCTAGTAGGTATTCATCAGAAATGGGCGAAAGATGTATAGTAAGTACATCAGTAAAAATGGTGAACGAAGGAACGAACAATGAAGGTATAAATTTGTAATCTATTTAGAAACGTAATTCCACGTAAAGTCGTAAAATAACTAGGGATGACGGCACACATCGATGATGGTATTCAATTCAACGTTAGCAAACACGCACCCGAAATAACAAAAATAAAACATAAAAACAAATAAAAGAATTCCAGGTTCCAACAGAAAAATAGGATTAACATCAAACAACACAACCTTCTCTAACCTATCTTTACCGGGAAGGTTGGCTACCTTTGCGGAAATATTGCGGGAAAGATCGCATACGGGTCCAGGTGAAAAGTGCGGCTGCGTAAAATTGGCAAAGGTCCCTGTCAGTGGACCCTCGGGGGCCGTTGGGGGTCTGCCCCGCGGCGACGCTAACACCGCTTAATAGAATCGGAAGATTCATTGCATCAGGACACTGAAACGAGGAAAATGTCTTCAAATGGGCCACAAAGGTCCGACCCGTATGCCGCGGATGCCAGCCGGAAAATTTGTATGTAATAAAGTATTTGTGCTGAACGGATTTGTTATTCCATAAAGATTATATGATGTGCTTTCCACACGGCACCTAGTGACATAAAACTTTTATTAATAGAAGGGTGGTTTTTTCTTCATTTATATTGCAGTGAGTCTAAGATCTCTAGACGGATAAAAATAAATACTTTAAATAAGGTAAAAATATAAAATTATTCAACTTTAATAAAATTATGTGATTTAATCAATGAACTAAATATCATATAGATAGTTTCATACGATAAGAAAAATAACAATGTATTTTAATTCTATAGAAATTATTTTATATATTTGTTGATAGCAATTTCGACTTACGCCCTCGTCAGAACTATGTTTTAAACGTGAATTAGAACAAGCTTATATATGTACCTCGACTAGACAGGGTACACAATACATCTTCTTCTCTGTTCCATCATCTTAATTTTATATGGAAATAAATAGTTGATAGTTTAATAGTTTCACCTTATTATATTGGAGTGGTCAATCATTAAATGCGATGTATTTTAATGGTTTATATAGATATTTGACGATAATGATTTGCTTTCAGAAAGCGGTTCGAGAGTAAAATCTATTCTTTCGTCATTATAGTTTAATAGTAGCATTATAGATTACAAGAAAAACAAAACAGACTAAAAGTCTAAGTTCACCCTTTTCATAAATTCCTCGTTTTTATACATGTATTTAAAGTAAATAAATCCAAAAATGAAGGCATTTTGTGAGACTTCATAAGATTTTAAGCAATATACGATACGGTAGCCTAGTGGCAACGCACTAGGGTTCTTGGTGTTCTCGGATGCTGAAGGTATTAAGTTATTATATTGTTATTAGACAACACGCAGCATCGTATCTTCATTATTTTATCTAACCAGGCAAAGCACTTCCGATAAAATGTAGGTCACGCAACTTGCAAATTGGCAAAATGGAAGAAAACGTAGAGTAAATAAATGAAAAACATGTGCTGGTAAATATTTAATGCTATAATATAAGTAAGTAAAACTTTGAAGATAGTGAGAACCATGTCCGGTTGACCCAACTCAGCAAGCCATTCACGTATTAGAAGTAAACACTTTGTTATGTAGTCACATGCAGGGTTGCAAACTGCACTATTTAACACCACCACTGATTAAAAACATATTATATTCATTTATTTATTAAATTGTTCGACGATTGTTGGGAAAAACCTATTATTGACACATTTACATAATTATATTGCGAGGAAACGTCAGTCGAATTGTGACTTAAAAGTATCGACTTAAAAAATCATCGTAGCGAAATATTACGAAATGAAAATTTACATTAGGTTCACCTCCATCATTATCTTAAATGTATTAAAACAATATGTCGTAAAAAATTGCAATTGCAAAAAGTTATCGCTTAATTTGTGAGCGCATGAAATATTATCAAAATACATTTTAAGTAGGTATTTTGAACACGTCAAAAAAAAATATGGTGTTTACTGAATGTGTTGTACAATTCGTTATTTACGGTGATGCTATATCGAAAGCAACTGGAAGAATTATTTCTACGGCAGAAACAATTAAAACAAAACTGCGAACCAATACGTATATATCTTTCAATACGCTACGCTGCAGGTTTGAAAATAGTTATGTATCTTATAATATGAAATAAATTCTTAAAATGAATATGCTCGTCTCTCTTTTGCACTTGTATATAAATGGATAATTTTTGTACACATACAATAAATCTCATGAATTTGAATAAACACAGTTTGCGTTTTTAATATTCGATAATCGAATAATTTTTTTAAGATGCATGGTGTAAAATAATGTGGTTAAATTCAGTGGGTATTGAGCAAATAGCTTCCGATAACATATTGGAGTTCGTCATATTTTCATTTAGGCGAATGTCAATATCTTTGAATAAATTCTTATGATAAAATTTCCTGTTACCTACATTGGGTCACTGCTGTAACAGTTATAGTCAATATAATAAGTTAAAAATGAGGATGAACACGATATGGCAAAGGGCACCAAGCCAGTTGGTAACCCTTATCGCAAGTGGGAACCTGTCGGGAAATCCCACTCGGGGCCGAAGAGTGCCTCTGGAGGACGCTCAAGTGTCTTCCTGTGCCACCGCCACCTCATTCATAAAGCAAGTGCCCCTCGATTGATATTTTTAGACCGCTACCTCTTAACTCTTTATTCGGACATTCGTTTTTCACCATTACACAAGATATGTTATACATCAGTTGAAATTGATATAATATGGCCATTTAAAATGTGATTCTATTATCGATGTTATCATTTTGGTTTATTTGATAGGCTTAGTAAAAAATAAGGCAATTCGTTAGAAACAAACCCTTAAAAGAATTTTGAAAAATTGTTCAAAAGTTAATTCCCTAATTTTTTTGTCAATAAGTAAACAAAACAAAATCTTTTGCAATCCGATTGTATTTTTACCGGTCTGCAGTTGTAAAAACCATATACTGGCGATATTTTGTGTAATAATGTCGTTCTATCAAAGATTAAAAATACACTGCATTAGACTTATATTATTACTAGTATTCGAACCCGGCTTCGTTCGGACCAGTTTGGGGTTATGTTCACCTCGGCGCGAAATTCAGACGGGCCAAGTTGAAACAACTGGCAACTTAATGACCAACAATGCAAAAGGAAATTACAGACCCACAGACATACATACGCCGTTTCGGTTTTATATATAAGATATTTTGGTTCATATGAAACTACTCGAGTACTCGAGTATTTTGTAAAATGTACTACTCGATACTCGAGTAATTGGAGTCTCTACACACAAATTGATAACGAAACAAATTTACCGTCGAAACTTTCGCGATCGAAATCAATTCGTTTGTTTGAACTTGCAACAACAATGCAAAAGGGAATTATAGACCTACATACATACATACATACGCCGTTTCGGTTTTATATATAAGATTTAGGCAGCACCGTTACCCAACGTAACACAATTTATATATAATAATTATATTTATATATTTGAACCATTTTTTAATGCTTATTTTAATAAATACTATTAAACATTATTGGCTTCGGTCGGTGTGCTCACGTAACGGACAGTTTCATGAATTGATTTATGTTTGAAGGCACGGGTGTATGTGGTGTCAACAATTCCCTCCCATTAGCCCAATCCTACAATGGGGATTAGCAGGAGCGATCAACAAACCACCAGTGTTGTCCTAGTAATATCGTGTATTCGCCAGAGCAATGACGCAAGAGAAAATTAGAGATATTAGAGATAATAAAGGACTTAAAAGTGGTTAATTTAGAACGATAGGTGCAACATTGTTCATGTCTACTGAAAAACAAATATATTCCCAAGAATTTTTCAATCATCATTTGCGTCGTTCTTCTGTCGGAAGAGTGAAATCCTTATATTGCTCTCTTAATAAAAAGAGAGGTTGAGCAATTGAGTTCATCAGTTCTCATAGCTTATCTTCTGTTGAGAAAATATCCATTAGAGGTCCATATGCTCCACGCTGGGAATAAATATGGTTTAAAAAATAACGCCACTCAACAAGTCTTTTGTGATTTTCAAAATTAGATAAAAAAAAAAACTTCTAAGAGAATCTCCGCAGGTAAAAATATTTCACAAGTATTTCATTCCTCGGCGGAAAATGCCCAAGAGGATGCTCGAAATTAGCTTCGACGGAGGATGTGTCCTATATGTATCTAGGGTTTACAGCTTGAGCCCCCACAGCCCTCGTGACCTATATTTTATAAATATATTTAGACTATCGCGATCTTGATAAGTACTTGTGCGGTAAACAAAACAACACGTATGAAGCGAATAACGCCTACATAGAGAAGCAAAAATACTCGGAAATGGGAACATTGGTAGCAAAGTTTTTAACATTTTGTACGATAGCATAAAATGATATAAACATTTATTGCGAAAAATTAAATACCAACATGCTTGCCATTTTCCGTGTTTTTGCAAACTTACAACGGGGTAATGGTGAGAAACCATTTCACAGTGATAATTGGAGTTCACCTTTGCTTAGTGGATATTATTACAATATGTCGGTAATTCAAATATTTTTTACAATGTTCTAGACCAGTGGTTCTCATGTGCGGCCACCAACAGCTGCATATAAAATATTGATAATGAAAAAAATGTGGTCTTACAAGTTAATTTATCAACAAATACTCTGAAAATTAAATATTTCTTGTGTAATTTATACCAATAGTAAATTGACAAGCATGGTTAGGTCCTTTTGATAAATCACAAACACAAAAGATTCAAAACAAAAATTTGGTGCGGCCACCATAGCCAAGTATAGCTTCTAGTTTATATTTATTTACCCAAAGACATATAGGTTTTTAAAATATCATAAACTTCAGAAAATATTAAGTCACGTAAATATAATATTTAAGTATATGACATTATTCAAATTATTTCTTTCTATTGTTACATACTATTTTCTACTGTTCCATATGCCCATATATGAAACATAATATTGATTTTAAGATAAAATTCTGTTTCAAATTAAGAATAACATTTGTTATTCACTAGCTGTGTGTTGAGAGATAGCTACGCGATGAAATAACCGCTTCAAATACGATAATTGATTATTAAGAATAAAACGCCAAGCTTTCAACAACCATAAGCCACATTGACACATTTATGGAGTTGTGAACGCTTTTGAGAACGGTAAGCTTTCTTTATTAACTAAGGGAATGGCGTGCACGAGTGATATAGTCGATCAAAAAAGGAATTAGCGTTCGTTGAATTAACAAAAGATAACAATAATTATTTGAATATTTCAAAAATTTTATAGTTTGGATTTTTGTGTTACAGTCAATTCGGGTAACTTTGGACTTCAATATTACATTGGACAAAACTTGAGCAAGTACCGTTTATTTATTTTTCTGCTGATTAGTAATCGTGATCATTATTGCGATTGATGAAAATAACAAATCGATCTTTTGCTTTATACGTGGTCAACAAAAAGAGCCACATTCGCCTCTCAAATTATTTTTAACTTTTTATGATATTTTATGAAATAAACCAAAAAAACTATGTAAATATACGACTTTTTGATTTTTTCGAAACAGGTGGTTTCGCTTAAGGGGTGACCCCCACCCAACCCATGTGATATTTTGAAACAATCTTTTTTTTTTTGTTGCATAGAATGATTCTTAAATACGTGTAGAATATGCTGCTAAAGTGATTTTACAATATTTGAAGCCGATGGAAAGTTATTGCAGTTAGACTTCACTTGTTTCGAGGCGGGACATCGGTCACATTTTGATGCTTCGGCTTGTTACATGAGAACTTTGAATACACATGTAATTTCAATTCATGAAACAAACCAACATTTAATCAAGAGCAAAGCAAGCAGCTTCAAAAGTCAAGAAGAAGAAAGAATTATCTATGGACCAGGAATAGCAGATTGATGTGGGAGTAAAGATTTCATAGTTTAAATCGTATTTGAACTTTCAAATGCGTTTTTCTCAAAACTGTGTTTTCCTAATTGGTCTCCACGATATCTCAAGAACGGGTTAACCGATTGCTTTGAAATTTTAATGGTAGTTCAAAAACATGTTTTGTCGTCGTTTGAGTTAGGATAGTGAAAAAATTCCCAGCCGTTTTGTTTTTACGTAACCAAATAGTCGAAAAAAGTCATGAAATTTGAACTTTTGTCAAAAACTTGTCAATTGTTCAATTTTCTACATTTTCAAAAGATCCTAGGTCAAACGATTTTTACAGTTTTATAGATTAAAAAGCCGTTAGATTTTTTCATTTCCGATAAGCCAATCAGCCAGTCGGATGGAGACCGTTTACCACCTTTTTTTCGATATAGGTGCGTTTGGAGTGGTGCACCACACATTGTGATAAAGATTTTAGTCTGAAAATATTTTGACTTACTGTTAAAATGTCAATAAACATATGGTAAAACTTCAAACATCTACGTTAATTACGGTTCGTCAAAAAAAAATCCCAACAAAGCTAAAAAACCGGCCGTCACATGGGGGGATCCCCTTAACGTTAACGTCTATGAATAAGGTAGACAAACTTGTGATTTATATTTTTATGTCCAATTATTATTGCGCATTAATAAAATTTCGTGTCAGCGTAAACAAATTACTGTATTTATTCATATAACGAATTATTTTATTACGAGATTGCTACGGATAGGGAATGGGCAAGACGTTGTAATTTTTTTTATATTTTCCATTCACAAACCATTCTTCTTCATAAGTTCAATTCAATGTCACCAAGCTGGATGATTCAGCTAAACTTCGCTCGTCGAAAGTGGTGGTGTCCAATGTTACTCAATTATAAATTTAACATTGGACCGCCCGTAAAAGCAGTTTTAAGTTATTTTTCCTTGTATTTTCATAATATTTGAATTCAAAATTATACAAAGGAAGTGATAAGAACACATAATAGTCTAAAAAATGCAATTTACTATATCTGAGAGTAAAAATATCACAAAAAAACACCTGAAAAGTGTCCAAAGTTACCCGAATTAACTGTACTAAATGTAAATCTATACCAAATTTAGTGAAACTTCTATTAATTACAAGGAAACGGAACCCTGTTAATTTTTTTATTTCATCATTTGATAATGATTGCGAAGAGCGAAACCGCTCCTGGTAATAATGAAATATATGGTGGAAGCAGTATAAAAAAATATGTGTATTTATCACGTAGAAATAGTACTATACAATGTGTTTTATTTATTTAAGTAATACCTAGTGTCTTATCTTTTACTCAGTTGATTTATTTAATAAAATTAATAAATTATTGCGGCCTAAGACCACAATTTATTATAAATTTGTCAGGATATTGATAGTACTAAATATGATTAAGCAGGCCAGCAGTTTCCAAGCTACGGGGCGCGCGACAATTTGAACCTTCTAATTGTTTATTACTTTATGTATTAAAGTTGAGACACACCGACACCATTTTTACCAAAAATGCATACGGTAATACTCACCCATAGCTAGAAAAAAGGTTTTTTTCTAGCTATGGGTGAATGTTACCAGACGCATATATAAATATTTCCAAATTCATCTGGTATGTAAATATGAAATAAAAACTGTTAGACAATAATTTTTAGGCGTAGATTGAATTCTGAAACATTTCACGGCAGTTTAATACGCTACTTTGAAAGTTTGAAAAGCACTACATAAAACAACAAAAATATTTTTTCGCATAAAACTTTCCTGAGTGTACACCATTATTCTTTCCTTAACATTTTTCATTCTGTCTATAGGGAAATAAACATATAATGGCATTTTGAGAAGGTAAAATATATGTTTACATCTTAAGCAGTATAAATTGACTGTCAATCAAATCTGTCAATTCCGTAATTAGCACTAGGGTGGAACCGCAACAATTCTATCAGAGAAACAAGG
The DNA here is from genome assembly GCA_028554975.1 of Himalopsyche kuldschensis. Lineage (NCBI taxonomy): Eukaryota > Metazoa > Arthropoda > Insecta > Trichoptera > Rhyacophilidae > Himalopsyche > Himalopsyche kuldschensis. The sequence goes on along the minus strand of JAHFWI010000010.1, from coordinate 10,706,703 downwards.
ATTTAGATTAGAATTTATGCAGACTTGAATCGCTGAGAGAAATACAAGGGATAAAGGCAATTTGTTATATTCGTTGAAATAAATTAGTATAGCAGAAATGCATATTAAATATATACTAACATTAACTTGATATAAGGTAAAGCGAATCTATGAAAACCGATGTTAAGCTCCGATGATATATAACAGAAGTAAGAAATAGATTTTTCGGCTGTAAGTTTTTTGTCAATTGTCTTCAACTACGGAAGGGTTTGACAGTAATGTTGTGGAAATATATTACTAGTGTAAAATTAATAATGCATCGTTGAGAAACAATCTACGCATTTTGAAGATGCTTTTCAAAGAGGCGAAACACGTGACAAGGCTAGTTATAAGCTTAGCGGAATAAAAAAGTTATTAGTTTGAACGCTAGGCGAGAAAATCTCACTGAAGGGAAAATAGCTCGAATTTATTTCGAAGTAGAGATATGTTTATTGGTTAATTGGTAGGTAAAAAAGGAATGGAAGAAAGATAAGCGCTATCTCTATGCCTCATTTTTAGAACCGGACGGGGAATGTTAGATTTGTTGTAGACATGGTAGACACCCATAACTCGGAAGCAAATGAATTGAACAATCAACGTATGTAAGTTTGGTTAAAATTAAGCACAGCTGACTACAAACAACTACCTAAATAAAAATAATAATACATTTTTAGTACTTTTTCCACATAAAATTTATTTGATCTAAATGAAAATGTATTATTATTTTTATTATAATGCCTTTCCACCAAGTTTTGACAGTGAACACCTTAAAACTACCTAAATGTTAATAAACAAATCATTTACTCATACTGGAGAATTACGAGCGAGCGCGTTCATCTACCATCTCCTAATAGGAAGTATAATAATAACGTAAATTTATGTACATAGTAATTTAACTCAGGTTTGATTGTACCGTGCACACCGATCTGTCATATTAAGGATATTAAGAAATCAATTAGTCAAAAGATTTGCTTGAAAACTCATATAGCACAAGATATAAAAGGCAATTGTAATAAATTATCGACGGGATAAATTCAATTTATTTACAGGAACTAATTAATACCAATTTGTAAGAAACGATAACTTGTACTCGAATCCAAATCATCTATTTCAAAAACATGGCTGCCGATTAAGGACGAGGGTTGTACAGAAAACATTCGATTATAAAATAATAAAATAAATGCCCATCAATCATAAACTTTAAAATATTACTTCGCACGTTTATACGTATTTTTTGACATCAAAAACATTGCTTGAATACAAATTTTGATTAATGTTTTGATCAAAAACGACATTAGCGTTGCATATCGACATCAGTACACAATACTACAAACTCATTATACGATTCTCATAAGCCTCGAAGCCAAGAAAGGTAAACGAAGTTTCACGAGCGCCATAAAAGAATAAGTTTGAAGCGGTTGAAGGCGACTTGGGGGGAAAGATGAAAAGGCGAGATGTAGATGATGGCAAATTGGATGCTCACTCCACACAGCCGCGCTCAAAGAAAATGGCGTGTGTCGGAGAAAATGAAAGAAATGTCCGAAGTAACAATGAAAAATACCGTGCACTTTTATAATGGAGCTCTCTTTCATTTTGCAGCGAGCGTCGATTTTCCTATACTTTTTTTTCTATAAGAAAACGGATATGAAAAACGATTGCTAACAAGAGATTGCGAAACGAATATTTTTAAAGTCATGAATGTTCCACGACAGATAATCATCCGTCATTAGCGTAATACTCTAAGCTATAGAGCAGGCACGGGCAAACTGCGGCCCGCCATCATAAATCCTAATTCTAAGTAAGAATAATTGTTTTATGTTTTTAACAAAATATTTAAAATCAAATAAAAGTGAGTATACAGATATTCCTTTTCACAGTCAAATTTGATGGCTTTGCTTGGAAAAAGTGTTTCGAAGGGATGTAAAAAATATTATAATTTTATTTTTGGAAATGAAGAATGTTACGGACTTTCCCGATACTGATGATTAGGGATTTGAGATTTTGCGAAAACTCTGGAAAAATTGAGACAAGTTTGGCGTCAGTAAGCGATCCATTTTCAATAGATATTAAAACTTTATTGAAAGAGCTACCTACAACTTGAGATTTTTGATCTGCAATGTAACACTGATTTAAGAGAATCACACCATCGTGACGAAATCTGCAAATTTTACAATGATCTTAATTCAGACAAATTCGACCAATTTAAAGATTTTGCACGAAAAATGTGAACAGACATTTTCTATAATGAACCTCACCTTAATTCTGATTCCATCTTTTTCTATGACCATTCACAAGCAGTTTTAAAAATATCAACTACAGAATGAACAACTGAAAAAAAAATTTCAATCTTTGAAAGAGCCTCATTCTTCTCATATTTTTTTTTGAAAAATTAAAATCGTGATATTAAATAGAGTACACCCGGTCCTCTTTTTAAACGATTTCGATTTTACGTGATTTTTTGGACGGCACCGTGATTAATTCGTAGGTAGGCGATTTTTCTTTTTACAGACAAAATGGTGTACAAACTCATGCGATATTATTGGTGACTCTACTCTGAAACTTATTTAAGCACAATGCATTTATAAAATTCGTTGAATAGCACGTTTCCCGGTCGTAAATTTTATCACAGAGAGTTAGTTACTATGTCAAATAAATGCACTTTAGACGTCCAAATATTTTAAATGCGCAATAGCTAATACGAACTGAATATAGAAATATTATTTTTGAATGAAAATGGGAATGTTTTAGGATTATTTTTATGCAAAAAAAAATTAGGTCGAATTTGAAGAACAATTTTTGTTTTTTCTTGTATTTTGGATACTTTTTCCGCGATTTTTTTTAGGTGCGCCACTTTTTGAAACCAATGTATCACGTAAAAACGATCGGGTGTATATCTAAAAATGGTATTTTACTTGCGGCCCGCTGCTCATTTTGAATTCTTGGAATTAGCCGTCCATCCGAAAAGTTTGCCCACCCCCCCTGCTCTAGAGTCTAGAGTCTAGACACTACATCTGAAATAATAGAATTATTATCGTAATATATAATTAGAAGGCATCAAGCTATAACGGATAAATCCATTATAATCGCACCACCGCGCACCGATTAACTTGTATGATTAAATGCAATAATATTTAGAATACCGTTTAATTGATTCATGTCAAGTTTTAGCGTCAGAGATTATTAGATTTATTCTTACTACAATAAGGTACCGTAAAAATTAAATTAACTGCACGACCAATATTGATTTGATATTCATTTTTGTAAGGCTTTAAATAAAGTACTTAAATATTCTACCTTCCAATATTGAACATAATTTAAAAGTACTAGAACTGGGTAAAAAAAACCCGTAATTTACGCATGCTACAATGCTTAGTATTCAGTCATTTGTTTTCTTCTTACTATTAAAAAATATTTTATGAGCAGCATTATATCTAATTAAACTCAGGATGAAATATAAAAGTAGGATAGCATAAATTAAATAATACAAGCTCTAAAAGAATAAGCCAAGTTGTAGTTACTTTTGAAAAGGTGATCCATTACACTTGAAATATGAAAAGTTTTTGCGATACAATATGTTTAAATAAAAAATGTTCCTACGTGGCAGTCATGATGGAAGTCGAGTATCAAGCTACTTGTAATAAGGTCGTCAGAAACCAAAATAATAAATACGGAAAAAAACAAAAACATAAATCCATATGGAACTGGGAAACATTTAATAAAAGTTGGATTCGTTTTCAGGGGAAAAGCCTAGCGTTTTCAATAAAGAAATACCTTGACTAAGTTTATCTGCGAAAACTTCTAAAATGTCTGCGTAGGTATATTCCCAGTTCGCTTTTCCTGCAAATAAAGCAAAAACGGAGAGAAGGGAAAAACCTACCCGTCTTCGCATTAAGCATCGGATGATTTGAAGTAGCCGAAGAAAAGGTAACTGTTTCTGTATTTTTCTGTCTACAGTACACTTAACTTTTTCTACACTTTTTTCCGCACAAAACTTCACTTTTTAATATTGCAATTAGTAATATGAATTTCTCTTCAGTAATATGAATTTACTTAATTAGTAATATGAATGTCCGCTCCCAACTTGGAGCATATGGACTCCTCACGGGGTTTATCTCAACATATGTTTATCTCAACATATGTTTATCTCTTTTTCAAAGAGAGTAGGGATGAAAAGGATACGAGGACTAGGATAGGACTAGTGATTAGCTAATCGCTGTCACTATGCGTCGCTTTTTTGAGATCGGAAAGGTGGGAAGGGATTTTCAAGAACACAAACACCCATGCCTTTGAACAGAATTCTCGACTGAAAAAATCCGTTTGTACCGTGAATCGAACCCGGGCGGTTCGGCACGCAAGCCAACAATGTTGACACTGCGCCACGGACCGGACTCTTTCTTATAACTATCGTATTATATGATCGCCTCTCAGTACCGGCGTTAATAGATCAGCCATCATGTAGAAACACAAAATATGCAGGTTCCACTATAGAAATGTTCCGATATATTGTAGTATCCTAGTAGTAAACGCTCTTAATCTACCTTCCTGCGTACTTGGTTCTGATTTTTTTTCTGAAGACGTGAAAAATAAAGAGACAAGAAATATCTCTTAATTCTCTGAATGTTGAATAGGAGCGGACATGGTCAAAAATTACATAGCCTTAATTATATACATGTGTACATTTCGCTATTTTCGATTGAGTTGCTGATCAGTTTAAAAACGTTTCTCACTAAACGTTACTGCTTTTGATCACTATATGCGTCTTCATTAAAGAACCATTATCGTTGATTTAGTAATAATAAATTTATCAAAAAATATTTGTACAGAATATATTCGTATGTATTTGATCAAACATCACGTTTTCTTGAGGCTTTGTTTAAATTAGCGTAAATACAATACTACTATATCAAATTTCGTGATTATAAAACAGACTAATTGTGCAGTCAAAGTACACCAATCTAGTGATTAAATATGAATTTCTGACCACCAACGACGAAAAGCTAAACAGCGATACGTGAAATAGAATTCAAATATTTTTAGTACTTGTAAGTCTGGATTAGTGTTTAAGTCGTCAAAACTAATTTTAGTGCAATCCACAATGCATGAGTGATGGCTTAGTTATGTAATAATTGTAATAATGAGATCGAGATAAAAATATAAATAACCAAACGCAGGGCTGTGGAGTCGGAGTCGTGGAGTCGTGGCTTTTTGGCTGGAGTCGGATTCGTCGCGGCGATTTGGCCGGAGCCGGAAATTTTGAAAAGTTTGAACTTTTTATTTTTGCATTTAATATGTCAAATTTGGCTATTGGCCTGATTGGGCGGATTGGTAGGGTTGATATTAGATTGAAAACACTTAAATAGGAAAATTAGGCAAAAAAAAGTTACTTTATTAAACTTTTTTAGTCGGAGTCGTGTTTTTGATCAATGTTGGAGTCGGAGTCGGAGTCGTGGTTTTGGTAAATGCTGGAGTTGGAGTCGAACTTTTTTTACCGACTCTACAGCCCTGACCAAACGTAAATTAGCTAGGAGATACAATATAGCATATCGAATAGTGGTGCTTAGTATAATTTCAATATCGAATTGTCTCTGAAATTCCCGGGTTTCGCCAATTTCAAGTTGATCCGTACAGCTGAAATGCCTGAATATGTCGAAAGGTAAAACCAGGGAGGGCTATCAGTAAAAAAAAATATGTAAAACTAAAATACATTTAAGGTGTTCACTGTCAATACTAGGTGGAAAGGCATTATAATAAAAATAATAACACATTTTTAGTACTTTTTCATATCAGTTGATATTGCTCGCCATGAGCGAAACCGGTCCTGATGAAATAAATCTCATGTGGAAAAAGTACTAAAAATGTGTTATTATTTTTATTTTTTACTAAAATACATTGTTATTTTTCTTACCGTATTATAATGGAGTTCTACCAAGTAAATGCCTACTCAATCAATAAGTTGATTTTAAGTTACGCGTTCGCCATCTTGGCAGCATTAAATAATTAACCAATGCATCTGAGATTTACACCCCCGGCAAGAGTTTATTTTCCTATGAGAGCATACCTACATAAGAAAATTTTAAGGGCTTCGGTACATGACTGTGCCATGTTTCATTGCAGCAATATCCTGATCGATAAATCTTACACTATATTAACGATAAATGGTTCAGTCCACGCGGATTGCACTACACTGATCACGGATTGATGGGAAACTTAAGTCACGATTTCGGATCGCGTGACAAGGAGATTAGGCAGGTAGGTAATTACCACCTGTAACTGGACGGTACGATTTTCATAGAAATACACGAAAGCAAACATTGTACAGGAGACGGGTACATTTAAGATAACATACTCTTGATAACAAATATTTATTATTTGACAAAGCCGATATTTTATTAGTAAATACAACTAGAATTCGTTTCTAACCAAAAAACATTTTTTGTTAAAAAAAAAAGGGAGGGTTAATATATACGACTCTTATTCCATGATTCTGATAGCGCTAAATTGGAGTTAGGGTCGAATTTGGAATTTTCCTAATATTTTTACAAATATATTTAGCAAAAAATATAACGTTAAATAATAATGCGTCAGTGAATATATTTTATTGAATAAGGCGGTAAATTTGAAAAAATCATCGGTTATAGAAATAGTAAGTATTTCAAAACTGACATAAGTAATATTGTCTATCTTAAACTACTCTAAAGTATATCGATTGAGTAGGCATTTACTTGGTAGAACTCCATTATAATACGGTAAGAAAAATAGCAATGTATTTTAGTTCTACATGAATTATTGTATATATATGTTGATAGCTATTTCGGCTTACGCCTTCGTCAGAACTAGTCTACCGAAGGCGTAAGCCGAAACAGCTATCAACAAATATATAAAATAATTTATGTAGAACTAAAATACATTGTTATTTTTCTTACCGTATTACTCTAAAGTAACTACTTGAATGTTGTTAAATGTCTATTTTGATTGAAAGGCATTTATAATAATTTTGAAATTCATAATTTGCAATTTGAACAGTTTTACGCTATAGTTAGGTAAGGTTTTGCTTAGCAAGGAATCATCAACTAATAATCGTCTCTCACCGAGTCAAGACGGTGCTGATCACTAAGCATCAAGCGCGAAGGCACTAGAAGCTGTGATTTGTTTTTATTACAGTTCGCTACTTGAAAAAATTATACAGTATAATTTTATAATAAATTTATACAGTTTACACTTTGCGATAAAACCACTGCGACCGGCTGATATGCGTGTGACCTATTTCCGAGATACGAAATATTCACGCAGCGTCCTCTTTTTGATGTTAAGTACTCAGTTCTATTACCCTCGATTATAGTATCTGGCCGTGGACAAAGGTGGTTGCATATCGATAAAAATATAAATTTATCCAGAGTTTCTGGGCTAAAAATTATAGAGATTTTTACAGCATCTATTAAGCTCGATTGCATGAATAAGAGAGCATCAAATCTAATATGTTGATATTATTGTTCAAACATCAACAATTATAATATTTTCGATGGTTTCGGCGGTAACTTTGTGGAAGTTCATTTTATTAGTTACACAATACGTGGAATAATCAAAGTTATTTTAAATTTTATATTAAAATGAACTTCCACAAAGTTACCGCCGAAACCATCGAAAATACTTAAGCAAACTTTGCGATAGTAAGTCTGAAGATGCCTCTGAAAGAGGCGAAACACGTGTCACAATTAGTTACACAATACGTGGAATAATCAAAGTTATTTTAAATTTTATATCAACAATTATCATTGGATTTTCTCATTTTTTCTTAAATCATCAATAATTAAAAATTATAGAACAAAATAAATGTATTAGTAAGTATTAAAAATTAATATTACAGGTCTCTTGACCATGCTAAATCTATTTCCAATAGGCTTGACCCTTCTTAATTGATTACATCTCATCAGTTAATATTTTTTTTTGCTACCGTCATTAGTATTATAATTATTAATGTTTGTTTGTTATCCTTTCATAAATTCCGTTTTTGTTATTTATCATTTTAGAATATTATAAATCAATCTTGCTTTATTACTTTAGCAACCTTTTAGAAAGTAAGTACGAAGATGCCTCTGAAATAGGCGAAACATGAGTAGTACAATATGTGGAATAATCAGTTGTTTTTAATTCTATATTAAAACTTTATATACACTGCGGTCTCTTTATTTGGTAATATATAATATAACAGTGACGGTTAGTCTTTGATAGATTTCTGGCTTTTTACGGGCTATTTTCAAACAATGCAACTAAAATAGCTAGTAAGTAATACTGAATTATGCCTTTGAATTCATTATTCTAATATCATGAATGAAAACGGAAAATCGGCAAAGCAATTGAAGTGGAGCGGTAAATGGAGCGTCGATGGCATGTCGCACATAATGGAATATATTATTTTAAACTTAGAGGAAAGTTCAGGAAGCGAAAGCGATAGCTAATTCGAGTGTGCAGGAACAAACTTCAAGTAAAACAACTGTGTTTGCAATCGGAATGTGAATCGAAAATCAGTCGAGAGCTGTTTTAACGGGATTAAAAAATGCATATTTTCTTCTTCTTTATGATTCGCATCCCTTTTTTTATAACACTGGGAAATTTCGTGGAGTAAAATTAAAAAATCAATACAAGTAGGGTATAAAAGAATTATTATCCGATCCATAAAAAAGCTCCACATTTATTCAAATAATATTTATTTATCCATATAACATGATAACGAATACACGATTAACGTAAGGGACGTTAGCGACAACATTGTGAAAAGTACAAAATTCAAAATATTTAAATTTGATATTCAAATTAATCAAAATCAAACACCTACAAGTCCTCTATTCAATCGTTTTTATTATATTGACGATATCATCAGAGAAGTTATAAAAATTACTTTGTTAAATAAAGCAATTAATAAAGTACGATAAACTCAAGCTCAGTCTCTGTCAATTTTCGTATGAATAGTCTGCGGATCGAAAACGTCGACAAGGGATGAAAAGCTCCGAAGGTTTTTACCCTTTTTAATACTTTCGAAGCCAATATTGATGGCGCTAGAAGCGGGGCGTAATGAGAAAAACTCTTACTTCAAATGTTATGGACTGTAAAAACACTGTAAAGGCAGTCAGGGCACTGTGAACCTGGGAAAACCGAATCCTAGATAGTTATTTTTAGACGAGGTGTACACAATGTACGAAATGGAAATTAACAAGCTCAAATAGGCAAAACAGAATACGAAATGCTGAGAATTTGGCCATCAATATATATACACAAAAATTACGAAATCACTTCACATCTTACTCGATTACTTAGTTCAACGACATCGTGACTGGAGCGATAACATGTCAACAATTGGAACGGAATTTACAAATTTGCGACCAAGTAAAATAAATATATTATGTGATTTCTTATCGTTAAACATTACGTTAAAGATTGTAAGGGGAATTTCTTTATTATGAAAAAAGCATATTATGTTTGTGACTTTGAGTAATGAAAAACAAAGCAAACTGAACATATAAATAATCTTCTGGGTTAATTAATTAGCCAAGCATAATGAGATGAGTCGCATTTGCACACTACCAGAGTTTACGGTTTAAAAGAATAAAGGTGGAAAACACACAGACATTATACTTGTTGCTGTGTATAGAAAATATTCAAACATAACTTTATAATTTCAAAATAATAGGCGAGTTGTATCATCAAAAAACTTTAAAGTTTGTTCTTTCATTAGAGTAAGGTATTAAGAACATAAATCCCAAACTAAAATCTTCGGGACTACGTTCATACTCTATATGTAAAAATATTAAATCAATATTTTTATATGTACACTTCTTTAATTTATAAGGATAAATTCTTTTTGTTGTTATTAGTATTTTATGCAAAACATTGATTACGATCATAAGAAAACTCTCCAATATTTTACGAAATTAAGTGAAGATGAAAAACCACAAATCCGCCGTCGAATCGATCAATATTTAGAAATTGGGATATAATTTCGATCCATAATATCTGCACATCATAAAAATCTGTCATATTTCAATGTATGAACGAAAATTGCGTCTACCAAAAATGAGAAGAGGAGCAGATCACAGTATCATAAGTCGAATAACATTTGATAGGAACGCATTCTAGGCTATCGTAATTTTCCATTTGTGGATGTCATTTCGTCGGATTGGCTGGTAAATGGATAGCGGGGTTGAGAGGCTTCGAGGGCGGTGGACGGCCATCTAGTGGTGCCAAAAGCAATTTTCCCATTAGCGAGAAGGTGCTATAGACGTAAGCGCATCGCAAAGCGATATTCCATTCCGGAAAAGATCGTATTCCTTGTCTAAAGTTCAAACGCAAACTGTAGATTGAATAAATATATACCTCATCTTGAGATGAAAAAAAAAATACCATTATATAAATGAACGAAAAATAAGACAGGTGGATGAAAAAAAATAATAATGTGTTAAAGATACTTCCAATAATATATGCATACAACAAAAACAAAATAATTTATAATAATTATTTAGTTATTTGTAATGTCTGCATACACTTTACCCTTCTTATATTTGGGTAAATTAGAAGGAACATATTATTCTTCTCCGCGACGAAATGAATATACTTATTTCATAATGTATTGGTTAAATCAGCTCGTGGGTTGTAATTTTGTACATAATGATAACTGATTAACGAAAGACTATGTGTATTCGATATAATGCTGGGAACAATACAAACATTGTGATATGAATGAATACTAATAATGTGGCAAGCCGAGTTTTCTTTCATTATTAAATGTAGTAAATACTCTTAACTAAAACAAAAGATATCAAAATTATTCATATGCAATAAATTCAAATATAAGAAATCGATTTCATGAGATAAAACGAAATAGAACGACCATTCCCTCCTGTTATAAAATGTCCCTTATCACCGATAGGCTCCCGATTGAACTAAGTATAGTCGCATAATGTATAATATAAGTGTGCAACATCCCAGCCGCTCTGAGACAGGGCGGTCGATAAAGCCTCCCTGGCCCCCGGCACCCGCCCCCAACCGTGCTTCGGCCCGACGCTAAAATTCCATGCGTCGCGGCGCGTCTTTTTGGAATCTCAACAGCGACGTCGATTTTCGGGGCGCTGCGAATTCGTCCCCAGACAATTTGATGACACATTATTGCGCCCACATTTCGTTGACATTCGTGCGGGGTGTTAAATAATATATTAAATATTAGATGGAAAATATATAAAAAAGTATTATTAGGATTCTTTAACATTAAAAATACTAATTGAATGTTAAATGGTGTGAATATTTTTGAACGTCGAATAGTTCGAATTTTGTACTTTTCCATTTGTTATAAACAGTAAATTTTACGAATAAATATGGTATTTATAGATTAAAATGCAGTGACTTCCGGTTCTTTTACATGGGAAAACCCACAGGCTTTTTGAATATATGGCGGCTGAACATCTAGTCACTTTTAGGTTAAATAAAGATACCTCACCTTTGCTAAACACATGTTATCTGATATTCACTCGTTAAACGCGCAAACCATTTAAATTTGATATGGAAATTTCACCATCAAGCGAAATCCTCAGTGATCCTGTATGAAAAAGCTACCAACACCATTTGTTAATTCTTCGGTTTAAGCCCATTGACAATGTGGGCAGGGCAAGTAACTTACAAACTTACTGCCGAATCCATCGAAAGAAACACAATGATTTTGCCAGTACTTAATAGTAACCCCGAAATTTTGAAATTTTCGGGGTTAAACTGTCGAGGTGCAGTAAAATTTCGTTTGCGTGCGAGATTTCTATCCTAAGCAGCGTCCTCCGTAGCGCGACTTCGGTCATTTATATTGGATCAGAAACGAAATGCAATTAAAGTCGACGAGTGACTGGGTCGAAGTTTCAAGATTATTCGACGAAGTTTTACACGCTCAAACTAATGATGATAATAGTTTCAGTTAAGGACTCTCGACTGGTGACAATTTGGGAGATGAAGTGGCGTTGAATTGGAGACTAACGGGAGATGACCTAAATCTAGGGATTTCAATCTCGGTCCGTTTTTGTTATCCCAGGATTTCAAAACATTCGCCCTGGAATTTCAATTCACAAAACTATTTCCATACTTATTTATGAAACACAAAATAAAATTATAACGGTAACATAGTGGTATAACTACGAGATGACTATCTACTCATTGAAAAATTAGACCTGGATTACCCAACTGAATTTAACCTTTTGTTTTATATTTTAATAAGTTTATTTGTTATTGGTACTATTTTTTACTATTCGAGTGATATCGATCAGATCTCCTTTACATAGTTTATCTTAAATGACTTAATATTACATTACTAAATCCGCTAAATGTCTATATAATAAAAACAAAAACATTTCTTCTAGTTGAATGAAATTACTTAGCCACTAGTATATTACGTAATTTATAAACATCTGACAAAATGTTTTTCGTTATCAGATTAAATAACATCGATTAATTGAAACACAATACGTATACTTTGCTATAAAAAATGTGTAATTGTCGTACTTTTTAATACGAAATAACCGGTTTTATGTTTAAGGAATGTTAAATTGTTGGTTAACACTAAAATCACAGCATCGTTTACATACTTAAGTGTCGCTTGAATAGCTAATTGCTCGGTTACGTATAAAAATCTTAAGCTGATAAGCAACAACTGCCTACGTTTCTTTAAATTGAGCACAAATGAATAAAAGACGCCGACAAAATGTTGCATCGATAAAAAAATGTTTAGTAGTTATGTGCCGTCAGAGCAATGGGGGAAATGAATATTTCGGACGTATCTCTGACGCTTTTATATATTTTAATCATTATGTGCGTGCAATTCAATTGGCTGCGTTGGTTCGTTCATTGTAGGTTTGCATACAAGGCGCATCAATACGTTGTCCATTCACATCATTATGTTTATTTTCAATCAAAATCAGGAGGGTAAAAATTGCGTCATACACGTGTCAGCATGCCTTATAAGACTAATGTTTAGGTATATTTTTATCTTTTTATTTCGCAAAGAGCTAATTATAATGTACTCAAAATTAGGTACATATATTTGTGGTATGATATCGTCTCATTGTTTATAGGTCACCAAGGCTCACATCCTTATCTTCAGAGTGGTGTTGATTTCATCATTGGATCCGTGCGGTGGCGAGAATTCAGCAACGCTATCTTCGGTAGCGATGTAAGCGGGCTCGAGTGCCAGTACGACCAGTGTCTTAACATGACTTCTCAATCGATTTATGGATTTTTTTCCGAAGGATTTCCTGTTATAGCCCTGCTTTACTTTCTCCGAAAGAATATAAGTTGAGCCACTGAAAAACATATTTAATGTATCAAGATAAAAGATTTTATACTTTAACAATAGTACATTACTAGCATTCTCATTCGAGTACATTGTGTAAATCGATGTCATAAAAAATATGACCATTTAAGCGGGGTTGACTAAATAATTGTACGGCTAATAAAAGTCACAGCGACGGTAGAAATGAATGCACCCCAGGGTGCAATCAACTACACACATATATGTATCCACACATAAACTTACCCTCTCCATTTTAAACGGGGAACAGCGAATAGGATTTAAAAAAATCGTTTACTTCACGAAGATTTTTTATTTAAATTTTACGAGTATGAACTCGGATACCGCATTAATGAATATTCAACTATGTAAAGTAACATAAATTCCTGATCATGCACACTAAATCTAGAACACGGGTGGCCTTTTAATTTATATTCAGCCACCATTTAGTTGGTGAACTAATTTAAAAACATTATTACAACTAAAAAATACTATTGGACTCTATATTAAACTCAAAATATTTTTTATTGTATCTCCTACTTATTTATTGTACATTGACTGGTAATATAATATTATGGGATATTCCCCTCCTAGGACAAGTTTGCTAGTCGGCCCTTTTCGCGATTAGTCGAAAGATGAAATCACACCCTACTTCTTCGTCATTAAAGTTAAGAATTACAATCGACGTCTATATAGCCTACATTATTAATGAAAATTAAATTAAACAACTGCGCAGTGAATTCCAAAATTCAGTACTAACATGGTCTTTGTCAGAAGCTCAATGCTGTTTCAATTCAATGTATATACGAGGGTTTCATATAATTGAGTAACATGCCCATACCAATGGTTTTCATTTTTAATATATCACACTTGGGTGAATCATCAGCCTTTCAAGACTCCTGTATCTCACCAAGAACATAGTGACCTTAGAAATAAGAAACTTTCGTTGGATATTAGGGGTAAGCTAGTTTAAATTTGTGAAGAGTTTTGAGAGACGTAAAATTGCAGCAGTACCTCAGGATAGATTCAATCAATGGTTGAATACTGATCAAAGAATACGAGAATGTTCGCAAAAAAACGATTGTGGATTACTACCGCTGGTCCGTGTATGAAATGGTGTCGAATTGCATATTATTAAGCTATATTCTAAATAACTAATGAAACTTATAACCACAAAATGACTTCATCAAACGGATACTACTTAAATTATGGCTAAAAGAAAAAGGCAATAGCAACAATTGTTAGTGTTCACGATTGCACTCCATTCACTTTTGCGAACATAACGGACGACGTTACATAATTTATAATCAGCATCAATATCATATAAAAATACAAAAGTAAGAGTTGTTATAAATGCGCTCGTGAAAGTGTGCTCATATAAGAGAACAAGAAATAACGAGACATACTAATATACGAGTAATAAATAATTTTCAATTACAATATTTAAAGAAGTGATTCTCGATAAATATATAAGTGTCATAGTATTCTATTCTATTTCTTTTAGTATTTCTTTTTTTTTTAAATATTTCCTCATCTCAATAAATTATAAAAATTAAGTATTGACAAGTACACAGGACAAAGCCTTTATTTGTGAAACATTTGAATGTTGAACACATTGATGGATAGTACAAATTAGCATGAATTATTATAGTGTAAACATGTCGAGATATTTAGTTGATTTCTACCAAGGAAATGTCAATTGAATCAACAATGCTTCTGATAAGATCGATGTTTATATCTAACTCCCAATATGTTTCTTAAAATCAAATTTAATTCTAAATTGGTATTATCCGTTATGCATATTATGCATATATGGTATGCATATTTTTCGGCTTAATCTCGCATATATCCAATTAATAACCACTAAGCCTCCCAACGCATTTAAACGCAGTTGACAATTGCATATAAGACATGTTTTCATTGCTAGACAATTTAAATTCAAAAGAATCGCGAATTGGGTGTATAATTCAAATTATTTTCCCATCATACGGGCATTGTACATATCCTACGGCATACCTTCCTTTCATCCTACCTTCACAGTTAAACCGCATGTTTGATGCGAAGCTAAATAAAAAGGTCCTTCGCAAAGGGAAACAAACGAGATTGCAAATTGTATATCCAGAAAGATTGGATTATGTAATGTGATTTTGCAGAGAACATAAATCGTATAGACATTCGCAAACAATGGACCGACCTGCCGACTGGCGGACGAAAGCGTAAAAAAGTCACGGGCATGGGGTGCCCACGCGACATTGTAGTAAATATTATATTTATATACAAATACAATCTCAGTAACACAGTTCAGACGAAGTCTCGACAGCCCACAAAAATTCCGTATACCGCTCTCCCGCCTTCACGGCACCCTAAACGCACGAGTCAGCCAGGGAGCCTCTTCCGTTGCCTCACCTTGAGTCCAATGGTTTACTGGACATCACTATTTTTTCCGGCTCACTTGTATTCATTCATACGGTGTATGTGTGGTTGTACCACCGCTGCAGCCTCTAAACTTAATAGACTGCGTTGCAATCTTCGTACACCATCAACACGATCCTTTTACTCCAACGATCTCAATACTTGTCAAGTGCGTAGATGAGAGGGCCCAGCTCCTTTCGTAGAATTTTAACGTCCAGGTTTTCAATGCATATTTGTTCACAGGTCCATGTTTAAGAATTTGATGTGATATGCGAGACTCGCTCGGTTAGTAAATTTATGAATTGATTGTTAAATTTACATAAGTGTGCAAATAAATATTCATTCATATATTGACAACATATTGCTTAGCGGTATTATTACAGAAGTTATGGAGCGATCCCACGGAGAACAAAAATAAACTGAGTTTGAATAACAGACACTTTGCATTCTTAGCCCTTTATGTTGTTCAGAAGCAATTTATGCTTATGTGCAATGTAAAATTTGTCATTCAAAAACGTTTAATGATTTTTCTTATTTGACTCTGTTGCCAGTCAACCAATATTCATTCATAAAATTAAGATGATGACACTTAAAATAATAATAAAAAAGCATATTAAAATTAGGGATTGCCAAACGAGTAACTAAGAATATACTAAGCAGTCGATTTTTCGAATATATTATAAATTAGCTGTCGCCATCTAGTGGTCATTGAATTTGTTGCAGTAACGTTACTAGAGCCAAAAATTTATAATCTCTCAGACATGTAGAAAGAAATATTATATATTAGGTATTCCTGGAATAAATGTCGTTTTTTACAGTAAAACTCAAATTTGATTTTTTCTAGATCTAAAATTTCTTTCTCATAAAAGGTCTTTGGTTTAGATTCGAAGAACTCCGAGAGACCTGATTTTAGTGCTTCAATATTGTTATATTTTTTGTTCCTTAATTGCGTTTCTAAAGAACGAAACAAGTGATAGTCACTTGGTGCCAAGTCTGGTGAATAAGCCGGATGCAATAAAACATCCCAGCCAAGGTCCTGGATTATATTTTTCGTGTAATATCGGCAACGTGCGGACAGGCATTGTCATGTTGAAGAATAACATTCCTTCTATTCATAAGAGCGGGTCTAATTTCTTGTAACTTTGTGTTTAACTTGTCCATCTGATCGCAATAGAGAGCTGCAGTAACAGTTTGTCCTTCTTTTAACACTTCATAATAAATCACGCCTTTCGAATCCCACCACACACACAATAGGGCTTTCTGAGGAGCGCGTGAGGAACCCAAATGCCTTCTTTTTGAACTTTCCCCAGTTTCTCTAAATAGCGATGAGTATTCGATCGTGATGTCCCTTGGATAATTGATCGATGGTCATCGTCGGATCTGCTTCAATTTCCGCCTTCAAGGCTGCTTCATTCATTTGACTGCGCCGTCCACTTCAAGGCTCATCTTTCAAATCAAGATTGCCCGAGCGAAATTTTCTAAACCTACGTTGGCACTTCCTTACGTCCAGTATATCACCGTAAATCTCACTAATGGATTCCGTTGCTTTTGTTGCAGTTTTTTTTTGAATGGAACAAAAACAGCATACAGCTTCTTAAATGTGTTGCCGAAGGACATGTCTCTGCCATTTTTTGTAGATGGGGTAGAATTTTTTGTTTTCGTTTAAAATACAGGTAAAGAATCACAGAGAAGAGAAAAACAATAACACACGTCTTTACTGGGCAACAGACCCAAACACACTGAGTCAAAGTTGCATATTAAAAAAACGACATTATTTCCGGGATTACCTAATATATGATTTGTTTATAATTACGATGAATATTAAATAAGTAAATTCACGATTTTGGGTGTCTGCACCGCTTGTTTTTATTTTCAATAAAAGCATGCCTAAATTCAAAATAGTAAGATTATTAGCCCGCGAAGTCAAAAAGGCTGACGACCGCTTTTTTAAACTATTTAAATAATATGCCTTCGCAGATGTTTATATTGGTATTATTGTGTATAAAGCTACTGGTTTAACAATAAATGTCATGCGGTGTCATTATATTTTGATTTTTATTATGTTTGTTAAAACACCATAATATTCACTCATGATAAGTTATAAGAATTATTTGCGCTTGCTGTAATGCCATGTATTTTATATAGTTTTTTTGCCAATAAATAAATAAATAAGAAATACGTCTCACAATAAATATGCAAAACAATCAAGGTTTTAATATTTGATATTCGAATATGTATTTGGAATCCGTTTGAAGAATATACTATGTAATGATACTTTGAAAACTTTTGCTTGGTTGTCAGTGTTTATTGAATTTATTTATTTTATTTCATAGTGCTATTACAATGTGTACATCTTTTCCCGAAGGAGTGACGTAGAGTTGTGGTAGCCCTACGAATCGGCCGGCGCGGTATTGTGTAGTATGGTCGGCCTTGCAAGGCCGGCGCGCTTGCGCCATAGCGAAGGTGTAAAAGTTTAGAGAGGAAAGAGGGGACGTCACGGTAAAGGTACAACCAACCTCATCAGCCGACAGCGAAAGTGATTCCAAACAATTTCGTTGAAACTAACCCATTTATTGATTCGATTTATTTATTTTCGGAAACTGTCAAATCAAATTTCCAACGTTTCGAGTGTACAATTTATAAAAAAACAGGTTACATTAGAGGTTTAGATTTTTTGAGAACTACTAAATATATATAAATAGGACATACACCACTTTCATAAATAACATAGCTGGCTTTTGCTTCAAGGTAGCACTGGCAAAATATTTTTTATCAAAGTACTTACGTGCGATAATGACATTTTTCAATAAAAACATAAAAGAAAATTTGAAAGACGGTTTCAATATTATGGTAAAAAATAGGGTACTTCGTTGTTTTATGCCATGCAGCTAAACACGAAAAAATATCACTGAACCTAAAGGTTGCCTGTCGCTGCAACCTCATAAACATGGGTTAGGAGGCGTCACTTGACGATTTTTGAAATAAAAACAAAGAATTCAATCCTTGCAGCCAGTTGCATAAGAACATCCAAAGCACGTAAAACTATAAAAAAAATCGGGGAAGTGGGCGACGTAATATTATTCCGCGGGAGATTATGTGTAGTAATGGACATTTAATGACGCCTTCATTTGAGGTCAGGACACGCTGGGTTTGCCAAGTGTTCTTTGTTGATGGTTGCTGAGTAGGTAGCGGTTCCTGGAGTGCATACTCGGAGATCAGTGCTCATTTTTTACACTTACTATAATTTTATAAACCCCGATACACTTGCAAACACCCAGCAAGTAGAGAGAATGTGAGGATCAGCCAGAAGAGATTTATGTGGTAATTTATTGTTATCAGAAGGTATTGCTGAATTTTGGCAGTTTATAGAGCGTCAACATCACGATGATTGAGAAGCGCTGGCTGCTAGGGGCAAGGCGTAAGAATAAATTATCTGAAATACATGAAAAAATACACGTATACACACATACAAGTATTCGGCCATTAATTTGATGATTTAAGTACCAAAAATAGTTCACTTGTCAATTCTGTCTGTCCTGGTATATATAATATAATTATAGCTGACAAAGATAAGCCACAGACTTGTGAATCACTTTCCTCACATTCAACAAATTCGAGCATATCAAAACAATCTGATGAGGTTCAATCAACTGGCAAGTCCAAGTCGAGCTCAAGCAAAACCGTTTGCAGGCTAGAACATCTATAAATGTAATGTATAAATATTGATTATATATTTAAGAATAAAAATGCGATGCACAGTTCGAGCGCCACCGAGCCAGGTGAATGAGTGACTGAGTAGATAGAAAAACAAAGTGGGGGGACGGAGGGATACGGCGCGAGTACGTTGATTTTGACCATTTTTCAAAGGAGTACAGAGTATGAAGGGTTACAGAGTGGGTTAGTGCGCCTATATGTTGCTAACGAAGGACGGTATGTAGTCCGAGTCGCACTCTGCTGACCGATTAGTGTCATCGATCGATGTCTGGCCGTTTTTTCCCTGCTTTATTATTATTCATTGCTTTGCCTACACTGGGAAAACGACACCGATTTTTTGGGGGGACACGATTATGAAAAGGTTTAGAGTGGCGTTAAGTGTTTTATTATATCCACGAGTACGATACCAAAGCAAGAATTGATTTAGTAAAATATTATATGCATCAATATGTTTTCATTGTAAAGTTGGATCCATATGACGGTTGGGATATGTCAACGGTGTGATTAAAAAAAATATTACAAATAAGTTCCTAACCCTAATTTTCGTTTCGGAAAAACAACTAGTAATAAAGTATTCCATTTTCAAGCAATTTCTAGCTTTTTTCCGCATTCAACACATACAAAAATTGAATCCAATGAAATTTTTCAAAAATAAGTAGATATATGTCAAATTATTTGAATAAATAATCTCGCGATATCTTATTGAGTAAGTCTTAAGCTAAAATAAGCATTTCCATGTCTTTAGATAACATAGGTATATATTCATTTTTTATTGCATATTGTTATAATTCAATTTGACAAAATCTAAATAAAGTATACTTGAAATATTTCTGTGTAAAGCATATGACATATACCTGTCGGGAAGAATATATAAATTGAAAATTTGGCGTAGCTTAATACTTTGAAGGGCAGGTGGCATTGTGAATAAACCCGAAGGCTTTTGTGATAACATTGGCATCGTTAAATGTGATTATGAAGATTACCCAGGCTCAATTCTTATGAGTGGAAAATCCGGAGGATAGATAAATTTGTCAAGTATTTCAATGTTGAGTTGTTTTGACTTCACGCTGAAAAGTGAATACTGCTTTTCCGACAAATTATTCGTTATCAGATATATTAGCAATTATACCAATCGATCTAAAGGTAAAAATACCGAGCGAATAAACTTATTTATTAGAAGATAACATATTATTTGGTTTTAATAGAATATATGGAAGCATACGCGCATCCACTGCTAGACTGAAATTTGTTTGGTACTATTTTTTGTCTTCTACTGCAATTTGGAAGTTATCAAGAATATTTCTTTTCTTCCCGTGGCGTATGCTAAAATCTTTTTTTCTTTTTTTTTTGTTTGCGGCTCCGTCATATGACACGCCAGTTGCAAGGGTGCTCCGACTGATCAAAGCATTGATAATAGTTGGAAATATTTAATGAGTCTATGATAAATATCTGTTAATCCAAATATCAAAGTTGATAAATAATGGTGAATTTGGATGTTTGTATAATTTTGATGTTATTAGGTAGACAATCTAAATGTGATACAAAATATTGATATCTGGCTATATATAAAATTATTTAATACGTACAACAAATAGCTTTCCAATGTTTTATCCTACATATAACGCTATAGTATCTTGGGAATCACGGTGTATCAAATTACTGTATGCCAAGGGCTTTCACCGAAAAATCATTGTCTTTCGATTATTAAATTTGATATACAGCACTAAATATACAAATACATATGCAAAGAAAAATATACATGTTCTTTGCTTTTTAATCCATAATAATGAATAGCTACAACGACTTTATTGTACTTTTTCTAAGATCGCGTGCAACGCAATTTTTTCCAGCAAGCACATGTAGTAAAAGGCGACTTTTAATGCATGTCTATGTAACATTCTTAGATCGTCACTTTCCAGTGATCTAGTCATTTGGCGTAGGTAACACACACAATAATAATTTGCTCACACACACTCCGGTACAAAAAGATGGCAAAAATACTTGTTAGATTTAGATGAAAGTAAAAGCAGGTATTCGTTCAGTATATGATATGTGCATATAAATATTTAATACTTCAACGTCGAGTAATGTGTTACCAACACGAAACTTACGTTACGTTATATCCATCGCAAATTGCAATGTTTGTGTGAATCACTTGGCCTTTTGGCGCGTGTCTTACCAACGTTCCCCAACATTACGACTGCGTGTTTAAGTGAATTTAAAACATAAACATTTTTATATAAATCAGGACCAGTTTCATACGTCACAGGCACTATCAGCTCATGAAAAAAATATTGATAAATAACAGTAAACACGTTAAAAGCAGAAGACGTATAAAATTAATATTGAAAATCTTTAATTCAATTTTAATTTAATCAGATAGTTTATACATAGATTACACGAGTGGTATTTAATCACAACGCGGGTTTAACGTTCGGATTTAACACAGCGCATTCCGATGGAACAATTTGTCGTGTGTGGTGACGATATATAAAAAAAACAACCAATAATAATAATATGGTATTTGAAAATGAAGATATATTTTAATTCGAGGTGACACAAAGGTTATTTATTTTGTTTTACATTGCTCATACGACTTCGTGAAAAGATAACGACTTTTTATTTTAAAATAGTTTGAGCGATATAAAGCCCTTGTATAAAACGTTCAATTCGTATCGCGTTTATAAAACTTACAGTACAAGATAAAAGGCAGGGAAATGCATTCTCCGATACAAAAAATAAAAACAAATCTGTTTTTATTACAAAGATAATGCAATGTCATTGTAAAGTAAATGCTTTGAATTTTTTAGATTTTTAGCAAGAGTGTATTAAATCAAACAACCTTTTTGTTTTCATTATGTTTCAATGATGTTTCTGACGTCTACTAGCCAACGAAAATGTTTGATGGAAAAATTCGTGATATATGTAAACCATGTTGTTATTTTTAACGTTGTTGTTTGTAAGCCATGAGTACAAACTGAGTTTTTGTAGGTAACATATCGATACAAGAGAATCTGCACGCTTTATTACTTTCGATACTCACAATAACAATCGAGTTGAATAAATGGAGCCCTGCCCCGACAGCGATGTGATAATGATGGATACAAACTGATGAAAATACATACTGTTATAATAGAAAAGAATTCCACATGATTTAAATTGTGAGCTGGGGCATATTTTCCTTTTTCATGACACGTGCATAGCTTTCAAGGTTTCTCATTGATATTAGATATTTTTCAAATAGTTTACAACAAAACATATATTATCGTTGGCTATTGAATAATGATAGATAAGGTATGTCATATTTGTGTAATCTGAAATTATCTCTACTGGCAGCTGGCAAGCAGTGAACTATTTTTGACACAAGGCGAAGTTTAAAGATAGCTCGAGTTCAGCCATAGACAAACTTTAAACGTGGTGGCAAGACGCTGTTAATCTTTATTTTAAAAAATACTCACGAAGGGGGTATATTCAGTAAATCGATGTCAGACTTACCGTAAGATTAGAAGCCGAATTCAACCGATTGTTAATCGAGGAAGCCACAGTACTTCATAATATTATTTATGCTACATTTTTTTAATAAAAAATATCCGTGCAAGTGATCGATTTTTAGTGATATGATACAACAATATTTTTTTATGACACAACAATATTTAATTTAAATAATGTAGCGACGTACAATGTTGATATAGCATAGTATAATTATATCGGTGAACAAGACAAATGAGAATTTGTCTATGGCAAGAAACACTTTAGCAGAAGAAATTTCAAATTTGTACTAATAACTTTTTCGATATCCATTATATTTCCATAAAGAATAGATTTGATATGCATAATGCATTCGTACTTCTGTCAACTTTGACAAATTAACCGTCCTCTAACGGTTAATTGAGATGCTACTACGCCCACTTGCTGCCCGCCCACAATGGATATCAAATGCAACTGACAACAACATATTGTATGAATTGATAAATTGTGTATCAGATGACCCTAGCAGTATTTTATAGCTCAAAAAACCATTCCAATAGTCAACACAACTCGATCGCGGGCCGCGTGTTTCCGCAGCTTCAGAAATAGTCTGGTCGATCTATGAATGATACAAAAACTGGCACGCGCGAGTATGCGCTGGGTCGATTGATACGGGAACAGCTGATTTCAATTTATTCGACCGAAAAAAAACTCTGGAAAGTTCATTCAACGCCGCGACCAAGACATTGATTTTTTACGCCAGTAGATATTTGTAGAAAGATTTATTTCATGAAAAAACAACGATTAACTAATCAGGACATATTCTAATGACAACTACGATATAAGCTGATGTGGCTTAGTTATCGTGCCGTTTACAGCTCTCCCATCAAAAATAATTTCGATTTTGAAAACCGTGACCCATAATAAATTGTAATATTATGTACATAACTAGTTTACATCATGTCTCGTACGAATTGTATCCCACCTATAAAAGATTTCGGGAAGAGGACTATGGGGCGAGTTGAAAATAGTCGAACTATTCCGCTTTTTTGAAGCACAATAAATGTGTAAGTAAATAGCAAGTCGCCAAGGTTTATCATTCAAATTTGTTTTGTAAATTAACATTTTATATCTGAGATTTACTTACGCGGCAAGTGACACGGAAACCATTATAATCTGAGAATGCATACCTGAAACAAACAAAAAGAATAATTGAATAAAATGAATATATTTGCTGACACGATTTGTAATTTATAAATTCATGATATTTATCAGAACAGTATTGATAGGTCAAGTCCATCATAATGATTTCTGTTCGCGCGCAAACTTTCAGTCTCAAGTCCGTCTGCAAGCGGTTTATACTATCCGCAGATAGCTCTAAGCGGATATGTGGTGTTTGCTCGAATATTAATAAAATTCATAGGTAAAAAAGACAATGAATTAGTAAAGCACAATATTTTACACAAATACTGACATAGAATTTTAAACGACGATGAGAAAATTAGTTAAACAAACGTTAGTAGCAAAACCTACAAATGCTTGCACATTGGATCAACTGAAAAGGCAAGGATCAGCGCACAAGATTTTTGAGCGATTAGTTATTCCGTTATCCAATAGTATCTCGACAACAGTGACAGTGGATGATAGTGACATAACATGAACATATCTAACGGCAAAAGGTTAAAAATACGCTCGACAGTTAAAACCTTGAGTCGAGAAATCTATCTATCTATATATATAAATCTATATATATAAAAATGAATGTCTGTATGTATGTCCGCTATGGACTACTAAACCGCTCGACTGATCGATGTGAAACTTTACAAATTTATTGAGTACACTCCCGCAATGGTTTCTGGCCTACCAACCCCTCCCCTCAACCACCCCTAAACCTCCACCACCAATTTTTTTTTTAAACTTTACGAATTTTTCAAGTTCACACCTTCGAAAGTTTTTGGCATACTCGCCTCATACGCCCCCCAAACCCCACCCCGCCAAACAACCCCCCCAAAAAATGATATCGATTTTTACAAATTTCTCGAGTACAATTCCGCGAAAGTTTCTGACGTACACCCCCTCCCCCACCCCACCCCCCAATCCCCCTACAATTGCTGGCGTAGCAACGCGCGCAGAGTACAGCTAGTATTAAATAAAAAAAACAACATTCAAATCAAGAAGCGGTAAGTATTCTACGTATTTTAATTCTGTGATAATAATATTGTACAAACATTTAGTAGCACAGGCTGCAAATTTATTCTAATTTTAAAATTCGTAAGAGATTTGATAAACGTAATAGGCATGTGCAAGCTAATGCCAACGTATTCTCATGTCGTACCACGCTGATTAAATATGTGGAAATTTAATTATTAGGACTATCAAGGTATTTAATTTTGTATACAGAAAAAAAATCGTCAAATATAAATACTGAAGTACTGGCAAATAAAACGTTTGAATCGGGGGGAGGGATGGTTTAGTAAATTTATTTTATGCTACGTATTTTGAATCCGTCAGACATTTGCGCGAACAGCTATAAAATCCAAAAACTGGAGTAATATGTCTGGCACGCAATAAATTTATCAGAGTTTGAAAATCTATAGTTACGGTTTCCATTATGCAAAATATAAACACTTTACTTCAGACAAATTATATCGGGAATTTATAACACATACAGCGGCGGTGTCGGATAGAAATTCGATAGTAGCCACGCCACATCTGCGATATTATTTTATGTTCGCCGTATAGCCGAAAATTACTTAACTCGTGACAATGAAATGTAATATAAAACATTTTATATTATCCGGCGTATACATAAAAATAAAGTGACTCAAAGCAAAACAGAAGGGCGTGGAATGAATAAAATGATAATAAATAAAAGCTATCATATTCTCTACGTTTACTAATTTAATTTTTAGCTAAATGTGAAAACACACAATGTGTACGTGGAGGAGTATTCTTCTATATATAGTAGATAGATATGTAATGGAGCCGCTGGGTTCGAGTTCTACAATGATACATTGATGTGGACAGTAGAACTTAATGTATGAAATATTAACTAGTCAATTCAGAATAACATCATTAAGTCAGATAGCAGGCACGGAAAAAACAAATATTAAAATCTGCATATACCTGAAGTGAAATTCTATAATGATATTTATTTTTCATTAAATTAAATCTACTATAATTCAATACTTAGAACCGTGATGAAGATTTTATCTTTCGTTTGTTGCCGGCACTAAGCTACAGTTACATACGCCATTAATTTTTTTTGAATGCATAATGCGCAGAAAATGAATTTTAATTGTCAACCAAGATGTGAAGATGCCTTCCAGCACGGCAGTATAGACTTGACAAAACAATTAAGTTATAATATATATACTATATATAGAGACATAAATAATTCATAGATCTAAGAAATTTCACAAGATTGAAAGAGTTGAGACAGACGTTTCAACTGAAAGCGCTGAGCACTAAAACAAAAGACTTGTCAAACAAAAAGTTGAACGTGGTGGAATGTTTTGTCTTAGGCAACAGATATCAGAAATCCCACCAGTCTCGCATGAAATACAACCTCGGTTGAGGATAAACTTTATTTATTTATTCTCCAGCCAAGAAAATCGTTCAGCCATTGTTTTAATAAAATAACAAGAAGATAGTCAAAGTAACAAATATCAATACTAAATCGTTTTTACGATACATAAATTCATAGAATACTTCTCACGCTCTCAAAATTTTAATGAAAAATATATTAGCTTAAATTTAAAAGTTGCTATCGAAATTAACGTCAAATATTATGGGTCACCCATGCGAGATGTGCTACTGTCAATTAAAAAGATAGTTTCATAAACGTGTTATGCAAAACATAAGATTCGTAGTAGAGATCACAGCCTGCGGCGGGATCACATACTACGGAAACGAAAACTAAAAAAATAGGTACAGAGCAACAGTACATACAGCAGAACAACTCTTATTATTTGTGATATTGCTTATCAAATTTATGAAAATAGTGAAACAAATTATGTATTGCCAAAACAAACGACCTTTGAGGTGGATTCTACGGTTGCTTCGTTGAAATTCTCTTTCAATATAAAATTGTAATTGATAGTCCGCTGTTTGTTTTAAGCAAGATTTTAAATGTGTAACTGAATTAAGCGTATCTATAACCTAACTATCACTTTTAATGTTTTCACTGTTAATACTAGGTGAAATGGCATTATAAGAAAAAGAATAAAACATTTTTAGTACTTATTTCACATACAATTTATTACATCACGACCGGTTTCGCTCATAGCGAGCATTATCAACTTATCATCAGTTTACCGGAACCGGTCCTGATCTAATAAATTTAATGTGGAATATAAGTACTAAAAATGTTTTATTATTTTAACCTTTCACAATATTTAATATATAATGTGATATGGTCCCTACTTACATTATAGATTATTTTTTTTAAATAGAATCAATTTAATCTAGATATGCTTTTAAGAGACACGAAATCACATCGTGTTACACAGCAAGAGACTGGCAATGTTATTAATGTTATATTAATACTAACAAAATCGTGAAATAAATACTAATGCAATGATAATGGGCAGCCAATTGTAAGCATCTTAACAATATTATTTACGGCCGCGTTTCCGACACAAGGCGTCCACTTTAGTTTATTTATGGCACGGCGTACAAATAAGACGGATAAAGGATAAAGGAAAAGGAAGCAACTGCTTCAATACACGCAAAATGATTTTCAGTGAGCCTGTTCTTCCAGAGCTTGTGCCGTTTTACTGAGAGTGAATACCACCATAAAAGGGACAAAAGTGATGGATGACTTTCGTGTCTTTCGCCATACTTGTAACAATGTATTGAATGTAGGTATTGCGTTATAAGTCGGTATATGATTTTCCTTACCATTGTCAATAGATTTTTTGATTAAACCATACTGAGTAGTTCAACGATGAAATGGTTCTACTTGTTGAATTATAGTAAGGGATGCAATCTCAGAAAAAAGTGTTTTGTATAATTTGTGTTTTCATATTTTTTTGAGTAAAAATCAATACTTCATCAATTAAAGTTTTAAGAGAAATGATTTCAGAGATCTCATTGGGTTTTTAGGATCGTGCATGATATCACATATCTTATATTGTTTAGACAAGCATAAACACTCCAAGAAAATTAGCAAACGATATTGAATATAGCCAATAAAAATCCATACAATATTACATTATTAGTATGGTTCAATGCATTTGACGGTTAATTTATGAAAATTCATCTACATATATATAAATACACTAAAATCTTAAGTATAAGTTTATTTGACACTAGCATACGGTTGACAGAGACGGCTAAGTAAAAATATTTGTTTTATCAATCTCAGCTTAAACTAATTTTCGGTATCAAACATATTGAATAGGACAAATGACTCCCTCCTTAATTTGTTTCCGTTGGGTTCCTTCTTCTCACATATAAAATAGGTTTCAAGGCAAACTTCTAAACATTAAACAAGATTGGAAAAATAAACATATTAATTATCGTCGTTTCATTATTTTGTTCTATGAATTATTTGCTTAACGGGCTTCGATTTTATTAATTAAAGCAATAAACGATAATACCAAATCTGATAAATAATACATCCTTGAAATAATCACGATTCATATACAATCACCATTGTATTTATAACTAAATGTTTACGTCTTCAAAATGCAATTATTACACATAAAACGCAGACAAATATCCTCGAACCATTCTAATATTTTATTCAAGCACGCTATCCTTTTAATTACGTTGAAAATTTTAGAACGCAACGAATGAAATTATACTATAAATCACTCAAACTTGTAATATATGTATAATTTTACGGTGTTTATATTATCGGGTTATGTTTCCCTGAATACTTCATAATTTTAAATTTCGTTCGGAAATATAGCACCAATGGCATTTACGTTAACTTCCAAGAGTGGCAATAGAAGGATAAATGCTAAGAATATTTCCTAATAAGTTTTTGTTCCAACATTTTTAATGCACACACTTTCAAAATTTCATGTCTGCCAACAACTATACTATGCATATTTTGTGCAGCTATTTTATATAGAAAACAAAGGATATTGAGCATATGCGCTGATTTTACAACTACAAATTAATTTTCCACTCTAAGTTTTCTTTGGTGGTTCTGCGTAATTTGGAAGTTTTCAGTATTTCCCCGAAGATTGCTTGTGAAGTTTTATTTACCACCAGTCTTGCTAATAATAATAGCTGTAAAAATATCTATATTATAAATTATAAATAATTAAAAAAATAGTTTGGCCAATAGTTTGTAAGGGCAAAAGTGATAAATGGATGAGTGTCAATAGTGTCCAAGTTTAGTTTGATAACATTGTCATTCTTCTGACTGTGTTCCAAAAGCGACACGTGTTTCACCTATTTGAAAAGCATCGTTAGACGTGTCACTTTATGCAACAAGATCAGTGCAATAACAAAGTGATAAAATGTTATTTTATTTTAATATTGAATTTCCATTAAGTTACTACCGAAGCCATGAAAAATAATAGATTGAATATTATTCACCGGGACTAAATCAATATACTGTAAAAATGACTTGATGTCAAAAAGTATCAATTAGATCAGTGGTTTCCAAACAGTATGCTACTACGCCTTCTTAATTTCACGCATACCCAAATTTTTGTGTTGTAATAGTACAAACATTATTTTTGGAGACGGAGTGGAGACCGCTGTATTAGATTGTTGAGTTAATTATTTTTTGGCGCGCCCGTTCAATGTGAAGAAAGAGACATAACAGAAGTTGTACGATGAAAAAATTTTCGTCGACAACTTCTAAAAAAAAGTCGATCCGCTCAACTTCCCTTCTCTGATAGAGAAAAGAGGGAGATAAGAAATAACAAGACATTGGTACACTATTTTCTCTACGCCCTATTTTAATGATCGGTGGGGAATAATAAAATCGATAGAAAAATCTTGTAGGACGAAAGATTAAGAGCTTTGACCATTCGGCTACAGATAAAAATGTGTAATATAATATTCCATCACAATAAAATCAAGGGAGAAAATTTTACCATTTCAACAAGACTTATTTCCACTACAAGGTGTGAAGTTTGAAACATAAACTGATCATTGATAATTATTGATCTTTCAGTTAATGAAAAATATGGGTAGTTTCACAGTTTTGATAACACTAGATTATCAAAACAAAATTCATAGATTAGGGTTCGTGAACCTACGTAAAATATAAAACTACTACATTTAGTACTATTATTACCAACAACGCGTATCGGAAAAATGTTTCTTCCGATAAAGAAGCAATAAAAATGTTAATTTTTAATACATCACAGAGAAGTGATACAACAGCACCCGATAAATTATTCCCAAAATGATTATTGAATGCGATAAACGCCTAATGATAAAATCTCTTCAGAATTGAAAACAATTATAGTAAGATTTACGAATATTGGGCTATTACCATGAATGTAAACGTAGAATGTATCATAATGATATAAATAACAATACATTAATACTTCATTCAGGTTTCATGACGCAGCGGAAAAATATACATTAATCATATTTTTTCCACCGATCGCTGACTAGAGCAAGTATCGTTTTTTATTGTATTGAAATTAATTTTCATTATGTTTTTGGATTTCCTATTTTAAGATAATGATTGTACTTTGCTCAACACTAAGTATGTGTTCTTTTTTATAATGTCAATCATATAAGAAATATTAATATGCACTTGCGAAAAAATTCTAGGTTAGAATCTTTTCAACATTAAATCAATTACTGGTATGGTAAATAAGAAAACTTTAGAAAATATTTAAAAACAGTTTTTAAACATAATTGAATAGAAGCAATAATGCAATCGAATTATTTGACGATTTTCTGACGACAACCATATAACATCCAAATCCTAAATATTTTCACTAGTTCCAATGTTCACTTATCGTGAATTCGCCTATATACACAACATTATGGAAAGCACGAAAACTTTAAGGATCTCCGGGAAGGATCGGCACGTACAAATACTCATTTTATGGATGTATACGGATAAAGCTAATATTTATAAACTAATAAGTAAATTAATTTGTTAATATTATAAATTGGTTGTAATGGGTTATTTAATCTCACACTTGATACAGCACAGCGCGCTGTGTTTTATTATGTATCACGATTGATATTATAGCATTTTTTTGGTTTCGTTTTATAGTAACGTATTTGTAAGTATATTATTTTTTAACAATTTTGAACAATAAACAAAACACCCGCTCGTATTTGGTGGACTCAATGATGGAGTTCTTCGTAAATGCATCGAGTAA
The DNA here is from genome assembly GCA_028554975.1 of Himalopsyche kuldschensis. Taxonomy (NCBI): domain Eukaryota; kingdom Metazoa; phylum Arthropoda; class Insecta; order Trichoptera; family Rhyacophilidae; genus Himalopsyche; species Himalopsyche kuldschensis. Next base: position 10,675,464 of record JAHFWI010000010.1, on the reverse strand, counting down.
TCTAGTTACCTTACTTTTAAAAGGTTCTAATTGACATTTTTGCCTAAAATGACCTTTTGGTCGGAAAAGCTTGTATTTACCGCATACTATCAAATATATGAACTTCAGAATTATATAAGGTTGAATAACGGAGTAAGCAGAACTCCAGATTGCATTGCATCTGCACATTTTTTATAAAATTTATTTGACAAAGTTCTAAGATTGTCATCATTAATTCTCAGCAAGAGTTGTGAAAAAATATGTTTAAAATAAGTAATTTGAAACATCTTTACCTGCTCATTGTTACAAGTGAATTTTAATCAATCGAAACTTCAAACGCTCATATCTCAAAACAGTGTCAAGAGCAGTAAGAACCTTTTCAAAATAAGGTGTCAATCGGGTAAAATTAACATTGAAATTGAGGTATTGCCTTTAACCTATCCAAGAAGAATTTTTTTGCATATTTCGATCGTATTTTGTTTTATAATTGTGTTATACTTTATTGTATGCAGAAAAAAGTTTACGTGTGCACTGTGAATAAATAATAATATAATTAATATGATGTTAAAAACGAATCTACATTATTTCAAGCGCGCTGCTACGAAGAATGTGGGGCTTGATTTACAAAATTCTTATGTGAGAATGGAAAAAAAGTTGCAATCGGAGATCAGCGCAATGGAAAAAAATCGATATTACTACGTACTCGCTTCTTTCGCTTCGTTCGTTCGTTAAGTCTAATCAAACTTCGCAAGTTTTCTTTTGCTTTCTTTTTCAACACGTCATTGCAGTCATACTGTGTCAAGTTAGCAAAATAGCAACAGGTAATTTTGAACGTACACGGCGAGACTTTGAAAAAGAGGAAACCTCGACGTATCATAAAATAAATAGGACATACATATATGTATGTATATGTGTACACATGTTACGAGAATGGGAGATATTTTGAGAATGGAAAGCCTGTGTTTTAGCTAGGGGGTTTTAACTAAAGTTAAAATTCTGCTTCATATTATTTATTGTGTTGTCTGAGAAGCCGTCATTTTTTAACCATGTCCGCTCCTTATGTGTAGCATTTATACTCTTAATGGAGTTAATACGACGACGACAGGAGTATTGTTTAGCTTATTATTAGCGTTAAAAAAAAAAAGGATTTTTCGACAAAGGGGAAATTATTTTGTTTTACTCACTGACCAAAGGATACTGGAGCTGACCATACCATATAATGTTTTACTCGTTATTTGATGAGGTCATGTCAAAGTTAGTTATAAAAGGCGATAGTGATAACCTGCACTTAAAATAAACCCTAAGAAGAATTACACTTAAGGTATGTGGCGATAGTGATAACCAGCACTTGAAAAGAAACCCTAAGAAGAATTACACTTAAGGTATGTACCTTTGTGAGGCCTCCACCCTGTGGCCGATTTATGGCAAATGAATATGATGATACTATCTTTAAACCGCTTAAAAATAAGTCGTCTTAACCACGGTTAGTCAAAGCTGTATAATGTAATGCATTAGAAATACAAAGCTTGGACATAAATAAAGGATCGTTGACTCGCCCCGAGCTTTTAAAGCTCAGGTAATAAGGTACAATGTTAAGGTACTAAATCTTTTGATACGTTTCATGTGGTTATGTAGGTCCATTTGATATGCCCGCATATAATATGTAGGTTAGTTACAGTGGTATACAAAGGCCGTAGAATCACTTGAATGAAACATTAAAAGATCACAAAGAAATTCAATTGAAAAAATTGAATGAATAATCGTAAATTTATGTTGCAAGATGACAACTTGACAGTAAAAAGGATACGTTCAAGTAAAAGTACCGCTCCAATTAACAGTGATTTGCAAATACGGAAGCTTGAATTTTTCTATAATTATAGCATCATACTAAAAGCAGTTAATTATTTAGAGTGTTAATTGGAGTAGCATGTATGTAGGTTTTTATACGCAATTTACGAAAAATAAGACGACATCCGTACGTGTTGGCGATTTTATATAAAATAATCAGTTAATGGGTGAATTGATAATGTGATCTTCAATTAAGACAGGGCCTTTTATGAAAATTCAATGAGTGAAATTGCATGGAAAATCTATTAATTCACGGCTACGCAATGGGAGCAGTGAAAACGCCAACCAATCGAACGAACTGGAAAGAAGAAAACGTCCGAGAATAGGATACGGTTATAAAAACATAACAGCAAACTGAGCAAACGCTTTCGTGGGACCCGTAATAGGTGAATATGAGACGGCCACTTTGAATATTTTGACTAAACTAAACGCAATATGTGTACGTAGTGTGTATAGGAAATAGAAAGCACCTACGCGAAATTGTATAATAAGCAGTGGAGCTTCTTCCGATTCTGCATTATTGAGTGAATTTAGAGGGGGTAAAAACGTGAGAACTGTGTGGTGGGACGGCGTGAATATCACGGCATCCATACGTGAATTTTTTTATAATCTGTATATTCATTGAATTAGGGCGTAAGCCGAAATAGCTATTAACTTTATATTTTTTTTTCTACTAAAATACGTACGTTGCTATTTTTACCGTGTTTATAATATGAATCTAAAAAAAATGAATTATATGATATTAATGACCAATCAATTACGCGCGAGACTGCCGAGCATGTTGTGTGCGTTGATAATAATTCTAGACCATTAATGAAGAATTATGGTAAGTGTAAGTTTAACTTCTTTACACTTGCTTAGCCATGCAGTCACTATCGTCAGTTGAGCCATTGAAATTAATACATAAAACGAATGATAGGATGTATATTTTTCCGAGCACAACATTTGTTTGCTTCTTCAATAGGTTTCGACATCGGTAGACTAACGTTACAACACGGTGGCATAAAGTTTTTTTTAGGATGATTATTTACGGGTTAAAGGATCGAGTATGTTTCACTTGTAGAAACTCACATAAGTGGTACTGAAAATAAATTTAATTATCACATTAAATAAGTTTGAGAAATACATACAAATTGCAAATCTCGTTTTTTTGTGTGGCCAACAAGGTTAATAAAAATAACACATTCATCGCATCAGAGCCTTACTACTCGACTTGAGTACCAACGGATACAACTTGAGATTAGTATTTAACAATCTTTGTCCTTAATTATATTTTGAAATTGCAGTGTGCTTACTTCAAAATATATCACATGTGAAATTGTCCTGATACATCAAGGGGAAATCTATTAAGCCGTCATACTGTTGACATTATTTTAGTATATGAGGAGTAAATATCCAGTCGTGCGTGTTCGGTTTGGCAGAATGAATCCCAATGAACACGAGATTGATTGTCTTTGAGGTAAACGAAGCGCAAGACATTTTTATTGTTCGCAGAGGAGCGATACATCACTATTCATACAATGGTATCACTAGTACTAATAATGTTCAGTGTTGCGTTTACCTATTACTTTTTCATTTCCTAGAGCGACATGTTAGTTAATAAGTTTACACGTTATTCAAAGCGCGTGTGTTAAATGAAGCAAAAACAGAACAATGATGTTTTAATTTCTTGTGATTTATTTTAAAAACATTGAATATTTATGATCACTGTATGAAGTATGTGTCAGTGCGATAAAGCTATATTTCAAATTTAAAGCAAAGGTAATGAAGGTATATTATATGTACCAAGACAGCAGCAATAATATTCATTTGTATGATGTCATTTTGATATAAACTTATTTCATACACATTAAAAAGTAATAATACAAGCATGGAAATAAAAACTAATTAAGAATAAATGAATAAGGTGAGATTATGTACAGATGAGGATTGCTATATATATGAAAAATGTCCGTCCTACGTGAAAAAAATGGCAAAATAAATAATGGTGAGAAATGGGCTGTTAAGCATTTTTAGGGTTAAGGATTTTCAAAAATAATGACTGGTTTTGATATTAGAGATATTTTCTTTATATGCTTACCTTTACCGATACAATTCAATTTTAGGTAACTGTTTATAAAATCCATACCCAGTCGTTTTTTGTGTCAATTACATATGTGTATCAAAAATATAACATATAAAAAACGGATGCAGTATTTAATACGGAAATACCTTTATTCCTGAGGCGATAAAGTGATAGACTCCAAGTGGCGGATATAAAAGTTCATCAATCTAAGCATTATAAGGGCAAGGCTGCGAAATGGGCGGCGATAAATTTTCAACGCGAGATAAAATCGTGCAGTTTAAATCTAAAAGGAGCGACTCAGAAATTTTCAAAATGTATGCGAAGCACATATCGAGAGGAGCCGCATATGATTTGCATAAGGGACGTTTGAGATACGTACCCGAGTATACTTTTTCAACGCTGCTTTTGCGAAGCGTAAAAAGAATTAATCCAAAAGTAACTAGGATTTGCAAAATATATTGAATCGGTTTATAAAACCGTTATACAACTAACAGATTGAAATATTGCAGAAAAGATTTATTTAAACGATGGAGCAAATGATGACAAATTAAATTTCGTAAAAAAATGTTCAATATGCAGGTAAATATACTTATATTCTGTTCCATAATTATATATGCAAATAAAGTTTTACGACGTTCGAAGACATATTAAACATTTTCGCAGTTTCCGTCAAATAAGCTCTAAATAACGAGTCGCCATAAAAAAATTGCTAGTTACTGATGCTTACAATTACGAGGGTTGCTTACTTCTATTTGAACGTGTCAAAAATATGTTTTACAATCGATTCTGATTAACTAAATGTATTTTGACAATGTCGGAATTAATTTACTTGCGTATGTAGGCACCGCATTATATCTACTGGAAGATTTTGCAATGGAAGCGCAAAAATAGACAGTAAATAATATATATGCATCACAGGGGACGCTACCGCAACTCGTAACTTTTGAAAGGGTTGTATCTGAGGATCCGATACGATAAATTTGGTAAACAACTTTAATTTTATGCAAAAGAACCTTCCGCCTTGTCTATGTGTCGGTAGAAAAGAGGTAAAATTTAAATGAATACACAACATGAGATAAGTTTACTGTCATTACGGAATAAGTTTCATAGAGATTTTTTTCGAAAAGGCGTACCTTTACAAAAATGTTAAACTATAAAATATTTTTATTGCAGAGTAACTCCTAAACGGAAATAAGGTGACAGGATATAAAAAAACCTGTTTCATGCTTGAGCCTTAAATAGGGATAGGACAACTTGTAAATAATCTTCATATTTTCATCGAACTTTGAGACTATGATTTTGATTATAAATTGGTGGCATTTTTAGAATCTTCATTTTCTTTCGATAAAGATATGCAAGGGATTTTTTGATAAAATATATCGGCTATGGGTGCTTGAGAGACCTTCAATGTAAAATTTGAACGATTCAAATCCAATACAAGATTAAATTTATAGCTTTGCTATTACTCGTATTGAAAGTAGAAAGTTATCAATTTAATTTGTACAAAGCATGTATGTATTGTTTAATTTTTCAAATTTATGACTTCCAATGATTATCAGTTAAAAATATTTTATTTTTTCTAAAATTAATTTGTGATCAGTGAAAAGCAGAATTTTCCATCGAAAATTATAAATGAATACTCGTAATTCCATTAAAACAAATTCTTAAACATATTCACCACGACTTAATGCGAATTGATCATAGTATCAAAATATTGAAATGGACGGCGTGTTTTTTACGAAATATCCCAACTGCTTAAAAAGCCAGCGACCGGATTATTTTCGCGAATGCAGCCGATAATTATTTATGACTGAAACTTTGTAATTTTATCGACAACTGACTGCCAAATTGGATGATTAGCTGAAGTTTATGATGCTTTTAACTCAATAATTCATTACGTTATTATAGTACGAATTCAAAATTATAGACACGGGTTTTATGTAGTTTTCGCACGTTCCCATATAAATTAAGAATGTATTTAAATTTCAAATATTTTTTTCCATTTGGTGACCTGGCACGATATAAAATCGTCATACCAGATCACTGAAGGATGAAGGATAGGTATACAATCATATTGCCAACGTAAGCTACTGTAGACAATTTACAATTCTCATAAAATTCCTTTTGCACATCTTGAGAATGCCGAATGAGAGTGCGACAGTCCGTTCTCTTTATATGGGAATTCCCGTGACGTAATCGTTCTCGACTCGCAATTGAAATATGTACATGTAGAACATATTGAAAAACTTGATAAAAATCTAAAATTTTCTTCGTCAAAGACGTGATATTTATATAAAAAAGAGTAAAATAAAAGTAGCACTTACTGGTTTCGTAACAATGATACAATCGCGAAACAGATCAGTGATCGCTCGAAGCATATGAATACGCTATTTTATCCCAATTTTAAGTTAAGATGTATACGAATTTTTCTGATTTAATATTTACTTTTAGGGAAATAGTAGACGTTCATGATCACGTTAACGTCAATTTTCTCAAATATTTTTTAGCCAAGGAGCATTCATTTTCTAAGGCCGATATTCATTTTCGTAACTTCGTAATTTCGGGGTACAATTAACAACATGGACAAGTATCCCAATTGAATGCATTTTGCTCTAGGTTAATTTAAACGTTCATACGCACGTATTTATTAATAGTAGTAGTATTTCTCGTGGACGGCTGAATTTGCATGGATACGAAAAAATGCACGAAAATAAATATTATTGTAAGCGATTACATGCCACGAATATTTACGCGAAAGACATAAAATAGCTTTCCAAGGGTAAAATCGATGAAATATTTGTCTAGACGTTCACACTCACTCTACGCGGAAGTTTGCGACCAAGAAACAAAGCGATCGACAAAATTGTGGCTTATTTTATGTCCCGAGAAATTTTTCGTTCTCAAGACTGTAGAAAGTGATGATTTTTATGAAAACACATTTCAATGAATATTCGTATTTTTGTCACGATAAGAAAAATCCTGTGAAACAAATATCTTTTTCTTTCAATTAGTGTGCAAAAACTTAAATATCTTTTTTGACAAATTACTTGAAACTGTATTGAAATGACTTCACAATGAAACACATGTTTTACCCTTTGAGCTAGATTGGTTTTGTATTTATATATGTTTCATTGGGTTTATCCCTTCGAAAAAGTCCCAAATAATAGCTCGATGTTTAACATTATAATGTTATCAAATAACCGTCATAAATAGTAAAAGTATGTAATGAAAATTGTAGTCCAGATAATAAATATCCTGGATTGAGATCGCCTAAAAAAACTAAATTTTATATATTACAAATATCTAATAAAATAGAACCGTGATTTAAAAATCAATCAAAACCCGAAACATCTGATCAGTTTTTATATTGTAAAATGCTACTTCAAAAATTAAACGATGGAAGCGTAGTAAAATATGTATAGTAAAATGGTGTAGATTACATTCATTAAAATGTCTGTAAGTATGCATACAACTTGAAATAATTACGCGAAAGATGATATATCGCAGTAATAACAATCGAAACCGTGCGTTGTTTTTCGTGAGAGTATGGACATGAATTTTCCAACAGGCGTTTACACAATAAACCTATACATTTATAGCAGGTTATATAATACCAATATTTTATAAATTGTGATCACCCGAACACTAGCTTGCATTTATAATACCTATCATTATAAACTGAGCGATTTATAATTATGGCCCACTGCCAATGTAGCCATACCTAAAAAGAACGATTTAGGAATTTTATATTACTTTTTAAAGCGATGCGATAGCATTTTGAATATTAATTCCAGTCTGCAATAATTTATTCGGCAATATAAGAGGAAAAATGTATCACGGGCGATAAAATTAATGTTTTACAAAGTAACAAGGTCGGAAGAGAGGAAGGGGTGTCAGCAAAGGATATTTGATTTTTTGGACAAATTATGAGTGTGAATTGTTTATTTTTTAAATTCTTACAAAATAAAAAAAATGATTTTAACCCTTTTTTTAAAGTAAGCATAAAATAAGTTATTCGCAATGCGAAAGTAGTGCTTTGTCAATTTGGACTGTTATATTCGTTTCAACCAGTGGTGGCCGGTGACAAGAATATGTGCATAAAAATACAATTTTATGCAAAATAATACATCCTCCGATTCTTGTATTTTGAAAACACATCGATAGCAAGGACATTGGCGAAACCAAGTGCTTCTCTACAATGTGTTAACATCGCAAGAGAATTTATTGAAATGATTTTATTATTTTTAAAGTGACAAACAACGCAGTATCAATATTGTACAAATAGTTTGTAATAAGTGGAAAGCTGTCGCTAAAGACTTCGAATAAATTATTTGTTGAAGTAGAAGTACGGACAATAGGGCACGTAACAATCTCCTCAAAGCCTAAACCCTAGCGAAATGGACTATATATTATGCGACAAGCTATCCCCGTTCATGCAAGAATTCGGCAACGCTCGTGTTAATTCGTTTTTGGGAGATCTATGCACCGATGTTGAAAAAACTTAAATTAAAAATTGTATCGTAATGTGTGTTAAATACTGACGTGGTGTCACAAAATCATATCCAAATTGCAGTTTGTGTTGAATATGATAAATCTATTTTTATTATAATTACCAAAACATAAATAAAACTAACATAAAAGAATGAATAAACTTGGAAATAAATAATTCCTACAAAATTAAACATTTATTTCAAGAGGATACACACACGTGCGTGAAATTTTAATTTAAAAAACGTTTTGAAATATTTTCAAACAAAAATGTAAAATAATGCTCCAGTTATGAAGCATTTGCAAATGACTGGCATCATTGACGCGCATCCGTGAAGCCGGGCTCCAGATTCCCGGCATGCCCCCGAGACATTCCCGGGTATTATTACGAAGGTCCCATTTACGGGTATGCGTTCACCTCCCTTTTGCCTACGGCCCGGCGAATGAATGAGAGGAAATGTCAAGGTCCTGACAGCGGATTGCGAATGGATAATTATTGCTGTAAAACATAACAAAAGAATGAATTGGCATGTCATGGAGGATTTAGTCACCAATTATTAGCATTGGTAGTGTATTACATCTAGGCAGTGTTTGAAAAACTGTGTCAAAAATATATCGGTGCATAATTTGTTCAAATGAGCTTGAATAATTATATTTTATCACCGAATAATCTTGAGACTGAACGCTTTACAAATCTTAAGTATGGAAACTGTTGAATTTCAAAATACAATCATAAAATATGAACCATAATTAACCATAGTCAAAATATCGTAAGTTTAGTAGAAAAGATGTATACTAGTAAAATCTTAGAAAAGTGAAAACTTTATAACGCCAAAAATAAAGATCTTTTGACAAAGTTTCTGGAGTATGAAGATGCTTCTCTAAGAGACAGCTAGTGAGGAAAACATTATAATTACAAAATCTATTATCAATTTTGATTATATAATATCTAAACTATTAATATTGTAAAACAAGTGACACATTGTGCGTTTGCTAACTGCCCTTAAAATGCTAATTACCAAAGTAATTTAAAGGGCCCGTAAACAAGGTGTAAATTACAAACGATAAACAGTTGCCACTCTTCGGTAGGAGACGACACCAAGCAAAGAAAAAAAATCCGCATTGTAGCTTCTATTGTTTTATCTTTCAAATGGAATGGATTTTTTTTATAAAATTACTGAGTAAATTGCGGCCATGTTGAGAAGCCTCATCCAGCTTCTTTCCAAAACCTGTGATTCAAACAAAACACGAGGGTGTTATTCTAGTATGTAATCTAAAAAAAGTTTTGACATTCATTCGACTCTAAAGCTACTGTGTGTTGGCATAGTGAGCGACTGAACTGAAGGTTTTATGTGTTGATACGTCAGCTTTATTATAGCACTGCGTATTGATTACCGAATCCAGTGTCAACGTTCAAAGGAAAATCATTAGCCATCGATGATTGAGAGTGTAATTATTTGTGAATGTCCCATTGTATAACTGGTTTTATGATACTAATAAAGATCGATCGATTTTTATAGTATGCTTATTTATTATCCAAATAAACACGGAATTCTTACTGTGATAGGATGACATCGACATAGACATAATCTTATATCATTTCCATATATGTACGTGTAAAACTTATATAAAGTATGTTTCAAATATAACAAAAAGCGCTAAATATACAATTTTATTATAAAATAGTGAATATAGTTTTGTGCGTTACTACTATAAATAAATACATGTTCGATCAGGGAAAAAAGAATTTTCATACAGACAGGTGCTGAATTTCAAATTTTCAAAAGTTTGTCGCCTTTGTTTTAATGGATTGAATTTGTGAAATTTTGTTTTGAATCACCAACCTCTTATTTTAAATGAATAAAACACATGTTATAGTACGACTTCCGCATATTTTCTGATAAATATCGGGACCAGTTTTGCTCATCGCGAGAAATATCTTTAGCGAAATCGGTCCTGATCTCCATCAGATTATATTTATGTGGATGTAGAATGTGTTTTATTTATGGAAAATAATGATTTTCCAACAAAAAGTGACAGTTAACTTAAAAATGATCAATACATATTACCCGATAAAATAATAACTGGAATGTTGTAATATCATTTTTATTCATTGAGTTATCATTCTAGTTCTTATGTGACTGGTTTAATTTCTTGGAATATATGTAAATATGAATATTTTTAACAAATTTATTTAACATAGAAGACAAATAATATAAACCAAATAAATTAAGAAAAAACATGCATTTTTTGTAGGTAGCTCTATTAAAATCTAAGCACTTAGCTTGTGTGCAAGCGATTAATTACCATGGGAAGCTTTTATCACGAAAAAGATTGTGTAGAGAAGATTGCTGTGTCTGATGAAGATTAATGGCTTATTAAATGATTTATATTATATACAGTGAAGTTAAATTTGATGAGGTCGTTGACAATGGAACAAAATTGAGTAAAGTAATGCAAGTGACTTGGCAAAATAGATTTCTTTTATCTCAATTTCATTAAGTCATTAGAGCGCGCAGCGTGTCAGTCTGCTCGACTTGTCTGGCCTTAAATTGTCAATTATAAGTACTTGATCGAATTATTGCAAGGGGCGTGGCCTCCGCAGACGATAGAATTCTCTCGGCGGATGACAATGGCGGGATAAAATCGTCGATATTCTATTTCACGGGGCAGAGCCGTGTCGGCGAACCCGTCTCGCATCGTGGTGATTAGTCCACAGGACCGTAAGTGAGATTAAACAACCACGTTGCATTGCATGTCGATATCTGTTTATTAAACATATAAAACAATCTCAATACGCTGTAAGGGTGGCAAATCTTTTTAAAAGAAATAACATGATTGGCCCAATGCAATAGAATCTACGAAAAGGTTGCGAAAAATTATTGCGTTCTGTCAATATGACGTTTTCCGAGCCGCTGCGCTCTTATAAAAAATACAATTTTAAAACGGCTGTCGTCGAAGTAGAAATTATATTATTTTTCGTTCGGTGATGAGATAGACTGTGAAGTTGTTCTGAGAATAATTTATCTTTCGAATTAGTTATCTTTGTAAATGATTGCTTTATATCTTTTCATTTCAGGAGTTTCCATGGGTAAAAAATATGTTTGCTTTTGAAGGCTGTAAGATGTAGGCTGTTTCCGGCACGCGGATAAAAATAGCTAAAGCTTTTTAGAATGCGAAATTTTATTCATGTTTTATTTCCGTCTATATCAATATTAAACGTCCGATAGCCTGCGTGCGACACTGCGAGCGCAGAAATAAAAATGATCGCCGAACGGAGACCGCAGTCGTCTGGCTGGCTAGAGATTAATGGAGCGTGAAGAGCCAAGGTCCCGAGGTCTTCGCGGAAGAGACATGGGGGATCGGGAGGCGCAAATAAGGGTATTGTACGCCGAAAGGGTGGGTGAGAACCTGTCGCCTTAGGACTTTTGCGTCAAAGAACTAATTAAAACACACACAAAGCCTTCAGATCTATCCTAAGATGCTATACATAATTGCGCATTGTAATAAGTTATTCATGTCTACGGCATTTCAACTTAAGACTCTCAATATATCATAGATATATTGAAATGATACAACATGTACGACCGGTTTTGGTATTGAATAACTGTGAAATATTTTCAATTCTTTACAATATAGCATGTGCTTATCCGAATACAGTAAACCGCAGTACATACAGAAAGTAATGAATTAAATGCATTCACAAAGCAACTGGTGAAAAGATGAAATAACAGAACGTAATAAGCGAAACTTTTAAATTAAAAACACACGTTGCCTGTTTGAAAAAATATCGCATTCGGAGGAAGCCATTGCATTAATCTCATTCCGCATCTGAAAAAGTTTTCAAGTGGGTAAGACCAACTGACCCACTTGAGATTGAATCGTTCATAATATACAATAATTACACGAAAAAGCTTTTGAGTATTGCTAAATTAATTAAACATGTAAAGCTTTAAGAAATAGTGTAATCAAACTCTTGATCTAAATTTTAAAAAACACACATAGTTTTTTACTATAATTATATTTATATGTCACTTTTAAGGTGTTCACTGTCAATACTTGGTGGAAAGGCATTATAATAAAAATAATAACACATTTTTTAGTACTTTTTCCACATCTGATTTATTACATCAGGACCGGTTTCGCTCATGGCGAGCATTATCAACTGATAAGAAATACAATAAGACAGTGGTATTTATGCAAAAGTTAAGGATGAAAACAAGGTATGACAAACAATTGGTAATGCAACTAAGCAAATAAATTAAGTAAATTACAAGACAAATAGACTAAAAATAAAATGTTCAAGACCTCTTAGCAATGCAAAACTAAAACATCAAAAATCAATTAAGTATGAATTTAACATTAACTAACACATCAAAAATCAATTAAGTATGAATTTAGCATTAACAAAGTAAAAGCCCAAATATTAAGTGAATTTAATAAAAATAAATAAAGCTAATGTCTGTCATCCATAATTAGATGGAAGTCCCGGTAATGAGTTCAAATGAGTCAGTGCCTGTAACAGAATAAAAGCCATATCAATTCTTACAAATTAAAATCAAAGAAAGGAAAATAAAAAAATAAAAATTAGAAATAAAAGTAGAAAAAAATACAATAAGAATTGGTTTAGTGAATTGGGTATAGTAATGGCGAGGAAACGAAGACTAATTGATCATTTAAAAGATTACAATTATTCATAAATTTATGTCGGTTTATTTCAAGGATTTCTAACTTATCTAGTTTTACAGATTTATTAATAATATGCAGGATTTTAAAGTTTTTAGTGATATCAAAAGTATGCTTATTTAGGAACAGATGGTTACCAAATGAAGATACTTCATTCCCTTTAATTGAACAAGCTAGATGTTCTTTAAATCTAGTATTGAAAGTTCTTCCCGTTTGACCAATATACTTGGCTCCACAGGATTCGCAATCAAGTAGGTAGATCCCACTTTGGTTGAGAATATTAATTTTATCTTTGGAATTTACTAAAACATTTCTGAGATTGAAAGGATTGTAAAACGTTACATTAAAAGATTTTTATCAATTTTCCTTGAAATCTTTTCTGAAACTCTACCTAAGTAACATAATTTCACCCACTGTTTATTAACAGCAGGATCATTAGTCACCAAACTAGAGCTTACATTTAACAGAGCTAATTTTTTATTTTTTTTAAATAAAAGTCGATCAATTAAATCCGAATCATAACCATTATTCATTGCAATTTGTTTTATTGTATTTAATTCAAGATCGTAACTTGCTTTACTCATCGGAATCAAAAAGGAGACGATGTATAAAGCAATGAAAGGTGGCTAATTTATGCGAGATGTGATGTCTGGAAGAGTTATTAATGATGTTATCACTATATGAATCTTTTCTAAAAATACTGAAAAAATGCCGATTATTAATAATCTCGATCGTTAGATCCAAAAAGTTTATTTTATTCAACCCCAACTCCATTGTAAATTGGATATGCGGGTTAACACTATTAATATGTTTTAAAAATTGATTAAGTTGTCTCTCCGTACCTCCCCAAAGTACTAAGATGTCATCTACGTATCTATACCAATAAATGACATTTCTAAAGAGATCAAAACTACTGATTTTAGATTCTAAAAATTCATGAAAAAATCAGCTAAAATAGGAGACAAGGGCTGCCCAACCCATTCAACTGTTGGTAAATTTTACCATCAAATTTAAAAAAGTTTTGGTCAATACAACAATTGACAATAGATATAATATCTTTAACTAATAAGGGATTTAGATTTTTACTCTCTTCTTTTCTAAAGCTGATAAAGGAAACACGACAGTTATTATGGATAGGAGTGATTATGTCACAAAAATGAATGATGTTTTTGTCATTCTTTCGTTATCATAAACGTGATCCCACTACATCCAGTTCAGATTTGGTTAAAACTGTTATCAATGATGCTAATGCGTGTTTCCCGACAGAACGAATGAAAAAATGTATAAACTTATGAACCCTCAGTGTCCCAGATTGTATGGTTTACCTAAAATTCACAAAATTAATACTCCCTTAAGGCCAGTAGTTTCGTTCAATTCAGCACCTTCTTACAAATTAGCAAAAAAGGCGAACCAACTTTTTAAATATAAATTAAATTTTAGTCCTAAATTTAGTATTAAAAATTCGATTGAATTAGTAAATAAAATTAAAAACATTACAGTGCCTTTAAATTCCAAGCTTGTTTCTTTTGATGTAGTGAGTTTATTTACGTGTGTCCCTATTCCTGAGTTAAAATTAGCTTTTTAGACTTTGTTGAGAGTAAAAATCTAAATCCCTTATTAGTTAAAAAGATATTATATCTATTGTCAATTGTTGTATTGACCAAAACTTTTTAAATTTGATGGTAAAATTTACCAACAGTTGAATGGGTTGGCTATGGGTAGCCCTTTGTCTCCTATTTTAGCTGATTTTTCATGAATTTTTTAGAATCTAAAATCAGTAGTTTTGATCTCTTTAGAAATGTCATTTTATTGGTATAGATACGTAGATGACATCTTAGTACTTTGGGGAGGCGGAGAGACAACTTAATCAATTTTAAAACATATTAATAGTGTTAACCCGCATATCCAATTTACAATGGAGTTGGGGTTGAATAAAATAAACTTTTTGGATCTAACGATCGAGATTATTAATAATCGGCATTTTTCAGTATTTTTAGAAAAGATTCATATAGTGATAACATCATTAATAACTCTTCCAGACATCACATCTCGCATAAATTAGCCACCTTTCATTGCTTTTATACATCGTCTCCTTTTGATTCCGATGAGTAAAGCAGTTACGATCTTGAATTAAATACAATAAAACAAATTGCAATGAATAATGGTTATGATTCGATTTAATTGATCGACTTTTATTTAAAAAAATAAAAATTAGCTCTGTTAAATGTAAGCTCTAGTTTGGTGACTAATGATCCTGCTGTTAATAAACAGTGGGTGAAATTATGTTACTTAGGTAGAGTTTCAGAAAAGATTTCAAGGAAAATTGATAAAAATCTTTTTAATGTAACGTTTTACAATCCTTTCAATCTCAGAAATGTTTTAGTAAATTCAAAGATAAAATTAATATTCTCAACCAAAGTGGGATCTACCTACTTGATTGCGAATCCTGTGGAGCCAAGTATATTGGTCAAACGGGAAGAACTTTCAATACTAGATTTAAAGAACATCTAGCTTGTTCAATTAAAGGGAATGAAGTATCTTCATTTGGTAACCATCTGTTCCTAAATAAGCATACTTTTGATATCACTAAAAACTTTAAAATCCTGCATATTATTAATAAATCTGTAAAACTAGATAAGTTAGAAATCCTTGAAATAAACCGACATAAATTTATGAATAATTGTAATCTTTTTAAATGATCAATTAGTCTTCGTTTCCTCGCCATTACTATACCCAATTCACTAAACCAATTCTTATTGTATTTTTTTCTACTTTTATTTCTAATTTTTTATTTTTTATTTTCCTTTCTTTGATTTTAATTTGTAAGAATTGATATGGCTTTTATTCTGTTACAGGCACTGACTCATTTGAACTCATTACCGGGACTTCCATCTAATTATGGATGACAGACATTAGCTTTACTTTGTTAATGCTAAATTCATACTTAATTGATTTTTGATGTGTTAGTTAATGTTAAATTCATACTTAATTGATTTTTGATGTTTTAGTTTTGCATTGCTAAGAGGTCTTGAACATTTTATTTTTAGTCTATTTGTCTTGTAATTTACTTAATTTATTTGCTTAGTTGCATTACCAATTGTTTGTCATACCTTGTTTTCATCCTTAACTTTTGCATAAATACCACTGTCTTATTGTATTTCTTATCAGTTGATAATGCTCGCCATGAGCGAAACCGGTCCTGATGTAATAAATCAGATGTGGAAAAAGTACTAAAAAATGTGTTATTATTTTTATTATATTTATATGTATTCTCACAATTATTATTTAGACTTTAGATACTTAAATCATTGTTATGCAGTAAGATCGAATTATGATATAGTTATTGAAATCAAAATAATAACATATAAATAGTCTTGTAACATTAAAACCAATATCGCTTACATACACACAGAGAATATAACTGGGTGAATAGATTTATTGTCATAAAAATTGTCTACTGCGTTCAGTATTGCGTCGAAAGCGTGATGCGGAGTTCATCTCTTCTTATGACTGTTATTCGAGCGGCTGCATACATGTAACGGATGGTGGTGGGACAACCAACTTGTTGTTATTCGTTATGGAAGAGTTCACATTTTCTTTACAAAATTCAGCGTCATGAAAAGTATGCACTTCTTAGATCTATATAGACCGCTATTTGGTGAAATAAAATAGTATTATGTTCCGAACGTATTGTATGACCTATGGCTATTTAAACTCTTCTGCTTCCTCGCATGTCATACCAAACGCCCCGTTAGTCGATTCGCGTAGTTCAAACGAGATAAGCTAGTCTCGATAGTATTTATATATATAATGGGAGTATGCGGTGAGATGGCAGATGATTTCATTGTCAGTTTACTTGCGAAACGACGGTTAGGCGATGCCGTGCTAAATAAAAAATGTTTTTTTTGTGAAAATAAAAATGTTTGATTAGTTTCTGCGGTCAGATTGGCTAGCAGAATGCGCTTTATCGTTCCATTATCGGAAATGAAACATCCTGTTGAATATGACGGATGATTGAATGAAAAATCATTTCATTGTTAGCAAGTTCAAACGCATACATGTAAATGTAGGTTGTTGATTTTGAAAAGTTTATTTCATTTCGTTTTTGACTTGTCTTTCTGTCATTTTCATCGACAGAATACGTGAAACAATGTGCCACTATTTCCGTATGAAAACGTTATACGCGACAATATGTTGAGAAATGGTTTTAAAAGTTATGCAATAAATGCATGACGAATTGATGGAATGAAATAATATTTGATTTTAGTATCCTCCATTCTATCTATTTTATTCGCACAAAAATGGAAATACATATTATAAAATTTTCCTCTAAATAAATGCAATCGCAAAATATTTCCAGTTTCAGAGTTTATTCCATTTTATGGTGGTATTTATGGATCATTCATTATTGAATATATATGGTATTGAACAATTTTATAATGCAGATAAAACTATATAATATCTATAAAGCGTATAAATTATATAATACAGAAGATGATGCTTTAATGAAATGAGACGTGATTAATCTTTTTTTTATTTATATTCTTAATAACCTAACACAGTGTATGGGCAGTATAACAAACAAAAATAAAACAGATATTGCTGATTTGATGGATTAATATACATATCTGTAAAATAAAAAAAAATATATATATATGTATATGTATATAAAACCTGATGGCGACCAATAACGACGAGATGTTTGGGTCAACAGCCTTACTCAGAAATAATTTGTCATTCTCATATGTGCACGTACGATAATTAAAACAAATTGCACTGTAAATATCATTAATGTTTCATTTATATTAAGTTCATAAACTTCCAGTGAGATCCCAACGCAGCATTATGTTCTGATACTGCATTATGACTGTCAGCTTTATTGAAATATATGTAGTGGGATTACAATTATATTTTCATCTTCGTTTTTAAGCGGAATGAGCACATACTAGAGAACATTCTTATTACTATCGGTGAGTGACAGGAAACAGCAAGGCTGAGAGATGTGTTCACTACTATTACTATCATTTGTTGAATTATTTTCTACGTATTCATGGATCATGGAATCGCAAGAAGAAAGCATATTTTGAGGGGACTTCTAATTACGGCAGTCAAATGTAAAAGATACTACTCAAGAAGTAAAAAGGGATTTAATGAATAAAATATTGTGTGTATTTTTGATATCTTATTATTACGAAAACAGAATTCTAAAATATTCGTGAAGTTTATTTTCTAAACACTGATGATCCGCGAAACGTCTGAAATTGATATTTTCGGTGGGCATTTTCTAGTAAATTCAATTTCTCACTTTTAAGGTGTTCACTGTGATTACTTGGTGAAATGGCATTATAATAAAAATAATAAAACATTTTTAGTACTTATTCCATACAAAATTTATTAGATCAGGACCGGTTTCGCTCATGGCAGAACTCACTCGGTTGACATCTTTGAAAATTTCTAATGTGATTTTATAAAATTTTTTCTCTCTGTTTTTATGACTACAATGTTTTCATCTTGTTTTTAATTAATTAATGATTAATATTATGTATTCCATACAATTTATATTTGAAATACATGGCGCATTGGCATCAGCTGTAATGCCATGATTTGCTTTTTCTTAAATAAATAAATAAATAAATGGCGAGCATTGTTAACTGATGACAATTTTATGTGGAATACGTTCTAAAATGTGTTATTATTTTTATTTCAATTCAATTTATCAGTATCTTATACTTATATAATAGAAGGGAGCACATTTGTATCACCCTTTTACTTCAATCGTGGACTATATTTGATACATCGAGGAAAATGATTGCGTTGCAAGATCGTTCATGCTAATTGAAAAATAGCATCGACGCTGTGCCAATCGCCGAGCTTGAAATCTAAAGACAATAGTTCCGTTTGGGTCAACAATAGTCCCGCTTGGGTCAACAATTTTAATTTCATGCTAGAGCACTACCGATTAATAATCAGTACTTCGGCAGGTGTCGATTGCCAAAATATGACGGCAGTTAATCTCAGGTTACATTTTATTTAAAGATTCAGACCACAACTAATTAAAAGGGGTAACTTGTAATACGATTGAAAGTATTCATTCGAAAATTCTTGGCAAAGGGCGGATATCAGAGCGCACACTGCGTCAATAAATGTAGATTTTTCTGTATATATTCTATTTTCAAAACACTGGTTATTGCCTACATTTTAAAAATGTCGTCTAGAAGCGTAGCCGCATAAGGGCATCGATTCTAAAAAAATGTTCGTTGCAATTTTCAACGGCTTCGTGATTAGCAACCT
Organism: Himalopsyche kuldschensis; assembly: GCA_028554975.1. Taxonomy (NCBI): domain Eukaryota; kingdom Metazoa; phylum Arthropoda; class Insecta; order Trichoptera; family Rhyacophilidae; genus Himalopsyche; species Himalopsyche kuldschensis. The sequence goes on along the minus strand of JAHFWI010000010.1, from coordinate 10,656,107 downwards.
TTCAATTTCGAACACAGGGGATATTATTACGCTGTAAAATGCACTAAAATATGACCAAAGACCCAGCCAAAAGAAAAGTGGTGAATAATCACGAGAATTGCTTAATTCGAAAAATCTGTCGTCATCCGAGACATGCGGTGAGGCGGTTAAATGGAGCCTAGGAAAGTTTCGATGCGGTGTTCATCTCTCAAAAGAGTTACGAGATACGAAACAAATTACTGGAGGGTCGGTAACCCAACGGTTATGCACCTCAAGTCCGCGGACCACATATGGTACGTATCGTTGTTGAAAATCTGTTCTGTAACGGATTATCAGATTTTTTTTTCATTTAAATTGCATCGAACATAGGATAAAAACACACTGACGTATACGAATGTGATTTCATGAAATAATGTTTTTTTCAAAATTATGGCAAACAGGAATACCGCAAAATAAATTTAAAATTGGACAGAAAATATACATAGCTCTTTAAAACTCTCAACTTTATACATGGGATTAGACTAAAAAACGTGTTTTGATATATTTATTTTTAAAACTTTTCAGAACGACATCGGAACATCCATGTTTAACAAAATAAACTGTTATCATAGTTATCTGTGACTATTTAAAATGAAGCAAACATTGTATTACAGTCAACTCTCCTACAGCACCGAGGTAAGGATTTTTTTTATGACTTATTTTATCAAAATTAAAGGGACGTACAGCTACTGATAAATATTCTTCGAATACACATTTTTATGTATACTATAACATAAAATTTGCACTGCAGACCGCAGCACACGTTATAAAAACCTGAGTGCTGTAAGAGGGTTGCCTGTATTTATTTTTTGTCAATTTGTACTAAAAAATAATTGGAGAAATTATAGGTTAAGTCTTACATTGTAATTTCATGATTACTATATATTAGTTGGAGCCAAGAACTTCTTGACAGCCATCGTCATATTTATCAAGTATTAAAATAATTAAGATTTTACAGTATTGAATGGGTGCACGGTACACGGTACACAGCCACTGGCCTGACCGACCCGGAGCGTGACGCTAAACTTTTCCTCTGCTTAAACTCGATTTACGTTTGTCTTTGTTTAAATCTCTAACCATAAATTAGGGACCAATGATGCAGGCCGGCGTCACAGCACTCGGTTAAGCAGGACTTGTACAGAGAATAATACGAAATCGCCGTGGAATTACTTCAAGAAATGAGTAATACCAGCTCGGTGGTATTATTTATTACTGCGGACGACATAAATTGATATGACCCGATGGAATTTGTAATATAATTAGAATTCAATACACTGTTGTGTATCATTGGATAATAAATAATTCAACACCAATTTGGGGAGCTTAAAATATGATCAGCATTGTAAAATGATGGCAGAAAGCCCTAGCTTTTTGGATATTTAATCGTAAATTAGATAAACTGTAGGTACATACAGATATAGTACTGATCTTTTTTGATATGTATCTGTAACGCTTGTATGAAAGCAGTTGGGGTTATTTCCATTCCACACCAAACCCAGACCAGCTTAGACTAATATGATATGACATATGAAGATACACGTTCATTAACAAAAATTTATTTTACATAAGAAAGTTATCTCAAGCGTGCCGCGCACAGATATTACATTGAAAATTTGAGACAAATGCTTGGAAAACAATTGGATTTTTTAAAATTCATTACATGATTTTCAATGTTTGTACGAAAGTAGATGAATTGGAAAAAAATATAATATACTAGAAGATTATTCTGTAATATGTTACAATAGCATATTATATTCAGCCCAAAAAATATGTTAGTTTATTTGAAAATAAAAATACTTAAACAATAAAAAAAGTACGTCAAGTCGAAAGTGTTTTGTTTCATTGTAAAACCAACAAAGGTGTGAATTACAACGTCTAACACATGTAACGTCCTATTATGAGTAAATGCAACAATATGTACTTATGTTAGCTAGAATGGAGCATTCTTTCGATGATTATCCTGAATGCGTTGTCAGAGTTAGTTAATAAAAACTAAAATAAGTTAGTTAATAAAAAAAATAAAAAAGTTCTGACGAAGGCGTAAGCCGAAATAGCTATCAACAAATATATAAAATAATTTATGTAGAACTAAAATACATTGTTATTTTTCTTTCCGTATTATAATGGAGTTCTACCAAGTAAATGCCTACTCAATCAATAATAAAAACAAGTTAGGTATAAATAGTGAAGAATTTGGGGAGGAAATTCTTTGTTGCCACGACTTACCTGGAACAGTTTTTACAACTATGCATGAATATTTACATACATTTTACGGTAAATGGGTCGGATAGTATACAGATGGTGCTGCAGCAATGACTAGACATCACTCTGTCATCGTGTGTGTAATTACAAAAAAAAAACGCTCATTTGTATGACTCACTGTCTGATCAATGGAAGCATCTAGCTGTGAAGAGTTTTCTACTCAACTAAATATAATGATAAACGTCGCGTTAAAAATCATAGATGAAATTCGTAGTCGAGCCATGAGCTCCAGGTAGTTTATGACACTGTGGAGTGAATTCTGTGGCGAGTCCATCATGAAGTAGATTACTTACACGTCTATGAAACTGATGGAAGAAGTAAAACAGTTTCAGACAGGTAGACTCGTCTCTTTTGGAGCATCTGTTTGATAAGGAATTGATGGATTAGCTTACATAATATGTCACGGAAATATTCAATCGTCTCATTGAACTTAATGATTCTCACCAGGGATTACATATATAATACAAATACGCTTATGATGAGAAATAAATGAATGCGTTCAAAAAGAATGTAGCTAGCGTTCTGTAGAATGTATTTGGGATAGTTGCAGAGGAAAAATGTTTCCACGTCAGCAAAAAAAATTCCGGGTGTTTAAACAGTTTGGTTGAAAACGTTGAATTGAAACACATTAATAGCTCACTGCGTAACTTACTAAAAACGGATGGATATAATTGTCACTCCAAATAGTCTCCGAGGTGTAGAGAGTAAATCCTATTTGGTACTCGTATGACAAGATATCTAGGGATTGCACCACCGAGTGATACATAAAGTTTCCGGTATTTTGTACATTTTCGTTAGTATAATGCCTTGATTTATATAATAAATAATAATTGTCATTCAACTTCCAATCGATTATGAATGTTTGAAGATTTTTCTCACAATAAATCCGATGGCATAGAAGACTAATAATATGCAAAGCTGATATTCTGATTCAATCCGGAACATCTTTTTTACGTTTTCACGTTTCAAATTCACAGCATGATTTGAGTATGGTGATACTGTTGCTATCCTGAATGATAATGCACGAGTGATACTGTTGCTATCCTGAAACATTAAGCCCCTACGGCTCTTGGAATCCCGACATATCTCAGAAAAATAAAAATAGTGTTTTCTTTCCGGTATAACAATCTCTGGTGCTAACGATCGTCGATGTAACGAGGAAATAATAACTTAATTGTGGTCGACATCGACAAGGAAAATAATTTCAAGAGATTTGAGGCGACTCGATTATTTCAATAGTGAACGGCCATGCATGCGTGACAGCAAGTCTCGATAGACTTCGCTTTTAACGCAATACGTAAAAAAATACCTAAAGGGAAACCGTTGTATTGACAGTATAAATCAACAAAGAAGAGGTCAATAAATATTCAGGATTTATCAATATGCATAAAGAACCAAGACTGACCAATAATGCAGTAAGATATACATTTGAATTGAATAGTTTCATCCAAACATAATGTATATATTGATAAGGTGGGTTTAGTTGATTTGCACAGAGGAAACTAGACAAATATGATGATATATGTATAATCGGCCTTACACTTAATTAGCTTGCAAAAGTTTATTCAAAAATATTATTGTCCGTGTTATCGACATTGAAGTCAATCTGATACCGCTTTGAAAGTAGTAATGGATAAGTTTCAAATGTAGAACTGGCATTCGAAAGCCGCTTACTAGAGCAGTTTTAATACTGAATTATAGTGTTGTTAATAAAAGAAAAAAATGTATAAATATATCTTTTTTCAATACAATAGTTTCCCAACATCTTATCTCAATTCAGCTATCTGTAAAGTTCTCCAGAATTAAAGAATTTTCAGTCTGTCATAAAATCAAAAAATATAAACTAGAAATGCAAGCACGAACTTCATCGGTATTGTGCAATTTTATGCACCATCCACTCGATTTTCCCGCAAACTTAGACACAGCGTCTATTTTCCTTCGCTAGGGAAACACGATAGAGCGTGGAAGGCCTCTGAAATTCTATACGTGTGTCCGTACATATTCCTGAAGATACGTTGCGGCCGCGTCGTGTTACTCAGCGTACGGTGTCAGGTTCTACTCCTCGCTCTATTTCGCATCGATATTCCAAGCTCGCCCGTGAACAATCTTGTTTGTGCACGGCGAGGGGGACATTCGATCACATGTGGCCGGATTTTTCCGAATGGTTATTATATCGGTGTATTTTTCCGAGATAAACCAACGACGTGTCTTACTTACTAATAGTATTCATGGCTTGTTATGGATTTTTGACAGAGGAAGTGCGGCGTAAGGTCTATCTAATAATTTACCGGAGTAATCGGTTACTACTATAGAAATGTTAACAAAATGAGAAAAATTAAGCCGACAAAAATGATTTATCATTTTATAGTAAAATCGGTCGTTCATTAACTAAAAATTACATTATCAGAATCGCCTACACTCGACATCACAACAAGTTTTTTAATGATACTAACTTGTGAAATTTAAAAAGGGAAAAAAAATGTTTTAATGATATGCTATGATAGATGGCGGACGCCCTTTAACACAATAAACCAGTAAATCTCAAGATGTGTTCAGGTCGACAATTCAAATAGCCGATATACATATTGTATTGAGAAGGAACGTAAATAAATATCTGATAGTAATGCTATTCAAAAATTGAGAACGTAAAACGTATCCATTGTTCGGAGTTCAGCATTCAGGCATGCATAGACATAACCAACAATTTTGAAGTATTTGTCAACGGTGTGAACTATTAGGATAGACATTTTACTATTGGCAGACATGTTTAGTTGAGCGATCGCAAAGTTAGTATGAATTAATTGACGTCAACTAATAACTATCTTAAAAGGCTCGAAAATAGCATTGATGCTTCCACTTAAATGAAGAGTAAAGTTACGTTTACGTAAGTCAGGGGTGTAAAGGGGACCCAAAAGGGTTTCAGGATATAGCGACGTGCGGCAAAACTTCGTATCTTCTAATAGTATTACGAAGCATTAAATATCTTAAGAGTGTACTTTCGAGAGATATTTAGAGTATCAGTATGGCGCTAGTAGTTTTGGTGGGACTTTCAATATTCGAAGAGACCATTTATTGAAATGGTTAGAAAAATGTACGAAAGAATTTATTTCGCAGAAGATTATGCGCATCGGGTCATGGCAATACATATTCGGTTTCTGTCGTTAAGTTGCAACGATCAGATGGATTTCGTTTCAAGTCTCGATAAGGGCAATATCTTTTTATTTTCGCTTACACATGGCTGGGATCTTGTAGATATATGTTTGTGATGTCTTTTCTCCTCGAAGTCAATTAAAAAGAGTATATTTATTTAAGAGTAACCAGAGTGTATTGCTTAGTCATATCAAAAGCGACGTTGTCACACTATGGATGATTTGGTACTGCTGCTCAAATGACCGATGTCCAAACTTAATTATTATTTATACCATGCTATGTAATGACCCGTCGGAGAGGTGAAGGCAAGAAAGGGAGGAGAGTCGCATCTCCAGCATCACGCACCGCACGCAGGTCCACTAAATAGAAAAATCCACCCTAGGGCAGACTGTAATGACGGGCGCCGCGTAATTCGACGGAAATAGACTGTGACGTCGGCGTCGGTGCGATGCGCCGCGCTACGCGTATCCGCCGACACGAGCACGTTGCGCACGCATCCCTGCACACAGCCGGCGATTATCATTCGCGACACGTACATTATGTATGTGGAAGACGGTACTAGCAGAATGAGTATCCCATATGCAAGATTTTTGCACATGGGCTGGGTTTCGGCGAATCATAAAGAATTACAATTATCCATTTCGTTATACTTGTGGCAATAACTGCCTGATCAAAGTAAGTGAACAATGGGTAACCGAAAGAGATGAGATTTAATAAACAGAAATATACAATATATATCTGATATTTTTTCATATTTTGTGAAAAAATGTAGTTTTAATTAACCTTACGACGTTAATTAATCAAACACAATATCACCATGATATAAAAGACTAATGTGGACGAGAGGAAAAACAAACGACACAAAGACTGTTTTCATGAATGGTTTGATCTATTTTAAAAGCATTTCACATGTAAAATCATCGGTTACCACGCATTTGAAACTTTCATTCCTTTTCGTCCGTTGTGACGAGATTCGATATATCATGGTTTCAATGTAAAAGCTAATCATAATTGTATTACGGTATATTAATACACTGTGACTTCAAAGCGAACTATTAGTGATCATTCAATTTTGAAGATTTTATTTGGTAAAATAATATTGTACAAGTAGCAATCTTAAATGTCCACGATCACGAGTAGAAAACACAAAGTTGTTTGAATACTTCATTGCACACTTTTCAATTGTTTGTTGCTTAAGCCAGTATACCAATAACCTGGAAGATTCGCAGAAGCAATAGAAGTGAAGTGGGGTGTTATATGCAATATGGCATGTGGATATTTGGCGGAAATGTTGTGGCAACAGAAGGATGCTGGAAGTATCAAACGAAACCATATGTCATAGTGATACACAATACTTAAATACAAATTCATGGATTCATCACCCGGTACTAGTTATCTTCTATGATAATGTTGAGATTAGGTTAGGTTTGTTTTGTTTTGAAAACATTCCAATAAGTGATATTTTTTTTATGGATCTATAACGTTCTCTCGTGAAACAGGTCGCGATTATATACATATAGTATTGAAAAAACTGTCGCCAAATATTGGATAATCCAAAGAATTTAAATTAATAGAAGTATCCAATATAAACAGCAATAGATGGTATCACCGAAAGTATAAATTTAATATCACAGTTGTAGTCATCCTTACAATGGGTAGAAAAGCAATAATGGCACGATAGAGGTTTGACGCTATTTCTTTCAAGAGCAGACAGATAACATGCAAAAAATATATAAAGTAAGTCTGGAAAAGCGCGCGGGAATTCTTTAATATCTAATACGTGTCATTATTATTCAAGAAAGCCACTTTGTACTGCTCATATTGCTGCCAAAATAATTCACAGTTCACGCTGAAGAACGAAAGGGGTTCTTTGGAGAGGCAAACAAGCAAAAGACAGAGAGTTCCAGGGAACGCAATACCGGGAGAATTGCCGAGCCGGTATTGTATATTTAATTTAAATACAAATGTTGAATGCATATTGCGAGATAAGCAGGAAGGTATGTTTCCTGGTTCAAGACCTGATAAAGTAAATATCAATAGACTGCATAAATATGAAAAATATATTATTTTCATACCTTTGCCTTACTTAATCAAGGAATTCCAATAAATGAAAAAACATTTGAATATATATGTCTTTGTATTATTTAACAGCAGCTTGTATGGACCATTTGATAGGTTAGTTAAAAAAAAATTATGATCGTGGTGAATTGTTGTTATTTTATTGATACAAAATATAAATGAATAAACATGCAACGAACAGGAAGAAGAATAAATATATTATCTAAGGGTTTTCGGATATATGTTTTTATATCACGAAGCCAGTGGTAAGTTATTATTTACCGATATTTTAGTATTATAATAAACACTGGTATTTATTGCCATCCCTGATGTGCACGTTTAATAATAAACAGGCGCGTAAAGTTCTTCTGACCGCAGCTTACGGAGACAATATTACTCAAGTTTTAGAGGTTAACTTAGAATTTGACTTCGTCTTGACATCAGCGTTAAGCCTTCACTGTTCAATGGTGTCTTTCATCGTCATTAGTGCCACTAGCTTCTTTGAATATATGGCAGTGGTGATTACCGTTTATTCTATACTTCTTTTGGAATTAATACGATCTTAATGGACCTTACTGCGATATTCGCAAGTGAATGCTGAAAAACAATGGGAAAATAGTTTTTCAAAAAAATTTTATGTACCACTTTGAAATTTTTTTTTTTCAAAGTGGTACATAAAGTATTGGTGGTAACGATGTGCGTTGCGCATATAGTTCTATTGATATTTCAAGCATCGATTATCTGAGCTGCCAGCATTTAGTTTTATTTTATCTTTCAATCAGTGGCGGCGGTGACAAGAATATTAGGGAGTGCAGAAAAAACCTATTTATACAAGAAATCCACCCTCCGTGTGTTTAATGTTTTCGCTGAGATCGCAAATTATTCACATTCCGAAGTATCCTTGAAATGTTACGAAGAACAAAAATGTTTGTCTATTAGATTAAATTCGCTTCTGCATATTAATGATTGTAATTTGACTTAGTATATAAATAGCTAAAGAGATAGAAGAACGCATGTTAACTTTATTTCATATTATTTAATGTACCAAGACGAAATAAAAGCTATAGATCGCACACGTGCATCGTTAAGTGTATATTTTATAATGAGTACCGATACTTTAAAAGCTGTACGGTTACCAGCGTAAGTTGTTTTACAGGAAAATGACAAGACAATGGCAGTATAATGTTAGATAGAGAACTGAAGTCGTTGGACCTATTAATTATTTTCACAGAATAATCCCGGTATGGTTCATTTATTCAATTAAACACCGTACAAGTATACATTTCACATTTTTTATAAATATTTCAAAAAAATATTTTAATATCATTTGTGTGCACTTTTTCCCAGTCTCAGCTTACCTGACACTTCGTGTTGACTTTTAGTCTGGGAATAAAATTCTCAAAGCATGAGATGAAGGTTGTCTTCGGGATACTAAAAGCACTCCCCGTGCTCGCGAAATGCAATATGAGCCACTGAATAAGAACCGAATGCAGTTTTGCAATCATGCAGTATGAATTTGTGCGACGAGATTTGCGAGTGTGTACTGAAGAAAGGAGAGAGTGGAAAGTGTGCTGCAGAGAACAGTGAATAACGATTATATGTTACGAATTATGATCCTTTAGAAAACCGAACAAATTTGAGCTTTATGAATAGTTTGGTACTTAAAAATAGTGTAAATTGTATTACTCAACAGCCGAAGCCGAGTTGAGACCGTTTTTCAAGTTTTTTTCACAGCTCTATTCAGTTGTTGTCTATCTAGAAGTTCTTTTAGTGACATTTTCGTTTTGAACTGAAATGAGCAGTTCATGTTTAAATGATTTATATCACGTATAAATCAAGGAAGTTTTTTTAAGTCGAGCAGAGGAAAAGAGTCAAGTTACCGACATGATTCGGTTGGATTATATTGAAAGGGGCACAGCTCTGACAAGGATCGTGAAACCAATGATGATGTTGTAAACAACATATAACGAAGCAGTAAGGAGTAGTATGAACAATGGTGTAATTAATGTCGCAGAACTCATGCGCATTTTAGAGTTGGTAGGACTTTTCATGTACCAAAACAATTACTAGGTTGTTGCCCACTTACTTAGGTATGTCTACATATAAATTACAGTTGTACCACTGATTATGACATAAACTTTAAATATTTATGTTTGGTATTAAAGTACAACCATTATATTTTGTATTATAACGGAAATGCCACGCTCTCTCTCCATGATCAAAATTATTACATCGTGGGAATATATTCTGTCTGTCAAAATATTATAATGACTTTGGAAGTGAATCTAGTTGCTATAAACTTTAAACATATTTTTAATAATCGTTCAAAACACTTTCCTATTCAGATTATCTACCCACCTATTTTCTTGCTTTTCAAGTTTAAATTTAATCGCATTTTTTAGATTCTTACAAATAAATGAAATGAAATACTTTCGTACATTTTATACTAAAGAGTGAAAGGATAGTTATATCTTATATTCGATTATTTAACTCATATTTATTTAGTGTCATCGTATTCGTCATAATAATTCAATGTCTTCCATTTATTCCTCTAGTTATTGACAATCGAAGACGGTTTGGTTTTTATTTCAACCACCGCGTGTCGGATAAAATCAAACCCGTTTGATCTGTTCGTACCCTATAGTAGTATTTTCAAAAATGGTTGTAACTTTGCGGAAACGATTTGATTCTCTATAGTTAGGGACATTACATAAGACTCCATTAGCGCTTCAACATTCGAATGATTTTTGGTAATACCGTGTTAGTATACATTAGCTGATGTACCAATAAATTATACCAATTTTGGAAGGAAACCAGCGTGCGGTGATGTCACGGCATGCCCAAATTTGTTTTGGCGTAAGCCTATAAGCATACCCACTTCTTAATATAGTGACGTGATATGCAATGGAAGAAGTTATGTACGCCTAATATATTTCGAAGATATTTCATATTTTTCGATAAATGTTAATGTTTTAATGGTCCTCTTTGACCCATATTTTGAGCACAAAAATGCGGATCATATGTCAAGCTCAGCGTCAAGCCGGTAAGCCTTCAATAACGACTTCCAAGGGGAGTGAGGGTTACCACAAAAGTGAAAAGAGTGTCGCACTCTCAGGCGGCATTCTCAAGACTTAAACGTGCGCTACTTTGCAGCGGTCACTAATAGCTTCGATTTCTTTGCGGATTGCCATATGTTATTTCAACGCGAGCACTCAGAGAAGTTGCATGTAGCATAGTAGAAAAATATATTTTTAAAAACTTAAGAGTTTTACGTACATAAGCGAAATATTTGGGTAAATACTCTTTTACGGTGATTCCACTGAGTTCAGTTTTTAATTTAGTTGTAACTTGCATAAACAACCGTGCCTTAGCTGTATTACTACCGCTCACATATGTAGGATGTCAGATTGAAGTAAAAATACCGAGCAACTTATTCAAAACAACGGCAAATAATGGCGATTGCGGTCTAGGAAAAGATGAATGCAGCGGAAATAATTCTATTCTTAACCACATTATAACAACAAATCATTCGTTTCAATAATAGAGATTTAGGGTGAAAAAAATATTACTGATCAAATACTTAAGCAGAACCCAACTTGGATTCAAATTATGAAAATGATTTATGGTTACTGTTGTTCTCAGTGTATATCTAACATTGTTACGTTTAAAAAAAGTTTTCCAATAAGCTTAACTGAGGGACAACCGCTATTTCGATTCTATATTTATTGTAACCTCAACTAGTGTTGTCCTAGTAATGGTACGCGCTGCTATTTAGGAACTTTTTACTTTTATTTTACAGGGTTGATTATTTGTAGATTTGTCACCGATCGCCACTCACCTTTGGCCATTTGATTAAAAATAGTACATGCATGATAATAAGTTACTTCTGATTGATTACAGCAAATACGAAAACCATCTACATGTATGCACAGTTGAACTCATTTTTGGTATTTCATATTGTTTTATTGGTAAATCTTAATGTAATGTAGCTGTGGAAACATTAATTTAACAAGATATTACATTACCGGTTGTAAAAAAATCGTTTAATCATACGACAAGAGTATGAATCTGGTCAGGTCATGCAGTATGTGCATAGACTATTTCTTAACAAAACACTATTTCTCGGCATAAATTTGAACAGAATTGAAAATTTATAAAAACAGGCATTTCTCATTCATGGCTATAATTTAAAAAAAATCTAAATTCCTCGATATGATTTTAAATCTTTTCTTATGAGTAGGGACGTATTGCAGGTCACAGGGCGAAATTTATTTTGTCCTCTATGATGTATTCAAATTGTGGAATCAGAACTAAGCAAATGTATCGTCAATCGTGAAAAGTATATAGAACTAGTGTGTAGAAAAATTGTGTCGTATTGCAAGAGATTATCGATTTCAAAGAGGTTGACGACAGAAGTAAAACCTCTTTACAGAATTGCAGAAAATAATTAAAAATACCTTAATATTAATTATAACATCCAACCAGAGAGTTACAAACGATGCGTCTTATGACTTGTTTTGGTGTGACTGCACTGAAGAATGCATATCATTAAAAATACCTTGAAATCAATATTGCCATTTGCGTATACATACATGATATAAAAACACTTGGTAGATACACGTTACGTGATATCGCCAGAAAAAATATGGAAATACTTAATCTGAAAATTTATTTTATTAAAAAAGAAAAGGTACAATAATTTATAGATGGATTGATAAACCGGCCGATTCAATAGGACTGGCTAAATAAGTTTAGAACTGCTATGTCGCAAAGCATTTAAGATCAGATATATCCCTATTATTTCGTTGAGATCCACCTCACAAGTCACGAGGTTTTTCTATCAGGGATCCCTTTGATGAGAAGCCCTTTTTAAACCATTAGGGAGTCCTTATCCCCCTTTCTTACATCTACAATCAAGTTCAGACTGATCCTCCCGACCGCTCTATGTGCTACTTGATTAGGATAAATAAGGAAGATAACTATGGAATAATACTGGGGGCTATGTTTGCTGAAGATAACGGTATTTTTGCAATGAGTGTTTTACCTTGTTATAAACCTACGAGATGTGCTCGGCGTTTGAACGTTTTAACGAAGTTCTAACAATAAAATGAATAATAAAGAAATAACAATGGGTAGTATTAGATAATACTCGATTATGGAAAGCCTTAGAATAATGGACAGTTTGGTAAAAGTGCGAGGCAAGTTATTTTAAATAATAGATTGATTAAAATTTCGTCCTTTTGTAGAACTATTAAAAAATGTATTACCGTACGTTTTACCATTACAAATTAACATAAAGTTATATTTTAAACATACTTATGTATGTTTAAAATATTGCCGGAATACTAAAAAATAAATAACTAAATATTTCCCAATGTAGATAAATATACAAACTACGATAGTGATTGTAGATACAATATAACAAACTACGATAGTGATTTGGCGTACAGAGCAGTAGTACAATAAAATGTTAAAATATTGGAATTCAATCAGTAAACATGTGAAGGAGCAACTCATATTGTTGAACTTCAGACTCAATTAAGACAGAGTATAAAAGAATATAATTATATATGTACATCAAGAAAACATAGATCTTGCTGAACGACCTTATACGTAACTTTTAATTATGCAAATATTTAATTTCATAAATAGCAGACCAAAAAACAACGACACCCATAATTTGAATTATTTATAACATCAATTCATTCATTGATATCTCGACAGGTTACATTTCCAAACACATACATATATGGAATGGAACGTAAATATGACTGGAACAATCTATTGTATCATATAAAGATTATAAACCTAGTATGACGGTATTTTGTATGAGATAGATATGTGATTGTTGTGATCTATTTTTCCAACTTCGCCATTCTTGCTACCACCGTTCGCCATCCATGCTTTCGAACATATTTCCTATGGTGGAATACTAGAAACGTTTACAATTAGAATTTGTATGAGGTTTTTCTTAATAGATTCCCGTTTATAACCATTCGGTTGTCAAAATTTATAAAAGGAAGATAAAATTTTAGATGGTTAAATCTATGGATACTTGAAATGATTTGTATTGATGCTCTAACTAAAAACAACGAATGATTGTAGGTAACAATGTTGATCCAAGAAGAATGACCTGTATAATAGTATGCCTATTTTATGGACTCGTGAATCTACATTTAAAAATCTATTGTAATATTTTTTTTCGAAAAGATGACTTCTTCAGCTTGCCCAGACTACGAGCAAAATCTACGACAAAATATAAATATATTATGAATCGAAATCCCGTGATTGTAATAATCAGTGATAAATTAAGATGTTTTTTTATATGAATGGAAGTACATTGGGTATATAAATACGTATTACTCATTTGAACTGTTACCTGATAACGATGATCTTTGCGTGAATGAGGAACTGAATTTGATAACGAATCGTCACCTAAAAACATTGGCGGGGAAAATACCTTGCATATATAATAAATCAAGCCCATATTAAATCGTACAAATCACATTAAGTATTTTATAATGTTGATTTCGATATCTTCCCAATAGTTTCGTCTATTGATGTTATTTGCTGCATATTTATCTCTGCGTAAATAATTTTGCCAGGCTAGCGATTAGTTTCAAAAATCCTAAAGTTGAAACAGAAATTAAAGAAATAAGTAAAAAGCAGCTAAAAATACGCGCGTTGTTTCTCTTTATCGCGTGCTGGTATAAAGCCAAAACCTATTATTCGTACATATAATAATTTAAGAGTTACACCGGAAATAAGTATAAAGTTTGGAAAAGTATTGAACTTCATATATACGTGCATAACGTATATATGAAGTTAGTTCTTGGTATATGGATAAGAAATTGGCATTGGTCCCTTATACGTATAGTATAAGCCAAGGGCCGAACTTTCAAAATTCTATCCGGCCCAAGCCCGAGGTTTAGTGCCAAACACCCGAGCCCGACATTTTTTCAACTTAACCTGAAAAACATCCGAATAATTGATAATATGTGTGTAATTTTTACATATGCGATATAATAGCGTATACATCGGATAGTTTTATTGCTGTGTATCCAGGTCAAAGCCCAAGGAGTCTAAGGCATACGCTGCTCGAGCCCAAGCAATTTTTTTACCAAAAAATGTTTTATGAATTTTAAAATTTGCAAACAATATATCTTACTTAACCTTGACCCTTCCCTCCTACTCAAGTCTAGCTCCAACATTTTAAATACAGTAATCAGCTAACAATCAATTCTGATTAAGCTCAACAAATCTTTCAAAACATTTCATTGTATTGATGTTTTGTTAACAGAACTTCTACTGACACTGTACATTATTATTAAAATAATTGATATCCTGTTGAAGAGTGAAAATAGTCGATAGCTTTTGATGCGATGTTCACTGGCTCGATCGAGCCCAGTACGGATACTTTCATAAATCGGTATAAGAATGTGTAGTGGGAACGTTTAAAACCCGTCCCACCTTCTATCCTGAAAACGGGGCGTAGCGATAGCGATTAGCTAACCTAGTTCTGTCGAAGGCCTATCCTTCTATGCTCACTCGGATCGAAAAAGAAAGCTTGCGCGACTACGTTACAAGCAGTTCTTGTGTAACAACTCCTGTTAAGTTCTATTACGATTCCATAAGCACCATATAGGGAACGTAAATAGTAACAAAATAAGATGAGAATATAAGTAGGTGTAATAAAGACAGTCCAAAAAATACCCGATGAGTAAAACTTTAGAAAAGTGATACATGATTGATACAAGAATACACTCGGCTCTCTTATAACACAGTACTTCTACAACGCGGTTCGATATAACACGATTGTTGGAATGCAATATATTCTTTTTAGAACAAGTGTTTAGAAAAGTCATAAAATAAAAATATTGCGTGTATGATTTGAAAATTCCCCAGGATCAGGCCATCTCAAAACATTCAATACAAATAATGACATGAATATACAAGATATAGAAAAAAAATACATAATTATTAAACGTCAATATTATTTTGGAACGAACCCTAAAATTTGTATGAATATCGAATCTCGTTATACATTACACGACGTTTGGTGAAACCTATAACCGAGTTATACGAAGCCAGAGTATACTGCAAATTCTACAGGTCTTAAAGGCAAGAATCGATTTCGGTCAGCAAGCAAGCATAATCCACATATACGAGATAAATTACAATATTTATCTTTATATATCAATAAATATTGAATTTGAAATTATAATGCTTTTCAGTATTATGTTATACAAAGTAACGAGATTCATTAAAATCCGGCTTTGGTCTATTTTTACCGTTCAAACCGTGCATCTTTTGTACTGTGAAACACGTTTCATGAAAATCTTGATTATCCACGATGTAGTATTATTTTATTATTTAATACAACGTGCAAAAACATAAGCGATAAAGAGTTTCTGTAAAATAGATGCACCACATTGTATACATTATATAAACAACTCAAAAATACAATATTTACGATGATACTATCTATTCTGATATCGCTGGATTGACATAATAAATTATTATTGATTAGAATCGGGCATTCTATAACTAAACTTTAAAATTTGTTTACCTTCTGTGTTCCATTTTACCGAACGCAAACAAAATAACACACGTACCTTTTAATCCACAACTAGCTAGCTGGCTGTCTCTTGTGAATGAAAAATTACATACATAAATTAAATACGTCAGTTCACAATCCAATAGTGGGCAAAGCTAGACTGTGTAAATCATTCGCTGCACCGAAGACCGGCTTGGTCCGCTTTATATTACGCATTTTTGTGCAAAATTTTGACAGTCGAAGATTAATAAATATTTCAGTAAATCATTGCTCGAACGATTACTTAATAATATACAGAAATCGTGAATTCATTATGTTAGAAATGAATAGACACGTGATCTCGTGGGAAAAAAGATAGCAAATAATCAATGTGGACAACTGTCAAGTTTTTTTTTATAACAAATGAAGCTGTCAGAATAATGACATTTGGAATAACCCTTCGCTACCGAATAATGATTATATTTAAATATACCCTTCTTCCCACGCAAAGTTAGGGATGTGCGATGGACATATTTTGTCATTTGCTCGCTTGTGTAGTGTGTAAAATGGTCTAAGAAATTGCCACAGACCTGAGATAAACTATCTGCGATTTGACGAGACAAGGAATCTCGCTGCTTCTCCACACCTTTCAGCTTAATTTCAGTGTCTCCAAGACGCTCCTGAGTCTCCCTGAGGCTGTCTACTAACTTATCCCTTTCGTCTAACATAGACACCATCAGCTGCTCCAAGTCTGCATTTTCGCCAGAGAATTGCGAACTTCTCTGGCTAATACTGTCCTCCGATATCGTCGGCATCACATCGCACATCATATTCCACATTTTAAATGAACACTATGAGAAATATTAGTCGTTCTCTTCACGATTGGCGGCACCAAGATTTACAATTGGTAGTGATGTTTTATGTTCCTATACAAACATTATCTAAATCTAGCACACGGTAACATTAAAAAATATTTTGAAAGCTCCATAGACACAGTAAAACATATATTTAAACTATTTGACGACATTATAGCAGAAAATCTAGGTTGACACACCTACAAATTCCTATCACACCAGTCCCATCACTACACTTCCCGACCGAACGGACCGTCAGCCATCTTGAATCCTGACGTCAGGCGGGGCTATTTTAAACTTTCAACAGAGGTGGCAGCACCGAGCTTAATGATAATAGCTTACATAAAAATATAACAGATGGCACTTTTAAGTTTCTCTTATATTCAAGCTGAATAAGAGCCGAAAATTTTCAACCTTGTTTCTTAATTTTTATTTTTCAAACGAATAATTATGTCAAAACATTAAGAACCAGAGACAACAGTTTCAATTCAAAAACATCAGTCTATTTTTTGGTATGAATTGAATCATCCTTTTGTCAATTGAATTATCTGTCGCTTACCCAGATGTATTTCTAAAAATAGTTTGCTAATCGCTATTCCTACACTTCGTTTTTAGATTGGATGGGAGGGAAGGAATCTTAATATCACAATGTGTATTAAGCAATCATGCCTTTGAAAATAAATCAGTTAAATATTTGCAGATGCTGTATCGTTTAAACCATAGGCTCCCAAACTTATTTGACCCTTGCCCCCCTTTCAGACACTATATTACACACGGCCCTCATATAAATTTTCTTATGACCCAAATTTTGCCTCCCAGGGCTCCTCTAATCCCCCTCAGCTCCCCAGGGGGCCTGGAGGCTCACTTTGGGAATCGGTGGTTTAAACCTTTATTTACCCTTATAATCCCCCAGAGTAGCGATACCCAACTATCAACCCTCTGGGCAATACTCTCAACAATGTCAAAAGAGAATTTCGCGCAGTTAGCAATTTACTAACAAATATAATAAAAGAGACAGATAGTCAAGTCAAGAACAGGAGTCTTTTTTTCTGAAAATTATGGATAAAGAATTTTTTTTTCGAAAAAAGGTTGGGAGCCTATACTGGAGATGTGCTGGCATTGCAAAATATTCTTTAAATTATTAAATGTATAGTTACAGTTATTTGTTTAGCCCTTTGCACTTGTCAATATTTTATTTTTTTACTTCCAGCAACTCCTCAGTAGATTTGAGAAATTGATTGATATCGCAGGGTTAAACGAAATACTGAAAAATATATCACATTATGACATGCATTATGATAACTTTAGCTAAGGCACACAATCCAATATGAGGTTTTTGAAATAAGAATAATTAAAAATTAATAAAAAACATTTTTCCAACCAAGTTGTACAATGTCTAGCAGGACTCGACATATGAGTTGCTGCGTGTTACCTATACGAGTCGAGCTAGACTCGACATAGAAGTTCTAGGAGCTGATTCATATATTGTTGTAATAATAAAAATCATTTTTTACATGAATAAATGAGTTTAAGGTGAGTTCTTCCAGTCACTCACGCTAAAACAATATAATTTCATCTAGTTTTTAACTTTTTTTATTTTCAAATAATAATCTATTAAAATGCAGGTAGTTGGCGAATTCCTAAAATCTCGCAATTTATTTTATATATTTTTTCTCCTTCACTACCCGAGCATTTTTCACATAATTTTTGCATGATGATGAGCTGTATCTATATCTCAAAAAACATTGTCAAATAAAAAATGTTTCAAATTTTCAATATCTTTATTACTTAAAGATATTAATTTATTTTTACACATTTTTTCAATTATAAATATTAATTATATTTTCTAGGTAAAAAATCATGATCCCTTCTCAGCAAAGGCTATAATAACAAAAGCGTCATTTTAAAAGGGATAAATTTTAAGGAATAAAAAAAATTCATCAACATGTATATTTCAATAGTAAAGAAAGAAAGTGATTAATTAAGGTTCATTATTAATTATCTAATAATAATGCCCAAGACATTTTAAAACGTAAATGTTTTCACACTGGCAAAATTAATTCATAAAAACAAAAACAAATATGATGTAGTACCTTAGAGTAATTATCTTAAATTTTGAATTGTATGATGAATTAGTATAACCCAACCGCAGAATGTAAGGAATCAAAAAAAGTAGGAAATAATATTGTAAAAAAACCTATTTTTATTCATAATTTAGCATTACAATGGTTCTTTGGCAAGAATTAGTACGACAAATATTTAAATCATATCCACTTTCTAAACATTGGTGGTGGTTAAGCCATCAGCCAATCAAAACAGACCCTTCCTCCATATGGCTTAATGGGTTAAGTCAAGCTTGTGAGATATGATATTAAAGTGAAAATATTCTGCAATGAAAATTGCAATTCACAATTTAATCTGGAAATATTTAGGACACTTTGATTAGAAAACTCCAAAAAGAATGATAAAACTCAAACAAAAAATGTTTCAAATGAACATTCATGATTGTTTATTTTGGGCAAACATAATCAAATTGTCTATTTCTGAAATGATATCAGACGTTTCGGAATAGGTGGCTGTCCATGGTCCATAGTGTGTAGTAAACATGTCAAGCACATCCGTTGCTAGTTTTCTGATTCTCAGTGCTTCAATTCTGAAAATTTTGATGAAAAATAATTTTCATTTCAATAAAGCAACATTTTTTTTAGTACAGTTATATACATATTTTTAGCATAAAAATTAAATAAAGTATGATATTTCTTAATAAATTTTAAAGAAGTTACAATCTATTCAAAAATCACAATTTTTAGTACAACTTCCACATATTATATTGTATAATGCAGGGCTGTGGAGTCGGAGCTTTTTGGCCGAAGTCAGAGTCGTCGCGGCGTTTTGGCCAGAGTCGTACTTGGAGTCAGAAATTTTGAAAAGTTTGAACTTTTTATTTTTGCATTTAAAATGTCAAATTTGGCTTTTAACCACGTAGATAGGGTTGATATATAATTGAATACACATAAATAGGAAATTTAGGGAAAAAAGTGACAATATTAAGCTTTTTTTAGTCGGAGTCGGAGTCGTTTTTTTGGTCAATGTCGGAGTCGTGGTTTTGGTAAATGCTGGAGTCGGAGTCGGACTTTTTATTCCCGACTCCACAGCCCTGGTATAATGATCTGGACCGGTTTTGTTTAGCGCATTTCACAATCAGTTGCCATTACAAATATTAAACATCAAATTTTCCACCAATTGATTGGTTAAAAGGGTCAATAAGTAACCTATATTGTGATGCAGCATGCCAGAATTTACAGAAAATATCTAGTATTATATTATATATGTATAATATTATTCACTTCGCAAAATCAATGTGCAAAAATAAAATGATTTTTATATTAGCACATTGGCTACGGGGACGCAGAATATGCGTTGTTTCTCTATATGTTTTGACTCCCGAAGCCAATGTGTTAAGAAATTTAAACACCTACTTGTAGAAAGCAAAGTCTTCATAAGTCTTGGAATTCATCCAAGAGACATTCAGATGGGCTAAGTTAAGCAATTCGTGAGCAACTTCAATACTGCCTTCACCGAATTGATATTTTATGGAGCATACATTCTCTTCAATTAATCCAATACTTGAATCAAATTCACCTATAAAAATACTATATAAGACACAAAATAGGAAAACAAAGAATGAAAAAGTTCAACACACTAACAAATAAAACTGTGACCCACCTTGGTGCAGAAAATACAAATTTATCAAATCTTCGAATAAAAATGTAAGTATTGATAATGAATAACAAAAAATTTTAATAATAAAAGTTGTGACTTATTCAACACGGTAATGTTTGATTTTTAAGATTGTGCATGGGTAGAGGCATGGTGTATTTCGTTGTAATAATGTTAATAGAAATCAATTATTAGTATTTAAAATAACATTTAATTTCCCTCTCCTGCAAAATAGTCTAGTGAGTTAATGCTTAGTTCATTGGAGATGCACATTTAAACAGTTTTTATTGGTTCCTTAAGGCGAGTGGTCAAAATTTTGGACGTTCACTCTATTTGCTTTTGGTGGCCATGGGTTTAAAATAGATGTTTGTCTGTAATGTTTGCACTCTATCCCACCCATCTGATCCTATAAAAGGGGCATGTGGAGAATGATTAGTTAACTACTAATTTTTCACAGCCCCATTCTTGTCCTATCCGAAAAGAAGATTCAATGAACTGAACCGGTTTTCATAAAAACAACTTCCGTTCAGATGCTCCATAAGGAGTTCATATGCTACACATGTCGGAGGGTTAAAATAAACAAAGACTCACCGTTTTTTTCCAATAGAGTTGCAATGAATAGAGCAGTCTTACGAATATCAGTATGATATTTGTAAAGACACCTCTGCTGCACTTGCAGAACTAAGTTTAAGTCATCAATGACTGTATTAAGATCTTGTCCAATATCTAAAACGGATTATTCAATATAAATTTTATATAAACAAGGTAACACATAATTCTTATTTCTGGCTGATCGATGGGATTTTTTGATGACAAGAGATAATGTAAGAAGAGCTCTTGAAAATGATTGCTAATTTCAAAGACACCAGTCGATGTACTTGAAAAAGAATAATAAAATTATGTCTCACCTACAGTTTCCATTGTCCGAATTGATTTCTTGTGTAATGATTTCATTTTAAAAATATCTTTTTCAACTAGTTTGCAATTTGTGCAAAATCCTTTTGCGTTAGCAAATATGGGACCTTGACAACTGTGACACAAAAAAGCGGAAAACAAAGTCTGCAAAACACCAAAAATATTAATCACCAATTCATCACCAATAGCTCACATCACAATTTTTCAAGTGACACATCAACAAAGCCATATTCATTCATACGCAAGTTTCATAATTACAGATTGATTATTTAAATTTTAAAAACCAACTTTGAAATCCGATATAAGAAAAAAACAATTGGGTTTCAAATAACATTAATATAAATTGATTTTTGTAAATATCCAATTTGTCGACTTACAGAAAAATTATCTTTTTCACTATCCGTGCAAGCAGAACATTTGCATATAAAAGAGTATTGTGCTTCAAGTTCTTCTCGTCTTTTTTTTCCATTTTCCCGTCTATAATGTGGGCCATATGAATTGAAAACCTCAGAGCCTTTGGGAATATCACATGTGGCTTTTACAATAAGGTAATCATTGAAATGACTGCAACAAAAAAAACAGTCATATTTTACAAATCAGCTGAAAGATATCTGCTATAACAATTGTTGTATTTTTATCTGGAGAGGAATGTTTATTTCTATATATATTCAAAAGATTGTACCACCAATATTTGCATTGAATAATGTGCTTGTGAATAATATAAACCATCATAACTTTAAAAAGTTTTGATATTTTGAATCACAAATGAACTGTATACAACCGGAAGGTTTAATCCAGAGAAAAATAAAAAATATGATTATTTTTAAATTATACCATACCTGTTCATAATGTTTGGTTCACAGGAATGATTCAACATACTAACTGAGGGATAGATTGCGGTTCCAAGACGTAGTTCTCTCTGGCAAGAAAAGTCCCTCAGAGGCATATCATAATTGTGAATGCCTGTGATGGCATGTCCATTTGACACCAGCTGACCCAGATGTCTTAATATAAGACACGCAACAAATATTTCCAGCTCATTATGCTCCATTTCAATGGGAAGTCTTGTATTTAAATGTGATGTGAAAAATTCCGTGTGATTCTTAAGGTAATAAGTAAGCAAAATACTAGTCTGAAAAAATAACAAATATTCATTTAAAAAATTGAAAAAAGGTAAGATTCATAATGCAAGGCTGATTATCATCCACTATAATTATTATAATGAGATATTTCATATTTTCTAACTACGCCACTCATTTTATATCAACACCAAAAAAATTGAATTCCCTCTACACAATCAATTTATGGTGACGTTTATGACGGAGTCATTTTTTTGCACACAAAAAAACACATGTGGAAAAATTTTCCATATTAAAAAAATACTTCTCCAGCTCATACTCCACAATCCTGATTTTCTTAAATGTGTTGAGTTTTATAACTCACAAAGAAACAGTAAAAGCTTACTTGGATTGTAAAGGAATACTGTAACCAGAAAAAGATTTCTTTTATACTAACCAGAGCATATTGTTTGAAATCTCTTTGATCCATTTTTTCAAAATTGGTAAGCAGATGAAACGTCCTTTGATAACCACGAGGAGATTTGATATCTTTGCTCTCATTTTTCATGCAATTGAAAACTTGTTCAGCTGTGAATTCCTTTCCGGGAATCAGTTTCTTTGATTCTTTCAACATAAATCCATCATGAGAAGCTATCAAGAATACCCTTAAACATGAAGAAAATCATAATTATTAAGTAAATAAAATAAATAATTTATTATTTATCAATAATGATAAATAATAAAGATGTTATAGATTATAAAAACAAATCTGGGATTTATAGATTACAGTGTAGTGAGTGTCCCAGATTTTATATTGGTAAAACTGCTAAAACCTTAAATATAAGAGTGGCTGAGCATTTAGCCGCTTTTCGCTTAAAAAAAGATACCTCCACCTTCGCCAACCATTTAGTTCTTGAAAACCACACGTTTAATTTTGACTCAGGCATTGATTTATTACATACTAACAGGGGTGAGTTTAAACTATTTTATCAAGATATCTTAGAGATTAATCGAGCTCAGCTCAACGGTCTGCCAATTTTGAACGAGCAACTTTATTTGCCTAGTTCGCCATTGTTGTACCCTTTTAAATAATTGTTATTTTTAATTTATTGTCATTTATTAATAATTGTCATTTATTTACAATTCAAGCACTTGCTATTATTAAATATCAATTCACTTACTATCATTAATGTAATATAATAATAAAGGTTTGAAATCAATCAACTCATTAACGAGTGGTCGGATAGGACCCTAGATTTATTTTAAATATTCTTATTTTATCATCTGGTCATTAATATTTTCAAAAATCCCCGTAATTATAACAAACCCACTTAAATCATTGAAACTTGTATTCATTCAAATTTCGCTAATTTACATTTTAATAACCTTTTAACTTAGTGATCTACTTATATTTTTGTATATAAGCGATACAAACTGTTTACTACGCGTCAGTTCAAGTACATCCGTGCACTTGGAATGCCTGAAGATGCCGAAAGGCGAAACCCGGGTCGTTAGCGACAAAACTCATGGAAAAGTACAAAATTCAAAAAATTCAAATTTGATATTGAAATTCCATCAAGCACTCTCAGTCGAAATACTTAATTATATTAATGTAGATTTAAAGACGGGATATTGGTATGAAATATATAAACTCTGGGCTTTTTTTTGAAAAAATAAGGTGCCGGAACTCACTACATGTCAAGCTGTTTACTAAATAAAATTATATTCAAATATCATTCAAGTAAAATTTTGTCTAATCAATTTCGACATTTTGAAATTGTGAAAGGTGCCGGAACGCCGTTCCACCGCGTTTAATAGGAAAAAAAGCTCTGTATAAACTCATTTCTCGCACTCCGTTTCGGGTGATATAGTGGGAGACTGTGCTATGTAAAAAATTTTAAAGAACCATACAACCATTACTCGCTGGATCTTGAAAGGTTTACTGTAACTTTATTTGTGAAGTAATGTAACGCATAATTTACCTGAGAGCAAGATGAGCGATACCAATTTTAGGCCACAGTTCAATAGCTGAGCCTGCACATTCCCATTGATGGTACCTCTCCCAACCTTCAATTCGACATGCCTCAGAACAGTATTGACTTTGTATACAAACGGAACAACTGCAAAGATACACAAATATAAATATTTGTAAAACTAATGTGAAATTCTTAATTTAATTATTGCAAAAGAACAGTACATGGCATTGCAGTAGAAGCCATAGATCATGCATTGGAAAACCATATCCAAGCCTTAATTACCTTTGTGGGAATTATCTGGCTTGAAAAAAATACACCTTTGGATAAAATGTTAATCTGGTCCATAGTAAGCCTGCTTGATCATGCAAAACAATTCTTCAAGAGGAAAAATACGATTTATTTTATTCATAGCGATTAAAGGTAATTTCATAATTATGTCTGAAATATATTTTTATACTGGACAAGGGTAAATGAATAATGGTATTTGTATGGCAAATTATCTTTCTATGAGTTCGTTTTTTTACTTTCTTTCCGAGTCTTCTAATTCAGGCAGAATAGTTTACTTACGGGATTGGATATGGGACAAATTGCAAACAATTTTCACAATAGGGGGATGTAGTAGAGTCAAATTTTGGTCTAGAAAGAGAAACAGAAGCGAACGGTTTTTCTATAAAAAGAACATCTCCACGCTTAATTTCTGCATTAGTTACAACATGGCGACCAAATTCTTCAGAATATCTGTAAAAAGACATTAATAAACAATATTATATTTAAAAAATTGTAAATGTTTTTTGATACTTTATTTCAAATTCGCAGATTCATTCATTTTTTTTTTTTCTAAGACTACTTACAGATAGATAAAGATAAAATTAAATACCTTAATTCTAATGATGGGGATGCACCTTCCAGCATTTCATTTTTGAATTTGAATGTGGGCAGTTGATCAACGGAAAAATCTGTTTTTTTTTCCACATCATCATTTGACTCTTCAGGTATTATGTGCAATGTTGCTGCTATATTTTTGTCAATAAATTCTGGAAAGATAAAAACAAAATGTTTAAGGAAATAATTTATTACATATCAACGATTGCCCAATTGCCAAAAGATATTCAATGCTTTAACAGTACATCTGCAGCATTAGCCCAAGCTAAGTCTACAGCCGCTTTTTAATTGAAGATATTATAACGGGGTCCACTGTCTTGAAATATATTTATTTAAAATTAAAATATATGTATATCAGATTTAGTTTATTACCGATTCCTTTTTTTGAGAGCTGTGAAGAATTATGAAGGTAATATGTTGCCTTTTCACAATACAATTTTGCCTTGATTTTGTCACCCAGGTGATAAAAACACTCCGCTTTTCGAAGATATATTTTATACCATTGCTTTTCTGGATAGCCACTTGATAATGATAAATCAATATCTCGAATAGAAACCTGTGAAGAAAAATTAGTGACGAATCTTTTTATAATGAAATTATAATATGTGTGATGGAAAAATTATTCCTTTGATGAGGAGATATTGCTTATCCAATTGAAATGTGGCACCAAATAATAAAATCTATAGTTTTTTGTATTCTGTAACTTTTGAAAGTTTCTTTGTCTCTCCTTTAGTTGTGATATTATTCAATACATTCAAAATAAAAAAAAAAAAAATTGTGTTGCCTTTTCAACTCTCATTAAACTCTTTACCTATGTATAAGAAAATAGAATTTAATTATTCAGTGTTTTTTGTGCATAATAGTGGCTTTATTATGAGAAAGCCTGAAAAGCAATTGAATGTTCCGGATGATATACATTATCATAATATTTCATGTTGTCTTGCCACATAATATATATGACAATCAGTCGTATCTGCATCAACCACGAAATAATGAACTAGATACCCTCAGTTTATTATTAACACTTCGTTTACGGGGATTTTTAATTACCATACTAATAACGCACACATTTGTGCACACAGTAAAAAAATAAATTGCACAAAAAATATTCTGTCATCATTGATATCGGAACCACTGGAAACACTGGAAACACGGAAGCTCATCACTATCCATTCTTAGAAGTAATGTGCTATTAACCTTTTCACCGCGCCAGAAAATATGGAGAACATGCCCTGTACGCGGCAGCTTTTTTGCAGATTTGTTAATCGCGTTTTCGACTTTAAATATAGATTATAAAATTTTTTCAAAAAGTCAAATATGTTAATTGGTACCTAAAGTAATTTTTTTAATAATGAAATACAATATATTTCTTGTATTTTCTGTTTAATTCAACAATAATCATTCTTCATACGATTCCGGGGTAACACCGCCATTTTGTAGATAACGCCGATCGCAAACCAGAACACTGCGCCGATGCCGTAGCGTGCGTATAATATAATTCTCGGAACGTATTCAAGTTCACCTGCACTCGATCGCTTATTTACATTCAACCTGCGTTGTTATTAAATTATTATTAGTAGTAACGATGGCGCATTGACAGTTCAAATAAATATATTTAAACTGTCAAACAAGCGTTTTATTGCAAGTACATACGTATACATTGTCATATTCATTGAAGTAAATTAATAAATCAATTGACATCTAAGGTATTTTATCAATCAATAAAATAGGTAAATAATATGTTTTTTAGTCTCATCACGGCTCGAATTGAACAATTCCACAAAGGGGATCGCCCCATAATTTCTTCCATCAAAATTATTAAATATATACTTATTTCTTTTAACCATGTCCGCTCCCAACTATCGATGACCGCCATTATTGTATGACTTTTCTAGTAAGAACCGTGCGCAACTCATTTACAAAATATGCACAATTTTTTTTAACCATCTCTCCCAACATAGAGCATATGGACTCCTCACGGAGTTTATCTCAACATATGTTCTTCTACGAGAACTGCTTGTTACTCAGTTGCTCAACCTCTCTTTTACGAAGAGAGTAGGGATGGAAAAGATACGAGGACTAGTGATTAGCTAATCGCTGTCACCATGCGTCGCTCTTTGGGATCGGAAAGGTGGGAAGGGATTTTCAACAATACAAACACCCATGCCTTTGAACAGATTTCTCGTCTGAAAAAATCCGCTCGTACCGGGAATCAAACCCGGGCGGTCCGGCACTCAAGTCAAAGCCATTGCCACTGCGCCACGGACCGGACATATAAATATTTCAGGGTTTTAATTAAATTATCATCAAATATTATCAAATAAGACCTTATAATAAGATCTTATAATAGGCTATTTTATGATCTACGAGGAAATGGAAGCTTCTCTTTGTCAGTAGTGCTAATCGTTATTGTAATTGAGCGATTCATAAATATTAATTAAAATTGTCCCCTTAAATTAGCCCAAATAAAATGTTCAAATTCAAGGAAAAAATCTAATTTGCTGTCAAAGAAATGTCAAATAATACCTTCACGTAAATAATAAACATTATTATTTTGCAACTTGCAACAATAATACAAAAGGGAATTACAGACCCACATACATACATACGCCGTTTCGGTTTTATATATAAGATAAGTAATATTTTCAACCGATTTCAAACCCTAAAACATTAGACATTGCGGTTATATGAGGCTCAAAGTTAATTAATTAGGTTCTCTTAGGATCTCTAATTTATTAGGCTCTAATTTATTTTTAATTAATTAATTATTAAGTTTTTCGCGAAATAATATATTCAAATTTTGTAAATGAGTAGCGGCGCACGCTTCTTACTAGAACGGCTATAAAACAATGGCGGCCATCGATATTGGCGGAAATGTTCACGCCGCATAGATGCGTGTTTATTAGGTTCCACAAATAAATTATTTAAGCCAAAAGATTGTATTGATAATATATATATATTCAGTAATATTTTCAACCGATTTTGAACCCTAAAACATTAGAGATACCGGTTTAATGAGGCTCAAAACTCCGCGCATCGCCCATGACCGCTATACACGTCATACGCGCTGAGGGCATGTCAGCTAGGACATGTATAGCGGTCATACGCGGCGAAAAGATTAAAACAAAACGCTGGCCAACAATGTAAATATTGTACTTTATGCTTTAAAATTCTAATTGAACTGATTTCAGGAAATAATATCTTACCTTATATTTTTTCATTTTTAAGAGAACTGCCGAGCGGTTAAAAAGGGCAAGAGGATATGTTTCATCAGTTTTGGGAGCCAAATTGATACTTATATTATATAATGCAAGACTCTCCTCAAATTTCATTGATTTAAACAGATCATTTCCTTTCATCCGGTAATTCAAAGCAAGTGATGAAGATTTACTTGTTCCCATTCCCAAATAACTAGGTTCAGTTGCTTGTTGCAATTTTAAATCAAGCATCCATTGCAATAGTACCTTCCTGCAAACAAAAATCTCTTTTAATAAAAGAAAGAGAGTAGCTTTTTGCCAACTATTTATATAAAATAAATAACGGTTGGTGCACTCAATATTGTTGGTGTAATTTCACCAATCGATAAAAAAAATATATTTTCCAAAACGTCCATAAGTATACTAGGAAATATAATCATACTTAAGGCCACTGTCTTGATAAAGGTTAAAAACGGCATCATATTCTTCGCCACTTTTAGAGCCATTTCGATTGTGATCTTTTTGCGATAATGCATCTAGAAGCTGATCCCACTCTAGTTTAAAAGTTTGTGAATTCATTGTATTCGCGTTATTGTTGTTTTATACGATATTGTTCACAATTCGATTGTCAGCATTATTAGTATAATACAATACAGTATGTACGATGTAAAAATGTCATAACACCCATGTAAATCAATGTAAATACATCGTGCATTTCAAATAATTATTACAGCAGACCATAGAAAATATTCTGAAATATATTAGTCTGTGGTCTATTGCTATGGTCCAGGGGCTCTCAACCGCATGCCCGCTGGCACATTTGTGCCCGCGATGCCATTTTCCTGCGCCCGGCAAAGAATTATAGAAAGAATAATGATAAAAAAATCTTAATTTAAATCTTAAAAATATCAGCATATCTATCTTATTTTCTGAATAGGTTTTTTTCACTGTTAGTGAGTTAAAGGGAAATTTTAATTGAACAATCGAAATTCACTGTTTTTCAAATATTGCTGGTATTTGGGGTATAAAAATATTTAATCAGGATTATCCAGCTAACGCTTTTATCTTACCGTGTAAATAAAAATAGAAATACCACAAATAGTACATCCTTAAAAATTTCTCAGTTGTTTAAATAAAGAAAAAACCATTTCTAAGCAGCGAATTCATTAAGAGAGCATTTCTTATTTGCTGTTTGAAGGATTTTATAATAAGCGAGAAACTACATATTTCGGCAATTCAAGATGTGCCGTTCTCTAATGACACAGCTACTGTGAGAATCCAGAAGATTAACAAAGTTAGTTGAATAATGATACGGAAAAGTGTGAATGGTTCTCGTTGCAACTAGACAAGTCGACAGATATATCTGATACAGCGCAATTGGCAGTATGCATAATGATGCAATTCCGTGATTTTAGTGTAAAAGAAGAAGTTTTAAAGTTACTACCAATAGAAGAGCAAACAAAAAGCGAAGATATTTCTAATATCGAAATTAATAAGCGTTTACAATAGGTGTCAGCAATAATTAACTGATGAGGCTCCAGCAATGGTGGGCTGCGATAATAGATTTATTTCCCATTGTAAGAGAGATGAATCCTTGTTTGTACTTTATGACTTATCATTGCATTATTCATCAAGAAGCATTGTTTTAAAATAAAATCTTTTGAACATGTCACGACTGTCGTTCTGAAAATCACACATCTATTTTTTCTGTCTATTTTTTGATCTTCTGGAAGAGATAATATTTTTTTTATTTCAAAATGTCAAACATTCGAACAATTAGATAATCATCATTGGTTGATGGGCTTGGCGTGTTTGACTGATATTTGTGAAAAATTGAACAATTTTTATCAGGGAAAAAAGAAAGATATAGTAGAAACGATCAGTTTTATTCCCTAGCAAAAATCATTAAAAAAAAACACGCAAAATATTGAAAGAAATTTTAGATTTTCAAAATGACATCACCATAAAATCGAACGGATTGACTAAAAACATTTTGAATTTAGCTGACCATTAAAAGTACCATCTTTTGAAAAAGGGAGCTTACAAAATCAAGTCCTGTTTTGGTTCCACATATTTGTTTCTACGTGTTTTCTACCATGAAAGTAATAAAATCAAAAACAAGATCTCGACTTACCAATGCCAACCTTGATAATTGTTTACAATTGGGATTACATATCATCTTACACTCCTAATTTTGAAAAGTAAGGTAGTGAAATGCAAAGTCAAATATCGCACAAAATGTGTTTTATAATGATTTTGTTTGTAAATGTAAATAAATTCACTATCCTCCGATTTATGATAAATAGTTTAGTAATAATTTAATGAATGTAACACATGTAAAGCGTCAAGGGAACAATAATTGAAAAAATACATAAATACGTACTAATGTAAACTTGTTTTTTAAAAAATGTGTCCGTCACTCATTTCCTAAATCCCAAATGTGCCCATCATCGCAATAAGGTTAAGTACCCCTGCATGGTCTATATGTCTATATGCTTGGGTATCAAAAGCATGTAAAATAACTAATACACTCAAATCTCTTTGTGCGATCTCAAAGTTATGCGGCTTTTTAAAAAAAAAAAAAAAATTAAATATATTTTCGAGACAGTGTAAATTAACAAAAGTAATAAAAAGCGCGTTGTTCACATACTGTACGTGAAAAATCCAGTGTTTTACCTGTTTATTACAATGTGACCTTGACACGTGCGTTCTTGTACATGTTATGTTCCCATTTAAAGTAATAACTATTTTTGTGCGATTTTCCATGGAACGCACCGAACAAAAAAAGGTTTTTTGTATCAATAGTAATCAGTGAATTTCTTTTGTTTACAATAAAGCATTACATACAGAAAAAAAAACTTGGCTATTCATTGAAATAATTAATAAAATGAGAATCTGTTCAACATGAAATGTTAAAACATAAAATGTAATAAAAAATGTAAAATAAAATCTTATCAAATATATATGGAATAAAATTTAATTAATTTAATTAAAAATAAAGTAAATAGATACTTGTCAGAAAACATAAATAAGCTGTGCACTAGAAGTAATTATATCATTATGAAGTCAGAAAAAATAAAAAGGTTTAAATATTATGTAACTCTGACTTATCATTTATTAACATTATCAAAAATTATATTTTTTATTACAATTTGTCTACTTTGTGTCACTGCTCTTTGCATTATAGGTACAAGAGCAAAAATATTGTTACGTATTTGAAAACAATTATATAATTATTTTATTTATTTAAATTTATCAACTCTGAAATAATAATTTATACTGATTCAGTTGTTTAACTCTTTTTTTATATCACATCAAGTGTCACAATCATTATCATGTTATGAATTTTACAGATCGATTCGTTGGATAATTAATTTCCATATACGGCCGCCTCCCGAAGGTAAATAATATTTAATTTTTTCGATCTCAGATGAATATCGCTAGTCTATGAGTTTAATTTGACACTTGGATACTTGACCATAGACAAGATATTATTATCTTGACATTTCGCAATCTTTAGTAAACATCGAATCAGGGCATATTTTATAGAATGTAAATAATATAGTTTGATCCTTAACGAAAAAAAATGTAAAAATTCCGAGGTGTTTTCACTTTCAGACAAATTGACTTCAAATTAATAATAACTATTATTTGTTTATAATTATTTATAATGCCATTGAAAAAGAAGAACCAAAAAAATTACACAAATGGTAAGATCGTGGTGTTATTATATATGAGATTATATTATTATATCACTGAGAATGATATTATTATTATATTGCTTATTGCAATAGCTGCTCCACAAAACAACTGAGTATCAAAAGCTTATCACACTTGTATTGTTCATTTCTTAGAGCATTAGGGCAAAATCAATTTACTCTTAGTTCGATAAGCTGTAAAAATACTACGCAAAGAAAAAACCTTGAACTTGTGTCATATAAACATTCTATGTATGAAAGCAACGATTAATGAGTCTTATTCCGCACAGTAAAAGTAATTTATTGCTTTTTTCAAATGTGAAATAACATTAACAAGTTCAGGAAATTGGATCCAATGTAAAACACAGAGAATTGACGGGTATTCCGCGTTAGACGTAGACGCGTATTTGTTAATAAATATTAATATGTATTTTTGGACCAACTCTTCACAAATCATGATATATGTAATTTAATATTGGGCCACTAGTCTAGGATTTTTCGGAAAAATGTGCAAAA
Organism: Himalopsyche kuldschensis; assembly: GCA_028554975.1. NCBI lineage: Eukaryota > Metazoa > Arthropoda > Insecta > Trichoptera > Rhyacophilidae > Himalopsyche > Himalopsyche kuldschensis. The sequence continues at coordinate 10,623,267 of JAHFWI010000010.1, read as the reverse complement.
AATCCATGTAAACATTTTATTTTTTAATATATATCCTAAAACACATAAAATTGATGCCATGTTTTTATAATTCATAGATGTCTCATTGAGCGACTACGCTAATGCTAATTATGTTAGCTCTCGTCCAAGGAAAGAAAATGGGATTATAAAGCAAGAGATTATGAAAGTGAACGAAGTCGACTGGAATTGGGATGATGATGTTGATGATGATATTGATTTAATAGAGACAGAGAATGAAGACGGTACAAAAAATATTGTGATAGCCAAAAGTGCCAATGTAAGAAGATTGCAACGGCAAAATTATAACAATTGTAAAATTGATGATACAGGTATTGAATATCCGATCGCTATCTGGTTTCTCGTGTCAGACTATATACCTCCCGAACATGTCGGCAGGTTTGCTGGAATTTGCAAAGGTACACTTTTTGTGACATCATATGCAAAGTTTTGGTATAATCTATATAGACGATATTGTAAAAAATTGATGAATCTACCCCAGAGACTGAAGCCAGAATGCTTAGCTAAACGGTACGGACTTCGAACGCTTGTGATTCGGAGTCTATATTATTGCTACGATCCATTCATTAAAAAATATCCCCTGCGATGTGAAGTTCACGAAACCCCCCAGGATTTAATTAAACGACGCTGCATATCTATGTGGTATCTTAGGCATAAAGAGCAATGGATTTTTTACTTTAAATTGAAACTTGTTTATAGAGAGCTTTACAGACCGAAGCCTCGTGCTAAATTTGATTGTCTCACCATATTGGATGATATAACTGCTAATGGAGAAGATGACTGTAAAGTATTAAAGGTATATTGACTTATATGTCTTTGTCGAATGTGTGATAACTTGTGTTTCAATTTTTCATATATCTACTATATGAAAAATTATCACACCAAAGAGCTCACCTATTAAGCAACACACAAATTATAGCGCGTTATCCATATCACATTATCAAGAAATCATTTTTATTTTCAGATATATTGCAGTGGGTTTTCTTCAGCTCCTCCAACAATGGGCATGACTCTGAAAACATTACAGACATCTCTGTCTCACAACATGATACATCAACGTGTCACACTAGGATTTTGCTCCGGTTTTCAAGACCACAGTATCAGTATTCCTGAATGCCTTGTGGTATTGGAAAATGTGGTCAAAACCCAGGTGATAGATTGGTGGCAACAGTCATATCCTCACTCTGAGGATTACATACCGTCTCCAACTTTATGTAATAGTAAAAAACTGAGATGTCATTTTTCCATTTAAATATATTATACTTGATAACAGATTGTATATTTTCTATTCGGAGTTTCAAGATGCATTTGTGCATTATTAGATTTACCATTACTGGTAATAATATTTGTATAAATACAGTATTATGCTACTGAAACAATATAATTGCAATGCAGCATCTAGTTTTACCAAGGAACTTTTAAGGGAACATTGAATATCACTTTATTACCTACTCATGTTAATTGTAAAATGTTGTATTTAATGAAATATTGTACAAAAAGTCTGTGATAGCTGAATATTTTTTATGTTCCATTGCTTAGTTGTGATATAGAATTTTTGATTGTGAAGAATCCTTATTTTTTGTATGTTCACTAAAGACACTGCCATTAAATATACAAATCAAAGTAAACAATACTAAAAAAATTGTAATATTGATTTTAAATACCCCTTTGATTACTAATTATTTTCATCCCTTTGTAGTTGACCAAAAATTTACATTTTATATAAACCTAATGCTAATATGCTTAGTAATTAATGAACACACTAATTTATTACTGTCTGTTTATTTTTCGAAGCATTATTGACATACAGTGGTAAAAATAGAAGTATCACTTTATTTACATTGATATAGAAATCAGGCCAATAAAGTCAGTGCTAAGAAATATTTGTAATCTGTAAAACCTAAACGAAAACAAAATGTTATCTCAATTCTGAAGTAGCTTACAACGCATTTTTTCAGAAATTGTGTTTATGTCTTTATTTCATGTTATATCATCTATCATCATACCCATTGAAATATCGTGGGAGTTAGATAGAAATTACTAACTATGAAAACACTGGTTTTATGTTGGAGGTTCTGGATTTATATGATACATTCATTATTGATTAATTATTTGGTTTTGACTAATATGTCCTATACCACCCAAAAAGTTATTAATCATTGAACGCAACTGGCTTCAAAACTAACATTCTACTAAGTCTAAATAGGAGTTCATGATAACATAAAATCACTGATATTTTAAAAATAAATGATATGTGAAGTTAAGGGGTTTTTGCTTACCTTTTCTATTTAGCGACATTAAAATCTTAATTAAAGAAAAATAGATGCTGAATTGCCCTTCTGTCGATGTTGTATTGATTGTAAAATACAATTTTTTTTTTGAAAGAACCATAATTATTCAATTAAATTTGAAGCTTTGTTGTTATTGTTATATTTTTTTAGTACCTATGTCCAAAAGTGTTCTATAAGAATAGTTTAACATGCCCAAGAGGTTAATCGAATCGCTTTTAAAAAGTTGTGATGAGAGACCGGATACTATAAAAGGAATGTGTCGGAAAATACGTGTCTAACACAAGGTATTTAAATAAAATACTGTTATTTAATATTGGTTTTATTTTTTTACTGTAAAAACATATCCACACTTCCTAACTCTGCCATACTGGGTAGACCTGTTTCCAAGTCGTATTAGTGTTCGAAGTATAGTTAATGTGACTGATCATTAGCCAAAAAAATACCAGGCATTTTCCAGTGGTCTGTGTGGTTTAATTTGGTCGCCGCTCAAAACCAAGAATCTTGCTGATGTGAAATACTAACAGAACCTACAGATTTGTACAACTGTGTACCAATAAACGAAGACAAATTTAGCTTTAAGATTCCAACTCGGAAGCGGACCACCGATTTCCAAATAATAAGGAATTTAATAACACATGATGTTAACAACCAATAAAAGACTTCATTGAATTCTTACACATTGAACATGTCAGAAATGTCTTGGGAAAGCGATTTTCAATCAAGTAGCGATGAATAGATTTTGATTTTTGATTGTAAACTTAAATATGTTGCTACTTAATTTTTTTATCTTTTAAAACGTGAATAATCAATTAAATTAATCTATTGTATTATCTAGAATGGGTTTTCATTATTAAAGTTTTTTCGCGATTTAATAGACCACCAGTTAGTTTTTCTACTTGCGCGGTTTTAATTGAGAGCACGTCTCCAATTTTTTTACATGGTTTTCCTTCGAAAGTATCCACCGTGTAAAAATTGAGTGTTTCCATAATATGCTTCAGCATAGATTTGCAAATTAACAAAGTATTTTGTTTTTCAAATTATTGCAACGATTATCATTATCAATCGCAATCGGTAATAGAAAAAATATTTTGATGGGTTTCAATTATACCGGAGCGCAACAGCGCTCAGGTTTATAAAATCTGCGTAGAAGAGCGCGTTTTTTTATTGTAAAAATCGAAATCCCGTTACTGTACATAACATGTATAAAAATAGGTAATGCCGAAAGAAAAAGTGCAATATTAATAAAAAAAACTTTCCGGCGTCCGGGATCGTAAAATTTCCCATTTTAAAGCCTGAGTAAAATAAAAATTTGTCAATATTTTGAAATTGATAAAATTCTGGTCGCTTGAATTTTGAAAACGTTTTAGCTGATTTAGATACTACCTTAACTCTTATATTGTCGAGCAGTAGCGATAATCGGATGAGCAATAAAATGAATAAAATTAATTTGAAAGAATGGATTGGTACGGGTTTATAGTTCGGAGATATATATAAATAAATAGTAAAATATAAAGCGGATCATGCATACCAGGAACCCGACACTGCATCCAGCGATGCTAAGCACATACTTACACGTCACTAAGTACCTATTGTTTTCTAAAAAGTTAAAGGAAGGTTTTTGACATGTTGTAGATAAGATTCTAGAAATATAAATCTATGATTGGAAACTATCGGAAACCTGGCTGGCTTTTTTTAGCGAAAATTGTGGAAAATATCTTCAATTTTAGTGGATTGAAATGAGGGTTTCCCCGGCTAGAATATAAACAAGTGTCTCATCTGTAACTCTTATGACTATGATCTTTTTGCAAACATGAATATATTGTGAATCCGAAATGTTAAGTATCCCAACCTTACGCTAAATTTCTGACCACTGCGTGCATTTAGAAAAGTAAATATCCTCCCCTTAACATATCACTTTGAGGTAACTAGTAGGCAGACCCTGAAAAAGTTTACTAGAGAAACCCTCTTGTTACTTTTTAATCAAACTTTGAGATTATTTTTCCGAGATAATTACGTTCCTTCGCACTCTAATGAAATAGTTATCTAACGTTTTCTGAAAAATAATGAAAGAATACTTACTTGTAGAATACCTTTTAAGAGAGACCAAATTGAAATAAAAACAACTGATGAACAGTAACGTCTCGTAGTTCCGTCTGATTAGCCATCTCGCTTGGCTTATATATTTATATTAATATGAACGTTTAAAAGATACGCTTCACGTTTAAAAATCTGTTATTGTAGAAAGTAGAAACTCATTTGTTTTTTTTTTAATCTAAATTTGCATTAACCTACGTTCACTCTAGCTGTGCCAATCAGTAGGTAGATCATAAAAAAATCGGATGAAAAAATATGTAGTTCATTAATAAAATAGGAAACGACGGTATTCTAAATTTGAAATAGTTGCGATGAAACCAGTACTTAATATAAATATTATATCATGAAATATTCGACGGGACATGATAAAAAATGTTTTGATTTACTAGCTCTAAAGAGGCTTTCATTGGTACTTACGACGTACGACGCAATATTGTAGATATATTTAGTTGTAAATATTTAGTGATTTAAAAGATTAAAAGAAATACTGTAAAAATGCCTAAAAAATCCACAATGATCAATTCTTCTTGATAAGCACTACACAGGCAAAGTTTCTTTCACCTGTTTGCGATTGTTGCTAAAAACATGTGTGTGGTTGTTTTCATCTCAGCTGCCTGTCAATTAAGTTGTAGAAAAGGCTGTACTACAATTTCATATTATTATTACTGCTGCAAAAATCTGACGCAAATCTCTACATTGCGTTTGTATTCTTGATGATGCCGCCGCAAGTCGCCGGGCGGCGGTACAGTCAGATTGTGATTTATTGTACTAAACGTTAAATCTGCGACAAGTCATTATAAAGAATCACAGAATGAAAACCCACGGGAATTTAGATTAATCTATTTTCCTGACGTTTGCTCTTTATAAAATTAATTTGTTCCTGTTTGTTTTGCAATGCAATTCAATGCGGGATTTTATTCAAATTGATTATTCACGAATACGAATTGGATATAAAAAAATTCTCAGGGGTAATGATATTTACACTCGGTTTTAAAAATTAAAGATTTATTTGAAAATATTAAGCTATCATTCTAATTTATTAACGAGAGGGTAAATAAATGACCTAATTTTATTTGTACATAGTCCTGTGGATAGGAGGACAGTAATATTTAAGCTAACATTTTCAGCAACGAAATTGGTGTATTGTTTCTTAGATTTTTTACTATGTGAATATAAAAAATCTTCTGTTATTTATAGTTTTTTCTTCACTCTCATATTTTTTTTCTTACATGCACTATCTCAAGATTATTTATCAAATGTATTGTGCATTGCCATTGTCAGCTGTAACTTGATGTAATGTTCTTTTCATTTTTACTTTAATCAATCTAAATACATATTTTTTTTCTGCAATTAGAATTCAATAAAAATGTCGCACTTAATACATTCCAATGTCTATCTTATTGTGTAGTATATGTACTTACTTTGTGGCATTTATAAATCTTGATAATAATAAACCATGGCCGTCTGTTACAGTCAGGGTTACTCCGTGGAGTCGTCTGAAACTAAAAAATTTACAGTTTTTAGATATCTTTATTTAAGTAGTCTGAAAACAATGGAAAAACTTTGATTTATCTCCTATTTTTTATGCAGGTAATTAGGTAACAAATGTCAATAGATGATCTTTCAACAGCAAAAAGTTGACGGATTAAAATCCAGGCAATTGTCTTTCTCGTACAGGGTGTAATAAAGATGTAATTAATCGTTCTCAAACAAAATTCGATTTATTCCTCTGAATAATACACTTGTATCTTACAATGAAGAATTTTTTTTATTATTTTATACACATTTAATTTACTCAAATTTATTTATTTGGAGACCACAGGGAAAGCATTAGTGCATAGAAATTAAATCTGCCGTGATGGAATGGATAAAAAAAGGCATATAAATAGAACTCAAAAATATTACACTTTTTGATTTTTTTCTTGTAATATAAACGTTTTTAATTTTCCAAAAGGAACACGTTTTTTATAAACCGTAGAAAGCAAGCGTATAAAAATTACCTTACATAACGAATATCCATGAATACTGGGATATCCTGTAAGTGCTACGATTGGTTCTACGAAATCTACGACAACTACGACTTTGGTATCGCACAAGTATATGTGTATGTATATCGGTTATCTTTATTAGCTGCGTCCGTGGGTTTGTTTGACTCTAATAAATAGTTGGAACGAAACCTTGTTCTTCACAAATGACGTGTCCATTCACACGTCCTGATTGCTTTTGTTATTATACATTTCAGTCACGGGTAAATTGTTTTCATTTCAATCTTTTGGCCAAACTCATCTCCACTTATTTAACAAACAAAAACACATATCGAATGTATTTAAAACCATGTACAATATTTATTAAAAATAACTAGACAAATAAACATTTATACATATATATATTACGTCTTCAAACTAAGTCAAACAATTTATATATTAAAACACATTTTTCAGGTTAATTTTTTATTGAAAAATTTTAAATTCCAACATGGTTAAAAATCGTTTTTTTGTAACAATTTTATTTTAGCAATGCATAAGTTATATCAATTAAAAAGAAAGAATCAACAATATCAGAACAATGCTTAAGATTGTCATTCACATTGTGCTGATTTTTATTTTTACAAATTGTTATTTTTACTGCAAAAACTAATATTTTAGTATAGATTGTAATCGCAATGTTTTTTTTTAAATTTATTTTCGTTTGTTGTATTATGTGTCATTTTAATTTGAATAATATGGATGAATTTCAAGAAAAGCAATATGGATAATTTATGTAAAGGTAACAAACAGTTTATCGGGATTTTTTTGATTATCCTCTACTACCTGCGTGACTTAGTGCAAAATTTTTACCAGCGATATCGTTGAACAAAAAATGTCTTTTATTTTTATAAATAAAATAAATTTCGAGAAGAATTGACAGAAACACAATGAAATTGATTAAGTACTGCTTTTATGAAGCTATGTGATAAGAGAGCGCTGATATCAATTTCACTAGCTTATTGAGGTGTATTTTTGAACTGAAATGATAATTATTATAGGCAGGTGGTTTGCCCTTTTATCCCCAGACAAAGTAATGCGTTGTTATTTTATATTATTTCATATTCGTAATTAAGATATCGCGTGATTTTTCCAGATGTAATTTTGTAGTAATCGTTTAGAAGTGAAAATAATATCTAGGTTACGAGACTTTTATTGGTATAAAATCAGGACATTAGTGAAGCTCAAACTACTCTTAAATACATTTGAATGTGAATTAATTCCACCTTGAAATTTTTCGAACCAAGCTTGCTAATTTACGTTAATTATCACCGCCTAGTATATTAAAAAATACCGTTCATTATATTCAATGCAAGTCCGATCTATCATATTCTCACATTAATCGCTTTTTGTTTCAGTTCTGGTCCAAAATTCATATGAACAGTATTAGGGAATCCCGTATTCATCGTTATCTTATACATCGCTTTCCTCGAACTATTGTTTAAATATTGTGGATCGGTCACAAATTTTACCTCGATTGATCGCTGTTGTCATATATTTGTTATTCCATCCAGATGCATGAGTGTGCGATGTAGCTATCCTGCACAATATCTGAGAATGTTAGTATGCAAAAACCGCCATGTTCTTATGGTGCCTGCATATTTCCGCTGCTAAATCACTCACTGAAAACACTGCTGACTGTCTGCATTGCAAGCATCGTGATTTAGTTGTACTTTCACCAAAAATACCTTGCACAGAAAGTAAAAAATCTAGAGCTGAACGAGTTGACATGATCCAAGGAGTTGAAAGAATAAGAAGAATTGTAATAATAATACGAATTGAATTTTTAGTAATGGGTTTAGTTTTAATGACCCTGCGCAAATTCTTGAGTGTTAAAACTTAGGATAATTAATCAATTATTTTATTAAAAAAATATAATTTAATAATGGGCTAGGAGAATTTCCTGCATTCGTTGCTTCCTCGTATTTTTTTACGAGAGTCCTTTAAAATGATATATCGAGGTTCCACTGTATTAATAGACAATAAAAATATCAAGACCCTCCGAAGCCCAATTATCGATAAGTAAAGTAAACCGGTTAACAAATCTGGAATGGATGATTTTAAATCTAAAAACACTAAAAAAACAGTTATCCATTTTAAAAGTTATTCTCTGCAGCTCGAATCCTAATTACAAATTGATATCATAAAATGTAAATAATGTGATATACCTACGATAAAAGTTATAACTATGAAATAATTACAAACTAATTAAAGAAATCAATATTTTATATTCTTCGTTCTGGAAAATAATACTAAAAAAAAGAATATGTAGAGAAAACATTCCCACATTGGTGTTATTTTAATGTGTTAATTATAAAAATCTCGTTTTACAAAGCTTTGCACTACAGTGATAAAAAATAATGCGAAAATGAGAAAGTTTTTATTTTTATAGGTTGGCATTATGTTTCAGGATGTTAGGAAGAATATTGATACAGTTTGAAATTGTATAGTTCGGTTCTTTAACATTACCATAATTTACGAAGTAAGGTATAGACACAATATTTAACGACTTGTAATATTATAATAGAGACTATTTTAAGAAAAAGTTTGATATCAGTTCACTGTTTTATATCACGTAAATAATTATCATTTCAATAATACATTTACATCCTTATAGTATAGAATGAAAGAAATACATAATTTGGACGAGGAAGACGGTTTTCATCATTAAGGCAAAATTTCTTGCTTGCGCTATATTTCTCCATCTTAATTCTCAATTAATCATTATAAAATATGTACTGCGAAAGCATTTACATAAATTCACGTATTGGTGCAATCAATATTCTTAAAAAGTCTTACGATAGAAAATTGATCGGCGAAATTTTTTTTGCGCTTCGCTTATGCAAATAGTTAATCATGACCGCTTCTAATGTTGAACGAATGAAATCATATTCATATTCATGATGGAGTATCTTGATAGATAGTCAATCGACTATTTTATTTGATTAATTCGTTGAAAACTAATGTATAAACCCTTCATTCCGAAATAATTGCCTGATTTATTTTTTAAATAAATATAGAAATTTAATTCTCATTAAATAAATTTATTTGATATTAAAAACGAGCTTATAGTTTTTGTTAAACAAAAGAAAATCCCTCAATCCTTTAATATCGGAAATCTTGGTAATATTTTGTTACTGCCATAAATTCGTATTCAGTCCTATAACAATATTGTTTACTGTATACTTACTAAGTCCATATTTATGATTCACTTTTATTAAGGGATAAAAACATAGTATATTCATATTTAATAATATAAATAAAAAATATAATATACCACCTTCAATAGTTTAAAACCTAATTGTTTCCAAATCACTATAAATTCTTTTTCTTCCAACTTAGAGCACAAACGAGTTTCATAGCAGCCATATTCTACCAGGCCTTCAAATAAATCTCGTTGCCCCTCATATAAATTATATTGACCAACAATATATTATATCGTAACACAGGCAAACTCTATTGCAAGGAAAGTAAGTATGCTAAAAGTGGGATTTATATATTTAAGACATGTATAAATGTGAAGGATTTCATATGCCTATAGTCACTAAAACAAAAACGATTTCATTTTAAAATTAAAAAATATTCTGAATTAAAAATTCTTTTAATGAAATTTTCCTTACCATGTCTGACCCTAATATTGAAAAATATAACATCAACATAATGTATACCAACAGAATGTGTTTCAAGATAAAAGTTAAGCCGAAAATTTGCTGTTCAATCAATAAGCCTGTATTTGTATGAGATAGAAAGGATAGAAAGATGGAACTAGGGAAATAATAGTAGTAAGCTGATTGCTTTCGCTATACCTGTATTAAGGATGGAAATGGATTTAAATTGCAGAAATATTAATTCTTTTACACATAAAATCATACATAAATTGAAAAATATGTGCTTGAAATAGTCATTATGAGTGATCAAATCCATACACAACGTATACAAAAAAGATGCCCAAACTAGTCAACCACTCGGTTATTGGTCCACAAAACACTTTTATACGATAAAACTTTGAATTCAGTTGAAATAAATTGTGAATTAAAATCAATCATTAGATTAATTAAGAATATTATTTTCATGTCGAGATTGAAAAATAGTTCCGTTTTTAAAATTTTTTGATGCAGGAAAATTATTTCCTATAAATTCATATATTTAAAAAAATATATCGTATTTATTTTGGTCCGGTCCGTGGCGCAGTGTCAACGGCGCAGGCTTGCGTGCCGGATCGCCCGGGTTCGATTCCCGGTACGAGCGGATTTTTTTCAGTCGATAAATCTGTGCAAATGCATGGGTGTTTGTGTTGTTGAAAATCCCTTCCCACCTTTCCGATCCCAAAGAGCGACGCATAGTGACAGCGATTAACTAATCACTAGTCCTTTCCTAGTCCTCATATCCTTTCCATCCCTACTCTCTTCGAAAATAGAGGGGTTGAGCAACTGAGTAACAAGCAGTTCTCGTAGAAAAATATATATTGAGATAAATTCCGTGAGGAGTCCATAAGCTCCAAGTTGGGACCAGTATATGGCTATTCTTGATATTGAAATTGATCGGAAAATAATTGAGGTAATAATACTGCTTGTTCGTTTGTTTTATATACTTGTTTTTTGTATGTACTTTTGCTTCTATCAATTTGATATAAATAAAACCTGTTTCTATTTCAATGTCATCAGTTGAAAATACGCGTGATGAGCTAAACCAATTCTGCCAATTGAGTAATATGTATGTGTGGACGAAGTTTTTTTTATTTAATTATAAATGCATTTCTACTTAGAAAATACAGTTAAAACCTGACCAAAGTGACCAAGATACTAATTTATAGTTCGTCTTTTTTACCTATTTTCTAAAGAAAAAATAAGAAAGTGATTCGAAATAATCAATTCGAACTATAAGACATGGTTAAGATCACAAGCATTTAAATTGAATAAAATAAATATTCAATAAGACTTTTGTTCCTATCGGATTTACATTAGAAATGCTGAATAACATCATGAACAATATTTTATAAAATAAATGCTTAAATAAAAGTGGGCCTGATAAAATATAAAAGTAAGGGTTTCTTACTCAATGTAAAATTTGATTATGCTGATAGGTACCGTATTATTTTTTACAATACGTATACAATTTAGATATTCTAAATTGTTTGAAAACATTCTCTACAATTGACCCTTAGCGATAGCATCAGACCTAAGTTTATGAATATTACGTACACATATATGGTGGAGATATTTAAAAGTCAGCGAAATTATTATATATCGTCAAATTAACGTGCTTATGTATTACTGGCCCAATATTTTTTTTAGTTATTACCCGTTTTAATTTTTCTATCTATTGTCAACGCCTTGGTTCAAAGCTTTTTTGGAAAGAAAAAATGATTTTCGGAATCAATAACTTTCATTTTTTCAGTGACTAGTTATCTCAGATTTTCTAGGTAGCTGGTTTTATTTTGCTTTGAAAAAATTGTCTTACCAATCTTCGCAAAATATGATGACGTATTTTTTTGTAAAAAGGTTTTACCAATTTATTTTGTTCGTGAATACTTTATAAAAGATGAACTTTTTGAGTGTATTCTCATCTTAATATTATCGTCAAAGGGTAAATTATATTACGATCATGATGCGTGATAATTTTTCCTCTTTCCTAAGTAGTTATATTAATTTAATCAAGTACGGCATACTTTCTTACACATACAATAGTCTGTTGACGTACATATTATTAAACTGATATTAATATCGAGTGTGAAAATGTCAACGTCAATAATAGTTTGTAAGATAGTTTTATAAGATATCGCAGAATCTTTCCACGAGTCAATTTCTAGAGCGTGCGTAATGGATATCTTATAGATAGAAAACGTTTCTCTCGCCTCTCGACGTTGACAGGTGAAAAATATAATGTAAGCCAAACTACTAAAATGAAATACTTGTCCAATGGATTATGATATAAAATTAGGAATTTAATATACTCAACTAATTTAATGTAATAAACAATTTATAAACATTGGTTATCGCATTGATTAAAGTGGTGTGATGTACAGTATTTATCCATGCAATATATTCTCTAATAAATTAAGCATTTTTAGATTAAGCGGAAATTAAATATAATAATGCTATGATTATGCATGTTTTCGATTAATTTTATTCTTAACATATTTATCAGTGATTAAAGCTTACTCACTTAAAAATATATATTTATCGTCGGAAATTGTTAACTCTATAATGTGTTTATTTTGATAGTTTAATAATCCTAGGGACTTTATAATGCAACCATGGATACAATATAAGATTCACATAACGTTCTCATATTACTTGAAAATGTGACCGAAACTAAATCGATACAGATATTAAAAAAATGTGCATATGACATTTTTTTTCATTCATCTTATAATGTTAAAACCACGGATTGACAGTAAAAAAATGGCTTAATAGTTAAAGCCTAATAGGAATATTTATTGTATTTATAATTTTTTATATGATTTCGATTATTTTTTTATTGTGTAATTGTGAAAAAATAAACAGTGGTTTCTTACAGTAAAATGGCATATAATCTTAAATATGCAATAAAAGCGTCGCTCTTATTAAACTGTTAAGCTTCAGACTGTTTCTCAGACTTCTTCAAACAGGTAAAACTCATGTCAAATTTAGTTACACGGCCGGTGAAATATGAACGTTTTCAATTATGATTAATACTATCAACTTATTAATTTATGTTCTATGGAGTTTTAATGGAACTGAGACACAACGTTTTTAGCAAAAAAAAATAATGTTTTTTTGGAAACCTTAAGTTATATCGGATCGATGTATTTGTAAACAGCTTAGAATTAAAGACATTCCAGTACATATGAATATCGGTATGGTTGACATCTGTCGGAATTTAAGTAGATATAGATTTTGTTTATTTGATGAATTTTGAGTTAAGTAAAATTCGCATGATGGATCAATTAGCATAGATTATAGGCTCGATATTTTTTATTACTTTCATTTTACAATATTGAATATTAATTTCAGATGTTGAAATTTCAATATTCGATTTGGATTCATGAATGCATTGTATGGTGTATTCAATCAGTGGTCTTTATATATATAACTCTTGGATCGTTAAATCTGGTTGAAATTCACACTATGATTTATCAAATCTTCTATTTTGCGTTGTATTAAAAAATATCATCATACTAATTTGAATAAATATGATAAGTCAGTGAGTGGCCAATAAAATATATGAACAAAAATTAAGTTGAATATACCGAATCATGCAATGATATTATATGTACAAGAAGATGATTTTATTTGAAAGTTTTCATCTTCTTGAATAAAATGGAGAAAAATATTTAATGCTTTGAATATTGATTTCAATGGAAGAGATTTCAATTTCCCATGTCTATTCCAGTTCAGTACGCGTCTGCATCAGCCCAAGAGCGTGGGGGGTGAATTATTTAAGTAGCATTAATCAAAGTTGCCGAATATGGTGAGATAATCAACTAGTTGTAAGGGTTTGAAAGTATTATGAAAATTAAAAAAAATGCGTATATAACTACTACCAAATAGTCAACATGGAAATTGAAAAAGTCACTGTGATAATGGTGTCAAATTTAGCTTGATATAATATTTAATATTGAGTATAAAAATAATTATTAGTTATTCACGACAAATAATTTAGCTATTTCGCGAATGAAACAATTTCTTTTCAATGATTGAATTGGTATTTACTTGTTAGAACTCCATTACAAAACGGTGAGAAAATAGCAATGAATTTCAGTTCTACAAAAATTATAAGATATATAGTTGATAGTTATTTCGGCTTATGCCAACGGCATAACTATGTTTGAACACACATTTTCATATGTAGGTACTTATACTGGTGTAGAGAAGTAATATAAAACATCTTCTCTCCTGTTTTAACATTCTTATTTTATATTGTAATAGTAAAGTATTAATTGAGACAAATTGATTTTATGCATATCTCGAAGTGAAAGCTAATCTGAGTTTTTTGAGTGGAAATGAACACATGTATATAAGTTTTGTATTAATTTGATTTAGTTAAAATCGCATTAACCTGTCATAATGGTCTGGGTAGCGGTGATAGATGAATACAAAATTAGTGTTTTTACATATTATTTGCAATAAGCAATTTAAAGACTTCGGTGAAACATGTTCAAAGACGACATTCATATATGGGTAACTTTATGTATGTTCAATTGTGTGTACAAAGCTGCAGTACGACTGAAAGGTTGCGAAGTGAGGCTGAAATCTCTTAATCAAATTAAATCTGCTGGCGTAAGTAAGTAGGAAATCTTTTACGACGTAAACATTGACAAAGATATTTTAAATGCATTTAGATGTCCCGTTTAATTTTTTTATCTGGCTCCGTCTACTGCGAAGTATTCAAATACTGGAGAAATGTGTTAATGGAGACTGCGGAAACAATTAAATTATTGGCGCCGCGAAATGGCAATTATTATAAACCTTCATCATGTCAAAGTAAATGAATTTATATTAGAATAAATTAAGTTTATAAATGAAGTTAACACAGGATATCGCTTCAAATTGTGATAAGGTATTATTGAAGATTTCAACTGAAGGTGCTTGGTGGAATTTCAAAATAAAATTAACCCACGGAAAAGAAAAAAAATCAAACGATTAAAAATTTGATTAGGTATTAAAATGATTTTTTATAATTTTGGAAATTTATGCAAAGATAAAAAGATGTTAAATTAATTGTCTTCTCAGTAACCGAAGCTGAGTGGTATAATTTCATGAATTTCATGTTTATAGTTTGCGGAGATGAGATTTTAAATTTCTAAAAAAATCATTATGTCTGTATTTATTTTCGTAATATGTGATCCTCAATTTTATATGAAAAATATAGCTTGAGGAATTTCAGTCACCAGTTTTTTTCACAAACTTTTTTCACAATTTTCCCATATGCTTCATATTGGGAGCGGCAATGGTTAAAAAAAGCCTTTTGCCAAAGTGCAGTGTAAAAATATAATTTATTTTTTTTGCATCGGGTTATAGATCACTACATGTTTACTGAAATTTGTTTTTGACGCTTTTCCTTATTGAAAACGCCTGTTATCCAGTCAATTGGCGTAGTAAAAAAATAAATAAATATTAAATGATAAGAACCCAAATAAAAAAAGCCTTTTCTGAGGAAGCGAAATAATTGTAGCAACAAGCAATGTTTTATTTTAAATGTAATAGAAATAACACAAAAACACTGTTATTTTTTAAACATACTTCTGATTATATTTATGGTAAAAATAAGCATATGTTTGTATACATATGTAAGTATGTGTGTGTGTGGGTACCATAAAATAATTGCTTATTTTTTTGTATCCTTAAACAATAGATAATTTTCAACCATTAAATCTACATGAAATTCATCTTATCAAGATAGAAAGATTTTTTTCGAACAAATAAATTAAGACTTTGCATTTTAATTGATGGTTTTAATTAATATTTAAGACAGATGAGGCTCATATTTATATTTTTAGCCAATTAATCTGGGAAAATTTATGCAAACGCTTCGAGCAGAAATAAGCTAAAGTAAATTATTGTATTTTCAATGAATGTACAAACCCTTATTTGATAAAAAACCATATGTAGTGTTAAACGTTATGACTATTGCTGCTTATTTTCAGAATGAGACAAAATATGTCTTTTTATGGTAATTTTAAATTATCGATTGCTTATTTCATGTAGATCTATATTTAAGGAATACAATTAAAAAAAACCGATCACAATTTTAAGCTCAAGAGAAATATTTATATTTGGTTGAAATCACTATATTCGTTGTTAGTTTTAAATTAGGTGGAACAAATAACTTTAGCACTGCACCATCAACTCCTGCATTTGATTATTATAAAAATCATAAAGGTTTTAACTGTCACTAAAATAATCTCATGAGATATTTTATATTTGGTTTAATTCACTATATTCGTTGTCAGTTTTAATTTAGTTGAAACAAATAATTTTAGTACTTTCGATGGTTTGGGCGGTAAATTTGTGGAAGTTCATTTTAATATAAAATTTAAAATAACTCTGAAAACAAGAACTTGTAGTTAGTCCGAAGATGCTTCTGAAAGAGGCGAAACACGTGTCACAGTTAGTAGTATAATACGTGGAATAATCAAAGTTATTTAAAATTTTATATTAAAATAATTTTAGGACTATGCTATCAAGTCCTGCATTTGATAATTTTAATTGTCACTATAACTAGAATATATATTAAAATAAACGCGATTATAACCTAATAATTATCACCGGCTCGAATGTATGTATCGTAGAGGCAGCTTTTGTCGGAGAGCTTTGCGTAGCTGAGGCGGGAAGAGAGGAGGGTGGTTTTTCTGTGGGCGGCGCTTTGCCTATAAAAGATCTACCGCCCAAGTGATCGCCACTCACTCTCCACCGAAGCCTTCGTTGTAAACTACCCCCTGCCGAAATACGAGGATCACCAAGCAGCCCAATACCTTGCCAAGTTAATCTAACACGTGAAAAAGTTTTCCGAATTGTTCAACTACTCCACTCGTCTTAGCAGCGAACTCCATCTGATTTGCAGTTGTCGCTGCCGATTTATTTTACCCTCACGAAAGGTAAGGTTTTCTCAGCATTCCTTTATTTTTTTAAATAGTTTTACTTAACTTGCCTTGAAAAAAAAATCTCACTTAGGGTGATATAAGGAAATAAAAGCAATCCAATTTACCTTACATTTACATTAAGTTAACGAAGGTACGAAATAAATTAGAACGATCTTGATATAATATTTAATGAGTATCGGCATTTTGTTTTATTTAGTTTTTCTTGAGACCTCGAAAGAAATAGTATCACAATATAATATATACAGAAAAATCTTGAGAAAGCGCGTACATATCTATATAATAAAAACAACTAGGAAAAATATTACAACACATATTAAATAAATCATATAATAATATTATCATTTTTATGAAAACGATTACTCAATTTAAAAACGAATAACACTTTTTATAAGGGTATCGGAAAGAGATAAATACACACTTGAAATTACTATAGAGCCATCACACAAATCAAGATAACATGTTGATATCATATATAGCATGATATATAGTTTTCGCAAAATAACAACTGTTTTTGCTAAGGCAATAGATTTTGGTCTCAATATTTTTTGAAATTCAAAATGATCATTTGGTAATTGCGTATATTTTATACAAATGATATAAGTATTTCAAATTATTGGATTCAGAAAATAATATAATAAAAATACAAGCATTTATCCTGCTAGTTAGAACAACATTTAACGCTTCGTTACAGACTACACTCGGAAATGAAAACATATTGTTACTATAAAACATTTTTTATTTAATCTCTTCCTTACGAAAATTGGTTTACCATATTTATATGATATTAAAAGAAGGTTTTGAAAAAAGCAACACGCGCTACGTCTAAATAAAGATGATTGGTATTGAAAATATAAAAATACCACCGCTTTTATATTCACACACTTTGCAACGAATCTACAACTAAAAATTGCAGCATTGCATTAAATATCATAAAACACATTCCTAAAAAGTTAATTCAGAAAATGGTGTCATATAGTATCATGTTCTTTACATGTTATGAGTTGGGTATAAGATAATTAAAGTTCATAATAAATAGCAGGATATTTATCGAAAATTATGAAGATCTTACTCTAAGCTAATTATTATTTATTTCTTGAGCAAAGGGAAAAGCCACAGGTCGTGTTTCGGACATATAATAACGTTTCATTTTACAGCCGGCCCTATTTATTATTAGGCGTTGATGTTACTTAATACATGAGGTTCATCAAAAAAAGCAACGTAGAAATTTACAGACAAGTTTCCGGCTATGAATAATGGATACAAAATCAATATACGATACTATCCAATTTATATTGACGCCTTGGAAATAAAACTATATATTTTAAAATATGCTGTCATTTTCATGTTGTGATGCACAGCATAAAAAAGATATTGCCGTCAAATAAATGTCATTACTTTTTTTTCATCAACTAAAAAGCCTCTATGCGCTGTAAAACATTGATAATTATTATCGTAACGGGTAGCGGATTGGCTCGTCGAGAAAATTGGACCCGTGCGTAGAACCACTAGTGGGTGGGTATACTCGTAATTGAGTATCCGATGATTCGTGCTATTTCATTTATATTCAATACTAATTTTAAATTTTGAATTGATTTTTATAATATAAAAAAAGAAAACAATTGTGAATATAAATTCACAATATCTTAGATCTAAAATTAACTAGATGTCTAGATATCAAACATCCACAAGTTGTAACCATTCCATTTAAAAAATGAATGACAAATCATTTGACATCGATTGCTAAATGGATAAACGGTTTATATAATTCCATTATGTACAGGTTAACAAAACCTAGTCATAATGTTTGTGGACTTATTGTATCGATATTAAACTAAGTAAATAATTGAATTTAAAAAAATCATTTATTGATATAAAGTCTTTCAACTGATGATTTTCAGAACAAATTTAATAATACCGTAAAAGTAGATTCACGTTTTCAACAATTTGCTTATTTTCACCGTATTAATTTAACATAAAACATTTTCTTTATGTCTGTAGCGAGATGTAGACAGAGCAACTGATATTTTCATTTCACGTTAATAATTTTGGAGCATTTGTGAAATTATAAGGATTTAAAAACAAAGAAAAAATTTGAAGTGAAATAATGAAATCATGATCGATTTAAAGTGTTTTCAAAGTTAAACAGTCAAATAACTAAAAAAGAGCTCTCTAAACCATTTGTTATAGAAAGTAATATTCATGTGAAGTATTTTTGTACAGATGGTACTTAAATAATTGTTTATTCAAAGACAAAGATTTAAAAGATATTCACAAATTAAACTTAAATAAGTACGTATGGAAAAGTATGAAAATGTATGATCGGAACCGGCATCAAATACACAGATAGAATTTCCCATACAGTATTGCGTCTTGCGAGACACATGTATTATTTATTATACTTGTATTTTAATCATGTAATATTCTCAAATATTGTACTAAGAAAAAAGATCATTTTTTTACCCATTTAATCCGTGTTAGTTTTTGGAATCAAAATAAGGAACTTGTACTTGTATTCGATTACCCCCATACTTCACGACCGGGTTCATTTTAAGATATTGCAAGCAAAGCATTATTTCAAAAATTAATCGAACTTGAATTACTCACATAATACATTTTTATATTATTTAGTATAAAGTTGTTGACGTGCGAGTAAACTTTTATTTGTTAAAATTTTTATAAAGGGTTGTAAAGTCATTGTTGGTAAATATAAATATATTATTGATACAAAAGTCGGTTATTCTTAAAACAATTATCTTTGTAATTTTAATGCCGTACACAGTTTTGAGGAAAATTAGGCAATCCTTTTGAATAAATATTCATTAAGTATATATTTTTTATTTTGTAATAATTAATAATCCATATATTTATTCAAAAGTATTGAAATGGAACGTTTTTTTAATTCAAACAAGACTTTTTTCTCACAAATAATCGCTCGTTGTTGGAAAATGCATTAGTATTTTTTTCAATATTATACTAAAATAATAAAATGATTTATGGCTCTTTTTTAATAGATTAATTGGTCGCTATGCATTCATTTCAGCCATTATAGAAATAACTGTATCTGTCATAATATTTCATAATATATAAAAAATAATTCCACGTACGTAAAAAGGGTGTTATTCAATAGCAATCGGTATTTATATACATTAAATATTTGTAAATAGTGAACGACAGTACTGTCTCTACGGCTGCGAAAAATTCATCAATTCAGTTGGTCGACAGTATTCATTATTCCACAGTATACTTTAAGTGATGCAAGCGCATTGAGTAACTTCGACGATCTACGAGCTCTACGCCGTAGCGTCTACTAATATCGGTAGATTACTTTTTTAGATGTAACTGTTGCACATCTAAAACGTGTTAGTATTATCGTCAACAGGCTTTATCAGATATGAAGTATTTTCAATTGATCATTTGACGAAAATTATTATATTTAACAATATTTTTCATCTAGGATTGATAAGTAACACCTGGCCAGTGATTATGAATGAACGTTTTAAATCTAACTGACACAAAATTTATTTCAATTACAAAACTATTATTAAATTTATTCGATACTTAGGAGACTTAGAGAATAATAAAAGCCCTCTAACGCTTTTACGAAATAAAATATAATGTTCTATAAAAGTGTGTAACTGATTATTGACAAAATAGTAAATCAAATATATCCGTATTCGTCAAGAAAAATAATCCGTGTAAATTTCATGACTGGAAGTCTGAAAAGAATATGATGTAGTATTTTCTCGAAATATTTTAATAAAGTTTCTAAATAATCTTATTGGAACGAAGAAATCATTTTTTGGTTTTTTTGTCTTAAATTTTTTTGTTTTAGAATTTTCGAAACAAGATCAAAGAATAAAGGACCAGAGAAATTCCTGATAATCTTTCATCGTGAGACTTGTGTTGGATGTTTTGTGCAGGATATTATCAAAAATACCAACAATCACTAATAAAATATTGTTTATGTTTCATTGGTCCGAATATTTATTTTTCCATTTCTTGTATTTAGGCTTATGGTTAAGTTAAGGAATTCGTTGATCTACAAAAAGAAAATCTGTACAAATTCTTTTTCAATTGTAAGCTGAATATATGAAAGGTGTTTATATAATAAAGATAAATAGTGAGACATTTTTCAAGCCATGTCATCTTTGCTTCGCATCATACGAATTCAAACATATATAAAACAATACTCGTAGTGTTTATTTGAAGAAATACTTATAGAAATATCAAATTCCATGTCACAAGAATAAATGATATTTGTTTCAAAAACCATATACAATATTTTCTTTAGGAATCAATGATTAAATAAACACATTCTGAATTTCCTTGTAATTATGAAACAAAAATATTTTTGTTCATTTTTCACAAATATTATGTATATCGTAATATGAGGATCGTATATCAAAAGACTTTTACATATTTGCTACTCCTGCTGTTTATATAAACATATTTTCATGAAATTTTAAGAATCTAATAGAATTAATTATTAAAAAATACTGTTTCTTGTAAAGCAATTTTATCACATAAATTTGAAATTTAAAAAAGTAAAATAAATTTTGTCGATTAGCACAATATGTTAGTGTTTTGTATGCATTAAATATAGACAATTATTTCATTATAAAATGAGTAAATACAATAGTACGAACTATGTTCATCGAATGATATGATT
Source organism: Himalopsyche kuldschensis (assembly GCA_028554975.1). Classification (NCBI taxonomy): domain Eukaryota; kingdom Metazoa; phylum Arthropoda; class Insecta; order Trichoptera; family Rhyacophilidae; genus Himalopsyche; species Himalopsyche kuldschensis. The sequence continues at coordinate 10,601,586 of JAHFWI010000010.1, read as the reverse complement.
AAGACGATGGCGAGATGCCGAAATAGTTATTGATATCCAAACCAAAATTGTTTTTGCTTAATTTTTTAACTTTAGATTTTTGGTGATCTCGATTGATTTCACTCATCAAGAGCATTTTTGACTGATAAGAAAAACAAAATAACGTATTTAGTTTTAAATTATGATGATGAAATAATCACAAAATTGACATTAGTAACAAAGTTAAGTTTATAAACTTAAATGGTCAATCCTCCAAAAAGAAAAACAAATACTTTTTGAATTATTACTTTTTGAGGTACAAATTCTTGCCCAATTCGTAAGTATTTAATGAAAAATGAATCTATTCTTCATTTGATTAACTATGATCAACGAACATTACATGTGTCATAAGAACTAATTCAATGACAGTACCTTTTTTACGATGTGTAAGTACTGTGTATTTCTATTCTTTGTTAAATCAATTAAAATATACTTGAAATAAGGTGAAATATTTTTGTATCGAGTAAATTAAATATTTAAAGTAATCCTGGCGCATAAGTGTTAGGACTCATCAAAAATTCAGAAGGAGTCTTGTTTTCAATCACCGCATAATCGTCTTAAGAAATCCTTTATCTTAAATTTTCACAGTATGCTTAGGAAATATTGAAAACAATAACCAGCCTTGGCTTAAATTTTCATTATTAATATAATTATCAAAGTAGTTTACAACATATTATCTCTGTCATTATCCGATTCTCGTTAAAATTTTTATATTCTTTACGAAAAAATAGTATTTAGACATAATAAAAATAAATTTTAACTAAAATTTGTAGATTTAGACAGTGTAAAAACGTAATAAAACATTCATAATCTTCCGTACTAAAAAAATTGGTTTGAAATTGAAATTATTATACTACTAAATATGATAAAAATATTTATGTTTTACAACTTGAATAGAAAAATATGGAGGTAAAATTTTATTCTTTGTATGGTTTTTTACTGATTTTACCGTTTGAATAAAAGAATTAGCTCTTTTTAACGACACAATTATTGACATGCGTAACGTTATAGTCGATATAAAAATAAAAACGAAATGGAAAAAATAGTAATTTGAAATAATTCATAAAGTTATGATAACAATCCTTGATTCACTTGTATGTTAATTGAAGTTTTCAGTGGTGTTTCATAAAAATATTATTTTAATGGAACAATTTTTTTTTCATTGGACAGTTAAATTTTGATTTATTTACAATATTTTTTTAATCGTTTAATTGGAGTACTTTTATATTAGTTTTTTCGCCTACGACTCGAGTTTCGCCATTAGTCATTTTCAGGCACTGCCAGCTCAAGTTCATTCGTGCACTTGTAATGTATGAAGATTCCGAAAAGCAATGCCCGGTTAGTAAGCGTCAAAACTCATAGGAAAGTACAATATTCAAACGATTCAAATTTTATAATGGAATTCCATAAAGAACCTTCAGTCAAAATCCCTAATAATATAATATGTATATTTTTATATCATATTTAATATAACGTATTTATTAAAAGAATATTTTGTCGAAGAAGTATTTTCTTGGGCTTGAATGAAAATTAAATTGATGATATTCTATTGTATTTAATAATAAAATGGTACGTGTGTCTAGACATGTAATTTATTTGTTTCGCAGCGTTTCCGTATATTTTACGCGTTAAAAACAACATTATTATGACAGCGAGAAACAAAACAGGATTCTTTATAATTTCTTAGAAATAAATAATATGTTAAGTATACAATATTTAGCTTTGTACTGCACCATCATTTTAAAACGTCAAAAAAACATGTTTCGAGGCAAAACGCGTATCGGAAAAAATTGTAAATAAAGCTGAAAGCCAACGTTATAGCGTTTGAATATTTATGACGTGCGTCGAGATGAAATAAATTAGCAGGGAAATTACTGAGGACGAGGTTAAATGTTCCCGCCGGCGGGAAAATGCCCGCTCAAATTGATTATTTAACGGCATCACCGAAGGCGCTTCTACGCCGCCTTGTAATAATTAGCTGTAGATGTCGCCAGCGGACTGCAAGACGGTTTTTTCATATTATTAAGGCTAATTTTTCTGATTTACTTTATGGTGGCTTCCATGTCCTTAATCGAAAACGACGGAACGCAAATACGCTTCTATTCAAATGTGAAGCCTAGCCTAGAAAAAAATCATGTAACTAACTGAATATTTTTATAGAAAGTAGAGCTTTAATGTTCCAAAATTGAAAGTCTTCATTATAATAATTAGAAATCGTAGGATATTTATAATTTTTGCCTTTTTGATTTAAATTGTTTCAATTATCATTTACTACATTATTATATGTTGCAAATATCAACGTATTTAAATATATACATATTCAGTTTTGACGATAGGAAGCCAACTAGCTATCCTATATATCCTTAATAAACAGAACCATAAAAACAGTAACAATGTGACTAGGTAAAAACTGAAAATAAAACTTCTAACTGAAATTAAAAAAAAACCGAGCAGATTAAAATGTAATATCAATTTAATCAAAATCAATCGGGATATATCAAAATGTGTATAAAAATCTTTAAAAACCGTGTAAAATTTTCACCGCTGTCAATCAGGTTAAAGACTTTAGACAGAAGAAGAAACAATTACAACTATTCTCGACAAAGCCATCAGTAACATAATGTTTGACATATGTATCATTTTGGCGTCGTCTAAGCTAAAAGAAATAATGTGGCAAAGAATATTTACCTACGGGTGCTCAAACTTAGTATAATGATGACATGAGTAAAGGTAAGGGAATGCCAATTAAATGAAGTCGCTTTATATCGGCAGAGAGTAAATAAACTTGAAACAAACATTCTTCATAGAATTCACAAAATTTCAATCGAATAATGGTATTGACAATAAAATACTTTGAACTTCAAATGAACCTTGTTTGTTTACATTGATACTAAACGAACTTCGTTTTGGCACTACAGTTTGCAATATTGTTTATTATTAAACAATTGGTAAAGAAAGCTATAATCATATAAAAAAACGACGTTTCACGAGTCTTTATTAAAATGATTTTGCGGAATGTTCACGGTTTAATGTGCTTAATAATACTACTGTACGATGTAATAACAATATATGTTCAGAAGTTCCTTCCACTTAAAGATTTGGCCTGTTCCAATGTGCTTTTTTCATAGGTACATATTTTTCAATTCAGAAGTATGTAATTTTTTTGTATGTTCACCAAAAATATATGAGAATCATATTATTTTCTTTCAAATGTTTGTTGGATTTCAATTCTTCTTATGCTTGAAAGCGCTAACGCAATTAAATAACAACATTATTATTATAAGAATGGTAAATCTACTTCTTAAGCAAAAAGAAAGCAGATTATTCTCATTAAAACTATTTAAATCCTTTAGTTAACGATACAATTTATTGAGATGAACGGAATGATAATTTTTCTTGCATGTTGCAGAATATGTTTTATAGCCGTATTCAACTTTTTAAAACAATGTCGTTTAAACTTTGAAGTCTGCGAAAGTCTTTAGTTGCAGTGATTTTTCAATTGTTTTCTTGTAACTTGTGAAATAGACGTTCGCGGCCGGTTTGCATAGAAAAAGCTCCGAGCTTTAATACAACTTCAAACTTGAACGTAAAAATGAAAGCAAAAGTTAAAATTAAACACTGTTAACTCTAGAACGATTTATACGTTTCACAAGATTTACATTTCGCTAGAGATGCGAAACTCCTTTGAATCTAAGGAATAATTGGATACCAGGCCTTAGAGGTGATTATTAGTCAAATTCATTATGTAAACTTTGTATTCTTTATTATATACATTTAAAAAGAATAACTGAATATTAAAAAAATTAAAACAAATAAAATATATTTTTTCGTACTTCTTTCACATATCATTGAATAAAGATCAAGACCAGTTTTGACAATCGCAAGTGTTATCAAATGATAATCCCCACTATGGTGATAACGCTCAATTTATAATGTTCGCGATGAGCGAAATCAGTCTTTAATTTTATCAAATTATATGTGGAAATAGTAAGAAAAAATGTGTTGTATTAAATTAAAATATGCCTTTTCACCAAGCAGTGACATTTAACACATTAAAAGTGATTTATAAAAATTCACTTTTTGATAATGTTTTCATGAATAGAAATATATTTTTTTTGAATGGTAAATTTTTACCCAACATTATTTATACTAACGTGATGAAATTAATATTATGGTAAAATGCGAAACACTTTCTGTATTTGAGTTTGATTTATGCTTCTTTTCTCTTTTGACTTTAACTACCAACCTAAACGTGGTAAGATTTTTTAGTTTTTTAGTGAAGGCTTTTGATCAAACAAGAAACTTTTGGGGAAATTAAAAGATCAACATTCTTTTAAGATAAATATGTGAGACAAGAATTACCGAGCAATATCTTTCCGTAGTTTAACATACATAATATTCATGTTTTATTTTTCAGACAACGTAAGATTTTTTGCAAAAACACAATAATTAATCTATATAATAAATAGTAATTGTAAACTGTTTTTAAACAGTTACAGTTCAAGAAGTCATTTTTCAATAGTTTGGGGCTTATACACACACACCATAATGTATATTACACATAATCATTTGCCGTGAAATATGCAAATAAGCGAAGAAAAATATGCTACAGTATAATGAAAAAAAGATGCCTCAAACGAATATTATACGAACTATTCTCACTGAATTATGATTGTCACATCAAAATATAGACAATGCTTTTAAAAATGATAGTACTATCTTGTATTGAATTGTACTGTCAATAGTTTGTTTCGATCAGTCTTCGATATTAAGATGAATAAAAAACAATTTTATACACCGTTTGAATATCTTTGAAAGTGTCAAAATATATCAAAGTTATGTAAAATAAATTACACTAGCCAAATAAGATGATCCAACTCTTGTCAGTCAATTTGAAAATATAAAAGATAACGCATTGAAAAAAGTTAACATAAATAAATTATAATTACGGAATACGATCAATACAACAGTAAAATATCTAGATTTAATTTATGGTTATTCTTTGATTAATATTGGTAGCTTACAATGATCTAAAATAATCATTTTATACGATTAAGTCCAAAGAAAGAATTATTAGGAGCTTATTGTCGTATCATAAAATTTATCGTTAATATTTTCCGCTGGAATTAAAAAACGGAGTAAGAAATGTGATGTTTTTCCAATGAAAGTAATTTGAATAAAATTTTTTTAAATATAATAGATGAGGTCCTCTAACAAAAGTTAAAAATGCATATTTACTATAAAATATTCGAACAAAACTTTAAAAAGACCAAATATCATATCCCGCCATGTTTCGCCTTCTTTTTTTCTTGCCGTCACCAGTAAGGTGGTTTGGTGACCAAATTGCATTCTGTCACCCAATCTTGGAGAAGTCGCCACCAACGCCTTGGGTATTGAGCCACTTACGTAGATGGCGTACCCAAGTGAATATCTTTCACACATACCTCTGCCACCCTCTGTTATTACATTCGTGATGAATTTACCAATTCCGAGAAATGTCACCAAAGAGTCAGGTCTCTGCAATTGACAGTGACTAAAGGATATTGCATTGGCTCGTTTTGAAAATTTTAATTGGTGATATAATCAATAATGAAGGATTCATTATAAGCTTAAATAGATTATAAGCCATATGTTTAAAAAACTTTTAAATGTAATATCAATGTAGTTAACTTGCTGTTGAATAATATTTCAAAAACTTCATGTAGTTGAGAAGAATATGCTCATCAATACAAAAGACTACACTTTTCACATATTATATAATGGAAAATCTACGACTACGTTATATTCATTTGATATTGTCTTCAAAATGCAGGAATTCACACCGGTATTAACACCAAGAATGAGCTTATTTAAATATAAAATATAGAATATTTAGCATATTTGAGGGCCATCAACACCAGCCTTTATTAATAGTTTAGTATAGCAGGTTTAGACAAGATTTTGATTAATGTTTAATACAAAGATTAATGGACATTAAATGGTCGTAATCAAACGCTATAAATTTGGGTTAGCTTGATGTGAATCTTGGAGCTTGAGAATAAGTGCCGATTTCACGATATTAGAATATCTTATTGATGAGAATACCAGACGTGTCAAACAATGAAAGGACTGCTACTTGACGTAAATTTTCAATCAATGAATAACAATATTGTTAGTAATTTATAGGATGGTGTGGTATAGAATAACCGAAAATGAAAAAGTATACTATGTTGAAGAGGTGACAGTTTTCTATTTTCACCATCAAACCAATTCATTGTAAAAGTGTCTGAACGACTTAGCACAGCTACCAATGACTTTGAATAATTATAAATTAAATATTGACAGATGGCAAAGTCCAATAAATATAATCGCTTCCAACAAGAATTTCTTTTTATTATTTATGAATGTCCGCTAAATTCCGCAGCAACAATTAAGGGCGCAATTACTTGCGAAGAAATTCCTTTAATGGATTGTCGGGGCACAGGTAAAAGGGAGAAATTAAGGAGGAAATCTCTTGAAAAATGTAGCCAGTTATTTTCTTATCCGACCCCGGGATGTTATTGCATCGTTAAACGGGATCTGTCGCTGGCAGACATAATATTGCGATAAAGACCAACGGGTTTTATGTCCAAATTAAACACTGACCGCGTTCTTCTGTATTTGCACCCGATCTGATTATCAAGTGGTTATCATTGCAGTTTAAGGGTGAGCTATGGTTTTTCTAATATTATTATAAATTTGCGGGCTATTTAGCCAACATGCTTGAATAGCGATTTCGATAACCATAAATTGTATTACAATATATTTAAATTACTGTTCAAACTAAAAATAAAATAATGTTATCAAATTATAAGTAGATATGAATAATATTTAAGTCTTATTCGAAAATTCAACTGAACTTTTTCGTTTTACAACGTGAAGAACCAATACAATATTGGTATCGCTTATATTTCTCAAAAATATTGAATTTTATGTTGATATACTGCACGAAGATAATACACAAATTCTTCAAAAAATCCCTTTTCACATTTTACAGTATTTTCAACTATTTATGCCAAGTTGACTCAAAATCAAGTTATGTTTGAAATAAAATTTAAATATAAAAATGCAATTAATAAAAAATACGATCATAATATACAGGTTTGGCTTATGAGGATTAATAGCTGATAATATGACACAATTTTATAAAGTGGAACTAAATGACTGTCAACAAAAAGTGAAGGCGACGTTAATTAATTATAATCTCAAGTCTTGTACCGATGTTTCATTATTTTCTCATTTGTAACTTAAGGTAGTAAAATAAAATTATTTATTCCTTTGAAGACTATCTAAATATGAGGCCTTGGTTATTAATAATCAGCACCAACATTTAATAATCTTTCTCAAAACTAAAGGTGTTTCAAAAGAGAGTCTGTCGTTAATAGCGGGATACAATATATTTTATAGTACCTAATATAGCATTTGGGCCATTAATTGTTTTTGCTTACGATCAAAATTTAAATCTACTTTGAATTAATGTGAGGCAAGCAATTGCCAGATTTAAAAAAAAATAGTAGTAATTTTTTTTTTAATTTTCTGTGTTATTAGAATGCTAATTTGTAAAATGATCAATTTGAATTTTAGCTAAGAAATATTCTGTTCTATTAATCGTCGAACTCAAGCCTATTGTTAAGAATTTCGACTGAAGGTGATTGATGGAATTTCGATATCAAATTTGAATTTTGTCCATGAGTTTTTAATGCACTTTAAATGCTTGAAGATACTTCAAACCTGTAATGTACTTTAAGCCGGGTCTTTAGCGACAAAATTCATGGAAAAGTACACACACTTAAACTATTCAAAAATAAAGCCTATTAATTGAAGATCGCCATTGGAGCTATTCTTAAGTAATCAAAAGTTTTGATTATACACGCATATACATATGTATACGGTCTTTTTTGTGGCTTGTTACATATTGTGGGACTAATTTCGCAAATATTGGTCAAAATTAGCGACAGAAATATTCTACGAAGACAACACACCTTATATAATATATTGCGCCACGCATGATGCCCGCAAGCTCCGAATTGGTCCCTCATTAGAATGCTATTACATATGCCATGCCATGTAATCTTTTGAAGTCTTTTATAAAAGAAAAAACAATGTCTTTGGTACGTTTGAATTTTTTTATCCGAGATATTTTTCAAAGATATCAATGGAATATTATATTAAAAAAAATCTTAATACTATACCTAACGTTTTACCTAAATCATAATCGAAATGTTGATACAATCGGAAAATTATATTTTAATTAATGAAGTTATTTTCTACAAAAATGCGTTGTCAATGGAAATATATTATATCTTTCGAATACATCTCCCAATGAAATGAGTTTGTAATTAATTTACTCAGTAATTAGAATTAAATTTTGGTTCATTTTTTTAGTTATTAAGTTTTTTATTTGAAGGTAAAACAATTGTGTCCACTACAGTATAAAAAAAAATATTGTAATATTTGAGATGTGTATATTTAAATATGAATTAATTTTGTTTACGAGTAGGTATAAGTATGTTATTCTTTTATGAATCAAGTGTTGCATAAAATAATTGAAAAAATAACGTATCCGAGTTTTTTTTATTTCTATTCAGAATTTTTATTAAATACTACAATCCAAGATGTCTAATGGACATCCACTTCAATAATATTCAAAGACATTATTCTAGCTCTATTATAATTATAAATAGTAAGATTTTTACAATTAAACATAATGCAGAATATCTTTTGATTATAAATTAACATTTCTTATATTATTACCGAGATTTTGTAGAATGTGCGTGTTAAGTTAAGTTTTTAGATGTATCTGTTTAACTGACAGATTCCAATGGTGCCGATCCGTTGAGATTGGTTAAACATTTTAATACGTCTGCCAAAGATAAATTTTGATTTCTTTCTTTTATGTGACAATTGAAAAGTCGCCTTTATTTGAAATTCTTTGAAGAATGTGACTGAAAGAAAATGATAAAAATAATCTGATCTCTTACGTATATTGCAGAGTAGTATTTGCATACGCAAATACAATATATTATGATTTTAAATTAAATTTATATCACGAATGCTATTCGAAAAAACATTAAATTCATCAATCTATCGTGCTTGATATGAAATCATATTTAATGATCTTACTTTGCCAAAAAATAGTTCATGTTTTTTTTTCAATAAATCATTCGTTTGTCATACAATTTCACGGCATGATGATAAAACCTGATGCATACCGGAACAAAGTGTTCTCCATTGTATGCATCAGGTATTAAATAACTTATGGCAAACAACTATGATTTGAAATAAAAAATCAGTGTAGAGTAAATATATTTTTAACCATGAAATTACTATCTTCTTATCGAAAGCACTAGTTTTCTAATGAAGCAATGAAATATTTTCTTAAAAAGTATTTGCAAATCTATGCAAATTTGAGTGCTAAGAATATCACTACCGTTATATATTCCTGAAGAACTTAATAGGGTGGGTAAATCTTGCATCACAAAATGTGGCCTTTAGTACTACCACGTAAATGCTACGAGCTAAGATGCCTTATTTTTCTGTGATTTATATGCTGATCCAGTGGCGCGTTTAACTTTATTTCAAAGAGTTTATACACTGTGAAATAGTTCAAAAGTGTCAGTTGTAGAAAAAGTCGTTTTATAAAATGTCGACATATAGATTATAGAGTACCGCATAAAATATACCTTCAAGTTTTAATTATTTCAATCGGAACGTTTTCTAGTATAAAATCTTATATATAAAACCGAAACGGCGTATGTATGTATGTCTGTAATTCCCTTTTGTATTGTTGTTGCAAGTTGCAATATAATAATGTTTATTATTTACGTGAAGGTATTATTTGAAATTTCTTTGGCAGCAAATTAGATTTTTTCCTTGAATTTGGACATTTTAATGGGCGAGAATGGGGCGGGGCTGTCATCAATTTAAATAAAGTTTGTGATTTTATTTTAACTGTATTTTGGATGCTAGATTTTGTGATATAATTATGTCGAATGATATAACATTAAATAATTATTGGTCGCTTAGTCCGTGCGACGCCGGGTAGCAATACTAGTATTTTTTATAAATATACCAAAATGTCGAATGTAAATTTAAAAAAAAAGTCATACGGATCAGAAGCTTTTCGATTCGGGGACAATAAAGAGAGTTTGAAATCAAATCAATTGGTATTTTGAAGATAATTCAACTATTATTTTTAAGTTATTTCAAATTTTCATTCGCGTCAAACAATTTATTTTTTTATACTTTCGATTGATCGTATAAATAATTAATCTTTCTTCTCAGATTACATATATTTAAAAAAAACTAGTCAATTGCTATATAACTATAATTGCACTGTTAAAGTTGCATCCGGAATTAATTGTAAGAACGCGTCACTGGATTGAATCTGCGACGACTTTATGTCTACGCCGTAGTGAGTCTACGGCTCCGCGTAGACAATGGCTCGTAGCTGAAATGGTCGAGTGAAGTTTTAATGAGCTACAGTAAACACGCGTTTGTATAGAGCAGCTCGTTTACGTGTACCTGTCGCCAGTAATACTCGCGTGATATTGCAACATCATTAAAAATAGACAGCCTAGCAGCTTATCCGGATTTTACTAGCTAATTAGAAACTGGTCACAAAGCGGCCAATCTTCGAATGGAATTAGTTTGACGCATGTTTTACCGTCACTCCATAACAAATTTGAACTAATGCAACTTGGTCATTTCAATTAGAAATGTGTTTTTATTTTGAATAATTTGTAATATATTACATATTGCTAGTTTCATGATATAATCTTCTATCAAATTTGAAATATATATTACTTATATATTTATAAATGAATAAGATTTGGCATATACAAAATCTTCTTAAATATTTATTGATTTTATTGTTATATGCGTTAGTCGGCATTTCTAATCGAGTGGTAGGATCTCTAGCGGTTAGATAGTTCCCAACTAGATCAATAAATGAGATTTATCACATAGCGATAAAGGAATCAAATACATACAATCGAACGTTATATGCTAGTATTTACAATTGAGCATAAAATTCAAAAACGTAATTAGTTTTTGTACATATTTTTTCCCCCCAAATTGATTTTATAACGAAATTGCAATATTTATTCATTAATGCCTGAAAATACGTAATACTTTATACCATGATAGATTTTCTATGAGTTTATTTATTATATTAAAACAATATTCATTTTGCCACGTTTGCATATTATCGGTGTAGAAAATTCTACATTCAAACATCGATAACATTTTAGAATTAAAACATATGCTACAAAAGTAACGCAGAAACAATCAAAACACAGTGCGATGGGCAATTTTATTAAAATCGATTAGAGAAAATTTTATATTTTAAAGTAAATGAAGGCCAGATAAGCTAAGCTGTTTCCGGGCTGACTTTATGCCAGTGAAAAATGCTTTATTTAATCAAATTGGCATTGAATTGTTGCACAGTTTGATTTTTTATTAAATAAAGCCATCAAAAGTATCAAATTCTAGAGAAACATATTCATATAATACTACTTTTGTCTGCAGTGTAAATAGGCCTCTCAACTAGAACGGAATACCATGATAACTTCATCGATTTGTATCTGAATGCGAATATAGCAGTACCAAAAGCTATAACACTTAACTATTAAACTGAAATGGAAGTGTTTTAACATTTTATGTACCGATAATGCGCTGGAATTAACGGCAATGTTGTGTAACATAGAAGTTTCCCACTTATTATTTCCTTCTAAAGGGTGTACTGTACTTGTTATACAAAAACTTATAACCAATATTGGTGTCATTACCTTTTACACTTTATACTAAAAAATTTTATACAGCATTATTTAAATCATTTTGTCGTTAATTTTCAATCAAAAATTGACACAAATTATTGATAAGTTTATATCTTTATTTAAGCATTCGTTCGATGGACCAAGAAAATCGTGTCCCTATTTTATTATTTTTTTTCCTTTGTGAAATTAAATAAATCATACTTTTATTTGTACAAGAGCAATAAATGAAATGATCAAGATTTTTTAAAATAAATAAACAAGCATTTACATTACTCGTAAGCCATGTCTGCCCTCTGCAAGAATCATAAGGACTCTTGGTGAAGTGTTTCAACAGAAAATACTCAGTCATTTGCGTATCAGCGAAAATAGAAGAATTAAGAAGAAAGAAAAAAAAAAGTGAGCTTATAGCTCTCTTTACGCCATGATTTTAAAATAAAGTAGGGCACGACGCGCTCAAAAACATCATCAGTTATATTCTTTGATTCGTTTTTTTAAATCGATTAAAATTGCTGTATGAAATTTGCCATCGAGGCTTTGGAACATTATCCGAATTCCTATAATTTTGGCTATGAATTGTTGGCTTTAACAACAACAATTTATTTTGAATCTTACTTAATGAATACCATTAAAGCGGCAGCAAAAAGTAATTTTTTGAAAACTTTATTTATTCCAAATTTAAGTTCGGAATCATGAAATTCCGAATTGCGGTTTTAAATTATTTAAATAAATAATAAATTTCTCATAAATTTGAGCTCTGAAAAATCGAGTTTTTAATTTAAACAAGGTATTGAAATATCTTAGAAATTGATTGGTCTAGTGTATTTTCCGAAAGTAAATGGGTTTCATACTAATTTAAATGAGAGCTTGTTGAAAAATGGACATCGCATTTCGAATAACTCATGAAATGAAAGTGCTCTTAATAAATGAAACGAAATTAACTTTCCACAGTATTATTAATTACCGATGTCTTTTTGATTATTTTCATTTATGTCTTTTTTGTGGATCAGATGTACTATTCGTACCAATATTGTTTTTTTACCGATCGATTACTGCTTCAATGTATCGAGAAGAGTACGCCATTGGTGATATATATTATACTATGAAAAACACTTTTAATCAAGCCGGGGTTGGAATAATGCTGATCAATTTTAAGTTTCAAATTGTTATTCAGAGATTTTTTGTGTTGTAATAATTTTAGCCCATGGTTTCTATGGGATCTTTTTACTAACATGTTAAGAGAGACACTTTTTTCACTGACAATTTTATGCATTATTTAAAAAAAACTCATCTTTGCTTATTTTATTTCGTTGATTACTCGAATAAACCTTTTGTTTTAATACCGTGTTAGATATTAATATACCGAGAACTTTAAATGATCGTCTAATGTTTTACTTGTATATCGAAAACTACAGTAATTCTGACTGTTTTGAATAACGTAAATGACTGATATTTTCATGTCCAAGGAAAGTTAGTTCTTTAAATAGGATATGCCGATAAGCTTGACTTTTTTTCTATCTACCGTTCCTCACTGTTTATTTTATCAACGATCATTGCCAAAATTACTAAGACTTAATAAAATATGCATGATTTATTCGTGAACTAGTATTATTTTATGATATTCTATCACAATAAATATGTTGCTATACGTATACAATTGTTGTTGAATTGACATTATTTTTCAAGAAGTCAACTAAATTGTCATAGCTTACATTTGAAAGCAGTGACGAAAGTATGGTATTTAGAAACAATTAATAGACATCAAATAACAAATTTTCATGACTGTTTCAACAATACTACAATTATAACGAACCCTTTTCTGAAAGTCAATACTAATCATTGAACTCGTGTAATATTTACCAAAGCAATCAAGCAATAATTTGGAAATGCGTCATCCACTGTGATTGGACTTTTCAAGTGGAAATTTTGAACAGTCGATTGATTTTTAGCTTCGAAACAATTATCACAAGATTTATTTCCGGTTAAAAGAGATGTCTTTTTAATGACGTTTCAATGATTTCTAGCATTTTGTATTTTTCACTCACAAACAAATTGTCAAGATCATATTGTCAAACTTTGTTGTTACTAAACATTGATTTATTATTATTGATGTCTCGTCAAAATATGTTATGGCCAAATATCATGACCAACACAACACTACATGAGTGAGTGTCCTTTATAGTTAAATTCTGAAAATAGTGCAACTGAAAATAATGAAAAAAAACAATTTTTTTAATACTTTATTATTTATATGTGAATCAGTTTCGATCATTCTATAGAGTAAATTTTCATTCTTATTTTCACAAAAGATTCTCTCCTACAATGTTCTGCTCCGTCGGACTGACGAGCACACTCCGCTATAAGCTTGCATATTGTCGGGAAGTGAGGAGTATTTGTTTTTCAGGTCGAGAGATTATTATGCTCAATGTAAGAAGCTTGAGAAAGTAGAAGAAATAGATATTATCACTAGTCGCATTTACTTGTAATATGAATTTTGGAATCATTAAATACTAATATATAATACAGTAAAAAAATAAAAAATTCATACACGATTCGACAACACTTTTATATTTTCTACCATTTAATGAAATGAGAAAAAAATACTATTTACTAGCATAACAACTGAGGCTCATTTGCCATACATTTGAAATCTATAATACATTATACAAAACAAAATTCAAATTTAATGTTTGAATTATGTCGATAAATATTTAGGCAATTAAAAATAAAAATATGCATTTGTGCACATTTATTTTTTTAAATATTTTACAGTTACAAATGTGTTTTTCGCAATGAAATTTTTGAACTATGAATGTTTCAAATATAATGGAAAAATAATCATTTTCGGTAATAGTGATAAGAAAAAGATTGTTCAATACATATACAATAAAAGCTACAAAAAATGTTTTAATATATACATATGATATCGTTGAAATAACGTAATAATATTGACTAATAAGAAGCAGTGGTTAAAATTTATCACACTTTCTCTGTCAAGAATCGATATTTTTGTCTTGTTGTCTTGTACGAAATTCATTTGTATTCGTAAAATTATTTCTTAAAAATTCTGTACTGAATACTAAATAAACAATAATTTTAAATTCAGATAAAATAACGAAGAACTTAAAGCTTAGGTTGTTGAGTGTCAAAAGATGTCCCTATTATCAAGTTCAATTTGACAAGATATTCTAATAAGTGTCTTCAGAGAAACTAATTAGCGCGCTTCAGTAAACGAGTTCAAATAAAAAACAACTAATGAATTACAGCCCTATTACAACAAAATGGAATTGCCTAAAGAAGCATGGTCTATGTTAAAGAAATTATTTGATTGTGTTGAATTCATTGAAATATATTTACAAAACTATAGAAAGCAAAACATTACTTGAGCTTAGTTATTAGTAAATCACATTGTTTATATTATAGGCATGAAATAAATATTGATATTGTGTTTCTTTAAGTATTATGATATCATTTAAAAGAGTCTTAAATTCAATGAATGCTAGCTTTATCTTTTTCGATTCGACTTTAATAATTGTGTTAAGAATATATCAGAAAACTTTTGTTTGTTGGATCGACATGAAATAAAGAATTAGTACCACCCAAATACGCCATTAGGTTTTGTTCACTGCAAAAAATATATCACATCATAAAAACTCTTTAGGGTCATATCTTAATATGAAAAAATAATGTATTGCTTGACAACTTGGAGTAAAAAAGCCTAACTGGCAATAGTAAATTTCTTACAAAAGGTTCTATTTATCAATAAAGTTTTCACACTCCACGACTGATCCTTCTAAATCGCCCTGAATGGTCCTGATAAAACCAATACTTATTCAATTCAGGTTCGCTCACAGTACTCATCTTAATTCACACTCCAGGATTTTTTTTGATAAACGTAACGGCTAAATTGTAATTATTATTGCTATCCACTCTGTGAAAAGGGACATTTTATTTTTCCATTTATTGATTTTACTTTTTTCCAACGGAACTACAATTCTGTCTGTATTTGATGAAGATTTAAAAAATATTTTCAACTGATTCTTGCGTCTATTTGTATGGTTCATTAAAATAACATTGATAATTTGATATAAGAAGCATGCCTTAATATTAGAAATTCCCTTATTAATTGTCAGTCCTTATTAATTATTGCTTCATTTTTTGCGTATTGTCATTCACTTTTGAGATGATTATGTATAATGTGCTATTTTCAGTCTTAATAAATAATCTCAAAAGAATTTTTGTGTGATTAATATGACTTAAATGAAAATCTTGTCATCCACTATCCTTATGTAAATTATTAATTTTAAACTAAACACAAGCAAAACATTTTATAGACATAATTATTGTGTTGTTTATTTCAATTGTGGAAAAGAAACAATTTAAAATATTAGACCGATAAAAATGATAAAATATTCTCCTTCCAGGTGCCACCTAAAACATCGTTTGCGTAATACTTTACCAATTGTTAGCATTATTGAAGGTAGTTTCTTTTATGGACGTAGACTCAGTAACATAATTAGTTCGTAATTTAATTAATTAATATTCCGTTCGTTTCTCAATTAAAAGCTGGTGTATATGATGTGTGGAATGCTATATAATATGAAAAATAGAATCTAGTCATAATTTCCACTATTCAACTTGATATTATCTGCATGACTAAGCATATAAACCAAACCATATAAAATTATAAAATTATAAAAATATAAATGCATTCATGTGCATATATTTTACCTATTAATTAAAGCAAAGTATCAAAAAAAGGATACACATACAGCTGATTGTTAGTGGTAATTCACGGAATGACTCACATCCGGCTGATCAGTATTTACTTCTTTCTGAAACGATGCCGAAAGGTGAAACTAGGATTTTTTTACTCTGATACACTTCTATTACCTCCATCACGAAAAGGTGAAAATGCCATTGGCCGCATTTTTCGAAATGGTTCCCATTCTAAGACACGTTACGGTCCAAAGACTTCTACGTGATATTGGATTAGAGTTAAAAGAAAATGGACGTGTCACGACGGATATACGTTAAGACGAAGTGAATTCACCGACTTAAATTATTCTATAGTCTTATCTGACGTCTAGATGAAATGATATTATATAAGTGTATTACAAAAAACGTTGCAATGAAAGATAATTTAACAATACATTAAAAAATATTAGGAAATATGTATTATTATTGAACTTTACTGCACGGCTTCTTATTACGAATACAAAAAAACATCTTCCCGAACGGAGAGCTTCAAATTAATACTGAATGTTTTTTGTAACCACGTTTGCTTCCAAACATCATTACTTTGGGTAAATATACATATGTAAGTATGTGTATGATACAACTGTGTAAGTATTCAGATGTTTTTTCTCGTTTTTTCATTCATAAGTATTTATATACCGTACAAATGCCATTTTAAAAAACACAACCAACAATACGATATTATAAGATGATTTGGTTTTCTATACTTCCAAAATTAATAGGTAATAATGACTCGTTAAAAATATTGTAGGTGAAATACAATTTTATGTCGTTCTGAATATGTTTATTTCCGTTGTCAAAGATGTAGTTTATTGGCCGTCAAAATATTCTTTGCAACAAATGCGTTAAAGCATTGTCAAAAGATAAGCTTTTTTTTATGAAGTTTTGGGTTACAGCTGTCAAAAGAGCTAATGATTAGTCAACGGTAATATTGTCAATAAGATTTGACAATAGTTTTCGATATCTTTGATCCATTCAAACAGAAACGAGTGGCGAGAATTATGAAGGTATAGTATACCTTCGCGCGCCGAGTGATGTTAAGACTCCTTTGGGGATTTCCTGAATCAAATAATGGCAACTATAGATGGAAACGGATAAACCTACCGCTACAATTGCCTACCCTTGATTTTGGTATAAATAAATGGCAAAATCTCATTTAAAACTTTCTTCGTTCCTCTTGACTCCATTCTTACTCAATAAACGTTTGCGGAAAATTGGAAAACTAAAAAGACTTTCTGATCTAAATCGTTATATTATGAATATAATATACAACAAATTTATTTTAAATATTAAAGTAGTATTCTTAATTCATTGTTATCATTGAGTATAATTTATCGGGATTTTTAATAGTATCAATTGTATCGCTTGCTGTTAGAATTATGCAAAAGTTATCTGTAATATTTTAGTTTTCGTTTGAAATCTTCGTATGGATAGCATTTAAACTTATTTTTTTAGGCATGTCGATTTATCCTAAATTTCTTCTGTTATTAAAACTTATCCAATTATATCTTCTTAAAAGTATTTAGAATTTAATAACATACAGATTGTAATAGTGCGGTACGTAAAAATTGAAAGTAAATTGTGATCAGAATCAATTATTGTTTCTTGAACGTACTGTTTCGGAAAGTTCATAGTATCCGGATTAACTCTGCGAAATCTCCAAAGTGTTTGTAGAAGCACGAAATTTTAAAGTTTTAAGGAAGCCATTTTTTGCTAACATGTTAACTTTAAAAACTTGCGTAATTTTCTAATGAAAAATAAATAACAAGATAAAGGTTGTACCGACAATATTCTGATTTTTATGAGGTCTGGAAAAAATCATTGATTTTATTTTTGATGCTGGTGTCTTCTGTCTTATAGCCATTGTAGGCATTTGAAGCTTTTGGATGCAATAATAATGACATTAATATACAACGCATGTTGCGCGATGGAATAAAAATGGTATGGCTTAAAAGATTACTAAAAAATCCATTTGAAAGAAAACTGCATACTTCATAACGTGAAATAATATAAGGTAGATGCTACACTGCTATTGAGTTTGATAAACTTTGTTACTTTTATTTATGGTTATTAGGTAATGTCTCTTACAAGTACGCGGAGTTTGCTGCGGTGCATTATTTAAGCAAAGTCAATTCATAGGGCATTTGAATGGTTGATTGCGGATACTCTTAGAAGGAAACTTTGGCCGACAAACTCAATTACTGTTTAGTTATTAAAAGTAAAGTTGCATCGACTAACCACGGCCAATGCAATTTTCTGCAGCAGTTTATAATAAGTTGAATATTTTATGTTGCAGCTCTAATTGTGAGAAAGCACTCTTAACATTAATTAAGTCATACTGAAAAATTATTCAGGTGGATATTTGTGAAATTGTATCTATGTATAATACAAATAAATCTGACCATGAGCTTAATGGTAAGAATTTAAAAGCATTTCCCTTATTTAGTTCTATACAGAAATTATTTCAATTCGCAAAAGCTTAATAAATTTATTATTAATTCGATAAATGGATTTGTTTCCTATTCTCAAAACGAGGCTTAGCTGGGGCAATTAGATTATTACTTTAAGTTTACTGACTGCATAATATCCATTTCACTTTAAAAAAACGTCTATTGAGGAGCCTAATTAGTCATAAGTCTACAATATTTAAATTGATAGTGAGAAAGTCTGGAAACAAAATTCGATAAATATTTAAGGTTACATGAAAATTTATTTATTTTAGATATACTTTATAGTTAGTCACTTCAAGTCACCTGACTACTAAGCCGTGTGCGTTTTTATTAATATAAACTTTCTCTGGTAGAAATTAATAGTAGAGTTTAACTTCAGATAGGCTTGCATTTTTAGTGGCAGCTTTCATGCACGCATATATATATAGAAGCATTCAATTGAGGATTATCTCAACAGGAAGCTTTGGGTAGCTTTTGTTTAAAAGCTCGTCTCAAAGCAGGTCCTGCATTTGTGCAATCGCGGCATATAAAAAAGCGCTGTCAAAGACAAATCCTCCAAAACCAATTTGTTGAAACGCATTCAAATTCGTGAATGTTTTCTCCCATTACGGGCATTAAAGTGTATACAGCTTTGTGTCTGCCAACTTTAAAGATTCATTCAATTAATTCAGTAGGTATTTTTAATTGCAATTATAAACGAACTCTATTAAAAAACTTTGCGTTAGTTCAACGATGGAGCGTGTAGAAATCTTTCGAGAATTATTGTATGGAATTAATCATTCAAATTCGAATTTATCTAAAACAAAATGGATGCTCTTTCATTAGTTTCTAGTTACATAAATGTTTACTCTCTATCAAGATTCATAGGTACAATCAGAAGAATTCTCAAGAGAAGCGTTTAATCTACAATCGACCGTCATAGCTTCACGCCATTCTTTCGTGAAAACTTACAAGACTTTTGAATTTTTTGATTTTGTACTTTTCCATGAGTTTTGTCGCTAACGACCCAGGTTTCGCCTTTCGGCATCTTCAGGCATTCCAAGTGCACGGATGTACTTGAACTGACAAAACTCATGGAAAAGTACAAAATTCAAAAAATTCAAATTTGATATTGAAATTCCATCAAGCACCCTCAGTCGAAATGCTTAATTACAAGACTTTGTTGTATACATTATTGTGTGCAAAGAAGAACATGGGATATGTTCTACGATTTGCGATTTACCCTTATGTCATCCAAATTTTGAATGCTTTACAATTTGTTCTTGATGCCACGAAGTCGGTGTGTCCTACGGGATCGGCAGATCCAACGCATCACCTTTCGTTCGCTGTAAATGTCCCCAGAGGATGTGATCAACTACGTGAATTATATTGCCACATTCAACTTTTTGTCGACATATCGAAAAAATACGCCATACAAAGTAATAATATTGTTCCAAATTTGAATATTTTGTTGATTTAGATTTTTTTTAAACCAAGCTATTGTATTTCATTCGCCGTTACTAATTTAAATAAATATTTTTATAGGTGCCTTGAAAATTGTTTTATATAAAAAATTGAGAGTTTAATATGTTGAGGATTATGGTT
This sequence comes from Himalopsyche kuldschensis, assembly GCA_028554975.1. Taxonomy (NCBI): domain Eukaryota; kingdom Metazoa; phylum Arthropoda; class Insecta; order Trichoptera; family Rhyacophilidae; genus Himalopsyche; species Himalopsyche kuldschensis. Next base: position 10,580,984 of record JAHFWI010000010.1, on the reverse strand, counting down.
ATATATCTAAAATATTTAAATCTGTGCGAAAGTTGAGTCTGGTAAGAATTAAAATAAATTATTAAGACGAACCTTTTGCAGTCGAGTATTACGAGCTTTTTATATTAATTATAGTACGACAATAAAGCTATGTGTTTATGGTCAGGCTTGAAAACATTTTATTGCCTGGAATTTTCTTAATTGTCTATTCCCAACAGATGTCAGTAATTGACTCAAGTTAAGAAATCTCGTTGAAATGCCTCCAGTACCACCGCAGCCCTAATCCAAATTACCGCGATAGCCTTTTTGCACTCTCTTTGTATTTTATTATTATCAATTAAGTAACAGAAAACTACCTGCGAAGGACTCTCATAGAACCTATTAAGATTTATGACCGTTCTCTTTTGAGTAGAAATATAAGTGCCCAACCTTCAAATTTAATGTTTCGCAAAAAGATATTAACGATTGTTAAGAAAACTTATGGCGTGTTGAACTACGTGATAAATCAAAGAAATGAATCATTTTAATTTCAATTAAAAATTGAATCACGTATTACGTTACTGAAAACGTTTCCTCTTTATATATTTTGATAAAAATTCATTCGTGTAACAGGCAATAATTTTCCATTTCAAGTGAATTGTAGTAAAGAATATAGGTTCGATTGGTTATACTGTTGTTTTAACTGCGATTTTTCCTTAAACCACTAGTCAATGATTTAACTTATTGTCAGGTATGCAGAGAAAAAAGAACGAAGGAATTACAAATGAAACACACATTCAATATTTAAAAAAACGGGATATTAGAATTAGAATACTGTTCTTTTGTAGCCTGACATCAGGCATAATATTATATAAAGCCTTAAATGAGCACAGTGGTATTTTTCAATTTCATACTGATTTAATTTTTACGTAAAAAAATGCCCAGTCAACAAAACATTTAAGTTTCTTTTTATCTCTCCATAGACATTTTGTTTGACTTCCCGGCTTAAAACTTCCGCCGAAATTTGAATTTTGTGGTTCTCCAGAATATTATGATCATGCATGGACATAATAAATGTCTGGAACAAAATAATAATATTGGATATACACGTAAATAGTTCAGAATTTGGGAAAATGTAATTAGTAATCAAAAAGCTATATTTTATATCCGTCTGAGACGTAATCGTCATCGATACTATAATTTTATACATACTGAATAAAATCGTTAGACGAAAATATTAAGTTGCACAAAATAAACCTATTACAGTAAACATTTGGATATTTTTCTTCATCGTCGTTAACGATAAATATTAATCTCATGAGAAAGCATATTTCATATGTACGAGATGTTTAATTTTCAGCATCCACATACAAAAAGTTTCCATTGTGTCCGCCCTATTTACCCCAAAGTTGATTGCGTTTCAATATACTGATCGTGGCGAATTGTTTTCATTACACGGCCATCGGTTTTATTCCATTTTAGTAAAACACGTATCCTCATATAAAATCCTTCTACATTTTTTTATTCGTAAATAATATTTAAAAAATTAAATACTCACCAAACCTAGTAGTTTTGATTCGAGTGAGGTCATTTTATCTACATATGTATATGTAGTAGTTTTAAAGTTTATTAAAAAATATGTGATGTTTTTAACACAATATGCTTCATGACTTAACTTGCAGATATTTATTTAAATGAGTTCTTCGTGGCATATCTCAGTAGCGTCCTGTTTATTTCTCTGGTGTTATTGAATGTGAAAATGTAATATTTCTTTCATAAAACTAATTTCCTTACAAAAAATAGCGTGGATGCAAGTTGCCGCGTAATTTATTTGACAAAGTATTCTTTGTGGCGTTATTTATTCACAGTTGTTTGCCGCGTTTTTATTCAGATGCTCTTTGTTTCTTAAGAATATCAAATTTAATTTGAGCACTGAGCAACGTACAAAACAATAAGGAAATAAAGGAAACTAAGCAATATTCCTGGCATGAGTAAATATGGTTTGTTTTTATTTTCACACCGTTATTATTGTATGAAAACATTTGCTCAATTCCTCAATTTTATGCGGAGTGTATTTAACGTTTAGCGAATATATTGTCCGTGACTACAGATACCTCTTTACTGTGAAATGAGCTTTTGTAAAAACAAGACTTACTTTTATTTTGTATGTTCATGTTTATTTGTAAATAACAGATGATTTGGAGTTTCTTATAAAATTTTCAAAAAATATATTTGCATTATAAATTGACGATTAAATTTAATAATATCAAGTTATTAAAAATGCTTATTATAAAACCATGCTATGATTTGAAAATTAAAACTAGGAAATTTTTTTTTTTTGGGCAAGGGCAAAAATCTTTCACTGTGTGTTTGTTATTCCCTGAATCGAATCCGTGGTATTTATACAAAACAATTTGCTCCTGATTTATGCATAGTTTTTGAGAATTTTATTCCATTTACTGAAGTAAATCTTATAACAATTCAGTTCGTTTTTCGCTGTCATTCTCTTCTCAAGAGATTAAATATTATGGTAGATAATTTCACATTGTTAGGTGCTAGCCTGAAAATTTGGTGTCGTAACTGTACCACGACACGAGATTTTCCGGCCATTAGATACGCATTCCTCTTACGATAATTTCATATAAATTCTCTCTGAAAGGTTTTTATACCGCTTACAAGAAATTATTAGTTAGAATTATACGGACAAAAACGGGTCGGTTGATTGTACTCAACTTTGTAGTTTGTTCTTATTTTTCTCTTCGTTTGGCCAAATAAGAGAAGAAAAAGCAAAGATTAAAAGTGTTGAGAATTTTTATTTAATTGGCTTTCAATGACAGTAGAAAATGTCAAACATTTGTTTTCTCGTGAGATTACAATTTCCTAACTTTAATCGCACCTAATAAGGGAGCATTTTATTTCTCTTCGTATTCTTAATTGTTTCTTACTTCTTAGACCTAATTAACAAGATATCTCTTAACCTCTTTGTTTCTCACAATAAACATGTTTATTTTGAAAATTGGAATTAAAATATCTAGCTTAAATATTACTGCGTATATACAGAGATAACAACAGCGCTGCGTTTTGACCTATCACATTTTGTAAACTCCCTAATTTTTGGTGTATTTGTTTGTATGAAACGCATTTTTAAGAGAGACAACATCATGATATTTTTAATCATGCGTGTTATCATTATTGTGTAGGTATAAACGTGCTTTGTCTCACAAACAATCTTGCGGTATAGAAGGTCGTAACGACATGTCTGATTAACCTGAAAATGTTTTAAAAAAAAAACAATGCGATAATAACGACACAGCAATCGAGATCGAGTGCAATGAATAACAAAAATAGTTTCTCATATGCTTTTTTTTTATTTACATTTATTCAAGACCATTTCACATCAAACTAATGTTATATGCTGTCCTGCAAGATCTAATATAATATGATATCTACATTGACATTCATTATATGTTTGTTATATGACACTTTTTATTATAAATTCTAATAAAATACTTGCGTTTTTTCATTATATATTATTCTGATTCATGAATGATGGTTAAAATAATTGTGGAATTAATCTGCATTACAATTACCAAAAGAATGACTACAAATTATTAACCACTTTTCTGATGCTAAAAATATTAGTTCAAAAAGCTTATAATTTTAAAATTAATATAACGAAACAATTTTTGGTCATTACTCTTGGCAATTAACAAAAGTTTTATCATATTTTTTAATTTAATTATAACATAAATATGGTGTTTTTGTACATTCGTAAAAAACCTCTCTGCAATTGTAATACTTCTCACATCTGTTACAACATTTTAAAGCTCTCATTTTATACATTCTCTTGTAACTCATACTTTATGCGCATTTTGAATACCCACGAGGTTTTTGGTACTATATATCATAAAGTGGGACAAAGATATTTGACTGTGATTTATTCTGAAATTATTTTATTGAGAATCGGTTCTTCCGATAAACGGTTAAACGCTTTTAAACATTGTATTGAAATGACATATAAAATATACGATTTTGTTCTTTTTACGATAAAGTCATAAAATCATTCTAAAAAGAAAGTAAAACGAAGTTTATCTTACTTATATTGTCAATAAGTATGACATTATTCACTGTTTATTCGATGGTGTAAATTGAGTATAAGAAACGTATTCACATATAAAACAGTGTATTTATAGGATATAACTGAAAATTGGTTTTCGTATAAATATAATCAACCGAATAAAAATTTTATCATAGAGGAAATATAGATAGGCAAATCTACTCACTATAAAGATTGGGTGGATATATTCGCAACTTCCCTCACTGCTAATAAATAACTAAAGGAAACAAAAAAAAATATTTTAAATGTTTAAACTTCACATTTAGTAGAAACATATATCATTGAACCCATTTCTTTAAACAAAAATGGCGATGTTAATTAACAAGTGAAAACGACGATATGAAAAGTATACTCAAAGTGAATATGTCCATACAATATATTTACAGACTGACTACTTTCTTGCAAGTACAGATAAATCAGATATATTTGCCCATTTACAATTGGTTAAGCGATTAGTCAATGCAACATACTTCATAACCTTCTTAATGTTTTATAAGACGATAGAATATCCATTGTGCAATTTTCGGAGGAAGGTGAATATGGTATTCAAACGATAAGAGCATGTTCAGTAAAGCCTTCCCTTATCACCACATTCAACAAACGTAACAGATTTCCATCCCTACTTTACCGACAAGTGCTGAAGTGAACAGCGCGTGCAATTCCCACGTAGCCAGTATAAACATTTAGCAAACCTACAGACAATTCGCCATTTTAAACCTCAACATTGTTGGTATTCCAACAAATTGTCTAAAATTTTAATGAACTATTCCGTGCTTTAGTAATTTGTTTTATCCTTTAACATTCCGGAGAATTTTCAACTGGCTCTTTTCTACTTTGATAAAACCGTACCATTTTTGATTTTATAAGACTTTTTCATTCTCTGCAACTGGCTTTTATTTGCTTTAAAATATGTGATTAAAAATATTTTTATCAAGGAAATATCAAACGCTAACGCGAAAATTAACTCGTCCGTTTCTCGTTCGCATACTCTTTTTTTAATTAACTACATTAATTTAAAATATCTGTATAACTTATAAACTACTAGTATTGCTACCCGGCGTCGCTCGGACTAAGCGACCAATAATTAATGTTATATCATTCGAAATAATTATATCACAAAATCTAACATCCAAAATATAGTTAAAATAAAATCACAAACTTTATTTAATTTGATGACAGCCCCATTCTCGCCCATTAAAATGTCCAAATTCAAGGAAAAAATCTAATTTGCTGTCAAAGAAATGTCAAATAATACCTTCACGTAAATAATAAACATTATTTTATTAATAAAAGCCGAGAAAAAGTTGGTAGAAGACTAATTTATTACATTTTGACTAAATGTCTTCGCCGATAAAAATTCAAACATGTTTTCTTTCATATTCGTTTTTATGGCAACTTGTAACAACAATGCAAAAGGGAATTACAGACCCACATACATACATACGCCGTTTCGGTTTTATATATAAGATTATTATTTTTATGACAAACTGTTTAAGCGTCAACTTATTAATTTATTGTGAATATACCGGAATACATTTGTTTTGTCATGTTCAATTTTATTGTTTGATTCAATATGCGTCTAATATTAAACATACTGCTCATAATTTAGTATCAGAAATTCATTTTTTGTCACGAACTTACATTAGTAAATTAAGCTTGTAGCTAATACGAAAAATAAACGGATGAAAAATGTTCGAAAAGCGATAAGTTTCACACCGTAGAGCTTGTAGCAACTTAGAGCCAGATAATCCAGCTACAGCTTTGCAATGTTTGCAAGCATGCACAGCGTATGCTTTACATTACGCCATGCTTTTCCTTATGGGAATATACGATTCCTTATAGATGAATTTAAATCTCCCTGGAATAAAAGAATATTGGAAATATTTACAACACAATAATTGGAAAAAAACAAAATAAATAACGTCGTCTTGACATTCTTTCAATCTGTGGGCGGTTACATAATCGCAGTTTTTTATCTCATTAAACTGCGCTCAATAAAAATACTTTCATGCTATTCAAATATAAATGCCAATTTACAAAAAAAGAAATTATAATACTTATTAAGCTAATATTGGCTTAAGTTGTCAGTTAGTTTTTATTACGACATTTAAATGGGTGATGAAGATAGCCCAAAATCGAATTATAAATTTTGAATCAAATGTATATATAAAGTATTTAAGTATAAAGGACAAAGTTTAATTACGAATTTGTCACATCGAATACTGAAAATTAAAACTAATAATGATGTTAATATTACCTGTTACTAATAAACAAAACAGGAAACCCTCGAAGCATTCCCGACTATTTTATGGGTGCAGTTAATTTCTTTCTCGATTTTTAAATCAGGCCATGCAGCAATTAATTCAATTAAAATGAATCACGAGGGAAATTTCCCTTTAGTTACACCGAACCGAATGTCTGAAAAAATGTAATGAAAAGTGTGAATAAACAAATTGAACAGCTTTTTTAATTTAATTGACAAAACCAAATTACGATTATTATTTTTTGCAAATATATATAAGTTTTCTCAGTTAGTGTTTGATATATAAAATTTAATGTCAATCTTCGTGCTCGTAAAGATGGTTTGCTGGAATATACTTCTGAGCATCAACAATACGCTAATCACATTATATCTAACGGCTCATAGACGAAATCTGAACGACCAGAACCTTTGCTGCAGTCCGCCTACACACAGCTCCATTAGGTCACGCTGATTTCATTGTGACTAAAGCTTACTTCACAGCATACTTTCTATAAAGTGGATGTAAGTGGCTGGGTTAGTCATATTCACACTTTTTTCAAAAATAAGTATATTTCAATTTTGTCATACATGGTTCAAAATCAGTCCAGTGCAGCTCTCCTCGGGGAATGCATATAAGGACATGCATGCAGGGTAGACTCATTTTTTCCACTGATATCTTTGCGGAAGACGGCCATAAAACATGGACTGCATATACACAACGGGTGGTGGTACTGGTGGTGGGAAACCATTTTGTTGATTAGCATCTCTGTAAACATTTCAATTTTATTTGTCTGAATATTTATAAATAATCTAAAGAAAATCTAAATTCTAAATGATTTTTCTATTTTACAATTTAGCTTGAAAAATATTATTTCAGAGGTTTTTTTAAGATAATTTTTCAAATTTTCTTAGAAATCTTCTTATTTAAAAATATATATTAAGGATCATAAGATCACGTTCTTCATTTTATACCATCTAAGAAAAAAATATCGTGATCAATTCTTTTACTAGCCCATCAGCAGCTAAAAGTGCAAATAAATACACATATGGATCAAAATTGAACTTTAATATAATAATTCATTGTAAATATTTATCTTATAAAAATCTCAATTTTGCTTAGAATATTGATCTATTGAGAGATGATGTTTCCCAAAATTGCTAAAATATATATTTAATTAGTTATATGCTTCGAAATTCATTCTTAGCATTCCAATATAAACCTTTACAGTCATTCCTGTGTGCCCATTCGCCACTGTGATTTCTACGCCACTGCACAATTTATACCTTCCAATGATACAAGACAAGTTAGGCCCTTGAGCTTTGTCTGAAATTCTCTTCTTAGCTATATTTCTTGCTTATGGATCGGTGTGAAGAGGGTTCTTTAATTAATTGTCTGTGGAAAATTAATGCATTAATTAAATGTTAAAAAATATTTGACTGATTATGACAAATAATCACTATCGAAAATCTAACACAAAATCAGTTACAGCGTGTGTGAATATAAAAAATATTGTTAATCTCAATTAATATCGTTCCATTGCAAAAATATTCCCTATGATACCCAGAAAAATTAACGTTTTATCCAGATAAAACAGATACCATATTATGTATAGTCAAAATTTGGAGCAAGTTTTATCAACATAAATAAAGCACGTTAACCATTTATTCACTGTCAAAACAATTTCATACATAATAATGTGTGTAATATCAAAGTATTACAAATTCCAAGAAATAAAACTAACAAACTACTTCATTGTATTAAATAATATATGTCCCCAATATAGATATCTCGTCACTCTTATGAGATTTTTTCGGAAATCTATTTATTTAAAAATGCTCTGGGCTTAAGACCATTAATTTATATAAGTAAATTAAATCTCAATATAGAATTTTTTAATTATTTTTATTTTTTATTTTAATAAAAATATTTGGCATTTCAGCTTGCGCCAATGCGCCAAATATTCTGAGTTGTGAAAGTCACACGAGATTAACTCGATGGTAAATAATGTATCAGTTGTGCACAAAATCAACGATAAATAACATAACACCCAGCCCAAGATCTTTTTTTTCAATTGAAAAAATCTAACCTTGCCGGGGATTGAGCCCGGGCCCCCCGATTGCTAGGACAAAGCTCTTGCCACTAGACCACAGGGACCGACATAGTATATATAATATAACTTACATCATCATAACTTATGCCAATATTTTGGAATTACAAGCATGCACTGTCGAATCAATTACACACTGTGAAATTAGAGACAATGACAAAATAGAGAGAGAGAGAGCGTACGGAGATTAAAATATTATATATGGCATAAATTTAACAATCAACCATCGGTCGCCTAAGTAAACTTCATATGAATAATGGACAAATTAAATATAGCAACTTCAATTTAACAACTTTTGCGGTACTTTGTAGACTGTGCGTTATCAATTAAAATTTGAGCGAACAAAACGATTAAATAATAAGATATAAAATAGCAATTTATTAATGTAAAGTTTTGGCTGTATTATTTTCGTCAACTATTAATGGGAAAACACGTGCAATATCAAACAAAAGTTGATCCTTTTATGTGAATAAATCCAGTATTAGTAATTTTTAAAACTTTCATACACGATTGGACTGGCTTCGAGTAAAGTTTTAAACATTTTTCAATTAAGTTTTGTTGTTGATTTCTCACGCATGCTTGAATAAAGACTGTAGTAATGATTCACACACTGAATAAAATTTCCCTCAATTAATCTCACTAAACATTTGTTAGGTTGTTGCAAGTTTAAATGGGAAAACTTTTCTTCTGAACAAAACTCTTTGTAATTTATTAATTATTTACTGAGAAAAACGTTGCTCAAAATCAACGTGAAAGCTTAGTAATTTTAATGGTTGTATACATTCCTGAAAAGCTTCGGTGATCATAGACTTATTTAGTTAAAGACCTATCCCGAATAACCAAAAATAAAGCAGTGCTTTCTATTTTCATTGCTACCTTTATGAACCTGTATATGAGAAATCATATAAATAATGCCCTGCATATATAACACAGATAACATATATAATGACATGCCGTTAATATAAACAAATGAACGAAAACAAAATTTCAAATGGAACATTTTTGAATTTGAAAAAAATGCGTTTGCTTCCATAATGATACAATGTTCGTAAAATTATATAAACACTTTTTTTCTATTTTCAAGATGCAATTATTTTTTTATGTAATTGATGTGCACATAAATTATTTACTTAGAATTAAAAGAAATATCAATATTTATTTGTGAAGGAAGGAGTTCACATAAATATTTTAAAAATAGGTAATTGAAATAACTATAATATTTAAATATGTTATGATGTCTGTACGGATTTACTTCGTATTTGGAAACTTGACATACATCTTCTGTCAAGCATAAGTTTTAAATAATTTAATTGAGAAATAAACATTGAAAATTTCTAACAGAACATGCGAAATTCCAAGAAAAGCAGTGAATAAATTTTTAATATGTAGTATGTATGTAAATCAGTTGCAGAAAACAAAACATCAAATATGTATATTATAATAAAAAGAATCAAAGCACGATTTTATCGTATCTTATTATTAAATATACCATTAAGTTTAGTATATTTTATAAATTTATTAACAAAGCTTATGTTAGATTTCAATATGAACGTAACACAAAAGATAACCTTAGTTGTCATAGCAAAGTTGTTTCAAAGATACGTTAGCCGGTGACATCTCAGAAATAATATGATATTCAATTATTGAAACTCGAAGAAACTACTCACGTAAGCAAGATTCATATTGAGATAATAAAATAATGGTCCGTGACATTGTATAGTGTAATATTGGCTTTGAAGATCGGTATTTATTGATTATATGAGTTTGTAAGCGTCAGTAAAGCCACCGAGCTTTGGCCTAGAAAATGTATGTGTCAAGACAACGGCTACAATATGTGTGAGTGTTATTATAAAGCCGACCGTAAGCTCTGCTGTGAAATGTGAAACACTAGTTGCTCTAAGTTGTAGAAGGCAATCGAAAGCTTCGGATATGTTATTACTGTGCTTTGCAGTAAATCTGACTTAACGTAACGTGTTGCCAGTTAAGAGCTTGCGATATAAAAATACATAAATATGATACTTGGAACAGTTCTACTAAATGTTTTTGAAATGAATGAAAACATATTTATTTTTAAACATTGTTATACTATAAGTAAAATATTTAATATTTTTTTTTTGAAAGAGAGTCAAAAAATTAATCAATAATTGTTTTGTATTTCGTTAAAAATAGCATATTTGGAACAATGGTTGGTAAAAATATGCCAAAATGCAGTTTGCATTAAGTACCTGAATAAAGGAGTGCTCAGTCAAGTCGAAATTGGTTATTATTTAATACCATACATTATTATTAATAATGTTTTCATATCTTCTTATTTTCAACCACTTGTCTCCCAGTTCCCTGGTCATACAACATGAACGCAATTTTCCTTCACTAATCGATTCACTTCTTCATTGGTTCCATGGCTCGTCCCTGATGGGTGTTTTTGGGTATCCAATTAAATTTAACTCACTTTTACTAAATGTATTATATTCATATTTTATTTAGTATTAATTCTATTCATAACTTCAGTTTGAAATATTAAATTTTACACAGTTAATGCAGTCAATATTTTAGTGATATAATCCTTATTATTCTGTTTCCGATATTCTTTATCCCAGTATTATTTTTCTTATGGTGATATCCTTTTTGCTTTCATTTTCTTGCATGTCGGCAATAATTAAATAAAAAACATCTGGGTCATTTACGATACAGAAAATCTTATCAGAAAAAATGATCGGTCGGGTTAATTAGTTTTGGATATCCCATATCAATAATCACAAAAAAATCTAATTATAGAAAAAAAACAAATTATCAGTTGGCAGTTTTGAAATTAATATTGTTGAATAATGACACTAATAATGTTTTATAAAACAAACATCTTTAAGCATTAATTTGAGAATATATACATAGCTTGGAATCATACATAAATTACTGGGTAGAGTAATTATTCACTGTCTTTTGCCTACTTGAAAAATATTTGTTGAAAAACAAACAACAATACGGCATCTTTAACTGATATTCTGATATTCAATGCATAGATATGTACCGCTCTTTTTATAAAAAACCAGATTCTACTGAGTTTAATTAGACAGAACAACCCATTTTCCCATGTTGCTCTAAAATATGTCGAGTTCATTAAGTTTTTGATTATAATATATTATATTCTAGCGCTTTTCTTGAAAAGCTCCCAATAAAGATAACAACGTGAGTGGTTTCTTTTTTTCCTTACACAACAAAGTTGAATCTAATCAATTGGCAATAGTTATAAAAACGTAATCTTCCATTACTTCTGTTCTGTCCTCAAAATAAAAACTACACAGCCTTCCCAAATATCTCCGATATCAACTGATCCCGACAATAATATTATGATTTTACCGATTGTGTGATATCTAATTTCAAAATCATACCTGAAGTGGAAACAAGACCCAAACTGTCCATGATAAACATTACCGTCGAGAAAATCTTTTCACCGACTTTCAATAATAATTTACATAAGCTACGAGTATCGACTGACTGGCGCTAGATAAAAACAAAGCACCGTGCCATTTTCTGTGCGTGTTTGTATTATTTTATTTGTATGGTCTATATTGTTCGTTGAACATACGCCAATGCCCTGATCTGATTGCCCTGTATAAACGCATGTTTGTGTTATCGAAAGCAAAATGGATTCGGGACAGCTTCAAAGTGAGACCGTGAATAAATAATCGAGATGGCAATGTTTGCGGTGTTGTGATGCAATTCTCTGATGATTTGGCCGAGTATCAATATATACCTAAACTATTTCCTTTAAAATCATTCCATATCTACATGTAGCTATGTTTAACTAAAGTCTTTTGGTGGGCCAAGTAAAATGTTACTAGTCTTTGTACACCCAGTAAATATTAAAAAAAAACAAGCAATGTTATCGAATCTTTATTACATAAAAATCAAAGTGAAACTTGTTTTTATTTAAGAAATATAATTTGATATTCTTTACATTAACTGTTATTGAACCGTCAAGCATCGAAATTGGGCGATGATTTTTTTATATGTTAACCATTGGTATGCATAGATATTGCTCTATCTCCTTCACAAAAACTCACATTCAAAATGCAAGCAATTTCATACGCTTATCTCTCTATATCTTGCTCACTTGCTTCATTTAACTTGTGATAAAGCAAGAAAGAAAAACAATCTTTACCATTTGCGACACGTCGTTTTTACAAATTTAATCAATTCCTTTCATTATACATTTAAGACCCGCGCTGAAAAAGCTTATTCCAGTTCCACAAAAAGGCATTAAAAGGAACGAATTTAATGAGCATACTGGAATTTAGGTCCAATCTATCTAATAGCACAGCCAATAATTTCTTGGCTAAAAGAAGCACATATATAAATTTAGATGCAATAGAAGTCACAAACGAAAAATATAAAGAAAGCTGCAAAACTTCAAATTCGGCCGAGTGTTAACATAGCTATTCTAGTAAATATTGTATTCCTGCAACAGCATGAACAGTTATAAAATCTGTTACTTTTAAGTTTATTAAGCTCTGCTTTGCCATGGACAGAAAAAAATGTTGCCTCTTATATTTTACTAGTGTATTTTACACTTTCCAGATAATGGTAAAAAAAATCATAATTGAAAATGATATCAGAGGTCTTTTGAGTTTTTGCATAAATAAGATTTGAGCCATAGTTTTTTTTACTAGGGCATTTTAACTACACATTATAATATTTTAAGCAATAAAAAACAAAGGAAAATAGGCAAATGTATATTTTTCGTATTTATTGATTGAGCAGGCATTTACTTGGTAGAACTCCATTATAATACGGAAAGAAAAATAACAATGTATTTTAATTCTACATAAATTATTTTATATATTTGTTGATAGCTATTTCGGCTTACGCCTTCGTCAGAACTGACGAAGGCGTAAGCCGAAATAGCTATCAACAAATATATAAAATAATTTATGTAGAATTAAAATACATTGTTATTTTTCTTTCCGTAGTATATTTTTCGATTGTCAAATAGTATCGATAACTATTACGTTGATATGCGATCCTCCAGACTTTCCAATGTCTTCCACGCATACTACAACCAATTCATGTTATTTGGAAAAATATGGAAAGATACAGATAATTTCCAATGTTTTCAATGTCCCGCGGAGGTCTTCAAAGTAAATGCCAGTTGAATATTAAATAATATCATAAATTTTCTGTAAACATAAATTTAAAGTACATTTCAATCCATTACAGCAAAATACTTTGTATTCACATTCGCTTTATTTAATTATGCAGTAAATATGATTCTTATTGTATTTCAAAACAAGCTTTGTATAAACTGGCGGAAAATATGAAATTACTTCGTACATACGAGGTCCATTAACGAATGTGAAATGTGAACTTTTTGACCAAGCCTTTCATACAACTCGCATGTAAAAATTGAGTGCAAAATGTAATATCAAAATGAAGGTGAAATTAGTACTGCCATATAAGATGAGATTTATATAGGTATGTTTCCACGTGATTTTTACAGGATAAATATATTTTTGTCATCATTTGCATATTTTTATTTCGAAGCGAAATTTGAAAATGAAGCTCCAGATGTAAAATGTAAAAAAACAATATTTAATTAGTCATAACGTAATTATTATACAAATGGAAAACGAATTAAAATAAAACTTAATGCTTCTTATCGTGTGTATTCTACAATTATTCAAAACTTGTCAATTCTTATATTAAAAGTTTTCCGACATTCAGTAGAGATTAATAAAATTAGCATGTAAGGTTTACTCAAAACGTAGCAAGTTAAGCGAAAGCTCAAAGCCTGATGTCTAAAACGAAACAGCTTTTGTAAAACTCCAAACTTTGTGGATTAATTCAAATTATTATAACATATTTAATTATTAATAACACCACCATCTATGAGTGAATAACAAAAGTTAATTTTAACAAAATAAAACGATATTATTAAAATACGTTAAGATATAAATTAATCTTAACCAAATTTTAGAAACAAGCTACATATAAAACAAAAGATAAAACTGGTGCCTTAAAATTAGAAGCAGAATGGTGGCCTTTGTGAGCCGTGTAGTTTGAATGTTTATAAGTATATTATATCAATATTTTAGTCTGATTATATTGTATTATTTTATACTGTACGTAATTAAAATCAATTAAAATGATTTCCACACGCTAGCGGTGTGCAATAATTTATCCGAAAATTGTTTACAGTAGTAATTTGTCAAATATATATTTTTTGTTTGGAAATTTCGACACCAGTGGGTTGGTCTTGACTACCACAAAATCGATGGTAAAAAGAGCTACTTGATTATAGTTCACACATGTACATGTCTCATAAAGCAGGAATTTCACCAATCAAACATGTAAGTTTACGCATTTAGCGCATTTGCTCGGCCATTCACAGATCTCTCATTATACGATCATTCTTTTGTTGATGAAGTAACACTTTGAAATAAGTTATCGGAGCTGATTTTCATAATATAATACATTTATAATATGAAAAAAATGAACACAACAAGACCAACATTCCACAAATATGAGCTAGCCACCCTGCCTCTCAAAAGGCGCTTAAATTTGCAAGGCATTGTGGCAACAGGTCTTTGTGAAACGTAAAAGCTCGTAATTTTACTACACTTGAATACATGATGGATGCTTTTTTCTACAATGAGGTTTTATTCAAAAGTTATTTACAATAACTATGAGGTTCGCCTTGTATTCTTGAGATATTCTGCAAAGGGAATTTGTAAACAATTATAACACTGTTGAATAAGGCACTGGTTTATACTGGCATTAAATGAAAAAATATTCAGAACAATAAAGCTTTAAAAAATATAAGGTAAACAAAAATTCTCCCTACTTTACGTAAAATAATTTAAAAGTTTATAATTGCGATGAAAATTCTTCGTTATAATTCAATCACAATAACAAAATTCAAAGTTTTATTTTGTTGTTAGTACCTACTTAGTTTTTGCTGGCTTTGAATAAATTATCTTTATCCAGTGTAATTTAAGATGAAATTGTAATAAATTTGATACACATTCAAAGTGTATTATTTATCCCTCGAAAGGATGATAAAAAGTAAAGTTGTGAGTGTCAAATATAATATTGTTGAAGTCACCAAATGTCAATTTCAAATAGAGTGATCATAGTCGCAAGTTAAAAATTCATTAAGTGAAATTTTTCACTTCATCTCATATTCATCGCGTGTATTTTAACTGAGCCTATCTTACTTAAGTTCATGTCAGCTGAAGAGTCTTGGGAACCAAGTACCAAGTAGAAAAAATCGTATGATAGTCTTGGGTGGTCAGTAAGCAAAGATGTGAAGCACTAATTCGAGTACATTAGATACGCCACTAAAATATTATTCGATAAACTAAACATTAACAGCTAGGTGAATTTTTGTCGAATGCTGTATCGTTAAGCCCTTATTATTTTATTTTACAACTGAATATATTTTATAAATTTTCTCGTAACCAAAATGATCTTTGTGATTTACATCATTCAATTTTGCGACTGATTTATTGAAGTCAACGCCGTGCGCCAAAACAAATCTGAATATTGTCGGGAAATTGAGATAACGAGATGCTAACAACGCGCCATGGGATCGAGAAATATTTCTCCATCACATGCCACAACACACGTACTACGTGATAAGGAATTCACGTCTCAAGGCTATAATCTATAATTCGGCTAAGAGTTTGTTAGAATACAATGTTAAACATCGCTATAACTCGATAAACCCCCTACAGAAGTCAACAACTTTTACAGATAGAAATTTAATATCAAAATAATTATTACTGGATTCCAGAGTATTTTCTACATCTGGTAAATAAATGTTACCTATATGTATTAAAAGAACAAACAGAAAATAGTTTATTTATATGCTCCGAATCTGATTTAAAATACTATTTTGTAGATTCCTTTCCAATTCGGCCAAAATAAATTACTTTGCCACGCATTTAAATTCAATCAGTTGTGTTGAAATGTTTACCCTACCCATGCATGTTTAACAGATATAAATTTCATAAAAGTCATCCGATAATAGATAAACATAGTATAAATTCAATTTATGCGGTCATTTTTGATAGTTTAGAGAGATTTTGCGGTTGGGCATTTGAATTAAGGTGTGTGTATCGGAAAATATCAATACCTTTAATTAAAGTTTCCGCAACTGGATAGAGTTGTCTAAAAACGTGCCGTAAAAAGATTTTTCGTGTTGTTTCTACGTCGTATTGTTTGCCTCTTCAATGTGAGAAAGTTTTCACTTTTGAAGTACGCTGCAATGCTAAATTAAAAGTTCTCTGAAACATCCTATAGCGGAATTATGTAAATACGAAATTATTTTGAAACCATCTACTTTAAAAGAAATTTTGCCGAGAGGATGAAGCCAAAATAGGTATTTTAGTTTCAAATTATGGTACAACTACAGTGAGTAATTCTTTTTTTTAATTCGAGCCATGCTCAATACTTCAGTTTCTTTTCCAGTTATCATAGTTATCATAATAGTTGAAACATATTATTTATATGATCGGTAGCCCGTCAAAAATAATCGAAACAATATTCATTCTGAAGGGATATTAGTAGTTGTTATTCAAAATATTATTTTATGTTGAGTGAAAGCAAAATACTTTCCCCACTCACAACTTACGATATCCGTTATTTGAATACTTTTCTTTGGTTTTCATAACATTTATTAGTTTTTTCATCTTTCTCAACTCAACGGGATAAATAAAGGAAGTCGTTGCTGGAAGACGAGAGCCGTCACCTTTTCCCCACGACAGTGATATAATTCATTTAGTTTCAATTTTTCAAGAGGTAAACATATTCATATTTTATCGTGAACTAATTATAATTTACTTGAACTTGATATGAAAAACTACGTATAAATGAGAAAATAATAGCTATTTAATAAATTGAGTATTTTCTTCTAGATGTATAGTGAGAAAAGTTAAGATATATTACGGCATTACGCAATAGTCAGAATTATTTAACTTAGTACATTGTTCTATCAATGGTGTGATGCTGAAACTGCTATCAATTATATTCAGTAATAATTTGTAAAAATATTTTTTTTTAAATCATATATTATGGTATAGTTTGCTTGCTAAAATGATTTGTGCTTAAATTTACTTGTCAATTCAGAGTAAACTATTTGGCGGACTACAGAAAACTATCGACGTTAATATAAAATTAGCGAAATGGCTTTGACGAGACCAATATATTGAAAAGCCATCAGTAGATTTCAATTCAATATGTCACCAAACATTGTTTGATAATAGTTTGAATAATTAATGGCGACAGCGGTAAATCCAATCGAAAACCTCACATTATTGGCTGAGCACGAACGTGATTTTCAGGTTAACGTGTTAATGGAAGCATTGAATTTTCTAAGAAATTATTGCACCATTTATAATTCTCGTGAATTCACTTTACGATAGCAAATAAGTTAGTCAAAGGGTGCTAGATAGAGGTTGGAAATCACACTACATATAGTTAAAATAAATCATCATTTATCTCACATTTCACTGTATATATAATAAAATAATTGGGAAATTTATGAACTGGCGAGTAAAGTGGATGGACGCAGTGCTCAGTTAAAATATTCTTTCCGCCAAAAATAGCGATGGGAGATTGACCATGTATTTTTTTTCGTTATTAATTGTTCTGGTTTATTTATTACAACTACAATTCTTATGCCTACATGTTATGAGAAATGATAAGCGTAGGTATGTATTCAAAACTCTTATCAGATATTTAGAGATTATTTTAATTCATTTGATGGATTTGGCAGTAATTTAGTGGAAGTTCATTTTCAAATAGAATTAAAAATAACCTAGATTTTTCAACGCATTGTGTTACTATTCCTGAAATGTGTTATAATAATTACTTAAACAACCTCAGCGAAAGTATGACTGAAGATGCATCTACGTGGAATAATTTAAGTTATATTACATTTTATATTATTAGTTTAATATTTCAGCATTTTCCCCGTTTAATGTGTTGTGTTTGTTGCATTATTGTGTTATAACAGGGACATTCAAAAATCAGCGTAACCTAATATTGGTCATACCATGTTCAAATACATAAGGAATCTCTAAAAAAAATATTAATTCGATGTATTCATACATCATAAAATGATTCTCATACACAGTCTTCTCATTTTTATTTTTAGTCTGTACCAGATGTGCCATTTGTTTATAGCGTAATAGTATTATTTGTTTCCAAAATTCCAAGCACGCGTGTTCCCCTATAATGTGGGAATGTCGTTGGAACAATTTCCTCTTCTGTCTGTCATAAAGGGAACGCTTGTAAAAATAAAAGCATGCTAAATCGCAGACTTCAATCATTGGATACAAACTTCAAAGCACGTACAATATTATGGATGACACATGTAGACAAAAAACGGTACGAAAAGTTGACACACGTATAATGATGTTTCACTGTTATTTTTTCACACATCGTTTGCGCAAAGACATCACTAATGGAAGCAAATATATGTAGATTTTTGAAGAACTATATTTCTTAATACAAAGTATATTTCTATGTTTTTCTATACATTTTAGATGCAAAATAATAACACTAATGAAAATAACCCTTTTATTACAACTCCGAATGAATAAAATTTTGGGATGTACCATTTTATTGACTATAATTTATTTCACAGGCGTTTAAAAATATATTTAACAACAAATATATCTTAATTAATTAAAGAAAAATGTATCGATCAGACTTTTTTGCGGCCGCAGATTTTCTAAAGATTTAATTTTTTTATTAAATAAAAACTAGAATTCATACTGAATATTATGGAATCATGTGTTAACCCTTTACATAGCCAATCACAAACGCAAAATTGCACCTTATACGCCGATGAATTTTGAAAATTAGAAAATCAATTGCCAATGTAAAAAATATATTTTCAGGTCCAATTGTACTCAAATGAAACGAATATACATTCAATTTTCTAGGTCGTTTTATTGTATTAGATTCGATAGTGCTAATATTTTAATTATATCCAGCTTTTAATAATTATATTAATATCGCAATGCGTACCCAGACTATTCTCATAGAGAAATATATGACCTACTTTTCTATTTTGAACAATGTTTTGTTTAATATGAAGTTATTCTGAATATAATACAATGAAGTTGTATAATTAATTTGAGCGTAAATATTGATCGGTTATTTGTGGTAATATATATAATATATACTATCTGTAGTAATTTAATGTGAATAAAATTATCAAATGCAATTATGGACTTGATATGAACGTTTTATTCAAATTGACACTTTTATCGAATAAATTCGTTCCAGAATTATAATACTGTTTTCCCTTCAGTATTTGAAAGACTTCAATCTCCAAGGAGCAATCTTGTTGGAGTTTTGGATAGTGTCAAATGTCTGACGTCCTCGGAAATAATGTCCTTTATCTTGATTCACAGAAGAAAATTACTTTTATTCAGTTGTCAATTCATAGCGCAGGCAGAATTATTTATGGCTATGCATATCTTATCTCGATAAAAAGGGAATGTTTGAGGATCGTGTTTACAATATTATTATATATAACGGGATACCACTTCTTCCTAATATTGCTGATTTTTAATTTATATTCTCGGATACAATTATTGATCGTCAATGATACATATATTCAGCTAAATAAATTCTCTTTATTTCCATTATAATTGAAACCGTACAAATTTCACATGAATATCGTACAGTAAAAAAATATAAATCAGACATAATAACATTCTATATTTATTTATTCTGATACATCTCATGAAATATTTTGAGATTATGAATATATTGATGCCGAAAATATTGATTTAGTTTTTCTGTCGAAAATACATATTTAGACTTAGATCACAATTTGACTTTTTTATCAATCTTTAGTTCATGCTAGAGACATCTGAACTTTATTAAAATTTATATTTTTAAATTCCAGCATCCAGCCGAAGAATCATGCAGCTCTGCAGTAGTCTCCTGTTGCCAGCGGCTCTCCTTATTGCCGCATCATTCCTCTTCGCGTCAGAAGCACAAGGAGCACCTATGTCAAGGTAAATAATTCTAAATGAGGTTTATTTCAGAACTAAAAAAACTATTTTATTGAAAATATTTGAGAAATATTAAGATTGTGGGAAAATATTCATTGGGAATTATGTTGAGCTTTTAGACACTGACGTGTTCATATGAACGTCTTAAACGTCGTTGGTTTTGGTTGCAAAGCTCTTGGGCTTGAATCCCAGCACGAGGCATTCTAATTTTTCAATCTAATTGTTGATTTTTGTCTGGAGATATTGATGCCTGTGTGTCCAACAATTAGCTCCCTCACCGACCTGATCCTAAAAACGAGTCGCAGCGAGAGTGATTCGCTAACCACTAGTCTTGTTCAGAATTAAGTATGTAGACCTAGACCACTTCTTCATTTAAATGTTTTAACAACTTTCAAAATGTACAAGG
Organism: Himalopsyche kuldschensis; assembly: GCA_028554975.1. NCBI lineage: Eukaryota > Metazoa > Arthropoda > Insecta > Trichoptera > Rhyacophilidae > Himalopsyche > Himalopsyche kuldschensis. Next base: position 10,560,124 of record JAHFWI010000010.1, on the reverse strand, counting down.
AAGAGACGTACGCTTACTCAGTGACCTTTATTTAAAACACTCGTAAAAGGTAACACACATAGATAATTTTGTGATTTCTTTTGCATTAAAAGCAACACGTAGTTAACGTTCCACGATATTATAAGTGTGTTGTAACACTATTATTCTCGAATGTTAATTAGCGCAAAATAATTTATCTACGAGGGGAAGATCTAATCTAATTTGTTAGCTACCAAAATGTATTAACAACACGTCAGGGGTAGGATGGACGCCCTCCAAGTGGAGTGATAATAATTTTGCGATATTAGTTGTGCGGTAATATATTTTTATTTAACGGTTAAATATTCAAACCTTGACAGTAATATAATGTCGCAGGAGTTAACCTACATAAGGATATAAGACAATTTGCTTTGTCATATTACCAGTTTGAAGAAAATATGTAAAGTCCATCAAAAGACTAAAAACAACTGACCTCCGACACACGTTACTACTTATAATACTCATAAAATGTAGCGAATAAACAGTATAATTCGAAAAAAGATGAGCGCCATTTCACGGTGTTTTTCGCGGCCAATGGATAGAAAAAATTAGGTTTTGTATTTTTCGAGTGAATGTTAAAATGCTAGATATTTTTACAAATTCCTTTGCAGTCCATTAAAAATAAATTAGAATTTAGTTATTGGTTGTTGATTGATAGTTTATGCATGTAATTTTTCTCTCAAACAAATAGTGATCGCACAAGTATATAAAAAAGGTCAGAAATATGAAAAAAATTGAAATCAATTAAAAACGAAATGTTAATTATATAATTGTTAATTTTTAAAATTAAGATAAAACACATTTCATCGTATCGTTCTTGTTTTATAAATGAACTATAATAATCCAAGAGAGGATTATAGTGGCGGCTGAAAGTCTTGCGATTATCTTTATTTACCAAAGGTTGAAAGCAAAATAAGTTTTCGGGTTTTAATCTACGAATGGTATGAGGGTTTTCATGGTTCATGGAATACATTGGTTTTTATACGACAGGTAAGCTGTAAGAAGAAGGTTTATACGTACCTGTATTATAAGTAGCATACTCTAGAATCGACAGATTGGCCATATTACAACTTAAATAAATAATATTTCATAGTAAATTGAAAACATATCACTGAATACTTGAAATACGGAAATTCAGATAATAGCTGATTTATAATTCTACCGTGGCTCAAAATATGTAATCGAAGCTATGAGCATTTTTTCGATAGAGAAGAAAACTAAATAATTTTGAAATATTGTCTGAATAGAATCTTTGATCCTCGAAAAAGTTGAAAATAAGGATTGAATTTTTAAATAAAATTTAATTAAAGTTGTACTCATCAAACGGACAAAAAGTCTATCGGAAAAATATTCTACTAAAATTAAATAATATTTAGATTGGAAATAAATTTTACCGCCATCTGTAAAATTATTACTGAAACACTTGTACAGCATTCTGAAATAATTACTGACATCTATGGTATTTATGTGTAAACAGTTTGTACGCAAACTAAAAGAGAAAAAAGCTTTAAGCAATTTACTATAGACTTCGTCAAAGTACTGCTTTCTGTTCAAATAAATTATTTTCTTTTGTACATAAACACTGTTTTTCATTTTTCAGCCAATCAAACTACTACAATGAATTAGAAACTGATCCAGACCCCGAAGCCTTCCTAGAAATGCTTGCCAGACTAGGACAATCTATTGTGCGAGCCCGAGAAAATGTTAAGTAAGTACTAATCGGTTCTACGTTCATATCCCGTATGGTCTAGTGGCTAGGATACCTGGCTTTCACCCAGGAGGCTCGGGTTCGATTCCCGGTACGGGAATATCTTTTTGCATTTTTTTTCTCAATTTAGGCTTTTATCATAGAAAACTTTAAGGTGGACGAAAATTACTTTATTAGAAGTCGCAAGACCAAGATAGTGGGAAAAGTTGTCTGTAACAAGAAAATAAATGTGGAGTGTATTATTTATTAACCATCAATAATCCAGTACATCAAACACCAATTCGCATATTAAAAAAAACATTACGAAATTACCAATCGATGCGTGAAAAACTGTTTTTCTTGTTTTAAAAGATTTCATAATCTTCACAGTTGTAAGGAGCTTAAAGACGAATTTTCTGAAGATAATAAGTATGTATTTTTTATCGTTTAAAATAATAAATCTCTCATGTATGATTGTTGATAGGTTCGACAGAGCTTGATATTAAAGATCGGCGTTGCCAAATTTTTTGCCCTCAAACCACTACGGTTTTTATTTTGATTGCAAATAAATTATGAGAAAAACTACATTGAAAAGATATTTTGTTCATATAATCATTATAATGTACATCGCGTTTATGTAATAATAACAGAATTATATAGCGCTTTATGTTTGCCAGTGACGTGGATTATCATACATTTTAATATTAGATATAAATATCCTTTTTATCGGGTAGCAAATATTAGATATTGTTATTTTAAATGAACACTGTGAATAGTGTCTTATAATATTAGTTGATATATTCTCTAAACCGATTTATTACATTTTAAATTAAATCATATTTATTTATGACTATTTTGAATGTAAATTGTAACCACGGTATTCTACTGGCTGTTTTTATGTCACGTGTTTCTCAAATGAATATTCATATATTATTTGAAAGTTTTGATACATTCTTCGATTTGTTTCAGAAATATTACATAATCTTTTATAGTAAATATGGATAAAGTTACCCCGTTTTACTTGGGCTACGCCAATGTAATTTTAACAAAATTCATGCATGGCAAACCGGATTGAAAAAGTACAAAAAACTACTCACGACTCGAAATATTAAACTTAGTCTGACTTGTCACTATGATTACTAATTATTGAAGGCAATCAAGTCGGGAAATTTAATTATAACTACGTATTGTGTTCATCTAAATTAATGAACCAGAAGATACAGCTTATTTGAATCATCAACAATCATCGGTCACCGGAAGGTACCAATAATGGGTTTTTCGCCATTGATCGAGTTGTTCAAATTCCAATATAAAGAAAAACATTTGTTTACAAATCAACAGAGCAAATTTCTCATAGCGTTTATAAGTACAATATTTACAGAAGCGAGATCTGATGTAATCGCTCGTCTGATTGAATTAATCCAAATGATTCCCAAAAAGTATTTCAATTAAGCTCAATCGTATTATATTACAGAAACTTGGACAGTCAACTGATAGATACATAATTTCTTGACTGTATGTGGCTTTAGTTTTGTGTGTACAATATACCAAAATAATTATCTTTATTTGGTAAAATCTGTATATGTGATGTACGAACAAAACCATTTGAATTACATATTTATGACGAAATAAACCAAAAGCATTTTTTTGAACACTTATTTTAAGTAAAGTGTTTGGGATTTGTTTGAAGTACTGGTTCAATTAAATTCCAATTCTAGTTTCATCTACACATAACAGGATAATTTGAAGGCGGGTTCTTGGGTATAAACACAGGTCCGTTTTATGAATTTTAAATTTTATAGTTGTCGTAAAAACGCTGAGAGCCCTTGCTTGTTTTTCACAGAAGTATAGACTTCTTTACGACTCAGTGCCGTAAATACGCCCTATGCCATTTTGTTACTCGTACATTTTCATAGAAAAAAAGACTGTTAAAGAATTTACGTACACTAGATTTGTATACTGTAATTACGCATTTTTCGAAATCCACCGCCGATGCTTTTGGTAGTGAATTTCATGCACGATAACTTTACAAAAATTAGTCATACAAACAAATCTACATTTGTAGCTTAACACGGATTTTTGGAATGAATACATTTACTAGGATTTATATACAATGTCGTGTTTTATTTGTTTCTTGTTGCTACGTACAGTGTTATTAATGCATTATTTTAAAGTATTAAATCATAAATAAAATCTCTTATCTATTCGATTATTCGAATGCGTGTGAGTGGAGTAAGACCAAAGTGGTGTTTTAACAGTTATCTAATCTCGCCTGGATTTTCTATCATAGCTTTTCCGTTCCAATTCAATTATCTACCTTGTGATGTATTTTTACTGATACATAAATACTTTTTAATTTGAGAACCATAATTTTTACTAAAGCTTACAATTAGAATCATTTTTTTCCGCGAAACTAAAGAAGACATATTAGTAATATAAACGTTCGTTTTCTTTGTTCTATTTGTACATTACATCCAGCGTCAAGCTTTTTTATAGAACACCCACCAGATCATGAGTTTTTATACAATGAATCTTTTTCACTCGTAGAGTATCCATATAAGTCGAAAGAGTTCAGCCTTTAAAACTTATTCAATTATCTCTTTCATTTTGTAAATGTCAAACTAAAAATGCAAGACTTTTTTATAATTCGGTTCTTTTAACAAAACCTCTTTAAAACCTTGATTTGTCAAAAGTTTGAAAATTCGACTTGAGAAATAGTTTTTGCAAATTTCTATTACCACTTTATACAGAAAAATTTATTTTTATGTCGCGACGAATTTTATATTCACGGCCTAGGACACTTCAATATTTAATGTTGAAAATATAATGGAGACGGAAAAGTATTTGTTTTATAGTTAATTCTTACGATAAGTATTAATTAATTACTAACGAAACACTATTGAAGATAAAACTGAGTATTCAAAAATAAGTCAATTAGATAATTATTAACCCAAAAACATCTCATTAACATAATATTATGTACTTTAGGTCATTTAAAAAATCTTGGTTTCAAGAATAGTATTTCATCAGCACGGCTTAGTCATTATTTTTCTTGTAGTATGAAATATTGCTCCGTTACATACAATATTTCACATATACGCTAAAAAAGGTTAATTAATTATTTTTATTTAAAATTCACAACTTTTGAGTGTTTAAAAATATTGTTGAAGGAATTTTCTTCCGAACATTTATGTCGGTCGAAGTAGGAGGTTAAATTATTGGTTTTTGGTTTTCTTCTAAATGCACTATTATGTAGCTGACTATTGAGCTAACAGAATGAGTCGAATGTATGATATTATACAAAATATTCCATTTAAATAGAATTGCAAGAATAACATTTTTATATAAAAAAAAACCTCACTTATACAAATTGATAATTATTTTGAAATTCATGAAATATAAAATGATTCAAACATATGAAGATTTCGTTCGAAGAAATCCACACGGAATCGTTTTGAACCATTTCAAAAATACACAAATCTGTTATTTACATAGTCAGATGAGTTGGTAGAGATGAACGCGGCGAAGTGATAAAACCGCAGGCTATATGAAAATTGAGGCTAATCGGAAAATATAGGTCACCTAAGCTGTAAATATCTACAGCCTTGCCAGCTTCATCTACTAAATCAATGGCTGTTATTTATTTTCGCGAGATAATCTTTAAAATAATTGTGACAATATTGCATGAATGTCACAAATAGATTCTCTACCGATGCAAAAAAATATCTTGTAGGTAGTTGAGAAAAATATTTGACTGAAGACTCCGTTTAGCACGCAATGCAGATTTACGAAATATGATCATCCTAGATAGCGATACAGGCATGTTTTCATAAGCTGACTAAAATTCAATGGCTTTACTAGCTTAGTGGTAATTTAAGGGCGGACGGTGAAAGCAACTGGGAAATAATAGGTTAAAAAAATTATCTTGATGGGGATTAAGACTAGATATGGGTTGCCGGGCTAACAATTACAATGGTATGTTAGTACTCAACAAAAAAGATTGTTCCAATAATAATAAAAATACTTTACGTCCGTTCATAGAATTACTCTCTATGGAAAAACTAACTTCCTATTTACGTACCTTTTTCATTTAGATAGCTTATTCCCGGTATTTCCTTTTTATTGTAAAATGAAAATAATATGTGGAGTCACGAGTCTCTTTTCATAATAATATGAGATGATAAAATTATTATTCTAATTAAATAAAATTTTATGGTGACAAGTGTTTGTCGCATGTTTGAAAACAAAACGTTTTGGAACACTTTGGGTTACCTTTAAGCGAAATATTTCATTGAATATGACTCCTAACTATTTATCCCACTTAAAATTGCATTAATCATTTATATTTTATCTCAGCATACGACATACTGTATCGCCATATTTGATGTTATCCACCTACGTTCTACAAAGCGAGCATACGAACAATTTATTGAATATAAAATAGCGAGACCGCCTGTTGCAACTAACTTTTAAATAAAAATCTGCGGCCATATATGGTAAAACCTCCCATTCTAATACTCAAATTCATTATTGAGAGAGGGGCACTGATGATTGATATAACATGAACTTATTGTGCTTCATTCGATCAGATGCTACAAGCCCAACAGTGATTCTTAAACAAACGATTTATTTTATTATTTAAAGAACATCTTTAATATTTTGAGAAATTTTATTAAAATCTATTAAACTTAAAATAAGTTGATAATGTTTGCGGTGATTTAACCCGGTCACGATCTTTGTAAAAACATGTGAAGTTAGTTCATATACTAGTGCTTTATTTATTTAAATATAATATTAATATTCCACATTTAAGAAAGACTATGGACGAACTATGTTTAATTATTGTGGATTTAAAAAATTGAACTCTTTAATTTGATCTTCGCGTGAACAATTTTGCACTCAATTTTAAGCTTAAGGTAAAGATTTTTACAGATTAAAATAGCTGAGATGTTGCGTTAATCACGTATTTTCTTGTCGCATACTACATTGGATTTCACCATTCCAGCATAGCGAATTCAGTCCTTTTAAAAAAACTAATTCTGCATGTGTTTGTAGGATAATATTTGTACTAAAAATTGTAGTCTTCATTAACGCTTACATTTGAATTATGCTGTGTTTAACTAACAATACAATATTGTATTTTAGTTTATTTTAAAAGTCGTAAAATTTTTGAGAATCACTGGAAATTATACTAACACAGAGTTAGATCGCTGTAACTTGCAACGTGTTGTCATTTCCTTAAACGTGTCAATACGCTACATTAATAGAAACTTGCATGCAATGTTAGGGCATAATAAATATCAAAGTAATTTTTATGCCATTGGATTGACGATATAATTACCAAAATTGATATATTCGATTTAAATAAATCGAATATATCAGTTTATATCAGTTTTTATATCAGTTTTAAATTAATCGATTTACAAAACCTCACTTATCAGTTTTTCTATCTATTTTCTAAGTAAAGATCTTGGTTTTCAGCAATTTCATTTTATAATACGTAATAATTGATGTTGCTTAGTGCTAAACTTTTGATAGACGAAATTTAAATACACGTGACCTTGGCCACATTTTCAAGGACATTCCCCAGTGAGATAAAACCCCCTGTTGCTTAAATATAAGCAGGTCCTATTTCCAACGAAGCCTTCATTAGTATTCAGGAACGATTAATGACCTTATGCTTCACGCCAGTCGGCACGCCTGTATACAAGGACGTATATAAAGGATTCTCAGGGGAAACCCTTAAAAGATCTAAGGTAGTTGAACCATTCCTGCTATATCTTACATATGAGATTATGTCTTTCTAAAAAAATGTCCACGTATTCAAACCATTTTTAATGTAGCCATTCGTCATAATTTATGATCACAGCAAAATAGTTAGTACAGATACATCTTCTATACAATTATTTTCAATAAGTAGAGTTACTTTACTACGACATGTAAATTTCCTTTTTGTTTTTAAACTCAACCTTTTTACGTAAACCAAGTCAATCGTTATACTGTTATTTCTCGCTTTCGATTTTCCATTTAGTTTGTATGTATAAGCATTTATTGTATGTACTCTTTGAAAAATCGATTCATCTTTACAGCTCAGTATATAGCACATATTGACGAAGAATTGTTTGACATTTATTTTAAAATAAAATTAATCGCTTACTAATCTTATATATATAACCGAAACGGCGTATGTATGTCTGTGGGTCTGTAATTCCCTTTTGCATTGTTCGTCATTAAGTTGCCATAAAAACGAATATGAAAGAAAATATGTTTGAATTTTTATCGGCGAAGACATTTAGTCAAAATGTAATAAATTAGTGCACTACTGAACTTTTCCCGGCTTTTATTATTAATAATAATGTTTATTATTTACGTGAAGGTATTATTTGACATTTCTTTGACAGCAAATTAGATTTTTTCCTTGAATTTGGACATTTTAATGGGCGAGAATGGGGCTGTCATCAAATTAAATAAAGTTTGTGATTTTATTTTAACTCTATTTTGGATGTTAGATTTTGTGATATAATTATGTCGAATGATATAACATTAAATAATTATTGGTCGCTTAGTCCGAGCGACGCCGGGTAGCAATACTAGTAAATTATATTTAAATAACATACATATGTACATTTTTAAAACGATTAAAAGTGTAGTAACAAACTTAAAGCTGAAAGCCGATAATGACAACTTTAAAAAGATATGAGTCAAACTAATTAAATTTAATATATTAACAGACCATAATGATGTATAATTAGAATTTTTGGTATAAAAGATAATGAGATTGCTGAAGTATAAATACATTCTCAAAATAGATAGGTCTGCTAATTATCACTCGCGAATAAAGCAAAGCGACCCTGTGGTTTCATATCCTTCCAACAGGAAATATTTTTGTTCTATTCGATCAGTTTAACCACATCTCATTAGTCATTAATTAGTCTGTATCCATCACAGTTCAATACAAGCTTAAGCTCATATGTAATACTTGTTTATTTATTTTTTTGTAACTATATTACGAAATAAAATCGATTTCGTGGAATCCAGAATTTTTTTTGGGCGCTCAATTGTATCACCTACACGTGATTAAAATGAACTAAAACGGTATGTGTGCTGGTATTTTTCAAAGCCAATGAAGAAAGAATTTACATTGTTTCCTCCATTTTACAACATAAATACAGTTTTTCATTTTTATAGAATGCTAAGCGTTGGAAGGTTAAACATTATAGAAATAATACATTGTATTCACAAGCACACAATAATTGAAAAAAGTGGTTGAGAATATATTATATATATTTACAAGTAATTGTATTTGGGTGGAATCTAGAATAATGAAAACTAGAAAGAAAAGAGATTTATGAACGAAAGGTCTATTAAGACACCAAAACCATTCAAAAACAATATGTTCACAGGACTTGTGATGTCAAGAAGTGATGCATTATTCTACGCATATTATATATTTAGAGAATAAAGTAGCATTGTAAGTCCTGATTTTATTGATGGAAGGGATTGAGATTTTGTAGTCTAAATAGGGGTAAGAGTTGACTGAGGCGTTCTGAGTTTAATGAAGAAAACAAAACAAGATTAAGTCTTAGAGCAAGTAATGGAACGAGGAGTTCGCAAAGGAGCCGATTGCGAACTTGGTCAAAATGTTTCAGAAAGCGGTAGGCCGGAATTGTTTGCGCGCCGGCAAACAAGCGCGCACCAGAGCTCCCGAGAATTAATATCAATGGCTTTGAACAAAATTTTCATTAAGCATCTACTCGGCTGTTTTATTTGATCATTTTTGGGCGAGAAACTTTTTTATACTACTACTTATAATAAATTATTCAAGATCATTACTTCAATAGCTTCTGATTGATAGATAAATCCTTAAATTATTATTTATTGGCGAAGCGTTATTAAAACGACGCTTTAATATAAATAAAATTTAAAAAAAAATATTTCGATATTTAAAAAATACCAACATCTAGTGCGTCAAAACAGTGAAACAGCGTCTTAAATATCTACAATGGCAACATGGAATAAAATTTAAATCAAATTACGATTTAACAACTGTTCCATATCTTGAGATTCACCTTGATGACAATTGGTGTAATACATACAACAATACAAAAAATACAGTTATACAATGCACAATTTAAATATAATACATAGATAGTTTTTTATTATGCATACATGACTAAACAATGAAAAAAGGTTTCAGTTTTATTTAACAAATAGTATGCATATAAAATAAATATTTCGTCCTACCGTAACTTTTAAAGTAAAATGTTTATCAACATCGTACATTTACAAATTACAAACGAAAGCTGTAGCTGAATAGCTGAAAATTCAAATTATACGTGAGATTTATTAACATGTTACAAATGTTTGGGTACTAAACCGTTGACATTTGAACTGCGAAGAATTTTCATCAATAATTCACCTGGCTATGCTGTAAATTCCGGAATTATTGCGATAGACTCCTGTGACAGTTGCTCTCAACTTTATGGGTCGCATATTTTTTCTATTTCAATAATAAGTTTTTAAAAATTGAAGCATTCTTAAACTTATACATTCAGTTGGTTTTTTAATTTAACGAAACTGAAAAAACATTGACGTCATAAGAATCATTAATTTATTTATTCAAAAAAAGAACCCATCATGGCATTACAGCTCACGCCAATACGCCATGCATTTGACAAATTTATTTACATATACATTCATACTTGTATACACATAATAAAAATTAAAAATTATAGCCATAAGAACAAAGAGAAAAAAATAATAAAATCACATTAGAAATTTTCAAAGATGTCAACCGAGTGAGTTCCGACAAAATCAACTTTCATTCATAAACTATAGTATTCGTCTGAAGTCACTCACGTCAATATGAATATCATATCATGATATTTAGGACGCATTATTTTTTTAATGTAATATATACTTAATTAATATCGAATATTTTCCAAGAAAAACTATTGATCAAACATAATTTATTATAGTATTGGAAAACTTTTCACTTATCGAATCATTTTTAAGAAGACTTAAATAAATCACACTTTTTGATTTTAGTATTTGAGAATCATATAAGAGAAAACTATACTATTTTGATGAATTTGTTTGTATGTTTATATCACGTAGGAAAAAAATATTATATAACATGAAGTGTTATCATATATTTTAAAATAATTATTGTAGATTCACAACATAAACGGTGACAAAAATATATTTTTGTTATCTAATATACTTTTTACATAATAAGCATTGTTCTGTAAGTTACAGAAGGCCTGTCACGATGTACAATTTCACCATTTTAAATGTATTCACCATCCATAAAAAGCTTTCGATGTGGAAGCTTCACTCGATACAGATAGGTTGACGCGTCAATGGGGAAGGCTGAGTATGTATCCGAGCAGTGACGTCACAGTTAACGTCATCGGGCGCAAAGGAAACCCGTAGAGTGACGAACGAGACGGAAGGCCTCTGTGAAAAGCCTTTTGAAGCGGGATCCCTTTATAGTTTGACATTGTCTAAGAATGGCCTCGTCCCCGCGTATTTTGCGAGGTAAGAGATGCGGAAAAATTCTCGGGACAATCTCAGATGAAAGTTTGAGATATTCGTGACGTCGCGAAAATCCATATTGCGTATACACTCACAATGTTCAGCGTATTTTTACATCTATGCAAATTTCTGTGCTACTTCTTCCGGAAACAAAAACACGTGTTGAATATGGGCTGGAAAGATAGAGCAGGTTTTTGTTTTATATATTACAAAAATATGGAAAAATATTTTACTTATTTATTGTGTACATGGTAAAATACACAATACAATGCAATAAAATACACAAACCAGTCTAAAGACTAGGCGTTACTAGAATCTAGCAATTTGAATGATTTTACTATAAATATATCAACTTACCCTTTACACACAAATATTCTATTAATTTACTATTTCTATATATGCATACATAGTTAAATTTTTTTCAATGCAGCATAATACTAAAAATAAATCTAAAAATGCAACCTTTCACCATATCTATAAAAGAAAAACCAATTTTATCTAAATAATTTTTCTCAGAATAATATGTAGTCATCGGAATTCAAACAATTCTTGCATGCCACTTCAGTGATTGATTTCAAGTATCGTCTACTAAAGATCTCTTCTATCTTCCAATGTAAACGTACTACGGTTAAATGTTTCATAGATATATATAAATATATATATAAATTTATTGAATTCATTGTCATGAAATTGTACTCATTTGTATGAATTATTAAACTGATTTTCTTTCCGACAAATGTGGCGATCTCTGGCAGCTACTTTAAATCACCTTTGCATTCTGTGATATTTCGATACACACAATCTAAGACTAACCGATGCCAGTTATCAGCCATCACGCAGTCACGATTTCTGATTGCCGTGTGATAAAATATGTATTTGTCGCTTTTGTTATTTTATCTCTCATAGTGTTTATCGATAAGCGGTCCAATTTATCCAATTTATTTTTTTGCGTATAAATTCGCCGAAAACATTCCTGCCTGATTTTCACAACGATAAAAATCGAGGAAAACCCACGATTCAGAAGCCGGTATTAAATATTATAAATAAAAATATAGTTTAGTTTAGTACTATTAATAATTTATATATATTATCAATTTTCAAATATTCTGAAATAAAGTTTACTCAAGTCAAAAAGAAATAATGCTGTATTCAAAATACCTGAACCGTGACTGTTGAATAAATGAGAATCAAGATTAATAACAATCTAGACATTATGCATCGTCTTGAAATTAAACAATTATCTTAGTATATGTAATTTATTAATGTCGACTGTCTTTATATTTCATTTCCTGGTATGAAAACCTGATAATAGCTCTGCGATGTCATGATACCGAAATATCAATTCTTGTAAATAATATAATATTTGACAGTTCTTGTGGGGAAATAAATTCAAAATTTCTTTTAAGATATTGCAATCGACATCAACAATTAGGTTCATTATGTAAGTGAAATCGAATTGAATACTTCTGTAAAAATTTAAATATCATTGTGATGATCGATTTATATCCGAATAATTAAAATAGCACACAATCATTCTTATCTTATATTAACATAATATATTTTGTAATGGGTTGTATAAGCCTTATCTTTGTCTAATGTCTGTGTTGTGTATGCTGTTTACTTAAAATTTCTTGCCAGCCTTAATATTTTTTGCAGGCAAGAACTTATCGTTATTTACTATTGATAGACTCATAAATGCATTGAGAGCCTTTCAGAGAAGTTTGTGAAACAGCTAACTTCCTGTGGCAATACAATGGAGGCTGGCTGCGCAAGTTTGCACTTCCTGTTCGGCAATACAAAATTTTGTGCTCCAGTAAGCTCTACAAAACCATCATGAAGGATAGAATTTTTAATATTTATTATGAAACAAAAACACATGTTTTTTTTATTATTATGTGCTATAATTTTTAGAGTTGAAATTTTGTAAAAAAAAAAACACTGACTATACTGAGTATTTCCGAATGAAATATTTTCATATTAAATTTAAGCGTGTTTTATAATCGTTTTGATCCATAAAACTGAATATATTTAAAGTTGGTCAGTAAGTGAGCATTTTACTTACTATATAAATTTGATTTCAGCTCAAAACGCGGCATGGATCTTGGATTGAGCCGAGGATATTCTGGTTCAATGGCAGCCAAGCACTTGATGGGTCTCGCATCAGCCAACTACGCCGCAGGCCCTGGACGCAGGAGGCGTTCAGTCTCCTTGGAATAAGCTACGCTAGATGTGACCGCCTCTGAGAACCCCAGTATTTGGAAACAAAACAACCTATACCATTGTCCTGCAACGAGTCAATCTGAACCATTATTTTAATTGCATACGATTATTTGTAGCCCCCCTTTCCCAATGATAAATGTAATACGATATCTATGTAACATATAATGTCTTATCGTCATTTACTCCAGCCCTAAAATGGTCGATCAGATTCCCATACTATATCAATCGTGTTACTTATATTTTGTAGAGAGTATAATATTATTAATATAAATAATGTAGATTTGTAAATCATATATATTTAGGAATGTATTCACAAATACCACTGCAGTTTTTGTTAATTTTTCTTTTAGGTTGAATTAAAATTTGTTCTATATCAGTAATGTATTGCTTTAATCCATTCGTTTGTTAATCACTTCTAGTAATTGGCTCCGGAGATGATTTGACACACTGATAAAAGCGTTGGTTTCTGCACAGAAAACTATTATTAATTGAATGTCAGTTTTGACACATATTAATTTTATATACATAGATAAACTTTGTAACAAATTTGTTTCGATTATTTAAACTGTTAAGTGATAATTCTTGAGTACTAAAATTTGGAATCTAAAAAAGGAAAAAAAAAGTTTTATTACAGAAAATATAGACTAGATATTTTTTGGTGCAAAACAATGTGTATTTGTATTTTTAATCGGTAGACAAGATTTTCAATTTCAAAATACAAATTGACTTGTAAGGTTTAAAGAACTGTAAATGACATATTTTTAAATGTAAAATTAAAATGATTCAATATATCAATAGACTTTGGGCACGTACGTATTGAATTTTATTTGAGTGCTCATGTTATGGCCATAGAAATATTACTGATGACATTTTGGTTAGCGTAATAAAATATTCTTTAACAAAATGTAGTTTTCTTGAATTAGTTTTATGAAACATAATCCATGTTAAGAATATCTGAAAAATACAAAGAAATGGTTTCGCTCAAATGGAAATAAAGATTCTTAATATTAGAATTATAGAATTATCTTCTTAAGTTATTAAAATGCATTTAAAATAATAGAAATTCCCTTTTCACTGTCATTGAAATGATGATTCCCCAATCATTTATGAGTGAAAATTCATTTCTAAAGAATCATTATGTATATTTTATAGTTAAAATATATTTTCTGCATACCTCATATAAAAAATATGTGTACCAATGTTCTTAAAATAAGAAAATTCATTTTTTGAAATATAATTTGATATTAATGGTTAATTTATGAGTTCAATTACTGTCATCATTGAAAAAAGAACAAGGAATACAGTTTATACTTTAAGTTTTATTTTTCTTGTTCTATTTTTAAACTTCCAGAATATCGTACTGGTGTCGGTAGCGAAATAATATGTAAAACTTTAATGTATGTAAATTATTTGAAGACGTTATAAAAATAATAGATCACGAGCATTACAATTTTGTGTCTGGAATTACATAAATTTCTGCTCCCAATATTATGTTGTTTTCATTTTTTATACAATGGACTACACCACAAATACTCACACAAAATATTGCATATCAGAATAACCATTAGATCGAATACATTTCAGGCAATAACAATCACAAAGGTATTGAACTGTTACAGGGCATAATACACAATTGAAACATGCTTACTAGATACAAGCGAATACATAATAATATTTTTTTGATAGCCGCCATAGTTTCATAAAACTTTTTGGTTATAATTTGTACAACCATATGAACTTCACTGAACGGATTTATCTCAAATCATCGATTCCTCAAATCCAAGTGAAGAGTTTATGTTACCTATAGTAAGATAACTAAAAGCGTTATAGTAAAATTGATTAGCAGTCTTAAGCAAAAAATCACAGTTAAATTTACTCAATGTTTGAAAGCTTAGAAAGTGTCACTAATTATCATAAATGCATTATATGAAATCATTTATACATTGACAAACTTCTTGGGTTGGTTCACTATAGAAAGATTCTTTGTCAACCAACAGATTTCCTTCTCTTGTAAAAAGTGATAAAGTGACATAAAAGTGTCTAAAAATGTACAGAACGTGACCAAATCAGAACTGTCTCCGACTTTTGGTTTTGAACGTTTCAAAACGCTGTACAGTTCAATGTATGAAATATTAACAGCCTTTTCCCAGTGTACATCTTAGAAACATAAGAGATGTAGAACAAACATTTAATTATGTACAATATATCATGAAACCACATAAAGAAACGATACATCATTATTTTGTTGTCTTTCAATAACATGAACTGATAATTTATAGTGGCAGTCATGTCATGTATTGCATTTATATGGGATGAGAAAAAAGCCATCATATAGATTATTGAGTGTTTTATTAGTAGAATAAATTCCTGACCCGTGATTCTTTAAAAATCACTTGCACAAGTAAAATGCGAACATCTAAAATACAGATTAATTGCACAAGATTTTGTTCTCTGATAGCAGCAGTATGGTACTGCTGAATAGATAAAAAATAAGGAAAAGAAGGTATCTTTTTTTTACTCGAAATAGTAATCTACTAATCATTTACATATCTTTTATTTTAAAACGGATGAGTAAAACAGGAAAATGATACATACAACACTGTATGATATTATATATCATTCTGGCTATTCGTTACTGTTAAAAAATTGCAGACAAGATGTTCATTTCCACAATACATTTGTGATTTGTACATTCAAATTTATTTTAGTGTAAAAAATCCTTATGTCGTTTTAAAAACGGTTCACTGCTTAAAATGTATTATGAGTATCACAAATTAAAATTGATTTATTGAAAAAAAGTTTTAATCACAATATAAGTTGAAGTTAGAAGTTTTTCATCTAACCTTGTATTACCCGAAAAAAATAAATTATATGTTGTTTAGTACTTAAGAACCGGAATAATTTTTGAATCTTGATTTTTGCGCTACAAAAAAATGAATAGAAATTAAAAGTGTTTTTTTCCTGTTTTGGAAATGGGAATTCAATTTAGCAATGAATATTTATTTACAAACTTAAATATTTAGCATATTTTTTTTGTTAATTATTCGACGCTGAATTCTTGACGTCAAAATTGTGAAACTTTTATTAATTTATTTTATTTCTCTTTGGCTATAAATAATATAAGCGAATTTAATAATAAGTACAATAAAAAATAATTTGACTGTTAAATTTCTTGTTAAAGTTTGCCGAAATTAATGCATAAAGTATTTTAGATTAGTCTGTGGATTATATGGAAATATTTTAACTACAACTGTCTGTTTTAACTGTCTTAGCAGTATTCATTTATGTGGATTTTTCAGTTTTCACTTTTGATTGGATTTGAAACTCAAGCTTGGAAAATAAAAATACGGAAAAGTTATAATATGGTGGGAAATATTGATTCTGTCCATTTATAATAAAATATCCTTAGGAACTTAGACACAGCTTCTGCCACTTCTGTGGCAATACACTTCTGGAATAATATACCTATTCGATTATTATTTTTTCAAAAACATCATTAAATGACATTAAATTTTACATCAACTAACGTTTTTCTCAAACAACGCTTTGGGGAGAAAAAAACTTTCCAAATTAACAAGAAACTCAAATAAATCGCATGTGTGTATATAAAGCCTAAATAAAATTATTGAAGGTGTCGCGAAAGTAATGGGGGTGCCAAATCCAATACGTGTCTGGTGCATATTTTTGATATAGTGCCACTATCGATTAATTTTGACGTCGAATAAAAGCCGGCGCTGGTAAATAGTTCTGTAAGTGGGCATGTTGCTCGACGTTATTGTAAGTCACAACTTGAGAAGAAGTGAACAGCATCATAATGCCAGGTATAACGCATGACACGTATTGCTTACGATTGTACCACCAAAGTTACACGTTGTGGTTTGTGGCAAAATACTTCTGTCAAAATGAATTATCTTTCCTACGTTGATAATTATTATAAAAAAACAATTAGTCGAATGAGTTTATGAGCTATAAAAAATCTCGATGAAAACTGCTTTAACTAAGTTAAATGCTTTAACATTGCAATAAAGAAATAATAAATGTAGTAATTATTTAAAATGATTAGTACCAGTTTCACTCGGCGACGAAGAAATTTATACTTATGAAAAAATACAGTAAAGTTTATAATCTTGATGGATTCGGGGGTAACTTTGTGGAAGCTCATTTTAATATAAAATCCAAAATAACTATGTGTAGGTATTGTGTGACAAAAAATGACGAGTTTTAGAGTCGTACACAATTTTCATTATTCAATAATAAAATAATATATCTAGTAAAAAATCTTAGATTTATATAAACAACATTTACAAAGGTAATAAAAGGTACATTGCTCGTTTTTCATCATCCTGTTACATCCTTAAAACTAGAAGCGCAACGGTTGAAACTGGATATTGAAATCGCATGGGATACAGATGTATTAAATGAGTTTTAATTGGTAGGCAAGTGAGGTATCTAGATGATCTTTTATTATTTACCTGATAGAACATATTATTTTCGCTTTTATATAGATAATATTAAAGTCTGATTTCTTTACTAGTTTAAACGAAACATTCGTTCCTTTAAACTAGTAAAGAAATAAAATAATCCCAAGCCACCGAGAGTAGCCAAATTCTGGTGTGATTTAAATGTATTATATTTAAAATTAGATCTTGATTTGAAACGAAAGCCGGGATCCGCCAATTTATTTAAATTGTGGATTTCATGGAAGATTTAGTTAAACTTTATTCAAAAACTTTAAAGATATTATTTATCAAGAATTATAAAGTAATTTATAAAATTTGGATTCATCCAAAGTTTTGTTGTATTCCAAATTTGTATAATATTTATGATAATTCCTTGCGTATTTCGTCCTACGTTAATAATTGAACCCTTTAATCCCTTTAATGAATTATCAAATCCGCGATAGAGTTTGTCCTTTCTGAATAATTTATACGTTACGTATTGCATACCTGGTTAAAATTCAATATTAATACCAACGCCCTTGAAAGATTTATTCTCGATTCAAATAATCATATAATTCTAACATTATTATTGATTTTGACTTAACAATCTTGCCGAAATTTCATAAATTTTATAAACATCTTATAGGTAGGTATAAAAAAACCACTGGTCGTAAGATTTTTTATTATTCCATAATATATTGAGACTATAACAAAGTAATATATTATGTAATAAATTTTAAGAGGTCATTACATGCTATCTGGGCTTGGAACATCGATATTGCCAATCTGAAAAAAGTTGGTTAATTGAAAATTGGCTGGATACTTAATTTTTTCCATAGTATGCCATTGTAAGTATCAAAAGGATGAAAATAAATTTATCATATAAGACCACCAAAGTAATGAGTGATAAAATATAAAAGTATATCCATATTTTTATTTAAAAGCAAACAATATATTTGCGACTTAAATTAATTAAGCTTTGTAGGGAACACAGAATTTAAGCAATACACCAATAGGAAATGCTTATGTTTAGTAATAGCCTTGTGTTTGAGCAATAGGCGTTTGTCTTATTGAATCTTAGTATCGATTGAAGCTTTCATTAATTAATTAATGGATTTTTGTTTAAACGCTCTGCATAACTATGTATGATATATATATATATGTATGTAATTTTGATATAACTTAACTTACTTACCAACTCACTCGATTCCTTAAAACGGAATACAGGTAGAGCAATTGGTTTACTATTCATTCGCCCACTCGGAAAAGGAGATCATGATCCATTTTACAACAATCTGTTCTCCTAGGAAAACTTCTGTTGAGATTTATCAATGTGAATACATATTGGGAGGATATGGTTGAAAAAACTATAGGAAGTGTTATATATGTTACAGTGAAACTGTATTCTAAGCAAAAATGTAATCTTCTCCAAGCTGTCATTGAAATTAAATTTGACCGCACTATCTTCAGCCCAATGTTTGTCTGTGTTTTTATTTGGTTCTCTTTTTATGAAAGGGACTACTTGCTGATTTTGTTTCATTGAAGCAAACCAAAATTTTAGGCCGGCAAATCATCGACTTGGGCCAATTTTTCAATGATCTCGACCATTGAAATCATGTTGTCATAAAAATCTATTACTTAATACATTTTCAATAAGAATACAGTTTCACTGTAACATACATATGTAATATGTATATACACTTGGGTTCTCATATAAAAATATGTTGTTCTTGTTTATTAACCAACTCCAACTAACAAAGTAAAACATAATATATTTAGATTAATGATTCAAAATGTTGTAGCATTAAATTAATCGACACTCAAAAGATTCAATAAACACATTAAAATAATAATTATTACATAAATCAGTTAATTCTTAAAATTCTGATCAACAATTTAAAAAATATTTATGAAAGCGGAATAACAGTCACATAAATATAGACAAAATAAATTTATTTAACTAGTAGAATACTTTAAAATGAACAGTTTTAACCGTTAGGTTAAAGCTTTTCTCTTAGAGCTTACAGCCGGCCAGCGACCGACGCTCAAAGCTCTGTGTCCGCTCGATATTTCCAACCAAAGCTTTTACCCAGTAGAGGGACTTCGACTACGGTTAAAAAGGTCGGGACTAAAGTAATTTCTCATACTACTCTCTATAAAAAGATATTTAGTGTTATCTTGCTATTTGTTTTCTCATGATCAGCTTGCATTTCCGATTTTGACCAATATACATAAAACAGAAGCGACTAGTGATTTTCTTCTTAATAAACTACTTTGAAAATAAAAATGTTTCAATTCGTATTTTTCATAAAAACTAACATATCGCTTACAAGTTATTCGGTCGATTTATTTTACTTAAGTATTTTTACAAGTCAACCCGAATAAGCTGATTGTCGGAATTATTTCATTGAAACATAATTATTTGCAATATAAAGATTCTTATTATGTTTTCTGACGCATTTATTTTGTTTTGTTTGTAAAGTTACGCCATCTCCAAGCTGATATGATAAAAAGACGTCTCTAGTTGTTGGTCATTCTGCTGTAAAAATCCTGATTACATGCTTATTACACATACATTTTCTTAGATTTCCCAGCATAGAAAAATAAAGATTGAAATAAACATCGAAATATTTCTCAGAATTTTAAATTCAGTGTTCATAATGGAATGAACATCTTTTACCAGAAGAACACAACTCAAAATTCATAAAATATTAATAAGTGTCCCTTTGAAGCATATTAGTCATGAAGGAACAAATACGGAAAATTATATTCAATTCATTAAATATATATTTAAATGCGATGTAATTTATTTGTCTGCCAACATAACACCGTGAATGAGCACGGTGAATATCAGAATGTGATTGAGTGATACAGGTAACACCACTACTCAACTTTTTATCGAAGGATATTTTAAGTTTAGTAAGCCATGAAGAAAAAGGTGGTTCTATGATATTGTTGTTTATGGAAGCAAGAGCTTAACATTTCTTTCTGATTGACTGTTATAATGGAAAATAAAGCAAAGGTAAGACTTGAGAAATTAAAATAATTCAAAATAATATGAAAATTTTCAGTCATGCGTAGTTTTAATTTACTAATAGATTGTTGGTTTAAAGTGTGGTGACCCTCTTTAGTAGCAGCGTCAGACGTGTGGACCACATAACTGAAAGCTTTGGAGCGTATAATCAATTACCGGCAGGCTGGAATGATTAAAATACCGTGAAACACAAAAGGCAAATAAATTTCGATGCATCTTTGTAGGGAGTTTGTTTTCTACGTTAATATCAGGTTTCGTTACATACTCAAATTTTGAGTCTCGATGCACTTGAATTACGATGCTCCTTGTAGGAAATTAGTTCATTCATAATAATATCGGTAAAATCCGTCATTTTGAATTTTTCTCGGAAAATTTTTACCCATATTATAATTTTTAACTGCACATGGACATGATGTTCTTTTATGTTTGCTCCTAGAATATTCCTAACGGAGTATTTTTTTCTAAGGTATATACAATAATAAGACTTCGCTCTTGCTCGTTTTTAGGATCAGATGGTGGTAGAAGGGTATTTTAAACAACGCAGATATCCATGTCTCCGAACAGAAATAAATAATTCGATTACAATATTCAATTGGGGCTCGAACCTGTGCGCTCTACAGCCGAAGCCGTGAGGTTTTTTTAATTAATGATTGATCCAAAATATTTGGTCTTACTGCTAAAATAAGTAAAGAGGCCAAGTTTTCTGAAATTTCCAATGACCCTAAAATCAACGCGAGGATAAAAGTCATTTTCCAGATTTATTGGTATTGCCGGGATTTGAACTCAAACCCATCTGATTGCAAGAATACAACTCTTATCACTAAAATACAGTTGATCAAAAAAAACACAGAACACCGTTAAAGACGTAGTAAAAAGATATTCTTTTGGATACCCAGCATATAAATATGCAAAGGGATTTTAAAAAAATTACTAAAATCGCGAAAATACTAGAAGATCCTGATTTATTTATTTGATTTTTTTTTCTTTGGAAAAAGTTAGTGTAAATTACTCTGAATTAATAAAGCAAATTTTATAAAATGAGTTTCACTAGGAAAATGATTTTTTCCTGATGAATTATAAAATATTTTTAATGAAAAAAGTAACTTTGTTCATTCTGAAATAATTTAAAATGAAAGCAGCAAAATTTTCATTGGGTCCTAATTAAAAGAGACATAGGGAGAATTTTTAAAGGTTGCGGAGGCAGATAACGTCGATTTTTCTCCAGGGCTGTGAAGTCGGAGTCATGGAGTCGGGGCTTATTGACCGGATTCGGAATCGTCGCGGCCTTTTGGCCGGAGTCGTAGTCGCATTCGTAAGTTTGAACTTTTTATCTTTGCATATACTATGTATCTCAAATTTAACTGTTGGCCGGAATGGTTGATTGACACAAAAATAGGAAAGAAAAATCGTGACTAAATTAAACTTTTTTTAGTCTGAGTCGGAGTCGTGTTTTTGGAAAGTGCTGTAGTCGGTTTTGGAATTTTTTTTAACGACTCGACAGCCCTGATTTTTTCCTTTTAACTTACAAAAGAATTCAACATTCGTTGCTAAAGTTGTGGAATTAAGAAATAGATTATTTCGTGAGTGTAGGAACATACGGGCGAGACTACAAAAATGGTTGATTTGAGTTAAATATGGCATTGTGATATGGCTCAAATGCAGTTCTATAAGATATCAAAATATGAAACTTGTACGAAGAGCGGTTTACCAGATATTGCTCGGGTTTCCTGAAAATCCGTAATAAATTTGAGCAACAAACGGGCGGATATACTGTATCGCCCGTTTGACTTTAAAATTATTGCCGATAACCAAGGTTACTTCAGCGTAAGCGTCGGTTACTATGTTACTAACTTTTCTTTACGGAAATTTTGCTATTTTTAGTTCGACGAAAACTGTCACTTGAGTTGAATAAACACTTGATATCGGTTTATAATTTGTTTAGAATTATACAATTAATTATAGTCAGTTAATTCATCGGCATTTTGTATAAATACACATTTTTCAGATATTCATAACTTCTCAGGAATTACTACGACTTCGAGGTTGAACAGTTCAAGCGGAGTTTTTGAAGAGTTACCAATTACTCAGACAGAAGATAGCGCTTTAGATGCATTAAATAATAAACGAATTCGTATCGCAAATCCTCAGGAATGGAAAAAAATAAACGTCGAACGAATAGACAACACGGATAATCGTATTTTTCCGTTTCAGGAGAACAAATTGAAGGAAAGTATATAAAACACAAAGACTGTTCCAAATGTCCCAGATTTTGCAATCAAATATTTGATTCGTAATAGTCTTTAGGCGATATTGATAAACAAAGACTACTTGAATGCATTAATTTAAGCCGGACCTAAAGATAGCTCACGAACTGCAAACCAATTATCAAGAAGGGCTAAAACCAACAAACACTTTTTGGTGAAGAATGATGAAAAATATCAAGGGTGTTATGGTGTTTTTTTGCGACATTCGATATTTCAGATAAATTTATCCAAAAGATAATTTCTAAGAAAGATGAATATCATTTTGTATTCCAAGATAAGCGCGGTCGCCATCCACCCGGAATAAAACGACCAGATGATACCAAAGAGCTCATTACAAAACATATTCATTCATTTCCAAAAATGCCACCACACTATGCTAGAAAGGATTCGTTGAAAGAGTTTTTGTCAAAAGAACTCAACAAACGCATTTTGTATGATTTGTATGTTGAAAAATGTCAGGAAAATAATATATCGCCAGAAAAAAATGGTTATACCGTCAAATTTTAAATCAAAATTTTAATTTATCATTCCGTATTACCAAAAATGATTGGTGGGATACATGTTATAAGTTTTCACACATGAATGATTATGATCAAATTCAAAACCAATTTGAACAAAATTCCCATATTAAAAGAAAAGATATGGCGAGAAATAAAAAGAACGATCTGAAAGACGAGGCTATACGAGGCAATGGTCATCTGGCTCAGTTTGATTTACAGGCAGTTTGCTATTGCCCCAAGACTAATGCCAAAGCGCTGTTCTATAAACGACGATTAGCCGTATATAATTTCACAGAATATGATGCAAAGTCAGAGAAAGCTTCATGCTACATGTGGCACGAAGGAACTGCCAAACGAGGGTCTATAGAAGCAGGCTCTTGCATTTTTGACCATCTGAAAAAATATTCAGACGGTAAATAATAGAATTTTTTTCTGATACCTGCCCTGCGGTGGTCAAACCCAAAATAAATTATTTCTAAAGTGCAGTACAGTTTTTCTTTATGAAGGTATTAATCTAAACTAGGTGGCGCCAGTGCGATGTAGCTTTCAAATGAGTTTTGTTGAAAATTATCTAATGCTTTAGTATGCAAAACCTCTTATTATAAATATTATAATTACCGTAAACACCATTCAGTGAAATTTTGTCGTACATCCGTGTAAGTTTGTAACATGTATACAATTTACCGAAGTAAACGAAAATTCGGAAGATATTATTGTAGAGTAGAACAGATATGCATTAGTTATGTGCCGTTCAGTTGATCTCTAAATTTAACCCGGTGTTACAGTGACACGCCAGACGACGGATGCATTAGAATGAGACTAAAATCAAACTAATTTTAGTTGACTACTATAGTAGAATGATGATTTATATGAGGGAATATTTACACTATAATATTATTTAAATTGAAAAATACAGAGCTGAATTAATTTTATATTTTACTGTAAATTGAGAGGATTCACATTCAATGTGCCATCTGCCAATTCATGATAAAAATGGATTATATTTAAATACTAAATGAAGATATTTTATTAAGTATTAATTTAGACTGACAATATTTTACTAAATTAATATATTTAAAATATGATAAAATATTATGATCGATGAGTGTCCATTTAATTAGAAGAAGTCGTTGACGTTTTTAGTATGGTAAATTTTATTTCATTTATATATTCTTTGAATTATTTATTATTTGTCATTTTGTAAAATTTCTTACACCAATTGTTTATTTTAACTACAGTACTCAATAAAATATATGTATAATATATAACCCGTTCGATTTAATATTTAAGTTGACAATGCTCGTGATGAGCAAACCCGGTCCTGGTCATTATATAATGTATATTTAGATTTAGAATAGATTGAGGGTGCTTGATGAAATTTCAATATCAAATTTGAATTGTTTGAATTTTGTTTTTTTCCATGTGTTTTGTCGCTAACAGCCCGGGTTTCACCTTTCGGCATCTTAAGGCATTTCAAGTGCACGGATGTACTTAAACTGACTGTTCAAAAAACGAAAAGTACAAAATTCAAACAATTAAAATTTGTATATATTTATAGATGCTGTATTTTAATAAAAAAAAAACAATACCAATTATTGGTGTGTGTTTCTTTATCCCGCACATTGAGTTTGCCGTATGTATGCCTATTTAACTATTTTTCACAAGCACAATTTGTTACAAAAAACTAACCGGGCATTGTTTTATTTTCACCGCAAAAAATATTTCTGGCCACAAATTCATCCCAATCAAAACTCTTTTTTGAGAACACGCAAAGCAAAAATTGTATATCTGAACAAATAAAATACATAATTTTGAAGTGAACTAGATAACTGCAGTCAAAACTAAATCATGAATTCCATACACACACATATGCCCACGTCCACATATGATACTAAAAGATTATTAGATTTTTTTTAAGACTCAATATATATATCTGCTCTTCAATCATTTTTAAAGCATTTAAATATGTCTAATTTTGTAATAACTCTACTGTGAAAAGAATACAAAGTATTTCGAGCAAATGTATGAAATTTTATAAATAAATTTAAGCAGGCTAAAAAATTATGATCTTTAAAAATGACCAAAATATCTTCTCCGAACAATGTGAAAGCAATAATAAATTTTATAATTAAATTTCCACCGCACCTTTTATCTACAGAAAAATCAAGGATTTTTTAATATTTTTTAATTAAATTTCAAAGTTAAGCTATGCGACCCTAACAAGAAATCAATTTGACGAACAAAGTGAATAAAAATTAGATTGCTGAAGAGAAAATAAAGAATCGCCGAAATTACTCGAAAGATCTAAAAAAACGATTTCTTGTTAATTATCGAAAGCTTATATTGTAGATATGTATATGTACCTGGCCACATAATTCTTTCGACCTAACCAAGGCCAAAATGATAATTCCAGAATTCTTGAGAATGTTAAATTGAATGTTTCAGATATTTTTTGGAGGAATCGTGAACAATCGTCAGTTCTTCCAAGGAGTAAAAACAGTCTGCCAATGGTGACGCCACTAGGAAGAGTTTTAGTGATTATAAGCGGTATTGCTTCAGATGTCAACATATTTCACATGGACGTGAGTGATTTCAGACGAGTACTTACTATGATTCATGTATTAAAGTTGATTTTGTTAGATCTCAGTCAGTTGACTTTTTTGCCAATTAATTTTGTGCCAGTAATTTTGTCACAATTATATCTATCTGTAAACAATTTTTTTTTTCTTCCAATTTTTTATCCGGGGCTCGGCTTTTCCATTATTTTTAAGCTTTTCATACTGGCACCATAATTTCATTCTTTCAATTGAGCACCAACCAATGAATGATGTAATACCTAGAACATAGAACTTTAGATCGATTATTATGGAGATTTGAGTGGTACAAAGTCTTTAAAACATATTATGTGTCTAAATTAACCATTATAGGTGCAGTTTCTAAAGCTTATCAATATGGAACGTACAATAGAAAACAAAACACAACCTTCTATGTTGTCTCATAAAATGCAGTATTCAAATATTCAAATTTCTGCCCATAACATATTTATAAAAAAATTTAAATGTACCATTGATTAAATATATGACATTCGAAAATATATGGCATTCGTGATATATGAATATAAGATACAGTTATACAAAAGGTGAAGGTCGGCCACTAAAATAAATTATGAAAATTCAACGATCAAATTAGGCCAGCCGGACTGTCTCACAGAAAAGCTGAAAGTGTAACACTTTTACGAGCAGGTGGTTTATTCTCTTATTGCATTAATTTCTATTAACTTCTTTGATAGTTATTCTTTTACGATACGCTGTTACTTTTATTTTTTCTATGGAAAGTAATGCTACACCATCTTCTTATTCTGTTTATATCCTAGAATATGTTCCACATTTTCCGTAATGAAATGAGTGTTAAAATATAATGACACTTTTTCCAGTAGTAGCGTCTTAATTCCAAATTATATTTGAATCATTATTATCCAGGTTTTAGAATAAACCTTTCCCGCCTCACCCAAACTTGCCAAAAAAGGCTTTCTTATTTATATAAAGCTTCACTTAAAATGAGAGGTTAATCAATTGACATCACTTTTAATTGGTTTTTCTTGCACGAAATTTCTCATCTTCTTTTTTCTTAATTATACACTGACAGAATTATCGGCTACAGAAGAACATTTTTTTTTCACACGGTGAAAAAATGGCATCGACGAGGGCGTAAGCCGAAATAGCTATCAACAATATATCATTTAATTTTTGTAGAACTAAAATAGAATGCTATTTTTTCACCGTGCTATAAGTATGTAGTTCCGTGTAGTTCTACCAAGTAAATGCCAATTCAATTGATGCATTTTTTCTAGATGGCACATAAAATATTAATATCAAGGTTTAATTTAAGTATTTTCGATTAAATCAGTAATATTTCATTAGAGAAAATGGAAGGCTTTGCGGGTTAATCAAAATAGAGCAAGTTACGAAGTCTGTCTTTGAGAAACAGAAATACCTTGGCTAAATTTAATATGCAAAATTTGCCCTGAGTCACGAGATCTTCAGGTTTGACACAATTTTAAATTCAAATCCGAATAAAACTTTGTGAGCTTTATATTAATATGAATTTAATCCAGTTACGGCTGTATTAAAATAAATATATCAAAGTATAAGTAACAATGAGAAACCTCTCGGGAGATACACGTGCACCCGTTGAAATATTCAACGAATTTAGAGTAACTTTCTAAAGAATATCGAAATTTACAATCGCGTTTTGTTGAGTTTACATCTTTTGAAGTCACGATTTATTGAATCAAACATGCGCAACTAAATTTTGATAAAGTACGTAACTTTATTAATAATTTTTCATTGTAAAATTAACAATGGATTCTGTATATTTTATTACAAACAGATTAGCATAATTAATAAAATGATTCTATAGTATGAATACTTCAATTATGACGCTTTGCTTATAATTAAAAAGTACTGCTCTTAATATATTTTTGTTGAACATAAATTAAAATGATTCCATTGAAAGAAGTATAAGGGAGAAGACGGATAAACCACACACTCGGATAAACATCCTATAATACTAGAAGTGACTCGTAGCAATGTAACCTTAAACACATTATTTATAAAAGTTAGGAGTATATCAGAAGTAACTTATCAAGACTTGGTTCCACAGAACTTTAGACATGAATAAAGAAAAAAAAAGCTGATCTTGTTTCCTTCTGTGTACATGCAAAGTTATCAATTGCTTTACTATGTAAACTATTGCTGGAACAAATTGATAATGGAAAACTTTCAGACCATCGAATAACTTAATCGTAATTCTTACCAGCTATTTTCTCTCTTAGAATATTCCCCAAGGTTATGACAGACTATATTGATATCCAATCAGTCTGCAGGTCATACAACCAGTCAAGTACTAAAACAAGAAACACATCATAGTGTGTTTGTTTTGCAATTATTACAATCACCTATCAATAACATTGCATCCATATGATATAAAACAAAAATAGCTTCAGGTGTGTCATTTTTCTGTTGCCAGTCGCGTCACTCAGTACTTCCCATAAGGGTTCAGTAATTTTCATTGACACATATTCGTTTTCAATTCCTGAAATAGATTGCACATCCAGGTGTGTAATAATATACATGAGAAGAGGGATGAAAAGCTTTTAAAAATTAGGCGTAATGAATGTCGATAATATAAAATAAAACAATCTTGTATTCAAATATATAGGATGCATAATTTTTTAATCTATACCTACTTACATATATGTACATTTTGGGTAGACGCTTTTATCTTAACCGAATCCCTCTTTTTAACGTCATTTGTTAGAACGGTAATGATTAGGGTTTCCAATCCCGAGCCAAAGTTCGGGATTACAATTGTTACAAGTTGAACCCGGATTTGGAAAAATTCTTAACGTTTGATGTTTTTCATATTTAATAAGATTTTTTTTGAAATTTCTTTTTCAAATTTTTTTTTTTTTAACGAAATTAAAATATTTGGCATTACAGCTTACGCCAATGCGCCAAATATTCTGAGTTGTGAAAGTTATACGAGATTGACTCGATGGTAAATAGGTATTTTAGAATTGTTTGTATTTGGCACTCAATAAAACATTATTTTCCATACGATGATTTTTAATAATCGATGCTGTCATCAATGCATAACGCAGGAAACAATGTATTTGCCACGAGCATTCGGTGTTCCAAAGATGACACATTCAAGTACACGAAATATTACGATATTGTTCATAATATTTCGTTTGTGCTTGATAAATAAATCAATCTCGATCAAAATATCGGGATCATGTTTTCTAATCCCGGGATTTATCAGGTATTAAACAGCTTCGGGATCCCGGGATTGGAAATCCTAGTTATAATATATCCGTTAGTAACTATTGGGTTTAAGAGTGTAGATTTCCTGTGCTATTGTTAATAAGCTCTTTTTATATAATTCACACTCACACCGTTCTATAAAAGTTGAAATGAAACTGATTATTTTTTAAGTATATCATACAATCCTCAGTCATGCGAAAACAATAAAAATATTTTTATGGATAAAGAAGCATGTAAATTGATTTTTTGATACTTGTTAAAAAGGGGGTTTACTTTGCAGCCATATAACTTTCGGTGATTTACCTTTTTTCTACTGCCAGATACTATTTATAGACGCTTTAATAGGTCGCATGCAAACACTGAATAGATGTGAAGGTATTCTAGCAACATTTTCATGAGTTGTTGGGTAGTTTATTGGAGCATCAAAATTATTTTTGATTTAATTTCTCACAATTTATGGGGATTTCTTACATTTTTTGATTTTGTTTATGATCAGCAATCGATATTAGGCTACACGATAAAGTTATAACACATTTATTTGGTATTTTTTAGTCTTAATAGTCATTCACTGCCAACAAATTTCTTCGTAAATAATTCTGAATTTACTTTTCAAGCATCTGAATGTAGAATACTAAAATTAGATAATTAAAAAATAGAACAACTTTTTCATATGACATCAATGTCAATGTCGTATTTTAAGGATTGATTCTTTTCCTTGATTCAGCTGTGTAGATTTCCGAGTCCATTTAATATCCGGTCGCAGTATAAATCTGTGCTTTGGCCACTTACTCTTTTCTCTTTCGTGCTGTGAATTTTTCCCAGGCTCCCGTAGTTTTTTAGAGTTACGTTTTAGGTTAATTGTTACGACTTTGAATCTTCATCTTGCTAAGAATTAAATTGTATAGCCATATATTATTTCGCTAATTTTAATTATTTAACTAAATTTTAATTGTTGGTAAATCAATTAGTTTTCAAGCCCAGTCCGTGGTTCAGTGCTCAACGTCGTTGGCTACCGAGTCGGACAACTTGGGTTCGTTTTTTTTAGTCGATAAATCGATTCTGTCCAGAGGCAATGGGTGTTTGTGTTGTAAAAATTTCCACCATTCCGATCCCAAAGAGCGACACATAGCGAGAGCAATTAGCTAACCAATAGTCCTGTCCTAGTCCTAATCTCTTCAAAAAAAAAATGAGCAATTGAGTAACAAGCAGTTCTCGTAGAAAAATCATGTTGAGATAAACTCCATGACGAGTCCATGTTGGGAGCGGACATAGTAAAAAAACAATTTTCCTAAATAAATAAAATTCATTTTTGTTGTACTAATTTCACATACAATTTGATAAATACCTGGATCTGTATCGCTCGTCGGGGACATTATCAACTGATAATCAGTGCTTTTTTTATGTATTTTGAAAAATACCTTTCCATCAAAAAGAGACAGTTGAGACATTAAAGTGATTAAATCAATTATTATTCAATTTTCAGTTACAATTATCGGTGATGTGCGCGGCCAGTAATATTGGCGAGTGGCAATTATACAATCAATTTTATTGACGTGGCGTGGCCATTTTGTGGTCAATTAAAACACAATTTACCGCCACACCGTGACACTAATTATATCAAATTTGTGACTGTTAGTAGTTGATGTCTGAAACCATTTTAATCAGTGAAATGCCATGAATTTAATTTTATAAAAATAGAATCCAAGTGACGGACATCCATTTTGAAGGAAACTGAAATTTATCATTTCAGGGTATTACTTCCGGTAACCACTGCACTTTTTTCTTTGATTAGTTGTTCTGATTGACGTAGCTGTTATTCACAGCAAAAAATACAAAAACATGTGTACGGTTGTTATAAAATCAAAAAATATATAAACCATTCAATTGTCGATTGTTTATGAAACTTATAGAAGGTCTTTTGAAATCGTACTCAATTTTTTATAAGATTATTCAAATCTTGACGAAAACCATTTTGGATTGGAATATAACGACACAATAAGTATCAGGCTATAGTTGGAACTATTGTTTAATCATGCTACAATTATTGTATATGGAAAACCAGAAAAATAGAAAAATGGTGATTTAACCACATATTTTAATCTATTTATTAGGAAGAAATTAATAAAACTTGATAAAAAAATAGCTGTTTCTCTACTCTATAAAGAATTAACGCAAATATTGGAATATATTGAAATAGGTAACAGATGAATATTTAAGAATGAGCACACAATTTTAAAACATGCGGGGAAAATGGATATGGTGAGATTTTGACATATATTAATAATAGTTATAATTTGAGACTGAATTTAAAAATTTTGAATGCAACGCAAAAGAGCCAATGATTTATCAAAAAATGCTTTATTGCACTGGTGTTGTGAACAAAATCATGACAAATGAAAGTGATATTTTAGATAAAAAAAAATTGATTATATACAATCATGGTGACAATATACTTTTTTATATCAATATATCCAACGAATCAAAATATATGTACTCCAGGAGGCTAATGACTTCATACGTTTACAAAGTATTTATTCTTAGCACGCCAGCACGTATTACTTAAAATTCAAGCACTGTTCAATATTTTGAATATGAGAAAAGAAGCTCTAGATATTTTTTTCATATTTTTTACTATCAGAAAATTTAACAGTTATTTTCTTTTGTAATATTATACAATATGCTAGCTGAAAATTAAATTATCATCGGCATTAAATATTTTAACAGTGTCAGTACAATTGAAGCTTCTATTTATATTTCTACCATACAGGAGGAAAAGACACGCCTCTGATAGAGCTTTCAGAATGTTTGTTATTCTTATAGCAAAGCACAGACCTTAATCAGACACCACTGCATTGTAAACTGAAGGCTGCGTATGTTAGAGAGACAAAGGTTAAGCTATGCACGGCTGGCTTGCTCAATTGGTAATATTTATTTTATTTTGAATATGTAACCTGTAAATTCTTGGTAGAAAGGCACAATTATGAATAAATAAAACACAAATGTGTTGTAATTTACAGTCTTCTACTGGAATCTACTGATGATAATGCTCGATTTTAGTGAAACCGGTTACAATCGTAATACAAATATATTTGGAAGTTTTACGAAATAATCTTTTATTATCGATATAAATATTAAACTTATTTGTTTAGCAAGAAAACTCTGACCAGTTTATTGCTATACAATATAAACACAGATATACTTGGGTTTTGGTAGGTAAAGACCAATAAATAAACCAAATTTAAGCCAGAGGAAACAAATTGATTACAAAAGGGTTCATCGACAAAGTAGCTCGGAATAAATTAGGGTATAAATAAAATACGCTCTATTTTTGAAAATTGAGCTCTATGTTCATTACTTTTTTGCCCATTGTGTGCAATGTATAATATTTGCTTTTAGCGAGAAAAGAACACATTGAAGTACATTGTTAATGAGATAAACTACCAAAGCTGACTCTTATGTTTGTGAAAGAAGACGACAAAGTCATTAGGCATGAAAACATTAAAAATTCAATCAATTGTCTATTATTGATAAAAATGTTATATTATACAGTTTAAATCTGGAATCACAATGAATGAGATTTAATGATGTAAAACAGTATGAAATTTTTTCTTAATACAAAATTAGCCACAATGATACCTTTTCACCAAAAGATGTTTGTTTCTATACACTATATGGATATATAATGTTTGTTATACATATTTTATTTTGTCTGTCGTTATGGTTTCTGAGAGAAATTTTGAGATGAATGATAATTCAAACAACCCCTTTATTCACCCGTCAGTGTTATGAAAATACTTTTAAATAATCAATAACCATATCAGGTCATATAAAATATAACGAAACATACCCACATAGGATACCCATTGAAAGCTATCAGATCAAAAGGCTCGGCGTAGCGTATAATTTTAACGTATATAAATAAGTCCGCATTAGGTATATATCCCTAGCGCCTGTATCAACCTAATTTCATAAGAAAGGTTGGGACAAAAACACATATAACAATACACAAGTAATATATTTTGAAAATACAGAACTTTGAAAGGACCTTAACAATTAACAAAAAAAATTGTTAGTATATTATTATAACTAGAGCTCAGTTGTATACCATACACAGTTTAATTTCGGATTATTTAAAACAGTGTTTCTAAACTATTGTATCTTGCTTCGATGGTATGTTAGATGAAGAGCTCTTAAAATATAAGTATTTTAGCACCACGCGTGCACACTACATGCTTCCCAAACTGTGATGTGTATATAATATTAACACGTATAATGTTTTCACAAACAGTAGTTATGATTTTATAATCTTTCGTTTATTAGTAAGTCTTCTTTCAAAAATGGTCAATTACGTATCTTATGCACTTCTCTAAATCCACGTGTATAATATTTATAACCGTATTCATATTTTTAATTTGAATTGATTGAATTTTGTACTTTTCCATGAGTTTTGTCACTAACGACCCGGGTTTCGCCTTTCGGCATCTTCATGTATTTCAAGTGCACGGATGTACTTGGACTGACAAATTACAAAATTCAAACAATTCAATTTTGATATTGAAATTCCATCAAGCACCCTAAGTCGAAATCCTTAATTGTATTTCTGCAAAACCTTTTAAAGTCACGTCGTAAAACCTCATTAGAAACACTGATAATAATAAATATAATCTTTTATTAAAAAATGTAATGCAACACATTTTGTATACATTTTCAAAATGCCTTGGTAGGGAAATACAGTCGCAAGCTATTTGAATACAGCGCAGTAATGATGCAGCCCTGTTTGCGTTAACAGAGCGTGAATGCAATGTATTTCTGATGCAAGTTTCTCCTTGAAAGCCCGCACAATAGATCTACTACATTTTTTTCCCTCAACTGATAATTTCATAAGAACAATGAAGTATATGGGGTCTTCTAAACAAATATGTATTATAAGTATATGTTATATCTAGACTATTTTTTGACTATTAATTATATAAATGTTTTTTGATTAAATTTACCGATTTGAACAACGAATATAGTTAGAGATGATATTGAAATATTGTTTTTAAGGTCTTCACATTGTTGGTATACAATTATCAATCAGAAAAATCAGAATACATTGTATCAATAAATGTTAACTAAATATAAAGTATAAAAAAATAGTAACATTACATTGCATTTTTCGTACTTATTCCACGTTAGATTTATTAGAATCAGGAGCGGTTTAGCTCATCGGAAACATTACCACCATTTGATGAATGCCATTCCAGCAAGTATTGTCAGTTAACACCTCAAAAGTTTATAAAGTAGATGATAGAGTTACACATATCATACAACATGATCGTTGGAAAGTTATTGCCTACACTACTGTTAGACTACACTTGTTTCGAGGCGGGACATCGGTCACATTTTGATGCTTCGGCTTGTTACATGAGAACTATCAATACACATGTAATTTCAATTCATGAAACAAACCAAAATTTAAGCAAGAGCAAAGCAAGCAGATTCAAAAGTCTTAAAACAGGAAGAAGAAAGAATTATTTATGGACCAGGCATAGCATATTAACGGGGAGTAAAGATTTCATAGTTTAAATCGTATGTATTTGAACTTTCAAACGCGTTTTCTCAAAACTGTGTTTTCTTAACTGGCCTCCACGATATCTCAAGAACGGGTTAACCGATTGCTTTGAAATTTTAATGGTAGATTTCAAGCCGTTTTTTTTACGTAGCCAAATAGTCGAAAAAAAACATGAAATTTGAACTTTCTTTTTGTTTAATTTTCCACATTTTCAAAAGATCCAAGTTCAAACGATTTTTACAGTTTTATAGATTAAAACGCCGTTAGATTTTTTAATTTTCAATAAACCAATCAGCCGGTCAGATGGAGGTCGTTTACCACCTTTTTTTCGTCATGGGTTCGTTTGGAGTGGTGCACCACACATTCTGATGAAGATTTTAGTCTGAAAATATTTTGACTTACTGTTGAAAATTTTCAAACTTCTACGTTAATAAGATTCGTCAAAATAAATCCCAAAAAAAGCTAAACTAACTGACCGGAATCATATGGAGGGACCCCCTTAAATGGATACGAGTACAAACAAAAAAATGACAACATAGTTACTGTTCGACTTAAAATCATTATTCGTTTAATTTATCTTACATTCCAATTCACAGATATAGTTTGGAATAGCCATATTTGCTTATTAAGGGATGACCTAAAGTCACTTAAATATGGGCAATGACAGTAAATATGACATAATGAGATTGATTGTTTGTCTGTTCTCTCTCTTGCGCTTGAATTTGTACGCCCTGCTATAATAAAACAATATGAAAACATTTAACTTATAGATTTTCTATATAGATGTCGTTTTTGAATACGAGTCGGCACGAAATCACTGTTTTGCATTCGTTATAAATATACAAGAATGTCATACTTTACATGTCTACTTAAAATCGATCATTGTCATAGTCATTTTGAGGAAGGTAAAATTGAAACTTAAAAGAGAGCATTCAGGCGCAACAATTTTTAAGTGTTCCTATGTTGTCTGTGTTCTCTGTCTATATCATGCACGGGCAAACTGCGCATGCGGCTCGCCGAGTGTTTTCTGCGGCCCGCCATCATAAATCCTAATTCTAAGTAAAAAAATGTTACGGACTTTCCCGATACTGATGATTAGGGATTTGTGATTTTGCATTTACTCTGGACATCGTGCCACACTTCAATACTATTAACTCCGTGTTATGAACGCTCTGTATGAATGAATGAATGAATGAATGATCGATTTTTCACAGAGATTGGGTGACTTCCGAAAAATTGAGACAAGTTTGGCGCTAGTAAGCGATCTATTTTCAATAGATATTAAAACTGTATTGAAAGAGCTACAACTTGAGATTATTGATCTGCAATAATACACTGATTTAAGAGAATTACACCGTCGTGACGAAATCTGCCACGTAAAAAACGATAGGGTGTATATCTGAAAATGGTATTTTACTTGCGGCCCGATGCTCATTTTGAATTCTTGGAATTGGCCCTCCATCCGAAAAGTTTGCCCCCCCTGGTCTATATGATATTGAAAATCGGACATTGCCAGATTATAAATATTTATCGATAACTTCATCGGATTATTGTCTATTTAAACCAAACTAATCGGGTATATTTAAACCAAAAACTGCTCGCATGAAACAAAAACTAAACCTGAGTGAGATGGATTATCGGGGATTCCCATTTGCCGAATAATTTCCTGCGACCAGGCAGGCACTGCGGTCGCGATACGCAATTACGCAGTTCGATGCACATCCGGTTAAACAGCTGATAGCAAAAAAACATACAATTCATTCAGGAATTTCGGTTCAATAAGAATTTATCACGAGAAAATTTGTTGCTGTCGTTACGCCGATTGAAAAGATTCTAGCTGTGTTTTTGCATAGACGATTACTCATATTTACTTGACTTTTTATGTGTGTCGCTTGTATAGTTATGCCAGCCATCAATTTTATAATAAAATCAAGTTAAAAGAAACATTTTTCAAAAAATTACATAAGTTTAATGTTACAAGACGGAGAGTAAAACTGCCAGTGCAAACTCGGAAGAATTTCGAGATATTTCCAATTAGTACAGGCTTTTAAATAAATAACGCATATTTTTTTCTAATACCTTCACATATAATTTTAGAAATATTAAGAATGGCTTCGCTGATAATGCCCACGACAAATATTATACATTGCAACAAAGCTATTTATACTAATATTAGAAATACAATGAAGAATTGGTGACAAAAAGCAAGAATTCAAAGATAATTGTTGATACTGCTCGCGATGAGCGCAACCGGTGCTGATATTTATAAAACTGTAGATGGAAGAAGTTCAAAAAAATGTGTCTTTTCACCATCTTCACCATTCTTCTTTTATATTTATTCTTTTGAAACATGTTCCTCTATATTTTTTTAATATTATCATTCGTTCGGGTATTTATGTACTTCTTCTGAAGAAATAGCATTACTGGCAATAGAGATTGAATTTTAATTTATTTATACTACCCTCTATAATTCAACGTTGGGGAACATTTACCATTCAATATTGTATCATTTTAAAAAATAGTAGTGTATTAAACCCGTTTTCAGATACTTTTATGATTATTTGCTTATTTGAAATTGACAGTAGCAGGTCTCATTCATTGCAAACATTTCCAACAAAGTTGAGTAGGATTCATTTTAAAATGTTGTGGAGAGGCTGGGTTGGTAAGTTAAACTTAGCTCCGCTTTCTTGGTGACTCAGTCCCACATAATATAGTAATTGTTTACTTATTCTCCACTGACATGTATGTGAACGCAAGTTCGTTCGTCAAAAGTTAGTAGCAAGCCTGTGTAACTATTTGCTCTGCTCGGTTCGGGTAAATAATGTATAAGACTTAGCTCTTCGGCTGTTGA
Source organism: Himalopsyche kuldschensis (assembly GCA_028554975.1). NCBI lineage: Eukaryota > Metazoa > Arthropoda > Insecta > Trichoptera > Rhyacophilidae > Himalopsyche > Himalopsyche kuldschensis. Next base: position 10,522,195 of record JAHFWI010000010.1, on the reverse strand, counting down.
TTGAGATGCGCGATATGGTAAATGCGACATGTATGTATGTTAAATAGATCGTCCAGATCGGCTAAAATACATTAATACACACGGCCAAACAAAGATGTACGAATATCACTTATGAACGTTCTTGAAAAAAAATGTACGAAAGTACATTGAATATTGAAATATTTAAAAAAAAAAAACCCATTTACCGAGACACAACACCCCCAAACACACTCCGCTTGGTGATAAAGGTTCTAAATCCTGGATTCAAAATTGATTTTTTGATTGATTATGCTTTTTTTATATACTGAATGTCTGCGATCAATACACCAGTTCCATAATCTATCAAATCACAAACAGAGATTTTTGTCGGAGATAATGCTGAGAACTATTTGCGTCACAAAATCATGCTTCTATTAACAGTTGCACTTTTTTGAAAAAGTGCAACTATAAGTTTGCTAAAAAAATAATATAACCTTTTTTGTACTTATTCTACGATACATTAGATTAGGACCGGTTTCGCTCATTACAAGAATTTTATAATGAATTCTCAACTGATTTTCATCAATTTATTGTGGAATGAAAAACAAAAATATTATGTTTTATTATAATGCCTTTCCATCAAGTATTGACAATAAACACTTAATTAGTTTAGCAGGAATTATAATGAGTGATATGCAGTTTAAGAATTAATTAAAAATTATAATGTCGTTTTCTATAATCTCGCTTGACTTATTATTTGGGTCCGTGTAAAAAACATATTTATTTAAAACAATAGTTAAACGCTATTTAAAATTTTCAATTTACATAAAAGGCGTTGCACGGCTACGTTTTTGGACCATTTCGTTGTCTGCTGACGTCGACTTTGTTGCGACAGGAATTGAAAAATACCATTCGGTTTTTATTTTGGTCTCGCATGTGAAAAAGGTTCACCACCGCAGATCTAGTTGAACGGTAGCGATTGGTGAATGTGAGAGATACAAAATAAATTGGAATATATGCATAACGTATCAACGATATTTCCATATCAGCACACACATAATTTGATTTCCAAAACATCGCTGAAAACGAAGCGCTATGCAATAAACAAGGGCTGAGGTTTCGTCACATGTCATATTTTAAAATAAATCTAATAAAACAATTCAATTCTTCTTTAAACTTTGATTTAGTTTTTGTTGAAGTTTTTGAAGAAATTTAGAAATCTATTTGTTCTAAGGCCCGTTAGCGGCAAATTTCTAAACGTATCATTCGTCTCTTAGTTTATTTTTTATATTCAAGTTGCATTTCCTTCCCATTACTGCTCACAGGAGGGTGCGATCGCTGCAGAATTGAGCAATCCCTAATGAATCCAGTTCAACAGGTCAACTCCACTCTTCTTTTTAAGTATGGATGGATAGTCATCAAGAAAAATGGTTCTCGGTCTATAACGATCCTCACATGATTTTTCGTCATAATTCTGCAGGTAAGAGATCTGTGGGTTACAGTGATGGTACATTACCTTTTGAAACTTTTTCTTGGTTACAAAAACCAACTCGCAAATAGTGGGAAAACTTAGTTCTCTGTGTAACAGCAAACCACGCACGTACCAAGGAGCAACAAATGTTTTTGGTAATGACTTATTTTGGATAATCTGTTTAGTCTTCAGATGTTTTTGATGTGTACTAGTGTAGCTTACACCCTAAGGCCTAATTGGACGAGTTATTGCTTTGTATAGAAGATGCTTACTTTTAAGGGAAAGTTTGCTCCAAGCATTATGCATAAAGTACAATATTGTCACTTCTTTTGTGGTGGCTTTTCAATCTTGGTGTGTTCGTAAAACTTGAGTCTACTATCTCAAGTAAGTCCAAGATACTTGACTTTATGGACCATTTGATCTCTGTATTGTTCATTTCAATGCAATTAAGGTTATGGTTAGAAGACATTATTGCCGAACTCTTTTCCGCATTGATTTTAATTCTCCAGTTGTCACACAAGTCCGCTATAAATACACGATAAAAGCTTTCTCTAAGAATTCAACATGTATGACACAAAATATTTAGCAATGCTGTACGTTATTTAATATCCCTTTCTCAATGTCAACTTGCTAGAAAGTTAATGTCAAGAAGAGAGTCAATTTTAATATTTACATAAAGCAAGAAGTGTGCTTTAGTTGTCTTTCAAAAATGTGAGAAATTCCACACTAATTGCCTTCGGAGGTCATAAAGCAGAGGTATTCAAAGAAGAACATAAATTATAATTGATTATCTTGGACGTTATTATGTTTTTTTTGACAGAATTAGTGGATGCGAGACTCTTTAAGACGGAAGTTATTATCGCTGTTGGCAGAAAAATGTCACTGACGAATTAAATATTCCATTATAGCACGACATCATTTTTCATAGAAGGTGCGTGCTTAGGACTATGGGCCAAACACCGCGATAAACAAATTCTATGATTCAAAAGATCGTGCAATCTTAATATATATGACAATTACCAAATGAAACATATGTTTCGTACCACGTTCATTATTTATTGTTGAAGCTTCATGATTATAATTCATTTCTTTTAGCCTACTTTTTCTGCACGCTACTTTGACAACTTTTGTACAGGATGTATCAAGTAGCCATATACAAATTATTATATAATCTTATTTTTTCGAAAATGATTATTCCCGAACAACCGAAGACTCTTCCTCAGTACATTCTTTTTTATTTTGCAGTTGAAGTCGGTCATGACCATTTGATGAAATTGTGAAATTCGTAAACAAATGTTTTTTTTTGATCTATCGCGGGGATTCACTCGAGGACAAATTGAATATGCGCTCTGGAATTTTAAACGAATATTGTTTGCAAGTCTGGTGTGTCTTGGTCTTATGGGTTTTATATAAAAAAAAATTGGAGATATTCAATAAACAAAACATAAATAATATACTATTTTATAATTTGGATCCAGAAATATTAAATTAACACAATGCTTACGGAGTGCGCAGACCGCTATTCCTAACCCGGTTCAACTTGAGTACACGTGGCCATACAACTCGTGGGTATTACTGTTGTATTAATTTAACATTAATTTCTCTGAATGCCAAACATTTGCCAATCTGTGACAGACAACAAGGTAAGGTTGATAAAAAAATAATAATGAGTTGTGGTTTCTTTACTATATTCTGGATGCTGTTCTGTAGTAGTCAATTGTCCCGTTGGCAAAAAAATGATATCCATTGTGGTTTTTATTACAGTTTAAAATGAATGGACTACGTCGCGTTTAGTATTTACGTCTTCTAATTTGGCGCATCCGGCACAGAGGAACTGATAAAAGTCGAACAGTTAGTGGACACGCCTTTGTCGCGTGACTACCGAGTGTCGCATCTCGCCAGTCTCCCACTTGCATAATATGTGCATCCACAAAGCAAATATACAAAATGCAATAACGGAATTTATGTTTCAACTTTCTGAACAGTTCATATTTCAAACAGAATCGTTGATGTCAAAACACATGGAAAGGTGACAAGAGAATCATCCAAAAAGCGACTAAAAAATCAACATTTCATTGTCATAGAAACAAATTAAATGCTTTATCGTTGTATCGTATTGCGATCACAGTAATGCTAAAAAATCGTCCGATGACTGTTTTATAGTTATTATCTCATTAATTATTCTCTTATTGTAATTTTTTTGTCGAAAACCATTATACACATGACGAGGGCTGAGGCCGAAATAGCTATCAACTTTGTATATGTTATTTTTTTAGAATTAAAATACATTGCCATTTTTTCACCGTGGTATAATGGCGTACTATCAACTTAATTCCAATTAAATGAATAAAATAAAACGTATTGAAAACGAACTATAAGCCGCTGACCATTCGACAAAATGTTCTAATCATTCCAAAGCTTTAGTAAATTAATTGCTCTCTACCCTTCGCAGCCAACTTCCTTTTCATAGTATTTTTAATTGAATAATTGAACGAATACCATTATGAAGTTTCAACATAACTTTTATCATCCCCTGCAATCTATGTACAAACCGAATGTTACTACCGATTTATTTAATCTTTTTCCCTGACAATTTTTATTGTATTATACCATTTATGAAATCCATTAGAAAAGCCAATATTTCTGCCTTGGAACGTTTTCTTTAGACCTTACATATATAACAATTTTCAGCAGTATTGGAAGACTTGCCGTATTGAAATGTTCATCGGATACCAGCGCACGACGACTATTTTTTTACAAAAACTTAGCCGTGTGATAAACTAGCTAAGTCTAGGTTTTCCCTAACCATTTATTGCCTGGAAATACTTCGTTATCTTTTGACTTAAATTTGGCAGTCAGCTTTTAATTCTGTTTTATCAGATTTCGGTTATATATACCATATTAGCGTTAAGAAATGCATTTTATTCAATAAAATCTGAAAAAATCTTAATACAGAGATCAATTCATGGACTTAATGTAGATCCACCGTTTATAGCACAGATATCATATATGAATAATATAATCGTTTAATTTTTTTTAATTTATTTTTCACTTCATATAATTTCAATACAAGCTTTATTCAAGGGCTACTTGTTACTCATCCATTCTTTCTCTGTTCAAGAGAGTAATGATAGAAATGATATGATTAGGACAGGACACAAGAATAGTTGTTGGCTTAAAGCTCTCGCTACGTATCCTTTTGAGGATCGGATGGGTGCGGAAGATAATTTTGGACAACACAGACATCCATGGATCTGAACATAAATCAGTAATTCGATTGAGAGATGAAACTGCGAGTGCTCCGCAAGCTAAGCTAACGACGTTGACGCTCAACGATGGACCTGATCTTAGGCCATGCTTCTGAAAAAATATTGAGTTTCCACAATCTTTTTAATCATTGGACCTAACGGAATTTACGTGACATGACATTTATATTTATCAAACGTGAGAGAAGTTTGTAATTAAAATTAACATATCGTGTAAGTGTGCTGGGAAGCGTAGAATATGTGAGATTGAAAGCTATAAGCGCAGATTGAAATTATCTTAAAAACAGATATTTATTAAAAGTAATATTTTTCCGGGTTAAGCAGTTCAAAGTGACCATAAAATGATACTTTTATGTGTGTAGTCAAAGAGGCATATTTTTATTAAATTTACGATAAGTACTATATTATTGATACAAAAAGGCCGATTGGCTTGCCAAAATATACAAATAACAATAATCATAATAACAAGGTACCAACCATAATGCTAGTGATCCATAAAATTATTTCACATACCGACTGAGATTTGATCATAAAATCAAAGAGTAAACTTTTACGACTCACTCTACCAACCGTAAGATGTTGTATATTACGATAATATTGTATAATACTACAGCATTTGTTCCCATAATTGTTCGGTTAAGTACGAGAGAAATCTATTGTTATATTTTATAATATTTATTGTAATTTTTAAATATGTAGAAAGGATTTACCATTAATAGAATAAACATGGAGGGAAAATTGATGGAAAATTTTCCATTTCTACAAACAGTGAAATTGAAGGACACTAGTAATTTCCGGTTGTCGGACTCGAGCACTTCCCAAAATAAACAAATAAATAAATCACTTTCGTCCAATGTCAATATAACATTTGTCGCTATCACTCCATTCTGTAAGATAAACAATCTGAAAGAAGAAAAAAAATAGTGACCCAAATATATTTATTTATATAAACATTTCTATGGAAATCACATCAAATTATTTGCTCACCGTAAAAAAAATCCCAGATAAACGCGCCTAGGTAAACAACGCTGAATTGTTTCCACTGTTTCATGGTAACTATTTATACACAAGTATGTATAGGAAAAGCATATACAATTTTTCAATATCCTGTTTTCTTCTCATGGTATATAAAAAATGGCTTTACAAAACATTATAGTATTTTTCATTCGTCTGCCTTTTGTGTGACTTATTAGACTGTACATATTATAAATATAGTCAAATGCGAAGGTTACAACGCTAAAATATGTACTTTTTTCTACCACTATTATCACTTAAGCATCGAGAAAAAGATGTACTTGTTGCATTAAAAAATAGAAAGAATTAAATCGATACTAGGCAATGATACAATGCAAACATATTTATGGTAATTTTGATATCTTTTGTATACCCATTAATAGTCTCACAGAAAATATATTGAATTTGCGCAACTGTTTGTTCCAAGATATTTGTTTCATAAAATATATTCAACTGCTTCTTGATGTATTTACAATACATCTATATACTTTACTAATAAGCTAAATATGCTGTCAGTGATATATCAAAATGTATTGTATCCAATATGCTTGTGAATTTTTTTATATCAAAACAAACTTTCACAAAGTTACCGCCGAATCCATCGAAAGTATGTAAACAGTTTTTTTAGTTCGTATTTATATTAAATAGTCAGTATTGCTAAAAAATTATATATTTCTTTCAGTCAGCCTTACTTCAAGATACGGTATAATATATATATTAACTGACCTCTTTTATTAAACGATGCTGACTATTTATCATGTAAGTGATTGGCCGTTTATTATTTCATTTGATAACCATGTAATTTTACCTACATTCGTTAAAATGTAATACAACAAAATTACCAGAGACATGAAATAAATTTGGTCATATTTTTTTTAAATAGCGCATTAAAGCTATGTATTTATGTTTACTATTTAATATGTTCACATCTACTATAAGATGGTATTGCTTAATTTATTTGAGCAGTACGTAAGTGGTCAAAATCTTACTTACATACATGCAACATGCGTGTCGTGTTGAAAAGCGATATTATTTCATCTTTATAAAAATAACACTCGTGACAGTAAATAGCAGAAAGTATCTAGCACTGCGACAAGCTTCCCGCCTGACAGACGAAACAAATAAATCCCGTTATCTTTGGTGAAATGTGCTTCCTGCAGAGTTGTTAGCCGCTAGTGGAGCGCGAGAATGATCTCTACGCAAATAGACTCACTCAATAATCGCAAAGCAAGCAAATGCGGGACCGGAATACATTGTATTGTTTTACATAGTATCCTTCCAATTGTGAAAAACAGCGAATATTGAAATTGAAATTTCAAATTTCACCAAACGAATTAAGTAGTGGTATATTTTTTTTTCATAAGTAAAATTATGCAGATACGTTATCATTTAGTTCCGTCAAATCTTATATAGTCACAAATATAGTAAATTGCAAGGTTTCAAAAAATTCACGGTGTGCCATAGAGTTTTTGCACACTGTGTTGTATGCGATGTCTTAATTCCTGGGCTGGGGAAAAAGTTGAATATCGTTACTTTTTTTGCCTTATTTTGATAATTATGTGTATTCAATAAATATCAACTCTACCAATCCGGCCAATAGCCAAATTTGACAAGTAATATGCAAAAATAAAAAGTTCAAACTTTTCAAAATTTCCGACTCCGAGTACGACTCCGGCTAAATCGCCGCGATGACTCCGACTCCGGCCAAAAGTCCCCGACTCTACAGCCCTGTTTAATTCACCACCATTCGAGCCTAAATGTATATAAAGCATCTGAGTTGTAGAATTGTAGAAATGTATGAATTAGGTTTTTGAACTGTGAAATTCACTTTGCAAAAAAACTAGAAAAAACGTAAAGGATGGTAATGGGTGACACTTTGAGAACCTTCTTTAGGGAATACTCTAAAAACATATGCTACTATGTTCTAAGTCACATTATAGTGCGTGGTAAGTTTTGATATAATATGTCCATTGAAAAAAAACAAACAATTATAGACTATCAAACGAAATCGTTACTTCCGGTCGGTCTATAGTCACATATTGATTTAAACACATCAATTAGTATAATAGTATGTTAACCTTCAGCCAATTAAAACCAACTTAATTGATTAGTTAAAAATAAATATTTCAATAAAAAAATTAAACTCTGTTTCATTCGATAATCATCTCGAATTCTTTTTGAAGCCGGTAGAGCATGACATATTTGTGGTATTTTCATTTGATTTCGGTACGTAAATGTTGCCGACTCCTGGTCATCTAATATATAAAAATCAATGTTTGTTTGTTGGTCCGTTCATCCGATTGCGATAATTCACATTATATAATTTAAATGGAACCGTGAAAGGATTGTATAATTATTGTAATTACATACTAAAATTGCCAACCACAAACAGACGTAGCAAAAATTGCTGTATTCTTCCACGGGTAATTATCGTATGCTTTTCCGTATAAATCTTTATTGTTTGAAATTGAGAAACGAAACATGTATGAAATAACACATGCTCTAGCAGTTTACTCTGTCAAATTATGATAAATACAACATGTGCAAAAAATGTTGGCAGCGTTTCGCTGTTATATAATACAACACGAGTGGCCGATAATATTTTTCCATCACATCGCTTAGTGGCGACCAAGCGGGAGACATACCGAAAACACATTTAGAATTATACAAATTTAGACCAGACTGTATGGTTTTGACTATGCAAAATATTGTGTATGGAAAACTAGTTGTATAGCGAAAGACCGATGTCGTCGACCATAAACTACTGGATTATCGACTTAGCTCCGCGTTTGAATATAGAATGGGCCCGACGTAAATTAGTTTTATTTGATTTTACAATTTAATATAAATCACCATTATATATATCACATACATAATGTAGAATTTGAGTAATGTAATATTATATCATATTTCAATAATTTTGCTTTTACGAAATTGTTAAAATAATTGAAGTATGTTTCTTCTCAGCAGATGGTTAGTGTAGATGTTTTATAATTAGCGAAACGTCTTTGACAAAAGAAATATATTGATGTCTTTAGTCAAATAAAAATAAAGTATAAGAGCATAAAATATTAATTATCTTTCTATGACCAAAAATCATATTACACATGTGAGAGCATATCATAATAACAGACGGCTGTTGTCTTCTTAACGATTTGATGTTCGATCTATCTCATGAGAAGGAAAACAACTGGCCATCCTTTGATTACCCCGCATGAAAATTATTGTAGTCAAGTCGTTTTATCAAATATAATTTTCGAAATACTACGAAAATACTACGGAAATAATCGAACACGAAAAAAATATTAAGGACCTATTTCACTTAGTAAGTACAAATTTTCAGCTCGCCACATGAGCATACTTGATTCATTACATAAGTAATGTAATATTGTTAAACTCATACGCTTGATACAATTTTCACGAGTGTTTTGTTATATCCGGGGCTTCGTGGAAAAGTTTAACGATTCGAAACTTTAATAATGAAATTTGGTTTTTAGGAAAAGGCTTAGACGTTAGTTTTCAAGGACTTGAGTTTTACCGGAATGCAGTGCCGGTAAGTTTCGATCAAATTCGAGCACAGTTTGCATTTATTTCAAAGCATTGTAAAATTTCAATAGCACTGAACAAGTGAATATTTCTGCTAATTTACAATATTGTCACATTTCTTTTGTGTTGTGTTATAATGTAACAAAAAAATAGCATAAAGAATAAAATCATAGTAAAAAAATAAACAACCAAGATAAAAATAGCTTATTTACATTATTCGGATGCAAACAGGTCTGTAAAATCAGTTCATCACTTAATTAACTTCGACGTAAATAGAAATCGAATATTTATTACAACGAGCTTTAAATTCGTTATTGTTTACAACAATTTGATAAATTAAATATATTCCTGTTATTAGTGTATCGCAAGTGTGTCTGAAAATAGATGGTTTCCCACGCTTCCCCAAAACCGTTCCTGGAATGAGATATGTAAACACCAGTTTTTGATGGAAAAGACAGATAATATCTAATTTCGTGGCGGGAAACTTTTTTGTGTAGACAAAACGTATTCGATGGACGGAAATAGTCGAATGAAATAAAATTTCATAGACGTAAAGGGAATACTTTCTAAGTAAATGTAGTTTAATCTAGGACGTTGCTATTTGACCTTTTAGCATCCGATTTTGGACTACTGAATATTTCAATTGACATTTCAAGAATTACGGCTAAAGCAAATATTAACGTTGCCTTATAGCTAGCTGCTCGCTGAAATTATTTCAAATTGTAGAATCTAAGTTATATATTTATTTAAATGATATACATAATATTAAAATAACAATTACTTGTATAAAAATCGATAATATACACTATGATACAATGAGAGATTTGTTTGACATACATTTTTTCAAAAATAGAATTTGTAATGTAATTTTTTTTGACGATATTATAATATTTTTCTTTTTCTTTAATGGAGAATCAATTGGTAATTAAAACGAATGTATATAAAACTTCAATCATTCAAATATACTATGTTCATGTGGTTAGAGTCGTAAGAGACGCTGATAACTTTAGAAGATTATTTAAAAAAGCCACAATTACTGGTAATTTATATTTGCATGGTGTTGACAATACTAAATATTTGTATTTTTGTTTTGAAGAAGTGTAATAAGAATAGATTTTTGTTTATGTATATTGTATTTGAGAAAATATATAAAAAGTCTTTTCAATACACTATCATTCATTTCTAAATGTTTGAAAACCAATATGAAGATATGTATTAGAGACTCCAATTCGAGTATCGAGTACTCGATACTCGAGTATACTCGTCCATTTTTCAAGTACTCGATACTCGTTTTAGTAATAATCGTCGAAGTTTTTTCTACTGCGAGAATTATAAAGAAAAACATCAAACCAATTTAAAATTTGGGTGGCTTAATTCTCTATTATTGTTGAAATATATGTTGCATAAATGGAAATAAATGTATTAGTAATATTCAATAAGTTTCTTTAATTATTTGTCATTTATAAATATACATAAATTCGAATTAAAAATATATATTTTCGTACATTTGAAACTACTCGAGTATACTCGAGTACTCGAGTATTTTGAAATTTTACTACTCGATACTCGAGTAGTTGAAAAGTCGAGTAATTGGAGTCTCTAATATGTATACATATATTGAGAGCGAACATGGTAAATCGTGAATAGTGTTTTTTTTTTATTGCTGGATTTCGGTTTATGTATCTTATCACAGCATATTTTTAGAGATAATATCTCTAAAAAATATTTTTAACTCCCTCCCGAAATAAATATTCATAGACACACGTGAGGGTTTTCACCGCTGCCAACGATATTTTTGGTAAATCTCAGCTGTCTTGTAATAAATTATCGAGTTATATATGGCTTGCCAGATTAATGAACTGCCAAAATTGATAGTTTATTAAAGGTTTACATAATAATTTTTTGCTACCGCTATTAAAGAAGCTTTTAAACGCCGGTTACTATGAATCATTTATACACGGCACCTGTAAACGTTTGAAAACATTAACCATACGAAAAGAAGAGATTCGATAAAATAGTTAACGATATTTTTCTATACAAGCTACTTATGTGTACTCTGTTGCTTTTACGTATTTTTTAAAGAAAAGTTTACTCGTTACTAAGACTTTAGATTTATATCTTGCATTTTATCAATCAGATAGAGGTCATAGAACTTTTCCATTGACATATTCAAACCAAAAATACTCGTATTCTTTTTTATGAATATGATTAACTGAAACTAAATTATCAAATACAGGTTTTCAAAGATTTGTATATAAAAAATAGGTTCTCCCCAAGCTTATTATTTTGTTTAGAGGATAACCAAAGTGTAAGGAAACCTCTCGAGCTAAAATTATGATTCCGGGATTACAAGATTACAATTTTACGATGTCAGGCTTAAGAATTTTGTTATGGCTTATATTTTATATGTAAAAATAAATTATGTAAATAATCTTCGTCAACAATGAATAATACAATTAATTTTATATTTCAAATTAGAATGTAGAACATGTTATATGAGTTTGAAATTTACGAAATTATTGGTGCAAATCCAAAATGATCGATGGTCTCCGATAAGGAAAGGTCGACAGAAAAGAACTTTATATTGTCCGGTGATAATTTTTTAATAAATCTCTTGTACAAATGCTTGATTTTTTGTCTATTATAAATCTTTTCTATACTTAAAATATATTGTGAACTAAAACATGATTGTATGATATAAGAGTCTTGACAAAAATATAATTGATGTATATCGTTATACTGTTTTGCAAAGATTTTGAAATTGAAAATTCTAAGTAAATCATATAAAGTGAAGTTTCCGCAATGTATCATGATTGTTTTCGATTGACGGGTATTTTTGCACGAATTCCCAGTATTTTGTTTTCGTTATTTGTCTTTCAATTATCATACTTTGTTTTCAATTAAATATAAGTCACGCTTTTTTGTTGATTCCACTTATTATGTAAAGTCAATAAAGACTTGTATACAATACTAATTTGTATGTAGCTTCATTTTTTTCATTACGGCACGATTATCTAAGCTTAGCGGATTTAAATTTCTAAAATGAATCTTATATATAAAACCGAAACGGCGTATGTATTTATGTATGTCTGTAATTCCCTTTTGCATTGTTGGTCATTAAGTTGCCATAAAAACGAATATGAAAGAAAATATGTTTAAATTTTTATCGGCGAAGACATTTAGTCAAAATGTAATAAATTAGTCTTCTACCAACTTTTTCCCGGCTTTTATTAATATAATAATGTTTATTATTTATGTGAAGGTATTATTTGACATTTCTTTGACAGCAAATTAGATGTTTTCCTTGAATTTGGACATTTTAATGGGCGAGAATGGGGCTGTCATCAAATTAAATAAAGTTTGTGATTTTATTTTAACTCTATTTTGGATGTTAGATTTTGTGATATAATTATGTCGAATGATATAACATTAAATAATTATTGGTCGCTTAGTCCGAGCGACGCCGGGTAGCAATACTAGTATAATATAGAATAATTTCTATCCATCTTTATTGATATATTTAATCATTTGTTTCTGGTTTTGTTAAAACAAGTCATATGAATTGTGTTGATAGCTATTCATTTAGATACACTTTTTATAATAATGAATTATTACTAAAAGAATCTTCTGTGTTTAATTCTTCTAAAATTCCAATCAATCGATTTTTAAGTCATAGTTACATCGTCTCGACGATTTCCCTCCGTTTATAATTCTACCTAAAATTAAAAAGATTAATTAATGTCTTCGCTTACTATATATAAAAACTTTCATGAAATCATTTCAATGGAAATCAAAAAAGTAATGCACCAAAGAGTAGTTATTAAGAAGATTGTTTTTATTAATGAATTAAAATTCTACAATGTTAACCCTTCACGTATCCACGAAAATTAATATATGAGTTATCTTTGTTTTTAAAAATTATTCATATTAAATCTGATATAATCTTTTGAAAACCCTCCCATTCATGTAATTTCTATTGATGATAGAAAATTTACAAGATTTATAAACAATCGTTTTACTATAGATGTACCACTATAGCTTGACTGCTTGTGAGGGCACCACCATCGCGATAAACTGTGCAATACTCAATCAAGTTTGTTTATTTACGAATACATTTTTATATAATGAAACAAAATCGTCATGAAAATATATTTTTACTAAGACAATATAACTTCGAAGGCTTTTAAATGTATCAACTGTATAGGGACAATTTTAGTTCCGAATTTGAACGGCGGTCAAGTTATGATGGTACATCCATACCGATTGTATTAATGGGTTACAATGAGAAAGAGGGCTTTTTTAACGTATGTTAAAATAATTATTATCTTTGTTAATTCCACAGATGCCGTAAATTATGCACAAACAATACTTTATTACTCAATGAAGTAATTAATATTTATTGATTGAGTAGGCATTTACTTGGTAGAACTCCATTATAATACGGAAAGAAAAATAACAATGTATTTTAATTCTACATAAATTATTTTTAAATATTTGTTGATAGCTATTTCGGCTTACGCCTTCGTCAAACTACGAAGGCGTAAGCCGAAATAGCTATCAACAAATATTTAAAAATAATTTATGTAGAATTAAAATACATTGTTATTTTTCTTTCCGTATTATAATTAATATTTACTGCCGTGAAGGAAACTCATACAATTGTAGTTGTTAACATACTACACATTTTTTAAAGTAAAGTCCTTCGGCATTCGACAGCGTGTGAGGCCCGTCATCACCCATAATCTTGACCTTTTCCTCCGATCCTGTAAATTCAATTTCCCAACTATAATAAAGTACGGTGACATGTCCACCAAACGTGTGAATCCCATAAAAGAAGATTTACTGTAGACCTTACGTTTTGGTCAGCAATTCGCGATGGGTTTTGAAACTAGGAAAGGTTTTTCGAAAATAGAAAACGAAAGACAAGTACAATAAATCATTCAATCGATTATATAATATAGAAGGTGATAATTTTAATCATTTTCTTTCCTTATTTTGTATTGCATATAGACTCATATAGATAATTTTGACGCATTAATTTAACATTGCTTATCTCGCACTCGTTTATTGTATTATTCCTTATATAAAATAAATATATAAGGATTGTAAAGAGAAAATTGAAATTCTTTCAAATTTAAGCTTCAGTTGTATGCAATGTGATATGTACTCAAATGATTTAAGTTAAGTACTCATACACGTGCTTCTGGTTCAGTCCTTAATTATAATTCAAGAAAAACCTCACATAATAACAGAGCCATATGTGAATAAGTTGTCTTTTTTGGTAATAGCATAAAACAAATAATAAATTAGAATACGGATATATGTATAAGGAAAATTGATTACTTTATATTATCATTAGTGACATGTGTGTCCTTCTATTGATCGGAAGTGGAATGATTTTTCAAATTTTATGGATAGTGTAGAAAAACCAGCCAGCCATCATATTTGTTTAATGGTCCTTATGCAAACATCAAAACACTTTATAAAATGACTATGACGTCTTATTACATATATTACGTTTGACTAAGTAAAATAGTTGAAAAACCCTCTTGGGGCTGACGACCCTCCGATTAGGATTGCGTGGCTTAGTAGTCGGAAAGCTTAAAAAACACTTGAATCATGTGAACTCGTTTGAACTTTTCTAAGAGTTTTATTTAATCATTTACGAGGGGTTTGTAAAATAGCTTTCCACTAATGAAGGCATTCGCTTTAATTTCGAATTACTCAGTAAGTATCTGCCGTAACTTATTTTAATTAAGGTTTGATTCGAAAAGTTTAAAACATATATGAAGAAAATTTTAGTAACATAATATTCACAGAATTATACAGATTATTGTAAAACAATATTGTAATGAAAAAAGAATAATGTAAATATTATACATATGAAGAAAGTTAGTAAATGATAATTGGGAGCTCATTTTTTTCCATAAAATCGTTGAATCAAATTACTTTGTCTGAATTTAAAAGCAGAATTCATTTTTAATCAAAAAAATATGAAAACTTTTTGTGTTAAATAATGATGTAACAATTGAAAAATTTAATAATTTTCGAACGTGAGCACGAAAAATATGCTCGTTACTTGAATATTTCAACCGACATTTTAAAAGATCACGTTTTTTACGTAACGAAATTCTTCGTCATTATACGAGCACACTCGCCAAGGTGTTGGGTAGGTATGCTACTTGAAACAAAAGTTTTACGTTATGAAAAAACACCCCCAATAATTGAGAATTCAATTACGTTACGAAAGAGCAGTACGGAAGCTCTAGATTTTTACAGAAAGGGAGTTAGGTCTCTTGCGCCTCTATGTATTAAAAATTTAGAAGAACCATCTTTTACATATTCAAGTGACAGAATGCAGAGAGTAAGAAAACTTTTAAAGCAGGATTTTTTACTGACAGCAAAATTTATACAAATAGTCTCGCAATAACTTCATTGGTGGTTATGTTAATTTATTCCTACTGGTGTTTTATTCATATGTTTGTGAATCACATGACAACATTAAACTGGAACTAGATTTAAAATTGTATCCAGCTTTCATAAATAGAATAATTAATCGGGCAGCTTAATAGAAGAAATTAGCTCTGGATAATCAGTTTAAGGGTAGTAATCGTACACAATCGATTAGAAGAATAATCAGTATGCAATACCGACTTCCAGAATCCCCTGCTTAACTTTATATCACAAAGAGTAATTGAACGCAATAAAATTTAATTAAATAATTCCTCTGGGCAACAGCGCGCAAATTTTGAGGAGGCAAAACAAATATTTACTTAATCAGGTCAAATTAATCTAATTTTAAGCTTATTATATTCAGAATATATAATAATTATCTCGTTTGATTTTTGAAAGCCGTTGAACGTGGGCGTAAAGTTATTCCATTATTAGATTAGCTTGTATAATTATTAATATGATTTTGTGATTTATTAGTATGGAAACTTTACGTCAAGGGTTCATACATTATGAGTAATCTGACCTGTTTGTAAATTCATAGAACAAAATGGGCTTAACTAAGTTTGAAGTCGAAGCTACTTTTCCAAAAACTTTAATAATATTATATCATTAGATAAGTTTTGCATTATATGAATGACTTTATTAACGGTCTAACAGTTTCTCATTAACTATATAAAATAATTACTAGTTAACTAAGCTTGTAATTAACATTTTTTATGTATTTTCTACTATATCGCGTTAATATACATACATATCAAGAAAAAAAATATTTAGGGTTATAGTAGAAAATAAATTGTTGAAAATAAGAAACAACAAACAGCAAGATATAAGAGCAACTATCATGGTTACAAAAGATGCATTATGGTATATTATATATATGTATGTATATGAATCCTGGTAAACCTGATGGCAATATTGCATTGAGTATTTGGCATACGAGATGGAATTCATCGGATGGAGTATGCAAGACTGGGCTATCTTTTCAGTAGTCGATTCAATTCCAGACAATGTGGTGTCGTTATGGAACAAATCTAACTAAGACGACAGTTTGTAAAAGTGGCAATAGAGTGCAGTAATGTAATCATACCCACTGGGAATATCCATACATTCCATACATAAGCAATGAAAGGGAAGAATTACTCCAGTCAGTTTACCCTTCAGTACGATTCAGTGTCTACGGGGGAAAATTATATAATATTGGATATATTCAAAGTGAGTCTCATGATGTAAACTGAGCTTTCAACTACGCATTGTCGTTTTAATTAAACATGTGGTTATTTCTGCTGAGACACTCTTCGTTATCATGTAAAATCGCTTTCACCTGTTTTGTTACGTTATATGTTCTTATATGACGTTCGATCGATATCACACTATGCCTCGTACAACGTTGAGTATTCATTTAAGTTAGGTATTTAAGAAGAAACAATTTGGCATGCAGCTTCCTTATCTAAGAAGGATATAGAATCGACCACATTTTATATTGGTTAAATTGTAAAACACAGTTTTCACAAAGCATTAATTAATCCCAAGTTTGTAATCTTCCCACACCAGAAGATCGCAATCATTTATCTGTAGTAATCGTACAAGCCCAAAATTGTGAAACTTAAATTAAAAATACTCAGAATTCTTTATTCCATTAATGTAAACGGTGTAATGGAGAAAAATTTCATACCAATGTCTTAAAATATCGGTATTAAAATTTGCAATACAGGTATTGGTATATTCGTCTTGTATAGCAATCCCTTCTTCAGATAATAAAGCATTTGAAATTATTCAAACAAATAATATTTATAAAACAAAAATCACTATAGTATTTTCTATACCGAAAAGTTAAAAAAATTTGAAAGTATTTTTTCATAATTTAAGATTTCGACTCTGAAGGTGTTTGATGGAATTGAAATTGAAAAAAATATTTATTATTTCGATGGACTAAAAACAGGAGCATAAGAAAAACAAGCATGTCTTCAATCTAATATTTCATAAAAAAAATCTTCAAAAAAGAATTCAAGACCACTATCAGTTGTCTAACTGTAATACTTAAATCCAATATAGCAATGCCTTTACTCTCTACCAAATATCTGCGACACATTCTTATACTATATGTAAGTCTTATTGAATATCAAGTCAGTACCAATATTAATACCAAACTATTTGGCTTCAGGCATTCTTCTCCATTGCGTTCTCTACAAATTTTGACCAATTTAATCTTGCTTGGCGTAAAATGGTTAATTAAGACAACAGTTTGTGTCAAATGTGACACGCATTTTATTTTTAAATACCGAGTCGCGCGACTAGGGAGAAGAACCAAACAATAAACTGAACACAAAGCTAGGGTCACTCAATTACCTCAGCAATTATCTCAATAGTCGGTGCCAAATTTATTAATTTGACAGCGTAACACACTCGTGCCCGGGAAAATATTATGACATGGTCAAAACTAATTAATTCATTCTACCTAAAGAACCGTAGAAAAAATAATATTACATATTTATGTATGTAACAGACCAAAAGTAAATACAGTATTCTTAAATTAGACATACATATATGTATAAGAACGAAGTTTATCTCTACACTAAAAAGGTGATTTATCTTTAATCTACCGAGTTGTTTACGGCTCTATATTTACCCTTGTTATAAGAGAATGGCTGCAAAAACATTCCAAGTTTGTAGGTTTACTATTTATAGAACACGAAATTCAAAATTATTTCGTTAATAAACAACGTTCAGATGCATGTCTTCTTGATATATATATAATATTTTCACAAAGAAAACTTTCTCGTTTTAGATCTTTAGATAAAGCCTGAAGCAGTAGTCTAACAAAGCGTATAAATTACAGGGGCTTAGATTGAATCGGCTGAAATCTAGATAATCGAAAACCCATGTGTGGCATTCGTTCCTGAATGGTTGTCGTCGGTTACGATTCCCAAGTAGCTGTGGTTAAATTATCTTTTTTGATCAATTCAAATAATTAAAAAAATGCCAATTAATACAATCTAATTACATCATGACAGAAAAATTTGGAATTGTTCTTTATTTTCTATTTTTTTAATGTTACTATTTTTATTATTAACACGTATTAAAAATACCAAGTATTATTTCAGGTGGATTCACAAGTAATTTTAATAATAGGTTATAAAATTTGGTCGAAATGTTTGAATTTACAATTTTATGTGACGAAAAAAATAAAAATTATTAAATAAGTATGATATAACAATACATACCTATTTGTCTTGAGTATTGAGCCAATTTAAAAAGGTGGAATTTCAACCGGATTAATAATAAAGCTATTTACTTTCTATGTGCAATGTTTTGAAAACAACCATCACGCTCTTTTGATAACGCTTTTAAATTCACAAAGAGATTTATGTAACAAACAGGTAAGAGTCTACATGAAATCTATATTCGTATATAGTTTTACTAATAAATATGCACACATAATTGACAACATCGAAAGTATGTAAGAGTATGTGTCGACGTGTTAAAATCGACTTGCTTTTCTGTTACATAATTTTGAGATTAAACTCGTATTTCTAGCATTTAAAAATGTCAGGCTTAATGTTTCATAATAATTGTTCTAGCAACATAATGTTATAGTTCTTTCTTTTGTGAAAATTTTTTCAAAGATGAATACAAATGCAACAAAAATATAACTTGTGTTTTTTAAGTTGGACAATAAAGCTTTTCCATATGTCATCTTATTTTATATATTTTTCAAGGGCTGTTGATTTAAAAGACCAATTTCCAATAATTTACGTATATCTCCTTTTTAATCATCACAACAGTTTTATCTATATATAATAAAAAGTCTTATTAATGAACCTTCTTCGCCGAAGTTATAATAATTAAAACGTTTACACGTGTAAAAAGTTTCTGCC
This sequence comes from Himalopsyche kuldschensis, assembly GCA_028554975.1. Taxonomy (NCBI): domain Eukaryota; kingdom Metazoa; phylum Arthropoda; class Insecta; order Trichoptera; family Rhyacophilidae; genus Himalopsyche; species Himalopsyche kuldschensis. The sequence goes on along the minus strand of JAHFWI010000010.1, from coordinate 10,502,612 downwards.
TCATAAACTATTTTGTACTGTTTTTTATATCAAAATTCATATCCAGGAACAAATCCAATATTGCAATCTCTCCCTACACATGATATAATGCTCTTAGTTATAATATGATATTTACGTCAACAGAATTCTCGTTATTATGCATATCTCTACATTGTCGTGCACACGTTGTTTACCGAGTAGGTGAATATATTTTTTAAAAAAAGCAACTTTGATGTTTGTTTAAATTTTCATTTTTAATAATTTTCATTTTTTTTAAAAGGGACCCATATTTCTGTCCGGTCCGTGGCGCAGTGGCAACGGCTTTGACTTGCGTGCCGGACCGCCCGGTTTCGATTCCAGGTATGAGCAGATTTTTTCAGTCTTTCACCCTTCCGAACCCAAAGAGCGACGCATAGTGACAGCGATTAGCTAATCACTAGTCCTGTCCTAGTTCTCGTATCCTTTACATCCCTACTCTCTTCGAAAAAGAGAGGTTGAGCAACTAAGTTACAAGCAGTTCTCGTAGAAAAAAAATAATGTTGAGATAAAGTCCGTGAGAAGTCCATATGCTCCAAGTTGGGAGCGGGCTTAGTTTAAAAAAATATTTCTTACTGGCTTCAGAATAAAGTGGTTAGAACTTCATTGCGTGTGATAGAATGATCATATAAAAACAAACTATTATAATGTAATACTGATAATTACACAACCGGTGTCAAATTAACCCTTTAATGTTTTATTGCAAAGCTATTTCAGGTGTGCACAGCTGTATAAAAGATACAAATGGATTTTATTAAAATGACATCATTCACTTAATCAAATTTCTTCAACGCCAATATTAAAATATCACTAATTTAGAAAAAGAAATAAAATATTATTAATGTAATTACATTTTTGTCAGAAATTAATCTTATCCCGTATTGAATGTTGAAGGAAAGGAGAGGTACTGCTTTAAAAGAAGCCGCGACTTGTTTTAGTTGAAGACGTCACAAAGTTTATTGTTTTCATTGTCTACTTTTGAGATTAGTCGGTTAAGTTTTATACTTAATCATCAAAACTACTACTATGAAACTAATGCATAAAACGTATGTAAACATAAACATTTGCACGATTGCCCAAACGTATGTTGTTTATCACTTTTAAGGTGTTCACTGTCAATACTTGGTGGTATGACATTATAATAAAAATAATAAAACATTTTTAGTACTTTTTCCACATAAAATTTATTAGATCAGGACCGGTTTCGCTCATGGCGAGTATTGTCAAATGATCAGTCAAATGTTTTTTTTTTAGTATGATATTTATATTGAGAAAGAACGTGGTATAAAAGTACCTATTATGATAAATTACTCGTTCATCAGTTAAATGGATGTGGACGCCTCTGCATTCAAACATTGTGTTGGGCACCGTAACCAACATTAGTGCGTCACACAGATTAAGGTTTTTTTTCTATTTCAGTATTTCGAATAACTGAAAATTACCCTCTCAGTTTATATAACGCAACAGTAAATTCAATGCGAATGAAAAATAATTATTCGTTTTGCTACGCAAACGGATTACGCAACTATTTATTCAATTTAATTTATGGCCCAGTTGCGCTGCATGTTTTTCTTAACCCAAAAGGTAACCGATATATTTTTATTTTTTTTCTTTTCTCTCGTATATCAAATTGCATCGGCACTTTTTTCATATAATTTGAAGCTCAATGTCTGGAAAAATGATTATTTCGTGGCTTTTAAAATATCAGCACGTGGCCATGTGGTTAATTAATGCTCTAAAAGCTTCGTTCTACAACATTATTCAGTCTAAAGCAGGGGTTCTCATGTGCGGCCACCTGCAGCTTCATAGAAAATATTGGATTTAAAAAAAGTGATTTAAATGTTAATTTCGTAACAAAGACTCAAATGGAATATTTTGTATGCATTGTGCTACGCATCACAAGTATTAGTAAGCGATACTGTTGCATAGAAGATGTGAAATTAAGAGTGTGAAAAGATGAAATGCAACACTCAAAATAAAAATTTGGTACGGCTACGAGCCTTTTACCATTTCCAAGGTCTCGATGGTAACAATTCTGCCACAGTACAATTTTACGTGAGAACCACCAGTCTAGTGGACAAATGTATGAATGAGATCTTTCATGTTTAAATATCTTTAATTATTAATTTAATTGTATTGAAAGACATGGTTGTCTATGGTGTCTCATGTTTCCGCTTAAAACAGCGTGTCTACAAGTTTACCCATTTACTTCGACTCTTAAACAAAAAAGCTTGTGCTGACTTTGCTCCATTATCATTTAAAATAGCTCTCATAAGACTCAAGTCCATGAAATTGAGAGGTTGGTTTGAATTGTGTATAATTGTACCAACGTGTCTATTTGGAACTCGGGAGAAATATCTCAGTGACATAAATAGTAATTATTTAGTTAATTAGTCAAGGAGAAAAGCTCACGCACTTTGATGAAGAAATAAACGTGTCGTGAATGAAACAGAATAATATTTTTTAGTCATTTTATTAATAGGGCTAACCCGGAGAGGTGCGTGGGCTCAAACCCGGAGGCGGGCACATTTTAAAAATTAACATTAGCGTATAATAACAGTTTTCTTAAATTGTATTATGTAAATTATCAGAATGGGAAATGAGACGTGAAATTCTCGTAGTAGATTGCCTCTTCGTAGATGCGGTATTGTCATATTTAAATGTCTCTTTTGTAGCATAAAAAATAGGCTGACAAATTAAATTTATAAACGGTGGCCTACTGTACAACTTTAATTAAGTCAGCTATTGGAAAGCCAAATGTAAAAAAATATATTTTTTTGAATGTTTACAGTATACACATGTGAATTTCAAAAATGGTATAGTAGTTAGTAGAGACTCAAATTCGAATACCGAATACTCGAGTACACTTGTCGATTTGACAGTACTCGATACTCGAGTATTTTGAAAACTACTCGAGTAATACTCGTAATTTATAAATAAAGATTTTGTTCAAAATTTTATTTTCTTATTTAAAAAAATATAAATATAATGTTTACCCGTTAGCGTGGATTTTACTGTCAGGTAATGTATGTATATATAAAGTTATGGTTTCGTCATTAACTATGCTATGCAAGAATTTCTTTTGTTACGTTTGCTGATGCTAGATCCTGCTGACTTATCTTATGAAAGTTTATGATGACAAGAGACAAAATAATCTTTTTATTTGCCGACAAATGGGTGCAGCTGTGGAAGTTCTGGATATAAACCAAAAACTAAATCCCTTAAAATTATTGCAGCCAAATTAAAACACAGATTTTTAAGTTGGAATCATTTAAACAGCGATAGAAAACCAAGATGCACAATTTCACGGGTTCCCAAACTATGGTAAAACCAGGAGGGAATCGTGACGGGTTTTCTGTGGGGTCAAAAACGTAACTGCGAAAAAACATATTCACTAAAATGCATTTTCGTTTGATTAATCACTTCATTAAAAATGTCTTTTTGAATTGCATGGGGGTCGCGGATCATATGGCTTTTATAAAAAGGGGTCGCCACCTGGAAATGGTAGGGTACCTATGCACTATTCAATTCATTGTTATCAAAAAACGGGAATTATAAAAACCAGGGCTGAGGAGTCGGTCAAAAAAAGTTCGACTCCGACTCCAGCATTTACCAAAACTACGACTCCGACTCCAACATTGACCAAAAACACGACTCCGACTCCGACTAAAATAGTTTAATATCGTCACTTTTTTTTCCTAATTTTCCTATTTATGTGTATTCAATTAAATATCAACCCTAACATTCCGGCCAATAGCCAAATTTGACATATTATATGCAAAAATAAAAATTTCAAACTTTTCAAAATTTCCGACTCCGAGTACGACTCCGGCCAAATCGCCGCGACGACTCCGACTCCGGCCAAAAAGCCCCGACTCCACGACTCCAACTCCACAGCCCTGATAAAAACAAAACTTTGAACCAATTTACCATTTGAGACGTTTAATTCTCTGTTATTTTTTAAACATATGTTTTATTAATTGAAGTAAATGTATTAATGAAATCAAGTAATTTTATTTATCATCTATTTATATACACACATTTAAATTAATAATATAAATTTTGGTACATCTGAAACCACTCGAGTATTTATCAAATTTACTACTCGATACTCGAGTAGTTGAGATGTCGCGAATGAATATTAACCACAGCTAAACTTTAAACAATTACTACTGAGGAAACTTGAAACCCAAGCCAACTCTAACGATATCGGAAATAGTCATGGCATAAACATAGATGCTTATCACTGCTCTTAAAATATGGTTATTTTATAAATATTTTTGACAGGTAGCTATTCCAAGTCACCCACCTGTCTGGTTTACTGATATCTGATTCATCTTTTATTTCAATGATATTACATTTAATTGAGTCGATCGCCACCACAAATTTTAAAAAAGTCGCCCATAGTGGTAAAAGTTTGGCTACCCCTGCTATCAATATTTGCTTCTGATTGCCGGTCCGCAAAATATTTTTCTTATTCTCATTGGTTCACGAATTTAAAAAGGTTGAATACCACTGGTTTATACAATACATAAAATGTCTCATTATACTTTTGATTTTTTTTCAAAACCGAAACATAAATACCAGCTGCAATCAGTGCTGTACACAATAATTTTTGCAGCACTTAAACGCCCACATCCACTATTTGAGATAAGTGTGTTTTATAAAAATACATATTTACAATAAAAAAAGTGGAAAATGCTAAAGTGCTTTCCATATTATACCGGTCATTAAATCTCATTCGTTAAACAATATAAAGAGTTTTTTTCATATACGAAGATTCATTATAACTTTAAATGCGTGTGGGTTGTTAAAAATGACTCAACTTGATCGCGTAACACTGAAATGACGCAGAAAGAAATATGGCATCCCTTATTTTCAAAGTTTTTTTTGTGATTGTTTATGTAATTGCATAACTTTTGTTTGAAAGAAATTCGTTTGTTTTCAGAATACTTTGAAAACAAGTATTGTTTTCTCAGGTTCACTTATTAATACAAAACATCTGTTGAATCCTTGAATGTAATAATATTACGTGATTTCTTTAAAATACGTAATACTTGAGTAAGTCCGCCATCTGATATTGTTGCGATTATGTAGCGACTAGCAATGAAAGTCATTAAAATGTTACATGGCATAAAGCTGTAACGGACAAAACTTTTGACCGATGCTCAAAATAATTTATAAAAATATATCTTTTATTTAAATACCTGGCTTGAATGATTAAATTTTTATTCATTTTAGACATTACAAATAATAATTGCAAAAACCGATGTATTACTGAAACCTAGTTCTTTAACCAAAATGCCCAGCGGCGGATTCAGTACTTGCGAGAACCAGTTGCAATGTATTTTTGAGGCCCTTCTTTTACGAATGATACAAAAATCAAAAAAAATATTCGAGGTTTTTAGATTTCATAATAAATTCTCGTTGGTAATTTCATCTTGTCACAAATATCCGGATGAAAGAAAAAATATTTTTCACCTGAATATTGTCTATAGTGTGATTAAATGACATATGAGTCTATGGTATATGCACATAGCGATCGACTTAGTATAATTACTCTATGGTATCGACAAATAGTTTGCAAATTCTCAAGTCTATGAATGTTTTATGTGTAGTAAATTATCGATGAAACCATAGAGAAGAGGGGCGGGCGCTCTTAACATGTATATTGTCTATGCATTATTCTCATACAAATTGGAGACTTAAGTTATCACATAAATAACATATGACGCTTAAAATAAAAAAGCCACAGCATTCTAGACTCGACAACAGTATGATTGTCACCGTCTCCAGTCCGATATAGATAATATAATAGAGTGGGGAAGATGTAACAAACTTGAATTTAATATTGATAAATGCAATCTTTTATCGTTTACGAGGAGCTCACGAGTATTATTCTTTCAATATTCAATGAATGGTCGAATTCTCTCACGAATTTCATCAGTAAAAGATCTTGGCGTACAATTTAAAAGCAAACTAACATTCAACAATCACATTAAGATTACTTGCAACAAAGCTTTGCAAATGTTGGGCTTTATCCTCCGCACTACCAGGGTCTTTCCAGGAGTAAAAATTTTGATACTAATGTATAATTCTTTGGTTCGAAGCCGACTTGAGAGTGGATCGATTGTTTGGGCACCGAGGAGTGCGAAATGTGTTCTTATGGTGGAGAGGGTTCAGAAGAAATTTTTGAGAATTCTCTATTTGAGGACATATGGGTACTACCCATGGCTTTATCCAACAGACTTTCTCTTAGGGATGCTCACTTTCAATAGTTTGAATGCTCGAAGAGAAATGTATTTGGCATTATATTTCTTTCGGCTTATCCGAGGCCAAAATGAGAATTCCACCATTCTTGAAAATGTTAAATTGAATGTTCCTGATAATTTTTGAGGAATCGTGAGCATGAGTTGTTTGTTCTTCCAAGGGGTAGAACCAGTCTGCCAATGGGAATGCCTCTGGGAAGAGCTTTAACAATTTTAAACGGCATTGCTTCGGATGTCGACATATTTCATATTGACGTGAGTGAGTTCAGGCGAATACTATATTTTATGAATAAAAGTTGATTTTGTCAGAACTCACTCGGTTGACATCTTTGAAAATTTCTAATGTGATTTTATAAATTTTTTTCTCTGTTTTTATGATTACAATGTTTTCATCTTGTTTTTAATTAATTAATGATTAAAATTATGTATTTACATGTATGTATATATATAAATACATACACGTATTTATATTTGTCAAATACATGGCGCATTGGCATTAGCTGTAATGCCATGATTTGCTTTTTCTTAAATAAATAAATAAATAAATAAATAAATAAATAAATAAATAATAAATAACAGTAATAGCAAAAAAATTTTCTCACGTCAAATGTTTTATTTTTCCTAATCACTTTAAAATTGATTGGGCATAAGTCATTAACAGGCCAAAGTTTTTGCTGTAAACATGTCGCCAAAACGGGCTCGTAAAAATTGAGTCTCCCTGTCGGCAATAAAGATTTCCATAAAGAACTAGGAAAAGGAGGCGCCTTTTAAATTAGGTTTATATGGCGCCTGTTTTTCAAGGACCTTCTTCGGTTTGCCATCTAAAAAAAACTCCCCGTACTCCGATTGCAGTATAAAAAAAAGTATTTTTATCGCTGTATACCATACGCTTAGTAACATTAATTCGAAATTGTATTATAAATATTTTAAAATGTTATTCCTTTTAAGTAAACTGACTGGGTTTATAACAACGACGCTTGTTTTTTTACGGATAAATAAAGCACTAGTGTATGAAAAAAATTTAAAAACAACAAGAATGTTGATTTTTGGCTTATTGATTTTTATCTGAGGTTCACCATGGTAACATTTTACGTTGCCATGCCAATTGATAAATTGAGTATGTATTTTTTGTGTCAGCTATATTCTGTCATCATGTAAAAATGGTTGGAACATTACCCTTTTAAGAATTGCTTAAAAATAGCTATTTTTTTATTTACGTGTGTTAATACTTTTGTTTTTAACCATCCATTTTCCTGCACACCAAACCAAAATACAAAAATTGAAATTGGCAAAAGTAAACGATATTCAATCACATAATTTAATAGTTCTCTTTCCCGAACTGTAATTGAAGAAGTTTGGAGCGCTCGTATCCGGCTTGCCTCTTTCTTCAACCATTGACACCAAACTTGCGAATTAGTTTCATTGGAACTAGTGCTAAACTGTTTTACACGAAACTTGCCGAGTTTTATATTATTGTTTTACTTAGATCGAGCGGAAAATTTGTCACTGAAGTTTTGGAATAATAATTAATATTTCTCTTGACTTATATTTTTCATATAAATAATAATCACAGTTACATATTATACATTCACATGCCGTAAAGAGTACTACTAGTTTTGCTTATTTATTGATAACAATCGTTTGAGACATGTAACATGATTATATTATATGCCATAAAAATATGATGAAATATAATGTTTTTACGATTTGTCTTATCACAAATGATGAATACATATTTACATAATAGATAATTAAAATATCTTAAAGTTAGGTCTTGGCATAATTTATGTCATTAAGTTTTTCAAAGAATACTTCGAATACGAGGAACGATTAAGATTAATTCCAATGTGTTAATATAGCAATGTTTTCGTCTAATATTGCACATCGTTTTGTTTGCTTCAATCTTCGATACGACCGTTTTAAAAGAAATTAGCCCAAGAAAACGTGTGATTTCGTTGAACATGATAATATTTTTGTTCTTAACTGTCATAGTTACTCTATTACACTAATTGTATGTATGTATCTCATTATTTGTCATTGATATATTTCTTAAAAATATGACATTTTAACAACAGAACTAGTTGTTTGATAATTGCTTTTGCTACGACGCGTTTGAGCACCGTAAAAGAAGCCTTGTATAAAATTATGTAAAAACTAATATTATATTCTGATTGAATTGCTTTCAGTATAATAATGACTTTTTCTCATTCCATTTTTTCACGTAGCTCCGTTCGTTAATGAAATCTCAGGTATGAATAAATTATAGGACAATTATTTTTAACCGTAGAAGTCTTACATTAACAAAACCCCAAGATTATTTAGTCATTTTGTTAAATTAATCATTTTAATTGCGTAATCCTTTAGGTGTCTTAAGAAGGCTGAAAACATCAGCTGTTCCTCTAAAACTATTTCTTTGCCTGACAATGAATATTAACAACCGAACGTATAATACTTTGGGGAACCTTAATTTAATTATACTAGTTTTAGAACAATTCATAGGTTATCAAAGAGAAAGTTTACAAAATATAGTAAATACTATTAAAATTATATGAATTTTGGAGTGATGAGTTGGACGAGACAATGTTGAGGTAACTCCTTGCCATTAAAAAAATAGTCCGAAACCTTCACCGTATTAAAACAAAAAACAATCGATTGGATGGAAGTGGATTTTTTCTAAATATGTCGATTCACTTATAATAACAGTTAGATTATATATAGCTAGATTTATTACGGTGTGCTTAAAATGAAGTAAAAGGGTATGCTAATGCAGGTTGTATTTCCAATTACACGGGTACCTCGTGAAATTAAAATTAATTATGGAAGAATTGTGCATATTATTTTTCATTCATTTTACCAAGCACATCGTTTTAATCGACAGCCTGAAAGCAGTCGCCGACAGCAAAACTGTCTTTGTATCATGATTCAATTTTCAACTCGATATAATTTAAATAAATAAATAATATTAATAATATTTATACAGTGTGATACTGTTTCTTTTTAAGTAAATCTTAATTTATACTAAAATGTGTATTTTCAATCCTTGGTGTCAAAATATTGAAATGATCGTCGGAGCTAGTATGCGTTTGGTAGAAATGCGATTCAATCAAGCAAATAATCAGGCTGACTGAATAACATTTTTATTCATTAAAACTATCGCAAAATAAGACCAGGCAAAAGTATACAGTATATTATGTCTGCCAGTAGTGCACCGTAATTAAGAGGTGAATTTGTTTAAAAAAAATGTATGTGACAAAACAGAAAACATCTTATGACATGCATAAATCTTACCTAGTGAATTTATGTACATAATTGGCTTTTTCTAATGTTATGTAATTCAATCAATTTTCACAGTTTCTAAGTTTGACACTTGATAGAAAACACATGACTTTCATTGAATTAATATTCATTTCGCCCTTAAAAACACTATGAGGTATGAAAAAATGTCGGGACAATTGGAAAAATACTTTTTTAATCGATAAAAGCTCTCGTCTGCTCAAATAATGTAGATACAATTTACAAGTATATCTTTTACTATAGAAGCTTTGAAAAAGCATGGAAACGAGAATTAATAAGGTCGTAATTAAATGTACTCAAGCATTAACAGATCAATTATTGTATCTACTACATTCATCAATTTTATGCAGTCTCTTTAAACTTTTTGATATTATCAAATACCTCGTAATTTTGATTCTGGATACAATTCTTGTCAACAGTTAAAATTTGATCATAAAGTGAAACGTGAAACCTAGCGTACTAAATTACAAATGTTAAAAATGTCTCTGTCAATCTGGTTCGTGCCATAATATGGGCTGTGAGTTGTGATGTTGGACTCTTACCTGGGTCGACAAGAAAGTGTGTTCTCAAAATATATTATAGAAACTGCTGCACTAGGCGTATAATACAAATTGGGACTGCATATATTATATTCATTCACTTATTAAACACAGTCTGTTTAAATTATCCGGTTGAAATCATATCATAATAATTTTATCGGCACTGATATTTAAAATATAATGGTCTGTAGATATAGAAAATATGACAGATGGATAACTTTATTTAAAAACAATATTCCCAGGTGAAAATATGTTCACTTAGCTACGGCGTCGTAGACAGGTAATACGTTGAAGCTTTCAGTAAATTAAGTTTGAAGAGTATATACTACACTCCCTCGAGGCAGGCGGGCGAGCTCTTCTACTAAATAACGAACATCATATTGCATTGCGTTAACAGTTCATTAATTTGCAAGCGTCGAGACTGGATTATTATCGCAGGTCTTTTCTACAAAAAACTTAATTATGCAAGATTTTATCGTCTGTTTATAAGTATTTCCTAGAAAGAAATTGCATGAGCAGTATGCAAACGTATGAAATCAGTTTTATAATAAACATCTTTTCAATGTCGATAGTAAAAAAAAACAGTGACATGTTAATCACCATTGTCGTAATTAAATATAGGACACCATTCTCTAAATACAATATGTTGCTATTATTCCAGTATTCTTCATATTACAATAAAATTATTTATGGAAAAAATTGAGCATGAACGCAAACCATTCCAATTTTCAGTGAATACTGTAATTTTAAATTATTTATATGGCTGAATATATATTTTTTTTAAGCTACAAATTCACTTGTCTTGTTACAACAAACATTATTCTAGACTAGAAGAACAACATTTTTATTATGATTGTGACAAAGACATATTTTAATCAGAAAGCGCATATTCCCTGTTCATTACTAAGGCGTATTTTATACTTGAAAAGGACTAATTATATTTCATGCATTTAACCTTATAGTGCGAGGTAAAATTTCAAGAGTGAATTTTGAAGAACTGTATAGCTTTTTTGTCTGTGTTCTGTTTAGCAGCGAAAGGGGTATAGTAAGGTAACAACGGCATTAATATGAAAAAAATGTTTTTTTTATATCCAACTAGCTGTACCCTGCACGCGTTGCTACGCCAGCAACTAAAATAAATTTGGCGGAAAGACATTACACAAATATTCAATTCAATTTGAGTCAATTTATTGATTTCGTTCATTTTGAAAAACATGTGACATTGCAGCTTTTCGTTTCAATTCGATATCAATTTTTTGGGGATGGGGGTTGTTTGCTGGGGTGGGAATTGGGGGGCGTATGGGGGGGTATGCCAGAAACCTTCAAAGAATTGAACTCGAAAAATTCGTAAAGTTTAAAAAAAAATTGGGAGGGGGTGGTTGGGGGGAAGTTGGGGGGAGGAGTTGGTAGGCCAGAAACCATTGCGAGAGTGTACTCAATAAATTTGTAAAGTTTCACATCGATTGGTCGAGCGGTTTAATAGTCCATAGCGGACATACATACAGACATTCATTTTTATATATATAGATAGAAGATAGATTAGTAGGTTTCCAGAAAACTTAATCTCATTGGACAGTCATTGCAACACGGTGGTTGTTCAAGGTGTTTATATTTTCAAAATATAAAATAAAACCAAATTTAAAAAAACATCCCCCATTTCGGATTTCATTGACATATATAATACCTACAAATTTATATCCACCGTTACTACGTTTTGATATTTCTTAACGAAGTTATAATATACTTTAGACGTCAATCAATATTTTTGCTTCAAAATTATTAATACGGCTTATAAATCTGTTAGATGGATTTCGATATTCAAACCCATAAATTTTATGATTTATGTTGATTATGTTGGCCGAGCGTAAAAGTTTTTCATTATTTCGTTAATTTTACTTTCTTAAATCAGTTTTTCACAATTTTCTAAGCTTTTTTCGGACTACTTGCATAGCCTGAGGTCTTAGCAGGGTCTTTATAAAAGCAAAACCAGCCGTTTTCCAGTAATTAAAAGGCAGTGGCGCCAATTAAACCGAGCTAAACTTATTTCCGGCTTAATCAGTGGAGTACTTGATATGGTGAGAAACATATTGCATAAAATTTAAAATAACTTTGATTATTCCACGTATTCACAATTCGTGGAATAATCAAAGATATTTTAAATTTTATATTAAAATGAACTTCCACAAAGTTACCGCCGAAACCATCGAAAACATATTGCATGTTATATCAAAATCTTAATAGGCAAATATGTGCTCTTCTTCGTTAGAACTCTCTTAAGATAACATCATCTTCGGAAAATAGTAAACTAATAACAAGAAAAATCAAACATTATGAGTTTAGAATTAGTTCTTGCCAATTCATCTACCATAAACATTGAATTTAATAATATTCACAAATGAGTGAAAGATTGAAAGGTAAAAAAAAATGTTATCTATGGATACTAAATGCTAATAGATATAAAATTAGAGTATTCAGCACACACTAGCTGTATGTTACTAAATTTTTTTCCAGGAACACAATTCGGTTTAATTGGCACAATTTCTTTAGAAAAAGTCGTCAACTTACTACTAAGCTAATCATGATTTTGGGTATCTATAAATTGTTTAAAAATCAATGGGGGAACGTGTCTATTCAGAGCTTCAAGCCCGTGAATGCATAACCCATGATGTTGCTGTTATTAGGCGAATGTGCCGCTGTAAAAGGCTTGTACAGTTAGTTGTAAGAAGCTTTAACATTTAAAGTCACTTAAGTAGAGTACATATTGCCATTAGATCATTACGTGAGACAAAGATCGGCGTCATTATCATACAAATTAATAACTCACTTGAATATCATCCAATAAACGATTGAGACTATTTCAGTATTTTTTTCACTCAATAATTAAAACGAAATTTAAATACAATATATTTAACAAATCATTTTGGCCACTGGACGAGTGTTCCTTTTTGTATGCAAAAAAATAATACATCTTCGGCTACATTTTTTTTCCTTGACTTTAGTACGCTACTGTACATAAATAAATTGCAAAGCACAAAACATCAACCGTAAACTTCCTTTGACTTGTATCTTTTATGCTCTATAAATACTATTTTTGTTTCTGAATTAAGTGAGGTAACCGTTTTTGTAAAAATAAAGTTGTCTTCTTTTCGTATCAAATTTATATTTTATCCACTACATTTTACTTTAAAATTTTTGTTCTATTATCTAAATAAATATATGAAAATCATATATTGAAGAAAGCGTCAACGTGTAGTCATTGCACGTCTTACAATACTTGACTTCGTATGGAGTTTGAAAAGAATTTTGAGTTATATGACCCATTACTTACTAGAATTTGATGTCAATGTCAAAACATAACATAACTGTTTTGATTCAATGTTCATATCGACTGCTAAGAGGTCAGAACTATTTATTAAATCTCTGTTCCCTGGAACAACCTGAAGTTGAGTAATCGCCTTAAATTAAATAATTATGTAGTCGCTCCAAAATTACCAAGCAATATGAAAGCAACAGTTCATTCAAGCATGCTCAAAACAATAACTTATTCACGTGAAAGAATTGACACGGGGTGAAAATATAACATACAGTATTAATTAGCCTGAGCTACGAAATGCTGTTTTCAACGCATATAAGCCATTAATGCGCCCAGTATTTTGCCAGTTTATATCGATTAATATAAATATATAATAATAAAATATAATAAAAAATGGAATTAAACGATAATATCCCCGATTTACGTTAGCCATCGAGCAAACAGATTGCAGATGACAAGGTTAGACTAGCATACATTCTATTCCAATTTCAATAACAATATATATTATGTAAGCCAAACCAAAAAGATGGCCAAGAGAAATTCTCATTATCAACACAAGCAAAGCTTTTTAATAATTCATTTGATAAGAATCGATACCACCTAACAAATGAACGAAGCTTTTAAGACTTTAATAAAGATATTTTTTACAGAAAATTTAGTGAAAAATATCAAATTGATTTCTTTTTTATCTTTATTATTGTTATGGGGCTCAATGAAACGCAGGAACAGCCAAACAAACTAATATCTATTGAGTTTTGCGTGCTCGTTTTTTCAAACGATGAAGTCCTGAAAATTGTGAAATAGCTAAATTTCTATTATATTGATGGACTATCATAAAATACAAGAACCCTATTTTTAAATCTAGAATGTTGAATGAACTTCTGGGTGCAGTTTTTATTTAAAGGCTTCATAAATTCATCACATACTTGTCTAAAAATGCTTATTCTCTTGAAGTGATTTAGTCTCATAACAAAAATAAATTAAAATGAATGACAATAAAGAGAGAAACACACTCTCTGAAAGCGTGTTTTTAGTAATTGTCTAAATTCAATTTCATGAAGTCTGGAATAAAATATAATATTTTTAGATTACGAATGGTGCAATATAAAGTAAAAGCAAAGGTCGAAGCAAATCTACAAAAGGTCTATACATAAGGTTATTTCTGTCGGTGCTCGCATTGTTAGGGAATGCCTGGCGGACTATAGATAGCGAAGACATCCCGACGCAAAAACGACCCTTCGCTCTGTGTGCAAGTATGATAACGGATTCCACATTGAAGGAATAATCATTGAAGGTCTGCGTAGGTCTTACATTCTGGAGAAAGTTCTTTTGATATTAAAATTTACCCTATTAACGTAATATCTAGGAAGAATAGAAGATCATCAGAATTTAAGAAAGAATGTTCTAGCATGATTAACTTTTGATAATTATGAACAAAACGACACCAAAACGAACCCTTTCAGTATTTTAATAACATAAAGTGTAAAAAAGTTTTTTTTAAGGGCTAGACTTAACACATTTTTTTTAATCTTTGCTCTATCGAAGTGAAAATATAAAAGCTGACAAGTATAAACAAGGAAATTCTCTTTAATAAAATAAAGCATTGATTGATCACGCGACCGTTTGCAGAAGGTATACGTGTTGGCATTCGAATTATTCTTGACATTCTATTAAAGAAAGGCAAGGATGATTTTTTAAGCTTATGTTACCGTACAACCTGAATCCCTAATCCATTTATAGCTTTAAGCTTAGGGTCTTCAGTAAGACTAGACTCAGGTAAAAAACAATTAAAACAAAGAAGAAGTTCAAATAATTAGTTAGTACTCACCACTAGGAATAAATATACAAATGAAACTAAATGCTTGCTTTGTAGGCTCCATATATACAGAAGTTTGAATTCAATTTAAGGTTAATAAACAAATAAATTCATGCGAAAAAGCTTTTTGAAGAGAATTTGCAGTAATAATCAAAATGAGCTTAAAAAATAATTCTTCAACGTTTTAGTGTAACATAATGGAAACCATGCAGCATAAATAAAGTTACGTAAAAACTCATAGGTTAATTTCTGCCTCATGTTTAAAATATTAATACATAATGCAACAAAAAGAAAGATAGTTTTTATAGAATCGTTTTTTTTAAATAAATAACGACACATCATATTCCCATATTATTGAATACGAACGGAAATAATAATTCCATCATCAAATGGGTATTTTTGTGAAGCTTAAAGCATATTCTTATTTAGATCCTATTACTTATTTAGAAAGATTAGTTTTTTTTTATTACGGTTCAGTTAATCAGTTTTTCATTTTGTAGCACAGCCGTAGTATTTAAACGAAAAATGGCTTAAGGTAATATTTTATACTTTATACATGTTTTTTTTAAATATGAAACGTTTTTTCTCCCGTCCAAAGCTAATTACTACTTTGTAGAGATGTGATTTAAAAAAATGTTTCATCTTTCGTCTGAAAATTATAAAAAGCTCGACACCCTTTTATATTATTTTGTCAACAGAACAAGTTACTTTTGTGTATTTACTTTACTTATCAGTGGTTGAAAACATATATGAAAAAAATATTATCAAGATAAGACTTATTGAAATGGAATTTTATTACTGGTGTTTGCAATCAAATTTGAAACTTAATTACATTCTTCCGCTTTTCTAGGGAAATAATCATCTTTTTTCTACCGCAATCTTCAATTTTTCTACTTTCAATACCCTCCGACGCTCAAACTTACCCTCCAACTTTAGGTGAAGAAAATACCACTCATTAAGTATTTCACATTTTTCAAAAATAAACATCATTTCCTTGTGTGTGTTTGTTTGTTCCCTTGTGCTGTGTTTCATCTTATGAGTTTACAGTGTACTTTCTCCCCAAACATTTGTTTTCGGTGGTAAGTAGTCAGCTGTTGAGAACAATAATTGATTGTTCAAATGCCAATTGTTTGGCATGGCCCAAGCACTGTTTTTCTCACGGCGAGTTTTAAAAAATACTCTCACCTGGAGTTAATTAGAATGGTCTCCAGTCAGTAATAACGGTGGAACGATGTGGCGGCGTGGGCCCTAATCTCTCTTGTGAAGTATTACATTGGCCGTTGTCACACGGTCTTGAAAAGTCGCTAACGTTTCAAGTAAGCTCAACGGACAGTCTCACTTTAAGAACTTGTTCAATGTATTAAATGATGTCTTGGCCATTTTATTCTACAGACTGGACTACACATGACCCAAAAATATGAATACAATACCGCTCTTTTATCATCTTAGGGGACTTAATTTTGCAGTTGCTACGTTTCCACTACGGATTTTCAACACATTATTATGGCCATATACCGTAACACGACAGAGTTAAGATAAAATTATTGGTAATATGAGTCGTCCATGTGCTATCGCTACTCGGCAATTGTATTGTATGTAATATCAAGCTTATATTAGTTATTATTGAGTTGCTGTGACGCTTAGATTTTATTAAATCCATTTTTTCAATCGTTAAAAAATCCTTTTAAAATATGTATGCGTATTTTCATTTCCTTATTCAAATTTCGGCAGTATTCTCCACGCCATAGATTCACAAAAATCAATGAAATGTACTGAACACATTTTATTGCTTTCGTTTTCAATTACTAAGCCAAAAGACGTAAATAAATGTTTTAAAATTAGTCTGTATTCACAATTTAAATTGAGGTTAAGCCTACAATAACCACACAATGCCGCATAATACATTTATTCGTTGCAAATATTGTAATTGAAAAAACATTAATGTGAAAACTTTTTAGTACTTTATGAACACAAAACCAATCGCAACTTGAACAGTATTAAAATTAAATTCATTCAGTCGCGGGCAGTTACACCAATCGTCTTCTTAATTTATTTGAACAGCGTTTTTTCACTTTTCAAATAAAATTAGAATCATTAAGCCTATGTAGAAAAAAGATGATGTCAATAGTGTATTTGAATTTAAAGGCTTTCTTTGATTTTTAGTCTTACACTCAGTTTTCAAAATCGTAGTAAATTCATATTTTTTTTAAATAAAACCTTTCGGATTAAAAACGATTTGCGATTACCGTGAACAAAATCTCCTAACCTAACCTTATTTATGTAAATATATATTAATTTTAAAATGTGAGTTTTTTGGGAATACTACGGTTTTCCATATATGTATATCCAATGATGGCAACTGGTATTAAAGTTAACAGTAAATTGGTTACCGGCTGTAAAGCTATTTTGTTTCATTACTAAAACATGAGTATTTTATACCTTCTTTTGGAGATTAAATGTAATAAGTAACTCACTTGTCTCGTGTAAAACTATAAACTGTCATTTTTTGATAGGTACAGAGGCAGTTGATTCATATAAAATAAACATATTGGTAAATTATAGATATATGGTCACATGACAGAATTTTTGTAAAGATTTATGAAAAATAAGCACATTAAATGAAATAAATGTTAGGCATACGACTTTTTTTGAAATATTTCGTCTTTAATTTTTAAATTTATTATAATAGAAGATCCTAAAGAATACTTCGCAATAAGTATGAAATCGAGTTGTTTAAATTTACAGGAGCAAAAATGCAACCACAAACTACACAAATAATAATATTATACAGATAGAGACAGTCACATAAGTTTATTATTTGCTTAAAATAAAAAGAATAATTTTATTATAAGCTAATATTAAAAAACAAATTCTTCTTTCAGAACTCATACAATAATCAGTAATATTCTTCAGAGTAAATCAATTTTTATTCCACATTTTATAATAATCCACAAGAACTCAAAGAGTAAAGTCAAAACATTAAATTATAAGCCAGTATGTATAAATTTTTTGAGCTTAGCTCGAGAGGATTGGGATTCTGTCCCGAGATCCATAATTTACCAACATATTTTTTCAATTGAAAAATGTGGATTAATTATTGATATTAAAAACTTCATTTCCAGTTTTTTTCGTCAAGAAGCTTATAAAACTGCCAAACGTTCTCAAATTTATAATTTACGCTATTTGTAAGATCAATATTTTTCATTGAATCAAGTTATTATTGTTCTTTATAAACTTTATGAATGTGAATAGCCTATATTCGTTTCTCAAACGGCACAGTGGCGGTTAAAAAAATGCCTGCAATTTTTCGACGTCAAGATAAAGAGGAAAGTTTTCATTTCGTTTTTATTATGTGGCACGTGTAGCGTTGGATGAAATTGTATCGATTTTTCTTATAATGCGTGTGCCAA
This sequence comes from Himalopsyche kuldschensis, assembly GCA_028554975.1. NCBI lineage: Eukaryota > Metazoa > Arthropoda > Insecta > Trichoptera > Rhyacophilidae > Himalopsyche > Himalopsyche kuldschensis. Next base: position 10,483,956 of record JAHFWI010000010.1, on the reverse strand, counting down.
GCGGCGGGGGAAATGCTTCGGCAAAAGTTGACGACCTGGCGGTAAATAAAATCGAGCGAAATAAGTGTAATTTCTCCCCCCTTGTCTTAGAAACCTGTATTTTCAATGTATATTGATAAGCACCGTAATATCACTGGATAATTTAATAAGAATCATTATTAAATCCTACGTTTTCTATTGAATTCAACAAGCACTTTAAAGAGTGAAAAATTAAATCATACATATTAATGCAGCAGTATTAACTCCACTTGATGTACGCGGCTTCTATTTAACATGTCAATAGTATCATCCCATTTTTATCTACACGGAAAAATTTCGGCTTTATGTGGCTTCAATTAAATTTTATTCATAGGCCAGGACCAATTTTGCTTTAGATTTAAATATTGTTTATATTCTTATATTATTATTGTACTGTATTTATTACACACGTTAAGGATTTGAAATATAAACAAGCATATATGTATATGATTTGAATCGTTTTAATTTTGCACTTCCCAAGAGCTTTATAGCTAAAAACCTTGGTTTCGCCTTTTGACATCTTCGGGGATTTCAGGTCAGCATGGATAATTTCAAAATTCATGCGATTCAAATTTGATATTTGAAATTCCAACAGTCACATTCAGTCGCAATCCTCCACTATACCCATTTAAACATTATTTATTTATAATCGTGTTGTTTTTTAATGTGAGAATGCAACTACATATGTATTGGTTTTACTATCATAAAGAAACTAACATGATTTATGAAATATCTAAATAAAAATGATTCACAGCTCTCATAATTTTCGGTAAATATTAAAAGAATACTATTTTTAAAGAGAGCCCTGAATTGTATCACAAATAGTATAAAGCGTTCTCTACTGGACCACTACAGTCAGGGACGGCTCGTGTGAAGGAGCAAACGTGCATTAGTCCCCCAAGAATCGAGCTCATGAATTTCAAAATATATATACCAATTTGTTCATTCAAAATTCCAACGATGTATGGTTTCATAAAACGATCTTTCACGCATGCGACCTAAACACACAAATATTATATAAGTAGATTCCCCGAAATAAGCTGATTCCAGATGTTACTCGATGGTGCATTTCTTGGAAATTCTCGAAATGTCCCATTTGGCATAAAAAAAGTAGGTAGAAAACATGACTTTATTTCACACGGCGAAGGCGTATGCAAAAAAAATCTTTTGAAATTTCGACTAACCCGGTGCACTAAGACCCTTTGCACCAAAATGACTTGTGTAAAGAAATTGAGCGAAAACATATAGATTTGTATTCTGTCATTCAGTATTGGCCCAAATTTTGGCAGATGAGGTCCTTTGAAGAACGGAAAATAAAGATATTTGCGGGTGATTTGTGAAGTGCGTTTGTGACAGTGCATTCTAACCTCATCTGTAGTTTCGACTTGATTCACGCAACACGCAACTATAACATTTTTATTATTATTTTCATACTTGTTTTCATTTCATAGACATCTTAATACAAACCCTATTAGCGTATATAATATGAATCTTTGTAAGTTTTTGTTATATGGAAAGGCTTTGTCTATATAAAACTGTTTAATAACTTTAAATACAATATCCTACTATATAATATTCTACAATATAATTTAACTTTATTATTATATATCTACTATATAATATTAACATATATTATAAATAAATATTAACATATATAATAAATTAATATAACAAGTATTATTAATATATGTATTATAGCATTGAATAATACTAAATAATAATCAATAATGTTTCCTGCAAACTCAGTGTCCTATATCAAAAGAAAATCGTCGAGATTTTTTCTAAAAGGCTAGAAATAAAAGCAGGAGGACGGCCTTTGCCAGTTTTAAATATAGTTCAGAAGTAGTCAATCGGTATTTTAATGTAGCAATTTATAAAAAAACTCCATGGCTCTGTGGCTGTACTAGCCTTAATAGAGTTTTGTTTTCTCCCTGCCATGCTAAGTATAGAGAAGCAGTTGGTATCGTCAATGTCGGACTTTAATATCCGTGTTATAGATGTATTTTCAAAATCCAAGAATCGGAGGATGGATTTTTTGCATAAATAGGTTGTTTTATTGCACTCCCTAATATTCTGGTCACCGGCCGCCACTGACTACAGTTATTGACGTATGCAATTGACCATAACGACAAACGATATTTAAAAATAAGCGAACCAAGTTCGAGCAATTATTTTATTAAATGGTAGTTTAAAGTTTTCGTTTGACGACGAAATCATACTTGAATATTTTCTGAAATTCTTTGATTTGAAAATAAAATTAATCCTTCACGCTAAGAGGTACATGAATAACCACTTTAACAGAGGGCTGACAGTCTATTTTTAAAATGCCAATTCAATTTTTAAATACCAAATCAGGGCTAAATTATATCCAGTACTTAAAATAAAAGCGGCATAAAATTTTAGGTAATCTAAATCCTTTTTCCATTAAAAAAATCTTCAAAAAGGTTTTATAAATTCCTTGATTATTTTTCTATTGTTTGTTAAGTAACCTTACTCAAAAAATAATACTATACATCTTAATTCTCATTTCTTTTTAAATTATAAGAAATTAATATGAACAAAGAAAATCCAAGAAAATAATTATAACAATCAGAGCTTCTTTACTCAATCATATAAAGAGGCAATGGAGTATAAAAATAATTGATATATTTATATGGACTGGATGTTTTGAATTTTTTGAGATCCTAGTGTACTCACCTGAAAACTTTGAATTCTTAGAGATATGTTAATTTTGAAGACGTTTTTAATTGGTAACATTTTTTAAAAGGATGTACTGTGGCTAATTGTAATTGCCAATATATTTGGACATTCATCCTTATTGATTGCACGATTAAGAGTTCAATTTATGGCTTTGATAGTTTCATTTGTCCCAACTATTTTTCTGATCCTTAAAACGTCCACTGTGTTGGTCACCCCCTTGGTCAGGTCAACCCATGTGATATTTTGAAACAATCTTTTTTTTGCATAGAATGATTCTTAAACACGTGTTGAATATGCTGGTAAAGTGATTTTACAATATTTGAAGTCTTTGGAAAGTTATTGCAGTTAGACTACACTTGTTTCGAGGCGGGACATCGGTCACATTTTGACGCTTCGGCTTGTTACATGAGAACTTTCAATACACATGTAATTTCAATTCATGAAACTAACCAAAATTTAAGCAAAAGCTAACCAAGCACCTTCAAAAGTCTTAAAACAGGAAGAAGAAAGAATTATCTATGGACCAGGCATAGCAGATAATTGGGGAGTAAAGATTTCCTAGTTTAAATCGTATTTGAACTTTCAAACGCGTTTTTCTCAAAACTGTGTTTTCCTAATTGGCCTCCACGATATCTCAAGAACGGGTAAACCGATTGCTTTGAAATTTAAATGGTAGATTAAAAACATGTTTTTCCATCGTTTGAGCTAGGATAATGAAAAAATTTCTAGAAGTTTTGTTTTTACGTAACCAAATAGTCGAAAAAAATCATGTAATTTGAACTTTTTTTTCAAAAACTTGTCAATTATTCAATTTTACACATTTTCTAAAGATCCTAGTTGAAACGATTTGTACAGTTTTATAAATTAAAACGCCGTTAGATTTTTTGATTTCCAATAAGCCAATCAGCCGGTCGGATGGAGGCCGTTTACCACCTTTTTTCGACATGGGTGCGTTTGGAGTGGTGCACCACACATTGTAATGAAGATTTTAGTCTGAAAATATTTTGACTTATTGTTAAAATGTCAATAAACATATGGTAAAATTGTCAAACTTTTAAGTTAATAAAGTTCGTCAAAAATAAATCCCAAAAAAGCTAAAAAAAACGGCCGTCACATGGGGGAACCCCCTTAAAGTTTTACTCATTGTAATTTTTCCCATCTCACTTCCTTTCCTAAGCTACTCTGAAATTGATTGACTAAAAACAGATTGTCTATGCATATTTGCATAAATTTATGATCAACATTAGCAGTGAGCCAGTAAAAATTCTTTGTATTTAAAATATGCAAACCTAACCTAACTTAAAATATGCATAACATCGTATTATCTTCGCTTATAAGTTTTTCCAAAATAATCCTTTTCTAAAAAAATGTTTTTCAATAAGGCCCTGAAGAAATGAAGCCCTATGTGTACAATTATAATATATGCTGCAGTTATTAACAATATTCTAATTGACTTTTTGAATCAAAATACCATCTCTTTCGTGCATTTTTTGATGCAATATTGCATTATAAAACATTTTGACACAATATTCTTAGAAATTAAGTCTAGGCATACCTGGCATACGCTTCATTTCATGATTGATATGTTTATGTTGACAGGTAGTCAACTATTGTTTGCTCAATGTAGTAGAATCAAAATTGACTCTAAATAATCTTGAAATTTGTTCGAGTGTATGAAAGTTTATTAAATTTAGCGAAACTAGAAGTGTTGCCAACTGAATCACTTAAAATCAGTTCCAATTAAGTGTGGCGGACAAGACAAAATGCTTTTGCGGCCATTAGGAGGAGTCTAACTGAATGAAATATAGAATACAAAATTCAAAAGGGTCATATCAATACATATGAATTGGAAGTGTCGTATGCATAAAATAGTATATCGTTTTGATGAGTTTTGATGAATTTAACCCAGGAGGAGAAAATATTTGCTTTGTTGTTGGCATTCTGAAAATTAAATAAATTCACTGTTTTATGCGTTGTTGCTCTTTTTCAACGTGCAACTGTTCGAATGAAAAATATTCCTTGTAGTCCATACTTCAGCGCCAGATTAAGGTTTACACATGTATATGCAATGGCAAGCAAAATTAGTAGTACCTAAAGATGGATTTCTGTTGGATCGATTTTATCTTTTTATACTGTAGAAATATTGAAATGAAATCTTTTGAGAATATTGTGTTTGAACAAAGATGGCAAAGAATGGGAACATCGAAAACTTTTAATATAGTATACAAATTGCATTGTCAAATGTTACGATACTATCTTTCTTATAGTTATGTTATTTTATTTTTTCAACTAAAGATTTCAGCAAAAAAAGTTCCACGCTAAAAATAATACGCAAACATAACCTTTCGTTATGTTTGATACATGTTCAGAAAAGACAATATTATGAGGCTTGCAAGTAAATGCCTCATTAAAATTTTTACCAGTTTAGATTTATTGAATTTTTAAGATGTCAACAAAAATTTTTCATTTTTTTTTTCATTTTCAATTTTTTTTTTAAATAAATTTACCTCGAATTTTACTAAAAATAAGTGAACTTTAAGATTAAATTAATTTTGATTACCCATTTATACCTCAACATTTCAAAAATAATATTTTATTCGTTTGTATACATCGTTAAGCTCCACTGGCTGCCCACGCTATTCGCTACATCCCACTCATGACTTCCGATCAAGAAAGCTTATGGAATCTCTCTACTAAGGACAACAAACACCTGTCTAACATGCTGACTATGTGTTTGCTGATATAATGTGAAAGCTTTTACCCTTACACCTATATACACAGATTTTTTTATTGAATTTTTATTTTTAACGAAATGACAATCATTTACGTTTTATTATGAAGTTGTTATTTTGTTTACAAAAAATTGTTTACGTATGAAAAATTTTAAATACATATGTATGTATTTTTATGAGTTGAATCAGTTGATATTTACAGTGACAATTTCCATTTTAAGCAGCATTGACGTTCAATAGTATTTTATACTTTCTTTTGAATTCAGAATTGAATTCCATTATACCATTATATTTTTACACAATAACCTTTAACAGTTGAACTTATGGCATTCTTGAATCATTTACAAATTCAATTAGAGTATAAGTTAGTCAAATTGATTGTTGTTGTTTTTAAATTTATTTTCAAAAAAAGAAACTTATCGCTCCTTTTTTAAATTACGAAAAAACTAAATGGGATAACGGTGAGATTGTTTTTCAGTTGATAGAGTATGTCAACATCTATCGATCTACATTCTTACCTAAAAAACACCCGATTTTTTACTTAAAGCCTTCTGTTAGTATACCGTTGGTCTCTAATTTTTAAATGACCATGTTAAATAATTTGATTTCGATCAAATACCCTCGATAGTCATATAAAAAATATGTTACTTAATGACAAATAATCTGTAAATAATATATGAATAGATTTGCTAATGAATATACGCAGAATTACTTTCACTGTCGGTAACGTCCAATAATAATTTCAATCTCATTCCAAGTGATAAAACATCATTAGTCTGAAGATCTTCTTAATGCATTCAAATCAAATAGATTTAAGCGATATGGAATCTGACTGCACAATTAGGGGTATTGTCACTAGCTGGTAGAGGGGCCAGGCACCCGGGTGCGGGGCGGGGACACTTTGTAACATAGGCGTGCCAATAAACTATCAATACACCAGACCAATGACTCGATTTAAATGATTATTTTCTTAATGAAGTCAAGAATAGTTTAAAAGCTTCACAGGAAACCTAGATAAATCAATTTATAAGATAAGAGAGTTTGAACCTGTGGACAATGTGACCGAATAAAACGAGCCCTCGGATACAGGACCAACAAATCTATCCACTTACTTTGGTGTACCAATTTATAATAAAAGGTCAGTATCAATATTGAAATACTATTTTCTTAGAGCGGTTCGTTTATTAAAAAGTAATAAGCCAATTTGTTACATCTCGCGATAAGCGAAACCGGTCTTGATCTTAATAAATTTATTGTGGAAAAATTACAAAAAATTACTTGTTATTTTTTCAATGTAATGCCTAACCATCATGTATTGACAGTGAACACCTAAACACTATTCGTTTATATCGGGAATGTTCACACAACTTTAACGAAAAAGAAAGTTAATTTCATTATAGTATTCATTTACGGACTATTCTTGGTCGCCTATTGTACAATACGTAACATTTTAACATATTCGACACAAAAGTATACATGCCGATAATTATGATGGTTTTTTTCGAAGAAACCAAGCAGGAATCGTTTTCCTCCTATGTGTACGCCACTTCCTTAGCAGAGGGGTGAAAACGCATGCCATTGAACTCTTGTCGTAACTTGACTAAGGGTGTCTGAAGAGTCACGGTTCTCCAATTGCGTTTTACCTGAACACCCACAACTGAGAATGAATATCAATACTCAATTTTATACGAACCACACACAAGAAATTGACTAATACTATTCAGTTTGTTGTAAGTGTTCTAGTAAAACATATGAAATAACGTTTCCGGTAAAGATTGTAATATATCTGCGTTCTTCTTATCAAAATGGGGAAAATTGAGCTGGCATATTTAAATCTTTCTTTTTAATCTTCGGCAAACCCTGACAAAGAAAGATTCAGTTTCACATACCATAACCGTATATGTATAATTCGAATTCATTTTTATATAAGGAATCATAAAACCATCGTCAATATTTTCGTCAAATCCGCTCGCATAGCAATAGATACAAAGATAGGAACCATCGGAACGAATTATATAATATTTTCATATTAATTATAGAATTATATATTCTTTTAATTTATACTTTCCTTTCATGTGGTTGGTTTTCTTTGCAGAAGATTTCGTGTTGAAGATACATTTAAATGATAAGGAAATGTAGAATCCGCATTTTTTCAATTAGAATCAGGCGTTTTTTTATAATTAGATATTTACAAATATTTTTTCGTGGTTATTGTTAAAAATTAAACCTTTAAAATGAATCGTATGCACTCGATATCACCTACATAAGTAAACAGAAGTTAAAGCTATTGATGGAAGGCTGAAACTTATACCGAAAGCTTTGCATGTATTTAAGAAAACACGTACAGACGTACTATTTCAAAAATAACAAATAATTTTCAATGTAAACAACAATGCAAAGATCCAATTGTTTTTGTCATTGTCAAATTTAATATTTTATTTTTCAAATCCTATAACACTCGTGTTAGGGAAAAAATTGAGTCACGTTATTAATATATTATTGTAACGATTTTTTGCAACAAAAGACATTAACAAACCAAAGCGATGCTTTGAGATAATGAGCAAAAACTATTTCGTTGATTTAAAGTTATACGAGATAAAGACTTCATAATAAAACAACATCTGACAGTTATTAAGTGACTTTACCATACATGGAGAATGTTATAATAAGAAGTAAGTGAGTTCAGTCTTGTTCAATTTCACTTGAAGATCATTGTTTCGAAATAAAAACCGAAGAGAGTCCTATTTTAGAAGATTTATTTTATTGATTCTGATCTGGTAACCTTAAAAATGGTAAGTACCATGTAGAAAGCATAATTTTAGAGTTTTTAATTTATTCAAAAGCGTAACTCGCTAAATATCTATTTCAAATATATCGATAAATCACAATGTCTTGAAAATCAAATATTCTGTTAATTTTGTAATAGATTATAAACAAACTTATCTTTAAGCTTCAAATGTACAGACAAACTGCTAAGTATGATATCAGTGTTTTATAAAAATAGTTTGATATTTTATTAGAAAGTACTCGTTTTAATAATGCAAATATTGAACAAAATTGACGAAATGAGTTACAATTTTTTGCATCTCACTTGTTTATGAGTAAAGTTATATTTATACATACTTCATTACGTTTTATTGATGTAAGATTAAATCTTATTTGAAATAATTGGTTGAAAACATTCGCTGCTCAAAATTTCAAAACTCAACATTACCAAACAAGTATGACTGACGATTATAGTTCAATCAACTAAATTTTCAGCAGGTTCACTGATACTATTTAAATTATTTTTTTTACCATGAACTCAAACATACCTTTTTATCGATATAAAAGTCCATACTGAACTTAATCAGAGAACAAATTTTAGTCTTTCAAACCTAACTAATTATTAACTTCACGTAAAGTACAACTGATCCGTGAATTTTAAATTACATTATAAGGCATTTATGGCATGTTATTATCGTAGCCTAAAATTATCATCTTCTTATAGATAATCATCATTATGAAGATATTGCTAACATCAGTTGTAGGTTGTATCAAAAACCTACTGATGGCTTAACATGTGTTTATTTTAAATATTACCAAGGTGCGAACGCGTAATTAAAAATAGTACAGTAAAAATGATTCCATTTCAAGTATTTCAATATATTAGAAAGCGACGACTGTTTTGTTTCACTTTTCCCTTAGAAATCACAGTTTTCCTTTGTAGCAATCTAAACTTTCATCGACAACTTTTTCGTTCCTAAAACCCCTGAGACCAAAGCTTGGAAATTGTATTGTTCTTTTGATGCAAAAAACAGAGCACGCTGTATAAGTCAAAAGCTTTCCGTCCGATGCGATGTGTAAAACAGCGAAGGCGAAAGTCTGAAATATTTTATTTTACTCGACACTTTTTAAAAAGCGCTTTAAAACTCCAATAACGACTTTCTTTGGTAACGTTGCGATAGATGAAAGGATAAGTCAACCCAAGAGAAAAAAAACTTTTTTTCTCAGTCGTAGTAAATCCCTTTGGAGTTTCGGTTTTATTTCAATTGTTAAATATAAAACATACGTACTTCTATAACCTTTACTTGGATTTGCAAAAGATCGCAAACTTATAAAAATAGGTTTTGTTTTTCACTGGATTTGTATCTGGAAATAATAAGGATAGTGAAAGACTTACTCTATTTAACAAAAACTATGTGTTGGAATAGAGAGACTACTTTTTTGTACGAACTATTTATAGATATAGAATATTCTGCTATACGATAGTTATATTATAAAAATGAAATAAATAAAGCTAAAAGAATTTCAAACGGATATAACACAACTAATCACTGTTCCGAATCGACTTTGGTGGTTCATGAAATAACAAATTTGAATCGTTTGAATTTTTTACTTTTTAATATCAGTTCAAGTTAATTTGCACACTTAAAATGCCTGAAGATACCGAAAGACTAAAACAGTAATCATTATGATTGCTTAGAAGATATTATGTTGGTAAAAATTTATTTCCCAGAAGATTTGTTATTGATTTGGTTGAATACTAAAATTTTCCTACGAATGAAGATTTAATGAAAAACTACAATTATTTGTTTTTGATAAAAACATAATTGAATAGTTTTTTAAATGAAACCGTGTGAAATTAATAGATACAATGGAACAATTTTTGTATATTAAAAAATCTGGGTATTTAGTCTTAATTTTGTACGGCTTAAAATTCTTCCGTTTACCATGAATTTTCATCTATTAATAAAATAGGAGAGTTCATAGATTTACGTCACCACTTCGTCGTCAAAACAAAATAAAAGGGTTGTTATGTTTTAACATTCTTTACATGAACCCTTGAGATATAACACATATGAAATCAATGAATAATCATTTGCTATTTTTACACCGTGTATAATTACTAATTTACTTTATATTACTGAGACTCAAAGTAAACCGTTATAACAAAAGCTTATAAAATCACTTACAGATTCATTTATCAATTTCTGTATAGAGACAGAGTTTCTTGATTGTGATACAATATAATAATCCTTTGAAAATACAACCAATGTTTATACCCGTGAATTTTCTCTTTTTATTTTTTGTTGCGGCGCTTATATTAAGCGTTGTTCAGATATTACGAATACAAAGAGGATGAGAATAATCGTTAGAGAGGACGATTTTTTTCTCATTCGCCTGGCTTCGGTAAAAATAGAAATTTCACTAAGGCGCAGATCGGTAAGCTTTCTAGACGAGCGATTCTGAACCTGAGGTCGCCGAGTTAAGCGGGTAATAATAACATTGGTTATATTATAAACATAAAACATTCCTAGGTATTTCTATTATTTAGATAAGTTCTTTTCCGTTGAACGAAATCCCAATAGTATCCAGCCAATGTTTCATGAAAAAAGCTAATATGTACATACATATATTTGTTTTTAAAATATTATAACCAAAACTTGTCACCTGCGAATAATTTGTTTTTTTTGTGAAAACGCATAATATATTATCGGAATTCTAAATATATTTATGCAATACAAATAATTGAAATATAAAATTTTCGAATAAATTAGCATTTACTTGGTAAAACTCCTTTTTAACATGCTGAAAATAGCAGTGTATTTCAGCTCTACAAAAAATATAAGATATATGGTTGATGAACTTTGGTCATTATAGACATCCATAAATCAATATGAGAGCGTGAGCACCGCAACCCAAGCTAACCTACAGGAGATATGACAAACGCTCAATCCAGACACAGAGGAAAAAGATTAACAAACGGACTACGACGTTTCCAATACTTTACCGTGTCTATTTACTCAAAGCCAAATAAAATCACTAGATCATTATATTACGCAGACATTTTACTGTTCCCTCGTTGTATTATTTTATGACATCAGTATTGTAACCGTATCTAGCAACCTATATTTTGCGTTCATCACAAAATCTTTATCGAATATTAAAATAAAAAATCGTTTATTTAAAAGTTCAAGGGGCGTCGATATATGATGAAATTACACATTGGACATTTTGAAGGATGCGAAGTATACTATAATCAGTGAGTTTTATTATTTAGCATGCCAATGCGATTGTCGAAATAAAATTAGAGATATCAAATCGATTTTAAAATTTTACCGATTTTACAATTTAAAATGTTGAAACTCACTGCTCTAGACGGCGATAAGTATGTATTCGGTAAACGTATAAAAATATACACAAACAAGTCTCACGAATGGAAATCTAATAAAATGATAACATTACCCTTATATTTTCATACATTTTTTTGTGCTCCTGAATGAAAATGGTCTGAAATATAATGAATTTAATTTATAATACAACGCCAATCCTGATAATGATTTAAATATAACTCATTAATTAAAACAAATTATATTTTATTTTTTAAATATCTCCACACGATTCATTTCTCAACTTTTAATAACTTACCTTCATTAATAGTGAAATTTATAGTTTTATTGTAAGTTAGCATGATTCATTTTAAGCGCAATATAGTGAATTCGCGCTGCTGATTTTTTTTTATATTTTCAATATACGCTACGTACATTTTTCATAATTGGATTTGTAATTCAGACTTACAGACATCCATTTCTTTGCGCATAAATCAATAAATCGTTAAATATACATAAAATATTATGTATGAGACGACCCGTACCAGTATTCGAGCCCGTGAGCTCCGCTACGACGAGATTTTGTGATAGTTAACAAAGAGTTTTGGCATATTGGTACCTAATTATAAATCAGTATGATGGTACGTAAATATTATATTAAGACTTCATTAGCATGAGTTTTTTTTTAAATTATTACTGGTTCTTAATTCAATTTTAATTGAGAATTTTTATTATACAATAACTATGGGTATTATAAAATATTTCTTAACTGTTGAAGTAAAACGATTCGGTTATTAAATTTATAGCTATAGTAAAATAATATGTATGGCCTGTTGACTGACCTAAATACATACACGAGCGTTTTCTCGATAAAATTAATTTATAGTCCAACAATTGTCGTCAATTTTACTAATTGAGAATCAATTGGAGGAGATGGTGAAAAGCGATTTTCGCATTTGACATTTCTACATAAATAATGTAATTTCTGTCATGAACTTTTTATAATAGATTTCTCTGATTGAATTATTTTCTTCTTATTATATCTTATTGTGTAGTGTATATTTTAAAATACCTAGATTGAGATACTTTTAGTTTACAGGTTAAACATTTATGCTCAGTAGCTTTTCCAAGTATTTACATCGAGAAATGCAAACGGAATTATCAAATCCTTCGCCTGAAGTGCATGGCTACTAGGGGTTGCCAACCGTTCTTCACTTTGAATTTATTCCTTCTATTCACAAAAATTTTTCCACGTCATTTAATTTGAAAATTAAGAATATTGGCATAAGAAAACAAAGTATTTTTCGTGACATACGACAAATGAATATAAATGAAGGAAAGGCCATTCCACTATCTATTATATGTGTGTTTCATCACATCAAAATTCTGATGAATTATTTTAAGTCGCATTTCCTGAGTTGCTTACATTCCTGTAATAAAGGCCTTAAACTAAATGCATTGGAACAGCTAGAAATTGATAGGTATAATCAATCCAATGAATTTCTTAACGATCAGGTTACTTCTATTGCCTCACCTCTTTTAAAACCTTTATTATGCAATAAACTAAAAACAAATTAAAAATTAAAATATATGAACTTAAGACTTTGCAGATTTAAAGTGGTTTCACGCGATAAAAATAACCCAAAAATACCCAGATTATCTTTTGCACCAATAAACTAAACTTATTTAAATTCTTCCATGGTTGGTATGGTTTAAAAAGAAAGAGAGGATATACGGTGCACCCTGTCTAGCAAAGGTATATAAGCTATCTCTAATACACGTTTTAAACATAGTTCTGACGAAGGCGTAAGCCGAAATAGCTATCAACAAATATATAAAATTTATGTAGAACCATCATCCATGTTCCAAGGGACTTATTTCAGTTGACAATGCTCGCCATGAGCGAAACCGGTCCTGACAAATAAATTTTATGTTTATTCTTGTATAAATATTAATCAGCTAATAACTTAGCTTTTCTAATTTTATTCTTGGAAAATCAACGATATAATAAAGCGAGATGGGTTTTCAGAAAATCACACAATTTTAGCGGGACTGGAAATATTTGTTTTAAAGCTCAATAACCCACCAAATTCAAAATAATATTTCACTAAAATTATTTGTGTAAATCCATTGGAATGAATTTTTTTATGCTGACGATTGTATGAAGTATGTTAATTGTAATATAGGTATAACTTTCAGCTTTAAACGGCTTCAAAACACGAGAGTTATTCACAACTCAGTAATGTAACCAACAAGTTTTCTGTAAGAAATATATTCTTTTTTTATTATTCTAAAAAAAATGTCGGACTCTTTTGTGAAAATATGTTTATTTTTTTTTCTTTTAAAAATATCCTTAGCTCAGGTATTGAAACCAATGTATGTTATCCGTCCAACTTATTCGTTTCTGATCAGCAAAACCTCTCTTGTGACGAAATTTGTCAAAATATTATTTATAAACTTTCACGTTATATTTGGTTTCTCTAATCTAAAACCGCAATCAGTTTCAAAAAATGCTACATTGGCGAATATCCAAATAAAGTTTATTGTAACTGTCGTAGTTCTTCACAAAAAAGCGTCTCGAGAGGTTATTATCATTGAAACACTTTGAACAGCGTAGGTTCAAAGCTAGAAGCTGTTAAGCGTAAAAAACCATTTATTTTTATGTGTAATGTTATGATTTCAGTTAAAGTAATGAATGTGAATTTTTCAAAGGATATTCAGCATTTCACTAAGTAGCATAAACGAAATTTTACTATTTACGAGATTTAATTTCAGTACGTCACAAAAGTTTTCCAACCAAATAACTTTGTATCTATTAAGAGTTCATACACTGGAAGCAAACATGGTCATTAAAGATTTATTTCTTAGTGCGTTTATTCGCATCCCAAAGTCATCGTCAGCAGCTATCAAACAAAAACCCTATTTAAACCAACATGACTCTTCTAAACATCTTGGTTAACCCTGCGGGGAAAACCCATAAAAAAAGATTGCGTGATGCTGCAATAGCTATATAATCTAAATGACATTATTATATTGTAACTATTTTTCCTTAACGACGTAAAAAAAAGAGAGCGACGGCTATGGCATAAAGAAGAGAATGTATTTTCATTCAAAGCGGAGAGCTTAATTATACACGTGGGAGATGAAGAAGGTACTTTCAATAAATCCAAGGAATACTTCGGTATGTGTATCTGTGAGTTTAATGATGATTCACTATACAATTTAAGTTAGTTGATTCTCTGACTTCAATTTAAATAACCAAAACATAACCAGTACATTAATCATTATTTTTGAACCAGATTGCCAAAGTAGGTTCATAGCAGTCTACGTATGGTACTTCCACTGACTATAGTATGCACTTACTACCAATTAACCACTATAACTGATTATCAGAACTGTCTCAGGAGCAGTTTCCCATGACAGAATTACAAATACCACTATGCACTATATGTGTGACTTTGCAATTTATCTCCTTATAATTCTTCATAAGTGCAATAAAGTTTGGCCTTATTTTATCCAAGCATTTTGTAAAAATTTCTACAATTGTATTAAAATATTCAGTTTTAAATACATACGTCAATCTGTTGATGGTGGTTAAAATCTTTACTTCGTCAGCTATGGATTTTTTTTATTATAAGTGATTAATAAATTTTGATCAATGATGTTTTTTCAATTTATGTTTGTATTTTTTATGAAAGATTAACGGTAAACAATATCATGTATATTCTATTTGTAAATATATATATATTTATGATTGTATTGAAAAATATATCGTTAGATAAATAAGCACCGCGCTGAAATGGCCGGGAAAGGAGGGTTAAAGCTCACTTTATAGAGGCCAATAAGGAAACGGAGGCAATTACTTAAGAGAGTTAACCCATTCTCGTCATATACGTAATACACGGGCGGCCGTCGCCCCGGAGCAAATTACTTGGCAACCAGCCAATACGTTCCCTTTGGAAGGTCGCTTCTCGGTCTAACAAACACAAAAAACTCAATAAATATTGAATGAAATGGAGAATTTTTCCCCCTTTAACTTAATATAATATGAACAATTTATTGAGCATATTATTCTTTCACTATTGATTAATAGGATGTCTTATTCTCTTCCTTGGCGGTCATACATATATCTCAGCGTATCTTTTTTTAACAGCATGATAATATTGCTATAAAAAGTATTTCTGGGAAAAATGATTTTTAAAACTACATGTTTATAGAGCTCATTTTAGCAAAGGTTTTTCAACAAGATCTGCTTGTTTCTCAGTCGCCTTACCTCTTTTTTTTAGTAAAATTAAACGACCTGTTCAGTCGTACGGAAATAATACCTGTTCCTGAAATAGACATGTTCTTCGTTATTAGAGTTATATGGGTGGAAAGGACTTCAGACGTCCATGTCTTTGAATGAAAATCCATATATTGATTTAAAAATCAAATTTATGGACCACTGTTTTCTAGGATTCGAGCTATCTGAACACCGCAGCAAAATCTGGATCACGATCTTGAACACTCAGCTATAGACCAACGACCTGGAAAAAAGACACAAGCTTAGTAAATATGTTTGAAAATGATAATTATTATGAATATAACGTTTTATGATAGTTGGTTTAAAAGCATGTATTTGAATAACTAGATCTTAAGCTCAAAATGGGGACAATAAATATTACTTTTTAAACTGTTAAATAAAGTTTTTAAAATTTAACTTACTAGACGAGCAGTTTCAAATTAACTAAGTATATTTAAATATTCAAATGTTTATTGTAAATACAAAAAAGTCGGGATGTAAACCGTTCTGTACTTTTATTGGAAACGTGCTTTCTATAAATGCGAACAGATAAATTATGTGTTTTTCTCTTTAATTATTTTAATACCAAATAGATAGATTCTAGGGGAAAAAACTCTCATTCTATCCTTAATTAAAAATTACAATTTTAAAGAGAATGCAATATAATAATAACGAATAATCAACAGTTTAAGTATGCATATCAATCTAAAGAAAACAAAAGAATTTCGAGATCATTATTTTGAATATTTACATTGAAAAAAAAGTCCGGTGTTTTAAAATAAGAAATCTTTTTCATTCATGATTTGATTTTTGCCTTATTCTGTAAAATTTTAAAAAAGTCTTTCAGAATGTCGAACATCAAAATAAGTCAGATCTATTATATTTGAATTACTTTCTAAGCTATTGCGTGATTTTATGCAGTAAGACGAGGTTGATCAAAGTTGCCCCCGATTTAAAAGTTGCTTCAATTTATTTAACCTGAACATAATATAGTACAGCAGGTTATGGATTGTATAACAGTAAAATTTAGTATACTTTTCTCATAAGTAAGACTCCAACGATTGTTTCCTGTTGAGGTGCTCTACTATCCATCATCGTACCCAAGTGGTTTAAGTATAAAGTATTACCTATCAGTTTTAACTTTTCGCAAAAAAAAAACATTTTTATATTCATTCAGTGTTGAATAAACTTATGTAACATTTTATTACTTCTGCATGTTTCTTAATGGAGAAAATAAACACTGTAGTTTATGGGTACGCTGGGTAGGTATCTTGTGCTGTGTTTATACAACCGAATGTAAAATTCGTTTAAAGTATACAGCGAGATTTCGTTTAATTCTGTTGACATTGGTAAAATAGAGAGTGGAGAGTGAAAGAAGCAGATAACTGTTGAACTTTTTCCACATTGTCGACAGCATTTGGGGAGCGTATACTTTATTTTCGGCGCCAATTAGCTATCACAATAATAATTGCGGCTCACTTTCAAACGACGAAGTTAGCGACACTTTTAATCATTCAATTGATTGGACGTTATTTGTATGGTTGCAAACCAATGTAGTATTTGAATGCTTAGTGTTTTTATTTTCATCATTGCACTAATAAACTTTAGGTGACAAAACTATTACCACTGTCAATTATTTAGGTTCATTATTATTGCAGGAAAAAATTAGACTGCAATATAAGACTTTTGCGACAATTGTTTTCATTGATCAAAAAATACACAGAACTTTGTTATAAACGGTTTTATACTTATTCAAAAGCATTGTGCATTAAAAAATATATATAATCAACACCACACAATTTTTGCCTGTTGATCCGTTCTCAGTCCAGCACAAATAAACATACTTGAGAAAAATATTGAAAGCCAAAACGAACACACAATTTTGAAACTAAATTCGCCACGATATATCCTGCCTTATTTGTGAATGGATTGGAAGGCTATAAATCAGACTAATAATGGTTCCACGTTTTTCGATATCAAATTATGACTGATTTAAAACTGCTGAATGCTGCCTCGATTGTCACATAAAATAAGAGGATGGACAGGTTTAAATTTGTCATTTAGACACATCAATCGCCAACAAGAAAATAAACAAAATAAGGTTGAATCAACAAAGCGGCTTTGAAGCAAATTATAATCCAAAGGTGAAATTTTTCATTGGTTCTGTAAATGAATCTCTACCAGTAGCATATACTTCATGGTGAAATAAAAAGTGAAGCAGAAAATCTCATAGCATACGAATGCTTGGTTCTAAATCACTGGCCGAGCCAAATCGTCACTATGTTAGTGACTTTTCGTCAAGTATTTAAAGTTTGGCTGGTAAACGAATATGCAATAAAGCAGAATATCTGAAACTATACTTCGGGAGTATCATTGTGTTAACAAGTTAATTAACGAAAGAATCAAGCAAGTTGCTCTTACCATTCATTGGACCGCTTGTACATATATAAGCTTAAAATTAATAAAGCCACGAGATATTACAATAGTGTTTAAATAAAAGCTATACAATTTACAATCCAAATTAATGAGAAGAAAAAAAGTGGCACGTTTGAATATAATTTACTCGGAAAACTCTGATAATCATCATGTAAGCCTAGCTTTGAAAGGGAGTCTATCTTGTATGGAATCCAATCAGAACAGGCACTGTCACTGCGCTCTTCAGTTTTTTCGATTGCATGGTTATACTTTCCTCCAAAACAAAACAAAACTGTTGGTAAAGTATACTTAAAGGTAAAAAAGAGATGGCCAAAGACACACTGAACTATGATTGTATGTGTGGACAATAGTGCATGTCTTCATGTTATAAACGTTTTGCGTTGTATTCCAGAATCAAGCAAACGCACAGGGGTTATATTGAGATGACCATCTTGAAAAATCAATTTTACTAAGAATGCGGATATTATTTTATTTTAATTAACTGGCTGTTTGTTCGTAACTGCTCCCAACGGTATCACAGAGCATGCTTCATACAGCTGCCCATTCTGAGCAAAGCAACCGGCAAAAATATGAATTGATAGATGTTTGAGGCGACATCCCGCGAACACATTTAGTGTAATTTTGCACAACATTTTTTACATTTATAATTTTTCGAGCTTAATGATGAAAATAATAAAAAGTTAAAACTAGTATTTAAGCTTCAAAAACGATGAGCGCGAGAAAACAATGTAATGAGAAAACTATATATTGGGGTTCCACTGCAAATCTTTCAAATTGGCATTTAAAATATGTAAATATTCGGTTTCTTCCTTTTCACGCATTTTTCTATTGAAGCTGAAAATAATAAATACAGATTCACATAACGCTTTATTTTAAATTGTTCGATAATAGAAATCGTGGTAGAAGTAATATTATACCTTTTATGGTTTCAAGGAATTAAATCTTTGATAATAATCGCATTGAGAGTGCTTGGGTTTTTGAAAAACGTTTTATATTTTGTTTTGATGAATAAATTCTATTACATTGCTTTGAATTTTTTCACTTTCATTCCTTAAATAACTCTACAACCTAAAACAAAAACATTCGTATATGCTGCAATTTGAAAAGCGAGTAATAAGGTGCGGGTCGTCTCCATTTCTCGCAGTGTCGCATACAAGCCTTAAAATGACAAATGGTAAAAAGCTTTTTCTCCCAACCATGAAATAGTTAAAAAAGGGTCTACAGGCAGTAAAACATCCGTAGCTTTCAAATGATTCATTGAACACTTTGTACCTGGCAGTATTGTCTTGGCCAGTTGAAGTGGAAAAAAAAATAAAAGGTTTTTTTACTCTATACAAATGGATATTTATAATTCACGATTAATCTGAAATTTATCGAAGATTCTTTATATAGATAAGAATGTTACGATATGATTATCTTACGCATTTTTGTTGAAGAGGTTGCGTTAGAACATTTCAAGTATCAGGCTTGAAGCCGATTGGTTAGTGTCATTTTTTTCAGTAGCAGTGTCGAAGGGTTTTAATACTGATTTGAAAAACAATGTTCGAATCAATTTATGGACTTGTGTTCGAAGGCATAGATATTATATCTTAAAACTCCCTCAGGTTATACCGATATTAAATTAAAGGGCATAGCGAGAGCGATGAGTTATTTACTTAAAAGTAAAATCCTACTCCTTATTCTTGCAAATGTAATCTCACCAAAAAAGAATGGTGGTGTTACTGATTAGAATTGGGATCAGACATATTTGAAAATATGTCAAATATATTGATATCAATTTTTCGTCCATGGCACGAATAATAATTTTGAAAAAAAAACAAATAATAAAACCACAATTTGGTAGTGAAATAAAATCTGATACCTGATTGACATCAATTTATCAAAACATTATTTCTTACAATTTATACATCGACTGAGGGCTCTTTATGAACATTTTGTATGTAAACGATACAAACTATTTAGCAGCTCGAGTTCGTTCATGCACTTGAGTATCTAAAGATGCCGAAACCCGGGATGTTAGTGACAACACTTATAAAAGTATACACAATTTTAACGACTGATATTTATAATTTCTGACGTTAAGATGCTTGATAAAGCAACGGTGGTACATCAGGGTCGAAGAATACAAGCTCGTCCTGTGAAATATTACAGGGTCTTTCCCGAGTGCTATGCGTACGAACTGCTCCTGAATGCGAAATGTTTTCGAATATTAAAAGGCGAGACTCATCAAAGACTTAGGCAACGCCTCGTGTGTACGAGGCGCGTTCATCTGTGAAGTAATTAAATGGAATTGCCGTTATTGTTCCCGCAGCGTAGAAAAAGCACCGCGGCGTCGGGTGGTATCGATCTAAGGCGCCGTATTATTTGAAGGCTGGCCAAAACGACCGGCTTGGCTGCGGCCCTACCCTTTGCCCCCAAAGCGAGTGGGAGCGTCCTATAAATATCACTGAGCAGATGTGTTCACCTCCTCTGGAAAAGCGGCCAAAAGGAAATATTAAAAGCTGACATAATAAGCCCTCATATTCCAACCAACATCGCACATCGCTCAACAAATGCAAAACAACCTAAATGTGTTAACATAATATCAAGGTAATTAGAATTTCGACTGAAGGTGCTCAGGTGATGGAAATTCAAGATGAAATTTTAATCTTTTGAGTTTTGTACTTTTCTATGAGTTTTGTCGCCAATGATCCGAAATCAGTTCAATTACATTCGTGCACTTGAAATGCCTGACGATGCCGATAGACGAAACTCGGGTTGTTTACGATCAAATTCATGGAAAAGCACGAAATTCAAGCGACCCAAATTTGATAATTTCAAGTATTTATGCAAAAGAAACACCAGCTCATCACCTGTTTTTTCAACCAAGTCTACTTATTTTTACGAGAACTTTTTCATATCCTCAACCTCAACCTCTCTTTCTCGAAGAGAGTAGGGCATAGAAAGGATATGGTTAGGGCAGGACAAGTGGTTCGCTAATTTCTCTCGCTAAGCCCAGTTTTTAGGTCCAGATGGGTGTGGTAGCTCCAATTACTCGACATCTCAACTACTCGAGCATCGAGTAGTAAAATTTCAAAATACTCGAGTAGTTTCAGGTGTGCAATTCGAATTTGTGTATTTTTATAAATGACCAATAATTAAAGAAACTTATTGAATATTACTAATACACTTATTTCCATTTATGCAACATATATTTCAACAATAATAGAGAATTAAACGACTAAAATTTTAAATTGGTTTGATGTTTTTTATAATTCTCGCAGTAGAAGAAACTTTCGACGATTATTACTAAAACGAGTATTACTCGAGTAATTTTCAAAATACTCGAGTATCGAGTACTTGAAAATGGACACATCCAATTGGAGTCTTCCATGTCTTCAAACTAAAAAAATATACTAAGATTTCATAAAAAAAAATAATTATCTGTAGTCAAAGAATTGCCTAGTACGGTTTATTTATAGTTCTGCCGATTGAATAATTCACTGATGGTTATCAATTGTTTGACATACTTTTGGTGGGACTAAAGACGTAGCTATTTTTCTGCCTTATCCACTACTTTTACATGAAGATTAAGTGAATATTTTTATCTTTTCTCCTATTTTTCAGTGTTTGTTAACCAAAGGTGGGTAAAAGCATTTCCTGGGCTTCGAGAGAAATTTTTTACGCGTGACATGAAATTTGAATTTATTTTATTCCTTCGAAATTTTACTTGACTGAATTATGTATATACAGGCAATTTGTAGGTGCATGCACGTATTCATATAGAATTTGAAACTGGACTTGACAACATTTCTCATTCATACAGTTAAAGCCGTATGCGCAACTGGTGAAAGCAGCATTGCTTGCAATTTTTACAGTTTACCACCTTACTTCTGAAATTTTGTAATTTTCATTACTTCTGCACATACAACAAAAGCAGAAATCACTCTCATGCAAGTGATGACTTAAGCGCTACTCTTTAAAAATGTGCCTCTTTTCAAAAGTATTATTAAGAAACGTGCAACAACAACCAGCTATCAAAAATTGAAATATGTTGATGCTTGTTTATTAATCATTATGAATGTATATAATTTTCAAAAAAGATTGTCTTATTTTAACTTAAAAAAAAATCGTATCAGCCAAATCAATATATTTCAAAATTCAAAAAGGTGCTGATCACTTTAAAGTCTGAAGAAGTACTGAATTAAATCTCACATCTTTAATAAATTATTAAAATTTATATAAAAAATAAATATCAACGAAGCACTCTTTGATTAAGATAAATATTGACACATCATGAGATATCATTAATTTTTTAACAGACACAAATTTCGATAAGTGATTATCTTCAAACTGTAAATTAATCATTAATCATTTTTGGAATGACTCCTAATAAACTATTTTGAAAAAAGAATATGCTTACAGTACATTAATTATACTTCCATAACTTAAATATAAATAATTTTCCAAGGTGTTTAATCTTAATATATTTTGTATGTAACCATCGCGAATCCTTTACTTTTAAATTGAAACTGGTTTGAAAGGTCTGCATCAGGATTAGCAAGACTGAAGGGAATCGGATCAAAGTAGACAATACCAAGTGACAAAATTTGTGACTGTTAGCGAATCCTCTACACAGTGGAGTCTATTTATATGTAATTCACCGTATTTCAAAGGGGCTTAATATTGTTTTGTCAAAGTGGGCTTTCATTCCGAACTTGTATTGTTCCATCCACTTCAACACAATGAGAATTAAACGTCATTTTATCTTTGAATAGAATCTATATAAAGTAATTTTATTTAAAACCTTAGTCGTTTAAGTGTGGGCATAGAACGAAAAATTCAAATTTTATCGAATACGTTGAAGTTTTGAAGGCAGCGAAAATTCTCATTTTTCTACTGTGTGTTACTTATAGTTGACAAAAATCATCATGACGATTTATTTTAGTTATAAATCACAAATCAATTCAAAGATGCTTGTTTTTCCAATGAAAATTGTCGATTGTTTATCACTTACAATATGACGGTACTGCATAAAGTACAAAATATTTGTATTTTAGTCTAAATAGTTTATTAAATAATATTATTAAAATAAATATTTAACACAGAACAGGTTTACCATTTGTATATGTAGTATTTAACAATCAATATTAAATTAAAATACCATGAATTTTGGTACGGTACTGATAGTTTTGTTTATAATTTTATTCGTCAGATATTTTTGTTAGAATAAAATATCATTACTTTTTATTTTATTTTTTCTTCTTGATGGTGTGAAAGCTTTGCGCAGTTAATTGATTGAATATTTTCAAACGAAGCAATAGACTAGTATATAATTTTCATTAAATTCAAATTTGTTTTGCAATAATTCATTCTCATTTAGATCACAATGAACATATTTGTTAATTATGACGGAGTTTTAAACATTGAACTTCAAAATCCAATAACAAACTATTTATATATTCAAAAATTAACATACTCAAATCAAAATTACCCACCAGTGTCTGAAATGCTTTAACCCTATTGATCCTGAACATAGTAACGCTAAACTATGTTCAGGATAAAAAAAGTTGATAAAAAATGATTCTTTTCGTATCTAAGATTAATGGTTTTTAAGAGACCAATTCACTAATAGCTTTTTACTGTGATTGAGTTTCCATAAAGATTTGTTTTAAAACTTTACTAATTATTATCCAAAATAGGACTATAAAAATTAATTGCTTTCCACCGAGTGTTAAAATCAATGAAAAATCTACTTGAAAAGTGACATAACAAAATGTAGTATGTCTCAAATATTCTTTTAATATTTGAGTAGAAAATGTTTTCAACCCAGCAGTCAACAAATGTAGTGAACGAGTAGTAAAAATGTTGTTATTTTCTTGAATTTGACATATAAATCCCATTCTTTTATTAGTATTATTATATATATATATATGACAAAGGATGTTATTACGCTGAGAAAATGTAAGCAAAAGCTTTACGCGTAGAATGAAATAAAGAAGATGAAAGAATTTTTTATGTTGCTTGTAGACTGTGACATCAAAATAGTCGTTAACTGGTTGTTCCACCCAGTTTCGGGGTAGTAAATTGGTGGTATGTCCCAAGGTCATCTATTTTGGACAATGTGATATCAGACACAAACATTACACAATGATAAACATGCAAACTATTATTTTTGATACACATGGAAAACTAACATTTAATTTAAATAATTAACACACGAGGTTATAGTCTATAATTAGATATGCTTCACTCGACTTTTTTGACATGTATTTGTAAACATTGTGTGAATATAGCGAAATAGCAACTTAAATATGTAATCATCATGCATTTCACTGAATCCTTGGCCGACAAAATAAGAAGTCGATATGGAATTTATGCTTTCACTCACATTTTTAAATAGTTTTTGAACAAATGAGCTAACTTTTATATTGAAATATATTTCACAACGAAAACAGCTTAACTCGCTGCAGAGGTTGCCATATATAATATAATTGTGATAGAATAACGCTTATAATCATCCAATTTTGATTAAAATGAATAACGGTCGAAGTTTGTTGGCTAAACAACCTCACAGCTATGATTAAAAATTCTGTGCAAAATAATAATTCTTAACGTAACTTTTGACTTATCTTTGAATATTCGTTCGGAAAATACTGTATTTATTGCATTAGGAATATTCGGATTAAAAAAACGAACTGATAAACCGTTGCTAATTTTTGTAAATTAAGATATTTTTTATAATTATCCTGACTCAAGTTCATAATATGCTTCAATAAAATATAGTAGGCCTCGATAGCTTTAGCTGAACATCACAGAACTTCTTCGAGAGCTTTCATAGAATAGAGTCATCCAAACGATTTTTTGACGTGAAGTGGAAATTAAACGGTTGAAAGTGTTCATATAATTAATATATGAAAAGGAAAGATAGACTAAATACAAGGTTTATTCATTTAAAATGGTTTTTGTTTCACCTTAAGAATTTTGAGATGCCATGAAGAATTATTCCAAAATGTATATAATTTACTTCAAAATATCTATTGGAATGATTCATTATCAAATTAATAACACTTTTAGATCTATTAATTGCAGTTAATCTATAATGAACGCTTTGAGTGGGTGTGTATTTGTAATCAAGCCGCGAGAAACACGAAGCAAAATTCCACTGTGCAATCTTTCATTTGAGTTCCGTACAAAATACTATGAAACTCTCACCGACACACTATAATTCCTGTTGTAATAATCTCCGTAGCCTCATATTTATACAACACTACCCCCATTGCATTTGTATGCATTAACCTGTCATCTCCCTGTGTCTGGTGTTTCTTGAAAGAAGCAATTTTCCAGCGACTTACTACAGGGAATTAAATAACGATTCGTTTTTTTGATACCAGGACATGTAGTTTTATTAATTACTTACAAAGTTAAAATCGTACAAAATTTTTATAACTTTGTTGATTGACTTATGAGTGATGAATTAACTTTTTTTAGCTTTGCCAATTCACTGCTTGTTATCTGTGATTCGACTCAAGTTTCTTTATTGGATTGGTCTGTCATCGCTCCTTTGATAATTACGTGAATTATATAATTGAATAAACTAATATGCAATAAAATTTAACGTGTATTGTCTTCGAAGAATAAATGCCGAAATAGTAAAATCTGTTTGCGCTATCAAAATTAATGACAAAATTAACTCAACTAATGAAAACGAATCATAATATTTAATTTATAATGTGTTTAATATAATACAATTATTATGTGAAGGTCTATTTTAGAATACAATATGACGATCAGAAGGTAACTTGGGAGACGATATTTTGAAAGCGAGCTATTTATCCAAGTGAATCTTTTGTTGACATCGTTATCCCAAAAGAGGCATTAATGTGCTATGTATTATACAAGTTGAAAGAAATAAAAATGAAAAGATTTTAAGTACGTTTACCTGCTTAAAGAGGAGATTTTACATTGAGCCCTCTCATGCGCTGCAGACGGTAAATATATCTCAGTATATTGTCACTGGCAGTTTTTTGTTCAAGAACACATGCTTGATAAAATAATCATATTTAAAGAATTAAACAACTCAATTAAAAGCTTCTTAATTGCAATTAAAGAAGATCTGATTGTGAATGTGGATTTTAATACATATGTTAGTATGAAAGAAGAAATATGAAAATTAGCGTTGAAAAAGTTTACAAATTTTCTCGTTAAGCCTATAATATTACCTACGTAAAATATGAAGCTTGCAGGAACAAAAGCTTTGTCTGAGGCTTATGGTTACAATCCTTGGTCTCGAGTGTTTTTTTTTACGTCGCCCCAAACTTTATTTCGTGAAGTTTTATCAAGATAAAATTTTATTTTCCTTTTCTGCTCGATTTCATACAATATTTTTAGGAATACAAATGCTCGTGGTCGAAGCAGACATGGTGTAAAAAGATCGTTTGTAAAATCTGTGACCGCGTAACGCAACTTACAATCTCCCAAGAGAATCAAACCAGCTAATCTTCCAAATGGGTTACCTAATAAACGTTTATGATTTTTTCACTTTATTCTCTCCCGTTACTCAGTTCTTCAACCTATCATTTTCGGAGAGAGTAAGGATAGAAATGATAGGACTAATGGTTAGCCTATAGCGCTAGATATTATATATCATATATTGGAACATACAACAATATGATGGTAGCTTTATATCGTTTATAGGGCAGGTTCATATAATATTCATCTTTTTAAAAGTCTAGCATAAATATTTTTCTTCGATGCCGAATTAATTATGTCTATTTTTTGATAGCTTTGTAATTCAATGAACAGAATGATATTTCACGTAAAATGGGAATAACGATCAGAAGTCAAAATTCTCACTTTCGGAGAAAGTGGATTACTTATCACTATCATTTTCGATTACCATTTTCATGAATAAATTGATCATTTGCATATTTTCTTTGATCTAAACACTTTTAACATTTATATTCGTCATTTAATCCAATGATTTGAATTTTCCCTAGCTATTTTCGCAAATAAAATTCATAAACTTATAAATAAATAATGTATTCAGGCTCTTGGATCTCTCACGCCGAGAAATTCAAGAATAATAATTCTAAATTAGAAGGAACGCGGAAATAAGAAACAAACTCAAGACGTCGCATTTCCATCTCAGAAATTTATAACCGAGAAGATTATTTGAATAATGGCGATGTGTTTTCACATTTTGAATCCACACAATGCCGACCATCATTACGACACCTTCGGAAGCCTAAATACTTAAATCGTAAAAGAAATACTTAATTGCTCTTTATCGCCGTCAAATTTTGAATATGTACAGGTATGAACAATTAATTTGTGTACAGTCAACCCTGCTATAGCGGACACTTCAACAGAGCTTTTTTCTATATCGTATGCGGCGGTTTTTGGTACAAGGCACCTGTCGCTTGCTTACAAACTAAACACTTATAATTTTATTAAAAATGTAAAATTTAAAAAAATGTTTGATTTGCTTCAAAATCACAAAATACATTTTAAAAAACCAGACCCCAAATTTTGTATGGTCGCATAAGTTTATATATCAATACTTACAGTAATTACATTACTTAAGCAAACTTTGCGATAGTAAGTTTGAAGATGCCTCTGAAAGAGGCGAAACACGTGTCACAGTTAGTAGCACAATACGTGGAATAATCAAAGTTATTTTAAATTTTATATTAGTTTATATATCGTTTATTTGTTATAGCGTACTCCCTATCCTCCCGCTATAACAGGACTGACTGTACTTTTTGTCCATCCAGGTCGAGGATTTTAATAACCGAAATAGAAAAATTAATGAAAATATATTTAATGCTATGAAGTCAGTGATTCAAGTCTCCAAAGCTACTATTGTCTAATAATAAAATCTATGCATAAAGCGAGAAATTGGTTATCTATTGTTTATATTCAAGCCAGTTTACTACTACACATTTTTTGTTAAGTTACTCCAAAAGTATATATGAATTTCAAAGAATCATAAAATTCACATGGTTTGTTGTTGTTATATTATTGGAGACAAACAATAAAAATTAATTTAAAGTATATCTCGATGATATATAAATCTTTCTCAAACTTGTAAATTTATTGATTGTTAAATTTAATTTAATTTTAAAATATCAATTTATCTGTACTGTACGTACTGTACAAGTTAAATATTGCATCGCTTAGAATTTTTATTTTCAGTTAACTATCTCCCACTTTTTATATTTATTTAATCATAATAAAGAACTGTTTACCATAACGTTGATACTACATAGATAAAATATATGTTTTGTTGGAATTACTGCTAACTCAATTCAATGTTGACCATTAAAGCAGACGTTGCTTGGGTCATTTGGTCAACCGAACGTTCTCTAGGCTGAATATATTGGGTGGGAAACACCACATTCAATTTTCTTTTAAATCTAAGACTGATCAAACTTTATGAATTAAATTAATAAAATAATTTTAACTCCACTCCACATATTTTTTGAAAAAATCTGGAACCGCTTATCGCGAGCAATTGATAATGCTCGCGATACGCAAAACCGGTCCTGATCTTTATCAGAATACTAGTATTGCTACCCGGCGTCGCTCAGACTAAGCGACCAATAATTATTTAATGTTATATCATTCTACATAATTATATCACAAAATCTAACATCCAAAATAGAGTTAAAATAAAATCACAAACTTTATTTAATTTGATGACAGCCCTATTCTCGCCCATTAAAATGTCCAAATTCAAGGAAAAAATCTAATTTGCTGTCAAAGAAATGTTAAATAATACCTTCACGTAAATAATAAACATTATTATTAATAATAAAAGCCGGCAAAAGTTCAGTAGAAGACTAATTTATTACATTTTGACTAAATGTCTTCGCCGATAAAAATTCAAAAATATTTTCTTTCATATTCGTTTTTATGGCAACTTAATGACCAACAATGCAAAAGGGAATTACAGACCCACAGACATACAGACGCCGTTTCGGTTTTATATATAAGATATGTGAATGCAGCAATATAAAACTTATTTACGTAATTATTTCACCATTAAATCTCTTTTTCAAGATTATTCAATTATACATATTGGATATGTGATATATTTTTTAATTTTAGGTATTTTAAATATGACTCGCTTTTTGAGACAAATTGATAATATATTCATTATTTCAGAAATATTCTGCAAATTAAACGATATCTAATAGAGCAAGGTCATTAGTATATATGTACATAAGTAAATTGACATTAATCTCGTAATATTTATTCTGATAAAATTAAAACAAAATCAAATAAAGGAAAGAAGATTTTGCTGTAGCTCTAATCCATTTAATTTATTCGAACCGCTTGTAAACATAATATCTTTATTGCGGCTCTCAATAAAACTGTCAATTTTACCACGAGTTATACTATAAAACTGTTGTATTATTGCAATATATTTATTGCCTTAATAAATATATTTTTTTTAACATTAATGTATAAAAATATATTTGACAAAACAGCAAATCACCGATGTCCAATATATAATAAAATATTTCAAATCAAGAAGAGTATGGCAAATTGACTCGCTTTAACTACGAAATAAAAGACACCGCAAGCAACCATAACCGTTGGTGTCTTTTGGTATTTTATTTTATTTTAATATTAGTTGAAAATGCAATTAGCCAAAATATCCGTATATGTATATCACATCTTTGCGGAGTAAAATCTATACAATTTAAAAACAATATGTATTCGGTTTTATGTAAGATAAGTTTCTTTGATATTTTTGTACAAATTCGAATTATTTGTAATGCGTCGCAATATGTTGATAAAAAATATTATATTTATTTTCCATTTAAACAAAAAAAGGAATACTGCAGTTATTGGGATACCAAGCAAATATTTTAAGAATACAAGGAAAAACTTGAAACTTGATTTTCACGAAACAACAAATTTGTATTTATGGTTGGTTGTTTTGTATTACATAATTGACTATTTATTATACAATTGTGTAGTATGTATAAAAACAGTGTTTTATTTGTATTATCATAAATACACTGATATTTATGAGAAGCATTCCAGTTGAAAATTATCGCAATCTGTGAAACTGGCTCTGATCATTTTAAAATGTAGGTAAAAGAATACAAACAAAATATGTTTTTAGATTATCGACTATAACGCCATTTAGAAAAGAATATAACGCCTTTCAGAGAAGAATTGACAGTTAACACCTTAAAAATCATTTTCTTCCCAAATAGTCAATACAATTGTCATTTAGAAATAAGATCGCACCTGGTGCTAATACCCAATTCCTATTTCCCGTTACAAAAAAAATCGTAGCTGTGAAAAAGCTATCCCTAATATAATATTACTTTGTCAAATAACCGTTTTAAAATTACACTTTTTTTCAGTGAAATTTGAATTACTGACAAAATAAAATACGGAATGAATAAAGGTAAATTAAAACGCCAAGCTTAATTTGAATTTAATACACATACCTGTTTACAAAATTTGTATCATGTTGACCAAAGATTGTTTTATTTGATTTTAAATAGAATACATAAATAATCCTTCTAACTTCTAAATTTGTTTTGACATATCAAGCCAGCTGTATTAAATTTTCATAGCAATCGTCAACCTTTGTTTTCTTCGGAAAATATTGAAAAAAACTTCTATTTTCTTTTTATAAAATAGTACACTATTTTTTTAGTATTTTTGTGCTACTTTTGTAGTACTTTTTATACATAATGCGTAAAGATTTGTGGTTTTCAACTGATATCAAAATGTGTGTCTAAATGCATATCTTTTTACCCTTACTAGGTACTTATGATAGACAAAAATAATACAGTAATCTAGTCATTCATATGTAAGAAGTTCGCGTGGTCTTGATCGTACTCGATTTTAAAAACCGAAATAAATTACATCAATATAAACTACGGCAATAAAAAATTATTAATTTAAAATTATTGTGATTTTGCGCCAGTTTATTCGTAACATACTTTAAAAAAGACAATATTTCGCTGGCGTATTTATAAACTTTTCATAAAAAATCGGAGCTCAGGTTTTTCAACTCCTGCACAAGTTCATATTTCGACACCTTAGTTTGAAAATGTTCTAACTGATCTTGACTCTGTTTTGAGATATGAGCGTTTGAAGTTTGGATTGATCATATTATTTAATTAAAGATAAAAATAACGTATAACAATGAGGGAGTAAAAATGTTTCAAAATACATATTATAAGCATATTTTTTCACAAATCAAACTGACAAATAATCATTTGAATGATCTAATAATGTCAATCTTAGAATTTAAACAAAAAAAATAGTAAAAAAAATGTGAAGATGAACTCCGATATTCAATAATAGTTATATGACCCTAAAGTTATCATATTACTTATGTATGCTAGAATACGGCTAATACAAACTTTTCCAACTAAAAGGTCAGTCAGCTTTTGCTAAAACGATTTAGCATAGTAGTTAAGTCGATGCTTACGATTCTATCTTTCTATTTTGAATTATGTTTAAAGTATACAAGTTTCTGACAGTATCACTGATGTTTTGAACACAGAAGTTTTCATTGACTTTATCATCACCTAAATACATTCGTTTCTCAGTAATATCAGTTATATCTGATGTTACCAACAAAATTTGTGGTCATTTAATAAAAACACATTTTAATGAGACGGATATTCTAAAAATATTAAGAAGAATTAATGATGAGCTTTGCAAATGACTATGCAAAAATTTATATAATACAGATGCTTAAATAACAAATGTATTTATAGTGATCATTTAATATAGATAAATTTTGTAAACGTTACGACAATTTGGCCGGTATTTCACGCCTGTCGACGAAAATTGTTCGCTTACAAAATCATTACTCTAACAAAGTGTTTCGTAAAAAAAAACAATTTCACATATAATTACAATTTTTAACCGTATTTCTACAAAATCTTTATTTTTACCCAAGAAAAATCAATCAGAAAATAAAAGTTATGCAGTAATATCATTTTTTTTTGATTTATTTTATTTAAATCATCAAATATGTAAATCATAGTAAATTAAAACTTAGATTTGGTTATTTAAGAGTAATAATCAAATCGATTATCAATTTTACTAAACAAATATGGTATTTCAATATTTTCCAGATTATAAACACCAAAATTTACAACTAAGGTCATATATTATATGTCATTAAAAATTGACCGATTTTTGTAAAGAGACGTGACATTTCATGTTGTTATTTCACATTTCACTATTTCTAATTCGAACGAAATAAGTTTTTAGATCGAAAAACAGCCTTGGATATCAATCCAATGCTTGTCATTACCAATTGAAAATGAGAATGAAACGAGTATTCTTAAAAAAATGACTCGTAAATATTATACTTCCTATTTCTTTGATTGGCCTACGATTCGTGTAAATAGTTTTCACTCGTCTACGGGAAGATTGAAATACTATTTTTCATGTTATGGTTTTGCTTGAACATATTTTAAGGTCCCTAATGAAAATAGATAAAAAAATAATATCAAATAACTAACCCTAAATGTTATAAAACACTCTCGTACATATTTTATATCCTTACAAAGGTAACACTGAAGAATCAATAGGCCCTAAAACATTTACCCGTCTGAGAAATGTTCTTATTTTATGTTTTCAATATATATATTTATATTTACGGGAAAGTCTAAGCGTAATAACAGTAAAAAAAATTACGTTCAAAGTAGCAAAGCCTTGAAATTTTCAGATCTTTTACTAAGCCTTGTAGTTTTATCGTTTTTTATATTAAAATAAAGCATTTTGTCATCTTTTAACTAACTCACATACATTTTGTTTTCTTTACAAGAACATAACAATTTATATTAATCTCACTACAGAATTTATTTTTCTACGGGCTTAAAAGATAACATGTTAATATTAAAAACTACCCTTATCTGTATGCGACATTTTTTATAAAAATGATCTGAATTTGTCAATATAATTTATTTTTTTACACTTTTAACTTATATTTATAAGCTTTTTTGGTATGATATATTATGCTCTTTTTAGATGTATACTTGTATTACTTTACCTTTTTGTTGTTTTTTGTCGATATTAAAATAGCTGTGCAATATTTAAAAAAAATATACTTTGTGGAAAGGCTTAATATTAAACAATAAAAAGTCGCCTCTTTTTATATATTCCAAAATAAATTCATTCAGATCAAGACCGGTTTCGATAAGGAGTCAAATGTTGTCCATGAAAAAAATACATCATAAATAAACCAGCCACTTAAAATGATACAACAGTTTCTTTTGTAAATGAAAAAAATCAAATGCTTGTCCTCCGTAAATAAACTTTGTAATTTGATAACTAAAAAAAATCTATTCAAGCATATTAATGTCTATGATGTGTTACATAAATACCTTCACAACAATATTTAACAATCCCTTTCGATACAACAACATTTGTTGTTGTCATGCATATTTTGTTTGTATACATTTATACGTAAGTTGTCTTTTTTAATCCCCAAAATAGCATGTACCTTTTTTTTAATGTGTATAATTTAGTTAAAAATAATCCTACGTATGTTTTCATAATTGTTCTTTATAAACCGTTTCCCACAAACAAATTTAATATTTAAATCCAGCACAACTGTCATCACAACATTTCTGTAGGCTTAAAATAAAATGCCCGCAACACCCACAGATTAATAAAAGTTGGACAGAGAAGACACAAAAACATATTATTATTTTTCACATATTAAACAGCTTCTATTTTATCAGCGATATACTAATGAGCATATACCTCTCACCAATATTATAATTGGTAATCTAAAAACATATATCAGTAAAGTAAGCCAAAATCAAATCGTATTTGTTTTGTACTGTATTTATTATTTATTCCACAATAATCATATTTGTATCAGGGTCGGTTTCGCTCGTTTTTTTTTACTGATCTTTGACTGAAATTAACTGTGGAATAAGTACACAAAAGTTTTAATAAGGATTTTAACTGAAGGTGCTTGGTGGGATTTCAATATTTAATTAACGATTTGCTAAACTAAGCAACCTACTTTAATTCTTATATATAAGCGATACAAAATATTTACGTACCCGTTATCTCGAAAATCGTTAGCGACATAATTCATGCAAAAGTACAAAATTCAAAAGATTCATATTCAAATGTTGTATTATGTTTTTTAAATATAACGCCTTGCCACCGAATAATTGATAGTGAACATCGTAAAAGTGTTCATAAATATAAAATAGGATGTAAAACATGTTATATTTTGAGTGGCAACTTTTATAAATAAATTTTGTATTGACTTACTAGTGATTTATTTTAAATTTATGTAACATACATTAATATTTATTTTATAAAATGATAGGTTAAACTTTTGCCTATAAAGTATTTCTCGAAAAATGTTGCCATCGTAATCATATACTGTACTTTATTATATAATTATTTATTGTCTTGACTTAAAATTAATATCTCGTTAAAGCATTTCCACTTTTATTATAATGTCAATATTGAATATTAAATCTAGAACGAAAATAAATGTGACACTGAAGAAGTAGAACGAAACATTATATTGATTTTCCTTGATGTCCCTACAGCAAACTTTACAAAAATTAGATAATACTTCGACGAAAACTTAGCGTCTTTTTTTTTTTGAACGCTTCGACAACGAAAGGGGAAGGAATCTGACAATAAATAGTTGATATTTAATTATCAAAAGTTTTTCTCAAAATCAGGATTCTTAAGATTCTTTATGCAGAGTGCCAAAACTTTCGATTCGTTAAATCAAATATTTTACGAGGATATCTTTTTTTTTAAATTAAAATGAATAACTCATTTACCATATCTTTAGATGCGTAATACGTGACTTTTGGTATATTATACTCACCAAGATATTACCATAGAAGTATTATGTATTCAGAGGAAAGATATTTATGTTCGATCAATTCAAATCAGTACTAAACTTGACAACGCAACAAACAGCTTCTTTATTTAAAGCAATATTCATTGTATTACATGCCGTTATCACTTTTAAGGTATTCACTGTCAATACTTGGTGGAAAGGCATTATAATAAAAATAATTATACATTTTTATTACTTTTTCCACATAAAATGTATTTGATCAGGACCGGTTTCGCTCATGGCAAGCATCAAAATCTGAATATCAGTTGATAATGCTCGCCATGAGCGAAACCGGTCCTGATCAAATAAATTTTATGCGGGGAAAAAGTACTAAAAATGTATTATTATTTTTATTAATATGATTGCGAAATTCGACGGATTGAAGAATTTACTTCAAAGATCTTTGTGTATGATTTGAGCGCTACATAACAATGTCGTTAGAAAAAGTTTTAATATATCGACATATTTAACGTAAACGTGAAATTCAGAGAAAAAATGTTTTATATTTTTGTCGGAAATGGTTAAGTAGATTTTATCGGTGATTTTAATTTAAGAATACGTAGATTTTATTTAATGTTTTCCGGTTTTATCACACAATCAGAAGTTGAATTCAGGATGTGTTAGTTAGGATTTCGACTGAGGTGCTTGCTTTAATTTAAATAACAAATTTTAAAATTACTTGTAAAAATTAAGTTTTTTTTTACTTGTGTATTCTAAAAATACATAAAATTTCCGCATAATCTTTAAACTGTTTCAACATAAACTTTTTTGAGCTATGAATTATGTTGAAACAATTGAACTCATTTCAGCAAAAAATATCTAATTCTTCAGTTTAAACTAATTAAATATAAATCAACATATATATATAATCACGCAAACAATTACATTGTCTATACTGCATTACAGTAAATGTAAATAACACTTTGTTCTACAGTCTAACGAATATTACAAGTTACGAATAGTTCTAAAAGAATATTACATATCTCTCGTGTATAAATAAATGGAAGAGGCCAATAGTGTTCTTCGTTTTATTTTGAATTTTGCGCTTTGAAGTATTACGTAAAAAAGTCCAACGCTAGACTGAACTTACAAAACTTGATGAAGAGCGATGATATTAAAGTCGGTAATTATTCATAAAATAAATAATTATTTGCTCAATGAATATTCTGAAAGTGTCATTGTTTCGGGCTCAAATTTCATTTAATTTTTCTCTATGGAACTGCAGCGTGAATTCATTTCCGATTCGAGTTTGACAATCTTCAACGCCAAAAATACATATACATATGTATATGGTTTTTTTTAAACTAGATATTTATTTTTTTAGTCGCCGGGCGGGAAATCCACGTGCCACGATTCTATTACGGACATTTCGCATCGAACATGTGAAATCACCGGTCGATTAAAGCTCATTATGGAAAACTGTAGCAGTTTTAAATCGTTTTTGTAAAACTATACTCCTTATATGAAGGTCATCCCGGTCGGTTGTTAAGTCCTCCCTGCTGGTTCAGACAAACCCCTCCAGAGCACCAGTTTCACAAAATATGTAAAAAAAATTCCACACAATACTTTCTACAAAGTCTACTCCACGCGATTTTTTTCTATTTGGTAAGTTTTTCCCCGAAAACTGCTTCAATTCGGGATTTAATCGCGATTACATTTTTTTGCGGTTTTCTATAATTTCGTCAGATGCTTACGTGACTAGGTCTGGCTCAGTACTGCTAAAGCTTTGAAATCTCGCTCGTTCTTCAAAATGTGGCTATTAATTTTCTTTACAATTGGAAGAAAAGAAAATTGAAATCGGTAAAGATTTCGAAGAAATATTCGCAAATGAATGTAATTATGAAGGGTGCGCGGATTTCTATTTCCGTGACTGTAAGTATTGTACATATATTTTTTTTTAATTGAATTAATAGCAAAAAAGTTCAATACTCTGTAGAAATTTCTCATCGTGTTGGCTTTGAGTAGAATAATTGACTATTAATGAATACAGAGGAAAGGAAAATGTAGTAACTCGTCTTTCCGACGTTGAATAATTCCTAATGTCTTTGAAGTCGGCCTCGGTAAAATTTTCACGGGCAATATTTGTGGCTGCCCCTGAACCGATTATTGATTAGGTCGGCACTCACTACCTAAAAGGAAAACTGTAATAGGAATGTAAGATGCTGGTTCAACACCACTACAATATTACTGATGATTGTTCACTTGCGAATTCTGTTTATTATGTAAACGCAATATAATCAAAAAAGTATTATTTCTAGAATAGTGACAGCAATGGTGTCTGATATTATTTTCGTTATTATCATTTTACGTGAAAAGTATTTACACGGATATCAAAAATAGATCTTTATATGATTTTATATATAAACACAGATTTTACCTATTCAATAATTGTTTGTACATTCTATCAGTATTAGTAGTAGAGACTTCAATTACTCGACATCTCAACTACTCGAGTATAGAGTAATACAATTTTAAAATACTCGAATACTCGAGTATACTTGAGTAGATTCAGATGTACCAAAATATATAGTATTTATTCGAACTTGTGTAGATTAATAGTTGATAAATAAATAAAGAAGCTCATTTAATTTCATTGATACATTTATTAAAATTTATACAGCATACGTTTCAACAATAATAGAGAATTAAACGTCTCAGATTTTAAATTGGTTCGAAGTTTTGTTTTTATAATTCCTACGGTAGAAAAAACAGTAGAAAAAAAAAGTTTGAAAATGGACGAGTATTCTCGAGTATCGAGTATTCGCTACTCGAATTGGAGTCTCTAATTAGCTGTCTAAATATAACTCTTTTAGAATAAAAGAATTACAGCAATACTCTCATGAATACCTTCGTATTCCCAAAGCTTGTTTCAACGTAAATCTTTACTGTAACATTGAGAATTTATTTTATTTGTTAAATTCATATCAAGAAAGAGTATTTTATTTTGCCATGGCAACAAAATTATCATTCTTTTTTTGCAGTCA
Source organism: Himalopsyche kuldschensis (assembly GCA_028554975.1). Classification (NCBI taxonomy): domain Eukaryota; kingdom Metazoa; phylum Arthropoda; class Insecta; order Trichoptera; family Rhyacophilidae; genus Himalopsyche; species Himalopsyche kuldschensis. The sequence goes on along the minus strand of JAHFWI010000010.1, from coordinate 10,445,854 downwards.
TGCATTGACATAATTGTGGAATCTCAATTCTTATTGTGTCATTTATTCAGTACGTACAAAATAATTTATTCAAACAACGGTACTAAAAGTTGGCCTAGCAATAAAGATACCATTGATACATGCAAAATCGAAATATCACTAGTGATCTCAAATATTCGAATATCGAATATTAAAAGTTTATAGTGTTCGAATTTTAGAATATATTGTTTTTGAAGTTGATGTATATTCATTGTTAATTATTGTATTTAAATAAACAAAATAGATTATATTAAGATATGCGACGTTTATTTTTTTATCCGAATATCAAACGAATCCTATAATATTATTCTTTTTGCCTTGTTTGACGCGTGACTCACATCTCTTATCAAGCGTAGAATTTATTTAAATAATTACATATATTATCTGGTTGAAATTTGTAAAGATTAAGCAAAGAAGATATATTATTTATTTTTTAAGCAATCTTTTGTTTTTCATTGATATATTATCCCATTTCAATCATTCATTATGCCATCAATATTATAAATGCATATTATTTCAATGTGCATTTGATAACAAGCTGCAACCTGCCAAGAATTTTTCTAGTGTTTCTGTAGTGAACATAAAAAATCTTCACGATAGTAATTATATACATAGTTATAATAATGATCAAACATATTCAAAAATATTTAAGAATTATTGTAGAAGTAAAAACCTTTGTTTGTCCAAGCTTCAACGTTCATCATAAACATTACGCTACACTTCATGCAAAAGACTTATCATTTCAGACAATTCTCTTCTTCGATTAAATCAGTCTTCTTTTTTCATTCTAATCGATCAAATCAAAAGAGTTTCATTTGTTTCGTCAAGGTACGATATTAATCCATAACGTGACAAAAACTGTTTTCAGGAAACAAACCTAAATTAAAGAATAACTATTTTTTTATATTTCTGAATAATAAAAATCGCACCTAATTACGGAAACGCTCACACCATCATAACGACCTTAATTTTTTCATAGGTCATTGCATTAAATGAAATACTAAGTCGAAATTACATTTTTTATTACCAAAAATATTTTGAAGGAAAAAAATAAGAATTGTTCTTTATATAATTTTACGACAATAACACGACCTTTTGCTGTTTTTTTTATGTCCAATCGCACAAATAGTTTTCTGGTGTATTTATATTGTTTTCGTAAAAGCTACATATTTTCTATGATCAGGCATGGTTTCGCCCAGCGAGTGAACACTTAACTTGGTTGAAAAATTAAAACTAATTAACACTATTTTTACAAATTACTACTATTTATCAGCTACAATTCGTTTATTTTTTATGACAATCATGCCATCAAGGAATCAATATATTTTAGGGAGTACGCAATCTTCCTTCAGAGATAGTTGGAACGAACTCTTAAATATCTTCGGTCGAAATACTTATACAAACTTAATGGGAGTGATTTTTTAAAAAAAAAATTACAAACAGGAAAAAGTTTTTGATGTATCGTCCGCTTACAAAATAATAGCATTCATAACAGTAATAATTGATAAAGTTGTTAAGGCGTATTTAAGTATTACGTGTGTCAGTAATAATGACAATAATTCAGCCATTCATTATAAAAACATTTGAAGCATTAATGTCTAGACGCCATTACACAAAAGACATCCACTCAAACACTTTCAAAATCGATATTTCATTTCCTCACTGAAAAACGAAAGGCACTTTAGGGGAAAATGCTCCGAATAAAACCCAATGTGACCCCTGGGGTATTGAGTTTTCTGTCGGGTAAAATTGAGTGCGCTGTCAGGTGGACATACGATCTTTTCGATCCTGGATTGATTTCAACGCCCGAAAATGTATTATTGTTGGAAGTTTTTCGATCGATTAACTGTAGTTTTGTTTTGTGAATTCTTCCATCATAACTGTGAAATATTTTGGATGGCATCCACTTTAAATATTGCAAGTCTTTGTTGTATTATTTTAGTTTTACAGAACGATAACACAACCTGAGTCCTGCTCAAAAACTCAAAGGGTGGTTGGTATATTAGATATTTATTCTAGCACGCAATATTGAATTATTTTGTATTGTTGACTGCTCATTTTAAGAAATTGACTTACATTATTTATGGTTCTCGTTCTAAAGCGATTCTTAGATACATTCTCGACATAATTATGCAGGTAAGAAATCATTGGGTTTCAATTATGGCCTACTGTCTTATGAAAAATTTGAAAGGTTTCACTAACTTATACTTAAATATATTTGTTACAGGGAATTACGTACGTAACATGAAGCATCACATATGTGCCATAACGACTTATTTTGAATAATCTGGAGAGTTTTCAGATGTTTTTGTTGAGCAAACGCTCATACTGGTGTACCGTCCGCAATAATTGGACGATCTATTGCTGGATAAGCTTATTTTAAAGGTAAGTTTGCTCCTAGCATTAAGCATAATGTAAAATTTCACTTTTGTAGCATAAGCTTGGCGCTTTTTAATCGCGTTGTGTAAAACAGTCATTTATTTTTAACTCGAGATGAATCAAATAATATCGTTATCATATAATAAGTAATTTACAGAGGAATTTCTCTGTGGGTATATATATAAGACGTTTACCATATTAACCTAGTTTTCTTGCTTCATAAACAAAACTAAAACAAATATCAGCTACTACCGCAACCGCTTGCCAAATAAATTTTTGACAGTTACTTAAATCTTGGCAGAGTGCTAAATGAAGCCCGTTAATCAATATGAATAAGTAGATATATTTGAAAAAACTACATCTAAATATAACATATGAGTACTTTTCTACCCCATAGACCAACTATAATGTCACATCATATAGAAAGGGGTGAATAGTGAAATTTATAAAATCCCCAATTACAAAATATCTAAACTTAACAAGCCTCATAAAAAATGGTAACATTTTTATTCAGTTGAATGATAATTTTATCTAGCACTAAATTTACTTAAATTATCATTGTTACGATATGTTGAGTGGCTTCATCGAGCTTTATATATAACCAGTCATTTAATCTATTTTAACAAAACATTTTGTGCTTATCATAAGTATATGTATATTGAATTTACATGTATACAGTACATGCACACCTTTTGATCTACTTATCGCCTTAGGAAAATGTCTACAATAGCTCTACCAGTAAATGGGTAGCTGCCAAGCTCCAAGCAAGTAAATGGAAAGATTAGAATCTTCACACGGTGTGTAGTTAAAGCCAGGTTAATTTGATATCTATTTATAGAAAACTTTTATTAAAAATGGTATATTAAAACGTTTTGTTAAATTGACCATTGAAAATTGCCACTAGATATTGGAAACATGGACACAAAGTACTTTATCGTCTTGCGGTGAATATTTGAAATAAGTTGTATGTTAAATAAGCTGTCTTACCTCCATTCATTGAAAGTATTCAATGGCTTATTTCAAGACTGAATCAGGAAGTAGAAAATTACTTTCCTCGCTATTGGTCAAACACAGCGTGGCACTAGACTCATCTTTAAATCATACCCATGAAGAATAATAATGTGCTGAAACGAATTGTTCCCAAGATGCTTATTTGAAAGTATTTAACACCAATTTAGTTTGATTATTTAGAATTACATTAAAAAAACCTATCAATAACAATGTGTTTTGCTAATCCATGGAAAATCATGGAAATAATAAAAGTCAAAAAAATCCATTAAATAACGATTTTGACTAGTCTTTAGTGGTAAAAATTTGCAGCTTCCGCATCAGTATTGCGAGCCCCATATACGTACAACGATTTTGGATTTGCTGGAAAGCTCTTAGATATATAATAAATTATATTTTTTTAGTAAATTATACGAACTCTTAAATATGCTATTGAGAAAGTGACTAAATAACAACTGTTTCAAATTTCTTTAATACATACATACCAACTCGAAAAATAGTATATGTAAACGAATCGGCTTAAAAATCACGTTTTAGTCCTTTTTCTTCAATGTAAGAAGAGACCAAAGAAGTAAGTAAGGGTAAGAAAGCCTACGAGTGAAATGTCTGTTTATTTTTTACCTCGAAAATTACTCGAACTAGCCGAAAACGGTCAGGTTACACCATCTCTACTCCTCATTTATTAGTTGACACTCTAGTGGCAACACCGCAAAAACACCTCCCGAAATATCTACTATAGGAAGGATGGGTTAAGAGGGTTAAGTAATAAATTAACAGAGGAATAAAACCATGGTTTAAATACCCCGTAACCTCCGCATGAATCGCATTATTTTCTTGTGGGACATTCCAAACATTACGCTCTACGAATGACCTTAAGATCAAACCGCAGGGGAATTGGACGAATTATAGGAACCCTGCTTTATGTTCAAGTAATCAGTGGCGACTAGAATCTCTACTTTTCAGTATTAAATACGGAAGTAATCACAGATTTTATTAGATCGAAAACTTTTAATGTAAAAATTTAATTTATTGACTACATGTTCAATTTTACACAATCTAGTCGCAAAACTTAACGAACATTGATTTTTTTAGTTTATCTTTTAAGATCTAATGCATGTTTTTTGTCGCTGTTTTCCATGTATGCAAAAGTGGTAAAATCAATGAAAGTGAAACTCAAAAAAATCGTTTTGCTGATGACGATAGACTATAAATACTATCACAAAAACATTGGTGGACGTATATCGTTTTATAATAGAGGAGTCCCAAGTTAAAGTTAAATCGGTCAAAACACTTGTTTTATTATCTCGGAATATTCAAAAATACGAAATTTCAGAAGTTTCCCAAGATATGTAAACAACCTTCAAATTGGCTGCCGCCTTGAAAATTCTCAGAGAATCATCAGTTTTTGAGAGAAATAGTTTGTCCCTAAATGTTTTCTCAAATCTTCACATTCATTTTGTTTCTTTTATATTTTTTATCATATAAATTTTATACATTGTAAATATGAAATTAAAATGTAATCATTTTAACTTAGACCTTACACATACAAAAATAATTATTTTAGTATCTTCTCATTAGTAATTAGCTAAAATGAGGTCTTGTCCTTGTTATATGATAAGTATTTAGCAAATTTTAAATAGGGTCGTTTTGGTTCCCTTTCAATGTTATTTTTAATAAATTTCAGTTAAGTTGAATATATAACTCTGTACCACGCAAAGAAATTGTATATGTATATGCCAGACCTACGTAGATAGGGATTTCCCCGAAAATAAATATTAATTAGGTAATACTCCATCTCCGTCGATCGACCTTTTCTGTTATTCTATAGTTAATAAATTAGAGCTAGGCAGCTAGCTCTAGGCAATTCTTACCAAAATCTCTCTGAACGAATATTGTTTTTATGGTGAACGGTTTTAGGATTGTATGCTTCGTTGAGCCCTAATCAATCACTTTTATTTGCTTGTATTCCCTTCCTCATTGGTTAATTGTAATGCTTTGATTTGAATTTGTTTTACTTTAATCAAAATATAGCTATAAAATAGCAATTAAACTAAAAATCCATTTATTATTTTACAAATGACACAAAAAAATCTTTTCATGTATATTTTATTATTTTTGAGAATATCAAAGAAAATATTTCAATAACGTATCCGGTAGTCCTATGTTTAAATCTAGAGATAATAAAATTCAGTCATGGTAAATATAATTAGTTTCTTTTTGGTGCATTTGACTCTCTTATGGAGTTTTGATATTTATTCTAGTACAGTTGGTAGGAAGTCAATCGTTCGGTCCGGTTAATATCCCTATTAATTCAAAAATTGAAAAGTAATACATAAAAAACCAGACATTTACACAATTAATTTATGTTAATCTCCTCTGTCATGTGTCACTTATTGGCATTAAATGAATACCTATAACAAGTCAACTTCTCAAACACTCTTTAAGAGAGTGTAGGTACAGAAAGATTCAACTAAAATTACTTTTAAACAATAACCTTGCATTGATTTTTTTAATATGTTGCCTGCTGTGTTGAATTTCTAAGTCTCCCTCATTTTTTTAGTTTAGGCTGGCATCAGAATACAAGAAAGAACCAAAAGAGCGGCCATATGCGAATAAAAACCGTTTACAATTTGTTTTTCGGACTATTTTAACTTTTATAGTAGTGTTTACGTCGACCCAATTTATTCTCGGGGCGGCAGCGCACCCGCGAAGTGGGTATACCTTTTCACGTAACTCTCGCCAGCGGTTAATAGTTAATAGGGATACGTCAAAGTTGCCGACGATAAATCTTGGCAAACTAATTACTATTCCGATCACACTATTAGGGAAGTCACAGGGCGGTGTGCTAAGGGGGTGGTGGGAGCGGGTTGCTAATGCGAGTAATCATCTCGTTGTAAATCGGTGCAATATGATGAAAATAATAACGTCAAATTATTTTCCTAGACAATTGAATTATAATGTACAGTGACGGTCTTTAAAAATATGATTGTGTATTATTGACAACAGCAGGCAATGTAGGCAGTAGTGCGTCTCAATGGCATACTTAATTTTAGAATGCCGGAGGAAATACTTTATATTAACATTCGATAATCAACACACGTTTTCTTCGTGTCATTTAAACTGTGAAAATAGTAAAATAAAATCTTTATCTATTAAAAATAAAAACCATAAAAATTATCAAATTTGAATCGTTTGAATTTTGTTCCCTTCTGTAGATCACTTTAGATGAATTTGCGAAAGTTTTGACTATTCCCAAAGGTGAGGTCCGGATCGTTAGCAACAACAAGTATAAAATTCAAGCGATTAAAATTTGATATTTAAATTCCATCAAGCACCTTCAGTCAAAATTGAACAGTTCTTACAAAATTAAATTATATCTAAAATTTAAGTGTATGGCACACTCTGGCTATTTTGACTAATTCAGATTCCAATGCCATCTAGTTACTTCTAGTATATTATACGACCACGCTATTAGTAGCGTGGCGAAATCAGAGCTTGTTAACGAAATATCACAAAAGAAAATCATGCCTGACACAAATTAAATAGAAGAGCATGTCTTTGTTTGAACGGTGTTTCGACTTTTAGCTGACCCAAGTGTTCATTTGAATACTACTGTTTCGAACGGTATCTCTGGCGCAAATTGATTTCACAGTTTTGGCCAAGTTACGTGTCTGGAAATGGATTCAATTACAGGAGTGGGCTTAACAGGTGTACAGCAATAACACGCGACAGAAATTGTAACACATTTATCAAACGGAAAACAAGGGAAGGGAATTTTTTGCTTTAAACCAGCGGCAACAAATCCAATTAGCGAACGGAAGGGGTATCTCAAATGTTGATTTCTTTAATGTAGTATTAGTCATTTGTAGTGTATTTTCTTTGTAATAAATAGTCCAAGAAACTTATTTAAATGTTTTGAAACTATCTAGCGTATTGGGAAATAGTTTTAATGCAAAAATACTTACGAATTTTAGTACATTACGTAGTACGGAAACGAGGAATACGTGTCGTTTTTCCATGTGTTTTGAACAAGGCTGTGGAGTCGTTTAAAAAAATGTTCGACTCCGACTCCGACCCCGGCTCCAGTATTTACCAAAACCACGACTCCGACTTTGACTCCAACATTGACCAAAAACATGACTCCGACTCCAGCTCCAGCATTTACCAAAACTACGACTCCGACTTTGACTCCAACATTGACCAAAAACACGACTCCGACACCGACTAAAAAAGTGTAATATCGTCACTTTTTTTTCCTTATTTTCCTATTTATGTGTATTCAATTAAATATTGACCCTACCAATCCGGCCAATAGCCAAATTCGATATATTATATGCAAAAATAAAATGTTCAAACTTTTCAAAATTTCCGACTCCGACTCCACAGTCCTGGTTTTGAATTCCCCGTAGCCAATGAGTAAATATGAAACTATTACGTTAAAAAAACATGGTTCAATAGATAGATCAAACTTTTGTGTTACAGGCTTTTACTATGAAAAACAATAATATTAATAAAATTATAACGATTATTTCAATTTGTCATAATTGACGGATTTTTTTATCAAAATTATTACAGATTACAGTCTTTATGTTCCAGAAATTGACTAATTTGTCAGAAAGAAAGCGACATTAAAAGTGTATTATATTCGATTATAAAAACATTCATACAATGTATATATCGCACATTGCTAGGGTATTTTCATTGGATGAAATATGTGGCTCGTTGTATCATGTATTCGTTTAGAAGTCCATAATATGCCCTAGCCAAAGCATTAGGGGCGGTTTTTTTAAAATCCACCTTCAACAACTGTACCGAAAAACGGGCAACTTAGTTTTTGAATTCGGTTTCCGTCCATAAATTTAAAAAATCGTGGCATTTTATCACTCCCGAAAGGATTTCCAGAGATATCTCTGATACTAAAAAAAATACTTTAATAGTTTTCTTTTACATAAAAATTCCTGACCCGCTTACTAAAGAAGGGTAAACCGTACTTTTACATATTCCCGTCACCTTTTCCGCAAATTCGGTTTCTCAGACATCTTTTGAGCCACCCTTGCGACGTGCCTTTGCAAAAATTACATTTTCAAACTCATACCGTTATAAAAAGAGACGTTTTTTATATTACTAACTTTAACCATTTCTTTTATATTATAAAAAAGACATTTTGTTTTATATCACATGTTGCTCACTTTAGTAATAAAAAATATATAATTTCTAATATAACAAGTACCATTAATCAATAATTGATACAGAGGGTTGCAATATTATAATTACCATCACTGATTATATGCAACTAATTTTCGAGACTTAAGCGTTTATTTAAGTGCCAATGAATCTTGCTAACAAAAGCACGAATAAAACCAACCTTTTCCTTGTAAATATTCAACCAGAAAGATTCCTTTTGCCATTGTTTATTTCATCTTGAAACGTGCATTCTTTTATGCCACGTGGCATTATTTAACACCAAAATTTTACAGTCCCATCTCTAGCTATTATTTAAAACGAGCTCAGCGAACAAACATTTCGACATTTTACAAAAAATTGTTGGCTTATCAACGAATGAATATTTTCACAAACCTGTTTAGAGTAGGAAATCATTAAGGTTTCGTATTATGCTACGAGTGTTTTAGGGTTTACAATTGTAAGTTTCTTCATTGTACTGTAGATTTTTTTGTCAACATTATTAGTCCATAATTTTGATACCAGTCGCATTTTTCATTTATCATATTTTCAAATCGTAACTTATCGAAAATTTCAATAATTAAAAAATTTGTTCTTTTATATTGCTGTATATTTTTAAATGAAAGATTATTTTTTTTGACAGCTACATAGAAATATTAAAATTTCACTAGATAAAATGATTGACTCACCCATAATATTGAAAATTAGCTTAAAATTAATTAAATCTATTTAATGTAAACAAAGAAATCGGCGAAAAGACTTTTTTAAATTCCAATAGAATGTCACTCCTATCGATTCTAAGCATTTACTTTTCACCAGAGCTGTGGAGTCGGTAAAACAAATTACGATTCCGACTCCGATTCCAATTCCGACTCCAACATTGACCAAAATCACGACTCCGACTAAAAAAGTGTAATTTCGTCACGTTTTTTTTATCTATCATATTTTTATGTTTTCAATTAGTATATATCAACCAACCAATCCTGCCAATAGCCAAATTTAACATATATTATGTAAAAAAAAAAGTTCAATCTTTTCAAAATTTCTGACTCCTACCAAAACGCTGCGACGACTCCGACTCCGAACCCGACTCCAGCCAAAAAACCCCGACTCCACAGGCCTGCTTTTCACTCTACCACATTTATTTTGTGACCATGCCTGCTCCTAATTTGGAGAGTTGCTTAACACAAGTTAACTGTTTGTTACTCTCAATTGCTTATCCTATCTTTTTTCAGAGTGGATCGATAAGTAAACCACTATTGGTTTACTTATCAATCCACGTATGCTCAGTTTTAAGGATTGGATGGATGTGAGGTGTTCTTGGTAGTGGGACTTGAGCCCGTGAGCACCGTAAAAAACCAGTGACGTCAACTACCCAGCTAAAAAATCAGCAATCTTAAATACTACTCGACACTACCAATAATTGCAGGAGTGGTTCAGTTTCTACATCATAAAAGCTCAGCTACTGATATATATATTTTTATTCACTTTTAAGGTGTTCACTGTCAATACTTGATGGAATGGCATTATAAGAAAAGTAATAAAACATTTTTAGTACCTATTCCACATAAAATTTATCAACTGAAGTCCGATAATGCTCGCTATTTGCGAAATCGGTCCTTATCTAAGAAATGTAATGTGGAATAATTACAAAAAATGTTTTATAACTTTTTTTATATTGTTGAAGATTTATATTAATTAAAGACTTTATTTACAAAATTATATAAGGTACATCCTTTTTATGATACCGATAATGTCGATCGATTTGATATTGATCTTTTTCTTCGATTGGCTTAAATATTTTTTATCTACAGCATCAGATAAACCAGTTCAATGTGTTTACTTTGTAACTGAAAAATTATGACAACCATAATAACATTAAGTTGTTCTCTAAATCTTTAATCTTACAGATCGTGTAACGCTTTATATTATTAAATTTGAATCACATCGTTACTTTCTTGCTATGAATTTACATTGCTTACAAATTTATGTCCACAGTAAACAGTGTTTATGGTTGTACCAAACTTGATGCTCCTGTTTTAAACGTGTTTTAGTTTACATTGAATAGTTAGACGACACTTAATTGCCACTTTGAAGTCAACCCTTATGCATCCAGTCACAAGATACAGTTATTAAGTAAAGTAACGCGAAGGATGAGTCCCTATAGCTGGATTCATTAGATTGAACTATACCAACCCTTTCAATGTCATTGGAAAATTTACAATATCAATTTACTTTTTAAATATCTACATTATTAAACTCATCATACTATCTTCCATATGAAAAAAAGACTTGTCCATTCATCTCAATACAGTCGTTTCTGTCATTTGCTTCATTCACCACCCAATAATGAGTCTTTCTATTTTCCACCATTAAATACTTACATACTTAAAATATGTGAAGCCATTTAAACGGGCTCTCAGTTTCCTGACTATTTTTTTTTTATTATATACTTAGTTTAGCTTACTACTTACTGTTTTATTAAATATTCTTACAGTATAAAAAAATAGTGGTGAGAAAAAAAACCTCCAAGAATACTGATTGTTGGGGTCCTGCTAACAACAAACCAATTCTTTGTGTAATTTGTTGGTAGTTTAGGATTTCTACTAAAGGTACTTGCAGGAATTGGTCACGTTTGAATTTTTGTATTTTTCCATGATTTGTGTCACATTCGCCTTTCGGCATCTTCGTGCATTTCAAGTGCACAAAAGAACCGAAGCTGACGTTAGCTAAAAATTCAAACAATACAAAATTGAAATTGTTAATGATTATAAATTTTCAGTATCTTTCTGACTTTCAGCAGTGACTCGAAGACGAGCGCATATACAATTCTTTCGGTCAGGAGGCTTTGTTGACAACCTATTCTTAAATTTGTCTCCGTGAAGCATTTACATGTGTATTGAAATTTGACTGACCACCTGTGCCGTGTATGAAAAATCAGGAATAAAAAGCGAGCGGCTGCATAGGCAACTTGACAGTATTATTTCACAACCAAAAAATAGTATATGGTATTCTAATAATACTATAATATTTATATCACGAATAATTTTATAGAGTGCGTGATGTAAATTCTTTCATAGCATACAAAATACTATTTGCATATAGATAAAATATATTATTGGAATCACAAAAGTCTTCAGTACATGGCTTAAAGACAGTGAATGCTGAAAAACAAAAGCTTGCGAATAGATAAAATCTAAATAACTGTCATTTATTTTCGCGGGGAAGTCGTGACAGCTGTGCGAGCATAGAGGCATATTCAAAAAATAGGCGAATAGTTCTAGGGAAAAATACACGAGCAAATACATAAAGTTTATGCTAAAGAATGTTGTTTGCGGTATGAATTCTATGCGTGTTTCAGTGTTTGAATCGATCCAAATTTCTTTCTGTGGAATGTTTTTTTGTACTAATTTATATCATGGATTTACATGTTGACCAATTGTGTACCACCATAATCATATTATGTTGCATTAATTCGAAATGGAAAAAAATGTAATAGATTGGGAGCCATTTTATTCAATTTTACAATCTCAAAACTACACTGAACTAAAACTAAAATAGATTTTATATTCAAATGGACTTCCACAAAAATATCAAATTTGATTATTCCACGTATTGTGCTACTAACTGTGACACGTGTTTCGCCTCTTTCAGAGGCATCTTCAGACTTACTATCGCAAAGTTTGCTTAAGTAATGAAGCAAGATTGATTCTAACATTTTAAATTATGAAATTACAAAATGGATTTCGGGTTTTTTTCCCTTTTAAAGGAAGCAAGTGAGGGGGTGATAGAATCGAAACAAAGCAAATAAATAATGATACTAATGAGCTGCAATCAATCAGATTGGGATTTTTCCCTTTCGGAAGCAAGGTTATAGAATCTTTATATAAAAAAAGAAATTTTATATTAAAATGAACTTCCACAAATTTACCGCCGAAACCATCGAAAGTATGGGCTTCCGCAAGTTTACCACCGAATCCATCGAAAAAAATACGCATCACATCTGTATAATGACTGTCAGTCTGACTGAAGTGTCTTTCAAAAATTTGTATCCAAAACTTGGTTGCTATGCAAGGTAGTGTGTTTTATATAAATAAGGACGTATTTTATTCAACATGTTGTGCATCAAAGCGTTGACCGTCATTCGTTACCACCGCTGCATGTTATATAATCGCGTGGTTTTCATACACATTTTTTTTGCGTTGACTTATTTATTTATTGATTTTCTTATTTATCCAGGATTTCCGGACTGGTTTTTCAATTTTAATGTTATGCGGGACCTAGAATTTGTAGATGGAGAGTATGGATACTGGAAATCAAGTATGAACACGCCATTCAAGTTAAGTGATAATTATGTTGACTTATTCTTGTAATGGTTATAGTGATAACGCCCTACATCTATTGATGAATCAATTACATATCAAATTTCGCCCAAATCACCTTCTTTTTCGAATTGTTATTTTATAAATAAAGCATCGGTTGATAATAAATTCTTCAGTTCTTATCTCTATATAAAATGTGAAATTTGTACACCTTGAAAGTGAAAATTTTTGACCTTCAAGATCAAGATTACGATTACATAAAACTTTTTTATCTTATCTCAATAATATGATAATAAAAATAAAAAATGGTTTGTATTCTTATAACCAGATCGCCTACAAATATAACAAATATTGAAAATGAAAACGGAGAGATAAGGGAATCATTTATTTTAATGCTGAAGTTGGCCAAATATCTTTTTACTCAATTGATCAAAATCTCCAATAGACGAAGACCGTGATATCTGTATACTTTTTTATTTCAGATTACCAAATCTAAGCTGATAAAATACTAAATAGAAATTGATATTTCCAATCAAACAAATACACGGTTTCACAAAAATCTCTTTGCCAGATTACTAATCTGTCAATAATCAACTTGTGTATACTAGGTGACAATGCCACTTGTCAACATGTTCTTATGGTCCGTGTGTGCTGTGCATAATGGACATACAGGCAATCATATTTTTTCCATATATTATTTAGAAAGTGTAAGACTAGAACGAAACTGGTGGTTAGCTAATCGCTTTCGGTACATCCCGTTAATAGAATTAGATTAGGTGTGAACGGTAAATTTTAGATAACATAGATTTCCATGTCTCCGAACAGAAATCAATAATTCGATTGAAAAATGAAACTGCACGGACTGGGACTCGATCCTGTGCGCTCATCAATTACATATGTAAAATAAATCATAATATACATATATATTAACTATTTTCATAACATATTCCATTTTTTTCAATTCCAACAAAAAACATAAACTTTTGTATAACCTCTTCCCGTTAATTTAAATGGAGCTCAATTTTTGTGTATCAACAAGCAATTTATTTGAACCCAAAATCACCACAACCGAATAGGACAAACCCCGGATAACTTAAATACTCAACAACTACATTAAAGCCCACCGACCTTGACACAGGTGAAATCATAATTTGTGGGATATTTACTTTTATTTTTGTAAAGATTGTTGAGCATTGACAGTCGCGGGGTTTGGCGGTCATTCCTCCCTCAGCAACAACCACTGTGTTGACACGCTGTCAACAGCGAAAGTGAGTTAGCTCCCGTGATTGAATTAAGCCAGAAGTTGGAAGATGGGTGGCGTGGGAAAAATACAGACGAAGGATGATAGGAAACCTCAAAACTAATGTAATTCTCGCAAGAAAAAGTTAGCACAAAAACATTTTCTTTGTGGAAATCAGGGCTGTTTACACAGACGCTATGTTTTTCTAGGCTGCCTTTATCTTATTAAGATGAAAATTTACTTGTTAGTAATATTATGGAAAAGTCTGTAATTCAATAATATATGCATATTTTATACAAAATTTATACACACAACTTTTTCTACAGCCATCTTAAAATCACAATGATAACCACAAATTATATCCCATAATTAATAATCTCATATAATATGTCATACATGAACACAACTTTTTTAACTTCTGTTACAAATTAAAAAAAACTGCTCTTTACTTAAGCAAACTTTGCGATAGTAAGTCCGAAGATGCCTGTGAAAGAGGCAAAACACGTGTCACAGTTAGTAGCACAATACGTGGAATAATCAAAGTTATTTTTAAATTTTATATTAAAAAGAACTTCCACAAAGTTACCGCCGAATCTATCGAAACTATAAAAATATTGTATTAATTTAAAAAAAAAATGATGGGTTTTTTGGGGTGAATTTATTGTAAATCCTAAATAAATAAACTTTTTTTCGGGTGATTATTATTGCCAATCCACTGTTTTAATACTAGCTAACATGGTAAATTTGTAAGAAAAAGGGAAAAAAACATATAGTGTCAAAACATAGTTACTTTCCTTTTCAATATCAGTTTGTATTTTTGAATTTGAAAAAGTGAACGGCGTCGTTCAGTACACCTACCGAATTGATTGAGCTTCTATGAACAACGAAATATTAAAAACTAGTGAAAGGAAGTTGTTATTTCGAAATTCCAATACATCATCTTCCGTCAAGGCTTATGAATGAGACGAGCACTTTGTTTAATATAATATTTCTCATATACCCAAAACCTGCTGTCATAGCTTTACAAATATGGTATGTTTTTTTTTAGTGGGGATATATACTGAATCTAAATAGTTTGAATTGTGATACACCAGAAATTTATACGCATTGCAGATAGCAGTAAGATCATTTAACTATAGTTTAAGATTGTCTAGATCTAAAAAAACGAGATTCCAATTAATCCTCCACTAACACAAGAACCTTACCTAAGAACCTAACCTAACCTAGCCAAACCTCTTCGCAAAATTCCAGCAATCTACAAACCCGAAATCAAGCATACACATTTTACAATAACGCGTTATTTATTTACCATGATACTGGGAGTCTTTCAGAATAAATCAAATTCTATACTTTGGAGATGAACTGGAAAACTTAAGCTTAGCTTACTTAATTCTTTCAAGAGAAATTTGTTTTATTACGGGTTTTGAAAATAGACAATACAAGTATAGGCTAGTAAATTCATCGGCACATTTTTAATGAATGTATGTATTACTCAATCTCAGAAATAAATATATAATTATACTAGGATAAGAACCACGAAACTCAACGCGTACAGATAGAGCGTGTTCAATTATTGGTTAAAATATTGAACGGATCAATAAATGGATAATATTATATTTCACACATCAAATAAGTAAACGGGAAAATGATATTACTTAATGCAAGTTTATATGCTTAAATTCTTTCACCTTTCATTTCAACCTCGATACATAAAACAATATTTGCTAAATTTTATGGTGTCGTAAAATTTGATGAAAGATGCGGTACTCTAGTCAAGTTCGTGTTCATCCTAATAAAAAATACCTCTCACATACCTTTTGAAAGATCGGTGTGATAAAATGTTTTTACATTTCATATAAAATAAATATTTAAAAAAAAAAGAGAATAAACAGCACGGTTGATGAATATTTGTTTTATTTTTCAACCTACAAATTAGTTCGCATAATGGAGAAAATGAGAATTGAATAATATTTGATGTTGATAATCTTTAATTCTTTATAACTTAATCTTTAAAAAATTACTCTATGAAGTAATGTTCTTCACGGTCCTTAGCTCTGTGCCCGCTACAGTGTATTAAATAAAGAAAAAAACCTTTAATTAAATTTTCTTAGACTTTATCCTTTTTTGGCACGCTGAATTATTTCAGAATCCTTCTTTACCATTTATATTATTGACGTACTGTTAGTCATTTATTTTTATAAAATGTCATACTAATTTTAAATCGTAGCTCCAGTCATGGGTTCGCCTTTACTTTATTACGATATAACATTCGCGCATTGTTTGTACCTAAATCCAGCCACCTGTCACGCGTCATTGTACTTAAGCGGAGATTAAAAATTGACAGCAATTCGGACCGGATATAGCCATTTTTGGCAACCTTGATATTGCTAAATAACATTGATTGATGGATGCTACAGAATAATAATAGCATTCCTCGAATTTGGCCTCTGTTTGGCTTAACGATCATTCACTGTATCAATAGGCAATTTTCACAACACGATATTGATTCAATCATTTCAATATCGCCATATTTAAGACATGCTGACTTATCTAATTTCATTATGATAATATCTCTTCCAAGAATTGTTTTAGTTATAATTATAACAGTTTGCTATTTCATCACAGTTGGTCTTGAAGTCGTTAACCAATATTGTGAGGTTTTGGTTCACTCGTTTGCAGGGTATCATATTCAATTCATGAAATGGAATCATTGATACGTCGATATTTCAATCGGCTAAAAGATTTTTATTCAAAGATTTAAATGACTTTGACGTGATCTTACCTATACACCCATCTCCTTGCCAAAAATAGCGACTAGCTAACTAGACGTTTTCCTCATGAAGCTCCATTGTTTTCTTGCGTATTATTCCTTTCAAACAAACAATGTTTTGGCCAATTTTTACACTCTTCCAAAATACTTTAGGTATCACCAATATTGTAGATATCACAAATGTGCTTTAAGCGAGAATATAGTTATCCCAATATCTCCTATGCTTCTGTGAACTCGTCTTCCTATGTTCATTCCTCGATACTAATGAACATTTCTACACGTAAAAGCTTATTGTAAAATATTTTCAGATCGGACATCTGTTGGAAAATCAGATTTCTGTGAAATTATCAATTTTATCCCAGCAAACAGATTCAAGATTGAGATATTTTCAATATAAAATATATCTGAACCCTGTCTTATTTCCTATTTTTATCACCGTGTAAAGCTTTTACTTGTCGCTTAGGAAATTCTCTTATAAATATATTAAATATGTATCTTATCTAAGTGTTGCAATGTATCTGTCTTGTTATTTCAGGAACAGGAGGGATATATTAAAGGAATTTGTTGGAGCTGCATGCTCAAACAAGAATGAGCATATCACGAACACTAGGTACCAGGAAGATTAAATATAGATATTTAGTAAGAGATATATGCAAAATTTTGCTGAAATATACTTCAATATTCTTGTGTACACCTTTTTTTAAATATTGTTTATCACGTTTACGAACCTATCTAGAAGTATCAGTATATAAAAATACTGGGTATATTATTTTTTTAGTATTTTATAAGAAATATATCCCCGTATGGCAAAAATTATGGTATGTTATAGGTAAATTACGCTACCAAAATAGCTATTCTATTACTCAAACACGAATAAAATCCGCACGATACACCGTTTCCACGCGGACATCGAACTTTTCTTGTATACATGTGATTAACTATTTTACTTCCGTGCGTGAGGGCTTATAGAGTGATGACTGCACGTGCTGTTATGTATTGTAGTTACTAGTTATACTAAAATATGCCATAAACCACGAAATAGTTTCATACATCCTTAGTTGCTCCGCATAATCCTCCGAAAATAAGTATTGGTTCATGGAAAGTATGCCAATTGCGCTACTTATGTAACACACAAAAAACACGATTTTGTTCGTAAAATTTTCCAGCAATTTCCCAACGTCACACTCAATGATTTCTTATCTGCATTGAAACGATATCTTTTAACTTTATAAGACCGAGAAAAGTACTTCAAAATTTCCTTGGTTCAAATATATAAAATAAAGCACGACCAAAGTAATCGCGTGAACTGGATTCAACGTCTCAAATAAATCTCCACAGCGATGTTTTTCCTCTCTTGTCATCTGCATTACATAATAATTGTATATAGCCAAGTGCTAAACGATCGATGAGGAAGTTTTGTGGTGTGATCTACATATAAAAGAATATTTGACACATTTCATAATAACATGGTTACTGTTTTTCATCAAACTTATTTGTAGCATAAGGAATCCTTATGCAACATCTCGTCAGGATTATTTTTTTCTTTAAAAAAATAGCGTATAATATTTTTACTAATTCAACAAATTATCAACATTTTCTGCAATATTTTGCAAGAACTCATTTTTATTTGCTCAACCCTTCCTTGCTTACAGCGAATTTCTCATATAAGTATGGAGCTAAGAATTGACTATAATTTAGTTATTTGCTCTCTTT
The DNA here is from genome assembly GCA_028554975.1 of Himalopsyche kuldschensis. Classification (NCBI taxonomy): domain Eukaryota; kingdom Metazoa; phylum Arthropoda; class Insecta; order Trichoptera; family Rhyacophilidae; genus Himalopsyche; species Himalopsyche kuldschensis. The sequence continues at coordinate 10,427,223 of JAHFWI010000010.1, read as the reverse complement.
ATGCTCAGTTTTTAGGGTCAACTAGGTTTGGAATTAAATGTAAACAATACAGATATTTACTGATCAAATTCAGTTCGATGAATGAAGAATTTCTTTTGCGTAATCCCGTAGAAACCGTAACTGAGGGCTAGTAGCCGAATTAGTAAACGTCTATACGCATTGAATACTATAAACCTGGTATCGATTTTAAGCTACATGATATGACAATAATTCAGCATCATAAGTAATTTTTCTGATGATTTAACATTATTCGCAGCCAAAGATTCGTGATGTTTACATTCCTGGCATTTCAATCAACACGCTTTTGATCATTCTGAAAAATACAATTCACTCAAATGAGTGATATAACGTAAGGGCGATCTCCTATTGGAAATTTTACTCTCAATCGCGTGCAGATTGGAGAGACTACATAGGCCGTGCGGATTACAAAGGCATAAAAACCAGTCGCAATATTTTTTCGAGTATCGACATTCAAGGCCTTTTGCATCATAGTGGAACACTACTTTTACAGATCAAGTGGATATCGCCACTCATTACGAAATGCGCATTCCATAGTTAGTCCAAACTTCTGTGAACCTTTAAATACGTTGACTGATTTGGAATTTACTTTTTGGTTTTTCATATTTATTGTTGAATGTGAAATTTGTAATGATTCTCTAGTAAAGAGAAGGAGGAATATGCTGTATTAACTCAATAATATTTGTAAGGTTTCAAAAAAAGTTTTTTTCTACATCTGATGTTATGAACAATCATTATGATTTTCGATCTATTCACTTATAATAAATATCCGCTCAAATGATTATAAAAGCAGAGCGGGAAAAGGCAAAATATATGCATACGTATTCAAAAACAATAAGCAAATTTCTCCACGTTTCATACCTATGTGAAAACTTTTACAGTGTTGAAATTGGCATTATTTTAAATAAATAAAACAGACAATTTGAACTACTTCCACATATAATTTTATAAAAATCATGATTTGACATGATTTTCGATTTATATTAACATGCTTAAAAAACGACGGTCATTTTTTCTACCTAGTTTCAAGTGTGTAAAGAATAATTTAAAAAATTTCAGGTTCTTTTTACCAAAATGGTGAGTTATAAATAATATATTTATTGAACTTTTAATACTACATAAGAATAAAAAGTAAGGTAAACCTTGACGAGGAGTAGTATAATTTTCAATAAAATATCGTGAATGGGCAATAATTTGATGAACATATAAATTGACGAAGGTTTTTTTTCTTTTTTAATATTTCTTCATATAATTTTATTAGGATCAGATCCGATTTCGCTCGCCGCGAGCATCTTGAATGAAATTTCAGTTAAAAGTGCTCGCGATTAGTGAACCGATACTGATCACTGTAAAATTGTATGCAGAAGTAATAAAAAATATTCTCTTTGAAATAACGAATACACGTGTCAGTACCTTTACTGGTTTGTGAAAAAGGTCACTTGATATCAAACATAAGGGATGGTTCTATACGGAACTTACTGATAAAAATAAAAACATGTCAAATAAATATTTCTTATGGAATTTAGACGTTGATAATTATTTTTTTTTCAGTTTATGATATTCAAAAGGATTTTTAGACCATTTTATAAAACGCACTCATATAAAAACATCTAGTAAAAACTAATCTACGTTATTGAATCCTTAAATTTGTTTTTGAGTTTGACGTCATTAAGCTTAAAAGTTTATTTGAAAAACAAGCATTTTTGAAATAGTTAAAAATTTATTGCGATGTTGATTTTGTAGTGTTTGATAAAACAGACAAGAAATAGATATACCTACATCGTATATATATATGTATACTTAATGTTATCATTATCGTCAAATGCGAATAATGCGCTCATGGACATAGTATTACTTATCTTATATACATATATAACGGTATCGTGGTAGTATTGGGATATTGAGTATTCGAGTATTGAGGGCTAGTGACCGCCTTTATAAATAGACAGGTGTATTGGAATAAGCCCGTTTAAGCAGCCATCGTCAAACATTACTGTCAATAGGATTTTAAATGATCCCTTCCCTAGCTTACTTCGGCAAAGCAACGAACAGTTTATCGAAACTTCCATTAGTGACATATTATCAGCAATAGATTAATCAAAAATCTATAGAATATAATACAGAATTATCATTCAATTGTGAGGAAGTTAAGGTATTGTTTCGATCGTAAACACGGTTATTGATATTCTTTAAAGAATAGCAATTATTTTATAAGTGTATTTAACATTACGATCAAGTTTGATTTTACTCAACGAAATAACACCAAGTGGAAACTAGCATCCGATAAAAATTTTCAATTCAAAATATCGTTACAGAAAATTAAGTACATATTCGGAAAAATCGTGGAATTGTTGAACAATTGAAGGTTTTCCGAAAAATAAAGGGATTGTGTCCGACTCATTTCATCATAATCTCGTTGGTCATTTGAGTTGCCAGACACAAGATCTTTTCGGCTGATCAATTCACTGCCGATTGAGTTGGACATTTTCAGCAGTGAACTTGGTGCTTTTTTCTTTTTAAATTTCTTTTTACTCTAATGATCTTTATGTAATTGATATGTCGTGTTTTTATTGCATTCTCTGTTTAAATTTTTTTTTACAAATTATATTATATTTTTCATTTGCATTGGCATCAGCTGTCATACCATGTATTATATTTTTTTACAATGAAGAACAATAATATAAAATATTTTACTACTGATATATCAAATTCTACCATTAAGTAATTTTCATAGCATCTCGAAAATGCATTTCAGGGAAACAGATATAATCTTTAGTTTACTGTTAGAAAGCATGACAAATGTGTGAATATTTTATCATTTGCCAGTTAAATGTCTTACAGTTTGGGCGATGTCGCTTTTCTTAGAATTGAGAGGTGGGTCCAACGAATATGCGATCGAGTATGCGTGCGCCTTAAATGGCATCGATTTTCTTTCAAAATAGGCTCCTTATTTTCATGTATTTTATGAATTTCACCTCTATTTTCCCTACATCGTAGCAATAACATTTAGGTTTTTAGTACATGAGCACAAAGTCAGTTCAGTGTAACAGCGTGGTATATAAAATATTTTTTTTCAATCGACATAAAATTTTTACTGTTTAACTATACTCCTCGGAAAATGTGTGTGTTATTTTAAGAACAGACGTAGCAGAAAAACATTCTGTCTTTAAACAAAAACTTTGATTTAAATGTCCCAATTCTTTATTATAAAATATTTTTAACGACCAAAGTTGAGACTACTAACTCATTTTCCGTGATGATCTCATGAGTCGCCAGTTGGTAGGATAGTTCAATTTATCGGGACGGTCAATTTTTCATCTAGATCATCTAAAGTATTTGTGATACTTTTTTACAATTTCGAATGTTCAATTAAGATTTAAAAAAAATGGATAAAACTTCTGTTCCACGTATTGTGTTACAATAGCAAAGTTATTAATTTATTTTTATATTAAAATGAATTTCCACAAATTTAGAGTCCATTTGAAATATTAAATTATGATATTTATTGTGCCTGATATTCTTTTGTTATGTTTATTGATTTAGTATTTATTTAATAATGTGTTAATATTTTTATTGTAAATATACAGTCCTTACATATTAAATTTATAAATCAACGTGTTTTAAATATAACGATGATTTTTCGTAACGAATATCGAATAGCTAAACCAACATGTGCAAAGAGATAATGCTACTTTCAGAGGATGATAAGAAGAGTTATGTTATCTTTTGTTTTAAATAATGTGTTTCCAATTTTTAAAAAAACTGAAAAGAATTATTGAACAAAAGAAGGCCAAATAAAGTACTGAATTTGAACAGTTATTAACTTAGCTGGGTTCATTCTGGCGTTATGGTTTATGCTCGTATAGTTTCAATTGCAAAGATTTGATAAAAAAAAACCATGCCGTACGTAATTATGTATATTGCCATGATAAAAAGTAATTAATGTAATATATTTAAAGTAGCTAATGAACAATAATTATTTGCGCACGTTACTTTATAAGAAACTCTATTTTATATGTAACTAGTATTGCTACCCGGCGTCACTCGGACTAAGCGACTAATAATTATTTAATGTTATATCATTCGACATAATTATATCACAAAATCTAACATCAAAAATAGAGTAAAATAAAAACACAAACTTTATTTAATTTGATGACAGCCCCATTCTCGCCCATTAAAATGTCCAAATTCAAGGAAAAAATCTAATTTGCTGTCAAATAATACCTTCACGTAAATAATAAACATTATTATTAATAATAAAAGCCGGGAAAAGTTCAGTAGAAGACTAATTTATTACATTTTGACTAAATGTCTTCGCCGATAAAAATTCAAACATATTTTCTTTCATATTCGTTTTTATGGCAACTTGCAACAACAATGCAAAAGGGAATTACAGACCCACAAAATGTCCTAATTCAAGGAAAAAATCTAATTTGCTGTCAAATAATACCTTCACGTAAATAATAAACATTATTATTAATAATAAAAGCCGGTAAAAGTTCAGTAGAAGACTAATTTATTACATTTTGACTAAATGTCTTCGCCGATAAAAATTCAAAAATATATTCTTCCATATTCGTTTTTATGGCAACTTAATGACCAACAATGCAAAAGGGAATTACAGACATACATACATACGCCGGTTTCGTATGTATGTATGTCTGTAATTTCGGACTTTCGGATTTATATATAAGATGTGGCATACAAATTATACTCTGAATCCCTCCCAACGACTTGTTTGCAAATTAAATTACGAATTTGGCAAAAGGAAAACACGTATAGCGGGATTCCGCTGTATCCGTTTTTCCCACTTTATAAGAAAAATCTTAAAATAAATACCGAACATCTAGTTAAATAAGTTATTTTTGTGAAAAGCAATTTTCTTTGTCAAATTTATTCTAACACTTTAAGCAAGCTTCAAACAAAAATACTCATTGATGTGTAAGAATACGCACTTCGTGTATTCTCCTTTTTCTCAAAACGATTGATTTTATCACAAACGTAGCTTTTTCAATACTGTATTTGTGTAATAAATAAATATATTTCAATAGTACAGTATAATCGTCAAAAATTCAGCCTTTCTACTGAATATATTTTATTCTATTTTTTGTACTATTTCCACATATTTGTAAAAATCAACACCGGTTAAATTAATCGCGAGCTTTGTAAAAAGATTAAATATAAACTAAAACTGAGTTATTCATATAAAATTGTGTAAGACTTGACAACGTATATTTACAATTGATAAATCTTATATATAAAACCGAAACGGCGTATGTATGTCTGTGGGTCTGTAATTCCCTTTTGTATTGTTGGTCATTAAGTTGCCATAAAAACGAATTTGAAAGAAAATATATTTGAATTTTTATCGGCGAAGTCATTTAGTCAAAATGTAATAAATTAGTCTTCTACTGAACTTGTCTCGGCTTTTATTATTAATAATAATGATTATTATTTACGTGAAGGTATTATTTGACATTTCTTTGACAGCAAATTAGATTTTTTCCTTGAATTTGGACATTTTAATGGGCGCGAATGGGGCTGTCATCAAATTAAATAAAGTTTGTGATTTTATTTTAACTCTATTTTGGATGTTAGATTTTGTGATATAATTATGTCAAATGATATAACATTAAATAATTATTGGTAGCTTAGTCCGAGCGACGCCGGGTAGCAATACTAGTTATTCATAAATTGCTGCATGTTGATTTTTGTATGAAATGAATTAAATCTCTGCGAATTCAAATTGGTCAACTAATACCACCCAACGGTATGAAAAGTTATTTTTTTAATGTGGTGCGTTACGGGTGGAGCAATGAAAATATTTAGCCGCAATACAAAAAAAAATGTTTTGAATAAATTTGAAAAAAAACGTGATATTTCTATTCCAATAACTTTATTTGAAATAAATCTGTAATAAAAGAGTTATGAATTTCATACAAAATACTTGAATCAGTAAAATCAACAAACCAAACGACCATCTTCCACGCATACGTTTGAAAAAGGTTATAAATATGATCGCATTTTGTCAAAACGTTGGAAATATTTTATAAATAAACTTGCATAGAAACTATGAGTGTGTTCTTTCGTAAACTATCTCATATTAAAATATATTTTATACTGAACGTAAAGAAATGCTGGACACACTTGAGTCTTTCGTCAAAAATAGATTGTCAATAATTATGTTGTTGCTGTTATACATTTAAATGACAGACATGAACATTAATGCTAATCATTATTATACGTCTGTTATTTTGATTTATTGCGAAGCTCTTCAATTAATTAAGAACCACCATGTTGCCAGTAACTAAATTCAGACCTTCATTGAATATGCGATTATTTGACATGCCTAATATCTGACATACTATAAATTCCATTGAGACAATAATTACATAGAACAAACTCAATTCTCCAACCATGAATACCCACACGTTATAATGTAACAGGTATCTAAATAATACCTCATAGAAACCAACCAAAGACCTATTATTAAACTACATAATTAGGGATTTCTGTTTTAGTTTGTGTATGATTATTCGTATAATGATATTATTTCATTAGATGCCTATGCTATAATAATATCTACTATATAAAGCTAATGCGACAATATTTTCAGAAGAAGATATAACATATACGTTTGAAAATTACATAATCTCATATAAAAAAATCGTTCGTATTTTATACGTTGCCATTTCGTTCGTCCGATTTCAATGAAACTTTGTCAACTTCTTGCTTGCACTTGCGTGAAGGCATGGTTATACAAATACAATTAACTTACAGTTAGCTTTATGTATAAAAATCAATGGTTGTTCATATTGCGCTGCCCTACCGTTAATTTTGTCTTGCACTTGCGTAAGTTAAATGTTTACAAAATCAATGTTAAAAATTAAAATTGAGTGAAATGAAAATTCAGGAAATCTTGAAAAAATTAACTTAGAGAAAATGTTGGAAATTGAAAATTGTAAAAATTTTATTTGAGTGTAATAAAAATTAAAACAAAACTTGAAAAATGAATTGAGAAAGTCTGAAACAAACGAGCAACGGGAAGCAATACAAGAAACTGTTCGAGATCATACTGCTCAATTCAGACGAACAATTCAATACATAAATTTAATGGAGAAAATGTACTGTTACTACGCATCCCAATGATTCAGATATGACATTTGAATAAAAACGTTTTCAGTTTCCGGTGCGACTCTACAAGTCATCGCTACAAGTGTGTGGACTAAATTTAGAAAATCAATGCTTTTACATAAGAAAATCACATAGGCAGCTGTGTGTGGTCTGCAGTAACAAGCAGTTCTCGTAGAAAAAAAACATGTGTTGAGTTAAACTCCGTGAGGAAGTTGGGAGCGAGCATGGCTAAAAAATGAGTCTTGAATCCGGACCAATCTGATGGCTAGTGTACAGCTCATACCGCCTGACCACAGAGGCTGACAATGTTATCATATTGTAAAGTGTGGTCGAATATAATCAGCAATGCAAGTATTAATTGTTCAAATAAACGCGAAATAAAAATATATACACTTGAGCCTCGTATAACACGGTTTTATACAACACGGATGAATAAATTGTGACATATTTTTATAAAACACGCTTTATATAGCACGGTTAAAGGGGGGGGAAATACTTATCGGTGAAGAAAGTTTTTATGACATGGATATTCATGACATCCAAGAAATATTGGAGGAGAAGTCGAAATGTTGGTTGAACCTACCACAAATAAAGACTTAGAAAGCAGTTGCAGCGAAGTAGCTACATGTTTCACATTAAAAACAATGAATGACAACTTGGAATTGGTTATTGAATTCGTTTTTTTTTATTGAAAATGATCCTATAATGGTAAAAAAATTGGTATTCAAGAGGGAATTACAAAATATTTTGGAACCATATAAGGAAATACGTAAAGATGTAAAAGCTAAAAGCAAACAATCGCTTATTACTGAATTTTCGATGATGAAAACTCACAACCTATCTCGAAAAAGAGTAAAACATATAGAATTCTAAGTGATAACGATGATGAATGATTCGTATATTATGTGATTAAAGTTTCTTTCAATAAATATGTAAATTTATATTTGTTTATTTAAAAAAATAAACGAAGATATGGCTTTTTGGAACGCAAACCCTAATTTTGTATGAACTTCAAACCTAGTATAACACGACATTTTTATGGAACCATAAACCCGTGTTATACGAGGCCCAAGTGTATTCATATTCACTTCGAACATTTAGATAAGTATCAAATAATTATTTGTTCTAGTTATATCTTCTGTTCTAGAAATATTATAATATACAGCTTGAATGTTTCTTTGTCGAAAAATGCTACATTTTAAAGTATGATGCAAGGTAAACAATGTCACGATCGAGCCTCGACCGTAAATAATTGATATAAAAATCGATGTAATGGAATTGAGACTGAACTTGAACCTGGGTCATTCTGCGTCTTTTACAGTGGCCTAGTCACCGTAACCGACGCAATGCATTATGTAATATTAAATTTCCTAATTGGATTTTCTATTCAATTCAATTAATCTATGCACTCAATTTTGTTACAGTTTAAACGTGAACAGCTTATTCAGATATAAAAAGTAGTTGTCTAGAGTCTAGACTAGACATTAAAAAAAATACCGGTTTCGTTCAAACAGATCGAAAGATTTGTAGTAATAACAAATTTCATTATCATGTTTTTGCAAACAACACAACCTAACTACTTCATTTCGATTATGTTAGTTTAAGCCAAAAACTTTTTATTTTTTTGTGATAAAAAACAAACTCGCATTTTTCGAGTTTTGACTGTTTGTTTTTCGCAACAGAAAATGTTTTATTGAGTAATTTTCTCTTAATAATGAAAATTGTACCGCTATACGCCATACCATATAACTGTAAGAACTTAAATGTTTTATAATGAGCACAATTTCCAAAAATCATTTAATAACATACTTCTTCATTTGGGAAGGTAACAGTTCTAAGAAAAATTAAATTTTAATTGCACAGTATTAATTTACTTACCAAACAATTTCATCTACGTACGTACGTGTGAAGTGTTGATTACGAAAATAAATTGCGTTTTGATACAGGCCTAGTTTTTCCTGCATACTACGGTATATCAAATGAATGTGTTTATTTTATTTTTATCATTACTGATCGTAAGTCAATCGGTCAACCTTTTTCTTGGCAGATTTTAAGGAAAGTATGACACGGCTTAAATGTGTAGTCGTGATCTTCTGACTCTATTTGCCCTTCTTTGTTTTGGTATTGGAAAGAAAATGGACGGGGACTTATTGATGCAACACTGATGAAAAATAAACCACTGAGCGTTTTCATGGTGGAATTTCAGTCCGTAATAACGCTGACCACTTATATACAGGACCGAGTTAAAAATTTAAAACTGGAGTCAAAAAGTTAAAGAATACAAAATGATGCTTATATCTACAATAAGTTACCTATAAGTTCGGCATTTTTCATATAAACATAATATATCGTATAAATATATCGATAAATAATACCATTCTTTTATAGCTCTAGAAAAATTCTCTGATTTTTACTAAAGAGGTATAAACATTTTTCTCGCACTTCCTAAATTTAGTTGGTAAAATTCTAAAATTTGTATTCCGTTTAAGGATATTCCACTAAACTGTCCTTCCGGGGTAAAAAGCATATTATAGGTTCTCCATAAATATATATTGTTTTTACTTTTGCAATAAATTCAATGTTTTATTCCGTTTACTCTCGATCAAAAGGCGTAAGATAGAAAAACATATCGTAAGGTGCTCAATTTTTTATTTAAAGTAAGTCCGGCTTTGCTCAGATTGTTGTATGAATAACAAAGAAAGTATGATGTATTATTTTTGTATCGAGTTTTAGGTTGTTATGTTGCTATGTTGCTATGTATGGTGGTTTATGTGTCAATGTATTTATATGAACCATAAGAATATTTTGTTTATCTGAGATGAATCAGAAAAAAATAAGATATTTAAAATCGATGGGTTATAATACTAAGCATGATTAAAAAAATATTTAAAAAAGCTAGTCTTTAACTGAAAATTTAAACTTACTGCATTAAACTGAATGAATTAATTTTAGGAAATCTTTTCTAACCATGTATGTATGCTCTGAATGTACACACCTAATGGATAATCTCATTAATCTTACCTACAATAACTGATTTTGATTTATTTAGTCGCTCAAGCGTACGTTTTTAAGAGTGTAATAATATAAGTATTGGAATGAGAAAGAGGATGTAGAGAGCTAATCGTTTCCCCTACGTATTTTTTTAAGGATTGATAGAAGTTGAGTGAAAAGAAAGGTAAAAATTAGAGGCATGCATTTCTTAGAACACAAATCCATACATAATCAATGCGTTTAGGGATTCGATCTCGTGATCTGGCAACCGAATGCTTTTAGATTTTGGCTTTAATATATTTGAATCTTTAAAATATCATGTTCTTATTCTCGTGTGCTCTAAAACAGTTGAAATCCAAATTTAGTATTGCATTAAGCTGGCACCCGCGTGTGGGATTAAAGCACCGCAATAGTCATATATGTCTACGAGATTCGAATAACAATGTAAGTAACAAAACGTACGCCTTTTAAGGTCTATCAGATAAGGGTCTACGGCGTCTACGCCAAGGAAAATTTAATATGTCTACGCTACTTATTGTGATAGTGATATACTGTGTTTACCGCCGTAGACTCGATATGAAGAGAATGATTATGCATTCACTTACGTATATGTAGTTGAATTCTCACAATAATAATTGAAAGTCTAGCTTCTATCGTATTAGTTGAAGTTGTTTGAATCCACCTAAAACACATACGATGAATTTACTAAAGTTAATCCAACCTTGCGGTAATAATATGGTGTTGAAAAGAGATAGGATTTATTATCAAACATTCAATTTGCTATTACAGAATCATTAAATTATGAATGATATGACAATGTGTTTTACCAATGAAATGCTAATTCAATCAACAAGATTTTTGCTTTCTCAATTCTTTAAATTCTCCAAAATCGTCGTTTTTATTTGAAATAGGTTTGAATTATAATATTTTGTGTAACGATTTGACGCCTAGATTTTAAAGTAACGGATAAAAATACTGGAAACTTTCAATATGTGGCTCAATCTAATACCGGAACTGATGATTACCTTTAAAGATTTTTTAAAAATCTTAGTAAGATCTAATAAATCAAACACATAGAATATGCAACATATGTACATTATAGACTACGGCGACATTCTTAATGAACAATTGAAATCATTTCATCTCGACATACTTGAAAAATAAGCCAGCATAAGACAGCATATGCGCATGAAGATACGGATTTACTTGGTCATCAAATAAATGTCTGAAATGCAAGGTATGGTAAAATGTAAGGTTCAGTAAAGCACAACCCGTGGCCCAAAGAACAAATTTTTCATAGATTAATTTTCATTATATAAATCGTGAGATATATTACAACGATTATATTCTGCTAACTTGCATATTATTTGCACGCTTTGAATCATAGGTGTCACGACTGCAAAATCAGCGCCCCAATTAATAGGCTTCTTCAAGCGGTGACCAGCGGAAGCTTATCTAAATAAAAATGGTTAAAAACTAAATTCAAATTTCGCGGGAAAAAAAACGCTTACCCGCTCGGCTGTCAAGCGGTGAGGTATGCAACGTCCGCCAAGGGGAGGGGACAGGGTCGAGCGGGTGAAAGTTTTTTTCGAGGGATGCGAAGCTCGTGGCGGGCGCGTCCTGGCTCTCTTATCTTTTGGTCCTTGAAGACGTAGGGTGTTTTGTGATAGTGTGCCTCGAGATGGTGCCTGCGGTATGTTACCGCCGGCCATAGCGAGAAGGGGCAGTAAGTAACCTCAGTGTTAAAAATGGCGTCCATTTTTCTAGCAGTCCGCTTTAGGGACTGTATTAAACCTACGGCAGAGTTCCCTTAAGGAAACTGTTTGGTTAAAGACCCTCGCAATAATGGCGATGGCCGGCGGGAACTAGGCGGCGCCGCATCGTCTCGATGGTACGTAAGTAGGCTTTCAATTGTTTCTTTTCTTTTGTAAATGCTATTGTTTTATCAATCTGGGCATCTAATTGTTATTATCTGTGTACGCTGTGTCGGGTGTAACAGTTAGTATCCTTAGATGTCCTTTTTGTGCGCTTTTTTTTTTATTATGATAACCGGGCGGATCCATCAGATTCCACCCTCTTAACTTTGCATGTAGAAAGGTACTTCCGCTCGGAATGTCGAGCCGACGTAGAATCAGAGGGCTTGAGGACCTCGTGTCTGGGGTTTATCGGGGCCGAACCCCCTCAGGGTTATAGACCTCCGGTATAAGTCCATGGAGTTGACTGGACGTCAACGTGGTGAACACGTGGAGTTCCGCCATGGCGTCCGAGGAAGCTAGGCTCCAAGGGTTGAAGTCGCCGATGAACTTAACCTGGAAGTTATCGTATAACGTAACCTCATTACCGCGTGCGCCATTCGGAGACGCGAGAGCTCGACGTCTCAACGGAAGGTGCTAATCTTTTAATATTGTGTTGTCATGTGTGTTTTGTTATAAATAAATTTACGGCTGTCGGAATTATTTCGACAGCAAACTAAAGAACAAATGGACTTTTTATCTGAAGTTTGTGAAGCCTTAATTTCCGGCGACGAAGGTTTTTTTTAGATCGCGTTAAGCGATGAGCGCCTAACGCAGCCCGCATTTTCTTATGGGGCTAGTTTTCCTTGGAGGAAAACTGCGAAGGGGCTTTCCGAGTGGTGGAAAGCCAGTAAAATCTTTGCGCGGAAACTGCGGTCATCTCATAGGTAACGGATAGAGCCTGGAATTACTGGTGTGAAAATATTAAATTAAGTCTTCTTGGACCATATTCGCTTTCAATGTCAACCATTTGAACATTTCATAACGCTCTCACGATTCACTGTATCAAGCTGATTTTGTTTCCTCCAATGACGTGCTAGCATTCGTCAATTCCACTGACTGCATCTCATGGATATTACCCGACGGATGCAGGAATTTCACCAGTTGGAAGAAGTAAACGAGGCGATAATCTCCCAAAGCAGACTCATCACGTGACTCAATCGGTGCAGAAGTCTTTTCATAACCATTAATTTAACAAAGCGGTAACGTTTCATAATCTAAGAGTTCGTCACAAAATTCAAACCACTTTACTCCTAACCTCCAACATTAGGTTTCTCAGTACACAGTTTTCAGATTTTCCGTTAGGTGTCGTGATTCGCTTTCGTGGAGACGCAAGCGTTAAACAGATGGCATTGGGTTTTAACTGTATCGTATTTTACAATAAGCTCAAACCCAGACAACCATTGAGCTTAAATTAGATTCAGCTCCAGCTATTCCCAAGTGAATAGCGCGATTGTTATGTGTGTGGTTAAATGTGCCATAACTTATTTCGTAAAACTGAAAAACACACTGGAACAATTGAAATAATGAATAAATTGGCCCTACAATTCATTGGTTGTGCATTCCTGGAATAGGTTATCTAACACGGTAGAAGAAGAATAAGATAAAAAATCACACCGAACAACATTTTCTGTTAGAATAATATACGTGTTGATTACAAAATCCAGTGTTGCTATCGAAAGTGTACAAGCCACGCTTATTATAAATAATCTTCGTTAATAATTTTCCAACTTGTTTATTATTCATTATTATTTTAGCACGTGTTATTGGTTTCTGTCTAAACCAACAGTGTAGATTTTGCAGTGTATGATTTTAAAGGCATGTGCAAGAACATTATCACAAAGCTACATTCCTTTTAATGTATGGTTACAACAAATCTGATAACATGTGCTATTTTTGCTCGATGCCATAAAAGTGTATTTTATCTCGGTTTTGCCGCTATATTTAACCACAGAAAACATAAATTATTTTATCATCGAGGTATTTATTTTTATAAGCAATTTACTTTATTTTTTATTTTACACAACCAATTATATTCAAAACACTTAAAATAATATATTGTTTCAATATTTGACCATATGGTTGTTCACCGACACTAATGTAACTAAGAACCTCGTCCCAAAAGCTCTCCAATGGCTCCCAATTCACCAATAAATTTTGTTACATTGATAAAAAAATGTATTTCGAGTAAAACACATATTTCAAACTAGTGTGTCTAGCTCTGCGAATACGCTATAGCCTATACAAAGATCTTCAACGATACAACGGTGAGTACCCAACTGTAGAAATATTAATTCTAAAAGTTGCCAAAAGTTGAAAATTAATGAATTAATGCAGCATAGTATACAGATAAATATAGATAACACTATCTATCCACTGTAAAAGCAAATAATTTCAACGAGATTTTAAAAGATTAATGACTCTCGAAAATGTATTTAAAATAATTGATTTTTATCATTTTTAGAACCTGAAAAAGCAAAAACAAATAGCCCACGCAAAAAATGACAATGTAAATTTATTCGAGATAAAACTTCAAAACAACAATGAAGAAACATTAAAATGTTTTGATTAATTTGAGTTTGTTACTTTCGACTACTATTGTAGTGTGTGGGCAGAGTTTGCAATTATTTGTTCAGTAGAAAGCGTAAATGGTCTTAGTTCCCCAGGCTAATCTATTCCTATAATTGCCATCTTCAAAACGATAACACGCTAATCGTTCTGTTTGGCAAGCAACTATTCCAAGGGATCACATTATTTTAAAGATCAAGTGATGTTCATTTCAAATTAAAAAATGTATGTAGAATTTTTATTGGTATATCGCTTGTTCAAAATTGGTTTTCATTATCTGATCAAACTTGTAGAAACGAATATATTCGAGAAATGCTGCAATTATAATCTAAATTTTAATTTCAAAAATCATATTCAAGTTCGAGGGAGAGATAATAAAAATAACGAATCTTATGTTATATTGTGTTATAGAACGAAGCCGATTCTTAGCGATTTTTTTGTATGGAATATATTTTAAAATATACGAAACTACAGCTTTAGAATCATAAAACGTAATAAAATAATTTTAAACCAATCGCTTGAAATCAGTTATTTGTGATAAACTCTTCGAAAAAATAATCATTACAAATATACAAATAAAGCCAATGTGCCACGTAACTTTAAATGAATATTTTTATTTACGCATTGCATTGATCAGCCAGACAGCCATTGCAACTGGCATCTCACGTGATCGGAAAATTCTAAATGGATTTATTAGTATATATAGTACGTTATGACCAACAAATACAATTATCTCTAAATAACACAAATATTTTAAAGAGAACTTTAAATTAAAAAATAGCGTCTGCGTGAGAATGCTGCGAGAACTGGTAAAATACTGGATGAAAAGAACGGAAAAGTTCTAGTGGAAACCAGTGAGAATAAAACAGGAATAACTAAATATGGTGGGTTTATATGTTTTTATTCTGAGAGGTGAGGTACATATGATTTTTTTTGTCACGACAAAACGGCAGTAAAACAAAAAAAAACCTAAGATTATTTCTGTTTTTTACTCTTAACTCAGAACTGGATAAAAACATCACCATGTTAATAGGTCGAAAATGTGTTTTACTCTCACGTAAGGCTAGCATCGACATTCTTTGATTAAATATAATCAGCACACTAAATCACTTTTTAGGTGTTCACTGTCAATACTTGGTGGAATGGCATTATAGTAAAAATGTGTTGTTATTTTTATTTTAACACACTTAATATTATACTTATTTTAAAAAAGTTTGAACGCGGTACGGTAAGCAGTAGTATTAATTAAATAAGATACTCTGACTTTACTTAAACAAAACATTATTTTAAAAACCTGAGTGAAAAGGGATGATCAGTGATTTTCGGCAAAACCAAAAAATAAATCGAGATTAAAAATATATTTACAAAGTGAGATGGAAATAGTTGCAAATTTTACGCTCGACACAAGTGTATGAAAAATTGTGTACGATCGTAGCTTCGAGTAAATATTGTTATTAACAGCTCCATGGAACATCATCTCAGCCCATACGATCTATATATAGATCGTTTTGGATGACTTAAGAACGAAATTAAGACATGCTTCATTCAATATGCCGACTTAAAGTTGGATCTCACGCGCAAATAATACCTCGTAAGTGGTCAAATGCTTCTTCGGTGGATTCGGTAGCTATATAAATAATATTTACCAATACGTATTATACAAACGGCACCTCTTTCTTTCCTTTAAGAAACAAGTTTGCAATCTTTACCTTATTATGTAAATCTAATAAATGAATGCTGTTCATTATTAAGTGGAAAACGCACACTTCATCCCATATACATATAATATGGCGTGAAAGAGGAGAATCTAAAATAATGTGAACATTTTTTACCAACGGTTTTATGAATTTATTGTATAATTTATACGGAATCGACTTTCTTTCAACAAACTAAAAAAAAATAAAGTTAATTGGAAAATGTTTTCTTTTGTGAAGAAAGGTATCAATTGCGATTGTATCTACCAATAATTATGGAAGTCGTCTTATCGAATTATTGATGCCTAAATGACAAGAAAGACATCAGTAAAAAGTGAAACAGGTACAGCTATTTTTTCAGAATATATGATAGATATGACAGTAGAATCGATAGTATCAATTCGATTCTTGTTCTTGATGTTCCTGTGAATAGTTCTTACATTTTATATGATACAAATATCTTCAGACCAAAGATTACATTATTTGGTTATTTTCTTTTTTTATTTTTAAAATCTTCTATGTATTATAAAAAAAACTTCAAGAATCAACTTTTCAATCTTTTCTTTTTTCAATAACTCAACACGAACAAATATTTTTCGACATATCTTAAACCTCTTTTCAAAATTAATACAGTGGAAAACGTATTCATTGACCTCTTCCACATTCATTGTTTTTAAATAGGAAACTGAAATTAGTGTGAGAAAAGGAATTGAAATATACATAAAGTACAAGGACATAAAGTACGACATAACGAACAACAGACTATTTGGGAATTTCATTAAAAAATATTCACCCGATTCGAGTAACATGTTTTGAATTATGTGAGATATTTACTATACCAATGCTGTAAAAGATTCCATATTTGAAAGTCACTAACGATAAACAAAAGCAGAATGACGCAGCATTTTCCACAATTTATTATCAATATTTTCTTATGACTGATGGTCTGTTGTTCAATTCATTTTATTGTAAAACGAATCATCTCACGATAACAACATTACTGTCATATAACTAAGCTGTATAAAACTAACACAATAACAAAACATTGCGGGGAATCCCATAGGTAATCGCGTATTATCTGAATAGTGTGAAAAGTAATCATCTACCTGGCAAGTAATTATCCACCGGATAGGAGTTGTCAATTTAAAACGAAAATATATAATTGTTAGAATTGTAAGCTTAGATATGAACTGTTCTGATAGTTCGATATGTTATCTCATAAAATTCCGTCAGTATTCTACTTTTCAGCATTCATACGATAGTGTGATGAGGACATGACAAAATACGGCGGTCAGCAGTACGCAATTTACGAAGAAATGATACGAGAAAAATAAAATAGGTGTATTTATGCGCAGGTGTGATGTCAAATATATTGTCATATTATCAAACTTGATCGAGTAGACGTGTAGAATATAATATGTCCACATTGTATAGTTAGAGACTTCCTTCACGGCCCTCAATTAGTATTTACGTTAATCAAAACAAGTAATACAACAAATAAATATAGTTAATGAAATGGTCTGTGGTAAACTCAACCAACCATTCCCTCTTGTGTTATGTATAACGATAAAATTAATTTGGTATAGCATTCATTTTTCATATGTTTTTGTCACTATCAATTGTTTTTCGAAAATTTAATAATGATAAAGGTGTTTATTTCGTTGCCATATCTCAAAAATTCGATTAGAAAAAAAGTTCAAAAGTTTATCGAATGTCTATGGCATTGAATTATTTTGTGCATTTTATTTTCAAAAACACAAAACAGTTGTCCGTCAGCTCGTTTTTTATTTATGAATTATTTATCATGTACGATGACTTTATATATATCTTGTTTGTACGACCCTGTTTGCACTTCTATATTAAGACAGAAAATCAATTGTATGTTGTCGAAAATTGAAAGCAATAGGCTGTATTAAGAATTATATGATAAAATTTAATAAATATATTTAGTAAAATAATACAGAAAATTAAAATCTTATTAGCTTTCTCTTAGGGGCGACGGTGTGGTCATCAGACCTCATACGTTTAACGGCTCTAAAAACCAGTTTTCCAGTGAAAATAGGTAAGGCAGTCTTGGGAACCGTATTTTTCTTTTTCAAATTAGAGATTAAAATGGCATCAACTCGAAAAACCGAGTAAAGACTGCGGTCATCTACCATTCTGAATATCATGGAAGCCAACTCAATAGGAAGTTTTAATTAAGTCTGCAGGAGAAGAAACTTATTAACAACAGTGATAGGAAAGAATCCATTTTGCGATTTAAATGTCAATTAGCTAGCAATTTGGGTCGTGGTCCTTTGGTTTCAAACGCTGCCCTCAGAAAATGACACTCAAAAATAATTTAGAAGCACACAGGTAGTGAACAAAAAAATACATTTTACCCATTGCACTGGAGATCAGCCGCAGGAAAAACATCGCATGCCTCAATTAAATAAAGGGAAATAAGTTCCAAAAATTTTGAAATCCGGAATATTTGAAATAACGAATTAAAAAAAAAATAACATTACACTAAAAATATTTTTAAATCTACCTATGTATATTTGATGAAAAATAACATTTTACATAAAATCAGGTATAATCCTCGGTGCAACTTGTGATTTGTTTATACATTCGCTTGATCTTGCCTGCCACACAAACTCATGCAAAAAAATCTGGCCACACGTGTCAAGACACCTTTTATACACCTAGAGAAGAATGGATTTCGCAGATAAAGTATGAGAACATAGCGCTATAAATTACATATGTAAGTCTACAAAGTCTCTATTTTTATTAATTTTCATTTAAAATAACAGCATTACTTCGAAATCAACTTAATTGAAATCACATTAAAAGAGGATCTACTCTTTTTAGAATTATTCTAAAATCTTTATTGCCTGATATAATATATAATTGGAGCATGTCTAATCACGATATTATAATATTTAGTAATATTGTTTCTAAAATAAAGCTGATAATAGCGCACTATCTGACCGTGTGTCAGATATTTGCGTCCTCCATTTAGATATCACTTTAACGGGGCCCCTATCATACATTTGACTTATTTCGTTTATCAGTACTGTCGAATTGCTATATATATAAAAATGTATAAGCATAATTCTTATCCCCCCATACAAAATGTTACATTTTAATCGTTGATCCTCCCCGTGTCAAAAGGATTGTGTGCACGCTAATGAATGTTTGGGACTTACAATAACTGTACGATACTTTTTTTATTTCACGTGGAATGGCATTATATTATGATAAAATATTTTTTTACTTATGCCACATTGAATTTATTAAGATCGTGACTGGTTTCACTCATCACGAGCATTATCAACTGATCTCAGTTGATAATGCTTATGATTTGCGAGCACGTTCGTGGCCTAAATAAATTTAATGTGGAATAATAACTAAAATTGTTTATTTTTTATTTTTATTATAAATAAATTTAGCGAAGCACACGGGGCTAACGTATGCAAATATACAAAATTGTCACAAATTTGAATCCACTTTTTTTGAATTAAAATATTTCTATGTATTAATGATTTCCTTAAATCAATACTTTTTATAATCAATATTTAATTTTAAGTATTCTCTTTACCCGATTACAATATTTGCTTTAAATCATGTTTGAAATGTATGAACAAAAATTGTGCAAAGAATAATTGAAAAAAAACTACTGATCTTATCAAATTTGATATAAAATACCCTATTACCACATGTATATTTCGTTGTGAAGAGTTTTTTTGACTGAATACAATATAAATTCGTCTTGGATTATCTGTTTGTTTTTGTATATCCGTAGCATGGCAAAATATTCTTTCCACCCCTTTCTCTCTCTGTCATGCGCATAAATAGTGCGTGAGTGAATTTTTATCTCACAACACCACACACTCTCTCTATCTTTGCGTGTGACTGTGCATGGAGCGTATTGATCAAATCCTAACCAGCGTAATTACCAACTGCTAATAAATTTCAGTTTGATATAATGACATTAATGATTTTAATATATTTTTTTTTAAATAAAAAATATTTGGTATTACAGCTTACGCCAATGCGCCAAATATTCTTAGTTGTGAAAGTCATACGAGATTAACTCGATGGTAAATAATGTATCAGTTGTGCACAAAATCAACGATAAATAACATATACACCCAACCCAGCCCAAGATCTCTTTTTTTTCAATTGAATAAATCTGACCTTGCCGGGGATCGAACCCGGGCCCCCCAATTGCTAGGTCAAAGCTCTTGCCACTAGACCACAGGGACCAACTGTACCAATATTATACTCGTCTATAAAAAAAATCAACAGTCGTTTTCAAAGATGTATGTTTAAAAAAGGAAAGATAAAATATTATAGCTTTACGAGATTTTTACGATGATTAAGATATTAACATCGCCTATGAATCTTTTCAAAACATCATATATTTGTTATTGAATTTTCTCAAGCAAAACATCATATTGTGATCAAAAAAAATACAGCTATGTTTTATTGTTTTTACGGTCGTTTTCGCCATAAATCCAAAAGCCAATGAATCGGAAAATTAGATTCGGTTTCAATTTTCGAGTCAAAATCAAATGTTAAAAGACTGCAACGTCGTTTTGAATAACTTACTTTGACTTTATTATGTAAGATAAATTGCTCAAGATGTTTTGACTCGCACATTTAAATTGTGGCATTTGACAGCACAGTTAATGTTTGTATGGCTATTTTTACATGTAGATTAAATAGCTTTCACCTACCTGACCAAATATTTGCCAGGACACAAACGCTGTTTCTATCATTCAGCAAAAAAAATAAAAAGATTACATTGTGCTCGATGTTCTCTTTGCTTTGTTTATTGTTTACGACAGATGTCATTCTGATAAACAAATTAAGCGAAATAAAATTAAGTGTCACAAAAACACTATTATTAATTTATTATTTTCGGAAACGATAACATTGGCAATAAATACCACATAAGCAGTTGAAGCGTCTCATAAAGATAATAAATTAATCCAAAATGGAAGGAGACTCGCTGATTTTTTTGACCTTATGTTTTTGACATAGTTTTTTTTATAGTAAGCACTGTCTATAAAAAAAGGCAGTGGTCGAGTGTCAACGACGTTGGATTCGTTTGCGAAATCAGGGATTTGAATACCAGAACGGGCAGTTTCATAAATTTATTTTTCGATTGATTTCTCAAATGCATATACATAGATAGCTGTAATGGCTGGAATTGTAGCGATTGGCTAACCAATGGTCATGTCCTAGCTCTACCCTTTTATCTCAACTCTCTGGAAAAAAGATAGATTTAACCCCTTTTTATTGGATATCTATTTAATGGAGCTTTTAAGGCACGTAAGCGTCAAAGCTTATCGCGGCTCCAAGCTTAGTTTTTATATTCATTTTGCATTCTCGTACAATCGATGTTTACAGGAAAGCACGATCGCTGTAGAGGTGAGCAATCCTTAATGAAGCCAGTTGAAGGGGTAATTTTACTTTTTACCTATGGAGGGTCATCGAGAAGAATGGTTCTCGGTCTACAACAATTTTCAGATTATTTCTCGTCATAATTCTGCAGGTAAGAGATCGTTGGGTTACACGTACATAGTTCTTAACCTTATTGCGGTGGCGGGCGCATTTGAGATTTAAGAAATGAGTGACGGGCACATGCCGGACTAAAAAAACAAGATTTAGGTAGTACATATTTATGTATTTATTTAAGTATTGTTCCCTTGCAGCTTTACATGTGTTACATTCATTATATTATTACTAAACTATTTATTTTAAATCGGAAGATTATGAATTTATTTACATTTACAAACAAAATCATTACTATTCACATTTAGTGCGATATTTGACATTGCATTTCATTAACCATTTTTTCAAAACGAGGAGTGTAAGATGATAATCCCAATCGTAAACAATTATCAAGGTTGTCATTGGTAAGTCGAGATCTTGTTTTTGATTTTATTATTTTCATGGTAGAAAACAAAGATTCACACAAATGTGTGGAACCATATCAGGACTTTATTTTGTAAGCTCCTTTTTTCAAAAGAGGGTAGGTACTTTTTATGGTCAGCAAATTCAAAACGTTTTCAGCCAGTTCGTTCGATTTTAAGATGATGTTATTTTGAAAATCTAAAATTTCTTCTTCAATATTTGGCATGTCTTCTTGAAGAATTTCCGCTAGGGAAGTAGCTATTTTATTATTGTCTACGTCTGCATTGAAAGGATTTAAGAAAAATGTAGCCACCGGTTCAATAATGGAAAATTGCTGGTCTCATACTTAACTTGTCATAAGTACTTGAAGGATTCATCTCTCTTGCAATGGGAAATAAATCCATTATTGCAGCCCACCATTGCTGGAGCACTATCAATAATTATTGCTGACACATTTTTTAATGGCATATTAATTTCTTTCGCGTAGTTTTTAAATTTATTAAAAATATCTTCGCCTCTGGTTCACTCTTGCATTAGTAGTAACTTTAACAGTTCTTCTTTTATACTAAAATCACTGAATACCATTCCTATGCATACTGCCAATTGCGCTGTATCAGATATTATTGTCGACTCATCTTGTTGCAACGAGAACCATTCATACTTTTCTTTCATTCATACTTATTAGAAAACCCTTCCAACAGTGAATCAACACCAGTGAGAAATGCTTTCATATTTAATTCGTTTTCTAAAAATGGTTTTTTACTTTGTGCCAACAAATGAGAAATTTTAAAGGAAGTAATGGTGGCATTTTTATTTTTATTTACACGGTTAGTAAAAAGCGTTTGCTGGGTAGATAATCCTTATTGTGGTGATCAATTTTCCCTTTTCTCAACTTTGATTTAGGTGGATAATGAACGCCACAAGAACTCTGATTTGTATTGACACGGCACCTTCCTTCATTAAAATGAATGCACCTAATGTAGTGCAACACTGGTCGGTCCCTGTGGTCTAGTGACTCTAGTGGCAAGAGCTTTGTCCTAGCAATCGGGGGCCCGGGTTCAATCCCCCGCAAGGTCAGATTTTTTCAATTGCAAAAAAAAGATCTTGGGCTGGTGTATGTTCTTTATCGTTGATTTTGTGCACAACTGATACATTATTTACCATCGAGTTAATGGCATTGGCGTAATCTATAATGCCAAATATTTTTTTTTTAAATATAAAAAAAATCATTGTTTTCTTTTTCAATTATTTTTTTTTTTTATACAAAACACTCAAATTTTGACAGAGCGTGGCGGGGTGGTACTGCCAGCAAGAAAAAAATACGCACATAAACAAGCGCACAATATTGACACTTCATTTACCGCACTAATCATGCAAGATTTATACCCCAAATACCGGCCATATTTGATAAACAGCAATGAGTTTCGATTGTTCAATTAAAATTTCCCTTAAACTAGCTGACAGTGGAAAATAGCCTATTCATAAAATAAGATAGATATGCTAATTGTTTTGAGATTTCAATAAACATTTTATTTATCATTATTCTTTTTTTATTTCATTGCCGGGTGCACGAAAATGGCTTCGCGGGCACGCGGTTAAGAACCCCCGGGCTACTACCACTGCCTTGTGATACTATGTTTTAATAGCTGAGTGACAAGCAGTTCTCGTAGTAAAACATATATTCAGTTAAGCTTCATTTGTAGTTCATAGGATCCACGTTGGGAGCATACGTGGTAAAAAAATTCACATAAAATTATAAATCTGAATGTGTAAAATGTAAATAAATAATTTCAAGTCATCTCATTGTGGTTTGTAAAAATACATACATATAAACAGACGCAATGTATGCGAAATGTAAGCACAGACACCAATAAATACTCTAATAATGGTGATATTAGAGTAACTATATATCATTTAAATGATCAAATAATAGACGTTTAGAATTAATTTGATTGAAAATAACATTTAAAACTGAGATGAAATGTACTGTAAACAGCGTTAAAATAATCACACAAAGATGGCGGAGAAAACCTTAATTCCGGGGATTTTATTTTGTTCACACAGACTTTAATATCTACCGAATAAACCCGACGATATTCTGTCCACCAGCCGTAACGGCTTTGCACCCATTTTACGGAACGTATTTCGCAGCGTAAGAGGGTAATGCGTATTTCTGTTCAGCAATCACTTTAGACTGGGGTTTGCTATCCGCTAGAATGTGTTGAAAATATACAAATACTTCTAGAGGGAAAATCGTTCATGAAATATTTTCGAATGTCAACTATTAAATAATGTCAGTTGAAATATTCTAAATTCTAACTTTGTACATATATATTGACACCGCCTTATGTGGTAGGTCATCAGAACTCTCTCGAACGATCTATTGTTCACCTCAGTCGATGAGTCAGTCGATATCAGAAAATAAATTCATTCTTATAATAATCTATATTGCAATCTATAGCGGTGCAATGTATGAGTTATTTCAATTTCTCTTATCTCTTGACGCCCGACAATGCATGTGCTTCATAAAAAGTTCATAAGGCGATAAATCATTCCTTATCAGCGGGCGCATGTGTTAACGATTTTTGAAACGGCCATTGTTGTTTCTTTCTAAAGTAACCGTTTGTTTTCATACAGCAGTGAGAGATTGGACTGCATTGAGAATGCACGCGCCTAATCCTCTCCATCGGAATTAAATTCGCGTCAAATTCCTGATATCTTCTTCGCTATCGTAATATTTGTGTGTTGTATAACGTCTGTGTAAATCCTTAACGATTAAATAATACATAACGCTTTGAGATCGTCTTTTCTTTATAAGAGTGCCATGTTTCTCCTACTCCGTCCCCCAAATCCCTCTTCCTGAGTGTCGGATAGGAGGCTCCTTCTCGATTTACGAGGGAGCCGGAATAAAGGTCTTCTCAATTGGCCCGTACAACGTGGGGCACTTGGCCCTAATGTCTAGTGCGTCAATTCGAAATTGTTGCAGACGACTAGGGCTAATGATGTTTGACAACATCGGAACTCACTCCCGCCCACTTCATGCTCTAAGGTCTCAAAGCGTCTAGGTTCGTATAACCTAGTGGCGCCCAGTGAATAGTAATAATTTAGTGTTTTATAAATAATTACGTAAATAATTTCGAGTGCTCCGGTGCATCGTTCATAAACGCGAACGATCGCGAGTGCTTCGCGGAGCATCATTAATTACGAGTTTATAGTTTTCAATTAATAATATTTGTGTTTTGTTGAGACATGAGTATGTCGCAGAATTAATAAAATAATGTCTTTTTTTAATAATGCGAATTCTCGCACGTGCTTCACGGATAAGCGATAGTAATAATAGCAGTATTTTCTGTGTTTTATCAACTTTTGTTTACTTAATAACGTGTAATAATTATTAATAAATTTGTTTGTGTTGTTCGTAAACAACGTTGTCAAGGGTGCCGCCCACCAAACGCGCAGCTAAAATAAATTGATGCGATAGCTACCGAATACCGAGGGTAGTCAGCCACGTAGGTGACGAGGAGTGTACCAGGATGTGAGAGAGCACAATAGCATGGGGTTAAGCCATGCAGGACGATACAGCAACCTGGATGACTCACGAAGACGACTGGGGAGACGGCGTCTCCACCATACCGGTATGGCCGGAAGACAGTTGTTATCCGTGCCTACCGCGATGACCCAAGAGTGGGCATCATGGAGCCAAGGACCGAGGGGACCAGCAGCCGCCTTCGAACCTGGAGTAGTGACGGCGAGACGTAGTCTACGTCCATCAGTGCCGGGCCTACTTCACCCTAGATCGCGTGAGCTTGCGTGGCGACCAGAGGTGCCGTGGCACCAGCATTTGGAATCCAGTCGTCCAGTCAGGGTCGTATCTCCTGCATGAGACCTAGCTTGCCACCACAGACCTTCACCGAAACCTCACCAGCCAAAGGCGACACTCGCGTAATAGCTTTGTATCGCGACTTATTGCAGACCTCCGTGACATGATTGAAACAGCAAAAGAAACCGACGCGACGAAAATCGACACTCGATATCGCCGCGTTCAAGACGTTGTGTTATCGCGCAAGATAACGTGACGCCTGCGCCGACCGAAAACAACGCACCTATTGTTCTTTTTTAACGACTCCGCTGTGTCGCTTATATGCTTTGTTTTATTCATGTGATTTTTTTAAATGAGTATGTTTTTATTTACGAAAATACTTTAATATGTTTTCAAATCTAACTTCTTTTGATTCTTAATCAGGATTTGGAAATTTGATCATTAATGTATGTTTTCCTTTGATTTATAACTTGGTTTACGATTTTTTTTTTTGCTTTGATTTATGTTTTACTTGTGATTTAGGCATTTAACTTGAGTAATGTTATACTCAAACTATGCTTTGAAATTGGATGTATCCTTTCAACTTGATGTACCACGGTCCTTCAGACAGTAGTTGTGACTTGTATAAAAAAAAAAATTTTTTTTTTTGGTATATTTTTGTAATTTTTTTTGCTTGCGAAACCATTGATTGAGGAAGACGTCCGAGATAGTTGCTGATTATCAGAAGTAGGGGGATTTGACACCGCCTTATGTGGTAGGTCATCAGAACTCTCTCGAACGATCTATTGTTCACCTCAGTCGATGAGTCAGTCGATATCAGAAAATAAATTCATTCTTATAATAATCTATATTGCAATCTATAGCGGTGCAATGTATGAGTTATTTCAATTTCTCTTATCTCTTGACGCCCGACAATGCATGTGCTTCATAAAAAGTTCATAAGGCGATAAATCATTCCTTATCAGCGGGCGCATGTGTTAACGATTTTTGAAACGGCCATTGTTGTTTCTTTCTAAAGTAACCGTTTGTTTTCATACAGCAGTGAGAGATTGGACTGCATTGAGAATGCACGCGCCTAATCCTCTCCATCGGAATTAAATTCGCGTCAAATTCCTGATATCTTCTTCGCTATCGTAATATTTGTGTGTTGTATAACGTCTGTGTAAATCCTTAACGATTAAATAATACATAACGCTTTGAGATCGTCTTTTCTTTATAAGAGTGCCATGTTTCTCCTACTCCGTCCCCCAAATCCCTCTTCCTGAGTGTCGGATAGGAGGCTCCTTCTCGATTTACGAGGGAGCCGGAATAAAGGTCTTCTCAATATCTACTGAACTAGAGTGAGCTAAAATTAAAACCGTATTACAAATTATATTAAACTATGCACTGCTATACAATTCATATAATAATAAATTTATTACATTTTTTTGTTTAATGCTCTTATCAAGAAGTCTCTTTTACAGCGGCGGATTGAGTACTTTGGAGGCCCCAGGTGCAATATAATATTAAATGCCCTTTTTTGAGATGAGACTGGTCGTAAATATTTTGTTATTAATTTCATTTTGATCCGTTTCTCCAAATGATAATTTCTTTCTTTTATCATCATGTGATTGAGATAATGGCTTGAACACTGTACTGTATTCCCCGCAGTTCACTAGAAACAATTCAGATCGAGTACCTAGTACCTTACGACTATTGGAAGTGCATTTTTCGGTGTGGCAGCAAAGATATAATAGGTGGGATATATTAATGTAAGATATTTTTGAAACCCTCAAGATATGGAGGCCCCAAGCACGCCGCGCGCCTCGTGCTTTTATTTAGTAATCCGCCACTGTCACGATTTATATCATATATCATGGAATGTGAAAAAACGCAAGAAAACCAATATTTTGAAAAAATCTAAATTTAGAATTATTGCATTCAATTTATAAACCCTAAACAATGGGACAGATAACATTAAAACATTTTTCATGCTGCTCCATACAAGCATCGCTCATGTTTCAATCAAATAATTGGCCAACAGACTTGCATCTAATCATTTTATATTCTTTCACGATAAAATATCTTATCTAGATAAGCGAAACAAATATATGACATGAAAAAAAAACGACTTATTAATGGGACTTAAATATGTTCACGATCAGCGTTTTCAAAATAACACCCTGATAGAAAGCAGTGATTTCCAAACTGTTTCATGCGACGGTCCTCTTAACAAAAAAATACCTTTTAGCGGCCCCATGTTTGGGCCGCACTGATAAAAAGTACCACAGTATAACGGATTAAACAGTAAAATTGTAGTGCAAATTTAATGAACAATTTGATCAGTATTGAAATCACATTATCCACTCAGCTCTGGCAGTTAAAACGCGAGCTGACCGATGATTTTACGAGCGCCAATTCACATCCCACACATACATTCATTTTCAATACATTTATGGAATCATCTTGGACTTTGGCTATAAATATATGCAGTCGTTTATTTTTTCAATAAATAAAATAAATCTAATTAAAAAATACTTTCCTGAATAGATTCCTCGTATTAGTCTGTTGTATCGCGTTTTACTGATCTTGCAACACAATTTGATAAATTTCAAATATTTTTTTGATCAAACAGGTTACATTATAAATATTAAATATACGTTTTTATAAAAAGATGGGAGTGTCATTCAAAAAATATGAAAAACTGACAGCATTATCAATATAGTCTGCATCATGGGCGTGGGTTCAGAATGAACAACTTTACATAATAATACTGTGTCAAAAACATCTTCTATGATACGTTGTATAACTTAATACATTCATTATGCAAAGGGTAGTGTAATGAAAATAGATTTTCTGAGTGTCATATTATAATAATGGAACTTTCTATGGTTGACGTAGGTACAGTCGTTTTTATAGGTTTCGGAATTCAAATAATGGTTACTCTCGAATAACTCAATAATAAAAAATGTTGATTACCGCAACGGCAAAAAGCCAACTCTAGTCCAAGTACCGTTTTTAAACAAGATCCAAATACATGAAGTTATTTAAGACGATTTTTTAAAAAATATTTACAATAATTGCTAAATCCCTAAATCTGAATCACTGTAACAATATGTATGTCATATTTTTTTTCACCTTTTATCACAGCCATCCACTGAGCTGGACTGTTTGCTATCGGAGATTAATTAAATTTGAAACAAAACTTATTTCCTTACACAGCAGCTTATAATTAACAGATAAGAGAAACTCGAAAAGAAAACACATTCAAACACTCAAAACCCTCCTGTGAAATTGAAAAAAATAATATTTTAAATTGACTTTTCTTCAACCGTGTCCGTTAGAATATGGAACATAAGGACTCTAAATGGAGTATCTCAACATAAAGTGTTTCGGTCGCTCGATTTAAAGGACTTAGTAGTTAATCGAGTCACTTAATTTCAAAGATTTACTGGGTGGGAGGGAATTGAAACAACTAACGCCAATCCAAAATTCGATTGAAAAATCTATTTATGAAAAGTTCCGTTCGAGGACTTGAAACCGTTGCTAATGCAACCAAATATGAAGAACTACGGAGAGTGTTTATCACTCCACTACAGGACCGGTTATTAAACGGGACATAAGTACTGATTAATAAATCGAGCTCATATTCTAAGTTGCAGATGAAATATTTAAATTTATAACTCTCCGATGCCGCTGTCATGAAAGATATATATGAGAAGTGCATTCTTTGCCTAGCGTATATTTTAGTGAATATTTTAGAATATAAAATTGAATTCAGCTGAACGTCTCAATTCTCACTTAAGAGCATACGTTATTGATAACTTTGAAATTGGCTTTCAGATCACATGGTGGAATGTATTTGATATTCAGAAAACGCAACGCCTGTCCGTGACCCTTCTTTCTGCTTTTTATACAAGAAAACTAAAAAGCCATTTTCTTTGAAGATTTTTTGAAATAATGCTCAATTCAGTATTCGGCAGGTGTCGACTTGCTATAAGACCCGACTTTGTATGAACAAATAATAAATTTCAAACAAAAAGTAGACATATTTTACCCTTGAATATTCAAACTTTTTATTTTATGGTAGTGTGCGACCAATTTTCACGTAAAAGGGATTGTTTTGGATTCTAAATATTTAACAATACTTAAAATTTGAAAGAACAATCCAGCAAAGGCTTTTTACGGTCTATGAATACACAAGTCTCTCGATTTTCGCAGCTTTCTTATAAAATGAAAAGAAAATAATGATCTCTTATATAGAAAATACAATAATATGATGCGATGGACT
The DNA here is from genome assembly GCA_028554975.1 of Himalopsyche kuldschensis. Lineage (NCBI taxonomy): Eukaryota > Metazoa > Arthropoda > Insecta > Trichoptera > Rhyacophilidae > Himalopsyche > Himalopsyche kuldschensis. The sequence goes on along the minus strand of JAHFWI010000010.1, from coordinate 10,397,028 downwards.
AGTAAAAAACATATTGTTCATTGCGCCAAATTAGTTTTAAATATTTTATTTCTTGTATTATACTTTAACAGCGTATGCATATGAAGAATTTTTGCACGTATTGATTCTTTCATTATTACACGTAAAGGCATACAAATAAATAAAACAGCAAACTATTTTTTTAATATATTCACTCATTCTGTATGACCATCAGATCTTTTTTACGAAATTTCAATACCGTAACTCCCGCGTAAATCGAGGTACTTGTGGATGAATCTTTTCGTAACTAATCATTAAGAAAATACCAATCAATTCCTTTTTTGACCATTGATGGGGCAATGGAAAACTATAGTATGCCCCCGCTTCCTAATACATATATACTAGATTGGGCAATTTCATATGAATAACGATAAAAATAGAAGGTTCCCAATTTGTATAATACATTTTTAATTCCAAATAACTTTTTCAATTGGGTTGGTTAATTTAATACTTCCTGTATTATGAATACGGATAAATGCACCAAATATAATCGATTAAAGCCGAAATTATAACTTTGCTTATGCAGAGTGAATTTGACTTAACTACATGTAAAAAATATAGCTTACTAGCTGTACCCTGCGCGCGTTGCTACGCCAGCAATTGTAGGGGGATTGGGGGGGGTGGTGTGGGGAGTGGGTGTACACCAGAAAGTTTCGCGGAAGTGTACTCGAGAAATTTGTAAAAATTCGATATCAATTTTTGGGGGGAGGGGGGTTGTTTGGCGGGATAGGGTTTGGGGAGCGTATGGGGGAGGTATGCCAAAAACCTTCGAAGAAGTGAACTCGAAAAATTCTTAAAGTTAAAAAAAAAAAAAATGGGGGGGAGGTTGGGGGGTGGTTGGGGGAGGGGTTGGTAGGCCAGAAACCATCGCGGGGGTGCACTCAATAAATTTGTAAAGTTTCACATCGATCGGTCGAGCGGTTTAGTAGTCCATAGCGGACATACATACAGACATTCATTTTTATATATATAGATATAGAAGATAAAAGATTACTCAGTTTGTTTTTATCTTTGTATAGTTTTGTTGTGTAACCATCAGCATTATTTAAAAATAGAACTTTTACTGTACGTTGACAATTCACCTCCAGCCAAGAAGTGTAATTGTTTATTTATGCAATAAAATAATTTATAATTAGCATATCAGATAAAGATTATGAAGAAAATTCAAATAACGCACGGATGGTAATGCATTGTTTTAAAGCAATATGGAACAATTCGCTCGTAAAGGTACACAAAATATCATCACTAATAATTACCATAGTTATCTTGTTTTATCATATATTATAAAATAAGTAGATGTGTGTGTGCTCAGTTATCAATAGTTTAAATATTGTATAAATATTTAAATAATTGTCTAGCAATGATAACATCGACTAGTTTGAAAACTCAAATTCAATAGTTTTATGAAACTAAAAATTATTTAACTATAATAATTTAAATACATATATGTAATCACACTATAAAAATTTTAACTAAAACCGCAAGCTTTCAAAGATTTACTAACGAGCACTAAATAGGAATGCAATAAAATTCATTACTAAATAAATATTTTCAAGTTCAACAATGATAGAGTTGTATAGTTTGACAGGTCAAATATAATATAATCATCATCATACATGCATCATTAGGCGATGTGGGAAATGAAGAGACTCGTGCATATTAGTTCAAAAGAAAATTGGAATCGAAAAGTTTACATTGAATTTCTGTTAATTGGAATTCGAGTAGTGCAGATGTATACATGGCAGTTCGTTAATTAACGTCATTGCACAGTTGCCCACTTCCCAGTTGCGTTTATCAAAATTCGCATCAATTCATATCGTTCAGGCTGGTTGCACGAAAACAAAGTATTCCATCGTTAGCATATTTTATAGATATTAATAAATCGTCGAATTATCCATATTGCTATTATACATATAGAGTAAAAAAAATAATGGATTATTTACACTTAAGAAAAATGACGTAAGAAAAAGGAATGTTAGTGAAATTTAAATGAACGAATTGAAACTTCAAACTTGGTCGTGTAAAATAATGTATAATGGCCAGTAAGTAGAAACAATCGCACATAGTTGTATTTACTTCTTCGGCATTTGTCTCAAATATTGTATCGATATGTCTCACTTATTCGTCATATAAAGCTGACATGTTACTGATCTAAACACACTAGCAATATAACTGTCAGACTGAATATGCTTCCCAAAGAGACGGAACACGTGTCATACCTAGCTCCACAGCCAGTGAAACAACAAAATCATTTTTTAATTGTTTATTATTGCACAGCCTTTTACTTCAAATGTTGATGTAATAATATTTTTATCTTAACGTTTGCATCAAAGTGTTATTAGACTATTACAAATCCAAGATGTATTATTGAGTCGCGCGGTCTAAACGTCCAATCTAAATAAAATATATCCGACATGATGTTATGATAATAAGATATAATTATTTTTTTTACATGTTATAACGACTAGGTGCGCAAAATAAAGCACAGGTGTCACTGAAAATTACATTTCAACAAGATCGTTTTTCAAGTTAAAACGTTTTGCAAAAGCAATACAGAAAGGTTTAGTTTTCTCGGAAATATTGTGAGGAAATGTCTTTCGGAACGTTGAATAGAATGGTCACTTATTTGTATGTCAACATGATGCTTGTTTCTCTAAAAATATTTTAAATTAAGAATAAACCGTAGATACTTAATATTTATTTTTTTTATATTTCAAATTTGGTAATAATCATTTTCCAATGGAGAGTCTTTTGGGCAAAACAAATGTATCAAAGATGCAACTGTTCGAGAGCTCAACAATCGTTTCAGAGCATCTACTTGGGATAATGTTATTTGTGTTAATAGCTTGTACGAAATCTTTAAAAAGCTAATCATAAATAAAAGAGTGGCAAAGAATTGCGAGCATGAATTTATTATCAAACAATTAACCCATTGAGCCCAGGATATTTTATTTGAGAGAAACAATAAACTGAATTTTATCAAAACCATATTATTATTATATTTTCTTTATTCCATTCTAATGATGATTTTGGAAATAATTAAATCAATCGATTACACTGTTAGGGTTAAATAGTTAAGCACCCATAGTTGTTTCCAAGCAATGTGTTCATCGATATTTTAATCTGCCAACCTACTAGGATCCCAACTAGGCAACCAACTAGGAACCCACTTGGATTTTTTTGTCAGAAAATTAAAAAAAGCTTCTTTATAATAAGGGTACTAAAAAAATAGTGTTATTTTTGGCAGAGCTTATTTTAAATAACCCAATATCACACATTCTTATAAGGTTTTGCAAAGTGATATTTTTGGCTGCGTATTGGAAAAACTTCCTTTACCGTGGAGAAAAATAAATTTTAAAAATGAGTGAGATAAGCCTTTGTTTCAATTGAATAGTATAATTAACCAATAAAAACCATTTATTTTTCAATTTGCATAATTACGTACCAGTTACACAATTGTATAGTATTATTACCAGGAATAATTACAGTGAGGGAATATTTTAGAACTAGCTAAACCGACGCTTTTCACATTTCATAATAATAATGCTATTCCCATAAACTCGAATATACTTTCAAATAAACTGGTTTAAATATTTCTCTTTGTACTTTTCAGTTAGGTTTATGATGTTATGTTCATCGAGCTGTATTCAAAATTATGAAAAGAAAACATTATTGAATGAAAGCAGATGCAAAAAATACTCTCCCATATAAACCGGCGTCAAATTACATTATGCCCCTCACTGCGTTCCTGCTTATAACCTTCTTTCAAAATTTGCTTCTCAATGAATCTGGGTCACTTGAACAATGAGCCTTGATAATATGATCTTTTATGTAAAGGTTGGGTATCACTGTATAATGACTAGTTAAGTGTACTTATGTATAACAATGCATATTTATGTTCACTGGTTTAAAAAGTATTGAACATGAAAGGCAAAAAGTTCAGCTCTAGTGTGAGCAGTTCAATAGAGTGTAAGTAATATGTACATATAGCCAAAATACATTGAGTTTCCAACTATAAATTCATTCTGTGTTGGATATCACATATAACCAAAGTAAATTATAAGACATGGGCATGCATAGATATAAGGATGCATCAAAAATAGACAATGTACTTGGACTCTGCACTAACTTTATATAATCGCCGGGTTCGTGGCCGAGTATCAACGTTGTTGGTTTCGGTTGCGAACCTCACGGGCTCGAATCCCAGTCCATGTAGCTTCACTTATGATTGTTTGTGCTGATTAAAATGTCATCCAGCACGATCCTCAACACAGGACGTACGTAACGAAATCAATAAACTAGCCTATATATCCATGTTTTTCCGAAAATGAGACGTTGAGTAACTACGTAACAAGCAGTCTTCGTAGAAAACTTGAGATAAACTCCGTCAAGTGTCCATATTGGCCATTGGGATCCACATTGGGAGCGGCATTGGTGAAATAAGTACTTGAAGTAAATACCGTGACAGTAAAAAAACTTCTATCTAACGTAAAATTAATTAAACGTGTTTTTGAGTTAAAAAAGAATTTTAATTACTAAGAATCTATTATTTTTTTAACACTTATTTAAGTTATTAAAATAGGATTAATAATATTTTTACTAATTGAATCTATAGTTCTCATTTTACAAATATCTGGACAGATGGAAAATATTCACCAATACATCATTCATCAAAAAAAAAAATTCTAGATTTCAATAACTTGTATTTGCGGCTTGAAATAAATCTCAGGGCTTATGTTCTCTCTTCCCAGTCTCGCTTGCAGTCAAAAAGAAAGCTTTAAGTTCTTCCTTAATCTTGAGTAGTAGGAAAAGCTTAAAGTTTCATCATGAACATTCTAGAGAAATGGGACAGACTAGATTGTCAATGGAAAGAATATCACAAAAAAAATATTATCTATTTTATCGAAAAACTTTATTCAACAGACCGTTATTAAATCATTTCATGTCATTGAATTTAAATAATTGAATCATTTAAAATCATTATATTATATTTCATTATTCATTTAAATTTAATGGTTTAAAATCGATATCAAAGACCTAAGAGTACCTACTGAAAGTGGAGATCACTACAATTTATTTTCAAATACATAGTGCCTTGAAATGGAAATGTTATAGCCATGATATATGTACATAAATGTACTCATGCTCTTCGATACAAATTCACTCATTGATTATAATGTAGCGTTGCCAATAAAGCAAATCACGTGTTTTATTTAACGATTTATAAGTTTACTGGTTCCGCGTTAGAATAAATTACTATTTAATATACAACAAATAAATCAGAAATCCAAAGTATCGCATTTAAAGATAAAACAATACTGAACATTGATGACTGGTGAAATCTGTTTTTTGGTTCTCCTTTAGGGTAGCAAAAAATTATCGGAAATCTCTGCTATTAAGGGGTCGATAATTTCCGAAATATATTTGGTTGATCATTTATTATATTATATTGCAATACTTATATAAATATGCATGCCAATTATAATTCAAATGATTCACAATCGTGGTTTTAGCATAATGTATAACGTATGTTAATCCATCAAATCTAATAATTGCCCTTTTTATGAACAAAAAAGCCTTGGATAACTCTTTAGTCAACTGCAAACGGTAGTTAATTTATTTTACAAAGGACTATTTATAAATACAGTGGCTTATTTTATTATAAAGCAACGCTTATCTTTCATTGTTACTTTAAGCTTAATATTCCCTTCTCTTCTTATTATCCGGCAACAGATGTATCAAATCGCCTAAGCAGTGACGGCTGGTGACGGGGTGCTGGGGGGTGCAAAAGGAAGATTCAACTATTTTTCCGTACTACGGAAGAGAAACAGTTGGTATTGCGAACATCTGAATTGAAAGTCCATGCTATAGAAGTGTTTTAAAATCCAATGAATAGGAAAGAACTCTTGCAAAAATGATTGAATCTTCCTTTGCACCCCCCAAAACCCCGTCACCAGCCGTCACTGCGCCTAAGCTTTAAACCTTAAAAAATCAGTGGCAGACTGAGGTTAGAAATTGTGACTCTCTCCTTGGCTGATGAGAGTGTCCTTGCTACTAAAAATTTAATATTATAAAGAAGAATACCTTATAAGAAAATAAGTCGTTTTTCGATTTGCTGACGCACCGTCTTAGGTGGACGTTTTACGACGAAGCGGAACGTTCCGGTCATGGCGCCATAGGTAACAACTTCAACAAATTGTTGTAAGTGGCCTCGAACTGCTTGAGTCATTGTGGTAGTTATGTTTTTATTGCGACTGGCTAGACGTCGATGGCACATAAGACATTTAGTCCGCGACGATTTAAATCAATTGTTTTTTGGTTGCGGTGTAACCGCAAATATTCGCCTACGTAAGACGCCCTGTGAGCATGTTAATGAATAGGCGAATTGATAGTATACCCTCTAACTTCAGCATAACTAATACCCAGTTGAACGAAAACTTAAGCTCTACAAATTTTTCACAGTAAAAATAAAAATCGAGTAAAACAATTTCATCTTGGTCAAAATCCGTGGTAATTTCACCATCAATGAAAACTTTTCATTACAAAGGAGCCACAAATAAAAGCCTCCGTAACTCAGATTATCAAACAGATTTGCTTGTCCTGATTTGAAGGCTCCAATAAAATTTTAGTGCACTAGCTTTGCATTGAATTTTCCAGATTCATATCGGCTATGATACATGTAATGGCGAATTAACACGACGCTTGTTTTCAAGGCTATTAAGGCAGTATATTTAAAGATGCTTCAATCACGTAACTGTCAGAAACAGACGAGTACTTTACTAATAAATGCCGCCATTTATGTTTTTATTTACGACTTAGGTTTTTAAGTGACGGTCACCGTCTCTCGTAACTATTAACATAAACTAGCGTTGTATATATTTACAAAGAACGATGAACTCCTTAAGTTGGTCAAGTTGGTTGAAAGACCAGATTGTTCTCTTGAGAGATGTGATCATCAGGTTGCTATAAATTATGCTGCATTACCTCGACATGACAATTAAGTGGAATAAAAATAAAATATTAAACGCATATCTAAATGCATGAAGTCTGAATTCATCGTTTCAAATATATATTACGTTTATTGTTGACCTTAAAATAATAATATGTATTCGTATTTTAACTCTTAAACTCTTTAACTTTTAAATTTTAAAATATATCGGTAAAACGCTCGGCACGCCAATGAAAGGATACAATGTGTAAGTGGATCGGGTTTGCATTGATATTGTATTATTACACATTTATTACGCTACAATATTAAAATAGAAGTAAAATTGTAATTAAAATTGACCATTATCCGTATTTATAATTTAGTGGTTTGAACAGATTATAGGCAGACTTAAATCTTATTGCATAATAATAAATACAGGCTTAGTTAATGTATTTATCATAATGTTACACTTTCAGTGAAAAAATAATAAATTGGACGATAAAGTTTGTCGAAAATGTCAACATTTTTTTGACTACATTTTTATATCGTTAACATTATGTCGTTTTATTTTTATCCTGGATTACCTATTTATATTTAGGGGATATTTTTAAAGTCTATTTTGAGCGTAAATTACATACGCTTGACAAAAGCGACACACAAACGAGGGTGGCATGACATATAAGTGAGACCGGCTTATTATAAAATTTGATTCATATGCAACGCAAGGTAATGGTAATATACAAAAAAGAATATGCTTAAAAGTAAGATGATATCAGAGTTAAATTTGTATTTTTATGTTTGTACATTTGGATTTTTTACTATTATATAATCACAACGTATTGATTGTTTTGGCGGGTACTGTATTTTTTTAAATTATAAAACTGATATCGATTACTTTTTTGTGAAATCTATTCTCACATTTGATATTTTTTATTCTGCACAAGTTTTCGATAAAATCGAATACTTTCTTCTTGAATACATTGTATTCTAAATATGTATTTATTATAGTCGGCCCGGTCTGGGGTGCAGTGGTCAACGTCGTTGGGTACGGTATCGGACCGCCCGGGTTCGATTCGCAGTGCGAGCAGATTTTTTCAGTCGATAAACCGATTCTGCTCAGAGGCAATGGGTGTTTGTGTTGTTAAAAATCCCTTCCCACCTTTCCGATCCCAAAGAACGACGCATAGTAACACCGATTAACTAACCACTAGTCCTGGCCAGTTCTCGTATCCTTTCCATCCCTATTCTCTTCTGAAAAGAGAGGTTAAGCAACTGAGTAACAATCAGGTCTGGTAGAAAAAAATATATGTTGAGATAAATTCCGTGAGGAATCTATATGCTCCAAGTTGGGAGCGGACATGGTAAAAAAAAAGGAATGAGATTTTACAATAAACATATAAGTATAAAAATATATGTATGATGATATATTTCAAATATATCGATGATATATATCAAATATGTAACTTTTCTTTTCAATGAATAATTTTTAGAGACAAAATATTATTACACTTTTACATCTCTAAGGTAACCGAGTCGTATAAGTTTTTCTATGTCAAGAATTGCTTAACAAAACACAAATTTCGATTTCAATACTTTTACATTACGGCTTGACATACTTACTGCTACGACGATATTGTATGTTTCATGCCACTTCTACTACCACTTACCAGGTACATGTTATATGGTACGTTCAAAATCTAAACCGCGTAAGTCATTGTGGTAAAAATATTTTACCCGGGATTGAAAGCCCGGGTTTCCACAAACAGGAATCTATATTATATTTATCGGCGTATTTCAAATATTTACCCATTACACGAAAACGATAAAACTTAATAATTATTTATTATATTTAAAATATGTTTATATAGTTGTGGTCTGTCGTTTTTTTAATATTGTGTATCATAAATTTAAATATTCATGTAATCAATAAAAAATGGTTTTGATCAAAACACGATTATCAAATGAAAATTAACTTTTTTTTACTGCCATAATTTAATTTTTTCGAGATTTTTTTTGTTTTTATTTTGTAGCCATTGTTTGTATCAACAACAAAAAATACTTTCCAGCTACAGTTATAAAATTGTACATTTGACAGACATCTAATTCCTCTTAATAATCAATATTGTTTCAATTCCAACTTTCCATTCTTCTGTGACAAGATATCAATGTTTCTGTAGGTAACCGGACAAAACAGAATATGACAAAACAGAATATAATAAAAACAGGTTAGGTTAGGTTTTTTGTCATGTTCTGTAAAGTCACGTTCTGTTTTGTCATGGAACCGTTTCTGTATTATTTGTATTGCAGTCACCGAAACACTGAGTCTTGTAAATATTGACAACCCTGCTAAATTCTGACTTACACTCTTGAGCATGTGAACATTCCAGTTTGTCACTAAATGAACACCTGAGGCCAGAGAAAGTAATTTAATACCAATTAAATTAAATATTACGTACAATATGGAAACAAATAACACTTAATTCGATTTAAAATAGAACAATATGTAATAATTATTGTGTTGCGCAAGCTTTGATTAAATTCTCGAGTAGTTTAGTTCAGCAGGCGGAGTGTTCGATTACAAACCACAAACTTGAAATTTATATCCGGTGTATTTTGGTCAAAGTAATTAATACCTAGTTGTTTTATTATCACAATACATTGAGATACATACTCATTCCTTCTTTTTTTGCCAGCCAATTTATACAACAATGTCATATTATTATAATGATAAAATAAATATGTTGCAAGATGTTGACAGATATTTATTTACATTTTGAAAAAATCTACAAAAAATCACCATTTGACATTTTTTTTAAAAACCTAAGCAATCCCAAACTTTTGATACATTAGAACAAGCTCAGATTCGTCCGAACAAGATTACTTTATATAAGCAGTTAAAAAAATCTTCAAAATCAAGTTTTTAAATGTATTTTTTGCGTTACGGGACTGTTGATATGAATTATGAAGCCACTTTACGGGCTAAAATATCACAAGTTTGAAAATTTATTTCCAATTTCAATTAAGAAACAAAGTGAATCACTTGAATAGTATTTATCAGGAATGTGTAGTCGCTAAAAAAACATGACTCTGGCTCCGACTCCGACTGTAAAAAGTAGAGTTTTGTTAGGTTTTTTCCTACCTTTCCTACTTACGTGTATGTATTAAATTAAAGATCGATCAAATAACTAATTCCGTCAAAAATCAAATTTTTCATAATTTTATACATGTTATAGGCATAAATAAAAATAAAACAAGTTCAAACCTTGTCAATAGTTTTTCACGACTCCGACCAAAAAACCGCGACTTCACGACTCCGACTCCACATCTCTATTAGTAGGGAGATGATATGCTTGGTATCCACTACGTTCGTGACCCAGTAGCGATCCACGATCGTTCCTAGTTTTTCGCAAACAAGTATTCGAAAACCATATCTCTGGATGTAGAACGCAAGGGATACTCAGTATTATAGACGTCAAATGTGTCAAAAAATTTCAGCCTTACCCACCGTTAGTTTATGGTTTATGACAATAAATATCGAGCTGATTTTATTGTTGGGTTGGAATTGTCCGAAAATTTGTTGTCTTTGGTTCAAAACCATTCTGCAACATCTTTAATCTTATATATAAAACCGAAACGGCGTATGTATGTATGTGGGTCTGTAATTCCCTTTTGCATTGTTGTTGCAAGTTGCCATAAAAACGAATATGAAAGAAAATATGTTTGAATTTTTATCGGCGAAGACATTTAATCAAAATGTAATAAATTAGTCTTCTACAGAACTTTTCCCGGCTTTTATTATTAATAAAAATGTTTATTATTTACGTGAAGGTATTATTTGACATTTCTTTGACAGCAAATTAGATTTTTTTCTTGAATTTGGACATTTTAATGGGCGAGAATGGGGCTGTCATCAAATTAAATAAAGTTTGTGATTTTATTTTAACTCTATTTTGGATGTTAGATTTTGTGATATAATTATGTCGAATGATATAACATTAAATAATTATTGGTCGCTTAGTCCGAGCGACGCCGGGTAGCAATACTAGTTGTATATAAATTACATTTGTTTACGATTGTTATAGCAATGAAGCTACAAAGAGATGAATTAATACGTACCTGAATTTAAATTAGGATAAAGAAATTAAATGCATCGTCAAACTTAATATCGAGAATTAAAATAGTGTTTGTCAATAAAATTTCATCGTATGACATTTAGAAACCACTTTTATTTAAATATCATTCTCACATGCAAATCGATTTGAATACTTACATCACTTCGTTGTTTTTAATAGGGTACTATAAGCATACAGAGATACAAAATTCAAACCGGTTACATACTTGACTATATCAAAACCTAGCTAGGTATAATGAAAAAAATCAAGAAATTCAAGTTGAAGAATTTTAAGTCGTTAGAAAAAACAGATATAAAAACAGAAACAAAACAAGGACTATCGTGTTGATGATGAAATTTGTAAGCATTATATTTAACTAAACCAAACAATAAATGTTTTTCTGATATACTTTGTATAATCAGAAAATAATAGTGCTGCTCCTATATTTCGTTCAAGGGCAAAAAGGTGGACACAGTAGTGTGTATTTTTCTATCAATAAATTAGATTCTTTTTTTATTATTATTCCGACTTTTAATTAATTATCATTGTATATTTTCACGGCATTACGCTTGACACATGATGTTTTCAATTATTTAAAATACCACGTAATAAATAACGTTGCGAATTACTTTCGTAATTTTCATTGCTGTGGTGCAAATTCTTTTTCGTATTATAAATAGTTCTCAAATATCTCCAGAGAGACGGTGATGCGACGTATTTGAACAAAATTAATCCCGGGTACGATTTAGAAGATTCCATAAAAATGGGATAATTCTCGTAAAGAAACGATTATTCAAATCCTAAATTCTGGCTTACATATAAGATTAATTTAGTATCTCTCTCTAACTATTATTACTTAAATAATGTTGAACTCACAATAATTTACTCTTCAATAGCGGTCAGAATGTGTGCACATGATTAACGAGAGATTTAATGTATAAGAATCAAAAAAAAATATAATTTCAAACAATCAATCATTAGACATGCGAGCTACATATCAGGGCATAGACTGAAATTGGCATATAAAAAATGTGTTAATGATTTGTTTACAAGTTGCCAATGAAACTAATGAATTGAATTGATATATTGTATATCTTTATGCTCTGAACTAAGAATACCCGAATTATGCTATTACAAAAAATATACTCTTTATTTGAAAATCCATCAATAATATTAAATGTATCTATATATGCTTTCTGATGTTATCTTCCCTAAAAAAAGTTATTATTAAATATTCTATACATGGCCATATTTTTTTTATCCTGGACCAGTTTTTATTGTGATGATTAGATTGCATTATCAAGTTCTCTTATTATTTTAACATAACGACAACAAAAAATTAATGACTATTCATTAAGTTATATAATATTACTTTATTTGCATCAGTACAAATATGTAGAGATTGTTATTCGCATTATTGAATATATAATGCAAAATAATTATCTTATTTTGCTCCATATTTTGCTCTCTTGTTCCTCAAAGTAATATTGTAAATTAATAATAGCATGAGCATAGGAATATTTCCTAGGCGGATACACCAAGGCAACGGCGTGTTAATTGATTTAATTAATTGAAGAAAAACATGTGAAAGACATTATTAAAGTAACATTTTTGTAATGAAAAGCACAAACTTGACACTAAAGAAACTAAGAATTAAAAATTTTAATCTTAATAAACGCTCTTAGTTTTCAACAAAATGTGTATTTTTTGACATATTAAATTTTGTAATTAGAACCTTAAATGTCATTTTCAAATATAATTTAATGATAAAAATTAACACGACAAAATTTCAGCGTAGATTATAATAATTTATATTGTTTGAACTCTTGTTCTTGGTCAATTGACATTATAGTAAATTGCTAATCTTTCCTTCTGAATATGTGTGAAAAGAAACGGTGTCTAAAAAATTGCTAAGCATTGTTTGCTGTTAACAGCTTACTCTTATTTGAGCAACTAAAATCGTGACATTTCAAAGATTTTAACCATTCAATAAATCTACTATACAAAATTACCATTATTGGCAAATTAATAACGTGTTCATGGTTATAACGAACACACAATTCTTTTCTACATATGATATCGAAAAACGCAAAATAACGCTTTTATTTTGTTAGAATCTACATTAGTAACCAGAGATATCTGTTTCAGCATTATGCCATAGACTAAAAAGAGAATAAAATCATCTTACATTTCCTATTTAGTTGAGTTTGGGTGGTTAAACTTATATATATATACCATACATATATTCCTTTCTTATGATATGTCAAGTAAAAGGGTGAAAAATTTATAATCATAGGTCTAATTTATAGTTTTAGAAGAGGCGATTTCACGACGGATAGTATTTAAGAAAAATATTCACGGTAGGATATCTAGAAAATTCTATATATTTTATATCTTGTTGGAATAAGATACGAAGAATTGACAAAAAACGTTATTTTGTATTCGATTTGGCAAATAATGTCACTATTGTCTGTATTTTGTTGCAAACATGGAAGGGTTCCATAATTATGTCAAACTTAAATATACATACATACTTATTTATCAAAATGATTCACAAATTGGGAATTAGATTTATTATAACTGTTTGGTCATTAATTATTAACTTCAGCTTTTCGTGGTCTTTATTGTGGAATTCCAGTGTGATTTTTTCAATAAATAATTCTGTATTAATAGAAAAAACAGTGTACTGTAATAATAAGGTGTCAGCTTGTCGGTTAACATTTTTGTATAACGCGTAAAACCGGTTTGTTTGGATTTATGCCAAGTAAGATTAGAATAAAGATGAGAATATTTTTGAATTATGAAAATCTGTACTACTTTTTCATGGCCGTAAGCACGAGTCAATGTAATGCGGGCTATATCTATAAATAAGGCATGTATTATTAATTTATTGATTCTTTTAAAACAAAAAGCTTCCATTTATTGAAGCCTACCAACAATCGCGCCGTTAAATAAGTTTTAGGCTATAAAGAAAACACAGGCAATACAATATGTAAATTTCTCACAATATAGCGATAGGATGGTGACCAAACGTTGTATCTAACGCGAGACGAGGTTATTCTTGAGGCGGTAAATTATGCCACGCATATATACGAAGACTGATCTGACGATATTGTGTTTTGATTTTGTATTACTGCTGTCATTTTTAGTTGTCAGTAAAATCGGCTCCGCACGAAGCGAAACCGATCAATTGATGAAGGAATTTTGTACCATGTCATCCATATCTTATTATCATTTTGAGGATTTGAGGGGTTTTTTTTAATTAATTCTTTAAGCAAGTTACGATCTTGAATTAAATACAATAAAACAAATTGCAATGAATAATGGTTATGATTCGGATTTAATAGATCGACTTTTATTTAAAAAAAACAAAAAATTAGCTCTGTTAAATATAAGCTCTAGTTTGGTGACTAATGATCCTGCTGTTAAGAAACAGTGGGTGAAATTATGTTACTTAGAGTTTCAGAAAAGATTTCAAGGAAAATTGATAAAAATCTTTTTCAATGTAACGTTTTATAATCCTTTCAATCTCAGAAATGTTTTAGTAAATTCTAAAGATAAAATCAATATTCTCAACCAAAGTGGGATCTACCTACTTGATTGCGAATCCTGTGGAGCCAGGTATATTGGTCAAACGGGAAGAACTTTCAATACCAGATTTAAAGAACATCTAGCTTGTTCACGTAAAGGGAATGAAGTATCTTCATTTGGAAACCATCTGTTCCTTAATAAGCATACTTTTGATATCACTAAAAACTTTAAATTCCTGCATGTTATTGATAAATCTTTAAAACTAGATAAATTAGAAATCCTTGAAATAAACCGTTATAAATTTATTGCCAAATCTAATCTATTAAATGATCAATTAGTCTTCATTTCTTCACCATTGCTATACCCAATTCTTTAAACCTAAGCTTATTGTATTTCTTCCAACTTTTATCTCTTATAATTTTTATTTTCCTTTGTTTGATTTTAATTTGTAAGAATTGATATGGCTTTTATTCTGTTACAGGAACTGACTCATTTGAACTCATTACCGGGATTTCCATCTAATTATGGTTGACAGACATGTAGATTTATTTATTTTTATTAAATGCACTTGATTTTGGGCTTTTACTTTGTTAATGTTAATTCATACTTAATTGACTTTTGATGTGTTAGTTTTGCATTGCTAAGAGGTCTTGAACATTTTATTTTTAGTCTATTTTTCTTGTAATTTGCTTTAATTTATTTGCTTAGTTGTTTTACCAATTGTTTGTCATACTTTAGTTTTATTGTATTCCTTATCAGTTGATAATGCTCGCCATGAGCGAAACCGGTCCTGATGAAATAAATCTCATGTGGAAAGAGTACTAAAAATGTGTTATTATTTTTATTATAATGCCTTTCTACCAAGTATTGACAGTGAACACCTAAAAAGTAATTAATACTTTATCAAAGGCATTGCTTTATGGTTTGTGGTAATTACAAATATGTACTAGCTGATAATTTTTTTAGAGTTTGCTATTAATTTAATAGAAATCTATCATAATTTTAGTAAAAATAATAATCTAGTAATACTCAGCTGAGTAAATAAGAAAGGATTAAAAATAAACAGCTTAGAATTTGTTGGTTAAAATAATTTTACCGAATGATCGTTCGTAAAAATTATTTTAAAATTTGGTAAGTACCGTGTGTTCATACTACAATGTTATTTTTATGTGTCTTATGTGTGTATGATAAAACCGTTCAGTTCTGAGCAGATTATGGTCACCCTACCTAATATATTATGTATACTAGATTGCTACATACGTAAAGGTGCTCTCAGACAAATTGCCGCTCTTGTAACAGGTAATCTCGACTTGACCTCAAAAGCGAAAAGTCAGCAATTTGGAGTGCTTGTGAGCATGTAATGAATACAATCTCACGTGACATGCGAAATACGTATCACGTGATTCTTTGATAACTGTAACCATAAACATGGATGGCCTGTTTACAATACGGGTTGAGCTGGGGAGTTGATCGAAATTCTACAGACTCCGTTGCCATATCTCACAATTCGACTCCAGCTCCGACTCAATCGCCGATTAAGAAACTAGGTGTCATTAATTCTTTTGACACGTACGTTGACAGTCGTAAATTCATTTACCACTGTCATTGATATGTTAATTGCAAACGCAATACAGCTCTCTCACAAATGTGTAGATTTCGTTAGTGAATACAACCATTGATAAAATAACACATACATATTTAATAGGTACTTATTCCACATTGAATTTATTGAGATCAGGGCCTGTTTCGCTCATCAACTAATATTGATCATTTTTGCGGTCAACGAAACCGGTCCTGTTCTCAATAAATCACATGTGCAATATATACTAAAAATGTATTTTTATTTTTATTATAATGCCATTCCACCAAGAGTTGATAGTGAACACCTTAAAAGTGAACAATTGATGGTGTTTCCAGCTGGATTTGACCGCTTGGAGCTTGGAATATTTTTAATAGTAAATTTTTATTCTGGTTTACAATAACCATTTTTGTAATTTATTGCATCGTTATATGATTATATCGAGAACAAATAATATATTTGACAATTTAGTTTTTTATTTTAGAACTGGTTTTATTATTATTTTACATTTGTAATTGTAAATTCTTTGCCTGTCAATTTTCAACTTTTTAAATCGCTTTTCACGTTGTTTAAATAGAACGTGTGGAATATTTATATTTAATTTCGTTATTTATTATAATGTATTTAAAACTAAGATTATCATGAAATAGCATCAAATTTGAGAATTAAATACTTCCCTGTAGATCATGGGTGGCCAACCTTTTCAGCAGCCGGGCCAAATTTTAGAAATGAGATTTCCTACCGGGCCACACAACAAAATATTTTTTTTTATTGATAGCAAACAGGAAATATATAGTTTTTTTAAGAAGATATTACAAAAATGAGAGTCAAACATATTTATTATATTAGAGTTACGCAATAAAAAAAATAATAAAAAAAAATAATCAAAATATAATAAATTTTAGTGAGTCGTCTGATTTTGTTTAAGTTCATTAATGTTCATAACTATTGATGTTGTTGCTACACGCAAACAGTTTTCCAAATGCGTATCAGCGATTCGTGTTCTGTAAAAGCTCCTGAAAAGGTTGTGTCCTTAAGTGGATACAGTGCCGCTAATTCTTCTATTTTGTTCAGATAACCATCAACACCCTTGATAAAAATCGCCACTTAAGGTGGTATCTGGTAGGTCTGTGCTTTCATCCAATGCTAGACCATAACATATGAACTTGGATTATCTTCAATATGGTTTCTAATGTCGTCGACACGCCTGGTCATAGTTTGACGATACAGGCTTATTTATGAGAAATTTACTTTTATGTACACTAAAAGAAAAAAATGTTTCCATATGCTCCGCGGGCCACAGTTAGACACTCGCGGGCCATACGTGGCCCGCGGGCCCCGCGTTGGCCACCCTTGCTGTAGATAGAATCGTTTTACTGAAAATATTGCCAGGCAGACAACTTGAAATAATAAACTAAATACGCAAATAGAAAATTATACTCATATTGTCATTTCATACAGTATTTTTATATAGCGTGTGTGTGGCTTTGGCATTACAAATGAAGCGTGGAGGATTTATTAAGACATTTCTTTATTTTCCGATGTGTATAATAATAACTACGTCAAACAGTATGTTGAAGGCATTTAAATATGGAACATGCTTGAAAATATTATTGGAACTCGTTTTTTTTTAATGTTTTCCATCTGTCAGTTTTGCCCGTTTGTACCAGTAGTATTAGAAAATGTCACAATATTTTCCAGTAGTGGGCCGCTCGCTAAACGAAACACATTATTATACGTAAGAATATACCTACTACTAACATTATAATAAACATAATACAATG
Source organism: Himalopsyche kuldschensis (assembly GCA_028554975.1). Lineage (NCBI taxonomy): Eukaryota > Metazoa > Arthropoda > Insecta > Trichoptera > Rhyacophilidae > Himalopsyche > Himalopsyche kuldschensis. Next base: position 10,379,076 of record JAHFWI010000010.1, on the reverse strand, counting down.
AATGCTCTCGCTAACCAAACGTTTGCCTTGGATAATATATTTTCTATACGAAACACAATATGCATGACAATAAGTGAGAGAAGTATTACGTCTTGTTTGCTTGTATACACTCCAGTGGACAGGTAATATCGCTTAAATTAAACTTTCAGTACATTTTTTTGTGCAGGGCCGTATTTATACATAATGGTTCTTGGGCAAAATAAAACATCACCAAAAATTGATACTATTTGGTTTTAGATAAAAATTTTGACATCTTTACTTAACATTACAAAACAAGTTACGTTCTCTTTGGCTTATTTCACTATAAGGTAGGCTAGATGTTGTTGAATATATGTACATATATCACAATTAATTATAATTCAATTATTATGGGAATATAGGACATCAGACATTTATTGAGAAAATTTGTATCCAACCTGAGGTACCAAATAGGGAAAATAACTGATTTGAACATTCATATTTAAAATTACGATGTGTCAAAAAGTAAGCGCCAATTTTTGTATTATTAAATCTGCATTGCTTATAGAATGGACATGTTTCATTTATGGTTCCCCACCCTCTGGTTATGTTCATAATAATATGAGAAAATAATGCTCGCTATGAGCGAAACCGGTCCCGATCAAATAAATTCAATGTAGAATAAGTACTAAAAATGTTTTACTATTTTTATTTTAATGCCATTCCGCCAAGTATTGACAGTGAACACTTTAAAAGTGAATAATATTATGCTTTAGTTATTCAGACGCCGATTCGTCTAGACTGCAAGTAAGATATTATTTCAATATAAGCATCAACATTTTAGTTTAATTGATAAATAAATCTGAATAGCTCGGATACATCATTTTCTCCGCATTTTAATGTAATAAAACATTCCAACACATTATGTTATCACATACAAGAGGCCCTCGTTTGTGCATAGCGGAATATCAAAGAAACAAGCTCTAGGTAAAATTTGAATTTAGAATGCTAAAAGAATTTCGGCATAATCACAAAAATAGCGGGTAACCGACATTTTCTCTAAAACATATAGCGTTTTGTAAAAAATCTATGCAACAACTTTATATTGTATTTTGTTATGTATAATAAGCAGGGCAGTAGGAGTCGGAGTCGTGATGTCGCGGTTTTTTGACCGGAGTCGGAGTCGTCACGGTGTTGTGGCCGGAGTACTCGGAGTCGGAAATTTTGAAAGTGTGAACTTTTTATTTTTGTATATAATATGTAAAATTTGGCTATTGGCCCGATGGTTGGATGATATTTAATTGAATACACATAAATAGGAAAGATTGATGAAAAAAAAGGTGACGAAATTAAGCTTTTTTAAGTCAGAGTCGTGTTTTTGGTCAATGCTAGAGTCGGAGTCGTATTTTCGGTCAATTTTGGAGCCGGAGTCGTGTATTTTTAACGATCCACAGCCCTAATATTTGTCATGATTATCTTTTCCAGTTGCAGCGAAAGCCGGATATATAAATGACTTATTTCATCATTCATTGTCAATCCAAAAACTTATCTCTGTTTCTGAAAAACAAAGCGCCAGTGTAAACGAGACGAATTGCAATTGTGCAAGCACGTCATGATACAGTATATAACGTCAACCAATACTTAGGTCACTTCAATTCTGCACATCTATATTTAAAACTAAGACAAGCATAATAGTAGTATGTTAAAATAAGTTTTAAAAAAATACACACATGGTCCAAAAATATCTACGTCGAAAAACTCCAACACCAAAAGAACAAATAACCCAATCGTCCAGAAAACGAAGGTGAGCTGAAGGGCACGTCAACTTATGTAGCCTAGCGGTTAGAGCTCCCACGGAAGGTTCAGAGTTCAAGACAAGGTGAATATCAACTGTTGATTTTTCCGATTGTATAATAAAGATGTAAGGCAAGTGTGTTTGTGATATTGATTTTGTTTTTACTTTAAGTTAATTTAGTTGAATCATTTAGACTTGATTTCAAAGAGTTTACTTGGCTTTTGAGAAATATTATGTTTTATATTTGAGAAAATAACAGAATAATAGGGGAAAGAACCAGAAAACACTTCCATAAGATTAATGATATAATAGCAGTTTAATTATCAACTTTTCTGTTTTCTGGATAGGGATGGCATGAAAACAATATACCTATAACCGTGTCTATTCAGGGCATAAGTCTTAAGGTCTCAAAGCATATACATCTGGGCAACTTGATCAACCACGATCATTACTCTCGATCGATGATTCCCAAAGTGTGTTACGCGTTACTCATGGGGGATGAGAAGATTTTGTTTGGGGCAACACTCTGCATCTGCACTATTTTGTTGATGTCCTAAAAAGGGGGAAAATATATTTTTATTGTTATTTTAGTATGTGAATTTTTTGACGAGAGTTACTCGGTGTTACGAAAATTATAGAATGGGTACAAAAATATATACAGTTTGAGAAACACTGCTTAATTTTCGTAAGATTTTTAATAAATTGACAACTATTTATATCTTGAATTTTGACTTTTTCATCAATCGCGTGTAAAAATTCTATGATATTCATTGTACGATCAAAATATGTATCTAAAATTATCAAATACTCAAGCCGTATATAACAAAGCAGTTAGTAGGTACACAGTACACACCTTAAGCCCAACGGTGGAAAATGTACCTTCGCAAACAGTACGATCACGATTTCGTACAAAATAATTTGCACATTTCGAGTAACTATATAGAAAGGAATTAACGTTAATTTACATGCATGTGCGTCTTAAAAACGTGACGGATCCCATATACGTATCAATGCAAAAATATTATATATAAACACAATACATATGTATAATTTATGTTGAGGAAATGTTTGTGACATATGCCCGCAATGTTCTCTTTTCCAGGTGTTTTTTTACCTGACGTTTCAGCGTGCAATGGAGAAAAAGACTTGAAAATGGTTATTGTGAACCGACTGCTTCTTGTTTAACTCATCCGTTAAGTCAGTGATGCACATCTATTTTGGGAGAAGGGCAAGCTTTCAGATTCAATTTTCAAATTGTTTAACGGCCGCATTGGTATAAGTCAGGGGTGGCCAGACTTTTTTGCCCGCGATCGACCAACATTAAATGTAGTAATTTAAAGCCTATATTAATCTAATTGCTAACCCTTGTTTGACCCGGGTTTTAGAAAGAGATTTTCGTCGATAATCAGCTAGCTTCGAGATTTTAGCGTGCTGTCCCTGTCACACGACGTGTCTCGCACGCTTCTTGTGGCGGGCACCAGTGATTTCTACAGATCAGATAAGCGATCGACGCTTTGGCCACCCCTGGTATACATAAGTGATAAAATAATCGATATTTTTTGTGTATGTTAAATTGAAAATTTTATTATTTTTTTTTGTTCTTCTGTTGCTCTGAATAAAAAAAGGTGATTGATATTTGTCATATTGGGCCGCATGAAATGTCATTTCGGTCCGCGTGCAGCCCGTGGGTCGCAGGATGTGCATCACTGTCTTAAATGGTACTGCTTCTTGACTATATATTAACGGATGAAAGGAAAATGTACTACACTTTAAAAAAATTGAGATCATGGACATTAACAGATCCCCGACGCGATACTTCCAAGTCAATACCTAAAACGGTAGGTTTTACTATGAGCTCTAAAACATATTATTTTATATAGCTGTTTCTCTATACAGTCTCTCAGTTAAGCCACATAAATAGGTCACGTTCTGGGTAGAATTACTAGTGATGGTGATTGAGGCGGAAAATATTGCCAGTTGCTTTCATGCAGATATACATTTAAATATATGAATATTCGCCACCACACGTTCAAATATACACTAGTCTCTCGCCCTCTGAACATTTCCTCTAAATATACATTCATTGAATGGGGGCTTTAAATTTACAGTGCTTAATTTAGTCGAGAAAACTTCATGAAGGATTAAAGAAAATACCGCGTCACCGATTTTTCCGGGCAATTCAAAAACACATCGATGCGTTTCCTTTTATTTTTGATTGTATTAAAACTATCAGTTTAAGTTTAAACTTTTGATTTGCTCAAAAAAAGGCAATTATTTCACACTATTGGAGATTGATTTTTGAATTTGTTAAAAATATTCAATTATTGCATAATCACGTTTTTTTGCTCTCCTATACACACAAAGTCAGGGGTAATGGGGGTGCTTTTATATTTTTACATTGGTGAGGCTCCGGTGTACTTCGATTTCTATCCTTGTGAGCCGAGCTAGTTAATTCTACATCAAATCTTAGGCTAAAATCGGCGATGGTTCCGATAAAATTTATTTGTATTTGCATAGACTCAATTAATTATGTCAACGGACCCCACGAATTCTGTAGCACGTGTGAAAAACAACAACATCAAAATGCGACGCATGCAATATAATATTTTCACTATCGACATGTTTTAATATCGCACATAGCGTCACGTTGTCTATGGATAAAATTCGAAACTTGCGAATTGTGATGGCTTGTATTCAAAATAAATAGTTATGTAAATGTTATAATACTTTCACGTAAATAAGTTTGCAATCTTCAAAACCTTACAAACTCGACTCGACGAGTAACGTTTGTATTATATAATAACATACGGCAATGTTTTTTCTGTTCACGATTACAAAACAAATATGGTCATTAACATTTTATACGATGCAGAAAAAACGCGATGATTGAGTAATTATTTTTTGGCATAACTTTCACAAGCTGTTCCTCAATTTGAATACCATCAATGTGATTCAATATATAAATAATATATATTTGAAATAAGTTATAATTTGCGTGAGACCTGCTATGTTCCCGGGATTATCTTTTTTTTAGGCATTTGTGATGCAAACAAAACTTAATTGACTCAGTATAGATGGGGCTACACATATTCACCAACACATGCATTCCTTAATCCATTGGAATACCGAGTAATTATATTTTGAAATTTATTGGACATCGGTGTCAGTTTGGGATCGAAGCGTTTGAAAAATAAAAACAAAATGTTTGGTACTACGATTAAAGCTTGCCAATGCGCAAAATATTTCACATTTTTTAAAATCACATCAGATAGACTAGATAAGAGCTCGAGGATAGATGACATCAAAAACACTTATGTCTAATAAAAATAATAATACATTTTTAGTACTTTTTCCACAAAAAAAACACATGGCGAGCATTGTAAACTGATCGTCAGTTGATCATCAAAAATCAGTTGACAATGCTCGCCATGAGCGAAACCGGTCCTGATCAAATAAATTTTATTTGGAAGTATTGACAGTGAACACCTTAAAAGTGACTTATGTCTAAGATTTAAAATTTTACATAAAATGAAAAAATCTAAATTTGAAATTGATATTGCCGGGTCTTCAACCAGACTCAATTGATGACAAGAATAAAAAGCGCTTCCCATTTGACCACAGAGGCTGACATCTTCGTAAATATGGATTAAAATTGACTGTCAAACTGAAATTACAGAAAATCTAGCGTTCTTTATATAATACATTGATGCCGTATTTCACTATGACCTAATGTAAATACCACACAACTTTACTGAATATTTTGTAGCCATGAAGGGTATGTGGTAGTAAGATGAAACTAAGCACAACTGGCAATCTAATACTAACTTTCACACCACTGATTACTAAAGTCTACAGTTACTATAATGTCAAAGGAATAGTTTTCCTTTACCCACCCTTCTAACTGAAATACATCTAGAGTCATTTTACCTCGAGAACCAACATAAATTGTACACAATTGGCGACATCCTTGTGAATTCATTTTCAAAAAAAAGTCATAACTTTAAGATATACGTTGTTCCCAATTAATCCTAGGCATGAATCGGAATTCCAATAAAAAACAAAAAAAGTAATATCAAATATTTAGTTGCTATCAAGTATGACCTATACATAAATACACAAAGCAGCAGTGTCACCTACTAACTGCATAGTGCGCAGAAATAGTGTGTTTGTGTGCATATGTTGATCTTGATATATCATGTGCGTTACACACTATTAAAACGTGTGAAACTAAATTATTGTGTTTTAAATGAATGAAGCACATTTTTTTTTACTACCGCCACATATAATGTAATAAAGATAATGAACGGTTTCGTTCATCGCAAGCATTGTCAACTGAGTTGTAGAGTGGTAGAGCGAAACGAGCGAAACGAGCGAAACGGGTGTTTGTGTTTTGAAAATTATATGTGTTAAATAAAAAAATTGTTTTATTTTTTTAAGAAAATGCCTTCTTGGTGACATCCTAATGCAACAACTTATTGTCAATCTAATAAATAAAAGATAATGCGCCTTCAAAAAGAAGGTCTTCGAGTTGTCTTGATATATTACACTGCTAGATAAAGGCCTCGCCAGACGCCTACGGTCGTTTCGTAGAATCGTCGTCAAACTGGTGATTTACTTTTATAGAAAATAATATTTTTAAAAATACATTTCGGTCCTTTTTAACAAATCATAGGTTAGCCGTCACTGACTTAGATTCGATTGTGATTTTTTGTGTGATCGTTAATGTTTACTAATACTTATATCGACACTGGCGCCACATCGTTGTCAAACAAACTGTATTGTATTATAACTTAGTTAGATACAACGTATTATTTATGTATGTAAACGTATCAGCAACGTACCCAAGTGATGAGATATCACATTCATTTAACAATACAATATGTCAAACTACTCTTATCACATTTTGATAACGACGTAATAACCAAAATCATATTCAAACAAAGCGATTTTTTGTGAAGGACATATTTTTCTAATTACTACGCACTAGCACTCAGTCATGTTTGTTGATAATTGTTTTCTATGTATGCTGTTTGCCATCTTTTTTTAAATCTGGTTTCAGCAAGTGAATGGTTTTTCACCCGAATGTATCATTCTGTGATTTTTTTAATGAAACTTACATAAAGATATAAAATAATATTCATCTCATTCAAATAGTTTCTCAACTCTATCTGTAATCACATAGATCGAATGTGAATGGTTTTTCACCAGGGGCTTGAAACCCGGATATTATAAAAATCCGATTGAGTATTTTATCTCGTATTTTTTGGTAATTATTTAATCCATGTTTGGAATTACGCTGTTCGAGGCCCAATGCCCAAAATTACTATCGCTTATAACACGGGTTCCCAACCCATGGGTCGCGACGGGTTTTCTGTGGGATTGCCATAATATACAGTCAACTAAAGAACATATTAACCGCAATTCATTTTCGTTGTTTTTTTTAAATTACCTTATTAAAAATGCCCTTTTCAGTTGTCTTGGGGGTCATGGTTCATTGGCTTTTATAAAAAGGGGTCGCCACCCGAAAAAGGTTGGGTGACTATGGCTTATAACCATGCTGTGTCTGAGAAAAATGTAAGAGTTATTATTCTAGATTTGTTAATAAAATAATATATTTATCACGATACGACAATATTTTCCCACATGTTTTTCATCGTGCAATAAAACCCTTCTTATAAGGAATTGTAATTTATTATTCGTGTCCAATGTAGTGCTTTTTATTGCATCTAGGTATATCGGTCGATTATTAATTATTACTACATTCGTCTTATATCATGACGACAGAGAAGTAGCTATAATTGTGTTATGAAATAAAAAAATTACAGTTGTGATAGTGATAATAATACTCAAAACCATGTTATTACATAAAAAAAAATATTAATTACGTTACGTTGATAAGTATCGTCAGACTGAATAAATCGAATAAATTACGCGAATAAATTTAATTACAAATGTTCGACGAATATGTGGACATTTTTATACAAACTATTTAGAAAGTATTATTTCTGACAAAAATATTACAGATGAAGTTTTTACTGTTTTCAATATGTCCGAAAAGTCACTATTTTTTAAACCTTGTTTATTTACGTATGCGATTTTCTTCGACCAATGCATGAATTTGCGCACAAATTTAAATAGTAAAAGATATAAAAGAGAGATTTTTAAAACATCTTAACCTCACCGAGGATAGACCTCTCTTTAAAACAGTTTTCGTCAAATGTATTATAAAACAAGTATTATCTTAAAATGTTCTATTAGAAATTCGCTTACTCCCTATTAGAAGTATACATCATTAATACATAAATATTGCCATTATTGGTAAAAAATAGTTTTTATAAAATTGTCAATTGTAGATTTATTTTAAAATAAAAATTTCAATGTAAATACGAATACAATTGTAAGATGACGTTTAAACGGGACTTCTATGATTTGATTCTTAATTTATTTCTTTTAATATATTGTGATATGCTGGTTGTATATCAGGTAAGACTATATAAAATGTAAATTTAAAAAATATTTTTACCAGATGGTGTAATTACGCTTAATCGTTTCGGGCCAAAATGATGTGTATTTATTGTATCCACATGGAAACGTTACATTGGGTAATGAATGATATCAGATATTAAAAAAAATGTTAAGTAATCTGTGAATTAAGTTGCTGCGTTTAATATTAGCTAAACTTATATATACTTAATCTGACTTCTTCAAGGTAAGCCACTGGGGCACTGAGGCGTTGATTAAATTCATCTTTCAATAAGTAAATCCGGTTTCGTAATGTTTGCCACTCCGTACAGTCCCAACATCTGCAAATAAATTATCATTTTACAGCTCGGCTGAGTTGCTAAATAAATACAATTTTAGATTGACAAACTGCCGACTTGAACCTAATAATTATTATATTAATCTAGGGTGAGACGATTCCTTCACTTTGCTTTGACTTCGGAACACATCCAGATACAAAGAAATCCGACTAATTTGGTTATGACCTTTTTCTTAATTTCACATTCGTCCCTTTATTAGATAAATAATAAAAAACTGCCTTCATTTTCTCATCATAATATTTATTAGAGTAACATTTTATTTTGGTGGCTTTTCTAAGCTAAACTTAACTAATTTCTTCCCTAATTATAATTTCCTAATCTGAAATATTTGTTTCTAACTTGTATCAAGAGTGGGCGTTTTACTGTTTACAATAGATCAAACACTAAACTGACATAAAATGATTGATTTGTTTTATGATTATAGTTTTTCGTCAAAAAATACAATGATTTTCTGTGAGCGTTACAGAAGGAAACGAGGACACCTCGACTTAGACAATATTCGTTATGAGTGTTTTCTGATATTGCTTGCTACGCTATCATGTCTCATATTACTTTATGAAATTAAGTTGAGTATCACATAAACATCGCATCGCAATGTGCGATCTACTTCATCAATAGTGCATTTGCACATAGAAAGAGAAACTGGTCATTCTAATACCCATACTTATGATTTTATTGTCTTTTAAAATGGTTCGTTAAGGATACTTAATTGATGTTCAATATGTCAAGTTCTATATTTATGTTGAATTAAAATAAATCATTCCCAAACATTAAAATATCGTAGTAATTATATTGTATAAAGTAGCATAAATTAATTGAAACATTCAGTTGTCTACTTTAGAAAAATCATTATTATTTGTAAAGAATTGAACCACTCTGGTCGGTAATCTGAATATAACGTTAGACCTTTTCACAACAATGATGTCAAAAATATGCACCATTCACCGAATATCAGTGTGATGACCTGGCAAAGCATTGCAAGGGATGTTATCAAATTTTTAAAACATGATAAACTTGATCTAGAATCTCGACAGAACTAAAACTGAGTTCGTTGTTTGTATATTCAATATTAACGTTACTTGAAGCATACTTGAAGACTAGACTTCTCGTTTCGTGTTTTTTTAACGCACTGTCTTATAATCGAATTTAGGATGAAGACGTTTGTCGTCAATAAGCGACACACCCGCATGAGATACTTAAATATAATATTTTTTAAATTACCGGATTTTAATTGTGTACGTCAGATTGCATATTTCAATGAATTTGATATTGATGCAGATTGCAGTCAGTCTCTTTTTAATGTATGCGTTGATAAGCGATATACCTAAGTCACATATTCAGATTATTGCGATGTCATCTAATTATACTCATTCCAGTAGCTTTATGATTACTTTGACTTACCGAGCAATTAAGTTTTACTTGAACACTCTACTTCAAAGAATTACCTTATAAATATAGACGAAAAAATTATTTTCGATGTAAAGTGCGACTATTTCTGCGAAATTAATCTTTTGACCAATTTTGATGGTTGAGAGACCTGTGAAAATGAATAATTGTAATATCGCATGTTGTAGATTGCACTTGCCGTGTGGGAGTTGTGGGACCGACCTCAAGGTAGAAATAAGCACAATAATCCCAGTTACATGTAAAGTGAACTATACCTGCAAGGCTGCACGGTATGTTTTATATTTAGTTCATCTTATTATACTACGATAGACGTAATGTTGATTTGTATCAAAACTTATTCGTAGTAATGACATCATATTATGCCAGTAAGTTGACTAGTGTGTTTACTTATTATGATTTCAATAATCAGAAGTTTGCTGGCAATTTCATAACAAGATACCTGGTACTATTAGACTCATTACCCATGATTTTTTAATTCGCATTCCTACAATATGTCAAGTGATGTTTCAATTCTATTTGTTTATATTTCATTTCACTCGACTCCAGTTAAATATTCAAAATTACTCGAAACGAAATATGTTTCATTTTATTCCGATTTATGACAAACTGTGTTTTTGAAATGACCTTCCTTGCCTTGTTGAAGCGTGAATTTCAGAACATATTTTTTACATGTTCTAAATTTTTTTAAATATTTTTGAAAATTATTCGAGGGATTTAGTTTCTCACTCATCCGAAGGCTTTTTTGTAATTTCCTTTTTGAAAACATATTTACAGCTTGGTTTTATGTTCAGTCTCTACCGTAAATGGGAGGTTAAATCTGACACAATAAAATATACTTTGTATCTATTTAATGTGACTCTTATTTTGTACATGATTAGATTGTACAAATTAAAATATAAATAAACAACATACCTACATATTTCGTTTATGCTTGGTTTTGCAGACATCACTTTAGTAAGGCATCCATTGATAAAATGAAGATTATATGGTTGCTATCAATCACACTAAGTAATTATCATGAGTATGACAATCTCACAAAAGTAACAAAATTAGTCAGTGTGCGATAATTGATCAAACAATCTATGAATTTTGTCATTGTCGATAATTAATATTTCACACCGGGGCTGCCAAATTTACAAACCGGTATGTATCGGGATTTTAGATTAATACAAGTTATAATTTAAAAAAGGAACCAAAATATCCTTTTACATGTTCATCAAACATTTTAAATACAATCATCAATTAATTGTCAGATGACATTTACTTGATTTATACAAGTTTATTACCTCTCATTAACTGAAGCTTCTAAGTTTTTCCGATGGGTTTTTTAAATTTAGCTTAAGTGAAATGAACTTCCACAAAAAAGTATTGGCTTAAGTCTTTTTGCTATCGAAAACATCTAGGATATTATTATATTGCCAACTATTTCTAAACCAACTCTACAGGGGTATTCAAATTATTTTTTACCATCGGTTCTCGAGTCTGCATACTACTCACTGCGATATGATTTTTTTATGTAACTGCAGTAGCGAGTTATAATTATCAGCTGTGGTCCCATTTTAATAATCGCGACATAGTGCCGCGATCGGTTCTCCTGGCAGCCCTGAATGTTTATATTTACATCTTCTGTATCAAATAAGTATGTAGAGAAATGTTCTATTTCAACTTTGATAATCATTCAGTGTTGATTATTAGATAAACCGATAAGAATTTGGTTAATTTTTGTAATGCTTTGATTTACCATTTTTCTATCCACAATTTTTAGAGGCAGTAGTCCTCACCTGTGCCTCTTATCACTTGGTGTCCCAGTCTTATCACGCTTACGAAATGCGGTGATTTACACCAAATTGTTAACAGAAGAATCTATGAGGAGTTTTTCAATACTTACTATTTTAAACATCAATTAAAACATTGTAGATAATTGTAAAAAAATAATAAATGAACGCATATTATTTTTATAGTGTTTATTCTTAAAAGCTCTTGTATGTCTTTACTATTCAGCATTCCTTTGAAATTATAGGCATAGCGCAGCATCCATTTGAATCTCGGTTCCGATGTTTATGAAGATGTCTCATGGCAGTGGTGTTCTTCGGTTAACTAGTCTCGCCCATCCTCCGGATACTTATTTAACATAATTGACCCCGCCAGGTACTCAGGACTCTCAAACACTTATTTTAAGTAATTATTACTTCACTATGTATTACTTACTTATAGCCTAAGTACTCGAAATCAATGTCAATAAAAAGTAAAAGAATCTTATTGACTTTAATGGAGCTAATTTTTAGTAACTGTCACTTCTAGTTGGAATGGCATATTAAAAAATAATAATCTTTTTTGTACTTATTCCATATTAGATGTATTAAGATCAGCAGACGACTGAAGTATTTAGGATAGCTTTGGTTTTTAAGAACTTTCACAAGTAGGTACTTGTGACAAAAAAACAATCCTCATCTTTATAAAATATATGTGGAAGTACTATAAAAAAAATGGTTCATTTGTTTAAATTTTTCCACTAAGAATTGACACCTTAGAAGTGATGAAGTATATTCATATTCCAATACTGCAACTGCAATACATAATATATTTTGTAACTAAAATTACTTATACCTATATTTGGAATTGGAAAAGTGATATTCTTTTATTATTATTGAAAAAAAAAATATTTTAGGACTATCTGAAAGCTGTTAAAAATATTGCAATAATGAAGAACCGAATATATTATCTAAAAAATTTTTCTTCATCTCCTTACATTACTCACATTAGCCACAAATACAATGTTTAAAATGATGAATATGATTATATCATCTTATTTTTTAGTTGTTAATTTATTGACTAAAAATATTGAGTTAGCAGCTCTAGATACAAAACAAGATAAGACTACAATTATTTTAAAACAAAACAAAATGAAATAAAACATATTTATTAAGAAACAACTTTTGATTGCTTGAAATATGCAATGTATTAACATCAACAATCCAGAGTGTTCTGATATGTGAGGGAAGGGGAATGGAATAGTTAAATTGTAGCATTTTCACCAGTTGTGTACAAATTTGCAATAAATACTGCAACATGATATAAGAACACTACGCACTAAACCATATTGTTTTATAATCAAGTATCTCACCATTGCAATAGGTAAGTTCGTGTGAAACTTTCACACAAGTAATTATTAATAATGAAAGTGTAGATATGTATGGGAAATAAAAATGTACAACGTTTTGAAATGTAATATTGAAGTCTTACAATAACTTTGTGGTAATTAAAGTTATTCAGTAGTTCAAAAAGTGATAATTTAAGGAACAGCTTTTAACATTAAAAATGGTATCACTATGCACAAATTTTTCTTTTGTATTTACCACTGTAGATAAATTGCTATACAAGGATAAGGTTTGTATTGTTTCTCTTAATAAAAAAACATATCTTTTGTTAGATTTTCATCTTCTTGATTTAAAATAAATTTTATATTAAATTGGGTCCATTGAAATAAACTTGAAACACAACAAGACATAGATTCATAGATACATGGGTATCTAATTCACCAATATGAAAAATATTTATAGCAGTTCTTTTGGAATAATTATTATCCATCTAGTGTGTTATGTCAATATTAAGATGTTTTCTCGCAAAATAAGAAACACTTTGAAAGAATTTTCTTCTCAGGTGAGTTTCATTACTAGATTATCATATGTTATAAAATCAGATAATTTTCTATTGACATCCTTTAAAATATTTATGAAACCTGAGAAAGAAAGAGCTGCCTCGATCATTACCTTGCATATTGTTACAGGCGTGTATTATTTAGTATGTTAATTTATTCATCCACTAACTCTCAACTTGATAATTATGAGCTAAAATATTGCCACAAGTATAATCAGAAATGGCGAATGTGAGCACTGATAATTACTTAAAATAAAAAAGACAGCCTACGATGAGACTGCCATGTCATTAAATTTATCCTTAAGATATTTGGTGTTCTCTTCATATCTAATAGAACTACTCAGTTGTCCTTGCATCGAATAATTCATTACCTCATTAAAATATCTATTAGACTAATTATTTCAGGAATATATTCACAATTTTTGCAAATGGATTTTTATAGCTAATGAATCAAATTCTAAGCAATGCAAAGCAAAAAACGTATTCCAAATATTATTCAATATTTCATTCTAATAACAATTGATAAATATAATATCATTTTAACGATTTGATTTGAAGAACACAAAGTTAATAGTGTTTGTGTTATTTCAAATTATGCATCGTATGACGCAGTCACTTAAAGTGCATATAGTCATAGATCCAGAGTACATAACCTTAATAGCTCAATAACACAATATCGCTATGACTGTAATCTATCAATTAATTTAATGTTTCTTGCGTGAACTATTTACAATCAAGAACAATATATTGGGAGTTTAATAAGTGTTTAATCAACCACTCACTGTGTGGAGTAGAAATCAGTTTCTATGCATAATAATACTTCAGCTGTAATGATACAATACTCATTGCACGTTTAATCTTTATTATACCCATTTTACTCAGTTCTACAACAGTATTAAAAGAAAATTTTATTCACACACCTCTGCCCACTCACCCGGACACTGAACATAAGTACTACAACAGGAATAGTTATCATTTTCAATATTACAGAATAACATTGTTTACCCTATGTCACGTTTTAAAAGACAAATATGCCAATTGCAAACAAAAAATACTACCAGTGTTATCAGGTAGTCAATTATAAAAACACAGCAGAAGCTATTTTGATTTCAAAGACATCGCCATCGATGCCAAAAAGTTAAATAATTAGGTGCATAAAATGTAACACAACTTTGAGAGTTATTCATTAGATGTTTCATAATACTGAACTTGAGACATAAAGAACATTATAGGCATGATTTAAAATAACACTGAATGTTTCAGAAATAATATTCTAACTTTGTGACTCTCATATATCTCGATGGCGTGACTCCGCATTCAAATTTTTGGCATCGGTACAGCGAAATGTGGGAAGGACCTGATAAAAGTTAACCGTTATGTTATATGCTATTTTTATTGAGTAGGGAATCTAAAATCGCTAGGTTTAACATTTTGGAAAAGTGGTTCGTTTAAAGAAATAGGTGAGGAATTTTTGCCCACTGCGGTCAGGATACACTCGCTCGATTGGATAAGTGAGGGTCGGGAGAATTTCATGTGGGAGTCACGACAATGTGTAACAGAGATGAGATTAATAAAACTTTGCAGTAGTTATTCAAGCATATATCGTATATTCAATGTAAACATGACTAATAAACATTGGGAACACAGTGATAATAAAAATATATACAAATAACCATGATTCCACCTCTCTCAGCTACAATATATTGATATACAACACAATTAATAAATTATCCTTATGACATAGTAAACAAATTGTACAAGAAAAAGCATAAATACTGATTGCTTTTGATTTCATATAGATCAGAGAATGACACTAAAATGGCAATATAGAATTAAAGTAAACGCGTGTATACATATTTATTTATCAAATTTCTCCGATAAACTCTAGTCAAAATATTTTGCGCCAGAAAACATCTCACTGCCCCCGGAGGGCACAAGAAGATGGCAAAAATATCATCGAGCTGAAACGATTACGGGAGTTTTGCGAGATGAATTCAATACGCATTATGAGGTAACATAGAACTGCAAAATTGGAAAAACTTAAAATGGCAGAATAAATAAATGTAACAACATAAAATCCAGGTAGCCTGCTATTGATCGTTCTAACGGCTGTATACAACTATTCGATATAAAAACAAACCATGTTCATATAAATATATGTTACAAGATGAAACAGTTGTATAAAACAGATTGTGATGTCAAATCATAAAAGTTGAATATGAAGACATTGTCAAGGCCCGAAGACATTTTCTTATCCAGCAGTAACGAATGACTGCGTTGGACCTAACTGTTTCTCGGTTACAAAAAAGATACAAGAATATTCAGCGGAACGAGTCAAACTTTGCATGTATTATATTCATGCACTCAGTAAAACATAAAGATATAAGGGTGTATCTTCGCACGCAAAGGTAACCAGACGGTGCCCTCATCGACAACGATGAAGCGAACCGTCTAGCCGGCATGGGATGTCACGGGCCTTGAAAGTGTAAAAGTAGGATACTCTAAAATAAAATCCTAAATATTTCTTAACGATCATTCTCTCGAAGTGTTATAGGTATCTATTCAGTTCAGATAAAGAGAAAATAAAATATTCTTACATCGCTATACTTTGTTTTTTGGTTTTTAATTTGTTAATCTTATAGTCTGCACCCGAAACGGAGAGGCTCGAGCGTCACCCGATTGGGGCAATTTGAAGGCGAGATTCGTCAATCATATATCCTACGACTGCGCAAACAATTAATATAATTTAGATTACATACAAAACGGAGAGGCGAAGAGAGATTCTCTTCCGCGACGGAGAGGAATCCGTTTCGCGATCTCGATTTCAAACCGCCGCAGCCGACAAGGCTCCGAGCTTCGCTTCGCATTATATATTCAGATCGCACCGCAGACGGGGAGGGACGTCCCCGTCACCGGCATTGCACATCGCCCCGCCGCCTTTGGGTCTCGCTTATGGACCGCGACCTCAAACGTCGACCCCCTGTTTTTACAATACAAATGATGACAGGGTCGACCGTTTATCACATCACTTTCACTGATTATTTTAATCACACTGCAGAACGAATAAATATGATGTATTCAGATACTAGGCTTTCACACCCATTTTTACAACACTTAAATTAAATAAACTACTTATCGGATGGTGATTTGGCCATAATATGGAAAATCATACCTGCGGTATCCGTGATCAAATTAATATACCTAGATATGGAAATGCTCATTACAAAATTGAATAGTTTTCGGCTCTTCAAAAGAAATTCTAAATTTTTTGAGCTACCTAACGGGAGCACGCGTTAACATCGATCGATAGAACTTCCCATCGGCTAAAATGAAGACGATCCATCGAGAGGCGTCAGCTTGCGATGGTCCGTTTGAAAAAATTGTACACATTCGGAGATCCCATTTAAGTCTACGGAAACAATATCAATTTGCAGGTCGATTGCGTCTTACACCACTTTCGACACGCGACAGGGAGGAGGGAACTCATAGGTTTTTATCAGCGACGTAGCGTAATTATATAAATCTACAAGTCCATCTTTAAGGATTCAAGGCAACATACAAGACGCTTCGTAGGGCAGGGCATCGGGAACCGTCCAATCGGTCACACGAGATACCTAATTTCTAAGCGAACAAAACACATGACAGTTGGTATTATGAGAAAGGGTGCGCACAATTATAATCCTTCGCTGACAGTCGGCCTTCATTAAACTGACCACAAATTAGATTGTTAGGTTTTTATTCCTAAATCGTGGAGCGGTACAGTGACAACAGTCAAATCGAATGTATTATGAATCGATATATTTAGTTGACAGTGGTGACCGAGTGACACCTATCTAACAAGATTACCTTTAAATGCTGACATCGATCTGATTACAGGAAGTGAACAGTGAAAAATTTCTGTTGCTGGTTTACAGCTGTAGAAAAGTGGCCGAATTGATGAAATATAAGCTCCGAGGCGGACATCGCGAAGGTCTGCTTGGAGACACTTGAGATATCAGTTTAACGGAGGCCGACTTCACAAATCTTTTCAGAAACAAATCGATCCCTGGGAGAAAACCGGACATATCAATGAAACACAACACTTTCGACTAAGAGTAGCTACCTAGTAAAAACAATTGTCTTCTGAAAGGGCACTAAAGCGAATAAACGCGAACACGGCTCACACGGGCGACGCCTCACCGTCGCCGGCGCGCCCCGCCGATAGGGCGGCGCGCCACTCTCCTAAATGTTTTTTTTTATTTAATTTAGAACGTAAAGCAGAGATTCAACACACGCGAACGACTCCGCGTCCGTTCGCGACCGAATAATCCAATAATTGTCCGATCGTCCGCGGCACGACGACGACGAAGACGACGATAACTGTCCCCGTTCAGAACTCAGCGAACTCCTTCGCGCACTTCTCGGTGGAAGATATGCGCAGTGCCTCCTCTTCGTAGTCGTCGAAGTTGCTGGTGTCACCCGGCCCCTTGCACCTAGGGATGAAGGGGGCTTCGATCTTCTTCTGGAAGACCGCGATCCAGTCCGTGGAGGCGAACCACTTGTGGCCCTTGATGTCATTGACCCCGGCCTTGAGATTGCCGTACCTCTTGGTCAGATCAACCTGAAGCAGGTTTCTAAGGAGGTCTTTGAGTTCGGAGCCGAAATGAGACGGGAAGCGAACCTTGCCCGACACGATCTTCTCGTAGATCTGGATGGGCTGGTCGGCAAAGAAGGGCGGATAGCCGGCGGCCATCTCGTACACGAGCACCCCGAGAGCCCACCAGTCCACCGCCTTGTTATACCCTTTGGAGAGGATGATCTCCGGAGCCAGGTATTCTGGAGTTCCGCACAGAGTCCACGTACGGCCTTTGACCCGCTTCGCGAAGCCGAAGTCGGTGACTTTGAGGTAGCCCTGCGAATCGATCAGCAGGTTCTCCGGTTTGAGATCCCTGTAGATGAGGTCAAGGTAGTGAAGGTACTCGAAAGCGAGTACGATCTGCGCGGCATAGAAGCGAGAGTGCGGTTCTGAGAAGCGCCCCACCTTGCGCAGGTGAGAGAACATCTCTCCACCTGGGACGTATTCCAGCACCATGTACAGGTTTGAATTGTCCTTGAAGTGGAACTTCAGACTGACGAGGAAGGGGAAACTGATGGCTTGTAGGATTCGCTTCTCGTTGAGCGTGTGCTCCACCTGCTTTAGTTTGACCACTTTCTGTTTGTCAAGTATCTTCATGGCGTAATATTCCTTGGTCGGTTTGTGTTGCACTATCATGACGCGGCCGAAGGAGCCGGTACCGAGGGTCTTGATCCGCTCAAAGTCGATCAGGCCCGCGGTGTTGGTGGGATTCTTCTTCCACTTGTCCTCGAATTCCTCTTTCGCCTGATCGAGGAACTCCTTGACGCTCTCCGCCGCGTCCACCTTCTTGTTGGCCGTGGCGGCATTGTTGCCCATGGTGTGCGCCGTTGACGGTTCCAGGGCTCGCGACGTGCGGATGCGAGCCGCAAAGCGGCGCCGATCTGCGACACACGGAGGGCGGCCGGGACTCTGAAAAGTCGCGGGGCGCGTCAACACAGCCCTAACGGCGACGTCGACATTTTGAAAACTGATAGGATCACTCTGGCCGCACTCACGCACATTAATATGACGAAACCGACAAATCCGAAGTTATCGCACCGCGAGCGTAGCGAATGTTAAAATGGCTTCCCTCGGCCCGGATTTTCTCGGAGAACGCGACGAGAGAACGGACGGGTCAATTAATAGAAGTTCGCTTGTTGTGAACGTCGATGGCAGCACTTGCTGGCGTTGACGGGTGCTGCCGCGACGGAGACAGGTGGAAATAATTTCGAGGTAATCGATACTTTCCACAGTACGCCAACATAAGGAACGAAGTATTACCAAGCACGCCAACTTGAATATTTTTTATGTTAAAGTATTATTTTATAAATGCTTTGGTTTAAATAATAATGATTTTATTTTTTTCAAAAAGGGTGAATATTTTGGATAATATTTTATATATTTAATAATATTTTCTAGTTATAGCAAATTTTTCAAAAATATCTAGTATCCCTATATTATAATAAAACATGATGCTGATATTATCTAAAACTGTTCAATTAGGCGCGATCCAACGAAGACGACAATTTTGATCAATGCATCATTCGAAAATATTAGAATAGAAATAATGATGCAAATGTTTTTTTTAATATCATCGCTGTTGTCAAACTTTGTAGTTTTATTGACTCTTGAAATCATTAGTGAAAAATTTAATTTTCCTAGTTTTTAATAATATCATTAATAAATAATGCGGCTCTAGACTATTTATTGATGTTCTCAGACATAAAAAAATGCATAGAAACCAATCTGCTTAGATTTGTTTATGAAATAAATCTATTCAGTCTGCAAAGCACTCCGTAAACACAGTACAAACCTTATTTGAATAATTTATATTTAAAATTATTTATGGTGTCATAAAAATCACAATGATTGTAATTGATTATCTACCCATTCAGTAACGTTGTGAAATTTAGATCTAGAATTTTATTAACTCGTCCTCATCTGAGCCAAATGCTGGAATAAGATATGTCTGCAGAAAACTAGCTTCACTAATTTTATGTATTTTTGCTATGCCCAAAATTAAAATTCTCTTTCCCACTTTTCAAAGACAGAAGTTTTTAGAAATCATAGAGGGCAGTATGAAACAACTGACGACGTTCAACTTTTTTTAGAAAACTATAAGCAATAAAATCCAATCACATAAGTTTAATGTCAATTTCAGATTGATTTCAAAATTTTCGGCAAGGACTGCCTCCCGATCATTCATTATCTCAAAAACCACTAGTAGAAGTCATGATCTTAGTACTCAATGTTTCCAATATATTCTTATACACTATTTCAGGTTATGTATTGAAATTTTTGATATATGAGTAGGTACATCTGCAACCTCATCATATCATGTGCTGCCGTCCACCAATAATTGTTTCTGAATATTGCCAAGTAAGTCATTAGTCGGTTCGGTCTTCAATTTCAGATGATCCGGTTGCCCTAAACATTTAAGTATAATGGTAAAAAAACACAAGTAGGTCGGGTACCTTCTTTATTTTCTCTAAAAAAACAATTACAATAGTATTGATTTAAACATAATGTTTTGAAGATTTAAATTATAATCAGTAATATTGCGGTTTTGATTGGACAGTGACAGATAAGTTTTGTTTCATAATATCTATGAGAATAAAAGAGAGACCTTTATAAACGTATGTCCTGATATGGACTAAAACTGGTATATATTTACAAGACCTCCTATCTCCACTGTCATACAGAATGAACATGATTACAAAACAAAATTTAATAATGTAAGATTGTTGATGTAAATATGAAATTTTTTTGGAATATTTTAATTCCACCCTCTTGTTAAAGATTAAGATATTTATGTAGGTACAGTTTCATTATTATTTTATATTGGTATGCTTACTTGTCAATGGATAAGGAGCACTTACATTATGTATATCTGTCCCTATGTCTAAATCAAGACAAACATGTTTTGTGAACTGAAATATTCGTTTAGATAAATTCGACGTTTACTTTATGTTTTGAAGGACTATATAAGAGTATTCTTTGCAAAATATAATTTACACTCTAAACAAAAGTATACCTATAGTTATTTTCATATTACCTTTTCAAAGTCATTCATCGACATATTGCATGTAGTTTTTCGAATGGTGTTCGATATTAGGTACCTACATAAGTAGTAATTTTACACACAACACATTTCGTGTTGACATAAAATAATAGTAATTTTAAAATATTACCCACAAGCTTTTTTTCACTTGGGTAAAATTGTCACAAAATCTGATAAATTGTAAATTTTAATTAATAATTTTTTTACTAAAATTATCACCTTATTTTGATATTATCAAAAAATTTATGCAACATTATACGAAAATTATGGAGCAACGATGTGTCTTAATGCAACAATGTGAATTATTATTCTAAAATTCAAGACTCTTATTTGAGTTCAATAAACGATTCAAATGGTTGAAAACATTTTACGCCTTATAAAATAATCAAAAGTAACTAATATGGAAGTATATTATTTATTACGATGGTGTATTCAGATACGCGGTATTATCATTAAAACAGTCGCCTATATTTTTATTGAGTATGAGGAAGCGAGACAGACATAAAACGTATGTGGAGTTTTACATCCGCGAAAAATTCAAATACATAGAGGTTAATTCAAAGGAGGTCACCGCTAAATTGTGAAAGATTACGATTCAATATTATTTATCGGTAAACTTCGATAATGCATTTCGTCTTTGAACAGTCGTCTTCTTAGTACCAATGCAATTTAAACAACAGTGCTATTAATTTCAAGCGAAATGGATCGATTGTCAGTGATCTTTTGTAAATTATTCTAGGTTTAAAAGTATGCAATGTTGAGAAGGTGAACGCGTTATGAGATTTTATTCACACACACTGCTACAGGTAAATAAATGAGACCGTTTTCAACGAAAAAGGAATTGGAAAAAACGTGGCTCGTGTATTTATAAAATACTTGGTATATTACGGACATTCTGCCATTTTTTTTCGGCCAACAAACAAAATGTTTATTGAGATTCTCGTCCATTGAATCACTATATCTAATGTTTGTTTCCCCACCATAGTGACACATCGAAATTAATTAATGGACTAAGATTTGACCAGTTGTGACCCTATAAACTTTCTTGCGGCCCATTCTCTATGAAAATATTCTAATAATCAATGGAAAACTTGGTTTCCACGCACCATCTGATCGTACAACCGGTGTATCATGGTCTTTTTATATTTGACATACGAAAGATACTATTATTAGCGTGTTCATAAAACTAAAATAATAATAATAATGTGGAAACAAAAACATTCATCCTGCTCAGACATTTAATTAGCACCTATGTATGTACGTACATTAGAGGTCTGCACGGGCTCGGGTTTAGCCCGCGGGCCGGGTCGGGCCGGGTAACGAAGGTTTGGTTCGGGCCCGGGCCGGGCTCGGACGCAAGTTTACAACAAAATATAACAAAATTCGGGCTATTTTCGAATGAGTTCACCATTATCGTAAATCTAAATTATAATAAACGTAACTATAATAAACGTCACGTACTCGTGTTAATATTAATAATTATAACAAACGTAAATAATATATTATATAATAGTAATTATAATAAACTTTTTTTTTTAACCATGTCCGCTCCCAATTTGGAGCATATGGACTCCTCACGGAGTTTATCTCAACATATGTTTTTTTTTTCTTTCTACGAGAACTGCTTGTTACTCAGTTGCTCAACCTCTCTTTTGAAGAGAGTAGGGATGGAATGGATAGAGGAGTAGGACAGGACTAGTGATTAGCTATAATCGCTGTCACTATGCGTCACTCTTTGGGATCGGAAAGGTGAGTAGGGATTTTCAACAACACAAACACCCATGCCTTCGAACAGATTTATCGGTTGAAAAAATCCGCTCGTACCGGGAATCGAACCCGGGCGGTCCGGCACGCAAGTCAAAGCCGTTGCCACTGCGCCACGGACCGGACATAATACATATTATATAATAAATTATATAATAATAATTATAATAAACGTAAACTATAATAAACGTCACGTACTCGTATTAGTCATCTTTTCGACCCATTCGAAAGAACAAGAAGCATTGTATTGAATTTAATGACTTATTTTAGTATTTTTTAATGATGTCTGCTTCATAGGAGTTAGTACAATACGCATAATGAATTTCATAATATGATCCTGACTTCAGTATTTCTTATATGCTTATTTCAATCGGTCGCAATTCGATTTGTTAGGTTGATTTTTTTTTAATTTACCGGCAAGAAATGGGCTTCGAAAATATTAAGACAAAACTGAAGAGTGGAGAATATATTTCTTCAGTCAGTAAAAACCCACGGGAAAAGTGAAGTGTGGAAATCATTTAGTGAAATCATAGAGGTGGCTACAAACAAAAAAGTTAGATACGTTGAGTGTATAAAATATAAATGCATTTTCAGCTTTTCTAGTTCAAAAACAGGAACTTCTCATTTCTATCGTCATTCCTGTAAAACAAACAAAAACTAATTCTAATTAGGAAGAAATGAATTTCGCACAACTGCACACACACGATAATTGGTGAGTCAATTTTTATTAGAAAAAAAAAATCGGATTTTTTTCGGGCAAGGTTGCAAAATGTCGGGCTCGGGTCGGGTTCGGGTAAGGTTTTTGGAAATGGCCTCGGGCCCGGGCCGGGCCGGGTTGGAGGTCTTCGGGTTCGGGCCGGGTGAAATTTCAAAATTTCGGCCCGTGCAGACCTCTAACGTACATATTATATATTATATTATGTATATGAAGTGTTCGCCGTTCTAGATATTTTAATAACCCTTGTCATGAATGCAGATGATGATTCCCATATAATTTTTCGATTTCTGTGATGTAAACTTAGATTGTAATGAAGACAGCGTTGCCTATTGGGCTCGTGTGAGGACAGACAGAAGCAAACAGTTATACATAATCGTTCGGATTTCACTCAGAGGAAGCCATATAATGTGACAAACGTTCTGGTGAGATAATCGCAAGTATAATCCGTAACAAAACAAAAAATAGAGCCAAATCCGTCCACACGATGCAATTTCTGCGGTTTATGAATATATTTTTTTCATTTCTTCTGGCATTTAGGGCCTAAAATGTTTGATTTAGATTTCATTATATATTATAGTTGACCACATTTGATATTTCCCTGTAAAATAATTGATAATATGGACACAGAAACATTTGGTATCTCGTTATATAAATGAGTGTTCTTCAACCTTTTTATATCCGCGGACCGGTGAGATTTGGATAATATTTCACGGACCAGCGCCAACCATATAATATACATACACATATTTCCAGTAAGTTCTCGGTTTACAATGATTCGGACTTACGGCGAAGTATAAACAAGAAAAAAAAATCCATTCTCTGAAATATTTGGCCGCAAGTGACCCACCCATATAATGTCAAAATTGGACTTAAATAACACAGCTGAATTTATGACTTACATCGAAGGTGGCGGAATGGAACCCGTTGCAAGTCGATAACTGACTGTACGTGTTTGCTTAGGAAAATAAATTCAAAAAGTTACAATTGAAAGATGTAATCAATGGTACATAGAATTTTTAAATAAAAGATTTTAAAATTACATCTTTTCATTTGTGCGAAAATTGTTGCTGTAATCAAAAATTTTGAAACATGAAAGCTCTTATTGATTGAGTAGGCATTTACTTGGTAGAACTCCATTATAATATGGTAAGAAAAATAACAATGTATTTTAGTTCTACATAAATTATTTTATATATTTGTTGATAGCTATTTCGGCTTACACCTTCATCAGAACTATTAGTTCTGACTAGGGATTCCAATCCCGGGATCCCGCCGTTTTTAAGTACCTGATGAGTCCCGGGATCAGAAAACACAATCCCGAAATTTCGGGATTAACTGATTTATCAAGCACGATCGAATTATTTAAACATATTTTGTGGATCGTGTCACACAAACGCGTATGTTGCATCAGACTATTCCCACCAGTCCCACCTCTAGGACCAGATGTCTGTAATCCCCTCCATTGCGCGGGCAGTACGACAAATGCTGTGCTCTGGAGTGCGCGCGTTTCGCTCAAGATTTAGCGTGTTTAAAATATAATGGATAAACAAGCAAAATATAATATTCACAAAAAGATGGTGATATGAATTCGATATGGAAATACTTTTCAACGGATGGAGCTACAGCTAAATGTAAAGTGCAGTGTGGTTCTAAAAACTGGCGGAGGATCTACCAAAGGGCTGCATACACATCTGCTTTCAATACACAAAATGAAAATTCATGGGCCATCTTCTCACCTTCATGGATCAACCCACCAAATCGCCTGATCGACCGTTGAAAAGAAAATTAATATCCGACTATTTTTTAACCAAAGAAGATCAATCACTTGACGCTGTGCTTGCACGGATGACATCCCGAGATGGTTTACCATTCAATATATTTATTACATCGATTGATTTGAGAGCAGCTCTAAAAGCCAAAGGATACCAGTCTCTTCCTTCTTCTGCAACTATGATAAGGAATCGTGTAGTCGAATACAGTAAGAAAATTCGAAATAAGATTATTGGAGAAATTGATGAATTTAAAAAAAATGGAAAACGTTTTAGTTTTAGTTTGACGAGTAGACATCGGTCGCCAATAAACGATACATGAACATTAACGTCCACAGTGAAACTGGAAAATTTTGGAATATTGGTTTATCTCGGGTGCATGGATCAATGCCAGCCGATGTTTGTGTACAATTATTGGAGAAACGTCTGGAAGATCATCATATATCATTAAATAATGATATAGTTTCTATAGTAACAGACGGGGCAAGCGTTATGGTTCGCGTTGGGAAATTTGTAATGCCTGAACATCAATTATGCATTGCTCATGGAATTCACCTCGCCATTTCTAAAGTCCTTTACTAAACAAATGTCAAAATAAATTGTATTATTCATTTTAAGCTATTTTTATCGATAAAATAACAGCTAATATTAAATAAATAAGAAAAATATCCCAGATCCTGGGACTGGTCCCGGGATCCCGGGACCAACTTATTGCAATCCCGAAATCCCGGGATCAAAATTTTGGCCCGGGATTGGAATCCCTAGTTCTGACGAAGGCGTAAGCCGAAATAGCTATCAACAAATATATAAAATAATTTATGTAGAACTAAAATATGTACATTGTTATTTTTCTTACCGAATTATGAAAGCTCTTGTGGACCGTTGTCGGTCCGCGGGCCACTGGTGCAAGAAGACTGATATTAATAATAAATGTATCACAGCTTAAAATAGTAATGTTACATTTTACACGTACAAAAGGACATACATTATCAAGTACGAGGAAAAATATTCATATTGCAAATTGATACATTTTGTATACATAAATCGCTAGTAACACTCCATTTATACGGCTTCGAACGGTTCTGATGACAAAATGACGGGACGGGCCGCGTAACGAAGGCTTAGACTCGGGCCTGGGTGCACAAAGAAAGTCATACATCCGATAATTCCGGATGTGTACGCCATTACTCATACGGAACTCACTCGGTTGACATCTTTGAAAATTTCTTTGAAAATGTGATTTTATTATTTTTTTTTCTCTGTTCTTATGGCTACAATTTGTAATTTGTATACAAGTTTTTTTTTTTAATACATAAATAATTATTGTACATCTAAATTGCACACATATTATAATTTTGCGACTAAATATTCAATTATTTTAAATTATGATTAAAATCGGGTTCTGGTAAGATGTTCGGGAATGAGCCTTGGGGTCGGACCGGGTTGGAGGTTTTCGGGCTTGGACCAGGTAGACTTTTGAAATTCCTGCTCATGCAGACCTCTGGTAAGATGGTCATCTGGACAACGGTAATCCGGGCGACCGTCATTTGAAGGACAGACTTTGTTTCACGCTCAGCAGATACAAAATTCGATTCGAAAATGCTTTTGAGGCAGGACCGGCTCGCAGGTTTCAGCGCCTGTGTGCAAGGCGTGAAAGGCGCCCCCCAATATTGAAAACTAGATCTTAAAAAAAATCGCGCGTTGAACGGCCTCATCAGGAAAAGGCGCGTTGGTGCCAGCGCCTGTGTACGCCGCACATTTCGCACACACCACGAGTCGGCCCTGTTGTAAGCTTCCTTGAAGATATATTCAATATTAGTACAAGCCACATGATGGAAGAATCAAACAAAAAAATACTTATTTTGAAAAATTGATTTATCGAAAAACATACTTTTAACGATTGTATTTATATCTTTAGATTGTATCAATTAGGATTGAATCATTTTAGAATGATATGATGCTGAAAAGATTGGCTGAAATAGGATTTAAAATGAAGATACAATTTTCTTATGTATTTTGTAGCTATAAACATTTTGATTTTTTTTACACATTTAAGTACATCCAAATAAAAATGTATGTGAAATACAAAACATGTTACCCTATGAATTATAAACAATTAATACCGATCGTATGTAGTATCGATTATATACTTATGTCAAATTTGATCAATTATTTTGTCGCCCGAGTGACAGGTGACCCGATCTCCTGTCGCCCACTTGGTTATCGACCAGTTACCCATCGCCTAAGCGTCCTAGAGTGTGTCAATATTTTGAGAGTAGTTGGAATTTATGTTTTTATTTATTTTGCGATATTGTTTACGAAATAGAATATTGTGTTTTAGTTAATACCGTTTATTTGCGGTAGAATCGATCTATTCATGCACTTCTGGATATTGGTTCAATATTAAGCGGGCAATCACTCATAGCTTACCTTTTATTAATGTTAGATATTTATACCATGACTCTTTCAGCACGTTATAATACAACATATAATTAAATAAATATTTAGCAGAAAAAATTCTTTAATATGGAAATAATACCTAAATATCATATATCATAACTATTTCTGTCAACAGAAACAATTTAGTACTTAAAATAGTATCTAGGTACCACTGGCGGATCCAGAAATTTTCCCAGGGGGTGTTCATTAAATTTGAAAAAAAACATGATATAAATAATACATTCAAAAATAATTGAAAAATATATACCCTTTTTACGCTATTTTTTTTCGTTTTTTTTTACAGCAAAAATGATGACCCTGTGTTTAAAGAAGCGATGACCCCGAACAAAATTATGTGATTTAATTGATGACTCTGACCATTATCATCGATTATATTATTTCAATTCAAAAATGTAAATATTATTAAATATTATGTAATAAAGTACAGCATACCAGAAAAAAATCGCATATTTTAAAATGGTTTTTTTTCTTAATTTTATAGCCTTTCCCCTAGTTTAGTCTTTACGATGCGTTAGCCAGGCTTTTATGCGTCATAATGAGGAAAACCTCTTTTCAGCCAAGGCAACGCTGATTGTCAAACTTATAAATAAATTTGTAACAAAGCCTCACAATTATAAATTCATAATTATATAATTATGAATTTATCACATGTCGTATATATAGCTGTTAAACTAAAGGGTCGTGAAAAAAAGAGATCTACAACATATTAATTTAAATAAAAATCATTTGAAATTTAATGATATAATATTTTGAATGGAATAAATTCTCCCCAGAGGGGGGCCATGGCACCCATGCAACACCCCCCCCCCCCCTTGGATCCGCCTATGCTAGGTAGCCATGTAAAATAGTTTACAATTCATATTAAGCTTTGATTACCAGAGTAAAATGGGTAATCTTTATGATAAAATTGTTTGCTCACCAATGACTATGAATGATACGGACTGATGGCATTTAAGAACCCATCCGCACTGTTTTACCAGGTCAGCGTTTCCCAAATAGGACTCCGCAAAGAAGTTAAAAAAAATACAAAACCAACTTGACATTTGACTGCACATTTAGCACGTAAATGCCGTTATATCGAGAGGCGAATAAAATTTGGTTTTCACATATGTATTCTAGAACTTTTTCTTCAATGCAAAAATTGAGGTCGTGGGCATAACATAAATGTGGTGAAGTGTGCTGAAATGGCGCCAAAATACATTTTATTATTTTGAGGGATTCTTTCTTGATGTGCACCATATAAAAGGGTTATGCGATCCAATAATAAATCTATGATTTATAAATGTTGAATAGAAGTCGTGTCAATATACTCATGCCCCTTATAGACTGCTTAAAATATACAAATTACTAATATTTGATTGCATCAATTTATTTATAGCAGTGGTGCACAAGCTTTTTGAGAGAAGGGCCAATTTATCTATCTCAAATTTTTGCGGGCCGCAAAGGGTAAAAGTGAAGAAAAATATTGATTTACTATACTAGATGAGATATAAATTTTAATTACATAATTATATCAGCAACTTCGATCCTTCTCCGTTCCACATTACGTGCAGATTTGCACGATGGAACTTAGAGAGATTTCTGACACTGTATACTGGCAGCAAGCTTTTGATGTCGGGTTCAATGTTTGTGGTTGCTATCATCAGTACAGCACTGAGATTATCATTGTTCAAGCGGTTTCTGTGTTGAGACTTATTTAGTTTTAATATGGAAAATGCTTGTTTGCAAATGTAGGTGCTTCCAAAATACTTGCACAAAGCGCAGCCTTTTTACGTACGGTAGGCAACTGCTCTTTGGGGAGATATTTGTAAAAACTCTGCAGATCGCCTTCCTGATATTTAGATCTCAATTGATCGTTGTTCTGCAAATCGATCAATGCATCTAGTTGCAATGATGAATCGGCCTCATTGATGGATACTGAGAAGGGGTTGATTTTTTTATATACCGTTGCTACTGCATAATTTTTTCACATATCGAATACTATTTTTTATCATATTTAATGAAAAATTTTTGATGAAGTATTTGTTATTTTGGGCCACAAAAAAATCCATTTCGGGCCGCATGCGGCCTGCGGGCCGCGTTTGTGCATCACTGATTTATAGCCTGTCACGTTATCTTGTCATTTTCACCTTGTTTTAGGTGTTTAATAATATATGTGGATAAATCAGTCACGAAGAACCAGCGATCAACAATTAAAACTATGTAGTTTAATACGGGTTAAGTTAATTAAAAATAATGTGTATGTAGTTAGTAAGTGGTACAATATATTTTTCTATAAATTATTAAGCTCTAAGCTTGCGCCGCGAACCAGAAAAATATATATCCAAACATACATTGGTTGGAGTGCTGCTAAATTTCAATATAATAAGAAAAAAGGGCTATAAAATGACAATCAAAATGAATCATGTATATTTATGCAATATTATTTTTTGAAGGCCCTTTGTACCATTTATAATAAAACAAATAAATAAGATTTAGTTGAATACTTTAAGCTGTCGTATTTTCCAAATGTGTTGATTGGTTAGTAATCAACGGTTACCAAATTACGGCCAGCCAAAGACTTTCATCCGGCCCTCAATTCACCAATTGATACCTATAAGATACGTCTACGTATGAACCCATAAAATATAATAAATATTTTCTATTTTAAATTCCAATAGAAATTACATTTGTTTACATTGTATTATTATATTTGAACATATAAATTCCTATTCTAATTGTATTCCAACAAGAATATACCAGTAATCCGGCCCGTCAAGTTTTTAAAAATTTCAATCCGGCCTGTTTCTCAAAAAGTCTGGTGACCCCTGGGTTAGTTAATGGCTGACATGAGCCGAGGTACAAGTTGAGTTGTCACTGCTAATCACGCGATAAGTGGTGACATTTTTTAAATTAGGGACGAGAATGAAAATTTGTAACTAAATTGATTTCCCATCACCACCCGTTGTATATATGAAGCCGATGTTTCATTGCCATCCTCCATAAAGCTTTTGACAGAAAAAAAGGATTCTACCACTCACTTATATGGCATAAATAGAGATGTACGGGACTTATTTTGAACCATGCATTTCAAGCAATAGAAGGTGCTCGAAAACATGTAAGCAGAATAATTTAACCCGTCTGTGTCTTTTATTTAAAGCTCCATTCTATGCAGTTTCACATTTTTTGTGGCATCATCAGAGATGGAGGATTATTTAAAAATTACATGATGTTATTCAATAACCCAACCTTTTTCGGGTGGCGACCCCTTTTTAAAAAAACCATGTGACTTGCGACCACCATGCAATTTAAAAAGGCATTTTTAATAAGGTAATTAAAAAAACCAGCGAAAATGCATTATAGTGAATATACTGTATACTGTGACTGTATTAGTTGACAATCCCACAGAAAAGCCGTCGCGACCCATGGGTTGGGAGCCCGTGATTTAATGAATCAAATGTTCACGCTCCTACAAAAATGGTTCGCCACATCTGTCTCAGCAGACATGCAGGCCATGTCTAGAATTTTGAATGATTCATCATTCGCAAAACGTCATTAAACTTAATCTAGAATAAAATACCAGTTTTTATTTTTAAACAGTGGCATTCTATAAACATCTTAAAATATATGGTATCAATTTTATGTTTCTTGCGTGAGCAAAATATCATCTTGTTATAGAAAGTGTGTACTTTTTCATAAAAAAGCTCATGTTTGTAGAGATCAGGGCCGGTTTCACTCATCGAGAGAATTTTCAACTATAAATAAGAACTAATCTGTTTTATATTATACTAGTATCATACTAGTAGTATTCTTTCGGCTTATCCGACTATAATGAGATGTTCTTGATAATGTTAAACAATGTTCCTGATAATTTTTTGAGTAATCGTGAGCATGAGTTGTTTGTTCTTCCAAAACCAGTTGAATGCCTCTGGGAAGAGCTTTAACAATTTTAAACGGAATTGCTTCGGATGTCGACATATTTCATATTGACGTGAGTGAGTTCAGACGAATACTATATTTTATGAATAAAAGTTGATTTTGTCAGAACTCACTCGGTTGACATCTTTGAAAATTTGAAAATTTCTAATATGATTTTTATAAATTTTTCTCTCAGTTTTTATGACTACAATGTTTTCATCTTGTTTTTAATTAATTAGTGATTTATATTATGTATTTACATGTATGTATATATAAATACATGAGTTTGGCGCATTGGCACAATGCCATGATTTGCTTTTTTCTTAAATAAATAAATAAATTACTAATGAAATGTTATACAAAACTATAATTGATTGTGGAAAGAGTTTTCAAATCATGTTGACTTATGTTTAGTGACAATGCTCACAACTTCTTAAAAATAAATAAATGAAAAAACAATGCAGTGATTTTTAAATTTAGAATATAATATATTTATACTCAAAATCGACAGTTTTGAGCAGAATTGGTTCGTGTAAAGAAAATATTTGACCGACAGACCTACTTAATACAATTCGTCGACCTGCGTCCAACATACTGTCTTACTAGCTTGTCCCCTCTAAACTTAACTTGCCCACGTATCCTTTAAAGACTCATGTGTTCAAGCCATTACGGAAAACAATACGTAAATTATAACTATCGTACATAAAGATTACGAAACACTAAATTAGAAGACATCTTTAGACATCTATCCAAGTAACTACAGGTGGACCTATACTTTCACACACAATTGGTTCCTTAAAACGTGTGCGAAAGTTGAATGGTCGAAAGAAGAGGGATGTAAAATTAACATCTAAGTTTAGTTCATTCAAAAGGTGATCTAGTACTATTGCATTGAATATTTGATATGGGGAATATTCTCCGTCTTGAATAAATTTGGACAATGATGAAATAAAGTCTTTTCCAGTATCTTTATCCGCATCATAAAGAATACCTCTTTTAAATTGGACAGACCAGCCATTACTTGCATGAAACACCGTATAAGAGACTTCTTTTAGTCTAATCTTCTAATCTTTATGCAAACAAAGAGCCTTAGCTTGAATAACTGATGTATTTCGAGGGATATATTTTTGAATTTGGTCACTTATCCAGTATGACAAAGATTTTTCCATTTCATCCATCACTATGCCATGTCTTTAAGAAAAAAACATTGAATATATATTTCCACAGCTTTGAACGTATCCTTTAATATTAAAAGATATATTTAACTGAACATATCGTAGACCTGCTTATATCATACGAACGGCAGATGGAAACATAAGATTCACCATAAAAATCTAAAAAAAAAAGATTTTTTTTTTAAATGTGCAAAATAGCTAATTGTGCGAAAGTAGAGGTCCGCCTTTATATCTACTTACGACGTATTTCGATCGAACTGAAGATTTAGATTTTCTTTGATGATTCATAAAGCATTCAAAATATTTCGTCGATTCCCAGATAATTGCGAAATCGCACAAAAGAGCTTACAAACAAAAGGCATAAAAGCATTTTTATCCACTCCGTGTAAATTGCAATTGTGGCCATTAGTATTAAATTTGGTTTTTCCATTGCGTCATCGCATCTCTGTCGGCGTTTTCTACAAACTGTGAACGCTCATGAGGAATAATTATTGATTGATTTAGCATAAAATATGTCTAAACAGCAATATCATCGTATATATAGTAATATAAGCACAATTAACAACATTATTATGAAGTTATGTGTATTGTTTCAATGACAAATAACTTAATATAGCAGAGTCGCTCAAGCTATTGTTACGAAATTTTTAGTTCGTCGTTAATCCCGTTAAATATTCACGCTCTCAGGAAAATAAACATGTATTTTCCCGCTTATTTTTCGCATCTGTCATTTGAAGAAGTCAGTAAATTTCTTGGAGATATAGACACGATAAACGTTCTTAAACATTGTTTTTCCAACACCTTAATTTGAATGTGCAACTTAATCTTTCTAACTCACCCTTGTTATATCCTTTTAAATAAATAAATTCAAGCAATTGAAATAAATCAATTCTATAATAATACGTCGGATAAAACCCACCTATTAAATTAGTAGGCATTTCCATGCTATTAGCTGGCAATTAATTTTTATGATACCAAATTTTAAATACCTGATAATAATAATTTACCCACACAATTTATTGAATCTCATTAACAAAAAAAAATTTGCCAATTCATCCAGATTAGGTAATAATAATTGAATATTATGCTCTACTTTTATTCTTATGTGTAAGCGATACCTACAAGCTATTCACTACTCGTCAGTTTAAAACTACTCGTGCACTTGCAATGCCTGAAGATGCCGAAAGGGGAAACCCGGGTCGTTGGCGACGAAACTCATAGAAAAGAGCAAAATTCTAATGTAACCCAAATTCGAGTTTTGGTCAGTATTATTTTTTCTCTTATATAATTAAAAATATTAAATAATTCAATAAAGTTTATATTTTCACATGAGAGCTCTGGAGATTTTTTGGTTTACTCGAGACAAAATCAAACAGAAAATACATCACAAAACACTTATGCCTTAGAATCTAGGCTAGATCTTAAATGATTTTTTTTTAAATCTATATTTGATATTAACCATGCCGGGATTTGAACCTGAAACCATATGATCGCAAGTGTAAATCTCTTTCAACTTTACCACATATATTATTTTATATTATTGTATGTATGTTGTTACATGTACATATTGTAATATTGTGTATATTTTTTGTAGTAAATTCTATAGCCAAACGAGTGTACAAAAAGCTTAAGTCTAAGTGAGGGGAGCTGCCATTATCAATTTATTAAATGTCTTGCCATCAACATAAAATAAATGTTGCTATGCTGTCATGAGGGCAATTTTTTTTTTGTACTGGGTATGTCAACATATAATACCATAAATTTGCATAAAAGTTTTTGTCTAGGACTGTGGCATGGCAATATTTGATGTTGAATACGCCCCAAATATGGGGGGGATGCGGGTAATGACCCGATAATAATAGAAGACGATTTTCCTTGATTTTTTTATTTTATTCATTGATTGAAATTCACACAACTAAAATATGTTATCAACGTGCAAGTACCCGGCAATGCCACTCAAAGAAAGAGTGTGTTCATGTTTTAATTCTGTTTATTGAAGTACTATTGGATACACAATATATTTTGTTTATTTTTCGAGTGCGTATACGAATAAATCAGAAGGTTTTCCAACGCGTAGCTGTCCATGTGAGCGGCATGGATTTTCCAAATTTAGTCAACACACTTGTAGTGATTGTCCATATTGGTGGTCATTACAAATGGGAGTCACATCGAAAACTACAAACTTTTTAATTCGAATGGCATATCTATCGGAATCATTGGGATGCGTGGAAAATGTACATCTACTCCTTTAAATTTTTCATTTAAAATTGTAGTTTTGATGATATTGTTCATTATTCTTTTCACTGAAAGCCTGGTACCGTTGCAAAGTCGTGGTGGATTTATATTTCGGAGATGAAATATAGGTACGCCAATTTTCAATGTCAAAACCAGGGCTGTGGAGTCGATAAAACAAAACACGACTCTGACTCCGACCAAAAAAAGTTTAATTTCGTCACATTTTTTTTCTACCTTTCATATTTATGTGTTTTCAATTATATAACAACCAACCAATCCTACGAATAGCAAAATTTGACTTATTAGATGTAAAAATAAAATGTTCAATCTTTTCAAAATTTCCGACTCCGACCAAAACGCCGTGACGACTCGGACTCCGACTACTCAGCCCCGGTTAAAACGTTAAGTGGGTTAAAGTGAATTAAAGATAAAAAAAAAAAAACATAAACCTTTGCAGGCGTCGACACAACAAACCACCAAAGTTTTATCGCAATCGGATGAACGGTACAGGAACACATACGGTAAATATGGTACGGTGTGTAAATAAGTAGAATTATTTTCAATTCCTTTCATTTTTTCCAATACCTACTCTGTTGAAATACTATAAATCAAGAGGACATTGCAAGTTGCAAGCAATAATAATTTAATCATACAGAATGATTGTATCAGTTTAATTGCACGTAGCATGGCTACACAAGATTTTTTTGATCCGTAACTTACTCTGTACAAATAACATGTTTCAATGAATTTCACTTTCTTTTCTAGACGTTACGATGATTATGTTCATAGCGACGAGTTATATAATACTACTTAGTAGTATTACGTTAGATTTAAACAAAATAAATCCCCTGTTCTTAATTCAACCGTTCATATTTTTGAGTCTTAATTAAATTTGCCAATAACATTGCCGAATATATTTCACATCTTTGGTG
The DNA here is from genome assembly GCA_028554975.1 of Himalopsyche kuldschensis. Taxonomy (NCBI): domain Eukaryota; kingdom Metazoa; phylum Arthropoda; class Insecta; order Trichoptera; family Rhyacophilidae; genus Himalopsyche; species Himalopsyche kuldschensis. Next base: position 10,342,833 of record JAHFWI010000010.1, on the reverse strand, counting down.
AAAAATCCAAAGATAATCGTTATATTTTAAGACAAATATTTATATTTAGCTGTTATGATAGGCAATCTTCAGTGGTTGTATTCAAATGTAGGTGGATATTTAATCCATAAATGGCCATACACTAATAAACATTATTACTATGATTCCTTTTTTGAAAAAATAAAAAGAAGACCGAAATCCGATATTTCCATTTTGAAATTTTATGTTTGACATTTTAAATCATAATAATATATTATAGATTATTATATTTGAAATTGATTTTCGTCTGTTTATTATGCAAAGATATGTCCTATTTCATACACCAATCTAAATACAAGCTGCAAAAGTTGTTTAAAATCATATAATAAAAAATTTTATCGACGAAATAGTAACCATAAAAAAGTATACAATATTTTTTTTCGATTTCAAGAACTAATTTATTATTGTGACCACATAATCTTATATTCATTCCACCGTCGGATCATCGTCCTCATCCGTAGCGAAGTCCACTGGCACCTTGGCAAGGAGTAGATTTTGCACTTCCTGGAATCATTTTGGCGCCCTCTATGCTCTGCCAACGCCTAGGGCAATCGCCCTACTCGCCAGCCCCTAGGTACGGCTCTGATAGTTCTAAGCGGGATGTCTTTGGATCTGGCAGTAAATTTGACTGCACTGCTGTTTTATATGTAGAATCCGAAATATGGCAAAATACTACTTATTATCAAACATATTCTTTAGTTTATAATTGTGCGAACGCTTTCTTTCATAACAGGAAAACAATAATAACTCTTATTATGTGCTTACTTTTTCTTTCCCACGCAGCGTTATCACAACAATGTTTTGGTGCTATAATCGTTTGCAAATATCCGCCTCGGATTCCCGTTTCTTTCCACACTGTAATAATATCATATTAATTTGTATTATGTTATACTTATATGACTTACATTATTTTTTTATACTAAAATACCAGTGACATGTTGTTTGCGAATTCTAGGTAATTTAAAACCATCAGTTGTTTAAAGCAGTAATATGAAACTAAGTTGCTAAAATTATTCCATTGTATGAATTTTTAGAAAATTAGCCGATTACTGAAAGGTGACAAATGATTCTCAATGTTGTACTCACCTCTCCCCGCTTCAGCTTTATAACCCATTTATTGTAGCATTTATGATACAGCGGCGTTAATAGCTTTAAAATTATTACAAGGATTGTTCCCAATTCCCAAAACTCGATTGTCATTAACTTTATTACCCTTGCTGGCAGAATTTTCATATACAACATAATTATACTTCGTGGTCTCTAAGTCAAATATCAAATGGATTAAGAAGACAAATGATATCTTTTCGTGGCCATCTCTGGTCATGCCATAGGAAATTTATTACCTTTAAATAATTTTATATATTTTTAATTTGAACTGTTTGAATTATGTACTTTTCAATGAGTTTTGTCGCTAACGACCCAGGGTTCGCCTTAAAGCATCTTGAGGCACTTATGTGCACGAATAAACTTGAAGTGTCGCGTAATAAACAGACAGTGTCAGTTCCAGTTCATTCGTGCACTTGAAATTCCCGAAGATGTCGAAAGACGAATCTCGGGTTTGGTGGCGACAAAACAAATGGAAATGTACAAAATTCACATTTGATATTGAAATTCCACCAAGCACCTTCGGTAAAAATTCTTGGTTGTATTCATAGAAATAATACACATCAACATGTTTATTATAATTGCACATTTTTGCACAGTGATCGGGACCAGTTCCGACTATAGTAAGCATTATCAATGATCACTGTATCAACTGATAGTGCTCGCGGTGATCGAGACCAGTCTTGATAAAGAGTTTATACAAAGATTTTTTTTTTTTATAATTATACCAGGTATATTTTTTGGGCATCGAACCTTTGCTTGATTTTATATCTATTTGCACATAGATTTTTACTGAAAAAAATCCCATCATTATGTACCCCCACTATACGGCTCGTTTAGACAGACAACGAATCAACTTGACTGCTTTATAGGATCCACAAATCGTTAATACATGGTGAACTCATTTATTTACGCAGTGGGGTAACTAGGCGTAGCAACATTATAGGAGGGTCACAAGAAACTTTGCTTTCTATCAAACTGAAAAAATCATTTCTATCAATTAAAGTAAAGAAGACATGCAAAGATAACGCTTTTAACGAGAATAAAACATCTCAAATATTAATAGTATGACGACATTTGGTTTTTAGACAAAATCGGAGTAGTGAAAAACTTTTGATAAGATTGAACTTTTTATTTATGCATATAACATCTATAATTTGGCTATTGGCTGGATTGCTTGGTTGATATTTAATTTAATACACATCAATAAAAACGGTTGGAAAAAAACGTGACAAAATTTGTTTTTATTTTATTTGTTATTTGGATACGAAGACGTGTCTTTTTTAACGACTCCACAGCCCTGCGAAATACTCTACATAAAATACTATAAATATCAAATAAGATACATCTTCGAAAAGGGTAGATTAATTAGAATTCAACTGGAGACTGATCTTTATCACGTCAGAATCTAATCGGTATAAAGCAGTTATGGCCTTCCTGGGAAGTTACTAAAAACGTTTAGTTTTAATAGTCGAATTATATTACAATAATTTCTATAATCACAAGTCCTTTTTTCGAATTTAGAGTGTCTGAATTTTATACTTTGAAATTATTTTTCATTTGGTAAGTGTTCCAAAGATGAAATCGAACATTACACAATTCCGCAAATTTTGATTCACCGTTCTGGCAATCAAGACCTCATTTGTTTTACTTTTATCCAATCGCATTCGCGGCATTCGCGGCATTCGCGGCTTTCTGTAATTTCTTTTCAGGTGGGCATGGCCATTTAAGCACATCAGTAATATTTCTATCTAGTAGGAGAATTTTAAGATTAGTATTGCTCATCTCTTCATTCTATACCCGCAGTCTATTATCCAACATGCGCATATGTCCACCGTAAGATTTTCGGTTTATCTGCCACTCGTTTGGTTTTAGCAAATCGGCGACGTTTAGCACGGTTATTTATTCGTAATTTTCTGAATCTTAACAATTGCCTTTTCATTTAAATTATTTTTTCGCACAGCCTTCCCAGTTATCGTTGTTTTTCCACATTTTGTTGCCTTATTGAAAAATAAATAAATTTTTTAAAACAAGAATATTTGGCATAACCAGGGCTGTGGAGTCGTTAAAAAATACGACTCCGAATTTGCTAAAAACACGACCCCGACTCCGACTCCAACATTAACCAAAACACGGCACCGACTAAAAAAAAGTTTAATTTTGCTACGTATTTTCCTAACTTTCCTATTTATGTGTATTCAATTAAATATCAACCAACCAATTCGGCTAAAAGCCAAATTTTATGTTATTTTTTAACTTTTTATTTATGCATTGAGAAGACCTTGATTCGGATCCCTCGTAAATCGAGAAGGAGCCTCCTATCTGACACTCAGGAGAGGAATTTTGGGAACGGAGTAGGATAAACATGGTGCTCTTATAAACAAAAGACGATCTCAAAGCGTTATGTGGGTGCGGTTAGCACCCATTATTTAATTGTTACGAATTTTCACAGACTTTACACACGGATTTAACACAGATAGATTAACAATACACGTTACGTTCTACAATACATAACACGCGACTATTATAATTGCGAAGGCGATAACAGGAATTTACTAGACTTTATCCTTAGGGAGAGGATAAGGAGCTTGCAGGCTACTTCCAGGGCATACAGTTGGGAGAAGCCCCTCAACCACGACTGTAAGACTTATCTGGCAAGCACGTGCATTCTCAATGCTGTCCAATCTCTAACAGCCAACTGTATGAAAAAAAGCGGTTTCAATAGGTAGCAACCGTTACAAAAATATCGTTAACACGTGCACCCAATAAGCCATTATTTATGGCCCATCGAACTTTGCATGAATTACCATGCATTGTCATCATGCATTCTCATGCACTCAGGGTGTCAAGAGAAGACATTTAGAGCGAGACGTCCGCATAAATGTCTCTTCTACAAATTTGAAATTACTCTATATTGAATCGCTATAGATTTCAATATAGAGTATTATTAGAAATGAATTTATTTCCTAATATCGACTTAAACTCATAGACTGAGGTGAAAAATAGATCGTTCGAGAGAGTTATGATGACCTACCACATAAGGCGGTGTCAGCATCAACATGTAAATAATAGTTTTTCACGACAAAACACCGCAACGACTCCAACTCCGACCAAAAAAACTCCACAACTCCGAGACAGCCCTGGGCATTACAGCTAATGCCAACATGTCAAATATTTTTTCATTTGAAAGTCATATGAGATAAACTCAATGGGAAATTTGATGCTTCAGTCGTGAGCAACTCAACGAAAAATGACATACGCCCAATTCCAAGGTTTCTTTTTGGATTGAAAAAATCCTGAAATTGCCGGGACTTGAACCCAGACCCGGAGCTTGGGTAAAGCACTTGCCACTAGACTAGACCACAGAGACTGACTATTATAGAAGATTTCGAATGTGAGAGGTTGAGTAACGAATGAACCTTATACCTTATCTTGATTAAAATTCTCAAATCGATTTAATTATCTGCGAGTGAATGTGTGAGGCGACGCTTTTTTGGTGAAATATCGTCGATAACTTTCAAAGTGGATACAAAACTAATTCACTGTATAATAGCATGGAAAGATTATGGCACGTGGTTGCTAAATACAAAATTGATATTTTTTTTAACTGGCGCAAAATCGGCCAGGTGTGCAATCTTTTGTATGTTTATGATACGCTCTTTGAGTCATTCCCGTTCACGACGCACGCCGCCCTTGTTAATTTTAGAAATGGGGTTTTGGCACTGACGTAACATTTCTTCAGTGGAGGGGACGCTTGAAACAAATCTAAATTTAAAATTAAAAAAATAATGCAACAATTTTGGCCGGTCGATAATTCACTTCATATTATGCACAAATCATGAGTATTTATGATTTCTAAAAGTGTTAAACTTTATTTATCGTCGAATGTTGTAATTATTCGTTTTAGCAGGAAAATTATTGACCGATCCATTATCTGAATCGTAGTTTCAGATCATCGAGAGTCTTGCTAAAAATTTATTACCTTTGTATTTTATGGTGTCATGCTTCATGCATTATAAAAAAGAGGACCTTTTATTGAAATGGAGCGCGTCGCAGATTCCCAATCTAAGTTTATCGTGGCTCTTCAAGAAGTATTTTAAAATAATAGGTATTTTCGTGTTTCTTTAACTGAAATGTTTATTTATTGTCAAAAAATAATATAAAATACATGGCATAACAGCAAGCGCCAATGCGCCATGCATTTGACAAATTAAATAAAAAATACATAACATATTACACAAAAATTTTAAAAATATATATGAAACAGAACATAAAGTTCACTGCCGAAGATGTCCACATAACAGGGAGTGCATTCATCAGTCGAACAGCCCTTGCGACTGGAAATCCAAAAGACCTACATGACAAACAAATGTTAATTTATCCATTGAAATAAATACATGTACTAATTTTAATGCGGCTACATTAAATATAATTACAAATTACAATTGATATCAATGAAAAATAAACATCGAATTCCCCATACATTGAACTTATTTAAGTTGATTTTGACGATAACAGGTTATATGTAGTCAATTTTACAAATACTAGGGCGTAAATAATTCAATCCGTGTGTGTATTTTGAAGGTATTCTCTCGGTGCGCCAATGGATTTAAAAATCCCAATATATAGGTCGCTTTCCTGTATATTGAATCAATTTGGCGAATGCAATTTTAAAACCACGTCTACGTGATGTAAACAAAACAAGTATACACACTCATATCGATGAGTATTTTCTACCGCTTCTCAATTTTTTCATTAAAAGAATTCTTTGGTCATTGACAAAGTAGGTATTATATTTCACAATAATATAATTTCAAACAATGACTAGAGCGAGTGATTTTAGCCGTGCGGAATTATTGTTACGTCACAAAATAGCGCCAAGCTTCGTCGTAAGTAAGCAGTGTTTCCCAAACTATTTATTGTTCAGGACCGTGAGTCACCGCCGTAGACCAATGATCCAAAAGCTCGGTCCGCGAAATAATGGAGTGTATAATATGCATTGTTATTATAATATTTACATATGAGATGATAGAACACCATTTTTTCCTGTTCCTCAAACATTTTCCATGATATTCTAAAAACGCTGAAAAGTTAGCGTTTGCTTGTACAGTCCAATATTATTCCAAATTTCAAAATGTTATTTAATGTATCTTAACTAATTTTGATGCTTGAAAATTTTGGGTATGGGTTCACCGTGACCATGGCCACTAAACTATAGGGTGGTGATGGTTTTAAACAGGAAATGTTAGTTGTGTAATGAAGTTTCTTAGGGAAAATTCTTGTTAGAAGTATATAGATTCATTATTTACACACGTTATCCGACTGATGTATGTTTGACTTAATTTAGTTATTTATTGCTTGATCTATATCACAGATTGCGTTGGACTAGAAAATGTTTTGATAGGTTCAGATTTAATAATATGATATTTTTAAATGAAACAGTACCGCGAGCCAACGCAAACCATATCGTACGTATATCGATCTTTTGCCCGCGACGCGGCGTAGCGTTGCGCAGAATACATGTATAATTTTGGCACACGTTCTTTGAATCATTGCATAGGCACTTTTCATATGGAAAATTCCACAGAAATTATAAACGAATTGACGTGGAAAATAAGGCAGAGGAAAACGTCGTACGGCTATGTTTTAAAAGTTAATAATAACTCGCTTCTGCTGCTGTAGCATTTTCTATAAACGCAATCCACGATACAAGTAATAAGTTGCTGCTTAGTTATAATTTTTCCTGCCCGTATTTCAATCGGAAAAATGGTTAACTTAATAAGATAAGAAGTATGTAGAAATAGATATTATTAAAAAATAAAGAGTTATGTAGAATACATAACAGTCAAAATAACATTAACACACATGATTTTCAATTTAGCCAAAACATTTGAATTTTTTAATGGGTTAAAACCATGATAAGAAGGTCTCTTACTTTTTCAATTAGTTGAAATTGGTGTTGCTCAATATTATTTGCGGCTGAAATTATTTTTTTTTGAATAATACGTAGGTAATTAAATATCAATAGTTTTCAATTCAGGTGGAACATGAAAACTACGTTCACTTCCACAATTTATATCAAAACATATCAACTTCTATGAAAATATAAGTGTGAAGAATATGAAATAATCTACTTTTCATTGCGACGAATGAAAATATGTTTGCATCGCAGAAATACAAGAATAAAATTAATCAGGCTGCGGTTTCCACAGGTGGGCCGAGAACATCAATATAAGACCACGTGGGATATGGAATTTTCTTTATAATTATATATTAGTTCTTCGGAATTGTTTTGAATGTTTAAAAAATCTTATATATATCCAAAATCAGTGAAATAAATGTATTATTTCATGGAAGGTGTCATCGAAGCATTTTCTAGAACACAAGCGACATCTGCTTTGTATATCGCGGGTAGCCGGTAAGAACGGTTTCAGTGTAAACATTTTAGCCGAAGCGTTTGTCTGTCTCTTTTTGTTGTACGGTCGAGTATGCGAATAGCCGCGCTCACCTCACAAATCGAGCGTAGTAACCTGACATAGGAACGACGTATTTCGTCAACAGAAGAGCGGCAACCAGTATTTCCTCTTTCATTCGTTCTTCAGTTGCCGGCAGTTGCGTTTCGTGCGTGCGTGCTCTATACTTTACGTATCAATAATTCAGTTTGTGCTTTTCGTCAGAAACTCTCAGCAATAATGGCAGATTCAGCAGTTGAAACCAAGTAAGATATGATTTAGTGAATTGCATATCTCGCTTGTTATTCTCGGGACCATTAACTCGAAAATTTTGGCGGTTTACTAACAAGTCAAAATGGCTTCCTTTTCTGGTATTGTTTTGCGTTAGAATTGAACTCTCGACATTGAGGGCATTCTCTTTTCCATGGACCCCGTAAACGAGATATACACTGTCGAGCTGTAATTTTTTAAATAGTGAAAACTACATATTAATCCTTTCCCTGTAGCCACGCGGGAAAACTGGCTCCTGTCATCCATATCCGGGATTTGAACAACCCTACCGCGCTTTTTTTTTTTTCCCCCTATTCAGATCTTTTTTGATGGATAACTTTTGTCAATATTTTTACTAATTGATTTATATTTACGCTATTCTTTATATACTTTATTGAATCGCCGGTGAAACATGCCTTCTAACGAATAGTTCGGCGCGATGGCGCACGGCGTGGTTGGAGCCACTGTAGCGGCGGGATCGTCCTTATTTTTTGAAGTGAACAGCTAGCGACTCGCGAGCGGTCGTTATCTGGCAACAGTTATTTTTTTTTTTGTATATTCACGCTGTTTCCGCGATTATTTGAACACCTTGACAGCGGTGACATTCACAATATGAATTGTGTATAATATTTTTCCATCGCTCCGCTTTAAGTATGCGCAAGCGCCCCTTTTAATTCATGCAATACTCGCGAGGTTCACTTTCTAATTTCAAAATTAAAATCAACAGTGCCTGACGTACGGATGTAACTATACTAATATTATCAAGACTGTTTACAATGCGATTTTCGGTTTTTCGTAATGACGCAAATATTTATTCCACGACTACCGAAGCATATTATATTCTTTTATTTTGTTTATTTCTTAGAAAAGATACTAGATTGAATACACAAGTAAGCTTATTGTTTCAAATTTTCGAAAAAAATCCGAGTATTTAAATTTACTTCCACCATGTATGGACAATAATTATATTGTTTGACTGATGAACATTTTTTTTTTCAGGGAAACTACCCCCGTAGTGGAGAAGGAGAGTGTCACCTCATCAGTGAAGGAATCACCCAAGAAAGAGACCAATGGCTCCACCAAAGCTGAGGAGAAACCTGAAAATGGCACCGGGGATGAAGGAAGTGATGCCGCTCCTAAGGAAAATGGTGCCGTAGACAAGGATGATGACGTAGTAGAAGTCAAGGAAAATGGCGACTCCAATGGAGCTGGTGAGCCATAGTTAATCATGCTACGAATGGATTTCTTAAAATTCACTCACTGATAGTCAGTTCACTAGTCTTGAATACTTCACGATGGACATCCTCACTAAAATATCAAATGCCGGGAACATTTTTGGATTTTTCTCTTTTTTATGACCATCTCTCAACTAACACATTTAATATGATTTAACACTTGTCAGTATAAGTTTGCCAATGACTAAAGTCTGAACCAAAATAGTCAATCTAGTGCTTTATTGAGTTTCCTGAAAGTAGTTTTTATTAGTAACAACATATACTGTGGAAATAAATGCGATAGACAATGTCAAGTGTTTCAAAAACAATTTGCAGAAACTATTCTAAAATCCGACAGTTCTGCTATGATGGCAAGTGCCATAAAAGAATTGATAATATCAATTGATTGTCATAGATAGCAATCAAGGTAATTTAATATGACAACATTACTCCTGTGACACTAGCCCTCTAAATGGACAACTTGAAATTTTATTCACTTACAATATTGTCACATTAATTGTTATAATCTAGGTAAATAGTCATCATCTTCTCATTTTACCTTATTTTTTTTGTCTTTAGACCAAGAAAGATATTTTTTAATGTCCCATTAATAATGAAAAAATATAACAATTATTTTAAATGACCCCCCCAGCTGTCTCATTGAAACACTTACTTAATGTTGAAACTCACAATAGAATCATTGCTTTTGAGGATTAAAACAAGGAATGATATCTTTTATTTTATTCAAATATCAATTGATTATTATATTAAAAAAAGGTTTTGTGTGAAAATATGTTAAGAATTTTTGTTGAATAGCATGTAAGAGAATTTTGTATGTTGACATTTTTTGAGGCTCAGTTGATGTCTTGCTCTTTTCCAGTGTTGGATAATTTATTGGCACTCATTTGGCATCATGCCAATTCGCAAGCACCTTGTTATTTTTGGTTGTCCATAACATTTCGACATGTGTTGCGTTAAATTTAGTTCACCAACTCAAGTGGGAGACATTTCAAAATAAATGGCACATGAGGCCTGTTACCGCATTTTATAATTATCACTACAATGAACTATTTTTATTTTTCAGGAGACGCATGCGCCATCAAGAGAAAATCAGATGTCTGCGAAGCCCCCACCCCCGAAAAGAAAGCCAAAGTGGTCGAAGACGAAAGTCCAGCGGTCGCCGAGGAATCGAACGACGCTGAGGCAATAGAAGCTTAAAAATCCTTTACCTCCGGACCTCACAGTCTAGATGTAGTATTTAAATTTCAACTAATGAAACGTTATTAAGTATTGAACAATCTGTTGTAAAATGAATGTGGACGTTGCCAGTCGAGCGGTCGAGTGGGGATCGAGTCTCCGACGAACCTTTGCGGGTGAACAACTCTCGAGTGACAACCGTTTGACATCGGCAGAGTGAGCCTGTTCTACGAATTACGTTTTAGCTACTTTCTTTCAACATTCCCGGGTTTGTTGGGACTCCACGTCCCCATAGTGAAATGATATAGAATATGCTGTGTACTCTTGATTATTCGGGTAAATGATAAAAAAATATTTTAAAATATTGTGTTACTTCACATGTCGATGCCCGCATTGGAGAATCTCATTTCTGACCCTCTCAAGTTGTAGATATTGCAATTGTATTTTTTGTCTATTGTGTAAACAAATTAATTCTCGCCAACGAAAGCATATTCTTTGACTTAGTCATTTAATGTTTCGATAGTATATTTGTTTCAAATATACAGTAATTGGAAATATATTTATGTAAAATTGAATACCAACTGAAAATTTCTTTTGAAGTGATTTAGTTAAAAGTTGATATAACAATTAGTTGGACATGTAATATTTGATAACTTGATAACAATTATAAGTCAGATCATGCGACATTAGATTAATTTGACCTGCTTCTATTCATTAACCCGGATAATCGAAAGTACACTTATTAGGTATGAAGTGATTTAAATTAAATTAAAAGAGTTCAAATATAACAATGTTAGATTTAAGATGATTCATTTGGCTCTATTGATATAATATATTATGACAAATTTTAAGGTGCCCCATTCTATTTGATTGCAGTCTGTATGAAGTTTTTCTGTCATGTGATTTTAATGTAATTGAGCGGTGCTCGAGTGATGTGTTTCGGTATTTTGCTTTGTGGATTACTTTTTGTATAAGCTCGGTGCTCTGGATGCCGTTTACAGGGATGATTCCTACTAATTTAATTTTACGCACATATTCGGTTAACGGTCACTAATTATTACTATATTTACATGGAATTTTTAATATACCAAACTGTGTTCAGATTCATATCAAACAAAAAACTATGTAATAATTTTTTGTAAAAGATTGACAAATTCAGATTCCTCTAAATGTGTTTTTGACTATACATCCATAATATGTGAAATAGAATAGTGTTAATAACAAATTTGTGTACAGTTAAAATTACTTAAATATCTATCTGTGAATGCGGATTGTATTACTTATTGTTTAAGACAGCAATAAAATAGTTTCCAATAAAAATATTGTTTTCTTTGTATCAAATTTACATTTCTGCAATTCAAGTGTCAGATTTCTGGCTGACAGATTAAATGCTTATCTACACAATTATAGCTACTAAAAAATATTCTGCCACATTAACAATATTGATTATTGACTAAAGAGACTATTTCTATTATAAGGAGAAATTGCACTTAATTTACACTTCAATGCATTATTATATTTTTTATCTACCTTACAGGGATAAAAATTTTTTGCTATCAAATTTTTATTTATTGAATAATTTCATTGATCATTAGCCATTCCATTACAGGAGGGCTAAGAATATTTAACTTAACTTATTCTTGAATACCACATACATAAAAAAAAAAATTACTCCTATTAATTTATCCCACTTTGTCTAGTACAGCGGTCACCAAACAACAGCCCTCCGAAAATTCCCGATTTTTGTATAGAAAATTATTCAAGAGATATAAATTTAGTTGTGGTCAACACTGTATATTTCAATTCATCATTAGATAAGTTGGTGCACCCTAAATCAAAGAAGTTGGGCATTAGATGTATTGTTGGATGTTTAATCAAAAATTTCTTGGATATTCTCATTAATTGAAATTCTTAGAAGTAGTGCACATATAAATCAAAATTCCAACTAGATTCCGATAGGAATGATTTATTTGTCATCAGATGTCCCCCCAAGCTTAAAAAAAATCAATTCGGCGGTTTCTCACAAAGTTTGGTGACCTCTGGCTGGTGCATTACATTTCGGTTGATCCATTCATTGTATGTATCGCATTGCTTCGGTATCGTGTGGTCATACGTTTACATGCCACTAAAAACTGAAAACTGAATTAAAAACTAATATTTGCTGAACCTCAAAGCTGACACATCAGGATTAAATACTGCGCACCAATAAGAACTCATAAAGGGTCTGTATCTGAATGGTAATCGTATGTTTTAATGTAAAATCCAGGGCTGTGGAGTCAGAGCTTTTTGGCCGGAGTCGGAAATTTTGAAAAGTTTGAACTTTTCATTTTTGCATTTAATATGTCAAATTTGGCTTTTGGCCGCATTGATAGGGTTGATATTTAATTGAATACACATAAATAGGAAAATTAGGGGAAAAAAGTGACGATATTAAACTTTTTTTAGTCGGAGTCGTGTTTTTGGTCAATGTCGGAGTCGGAGTCGTGGTTTTGTAAATGCTGGAGTCGGAGTCGGACTTTTTTTTACCGACTCCACAGCCCTGGTAAAATCTGTAAGTATTTTGTGTAATTTATTTGTAAGATTGATAAATCTAATTGCATTTTTATTTCAATATAGTTAATGCTGTATGTATATAAAAAAAATATTGATTGCAGGACAAAATATACTGAACAATATAATTAAACTGAAATTCTGTCACAAAATTTGATAGCCAAAATTCCCAACGATTAAAACATCGTTATATTCTTTAAGATGTAGACCTTTATTCGTGTCAAATTCAAGAGTGGGATAGGTATTCTTAAATTCATTGTTGTTTCACAATTTTATATTGTTTACTTAATTTGCGAGTGTAAAAACTTATATCATAAATATAATACATATAAATACATTGTGACGTTTGCGGTCATGTCATAAATTATTGAACAAAACGACTATTAATAATATTTATTATGATTTCCGCGAATGCAGTTTTTTGTTGTAAAAAAGGCGATCTACAAAACATTCTCACATAAGAAATCTAACCTTGAAAAGTACTTTAGCAATCTCCTTCTCACCAAGCGTCTTAAAAGTTTTTATGCCAACTCTGAATTTGAATTACAAGCATTATTGACGACCGAAAACATTGAATTTTGTAAGTTATATGACGATAATAAAACATTATTTCTCTGTATATTTATAGCATTTAAATTGTTCTAACAATAAGCTTCAATTTTCCAGTTTCAATATTCAAATAAAAAATAACGAATTCTTCATTCAGTAATAATGCGAGGCATATTTTTGAAAGAACATGGTTGACCCGATGCATTTATTATTGTTGATAAAGCTATATCTACGTCAGTTAGTTGAATTTCAGCGTAAAAAAAATATTACTAGATTTGTGGAAGATCCCGGATTACAATATAAGCACCCTATATTATGTATATTGTCAGATATTACCGATAAGTATAAACATTAAGAAAATTATTGATTAATCATTACTACGTAAGGATTAGCGGCCCATCATAAAATTTGACGTTACATTCAAATTGTATTTATAATCCACCCAAAGAAATTTACTAAATTTATAATCTCGGGAGCACCTGGGTCTGCGAGCAAAAGTTTAGGGATCCCTGCAAATCATATTATGCTGTATGTAGTTCACATCATGGAAGTTAGACCGTTTTGCGCCCGTGTATATTGGTTTTTTTGTAATCCTTGGTTCATTTATGATTTAGCCCTAATATGCCTAGTGTCGAACAATTCAATAATGTTTCGTTTTATATTGATTATACCGTGGGTCACCGGCCTGGTTGAAAATGTCATAATGACTAAAAATAATTAACGATTATTTTTAACACTGCCATTTCTCGAATTTGGTGGTTTTTTTTAACACGCTATTACACCCACACTTGTAAGTTTGGCCGTTACTTTCTCGATGTTACTGATTATTAATTTATGGAGTTGATCGTATTTATTAAGAGGCTGTTACTTATTACGTATAAATCACTTTCTCGCAACTGCTTGATTGTTTTATGCATTATAAATAAAGTAAACATTAATCGAAGCCTTGAAATAGCATTCATAAAAAGTGGGTCACATCAAATTATTAAAATTGAAATGTATTATGACCATCATACTGAAATAAATATAATTACATGCTTATACTTTTTTCTCAACTTTGCAAGGTACGCATTTTAACGCAAATTAAGCGCATGGAGCCATTGAGAAAAAATAACTAAAGGGATATAAAAGAGTGATAATATTTTTATTATTAGATAAAGACTTTTGTTTATTCCAGGGCTGTGGAGTCGGTAAAAAAAAGTTCGGCTCCAACTCCGACTCCAGCATTTACCAAAACCACGATTCTGACTCCGACTCCGACATTGACCAAAAACACGACTCCGACTAAAAAAGTTGAATATCGTCACTTTTTTTGCCTAATTTTCCTATTGATGTGTATTCAATTAAATATCAACCCTACCAATCCGGGCAATTGCCAAATTTGACATATTATATGCAAAAATAAAAAGTTCAAAATTTCCGACACCGAGTACGACTCCGGCCAAATCGCCGCGACGACTCCGACTCCACAGCCCTGGTTTATTCTATGAAAAAGATTGACTGAAACCTTTTCAGCGCGTGTTAAAAATATGAAATAGGGAGAGTGTTTTCGTATTTGAATCAAAAATGTTGCAATTGGCAAAAAGTGAAATATTGTAGGATTTGATTTGTCACCTCACAGTTGACACACTTGGGAAAAAAACACGATTCTTGATTGTATTTTACATTAAGATGACAATTTTCTTTTAAAGGTGTACAATCAATTAATAGTTACCATTCACTTTTAAATCTACTACAATAATTTAATAACAACTATGCTTTAGCAGTGGCGGATTAAGTACTCGCGATAACCGGGCGCAATATAATTTTGGAAGCCCCCCTTTAACGAACGATAAAAAAACATATTCGAAGATTATAGATTTCAAAAGAACTTGCTCTCTTTTTCGTATCATAAGAAAGCGACTCGTAGTTTTTTCGTAATTGAATCATAAATATTGATCTCATTTTTGGTCGTTTCTCAAAATTGTGATTTCCTTCTTTATCGTATATGAACGAGAGTATGGCTTGAACGATGTATGGTATTCCCCGCAGTTCAATAGAAACAATGCATAATGCGTACTTACTTGCAACCGTACACTTTACTTTATGATTTATGGCCTATCGCTTATTCAATTTGACTCCCATTGAAAATGCAGTTTTCGGAGTGATATCATAATATATTATTCTGAACCAACTATTTTTCCGTTTTCAAAACATACATATGCGGGCTACATATGTATAACATATTTTTGAGGCTCCCAAGCTTAGAGCCCCAAGCGTGAGTTTCTTGTACTCCTGTGGTAATCCGCTGTTTCTCTACACTAAACATACTTTTATCTACCACATAATTCTCATGAGATTTTTTTTTCTGTAAAGAACACAACAATATACTGCACCATATTCGATTGATTGAACATAGAAAGAAATTACGCTTTAGTGCTATAAACACAAAATTTTAAAACAAAACAAAGCGTTATCGATTTTACTAACCTACTTTCTGCATACTTAGAATTTTCTTTTCGTCAATTACCCACAGTTATGATTGTTATGATAATAAACATTACAGTTTGCTTTAAAAAATATATTCGATCGATAATGTAAGTATACAGCATACATACCATTAACAGAAGTTGGTATATACATATGTACATATATTATATTTATACTTCATAATTATCATGAGCTAACATATTTTTGTGCGATTGACATTGGTCGTATATATGTATAATAAAATATGCTTACAAATTAAATCGTATAATATACGATTATAGTCCATTCATTGTGTACAATTTATCACGTGGTGAATTTGTGATGTTTTTTGATTAAGTAAGTAGATAATTAATATAATTACCAGATTTAGAAATAGCATGATAGGCCGCATATAAAACGACTAACTAGATATGCCGGGCATTAATACAAATACCGTAAAACGGGGTGAATAGAAACAAAAACAAGGATTGAACTTAAGCACAACTATACTTGGGATCCAATGTATTTTTTACTATTTATATATAATTCTTTACAATGACTATAATACTATCTCTCAAATGACAAAACCAAAACAACTAAATGATTGGCAAAAATTTAAACAAACGTGTTTAGGTTCGATGCCTGTGCATCCGTACTTTTTGATCCCTTATAAACGTCTCTTTTATTGCACGAAAATTAAATGAAACCAGGTTTTTTAGTTAATAAGTACCGTAAAGCGTGGTGAATAGAGACTTGTATAGAATAGAGGTTCATATATTGCAATAATTACAATCTGTTGTTTTGTCTCTATTCACCTGCCAAGTCTCTATTTTCCCTCACTCGTCTCTATTCACCCAATTCAATGTGAATAGAGACATCGAACAAAATTGACTGTCTTAATAACGATAGTGAATATTTGAAAATATTGTCATGTATGTGTAGTAGGACCATAGAAACACGTTTCAAGCCATTCATATTTGAATTATGTTGTGCAGATATCAAGATACATAGTCGTGAAGGGTAAAAAGTGTATCTAATTACCCCGTTTTACGGTACTAAAAACATTTTTGTTTTTGTTTGTAGTTCCTATTGAACCTATTCTTATTATTGTATATTGACATAAAAAACATTCATATTTTTACAGCACCAAAATTAGGTGAAGAGAATTACATTTGTTTTTTTTTTATCAAAACCTTTATAAATATGTATTGTATTGAAGGGCTTGTTGGTGCATACCATACATTTTAGTGCAGACGAATGAACCGTATAAATTTGTAATTAATTTTTGATCAAGTGTAAATGATTAATGCTTTGTTTACGCATATTAACACTAATGGTGCTTACAAAGCGATCAATTTATATAAATTATTGCAGTAATTGAATATGAAGAAGATGAAACATGAAATAGGCATCGTACTTACGTTATTGTTAGTATTGTTTTAAGCTTCGGCAAACCAATTTTGAAATACAATATATAAAGAAATTATAAGCGAAGGTGTGTCCATTTTTATTTGAATTGACTGGAATGTCGAATGACATTTGATGTAATTGACTTTATGTTGTGTGCAGACCTTGCTCATCCCCTTGGTAACTGAAAGTGAAAAACAAAAATGTCACGAAATTTATTTCGATTCGATGAATATAGACAGTGGCTTATCACTGCACTATGATGTAGGTAGCTTCGTCATTTGAATCCTGATTGGCAGTTTCATTTATTCAAAATTTTAGTGTTGCAATATGTTTATACGCATATTTTTCCCTTTCTGGATTATCCATTCGACGTTCGGCCAAACGACACAAAACATAAATGTCCGTAAGTATTATAAAATTATTTTAATAATTTTTTGTATGTACTCACAAATGGCTATACGATTAGGTGTAGATTTTGATGTCCTTGAGGAAAGTTTTTCGCCCTTAAACATTGCATTGACGCGTTTATCTGTGATGGCCACATTGTTTCATTCTGACGACGTGGGTAAATATTCAAATTTACGTAAACGAGCCACTCTTACCATCGCTAATAGTTATTGAGTTGTCCATTCACATTTATTAATATTCTTATCCGTATTGGAAAAAAAATCTACGTATCTTTAACTAACTGAAACTAGTGATTAACATTTTGATCTATAAACTGAAGATCATTCGATGAAAGTGAATTATAATTGCAAAACTGATAAAGATTACGACTTAACCAAATTATGTCAGCGTAGCTTGATCGATCGTTCTCTGGTTCATCGTTTTCCCGCATTCGTTGTTTTTTAGAGTCCCTTTGAAGATGATTAATCAGGGTTCCACTGTATTGTTATTTTTCTGATGGCAAACATTTATTGTTAAGATCCGCAGGCAAGTCCATGAAAAAATGCTACTAAAATTTACTTTAGTGTATATTTAGAAAATGTAGACACTAAATCAATTGGGTACACAGATGGATACAAACGATTTAAGCATGCGTATCCGATGTTTGAACAAAAAGTCTGCGTTTATTATCTTTACAATTTACGCTCAGCGTGTGACCCCTGTATGTATTTAAATTCTTCGATTAAATGAAAAAAACTTTTATACTTAAATAAATGAACGCACGCACTTATTACTGGCCGATTCGTATAATTGTTACCTGTTTCGTTGCATTTCATCAGTAACATTCCGTAGGGATAGGCAATGTCAAAGGTGGAAAATTATTAAAAACGGTAAGTTGGCAATGAAATATCCTCAACTCTATATGTTTAAATAATTGAACACTGCAGGAACCCACCTATTTCAGAGATATAAAGCCAATATTGAATGTATGGCTGGATTGATACCTGAAGTGACAAGAGTTTGTAAATAACCCAAATAAATTGTAAATGCATACGTACATATTTTTTTCTAAAAATCACGCAAAAATGCAACTAAAATTTCTCAACTGTTCATTTTTTTTATAAAGATTCGTCATAACTAGATACCCTTATTTTGAAATAGAAAATTATACGAATACATGCTTAGTTGCTTTTTCCAAGAAATATCATTATTTATATTATATTGATAACGCGTGTCTATGATTTCTTTCTTTTCTTTTCCACATAGCAGTATTTGTGCTTGAATGATATAACATGGAAATTAAATGCTAGAGATGTGTTTTAAATCTGACACACTGCAAAATAATTTCTAAAATTTTACAATTTAAATGCTATTAAACGCAAAAAGAAAAAATCTTATATAAAATGTATGGGCAAAATGAACTGAAAAGATGAACAAAACGATTTTTTGGGAAAAATCTTAATTAAATCGTTTGTAATATGAATTATTGAAAAAAGAGTCAGGGATCGAATCATTGATCGCAAAACGGGCACGACATTCCTAATTGGTTACCACATTTTGCTGAAGTAAAATCAAAATCCATGCTTCAATTTGTAATTCAATCTATTTGTGATCGTGGAGCACAAATAATATTAAATTATATGTATTATAATTATTACAAGTAAATATACGCGTAGGCTCTTTCTTTTTCCAAATTCCATCTTGTGTCATCTCATTATGGAGAGTATCTATATTTGAATTTTAAAACATTTTGCTACATAAAATAATTATCTTGAATAAAGTCTGAAAATGTAAGAATACTCTACATAACACCTGTTAAAATACGTGCTTAGGCAATAAAGCGTTCATTGACTCGACAAGGCGCCCGGACAGTCGTTATTTGCCCAATTTTATCTTTAAATTAAATCGTAAAAAAAGCATTATATTTTAACGTCTGCAACACGCTTTGATGAACTTTTTTATAAGGTTCATGACCAAAACTCACACCTACCTATCTTAATTTATTCAAATAATCCTTTTTTTCTAAATAACGGTTACAAAATCACCAAGGATTAGGCAGGCCTACAATTATCGACCCCGTGCAATATTTGCAGAACAGTCTTCTTTTGTATGGTTAACTAAATATATCAAATCGGATGACATTCTCCTCTGATCCGTTTACTTGCTTATGCTTATTCAAACTTCAATGCGAGTATGTGAACTCATAGTGGACCTTATCTCAGCAGATAAGTACCACTATGAATTCCAAGAGAGTAAGGATAGAGGGATAGGGCAGGACTGGTGGATAGCTGATCGTTCCCGCGACTCCCTAATTTTTAGGTTTGGGTCGGGACTCCGGGAGAGAGTTTCAGACATCCATGTTTTCGAGCAAATTTAAATACAAAACAAAAAAGATGATCACGAGATGTTGCACGGAACGAATAAAAATCGTTTACATGGTGAATCTTAATATTCAAACAATCTGCCGCCAAAATCCGATTAATTGTTTTTTTTTTAATAATTCTATTTTCAAATATTTCTTACACACTATTGCATTTTTTTCCATTGAAAGAGTAAAATTTTCAAGACTGCTTAGCAAATATGCGACATCTGTTGTTTGGGTATTTTTAACGACCGTTGCCATATAAAAAAATCGCCGCAAAAGAATTGTATTATTGAAAACTAATATTTGAACGAGAATTATGCACAATATACTTTCAGTATCAAAAAAAAAGAGGAACAAAACACGTCTTAATGCAGTGATTCACAACGTTTTTGGCAGAAAGGCCAGCTTAACCATTTTCATATTATTCGAGGGCCGCATGGGTAAAAGCGTTTAAATTTTCGTTATTTTTAGTGTATGAAAAATTGTTTTATTTTAATTTTATATTGTTATTCCATCGTCCGTGAAAAGTTCTGAAGGTAAAAAGGTGATTGATATTTGTCATATTGGGCCGCTTGAAATGACATTTCAGGCCGCAGGTTCTGCATCATTGTCTTAAAGCACGGGTTCCCAACCCATGGGTCGCGACGGGTTTTCTGAAGGGATCGTCAACTAAAAAAATATCCACTTGAGTGCATTTTCGTTGATTTTTTTAACTATCTTACGAAAAATACCCTTTTCAATTTGGCCTAGGGGGTCGCGCGTCAAATGGCTTTCATAAAAAGGGTCGCCATCCGAAAAAGGTTGGGAACCTACGTCTTAAAGCAAGAAAATAGTTCTATTGAAGTAATACTAAGAGCCTAATAGACTAAGAGGAAATAACTATTATTTTTCCAACTAGTTTTTTTCTTGTTGAAAACCTTGTGGATGCCCATAAAATATATGTAAATATAAAGAGAAGAGAAGAAGATGATAATATAAATAATCTATTTAGTGAAATATTTTTTTTCTTTGTGACAGAATATAATATAACATGCATACAAAATATATCAATGTATAATAAAAAAAAAATGCCAATGGCAACATATGCTTTGAAAATAAAAAGATAATTTAGCGATTGCTTGAAAAGGAAGAGTGTAAAAATTATAATAAAAATGATATTTATAATGACTGCTCTTAGATTACAAATTTCATTATTCTCTCTTTAAATAAAAAAAGTTTTATATCAAATTTTCAAGCAACAATACAGTATGTATAAATTAAAAACCATTGAAGACAAAAAGTCATAAAAAAATTACAAAAAATCTTTATATTAATTCATTTCAGTATTTGTAAATGAAGAATATAATACAGTAGGCGACAGGGCATTTAAGGTTGCGCAGGAGTATGTAAGGAGAAATGCTAATCTTGGAGTGGCCATTGACGCAGTAGAAGCAGTTGGAAATAGATCAGATGCAAAAGGACTCCTTGAACAAAGTAAGTTGACAGGGTTTGAGCCTTAATATTAAAGTGACATAAAATCCCATTAGGGTGCATTGAGATGCGATTAGGATTTTTTTTGCATCGCTCCACTGAGTTTATTGAAATAAGTATAGAAGAATAGAAATGATAATTCATTTAAGTAATAATTATATTTTAATAAACTAAGATTTTTTCTTATATCATTGGGTGGTCACCCAGTCATACCTTATTTGAAGGATTTTAATTCATTCTAAATCAGAATGAAATGAACTTCACCACTAATTATGCACCATAATGAATAATTTTCAATAATGAATAAATCTAACAATGAATATCACTAATATAAATTAAAGGTCATCAGAATGGCATTACTTCATTCTTAAGTTTTTAGCTTTTATTATAGGAATTTCATTTGTATCATTAAATATTCCCTAATGAACATAACTGTCAATTAATACATCATTAATTTATTCACAAATATCTTTCCATTAAAATATTCTATTTGAAAATAATGCTTATTGAATGCAGAATTGAAAAAACTGCAATAAAGATATAATAATAATAATTTTGTATTTAGGTGATAAACAGTTTTCCGATAACTAAACGTGTTAAATGATAAATAACTAAGAAATAAAAAGGAAACATTAAAATATGCCAACTGTAACATGATAATATTGTTTTAGTGTGCCGCAAATACAATGATATGGTGTCATCAAAGAAACCACCCCATGTGGTTCTAGATTTTACCATGACCGGTGTAGCGTCGGAGACTGTGAAGTCGTTCACGGCTGCTCTCGGCCTGCCTACTGTTACAGGATCGTTTGGTCAAGCCGGAGATCTACGACAATGGCGGTCTTTGGATATTGGTCAAGCCAAATATCTTCTACAGATAATGCCACCTGCCGACGTAATTGCTGAATGCGTCAGATCAATTGTTAACAAACAAGATATTACAAATGCAGCTATTCTGTTTGATGAAACTTTTGGTAAGATTTTTTTATTACACCAAACTGAAAGATTTATAATTATTTTGCATTTGCATTTCTTTTTGTGGGTATAAACTGAATCGTCTGCTTTCTCATTTAAAATGAGTGATATTTTCTTTACTGTAATACCTTTCTAATTCAGTTCTTTTAATATCTATATAAAGGGTCTTTTTATAAGGACGCTTAGTTTTGAAATGTAAATAAAACAAGTTGTTTGTGAGATTTCGACTAAATTTTAATTTCATTTGTAAGTATATTTTACGGCATTAAATATGGAATATAGCATCAAATGTCTGCCAATATCCATTCATTATAAAATGGGCCATGTCGCTAAAGTTGACTTTTTTGACAAATTTGGGTAAACTTCCAACTGCTCCAGAACCCAATCAGGCGTTATCTGTGGTCGTTTACCTGAAGTTCCTTGGTTAGTTGGATTTTATACGGGTGCAGACATAAGGCCCGATTCAAAATTCGCCAAGTTGAAGTCGCAGAAAAGCCAAGTTCTTGTGAACAACGAGAAATAAGCTGCCTTGGGTTTTCCTGTACACTTTCACACACAGCAGCAATGTTTTCACCAGATATTGTATTTTGATGACGTACATGTAGGTGTTGGCCGATTATTTACCAAACTGGTTGACTCAAATTTGGCCACTAAACAATGAATAATCTACTCAGCAGGACAAAGTAACATATTTTCAGCGTCCCTATTGAAATACCCTTTACTTCTCATGGATGTATTAATATTGAATTTCTGCAAAAAATTCAACAACAACTGATTTCTGGGGTTATGGATTTTCAAAATTCTATTTTTAAAATGTCATACTTCAAGTAGAGCGGTCAATACATATAATTGTTTGTCAAACGTTAAGTCTAACTCATTGATTTATACAGCAATGAGCAAATATTTGAAAGAATAAATATATGTGAAATATCAGCTTTATGATATACTTAGTGTCATGTTTCGCCATGCATTAAGTAAGCTACTAAGAAACTTCCATGCAGTCAGCTGAATACTATTATAGCATTAACACAAACATTGAAATATTTGTATATATGATATTTCAAATGTTTGCAAATACAATGCCGTCAAGCAATGGTTACCATTCCATAATATTTAACAATTAGAGAAAAAATCATTCTTATTACAGTAATGGACCATAAATACAAATCGCTGCTTCAGAATATTCCAACTCGTCACGTTATATCACCTGTTAAAGGGACAACAGTTGATGAAATAAAAATTCAACTAAAAAATCTCAGAGAACTGGACATTGTCAACTTTTTTATCCTTGGGAATTTGAAAACAATCAAAAACGTCCTGGATGCTGCAGATGGCAATCAATACTTTGGCAGAAAGTATTCCTGGTATGCTCTTACCCAAGATAAAGGCGATTTGACGTGCATTTGTAAAGATGCTACAATCGTTTATGGAAAACCCACGCCAGAGGCTTCTAGCAGAGACAGATTGGGTAAAATTAAAACAACTTATAGCATGAATGGCGAACCTGAGATTGCATCTGCGTTTTATTTTGATCTATCTTTGAGGACTTTCATTGCTGTTCGGTAAGTTGATATAAATGGATATTTGGGCATGTCTTGCATAAAATATAATGATACTATACAATAAGAATTAATAGTTTTGTGATGTTATGTAAAAGTTCTAAAAACTGAAATACAGTAAATAGAAAAATATTCAATACTCTTTTCTGAAAATGGATTTACAGTTTGATGGTTTAAAGTAGGATGAGGAGTGAGGAAATCAGTATTGATAATATAAAAAGTAATACTTAAATTGCATTGCTTGAACTGACAATATTACCAAAATAAAATGAATGAAATTCTTACTAAAGATAAAAAGCTTGATTCAATAGCATTATTTATTTTGCTACAAGTAATGAAGATTTGTAGGTTGATTTTTGTAAAAATGTATAACTTTTTACAGAGGACTACTCGAATTAGGAAATTTGCAGAAGAATATGGATTATATAACCTGTGATGACTATGATGGGAAGAATTCTCCAAACCGTTCAATCGAATTGAGGGAATCTTTTAACCAGGTGATGTCAAAACTGTGTTGATGTGAACAATTATAAAAATTATTAACCTATTTAGAGAACTGCATGTCTTAATACCCTTCTTTTATGATAGGTAAAAGAACCACCCACCTATGCCCCATTTTATCTATCGGATGACGTATACATGAATGGAAAGAGTTTTATGGAATTTAATATGGAAATAAGTGCAGTCAGTGTAAAAGATGGAGCTTCAGTTGGAAGTAAGTCACTTGGAACATGGAAAGCTGGCTTGACAAATGATCTCAAGCTTAATGAACTCACCATCATGAAAAATTATACAGCTGAGATTGTTTATAGAGTGGTCACGAAAGAGGTATATCAAACAATAATTATTATAATATTCAGTTGTAGTTCAGTAAAATTATATTAAGTATTCAGTTGACACAGCTGTCAAAAATCTATCTATTCTAGACAAGAAGTAAAGCGATAGAAATTAACTGAATACATAGAATAGATTTTCATACAAGCAAATGGTAATATTTGACGTTTCTATTATATTATCAAAGTCACAGAATGAATAAAATATAAAAGAGCCCTTTGAGCTTGAACAGTCTAAAATTAAATTACCTGAAGAATTTTATTCAACATAGTTATTCTGATAGACACATAATTAAGTTGATATTATTATCGAAATTCAAAGTGATTTGTTTGATTCTAGCAACACCCATTTATAATCAAAGATCCTACTTTTCCCAAAGGATTCAAAGGTTATTGCATTGATTTAATTGAAGAAATAAGGCAAATAGTAAAATTTGATTATGAGATATCTCTAGTAGCAGATAATAAATTTGGAGACATGGATGAGAGAGGCAATTGGAATGGAGTTGTCAAAGAACTGATGGAAAAGCGTGCGGATGTCGGATTGGGCTCTATGTCTGTTATGGCTGAAAGAGAAAACGTTGTTGATTTCACTGTCCCTTATTATGACCTGGTAGGGATTACAATACTCATGAAATTGCCAAGATCACCTACATCCCTCTTCAAATTTCTTACAGTGTTGGAAAATGATGTGTGGTTGTCTATTCTAGCTGCATATTTTTTTACGAGGTATGTTTATTTCTTTCATTATACCTAATATTTTAACTGTAATAACATAAGTTGGCTAGTCGGTAACCAGTTGACAAAGATAAGGTAAGTGGACAGTAAAATTCTTGGATATCAATTCTTTGTTTGTATCATTGTATATTTTGATATTATAATAATTTATGTATCATAAATTTGGATGAAGACTGAATATAATACAATATATTCAGTCTTCATCCAAAAAGCTCAAATTTACATTTGCTGTCTACTTAAAAATATCAAGTTGTTATCTATCGACTTTTAAATGTCGAAGATGATTGAATGAGTTGATGAATGCTTCTTCTAGTTTCTTGATGTGGGTTTTCGACCGTTGGAGTCCATACAGTTTACAAAACAATCGGCAGAAATATAAAGATGACGAAGAACAAAGAGAGTTTACTCTCAAAGAATGTTTGTGGTTTTGTATGACATCTCTAACACCACAGGGAGGAGGAGAGGCACCTAAAAACCTCTCAGGCAGATTGGTGGCTGCAACATGGTGGCTCTTTGGGTAAACCATGACAATATTAATTAAAAGAATCAATAAAATGTTAAACAAGCCGTGTTTGATCTTCAATTGGAGAATAATTACTTAATCACTATTTGTTTACAGGTTTATAATTATAGCATCATACACAGCTAATTTGGCTGCCTTTTTGACTGTATCACGTTTAGATACACCCGTAGAGTCACTAGATGATTTGTCAAAACAATATAAAATTCAGTATGCCCCTCTTAATGGCTCACAATCTATGACATACTTTCAGAGGATGTCTGATATAGAGGGAAGATTCTATGAGTGAGTACTATTTTTATTTTATACAGCAATAAATACCTTAAAAAAATTAAATCTGATTTATTATTAAAGGCACAAATTCACATTTTTTTAATGGTGCTGTAATAACTCAAGTCAAGATTCGATCTCTTCCATGTCTTCCTATAGCATTACAGGATCACCTTGCCGTTCCCCCAATCATATATTTGTAGTAGTCATCATGGTCACCTATTTTTTATATTAGCATATCCATAGCCTCCTAACTGGTCTCTTACCTAATAAAAAATCACGTGTCCTAAATCATTCCAATTCTCTATATCACAGAATTTGGAAGGACATGAGTTTAAATGACAGTTTGAGTGACGTAGAGCGTGCCAAATTAGCCGTTTGGGATTATCCAGTCAGCGACAAGTACACCAAGATGTGGCAAGCCATGAAGGAAGCCGGTCTCCCGAACACAGTGGCTGAAGCACTGGATAGGGTCAGAGCATCAAAGACATCTAGTGAAGGTTTTGCCTGGCTGGCTGACGCTACAGACGTAAGATATCAAGTCATGATAAGCTGCGACCTTCAGATGGTTGGAGAAGAGTTTTCAAGAAAGCCTTATGCCATCGCTGTTCAGCAGGGTTCGCCACTCAAGGACCAGTTTAATAATGCGTGAGTATAACCCAGCTAAAATATCTGTTTTACTTTCTTTCTGTTTGGTTAGTAGGTATTTCTGGACCTGTAGCCAGAGAGTAAGCATCATTCTATTTGGTTGTAGTGTCTACCAGTACTATCAATTTTATATTTCACTTGATTCTTGAATTTATGTTCAAGAACCTTTATGTGAAGTCTTAAAATTCCCCCTCACTCACTACTGATCGGTAAAAATGAATACTTATCCTGTCTTAGTCTCTTCCTCCTATCCTTACTCTCTCCGGAAAGGAGAGGTTGAGTCACTAAACTAACGCTAGTTCTCGCTAAACAGCTTCTATTGAGATATGTATCAGTAGGAGTCCAAATGCTTCACACTGTGATATGGTTAAATAATATTGAAAGTAAAAATTAATAGCCTTTAAAAAGGTCTTTGATATAATTTCAATCAAGTCATTCTAACAGAGCAGGCAATATTCAGCAATGAGTAACTGAATGAATGAGTTCTTGTATGAAATGTACTATTAACAAATATGTTTTACTATACATATTTGATTATTTGGTTCTTGAACATGTATTGTATTTATAGTAGTTCTCCAATACATGGTATATGTGTCATCCATTAGTCAATAAATTTATAATATTCTCTCTTCATATTATTCATTTTCCAGATATATATCAAAAAGGCCCTCTTTGTTTTCAATACACAATCATTGGTGTGTTATGTACATTTATAAAAACAAGGCCGCAACCTAAACTCTTACAGTGCTAATATTATATTTGTCATTTTAAATTTCATTTCATTAAAATTTTCACAGAATTTTACAGCTTCTAAATAAAAGAAAACTAGAAAAACTTAAGGAAAATTGGTGGAACAACAATCCTGCTGCTATGAAATGTGAGAAACAGGACGACCAAGCTGACGGGATATCGATTCAGAACATTGGAGGAGTATTTATTGTGATATTCATGGGTATCGGTCTGGCTTGCATAACTCTCGGATTTGAATACTGGTGGTTCAAGTGGCGTAAGAAGTCTAAAGTCATAGACGTCAAAGAAGCAGGACATATTAAAAAGGACAAACAACCCAAAAAGTCAAAATTGAATCCAGAAATTGTAGGGACAGATGCTAATATCAATAATACTGGTAATTTTGGATTCAGAGCAAGACGAAATTTCATGCCAAGTAACTTTCAACAACGATTCTAAAATAATACTCAATCTGGGATCAATGAAGCATTCAGTGTATTTTTGTATAGCCGTAATAAGCCCCGTCTGTATGAACTATTTGCTCTTAAATAAAGTGTTTATATTAAACAGCATCTTACTAATATAAATAGGTACAATAGAAAAGAATAACTTCTTGAAGTTAATAAAGGATAGTATAATTAAGTGTTGTTTGGTTTTATGAGAGATTTTAGCGCACAATGTTTTCACAAATTATACAAATCATTATGAGTCGTTTATTTTATTATCACCCTTATCCCATGTCAACAAAAATTATGCTGTGAAATGGTAAATAGCCTGATATTTAGGAAATCTAAGCAGTGTATGTCATTTCCTAATTTATTTTATGGAACTGAAGAAATCTCAATATCATAATTGTAGCATCATGGACACAATTTATATCACAAGCTTATCCATTTATGATAAGACATAACATATAAAATCCGAAAAATATATTTCAATAATTAGTTCTGCTCAAATATTTTACACATATACTAAATTGCTGTTTTACGAACTATGATTGCTTTCTAACTACATTTCAATGATATTAATTTTCATCCATTGATACTGTATAAATTGATGTGAAAGAATATTTCATTTAGTTTTACAATACACTATTTCGGTGTGTTAATCACATATCATGTGTGGTATCCAGAATTGAAACAACCACATTTTAAAATAAAACAATCACTGATTTTTAAAAATGTACAATGAAGACATTTTTACATATCAACCATTAAATAACCTAAAAAAAATAAATGAAAATTTTTCCAATAGATTCTATTGGATTTTTTGTAACAATAATTTTTGTCTGTATTGTTGGCAATTTTTATCTTGATTTCTTTATTCTTTTGTAATAGGAATTTCATCTTCCTGTCACTAATAAATATTATCATTAGGTATACTTTGTTACTCATTTCTTAAAATATTTACTTATGTCAGTATGCTTCTTATGAATATTAGTAAGTATAAAATAAAGAAATATTAATATTAAGCCAAGTACCACTGTGCCAGATTCTTTAAAAATCACTGGTCACAATAAAGCCATATGAGGTATTTTTTGACCTTGCCAGGATTTGAATACAGAACCTGAAAATTTTTGATGTGATTTTCTGAGAGAGGATGAGGTAAAAGAGAAATAACATAAAGTAATACCATTACTTAAAATTGCATTTATTGATAAAAATATAAAATATGCTTGTACACATTTTCATGGGGTGAAAAATGCATAGCAACATATTTCTAAACAAAATGTAATTCAAATTATTCAGTGCATCATTTTTCATCGACTCTTCATTCGAAAACTCTTTCTTGTACATCTCAAGTCACAATATAAACTTAAATGGAACTAGACTATAAAATAAATATTTCTAAACATCAACAAAACATAGAAACTCCACAAAATCAATTGATCTCATTGACCATCAAATGTTATAGCGTTCCAGTGAAATACAATGGATTATATATTTATGACACAATATGTGTTACTCGGAAGTGACAAATGAATGTCTCCTTGGTAAATAATATGTTTCACTGATTATTTTAACCCGCAGTGTAAAGTAGTGTCTCTACAGGGGAAATACAATAGTCAAACAGCTTTCTTCGTTTCGTTGCAATTCAGAGTTGAATTGTTTTACCTAATTTCTCTACATTTTTCTTATGCTTGCTGCCAAGTTCGAGTTCCAAGGTTAATCCTTCTACTTCCGCCTCGAGCGCCCGAGATCTTCTGAACATTTGAACATAGTTTAATTGTAATTGCTTTTGATACCGTAACACCTTTTCTTTTTCCTCTGACCATTTCCTTCTCTCCTTATCGAATTCTCTCTTTTTGTTATCGATTTCATTCCTCAATCTTTCTATTTCAACAGTATTGTGGGAAGGATCCATACAAGGCGGATCGGGCAGTTCGCCATTCAATCTTTGGACTTCTGCGTCTTCCAAGCTGCTATCATTCGATGTCCAATGGTATTCGTTGGCTGTTTTACAAACATCGTATATTCCCCTTAGAGATCTACCCGCTTCAATTCCTTCGTAGTTACTCAAAGAAACATCAGACAGCTCTTCTCTCAGCTCTTTAAGTTCCGTTTTGAGTCGTTCCATTTCCCGATTGCTTTGTTCTTTTACCTTTAAAACTTCCATATCTGATTCTTTTAACTTCATATTCAATTTCTGCACTTCTCCTTGCAAATGTTTTAAAAGTTTTTCTCTGTCATCGCTGTCGGCACGCAGAGATGAATTTTCTTTCTCTCGTCTGTCCATGTTGTCTTTGATTTGTCGCAGTTCACTCTTCAGCTGAAGAATTTCATGTCCTTTGGAAGTTTGTTCACTCTGAAAACAATTGTATGTATATTTCATGGATCATGGTATTCATCAAAGTTAAGAAACGATTTAAAAACCCCAATGTGGTCTAATTTATAAACTGAATTTTATTGATTATATTCCAATCATACTTAAAATACTATTGAAATTGATTTATTTTGAAATTAATTCATAAAAGTACTAGATACAAAAATTAAGTTCCAATATGGATAATAGTTGCATGGCATTATTATTATTAGTTAAAATAATTATTGAAAATAATGCTAGAATATAGATTCATAACAAACCTGTGCATCTTTCAGCTGAGTCTTTAGCAGGGCTATCTCTCCTGTCTTCTGACATAAGCTCCACTCCGTTTCTTCAAGTCTCGCTCTCAGATGATCACTCTCCTGCCGGGCATCAGATGCTTCCCTGGAAGCCCTTTCAGCGTCTTGGCATAGTCTTTTCTTATCCTGCTGCAGTTGGTAAGTCTGCATCATGAGCATTTGCTCTAATTTGAGTGCTTTTTGAGCGCCGGCTCGTAATCTAGTCTCATGAACAGCTTTCATTCGACGCAGTTCGCGTTCCCACACGCGTTCCTTCTCTTGATACACTCTGGAAGATTGTTCACTGTTTGAATGGAAACAGGAAAAATATAAACATTTTTATTTTTTTTATTACATACATACATCAGAAAAAAATAACAAAAAATAATATATATATATCCCAAACAAATAAGTCGGATTAGTATTAAAATCAAAAGCAACACAGATATGGCAGTATAATATGCAAAGAATTAGAAAATAATTATGTGAACATTGTTTTTAAGTATTTATTAATATTTTAGGATTTAAGTAATTAAGTATTATTTCATTTCAAATTACGGAAAATACACAGGAGCATTATTTATAATTACTTCAAAATTAAATATAAAACATGCGTTGTATGAGGGTTAACTATTCAATATTTAATTAATCGAGTGTACTTGCGTAAAAATGAGCTATATTGAATGCCAGAGTATTAAATTTGGACATTTAAAGTACTGAAAACATACTATACATATAGTTTGGGTGTACCTAAATATGACTTGCTCGTTATGTTCCATGGTCGAGCGTAGATGAGCGAGTTCTGAATCACGGTCTCGTAATGCGGCTTCAAGTTCTGAAACTCCTGAATCGCAAGGGGATGGAGCCAGCTGTTGGAGACTACCCCCTCCGCTGGGGATTGTTGCAACGCCAACACCACCACCGACCCCCATTCCGCCGCGGTAAGTCCACTTGTGACCTCTGAAAATATAAATTTTAATTAATTTATGGTATATTTACTACCACAATGAAGATTGAATCATTTGATAGGGTGTGTTGTTTAATAGTTTTCAAGTACCAATACGGCCTTGGTTTCTTTCACAAATATCTTCACCAATTCAATCAATCAATGCATCTACACATTGACAAAATAGTGTACCATAAGTCTTTCTACATTTCTCGAATACTTGAATATTCCAGACAAATTCAAAATAATTATGTATCTATAATACATGTAGTAAGCACGTAATTTTTTTTATTCGTTTTGTATTTGATATTAAATCGTCATCAGTACCTAGATCAAGATGTTTATATTATATTACCTAAATTATTATATCAAAAAATGTGACAATTACAGCCATAGACACTGCAAAGATTATGATCATAACTACATATTATGATTTGGTATCTTGTCTATGATTATGATGACCTTGTAATCATAGACAATAATATAATATACGACTGTCCATAGATTCTTTATCTAAACATATTATTATAAAGCACTAGTGCCATCTTCTGCTTAATTATGAAAACTAATACGGGTATATTATTCTTGCAGGAGTAAGTAAAACAAAATACATTTTTTCTTACTTATTCCGAATTTGAATGAGGAGTGTTCAAACATATTGTTTACCTTACTTTTTCGTAAATATGTTTCACAAAATTTTCTTTTTTCAGTTTTCAACTAAAGATATGCTGAACAAATTGTAGGTCTGGAAATGGATATGAAAGGGCTTCGCCCTAAGGTAGTCCAAGATTCAAAACGGGGAAAGCTCAATATTGAATGTCTTATGTTATCAATTAATTAACATGGCTGTATGTAATATTCTAATGCGGTTCATTTTCTAGCTGTCAACCACGCGTCGTCCGGACTTAAAGTATTTCTCCACAAACAAGTCAACGATCTTTGTTGGCGCGAAGGAGGAATCACACTTGGCTAATCCCAACCACCTCATCAACTCGAAGGAGTTCCGCTTATTTCACAATAAAGAACGCGTTACTCATTTACGGTATGCATGAAAACACACACACTTAAAATATTGTTCATAATATTATTATTTGGAGATTACCGTAAAACGGGGTGAATAGAGACACTTTTTACCCTTCACGACTATGTATCTTCATACCTGCGCCACATAATTCAAATATGAATGACTTGAAACTTGTTTCTATGGCCCTACTACACATTCATCACAATATTTTTCAAATATACACTATCGTTATTATGACACAGTCAATTTTGTTCGATGTCTCTATTCACATTGATTCGAGGTGAATAGAGACGAGAGAGGGTAAATCGAGTCTTGGCAGGTGAATAGAGACAAAAATACAGATTGTATTGATTGGAATATATGAACCTCTATTAGTATTATAGTCATTGTAAAGAATTATGTATATATAAATAGTACAAAATACATTGGATCCGTGCTAAAGTTCAATCCTTGTTTTTGGCTCTATGCATCCCGCAGTCTCTATTTACCCCGTTTTACGGTACTGTGAAATCTACGTATCTAATATGTACGATAGTTTTATCAATGTTGAAATGTGCTTGCTTCTAATAATTCGATTTCGAACAGAGATAGTGGCGAAAAGAAATTTAGCATAGTGAAAAACAAGGGCTTGAAAAATAGAAAATTCGATCTTTCTTTGTCTGTATACAAAAACAAATAACTTTTCGTTTTGGATATGGTTACATTTGATTTGAACCGAATCTGATTTTACTTACTTTCGACTTAAATGTTTTGACGATAGATTTCTTTTTATAATGCATTATTTTTAAAAGCTTTCTTGCGATATCCGAAAGCGTATAAATGAGCGCTACGGGTATTTTTTCAGTTGATTATTACTTCCACGAATACAATTTATTATAATTAAGTTGCCTTTAAAATACTAGTAAAGCATTCAGCTGGAGAGGATTTATAATAAATTTATATATGCGGAACATTTTTATTTAAACGGCCTGCTAATATCTATCGTCTTCCTTTACGTCGCCATTCATAGATATTGAAGCACCATTGCCATAATAAATATTATCAGCGAATAAAATCTAGCGTTTTAACAATAATAGTATGCCATTACACCTCAACGAAATAAGTGAGTAAGTAAGTACCATTCAATTGTATTCTTTTATCTGTCAATAATTAGTTCCGGAACATTTCCATGTTCTCATCGGGTGATTTTGGATGAC
This sequence comes from Himalopsyche kuldschensis, assembly GCA_028554975.1. NCBI lineage: Eukaryota > Metazoa > Arthropoda > Insecta > Trichoptera > Rhyacophilidae > Himalopsyche > Himalopsyche kuldschensis. The sequence continues at coordinate 10,308,860 of JAHFWI010000010.1, read as the reverse complement.
CTGTTTCATTTTCTTTGTACAGAGTACCTAATATTATTTAAAAAAGTTACTGCGCATAATGATATTGTTTTTTTTATTGACTGAATTACGATATTCATATTTTTATGCTGAATTCTTTCCATTTTTAAAATTCATATTCGTAAAAGTTTATGGCTGAAACGTACAAACGCAAGGCTTGTTGAATTCTGAATTAATTTCAAAATTATGGTAACCATCTGTTGGGTATTTGTGAAAACCACATTCGCCATTTATTTACTGCATGTATTTAACTACTTAAGTAGTGTAATGTATTTTTTGTTATTTTTATAATAAAACAAAAGAAATGCCACTTCCTTGCGACTACTAATTTTAGCGTCCCAGCGTTTAGGACGTTTAGGTCTTAATCCAATATTTTCGATGTGGAATAAGTACTACAAATGTATTATTACTTATTATTGACAGTAAACACCTTCAAAGGGACGAATGAAGAGTTTATCTTATTTGCATAGAAATAATAAACAAAACAGCCATATAAAAAATTGTCTTTCCACATCAAACTATGCAGTAAACTAAAATTGAAAAAAAGTCTCTATCCAAAATTATATACTTAATCTGAGTATCTACTAAAAACTGAGGAATATTATGTACCGAAAAAAGCGGTAAAAAAGGCAGCATACATCGTAATACTACCCGAGAATGAGAAACAAAGTATGTATGTTGTATTTTATCCTGATATTTTTACGTCTTTTTATGGTGTCTAGATACCAATGAATAAATTGAAATTCTGAAAAAGCATCTTAATCTTAATCAAAGATTAATATTAAATTTAATGTCATAATTGGTCTGAAAATATAATTCATACCTGCATTGTTGTGAGGCAAATGGTAAATTCTTTGAAAATTTTGTCGCAAGAGAACGTGTCGGAATGAAAAATCCAACCTCTACATTCTTACGAAAACAGAATTATTTATTTTGATTTGTAAGGGCTTAGTAAATAAATCATGAATGAAAAATGTTGCACAGTCCAGTGAGCACAGTGGTACGGTCACGGTAAAGTGATTATGACCAATAAGGAAGCGTGGAGTAGTAATTATTATTTGCTTTGTTATGTTGCAGTTAAATTTGTAAAATAACAATCCAACATATTCTATTTTGGTTGAATATTTGATCTTACTTAATTTCAAGAACATGGAAAAAGCATATGAGATATTATTTGTCTTTTCTCACTATGAAACCGATGCCACAGGCTTTTAAAAACTATAAACAGATCTAAGCAGTGATGTAAATAAATAGGTACCAGGTCGGTCACAAATTTTTTCCTTATACATGTTTGTCAATTTTGATATAATGCTTTCAAATTGTATATGTATGCACTTGGAAATTAAGGTACAAGTCAATAAGGAGGCAGGGCGGCGCCCTGGCTCAATTTTAGGTGCCAGGTCCACTACACCACTGCATATAAGATTAGTAATAATCTATGATATTTTAAGCAATATTAAATTTATTCGAGAGATTAATTAATAACCTGATGGATATTTAGATGCGCTTAAAAAATATATTTTTCACAGTAAGAATATGCATGAGAACGAAAAAAAATACCTCTTTTCGTTTACATTTCGCCAAGGAACATTGCCGGATAACATATTTTTGTTCAATATTTCCTTACCCTAACTGTATATATATCGTAGATTTACAACACATTTACTATCCAATTGAATTTCGATTCAAAGTTATCTTTCATAAAACATCTAGCAAAAATCATAAAAGTGTGAACAAAACACTTTTTAATTTGTGGTTCTTAAACAAATAATTGACCTTTACTTGAAATTATTTGAATATCAGATGACAAAGGAACACTTTCGAATAAAGATTTTCGGCGTTTATAATAGGCCTAAGCTCAAAGAAGAGATATCAATATCTTGATAAGTAATCGACCTCATTATTGTTTAGTTCGTTCAATGCAAATTTCAGTGTTTTAGAAATCTAAATATTCAATGAAATAAGTTAAAATACACTGTCGGTCTGTCATCAAAAGTAAACCCAAGAACAATGAGGGTATAACATCATACAGTAGGCAATAGCTGTTCGATGATATGCCGACAAAAGAGGAAATAAAACGTCGGTTGCATATGATTGTATTTATAAAACATGCACAAGATTTTCTTGCAGCGCATTTCTCCGACATGCAAGAAAACACATTTTTTCAATGAGATTTCATGTAAATTTTCTACTCTGAGCTGCAACCAGGGATTCCAATCGAATATTAAATTATTATAATTTTATTCGTTTACGTTTCGTACATAAGTTTATCAAGGAAATCGCATTTACAAAATATATTTTTGTTTATTTTAAGCACCAAAACACTTACTCCAAATACCATATGTATGGATTATATATCTCTTGGTAATAAATTAGTTCACAATTACGTGACGCTTAAATTACAATGTAGAACAATAGATTTACATGTTAACATCTGATAAAAAGAACTTGATTTATAGTGTGCAAATAGTATCTCAAAAATCAAAAATCAAATAATTTAATCTTTAGTTAGAATCAGAAAAGCTCAGAGCCGTAAAATCGAATGCTCAAAACAAATACTCAATTTTTGAAGACATGCAACATATAATAAGAAATAACTGATATAGTACATAAATGATTTGTAAAATTCTTAATGAATCTATTTGGAAAGTAACCCAAAACGAAGTCTTTAGCAGAAAGAATTAAGATACAGCTGCGAACTAATAAAACACTCACTTTTAAGGTGTTCACTGTCAATACTTGGTAGAATGACATTATAATAAAAATAATAAAACATTTTTAGTACTTTTCCCACGTAAAATTTATTGGATCAGGACCGGTTTCGCTCATGGCGAGCATTGTCAACTGATAAGAAATACAACAAAACAGTGATATTTATACAACAAGTAATCATTACAAGGTATTATAACTAAGCAAATAAATTGAAGCAAATTGTAAAAAAAATAGATTATAATTAAAATGTTGAAGACCACTTAGCAATGCAAGCTATTACATCATTTTTTTATAATAAGACACTTTCGATTCGTGGCTGTGTGCATCTTCAAATATGTCGTATATTCTTAAAATAATTCACTATAATTCTTCACATTTCAAGCAATAAAAATTATTTGAATATTTGTCAATTTTTGTTTTTTAATACTCGATATGCGAATAATTTATTTTACGAATATTCTCATAAGATGTAAGTAACTGCATCATGTGTGTCTGCTGAATTGTATCAACGTTTTGCAGTTTACCTAATAATTCTGATTAGATTACGCGGTCCATTTCTTACAATCTATTTTCTAAATAAAAATGTAATGGTCTTAAAACAATTCATTGCGGTAAACAAGTTCATCCAAGGTCGATAGCTTATAATACATAATGTTTTTTTTATTACAGATATACTAATAGGGTTACAGTGTTTTAATAACTTATCCCCAACCTATTTTAACGAGTACTAGTTTTAAGCTAATGGTAAGATTCATCTCAACAAAAGATAAAGACTAATTTGCATCACGATTATGAAATAAAAAATTTGTAACATAAAGCTTTACTGCCATGTTAATATATATAAAACAAAGTCGTGTTAGTTACACAACTTATAAGTCGAGAACGGCTGGACCGATTTTGATGATCTTTGATTTTATGGCTTTGCCACCGTCCCGAATACCAGAATAAGTTAATTAAAACATCTCATTTTGATTTTTGCACATTTATTGAACTAAATTCATTTTGAGTATTCATTTTAACTTAATATAAAACCGAATTTAATTCAGCTTATAAGTTAACACAACATCTATTGATTCTGAGGCGGCGCGAAGTTCTCCGTGTCAGCTAGTTTAATATAAGCACAGGCTATAACTATATATTTGGATTTGAATAAATATATATATATTATTATAGTACGAATCGTGTACTACGAATATTTTCAAATATTTTTCACTGTTATGGTATGGTACTTTAAAATGTCGCCGATCCAAGTGAAAACTGGGTGTACCAAGTATGATGATAAACAAATTTTGTAGCAAGTAAATTTGTCAAGTGAGTTTTCGAGAAAACATTTAAGAGACCAAGTCAAGATATATTCAAAGACAGTAAACCGGTTCAAGTCATTAAAATAAGACATTTAAGAACATGTACAACATTTTATCATTAATTAATGGAAAGTAAATTAATATGAATTTATTTAAAAACTATATTATTATTATAGCACACAATCAATTGGATTGCGGAGTGGCGTTTTTTACAATAGGCTAGCTTATTTGAGGAAAGCGTAGAGAAAAAATGTTTGTTGGACAACATTATATAAATTTACACAGCATCCTTAGAGGCGGGAACTTAAAAAAAGCGACAAAAAATCAACGGACATAATAGTTTGTAGCAGCGATAATGAATTGAGGTGGGCATGGAATAAGGAAATAATTGATTAAAAAAAACTCACTGTTTCATAAAAACTTTTCACTTTCTGGCACTATATATAATGTATCTTATTTTTATCAAGCAACTTCGCAAAAGAATCACATTATAAACAAAATGAAACACTGGCTTAATTTTTTAAGCGTCTTTACTCATCGACTTAAAACAATTAACTGAATAACGCGACAAAAAAATCAAACATTCGTACCACTCGCATATAAAGGCAACCGCTTATGATTTTTTAACATTATCAAGTAAAATAAAAACTCAACGAGACATGTGTTTTACGTCGGTCACTATCTGGACTGTGAGAAACAACCGACGAGTGAGGTACTAGATCTTTGACTAGCGAATAAAAAGTGTGTGCACCGGTCAAGCGGCCCGAAAAGAAAATGAATATAAAAGCTTCAGGTGTATAGAAACTTTCCACAGTGTAGTTATACCAGTATTACCGTGGCTAAAGCGTTTTTTTTCAGAAAACTCCATATAGATCTTTCGAAAAGACTATATCGGCAAGCAAGAAAACAATTTAGAAATTGTAGGAAATAGCGAAGTAATAATGGCTTTACAAAACACATTATTTGCAGCCAATTAGTTGGAAGTTGTTGAAAAATTGTATAATTGGTTGCTGTTATGTACCGTGTTATCATTATTCCGTTGCGAATCTACAATTTGCAAGAAGAATATTGGCGAAAATTAAATTAAAACATTTTTAAAACAAAATTTTGGCTATCTACCTTTGAGTAAATCGCTTTAAATTTATGCTTCTCTCAATTACAAACAATACTTTCGATGGATTTGGCGGTAAATTTGTGGAATTTCATTTCACGTATACGTGGAATAATGAAAGTTATTTTAAATTTTATATTACAAATAACAATGATTTAACAACGGTTTGTTCAAATACCGTTGAAAGAATCCAAAGAATCTGGGCAAATATTGCAAGTCACTTCACATATTTGTGAGAGATTTTTTCATATGGGCTATAGGGCTTAAAAATAATTTGATTTCTTGTTACTATTTCTATACAACTTCATGTAGTCTCTCTCACCCTGTGGAAAGATGGCGTTATGAAATTACAATGATTGCGTGAATTATCATGACGCGAAGTCACTCGCTGATTTCATTAATAATTATTATTTTGAACGCTTTCTTGACCGTGACGAAAAAACCATAGTAATATCAGATGCCCACCGTAGCGTAAGACAACAGGTGTGGTAACACTGGTAACTATGGACACTTATTAAATACAGCCTATGTCTTGCAATAATTCCCATTTTCAGTTGGGTGCCATATGATATTTTTGTAAGCGATGGATAAAATAAATTAAAGAAACAAGTCGCATTTGCTATATCGTGAACACATAACGGAAAATAAAGTGTTCATCAATTTTTACGAGAATTTCAATCAATTATACATAGAAGGAGGTTGATTATGTTCAAAGTATAATACATACCTTACAAAGGGTTGAAATGTGACGGATCGAGAAAATTCATAAAATAAATATAAATATTTCGATATACTTATACATACAGTAACATGATAACGAACTATCAACAGAAAAGCCACAACAATCTTTGATAGTTAGCTAGCGAGCTGCCAATATTGCACTGATCTATTGAAATAAGAATTGAAGCGCGTATAAGATTAATGGAGTGGTTTAGACAGAGACGCTATTTTGTATGTATTATATTATAAAATTGAAATATACATATATATTAAATTACGTTTCAATAAGATTTTTTTAACCAATAAAAGTAAATTTAAATGTGGAATGGACACATATTATATTTTTCTCAATACATTTTGCAAAATGGCTTTGAAATTCACACAGTTTTGGAATCATTGATTTAGTTTAAAAGTAACTTATCAAGTACACAATTCTCTAATACAGTGATATGATATGTCGGAAATAAGTGATTTAAAATGGTTACTTATTCCAAATTGAATGTATAATTACTACTTTAAGATAATTAAAGTAATGATGCTTTCTAAAAATCTCTTTTCGTTTACAATTCGTTATGTAAAATTAAAAACAAAATAGCAATTCTCAATGCAACTTTTCAATTACGTTGATGCATTTGAAGCATAATAAACTGCATACTGTAATGAAAAATTATATAATTTAAAAAGATACTTACTTGATTATCTTCAAAATAGAAACAAAAAATTCTAAATTAATTAACATGTATTCAAGTTGGTAACAGAATGAATTTTAATCGATATTTTAAGTGCTTATACATGATAATGGTTAGTTTCTATAAGATTTCATTTACGTGTAAAAACAATAGAAGACATATGACTCTTTTTTATATTTTTTTAGTTGAATATGATTTAACAAAGGAAATGGTAAAAACCACATCAACAGTAGGTTTTAAGTAACGATCGGAATGCTCAAGAGGAATGGATATTGTTTGATTTTAAATAATGATACAATTAATATTACTTTCAGATTTGTTACTTACCGCAAGTGGTTCATATCCCAAAACTGCGAATTACATCACCTAGTTTTCTTTTCTACCTTTTAATTGAGCTAATTTAAGTAAAACTAATGATTATTATTATATTATCGAAAGGCGAAATATGGGTCGTTAACGACAAGTATCATGGAAAGGTACAAAATTCAAACGATCCATATTTAATATTCTATATATCTATAATTAATTAACTCGTAGTTATATACTGTTATGAATTAATTTGTTAATGTCATTAGTTACTCATTTACGGTATCTCAACCAATAATACGAAAAATTGTTACAATCGACATTTCTAAATAGTTTGAGAGGTGAAGTGAGCCAAGTAGCAAAATGATGAAACCTCAGAACATGCTTTTATTTAATGGTAAAAAAACACTATTTTAGTGTATTTTTAATAATCTCACTTGCACTACATCTAACTTTTTTCCCAAAAATGCCACTTAGCTCACTTTAGTTCTCAGGGAATCAAATACAATATAACAGATCGATAAGAAAACAAAACTAACATAGTAATTCGTTCCGGAAAAAATATTTAATATAGTTGCTACCTATTTCAGTGTCACGCAATTGCAATTGTTAGAACTATGTTTTACCAAATCATAATGAAAGTTTGAAAATCAAATGGCAATGTAATCAATGAACCATAGTAGTTTTAAATGTTCAGCCGCTATTTGGCGATTTGTTGAAAATCACAAATTGAATTCATTAGTCAAATCGTTAATGAATTCAATTATCGCTTATGTGCACGGTATTAAATTCTAAAACATATTTAAAACAATAAACGAATTGTTTAGAGAAACTGGATAAAATCCAACATTTATTTATTTATGGTTAATTTGCCAGATACCTACGAAAGCATAAAGATATTATCAGTGTTTTATATTGTGTGATTAGGTAAAATTTAATGAGCACTTGTATTCATAATATAAACTTGGCGCTAGCTAGAAAGTCGAATAACGAACTAATGTCAGTGAAGCATTAATGAAAACGCATAAATTCAAATACCGCGTTATCTGTTATTTCTTATTTCACTTAGCATTTAAAGAGAACTTTCACGTTTTATGTGAGGAGGGATGTTAATCGGAATCCGGATTCCGAAATGGTGACTGTCGCTGTACCTACTCACGTTGTTACACCTCACAATCTCTGAACTAAAACAACCGCAGGTCATATAATTCCGACATTACAAGCAATAACTTACCGCCTTATCTTAATTATTTCTAAGAGTCCAATGCTTAGTGTCAATATTTGGAGAAAGAATTTTTTACCGGCAGACTGACTGCACAATATTCAAGATTTATTTTAAAATTTCAATGTCATTCAATGTTTGGGTTTCCTACCTAGTTATGTGCGATAATATTTTATATAAAAATAGTGCACATTTTTTGTACTGACTCCACAATTCTCAGTTGGAAATGTTCACGATGAGCGAAACCGCTCCTGATCATAAAATTATTTTATGTTATTTCATAAAGTTGCTTAATGCATGGTGAGATTTTTTTAACTGTTGTGATCATTAAAAAAGCACCCTAGATTTATTATCAGAACTAATTAAATTTAACTATTACACTCAAACCTCTTTGTGGGCGGTAGATGCGTTCCGCGGTAAATCGCACAAAAAAAGCTATGATTTTCATAGAAAAAGTGAAGATGCGTTCAATGGATTTAAAAAACCGCATATCACTGAAAATGCTATATAAAATATACCCAAAACCGCACAAAAAAAGTTTATAAAAAATAGGAAAACAATACAAAAAAAATCTTTATTTATGTACTTTATTTTATTAAAAAATAACATTTTAAGGATGTCTCACATAATTGGTGAAATTTGAAGAATGTCTGGAATCTCTAATACCAGACATCCACTAGAGAAAAAACAATTATTTTAATTACAAACTATCATCGCTGTATGACAATTTTCGTTGCGCCAGTGGCACTAGTTCTTTCTCCTTTTTTTAAGAAATCTAATATTTCAATTTGTCTTTCCAAAGAAATCATACTTCGTTTGATTTTTTTTTATCCATTGGGCGCGTTAAATCTAAGATTAAAACGAAAGTGAATTAAGATTGAAAAATAAAAATACCATTGAAAAATTGAGTGGAAAACCTCGCCTATAAAGTCAAAAAGGCGCAGCGTTACTGTGACGTGTTACCAGGCCCACGGTCAAATGCTCACTGCGTGTAAACAATCCGCTGCAGTCAGGGGTGCCTAATCCCGCCGAGTGCGGGCTGCATTGTATTGGCACGAGCCCTCTTTTATAATGAAACGACACTGGTTGAACTTCCCAACTAAGCATATAATATGGGAATATGCACGTGCCAAGGTCACGTTGTAATAAACAAGTCTACGCGCAGTTGCAAACAATACGCTCTTAGTTGTAAAAAAAAATATTGCATTAAAAAAACCGCACAAAAAGAGGTTTGAGTGTATACTTGAAAAACAAATAGTAAAAATAGAACTGAAATAAGCACTTGTATTTAATAAATATACATATTAAAAAAAATAACCTGAAATATGTAGTTTCTTTCCTTATTTTTTTAGACAAATCTAGCAACAATAATTGTAATTTTTTAGCGTCCATAGTGACATCTACCGTTCGAACGCTTTGTTGCCATCTATCGCAAAATGAAACTAGTATTTGACAGCCGTATAGCGACAGAGCGGAAAATGTATAAACTAGTAAGTACATGTATTCATACCGGAAAAAGTTTTTTTTCCAAATTTAATTGCAATTAATATTCACTCGATTTCCATATAATATTAATATATTTTGTAAATTATGTGGTAAATAAAATAAATTTTGGGGAAAATGAATAATATGGCCAGGTACCATTTTTCGAATCATTTGGTTTTACATTTTCATGTTGATAATTCATTTTTTTTTGAAACAATGTCGATGATTTTGTCTTAAGAATAGCATTTTGGATTTGTTAGCTCGATAATGAGTTTGATTATTATTATTTTTTAACAGCTGATCGTAATTCTTTGAAAATATAGTTGTATGTTTTAAAATCTAGATTTACTGTAGAAAATTATCAACGGTCTTTAGCATATTAACTACGATCAGGGTATTTTATATTTACCCATTCGTCTGACTGCAGTTTGATGAGATAGGGGACTTCCTAACGCTCTCCATAGAGTCATAATTGATGAGTTTTCTACTTCCGGTGTTGAGCGGAAGCGACGTCAATGAAGCCATGGCCAGCGGGGGAGATGATGACGAAGACGAGAGAAGTTTTCGATCCAAGGAGTAGTTCGAAGACACGCCGTGGTGGTGGTGGTGCCGGAGATCGCTACTACCTGGAAAATCGAAATTTAAAAATAGGTTATTTTTATCGGAAATATATACATTAAAACTTTTATTAACAATACTATACGAGGAATTTTCCACACTTTGGCAACGGTTTAAAGCATTTTGATCATACTTTTAAGCTATATCTATAAAAGTCAACTATGCAGAACATCGCTGTAAAACTAATTTATAAAAACGATTACTTTAAATAATTGCAAACAAAATAAACTTGCACGTAGACTTGGTCGGGTAGGTACACAGTGATAAACAAACTTTTCAGATTTAAAAACATCTTAAAAAAAATTCATCGTCATCGACCACATTTAATTATAACATAATAGTATAGAAAAATAAAAACAAATCGAATAATAAAAAAATAAACAATAACAACAAACCACACAGAACTATTTTATCATTCTTGAAAACAATACAATGGTTAATATTTGTTCAATGCATCACATGCACTCATTTTTAGTGGTATACTTTTGTATCGTAATAATTTATACATACCATGTGGTTTTATACATACCATACTCGAACCACGAAAATAAAATCAATGATGAGAGAAAGATAAAAGACAGGGAGACGTTTTTTCTTTATATGAGCATCGCGTTATACGATTTATGTTTTATAATAAGACTAGTTTGCTACCCGGCGTCGCTCGGACTAAGCGACCAATAATTATTTAATGTTATATCATTCGACATAATTATATCATAAAATCTAACATCCAAAATAGAGTTAAAATAAAATCACAAACTTTATTTAATTTTATGACAGCCCCATTCTCGCCCATTAAATTGTCTAAATTCAAGGAAAAAATCTAATTTGCTGTTAAAGAAATGTCAAATGATACCTTCACGTAAATAATAAACATTATTATTAATAATAAAAGCAGCGAAAAGTTCTGTAGAAGACTAATTTATTACATTATGACTAAATGTCTTCGCCGATAAAAATTCAAACATATTTTCTTTCATAATCGTTTTTATGGCAACTTAATGACCAACAATGTATAAGGGAATTACAGACCCACAGACATACATACGCCGTTTCGGTTTTATATATAAGATAAGTAAGATGTTACAGAATACGCAATCGATTTTGTAATCAACAGTTTAGCGACCACTGCTTTAATATATAGTAAAACAGTTATCGTAGAGAGATAGCGTAGCGTGATTACTAATAATAACGATCATACCCGATGCTATTATATATTTTTTGCAAATTGTTCTGCAGATTGTATTTTTACTGCCTTACTAAATCACCCGAGTTTCATCGCTTTTTATGAAACAAGCGTAGAATTTTTGTTGGGCACTGAATATGCTCGCGAATAATTCAGTAATACGTACTCGCGTACCTTTCAATTAAAAACGCATTAATATTTGCTGTTTTCGTGTGTCAGCGAGCACACTGCTTGGTAGAAGTAGAAGTGATATATCATCGAACATGTGATTTCTTTACGATTGAAATACATTACGGTAATCTTTGCGAATACATGTACTAATAGGATTTTCTGTTTACTTGACGCTTCCAATTGTTTATTCTTCTCAAATGCTATTAAATTTCTATTTTTTAAAACTTCACCATAACAAGATAAATTTTAGCAAATTATTTGTCTAAAACTCCATTATTATGTATCACTCCATTTTTCGGTCTTTATCAATATCTCGTATATGTCTTTTATTACATTTTTGTGATGATTCAATTTTAAATCATCAATCGGCTGCATTAATCTGCGTGTTTTGTTCCTACATCATCTCTAAGATTTATCTTTAAGCATATCGTGTCCCAATTATTGAGACATATCCAAGACTCTTTGTCGACAACCAATCGCTTTACTTCCACACAAGCAACTTTTTATTTCCGCAGAGTACTTTTATTAGTTTCTGGCATAATTCTACCATCTTGCGTGATGTTTGACAAGATTATTAGAGATAGAATGGCAGGTTGTAAATATAGTTTTGATACCGATGATTTTTGAAATCGGTTTATTCAATAAAATGGAAATTTTTGATGGACATTGATAAATCAGTCGTGTACATCTTTTAATGTGATACACAATTTTTAAAATGATAATAAATATATTTATTGATTGAGTGTAAATATAGTTTTGATAACAATGTATTTTAATTCTACATAATTCACTAAATATTTGGAAATTTCTGACGCGTAAGCCGAAATAGCTATCAACAAATATGTAGAATTAAAATACATTGTTATTTGATTATAAATATATTGATTGAAATGCTTGAAACTCTCGGTGACGTAACGGATTACAATTGTAAACCTATACCAGGGGTGGCCAAGGCGTCGATCGCGTAGCTATAACAAGTCGCCCGCCTGTCTGGTGTACTAATGTACACATCTCTGACTCCTGTTTTATTTCAATGATAATAAATTCAATTTATAAAATTACAATACAATGTCGCCCATAGTGGTAAAAGCTTGGCCCTGACCTTTACATAACCACTCGTCTACGTTGATGGACTATGTTTCATCTAATTAATCGCTGTAAGTATACGAAATGATATTTCATAGATGTTTGTGATATGTTTACTACTTCATTTAGTATCTACTCTTATATGAAATATTCCATATCATTTCGTTAATAATTCAAATGATTTTACAATGCAACTAATAAAATTCTCACATTTTTACTCATAATATAATAACATCTGAAAGTTCTAAAAATAGTTAATATTATAAATAGCTACAGCTTAAATTTAGGTTATAAAGTATATTATTATTAATAGAGAATTGGTTACTGGAACAACATGTATAAGACTGGTTTTTTTTGCATAAATCTTGCAAGTAATACAATATTATTTAGATAGATAGAAAAAGCGGCTCGTTAATTAAACCTAGTTCTATACATTTTGATGTAATAACACGATTCACTGTTTGGTCTAGCGATTATTGAATACGCATATTGAGTTACTGCAGAATTAAAGTAAATATTTCTTGGAAGCAGTTAATAAATATAATGTGCAATTTTAAAACGGTTACAGTTTCATCTTACTGAAAAATTTTCCTCATATTTTGCATAACGATCAAAACGGGACTGTTGATTTTGAAATGTGCAACAAAATCCACTCCATCTGTTTTTCTAATTGCAAGAAAAGAATGTAAATAAATTACTAAAAATTATTTCAATATAAAGTGGGTCGGCCTTATATCGATGTTGTTCACGATATTCAAAGAAAACGATCGAAGCCTTAGTGAGATATTTAATATTTCAAAAATACTTCGTCGAAAAAGTTCTTGGAAATTAGTAAGATGCTGATTAATTGTAATATGATATAAAATAATATGAATATCCACACAGTTACCGCTGAATCCATTAAAAATATTCAGAGCAGTTCAATCTCGTAATATGAATTTTATTATTTATTTATTGAATGAAATAATAAGTTCAATGCTTTTTAAGAAAATGAGGCTTGTCTAAGCCACGGTGGATAAAAAGGCATATGATCACTTTTAAGGTAATATCTGTTTTATCTAACAATCAGGACTAGTCTCGCTCATCGTGTGAATTTTTAACTGATGTGCTCCAGTGTTTTATTTATTTAAAAAAATAAGGTATACGGCTGAAGATATCAGAAATAAACTGGGTGGCCTTCATCGATTAGTGGTTGATAATAATAGCACCTCTAGAAATACCTGTTAGATATACAGACAGACGTGGTTTTATAATAGTGTTATTATATGGTATTGCAGTACACAGATGATCATAACAAATAATTGTACATACACGAATTCGTGGCAGGTCAACATACGTATTACAAAGATACGTACTAAGGTGAGAATAGACTATCGTTTTAGACTGAGACGTTTCCATTATTATAACTAGATACATATTATCAATGTTCCAAAAATTTGAGAACAACCTTTGAACGTGTTGATTGAAATGGCATTTACTTGGTAGAACATCATTATAACACGGTAAAAAAAGCAAATTATTTTAGTTCATACAGAAATTATATGATATATAGCTATTTCGGCTTACGTTACGACGATGATAAGACAGTTTTTCGCATTTTCATTACGGGTAGAGGTATGGGTGCTGTCAATGTCTGTTCTACTGCCATCAATCTCTTTAAATATCATCTTCAAATGTTTTTTTTATTTCAATACTAATCTTTTAATTAAAACATTTAAAAAATATTCTCCCGGTAAAAAATATTTTTATGTCGTGTAGAAATTTCACTGACACGAGATTATTGCAGTTTCAGGTAACGCATAAGAAAGACAAGCAGAACACGAGCGTGAGAAAATGCTTCGGCAAAACAAAAATCATAAAAAGGTAACTTTTATATTTACAATTCATCATAAAAATACATGATAATAATCGTGTGATCATCGTAGATATTTCAGAAACTATTTCTTCGTGTTAATATTCAATAAATTTATGTAATAGAACTTAATATATGGAGAATTTTTTTTTTTTAATCAAATTTAATCAAAATCTGAAGTGAAAATATATAGATAGTCTAATCTGAGATATCAACTAAAGTTGCTTGGTAGAATTTTAAAATCAAACTTAAACTATTCAAATCAAATAAAGATAATCACTTGCTCCTCTTAAGTTTTAGTATAAAAATTATCGTGTGAAACATTCAGTACAAAAATTAAACATAGTAAATCTTATGTAAAATTCAAAGAGAAAAAACACCATACGAGCTTATCGTGAGGATTCAAAAGCTCAATAGTAAAATATTTTTACACCAAGCCAAATCGCCCGACAAATATATTATTATCGGGTTTGCAAAAGATCGTTTAAATATCTGTGCCCATGGGTATTGTACAATACATCGAAATTGTAACAAAGCTCAACCCCTCATCCGCAAGGTTGCCACGGTACGCAAGGGAAACCGTTTTCCAATAATCGGTCTTTTCTTACTGACGTCTGAAGGAAAATAGTTATATTTTTTATTTGAAATTGATGATTTTTATTTTCTCCTAATTTCTGGATTAGGAAAATAGCCTCATATTTGGTATATTCGTTTAAAGTTAATTTTATGTTTGCCTTAGATAAATCTTCAAGGAAGCGAATTTTCTTTTTATTGAGTAATAGAATTTTCAGGAGATGGTTCATCATATTTTTCGTCCAAATAGGTAATTGTGTGATTGCACATTAATATAGTAATGAGTTGTCAACTCTGTCGATACTTCTGACACATTCACGTTATTTTTTTTGCACCAGTCTATCCGAGTTATTTTCGTTTAAAAAAATTTCAATGCAGTTGACCAATTCCACCAACACGCAGAAGCTACAAAAATATTCAACTGAATTATTTTTCCAACAAATTGACAACAGCTATTTTTACTAACAAAATAATTTATGAATCGAGATTCTTTTTCACCGGATTTTTTTTTGTGGTAAATAAGACTCTTTTGTTGATTGATATTCAACATGCATGAAAAAATCAGCACTCTTCATAAATTTAATTAGGAAAATTTTCAAAGGATATGAAAACGAATATAACGATCTAAGCATCGTTGTTATTAATTTGGCAACCCTAGTAATGCAATATATTATTATGTGGGTAAAGTCATTGTGGGTAATGTCATGATTTTAACGATGTTTTGTTCCCACGGTGGGCGGCAACCTCATCACATCACTATAATAATGCAGTTTTGCAATGCCTATAAAACGATATGCAGGTTTCACAATGTATAATATTCGCTATATGCATAAAATCTAAAATAGAGATCCACCGGCTTAAGAAAGGCAAAACATGTTGTTAAATAAAACCATGAGCATAATATACATATCTTTGTTAAAGTTGATAGTATTACTTGAAATTGTGATGCCTCATTTTATAATACTTTTTTAATACTTTAAACATTTAAAAAATCACACCAAGTACCGCTTGAGAGAATTTTATAGACTGTAACTTTTTTCCTCGCCAAGAGCGTTGTGTGTTGGTTAATTGTTATATTCGAGATGGCTCTGTTTATTCAGATAACAGCGATTTAAAAAAGAGGTTGATTAATATTTTTTTTATTTTAAAGCAACATAAAAATGATATGGAAGGGTTTTAAGACTCCGATATAATTTAGATAGTCTAAGTTGTATATCAGGGCTGTGGAGTCGGAGTCGTGGGGTCGGGGCATTTTGGCTGGAGTCGGAGTCGTCGCGGCGATTTGGCCGGAGTCGTACTCGGAGTCTTGGAAATTTTGAAAAGTTTGAACATTTTATTTTTTCATATATTTATATGTCAAATTTGGCTATTGGCCGGATTGGTAGGGTTGATATTTAATTGAATACACATAATTATGAAAATTAGGCAATAAAAGGTGAAGATATTAAACTTTTTTGGTCAATGTTTGAGTCGGAGTCAGAGTCAGAGTCGAACATTTTTTCATCGACTCCACAACCCTGGTTTATTCAGATAACAACGATTTAAAAAAAGAGGTTTATTAATATTTTTGTTATTTTAAATCAAAATAAAAATGATATGGAAGGGTTTAAGACTCGAAATAATTTAGATAGTCGAAGTTGTATATACTAAAAGGGTAGCAGAACTGCAGTGCCACGGGAAAACGGAAATTAATTTTCCGAAACTAATATGCAGTTCAATTAAAAGTGTTGTGGTATTTGTTCGACCACTTTATTTGGACGTATTTACTATTGATACTTATCATATTACACGATCTCTATACAAAACAATTATTTCAAAATATAACCACGCAATCGCATGCATAATAAATAATTAAATAGTATGAAGAGAAACCATATCAAAAAGTAAAACTTTGAAACTAGGGCAGATTTCTTTCGATTGATACATCACTTAGATTCTAGAAGATTAGTCATTTACGTTAAAAATCTAGTTACTTCAATATGCGAGCGGGATAAAAAGGGTTCATTGAAACATTGTATTTTAATTTTTATGATGAACTATTTATGTCAGCGTATATATATATATAATATCCCAAGTCTGATACTAAATCTTAAGTGGAAAATTTAAAATACAATAGTTCCACTTCCACATATTAAATGTGTCTTATTTATTTAAATTAATGCATTTCCACAAGTGACAGTAAACACATTAAAAGTGATTAAATATAAACATATCAGTGGATCACGATTTTAAAAATTTCATGCATATTTTTTCAATTAGTACACTCTTTAATCGGAAACATTGATCTTTTCCAATTGGTTCATTAATTTTTCCATATGCAGTGTGACCTAATCTCAATTTAGATATATTATTATGCATGGCAAATAGCTTTTTTTCTCGAAGAGCTCTCTCAGCTAAGGTTGTGTAACACCCAAGGCTGTGTAAGTGTGACAGACGTAAATAAGACGACCACCCTCAAAGCTCATGTCAGAGCTTTAATGGTATAGCTATTGCACGAGATCAACACTGATATCCAGAGGGTGCATTGTCATCACAATCCCACGTCCATTTAACGACTCCAGCTATCGCAGTCATTGCATAGAAAACTGCCGTGTAAAATCAAGAAATGGCAAAGCTGTGATGTGTGGAAGATGGCACTGAGAAATTCATGGAAAAAAACGTCAAAATCTCCGTTTTTTTAATAACACAAGGTATATCGATGGCTTAAAGAGGCTATCTCCGTTTTTGTCAATTGTGCAGGAGAGCGTAAAAACTGATTATTTTGAGAATGTAAAATTTTGTTTACCCCTAAAAAACCCCTTTTAAACGATTTATTTGTACCACCGCCGAAAAACAACGCATAAATGACAGGTGACAATACAAAATGGCAGAGTTGGATAATCAGCAGTGTAGGTTTTAGAACGGCAATTGAGATATCAAATTTTCTTAAAACAATTTTTCCGAGCACTTAAATAAGTTTTGTTTATAAAAAAAATACAGGACATGCACATTGTATGATTCAACAAGATGGCATTATTAAGTAATTTTCAGCCAGAAGTGGAGTTAACAGCATTACTCTTTAAGCTATCGATATGCTTTAAAAGAAACCACAACAGCTTTTGTTTAGCCAATAATAATCATTAACTGAAATAAGACAACTTTTATCAAACATAATATGCATACATCGTCAGAATATGTAAACTAACCTACAGTTATCATTCTTAAGCAAACCAAAGTGATAAATAGTTCTGGGCCAAAGTGTTTAATTCGAAGAAAATATAAATTATTAACCCGTAAGTGGTCAATTAGATAAGACTAATGACTTGATAAAACGCCATTAAGTTAGTAAGATTATGTTTTTTTTTAATATAAAAGGAACTTGTTTGTATGGACGCTTATGAATTAAAAACACAAATATTCTGAGAAGTGTAATATAACATAACACGTTTTGAATACCTCCCAGGTCTATTTTTTAGTATTGGTAATTTAATTTAGTGCGTGATTGGGGATGCCAGATAACATGTGAGTGGAAATATATTAGATGTCAGTTCTTTCTTTCAACTTATTTAGTTTTCGATTGTATCTTTTACAGTTCTAATAAAATTTAAATGAAGTAACAATTTAAATATACAACACAAGTCATACTATGTAGCCATGAAGTTGTATTTTCAATATAGTTCTGTAATCATTATTTTAATACGTACAAAAAATAATCAGTTGCAATCAAATAGAATAATTGGTCATGATGATTTAAGTATATTACTACTGGATCAATAACCCTGTAACGTTCTTGACCTACTCAAATACCTATTGCCATTATCTGTTTGAAGCTCTGCGTAGATTTAAATCGGAGATTAATTTACATTTTTGTCTGTCAGAGTCGGCTAAGATTTAATAACAGAGCTTATTTTTATATAACCAATATGTACTATGAAATAAACGATATATGAAACCATATATTGGAAGTACTTTCATAATTAATAGTATTATTAACATAACTCAAGATACATTAAATTATATTTTATACGAAAATACATCTCTGGTTGATTGAAAAAATCTATTAAATATTCGATTTGAAGTAGTCTTCTATAAGAAAGTTTCATAAAAATATTAGTTAAGAGGTTCAATTGAAAAGCTGCTTTTTTCTATAGTCTGACTTTATTCTTAATGCCTTTATTCTAATGAATATTTGTACTTACCATATTGAAAATTTCATTGCAAACCTTACAAACCCCTACCAAATAAAAACCTCACATTATTTTTAATATAAAAGGGGCTTAGTTTTAGCAAACGCTCGATTACCCAAAATTATCTATTAGCTCGTCTTTTTAAATGCAAATTTATAATCACCTGTCATTGCTTCCCTAACCTAACAAGAAATTACCAAGATATCAAATGTAACCCTAAATTCAACTGAACTCCCACACCTATCGAGATATTAAAACGGTACGTCACGAGAACGATTAGCTAACGACTAGTCCCGTCTTGATCATATCCTTTCTATACCCACTCTCTTCAAAAAAGGGATTGAGCAACCGAGTAACACACTTCTGTTTGTATATAAACTCAAAACTTTTAAAAAAGTCTTCCATAATCATGGATGCTTACATCGACCGGTTGGCAATAACGTAATAAGACTTATAAACACCACACAGTTAAACTTTCACATACAGCTACTTAATTATTATAAAACGTACATTTTTCGTTTGGCAACACAAAGCTTTCAGTAATCCGTCGAAGCCCCAAAACATGCATGCTCCGTGTAATGTGAATTACGCAACGGCCGACTCATATTATAATGATGTCCGTGAGGAGTATTTAGTTAGTTTACGTTCTATTCATTTAGAATCAAGATTTTTCGATTCAGTTTTCTTTAGTCAAACTTTGCGAAATATTTAATATCCCCCCTACTTTAAAATATGATTCTGAGAGAATGACTTACTTAATATACTGGCTTAAAAAACAGTTAACACCTGTAAAGTGTGAAATGCATATCGTAAATATTCGATATTTTAAGGGTTACTGTTCTCAAAGTTATTGCGTCTGAGATTAAGAAGTAGTTAAGGGGAAGAAGGTCGGATTCTTAAAAAACAGAGCATCAGTATTCAGTAGTATATACATATTTATTTATTTTATCATTGTTTCCTGGATAGCTTTACATAATTATGTTCATTATATTATTTCTGAATTATTATAAACCGGAATATTTTGTTTTAATTTACATTTGCAAAATTCCGTGGCGCAGTGTCAACGTTGTTGGCTTGCGTGCCGGACCACCAAGGTTCGATTTCCCGGAACGAGCCGATATTTTCAGTCTATAAATCTGTTCAAATCCATGGGTGTTTGTGTTGTTGTAAATCCCTTCCCATCTTTCCGATCCCAAAAAGAGCTACGTTTAGTCATAACGATTAGCTAAACACTAGTCCTCATATCCTTTCCATCCCTACCCTCTGCGAAAAAGATAGGTTGAGCAACTGAGTAACAAGCAGTTCTCGTAGAAGAAAAAAAAATATGTTGACATACACTCCGCGAGGAGTCCATATGCTCCAAGTTGAGAGCGGACATATACTTATAAAAAAATACACCGTGTTACAATACATCAAATATTTTGAACGAGACATAATGAAAATTGACTTACTTCCATAGATGGTGATATGTGATCCAGGGCGGGCGGTGAGTACCGGTGTTGATCCGTATCGCTCGCCCGCATTTGACAATCTACCAGACACCGTTGTGGGGACGCCCATCGGCTTAAATGCTATAGGCCTGATCACAACTTTGCCCTGGAAGAAGAAGAAAAAAAAGAAAATTAATAGTCATGAAATTACATATAAAGAGCAAATATATTTAATAGATGAGTATATTTACAGTTATGTTTTTAAATTTGGCATAGTTTAATTGAATAACATTGACATAATAATTGATTAATTAATCTATTGAGTAATATCAAGAGGAACAAAAACTGTAAATTGTAGTAAGTTAAGTATGTTTTAATGTATATTGTTGAGGACAGGGCATGATAAGTAAGTTGTAATATTTGTTATTTTACATAGAAACAAATAATTAGTGATTACAAGAGGTATAATGATTTTTTACTAATACCAATAGTTGTTTATCACACAGATCGACAGTAAATCGGGACCACCTTTGATGGCCCGACATAAAAATAGACACCGTAAAATCGAAGGTGAATAAAAGGATACAAAGCATCAACCTGCTACTAAATTAATAAAAGCATAAATAATAGCGGTATTAGCATTTTATAATCGCCGGCATATATTAGAATGGATACCCATTTCTACAGCTTCGTGTTGCCCCAATTTGACCGCTCGAGCGTCGATAAATTACAATCCAGTAATTTAATTGTCCGAAGTTGTGTTTGATTTACCGACACGGTGTTGAAAACAAATTAAAACGGAAATGAAATGTGAAGAAAATTGGCGGTGTAGAATTAATTTCACATTTGCTTCATCTGACAGATCTATTAAAAGATGTTTCCAAATTCGAAAATATACATCTGGCATAAACAAAAGTTGTAGTGCGTGCCTACACGATTTGAATGATTCGATTCAATGACTCGTTGCAGATTTAGGATAGACTTAAAGAATAGAATCACTTCATTGTTTTCAACTTTTTGTATAGATTAAATCAGAATTACAGTGAGGAAATATGTACACATTGTTTGAGAGTCAAAAGAATTTGATTTGAAATATTATTTTTTATCTTTCATCTATGAACTCTTATTGAATGGGCCAAAGCGCGCTCGGATTCAATCTCTTTCGCACTGCAACAACCGTGTGGAATTATTGTAATATTTGTAAAATTCTGCGACATTCATATCTTATCATTTATATCCAATTAAGCTAATTCCTGACAAGCAATAATAGGCTTTTGGAACGATTAAACCACACTGTTATCATTCAAATCAAATCAAATCATCAACGTATCAATAAAAACCAGCTCTAGATCTAGTAATGGCTTGGTCGAATCAAAAATTATTGTGATCAAATTTAATAAAATGATTAATTTATTTTTTGTACACATAAGCTCATCCAAAAATGAGATGCCGTCAAGCAGTGTTTCGGGGGGGGGGTTTATATTTTTAGGATTTGGGTGGAAACGCTGTGTTCATTGTAGGCGATCGCATCATTGCGAATTGGAATAATGAAATCAGTCTTCTCTACCAATCACTATCTATTTCCTTTCGCCAGTGTATCCGATTCATTCTGCATTACATTTACAGATAGCCATTGCATGACAAACAAAAGTGAAGCTTGATTTTTGACTGGGGGGGGTGGGTTGATCGATTAAGTAAGGTTAATCAACACTGTCCCGAACCCAAACAATATTATGACGTGACAACGTCTTATAAATCGATGAACGCCCACTGCACGCACGAAAAAACATGACTCATTGTCCTGTTTGTCGCGTTACGCCGAAGGCAAGCGTGCGAGCGAGAGCGCGGATAAGCGATAGAGAGGCACGATCGGCCTACCGTTCGGATTGTGCCGCATCTATCTCTCTTCCACTCGATTGGTCGATGCGTCTGAGTAGAAAAGAGACAGCGGCAGCACACAACATATACACCTACAGTACCTACACGTGATCTGTTTACAACATGCAATCATTTCATCAATGTTTTCTTATGACGTTGTCACGTTAAACTATCGTCCGTAAACCGACTTTACAGACAACCATTTTTACTCCTTTATTTATATGATACACAGCAAGAAAAAATAATAAAGATCGAAGCATTATCCATGGGATATATATAATGGAATTGATTTCGAGTGACTTTCCCATACAATCCTTGGTTCTGATTAGTGATTGTTGTACCAACATGTGCAATTCAGAAACAAACCGTTTATTGCGAAGAGTTTTGTAAGTTAACGATACTTATTTGTCTATCGCTATATTATTATAGTCATTAGACAATGTAACCGTCGAGAAACAAATAGAATTTCTAATTTTAGCTCGCAATTATTACAATTCAGAGCCAGGTTATTATGTACTGTTGTATCAATTTTGGATAATGTACATTAGTATCAGCATCTGCAACTAACAACTTTTATCGTAAAAACAGTAATTTATATAATTGAAAATAATAGTTGAACGTGCAATCAAGTTTCAAAACGTTAGACACATACTTATGACAGATTTTATATCGATCGAATTTTTTGTAATTACATCCTTCATGCGGATTTTTCATTCTCAAATATGAATCTTAAAACAAATAAGTAAAGAAGTATGTTAACTTTGTTTTGATTCTATAACCCCCTCCTTGCTTCCTGTTAAAAGGAAAATCCCAAACTCCATTTTGTAATTTTATCATTTTAAAATATTAGAATCAAGTTTGCTTCATTACTTAAGCAAAATTTGCGATAGTAAGTCCAAAGATGCATCTGAAAGAGGGAAACACGTGTCACAGTAAGTAGCACAATACGTGGAATAATCAAAGTTATTTTAAATTGTGTATTAAGTTGTATGTATCTATTTAATATTATTCACACTTTCCAATTCATAAAATTAAGATATATAATTTTAATATTTAGAATTTGCAAGGTTGACAAATTAATCAAAATAAGATTTAAGTATGGGCCATTGGTGATTTATGAATTTTAATTGACGTTTGAACTTCATTCATTTGACCGACATTCGAAAAAAAGCTAATTTATAATGTCTTAAATAAAGTAACTCGATACGTACTCAAAAACTTAATAGGATTAAAATAAATTAAATCTTCCAAGGAGACATTTATGTATTAGCTTAATCAAATTGATCAGAATCGAACCTGAATTCTAAGAGAAACGGATTTGACTGAACCATGCAGTAAACCACATAATAAAATAAAACCACTTTGCTTTATTAACTTAAATGTTACAGGAAAAGATAACTTCTTATCCACTACATTTTAAAAATTTCACAGGATGCGGTGTTCGAATCACTTTCGATTTAAAGATCCGTTGAAAAGTGATTAACATTATTGACCGATTGATTAGTATTGAATCATATCGAATCGGTTGATCAGCAATTAAAAAACAACTGAATATCGAACAAGCATGAACTGATATTCTGTATAAATAATTTATATTATAAAGGAAGCTTGAAAGATTAATATATAGTTCTGTGATGATAAAACTTTTGTGAGTTTAATATTTTAACGAATACTAAGAAGTGCTAATCTTAATAGTTGCAGACGAATAAATACGACATTGATCAATCAAGAAGTTGTACCTGTACAAGAGTGTAAACTTGACCGTGTTAAATTGCTAAATCGCTTGGTCGCCGATTTCTCACAGTATTTTAAAGGCTTCTTTGTCAAACGAACCATGGCGCAGTGTCGCCAAAATCAGTGGCATCTGAAAAATTCTATAGATGGAAGACACAATAACATTTCGTTCTGACAAAAATGATCTGAAAAGTTTCTAGACACTTTTGTCTGCTTGACAAAAGTAAAGGTTTGATAAATGCAATAACTTAATACAAGATAAAGCTATGTGGCATGCATTGCAATTATATTCCCATTTAGCTTGTTTAAAATTAATAAAAATGACATTTTGTAATTAAAGGTATTTTGTTCATACCAAAAACATACTTCTACAAATTACGCATATCAATAAAATGACAAATACAATATATATATGTATATGTTTATTTGATTTTATTGTTTTAGCCAAGTCCCCAGTAGATAAATCTACTTAGCACAAAATAAATTTGGAAATTTTTAATTAATTGTTGGTTTCAGTAGCAAGAGATTTTTCCTAGCGATCAGTTGAGCTTGGTTACAAGTCCCGACAGATCAGATTTTTTCAATTGAAAAAGATACTTTAGATATGGGTGTATGTAATTTTTCGTTAAGTTGTTCTCTATTAATTCATATTTAAAACATTTTACTATTTGACATTACAGCTTCTGCCAATAGCTGTTTTTAGTTTTTTTTATTATTTTTTAAATTCAATAATTTGCATTTAGATAAACTATTTAAAACGGATTTCTTGATAAACAGCGTTTTTTAAACATAATCACAATAGTTTTTTATTAGAGTGTGCGACATATGAACGTTGACGTTTAATTGTTTTCAATGGAATAATTGATTTATTTATTGGATGATACGCCATTGGTAAATGCGATAAAACAATAATGGCGGAAAATTCGGTCGCAAATGAAGAAAAAAAACCATCACAATTGTTTATCTATCGACGCGCAGAGTTTGTCTGCCTGCGGTTTCCGGTCATTGCAAACTTAAAAGAAAACCTGTAAAACGGTTGAGCAAGCAAGCGTGATGATCTCACTTCTTTGGAAGTTTACCTCTTCGATTCATAGTCGTTTTTTTTCAGATAATCCATCGATGATTCATACCTATTTGTAAGCTTCTTTATATGTTAAAGAACCCCTTAGTAAAACATTAATTACCGCATTCCAAACCGAAATTATTGCTTTTGTGATAACTGTACATGCATAAAAACATTCATCATGGAAATTTTTAAGCTTTATTGTCATCTGATAAATAAACAGAAACATTCCAGTAAATTTACTACGCAGTCGAAGACTTTGGTTTTCATTTCTATTCTAATTGGAGGGATTGTATTACTTTACAATTACAATTCGATAAATTTACTACACAAAAGAGTGGATTATTGGCTTTTTTTAAAACTGTGTCCATTTCCTATATGAAAAATATAATCTCAGTCATCTTAACTCTCATTTCAGAGAAGTTACAGTCATCCCATTCATTTATTATTAGAGACACAAGCAATATATTTTAGCACCTAATTTTGTAGAACTTAAATACATTGCTATTTTTTCAACGTGTTATAGTGGAGTTCTAACAAGAAAATGCCAATTTAATCAATACATCTATTGAGAGCTTATGTTTGCATCTGTTCATATATTACAGTAACTTTTTTAAGCGTTTAACAACTAGAAACTATTACGAGGTGCCTATGCCTCTTGTGTCTGTTGTTTTTCTAAGTATTACGCCTCTTCTCAGAATTCAATCACTATCAAAGATGCGCAGACAGAGAGACAGATAGAGTATGTCTGTGTTGTACCTACAAAATTCACTCACCTGTAAAAACAAAAACACAAATGCTCACATCTACTCCGCCTGCGTATCTGCTGACAGAGAGAGGCTGTGCGTTTGCGTCTCAGATAGACAGATACTATACCTATACACCAAACAACACAAATATATATTACAATTATTATTTTGGGATGACACCGCGTTAATTTACGATTTGTAGTATTATCAAACGCCATTTCGAAGCTACATATGTATGTAATGATATTTTTCATTCTGCAGGATTATAATACATCGGTAAAATGTTCAACCGATGAGAATGAAATCTACACATAATGATGATAATATAGCGAATAGCGACTATTACATAAGGTCTCAGTGTCTTATACTAAATTATCATTATATACGAAATATTTCACGCTATCATATTTGACAGTCATTAAATCTGACATTCATTCGTTTCAAGCATACAAAATCGTAAAATTATTTTATGAGTACATGCATGATAATTATTTTACAACGTGTACATTACAGGTAATGTACATGAATCAGAATTAATGAAACAAAATTGTACTATCCTTGATAATGGTGGATTTTCGTTCTGCTTTGTTAACATCCTGTTGCGACGTCGTCCGTTAAAGAAACGAATATAAATTTTTATATTATTATGAATCACTGGGCAAAAAAATATTTCGAAACAAAACAAATGACGTAAGTCAAAATCTAGATCGCAGACTGAAACTAAACTTTAAAAAAAAAACGAAAATCGTGCATAAGTGAGCCTATTGAAAACGTGTGAGCATTATTTATCTCGCTCGAAAACCAGTCTGACAACATTTTTAAATCAACTTTTCCTTCACGTGTCATATGTTAAAATGTATTTATAGCATTTTTTAAATCTTTTCATACAGCTACAAGCAGTTGTTGTCCATTACAGCTAACTATGAAGTTACAGCTATCACTATCGTTGAATATGAAATACATATGTCATATCATGAAGTGAAGTTTCCAATTTTTTATTTGCCAATATAAAATTTTAAATAACTTTGATTATTCCACGTGTTCTGTGATACTAATTGTGACACGTGGTTCGCCTCTTTGAGAGGCATCGTTGGACTTACTATCGCAAAGTTTGCTTAAGTAATAACGCCACTTCTTACATTATTTCCAATGACAGGTTAAACCCTTTCCTATTTGATTGCATCTCATTAGTTAACATTTTGTAATTGCTAACTTCATTTGTGTAAAACACAAAGCAATAACGGTTAATCTGTGCTTGTTCCAAATAGGTTTGTTCATAAAAATTATGTCGTATTATCATAGTACTTAAATATTCTAAATATGGCTTGCAAAAGAAAAATAGCTTTATGAATTGTATAACTTTTTGGAGGCCTGTTTTTATCAGCGAATATAAAATTTTAACATGTCATCAGTTTAATTTTTGTTGACCAAACTCAATAATTTAAACATTTGTTATGCATAAAAATCTTGAGGAGGTTTATTGGATATCAAATTATTTTTTAAATAATTAGCAACTAAATTGTAATTTATTCTAAAAAAATCTGATTCAAGATTGAAAGAGCTTTATGCAATGTTGCAATGTTATATACATATTCCTAATAATAATTTGTAGAGAGAAGTAGTAATGTTTGAGAATTGATATATTTTTTTCAAGCTGACAACCCTAGACTGCACTGCAGTGACCACAATGATATTAAATGCGGGCAAGATCGATTCAAAATGAATGTAAGTAGGGCGCCGCAACAGATAGCACCTGACGCGCCCAAACACTTGATGGGACGGCACAGACCGCGCGCGGCCAGCAGGTGAGCTCTCGCTCCGCTCTCGGCCTCCATTCGCCACCTCGTCCTCCTTCCCTTTGCTGGAGTTCCCAGCGCGAACGCAACGGTACATTCCTGATTTATCGGTCAGACTCTCGGAGGCTGTATGACAGAGGCTCCTCGCCCGCCGCCCGGAAGAGACCGGGTGACCATGCGATGTGACAAAAACATTGTCAATAAAACGTAAAAAAAATATATTTTCAGGACCACGTATGTATTTGTATTTTAAAAAGAAATTGAAAAAACATCTGGTATTACAACTAAATTTCGGTGAGGTTTCGCACTGCTTTTAGATATAGAAATAACTAATACTATGTGCAATAAAATGTAAGTCTAATTAAAAATAATAAAACATTTTTAGTACTTATTCCACATAAAATTTTTGGGATCAGGACCGGTTTCGCTCATGGCGAGCATTGTCAACTGAAACTTAAGTTTAATTGATAAATTCAACAGTTTTACTTCCCACAACTTGAATCTGAAGAAGCTTCTGACTTTTGCGATTGAAAATAAATTGTAGCCGTTTGTTAACCAAAAACTGACTTCAGACGAATCAAAGAATAGGTATTTTTAAAACTAGAGATACGAACATTTTACTACGCGTCAGTTGTCGCCTGAAGATGCCGAAAGGCGAAACCCGGTACGTCAGCGACAAAGCTCGTGGAAGAGAACAGAATTCAAATGGGTCAATTTTAAGACTGGTTTGTATGGTATAATTTCTATGTTGTTATTTTATATAAATATTTTTTTGATACACTCATTGCTTCACTATTTTTATGTTTAAGATGAATAAAAATCATTTCAAGTTGTAAAATATATTTATACAATTCAGTAAAATGCATTATATAGTCGTACAGCTTATTTTTGTATGAAATATTAAAATTAGTTCCGCTATCTTTAATGTTCTCAACGACATACGGTTGTGGTGTGAACAGGTTTGAAATTAAATGCAATAATCACTTAAAAATAATCATTGAAAAAGCCAGTGACTTGAACAAAGCTCAGAAGTCCAAAAACCATCTGAAGTGTGCAATAACATATCGATCATAATCTAGGGAAACGAATATTATTTTCGTTGGTTCAACAGAAAGCTTGGCCGGAGAAGAAGATTTTTTTACGTTCTCACTGTCGCATGACTCCGATATCGTCTTCCGATGACGGAAGTACAATCGGTGGCTTGGGATCACTTGTGGCCTCAATACTTCAACTGGTTTTTTCGTATGCCCCCATAGGCTAACCTGCTAACCGCACCAATACATAATACACACAATAAGGCCTCAACTTGTTCAGTGCCAACGCATTAACCCGATACTTATTAATGTCAATTGATTTAAGCCTCAAGAATACGAGGCGTTATAGCTGTGTTGATATGTGTTAAAATGATTATTCATATAGACACTATTTTAATGAAAATACTTAAATTATATTCAAATTAAGAATTACAAAAAAACAGAAGAAAGTACTTTTTATAGTGAACATACTTAATCATACTTTTTAAAAACGCGATGCATAATATTTCGGCGTCAAAAATTTAAGCAAAGTATGACCAGGACCAGCGATGTATTATAGCATTATCATCGTAATTAAATATGCTTTCAGGCTAAGTGAAACCGGTTATGATCATATGATAAATTGAAGAAATTTGAACAGTTTAAAAAAAGTCGTAAGTCAATATTTATTCAACCTTATACATTCTTATACACCAGATTAGATTGGTAGTAAATCGCTTGGCAACCAAAATTAAGACAAAAAAAATATCTTCTTTGATTCTTGCACATACTGACACTGTATGTTTCGAGTATTATTAGTATAATGATGTCGATTCACCGTATCAATTTAAGCTTTCCCTTTTATAGTTTTAAAATAACTGAAAAATAACTTATTAGCATAAATAACTAATGAAACCAAAGGATAAAAATAGAATTATTCTATGCATATATTATCTTTAATCGTAGAGTGTTTTATGTATTTAAAGTTAAAAGCAATTACGCAAATATTCAAAACTAAGGAAGTTCACAAAAAATCGACACATAAAAATTTCGAAGATATGTTTTTAATCATATAGAATTAAAAATGATGCAGGAAGTATACAATTATTATTATGTAGTTGTGTGAATTATTTAGCGTAAAGTGCATTCAATTGTGTTTTTTTCGTATTCATAATTATTATTCTTTAAAATAAAGTAAAAAATCTACATCATTAAGTGCCGGCTTAGTCCAAGTGGATTGGTCGTAGTTAGGACCCTGACTATTGATAATCTTGATTTTTAAACCACTTAAATTTAAAATTATGAATAATTAGTATCGATGTAGTAAAAATTGTATTCATTTGAAAATTAATTGAAGTACCGCGCAGTCAGTATGCTGTATTATTAAATCATCCGAAATCTCTCACAGGTGGAGACAAATTAAACCATTTATAAAATAGAGAAATATGTCTATTCATCATTCATTAATTGATTGATAAAACTGTTCGCACGAAAATCATGCTGATTTTTTTCGCATTAAAATTAATCGAATAATACCGTTACGACGTATCTTTTTTGTTAACGTCCACCTGAATATGGTTGACTATAAAAGGGTTAACGAGTCAAACAAGTTTAATAAGAGCCATCAGGTCAAGGGCATGTTCCTTCGCGAAGTGCAGGAAAACGGTTAAATTTCGTATAGAGGTCAAATGGAAAGCTGTACGCATTAAAGCTTTTTACAACAATATTTTTATAAGTAGTACAAGGGTCTGTATAATTTATTGGAAGCTAGCGGTAATACACGGTAAAAGCTTTGTGAAACTTGAAATAAATGTAAGTCGGAATTAATATGATTTAATTAAGCAAGTCTTACACGAAATTATTTCTTGACATACCAAATAAAACTGAAAAATTAAAATCTTTATTTTCAGCAATATAAATGAATAATTGAAAAAAAAAATTGATTGAAAATTGGATGGAAGTGATCATAATTTTAAATTACTTTAAATTTATGTTTTTAAAAACTTAATTTAAAACCACAAATTCAAATACAATATAAAATTCCAATTAAACGTGTATTATATTCCCTTGTTAAAAATCAACCATAACTGCCTGTTTGTTTCTGAATATATAATGTTCTGTGTAGTTTTCAACTGACTGCAAAGAAATACTTTTCATATAAATTAATCATTAATTTAATTCCACTTGCTTTGTTTGTTATGGGAAATAATAAACCAGACAGATAGTAAGACATTAGTGTACTGCTAAGAGATGTATACTTCGTAATATGATAAAATCTACTTGAAAGTTATTTTAGCTAAGCAGCCGTTAGGTGATTATTAACCTTTTGCACTCTGACAAAATTTTCTCATGACTGGTAAGCGACTGTGATTTAAAAAAATGATCAATTTAAAAATATATATTCTTGGTTACGTGAGTCATCTATTTTTAAGATATATAAACGAACTGTAGATTTAAATCATAAAATGTTGTATATCCAGCATGTTGCAGTGTTTCACTGTATTTATCAAAAATCCCTGGCCCGCGAAGCTGCCTATCAAAATCTTTCCGGCCAGACTCTGTGGCCTGCAGAGCGGTAAGAGTTAAAATGCTAACGCACAAAGTAATTGACATAAGCTGACAGTTCTGGAGGGGATGAGGCCCAGTTCAGTCAATTAATGGAAACAGTACTAATTTGATTATTACTATTTCCATTAATTGACTGAACTGGGCCTCGTACTAATTAGATTCGTTATTTTATATTGATTAAATACTATGATATCCTTGCTAAAATATTCTAGATAGCATCAAAGAGATCAACACCAAAGAGTATTAATTCACATGACAATTTATTATTTTCCCAAGGGTTTGGATCCATTGTTTGAAGTCTAAAATTGTACAAACCGAAACTCTTGATAGTTCACCAAACTATTGGTGTCAACACTGTCAACTAACCGGCCGACTATTGTTTATTTTGAGTTTCATCTGATTTACAGTAAAATTTTTAAGACAAATATTTATATTAATAATTTCAATAATTTACGTTACATAAAAGATACGTTTAAATGTATTTGGCCGTCATATTTAAGCACTTGTAATTATTGACAATGTTTGTAGAGAAAAAAAATTTTTTTATGTAACGTAAGGTGAGTTGTTTGATGTTACATTTTCGTATTAATTGGTCAATACCTTTAAAATATCAAAAATATACGCATATAGAATTCATTCCTTATTGGAGACTCAATCTACAATTATCTGATTTATGAGATAAAAACATCTTCTTCAGAAGATAAAACATTTGTCAGAAGTTCACTGATTAATAGCATACGAATGATGAACAGTTTTATCGCTATTTGATATCAAAATACCATATTGCATGATATATTATCTTAACCTACTTCAATTTGACAATAATACCATAAATGATTGTCTCAGCATAAAGTTCCCTGAAATAATCTTATCTGCCAAAAGTATTGCATCACGATCACTTCAAGCCGCAGTTGTATTTATTAAATATTTACCTGAGAAATAAAATCATTTAACGTAATATATTATTCATTTCGACATCCTCCCATGCAAGGACGACTTGTGCTAAACTGTTAAACGTGTGATTTAACGTTTGAAACATAAATAAATGTCATATTAATAGAAATATCATCTTTCTTGGCATTTTGAACCACGACGTAGTTCTGCGTATGAATACATCCTCTGTATACGGATAGATGGAAGAAATAATTCTCAATTTTTTTTTTATAAAATATCGAGAATATTTACAACTTTACTCTACGAGTAACTTTTATATAAATTTATGGTCAAAATGCTTATTCAGGCGTGATCGACAATAATATTGGAAAAAGCTTCTTAAAGCTTCTTAGCTTAATTTTCAAAATCAAGATGGAAGAATACAACACAATACTATGTTATTTTTACATAACGATACAAAGGCTATATCAGAATTTGGCCTTTCTTTATTAATTATTTTCGGATAGATAAACGGCCAACTATCAACGGGAAACAACCGGAAAACTATAATTTTACAATTATTTTTAAAGCAGCAGTTTATTGGAGGAATTGAAAGTTATCGAATTTTACTACAGATAAAGCAACGGTTAATTATTCGGTGATTTTTTTGATTGATAAATTAAGGTACTGATTTTTTTTACGCCGCAATGATTTACTTTATTCCACACTTTTATTGTAAGCTTTATGACATAATTTATCTCTTTTACAACCCGATAATTTATTCAAACGGTTTATGCTAGATGTTTTATCAAATAATAGCACAAAGCGTTCTTAGTATAATGAAGAATTGGTTAGGCTAACAATACCTCAAATAAATAAACTCTTGTGTATTACTATTGTTAAAAATCAGAAAGGTTGCTCTTGCATAAAAAATATTTATAGAAACAATACAAATCAAAATGTAAAATCTAACCGTAAATCAAAAAGTTCGTGTAGTATGAAATTCTGTTATTGTGAAACTGTTACGTAAATACGGATTGCACAAATTAGGAAAAGCATTTATTTATGTAGAAATATTTAAGTGATATAAAACTACATTTTGATTGAATAGAAATTTGGATTGATAAGATTATAAATAACGTTTTTATCTGAAGTTATCGAAAAAAACACGATTAAAGTGAATACCAATACAATACAGATATCGAAAACAATATTTTCCAGTTGTTCATGTCCCAATTCACGCGAGCTGAGATAGTGTTGTGTTGCCAGCATTATTTGCTTAATTAATAATAGAATACAGTCATGTTTTTTGATAATTATACAGCAGTCTTTCACCTACGATTGATGCTTCGTAAAATTGTAAAATTATATGTATGTATTATGATAGATTTGCTATTGTATCCCGTTTTTTGTATTCGGAGATTACTTAAACAAGTATTGCGTTGATTTAGGAGAACGGAGAGGCCAAAGACAGTCACGGCCGAAACGGAGTCGTGATTTTACGAACAGATGTGTAATAATAATGATAAAGCTAAATGGCTGCTTCAATGAATACAAGCTTTACGCGGGAACTCTACTTTGCAATGACGTAACCGGATACAGGAAAACGTTAAACTTCGTCAAGCGATTAGCTATAACTCGAGACATTGTGCAAAAACTAATGAAGTTAATTGAGCTTTGACGTTGAATGTAACTATTTCTGTATTTTCTTTTTGTTGACTCGTCAATATTTTAAAATTGGAACGATGCTACTTTATTGATTCTCTTGATTGCATTATGGGCGGTTAGCTTTTGTTTACTTTCTGTAAAACCCAGGATACCAACTATTTTCTTTTCTCGAAAACCCGGTATATTTGCCGTCCATGTTATATTAAAATAAATACCGGTATTTCTATTTGTAATTTAGAGTAATTGACTGCATACTTGTAAATTCAGTATATGCCAAAGGTACTGATCATATCCTTTTGGTAATGTGCGGATATGAATGATGCAACGGAAAAATTATTGAACATGATACGACCATCGGTCAGATCTGTCGAGTCAGTCGCATCTAGATTAAATTACTAGCCAATCATTACACATTAAATCGTCACATGGAGAGCGAGTATATATTTATTTTGGTCGCATATTCTTTCTCTTTCGACATACTTTGTTTATCCAAATCATAAACCAACCAGGAAATTTTCAAGAGTTTTTCATTTCTATCGAATATACCATTTAGTTAATTATTAAAGTTGTCGTTTTGATTGGTAAACGTGTTGGATAGAGTGTAATGCATTATCGGGGCGTGTTCACTCGCGCTAGAAACCGCACGACAGCTGGTGTCTGGATGGAGAGATGTCGTGATGATGTCACCGCCAAAACATCAATAAGAACATCGGGGCTGATGAACTATGAGCGCACTAATTAACATACTTTACGCTTTTACGAATTTATTCTTCCAACAGCTGTTTTTTGTTTCTACCAAAAAACGTGAGATCTGCATATTTCAAATAACGCTACTGACCTTTAAATTGTTAATTGTAAATTCCATAAACATTGCTCATATTGTACGCTTAACATATAAATAACACGCCCACTTTTTATAAAAACATATTTATATTATAATATTGCGGTATATCCTAATTTTTGGAGATATTTATTGGCAAAAAATAATGTAAAATACATGGCATTACAGCAGGCGTCAATGCGCCATGCATTTGACAAATTAAATAAAAATTACATGACATATTACACACAAATTTTAAAAAAATACATATGAAACAGAACAGAAATATATTATTTACATAAGGAAAAAATAAAGCATTAAGTTCACTGCCGAAGATGTCCACATCAACAGGCAGTGCATTCATCAACCGAACAGCCCTTGCGAATGAAGATTCAAAAGACCTACTCGACAAACAAGTTTTGACAAAGAAAATTGATTTTTCTTGGTAATATTGGTCTAATATATTTATTGAATTTAAATCATCATAGATCTATTTTAAATAAATAAATTTTCAATTTTAAAATGAGACGCGAATAGAAGCGGAAAATAAAATAAAGAATTTTAACTCAGAAAGTCAATGCAACAATTTTTTTTCACAGAATATTACCAGTCAAAAAATAAATAATGAATGATAATAAACGTTCATACGGAAAGCTCAAGAATAACGTTTTATTCAGCGTAAAATTTAGTGAGGGTAATACATATTCTTACTACAGTAAATAATACGAATTTGACTTATTATGTCTACTGTCACTGTATAATGATTCCAAAAATAAAACATAAATCCTGTTTATTTTGAAAAAAATCCTTCATGTTTCTTTTATTAGATATGTTAATAAAAAGTAAATATGTATCGGCCACTTCACAAGAGAACAAAGCAAATATATATAGTGACATTGATATCTTAGCGTCAAACACATTACTAAATATGATAATGCAAATTTCTTTAAATATTTACATGTGTAAATTAAATTAACGCAATCAACACCAAATATAATGTTTGCGATGTACAAATAAATATACGAGAGCAGAAATAAGCACGTTTCATATATGCTTTGAATTATTAGCATGACGGTAAGTGCGATTTATTTGATTATTGATAAGAAAATAAGACAATTATTTATCACTGTTGGTCAAGAATTTCGAGTAATTCAAATGTTTGTATCGTTAATATGACGTTAATATTGAACTCCTAATTGAAGAATAAGGCTGCCACTTTTTAAGAATTATTCGTTGTAAATTTCAGTTATTAGTATAGATTGGGCTAACCAAAATGAAAAGTAGCTTATATGTATGTTTTTTTAGTAAATATATTGAGAGTGAATCAAGTCAAGTTTCTGCATTTAAAATAAACTCGGACTGATAACGAACGACACCGTAGTGGGTCATCACTTTTAAAATTTCGGCAGGAATGCAAATTTATTGTCTTCATACATTATTGTCCACTCAATTTCTTGTGTACCTTTACCCTATCATTAAACGTAGTCTTTTGCCAATGTTTCACAAAAAGGTAGATATGTTTTTCAATATTAATGGCAAATGCTGTGTAGAAATATTACGAAAACTGATGATTCGATAATTTTCATTTCCACGTGTTTTAAATGAGATTACGGCGATTATGTAATGTTAATTTTCTGCATTACAGCATATATTATTATCATTTCAAAAGGGAGGCTAACAATCAGATATTGTGGGATATTCACTGTTTATGATTAATAATATCAAATTTTACGACTTTCTGAAAGAAGTAACCCATGAAGATTGGATCAAAGATGGTTGGCGATTTTAATATATATTATATAATGTTAGATCAACAAAATATCTCTCTTCTTAGAAGGAGACGGATTGGATAGAAAACGTCATTGATAATATATTGCGAATAGTGCAAATTGTCACCATTGCAATGTTGCCATGGATCTTTTGTCTATGGCAAATTGACACAGACAAAAAGATAGTTAGGTGACGCAAAATCATGAATAGGGTACACGCCCAGTTTCAAAGTGAATCATGACATTTGATTAGACAATAGACTTCGAATGCAAATTATTTCGAGTGCATATAAGTACAGGACAATATCAAATCTCAAGTTGTGCAATATATGAGCAGACATATAGAATAGAGTACAATTACGAATATATTGTGTGTATCTATGATATATTTGCTTTCAAAAGGCAAACGGCTATCACGAGCTTAACTACGTGGCAACACGAGTATTTATTCAAGTAAAAGAAAAGACAATGGGTAGGTATTTGATATCTTGTTTTAATAATTCTATACGAGGTATTATAAACGCGTTAACGAATAAAAAAAAATGTCGCCAAAGAGCGATTGTTTCCATTTACAATCTTATGATTTCACTTTACACAATTAATGCAAAACAATGATAAGTTTATCGCGAATTTTCTTTGTGCAAATAAATTCATAAACCTTTGCAAAAAATTCACATTTAAAAGTCTCATCCGGTTGATTCATTCCATAGTCAAATATTTTTTATTACCGATATCTGAAATGAAGGAGAAATGTTTCTTACTAACTAGCTTCTTTGTTATGTTAAGAATAAAGCTTTTTTTAATGTAAGTAATAAAACTATTCTGCAGTTGATTGCAACGAAAATACATTTTACAACATTGATTTGTGTATTTCTATTTAATGTTTTGATTGTCTGTCATTTATTTATTTATTTATTTTTATTTATTTAAAAAAAAAGCAAATCATGGCATTACAGCTGACGCCAATGCGCCATAGACTTGACAAATATAAATACATGCATATATATATATACATACATACATGTAAATATATAATAAAAATCACAAATTAATTAAAAATTAAAAATTAAAAATAAGTTGAAAATTACAATAGTCATAAAAAAACAGAGGAAAAAATATTATTAATATCACATTAGAAATTTTCAAGCCAGTCGACCGAATGAGTTCTGACAAAATCAACTTTTATTCATAAAATATAGTATTCGTCTGAACTCACTCACGTCAATATGAAATATGTCGACATCCGAAGCAATGCCGTTTAAAATTGTTAAAGCTCTTCCCAGTGACATTCCCATTGGCAGACTGGTTCTACCCCTTGGAAGAACAAACAACTCATGTTCACGATTCCTCAAAAAATTATCAGGGACATTCAATTTAACATTCTCAAGAATGGTGGAATTCTTATTTTGGCCTCGGATGAGTCGAAAGAAATATGTGGCCAGGTACATTTCTCTTCGAGTATTCAAACTATTGAACGTGAGCATGCCTAAAAGAAAATCGGTTGGATAAAGCCATGGGTAGTATCCATATGTCCTCAAATAGAGAATTCTCAAAAACTTCTTCTGAACCCTCTCCACCATAAGAACATATTTCACACCTCTTGGGGCCCAAACAATCGATCCACTCTCAAGCCGGCTTCGAACTAAAGAATTATACATTAGTATCAAAATTTTTACTCCTGGAAAGTCCTTGGTAGTACGGAGGATAAAGCCCAACATTTTCAATGCTTTATTACAAGTAGTCTTAATGTGATTATTGAATGTAAGTTTGCTCTCAAATTGTACGCCAAGATCTTTAACTGATGAAATCCGCGAGAGAATTCGGCCATTCATTGAATACCGACAAAATAATACTCGTGATCCCCTTGTAAACGATAAAAGATTGCATTTATCAATATTAAAATCGAGTTTGTTACATCTTCCCCATTCTATTATATTGTCTATATCAGACTGGAGACGGTGACAATCATCCAAGGTGACAACCCTTAAAAAAAGCTTCAAATCATCAGCGAATAATAAGAACTTTGAATTTTTGATGACTTTTACGATATCATTTATAAATATAGTGAACAGCATTGGCCCCAAGTTCGAGCCTTGTGGAACACCAGAATACGTGGAGAACGGTGGCGATTCAAAGAGCCCATACGTTACGTATTGTTTCCTGTTCCGAAAATAACTCGCAAAAAGCCTAACAAAGTCGTCAGACAAACCGATTAGTTGGAGTTTTTCCAAAAGTATGTCATGATCGACCCTGTCAAACGCCTTCGCGAAGTCATTGTAAGAACAGTCAACTTGTATTCCTTTATCTAATGCCGTCGCCACGTAATCCGTGAACACCATCAAGTTTGTATCGGTTGATCTCCCGGCTCTAAATCCATGCTGTTCACCTATTATAAATGGTTCAATTCTTTTAAGTATCATGTGATGCATGATCATCTCTAAAACCTTTGCTGGCGCTGAGAGAACAGCCACTGGTCTATAATTTTCGACTGATGATTCTGCACCACTCTTAAAAATTGGCGTAATCTTAGATATTTTCCATTTTTCGGGAAAAATTCCTGATTTCACTACAAGGTTAAATATATAGGACAACGGACTCTTGATGAGGTCAATACATCCTTTTAAAAAACACGTTGGGACCCTGTCAGGACCAAGTGAGCGAGTGTTTTTAAGTTTCTTAACAAAATATACAATATCCGCTTCATCGATCTGCATTGCATCAATGTATTGGGCACCATCAGTCCGATTTCTCAAAACTGATTCAATATTAAGGTGTGGTATATCACTCGAGTACACAGATTTGAAATGGCCAGCAAACGCTTCTGCCACTCCATGACCCGCCACTGGATGACCCTTCCAATTCATTGACTCTACAAATCCACCATCGTTTCGTATTGACTTGATATAATTCCAAAAAATTTAGGATTTCCGCGAATGCAATCTTCCATCGTTCCCAAATATGTTCGGTAGGCTAACCGAACACTTTGTCTAAGCTTGGATCGACATTTGCTAAATTGGTCATAATCTCGAAGACTATTACTAGTCTTCCAAGCCTTATGATAAGCATGCTTCGTTTGTATGTCCCTGATAATTCCTCCAGAAAACCACCTCGGATATCGTCTTCCACTACGACATGGCAGTTTCCTTTTGAAACATTTATCAAACACATTATAAATACAATTATAAAAATGATTAACCGCCTCGTTCACATCGCGATGTTCATAGATCTCACTCCAGTCTACTTCACTCATTAAAGAGTGTAGCTTCGTGAAGTCACCATTCTCAAAATTCCACCCCTCCACAAATTAGTGTTGTGTGGCGGTAACTTAGTGTGAGATTTGCGAGTCCTACGAATATCGAATAGAAAAACTAAAGAAGGGTGATATATATCCTCTCGCACAAGCGGGAACATACACCGTGAAATTAATAAATTATTATTACAGAAAATCTTATCCAATAGCTCATTACTGCAGTTGAAGACATCATTGTGCTGAGAAAATCCAAAAACTGCACACAGAAATTCCAGGTCATTCCTGACACTGTTACCACTGCGCGCAGATCCTAGATTAAAATCACCCATCACAATGACTCTTCTTCCACTAAGTAAACTAAAATTTGACAATACCGTATCAAAATATAATTTATATACCTCCAGGGTACTTGCTGGAGGAAAATATAAAACACAAATATAGATAGTGTCTCCGGCACACGTTAGTTTAACCCAAAGATCCTCATTAGATGTCTCCAAAGCATGAAAGCGTTCAGCCTGCAACCCTTCCATATTTCTAACACCCAAAAGACAACCTCCACCCTGCCTGTGGCCTGCACCGGAGTCTCGATCCCTTCTAAATACATTGTAGTCACTACCAAAATATTCACGACTGAAAACACTGCTATTTAGCCATGTTTCCGTTAACGCTATGACATCATAGTCGTCAACCAAAACACTGCCAAAAAACTCTTTACATTTTGTCTTTAAGCCACGAACATTCTGGTAGTAAAATGATAGTTTTTTTATTGATTTGCGTCAACTCGAAGGTAATCGTGGCGTTTCCATCTTTGTCACCCATTGTTTTATATATGAGTGACGTGGCCAATTTTCCGCCTTAAGAACAAGTCCCGATATTTTAGAAGATATCATGTTTCCATAGCTCTCAACGTCTCAACCCAACCCCTAATCGACCCATAAAAAAAAAACTAGTGATAGCTACCTACTAGTTATTTCTTAATATCATCATTATTACTTCTACGAAGGGAGTGATAGACTATCTGACTCACGACCTGTTCCTAGTCGGACCAAAGGGCCCGACTACCGATTGTCTTTTTCTATGCAAACTTCATAACCTAAAATGAATTTAAAACAGAAAAAAAAATCTGACAGTACCAAGTACAAGTGTACATTTTAAGTAAGTGAATAATTATAAGTTATCATTTATTTAAAAATTTGTTACAGATAAAGCAACAAATGTGTTTTCTTTAATTTATGTTGAGTAATTTGTGTTGGCTTGCGTGCTGGACCGCCCGGGTTCGATTTCCGGTACGAGCAGATTTTTTCAGTCGATAAATCTGGTCAAAGGCATGTGTGTTTGTGTTGTTGAAAACCCCTTCCCACCTTTCCCGATCCCAAAAAGCAACGTATAGTGACAGCGATTAGCTAATCCCTAGTCCTGTCCTAGTCCTATCCTTATCCTTTCCATTCCTACTATCTTCGAAAAAAGAGAGGTTGAGCAACTGAGTAACAAGCAGTTCTCGTAGAAAAACACATGTTGAGATAAACTCCGTGAGGAGTCCATATGCTCCAAATTGGAAGCGGACATGGTTAAAAAAAAGTTTGATCCCCACTATAAAGTGATCAGCATGCATTGTGTAAATAAAAACACGTAGGCCTGGGATGCATTACAGGTAGTCCAGCCATATTATCTTAAAAATATCATTCTACTTGATTTTTTCCCAGAAAAATATATCACACGTTAGTTTCTTTTCGTCAAAGTCAATTATTGATAATTTTGCACATTTAATTCAACTTTCTATAACACCACAAATTTCACAGAAAACAAGCACACGTAATGGTTTGACGATTTAAAAACCAAATTCATAATAAGGTGTCATACACTCTGGACTAGCACTTAACCCTTTGTCATAAAGAGATTAAAATATCAAGAGAAAGTGTGCGTACAATTTATTATTTACTGCGAGTATTGATATTGCGATAAAAATTTGACGATTTTACTCGATTTACGGATTTGTGTTCGAAGCCATTAGATGATGTCTGCAATGTCTGGATTCTCTCCTAGCCATCCGATCGTCAAAACGGAGCGTAAAGAGAGTGATTGGCCAACCACTAGTCCCGTCTTAGCGCAATCTTACTATTCTTACTCTTTCCAAAAAGTGGACTCCAATCGGAATAATAATGGAACAAAAGAAAATAAAAATGCAGTATTATAAATATCACTATAGAGAGAGAGAAATTCAGTAGAAACGTATGACGTATTAGAAATACTGAAACATTTTTCAAATAGATCTGGAAAATAAAGATATCGTTTAAAAGTCACTTGTTAGTTGATGAATAATGTAGAATTCAATCGTTTATCAAAATCGGGGTATAAGGATAGCAATTATCTTCTCTTAATACTAATACCTATCAGCCCTTCGAGTGTCAGTGTAAGCGATTGCCTCATTACCGGTCCTTTAAAAACATGTCCGCAAGAGCCACACATGGTTCACGTGGGAGCAAACATGGTTCAAAACATATGTTTCTTAATTTTTTTACGAATCTTCTTTGTGCATAAAAATACTTAGAAAAACATTAATTTATTACTTAAGAATTCACCTTGTATTTTATAATCTACGCCCATGCTTGCTTGTTTGTTTATTAATATTTAATCAGCACTAAATACACCACATTTATTATTGCACACAAAAAACTGAATGTTACGTAAAAAGCGCCTGTTTCGTCAATATTTTATATTTTTAATTTCGTATATTTTTTAAAATAAATATTATATATTATATCCCAAGCGAAATTTCCAAATTTGTATTGAATTATTTCGGGTATTGCCCGTTTCTGGACGCTTAATCAAGGTAATTTTTCGAATTAGTAATCTTTACGACTTTATGAACACATTAACACTATCCTTTATTGGTGCGCATATATTACGATGGAATCAATAATTTAATAAAACTAATACTAATTTGCATATTTTTTCGCGCAACATTCAATTAAAAGGAAAAAAAACATAATTGATGTGTAGTTCAATTTATTCTAAACGTATTAAATAAGTTCTTCAAACATAATTAATGTGTCGTTCAATTTTTACTAAATTTTATAAGCAGCACTTACATATTTCATCAATAGTTCTCCATACCTTCTCAAACTTTTTTCTTCTGTAGTTAACATAATTAAGGAATAAACCAGTGCTCTTTTGTTTTATGAGATTATAAGTGAGCAAAATTAACACTGGGACCGAAAAAAAGAAAAATACACCACAATTGCGATCTATTTTTATTTTTAATTTCGTGTACTTGATTGAATTTGGCGTTTACTTGGTAGAGCTCCAATATAACACGGTGGAAAAATAGCAATGTATATAAGTTCTTCAAAAAATATGAAACATATATGTAGTTGATAGTTATTTCGGCTTACGCCCTCGTCAGAACTATGTTTGAAGTATAATATGTGATCTTAATAAGGTAATTTTTCGAAAAACACTATCTTTATTGGTGCGCATATATTACGATCATTTAATAAAACTAATACTAATTTGTATATTTTTTCGCACAACATTCAATTAAAAGAATATTAAGCATTTTTTTAAATTCAAAACATAATTGATGTGTAGTTCAATTTATTCTAAACGACATTCAATTAAATGATATTAAGAATTTATTTTTTATTTACTTTGTCAACCTGTGTGGACTATGTGATTTTTACTCTACTTTTAACCCATATCTGCTCCCAATGTGGAGAATAAGGAATTCTAATGAAAGCTTATCGCAACAGAAGTTTTTCTAAAAGAACTGCTTAT
Source organism: Himalopsyche kuldschensis (assembly GCA_028554975.1). Taxonomy (NCBI): domain Eukaryota; kingdom Metazoa; phylum Arthropoda; class Insecta; order Trichoptera; family Rhyacophilidae; genus Himalopsyche; species Himalopsyche kuldschensis. The sequence continues at coordinate 10,265,256 of JAHFWI010000010.1, read as the reverse complement.
TACCAAGTTCTCAGTTGAGAGTAAGAATAGGAATATAAGGCTGAGACATGACTAGTGGTGAAGTATTAGACAGTAAAAAATATTCATGCGTTCATGCACAGAAAATAAATCGATTGAAAATACAATTTCTAAAACTGGTCTTACTGAGATTCTAGATCATACGCCGCAGAACCGAAGCCAAAAATGTATAGAGTGTATGCAACATTTATATTATTTAATTAAAATATATTAAAATTCGTAGAAGTATCGACCGCATTTTATAATCACTAGATAGGTGCACTTAAGTCCATCAGACTCGAGATATAATATAACGAAATAGTCGTGATAACTATACACATTTACTTTATTTAAGGTACAGTTATCTCTAACCACACTCAACAAGTTGTATTTTTATCTGTACAGTTAAAGAATTATTGTTCGTTTCTTAATAAATAACGTAAATATTTTGGTCATGCGTCATGCCCATCCGCGCACTAAACCAAAATACCATAAAAGTATGCACTATAAAATTAATTAGAAATGGTATCAAATTGCATGTACGAAAGGCCTAAAAATTACGAGCATATTGCGGTTGCAGATGTCTTCATCAATCTTCATCATCAGCACTCGGAGGTGGATTACTAGTGTCAACAAGATTTTGTGTACCAAAATTACACAATTTTGTGTAAATAAGTCAAAACGGGATGTATTGATCGCTATACGTGTTCTGCTTATCACGAATGCTATATTTACATAAAATACAATTGTGAGAAATCGGCCGATACACGACTATTTAATATTTTAAGGTTGATATTACTCATTTCTGACTTCATCAAATAAATAAATTATTGATGATAATTAAACTGCTCTTTTACTTCAGTTAACATCAATCATTGATGATGTATGAATTGATGTTAACTAAATTAATGATAACACCTCAATTAAGGTTTTTGAGATAAGAATAATAATCTTTAGGGAATAATATTATTAATTTTTAGAGTTTGTTGGTTACTTCAGTAAAATTTGGTGAAGAGGAAAACACGCATAATTTCTTTTTATATTAAATATTATTAATATAGTGGAAAGACTAAAACATTTTTTCAATAATTTATCGAAATGTTAAAACTCAATCTGCAAAATGGTGAAAGGCTAAATCAACAAAAGGCCCCCAAAAAAAAATAGCTGTGTAAAAATCCACGCAATTAGAAAATCCCTGAAAAATCGACCATGGATAAAATATTCAAACGTAGGAAGTCGTATTGTAATTCGAAACATAAACCAATTTTTTTTTTCCGAAATGTTTCACGAAATGCAATATTTAATAATCTGTCATAGACACATTAATGCCGCAATGTTTCAACTACTTCCTTTTGCTGGACAAACAATGCTTGGTAATCGGTTTCATAATGCGTGCACCCACGCTTTTCTTGTTCAATTCAATTTATCTTTGTGGGCTTCTACGAAAACCATAGTAATCTCAAGTCTCTGAGGGTCTGGCCTCCTCCAACATCCGACTCTTAACATACATATATGGAAATTTCATCAATAGTTTTTACAAGTATTTGCTATAACTAAAGAGAAGTGTGTTGTGCATATATTTTTGATAATTTTAGGGTAAATTTATAAGAGTTTAATTATAATAATTAGTAATTTTGATGAAAAAGAAATATTTACGTTTTTACAATTTAAAGACAGCACAGCAATTAAAAAAAACAATAGAAAAATTCAAAAATGTTTTGTAATTAAAATACATGAATATAAAAAATAACATCAAATTTAAATTTCTTACAACTCAGTATAGCGCATTTTTCTACATACTCTTTTTTCCGATCCGTGCGAAGATCGGTAACAATTATATTATATATACATATTTACGAAAATACCACAGTATCCACACTATTGATGGGACACCAATTAAATTTTAGAGCTGCACAACCTATCTTTTGATATTATTTTTTTTTGCCATCAATAATGGTAATAAATATCCGGCATGGATTCACTTTTTATATAAACTATCAATTGTCTAAAAAAGTGTTGATATCTTTCCGGATTAATTTACATTTGTTTGTTATTTTAGCATATATTCGCAAATTTCAGATCTCTTTGCATCTATTCCGAATTAAAGCATATATTTTGAATGTAGGACAAGATAGACAAAATACGTGTCTCTATCTGTCAGTGATACGGCGGTAAGGAAAGATAATATACTAAACCCCCTAATAGATATTTCCTCATTTAAGTTGTATTTGTCGAATCTTTGGTGTGTGAGAAGCAGCATTATTGTAATCGACATAATTAAAACAAGTGTTACTTTTGTCAAAAAAACGCAGTATGTACTGAAAATATAATGTTGTTAATTGTGACTGGAAAATAGCTTGCATTATTAAACCATTGCATGAGTTAGACTTAAGACTGAGCACTCTATATCTTATTGACGATCTTTTTATGTTTTCTATTTGACTAATATTTAAATGGTTTTTCTTTAATTTAATCTTTAACTTGAATTATACTCATTTGTAGTTTGGTATATAACCAACGGTATAAGACGGTACCAGTAGACGAAAAGACTACTAATTATTTGGTCAGTTTCTAATTCGATAAATGGTCAGTTATAAATACTTAAAACGGTCAGTTAAAAAAATTAAATGGTCAGTAAAAATAATAAATGGTCAGTTAAAATAAAAAGAACATGTCATAAATTTGCCTATTACGACCATATTTGATCAAATTCACAAGCTTTCAAACTAAAAATTATCATTTTTTTAAAATAGCTGACTATTTAAATTAAATACTAACCATTTTTAATAAATAACTAACCATTAAAATATATTGCTGACCGTTTTATTTATTAACTGACCACATTCACACTGATACAATGACAACTGACCGTTTATAATATTAACTGACCATTTTGATTTTTAACTGACCATTTATTTATTTAACTGACCAAAACTTGAATTAGTTACTGACCCACTAAATACATGCCAGACGAAAAGATAGTAAAACAATAACGATGCATCGGTTCAATTGATATATATTTTATATTTTTTAAGGATTTCACATTATATATTTTTTTAAATTTGTCTAATATTTGATGACAAGGTCGAGGAATAGTGGCATCGTGTAATAAAGCCAATTTAAGGTGCGACACTAATATGTAGAATAAAGCAATATCGAATTTTTAGTTTTATTACAAGTCGTTGACTTTTAAGGAAGTTTTGTTATTAATGTAATGTTTAAGTTGGATTCCGTGATTTATAACAATATAAAAGAACACGAAATCTAAAGAAAAAATAATGAATAAATATTTGCATTAGAGTAACGCATATTAATTTTGGCCGTCAAAAATTTTCGCCCATCCACTGAACAACAATTATTATTACTATTTCTTAGACAAACTCCATTGAGGACCTGCAATATTTCGTTGTTTCCCGCACACTAAAAATGAGTTTTTTCACCCCATTGAATTCGGATTTTGTTCTCCATGTTACACAATATTTTTTATCAGAACATTTTATTTCGTTTAGTAAATACACTGATTTCCAATAGATCCTATGTGCCGGTATTCATAATTGTGCATCACAAAATATCTTATGTGATACATGATATTGTGAATGATAATTTCAAGTGATTACTTTCTCACCACAGGAACGGTATTTTTATACACAGATTTTTTAACTACGAATTTGCAGCCCGCATATGGTGCACCCAATGACATAGAAACTATTGGTGACCTTGAAATAGTTATCAAGACTTAAATTTGAGCATCTATCAGTTGCGATCTACTCCCTCTCTGTATGATGCTATAAAGTTATTATCTGTAATCAAATTTTCAATTTATACAAACAAGGCCGACCGGCTTAACAAGAGTAATTCTGTATTTCTTTTCTTATTATCTTATCTCAAATATTTAATTTCGTCTTCCGTAAATTTTCACATATTTTATTAAATGAGTTTATAAAACTAAATTTTGTTGAAATTAACGTGATAGGTTAATAATCACTTTTTTACCCCGTGTGAATTTTCAACAAACATTGTATGTTCGAGTTTGAAAAATAAAATATTAACCGTTAAAGTCAAATAATAATACAAAAGTGACACCATTGATGACCTCATTATTTGCCGAAACCGGTCGTGCATCTGCTCAAAATAAAACCCAGATAAACGAAAAAGTTTAGTTTCTTAGCGGTTAGCTTAATATTTATTTGATAAGATTGGTTTTGGACGAGCGAGTACAAAAATTCACAAATGTTCTGTTATCTCAAACCATTTTAATGTAAACCTTTGTTCACGCTACCTTTCTGAGTTTTCATTATGAAATCCCTGTTATCATTTGTGGGTTTGTACTCTTTCGACAGGGATTTACTTGGGTTTTTTTTTAGAAACAGCTGAAGACCCCATGAGTCGTGAGTAATATACATAACAATCACAACATCTGGTCATTTACAATAAAAAGAATACTAAATACATATATATTATAGTGTAATACAACAGCTGGGTTAAAACGTTTGTGCCAATTGTCAGTTGCCAAAAAAAAAAACTTTTTTGCGTGTCTATTCAATACAAAAAGAAATAAAAAAGAGTTAGTTTAATATAATATAATCCAACAATTAAATAACACAATGCTTATTAAAATTATTTTATACGGATTAATGTCATTCATATGAGAAAGGTTATTAGACATAAGAGCCGTTATAATATTGTGAAATGCAGATGTTCTTCATATATATTATTTAGAATACTATTGAAATATATTTTACATAATATATGTCAATTCTTTTCCAACTGAATACATTGTCACTTATATCCTGTATATACCACAAAATTTTCAATAGCATTGGAAATTCAAATATATTAAAAGCAATCTTTAACATATATTTTAACTCGAGTCATATTTAGATGGCATATAATCCTACCACGATTTTTTTTAAATTTATTAACCTAAGCATACATAGCAAATATGTTATTTATGAATGTAAACTAAATATAGTTTTCAAAAAACCACAGCAGTGTTTTGGGTGACATTAAACTAATCAAATTAAGAATGCGGCAAATAAGTGACGTTCTCTGAAGAAATACACATATAATCACCATGTCAAAAAGCAGATGATTTAAGTGTATTGTAAATGATTGAATGGTGAAATTATATTGTATATCACGCTGTCGTTCTCAGAAACACTGAATATATTGATGTGGAATGAATGAATAAGTTTTATATTTGTTTGAACAGATTGGTTCTTTCCTTACACTTAAACTTGACCAAAAGAACACTCTTGTATAAATACATAGTCTAAAACGGAACTAATTAGAAATTAAGATATTGCCAAAACGTATATCTACGATATAATCGTTAATCAAATATTCGGATAAAAATAGCCGAACCCATGCAAGATTATATGTATCATGAAATAAGGAAGAATTCAAATTAACTCAATGTTTTATAATAACACAAATTAAAGAGCTGAAAACAGTTTTTGAGACAGCAAAATGGTGAGAATGTGGAGCATGCACGACTTTTATTACACAGTATAAACTTAAAATATAATCAACGTTAGTTTCAGACTGATATCGGTACTTATCCAAATGTGCATCTGAAGTATCATCAAATAATTGTGCATCAGATGAGCTTTGATCGAGTCAAAATAGCCACGGTTAAAAAAACTTGTACAAATTATTTAAGTGTGTTGCCCGTGCAATGTTGAGTTCGTGAGCATTTTTTCGAGACAAATATTTCTACAACCCATTTCCATCTAACGTAAGGCTATTATCACAAAGTATTCAATTAAGAAAATAATACTTCCTGCAGATTAACCATCGGTGTTAGAAATAATAGTCGCGAGATGAAAGTAAGGATTCATAAGTATTATCTACGTATTAATACAAGTGCTAAAATTTATTATAAGGCGTTACGGCGAATCAAAATGTTAATGAACTTGTTCAGTTTTATTTTTTGCTCAAAATAAAATAATAATCAATATGCAATTATTGTTGGATAAACATGAATAACAACTTTATGCCGACGAATATATTCGACGGTTTTTTTTGCTGCGTGTTAATATTTTTAAAATAAAAAACGTGCATAATACTACTTCGTATTATCTTAATAAGATGTCGTTAGCCACGCAAAAATGCATGCCATAAGGAAAAAAGGTCAATCTTTTTTGTGTGTATTTTGTGTCATGAATGGAACTGTGGGTAACATAATATACTCATTAAATTATGATAAATAAATATGGTTTTCGCTATTAGATGTATTATTTTATTCCGACGCAAAGAATATAATACATTATTTGATAATATAGAATACACGCATACTTGAAGTTTTTTTGAAAATCGAACTTCTCCATAATATATGAATCGAATTATAAAGAAACGTTGACCAAATCTTCATTACCATTCAACGAGCACTCGCAGCGTGAAAATCTATATCACATTATGAAGACAGGTTTAAGGATCACTGATAAACTTGTTTGAGTATATGCATCGAATTTGCATTCAGAGGAGTTGACCTAGTTCGATTTTCAACGATTGATGATTACCAATACTGGTGGACATCTTTAACAATATGTATAAAAATTTAATTCCACTCTTAAAAATACAATGTAGTGTAGCTTTATCGGCAACACGCCATCTTCAAATCATTCGATCTCGTCCTTGGTAGAATAAACAATATATAGGATGATACAATACATTGATATTGATGGAGAAGTAGTTTGGTTATAGTATTGTTAAAACGCTTTAATATATGACATTTTCCGGTTTCTTAAAAGTTGTCTCGTTGCAAAGTATGTACATCAAAATATATAAAGCTTCAAAATGAAATCATTAGTAATATATTGACTGCTGAGGATTTTAAATTATCAAGTAATATGCAATTGTAACATGTATTGATTGAATTAGCATTTACTTGATAGAACTCCATTATAATACGGTGAAAAAAATAACAGCATGTATTTTAATTCTACATAAATTATTTTATATATTTGTTGATAGGTATTTCGGCTTACACTATGTTTAAACCTGCAGGTTTTAACTGTAACTTGCACTGATACTTGTCACATAAAATACATAGCTTGCAAGGGCCAATCTCAAGTGAGTTTATTTTACGCAAACGCAGAAATCAATACTTAGGTAATTATTTATCTCAAAATTACTGATAAACGTATGCAATATGTATTATAAAACGGATACAATTATATAATAGATAACAATTTGGCTTACCAATTTAATATAAAATATTGCATACATTTTCGTTATTTATTTATTTAGATGAAGATTTACACAATATCTATCGAAGTATACTTTTTCATTAACTGGTTTAGGAACGAAGAAGAAAATTAGACGCCCTTGGTTAAATTGTGTTCTACGAAAGACAGTGGTATCTACAAATTGTAGTGTTTTTAATCGTTTTTTGTAAAGATAAGGAGAATAAATTCTATAGAATAAATATTAAAAAAAACTCTTTTCAATATTTGAATACGAAATGTTTAAAATATAGGTCAATAAAAAATATGAATAACATATTTTGAAGAAGTATATACGATTATTTGTAAAATTTCTTTAATCGTTTATATATGTATAGGTTATCACACAAGGAAAATCGTTTAATAACAATGTTAATTAATAAATTATTTATTTTTGTGTATATCAATTGATTGCAACGATTTTTCATTTAATGAGTGTTTTATACTTAATTTTGGGGTAAAGTGGATGCATATGGTTGTTCAGTAAAGTTAGCTTACCGATGGGTCAGCTGATATTTGATTCACTCCAAGCACCATTCATGAGCCAGTACTTTGACCTTCTTAATCAAATTATAAGTTCCTACGATATAAACTAAATGGCACAAGTAACATCAACAGGAAGGAAGAAAAAACCATCCACTCAGCACAATAAACCGAATACCATCGAATTAAATAAGTTCCAGCACTGTTTCATGTAAAAAAATAAAATTCGAACTATCGCATCAGAAGTTGGCCACTGTAACGTTTTTATTTTGAAATCGTGACCGGTAAAACGTGAAGAAAAACCGCGACAACCTCCCGGCTCGACGGTTGAAACAACACTAAGCTAGAGACTAGCGAAACATCTACCTTTGCGATACAGCTGTGAATTGAATTTACCTTTCGTTGGTGCACACATGTGTGTGTGAAAGGTGATCCTAATATGTGTACGGACGGCTTGAAAGTGTAAGTTCGACTGTGTGTATTTAGTTAAACACATCTATGGGAATAGTCACTAACTCACCAAATCTTTCAGTGTTTTATTTGTATTTTAACACCAGACCAGGTAATAATGTTGAAGCTGCAGGCTTAAAGCACCAAAGCTATATTGAGGTCAGAATTCAACACAGATATTATTCATATCTGCAATCTCAAATAAGAATCAGGAATAAATACCAACAAGTGATAAATCTACGTACTAGCTGCTGGGGATATATTGGCGGTATATTCCATGACATTTTATAGGTTTTTAACAAGCAATAACATGAGTGTATTTTATTTATTTTATTTTAAAAACAAGACGACCTAATTCGCATGACATTTATAAAGAAAAATGAAACTAGTATCAGTACAAATAATAGATCATGCATTTTAATTTTTTGTGGCATGCTGGTAGAAATAATTTAAGAAATCAAAATTTTGCATAGCTGTGAATTTGCTATCGGATTCAATCGAATTAAAGAGAGAATTTTATTTGAAACACGCAATCAAAGTTCATCTGATTTCAATGTTTTACTGTTTTCTAAACAATAATATTAAATGTATCTAACATTTATACGTGACGATAGACCCCATTTTTTTCTATCACTGCATCAAATTTCTAAGCGCCATGGCTTAAAAATCCTTAACAGATCGCGACAAAAGCGATTTTATTTTAACGATTATAAAGATCACAATATTAACAAGGAAACTTAGTAAAATAGCTGAGATACGCAATATTTCATTATAAAAAAACCAACACGGAACATCCTCTTAGAGATTTTAATATATTTAAATTATTTTACATAAAAAGGTTATTTGCCATGTTTTCGTATTGCCATTGTGACCAGTGCTTTTCCTGCAAAACATCAACAAGAATATTGGAAATAAATGACGTGGGACACAACAACGGTGGAATACATTCAAATTAATACAGGTAAACATAGTAAGCTATTCGAAATATGAGTAATCTTTATTAAGCATACTATATTATAAGCTTTTATATGAAATATTTTAAAATTAAAATCAACGAGAAAAATTTATAGACAATCTAAGTCCAGCGTAAAATGGAATGTCTTTAAAATCAATGACATACAAATTAACTCTGGAATTGTTTTGTTTTTAACTCAATTCCAAATTTAAAAATTAAGAACATTGTTTTATAAAAGCTTTTACGAAGTGATTCGGTGACGAAAAAGATGCGGGCAAACGGATTCTGTTACATAAGCAACAGTTTGTCTCACTAAGGTGGCATTCTGAAAATGTTTTCGAATATTTTTTTAATTCTTGGATACCTGATCAAATAATATGTTATTAAAAATATCGCAACCTACAGCAGAGAACATAATGCTATGTATTATATCCTTTAACAATTTCCAACTACCAAACGGAATAGAATACCATTGTCTTCTTGTGGGTACCAGGTAGATGAAAAAATCACGGCGCCGATGCGTTTACACCTATTTAAATGTCAAACGTTTTCTGAAAAAAAGATGGGCCAAGATCATATTGTCGTTTCCAAGTACACAGCAATTGTTTTTATACATTTAAAATATTCTATTCACACTCTTAATGACTTCTTTTACAGATCGACGTGTTTTTTTTAGATACGGGTAAAAACAAGCCCGGTGTTATCTGGTGTTTTTATTATTGAATCTTAATGTTTTCCTACCAAGATACATAGATTATGAAACTGTTACTTTTACGAAGTAATTAATATGCAACACAACATTTAAGGTTTTCTTAGAAAGTAGAATAAACACTGCCTTCTGTGGTTGGTTCGTAATTGAAGCGTCCCTTCGATAAGAGATCTAACTAACATTTTTATCCGTTAAATAAATGACATTTATACGAGTTAAATGGGCTCTGTAGAAAGGGGCTCTAAGTGTTTTTAATAATATGTTTTGAAGTACATACTATCACCCTACAGTTTTCGCTAAGTCAATGGAAAGCGCATAAAGAAATATTATTAAAATTACAATAACACAAGGGATTAATTTATGGAAATGTATTGATCAATAAGTATAGTTCGACTGTATGAAAATGACAAAATTCGTCAAATGAACTTTATTTTTTATTATATGAAAATCGAATTGATGACTCACCAAATACGGTTGACCAATTGGTTTACAAGTTCTACCCGCTCCTAAGGAGGAAAATATTTCTGAATAAAGGCCCTCCAAAATTAATCACGCCAATGCAGGTAACCTCGACCACCATTCATCATTTGTGGTAGTCATCAGCAACCTCCAGAGATGCTGAAATCCCGCTTCGTAAAGATCGACATCAGAACCTTTGCAGGCTTAAATTAAGATCATATAATATTATCAACTTGCCATATACACACCATTGAATTTAAAAAATGAAAGCTATGACAGAGTGGCTTCTTTTCTTGTAACCAGGGATCACATATTTGACTCGGTATTTGGACCTCGGAGGTTAACTACACAATGTCGATTTTTGGCAAAATTGAGATATTGACGAAACAAAACAATTTCCGAAGGATACAAAACCAAAAAGATATGGTTTGTTTACCTCGCTGTGATTAGTAATAAGCGGTGAGAGAAAAACAACATCGAAACGATTTGGTGTACTTTACCACTGAAAGAAAAACTTTTTTACCGTAACTGGCACCATAACAAATCGACATGAAAACCACATGTATTTTAATTTGCACTTCATAAAACAACTTAAAACAGCCGTAGCGAAAAATAACCATTTTCGACATAGTGTAGTTTGCCTCCCAGGTACAGATATTATAAATGATCTTGCACTGGTTGGAACAATGGTTGCCCGTGATATTGTTAGTATTTCTTTAGTATTAGGTTAGATTTGTTCTCATCCGAGGTTTTTTACTGACGTACAACCAGTATAGACATGGTTGTCTGCGATGTCTCGTCAAGCTGATTTTGAGTGATATCATTTTACTTCATTTCATATGGTTTTTTTATCATATTATATGTTACTCGAGATAATAAATGAAAAAGTTTGCTCCTCGATAGTTTTTTCAACACCAAAATACCTTGTGCTCATTTAATATCCAACTTAAATATATTTCGAAATACCAATGATTGTTTTTATCGTCGTGTTCCTACGTAAAATAAGAAAGAAGTAACGACAGAAAAAATAAACAGTTTACCGTGAAAGTTTCACGATGTAATCGTAATTTTCGAATTGGCTCCACCTACGATGCCCGTTATGCAAATCAGTTTGGCGTTTTAAAGAATTCTTCTGCAAACAGTATGTGAAAAAAACGTCCCACTGCGCGATGGTAAAGCAGAAATCATAATCGGTGATTTATCGACCGAGGAAACAACGATAACGGATCGAAGGCCGTTAAATTCACAATGAAATAATTCGAATATGTTTTTATCATCCGCGATGCCTTTTGACGGTTAGGCCAAGAATGCGATAGATCCTGCTTATGCTTCCAGTTTGAAGGACAGGCGAATTCATATTATGATAAAATCGAAAGTAAGTATGTGATCACACTTAGTTTCATTCGTAAACATATGTATATCGAATATCTTTTGGAATGTGTCGGTAAAATATTTTTTTTAACATTTTCACTCCGAATGTGGACTAAATAGAATCCTGGTGGATCATTTAACCAGGTAGTTTATAGCGAGAAGTGACTGGTGAGTTTGTAAGTTTTTTTTACTAGCTTTCTCTTTGAAAAGTTTTCACAAGCAGTGATTGGCAAGAAATATATGTCATCGAAACCCAAGGACATTAATTGATTGGAGAAATCAATGTTAAAAGGGCTCAGTTCGAGGACACAAACCTTTGACTTCACTTTGACAGCTTCACCACACTGATTCAGAAGTAATTTTACGTGTTATCTGATGTTACGTTAAGTACGAGTAAGTTTGAAGAAGCAATTCAAAGATACAGCAAATGTTCCATCTAAACTGTGCAGGCGCGCGGCCGCGCAGCAGTTTGACAACCCCCGCGCACCCATACCAGGTTGGCGCGCACACTAAATTATTGGTGAATTTAACGACCTAAAAAACAATGTTGCATAAAATATCTCAACGATCCACAAATATAGATGCATAAATTAAGAAAACATACAGTTTATTTGTCAATACATTTCCGCTTCTAATATGGAGCATATGACCTTTTTTATCAAGCATTTTAACAGCTCGATGACTTAAATTATGCAGGGCATTTGTTAGTTTGTCCTGCTCGGCATTTGAATTTTCCACGCAGGTAATAAATTTTGATGCTTTATCAAAAATGAATGCATACAATGTTTCTTCGGTAACAATAAAAAATCTAAAATTCAGGTTTTTAATATTAAATCGGATGGAGAATTCTGCAACTATTCGAGACATGATATTCTAACTAACCTCGTTTACACTTTTAACATGTTCTAAATAAAGACAAAATCTACATATTTAATATCATAATAAAATAACTCTCGGTTAAGACCTACGTCTATAAATAATAATGCGATAAATAACATCTTATTGACAATGCCGTAAATCCTAAGCCAATAATTTTAAAATATGCGATGTTATTTATACATTATTTTATCTCTTGTACATATTCGTTTAGTAAAACAAAGTTGCCGAATTAACATATTTTTTTCGGCCAAATTTAAACCAGTCGCCGACTAAAGTTAATCTAATTGTATTTGAATTGGCTGTAATCTTCTTTTTTTCCTCTTCGTAATGTGTGCTAACGAGATTTTAATAATATATTATACGGTTGAATACCTGAAATAACACGTGACTATATCATATGATTCTAAAAAAATGTGACCAAAATAGAATGGTATATAAAAGAGCTAAATATAATAAGTTCAGGCGGTCAGTACAAAGCAAAATATATTTTCAGATTATAAGATTAATGAGATTTTTTTAAATGAATTTTGATACCGAAGAAAATAATTTTCTCAAAATATGGCTTGCAAGAATTTCGAAGACGTATTCATTGACAAAGGTATTTCATAAAAAACTATATTTTTACTTGGTAGATAGGGCGCATAAAATACGACCGAGTTTTCAACAAAATAAACCCTGCTTCGAAAACTAGGAAACGGTTAAAAAAAATACATTTCAGATGAACTAGATTATTAAAGAATTGAATAAGTCATTGTATACAGATGTCACTGCCGCCCTGTCACCCTAAGCTGAATACGCTGTATACATACATATACTATACGGTAAGTGAAATATGTAGTATAATGACACTTTTAAGGTGTTCCCTGTAAATACTTGGTGGAATAGCATGAAAATAAAAAATGATAACATATTTTTTTGTATTGATTGATTTGGCATTTACTTGGTAGAACTCCATTATAACACGATGAAAAAAATAACAATGTATTTTAGTTCTACAGAAATTATTTTATATTAATATTTGTTGATAGCTATTTCAGCTTACGCCATCGTAATACAAAATAATAAGAAAAGCTTTATGCCTCTGAAAATGTACACAATTCTAGTTAGTTATTATTTTGTATATTATGCGACTTGTCTTAAAAAACCTTATTAAATTTCTCGTTGCTACATGTCATTTTTGCAAAATCTGAATCATTACAGTCACTCTCAAATAATTATTGGTGAATATAAATGATATCATCTTAAAAAATAGTAACACATTTTTCTACTTATTCCACATTAAATTTATTAGGATCAGGACCGATTCGCGCATTGCGAGCATTATCAACTGAAAATCGTTATCAAAGAATGTGTTACTATTTTTTAATATAATGTGATTCAACCAAGTATTGACAGTGAACACCTTGAAAATGATGTCATCTGCTAAAATAACATATACATATATTTTGAGCAGCTGTTTTATGAAAAGCACTGACCATAATAATGAAGTGCATATGTTTATCAATAATTTTTAGAACGCCCACGTAAAATCTAAATTTTTATGGTATTTGAAGCAAACCTCGTTCGACCTTGCCGTGAAGGTCGCGGATAGTAATTGAGATAATGGTGTAGTAATCCGGAACGCCGAATAAAACAACGCAATATAATAGATAAAAGACGAGTTTCTCTTGGTCTAAAAGAAAGTACGTGGGCTTGGTACGTGATGGAGCTTCGTATCATTTTAAATTTCAAACATTCCCAACGTCTACTTAACGCATGATCTTCTTTACGTTTTATGAATATACCATTCTGAGGTAAACATTGTATACAAATAATATCTTTATAACTTTACTCTCTTTGAGATGTCAATCATTTTGTTTCTATTCATTTTTTGAGGAATAGTGGGCATGAATTGTGTTTTATTCCAAAGAAAAGAATCAGCCTAACAATGGTGATGCTACTGGGTAAAGCTTCAACAATTTTTAACGGTGATGCTTCGGACGTTGACATATTTCACGCAGACGTGAGTGAGTTTCTTTTAATGTTGAATATTTCGTAACTTACTCGGTTGACTTCTTTGACAATTTACATCGCTAAAATATTTTATTCCTTTTCATTTGTATTTTTTTCAGCACACTTCACACCAAGTCTAACTCTTCAAGCACTCCTAGCAATAATTTTAAAGCGCTTAGAGGAGCCGTCACTGTGTAGTGAAGTGTAAAAGTACAAGGTATACGTTAATTTATACTAATTTACAATAGAGCCGTTTCAACTATATATTTAAAATAACAATTTTCACTAATCAATGATTTTGTGTACCTTTGCATTGTCATTGAAAAACTACCCGCCCATTTTTCAATAGTTACAGAATCAATAAAAATAGCAGAGAAATCAAATGTTTATTATATTATAGTCACACGATGTTTCCAAGAGGAGCAAAAGATTTGTCACACATCTTACATTGTACTCTTTGAAAGTGTTGTTTTATTTATCTAAAATGAATCTCGGTTTATGAAATAGTTTGTCTATAACAATGCGACTCAAACATCTTTAAAATGGCACTCAATTGCTGCCTATAAAAGATGGTTTTGACATTTCAGTGTGGAGGTTTGATGCTCTTCGTCTAACAAGAGTATAACAAAACAATTTGTTTAACGTTCCATTGTTTAAATTGATGCTGCCTTATTTCTTAAGTTTGGTGGGTAGATAATGTGAAATCCTTATTCTAAGCCTACGATAATTTATGTAACAAATTACTTACGCTTCTTTATGATAAAACAGTAAATGCGTATTGCGCCTACTGAAAATCAGTCTTAATTTGTTAAATCACATTGTCAAGAATTGAATTTTAATGAAGGGATTTTTTACAAACGTCTGTTAGTACAAAAACTTTTTTACGGGCATTTATATTTAACGAACTTAAAAAAATATACAAAGTCGTAAGGGATTTATCGGAATACTACAAAAGTCAAAACCAATGTTTTTCATGCCTTCATATTTCAAAAAATTTAAGTTCTTTTTACAAATTATAAATTTGCCTAATTAACAACAACTTCAAGCTACAATTTGATTTGAAATTTTAATCAACTAACTTTTTAATCAAACGATGATTTATCATTAAAACACATCCTATTTAAATCGAATCCTATACCTAACGAGCTTTATACTTTTTTTTCTGAAGTTTGTATTATTCTTCACCAGCTACTAGTAGGTTAGAGTAGAACAATGTAGTAAGCTATCTAAGTAATACAAAAAAGGTTTGCTACAACCCATATTGATATAGCTTTTTCATTGGTCTGTTCAAATTATTAGAAGGTCACTTTTAATTGTGTAATAGTGAAACAAAAACAGTGCTTCTCATCTGATAATCGTGACAAATTGAAAATTTTGTTCGATCCATATTCGGTATATGTGGTTGATTTATCACTTTTAATGTAACCCATTTGAAATCGATATTATTTCTTTATACGTTGGTCTTTAGATTGCTTAACCACAATGAAAACGGTTATTTTATTCAATAATATTGTATACCAAGCGATGTTTTAACTGTCAATTCTTCGTTTCAATTTATTTAGATTTCTTTCAATGACAGAACCAAAACAAAAACTTTAACTTTACAACTGTACGTCGGCACAGAATAGAAAAAAAAACCTAGTCACATAATGCAGTTTATCCCTCCGGATATTTTCAATGGGTCAACTATCTAGGTGTATACTTTTAATGTTCGAAAATATTAATTTGCGCCAAAAATTGCCCAAACTCCATTCGATGATTGTGTTCAATCATTAATGATCGTGAATTTAGTACATAAGTATCCATCCGACAGTAATAATAATGTTTTGCTAATCGTGAGACATAATGACATGTCGTGTGTACTATTATATATACTACATTATAACGTCGCTGCTTTCATTATATCTGAAGAACAAGATGTTGAGTAACCTCTCGCCCGGAGATAGCTAATATCAAAAGTATGCCATCTTAATGAAAAATTATATTACATTATATTATTTATTTACTCACAGGTGCAATGACTCAAGTGGATTGAGTTCTTTCATTCAACAATTTGGACTCTTGATACTGAAAACAGTTACAGAAATTGTTAAATACGCGTGTACACTTTGGCTCCAAAATTATACAACTATTGAATAAGTCGGGTACTGATTATTAAAGGTATTCTGTTAATAATTCATTATTTATAACAACAAAAAAGGTTCTTGTATTTTCAGGCGCCTAAATTGTCATTAGTTAAAATAGCAGTTTTAACGCGATTCTAGTTACCTAGCACTTCAATTTATGAGCGATATAAATATAATTTGTCCTCTAGAAGAGCAAGAAGGCGTTATGATATCTATCATTGGCTTTTTTTTGAAGAACAACGACCAATAGGAATTCAAATATAATGATAAGTGTTGGATTTTTATTTTATAAATATTCAAATATCGAATAATTTTTAAATAAGTATTATAAATGTACATAGATTTTTATATTTCATTAAATATTGAAAAAATATGATAACAATAACAATTGTACTTCACCAACCTAAAGTGCAAAGAAAAAATGATTTGGCTCCGAATTGAATGAAAAATAATACAGAAATAAAATAATAAAAATCGACTCATACGCCTTGAGATTTAAAAATCGAATGGCTTAACGATAGAAACAAAATAAAACAAATACATTTATGATACCATTCCTTTTCTCACACTCTGTTCCTACACGTATATAATATTATTACGTAGGTACAACAACCAAAAGCTGCCTTTAGGGCCTGAGTATGGCACCTTGTAAAATTGATCGGTACATAGCGGTACCTATGTACTGTGGAAGTGACCAACATAAGACTGTTTCGGTGTATTTGTTTCGACCAAAGCTCCACTGACACACTAAACCTACCGAGAAAATAAACCGACGATTTCAATTTTTAAAAAAGGAATTTACATTCGAATTTGCCAAGATTTTTTAGGAATATAATATCTGTATTCATAAGCTTATAAATAGTATGTCGGGTGAAAACTGTCTCAAAAACAATAAAGAATTGACAATTGAAGTACTCTTGAATGTTAGAAAAAAGCTTGGAGTAATCGGAGTATGTTAACTTTGGAACAATTTGTGATAATGTTGGAGCAATTACTTTCCTAATGCACGCAATGTGCCTTTTTAAAACCGACCTATCTATCTAGTTTGATCTTTATAGATTTTAGGACAACATTGTAAATTGTAACGCTAGGATAAGTGTTAGAGTCAAGTTCGGATAAAGTATGCTGAATCCGTGGTAGAGTGTAAACCAGTGGCGGCCGGTGACCAGAATATTAGGGAGTGCAATAAAACAACCTATTTATGCAAAAAATCCATCCTCCGATTCTTGGATTTTGAAAATACATCTATAACACGGATATTAAAGTCCGACATTGACGATACCAACTGCTTCTCTATACTTAGCATGGCAGGAGAAACAAAAACTCTATTAAGGCTAGTACAGCCACAGAGCCATGGAGTTTTTTTATAAATTGCTACATTAAAATACCGATTGACTACTTTAGTTTTGGCCGTACACTTCTGAACTATATTTAAAACTGGCAAAGGCCGTCCTCCTGCTTTTATTTCTAGCCTTTTAGAAAAATCTCGACGATTTTCTTTGATATAGGACACTGAGTTTGCAGGAAACATTATTGATTATTATTTAGTATTATTAATAAATAATAAATATATATAATAATATTCAATGCTATAATACATATATTAATAATACTTGTTATATTAATTTATTATATATGTTAATATTTATTTATAATATATGTTAATATTATATAGTAGATATATAATAATAAAGTTAAATTATATTGTAGAATATTATATAGTAGGATATTGTATTTAAAGTTATTAAACAGTTTTATATAGACAAAGCCTTTCCATATAACAAAAACTTACAAAGATTCATATTATATACGCTAATAGGGTTTGTATTAAGATGTCTATGAAATGAAAACAAGTATGAAAAAATAATAATAAAAATGTTATAGTTGCGTGTTGCGTGAATCAAGTCGAAACTACAGATGAGGTTAGAATGCACTGTCACAAACGCACTTCACAAATCACCCGCAAATATCTTTATTTTTCCGTTCTTCAAAGGACCTCATCTGCCAAAATTTGGGCCAATACTGAATGACAGAATACAAATCTATATGTTTTCGCTCAATTTCTTTACACAAGTCATTTTGGTGCAAAGGGTCTTAGTGCACCGGGTTAGTCGAAATTTCAAAAGATTTTTTTGCATACGCCTTCGCCGTGTGAAATAAAGTCATGTTTTCTACCTACTTTTTTTTATGCCAAATGGGACATTTCGAGAATTTCCAAGAAATGCACCATCGAGTAACATCTGGAATCAGCTTATTTCGGGGAATCTACTTATATAATATTTGTGTGTTTAGGTCGCATGCGTGAAAGATCGTTTTATGAAACCATACATCGTTGGAATTTTGAATGAACAAATTGGTATATATATTTTGAAATTCATGAGCTCGATTCTTGGGGGACTAATGCACGTTTGCTCCTTCACACGAGCCGTCCCTGGTGTAAACGTTGTTGGCTTCGGTTTGAATCTCAGTCCGGGTGGTTTCAATCTTCAACCGAATTATTGATTTCTGCTCGGAGACGGGTGGATGTCTGTGTTTTATATTTTATACCACACATCCGATTCTAAAACGGAGATGGGTGTAGTGAGATCGATCAGCTAACCACTCGTCCTGTAGTTGTCCTATCCTTTTTATACCTACTCTCTAAGAGTTCGAATAGAGGTTGAGCAACTGGAAAACAATCATTTCCTGTAGAAAAACGTATGTGCGAATAAACTGCATTAAGCGTGGTAAGTCGTGGCCAAAAGGGGTAAAACTATAATATTTCACCCTCTTAATGGAAAATGAGTATTTGCACATACCACTCCACAGATGTAAATAAGTACACGGCGAAAAAATATTTTTCCCATTGTGAAATTGATTATTGTCTTCTTAGTCATATTTTAAATTTTTTTTTAATTTAACGATTCAAATTTATTCATTGTTATTTTGAGAGCGACTCTCCAACGACCACCTCTCGTTCAAAAAACTTGGGTTGAGAGGTTCCATTATTAAATATTGGGTATCGACTGTGAAGATACCATGATATGATTGGTGGTAATAACTAACATGATGTGTCTTTCATTTTCTTTGTTTGATTGATCAATCTTAATACAGACCTCTACAGAAATCAAATTTATTCAGTAAATTGGATGCATTTATTTATTTGTAATTTGTATTTAGAGCTGTTGCAAATTTTTTTAGAAGTTTGACATCATAACGTTTTATATTAAATATGGTTTATTTTAATTCCGCCTACCTACTTGCTAGAAGAACAGGCCGCGGCACGGACACGCCGAGACATGCAATAATATATTGTGGGAAAATTCTAGAACGAGGTTCAAGGCAGTAAAGCGCAATGAGCAGGGTTGTCACTAGTACCGATATTTATTTGGAAAAAGTAAAGTTAATATGACAGTAATAAGCTAACCCTTCTACATTAGTATATTTTTGTCAAAGACGGATATATTTCTTCGATATATTAGTTGTCGTTCATATAGATATGTATGTTTAATATAAACATACAACACCATTCATTCGTAATAAATAAAAATGCTTTTTTATATACTGTCTAATTAGCTGTATTTTTTACGGTGTTTTTTGTACTACTAAACCATATTAAGAGATGAAAATGTTACTTGCCACGATTCTGTGCAAATGCTTAATACACAGTCTGAAAGAGAGTGTGTGTGTGATATGCGTTTTAAATTTACTCTTAGGACCACACAAATCATGTATGCACTAACAGAGAGAAAGATTGTTTGTAATGTTGCAGATAAATCAAGATATTTTCATATGTTTTTCGTTTCTGATGTACAATATTTATTCTTGCATCAAATCTAATGTAATTCATTTTTTTCTTCAGTGACAACCAGGGCTGTGGAGTCTCAGTCGGAGTCGTCGCGGCGATTTGGCCGGAGTCGTACTCGGAGTCGGAAATTTTAAAAAGTTTGAACTTTTATTTTTGCATATAATATGTCAAATTTGGCTATTGGCCCGATTGGTAGGGTTGATATAATTGAATACACATAAATAGGAAAATTAGGCAAAAAAAAAGTGACGATATCAAACTTTTTTAGTCGTAGTCGTGTTTTTGGTCAATGTTGGAGTCGGAGTCGGAGTCGTGGTTTTGGTAAATGCTGGAGTTGGAGTTAGAGTCAAACTTTTTTTTACCTAACCCACAGCCCTGGTGACAACTCTTTCCAGAGCTCAGATTTTGAAACTAAATTTGATAAAATTTGATGAACCAAGAAGCTTTCGGCAGAGTTGAGAAACGATACATAATTTTTAAATGCAATGATTTTATATATCAAGCTGGTATAGCTTGACAATAAAAACAGTGGAATTGACACACACGTAAAAGAGAATCGTTAAAATTACTGTGCTGCTTGGACTATGGATTTTGGAGATTACCTTCAGTTGATAACCCTGCGTGTGCGACGCAAAGTGCCCAGCCCACGGCTATCGGTGACCTACCATGCAAGTTGGACTGCGTGGAGATGAATTGCTTACGGAAGATGCTATATCATCTTTCGGTATCATTGTTTTGTGCAGAAAAAAGAGCTTCGTACAGTTATTGCAACTAGCGTGACATATTTCTTATTTGCTACATAACATTTAATAAAAATAATAAAACATTTTTAGTACTTTTTCCACATAAAATTTATTGTATCAGGACCGGTTTCGCTCATGGCAAGCATTGTCAACTGATAAGAAATACAATGAAACAGTGATATTTTTACAAAAGTTAAGTAAGAAAAACAAGGTATGACAAACAATTGGTATTACAGCTAAGCAAATAAATGTATTTTGCTCCAATTTATTTGCTTAGTTGTAATACCAATTTTTTGTCATACCTTGTTTTTCTTACTTAACTTTTGTATAAATATCACTGTTTCATTGTATTTCTTATCAGTTCACAATGCTCGCCATGAACGAAACCGGTCCTGATACAATAAATTTTATGTGGAAAAAGTACTAAAAATGTTTTATTATTTTTTATAATGCCATTTCACCAAGTATTGACGGTGAACACCTTAAAAGTGACATTTATTTTTTACTAATTCTTTATCAGCATTTTAACCAAAGTCCAAAATAAATAACACACGTATGTTAAAAGGTTTGCCTTCTACCAATATTTTATTTAAAAAATCAAACTTACGTTTCATATTAATATGAATGCAATAATCTTCTAGAAATCTTCTGAGAAATCAACACGAAAGAAAATATCATTCAAGATTTTTTGTCGTTGTGAGTATAACATAAAGTTAAATTATACTGAATCGCAGAATGCAGTTTTTGTTTGTAAACTTGAGGGAAATGCTGCTCAATTATGTGTCCGAATACTCCAAAGAGAATGGGAACGAGTTAAGTTGAGAATTAAAAATAAGTATCAATGTAGAACGTTATTGTCAAAATCACAACGAATTAGTATACATTCCACCTTCATTTTTATTTTATTCATTTTATAATATATTGTTCACCGAAGAATACCAAAAAGATGACACAATTACGTGAAACAGTGTTATTTTTTAATTTGCAGTTTCAAATGATTGGATGTTGGCTAGAACTTTATAAATGTATAATGTAGTTAACCCAGTAAAAAAAAATTCAAAACAAAAGGTAAACCATGATTTAATTTGCAAACATATCGATAAGCTAATGTAACGTGAGTTACATTAGCAAAACATTTGTACCGTAATTGGAAATGATATATTTTATCGATGTCCATGCGTTGTGAAATATATATTGTTAATTAATCACTTGAAATCGAAGTATTTTGTGCTACTGTTTTATGCTGTTCTCTTTTCAAATTTTGACATAAGTTAATTTGAATTAAATTTCCTAGGTCAAAGCGCTTTGCTTAGTTAATTGAATTTATTTAAAGACTAATAAATGACGTCATTATATATTGGCGACTTTTTAAATTCACTTTTATCACAAAATCTACGTAATAAATATTGGAATGAAAATTTTACACTCAATACTAGAAATAGCTTATCACTTTTTTAGAATTTAATTAAATCCGGATGTAATGTTTGGCGATGCGGATGTAAATATACAAGTCACTAAAATTTACTTAAATACATATGTATATTAAGGCGCCGTCGCCAAGTTCGAAGACGAATTGTTTGCTACCCGTGAAGCTTTGTGTCAATCTCATCTCAAGATAGATAATTTGATGAATATATTGTGAGACATTCACTTCACACTATAATGTATTTTATGGACACTCAATTTGGAGCAATCGAGAGAATGAATGTACACATTAAGCTATATAAAGGTAAAAAAAATAAACAAACTATTAAATGTATTTCAGCAAAAAACTAACGGTGTCAAATTTATGTGTGACAAAGTAAAAGTCGATGTTAAATATGTTAATAACTTGAGATGATTAGGTTAAGTTAAATATATCGTATGCATGATTTTTTTCAGGGCTGTGGAGTCGGAGTCGTGGAGTCGCGGCGTTTTGGCCGGAGTCTTACTCGGAGTCGGAAATTTTGAAAGGTTTGAACTTTTTATTTTTACATTTAATATGTCAAATATGGCTTTTACCGCATTTATAGGGTTGACATTTGAATGAATACGCATAAATAGGAAAATTTGGGAAAAAGGTAACGATATTAAACTTTTTTTAGTCGGAGTCGTGTTTTTGGTCAATGTTGGAGTCGTGGTTTTGGTAAATGCTGGAGTCGGAGTCGGACTTTTTTTTACCGACTCCACAGTCCTGATTTTGTTAAAGACAAATAAAGATTTATATATATATTACAGTGCAACTGTATTTTCAGTGAAAATGTATTCTTCTCCAAGCTGTCATTGAAATTAAATTTGACCGCCCTATCTTCAGCCCTATGTTTGTCTGTGTTTTTCTTTGGTTATCTTTTTACGAAAGGCACTACTTTCTTATTTTGTTTCATTGAAGCAAACCAAAATTTTAGGCCGGCAAATCATTGACTTGGGTCAATAATTTCCCTGGTCGTGACCAGTGAAATCATGTTGTCATACAAATCTATTACTTGATACATTTTCACTGAAAATACAGTTTCACTATAACATATTTATACAAATACTGAACCATACTAAACATTTTTTTTTCAATTATGGTTTAGTATTGGAGGCTCACGTGTTTGCCCAAATATGTAGGTAAAATGAAATTTCAATGAAATGAATATTCTTTGTGTGACAAAATTTTACGTTGACCAAAAATTTTACCCTGTGTAGGTATATCATTTTTATATTCAGACGAAAAGTCAATAAACGAATAACTGTCAGGTGGTAAATTTTGACACCGCCACTCGTCGGTTTCTTGAACTACGTGCACCTGCGGATGCGGTTATCTGCTACTGTTTAAAGGCGGAAAAAGTCGCAAGCACTTACCGAAAGCGTAATAAATAATAGACAAAAAGCGGTGATTGAATCTTTAGCCTACCTTGTCCTCACATTCCAGCGGACCGCAAAATCGCTGAAATTGCCATTGCCGCGGTGATAAACCGGAACGGCGAAAAAACAACTCGAGCTCGGAAAATAAATTGCCGGAAAAAAGCAGATGTCACTACTTAAACGTTAAAATAATTTTGTTTGTCAGTGTGAATGACAACATAAAACGAGACGACAATGTTGCATCAACATATTATGCGATATTTCCATTTCCAATGCAAGACATAACTATAAGGACATGAAACGAGTATCTTAATAGGATTTATACAACGAGAAACAGTTCCATACCACGTGAAGATGTTAAAGTTTATAATATGTTTATTTACAAATAAGATAGCGAGCTTTTTTATTTTTAAATACAACAATTAACGTCGGATGAAGTATGAAATCATTTTAATCTCATTATTGCTGCATTTATTTTAACCCTTCTTGAGTACAAAATTTATAACTTCGCAATTGGATAAATCAGATGTTTCTAAGACCAATCAAGAATGAAACGTTTATGATGCACTAGGAAAAATTATCTGAGAAGAAGCTAGTTTAAGATAACACACACTTCTTGGACCATATTCAATATATAGCCAATACGTGGTGCCTCCATGATTGTCAGTCACCTGGCAGCTACTTTACGTCTTCCCATGATATGTCTTAATCCCTCAGAAGTTCATCATATGGATAAAACCTAGCGATCGTCCAAGACTCTAGAATTCCACTGATCGGTAAAAGAGGCATCTGCAGCACGTAGCTCAGCCAATTTCATAGTCTTTCCATGGCCGCTGATATAACAGTGCGCTGCCCGGTAAGTTCCCTAACACACTACATCAAGTATTATTATCCAATACAATCATTAGTGGAATGTGTATATTAAAAAAATTCAAGATGTCATTCAATACTTAAAATACAATTGTCACTCGAATATGAGTCAGAGAAGTCCTTGATAATAAGTATTGTGACGACTCATTCATATTGGGATAATGTTTTTAGTTTTTTATGTTTTTTTGTCTAACATCACGTCGTTTGGGTTAAGGTCACGCACCTGAGTGACACTCCCGTATAGTTTGACGAGGAGTATATCCTGTTTATGAATTCCAATCTGCAGACACAATAAATAATCTTGGCAACACGGAATCAGCGTATATCTACTCGAAAATCTTTATACCACTCTACAATTGTGCGAAAATTTATCCTCTCTTTAGTATTTAGTTTTAAGAATTGTCTAGATATTAAGGCAGTATTCCGGTCTAGAGGCTGAAATTTTAGGTGTTTTTGCAAATGCTATAGAAAAAAGATGAATTGCAAATTAACGTCCATTTTTTACCAGATATGTATTAACATGTTAAAAACATACAAAAAAGTATTCAAACCAAAAAACTCAAAACCTAAAAAGTTACAGGCTGGTAAAGAAGGGGCTCTCAAAAAAATGACGCTCCAAAGTTGCCATGATTCCAAATTTTTTAGTCACATAAAATAAAAATAAAAATTATATTCGTAATTAGTTAAGATCCATTTCAAGTATATACTAGAACCAAGTCAAACAAATATTTTTTTGCAAAATGGCGGAGGTTTGAAAAAAATAATCTTGTTTTTCCCTGTATTTTTGATTTTCCAAATTTTTAAAAATAGTAAAAAAAAAACCCCTAGTATATGCTATAAAAAAATGTATAAAAAATTCACATTGAATTTCTTCTAAATCGGTTATGTAGAACTTGAGATTTCTTGGCAACTATTTTTGAAAAAATCCGAAAAATAATTCCGAGAAAAACGTGTTTAAAGTTTCGGGAAAAGTTAAAAACAGCCCAGAATGATTAGATTCTACGCCACTAAAGTAGCTATATCTCTGACAATAATTATAAAGTATACAAAAATCTTGTAAAGACATATTTTAAAATGTTTTAAATTTGAAAATATACAATAAAAAAAAAACGGCTCTTTCAGAATCCTAGACCAGAATACTGCCTTAATCTTCTGTCATATTTTGATTACATTACGCACGAAGAAACTATGCATGAAGTGCCAATACAATAAACCAAAGCCAACTTTTATATAATCACACATTAGATGGAGAAGCATTTTTTCTCAGTTAGCTGGAGCATAATTCTCGCTTCAATAAGTTAATTAACAAGCATTTATATTTTTCAAGCATTTGTGTTTATATATTGATGAAGTATAACGAATTGCGTATATCGATTACTGCTGTAGACATTGAAAATCTGTTAGATCCTGCATTATTTAAGCAAAGTCCAATACAGATTTAACAACACTCAAGCCTCGCAAAATTGCAATGGGAATTGTGCAACAACAATACCGGATATAGAATGCAATTCCTAGACATATTGAGTCAAGCGTTTGACCTGATCGATATCGGTCGGTAATTGGCAAGCGACATTGAGATGTGAACCAATTTATTGGGGTCAAATATGCGGGTAATTTAATTTTAGTAGAGAACTAAATTGAATCAACTGTTTTGAAGGTTGACTGTGCTGTCACACTAACGCCAGTAGACGATCGTATTATAGATAACAGCTTACTGTAATTATGTACAGTGTGACCGCTGCATGTTTTGCTTTTTTTAATTCAATACAATTTTAAATACGGATATTTAAAATAATTCGAATACCTACTAACTGTTGCATCACTTTGTTATATCTGTCGATAGGTTTTTTTTAAAATATATAATCTACTATCATCAATATATAATATATGAATTCCGTTCAAGCTCAACTATTTTCAACTCTGCTTTAAATGATCTAGCTATAAGTTTTCTTCGTACAGAATAAAACATTTGTTGTATGTTCAAAGGAAGGAAATATCTAACATTAATATGAATGTAAATGGCTGACAGCACTATTCTGCAATTCTGTGTGATTTCTACAAATATTTAAACTATATTCTAAATAATGATAATTCCATAAGATGTTAATCAGTCATTAAGTTATTTGTGCAACATACACATATGTAGTTCGTAGCCTAAGAATCAGCATAATTGGCATATTGAGGTTAGACAACCATTTTAACCTAATCATATATTGAATTGTTGTCCATATTGAATCTCCAAATTTTAAATTGGTCTATATAAGAGGTTAAAAAAGCAGCCACAGAAATGCAGTAACATGTAGATAGATTAAGGTTCTTGAGTAACTTCATAGTTCAATCAAAAATACGACCCGCTCCATAGACGAGAAAAGAAATGTTAATGTTTATTTGATATATTATTAAAGGCACCCATAATATTACAGTGTTTTTTTTATACTAATGCTAAAATAAAGAGTCATTTCAGAGTCACAGAGTTTTTGATGTCCTTGCATAGTAGAATATTTATCGTTCGCATCGATGCATTCACGTCAATGTAAAAGTAAATGGCACCTCTGCATACAACTCAGAAAAGGCTGCCGAGAGTGACAAAGAAATTGGCTCTCGCTCTTCAACGGCTATTCAATGGATGTGAAGTTTACGATAATAGCCAAAGATTAAGTCGAAGACTTGTTGTCTACTTAAGGGAACGTTTCAAGTCATATTATAAACTTTATATGAACATCGATACTACTTCATCGCAGTGACTCTAATAAGCCGTTGTTTATTCATCATTGATAGAGAAATATTACTGCAAAGATATTATGTATTATTTTATATATTTTTGACCATATCCGTTCACCGTGTGGATCGCATTGAATTATATTATAGTTTTTATTAGCAGAAGCTTTTCTAGGATGAGAACTGTACGTTACTCATTTAGTTAACATAATTTTAGGAGGAAGTAACAAATAAGTTTGTGAGGGAGGAACAAATAAAACATTACTCGATATTGTTAATTTATGGTTAAGTTAGAAAATGTATTCACTACCAATACTTAGTAGAATGAAATGAATTAAAAAAATAATAACACTTTTTTTTACTTATTCCACATTAGATATATTATGAACAGGACCGGTTGCACTCATCGCGAGTATAATCAAACTATGACAATGCTCGCGATAAGCGAAACAAGTCCTGATCATACTAAATCTAATGTGGAATAAGTAAAAAAAATGTATTATGATTTAATAATTTTAAGTTCTTGATTATTTAAAGACTTTATTTTAGACTTTTAAGATTATTATACTTGTGTATTGATAATTTGACAGGTCTCACTAACGAGTATGATTTTTAAAAAGACTGAAAATGAATGCATCTTTCAAAAATGTTTTGTATTTTGAAATTTGAAAGCTCATCGATTGACGACAATAAATCACAACTTAGCAAAAATGGTAGCATTCATTGATTTTTAAGGCATTCAGAAATTTATTGACACGATGAGTAACAAGTAACAACGCGCATTGGTGGACCGTAAATAGTAAGCCGATTACCGTGACAGCAGTCGCAAAGCTTTGTTTTTCCATTCTAGTTTTCAAGGTTCTAATTATGTAGACTTTTCTCGTTTCTATTTGAGCTTGTTAATAAGATCGACGCTAATTTCGACCAAGTAAGTCTGTAGTAGATAATACTTAATAATGCAACCAGAGAAATAATCCATTTTAATTTAAAATTGATAAAAAATAATTGTTAAATAGTTACCGCCGAAAACAACATGGCAGACAGATAAAAGTGATATTTGCAATACAGGTCATAAACGGTTAGGCATAACAATTTTATTTATTGGCAAAAAACTATTAAAAATACATGGCATTACAGCAAGCGCCAATGCGCCATGCATTTGAGAAATTAATAAAGATTACATTAAAATATTACACAAAAATAAGAAACAGAACAGAAACATATTATTTCCATAAGAAAACATATTTTTTAAACAAAGCATCAAGTTCACTGCCGAAGATGTCAACATCAACAGGCAGCGCATTTATCAGCCGAATAGCTCTTGCAACTGGAGATTCAAAAGACCTACGTGACAAACAAGTTTTGACAAAGAAAATTGATTTGTCTTTGTTACGACCACGTAGGTAAAAGCTGGGAGCATGCAAATTTAAATTTTCAAGGATGTCAGGGTTATCAACTTGGCCCCGAAGAAGAAGAGAAAAATGTTTTAATATTGCAATTAGTCTTCGAGCTTCAAGTGAGTGAAATGACAGCATTCCTAAAAGAAACTTGGTTGGATAATATTCCATTAATGAATAGTCATACGGAAAATAGTTGAATTTTTTGAAATAATAATAACGCAGAAATTTTTTATGAACTCGCTCCAGTTGCGACTTAAATTTAAATTCATATGGACCCCAAATAATAGATCCATATTCTAGTTTGCTTAAAACTAAAGAAACATAAAGAGTACGAAACACAGTAGGGTTTTCAAATGGCTTACTTTGCCGAACTATGAATCCAAGAAGTTTACTTAGTTTAATTTTATCACCTTCAACAACATTGTTTATTCTAGCCTCCACAGTCCATCATAATTGCCGTGCTCAACAGCGGAAAATGTTTTCCCAATTTGACGGAACAACCAATTTCACGGATGAAATGATTTTTGACTGATTCTGTGATTAGCTTGCAAAATATAATATAAATGTATGAAAAGGACATTCAATATCGATAAGAAATAGTATCGTAATATCAGAAATTTTGTAAATTCCGTTAGTCAGAAGAAGCGTACTAAAGAAACCGACAAGTTTGACACTAAAAATAGTATTATTATCGAAAACATTAATAGTTTCGCCAATTCCAAGTGACAAATCGCTACTTTTCAGGACAGCAAAAAGACTAAACAAATATTGAGTCAATTAGAACCACTTTGTTTCTTTACTAATCCTTTCCATGTATTTGAGTTTTTTATAGAACATCCTTTTGGCAGGCTGTGTATATTTTGTTTATGTACCTAATTTCATATTTTACTCAGAATAACTAGTGCAAAACTTTCTTTAAAAGATTAAGTAGATCCGTCTTTTCTTGCCAATACGCCACTGGCTCTAATTATGCTTCATGACACTTTTTGGGATTCTCAATTAGTTTTGTTTTATTAAATGTAAACAAGACATTACTGACATCAAACTTACATTGTATCGTGCATTTTCCGTTTAAAGTGCTTCTTACAGAAGATATAAGTATATTCATATTTTCGTAACATTATACTTCTGCATTGAGAAAAAATATAAATTGAAGATAAAAGATTTTTTACATAAGTTACCAATTTATTTTTATACATTATTTTTGCATCAATCAAGGTATTATGAGTGTTTGTTGGACGGTTATTATCATCAGTTGAGAGGTAGAATCTTATACTTTGAAATTATAAAAAATATATGTAAAAAGATAA
Organism: Himalopsyche kuldschensis; assembly: GCA_028554975.1. Classification (NCBI taxonomy): domain Eukaryota; kingdom Metazoa; phylum Arthropoda; class Insecta; order Trichoptera; family Rhyacophilidae; genus Himalopsyche; species Himalopsyche kuldschensis. Next base: position 10,234,955 of record JAHFWI010000010.1, on the reverse strand, counting down.
TGATGAACATTGGAAATAACTAAAGGGCTGACTCCTAATTTGAATACCAGTCAATTCATGCATTGGTTATAAACATATTCTTGAAATTTCTATAGACGACCAATTAAAAAAAATCAAATGCTTCCATTCCAAAAAATGCCTCTTTTCGTAAAAATCGGATGATGGGAAATTGGCTTTTTTATATCATATCTCCAGTCTAACTATTTTTAATAAACGTATGCAAAATATTATAACACTTTATTTGGAACGAGATAAAGACAACGCAAAAAACTTCGCATGCGGCACAATGTAGTTAACTGAGATATTTAAGCGCACATTTGTACAGGAGATTCATTGCAAGCAACGCGTGAATCGAATTTTAATCATGTATTTTTTTGTATCTAAACATTTATTTTTAATGTGTTACCCGTGATTTTCGACAAAGATATTTTGCATCTATGTAAGAAATTGTAATGTAAATTAAAGGATTATTTAAAAATTTCTCGACTTGACTGACCATTTCTTCGTATGAGGAAGAAGGAATTAAAATAATATGGTGCAAATCCAAGCTATCTGATAGAGCTGTCAGCTTCGTCGAACGGGTTTACCGACGTATCTTATCAGCAATATCTGATAAGCGATCACCTGTCAATCACGATGGGAATAGGTACGCACCACACGGTGTCACTGTTACGGTCAAAATAACGAGTTACTCGCTAACAGTTGACAGCCAATGTTAGCCTGCTGTATTATTTACAGCCGACTTACTTATCAACGATTATTAATCGAATCGAATCGAGATGCTCTTTCTATAAATATTACAAATAAAGTAGAAATAATGAAACATATACAGTAAGCAAGTATAAATGAAAGGTTTCTGAGCACCTTATAAAAATATTATGTGCTGGCATATGTCGAAGTTTTATATTTCTATTACGTGGAAACGATAAACAAAAGAAAATCGGACATGCAATTTTGTATTCGTTTTGTTTCCCTTTATGATTCTGCTTAAAACATGACGTCAATCACAAATTTCGTGTAACAGCCGATATGCTCACTATTTTTACACAATCCTTCATTGCAAACATACAAAAGTAAATTAAATTCCGAGCACAAAGATTAGCATCTGTAATAATTTTACAAACACGGTAAAAATACATAGTTTATGTGTAATATTTTATGTAAATGGCCCATTTTGTATTTAACTGCCCGATAAAATGACCATAAAATAGTAATTATCGGTATGGAAAGTGTCACTTGTATGCTATTAACTTTCATTACTAATCTTCGAGATCAATGGTCAAATTTCATCTGATTTTAATCTGTGTTTCTTTTTCTGTAATGGGAAGATACAAACGCATTGAACATTGAAAAATAATAGATTTCTCTATTAATGTTTTTATTCTCAATTCAGCTGCATAACGCATCTATTCTGATAAGTTCACAGTAGTAAAGCTAAAGTCGAAGGGTGACTACGCGTCTTTTAAAGTAGGGATCCCTTCTAAAATATCGGGACTTGTTCTTAAGGCGGAAAATTGGCCACGTCACTCATATATCAAACAATGGGTGACAAAGATGGAAACGCCACGATTACCTTCGAGTTGACGCAAATCAATAAAAAAACTATCATTTTACTACCAGAATGTTCGTGGCTTAAAGACAAAATGTAAAGAGTTTTTTGGCAGTGTTTTGGTTGACGACTATGATGTCATAGCGTTAACGGAAACATGGCTAAATAGCAGTGTTTTCAGTCGTGAATATTTTGGTAGTGACTACAATGTATTTAGAAGGGATCGAGACTCCGGTGCAGGCCACAGGCAGGGTGGAGGTTGTCTTTTGGGTGTTAGAAATATGGAAGGGTTGCAGGCTGAACGCTTTCATGCTTTGGAGACATCTAATGAGGATCTTTGGGTTAAACTAACGTGTGCCGGAGACACTATCTATATTTGTGTTTTATATTTTCCTCCAGCAAGTACCCTGGAGGTATATAAATTATATTTTGATACGGTATTGTCAAATTTTAGTTTACTTAGTGGAAGAAGAGTCATTGTGATGGGTGATTTTAATCTAAGATCTGCGCGCAGTGGTAACAGTGTCAGGAATGACCTGGAATTTCTGTGTGCAGTTTTTGGATTTTCTCAGTACAATGATGTCTTCAACTGCAGTAATGAGCTATTGGATAAGATTTTTTTGTAATAATAATTTATTAATTTCACGGTGTATGTTCCCGCTTGTGCGAGGATATATATCACCCTTCTTTAGTTTTTCTATTCGATATTCGTAGGACTCGCAAATCTCACACTAAGTTACCGCCACACAACACTAATTTGTGGAGGGGTGGAATTTTGAGAATGGTGACTTCACGAAGCTACACTCTTTAATGAGTGAAGTGGACTGGAGTGAGATCTATGAACATCGCGATGTGAACGAGGCGGTTAATCATTTTTATAATTGTATTTATAATGTGTTTGATAAATGTTTCAAAAGGAAACTGCCATGTCGTAGTGGAAGACGATATCCGAGGTGGTTTTCTGGAGGAATTATCAGGGACATACAAACGAAGCATGCTTATCATAAGGCTTGGAAGACTAGTAATAGTCTTCGAGATTATGACCAATTTAGCAAATGTCGATCCAAGCTTAGACAAAGTGTTCGGTTAGCCTACCGAACATATTTGGGAACGATGGAAGATTGCATTCGCGGAAATCCTAAATTTTTTGGAATTATATCAAGTCAATACGAAACGATGGTGGATTTGTAGAGTCAATGAATTGGAAGGGTCATCCAGTGGCGGGTCATGGAGTGGCAGAAGCGTTTGCAGGCCATTTCAAATCTGTGTACTCGAGTGATATACCACACCTTAATATTGAATCAGTTTTGAGAAATCGGACTGATGGTGCCCAATACATTGATGCAATGCAGATCGATGAAGCGGATATTGTATATTTTGTTAAGAAACTTAAAAACACTCGCTCACTTGGTCTGACAGGGTCCCAACGTGTTTTTTAAAAGGATGTATTGACCTCATCAAGAGTCCGTTGTCCTATATATTTAACCTTGTAATGAAATCAGAATTTTTCCCGAAAAATGGAAAATATCTAAGATTACGCCAATTTTTAAGAGTGGTGCAGAATCATCAGTAGAAAATTATAGACCAGTGGCTGTTCTCTCAGCGCCAGCAAAGGTTTTAGAGATGATCATGCATCACATGATACTTAAAAGAATTGAACCATTTATAATAGGTGAACAGCATGGATTTAGAGCCGGGAGATCAACCGATACAAACTTGATGGTGTTCACGGATTACGTGGCGACGGCACTAGATAAAGGAATACAAGTTGACTGTTCTTACAATGACTTCGCGAAGGCGTTTGACAGGGTCGATCATGACATACTTTTGGAAAAACTCCAACTAATCGGTTTGTCTGACGGCTTTGTTAGGCTTTTTGCGAGTTATTTTCGGAACAGGAAACAATACGTAACGTATGGGCTCTTTGAATCGCCACCGTTCTCCACGTATTCTGGTGTTCCACAAGGCTCGAACTTGGGGCCAATGCTGTTCACTATATTTATAAATGATATCGTAAAAGTCATCAAAAATTCAAAGTTCTTATTATTCGCTGATGATTTGAAGCTTTTTTAAGGGTTGTCACCTTGGATGATTGTCACCGTCTCCAGTCTGATATAGACAATATAATAGAATGGGGAAGATGTAACAAACTCGATTTTAATATTGATAAATGCAATCTTTTATCGTTTACAAGGGGATCACGAGTATTATTTTGTCGGTATTCAATGAATGGCCGAATTCTCTCGCGGATTTCATCAGTTAAAGATCTTGGCGTACAATTTGAGAGCAAACTTACATTCAATAATCACATTAAGACTACTTGTAATAAAGCATTGAAAATGTTGGGCTTTATCCTCCGTACTACCAAGGACTTTCCAGGAGTAAAAATTTTGATACTAATGTATAATTCTTTAGTTCGAAGCCGGCTTGAGAGTGGATCGATTGTTTGGGCCCCAAGAGGTGTGAAATATGTTCTTATGGTGGAGAGGGTTCAGAAGAAGTTTTTGAGAATTCTCTATTTGAGGACATACGGATACTACCCATGGCTTTATCCAACCGATTTTCTTTTAGGCATGCTCACGTTCAACAGTTTGAATACTCGAAGAGAAATGTACCTGGCCACATATTTCTTTCGACTTATCCGAGGCCAAAATGAGAATTCCACCATTCTTGAGAATGTTAAATTGAATGTCCCTGATAATTTTTTGAGGAATCGTGAACATGAGTTGTTTGTTCTTCCAAGGGGGTAGAACCAGTCTGCCAATGGGAATGTCACTGGGAAGAGCTTTAACAATTTTAAACGGCATTGCTTCGGATGTCGACATATTTCATATTGATGTGAGTGAGTTCAGACGAATACTATATTTTATGAAAAAAAGTTGATTTTGTCAGAACTCATTCGGTTGACTGCCTTGAAAATTTCTAATGTGATATTAATAATATTTTTTCCTCTGTTTTTTTATGACTATTGTAATTTTCATCTTATTTTTAATTTTTAATTAATTTGTAATTTTATTATATATTTACATGTATGTATGTATATATATATATGCATGTATTTATATTTGTCAAATCCATGGCGCATTGGCGTCAGCTGTAATGCCATGATTTGCTTTTTTTTAAATAAATAAATAAATAAATAAATAAATAAATTCTTTGCTTTTCGCTCTCTTTTAAGCACAATCCCGCATATCGATTAAAAACTTGTATTTTTACAGAGACGCTTTTATACGCGTCCATTCGACGATTAAAATATGTCAGATGAGAGCCACTTGATGTCAGACCAGTTAATACTAATAGGGCATAAAATATTTCATACATTTCATACAATGTTATTAAATGTATCGTTATAAAAATCTTCATTGCAAGCTCTTTTACTTAAGTTTTTTTCTGTCATAAATAAATAATAAGCGAAGAGAGACAAGTCATTGTATTTATTTCCATGGCTGGGTTATTTCCTGGGCGTAACCGAGCCGAAGGGCCATTACACAATCGATAAAGCACATGTATCAGGCGAGCAGGTATACAGGTGGGTGTCTGGTCCATCAACACGGAATTTTCTCACATGTGTGTATTTTTGACAAAGGCTTTACCGTTAACGTCCGATAAAATATTACTATCTGTGCCGCGAATCGAGGACACTGTGATGTTCTTTCGAATGACCAATACATTTACAACTACACTTAAAATGAAATAAAGTCGCATAAAAAGTCCTTGTATTAATCATTGTTTGCCTTGCAACATTTTATTACTCTTATAAACATCTAAAATAATATTTACGTATAACATAAATTATCTTGCGACTATGGTGGCTACGGGACTTAACAGTAAAATCGCAACTCAGACTGATTAGCAATCATTAATATCCAACGTTTAAGTTACGAGGTAGTTAATGAGAATTATGTTACTCGATTAAATGTATGAAATAAAGAGTAAAAAAATTCGATATTCGATAAATAAAAACACTTAGCTACGTTAAAAACGCTAGCTTACATGTAGGAAAGGTAAACAAAGAGTAGGACTGTACTCTGTATCCACCCTAGTAATAAAAATAGCCAGGAAACAAGGAGTCGGCCTAGCGGACACATATAGTTTCAGCAGGAAATTAAGGTAGGGAAAAAAACCAAATTTGGACTAACTTCATTATTATATTATCTTAGAACTAGAGATTCCAAGAAGAGCATTTGTTTTATTTCCCTGACAGTATGAAGCAATTAAATTGTAATATGTAGTTTGCATTATGCTAAGTTTATAAATATAATATTCAGAAATGCGTAATTGATTTTATTCAACTTTGTGGAACAGTTACTAAGCGTTAGAATTATATTCTCTACGGTTAAATGTAAAGTAACGTACAGTTTATGGAGTATCTATTATGAGAGCTTTAAGTTAAGGCAAACGTAAAATGATAAAGTGAAATGATTAGCAAGCTATTGCCGTTATAAGTCGCGGGAATATATACGCGAGGTTAAGTAAGCTTATGCAAAACTAGTCGGTTTACCTGATCCAATCATTAAAGAAATGCGAAGATATCATTTGCGCCAAGGATAAAACAAGACAAAGCCGACGATCATTTGCATTTGCGGAAATGGGAAGATCTACCGAGAATATTATTTTAATGGATTTCATTTATCGAAAGGCATTCGTCTTAAAGCAAGGGGTGAGTAATAAAGGAAACGTTGGAATTCAATAAGAAGCATTCCTTCTTTATGCTAAGCCATTATTATAATAGATTATTCTCAAAGCGTATGTATCGACAAATATCTTGATTATTTGCTTCAGAATACCAAGTAATCGCTAAGCACTTTTGGATACCTAAAATAAACTGGTGTCTCAAAAAAATGCACGGACATTTAAAATCTTAGGTACTTTATTATTTGTAAGGTGTTCACTGTCAATACTTGGTGGAATGGCATTATAATAAAACACTTTTAGTACTTTTTCCATATAAAATTTATTGGATCAGAACCGGTGAGCATTGTCAACTCATAAGAAAAAAACAAAACAGTGATATTTAGTGAGCGAAACCGGTCCTGATCCAATAAATTTTATGTCGAAAAAGTACTATTTTTTTTAATTATTTTTAGTACATTATTATGTTTTAACATAACAAACCATCGTTCAGTCTATGGAAATATCATGCCTGAATGTGATATAAGCGAGTTCTTAATTTTTTCATAGTTAACAAGCTATTTATCGAACATATTTTGAGTGGCATTGTCTCAAAGAAGTGTTTCAATGTACATTCGATATACATATGTATGTACCTAGTACTGAACTTTGCGGGTTTCATGGATAATCCACCCACGCGTTGAAATACAATTATCTTCGTAGAACAGAATTTATTTTTCTAATTAAAAAGTAAGGTAAACTTTATTTCAAAGTGCCGTATTTCGTCATAACAGTTCTTTGTTTGTGACCGTCATGATTCTAAAGTAATTATTAAGTGAGTTTCAGGTAACATATAAATATAGTGGAGTCACAGGGAAAAGACAAATATTACAAATGTTTATTAAATTTAACCATAATTTCATTTTTATTGATATTTTTACAAAATTTTATCGATAGATGGGGATTATGATCATATTACAAAATAATTAAACAGCTATCATTGAAATTAAAAAAACAATTAAGTCATAGTTTTTCACATTTCATTCAAATTCTACCAAGCTTAATTTTTTATTACAAATATTTAGTTTTAGGAGCTCATTAATATTTCAATTTTAGATTATATAATTGCGTTTCATTATCATACAGCAATTGCTTTGTATATAAATAAATGCATTTTTATAAATAGATAAATTCATTGATTGAATTATCATTTACTTGCTAAAACTCCAATATAACACGGTGAAAAAATAGCAAAGTATTTTAGTTCTGCAAAAATATGTACATTGCTATTTTATTTCACCGTGTTACAAACATGTATTTAAATTACGCTGTCGTATTTATATTTTCATCTTTTGAAAATGATCGCGAAGAGCGAAATAGGTCAGCAGTTGATAAAAATCCTGTCCAACAATAAGTAACAGTTCTCACCATAAAAGTGACATCTTTATCAATTTTGAACATTTGAGAAGCTAAACAAATATTGCCTTCCGTGTCGTTTTATTTATCCCTATATTAGAAGCATATCGCCAATCACCATCGCAACGGTATCAATCCTTCACCATGTCTGTGCCCAACTCATCTCAGTTTCCATGTAAATCCTTTAGCTCTTCTTCAGCAGCCTTCAAGGATGATCAGCAGTTTAATTATCTAGTTAACACAGGCGGCATTGGTGCTCACCAGGGTACATTCTTAAGCCGGGAACATCACCACTTTTTTGAAAGTTTTATTGTTATATACTTATACAGTATACACTATCGTGAATAGTGGTTGCGTTCTTGCAAAGTAATGAATTTTAAATTTTATAGTTCAATTTTGCTACCATCGATACAGCTGTAAAATATTTTATTGGACATTACAAAACGCTCATATAGTACTGCCGTTCCAAGGCAGAAGACAGTAAGTGACTGACAAACTTTTGAGAAAAATGACATATTGTGTTTTTTGGAGTATTCAGAATAAAAGCGCTTGATACGAAAATGAACTAACTTCTCTGTAAACAAGCAGGAAGTGGTTGCATTGACTGCCTATTTGCTATAAAAACTAAAGTTGCTGCTTTTTGCTAAGAAATACTAGTACGTTTATAACAGTGATCCACACCCTTTTTGGGAGAAGTGCAAGATAATCAATTCACATACAGTTTGAGGGCCGCATGGGTAAAATTGATAAAATTATCAATATTTTTAGTACATATAAAATCGAAAATTTTATTATTTAATATTGTTCTTCCATCGTTTGGAAAAAGGATGAAAAAAAGATGATTGATATTTGCAGGGCTGTGGAGTCGTTGAAAACAATACGACGTCGGCTCCAACATTGAACAAAAACAGGACTCCGACTAAAAAAAGTTTAATTTCATCACATTTTTTTCCTCATTTTCATATACATGTGTATTTAATTAAATATCATCCAACCAACCCGGCCAATAGCCAAATTTGACATATTATATGGAAAAAGTTCAAACTTTTCAAAATTTCTGACACCGAGTACGACTCCGGCCAAAAAAAACCCTGACACCACTACTCCGATTTCAACTCCACAGCGCAGGATATTTGTCATATTGAGCAGCATAGAATGTCATTGGGGGTCGCAGGTTGTGCATCACTAATTTAGCAGATGAACATTTTTTCACAAAGGATTTTTAGTGTATTTTAGTTATTATACTGATTTAAAAGTGTGCACCACTTATAGCTTTAAAAAATACTTAGCAAATGGCATTCATAACTAAATTTCATAATTTTTGCGAGTTACTACCTTCTTCCTTGGAAGGGCAGAATAGCTGTCAACATATTAAATTCATTTTGTATGATTTATTGCGATCGTAACTGTATATAAAAGAACATAAAACATTTCAGCTCAAGTGATGTGCAAGTAATTTCTATGCTCGTGTAGTCTATAGAAATAAAATTGATTTATATCTTCTCTCTTGACGATCTTATCAGTGTAAAGTTTTGTTGTGTTCAATAAAATAAAATTGAAATGAAAAAATCAATTTCTCACCGAGCCTTTGTTTTGATTCTAGCAACCGTTGTGTTACGCTGAGAGAATCTAAGAAGTTAAATAAGAAATGACCATACAGACAGTGCCGTAGAAAACCGCATATGTATATGATGAATTAATTTTGTCGGGTCCTTGATCGAGTGTCAACGTTGTTGGCTTCGGGCGCGGTCGTATCCTTACTCCATACTATCCATACTCTCTTCGGAGAACAGAAGTTGAGCAATTGAGTAACAAGCAGCATCTTGTAGAAAAACAGATAAACTCAGTAAGGAGTGCACATAAGTGGCGGTTATGTGTTAAAACAAATTAAATATTTGAAACAAGCTAAAAGCGCGTCTAAGCTTAAAATCATTCATGTTTGTATATGATTAAGAATTTTTAAATTGTTTCTCGCGGCTGACTGACAAATTTATCATTTTTAGTTATCCTTGTTAATTATAGTAGCATCAATTAAATATGTTAGTTTTTCGTTTGATTAAATGAAAATGTTTCCAACTGTGAAAGTCTCGACACATTTTGCAGTTTTTTCGTCGTCAAATTTGATAACGTTTAATTTTTCACCTTGGTTGAATATTATTCTAAAAAGTGATAAATAATATGCATGGTATATATTTAGCATTTCATAAATATTTCAGGATAGAAAAAAATGTTCAAAATCAGAAACGCGATGGTGCCATAAGATAGTGACAAAAAGGATTCAATCATAAAATAAAATCATCAAATCTTTTTTTTCAAGTATTATACGAATAATATTAAATGTATCACTTTTGAGATGTCAACTTTCCATTCTAGGTGGAAAGCTATTATTTCAAATAAAGAAAACTCATTTCATTTACTATTTATTTAGAGATATAAAACAATGGCCCAATTGCAGAAGTTTATAGAACTATCAGAACCGGTTTCGCTAATCACGTATATGAATATTAAAGCTGAAAAAGTTCTAAAACAAACAATTTCGACAGAAATCTGAAAATGAGGATAATTAAAATTCAAATTTTTAAATCCTGAAAATAGTTTCGTAGTTTAACATCTCGCTGACAGTAGTGGATTCATTTATCAGCTTGACGTTTTCAAGTTTAGTACTGCACTGATCCAAACAATGTAACATGCGAAGTGTTTCAAATTTATTAAGTGTTGAACATCGTACTTAACCCGTCTGTCGTGGCCATCGATAAGGTTTATTGTTGGATAATACAAAGTAAGTGTGATAGTTTGTAACTAAGTGTGATGCGAGAGTGGATCTATTTCAGAGGTCAGTCGTCCCGTTAAGGGCAAATAATGTTCGTACAAATTCACATGTGAACTGGCAACGATTATGTACCGTTTCAATATTTAAAAAAAAGCCTAATTTATATGTGTGACAAAAACGAGTGGCTTTTTCCAGTAATAATTTCATGTTAATATCTAAGTAATAACCGGTCCGTGGTCGAGTGACCAGCGTCGTTGGCATCGGTTGCGTTGCTCACTAGCTCAAATCTCGGGCCCCAAGTACGGGCAGATTTATTAATTGACTTTTCTATCTACTTATGGATTTCTGCTCGTATACATTGACGTTTGTGATATTCACACACCTTAGTAAGTGATTAGTTAGCAACTTGTCTTGTTTTATTTTTAATTCCTTTGACAAAACGAGCTCAATCGTCTGAGTAACAAGCATTTCTGGAAAGAAAATCTTCTTTTTATATAATCTCTATTTAAATTACATAAAATCCATATTAGGAGCAGACGTGGTCTAACGTTACGAGGTTTTTTCCTTAAATTCCAGTCTCATTTTTTGGTGTTATTATTTACGAAATATACGAAATACCGTGGGAATTGCGTGCTTTCGATAATTTGTAAATTATTGGCCGAAATCAGAGTGCATTTTGAAATAGTGCCTAAATTATATCGGCCACGCTATATTTCAAAATTTCAGACGATGGAATGTCTTTTATATACATTAAAAATATTTGTTTGTTGCTCTTAATCTAGAGTATTTCACTGGGACTTTGAGATAAATTAGTCAAAAACCGTATTGTACCCAGTTCGTATGTACTTACCTGTATCTTAATCATTTTACAATGTCGAATTTATCATAAGATAAAAAATACATTAAATGCTTAGTTCTTGAATTATTCTGTTGTATATTGAAAGCCATTTCAGCATAACAGATAGCGGTGTGAGAATCAGATGTTTGGTCATCTATGAATATTAATTTATATTATATACAAACTCTCATATTAGTGGCCTTAATGTCTCAAGTTGTATTCATATACATATAATGTTTTAAATTAAAAAAAAACACATTTTTCCACATATGGCTTTATAAATATCAAGACCGGTTTTGCCCATCGAGAGCATGCTCAACTGTTTTTTTTTAAATATACGCCCAGAAAAAGGGGATAAAATCATAGAGAAATTGAAAATTGAATTGAAGTATTGGTCATTGGGTGACGGACAGACGATGTCACTTGGTATAGCGTCAAATTGGATCTGCCCTATTTTTTCTTTCTTAGAATCGTGTTAGAGCAAATAATTCGCGTGAAAATATATTCTATATTCTTTTTAGTGGATTTCAAAACCGTGTAAATTTATTAAAGAATTACCTGTACAAAAAAAATATCACGCGGAATCTTCGTGTTTAATACGCCCAATGCAATAATAGAGACACAAAAATTATCAACGGATTTAATTCCATGCGTTTTCATATTGCGAAAATTGGCTATCGTGCAATTTGGTGAAACTATAAATATGGCGGAGAGCAGACGCGTAAAAAATTGTAACGAGCAGTTTGCGAACGCGTGTCGGTATGTCATGAATTTGAGAAGAAATTCATTTCTTCACGCGATTTTTGGATTCCGCGGGTTTTTAATATAATGCGGTTATGTTATTTTGCAGCGATGGGGTTATCATCCTAAATATATCAAAGATTCCCAACCATCAGCTCACTAGTATGGGTGAGATACTTTTCAGCACATTATATTTGACTTAAAAGTCAATATTTATTTGTCGCTATTAGAAAAGCAGTAAAAATTGTGAAAATATATAACATGGACTTAATATTCCATACAATTGTATCTCTTCGAACCATTGTATCTATTCATTATACCTATGTAGTTCAACATCGAGTATATCAAGTGAAGTTCCATGAGCTTAAGGAATAGGCAAAATGTCACCGTACAGGTGTTATGAAAGTAAAAGAAATGAGCTTAAAAGTTTATTATTAGAGGTGCTAGATGCTAAAATTCGGAACTGATGCGAATTTCATAAAATATGCGAATAGATGCTAAAATAACAAACAAAAAATGTAACATTAATTATTTTTAAGATCCAAAAATTGTCTATGATCAATGGCTTTTGACTATGGTCAAAGAGATTGACCATAGACTAAGGCCATCTTTGAAGGATGTCAGCACTTGATGACACAATTCATAGAAAGTATAAAATATGTAACCACGCCGGATATATTGCTATTATTGATGGCAGCAAAAATTAAATATCTAGTTTGGTTGTACAGCTAAATATATATAGTTATAAATTTGGTGCACGGTATTTATGTATTAATGTATTTTAATTACATTTGTTCTATTATTTTTCAATTGTTTAAGTTCGTATGTATATAAATTTTATTAAAATCAATTTTTTTAGTTATTTGAAATTAAACTCAACATAATAGATAATACAGATCATTTTGTATACTAAAATGAAAAATTAAAATGTTAAAATTGACAAAAATAGATGCGCAAAATACGTATCTCTTCTTATTATCAACCATCTCATTTGATCCTTGATTATAAGTACTATCAATAAGTACCACTGTCAAACAAAAGTATATTGACATAAGGAAAATATTTTAACTGTATACCTACATCATAAACAGTCTGCTGCATCGATAATTTCGCTGTGACATCGGATTGATTTCTTTGCTACTCCGAAAATTTCATTTTATTTAATTAAATTAAAAAATAAATTAAAACTTTGTACAGAATGGGAGCTTGTGAAAAGTTTGCCCAAAAGTCTACGTGACCGTGGCGTGGCTACTGCAAGTGAAAAAAAGACTATAAAAGTAAAATAAGTTTACCCGCTCACTTACTGAAATATTTCGCTGGCCACGCGATGTGCAAGGAAAATGGGTCACTTAATTATCTCGATAACCATGTTTAAATGCGGTCATTATAGTTTAATTCGTGACTAATGATTGATTTTATAAAGCAGCCAAATATTTAAAATATATAATGACATTGGAATAGGAATACTTAGTAATAAATCAAATATTTCTTCAAGCATACTCAATTTGAAGTAAATTTAAAAAAAACTATTTGCTATGATTCTAAGCTACTAGTCAAATAACAATTGCGTCCATTCAAAAATCGAACACAGGGGGCGCGGAAAATATACGTAAAATATGTTTTATTACATTATATCCAAAGTTTTTTTTTACTATGTCCGCTCCCAACTTGGAGCATACGAACTACTCACGGAGTTTATCTCAAAATGCTAATTTTGTTTACAAGAACTGCTTGTTACTCAGTTGTTACCTCTCCTTTTTTGAAGAGAGTAGAGATTGAAAGGATACGAGGGCAAGCAAAGGACTAGTGGTTAGTTAATCGCTCAAGCTCACTGCCGCTTTTTGGGATCGGAAAGGTGGGAAAGGATATTTAACAACACAAACACCAATTGCCTTCGAACAGAATTGACGGAAAAAATCTGCACGTACCGGGAATCGAACATGGGCTGACCGTCACGACCACTGCACCACGGACCGGAAAAAGTTACGAGCATATTACTGTACAAATTGTGACCGTTTTCATCTAGAATCGATGTTAGATGAAGATTCACCATAAAAATATTTAAATATGACAACGTTACACAAATACCATTCTAGTAAGCAAACTTATTGCTTTTTAACGTACATAATATTTTTTTTACACTGAATAGTAAACTACCATCGAATTCATTTGATATTATCAGTCTGCTTTCATTTTTAGCCGTACATTCGAGGGAAACGGACAGTGCAAATTATAAAATTATTGGAAAGTATGTCATGTATCAAATTATTCCAAAAATGTGGCAAAATGCTTTTACACTTTAATGCATCTATTTTTTGACAATATTGTAAGTTAACTAGATTATGAAGCTTTTCTCTGCATTGAGAGTGATAATATATCATAGTTTTAAATATATTGTTTAAGTAAAATTACAATATCATCAAATCAAGAATATTGATGCTTTTGACTTTGTTCAACCAAATAACCATCTTGGAGAATGGTCCAATACTCACCGATTATTTTCACCGTTTTCATGGTCGATTGGTGCCTCTCCAATTGATAACTTTATTTCTTTAAGTACAATATATGCATTTGAAATAAACCATTGATTAAGCAGATAGGTACTATTATTTTATTTATCAAGTCCTTTCCCTGCGTCCAGTAGAAAATCCCAGCCACGAATTTTGTAATGTATAAGTGAAGAACTTTCACTTCACCAAAAAAATACTTAAATACACTAACGCCTGACGATGCTTCTCAAAGAGGTGTAACACGTGTAAATTTTTTGGTAAATTATGGATATATGGTCACGGGACACAATTGTTGTAAAGATGTATGAAAACTAAGCACATTAAATGAAATGAATGTAAGGCTTACGACTTTTTTTGAAATTTTTCGTCTATAATTTTTAAATTTATTATAATAGAAGATCCTAAAGAATACTTCGCAATAAGTATAAAATCTTGAGTTCTTTTAATTTACTGGAGCAAAAATGCAACCACAAACTACACAAATAATAACATTATACAGATAGAGACAGTCACATAAGTTTATTATTTGTTTAAAATAAAAAGAATAATTTTACTATAGGCTAATATTAAAAAACAAACTCTTATTTCAGAACTCATACAATAATCAGTAATATTCTTCAGATTTAATCATTTTGATTCCACATTTTATAATAATCCACAAGAACTCAAAGAGTAAAGTCAAAACATAAAATTATAAGCCAGTATGTATAATTTTTGACGTGACAACGTCTTATAAATCGATGAACGCCCGCTGCACGCACGAAAAAACATGACTCATTGTCCCGTTTGTCGCGTTACGCCGAAGGCAAGCGTGCGAGCGAGAGCGCGGATAAGCGATAGAGATGCACGATCGGCCTACCGTTCGGATTGTGCCGCATCTACCTCTCTTCCACTCGATTGGTCGATGCGTCTGTGTAGAAAAGAGACAGCGGCAGCACACAACTTATACACCTACAGTACCTCCACGTGATCTGTTTACAACATGCAATCATTTCATCAATGTTTTCTTATGACGTTGTCACGTTAAACTATCGTCCGTAAACCGACTTTACAGACAACCATTTTTTTGAGTTTAGCTCGAGAGGATTGGGATTCTGTCCCGTGACCATATATCCATAATTTACCAATTCTTTGTAACACAAACTATGGATCAAGAATGTAACCAAATTTCACTGTATGCAAACAATGAAGAATCCAAAATTTAACGCCGAAACCATCGAAATATTTTTCTTATTTTTTCGATAGCGTAATTTTGTAAATTGTTGAATGGGCGTTTAACAGCGTATAATCAAAGTCACAATATCTTTAAATGTATACCTATACCTATAAAGAACTTCCTTGTCGTATCCTTATATTCGTAGACTCGAAAAAATAGAGGTTAGGGGACTGAATAACAACCGAACACTGGGAGCGAATAAATGTTTGACCAATACATGAAGTAAGTCACTTTATTTCATCTCACATATATGGCAATAATGACAAATGACGTCAGGTATTCGGTGGACTGGACATGAGCCAATTGATCTCTTTAATCATACCAATATTTCAAACGATGACATCAGAGAGAAAAATATAGAAGATATAAAAAGAAACATCATCGATACATCGATATGTATACGATAGCAATACGTCTAAGCTTCCCTTCGAAGATTCGAGCTCTATATGGCAGAATCTAAAATATAGGATACATTTTGATCTTATTTTATACAATTTTTCCAGTCAAAACATCCTAGGGTCGACGATCTGAAACATCTTATATTTTTTATACTATGGACAAAAACGGCTATCTATATCTATAAGACAGTACTCAATCGACCAGTGGTTCTCGAAAATTAAAACCATGATTTAAAAAATCATGTCCGCCCTCGATGTGGAGACAGGGTATTTTCTACGATAACTGCTCGTTATTCATAGGCTTAGTCTTTCTTTTAAATATAAAGCAATGATATAACGATAGGGTTAAGAAAGGGCTAATCGCTCTCTCTACGCCGTTCTCTTAGGGAATAATGAGTGGGAGGTAGATTAAAATATCACATCCTTCCATGGCATCGAATATAGATCCATAAATTGATTGAAAACAAATATTCGAACATCAAAAATAAAAATCTTACATAATATCTTAAATATTTGAATAATATACTGTTTGAAATTCATTATTTTCCAATATTTACGGCGAAACGTTTTCATAATTGTTAATACGTGTTATTTTAAGTGATACTATGTTTTTAATTGGAGCATTAAAACTAGTTTATCGAATGGCAGATAATCCTCACTAAATTTACATAGTGAGATTTTATCGAGTGTCACCGAAACTTGAAAAAGGCTCTACACAAAAAACAATTATTTTAATGAAACCTCATTCATTAAATCAGCTATAATATTTATCGTACATCATGTATGATTGGCCAGCAATTTAATATGATATCTTTACTACGGATGAGCCTTTGTGAAAATTAACAAATAAGAATCCACGTTGTAATGAAGAAAAAAAACTCTGGTGTTGATCAGATAAAATTATATTTCAAAGTAAACTTTCAGTTAAATTAAATAGGAAAAACTTATTATAAATTCATTATTATGATGAATCTGAAAAGAAGAATATCCGTAACAAGTTTTGCGAAATACAAAATAAATAGATAATATTATGTTAAGTGTTTGAGAATTGCTGATTGACCATTTATTGTTTTACGCTAATTTGTGATCTAATTTTCAAAGTCGTGAGAATGCCCCGTGGCAAAAAAAAAAACGAAACACTGGGGTAACGTTGTTATGGCTGTTAACGAAAATAATGAATCGAGACTGCTAAATTACATAAATGGCACACGGATAATGAATGGTTACGTCAGAAATTGACTACATGAAATGGATTATTAGTACTTCGGAAGATTATTCACGAGAAAATATATTCCAATACAAAAAAAAAAGATTCCATGCATTTGTTTGCGTCGACCACAAAATAAAAACCGATTTACATGACGACATTTCTTTATTCAGAAAAAATAATTAATACACCAGATACCGTTCCGTCACCAACGTATTGTTATTAATTTGTTCTCTAATGTATTCAGTCAGCATCCTTCTTTTATTCTGTGTTTGTTTTACCACGTATCCACTCTCAATATTAATGTGGACCACCGATGAAGCATCTCAATCAAAATGGTTTTACGAAGACTGATTGTAAGTCAGATGCTCGAAACAATTATAGGAGGGTTTTCAAAGACAACGAGGAAGTGGAAAAACAATAGCTTTTATACATTGCATAAATTAATATAAAATTTAAAATAACACGGTGAGAAAAATATCAATGTATTTTAATTCTATAGAAATTATTTTATATATTTGTTGATAGCTATTTCGGCTTACGCCCTCGTCAGAACTAGCTCGTAGTTCGAACTAGAACGTAGTTCTGACAAGGGCGTTATCCGAAATAGCTATCAAAAAATATATAAAATAATTTCTGTAGAATTAAAATATATTGATATTTTTCTCATCGTATTATAATGGAGTTCTACGAATTAAATGCCATCTAAATCAATTTCAATTAACTTTGATTACTTCACGTATTATCAATACGTGGGAGTCATTTTATACTAAAATGATCTTCCACAAAGATACCGCCGAACGCATCGAAAGTATTGCATAAATTGATCAAAAAATATATATTTGATTCAAAAATTAATTTAAAATTGTGATAAAATTTTAATTAACAATATGCCAATTTTATATCCGCTTAGTTCCTGGAAATGCCAGCAGCTTCAACAAAAATAAATTGTATTTGTTTACCAACAGAACGTACCGGTGGGTAACCGTAATTAACTGTATTTTTATCCTTACTGGTTCAAAAGATCAACAAAAAAATATATTTATGCGCTATAAAAACGTAATGAAAATCACGAATTTACGAACTTGATAATGTTATTTAAGATCAGCAGCTGTGGCCTTTATTAAATATATATTGACTTTGATTCGAAAAGTTTCCTGAAACCAGTTTGCACTGACGATTTGAAATCGTTTATTTGCTCGTGTTATATTATAAAGCACTCTTCTTCAGGATTACTCTTACAATATTTTATGATAAGTACGTAAGCAAAACGGATTCTCTCTGAAATTTTACGATTAATTTGGTAAATAACAATTAAAAGCTTCATTAAATTGATCTATGCCATTGTTGTTTCTCATGTCATATTAGCAAAACATCATGGAAAATTGCAGAAGTACACTGGAGTTATAAAATAAGTGTTGTTGAATTGGTCCATTACAATTAATATAAGACATTATTTAAAAGAAATGGCTAAAGACTAGTAAATCCTTGTACTTACTTACGAATAAGGTTATGTGACCAGTAGAAAATAAAAACAACAACAACTTAGCCAGAGGCGGTAGTTATAAAAGTAAGGTAAATTATTTGCGGGCATCGTTACTGGTAACACTGATACACGGCCAAGGATTTATGCTTCTTCAAAGCTTTTTTTTATTCTTCGGACATAATACTATATGCACTATCAACAGGCAAAATAAACACTGTTATCATAACAGTGCAGTCCACAGCGAATATAAACAAGATAGTATTTTAAATAAAGTTAAGGTAGGCTATTAATAAAATAATGAACATAATATATGACTCATTATTCTATTTTTAAAAAAACTCTTTGTAATTAAACAAAATATGATAGTTCTTACGTAAATAAAATGATAACCCAAAGTGGCATAAAAACAACATATTATATATTAAACCAAATATTTTCCCGGTTGAATAAATACCGTTCTTAATTTGCATTCTACCTCGCAGGATGTCTTGTGCGTTAGTTTATGACCGACACTATTTGAATCCAATTTCACGAATTTATCAATATAAACTTTGTAAGCAAAAGTGAAATATCGATGTTGTGAGAGTTTTAATAGTTGGCCATTTTATAATCGTTTGAAAGTTTACTTGGTCCTCCGAGTGAACGCTAAATCTCCTCGTTTTGTCACTGGAGAAAGTCCTTCTCGTTAAGTGTAGTGTCAATACAATCGTTCTTTTAAATTCTTCTAAAATGTGCAAAATTCATTTCACACTCAATTTTAAAACCAATTTGATTTTATTTAAATATGGTTATTTGTGTGCAGCCCTGGTGGCTATTATTGTCAGTGATGAAAAGCACACAGTTTTCCTCAGTACGCGAGTCTATCTTTCAAAGTTAGTTAGATATTTAAGCCTTCGGCAATGACTTCGACAAAAGCGCTCCTATAACCATTCATAAACATAATTTGATCAAGTTCTTCGCCTTTTATGGTCATTTAGTTCGACTTTAGATTTTCAATATCGTGGACGGATAGGTACGAAAACGTTTTGTCAGCGATCGCAGCTCAAGTTTGTTTGCAGTTTATGTGGTGTACGGCATTTACTGAATTGTTTGATAGGGCATTTTTTTTTTTTAATTCTGTTCTATAACAATAAAAATAATAACACATTTTTAGTACTTTCTGAATTCCATGATGGGGCATTTTTTTTTTTAAATTCTGTTCTATAACATTGAAAGAAAACTAGACAGTATTAAAATATTAAATCAATATCAAAACCTATAATATTCATTTTGATACATGTCTTTTAAATGTATTTTTTGCCTCTTATATTTTTCTGAAACTTGAGCTTATAGTTCCTTGAATACTTTTATTGTTGGGGTGAGTGCAGACTTGAGAACTTATAGCTTTGTGCAAGATATAATTGTCTTTGAAACTAAAAACAGCAATTTTTTATCGCAAACTTACTTTTAAGAATATTAGAATTAATCTAAACTTATTAATTTAGTAACCTTGGGATAGTTAGTCTAAAGATTTTTCTGAATATACGAAACACGTGTGATTAATTTGAACACAACACGTGAAATAAAAAAAAATGTTTACTTTAAATGACTGTGAAATGTATGACATAACGGCATACCCAAACCAGAAGGTTTAACTTAACGTTAAAAAAAGCTGCACAAACTATGGAGGAATCAGCTAAAGGCAAAATGAATCATTTTTTCGCCAATTTTTGAATGATATTAAGTTTAGTTTATATGTACTTGAATCGTTTTTTCTACGACAATAATAATTTTATAAATGCTGAACATTGGCTATTCTGTTAGCGAACACAATTAACTGATACGTGATAGAAATCGAATACAGCCCAAGTGTATAATTGCACAGCACAGAATCAAAAACAACAATGATTAAGGGAGATTTGTGATTTTTTATTTAGTTTTGATTCCAAGAGCCTTATTTGT
Organism: Himalopsyche kuldschensis; assembly: GCA_028554975.1. Taxonomy (NCBI): domain Eukaryota; kingdom Metazoa; phylum Arthropoda; class Insecta; order Trichoptera; family Rhyacophilidae; genus Himalopsyche; species Himalopsyche kuldschensis. Next base: position 10,214,272 of record JAHFWI010000010.1, on the reverse strand, counting down.
AAGGCTGGTGGTGTCTTTGAAAATGAGTGGTGCTTTATCTGCGGTGCGTGATCCTTTCTTGTGTGCTTTCGTTGTGCAATTATTCTCGGAGATGAATTTATCTCGTAATGCTTATTAAATTTCAGATCAAGTGACTAAACAAACTCAGCTATTCAATAATAATGTACGGATATCAATTACTGTTATTGTTTGTATCTCCGCGACCAGCAAAAATCTTATTTATGAGTAAGCCATAATCAATGTACAAGTGTATTTACTATAACTAAAAATCGTTCAATAGAGTTAAAATGAAGATTAATCTCAAATAGGAGAAACACGCGTCACATTCAGTTAGACACTCGTTGAATAAAAAAGGGCTAAATATTTTAATTGTTATATTGTTATGACGTTATCGAAATTGCTATCGATACCATGTGATAAATATTACGATACTTCTTTGCGCCTTATTATAATGAATTTCAACTAAGAACTTCAATCAAAATGTAAACCTCATTTTTTGAAAGTTTTTCTACATAAAAAAATACGTAATAAAGACGATAAACTTAGTTTGTCATCTAAATAAGATAAGTCAAACCCAAAATTGCATTAGTCAAAAAAAGCGCAAATATGCTTAATTGGTTGAACCGCTCACATTGGAAACCTTACTGGCTTTCAGTAGCCAAGTGCCTAGCTGATTGACATATGTATATCATTTAAACCAGCTGTCTAGGAAATGTCTATCTGGTCGGGCTCTATCCATTCTGAAAACAAGGACAGCTCATCGAAGTCTGCCGAGCTTCATACATATTGAAATGCTCTAAAATAGTTATATAAACATACAAATATAATACTATCCGTTTGATATAACTATATATAAAAAGTGCTTCTCTAAGTAGTAGATTAATCAAATATAATCTAACGCGATAAATTGCCGTACGTATAAAGTTGAGGAGCTTTCCCATGAAACGACTAGGACACGTGCTGCCATCTTTTATGCGACGGTGAATCAAAAGTTGATAAAAAATGACACTAATGAGTGGAATGGCCACCGTTAAATGTGATCGGACTATTGAGTGGACAAGTTCGGAAGGAATGGCGATGCATTGGAAATTAAAATACATTGAATGCATAGTCTTGCGGAGGTTAAAACTAAAACAAAAACAATGAAGCATGTATACCTGTAGTGTATTCATTGTTTACTTTAAACGCATTGTAGTCATGTCATTGTTTCAACTGGTGATAATTTCAAAATATTATCAAGTTCGATTTTTTTGAATAATCAATTCAGTTATGATTAGTTAGATTTTAAAGAAATTGTTTGAACGCGTGATTGTTTTACACTTTTACTGTAGCCATAATCACACTTTTCTGTTGAATGGGGTATTGAAAACGTATTGTTTTCTATCATAAATAAGCTCTAAAATATTTGACCTTTTGACCAATATAAACGCGATTACAATTGCAGCATGGAAGTTTGCCACACCTTACAATATAATGCATTTTTTTTTTTTAAATATAGTTTCAGACGCATAATAAACACAATGATTAAGGTTACAACAGAGATATTTCAGCAAGAGAATAAGTCTCGACATTCACAAGTTTATGCCTCACAATTTATATTGATTTAAAATCAAGGGGAGCAGTGAAAATACTACTAAAACTAAATAGACTAAGCTTTCTTGAGTAACATGCCAACTCAGGTAAAAACATGGCTGTCGAGTTAGCGATGATGAGTGAAAGGCCATTTAAAAAAAAGGTCTTCAGTTGATTAAAATGACTCGATGGAACAATCCCGACATTGCCTCTGGTAAGTGTATTAATATATACAAAATTAATCTGCAAATAAAGTGAAAAATCATTTGCTAGTTTCGCTTACATTGGTAGAGATTAATATATTTTTCAAGCATGGCACGGTATTTTCAAAATTAATAGATTTTGTAGCCGGTTGTCAAAATCGTTTTCCACTGGTCGGAATTTCCGTACAGAAAATTAATTTTCAAAACGATTTATGAAATAAACTAATGATCAATGGTTAGATTTAGTGTGACATTAATATTCTCCGCTCTCCCGCCCGAGTCGCAAGAACTGGGCGTAGCGAGAGCGATTAGCTAACTGCTCGTTTGTTATTAAGTGTCATCCTTAATACTCCGCATAACAGTGGTTAACTCGCTATATTATGCTCGAAATCGGAGTGGGCTTTCTGTTTCAGTATGCTATATATTGGCCAAAATAAATAGTTAAATACGTCCAGATAATTAAAAAGTTATCAAAGTACCGAAAACATCATCCCTACTAACTACCGAGGTAGCGACCAGAGACGTTTAGTGGGCGACCGTGGGAACGAAAGAGGCACGCACGAAAATCACGCCCAAATGATCGTGGCCACGGGCTGAACACTTTTTTTGCCCTTGCTTTATATTTACGATGTTTTTTCTTTCGAATGTGTGTATATTTTTTATTTATTACATTTTTAGTTTAGGCGCACGCGGCTCGCGCCGAACATGCGTCGAAACTATCACTCTTCGATACTTTTTTTTTTATTAGAGTTGTTAAATTAAAAATGAAAAGCCAATCTGACGAAGCGTATTTATGATATCCATATATCTTTATGACTGAAGCCTCCGACTTTAAACTATAAATTGGTAACTGAAATAAGCTCGGGCGTCTAGATCGCAGGCTGAGAATACATGGTTCATTTATCACGGATAATCTACGTATATCACATAATAAATGCGTTTTCCTACGCCCAAATAAACAAAAGTAGATATTTTTTACTTTCAATGCTTTATTTAGGCATAAAATCGTACGTATACATTTTTCAATTGATTGCAAAGAAATTGTTATGTGACTAGTTCACTAGCTGATAGTGATAATCAAAAATCCACAAGACACACCATAATGCAAAAGAAAGATTTTGTCAACTCTTATTCGAATTCGTTTAAAATATATTTTTTATGAATAGTTTGGAATGATTGATGTGAATATCAAATGCCAACAATAATTAGCGGTATTACCAACCTATGCTGTAATATGCAGCAACAATCATTTTAACGAGCATATATTATGATATAAAATAAAGTTTAGTCCTTTGATTCTCTCGAATATTAAAGAACCTTATCCGAAGACAGCGGGAAAAGACTAAATTAATTAGTTGATTACTACATTCAAAGTAAGACAAATTCCTATGATACCCATTATGGAAAAATGCTTGGCATCTCGATCGATTAAAAAATAACTAATTTACCAAGTTGCCGGTAATAAAGCATTATCATTCCATAAACCCACCTGAATTTTAACCTATAATTTCTTGATCCTTTTATGGCCCATATTAATCAAAACAGAACTTACTGGTCATATAGGACATGTAAGGTAACCCTTTGAGCCCCTTTAAATCTTAATGATTACAATAATAAACACGCTGTTCCAGAGGTGATAATGGTATTTAAACAATATATATTATTTTTAGAACTAGGAAACGTTTTATTGATTAAATTTGATATAATTGAGTAAAAGAACATGTTCATATGGTTCGAATTCCTTCATTATAAATTCATCATTAAGTTTACTAAAAATTTCATCATTTTTAAGGTGTTCAAGTGTAACTGTCAATTCTCGGTAAGAAGGCATTATATTCAAACAAATTAAACACACTTTGTTGTGATATTTACACACATAATATTAGATAGTTATGAGTTAAGCCGAAATAGCTATCAAAAATATATTTTATAATTTGTGTGTTTTATTTTTTTAAATTTTATCGCATCGTTTTAAATAAATTTCCAGTATCTTCGATAAAGTTATATTTTCTCAATTGACCAAATAATTACAATATTAAAAATCGATGGCTTAAAGAGTAATGTTTTTAACTCCACTTTTGACTGGAAATGACTTTATAATGCCATCATGTTTTATCATGCAATGTGCATGTCCCGTAAAATTTTTATAACCAAAACTTATTTAAGTGCATCGGAAAAACGTTTTAAAATTTGATATCTCCATTGTCGTTCTAAAACCTACACTGTTAATTATACAACTTCGCCATTTAGTATTATCACCTGTCATTTATTCGTTGTTTTTCAGCGGTGGAACAAATGAATCGTTTGAAAGGGTTTTTTTGTTTATAACACAAGATTTTACATTCGCAAAATAATCAGTTTTTACCTTCTCCTGCACAATTGACAAAAACAAAGATAGAAAAATTTCTCTTTAAGCAATCGAAATGATACTTTGCAAGGATGCTATACTACTCACGAATTATTATTTAAAAATGCAATGCACTCATTTTTTTTTCGTCCACTCCTTTCGGAAAACACTGTAGATGTAAGCCACGTATATTGATATAAATGCGACCCTTTTAATAAACTAAAGAATTTCATTCATGCGCTCGAGAGGTACACTCGAGAAAAGAAAAGAAAACATTATATTAATTCAAGGCATAGTTTTTATACATCCTCTGGGGCGGTCTGTTGTAAAAAATACGTTTATTAAATAAAGCCTCTAAGCAGTCTAAACACTCAAAGGAAATAGGAGACGGTTTTTTTTTTTGGTTTTGATGGCAGAAAAAATATGCTGATTCGTTTCATTATACACCAATTCATCTACTTTTTCACTAAACCTTTTATAAGCATCAGCTATCACAAAACCCTACATATATATATATATACAATCCTTATAATGAGTATTTTGTTATTTATGCTGTAATAATAAATTCGTGGCATTTCTTCAAACTGTACTCACTCAATTAAATTGTTTTTTAGTCTTGTCCAGTTCCTTCTGAGACACTCGTGGTAACAAAGGAACAGAGTAGCTGAGACTAAACGTTTTTTACCCTACTTGAAAACGCCATTTAAAATAAGTAGATTAAAAGCAGTGAAGTTTGATAAGTATAAGCAAGATGTATGCACCATGGAATTAAAGTTTCGGCAATGATAACAATAACAAACTATGCGTCTCTTTTAACATATCGTATTATATTTATAGCAAGTCCTGTGTGGTGCGTTTGGGTAAACTGACGTCCCCCATTTTATTTTATCCCTTTTTTAATACACCTCTCGCGCTAATTTAATTGTATTTTTTTATAAAATCTTAAATATATCGTACAGTTGGCTTTGTCCTTTCGGCACTGCTAGAAATATAGAGCATATATTCAGGCTAATAATGTAAATTCCGGTAAAAATATGCGTATAGTCACTATATGCATAGATTTGTTTATGACACTTTAAAATGATTTGTCTTCGCTTCAAATGCAATAATAATAATAAAAAATAAGCTAAGATTATCTCAAAAGCTTTAGTAAATATCTCCCATACAAAAGCTTACATCAATTGAAACAAATACACCTTTTCATAAAATGAAACATTTTATTAATGACGGGGTATTTGACGCCTTGGGCAATATCTGAAGAAGCAATTTTATCTCTTTATGGTAATTCCATTCGGGACATGCATGGGAACATGAATTGGGTCCACTGTTTGTAAACCCTTAATTTGGGGTAATAAATGCCAAGCTTTGATACATAAAATTTTATGTATTGAAAGGTTTTATACTTTATGCATCGAAAAGTCACTTTCTCCGTTCGGAAATGATTGCTGCATTGATGGAATATTGGGTATGGTATTTTTTTTAAATTAACAGGTTAATTGGGCTATTAATTTTCTATTATACAAAAAGTTGCTTTAATGCCGATATAATTTAAATATACCGATAAAAGTAACATGATAAATTATTATCAATAAATTTACAAAATAATTACGATGGTTATGTTGTTCTCGCTTTGTTTTCAATTACTTTTAGAATTCATATATCGGAAGTTTTAATACTCCTCGTATATATTATAAAAGTATTGTACATCCATTCTCATCTCTGCATCATTTCAAAAATATAATTCTTCAATTTATACGTGAAACTTTGGGAATGCATTAGCTTCTACTTAAAATGTTTGAACATAAAACCATATTTTATTCGAGACGTATGTCCAGCATATGAAAGCAGTTTCCAGCATATGAAGTTAATGGGGTAAAAATAGCAAAGCAATTATATTACTAATATAATTTATTATGTATTGTGCTGTCATCAATAATGTATAGTTATTGAGGAACTCATTACTTGGTTCTTTTGTATCCTCTCATTCTAGTAAGTTAATATCTGTTCAATAAAGAATTGTAAGAAATATCAAATTTTAAATATTAACAACTAAGGGAATATTTATGGCCATGGCTGAATCTGCGAAATTTATTGGACCTAAACACTCCAGATCTCTTCAGGACAACAACAGAGAACTAAGTGGTCATCAAAATGTATCTTTGACGACGTCCAGAAGCGGGTATGATAGAAAAAAGTAGAATACATCAACTGAAACTTCTATATGAAATTATTTTTACAATCTTGTGATTTTAAAACGTACTTTTATAAATACGTACAATATATAATACATATAAATCTTAAAATTAAAAAAAAACAATGGACTTCCTATTACTAATTGAGTAGCAGTTAAAAGAAAACGAATGTTCAAATCTAATGATCAACGTGAGAAAAAACAATGAACTTGAAACCTATACAAAAAATCATTTCGCTTTCACGTGACGTGTGAAAAGTCAAATGGCCAACAATTTTTAAGATTACAAAATTGTCGTGTATAATTCTCCCACGGACTGAAACAAAACGCTATTTAATAATTGTGGTTTTTTACATTATTTCATAGACGTAATATTGTGTCGATAGATTCAGATCACGCAATTATTTACTGCTAAATACACTGAGTACAAAAACCATCTTTATAATTGATAGAAATATGTATTTTTCATTGAAGATCATTTAGATCATTGGTGAATCTACCTCTACGATATTGAGATTTTTGTGGGTCTTGCATTACATCTTTTACGTTTATAAAATTTTCTGCAAAATATAATAAAGCTAAAAAAATGTGCCATCTTTCATGAGGGAAATGCGTCAGATATTTCTCATAACGTATGTTCAACAAGCTATAAGAGTAAATTTACTAATTCTTATTGTTCCGCGCGAATCGTTTGTTATCTCACTCTACTTGCCACTGACAAGTAGTCAGATCGGGAAAGCAAGTGATTTGCGACGATTCCAGTATGTCCATAAAGGCGAACACATGACTCGTTGAATACAATGATACATCGGTTTGAATTCGTTCGTTCTCGAACTATATATGTACATATATACCAATATTGAATGAAGATATCAAATATGTAGATGAATATACACACCTGTATAAAAAATTACGATAGAACAGGCAATTTAATATTATTATCTGATTCTCGGCGTAGGTAGGTGCATAATCTAAAACATTTTATATGACGCTATAAAAAGCATACAGTAAGTTTGGCGTATTCACACAGGTGGGTTGAATACTCGGTTACTTGTTGTATACCAGCGATAGCCGGTAAGGCAGTGAGGAAGGCGGCGCGGCACTGGCACACAGTCGGTTGCGTACTTCGTTATTAAGGCTTGTCAAGTCAATGATTTTCAACATTTATCGTCGATGCTATCATACCCAATCTATCGACGGTTCAATGCTTGAATAGTTCGAATCACAATAGAGCACTCTGGATATCGAGCGTTTTAATAACTGTCATTTAAAAAGTTTTAAATTACAAATTCTACTATTGGTATGGCATTTTACGGTGAAGTCAAGCATAAATACTTAACCATGTGTTTTGCTATGAATCCTTGACAACTATTCGATGGCTATTCGATGGACTGCCGTGGTCGCCTGTTCTCTGCCTTTATTCAACCGATCAGACGGCTCCTGACGATGTTCATCGAGAATCATCAACAACATCAAGACACCGAGCGGCCGCATGAACCAGACATAGCAGAAGACCGCCCAGCAGTCGGGACTCCTGCCGATTAACGCCCCGTGAACCGATGGGGTCGAGCACATCGGCATGGATTACTGACTGCCGCGTTCGCCTGTTTTCTGCCTTTATTTACCCGATCAGACGGCTCCTGAGGATCATCATCGACCATCATCATCAGACCACTATCATCATCCGACCGCTATCAGCTTCATCATTTCTCCATCACCCTCGACCGCCAGCAACCTCGACCAAAGCAACATCTTCACCACGACACCAAACCTTCCGGTTGCCGTAGAAGCGCCGCAACGGCTGTAAAGATTTTACTCAACATTCATACCAAGATTTTACTTAACATTCATACCGATGAAAGGGATTAGGCTACCGTCCAAGTCCCCGTAAAAGTTTTATACATCAGCAAGTCATGAAACCTCAGTGGTTATTGTATCACGAACCAGTGTCACCACCATCAAGAGATCTCCACGTAGTCACCATTTCATCACCATTCACCACCATCATCATCTTTTTGTTTACTTAAAAAAAAAATGCGAAACACAACCCCCAAGAAATGAAAGGGAAATGAGGGTCTACTACCTTCGGTCATCCACATAGCGAAAGACACATCATCATCATAAAACCTCAGCAGCAGTTCAGCAGTCGTATAGACAACGGTTCACATCGCGTCACTTCGCTGTCTCTTCGATGTCACGTCGGACGAAAGACCTCCAGGAACCTCGTCAGTACGATATTAAAAATAAGACAAATGCTTATGCCCCAATTTTCCTTATCTTTTTCCTTAATCATTTTAGCTAACACTATGCTTAGATGCGGAAAGCAAACGAGGATGAGACCTCCAGCCTTACAAGCATCCATCTACAAGCCCTAAGAGATAACTTCTTAAACAGCGAGCCAGGTTTGTCTATTCAGGCAATCTATATTTTAAAAGTAAATGATTGCATGACAATCATTTAAGTTAAGCAATACTTTACTTAAATACGGAAGGCAAACGAGGATGAGACCTTCAGCCTTGCAAGCATCCATCTACACGCCCGAAGAGATACATCTTAAGCAGCGAGCCAGGATTCAAAATACAAAATTTATTTTTTATATAAAAATATAGTAATCATGTTGCTTTACCACAGAACTAAAATTATTCTAAATCCTGATCAATCAAGATTGGATGCATATTAAAAGAAAAATAACTTCGACAGCATGTTGAAAATCGCTGGTCAAAACTGATGCCGCTATAAATATAAACGAAAGTGGCCCAATCTTGGGCGGTTGCTCGCTTACTCGTAAATGCAAATTTATAGAGTAGAATTTTCGGTTCTGTATCTCTTAGCGATGCACTGCGCTAACACGTTTTGGTTTTTATATTTACAAGAAAATAAAAATGTACATATTTCATGATTAATTTTTCAATCATGCATTCTTAAAATAAACTTTTCTCAAAATTCTTAGATCAGTTTCATCATTAAATCTTTAGACTTTACTATCGCGAAATCTTTCATCCAACAAATAATGCAATCATTGTCTAAGCATGGTGGGAAATAAATGTAAATAATAATAGTATCATCGGCGCCTTATCTTGTGTATTTGACGCTATTGTTAGACATATTATGCTTACATATTTGTGCAAGCATTTTATTCAATGTACAATGTAGTGTGTTAAATTAACGTACAAGAAATTTATAGTTGCACAGCGTGATGTGGAGATAGAAACATTAGTTCAAACGAAATTATTTTAAAGCCACCGTATTAATAACTTATGTGGTTTTCTTAATTATATTCATGGCATAATTTACTCAGTGATATTGTTAAAATTGTCATTTTTTGATATTTAGTTACATTTTTGACTGGTTATATTTACATATATGAGATAATAATTACAAAATCTTGATACCATTTAGTATAAACACGATATACTTTGAACACATGCTTAGAAAAATGTACTATAATATTTAAATGTTGGATGTTTATAATGACACTTGTTTTGTTTACTTATTAGGCGATTTGCTAGCAGATGCACCACAGTCAATTTCCGAACAAAAGGTTTGTTGCAAAACGTATATTGTTTAATACGTTAAATGTTTTCTTGCCTTATATGCATATTTGGTAAACAATAACATGTTGACATCCGTATTGGTATACCGTCGCTACATATTATGTTACTCAATAAGAAATGCAACAAAACACATTTGAATACATTCAATTGTTTCCTGTTGTTTTTTGACCGAGAAAACAGAAATAAATGATGGTTTTCGATCGACGAAGCAACAACAAGCCGGAAGTTGCAGAAATGAGCATATAAACAAGAACAGTTAAATTATTGGTTAACCTATTAAATTGATGATTCATTTTATAATATAAAAATATATTTTTAAAACAAAACCTTGACACTTATTAATACAAGATGTCCATTAATTTAATTAGTCAATAAATATTATCTTTTACGAAATACTTAGTACTATGTCACGTATGTAGTATACTATTCACATTATTAGTGAATGTGATCTTCCTAAATAGACGGATCGGTGAAATATGACAGACGCAATAAAAATTTTAAACCGTAGTAAAAATGTTATTAATAAAGTGAGAAATAGAATTAACGGAATACGTGTACCGTCAACTCCATTGTTGTATAATGAGTATTAAATTTTATTTATGAATACTAAAACAGAATCGATTGAAAATAGTTATCGGTATGTCTGTTTTAATGAAAATAGAAATGTACTTTCGATTATTTTAGCGTAAAAATTGCAAATAATTTTACTAAGCAACGGTGTTTAGTTTGTATGGCATAGTTACCTGCCATACAAACTAAACATTTTATTTCATTTAGTCAGGAAATAAGTATACTTTTAGTTTTTAAGAACAATCATAATATAAAACATACATTTGCTAGTTATATTATTCCTGACGATATTGAGATGTATAACGTTGATTAAAACAATTCGTTTTTTTATGCTACAAAAAATAACGGCAAAAACAAAACAAATGGTATCGCGTGATGTATGATTTTCATCCCAAAAGCTGTCTTTCTATCTCAAAAGCATTATTCAAAATTCTTAGATAGTTTTACCGTTAATTGTGTCAGTAAGAACAAAGCTTTTAAATTGGCTTAAACAAAAAGATTCAAATCGGATGACAGAGCCTTTTGGAGCAAAGTCACGGACAAAAACAGTGGGATGCGTAGTTAACATGCCAGAGGGATTTTTGATTTGCGGAAATTTATTCATGTTTTTTTCCATATCTACTCTCAATACGAAACATAATATAATATGCATTCGTAGTGCAAAAGCGTCATCATACAGCTTCGCGACACTTCCTTGCCACTCAACATTTCTCGGAGAGAGAAGGTTAGTTATTGGTGTTAGCTCTCTCTATTGAAAAATATCTTGTATTGAAAAATATTGCTTATTTGTAGAACAAATGCAACTGTAAAAATATTAAGACTGCATTCCATCACGTACGTACGTAAACCAGCAAATAATAAATATTAACAAGATAATTTGCTTTTGCAAAATAGTACAACATATTATAATATTTAACATATAAATTTAAATGAACATCTCCATTCTGATCCCGAAAGTGGACTGTAAAGAATAATCAACAATCCACTTGTTTTTTTAATAACACTATCCATCCTTCTTGACCGAATAGATAGATTGAGCCAGTCGTTCAGCCAGTCTTCGTTAACTTATGTTATTGATGATAAATCATGTAAAAAGTTTAATTTTAAATAAATGAAACATATTTTTTCAGTACTACTTCCAAAATTAATTTTATAAAGATCAGGACCGTTTCGTTCATCGCCAGCATTAATCAATTGATATACGTGTTTTATTTTTTTTCAAAATTATGTATAAATTCTCAATTAGATGTAAATATGATTAACTTTGGGAGTGGACTCAGTTACAGTAGACATGGTGATTAATTATAGTCAGATATAAAATGCTTCTCAACGAAGCGAAATATTTATCAAATGTTGTATGTTATATGGTAAAGGATTTTCCAGTCTGATTTTGTTTATCTTACTACATTTTTTGAGCACGTTACTGCAAGTCTTGTTATCTTTTTTCGAATCAAAAATGCCCGTAAATTACTCGATCAACTCAAAAGTTACCTCGTTGGCAAAATCGTAAAGCTTTAGCGCTGTCATTTGATAGCCAATAACGTAATCTGTACAGTTATAAATTATCAATAACCCCCAAGATTAAGAGATTAATTATTCGAATCTTCTGAACTGACCGACCGGAAATGTTAGTCTTTATTTCATATCTATTAATGATGAGAAATACTTTTTGATTTAGATATGATCGTTCTAAATTGAAATACAATTTAGAACGATCATATCTAAATCAAGAAGTATTCCAGCATTGTTATTCTATAGAGTATAGAGTAATATGCCTGCAAAATGATTAAATGTACAACTTAGCCTCAGCAGGTATGGTAAAATCGGTGACTCCGAAAACGTTATTATATAGAAGAGCTATGTAATTCATAATTGTAATATTTTGGTAAAAATGAAAATACATTATTATTAATTGTGCGTGCAAGGATCCGGGAAAATGGAAACAGTATCCAGTATATATTAAAGTCTAACACGATGTTTGTATTGTTTGTAAATTTATTAAGTCGTATTATATGATAAAAAAATGTTTTGTTTGTATGTCAATGTTACAGTGAAACTGTATTCTCAGTGAAAATGTATCGAGCAATAGATTTGTATGACAACATGATTTCACTGGTCACGATCATTGAAATTATTGGTCCAAGTCGATGATTTGCCGGCCTAAAATTTTGGTTTGCTTCAATGAAAAAAATCAGCAAGTATTCCCTTTCATAAAAAGAGAACCAAATAAAAACACAGACAAACATTGGGCTGAAGATAGGGCGGTCAATTTAATTTCAATGACAGCTTGGTGAAGAATACACTGAGAATACAGTTTCACTGTAACATCAATACTAAAAAACTTAATGTTTGCATGATGGTGACGTTTTGGCGGTTGCTTCAAAGTTATCTTAAACCACCTGATTTTTTTTTCTGTCAGTAAAATTGTATCCTCGATCTTGATGACTGGTAACTTATTTATATTGGTACCAATTCATTAGCCTACTAGCAGCCCCAGTATATATTCTACTAAATTGCACTGTGGCATTGTAAAACTTCATGCGGATCAAAGAGTTACAAACGATTTTGCACCGTGCGTTTTTTGAAGTCATATTACTGCAAAAGATTGATCTCACAACATGCACGATTGCACTAAAATAAAACAAGATAAGCTTCATTTTATCAAACTTACGATTAATAGATTCATATATTGTAGATATCATCTTCCTAATAAACACTCGCTTTTATCGATACTGAATATATAATGAATAGTTTTACATACTATTTTTTCCTGCTCGTAGTATTAAAAGATGCAATAATTATAACGAGATCTACTTAAAACACGAAAAAATAAGACCCATTTTCAGCCTCACTATTAAGCAGTTTATGATTTAAGCATCAAAAAAATACAATATAATTGAAATATAATAAAGTCACACAGCTACACTGAACTTCTCTACAAAAACTGTTCGTGAATATACTAGCCGGCTCTCGGGTAATTTATATCCGCGTAAAGAGTTCGTGTTATTCATTTCACATGATTATAATAAATGTGACAGATTAATTAAAACTTAACAACAAAAAACGTGCAAATGAGATGGCGCCACTTCTTACGAAACCCCAGGCTATCGGTGTGCACTGACATAGATTCTCTATGGTCTTCATAAAATCTTAAGGCGAGATCTTCACGCAGTTGTAAAAAGTGCGCAAGACTATGCACAAGATCTCACGACCACTCGCCTATATTTAAAAACTGCCCGTAGCCATCACGACTGACGACTAGAGATGCCCATACCGCTACCGAGTACCGGAAAAACTAACATAGATGCAAATGATAATGCATTGTTTCCGTTCTACAGAATAGATATAACTATAAAATACTATTTGAACACAAACTGCATTTACGATAAATTATTGTATGTAAGCGGCTTGATCCTCAATATGCTTAAGTTATAGCACTTGCGAAATGATTGTCTGCTGAATCTTTGAAATGAATAAAATAAAGGTAAAAATAATTCCAAGTATTTATTTCCAAGTATAGCATCGTTATGCACTGTTTTTTTGCTCTTAAAATATATTTAAACAGTGGTAGACTGACGATACTCGCCGGTGACATCAAGGATTAATGATAGAAAGGTAGGGTTAGTAAAAGTTAGTAGTGAACTATTCCTCGTGTTCATTTTTAAATGACGAAAACCCAAAACACAAAAAAGCAAACAGAGATCAGCAAACCACCTACTGGTCTTTTCTTAATCTCATTTGTCCATCTTATCAGACTAAGTGACTAACTAACTTGAGATTTGTTTTGAAAAAAAATACTCATTTGAGAATCTATATGCTCCACACTGGCAACAAATACATACATATATACCACTTTATTGTTTAGATTCATACCTTGATAAAAATATTATTTATTTAACCTAAATACATTTAAGTCTCTATATACTTATTTTGGATGGTAATCAGGAGTTTTGATGTTTGAATATCCGAATAACGCATTTTTTCAAACGTACTCGTTCCTTTATACGAGTATTCAAAAGTCGAGCAATTTGTCACCTCTATAATCAACCGCAGACGCTAGACAACGTTCTTCTGAACACATTCATAGCGAGATCCGGAAAATGGAGGTTCAAGCGGAAGTGTAGCGCAGTTAATAATATTGTGATTTGTTTCTTTTCGCGAACGTGACAGCTTTAAGATAATGGTGTATTATAAATCACAATTTAACTGTATTTAAAACAAATGGCGCTTACTGAATAGATTAATAACTAGCGGGAAAGTTGAACAAATGTTAATTTTAACTGAAGCGTCTACATGTCACGCTACTAACATGAAATGGATATTTATCGCGTATAAATATTATATATATTATAAATTATAACCATTCATTTCTCCCGTATCCCAGCACGATCTTCTACTCAGAACGTTATTCTAAAGAATAATATAAAATAAGAAGAATATTATAATAGCTATTAAAATAATTTTTTTTAGACAAACAAACAAACAAAAACCAAGAGTTAACTGCTTAATCAGGACATTTATAATAAAATTTTCATTATTTAAATCTATTCGTATTTAAATTTAACCCTTAATGCAAAATACAAAGAATAATTCGTCACTCTTAATGCGTTAACAGTCACTTCGTGGTGGGAAGGCATAATTTAAAATAAATAAAACACATTTTTATAACTACCTACTTCTACATATATTCTGATAATGCTCTTCGCGAGCATAATTAACTGATCTGAAGATGCTTTATGGAATGTCAATATAAAATCTGAATCCTTTGAATTTAGTACCTTTCTATGAGATTTGTCACCAACGACCCGATTTTCGTCTTTCGGCATCTTCATGCATTCTTCAGGCACAGGCAAGACAAAACTTAAACTTGAAATGACTCAATGCATTTTATGTTCAGTGGTTTTATAAAACATTACGGATTTTCACAGACTTGTTAGAAATGTGTTAAGATTGCAGCTTCTCTTTGTATGGAGCGTCTTATTCCGCTTAATAATAGGTTCTTAGAAGGAGTTTTGTTATTGTTATGATGATAAAAGGATCGATGTGCCGAGATTTTGCTTTCGTAACGTCAAATTACAAAAACAAAAACTGGGCGCCGATGTGTATGCATTTACTTTTTAATCGTGTAGGTTATATTCATCTTAAAAAGCAATTCTTTGTTTTGCTTTCAGATGAAAAAATAGACACTTTCACTGAAGATTTTCCCACTGCCTCTGCCAGAATAAATCAAACAGCAAATTTTCCTCAGAGCTCCAAAGCATTGGTAATCAACTTGACACTTGAACTCTTTCAAACAACTTACGTATCAAAAATATTAATTATCGATAATGATTTATCAGACCTTTCTTAGTATACTCGTTTTTGTTAATATTTACTTACCCTTGCGCTTAATTAACCTACTGACGCACTCTTAGCTTTCATCGTCAGTAAAAAAAAAGAAAGGGCGGTTTTTATCTAAAAATAATGAAAAACCCCTTCAAGTCATCAGCAATACTCTAATTCTGAAACAATTAACCCTGAGTATATTTAACCCTATAACTACCAAAATTATGAAACAAGCTGTATGATGACTTTTAAAATAGATACAATATTTATGCGGTGCAGCACATTTACTAGGATTCAAGAGGACAGTGCTGTTGACACCGTAATCTATAGAAAGTCTTTTGTGATATGTAACGGATATCTATGGTGATACCTTGTTAGCCTGGTGATCATATTTTTAAATGAATATCAATATACTATGCTAGATGTTATTTTAATTTTTGAAGATACGACATCAAAAAGTTCGTGTCGTACACAATGGTTGAAAAATTAAAGAAAATGAATAGAGAATTAACCAGGTGAATAAACAATTTCCGCGAATAAGTTTAATTTCAGAATTCATAGATTGAGAACCTGATTGAAATGAGAAGTTTCAAAATAGTATAAAAAGAAAGTAAATTTTAACTAACAATTATTGTACACTATGACTTCTTTAACAGTTCACTCGAGTTTGCGGCAGCCGTTGATACTAAATGAATGTTCTCCCCTCTAACATAAGAATCCACCTACCGCACTTAGCCCACGCGTTCAGTCTATATCAGTGGTTCTCATGTGCGGCCACCAGAGGATTTTGCTGCCGCTACCAACAGCATGATATTTAATTAATAAAAATGTTTTTTTACAAGTTAATTTATCCTCAAAGACACTGAAAATTTAATATTTTGTATGGATTGTATTGTGCATCAAGAATTGTTAGTTCGCAAAAACTTAAACACAAACATGCTTAGGTATTTTTAACAAAAAAGACTCAACACAAAATTTGGTGCGGCCACCAGACATTTTCGTAGGACCACTGATGTTCCTAATGCGGGCACAGCCAAATTTTACGTGAGAACCACTGGTCTATATTATATTAAGCAGTTCAAACATTTAGAACTCTGGCAATCTTTTTTTTTTGTCGGCGTCATTCAGGAAATTCTCACAGCGCCACTCTTTCGAGTGCATAAGTAGCGCGGTCAGTCTGTACATACATATGTCTACCTAAATCTTGGTAAATATGCAGTGAAGTTTTCAGGCAAATTGAGTGAAGTATTTAATATTCAATTTCTTGAATCACGATATCACATACAAACTTTGAATAAACTTAATTCATTAGTGTAAAATAAATTGAAGCACTCACGTTTCCCAACACCCCACTATAGGGTTGTATTCTGGGTGGCAATTCCGGCGGCAGGTCTGGCGGTCTATTGTGATGTACATTTGCAGAGGGCGGGGGAGAGTCATCCGATAGTAGGGTCTCGTTACCACTGTCTACCGCGCCCATTCTGCTTTTCAGGTCATCTGTAAACAAAAAATATCATTTTAGTATGACGCCAATTTTTAGAATGATTTATTGATTTATCTCTTCAAAAATAATGAGACAAAAACATCGCTATATTTGCTTGCTTTGTCTGGAGGCGACTTTTTCCTAAACTTTTGTTATTCATTTAATTCAACTTAATTTCAGCACCCATAACTAAATCTCTTGTTTGGAGTTTTTTTTGTCAATTTAGAAAGTAATTTATTAAAATATCATGCATAGAGTAGTTTATATATATACATATGTAAGTATAAAATATCTTAATGGGTAACATTCGTTGTTTGAAAAAAATTTCTAGAATAATAAATTTGATTATTTAGGTTGTATGTCTCTCAAACACATTTTGCGGCAAAACCTATGACGGCAATTTTATGGTACCTTAATGACAAGGAGTTTTGGCTACATACAAATATTTCAAATTTCTTCGAATCAATACATAATATCTGATGGCATGGCAGCTTACTGTGATGCCAAATATTTTTTCTTTACACGATATTTGGTTAATTATATTAACTGTAGATTCCAGTTAAATTTATTCATAATTTGACTGGAACAGGTAATCGTCAAATGCAATCTGAATTTGATAAAGGGTGAATTACTTTTTAATAATTATCAAAAAATACGTTCGGAAAAAAACTACATATGATTTTAGACTTAGAAGTGTAATCATTTTAAAATTGAAAATTAAATACCAGCTTGAGGCAAATTTTTTTCATTCAATCGTCGCATGTCTTAAAAAAATATTAATAATAATTTGAATCAGAATCAAGTATATAGAACAAATAATATTTAACACCCCCTATTTTACTTTTTGCGCCCTGGTGTAAAGTAATTAATGTTAAAAGAGTGACTAAGTTTGCGATAAAGGCTGTCGATGTGCATTTTTACTGAAAAAAAAATACATTAATTATATTTATTTTGGAGAAATATCGCATTGTATTTTTATACTTGTTTCTCTCAGAAAAACTTAACGATGTTAAAATAAAAACACCAATTTAGATTGCTACGATAAACGGGTAAAGGTAAAGTTTAAAAAATAATTTTAACCCACTTTGGTAGAAATAATATAAATTACAAACTTGGTGCAGAAATGTAGCTGCTGTTCATTATAAGTTTGCAATGCGAATAAATTCATATTTCATAAAATATACTAAGCTTAGAATGTTTAAAGTTGGTTTTTATCCCAAGTAATGAATTATGCTAAAATGTGTAATCACAATTATATTTGAAACTCTAATAAAGCTTTCAAGTAAAATAAAGAAAAAAACTATTTTTATTAAGTATATTTTTGCTAAATAAATCCGATGTCTAAATAAAACATTTGGTTCATTCTTAAGGCAGAAAAGTATCAAGAAAAATTCAGCTGACTAACTAGTCAGCTAAAATATACCGTAAAATAAAAATATAAAGAATAATATTGTTCCGTCATCATAAGTCACAGTAATATAAGCTACAAAGCTTCTTTTTAATACAGTATAATCAAAAACTTCACACAGTAATATAATACCACTCCAGTACACCTCGCCTCTGATATAGTGTCTAATCATTCCCAAAATCGAGACCATCAATTATTATGCTAGTACTAAGCAACAAGCCCTGTGGAAACAAGACCCAGTGCTGTGGAAGAGCACGAAGTTATATGTTTGAAAATTAAGTTATTTCTTAGTTGGCTCCCAAAGCGAGGGCCATCAATTATTTGGATGCGTATATCTGAACAAGATAGAAGTAAGACTTGCAGCATAAGATTGTCTCCATAAATTACTGTCATGTTTGTCACCGAAGTATGCCGCGTAGATTGAGGAAAAAGCGGTACCGCACACGTCTCCATATCAAATTGACTTATCGTGCAGGGATAGTTAGATTAATAAGTCAGTCCAAAGAAGAATCATAATTCTACAATTCAAGAAGAATTACTACATTGACATTGGCAGCATCTGATAATGTGTTTTTATTAATATAAAATAGCACAATTTCCCATCAACCGATCTACACAGACATGATTTAATTCTTAGCTTCAAAAGAAACCGTACGTTACTTGGCCTGTAGCTTTTCACCGAGTGGTAAACTCTCTTAGGATTCCGGCCTACTCGGTTACGCTTGGTAAAATTTAAATCGCAAATAAGCACCTCGTGCTTCGATGAATCAGTCGATTGGCTGATCAAGATCTCTTTAATATCCATCTCTGGATTCCAGATTCCATAAGATGAATATAACTAAAATTGAGTACAAAATTTCAATATATGTATAAGTTCAGATGCTTCTAAAATGTTGTTATTTTGACACTCAAAGTGTTTTAAAGTATAGTATATATCTTACACGATCATAGAATGATTCATTGTTATTTAATTGATCTTATATAATAACTCAAGTAACAGAAAAAAATACATCAAAATCAGATTCATTCAACGTGTCTTAATCAAGTAAACCAAGGTGAGCTTCCGAGTTGGTTTGATGTTTTAATATATTTTTATCGTTACAAAATATATTATTTTCATTATTATCTTTTTGTTAATTGTTATCTTACAAACAAAATTGTACACTTGAATTGAAAACTGTACATCTTTTTATGAAATACTATTCACGGAATAGAGAATCATATTTTAAATTTAAAAGATTTTTATTTATACACTTATGTAATACTGTTTTAAGGCTGGTAAGAAAAGTAACACTTTTATACCATAAACTAAAAAATGGTTGAATACCTTGAATTAGATTATTATTTAAAAAGGTTTTTCAGTAAACGTTTACCGTAAAAAAACCCCACATGTTTTATTAATGTAAATAATTATTTATTTACATTAATAAAACACGAAGGGTTGATTTTATAATCATCTAGTATTGATTTTATAATCAATCAAAGTATAGTAAAAAAAATGCAGTTGAAAAAATAGTTAATCCCAAAAATAAGTAGTATTTTTTAAAAAAATAAAAAAAACGGATAATAAATTGCGAATAACTATCATCATCAATTTCATTGAAGTCGAAAAACATTTTTTATACATTAAAATTTTGACTCGAAAACAAATACTAGGCAATAATTGATTATGGCTTTGCTGAAATAGACATCGTCGATAAGCTGTGTCGTAAATTATGGTTATCTGATAGAAGATGAGTTTAAATTGACGCCGTCTCTCAGTAGGGTCAAATACCTGGTGTGATGACTGATGAAGAATCAACGCTAGTATTTTTATTCTTAATTTAACGTTTGGACATTTAAGTTGTTCGCAAACTAACTTTGAAATTAATTATATATTAGTATTCGATGCATTGTGAAACATGCTTTTTTAAATGAATATTAAGAATACTTTTATTATACCTCGAAATATTAACAATAACTTTAAGTCACTTTTAATGTCTTAATTAACTGCCACTTCTTGTTTGAAAGGCATTATATTTAATAAATAAAACATTACGATAACAGTGCTCACGATTAGTGAAACCGGTCCTGATCTTTATCGGAATACATAAGGAAATAGTACTATATCATATGTTTCATTTATTTAAATAACTTTTAGTATGATATTTCATAGTATTTTAAAATGAAAAATTAATTTCACACAATAAAACCCATTGCCAGCTTATTGATTATCACTGAAAATTTGATACCTTTATAAGATGTTGACTTCAATTTACATTAAAAATCTATTTTATCTCAAATTAAAGAGATATGCGGTAATGGACTTGATGTACGTATTTTTTTTTTCAACAGTGCCAGTTACTACTATAAACCAGTTCCAGCTAAAAATATCCATTCAGTAAAACTATAAACTTATTTCTAGTATAAATAATTACTGTTGACAATTTTGACTCATTAGCATTGATGTCTATTAAGTTTTCTACCCTTTCTAATATTAATACATCTTGCTACATACCCATCCCCACATGGCAAAATTTATATGTACATATATATATATTGTAAACCTTAAAAGCTATTTGAAAATAATGTCTCAAAATTTTCAAATAATTAATTCAAGAAACTGACACTCGCCAAATCTGGGCTGGAATTACCCACCGCAAATATGTGTGGGTTGGTTAATATTATATTTCAATCTGTATCCAAGGTTATGGATATCTGAGATGTTTTCAATTATAAACAAACACTTTTACAAACGGAGTGTGGGTCAATTGGCATATAACCATTTATCGAAACCTTATCCTTCCATCCATATTAATAAACAATAATGTTATTATATCTATTAGAGTTCCATATTAGAAACTGATAGTTCTGATGACGATGAAAAAAAAACAAAATCAGAAAGTGCAGTATGTTGAATTCGGTTCAGAATAGATATTTTTTGTCCTAAATACAACAAAGGAAGCATAACGCGAAATGGGTATCTTTATTGGGACCGATAGAATGCGGCATTTGTATGAATTGCATCAAAAGGTCTAACTTAAAATGACTTAGAAGATGATCAATAAAGATCGCCCTCCTGCGGCGCCGTTTGCTATGTCAGGTGTAGTAAGTATACTATTTTCGGTAAATTATTTTATCTCAATTTACTAGTACATGCATTTAATGTAATTGCTGTATCGATCCTTTAGTTGTACCCATTCGCAGCATACAATGTATGTTAATTTTATAATTGTACTTGCAAACAAGTACATAGAGCAGATACAATTTCCATATAACAATAGCAATGGGCATGGATATTTTTAAACCATTCATTCCATACTACACGAATTAATTGTACGCTTCGATACAAATGCGGTGGGTGATTTCACTGAAGCACAACTGAAAAATACGATGGTGTAAGTGTTTGTAATCTTATATATAAAAATCAATAATTAAGTATTTCGACTGAGGGTGCTTGATGGAATATCAATATCAAATTTGAATTGTTTGAATTTTGTACTTTTCCCGGGTTTCTCCTTTCGAACTGATGCGTAGTAAACAGTTTGTATCGTTTATAAACAAAAATATAAGTAGATCACTAAGTTAAATGGTTATTAAAATGTAAATTAGCGAAAATTGAATGTATACAAGTTTCAATGAATTAAATGGGTTTGTTATAATTATGGGGATTTGTGAAAATTTTAATGACCAGATAATAACATAGAAATATTTAAAATAAATCTAGGGTTTTATCCGACCTATTATTAATGCGTTGATTGATTTTAAGCCTTTTGAATTAATATTTAATGATAGCAAGTGAATTAATGTTTAATGATAGTAAGTGCTTGAATTATTAAAGTGCAAAGGTTATAGGCATAGTACAATTATCTTTCAGTAGGCGGCGCGTGTTTCGTACCATAGACAATCGGCAAAAGACAAACAGCAACACTTTCTTTCTTTAAGTGGTATTGCAACGCTTGCCGGCACCGACTAGTAATTTCAAAACTGGCGATTGTTATTCCATATTCGAAAAAGGTAGCGTGCATAAATTTTCTGTTTTAAAAAGATAAAATCGACGCAACGAAAGATTACAATATTTTTTTTTCTGCGTTTAATGCCGTTAAAATTATTCAACACTCATTTCATGCAACCTTAGTGTATTACCATTCAACAAAATTATTTGTTTTTATTCACTGAACCGATTGCAATAATATCTACTACTAATAGTTTTTGATAAAATAATTATTCGACATTACATATCACTATCATCAAATAATCCCTCAATACACATGTACCGTATGCAATGATGTTATATTTCATTGGCGGTATACATTGTTTAAATAATTCAGATGTAATCCATTTGAACACATGTGACTTGTTATCTTATTCGACGAGTGAAAGATGTCCATTCGGTCCGCGGACCCCACATTGAGTTACCACTCCCGCCGGAAACTTATATCCCATGTCAAGCCTGACAACTCTTGGCCAAGATCATCTTCAGATAATGTTACAGCAACGATGATAACTCTGGTTCAGCCAGACTTCGGAGCGCCGAGCTAGCTGTAGAAGGACGCCAAGACTACTGGCAAGACTGGCGTGCTAGAGGTTCTAATATATATCGCAATATCAGAACAGTACGACAATCTGATAATCTAAACATATAGATAATAGCTGTGTCGTGTATTTTATAATCTTATACAGCTTAAGAAGAGCTTATAAGACTTCTGAGTGGTATTTTCATATTTGTTTCGAAGGGAAAATTGTAGGACAAACAGACAATGTTTGAGTTTCAGAATAGTTTTGTTCGACACTTGCATCAATACTTAGGTCACAATTGTATAATGAAGCTATCAGGTAATTTTCACTATGGTCTATTTGAAAGGCTACATAACAAGGAACCGTTACATTCAATTTTTCTTTCTGTGTTCCTTAAAATGGAATGCATAAGTGTTGATCTATGAATGCCACGTATTTTTTCGATATTCAACACTTAAACAAATAAAAGGAAAAATCTAATATTGAATAGTACCATTTAAACATACCGTTTTACATAATTGCAGATATATACATTTTCTTTACATTCATATCATTAATGGCATCTTTGCACCGATATTTTACTCTTCATTTAACTATGATAATACAACCGCAAAATCGACAGAATAACAAGCTTAAAGCCCATTCAACATCCAAGTATAATTGAAATTAATTAAAAAGATGCAGATGGAAAGGATAAAGATTAAAGCTAACGTTAAATGAAGAAAACTATTATAGTTAAAATGTAAGAACCAAAGCCTACAGTTCAAACTCAGGTTGAAAAGTAATAAAGTATGTTCAAAAAATTTATGTATTGTATTCTTGCCTTGTGAGGGAACCTCTTTATATTTTAGCGACCTGTTACCAAAAGCTTTTCACAGATGCCGCCACTGTAGCGGTCATTTTTAAAAGCTCTCTTAAAAGGAAATACAACTTTTGAAAATGTATAATATAAAAAATAGATACAGCTACGCATTTAATTTATTGCTGAAGCATATTTTTTGTAATTTTGTCGCAACTCTAACAACAGAAGTCGTCTTTAATATAAATATAGGCCATGTTTTGTCTGATTTATTTTATAATCCTGATTTGATATTACCTCAAAAAGAAATAATGGCTCCAAAATTTACATCATTTCCCGTCCACTAAATTAGAGGGTTGCATAAATAAATAATTGAAAATATGCGTATGACGTTATCATGAAAGAAATAACTTCATTATGTATTATTCATCTTATATTTGAACATAGATTGTATAAAACAAAATAATAAATTAAAATTAAATAAATTGGCAAGGTTACAATCTTAAAACTATAAACTGTCAAGAAAGCATTTTGGAGCAACTGAAATACAAATGGTTATATCATCTTCTCAAACAAGCTTTTATAGCAAGAATGATTAAAAACATAAAAATGTGAAATAGATTAGTAGAAAAGGAATATGAATTCAAAAATGGACTTACAATATTTCTTTGCAAAAACAAATTGATTAGAGGTGTCTGTCGAGCCATGCTGTCGCCTTTAATCACGGGTAAGAACGCTCTTTTGCCAGTTATATTTGAAGTAATGCGTAGATTCAATGAATAGTATAATTTGAAATTAATGTGTGATTTTAACGGCATCGCGCCCACAATGAATCAGTTATACTCAACAGTTGCGGTGAGCGCGTAAGCGATGTAATTTAAATTATATATTCTAATTAATTATGATAATAGCATTAGGGTCATTGCGAAGTGAAAAACGGTGTGCGGCAGGCAGTAGGGGGCGCGTCATGTGCGGTCCATCCGTTGAAAACACGATGCAACGTTACTTACTTACTATCAGTTGTAAAGTAACGAAACGGCATCGTTGAATCAAACCACTAGGATATCGGTTTTAACAATTTTTTTCTCTCATTAAAATAACACTAGTTTTTACAAAACGTTTCTTTTTTATTAATGAATGCCAATATATGTTTAAAGCGTGTACTTAAAGGGTCAGTGTCTAATTTTAGTTTTTGTCAGTAAATTAAATAAATATACATTAATATATCAACATGGTCAGTAAACATTATAAACGGTCAATTTTATGTGGTTCGTTATTAAGTGAAACGGTCAGTAATTTGTGTAATACGATAAGGATTTGTATTGAACGGTCTTTCATTTTAAATAAATGGCTAGTTTAACAGCTTGTGAAATTGGTCAAATATGATCGTAAGAAGCCAATTTTGACCAAGACTAAGACTTGTGATTATTTTGGAATACTTGATTATAATCGAACCTACCCGATTCTAAATATAACCAAACCTAACCCAACCCAAACCTCACCAAATCGTTACAAACACTACTACTAACTTTGGACCGTTTTTAGATATCTACTTACTCTTTTACAAAAAATGACTGACCATTTTCCAATAATATACAGACCAAAATTAATTATTTTCTGACCGTTTTATGTATTTATTACTATCTTTCTGACTACATTTTCTTTAGCTTAATAATAACAAATAATGCACAATATTGACAAAGATGATTTTTCTATGTACTTTTCAAATACACAACTTGATAATTGAAAAAATTAGGACAAAAGAGTGTTAATTATGTAAATGTACAAGATTATCTTTTTTATAAGTCGTCTATAAATAATCATCAAATGATTATCGAGGAATAAACTCGTATTAAGCTTTCATGCTAAGAAATAGTATTTAACGAAGGAGATTGTGATAGGTCTGAATTTATACATTTCAGTAGGTTATTACTGTGTACTTAGTTGCTTGCAATGTATTATGTTTTTCATTGAAGCGGGATCTTGTCTTTTCATACCGATTGGAAGATGAAAAGACATTCATCATGTTGATAAAAAAAAATACAGTTATTATAGAAATGGTCAATAAATTTCTACTACACTATTAAAATATCATGTATTTTTTTCACTTCAAACTGTCTGAATATAAAATCGTAAAAGAAGCGTTCATTCACTGAGTTGTGAATTTTCTTTGTAAGAAACTCATCGAAGCCGCTGTATTCTAGAAAAATCTCTTAAATTTGGAATACATCTCATTTTGTTTGCTATACCGGTATCCCTCTAAACCAGGACTAGATTAAGTTGATGAATTTCATTTATAAAAATAATATTTTTTTTAAATAAAATATGATTCTGTGGAGTGAATTCCAAACCAATAAATAAAATTAATATTTATTAATCATTTGTTTATATGATGAAGGAAAAATAAAATAAAAACCAAAAATAACTGTTTAATCGGCCGTGACAAGTGGCGAGCTTTCGCCTTGTAAAATGTGGCGGATTTTCATAGTGATTCAAAACAATATATCGTGGTGTAACAGAAAACTGTAAAATGAACAAAATTCTTTTTTAACGATTTTAATTCATATAAAGCCACAATGCAAACATTTTACTGTAAGAAAAATTCATAAAAACAGTAATTATAACGAAAAATATTTTTTTGTTTGATTCTACTTATTACCCTTTTAATACCAGTAAGGCGGAAGCTTTTTGACTTTGTAAGTATAATAACTATCGACGAAAGCCAATTTAAATCATTTATTTGATTTTTGTATGGTGCAAAAGCAGGGCTGTGGAGTCGGTAAAAAAAGGTTCGACACCGACTCCAGCATTTACCAAAACCACGACTCCGACCACGAATCCGACTCTAACATTGACCAAAAACACGACTCCGACTAAAAAATGTTTAATATCTTCTTTTTTTCATAATTATACTATTTATGTGTATTCAATTAAATATCAACCCTACCAATCCAGCCTATAGCCAAATTTGACGTATTATTTCAAAATTTCCGACTTCGAGTACGACTCTGACTCCACAGCCCAGTGCAAAAGTGTTAAATAAAATAATTAACCCTATAAGGGTAGACTATAGGCTAATCTACTATTGCTTTATATAGTTTTCAGATAAATTTAAAAGTCTCTTGAAAAGTTTGTCGATTCACCACTGATGCTGAAATGATATCTGACAGGAGATTGGTGAAAGAGTTCCGATACTTTTTTTATATCCTAAAAAAAATATGAATACAAAATTAAAATCGAAACTTTTCTCGGTGAAAGGGACAGCTTAAGAGAGCTGTAATGTAATAGTTTGTAAGATCGTGATGTAGTTTGACAAACCGACAGTGTGCAAACAATACCCTTTTGGATAAAGCTCCATCAAATTTACCTAACAAAAGTAGCTTTCATTCAATACAACACGAACCAAGCTGAAATAAATATTGCAAGATTCGTTATTAAAATACAATATTTCAGAAACACCTGCCTGTCTCAAATTGAATAATTTATCGTATTTAAAATATATTTATAGTACAAGAAGGCAAACAAATACAATACAATTACAATGTCAGATTTGCTTACTTTCTATTAGTAGGTGTAGTTAAATGTATATATAATATACCAAAATAGGCTAGGGGGTGCCTATCCAAGCCAAAAGTCCACTATGTAATAAAGAAACTTTTATTAAGGTCAATATCATATTAGAGTATTTAGTTGATAGCTATTTTGCATTAACGTCATCGTCAGAACATTGTAAATTGGAATATAAATTGTAATATCATCTCACCTACTCTAAGGTTAGACATGAAATCATCGGCCGGGACGCTTTGCTTAAACTGCTGCATCGCGTACTTTTTGTACGCAGAATATATCCACGAGCTGACATTGGATTTAAAAATCTTTAAAATTGACAATTTTCAGTTTTGACAAAATATTTTGTACGTTAAAGCCTAAGTCAGTTGCATCGAGGCTTTAATGCACCATGTATCCAAGAAAATTATGTATTGTATTATATTTATCAAGAAAGGCCTTCGTAGAAGTAAAATCACTTTCAATGTGGTTTTGGTAATTACTTCTGGTTATCGTCCAATGAGTTATTGATTTCACGGTCAATGCCAGTTATTTTATGATTAGTTAAAGGGGGACCTTGAGTCAATTCCGGTCGTTAAAATTGAGCTACATATACTTGAAAATATATTGCCGTTCATCTGAGCTGGGTAGTGGGCATACATTTTACCATATAAAATAAAAGGAAATATAAATATTTTTAATAAGCTACCAGAGAGGGTGCTTTCATGCAAAAAAGGTTCATATTTGTGTAATGATATTCAAATACAACACAACCGCCTCTTCAAAGCAACCATACCAGCTCAATGGATGTCTTAAGGGCCTACAGAGAAACATTTCATACTAGAGGAATCGTCGATCGTACGATCGTATGAAATACTTCCACCAAACTTGTTATTATACCAATTGGGATTTTTGCTTTGACGTCGGTTGTACGTTGTACCGCTATAGATTACTTTTTTATAATATAAATACTTCATCTTCAGCTAGAAGTTAAATATTTCTTATCCCATACAATTACTTTTGCTAGTCTTGCAATCATATATGAGCTCTGTGGCTCGTTAGTGATTCCGCTGAGGTTGCAGCGCTCCAGGGTTGAAGTCTGAGCAATTGGCAGCAATTTATCAGCCACCTCTTCTGCAACAAAAGCGTGCTTAGTAGTCGGTTCAAGCATTTACCAACCGCTAATGACATTTATTACCATTTTTTTTTATCAATCTACTTTAAATCAATAAAAAATGTAATCAATATTGGTTACAGAAGGAATGGAAAATGTTGAAGACTGCGAAACTGCAAACATCAAATTGAAAAGCATCTTAGAATTCTACAATGAATCAGATTCTCGATGGCATTATATATATTTTTTAGTTAAAATATGAATCCATCTAATATCATGTTAAATAAATTTAACGTTATTTGGGATATTGATCTACAAAGTTGGGTGATCAAGAACACGAATCCTAATGGATATATTCGTGGATTGATTTTTTAAACAGTTTATGAATTGATGGATCTGCAATCTTTTTATGACCTCTTGCCATTGGAGTTCGTCCAGAAAAGAAAGGCGCGTAAATGACACATCCATACGCGCCTGACGAGTACGCTGCTAAGATATTTACAGCGAGAATATGTCATGATAGGCGTAGAATCTAATCCAGTGCAATTTCTGTTTCATTTCATAGTTGAGCATTAATAAATTCACTAGCATAAAAATGATGGCTACACAAAATCGGTCGGGCAAACTGTATTTCATAAATTTGTCGAATAACTTCGGACAGTATTGTTTTATTGTCTGAAATTGAATGGCTCCACAGATTAAGCACCGCTGACTGACAGAAGGACGTTCAATGGCCTAGCTAAAAAACCGATCTTCGCAAAATAATCGAAATAAAAAATGTGATAGAAAAAAACCACAACTTGCGTGTTGTATAACATTTATAATGAAAGAAACTCGAGTGGAACGCTTCGCGGACTAGGTATTTACAACAAAAAACATTTGATTCTGTGGCATTGGTGTGGCAAATTGTACTAATTTCAGTTAACATTAGTATGGTATCATAAAAATAGCGGAGGATAATGTGGCAATTTGGTACCTATGACGGATGATTAATTGTGACGCTTAAAACTTTTTATTCTCTGATAGGTTGGATTAATGTCTAATAAAATACACGAGTTGCACGTCAAAAAAACTATAATATATTACAACCATTTAAAAGAAAGACGTCACGGCATAAAAACTTATGAGCGCGTAATTTTTTTGTAATTTATAAAGGAGTCAAAAATGGTCATATTAACAAAATTTTGTAGAATTATTTTGCAAAAATTCACAAAATTTACAGTACGATTGTATAGACTAGCCAACATTTCACTTTAATGAAACGACTTGTGATGTCTCTCAAAAACAGTTTTCCTTTTTACAACAGTTATAATTATCCGCTCCCAAAATGGAACATTTATGGACTCCCAGTAGAGTCTATCTTAACAGAATTTTGCTACGTGAAATAATTTTTACTCAGTTGCTAAACTACTTTTTTCTCAGAGATATAAATAATAGGAATAAGACAAGATAAGTGAGTATCTTATCGCTCTAGCTACATCCCCGTATTTAAGCTTTTATTTATTTTGGATGGGTGTAAGAGGGAATTATGGAGAACACAGACATCCATGTCTCCGAACAGAAATCATTAATTCGATGTGGAAATGAAGCTGTCCGGACTAGGACTTGAACCAGAGCACTCCGCAACCGAAGCCAATAATGCTGACCCGCAACCACTGACTCTTGATAATATTATCCCTTTATGTCATTTCAGATTTGGTCGACTAAATATTTTCATGAATAGATTTTCGTATCGAATATACCAGTTAAGCAAACTTTCCCCTTTTGGCAGTATAACTACTGCCATCGGTAATTGATACTCAACGTGATCGATATTATATAAATTGAATAGTGAGGCATCCGGATTATCAACTCTTAGATCAAAAGTTCAAATACCGTTTTCAGACTTAAAGACTGTTGGTGATGGATTTTGAAATATCACGAACCAAAAAACCGGTCATGTTGTACATCACGTATGAATGAATGCCTAACAATTATGTACATATTTTAACACGAAAATCGATTAGGAACTTTATGAACTTCTTTCATAGTGAAGATGTAATAAGAATACAAAATCGACCAACACATGTCGTTTAAAAAATTCATTTTTCTATCACATTTTATTAAGATTCATAGTTGAAAATTTATTGAAAAACAGGATTTTTCAACAATCTTCTTTGTGGCTTTTTTTTAAGTAGTTGGGAGTGAGGAAAGTTTTGGGAGTAGGTGTATTAGTGCAACACTTATTTACTATTACTTTTTATAGTTAGTTTTCAAAATTAAATTATAAAATAATAACCTAACAAAACATTGAATACCAGGGCTGTGGAGCCGGTAAAAAAAAGTCCGACTCCGACTCCGACATTGACCAAAAACACAACTCCGACTAAAAATAGGTTAATATCGTCACATTTTTTCCCTATTTTCCTAGTGATGTGTATTCAATTAAATATCAACCCTAGCAATGGGGCCAATAGCCAAATTTGACATACATTGTATATGCAAAAATAAAAGTTCAAAATTTCCGATTCGAGTACGACTTCGGCCACAACGCCGCGCCGACTCCGACTCCGACTCCACAGCCCTGTTAAATACTGATAAAATATAACAATCAAAAATATATTGACAAAATAAAAATAGCACAACACCAATTCAATCAGCAAACTTGCTCAAAATTGGTTGGACACTGCGGAAAAAAAATCTTTTTACTAAAATTATTTACATACCTGAGGGCATTAATTCAATCATATTTAAATGGAAAAAATGAAGTCTAGTTCAGGGTGACAATTACTTTCATAAATATCACCTAACGGTAGCAATTATATTGAAGGACAAAACCACGTACTGTGGTGCAGTTAAAAATCATTGTTTTGCATTATAATTCAATTATTTAAATTATGTGATATGAGTTATATCCCTACAATTAAAACGTCAGTTAAAATATTTGTTTGTTAAATTATGTTTCTAAATGTTACATTTTTTGACTACACAAACCGAACAAAATTAAATCAAACGTCATGCAAACTTGGAAACCATATTTTAGCGAGTGTTTACGAAACGTTGAAGTATAAATGCATTCTTGCTTAAAATATCTCTATATATATAAAAATCTCGACACAAATCTTTGTCGCCAAACTCCTTCGAAACGGCTGGACCGATTATTATGAAATTTTGTATGTATATTTGTTAGATATGAGAGAAGGTTGTAAAGTATATTTCGTACCGCTAAGTGAAGGATGTCTCTATCAAGACGTATTTTAATATTTCTGACTATACATCATTTTATTATTTATTATTTTTGTTGTTAAATCACAGAGGGCGCGCGTGAAGTTTGACATTTCATACAGCGAATTAAATTTAAGCTTTGCAAAGCAGTCGCAAGAGGCGCTTTTCATAATCTTATGAAAATATATCTCATCAAAGTTTGTTATTCAACATTGATACAACGTGCATAACAGCAAATTTGTAATATTTTTGTTTATTTTGACCAATCCGGATAATCGAAAATCCGGATATTCGAGGTTCTACTATACTTCATTTTCCTACTTTAGGATAAAAAATATATTACTTTTTTAAAATTTACATATAACTTTTAAGAGATCAAAAAATGAATATGTCCGTTCCTTTAATGAAATACATTGAATTGAGAAAATGAATGGTTGGTGTTTTTTGTTTTTATCAGGGGTTATCGTCTACAGCGCTCCATTCCTCTTTCTTTCATAGATCCCATCCCCATACACTTACAATACATTCGCTATTTTTTACTTAACAACCAAAATATTCACTTGAAATAATTTAAATGGCAGGACAACGTTTGCCGGGTCAGCTATCTATTTATATAAAACAAAGCCGTGTTAGTTACACCACTTATAAGTGGACGGCTGGACCGATTTTGTTGATCTTTCATTTTTTTGTCTTTGTCACTGTCCCGAACAGCAGAATAAGTATTTCAACATTCCAAAATATCCCATTAGATCAAGCTCATTGGATCATCCTGGCTTGGCATTGTACAATTTACAACTGAAGGTTGGCTCGGTAGTCATCATGCCTCAAAATCTGTACCAACCAAAACTATGTAACGGAACACCTTTGGTGGTGAATGTGATTCACGAAAAATGTCTTATGTCATAAAGTGCTTCAATGGAGGGGATCAGCCTGAGTACAACTCATCCATCAAATAGTTTAACAGAAAGCAGTGCAAGAATGCTACGCGTACATTTTGATTCTCTTCAATAAAGCAAATGCCTTGCTGCCACGTGAATTACATTCATTTCAATGTAATTAAAATACTTAATTTTGATTTTTGCACATTTATTTTCCATATTCATTTTGAGTATTGATTTTGACTTAATAAAAACTAAATTTAATTCAGCTAATACGTTAACACATCTATAGATTCTGAGGCGGTCCGAAGTTCGCCGAGTCAGCTATATAAAAATGAATGTTTGTTTGTCTGTATTTCCGCTATGGACTACTAAACCGCTCGACCGATCGATGTGAAACTTTACAAATTTTTTGAGTACACTCCCGCAATGGTTTTTGGCTTACCCCTCCCCCAAACCACCCCCCTACCTCCACCCCCAAATTTTTTTTTTAAACTTTACGAATTTTTCGAGTTCATTCCTTCGAAGGTTTCTGGCATACCCCCCCATACGCCCCCCAACGTTACAACCAAAATATTTGAGTACTCGGATACACTGACTGTAATAAATTCACGGACCCACAAGGCAAATAAAAGAGATGACCGCAATATACAAAAACTCCCCTGTACAGAAACCTGGTACAGAAATACTGCTGTAGACTTAATGAATGTATGAATAATAAAAATGATTCAAACAAGTGATAAGACTGCTAAGCGAATATTTTCTTCTTTTGATATCCGTTAATCGTGTCGTACCGGCCGTTGGTAATATTAAAATTTAAATATTTCTTTTTTTTTGTATTTAGATTTTCTTATTGAATTATCTTCGTCGAATATGAATCACACATTGTGTACATTCTTGAAAGTAAAAAAATCTCAAGGTCAGCATTACACATAGTATAAAACGAATATGTTAATTTCTAACCGATATTTTAAATGACACAGATTCGTTTTTAATTTCACAATCGTTCGCAATGTCAATGGCATATGGTATTGTCAGATTGTGTTGCATTTCAATGGTGAAAAGCCCGCCAGTCTACCTCTAAGGTTGACCAATACGTTACCGCATAAAAATAAATTATCTAATAGGTTTGCAGTAAACGAAAAAAAGTATATAATCGCTTTCCAACGACGACAACAAATAATAAACCTAAACCAGAATTAGCTATGCTCAAGGTCAGCAACGACCAGCGAACATTTAGAAAATCAGTAACACACAAACTTTTCATTCTAAGAACACCTCCTCTATCGGAATATTTATATGTGTATCGTGTAAATGTCAACCACTGTAGCATTTCGTTTAGAGAATTACTTTAGCTTCAAGTCGATTGAAAAAAGTGTTTTTTGCATCCTTATACTAATAACAGTAATAACCCTTTAATAACCTACCGTTCATACGATAATCTTGCTGTTTATTGTGAGTGATTAACTAGATTTGAAAGAAATCCATCCTCTGCCTGTTTAATTGTTGACTTTGGGAATGACCAAGCTTTTACTAATCGTAACAATATATATGCGGCATGCAAGTGCAATACATGTAGATAAAAACTTTCCACAACGCTTGGTAGCGCACATCATAATTCGGCATTCTTTTCCAGGAGGACCTTCTGCACCAATCTAATGAATTTCTCTTTGCCAATTTTGCGTATGGCGTGGTCAGTATTTGAATATCTTAACAAAATATTTTTTCTGTCTACTATTTCAACTCTGTTTGGAGCATTGCGCTAAACATGTGTGAATCATCGTTTACTTCGATAATTATATGGGAATTAACAAGAAATTTAAAGGGGTAAATAGTTTTATACATTTATTTTGATTTTGCTTATTGCTTGAATATGAATGGGAGGTCAGTACACTATTTCACCATTACAAAAGCGGCCTCTATGAAGATACAATATAAAGCAAAACTCTTTATCGATGATACATTGTGAAGCCTTCTATGAATCTACAGTGAGGTGATAGTTATCTTGTATTCTATGCTGAATTCAGGAATTCGAATAAAACTCACAAATGGTCATATATTTGCATGACGTGAATATTTACAGTTCTTTAACATTCAAAACGCTAGCTACTCTTAGAATATTATCTAAATTAAAAATTAAAACCATTTAACTTAATTTTTCTTTTTTACCTTTACCATTTGACATTTCAGCAATAATTTCATGGCGACGCAATTTCGAAGCGATTGATTCAGATTGTTAAAATGCGTTATGCACATACAAAATATATGGTAACCGGACAAAACAGAACATGTTGCACGTTCTGTTTTGTCTTGTTCTGATTTTTCATGGAACCAAAATATACATGATACATATGATACAAATATAAATTTTTGTTTCCACCTGTTGAGGTTTTGTACGATTTGGGAATCTTACATAATAAAAAAACATGTGTAGTGAACGGCCTTCTATTTCAAATTTGTCTTTTGTCCAATGACCCGAATGCTTTCCCAGATTCCGCATTAGATCATTTTTAAAAGTTGCTGCATTTTTAATTAGATAAGTGTATAATTTTTTATTTTGAGTTATGAAGTTGTAAATCCAATCAAAGTGAGATTATTTAAGTGTGATTTAATAAAAACAGAAATTTAGAATTACTGTCAACACTAGTATAAGTTATCACTGCACCGCAATGTTTACCAAATCATGACTATTGTCTCATTATATTATCATTATCAACCATATGTTTCATTGTCATCGAGTAGCACCCACAAAGCAATCTCAAGATCTAAATGAAGCTGATATAATAACTAAACAGCGGTATCTAAGCATATTAAATTTTTTCGTAAAATAAAACAATTCCATGTGATTTTGTACATTACTAGCCGGTGTCTGGCAAGCGTTGCAATGTCACTCGAAGAAAGAAAGTGTTGTGTTTATTGAAATGCTTTCGGATGCACAATATTTTAGATAAATAATTTCGATTTAATTTCACTAACATCGATCGGTATCGATGACGTTTGTATTTGTCTTTTGCCGTTTGTCTATGGTACGACACACGCGCCACCTACTAAAAGTAAATTTTACTATGCCTATAACCTTTGCGCAAGTGCAACAATAAGTTGTCACAATGAACGGTATGTCAGCGCATAAAATATGAAAAAACATTATTTTTTATATAAAATACATACTGCTAGCTAATTTTACTACGCCAAAAACATTCGCGATAGTGGAAGCAAAAGTTTGTCAAAATTTCTTTGCTATCGGATGAAAGGTATAGCAGCGCACAGAGTGCAAACAGACAATCAAATATTGATTTTTATATATTAGATAATAATTATAATATAAGCGCTTGTGTACTTGATTTTCGAAAAATAAGCCTTAAGGGGGTCCCTCCATGTGACGGCCGGGTTTTTTTTGACGAACCTTATCAACGTAGAAATTTGAAATTTTACCATATGTTTATTGACATTTAAACAGTAAGTCAAAATATTTTCAGACTGAAATCTTCATCACAATGTGTGGTGCACCACTCCAAACGCACCATGTCGAAAAAACGGCCTCCATCCGACCGGCTGATTGGCTTATCGGAAATGAAAAAATCTAACGGCGTTTTAATCTATAAAACTGTAAAAATCGATTGACGCAGGACCTTTTGAAAATGTGGAAAATTGTACAATCGACAAGTTTTTGAAAAAAAAAGTTCAAATTTCATGATTTTTATCGACTACTTGGTTACGTAAAAACAAAACGGCTGGGAATTTTTTCATTATCCTACTCAAACGATGACAAAACATGTTTTTAATCTACCATTAAAATTTCAAAGCAATCGGTTAACCCGTTCTTGAGATATCGTGGAGGCCAGTTAGGAAAACACAGTTTTGAGAAAAACGCGTTTGAAAGTTCAAATACGATTTAAACTATGAAATCTTTACTCCCCATCAATCTGCTATGCCTGGTACATAGATAATTCTTTCTTGTTCCTGTTTTAAGACTTTTGAAGCTGCTTGCTTTGCTCTTGCTTAAATGTTGGTTTGCTTCATGAATTGAAATTACGTGTGTATTGAAAGTTCTCATGTAACAAGCCGAAGCATCAAAATTTGACCGATGTCCCGCCTCGAAACAAGTGTAGTCTAACTGCAATAACTTTCCTTCGACTTCAAATATTGTAAAATCACTTTATCATCATATTTTACACGTGTTTAAGAATCATTCTATACAAAAAACAATAAAAAAAGATTGTTTCAAAATATCACATGGGTTGACCCCCTTAAAGCTTATGAAATCATTGTGATGAAGCAACGTTTTTCAATAGAAAAATAACGCCAAATACAATAATTTTGATTATGTGATTATTGTGTGATGTACAGTTTGTACTATTTAAGCGATGTATATAGTTTTTATTCACTTTTTAACCACTATGTTTAACTTGACAGCGTTACAACTGACTTTTTGCAACATTATTTCATATCTAACATAAAAAATTACAGCGATAATATCTATTTGGCGTGCATGAGACGTGAGAAAAAACTCCTCTCAGATAATTTTCCGGTATTTTACTTACACGATGTTTTACTATCATAATAAGAAGTGTAAAATGATTCTTAGTTTTCTATCATTGTAGTTTTTTGTCGCGAAGAAGAAAATAAAGTTGTTGAAAAAATTACAGACAAATAATTTCAATTGTGATTTAAACATTTTAAAAAGAATCTGGCCAGCATAAAATCTTCATATAACCTCAATAATTATATCAATAGTAAAAGATGCAATTTTTTACCATAAATATATTCCAATTTACATGTGCAATCATCTTTTAAAAGTTCACACCATTTTCTTGATTCAACAACTTTGATGGAGCATGCTTATTGTTCTTAAACATGATAATATTTTACACTATTTTTCTTCATTGATATTATTTTGAAATTACAATCCTTAAGAAAAAAATATTCAATAGTTTTTAATTACTTATTGACACTTTTATGTTTAGAAACAATGCTGTCATGACGTCTATTTTATAAAATGTAAATGAAAGAATTGTTGGGATAGTAAACGAGAATGTTAAGTCATACTCTATTAAGGCATGTAAAATATAATATATTAAATATTTATGATATTTTATTTAGCCAGTTGCTTACATACTAGCACACGTACCCACAATATCAACATCATTACTAGCATTGGTCCAAGAATATCGTATGTGAAATATGGTAGTTGAACCGGGCTTTTATAAAATATTTCCCTTTACATTGCTAAAGCCTCTTCTCCAGCTGCTGGTAACTTACATTGTATCACATTCATTAATAGATGTCGTTAGTAAACATGTAATTCACCGTAATCGCCAACAGGCTTCAAAATAATGACAGTCTAAGACGCAAACCCATCCAGTTGGCGCTTTGAAAATAAAGCTACGTTTGCATTAGCAATAATTAATAATACATATTATTAAAACGTCTGGTAAATTGATTGTATATGCATTGATTGCGGACTGCATTTAAACTATTTAGCAGTTTATGACAGCAAATAAATCTTAAACAATGGTCCATTTGTATGAGAAAATATTAAACCAGTAAAAGGATTTGTCGGCGAATTGAAGGCTGAATGGCTTGAACGGCCCAGGCCAATTGTGGACTATTTACAGAAGTTTATCAAAGGAAGGGTTTGATAAGTCAGAGTCCCATTGCCGGTAGAAATATATCTGAAGTTAAAAAATCATAAAATCGCGACAACACGATATAGGAGCATAAACGCACATCTCTTACAAAAACAATAACATTTTATACAAAAAACATTTAAGCAGACAACCCAACCCTCCCCATCGTCGTATGATCGGATCGTGATGTGCCTGGGTATTTATTTGTGTAAGGACGAGTTATGGTAATTATGGCGAATTCATTTCTTTCAGTGATGTGCCAAACCTCAAGCTTATTTGAGTGTCTTATTCATAGATGGGCAACCACTGGCCCGCCGACCTATTTCGTCTGGCCCTGATTCGTCTCGGCAAAGTAATAGAGAAAGAAATTAATAGTTTCAGGGAGGGATTAAATATTTTTTAAACCATTTTCCTAGTGTGTCAGCTCATACAAACATCACATATAATTCTTGTGGATATGAACTGAAGGCACTAATAGAACAATTTGATAGAGGTTTGCTGAGCTTAAGGGGGATTTAGTGCTAAAACCACAATTTAACAACATTGCTTTGACGGATTTTTATAAATAATATTTTTTGGAAGAAAAATATACAAATTTACGAGCATGTGCAAGAAAAATAATTTATCTTTTTGGCAGCCCATACACGTGTGAACAGTTTTTTTCGAAGATGAAACACACTTAATCAAAAATTCGAACGAGGATAACTGATGAAAATCTCAAAAATTCTATGCGATTATCCTTAAACAATATCAACGCCAATATTGATAGTCTTGTAATTCAAGTGCAAGGCCAATTTTACTCCCACACTCGATCACACTATTTTTTGTAATCAGTATATAATATTAATATTATGTCGTTCATTATATAAATAAAATAATACATAAGAAGCAGCAATGTGTTTTATTGAATTGAATATTACTTTATTAAACTTAGTAATTTGGTCCGGCTCTTGACTCGGAGACAGAATGATAATTTGGCCCCAGATCTATGAAAGGTGAACCATGCCTGGTCTAATTTATAAATGGACGTGTCTCATGAACATGATTATATTAATTAGTGCTTTTTATTTGGATTCCGAACAATGATTTTTTAGAAAACGAACATAATCAACCCTCTTAAGAAGGTTTAAAATAAATCATAGACAACAGATGGTGGCTCACCGATCCAATTATACACACAAAGAAAAACATTGCTAAATTGGATTTTTACTCGCAAGGGAAATTTTGCGTTGTTATATTTATGTCTTCAGAGTAAGGAATATGCCCGTAAGTAAAATGATTATCTAGGAAGTAATAAACATCTGATAAGTAATGGGTAATATGCGCGAGTCAATCATTTGAGGCGGCCATTCAAAATTACGACAGCAGCGCGTGCGCTGAATGACAGCAACCGCCAAAGCGCGGGAAAACAGCAAACGCATCATTTCAGACTCAATTATTATGTCTAGTAACCCTCGAGGCTGACTAGGCGATAGTTTCTTAACTGTATTTAAACCATATCAATGCTGCGAATTGCGTTTCTAAAATATGTGAATCAAAGAGTTTCAGATGAATTTAGTTTAAGTCCTGCTTTGACTACTTTTTTCATAAAAACATAATCATTTAATGTTTTGTCTTCAAAGCATGATGTCGTTCCCTACGTCGACTTGTCGAACGATTTTGGCATACTTGGTTATTAATCGTCGTCGTACCGGGACTGAAGCCAACGACGTTGACCACTGCACAACGAACCGGGCAAGGCTTTAACTTTTCATATTATTTGTTTGCTGGATTAAACAATCAAAGATGATTTCTTGATTGAGTAAATAAATTGTGATAATTTTTTATCAAATGGTAAAATACTGTCAATTTATAAAAATAATATTGCGATATTTTGATTCGATAAATTCAGAAACTATGTCAAGATATTCTTAAGGGATAGCCGAGATACTCGGCTATTAAATCGAGGCCCAATTCTTTTTATTCCGATTGTTTGCCTATATATAAATATATACACACATGTATCAGGCAGTGGTGTAGTGGGGCCAGGTCGGCAATCTGAGACCTGGAAATGAGCCAGGGCGCCGCCCTGCCACCATTATGACTTGTTAATTAATTTTCAAGTACATACATTTTAATTGTTAAAACATTAGGTTTTTTAACATCATACTGATATAAAAAAAACCAAATCTATGACCGATCTTGTTTGTACCTATTTATTTATCACAATTCCATTGGTATCAGTGTATACAATTCTTTGGCCTGTAAATATGTTATCATTAAAAAAGCTTTTTTACCATCTTTACATGAACAATCTGTTATGATTAATGCATGTTGGATACATCCATGAGTGATTTCTCACTGTGCATCTTTTCAGTGCAAGTTTTGTGACCCTGGCAATACCATAATAAAAAAGCTCTTAATGTCAATAGTGATATTAAAGGTTTTATAGGTGCAAGAATTTTGGCAATTTAAAATTGTAAGTGCTATGAAAGCATTTTAATTTTCTTCATTTCGTGAATAATAAAAACAGAGTGGTTTACATTCACGGCTATAAAATACCAGTTATTATATGCATTATTAAATGTGAGACGCACAAACCCTTTGTTCTCCCAACCATTCTATAATATGGACCCATTACTTTTTAACAGATATATAATATAAACGGTATTTATTACACAAAATATTTCTTATTTTTTACTCACTTGAGATTAGCTCGATGACTCGATTTTTTACTTGGTTGCATAAGATCAACTCAGGAAGAAAGGAAAACAAAATAGACCCAGAACTTTAAATAATTAATTGATTCAATGGTGATGCTGTCAGGATTACGACGCGAATACTACTGTTTGCCTAGCGGAAATTTTACTGCGTAGCCTAGCAGATGGTCGATCTTATACACATATATATTTATCTTAAATTGTATAAGTTTAAAAAACTGACCTCTTTCCACGAACATTGTTCAAACTTATATGGTTTCATGAATAACTCTTTCGTGAATTTGATACAAAATATATAAATCAATTGTTATTCTCTGGTATAAAATAAATGTTAAAACCAACCGCTAAAGAATCTAGTCGAATGGTAAATTAATTGAACTGATTGGTTACCAATCGTTGTACGCAAAAACAAATTACAAATTTGGAGTGTAAGATAAATTTGAAAAAAAAATCCAGCTTGACAAATATGCATGGAATCGCAAGAAGCTAATCCTTTTACCATACGTTCACTGCAAATGTTTTTTAATGTAAACCAACATATTATCATAATAATTGAATACATTGATCGAAATAAGTCTTTCATGAGAAAATATTGCTCAACGGAAGAATAAAGTAAAAGTATACCAAAATTATAACACAACATTTTAATTCAAAAACTTTATTTATTTTATTATCGCTTAGAGATTTATTACGAATCTAATGCCAGTGTAGGTATAATTATTTAATCTGAGTGAATTTCTTAATATTTATGAGACATGTTTGAAAAGCTTTATTCAAATTTATTACTCCAGCTTTGATACATTTATCAACTGGCATTTTTTATTTCATTCACAGCAAAGTAGAGCATATGCTTTTAAGAGTTCTGTGATCAAATAAACTAGTCCTGTAAATACATTGGCAAATCGTAAACAGCTTTCTGGTCAAAAATATTCCATAGAATTTTAATCACATATAGAATTAAAATAGGGTGCAAAGCCACGATTAGTTTTACAATCATTATCCACAAAAATATTCACTTAAACAATTTTTTCGGGACATAATAAATGAAAGATTATTTTTCCTTATTTTCCGAAGCATACATTCGTTTGCAGTGAGGCCCCTCAGATAGCTTCTGTCAATAAAAAGCCAGCTTCTACGCTTGTCAAACAAGTTGAAAGATTTATTTCATGACTATTTTATTTTGGTGGCTATAATACTATGAAAACACACGCTGATCACTATCGCAGTTGGTTGTTTTAACAGTAATAAAATTGCAAAATTACGCAACATGACTGAAGATTCATTTGGGGGCTCGTTTCGATACGTTTCAAAATACCTCAAACAAGCTTCGCAATGTGAAGAATTGATAACTTACAATTGAAGATTGTAACCGAGGGATAGTTTCGATAAAAAAGACGGATATATGTATAATGGAAGTCATCGCGGTCATTTAGAGCCCTCAGATTATTTCACACTACTTTATCGTAAAGTGGGAGTCCCGGCATCGCGATGGCGTGATTTGGAACAGCGAAAACAAAATAGGAAATAGAGAATTTTAAATTATTCTTTGTATCCTAAAAGATGAAAAGCATAGATGATCGGATTTAAAGATGCTCTATGAATATGTTCTAAAATAATTTCAATCAAAATCGACATAAATTTGGGTAATTCGTGGATTTTATTGGGTTTGTCAATTGTATATTCGCTTATTACGGCATTATAGACGCCCATATTGTGTTTTGGATTTTCCTACGAAAGGTTGTGCCAATAAGCAGTTTTCATAATTTTTCATTACTCCCACTAGTAAACGGACCCGTAAGAATGATAGAGAAGATAACAGTTTATTCCGATCGAGCTCAACAAACTGTCAGCTTAAAATATTAAAAATGTGTTGAGTGTTTCCGTATTTTTTGATTATAAAAAGCAGGAAAGCTCTACTAATATTTGTATGGCGCCACACGATCAAAAAAAAACAAACGACTACTATTATAACTTTTATAACTATTCGTGGAAAGTCCGGGAAGAATATTGATTTTTTATGTAAAGGCTTGCATTGCTAAGAGGTCTTCAACATTTTAATTATAGTATATTTTGCTTCAATTTATTCGCTTAGTTGTAATACCAATTGTTTGTCATACCTTTTAATT
The DNA here is from genome assembly GCA_028554975.1 of Himalopsyche kuldschensis. NCBI lineage: Eukaryota > Metazoa > Arthropoda > Insecta > Trichoptera > Rhyacophilidae > Himalopsyche > Himalopsyche kuldschensis. The sequence continues at coordinate 10,171,129 of JAHFWI010000010.1, read as the reverse complement.
ATTGCTTAACTTTAGTATAAATATCGCTGTTTCGTTGTGTTTATTATCAGTTGATAATGCTTTCCATGAGCAAAACCGATTCTGATACAATTAATTTTATGTGCAATAAGAACTAAAAATGTGTTATTATTTTATTATAATGCCATTACACCAAGTATTGACAGTGAATACCTTAAAACTGACATATGCATATGTTTATTGTCCAACCCATCCAAATTTTCGTAAGTAGGATAACGAAGAGATAAATCAATAGTGAAATTTATTTCATTGAACTTCGCATACTAATATAATCAATATGAAACTGGGATTGTAATAAAAACACCTTTAAAAATACGTCACTCAAATATCTATCCCACGCGGAGTCGCAACCATTATTGAACATACAAAACATGGTATAAAATTTCATTTAAATAAAAAATGCTATAAATTCTCAGAATCTATGGATCAGTCCCACGGTGTTACTATAACTGAATACATATTGCCATATTGAATGCTAATTTATGCTATTTTGAAGTAAATCATGATATGTTCTGTAAAATTTATTCAATAACTCGATACATATTACACAGAATAGGCCAGGCTCAATAAATGACACTTCTTAAAATGGAAAAACTTTACGAAATATTTTTTCTGTATATTAAAAATAAAGCTTTACAAAGAATAAAACATCTTTATTAAATTTATAAAATTAAGTTTTAATAGATAAAGTATTTGTATTCATAATCCAAAAATAACAGATAATTATAATTGTATGATAAAATAATATTATTCATATAATTACTTAGTTTATTAGATGTATGCATCAATCTTTAATTGATTAATTCAATGCTTTTAGTCTGTATATAGTATATATATTTATGTGTAGCTTTATTTCCCTATGCCTACTTCCTATTTGTAGGTTTCACTGCTAATTAACATATTTCCTCGATTATTATAACAGATAACTTCATACAATAAAAACAAAAATGTTTTGAAAATAATATTAATGTACTTTCATCGCCAGAGTTTTAAATGTTTTAAAATTCAGTGTCAACGAAGGGTTTATCGGGAATCAGGATTGATTTCTTAAATAATCTTCAAAATATTTGTTTACGGATCCGTCAAGGGGTTGGAGTTTAATGCCACTTGGAATAACAATCAATTCACTGCGCATTTTACACAAGGCTATTTGTTATATGTTCAGTTAAATCAGTGCTTCTGGGGTTTAACTGGGGAGCCACACAAAATAAAAAATTTCAGGGGGGACGCAGATTATTTTTTTTCAGTGTCAGGGACACTTGCATGAAAAAGTGGGGAGTTAAATCTCGACATAAAAAAGTGGTGAGTTATTTTACACCTTGTAAGATGCCATCGATAATTACAAATAATAATTTAACATGCCAGTGTCTAATTCAGGTGCTTTATTAAAATTTTGTCGGAAACTTATGAATATGAACACTTTTCCTGAATTTATTGAAACATCCGTGTCGCGTATTCATAGCAGGTGGTGGTTGGAAACCAACAACTCTAACGTACGCTTAACATCACGTTAGTGACGTCAATTGTTACAGTGACTCTAGAATATGCGTTTTTGAGTAAAAATGACGAATATTTAATTATCATCCAATACTGTAATGATGAACTTTGTATTGGACATAAAACATGTTTAAATATTAATTTGTCGCTCGGGTTTGCACTGAGAGACCGAATGGGTGGAATTTTGATTGAATATAAATAATATCAGTAAATGGGCGTATTTCATATCAAGCTACAAAACATTGCTAAACTGTCAAAACAATGTAATTTAACTCAGCGTTATTCAACCTTTAAAATCTATCGAACAATAAAATTAAAAGTATAAAATTCACACACACTTAATTCAGAAAGATTTATCTTTGGTAATATACAATTTTGTGTATTAGTGCTTAAATTACAATTTCATAGTTAACTGCAGTAATCTTCAACTGAACAGAAAACGAAAATGTTTTTAATAACACGTTTTGAACTTCTTTTAAAGAGAACACTTTTTGGCGAACCGGGAGAAAATTTATGCGAACCGGTAATGACTCAATATAAAAAAATATATTATTTTTAAATTAAAATTCCTTTATTTCTTTATTAATTTGTTAGACTCTCGAAATTCAATTTATAAAGCAAACATAGTGAAAAGTAGATATATTGCATTTCATGTTTCTTAAATTTGACAAACATATACTAAAAAATATACAATAAAAATAAAAATTTAGATTTATGGAAACTAGTAATTTTGGTAAGCAGTAGCTTCTGTGAGACGAAAATAACGGTCCAAGACCATTTCTCTTGATAAATTAATAACACCTACCAGATATCGTTGTGAATAAATTAGAGATAATTAATTGAAGGCGGAGGAATCTGTGAATCTTTTAAATACTTATATAAACAGCATTAAGTAATAATAATTAATTAATTAAGTAATACTTGTCAAAGTAAAATGTGATAAAGTTCTTATATGCTGTATTAATTTTATACTCAAATTCTCAAATGATGAATCTATTCTCACTTTGTTTTCATATCCGTAATACAATATATTGTATTGAAACAATGAACGTTATCTGTGATAGTTTGCAACTATCGTTATTAAATTGTGCTCGACGCCTTCAATTCTGAATATCAATTACTCGAGAGTATTGTATGTTGTGATATGATTTAGATATCAAAGGTTTCCAATTACACGCCAATAGCAGACTCTATAACAATGACAATGACAATGTTGAATTAAATAGACAAGAATATATTTTCATATATGAATTTTAACGTTTCGCAGATGCCCTATAATTATTTTATTTTAGAATGATGCTAATAGAGATTTTCTCATATCTATGTTTACGACATACTATTATAAAGGATTTTGACTGAGGGTGCTTGATGGAATTTCAATATCAAATTTGAATTGTTTGAATTTTGACATGAGTTTTGTCGCTAAGGACCCGGGTTTCGCCTTTCGGCATCTTCAGGCATTTCAAGTGCACGGATGTACTTGAACTGACGCGTAGTAAACAGTTTGTATCGTTTATATACAAAAATAGAAGTAGACCACTACGTTAAATTGCTATTAAAAAAAAAAAAAAATTATGGACACAAGTTTCAATGTATTAAGTGGGTTTGTTATAATTAAGGAAAATTTTGGAAATACTAATTACCAGAAAATAACATAGGAATATATAACATAAATCTTATTAATTAATGAGTTGATTGATTTCAAGTCTTTGAATTAATATTTAATGATAGGAAGTGCTTCAATTATTAATAAATGACAATTATTTAAATGTGTACAACAGTGGTGAACTAGGAAGCTAAAGTTGCTCGTTCAAATTTGGCAAACTGTTAAGCTGATATCGATTAATTTCCAAGATTTTTGGTAAAATAATTTAATTCGCCCCTGTTAGTATGTACTAAATCAATGCCTGAGTCAAAATTAAACGTGTGGTTTTCAAGAATTAAATTATTGGCGAAGGTGGAGGGGTATCTTTTTTAAAGCGAAAAGCTTAACGGTAGATCGTAGTGCATGCCTACATACATTACTTGCAAATCACTCCCTTACTATTGAATTTATCAGAATCTGCGTCTCTTTATGAGCTTAAAATTTTCACATGATTTACAAAGCATATTGTGTTGAATAACTTACTGTCGATGAACGTATTATTTTTTAGATTTTGATAACATGTACTTAACTATTGAGTTAAGTATATTTAACTTTTTTTCCTCATTTACCTGGTCTGAATCAACTTTATTTTAATTAAAAAACAACTATGAAATAAAGATGATGCTGACCTGACTATAAACTTTTTTAAACAGTTATTGTTTCATTAAACAAAATGCTATTTCTTCTCAACTTTGAATAATCTTTTTCTTTATATGTTTAACGATAAAATTTACTCGACCTGGTATTTTTATTCTTTCAAATACTTATTTTAAATTTCTACTGAGAAAGGGTTGTACATAAAATGAATTATAGAAATATTTATGATTTATTTCTTCATTGGTCAGAATTATAAATGTATCTATGGATGGTCTATTCTCTTAGTATCAGGGATCAATGTTTGAATCGGAAAAACGGAGCGAATAGACGCATACCGTCATTGATATTTATTTTTTATCAAATAAGAATTAACCATGCGTTCGTTAATATTGAATTATTTAATAACATTATTTCAGTGTAGTCTACCAAACATGATGATTGATAAAACAAGTATGTATGTAAATGTTGAACTGGTATGCGTATAAATAAAGAATATGTTAATATAAACGCTAAATGTATGCAAGAAGTATGTCTGACATTTGAAATGAAATCATAAAATAAAGATGTTTCTTATCGAAATGCATGAGTTCATTCAACTCAAAGCTTGAATTTTATAACACATATCTATCAAATGAATACGCACTATTTGTAATTGAATATGAATTTTCAATGAAATATAATAGAAGAAGATTTGACGGTAGATGAAAAATATAAATAAATAAGCTTTAATAACGGATCACATTATTTAGTTTCACCAGAATTGTTGTGATATGGTTGATGGTTTTTTCTATAGAAACTACTATTAATACGTCAGTCAGTAGCTTTGGTTCCTTATTGTAGAGTTCTTTTTCATAAATACCAACTTATTCAATAAATAAAATTTGGTTAATATTGATACTTTTTCTTTAAAAAAAATGTACCAATATTGTGCTTTTATTATTACCATCTGCATTTTTCTTCTTTTCGTTAAATATAAAAATCTAATTCAATAAGTAAATATTTATCATCTTAATTATAAAAATGGTACTATTTTCGCGTTAGCTCAATTCAGGTTCAAGTAACAATCAACAGTTACCAAATTTCGGAAACACATAGTTATCATGAAACTGGATTACTCTGTACAATTAAAGGCATCTTAGTATAAAAAAAAATCTATTAACAGTTGCCTAGTAAGAGGAGCCTTGGAATGGGGTACAAATGTTGAAATCTTCGGCTTCTCCGGTCTCGAATCTCTTATTTGATAATGAAAAGAGGACTACAACGGGCAGGTGCAAGACCCTTAGAATAATATGGAAATCCAGCAGACCTGTGGCCCATCGTAATAGATGAGCGCCAAATTTCTTTAGTTATTTTTTCTCTTGAGGATACATAATATTCGTTATGTCATGTCTGCATAAATAAACTCTAAGAGAGACTTTAAATGAAGAAAACTCTTCTGCGAAAACTTATTATGAGTGTTAAGTTAACAAAGGACTTAAAGTCTTTTGAAAAAAAGTTCGTAATATATTAAGATATTTATCATAAAGAGTTTATTTTAACTTGTCCAACTATTGACTGACTTCAAGGGTGACAACTGACAGTACATATATTCAGAGTTTTGATTGCAATCTATTCTTTAATTGCTTTTGAAGCATTCATTGCCTTAATCATCGATTTGCTTGTCGATGGATATGTATTATTATCCAGCACCAACTGTAAAATGAGAGTTAAAATCAGAAAAAAACCTATGAACCGACTGGTTAGCTTTAAAACTAATTATAAAACGTACTTGAGCGAACGCCATTAGTCATTAGCATGTGTATAAAAATAAAACTTGCCACATTGATTCGCCATTCGTACCACAGTTATATTATAAAGATACATTTGTTTCGTATTCAATAAGGAACTACTAATATAGAAAATAAAATGCACATGTCAAAAACGTTATATATTAACGGTATAACTTATATTTCTGTTGTGTGCAATGCATTTTATCTCATTATAAATCGCAATTGACCATGTTAATAATAAACAGACACGTTGATCCATTCTCTAGCCTTTGAGCCTTGACATTTGAAAGCAAGAACAACGGTACTAATGCAATTATTAAAACTAAATAATTCGCATAGTACAGCAACAAGATTGTCATGTGTCGAGTTTTTGTTTCATTTAAAATATTGGCGCCATGGAATTGATGAGCTTATTCTCTATACGAATATATAAATAATATATCATGTAATTAATTGATCTGAAATTAAATAGAAATCTGTTTTAATTATTTTGTTGCGATGCTCGTCGAATAATTATACTCAAATTAATAGTTAAACATCTCGTTTATTTTGTACCTTTTATTAATTTATTTAATACGCCAAGGCATTTGAAAAAAAAAATATCGAATATTTACCGTCAACTCTCGGTATGGTTAAAAAGTATTTTTCTCGGTTTTCATATTAAAAGTCACAAAATCATTTATTGACTATCGGTGTAAATTTCAGTTGTTTATAAGAAGAAAAAATCCACACCGCGAACGACAACCTACTGTTAATCCATTTTCATTGAGTTGTTGATAAATTTAAAACCCTTTGTTAAATACAATTTGTATCTACTTAAGAAACCTTTTTCAATACTGGTTTATAAAATCAAATGTAAAAAATAATAAAAACACTTAATAACAATATTCACTATATTTTTACTAGCAGATTTAATATCCAATTCCAAATAAACAGTGTGATATAATAGATAACGTAATGTTTTCGATGGATTCGGTGGTTCGTTTAAATACAAAATAAAAAGATATTATTTTACTTTATGATACTGTATGTTTTGATCCTGGAAACTTTTGAAAAAAATACTTAAAGTCCAATTCTATTTATAATGCTGGTGTTATTGTGGGGCGCATGAATGACTTTTTTATTAATGAAATTATAAAAAGTCGATATAGCGCTACATTTTTCGATTGGACTTTGGTTTTAAACAACCACAAGAAACGCTTGTATTCATTTCAAATAATTAAGATTGCAATCATCCTGTACGTATAGCCAACATAACGATCATTAAATTTAAATAAACAATATCGGGCTTGACAATCGCCGTGTCAAATAAAACATTTTCATTGTAGACAATAGAAAAAATTAAGCGCTGCTATTCAATTTGTTAGAGATTAAATGCAAATTATTATCAATTTCCTAACAGATGAAACTCAATGACATATATTCAAGTTTTTTTTCGCAAGACAATCACATTTAATAGCATTCCATTTATGGTACAAACCCATATTTAAAATGACGTAAATAAGTTCGATGTGAGGTCTACATGAATAGGTCTACATGAATCGCATTGTGTTGCCATGTGTATAATATCTTTTTCCTTGCGTCAGCCCTATGACTATCGTCGATTATTATTTACCTGTATATTGATGGCTTAAAATAATTTAATTGAGGTAGGCTTTGTACACCTCCCATAAATTGTGTTACTGCGAGTCTGTGGGGCAAAATTGTTATCATTGTATCATTACAAGAGAACGTCAATCGCTGATAGTTTCTCAATGCATGGATTCAAATGATCGCCCACATTACTTCATCTCTATTTTACGACTCTTTACGTTGATACTTTCAGGGAATTCGGAAGCAATATGCAATAGAAAAAAAGCATCGATGTTTGAATTTATAATTTCCAATTTAACGCTCGAAAGACGGTTCCCATAAATATAAATTGTGATCCGAAGAGGGGTCTAAAACACCGCAGTGTTATGGCTTTATTGGCATAGATTGCATTAAAATAATGTTATATTATGCTTTGACGTATAAATCTTTCTAAAATATATATATTATATATTAATATCGATAGTTTTCCTAAAATTATTAATATTTTAAGTCGCGCATGAACGGACAAGCAGTTCGTGTTGAAGTTCATGGCAGACTGGCGTTATCAAAACTGTGAGCGTGAGCGTTTATCTACGTCTTTTAATATAAAACCATCTATTTGCTTTGAAACGTAAGTTTTAACGAGGCGCGTTTGAAATAAGATAACGTTAATCTTATCGTGTATGGGCAGTGGGCAGTATGTTTGAATCCTGGCAAATTGTAGCGACGGTATAAATGGTTTTCGACCAATAATAATCCAACTAATTTTCTTTTTTATTTAATTGCAACAAAACGAGTCGGTAAAAATAATATTTTTTTACTACAAATGGTGTAAAAATCAATTATTTAAGAATACCTAAATTTTACACATTGTATCACTTATATTAAAATAGATATTTAAGATAACGTGGCAGTGGTGGTTAACTGACTTACCCACTGACAAGGCAATGTTAATGTCACGCAAAATCAAATTTATAAAAAATACATTACGGAGCACCAATGCTCAAGATTTCAATAATTTAAAGACATTTACCTAGCTAAAAGTTCAACTGTTTGATCGCTAGGGTAAAGTTCTTACCATAAAGTCCAACACTCTTATTGAGTAACTTAATAAGACACTTGTCTAAAAATTGTTACCGAATAGTCTAGTTGCTTACTGCTTTATATTTCATTTTAAAATATTTGTACTGTTATCATAATTTTTACTGAACATGCGAACACTTTACATGGACCATGATATTTATTCAGAAAATATAATAACCATTTTAGCATGCTCTGATAACAACAAAATGCGTTACCTGAAAATAATATTAAACTTAGTGAGTTCTTTAAACCGGATTGATATCAATTGCGATACTGATTCAAATATTCTGATTTTTATCTTTATATACACAGCATAAAAAGGCCACAGTTTTTATTCAAAATATTATGCTTATTGTATGTTCGTTTATGATTCATAACAGTAATAACTATTATCGACAAAATTTAAAGTACTATTATCAATATAAAATTATCGGTAAATACATTGAAAACAAAAATGTCACAACAGATGTAACTGTTTAAAAAGCGGAATCATTCAATCACTCTTAATTATTATACTACTCAAAAAATATGATTTATTTATAAAAAAATCAGTATTTCTTCCTCATATTTTGTATAACGCTCAGGACCAGTTCCTCTCAGCGCTATCATTATCAACTGATCCATTACAATATATATGGAAGTATTAATACAAATTGTGCTTTATGTTTTGAAACACAACCACATTAAAAGCGATAAACGATTAACGAGGAAAATAATGGAAAAGATAGTGATCAGCAATCTATAAGACCTGTCTTAACCCTACCTAATTTAACGAGTTCATATGCAACGCATTGGGAGCGGACATTATTAAAAAATGATTAATTGATTATTTGTATTAAGTTCAGTTTATCACCATACAAAATGTTAGCCGTGCATCTGTTAAAAAATGAATATAGAAGATGGATATCATATAGTTAAATTCATAAGATAAGCGTGAGGTATTTAAATGTGGACTCTAATAAAAACCAAATGATTTATCATTGAAAAAAGCTTAAATAAAATGATAAAACTATAATTTCCTTTTTTATCACATCAACTATTAATGCATTACTTACATGGAGCTATTCGGTTTGTGAGATGCTTGCTTTAAGATACAGAACAGATTTGACGACTAACGCAAATTACACGATTGTTACCGAGCACGCTAAACTATAATTTCACGAATATCAGCTTTTTATTTGGCGTATAATTTGTAATCTAACACTTCAAAGAACATTACATGAGAAGATTAAAGATTACAGACATAGAGCTGTTCAGATATGGACATACGATACGAATATGAATCGTATATTGTTAACCGAAAATCATCTAGCTTACTTGCTACGCATAAATTATTTTAACGTATTCCAAATATTATACAATAAAATTATCGAAAAAATTGTTAGCTTTTTGATTAATTTAAATTAGTTTTCCACATTCCAAATTATTTTCAATTGGTAATAAATTATTTATTTTGAACGATTTTGAAGAAAGAAATTATTTTATGACATGACCGCTCTCAACTGCGTGTCGTTGAGATACAAACAAATATATTGGTATTATTAGGTTTCGCGTATGCCGTAGCATCGACTTCTAAAATCTAAGCGACAATCTTTCAATGTTTAGTAACAATGATGACGGTAACGAATGAACTCCCGCGCTCGACAATGCTAACGAGAACAGATACATACCTGCCCCAATCTTTAGTTTTGATCTTTCATAGACAGACTTATAAACGAGGAAGTGGATCCATAATAAGGCAAACTTCCAACGCATCTTACTCCGCATTATTGCATACAATAAAGTCAACTTCACATCGTAAAATCCTTACTGCCACTATTAAATCATAATAATAGAGAGTCTGGGTCAGCAGTATGAGCAGTTTATATCGTATAGTTCATTGCAATATATTAACATTATAATACGCGGTAAAAGTCAATTCGTACCACTTTTTATTTGGCTCTCAAATAAGAATGTACTCTAAGAAAAACATCGGATCCTGTCAGAGTGACCTGGCGATCAGGTGGGTCTAGGTTCAATCTTCGGAAAGGTCAATATCAAGTTTTTGATTCTTCGATATAAAATGTGAGATCTTGGACGTGGGTATTTCAGATTTTCTTTTGTCCTCGAGTAGATTATGAGCGATTTAAAATAATCGGGCGCCTGACTTGCCTTATCTTTAATTCAAGATTATTTATTTTTAGAATAAAAAACACACACTAAATAAATTCCAATGAATTTTAAGCCAAAATTTCATCGTAATCATTCGAAATAATAATTATTCTTTCATTACAATCTCATACTAAAATTAAATCAATTGGTAGCTAAAGTTGTCTATGTTATCATTATTTATGGTTGATAATGTTTACTAATTGCTAACGCTGTGTGTCTTTTTCAAGTATCCCATATATAAAAGTTGCAATTTATAATTTTTAATTACAGACTGAATATGAATACCATTCATAAGTGTATTTCACAAAAAAAACAAGACGTTACATTATACCATATAAAATCTTATACTTAAACAGTAGCGGGAAATAAACAGTAATTCTGATAATTTGTACAAAATTGTTTTATCGTTGGTGCAAATAAAAATAAAAATATCATACGTTTTACTGATTTATGAAAAAAATCAACGAACTTTCAGAAATTTACAGTTAAAACTTCGCTTTATCGTCAATGGCATAACCATAATTTACGTCCTCTATCATTTGAAAATATTTTAACCGAATCATCAATTAATTAAAACTCTGATCCTATTTCAGGAACGCAACAATTTTCTACTTTAATGAATTAATTATAGTGTTTATTGTGATTTGTGTTGTATTTGTGAAAATTTACATTTGAAAAAACCTAGTATTGCTCCGTATACATCTAATTCAATTCGAATTGTCTATCAGAACTTAAAAAAAACACTTGGTGAATGCGTTCATGTTCACACGGTCAAGTGTTGCACTATAACTTATTATGACGCACGTACTCGATACAAAACAGTTACGTAATACAATTGAAAAGAAATTAATGATAGTTTTATATGAAAAGTCTCAATGGATCATTGTGTTTATTCGCTTCCGAGATAATATAGAAATAAAAAAGCGTTCATTTCTCACTGTAATACAATTCATTGTCGATAATTAGCCTGTTTTATTTTATCCGAGGAAAGAAAAACATCCATTTACAAGAAGGCATTGTTATTAATGCGGGATTTATAAGAATAATTACACATCAACTGCATTCAAGGCATTCTGGAATTTAAGTTGATGTTTTTAAATATTTAATAATTATAAGTGTGGGACAAAGCTAAGCTTTGATGCTTACTTTTGTCGCGACATGAATTGGTTATTTATATTTCATTTAATATTTCTGCTCGGATTAAGATTGATATTATTTCTTTAACCGGCTGCAGTGAGACAAGATACAAAAATGTTATAACTTTTTATTACTGTTTGAGTTAAGGGGGGCTTACTTCAAATTTCAGACAGTCGAAAGGAAAACATCCTTTTTTATACACAATAAAACTTCAATGCAACGACTGTCCGGTATACTATATTGGACAGAGCATTTCAGATATTTTTATTGAGGTCAGCTTGCAGCGTTGCTACTTTATTATTTTCATGAGTATACGCATTAATCACTTATATAGGAAAATATAAAAGCCGTCGACTTTCTTGCAAATTCCATAAAAGAAACATTAAAGGTATTTGTTATACATCTTCAGATCACCAGTGATCACTTTATGTATATTCCATCAATATAACTTGTCTTCCTACGCGGTATGCCTTATTTCCGCAACGTGTAATAGTGATTGCAAAATATATTATTTGTACAATAATTGTAAACTCTCAAATACTAATATAAATTCTAATTAGTGGAGACATAAACTTGGCAATCTGATTATGCCCACAACTAGCTGACAACTATTATACATTTACAACTTAATCCAGACGTTTTTCATATAAATAAGATAATAATTACTTGTATTTATCAATTGCCAACCCGACCCGTTCACGGAAATTGACATTCTTTATTGAGCAAACGTGTAGGTTTAAATGAAATTGTTCACTTGTATTGTTCTTTATGTAAACAAAATCATTATAATTCGTTAAAATTAAAAATAAGTGTCTGAACTATTTAATGAAATTGAATTGCAATTTCAATATATTTTTTTATTGAAGTAACTGTATACTATGCTTGAATAACAGATATTTGCAGCAAATGCTAGAGGTACGATGGTTTGACGTTGTCAGGGCTTGTGTCAAACAAGTCTCTAATTGCCTCAAAAATAAAAAGACAAACATAAATCCTCCCTGTCTCTTCCAACAACCGGATAGATTTCATCACCCTACAAGGGCGTTGATGACCACCCATCGGATGTAGTCGGTGGAGTTACGGGACGCTGGGATGAACTTGAAGTAAGTATGGATACTGGTGAGAGACAGGTGATTTTGGAGTTACCGTGTAAGGAGCAAAAAATGTTTTACGATACATATTTATAACCTAACACACAGTCTCTCTGTGTAAGCGAATGTTCAGAGTTAGACTGTGTATGTGAGCGTAAGTATCCGCGCATTGTTCGGACCACGCGTATTGAGCTAATTTTGATAGGTGGCATTGCGGTCTGGTAATAATTTATAGGTTGACGCTTTAGTGCAAATAGCTCAAAACCTTCATCGCGTGTAAAAGTGTAACATTACAATAATTATCACTAGATTTAGGAAATTATAATTATATGTATAATCATTTCTAAGTCGTTTCCTGAACACTCCGATGGTATATTTGAAATTATAATGCGTCCACAAGAAATTTGTGCTCAAGTATTACAATCATTAATTGTATTATGCAATACACCTATCACACTTTTTTTAACCATGTCCGCTCGCAGCTTGGAGCATATGAACTCGACTTCTCTTTTTCGAAGAGGGTAGGGAAATTATTACTATTAAATTACGTATTACACTTAACTACACAAAAATTGTAAAAAAACAAAGGTCCAGATTTGCGTTATATTAAAAAAATCAACACTAGAAAAGAAGTCTTTGAAAAAAAAATTCAATAATTTGCAAACGTTTTGAGTTAATTGCCCAAATTTAATGTGTATTATTTTACATAAGACGAATGAAGTAAACAGAATTTAATTCGTTTTACTAACCCTATAAGTACTTTCATGATTTTCTCTTATGATTCATCACGAAGCTTTGAACCATCTCATCGCAATATAAATATTAAAAGTAGATGATGCAGTGTCGGAACGGGTCTTAGGTAGGAACCTGATATTTGAGTTCGTGGGTCATAAATCTTCCGAGAACAATGGGACAGTGCCTCTTCGGTTGACGAGTGCAGGCCGCGGAAGCTCCCTTGATCGTCCGATGGCTGACAGGGAATCTTCCTCTTCACTTCTCTTTAATTAACGTGGAATTGTTTTAGCGACGATAACTCTGAAAGTATTTTCACGAGATAATAATTAATGGTTGTAATTGATTGTCATACAAAGTAACGATCGTGTTTTTTTTTACTAAATGGTTTCGATCAACTTCGACTAAATTAATAAATGCTGCATGGAAAATTATTAATTATTCATTAAAAAAAGGAAAGTAACAGATAAAGCATTAGGACTGTTTTCTTCGTAATCAACACAAAAGCTTATCTTCAATAAAATATAATGAAATGAAACAAAACCGTTTGTTAAAGACTCAAACCACCTAAATTTGAGTAGGGAAACATTTTGTATTCTTTCCAAGTTTTCCATGTCTGAAAAATTTGACAATTTTTTTTAACTATTCGATATTTTAAAAATATTTCGTTTCCTTAGTTTTTCCGATGAGGGTTTCAAAAAAGCGATGTCGATTTGTATTTGTGGTCGCATTGACGACATCTGCCGCTCGACTTCTAAAAAATCTTTTTTCAATAAGATTCACTGATGACGGAAGAACATTTTTTTTCTCGAGACAGTGTTAAGCCATGTAAAGAAAAATATCGTAAGAATTTTCATAGCAAGATTTTTGCAATATTTACTTTATTCACGTCGTCCGTACGCAGTGGCCTCATGGTACTGTGTAAGTGGTTAATGATCAGTAAATACCGGAATTTTCGAAACTATTTTATTTTTTATTTCATCACTTTCGCTTTTACAGGTGCATATGATCTTAAAAATTGCAGGATTTCACATTAAATGATGTTGAGACAATGGCTTAATTTTACAGAGTGATTAAAATTGAAAGGATGGTGTATTTGGATTGTTTAATTACCAATGAGGATATCAGAATGTTCAAGTAGTAGATTTTGAAAATATGTATATTTCTGGATTCATTGATAACTTGAATAATCGAATGGGAGCTGCCTGTACATTTTCCTAAAAATGTTCGAAAAATCATTTTTTTTAATTTCAAGAGAACCTCGAGTTTAATATATCAGTGTATGTGCATCACAATTTTACAGGTTGTTGCACAAGCCAAAGGCATCGGATGTGTCGCAAAAAGTATAAACAAAAGAAGATGCACCTTATAAATTATGTATGATTCATATCATTATACGGTTACTGGATGACAAAACAAAAAAGCAGACGGACCCACAGATCTCGAAGAGACTGAAAACTTCGTCAAGAAAGATTTTCTATGGCAGGTCTAAATTACGAATACATACATTATTTATCGATAATGCCTACTCCAAATGTGAGGTAGATAGACGATAAATAGACAATCTTCACTTAGATCAGTGATGCACAACCATTTTAGAAAAAAGGGCCAGATAGTCAATTTTCAGATAGTTGGAGGGCCGCATGGGTAAAATTAATTATATTATCGATATATTTAGTGTACATATATGTATGTAAAATTTAAAATTGTATTGTTTTATGTTGTTCTTCCATCGTCCCGAAAAAGTTCTGAAGAAAAAAGGTGATTGATATTTGTCTTCACTGACCTAGATAGTCAAGTCAAGCGGCCTTTAAACTTCTCTCCCAAAAATGGAAAAAGAAAATAATGGTATTAAAAATAGTTAATCGATCTATCCGCGCCCGGTTGAAATAATAAGTCCTAAAACGATGTAAATCCGCAAGTTTATAAATCGATTGAACGTATGAAACTGTCCATTTGGGAAGTCTAACCCAGTGGTTCTCATGTGCGGCCACGTTGGCTGCATGTGGCCACCAGAGCATTTTACTGCAGCCACCAGAAGCTTCATAGTTAATATTGATATTTAATAAAAATGGGTTTTTACAAGTTAACAAAGATACTGAAAATTAAATATTTTGTATACATTGCATTGTGCATCAAGAATTTCTAGTTAGAAATAGCTCAACACATACATGTTTAGCTCTGTTTGGCAAAAAAGACTCATCACAAAAATTTGGTGCGGCCACCAGACATTTCCTAGAAGCTGATGTTCCTAATGCGGCCACAGCCAAATTTTACGTGAGAACCACTGATCTAACGTAAGTACCTGCAACCGATTTCATCTGATGTTAAAAAGTGTTGAAGATTCTTCTATACTATAGGTTCCCAACCTTTTTCGGGTGGCTACCCCTTTTTATAGAAGCCACGTGACTCTCGACCTTTGTGCAATTCAAAAAAATATATAATATGGTAATTAAAAAAAACAACAAAATGCATTATAGAGAATAATTTTTTTAGTTGACTGTATAAGTTGGTGACCCCACAGAAAACCTGTCGCAGCCCCCTTTAGGGTCTCGACCTTTGGGTTGGGAACCCGTGTTCTATACAAACATAAAAAATTAATTATGTATATCATGGTTTGATTGAATTTGAAGAAAATAACTATAACTGCTTTTTCTGCCTCGTTCTAGCGTTTATATGAAAATAAAACATATCCACCATAAATCAAATAAATATCAAATGCAGTTTCATACTTTAGATACTTTATTTATAGGTGAATAAAAATATATAAAAGGAATGTATCGATTTAAATTGAATAATACTCCCAATTAACGTGTTTAAATATATAATAGTTGCAGCGCCGCAAAAATGTACAAGCTTCTATTATAAAATACATAAATTATTCAAATCTTACCATTACAAAATGTTAAAAAAACTGGATTTTTTCACTGCCTTTTTTCCTGAATTTACAACATTAAAAATATGTTGTACCATTGATATTATTTTATTTTAATTTTGAAACCCGTTCATTACAACAACAAAAAAAAACTTGTTAATATAATCCTGAAACATGAAAATATGTAAAAGCATCATTCCGGTTTGAATAATGTGTATTTAAAAAAACACATCGATAAAATTAGTTCTCGTTTCTAAATGAAATGCAAAAAATATCGACTATCAGTGTCCAACAGCAATGCAATAATTTGTTTCAACCAATTCTAACCAAATTAACTACATTTTGAAATGCTCATTGAAAAATAATTGAAAAATATGATGTTTGATTGCATGTAATGTATTTATAAATTCAAACATTATAATATTTTATGGATTCAAAACATTTCCTTTCTAAAAATATTTTTTTTGTATGTAAAAAAATAATGTTAACAACATTTTTAATATTTTATTGTTGATTCTTAACATTTACTGGGTGAACAGTATTTTAATTTGAAACCATTTTTTTTTTATAAAAGAATACATTTTTTCAACATAGTCTACATTGGAAGCAATACTAGCACGACGCCACTCTTTTCTTCCAGTCTAAAAGAAAAACTATTGTCAATGTTTCCAAAAAGCCATATGGGGTTAATTCCCATAAGTTTTATGGACGAGGAACTTCTTAAGGGCGCAATTTTCAAAAAAATGGTAATGGATGATTTTCGGAATGAAGACGAACCGTGGCTTTACTCATTTCCGAAAATCAAGTCAAATTATCACCGTGGACTTACTTTAATATCAAAATGATTAGCATTACGTAGAATCTTACAACATAAATGAATATAAAAAAGGATATAATGATTTCAATGGTGTTATAAAATGGGTGGGATTGGTTGACCACAAACATAACTTTTAAGCCCTTCAGAAGTGAAGCGAGACAAGTAAAAAAATGATGAAACGTTTCTTCGCTGAGTAAATATTTTTATTTTATGAAAAAATCACCATTTCAATGTGTTTTTAATAATTTCGCTTTCCTTGTCGCTTGTAGGATACTTATAGACCTGAAAGATATTAAACTGAAACTAACTCATTTTTTCAAAAAATCCCACTTCGCTCACTTCACTTGCAATGGGCTCATATATCATATAGATCGTTGGCTGCCTCAATCAGTCTCCTCAAATTCATTCGGGTGTTTGTTGTCCTATACCAATTGCTAACACAGCACGTCGTACATCTTCAACTTGCAACACTCCGCCTATCCAGCGAAGTCGGGGTCTACAAACGGTCCACACACCAAAGTGACATAAGGAAAGTTCTGCCTATCCAATTGTATCCAACCTCAATTACATATAGTACAGTTATGTATATTTTAAATCGCTCCTGTAATAATATATTCGAGCGAGCATCAGAGCAATGAACCAATGAGATATCCATTTTCTTAAGAAAAAAACACATTGTAAGTCTAAAAGTTACAAGATACTTCCTACTTTGAAAAGTGTACATAATAATCGTTCACCCACGATTATTTACGGTGCCTTGCCTGTAGAGAATCTTGCTGTAAACGTTTTTATGTTTCGATTGAATCATTTCCTGTGGGAAGAAACACAATCCCTCTGCAATAATTTATTGTATAATATACGTTTTTGCACTATACCGTCATAAAGAATCTTCTTTCACCATCGAAATAATGAATATGCAATATTATATTGAAACGTTACAAAGTCAGTACAGTATATTAACGTTGTTGTTATTAAGTATCCAGTTGATGTAGATTGAATTCCTGAATAGGCATTTCAATATATGTATCAATAGTCCAACACACTACCTTCTATAAAGAAATAATAAAACATTGTTTGTACATTTTAGACAGCTAATTTATTAAGATCAGGACCAGCTTCACTCTTCGCGAGAAAGGGACAAATTGTGGAAAAAGTGGCAAATTTTATTAATTGTGGAATAACTAAAAAAATATATTTTTTTATATATAAAGCCTTTTCACCAAATATTGACAGTAAACACCATGTGCTATCTCAAAAATGAAGTGTAAAGAGCGTCCTCGCTAATCGTCCATTTTTATCCACATTCTTCTATCTTACTCTATGTTTACAGCATGAGTGCCAGCGTATTTTACAGCGCACAGCTTAGCGGACAAACACGTGCTACACAAATGCCAGTGGCCTCGTTAACTACGCACTATAAAAAAAGTGCGCCAATGGGAGCGATCCAATCAAACCTCGTGAATTTGTGGATCTGCTGCGCTGTAAAAAAAAACGCTGCCATTGAGGCCTCACACTAAGACTTTTCTTCGAGAATTCGAATTTGTTAAATCGTGTGTTTTCTTATTATATGTAAGTCTGTAGAAACCTCAATTTGAAGAATAATGGTTAAGAAGTACTGTGCAAAGGTTTCTTAAATAATTTTCAAAAATATCTTATATGATGTTATAAAATAATGCCAGATTCTGTTTATAGTATTTATTTTGCTTTATAATCGTTCAGTGACTTTCATGCAATAAATACATTGAATAGGCTATGGCCTTTAAAAAAACATTTCAAACACGATTATATATGATATGGTATTGAATTGTCTGTATTAAATGAAATAATATTGAATCCACTGGCGCCAGCATCGGTCTTATCGGTTGACATTGGTGTTGTTATAAAATTCAATTTATTTTCAACTTATTCATTCCAAAAGTAGGAGACTCTGAATGCAGCTTGTATTGAATTGTTTTGTAAGTTAAATGTCAACCAAGATAAATACGTGATTGATCTAAGATTGAATTAACGTAAGCGAAATGTCAATATCATTTAGTCGTAATGGTCGCATGGAAATATTCTATAGCAAAGAGATAATTGAATAATTGTGAATATGCTAAACTTTAATTCGAAAACAAGACTTATTTTACATACTTGGAGTAACTCCATGAATAAATAGTGATTTATTTTTGTTTTGACATGTCTTGCATGTTCTCTAGAAATCTGAACTGAAAAGCTATAAGTAAACGTGTCGTAAATTTTAATCGTTAATAATCTCATTAAAGAAATAGCCACAAGAAAGGTAAGATGAAACTCTTAGCTCTGTGTGATGGTCGTCGACACTAGTACTTTTCACGTCAACATGACTTCTAGACGATACTAGTTTGGGCAAAATACATTTGAGCTTTAGTTAGATAACCCAGTCAAAAATATCGATTTGGATTGTGAATTCATTAAATTGTATAAAAAACCCACGACCAATTCAATTTTGGGTCAATTCTGCTTGTATTGAAGTATTACTGAATTCTACAATTATTATTCAAACTTTCTTTCTTGGTACTTATTTTAGATAGACTAAAAATCGGTAAAAAATGAAGTAACAAAAACAATTAAAACGGATCTACATATTACATTTAAAAGCATTTTTAATAAAAATGTGTTAGGGTTATATGTACAATAACGTCCCTTAGCAATTTTTTTTGATGGTGTGATATTGAAAATCATTATATTGTGAATAAATACATGAATATTTGTCGTTATTCTTTGTTATTCATTCACCTATATTCATTTATATTTCGAAATAAAATACGCATCTGTCGATAAATTTTACAATGTATGAAAATTATTTATGTATACCCGTATGAAAAAAGTCGTTATTTTTTCAATTGTCATATGGCCCGTATACCTAAAAATCAGTAAAAATGCGACTAAGTTTTAAAGATTGCATACTCGATACTTTCAATTTCAAGGCAGGTTGCAATTTAGAATGATTATTCCGTGATATACCCCCTTTAAATAAATGTGCCATAAAAATATTCACATCTTGTTACTATTTCTAATTCCTTAATTATTGGACTAATTATTCCTCAAGATTTCTTGGTTGAATATCGGTTGGATCGATTTTATTAATAATAACTTGCCAAGAAGCAAATCTGTATACCGATAATGTCAGGAAAATGTGAATCATTTTACTCCCTCCCCCACCTTACTAAAAAACGTAATATGTATATAAAACATCACAATTCATTCCTTGTTGTTAATTTTTGATACAATAACGAAACAAATATTTTGTAAATGAAATCTTTATGGCACTTCTTCTGACTAAATAACATATAATATAGTCCGAAAAATCTTCTCTCAAAAAAAATCAAAAACATACTAGGCTTAATATCGATTTCTCATTTTTCAAATTTCCACGAATGATAACGGCTTCCTTGTAAGTGAAATGTTTTTAATTGTTGGTTTTTTTATAAAAATTGTTATAAAAAACTTGGGTGATTTTGAATTTAATATTATAAAGAAAGCTTAATTTTTATGAATACAAATATAATATAAAATTCAAAAATACTCACTATACGTTAAATCCAGCCTGTCGGGTGTTCAGCAAAACTTCAAATAATTACTCACTCACTTGTAGGTATCACTATTTTAACATTTAACTATGTTAGATGCACTGATAAGGATGTTCTTTAAACGTCCAATAAAACATCGTCAATTATTTAAGAAGATATTCAAACAAAAAAATATTTTTGTTGAAGTTTCACTGCACATTATACAATCGATATGTGGGTCCAACTCTCGTCACTGAAACAATTAAAAGAAATGCTTTAGTCAAAAGGAAAAGTTGTATGTTTATTTGAGAAAATAATAAAAAACCTTTACATCAATCATATACCGTTTAAAAAAATGCAGGACCAATATCCAACTAGCGAGCGGATTTGGGAGGATATACAGAAATATAATCTATCATTATATCACACATTTTGGTAAAAAAATACTACACCATAAGATTAGAGAATATACTTTTATATTATCTTTATATCACAGTTCTAAGGTATACATTTGCTTCACTACAAAACAGTATCTTTTCATTAATCCGTTCTATGTAGATATTTTACAGAATTAATTAACATAAACACTTTGACTGTAATGCTACTTTACTTGGATAAATAAATACGTTGTATGAATATGATTGCAAAATACTGTGTAACAGTACGGTGAAAAATCATTTAATATCACGCCATAAAAAATAATTACGTGATAAAACGGAAGCAGAAAACTCTTCCGTGAAATAACAAATAACATATTAAAGAGAAACAGTTCTATTTTTTTGTGAAACAAGCGTGAAAATAAGCTGTTTGTTGTTATAAAAAATAAAAAACAACGTCATGTTATTTTTCACTTAATATGAAGTCTTTGTTATGACTGTTGACCGTTATTTTTCGTTTATATTTAGACATAGATATCTGCATGCCATTTTTTTCCTCAATAAACATTCTGACATCTATACAGTTTGATTAAGTTTGGAAGAAATAAATAACAAGAAACTTTCAATATATAATATTACGCTCATCAACTATTTAATTGGAGTAAAAGGTTTTATAGTATCATGTCGGATTCGGATCGCTTCCACTTCACCCCGTTATTTTCAAAATGTGATAGAATAGATTCGTATAAAAATATCACTTTTTATATGTTCACTGCTAAGGACTAGATGGAAAGGCATTATATTGAAAGATATTTATTTTTAAATACTTATTCCACAAATAATTAATTAAGATCAGGACCGGTTTCGTTCATCGCGAGCATTTTCAAACTGAATATGAACTGAATCAATACAGAGTTATTTATACAAAACTAAGCAAGGCGTGTATACATAGCTCTGATTGATGTAAATTCTTTTGAGGCGAACATATTCGCAATTAGTGAAACCGACCCTGATCTTAATAAATGAATTTTGGTATAAGTGCAATTTTTTGAGTATCCTGTGTATGTATACAGATACATGGAGCTAGATCTGAATCTACTTATAGTTGAATTTAAAGAGGAATCAAGAGTATATCGTTCGCCAGGCGATGTTGCAAATTAAAGTTGTCCTTGGTCGAAATCGAGCCAGCGTAACTTATCCGACCCGTATGAGGACGGACAGCAGCAAATTTCTAGTCGTTTGGCATTCATATGTGGACAATTCCGCAGTACGTGATGATCGTCTTGATGGTCGAGTCCACAAATTCAATCTAGCTTTTCAACTAAATTGCCCGGCTTCAGGACTCTTCGCTAACCTAACCTAACCTAACCTAACCTGACAGGCTGATAGAGCCGTACGCCAAGCATAGGAATGATTATGATACTCATGTATATTTTAAGATGACTGTGGCGTCAAGTATAAGTCGGAATGAGACTGGTTATATGGAAAAATTCTCGTCAAGGAAGTAAATTCGAGCATCTAAATTTATTGATTCGACTAGATTGAATACCAGTCCTGCTTTTTGTGATCTTTTTCTTAATGTAAAACATTTAACCCTTTATTGGCAAACCAAATATTTTAAATATCAAAATTTTCATTGGTTTTTATTATTTACTAGTATTGCTACCCGGCGTCCCTCGGACTAAGCGACCAATAATTATTTAATGTTATATCATTCGACATAATTATATCACAAAATCTAACATCCAAAATAGAGTTAAAATAAAATCACAAACTTTATTTAATTTGATGACAGCCCCATTCTCGCCCATTAAAATGTCCAAATTCAAGGAAAAAGTCTAATTTTCTGTCAAAGAAATGTCAAATAATACCTTCACGTAAATAATAAACATTATTATTAATAATAAAAGCCGGGAAAAGTTCAGTAGAAGACTAATTTATTACATTTTGACTAAATTTCTTCGCCGATAAAAATTCAAACATATTTTTCTTTCATATTCGTTTTTATTGCAACTTAATGACCAACAATGCAAAAGGGAATTACAGACCCACAGACATACATACGCCGTTTCGGTTTTATATATAAGATTATTTTTCAACTCAACTGTGCGACATTGAAGTTGGAGCAATAAACTGTTAATTTATGGTTTTTTTATAAATACATACATATATTATGTGTATCGATGATAAAAATAGTTTTCTCAAAAAATCGAAAAACAGCCCTCATAATTCAGGTCCAAATGCAATACAGTGCTCCAAAGCTGTAAGTCGCGCGCACAAACGGCCAATAGTTAATTTAAAGACTCGCGGATAAAGGCATTGTTTTTTGGAGAACAACGCAAACTTTCCGCCTTTTATTATTCGAAATAATATTATCAACGATGAATTGAAATATTTTGACCTTAATGCAAACGGTTAATAAATATACCAACCAATTTCGGCCTTTGCCTTATAAAGGGTTAAATGTGTAGAATTCAATAGTGTGAATTCAATTTTGATTTTAACATACCTGTCTCGACATAATGACTAATATTTTGGAATATTATCCTCCACTTCACACCCAAGAAATTTTACCACTGTGAATTTCCGAGCTGAAATTAATGCAGAAACTTTATCTAACAATCTGCTTTCAAAGTGTATTAAAAACAAAGAAAAAATTACTTTTCTTCTTTATATATTTAACCTTTAAGAGCCCGAGCATTTTTTGCGATATATCCGCGCGAACCATAGCTCCTATAAAAATAATTATATCTCTCAAACAAGTCAGCCTATGTGGGTAAAATAAAAAGCATTAGAAAAATAAAAGATTGCTTATAATTTACAAACAATGATCAGCACCGTAAATTGTACGATTTCAAATTTTCTAGGGAAACAAATAAACGAATTCATTTTAGCTATAGCTATCTTAAATAAGAATTGGTCAGCTCCATGGATAAATTTCTAGATATTAAAAAAACGTCTGTATCCGCATTGAAATATATTGTATAGTGTGAATGAAGCTGATTTATTACGGTTCACTGGATATAACACAACGCATATCCCAAGAGTCAATCTTGTAACGCAGATGTTTATATTCCTCATTATGACAAAAATATTCAACGAAACCGAAAATAAATTATGGATCCATATCTCAAAGAAATTATTTATGAAAGCTTATATTCATAAGTTGAAAACTTTTATCATAAATCAGTGTAATCCGATAGCGAAGTGCACCGTAATCACTGGTCCCATATGGAACCCTAGGGCTTTTAGAGGTTAATGCAGTACGTATTATTTTACTTTATAAATTATACCATACAATATTCAATTAGTGGAGCTGGATTGTATTGTTCTCGTTTCAATTTCTTTGAATGAAAATTGATTTATATGTCACATCATTAAATCATTCCTTTGACAACTCATTTAAGAATTATTCAATGAAGTATATAGACGCCTATTTGGCCTTTGGCAACGATATTTACGTTGCAGTGTTGCGAACTTTATGGCTGCAATTGGAATGCAATTATTGCATATGCAACAAAGACAACACGTTTAGTATTTTTGATTTTATCAGTCGAATTATTCAGTAAAATTCAATTCATGTCAATAGCTATACATACATTATAACAACGCATGGCATTTGTATGATATGATATTTATACAAATATTGTATTAACTCTATTGTATAGTTCTTTAGGTAGCCGACGTGGCTTGGTATAGAACTTATTTGTATGAACTATTTTGTGGTGTTTGGTTCAGAAGAAAAAAATATTTTGTACTTTAAATTAAATTATATACTCAGTACACAAGCATTAGCTTACTCTACTTAATCATAGCAACACAACATCGGTCCCTGTGTTCTAGTGGCAGCGTTCTTCAAACGTTTTTTCAAATCCCGGACTGTTAAATTGAAAAAATATTTTACGAATCGGTGTGTGCTGAAAAAATATTTCACAATTAAGAATTTGAATGTAAAGCAGCGTTCTTCAAACGTTTTATACTCGTGGACTGTTAAATATAGGAAAAATATTTCACGATACGGTAGTGCAAAAAAAAATATTATTTAGGTTTGAGTTTTTTTTAATTATTTGAAACATAAATTTTTTCATAGCAGTTTTAAGTAGAATTCACTTTTTCAGGGACCAGCGCCAGTCCGCGATCCACGAACTAAAAAACACTGTTAAGACAGCAAAAATAATAAAGTCATCAATATCGTAAATTTTCCTTGTTACACATATTTGCATCTTACTGATATGTATCATTATGGTTTTTAAGCACAAAAATCTTTGATCTCACAGAAAAAAAACCTCAAAGAATGTATCCGGTCTACAATGTATTTCCTTTCCTTTACGGTCCCAAAAAATTACATCCGGTCCAGTGCTAAAATCACTACGCTTCATTCAAAGGTGGTGATTTTATGGTGATGTATTGCATATATCATATCTGATAAATAACTATAATTTATCAAATTTGGTTCCGTATGCTTAGCAATATTTTTTTGTATAAAAAACAGCCATTACTTAACCATGAATAACTTAAAACAGATTTTTACCCAGGAGCTGAAAATGATGTAAATTCAAAAAATTTTTAAGCAATAAATTCGCGTATAATTGCGTCAAATGTAAATATTAAACTATCATCACTGATTCTACAAACCGAATATTTTTTTTTTACCATAAATAAAATTGTAGAAGCTAATATTTCAATTTAACTTTTATTTGAATAATATGTTTATTAATGACAACTAATAGTATGTGTGTTATCGCAATAAACTTAAATTACAATAAATAAATACTTCTCAATTATATATACGTTGACATATTACATCCGGTGGCAAGACCTGAAGTGAATGGCCGAGGTTCTTGCGTGGGTGTACCAACCAGCTGGATATTTGGTCTCAAGATCAAGGCAATCCAGAACGGAGCTCTTAATGGACAGTCTGGTGGCAGATAAGGAACACAGCATGAGAGATTGCGTGCGTGAAAGCGAGACATGTTTATAGACTATTATTTTTTTTTACGTCATTCAAACTTTCTTCTCGTTTTTATTGCTCGCCCGTTTACCACTCGGCTTTATTGAGCAATTATACAAGTCGTGTAATTGAAGGTATTTACCCATCTCTGAAATTTTCCGATTTTTTAACAAATCAGAATATTACAAGTTGGCTAGAGATAAAACGTTATAAAGGTCTTCAAATTTGAATCGTTTGAATGAGTTTTGTCGCTAAAGATCCGGGTTTCCCCTTTCGAAATTGTCAAGCATTTCAAGTGCCAGATCACGTTCTCTTGTGCACTTAAAACACACAAAGATGCCGAAAGGTGAAACCCGGGTCGTTAGCGACTAAACTCATGGAAAAATACAAAATTCAAACCACTCAAAATTGATATCTAAATACTATCAAACCCTATGTTTTGCATTAAAATAATTAATTTTATTTTAAAAAATTGTGATGAATCAGTTTTTTCAACTAGACTAACAAATTTTTTTCAGTTAAACCGATTTTGGAGACAACGTTAAACTATCTTTAATTTGATACAATATTTTTAATAGAGAAACCAAATTGTGTGTTTGTATTAAACAACTGTGAAATTAATGTACTAAATATCAAGAAATTCTCCCGTAGAATAATTATCCATGAATTATTTTTAAGTCGTTGTGATATAATGTACAACACGTTGACGCAGCTTTCTCGACCGCGACAAGTTATAATAATTTTAACAAAAAGTGGAAGTAAAACAAGTTTAAAAAGAAAATGTCTCCGTATTTTGGGTGTCGTCCATGCGATACGTATAATAAATCGTCAAATTACGATGTCAGGGAAAATGAGGCGTTCCAATTTTGAAAAGTGGAACTCTGTCAACGACTAGTTTTTTACACTCGCAAAAGACAGATGGCGCGGCAACACAACAAATGAAATAAATTAATCGTGTTTTCTTTGTGTCCCTGACAGGTGGAAAAACGAAATTACGTTCGGTTATGCCGAGCTAAATGTTTTGTACAGTATATCAGTCTTACTCTGGGGTTGCAGACATCATTTTATAGTATTCGCATAAGAAACTTTGAACCTTAGCTTCACATGCTATTCTTAAAGTGACTTTCTTGGCTGAACGCGATCGGCCTCGTTTACTCTTTGGCTATTCAATAAATCATATTTAATGTTTTTTTCTTTATTTGGTCAAACCCTTCGAGGGTATCTGTGTACATTGATCTAATGCTCACTTTTCTACTATAACACTGCGTAAAATTTCGAAAAAAAAATTACTCTTCTCTCATTAGATGCGGGGAAAATTAACACAAGAGAAACGACGCGAAGTCCACGTTCCCCGTAACCGTATGTGTTAAAATTATACATCAATGATTAAAGATTAAAAAAATCTTTATATCTAGTTTTCTTAAGCCGTTTTTAAAGCCAATGTGGTGCACATTTATTACTATCGTAGAATTTCATTAAAATTAATCCGCCCGAAACTTAAAGAGAATAATTGTGTAATAGTTTAGTATTAACAATAGACTATTACTAAGTTAATTTGTTCGTCTGTTCTAAGTTTTTAGAATCGGATATTATGGGTGAATAATAATCACAGCATCAAATATAAATCGATGCAAGAAAAACAAACCACTCTGGTATTCAAAGCCATTTTCTAAATCTAAACAAATCAAAATAATAAGTTCTACAAGAATTATTAGATCTAATTTGAAGCTATTTGGATTTTACACTAATGCCAATTCAATCAATAATTCATCTTAATATAAAATTTAAAATCGTTCCATTTTGTGTAACTAACAACGACGTGTTTCGCCTCTTTTAAGGGCAATGTATTAATTCATCTAATTATGCATTTCTAGGAGCATTGCATTATTACCAGCTTAAATTACATTCAAGAAGAAATTCAGTTTCTTGATATAAGAATCATTTTCAACGGTAGGACGACGTTTTCAAATCTTTATTTTGCCTCAAATTATAATTTATGTAAATATGAATAATTGCAGCCTTGCATCAAAGGTAAAAATAAAGGCAATGCATATATTTTAATGCTTTAAGATACTAAAACTATATATCAGCAAATCCTTAATCGTTCGCGTGACTGATATAGTTTTCGATATTTCAAAAAAACTTTCGAAAATTAAAAATAATTTTCGTTTACTCCACATTTAAAACTCCACTTATATGTGTCAGAACAGCTGTTAAATTTTTCGTTTAAAAACTGAAAAGCCGTGACAGCGTAATTATTGTACCTACCAGTAGTTTTTTTTTGTACGTAGGACACGATATAATAATAAAAAATCAACGAAATTTAATCGACCATAAATAAGAGTACACAATTTTTAAATCGTTTAAAGATTTACGCTATCATTTCAATAAAGTAAAAAACATTTTCATGCCTATAATTTTACATAAATAAATATCTTCAACTGGGTTTCACGCTTGCCGTTGCGTCGAAGATATATATGATAGTGAAGATAGTGAGGTGACTCCAAAACAACAACATACTTTTGTCAACCTTATTGATAATAAAATATCTATATTCTCACAAGATTTAACTTTTATATTCAAACTCAGTCGCCGAGAAACAAAGCTAATAACTAACAATTCCTTTTATTATAACACTTAATTTGAATAGTTAGAATTAAAATAGTTCTGACGAAGGCGTAAGCCAAAATAGCTATCAACAAATATATAAAATAATTTATGTACGAAATAAAATACATTGTTATTTTTCTTACCGTACTAAATTTGATGTATTCAATGGTAATATTTTCTTGAGTATGTAATCAATTTTAGTATAGCAATGATCATAGTAGGCAGTTTAGAAAAATCTCTTTTCCGAGATGAACTATTAGCGAAGACTAATAAAACCAAGCAATTAAATTGTTTAATCGCTGTTATTCATATTACAAATTACAATGTGTTCGCATCACGATCTTAGTAGCTAGTGCGATTTTTTTGTTTGTACTTAATATTGTTTTCGAAAGCGTATGCCTTAGCCATACAATGAGCAGCCAGTATAAATTATTACTATAAATCATTAAAGAGGCATTTGCAATAAAAAGATTAAGGTTGTTTAATTGTGCTGCGAGAAGAACGCAGATAAATATTATCTATTATATATGTCAAAGTGATTTAGATGAATGTAATGCGTGGATTAAACGTCTTAAAGGAAGCTCTTTGCCTCTTAACACTTTAGTGTTGAATATAATAAAATCACTTGTAGCCCACGTGTATATTTTAATCGTCATAGATTCTATATATATTTTAATATTCTATATTCGGTATTTTTAATTTGAAAAATAACACCTTATCACAATAAGTCTTAGTGTATGAAATAAGTCATATTGTTTTAAATAAAAACTTTTTCTAACTTACCTAATGACGTATTTTTTTAATACTGATGATTCAAAGGATAACATTGGTCGTTGATTTTTTGTAATTAACGAAATATATCGTATTAATTGTAGTATTTATATATTTTTCAATAGTTTTCTCTTAAGTAGTTCACTGCCAGTTGAGATTGTGAAAATTTCTATTCTAGAAGTTTGTAATGATTATAATGTAAGATGTAAGTATTGAATAATCTTAAATGTAGTATTTACCTTTAGAAGAACGGCATCAACTAATTAGTCCTATCGGTTTTTTTTCAAAAACGAGAAACAAATTTATTCAATACTTATAATCATTATCTTTTGGAGCATGAGGACTCCTTATGGAGTTTATTATAACAAAATTAAATAATTCCATTGAAAAATGAAACTAACCAGACTAGAAATCGAGCCCGTAGATTTTTATATTAAGCTACTTGATGACCTTTCGATTTAAAACAATAATTTCATTTTTTGTTTTGCTAATCGATCAGTTCAATGTAGTAACAAGCTTATACAAGTATCTTTACATATCCAAACAAATCCAGGAGATATGTTGATGATGCTATGATTCTCTCTGCTCTTATTATCCGCCCGACACAAAAACCGCAATACACTATTAAGCATAGAAATTCAAATGAAAAATGGTTATTATACATTTCGAAACTTTAGCATAAATAAATGTTGTTAAGTATTTTTGTAACGCCCAAAAGCAATTTATTGTTTACCGAATAAACAAAACGTTCGAATCTTCTAATGTCTCTTATTCAAATAAGTGCCTAATTTCTAATGGTCGATTGGCATTAAAATAGTAATATCTAGGTACCCACTTGAGATATATTATTTTTAACATTTTCTTTACAACCGTAAAACAATATCACAAAATCTTTTATCCGAATAGAAACGTGATGACTTGAAATCGATTGTGTTAGTCGAACAGCAAATACCAAAGGCAATTGCTGTAACCTGATCAATTTTGATCTAGATATTCGATCAGATAATCCAAAGTGTGGCTCATGGATTACACATTTGAAGTTGTTTTACATGAATTTCTAAAATTTAAATTTTGATTGAAATTTAAAATATTTTGATGTTTTTAGTTCAACAATAATGACATGCAATGTTAAAATATTGAACTTCTTAATCTGGAGTGTCATAATGTGACTTATAATGAATCATTGGAAACATAGAATTTTTAGTGCAAATTAACATAACTTGCATACAATCATTTTACTGCATATTTGACAAAAATTACACTAAATAATGAAATCGACAACCCTAAATAATAAAATCGCGTAATGAAAAAACTTATAAACTTAAATATAGACCATTTTAAATAAACCAGCGTCCAAAATGAGGATCTGAATAAATTGTATTATATTTTTTGTACCATTGTTGGTTATTTCCCGTCAAATAGAGTTTGTTTCCTTTACAGAATAATGACAAGAAATACTAGTTTGGCTTCAGAAGTTCAAGAAGAAAAAATATTCCTGATCCACAAAGTTATTTGAATGTAAGTGTGGATTTTTTTTATTGTTTTTCTTTTTAGTTTTTTATAGTGCAAGCCATACTACATGCATACCGGGTTTACTCTATATTGAATCGCGTATATGTATATTATGTTTGACTAAGAAGTATGTAGTTCTTATTTTAAAATAATACGATACAATTTTACAATTGTGAATGTGGGTGACGATTAACTGTATACTTACAGAAGCACTGTTCTGGATTCAAATCGTAGAAACATCCGCAGTTAAGCCAAAGCAAGCATATTGGAGAGATGCTCTTTGACCTGTTTCTACCCTCATATTTGTTCGACATAAAATCTCAATAGATTAAGAAGAAGTCTGAGAAAGCATTTCTCTTGTTGTTAGGTTGACCATACGTAGGTTAACATTTAACAATTCACTATTGCACAATGAGATTTTACAATATAAAATGAAAAACTCTTTAACCTAACTTAAACCTAATTAGAAATACATCAACGGTTTTTTTAAATGGGCGGAATTTTTAATCTTGTGCACTACTAATCCTGTCCGCTCTCAGTACAGAGTATATTTACTCAAAATGGATTGTGTCTCAAAATAAGTTTTTTATACGAGAACTGATTGTTAGTAATTTTCTATACTATAAAATCCACAATTTGACTGACGATCTTTTATTAAAAAAGTTTTCAAACCGTTTCGGGTTTTAACATCTAATTGTCTGTTGAGCTTATAACCTTTAGCAAATAAATGTATATTAATAACCCTTTTTTAGTTATGAAACGTTTTTTTAATCCGACGAAAAAATATATTTTTTAATGGTCACCGTATGTACATTTATTACTGACCTCTACACTCGTGAATCTAACTGTAAAACTGAATAGAGTTCATAATCAATTTATTTTACGAGTTTCTATTGTTATAGTAATAATATTTTACTTTTCTCTGAAACAAACCTTGGATAATTCACAAATTATTATAGCCATTACCATAGGAAAGCTATTTTAATTTTCCAATGCATTGTTATGCACTGCGTTCAAAGAAATTATACCCACGTACCTACACACTCACAAACATGTGGTTGAATAGAATTCCTATTAAATTTCTTCTCGTTAAACTACTGGTATATATAATATCATTGTCGTACAAAAAAGCCTTTTCCACGAATCGCCCTTTTTGGGCTTTATTTGATATCCATATAAATTTTTACATTGCTTAAACATTTCATAATATTTCATAAATAATGAAATCAAAACCATGTTTTAATAGCACACAAATCATACTCAAGCCAGACAGAATTTTACTGGGAATAAATATTTTATCAAATAACCAGTGAAACAGATGAAAAGCATTTTTTTCTTAAATTTCTGTACGCAAAAGAGTGTTCAAATAACCACATGGAAATATGGTGTTGATCGAAGATTTAAACATCAGTGTACAGTTGAAAAAAGCGTCAATTGGTGATTTGGAAGATGATGAACTCCTGAAGAGAAGAACGATCAGATTAAATGATTGTGTCCCTATTGAGAGATCTTGTATGACACAGAATATCAAAGAATACTGATGCAAGCGAAAAATCAAAAGTTCAATGTCGTTTGCAATAAAGTATTTATTTTCATATTCAAATACAACAGGAAACAATTAACCTCATTTAATTCGTGTGCGTAAAATAACAGTAGAATTAACAATATTATAAAAATAAAATATGTCACAGAAATTGGGATGAGTAAATAAATCCAGTTTTATTACATATTAAGCATTCGATTACGGATACCCATCTGTAATTAAATGGACATACTGGCGTTAATTATAGTTCGCCTTTATTGGCTATTTTCAATAAGGAAACGGAGATTCAGAAACCTGCCAAGCATCATTATATAAAAGTAAATTGTGGGAAAATACACCGTCCATGTTCCTATAAACACCCCGAGCCAAAACATAGTTTATAATTCTATACAAGACTTGAATAAATGAAGGAGAAAACCGATGTCAAAATGCTTCACCTGACAGTGACGTGAACTTAATTTTCTACGGCGTGTTATTTATTATCCAGTACTCGTGATCAACTTTGTACTTATGGCCGGGTATCCAATTGATTTTTAGTGCAATGAAGATTTTGTGCAACCCATGTAACATTGAAAAAATCTAAACACATGCATTTACTAATATTTTTAATAAATACTTAGGTTCCAATTCGTTTAAAGCTGCAACATGTATGTATTTAACTTGTCTGGTCAGAGCAAAAAAAAACACAATATTATTTTTTACTGATTGCAAGCGTTTACTGCGTACTTATTGATACATACTGGGAATTTTAAGACAAAAATATAATCATTAAATGTATATGTAGAATATTATATCAGCTGATCTATGTATATTATCAAAGTTCAATGTTATCTTACTTTATTCCAATCGTAAGGAGATTGTTTTGGTTGATATTATCAATTCACAATAGCAATATTCGTTAAGCATTCATCGGATATATTGTATCGAGTGTCAAAAAGTGAAAAACACATACACGAGCACACCTCTTTTACAATTACATATTTTAATAGCAAGTATAAGCCGTTTTTAACGAAAAACGATATAATTTATAAAGGACAATTTACATACACCATTAACATACGGAAAGAAAAATAACAATGTATTTTAGTTCTACATAAATTATTTTATATATTTGTTGATAGCTATTTCGGCCTACGTCTTCGTCAGTTCTTCGTTAGTTCTGACGAAGGCGTAGGCCGAAATAGCCATCAACAAATATATAAAATAATTTATGTAGAACTAAAATACATTGATATTTTTCTTTCCGTATTATAATGGAGTTCTACCAAGAAAATGCCTACTCAATCAATACACCATTAACGTTTGTTGTAAATTGACAACTGGTGCAGTGTTCAACGTAGTTGCCTTCTATAGGGTTCAAGTCCTACTGCAAGCGGCATTTTTTTCAGTAGATTTATCGATTCTGCTTGAAGGCAAGGTTATTTGTGTTGTCGACAAAGTCCTTCCCACCCATCTGATATTACAAGCAGGGCTAAAGCGAAAGACTTGCTTAACACAAGTCCGCCCTAGCCGTATCCTTTCTATCCTTACTCACATTGAACTAAAGAGAGGTAGAGTGAAAAATTGTTCAATAGTAATCCCAAGGATAGAATTTGTCTAAATATTTTGATAGTATAACTATTCGCTACATATGTAAGGATCATGGGGCCTGAGGAAGCTTTATTTGTTTTCATTTTGGTTATAAAATAACCTTTTATTTTTTCATGGCTTATCGATATATTATAGGATACGGCAATTTATCACTTCCTTAGTAGTCACGCGTTCTTTTAGCAGGATCAGTGCCACTGACCCTTGTCTACGTACGCCACTGGAAAGTGCTATTATTATGATTTGAGTCTGTGTGCAAGCTCATCGCGTATCGCTGGAGGAGCAAAGGATTGACCTATAAGTTCAACTCTCTCACGGATCTGGACCGTCACGTTTTAATAACACTTACAATTCCAATATAACAATGACAAATTATTTTCGTTGAAAAATATTATTTGAAGCACAGTTATACTTAGTGCTTACAGTTTTACTTAGTAAGTACAGTTTAATATGAATCAACTAAAATAATGTAGTTCTGTCATGGGAAAGCGATGGGAAACAACTAACATTGTCTTTATTTGGTAAAATCAATTTCTGGCTCATGGAGAAGAATAATGTACATCATTATTATTAAAGACTCGTAACTGAATATGAAGGATTTGGGACTGACTAAGATGTAGTTTATACATTGTGTTTAGTGTTATAAATAAGAAACGATTTAGAAAAAATATTATTAGGAATTCATAAAAATAGTTGGCTTCCGTGACGAACTGTTCGAAGGCAATGGGTGTTTGTGTTGTTAAAAATCCCTTCCCACCTTTCAGATCCCAAAAAGCGGCACTTAGGGAGATCGATTAGCTAACTACTAGTCCTCGTATCCTTTCAATCTCTACTCTCTTCGAAAAAACAGGTTGAGCAAGAAGCAGTTCTCATAGAAAAAAAACATGTTGAGATAAACTCCGCGAGGAGTCCATATGCTCCAAGATAGATACATGGTAAAAAAAAATAGAATAAAAGGAATTGTAGTATATAATATAAACATGAAGATCTCGATAATTATATACGTTCATGAAAAAATGTATGAGCTCACGTATGTATGTATGTAAATTTTGAAGCCGGATTCAGAATAAAAATTTCCTCAACGAAATGAATCATATGAACCCATCAGATATCATCTGAAATAACTTGGACGAAAATTAGGCCAAATTAATATGATATAACTCGGAAAAATGTTTTGTGAGATTTTTTACAGAATACCAGGCGGAACAATTTTTTTTTAAAACCACTAAGTTGTCTTGAAATACATTTTCCCATTCTTAGACTGGAGCGTTAAATACATTTTATAGTGTAAAATACTTCGAATGAAAAGGAATAAAGAACGTGAGCTTGATAATTGAAATATACTGACCGTTAAAGATATATACTTACGTATCGCAATAAATTGTGTTTGCAAGCTAGTAGCATTCAATAAAACACGCTAATTAGAAAGATAGATATCGTGAAGGTATTCATAAAATAGTTATTTGAATTATTTTATAGTCGACACTTTAATACGGTATTTTCAAATAATTGATATAAACTGGGAGTGAGAGGGTTTATAGTAAAATATGGCTCGTCCGCTGTTCGGTTATAGCTTGACTTGAGAAAAATGGAGAAACATCTCAGGCAGTAATATAATAACATTATAAATAGGAACAACACGAACGAGAAAAGAGCAGATGTTCCGCCATTCCAAAAGACTTTGGAGAACGAGTCGCGACTTGCAAAAGCAGGAGCATCGTAATAATGTAAGTAGGTATTGTTAGGTTAGAAAATAAAAATGTGTTCCGGATCCATAGGGCTGTCACAGATCAAATGAATTTTAAATGGCAGTATTTGCTAACAGTAGTGGAAATTCGCTAACAATAACAATTGCTAATAATAGTAAAGAAAATTCTCAAGAACGTTTCAATGTTATCAATTTATTCGATGTATAATGATTTCATTTGGTCTAAGATTATTAGAACCAATATTACATTTGGAAAAACTTCGATTAATCAATGAACATTGCATTTCAATAATTAATTATAATAGGTACTGTCAAAATAGCAACCGGGCAAAGAGTCCTGATCAAAAACACACAAATAATTTTATAGTATGCAACTAATTTTGAATCAGATGTGGCTTAATAAACTTCATAAATTTCCTTATGAGAAATAGAATATTTCTAAGGAAACAACGTCCAGAATTAAGAGGGCGACGGTTAAACTCAACAAGCGATAGATTGGAATGTGATCATAGTGCAAAGTGGAATAACTATAATTTGTAAACGTACTTGCAACTCAAGAATGAAAATTTTGGAACACATCTTCAGTATAATATAATAATAATTATACTGATATTGGAAAAATAGCATCAAGCTAGAGTGACATCAGTGAAAAAGTCCTTCTGACATTAGTCAACAAACGATTGATCCGAATGAAGTGATCATAATTGCAAAAAAATTTTAAAGAAATTCTCATAAGACCGTTATGAAAACTAATCTTCATTGACATCTTTTAAATCTTCTTATCTAGGCGTGTATCTTTTAAAAAAACTTTTTGTAAGAATGAATTTATTGATGCGGGGTACGGTGTTATGGATTTTTATGACAGCCCTGTGTACTACCTCAAGGCACCCAGTGAAATCAAAGTCAGGTGCAGTACAGTTATTCAGTCTTCCATCACAGTGATCGGTAAATTTAGAATTGCCTTCCACCGATAGATAATCATATTTGGAATAAAATTGTTCTCGCTGTTGGCCCGCAGCTAACTTCATCGCTCGGAAAATGAGATCAATCTCAACACCCAGACAACCGATGCATACGCTAACCACCCTCTGTTTATATATGTATTATATATACATACAAACCATTTTAGTTTAGTTTAACAAAAAAGAAAACTGTATACAAAAATCTTGTCATTGGTATATGTAATTCAAAAATACACCAATACGCGATTTTCCGGAAAGAAATCACAGACGAAAATTATTTGAGAAGAATATTTCATCGAGTGCCAATGTACATTAAAAATGGTTATATAATTCAATAATTGAGATGGACTATTCAATTGAAATTGAATTCATTGTTATGTAGACCAGGTGTATTATTGATTTATCCGTAACAGTTAAATAAATAAAAATATTCGGAGCGCAATGGGTCATGATTCAAAACGGAGATTTCTATCGATCATAAAAAATTATATCGATTGCGCGCAGGATTACATCGATTGAGGTGCCCCTGGATCCCTTTAAATCGTGACGTCACTGGGACAGATAAACAATTGTTTCGTACGAAGAATGCTTCCTGGTTTGTTTTTCAAATATCAACTTCTAACTGCAAGTATAAATCAACAAATACAAATGGGAATGAAATCATCGATCCTGTATATTAGTAGCGATTCCTAAACAACGATATTTTTTTTCGTTAGCTTATATATTATACTTTTTTACCTATTTTATATACAAACTAAAAATCATAACGTCCATTATCTTTTCTGTAAAATTAAAGCTTAACTAAACTAAGCATATTTCAGTGATCTCAAAATTATGATACGGGACACAAAAGTTTTACTTGCTTTATGTTTTACGCGACTGAAAACTTGAAAACAGCTTGAAATAATTTACCGATCTTTTAACTATCTTCTTTAACGATCTTAGTAACTAATTACTATATACATTAAAAAAAGAACGGAATATTTGTCTACATCACATGGTACCCAAATAGAAAATGTTCATATCAGTTGCTGAATAAATTATTTATTATATATTTATGCATACCAAATGGTAAAATAATATTTGTCTTACATGAATCAACTTTCGTAATAAAACATTGTAAGTGTTGCGTATCAAATGACCAAAGACGAGAGTTTACAACCGGATGAGAGTGATTTCTACATTTGAATATCGGTGATAATATGATCTATTTAATAGTTCCGGATATAGACTGTGGAAAGATTTCGAACATAATTGAGGAGCACTGCGTTATTCGTTACTTATCTTATATTTAAAAAAAAAATGTATTTTATTTATTAATTTACACTTTAAATTTGTTGTTTAAGAGTTTTTCATTAACTGTCACTTCTTTGTGGAAAGACATTATTTCAAATAAATAATAACACTGATTAAAAAGTGCCATTCCACCAATTTCTGACAGTAAACACCTTAAAAGTGATAAATAAAAGATATTTAATACACGAATACTCTACTTCCACATGTTTTCTGATACAGATCCGGAAAGGTTTTAGTCATCGCGAGCATTATCAACTGATGACGCATTTGCATTGGCTCATTAACATAAGTATTAACTGTTAACACCGTAAAAGAGGTATAAATATCGTTGAAAAGTCGATAATTGTATTTATTCACACTAGTGTTATTTATTTTGTTTTGCCTCGCAATATCTTTTAGTTAAATATCGTTAAAACTCGTTGAACTTAAATGTATTAGTTTGTATAAATATTTAATATTGCATTTACACTATATAATGCAGATAATACAACACCAAATCAATAGAGAAGCATTAATTCATAATATGGACGGCTGGTGTGGTGTAACAGCAGCTGCGTAGCGGGTGGTGGTGGTATAACCCCACTTGTATTTTAATCTACACTTTATTTCTAAGTCTTAATAAGATTTGGGACACCTATTTTGCTTAAATTTGCTAGAAATATACTACAATATAATCTTCGCAAAAATGTTAAGAAACTGTAAAACATTTTCGAAATGTATGTCGTTTCCTATGTTGACTATAAGAATGTTCATTATTTTTGGTCACAATGGAATCCGCAATCCTTGACGTATCTATCATAACAAAAGAACGTGACTTTCTATAAACACTGACATTATTATTTTGAGCAACTTCATCAAGACATTAATTAAGCGAATTAAACGGAAATCACAGAAACAATAGTGAGACATCTTACGCAAAAAAATCTTCAAAATTTATACACAGCAAAAGATTAATTAACAAAAAACCTAATTGCGATATAGTTATATTTAAGCACGGTTAAATTTAATTCTGTCGTTGCGTGCTAGGAGTTGCATTGGATCCGTTTTCTCTTTATTGTACTAAATTGCAAAATATTGCAACAAATTGAAATGTATTAATTTACCAGATTTTTGAATTAAATCAAGTCGCTTGTATCTAGTTTAACAGTGTCGTTCCTTGTCACACTGCTTTGTCCACGTAATTCAGCGATCACAAACCAGTCGCATAGAATTGTACAAAATTCAAACGGTACAATTTTTTCAGTGATGTAAACATATACATATGTAACTACATATATCAGATTCAACGCGAAGTAGATTAAACTCCACGGATTCTCAGTATACGGATACATAGGACACTTAATATTACTTTAACAAAGTGGCTGAGCAAGTCACATTTTCTTTATATTTTTCTTTTTTTTAAGCATTTCAGTTCATGGTGCAAAAAATCAGTTCCGTGCAGCTCTGTCTCGGGCCAAGTAAGTGAGGAGTAGATTCATTTATTTTCTTGAATTTATAGCGTTATGGAAGGTGGCTGTGAAAAACGGCTGCACACACATAACGGAAGGGTGGTGGGACAACCAACTTGTTTACCTAAATATATTATATATATGCAAAATTGAATCGTTTTAATTTTGTAAATTTCCATGCTCTTTGTCCTCAACGTCAAAAATTCAAACGATTCAAATTTGAGGACTGAAGGTGCTTGATGGAATTTCAACATCAAAGTTGAGCTGTAAAACAATTGACAGTTCAAGCTCGTTCGTGCACTTGAAATGCTTGAAGATGCCGAAGACCCCGGATCGTTAGCGTCAAAACTCATGAAAAAAACAAAATTCAAATCTGAAGTTCGATCAAGCACTTACAGTTGAAGTCTTTAATTATGAAAAAAGAAATCTTACAAATTATAATTTATAAATCATCTAGGTTACGTGCGCCTTAAGACGTGGTAGCCTGTTACTTGCCTGTTTCCTACGCATGCGCACGATTCT
This sequence comes from Himalopsyche kuldschensis, assembly GCA_028554975.1. Lineage (NCBI taxonomy): Eukaryota > Metazoa > Arthropoda > Insecta > Trichoptera > Rhyacophilidae > Himalopsyche > Himalopsyche kuldschensis. The sequence continues at coordinate 10,131,328 of JAHFWI010000010.1, read as the reverse complement.
GGTAGTGTAGTAATATGGAACAAATTTAACTTTTTTACGTGAGGCATGTATGATATGTCACTTAAATACCTAGCATTAGCAGGATATCCTTTTGGAATGCCAGGAAAACACAAAAGAATGTCGGCATCTATGTAACTCTTATGACATTCCTGTAAAGACATTAAATTCACACTATCTTGCCGTCAAATGTTAAATTTTGACGTTGTAGGATAAAAGTGGAGTATGTGCATATAATAAAACTGTATTTTTATTATTCAATGTTCATATTGTATTGGTAATTAAATTTTACTCACATGAAGCCATACTTTAAAATCTCTGATTTAACAGTGCAGTTAATTTAGTCTACAATTGTGGATTGTCATTAAAACCTTTTTAAAAATGAAAACATAGTAGTTATCGTTGTTAATTTTTTTTTCAATTTCAATTGGTTAAGTTTTGATGAAATGCTTTGTTCGCTCCTTACTTGGAGCATATGGTTCTTAATTGTGCTTATCTCAACAGAAGTTGTTATACGAGCACTGCTTAAAATATATCGCCTGGGAAAGTGGATGGGAAAGTTCTAGGCAATCAAATCAGTAGGTGTATGAAAATATTTGTAAGGAGATCTCAACCTGTGGACACTGCGAACTAAAAGGACGAACGTCCGAGGGTGCTAAACACTCGGCTGGCCTGCCTCCGGATGGTTATCGTAATTTTTAGAGGATTATTTTATACAGATTCAATAAAAGAATGCATTTTCATGTTTTTTTTAAATTGAAAGGTATTTTCATTTCGTAATAACCTGACATAAAGCTCGATAATTTTTCAATTCCCACATCAAGTCACATTTTTTTTCTTTTGAAAAATAAAACACAAAAATAAATAAAATGATGGTCACTTAAAGTTGGCGGTGGTTATCAAGCCCGGTACTATTCATAATTTTATATTAGGGAATTAGCAAGAGCAAATGTTTATTTTTCTTTCCGCCATTATTGACAGTTACAAAATATCTTTTTAACTCATACAGAAAATGACATCACATCACAACTCTCCGCGTATGTATAATTCTGATATCGAATGTAAGTCATCCGAACGGTGATCGAACTTAACATTTTTTTACCATTACGCCACAGGGGTCAAATGTACAATTTTAATTAAACCAAAAAATTTATATAGTTTTCTTGTCTGTGTTGCATTGGTAACGGATGCAGTTGTAATGGTGTGGCCGTCATGCATCTGAAATTCAAACCACATCGTAATTCATTCAACTCTTACTTTCCACGTAAGAATGAGATCACTGCCTGCTATCGCATTCACGATAAAATTATAAAAGTCAAGTCATTATAATACAGCGAGCTTAACAATAAAAAAAAATTGCATCATTAATTATTCAATTAGCAACAGCATTTAAGTGTTAGAATACAATTGTAAAGACTTTTAAAACCTAATTGTCATTCAGAGGTTTAAGATTACATCGGTATATATATATATATCTAGACAAAGATTTTGGTGCCGTAGTATTTGGCTAAAAATATATTCCACAAGTTTTTCCGCTAAATTTTGTAATGAAATGAATGCCTTCTCATTATTTTAAACACACATATATGCCTTAATAAATCTGTGCATATACAAATAATTAAAAGGAACAACGGGCTATATGCTTTTATGTTTCTTACTTCATATTATAATTAGTTGATAATATGTATGACTAACCATATCTTTCAGACGGTTACATGTGGGATATTGTCGCTCTTGTTAGCAATAAATTTGACTACGGCAATTCCATACATTTTTCAATACAAGTCCCTACATTATATAGTTTTCGTAATAATTTGCTCATTTATACATTCGTATCTGTCTGTATAAAGATGTTTCTTTACCTTTTTCTGCACCATACGTATGTAGAGCAGTTAGCTTGTGCTGGGTATTTCAATTTAAGTCGCTTATCGAAAACTAGTGGTAATTCAGTTTTCAATATCACACATAAGAAAAGTTATGGTTAAAATGTTGAGGTCAGGGAAAGGCTAAGAATTAGTAAATAAATTTACGCTACGTCTTGTTGAAATCGAATTGAGAGTGGTTGATTCAAAAATATATCTACAATAGAATCAATTTGGGAATTCGATAACGAAATCTAAGAGACCTTAACTGACCAATAACAAAAAAATCAGGTGAACTTTCAGAACCCTGATAATTGGATTGATCTTAATGTCACGCTCATTCTTATGAACTACCTACATATATTAATGATTGTGATACAATTAATAAAATAAAACATAATCATCCAGTTCCACGTTTTCAAGAATTTACATATAACCATACAAATTATAAATAAATGAAGCTAAATTGTATATAATTAAAATTTTAACGATCTATTACCAATAAATAACCACTAACCGCTTATCTTTAATCAACAATGATTATACCACATTTTTTTGTAAATTTTTCCATTTTGTCAATTTTGTTAGGAATTATTTTTCTTAATTAATTTGTTTTTAATGTGCCTTGATTACGGATAAGAGGTCTTTTATTTGTAAGAGGTCGTTAGTATTTTCACTATAGACAATTTTATTTATTTATAATGAATTTGAAAATTCTTATGTGTGATATATTGTTCATTTTCATCGGTCATTCTTCTTCATTCGTCTTTTGTTTTATACTTTATTTTCACAATTCATGTAATGTTTATCATCTTCAATGTATATCAGATAAAATGCAAATATAAAATTTTATATCATTTTAAATATAATGCAACCCAAATTTGCAACACAAAATATGGAAATGCCAGCACACATGACATAAATTCCATCTCAAATGTTTGATATAAAATTATAAAAAGACGACATGAATGAATATTTTGCACATTGTCGAAAAAATAAGTGCTTACAATTATTATTAACTATTTTTAAAATGGTAAAATCAGGTTTTATATATCTACTTAACTCAGAATTGTCTTTGCAATAATGATTATATTTTATTGGAGGTGCGGTGTATTGAATAGCAGTTTTGACAAATTTCTCTCATTAATGGAAATAACAATAATTAAAAAGTTTTTTTGCTGCATTCTAAAACATTGCATTTCATAGGTATATGAAAATTGTTATTACATCTTATTGTTTACGGCGTTTTATGCTTGAAGCATTGATATTTTGATTAAGATTGATTCCGGAGACAGTCGGAATAATATTTATTGTCTTGGTTCGCGAATTTAACGAACTGACCAATTACTGTTGCTTTGGGCATATCGTGATTCGGTAATTAGAGCACAGAAATCACTGCGAACTGGGTCTGGACGTCGCTTTAGGCAAACTGTGCACGTGCCTTTTGGTTTTGGTTGTGCAAATTCATACCGAATACCATATCAGACACATAAATAAGAAAAACAATACTGACAATCTCTTTAAACTGTCTAATAAAAAAATAACTACATAAAATAAAACAAGATGCAAATTCAAACGATATTATTTTGAATATATTCTCACGATACATTGTGCTTACACATTGTTGTCGTACGGCAGAAGAATACTATAGGCCGGTAATACACTCAAGTGATTTAAATCCAGCTTGCGATAATCTTATCAAATCACAATATCTATTAATGATATTGTAAAATTAATTAAAGGAAAACGGAAGGGTGTTGGGAGAACCAACTTGTTCACCCAAATATATAAATATACTATGTATGTTCTAGTTATTCGTTGATGGTTTTAAACTTTTTTTAACGTTGTCACCTTGGATGACTGTCATCCTCCCCAGTCTGATATAAATATAGTAATAGAACGGGTAATATATAACAAACTCAATTTCTATATTGATGAATCTAATCTTTTATCGTTTACAATGATTAAATGATCCAAGATGCCGTCGCCATCATAAGGGAAGCGCCCTCTACAATCATTACTTTGAGAATGAACTGACGATGAAATGTGTGCTCTCCATTGTTGATGGTCATAAATTCCGTTCAAATCACACCGACACACACATATGTATATTTAAAACGATATAAATATAAACTTCTTGTCGTCTCTCGAAAAAATAAATGTACTTCTCACTTCTTTGCTCATTTTGCCGCTCGTGTTACAACAGGGAGCAAAATCACATCACTTGCTTGAACCTCAAATTAACTATTTAGAATATAAAATACAGTAAAAGAACTGGTTTATATATGTATACCTGTCTTTCAGTAAATCTTTCACTTGCTTCTTAAAAAAGCGAGTATTTTTTGCTTAATTTCATTACGGTAATAAATTTACGATTCTAAGGATTAAAAGCATAGACAACTTCTACACATTCATAGTTCAATAACTAGTTTTTTTTATAATGCTTCGCACACGTTTTCAACTTTATGACTCATTCGAAAACACCAACTGTAATTAATAAATTTAAAAGTGTTTTCTAGCACATTTTTTTTATCTTAAAAGAAAATTTATGTTTTTGATTAAAATATAATTCTAATTTGACACTTTATAAGAGCTTTAGTGTAAAAACTATTTCACGCTTAACTTTATTACGTAATGCTTTATCGTCTTCATAATTTAAGTGACCGTATCACTGAAGATTATAAAATGTCTGACACTCTTGACTGAATAATCAAACTTTTGTGGAAAATACATATAATATCTAAATAAATGTAATAGCTAATATTGTACAAAGTAATCTTTATTTTTTAAGTTAGCCTTATCCATTCTTTCCCTTCACTCATCGATCTAATGAGGGATTGAACGACTGAGTAATAAGCAGTTTTCGAGGAAAAAATATCTTGAGATACCTCTATTTAGAGGTCATTTGGTCCACATTGGTTGCGGATATGGATTTTAAAAAATCCAAAGCATTCCCGTTCGTACGTATGATTGCATTTATTCCCATATTTCTTTCTGCTAGATACTCCAAGGGCTTGCATATTTGTAAAATAAATGGGACGCAGCTCATTTTTAGAATGATCTACGGAGCGATATGCTAACCAGGTCCACGATTCTGTTTCTTTGTACAGATTTGAGACCCGCCAGTTTGTATACTCGAAAATATGTAACTGATTTAAAATCATTATAGTCCATCACGAATGTTAAAAAAACTATCAAATTACAAAATGAGTGTCCAAGGTCAACGCCATTAATAATAATTATAACTATATCTTGAGCAATATTAATTATAACTCCATTTAACATTAACATGCACGGTTAACATTTAAAGAAACATGTCTAAATATTAATAATTAATCATCGCCATTAATAATATCTAGAGACTTGATTAAGATTTAACGATTTTGACAATAGACGCCTTGACCCGTATCGTTTTAATTTGTCTAATGTCGACTTTTGCCAAATCTTTGTTCGGATAACTCTACCAACAATCGGAGTCTCTTAAGTATACTCACATTCTAATAATGCAACAAGTATGCAATATTGATAATTAGGACACGTACTTAATAGTTGTAATTAAATAAAAATGATGATTAAGCTAATTTGGAACATATGTACATAAATACCATTTTACTACAACATAATTGCACATTTAAAATTTGATGGATAGAAAATAATGAACATAGTTTCTAAATTATGCAATTACATTTCATTCATTACTTTCAATGTATATAATATGCACGTTCTCAGTTTATTATATCAAAACACCTTTGTTATTTTATTTTAAAGTGTACACGGATTTCATTCAAATACAATCATATATTGAAAAATATTGCGGCCGCTACCAAAAACGGTTATTCAAAAATACTAATCCAGTGCGCTCAAGTCAATTTGGTTAGAAATTCGAACTAAAGCTGTGTCAAAATAAACGCTTATTGCAAAGGAAACGTAAAATGGTTGACAATGTTATGCTATGCAACGCATTCTTTAGATTACGACCGGGAGTAAAAAACATGCATATATAGAAATGACACGAATTGACGAAGGAGATTGAGCGTACTCGCAAAAGTAATATTTGGGCTAGTCGCGAGGAAACAGGACATTACTGAGGCACTGGTAGTGATAATATTTATATAATAGTATGCTCACTTTTAAGATGTTCACTGTCAATACTTGGTGGAAAGGCATTATAATAAAAATAATAACACATTTTTAGTACTTTTTCCACATGAGATTTATTTCATCAGGACCGGTTTCGCTCATGGCGAGCATTATCAACTGATAAGGAATACATTAAAACAGGTTCAAGACCTCTCAGCAATTCAAAACTGCATTGCTAAGAGGTCTTGAACATTTTATTTTTAGTCTATTTTTCTTGTAATTTGCTTTAATTTATTTGCTTAGTTGATTTACCAATTGTTTGTCATACCTTGTTTTCATACTTAACTTTTGCATAAATACCACTGTTTTATTGTATTCCTTATCAGTTGATAATGCTCGCCATGAGCGAAACCGGTCCTGATGAAATAAATCTCATGTGGAAAAAGTACTAAAAATGTGTTATTATTTTTATTATAATAGTATGCATTTCGCTTCTGATGTTTTTTGGCGCCCCGTGCAAATCGATTCCTCGACGCCCCTTTGGATTTTTTTAGCAGAAAAGTTAATTTTAACAATATGAATATAAGCAATAAAATATATATGAATAAAGCTTGCACATTCGAGAAACATCTGTATCAATTTTTCACACTGAACTTGAAGAGTCAGTTCAACTTCATTAGTGCACTTAAAATGCCTTAAGATGCCGACATCCCGGTCGTTAGCGACAAAATATTGATATAATGAAAATATTTATATTGAAAATCCATCAAGCACCTTCAGTCGAAATTTCAAACAATATATGTTGAAAACATACTATCAGTCAAACAGTTAATTTCCACAAAAACATGATATTATATGCGTGTTATTTAAAATAATATTATAACAGCTGCCCGGTTTCGCTCTCACTAGGGGCAGATACGATTTGGAATGAGACACTATTTGATATTAAAAAATAAAATTTCCTTACATGTCAATCTGTCGCCTATCTGTCAATCACACCGAAATGAATTAATTTCAATCGCATCATTGATATTTGCTTTAAGCATTTTAGTAATATTTTCCGAAGCTCAAAAAATAGCTACGTTTTTATTTTAAAAAGGGAGAAAAGAACTCGGCAACAATAAGAAAACTCAATAAAAGATTATGACATTGTGTGATTTAATATGTAATCCTGTGATTCTAAACATTAACCAAGTTCAAACAAATTCAAATTCGGAATTGCAATTTATGTATATGCAGATTGAGCGGCTGTGTTGCCTAACAGATCCTTGACAATTCGAAATTATAACAAAGCGTCTCTCATTCTGCAGGGAAGAGGCTGTTGCAATAATATTTTCTCGGTGAAGTGTTTTCGCTTGGAGGCGACGGCTGTCGTGACCAGATCCGAGGTTGTGCAAAACTCACTGATATCATAGAGAGACAGAGTACATTCTTCATCGCCATATGACTCGTAGTACGAAAATAATGAACTGTCAAAATAGAATACATATTCCATTTTCAAATTTATCGTTTTAATAAAATTCAGCAATAAATGTTGCGAACGCATTTCTGAATACACAATGAATATAATGTGGACGCATAATTATTTGAAAAAGGAATATTATAAAATCTGGTTTTAATAATATTCTTGTCGATGAACCAAGCAATCAACGTTATTGTGAGTTTATTTGTCCTACTCAAAGCCGAGAGCACTAATTTTAAGTTGATTTATAAATTGGTATCCAAAGCCAAAAAAAGTCTTCGATAATCTCTATGGTCTTCAACAATCTATCCAGTCCTCAAAACGGTGCTTAGACAAGTTAAATGCAAATTCATTCTACACAGTTTGTTCGTACCTTTCCCAAACGGACAGCTTGACTGACTTAATTGCAACCAGTCCTCCTTTATATCGTGTGTAAATGCTTCATTTTATTTTATGACTTCATATTGGCTGACATAGTTGAAAAAGATACATAATATTAATCTGAAATATTTACCGATGCCGGTACATATGCCGCGCCGCTACGGAATTTTATTCAAATGCAAACAAAAACGAAAAAGAATTAAATGTTTTTATAGATATTTAATAATTCAGAGCTGAATTCGTTTTACGGTTTTTCGTGGGCTGTGAATAAAATTTATTGGTGACATTTCATACATCATCATGCAAATTTGTTGAATTATTTTTAAAAAACATTCTTCCATGACGGATTTTTTTAATAATTCTGTAAATAACGCTTGAATTTTGAATAGGCCAATGTCAAAATATTTTTTTTATTTACGAATTCGCAAACAAAAAAACGTAAAGCGAATCATTTAACTTGGCATTTATTTTATTCAACGTTGATCAAATTCAAAACTACGCATCAACAAAAAATAGCAACTGTACATCAATTTAAAATGAAATAAAATGTCATGTATTTCGTTGACACAATGGGTCATAATATTATACATTTTAAACATGAGGAAGGTTTACAACGTTGACGTAAAGGTTCGTGTTAGCCATAGCGCGTAAATATCGAGAGAAAAATTCGACGGTAATAGTACTGAACACAATTGCTGTATCTCATAATTTATCGTATAATAGGTAACCTTTTCATATTTTCTTTTAAAATTAGGTTTTCCCCTGTGAAACTAACGTGATTAAAATAAAGGGGAATTTCTTTTTGATTGATTACTCGCACTTTCCTAAAATTTAGATACAACAACTTCTGTGGTTTACAAGGCATGGCACACTAGTGTCACCATGAAATAATAATCATAGACAAGAGTCTATGAATATGATTATAAAGTTGCAAGGCTCAGCGCTTTCATTCGAAAGGGTTCTTACGAAAAGGAAAAAAAATATATAATATATCATTTCACAAACACAAAAGAAGCAATGCAAATGTCATAAATTATTAAATCAAGTAAACATTTACAAAAATAATTGCATATATCTCCAATAATTATTTGATATGTTAGAATCACTAAGGATAACTTCAGTTACGTAAATTATCCCTATTTGTATTAGTACATATTGGTTAATTATGGTCACGGGAAAGAATCGCAATCCTCTCGAGCTAAGCTCAAAAAATTTATACGTACTGGCTTATAATTTTATGTTTTGACTTTACTCTTTGAGTTCTTGTGGATTATTATAAAATGTGGAATCAAAACGATTAAATCTGAATAATATTACTGATTATTGTATGAGTACTGAATTTATTTTCGGAATTTTAAAACGCATAGTAAGGTGAAATATAAAAAAACAATAATTCTTGAAAACTGGATATGGATGTGTGGTCCTCTGAAAGAAAAATTTGTTTTTTAATATTAGCCTATCATAAAATTATTCTTTTTATTTTAAACAAATAATAAACTTATGTGACTGTCTCTATCTGTATAATATTATTTTTTGTGTAGTTTGTGGTTGCATTTTTGCTCCTGTAAATTAAAACAACTCGATTTCATACTCATTGCGAAGAATATCTTTAGGATCTTCTAATATAATAAATTTAAAAATTAAAGACGAAACATTTAAAAAAAAAATCGTTACGCTTATATTAATTAAAACAATGTTATCTGCTTTCAAATACCTGAACATGAGAAATCATTTCATTTAATGTGCTTATTTTTCATAAATCTTTACAAAAATTCTGTCCCGTGACCATATATCCATAATTTACCTTAGTATTTATTCGCATCCTTAAAAAAACCCACAATTGATATAAATGCATCAAAATTGTATATTTTAAGAATTGTAACTGTACATAACTAGTTTTTATTTGAGATAATAACCATGGATAACATGATAATTAATAATTGGAAACCTTGTAATTTACTAATAATTGATAGCGATATAAAATAACATATTCTATCAGTGTACAAAACTTCAACAGGTCGATATAAATAACTATAATAATCTCAAACACTTCTATCTGAATTGAATAACATGCACTTATCTTTTTCTATTTGGTTTTTTGCTAAGAAATTCTTATGAATGAACGAATATTTTTTTAATTCATTGAAAGAAACACTATACAACTTTTTTAAGTAGGTACCTTACTGAACACCATAGACAAGACTCTCAAATCAAAAATAGACGTGTTGAAAAATATTACTTCTTTTTCAACGATGATGTCATAAAATTATTTTAAAAAAGATTAATTTTAGACGCATCAAAAGGCGGAAGATGTTTTCACAAATTGAATTTGGGAGAATTTTTTATTATGGTAATATCTTACGTAATGGTATAAGTTTTTTCTTTACAATAAAACTGTAGCACAAAATGCCTTATGGTATCGGTGATTTAGTTCTTCCACTGCCTATTCCTAATGTGCAGCACATGGATTCGTAATAAAGCTCATGGCAACAGAAGTTGAAAGAAGACGCACATTGATAATTAAAAAAAAAACAAATTTCACCTTTCGGCAGCCATTCAAGTGAATGAAGCAAACACACAGAACAGTTTTTATAGTTTTAGTATATATCGAATGTAGAAAGGCAGAAGGACGTAACCCTCCGTTTGTTCAACACAGTATTTTTCGATAATCACAACGTATACTTCTTCAAACGCCGAATTAGTATTTTATTCTGAGTTTTACCAAGTAAATGGCAATTCAATCAATATATCTTTTTAAGTATTTAAGCTTTAAAAAAAGAAGGCCCGTAAAATTTGCGTGTTTGTTACGTCTTTTTTTGCCTTTCTACCTTCGATATATATTATACAATCAAAATTAATATTAGATAGTTGTAATATTTATTAATGAGGCAAAGCTCTCAAATTTATGCGAGGTTTCTCTGTTAATTAAATATGCAATATTATAATAAAATATATACTATTTGTATAATATTCACTAAAACAGTTTTTACCGTTGATACTATCTTATGTACATCATGTAAGATATCGTCGAAGGTTAATAGCTTACAAAAAAAAACTGAATACGTTATTTGTCTGACTAATATAAAATAGCAGTTTCGTGAACATTGCATCTGGTTACTGTATATTGCAGCTGTTGCAGCGGGAGTTGAATGTGTAGCCACTAGCCAGACATTTCCCACGCTCCACCATTAACATGCTCCTGCGTATCGCATTATGTAAGAAAGTTAACTCACCGGAGGACGCCGTCAAAATATCAAATCTCCTACCCCGAAAGAGTTTTTACGACCGGAAATCGGCAGAATTTACATTTTTATATCCACGTTATTTACAGAGGAAAGGAATACGTTTCTGGAAGATTTGAAGATAAGCGAGACGATTTCAATACGCAATTTTTCCATATTGAGAATATCTTCAGTTCAAAATGGATCCGTAGTAGAAACTCCAATTCGGGTATCGAATACACATCCATTTTTGAACTACTTGATACTCGAGTAATACTCGTAATTTATAAATGAAGATTTATTTCCCAATTTCATCAACTTATTTAAAAAAAATATATATAAATATAATGTTTAACCGTTGCGTTTAACTGAGTCTTACGTATGGATTTTACTGTCAGGTAATATTTTTATCAGGTAGCTTTTTCTACTGCGGGAATGATAAAAACACAACTTCGAACCAATTTAAAATTTGAGACGTTTAATTCTCTATTATTTTTGAAATATATGTTTTGTAAATCGAAATAAATGTATTAATGAAATAAAATAAGCTTATTTATTATCTATTTACATACACAAATTTGAATTAATAGTAGATATTTGTGTACATCTGAAACTACTCGAGTATACTCGAGTACTCGATTATTTTAAAATTTCGATACTCGAGAAGTTGAGATGTCGAGTAAGTGTATTCTCTAATCCGTAGCCTTAGAGTGAATAAGAAGCGAATCAAAACGACAGATGTCTTCAGGCAAAAACTTTGTAACATCTTCTTAAAAAATTGCATTACTTCACATCGTATTGTTATTTGTCTCTTGATGCATGTTTCATAACATTTCAACACATTGTAATTCCCGACGGTAAATTATTTAACCTAATTGAATATTTTGAGGTATTATTATTTGTTGAGAAAATTAACACATCATTAAAATTTGTTTATTACCCATTTGTTTCGCTTTGTAAAAGACCGAGAGAACGTCAGAGTTATGTTGAAAAGGCTCGCTGAGTCCGCCCTGGTTTAAAAAACATAATTTCTATCATGCAACAATATCTGTATACTCTTAACTATATCATTTTTCCATAAAATATTATTTTATAATGAATATTTAAAAAAAAGTTCTATGTATTCTAAGCAGTGACGTTATGTCGAAACACATTTAAATAAAACAGGCTTTTAAATTATATTCGATGATAATATCTTTTATTTCAATAGAATGTAGTTTAAAAAATATTAATAGTGCAAATGTTAGAGCTCATTACAATATTTCAACGAGTATTTTAAAACTATTTAATGCTTTTATTATTGTATCTAATTTTTGAAAGATCACAAAATTAATTAATAGAACACATCACACTTTAAAACTTGACATTTGTTTGTTGTTACAAGAATTTAAACATAAAATAATACGTAAATAATAATATGTGTCGTGTTTTTACTTTTCAGCTATAGAAAGAGAATATTTACGGTGTATATTAATATTATCTCAAAATGTTTATGTAATCGTATAAAATACATAAATACTATGTGATGACCATACCATCATATAAAATATTGAACTAAAATGATAAAATTTTCAGTAAATACGAATTAAAAAATATACAAAGTCTTGGCCAGCAAATTATTGTTACTTAATTATTAAAGTAAACAAAGAAAAACGTTTAGTTACTCAAGAATTGTGTCTAACAGTTGGTTTTAGATTTCTTTTTTAAAATTTATAAGCACGTTGAAACGTCTCATAAATCATTTTTCAAAAATGGAACGATATTAAAATATATTATCATGTGTTATCAGTTCATTGGCCTAATTGTTGACATTTAGAATAATTTAAATTTCAGTTTGATTCCTTCACCTGTTATCCAATGTATGTTGAAAGAAAACACTCGATAGGCAGGCTGGCGTTCTTGAATATGGAGCTGCACTCCTTAAATGCTTTCATTGTCCTACACACTTGCCTGAATTCTATCGTTTTGGGTAAAATAACGCAAGCAATGAACAAGAAATGCATCGAAGCGTTGTTACATTAAGACTACGTTACATGCGCACAATGATTTGACGCAATATTTACACATCAAAGCATTAACTGTCATAATAATTTAACTACCATATTGACTTTTCATGCATTTTTTACCAAAGGTTTTAAATGAAAGGTAATTTTAAAAACTTCCCACTCACTTTTTTGCTATAAAATGTACGATAAAATTTTGCAGCATTATAATAAACATTTTCATCATTAACAGCATTGCAATAAGATAATACATAAAAGAGCATAACGAATGAAATATTTTCATCGCAAACCACGCCATAAGAAAGAGAATACTCATTTCACCACATCCTTTATTGCTTGTGCTTAATTCTATCGGAAAAAGCATCGCTCACATTACACTTTCTGGTTTATACGCCTAATAATTATGGTATCATAATCTGTACATTCGATATTGTAATTTTTTACGATTTATTTTGTCCGAATGCACTTCTTTAATTAGCTAAGTACTTCACACTTCAACGACAAATGGAATATATTCTAATGAAGAATGGTAATGAGTCCACCCAAGACACGATTTTACATCAACTCGTACTGAAAGAAAAAGCTATTCGAAATTTAACATTCCTGTCCTCCTAGAAAAATGATTGCAGCGATATATTTAACCAAATTTATGAAAAAACAATTTGACAAAATCAAATAATCAGTATAAACAAGTAATGAGATTTTGTAAATAATCTCTTCGTGTTTCTTCATTTTTACTTTAAATATATATAATAACAGTTAACAACAGTTTCACATATAAATTACTATTGCAGCTGACCAAGGCAATACTAGACTGTTTGCAATTTGAGAAAGAGTGTTTTGTATATGATTACGTAAATTGACAATAATTTAATTACTTCAATTCTTAGCAATGCGAAATATTTAAATAAATAAAACCATTATTTTTTAGTACAATTTCCAAATATGTTTTATCATAATAAGATCAGGACCGGTTTTTCCCATTGAAAGCATTTTCAACTGATGAGATATGAACATAAAAATGACCATTTATCACTTTTAAGGTATTCACTGTCAATACTTGGTGGAAAGGCATTATTATAAAAATTATAATACATTTTTAGTACTTTTCCCACATAAAATTTATTAGGTCAGGACCGGTTTCGCTCATGACGACCATTGTCAACTGATCAGTTGACAATGCTCGCCATGAGCAAAAATTTATATCAAAATAATATATGCAAGACATCGTGTAACAAAAGATTGGGCATTACCGGTCCTGATCTTTATAAAATATATGCGGAAAATTTTGTTATTTTTTATTTTCTTAAATAATTCAACTTTCATATTGACGCAAAACATGCTGTCTTCATATGTATGTGGGCGCCCAGCACTGTGGTAAGTTTAAAAAAAACTGTGGCATGTTGCATGTGTGTAATCCACCCTTTAAGGCGAAACGAGTTTGAAAGTTGCCACAGCAGTCAGCGAGTGAGCAAAAAATAAAGCACCAGTGCACCACATTACGTGAATGCTGCAAACTCTTCGCTCTTCTGCACAATTTTGCACTATATATCTAAACTTTTATGTGACGCACTCGAGTTCGATACATCAAAAATGCAATCGTATTCCATAAGCTATTTGTTTCTTAAGCACCACAGTGTTTATGCTTAAAACAATCAAATTACAAAATACTCAAATAGATGTTATAAAAATCATTAAAATCACCGACTATAACATAGGGAACTTGGAAAGGATTAGTAGCGAGCTTATCGATCTTGCTGCGTCCCGTTTTTTGGATAGGATGGTGTTGAAGGATATTTTTGACAACACAAACATCAATGTCTTCAACCAGACATCTGTAATGTAATTGAATAATTGAATTATCCGGACTAGAATTTGAACCTGCGCGCTCCACAAATGAAGCCAGTGACATTTGACCGTCGACAGTATATAATATAATAAAAAACACGTACGATGTAAATCATTCGATATGAAAATAATATTAGGTACACAGCGATAGATATTTCAAAACACGTTTCAATTAGGTGCTCAGTGAAGGTTTTTCGTTACATATGTATAATATACATATATTGAAATCTTAAGGGTAATTTCCCGATTTAAATTTCTCGTACGTATTTCATTCCACACTTATTTTCATTTTCTTTGTGAGATTAATAATCTTGATCCTTAAAAAGTCATCGTTATCTTTTGATCAATGACTCATACATAGTAATTCGATGTACTTAAAAATAAAGCTTTTATCGAGAACTGTCCGTCAGTAAGTCGCTTAACATCTTTCTTCAGCAAAGATATGGCTAGGAAAGTAGTAGTAAACTACTCTATCTTCCAATTTCCCATTTCTTTGATGAAATAGGGTGACTTAAATGAATTAAACCATCAAAAACATAAATGCTTTAAAATTCCAACTGAAAAAATAATGTATAAAAAAGTTTATTCAGGTATTCGAACTGTTGTCTACGTAAACGAGTAAAACGATAACTCGCTAGGCTACGGCTTCCAATTCAATAACCGCTTATAATAATCAATTGTATATATTTTGATGCACAATAATAGCATTTCAACTAAATGCTTACAAAAAAATGTAGAGCAATCTTTAAACAGTAAACTCATCCGTGAGTGTAAAAGAATTATGTATGAATGTAATTGTTTTATGAAGTGGATTGTACCCATATAGGCATTGTATGGCAATCGTGTACTGATTTTATTGAGTGAAACACCGAAATCTAATCTGTTCCGATCCATTCAGATCACTGATCCAAATATAAAACTAGATCACGAAAAGATCGCCGGTGATGGAAATGTAACTACAAAAGCTTTCATTGCATGTTCACGAATACTAACGATGATAATGTGTTATTCTATTTGTTTATTCTCGAGCGAAACATTTTCCATTCTTTGTTCCTCTCACCTTTTCTTTGTTATTATATCATTTTATTGGTCACGAATCGTATTTTTTATCACCAAAATTAAGTTTCATTCAACACAGTTTTATTGCGCAAATGTTTGATAGAAAAATATAGTTTGTTTTTTAGATCGTTGTATAACAAAATTATTAAACATTTGAGGCCATAGAGATTGTAAATTACGTTCCAGTTATATAATAGATAATCATTAACAATGAAGTCATCCTACGAAATAACCAAGAAAATGTTACAAACTCATTGAGATTTAATATCTGCAGAGCAATTGCTGGATTTTATTTAAATAAATATTTTGGACGAATTGAATATGGGTCAGCAAATTAGTCAAATGACTTCAAAGATATTCATGATATAAAAAAATAGTACATATGCTTTAATTCATTTCATATCATTATTATTTTATGGTAAATAACTTGCAAACCCTAACAAAAGCATATGAAACTTTTCCACGTATCGAAAATCACACGATAAATTCAATATCGATAAGTATAATTGTATTTTGATTTTAAATCCGTGTAAAAAGAGATGTTGAACTGAGTTACAAGCTGTTCTTAGAGAACTTGTTGGGATACACTCCATGAGGAGTTCATATGCTCCAAATTGGGAGCGGAAATGGTAAAACATTTATGTTATAAAATTAATATACTTATTCTGTGTACATATTGGCAACACCGTGATATTTGAACAATGGAGATTTTTTGATCGAAGACCAATAATCTTTACGAAATCCATTAATAGTTTGACAAATATAGCAACGTTGCTCATAATATTATGATTATATCACTAAAATGTATACGATATAATGTAGGAGTTGAACCCACGTATAGCCAGTTTGGCTGCAATCAATCGGATACTAATTTTGCTATACGCAATGTGAAACTAATTCACTGAGATACGAAATTTTAAAATAGGAAATATCTTGTTCTAATATTAAAATCTAGGAAATCGAACACGTATAAATAATAAAACCAGAGACTATTTTGAATGAGGAATAAAAAAATCTTCACTTTTGAGAATAAATTGAAATTTTGAAGAATTGTATATTAGTTAATTATTTGAGATTATTTTTAATTCAAAACATCAATGTCTAATGATCTGCTGTTGATGTGAGTTAAGTAATTTATAGAACCAGTACCCATTGATTACTGAAAACCTATTACTGTAGTGCACCTTTAATAAAAAAAAACCAGCCCTGCAACCTGTCTTCAGTATCTTGAAATTTATGCGACACCGAGAAGTGTGATGTTACCATTAAAGTTACTGCTGAATTAATCAGAACTGATAGCTTTCAATAAAAATTCTTCTTACAGGGCTTTTCAATGCATAGAAATACAATCCATCTGTGGTTCTCATTAATGTTGATAGCATGTCGCACTTACTCGTATTAACATTAATAAAACATAGTATAATCCATTTTCTAAATCCTACTCGCTTTATTATATTTTTTCTATCTATATATCTATTTTTTTAATACGACGTTGCTAAGCTATTTAGGCTCACGCGGAATTCAAAATTCACGGACCTCCAAAAATTAAATTGAAATAGGAAAGTCATTTTTAGGGTGTTCACCACCAATACTTGGTGAAATAGCATAAAATGTTTTTTTTAGTACTTATTCCACATCGGATGTATTGAGATCAGGACCGGTTTCACTCGTCGTGAGAATTATCAACTTATAAGAATTACAAACATACAGCGCTATTTATACATGATTTTACGTTTATTCCCACTTAGTAAAAACCCAGATTAGCTTTCACTTCAATAATACATCAAATCAATTTGTCACATTTAATAACTTATTATTACCATATAAAACTAAGATGGTGGAACAGAGAAGAAGATGTATTGTGTACTCTGTCTACAAACGGTATATAAACATGATTTAACGCACGTGCACGTTTAAAACATAGTTCTGACGAGGGCGTAAGCAACAAATATATAAAATAATTTCTAGTAGAATTAAAATACATTGTTATTTTTCTCATCGTATTAAGACTATTTAAGGTATGACAAACAATTGGCAATACATATTTGATTATTCCACGTATTGTGCTACTATTTGTGACACGTGTTTCGCGAATTTCAGATGCATCTTCGGGCTTACTATCTCAAAAACTTTGGACTTTACTTTTATAAGTTATTTTAAATAATTTATATGAAATCAGTAGTGTTTGAAAACACATTTGCAGGAAATAGATGATGAAATATACCTGCCGGGTATTTCTTAGCGCGTGCTCTGCGACACTTAAAATATTTACCTGCTTGATATGGGAATGCCAAGTGTGAAGTTTGTGTTACATTTTCCTATTTTAGCTTTCTGATCACACTTACAATGTTTAGTTCAAGAAAAGATATATCCTATCGATAAAGTTTAGTCAGCTACATAAAAAGGTTAGTAATTAACATTGTATAGGCTCATTTGTTTTATGTATAAAGAAACTCGAGACTCTTGATTATTTATAATAAATTGTTTGACTTGCTCTATTTTATACGGTAAGTCTTTGTAAACACTTTTTTTAGAAACGGTAGGTTACCAAGAGTGAATAAAATATTCTGTTATTATCGCTTCATTTTTACTTGGAGTCGAACCCCAATGAAATTCGCCCTATGAAAAAGATTGAAAATAGAAAAAAGTATGAATTAAGAGGTATTTTGCGTTATATGTAAGTAACCTGTATTTCTCGATGGCTTTAAGTGCTCCTTTTGATTTTTTTTATCATGATTGTAGAGAATAAATGAAGCCATGGAAAATAATTATTCGATGTAACTGAGAAAAACGATTAACTTTTAATGTGTTCACTGTCGATACTTGGAGGAAAGGCATTATATAAAAAAATACGTACACATTTTTTTGAATTTATTCCATATTAGATTAATAAGGATCAGGACCGGTTTCGTTCATTGCGAGAATTATAAACTGATGATATGCTCGCGATGAGTGAAACAGGTCCTGATTCAAGAAAATCTAATGTGGAGTAAGCACAAAAATGTGTTATTATTTTTATTGATTAAAACTTAATGAAAAAAAATAGTATCAATGATATGATTTAAACATCGATATGTTATATTCTTCATCAATTTCGAAAGAATTTGAGCGAAATAAATGATAACTAAGTACACTATATTAATGTCCCATTTTATTTGAGGTATGATCCGGAGGGGGGTTGGGAAACTGGATAGATTATATTTATTCAACTATTCAACGTTACTTAAATTGTGAAACCTATCTTAAACACATATCTATTAAACTTAAATAATAAATGATTCTTCTTTTCCATAATTTTACTCATGCATCTTGCAAGTAAAGAGTTTATAAATCATCCCAAGTAAGTGGTCGTCGCTTGCATTATAAGAAATTTAATAGAAGAGCGAAATAAGTACTTAAATCAAACTCGTGCATCTCCGCGCAGTGCTCATTCACTCGCTGCTTGCATATTATGCAAAGAATCAGAATTATTATGCAAAATTACCTTCTAGTGATGGTTTACTAGGTTTATGCAAAGCCATGGAGAACTTGCTGATTGACGGAGGAAATAATTGGTTGTTTAAATGCATCTCGATTAACGACCGCGATGTAAATGAAATATCTACTCTCTCAGTGATCATGACAGGAATGATCACTTTTAAGGTGTTCACTGTCAATACTTGGTGGAAAGGCATTATAATAAAAATAATAATACATTTTTAGTACTTTTTCCACATACAATTTATTTGATGTATTAGTTTGCATTGCTAGGAGGTCTTAAACATTTTATGTATAGTCTATTTTTCTTGTAATTTGCTTCAATTCATTTGCTTAGTCGTTTTACCAATTGTTTGTCATATGTACCTTGTTTTTCATACTTAACTTTTGTATAAATATCACTGTTTTATTGTATTCCTTGTATCAGTTGTCAATGCTCGCCATGAGCGAAACCGGTCCTGATCAAATAAATTTTATGTGGAAAAAGTACTAAAAAATGTATTATTATTTTTATGACAGGAATGTTTCGATATTTTAAATATGAGCACAGTAAAACCTCGATATAACGGACTAATTGGGGAGAGGGGTGTCCGTTGAAGCCGAAAGTCCGTTATATAAAAATAGGTTTTAAATAAATTATTTTGTTTTGTTGAAAATACACTGTATTTAGATATAAATAAAAAATAAAAAAAAGAAACAAAATTCTATTTAGTAAAATTGTCTTCGGACAGACGTCGTGAAGTGACGTTGCTGTTTGATTTCGACGCGCTTGCTTCAGGAATCCTTCTTTGAAAAAGAAATCAAGTTTTTTTTGCACTATTGAAGTTTGCTGTTTTTTTATAATCAACTCTCGAAAATTACGAAAATGCGTATAATATAGTTGAACTTCGCTATCTGACGAATAATCAATAAATGTTATTAGATCGTCGAGATGTGATCTTATCACTGATAGCTTCATTTTGGCAGTGTTTTTTCTTCTTCTTCACTATCTTTTTTACATTTGACCGGAGTTTTTATCCGTTATATCCAAAGTCCGTTAAATAGAGGTACGTTATATCGAGGTTTTATTGTATTATCTTTCTTGTGCGTTATACCTATTTAATTTTAAATATTACAATATATTTTTTATAACTGAAAACAGATTTGGAAACACTTAACATATTGAAATTATAGAATATTTCTCAAAAAATAACGATATCTTCGAAATGAGTTTACGGATTTTGAATCCCTTCGTAAATTTATTTAACATGAACTTTATCTTAAATGTATATCTTAATATTAGTGATACAGTGTGTAAACTTTTGATATTTTAAAATTATTTTTTTTACACCTTTTGCAGTAAAAAATATGATTTTACTGACCAGTTTCGTCACAATTAAATAAAAAAGAAAATAAGTCTAGTATTATTGATCGAAAACCATCTACATACATATATCATCGCTACAAATTGCCAGGATTCAAACTTCACTGCCCATACGCGATAAGATAACGTTATCTTATCTCAAGCGCTCCTCGTTCAAACGTACGTTTCAAATCAAATGGATGCTATTTAAATTAAAAGACGTAGATAAGTGCTCACGCTCTCAGTTTTGATTACGCCAGTCTGTTATGAACGTCAACAAAAACTGCTTGTCAGTTCATGCGCGAATTAAAATATGAATAATTATAGGAAAACTTTCGATTTTATATATACATAAGATACTTTAAAGCATAATATAACATTTTTTACTGCAATCTTTGACAATAAAGACATACCACTGAGGTATTTTTAAACTCCCCGTCGGATCACACGTTATTTTTCAGGGTCGTCTTTCGAGGGTTAGTGATTAGATTAACAGTGAATGAAAATAAACTCATCGACTTATACAGGGAATATAATTTGAAAATTGTATTTAAGAAAAAAGCGCTTTTTGCACGTTAGGTAAGTGTTAAAGCCATGTGTCTTTCACTGGGCCATCTAAATCAAGTTAGTTCAAGTACATTCGTGCACTTAAAATGCATGAAGATGTCGAAAGACGAAACCCGGGTCGTTAAAGACAAAGCTCATGGAAAAGTACAAAATTCAAACGATTCAAATTTGGTATTATTAATACTCATATAAATACATTTACGATGTCAGCCAAACTGAAAAGTTGTGTGTCATTTATTAGGCATTTAAGGTTTTTTATTGCTATCGAGATTTTTTGAAAAGTATTACCAACCTCAAATTAAACATCATCATAGATTGAAAATAATATGTATCCTCTGAAAAGCTGGTATACATATTTTCAACGTTATAAGATTTTAACTTGCTCCTTTAAAACTATTATTAAATAAAGCACAAAGGAATTTCAAATTAGCATAGTTTAATAATGAAATAATTGGCTTCAATGACAATTTACACTTCAGTCGTTTACAGAACTGGTATTGAGTTTATTGACAAAACATTAACGAAGAAAATGTGCTATCTATTAAAAAATAATACATGTATATCGTGGGATTTCAATTACAAACATTGAATATTTTCTAGCACAATATATTCAGGAAATAAAATTATGATAGTCAACTGCTATTGATAATATAAAAATAATATATAGGTGTACACACTTATGAATGCAATAATAAGTAATTAAATTGAGTTAACTGTCAGTTAACTTACCACTGGTCAGTTATTTAATTCAGCGTTGCCAAAAAACCAATAACATTCAATATTTCACGGCCACTTTAGTTCGAATAAAAAAAAGTCAATAAACAAACCATTCAGTCAATCAAAAAAATTTAAATCACCCGCGTTAGAACAAAAGGTAAATGTTAAGAAAAACGATCGAAGCGCGGGAACTGTGCATTCGTAACGGCTCAAAGCCGGTTTCAAACTGATCTTTGACTGCAGAGAGATCCAAAAACACAAAGTCACCACATTCGCCACTGGCAAATATGTCGTTTTGTTCCTTCTAACTCAACTAACCAGGCGAGACAGAAGTAAAATGAACGCCGCTTCGCCAGCAAAAAAATAAATTTGGATATAGCTGTTTGCGCTTTATGTGCACTGCGCTGTATGCAGATTATATTATGCATACAATTTACAAAAAATATATTATGGTTATAATAAAATAAACCAGCTAATAAGAATATAAAACCAAATATTCAAACCATATTATACCGATTTAATTTTTAAGGAAATGATCATCTTTACATGTACGTTGGCGGCATCTAGGGGCCAATAGGAAAATTTTCAATGTAATACATCATTCAATGTAACAATTGAAAATTCATGATTTGAAGAAAAATCATTATTTTTACGAACGTGAGATATTTGGATTGATTCAATTTACAAAAATAGCACTCAAGTAAGATGAATTATTCACATTGAATTTTTAAATATTATTTTACACCTCCACCGACAACCTTCGATAGCTCAGTTGGTAGAGCGGTGGACTGTAGAGCTATCACGATCGTGGGGATCCATAGGTCGCTGGTTCAAATCCGGCTCGAAGGAGTTTTTTGTTAATTTAAATCACAAATAATGGAAGTTCCATAAAACGGGGTGAATAGATACTGTGGTGTGAATAGAGACTAAAACAAGGATTGAACTTTAGCA
Organism: Himalopsyche kuldschensis; assembly: GCA_028554975.1. Taxonomy (NCBI): domain Eukaryota; kingdom Metazoa; phylum Arthropoda; class Insecta; order Trichoptera; family Rhyacophilidae; genus Himalopsyche; species Himalopsyche kuldschensis. Next base: position 10,108,361 of record JAHFWI010000010.1, on the reverse strand, counting down.
AAACTTTACTAAGTATCCAATGTATTTTTTGACTATTTATATATAATTCTTTACAATGACTATAATACTATCTCTCGAATGACAAAACCAAACCAACTAAATGATTGGCCAAAATTGAAACAAACATGTTTAAGTTCGATGCCTATGCATCCATACTTTTTGACCCCTTATAAACATCTCTATTATTGCATTTTTTAGTTAATAAGTACCGTAAAACGGGACTCACATAGAATAGAGGTTCATATATTCCAATCATTACAATCTGCTGTTTTAGCTCTATTCACCTGAAAAGTCTCTATTCACCTGAAAAGTCTCTTTTCACCCTCTCTCGTCTCTATTCACCCCAATTCAATGTGAATAGAGACCACTTTTAAGGTGTTCCCTGTCAATACTTGGTGGAATGGCATTATAATAAAAATAATAAAACATTTTTAGTATTTATTCCTTATAAAAATATCCCACATATCTAATTTATTAAACGAAAAATAACTTAGTCTTTGTTTCTTCACCTTTCTTATATCCGTTTCATTAGCCGAGTTCTAGCTTATTATATTTCTCTATTTGTATACTTTTATTTCGTTTGAATTCTTTTCACAAAACTTTTTCGTTGGATTCAGCATTCCCTGGAATACCCACTTCAATTACAGACATTACGATTTATTTATTAAATGCACTAATTTTGGTTTTTACTTAGCTAATAAGTATTCATACTTAATTACTTTTTGATGTAATAGCTTGCATTGCTAGGAGGTCTTCGACATTTTAATAATGTATAATCTATTTTTCCTACATTTTATTTGCTTTGTTAAAATACCAATTGTTTGTCATACCTTGTAATTATTACTTAAACTTTGTATAAATATCACTGTTTCATTGTATTTCTTATCAGTTGACAATGCTCGCCATGAGCGGAACCGGTCCTGATCCATTAAATTTTATGTGGAATAAGTACTAAAAATGTGTTATTATATTTATTGTGAATAGAGAGAGACATGGAACAAAATTTACTGTCTTAATAACTATAGTGAAATATTGTCATGAATGTGTAGTAGGACCATAGAAACTCGTTTCAAGCCATTCATATTTTTATTATGTGGCGCAAATATATAGATACATAATCGTGAAGGGTAAAAAGTGTCTCTATTAACTCCGTTTTACGGTACTTTAGTAATGTAATGTAGGGAACTTATTTAACATAGCATGACAATGTTTTATATCCCAAAATATTAACATATTATGATAATTCAGAATATTAAGCAAAACAGCGGTACTTTTTCAATAGGCTGTATCCAACCTAAGGTAAATGTACCCGTCGTTGACCATATACCAGTAGTTGACCTTTTGAGAATAAAATGGCCCAAAATAAGAAATACAGATGCGGGATTGCTCTAAATTGTAAAGTTAAGACAATTTAAGGCATCTGTGGTCAGAATAAGCCACTAGCACATCACCATATAGCCAATGTAGTGCCAGGGTGGCCATTTGAAAACAACACCTAGTGAGGAAAGTGTATTATTTCAAAATTTCTTAGGTGATCAATCTAGTAACGGTGTGTACCTTGTTCCTGAACCACCCATTGCTACTTGATTCAACCAAGAGTGGTGTGACAGAAAGCCTTGAGGTAACCCTGAAAGAAAGTTCACTATAAAGCCCCCTGATTAGACATGGTCAACACCTAGACTTTTCAATTTGTGAGATGGTCAACTACTGAAACAAAAACATGACTTCAAATAATTTAACACAACTTTTTTTAAATAGGCCCTTTCGTAATTTTTGTTACATAATATTAATTAAGACATATGATCCAAAATGAGTATACTTGATTTGCCTTCATTCGGTACAATGCTAAACTTTAATCGTTATTTTTGTTGAAATTTTCTCTTAAACGGTCAGCTACTGGTACATTTACCTTATTTATTTTTCTTAGCGGTTTACTCACCAATAACTCTTTTGAAATCTTAAAACCTCGAATAAGTTTTTTTACCATTCGTAAAAGAAGGCCTCCAAATTACATTAGGCCTAGTTCTCGCGCGTGCTTAATCCGCCATTGTCCTCCCGCTCGATAAGTTTATAATTATAATTAAGTATTTCGACTGAGGGTGCTTGATGGAATTTCAATATCAAAAAGCAATTAGAAATTTTTTTTCCGGTTTTGTACTTTTCCATGGAGTTTTGTCGCTAACGACCTCGGTTTCGCCTTTCGGCATCTTCAGGCATTCCAAGTGCACGGATGTACTTGAACTGACAGAATGACAGAACTGTCAGTTCAAGTACATCCGTGCACTTGGAATGCCTGAAGATGCCGAAAGGCGAAACCCGGGTCGTTAGCGACAAAACTCATGGAAAAGTACAAAATTCAAAAAATTCTAAGTTTATAATTAATCGTATATTATGACTTATTATTTTATTTCGTATATTGAATGCACTTTCCGCGACTAATGTGTAGGAAATAGTGCAATAGTAAATTCCTTAGACAGATAACAATATCACTTAAAATATGGCACTACTAAATGTTGTAAATACATTCAAAGTTGTTTGATGATAAGCCATCCAGTATTTTGTTTTAATTCTTCGATTCCAAACAGAATTCAACATAATAAATTTAAATATAATGTGAGATCACACTTGCATATTGTATAATAAATAGATCCAACCTATCAGTAGAAATATTAAATGTTTGAATCTTTTTTGATAGGGTTTCAAATCTATGTGGACAGAATGTGTGATTAAATCACGGAAAAACAGGTACGGCTCTATAAAACTGCTCTATTTTATTGCAGATTAAATAATAGCTGTAGATGCCATCAAGATGTAAGCGATTGGTGTATAAAGCAGAGGAACAGATCGATTGAGGAAACCAAGGTTCAATCCAGATTTTAGCGCCTAAGACAATGTTATAAAAAAAAAAATTTACTCGTTTCTACGTTGTATGTGTGTAACATTGTTACCATGTGCACTTCTTCCACTAACACGCCTATTGTGCATTGCCAACTGGTAGGAGTATGATATGCAATATCATAAGGTACTCACCAGTATTCAATCCAATATCTCATAATTTTAATACCATTATTTAACAATGATCAACTCGTTACTATGCATTATTATTTTGTAATCATGTCCGCTCGCACTGTGAAGCATATGGACTGGTTATAAAGCTTTCTCAATAGAAACTTTTCTAGGATAACTGCTCAAAAATGGTCGCTCAACCTCTCCTCTAAGAGTAGGACACAACCAGGTCAGGACAAGTGATTAGCAAGTCACTCTTCCTGCAACCTGTTTTTAGGATTGATCGAAAATTAATTCATTCTAAAACTGTTATTCATTAAATTCAGGTTTCAAGACATGTGTCACATGCGAATAGAAATTATAAGTACAAGCCCTAAATGAAATTAGTGAAGAGCGAGTGCCAGATAAACTATTTGACGGCTGATATATATAAATTTGACAGATTAATATTCAGGACAGTGCGTGTGCAAAAGATTCACAGGAAAATAGGGAATAGTAATAAAAAAAATTGTTTCGCTGTATGAATTTATTTTTGATAACAAACCAAATCATGATGTGAACAATTTATGATGAAATTGTAACCGAATCACCAGATCAATGAAAATGTACATATAAGTAAATGATTACTATTATTATCCATGGCTTCAATATGAATTCGATTCCACATATAACAGTAGTGTTGAGGTCATCAATGGATATTTAAATTTTTTCTGTCATCATCCTATCAGTTGGGATAGACAAAACAGAGACTCGGGTAAAGTCTGTCAATCTTTCAAAGATCTCAGCAACTTCAATGACTCAATGGCACCATTGCTTATGGATACATATTAGACTTGCTATAACAAGAGGAATTGTGGAATCAAATCAATCTGGTGATTTTACACTATCGAAGATTGATATTATAAAAACCTGTTAAAACCCAATTATTTTTATTCGCCAATTATAAATATTTTCATTTTAATTCAATTCAGTATCAATTCATTTGATGGGTTTAGGTATGAAAGCATTTCTTTTGGTGGGCCAGTAATAGACATTCAGATAAGCAATCAAATGAGATCTTAAATACATGTAAAGAACAGAACTGACAAGGTAATATAAAACCGACACCACCATAGAAAATTGACACTTAGAATTTAAAATTGAGTCCACATTATTTCAGGTGGATTTATTATTCATAACAGCTTGTCTGAATATTACAATAAATTTTATCGCTAATCTGATACATTATTGTTTTGATAACAGGGCACTAAATGGTTTTTTTATTCCTTTGTTTCATTTTTTTTTTCGACAAACAATACTAGACACATTGAAGACAAGTCAATTCTGTAGTCATGAAGTGAATGAAAAATGTACCTCATATATTAAATAGGTCCACATTTTTGAGATAGGGAAGCATTTTGCAAGACCGAAGAACATAGCATTACCAGAGTGCAGTTTTGAGATAGTTAGTTCTACAAAATACTTATGCAACAAAAAATGCATATGGTAGCCAAAAACTGATTAAATTTCATGTTTGTTATGCAATTAAGTCCTGCTGAATTTACATTGAATATTGTTCCAAATAAATTATCAGTAAATTACAAGTAAATGACTTAAATAGGTTCATCGACTTCTCTCAATGACAAAGCTACATATTATTTTTTATGGATCTTCATAAGTTAATTGGTTTAATATGAATGTAACAATTATCTGGCAAGTTAGCGAGGACCAATTAATTTATAAAGATTTTTTTAAGACACTTTTTTCATGAAAGTGAACAGGTGTAAAAGGGTAGGACCCTCGATTGAATATTCTAAGAATGTCCTGAAAACCCACTTTACCCGTCACAAAAAAACATACAAATGTCAAGCCAATATTTCACATGGACTTTGATGGATTGATTGATTCATCTTTGAAATTCAACTTTTTTTTAATAAATCTGCAGTAACTCAATGAAAAGCTTTTTATTAGAATCATACATAATTAATGAAAGTAATTTATAATGTATCCATTCAAATAAAAAATGAGGTTTCATTAGTGTCGAATATGATGAATTTAATTAGCCATTTGCTATGCCAAATAAAAATGGATACAATATTTGAAGAAATAATTGATTGCAAAAAAAAAGATTTTAACATTCAACCTGAATTTTTATTAGATGGAAAGCTTCTCATCCAACAAGTTTGCAGTTAAAAAACACATATTATTTTTATTCTTTTGTGGGTCAAGGCGAACCTCCTACAACCTCTCGGGTAAAAGATGACTTAACTAAACTCACTAAATACATAAAAAGGAGTACACAAGAATTATCAGACTATAGTTATTGAAGATTCTATAGGACGATAAGACATTTTAAGATCGAAGGATGGTTCGCCATCATGAATATTTATCAACAATATTAATATACATAATACATAAACTGACAGATTGACGAGATGGTGATGCTTAACAAATAAAAAAGGGAGATATTAATCCTTGCCGAGAAATATTCATCATTAAATAAATAACCCTTCCAAAGCATTTTTTATTTTATTGAAACCGGAGCAGTGTTTAAACAGTCAATGGGGTACTGTTTGAATTTGACCAAAAGATGCAAGACCCCTCCGGCTATTTTGCTCAAAGCAAATAAACATAAATTTACATTAAATAATATTTAGAATCGTCACACTATTTTCTTTTAAATGTATTTATATATACTTATATAATTTTAATAACCTAAAAATGTATTTTTGCCAATGCGGTGGACTATAACATCTCAAAAAAATTTTAGGTCGGAAAACACTTAAAATAATGATGTATGTTATACTAACCCGGGCAAGCACAAAAATGCATTCTCATGTTGGAAATATATATGATTTAAGTTTATTTATACAATTTATATGTAATAACAAACATACATGCGTTTGCATAAAGCATTCATTCAAGACAACTTTTCATACATAATAATATGCGGTTTTTGGTGAATCCAGAATAATTATAATACGAAAGAGTAACAATGCCCATTGATAAAACGTTAAGAGGAAAAAAATTCATTTTCTGGGTTCACCAAAACCAGCACATTACAATATTCGTATCGAGCAGTATACATAGATATACTGTATAACATCATTGAGACAATACAAATACATACATATACATACTCTTATAACTTTTAATGGGATGTAATCAAGATGTTCAATGTCCCATGTCAACGTTGCATCAGTTACAGCAACGTTTTGCGCAATAACAGTTTATTGAAACGTCTCGCTAAGCAATGATCCGTGCATATTTTTAATGAAAACAAAAGTAAGTCAATTATTCAATATTGAACATAAACAAACCGGGAGCAGTACAGCGAGACGGGTTCAATAAATGTTTATTTTAATCTACGCATTAAATTATAAACTAAATATAACTGAATTTACATGGATATTTAATGAATTCTGTGAAACTTTATTTTACAATAGTAAGAATATACATGCAGAATCGACAGGATCAAAATTATAGAGAAATTTAACAGAATCCAAATAAAACAAATTAAACAAATTTATAAGAGAAACATAACATTTACAAAAAAAAGATTTTTTAATAACAAGAATAGAAACAATTCTCCAGGGATCTGTGAACATTTAATTTTTCACAGAGAAGATATAGACAGTCAAGAAAAATTATGTTACTTAATAAAATATTTTCTATTTACTCCCACGGTTGACTTTTCAGTTACACCAACAATGAAAAGTTAAATGTCATTTCGAGCATTTCACGTGCGACTAGATGGAAAAATTCTTTTCCAATCTTGATTTACTCAGTCGACTATCTCGTCGAGCTACACTTCTGAAAACTTGTACATTGTGTGAAACGTCAAAAACATAGATGGTGTTAATTGACTATACATACGCAAATAGACCACATTAGTATAGAAAAATAGAAAGAAAATATATTACGAAGATGAGCAAGCAATATACATAATAATATATATTTAACACAAGTTGATTAATATTTGGTTTTGGTTGGTATGCGACACATTAATGCCCAATATACTAATTATATTAGTTATTTTTTTTTTTATAAAAAGAATGGAACTCTATTTTTGAACAAAAACACCACCAATTGACATGGCTAGAATGAAGATATAAATGAATTTAAATTAATACAAAAGTCCATCGATCGCAATGGATATTTTTTAATCAAACAAAAAAAATAGTTGAAAAAGACTGTATTTACAAAATTAATAACTTTTTAGATATAGTCCTAACTGACAGAAATTCTAAATCTGTCCGAGAGACTATGGCTAACGAGTCGTGTAATTGTTTTTTTTTTTTTTTTACACTACAACAATTCAAAAGTTCTGTAATCACACCTAACTTTTATAGCTAATGGACGTCTTTATGGTAATATATATTGGGATCGTCCATTTCGATGGCCTCACAGGCGCTATTAAAACAAAAATATAAACAATATATTGAATAGACAATAATCTGTGCCGTGTCACTCGTTCCGAAAACCTTCGGCTTTGGACACAGCATTTATTATCGAATACCAATCACAATACTCCTCTCTTAAGAAAAGATTAGAGAAAACGGGTGATGAATCTTAAGTGACGGTTCACAATGTCTAACTTAAATGAAATCTTTCGCAGAGAACTTACGTCTCTTCTTAAGATCGAAGATTGCATATTCGCTAAAATAATCTACCGAGCCACCTTACTGTTATATTACAATGATTTGATTTTGAAACACATCAAAAACGACGTCTTCCTCCGTCTCTTCGGATCGACACCACAGTATCGAATATGAAAATAACCAGAAACTACAGATATGTTTTAGAGATAAATTTTGCTCGAGTGCAGATCGGTCGCCCGTGAATACACAATACGCATGACAGTCGAAAAGCGACGGGTCAATCCACGGGACGCATTGAATCCTCGTGACATTTCAAATACTTAAAAATAATTATATACATAAATATTTCATACTCCCGATCGGTAGATTTTTATATTCATACCGCTATCGAGATATATTGACAGAATAAATTAAACAACTTAAAATATTCAACCATCGAGCGATGTGTTGAAATCCAATAAATATTTATATTATCTCTCTAAGATGCAAAACAGCGGAACTGAAGTGAGAATATTTTTTTTTTAAGCAAAAGTTTAGTTGTCGATCAGTGAGCTGTGGCTATTAGGTCAAACATAATACTGAAGATATTACTTGAATTGTGTGAAATTAACGATATGCTATGTTTTGTTGAACGAAAGAAAGGGAAGTCCACCGACTGAGGGAATAAATCACAGCGGCTACGTATTTGGGTTACAATAAAATGGGCTACAATAATAGAAGTGATCGTTTTATAACCTCGTCCGTACTTATTCCGCTATTGTGATAAGAGTTAATAAACTATAAAAGAAGAGCTGCAATCACAAATGACATCATAATATTGTTAACAAAAACAAATCGATCTGTGATTGTAGCAGTTCTAATTATTTTAGAATTATTTACTAATATATTCAGTTTCAAAGTCTTTTTCAAACGGTTTTTCACATCTCATCAATTTTTAAACAGATTACAGATGGAGAGTTTATACACTGACAGTACTACTCACGGTGCTTTTAGAAAAGTTATCAAATATTAACACTGCAATTATTTTTGTATATGAAACTAATATTGAGTTAATTCAAAGGCTATATTCAGTTAATTCACAATGTTGAAAATTAATTACCTGGTTATTTTACAAGAAAGTGGTTTGAAAAACAGGTTGAAACTGAAGTTGCGAGGGTCGAACGAGGAGAGACATCAGCGCGTCAGCGGTCGGTCGGCAGCAGTGAGGAGAGGGGCTCGGAGGGGGCGAACTGGTGGGGGGGGCAGCGTGCAGCGCAGTTTGCCTGCGCCGCCCGCCCGACCCCCCCCGGCTGCTGAATGTCGGCGCTTACGACCCTCCCCCTTGCCCTCCCCGTCACCGATGAGGCAGTCGTCCGCGCACGCCTCACAATGAGGCTCTACGTCAGAATACATGCTGAGCGAGCGATCCAGGATGCCGCCTACCGTATCTGCCTTTCGACCAACACGGTAGGCGGGATCCTTATCATTTCCATGCCCTGCAGCTTCTAGAGCGATGCGGACGAAGTCGCCGTCATCAGCACGGAAGGAGATCTCCTCTGTGGCGATGTCATCGGGGGTGTCGCACCCATCTCCGTCTGGAAAGTTGTGAGCGTTGCTGATATCGGAAAGCAGCTCGTCCCATTCACGGGCCAGCTCTTCTTTACGCACCTGGGCAGCTCCCGAGCGGCGTCTGTTAGCTCGAGCCTCTGCGCGCTGACGGTCGCAGGCTTCGCAAAATTCATCAGCAGAACCCCATATCTTAGCCGCGTTAAACCTTAATGGCCGGCGACCCTCGGTAGTCCACGGCCCGCCATTTGCCTCACAGCCCTCGCATTGGATCCAGTGACTTTCAGGGTCGACTGAAACCTCCCTGACTTCCTCCGCTTCGGGAGCTGCGCCGGCGCCCTCGGTCTGAATGGATTTTTCTATTTGGCACACCCGAAACTTGAGGACCAGATCGGCAGGAGACATTTCTTCATCGGAGCAGGCAGAGGAAAGGCAAACATCGAGGCGTGAATAGTCAATACCTTGTGTCCGATATTCCATGTAGCGCTCGGGACTCTCCCGCCCGGTTTCCAAAAATATTGTGCCGGAACCGCTCCTTTTGAATTCTACTTCATCAAGAGCGCTGTCTACAGGGAAGGTGACTCCGTTTGCATAATTCACCACACGGTCTCGAGCACCCTCCGGACTCTGACGCTCAATTGGGCGGAAATGTGTCCTTACAGAGGTCAGTAGGTCTTCCTCATCCCCGATCGCCGGCGGGCAATCAATCTCGCGAGGCACTTCAATTTTAAAGTTTTTACGGGTGACCGTGTCGCCGATGAATCCTGGAGCTTTTGGAACAACTTCAGTGAATGAGCTATATAAGCTACTATGGTTGAGGGCCGTGAGACTCCGAACTGAAGCATTAGATAATTCCCCGCGATGATGTGACACCTGATCTGGAAACAACTTATTATCTTCCAGGGGATCAGTTTCTGAAAACATTCCAATATCCGGAATGAACGGGCGGGCCGTCGGTTCTGCATTGCCGGTGTCTTCATCGCCGCCGAGGTTAAGCGGTTTAAGTCTACCGTAGATGACTTCCATTGACTCCTCGCCGTCGGGCTCAGCCTTGATGCGCCACAAATCTCTTCCGCTTTCTCGGAAGCAACGCGGATCAGAGACCAAAGATTCAAGACCGCAGGTCTCATCCAGAGATGTGAACGCATTCACGTCCCGGTCACGCGCCAGATCACCATTTGACCAAACTGAGCCACAGAAAGATGCGAATCCGTCACCGCACGGAGATGAAAAGAAATCTCTAAATTCAACTGCAGGTTCTGGACCTGCGGCATCGGGTGACTCATCAGGATCTGTGAACCAGAGAGCTTCGAGACTACGATCAAACTTGGCTTCGAATCTAGCGATAGATTCTTCTTCAGACGGCGAGAGCGGGGGTGAAGGCGGATCCTCTTTGATCACCCAATCTTTGAAGAGAGCGATGTCGTCACCCTCTCCCTCGATGTCGGGAGACGTATCGGAGTCCCTCTGGTATAAGCGGCGAGTCGGAGCAGATTCCTCATGGGCGGTGTTATCGCATGTGCCATATCCGTCATCAGGAGCCATACCACGGATGAAGTCTCGCAGACGGTCCCTACCATCGGCATCCCAAACGTCTCCGTCGGTAATCCACTCAGGCAATTGCTCATCGGCGTGTTCTGAGGCTTGACGTTCCCTTTTTCTATTTCGGCAACGCGCATTCTGGTGACGGTGCGAATGAACAGTGTTGCGTCGCACACGCTGAGGTTGCTGCTTGGCCTGCTTGGGCCTCAGCCAGTCCTTACCGCAGGACACATTCCTGCGGTGGCCGTTGTCTTTAGCACGACGTGGAAGGGACGACATTAATGCAGCCGGGTCATCAGCCCTGGGGATGGCTACGGCAGGTTGGCCAGGTGTGGAGGCCGAAGCGAGGGCAGGAAAGGCGGCGTAATACAGACGAGCCATTTCCGACGGTGATAGTGTTCGACTCTCTCTGCGGGGCTTTGCCTCTCTTTTTCCTGTTTGAGCGTTAATTTCGTCAGCTTCTTTCAGTTTAGCTCTGAGTTCATCAACCAGCTGTTCTATACCAGAACTCTGAAAAAAAAAATGAGGTTGAGTGAACCAATCTATGTTTTAATATTTATAATCTATTCCAATTCTTAAAATATAGTTATCTTAATACAGGGGGGTACAAAACACAAAGAGAAACAACGCGTATTATGTATTCCGTGTTCCCCGTAGCCAATTTGATAACCTTAACCAATAAGAAGGGAATTCAATAATTACACTAAGGTAGTTAAATAAGTTAAGGATATGAAGACAAAAATAGAAAACCAACCTGATCATCGGAGGCGTTGATGAGGCACTGTACAGCTGCAGAACGTTTTAAAGCCTCAATTTTGACAGGAGCCCATTCTGTTATAATGCTTCTTTCCCAATACTATAATTAAAAATAAACATTTTGTTCAATAAATAAAACAATAAAGTGTCAGTCTTTCTGCATTTCGATTGTCTTTAAAATTGCATTACTTTACAAAAAGCAAGATTAAGCAATGTCCAAATCGAGACATGATTTAATAGCTATGCATGTACTTCTGAGAATAAAGTTTTAAATCCCAAAGGCGATCGGACGTGTATTTGTATATATAATTTTCAGCGTGTACTAGCAGATGGCAAACTTCCAAAAAAAATATTTTTAGCATCTTTACTTCATTTATAATTGTGGAGCAGTGGCCTGCGAAGCCATAAAAGTCACATTTGAATCAGAATTTTTTGGCTACCTTTAATTAAATATAAATAGTCAAACTTTCAGGACAGATCTGTAATAATGAAAATTATTCTTAGATATAGCATATACATGTGATTTTTATGAACATATGTGAAATAATATATGAATGTAAAGGAAATCCTTTGAATTAAATTTTAGCAGATTTCTTTAAAGAATATGTAATATCCATGTTTAATAGTTTAAGTAAAGTGGAGTCACTGTTGTGTTACTATTTATAATGTATATAATAGCAAACATTTTGAACAATAAAAATTAAGAGTGATTTCAAACTGTTGCAATTTACATTTAGCATGTGATAAGATTATTTTGATTCATTTCAAGCAATAAAATTGGTCAAAAACTGAGTTCATGTTTCTTGGGTTAGAATTAGTATTCAAGTCATCAAAATCTTTTTTTTAATTTATGATGGCAGTATAGAATGACTCATAGGACAGATAGTGTTATCAATGGGTTTAGGGATCGAGATTGGGAAGACATAATTATATATGCTATTTTTTTTTATGAAATACATATATATAATTAATTAATTCAGCCAAAGCCAAAGACAATCCAAAGACAGCCAAAGACAATCCTTCGAGTCATTGATTTTATTGAGATTTCCTGTCAATCATTACAATTAATCAACAGAGTAAAACCTATATGAAAAGGACTAATGTGATGGAAGTGAAAACTTAACAATAATATATTTTTGACAATATAATGATAGTGCATCATATAGACTAAACAGTGTAAGATTTGCGCCCGCATTAATCTAAAAAAAACTTATCCCAAATGAACTTTGTAAAAGTGTAAGAATTGCGCCATAATTCCAAGAGATGGCAGTGTGTAACCAATATATTTAAATTATTAAAACCATTGACCTTGGCTGGTAAAGTGCATAGTACAGCGCGTATAAACGCTCATTTTCTGTGACCGGCCCTGTGAGCACAAAATATTAGAGCATAGAACTGATTAAAGCCTTAAGTCTATTATATAATATTGTTGGTAATCTAAATGCATTTAGTGTGAGAAACACAACAAAATAATTCCATACAAAGCTCTTTTAGTAAAAATGATGGATGCAATGTAGTGCACTTCAAATCATTGGCTACAAACGATGAAACAGCTGCAGCTATGATCGAGGACTCGATATACAAAGAATATTGTTAGTGACGATTCTTGATTTAAAACTAAATTCACAGGTATCTGGAAATTTTGTATGGAATTACATGGACCAAATGGTCAGACGCAGAAATAGAATAATGTTTTGTTACATATAAAAATGGATGGTGAGTTACCTTGGTGGGTTGAGGGCTGAGATCGGCTGGATCAAGGGGCCTGGTGAGCAAACTGAGAACATAGCGACCGTAAGCGAGAGCATCAATACCTCTCGCCTCTAGTTGCCCTCTCAACCACTCTCCCACGCCTCCCTCCCAATGAGCTGACCACACCTGTCCGTACTTCATGCCTCCTGAAACGAAGTAATACAATTGATAATGACGTCTTTTCAATCGAGTTCAACTTTTAGGATGCCTTTCAAAAATATTATGAAAATATTGAGTTAATTATGAGTAGGAGTCAAATATTTCAATAACCAAATACTAATTTTTATTATGGCATTTGTTTGCAACAATGAAGGTTTGGTATTGAATCATTTTTTAAATGTTCCAGGCTAAATCATTACATGAAAAAATCAGTAAGCTAAAATTAGTGAAAGCATGAAGGGTGAGATATTCAATATAAAAATTTGAATTGGTTATTTTTAAATAACACATGTTTGCGCCACTCACTACAGTATCACAAACAAAATATGCTAACCCTTCCGGTCCACAAAAAAAGAAAAAAAGTTCTAGCGGGTCCACTATAAATTTACAGTATTTTGAGAGAATCTAATATTTTCTTTTTTTTTTTTTTAAATAAAAACTAGATTTTTGGTACAAATTAAATTGATTTTCAAAATATACATAGTAATGTCATTAATATCTATATTTAAAAAAATATACAGCTACGATCTTCATTTTCACTCCCACAAATAATTCAAATTCACTCCATTCAATAGTCCAGTTCATTTATACAATCTTCATCTTTCAAATTTCAATTCAAATCTGTTGTCAACGCGATTTTTCTAAATTTTAGGCATTTTTGCTAGTTAGAATTATTAGAACAATAGTTTTTATCGGTAATAATTCGGTATTTCAAAAAGTTGTGTCGCCTGTGCGGCAATTGCTCCATGCAGGCCGTGCCAGCCCCTAAAACGACCCTTTTGTATCCCTTCCAAGTAAACAGTTTAAACAGTTACATATTCTAAACGTCAAAAAATCATTTGGTCCTGTGCTCAAAATACGGTTGTAATAGGTACGAGTGAAAAAAAAATGTGAACTTGCATATTAACTCAATACTAATGAAGAACAAAAAATGTCGAATGACATTCGACATAGGACCCACGAGGAAGAAATTGATGTCGAATGAGATTCGACATAGGACCGGAAAGGGTTAAGTAACCTTACTAAGTAAATTTCACTGAATAAATTCTTACTTAGTCAAAAAGGAAAGACGACAGGATAGCAATCTTTACATTCTGCAATGTGCCCAACAAAATTATTGAGAAAATAGGTTTATTGTGAATGCAATTCCCACAGTATATATCTTTGAAAATATTGACAAAATCAAATATCGACAAAATCAAATATCTTTAAACATAAACAAAAGAGAAAATGAATTCGTCATGAATATCGTTTATGTATCTACTGATAAAACAACATTATTGATATTTTTGATAAAAATTCTTACCAATTCGATGATAACTTTTTGTTAAACAAAAATAATAAGATTATTTATAAATTACAATGGCCACAAATTATGCACACAATGTATAAGATAAGTTAAAGTGTTCGAATACTGTTCACATTTCACAATACTATGAATCAAAAATGTTTGCGTGCTGATAAAAAAAAACACCGGATGTGACAAATTCAATTCACTTCTGAAGCATGGCTGTCAATAAAATGAACTGAAGCTTTACCATTTGAAAATAATAATTATTAAACCTTCTTTTATGTAAATAGTTACAGCAATCACAAGATTACTGTTCATGAATGAAAGATAAGGATTGCCCCTTTGCAGTCATTAACTAGGTAAATACCATAATAATTAATTAGAAATTGAATTATTTTTGGAAATAATAATGTAATATTTGTTTATAAAACTATTTATTTACCTTGATATCATAAAAGAAAATGCTTATCTAAAATTCATGACGCATGAAAAATGCCATTTGTTGAATTTGATTTAATATCATAATTTGCAGTTTACCAATCGACTGGATTTCATTTATATTTAATTTTAACTGACTTTAATAAATAATATAAAATTTAAAATAACTTTGATTATTCCATGTGTTGTGCAACTAACTGTGACACGGGTTTCGCCTCTTTCAGAGGCATCTTCAGACTTACTATCGCAAAGTTTGCTTGAGTAATGAAACCCGTGTCACAGTTAGTTACACAATATGTGGAATAATCAAAGTTATTTTAAATTTTATATTAAAATGAACTTCCACAAAGTTACCGCCGAAACCATCGATGACTTTAATAAAGCTTGCTCAAATATTATATCAATATTATAATAAATTAAAATTGATGGATAGTAGGCTCGGATTGTTAAGTACCAATTCAATAATTTTCTTTTGAGGAATCCAACTGTAAATATCTGACATAACCACGTGTAAAAAATATAATTAGAAGTAATTGATATTAGGGCCCCCTCATATACGATACAGTGAGTGAAGAAATAAAGGGAAGAGAAATTGTCATAAAAATAATGGATAGTATACCGAAATTCATAAGATTAATCCTTTGCGATTGACAGCACGAAACCACAGAATTAACATTGTCAATTCGATAATGATTGAAGAATTAGGAAGTGGTATCTTCCAGTGAAATATAAAAAATAAAACATTAATTGCATTTCATTGACTTGTCTCCATAGCAGTGGCATTGGGGTTTTAAGTGAAAAAAACAATGCCGCCCCAATGACAGTATTAGGAGTGCAAAGGGTCAGGATATTCAATGAAATCTGTAATGCTCTTTCCTTACAATGATTTTTAAACAAGATTTTGTTTTGCTGTTGTGGAATAAATGAAAGGAGGTTATAAGCCGGATATGTGTATTAATTCTTTAAAAATATTTGATTATGAATTAACTTTTTATCTGTTAAGTGAATAACTTACTTAACTCGAAAAACAATCATGATATCTCAAGATAGTAGGAATATTTGAGATAAAAATCATGAGGTAAAAATCTACAATATTTACTCATATGATACATATAAGCAAATCAAAGTCAGATTATTTTTTTAACAACTGGTGCATTAATTTACATTAGAAAAAATGTTAATAAAACTTAACCTTTAATAATATAATCAACATTTATTACCAAATACTAATCTGCTGGAGCTGAATTCTTATAAAGTACTAGTGTTGCTACCCGGCATCGCTCGGACTAAGCGCCCAATAATTATTTAAAGTTATATCATTCGGCATAATTATATCACAAAATCTAACATCCAAAATAGAGTTAAAATAAAATCACAAACTTTATTTAATTTGATGACAGCCCCATTCTCGCCCATTAAAATGTCCAAATTCAAGGAAAAAATCTAATTTGCTGTCAAAGAAATGTCAAATAATACCTTCACGTAAATAATAAACATTATTATTAATTATAAAAGCCGGGAAAAAGTTGGTAGAAGACTAATTTATTACATTTTGACTAAATGTCTTGGCCGATAAAGATTCAAACATATTTTCTTTCATATTCGTTTTTATGGCAACTTGCAACAATGCAAAAGGGAATTACAGACCCACATACATACATACGCCGTTTCATTTTTATATATAAGATTACAGAAATTTACATTGTTTAATGAAGTTACTGCAAGTCAAATATTTAAAATAATATGTAAGTAGAGTCTAATGTGCATTCAAACAATATTAATGTTACATAAGTAAACAGCTAATTGATAAGGATTATGTACATATTATTAGAAGTAATTTTTCTATTGAAAGCCCTAATGACAGAGCGAAGGTCATTTCTATAATAAAATGACTAAAACTAGAGATACAGATAAATTATGCATGTTAATATGTAGATGTGTGTGTATTGCTATAAACATTTAATATGTTAGGAATTAATTTGGTTATGTAAATTTCATTTGTACCTACATATTTCACAAGCATAGAAAAATTATATACAATAATGTGGAAGTATACAAAAATACTGTCATGTTTATATGCAAAGTTATGTTGTCATAAATGATGCAATACAGATTAAAGATCACAAATCATTAGAATATTTCAAAATTTATTTTTAATGATAGGTAAACAGTGCAAGACCAATTAATGTCACTCAAGTCATAAAATAAATTAACAATTTTGGTACTAACCTCCAAATGTATGCGAGATGTAGCCATCAGAAATGATGGGAGGCGAAATGTTCGCGGCTGGTGATGAATGTAGCGCTTGCTGCAGCCCAGGGTATCTTTTTGTATTTAGGCATTCTTAATAAATCTAACAGTCTCCTTATCGAACATGTTACTCTAGTTTCCAAAAATCGTTAAGTCCTTAGTCCGTGAGCCAGAATCAATTCATAATGTGGAGAAGATTATATTTTTCTATTGTGCTAAAACATGTTTTTAATCTTTGGTTGTTTTTCTTTCGCTTGAGAAAATAAAAACACAAAATAAAGTTCCTTTGTCGTGTAATCTTGCTTCTCCAATCTCAACAATCACATTGTCATTGTCGGAGATGATGAGTGTGACACCATCCCGTGATATTTCTGAAATGCATCAACCAAATCGAACATGAATTATAGAAGAATTTATCGGCACTGAACAAATATTCACATGTCATTATCGTCACATCTACTGTTTCCGTACGAGCGAACCTTGAACAGTAGCACTGGCAAGATCAAAATTAAAAGAAAACTACGACATTTCAGCCAGGACGGATCCATCACTGCCTACACACCTAGTTCGCGCCACAAAAGTGGGCCGATGACATTACTGGTTTAGATAGGCGAATTCTCGCCCATTTGAGCACACAATTGTAACCTTCGACGACATGTGAAAATCTAGATTATAAATAGATAACAAAGAAGCGCACGGTGTTAACCTTGCAAATTTACTGACTCATACTGTCGAGTGCATCGATTGCGACATTGAGAAATGATATTGCATGCATGTAACACACGAGACGACGATTTCCGCAATATCACTGGGAATACTTTCACTCGGTGTCGAGTGCGAGAAGTAGGGTAAAATAGTTGGGTAATTGGCACTGATCACTTACCGTTGAGTTTGGAAGGGATGTTCTTCACCCCACACGGTATCACACACCCCACAGGGCATAAAACATGGCAGTCGGGATAACCCAGACGTAAATGTGCGCAACTGCGCCAGGCTTCTAGGTGATGGCCAATCGTAAAAGGCTAATTTTAAAAACGAATCGTGCATGCAGAGGCCCAGAAATCTAACCGTCCGTCGATTCGATTGGTTGAAAATATTTTCAAGGCCTTATTGACGAAACGTGTACCTGTTTTCTGCCAATAAGAAAACAGAGAGTTAATACTTCCTGCTGTATTTGCTATACGGATATGGCATAAAAGGGAATGTGAATTGTACCGCGTAATTTGAATGAAAAACCAGTCACTTGAAAAGAAGGTAACATGATTTTTAATTAATATAACATATCATGAATAAGCATTATGTATAAGCTATTGTGTATTAATAAATAAAATATACCAGTATATTAATCAGTTAAATCATATACAATGTTGGTCAATTAGTCTAATCAATCAAGTCGATATTCAAAATGATAACAAAAAGAAGATAGCATTATCATTTACGAGAGAACAAACATAATAGGCTTTGTTTAATATATTAAGTAACCTCATTTAAAACGATGTAGTTAAAATAAATGGAATTTAATCGATTGTTTAATATGTTAAGATTCATATAAATCTACCATATTCCTCTTCATTAAAAAGAATTCCATAAATATTCTGGGAATCTCATTATTCATTCTTTAAGTTAAACTAACAATAATTCTAATGCATAAAATCTTGTAGGTTTTTGTGAAATTGCTCTAATTCAATAAATTGGCAGATTGCAGGTGCAGAATGTAAGTATTTTAGTGACAACAAATAAAGAAATTTATTGCTTAAAATTCTTATTACTTTCATAAAATAAATCAGCATCGTTTGAATTTGTAGAAATGTATTGTATTTTAACGAAAATTGAATTCAACCTAATAAATATAGATATTTAGCTAGATCAACTATGATCTTAAGAAAGTCAGTTACCCAAATCTGTAAACTGAATTCCTGTGACTTCTTGGTTCAAAGATATCACAATTAAAAAATAATGTCTTGTATGAGTAGATTTTTTATTAATTTTTACATATATTCATTCCCTTGCATTTCATTAAAAACTGAGATTCGGCACATAGAAAGAATCAATCTGAGTCATGATTAATCAGATAACCACAAAATTCTCTCAAATGTTTAATACATTTGATGAAAAACCAAAAAGTGATGGGAAATCAATCGTATGAGTGTGAAGGAACTTGTAAATAAAATAACGAATGATTTCAATAAATGGTTTTATTTGTCATATTTTTACATTACATCGATCTTTACAAAGCATATAAATCTTTTTGGTGCGTACCTGAATTTAAATTACAATAATTTTATAACTGTACAAAAATAAAACTAACTAGGAATATAGGTATAATTCCAAGGTACCGATCATTCTTAAAATCCACTGCATCCATCTCATTATGACACTTATGTACCTCGACGGTGCATATTTGAACATCATATATCACAATCACTCCCACACATTACGCCTCGCCAAACCATAAAATTTTAAGCATAATAAAACAAAAAAAATAAGTGAATATACTCATTCGGTGATCCCATAAATACTATCATTAAACTTAAAAAATAAAGATGAACAGCAAATGCAATATCATACGTTACTGGGAAATAAAAGAACAAAATTAGCAAGAACTATCACATTCTTGTTCTTTTCGGTCTGTCCTTAACAGTTAGTTATCGATAAAGAGCTCTGCCTTCATTCAGAAGAATACTAATCACTGGATTCATACTATCATTACCTACAAGCATGCATTTAGCATCAGAAAATTCATAAAGATGTGTATCTAGTTACTGAATAACATCTTAAAGAGTTCTGAAAGCCAATTGAAACTCTTTACATATTAACTGCGTGCAACAAATGTGACCCAAATTTTATTCCCAATATGTATGTTTAGGCCTATATTATATCAAACGCCTCAGTTGAGATTTAAAATTGATATTTTGGTTTTTGGAAATTCATTGTCAAGATTAAAAAAATATTGGAATAGCACAATGTGACAACTTTAAGTTGATTTAAGCCGCAGTTTCAGTGATAGTTATGTTAAGATATATATCGAGTAATTACATTATGCTTAATAAAACCCATAGCAATTGAAAATAATTGGGTTAAAGGGATAATTTTTAGAACAGGGTGTTACAAGAGTTTTGTTTCTTTAAGAGCATCTTCAAACTGAATCTATCGTGATGTAGGTAATTTTTAGTTGAATTTCAAATCACAATAGTCATTATTGTAAAGCTAATATGATCTTTAATAATAGATATAATTATATTATGTATAGCATAGCATTATGTAAAAAGAAAATCAAATGAAATTTTCAATGTTTCACTAATCAATGATGTTGGTATAAATAGGAAACATGAGCAAAATTGTAATTTAGCTCATAGCTTGGTATAATATAGACCATATTCATCAAAATAAATAAAATAGATAACAGGGAAAATTGACAATTAGTTTATGAGTATCCATGAGAAACTATTAAAAAGTTTCGGAATATGACTTTATACAAAGCATTATAGTAAAGAAATACATATGTATATATGCAAAAAAAAAATGACTAATAAAATCATACTTTTAATACTGGGGGGAATCAATAATTGGCATTGTTATTTATTTGATTGAAGCTATCTGCGAAAGTGTCTATTCTGGGTTATGTATAGTCATCGAAGAGTATTTGCTAAGAATGTAAACAAATATAAATAATTGTAATAAGCAGAAAAAAAGTTTTCAGCATAATATAATAAAACTCATAAATTAGGTTTTATAGCTCTGGTGTCCTAGTAATAATGTGTTGCTTGATTGAATTCCTAAAGATATTGCTGTATAAAAATTAAATGGAACATCTATACAGGACATATTATTCCACAAAGTGTAAACATTAAAGACCTGTACAAATTTCATTTAGTGATATAACATTCGCATTGATTTAATTTTGGTTGATCCGCTTTTAACCGCTTCCCCGGCGTTCACACGAATACGTGTAAAACAATAGTGTTCCAATTTCGGCACTTACGCAAATACGTGTGCGCCCATATGAGCATTTTAAAATAGTCGTTCGATTTTCGGCGTTCACAAATACGTGTTTCATGTAATTATCACGACTTCTGACATTGTAAGAGACTATTTCATGATATGGTATTATGTATATAATATGTACATATAATATTCTAAGAAAAAAATAATAATTAATAAAAATGTAAAAAAATAGATTTCGAAGGGTATAATATTTTATGTATGTAAAAAATTTTGTTAGTAAAAATAATATTTATATGTTTCAAATTAAAAGAAAATAAAAATAGATTTTTGTTAAAATAATTTGCCGGGGAAGTGGTTAAGCTATTGTATCAATAAATAAAAATAAAAGATTTTTCTTCAATATTTTATGAATAAAATTATAATATTGTCTATACCAAATCCAATTTTATAGTTTAAGGGACACCTAGGGAAATAAACTCTTCTAATATAATAGCATATTAATTTATAAATGACTCGCATATGCACATATTGAAGGTAAATTAATATTGTTATGTGTAAGAATACAAAAAAAACTAAAACCATTAAATTCAGTTTTGATAAATAAATTAACCCTCTCAAGGAAACAATTATATTTTCAAAATCATAGTTCAATATTCAATGGTTTTAATTTGTAAAACTCTTTGTTAAAATAACTTTAGTTGTTATAGTATAAGATTGTGTTAAATGAAGAAATTTTTTTCAGGTCAGCATCTAAATGAAAGCATGGAGAAAACAATATTTTCATTTTAATTGTGCGGCTAGGAAATGAATCATTTACTTGGAATCGATTTAATATTTGAACTTCAAGAGGAGAAAAACTTAATCTATTCAACTTAAATTAGGATTTTTTAAATTACTGTAATAGTAATTAAAAAAATATATTTTGTGATACAAATACGAAAACAGTGCACTATGTCAAATTAAATACTTGGACCAACAGAACAAAATGTACACACAAACAATTTTATACATTACAATTCTCTCTAAATAAATATATTATTTTACGTAACATTTTATTTTAAATATTTTTTGCTTCTATTCTTGCACTACATGTTACATGTAAAAAAATCATTTTTCTTTGAAGCGATCTGATAGCTGTCCAACAAACGTTAGACAGTTATAAAAGGATTAAATCTAGTGATCGAAAATGTTTCATTTTACGTAATTAAATTTTATATTAGCTTTACAATTTTTTATTCATGTTAGCACTGTATAATTACACCATATACTCTATTATTAAGTAGAACCTTCATTTATAATATATTAACTTAGCAAAAACAATGTTTTAGCATAATATAATGTTTTCTTTTCTCAGCGCATGAAACATAACAAAGTATGATTATAATAATATTAATCAGAACACAGCCCTATATATAACCTGAGTGTTCACTATACAAATGAATAGAGAACATTTAAAAATAGTCCATAAATAAGCAAACAAAAATCCTATTGTTAATTTAAATATATCATCGGTTTTCCGTCAGAAGTTATTAACATGATGATGTGTTAAGCTACTAAAATATTCACAGCGTGTTATCTCATCATGAGAGCAGCTTGATGATTTATTTGTAAAACTAATTGCTAAAATATGCACTGACTATTAGGGTGTTCATTTAGCTTCATGACTTATTTACTGGATATAACAGATAGATTGGGACTTCTAGATCAGTTTTCACAAATTACTTCTGACAGTAAAACAACGAATAATATTGATTTAGTTTTTTATACATTAAACGATTACAGTGTTTTTGTAGTGCCTTTCGTTGAATCAGTTTGTTTTGCCGCATCAACTGGCTTGGGTTCGACTTTGGCAGGTTCAATTTTAGGTAATATGGCTTCTTTCTGCTTCTCGATTGCTTCCATTAGAGCTTTTTGTTTTTCTGCCTCTTTTAACAAATTTTCATGGGATAAATCGGCCTGAAAAACATATAAAACTTTAGAAATACCTTTAACCCGTGGAGTGCTAGCGTCTCATATGCTGAGACACCTGATTTCGGTGTGTTGCAAATTGGTATTAAAAAATAAATAGAGTTAACAGTGTTAAAACTATCATATACAACATTTTTTTTATTCAAATATGTATGCATTATTTGATCTCATAGTCTCCATGGGTGTATTTAAAACAGTAAATGATAAATTAATGTTTGAAATCTTAGTTGTTGAAATATTCGTAAATCGCCTCATCAGGGAAGAGGATAATATGCTAACATATGATGGTGACAAAATATAAGCAAAGGTGATTAAATTGATAAAAACAAGAAAAACTATTACTCTCAGAAAGCGCAGTTTTTCAGCATCCTCTAAATGTTTAAGCATCCACTAAACCACTTGATAACGGAATGAATAAATATTTTTTTAATTATTTCAATTTTTTAAATGGATAATTAAGAAACACATCAAATTAAATTTAAGTCAGTTAGTAAAACTCCGAATCAATTTTATTTGGATATATCAAAAAAGTGTTACCAATTTGGTCACAAAGTAATTTAATATTTACAATAACATTGTTGAATAGTGAAATGGATTAACAAACCGCAAGAGTTTCATCTTTCTCAACTTTGATTTCTGTCGATATTGATTCATCCTGAGCGAGTTTTTCTTGATCAATTTCCTTTTGAAGAGCTTTTTGTATTTTGTTTTCAACATCCAATATTTCTTCTTTGTCAAGCAGTTCAATAAGTTCTCCAACTTGCTTTTGTGACAGATTTACATTTTCTTTGCCAATTGTCTCAATCACCTAAAAATAAAGAAAATATCAATTCGTTTCATAATACAAAAGGAGTGATTATTTGTGTAACACAATAATGTAAGTTATTTTATATTTATAATTTTGAATGTAGAAAACACCAACCTATTCCTTATTTGTTATTATTATTCTGTACATAAATTTCATTCCCTTATTCTGTATTGCAGCCCAGAAAAATTTGTCTTTTGATGAATTAAACCATGTTCCCAACCTTTTTCGGGTGGTGACCCTTTTTCTAAAATTCATTTGTCCCACGAGCCCCAAGGCATTTTTCATAAGGTAATTAAATAAAAACTACGAAAATGCATTAAAGTGAATATTTTTTTTAGTTGACTATATAAGATGCCGACCCATGGGTTAGGAACCCTTGAATTAAACAGTGCAAGTAATGATTTTTAGATCAAATCTAATAACAGTGATTCCAGTGACATGTTTACTCATCATAATCGACATCCTATTGCTTTGAGCGAAACCTCAGATCACTACTTTTTTACTCATGAAAAAAGTATGTGTTCAATAAGCATTTTATGTATGTATTCACAAAACTATTCGACGTATATTCATTTGTTTTATATAAAACATTTCAAAATTAATTTTTACAACCAGATGGTACAACTAAAAAAATTAAATTATTTTTAACCACCATGAACTTTTGTATGTGTCGAAATGCCCTCATTATAAAGCATAATCTTTTATTAGACGATTCCTCTTGGCAGAGTTTTTACTAGCAAGGAAATTATTCACCTTGAAAACATCTTCTACTTTGAGTTGACCATCAAAATCATCATCCAATCTTCCCAGAATGTGCTGTATTTGTAAAATTTTTGAGTCATCAGGTGCGTTACGAATCTTCTTGATTGCCGTCATGAGTTCTTCAATGTGCACCAATTCTTCTTGGTTAACTATCCCTTCATGGGGAGACTGTAAATTCTCTTGGATACCCTCGCGCTGTTTCACTTTTTTCTTTTCTAAATTTGTAAGTACATTGTCCATTTTCAAAATCATAGAATTGACTTTGTTGAACAACCTGAAATAGATAAAAAAGAAAATATATTTAACTTAAAAATTGCACTCCAGCAACAAGCATCACTTGCTTAAAATAAACTATGGAGACTACATTACTCATAACGTCAACAATGAGTAATGTAGTCTCCATTTTAATAAATTGTCAATTTAGTACAGTCCAATGTATCAAATAGAGAATATTCTTGTAGTTGAACCCTTTTGCAGTATGGCCATACATGTACGGTTAAGTATTTTGTTATTTATTATTTTATCTATTGCCATTCTGATATTTATTATTTCTTGTGGATACTACAGATCAGTAATGAACAAAAAAAATATATATTTCGAAACAAATCTATGCCATATAGAATTGGTAAAAATTCATATTGGTTCGATATCCACCCTGGAATCAACATTAATAGAGAACCACATATCCATAGATGAACGCTGAGATCTATGTCCGAATTGTACGTAAAAGCTTCTAGATAATGATTTGAATGTTTTAACAAATTATTTCATTTAAATATTAACTATGCATTTGAAAATTCCTTAAATTTATTTACTGCTTCAAATAATCAGTTATACGCTTCCTAGATAGACCCATAACAAAACAAAAAAAATATATTTGTTTCTGTAGTAATAATAAAGTTTTTCTATGCAGTAAGAAGTCCAGTAGTTATAAAAGGTGAAATCTTTGTTTGAATATATTTAGCTGCAGTGTAAGAAATAGTAAGATATTTTCAAATATACCTTCTGGCACCCTTGGATTCTCTCAACCTAGAAGTGTCAAGTTTTGTTATTTCACGCAACTCTTGGACATCTTCTTGATAATCAGCCATTTCTTCTTTCAAGTCAGCAAGCTCCTCTTTTTCGAGCAAAAGTTTCTTCTTGTTTTTGCCTATAAATTAATCAATATTTTGGATAAAAAATTAAAAATGATAACTTTACAAAAAGTGACACTAAATTTCCCCTCTTTGAGAAGCATCTTCAGATTAACTATCGTAAGATTAATTTATTAACCTTAACACTAATGTGGATTTACGTTGTTCTGTGCTCAACAGTGATTATGCCACACTCCAGCAGAATACACTGATTTATAATATAATATAAATTGTAGCTTACATGAAAAATGATTACAAGATATCAAATCAGAATAACCTCGCGATCAACTCGAGGAAAAAAGACACCACAAACACCGTGTCCAAGATTGGATTTAATAAATCTAAATTTGATTTATAAATAAGATCTCAACGACGATTTAATTCAGTGATAATACTTCCATCAAAAGACATATTTCAAGCAATTAAAGATCTCAAACATCCATACTAAAGTCTGTTTTTTTTTTACAAAAGTCTATTAATTTGATTGATAAATAGAAAAAATTAACTCTATTTGGAAAAAAGCAGTTGAACTTTAATTGATGAGAATGTGAATTTTGTCATGAGTAATCTTTTTCCTAATGGCAGCTGTATATTAACCTTAACACTTATCATTCATATTTGTGTAGTTTTGGGTTATCAATATACAGGCAGCACCATTATCAGTTGCGAAATTTATGACTACAAATAATAATTTATATCCAAATACATTGTGGCTTATAAATTGTTATCAATCTGTAAGAGATTAAGCTGCCACATATATATATACACAATATATTTTTCAATCTTAATCCACAATCAAAGAATATCTTTTTAATGTTAAATTTTAGAATAGTTCTTTGTACAGTAATGAAATTGTCAATGAGTATAGAAATCCCACTACATAAAAGAAAAATTCGAGTCATTAAATCACACAGAACTTATAGCATACCAAGCGTATCAAGAGCATCCTCAATGATTTCAATATCCTTGACAGATATTCCTTCCTCTTTTTGATCTTCTTTTTTAGGCTTTTCCGCTTCAGTTAGTATAATTGGAGCTGTGTCAATGAATTCAGGAGTTTTAACCGCTTCAATAACAGGAGCTTTGTCCAATGATGCCTCTTGCTGAAGTCGAGCTGTCTCCTCTCTTTGTTCAATTCTTTCTTCCTGAATTTTCCTCTCTTCTTCTTTGATGGCATCAATTTTAGCCTAAATAAAAATAATAAGCATTTATAGTAAAATTTAAAATATGGCTTGTATATGTATTCAATTACTGCCGCTTTATAAAGATGAAAACACATTGGTAATTCATTGATTATTGGTATAAATAAATTGAAATACTCAAGTATTTATAAAAAAAATATCCATGGATCACTGTCGTCAATTTGGCCTCTAAGCTGATCAAAATTTCATAAATATTCAAGAGCAACAAACGAAGCAGGTGTATTTAGGATTAAAATATATATTATTTTGTGCATCTCCAGAAAACATGAAACAATCAGGTTGTTCCGGTGATGTCTGACAATGTAACATTAAAAAACATTTTCTAAGGCAGTGGTCGCTAACGGATAGTCTGTGGAGCACTAGTGTTTCGCAATGTTACTGCTGTAACGTAATTGACCCCAAAAATACTTGAAAAAATAATGTATTTTGATAAAACAGCTAGTGGTCTGCGAGATTTGAAATTGGGAGCTTAGTACTCTGAGGTCTGAAGGGTTGGCAGCCGCTGTTCTACTGAACACAGAAGAAACTTCTTGGGTATAAAAGATCTCACAGACATGTTAGATATTTATAAAAGGTCAGTAATTATTCAGATTAGAATAAAAAAGCTTTACCTTGTTGTCAATTTTACCCTCTTTTTCAGAAATGGCTGCTTTCTGTGCAACCACAATATTTTCAGGAAGAATCGAAATACTGGCTTTGAGTTTGTCTGATGTGGAAACATTATCAGGTATCATCAAGGCTCGAGAGAGTAGGAGAAGAGACGGGGGCACTTTTTCGTTCAAGGAAAGATCAAGCCAAGATTCTAACTGTTGTCGCAATCTTTCTTCAGTCATCCCGTAAGCTCTCATACCTCGGGCCCGACATGCCTGCTGAAGTTCACTCAGAGTCATACTGTTGACACCTTCTTTAGCTATCATCTTGTCATCAGCAGCCAAGCTTCTCAGCTTCATACGAAGGTTGAATCTTAAAATGACGCTCGTTCCAATAGTATTAACCTCAAGGACTCGACAAAGCGCTACAAGCTGTGGCCTTGCTAGAGAATCTAATGTAATTTCATCCTCAAACAGCTTTCCAAACCTCATAATTTCTTCATTTGTAGGTTGCTCTCCAGAAGATCTTATCTTTATGAAGAAATCACTGAATTCTTTAGCCAATTCAGATTGGTGTTCTTTTGATTGAGGAGCCATTTGATCCAGTGTTTGCTGTAGGAATTTGGCCATTTCGAGTTTTACTTTCAGACTCTGCCGCATTTTGTCTTCCTTTTCAACATTAGTCTCAAATGTTGACGGTAACATTCCTGGGAAGAGTTTTATTGCGACCGGCAACAGAAATTCCATGAATGGAACAATAATAAAGACTGAGAACGGTATTAACCTAAAAACGTCACCACTTGTGCGTACTAACAGTTTATGTTCTCTTCTCGAAAGCGTTTTACCATTTAAGATTCTGCCGATCAGTTTTCTCGATACGTTAATGTCAATAAACAATAATCTAAATCCGTGATAATAGTGTATCAACTCATCGACAATCTTTTGCTTCAACGATTTTTTGACAGGTACTTTTTTGACATCGGATTCGTTCGCTTGGTCTTCAATCTTCTTCTTCAGAGACTGGACAGATTCTTCGACTTTCGAAGAAGGTTTGAGCGGTTCACTTTCAAAATAAACATTGCTCACCGAAAAATTTCGCACTAAAACTAGGTCAATCTTTGTCGAAGGTGAGAGTAAATTTGGATCATAATTGCCGATAAACTCTGTCGTAACATATTTGTGCGCTGACCATCTTTTAGGTGCGGTCGAGGATTCAGAATTGGAGAACGGGCAAGGTAAAAATTGCCCTCGCACTTTCCATTGCTTACAATAGCACGAATCTGAAAGGTCGGAAAATTCCATGATGTAAAAAAGTACAAGCACATTGCAAAAAAAGGTACAACGGAGATGAGGAACAGGTGAGTTCTAGAGATGAATATGATTTAAATGATCTCAAATGTTCATTTAATAGCCAAATATATTTAATTGATTATATAAACAAAATGAATCGAAAGCATGCAATCGTGATTGTCATAATAGTATGTATCCATAATATGGATGTGACGTCAAAAGACAAAAATTTACTCACAACTATTTTTTAAAAAATGGCTTGATCTCAAGCCCGTCGCTGCTTGCGATTTGAAAATTGCGTACATTTTGTAAATATTTTCGGCAAATCATAAATTAATCGGAGAATCACACTTCACAAACAGAGACAAATGTGAAGTTCGCTACAAAAATTCGTAAGCGGTATACATATAAGTGCTGCCATCATCAATTAAACTAATGATACCAAGGCAAAAAAATAAGTTGGTATATCGATCAAAAGTATATTTTATTACCAGACTAGTATCATTATACATAATAATCTCCTTTAATTAGTAATAATTTGTAATGGTTCATGATTTTTGTCATCGCGTTCTTTTTTTTTTTAATATTCAGAGCTGTCGGATTCGGAATCGTGGAGTCCAGTTTTTATAAGTGCATCAGTGTTATTTTGTAATATTAAATTTGAATAAAAATTCCAAATTTTAATCGCTTATATCCTAACAAATGACCAAAAAATTTTTTGTGTTTGGGTCTTTCTCAAGTGTCTGGGACGTCGACAAGGCAAATTAGTGCTGAAATTGGGTGTTCCTATACCACTGTTAGCAGATTGCTTAAAAAATTCAAGGACACGGGGCATACCTAATGTGACCATTTATTTTTGTCCTCAAAAAAGGACATCTACTTATTTTTAATAGTATGTATATTCAAGAAAACACGTACTTTTCATAGTTTTTATGTACTAATAAAAAGATAAGGAATGTTGATGAAGAAAATAACAGGAATAAATAATATAAATATGAAAAAAATTATGTTGATTTATATTTTTCTGATGAACAAATTTTCTCAAGTATAACTGGGTTTGCTTTTAAATAAGAATGGAATTCTTGGCAGGATTTTTTAAAAATATTTTAAGGAACAACATCGCTTTAAGTACTCCGACTTGTAATTGTGTTTTTTCTGTCGTCCACAACTTATTCATCTGTAAAAAAAAAAGACTTTTTCTACGGGTGAATCTGTTCCGGGCAAGCATTAAATGTATTCAATGATGACTCTAAAGTTTTTATGGTTCAAATTATTATTAAGAAAGTCGATTTTTTGCACTTTTTTAAAATTGTTACCGTGTGTTGCCCTCTTTTTGAAAACGGGACATTTCGACGCCCCGAAGCTATACTTGGGGACAACGGGACAGGCTACCTAAAAACGGGACGGTCCCGTTCACAAAACGGGACGTATGCTCACTTTAGGCATACCGAGCGTCAAAAGGGCACAAGACGAAAAAGGAAGACAACGGCATCAGATGACCGGCTATTAAAGCGTATGTCCTTGCGAAATTGCTTTTTGACGGCAGTGGATGTTCGGACGGAGTTCTTGAAAGGTGTTGGAGGTGAAATCAGAATTCACACAGTCCGAAGGAAACTCCGCGAAGGTAGTTTGATGGCTCATCGTCCAGCAAAAAAGCCTTTCCCAACAGCCAAAATGAAGAAAGCCAGGTTAGATTGGGCAAAAAATCACCGTAACTGGACAAAAATGGGTTGGCGCAATGTCATTTTCTCCGATGAGTCCAAATTCAATTTGTTTGGCTCCGATGGGATGCGTACGTGAGGCGTCGAACTGGTGAGCGCTTGAGTGAGAATTGCCTGCCGAGGACCGTGAAGCCTGGGCAAATGATATGGGGATGCTTTTCATATCATGGGTTAGGAGAAATTTCTTTTATCAATCGGAAGTGCACCAGAGGACATTGGAGCAGCACTTCATACCATCGATGGAAGAACACTTTTCCCAAACAACTGAAGCAATCTTTCAAGACGACAGCGCTCCATGTCACCGATCCAAATGGTAAGTTTTTTTGATAAATGTATGACAACCCTAATTACCACAGAAAAAAATATTTATATTTTTGTTGCAGATAAAGAAATTTATATCTGAAAACGAAATCTCGACTCTTCAATAGCCAGGGAACTCACCAAACCTCAACCCTATAGAAAACCTGTGGCACATCTTGGCGGTGAAAATTAATGAGAGAAAGCCCAGTTCAACATTTAATCTTAATAAATTAATAGAAAAAGTGTGGCATGAAGATATTTCTGACCATTACATAAAAAAAAAGAGTTCTGGATGTGATCAAGCAGAAAGGCGGGCCAACTAAATATTAGTGATTAAATTTTAAGTAGTTTTAAGTCAAAATAATAAGTCTGTGTAATCTGTGTTTTAAAATTCCTTATCAGAAATAAATTAAAAAATATTCTTTAAAAATTCATTTTTTTCCTTTTTTCCTGATTTTATTAAAGCAGGTATACCTGACCATGTTCAGGTAAAAATTTTGAGATTAAAAATTATGAAGTACTATTGTATATATTATTATTTTTAGATCAACTTTTTTACCTGCGTACACTTTTTCGCCTAAAGATTGGGAAAAATCGAAATTTTAGGGGTGTTGCAATTTCTGTGCTCGCTACTGTAAATAGAAAAGGTAGGGAAAAAACGTGAAGAAATTATACTTTTTTGTCAGTCGTGTTTTTGTTAAATGCTGGAGTCGGAGTCCTAACGTTTTTTAATGACTCCGCAGCCCTGATAATATTCCAAAGCACATTTAACACAATGCTAATGGAGTACACCAAAATGTACTTCTGCTGATTGGCTATCGAATGCGAAATTACATGTAATTATCTAAGCCATACATGGGCAAACACCAGCCCGCGGGCCGGATCCGGCCCTCCGAGCTATTTTATTCGGCCCTGATCATCTCAGCAAAGTAAAAGAGAAAGAAATTAATAGTTCTAGGGAGGGATTATATATTTTTTTAAAACCATTTTCCTAGTCTATCAGCTCACACAAACATCACATATTATTCTTATGAAGGTAAATAAAAAAAAATATAAGTAGTAATATTGTTTCTTAATGAATTAAATATTACTTTTTTATGTTTAATAATTTGGTCCGGCCCTTCACTCGAAGACAAAATGATAATTTGGCCCCAGACCTAGGAAAGGTTGCCCATGCCTGATCTAAGCAATTAAAAGGGCCCGTAAACAAAGTGAAAAATCATTACTATTATAGGCTTTGCAGATTTCCAGCTTCACTGTAACGTCGTATATATAATTTTTGGAGCATCCATATTTAAAAAAATAACTCAATGACAATAAGACAATGATTTTCATAGATTTTGAAGGCATCACGTATATAGAATAATACTTTAATTGAACCTACTTATTTCTTACTAAGATTTAATAGGTATTTTTGAGGGAATATAAACAGACCACAAGCGTGACGAGGAGGTGCATGGGCCCAAAAGTGAGTAAATTAAATGGTGCCTTTAAAACCCCGAAAATATTCCACAGCTTGTATCAGTTTGATTTTGGACGGTTTATGGGACCCTTTTCAAATTCTGAAGGAACTGATATTGTTTCAATATATTTCGCGATATCTATGTGTGTTGAATGGTTGAGTGATCAAGATCATTGATTTGGGTTCCTGTGCTCATGGCATGGAATCCCAATACAGGCAATTACATATATTGGTTTTTATTTTAGGCATGAATGTCCATGGTGTATAAAATACCTCATATAGACCTCCCACAATCGCAACACATCTGACAACCGTCAAATTCAAATATCAGGCAATGATAATTTTATTTTATAAAAGCCCGATAGAATTTATATACATTCAATTTTGTATATTTCCATATGCTGTCACCCGGGTTTCTTTTCAGTATCTTCGGGTATTCAAATGCACCGATGAATATGAACTGTTGCATAGTAGATAATTTAATGTTTAAATTCAATCAAGCACCTTCAGTCGAAATCCTGAAGTATAATAGGTAATAAATATTATTGTCATTTGAACAATATTTTACCGACACTAGTAGTGGTTGGCAACTTGGAACAAATTAATTGTGCTCAACAACAATATCCTACCATGACAGGCGACGGATTATGATTTTTGTTCACCCCGGTACCTCATACATCAAAATATAGCTGCCGTGCACTTTTTCAAAAATATGCCTTTCGGGTTTAGTAAAAAAGTCGCAAACATTGAGATTGTATGTTACCAGATTAAATTAAGACATTTGATGCTGAGAACATGCCTAGCGTGTACATTTTCATACTAAAAAACAGGTTCAGCATTGAAAGCGTTAAGCTTAAGTTAATAAAACTTTTTGCCTGTTTATGAATAACAAGAAATTTCAGATGTTATAAAATAGTTGAAATATGTTGAATGTAGAAGTGAGTAAATAATAAAATTACTCACTTTTAAGGTGTTCACTGTCAATACTTGGTGGAAAGGCATTATAATAATACATTTTTAGTGCTTTTTCCACAAAAAATTTATTTGATCAGTTTGATCAAATAAAATTACTATTAACATTTTATTTTCAGTAATTTCCAGCTAACCAATTTAAGACACTGGCATAGTGGAGATTGTGTGATTGACTTGCAACCAGTCAAAGCAGTGATGCTGTGCCACAGTCACTCAATCTTTACTATATATGTTGGCCTAAAATAAAAATTCTTTCTTTTATTGTGAATTCTGTTACAAAGCTAAGACATATATTATAAAATACAATAAGCAGTTGAATAAAAGACAAATTTACCTGTAAAAAAATAAATTTATTAGGTAAGTATATCATTCTTTTCCAATTCCTCTATATTGGAGAGGCTACCATTACAAATTAATGAAAAATTACAAAGATTGCACAATGAACTATGATTAATTGTGTACATAGAAAGAAACAGAAGACTGTGCAATGGATATAACTATAAAATTGCTTTTACTATGTTGGGATTAATAGGCATCCCAAATATTTTATGTAGTGTTTTCCTGTAATGCTCAAGATTTGTAATGAAAATAAAAATGTAACTTATTCATAATGACGCATGAAATATGTGTGGAAAATACTTCATATTTTAGGTCTGTCTCCTTGCTACGATTCTCGTTGGAAAAATGAAACTAACTCACATGCATAATATTAAAAGCGTAATACCAAAACCTAAGATAAAAATCAATAGAATAATAAATATGCCTACATACGTTTCCCGAGGATTGGAAACTAAGATTTTAGACCAGTAAATATTTTTTGATTTACACTCAGGATCACGTCAGTTTGAAAAGCCTCCATTTGAAACTGAGAACAAATATTTTCACACCCAGAGAAATGAATTAAAGTATCCTTAACGTCTTTCACATTGAGAATAGCAACAAATTCAATCCACGAAGGTACAGTATTAAGATTACAAATTGAAAATAAACTATATCCGCATGAGGATCCTACATTAATAAACATATTCTTTATGTGATTTTTATATACATTAACAATATATAATCTGTCTGAAAATTTATACATCAACAAATCGGTGGAATAACTATTCAGGGTAATTAAATTTACATTAGGCTTCTATCAGTCCCTATTAATATTATAAACTAAACTAAAAAACTAAATATTGGTCCCGTAGCATTTAACAAGATTAAACTAGGAGTTAATAATAATGATTCCAGTAACATAAACAGTTGTACCAAAGTACCAAATCAAAAATTACTCTTTTAAATATGTTCTCAAATAGCAAAGAAAAATAAATGCTTGTCCAATAACTTTTGGAGGGGTCAATTGAATAACTTTTTCGTGTCTGGCACACCAAGAGTTGGCAAACTAGTTAACCAAGATGGGGAAAAAAGTCTGACTTAAGAAAAAAATAGTGAATATTTGCTTCTGAATGGCCTTTGATTATAGCATCGCAAATGAAATATTGAGAGGTGTTTCTAATCATTAAAAAGTCACACCATGCCAAATTTTCATGAGATACAATAACAACGCCCAAAAGGAATATATGGACGAAAGATCAATTTCTATAAATACCAAACATCTGCACCTTGAAACAAAAAATAAATTAAGGGCAAATGTGATGCAATAAATTTATCGTTTGTAAGTGCAGTTTTGCTTGGATTTCTTGCAGCAGGAAAATACTTCACAGAATAGCGATATTCAAATAAGTATTGCTCTTATGACTAATAGAAGAAGCTCTCAAGAGATATATATGTAAGGCAAATATAATCAAAATAGAGTGATATCCCCGAAAATATGAGAAAAACAAAGAATGAACTTAACTCTTTCCAGTCCTATGTCGAATTTCATTAAACATGGATTTTATTCTAGTGGGTTCTTAATGTCCTATTATTTTTTATGTGTGATTAAGTCACAATGACATTTTTCTGTAGAACTGTATTTTGGGAAGAATGGGGAGTTTTTATAATATTGGGTAATCATTGGAATGTGTATCTTTATTCTGACGGGGAAAAAGTGTCATTTTGGGGCTATCCCTCTCCTGATGCAGGCGCGGCTCATAACAGCTTTATATTCTTTATCTCAGCAGTTACTCTCGCACAGTGCACATTACAGGTATTTACTATTATTTAAATAATTTGAATCCTTGTAAAAATGTCTAAAATTACGATTGATAACGAATTTCAAACCAGTGATGAAGAGAATTCCGAAAAAAAATGTTGTTGAGGTTATCCCGTAATATTCAGACTTTAATTAACCCTCCCCATACTGTGCTAAAAACTTCCGTGAGCTCCGGTGATATGTATTTACTACACCATATGAAAAAGTTATTTAAAAACCGGAAAAATGTGAATATTTCTAGACATTGCTTTGATTGACTATGGTTGAAGTTGAAATATAACAATTTTTGTAATCTAAGTGTCTGAAAAGAAGAAAAAAATATCGCAATTAGCTGCCGCCCGACGCCTTCAGCCGCCGGCAGTCGAATGTAATGACGAAATGAATGGCTAGTTCAAGTCGATCACTTCTACGCATGCGCTTTCGCTGCCGGAGCTGAACACGTGCAAAAGTACGCCGCACTCGCGCTTACACGCGCATAAATTGGAATACGTTTGTGTGTATGGGTGATTCTTTTGCCCGATTCTTCCACTAATTATTTATTTCCATCGCTGCAAATGAATAACCATACATAACTGTAATTTTATTTAATACGTAATAACATTACTGAGGAATACAAAAATTCTCAGATCAGTATCTATTATATTTAATAGAAATATTCTCATTATTAGAGTCGAGTTGTAGTAAATACATATCACCGTGCAGCGAAGGTTAATAAACCAGTACAAGTTTCTACTGGTGATAGAACAGAGAAATTCCCAGGTACATATGTATAACATCTGATTAAGACTGGTCTATGCAAGGGTGAATGGTTTCATCGCCATCACACTTTGGGGGTATATAGAAAAAAAAAAAGGTAAAAAGCATAGTCAATAATGGATACATTATAAAAATATGTTTTTTTCAGGGCTGTGGAGTCGGAGTCGGCGCGGCGTTGTGGCCGAGTCGTACTCGGAGTCGGAAATTTTGTTTCGGACTCGGAGTCGGAAGTTTCAACTTTTTATTTTTGCATTTAATATGTCAAATTTGGCTTTTGGCCGCATTGATATTTAATTGAATACACATAAATAGGAAAATTAGGGGAAAAAAGTGACGATATTAACCTTTTTTTAGTCAGAGTCGGAGTCGTGTTTTTGGTCAATGTCGGAGTCGGATTCGTGGTTTTGGTAAATGCTGGAGTCGGAGTCTTTTTTTTACCGACTCCACAGCCCTGGTTTTTTTTACCATAGATCTAGAAGTTTTATTGAAAAAAAATATTACTGTTAACCTATTGTGGACGTGGCAGATTTGTTGACCGGAAAGGGTTAAGCATTCACATTCATCTCTCAAATAAGCAAATTTTAGATGACCTACTAACACATAAAAATGATGATAATGAGAATATGGTTATTGTTAAGACTATGAAGCGCTTATGGTTGGGCAATGGTTTTATACAATTTAGTAAATGGGGTGTATCCCTCTGGAAAATGCTCATATAGCTTGATGCCATTTGTAGTTAGAAAAAAAAAAGCTAAATAACGATGTAGTTATCAAGCAACAATTTTAAGTATAAAATAAGAGCTAAATATATATTACAATTAAGTCTAAATAATCATTGAATAAGTTATAATTTGAAAAATAAATAAGGGTAACTGTACAAGGATCGAAGATAATAGTTACTAATCGAAACTAATTCTTACGTTTTAATAGTTTTACTAATGATAACATGCTGATCGCCATGGAGGTAATGCTCTTTACTGCCGTTCTCAATATCGATTTATATAAGTTTGTATCCACTACCTTGCACTACCTACTCTTCATATTGAGTGATTGGTTAACAATCAGTCTTCTTATAAACGCATTTTTCCATCTGTACAAACTGAAAAGGGAGGTCGTTACTTACACCTACTGTCAAAATAATGAAATATGAGCAGTCTGCATGCTCCACATTGCGATCAGACACGGTTTAAAAAAAGATAACGTTGTACTCCAGCTTTTTAATGATCAACTACAAAGCACAACTTACTTGCCGTCAAAACCAAAAATGCACACCATTAAAATAATTTTGGGAAAAATTACTTTTACCTGCAAATGAAAAAAAAGATTTTGACGAATCAGCACGTGTTATTTATTACACTGCACCAGATAGACAAACAGCAATGTTGGAAGTGTCGCCAACAGCTTCCGACTTTTCCTTGGCGATATAAAATTCCATACCGTCGATAACAACATGAAGAGCACCTCAGAAAAGTATTTCACCGCCGACAATTATTCACAACAGTGGTGTTTGTCAGATATATATTTATATCAGGTATGAATGACTAAGCGGATGCACCTTCAATTCACATTACAAAAGCTTTCAATACATTACTGACTTTGCAATTGCAAATCGGGCAACGTTTAGTTTTCATCCACACTTTAACGGAGCATTTATAGCAACAGCATATGTGTGCGATCCGGCCGTGCACGAATACTCCCGATTTAGGCTCGACGAGGCAAGTGATACACATATCAGACTCGGATTGTTTGGTCAGATTGACAAATTTTCTTTTGGGTTGATCTAACAAAGATATATCGGCTTTGACAAGGTCACATTCATTATCGGTAAAATGTTTGTGAGATATCAAATCCATATCGTCTTTGCTGAACACAATGGCGGGATCACTTAGAGTTTTAGTCAGGGGCTCTACGTTCCACTCGAAATTGGTAAATGCAGGTTGGCTAAAGGAAAGTGTGTCATTGATGGGCGTTATACCGATATCGATACGAGACTGCGCTTTGTAGCTATCGGACAAAACTATATTATTATTAAGATTTTTTTTTATCACAGACAATTCACAGATATCTCTTTTGACTCTTTTTACAGCGTTGTCACCCCCCTCGTTCTCAATGGAACGCTTTCGGTTCTCTACCACTCTCACCTCTGACGGTTCTCCCGCATTCTGCACGGGACCGGACATATGTTTTTGCTTCTTAGAACGTTTACATTTTGGCCTCTTACGTTTGGGTCTGGGAGGAAAGAAGTCTTTTCGCACCTGTACAAAGTACAAAAAAAACATTTAAGAATACGTAAGACGCCTTGAATACAAAGAATCGGAAGACCCGGTTGAAAAATAGATATTAAAAGCAAGTCAAAAATGATTACCATACCTTGTAACATTTTTCACAATAACGGAACATAGGGTTATTATTCGTATTTCGGCATTGGGCGCAATTCCAATAGTCAAATGGGCTCAATTCGGTGTCTGTAGATGCTGAATCTTCTGAATCAGCAAACATAAAATCTCCTTCATTGAGCATGGCATGGATTACAGTGGTGGCGATAATTTCCTGAAAAATTTCATAGTCCCCCATTGCTTATTAAAAATTTGGTGATATTTTTATGTTTGGTTTCTAAATCCAATAAATTAAAAAAAATTTGCACCACATTTTCCAAAATAAATTAAATAGCGCACGGAAAATATGTTTCTAGTAATTGACATATTAACACTTTCTAATCGCATTTATCATGCAAGATTTATACTAAATGCATATTGTCTTTAGCAAGCCTTTGCTTAGGCACCTCTTGAAAAAATTTCGAAGCTAATATTGAGCATCAAATTTAAATTTAAAATAACACCAATGGTGGCATCAATCACCAGCCCTCAGTAACGCTTGGGTAATGTTGGACGATCCATATACGTTTGCGGACGGTAAAGTGTTAACAAAAGAGTTACAAATTTCAAGAAACAAATTCTTCACTGTAAAAAGGGATGAATACAACACTAACATCATCACTGGTGCCGCTGGAGCTATTGCTGTCTACACATTGAGAAGGCTTGTCCTCAGGTAACTCAGCATCTGTAGACACTACTTCGTATTCAATTACGGAAGCGGCGCTTTCGTCACTCGACCATTCCAAATCGCTAGTGTCCC
Organism: Himalopsyche kuldschensis; assembly: GCA_028554975.1. NCBI lineage: Eukaryota > Metazoa > Arthropoda > Insecta > Trichoptera > Rhyacophilidae > Himalopsyche > Himalopsyche kuldschensis. The sequence goes on along the minus strand of JAHFWI010000010.1, from coordinate 10,068,858 downwards.
TAGCAAGATCTAAAACATTTCAATTGCAACAGAATGATTACTTTTCTGATGGATAATAAAAAAAATTGTCAAAAGAAGTAATATAAAAGTTAGTAGAATTAAATACACAGAAATGTTAATATATATAGAAATATTTTGCATCAAAATATTGTCAATTAGAATGTAAATCGTTTAACACGGTAGGTAACTTTACAAAAGGAGTGCATCATCAATGTAAATAGATTATATTATATGCACTGCCACCTCTTCTAGAGTCTGAAATATGATTAATAACTTTTCGCCAAAGTAACCTTCAATATAAATATTTTATTCTCAAAATTTGAAGAAATAAGTGATAATTAATAGATAGTTAAGTAAGAATTCCACATATTTTGTAATGATCAGGACGGGTTTCGCTCATTGTGAGCATAATCAACTGTTATCAATTATTATCGGTCCCCGTGGTCTAGTGGTAAGAGCTTTGTCCTAGCGATCTGGAGACCCGGGTTCAATTCCCGGCAAGGTCAGATTTTTTCAATTGAAAAAAAGAGATCTTGGGCTTGGGTGTATGTTATTTATCGTTGATTTTGTGCACAACTGATTCATTACTTATCATCGAGTTAATCTCGTATGACTTTCACAATTAAGAATATTTGGCGCATTGGCGTAAGCTGTAATGTCAAATATTTTTTTTTTTTAAAAATTTAAAAAAATATAAAAAAAAATATAAAAAAAAAAATTATAAAATGAGCAGAAGTAATACAAAAAATTGTGTAATCTATAACAATATATAATAAAGATGTAAATATCAAAAAGCAAAGCTTTTCAGAGAATAATAATAAAAGGTTTAAAAAGGTGGTAGAGAGAATAGGTATATGATTTTCATTGAATGGAAAGGGAATCAAATCAAAAAAATAATACTATTATTTTACATTTTGCCTGGGTGTCAGTTATTTTAAGCATTGCAAAATATTATTCATTTATTATTTGAAAATTATATATTAAAAGTATCAAGACAAAATTGTATTAACTGTTTTTCATAGCTGCGCTGATTTCAATATAAATGTACAACGTTGTTAGCAATGTGAGGTATATTTTTTGAATAACAAATTATAAATCAGCAACTTTTTTAAATGATTTAATTTGAAGTCGGCATTTGCCAATTTTTTTCTCTCTCATTTCATACTATGAATTATTGGTATAGTGGCAGTATCTCAAATGAACTAGATCGATACATAAAACAATTGTAAAAATTTGCATGATCAATAGAAATACAAGTAAGCATCACATGGCCAAGGCTTAAGATTAAACATTTGTTATATTTTCTCACTTTTTGTACATCACTGTTACCTTTATTTTTTTTAATTATCAGATATATATTTTTTTTTTCGTAATTTAATTCCATTTTTATTAAAATGGGGTGATCATGTTTTTTTTTCATTATTTATATCCATTGGAATTCAGTAAGGTTTTTTTTTTACTGAAATACTTGTAAAGTGATGTGATTTTTTTAAACCATATTAACAATTTTTTCTTATCAATATTATTATAAGCAGCTAATCTATTTTGGTACATGCATAATTAAGACAGGTAAGTAAGTGCCACTCAGACAAGCTGTGACATGAAAACAAGCATCGATTGCATGACCTCACAAGAACAGACATGTAACATCAAGAGATGAATGACTGGTAAAATTTGTTGAGTCACTTTCTAAGTTACCTTTATAAAAGTAAGATATTTTTAGTAGGTTTCGAGAATAAAACCAAAAACCATTCCACTTTGGTAACATGCAGTTTCTTGTTGAAGTTATGCAAAATATTTATAACAAATTCCACATAAGAATAAATTTTTCACCACCTTACCAACAATAATTGTTTTGGACAAAGAAAATTAAAAGGAATTTGAAGTCTTTAAAAATGCTGTTAGAAATTTAGGCACCATGATGAATATTGAGTAGACAAAAGTCTAAATCTAATAAAAATTGATATTTTCATATCTTGGAATATGAAATCAGGATTTTATGAATATTACATTAAAAAAATAATAGTGGAAAATAAAGATATAAATAATGGAATGCAAAGTCTCTCTAAGATTTTTTTTTTTTAAGACTGAAAAATCCGAAAAAGACTGAAAATCAATTGACAATGAACACAACAATCCTAGGTTGCCGCCATTAGTAATAAGTTTACATTTCACATCAACTATAATCAATCTACTCAGTTCCGCAATGAGATTTCATAAAGTTTGAAATAAACTACTGCTTATTAAAACTTGCGATTTAATTGGTATCTGTTGATTATTCATTTTGGTTTCACAGAATTTTAGGTAGACAACTATGAAATGAATGGATAGGTCATCACTAACACATCATTTTGAATATAACAGATCTCTCTTATTCAAACTTTTATTGTAGACAACACAATATTTAAAATAAAATTTAAATAAGAGCTTGTCTATATATTCAAAACGACACTGTACGGAAAGCAATCAACAGATCTTTTTAGTCCATCTATATGTTATAGAGCAGTGTTTTTCAACCCGCACTCCACAGACCGGTGCCGGCCCATAAAAGTTTTTATGTTTCAAAAAAGGAGCAAAATATGTCGCATTAACAATTTACTTAATCAGCTTTAATAAGTCAAATTCTATGTAGCATTTTAACTTGACAATTCATTAGATACTCTTTGAATTTATTATCTTAAGCAAACCCGTTGAGTTTTGACTTGCAAAAGGTTTCATTCCGTCACTTTTTAAAGACAAAACAGTCGCAAGTCAAATTATATACAAAGAAAAAACCATTTAAAAGTAGCAACATATTCATTAGAGGTCTGCAGACTGAAATTTGAAAAATCTACCCGGCCCGAGTCCGAAAATTTACTGAAAATTCACAGGTCACTGATGTAAAGTGGTTTAAGAACACTGTTATATGTAGAGGAATAACTAGAATGAAGTATAATCTTCCAGTCCAAAACTAGTAGCAAGATATCCAATAAAATCTAAGAATGTCCCAAAATGTACTAAAAATGAATTAAGATGAACCCACCATTGTATGTATATATGTAACAGTGAAACTCTATTCTCAGTGAAAATGTATCAAGTAATAGATTTGTATGACATCATGATTTCACTGGTCACGATCATTAAAATTATTGGCCAATTCGATGATTTGCCGGCCTAAAATTTTGATTAGCTTCAATGAAACAAAATCAGCAAGTATGTAGTCCCTTTCATAAAAAGAGAACCAAAGAAAAACACAGACAAACATAGGGCTGAAGATAGAGTGGTCAAATTTAATTTCAATGACAGCTTGGAGAAGAATACATTTTCACTGTAACACATATAAAGTTGACTAGATATGATATGAATTCAACACCCATCATTTTCACCCCTTATTAATAATTCAGAAGTCTAGTTAATTTTCAATAAAATAGATGCTGAATAAAAAAACGAGTTAATAAAAAGCAGTAAGTTCTTTATTCACTAAAAAGTCTGCAAATTGCAAAAGGGAACATATTAATTATGTCGATTGATTTTGGAGTTAAAGGATGAATTTTGATATAGATAAACAATTAACAACTAATTTAACTGAAATAATTTAGCTAATTTTTTTTACTAATATTTATTAATATGTAATTGAATAATGGTAGTTCAAACTGTAAACACTTCCATATGTCAGCAAGTGGAACATTGAGCAGATTTAATCTAGTGTAAAATAATATTGCTAACTCTAATCTAAAAAAAACTATGGTTTCTTTAAGTTTCTTTAGTTACAATTATAGTTAGCTATATTCTTTTTAAGCCGGCTGGCTTTTAAGGTTAATTGAAAACTTTTTATCAGGTCCTGCCAAATAAAAAACTATATTGAACTATCATATTCATATACGAAAAGAAGATTAGATCTCTAAGTTGATATAACTGTTAATTCAAATGGTTAAGAACGACTTGGTGAAATCTGGCCATGAAATAAAATACAAAGATGGACTATTCATCCATATATTAGGAAGTTATTTATGGTCCAAATATTATAAATATTTTAAAAAAATAGCGTGTAAATTTTTCACAAAAAATATCAATCATTTCACAATTATTACTTCCAAAACTAATTCCACTTCTGAATAATATAATGTCAACTGTCAATTCTTCGCTAACAAATCGTCATTTTATTAACACTTTGTTTACAAGCCTTTTTAACTACTATTGTAATTACGCACAAATTTGTGCACACCATAAACCATGGGCTAGTAAAATTTGTACTTTAACCGCTTCCTCGGCGATTATCTACTAATTTATTGGTTTCTAGCCTTGTGTATTTAAGCCTTTTTTCGTCACGTAAATTTTGAAAACATATTTTTTCTGATTCAAAAATTAATCAATGACTTCCAGGAATTTCATCTTTGAAATCACGAATTTTACTTGTATCATCCATAATCATACTTTTTTTTTCACACATATTTGCATGAAGCTATAAATGGCATTGGATTGACATAAGGTCTTGAAATAGAAAACTTCTTATATTTAGCAAATATGATAACATAGATAAAGTAAAAAGATAGGCTATTTTAATTTAAAATAAAATCTATACTTCACCAGTCAAAAAATCTGCTTTTGGAGAAAATTAATTGTATATTTGCCAATAGCGGGATGACAGTCCTGATAATACAAGATTTTCAAGTGTACTGAAATATGACTTGGTAGTATGAAATTTAAAATCGTGACGTCTATCAATTTCACCAAATGTGTAATGGCAAGAAAAAAAATCTGTACTTCAAAATCTAGTAGTAAAAAAATATTTGAATATACAACTTAGTTTCCTCCAAAATATATTTTTAAAATCGCCATTGCAAACTTTCGTTGGTTACATGATGATATCACAATCTATTCTAGAATTGTTAGTATGACTATCAACCTACTTCAAATGCTAAATATCTGTGAAGTCAAACAATAACATTCTGTTACAAGCCCAGCCGTTCGCAGATATCGATTAACAATGAAAGACTATTTAATTTAGAATTGAAGCCCCAAACTCGAATCGTAATAGCATAAACATCTTTCCAAATTCATGGAAATGCACAGCAAAATTTGGTAGTTGCATGGTTTTCAAAACTTGTTAGTATTTTAAAACATAAAGCCACAACAGTTCTTATAGACACCTAACACTTGTCACACTGATAAAATAAAATGTGGGAGGTAAAATTAACATAAATTTTCATTTTCATGTGTTTTCACAAACTGTGGACAATTCACGAGTCCATCCATAGTTTTCCTACCGGTTTCTTTTCCTTGAATACTACGAGGACTATCGGAGCCATCCTCCGAGTCGCAGGAAGATTCGCTTTCTAAGATGTAATGATTCCAGGAACCCCGCTTCTTGGGGAGACTACGCTGGTCGTCATTTGTGCGGTTACGTCGCCAATCCAAATAGTCTACAAAGTAAATTAAACTTTTCAGATACGTGCTTTGTAATGTGGTGTTGTAGAATTGAGACATACGTTGACAAAAACTTACTGTGAGAAGAACTGGGTGTAGCAACATCGTATCCGCTCATCTTCTATTTACAAACGATGGCCGCCTTGCTAGATAGGAAAAGAAAAACAATAATTGAAACACTTTGAACAACTCGAATTTACTATAATACACACACAGCCGTCGCTTAACTAATATAGACACATAAATGAGCGAGTTTCGGATATTTACCCGTCTATTTTCCAGGCAATTCTTGCTGCCGGATCGTGTCGGAACGTGCTTGTGAATGTAATTTATTTTGATGATTGTAAAAATTCCTTAACGTTTAGAAAGGGACAGAGCTATGTAAGCAGGAAATTTCTATCTCGTTCAGGACATGTTGGAACATGCAAAATGGCATCAGAGGTAGAATCATAGACTATGATAATTCATAATATTAACGTTAATATTATTTTGCATGTATATATGTTTCGAACCAATTGAAAAAATAAAAATTAATCATAAAATCATAAGAAAAATTCAACAAACATTCATTTTACGTTGGCAATCAGAGTGCAAAATTTACATAATATTATAAACTGTGTGTGACAACCCTTATCGAGGATTCGTAAATACGCTTTAAAAGCCATGTGATATAGTAATTATCATGGGATTGCTTTCATAAGGGATCAAAGACATCTAAGCCCTTAAAATCGTTAGTAGTTTTACAGTATTGTCCTTTTTTAATTTTTGAAAAAGTCGTAGCGTACAGGGAAAAAAGTGATGAATTCTTCTTGCTGGTATCAGGTTAAGGAATGATAATGCAATTTTAAATGACCACTTCATAAATACTAATTAACATTAATTCCCACTCAATACACACCCGGATTATCTTTCACGCCGAGAAATACATCAAATCAATTTGTCCCTTTTAATAATCTTATATATAAAACCGAAACGGCGTATGTATGTCTGTGGGTCTGTAATTCCCTTTTGCATTGTTGGTCATTAAGTTGCCAGTTGTTTCAACTTGGCCCGTCTGAATTTACGCATCTATGATTTACGCGCCGAGGTGAACATAACCCCAAACTGGTCCGAGCGAAGCCGGGTTCGAATACTAGTTACAATATAAAATTAAGATGCTAGAACATAAAAGAAGATGTCTTGTGTATATTGTCTACATTAGTATATATAGAAAAGTAAATGTTTGTTTAAACATAGTTCTGAAAATGGCATAAGCCTAAATAGCTCAACCAGAAAATATAATTTCTGTTGGACTAAAATACATTGCTATTTTGTCTACCTTATTATTTAATTTCATGAACCACATTGCCGTGTGACGTATGTAACCAAATTGAACGAACTTAATATTAAAAAATTTCATATTAGAAGCGTACATGATGAAATCTTTTAGATATAACGGAGAGTTTTGGAAACCATTGTTTTCGAAGGCCACTAAATTAGCTCAAATATGAAAGAAAGTAACATTGGAAACAATTTGAAAAAAAAAATCCTAGCATAGATCCTTTTGCAATTCCACTTTAAAAATATTGATATTTCCATTCAAATACTTACATGGCGACTAGTTTGATATAAAAAAATGACTAGGCAAAGACACCCATCGGAAGACAAAGTGACCCATTTGACGGTACTAATAATTTATTTTGGTTTATTGTCTATACCCACGGTCTATGTGTTTATGGTTTATATCCATTTTGCGCCTCTATTGTCTATGCTTAAAGCCCATAGTCTATGAGTCTATGGATGGCGGCCTTGATGTGCATATTGTGAGGTCGTCGCTTGATATTTTAACTGTAGGCAGACTTTTCAATTCGTTGACAAGATTATGCCATTGGCAAACTCAGTAGATCCATGGCAGGTCCAAAATATAGGCGAGAGCGTGGTATGTAAACATTTATTTTGTATATAAACAAACAAATTACCAGTTGCTCTTCTTCGATCGTAATACGTATTATATATTTCAAAATAATATCGTATCTATCTTTAATTATTTATTTATTATTGATTTTGCTACATTGATGCGAACATTCAGAGTTCATTACGACAGTTTCATTAGTTAACATATTTATTGGATAATTGTAATAAATGATTATATTCATTGAAGGAAAAACCCGCATAATATTATTTTTACTCCATTTTAATTTACTCGGTAATGGGCGTTTCGCGGTTAGATATAATGATATCATAATCTCTGATAAGTACGGAATAATCACAGTAATCCGAATTCACACACCTTTCTATTTCCTGTCATTTTATCAAAGATTAAACATTGCGACACTTCAAAAATAACAAATTTATTCATGTTCAAATAATTATTTTGCTCATGTTATTGATAAATAAGACACCACTCGTTTCTTGTATGTACATTATTAAATGTTATTTTTAAGTATAGAATGTTCAGACCAATTATTTTTTTCTATCTTATTCGAAATCAATATTTTACTAAAAAAGTATTCTTAATCTTTAATGTTCATTATTAAAGTGTTTTTTTTTAATTTTAAAATGTGCCTGTAAGTACATAAAATTAATGTTAACATAGTAATTGAATTATTCTTTATCTTGTTTTTAAAGATTCACTGTGTCTGGGCATTTTTTTCCATACTGGAGGGTAAAAGACTATTTATATTTCGGTAAATTTTTTATACATCAAAGACCCACACTTATAATGAATTAATCTACTGTATGCAGTGACGGCTGGTGACGGGGTGCTGGGGGGTGCAAATGGAAGGTTCAACTATTTTTCCGTACTACGGAAGAGAAACAGTTGGTATTGCGAACATCTGAATTGAAAGTCCATGCTATAGAAGTGTTTTAAAATCCAATGAATAGGAAAGAACTCTTGCAAAAATGGTTGAATCTTCCTTTGCACCCCCCAACACCCCGTCACCAGCCGTCACTGACTGTATGGATGTACATATCAAGACATCTGATGTTAAATTATATTTAGAAAGAAAGCACCATGTTTGTATTTTTATCATAACTTTAAATATCCTTGGTTTCATATTTTTTTGTGTTTTCTGTTAAATAAGTTATTTCTGATAAATTAATTGTATGGATAAATAAAATCGGTTGTTACTTCTCCGAAGACCTTTTAATCGATTTCTCCAGCATAACATTTCTTTTTCATATCTAAGCATAATATTTATATAATTTTGTAAAATTAATAGAAACAGTGGCTATGTATTTTTTTTATAAATAAAATAATACAAAGTATGTGCAGTACATTTAAGCTACTTGTTAGGACCTGATTTTTTTTTTTGAACCATATCTGCTTCCTATGTCCATCTTAGGGACTAATGGAGTTGTTCAATCCTTCCTTTTCAAAGAGAGTAGAAATATAAAGATAGGCCTGAGACAGGATTATTGTTTAGCTAACTCCTCTCAATTCACTCCCCTTTTAACATAAAGTTTAGGGAGTGCACAAATTTGAGCTCTGCAACAGAAACTAACAATATTGACAACAAACAAAATAAATTAAAATGTGTATATTACATTTAATTGTACAAAATCAAAAAGTTTCAAATGGAAAAAAAATAATAATATATTTGCAATATTTATATTACCTACTTTTATGTTCCATATGGAATTTATTTTACTGAACGTATTCTCCGGTATCAACAAGGGTTACATGTATACTACTTATTTATGGCATCTGCTGACTTTTACTGTTCATGAATACTCAACGTGATATTGGCAATAATAATAGATGCCCAGAAATGAGTTTACTATATTTTAGCTAGACTCTTTATTATTCAATATTGGTTACATATTCTATCAACATTTTATTGTATCAATAATTTTTGTAATTTATTATAGCCACACGTAAATGCTATGACACACAATGTCATTTAAACTAAATCAATCTTTTTATTGAGATACCTTATTTGTAATGTACTCAACTATATTGAATCACAAAACATATGCTTCGAAAAAATTTTGGGCACTCCGTGCAATATTAAGAAACATCACCAAACATTTTGTTCTGGCCATCTTTTTTCTAAATAAAATAAAAATACTGAAATTCCAGCAATGTAAATTCAGCGAATATTTAATCTTTGGATATTGATACTCACATTGCATATATCAGTGACTCATTTTTGGTAATGTGGCAATAGTGGATAGCTTACTCGGGAATTGATAAAATCGTTATTAGTAAATAATGTTTTATTATTTTCGATCTCCTGCAAAATGACATGCGCACGCAGTGACGAGTTACTGCTTCGTTCCATGGAAGTATCAAATTACTTTGAAACATTAATATCTGGGAAAAAAGTACATAAATGTTATTAGTTTTTAATTTCTTCTCATTCTTCTCATCAAACAAGATGTTTTTTTTATTTTCAGTGCGCTTCGTCATCACAGTCTGCAGAAAGCTTACAGATGGCCATAGACGGGGAGTCGACAGTGGCCAACGAGTCTTCGTCGGCCACTGATCACGACTCTGCAGAGCATGAGATCGAATTGAGAGAAGTCATCAAAGAAGGCCACGACAAAGCGGACCCTTCACAGTTTGAATTGCTCAAAGTACTCGGAGAAGGCTCTTTTGGGAAAGTTTTTTTAGTTCGCAAAGTTTTTGGCTTAGATACGGGAACGCTGTATGCAATGAAGGTATTAAAAAAATCTTTCATTTAAAATAAATATATATTTGCTTTAATGAATTGAGCCTATAAAAATGATCTATTCATTGTGAGTAATAAATAAATGTGGCAAACTATGCTGGGGATTTTGTCTTTCCACCAATTTAATCTTATGAATGTTTAGTTTGTTTAAATATTTTCTAAAATTAATAAATTCTTGTACATTTCGCATTGCAGGTTCTAAGAAAAGCAACTTTGAAAGTGTGCGACAGAGAAAGAACTAAAATGGAACATAACATACTAGTCGACATGGGTCATCCTTTCATTGTTAAACTGCACTACGCTTTTCAGACAGCAGGAAAACTCTACCTTATTTTAGATTTCCTAAGGGGTGGAGATCTGTTTTCTCGGTTGAGTAAAGAGGTGATTATTCTACATAATTTATAAAAAAAAAATCACATGGAATTAGAAAAAATTGAGTTTTATTTCATTTATATAGACAGCATTCCTGCCAAGAATTGAAAGTTGACACCTTGATAAAGAGATACAGAAATTATTGATGAATGAAGAAAAGTTGATAGCAGGTTTATATTAATTTTGTTCAATTCATTTCATCCTCTAAAAACAAAAACTTGGTTGTACTAATGAGAATTTACTGACGTAAGAATGCCCGTAAAAAGAGAAACGTTAAAAAATTGTGAAATAAATGTTCTCATTTAAGTATTCTTGTTGATTTTCTTATTTTTTATTTTACAGGTCATGTTCACCGAAGAAGATGTCAAATTTTACCTAGCCGAATTGGCATTGGCTCTTAATCATGTACATTCCCTTGGTATAATATACCGCGATCTGAAACCTGAAAATATTCTGCTCGATCAAGACGGACATATTGCATTGACAGATTTCGGTCTTTCGAAGCTTCCTCAAAATGACAAGGCTTACAGTTTCTGCGGCACTGTCGAGTATATGGCGCCTGAGGTTGTCAATAGACGAGGCCATTCCTTTGCAGCTGATTGGTGGTCATTTGGAGTGTTGATGGTGAGATACAAATAACTGGCTATATATATTTATAAATAGTTATTCGTAATAGTAAATTTTTTCATTTATCCACAATAGTTAAGTACATTAAAAGCGTGGTTGAACATGGTTTGGCCTGATTTTTTGAGGCAGATTTTTTCAGTCAAAAACTCAGGTATTCAATGTGAAATGTCACAATTGCAAAATTGCTCACTTTGATAGATTACTATTCATAATACATTGTCTACAGGGAATTTTGTAAACACGTTGTTTCTTTATGTGTTTTGATTTCCCCCAGTGCCAATGTGTTAAATAAATAAAATGGTTTGATGAGAAAAACCGATCCTAATCTTAACAAAAAATATGTGCTTAATAGATATTCAATATATATTCAAAATAGATATTCAAATATAATGCATTTCTACCAAGAATTGACAGTTAACACCTTAAAAAGATTATTGTACATTTTCTCTCAATCGAAACAGTTTTCAGATAATCTATAATTGATATTAATTACAGTTTGAGATGCTGACGGGCAATCTTCCTTTCCATGGAGCAACGAGGCATGATACTATGACTCAAATTTTAAAAGCTAAACTCGGCATGCCGACTAATCTGAGTGAAGAAGCTCAATCTTTACTCAGGGCACTGTTCAAGCGGAATCCTCACAACAGGTATGCAGTAATTTTGACATTCAGCAGGTCAACATTTAGCATTGTTCAACTATTAAATGACTTCATGTCTTATTATGAGTTTCTGTTTTTTCCATACTGATGAGCATTAAAATAAAATTTATATTCAAGGCTGTTTGGCTTTAAACTGTTGGTGCTAATGTTTCTAGGTATACTGTAAAATTTACTCATTATTTCACCAATGATTTCAAGTGTTATCCTGTAGTGTGAAATATAAATAGTATTGTATAATTGCAGGCTCGGAGCAGGACCTAAAGGAATTGAAGACATTAAGAAGCATGAATTCTTTTCAACCATTGATTGGGTATCACTACTCGAAAAGCGAACCCGTCCTCCCTTCCGACCTGCCGTTTCAAGAGCCGACGACGCGTTCTATTTCGATTCAGAATTCACTTGCCGCACTCCCAGGGACTCTCCAGGAGTGCCCGCCTCCGCTAATGCTCACGAGCTTTTCAGGTATCTTTTCGTTTCTTAGCAGCACTTTGATTACTCAATTTTACATTACAAATTTAACTCATCCATGATATTGTTTCATAATAAAAACTTGCGACTTTCAGGGGATTCAGTTTTATAGCACCGTGCTTACTAGAAGATGAAAACGATAAAACTGTAGTGATCCAACCTGTAACCGCACCGCCGGCCAATCCTAGTCAAGAAATCTTTTGGAACGGTGCAATCAATAGAAATCTATTTTTAGATGAATACAGGTTAATTCTAAATTTTTTTATTTACTTGTATATTTTGTGACATTTCTTCTTCTGGTCACCAGATCCATTAAAATAATATGAATACTGTCATGTACATTTATTCATTATAAACATTTTATTATATTTATTTTCAGATTATTAGGTGAGCTGGGAAACGGATCGTTCTCAGTTTGTAAACTCTGTGAACACAAAATGAGCAAGACCCAATACGCTGTTAAAATGATCGACAGAACTGTTTATGATCCGAGGGAAGAAGTCGAAATTTTATTGAGGTTTGTTATTTGACTTTGGAACTCACTTTTCACCTTTAGCTATTTTCATTTATCAAATGTCACACTGGGCTAAACTTCACCGATACTATAAAAATGTTTCCACTTGTAAATGTATATTCTTAAAGATTACTCATAAGGTTTCACGGAAGCCTTTTAATTGTTTTCATTAAAATATTTCACTTTGACACGGTTCTGTAGAATTCATGACTTTTTCCTCTTGTTGTACTTAAAGTTTGACTTATAAATTCTGCTTAAAATTTTTAGATACAGTCATCATCCCGGAATAGTAACACTGCGTGGCGTGTACGACAACGGAAACATACTCTTGGTCGTCACGGAATTATTGAGAGGGGGCGAATTGCTAGAATATATTACAGAGCGTCGCCACTTGACGGAAAGAGAGTCCCAAGATATACTGAGACATGTCCTGCAGGCTGTCAATTATCTGCACCAACATGGTGTCGTTCACAGGTACTTATAAAACTGTATTGTTCGGCTGTTAATTGTTTCAATAAGAAGATTGTTCACGGACTTAGTTAAGAAATAAATTAACACATTAAAACCGGGAGCAAATCGCTGCAAAATACCCCCTGGGGCGGGGTCGATTTCCTTAAAAATGGATTAAAACAAAAGATTTCGTAAATTGAACATAACTTTTAAACTTATCTATCGATTTTGATAAAAATTTAAATATAGGTTCAATTACCGTAATAATATTTTTCGACAGGGGTTGTCAGTATTTTTATGCACAAAAATCTATAAAAGTTGAAAATTTTGAAAGAAATAAAATTCATAAAATATATTTTTTCACTAATGTCACAAATCATAAAATATGAAAATTTTATGAACAGGGAGAGGAGGGGTGGTCATCGTTCCATACTTCGACCAATAGAGTTGCTCGAAGAGAGATTTCTAATAATGAACCATAAATTATAAAGACAAATAAAGTGTTATATTTAGAGTCGACAGTTATCCCTCACAAAAAAATGGTTCTCTACATATATCAATAGGTAGATACAGAAAAAAAATATTTGATAAAAAAATATATTCAAAATGTTATAAATAATAAACACGAGCAATGCCGTATCACGCGGCACGTCCCCCGCCCCAACACAAAGTTCATCGATCACGCTGATTCCGCGTTCCCCGGCGCTAATGAGTTAAATATTTTTTTATTTTTGAATTTATGTATTTGTAACTCTATCTTTAGAGACATCAAACCTTCCAACATTCTGTTTGCCACTTCCGAGCGCAACCCCAGCGATATAAGATTGGTTGACTTTGGCCTAGCGAAGCAGCCGCGTGCAGAAAACGGTTTGCTGATGACACCTTGTTACACTGCCAACTTTGTGGCCCCCGAAGTACTTAAGAGAGCTGGCTACGATGCCGCTTGTGATATATGGAGCTTAGGTTTGTGACCTTCTTGCAGAGATCAAATAATGTAAATCATATTTTTTTTACCTTAGTTGCTTAAAAGTATTGTTTTTTTTCAGGTGTACTAGCTTATATAATGCTGGCTGGGAAAACTCCCTTCGCCTCGAATGGAGATGACTCGCCTGAAGCAATTTTGGCACGGATTGAATCTGGAAAGGTATTTATAAAATTAAATTAAATCAAAGATAAATATTTATTTTTTGCAAGGATCTCCGTGCAAAAATAAATTATAAATAGGTACAAATCACATATAGGGTTCATTACTTAAAGCCAACTATTGTCATCATTTTGGACTTTGTGTACCTCCAAACACAATTTTGAACCCCGCGGAGCAAACATAAATACAGTAAAACTGGTTCAACTTAAAAAACTTCACTACAATGGTACATTTTTATAAGTATGTTCCTAACGTCATTCTATTTTACGTGCAAATACCTTAACCTCTCGGCGAGTACCGCCCCAACCGTGGGATTTGAAAAAAATGCCTCAAGAAGCGTACCGCCCCACGGTTGGGATTTTGTTCATATTTCAAGAAATACCCAGGAAACGTAAAATTTTTGACTTCTATCTATCTATGGACGATTTGAAAAATAAAAAAAAAATCATTTTGTAAATATTTGTTTTACCGACCGGTTTACAGTCATTTCAAAATATCACGTGGTCTAAGCGTGACTATGCCAGTTGTAAATAACCGTCAATTTTGAATCCCGTCCGTTGCGCGTGAAGCTTGATTTGTTTGGTTGTTTCGGATATATATTGAGCGATAGTGTATTGTTTCCCTTTGTTCGTGAAACTGTTATATCGTATATTTTCATTGTAAAACTGTGCTGTTTTGAATATTTTTTGCGTAATACTGTGTTGTTTCTCTTTGTTCGTGAAACGGTGTTATTTCGTTTATTTTCTGCGTGAAACTGTGTGCTATTTAGTATATTTTTGCGTGAAACATCTTTGAGAGAAAATGGATCGATTTTTGAATGAAGACGAAATCACTCAATTTTTGAACGTCAGTGATTAAATTCTGCCCAATGATATTTAAATTCTGATCAATTTGTTTAAATACTGACCATTCATAATTTATTCTGCCCTCTGTATTCTAACCAATACATTATGACCATTTAATATAAATTCAGACCACTGTAATAAAGATTCTGACCATGTTATTATAAATTCAGACCACAACTGTATTACTATTATGACCGTTAAAATACGAGCCCTAAAGATTTACTGTGAACATTTTGTTCAAGTAAGTCAAGTTCAAAATAAAATACGACGTTCAATGGTTGACAACTTCTGGAAAAAGGTAATATTTAATTCGATTTTTCTCATTAACCTGATGATATTTATTGAAAATATTACACACAATGTTTTTAATGTTGATAAATATACTTTTGCCATAGTAAATTATTAAAAAAAAAAATCAAAAATAACTCACTCCACAGAGCAAAACTTTTTCGTAATAACTTACTCCTCTAGAGGTAAAATATAAAAATAGTGATTTCGATTTTTTTGTTCTAAAAAATCAAAAAAATTGCCGCGATGTTGCAAGCCGTCTACAATTGCCGCGAAATTTTTTTTTTTTAGTGATCGCATAAATCCTTATTCGTTATTTTTGATCCATAAAAAATCGAAAAAATGGCCGCGATGTTCAAAACCATCGACAATTCGCGAAAATTCAATTTTTCATACTGATCCCGTAATTCGTAATTCGATTTTTTTTTGGAAATCCGGTCCCTTGAATTTCGAATTAACGGACTTTTACTGTACAATCACAATTTTTTTAACCCTCCCCATACTGTGCTAAAAACTTCCGCGGGCTCCGGTGATATGTATTTACTACACCATATGAAAAAGTTATTTAAAAACCGGAAAAATGTGAATATTTCTAGACATTGCTTTGATTGACTATGGTTGAAGTTGAAATATAACAATTTTTGTAATCTAAGTGTCTGAAAAGAAGAAAAAACATCGCAATTAGCTGCGGCTCGACGTCTTCACCCGTCGGCGGTCGAATGGCATTAGTTCGAAGTCGATCACTTCGCGCTTTCGCGCCGGAGGTGAACACGCATGGTACGCTCGCACCCGCACTTACACACGCGCATAAATTGGAATACGTTTGTGTGTATGGGTGATTCTTTGCCCGATTCTTCCACTAATTATTTATTTCCATCGCTGCAAATGAATAACCATACATAACTGTAATTGTATTTAATACGTAATAACATTACTGAGGAATACAAAAATTCTGATTATATTTAAATATTCTCATTATTAAAGAGTTGTAGTAAATACATATCACCGTGCAGCGAAGGTTAAATATAAATTGGTAATAACACTTACCATTTTTAAGAAAATGTGATATTCGTTGCAAGTCTATGGATACTTGGAAAATTTTCAATTAAATGAATTTAGGATTTTGAAGGTGCTTGATGGAATTTCAAAGTTTTACTTTTGAAATATATGAAATATTTTCAATAGATCAAAGCCTGTCTCACGAAACAAGTCTAGCAACATTTATGATGCTGTGACAGTGTATACATCTATCTGTATAAAACTTGATAAAAAAATCAATAATATATGTA
Source organism: Himalopsyche kuldschensis (assembly GCA_028554975.1). Classification (NCBI taxonomy): domain Eukaryota; kingdom Metazoa; phylum Arthropoda; class Insecta; order Trichoptera; family Rhyacophilidae; genus Himalopsyche; species Himalopsyche kuldschensis. Next base: position 10,052,138 of record JAHFWI010000010.1, on the reverse strand, counting down.
TACATATCGATGGTTCATACTCATTGAAAAGTGGTTTGAGATGTTAATTTTTCTCCTCAAATAAAGATCTGACGTATTGTATTTAGGTGGAGATGAGCAGCGGCGTATGGACAAGTGTGAGTGCAGCAGGTAAAGCTGCAGTCAGTCGAGCATTGCATGTGGATCCTTCTAGGCGGCCTACAGCTGCGCAGTTTCTTGACGATCCGTGGCTTTCACGGCCTGACCAACATGCACAGCAAAATGCGGCTAACCGACAGGTGTTTATTCATTTAATATTTCAATGTTATAGTGTTTATTAATATTGGAAACGTTTCTGTAATACTAAAGTAGAGATTGTTATTAATTGTTTGAACTTTATGTAATTGGGTTCATAAATAAACTAGGATTCGCCTCTTCGAAAAGCAGCTTCAGACTTACTATCTTAAGATTAATGTACCAAAAAAGTTAACATTGATTCCAATTCTTATATTAAAGATTACAAAATGGATGTTGGTATTATTCTACACCAGGCATGGGCAACCTTTCCTAGGTCTGGGGCCAAATTATCATTATATCTCCGAGTCAAGGGCCGGACCCATTGGCGGATCCAAAAGAGGTGGGGGGGTATGGGGTCCATGCCCCCCCCCATTATATATTTTGATATTTATAAAAACAACGAATTTTCGATTTAGTGTGTTTTTCATCCTCGAAAAATACAAATGATTTTTCTTGCAAATGCGAATAAATTTGTATATTTTTCTTCCACCAAATATAATTTATAAAAATCCATCAAAACAATGTTGTAAAATTGTGGTTTTAGCACTAAATCCCCTTGAAGCTCAATAAGTTCCATCTGTAAATTTGCTGGCACATTATTTACATCTGCATCCATTAGACGAGCAAATTTAGCGAATGTGGAGTATTTGTTTTGGAAGTCAGTAAACCTCGTATCAAAATTCTCTTAGTGCCTTCAGTTCATCTCCATAATAATTATATGTGATGCTCATTCAAAGCTGATATATTAGGAAAATGGTTTAAAAAATTTATCCCTTCCTGTAACTATTAATTTCTTCTTTATTACTTTGCCGATATGAATCAGGGCCAGACAAAATAGTTCAGCGGGCCGGTGTTTGCCCATGTATCTTCTACACGATGCAGTAATAGTATAAATAATAATATTCTAAACACATTTTTAGGGTGGTGGTGTTCCGCAAGCGATTCCGGAAGGGGTGTCCGGCCTGAGACGAGCAGTGGACAAAACATTCCAAGTGATGAGCACCTCGCCGAAGCAGGCGCAAAGTTTAGGACCTGTTTCACTTTCGCATCTCGCTCAACGGAGAACTAAACCGCATTACACAGCTCCATCTTCCGGAAAAGCTACGCAAGTTTAACAATGACCCAGGCTTGAGCCAAAACATCTTCATTCGTCACTCGCCACTTGAAAGTTATCAAATCGTCACCGGTAGCCTTAAAATGTATACAGTAGTTGCAGATTTTTCGCACATTTTAAATGAGTGCTCTCTCTTTCTCTACTGCTAACCCGTTTATTCTCCCTTCAGCCGGTTCCCTTCAGGCATAGACAAGAGAGTTTCACAGAGAGAACAGAAGTCTATAAAATGCTTCATGAAAAAAGAACTTGCCTCACTAATGAATGACCTTTTATAAATAATAAAACCTGTAGTACTTCCGAGATCAATTCAACCATAGATATAGTTTTAGAACATCGAATAGTTGAATGTCATTGACAGAGTCTAATTTTGTATTTCAAAGTGTTATTCTCCTAAGTAATTTACATGTGTTTTTAAAATAACCTACTAGAATATTAAATTTTATTTTTAAAAAGTTGAAAAAATTATATATTTTTATTTTAGATATTTTCACCGAGCCAAGTGAATATATTTTTACCCTTTTTTTATAAAAGTATCTCGAATGTTAGGTTCTCTGGTATCAATTATATTTTGATTATCATTAAACTAGCAACATTTACATCTCAGGATTAACAAAGATCAGAAAATAAAAAAAAGCTCCGTGACAGATCGAGGGCAGGCACATATAATAATGTAATATTTCGAATACGCTAAACTCATTTGATATTTTATCTTTGAGCATTATATATTTTGCAAAATCCATAACATGGAGCGTCCAACTAGTATCCTATCATATCGCCGTTTCCCACACAATATCTCCTATGTGGATAAAAGCACATTACGAGATAATCAATAAAAGCTGTTTAAAAGATTCAAGACATTCGTTTTTATGTTTTTACTATTTTTAAGTGTAGAGTTACAGTCACCACCTTATTCATAAAATGAAAGTGGAATTAATATAAAATTTCCACTAAAACTGACTATTTTTCCTTGGACATGGGATTTATTGTGCTTGATAATAATGCCAAAACGTGCTCAGAAAAAATGTCACATATGATATTTTAAGTTCCACAATTATGAATGTCGGCACATAGGATTTATTGGAAATCAGTATATTTAGGAAACATATTACAATAGTCTCATAAGAAATATTTTGTCACATAGAGAAAAAAAATCTGAACCCAAACAACTAAAGGTGTAAACAACTCATTTTGGTCAAAAAGTCACGTAGTAGATGTGTGCGGGAAATGACGATATGTTCTTTTAAATAACATAATTTTTTTTAAAATGCATGAAAACCAAATTTATGAATTTATTTTTGTAACATATTTTTAATGATACTACCTGACGTTATTTACAGTATTATTCTTTATTTTAGTATTTCTTGCTCTTAATGTAAATTATAGTTTCAAAAATTGTGATACAGATCAATTTACATGACTTTCCATTATATCTTTATTGCACCTATTTTATTTAGTACAGCTTTAATTGCAAATTATTAATTTTACTGGACAAAATGAATTGATTCAATATTCATCATTGGAATACAGTTTAAATGATGGTGTCGGAATACAGTTTATAAGTCTATTTTTCATAATATTTATCAAGGATGTTCAAAAAAAAAAATTAAGCTGTAATGCTGCAAACTCCAAGTCAGATTACTTTTGCTGTAGTAACTAACGATTTTAATTCCTATTAAACCTAAAAAAATTAATACTGTTCTATAATAGGCCATGAAATTTAGTATGTTTGAAAATAGGTAGTTTACTTGTACTGAGTTCTCGTAAGATTTTGGAGATTGCCAAAATACTCTTAATTTGATAGGCAAACACTATCTGTAGAATATTCATTCGAAAATTTATGACTAACGTGAGGTTATAACTGTGCGATTTATTGATTTACAGTTTTGATTATGCTGTGCTCAGTGTGGATTTAGAATTGTGAAAATCTATTGAAATAATTCATAATGTTTATCACAACAATCGGAATTCTGATATCTTCCATATTTGAATATCCAAAATAGTCTTTGACAATAGATTTTTCCATAGATTTTATTTATTTAGTATTATGTATATTTTGCTTAGGCCATTTTCCTGTTGTGATGAATAACAATCGCAGACAATTTTGTAAATTTAATTTTGATCGCTTTTATTATTTAATTAAGAAAAATAATGTTACATATAGTCAATATTGGATTTCGTTAGATAATAGTAAGTTTTTAGAATATTGGATAAATAGTATATTATTAAAATGTTGTAGGGTTGTTGTTTTTTATTTGTACAGATGGCAGTCTCTCATCAGTTATCAGATATAGGGTGTCAATCAATTAAATCAATATCATATGAATTCAATCTCAAAAAAAAACCTTTCATGAATTGCCTCTAGCAGTATATATCGTTTTTTATTATCTCAGAAGACATCTTAAACACGACCTTCAAGTAAGAGGATAATCCAAAAATCTCTCTTGATTAGAAACTATAACGAATGTAAACCACTTATACTTATAGTTTCCAACCATGCTATATATGGTAACTATTATCTGTACATTTTGGGAATGTACACGAAATTTTACTTTATGTAAGTAGAGAATTTTTTTTAAAATGAATTATGTTTTGGAAAGGTTTTCATGTCGTTAATGTTTCCTGATTCATTGAAAATATTTGGTATCTAAAAAGCACACCGGATTGGTGTAATCTTTTTTTGTATGTACAATTCCAGTTCATAAACTTCCAAAAATTTACAGACAATTTTGGTCAACACTATATTTTAATACCACAAATGCCCTCTAAGGTGAAAATAGTTTTCTGTGCAAGTATTTTATATATATAAACAAATTTACAGAATATATAAGAGTGATATAACATTTTTTAAATTCAAAGAATCATCACATGAATGTTTCATTGAAAAAATTGATATATGTATTTTAGAAATATACGTAATTTATTATATCTATTCTGGTTAGTGGAGATATGTAATTTGGGATTTCACATAGAATATACTACTATTATTAGTATCAATTCATTGATATATGTTTTTTAATGTAAATGTTTAAAAAAAAACTAAAGCCCGGATTAGTCACAAATTTAAAAATACCCTCAGCATTTATTTATTTACTTTGTTTTATAAGTATACAATTTGTATCAGTTCAAATATAAATTATACATATTAAGTGCCATGTTAATAGTATTAATTTACAATTTACCTATTTTTATATATATGTGTTATTGTTAATTTGAAATTTTATTTTTATTTGATATATCTTTTGAGACATCTCTATTCAGCGACATGCTGGAAAATACGCTTACAGTTACAACATGAGATAGTGATGAGCGAGTGGGTTGGGCATACGTTTACCATCTACCGAACACGAGAAATAAACATTTAATTCTTCGTGTAATACATTAGCTAGTTGTTCACTTATGTCAGCAAGAATTTATTTAAGTATATTTCTCAATTATAATTATTCCAAAAGTACTTTATTATTATTGTTTGTCTTTTCGATGGTTATTTTTTATAAATCTGTGCCGTTCTTTTTCTATAAAAAAGTAAAATTATTATAACTAAGTTTTGCGTGATTTTATGAGCAAAAAGTATTTTTTTTTTCATTGTGTAAAGCTCAATATAATATGAACAAAATCAAGGCCTATTTTTGATATTCCAAAGCCTACAACATACATATTTATAAATATATTAAGTATTTGTAAGGGCATAATAAATTTGTCAATTTTTTGCAGTTGTGAATATTATAAAAATTGAAAAGCATAGTATCATATTTATAATGGTTTTTGATGTGACTGTTTTCAGAATTATTGTAAATCCACGTTTTGTAAAATATTTGGCATCAAAAAAGGTAGCTCTTGAAATCTACCACTGACTATCTTGTATGTAGACGGATATATTTATATGCCATTGTTGACTGGCAACATTGCGTTGACAAATGTACTAATACTTTTTTTGGTAGGCAATTACAGATATATAAAATAGTATAAAAAATTTATTGTTCAATTCTCTAATTATTTGAGATGTAAAACTATTCATTAATAATACGTAGAAGAAAATAAGAAAACCTGTGTCACAAATTTGGAGTTATGCACTTATTTTGATAATGCAACTCTCCAATTGCATACGTAATATATTTGTATGCAATCACAATCGAGCGCACCCTAGACATTTTTTCTGTAATCTATCGAATCAAATAAATATATAATATTATATAGTTTTTATAACACAAGAATATATCTATTAAAAATGAAAGAATTCTAAATATTGCTTACCAGCTATCTGAATCTTTATTATTCATACAAAATTATAATGACATGAAATATAAATATACCTAGAATTTTATTTTACCCGAAGACTTCAATTCAAAACATGAAACAAGCGTTTGGTTTCACAATTTTCACAAGTCTGTCGAACAATTGAAAATGGTGTTACATGCTAAATATGTGGATTGGATGTTATAGTTGTGGCAAGAAAGAAATTTAATGTATTTTCTTAGTGTTTTATACACAGTTTTTTCAGCTTGATATCTACAGAAATATACCACATTGAGGTACATATATTTCATATGCTTAAAAATATTATTAATTAGTTTTTGGTGAAAAATCAAATGATCTAAATGTTGAAATCAATCTTTAATACAGTGAAACCCCGATTCTACGTTTTTCAAGGGACCGTATAAAACAAACGTTAAATGCGGGAAAGTTTTATATATGAACTAAACGCCGGGACTATAGAAAATGAACGCACCACGCCGGACAACGTATATAATGCGAGAACGTAAGATCGGGATTCCACTGTATCCTGAAATTTTACAATAGCCCTCAGAAAGAGTGTAGTAATGCAGAAAGACATCTGACCAAATAGAACACAAAAGGCTAGGTCATTTACTCTAGTTTTACGCTAGTTTACTCTCATTGACCATGTGACGATGCCAGATTGTATGATTCATTATTGATGGTGTCTGCAGTCATATTCAAAACATTGATGCCTTACAACTTTCTCTCTTAACCTCGTTAATTATTACAGTAAAGAGAATTGTTACTATATCAGTTGACATAATAACGTTTGAAGTTTATCTAAAAGTCAAATTTTTTTACCATTCTCACAAAAACATTTTTTTGCCTTGCTATAAATAATGTGAAGTGCATAATGAAAATGTAAATTTTGCAGTAGAATTTCCGCCAGTGTATGATTTATTTAAAGCACCTTTTTTTTTTACTTTGGGCATTGTTGTTGGCTGTTGCTTCTTAATGTTATTCAAGTATCGATTTTATGTACTGCTGTTGAGAATAACATTAATATTGTTATGTGATAGTGTGTGAAAAATTAATTAAAAAGAGTTGTCTAGTATTCTAAGAGTCAGAAATAACGTTATATAGAATTAGATGAAGGTCTTCATTGTGAGTGGATAAGACCTTAAAAATAACTGTTATTTCACGAGTATGTTTCGGATCGATTTTTTGTATTGTATTTAATTCAGGCAATTTATATAAGGCATGTTATTGTAATCTGTATACCTGAAAAGGTTGGATGAAATTTTTGCACTTTATTATTCATTAGTAAATTTAAATTATGTATTTTTATTATATTCCTGAGTATTAACTCGTCATGATATATTTCTGGTATTGAATATTTTATTTTACGAAATTTTACTGCGAAATGCCCATATGCATTTGATTCTTCATTCATTGCGACCCCCTTTTTTGGTGTTGTAATTAAAAAAAAATGATGAAATTGTTAAAAACTGTTTTTATTATACATTTATTACATCTCCTTGCGAAACATTGACAACTCAAATTTTTTAGTAAATTTCTCCTGACACATTCTTCTAAAACTTGCCTGCCTCATGCAAACAATACTCACTCTATTCCATTATTTTCATTTCCGGTAAAGAAATACCATTTTATTTCTAGTCTCACCAGTAAAGATGATTATTTTTAATTATCGAGTGGATTAAAAGATGGCCAAAATAATTATGAGTTTCACATCCCATTCACTGTCTTCCAAGCTTTCAGTGTCGAATAAGTTGTTTAGGTAGATAACATTGAAAAATATAATATATTTTCTAATAGAATATATTTTAAGAAACATAGTTTTTCCAATGAAATAATAAAATATTTGTCAGGCAGGGAAAGGATGAGAAGAGTTAAAATTGGAATGTTCTAGCGTAAATTGTATTTAAAATATCTAATTAGTCGGAACGATTTCTATTTTTGACGTATATGAAAATTTGATGTGAAATCTTTCCCGCCGTTCAAATATTTTGAAACTCACATTATTGAAACTAAGAAAATTTATAAAACGCTTTGAGCCTTCTAACTTATAATATGTATCTAATAATTCCAGACCTCATAAAATAAACAAATGAAATTATATTATTGTTATAAACAATCATATTATTGTTATAACATGTTGATAAATAGAATGTACCGCTGTTAATGTTGAGATCAAATGGTTCCATATCAAATATTTTTCTGTAATAAATATTCATATGTAAACAATTTTTTTATTTTACCCCTGTTTCCTAAATACTCAGTGAAAATTAGAGAACATTTCTTTCCATGGTGAGTGCAGTGCAGTGAAAAAAAATTAGTGCTTCGAACATTTCAGTCTGCTAAAACAGTTGAAATAAAGTGAATGCTTTTTGCTCATCGCATTTTCAAGAATTTAAGATTGTCGATGGCTGATTATTTCTGTGAGAACTGAACTGTAATTTTGAAGGGAAAGAATTGTGTAACAGAAAATGTGGTAAATTAAGACTATTTATTACTGGTAAAAAAATGTGTACTCATGTAATATATTTTATACAAAAATAATGATTTTATTAAAATCACTTAAATATTCAAATACAATATTTACAAGCTTATGGCCCAATATTAACAAATAAAATATAATATATGTCACATAATAAACTTAGTCAAATAGACAGTAGAAATTACAAACTATACACAAACTATGATATTTTACAGGCCAAATAGATATATTATAGTGACTATTCTTATTGCTATAAGATCTTCAAAATAAAACACTGCAGCCATAAATATATGTACTTCTATGTCATCATCATTCAAACACCAACATTATGATATATTTTATTTTTTATATTATATGTGAAGCTGGATCGTTGGAACATAAGTAATGAGATATTTATACTGATAAATATTTATGTCAAATTAAAAGACAGATGAGCATGCTTTCATGCACAGTAGTATCATAGAATATCATGCCAAATAATCGAAAATCGTAGTGCAACCAAGAAATACAGAGTGTAATCTGTAATACATCAGTTCAAGGAATTTTACGCATAAAACCATAATTTATTTACCTAAAATATAAGTTATGTTTTACATTGCATCAAAGACATAGGTTCCCAACCTGTTCGGGTGGTGACCCCTTTTTATAAAAGCCATGTGACCCGCGATCCTGATGCAATTGAAGAAACGCGTTTTTATCATAGGAAATTAAAAAAACAACGAAAATTCATTATGTTGAATATTTTTTTTTAATTGAATGTATAAGTTGGTGACCCCACCGAAAACCCGTCGTGACCCAAAGGTTGGGAAACCGTAATCTAGGATATGAAAAATACGTGTGAACAATTATTTAAGTCGGAAATTATTTGTAAAAAATACATTTTTATAATTTGGGATACAGTGACAATCTTTTAGAAACTTTAAGTGCACCTTCATTTAATCTCTAAGAATTCAGTAAATAAAAAATATTACATAGATATAGATATATCTCGGTCTTGTGAAATAATAAAGCAAGTTGAAATTTTCTTTCAACTTTAAAATAAAGTTTATTAGCTCAATAAAGCTATTGTTACATTGGGGTAAAATAGATTTTGAGTTATTCAAAAAATTAAAATTAATGCCTTTTTTATGTGCATTCCAATATATTAAATACACAATGATGTAAATTTTATTCTTATGTGACAAAAAAAACATATAGTTTCATATTATTTTTGTTGCAAAAGTTTTACAGTATCAACTATTGATTTTTTGTTCTTTTTAAAATAAAGTATAATCAGATCATTGGTCCATCAAGTCTAATCCTGACAAAATGATCATTAAAACAGTAAAATTATACCATTTTTTGACAGCAGGTTGTCAACACGCCATCCTTAGGTTGGATTATTCTTTGCTTCAAACATGCATATTTCATAAAGGTGCATTTTAATATCTAGGTAGTGAATATGGTCCAAGAAGCATTTTATTTAGATACATCGAATTTAACAGATATGTTGTTCTTTTAGAAGTTTTAAGGGGTCCCCCCATGTGACGGCCGGTTTTTTTTAAACTTTTTTTAACCTTATTAACGTAGAAGTTTGAAAATTTTACCATATGTTTATTGACATTTTAACAGAAAGTAAAAATATTTTCAGACTAAAATCTTCATCACAATGTGTGGTGCACCACTCCAAACGCACCCATGTCGAAAAAAAGGTGGTAAACGGCCTACATCCGACCGGCTGATTGGCTTATCGGAAATCAAAAAATGTGTATTGAAAGTTCTCATGTAACAAGCCGAAGCGTCAAAATGTGACCGATGTCCCGCCTCGAAACAAGTGTAGTCTAACTGCAATAACTTTCCAACAACTTCAAATATTGTAAAATCACTTTACCAGCATATTCTACACGTGTTTAAGAATCATTCTATTCAAAAAAAAAAAGATTGTTTCAAAATATCACATGGGTTACCCCCCCTTAAGGTACAATCTCCTCTTTTAATAAGATGTACTATATTCATTTATATATGACAATTTAGAGAAAGTATAACATGTTTAAATGTTGAGAGGGTCAATTGATACATCATTACTACTGATGGCTGCTAAAAGATTTGAGAATTAAACATGCAATTCAGTTTTTTTTAAATCTGGTAATGGCAAAACAAAGTTGTTATAATCAGCTCCACGATAAAATATAAGAAGTAAATTTAGGGGAATATTTTCATTATTTATATATATTTCTATTTGTTGATTTTGATGCACAAATGTTACCAATATTCAAATCAAAATTTTGAGAGTTGCTGTTGCAACATTTTATTATTTCACACAATCAAGAATTCAAAATCATTGGGAATTCCGATTGATATACAACTGATCAAATACATTATGCAGATTCCGAGTAGTTTCATGCCTGCAATAACTTAATGCTGATGAGTATAATAACTGGAATAAACTTTATTTGGCATAATTAATTAAACGTCACTCGTAACAAATAAATAAATTTGAAATTTTAAAACCCAAAATATTATTTGGAAAATTTTTAAGTAAGCATTTTATGAAATTAAATATTCATTTTTACAATAAATACAGCTTTATACAAATAAAATATATACTGAATGAGGATTACGTACAATTTGGAATAAAATTATCAACGTTAATGCTTTTAAGGATGTTATGTGTAAATTTGATTATGAAGATATTGCTTTTATAGTGATTATTTTCAAAATCAAAGCACATGCAGTAGAATTTTTTTGATAAAAATTAAAGTCTTAATAAAAGTCTTCTATATTCGAAAAGAATTTGAATATGACCATTCATTGAAAAAACTCAATAAAATATAGCATTGGCATAAAACTAAGGAGGAATTGGAACGCAATCCATACATTGATAAATCAGATAGGTACTAAAAAACACAGATTTATGCAATGAGACAAAAAAGATAAGAAAACAACTTTAAATAGATCTATAAATTTTAACAAATCAGGTAGCTAGTCAATGTCTTGACTGAAGTTCCACAAGTTCAACATTACATGATATCGGATAAAATAATTTATCAGCCATAAAAACTATGTTCACGTTTAATCTCAGCAGAGTCCTACTGTTTTATGAAGTAGCTGGCTAAAGATTAAATAATATATTTACAATAGAATTTATATACGCTAAGAGCTAAGTTATTTTCTTCGTGAATAATACAAATAATAGGAAAAATATTTTTACATTATATAAAAATAGTATCTGTATAGTAATTTATCTGGAAAATTCCACGAGTCAGACGGAGTACTGCCGCCTGCCTTTAATTTTGGTGACGAGATTGCAAATTTTCAACGCAGGTCCAAGTTTCAAGCCCATGTACTTCATCATCATGTCAGAATTTAAGAGAAGCAGCGCCTTTCCATCAATTTCCTGAAAGACAATGAAGTGAATCAATTGACGTTTAATGGAATATTGATAATGAGAATATGAACAGTCGCCAATAAATTATATTCATCCAGTGACGAAATTTTCAGGTGTTCAATGGTTCGTAGTTGAAATCAAACTTAGATAAGTAAAATATTTTAACAGGTGGAGAAGGTAGTTATATGTGTACTTACATGCTTCCTGAAGAGGTCTGCATGCACGGCGAGCGCCGAATCAGCGGCAGCGATGAATCTGATGACATCTTCAATTGACCAATCGGGAGGTGGCCTTCCTGAAGGCTGTGGGGCGAGCGACGGTGACGGGGATGGGGAAGGCGGAGCCGGTGTAGGCGGAAGTGATGTGTTACAGCTTGATTCTTCGCAAGGCGTCGTGGAAGTGGCCGGCTCAGGGGATACTCTCCTTGCTTTGGCCGCTGCTGCTGTCCCAGCCGTTGGACTCTCGTTTCTCTCTTCCTGGAAAGATGAAAATATTACCAGTTTTATTAAGAAATTTCCGAATTTCGATTTCTATCAAAATATTTAGAGAATCTGATAAAAGATTAGTAAAGTTCACCTCGCTGTGCCTTTTAATGGCTACAGGTCTCGGAGCTGCAACTGCAGGACATTTCAAACAGACTCCTGTCACAGGTTCCACGGCAAACAGTCCCGGACAGAATCCTAAACAAGAGCTGAGAGTCTCTAACCAAGCGTTCAAACCTCGAGGCCCTTCCACCATTTCTAATGGAGGTATTTTAACAGTGAATGTCTTCCCTGCAACTGCAATCTGTAACCAACCCAGAAATTAGATAATCATATTATGCTCCTGAATTTGAAGTCAGAAAAAAAGGTTTTTCATCTTATAAGAAACGCATAGAAATTAATTTACTTAAAATATTTGAGTTTAATAAAAAGACTGAATTGATGTCGGTCTACACATCATTGCGGTATTATTTTCATTTTATTTATAATAGCATTAAATCTACATTGAATGCAAAAAAACAAATAACATAAAAATAAATTGTTAATTTATTGATTTATCCATCGTTTTCAGATTACGCCACACATTTGGATTAGTATTAATCTTTGCTCTTATACTAAAAATAACCTGTGTTTCATATCCATCCATCTGGGCGAGTAGCCCGATTACAGCTGGAACATCAACGGCAGTCGCGAGGGCGTCTCTTAAAATCCGTCTAGCGGCAGCTCTCGGAGAAGAAGCGGCCAAACCAGCAGGAAAGAGTAAATTGCTCCGCAAAAATTTACCACCGTTGCAGCCTGCTCTAACTTGCAAACGGACAGCGCCTCCCAAAGGACCTCCTCTCTCCAAATCCGGAAGTGATGCCACCGATGAACGCACTTTAAATCTAATGAACAAAATTTCTCTTAAAGGGTGATCTAAATAAACATTACAGCTTATGCATATGGAGAACGATTCTGGAACTAATATTTTGTCATAACTAACCCTACATGTATTATTCTACATCTCACACAGTTTTAATTCTTATTATTATTTATTTATTTATTCAAGAAAATACAAATCATGGCAATACAGCTGAGGCCAATGCGCCATGCATTTGACAAATATATATACCTGTATATACATCACAAATTATTAATTTATTGCAATGTATGTTGATATCTGAGTGTATTGGGGATTAAACATTAACGGCTTTTTCAGTGATAAAAAGAACGATTCATATTTTTGAATTAAGTAATTGCCAAGTACATTCAGTCATCTTATAATGTAGTTATCTGACTTGAACGCCAAATTTTAAGTTTGAGAAAAAGACTCGATGGATTAGGCAGTCACTTTGTAGAAGTTTATTTTAATTATTTCTTTTAAATAGTTTTTTTATTATATTTTAATTTAGATTAATCCACATATAGTCAATAAGTCGTCAGTTGGTAGATTTAAATTTATTCACTATATTTAAAAAGTTTATTTAGTTCTTAAAGTGTGAAAAAAAGAACACCTTTTTTTTGATACATAGACACTGAAAAACTCACAATTTTGCATCTGCATGCGAAATTTTGCTTGTAAGAAAAGTTAAATACAAACCTATTAGTTCCTTGTAAAGTTTTCTGTCCCGGTGGTTGCATGGGATGGCCAGATTTAGCACACCAACCCACGGGGAATATATCCCTCGAGTCAAATTTACACCAATAATCAAAAGCTCCTCTCCAGCCATCAAAAGTGACGTGTATCTGATCTTGCTTAACAGCCCCAACAGTGGCTGTGCAAATTAATTGGGGATTTTTTTTATCCACCGCTTCCAGCTTCTGTCCTACTTCAAACAGGTTGCCGTCCGGAGTGGGGGGTTCTCTTTGGAATATTTTAGACGGCGCCATCTCAGCACCGTTTAATGTTTTTAACAGAAACATTGGCCAGCTACTCGCATTCATCCTAAAACCCAGCGGCGGTTGCAACATTCCACCGTTTTTTTCGCAGTGGCCGATGGGGTGAATATCATTTGCATCCACAAGTCTCCAAAAATCATTTTTATTGTCACTTCCGTCTAATCTCAGCCTCAGCCGCGGACCCAGGACGCCGACAATCGCTGCTATGCAGGTTGACGTCAGATTTCGAGGATCCAAGGCCTCAAGCTTCATTCCTATTTTAAAATCATTGTGAGGAGGGTGGGGAGCCTGTTTGAAACATTCTTTCGGCGCGGGAACGCTGTTAGTCTCCCTCAAATATTCCGACCAATCGAATGTTTGGTACGTTTCGTATTGAAACGGACCGGCAGGAGAAGCGGTGCTACCAGGATGGTCGTTTCCCGCGGGAACCACTGCCGAAAGAGGCGAATGCGCCGCTTTATCATTTTTCTTCTGATACTTATTTAAACAGTATGTAGAGCAGAAGTCCTTGTTGTTGGATGGAGCGTTTCCTTTGATCACATTATCGCATGACAGACACGCTCCTTTGCTGTAAGCTTTCCTGAATTCTGATAAACATGTCTCCGAACAGAATTCCTTCTTCCCGTTCGGCGTGGGCAATACAAATTTTAAGGGAGCTTTGCTTTCAGCGCACCAGGTGCAATTGACAGTCTTTTTTGGGGGCCTTCCAGGTCCCCGAACTTTGCCGGGACCGAGAGGTGTTCCGGTGACGCTACCAGGCGAAGACATCCTTGGAAATACTCCGAAATTTTCCTTGATAAGTTACATTCTATTAACTGAAACACTAAATTCTGGACATACTGTTGGACGACCGGTATTATTATTTTTTTAAATAGGTCAAGATACAATCAATACGTCAAATACGTTATTCCACACTGTTTGCCAAAACTAATCGACGCCATATTTGAAAATTTTGCTTACAATGGTAGTTGCCAGTTTGATTTTAAAAAATCTCCATACAACAAAATATATTTAAGAATCCTCTCTAATAACGTTGAACACATAAAAATAAAGCAATGAATAGAATTGTCAAGAAACAAATTAATGAATATTTAAAATATAAAGCATACTATGAAAATCGCACCATTTAACAAATTCATATAAATTATGTGACGATTTATTTATACACAGACAAATAATTTATTTAAATATAATTATACTAGTGTTCGAACTCGGCTTCGCTCGGACCAGTTTGGGGTTATGTTCACCTCGGCGCGTAAATTCAGACGGGCCAAGTTGAAACAACTTTTTTCAAAATTCAAAAGTCTAGGTCAATTAAAATGAACATTTCAGACTGGCATTGACATTTCACAGCCCCTTTCATATATTGACAGCCCCATTCTCGCCCATTAAAATGTCCAAATTCAAGGAAAAAATCTAATTTGCTGTCAAAGAAATGTCAAATAATACCTTCACGTAAATAAAAACATTATTATATTAATAAAAGCCGGGAAAAGTTCAGTAGAAGATTAATTTATTACATTTTGACTAAATGTCTTCGCCGATAAAAAAATCAAACATATTTTCTTTCATATTCGTTTTTATGGCAACTTAATGACCAACAATGCAAAAGGAAATTACAGACCCACAGACATACATACGACGTTTCGGTTTTATATATGTACTACTCGATACTCGAGTAATTGGAGTCTCTACACACACATTGATAACGAAACAAATTTACTGTCGAAACTTTCGCGAGCGAAATCAATTCGTTTGTTTGAACTTGCAACAACAATGCAAAAGGGAATTACAGACATACATCCCCCGTTTCGGTTTTATATATAAGATTAACTTTCTCTTCTCGGTAAGTGAGACAGACGACCCAAACTGCAACTTTTTCTGAAATATCTATCTTAACACGTTGGATGCTGAGAACACGCTTAGCGTGTCCTCCTGTGCGCGGTTGCCATGCGTACGACTCGCCTAGCGTGTCCTATTATATGTTATGTTTTTGCCGCCTTCGCAACGTATCGGTTGCGTGCATCTGTAGAAGTCAAGAGTGATCGTAGGTTTTTTTGTCATCTAAAGGTTAGTTTACATTTTTTTGTTTTATCATATTTTTACACAATATTATTAATTGCTCTTATTTACATTATTAAATGAATATAATACCATTTCAAGCAAAAAGGCAGTAAGCTGCTCGGGCAAACTTTTGAGCAAACAGAAACCCACGCAGAAGAAAAACATTGGGATGGTACAAAAAATTGAGAGTTCATTTATTTCAGACTATGCTTTTAAATTTACATTATATGCATAACACACATAACAAATCGAAAATGTCTTGTGGGTTTTTATAATTATAGGCTACACATAATCGAAAAATTAGACGGGGCTCCAAAACCAAAAAACCTCAAAGAGGACATTATAAAAGTACATTTTCCCAGTTTTTGTGAAAAAGATAAGCTAGGAAAAACCAAAAGACGACGGTGCAACCATTGTTCGAATGAGCAAAAGCAGAGAAAAGCCACTCTCTTTTACTGCCCCGAATTTATAAATATGCCAGGATTGTATTTCAATCGATGTTTACGGAAATATCACGATTGTTTTTTATTATATCTTAGTTTGTATTATAAACTATTTTTAAAACGAGCAAACTTGTAATTTATCATCAAAGTGCTATTTTTTATTGTAATATTTTGTTAATTAAAGATGTTATGTAATGGTACTTAAATATATATTTTTTAAATTTAGATATATTATTTGCTAATTATAAGATACTAAACAATAAATTTATTTACGAAAGAGATGAATAAATAAATGTAGTGTGTGTGAATGATTCTTTATCCAGGAGTACACAGATAAAAATGGCTCTTCGTGCGCGTACACAATCGCAACTATTATTATTTTAAAATATCAGCATGGCACGATAACATCTGATATTTGGTTAGCATTGAATTGTTAAAACATATAAGTGATTCTTAAATCATTGTTTTTACACCTTTTGCAGAAAAATAATGATTTTTATTTTCGTCGCAAATAAATAAAAAGAAATTAAATCGAACTATTATTAACCGTAAACCCTTTTATTACCCTATTATTTTCCGGGGACCGTCTTTCGAAGGTAAATAACGTATAAGAGAAAGAGCTTTATTTATTTTTGAAAATCAATTGGCACCACATTTCACTATGTGACTTAACTGCTGGCAAAGCTGGTGGATTTCCTAATTCTAATATTTAATCTTCTATTTCCTATAACTCATTTCCCATTTAATATTTCCTAGTTTTAAATTCTTTAGGCCTACTGTTTCTTATTTCCTACAATTAAAAAAATGCACACAACCTCACAAAATACGCCCGTATTTTTTTCTCGATGAAAATTAAGGTGTTTTTGTCACTACTTGGAACTAGACGCCTCAATTTTGAATTTAGTACTTCACAAAAAAAATAGTGTTACCAGAACATGTATCATAGGTTGGAATAAAAGGGGGCTTTGAGCTTGTATATAAATCGCTCAAAATTCTCCGACTGTCGGAAAGCCAAGAGTACTTAATGCGCTTCACTCGGACCATCTTCCTGTCTACTTTGAGATAGGAGGCGCGTATGAAAAAGAAAGAACCCGCAGTTCGACTACGCGAAAGCAAAATGGCATCTATTTAAAAGGTACATCACGCAAAACATACACCTCGCCCAAAACCCTGAAAACGGAAGCAGAAATAGACTCAGCAGCTGCCGAGCTAACCGAAACCATCCTCACGGCCCGCCGCCGATACGTTCCAAAAAGTGAAACTCTCACACGCACGCGCTGAGCTCACGGACGAAAGCCGCGAACTCATTCTTAAACGTAACAAACTGCGCAAAGAATGGAACAAAACCAAACGCGAAGATCACTTTGTCAAACGCGAGATTATCAAAGCCACGGTAAAAAGTCACAAAACTGCTCTTTGGAAGACACTCTCTAGCTGCCGTATATACACCGACAACCCCAAAAATTCACTTTGGGCGCTCTCTAGACGCATAAAAACGTCTTCGTCTGCAATCAAGCCACTCAGGCCTGACCCATCAAGCAATAAATTTGTCTACTCCGATCTCGAAAAAGCTAACGCACTCGCCGATGCATTCGTCAAAAACTTTGAAATCCAGTCAGACACGGACACCGCTACAAAAGCGCTCGTGAAAAAGTCAATAGACTCCCTTGCTTCCCAAGTCATCATCCCGGAAGATGTTAAAATCGTTGAGCCGGTTGAGATTGAGAAACTTATCAAAACACTCGTCGTTAAAAGCGCCCGGTAGAGATAACATCAACAACACTATCTTGAAACGCCTCCCGCAAAAAGGTATCATTTTCTTAGCAAAAATATATACTGCGTGTTTTCTACGTGGCTACTTTCCAGTAACGTGGAAAACGGCACACGTCGTCGCGATTCCAAAACCTAAAAAGACCACTCATTAGCTGTCAACTACAGACCAATCAGTTTGATTGCCTCAGCAAACTGCTCGAGAAAGTGATCCTAGAACGCTTTCTCCCCGTTCATAACCCTATTCTACCTGAATCTCAATACGGTTTCAGAAAGGCCTCTCCACCACCCTTCAGCTATCCCGCATCACGGGTCAGATCACCGAAGACTTTTACAGGGAAGAACCACCGGAATGGTACTGCTTGATCTGGAAAAGGCATTTGATACAGTTTGGCACGACGGACTTGTTCACAAGCTCGTTGAGACAAACACTCCCCCCATACATTATTAAAATCATCCAAAATTATCTGAATGACCGATCCTCTATGCAGCGGTTAAGAAGGAAAAATCTTCTCTCCGCTCAGCCTCCGCTGGGGGTAGTCTCCTGGGACCTAGGCTATTTAACCACTTCATTTACGACCTCCCAAATCCCAAAAACTGCTCTGTCGCTCTTTATGCGGACGACACGGCCATCACCTCCACGCACAGGGACCGGGACGTAGCTATACGTCGCCTTGAGTCTGACTATTTCAGTCGCTGGAGACTCAAAGTAAACGGCGCGAAAACAGAGGCGATCCTCTTCACGCGTAAACGTAATAACAAAAAATTATAACGGGAAAATCACCGTCTGTGGTATCCCTTGCTGTTTCAGCCCAGCTGTCAAATGACTCGGGGTATTTCTGGATTGCTCCCTCACCTGGTCTACGCACATTGCAGAAGCCAGGCGGAAAGCTCACGTTGCAATTGGCGCGTTGTACCCAATATTCAATGCTAGAAGCTACCTCAGCATGGCTAATAAGAAGGCACTATACAACATGGTAATTAAGCCAACCATGCTGTACGCCTCTCCCCATATGGTCTGTAGACATCCCCGACAGCAAACTTCTTCTCCTTCAGAGGGTCGAAAATAAATGCCTACGCATAATCACAGGCTTGAAGAAGAACGCCAGCACCCGATACCTCCGGGCGTGGTATAAAGGCCCTGACATTAAAGAGACCCTACGCCTCCACCGTGCCAGTTTCGTGGAAAGCTTGAAGCAGGGTCCCCACTCGCTCCAACTCTCCGAGCTGTGAAAATATCCAACTTTAAAAACCAACTAAAGGCCTCTAAGAACCTCGTCAGGACGATGTCTCAAACCTTATGCTCCACCCACCTTTCTCCTACAGCAATTTCTTCAACAGTGGAGGCAAGCGTGGAAGAAGCCAGCAGCACTGCCAGCTTCTATACTAACGCCCTAAGAGATACATTTTAAGCTACGAGCTAGGCTCGTCGATTTAGTAACAGTTAGGGACTGGGCATGTCTACTATAAGAACAAGTAAACTCCTCAAGTTTACGTAAACATTGAGCAATTCCTAGTAAGAATTGAAAATTTTTAATGATTCCAAGACAATCATTCTCGTAAGGGGTTTTTCTTAGTGTTTTCCCCACACAAAGCCCTCAGCTGACAGAATCTTTTAGAAAGTCAATACTTAGCTAGCTTACATGCGGGAAAGGGAAACAAAGACTTAGTCTGTATCCACCCTAGCAACAAAAATAGCCAGGAAACTAGGAGCCCGCCTAGCGGACTCCACATAGGAAAGTAAAGGTAGGAAAAAAAAAAAAATGTATATAAATATTGAATGGTCTATTGCGTTATTCTAGTTTATGCTATATAACTGTCAGTTGCCAGTATTTTATCTGTCAAATTAGGCTATTATATTATTGCTTAAAATGAGCCGAAGGAAGCGTGTTAAGGTAAATAACGATTCAAATTTTCCTCAAATTATACGGGTATAAGAATTGTACAAACAATGACGGCCAATATGTTGCATTGGACAATTAAAAAAAGTGAGGTTATCTCAATATTTGTTTACCTTTTTTATTAGGCCGATGGAAAAGAATTAGAGGATAAACTGAAGGCACCTGAAGATTCCGAGTCTGATAATTCGGAAAAACCAAAGATGGTTTCATTGAGTCCACTTCTCTCTGGTATCAACCACGATTCCTCGTCGACCAGAGGATCATCTGACACCCCTACGAATACTACAAATGTTTCAAATAAGAAAGAAGAAAAACCCACTGATGCCGCTAAGCCCGAGGAACCCGAAGAAATAAATTATCGAGAAATGCCCTCTGGGTATGTTCTAATGATATGTCTTAGTGCAAATTGGTTTACAATAATAGCTTTTTCAAATAATATAATTTCCCAATTTATTAGAAAGACCATCGTACTAATTTCCTCTTTAGTTAATTATTTGCCAGATTCGTAAAAACTTAAAAGTGTAGTTAACATTCATTTGAATATACAGTGAAACCTCTACAACACATTTTAGCAATACAAGTGCATTCTTTTTATTTTTTTGGACAATATTATCAAAACATACAATTATTAAGACTAAACTTATGTTGGTTGGACAAAGACAAAATTTTGGCGGATAGCTTAAGAAATTATTTATAAATGAATTTAAAAAAAATCCCTGTTAACATCTGAAAGCCATCTCGGAACATTATTTTTCTGAGCTTACAGAATATTGAATACTCTTAACTGATGCAAAATTGAGGGTGGGTCATAAAAATAATATTTTCTAAAATGTTTCAGACTTGAAGGAGCAGCTTTTCAATCCAGGTTGCCTTTCGATAGATTGTCTTCCCTAGAAGCTGGATGTTTTCCAGATCTTACAGGTCCAATGTTGCATGTCTTCATTCAAGTAAGAAATCGGCTTTTGAAAATGTGGGTTGAAAATCCCAAATTGCAGTTGACTGGAGAAAACGGTTTAGCAAGCATGGAGGTAAATTTTTGTTGTGACGTTAAACTGATAATTTTTATGTGGTTATTATGTTTCAAGCAAATTTTATTGCAACAATTATTTTCTATACTTTGCCCATGTTCACTCTTTAACCAAAATATATCACAGCCACATGATGAGTCCGAAATTCTGGCCCAGTAAAAATAATTTATCAAATTTAATACATCTACTTAAAGTTGAGATTTCATTTCCAAATTTTTTTTTTCAGATTCCATATAACAGTGATCCGGTACTAGTGACTCGTGTGCATAGCTTTTTGGAAAGGCATGGATTTATTAATTACGGAATTTATAAACGTTTGACGCCCATTCCTACACCAATCAAAGGAAAATCAGTCCCAAAAGTTATCATTATAGGAGCTGGTAAGAGTTTTAGAATAATAACATAAAATTGTCAAAAATTTTAAGTCCTATATTCACAGATAAGGAATTCATGAATATAAGCTTTTACTGGCAACACATTTTTATACAGCAGGTGTACTTTCCATAGCAACATCTCAATATCTTTATTTTCCAATGCTTCCATTTGTATAATCTTTTTATCAATCATTGAAATACTGCTTAAAAAATAAAACTCCAATTAACAATTTCAACTCAGCAGTAGGAATAATGACTTATGACCATTTAGAAGAGCATGTTAATTTACATCTCAAGTACCTAGAAGCAATTCAAACTGCTATGAATATATGCATGTAAATACAAGCGGCTCTTGACTTTTGTACGTTATGGTTCTTGAAAATTCGTATGAATCTTGAATGTATGAAAGTAGAGAGCTAAGTAAAAAGATCATCAAAAAGTGTTGCTCAATTAAGTATTTATTTGACAGAATTCTATATGAGATTCAATGATATAATAATTAATAGTTTCCTCAGAATTTATAAAATCACCCATCGTTTGTGGGCACTAGATAAAAATCTCAACTGCATCTGGGAGTATTTTGATATTTTTAGGTGTTTCTGGACTAGCAGCTGGTCGACAGCTTCAGTCAGCCGGCTGTGAAGTTGTCATATTGGAAGGAAGAGATAGAGTTGGTGGGCGTGTTGTGACGTACAGAAAAGGACCATACGTAGCTGATTTAGGTAATAAATTAAACAAAATAAGTAATTATAATATAAAAAGTCTAGTAAATCATTTTGGTGTTTCCCACTGCATTTTCAAAACTAATATTTGTGCCGTATTTGTTTTCTGTAGTTTTTATTATGATATCTTTTTAATAATGAATTGTGCCTCAAAGTTGTATGAACAATACTGGTAAATTGGCTGCAGACTATTGATTTGTTATACTACTGCTTTATTCAACAAATTTTACCCATATTATGAAAACTTGTTAGAGGGTGCAAAAGGACGTATAAAATTTGGTATTATTTTTTCGTTCTTTTTTTAGGGGCCATGGTTGTGACAGGTCTTGGTGGTAATCCAGTTACAACACTGTCTCTGCAAATGGATATGGAATTGCATAGAATCAAACAAAAGTGTCCATTGTACGAGGCCACTGGTCAGCAAGTTCCAAAGCACAAAGATGAGATGGTAAAGTTAAAAAATTTAGTATCTTATGCCCTATCTTTTTTAAGATAGTTAATCATCCATCAACTGAGGTTTGTTGTTTTCATTTATAGGTGGAAAGAGAATTCAACAGGCTCCTCGATGCAACCTCGTACATATCTCATCAGGTCGACTACAACTACTTTGGCAATACTCCTGTATCACTGGGACAGGCTTTAGAGTGGGTGATCAAGTTGCAGCAGAAAAACGTTAAGCAGAAACAGGCAAGCTTTGACATTTTTTCATTGGCACTAACAGAGATCACCATTGTAGAGATTGCATTGTCTCGCAGAGATATTTAACATTGCACAACAAAGTGAAGTATTCCTGTGTCATGCATGTTGTGAGTCTTTCTGGCCTCATTTGGTATTGTATGCCCTCTTAGAGAGCTATACACAAAATTTGGTGAAATGGCATTATGTTCCATTAATTCTTCCAGACCGGATCACCTGCACAACATACAGTGAAAATTTCCCAATTAATGATTTTTGCCAATTTTACAGGATATTTCTTTCACTATATTTTCAAGTGACATTCAGTATGATAGCAAAATAGCAAAGGCATTGACTAATACACTGTGACATTTAAAGTTGCAAATATTCTCTTAGTGATCAAATATTTTCAATATGCGTATAAAATTGCTAATAATAAAATTTTTGTTTTTCATAGATCCAACACTTGAAGTCGGTAATATCCTTGCAGGAAAAATTGAAAGGAAATCAGAAAAGGTATACATAATTTTAATTTAATTACAAAGATGCTGAAACTATAGTTATCTAATGAGACCATGAATTCATTTGCAAAGTTTATGTACCTGCACAACTTCTTGTATTAGTTTGCGTTCAACAAAGTATTAGCTCATATTGCTCAAATTCATTTAGATGAAAGTGTCTATTTTCAGCTTGCTGGGTCCTTCCTTTCATGACCTATGCGTCAAACAGTTTTAAAAGACAACTTTGTCTGGAATTTGGAATTAGTCTATTTTTTCAATTGAACATGCCATTGCAATTGATAATTTTTTTGACTGTGGCTTAGTTTTATTCAGATTTTTTTTTTAAATGTATCTATTAAAAGATTTATCAATTAAAAAAGAAAGTGTGCCTAAGAAAAAGATTAAAAAAATGTGTTCTTTTGTATGTACATCTGAAATTATATATCTGAAATTATAGGATGTCCGAAATTGAAGAACTCCTTCAATCAATGAAAATAGAAAAGGAATCATTGGCGAAAATAAAGTCCAGCACTGCCAATGGAGCCTGGGGAGTGGTTCACGAGTTTAATTGGAGACGATTGCAAAGAGAGATGACATTGCATTGTACTCAGCATGACCAATTGATTGAACAGCGAGCCTCCATTGAAGAAAAATTAGCCGATATCGAAGCAAACCCACCCAGGTAGTTTATTTTTAAAATTATTTGTGCATTTTGATATTTCAAATACTGTATCCGACAAAACGTCCCCGAACAAATGTACCTGGACAGAACGTACCCGTACAAAACGTTCCCGGACAGAATGTCCCTAGACAAAATTTCACCGGACAAAACATCCCCACGCGACATGTTGACATGACAAAATGTCTACGCGACAAATCGTAGCCGGTAGAGCTGATTTTTTTTTAAAATCTTTTAGTGTTTATTTTATCCACACAAAAGCATTTCCATAATGCTTGTTGAGGATTTGTGAAAGTGCCTCGACTTAAATGAAAGTTTCTTCTATATCGAGTTAAGAAAAGATCAAGAAACTATTTTTCCAGCCAAAAGAGGACAATAAATTCTGTCTGCTGAAATTACTCACTCACAGCTGTAAAATTTCTGCTTAACGTCTTTTGCCATTATATGAATGACATTTGCTTTGCATAATTATTAAAATATGACAAATCTCATTTCCATAATCTGTGTGTTTATTTGTTTAGTTCCGTGTACCTGTCTGTGCGAGATCGCCAGATTCTGGATTGGCATTTTGCTAATCTAGAATTCGCCAATGCCACACCACTTGGAAACCTCTCACTCAAGCACTGGGATCAAGATGACGATTTCGAGTTTACTGGAAATCATCTAACAGGTGAGTGATCATTTCACTATTGTTGCTGACTTTAATTGTATCTCATGTATTTTGTACCGAAAATATAACTACACTTTTACAGGTTAATGGAACACAAATGACAAAAAGTTCATTTCATTACTTTTTAGTGATAAATGTACATAAAAATGTCCCCATCGCCCTAAAAAACAATTTTTTTTTATAAACAGATAGAAGAAAGAATATGGTTTATGAATCTCCATTTTTGGTACGTGACTCTAGTTAACTATGTACATGTAAACAATTTTGGTGCACTGTCTGTGGTGCGTGGTCATCGTCGTTGGCTTCCGTGACGGACCGCCCAGACATGAGTCCCGGTACAAGTTGATTTTTTCAGTTGTTGAATCGATTCTGTTCGAAGGCAATGGTAGGGAGAGCAAGTAACTAACCACTTGTTCTGTTTGTGTCCTCGCATCCTTTCAATCACTACACTCTTCGAAATAGTGAGGTTGAGCAACTGTTTAACAAGCAGTTCTCGTAGAAAAAAACATGTTGAGATAAAATCCGTGAGGAGTCCATATGCTCCACTCTGAATGGACCGTGATGTCTGTGATTATCTAAATAAAATATATTTTTTTTCAATTTAAATACTAGAAATGTCATTTCTGAATAAGCTTCAACAATAAAATACATCGATTATCGAATATATGGCTGAGATAAAGGGACTTCCAGTAAGGTAAAATCAGGGTTCCCGCATTTGTTTACATCTCACATTCACGCTTGTTAGTTCGCGACGCGTAAACTGTCATTACGCATATCAGTTACTGGATCATTTATTTGGACAATAAATAATATTTTTCATTTATTGGTAAATTTACACCGCGTCAGTGCAGGCTCATTCGTGTACTTAAAGTGTCGGAAAATGCCGAAAGGCGAAACCCGAGTCTCTAGTACCAAAAATCATGGAAAAGTCTGAAATTCAAACGATTCAAATTTTTGTCGAAATTCTCAATAACATAATTATGAAGGATCGTAAGTAGTCCTAATTTTGTTCTCAATAAAACTAACGTGATAATTACGAATTACGACTACCAAGTCTACTAATTAACACGCACGATAATAGTATAATAATTTTTTCGTCTTTTGAAGTAAACCCAATCTTTTTTTACGCGATACATTGGTGCCAGAAATAAAAACCTTACTTTCATATAATTTAATAATTTTTTTGCAAAAATCGAAATATCGCGTAATAAAGTATGAAAAGCATATGAAAAAGCAAAATTTGTTCTTCAAATTTGCCCATTTTTTTTAAACCGCATGTAAACGAGTAAATCCGTGTGCCGTCAAAAGAAAATCGCGTAAAAAGAGGACTGGTTGTATTCAAATCTGATCTTTGCGATTCGTCACTAATTTGCTGGGCAGTTGGTAACATCTGAAATCAGCTGTGTGAGATTTTCATGATCACGTTTCCTAGGAACAGTCGGAGAACACTCTGTCGGACAATAGACACAAAGCGCTCGGGTAACACGCCCGGTTTGTGCCGGTTGTGTCCAGTTTCTGCCTATTTCAGAGCAGACTCTCAGGAAAGATACGCGTTATTTATGGTCTTCCATGAAATCAGGAGCAAATTGTAAATGGTTGCATTTAATTTCGACATCGAAGTAAAATATTTGCGAGATACTAATAAATTTCGAAAGGGCATTTTATTGTTTTTATTTTCAAGGAACTAACTTTATATTTTTAAGCTGACTATATATTAAGCACATATCATTGATCGAAAATATGATTTGTAAAATCCAAAAATACTTCCAAATGTCTACGATTGAAATAATCGATAAATCACAAATATCTGATAAAAACCTTTCAATATTCCCGAAAATATTGCAGGAATAAAATTGGGTAAAATAAAAAGTGATTCTAAAAAATATACGTTAACTATAATTAGAAACCAGAATATTGGAACTAAACGTAAGAAATTATGTAAAAAACTGGTCTTGAATTACAATGTGGAAAATTATAGAATATTGAAAGGGACGAGAAAAATACTGGCAAATTTAATACGTATAATTTGAAAATATAATATTCAATAAACTATAATAATATTTAGTTCGAGGAATAAAACTAAAAGTTAAATCAGTCGATCTTCATGTTTTGTATTACTAACAAATTTCACAGCTTGAAGGTGTCACTGAAAAAAACTTGATGGAATGGCAACATATTAAAAAATAATACTTTTTGTACTTACTCTACAGTTAATTTATTAAGATCGGGACCGGTTTCGCTCATCGAAAGCATTAGAGCTGAAATGAAAATTTCAAAGTGTTTTAAAAAAGCTATATTGATTTTAATTATTGTCGTATAGTACAAAAGCAATATAATTATTGTCTGCGATGTAAGTCGATTTTTAATACAAAAGATCCCATATGACAAAAATCGATGTCGATATATCTACATTTTTGCGATACATACATATTTTTATCAAAAAATAGCTAATACTGATCTGTCGTTGCACAAACACCTGCACGGATAAACAGTGACGATTGGTGTATCTATTATTAAAGACCTAATGCCAACTATGCGTGTCGAACTACACACAAAACTAACCAGACGAAGAATACACCTGCGCGAGGTTTCCACATTTATTTTCCGAGCATCCCTTAAACCTTTAAGTGTGAACATACCATTCTATTATTCGGTATGTAAACACGACTCCGTGGCTTAGCACGTTACGCGCCTGATGGCCATTTGACCGTAATCTGCGGGATCGAATTCGGGTTAGGCACTTTTTGTCATAAATTTTATATTCATAGCAGATTAAACATGACGAGAAATATACTAAATTCCATTCTGAATTGCTATCTTAAGTGGGATAATTTGGACATATTTTACAAAGTTATATTACTGCCCATTTACGCACTGAAGTAAAACAGAGCTTGAATCCATAATTGCATTTTTTTGAACATTAAATTGTATTCAATGTGATTTTTTAATATTTTATTTTTACACCTAAGTGTGAGTTGGAATCGAGACGAAAAACTACTGACACACAATGTCTAAATAAAATAAAATATTTTTGTAGTTATGCCACAGTTAATTGATTATGATCAGGTCTGGTTTCGTTAGTCGCGAGCATTTGCAGCTGACATTTAAGATATTAAAATATATTAATACATTTTTAGTACTTTTCCCACATAAAATTTATTTGATCAGGACTGGTTGATGAGCGAAACCGGTCCTGATCAAATAAATTTTATGTGGAAAAAGTACTAAAAATGTATTATTATTTTTATTATAATGCCTTTCCACCAAGTATTGACAGTGAACACCTTAAAAGTGTTTTCGATGGTTTCGGCGGTAACTTTGTGGAAGTTCATTTTAATATAAAATTTAAAATAACTTTGATTATTCCACGTATAATACGTGGAATAATCAAAGTTATTTTAAATTTTACCTTAAAAGTGATTTATTGAAATATATTTAAAAAATCTTATTTGCTAAATTATATGTATTTGACACACACATACGCACATGAATCTCATCAAAACAATTACATTATATCTGACTTAACTTTTTTTGCACGAACTAAAACGACATGTTCTTTGTTACGTTTATGACGCATAAATTGTAAAAATACTATCTTAATCTCGCTTATCGGAAATAAATATATTTTGAGAGTAAAAGGTCGTACATATCTATAATTGTACATCGTGCCGTCGTTGTTTAAATCGAAGTGAATAAATGCTGGCAGGAATTTGGCCTTTTACCGCACACCAGGACTGCCGCGGAGCATTACGAATTCACCAAAGCCCTCCTTGCCTTCTGAACTCGCTCTACCTTTGTGAGAACGTATTTCAGATCAAACAGAAACCCCCTTTAGTGGTAAAATGGGGCAGTGGTGCGTGAAAATCGAACCAAAGATCGATTAAAACGAGTCTGGTTTGAAATCAAAGACTGATGATTACTGTTAAAAATCAACGATGCATCTATTTTGAAGATAAAAAAATGTTCCATAATTTTTTTATACAATGTCGCTCGGTAAACCGAAAAACAACCTAATTGAAGAATGCAGCCATTTATGGAATTTTAAAACGGTTTTAATTTTTTTTCTATTACCAAATGTAATTAAGAATAGTCATTGTTAAATGTAAATGAATTTCGGAAACCCTATTTCATTTTGTTTTTTTTACCATGTTCCAGGTACCATGTACCAGGAGTTCATATGATCCAAGTTGGGAGCCAACTTGGATCATATGGACTCCTGGTTGTTACTCAGTTGCTCAACCTCTCTTTTACAAAGAGAGTAGGGATGGAAAGTATACGAGACCTATGGCAGGACTAGTCGTTAGCTAATCGCTGTCACTATGCGTCGCTCTTTGGGATAGGAAAGGTGGGAGGGGATTTTTAACAACACAAACATCCATTGCCACTGAGCAGAATCGATGTATCAACTGAAAAAATCTGCTCGTAACCAACAACGTTGACCACTGCGCCACGGACCGGGCTTATTTAATACGATGAAATTATTAAAAAAATGAGTTCGAAATTCAGGATATAAAATCCTTAGGTTTCTAGCAACTATTGACGTGTTATGCGCAGCTAAATTCATGACAATACAAATTGTTGGCGATAATTAGTATATTTTGTGTGGTTAAATAAAAAATAGAATACGTTGCCATGGTTACGTTCCAAATGGCAGAAAACAACTTTAAAAAATCAAGTATTCGATCTATGCGACAGCAATTTAAGTACATAGTACAGATAAATATGATATTGTTTTTATTTATGCAATTTTACTTATTATAACTATAGATTATTGTATAAACTGTTGTAACATCTTAAGAATTAGTCGTTATTCTGAATAAGCCATTTCAAAAATTGAAACCGTTCACTGGACATATAATAGATTAATATTATGCAATAGTATTTTTTTGCTTATTTACATATAGGAAAATCTGTCCATCGAATAAAACTGTGTATATATTAACATAAAAGGACAAATAATGGTCGTGATATGAATGGGAGGAAATAAACTCCCACTGATAGCGCAATTATAACCCTTTTAATTGTCATTGATCAACCTCGGCCAAAGGCATTGGTTGCTCGATACAAGGGACTGTAGTTAAGGAGACGTACTATAATTATTTCGCCAATCTCCCTTCTGGGAATATAATTCTAGATCTCCGATCTGATCTTTTCCCATCCTACATCTACGCCTTGTGATGAAAAACGACGAGCTGCAAATAGGTATTCTCAAATCAAAGACGCCTGTTGTCGATTTTGAGAGTAGAGACACATTATATTGTTACGTTAACTCATCCATAAAGTCATTAATCGGGTCATCGGTAACGTGACGTTAAGAATTCCACGTGAATGGAGTCGCGTTCAGTGTGAGGTGTGCGGCACGCACTTTCTCTCCTCATTGTCTAATCGAATCGACACCGGACGCGTTTGATGGATATCGCGCGTATGACGGGATCATCGCACCTGTTGACGATCGCACTGTGACGTCACCCGTGATTGATTGAATTACGCCAGAAACAATTAACGTTGAAATACTCACGTCCGGCTGTCGAATGGCCGGGTTGCCAGTTAAAAGAAATCATCTAATTAATAATGCGCTCAATTAAATAGTTCCGGGCAGGGTAACGCTCCTATTCAAAATTCGAACAATTAAAATTCCTCTAGGTACATAGTTACATGTTACTTATTTGTAATTTTCTGTATTGATTAATCACAATATAGATCTGCCATATTCACTATTTATGGTAAATATTTCTACCGTGGCACAGTGGCTTTACTGGGGCAAGTATGTATGTATTTCTATGGCGAACG
This sequence comes from Himalopsyche kuldschensis, assembly GCA_028554975.1. Classification (NCBI taxonomy): domain Eukaryota; kingdom Metazoa; phylum Arthropoda; class Insecta; order Trichoptera; family Rhyacophilidae; genus Himalopsyche; species Himalopsyche kuldschensis. The sequence goes on along the minus strand of JAHFWI010000010.1, from coordinate 10,021,693 downwards.
ACGAGCTATTCGTGCTTAATTGAGCTTAACCTTCTAGGACACGTGATAAATAATTAATTTATTAAAATATTTCTTTATGGTCACTGTCTTATGTCACTGTTTAGTTAAGTTAATTAAATGTAAGATAAAGGAAATGGGAACATGCTGAATTGCACGGCATAAAGTTGAATTTGTTAAAACTATCATATTTCAACAATAATTTATTATGGAGCATTTCGAGATCAAATCTGTGTATTAAAATACAACATAGTACTAAAATAACGCGTCATTCATAGTTATCGAGTGGTGACGTAGCAGAATTTATGCATACATTAAAATGTATCAAGGGAATGTAGATGAAAAATGAGCGTAGAAAAAACGGCGTGAAAAAATGACTCGTGAAAATTTTATGCTCTCCGCGTCCGCTGTTTTGTTTGGCGTTGTTGCGTCAACAAACTGGACCGAATTGGCCGATAGGTTATTCGGCTTTAATTAGATTTGCCGGTACATTAGCCGTTAGCATATCGTGAAGTGCTGGACGTTAGTCGCCGCCTCGACCGTGTCATTGGGCGTCCATTGTGGACGCTTTTTGTGCCCCACACCGATAGCGATTTGAAAAAACTTCAATTTATTTGTAAATTCGGCGTTTTAGGCGAAGCCAGGGGTGCAAATATTCTTGCATCGCTTTCGATATTCCGGGATTTAGTATTGATTTTTATCTTCTCTAAAAGATCGCATCTTACTCTAAATACACGAATTTTACTAACCCGCTGACTGCTACCGTTTCATACGTTGAGATGCCTGATTGCAGTGTGTTGCAAATCGATATTCAGAAATAAATAGAATCAATTACAAGTGCTAAAACTATCATTTGCAAGATTTTTTTGTTCAAATATGTGTGCATTATTTGGTTTGATAGCCTCCATGAGTGTATTTATCACAAACACTGATGAATTTTGGAATATTCATAAATTGGCTGAGCAGGGAAAAGGTTTACATAAATAACTAGAGAGATTGAATATTATACTCCTAGGAATGGTACGAAATATTTTTTTGCCCTCAATCTACGAAATAATTTCAGCCACGGTTCCAAAATTCACCCAAGAAGTATGGAAAGCAGTGTTGTATTATAAAGTGCTCTCTGTTTTTTTTAAAACTTATACGCACTCTAAAAGCGGATATATTATATATACATTGTGTGATTGATTGGATCCAAATAAGGATTCCCTTTTCTAATGATCTAATTTATTAGAGTTTTTAAGACGTTTATTTTTTATAGCTATAGAGCAGTCCCGGAAATAATATTTTCCCGACACTTGGGTATCGGCAACCTTGAATTTATACCACCTTACACGCAAAATGGAAATTCTCACTGTTTATTATTTGAGTGGATGAAAAAATCACGCGATTGAATTGGTATTTAATGTGTACAATGTGTTGTATCATCCCAGTGTCGCGAAAACATTTTTTTAATATTGAAAAAAAAAATATTCTGCGAAGCATTTGATTCATATTACTATTACAATCGGTTTGAACGAATTGAATATTTTTTAATAGTTTGGAATTCTTTCGACGCAATGATTTTTTATTCGGATACGCACGCTCGAGCAACTGGTTTTTCATTGGAATGAAAAAAGACAATTAATTATTTAAAAGTGGTTTTTCGAATGCAATTTAATGAAGTCCCGTTTCTGTAAAATATAATTAATTTTACTATTTGTTCAAAAAAATATTTATATTTCCATTTATTGTATTATTTTGTCTCCGAGATATTGCGCTTTTATCGTAAGATGGTTTTGGAGATTCTCAGTTTTAAATCATTTTCAATACAATAATGACTTTCAAATTATCCTAGGCAAATTTCTAAATATGGAACAATATTTACTGAAAATTCACCGCGACCTACCGGCAGCTCGCGAGCGACCGTTTGGCGGTCACTGAGTTAAACAATATTGTTATTTTTGAGATGCGTCACTAGAACAGTGGTTCTCATGTGCGGCCACCAGAGGATTTGTTGAACAGGGGAACAGCTTGATAGTTATTGATATTTAATAAAAATGTGTTTTTACAAGTTAATTTGTCAACAAAGACACTTAAAATTGAATATTTTGTATGCATTGTATTGTGCATCAAGAATTGTTAGTTCGCAAAAACTTAAACGCAAACATGCTTAGGTATTTTTGACAAAAAAGACTCAACACAAAAATCGGCAACCAGACATCTTCGTAGGACCACTGATGTTCCTATTGCTGCCACAGCCAAATTTTACGTGAGAACCACTGCACTAGAATCACCTTAAAAGACAACAACACCAAATTGTTGACAAATGATATATTTTTAAATATTTAAACGATCATTTCAAAATTATATTTTTATCAATTTAATAATTTAAAAAAAATGATTTGTAAATATTTACATGTAATGATATGTTATGCGACATCGTGTGTCTTTGACGAGACGTAAATTAACGCTGCTTTTCTCCGTGCGTTTTATCATTGTTTGAACATCTTTAATTTATTCGCGCGTACATTGTCACAGGCCTAGGCGGATTGCAACCCAGTAAGCACGGCAATATATTATCTATCCTGTGACATTATAAGTTGTTACCTTCATGCGTGACATTATCTAAATCAGCAGAATAAATAAATGGATGCATTTACCAGCGAAACAACACCACTTAACTCATCTTTGTGTCGCGCCTTTCCCACTACGTACAGTGACTTATCTCTGCCTGTTTTCTCACCTTATGGTATTTCGTGAATAGATTTTCGTTAAAAAGATACATTCAATCTTTCTGCAAGATATAAGATTTGATTCATTAAATGTTTTGTCAGCGTTGTATTTCTTTAGAATACATTTATGAGCAAACAAATATGTTTTCTAAATGATGACATCTAGTAAAACATTGTTACACGTTATGAATCTTATATATAAAACCGAAACGGCGTATGTATGTATGTGGGTCTGTAATTCCCTTTTGTATTGTTGGTCATTAAGTTGCCTTAAAAACGAATATGAAAGAAAATATGTTCGGCGAAGACATTTAGTCAAAATGTAATTAGTCTTCTACAGAAATTTTACCGGCTTTTATTATTAATAATAATGTTTATTATTTACGTGAAGGTATTATTTGACATTTCTTTGACAGCAAATTAGATTTTTTCCTTGAATTTGGACATTTTAATGGGCGAGAATGGGTATTTTGGATGTTAGATTTTGTGATATAATTATGACGAATGATATAACATTAAATAATTATTGGTCGCTTAGTCCGAGCGACGCCGGGTAGCAATACTAGTGAATTTATATAGCAAGATTGAACGATAGTTGGTATAGCTTCGGACAGTGGCGGCCGGTGACCAGAATATTAGGGAGTGCAATAAAACAACCTATTTATGCAAAAAATCCATCCTCCGATTCTTGGATTTTGAAAATACATCTATAACACGGATATTAAAGTCCGACATTGACGATACCAACTGCTTCTCTATACTTAGCATGGCAAGGGAGAAAACAAAAAACTCTATTAAGGCTAGTACAGCCACAGAGCCATGGAGTTTTTTTATAAATTGCTACATTAAAATACCGATTGACTACTTTAGTTTTGGCCGTACACTTCTGAACTATATTTAAAACTGGCAAAGGCCGTCCTCCTGCTTTTATTTCTAGCCTTTTAGAAAAATCTCGACGATTTTCTTTGATATAGGACACTGAGTTTGGCAGGAAACATTATTGATTATTATTTAGTATTATTAATAAATAATAAATATATATAATAATATTCAATGCTATAATACATATATTAATAATACTTGTTATATTAATTTATTATATATGTTAATATTTATTTATAATATATGTTAATATTATATAGTAGATATATAATAATAAAGTTAAATTATATTGTAGAATATTATATAGTAGGATATTGTATTTAAAGTTATTAAACAGTTTTATATAGACAAAGCCTTTCCATATAACAAAAACTTACAAAGATTCATATTATATACGCTAATAGGGTTTGTATTAAGATGTCTATGAAATGAAAACAAGTATGAAAAAATAATAATAAAATGTTATAGTTGCGTGTTGCGTGAATCAAGTCGAAACTACAGATGAGGTTAGAATGCACTGTCACAAACGCACTTCACAAATCACCCGCAAATATCTTTATTTTTCCGTTCTTCAAAGGACCTTATCTGCCAAAATTTGGGCCAATACTGAATGACAGAATACAAATCTATATGTTTTCGCTCAATTTCTTTACACAAGTCATTTTGGTGCAAAGGGTCTTAGTGCACCGGGTTAGTCGAAATTTCAAAAGATTTTTTTTGCATACGCCTTCGCCGTGTGAAATAAAGTCATGTTTCTACCTACTTTTTTTATGCCAAATGGGACATTTCGAGAATTTCCAAGAAATGCACCATCGAGTAACATCTGGAATCAGCTTATTTCGGGGAATCTACTTATATAATATTTGTGTGTTTAGGTCGCATGCGTGAAAGATCGTTTTATGAAACCATACATCGTTGGAATTTTGAATGAACAAATTGGTATATATATTTTGAAATTCATGAGCTCGATTCTTGGGGGACTAATGCACGTTTGCTCCTTCACACGAGCCGTCCCTGGCTTCGGATGTCGATATATTTCACATGGACGTGAGTCAGTTACTACTAGAGTCAAGTACTATTTTTTGTGTTATAGTTGATTTTGTTGGAACTCACTCGGTATACTTTGCTAATTTCTTGTGTAATTTTTCTAGTAAACCATATTTTAATCTTTTTTCACATTTCAAAAGCAATACCTCTTATAATTTCAAATTTTTTTAATGTACACAAATATGTTTATATATAAATAAAAATTGGTATGTTTTGTTGTAAGTAGGGATTCCTAATAATAATTAAAAACGGATACTCGAAATGAGAATATTCAAACTTTCTAGTATTTGAATACGATAAAGTTTTAATTGCATCATTCTTTTTTTAATATGCATGGCGAAACGTATTCAATGTTAACAAAAACTTGTTGCCAGAACGTGTCCTGTGTAAATATCATGGTGTTCATATAAAGAAAATAGATTTTATCAAGATATAGTACAATGCAGAATTTTTCTTTTAACAGCGTTAGTGGTTGAATATATATTAGTGATACGAAAAAAAAGTATTCAAATAAAGTCTTCGAATACCCGGATATCATTAAAGTGTCGATTATTCAACTAGAATCCATGCATTTCAATTTGCTATAAGGTATATCATAATACTTTTATAAGTAAGAATAATTTAGTACAAATATGTATAACTTGAATTGAAATTTAAAATAACGAAAATTATTTTTATAAATATGATGCATTTCCACCAAAAATTGACTCTCATTCGAAAGGGAACTTTATGCATCAACCATAAAATTGATGAATATATTTTATATACGAATATACCATTTTTATATTACGTGTAGAATATGAGTGATGATTCGGTTTTTATAAATATCCTATCCGTGGCTCTAATTTCATGTGTTAGTATTTCTTTCTATAGAGAGCTGTTGCCACTCAATTATTTCGGGCAAAATTTTTCCAAACTGCGAAAAAATAAATTCCCATCCATTTAGTCTTGTTTCAATTCGTGGTAACTATTTCATATTCTTCGCTTCGAGACCTACGCCGGACGTTTGAATGAAACATTATTGTTATAATTTTTCAAAATCAATATACTGAATTGAATGAAATAATAAATAATTCCCTATGATTTTTTAAAATGAATGGTATGGATTGGGTTCGTGCAGTGGCGGCACGCGAATGTCATAGCGATCGTGGTCGGTGGGGCCGTCCCCTCGCCACGATGTTTTACGTCGATCCGATAAACTCGCAGCGTTGTCAATTAGGCCCTAACAAAGTAGAAATATGTGAATCCGCCGTGTCGCCTGCGATAGCCTTTCATAAAAGCTCACGTGAAAATTTTGCTCCTCCGTTCAGCTGATACCCGGCCCCCTATCTCACCGTATCGGGATGTGTACTATTTGTAATACAAAAGACATAAACTGAACATCGAATGTATTGAACGTGTGTAACTGCGATGCAAAGCTGTGATACTGTTAGGAAATAATAGGCCCTAGCACCCCAAAGACTTGCTATATGACTTCCAGAGGCCTAGAAATGGCATTTATTTAATTCAGAATCATCGTTAAATTATCACAATCTTTATCTAATAAACACAAATCGAGTGATAAAAATTAAATAATACAAAGAAAATGTTATAAGATACGAATTATAAAAATATATCTTTCAATAGTAGCGATGCGAAACATTAAATATTCATGCGAGAACTGTTCATTCGAATACATTGGCCAAACAGATATATGTACATTATATTTTTTAAAGATATTGATCAATATGGAAGATACCTAAAAAAACACACTTTTTCGGAGTAACTAAAGCTCTCATAAAACATTGTATGAAACAGAAGTATGTGGTATTTAATTGATTCGCACAAAATTTTTGTTGTATTTTGTATTTAGTTTAAATGGAAGTATAAAGTCACTGACACCTGTTTTAGAGAATGTTACAAACCAGCATTTCACAAAAGACTATTCTCTCAGTTGGCGTGATAAATTAATTATTCTTGGACGGCCATTTTGATTTTTGGAGAAGGGTTGATTTGATGTGTCGCCGAACCGTGGCGTCGCTGCCCTTTCGTCAAACTGTGTACCTCTGAATTTTCATGGAAATTATTTTGAAACATGCATATTATATTTGGCTTGAAATGGTCATGGATGATCTCTAATTCCAGCGAATAAATTAATGATTTTTACTTTTTTATGAACTCGTTGTATAATGATACCTCAATTGGAATAAAACGGTCACCAATGTGTATTTTATATTTGACATAGTTATTGGCATGCATCGCGTTTTGTGAAGAACAGAAATGTGATATCAAATCTAAAAAAAACTATTTCCCTTTATCGTATTGGTTGTTGCTAGCAAGCAGCCTTGGTATAGGTGAATTTTAAGTTCAGTATTGTAAGAATCTTCATCATCTTTCACTTCCGTTATTTACAATAAATAGTACAGGGATTTCCAACACGGAGAATTAATATTTCACAATTATATTTTGGTAATGAATCCTAAGGTAATCCTTTGGTAAGGAAAATGTAATTTTGTTTAGTGAAATATGCAAAAGAATATCCGTGTATTTTTTTTAGATATTTCATTTCTAGATTAATTGAGTACTTCTCAAGTATAAAACAATACAAGGCTGGAGTGATTTAAGTGCATCACATTTTTCATACATAAAAGATTTAATACCCATTTGAAGGTAGGCTCATACAGGGTGAGATTATTGTGATTTTCATTTTTATTCAATTCATTAATATCATAAATAAAAATCATATACATAAGTATGCGAACACTTTTAAAAAGTCAAGACTTATACAAGAAATATTAGATTTCCAAAATGATAAATATTATGCTAAAATAAAATCAATAAATCGTAAAAAATATCCATCCGTAGAAATAGGACATAAAATAATGGGTTTTATCCATGTATTTATTTATGTGAATGATTATATTCAAAAATGAATATAACAGAATAATATACAAACCGTGACCGACGCCGAAAATGTTCAAAAAGGATTTAAATTAAATATTGTCTCTATTTTAGAACGTGGCATTTTATGCTTTCCTCGTATACGAAAAATAAAGTGCAATTTGCGACGTTAACTAATTAAACTGCACTGTCGTGAAAATGTGGTCCTACGGGGATTTCCAGCGGCTCGCAATGTCACCTCTAAAATTTTAACTGGCTGCTATGTCTGGGATTCATTTTGCAACATGTTTCAGAGACATTTTCCACTGCGGTCGCGTTACTAACGTACACCACTATCCGCTGTGCTTTGTAACAAAGGCATGACGCGTATTCATGGCTACATAGCGACTTTAATATTTTATAACAAATATTGTTATATGAAATCTTTCCAAACGCCTATTTTTCTCTGACCATTTCGTACTTTTAAAAGTGAAGAATCTTAGAGTTTAATTAAACATTTCCAAGTGAGAAAGACACACATATCATATGATATATAATATTTATTTTACGTTGATATGAACAGGCTTTTAAATTCACTATTTGTTAATTGGCAGGTACTTTTGATTTAGTCAGTCATGTTTATTAACAGATAATAATCTTATATATAAAACCGAAACGGCGTATGTATGTATGTGGGTCTGTAATTCCCTTTTGCATTGTTGTTGCAAGTTCAAACAAACGAATTGATTTCGCCAATTACTCGAGTATCGAGTAGTACATTTTACAAAATACTCGAGTAGCTTCATATGAACCAAAATATCTTATATATAAAACCGAAACGGCGTATGTATGTCTGTGGGTCAGTAATTCCTTTTGCATTGTTGGTCATTAAGTTGCCAGTTGTTTCAACTTGGCCCGTCTGAATTTACGCGCCGAGGTGAACATAACCCCAAACTGGTCCTAGCGAAGCCGGGTTCGAATACTAGTATAGTATAAAGAAGGGCTGCGGAGTCGGGCTGCGGAAAATCGAAGGGCTCCGCGGAAGAACATTGACCAAAAACACGACTCCGACTAAAAATTGTTTAATATCGTCACTTTTTTTTTGCCTAATTTTCATAATTATGTGTATTTAATTAAATATCAACCCTACCCATACGGCCAATAGTCAAATTTGACATATAATATGCTAAAATAAAAAGTTCAAACTTTTCAAAATTTCCGACTCCGAATACGACTCCGGTCAAATCACCGCGACGACTTCGACTCTGGCCAAAAAGCCCCGACTCCACGGCTCCGACTCCGACTCCACAGCCCTGGTATAAAGCCATTTGTGTATTTAGCCGCTTCAGTACCGAGCAAAATGGTCGCATTGATCCACATCTACCGCCCGACTTCTAAAAAATCTTTTTTTCAACAAGATTGACTGATGATAGAATTATCATTTTTTAAGGCACTATAGATTTCACTAGTTATGAAAAGTAAAATATCATAAGAATTCTTATAGGAAGATTTTTATATACATATTGTACAATATTTGCGACGGTATTCGTGACGTCCGAACACGGCGGCCACCAGTGGCCTTACGGTACTGAAGTGGTTAATCGTATATTTAACTTGTAAAAGTTTTATTTTCAATTTTATCGAACCATTTCAATGAAATTTTTAAAAGAATTACTTTTTTCCATAATTGTTACCATGCATACTTCTATGAGTGACAAGCGGCTCGTTTTTTAAATATTTTTTATACTAAACGTCTTAGGAGCATCCATCAGTGACCGGTAGTGTATAAACTATTGGTAAATGAAAAGATAAGAGTATAATTATTATATGGTTTGACATATTTGTGAGATGTAGGTGTGTTTTAAAACAACACATTTTTTTATTGATTACATACAAACACGGGTGCACCAAAGTGATCATATAACAATAGATAATAGATAGTTAAAAGCCAATATGTTGATTTGTTAATTATTAATAAAATGATTAAATAAATTCACGCGCGATAAACATAGTCGTGTTGTACAGAATCGTAGGTACAATTCAAAGAATATATATAATATCATTGATTGAGTTGGCATTTACTTGGTAGAAATCCATTATATTACGGTGAGAAAAATAACAATATATTTAAATTCTACATAAATTATTTTATGTATTTGGTGATAGCTATTTCGGCTTACGCCATCGTCAGAACTATGTTTTAAACTTACATCTACCCATCCTTATATATGTACAGTTGTAGAACAGGGTACACAATACATCTTCTTCTCCGTTCCACCATCTTAGTTTTATATGGTAATAATAAGTTATTTAATAAGTTCATACGTACAACATATGATAATAATCAAAACTTATGAATGTGATGAAATACGGGGATAACATTAAGAATAATGCAATTGCGTGTTGCACTTTTCTTTCCATACAAAACATGATCAAATTAATTGGCATTTAAATGATAAATATTGTAATATGTATGTTTTTTTTGTTTCAATGAAAGCGCTTTACATAGCGCCCTCGCTTCTAATGTATGAAAATTCTTTTTTACTGTGCTATCTGTTACGGACACATACACCAGCCCTATCCTCTGCTTAGAAGAGCAGTGCAGTAAATTATTATTTATTATGTTCAAGTCAGGTGCACTTTACCGTTGTCCAGTCGTGATTTGTTCGATATTAAATAATAGCATCGACGATTCACCGTTCGCTCGAATCCTACAATAACATCACTCAAACGTGGATAGCGCAAAATAATATTGTGAATTATTGACATAACAATGTATCGAATTTCAAATAAAACCTACCTAGGAAATTTATTGACTTCTGATATTTAATTTGAGTAAGAAATCGAAGAACAAAACTGCATATGTACTAGTAATACAAAATATATGTTTATATGCATAATTTTTTTTTTTATATTCAAGTATTTTTCATGGTTTTTGTTAAAACATGCATAATCAAATTTGAATTGTTTGTACTCTTCCAGGAGTTTTGTCGTTAACGACCCGGATCTTCAGGCATTTCAAATGCACGGATGTACTTGAAGTGACCCTCACCCTTCACTTCAACTTCCTCACCTTCACTTCACCTCACCTCACCTCACCTGAACCTCAACCTCACACTTCAAGCCCCCTCCAGTCGAAATCCTTAACATGCATAATCTTTTGATTTTCAATAATTTTGTAATAAAATAGTAAAATTAACACTTAATATATGTAAAGTTGTACAGGGAACAATGATGAATAATCCGTCAATAGTTCCCCAAAATCTCATCTGCTTTCCTAACCGGAACACATTTAAGAACGCCTAAATCAAGCTTCGATTTCAGGATCCGATAGGGAATGGGTGAAGAAGTTTGAAGATATCAACAATCAATACGTTTTGATTTATAATCATAAATTAATGTATGACTGTGTCCGGGATTCGAACCCATGACTACCGAGTTGCACGAAGTCACATAAAAATTTACCGATCATCTTTTGACCTATTTTGATAAATATGGTGGAAAAAATCTGATTAAATGAACTTACATGTGGAAACATATTCTTCAATATTTTGTTTCTCACACGTAATTTTTGCAATGAGAATGGAATAATAAGATAAATAAATGTGTCATTAATTTTCTTTGCATTCTTTTCCTTAATCACTCATTTATCTGTATTTCGTTTTTTAAATTTTACCAATACAAATGAAAATAATAATATACTTGGTCGGAAAAATCAAGCTGATAAAATTCAACAGTTGTGGGTGTTATATACTAGAAAATACGAAATGTTCAATGGTAATAAAGTTTTCAAGTAAAAAGGTAATAAAAATAATGTGGGAAATCGTAAAATAAACAACATCCACCATAAAGAAAGGAAAAATGTTCGAGGCAGCAATTTAAAATATATTATCGTTTAAGAGCTTGAATAAAGATAACCAATATGTATTTAAACTTTTATTTGAAAGAAATGGATCGTGAGAATGAATGATGAACAAAAAAAAAAAAAACAGTTTCGAAAATGTTTGTAAAATCCGTTATATTTTTGTGTCAAATGGAAGCGATTTTCTGGCGACTGAGTCAACAACGATTCAATTTCTAACATTAATTTGATTAAAGATTTTTACACATATAAATAAGTTGAGAAATAGTTCTTGAAAAAAGTTAACACGATTATTTAATACAAAAGATCATTAATGTAATAGGTACATTAACTATCTCTTAATATCAACATAAAAGTTATCATTTACCACACAGAGATCTAACACTTAATTATTTAAATGCCAATGTCTTTGAAATGAAATGCAAATGATTTTCACAAAGTCACTGCAATCAAATTTGAATAGAAATTAAAATTGTTTATTTGCATTCATTATTTTCTTACAAATACCATTGAAATGGCGTATAATCTTACGATTTGAAATTTAATAAATGATTGTTTCCCTTTGCTCAATCCCATATTCGGTCTTAATGTCACAAAACAATGAGAAAGATTACAACATTTATTTATTTTTTGATTCGATTGGAATTTACTTGGTAGAACTCCATTATATCTCGGTGATGAAAAAATAATTTATTTTAGTTCTACTTGGCATTTTTTACTTAAGTTTTTTGTAGAACAATACATCGATATTTTTTTGTGTATCTGTGTGCACCAATAACACTGAGCTTATGTTGACGGGTGGCAATACCGCTCGGTTGTTTTATTTTTGTCTAATATGATAATTATTGAATACGCACGCTACAAGTATGTTGATAGTGAATTGGTAAAAAAATATACTCATACAAAACATACAACTTAAATTGAAATCTTTGTAATTTTCCACCAGCTTTACCTTTCGGCATCTTTATGAATTTAAAGTGCATGAGTGAACTTGAACTGATGCCAAGAAAAGTACAAAATTCATACAATTCAAATTTGATATTGAAATTCAGCCAACCACCTTCAGTCGAAATCCTAAATGACATACAGCTTAATATAAAATTTTAAATAACTTTGATTATTCCACGTATTGTGATACTAACTGTGACACGTGTTTCGCCTCTTTCTTGCCTCTGAAAGAGGCGAAAAAGTTATTTTAAATTTTATATTAAAATGAACTTCCACAAAGTTATCGCCGAAACCATCGAAAGTATTACGTACAATTTATTTAAAATAATTAAGAAAAAAGGTTTAAATGCAATAATTACATTCCACACCCATGGTTTTGCTGCAGCATAAAGGCTTGGATGATTTATATAAATCACATGAAACGTAAATGTTTCTCAGTTGTTTTTTTGATTGAATTTTGCAATTTAATAAATCGAGTAAAGATGCTCTTTTTGTGTGGTTTTCCCGCGTGAAATGTGAAGATAATCACGGAGTGGCCACCGTTTCGCTTTTTACTATCGCCGATCGATCAGCGGCTGGGAGTCGGTCGGTCGTGATGTAGGATTGTTCATTTAACGCCGAACAACTGATTCGCATTCGGTCACTGGGAAAATATTATCGATATAATAATAGAGATATGTACGTATAAATTGGATAAATCAATGACCATTGGTACATCGGATGATACAAAAATAGAACGGCTTAAACATGTAGGGTCATAAGTCATAACTAAAACCTATTGAATACCTGAAGTTATAAAGAAACTTCCTAGACACCTGTTTGTTACTTAGTTTCTCTTTTTAGAAGATAGTAGGGTTATAAGTAGAGACTCCAATTACAAAAGTAACCAAATAAGTTCTCGCATAGCCAACGCCAAAACCTTTTAAAAATAAACTTTACCTGACAGTAAAATCCACGCGTAAGACTCAGTTAAACGCAACGGTTAAACATTATAATTATATATGTATAATATATATTTTTTTAATCTTATATCGAGTATCGAGTATTCGATACTCGAATTGGAGACTCAAGTTATAAGGATATTGATTGAAATGGTATTTGCTTGGTAGAACTCCAATAAAACACTAGTTCTGTTGCTAATTCAGAAAATTTCTGACGAGTGCGGAAGCCGAAATAGCTGTGAACGAAATATCTTATATTTTTTGTAGAATGTAAATACGTTGCTATCTTTTCACCGTGCCATAATGATATGACTAGGGTAGGACTTGTGGATAGATTATTGCTCTCGCTACATCCTGTTATTTTTAATGATAGAATGGGTAAGAGGTATTTAATGATTGATGGATTCGCTCCATTATTACACGGTGAAAAATTAACATTGTATTTTAGTTCTACAAAAATTATATGAAGTATAGTTGATAGGTTGCTCGGCGTACGCCCTCGTCAGAACTACTAGTTTTGAAGAACTCAAATACGTTTTTCAACGTGGTATTTATTGACCTCACTGACAACCATGCATTCTGACATAAATCGATAATTATGAGACTGCCCATACTGGGACTCGAACCCGTGACCTCCGCAACCGAAGCCATCGACGTTGTTACTCCACATTAGTATCGACAAGCTATTTCGCAAAATAATTTTACTCACGTATGATCAATACTTTAAGGCAGTGATGCACAACCATTTTGGCAGAAGGGCCAGCTTATCAAATTTCAGATGGTTCTAGGGCCGCATGGAGAAATGTGATTAAATTATCGTCATTTCTATCGCGTGTGAAACGTTCTGAAGAAAAAAGATGATTGATATTTGTCAAATCGGTCCGCATGAAATGTCATTTCAGGTCGCATGTGCCATGCAGGCCGCAGGTTATGCATCATTACTAGGGACTCCAATTACTCGACATCTCAAATTCTGGAGTATCGAGTAGTAAATTTTTAAAATACTCGAGTATACTCGAGTTGTTTCAGATGTTTCAAGATATATTTTATTAATTCAAATTTGTGTATATAAATAGATGATAAATAAACAAATGTGCTTATTTTATTTCAAAAATACATTTATTTCAATTTTTGAAACATATATTTCAAAAATAATATAGAATTAATGGTCTCAAATTTTAATTTGGTTTGAAGTTTTGTTTTTTTATTCCAACAATAGAAAAGTCTCTATTGCTGTGGACCTCATTTTAAAAGTTAACAATCAATTAAATTGTGCTATATAGTTTTTGTGTCCGCTGTTTAAAACAAAATAAAATTTGGAAACATATCTTTATTTATATATAACGAGTATTACTCGAGTATTTTTCAAACTACTCGAGTATCGAGTACTTGAAAAATGAACGAGTAAACTCAATTATAAAGTACTCGATACTCGAATTGGAGTCTCTAATCACTACTTAAAGGAGTAAGTTTTTGTGTACATTCATGTAAACATAATAATTATTAAATAAACGCACCCATTTTTTATAGCGTGCGTTCTATATAATTTAAGATGTACTATTCAAAATACTTACTCTCTTTTCGCACAATGACGATGTAAAATGATTATGCACATAAAATTGCGTGTTAAGAAACACGAATGTTGGAATTTTTATGTATACAATTTATTGATAATTGAATTTATACACTTTAATTCTTTTAGAGCACTATAATTACCTACATATTCAATTAATTTCATTTAATTCATTTTTTATTCACTAACAGCATTGAATAATGTTCACATCATTGTAATTATTACTCAAAAATGCAATATTTTGGACATGCATTTTTTTTACTGTGGAAGTCAAAGAAAGACGCATGGTGAATTTTTCTTTCTTCATGTAACATTTAGTGGTTTTTTGATAATATAAGTACCGTCACATATGTCATGGTTCGCTGTATAAAATAATATTTTTTTTATCATGTTAATACTTTCACAGTGTAGAGTAAAAGTCACACCCTTGAGATTTTTGTGAAATTAAGTTTCATTAGTAGTATTGTTGCTTGCATGTGTGTGTGTCTAGCCCCTCCCACTTCCCAGCTTCCTGTAAAAAGAAAAAATCTCTATTTTTTTAATATATCATGTTAGACTATTAGTAATTACCTTATTACTAAAATAACCGTGAGATAGTAGGTCTGATGATGCTTCTCAAATATGCGAAACACGTGTAATTTGTAACACAATGCGTGGAATTAACTAAATTAGTTTTAATCTTATATTCAAATGAACTTCCACAAATTTTACGCAAATTCACCAAAAGTATCACGGCAAGACATTTCGGTAAAGAGGGAAAAGCTTGGCAACTCTGATTATGATTACACAAAGCATATTTGGTGAAACATCATTATTTTAAAATTGTTTATGAAACGATAGAAAACGATGGAATAAGGTTTTCTCCTTGTGTGGCACGTCCGCGAACAGCTAGCGGTAAATCGTAGAAGCATTTCAATTTGCTCCCATAAGTAAAATAAGACTATTTCACACGGCTTATTAAGTGTGAGTCGGTAGGCTAGATGAGGCAGCATAAGGTAGCCTTGCGCTGCATAACGATTTCCGCTATCGGTTGACTTGACTCCAAATGCAACAACAGTTGCATTGGCGACTGACTGCATATCACAGGGGAAGACAACTAACTTTAATATCACAATGCTTCTGGGTTGAACTAGCCTCAAACAATAAATAGTCTATTCGACGAAGATCTTTCGGCAACTATTCGTTTTGACTATATTGATCATTTTTTAAATCAGCTGAAACTATACTACCCATAAGAAAAGCCAGTTCTGATTATTTTAGAAAGCTTTGTTGTATCTTTGTAGATATGAATGCCTGAATTGCCTCTCTACCCAACATTTTTTTTTATAACCATGTCCGCTCCCAACTTGGAGCATATGAACTCCTCACGGAGTTTATCTCAACATATGTTTTTCTACGAGAACTGCTTGTTACTCAGTTGCTCAACCTCTCTTTTTCGAAGAGAGTAGGGATGGAAAGGATACGAGGACTAGAACAGGACTAGTGATTAGCTAATCGCTGTCACTATGCGTCGCTCTTTGGGATCGGAAAGGTGGGACGGGATTTTCAACAACACACACACCCATGCCTTTGAACAGATTTATCGACTGAAAAAATCCGCTCGTACCGGGAATGGAACCCGGGCGGTCCGGCACGCAAGTCAAAGCCGTTGCCACTGCGCCACGGACCGGACACAATCTTCTACCCAATATTAATCTAATTCAATTCATTTCAGTAAATTATTTCACTATACTATTGTTACTATTGATTATTGCATTTTTTTATGAAGATCAGGACCGATTCCTCACATTTTCAACGGTTATGTAAGTAAAAATAATAAACATTTTTAGTACTTTTTCCACATGAGATTTATTTCATCAGTTATTATTACGTATTATTTTTCATTAAAATGTATTATAATGCCTTTGCACCAAGTATTGACAGTGAACACCTTAAAAGTGGTTATGTAAATGAAAGAATTCAAAAATTGATATCTGAAGCTATCATTAATTTCAGTAAAAAATAATGCTAAGAAAATTGGTGAAATGAAAGATTACGTATGGGATCTTTTGAACCACAGGAGAAACGAAAAAAAAACTGTTGTGTACCTATTGTGATATTGATCATCTTTTTCTGTGACCTAATATAAAATTTTGCTTCGTCCATATTAACTTGATATTTTAATGTTTCTAACGATTAGAGAAAGGTAGTGCAATGTCGATAGATATCATATTTTTTTTAACATATATTGCAATTACCAACAATACCTTCTTAGATATTTTTTAACGATTAAGCCATTTTGTAGACAGGAGACGCTACTCGAGCATAACTGTTTGGTAAATACAGCGTCGATGATTCATAATATCAGGATAGGATTAGTCCGTTTTCAGTTTAGGTGACTTAATCTTTTTCTGTCTGTCAAACTTCTCGAATAATTTGAAATGGTATCAAACTCCTGTTTTACGAGATCAGCTTCTAAGAAGCGCCGTGAGAAATGCTCCTCACTAACGACACCCGTTCGATTATTATGACGAGAGTTTCACTAAATGCATATTCAATGGCAGTTTTGTACCTCGTTTTATCTACTCCACATACATAATAATTGACAAATGTAAGGAAGTTATTCAGCCAATTTATTCAATGTCGCCATTCGTTACCTACATCAGAACCGTTAGTTTATTGTACTCCGCGTTTAAATGCATGTATATTTTGCTTTTCACCTCATCTTTAGTCGATACATATGGATAGTAAATTTAAAATATAAATACAATTAAACGTATGGAATTTTTTACGTATTATCGCATATCGACTTAGCAAATAACAATAATTCCATAATACTCCTATTGTATATTTAATTATTGAATCAAATTAGAATCGTTTGAATTTTGTACTTTTCAATGAGTTTTGTAGGTAACAAAGCGGGATTCTTCGTTCAGCACCTTCAGGCATTTCAAGTGCGCGAATGAATTTGAAGTGACAGCCTGAACTGACTAAAATGCCTAAAGATGCCGAATAGCGATCCTACGTCGTTATCGACAGCTCATGGAAAAGTACAAAATTAAAACAATTAAATTTTGAAATATGTATGTATATCAATCACGAAAGTAAATGCTGTTATTGCTGTCCGGTTTCGCTCTTTTTGGGGCACTATTAAATACAAACTTTTCCGTTCATACATATTTTAATTTTTTTAATTAGACCCTAAATATTGTATTTTTTTTTATAATATTGTGCCCTGATGAAATTAAATAAGTTCACTTTTGTGCATTGCTTAATCGAGACAGGAAATTTTAATTATTTCAATTGACATTGAATTATATTCAAACTAGTTATGATATCATCACGAAGTCATAAGTTATGTAAAGACATACCGTAAAATAACCGTTATTTAATAAACGTGTGCAATTTTTCTGCACCCGGATTTAAATGGTATTGAAATATGAGTATGTACTAAGTTTCTCTTTGTGCTTAAATTAATCTATTTTCAACATGAATATCTTATACCTTATCATATTGGTAGCATTTAAATTCCAATAGATAGTTTCTCATTCGTTCAACGTATGTTAATTTAAAATAACATCTCGTGTCAACTTCATGCCTTAACAATGTTACCTGGTATGTAGATGAAACTAATAGCGTTAAATTAGTTTCTCACACATAATGCCAAAGAGATCTCTTATCAAAAAGACATCACATCTGAGCGTAGATGAGTGGGTGGGTAAAAAAGATGAAGTGCTATCATTTCAATTGATCGGTTTCAACTTAACGCGTATTCAATAGTCATTTAATAAGAAGTCGTGCCATTTAATCTAACTACTGCCCTGTTGATTTATATTCCAGTGACTCCCAATATTTTTTATGTTTTTTATTTGACAAAGTTCTAAGATTGTCATCATTATTTCCATCATTAGATCTTTAAGATCATTATTTCTCAGCAAGAGTTGTAAAAAATATGCTTAAAATAAGTAATTTGAAACATTTTTACTTGCTCATTTTACAAGTGAATTTTAATCAATCGACACTTCAAACGCTCATATCTCTCAATACAATGTCAAGAGCAGTTAGAACCTTTTCAAAATAAGGTGTCGATATCTCGGATACTTAATGATACAGCACTACAATGTTTTATACAAATATCTGATTTTCTAAATAAAATTGTTTTGCAAATAGCGCAGGTTTGTACAGGAAAAAATGAAGATAGTTAGCAAGCAAAACCTTATGTGGTCACAGACGCTGTCAACAAAATTTATATATCAGGGCTGTGTAGTCGGTAAAAAACAGTTCGACTCCGACTCCAGCATTTACCGAAACCATGACTCCGATTCCGACTCCAACTTTGACCACAAACACGACTCCGACTCCGACTAAAAAAAGTTTAATATCGTCACTTTTTTCCTAATTTTTCTATTTATTTCTATTCAATTAAATATCAACCCTCCAATCCCGCCAATAGCCAAATTTGAAATATTATGTGTAAAAAATAAAAAGTTCAAACTTTTCAAAATTTCCGACTCCGGCCAAAACGCTGCGACGACTCCATCTCCGTCTCCGGCCAAAAAGCCTCGACTCCACGACTCCGACTCCGACTCCACAGCCGTGGTATAGATATGTATCTTACTTGTGCTCTCACGATACTGACAAATTTAGAATTACAATTAGCGATTTTTCAACGAACAACTTAAAATCACTGGTGTGAAGTGTTTATATTTATGACACCACAATATTTTTTTCCTCAGTCGTAGAATTTATATTTACATATATAATTAATTCGCGTATTACCCATATGTTAAATAGTTAACCGAGGGACGCAGTGATGTCTTCCTTTCATCTTCGATGCGTGTAATTCCAGAACACAACTTGGAGTAGCACTGATTTAGAGAAGTTGTTTATTTTAGAAGCAAGTTGCGCCACCTTTGAGCATCAAGTCGTATTTCACATATTTACATAGCGCGAAGGCATCACCAATCACCACCAGCCCGTCACTACCCGAAATTCAATTAAAGTCTCTCAGTCATACTGCAGACCTGTTACTTTTTCTTGTTGCTACAAATCGAAAATCACTGCCGCTCATATATTAACACCTTAGCTCAGTAATGTCAAATAGGATTTTATCGATTTGCTAATATAAGATAAAACAAAATGCATTTTCACCCGTGAAACAAAAAATCTGAAATTGGTGCTTACAAATAATATAGGCTGAATTAAAACAGAACATAAATATTATATAAAAAAAGCACATAGATTGTTGCATGATAAAAATGATATGAGGCGACCAAAACAAAATATTCATATTATCTAACAAATGGTTGGGATAATACTTGTCTTTGGTAACAAAATGAAAAAAAATAAATATTTGTTATAAACTTTGTGTTTTATATTTTTTATAAAAAAAAATAATAAAACATTCTTAGTACTTATTCCACATAAAATTTATTGGATCTTGACCGGTTTCGCTCATGGCGAACATTGTCAATTGATAAGAAATACAACGAAACAGTGATATTTATACAAAGATTAAGTAAGAATTACATGGTATGACAAACAATTGGTATTACAACTAAGCAAACAAATTGAAGCAAAATGTTTTAAATTTTATGTGGAATAAGTACTAAAAATATTTTATAATATTGACAGTGAACAACTTAAAAGTAATATTTTTAATACTGGCAATATTTTTTAATGATTGCAGGGCATTAAATCCTGCCGTATCTTCCTGTGTAAATCTGCTTCTAATATTATATTTTAATGTGCTTGGAAGCGTTAGTAACCGCAAGAATGCATATTTAAAAAAAAAAAACATCTGGAATCCTTCATAAATTGCAATTTCTATATTTAATGACGTCCCAATTACTACTGCAATTAGTGCTCCCGGATATTTCTCAGTTTCCAATTATTTGCCACCCTGGGCTTCGGCAAAGTGCATTTGATGAACGCATAGTAAACCAATAAACTCGGTCTGTAATGCGACGCGCCCGTATGCCGTAAAATAGTCTGTTTGATGGCATCAGTGGTATTTTAAAGTAAAATTCCTTTTTGAGAATGTAATGAATAATTTATAAGATAACTAAACGTTTTTTCGTGCGACAGGAAAGCAAACTTGATAACATTAATAATTCTCCTAGTTTTATTTTTATAACTTATCATTTTCCTTTCCTTTCCAAATAACTTCAAGCTGAAATATATCAATTATATTATAATATCTTGTTCATTGAATGTACTCGGCAAATAAGAAGCGAAAAAATTTTCAATTTGGCGTGAGTTCAATTATTTATTTGTTGCAGAAAAGGCATTTTATTTTTATCCATAATAATAGACATGTTAAATGATCGTAATGGTAACTTAGAATTAAATACATATAACGAAACATAGCATTATCAAATACGTAAGATCAGTCATATTAATACATTGGCTACGGGAGCGTAATCCGCGTCATTTCAATGTTTTCTGATTTTCCCCGTAGCCAATGTTATCATAAACTCCATGATACAATTTAGAACAATATTTTTCCAAATTAATTTTAAAAAATTTCTTAAGTGAAACTTTCTTTGACAAACTTATTATCGAACGAATATGTGTAACACTGAAATAAATGGTATCTCAGTAATAATGGTCCATCCTCGGTTGGTGAAATGGGTGTTAAACGGAGCATACTTGAATGCGGGTGTGATGGTGTCAATGCTTTTAAAATAAAATGGTCATAGCAAGGGGTGGAGTACCAATGTACGAATAAATAAAACTGTGACCCATAAAGTATTGGCGCAAAGGTATTTTATGAGACTGGGCGTTCGTTTCTGCTGCTTGATATGTAGAACGTGCAACAAATATAATTATTTGTAAAGCTTATATATTTGAAAATATTAAAAGCTCCCGTTCGGCGAAATACCGCAGAAG